>JAPUBQ010000009.1:1585000-11585000 GCA_035578125.1 Mellilla xanthometata | reverse complement strand
TAAAAGTCTTGAATTTTTTTCAGGTCTGAAGTTTTTTGAGAGTGTTAGAATTTTGGTTTCAAGTTAGACAGACCCAAGTTCCTAGACCGGAAGTTGAAACTTTCTCCTTTGATGTCTGTGTTGTTTCGCGTTGTTTTTGTAGGCTCCACCTGAAACCAAAATACATGTGGTAGAATATAACTGAAGAATATAGCAAATATGCGTATAATGGCGTAAAAACTTAGCTTCTGCAATTAAAATTTAGAAACAGACTTCAATATAAAAAATAGCAAGTGTAATTCAATTTTGGTGAGATTCACTGGTCTACAGTGGTTTTGTTGCCTTTGATATGATGATGATTTTGGGTCCGTTTATACACACAATTCGTGAAAATATCAATAATTTTGTAAGATTTGCTCGGATTTTTTTCAACAAATGACTAAAAAATTTAATTTTGACGATAAATCGTTCAAAATTCAATTTGTAGAAATGAGCAAATTTAGTACTTTTACGAATATATTCGTAATCTGGGCACTTAAAAACGTAACAATTTGCGATGATAAACAGAGCAACAAAAAAAAAAATGATTTTTTGTAGAGCTGTGTATTCTTTTCCAATATAAAATAATTATCAAGATTTGTTTATTAGACTGATTTATGAAGTTAAAAATATATATAGTCAAAATGAAAACAGAAAAGAACAGGTCACATCAGTAATTTAATTTAGGTTGACAAAGATAATATTTATCTTTGTTTTTAATTAGACCTACGCTTAGTCACCAACTCGCCTAATGGTAAGCAAAGCTGTAATCTACGGAAACTGCGGTTTATTTGGAATCCGGCGTTTTGCTGATAACATTCAATAAGGCGCGTGTGAAATAATAAAATTCACACTGTTAGGACAATATTGAATCTGTTATTGTGAAATCCAATCAAATGTGATTTGTATTGTTAAAGGACAAAATACAGTAGACGTGGAAGTAGCTGGGGGTCCACTAACATAAACTTGCCTTAGAGAAGTGTCCTAATTAATAAGCTCAGAATACAGAAAGAACTACAGAAAGTTCTTTCTGTATTCCGACCGAGCCACACTCGTTTTTTTACTATAAATGGCTTCAATTGCGATTGAATTTTATTCATACTCTGTCAGCTGGTCGTGATATTCCCGCAGAACTTATTAACTCAGAATACAGAAAGAACTACAGAAAGTTCTTATCACGACCCCCAGCTGACAGAGTATGAATAAAATTCAATCGCAATTGAAGCCATTTATAGTAATAAAACGAGTGTGGCTCGGTCGTGAAAATGTCTGTTTTTCAATCAGACGACCCCTGGTTCGATCCCGGCCCTACACCAATGACTTGTTTTTCAAGTTACGTGTGGATTTGCACTCGCTTTACAGTGAAGGAAAACATCGTGAGGAAACCGACACGTTTGAGGACTGCAATATCCGAAGAAATGTGTTATCCGCTAACCCGCACTTGGCCAGGCTAGGCGTGGTAGATTACGGCCTACATTTCTCTCCTAGTAACAGAATTCCGAGTCCCAGCACTTGGAAACGTATAGTGGGTTGCTTATGCTTTAAGTTGAGAATAAGAATGGAGGTCATACTTACTACAAATGGCATAATTTTTTTAAATAATCTGATTTTTTTAAATAACTGATTAATTTTGAGTAAGGCCGCTGAGTTTACTCCATGGATCTCAACCTAGGCGTGAGCCTGTGTCTTGGCGATTCACATCTCCTCTGGTACCTGATCTGAAGTTCGCGTGCTTGTTTCGCTGTTACACAGAATTGTTTAATTACACCATGTACTCGTATACTATAATATTGACTGCTTAGTATGTGAGCCTATATAGTGATCTATTGCATTGCTACTTATATGGCTGATGTGTGTGTGTGTATGTGTGTGTCTGTTTTGTGTGTGTGTGGGTTTTTTTTTCTCTCTTGGATATGTGGCGACTCGACGCAGCGTCATACTAAAAACTCGACGCTTACGCCCCTACCCACTAAACCCTAAGAAGGAAATGGGGTTTACCCCATTTCCTTCTTTCCTCTAATCCTTCATGTGTGTGGGTGTGTGTGTGTGTGTTTGTTTATGTGTATCCGAATAACCTACTTCTTTCAGAGACAGCCAAGTGATGAGGATCCAACATAATTTATATAAACATACCTGGGTAACATCCCCTATAGCAGGTCTCTTTCTCCACTTATACCACCAGTATTCAACCCCCAGAGTGATGCAAGCGAGGCCGATTCCCATGAATATCACAATAAACACCCCTCCAATGTTCTGTATGGAGATCCCATCGGATTGGTCGTCTTGTTTCTCACATTTCATCGCGTTGGGGTTGTTGTTCCACCAGGTCTCCTTCAGCTTCTCCAGTTTACGCTTGTTGAGGAGTTGGAGGATGCTGGAAGGAGAAAGAGGAATGTATTCCTTATTCTTATTCTTTGATGGGGGCGATCAGACCTGCACTGATAACCCGCAGGAGGCGTATTGTGCATTTCCCACTACCAACCTACCCAAGCCATCCAAGCTCCTTAAAGTAGCGGAGCACGGTCTTGGGTCGCTGGCATACCTGTTCCACTGTCATTGCGTCAGATGTTGTGGTACTTTTTTTAAAGCAGGAGGCGTCCAAGTGTAGCGTAGTGTTATGTTGAGATTCCCTTGCTAGTCCGGTTTTCTCTCTTGTTTGGTTTGTGGATTCACAGCGCAACAGCACATGCTCCACAGTTAAGAGGAATGTATATAACAGTCATATATCCTGGTATCTTTGCTTATAAATGCTAGAGTCTATTGGTGTTTAAAAAGAATGAATGAATCAGTTTCTGCGAAAAGCTTGAGAGTCGGAGATATATCTATGGATATTGTCACATCTTGCTGGAGGCAGTGTACTATCATTTAAAAAATATTATAGTTTTCGATATTTCCCTGCAAATGGAATGGGCAAAGCAACGTTGTACAAAGCGTTACTTAAATTATCCTTTCAAGACTAATAGCGAATGCCTAAGCTACTTCTGACATAATATGAGAGATTTTGCTGACATATTATTCAAAAATCGTCCTGTGGTTGGCGACTTCATTGTCTGTCCACAAGCCGGCTTTTGGTTCTCAAAGGTAGAAATTAAAACGATGCTCTCGATTTCGTTTGGCCATAACATATCATGGCATAAGCAGGTGTGCAGGTGCTTATCGGGGCCTTCTCTCACTAGGAGAGAGATATAAGCCATAATACACCACGCTGGCCAAGTGCGGGTTGGCGGATGACACACGTCTTCGTATATTGTGGTCCTCAAACATGTCGGTTTCCTCGCGATGTTTTCCTTCACCGTAAAGCGAGTGCCAATCAACACATAACTTGAAAAACAAGTCATTGGTATAGGGCTGGGATCGAACAATGGGCCGTTTGATTGAAAAGCAGACGTTTTTACCACCGCGCAACAGTCGCTTAAAAGGCAGTGAACGACACTTAATTCGATTACAAATATCGTTAATATTTAAACATCATTGGACTATGGTCATTGCAGTCGGTATCAAGCTAATGTCATGTGGGTCACCTTTGATTCCTATTTGCATAACATTAAGGAAGGTTACGCGGACATAATTTGTTCCATATATACGAGTGTAAATAAGCGAGTAATTGGCGTACAGGTTACCATGCCGGACTGCCAGTCAGAAGGTTCGGGTTCGATTCCCGGCCCGGCCAACATCTTTGTGCTTAACTTAATTTGTTGGCTGTGGGTCTGGGTGTTAAATATGTATCTAAATAAAAAAATTATATGTAGTATATCAGTTGTGTTAGCTACCATAATACGAACTAGATATGGTTCAGTACGGGGTTAACCAGCCGTGTGTGTTTAATAAAAGGAAAAGAAAGAAGAAAATTGTTTAGGTAAATTTATAACCTATTGGTTCAGGCGTTACTTTGTGGAAATCCATTGTGGATGGAAGAAAATCTGAAATATTTAGTGTACTTTCGCTGTGATCTCAAACCAAATTATGACAAGCAATAAAACTTATTAAATAAATCTTTGCTTATCTTCATTTGGTTTCAGATCACAGCGTAAGAAAACAAAGGTTACTTGTAGGATCCAGGGCCTTATATCGCAAAGACCCCGGGTCAAAGTATAGCTTCTCTACCCTGGTTGACTAACTGAAACGAAATGGAACATAACATAAATAAGCATGGAAAAGCAGCCCACTATACGTTCCCACTGCTGGGACTAGGGGCCTTCTCTTACTAGGAGAGAGTAATAGGCCGTAATACACCACTCTGGCTAAGTGCAGGTTGGCGGATGACACATGTCTTCGGATATTGCAGTTCTCAAACGTGTCGGTTTCCTCACGATGTTTTCCTTCGCCGTAAAGCGAGTGCAAATCCACACATAACTTGAAAAACAAGTCATTGGTGTAGAACCAGGGGCTGTCTGATTGAAAAGCAGACGTTTTTACCACCGAGACACATTCGCTTTTGCCATTATTTTCAATGGCCAAAATTACGCTGAAATTATTTCTTACGCTGAATAGGTGATTTAGTATCGTGACTCAGTATTGTCAAAACAATTACACTACAAACTAGGTAGGTAGGTGTTAAGTATATGTGATTTGCGTGAATACATACGTATTAGGTATGTACATATATGTAGAGGTCATTGACACATGACGTCTCTTTTTCAAAGTTGATAAAAAATATTACGAATTTTTCTGGGTATTCACCCCGACACTCGTTATAATTACTTACAGCTATACAAATAAATGTGTTCGTATTTATGCAGGTACAGTGTAAACTCTATATAACGACACCGAAGGGACTGTGCATTTTATGGCGTTATAGAGAGTGATCGTTAAATGGAGAGAATGTATCATTGTATGGAATGCAAGCTAAACCAACTTAAGCCAATTGATTTCGACGCATTAGAGAGTTTGTGTCGCACATGAAGGGTTCCGTACCATTGTACCGTATGGGAGCCTCCTCGAATATTTATGTTATTTGTATTTTATAATTTAATTTGAAAGGTAGTATATAAATTCCGTGAAAATTGTAAATATATGTAGGTGTCTACATGCTACCGTTATTGATTAATACATATAGCTTATCAACGACATTTATATTGTAAATGTCGTTGTAGCTTATAGCAAAAAAAAACACGTTTACTGTATGGGAACCCCCCCTAAATTAAGATTTAAGACCATTGGTAGAGGAAAAGGTGCCCAAAATGCTAGCAGCATTGCCACGTTTGATGACAATGCTTAGTTTCTAAGAAGCTCTAAGAAGTATTTTGTATTACATAAATAAACTGAATCTGCAATACATCTAACTACTTTACTAGTTTTGCCCCATCGAATGAGCTAGCGCTAGTACGCGATACCGATAGTGAATGGCCCTTGGCCCAAATGTAGCTCGCATTGAGCGTAATTTTACTGCACTTTATGCAATTGGCGTGAACTTCGTATGCGGTTGGCGTGCAGAATGATGTCATTTGTATATACTCGTATATACATATAGGTATACCGATAAGGACTGGGCCACCAAAGCCGAAGACCGGGCTGATTGGAAGGAGAGAAAGGAGGCCTTTGCCCAGCAGTGGGACACAACAGGCCTTTAATAATTAATAATAATAGGTACCTATATGAATACATAACATACATACAAAAGCAGCTCACTTTACGTTCCCACTGCTGGGACTCGGAGCCTTCTCTCACTAGGAGAGAGATATAGGTCGTAAACCACGCTGGCCAAATGCGGGTTGGCGGATGACACACGTCTTCGGATATTGCAGTCCTCAAACGTGTCGGTTTCCTCACAATTTTTTCTTTCACCGTAAAGCGAGTAGAAATCCATACATAACTTGAAAACAAGTCAGTTCAGAAATGTATATCTACTTATTCAAATTCAAAATGTCTTTATTAGCAACACAAATATTCAAAAAGTTAGTGATTTACATTTAAATTATTGTTAATTTCTCTTAAAATTACTGACATGTTGGTAATATTAATAATTTTAAGGAATATAATTTTAAAACTAGGTAACAGGAAATAGTTCTCTATATTTAAACTCTATTATACAGTCTGACATATATAGGAACAAGTTGGAGTTATCTCATAAGCAAGGAAAATGAATGTCAAAGCTAATTTTTCATTCATATTTAAAGATATTTTCCTTATTATTCTTAGCTAATTAAGTCTGTTTTAATAATCTCCTTGCCTAGTGATTGAAGTTAACGTAACATTCTATAGAGTTGAATAGGCTTCGGCGCCTTTTGTCCCGAGAACAGTAGAACAATGCTCTTATTAATCTTCCACAGATTAATGCCTAGTTTCTAAGCAAAGAGCTAAAACGTGCAGATTTATACTATAGGTGAGTTCTTGAAAAGATAATCACCAATAGATATCGCACGTAGAAGGACGTTTAAGCTTGTCGCTAAACAATATGACTGAAATTCCAATAAGATGCTTCATATTTTTACCGACTTCAAAAAAAGAGGAAGTTATATATTTGACTGTATATATTTTTTTTAAGTACATATGTTAGTGCTTAATGTCTTGAAATGCGTTCCGAAATAAGCACAAGCCATCATATCCTACAAATATAACAAACGCGGATGTTTGTATGGATGGCTTGAGACGATGATATTAATTTTTAAAGCCTACGCTGTCTATATGTCGGTCTGTCCGTCTGTTTGTTTGTCTGTCTGTCACCAGGCTGTATCTCAGAAATCGTGATAGCTAGAAAGCTGAATTTCACATGGTATAAATTACCTGTGCCGCTATAACAACAAATATTTAAAAAAATGTTAGGGGGATTTTCTTAAAATAAATGTGGTTTTTTTTTTCGTATTTTTTGCTATACATATATCCATAACGGTAAGAGTTAGATGCTTACTCGTAAAATTTTCACAGAATATATAGATATAAAAAAAATATGGAATAAAAATAAAATTAATTTTTAAAGGGAGATCCCACACAAAATGACGGTTTTTTGCCATTTATTTAAATTAATGGTAGGGAACCTTTCATGCACAAGCCTGACTCTCACTTTACTTTCTTCTTCACTTCACTTCGCATTCACTCACAATAATTTGTATGATTCAAAGACACTATAGTATGTTGGATATTGGACATCAATGTGATATCTATAGGAAGGATAATCTGTGTAATATAAGGTCACGAATTCTCTAAGGCAGTAAGTACCTTTCTAGTTACGTATGTATATCGATCAGAGTTTAAACTGCGAAGGTCACTTTATTGGATAGGTTTGACCACCTATACCTACCAATATTGGTAAACAAGAGGCCCCGTCAAAAGTTCATACTTACATACTTTTTTGTACATACTTGTATATGCTTTTTGCTAGTCGCAAGATTATTCAGACGCCAATATAATAGCCAAGATAATTTATTTTTTGGGTTCCGTAGCTGAAATCGTTAATGAAAGGCCGGTATCGAACATAGGGCCGTCTGATTGAAAAGCAGACATTTTCCCACCGAGCCACACTCGCTAGTCCTGTACTAACGTGAAATAAAACTTAAAGAGAAACGGCTTACGCGTTATTGAACTGGTCTTTTAGTGGAGATCCTTGCTGGACAGCAATAGCGTAGGGTTTCCGAGAGAACTCGTCTCCCACCATCTGCAGGTCACAGGAAGTCAGCACGTGATAACGCACGTCGGTCGCGTCTCCTAGCCACGCGAAACCTGGAACATTCAGGATTTTTCTTCTTCTACTTTTTCGTATGATCTAAGTGGCCAAGATCTGGTGTCGGGAGTTTTCAAGCCGCCCGAAGGCCTCTGATTTGGCTTAATGACTGCTTATACTACTTTACTTTATTCTTTAATAAATTAAAAATAAAATACACTACAAACGTAATTTTTAAGCAAATTATAACTCGATCTTTCTAGCGACATTTGGTAGATCATTTTAACATTCACAAAATATTTTAATAACTTAATAAACAAAACTTCTTATTTTTCGTATGATCCTAAGTGGCCAAACTCTAGTGTTGAGAGTTTTCTAGCCGCCCTGTCTCTGACTTGGCTTAACTTACAGCCGGGACCTACAACTTAACATGCATTCCGACCCACGGTAGCGCGCAGATGAAAATTCCACCTAAAATAACAGTTTTGTACATGGTGACACATCCGGTCCAAGTTAGTTTATTATTAGTCAAGTTAGTAATTTTTTTTTTCTGTTACTACCTAAATATAGTACGCACTATATATAGTGCGTTGGATGTTATCTGTAAACTATATTGTTGCCGAATAAATAAATAAATAAATTCAAAGATTGTCCGCATCAAACGTTGCTTAGCATCGATGATCAAGATCAGATCACATTAGGTATAAAAATAAAATACACCTACAAATAATTAGTTAGCTATAGTTGCCAGTAAGTTATTTATAAAGACACTGATGTTGCAACTCACCTTCACTGGAGCTCTTAGAACTTCTCACCCTAGTCACAGCCTCTTCAATAGAGTTGGGGAGACCAGCCTCGCGCATCGCCTGCCACATCTTGCTATACTTATCACTGACTGGGTAATCCCACACGGCTAGCTTAGCTCGCTCAACATCGCTCAAACTATCGTTGAGACTCATATCTTTCCAAATCCTGGAAAAGTAGGAATAAATTACCCAAGAGCTGGCACTTACCTCGGCCAACGTATAAGTTTGGCGATCCAGCGAGGTAATGCCGCCAGCAATTTAGGCACCTTACCTGCGGACACTGACTTAGGTTTAATTTACTATTTGTAAGGTTTTTTATTAATGTGTAGCTTTTTTCATGTAATTTTTAATTTGAGTGTAGATAGTCATTATATACTTACATATTAATAAGTACAGAAGGAAAAAATGTATTTATGTACATCTATATCTATACCAATATATAAAGAGGAAAAGTTTGTTTTTTGTTTGTTTGACGCGAATAGGCCGAAACTACAGGACCGATTTGAAAAATTGTTTCAATTTCTCAAATTCTTAAAATATGTCTTATTTTCCATCCTTTAAAATATTATTGTCGCAATATACAAAATATTACAAGAAATATTACAACCTACAGAAACGTCTTATCATTGCATTATATTATCTACATGATACTTTTGAAATCACGAGTTTTTATTGACATTTAGTGTAAACAAACGCCGCCTCATTAAAAACTGCAAGTTGAATGACTCAGTAATTCCCGAAAACTAAGCCGCCCAAGTCTGGTCTTTAAGCCACCATTACCAATGATAACAGCCCCTACTATTAGTGGCAATAGATACAACAATCACTAAGCTAAGCGACGCGTTACTATACTGTCTAATAGGTCGGTCTGTATGAAAATACGTTTGTTAGAATAGATTTTATAAATAATTCAATTGCAACAGATAACAGTGGCCATTATCATTAGGAGTGGCGGTCATTACCAGTGGCTTAAATAACAGAATTAAAAAATAAATCATTATGAATAGATTATAAGGAAACATTTCACACACGGCCATTTGGCCCATACATAAACAGTTTGTATTATGGTCGCTAACACATCTGATATGCTACATATACATACGAGTACATAAATACTATATATCAATACATATTTAATACCCAAACCGACAGCCGACAAATTAAGTTCACCAAAATGATGTTGGCTGAGCCGGGAATCGAACCCGAGATCCTCTGGGTGGCAGACCGGCATGGTAACCATTAGCCAACGAGGTCTTCAATATACGTCAGTTAACTTGAGCATAGTAATCGTTGTATCTATAACCACTGACAGTGGCTATTATGATTGGCAGTGTTGACAGATACCAGTGGTTTAAATACAAGACTTGGGAGGATGGCATATTCTACCTACATAATATTATCTTATCAACTTAGATAGATTCACTTATGTACATCTAACAAGTGCGTTCGACCGATAAGAAGCGATAAGACCTACATTACACGTGGAGATAATCTTAGTTGATATTATTACATATTATTTCTAGGATTCTATTAGCATTGTCTATCACAGAACAGGAAAAATAATTAGTCAAGAGTGAGTCGAGCTCGAGTATGAAGGGTTCCGTTCAATATCTTAAAATTTGACGAAAAAAAATATGTTTGTTGTATGGGGGCCCCCTTTAAATATTTAATTTATGTCTTTTAAGTTTTTATTTCGTAAGGTAATATACATCTTTATCTTCAGTGAAATGTTTTAAGCATCTAAGTACCTGTTTCCGTTTTGAATGTGGCAGAAAATACGAAAAAAATCACGCGACTGTGCATTTTATGGCGTTATAGCGAGAGGTCGTTAAATGGAGAGAATGTATCATTGTATGGAATACAATCTAAACCAACTAAAGTCAATTTATTCTGATACTTTAGAAAGGTTATCGTTAAATCGAGTGACGCTACATAGAGTTTACACTGCACATTGTATTCCATACGATGATAGATTCTGTCCATTTAACAACCACTCTCTATAACACCATAAAATGCACAGTCCCTTCAGTGTCGTTATATAGAGTTTACGCTGTATTTTAATTTACATACTTTGTCTATTTTATAGTTGATAGGTTTGCGTTTGACTACAGCTTGCCTGATGTATAGCTACACTGTAGTTAAATATTTTCAATTGTACGCAACTGAAATTATTTAACTGTACAGTTATTTAAATCTTTAGTCATTATAAACTACCAAATAATAATAAAACGCATTAATCATCGGTTAAAAGGTCGACCGACCGGCCAAACATAACAATATAATGTACAGTTCGTTTTGAAAGAGAATGGGCGTACCTTTATTTTACACATAGTAGAAAGGTTCAATAAATCACATAGTTCCTTAAATTGCCCGCATCGTAAGAGCCATCTTATTATTACACGCTTTATATTAGCTTCACCTGTATGTTTGTTTGTAACCGACTTCTTTGGGCGCGATTTTGACCCACTTTAAACGGCCAGATTTCGTTGAAACTTTGTAGATTTATTGAGGACCGATGACAATACACTAATTTGATAAAATTATTACATGTTTTGTATTTTTGTTTGTATGTTTGTTTGTAACCGACTTCTTTGGGCGCGATTTTGACCCACTTAAAACGGCCAGATAAGCGTGTTTTTTTAGTTTTTTTAAACTATTATTATTTTATTGAACGCACTTTAGTTACATTAGCTAACACGTGTCATATGTAGGTTATTTGGTTACAAACGTAATGTCTTTTAACCAGCTAATGGTCATGGTAAACCACTAGATTCGAAGCTACTCGTATACCGTATGAAACATAGATAATCGACGATGACCTCATTAGCGTAACGGCTACCATGCCGGACTGCCAACCAGAAGGTCCCGGGCTCGATTCCCAGAACGGCCAATATATTTGTGATGAACTAACTTTGTTGGCTGTCGGTCTGGGTGTTAAATAAGTATCCATATGATATGTATGTGTATGTAGTAGATATATCAGTTGTGTTAGCAACCATAATAGTAGGTATAAACAAGAAATGGTTTAGTATGGGGCTAACAAGCCGTGTGTGAAATAATGTCCTAGTATTCAATATATTAGTATTATAAATGGTTGTATTTATGTATTTAAGTACCTACTACAAAAAATTTTATTAAAAGTAGTCTTTACGATCAGTGAAACATAATACCTATTATATTTTAACACAACACAATACTATTTCCACTGGTTACGCGAAAAGCGACTTACACGCAGGCGGAGTCGCGATCAACAGCTAGTGTTTTTTAGAATATCTGATTTTACGAAGATAGTTAAGAAACGAGATTTTTTAACACAAATGTTAAACTACCAAGGTTTAAGTTAGTACTTTATTCTAAAACGGTTGTCAAATATATTTTTTGTATCACTTTTTCATGTCGATTATGACCTTGGCTAGTACAGAATCACAGAACAAAGTAAGAAAAAAACCTATACCTATTGACAAAAACAACATCTTGATAAGGTCATCTTCAATTTAGTATGTACACATAATACATTTGTATAAATACAACCAATAAAGTGATTTTTTGCCCTCTGATAATTTCCAACTAGATTTATGGATTATAGACGGAGGACTCTCGTTCTCGATCGTACTTGGTGCAAAGGATTGCCATCGCTATTCAGCGTGGAATCGCGGCCAGCGTTATGCCCCGTTATGCCACCTTTGCGCCGGGTACGGTCGGAAGCGGACTTTTTTTATTTTTTACATTATAATTTGACTTTTGACTTTTTACTTATAATCTTGGACATGCGTGTTTTATTTAGACTTCTGCCTGTATCTAGTATTTCACAAAATGTATGTTTTAATTAATCAATTTTCTAAATTATTTTTCTGACATTTAATTTTTCTGACATTGTAATCTTGCATGCCTGACGGTCAAAATAGAGGGCCAACTTACTGTAATAACACCAATTGTACCTATTTTGCAAGAAATAAATATAATTTGAATTTTATTTTTATTTTATTTAAAGAATTGACATGATTGTAATAAATAATAAGAGAATAAGTAAGATTATGGTAATTGTGCTAAAGTATATAATGAAATATTCTTACAATCACAAACACAATCGAGGACCCGAATATCGTAAATACTCAGTAAAACCTCTTAAATTTAAGTACGAGAATAATATGATTTATCCTTCCATCATTACATAACATTACATTCGAAAGCCAGAAATATTCAAAGACTAAATATAAATGAAAATCTCCATACAGTTTTCTCAGTTCAAAGTCCATAAGGTAAAAAAAAACACATAGGTACTTCGTGTAAGCAGTTCTCAATTCGAGGCAGGTCTTCTATCATCGAAGAATCAAATTAAAATGCTAATAGGCACTTTTAAAACCTGAATTCAATATGACCCATCCACTCAGAGTATACTCGAAAACAAAATATAAATAAGAATATTCAAAAACCAAATTTTGATAAATAAAACATAGTAGATTCAGATTCTATGAAGTGAATTAGTAGTGTAAGTGAGTGCGTGTATGTTTGTTCCGTTACGGCTGTTCCGATTTGTATACAATTTGGTATGGGGATAGCCTTAGACTTAGGCCACCTCACACTTTTTATTATCTGAGAATAATGCGCGTAACACCGCGAAACGCAGCTAGACTAGGAAAACAGTTAAATAATAAAATTAAAAAAAGTACAACAATCTTACTAATATTATAAATGCGAAAGTTTGTGTGTACTCGTATGTTAGTAACTTCTGCACGCTCAAATGGCTGGAACCATTCTGATGATATATGGTGTGAAGATAGGTTAGACCTGGACCTATACTTCTACATCTTTTTAACTTTGATATTTTTTTATTCTATCTGTACTGTCTCTCTCCATTCCTGGTTGCCTGGTAGAGATCACCATAGGTGGTAAGGCCGCCTTAACACATAGGCTACATTTTATCTCGAAAACAATGGTGGTTCCCGTGTGATACGACAAATAAGTACAAAATCTATGTTACTCATTCACGTTAAAACGGCTGGATAGATTTTGATTAAATTTACTATGACGACAGGTTAGACTTAAGTCTAACATATGGGTTACTTTTATCCCGGATTAACCCGGGTAACACCGCGTGGCGTAGCTAGTAAATAGTTCAAAGCTGGTACTCACTCATAAAACCTGACTTCGATATGAGCCATCCTCTCAAAGTATGTCATAGCTGCGGAACCATTCAACGGAGCGTATTGTATCTTGTACTGCTTGGATAGATCGTCCAGAGATTCTATGGGAGTGTCGAGCCTGGATACCGTGAGGAAAGCGGCTAAGTTGGCTGTGTACGAAGCTATGATGATAAAACTGGAAAAATACATTAAAAAGCTTAACAAAAAACATCTTAAAAAAATTCACGGGGTATTAAAGGTTCGGTACCTAAAAGGTGAAAACGGGACCCTATTACTAAGCCTCCGCTGTCTGTCTGTCTCCAGGCTGTATCACAGAAACCGTAATTGCTAGAAAGCTGAAACTAGCACAAGATATTTACTTTCCGCGCCGCTATAACAACAAATACTAAAAATAAAAACAAAATAAATATTAACCCTTTAATATTCCTCATACAATAAACATGTTTTTTCGTATTTTTTTCTATATATCAATAACGGTAGCTGCTAGACACTTCAAATTTTCACAAAATATATAAATGTATATTAGCTATCAAATTAAATAATTAAATTTAGTAGAAATACATGTTTATGGGGGCTCCCATGCAACAATGGTACGGAACCCTTCATGCGCGAGTCCAACTCGCACTTGGCCAATTATTATTATACGTTGTGTAACTGTAGAAGGCCCGAGTCCCAGCTGTGGGAACCACGGAAGAGAACATTTTTTTTCTCTTCCGTGGTGGGAACATATAGTGGGCTGCTTATTTATTTATTTTTTTTATTAGACACATTTCACACACGGCTGAACCATTTCTAAACCTATTATGGTTGCTAACACAACTGATATACATATACATACATATTTTTTTAAAGATACATATTTTTAACACCCAGACCAACAGTCAACAAATTTAGTTCAGCACAAAGATGTTGGCTGTGCCGGGAATCGAACCTTCTTTTTTCTTTTTTTTATCCTTGATAGGTTAGCGTTTGACTACAGCTAGCCTGATGTTAAGCTGCGCTGCAGTCTACGGTGTGGCACGCTTACCTAGAAAATACCTATTAACTCTACTTTTGAAGGCCCCCGGATGATACCTCTCAGGAAACAGAGACTCAGGTAGTGAGTTCCAAAGCTTCGAAGTCCTAACAATAAAGGTCGACGCAAAGCGTTCTGATTGGCAATCTGGAATGGTAACCATTACTTACGCCGTAAATAAATGATCTTACCCAAACAACCACCAAGTTGCCGCCAACAGCCTTCCAGAAAGGTTTTTAGGAGCCTCCCCACCCCCCTGGGGGGTTAGTGACGTCATACAGAACCAAAGACACTCCTTCAGTGTAAACTCACGCTTCTCCTCGTCATCTTTATACTTCTCCCTGTTGTTCTGGTAACTGTAGGGACTCCATTTGTCGAATACCCACATTAAGAGGCTGGAAATTAATTAATCAAAATCAAAAATCTAAATTAAATCATTTATTAACCTTATGACTACTACTGTGGTTGAGTTTCTTTAATGTACTTATACTACATACAAACGAATGAAAACGTCTATACAAAAATCTTACTAATATCATAAATGCAAAAGTTTGTTTGTAAGTTAGTAACTTCCTAACGCTCAAACGGCTGAACCGATGTTGATGAAATTTGGTGTGAAGATATGTTAGACCGTGGATTAAAATACAGTAGGCTACTTTTATCCGGAAAACAATTGTAGTTCCAGCGGGATACGCAAAATACTTCAAAATCTATGATACTCTTTCATGCTCCAACGGCTGGAACGATTTTGATGAGATTTGTCAGTTTAGATTTTGGATTTACACATAGTCTCTTTTTTATCCCGGATTAACTTCTTTTTGTCCGCATTCATAACACCGCGGGCGCAGCTAGTATAATATATTTTTATACCCAGTGTTATTCCGATCTGAGAATAATAACAATGACTCCATTATTTTCTCAGAACGCTTCATGCTGCACTTTTGTTTATTTTTCTCTGCCAACGAGTATAAGCAAGACGAGTTGTACCTATACTTATTTGTAACAAAATAAAAATATACTCCATAACTCTACCTATATTACAAAACCGTTTGTAGCTTTGTCTTTTCGAAACCTACCTTCTTGACCTGCGAAGGATTGTACCATTCTTAAAACTTAACCCAGAATAACATAAAAAATTGCTTAACCGTGATGATCACGTCAAATCACTCTAGTTAGCCGAAGTACAGGCAACTTTTAACCAACGCGTTTTTAAACGTTGCAACGTTTAAAAACCACTGTTCTTCTATGTTTCGTGTGTCTACCTGGTAGACTCAACTAGCATGTGTGTAATATCTATTCATACATATGTAATTTTCTTTTAAATACAGGCCACTATTTCCAAATCAATTCGTGCAAAGAAAATATTAATTTAATTTCAGTTGACCTCATTTAACTCCATTTCTGATAATGGGGTCAGCGGGAATTTTAAATAAACCAGTAAATCAAATCTCTACATCACATGTGGTAAGAATACAAGACCGGTAATGGACCAATCGTAACATCAGAATTTAATTTGAAAAGTCGTTACTGGCGTTGCTTGACGACTTAAATAAACCGTCAATTTCCTCGACACGGTCATTAGCGATTATCATAAATAGTAACAAAGTATGCTATATAGTTTGTATCGGATGTGGGTATGTTGAGACCAGCGGCCTCGCGCCACTATTTCAAACAAGAAATAAATCGAACCAGGTGGGCTCGTGCCATCGATCGCTAGCTCTATCGCAACAAAATGTCAACATGTCATCGCCGGACGCGGCGGCCGAGCTGATTCGGTTTTACCGGCTTTATCGCCAGTCCTAGTACAGGCTACTCTCTGTCTTGTTCACATGGCCGGCGCTAGAGGGAGACAGGAGGCAGGTCGTAAAGAATTCGGAAATCATAGCGGCGGAACGCACCGCACACCGCACCATACGACAAGGTGAAAGAAACAAGTTTCTGCACCGGCGTGACGTCACCGCTTACCTGGTAAAGAAGTATGCACCCAGAATCGAGAGCCACACGTCGTTCTCCAGTACAGTTAGGAATTTGAATAAAGACGTCGGATTCCGTGGGAGCTTCATCATTATCGTGATCCCGACGAGATCGTAGTACGGGACGGTGAAGTCTACCACGTTTTCTCTTTCCGCCATTACTGAAAGCGACGTCAAACCGATATCGGCGCGCTTTTCCATCAGCTCCTTTATGATTCCGTTCCAGTTTCCATTCTCGTCCATAGTCCCGAAGTTGCCGTCCGGCGATAGCGTTATTTCGTAATCGAATTTAACGATCTGACGAATCTCTTCGATGAGATCGATGCAATAGCCCTTGAAACCCTTCGGCGACGCGTCATCGCGAATAATAAAAGGTTGTTGCTGCAATTAAATACATTTGTTTTTCTTTGCAATGCATACAATGAGTTTTCTTTTCATATCAAAATTCCAGACAAATGAAAATGAGACTATTGTTTGAACAGTTTGCGGTTGTGCAAACTAACACAATTTTTATCAAGTTGCCAACTGAATTTTAAACATTGCAGAGTTCATTTACCTACCTCGACTGTGACGATTCTGTACACGAGCTGCGCTGAATAATCGCTCATATTTTCAGGGTCAGTCAACGACAGAGGGCTGGATAGCCCCGCCTTCCACGTTCCTAGCGCCTTGCTGCCTACAGAGGCGCCATCCTTCACGGTGACCGCAGACAAGTCTGTACTGAACTCCATGTAGCTGCGGCCGTTCATCGGGTCATCTTCGGGAATGAAAATCGGCGCGTACGTCGGAGTTTCCTTCACCTGAAAAAATCTGACTGTCTAGCAAACGGACAAATCATAATCTATTTTCAACGCTGAATGATTTAGATACTAAAATGATATTCAGATTGTTCTAACGTGTGGACGCACCTCGTGGAAGGCCGTCTTGAGATCCAAGGTCCTGTTAGGTGTATTCTTGCCGTCGTAGTCGTCGCAAGTAATATATTTCATGTCGTTTGGCCACTTGCCAGAGTCCAGCAGGGATCTGGAAATTCATAAACGTGAACTCTCATGGAATAATCCCGGCTATAAATAGCCGAGTTACAACACGTGGTGCACTAGAATCGGGACGCTAGCACTAGGAATAGAGGTCATTACTTGACGGCTAAAAACGTTCTGAGAGACAGGTCGAAGTAGAACGCGGCGGTGATCTCTGGCTCCCCGTTCATGCTGTACGTGGTCTTGATCTTCCCGAGGCGGTCCCGGCTCGTCGCGTCCGGAGTCGGTCTCTGATACACGATGGTCGCATCCTTGCAACCGCAACTGATGTCCCCTTTGTCCAAAGACAATGCGAACCAAGCTGTTTTTCTGCCAAAGTATTGGTTCTCGTCGGCCGCATCTAATACGTTCTTTATAGTCTTCAAACTTCCCACCACAAAGAAATTGACTATGTCTAATTCTCGTAGACTTCGCAACTGTGTCTTAATTTCATCTTTGTTGAAACTTTTTACTGGAGTTATCACATGCCTCGTAGGTATGTTTTGCAGTAAAGACTTGTATTTATGGTCCATTACTGCGAACAAACGTTTTTATTAACATCGTTGTTAGCTTGTAGGCGATAATGGATAAGGTTGCCTAAACTTAATATCGCCGGTTGACAACACGAGCGAATACGGGTATTATCGGAACGTTACTACGACCACGACTTTACAAATTTAAGTTCAACGGCCAATTTGCGATGCTCTCGGACGGATGTGTTTCGTAGCGGAACATCTTACCGAAAAATTCATCGAAAATTATAGCGGCATTCGTAATGTCTTGCTTTGTTACTATGGCTCTTATCGCTTCCGGTAGAATATCTGCTGGAGGCATGACTTGCAGGAGGAACTTGGTCTGGTTGGTGTTTAGGTTCCTCCATTGCCTGAGGTCTCCCGCTTGACCGAAAGAACCTGAGATCGTAGGTAGACCCAATGCTGCAGTAAACGACTTTATAGTTTCAGAACCAACTCCAGTCATAGTGAAATCTAACACCACATGCGGTGTTTTCTTCGCCGAAAGCATATCGTTGTACTTTCTGCAAACTATTGTAATATATATTAGATTTCAAGTACCTAGGTAGCATGAAAGAATGTGTCATGTCAGTTACTTTACTTATACTTACCATTTTCTAGGAAAGCTTTAGCGTCGGATCGATTGCCCACAACAACAACCGCATCTACAGCAAGACCTAAGCTTGGATTACGTCTCACATACTCCTTAGCAACATCAAATGACTTTTCTGCCAAAGCGTTGTTCTCCTCATTGATAAGCACTGAAAACACGTCATGCTCAACACTAACGAAAAAATAATTTTGTATTAGACGCTACCAACCGTAATTTAAATTCAAATCGCGGCTAATTAACGTAGCAGCGACTAATAAAATTAATTTATATTCTAGGAATCGGCGTACCGTTGGAAATGAGTTGGCGAGGGCCTTCAAGCAGAAACTCATCACTTCTTACATACACAACTTATGTAATTTTATTGTTGGGTAAAATATTTAGCAATAGGTAATACTTACGAACATTAATGTTTTGCGTTGTTTGTGAAACTATAACACGAACTAAAGAGAATAGAATTAATTTCAAAACGTGTTTCGACATTCTTGTGGTGATCACATATTTAACCGTGAAGAAGCCAGCTACCCCTATATCAGACTGCTGCGCCGGTCAGGATGTTAACACCCGATTTGTCTGTGTATTATATTGTTTCCACGGCGATGGCTGACCTTGTTCCGTGCTCACCTATTTACCTCTTTGTTACTCATCTAATATTTGAAAGCATTCGTAAACGTAGGTATTTTAGTTACTAAGTAATACAAAGGTATGCCGTTATTTTGATACCTACTAATACGTAGCTGTGTTTGTAATAATGAATGTTACCTACAAAGTACATACGTATTACTTATTCATACCTAGAGGGAAATTGTATGTACTTAACTATAATAAGAGGATGGTAATTGTCGATATGAAAACAAAGTGAATAGATTGGACTATTTATTGCAAGAAATGTTTACAAACACTAAACTCCAAGAACGAGAATGTGTTACACTGTACACTCCGCTATTCTATTACTAAACATGTACTATAGAATCAAAAAGTTTAGTTGTTACAAAGTGATAAAGTTAGTAAACATTGTAGTATGTAATTTATTATTATCTTAACAAGGAACACAAGGTGTTACAGATATTAATTTAGATTAAATTGAAGATTCGTTTCCGCATAGGTTGTATCTTACATTCGAGGTCTGTTAACTATCACATAAAAAGAAAATAAATTAGAGAAAATCAGGGTATAAGAAAAATACATGTCCATAAAATTACAACAAAAATAGCACACAAAAGTTAGTTAAGTCAAAAAATATGTACTATCACCTTATTTGTCAACTTTGAACTTTAATTAAATTCCAAATCCTAAAATTAGTGGTTACAGTGTGAAGAGTAGCGCGGGTGGGGACACGGGACGGGCGAGGCTCGGCGCTGGGCTGGTCATCTTGCACGAGGGTCTGCAGGCAGCACCCGCTGGGACCGCGAGCCCGGCCGCCGCGCGACCACCGCCCGACTCACAAAGTAATCCATTACCAAAAATGTCAAAGGAATGTTTAAACGGTTAAGTAAATATGCCTATGAATTATTATAAATGTGCGACATTTAATTGCTAACTTAAATTTACAACTGAATTATCATCTAAACGTTTTAATTAACCTTAAGTTGCTAAATCCTCGTTTTTCGGAAGCCGTTATACAAAAACGCGCGTCGTTCACAGAACGGACGGGACTTCACCCGGGGCGAACACTTTGGCAGTACGTTAGTGGGTGGAGCTAGCGCGCGACTCTATACGACCAGCATACTCGTCAACCGAAGCGCCGTCGGTTCACTGCGACGCACAAGCCACAATAACATTTACAATTTACAGGTACTTCACAGGTAAGATTCAATACGCGACGTATTAACCTAAGGTCACAAAAGAGCCCAACTCAATTGTGGGGTAATAAAAATATACATTAGTATAAAACTATGGGTATTGGCTTTGTTTGGGGATATGTGGGGCGAGTTGAGCTCTAATGAACTGGATGCATTGCAGTAAACCAAGAGCTGTGCGAGCGGGCCTAGGCGGCGGCCTCCTCGGGCTCGGCCGCCGGGGTCTCCTCGGCTACCTTGGCCTTCTTCTCGGGCGTGCTCTTCTCGGTGGCGTCGCCGTTGTCGGCTACCACGGATTTCCTCTTCACGCCAGTCTCTTTCGTTTCTGAAAAGAATAACAAAAGTATGTTAATAAGTAGCTTTATAACATTATTTTATGTAATGTAGTTAACATTCCATTACATTAATAGAGACCGATTCAGTCTCTAAGGTGTATCATGTGAGAGACTATTTAATTTAAATAAATATGACACACCCACTTTCGAAATAAATCTTCACAATACTATAAATTTACAGAAAATTTATTAAACCAAAGCTTAATAATGTACTTGTGGCTTATATTCATAACATAGGTATTATCTGTAGTGCAGATAACATTCTAGGTCTTACAGATTATGCCGGCATTGAAACAGCAATTAAATACTAGGATGAAACTTGTCTATAGTTTTTAATGTAGGTATACTATCTGCTTTATATTTAGTATACTTGTAACACGCAAAGCTTGGAAAGTGATGAAATGTTTAATTAATTATTATACACGTTTGAAAAAGTTATACATTCTTTACAAATGATTCCAGGTTTCTTTAAGAATATTTCTGATAGCAAAATTGTTTTTTACAATATAACCCAGACCACATCACATAACATAATAACAAAGCCTGTGTCATTATGAAACTTCATAACACATGAATACACATGTAAATATTTACCTGTGGAACCATTCTCTCCATTTTCAGATGCATCATTGCTTTCCTCAGCATCACCATTCTCTGCGGGGGTGTCCTCGGGAGCGTCTCCGCTACCATTCTCTTCCTTCCCGTTGCTCTCGGGTGCCTCTGCCTTCTTGGCTGGAGACTTCTTAACCGGAGACTCTTTGACTGCCTCAGTAGAGGACACTTCCTCGGGGGCGACTTCTCTGAAAAAATAAATCAGATTTATTAAAATGTGTCTAATGTTTAATTGCTAATTTGCTAAGTTTAGAGCAGATAACTGAAATTAATTTATAAAGCTTACAACAGGTTATCAGATGTTGACAGGGATCGTTGACCTCTAGGTGTCAATGACAGGTTAATCTGTTATTCCTAGGTGATGTTAGGTGCACTGTTTCTAAGTCGTTAATAGGTTCCTAGCCGCGAGGCGAGCTACGTTACTAGTTCACAGTAAGAACGATCTAAATACCGGTCTGAGCGTGCCTACCGTGCCAAATGCGCGCTCGCCCAGGTTAGTAACGGAACATAACAATGCAACAGTTCCAATGTTCACCGACTAAGTGGGGCGGCGAAAAAGGAAAAGTCTGCCGGAACAAAAACAAGTGGCAGTTGCGCAAGCCTACATGTGGGAAAGTTTCAACATAGGAAACCGAACGTAACCGCATCTACTCGCTCGCTGAATAAGTTACCCGCTCCAATGGACAACACGAATACAAGCAGTAGCCGCCCGTTAAAAATAACTAATGACAACATACACGCGCAACGAACGCGGCCCGCCACGATAACATAACCGATTTTCCACCACACTTGCAAAACGCGAGGTCTCGGTGAATTCAAAGGAGCGCGCGCAAAGGACGCGATGACGCGCCGGCACGCCGCGCCGGTGGCGCCATCTTGAAGCGCACCGGCCCGCGGCCGGCGCCGCGCCGCGCGGCGTGCTTTTACTTTCCAGCATTTATTTTTGTAACATTACCGCTAGAAACTTCGATTCGGTGCTAAAAATGTATTAACATCACTACCGCTACTACAAATGTACAACTTTTCACACCTGAGAAAAGCTTGCAACCGGATATTCAAAAACACCGATTTTCCCGCGTGCTAAGAAATAGGCGGCGTATACAAAAAAAAGGCACACTAGTGATTGTTGATAATGCCGACCAACATTAAGTCACTACACATAACATAAATAAATGAAATAACTAAGAGTACAGATAATTAGGTCACACTTCATTCAAGTAAAACGAAATTTTCGTTAATAAAAGGAAGCCATTTTGATATCGTGTAGAAGCCGCCAAAACTTTAAGCAAGGAAAAATAGATAAAAATAAATGAACAACGTAGAAAACTTACTTGTTTTCAATAGCTGCGTCTGCCATTATTCCTTTTTTGTGATAATTTGAAGATTTAAATAAAATAATGCACGTGTAACCGCACAACGTAAACTCAACTTCACTGCACAAACACCGGCGACCAAATGATGGAGGAAGAGGGAGGGAAAAAAGATGCAAGCCACTGGCGGGGATTCGCAGATCAGAAGCTAGCGCGTTTACTTCGGGTTTCTGAAATAGCTATACGGATACTCGTTACATAAAAGCGAGATAGCTATAAGATTACTATTCGTTTCGAAATAACCTTGAATTCAATTGAATATAGCTTGCTCTGTCACACTATGTTTGAAAAAGTACGCGTCGCGGGAATGAGCTACCTCTGCCTACAAGCTACCTACCTACCTAATTACTAAAAGGTGGGAATTATTCTAGGTACATACGTCTATTCAATGAAAATATTTGTTTCTAACAAAAAACATAATAATGTATGTCCATTTTCAACAAAAATAGAGAGACCAACAGAAAAAAGAAAGAGTAAACATAGGTTAGGTACCTACTACCTACCTAGTAGGTAGATAAAAGAAAATGGTCGGATTACTCTAAGAAAAACAATTCTGTGGCCTTATAATTAATGGTAGGTACCTATCACAAGTTTGTAATAATGTACTTACCTATTTAATCTACTACAATATAAGCACAGTTGGCTGAGTGCATCAATGAAATGGACAAAAAAAGTACACGTGCATTAGATTTGTTTCCCGCCAATAAAAGTATTCTTCAAGTTTTTCAACATTTTCACTTGACTCATTAGATGACGTCTTGAGTCACAGAATCATTGAATCGCCCGACATAATTATATCTACAGTTTGGAAATACAAGTCTAACGCGATACTAGACTTTATTGCGATGACTTAAAAGCTTTTCCATTAAACGATGCGTTAAAATTAAGATTGTCAGGTTGATTAGGTCGATGGCTTTTGAAAGAAATCTTGGCACTGGCGTGTGATTTCGTCAGTATCAGAATTCGTCAACCATAACCATTTTTATACTGCTGAGGATGTAGCGGGAATAATGTGCTGAATTTGCTTACCACGCGAATATAATTAACCGAATGAACACATACATTTTCTTTAAAACCTTCCAAACCTGTTGACAACATTGAGCTCTATTGTCATCATGTAATAGAGCTCAAAGTTCTTTTGCGAATTTAGGTTCCAGATTCTACCTGATGGTATCTAAATCATAATAGAAAAAAATCTATACCGTATTATAATTCACCCAATTTTTACTAACACCTGGTGAAAGATAGCTAGGTACATAGGCCTTAGATACATACACTGAAGTGCTATTGCAGCAATTACGTACCTACAACTGTTATGAAGTGTAAGTGAAAACCTTCTTTATTATGTTATCGACTGATACAAAGCTAACATGGTGTCTATTGTCTAAATATTGTGGTAAATTACTGGTCAGTAATGTCATCTATGACTGTATGAGAAAGTTATGAAAAATGATACATTTTAAAAGGTAGAGTTGAGTGCTGTCATCTATTCAACTAATTGTGTACTACGCTGTTAAGTAAAATTTTATTTATTATTTTATTACAGTGAAGAAACTGGTAGTGCCATCTATCATCATCTCTCAATAATATGTAAGAAACGTCCTTATCGTGAAGATGTACATACTGCCATCTGTTTGAAATGTTCGGAGGTCAATCATAAAAAATGCCAGGTCAAAAATTCAACCAGAAATTGGTAGTTTTTTATACCTAAAAAAGACCGGTCAAGTGCATGTCATACATCGATCCGTGGGGTTCCGTACTATATATGTACCTAAGAATATGTGATTTTTTGTGTAGCCTAAGCTTTCTTGTATGTATAATGCAAGTTTTATTTTTGTTATAAATACAAACTGTATTAATATAATATACTAGGGTGGCTACGACTGACACGCCAAACGAAATAGGTAATTTAGGTTTTAAATAGATATAATATCACACTCATTTTACGACACATTAAATACAAATGCGGGTAATCGTATCGAATTTAATCTATTAATATTTAATTTGAGAAATTATTATGAGAAATCTTTTGGTAGAGGCGATAGAGTTCTGAATTCTCCAAATAATTGCTAGTTGTACTAAATCCAAATACTTGCTCTTAATAGTGTAACACTGAAAATGTTATAAAATTCAACATAACATTCTTACTGAAAAACACATCATTCCTACCCATACTCCGTTTGGCCAGTGTGCCGTAGATTTGTATGAATGAGCCTTGCTGATCAAATTCATTCTGTTTATCGTAAAAAACATAGCTTGAGGCAAAGTGTTAGTTCAAAATATAGTAAAGTTCATTTACTGCAATCTCGTTCATAACTGGCACCCAATAATGAATTAAACAAGAATCTAATGGTAGAAAATAATCTGTGGTAATATTTTTAAGAAAAAAGCGGCAACATTATTTTAATTGACCGACAGCCCGTGCGCGAGCGAATCTCGCTCGATCTCGCTCTGCCGATCGAGTCCGGTTGTGGAAGCCATTTTCTTTCTTGTGGATGTGACAAATATTTTTTTGTGGATATTTCGTTTTGAATATAATTGTTTCAATGTGTGCCTGCAACCAGTGTGTTTTGTGACGTGTAATCGTGCTACAAAAATAGAGAATGTACGCGTTTCAAATCGGTCTGTGTTGACCTGCCCCGTTCGTTACGCGGTCGCACAGCAGTCATCGATCAGTGCACCAAGGCGGCCTCTAATAACGGAGAATCGAAGGTGTCGGGCTAGCTAGTGGGGTGTCTCCGCCATGGGCAACAATGCTACCACCGCCAATAAGAAGGTGGACGCCGCCGAAAGCGTCAAGGAGTTCCTCGACCAGGCCAAAGAGGACTTCGAGGAGAAATGGAAGAAGAATCCTACCAACACCGCCGGACTGAACGACTTCGAGCGGATAAAGACCCTAGGCACCGGCTCCTTCGGCCGAGTGATGATAGTCCAACATAAGCCCACGAAAGAATATTATGCTATGAAAATATTAGACAAGCAGAAGGTGGTGAAACTGAAACAAGTGGAACACACGCTGAACGAGAAGCGAATCCTGCAAGCGATCAACTTCCCGTTCCTGGTGAGCCTCAAGTTCCACTTCAAGGACAACTCGAACCTGTACATGGTGCTGGAGTACGTGCCCGGCGGCGAGATGTTCTCTCACCTGCGCAAGGTGGGTCGCTTCTCGGAGCCGCACTCGCGCTTCTACGCGGCGCAGATCGTGCTGGCCTTCGAGTACCTGCACTACCTGGACCTCATCTACCGCGACCTCAAGCCCGAGAACCTGCTCATCGACTCGCAGGGCTACCTCAAGGTGACCGACTTCGGGTTCGCCAAGCGCGTCAAGGGGCGCACGTGGACGCTGTGCGGCACGCCCGAGTACCTCGCGCCCGAGATCATTCTCTCCAAGGGCTACAACAAGGCGGTGGACTGGTGGGCGCTGGGCGTGCTGGTGTACGAGATGGCGGCCGGCTACCCGCCCTTCTTCGCCGACCAGCCCATCCAGATCTACGAGAAGATCGTGTCGGGCAAGGTGCGCTTCCCCTCGCACTTCGGCTCCGACCTGAAGGACCTGCTGCGCAACCTGCTGCAGGTGGACCTCACCAAGCGCTACGGCAACCTCAAGGCGGGCGTCAACGACATCAAGGGGCACCGGTGGTTCGCCAGCACGGACTGGATAGCCGTGTTCCAGAAGAAGATCGAGGCGCCGTTCATCCCGCGCTGCCGCGGGCCCGGCGACACCAGCAACTTCGACGACTACGAGGAGGAGGCGCTGCGCATCTCGTCCACCGAGAAGTGCGCCAAGGAGTTCGCGGAGTTCTGAGCGCGCGGGCGCCGCCCGCTGTGTGTGCTAGTGAGGTGCCGCGAGGGCCCGGTCGGGACGCTCGGCGCCGGCCGCACCGCTCGCGGACGACTCGTTTCCGATGTTTTGGTGGCGTTCATGATGCTTAGTGCCCTGTAATACGTTGAAATAGCGGATAGGAGTGGAGCGATCCCCATACTGGTGATATTCCTGTGTTACACCTCCCGCCGGCGGCGCTCGCTGCCGGCTCTTGTGTTTGTTGTGGTACTAGTTTGCTGTCCGCACCTTCGGGATATGGTGAGCATCATTATTACCATATTGTTTATCATACTTATCAACATTATCTAGGAACCTACTATACACATGTAAAATATGTCAACTACTTGCTTCTACAGTTTTTATTTTAAACCTATTTACAGATCACTTAGATTTTTTTATGGATTGAAATCACTTTTTATGTTCATTTATGGAAATCTTAAATCATGTTTACCTTATCTGGACGGATGTTGTTTATGTATGTTTGATATGATGACGTTATTGGTTTTAATTTATAGTTATTATTGTTGTATCAGTTGATATTTTTATGTAAGGAACTATAACTACATCAAATATTGAAGAGATTAATTTATTGTATTAGTATACATGTAGGTAGGTATAGCTGTGTTCACTCGTGCAATTTGACCTTATGTGTTTGTGATCTGATGTGAGGGTTCATTTTAGTGTAATTTGCATTAGTTCCTTATTTTCTAGTTGTAAGTGATGTTATTTTTATTTTATAGTAAGAAATCATTCATTAATAATCTGTACCATTTTCTAGGACGGATTTTCATGCTGATATCCTAACCTTATTGTTAGCATCAGTTCTGATATGAAAGCAATAAATATCTTCAAATCTATCAACTGAACAAATTCTTGCAAGAAATGCTTAACTTGTATCATAATGGATCTTGTACCTATTTCTGCACAAACCAAATCTAGCATGAGAGAATTTTATAATAACACATTTAATGGGCATTTCAAATAAATGTGTCTCTTAGTGAGCACTGAGATTTTCGTAAAGATTTTATCTGGTGTATATCTGTATTTGTTGCACCTTGTAGAAAATAAATATTTTCCAATTTGGTAGAAAAGTTACTGAAATCTGAGTGTCTCCCTTATAAAGAGTATATCTGTTGTAATTATTTAAAATGCCACTTGTGGTCATATCTTGTAAGTTGAGACTGATGTTACCAATAAGCTACAGTAACGGATCAATATTGTAGTTTTTGTGTGATACAGTCTTACTATGGGACGGGTAAGCGATACAGCAATGAAATAATTGGCAATGTTTACTATAAAGATTGTTAGCTATTAGATGTAGGACTTTGAATCCAAGCTGTACAAAATACTTAGTAATTCGTAGTGCATTTTACATTGGCAATTAAACATTGTGGGCCACAGCATGTGGTCTGTAATCTGCAAACATGGGGTAAGGAATGCCTGTAGTTACAAGACTCTTATAATATTCATGTACTGTAGACCGTGTCAAGTAAATACCCAAAATACTGCCTTACAAAGCCGAAGCATGTTTTGTGAATCTCTTGAACAAAGTTTAGCTTTGTATGTGCAGATGTTGTGTAAGCCAGAGAGCATGTTTGGGGTGTGTCGAGGCACCTTATTGTAGTCAAAGCTTAATGAGAAAACTTGATATAATATTACATTTTAGGCGGAGATTCTGATAAACAAAATTAATGTGTGCGTAAATAATTGATTTACATTTTAGGGACCTGATGTTGAGAAACATTTGAATACAAGAAGATTGGTTTACTTCCAGATTGATATCTAAATTATCTCAAACTGAAGTTGATTCAGTGGTCAAATTTAGAATAGCAGATATACATGTATATTTATACATTCTGAGCAAATTATATGACATCTTATGTTTCTTAACTTCATAGGTCATCTAAATGTGGATTGTTATTGCATAAGTTTTGTTTACCCAGTGAACTTGCAAGTGATAGTATATGTGTAAAATCATATCAAAATGTTTGTAACAAAATAATAGCATCATTTGTGAATTGTGCATTGTATGTCATTTGATTCTATTAATCAAATCATAATCTACTATTTTATATAAACAAACAAAACGAAATTTGTATAGTAATTTGAGAATAATGTACTAAATCAAACTTCAGTCAATGCTCTATGCTTTGGTTATAAAAAACAATGTCTAATTGGTGAAGTGTCTATAGATTCACCTTGGAAACTTGTTTCTTTATGAAAATGTTGGATACATATTTGAATTTATTATTAAGTTTTTCCATTAGGTGCCATAGAATTTCATCCTTTAGTTTGGACTTGTAAATATTAAATTATATAAAAAAAATATATTATATCTATTATTACTAAGATTTATAGCTTATCTATTATTACTAAGATTTCTGCTAGTATCAAATTTGGTTATCTAAAATACAATCAGTATTAGGTGATTAGATGCTATCATTTCTTAATACATTTGTGTAAAAATTCGCACAGTTTTCTTGGATTCATGAATAGAATAAAACCTAGTCACTTTTGGCACAATTTGTGCACTTTTCTATGAACTTAAGTTTCTTTAAGCGCAAATTTATCAACTGGCAAAGAGAAAAGCATGATGTGAAACGCTTTAGAATTCTTACTAGGATAAGTAAGTAGAGATATTAGTTTAAATGTATGTAATAATCTATTGCTGAATGGTGTAAAACATGAAGATGGAATACTGAGTAGGCAGCTTTCCACTCATTGTTCCAACTTTGGTTTTTCTGTGTGAATCAATATCCATAACTACTTTACCTGCCTTCTATTGTGTGAATTTTAAACTTGTTTCATGCTAAACGACATTCACCATTCGGACATTGTTATTCTATCATATTGCAATTATGTTGCTTACCTCCGTACCTTGCAATGCTGTTATGGTAAAGTCACTTTATTAAGTAACTTTCTTTAAAAATGTTAAGAATTTCACAAGTATGTACGCATCCTGCGCAGTCCTTGTACAATATATTGTAAGTCTAGAAGAAGTGGTCGTGTCCCTCTATCGAGAATGCGTAGCCTCAATGTCAAGTTGATATTGCAACTCCATTCCAGTAGCTTGTGACATATCGCCAGCCACACTGAAGACATTCTAATGTGAACATTTTAAATCCATTTTGGATATAATAAACATTAGCGTGCCTGTACGTGTATTTGCGAACAATCGTCTTTTTGTATCTGTGCGTATTAATAATTAAAATGTTCACGTCTAGATCTATTATATTGAGTGCCTATAGCATTGAAAGTTCAAGTGTATAAAGTCAGTTTCAGTAATTGTCACCATGTATTGATCTTCCATAAAATTACGATGAAATTAAAATATCGATGTAACAAATACGAAACTGGTTTAATTTTTTATGGAATAAGGTTAATCGCGAATAGGCAGGAATAGTTTATTGATCAAGTTAAAGATTGCGTGTGGCTATTTGGCTGGGCGAACGTAATTTGGACACGGACGGTTTAGGCTGGCAACTACCCACAATAAAGATATGTATGAATCAATAAAGAAAACATTTGAAAGTTCACGTCTTCTCTTTTGCGTGACCAGCACATGAGGACGCGAACATTCAAATGTATTTTTTATTATTGACTTCGAGTTAAAATAGGTACAGGTATGGTCAGCAACTTGGATACACTAGTTCGCTGGATATGGTATTGTCTGCCGTGATTCTCACATTTGTTAGTCAGCACGGACGAAGCGCGTGGCGTAGGCTCCGCCACTATTAATTCGTGGCTTCCTAATAAACTGGAACTACAGCAGAGCACACATTCCTGTCCGACCTGTAGCTGCTAGATTTATTATTTTACAGCAACCGCTGCTTTAAAGGAAGAATCGCAGCATAGGTAATTTAGGATAATGATTTTACAGGATTTTTTAGGAATATGTATTTAAAAAAATCCTATAAAATCCGCGTATGCGTAAATGATAGGGCTAAGATTTTTCTCAGTTGTATTATCCTTAATTCAGTCTTGTGTCGTTAGACTTCTAAAACAATAATGTGTAAAATTAGCTTGATAGTTACTTTTTGGTTATCGTTTTAAAATGGTGTGCTTCTGAAAGTAATAAAGAGATTAATTCAATTCTTACCTTTTTTGTAGGTAATGATATTGTCTTGAATCGTTACAGCTTATTTCGTTGATTATATAAGAATGAATTACGTATAAAACCTACTGCCGCGTTTCAGGCACTTCGCCCAAATATGTATGGCGCGGCTGAGCTCGGTCAACTTCGCGTGATCGCTTCTCTTATTGCGTACGTTTCTAAAAATGTTTATCAAGTAAACAGAGTTTACAGCCCGCCAGTAATTAATCATAGCAATGTAACGTCTGTTTTATTTTCGTCTGATGCAAATATTAATGCCAGCTGACTTCCGCGGATAATTTTATGTTCAGCGTCTGAAAATTTTGTATTTAAAGTTTACGAACGACTTCGAGTCAAGTCGATTCTGGCAGTTTTCAAAGCCAGAGTGAACAGGTTTTTTCTGGATCGTGTGAATTGTGATCAGGCACAAGCCCATTTATACCTAGTGCAAAAAGACTCGAATAACCAAATGAGCGTGAGTAGGAAGAAGCGAAATTTGAAATGTTTTCTTTATTGACTCGAGTTATAAGTTTTGTCATAGCAGTATTTTCGCCGAAGCCACATCGATCAACTTCAAGGCGAGGTGGAATGAAACGTTCTATTTGCTTCGGCGATTTACGCCATCCGACAACACGTCACGATTATTTCGCCCAAACAAACTAAAAATTCTCATTTTACGATTGTCGGAATCCTGTTTGGATGCTGCCACAGTGACGCAAATTGCTCTCAAAGCGCATATTTTAGTAATACGTGAAGGATTTTGGTTTTCATATTGCTGATATATTTGCTTACTTATTTAGATATTTGTAGGGTGGAAAAAACGTCTTCTATATCAATCATCAATATTATAAAGAAACAAACAATCAGTTTGATTGTTTGTTTGACGCGAATAGGCTCCGAAACTACTGGACTTGAAAAATTCTTTCACCATTGGAAAGCTACTTTATTCCCGAGTAACATAGGCTTTATTTTGTTTCTCTTTACAACTTGGATTATTTTATAGCCCGTGCGAAGCCGGGACTGGCTGCTAGTAGTAAATAAGTTATATAAAATAAATAGCTTACATACAATTTTCTGATGTAAATATCTCTGAAAAATAAAGATATTATATTAATTTAATTTTACTGAATCCTACTAATATTATAAATGCGAAAGATTGTGTATAAGTGTTAGTTAGTATGTTTGTTACCTACTTCTTCACGGTCAAACGTCTCAACTAAATTGTGATGAAACTTGGTATGAATATAGTTTAGAACTTGGATGAATATAATATAGGGTACTTTTATCCCGCCCGGAGTAACGAAGGTACCACGGAGCGCAGCTAGTAAATTTATAAACCACACTACCTACGTGCATACCACGGGTACATTCTTATGTTATTTTTCTGAAACGGCTTTCTCATTCAATTGATACTTCCTGCACAGTTTACATCTTCAAAAGTCTGTCCGTGTATAGTTTCTACTGCCTTTACCTACTATGCATATTTCTGAGGTCGTAATTCGTGTTGCCTCATGAGCGTACATTTGCATTTGTTCAAGGCTTACTTTATTAAAAGTTACCACTTTATTTACTTACCAAGAATAATGAGTATACGATATGATCATAGCAACTAAAGGCTTAATCTTGTTTGATGCTATTTGAAGAACCTGCGTTTCAATGGAGCATTGTCTGAGCCGTAGTTTCATATACGGTTTAGACACGCGAGCGTTTGTGAGAGCAAAAGTCACATTATCTGTCGAACAATGGATATTTCTCTGGAATCGTCGACTTCGCTCCTCGTACCAGTTATCTTGATAGCTTGTACTCGCAAGCGAACCGTCTCGTTTTCCTCAAGAGCAATTCGGTTGACATGGAAATAACAATTCACAGGCTCTTATTTGTGTGACGGTTAATTAACTGAACAAGTACATGGTAATGTTGTTCGATAAATGCCACGATGACTACTTTTTTACCTCAAGTGCTGTTCTGTTGGCGTTATTCTGCGAGTTTTAATATTTTTTCTAGTTATTCAGGTTTCAATACTGTTGCCGAGTGTTGTGTGGATACTGTTATTGATAGCGATAAACTAGTTGTTAAGGTAAACGCTTTAGTTAACCGCCTATATGCCGCAGGTGTGCTACCAATATTGGTATTGGTTCGTGCCACTGGCTGTGGCAACCTTGGGGCCTGTGTGAAAGCATTCGTTACGCACACTACCAGTAGACGTGTGTGTGTAAGGCAAGGCAATGCCGAATAATCTTACATTGCTAATGAACGAGCGCCACGCTCTCAATTACAACATCCTCTTTAAACACGATAATAACACGACACTGGGTCGGTATACCTAAGTGTAACATTTGATACACAAATTGAGTCACGGCAACGAAAATAATTTATCCTTCTATTTAATTCGTCGAGATAACATCGTCTGTATAATGCAGTTTCTTAGGCAAACAAACTGTTTGTGTTCTGAGCTATTTGTTTGAATTGCCTCTGATTTTCCCCCGAGGCGCTCGTTTCCTTCGGGCCCTTGTCTATTTAGCCGCCACTGATTTACAGACGTCGGGCTCTATCGTTTGTCTTTGGTTTACTTAGCGTCGAGGCAAGTATTCCATTCGGGCCAGATGTTTTCTTTGGCAGATGTACGTTTTCCAGTACATTTTGCATACGTCATCAATCTCTAGGCACACGTGTTAATTTTCACAGTCGGTCGCGGTAATGTCATCCAAGGTTCCCGTACCGTACTCGTTCTAGTTCCAACTCTATAGAATCGCGGTGCTACTGATAAACGACCGTTTTATATAATAGGAATAGCGACCGACATTCAATACATGACTTGCGTTTTCTTGATTGGCATAATACTTTTAATTTCGTATAAAGTAACTTCTAAATTCAACTTTGCGTTCGAACGATAGAGCTCTATAATGATGCCAGGTTTTTTGTTCATAGTTGATTATACCCAACGGTATCACAGTGGCACCGGTTTTTGTCTTGTCTCTCGTCGCGTTACATTACATAATATTGGCAAGTCTGCACTAACACCTGTTAAGAGAGTGTAAACTGTTTTTTGTTAGGAATGTTGTGGAGTGTCTAAGTACAACTATAGACCTGTTGAAAGATGACATACTGGCGTTGCGCGTGACTGCCTTGTTACCACCAGATATTTCAGAAATTGTATTTCGTATAAATATTCGCACATGTAAGGTTCCTCGCTTTGCTAGCTGACAAAGAGATCGTTCTATTCCGGTGAGGTCGGCAGACTCGCTCAAGGCTTATAGGAAGCGGGTCGCTGCCGCCGTTTTGTGTTAGCGCTCCTTTTATATAATTCAGATCCCATTTATATCCGAATACCTCGGCTGGATTTCTCTTTAGCTTAATGGAATTTATACTGATTGATCATGCATGTTTGATTGGTTCCGTGCAAATCGAAATTCAACTACTACTCGTTGCGTAAATGTTGATTTTAACAGTTAAAATAATAGATATGTTGTATATGTGTAATTATTTACCTCCACAGCTTTAATTACATGTTTTTCTGTATACTATACAACAGTTCGTATGTCGTGCCATTTCGAACACAAACAGCTATTGTTATTCGCGCCAGAAATTTAAAAACTACTTAATATTTTAGGTTAAATAGACTCTATATTCCTAATCTTCACGTAATATGTTTCTAATAACTCTGTCTTAGTTATCAATTTCAATTATTTGTCACACCATATTATACTAGATAACCATAAATAGAGCGAAAATCTATAATGTGTTTTGAATAATGAATGACTCTGCTTTCTACTTTAATACATAATCAATTAATAATGTGTACCAGTTTATAAATAGACCCATCTAAGAGCAGTGAACGTAAGTATCCACACACGAGTTGTATTGAAGGGCATTCGTCAGATGACTGCTATGTATTTTGTTCGTGTCCTTTATTACTCGTAACATTGTAAATAAACGATTGTACGTATAATAAAACTAGTTTTACTAGTTTCGCTCGTTCCTTTACTAAACTTTGTTCCTATTTTAGTCTCAATTGGCTTCTCATAGAAATTCAATTCTCAGAATTGTAAAATTAATTGGTTCTTAGGTCACGTTGCAAGTTTATTAATTAAAATAGTTTGGTCTATTTTTATTTTTTATCTTGGACTCGTTTAATTTTATTATTCGTAAGTCTTTAAATTGGTGATGTCGTACAGTTTCGTATTGAGTATCGACCTCTGCTCCGTCCTTGTTTGACGTACCTGGCAATAACATTTAAATATTCAAATATCTGAAGATTCGAGTTGAACGTACGAATTTGTCAGATACAAGCATGAACATTATCTACGGTCGCCTTGTCTAAAGACTGTGATATCTTATCGCGGGTGATAACGAATGGTTTTGGAAGGCACTTCGCGAGGTCAGACGTTTAGTTGTTTTCATAACAATTTTGCAATTACCATTGTATCGTGTTTTGATTGAGCAATCATTCGGTGAAATTTGGAGACACGTGTCTTCTTTTGTTTTGTTTAGACTAATTTCATTGAAGAATGATCAAAAAATTTGGTTACATAAAGTTTATGTTTGCTCTTTTCTTTTGGTCATCTCCAAGAATTTGCTCGTCCAAATCGTAGTATTGAAAAAAAAATATATTGGGCTTATCGTAGAACATCTTTATATTTTATCAATCGTTCGGTCATTCTTTTGTTATTGATAAATTATAAATATTAGTGGTTCTTGCGGCGGCGGATAGGTATCCTTAGGCCCTAAGTGTTATGACCACGCAGATATAGTTATTCGTGTAATCTTGATCACGTGTACAAGTTAATTATCGTTCATTACATCTGTCACTTAGTATCAAGCAGCAAAACGTTCCCTTTGTAACACGTAAAACAGAGCTGTCGATACGGTTTATATAAAATACCTCTCTAATTTGAATAAATTCGTTCCGTACGATATTTACCGTCATGGCTGTTCGAAAATGGAGTTCGTTAATTGACTCAACTAGCTAGGCGATGTATAATGTAACAATGGACAACTAGATATTAAGAGAACATTCTACTTGTATTTTATACTTACAAACTTATTTTGACTTGTATGTGTGTGTCTATGGAATCGTAGCTTCTAAGCGTATGGATTGATTTTGATTTAGCTTCTAAGCTAAGTTTACTGACATGTAAATCGTATCAATACAATAATTTGACTTTAGTAAAAAAATATTTAATATGGCGCCCGTCAAAAGCTAATAAAACACACGTTTAATTGTAAATCCAGGTTGCTAGTCTTAGTAAAACCAGTCGTTATGCCGAGTCAGAGGCTCTTGGATGGTCTGAAAACTCGACTCTAGATTTTAATAACTTAGCTCATTCGAAGTATTATTTAGTATTATTTTTCTAATATCTTAAACTCAAAGGAGCCATGAGTGATTTTAATAAAGCAGCAACTAATATTTTCCTTCAAACAAGACTGGTTGAAGTGTAATGGATGTATTGCGGACTGTGTTTCGGAACAGGAAGGAAGATTAACACGAAGCTGTTGTTGCTACGCCTATCGCCAAGGTGACATCAGCGAGCCGCTAGTATATCATAATTACACAGGCATAGTTGTTGGCTCGTTGAAGTAATGGGGGCGTGGCTCGTCGCGGTACCTAGGTACTTCATTCTAATATTAGAGAAAGGGTCAAATGTAGAGTTCAGAAGCCAACCAGCATAATCTATACTTTTCTGTAGAACAGTTCTTTTGTGTAGAAGTTACGATCTATATTTTTGCAGCCGGAAAAGTCTTTAATCACAAAGAGCTAAAGTTTGAATTAGCGCAGCATTCATTAATTAGAGATTATAGTTCTAATGTTCAAAAGTAGATGTCGCACGAGAAGACATAAACATTGACAGTCCTTTATTCATGAGATATGAAAGTTAAATTGGAATAAGACAACGTTATGGTTGTTGTATGTCAGCTGTGCCAATTTGGCACTACCGTAGACCATGTTTTTCTTGACATACCATATCGTTTTATTCAATCATCCGTGTCAAAACATACTAAGTTTAGACAAGCCTTTTTTATTCTTCCTCAAATTTATAAGTCGAAAAATAAGGAGGTTGCTTCATGAAATCAATGAGGCGAAATATTATGTCTGATAATAAACCTTAACACAAAGTAATTAGACTTTTTTGTTTCAGAAAGAGAGACAGACCCGTAGAAACGCGGCTCCATTGCTCCAATATAATTTGTACGAAATAGGTTGAATTGGAAATTATTACTTGAATGTCTCATCAAAATACCACGCAAACTCCGTAGCTACCAACGGATATTGTTCCGACGTTTGTCACTTGTTAATTTATGTACATTTTGTTAACGGAATTATGCGCAGCCATTCTGAAGGATCTATTTACAGGAGAACCGAGGAGTCTGATGTTTTGCCAAAATGAATTTTACATAAGAGCATTAGCATTTCTTCTCTATTATATAGTTTTTAGCTGTATCGTAGGAGATTGTTAGTGTATTTTTGTCCGTCTGTCTCTGTTTGATATTTGGCACGTTGTCAAAAGATTTTCAATGACGATATATGCTATCTATTCCTGGATGACATTGCTCTTGGTTCGTGGCTGACTCTGAAACTACAAGGACGGAGGCCTTATCTCTTGTATCTATCACTCGCTCTGCCTGTGTTCTTACTGATAACACAAGAATTTTTAATGCCGACAACTTGTTAATTAGAGAAATGTCGAGCATTTTTATTCAGTGTTAAAAGTATTTGGACTGTCTATTTTCTTTTTACGTAGGTATTTCAAATAGTTTGATTTTGAATAGACAATTGAATATGTTGAATACTTGACAACTTTAACAATGAGATTAGAATCATTAGTAAAATAACCACTTTTCGCTTTTACACGAAATGTAAGGATGTCCCTGTAGATTTCCAAATGCCACTTACAGAACGAGTCAGAATTTTTAATACTTTATTTTTATTCTATAATAAATTAAAAGGTAGGCTTGCTATGTTATCGACTCCAGAACTTAGATGATGATGGTTCTAAAGATCCGACATAGCACATGCTGTTTCAACATAACACAAGAGGATGTTTTCTTATTCTTTAGTGGGTAGTACATGAATAAACAACCCTCAAGAGGCGTTTTGTGCGTGTTCCCCTACCAGCTTACAAAACATCCGAGCTCCTTGAAGTAACGGAGCACGACACAGATGTGTTTTAGGACACAAAAATCACCGTTTGATAGCACATGAGATTACAGCGAGCCCGGACAGCTGTCGGTCTGTAAATAATGTTTAGGACAGCTGGAACAATGCCGAGCTAGACACTTCCGTCACAACAGATTTATGTGTGGGAAGGTCGGATTTATTCCAATAAGAATAGCTTACGACGCGCGCTCATCTTTACACGTCGATTAGATTGTCTTGTCTACGTATACACCTCAGACCACAGGAATACAGGCAGACGCCGCGGTGTCGAACTTACGAGTGACTGCAAGTTCAGTAATACTAAATGCTCCAGTAATACGTTTTCGCCCGCAGTCGCTACCAAGCAACTCTCGGGGCGGACGGCTCCGCATTTGCCACTTCGCAGCGTGTCTTTCTATTAAATTATGCCGTATTGCGTCTTTCGTGATTGCAAAAATAGTTCCCAAAAACAAAAGAGCCACGATGGATTATCTTTTCAAGGTGAGTTTGTTGTTTTCATCAATGATTTGTAAGAAAATCGTAAAAATATTTTAATAAAACTACTTGGAACACAAAACCTTTATTCCTGTAGTCTGAGGTATACACGTTATTATTGTAGTACTGACGCAAAATTCGTCGTAGCGCCTGTAGCTCGGCTGGCTCAGGTGATCTGACGCGATCATCAAAGCCAATAAACGGTCGATGCAGACGGTGTTTGAATGGGATATCATGCAAAAGACTGTCGTTTCAAAGTTCATCTAGGTGCTACCGTGGTTCGGATGCAAGTAAAATTATACATCCCGGCTGTTAGTCTTAGCAGTCGTTAAGCCATGTCAGAGGCCTTCGGGTGGCTTCGGTGGCTTGTAAACTCGACATCAGAGCTTGGCCACTTAGCTCATACGAAGAAGAAGTCGTAGACATACATATCAATAGAAATATGTATCAATAGATGACATATTTGCTGTTTCTCCTCAATTTTTTTTTGCAATGCCCACCAATCAAACGCTTCTGTAGGCGTCAAGGGTCTTTCCAATCTAAAAGCTTCTCTTTGACCGTTCTTTTTGGATTCACTCCAATTTGTGCACTTGCATGCTGCTATAGAAACACTTACTAAAGACAGTATGAAAAAGAAAATAATAAAACAGTGAAAACTATTATCGTAATCGTAAACATAAAATGGGGAATTTAGCCTGTCTAATGCATCCAGCTGACGTTGATAGCTGTGAAAATATAGCCTTAGGTATTTACTGATGCATTTAAATGTCGGCTGGCGTTTAGTTTGTTTTCTTAGTTGCGATTAGTCATTATTCTTATTGGTTAGGTTTTGAATATCGAGCTAAGAAATACTAAATTATATTTTTCTTCATTATCTAAAATGTTTTAATCATTGTCTCTGAAAATAATATAGGCATAAGCAGCCCACTATACGTTCCTTCAAACATGCTGGTTTCCTTAGTTACTATGTTTTCCTTCACTGTAAAGCCATTGCAAATCCAATACTTAAAAAACAAGTCATTGGTGTAAGGCCGGGATCGAACCAGGGGCCGTCTGATGGAAAAGCAGATGTTTTTACCACCAACCCACACTCGCTTTTTTTTTCGAAAAAACATAACATAGGCTAAATATATATGCGGTATTTTTGCCGTAGCGCGACGCCATTAGCTATTAGTATTGTATCGTCTTTTCATTTTCTTTACGCTACGTTACGTCATGCATAAGTTAAATCGATATAAAATATTCATTTCAGTTTTAAATTACGTAGGTACGATAAGTATCGTCAAAATATCTATATATAGAACAGAACGTCTAAACTGTAATAAATCCTCGTAAGTTTTCCTGTTTGTACATTTACTTAACCAATAATTGTAGTTAACTTATTAGCGAAGCGTGGGATGATCTAGTTCCTTCGAGAAGGTACTTTACTTGGTATTGCATAACCTGCAATTATAAGCGATGATCTGGCATGATTTATTTATTTCGGAATGGGTTGCCTTTCAAGGGCATCTGTAATATTAGTTAGCTATCTCTGAAGTAATTATAGTAACTCCTACACAACTAGTCCATCAGATATGGATTAAGGACAGTTACCAGCATAAATATCTTAATTAAATGTCTTGTTGGACACGCAATGGACAATTAACAAGATTGAACTATCGGAACGCGTCGTTTGTTAATCAACATGAGAGAGGGTTTTATACAGTCAGACTTAGACGAACATTCAAATGAAATACTAAAGAAGATTTAGGATAAACTTAGATGATTTTTTCAACACAGATAAGGTTATTGAACAACGATGGGGTTTCTTTCATAATATTTCTTATGTACTTATATAACCTCTCTAGTATAAGTCTTAAGAAATAACGTATTTGAAAAAATATAATATTGACACAGCTGGAATAGTTAATAGGTATCTATTACCTAATCAGTGTTGTAGTAGAAATTTCTTGTAGTTCTAGGTGGAGCTACTGAAGTAATCCATTTTGATGTATGTGAAAAATTATAGAGTGATGGCGATTCAGCGGCACACACGACTAAACTTAATTTTAAGAAGCCCCGTCTCTTTTCTTCTTAGGTGGCCAGAAAGAGACAGCACGTTCTGAACCACAGACAAAACAACTAAAATCACGTCAAATATGGAATGTGCAGGCAGTTTTAGAGGTGATACAAGTGAGTGCGTTCTAAAGCCGCCTATATTTTCTGCATTTGACGTGATTTTAGCTGTTTTGACTATGGTGTAGATCGTGCCGTCTCTTTCTGGCCACCTAAGATGAAAAGAGACGGGGCTTCTTTAAATTTAGTAAAGTCGGGTGTGCCGATGAATCGCCACCAGTAACTAATTTATGCAAGGTGCTATACTAAATGTTCGTTGCGAGGAGACGACTGGCTGCATGGTGCGGAGCGACGCAGGCGCAGCCTTCTTGACTTCGTGACGTCATCTGCTTCAGCCCCTCCTAAAACCAAATCTAAGAGATCTTCTTAAACAGAGATGAAATTGACAAAATATATCTACGATACCGATTTTTCTTGATCCATCCAGTAGTTGTTTCGTGTCCAGCTTTAGAATAAGTATGGTAAAGCATGTCACAAATATTTGAAATTCTAGTCCTATTACATGATGTACGACACTCTAATTTAAGTCATTGGAAGGAACTAACCTCCATGACACGGGCGCTCAGTCCAGTTTGAGGGTTAGGGAAAATAAAATATGTACAGCATTTAATGAATAAAATTTTTTTTTTTTTTTTTAGCTTTTGATAGGGACGCAACAGAAGCATTCCTACCTATTCCATTTAGACAAGTATACTACAATACACGAATAAAAAAAGATATAGGTATACAATATTTTATTTATAGTTTTGTGGAACGGAATTTTGCCGGGATAGACGTCGCGACGTCTAATAGACTACTGGTCACATAATACACGTAAGTAACTGGCTCTCAAAAGGTAAGTATATATTCCAAACCTTTAATGTTTAGTTACTTTACCTTTGATCTAACTTAGAATTGTAACGACATGGGTGAACCGTAGGTTTGAAATGTTATTCACAGGTCCCGAAGTAAATAAGTAAGTAATAGATACAGATCTAATTTTTTTTAGGCTGTTCTAAAACTGAAAAGTGCCGCCCCGCTCAATTAGTTATATTATATACCTTTACATATTTATAATTTGATTAATCTGATGTCCAAATAATGACATGATTGGCGCGACTTTTGCCGCATCCAATCACGTGGGTCGTGTCACCACTATAAAACAAGAGTGACAATTATATGCATTTTTTCTGTGTTCAAAGTAAAGTATAGTAGTTGCAATTGTTTATTTTGGCCGCCTCCTGAACTTGGCGCCCGGGGTATGCGTGCTTCCCACCCGGAACATGGGTCCAGGGTTGCCTACTCAGCACTCTCAGTGCTTGATCTAGTACTATTTTCACGTGCCTAATACAAAATTTCAGGACCAGCAACCAGCACTTCTTTTTTTTTTGATGATAAATACGCTTACGTTTGATTGCAGCTTGCCTGATATTAAGCTTGACTGTGGTGTAAGATGTATCACGCTTGCCTAGAAGGAACCTGTATACTCTAGATTTGAAGAACCCCAAATTGTATTTTTCGGGAAAAAGAGACTCCGGAAGAGAGTTCCAAAGCTTCGCAGTTCTCACAATGAAGGTCGAAGCAAAACGCTTCTTTAACCTCTGTTATAAGTTATTTGTTTGTTATATTCATATATTTGGCACTGTTTTTGCAAATTTCTAGTAATTTAGCATTATTTGAGATTTTACTTAGCACTCAACGTGCCATGGAGTTGGCAACTCTGCTTGGGTCTCGGCTCGCCGCCCGCGACGTAGGCCCCGTCTTGCCGCCCGGGGCATAGGCCCGGCTTGCCGCCCGGGAATGGGCCCCGGCTTGCCGCCCGGGACATGGGCCCCAACTTGCCGCCCGGGAATGGGCCCCGGCTTGCCGCCCGGGACATGGGCCCCAACTTGCCGCCCGGGACATGGGCTCCGGCTTGCCGCCCGGGACATGGGCCCCAACTTGCCGCCCGGGACATGGGCCTCGGCTTGCCGCCCGGGACATGGGCCCCAACTTGCCCCCCGGGACATGGGCCCCAACTTGCCGCCCGGGACATGGGTCCCGGCTTGCCGCCCGGGGCATGGGCCCCAGCTTGCCGCCCGGGACATGGGTCCCGGCTTGCCGCCCGGGGCATGGGCCCCAGCTTGCCGCCCGGGGCATGGGCCCCAGCTTGCCGCCCGGGGCATGGGCCCCAGCTTGCCGCCCGGGGCATGGGCCCCAGCTTGCCGCCTCCCTGGATCCGAGGCTGCTAAAGTAATAACCACAGGCAAAGCTAGAGGAGAGTATAAATTGCCCGGAATTGGAACATCGCTGATAAGGGTTCAGGGTTTATTGTTTTTTCATTTGGCTCCAATGTCTCCAATGGAATGGTAACAGAATTTTGTGCCCTATTTTGTTGCGGAATTTTGTGTACTTTGCGCTAAAATATACAGGGCTAGCAATTACTATTGTAATGCGAAAAACCTTTCATAGATATCTTAAATTCTTAAGTTAACCTTTCAAATATATCTTAAATTTTTAAGTTAACCTTTCAAAGATATCTTAAGAATTTAAGATATTTACACATTTTATTTACACAAAATCATCTAAACTCTTAGTCGGGATGAATATCCAGTTTCGAATTTCTGAATGACTACCCATAAGACTATTTGTTTGTCTCAAAAATGTAAGGTACACTCAACCCAGAATAATACAGAGAATAAAGTCTACATTCTACGTTCTACTCTTATCTCTACATGCTTATAGCATTTACCGTAGCTGCTAAATCAACCAATTCGTGACTCTTTTGTTCAGATTGAAACTGATTTTCTGTATACATATGTACAAGAAGGTACGAGTAGATCCGAAATAATAAGCCTTCTATGGATTTCCGTAAAGTAACGCCAGAGTCAAAAAGTTACCTATGATCCAGTCAATTGATGTTAATGAAAAAAAAACTCAACCACAAATACAGTGTAAACTCCATCTAACGTCACTCGACTTAACGACAAACTCACTAAAGCGTCGAAATCTTTTCGCTTTAGTTGGTTTAGCTTGTATTCCATACAATGTTACATTCTTTCCATTTAACGAACACTCTCTATAACGCCATAAAATACACAGTCCCTTCAGTGTCGTTATATAGAGTTTACACTGTATAACGTTTCTTTTTAATATAAATCTCGCCCAAGAAGGTAAGTTTTTATATCCATTAAATAACAAGGCACTTATGAAGGTATGATGTTACAAAATACAGTATCTAGATAAGGTTTCCAAACGTATTTATTTATCTTAACTTATCGCTTAGCGTGATCACCAGGTGTAATATATGCCTGCTAAAATAATAATGGTGGCAAAATAAAAAGCAGAGAAGCGACGATAGCTCAGTCGGAAGTGCGGTTGCCTTACGTTTAGATCCCGCAGGGCGCGGTTTCCATCACCGCTAGTGAGCTTGCTGAAACAAAATATCGCGAGGAAACTATAGGTGAGTTAAGGAGACTGGCCGAAAATGGAGTTTGCCTAGTCTGTCTCTCAAGGAGGTTGTGGGAACACACTCTTAGGTGCCTGGCGAAAGACGTTTAACTAAAGGGTGATAGAAGAAAAAGGAACCAATCACCATTGCTTTTCTCACGATGTTTTCCTTTACTGAAAGCTCAAGTTCATTAGCGGGGATCGAACCCAGCACTCGCGGGACGCATGGCGACCGCACGCATGGTAGAAAGTTTTTTTTTAACACTTTACATACTCAAAGCAACTTGCCTTAAGTCTACGAACAGCACTATACAAGCCAAGACAAACGACAAAATTGGTATGTAGCCAGTGAGCGATCTCTAGGCATCATTATCAAGTATGTATAAGGAGATGTTTCTGTTGGGGTGCACACTACGACGACAATTGCACATTTTTTTTTTTTTATAAAATATTAGGACACATTTCACATACAGATCACGTCTGCTTCTAGCGATATAGGAGCTGATCACAGATAGAGAAAAAAAAGCTTATTGCATTTACCGTACATCAGTAATGTAAACGTGCACGTAATCCATTGATGACACGTTATCGGGCCGTTATCGAGTATCTGCGATTAGTCGCCGGGTACGGCGTAATGACCACGACTCCTACAAATCTCTATCAATGTATAGGTACGTAATGAACTTTGAATACGGGCTTGATATGAAGGGTTACCTACTCGTATTTGACGCAAACTAGAGATGCGCGACTGCGAATAACACTGGTTTACAGAGGTTTTGTTGCCTTAGATATGATAATAATTTAGGTTCTATTTATCCACACTACTTTTGAAATTATCAATGTTTTAGTAAGATATGCTCACATTTTTATGTCAAAAAAGGATGCAAAGGTTAATCTTACTTTTAACAAGGCTATAATTGTTCAAGTATAAGATATGTAAAAATCATGAAAATATGAGCACTTTGAGAATATTCGTAATCCTAGCACCTGAGATCGTAAAAAAATACGACGATATCCAGGGCAACAAGAAAAAGTGTTTTTTTGTAGAGCAGTGTAGGTAATCTGACCAGTCGAATTATCTACTACTACTAATATACACGTTCGACTTGAATATTAGTAATATAGTAATGTTAATAATCGAATGATGACTACTAATTAATTACTAATGGCGTTTTGACTCGATTGTTAGCGAATCTTGTCAATGTCACTTGTTAGTTTCAAATAAATGAAATATGAATGAATCGTTGGAGTGGAGTCGGCACAAGTACTAACTAATGTAGTATTCATTCAGTCCGGTTAATTTTGAGTGGGTATCATGTAAGTTACAAATTTTCGGAGATCATTCGAATGAGTCGAATGGTTTATAAAGTCGAATAATTCGACAGGAATCATTCACAGTCGCGCATCGCTAAAGCAAACTACAGTAAGGCCGCGGCCGTATCAGGCAGGCGACGCGAAAAAGCGCGCAAAAGCGAGATCAACTAAACGTATGTAAATTTATTTGTCATAAAATTATTGATGTTGAAAAGATGATTTCTTCAAAAACATAAGATTTTTTATTAAAAACCGGTAGATTGTAATAAGGTACATTTAAATCTCAATTTCACTGTAACATTTATGTGTATCTACAATTAAAGAAAACAAAATCTCACAAAAACTAGACTTACATTTAGTACGGTTAGATAAGCCCCGCAGGAAGGTTCGGGAAGAGCCTGTGTTGCAGGGCGTCAGACTAATTTAATATTATATTTAAACTAATTACCTAATACTTATACTAAATAATGTAAAACTTAGATTTCTAACAAAAAACCGCATTTCACAAACAACATTTAATTAAGGACCACCTATTAATACTATGCAATGTAAATAAAGTGCTCCTGCAACGCACCACAACAACAAACAAGAAAGGTAATAGATGACAAAATTAAATATTTAGTGTACTTCCGCTGTGATCCGAAATCCAAATTAAGACAAGTAAAGGAAAAATTAACTAAGATAAATTAAGATTAACGTTACCTATCACAATTCGGAAATTCTTAACTCTACACGTGTTTCGCCTAACCACAAGGCATCATCAGGAGATGCTGACTCTTCGAACGACAAGTCGAGCTCGACTTGTCGTTCGGATTTCGGAGTTCGGTTTTCGGTTTCGGTTTTGGATTTCGGATCACAGCGGAAGTGCACTAAATATTTAATTTTGTCATCTATTTACAATGGATTTCCGCAAAGTAACGCCTGAGTCAATAAGTTAGAAAGGTAATACATTTATGTAAATTGGTATGTGCGCTGCAAATGATTAATGAAATAAAAATATTCTATTCTATTCTATACTAAACTATAGGTAAAATTCTAGTCTGAGCTTGTAGTGGTGCAATTTGTAGTCGTCGCGCAGAGTTCCCCCCACCTGCCCCACCAATCACCCATCCCACTACAGCTGTCGTATTTGTTGAAATTTATTAACGCAGTACTTGCTTATTCTTGCCTTGACTTCATTTATCGAATGCGCCGTTTTGCAATGAACGCGTTCTTGCCTCCATTGATCTTCTTTAGTAGGGCTTGTGTCTTGTCTTGCCAAATTCGATTGTAAAGAGTATTTACCCTACTTACTTTACTTTACCTTAAGTATTTACAGTGATTTTGGGAACGTTTTGTCATCATAGCAACTGTCCTCCAAGTCTCGTGTTTAAGCCATTGACAACTGGTGTCAGTCTCATTGATAATGATAATATGTGCATTTTTGTCCATTGATAATATTATCCAATGTTATCAGTGGCAAAAAATACAGCAATTACTATACTGAGCGGTGCGACAATAGTCTAAAATCTTTCAAATATTCTTTTCCAGTTAAAATCTCTATTTTCTAGTCTCTTAACTATAAACATTAATTATTTTCCCGAAAAACTGATAAAAACAATTAAGGAGGATAAAAGAGTAACTGAAACAAAATCAACATATTTTTTGAATTTTTGACTGTTTGTCTCAATACTCTTAAACAGAGTTGAATGCGGTTTATATATAAAAGTATTTAAGAATAAACCAATATTAGAAATTAAAGCGAAAGATTGTGTGAGTGTGTATGGCTGTTATTTCTTCACGCTCAAACGGCTGAACTGGTGAAATTTGGCACGGACATCGTTAAGGTAATAGATACTTTTAACCTCGGAGGATCGCGGGACTCCATGGGGCCTGCGCCCCATTAGTAATAAATAAGATTTTAGACTTACATTATCGGTAAACGTAAATTATTGACGATCTCGTTGGCGTAAAGGTTACCATGCCGGTCTGCTAATCAGAAGGTTCCGGGTTCGATTCCCGGCACGGTCAACATCTTTGTGCTTAACTAAATTTATTGGCTGTGGGTCTGGGTGTTAAATATTTATTTTTATATATAATATGTATGTATGTATATGTAGTATATCAGTTGTGTTAGCAACCATAATACGAGCTAGAAATGGTTCAGTATGGGGCTAACCAGCCGTGTGTGAAAGTGTAAAAAAAAACAAACCTATCTACCTAATTACCAAGCACCGGTATTATATAATTACAAACTAGAAAAGGTATAAGATCTATCCCTCCTTGATACTCGTACAAATAGGTAAGTAAGTGTCCAACAATATTTATGAGACCTTTTTAGTATTCTGCAGAAGGAGCATTGAAAGCTTTATGGAAAACTGGAATATATCTTCGTTTTAGAAACGTTTCTAAAGAGAGGCAGGCGGGGTATTATTTTTTAAAACTTTAAATAAGATTTTTCTTTTTGCGATCTTGGTAAGGCTTATTCAATATTATAAGAAAAAAACATTAGTCTAGGCATTAATTGTAGAGAAATATCTGTAACCAGTTGTAAAGGCCCTTGGGTTTGAAAATGCACTACACTAGAGCCTGGCCACTAAGCATATATACGAAGAAGAATTTTATTTATTTATTTTATTTATTTTTAGCCGGTTCCGTCCCACTGCTGGGCAAAGGCCTCTCTATCCTCTTTCCACTCATCCCGGTTTTGAGCTTTTTGAGTCCAGTTTTTACAAAAGGAGTCTAGTTCGTCCCGCCATCTCCGTCTGGGCCTGCCTCGACGCCGGATACGAAGAAGAATTAATTGATTAAAAATACTAGTTTAAATAGAGTTCACTAAAGCACTTACTGCTCATTATTCGCCCGAGACTGAAACTTTATCACTACATAACCAAACAACTACTTGCGAATTTTAGTGATGTTCACAAAATTTATAAATACGTTTTTTTTCGTTTTATAATAAATACGAGTACATATCAAAATTGGCCAGTACATATATAAAAGCTTTGTCAATATTAGTTAATTGTTACCGAATTTTAAGCGAACACCAAAACACCTAATATTTTCATTTCATTTCATTCATTGTATATCACTATCCATACATAAACCCAAACACAAAAACTTAGTTCAGGCTAATGAGAGAAGAAGTGAAGCTGCATATGAATGCACAGACGGTAGCTAATTTGTTTTTAACATAATGTATTCGTTTTAAAAAGTATTCGGTACTTAGTTGATATGTACAATAATGGAAACTTGTTGTAAGATTCTTAAGTATCTTTTAAGAGTTTCTTTCAATCCAAAAATATATTTACCAGAGTTTCATTTCTTTGGTAGATAGCATAAGCAGCTCACTATACGTTCCCACTGCTGGGACTCGGGGTCTTCTCTCACGAGGAGAGAGATATAGGCCAAAATTCACCACGCTGCAGGTTGGCGGATGACACACATCTTCGGATATTGTGGTCCTTAATCATGCCGGTTTCCTCAAGATGTTTTCCTTCACCGTTAAGTACATAATAGAAAACAAATAACGTCAGATAGTAAGTAATAAGTGACGAAACAACAATTTTCTATTGCCATAAAACTATTTGTCGGAAAATGCTATAAAAGGACGATCTTTGATCGGTACTCTCTCGCCAGGCGTTGGCGAAACGAGCTAGTAAGTTTCAGGGCTGAAAAGATAGAATATTAGACCATAGAAGATTGATTTTCCTTTTTGCAGTATGAAGTATTTCATTCCATATTAGACTCCTTTCCTTCGTATGAGCTAAGTGGCCAAGCTCTGGTGTCGAGAGTTTTCAAGCCGCCCGAAGGCCTCTGACTGCTTGTAATAAGACTTACAGCCGGAACCAACTGTTTAACGTGTCATTCGACCCACGGTAGCGCCAGGATGAAAATGCCGCTTGACCCATCCAAACACCGTCCACATCGACCGTTGCTTAGCTTCGATGATCGCGTCAGATCACAGGTTACAGGCGCTACAGTTATATAAGACTTAGAGATAAGTGCTTAGAGATATCTTATTACCAATTTACCCTAATTTATACCAAAAAAGAATTATATTTTTATTAGGTCGTCTCTAGTATTGATTTTTAAAAGCAATATAGAAATATTAGGTCTCCATAAATAAACCTAAACTCCGAAAATACCATAGTACGAGTACGAGTATATGGTGTTGAACTATGACATTTTTGCTTGAAGTATAATTACTTTAACAGGCGAATTGGAATCAACCCTATTCTAATGTTTTATAGGTCAGCTATAAACAAGAAGTCTTTATTTATAAATAAGGCTTTTTAGGGTTCCGTACTAAAAGGTAAAAACGGAACCCTATTACTAAGCCTCCACTGTCTGTCTGTCTGGCTGTATCTCAGAAACCGTAATAGCTAGAAAGCTGAAACTTTCAAAAGATACATATGTACTCGTATTTCCTGTGCCGCTATAACAACAAATACTAAAACTAAAAAAAAAATATTAAGGGTCCCCATTCAATGAACTTGTTATTTTCGTATTTTTTGTTATATTGATATATACCGTCAATAATGGTAGCTGCTAGTCACTTAAAATTTTCACAAAATATATAAATGTATATTAGCCATCAAATTAAATTTAAAAAATCAAATAAAATATATATTTGAGGAGGGCTGCCATACAACAATGGTACGGAACCCTTCACGCGCGAGCCCACTCGCACTTGGCCAGTTAATCTTTTTCTGTCGGCTCTATGATATTTTATAAATGACTGAAAATGCCTCGTCAGTCTGAATACATGACTTCTGTACCACTTCAACTACATCATGGATTGTATAAGCATTTATCGCAGTAATGAGGCAAGTTATAGTCGGATGTAAAGTTTATGGATGCTCGAGTAATAAACCTTTTTGGTTTACGTTCGGGATGTGAAGGGAAGGAGCAGTGAGTGAAACAACTGTACCTATTTTTTTTTTCATCTTTATTTAGTGTGCAATATTGTAAAAATGCCGCAAAACTTTTACAATATCGAAAACATAATCACACATAATATAATAACAAAAAATACAAATCATACAATTACCGCATGGCTAATCCCAACCAAACTAAGGAGAGTATGTTCTTGGTTTTCTCTTCTGTAACAGGTAATGACAAATAAGAATTACACCATCCAATGGAACTGTCACGTAATAATAATTGCCTATAACACGCATCCTCGAGTTTACCGCAAGCAGTGCACAGTGGACTACCCACCTTTCCCATTAGATGCGCGAACCAATTCAATGGAATGTGCACACACCGTAGTCTTAGTAACAAAAATAGCTGCTTACTTAGTCTGCTATTGTCTGACGAACTGTACCTATGTATCTACCTACTCAAATAAAGATTTACCTATATAACTATTACTAGCATCCCGTCCCGCCTTCACACGGGCTCTAAAATAATCTGAATAGCAAAGAGTAACAAATATAGCCTACGTTACTCGGAGATAATGTTCAACCTTTTCAAATCGGTCCAGTAGTTTCAGAGCCCATTCGCGTCAAACAAACAAACAATCAAACTTTTCCTCTTTATAATAATGGTATAAATAGAAGACAGACGGAATCACTATCTTGGAAATTTTGAATTCTTTTTTTTTTTGCTAGGGTGGCAAAAATTAACTTGGTGCAAGAGAACTTGCTCCTCTGGCTCGGTCTTCTAGGTTTCGTTTGTTTATTTTTCACATTTTAGCATTTATCATCATCTATTATCACGTACACGGCACGTACCTAATCCTTTAGGTACTATGACTATCTTAACATTTTGTGCATTAGTCGCCAGACTTTTCAGTCTGTAAAAACCCACGAGCCCTCGCGTCGGAATGGAGTTTACATTATTGTTTTGTTCATGGTTCCTATTATTATAGGCAGTTGTTCGCCGTGTTTGCGGTGGATTTGCGTCACTGGTGGAGTGGCTATGATTTTGTTGTGTTATAGGATACATATTGACAAGCAATATCGTATTAGAGAATATGGTAAACAATTTTCCAAGCATTTTTTTCTTCTTCATTTCATGTGAACTACGAAGAATCTTAGTATTTTAACAATAAAATCTTTAGTATTAAGCAATTACTGCTTTACGTCACAAAAGGTTTCGATTCACACCAATCAGCTTGGTAGAGCGATTCTAGTGTTGGCCAGGCTGGCAACACTAATTTTAATAATAATGGAGTTTGTGTGGGTAAATGGTTGATACGGGTATATTTTTACCGCTTTTGTGAAATAAAAGCACTTATCTTCTAGTTTGTTTTTTAATTTATTTACAATAATACCAACTACAAGAAGTCAGCAGTTCGGATTAGCTGTAAATACACAACTAAAGCTAATCCAAAAGCTCAAGTCCACAATCATAGGGCAGCGGCAACGGCTGACAATAATAACTTATTTTCTCTCACCGGAAAATCCCATGTATTCACTAAGTATGGTCACACGGCATGCATAATGGCCGGACCGTCAAAACGTTCCATCACAATAGCTGTAGAGACATTATACTTTCATGCCACCAAAATCTTTTCAATACTCTACCGTTGAAAGAAATATGAACTCAATTTTACACGCGTGAACCGCGTTCTATTGAAATATATGGTATCCTATTAAGGAACAATATCTAATGGTGGTAGAGGAAAAACGATTAGAAAAACCTCTGTATATATCTACTGCTGATTTCATACCGTGAGAATTTTGATTTGATGCAATTAGCTACTTACATACATGTTACACGTAAATAAGAAATAGTAGATAGATACAGCGGACCTAGAATAAATAGTTATTTGACCGATAAAATGGTTCCACGCGTAATCGTAAAATACCGCGGTGGGCGGGGCAAAACAGCCCGCGCGCCCGCGCGCCCGCGCGCCCGCGTGGCGTCACATGATGTGGCACGGCACCAATCGCGTGCGAGCTATGTGTGTGTGTGTTTCCGTTGGGATATCAGTAAAATTGTGTGCGTAGATGGATACGCGGCAATCGTATGGAGTTACTCTTCCGTTTATTCGCTGGATAGATAGTAGGCAGCAGTACCAAGGCCGATAGATCATACCTGATCGGCCATCCTCTCAAGTTATCTAGGTGGATCTCCAGGGTTTCACAGGAGACTCGTAAGTATAATATTATACCTTTGAAATGGGCAGGGTTGAAACTGTAAAGTTAAAGAGACTATATTCACAGCTCACGATACAGATTTTCTTATTCTGAAGTTCCTATACAGAGAATTCAACGTATACGGTTTATGTACTTTCACAGAAAATCCATACATTTCTTGCATCATTAGTCAAATGAAAAACACATTAGCGAGATGAAAGCATAATCGGTTGCGTACAACGTTATCTTCGATCGGTGTGACGTGTGCCTGCCCCTGAAACTCTTGTAACTGGAGACCATGGATTATTTTGGACGGATACTGTAAGATGATGGAACAACGCAGCGACGTCGGTCGGTCTGCTTCTATCTTGGCAAAGGGAATTCCCTCTGGACATATTTGTGGTCGAGAACGGCCATTCCAGGGTTTATTTATTTTCATTACTCATACTATGAGAAGTAGGTTTAAAGTTGCCTGAGGAGTGGGATGAAAGTAATGCTTTCAATCCCTAGGGAGAATCGCTTTCAATTGACAGCTGTTAAATTATTAAAAAAAACTAGTTCTTTTTCACATATCTATTGAACACACGATGTAATATTAAAATAACTCAAAGTTAAGTATTGATTAGAGAATATTATATATTTTTTAAATAACTTTATTATAATTTAGTTTCAACAATTCTAAGATTTTTGCAAAATGTTTACTAATTTTTTCTTCATGTATTTGTACATATATTTGTACCTCGAGTTAAAGACTTATTTAGTCCCTCGAACTATTGGCGACCTCACTTCGTTCCGGGCGCCAAACCCCGTCTCGAGGCCAAATAAGTTACTTTCACCCCTAGGGTAACAATGTACTATTATTTAACTTGAACCGGTGTTTTAGCGCACAGAGCTTTCGTTTGCGTGATTCAGAACGAGAATTGAGATCGTCGATTACGTGTGACAGTGACAGAACAGGTTTGTTGAACTAAGTATTTACAAATAAAGAGCTAATCAGGGTTCTGATTGAGACAAACGACGGTAACGCTGCGCCTACGCATGAACAAAACATTGCACTTTTCTTGGCATAACGTCAGGGGACGCATTTACACATTTTTACAATTCAATTACACTTTTACAGAAAACGTTCATAAGCAGTTCACTAAAGTTACGCGCGAGGCTGGTCGAATGCCAAGCTGTAATAAGAAAAAAAAAACATGTTTTTTTTCTATTTTGTAGCATACTGACGTAGAATCTATAACAAGTAATCAATCACAAGGATCGAAACGCGACGTATCGCACTATGATGATACTAGACTAGATATGTAATGGCTGTCTCTATGTAAACCTTTATGTACTTACCTACAGACTAATATTCGTATTTCTTTTGTTTACATTTTATACCAATCGGGTGGTACTCGCTACTTTTCTGTAGTAGCCAATCCTATGTCAAAGTTAAAATAGCGAAGGTGATCTGACTCGATCATCGAAGTTAAGCAAAGGACTGTGCTCACTAGGCCAATGCTTGCCTTGGGTTTGTACAAAAGTACCTTTACAATCTATAGAGTAACTATACATCGTACCGTCGATGTTGCGTCTGTAGCTCGGATAACTAAGGTGATCTGACTCGATCATCGAAGTTAAGCAACGGTCGATGCGGATAGTCTTTGGATGGGTAACCACGCACAAGACTGTCATTTAATAGGTAGCATTTTCATGTGAGTGATACCGTGGGTCGAATGACCCGTAAGCGTAGCAGCTAGTTGAAAATGTCACTTTAAAAACGACATTCTTGCGCATGGTCACCCATCCAAACACTGTCCGGACAGAGTTGCGGTCTGGGTGTTAAATATGTGTCGATGTAAAGAATTTATGTATGTATATGTAGAATATCAGTTGTGTTAGCAACCATAATACAACCTAGAAATGGTTTAGTATGGGGCTAACCAGCCGTGTGGGAAATATGTCCTAATGAACGAGCAGGGGCACAGCGAAGAGACACCGATTCACTGTCGAAGTTCCGAGGATACGCACAAAGCGTTTTGCTCAGACCTTCAGACCTTGTGAGAACTGCGAAGCTTTGGAACTCTCTTCCTGAGACTCTTTTTCCCGAGAAGTACAATTTGGGAGTCTTCAAATCTAAAGTAAATAGGTTCCTTCTAGGCAAGCGTGATACATCTTAGACCACAGTCAAGCTTCACATGAAGGCAAGTTACGGTCAAACGTAAGCCTATTCAACATAAAAAAAATACATATTCCATTACAAAATATTTTGAATCTTGGCAGAAAAGGCATATAAGTTATAGCTATTCTTATCATAGCTATCCATGTTTTATGTACATAGGTATGTCGTCTGTTTACTACAAGACAGGTAGCCAGATAGCCAATTACGTCCAACATTGGTCGGCACACCTTCGAACATGACACCGGCAAGTTGCAGACGCCACGTCATCCTTATATCTACTTGCTACCATGTCACTTGGCTTGGGTAATAGATTAGAATAGATAAAGTCTAGAGCCGGTGGCTTTCAGTAGTTAGCTACTTTGTGGATACTTATTCATTCACTTGGCGTTATTTTTTTTACTCTGAATTTTTGACGTGACAACGTCTTAAATTAGGTTGCGGCTGGGAGTCACTTATGAAAAAGTGTAACGCCCGGTAACGTTACGATGAGTCACCGAACGAGAGAGAGGCCCGCCGAATGCCTTGCGTCTCTCTTACTCAACTATGATCGGTATCGGCAGCACGCGGCAGACGTTGTCACGTAAAATCTTCGCCCGTAAAACCGACTTTACAGGCAACCATTTTATTGTTTTTTTTTTGGAGGCTTCCACATCCTCATTCCTTCCTTCCACGCTTGGAAGCAGACCACAATTCACCTGATGGTAAGTGATATTGAGGTCTACGGTGGAGCGTGCTTACCTAGAAGGAACCAGTTGACTCTCGCCTTGATAATCGCTAGATTGTTATCATTGGGGGACAGGGAATTCGGAAGGAAATTCCAAAGTCCAAATTTATTGGAGGATTGTAAGAATGAGGCCCAAAGTTGGATAATACATTATTTAGGTACATGATTCTATCAAGTATGGCCTCAAATTACTTGTATTTATCTTTCATGTAAATGCTTTGTGTGATGTTTCATATAGCGTAAGTAATTTGTGTATAATCACGTGTGAACAAATGCCTGCTGAATGAAACTGATTGCTGCCTTGCGAGACAGGTTCTCAAAAAACCTACAGCGAGGCGCAATGATCCAGCAACGCACGACTCAAAAGTCTGATTATAAATATACTTTTGTTTTGTGTAATCCGTGCTCATACTCAAGAAGCAATAAATAACTTTTATCTTTTTTATCTTTATCTTTAGTTAGAGTTGTTGAAAGTGACCACAGCAACTTCCAAACCTAAAAAAGAAATCTTATGATGACTATTTAAGGACTTTTTACTGAATTACAGTGGTTCATTATTTACCTAAAACATTTTTTTATTCCTTACAGTTAGGCATTTGACTCTCTGACCTAAAATGGAGCATGCAGTGTCTGGAAGAATAGGCTGCCGAAATACACACTTTTCAGCTAGCCAGGCGAGCACAAGAATATACCCTACCACCATACTAATGGTTTCCTCACGTGATATAAAAGGTATGTATATATTTTTTATTTGGATACATTTCACCCATACTGTTTTTTATTTGTATTATGGTTGCTAATACTACTGATATACTACATATATATACATACATTAATACTTTTTATCGATACATATTTAATACCCAGACTAACAACCAACAAAATTAGTTAATCATAAAAATGTTAGCCCATCCGGGAATCGAACTTCGATCGAACTCCGGGACCTTCTGGTTGGCAGTCCAGTTTGGTAACCATGACGCCAAGGAGGTCGTCAAAATATAAATATAAATTATTTTTGTAACAGAACGGAATCCCTATAAATATGAATTTGATTTCTATTTCAGTTGAAGCTATTGCGGTCTGAAACCAATATCGTCTCTTACATATAGCTTCATGACTTTGCGCTTCTATACAGTGTACCTACATTGATGGATTATTGCTAGTAATTACTAAGTAACAGATACTCGTACGTGCATTTTATCAATATATATCTAAACTAGGTATATATAGTCTAGTGTGAGACACAACATTTTTAACCTTCTTGAACCTTCTGATTGGCAGTCTGGCATGGTAACCAGGTCGTCGATGAAAATGAAACGTGAGAAGGGCTAATTTCTTTAGTGAAATAAGTTGTACTTCAAATAATTATTTTTTAGCTGATCCGCCTTACAGTATTTGATAGTTAGGGCTATGTTTTGTTTATAAATCTTTAATGACATGCTTAATAAAAATAAGATAACTTTATGCGCCATGCAGCCCTTAACTTGAGAACATTTATGTATAATAGCTATCAATGGATACATTTACTCGTAGATAGGTGAATGTTACGTTTACGCATTAGTTCTGATTTTTGAGCCAAGAAGAATATTATCCCATTTTCTTATTGGAAAAGAGTCTAAGAGGAAAACTCTAGCAAAATATTTACATAATGGCTGAATATACATGTGGGTAGATTGAAATAATATTGGACAAACTTGCTGGATATTTTTGTATTTCTATTGGAAATATAATGTCTCTTAGTTATTTAGGTTCTTGTGTGCGTTGGTAGCGGTGACTCGCGGCTATTTGCTTCGGCTTAGATTAAAAAAAGCTATCTTCAGAAAAATAAACGGAATGGGCCATTGAGCGTTGACAAATATATACAGATTTCAGGGAAAGAAAGAAAGAAAAAAATAATAAGTAAAGGATGGAGGTTTTATAGATTTTTCCCACTCTGTAAACGCGAAATGTCGAAGTTTAGGGAAAGTCTTTTTAGGGTTCCGTACCTAAAAGGTAAAAACGGGACCCTATTGCTAAGCCTCCGCCGACTGTCTGTCTGTCTTTAGGCTGTATCTCAGAAACCGTAATAGCTAGAAAGCTGAAACTTTCACAAGATATGTATTTTCTGTATCGCTATTAAGGGGTATCCCTATTCAATAAACGTGTTTTTGCTATATATCAATAACAGTAGCCGCAAGACACTTAAAATTTTCACTGTAAATCAATGACAATTTATAAATCTGTTCACAATATCATCGGTGTTGCCAAATATATTTTATTTTTATTTATTAAGTCCGTTATTATTTTTTATGGTCTCCGTAATTTATGTGAGAACACAATGTTCGTGGTAAATTGCCTAACGTACCGAAACATCATAGAAATGTCACTAAATTGCGTTTGGGAAGGCGCCAAGCCATTTTCACCTCGGCGCCAAACATTGGCCCTGCTTGGCCCAAGAACGCGACGAGTGATTATTTGGCCAAGAATATGTAAACTACATTAAATTTGAAGTTAATAACTAATTACAAAATAAATAAATCAAACTACAATCACAAACCGGTTCAGAAATAAGAACTCTTTTTTAAGCGATTAAAAAGGACTAAGTAAATAGCTCTTTTATATAAATTACAACCTTACCATCTTCAGGGCGAAATTAAACCGGTTTTTTTCTAAGCAAACGGGCTTAACGATAGACCACAAAATCATTATTATCAGGTGAGTTGTGTTCAAGTGTGGGCCTTACCCTTGAGAGTAAGATGACAAACAAAATATTGAGGTCCATTTAAAAAAATACTGAGAACTATGAATTTAGTTGTGTCTTTATTTTACGCAAGTCAGTTAAAAAACGTTTAGTCATTAACGACTTAAGTACATATTATTAAATACGTTCTACTATTTAATATTTGCTTACTTATATCGATCCATTTATAAAAATCTCAAGTTACTACAAACATTTATTTGTACCACAATGCTTTTGGCCAACCTTGGACCAAAACTCAGCCAAAGTGAGATCTTTGACTTTTGGACTATGGAAAAGCGATAAGGCAATAAACCGATACATCTTTTAGCAGAAAAATAAGCCCCACGATAGCTATAACTTATGAAGATATTGAGCGGTTGGCTAAAGTGACGGGAGAATAGTAAGTAGGTATGTATTAATGTTTTTCGTAATGGTCATGAAAGAAAATTGGTGTATCTATTTTCTTGTAGCATTCGTTGACCTCGTTGGCATGACTGCCAATCAGAAGGTTACGGGTTCGATTCCCGGCTCGGCCAACGTCTTTGTGCTGAACTAAATTTGTTGGCTGTCGGTTGGGTGTTAAATATGTATCAATATAGAATATGTTTGTATGTATATGTAGTATATCAGTTGTGAACTAGAAATGGTTCAGTATGGGGCTAACCAGCCGCGTGTGAAATATGTCCTGATACTTTTTAAATATCATAACATGAGTTGAAATCGTCATTGTAAAACTGCAAAATGGATAGTATTATGAGTCTATGTTCACGCCGGGTTAGTAATTTGTAATGGGCAACAAATGACTAAAGTTGGATAGATAAATAAACTATTTATTTACACACACTTATTAAAATGTGCTATTTATTTTAGAAAACAATCATTAAAACAAGTGCCAAAAATGGTGGCTCATAATAAAAGTTAATAAATAGATTAATCAATTTCTAAGTTCCAACACATATTATTCAAAATACAAAAAAAAATTAAATGTACATAGTTCTCCAAAATATAGACTTTGCGTACGAAATTTCTTAGAATATAATATGTATGTAATTAGTAAAACTTTAATTATCACTTCAAATCTCAACAATTAGATGACCAATTTTAATCTAAATTGGTATACTAAAACTTATAGTCGGGATTTAAATTTTAACCAACCAATAGTATAAGTTACATACTAGACCAAATAAAATGCCTCTTTTTAAAAGATAATCTTGTGTATCGGTGACCACCCATCTAAATAAAGACTGTCGTCAAACCTCGATGATCGAACACCTTAGTTAAGCGAGTTACAAGCGCTATACAAATTTAATGAACATAGGGCATCATAATTAGTAAACGTTAGTATAAGAATACCTCGTATAAGAATTTAATTGACCATTAATAATTGTATTGTTTAGTATAAATAATTTGTTGCGGTAGGTTCACTATTGTTTTTCTGACGTTTATGTACTGTGACCGTACAAGCCTAAATATGTAAAACAGGTCAAGCCATGTTTAGCTTGGTTGAATATGATATTAAGATCTAGTTGGACCATGAGATATAAAGTTATTTTTTAGTTGAATAAAAAAATGTCTTTACTCCTTACAGCTAGGCATTACAGACTAGATATGCTCCACCTTAGGCCTAGGCTAGCCTTAGCTTTAGGTATGTAAGAAGTTACATACGAACTTTTTTTTTCACAATACAGCCAGGCTTTAAACAGTCGCGTAACCATACGTGTTAGCGATATATGTGTTAGCGTATATGTGTCAATTCACTTCTTGTTCTGATCTCTTACCTCTTAGAGATCAGAACAAAAAGTCAATAAAATAAAATAAATAAATAAATAAATATTAGGACACTTTCACACACGGCTGGTTAGCCCCATACTGAACCATTTCTAGCTCGTATTATGGTTGCTAACACAACTGATATACTACATATACGAGTACATACATACATATTATATATAAATACATATTTAACAATTGACACATATACGTTTTGCTGCTGTTGTATTTAATTTGATTACACTTTACTTTGACTGGTACCCCTCTACAGTGACAACAATTTAAATTTGAGTTATATGTATCTAATGTTCATCTGTTTGCTATAGGGGTACTAGCCTGAATTTATTGATTATTTTATTATTATTATTTATTAGTAGTATACTTATTTTTATGCTATAACTCGCTGATTTATGAGACTTGAAGTCACTGTTCAGCTAAGGACGGAGTAAGTAAAAGAGCCCATGAACTTTCGAAACCAGCAATGTTTTTTTGGAACCCATCCCATCCTTTATACAGAAAGTTGGACAAAAACAGGCTTGAAAGATGAGCGAACTCAGTAGTTAGGATACGATAGCGAAAGGCCGTTCAAACTTTGCCCATTGTAGCTACACTGAAATGGCAATAAAATCCGCTAACCCATAGATAAAGTTCATTGAAACTCAATAAAACGGGCAGAACGATTTCAGGGCTGGCCTTATTAGATTAAATTGATCATAATGAGTATACTGACCCTCCTTAGACTAAATTTAGATTTTTTATGACTGGGTAGAGAAATCGATCGTGGGGTGTACCTTAACGTTGTAACTAGGGTTGCCAGCTACTCTTTTAAAAACAGTTTGATAATGATTTTTATAATATTTAATGTTATGGACATTTTGCGACGGGTTGTCCTGACTACCATAAAAAATAAAAATCAAAAACTTCAGAAGTGCTTTTTTATGTAAAGTGTTTTTTATTGATTTTGTATTCTGTCTTTTTGTATTCTATATCTCTTCTCACTAATATTATATAGGCGAAAATTGTGAACGATTTTTACTCATTTACACTCAATCGACTGCATCGCATTCGATGAATTTTGTATGGAGATCGATCATATCAGATAGACACAAATCAAAAAATCAAAATTGTTTTATTGGTACATCAGTAAATTTGGTACAAAGATACAAATTAAAGGAAAAAACAAAAAAAGATAGACACAGGTAACAAAGCGCATCCAGTAAGAAGGCACATGTTTTTTCGAATATAGCATGAACGAAAAAAATATACGTATAAAAAAATATAAGATACGCATTTTGAAAAGAAACACATTTAACTCGCAAATCGTAAATTCGTAATCGTATTTCATATTCCTATGACAAATTATGGCAGCTGTATATGAAATGAAGACGTATAAACAAACGCGCAGAGATTTCCGGTGGAGAGCAGATGCTAAATGCAAAACATTGTGAGGTGGAAATGAGAGAATTTAGCTTCGCATGTTTATTTAAGACGAGCCTTATAATTTCCAAGAAATCGCGATGAAAATTTTAGCTTGAAAACAACTTTGAGAGCTTTTGTTAGTTTAAAAATAGACGGTCTTCTATGGACCCATTAATTAATAAGAAAGTTTTCAAATAATACAGTTTTAGGTATCCGGAGCTTAAAATAGAAAATTATTTTGATGAATATATTTATGGATGAGTAATTTAAGCGTTACAGTTAACTTGACAGATTTAAATTCTTTATGATCTTAAATTATTAAATACGTTTTACTTTTTGATCTAGTTTATTAATTAAGTTAATAGTACTCAAAATTATAAATAGAGAAATATGGTACTTAAAGTTTTACTTTGGCAATTATTTCTACTATACACATTCATTATATTCCTATCACATTAAATCTTCTTCATCGTATAAGCTTAGTGGCCAAGATCTGGTTTTCGAGCTGCTCGAAGGCCTCTGAATTGTCTTAACTACTGCTTGTTAGACTTACAGCCGGGACCTACAATTTAACATGTCATCCGACCCATGAAAGCGCCTAGATGAAAATGCCACTTGAAAAACGACAGTGTTGTACATGGTCACCTATCCAAACACCGTCCGCATGCTTAGCTGCGATTGGTCTGATGATCGCATCAGACCACCTTAGATAGCCAAGCTACAGGCGCTACTATTTGCATAAATATTTGTTTTTAATTTTACACATTACAGCACGGCAGCTGACCAGCAGCGCGCGTATTCGCATATGACTATAAAAGTGTCATAAAAATTCTGTAACAAACTCCAGAAAGAAAAATTTGTCCATTAAAATCCGGTTCAAACCGCACTAGCCCAGTACGGTACAGTCAGCGATGACCGAACCGCTTGCAAATGTCTTCCTTTGCCTAATGTACCAAACACGCGCTTGTTAAAATTGTATACATGATGAAACAATATTTTCCAGAAAGCATGTTGCCCTGTTATAACACTTCAGAAGAGTTGACTAATAGTTCAATAAAGAAAATCAAACGCAAGATGCATTAACAACAAAATCTTGTCTCACTGTAATGGTAATTTATAAGTCTTCCTTTTGGTTTTCTTTATGGTCCTATTAATGGTCCTATTAATTCTTTAGCTGTGTTTTGCACCTCGTCAAAACATAATATCTTCAAAATACTGTTACCCATTGAGCTATTGCTGTTACCCATGACGGTACATAATGGCAGATTACAAACATTATATCAAAATGAAAGGCCTTGACTAGTAGAATACATGACTGTATTAAGACACATTTCAAATCCAAAATGGCGGCCACCACTGAATGCTGTCTGGGTGTTAAAAAAATATTTATTTTATTATAATCATCTTATTTAACTACAATAGTTAATTGAAGAATATATGCTTATAATGAATTAGTGCTACGTACCTTACTGAAAAGTAAAGCTTTTATATTTAAAATCTTGTTTTGCGTCACAAGTATGAATATGATTGTACAAGGTAGTGGAAGTAGAGGACGGCCTGAGAAGATGTGGATGAATTATGTGAAAGAGGATATGAAAGAGAAAGGAGTGAATGTATATATGACGGCTGACAGAATAGCGTGGAAGCCAAAAACGGGCTGTACCGATCCCACATAGTGGGAAAAGGCGAAGGTAAAGAAGAATAAGAAACTTTATGTCACAACCTATAACAACAAAATGTCAAAGCCGAGTTCCACACTATTTGGTTGCAAACATGAAGAAGGTAATATAAATAGGTATAATGAACATATTGTGATAGTTATAACATTTTATTGCTATTTCACCACAACCCACTTGTTTGTTTCCCTAAACATTAACGACTATGACGTCACACAAAGCGCGTCATTATGGCAGGCTTTTGTTTAAGTTGCCCATTTCGGTCAACTATTCTTAATTTTAAGGGCAATGGAACGGGCCATGTTAGGAATACGCTTGGTAGACCGTTGGGAATACCCAACGTTGAAATTCGACGACGTACAAAAGTCGAAGACGTGGGGATAAGGATTGCCGAGTTGAAGTGGAGATGGGCAGGACACTTGGTGCGTAGGGAAGTCTCTAGATGGAACAGGGCAGTCACCGAGTGGTATCTGAGGAACGGAAAACGACAGAGAGGCAGACCACCAGCCCGAAGGTCAGATGACATCGTTAGGCACGTTGGAAAGAGCTGGTGGAAACTGGCTGAAAGGCCGTACTATATGGCGTGTTGGAGAAAAGGCCTATACCCAGCAGTGGGAAGATACGGGCTGATGATGATGATGATTCTTAATTTTAATTTAAATAAACTTGTCATAATAATAAAATAGAAAATAACAACTCATTTCAGACCAAAAATTAGTGAACATATAAATTATTAACAATAAATTATAAAATTAAAAACTAAACCACAATAAACTTTAAATCACTTTTAAGCGTAGTGTTTTTTTTGTATTATAAATTGATGGTAACTATGCAATAAAAATATTTAAAAAATATTCATATTCCCTATTGAACCCAAAATAATTGTTGCAATCTATTATTTTGTACCCCAGAGTTCAACGTTCAAATAATTCTTCGAGTAGGTGGCAGGGTTCACAAACTCAAGGACAGCCTTTAACTAAATATAAAGTTAAATAAACTCGCTTTATTAAGTGTCTGAATTGTTCATTTTTAACCCCTGACAAGAAGGGGAGTTTTATAAGTTGGTATGTGTTGTAAACAATTTAGGTTATGGAGATTTCAAACGGTACGTATGAGATAGATGATGATATTTTATGAATAAATGACGCGACTTGACACTGACATATTGGTAATGTTTTACTTTAGGTCATCTTTAAAAATGCATTGTAGGTACATACACAAAAAAATATAGATTCGTTATTAATCATAATTAATATCACGTTATCAATACACTGATGTAGCTTCTTTTAAAATTATGATTTTGTGTCATTTATATTTAAATGTCAAAATACGATTTAATTATACAACACGTTTGAACATCATCACACATCTAAGCGAAATAAAAAACCAATTAAATATTTTTTCTGTTCGAAAATTCCTTAAATTGACGATACCTATACTAAGATCTTGTTAGACTGTATCGTTTCAAACCTGAATATAACCCTCTTGTTGTAATAAAGACTTGACTGGAGTGCAGATTACTGCAGGCGAGACGAGACGCAATCTGCTTAGAAATATGTAGTCAACGCATTTACAGGGTTAGTGTAGTCAACGCATCTTCTAAGTTAGTGTAGTCAACGCATCTACAAAGTTAGTGTTGTCAACGCATCTACTAAGTTAAGGGGCCTTGTTCTAAAAATGATCGGTCAATAAAACTAATCTTTGCTATAAATACCTGTAAAATTGCCATTTTGCCGCTACAGATTTCCAATCATAATATTTTTTGTTTCTGATAAGAACTATAAATACGCGAAACCTCTCTGCCAATCAACTCGTCAAATTCGCTTTAATCTGTGTGTATGTTGGTACACACGTAGAGGCTGTAATTTGACGTTTGGTATACAGGTTCTACAGTTAATTTTTTTAGCCGATGCCATCGTTATCCTAATGGTACTTTGGTTTAACTTTGGTTTTACCTTTGGGACATTTTAGTTCGGGTGCCGAACGAGAGCCCAACCAAACCAACTAGTTAACTAGAGCCAGACCTTTTGCAAAACAGAGTCCATTCAACCTTCAGCAACAAGTAGCCCTGTATAAATAGATGTATTCAGAAACTCCGCGGTTTTACGAATGAGGTTTGTGAGTATGAGAAGATTTCTGCAATGGCTTTTATTAAAAATCTACTGAGAAATTTACAGTTGAAAAGACGCGGGGAATTTATATAGTAGGTACTATGAATTTAAATAATTTAAATAATGGTGGCTATTTAAATAATTTAGTTTAGTCGTGTGTACCGCAGTACATATATATTTTATATAGATACATATGTATTTAACACCCAGACCCATAGCCAACAAATTTAGCACAAAGATGTTGGCCGGGCCGGGAATCAAACCCGGAACCTTCTGATTGGCAGTCCGGCATGGTAACCTTTACGCCAACGAGGTCGTCAAATCTTAGATTTGAAATGTGTCATAATACATGTATTTTACTAGTCAAGGCCTTTCATTTTGATAAACTAAATTTAGAGAAGCCCCGTCTCTTATAAAGTCTATATTTTTTTGTTTTTAAAACACTGTACATAAGATTCAGTTTTTTGAACTGCAAAGTTTTGTTGGACAATGAAAAGTATGACATACGACATTAAAAACTGTAGTAATTACAAATTATTTGTCAGATTTACCTTCTTACTTTTAACAGTTATGTTTTACGTTATGTTTGTATTAAAATTTATTTAATAAGTTGGACCAAATTTGGTGTGTAAAAGTGAAAAGTGGAAATCATCATCATCATCAGCCCGTCTGCGTCCACTGCTGGACGCAGACGGGCCCAGAGGGTTTGATCACAAAGATATTGGCACGGCCAATATCTTTGTGATGAACTAAATTTGTAAACTGTCGGCCTGGGTGTTGAATATGTATCGATATAAAGTGTTTATAAGTACGAATATGTCATCCATAACAACCATCATTGTACAAACTAAATAAAGTTTTGTACGCGGCTAATCAACCATGTACGAAATGTATCGTAATATTTATTATTATTAAACAGCCAAATTGAATCTTTTATATTAGATTTTCATGTTTATATATGTGTCTTCATATAGCACAAAATAGTAAGATATAATATAAAAATAGAAAACGAAAAAAATACAATAAATTCTAGCCATCATAGAATATCATCACCTTAAACACATTCATTAAAAGTGAGGCGGAATGAATTCCGCCAAAATACAAGTGATTATTTTGACATTAAGGAACTTTGACAATGATAGTTTATTGTGGAGCTTATTTTAAACACGTTTGACAAATTGAGGGTATATTTACATTTACAGGATGTGTCTATGGATTTGGTTCATGTTTTTAATTAAAATGTCATGACGATAGTACGTTACTTGATTTGTTTTATTTATTTGCATGCAACAGAAAGTATTAAATAATTTATTGCGCTTAATGTAAATTGCGATCATTTTGAATTCTAAAAAATTATAACAATTTTCAAATTGTACAAAACGTAAGTATAAAATGGGTTTATTCCAAACATATGTATTTGAACCATGACTTTATGATATCAATTTATGGCAATTTGTTACTAAATATCTCGACTAATGTTTTATTTAAATTTCAGTTTGCTGTGAAGAACCATAAAAAAATATTTGAATAAAGGATGAATATGACAAAGGAATCACCAATAAACTAATAAATATGTTTTAAATTGAAGTACAAATTCTTTAAAGAGTACCAGCAAATACTGTGAATCATCACATAAAATACTTTAAGCCATAAGTATATTGTTAAAGTCATGGCTATATCAACATGCTGTCCTCAATACCAATACTTTCCAGGCACAGTAGCCTATACGGAATGGAGTTCAATACCAATGAATCCTCTTTATAGTGTTCCAGTTCTTATCAATCCTGCACCATTGATAACAACACCTATATGTCCGTTAACATAAATAAGTAGTATATTATTATTATTACGCTAAAACTAACATCCAATACCGACTAATTAACGTGTCTTCGGAGCGCCCAGATGAAATGCCACTTTTTAAATGGTAACACTCTTGTATGTCACCCATCCAAAGACTTGTCGCATCGACCGTTGTTTAATCTTGATAATCGCCTACATATTTTTGCTCTGTTGTTTTATTTCTGGTTTTACCTGTTAACTGTTGTAGTACCTAATTTTTCCGTGTTAGGGTAAGTTTGAAGGAAAATAGATTTTGTTTACTTAAACCACGGCCAAAACTCCGCAAAATTATAACAATTTTTTTTTTTCATTTTTGCCGGTCTATTTAAGCTAACTTATTATCTTATGTAGATAGATATAGGAATCTATTAGGTAGTTTAACTACCTCTACACCAAATTTCATCCAAACAAATTCAGCCGTTTTTGAGCGTGAAATTTACAAAATATATCCACACATTATAGAATATTATAAAATATCATTAATTGTCAAAATTATTAATAATCAAGGAATTTATTGATATACTTGATGTTAGTTTTATTAATAAATCTTAGGTTTAATTCACTGTTTGTAAGGTATTTTTAATTTTTTTATTATTGTGTAGTTTATTTACAATAATGTAACAAATGTAAATAATAATACCAAGATGTATCTATAGTTAGGTAGATATTACTTCAAGAACAGCACAGTAAAGTTTTAAGAGTATCCTTACCGTTTGTTTTTGGGATCTCAGTAACTGCCAATGTTATTTGAACAGAAGCCTGAATCCCAGCTTATACTTACTGGTAACGTCTAGACAAACCACTTTTGTTCTACGACTTATAGAAATCTAAGAAAATAACAGTAAAACAGATAAACAAATTTATTGGTATTGGTAAAACATATCAAATTACAAGTCAGTTATCACTTCTTTACGGATACAGATGTAATATAATTTAAAAAATATATACGAGGGTGAATCAAAAAGTTCTTAGAAGTGCATATATATGAAACCTTTTTGGATCAAGTTCGATATTCAAATTAAAGAGTGTCTATCACTAAAGAGTGTCTATCACTATACTATATTTATGCAGACTGTCACTTGTTTTTGTCAGTTCGTTCGCATGTAATAATTTTTTTTGTGCAACGAGTTGCTAAAAAGTTAAAATTATTAATAAAAGTGAGTTACGTGCGGTGATAAAATATCTCAGTTTGAAAAAAATGTCTACGAAGGAAATTTTTTTGGACATTCAGCAGACATTAAGGGGTGATGCTGTACCCTATTCTACGGTTGCGTACTGGGTGGCTGAATTTAAAAGAGGTAGATCAAGCTGTAAAGATGACCCGCGTTCTGGGCGGCCTTCAACCTCCGTTACAGAAGAAAATGTCAAAAAGGTTGAGAATCTGGTTTTGGAAGACAGAAGAATGACTATAAAACATATAGCTGAGATCCTAAAGATATCTTTTGGTAGCGTTCAATCCATTTTAATTGATTCACTGGGGTTCAAAAAAGTGTCTGCAAGATGGGTGCCACGAATGTTAACCGACGAAAACAAAAAGCGACGTTTAGAAATTTCCAAGCGTAATCTCGAAATGTTCCAGCGTGATTCGGATAATTTTTGCCGTCGTCTTGTCACCATGGATGAAACGTGGGTCCACCATTTTGATCCTGAAACTAAAAGACAAAGCATGTCTTGGAAACGACCATCCTCTCCATCCATTAAGAAATTTCGAGTTGCTCCTACCGCTGGCAAAGTTATGGCCCCTGTGTTCTGGGATAGTGAAGGAATCCTTTTTATTGATTACATGCCAAAAGGCCAGACGATTACTGGACCCTATTATGCAAATTTAATCCCGAAAGTGCGTGAAGCGATTAAAGAAAAACGTCGTGGAAAACTGTCGTTGGGCGTGTTGTTCCTTCAAGATAACGCTCCTGCTCACCGATCGGAAGTTGCGCTCAACGCAATCCGCTGTGCTGGATTCAATCTCCTTGACCACCCACCATATTCTCCGGATTTAGCCCCAAGTGATTTTCACTTATTTCCAAAATTAGAAGAGGAAATTTGTGGAACAAAATTTCACGATAATGACGCGGTTATAGCTGCCGTAGAGGACTTTTTCGAGAGTCAAGAAAATATTTTTTTTCACAAGGAATAAGGAAGTTAGAAACGCGTTATTCTAAATGCATTGCATTGGAGGGAGATTATGTAGAAAAATAAAATATTATTATTTAAATCTTTGCATTTTTTAATATTGATTCCAAGAATTTTTTGATTCCCCTCGTATAATCTTCTTCTTCGTATGATCTAAGTGGCCAAGCTTTGGTGTCGTCACGAAAACGTCATACATAAACGTCAAGAAAACGTCATACATATTCTGACAGAGTGCCCCATATATGGCAAAGATAGGATTAATTTAGAGATTAAGTTAGGTATAAAGATAGACAAAAATGTTTTAGCAACGTTAGTAAGCAGCAAAGACTTTAGAGATAGTTTCCTAGAATATTGTACATTAATAGTAAAACGAGTAGTAAATAAGAACAAATAGCATTAAGGCAATTACTTTTGTATATAATGATTAGTATATTCCAAATGTAATTGACAAAATTAAGGAAAAAAAAAATGGAAACCATAAAAAAAAGATGAAAAAAAAAAAAAAAAGTTATGAAAACGCAACGAAAAAAAAAAAAAGATAGTAAAAAAAAAAACAGAAAGAAAAAAGAAAAGAAAAAAGCCTTCTACGCTTCTGACTTTCCCTTACTTACCCCAAAAATATCCCTGACGAGCATATATTTATATATATATTGCTATTTTCCAATTAAAGTATTTTTCGCAATAACTGTTGTGAGTGAAAAGTGTTTGTTGTACAATGTCTCCGACGTAAATGTGTTGGAGGAAGGCCTGACGAACATACAAAAAAAAAAAAAAAAAAAGCTTTGGTGTCGAGAGTTTTCAAGCCGCCCGAAGGCCTCTGAATTGGTTTAAACGACTGTTTGTACCTACTAAGAGAAATAGCCGTATTACTTTATAATTATAACTTACATCAATAAAGTTAATATACATATATCTAATAAATAACTCTTGTAGGAATCGAAAACGTTTTATTTGGCTACTAAAAAAAATAGTGAATAGAATTACTTAATATATTGTCGTACTAGTAATCCCTTCCGAGAGACTATTTATAATAGCGCTTTTCTATTGTTTTTTGTCGTAGGTCGAGAAACTTTTTTGCATTAATTACCAATTTTGCCGCGAAAATCTTCAAATGTCATAGAACAAAAGTTGCTTTTTTAGACGCACTAATAGGTTTAGAGTTAGTTACCAGTAGCACTGCACACGTAACTTTGCATGTCTGTGCAAATAGTAGGGTGCGCTGTTTTCATAAAACACATATCCCATCAGCGATAGCTCGTCCCACATTCTCGAACATTCGCTGGCCTTGTGCGAAATAATTTGATAAATGTAGTCAATCTGGGCCCGCTTCGTCCCAATCTCAATGTTTTGGCAGAATCACGAGATCGTTTCGAGGAAATAGACGCGAACGATACAGACGAATATTTGAAATGGAACGGTGTTGGTACAGCTCAAGTGTGGATATATGTATAAACTAGCCGCCATGACAAATTTTGTATTGCCTTATGTCTGTACATAAGGCAATACATGAAATTAAAACCACTTTAAAAAGGTTTGGAAAATAAATAGTACCCGATTCTCAGATCTACTGAAAACGCATATAAAATTTGGTAAAAATCGGTCAAGCCGTTTACTTTAAGCCGTTTATTAATATATACTCGCAAAACAATCCTATTCTCAAGTGAAGGGAAATACGAGTACCATATACTGAAGAAAAGTTTAAAAGATATGATTCTTATTTAGCTTAGTCGCCAACCGTATGTACTAACTACTTTTCTGTAGAATCTACATCAATAACAATCTATGTTTTGTAATCGAAAATGTCTTTATTTCCTAACATTAAAGTCTAAATTTGCATAGTATTCTTATTAAACGAGCTAGTTCCATGGTTTACAACTAGATGTCGCGTATCAGAAGTATCCATTGACTGAACTCTATTCATGGGATTCATAAGCCGAAATTAGCGTAACACAGCGATATAGTTGTCGTATTTCTTTTTTTTTTATATACAATTGTTGATATACAACTTTTATTTTTGGAAATAAAGATGTTTTTTTGTTTTGTGCGACAGATTTTTCAACTTCCCTCAAGTTGTATATTTGCTATACAGGTGGGCACTAAAAGTAATCTACCATTAAGTAATGGTTTACCTCACCATGTATTCCTTCACCAAAAGCTCGAGGTCTTTAGCAGGGATTGAACACACGACCTTCGGGGCGTAAAGCGGTCGCATGTTGGACTGAGTTGTCATTGTTTCAAAATTCTGCATGAATTTAATTTATTATTTAATTTGTGACTAGCATCCAGCCCCGGCTTTGGACTGGCTCTGAAATAATCTAAGTAGCAAAGAGAAACAAAATATAGTCTATGTTATTCGGAGATAATGTAGCTTCACTACGGTGAAAGAATTATTCAAACCGGTACAGTAGTTTCGGAGTCTATTCGCGCCAAACAATCAATTAAACTTTTCCTCTATATAATATCTGTATAGGCATAGGCTGATTAATAAATAACTAATTAAAATGATTATTTGTAATGAAAAATATACGAGCTAAAGTTGTATGTACCAGGCTAACAGAAAGTCAAGAAGGCATCGACCGCCGGGCAAAATACCTACCGTTACCATAAAGAATTTAAACAATCTCCGTCGATAGCTGAGCACTTCATAAAAAGAAAACCGACGAAATCCACCGATAACACGGAATCCGAGTAGTGATGTTACATGACTATACTAACGATTACCTAATCGAGTTACAGACTATGTAAATCGTAAATCGATGAACTAAATAATGATGGTTAGGTGTAATTATTATTCGTAGTCCATATAGATTCACTGGTTTTCTGGATTTTTTAATATACTGAGAACTTGAACGAGATAATACATTATACATACAAAAGCGTTTCAGATAGGTAAGAGCAAACTGATAGGTGATAAGAGAAAACGAAAAGAATTTCTAGTAAAAAATTTTTTCTTCTAATATGCATCATCATCATCCCATTGCTAGAAATAGGCCTCTTTTCTAGCATGCCTTTAATCCAGATCCTGTACCAATCGAATCCAGGTTCGACCTGCGACTAATGTTATGTCGTCGACCCATCTTTTGCCGGTCGACGATTAAAAAACATATTATTACTATATTAATTGTCAATACGTATGTTTTTTGGTTAATAAACATGTTTTTTTATTTCACCTAACTACTGACTTTTATAAAATATGGAAATTCGAAAAAGAAAACTCATACAAAAAGTGTGTACGTTGGCCAGCGACAAAATTTATGGTTAGCAGATTTTTTGGAGCATGTTCATGATAAACCTTAACGGAAAACTGCGGAGTATAATTAAGTATTAGTAAAATTATAAAGTATTGATTTCGATACCAAATAAAAGATGAATACTCGTGAAATATATTGAACACATCACTAGTCGGCTTATTCACGGAGCTTAGCCTTTTGCGAGATATAAATACAAATACTAAGTATACAAATAATATTATATACATATACGAAGCTATACAGGGCTATTAGGAAAAAAGTAAATTTATCTATTTAAATAACAATATATTAAAAATCGAGTGACTATATATCAAATATTTTACAAAAAAAAACTTACAGGGGTGTTTAAAGAACAGTAACGGATGCCAAAAAATTCGGTATTTAGGATGGATTACAGTGGAAATTTTCCACGAATAATGCGTTTTAAATTCTTAGCTCTTGGATTATTGATTGCCGCTAACCCGGTACGTGCTTTTGTGGAACATTTTTAAACGGTCACGTAGTCTTTTGTCATATTTGAAATGTATGCAAATACATTTAGGACGTCCATGCGAACTGGTGGCGGCCATTTTGTTTTCTCAAATTGAAATTCTTGAACAAATTCGGTACAATTGTACGGAAACTAGGTGTGAAGTGAAAATCCAACAAATATAAATGCGAATTTGTAAGTATGGATATTTGTTATAAGTCTTTCACGCTCTAATTGGCAAATTGATTAAGATGAAATTTGGTATCGATTTAAGATTAGATACGATTAACAGATACTTTTTCCTGGATAAATGCAGGTATCGCCGCAGGGCGAACACACTTGTGAATGATAATACAAAAATTTTTTCACGTTGGTATGACATTTTCTATTGCTCGATTGGCTAGCAACCCTGAAGTTGAAAAATCTGCCGTCAAGCACCTAACAGGCTATTCGGCAGCCTGCTTGAAAGCCTAAAATACCTATGAGAAAAATGCTAAACACTCATTTTATATAGATAAATCTGTATACCATAACTGGTATAAATATTCTTAGGGAACTTTCACTTGTAGACCGTCTAAGTAGTTCTTTGAACTACTTTGGTAGTTTTGGTCTATAAGCTATTGTTCAATTAATTATAATCGTTTATGATTTGTAACGACAAAACTGGACATTTGAAGATTTTGCTAATGCCATCGCAAATAACGCTAAAGTAATCTCAAACCGCTGCTTCGTTCCCACAACTGGGAACAGTTCGGGGTCTTCTCTTTTAGAACTTATCTTAAATTTTAGAGTTAAGATATTTCATGATAACGCCTTTAGTTAATTTCCTAAAAAGACGTAAATACATTTTAGTGATTTTAACACATTTTTTTGTTTAATGCAGGTACCAGTTATCGATGTTACCAACGCGGTGTTATAACATTAACTTTATTAAAAATGCATAATCAATGACTGCACGAATGAATTGCCGTGTTGTTATGAAACTTCAAATCGATGAAAATAAATGGACTGCCCTTGTGGCATAATTATTTTACCAAGCCGCAAGTAGACAGGACAGTTATTGTTCAACTATAATATGCATAAAGAACAAACTCATGAAGAAGGTTCATCTCTAGAAGTAATTAATAGACGCTCAAGCTCTTGTTGAAAATCGTACTACGTGTATCGTTCCATACACGTAGCGCCATCTATCTATATATTTGATTGATTGATCGATACGACTTCATTCGGGTCACGTTACTACTATCTTTATATAGCTATGCGACTGCAGCGCGTTGCGGAATTTGGCAGCAGCTAGGCAACACGCTCGATTTGCAGCGCCATCTAGGTTTCATTTGTAATTATGGCAAACTTCTGCGCCACCCTTTATTGTATGGGAATCAGCAATCTTCTCTAGTATTCTGATCCCTGCCAATATAATTTCTGCACGAGTCTTCTCTTTTCTTCACACAACGCCTTTTTCACAGAATTATATACTTCATTAAACTAAATTAACTATTGCGTCCCTTAGGCCCCTAGCCTGTGTTTTCCCCCTCTCAGAGCGCCCCTCTTCTTCTTCTTGTTCTTCGCATGAGCTAAGTGGTCAAGCTCTGGTGTCGTGAGTTTTCAAACCGCCCGAAGGCGGACTGGGCTTAACGACTGCTTGTATTAAGACTTACAGCCGGGACTAAGGCAAACTACAATTTAACATGTCATCCGACCCACGGGCGCCCCAGATAGTCAGTTTAATACTCGTATTAATCAATGACTAAAGACAATGTTATCAATGATCGTGGTAAATATGTTTTATTTTGGACAAGTTTTTTAAGTAAGTCGAGTCGAAGTTCAAACTAAATGAGGGTCTAAAAGAATGCACGCATTCCGAACCCGATCGGATGTAACCGGACTTCATGAGTATGCCCCCTAAATACAGAGGTACAGATTTGATGGCCAATTTTGCAATTGCGAGACCCATTGAGTTTTAAACTAAATCTCTCTGTGCGAATCGTAAACCTTCTTTCCTGTATGCAATTGGGATGTGACCTCTATCAAATCGTACCTACTATTTTCTACTACAGAATACAGAATACAGACATTTATTGATAAATAAATATTTACAGGTCAAGATACTAATATAAAAATATAATTAATTACCATAAGCGGTACTCGTATCATTCTTAAATTCTCTAAGAGAATAATATGATTTGCCGACTAAAAATTGTTTCAATTTGGCTTTGAATATAGAGACAGAAGCTGCATTTCTTATACTACTAGGTATTTTATTATATAGCTTAGGGCCACAAATGTAAACCGATTTTTCAAATTTGGCTATCGAGTGGGCCGGTGTGGCGAGCCTGTCCTTCCACCTAGTGCCGTACTGATGGGATGCTCCCTGTGCGGTAAACTCCTCAGGATGAGTCCTCACAAACATACATACTTGGAGTAATAGGATGCTCGGTACGGTGAGGATTCCTAGCTCAGAGAAAAGCGGTTTCGCAGAGACATCCCATTTTACTCCGACTATAGCGCGGACGGCGCGCTTCTGTAGTATGAGCACACGCTCCGCGTCGGCCGCGTCCCCCCACAGCTCCGCTCCGTACGCGAGTATGGAGTGGACCGTGGCGAAGTAGCAGGCCAGCACGGCGTGCCGCGGTGCTGATGTTGCCAGCCGTCTCAGCGCGAAACAGGCTTGCGTCAGGCGAGCGCACACTGCGTCAATATGGGTGTTCCATTTTAAGGCACGGTCTACATGAAATCCTAAAAGTTTAACGTGGGGTACTTGTTGCAGTGTTGTACCATGCACCGAGACGGATATGTCTTTCTGTTGTCTGTTAGATAAGTCAAAATGTATAATGCAAGTTTTGGAAAGGTTTAAGGCGAAGCCATTTGCTGCGAACCATTTCTGTAGCTGAAGGGCGACAGACGATAATTTCTCTTTCAAGGCAGTTAAATTTGTAGCTGACACTAGGGTCGCCACATCGTCTGCAAATAGGTAAGTATCACTGCTAGTAATTGTCTCAGGTAAGTCGTTCATTAGCAACGCGAAAGTTGTATTAGAGAGGCAAGATCCCTGCGGCACACCTAAGTCCGGATATCCTTCGTCCGACCTTGCATTCCCCGAATCGCCGAAGACTCTTTGACATCTTTCGGTGACGAATTCCGCCATTAAGTCTTCGGCTGGCCCTCTTACACCGTAGTGATTGAGTTTAGCCCGGATTAAACCGGAATTCGCCGTATCGAAGGCACGCGACAGGTCGCAGCAGATGGCTGCGACCTGTCGCTTCCCGTCGCGAGCTACAAGGACCTTCCTTACAAACTCGCGAACAAGATCTGTAGTGGATCTGCCCGCGCGGTACGCATATTGACGCTCTGTCATTACTTGATTGTTGTTGAAAAACTCTGAAAGCCTATTGTTTAATCCAACTTCAAAAATTTTCGCTATGGCCGGTATGATTGAGATGGGGCGATAATTGCTAGCCGAGGTTTTATCTCCTTTTCCTTTATAAATTGGTACTATTTTAACAGATTTAAGGGCGCGCGGATAACAGCCTTGTTTAAAACATCTATTAAATAGTACTCTCAGCGGATTCACAAGTATAGGAGAGATATCTCGTAGTATGGTCATAGACAGATCGTAACAATCACTTGTCTTTTTTGGTGCTATTTTTATATTAATTAGTTTCATAAGTTCGTTGTTAGAGAACGGTCTTAAACGTATTGAACATATATTATGAGGTCTAGCGCGGCCTAACATACCTAAACTAGTAGCAACGCATGCTGTGGGGGCGCCGGCTTGAACTCCGGCGGTCAGAAAAGTTTTATTCATAAAGTTGACTAAGTCAATTTTGTTTTGAAAAGGCTTACCCGAGTCTTGGCGCACTATGTCGGTAAAATCGGATTTATCGCGTACCGCACGCCCGGTCTCTTTATTAACGATTGTCCACATTGTCCTACATTTGTTACTGCTGTTGTTTATTTGCTTTTCGTAAAAATATTTCTTTGTTAATGTCAATTTGCTGTTATAAGAATGATTTAGTTTTAATTCTATATTATTGAGATCGTCATTGGATGGGTATTTTATTCTTAAGTTGTGAATGTCAATAAGTAAATGTTTTAAATTAATAATGTCATCAGTAATCCAATTTGATTCTGGGTTACGTACAGGTACGTATTGCAAAGGGAAGTAAATATAAAAATTACTAGTAACAGCGCTAATTATCCTCTCGGCTAATAAATTATTATCAAGATATCGCAGAGTCATATCTTCCCAGTCTATGTTGCTCAATGCATGAGCAAAACTTAGCTTTCTTGCATGCGTTATTATCCTACGTTTGATATGCTTAGGTTTACATTGCTGGTGAAAACCAGATATGCAAGCGTGCACGCCATAGTGGTCACTCACATGTGACACTATCGAGCGAGCTGCCACCCGACTCGGCTCAATATTAGAAAATATATGGTCAAGGAGTGTAGAGGATGTTCCTGCAACTCTAGTTGAAGTTTGTACGTGCTGGGTGAACTTATGCGCTGCTAATATGTCATTTAGTTTTCTACGTTCTAATGAGTCGGTATTGTAATTAATGTTCGTATCACCGGCAATAATAGCCGTAAGTTTATCATCATTAATTTTTGCTAATAATGTGTCAAATAACGCGAGAAATACGTTAACATCAGTCAGGTTAGAGCGGTACAACCCTACAACAAGTACGTTAAAGTCAGAGATGAAGGTGGCGCTCACATCGAAAACCTGCTCACACGATAGGTCGCGGTAATCATCCCGCGGTCTAGATTTTAGGCTAGAATGTATAAAAATGCAGCTTCCGCCGTGCTTTATGGTAGGCCTGCAATAGTAAGAAGATAACTTGTAATTATCAAAGTCTATACATTTCAATTCGCTAGAAGTTCGCCAATGTTCGGTAAGTACTAAGGCACTACAGTGAAATTCGTTTTTTAACAGGACTTCTATTTTTTTGCTTTTTAAATTAGTGAAACATTGTAAGTTTTGGTGACAAATAATGAGTTTACTGTCGCTTGTTAAACTGGGAACCGGTCTGCCAGGCGACGGCGGGGGCTGCGCAGGCGGTGACGGGGGCTGCGCAGGCGGTGGCGGGGGCTGCGCCGGCGGCGCTGCGACTGCGGGCGCCCGCGGCAGTGCGGTGGCTGCGCGACGGGCTGGGCGCACGTCGCGCGGCTCCTCGAAATTTCCAGGCACTTATTTCAGTCCCCGGGGGCCAGTTGTTAGGTTCGGTGAAAAAATCGAATTTACTTGCAGGCACGGTTATAGCGAACGAAGCATAGTATTCGTGTTTAAGATTTAGTTTTTGGGCCGTATAGTTTTGCGACTTACTTTTTTTGTTCATTAAAGTAATTATCATATCTTCGGTTGTGTCAGCGCGAAAGAAGCAAGCATGAAGCTTCTGCACACGTTCTACGGTCGAGACTTCGCTGTCCTCTTCGCCGGAGCCGATGATAACACCGCGCTGGGGCCGTCGTCTTCTCGCGCGTCGTACTTCTTGCCAGTCAGAATGCGCCGGTGTGTCGTTTATTATAGTAGATTCGGAGACCTTTGCGTCTGCCTTGTTCGCCAGCGGCTGTGTAATTTGTGGCGTAGGGGACTGGTGTGTGAGTTGTTCGGCTGTCCCGAAGCGGGTGGTGAGTGGTGCCGCGGCTGCAGGAGTGCTCACCCTACGTTGCTGTACTGCCGCCGTTCCAGATACTGGGGCAGCCTGTCCTTTAGAGTGGGTGCGGTTGTTGGTCACGGTGTTGCGTGTCTCACGAGACTGCGCTCGTTGCGCTCGCGCTGTCGATGACGTGCTAGGTTTAGCATCAGCGGCTGCGGCTATCGCCTGCGCCTGGGGTGCAGTCTGCTTGTTAGCGTTAGGTTTGGTATTCTTACCTTTGCTAATTCTGTAAGTTTGGTCATCTTGGGGTCTGGGAAGCTCCAGAGTGTTGTTCGCGCCAATTTGCATGTCATGACGTAGCTCGTCGTCGTTGTCCAGAAGTTTATTTTCAATTCTTAGCACTGCTGCAGTCAGGTTAATAATTTGAGCTTCCAACGGCTTCAGTAGTTGTTGTAGCATATTCTTGAGGTAATCATCACTTGTAGTGGACATTATTATATTTAAAAATAAGCAAATACGCCGGAGCACAACCACGACCGTTGACAGCTGTCAACGTTCTAGGGCTAGGCACTAGGCCCCGATGCAAAAACAACGGGGTGTTATAAGTTTGCTGTGTGTGTATGAATGTGTGTGTGTGTGTGTGTGTGTGTGTGTGTGTGCCTGTCTGTGATAACGTTGCTCCCGAACGGATACACCGATTTTGATTTAGATTTTTTTTGGACCTTTTTTGAATCAAATATGGCATGTTTTATCTGTCCAAGATTGCCGCCGATGCAAAATGGCGGATAACAAATTCTTTATTTTTCCCATTACGGGTATCAAATGAAAGTATTTGACGAGTAGAATACTATACAATACTATACACAATAATCATTTAACATCCAAGGTGGTCATAAAATGTTGTCGGGGCTTTTGTAAAAAGATTAGATTGCTTTCGATTTCTAGATACTCGTACCTACTGCTAACTAGGATCAAAAACCGTTCATGCTGGTCGTTGGCCTCTCACACACATTAGCCGGAGGCGAACGCAGGACGAATCGAAGTCAAGGACGAGGAAGGTAATAGACAATTCAACGCAGTCAAGGGGCGCGAGCTGACATTGTGTTTTGTTCAGTGCATTTGGTGTGTTGTACTAATGCTAATGTGCTCTCACCTTTAAACTGAAATATTTTGAAATATTCTCGATACGAGAGTTTGGCCTCTTAGCTTATACGAAGAAGAAGAATAAGACTATAGTTACCCATAAAGACTTGCTATAGTAAGCACATTATAACCTAAATCCAAATTAGAGGCCTTCGGGCGGCTTTAAAACTCTCGACACCAAGGTTTGACCACTTAGCTCATACGATAAAAACCTAAAGTCCTAATTTGATTGACGTACGAGTATGTACGACAATTTAAAAATAATCTCTTAATAAATTACGAGAAGTTACGTCAATTGTGGCACCATACAACGTCATACAGCGAAGACCTGTGACCCGGCTCGCTATTCCGTCGACAATAAAGATTGTATTTGCGTTACAAAATAATAATAATATTATTGTTAAGTAAGTAAGTAAATGTAGTTTAAATAATAAGTTGCATTTAATATTGCGCGTTGAAGATTATTGACGTGACAACGTCTTAAATTAGGTTGCGGCTGGGAGTCACTTATGAAAAAGTGTAACGCCCGGTAACGTTACGATGAGTCACCGAACGAGAGAGAGGCCCGCCGAATGCCTTGCGTCTCTCTCCCACTCAACTATGATCGGTCTGCCGCGCGCGCAGCACGCGGCAGACGTTGTCACGTAAAATCTTCGCCCGTAAAACCGACTTTACAGGCAACCATTTTTTTTTTAATAGTCAACGTTGAAGGTAACGTTAGTATTTTTTGGGATATAAAGTGAGGCCGGCAATGACTACGTGTTTTTATGTTGACAAGTATTCGAAGACATTTTTTGCAATATAAATAATTGTTCTGCTTCACAACTATTTCCCCATAGTAACTATACCATACTGCAACCACGAATGAGCGTATGCATAATAAGCTGTTTTGTCTGTTTCTAAGTTAGTTTGTACTTTTAAAGTTGTTAGTGCGTAGGTGAACTGATTTAGTTTGGTTTTTATTTTTTCTATATGGCTTTTCCACGTTAAGTGTTTGTCAAGTTTCATACCTAAAAGGTCACATTCTTCTTTCTTCTACATTTAGATTTTTGGTGAGTGTGTTAAGGTTTAATTTTTTTCTCTAACGACATCTTGTTTTTAATATTAAGTAATACTAGCTCAATATGTAAATGAACGCTAAAAAAATTACGCTTACGTATCCAAATTAAATTCTTTTCCGAGTGCAAGACATAAATTGTAACATTACACATCAGATTCTATAGAAAAATAGTTAATATTAGCAAAGACAAAAATATATAAAGTTTTATTTTTTGTCTATGGTATTAGCCGCTTTAAATATTTTTGTCTCTGGTATTGCCCGCTTTAAATTTTTTTGTCTATGGTATTACCCGCCTTAAATAATAAATATTTCTGTCTATGGTGTTACCCGCTTTTGTCAAACTCTACACGTTTACAGAATAATACTCTAGAAAATATCAATAATGATAGTTGATTGCTTTGCCCCTAACAGATTACTTCGTCTGCAGGCAATTTATTAAATAATTGACTCAATAGTCTCGTTCAAGCTCTAATAATCATTTTTATTGCGACTGTACACTGCCAATGTTATTGGAACGTTCGAATGAAATAGCTTGTTCTAAATTTTAGTCTTACCTACCATAATAAAGTCTTAACCAAATATTGTCTTGTGTGACTGACATAAAAAATACATAATATTATTTTTTGTCTAGGCTATGAAGTGGACAGTTTTTGTGACCATGCATAAGACTACCATTTTAAAAAGTGGTATTTTCACCTGGACACGTAGCGCATGTACGTAGCTCGGTTAGCCAAGGTGATCTGACGCGATCATCGAATCTAAGCAACGGTTGATGCGGACGGTGTTTGGATAGTGACCATGCACTACGACTGTCGTTTGGAAAGTAGTATTTTCATCTGGGCGCTCCCGTGGGTCGGATGACACGTTAAATTGTAGGTCTCGGCTGTTAGTATTAATACAAGCAGTCGTTAAGCCAAGTCAGATAATTCGGGTGGTTCACCTCACCAGAGCTTGGCCATTTAGCTCATACAAAAAAGAGGAAGATCTGGACACTTCTATGGGTCGGATGACGCGCAAAATTGTGTAGGTCCCGGCTGTTATTAGTCTAAATACAAGCAGTCGTTAAGCATAGGCCTTTGACTATGCTTAAGGTAGCTTGAAAACCCTTGACACCAAAGATGGATCACTAAGTTCATACGAAATTATTATTCTGGGCATATTTATTTAATTTTGAACTCATGTTTGGGTAGGTTGCTTAAGCATAGTATTAGGAAAGATAACTTCACTAAGTATGAGTATAAATTACTTACTGAGTGCACTATAGTTAAAGCGACTAATTAGTTGGCAAATGCCAAGTATTTCCCCCATAGAACAGGGAACATACAAATTAAAAATAAATATTCCATAAATATGGCATTACAGCGATAAGTATCTCTCAAGCCCTACATTACTACATATTTGCTGAGGATCAGAACGTAGTATCTTCTTCTTCTTATTGGTTACGCTCTTGACAGAGCGGTCGTGATCGTCATGGAGGGTCACTAGAGGGGGCGGATATAATTTGCCTCACGACATCTCGCCATCTCTGCCTGCTGGATGACATCCGACTACATTCAAAAAAAAAAAAAAAACAAATCATTTATTAACCTTACGGCATCGCACCGTACTGAGCAATTTAATTTACGATTATTCAATATTAAAATTTAATTTATATACACGTGCATGATATAATATACTTAATATGTAATATTTTATTTAAAACACAAACATATGATAAAAATAATTAAAGTATTTATATCATCCATTGAAATCGTTCAAAATTATAGTTAAAAATTATGATACTTTGCTACGAGAATGAAGATTCTGTAATTGTTTGCGACATAAATTCATTAAGTGAGTAAAAAGGGTGCTCCTCAAAACAGTGTTTAATTTTGCGATTGAAATCACAATATGACAGCTCTGAAACGCTTCGTGGCAACTTATTGAACATACAAATTTTGGTATATAACCCTTGTTTCTCAACCTTAGCTAGCCTGTTTGCAGGTCATTCATTCAAGGAGCCTCCAACTGCTGCCTTGATTTGGTCAGTCCACCACGTGGGTGAACTTCCGCGTATTATTTATTCTTTTGGGTATTATCTACGAGTAGGTCTATTAAAATTTACTATCTCTCTATTTGATCGATAGTAACCGATCTAACCTACGTCATGACCTATTAGAATCCATCAAACACAAGTCCTACGCGACCGCAGGGTCTAATAAGGCAGTGCAAGCAAAAATAAATGTGACCGGCGTATGTGGGGCACGACGCTTCGTGTGGGAGAAACTGGGGTTGCCATAACTCAAGGCTTATAAGAGACAATATTGGAAAACTAAGAAAAAAAAATATATACGCCCGACTGAGCTATTATTACTGACTGAGATGTTATTATAATAATATTTTTAATGTGAAACATCTATAGCCGCACGTAAAACCGATTTCTGGCGTGGCGACCATGTTACCGACCGTGACCATATTACAAAATAATATCGATGTTTCACATCCGCCAGGCGTCCCGTGTCTGCTCACATTCTTTTTAATTTAATTTTTAATATACCATAAACATTTTTTTTGGTTTACTTTTTACAGCTAGGTGTCTGTATAGTATGCCTTTTTTTTCGCGAGGAAATGCATTTACGCATCTCCCGCTACATGCCTGGGGGAAGCGAGCGGGGTATGTCGGACTCGACGGCCAGAAGGGCCGTCACTACCGACTAAAACCTCACGGTGTCCCATCTCACGACAGGGGCAGGGATGCAGGACCGCTTCGCGCATTGCCGCTGCTCTCCCCGCCCAGTCTGTATAGTATGCCTAGTCTGGAAGAACTTGCTCTCAATGAAGCTGCCGGAATACACTGTTAGGTGTTTGGTGACAAATTTTTTCAACTTGACAGTGGTTTGCCTTACCACCAAACAATGGTTGCCTTACAATATTTTCATTCACTGAAAGCGCAAGCTCATTGGCGGGAGTCGAACCTAAGACCTTCGGGGCGTAAAGTGGCCGCACACCCGCCTAGGTGGTCATCACTTCATAATAACTCATCTGAAAATTAATAATTAAGTCACCAGCAATAAACCAAACGTAAAGAAAACGGCTGTACTGTGAAAAAATACGCAATTAATTCAAATTAGAAATACTGCTTATATCCTCTTCGTTCGTGACTAAAACGAAGTAATATTACTTTTGTAAAGTTCGTTATTTATATTTCACTCATCACTCAAGTTACATTCGTAGGTTCAACGCTGGCTACCTTTTATAAATGCAATACAAACCTATAATAAATTAACAATGTTCACATATAATAAAGATATGCTGCAGATTTTCAACTGATCAATATTGTCATGCCCATTTTTAAGTATTTATCATGTCAAGTGTAATTTGAACTTTCCTCCATTCTCTATATCATTTGGTCACACTACACATCCACACAAGTGGGTCGGTGTAAAGCCTTTGTGTCCGATGAGGTTGTGTTGTTCTAGTAGAATTTTCATTTCATCTACGCGCGAGTGAGCGGAGTATTATTTTAGAAAACATGCACATGCAAATATACATATAGTGAAACACAGAATAGCATAGTATACTTGCGTATACTTGCTTCTCGGCAAACTAAGAAGATCTGACGTGTTTACCGAATCTAAAGATCGTTATATACAGAGCGCTATTGTACGTTGGGTGATAGGTTCAATATTATATCCTGCCTATTAGTGGCCACTTAGCTTATGCGACAAAAGAAATTAACGACAGTGCATAGAAATAAGAGGAACAACACGTTCAATACATTAGGCGGAATTACTTAAAAGCAGAACATGTCTACTAATTTATACTAAATAAGTAAAAAAACTTTGAAAAAGGTATATACGCTTCGATATTCTCACACATGAAATCACTTGGCTAATTGTTCTATTTTTAAACTAACCTTAAATTTGTTGACTATTTGATAGATAATTAAAAAACATTTGATAGAATATCATCGAAGAACATATTAAATCACCTTCAGACTTTATAGTATTTAAAAAAAACATTTGTAGTCCACGTGGGAAGCAATGAGACTGAGCGACAGTATAGCTTACTTATAGTTATTTTTTTTACGCTTAATAGGCTTGCGCTTGACCACAACTCACCTGATGTTAAGTGACATTGCAGTCTAATATGAAGCGCGCTTGCCTAGAAGAAACCGGTTTGGTAAGCCGGAAAAGTTAGTAGGTAATTGACGATAAAACAATGATGTTAACAAAAAAGCATAAAATTATAAACCTTACAAATTTTCCATACCCAAATGATGGTCACCTTCACCTTTCCTACTAATTAAAACTACAAAACACGCGTTTCAAATATTAATTAGTTCGACGTTTGCTACTAGAGTGGCTACACAATATCGCTTCAAGGTTTCACGGTGCTTAATTATTAGTAGCAGCCTTGTCCTTGGCTTGTTCGGAAACATGGTTACCTGAAGAGAACAGTCTGCTGAAGTTTCGTTAAGGCAAAGATAGGGGCAAAATCTTGTAAAAACAAGACTGTAAAAACAGTTTTCGCTAAAAATTGTAAACGGTAAAAGAAACTAAAATAGTAATTTATGCAACTGTCATATAATGAAGGGTATTAAAAAACGAGTTTGAGTTTCGCTCGAGTTGAGTTCGAAACTCGCTGCGCTTGTTTCATAATAGAAACGAGTGTTTTAATACCCGTGTTATATGCAGTTGCATACACTACTTCATCTTCTAAATAATATTTCTATTACTAATGCTAACTTTATATACTAATGCAATTAATCAAACAACACGCGTAATAGTCGCGCGTATTGTCACAGAAAACTTGGCGCCATTATAATCTAACCAATGAGAGCGCAGCTACTCGCGCAGGGCCAATCAGGAGCGAGCGAGCGATGTTACAATGAGATTTTACGATATTGATGTGGAATATTACACCATCATGTGAAATTGCTTAAATTGAGTGTTTTGTTGTCTGCGCTATAACAGTAGTAATTATAAGTCAAGTATTGGAAACATAAGTAGAATGTTACATTAGTATAGATAAAATAGCTTAAATGCCGTCTACAGAACCAATCTTAAACTTCTGCTCAATGAATTAAGCATTAGGTACCTGACCCTGTATAACCCAACTTGTTAGGTCACAATGAGTAATTTTGTGAATCAACGCTACCACGACCTACGTGCACGATGACCTTAATACATACATATTTGTATGATGGGCGAATCTATCAATGGAAGCCATACATATATGTTTCAATATATATATCTGTAATCCTACGTAAGTATATAAAATAAATAAAGAAAGACATAAATCCTACTAATATTATAATCAATACGAAAGTGTGTGTGTCTCTTTATCACTTCTTCACTCTTTTAAATTTAGTGTGAAGAAAGTTTGGACCTAGGAATTAACACATAGGCTACTTTTGTTTTGTCCCGAACACAGTTGTGGTTCCTGTGGGATACGCAAATAGGTAACTTCAAAATCTATGTTACTCCTTCACGCTCCAATGGCTGGACCGATTTTGATGAGATTTACTATGAACATAGGTTAGACCTTGGACTAACTCATAGGCTATTTTTTATTCTGGATTAACATCTTTTTGTCCCGATTAACGCGGGTAACACTGCAGGGCGCAGCTAGTCGTCTTATAAACCTTTTTTTTTTGTTGACGAGGGGGAAATCTTCAACAAGATACCTGGCTACAATGGGGCGCAGCCAGGTTAAGTGGGATTTGTACCCACTAAAACCCGCCCGGTGACCTGCCTCTGCCTTAACGGAGGTCTCCGGGAAACACTCCGGAGACCTCCTTGCACTGCGCTGTGGCCCTTCCCGGATTGTTGTCGTTCAACCCGGAATCGATGGAGCAGGTGTCGGAACCCCATCTCCGAACACCTTCGAGTCTGATGCCCCTTTTAGTCGCCTCTTACGACAGGTAGGGGCAATTCCGCAGCCTTATTCTTTCACCCAGGCTGTAGGGTCAAGTCGTCTTATAAACCTGAAACTTGTTATAAAGTAATTGCATAAGTTACATTAGCCAGCGCTTTACGGTCAATATAAGGTGTTATTTACACGAGCGACTAATGAATTCAGACGACAAACTGCGTCACACGACTGGACAATAGAAATGGTAATACCGACTTTGGACGCCCGTCCACGAGGAATGGCTTATAGTGCAGTCAAAGATTACTACTATCTAGATATCGTATTACATACATTAATTATTAATATTAAACGACTTGTTTGACATGATTTTTTGTGATTAGTTTTCAAATTCTAGATGTTATTTGACTCACATTTCGTGACGGAAGGGGCTGAGGTCTGATACTTAAGAATATACAAAGGTATAATATTGTAAATAGAATCGTAATGCGTCGTTAGATAATCTGTTTCAGTTGAAAGTGAAAAAAAAAATACAAGGAACAAAGTTTATCTCTGTGGCGATATCTCTTCAAAACTAATCTTTGTCAGCCCAATAAAGTAAGTATTTAAAAAACAGTATTATGATACACTCATCTACCAACACATAATAATATCTGGATATCAATGTACTTTGCAAGCACTTACTTTTTTGTGACATTATTTGTTCGATTTTAAAAGAGTGAACTATATAAATGAAAAATTAAATACAATAATAGTAACTTTATTAACATTGAGTTTCGTAAAAAATACATTTTCAAGTTTGCGGCTTAGCTTGGTTCGCGCTTTTAGTCCACGAAAGCAGTGTGATGCTCACAGTTACAAATTTAAGTTATATATTAAAATTCAATTGTAATTATAATATTATTTTAGACATGTTTTTTATGGATTTGATAATTGTATGGATTTTTTATGAATCATTAAACACCCCCTGAAATATTAATATTAGAATTTATTATTTAAAGTATTTCATGATATATTAAAAACATAAGAATACACAAAACATTATTAACCAAATCTTAGCTAAAACTAAACCTAAAAAAGAACAGGCGGAGGAAAAGCTGACCAAACTGTAATAATTCTCAATAAATTATTATTATTATGCTGTATCTATCAATTTGGATGATCTACGCGCCTCGATTATACACACGAAGACAACAAGATTCACTTCATTAATGACTCGGAGTGAATTGTAATTAAGTTGGCGCCAGAGTTACGAGTAAAAAAGCTGTTATTTTGGTTTTATAAAACCACAAAATGGTACACCAAAAAACTGGGACGAAAAAGTCGTGATCTGTACTGAACGGTACTGTCAACACAAAATTACCATATCCCAAATACGACACTGTATTACGACATACAAGCTACGCCCGCGGTGGCACCCGCTTTAATCATTAAAGAGTTAAAAATTAACCTTTTTGTACCTTTACTCGCCAAACGGTGGGTGGAGTTTTTGGTTATCCAAAAATCTGGCTTTTATTTCGGTCAGAAACTAAGCATTATCATTTAACGTGGCAATGCTGCTAGCATTTGGGCACATTTTCCTCTAGGTGACTGGTCCTTTAGTTTATGTATTAGTTTGTAATGTTTAATGTAGGTATATTTATTATTTAGTTATATATCTTACTTTTATGTTTATTATTTAAATTATATTTAAGGAGCACCTTTGTGTTTAATAATTATTTCTGGTCTGGCGTGGAGAGTTTTAAAGCCGTTCTAGGGCCTCTGACTTAGCTTGATGAGTTGTACTAAGTTAGCGGCCAGGTGCAATATAATCATGGTAAGAATTCTTCTGGAAGCTATCTTTTTAATTCCAGTCAGTTCAGCCGAACGTGAAAAGTAACAAGGATCCATCCATACACTATACTATTGTTGTTGATATTATATTACTAGAATTAGAATTGAAAATTGATATTGAATCATATCATTTACTTTTGTAATGATATTATATTATTTGACTTGTAACTTTGGTGTTATCAATAAATGATTTGTATTTGTACACACTTTTGCATTTACAATGTTAGTAGGGTTTTACAGAAAGATACAGAGAAGATAGAACATGCTTGTTCATATATATATTTTTTCTATGTTACTTATTTTCAGCTAACATTCTTTCGAAATTTCTTAAAGGCAAGCGGAGCGGGGAAAGATGAGGTAAGCAAGGATGTAGAGCCAGCGAAAGAGCACAGGGCTGAGCAAGAACAAAAACTTATGTTTTTCTTTAATTTTTTACAAGGTTAGGTTTGCCTTTGACCATAGCTTGCTTGGTATTTAGGGACATTATGAATTACGATGTTACACGCTTACCTATAAAAAACCTATTGAAGACCCCTGGTACTTTTCAGAAAACAGAGATGAGTCTCTGGAAGAGAATTGCAAAGTTTTGCAGTCCTCACAAGAAAAGTCGAAGCGAATCGACTTGTACGATACTTTGGGACTTCAACTGTATTATGTATTACATACAATCTTTGGTGTTCTGCAACAACAAAAAATAGTTTCTATTAGGTACCCATTACGAATAGAAGTATTTAGTATCTGCCCACTTCCACTATGGTCATAAATGAATTTATAAATGCGGCGCCATTTTTAGAACACTGCGTTGAGCTGTTTACCTTGAATTAGTAAATTAATATCTGTCATTCGATAGTTTATTGCCAGTAACAGGCACCAATATAGGTCCCTTCGCTTTAAAAGAACGACTTTGATTGGCACTTGAATAGTGTTCATGTATTTGTGTTTGAAATGATGGCAGCTCAGTCTGGCGTGCGGATGCCTCATGTCCCGAAAATCTTAGGTTCGATCCCCGTCAATGAGCTTGAGCTTTCGGTGAAGGAAAACATCGCGAGGTAACCATAGCTCGCCTGGCAAGTAACCACGCACAAGCTGAAAAATCTGTAGCCAAGCACTTAACACTGTGTTCCGGTAGCCTTCTAAAGAGCTAGTTATTTCAGTCTAGGCATGATCTACCTTAAATAAGCGAGTGTGGCGCGGTGGTAAAAACGTCTGCTTTTCAATCAGACGGCCCCTGGTTCGATCCCTGCCCTACACCAATGACTTGTTTTTCAAGTTATGTGTGGTTTGCACTCGCTTTACGGTACAGGAAAACATCGTGAGGAAACCGACATGAGGAGGACCACAATATCCGAAGACGTGTATCATCCGCACTTGGCCGGCGTGGTGGATTATGGCCTATATCACTCTCCCAGTGAGAGAAGGCCCCGAGTCCCAGCAGTGGGAACGTATAGTGGGCTGCTTATGCGATGCTCTACCTTATGGCTTGTCGCTAACTCTGTCTTACTTGTCACTACTAGTAACACACTCTTCTGGTCAAATGCCTGTAAGGAGTAAAAAAAATGAGATAAATTAGCTGGGTAATTGAGAAGGGCGTTCTGTGTCACTGCAGTTCGGTCTACACAATGTTGGTTTCAGCTGGTATTAATCAATGTGACTGTTGCTATTTGATGCAACACTGCAACTGAGGTTAAGAACCATTTGACAGCATCATTCTTATATTAGAAGTGCGCAGATTTTGTTTCGTTTTGTTGTCTTACACATATAGTACATGTACTATTAACTAAAGCTACTTTATTTGATGTCTTGAATGACTTTGCGTTTAGAGCTATCATTTGAATAGTAGGGCTCGTTACCATACAATTTAGTAATAGGTAAGTACTGTGACCTATTTATTATCATAAAAATAGAATCATCCAAACAAGAATTTATAAAAAAACCTCAAGTTGAATTAATAAAAAATAAATAAGATAATTTATAAAAATAAAATAAAAAACAGGGGCTTTTCAACGTTGTAACTAAAAATATTCTACTAATATAATACATACGTTATGTAAAAGTTAAAAAAAAATAAGATTCAACCCAACCCCACCATTGATAAACTAACATTGATTAACTCTAATTTTATTAATGTTAATTATTGTTCATGTTTTTTTTTTTTTTTTTTTTCTTTGTAATGTAACTTTTGACTAATTTTTATAATTTAAGAGTAATAATATTTAATTAATGTAATAGGATTGTGTACCGTATTAATTAATTCAATAAATAAATTGATGTGATGGTGGCCGTCGTATTTGAAATGTATCTTAGTGTTATATTATTCTTCTCATCAAGCTCTTTCATTTGCTACACGCATATTAGGGAGTTGTGAAAAAATATGTTATCCGCCATTTTGAAGCGGCGGCCATTTAGGTCCGACTTCCATAAAACATAGCTAAGAACGGAGTTGGTCGTCCAGCAGTGAGATGGGTTGACGACATCACTGAAGTCGCAGCTCCTACCTGGACGAGGACTGCACAGTACCGACGCAGGTGACACATGCAGAGGGAGGCCTATACCCAGCAGAGATAAAATGGTCTGTAGATGATGATGATGTAAGCTAAGACACTTCCACTACAGGACCAGTAGGAGGTCAGCTTTATATCATCCATTCCTTGTGGAGATTCCAAAAATCCGTACGCAACGATTTGACTCCACATTCATCATGCGTACTGCTAAGGAATGGAATGGATTGCCTCCTACTGTGTTTCCTGAAAAATATAACTTGGATCTTTTCAAGGCGAGAGTGAAAAGATTTCTTCTAGATCAACGTGCTTCATCTTCGGCCACAGCTTCGCTTACCATCAGGTGAGTTGGTGGCCAAGCGTAGATCTATACTAAAAAAAAAAAAGAACACGACGGGAGCTAAGAGCAAGGCATCGCTTATTACTATGTAAGCTGGCAGCTCAGACTTGCATTAGATCAGGCGACCTTTGGAGGTCGACCGGTCCGCGGGGCGTTCCTATATTTCGACTCGCGGTCACATACTATACCTAACTTGACGACCTCGTTGGCGCAACGGTACCATGCCAGACTGCTAACCAGAAGGTTCCTGGTTCGATTCCCGGCCCAGTCAACATCTTTGTGCTAAACTAAATTTGTCGGTTGTGGGTCTGGGTGTTATATATGTATCTATATAAAATATATATGTATGTATATGTAGTATATCAGTTGTGTTAGCTGCCATAACACGAACTTAAAATGGTTCAGTATGGAGTTAATCAGCCATGTGTGAAATGAGTCCTAATATTAAAAAAAACCTATGTATACTATACGTATGTACTTACTTAGTAGCTTAGATATTATTGAAGACCTCGTTAATGGTTACCATGCCCAACAGACGGCACGGCCAACATCTTTGTGATGAACTAAATTTGTTGGCTGTCTGTTGGGGTATTAAATATGTGTATAAATGATTTATGTATGTTTATGTAGTATATTAGTTGTGTTAGCAACCATAATAGAAACTGTAAATGGTTTAGTATATTATATTTATCTAGTTTTAAAAATAAAGAAAGGTCCCTTAATTATCAGATTCTCATTGTTAAAGTATTGAAATTTTATGACCGTTTTCACTTAAAATTCAAATAGAAAAGGGTATCTACATATTAAATACGTAAACATGTTCCAGTTTAAACTATTATACCACTTTATATTTTAACTAAGCTGCTTGTGTTTAAAATAAAAGACGCGCAAAGCCAATTTGGATTAGAATTTAGAATAGTTTGTATTCAGTATGAGAAGCCATTTTAGTTTGAAAGTCGTAAATAAAGTCGCGGTGTTGTCTTTGTAGTTTCTTTATTGCTTAAGTTGTTTATTTTCTTGCGAAAACACTGTTTTTCAAATAAATTATTTTGTTTGTACGTTGTTTATAAAGAATCTTTAACAATGTTCCTTTTTATCCTAGTATGGAAACTGACTAACCATAATTTGCTATTCGTGGATCGAGAGGTATGTTAAATTGTAGTTACCGGCTATTAGTCTAAGCTGCCGTTAAGCCAAGTCTGAGGCCCTAAAGAAGTTTGAAAACATTCGACACCTGAACTTGAGCACTTGCTCTACGAACAAGACTTTTTCTTCAAGTGCCTGTCATCTACTACTGGTGGTTGGCTGTCAGCTTACTGAAATTATTTTTTTCTTTTGCCAAGCGACATAATTCCTCAATGCTGGCAATGAAGAAGACGAATATCTATAGGTATGAGTCCCTACCAAATGTAGGTATAATATAAATTATGAAACTTCCTAAATATGAATATGTGTAAAACAACACGCAGCAATCAACGTTGAAACTAGTTTCGATCTTTTCAAAGACTACTTTAAAAAATATTAAGACGTAGACAGTTGCTTCAGATCAAATCAATTAGATTATTTGTACAAACAATTTGGTACCTACAATAACATAAAACATTCTTCAGGAACCTTATAGAACCAATCGTATAAAAAATCCAAAGCGAGTGTGGCTCGGTGGTAAAAACGTCTGCTTTTCAATCAGACGGCCTCTAGTTCGATCCCAGACCTACACTAATGACTTGTTTTTCAAGTTATGTGTAGATTAGCACTCCCTTTACGGTGAAGGAAAACATCGTGAGGCAACCGACATGTTTAAGGACCACAATATCCGAAGACGTGTGTCATCCGCCAACCCGCACTTGGCCAGCGTGCCGACACCCAAAATAATAAACACGTCGGTTACCAAAGGTCCGTCACGTCCACGACAAGTAACATCTTAATTGACACGATTTGTGCTAAATTATGTTTCTCCATTATAATATTGACATTCAATTCTAGACCTTACAGCTTAAAGTTTAAGGTACTTTTTGTACATACAAAGTTGACCAAACATTGTAATTAGAGCGTCACATCATGTACACTTTTCTCACGTGACTCGGATTTTTATAGCCGTAGCGTAATGTTTGGGTTTTAAACAGAGCAGTCGAATAATTTTTGCAAATCATTTTGTTGATACCAGCTTTTTTTAAACTAGAGAAATGTCTCTGTTCTGAAAGATGGTATAAACTAAAAAAAAAACTGTTATGAAACTTGGTACCTATAAACTCAAAAAAATCTGTTATGAAACTTGGTACCAATAAAGTAAAAAAAAAACTGTTATGAAACTTGGTACCTATAAACTAAAAAAAAACTGTTATGAAACTTGGTACCTATAAACTAAAAAAAAACTGTTATGAAACTTGGTACCTATAAACTAAAAAAAACTGTTATGAAACTTGGTACCTATAAACTCAAAAAAAAAAATTGTTATGAAATTTGGTACCTATAAACTCAAAAAAAAAATCTGTTATGGAACTTGGTACCTATAAACTCAAAAAAAAATCTGTTATGAAATTTGGTACCTATAAACTCAAAAAAAAATCTGTTATGAAACTTGGTACCTATAAACTAAAAAAAACTGTTATGAAACTTGGTACATATAAACTAAAAAAAAATCTGTTATGAAACTTGGTACCTATAAACTCAAAAAAAGATATTTGGTACTTATATAAATATTGGGTAACTGGTTATTAACGTAAAACCGACGTGACGTATAACCTGACGCAAAAAACACGACCTCGTTGGCGTAATGATTACCATGCCGGATTGTCAAGCAGAAGGTCCCGGGTTCGATTCCCGGCACGGCCAACATCTTTGTGATGAACTAAATTTGTTGGCTTTCCAAATCCTATAAAATCCTGTGTAATCCTGTGTTAATAGTTTACAATAATAGGCAACAGTTTTTTTCAGTTGCATTATCTTTAATTCTGTGTTAAGAATCGTTAGAACTCAAAAACATGATGACGTAAAATTTACTCGATAGTTTAATTTTTGAAAATTATAATAGATTCACGGCTTAGTCCGTATTGTGTAGACTTTTAAAACGTTTAAAATAGTACATGAGTACATAAAAACGTATCTAACCGATAGTCAAACCGATATAACCTATTTAGGAATGCAATTCCTAAATCTCAAACAACAGCTGTTTGAGTTTGAAGAAGTAACAAATATACACACACACACACACTTACTCACAAACTTTCGCATTTATTATATTAGTAGAATAGGATATTTACACTACACAGTAGGTAAAAGACATATCCAGTTCTTAATTTCTATATTATTACTTACTTACTTAGAATCGAGCCGAATTTCAGATTTTTTTAGATTTTAACCTCTGATACCAAAATACTACTGGGTGACCATAATCTTGCGGAGGTATCAAATACAAAAACAAATCATTTATTGATAACACCAAAGTTACACATATAATATCAGCACAAAAATATGTGATATGATTCAATGTCAGTTTTTAATTCTAATTCTAGTAATATAATAATATACCTAGGGACCTCTAGTATTTAGAGCGGTACTTGGGATGTTCTTCCCTGCCAAAGATTGCTCACTCGTTCCATGTATGTGTCTTAACAATCTATTTGTTATTCTAAGAATGAGTAACTAAAACTTATAATATGCGATATATGTTAGTCTATGTCGATTTGCGAGTTCGAAACTAAAGCGACTTCTATCGGAACTACGTCTCCGAAACCTGCCAAAGTTATCGAGGGCGAACTACTTTGCAACTTCGTACTTTGGTGTTAGTAAATTGCTGATTTTGAATTTGCTAAGAGCAATTTCCGGCGAAACCTTATGATAGAGAGAAATAGATGACATGAAAACAAGGTGACCAATAAAAACTAAAACAATCGTGAAAATACAAATAATTTATTGAAAACACCAAAGTCACAAGTCAAATAATATAATATCATTACAAAAGTATATGATATGTTCAATGTCAATTGTCAATTCTATTTCTAGTATTATATATTATTACATCGTATCATATCAGTATATGATATGAATCAAATGTAAATTTTCTATTCTAATTCTAGTACAATAATATCATTACAATGGTATATGATATAAATCAAATGTCGATTTTCAATTCTAGATAATCATTTATATTATATTATAAAAAGTTTTATCTAATAGCCAAACCCTGAATCTAGTCTTAAAGCTGGCGGTGGAAGGTGCATCCCGGACAGTTGCGGGTACGCGGTTGTAGATCGCGGGCCCCAACACGTAATAACTAATAAATAATACTAGTATGGCATAAAGTAAGATTTTCACTTATGATCGATATGATTTGAAATCACATTATAAGGGAACAATATTTATTTAGTGCCTTCAGCTCAGCTAACTAAGATGATCTGACGCGATCATTAAGGTTAAGCAACGTTTGCTTCGGACAGTCTTTGGATGAGTGACCATTGTGTCCTATTAAAAGTGGCATTTCATCTGGGCGCTACCGTGGCTTGGATGACACGTTAAACTGTAGGTCCCGTTAAGCCTAGTAAGAGGCCTTCAACCGGCTTGAAAATTCTCGACACCAGAGCTAACCATGAAAAGAGCTATCAAGAGTTGGCCACGTGTTATTTTGCGGAAATCCATTGTAGATCGATATCGTATGAATAAATTTAATGCTCTCGTTTTTTTGCAATATTCTTCACGGTATCTTGAGAATAGGCATTGTTATTTCTTCAAAGGCGTTTTTAAATATTCGTAGAGTCAGAATAAATCCAACACAAATCTTAATACAAATCTCGTGTCACAATGCTTGTCCTAAATGGACTCCTAAACCACTTAACCGATTATAATAAAATTTGCAGTTCGATCCAACTTGAGAGATAGGATAGTTTAAATATCAAATTATAGTCGCAATTTTAATTTATTGCTAATTATTGTCTGTTATTATTTGACAGTCACAATTATCTGTAAACTCCAAATGATTCTAACAGAAGTCAACCCCTTTCGACTGGGTTGAGTAAGTAATCAATAGATGGCGCTGCTATGGTAAATCTACGAACGTGTCATATAAGCTACACTATCTATTTTTCATACCCCTAATGAGGCAAAACAACGTTTGCCGGGTCAGCTAGTATTGTTATATAAAAGAAGATATAAATAATTAAAATACTAAAATGTTTTTACTGAAAATGTCAACTTCGTAGCCGCTACGCCCCGTAGCGTAGCCGTAGCTGTGCTACGATATTTTTTCAATTAACAAATATAAATACCTATATATACTCGTATGTATGTATGGATATGTTATAGATTTAGTTGACTTCTGTACCAACTAGAAAAAGCTGGCTTGAAGCATAGATGTGAGACTGATAATATTAAATGTGAACATTGTGATGATATAAGTTAAACCCTACCCTACCCCTGCCACTTTTTTTCTCTGAATAGGTCCGCGCTTGATCACAATTCACCTGATGGTAAGTGATATTGAGAGCTACAGTGAAGCGCGCACCTGGTTCACTCTCGCCTTGAAAATCGCTAGATTATAGTCATTGGGGAACAGGTAATTCGGCAATACCATTTTGCTATGGTTTCCTCTAGACATCAGCCCAGCAGTGGGAACCTATAGTGGGATGCTTCTGTTTATGGAAGCCACGACCTTTAGGATATAAGACGGCTACATCACCCGACTGAGCTGTGATGTGAAAAACTCTATATAACGACACAACTATACATTTAAAACAACACTGAAGGAACTGTGCATTTTATGGCGTTATGAGTGGTGTTCGTTATATGGAGAGAATGTATCATTGTATGGAATACAAGTTAAACTAAAGCCAATTGATTTCGACGCTTTAGAGAGTTTGTCGTTAAATCGTGTGAAGTTACAATATGGAGTTTACACAAGTATGATAAATTGAATTTACTAAGCTAAGCTCTAAGCGCTAAGTAATTACGGTAGGTTCTACAAAGTAATAAACGAGTAGGTATGCAGATTACAAGAAAGATAGGTAAGATTACGTTTTTAACTGGGCCATAAATCTGAGCAGTTTGTATAAACGGATCGGCTTACGATCTTCATTTCCATTACTCTTAGCTTGAATACTTTCTGAGCTTTCTGCGGACAGACTTTCTAGAACAAAGCTTGTAATTTGTATGATACTTGTTTTAGTATGAAAATATTTAAGTATAAAATTTTTTGCCACTTTTGGAAATAAATGATGTTGCATGAGAAATCTAAATATTATTATATCGATACTGTAAAGTGGACAGCCTCCGAAGAGAATTAAACGAAGGACGACTTTAAATCAATTCACTTTTATTACTTTTAAACAGACTATGCACTTGATAGTATAAGCAGAACCGTCTAGTACCGAAGCTGGAAGCCGAAGGCCCCCACCCGTGATCCGCTAACCATCATGATGCCTTATTTTTGAATACCTAAGTATACTCGTATGAGGATACCAGATATGAGGACTTTATAAAGTTAGAAAACCGATAATTGATTAATATTTTTGAACGAAACATGAAAACCAATAATTGAAAAAAGTTTTAAACGAAAATTATTACAAAAAATTACAAACCCTAACAAAACATAAGTAGTAACTATTTAATAAGCTGTGTTCTTATCCAAGAGGATAAGAAAGAGAATATAGTGAATGTAGATATTATGACGGCTGATATGAAAACGCGGAAGCAAAAAACGGGTTGTGCCGACAGCTTCGAGAGCCGATATTCCAGACTGTGCATGCTCTGCCAGGAATCATTTTCGTGGTTACGCGCCCTGAAGCACTCTTAGTCTGAAAAAAAGCGATAACCTACGTTCTTAGTATCAACTGGTACAAAAATTTCTAGTACCATTCTCAATAGCGGCCAGAAGGACTTCTCGCATTACTGATTCAGTCATTATGGGAATTAGAAAAACAAGGACATCAAATTAATGCATAATAGAGTTCCAAAAACTATTTCTATTTTTTATGTCGACCTTTACTTCCACTAACTTGTACAGGTACTATCATTTTCATACTTCTCCTAGTCACATGAATCTCCTCTTTTTGCATTCCATGCCCATATTAAGATAGGTAACCTTCCGCTCTTAATTTTCATTAGCATACGAGCCATTTTCTGTTATAACAACAACATAAGCTGAATACGATTATAATAAAATGATTACTGCATTCATTTACTCTTGAAAATGCAATAATACCTAGTTTGTATAAACAATACTATAATACATTCATGCTATAATTACAGTTTACCATACAACTTACTACATAGACCTACATCTATAGACAGAATAGAATACGAGTATACGAACAATTGTACTACGATTGTACGACAAAACTATGTATAGTACCTATAGATATTCTATAGCTACGCGTTGCTAGGAGCGAGTATAGAGGACTAACTATAACGTAATCTATGGTCTGAATTGTCTGGCATGGAAGGTCGAGTCAAGTACGCGAGATACTTATGTACCTACGTATTTATAGGTATTTCCCTTAGTTCAGTGTTCGTTTCGCTTCCAGGAAAGGCAAGAATTTGTTAGATAACGACTGAAAATAGGTATACAACATATTGATACTCAGTATAGGAAAGCAGATAGATAGATGGATAGATAAACACTTCGTTAAGACACTAACAGATAAATAAATTATATTAGGTATACTTTATGAGTACCAAAGACTGTTTACTATTTGTAGTTCAGCTAACAGTAGACTTCGCAAACTCTCGCTTTGCTTACCTATTCTTCATTGTTTACTTGGCTAATCGAATTTATAAAATCTATGTTATCAAAGACATAGGAATTGAAGAGAACATGCTTCTGGAAGGTGTTGGGTTAATATCCAGTCGCCCTCTAAGAGGGGTACAAATACACAAACAAAATATCGTTTATTTGATTCTTAGAAATGTTTTATGAAAGCCACCCTAAATGATGGCTATCTCCAAATTTTTTTTTTCTGAGGCTTTTCTATGTTTTTAATAGGGCCGACCCCACCTAGTGGGATAAGGCAAGGAAGAAGAAGAAGAGCTTTTCTATGTTTTTAATATTAACATGTTTACGCCTGATGGTATACGACACTGTCTCTCGTCTAGCACATTGCTCTCAAAATTTACCTAGGAGTTCGTGGAATTTCTATCCATCAAGATAAGGTATCTTCATGATCCTATCCAATCTCCCTAATATTATATTAAACAAGTCTAAAATTAAAAATTTAAGTAAAATCGAGGCACTTATTTCTCCTATTAGTACTTATAATGTATAGTATAGTGCCCACTGGTAAGTAGTTATTGAAATGCCTGTTTAGGAAGAATCATGTAGCAATCAAACACTAACTCGTCACTGAAAACTAGATAGAAATTAAAACCTAAACAGAAATACATACAAAAGACAAACATTCAAACATCTTTATTTCTAGAACCATGTGGCTTTATTCCCGTGGCGTTTGTTAGTATGCACATTTCGGTATTTGGGATAGACATTTATGTGGATCGTAAAAGCGTTTTGCGTTAAAGAAGTAGATATTTACGAGTACTTCAAGGTACGAAGTATGTAACGTTTTCGCTCGTGTGCAAAAGTTTCCAAACCTCCACTACAACTCACACCAGTAAAAGTAGGGAATAATTTTACTGGTGTGAGTTGTAGTGGAGGTGTGGTGGTCGGTCGGAGGAACACACCTAATTTTATTAAAATATTTTAATTTTTCCTTTGCTTATTTTAATTTGGGTTTCAGATCACAGCGGAAATACACAAAATATTTAATTTTGTCTTCTATTTACGAGTACAATGGATTTCCGCAAAGTAACGCCTGAGTCAATAGGTTATTGATGTTTTGTATATTTAACTGACGAGCTTTGGATGACCAAAGTGTCACACGAGTGACGTGCTGCTAGCCAAATCTCAAAAAAATTTGAATGGTCTCCTTGTAATGGTATGGTATTTTCACCAATGAGAATGGTATTTTTGTATCATTTGAGAATAAAAATGAAGGTCATTCTTTCTATAAATAGCAACATTTGTTAATGTTTTTTTTGAAACTCTGCCATTAGCATGTCATTCGACCCACCCGGATAAAAATGCCACTTTTTATTACATTCTTTTGCATGTTCATCCAATGTCCGTTGCTTAACTGTGGTGATGAGATCGCATTATTTAGCCGAGCTTCAGGCGGTACTAATGAATCATTTAGAATTTTATTCTATGTAGAGTATATTATACATGCATAAAAAGAGAGTGGCTTAGTTTTGTCTTATCAATTTATATTATTTTTAAGATTACAAAATTTTCGTTTTTACTATGCTTTGTAAATATTTTACACTTTATTATTCTTATGTTATGTTTAAATTTATTTTTATCATTACTACTAGTTTTGTTTTGTTGTTGTATAATAAAATTGTAATATTATATCATTAGTAAAATATATTGTTTTTTTTAAATAATTATTATTATTATACTTTGCAATTGTTATAAAAATCGAAAGAAATCGCAAATATTTCAGTGTATCATGATTAGAAAAATTACATAAATCGTTCTCAAAAGATTTGTGTTATAACGAAATTGGTATCCTCAAATTGTGAAAGCGCTCGGTACCGATGGGACATATTTAGAGCCTGATCGATATTCAACCATGTTAATAAATAACATGGAGTTACAGGAGTTGGATCCGTTCTTCTAACACACCAAGCTGTTTGCTTTCGTGACTATCTGAAGAGAAAGTTTATGGAAAAACTTTGTAGTAAGTACTACTAATAACAAAAAATATAGGGTAATGAAATTAATCATTTTAGTTCAAACCCAATAGAAGTATGATGAATTAATTTAGCGTTTTAGTTTAGGTTATGCAATGACAAATGCTAATATTATTTAGTATAAGGCTGAAAATAAATATGAGATTTTAACATACTTATACAACCGGCGTACAGTATGTACAGTACGTATTAGTACAATCGGCGTTTGTTACTTATCAGATTTGTATTATCTAAAATGTATAAGCACCCAACTGAAATTAAATATTTTACGACGGTACCTACTTATTAGAGTGTGTTTTTAGACATAAAGTCCTACATAAGTATCTTAGTACCTACGAACTTTAAAAACTAAACTAACCTTTTATACTTACCCCAAAATACAAAATTTTGTAAAATTCATGTCATGCCTTACTCTTTGCAGCGTTCCTTACATACCCGCTCATAAATAGAATATTTTCTCATAACGCTCCAGGGAGCAATCTAAATCTGGGTCAGAATAAAAAAGCCCCACAGAGTTTAGGGCAGAGCTACTTTTAGCTCGGTATCTTAGCCCCAAGGCCGAGGGTTCACCGGCTCTGTGTGGAACTAAATTACCCTTACTTGAGCCTGTAATGTAAGGGAGTGATTGTAGGGTATGATTAAATGGCATTTGTTAAAATTACTCACTGAATTATTTCTTCGTCATATTCTTTAAGTAGAAATTTGAGGTGAATAACCGACATTGGAAAACATAATATTGGAAAACTGACTTTAATTCATCTCTGATAAAATTTATATGGGAACATTTGACGACTATATTCAATCCTACTCATTTTATAAATAAGAAAGTTTGTGTGTATGTGTAAGTTTCTTACTTCTTTACCTTCCGATTTTAATGAAATTTGGAGTTAAGATAGGTATCTTTATATTAATGTTATTTAGTGAAATTCGTAATTTAAAGTGTCGGGCGTTTCCCTCAAATTTGTATGGTGCGGCTGAATGCAGTACAATAGTGCCTTATAAGTATTACTTTGTATAAATAGGATACGTTATGACGAATATAGATACGAGTATATATTATTCTATTCTATTTAAACACGAGCATCGCCACCTATAGCAGCTAGTCCATTGTTGTATGTATTTATTAATAGTTATTAATTGGAGACAGCAGGTGCAATATAATTATTTCGATCGCGTGTGAATTTTACCGCATGTTTAAAATCGCACGTGGCATGGGCTTTTTAGTTATAATTTAAAGTTTTATGGTACAAATGGTATGCCCTGTTACATATACCTACATATGTATTTTCATATACATTTCTAAAATAATTTAGTGACACAAAAACCTTTTCCTTTTCTTTGTATATTTTTATTTGACGTACTAGACAGGCTTTTTAATTTGATAGAGTTTTTTTGTAGCTGGTGACTTTTTAATGGGAATGCTGTTCTCACAATTTTTTTACTCAGTACTCAGAAGCTAAGCATTTGAGCTGGAATAACTCTTGAAGAGGCTGCGGAACACACCGCTTAGGAAATAGATTGTTTAAATTTGAGGTATTGGCTAGGCCAGGCGAGCACTGAATGAGTAGATGGTAGACAAATTTGGAACTGATTCTAATAAGGGTTTTGTTAGCAATTACAGTTCACTGTTGTGAATAGAACATATTTCGGATAATATTTATTTTGATCTGTAATACGGTCTTAGATTTTTAGACACGTTCACACACGGGGTAGCCCCATACAAAACTATTTTTATTTGTATTGTGGTGGTTAATGCAACTGATATTCTACATATCGTCCGTGAACTTCTGAGATCTCCTATCTGATTATACGCACATTTTGCAGGAGGAACAATAAACTGAATTATTTAGCCACCGTGAAGACTATTGAAAAAATAAAAATAAAACACTTGGTCATTTTTTAAATGCTTTTACTACTATTGTTGCAAAATAGCTATTATTTTTAGCTTTTCTTTATTGGACGGAAGTTAGGAGTTTTAAGTTTTCAAATTCTCAAATGTAAGTTAGGAGGTGTCAGAAGTTGACGGACCATATATTATATACATATTTAACACTCAGGCAGACATTCAACAAATTTAGTTCATCACAAAGATGTTGGCCCTGCCCGAAATTGAACCCGGGATCATCTGATTGGCAGTCCGGCATGGTAACCATTACGTCGACGAGGTCGTCATACAATTCGATTACTTTTAGCCTCACAATACATCGTAGTACCTTTGATCTTGTGACCTATTAACATTTTCTCAAAACCTACACACACTGAGTTAACAATCCCACTCGGATTCTCGACCAATGTGTATTCGTGTAAATACTTTTCCTTCACAATGGTACAATACAAAACTGCGAGGGTGGCTTAAACGAAATAAAATTCCCTTTTGCCGGGCTCTCTTTGACCCGGTTTTCCTTTCCTCTATTAGGGGAATTCAATTTTCGCTCTTATTCCTTTGTGTTAGAGGTGAAGGCTGGGTAGATGTGTGAGCTGGTACATTTTAATGTATGCTGTCACTAGATGGGAGAAAATTTGGCTTCTTGTTCTTTTGTGACTTTGACGGTTTGTCATCTCTATAGAGTTATATCTTAATATGTATAAATCTCGTGTCACAATGTTTGTCTTCAATGGACTCCTTAACCACTTAACCGATTATAATAAAACTCGCACACCATGTGCAGTTCGATCCAACTTGAGAGATAGGATAGTTTAAATCTCAAATTATAGTCGCAATTTTAATTTATTGCTAATTATTGTCTGTTATTATTTGACAGTCACAATTATCTGTTAACTCCAAACGATTCTAACAGATGTCGATACCTTTCGACTGGGTTGAGTAAGTAATCAATATATGGCGCTGCTATGGTAAATCTACGAACGTGTCATATAAACTACACTATCTATTTTTCATACCCCTAAGTGAGGAAAAACAACGTTTGCCGGGTCAGCTAGTAGTATTTATAATGTAATACTTAGCTTTGTAGCCGCTATAGCTAGGACAACTAAAACGATCTGACGCGATCTTTGAGGTTAAGCAACGGTCGTTGCGACAGTCTTTGGATTGATGATTATGCACTCATGTCTTTTGAAAAGTGACAGTTTCATATGGGCGCTACCGTGGGTCGAATGACACGTTAAATTGTAGATCCCAGCTGTTGGTCTTAGTACTAGCAGTCGTTAAGACTACTAACTACGAAACCTTAGTAGCAGGTTTAAATCTATAAACTTATTGATATTTTGCACACCGCATATGGGACACCTCTTAATATTTTCCATGTTTATATTTTACCTGTGGCTACGCAAACAATGTATTTCATTTCATTGCAGGGTCCCGTTAGGTTTATTATTCTTTCTCTGTGCGTACGGAGCCCTATAGAATTAAATTAATATTTTAAATAGCCAATGCATATATGAATGGGCCTAAGCTATTAAGATTCTATTCTAAAAAATCGATCACAATTCATCCCTCCGTTCGCTTGACCTTTTTGTGATTGGGTTTCAAAGAATAGCCATTGTTTTGAAGGTATAGAGTATCAATAGACGCTTGTTATATAGGTAGAGGGAAGGTTCTTTTCCTATTACGTCACACACGGATAACAAAAGAGACTGGATGTGCTTATATTGTAAGTTGAAAATCGATTTACAAATTTACAGAAACTAAAACTGATGAACGGGTAGGTACTATTCTAAATAAATCAATATTTGGACACATCTCACACCCAGTCAATCTCATACTATCACTAGTCTCAAGCTGAAACATTTGTAGTTTGTATTATGGTTGCTAACACTACTATATATACTATATATACATACGAGTACAAAGGTACATTTTATATAGATGAAATAAATTTGTAGGCTCTGGGTCTGGGTGTTAAACATGTATCGAGACACAGTATTTATGTATGTACATGCAGTGCATATAATATCAGTTGTGATACCAACCAGGTTTAGTATGAGGCTAAACCAGCCGTGTGTGAACAGTGTCGTAATAGAAAAGAAAGATAAAATAAATTTTATTTTCACATCTAGTAACAAATTTCAGGACATATCTTCAAGGTCGCCAGTTTAGTAATTCCCTCACGACATCAGGTTCGTGGTAGTGCTATGAAATACCTACTGCAACACTTTACGAAATGAAAACAACATATATGAATATATGCGGCAGATATGGGCGAATATATTGGGGGAAATAATAATGGTTCCGAAAAACTAATTAATCTCCAGCGATCTGTGGCCGACTATTATTCTAATTAACCAGCGTTATAATGAATTACCGACGAAAAACCCAAAACATAAACGAATAAAAATGTCCAATTTAATAACAATTAAGAACATGTTCAAATTACATTTTTTCCTAAAAGAAAATGGATCTTCGAATAACAAAACTAAACTTCCAAATAGAATACTGAACCTCCGACAAAATTACTAAGTTACCGACAACAGAGGTTTTGTCGAAATTATCATATTTTTACAACTTGCATGAACTGTTTTAATTTCTATTGTTAGTTATCAAATTTATTTTTAAACTCGCAATAATGATGAAAATACCTCAACTGTTCGGCCCGTGCTATAGGGTTCGGGTCGCGTTTGGCTGTTTTTGTTGCTATTAGTTAGGTTAGGGTTTTTTTTTTATATTTTTATTTATTCTGCGCACCATAGACACCTGGGTCCATGCCTTTTGTTATTATTTACATTAATTATTAACTTATTATTATTATTGCAAGTTAGGTTAGGTTAGTAGAATAGTATTTTAAGTTAATTGTTGTTCTAACTTCTTAACGCCTGAAATAGGTAAGCATACCCGTGGTAAGTAAAATTCATGATATATGATGCAAGTAAAAGTTATTGTTACAAGTACACTTTTATATTTTTTATAAGTTTCTGTATAACCACTCAGAATAATATTTTCAGTATAATGTTACAGTTAAAATAGCACCACAGTCTATGAAATATGAAAGGTAATTTATGAATTAATAGTAGGCATTTAAAGATAAAAATTACAAAGCATAGTTGTCAGTAGAACGTAATTTATGTTGGTAGAAAAGTATTATCGCAATAAACAATCATATTTATTTTTCGAAGATTTCAGTATCTCATTCGGTCGTTTCATCATTTTTATTCGGAAAAAAGTAGTCGGAAAGTTAGTATTTTAGGCAGTAGATTTAATATTTTAAGTAAGGACAATTCTTCTTTTTTTGTCGGAGCTTTTATTACTACCCATATATTGGTATACCCAAGCTATGACGTTACTTGTCAAAATCGCATTAAAATGTACGAAACCCTTTCTTTTGACGTTTATTGAAACACACGAGTTAGAATAGTAGTTTATGCAACTGCCATCTAATGAAGAGTATTAAAACACGAGTGTGAGTTTATGAAACGATCGCAGCGAGTTTCATAATAGTAACGAGTGTTTTAATACCCGTGTTACATGCAGTTGCATACACTACTTTATTTTCACTAATGCACTTAATCAAACAACAAGAGTAAAAATTCACGCGTACGTGTATTGTCACAGTGAACTTGCCGCTATTAAAACCTAACCAATGAGAGCGCAGCTGCGCGCGCAGGGCCAATCAGGAGCGAGCAAGCGATGTTATAATGAGATTTTACGATATCGATATGGATATTATACCATCATGTGACATTGCTTAAAGAGTGTTTTGTTGTCTGCGCTATAAGTAATTGTAAGTCAAGTATTGGAAACATAAGTAGAATATTACAACATTAGTGTAGATAAAGTTCATTATGAAAGACCTATTCAATTGTTTAGTATCATCTTCTTATTATTTTTTGCGTACGTCTCTTTATTAATTTACGTAATCTACTTTCATGAACAGTTCTCGCCAATTTGTAATGTGTTAGTAGGTAAATAATAATTCTACAAACATTGTTACTACAAATTGAAAGCCCCGTCAGTACCAGGGCTTCATCATCACATAACGAGTCTATATTTGGCGCAGGTGACGTCACGATCTGTTTGCACCTTTCTCTCTGTTAAATCGAGCCTCAATTTACGTACGGTGGGATCGATAAAGGACGACAGGTGAAAAACAAGTTGATACATAAGTGCTGACTGACGTTATAGTAACGTTGTAGAATGTATATACCAAAACAATGTAATTTGGGACGATAGGTGAAAAACAAGTAGAAGCGTAAGTGGTGAGTGAAATTTATGAAAGTTTTCATCATCATCATCATTATGATCGATAAAGGACGACAGGTGAAAAACAAGTTGATACATAAGTACTGACTGAAGTTATAGTAACTTTGTAGAGTACATAGCAAAACAACGTAATACATTTGGGATGATAGGTGAAAAGCAAGTAGAAGCGTAAGTGGTGAGTGAAGTTTAAGAAAAGTTTTTAGCAAAGTAATGTAAATACATATTGTGGGAATCGTAATAAAATTGTATAGTAATTTTGTATTACAAAAGTTTGTTAATGAAGAGAAATAAGAAATATATTGTGTCCTTGTAATACAATATACGGATTTTATAGATAACATAAAATATCATCGTCTAATCTAGTGGATATACGATATATTTAAATGTATCTATGTTCAACTTTATCATCCTATGCTTCCTTATATAACTTTAACCATAGCTTTAAATGCAAAAATGTAGAATGTGAAATGCGACACTTTCGCATTTAATGTTATAGTTAACCCTTAAATAGCCGATTTTTGGTGCACGTTTCAAAAAATATATATTTGTGTAACACATTTACTACTGTCTAGGAAAAATTAGTAAAAAAATCTAGACAATAATTTACTATACTTTTTTTGCAACACTGTGAGTGTACTTTACAAACTACATTGCGCAAAATAAAAAAAAAAAAAAAAATAAGGTCAATTTTATGTATGATTTTTTTGTATGTTGTTTAAAAACAACATTGTCCATTTAAGGGTTAAAGTTATAGTAGGAAGCAGCATAGCTAGAAGCGGTTCTAAATTTAAAAAAATAGCTGTAAATTTTTCCATAGAAGCCAAGTTTAAACTGGCATGGTCGGTTTACTAACTCATGTTTGAGGCAATGAGGAGCGTGGTCCGGAAGATCACAGACAGTTCCAGGTCATTTGGCGCTCAAACCAAACGAGCGACTGAAGAACTAACGCGCAACCTAGTCAGAAGCATAAAAGTATGATTTTGGACTTTGAATTTATGTGGATAAGGTATATTTTGAGTTGTACAAGGCAAATAGGCGTTTTAAATATATAATAATATTTAATATATTATATAATATATAATAAATTTAGTTTCCAGTTTTATTTGGATGCCTTTGAGGAAGGTCTCGTATAAACAAGTCTTCAGCAGTGATTTGTTTCAATTAGGGCCTATTGTAGGGCTGTAGGGTATTGTACTGTTTCACTTCGACCCTATTGGGACTGTAAGGGCTTGCCTGCTTCAGACAATCAGAAGAACCGTCTGCGTGTTTGTTTGCCATTACTGGCGTCAAAAAAGTATTCATTAAACACATATCAGTTTTGTTGATAATATATTTCATTTACGACTTTTTTTGGCTCAAAATACCAAGTATTTTGCGATGTAAAAAGCTAGATTTTTTTTTTGTTTTTAAAAGGTTAAATGCAAATCATTGGTATGAAACTCTATATTTTCCTGCGAATCTTATTATTGTGAGGTACTGATATGGAAATCTTAAAATTAGATCTTTTTTGGCTATAATACCTATCTGTATTATGTAAGTTACCTTTTTAAATCAAGTCTTCAGTTTCGCAACGAGAATTTTATCTAGATTGCGAAAACGAAATGTTATTATCGAATTTGTATAACGTATAAAGTTTTCTTTAAATGTAGATACTTCGTTTTTGAAAAAAAAACTTGATAATAGTTTCATTCACACTTTAATACTGAATCTTACGGAATATTTATTATACGATGAAAATTAGCACATTATTGAGCAGCTAATAGGTACAAAAAAAAACAATTAAAATACTTTATATAAACTTAAAGATAACAAGAAAGATAATATACTACTTATAAAGTATAGAATATACTACTTATAACAAGAAAGAGAATATTTATACGTATGATAATTGACATTATTTTATTTACTGTCCATATATCGAAATGATGTCTTGCTAATGTATTGTACAATAAATAAGTATTATGAAAATTAGTTTCGCTTCACACTAGTACTATTTTCACATAAAAGATTCAAGTTTTCACATAAACAAGAAAGGAAAAATTATTTTTATTGTAAAGATAATTTAGGTTTACATTTACATATTTAGGTTACATTGGTTTAAGACATGTATGGTTTGCTTACTGCATGTAAAGTAGCCAATAGTGCGCTGCGCCTTTCACACTAGGTCAGTCAAGCTGCCTGAACTGTGGGGCGGCAGAGGCTCCCGCAGGACTGCTCACCATTACTTGTAGGTACATAGAGGCCTGATGTCTAATAGAAGAGATCCAGATATTTTATATACCTTATTATTACAATATTATCAAAAACGATGTGACTATTTGTACGGGTACTGGACGAAAAAATATAATTTATTCAGGCTATTAAAAAAACTAGATTACAGAAAACAAATATGTTTATGTTTGTTTTCAATATACTACACAGCAACTTATAGTATTTTCACACTTTTCTCATACCTTTCCAAACAACAGTTTTTATGACCTTATTTCCGAATAGTGGGTAATAAATATTTGTTATTTAGGGCATAAAAACGAGAGTAAGCTGTGTAGGGCGGGCTGACCTTGATCTTGGGCGGTGACGTAACAGGGCGGGCCGCCTTCGGCACCTGCGCCCTGTTCCGCCCAAGCCTGGCCAGTACAGTACAGACAGGTTACCGGTAAGGTTGGGCGTGATTCTCAGAAGCCGAGATAATCGCTTAACAAAGAGTAATTAAATAAAAAAAGAGGATCTGTTTTTTTTTTCAGGTGACGATAATCGCCTTATGTTTAATCTAATAATGATTCACTGGAATTTGTTCGAGAGGAAAGTTACTTGTTAAAATTACTTGACCACGTTTTCTTGGTAGGATTCCAATACATTATTGGCAATAATACTTTTTCTAAATAGTTGAAACGAGCTGCTTTTGCCAAGTTTTGCTTTTGTTGCTTTTGTTTTAAGTTGGTTATTTATGCTTATCCTATTCGAACCTACTTCCTAATATTCCAATATTTTTTTACCATAAATGCAAAAGTTTGATGTATGCGGATGTGTTTGTATGTTTCTAGAATCTGGCCGAAGATGGAGCAAGCTTAATCTGGAATAACTGGTTCTCAAAAAGGCTGCCAGAATACATTGTTAGGAGCTTGGCGACAGATTTTTCAAACTTAGGGTAATAGACCAGACAAGCACTAGAAAGTACTGTGCCACCATTATATGGGTTTTTAACAATGTTTCCCTTTCACTGTAAGCTCAAACTTATTGGTGGGGATCAAATCCAGGCCCTGCGGAACGAAAGGCGATCACAGGGCCGGCTGAGCTATAAACGCTTTCTATTATTGTTAGTGAAGTATTAAAAAGTTTATTTGAAAAGTATAAAATAAGGTATTGACTATTAATAATAATAATAAAAAATCTGGCTTCCAGGACTCATATTAATTGTAAAGTAAATTCTATTTTACGATTCAATTAAATTTTACAAAACAAAAGCACAAACAAGTAATAAAAGTCACAAAAATTGCAAAAAAAATGTCACACACATACGCAGCTGTAAACAATTAATATCAATCACGTTTTAGATAAACCGTATTATCATGCCCCAAGGTGTCTCTGACATAAATACATATATGATAAAATCTTAAAGCAAATGGAAATATAATTATTAAAAATATTTGAAATTCCGACACAAAAGCACATTTAAATTTCACTTTTCACATTTCTAGAAAATTGTCTGCGGAATTCCCCGACTCATACTGTTAAGAACTTGAAAGATATGAACTCAATAGTAGGTTCTTCTTACTACAAACTACGTACAGTCGACTAACTTAAGATGAATTTTCGTAGCTTTTCCTAGAAATGGGAAGGAAGGTCTTTTTATACTGGATCTAAAAGCTTTTGAGCATCGTCTTTTCTATTTAAGTTTCATCGTAGATTTCTTACGACCTTTGTTCTTTTTATATCAAGAGCATTAAACAAAAAAGTTCATTAAAATGTAAAGGTTATGTCAACTATATCATCTGTGGGGAGAAGACGTAAAATTCCTTTTTTTGTTGGTTTAAAAGTTTTGGTGATCAATTTTAACTAGTCTTTGACAAAGAATACGAAATTGATCTTTGTTATGCTTAAAACTTGTGAGAGTTGGTTGATTTAAAATTTATGAAACTAGAATCGATTTGGCATTCATTTATCTATGTATATACCCAATAGCGTTACACAAACCTTTTTCAGAGTTTATTTAGACAAATGTTTTTGTTCAACGACTTTTGGAAGGTCGCGTTTAAATTTTATAGCAGTGTAATGAACTTTTTCTTTAACTTACAGAAATCATAGAACGTCAGTTGCAATTTATTAAATCCATTTATACTAGTATAATAAGGATTTGCTTTTGTTACTTGTAATTCTGTAAGTAGCTGCTAGGCGTTATTAATTTCAAGTTTTAATATGTTATGCATTTTCTATTTAGGTTTACGTAGATAATGTGTGTAAATACTGGCCAATTTTTTACAATTAATATTAATATAATTAATAGATTTCCTTTTACACTACAACTCCAGGCTCCATTTAGCGCGCTTACTTACAAGAATCTTATTTACTCTACTTTTTAAATAAGAAATTGAAGTATTTCAATTTCTTCTTAGAAAACAGAGACTCCTAAATTTGTGTGCGGGTAAGTGTGTATGTTTGTTACTTCTTCACGCTCCAACGGCTGGACCGATTATGATGCAATTTGGTGAGAAGATAGGTTAGATCTTGGATTAATACATAGGGCAATTTTTATCCCGAAAACATTTGCGGTTCACGCGGGATACGCAAAAACGTTCAAAATCTGTTACTTCTTCACGCTCAAACAGCTGGGCTAATTTTGATGAAACTAACTATGACGACAGCTATAACATATAGGCAACTGTTTATCCTGGATTAACGCATAACGCGTAACACCGCGGGACGCAGCTTGTTCGTGAATATTTCTTTAAAAGAAAAAAAATCCAATGCCAACCTTATTCCGAACCCTCGCAGTTTAATTTAGAGAACTAGGGTAGATTCATGAATAATGCACGCTCCCGGAATAACTTCTCACTAACTTTCTATCGGATTGCGAGTCACCTCCTCCGGGGCTCATTACTTTACTTGTAAGTATAGTTCAGATAACCTTTAGCATCGATATACGCTTGCAAGAAACCACTTCATATTTGCGCACTAAGTTTTTTAGGGTTTCATACATAAAGCATAAAAGGTAAATAGCGATGGGAGAAGGGGGGTTTTTATTATAATGTCTACGCTGAAATTTCAAGTGCCATAACAACAAACACTAAGAAAAAAATAAAAAAAATATTAAAAATATTACTATATAACAAACGTAAATTTTATAGCAATTTTTTACTCGATCGATCTCTGTCTCTGTTTCGATCGATTCGATTACGATATTTGGGAAACTCTCCAATCATGTCTTATTATAATATTTAATTATATATATTATTATTTAAGGGGCTCCCTAAAATGGCAATAATAGTATGGGATATGGGAGGGCTCCCATGCATGCAAATGTGTCTTTTGCCATTTTTTTTAAAGTTGGATGGTACGGAACACTTGCGAGCCCAACTCACACTTGGCCACTTATTCTTCTTTTTATATCTCTATACACCAATCTCCATAAATTTCCAATCCCAATTTCTTTTCCAGTATCTTCTTCTTATATATAAAATTTCCATGTCATAATGCTAGTTACCGTACTCCTCCGAAACGGCTTGACCGATTTTTACCAAATTTTATATGCGTATTCAGTCTGAGAATCGGCTACTATCTATTTTTTAAGGCAAAACAACGTTTGCCGGGTCAGCATATATATATACTAAAAGTCTAAACGCTGGTAACCTTTCACGCAGAACTAAGAACAGCCGGACCAGGCAGGATAGAAGAAAAATGAAAAAATAACAAAAACAATCCACAGGTGCAGTCGTTTACCATCAGAGGTATTCACGAAATAATTAAAAAGTGTCGAAGCGAGACGGCGACCTCGTATGACCTATTTCGCTTCTCATCTAGTCAGGTCAATATGAGAAAAGCTGCTACGCAAATAACAGCCCTATAATCATACTAACAAGAGCGCTTTTAGTAAACGTTCAAAGGTATCCCAAAATAGATTTGCGAGACATCAAGCTATGAGTATTGATTGTTAGAGGTCGTAGGTAATAAAATTAATGAGGAGCTCACAATTAATTGCTTCTGGATTTCACTAATTAATGTCTGACACAGATTCTTTGTAGTCTCGAAGTTTTGGACTAAACATTTATATGTCAATCGGTGCCTGTGATTCGTATATTTAGAAATGGAGGTCCAACATTACCGTTAAAAACGATCTCTTCCAATGTAATTTGATGTATGTCTCCCCTGTTAAATACCTACTAAAATTATACTGTTTTAACCGACTTCAAAAAAGGAGGAGGTTATATATTTAACTGTATGTTTTTTATTTGTTGCTTAGTTACTATCACGGTTCATGAGATACAGCCTGGTGAAAGACGGACGGACAGCGGAATGTCAGTAATAGGGTGCCCGTCCGATACGGAACTCCAAAAATAATATACAAAGAAACAACTAAACAAGTTTCAAAATCATGTCTTATTGTAATCGATACATCTATTCCAAGCCTTAATCTTTCTGTAGGTAAAAAATAATGTATAATTTTCGGTTAGCAAAGATAATGCGAGTATCTTATTAATTTTATTCTAAGGAAAAGTAATTAAAATAAAACACAAACCTTTATGATCTCAGGACGAAACCCTCCTTCAAACTATTTTACTACACAAAAGAGAAAATAGGAAATACAAAAAATAACTTTTAACTATATCAATTAAAACTGTTTTCACATTTTTAGTAAATAAAATGTACCCAAAAGACTGTAAATCGAAGCTTCGTTAGCAAAAATCTTCACAAATGAAATTAGTAACTCAATATTCAATCGTAATCATCGAATCCGCCTGGGAAAAAGTTGGTGGTGGTCCAATTAAAATGGGGATCCATGGGGATAAGCATAAAATTTGTTCGAAATGATCTGAATAACTTTGGCAAAATTACATAGTTTTATGGGGTGCATAATATTATTATAATATGTACATATGTGTAAGTAAAAGTTTGTGAATAGGTACGACTGTTTATTTGTTACTCCTTCATGCTCAGCAAGAACCTGATTTAGCATATGTTATGGCAGTTTTTATATCTAGGCAAGCATAAGAATTAAGCTAAAAAGGCTAGTGCTTTAACTGGCGACCTTATATTTGAAATCGATTCCGGTAACAAATTTAAAGACAATTTGCACAAAGTAAAAAGAATGAATTCGACGAGGTGTGGTATTAAATTTTAATAAATTTATGAAGAATATTTAATAAAAATTGTAAAAAGTATTGAAAAACATTTTTCTTTCAGTTATGAGTCTAAATAAGAGCTCTCTTTACCAAAGGCAGGTAAATAAATATTCCACGAGGTAAGCAAGCACCGAAACATCAAAAGATTCTTAAAATAGCGATAGTAAAATGCGTACCAATGGAAAGGGTCCATTTTGTTTGGCTTCACCATCAAACCAGACCCTTTATAGCATCGTAAAGATGTAAAGCGACGTATACATTCTTTTGAGGTATTTTTTTTCGTAGTTAGGTTAAAGCATACACTAATAAATATAATAGACGCTCAAACTCTTGTTCAGAATCGTACTACGTATATCATTCGATACACGTATCGCCATCTATTCGTATTTTCTTGAAACAACTTCACTCGGGTCACGCAATCTACTATCGTTATATCACTATGCGACTGCAGCGCGTATCGGAATATGGGGGCATATAGACTGCACGCTCGATTTGCAGCGCCATCTAGGTTTCATTGGTAATTACGGCACACTTCCACGCTTAAGTGTATGGGAATCAAAAATCCCTTCCAGTCTTCTGATCCCTGGTTATACTCGTTGGCACTTTAAATGAGCATAGTTCATCGATATGTGTTTCGAATCTATGGATATCCTGACACTTATCATATCTAGGCATATCTTCTTTTCATGCTAAACCACGGGTCCGAAAAAACAGTACTAAATATATCGTTTGCGTGTTTTTTAAAACATTTAGCGTCACCTATCGTGAGCGGGTATTATGAGACACGGAAAATCCTTTGTCTAATACAGCTAAAATGTCTAGTCATTGACCAAAGTCATATTTCGTATTTTTTACACAATTATATTCGGCTGACAAGATCTTCAAACCTCGCTAGACCCCATCCAAACTTCGTGACAGTAATAAAAGATAGTGCGTCCCTTCCCTTAGTTAGTCGTAAAAGACCGAGAAAGTTCTTTGTCAAGGCCTCCCCCTGATTTAGTTTCCATCATGTATTTTTTTCCGCCGAAATTTTGTAAGTTATGTAATTTTTCTTATAAAACTCGAGTATGAAGAAGAACAACGTTTTATGTAACAATGAAAAACATAATGTATGCAATTACACCGCAATTGCATAATTACTGCATACATCAATCTATTCAGCAACGTTTTAGACAAAAAACGTTTGAAGATTTCACGCAAATCCGTTGAAATCAATTCCAATCAAACCAATCCATTGGAAGATAATTTAAACACGGCTTCGTTATAAAAGTTAACTAAACTAGTTTCTTGTAGTTTTAGTTAATTGGAGCGGCATTTTAAATTGTACCTACACAAAATTTGCTAATGAACATAATTCTTTAGACGTTATACGTTTGACGCAGAGTCTGGTAGTCTCTTTAAACCCCCGACGTAAAAACGACGGGGTTGTTATTGTATAAGTATGACGTCTGTGTGTGCGTGTGTTTGACATTGTAGCTCCCAAACGTGAAAAACTATTTTGATTTATTTTATTAGTTTGAGAGTTGAAAACATAATCGAGGTGTATTTGTGAAGTCATAATAAGTATTTTTTTAAGCTGCCTTTAGATTCTGTGGCTTATCTTATCAATTCGCCACTGCATGAATAAAATGGAAAATGGAAATAGCGCATGTTTTTTTTTCATATTTTTTGTTAGTTGGAGAACGGTTACTCTTCTATTTTTATAATCTCATTGATATTAGCTTAGGTACAAGACATATTATATTTATGTGTTAACAACTTAAGTAGCCAACCATTATTTTTTGCCATTATTTTAATTGCACTATCGTGTACGAAGAATCATTATTAAAACAAAGTAAGTACATATAACACGTTGTGTATTACTTAACGTAAATACATTAACGTGATTGGGATCTGAGCTATGAACACGTTTCTAGCATTTATTTTGATCATAGTTGATGTAAATTGTTTAAGATACAAAAATGTAACAGTAGAGCCTGCTGCAAGGCAGTTATACGACTTTAAATGTCGAAACCCAGTAAGTTTTGACGGTTCTTACATCAGAAGTTAATTATTATAATATTTAAAGCTCTCACAGGTGGAGGGCCAAAGACTGCAAAAGAAAATAATAGTATACCTCAGTAAATTCTAACTCACGTAAACATAACACTACTAATTTAAAGTTTATTATTTTTTTAATGAGTTCTTTTTTCAGAGATTTGCTGTTTTTTTCAGAGGACTATCAGCCTGCTAACTACAAGCTCCGGTGAGCCAGTTGATATCAGAGACACAGTACAACTGAACTCTGATCAATTCACTAGCCAGTACCACTTGGATGTACACACAAGCTTCGATGCCGAGAGAATCCCTGAGCGAGTCGTCCATGGAAAAGGAACTGGAGCCTTTGGATACCTAGTCATTACAAACGATGTATCAAAATATACTAGTGCAGATTTATTCAATGGAATAGGAAAGAAAACTCCTCTCGTGACAAGATTTTCACCAGCGCTCGAAAACGCTGGAGGCACAGATTTATCAACCGACCAAAAAGGAATAGCTATAAAATTTTACACTAAAGAAGGAAATCTAGATTTACTCTGCCTACAGACTCCTATTTATTTTTACAGAGATCCGACTAATTTTGTACAATTCATGCATGCTTTCAAAAGGAATCCTCGGACCGGTTTGTTTGATCAGACAGCTAGATGGGATATATTGACATTGCAGCCGGAGTTCCTTCACTCTTTTCTTTGGACACAGTCTGATTATGGTTTGCCGAACGGGTACAGAAGATTGGACGCATTTCCGATTCATACCTACGAACTCAGTAACAAAGAAGGAAAACGAAATTATGTGAGATTTAATTTTAGAACGGAACAAGGTCTGGCTAATCTTACTGCGGCAGAACAAGCTGAAATACAGGGAAGAGATTTAGATTATGCTACAAGAGACTTATTTAATGCAATCGAAAGAAAACAATATCCGAGTTGGAGACTTGAGATGGATGTTCTCAATTTAGAGGACTTAATGGCGCTTGATTACAATCCGTTTGATATTACTAGGCTTTGGAAGAATGGGACTTACACAACAGTACAAATAGGCAAACTGGTTTTGAACCGAAATCCAGATAATAATTTTGCTTCAGTTGAATTAAGCGCATTTAATCCTGGAAATTTAGTTCCCGGCATTCCGGGTCCAGTTGACTCTGTATTCAAACTTCGTCGAGTGTTCTACAGAGATACTCTGAACTATCGTCTCGGAACGAATCACAATAAAATTTTGGTCAATTCACCGATACACGCAAAGACTTACATTCGAGACGGGAGACCTCCTGTAAAAGAAAACATGAAAGATGTTCCAAACTATTACCCAAATTCACACAGCGGCCCTATGCCTTATGTAGACGAAAGAAGGCCAAGAGAAGTTTTACAATTACTTGATAGAAATGCAGTAGATTTTCAACCAGCTTCAGATTTCTATAACAAAGTTCTCCAAAATGATGCTCAAAGGCAGCGATTAGTAGATAGATTAGTAACGTCTCTAGTTGAAGTAACTCCTAATATACAAGAACGGGCTCTTAAGCTGTTATACCTCATCGATTTAGATTTAGGAATCCGTGTGGAGATTGGGCTACGAGCATCAATAATAACGCAACGGGCTAATCAATCAGAAAAATAAATATATGTATATGTAAAAGTGAAAATATGCACATTATAAAATAGAAATTTTTTACAACTTTTTTTATTTATTTATTTATATTTACTAGAAATATGTTAAGTTATACCTAGTTAAATGTGGTTATTCTAAGTAAATAAAACATATAAAACGCTATCGGTGTAGAATATGTCTACGAGTATAGTCTTGAGTATATTGAACAATAGACGCAGTAATTGAAATGTAATGGCTGCTACATAACTCACAAATAACCATTACAGTTAGACGGTAAAATTTAAACTGCAACAGTAAATGTATGTGTGTGTATGAGAAAAATTGTATAAGTTGTCCGCGTGTGGAAATAATGAAAAATGTGCAGTTTAAACTGTACCGTTCAATTGTGATGTCTTATCGTAACATGTGTATCAGCCATAGCAAAATGTTCAGTTCCATAATAAAAAATATAATAAAAATAAATGAAATAAAAAAAAACGTTTTTTTTTAATCAGTCCAATCTTATATCTGCTTTATTTACTCGTTATGAAAAATCGTTAAAGTGTTGAACGAAAACCGGTAAAATGACAGAAAAAAAACATGAGAAAGAAACCCTCTAGATTTTTATTAGTTTTTTGTATTAGATCAAGGCTCGTAAAGTTTCGATCGATGGACAAAATAGTAGCTGTCAGTAATGAAATGAAATATTTTTATTACCATCACACTATGTAAAAATTTATAAATAGTAACGACAGTGCATCAACATTTTTTTTTAATAAATACATTTACTTAACAATAAAATATAGCAACTGTTAAAGGTGGGCTATATATAGCCTTGTTTATTAAAACGTTTCAAAAAACTTCTTGGTTTTACATTATTTGCTTTATGTTAATATGTTATTACTTTTAGTAACTTAGTGACTTATTATTACTCAGTGTATCGCCTTAGGACTGGCTATTTTCCTCACGTATAGGGTTATTTGTCTGCAACCTGGGCTTTCGTGATTACCACTTTCTTTGATAATATAACATGGCCTTTCTTCTTACGGAATAGTGTAACTTCTCATTGGTAAAAAAATCAAATCGCTTCAGTAAATTGGAGTAATATTAACTGGCACAAATACAATCAAACTTTATCTCTTTATCATATTCGTAAAGCATTTTCATGTTCAATCAAGTTTTATTTTACACATTAATATTAAAACTTCACTACGATCATCGCATCGATCATTCGATTAATAGTCAAATACAGAATAAAACCTAGTAGCAATTTTTTGCTTTGTTTGCGTGAGTGAATCGTAGATCCGTATGCCCGAAATTATACCGCTATTAATAAATAATTAATACATTTGTTTAATGTAATTCAATCACGATTATTCTGCAGAGCAACAATTAACATTTGCCTTTATAAAATCATCTAAGAGTAATATTATTGCAATCACACACGAAGAGTATTAAAGGTTGGAGTATGAGGGATTTAATTTCTATTATTTATGTATTATTTGGGTTGGGAACAGCGTGTGTTGATGGCATTAAATATGAGAACGTGACTCTGGAGCCAGCTGCACGGCAGCTTTACGAATTTAGGAGAGAACATCCGGTAAGCGCTTTTACTTTACGTAGTATTATTGCTTTTACCCGGTTAAAATAGAAAATTATCAATAAATTCAAAAAAGGTAGACCGTAGACTTCAATGTCACTTACCATCAGGTGAATTTGTGGTCAAGCGCTGACCTATTTAGAGTAAAAAAAAGGTAAATAATAATTCATTTGAATTATTATTATAGTTCACCAAGAAGAATTAAATATTTCTAAGTAGGTTTATTCTAGTATTATTCCTATTGGATAGTATACTGCTTAATAAGTGTAGCCTTTGAAATTATGGTAAAATTTATAATCTATTAGATAAAATCCCCAATATTTTTTTGCTCTTTTCAGATACCAAACTTATTGACTACAAGTTCTGGCGAACCCGTCGATATCCGAGATACTATTCAACTAAATTCAGATCAATTCACAAGCCAATATCACTTAGATCATCACACAAGTTTTGATGCTGAGAGAGTCCCTGAAAGAGTGGTGCATGCAAAAGGTACCGGAGCATTTGGATATCTAATAGTAACCAACGATGTGTCTAAATATACCAGTGCTGATTTATTTAATGGTGTCGGAAAGAAAACGCCTCTTTTTGGCCGGTTTTCCATAGCCATTGAGAGCTTAGGTGGAACTGATGTATCAGCGGGACTCAAAGGCTTAGCTGTAAAGTTTTACACCAAAGAAGGAAACTTAGATCTCTTATGTCTTCAAACGGCTGTTTACTTTTATAGAGATCCTACCAATTTTCCTAACTTTGTACATGCCTTTAAAAAGAATCCAAAGACTCTGCTCAGAGATACAACAGCGATATGGGATTTAATAACCTTAAGACCTGACTTAATACATACCTTCTTATGGACCCAGTCTGATTATGGCGTTCCTAATGGATACAGAAGAATGGACGCATTCCCTATTCACACTTATGAACTTAGCAATAAACATGGTGATCGACACTATGCGAGATTTAACTTCAGAACTGAACAAGGTCTTGATAACTTAACCATAGCTCAACAAGCTGAGATACAAGGTCGGGATTTAGATTACGCGACAAGAGATTTATACAATGCTATTGAACGTAAAGAATTCCCATCATGGAGACTTGAAATGGACATCCTTACAGAAGAAGATATTAAAAATGTCAAATATAACCCATTTGACGTAACCAGGCTTTGGGAGAGAGGCACATACAAAACAGTACAGATAGGTAGAGTTATTTTTGATCGAAACCCTGATAACCACTTTGCTACAGTAGAACAAAGTGCATTCAACCCTGGTAACTTGGTACCTGGTATACCTGGACCGGTAGATTTTATGTACAAATCTCGCAGGGTGTTTTACAGGGATACTCTAAACTATAGATTAGGAACTAATCATAACAAAATTTTGATTAATTTGCCGAAGTATGCAAAGACTTACGTTCGTGATGGCAAACCTCCTGTAAGAGAAAATATGAAAGATACACCGAATTACTATCCTAATTCTCACAATGGTCCGATGCCTTATGTGGATGAGACGAGACCGAAGGAAACTCTGTTAGTTCTGGAGCGGCACGCGACAGATCTGGCCCCTGCTGCAGACTTTTATAACAATGTATTAGAGAATGATGCTCAAAGACAGAGACTAATAGACAGATTTGTAGCTTCTTTGGTACCTGTAACTCCACCAGTTCAAGAACGAGCTGTTAAACTATTGTATCTGGTTGATTTAGATTTGGGAAGAAGAGTGGAAGTCGGACTTCGCGCAGCACTTATAGCGCAACGAGCCAATCAATCTGGTTAGCTACTAACTTCTTTGTCTTTTTGAACTGAGAAAAAGTTAGTTGTATATTTGTAATTTAAAAATGTAATAAGGAAACAAAACTGCAAATAATAGTATTGGCTTATTGTTAATTGGGTATTGGAAAAAAAATAAAATTTGTGATAAATAGAAAGATTATATATTAGTTTTATAACAAAACTATTTTTTTTTTTTTTTTGCAATAATTCAAAAGTTATTTCAAAATAAATATTAATTTTTGAATCCAGTACCGAAGATACGCCGACAACTCCCGAACAAACCCGAGCGCGTGTGACGTCATAATGTTAGTTTTATTATACTTTGTATTCATTATTTTCCTATCAACTGCATTGAGTGTCTGAGTGAAAACTAACATTATGACGTCACACGCGCTCGGGTTTGTTCGGGAGTTGTCGGCGTGTCTTCGGTACTGGATTCAAAAATTAATTTTTATTTTGAAATAACTTTTGAATTATTGCAAAAAAAAAAAAAATAGTTTTGTTATAAAACTAATATATAATCTTTCTATTTATCACAAAAAAATTTTTTTTTCAAATACCCAATTGTGTCATGTAATATTTTCTACCTTTTTTGTAACAGAGTTAATAAAATTGTGCGGATGCTATCTTTTTGGTTATACATTTTTTTTTTACCAATTCAAATTATTCTGTACATAGATAAAGGCAATAAGGTTGATTATTTTGTTTTTATACTACGATAACGTTAGGGTATTTTAGTAAAAAAATATTATTTATTTGCGCTCGGAAATAAATAATTCTAGGTAACATTGAAGTTACTTAAAAATTACTTTTTTAATATAAATTTTACTCTGGAAAATAATACTAGGTATAAATTGTTTATTTTGCAAATATGTAAATACGGGCATTGTACTCGTATGACAGAAGTAACTAAGCTTGGGAGAAACTGTGCTCCACACTAGGTTCGAACTGGGTTGTATATAGGTAATTATGTTTTATTCTAATGCATATAAAAGTATAATAGGCATGTTCAGAATCTTTCTACTACTGGCTCCGAACCGTACAAATAAAACAAGTAAAATCACGTTGGGCAAGTGCGTGAAGATGGATTTTTGGACAGCAACTAAATTTGGGTTATTATTCCTTTGTTGTCTAAAATTATCAGTTAAATTTGTAATAAATGCATCACTGTAGAAACGAAACATAAATTACAAGCATACAAATGCACAATTATTTTATTTAGAACGGATTTCAGTGATCAAACCTACTTAACGTCAGCCTTCGATTATGCTTGTGCTGATTTTGATTGTAAAGACGAAAATTGTACAAAGTTAAAGGTAGGTAATCTTTATTCAACTCTTTAACTATAGTTTTTTTTTAATACATCTTCATTTATAGCATGTGGATAGATAGACATATGAACGTATTTATAGCTGATTTCACCGTTAATGAATTAACCGTAATTGTTTTGGTACTTAAATACCGACCCAACTCGATCAGTCGAGTAGTTACACTTCAGTGTTAAGAAAAACTTAAACTAGAGATAACAGCATTCGAGGGTTTTTTATCCGTCTGTTGTTCTTAACCAATCATAGAGATTTGTTAAAAAAAAGTGATAATGACGATTTATTTTCTGGCCGTTTTATGGACATTAGTAAATATTGTGACCAGCGTTAAATATGATAATGCAACTGTGAACCCAGCGTCTCGACAATTGTATGATTTTGCTATTGAGCATCCGGTATGTAAAAAGTTAACGTATCGTACCTTTTTATAAACTTTTTGTTTGTTCGGGTGAAATCTTGCTAGTCTAACAAGATCCGTTTCTCTGTTGTCTGATTGCATTAAAAATTTCGTTCACTTATGTATCTTGTGACAGTAGAATTTTATGACATCACGGAGCTGTTCTGATAATGAAGCATAACGAACTGCCATAATTACTTCTGATATTAACAAAACAAGCCCTTTGAGTTTTAAAGTAAACAAGGTAATGTTTGTTCTCAACTAGATTTGATTAAACCATGACAGTGATCCTATTTTTCATACTCTTTAAGCTTTAAAATAAATACTTATTACTCTTCAAAACAAATTTGTTTCGTCCTTCCTTTTTGAACTCAGATTTTTGCTCGAACTTTTACTGACACAAAGCGCCTATTAATATAGTAATTACAAAAATGTTTCAGATTACCGTGGGGTTGCTAACAACGTCTTCAGGCGAGCCAGTTGAAATAAGAGATACTGTACAAATTAATTCAGACCAGTTTAGTAGTCAGTACCACATAGACTTTACCACATCTTTCAATGCTGAAAGAATACCAACCAGGGTGGTCCATGCTAAGGGTATCGGTGCATTCGGCTATCTTACTGTTACTAACGATGTGACCCAGTATACCAGCGCTGCCTTGTTCAACCACATTGGCAAGAAAACGCCTGTGCTTGTAAGATTTTCCATCTCCCCATCAGATGTCGGAGGTTCAGATGTTTCTAGAGAATTGAGAGGAATGGCTTTAAAATTTTACACCGAAGATGGTAACCTAGATTTGTTGTGTCTTCAGACACCCGTATACCTCTACAAAGATCCAATTATTTTTCCATCACTAGTTCGAATGTTTAGAAAAAATCCAAAACATAATCTTATTGACACAAATATGGTTTGGGATTTTGTCACACTGAAACCTGAACTATTGCATGCCATTTTATATTTGCTATCTGACTTTGCAATTCCAAATGGCTATAGGAAAATGGATGCATTTCCTATTCACACTTTTGAGCTGAGTAACAAACATGGTGATAAGTATTATGTAAGATTTAATTTCCGAACTAATCAAGGTGTAGAAAATCTGACATCATCCCAAGCGGCCGCAATACAAGGAGTTACTTTAGACTATTACTCGCAAGATTTGTACAATGCAATAGCTACAAAAGACTACCCCTCATGGAGAATGGAAATGGATGTGATGTCAAAAGAAGATATACTTAAACTAGATTATAATGCATTTGACGTCACCAGGCTATGGAAAAATGGTACTTACAAAACAGTTCAAATTGGACAATTGGTATTTGATAAAATTCCTGATAATGCCTATGAAAGCGTAGAACTAAGTGCTTTCAATCCAGGGAATCTGGTCCCTGGAATACCTGGACCTGTAGACATCATGTTTAAAGGACGGCAAATATTTTAACGGGATACCATAAACCATCGTTTAGGAAGGAACCTCAATAAGATCTATGTAAATTTACCTAAATATGCGCATACATATATTAGAGACGGTATGCCTCCAGTCAACAAAAATATGAAAGATACACCAAATTATTATCCAAATTCTTTTAACGGTCCCATGCCGTATGTGGACGAAACTAGACCAGACGAAACATTACGTTTGATAGAAAGCAACGCAGTAGATTTCGAACCAGCGAATGATTTCTACAACAATGTTCTTACCGATGATGGGCAGAGACAACGGCTGATTGACAACACCATCGCAATGCTGGTCCCAGTTACACCTGATATCAGAGCCAGGGCTATAAAAATGCTATATTTAGTTGATAAAGATTATGGTAAAAGAGTTGAAACTGGTCTTCAAGCAGCACTTGTAGCGGCAGCTTCTTCTACAATAAAACCCTTGGAATAAAAGGATACAAGTCATCATCACCAGTTTTATATATCACTCACGGAAGCTATGATGCTCTGAAATACTATAAAAATATTTTTACCAAGTTGAGGTGTTAGTCTCACCTCACTCTATCGATATCGATCGAATAGTTCTTTGTTAATTTTATATACATACATTTCATTATCATTTCAAAATGTATTTTTAATTTACTTTTATATTTCGAGCCAATAAAGTTGAAAAGTCGAATACAGTTTTATAGCAGTTACACGATTATACGCGTGATTGGGCCAATCTTATTTGCGTTTTTCACATCCTCATAGTTTTGATCGCAGATTAATTATGTATTTTGTTTTAAATGCGAAACTTTGTAATGTTCAGCTAATTATCCGTGCTCGTATTTAATTACGAAGACTATAACGTCAGTCCGGCTCCTTTTCTCGTATTTGTTTGCGGATGATGGATCGACTCGGAGCTTGTATGTTAGTGCTAGTATTGGCTGCTGAGAATGGAGCCGGTCGTTTGTATTTGAACTATACCGGAGACACAGCCGATAGGCAGCTATGGGACTTCAAACAAAGCCATCCCGTACGTATTTTTTAAAAGTTACTTACGTTAAATATTATTTTAGGAAACTAAAATAATATTTACATTAACTCTGTGATTTTATGTGGAATATAATGTTAAGGTTAGCTGAAATTTATGTTGTAAGTAATATTTACAATATATAAAAGTTATTTTGTTAAAAAGTTGTTATGTTATATGCTTACTTTTTTAATTAGGATACGCATGATTTTCCTGCACGGAGTACTAGAAATCAATTTTATACCTACTCATTTACATACTCAAAATTTCAGTTGCCCATTGGCGTTCAAACGACAAGCTCCGGCGAGCCAGTGGAAGTAAGAGACAGCATCACTATCAATACTGATATATTCTCCAACAACTACCACTTGGACCTCTCGACGCATGTCGATGGAGAAAGAATTCCTGAGCGATCGGTCCATGCTAAAGGTGTAGGTGCATTTGGATTCTTTGAAGTCACGAACGATGTCTCCAAATACACCAGCGCTGATGTCTTCAACGGTATTGGAACAAAAACTCCACTCGTCACTCGATTTTCTGCAGCTGTCCCGAACGCAGGAGGGTCTGACCTTGGTCGTGACAACAGAGCTATATCAATCAAATTTTACACTAAAGAAGGAAATTTGGATTTACTCACTATTCACATACCAGTTAACTTTTTTCGAGATCCTTCTGATTTCGTCAATTTTGTCCACGCTTTTAGAAGGAACCCACGCACGAATCTTTTCGATTTAACACAAAGTTGGGATTTCCTTACGCTACGGCCAGCGTCTCTCACAGCTTTCTTATGGCTAATGTCTGATTACGGAAGCCCAGACGGCTACAGAAAGATGGATGCTTTCCCCATACAGACCTATGAACTAAATAATAAACACGGAGAAAAGTTCTATGCAAGATTTAACTTCAGGACAGAACAAGGATTGGCAAATCTAACTGATTTTCAAAACCAAGCTATTGCACCAATAGATCCTGATTATTTCAATAGAGATTTATACAATGCCATTGAGGAGAAAAACTATCCAGCGTGGAGACTTGAAATGGATATTATGACTGAAGATGAGGTGAAGAATGCTAAATTTAATCCGTTTGATGTCACTGTTTTCTGGAAACCAGGTACTTACAAGAGGGTAAATATCGGTAGAATGGTTTTAGATCAAACTGTTGAGAATGATTTTGCTGACGTAGAACAAGCCATTTACAACCCCGCCAATTTAGTCCCTGGAATCCCTGGACCTATAGATTTAATGTTTAAATCCCGAAGAGCTGCCTATAGAGATGCACAGAACTATCGCGTTGGTATTAATCACAACAAAGTGGCTGTCAATTTACCCATTTACGCAAAGACTTACAACCGAGACAGCGTACCGCCTCTAGGAAAAAATATGCTAGATGTTCCAAACTATTACCCAAATTCATACAACGGGCCAATACCATACGTAGACGAGACACGACCGGATCGGACATTGTTGGTGATGGAAGGTAATTCTGTTGACTTTGCAGAGCCTGCGTACTTCTATAACCATATTGTCCAAAGCGATGCTCACAGACAGCGGCTATCAGAGAACCTTGCTGCCACTCTGCAGTCGGTTATCCCCAACATAGCCAGAAGGGCACTCAAAATGTTGAAGATGATAGACGCTGACCTGGGAATGCGCACTGCACGTGCTTTGCGCGAATTACAGATTAGGGCAACAAAAGTTTCCAACGAAGAAAGATGGAAACAAAACGCTCAGTGTTTTGAAAGAAATCCGCTAATAGTAATGAAAAAAATTAATTGAGCCGATTGGGAGCAGAATACAAAATCGTTTCAGCTGTTTTTAGCTCTACGTCAACAATAAAAAAATAAAACAGAATGTTGTATCTATTTGTTATGTAATGAATATTAACATATTTACATTTTAAGTAGTTAACGTGCATATTTATATATCAATCGACATAATACATTTGTTTTTATTTACCGAAACAAAAAAGAGCTGAACAACTAAGTTTTTAGTAGTAAATATTGTGTCAACCAAAAATCTGTCTCTTACTATCTAATATACGAAAGTCACTGCCTGTCATCATCGAGGTTAGGCAACGGTCGATACGGACAGTCTTGGATGGGTGACCATGTCACAAGACTGTCATTTAAAAAGTAACGTTTGCTTCTGATTTCTACACGTAAATTACAGGTTATTAGTCTTAGTACAAGCAGTCGTAAAGACAAGTTAGAGGTCTTAGAGCGGCTTGAAAACTCTCGACACTAGAGAATGGCCACTTGACTCATACGAAGAAGAGCAAGAAGACTCCCCGAATTTTCTGGAAAACAGAGTCTTATCCATAATATCTCCTGTTATCTTCAAGTAATGTTTACAAAATAAACAATATTATTAATACTCTTCAGTGAAGTAATGAGACATTCGAAATCATTGAAATATATATATTTTCTAAATTTCAGCAAAAGATTTGCCTTTTACTTTAATATATAAACTCATAGCAAAAGATTTCATACGTTTATTGTACCCAAAAATTATATTTACTTTCAAGACTTTTTAACTTCATAAATAAAGAACTAGCCGTATAAACTATCCACCCCGATTGCAGATCCATAAGTGCTACTAGGATATTTTTTGAAACATTGTATTTTAATTTTATATAAGTCAACACTTCTTCTTCTTCCTTGCCTTATCCCACTAGGTGGGGTCGGCACAGCAAATTTTCCTTTTCCACTCTCCTCTATCAGCTGTCGTCTCTACACTCACTCCTTTCACTCTCATGTCTTCATTCACACACTCCATCCACGTCTTCTTCGGTCGGCCTCTTGCCCTTCTTCCTTGCACTTCCATTTCCATACATCTCCCCTCTACGCATCACATGCCCATACCACGCTTACCTCCCACTCTTTAGTTATATAAGTCAACACATACATCAGATTTGATACTCGTAGTTCTAAGAAAATAAATTTCAAACATCCTCGGGGGAGGCGGCGGGGTATGTCGGGCTCGGTGCCAGAGTGGCGACCACTACCGACTAAAACCTCCACGGCGTTCCCTCGCTGCGCCTTAAAGCCGTGGAGGTGGTACATGTCACCACCACTCTTCAGCGTCCCCATAAGACTCCATTTTAACTAAGTTCTCCTTCATCGTCGTATGAGCTAAATGGCCAAGCTCTGGTGTCGAGAGTTTTCAAGGCACCTGAAGGCCTCTGACCTAGCTTAACGACTGCTGACAGGCGGGACCTACAATTTAACGTGTCATCTGACCCATGGTACGCCCAGACGAAAATGCCTCTTTGCTATAATTTTAAGTGGGAGAGACATTTTCGAAATTTCGTTATTAGCCAGGACCAACCGTTTCAGCTGTGCGTTATCTAAGGACAAGTCAGTGACTGAGTAAGTACCTCAAGATAAAAATTGCGTGTTATTCTATAGAAGATTAAAAACATGGCGCTGCTATAAAAATATTCATCTTCAATATACATATTAAAATTTCCTTTTATCTTTGTTAATTTTTAGGGCTCCGTACCTATAAGGTAAAAACGGGGCCCTAATACTAAGGCTCCGCTGTCTGTCTGTCTCCAGGCTGTATCTCAGAAACCGTGATAGCTAGAAAGCTAAAACTTTCACATGATATGTGTTTCCCGTGCCACTGTAACAACAAATAATAAAAATAAAAAATAAAGGGGGGTATATAAAATAAATGTGTGTTTTCGTATATTTTTGCTATATATCAATAACGGTAGCTACTAGACACTTGAAATTTATACTAAAATTGTACATTAACTATCAAATTATATTATAAAATGTGAGTAAAATAAATATTTGAGGGGAGCTCCCATACAACAATGGTACGGTACCCTTTATGCGCGAGCCCAACTCGCACTTGGCCGATTATTTATAAATAACAGTTTTACTTTTATTTGTGATATAAGCAATGTACAACTAGTTTATACGTACTAAACCTTGAAGTAGATTCTGAAGCAACGATGCGATTATGCGCGTGAGTGAATCCTTTTTGCGTTTTTCACATCCTGATACTTTAAATCGCTCGTTTTATGATAATTATGTGCGTTGTTTTAAATCTACTGTAATGTTTATGTAATTATTTGTGTTTCATTACGAAGGATATAAAGTTAGTCTGGCTCCTTTTCTCCTATTTGTTCGCCAATGATGGATCGAATTGGTGCTTGCATGATTTTGCTGATATTGGGTGCTAAGAATGGAGTTGGTTATTTGTATTTGAACTACACCGGGGACATAGCTGATAGACAGCTATGGGACTTCAAACAAAGACATCCCGTACGTATATTTTATTTTTAGTTTCGTATGCCCTAAATTGTATAATTTACTAAAAAAATATGTTAATTTCTTCTGCGATTCTTAATGGAAAATAATTTTATGGTTAAGTGAAATTTACGTAGCAATTATTTACACCTTAAGCTTACATAAAACTAAACGGGCATATTATGTCCTTACTTTCTGAATTATCTGAAAGAATGGGCTTAGTACTAGAATACAATTTTAAACCTGATAATTATTATGTTTGTTCAAAATTACAGTTGCCCATTGGCGTTCAAACGACAAGCTCCGGCGAGCCAGTGGAAGTAAGAGACAGCATCACTATCAATACTGATATATTCTCCAACAACTACCACTTGGACCTCTCGACGCATGTCGATGGAGAAAGAATTCCTGAGCGAACGGTCCATGCTAAAGGTGTTGGTGCATATGGCTACTTTGAAGTCACAAACGATGTCTCCAAATACACCAGCGCTGATGTCTTCAACGGAATTGGAAAGAAAACTCCACTCGTCACACGATTTTCCGTAGCTATCCAGAACGCAGGAGGGTCTGACCTCGGACGCGACAACAGAGCTATCTCAATTAAATTTTACACTAAAGAAGGGAACTTGGATTTACTCACTCTTCACGTACCAGTTTACTTTTACCGAGATCCTTTTGACTTCGTCAATTTTGTCCACGCTTTTAGAAGGAACCCAAGCACTAATCTCTTCGATTTAACACAAAATTGGGATTTCCTTACGCTACGGCCAGCGTCTCTCACAGCTTTCTTATGGCTAATGTCTGATTACGGAAGCCCAGACGGCTACAGAAAGATGGATGCTTTCCCCATACAGACCTACGAACTAAATAATAAACACGGAGAAAAGTTCTATGCAAGATTTAACTTTAGGACAGAACAAGGATTGGCTAATCTAACTGATTTTCAAAACCAAGCTATTGCACCAATAGATCCTGATTATTTCAATAGGGATTTATACAATGCCATTGAGGAGAAGAACTATCCAGCATGGAAACTTGAAATGGATATTATGACTGAAGATGAGGTGAAGAATGCTAAATTTAATCCGTTTGATGTCACTGTTTTCTGGAAACCAGGTACTTACAAGAGAGTAAATATTGGAAGAATGGTGTTAGACCAAACTGTTGAAAACGATTTTGCTGACGTAGAACAAGCCATTTACAACCCTGCCAACTTAGTTCCTGGAATTCCTGGACCCATCGACTTCATGTTCAAATGTCGAAGAGCCACTTATAAAGATGCACAGAACTATCGCGTCGGTATTAATCACAACAAAGTGGCTGTCAATTTACCCATTTACGCAAAGACTTACAATCGAGACAGCGTACCGCCATTAGGAAGAAATATGAAAGATATTCCAAACTCTTACCCAAATTCATACAACGGCCCAATACCGTACGTAGACGAAACACGACCGGATCGGACATTGTTGGTGATGGAAGGTAATTCTGTTGACTTTGCAGAGCCTGCGTACTTCTATAACCATATTGTCGAAAGCGATGCTCACAGACAGCGGCTATCAGAGAACCTTGCTGCCACTCTGCAGTCGGTCATCCCCAACATAGCCAGAAGAGCACTCAAAATGTTGAAGATGATAGACGCTGACCTGGGACGGCGCACTGCACTAGCTTTGCGAGAGTTGCAGTTTAGAGCAATGAAAGTCTCCAACGAAGAAAGATGGGAACAAAACGCTCAGTGTTTTGAAAGAAACCCGCTAAAAGTTATAAGAAAACACTGAGGCGAATAGAAAAAATTAGAGCCTCTGTATTGGCGAGTTACGTCTACTTCGTTATTATTTATTTTTTCAGCTAATAAAAGCTTTATAATTTGTAATACTACGTCATTTTATTGTCTTCTACTTTTTTAGACTACTTTTGAAAGTGTAGTTTAATTCCATCCATTAAAGTTCGACATGTATAATTGTGATCGTATATAAGCGAACAAAATACTCTTGGGTAATGATGAGAGATAACTGTTTGTACTTCAAAAATACATAGCACTCTGAGCAAGGCTCTGAATAGCTAAGTACGTACATATACGTACTACATTAGTAGTATAAGAGTATATAAGTAATTGGCTTTAAATTGAGTCAAGAACCATCTTTTACATCTAAAATACAAAACACTTTCTATATTACCTGAAAAACGTAATCTTATTCATAATGTTCGGTTATAATTCCTGGTTATTTGCAAAAAGAAAAATAACAGCTTGTTAGATTTAATAATTATTTATTTAGTTGACCTGTATTTTAGCATTGAAATATTTTTAATATCACATAAAATTAATATTGTTTCACATATTACCTATCAATTAATATTAAAAATACATACAATGTGTATAATTATAATACATAAAAGTATGAATAAATAGTTAGATACTCAATAATATACCTACACTTAAAACTATTTATAAGATCTCTATATTGCACTAGGTTTGATTAAAATCATGTTTGAACGGTGCAAAAAAAATAAGTTTAACTGAGTTAATAATCTAAATTATAAATAATAGATAAATAACAGGTTACATTTAATTTCAGGGATGTGTCAATCAATACTTTAATTGTTCAGTTTTGCTATAGATAATAATGTTGATTAAAATGGATTTGCCGGTAGAGCAACCTTGAATAATTTAAATTGATAAAGTACTGAATATTTATTTACAATATACACAATGATCACATAACATACAATACATAATAAATACATAGAATACAAAACAATTTTGTGAAAAAAAACTATTACACATAATATATACGAGTACCTATACATATATAAAGCAATGGTCAACGCGGACAGTCTTTGGATGGGTGACCATGCACAAGACTGACGTTTAAAAGTGACATTTTCATCTGGGAGCTACCGTGGGTTGGATGAGACGTTGTAGGCCCCTGGCTAGCTAGTTAGTCTATTACAAGCAGTCGTTAACATGGCTTATCTTGGCCTTCGAGCGGCTACAAAACTCTCGACACCAGAGCTTGGTCTCTTAGCATGACCAAGAAGTAAGCTAAGTAACGAAGAAGAATACTAATAACTTACGCAAATGGCGGATTTTGTACATAGACAAAATTACTTTTGGAAACATTTGAAAAAAAACAGCTGTTTCATACAAAAAGGTCACGACGCGCGGGAAAATTTATGGAGAAGAATTTTTTTCTGTGATTTCCAAACCATAGGCAAAAGGTTTTACGTTCCTTACCGGGATGGGATGAAGAGGATCAGTAACTAAGTATATGATGCAGTTTGGTTAGTATTACGTTGAACTGTGTCTAAGCTACCTTTCTGAAATAACCAACGCCCTTGAAAGCAAAAAGTACAAAGAATTTCACTACAGTCAAGTTTAATTTCAAGATAGTTCTTTTAATTTGAATAATAATTTATCCGACTAGGTGTACAAGACAGGTATATCTCATTTGCGAATTTTAAAGTTTCATAAAATTTCTAATATGATATTTTTTGTATGGCTGTTAAATATGTACTTGTATGCAATCATAACACAATCTAGAAATTGGTTAGTATGGTTCTAACCAGCCGTGTGTGAAATCTTAATATTTATTTATTCGTTTAATTTAACGATCGTCGATCCATGATTATTATTTATTTATTTAAGTTCATTTAATTTTACCATAACTATCGCAATAATGTTTCTCAAGTTATCATCGTATAACTTATACAGGTACACAAGAGTGTCGATTCCTTCCACTCGTCTCAGAGTCTTACGCTCGCTTCGCTAGCTTGGTCAATAATATTAAAGAAAAATCAACGGAAATGGAACACTGAGCACGCGAGAAACAAATGAGAGTATCCGTAATTAAATACGAAAAACATCGGCAGTAACTTAATAACTCGTGAAAACAATACATCCTGTATCTATAAACCACGCGATAGTAATGTAGTACGGTCATTTGGGTTTTCAACAATGAAAACCTCGGCTGTGTGTTTTATTGCTCTCTTGGCGAATGTAAAAGGATATTACTATGATAATTACACTTATATTGATCCCGCCGGGCGACAGCTACAGGACTTCAAGGATCGAAACCCAGTATGAAATTTTTTTAATAGTATTTTTGCATACATATGCGCATACTTTATACGAGTACGTTTTATAGTAAATGTCAGTCCATGACAAATTCAATATTCATTATGTTCACAATTGTTTTATGAATACATATTTTATTTATTTTTGTACACATTGATTGATACAGGATTTTTGCAGGTTCCATCTGGATACATAACTTCAAGTGCAGGAGAGCCGGTCGATGTCCGAGACACCATCAATATCAACAGTGATTTCTTCAACAACCAGTTCTTTCTGGATGTAGCTACTCATGTCGATAGAGAGAGAATACCGGAAAGACTTGTTCACGCTAAAGGAGTTGGCGCTTTTGGATATTTTGAGGTCACTAACGATGTTTCTAAATACACGAAAGCAGAAGTGTTTAACGGAGTTGGAAAGAAAACGCGTTTTGCTCTCAGATTCTCGACATCTCGTCCTCGATTGGGAGGAAGCGACCTTGGCAGAGAGTTCAAAGGCCTTGGAATCAAATTTTACACCAAAGAAGGGAATTTAGATTTTACTTGTTTACAGACGCCTATTTTCATCTACAAAGATCCAGTTGATTTCGCTCATTCCACTCGTTCACTCAGGAGAAATCCTAAAACAACACTCATTGACTGGACGATGCAATGGGACTGGACTAGCCTGAGACCGGCAAGACTTCTAACTTTCTTATGGATATTCGCAGATTATGGAATTCCCAGAAACTATAGAACCATGGACGAGTTCCCCATTCACACTTACGAAATAAACAATGAACATGGAGAATCTTACTATGTCAAGTTCAATTTCAGAACTCTACAAGGATTAGATAATTTCACAAATGCTGAGGCGCAAGCTGTAGGCTCGGAAGATCCAGATTATTATTCTAGAGATTTATACAATGCTATAAAAGAGAAAAATTATCCAAAATGGAGGCTGGAGATGGATATTCTTACAAAAAATGATCTGAAGAAAGTTGACTATGATCCATTTGATATCACAGTACCATGGAAGAGAGGAACTTACAAAACGGTTACAATAGGTCATATGGTAGTAAATGAAACCGCTACCAACCACTTTAGAGACGCCGAGCAAGCAGCGTATAATCCTGGCAACCTGGTTCCTGGTATTGCTGGACCAGTAGACTTTGTTTTCAAAGCGCGAAGATTGTTCTATCGTGACACCCAGAACTATCGTCTCGGCATCAACCATAACGAAATTATAGTTAACATACCTAAGTATAAGAGGTCATACAACAGAGATGGACTCCCGCCTGTCAGAGATAATATGCGAGATAACCCTAATTATTATCCAAATTCATTCCGTGGCTCAGTCCCTATTGTAGACGAAGGGCGACCAGAACAAAAACTGCTAGTTTTAAACAGCAATGCTATTGATTTCGGGCCTATAGCAGACTTTTACGAGAACATTCTCGAAAGCGATGCGCATAGGCAAAGATTGGCTGATAATCTCGCAACTTCTTTGGTGACAGTCCTTCCGAAAGTTACCAAAAGGGTCTTGTATATGCTTGAGATGGGGCATCCTGACTTGGCTAAGAGAACAGCTCGATCATTGAAAGTGTTGAAAGCTGCGTCTGTGAAACAATCGGCTCGGGAGAGATTTGATGAAATAGCTCAGTGCTTAGCTAGGAACGCAGAAAATATATATCATTAACTGAGACTATAAAGTAATGAGCATGTTATATTATATTATTTTTTGATCTGGAGTTTTATTTTATTATTATTAAATTAAAATACAAAGCCTAAGTAAGGGCTATGAGTTACTTCCATAGCAGCTTTTTTATTTGTCGAGTTTGCTGTAAATACTCGTAAGTTTAGTTTAGGATTTAGTAATTAATATTAATTTTTACCTGATTTCCAAGAATTTTTCAGCACGTTTTCACGCGTATTATTATATTATTATTTTTATGTATATTTGTATGCATAGGTATCTAATATATGCACGCACGCATGTATGTAGGTATTTTTTTATATACCGTATCGTTCTATTGGATATTGGCTAAATTAATGAAATAGAATTCGACGATTCTTCAGGTCTTTTTGGGTTTGTTTTACAACCCATGAGTCATCATGTGCATTGATAAGAAAAACAAAACGGTGAATTTAACGTGAACCTACCAAAACAAGAACTTAAATAGAGGAAATGAAAAAGTATTGAAAAAAGACAAAACAGGTATAGTTTAAAAACTTTATTTTATTATTGTTAATAAATTATCCTAAAAAGTGCTTGGGTAGATAATGAATGAAATGTTGATATAATTGTTAACTCAATGACTTGTAGCTGCAAAGGCCGTATCTAATAGACGAATCATCTTAATCATAATACATTTTCATCATCGTAAAAGAACCTACAGATAATGATATGTCAGTAGGGTTCTAATTGAATCCCTCTAGTAACACGAATAATGAGGGTAGGTATCAGAATGTGCATACATTACCGCCACATCCAACAAACCGACACAAAGTGAATAACCCACAGCCCAGCCTACTTCGTTAGTGTTCAGGTATGTAAATAGGTAGCCAGCACCTGCGGACCGGTGCTGTTCCGTGCTCGTTGTTTCGGAAACCTGAGGGGTGTTGTGGAGGCTGTGACCATTCTACTGGAACCTAACCCGCTATTTATACCTGGAGCCAAAGATAATATACCACTTGATAGCCGATGCACGCTATTAGATCTATTCTATTCTATGCATTTGTATATAAATTGTGTGAAGGAGGATATGAATGAGAAGGGAGTGAATGTGGAGATGACGGCTGATAGGATGGTGTGGAAGCGAAAAACAGGCTGTGCCGACCCCACCTAGTGGGACTTGCCCAGTACGGTGCGATGCCGTAAGGTTATTAAATTATTTGATTTAATTTGTTTTGATTACGCAATGTCTCATATTGCTTACAATCACGATGGTTCCTGTGAACGCTGACTTTTTGAGTCAGATCATTAAGGAAGCTATCAAACCACTCATGCTACGCAGATACAATGTCTTAGTAACTATATTAACCATAACTTAACACACAGAAACACTATACATACATATGGAAGAAAAATATTAGGTATGGGACCAGACATTTACAATCACTTGCCAAAAACAATAAGAAATGTAAAAATGTGACGATATTTTGGAAAAAACTTAATGATTTTTTGAAATCCAAGTGCTTGAAAATAGATTGAAATTATTTATTACCGATAAAATAGAAAATTTATAGTACTTTGTTTATGTATTTAATATCGTGACATTAAATTCGCTGCCTATTTATGTTATATTTATTTTCAATTTTTATTTAACATGTAACTTAATAAGAAAATTATAATAGTATATTTAATTCAATAATATTGTATGTTTGTAAAGGATGAAACTGTTGGGACGAAATTCACCTTATTGTAACACCATTTTAAGTACATTTAACAATAAATATATATCTGAATTGGAATCTGAATGTTTATTTATGAGATAGACACAGCGAAAGTTCACGAAACATTTAAATCTTTTTTTTTCATTCTCTTAAAATCTACTTAATTATATATTATAAGTATTCTACGGATTACTGTAAAATTTCAGCCTTGTAGAAAGAAATTAAAGATTTCCGACGGATGGATATTATTTATTGAGACATAATAATTGTGTGGAGAAGGAGTTAGTGATGAATAAAGGTTAGCAAAGGTAACCTATGCGCTATCAAGTAGAGTTGATTCATCGGCTGAAGCTTCTAAATGTTTTATGATTCATTTATAGTACGAAGGTGACCTTACTCTGAGCCCTCTTGAATATATTTTCATTGAACATAGCTAAGAATACTCTCGACTAATACACCGTTAAAAAAAACTAAGTTGGTTCATTCGTTTGGGAGCTACGATTGCACAGACAGACATAGATTCGTTCTTCCTCTTCTCCGTATGAGCTAAGTGGCTAAGCTCTGGTGTCAAGAATTTTTCCCCCCGAAGACTTCTGACTTGGCTTAACGACTGCTTGGCTGTAAGCAGTCTTGTACAGACTGCTTACAGCCGGGACCTACAATTTAACGTTTCATACGACCCACGGTAGTGCCCAGGGTAAAAATGCCACCTGAAAAACGACAATCTTGTGAACGGTCACCCATCCAAACACTGTCCGCATCGACCGTTGCTTAGCTTCGATGATAGCGTCAGATCACCTTAGTTAGCCGAGCTGTAAGACGCTACAGATTCGCTAAATTTACTACACGTTTTTGCGCTGTGGGCTAAAAAATATACGACTTTTTAAAAGCTTCAGCTAGTTACGTAACTCTGACATGAAATATGATGTTTATTTAACATTGTTAAGAATTTGAAAGAGTCCCAAGAGGAAAATATTTCTTTAGGGATACTACCGTAGCAACTATTTACTAATCTGTGGTACTGCCCACCTGGAATAAGGCTTTGAGTTCCAAGAACGCTTGAGGTATTTATAAAATAAGGGATTATACTTCAGGTTGAGTAGGTGAATAAAAAATTGGTAAATAACATTTTAAATCGGTAAGTAAAATTCAGGTACAATAAATAGATTATTTATTAAATTATTATGTTAGTTTGACTATTACGAGTATAGTAAAACTTTTTCTTAGAATAGAATAGAATATTTATTTCAGCATAACATGTAGAGCACAAACACAGATTCGTTCTTCTTCGTATGAGCTAAGTGGCCAAGCTCTGGTGTCAAGAGTTTTCCAGCCGCCCGAAGGCCTCTGACGACTGCTTGTATCTTTTTCTTAGTGTGTGTGTATTACGAAAACCAATTCACTCACGTTTCATACACGGCTGGTTAGCGCCATACTAAACCATTTCTAGTTTGTATTATGGTTGATAAATAACACAACTTATATACTAATACATACATATATACGCACGTTTGGGCGGGTGTCTTAATTTTTATTTTGTTTTTATTATTTTTTTAGTTAACTAAATTTTCGTCTTTTCTAAGCTTTGTAAATATTCTTAAGTCCTGTAAAATATAATTATTTATATACGGTATAAATACATATTTAACACACAGACCAACAGCCAGCAAATTTAGTTCATCAGAAAGATGTTGGTCATGTCGGGAATTGAACCTGATACACTCTGGTTGGCAGTCCAGCATGGTAACCAATACGCCAACGAGGTCGTCTAAGTCGGTCGTGAAATTCACTCAATACAGCAGCGGACCCAACTCGTTTATTCGTAATAAATTATTAACCGAATAAATAGAAATGAAACACAAATGGAAGTCTCGAACACGTATACGTTTCGGAAAACTCTCATTAATATTCTGACCGAATCTGGAAAATGTTATTAATGGTTTTGCTTTCACAATGATTTTTATTATTTTTAGGGTTCCGTACCTAAAAGGTAAAAACGGGACCCTATTACTAAGATTCCGCTGTCTATCTCTCTTCAGGCTGTATATCAGAAACCGTAATAGCTAGAAAGCTGAAACTTTCACAAGGTATGTATTTCTTGTGCCGCTATAACAACATATACTAAAAATGTTAAATAAATAAAATATTAAGGGTGGTCCTCATAATAATAAACGTGTTTTTTTCGTATTATTTTCTTATATATAATGCCATGCTATGGTTTTCTCACCATGTTTTTTACATACAAATTTGAGCGAAGCGAGAGCCTGGTTCTGGAAATTGCACGAAATAAATTCGTATAAAATAAATAATTAACAATATTGAAAATATAAGCTCTAACAATTCTAGATAATATCATTTAAATATTATCCACATAAAAATATGTGATTTAATTCCTTTATGACATTCAGAAGCACATTATAAATTTGGAATTACTATTTTGTTGGGAAGCGGTTGGTCTTCGCTTCTGGAGATCCAAGAGCTGGCAGCTATTTCTTACAACGACTAAGTTTAGCTGTTCAACGGGGCAATGCTGCCAGCATCTTGGGAACTCTGCCCTGCAGCGACAGCCTGCGCTTACTTTAATTTAAATTGTATCTACTGTTTTGTTTTTTCTTGTTATCGTTAAGTTTGTATATAGTATTTTAATTGTTTTTTTTCTATAAACAACTAGTAACTATCTAACTTATGAAGGTAATATATAAAATTATAATAACTATTTTGTTAAAATAATAAAACTATCAAGCAAATTTTACGTGATATTGTTTTGGAATTAATTTATGCAGAATTTTACAAAAATGCCATTTTGCTCCCGTTCTGCGTTAAAAATCCGATTGAAAAGCTTTTCATATTAAAAATGCCGGCTGGTATCAGATTTTACTACAAATAGACTATTTATTTAATATAATAAAATCTTAGCATAAGCTATTTTAGCGTCCGTAATATTTTTGCACCAGGTTTTCTACTTCGCCAATATTTTTCTTTCATTCAGAAATGTTACAATGGTATTCGAGCCAAAATTAATGAAGAAAAAGGTTATATTAGCTCAGGGAAAACATGAGTGTGTGGGTTCAGTTTAACTTTTATAATATAAAATTCTGAACCTTTCGATTGTTAATGAAATGGTGACTGTAAAGGTCAAATGTACATACCTATTAATCAATATAATATAACGTATATAATTATCATAATTAATCTGGGATAAAAAGTAGTCAAGTATTAATCCAGTTACTAAACTATCTCCATGCAAAATTTCATCGAAATCGGTTCAGTCATTCAAGTGTGAAGAAGTAACAAACATACACACACATTTACACGCAAACTTTCGCATTTATAATATTAAAAGGAAGACAGTAAAAATCGAGTAGGTATCTGTACATAAAATATTTTTGTTAAAACTGATGAGCAGGGGCCAAGAAAATACGAAAAAAACACGTTTATTGTATGGAGACCAATTTATTTTTAGTTTCCCAAGGCCAATATATTATTATTACTAAATAAATGTCAATATATATATTTTTTATATTATATCATATATTTTTCACACCATGCAAAAAATGTCTTCCAAATTGTCTCAATTTGGGCGTCGTGTCTTGCGTGCAGTATTGATCGAGGTCATTCACCCCGCGGGAAACTTCCGGACGGAACAGATGTGTTTGTATTGTCATACAAATTGGACAAGACTTCCGATAGTATCTAACTGATAATTGAGTCCACACATAGAAGTAAGAACATAAATATACTTCAAAAGACACGTTTATTATATTTTACAGGACTTAAGAATAATATTTACATAGCATAGAAAAAACTAAAATTAAGTATACTAAAAAAATAAAATAGCTAAATAAAAATTTTAAAGACCTAATTAAGCCAGCCGCCCAAAAGTGCCCATCAGGCTTGCCGCATTGCCTCCTTGGATTGCAAGGGAAATAATGTTGCAATGTATTTCACAAGATATTCCCCGGCCGCTCATCGCGGAGACGCCGCCCCATATTCGCTATAAACTTTTTTGCTTCTGAAAAGCTGTATTTTTCAACAAAATAGCAAGATTTACTATATGATAGATTATGTTTATATATCATAGATAGATAGATTAACTCTTTATTGGGCGGATAATATGTACAAGTCAATATAAAAAGGTAACAACATTTAACTATTTACATCGTGCCACAAGCGGCACCCTTGTCGCTAAAAGCGACCTCTTCCAGGCAACCTTTGGATGGCAAGGACGAGAAAAAGAGGGGTTGCACAATAAAGAGTATGAATAGTTATAGTTATGATGCAGGATTTAAAATAAACTTAAGTTAATTACATTTTATTAACAAAGAATTAAATAATATTATGTATATTTTAGTGTGAGTTAAGTAACTAAGCTCTGGTATTAAGAGATTTCAAGCCGCTACTTTTGACGTGACAACGTCTTAAATTAGGTTGCGGCTGGGAGTCACTTATGAAAAAGTGTAACGCCCGGTAACGTTACGATGAGTCACCGAACGAGAGAGAGGCCCGCCGAATGCCTTGCGTCTCTCTCCCACTCAACTATGATCGGTCTGCCGCGCGCGCAGCACGCGGCAGACGTTGTCACGTAAAATCTTCGCCCGTAAAACCGACTTTACAGGCAACCATTTTTTTTCCACTCGAATCAGTCTGAACGGAGGTATGTATGAAGGAAGGTAAAGGTATGTTTTTGTATTTACTCATATCTCTGTAAAGTAATAATAGCATGACTTTCTGAATTGGTTTAACGACTGCTTGTACTTAAGACTCACAGCCTTGATCTACAATTTAACGTGACATCCGACCCACAATATCGCCTATATAAAAATGCTACGTTTTATTTTCTTATACTTTCAAATTACTTTTCTACTTACGTGATTTGACTGTATTTAAGTAAGCTAGGAAGAATATTTTTCAAAATTGGATGATTCTTATTTAGTACGACGTCAGTGTAAAGAAGCAACAGAAGACTCTGGCAGGATGAAAACGGCGTAAAATTTGATAAAGACCAAAGAATTAAATTATTATTATTAATGTTTGCTTTTATTGAAAATTGATTTTGATAGCAAGAGCGAAAAAAAGTTAAAGGAATTGGATATTTGAGCAAAAGTGCAAAAATGTATTCCCGTACCGGGAATCGAACCCGAGCCTCCTGGGTGAAAGCCAGGTATCCTAGCCACTAGACCATACGGGATATGATATAATATACAAAATTTTATATTACGTACTTAACATCAACATTTCACTATGTCACTCAAATGTCTTATCATAATATTTATTTGAATTTTAATCGAAATTTTAATTTTGTTTCATACTTCATGTATCTATACAATGATAAAACACGCGCTGGTTTTTGTATGAAAACTGGTTTTTATTTCATATCTCGTGACGCCATCTATCGTAATAATGATGAACTAAGTTAAGTCTGAGTTAAGTCTATAAAGAGAAAGGAAATATTTTATTCATGATAACAGAGATGTCGTTAGCAGTGTCTAACAGAGAGTGCACAGTGGCGCCTTTGAGAGTTCTCTACAGCTTTGAAGGAGTTTGGAATAGCCATAATATTGGAATACGAGTTTAGTCAAGTTAACAAAGATGGCATTGTGATAGTCTATGTACTGTGTGATAGCAAATATCGTCGAACATAGGAATATATATTTTTACTAATATGTTTTAATTTATTATATGGACAAAGCAAGTATTTGTATACAAATTTACAACTTAAAACTAAATGATAAAAATAAATTAAGATTAAATATTATATAAATAATTCTCAATTAATATTATATTGTAGCAAAACCAATAGATATATCTATACTTAATGCAGAAAATAATGATAATTTTAACCATACTTCTTCTTACATTTTATTTATAGATGACAACTTTTACTGGGCAATAAAATTAAAAAAAAAAGATTTAATATAAGAATACTAGCGAATTTATATTATTGTAAGGGGATAATAAATAATACTTCGGTTATATAAATATGAATATCTCTTTAATTAACAATAAACTCTAGACAGGAGGTATTATTTATCACTTAATAATAAACTATTTGCCACATAATAATATACGGTAAGATAATAATTCTCTATTTAATATATTTTATTTATCTAAATAGCAGCAACGTGGGAGTATCTATTAAATAAGGAATAGGTTAATTTACTTGACAAAATATTTTTTTGACAGATATCTCGATTTCAATATGTCAATATGATAGTACAGAATGTTAAAGCTGTTGAACTATTTTGCAAACCTACTTTGAAACTTTTATACCATGATTTATCATGTAAATAAACCTTATGTGCCATAGAAGCAGATACAAAGATTTTAATGACAGAAAGAAACGTTCTAATACTGCTAGAATACTGAAAGATGATTTCAACAGTAATCTACTAAATGGTTTTAAAATAGAACTAATTGTTTAAGCGTAGTAGATATTTAGGATTTTCTACTATCTACATTATGTGTGTAAGTTAGCTAGGAAACAAACAATAATATTTCAAATGAATATAGCTATAAGACTAGGTAAATATGAATTAAGTGCAAGAATAAAAGAACATCTAATATTGAACAAACTGGTGAGATAACAATTAAAACATTGAAAAGTTTTGAAGAAAGAAAAACATTGGAATGTAATTGATAATAAACATAAAATATCTTAAAAACACGCTACGAAAATTACCTATCTAATATAATTATTTTAACACAGACATTGACTAGAATATTATATTTATTTCACAAAATAAGGAACTCAATGTTGAGCAGAACAAAATCTGCGGTCAATCTAAACTAAATCTTGAAAGAAACGTTATCATTTCTCGTATCGTATATTACATTACAGTTACCATACAATTGTTTATCAAAGATATCGAAAATTTAGTAATGCGTCAAAGCTTTTATAAGATTTGCAATGTAAGCCGATCAGTGTGAAATGGGGGATTTACATCGACTAAACAGCGTCTGACTTACACATTGAGACTTTAATCGAATTATCTCTACATTTGGGCCAACCGCCTAAAGAAGTTACCACTAGATACTCGATGGTGTAAACTGTTTTTATGGTGACTCACAATTTGATGATAAATTGTCACCACCTAGGTCTGTGCATTTTGGCTTCACCGAGATTGGCTGAGGCTAAAGTTCTGTTGAAACTAAACTAGTTTAAATTTGGTGTAAGGTTTTGCAGTAGATTGATTTTTTCATTCTACGATATTCTGTAATCAAGAACGACAAATAAAGTCATCTTTCACTTTTTCATATCTCTCGATTTCAATAGTTGTTTGGAAGATAATTTTATGAATATAGTTTTATTATAGGAATAGGATATAATATATATAGGATAGGAAGATAGTTTTATTTTAATTGAGGAATTTCATTGAAATAAAGTTAAGCAATTTGCGAGTGCATTAAACTCATGTATGTGTCACATTTTTTTTTATATTTGCGAAATCCAACCAATTTCGCATAGTACGTGTTCTTGTTCTTCATTGGCATTCAATATTCGTACGGGAACTTTATGAATTTGCCTATGCTGACTTCTTAGACCAAATTGATTACTTCTTATAGTAGTTGTTATTATTGTTAATAAAACGTTAAAAAAAAGCCCAGATTGATGTGCATACCGACTAGTTGAAAAGGCTTAAGATTTACGTCAGCCAATGTCATTCGAATTTAGTCTCAATGTGTTGGTCAATAGGGTGTGTTTTGTTGTTTAATGAGCGGTGTCTCGTCGCCTCCTGCCTGGTCCACCAGCGAAGTTAGCAGCCGCCAGGCCCATCAGGTGCTTGGCTTGCAGGGCGCCGGAGTAGCCGCGGCTCAGACCCATGTCCAGAGCTCTCTTCTCGCTGGAAATGGACAACGAGGACAATGTTAGTTTCTTTCTTATACCTCCTCTACACTACTCGCGAAGTTGAACGAGGTTAGACGAATAGAATAATGGTGGTGATTCTGCCGTACACACGACTAAACTAAATTTAAAGAAGCCCTGTCTCTTTTCATCTTAGGTGGCCAGAAAGAGACGGCACGTTCTGCACCATATTCAAAACAACTAAAATCACGTCTAAAGTCCCGTCCAAGTGTGGCTTGGCGGATGACACACGTCTTCGGATATTGTGCTCCTCAAACATGTCGGTTTCCTTACAATGTTTTCCTCCACAGTAAAGCAAGTGGAAATCCACACATAATTTGAAAAACAAGTAATTGGCTGGGATCAGCTAAGAGGCCGTCTGATTGAAAACCAAATGTTTTTCAAGTCAAGCCACACTCGCTAATTTGTTAGATATAAGACTTATAAAAGTAGTAATAGAGTAGGTAGGTACATACATTTACTTGTAAAACTGTGATTGCGTAAGAGCACTTACAGTATTAATTGTCAGGAAACAGACGATCTAACGATTTTACTAAAAGAATATAATACAATTTAAAGATATACTAAGTAAACAGTGATTTTCACAGAAACAAAGACACTAGATTACTACTTGCATAAACGTATAAGACGAGGTACTTACGAGAAAGAAAAACAGATGAAAAGAAAGACTAAGAATTATATATTTTTTTACCAAATTAAACAACTCTTAAACTAAAAATTACCAAAATAGCTAACTATAAACGCAGACGTAATAAAATTCTACATGATCACAAAAACGACTACGTTAATATGTGTAGGTATATAAGATGTAAGATAAAAGATGATGCTCAAGCACGACTTTAGTAGAGTTTTTGGCAAAATTAAATACAGAGCTAAAGCCGTAGGATTAACCAGTGCTGCAGGTCTAGCACAGGACGAGGACTTATAGTCTTTCCTCCATTCTTTTTACCATTTGTCAGTGGAAATATTAATCTTTTCCATCTTAATTGCATAGCAACAAGGGACATAATCCCTTATAAAATATTACGTTTATTATTAACGTTTCTAGTAGTCAGTTTTATTCCGCTATTTTATATAACAATTATGTATATACTCTTCGATTGACATATGGCAGGAGCAAACTATTGTCTTATTTGGAAGTGGGAAAAAAACGAATGCAAGTTATCCCCTTGAGTTATAATTTTTATAATCAAATTAGAAATAGTATTAGATTTGAAGAAATTTACAAAAACGTTAAAATAATAGTAACTAAAACGAATAGATCCTCCCGGTGGATAAATTGTCCAGTAGCCGTGCTAGCCCCGATGGAGAGGTTATGTCTTTGCATAATCATGAGCTGAAAATGTTCATAGCTTCATGCATGATACATACATATTAAAGCGTAGGAGTAATGTTAATTTAAATAAAAAGATTAAACAATGTAACATGCATATCGTACTTAGTAATGTCATCCTTGTAGCTGCAAGAAGAAAAGACACAAAAGATTAGAATGCGCAGATTAAATTGAACAGATTTGAATAGGTTCTTGAGAAATTGTAAAATTGCTTATACATTGTAGATAAGATAAATTTTAACAAAAATCATTTCTAATAAAAAAACGTACTTAATTTAATATGACAATAATAGAGAAGTATATAATAATAGATAAATAAGGTTACTGCCCCCGAGGTCAGATAAAAAAAAAATAACAAACTGACGCTACTCCCTTTTTTTCATACACGGCTGGTTAACCCCATACTGAACCATATCTAGTTCGTATTATAGTAGCTAACACAACTTATATACTAGATATACATACGAGTACATATATATTTTATATAGATACATATTTGACACCCAGATCCACAGCCAACAAATTTAGTTCAGCACAAAGATGCTGGCCGTGCCGGGAATCGAACCCGAAACCTTATATTTGGCAGTCCGGCATGGTAACCATTACGCCAACGAGGTCGTCCAAACTTGATAATGGCTTCTCTCTACTATCAGTGGCAATAGATAAAAAAAATACTGTTTTTAGCGATTATATCACCAGTTAATAAGCATTATAGCTTTTAAGTTTTTCTGTACGTTTATTTTTTTTCTCAAATTTATTTTAGTAAATAGTTTATCTATTTATCTACTATACTGAGAGAAGCGACATTAGCCTGTTCTATTCTACCTTTGTCTGGCCTCTATGGTATAACCGTATTATGACGACCTCGTTGGTGTAATGGTTACCATGCCGGACCACCAGTCAGAAGGTTCCGGGTTCGGTTCCTGGCACGGCCAACATCTTTGTGTTGAACTAAATTTGTTGGCTGTCGGTCTGGGTGTTAAATATGAATATATAAAAATATGTATGTATATGTAGTCTATCAGTTGTGTTAGCAACCATAATACGAACAAGAAATGGTTCAGTATAACCAGCCGTGTCTGAAATGTGTCCTATTAAAAAAATATATATAATTCGCACCACGTTACAATTGTATACAATCTTACATGGACATAAGTCTATAATTATTTCATATTAAAAAAAAACTAATATTCTGTGTATTGTCAGTCTGTCTGTCATTAGCAATGTCAGTTGTGTCGATTGCCATTGGCTTTTTTATCTGACTTTGGGGGCTAGTAGCCTACGCAAACGTATCAATACGAAAAAATAAAAATAAAATCCTTAGAAAAAGATTCAATGATTAGCGACAAAGTCAGATAAGGTCATAGAGAAGAAAAAAAAGGTTTTAATCAATGTCAGTTGTGTCGATTGCCATTGGTATTTTTATCTGATTTTGGGGAGAAGAAAAAAAGATTTAAGGTTAGTTACTCACGTTTCCATCTTACGTTCCATCTGGATGAGGTTCCCGAGACGGTTCAGCATATCCACGATCTCTTCAGGCTCGTACGGGCCCTCATCGCGGTAGTAGTTGCTGGGACTGAAAAGCGGTACAAAATATGTTTAAACTTTTGTTTGAAATAGTATTATAGGTCATCATTATTCAAGTTACGAAATAATATTCTTACATTTAATACATGTCACATGTTAAAAATTAATACTAATCAAATAACCCGCCCCTGCTCGTCCCCGGTGCAAAGGTGCCCATCACGCTCGCTGCATTACCGCGCTGAATAGCTATGGCCAACCTCTGCACCAAGAACGATACGGAGCGGGAGTCACCGGTATTATAGGTTATAATATTTCCTATTTCACAAGTGACTTTTAAATCTGGTATTGGAGTTTTACGAACTTTCTTGTAACAAGAATTGATAATGGAGTTGACTGAAATGTTTAATAATAAATATGAGAAATACTCGTTTATGTATAAAATAGTATTTATTGGTTTTGTCGGATTTTTGTATTACTTTTTTACTTTCAAGAACTATTGCAGAACGAATTGTCCTATTTTAACTCTTACAGCTAGGTTGTCCTATTCTACTATAGCTTCTAGTCAGTAGGAAGTGTACCTAACCACACAAATTAGCGATACTCTGACCTATGGTACAGCATGCCTAGTCAAGAATAACTGGCTCTTAAGGAAGCTTCTGGATTACACTGTTAAGGTGCTTGGCCACAGTTTCTACTTTACTTGGCATCATGCGTAGTTTCATTGTTGCATTTGTGAACTACCAAGGGAGTTCATTTATCACTGTTGCCTCAGGGTACAGGATAAATCGTGATATACATACTTGCTCACTTCCGCATTTCCTTGTTTACGAGTTACCTAGTTTGTTTTTTGTTCCCAGTTATAAGTATGGAAACATACAAAGTTGCAAGTTTTTCAATTCTACTCTAAGTTTAATTTACTTAAAAAATGTATATTTCAGAATTCTTATATTCCATATCATACATTTATTTAATAATAAAAGCTTAAATCAAATCTATTTTTTAATTTTATTCTTGTTTAGGCTTAAATACATTTATATCTCACAAAGATTAGAATAATCACTTACGTTTTTTTTCCTATAAATGGGCTTGCGCTTGATTACAATTCACCTGATGGCAAGCGATATTATGATCTAAGGTGTGGGCGCGCTTACCCAAAAAAAACGGTATGCTCTTGCTTTGAAAACCACCAGATTGTAGTTTTCGAGAAACAGGGAGCTTGGTCATTAATTCCATGCCGTCGCGGTTCGAACAATGAAGGTGGAACATAACTTATAAAATATTCGCCGTCACTAATTATAATTAAACAATCAAAAACGCTTTTGACGGAAGTAACAATTAAAACAATTTAGATATTTTCTATTGCAATTATATTTTTTAGTGATAGTTCTGGCTGTACACCCGAGTACCTAAACTAAATTTTTGTATGGAAAATGTAGGTAGTCTTAGAGTTCATGATAATTAATGGGTGCGTTCTAAAACCACCAACATTTTCCATTGACGTAATATCAGTTATTTTGTCTATGGTTCAGATCGTGCCATTTTTAACGTATCATCCGACCCATGGTAGCACTCTGATGAATTGCCACTTTTTAGATGACAGTCTCCCTTTCAAAGATTGCCCGGATCGACCTCGACGATCGCGTCAGATCACCTCAGATAGCTAATCTACAGGGCTGATTAAAACTGATGACTGAAATGATTAATTTTTGAAATGATTATGGAAATGAGAGTAAAGGAGAAGGTACCACTACCTCGGGTAAGCCGCCGATGGCACGGCGAGGAGCAGGGAGATGAGAACGCAGCTCGCAAGCACGCAGCTAACTCGGGCCATGCTGGAACAAGGGATAATAGCTCGTAAAGATATGTATAAATACAAATCATTTATTGATAACACCAAAGTTACAAGTCAAATAATATGATATAATTACAAAAGTATATGATACTAGCTGACCCGGCAAACGTTGTTTTGCCTTATTAATTATTTTTATTCTAGTTTCTAGACAAATTCTAGTATAATTAAAATGTTACTTACTTATTATAAGTGTGTATGGTATATGCGTGAAATGGGTATGGAGCGCTATGAACAAACGTTAAGGAAATATAAAAATAACAAACGCCAAAAAATATTATGTTTAAGTTTTTATAGTTTATTACCTAAAATGACATAACACATATTAATAACGACAGGCACAATAACAAACAACATCAATCTTTTAATGCTATAGCGTGAACCTTATCCATAGCACCAATTGCCTCTTTTAAATGAGCATTATAATCAATATTGAGCTCATATTGGAATGCTAGACGCAATAAAAATCTTTTTAAAACAAATAACCGACTCCAAAACCATATCTATTTAATAGTGTCTATTTTAACAAACTTTTATTTGTTCTTCTTAGATGGCACCGACGCCAAGAATACAGGATAAATAAAACTTGAAAATAGCATTTTTATAAGTAAATCAAATAAAGTCTTCGATAGTACTTATGTGTAGGCATAAAATTATGATGATGCGAGCGCAGCGAGCTATGCGCGAGCGAAGCGAGCGCGAAAATTTTTAGCATATTTGTTTGAGCCCTTTGAGCATAAAGAAGTCCAAAGCAGAACAAATTACATAATATTTGTAGTGTCGTAAGCTATGGCCCAAAACGTCCTAGGACCAATCGCGAGCGAAGCGAGCTGGATGCGAGCGCAGCGAGCTATGCGCTAGCGAAGCGAGCACGAAAATTATTAGCATATTTGTTTGAACCGTTTGAGCATAAAGAAGTCCAAAGCAGAACAAATTACATAATATTTATAGTATCGTAAGCTATGACCCAAAACGTCCTAGGACCAATCGCGAGCGAAGCGAGCTATGCGCGAGCGAAGCGAGCGCGAAAATTTTTAGCATATTTGTTTGAGCCGTTTGAGCATAAATAAGTCCAAAGCAGAACAAATTTAATTTCATAATATTTGTAGTGTCATCATCATATTTGTTGAAAATTTTTTGCTCATACGTTCGGGGTCTAGTTTATTAGTACATCAAATTTTATAACTTATTCTACGTAAGAACTAAGTGATCAGGTTCATATAAGTTATGGTGTCGAGAGTTTTTTAAGCTCCTCCCTTAGTTTAACGACTGTTTGTACTAACAGGACCTACAATTTAACGTATAATCCGATCCACAGTAGCGCACAGATGAAAATACATTTTTTTACAACAGTCATGTGCAGGACAGGTTATGCAATAAAGCGACTTACACGCGGGTGGAGCCGCGGGCAACAGCTAGTAGTTCATAAGAGTGTTACATTGAGATAGCAAAATGATAATTGTAAACAATACTACTACATACGATACATAAACAATAACGAAGGTCGAAATTGGGGTAAACAGTGAGAGAAGTCTTTGAAGAAGAATTTTGTGAGTGAAACAGGAGAACGACTTCAGTCTATGGCATAGTGTGGCATTTCACTCACCAGTAAAGTAAAGGCGCGGCAAATTTTAAGTATTTAAGATTGGTAATACTAAGCATATGTATATCAGGTTTAATTTTGTGAGTTATTTTCCTCCAAAAAAGATAGACTTTTACTCGAAGTACAGTTAAAGACACTATATTTGATCAGTTATCAAGCGAGATGAAAAATGAATAAAATACTAAAATCGCCATAAAAAATAGGGGTTGATGATAAAAAAGTAAACATTTTGGGGTGTATGTATTCTTTAAATGCCACTTTATATAGAATTCAAATAAAAAAAATTCGTCAAAAAAAAATATATTTAAGGGTGAACAACCCTTATCACTTAGGGGTAAAAACGTTACACAGTAGCCGATTCTCATACCTACTGAATACGTATATGAAATTTGGTAAAGATCAGTCAATCCGTTACGGAGGAGTACGGTAACAAACACTGTGACACGGAAATTTACTAAAATGGCCATAAAAAAATAGGGGTTGATGATAAAAAATTAAAAATTTAGGGTTGTATGTATTTTTGAATATCGTATCATAAAAAAATAAAAAATAAAAATTTTGTCAAAAAAATGAAAAAAAAAATTGAGGGGTGGACCACCCTTATTATTTAGGGGTGTGAAAAATAGATGTTAGCTGATTCTCATACCTACCCAATATGCTTACCAAATTTCAGAGGAATCGGTTAAGCCGTTTCGGAGGAGTATCGAGACTAACATTGTGACACGAGAATTTTATATATAAGAAGAAGATGTATCCATGTCAATTTTCAATTATATTCTAGTACTATAATATCATTAAAATAGTATATGATATTAATCATAATGCTACTAATTCTAGTATCTAATATAATATCAATACAAAAGTATATAATATGAATCAAATGTCAATTTGTCAATTTAAATGTCAATTTTCAAATTTAGATAATCATTTATATGACATGCAAATTCATACTAATTTCCCATCTTGGAAAAGGTTCGATATTGCAAGATACACCTATATGATTAGTAGTTAGACTGTTAGGCTGGGTTGCACCAGCTAACTTTAACATTAACATTAAGTTAAAGTACTGGTTAGGTTAAAATAGTAGTAATATTCATTTATTGCAACTCATGTTGTGTCATAGGTGCAACTCATATTGCACCATTGAAAAAAAATGTTAAATGACGTCATAACTTTAACAGTAACCGTAACCCGCCCAAACTTCGCTGGTTAAAACTATAGTTTATGTTAACTGGCTGTCAGATGCGTTAATCGACTGAACGGATTACTTTAACTATACTAAGAAATATTATGGTGTCACAGATTCCGCGGTCAATGTTACAGTTATCGACAAATTTGACATGAACCATAACGTTAACCACTAATATGGTGCAACCTGTCTTACAGTCACATACTTACCTATACAGAACAGAATCTGTCGCCAAGCAATGCTCTGTAAAGGTTTTGGTTTAAAACTATAAACGTTATTTTTCAAATCAATTTACTCGTAGCTACGTCTCAAGGGATAAAACATTAAATGGACGGTTTCTATCTTGAATTGACATTCCATTTCAGAGATTAATTTCAAATTGAAATTGCGATATTGCACATGATAGCGAAGCAAAGTCGTGCGTTACTTGTTTTCGTGTGGAACAAAAAGTGAATATCAAAATACTTTCCCTTTTTCCAGACATTTACGAATCTACGTTGTGAATGCCGTGAATTTATTCCACTGCGTAAACCGAACCGTTGAAATAAACGAACTGTCAAAAACGTCACAGAACCAACCAGAAAAACAAAGGCGAGCAGTCGATAAGTGAAAACGGTCTGATTTCCAATCCTTGTGATAACAAAAGTAGAGTTGCTACCATCCTATCGGCTCCTCATATAAAAAATGACGCGGCTCGTTCCCGAATCAATGGATTGACGTTTTTGTCATTCGATATTCAGTGATATTTTCGGTTTTCTGCACGGTTCTCGAGATTTTGTAATGCGGTTGGTTTCTGCCTGGCTAATTTACCATAAAAATTACATATATATCTTTTTAGATATAAATATTATATCGTATAATTCCAGGTAGATAGTTCGGTAATTACATATTTGATTACCAAAATACTAACTCTTATAAATTTTATGAGTGGTTTTTTTTATTACTTTTTACTTTTTAATCTTATATTTTTTTTAATCTTATTGTATTTTATTTACATCTGTTTAAAATTAAAAATTATAGTAAATTATAAAGAAATGAAAACCTGGAATTATACAAAAGTTGCCCAGAAAGAATCCATTTAGATAGAAACGCAGGCATATGTTATGATGTTTGTTATTTTGTGACGTCATTTTATAAAATGACATCAAAAAGCTAATTGAGTTTTAAAGATAGTAGTGTAAACATACGCTCACATTACCTAGTCGCCTAGAAAATAGGTATTGTGCTGGACACAAGGTACAACAATATAAGCTTGCAGATGGCTCTTGTAACCCTCTCTAAGCCCCATTATATCGAGGGAAGGGGTTTGTTCCGTACTCACTTGTATAGGTACGACTATTATACTTGTAGAAGGTAAGAGGTATACAGAGTTACTGGTATGTTGCGTCAAACAAATTGCATTCCATAATCTTGATAAATCAATGCGTATAAACTAAAGGCTCTCGTAAAGACGAAACTTATAATCTGTAATTTTAGTGGGTATTTCAAGACAAAGAAACGTATCAATATACACCCATACATAATACATACTTATATAAGTACGTAAGTACACTTTACTTAAAGATAAATGAAAGCAAATTTGGTCAGTCAATGAAGACTTCACTCGCTCCCCTCGCTCAAAATTCAAATTCAACTTTAATTTATTGTTCTATAAACTTAAGGCTATATACACCATTAGTAGACTAAATACAAAAATGAAAAAAAATAATACTAGGGGTAGGATGGTATGCCGCTGAACCTCCCTTTAGGTAGGCCTGTGTCGCGAGATCCAGGGAATTTACGAACTAAAACTTGTTAAACGATCACAAGAATATATACCCCTGGACTTTTTTAGGTTAAGTTTCAGTTGAGTTGAGTTGAATGTTTTATATGAGTATTATGTTGGTTGTAAATAAAACTCTTAGTGATCACAATTTATGTTTAATTAATAAGCAGTATTTTTTCTATGCTACATACGTCATTTGTAGCATAGCGTTTGAATAAAGGCTAAGCTACAATTGAAAAAATACCATACGACAAAAGATAGATAGATAGAATTTTTTTTATTGGACACATTAATTATTACATACAAAAAAGAAAAAGAAAGAGCTTACAAATAAGTGTGCCACAATTGGCAGCCTTATCGCTTAACCCTTAAGGTAGTTTCGTTGAGTATACTATACATACATTTCAAAAAATTCTGACGTCTAAATATGAATGCATGGAATCTTATTATAAGTCAAAACAAGTTTCGGTATGCATCTACTTGCTTAGAGAAATATCAAGATATCAGTGCTTTTAACAGTTTTGTGTCAATTTTCAAATATGCTGAACGAATGCTTGTAGCTGCTCGAAGTGCAAGGAAAAATACTGTTTTTCTATATTTTTTTCTTCTAATTATGTTTGTAAGACTCATAAAATAAGAAAAGTAATATATTGTGACTACTTATAAATAATAAAAATTATTCTAGGTGTATTATTTTGCGTGAATACATATGTTTTATGCGATAGTATAGTATGCTATACATCGCCACACATTAACCAAACTAACACTTCTTTGTTATGTATAGCATAATATACATTGCCTTTTATGCATTAGCTTGATTTTGGCGCAAATTTTGCTGATAAGCTTACTACCTACTAGTAATGATAGTTTCTTTTTCGACAATACCACGGCTGACACTGGAGGTTGGTACTGCATCTTCTCAGTCCTATCATTGACAGAATAAGACCCCAAAGTTGAAGAAGATACTGCATTCAGAATTGCAAAAGACAAAAAGCCGGCAGCAGAAGGCAGTGCTCTCGCAAAAAATAAAAAAAAATAGAGTTTTAAAAACTTACTAAGGCCTGGGGCCAACCAAAACAACATTGTAAAACCCTACATCACGCACGAAGAAGATACTCTAGGAGTTAAAGCTAAGATTTTACTAGCGTTATATATAGCAAGATGGTTGGCAAGGTGGTATTGTCATGGGTGGGAAGAGAATAAGCAATTTGAGATACGCAGATGACACTACTCTGTTTGCATCATCAGAGCAAGAACTGGCTCAGCTCCTTTCTAGAGTAGAGAAAGAAAGTGAATTAGTTGGCCTCACCATTAACAAGGCGAAGACCAAGGTGTTGGTGGTAGACAGACGAGGCACGCTAGTTTGCTCTAATGAACTCAGAGACCTAGAATTCGTTGAGCAGTTTACATACCTTGGCTCTCTTCTCAGTAACGAGGGTGGCAATGAAAAGGAAATTTCCAGACGAATTCAAATAGCTAAGACAGCGATGACTAAACTCACTAGGATTTGGAAAGACTGCAATATATCCCGTAAAACTAAAGTGAGGCTGGTGCGTACGTTGGTTTTCTCCATTTTCTTTTACGTTATCGAATCATAGACGATAAGAAAGAAGGAAAGAGCCAAGATTGACGCTTTTGAGATGTGGTGTTGGAGGCAAATGTTGCGAATTCCATGGACTGCGTACCGCACCAATGTGTCTATTTTTGACAAGCTCCGAATAACCACGAGGTTTTCCACTCGCTGCTACCAGCAAATTCTCAAATATTTTGGACATGTCGCTCGTAGAAACCCTGATTGCCTCGAGAAGCTCGTGGTAGTTGGCCAAGTTGACGGAAAAAGAGCGCGAGGTCGCTCTCCTACCCACTGGTTAGACCTCGTAAAAACGCTCACTGGCCTACCTATTGCCGAAGCTTTTAAGACCGCCGAGGACAGGAAAAAGTGGAAGACCATTGTTAACCGAGTGATCGACACTCCGTATTAGACACGACGTTCAGAAATGAAGTTACGACTAAGAAGAGAAGATAAATAGCTATAAAGACACTAGCACCAGTTGTCTATTTGACAAATATTTTAGCTTGCTAGAGTTATTGTGGGAGAGCTACAGAATCTTAAGCTTAGTATTCACCGACTCATACAGATTACTATGAGCCAATAAGCTTTTGGTTGTGGACAAGGTTCTGGAAAAATATATATTTTTTTAAGATCGTATGCAACAGAAATAAACTGGGAGTCGTATAATTGGTCGGTTACAAAAAGGGGATTCATTTTGCTATGCTATCCCGCCCAAACTACCAAGCGCTATAACAATGGAAGAATACGGTATTTTGAAGTTTCATGTCCTCAGATTGTGAAGATTTGCAATAGCCTTATGGGCGTATGTAGCCTTGGCTTTTATGATGCTTGTCAGAATGCAGATATGCATTCCCAACATATTATAGCAGCCGCTTTGGTATCAATAATGCTTGGCTTTTACGCTGAAAGCATTTTGAAATGAAATGAATCACGAAACCTCTCTTCTGAAATAATACAACTATGACATTTACACCCAATTGCTGAAAAAGAATAGGTCAGTGCCAGTGATGAATAGAGAATATGTTTCAGTATAAAAGAAAAAAAAACAAAACAGCAAGAGCCAATGATGAGTGACTAGGAAAAGTATGGATATGATTGTAAGAAGTAGCGGAAGTAAAGGTAGACCAAAGAAGATGTGGATGAATTGTGTGAAGGAGGATATGAATGAGAAGGGAGTGAATGTGGAGATGACGGCTGACAGAGTGGCGTGGAAGAGAAAAACAGGCTGTGCTGACACCACCTAGTGGGGAATGGTAAAGGAAAAGAAGAAAAAGAGCTAATGATGACGTCAAAAACGACCAGTTTGACTATTGACCAAGGTTGACTGGGTAGCCAAGATGCAAATACTGTAAAGAGGGACAAGCAAGCATCGTTTGTAGTAAATGTGAAGTGCATTGAGCTTTTTAGGGGTAGAAATTTCTTCATAGCTTATCTCCATAGGTAACCTAAACTAAATGAATAAAATTACCTAAAAGTGATATTGTACAGTATTCTATACATTGTCATCCGTCTGTTGTTCTGTGTAGATGTGGCAATGTTTAGTATAATATACATTGTTTTTTTCTAAACTACTGAAGTAGGATTTTTTTAAATAATTTTCCGTGTATCTTTAGTGCCTAAATAAATAAGATTTCATAAAATTTTTGGTTTATTTTACTAAAACATGTTCTGCTACCTTAAGGGTTAAAGCGATCTCTTCCAAAAGCTAGCTAGCCTAATGCTAAGCTTTACTCTATGCTAGGTACTTTGTAGCATGCACGTCTACATTGTGTTACTTGCCTTACGTATGTTATTTATAGCCAATAAAGTTCTTTATTTCTGTACGCTTGCCTAGAATGGAGCTTCTATTTGAAGACCTGCAGAAGGTACTTATGATAAGTACTCTTGAAGAGAGTTTCAAAGTTATAGTACTTTGTTTACACAATACAGTTAGAAAATTGGCCAGCAGCTCACGAATTAGCAAAATTCTGGCCGCAGGTGGAATATGCCTAGTTTGAAACTTTTGGCTATCAAGGAGAATGGAAATGTTGGACCATAAACAATTCAACATATTATATGTAATTATTAATTATTTTCTTAGTAGCCCTGTAGGTACTAGGCATATCTTGTCCAAGTAGTTTACAATTAGATCAGTGCATATGCCTTCGTATGTGGACGCACTCGAGCGATGAGAATGGAAGTGCATTTACGTTGGGTACTAGTAGTTACAGTAGATAAAAAGAAAAATAAAATAACTTCATAAATAAATAATGCTTGGTATTTTGTTAGCTAGTGCTTTATGTTTAGTTTACTAGCTAGACTCTGCTGTATTACTCACGTTTCAAAAAAGCCTGTGTGTTATTAAAAGTATAAGATACTTACATACTCGTATATCCGTAAAAGACTCACACGCAAACACTTTTTATATATATCGCTTATAAAGTATCAGTAGGAAGTAGGATTTTTCCACTATTTATGATATTAAGTTTACATTAAGATTTTTCATAATTTTCAAATGTCTAGCTGTACTATATATATAAAACAAGTATAAATAAATTTAAAACTATTATTAAATAAACAATAAATGTCCCATAGAACATTTATTGTTTTCTTAAACCTCCATGGCCTTTTTCTTAAACTTCTTAGAATTTAGCATAGCATATAATATATGTGTACAAATAGATCAGTCCTTTTATTTGTCACCCATATTGGGGGAGTTGTTAAAAAATTTGTCTTCCGCCATGATTTTCATCAACATAGCTAAAAACGCTCTCGAATACCACAACTTTGAAACATAAAAGCTATAAATCACGTCGTTTTGGCGTCATGGTTAAAAAAATAATAAGAAAATTCAAAATGTCCCATTCAATTATACCTTTATATGTACTTGTTAAACACCTCTCACGGTCTTGCATTAAACTGGCTGTGATTTATCAACAAGCCACTCTCAGCGAACCAATCAACCGTTATATTTACAAAGCCCTCTTTACTCCCTAATTAGGAATCAACTGATTAGACATAGTGGCATTGATACCAATCTGCCGACCGCCGGTAAACTTCCCAAAATGTAACGTAATGCTTAAAAAATTGGATGGTTTAGTGCCACAAGATTGCCGGAAAATTATCAGCCGTGGTTTTCTATCTTATTAACTGCCAGCTCGTTGTCAGACAATATGGACAGAACTTGTAGAAAGTAGAAAAGACAGCAGTGAACGGCTTGTCGGAAAGGGATACTATACTCAGCAGGAAAGAACAAATTAAAGGGACTAGAGTTTATAATTCATATATTTTTTACTCCTTACAGGCACGCATTTTACAATCGTAAACGACACTCTGAATGAAGCATATCTATTCTGGAGTAACTGACTTTTGAGGAATCTGCCGGAACATCCTGTTACTTCCAAGAACCTGCTTGAAGACAAATTTAGCTCGGCACCATGCTATGGTTTCCTCACGATGTTTTTATTCACCAAAAAATCTTGTGGATGTGATCCCTCACACACTCACACTCCAATCACGGTAACTGTGTATGTTGAAAGTAATCTTCACGGAAAATACATAAGTGCACCAATTTTAATATAAACGTACTAGAGCGTGTGGGTGTCATATAGTTTGCAAAATTAGATCCAAACAAACATACATACATACATAGTCAAATATTTACATACATTACAAATTAACTAAAAGCTTGTAATAACCCGAGTTCATTGCAAATACCGTGAGACAAAGCTAGTTAAACTTTGCATACTGTTTAAACGAATTAACGAAATAACCCCTCCTATCCACTACTGGATTACTCAGTAAAACTAACTATAAGTGGACGCCACAATTAAAGCCTTAGCAAAATACAGGGTTGAAAAAGTTACGCTTTATCAACATTGCATATTCATTCGCAATCTAATAATACCTATTAGAGTAGATAAATATTAGAACGTCCAACTTCCAAAATTGGTTAGCGAATTTTTTGTTCTAGTCTTCTCCTTTCAGTGAAATACTTGGGTGGTATATTTAAATGTGTTTTTGAAGGCATCAATTATTTTTCTTCTTTCTGTTAAATACTTAAGTAGTATTATAAAACATAAGGTAGTATTTAAAACATAGTAATACATATGTAAATAATATTAGGACACATTTCACACATGGCTGGTTAACCCCATACTGAACCATTTCTAGTTCGTTTTATGTTTGCTAACACAACTGATATATTATTATTACATACACATACATATATATTTTATATAGATACATATTTAACACAAACAGACAGCCAACCAACAGCCAACAAATTTAGTTCCGCACAAAAATGTTAGCCGTGCCGGGAATCGAACCCGGAACCTTCTGATTGGCGGTCCGGCATGGTAACCATTACGCCAACGAAGTCGTCCGTATATATGTACATATATACTGGTTTTACTTTCCCCTAGACAAGTGGCATTTGCTTCTGATATCGTTTTAATTCGCTATCGAATGACGAGTGTCTAATGACGAGTGACAGAAAAAATATGAAGCAATAAAAAATATCGATACCATGACTATTGATAGCTGATTCTCTCCCATACATTTTACCTCATTTGGCGATAGTGAATTAAAGCAGTACATAATGCGAATGCCGTTTGAGGCATAGTTTGCTGAATCGTATTCTGTAGACACGATGCCATTTCTCATTTTTGTAGTATCTGATTATGGCTTCATTGTATTCCCTGTATTATTTTTATATGCCTCAATGTATTTGGTGCACAGTCTTTGAGTAAGTTTGGTAGCCAAAATTAGTAGGTACAGCTGGATGTTTGTAACTTTTGGGTCAAGAACAAAGAAAGTTTCGCACGTTTCCAACGTCCATAAGAGAAGTTGAAGTTTATTTCGCTAATAGTTTGTAGTTTTGTACATATATTTCTATACTAACATCTAATACATATATGCATAGAAAATCCTATTTGTTACTCTTTCACGCTCTAACGCCTGAATCGATCGGGACGGAGTATGGCATTTCTTTCTCTTAAAGAATTTAATAATAAATTTAATTAAATTAATACAAAAACATTATATAAGGGGAGATAATAGATTAATGTTTGACTTGCACTAGGCCGGTTAAATATTATAAATAAAATTACAGAATAGACTAGTTACAGAGAATTTAAAGCTAGTGCCTTAACTTATTTCTAAAACTACTACTTTTCACGATGCATTTGTCCTAGAGAATTCCCCCATGGAATAAACTCCGCGGAATAGTAACAGTCATCAATAATAAAGAATACGTCAAGGAAGAAGAGAAAGAAATACATAGTTATACCGAATCCTTTCTTTTACGTCATACAAATAAACAAATACGTTTATTTGAAATAGGTTACCAAAATTTGCAGAATAACAGGGATCCAAAGGCTCCCAAAGTAGTTTTAAGAAACTATGTTAAGGGAACCAATGGCGTCTCCCAAAATTTCACATTGGTATGTGTACTATGCCGAAGTTATATAAAAACAATGTATTAAAAAGTTTTTATTTTTTTTATTAGGACACATTCACACACGGTTGGTTGGCCCCATACTGATTTCTAGCTTGTATAATGGTTGCTAACACAACTGATATACTACATATATATAAATACATATTTAGCACCCAGACCCACAGCCAACACATTTAGGTAAGCACAAAGATGTTGACCGGGCCGGGAATCGAACCCGGAACCTTCTGATTAGCAGTCCGGCATGGTAACCTTTACGCCAACGAGGTCATCATACATAACAAGAAATAGAAAATAATCAGATAAAGTTTTTTTTACAATTTACCATATTATACCTATTCATTTGTTACATTTACTGGTATCGTCTGCATTTTCTTCTTTCAAAACATTATTATGCACATTGTTAGTTCGAGCATTCAAAGGTAACTTTGAAGTCGTTTCTATTCAAGCTACCATCCTAATAAGCTGTTAGAATACTACGTGTTAGTACAGAAAGTTTATTCTTGTATACGGTATACGGTAAAAATATTGAAAAAATAGCTCAAAGACCGTCTAAAGAAAAAGAAACAATTCAAATATTTATACTTATTTTGGTACCTGTAGTATTACGGTATCTACTTTGATCCTGCCCTTACTTGTATTAATCAATGACTTGATTTTTTAAAGTTATGTACATACATATGGATTTATGGCACTCGCTTTACGGTGAAGGAAAACATCGCGAGGAAGCCGACATGTTTGAGGACAACCGTGTGTCATTCGCCAACCTGCACTTGACCGGCAAAGTGGATTATGTGTGATCATTACCCATATTTCTCCCTTCGTAAAAGAAGGCCCTGAGTTTCAACAGTGGAAATGTATATTGGGCTGCTTGTACTATAGATACTTAACACAATACGCAATTTCAACCTCGTTGGCGCAACGGTTACCATGCCGGACTGCTAACCAGAAGGTTCCGGGTTCGATTCCCGGCCCAGCCGACATCTTTGTGCTTAACTAAATTTGTCGGTTGTGGGACAGGATGTCAAATATGTATCTATATAAAATATATATGTATGTATATGTAGTATATCAGTTGTGTTAGCTACCATAACACGAACTTAAAATGGTTCAGTATGGAGTTAACCATCCGTGCGTATAAAAAAAAAATTAGTAACTAGAGTTACAAAGTGGTTAAAACTAGTTGCCTAGTTTAGGTAGGTGGTTTTAAAACAAACAAACTAGATCTGTAGATTCTGTAGACAAACCTCGCTCGTTAAGCTAGCCGTAGCTCCCACTACTACGCCGTAGCGTAGGTGTCCAATCTAAAGACCCAGACACTCATTTACATGCCAAACGATCGTAGTATAATACTTTCAAGAGAAGTAAATTTTTATCATCATCATCATCTTTTTCTCTCTTCCATTGCTGGGATAAGCCTCTCTTTTAATATTATTATGTAATTTATCTCAGTCCTGTACCAATCCTGTCCAGATTCGACCTGTGACTGATATTATCTTGTCACGCCATCTTGCCGGCGGACGATCGACGCTCTTCCTAATCTTGGCCACCATTCGGTCACAGCCTTGCTCCACCTGCCGTCAATTCGCCTAGCCAGGTGTCCCGCCCAGCTCCATTTAAGGCCCATAACTGTAGAGCTAGTTTCAATAACGCCTCCTATTTGTTTTATACTCTACTAATATTATAAATACGAATTGTAATGTATTTGTGTTTTCTGAATGTAAATTAGTACGCTTACGCTCAAACAACTGAACCCGTTTAGCTAATTGTTATACATTTTACGAATAGTCACCATTGTCAAACATATGCTCTTCACTTGTTAAAGGTTCGTTTTAACCATTCTACAATGCGCAATGTAGTATAAGTATGTTTATAATGAACATAACCGATCGTTATTTTTGATTCCATTCGTTACAACGCAAAACTTCATAATTTTTACTTGTATACTAGCTGCGCCCGCGGTCTTACCCGCGTTATTCCGGTATAAAAAGTAGCCTATCTGTTGATCCAAGGTCTAACCTATTTCAGTAAAAAAATACATCAAAATAGGTTTAAACCGTTTGAGCGTGAAGAAGTAACAAACATACACACACACACACACACACACACACACAAACTTTCGCGTTTATTATGAATAAATAAATTATTTATGTGCCAAAGAAAATTTAAATCTAGATCACATGGAGTAAAGTATTTATTTATGTCAATATTGGTTTTATACATGTCACATATTAAAAACTAATACTAATACTAATCAAATACCTTGCCTCTGCTCGCCCCCGGTGCAAAGGTGCCCATCACGCTCGCTGCATTATCGCGCTGAATAGCTATGGCCAACCTTTGCACCAACAACGACCCGGAGCGGGAGTTTAGTATTAATAAAAAAATCCGCACGAAGCGTTTCGCTACCTCATATATTGTGCGGACCATTAAACTGTGGAACTCATTGCCGGAATCCCTGTTCCCTCTGAACTATAACCTCACTGTCTTCAAGGCGAGAGTGAATCGGTTTCTTCTAGGCAAGCGCGCTCCACCCTAGATCGCAACATCACTTAACATCCGGTGAGTTTCGATCAAGCGCTTGCCTATCTATCATAAAAAAAAACACACACAAACTTTCGCATTTATTATGAATTAAATAAATAAATGATTATTTGCCACAGAAAAACTAAATCTAGCTCACATGGAGTTGAGTATTATAATATCGTAGAGAAAAAAAAATTGTTGGATGTATTATGTTCGTTCCCTTAGAACAAACAGCGTGTCGTACAGCTAATGAACACGAACAAACTGCGACTTCCGCAGTATGTGGGTAACCGGATACATGTACCTTCACGCGAGCAGATACTGCCACGAGATAGCAGGCATATTTAGACATTTAGGAAAATAAAAAATATCATACGTAAGAAATTTAGGAAAATAAAATTGTACATACCTAAATAATTAGTGATCAAACGAATTTACTTATTTCCTCAGGATTATACATATTATCAAAAAAAAAATATGTATTGTCATTGGTCCTCAATAAAATTAAATCTACAAAGTTTTAACGAAATCTGGCCGTTTAAAGTGGGTCAAAATCGCGCCCAAAGACAAACAGTCGGTCGACACAAGTCGGTTACAAACAAACATACAGGTGAAGCTAATAAAAAGCGTGTAATTACACAGTTTGTTGACACTCGGATAAAATTATATTCTGTATCCCGAATTGATGTCATATATGTATCTATTTTTAAAAAGAAAATGGAGTTACAACGTTGAAAGAAACTATTTTTTACTTACAATATACTATTATCTATATCTAACCGAAAGATGACATAGGTTTCTAACTTACAGTTCTTAGAAGTAGTAATTTCTGCCGGTACATTACTGTTCTCAATTTTACTTGAATGTTTGTCAAACTTTTTCAAATTTCATTTCATTTGTGTACAGTTTGAAATAGTCTCATCATAACTTGAGACTTTCAAACTAGCCATTGTTTTGAATCCAGCTCTGTTAAAGAAAGCTTGGTGCATTTCCTTTTGAATATGGCGAAGATTTAATTTAAAAAGTTATGAGAAACCGTTGCTGAAATTTGTGTTTCGCGGTGGAAACTTTATAGTTTCTAAAGGTATCTTAGGTATTAAATTTTCACTTCGTTATTTATGTTTCGTAAATATTTGTCCCAAACTGTTAAAGTGCATATTTTATTTCCTAGTTGGCGTGATGGTTACCATGCCGGACTGCCAATCAGAAGGTTCTGGGTTCGATTTATGGCACAGCCAACATCTTTGTGCAGAACTAAATTTGTTGGCTGTCGGTCTGGGTGTTGAATATGTTTGTATATAAAATACGTATGTACCTATATGCATATGAAGTTTATCAGTTGTGTTAGCAACAAAAATACAAATTGATGATATTTATTATGGGGCTAACCAGCCGTGTATGAAATGTGTCCTTATTTTTATTTTATTTATAGTTTCAAATTCTTACCAAACATAACTTATTCGTCACTTAAGCGATGAAATGGGCACAACCTTGAACGGAAAATACCCATAGTCCCTCGTTATGTTTTCTGACTGTTGTTGCGAAGTGAAAAAGATATCGTCACAAAGTATCAAATTTCAAAGTCATACTTTAATGGTGCCTTTGCAGCGTCTTTGTTTCTTACCCTAACACGACCAGAGAGAACGTAAAATATTAAAGAACTTATCTTCATGTATGCTTTAGAATAATAACAAGCTATGGACATATATATTTTTTTTAGATCGCTTTTAGCGATAAGGCCGCCGTTTGTGGCACGATGTAAATTATTAAGTGTTGTTACTTTTTATATATTGATTTGTACTTACTCGTATCATGTGCAAAATGAAAAGTTAATCTATGTATCTATTTATCTATATATGTTTAGGCAGTTGACCAGACCATATATTTGCAGTATCTTGTGTAAAGTAGGTAAAATAAAGAAGGCTAGTGAATATAAATTACAATATGCTTATTGTCATGATTCCGTAAATGTCTGAATAAATATTCAAATTTGTGTTATTGAATGAATTTTATATTTTTTTAAGTTTCCGTGTCTTAACAGATAAAAAGAGTCCTATAGCATAACGTCGTTGTTCGTCTGTTTATTGTTAGTGCTAACTAATATTTTAACTATGTTTTAAAATTCAACGTCCCTACGTCTGTTTTGGCAGACGTGTTTTTGTTTTAAACCACCAAAAACCTACTCTAGTGAGAGCGGCAAACTTTTGTCCCACATTCAAGCCTCGACAACACAAACAATCCACAAGTACTTCGCGATAACTCTCTAAGGTCGTCACCCACTATCCGCTACCGACAACGGAGAGGTTTTCAAATATTTTTCCACAGTATGTACATAGCTCGCCCGAGGCTCTTATCAAACTGCGCATAGTTTTATCCTGTTCCCAGAAGACTGGGAAATATCTTTGCCCTACAAGGGTTTGAATACCCAGAATGGGGTTTTAGAGACACCCATTTCGTGGTGTATCACACTGGGCCCTGATCGTTTATCTTGATGATACTTGATTGGAAACACTAATCATGCTTTGTGTTGTAGTTGATTTGAATGCTTTGTTTATGTTTCATTTTCGAGTTGGGAATGGCTGTGTTGGTGAATAGTTTAAATAATATTTTGGTAAAGAGAAACGAGGTTAGCAAACAAGTGTTGGTGATGTATTTCGTATGGAAAAAGTCTTGTCAAATGTCTCGATTTTTATTAGCTGACTTTCAAAAGGACGACCTCGTTAGCGTAATGGTTAACGTGCGGGACTGCCAATCAGAAGGTTCCGGGTCGATTCCCGGTACGACCAACATCTTTGTGCTGAACTAAAATGTTTGGTTGTCGGTCTGGGTGTTGAATATTTATCTATATAAAGTATGTATGTATGTATATGTAGTATATCAGTTGTGTTGGCAACCGTAATACGAACTAGAAATGGTTCAGTATGGAGTTAACCAACCGTGTGTGAAATGTGTCCTAATATTTATATTTATTAAATAAGTTTAATCAAATATCTTTTAGTTTATTAACTGACTTGAAAAAGGAGAAGCTTAAAATAAACTCTTCCTATTATTCAGTCCAAGGAAAAAAGTACAGTATGCATACTTGTATATGATAGTAGGTAATAGTAATAAACCAGCCAGTAAGTAATACTATAAAATATTCTGTCATGATGGATGCAGTTTAATGGTGTGTGCAAATCCGGCGCGATAAGATAACGCATGTCATAATATTTCGGTGATATTGAAAGAGATTTACTGAATCGATAGATAAGGAAATGTCAAACTCGAAAATGGCATTAGGAATTATTGTTTTTCTACTTTTTATGACTGTTGAAAAGAGAAGACATCAACACCTTGTATGAATACCGTTCTCTCTTACAATTTATTCGAAGAACACTCTTGTAAGTCATCTGTAGAAATCTGTGTTTATGTCACATCTATCTATGTACTCGTAGCATAAGCATAAGAAGCTTATCCCACTGCTGAGACTCGGGGCCTTCTCTCACAAGAAGAGAGAGATATAGGCCATAATCCACCACACTGGTCAAGTGTGGGTTGGCGGATAGTGCGGGTTGGCGGATCAGTGCGGGTTGGCGGATGATGTCATACATATACATAATATTATTAATGTAATATTGCTTGGGAGGTAAATTTTCGTTGTAAATCTATAACTTATGTAAGTCTAGTAGTCGTAGTAGTAGTAGTCGTAGTAAGTAAAAAAATATTTCAACTTAGTTAAGTTAAAATTGTACTCGTAGGTCTCGGCTGTCAATCTTAGTACAAGCAGTTCAGAGGCAGGCGGGTTCAGGTGGTTTGAAAACTTTCGACACCAGAGCTTGCCTACTTAGCTCATACGAAGAAGAAGATCAGATGGTCGTAATATTCTGATAATGATCCCTATTTCTTTACTGTGTAGTGTACGAAACGAAAAATATCAAGAATTTTCGCCGTGATTTGAGCATGCCTGTTCTAACTTGATGTTATCGAAAATTGGACATGATACCTTTATTAAAACTTGCAAGGTACCTATAGGTAGAAGGAAGTAAGGTACAATAATAATTGAGCTCGGCCTTTCTCCTGATTACTGAATGTAGCCCCCGGGACTCGTTCATTTCACATGTTCAGCACTATTCGGTACTAATAACGATTGCTTTAGCCGGTGATTTGTGAGAGATTTTTACAAGGTACACGCAATTAGATAAAGAACATGGTCTGGAAATTTTTTGGGAAAGCATGTTTCAAACTTTAGTTTTTGTTTAGTTTGTAAGGAAAAATGTAACATTTATTTTAGTAATTGGTAGGAAGATAATCGATCGTACTAAATAAAACGTCTTACTTTTTAAATTAATTTATTAAAATTAATTATTTAATTAATTTAATATTTTTTTAAATATAGACGATAGAACAAAAGGCGATCAAAAAACCTAGGCTTTTGTCCGTAGAGTGTTTCCAATTTGAATAAAAAATATAATAAATTATATTTTGGTTTAAAACCAACCTGATTACATTCTTCTTTCAATTACTACCTACTCTCTAAAAATTATACATGTCAAATATATTTAAAGTTAGGAAAACCCGCCCATGACCGTACCTGGTGCAAAGGTGCCCATAACACTGGCTGCGTTTCCACGCTGAATAGCAATGGCGATCGAGAACAGGGATCCCCGTCCAAAATTTAGAGACCGCATTTCTGATCGAACATCACTTTAGTAAGTTCGTTTGATAATTTTTTTATTTATTTATTTTAATTATATTTATTTTATAGATCTAACCTTGACACACCATAAAGTTATAAATAGCCGAATTACTTATTTTATTCCCTCACTTTACGGTTTAACCCGGTGATGAATCCGTAATATTTCTGTTTATTGCCCTCAAATTTTATGCTGCCCACTAAAATGAGGAAATTACGCATTTTTGCGCTCCACAACTTTGAAGTCTGACATGAAAGTAGATTTAATGCTGGATAAATACACCAAGTTTCTGCCTGGCAGAGTATAACTGAATCTGTTTTGAAGACAGATATCCGTAAAGTCGCAAAAGCGGTATCAGGTAACTGCTTATACATAGGTATAATTACTAGCTAGACCCGGCAAACGTTGTTTTGCCTTTAGTTCAGTTAAAAACACTATAATTGATTAGTTATCGAGCGGGATGAAAAATGATTAAATTATTAAAATTACTAAAAGGGCGATAAAAAAATATTAGGTCTGTATGTATTTTTTGATGCCACATTATAAAAAAAATAACACAAAATTTCGTAAAAAAAATAAATTTTAAGGGTGAATCATCTTTATTACTTAGGGTTATGAAAAAGAGATAGTAGCCGATTCTCAGACTTACTAAACACGCATATAAAATTTAGTCAAGATCGGTCAAGCCATTTTGGAGGAGTACGGTGACTAAAATTGTGACATGGCAATTTTATATATTAGAAGAAGAAGATAGAAGATTAGAAGATAGAAAATATTGTATAATGTAGCGTCTGTAGCTCGGCTAGCTAAGGTGATCTGTGACGATCATTTAAGCTAAGCAACGTTGCGGACGGTGTTTGGATGGTTGGGTATGGATGACCATGCATTACTGTCGTTTTAAAAGTGGTATTTTCATCTGGGCGCGTCCGTGAGTCGGATGACACGTTAAATTGTAAGCCCGGGCTGTGAGTCTTAGTACAAGCAGTCGTTAAGCCAAGTCAGAGGCTTTCGGGCGGCTTAAAAACTCTCGACACCAGAGCTTGGCCACTTAGCTCATACGAAGAAGAAGATAATATAAATAAGCCGCACCTTTTTTTGGTCATCCAATCAATACCAATAGCTTTTGACCCGAGATGTTTGATCTGAGCCTAATTGGAAATAAAAATAAATGCTCCAGCTACCTATTAAAACATTTATCCATTTTAAAAGTGGGTAAGCTCATAAATAAGAGGCTTTGAACCAAATTCATGTGGCCCTTTCTCTCAATGACCATCCAGGGGAACAAAATAAATAATTGGTCAAGGGCGAGTCGAGCTCGCTCATAATGGGTTCCGAACCATTATCTTTTTTATTTTATGATGGATAGGCAAGCGTTTGATCGAAATTCACCCGATGTTAAGTGATGTTGCGATCCAGGGTGGAGCGCGCTTGCCTAGAAGAAACCGATTCACTCTCGCCTTGAAGACAGTGAGGTTACAGTTTAGAGGGAACATGAATATATGGTAAAATACGGCAGAAATGTAGTTTCTTTCTATTGGAGCTCTTTGCATTATTTTATTTTGTACAGAAATACAGAACTTTATTAGCCCTAAATAACATACGTTAAAGGCAAGTCATACTACAATAATTACTTAATACTTAAAAACATGAGTTAGATAAAATTAAATAAACTTACAAATTTCATTAAATAAATATTCTTACTACACACATTAGCATTTAAAGTACTACTGTTTACACATGAATAACGATTCTGCAAGCTCCATATTCATATATTCGCTTAAATTATAAAAGGAATTAATTTCACAAAAACTCTTTATTTTATGTTTCTTAGTATTAGTTGTTATAGCGGCAACAATGGAAACATCTGTGAAAATTTCACTTTCATCTGTCACGGTTCTTATGATACGGCCTGGTGACTGACAGGCAAACAACAAAGTCACAGTAATATGGTTACATTGGTATCCTTAGGGTACGGATCCCTAAAAAACATCGCCTGAACATTGTTTTTTTTTTACTTATTATACCTCTGTTCGGAATGAAAGGCCAATAATTTTCCTCTGAAATTCAGTTAACTGTAACTCATAATTCTGCATTGAGAATATCCAAAATTGGTTATACAAAATAAACCATTTTTTATTAGGTAAGTCGAAAATAGCGAGTGTAGCTTAGTGGTAAAAAAGTCTGCTTTTTTTTTTTTTTTTTTTTTCACACACGGCTGGTTATTCCCATACTGAACCATTTCTAGTTCGTATTATGGTAGCTAACACAACTGATATACTACATATACATACATATATATTTTATATAGATACATATTTAACACCCAGACCCACAAACAACAAATTTAGTTAAGCACAAAGATGTCGGCCGGGCCGGGAATCGAACCCGGAACCTTCTGGTTAGCAGTCCGGCATGGTAACCTTTACGCCAACGAGGTCGTCAATTTTTCTTTCAATCAGATCAATGGCTTGTTTTTCAAGTTATGGGTGGATTTGCACTCGCTTTACGGTGAAGGAAAACATCTTGAGGAAACCGACACGTTTGAGGACTGCAATATCCGTAGACGTGTGTTATACGTTAACCTGCACTTGGCAAGCGTGGCGGATTATGGCTTATATCTCTCTCCTAGTGAGAGAAGGCGTCGAGATTCCAGCAGTGGGTACGTTAAGTGAACTGTTTATACCATGCAAAAAATAGCATGATTTACTTTGCATATTTTGTGCCTTTGGCCTTTTGCCTATTGTGAACTCACTCCCATTTCGGATCGAGACGGGATTTTGGTTCAAAAACTATCTATCGTCATTAATTGCGTTAATACAGTGAAGAAGATGGCAAAAACAAGAAATTAAATTTACAATTAACATTATAATATTTGTCATGTATGTAAAATAAAGTAAATACGTTTTAAGCGCATTGACATGCCGCTTAGTTCTGGTTAGTTTAATTTAAGTTCAAGATGATTTATATGATTAGGTAAACATTGTTTTTTGGCTCACATTTATATGTATACACACTTATATATTAATTGCTAAAGATACAGTACAGAGCCCTTGAGATTTTATGATGAAAGGTTGACAAAGCCTTACTTCATGCTTTTTTTTCTTGTGTACCTGAAAACCTTCTTAAAATGAAAACACGTCTATCACATTGACTTGAAGTAAATATAGCGACACAAAAGAAAACTAAACAGAACTAATGCAACGTCAAGAAGATGGCAACATCGATAAGGTGTCGTATACAATGAGAACGTTCTCGCTCTGCAGGTTTGCTGGAGTGCAGTCCGCTTTATTGACACTTCGGTGAACGTAGGTAGAGGCGAAGTTACGTAGTAACTATTTAGTAATCTGTGGTAAAGGGGAGACTGAAATACATAAGAAGGTGTAAAGTCATTTCTCACGTGAGTTTTGCTAAGAAGTTTTGAAATTGTACTTTATACCTTATTTATTTTGATAGATGATTCACAATACGCATGACATAATAAGATTAAAAAGAACGAAACCATTCGAGTTAGTGTAGTATTGTGTTACATCTTAAGTGATAGCAAAAACCAAGGTGTGTAGTCCTGACAATTAGAACACATGAACAAAATGTACTAGACTTAATAGAGACATTAAGAAATGAGCTAATGAGCACATTCTTAGAGACTTATACACCCTTAAAAAAGATGATTGATGTAAAGAATATATATCGAATATTTATGTTCGTATATTATTATGTAGTATATCAGTTGTGTTAGCAACCATAATGCAAACTAGAAATGGTTTAGTACGGGGCTAACCAGCTGTGTATGAAATATTTATTATGTTTTTATTTTATTTATTAAATCAATTATTATTTGAGAGCTAGGTAGGCTCTTGTCAGTTTTTTTTGATATTTCTATCATCGCCCTTACCCTGACGACTTTTTTTTCAATTATCTAATAAGTTATCCCCATTGTTATTATATCTACGAGTATAAGTTAGCTTGTATCGTGAAAACGATATATTGATTGAATAATATTACTTACGAGCAGGTTACACTGGGGAAGCGTATCTGAATAAAAATTGAGGAAAAGCAATAAACAATAACCCATTTCTTTGCACCTACCAGTTTGTAGTTCTATGAAATATTAGGTGTACCGAGATTGTTTGGAAATCGGGTTAACAGAAACAGCTGTCATTCTTTGAGTTATGGATTGTGTAACTCGAATAACTAGCTTCTAACTTCGAATCAAAACGAATGCCTAGTACTGCTTGCAACTTTGTTGGTACACATTTATCATTTCTGTGATTCTAGTAAAATTATTTTTTACTATTGCCCATATCATATGGTGGATTATGTCCCTCTCCTCGTGAGAGAAGGCCCCAAGTCCCAGCAATGGGAACAAACACACAATTTTTTTTAATATTTTGATATTTCCTTTGCTTATCTTAATTTGGTTTCAGATCACAGCGGAAGTACACCGATTATTTCAGGTTTCCTACCATCTAAATTATAAATATTTAAATGGCAAGTTACAAAACAAAGCACCAAAGAGTTTTAATTTCGTTTTTATTAATTAGCTGAACCTCCGGGAGTCCGTTAATTCTGTTCCATTTTTTGAACGAGGAATACAATTTGTTTCTCTGTGGCGAAGTGACAGTTAAAAGAAACAGGCGTTAATTACTTTAGCTGGAGTTAAAGTTAACGGTGTTAATTATTTTAAAATACTTTTTACAGGAATTATATAATATGTAAAATGTTTCTGTTATCATTCAACTTTTCTCAAGTCAACTTTTATAAATTCTATGTTTAAACAAATTAAATAGACTTACCTTGATTGATTTTCGATGGGAAACCATTTACAAAAAAGTCTTTCAAAAAGTGGCATTTTCTTTTGGGCGCTACCGTGAGTCAGGTGATTTATATTGTAGGTACCGGCTGTTAATCTTAGTACAATCAGTTTGCAAAGCCAAGCATGACTTTACAACTACTTGAACTAAGATTAACAACTGGATATGGCTAACATACATAGATCCTATAAAAAATAAGCTATTTGTTTTCTCATATTGTCATTTATTTTGTTGTAAAAGAGTATGAAAAATAACATATGAAAAAAGACATTTAATTATTAGTAGGCACGAAAACTGTATAAAATAGACAGACGAATAATTGCATATAGTCACTTATTCGTTCATAATATCGTAATTCGTTCATATCATAATAATTGCATATAGTCATACTCATTTCGGATTTTTTGTAATTCATTCGATTGAACCGCCGACGCAGTTGTAAAATTAATTTCTCGTAAAAGTTATTTTCAGTGGAAACCTTATTTTTGAACGTTTTCTGTACTTCGTCAAGTAATTTTAGGTACTCATAAATTGTTAATGCTCCGTTGATTTTACTTGAGTTAATCGCTAAATGTTGAAAGAAAATCGCTAATGCGGGTTTTTTATTTCCCAACGGTTCTGTTTTTGGCAATTATTTGCAGAAAAGTGACCTAATTTTGTATAAAATAATTTTGGCAACATTTTGCCGTCTAGGACGGCACTAACTAAATGCTAAATAAAAAAAACTTTTTGTGTGTGCTTCGTGAAGAAAATAATAAAAACAGCTTTATGAAAACTATCCCTTACATCTTTGGTAATAAGAAAATACAGCGACCCTTTTGTGTTTTGAATTATCAAGTAAACAACTGTAGATGACAACTGCCTTTTGTTTGGCCTTTTACAACTTTATTCTGCGAAAACTCCTTTAATGTGGGTTTGTTAAAGGATGGTAGAAAATTACATATTTATGCTGTATTTTTATGTTAGAGGAATGTTTTATTTTAATTTATCTAAGTAGTAATTCCATCAATGCGAATGGCAGAACTGTAAGCGTAAGAGTCTGTTATCTGTGCTGATTGAAAGAGTGATTGAGTGAGTGAACGAATGAAATAGTTTCTTATTGGCAGTAGTCTGCCACGATACAGCGCCTGCGTCACTTGTGCGTACTGACAAGTATTAAAACCTATAATGGCAGTCAACGACGATGACCACGCAGATTCTAATCCAATTGAATCCACGACATTTATATATTTGTTCTTTGTACCTTGTAACTGTTTTTTTTTTACTCCTTACTGCTAAGCATTTGAAAGGGGCGCAGGGCGCGTAACGAGATGAGTTATCGACGCTATGACCTAAGGTGGCAAAATATATATAAATCTATCACCAAAGCCACTAGGCTTTGGTGATAGATTTTTAAACTTAAGGTACCACCCTTAAGTTTAAAAATTATTATAGTTAGCTAAGCGAGCACTATATTAAAATATGTAAATGAGGAAGGTGTAAATGAGTTTAAGATGCTACTATTTTGAACATCTGGCGACAAAAATATATTTATCTCTAAATCTTGTAAAACAACTGGCAAGAAATTAATAAGGATAATGGCGCCATATCTCATTGAAAAATTAACAAAAGGTGGTTTTTGATAAATACTTGCTGTTATTTCTTCAATTATCGTTCTAAATTATTCTTCAAATTCGCTTGTGATGCCTAAGGATTAGGTAATAAATTGTTTCAGATATATAGTAAGTATATATAATATTTCTTTATGTGCCTTAATAAATTGTATTAATTATCTTGGGTACAGATTTCAGCGAGTATTTTAAAATACTCGAGATTAAGGTAATTGAAATTTATGACTCAACAAAATTATTTTTTCATTAGGTCAATTAAATTACTCGCGTGCTCAAATTTGTGTAAATAAAGTTGTATGTATTTGTTTTGTTTTTAAGTTTGTTTATGTGTGTTTAGGTAATCTGGAGTGGGCAATTTGGCAGTAACTGTAATTATCTCCTTTTTATATGTTTATATAAAATAAATACAGTATGGAAGGTCGTTCAAATTGTACAAAAAAATATTAAGTATCATGCAACTTTATCAGGGACTTAACTTCTCCGCTTGGTTTACAAAAGGATTTTATGCATGAGACAATTTAATTAACAGCGACCAATTCATTTCCACTAAAAACTTAATGCTTTTTGTGAGTTATATGACGCGAGTGGTCCAATATTATATACAAAAGAGGGTGAGGTCGAAATGGAATACGCGTAATTTATATGCGTTAATAACTAAAAACCCTTTATACATGTTTCTACATATATGTTTTTGTTCTACCTGTTAAGTCATATAGACTTATTTTAGTGATTATTTTTATTTTATTTATTTCTTAAACAGCAACTAATTACATTACAATTCGATGAGTTTGGTTGTGATTAATCGCAAAGCCCATTCAGGGTATAATGTGAGCATGGCTTATTTTACGCAATTTTGCCCGCTCAGTTAGCTCCGCTAGCGTTTTCGTGACTTCTTTTTCTTCGTTTATCTCATCTTTGTCCGCCCTACTCGCACTCGAGCCTTGACTGTACACTAAAACTTACTTATGTAGTAGGAATTTTGTATAAAAACAAGCTAAGAAGATTGTTTTTATATTTATTATATGTTGCGATGAAGACATCGTAAACCGCAAACAACAAAGGTGGGAAACGAACAAAATCCGTAGAGTTACCGCGGCGGAAAACATATATTTATTGTCAACCTCGTCCTAAAATATCCAATCCTTTTATCATTTAATAGAAAAAAGGGTCAAAAATTTACCACTTTTGTGTCTCAGGCCGGACGATGGATTTAACACATGACGAAATCCAATTTACTGGTAGCTAATAGCTCATTTCGAGGCGAGCTAAGCTGGACTTTTCATAGGAGATAGCTAGTTACGGTCCATAGCGCCAGGTTAATGAAGAATGGATTTTGTATTATGTTATGATGGTTTAATAAGATAAAATGGTACGTCATTAGGGAGATAAATTTAACTAAAAATGGACCAATCAAAATGATTTCGATAAGTTTTTGCGGGCTAAACGGCTACTCATTAAACTCTATTGAAATAATTGAAACTGGTAGAATGAATGCTGAGGAATTGGCTTCAAAATATGGTTACGGTAAATCGGAAAGAATTGATGCAACGCTTGGAGATATGTCCTGACTGAGTGTACTTAATAATGTTCTAAAGTAGCTTATATTCTATACTGAAGCGATACAATTATTGTTCTTATAGAGTATAGAGTGTATTATATCTTAGAGTTTAGTGGTAATACTAAAAAATACAGTTGAGTTGTTATTTGGGCAGTTATTCCACGTAAGATTGTACCAACAGCAACAAATAACTCTCCAATCACATCCGCCTAATGGATGTGATTGGAGAGTTAAGTGTAAGTAGTATTTGTATGTTTTATCCACACATGAGAGTAAGGAGTTTTAATATATTTACACTGAAGCTGACAGTAACTGATTAAATTTAAAAAAAAAAGTTTTGATGAAGGCTTAACCCACAGAAAAGTACCATTCATATGACCAGATAGATCACAATTAATGTATCTGAGTCATTTAAAACTTTTGAAATACCGGAAGTATCTCTACTTGAAACAGTGGAACAGTGTAAAATTTATGAAAGACCTTTTTCCCAAGTTTACAACAAATGTTAAAATAAGTTTTTCAGAACATTATTTTATAATTATTTTGACTCCTTTCATCATGCCCGCTCGTATATTTTCATTGTGACGAAGGTGTCCAGGTGCAAAATGTAATGATAATTTAAACAATACTCAAAGGACTTTAACACGAAAAGTTTGACGAAAAAGTTATATAATTTAAATTGTTTAGCTCCCGCTTTATTTCGTCGCTCGTTTGTGCTTTGTTTAGTTAAAGTTTCAAGTGGCTATTTGAGTGATATCTTTTCAAAAGCACTTCATATTCATATCTTAATGTCTTTGCCAGCCTGTATCCGGTGAGCATAGATCTCTCTTTTACCCTTTAATACCAGTTTTGTTTTGCTTTCTTCCCAAATACGAAAACACGCAAAATCATGAAAAAACTGCATAGCAGACATTGCTAAATAAAAAAAGTTAATAACTTTACAAGCTATTAAGTACTTTATTAGTTTTTTGCCAGACACCCTTTTTGCGACAAACAAGTCGTATAATCTGGCGGTTTTCAAAGCAAGATTTTTCTTTTTCTAGGCAAGCGCGCTTTACCTTAGATCATAATGTTGCTTATTATCAGGTGAATTGCGATCGTGCGCCAGCCTTAATTATTTATGGTAAAAAAATACAAATAATGGTAAATTATGATATATATTAAGTTAATATAAAACTAGATATAATCCAAATGCTTAAACCACTACCAAATATGTGCTCAACATACTGGCAGCATTGACACGGTGAACGTAAGGTTGGTACATTTGGAATTAATGTTTTAAATGTGTAAGTCTTAAATAATAAATTGTGTTAAATAAGTAAGTATTCAATATATAATAAAAGGAAATGTGACAAACTATGAACTTGTAAATATGTTTTGGTATGTTAGTAAAGAATGCCTCAACACTTTGGTCAATAATTCTTCGGCAATTTAGAAACCATTACTAATATCCGTTATTTTAGAAACCATTATTTGAATCTTACACGATACAAGAAGATAACATATTCCGGTCATGATTTCATAAAAAGTTTCATTTAAAAAACTCGTTTCTTAACAAAGGAAGCATCATAAAAGTTGAGTCAAGTAAGGTGCTAGCTTTACACTGGAGAATTATTCAAATTCAACATTTGTAACTTCACCACTTGTCTAATGGTTTTAGATTTGTTGTAAAATTTCCCCCGAGACGAAAACAAGATTATTGTGGACGATTTCATCGCCAGAGAAACAATTTGCATGAATATGAGAGGCCCGTTTTGAAAAGTAATCTTTCACTAAAATTGTAAGGAACATATTTTTTGCTGTGTTGGGAGTATTTTTTTAGCTCTCAATGAATAGCAAGAGAAGGTCGTGGTGTAAGAGTTTTACGTGTCTGTGTATTAATTAGTCTGTGCCATCGTAGCTTCCAAACGGATGAACTCTCTAGCAAATATGTGCGCAACATAAGAAAAACAAAAGAAAATTGATCTAACTTAATTTTTTATGCAAAATATTGATTATTTAATATTCAAACTAAACAACAACGTTCGCTTGACGTTTTGAAGTAACACAAGTGTTGTAAGTGATTGTACATCACGTCATTTTGTTATGCGTTATGAGACAACAAAAACTTAAGAACCGAATATTTTTAAGCTATATGCATATACCAGCTGATAACTCTAACCTAAGACCCTAACCGGCCCTACTTCTTGTAAAACCCCCAATCACAATTGTTGTACACCTCTCTCTCGTTTTTATAACACTGCCCTTCCACTGGTTGCCTGGAAGAGATTGTTTTTTGCGATAAGGCCGCCATTTTCGGCACAAGTTTTTAGTTTTTTTTTTTGTGTATAGTTTTATGTCACTAGTGTGAATCAAATAATTTGTCTATCTAAAATAATATGTAAAAGCAACCAAATTTATTTTGATAAGGGTTGGATATAAAGTTTTCCAGTCAGTCAACTGAGAAAATATGAAAATTTGACTGTAAATCAAACTAGATTACCCTGATGGAAGAAATCAATGGGCTTACTGAATTCTGAAGTCGAAGTATTAATAAATATAAAATATTAGGACACTTTCACACACGGCTGGTTAGCCCCATACTGAACCATTTCTAGCTCGTATTATGGTTGCTAACACAACTGATATACTACATAATTATACATACATACATATAATATATAAATACATATTTAACACCCAGACCCACAGCCAACAAATTTAGTTAAGCACAAAGATGTTGACCGGGCCGGGAATCGAACCCGGAACCTTCTGATTAGCAGACCGGCATGGTAACCTTTACGCCAACGAGGTCGTCAACACCTTTTCACTGTATGTGGGATTTGGACTAAAATTCTGACAGTTTTAACAAATCTATTTCAAAAGAGCAATAAATCACAAAATGTTTGGCTAAATAGCTAAAGTTCATTTTAAGACCAGCGTACGGGATTTAGGATTTAGATTTATATATATTTATATTAGGACACTTTAATATTTAAATTTTTTTACTCGAAATCTGATACAAAGTATTTACATATGAGACTAAGAGAAATATGAAAAATATAGAATAATTATATATGTATATCTCTACAACTTTCTGTCTTTATATTATTTAAACTTTATTTAATTCAATAAATGATGATTGAAAATGTTAAAATGAACTGTCCTCGTCATATAAACATTTCCACCCTGTCATAAAACCTCAAATTTCCTTATAATCAATTATGGAAATTCGTTGTCCAGTGAAATTAATTGATATTTGTCCCTACCTGTGATTCGATAAGGCATTTTAATTATGGTGTTATGAATGATGAGCATTAAATTTCTGATTTTATAGTTTTTATATAATCAAACTGTGATAGTTATATATTTTTTAATTTCTCCCTTCTTAAAATTAAGTGAAAAGGTGTTGAATTCTCTGTTGGTATGTTATAATTTTTGTCTTTGATACATAATGGTTCGGCACTTTAAAAATAGATTATTCCTACTTATTTCCATTTTTTTAAATGACTGCAGTTCAATAAAATTGAAAAACTCTTGATAATAAGAACTGATCCATAGCATCTTCAAAACTGAGTTACATATTAATTTAGTAATCGATTTACGAAATTGATGTGCATATTTATTTATATTTGATATAAAGTAATTAAAGCAAGAACAATCCGTATTTGAAAACTATTGAAGTTATAGTTTCAACTCCTTTTAAGCCCTCATGGGTTTTACTTGACTCTTATTTCCAACAGTAAAATGACATCCGTGTGTTTATTGCTGCCTCCTGCAGGCTTTTCTTTATGTTTATGTCCAGCTTTTGCTAAGTCAGACTAAGCTTTAAAAGCTTTGCAACAATTTATCGCGGCGTTTATTAAAAGTTTATAAAAAAGCACGTGTTATTGTATTTCAAAATGATACGAGTAGTCTGAATTTATCAGTAAATAAGAATTAAAATACAATTCTAACTTAAATCTTTACAACCGTGAATACAAGATTTTACTGTCATTGCTTTGGAAAAAAACAATATATGATATTTTGTATTCGTGCGATATGAAATGAAAAAAACTGCTTCAAAAAAACTTAATTTTAGATTTTTTGAACCAGTTTTATTTTTAATCCATAAGTCTGATTGTCACCAAAATAACTATAAATATTTTAAGAGTGGTTCTTTAGATGGCCATTATGCAATTTTTCGATATATTTTTCTTTTTAAGATTTATAGCGAAAAGAAGTAAAATTAAGAATTTGTTTTATCTTAGCCTTTAATTACTTGCGACGAATCTTAGTAAAATTATAATAAGATTATTATCCAGATTCATTTGAAAATATTCTTAATTTTTGACCCAGAAATCCCCATTACAAACATTTTGATACACCAATGGGGATTTCTGGAGAAAAATCGTTAAGATGTCCAAATATCCCCATTAATGGGGATTTCCAATGGGGACTATTGGAATAATCCAATTAGTATACTCGTGACACATTATAAAATATGATCAACATTTTATTACACATCAAAACTAACTGACTAAATATATTGATCAAATAGTAGGTAAAAAACGGTTTATCATATCTGCACTTGACCTAGAAAACTAGACACAAGGTACCTCGCACAACAGTAACGTTTGCCCCCCTTGAGCTATAAATGTCGCCCCATGCGCCTGTTTCCTACGCAATCTCTACCACCTTGTACTTATAAACAACATATTTTAAATATTACGAGTAGCTTATGATTTCAAACGTTAACTTTACCTACTTATTTATTGCTCTGATGAGGTGTTTATATATGTTTAGGTTCAATAGAATAGAAAAGAATTATTATCATATTGATACATAATTATTACATAATCATAACTATAATCAATATGGACTCGTCAGTATTTCATTTGTAGGACTAAAAATGTCCTACTAGCACGGTCTTTTTAACTATATTTTATTATTGACCAAGGTATGAAGCATCTCTTCATCAACTTATTAAATAAAAAGTCGATGAAAGCATAAGATAAAAATAAAATGCTTGTATAAGCTATCATAACATTCTAAGCATAAATCAACAAACAAACATTTTAACGAAAAGGATTTCCAAAGCGATATCTTTCGTTTCTCTAACAAAATAAATGCGAAAGCGACAGATTTAAATTATTATCTGCAAAATTCGTGATTGGACGTTTCTTATAGTAAAATTATTGTACTCTAGCTTTAAATTAATAATATTATCTGAGCACTGAAGTCTCGGCCTAATTTCTATAATGATGTCACTTTAAGAACGTTCCCGCTTTTGTAATTGGGAGGTGAACACGATTATAATAAGACAGATAAATTTAAAAGGAGTTAACTGTTTTAGAAATACGTTGTTCGTTGCAACAAAGTGAAACTACTATCTCCTAAATGAACTTTCTTTCCAATATATATCAATTAAATGTTTAGATTTAAATTAAATTTAAATTGATCTTAAATTTTACTTCCGCATTCTAACGTGGTAAGTTTACATTTTGACGAATGAAAGTGATAAGTTAACCTATTTTTTATCAGGCATAGAAGTTCGTAAAAGGAAAAAGTAAAACGCTCATTATCATTATGACGTTTTTTATCCCTAACGCTCGTTTTCTGAAACCTAATACGAATTCTGAAAGCACGCACTTAGCATTGTAACGTTTATTTATCTCAGCTTATATTTTGTCAAATTAATGTGATAAATTTATTCACATGGTTATCTTCCTTTCTTATACTTAAGGCATAAAAATTAAACGCTCGTTATCATTATGACGTTTTTTATCGTTAGCGCACATTTTCTGAAAACATTCCACTTGCTCCGAAAGCATACAAATTCGGTCGAACATTCTCAAAATGTTTGATTTCAAAAATTCTCGCAATTCTACGTTCTAGACTTCAACGATTTAAAATTTAACCAACTAAAGTCTGGATGTAGTAAATTTTAAGTAATTTTTAAACTAGTTTCTAACGTAAGCTATAAAACAGTCACAAAGTCTACGTTTTCAGCTTGAACCATTAAATCGTATAAAGAACCTCAGGTAGACTGCATTAGCGCATTTCCTTTGCAGTAAGTGTATCCCGCTGAAAGTCTGGAGTGCATTCGCAAACAATAAAAGTATATTTCTCATTGTTTGAAAAGTTTTTGTCTGGCAGAAAGAGTTGAATAAAATATTTTAGAAAGTTGTGTAACAAATCCCATTTTGGACTTATAGTGAAGGTGGTTTGTTCCTCATATTATTATTTTGAAGACTGTATATAAATTAAAAACGATTAAAAAGATTTAGTCAAAGTAAATTTTCTAAAAAAAGTATTAATTTAGATAATTTTGAAAACTTAGTATTATTAAAAGTTAACTAAGTAAAAAAATCAAATACTATTTATTAGCTATTTATAAATTTGTTAAATGATAAAAGTACAATGTGTTATATTAAAACTATAGAAATAAAATTTTTGAATGAAGCTATTGAATTTTAAACTTCAGTGTAAGTATCTAATAATTTAATGCTCCTAACGTTTCCATTAAATTTATTTTGACATTTAAAGAGCTCACTCGAGCCACAATATCTAGAGAAGAGAGTTTATTCAACAACAATCCATCATATTTGATTGATCAACTCTTTTTGTTCCCCTTTCCTATGGGATAACTGAATAAGTTACATGCTATGTGGGAACTGCGGAAATTTCACGAAAAATGAATCGCGCAATATGGAAGCCTATATTGTATAGAATCTGACGATTCATAAGTGGTTTGTCAGAGTAAGGTCAATGAAGGGATAGTTTTATGGAATAATTCATACATTTTATTATATTGGTAATGCTAATAAATTCCGAATTATCCGAATTCAGATGCCCTAATGAAAAATGTCTAATAAAATCAAATGAAATAATATGCTTTATAAAATATGCTTTTATTAATGAAATTTAGTTTTTTTTTGATTTCGTAGAAATATAAAATTAATTTATTTTATTGCTAATAAATAATAAATTGTCATTTTACTAGTTATCAAACTTAGCGCAGTCATTTATCGAAGCTAGACGAAGGCTACTATGCGCTTACTAGCGCCTTCTATGTAGTTACTTTAAATTAAGACGAATGTCGTAGTGAAGATTACCATAACTAGTGCGGAGGTAAAACTACATTATATTCTTAAATTCTGGAAGAGATTCCTTTAAGCAATAAGTCCGCCAATTGGTGCACACAATTTTTATTTTTAGTCTTTATTTTAGTTTATATAAATAACTTCTGTGTCCAATAAAGAATTAACTATCTATCTAGTATATTCTATATTTATCGTCTTCAGATTATAAATGAGCCAAGCCATAAATGCTAAAGATATTTGCTGAAAGAAGTATTTGTTTTGTGCCTTAGACCTTCCTTGGCCATTGTTTTCATAATTGGGAGGGGTCTGATTAAACTTGTAGACAATAGGCTCTTTATTGTAGGATAACATTCATTGAACGAGATCGAGATAATAATTGGAACTGTAACCTACCTACGTAGATATTATAGTATATACTTAGGAAATAGATAGATAGTACATAGGCAACTATTGAGGAAGGTCTTGTTTGCTCCTTATCTCAAAAGTCTAAGAGCTTTTAATAAATATAGATTATGTTCTTACTCCTCTTCTATCTAACCTGAAAATATCGTAGACCTTTAATTTACGCACGATTTTCAGATTTTTTAAAGTATGTTATTTTGCATCCCAATTCACTTTAATTAGGATTTTAAGTATATGTTTAATTCAATGTTTTATTGTTCAGCCTGTGAATAAAAAACAAAAAGTATATAAGAACTAGCTGACCCGGCAAACGTTGTTTTGCCTTAAAAATATATAGTAGAAGATTCTCAGACCTACTGAATACGCATATGAAATTTGGTAAAAATCGGTCAAGCCGTTTCGGAGGAGTACGGTAACTAACATTGTGTCATGGAAATTTTATAATTCTTTATTGGACACATAAATAAAAAAGGCACAGTAAAAGACAATTAACTTAAAATTAGTGTACCACAATTGGCGGCCTTATCGCTTAAAGCGATCTCATCCAGGCAACCTTTGGATGGAAAGGAATTTATAAACGACTAAAGAAGGACGTAGTGTACAATAAAGAATAATAAAAAACATACATATAATATTAATAATCTTATCTTAATTTATATAAATCTCGTGTCACAATGTTTGTCCTCAATGGACTCCTAAACCACTTAACCGATTATAATAAAATTCGCACACCATGTGCAGTTCGATCCAACTTGAGAGATAGGATAGTATAAATCTCAAATTATAGTCGCAATTTTAATTTACTGCTTATTATTGTCCGTTATTATTTGACAGTCACAATTATCTGTTAACTCCAAATGATTCTAACTGATGTCGATACCTTTCGACTGGGTTGAGTAAGCAATCAATAGATGGCACTGCTATGGTAAATCTACGAACGTGTCATATAAGCTACACTATCTATTTTTCATACCCTTAAGTGAGGCAAAACCTAGTTTGCCGGGTCAGTCAGCTAGTATTATATATTAGACAACAGTTTAGCTCTGAGAAGAACTTTTGCGTATGTGTAGTTAAAAGAACAAAATAAAAAAAAAAAACGAAAATTATTAGACTTCGCGCACGACCGCTGCGATGGGAGCCAACCTCGCGACTGAGCCGCACGGGTACCTTACTCATAGATCTAAACACCCCTCCCCCGCACACGCCCTCTTCGCAACGGGCCGTGCAGCAGAAATCGTAATATTTTAATTTCACCATAACTTCAAAACCAAACGTTCAATTTGAATCATTCAAAGACCAAATATTATCAACACAAACTGTTCTTATTGATGAAATAATTTATTTTGATAAGGATTAATAGTGTATTGCTTAAAATCGCTTCGTAAATAAGCCATTATTTCTCGTACAAAGTAAAGGATAAAAAATGGTTATTGTGGGTTATTCCTAAGAGATAAACATATACCATCACGGACTTCTTTGTAGACCTTTTTAAGTTGTACAATACTGTAGTAAATTGTTTTGATCTATCTTGTAGGATTCAGTCAGCGTTTGCAATGTAAGCGCAAAAAAGGGTTTTTTTTACGACCTCACATTAAAAACCTCAAAAATTGTAGCCTATGTGTTATTCTGATGTATAAGCTATAGCCTATGTGTTATTCTGATGTATAAGCTATATTGTGGTAAAGTTTCATTCAAATCCATTCAGTAGTTTTTACGTGAAAGAGTAACAAACATACATCCATACATCCATACATACAAACTTTCGCCTTTATAATATTAGTAGGATGGAGGTATATATAGTAGAAGATCCGATATAACAACGACCTTCACCGATCTGTTTAATGGATAAAAATTATTCGATAGGCAATTTAGTTTATTAAAAATGATAAAAAACATGGGTTGCCTGATAAAATCTTGGCCAGGCTATAATTAATTAAAAATTGTTTTTTTTTTTTTAAATTTCACCATTGAGTTTAACAAAAAAAAGAGAGAGATAAATATTGGTGACCTTTCATGTGGTGTTTTGCTGACAGCGCGTTACGTGACGTATCTTTACGATGAGCTTTTATTGGTGCTCGGTTCAGTACAATATAAAACTTTAAAATAGGTGGGCGTTGTGCTTTAGAAAACTCCTAATAAATGTTACATATAAGAAAATAATTGGACTGGATTAGGTACATATTTATGTAATATACTAGCTGACCCGGCAAAAGTTGTTTTGCCTCACTTAGGGGTATGAAAAATAGATAGTGTAGTTTATATGATACGTTCGTAGATTTACCATACATAGCAGCGCCATCTGTTGATTACTTACTCAACCCAGTCGAAAAGTATCGACATCTGTTAGAATCATTTGGAGTTAACAGATAATTGTGACTGTCAAATAATAACAGATAATAATTAGCAATAAATTAAAATTGCGACTATAATTTGAGATTTAAACTATCATATCTCTCAAGTTGGATTGAACTGCACATGGTGTGCGAATTTTATTATAATCGGTTAAGTGGTTTAGGTTAGGAGTCCATTGAGGACAAACATTGTGACACGAGATTTATATATATTAAGATAGGTACGTACAGAGAACTTGGACAAACTGTAGTTCAAAGGGTGTTTATAGGGCAATTGACCCTATTCTACAAGTTTAAGCACATACTCGTACGTCGTAGTCGAGTAATCACGTATTCCTGATTCCTTTTTGGGCTGTAACCCTTTGATTACGTCATAAATCATGCGTCATTAAGAGGGGTGGTAACGTCTTTGTAAATATTGGTGTCATTTTTAAGCTTGCAAAATTATAAAAGCTATCCAATAGTTTTGTACAATTTTGGTTGGAAGTGAACTTATTAAACTTATTATTAATTAAATTTTTGATTCAATCTAACTAGTAGTGTGACTTGCCTTTAACGTATGATATTTAGGGCTAATAAAGTTCTGTATTCTGTATTCTTAAAAAGTTCCACATTTAATGGTTTCGGCATTCTACTAGGAAACCTTAAAGGCTCGTCTGTATATTTTTACCCGAATACGTAAAATAGTTATATTTTTGTCCAGTATGTATGTTTCTGTTTTCGTCTGTTCCCTCATAACATCTAAACACACCTTTTTTTTTATTGTCGTTCCGTCTATACTTCCTCCGACATTAGTTGTCGAGACATTGTTAGGCTGAACAAATTACACAATGGTTACTTGAGATACGGATACATGTGAAGGTATATAAGGTATATAAGGTATATAAACACACCCTAATTTGAATAATAGTATCGTTGGAAGCATTTTTCATTTTTGTGCTATGTAAAGTCTCATCTAATGAATTACAGCAGCGTCCCGCAGTGTTTCTTGCCTTAATCAGGGACAAAAAGAAGTTAATCCGGGATGAAAAGTTGCCTATGTTAATCCAAGGCCTAATTTATCTTCACACCAAATGGCATCAAAATTTTTCAGCTGCTTGAGCGTGAAAAAGAAACAAACTTAGCAGTAAAGCATGTTCTAGTGCTCGTCTGGTTAGCAACTACCCTCAAATTCAAAAATTAAGTCAATCAGTTCAGTGTATTCATGCAGCCTCTTTGAAAGCCAGATATTCCCGACTAGGCATGCTCCACTATAGCCAGGAGTGGATACTAAACGGTTGTGGTAGAAGACAAAATATTTAATCTTGTCTTCTATTTATAATGGATTTCCGCAAAGTAACGCCTGAGTCAATAAGTTATTAACTTTTATGGTTACGCGGACCAATGCCTTTTGGAGACTCACATCAAGGAAAATTGAGTCTTATTTTAATATTCACACGTATCATATTCTCAAAAATACTTCGTATATAATAAAAACTAACTTTTTAATGTAAATTTACTATGTAAAGGAATCCTAAAGGCCAATCAAACATATTGTTGACACGGCAAAGTGGTGCGACGTGTTGGGGCCATTACCGAATTTGCTGTAACCATATCTGTAGGACTGCCACCTGGCGAGTGTGACTTGAAAAATAAAAATCCTTTTAATTTATTGATGAACTGTGTGTGTCCTTTGCGGATACAAATACAATTTTTAACAAAATTATTTTATTGACACAGTAAATAGCACTAAAATATTTAGGAAACTGAAGGCTTCCAACCTAGTTAAAAAACTGTATATAAACGTTATTTATAAAGTAGACAATGTCTTATATATACAGTGTAAGCTCTATATAACGACACTGAAGGGACTATGCATTATATGACGTTATAGAGAGTAGTAGTTAAATGGAGATAATGTAACATTGTATGGAATACAAGCTAAACCAACTAAGGCCGATTGATTTTGACGCTTTAGAGAGTTTGTCGTTAAATCGAGTGACGTTACATGGAGTTTACACTGTATTCATATATGAGATATGACAAACTCAAACATAATAAAAAAACTTAGGAAATGAAGAAGCAAAATACACGTTTTGAAAAGACTAATCCTTATAAATACAGATTAATCGAGGTTTAATCTATCTCTTGACAAAGTTTCATGCAAATCAGCTCAGTTGTTAAATCATGAAGAAGTAACCACGTGAGCGATTGTAAATTCCACAACCATTTTAAAAACAAGTTATCAGTGTAGGGCTGGATTCGATCCGGGGTGTCGCGGACGGCAGACTAACGATACACTTAAAAAATAAAAATAGTTAAAAAAAACTAAATAACACGCTTTTTATAGAAAACCGTAATTTTATCCAATTAGTGTATTGTCATCGGTCCTCAATAAATCTACAAAATTTGAACGAAATCTGGCCGTTTAAAGTGGGTCAAAATCGCGCCCAAAGAAGTCGGTTACAAACAAACATACAGGTGAAGCTTATAGATAGCGTGTAAAAAAAAAACTCGTACATGCTTTCAATCAATCTCAATTTTAGTAAAAAAGAGATAGATATACAAAGGATTATGCAAATTCTAATAATAACGCTTTCACAGCTATCAAAGCATTTCAATTTCACAAACATTGAAAATGGTCGCCACTCATCCGAAGACGAAAATTAATGAATATAAATCAAAATTATTTACGTAAATAAGGATTAGGGATTTGGAAACACTCTCCGTCTTGATTGTTGTAGGATTTATGGACCGTCCCAGATTTTAATCACCATAAATTGTCATACGGCCTACTTTTATGATGATAATATATTATGTAACAACAACGCATTCACAGATTACTTTCGGCGATGACGTAATTCTTAAAAAAGGCTGTATGGTAGCATATGCCACACACACACACACACACACTCACACACATAGACACGCACGCACTCACACACTCACGCATACACTTGGTGCCATTGAGGGAACACAGACCATCCAATACAAGTAGTTTACTTAGTGCAGGGTCTGTATACCTAATATTAGAAATATAAACAAAGGTGACATTTTTTTTGCAAGAGTTGCGTAAGTTTTACAGAGTCCCCTTAGTTTTATACATTGTACTAAAGTTATTAAAATATAGACCCATAAGCAAACATGTATAATATGCAACACTAATGATGAAGTTTCTTTCAGTGGTAAATAAATATTTTTATTATTATTTTATTATGTATTTATAAGCGTTTATAAATTCCTTTCCATTCAAAAGTTGCCTGGAAGAGATCGCTTTACCGATAAAGCCTCCAATTGTGGCACACCAATTTAAGGTGAAATTTAATCTATTGGAACGAAGTTCCTTATCGCGCGATATGAAAGGGGGCTAGACGGTAAAAATACTTACGAAAAGTTGTCACGACACTTTTTGCGCACGGTATGGCAACGTCGCGTCTCCAAAATTTGTTCGGAAGTCAAATACGGCTATCAATGAAAGTATTCACTAATAGACAACAGCGCCATTCGTTTCAGGTGGAGTTGCGATTGAGCCTACTGATTAATAATAAAATTATTAAGAGTTAATAATAAAAAAAATATTATTATAACTTAAAAAAAGTACAATTCTTTCACTTATTAATCGAAAAGAACTTCGTTCCATCTGGGTGTACTTTGACACTTCTCAAGTTTTTCTGTTATTTTTTTTCGTTGTGGTATCCTTATTAAAAATATTGTGTTCAATAAAGAATTTTCTATCTACTTGTATCTACGAGTATCTATCTTATCTTATCTTAATATATATAAATCTCGTGTCACAATGTTTGTCCTCAATGGACTCCTAAACCACTTAACCGATTATAATAAAATTCGCACACCATGTGCAGTTCGATCCAACTTGGGAGATAGGATAGTTTTAATCTCAAATTATAGTCGTAATTTTAATTTATTGCTAATTATTGTCTGTTATTATTTGACAGTCACAATTATCTGTTAACTCCAGATGATTCTAACAGATGTCGATACCTTTCGACTGGGTTGAGTAAGTAATCAATAGATGGCGCTGTACCCCTAATTGAGGCAAAACAACGTTTGCCGGGTCAGCTAGTCTAATATATATTTTGCAGCAGAAGACAGTACAGTAGGTCTCTTGTAAAAGCCAAGTTCAAAGCTGGCCATGTCTCGTGACACCCTCTTTGCTTACAAATTTTTAATCTTGCCAGCATCTCTCTAAAGTTAATTGCCTCGGAAAGCTGTTAAGGCGTAATTTCGCAGCCACCGAGGTTCAAACTGAAAATATATTTTTAACGTTACCTAATCTTTTTTAATCCAATGTGTTTACTTTCAATTTTTCGCTTCTATTCTTTGCTTTTGTATATAGTTGGTTGGTATATTGTTTTTATCGATAACTGAATTTTATCGGCAATCGAATGTGTTTGGGGATTAGGTATTATATACATGATTATTTTACTAAAAGTAGCTGTATTATATACATGATCCTTTTACTAAAATAAGCTGTAGTTAACATTAAATAATTATCTTATAGCTTATCATACCTAAGAGTTATGTATATAGGCGAAACTAGTGTGCCGAATGCTGTTCGCTATACAGCGGGATAATGCTGCCTAATCCAGTGATTTAATTTGTAAATTTTTATTTAACATTATTAATGTACATAAAGTTTTTAAACTTTATTAATTCAACTAATAGTTATCGAATAAATATAATAATCTCAAAAACAAGTGCCAGTTTGAATAGTACCCAAAATGCCAGCTTTAATGACTAATTTATCAATTGCACTAAAGCTAATTAAAACTAATAAAAACTTTGAAATTTCTCTTCAAAGAAGAGTACACTTTAAACTATGTACATACTTGGAAATATCCTTTGTAGCGCCTGTAGCTTGGCTCACTGTGATTCGACGCGATCATTGAGGTTAAGCAACGGTCGATGCGGATAGTCTTTGGATGGGTTACCATATACAAGACTGTCAATTTAAAAAAGGCATTTTCATTTGGGTGCTACCGTGGGTCGGATGAATCGTTAAATCGTAGGTTCCGGCTGTTAATCTTAGTACTAGCAGTTGTTAAGCCAAGTCAGAGACCTTCGGCCTTGAAAACTTTCGATACCAGAGCTTTGCCACTTAGCTCATACGAAGAAGAATATCCTTAGTTTCCTATGATGTAATATTACAGTCTACATATCTACATACGTCTATGTAAAAGTAACTCATATGTAAAGGAAAGTGCTTTGTGGGTGCAATCCCTTTTTATACAAATCAAAGCCTGCTATATTCAAGGACATGAATTCCAAAACCTTATTCGAATGACTCTTATGTAAAAACGTAACCTTTTCTTTGAAATCCGGACAACCGGAGGATTTAAAAGCTAAAATGTGAACATTATTATTCTTTTTATTTTTTTAAGTAGAAAAAATAGATTAGTCATCCTAGGTGGAAGAAAATCTGAAATATTTAGTGTACTTTCGATCCGAAACCAAATTAAGCTAAGCAATAAAAATATAATAAAAATTTTTGGGTGTGTTCCTCCAACCGACCACCACACCTCCACTAAACTCCTTTCCTTTTGTCTCTCGTTTCGGCTAGTACCATCTCAGTTTAGATATTAGGATTGTTATGTTTCTGAACCTAAATGGTAATAATTAGCCAAGTACGAGACTCGCGCATGAATGGTTCCTTACCATTGTTGTATAAGAGTCCCCTATAATACCTTATTTTTTTTGAATTTATTTTAAAACGCTGCACAAAGGCTCATAAGATCCAGCATAATTTAAATACATAAATAACATGCCCATTGGCTGTGCCATTGGCATAGAATTTGACAACCAGAGTTGTTACATGGTTGTCATGGTTAAGTTAAAATAGTTTAAGTATTTATGTATTAGGCTTCGAAGTATATGTTTGTTGTATGAGAGCCCCCCTCAAATATGTATTTTATTAAAATTTTATAATTACAGGACGTAAGGTGGCCGTACGCCTGACTGAGCTACCATCGCTTCAAAATGAGTAATGAATGTAAGAGAACGTGTTAGAGTAGCGATGTACAGGATGCTCCATTAGGCAGCAAATCGATTTACTGGAAACGGAACATTATGTAATAATGTCTTGCTATTATGTTATCCGAGATTTATTATTGTGGTAGATAATTCATTTATCTTAAGTCCGGGGAACAAATCGTTCGACCTGTTGAAAGGATAATCGATTTGGAAGACACAAGAATGCATAAAACTAGTTTTTTTTTTAAATATCGATGTTAGTTTAGAAAAAAATATATATGTCATTGTTCCAGTGCATTTTTAGGGTTTCCTACCTAAAAGGTAAAATAACGGGACCCTATTACTAAGCCTCCACTGTCTGTCTGTCCGTTCGTCACCAGACAGTTTGAAACCGGAAACTTTGGTATTTAAGTTATGTGTGGTTTTTCGCTCGCTTTACGGTGATTGAAAACACAGTCATTTTAGGACCTCAACATCCAAAAACGTGTGTCATCTTCCAACCCGCACTAGACCTGAACGGTGGATGGCCTGTATACTTCTCTCCTCGTGAGAGAAAGCCCCGAGTCTTAGCAATGCGAACGTACAGTGGGCTGTTTATGCTAATAAGTATAAGATTTCCTTTTGTTACCTAATTTCGTAAAATATGGAAACGTCCTTTTTGGTCAGAGCACCACAACAATTTATCAAGTAAACAAATGCTTTTAGATATAAATTGAACAACGCTGTTTCGTGTTTGCATTTACCTTAATGTATCGCAAGTGAACATTTTATACAATTTGGTACAGAGTAGACAGAGGTGAAATTCCCATCACTTAACGTAAATGATTTTATGCATCACATTTTTTTTACGGTTCCGCGCCTAAAAGATAATAATTATAATATCATAATATTGTTTGGGGACCCCTTTTATATTTTTTATTTTCAGTATTTGTTGTTAAAGCGGCACAAGAAATACATATCTTGTGAAAGTTTCTTTTTTTGGCTATTACGGTTTCTAAGATACAGCCTGGAGACAGACAGACAGACAGCGGAGTCTTAGTAATAGGGTCCCGTTTTTACCTTTTAGGTACGGAACCCTAAAAATTACGGGATCCTATACTAAGCCTCCGCTGTCTGTCTGTCACTAAACTGTGTCTCATAAGCCGTGAGAGCTAGAAAGCTGAAATTTTCACAAAATACGTATTTGTATGTATACTCGTTGTCGCTATGACAACAAATGCACAAAGAATAAATTAATATATGGCATAGAAGGCACCATAAATAAGTCACAAAAAAACTAGACTAAGAAAAACATGATTGTATGTGTCTGAAAATTTCTACTTTCAGTATAAACCTATATAAATCAAATTGCAGCACAGATTTTAGAGCTATTATTATTTTCATTATGCTTAGTCTATATGATATGAAGCGAGTGTGACTTGGTGGCAAAAATTACTGCTTTTTAATAAGACAGTCCCTGATTCGATCCCGGCCCTATACCAATGACTTATTTATCAAGTTAGTGTGGGTTTGCATTTACATTTGCTTTACGGTGAAGGAAGACATCGGTAGAAAATCGTCATTTTTGAGTACTACAATATGCGAAGACGTATGTCATTCGTCAACCCACATTAGCCAGCGTGCTGTAATGGCATATGCCACTCTCCTAATGAAAGAATGCCCCGAGTCCCAGTAGTGGGAACGTATAGTTGGCTGCTTATGCTGGTCTATCCAACTTCACAAGCAATTAATTCTATGTAACTACACATAACAAAACGCTAGTAATACTTATTACGTACTTAAACAACCACTTACGAGTCTTGCGCGGTGCTTAAATCTCACTTTATGCGCCACACAGGGAAAATTACTGACATTCTCGTATTTATTTACAACATTCGCGACCTCCGAGGAATGCTCTGAAACTATTCGAGATAACACAGGTTACGAACATCTCTACGTAACTATTTATAAGCGTCTATAGTCCCTTTGCGTTCGATGCGGGGTTTTTGCTCGGTTTTATTGGAAAGAAACTTCTAAAAGGTTATCTTGTTTGTTGTAACATAAAAAAGATTTTTCTTCATTTGAAATGGCCAATAAAAAAAAACAAGTAGTAAGTCAATTTGAATGGTTATGTGGTCCTATTTAAATTCTATAATTTATTTTGATATGTAATTTATTTATGTGTAAATAAATATTTCAATGGCTTTTAAATTTCATCTTTAGATTGTGCGTTATCTAAAACCAGATTAACACATAAGGTCGTCCATGTCCACAAAAAAAAAGTTTTTTAGTTTTAAAAGGTAGTAGAACATCATTTATTTATCGACGGATAACTAATAACTACAAATTTAATATAACTTAATGTTATATTATGCTATTATAATCTAAAAAACAAGTGCCAGTGGTAAGCGTACCTAAAATGCCAGCCGAGTTGCCTCTTTGTATAGCAATGCTAATCCGCTGTGCTAATTTTAAAAGTAAATACTTAGTAAAAATACGGAGGTGGTATATTTTATAAAGTAAAAGTAGTAGAGATGAAACCGCCTGGTGAGCCGAGATGGCATGATTGATGACTTGATATCACGGTGTTGTCAGCTCTGCGGTTTTCCACCGAGACATGGCAAGCCGGCGAGCGCACCGGGGGCGGCTAGGGCAAGGTTTTGGGTCTAATTACTCAAATAATGTTAAATTTTTGTGTAAAGTTAGTTGTGGAAATTGGGTATTTGAAAAAAAAAAAATTTTGTGATAAATAGAAAGATTATATATTAGTTTTATAACAAAAATATTTTTTTATTATTTTTTTTGCAATAATTCAAAAGTTATTTCAAAATACCGAAGATACGCCGACAACTCCCGAACAAACCCGAGCGCGTGTGACGTCATAATGTTAGTTTTATTATACTTTGTATTAATTATTTTCCTATCAACTGCATTGAGTGTCTGTGTGAAAACTAACATTATGACGTCACACGCGCTCGGGTTTGTTCGGGAGTTGTCGGCGTATCTTCGGTACTGGATTCAAAAATTAATTTTTATTTTGAAATAACTTTTGAATTGTTGCAAAAAAAATAATAAAAAAATATTTTTGTTATAAAACTAATATATAATCTTTCTATTTATCACAAAAATTTTTTTTTTTCAAATACCCAATTTTGCCGGTATAACTCGAGCCATGTCCTCTTACTTGTATTACCAGACTAGCAGCCACTCCCGGCTTCGCACGGGCTATAAAATAATCCAAGTTGTAAAGAGAAGCAAAATATAGCCTATGTTACTCAGGGATAATGTAGCTTCCTAATGGTGAAAAAAAAATTCAAATCGATCCATTAGTATCGGAGACTATTTGCGTCAATCAAACAAACAAACAATCAAACTCTTCCTCTTTATAATATTGGTATGGTATAGATGAGTGTGAGCAAGAGTAGAGCTTCCATTTGTTTTTTCTATTCAAAAATAGTTGTACTAAAACGTCACAGATGAAATAGCTTTCGTGAAATGTATTTTTTTTTTAAGGCGCTTGCCCAGGTAAATCAAGATTCACCTAAATAAGCTTTATCTTTTGAAATAGGACATAACATGGTCAATAACGCCATTAACATAATTTTACTTTACGCATATTTTTTTTTTGTTGGTTTACTAATAAAGTTCATTTAAAATAAAATATCTCGTATTTTAAAGCAGAACATGTTTTTTCTGATAACAATAATAATTATGTTTCTAGAAACTTGTACCTGTATTCATGTTTAGAAATCTAGCTGTAGGCTGGATAAAATAAAAAGAGTTGCTCAACTCCATGTTTGTTTAACATTTGACCGTTCTGATTTCGAGAGACGAAAACATAGCTACGATTGTTTTGACCTTTGGTTGACCATTATTATAAACAAATTACGGAAACTAGACAAATAGTGCTTTGTAGTTAGAGTGCATAGGCTAGATAGTTCGAGGAATGGCGGGTATCCGGCTCGAAGGACAAAATTTTCATGGCAATAACTAATTAATAACGCATTAGTCCTTAGCAGTCGAAGATTGTTATAACTGTATGACAGAGTCACAAAGAAGTCTCTCCAAATTGCTCAGTAATATACAATATGCGATTTCTTTTCATAAAGTACTAGCTGACCCGGCAAACGTTGTTTTGTCTCACTTAGGGTTATGAAAAATAGGTAGTGTAGCTTAAACGACACGTTCGTAGATTTACCATAGCAGTGCCATCTATTGATTACTTACTCAACCCAGTCGAAAGGTATCGACATCTATTACAATCATTTGGAGTTAACAGATAATTGTGGCTGTCAAATAATAACAGACAATAATTAGCAATAAATTGAAATTGCGACTATAATTTGAGATTTAAACTATCTTATCTCTCAAGTTGGATCAAACTGCACATGGTGTGCGAATTTCATTATAATCGGTTAAGTGGTTTAGGAGTCCATTGAAGACAAACATTGTGACACGAGATTTATAAATATTAAGATAAATACTCTATGAAAAGAAACTGTTTACATTAGATGTGTTTTGGTGTTGTACTTTCCTTCGAAAAGGTATCCAGTTTACTTAACGTACTAAACGTTCTCGAAGTGGTATGCTTGAAAAAAAAATATGTATGTCTTTATAACGTTGCCTGTAATGATAACAATTGAAGGTGTAAAATACTGGTCCAAGACTAGCCCTGCCGTCAATCGTCGCTTATCTCCGGTGATTGCATGCAAATAAGTTAGTCAAACTATCTGCGCTTTTAAAATTAATACTTAAAAACTCTTTTATGAAATTAGAGCACAAATGCATTTCAGTGAAGAGGGCGTAAATCGAATTCTGTGTTCAGGTGGCGCTGTACCGCAATTTCACCGCGTAATCAACGCTAGTTACCGCTCTCTGCGAGCAGTCTAGCCACTAGCAAACACCTACAAAACTACCACGCTAGTGACAGGCGCCTGTAATAATAATAATAATTTCGTATGAGCTAACTGACACGGCTCTGGAGTCGAGTGTTTTAAGCCGCCCTAGGATACGTGACTTGGATTAATGACTGCTTGTTTTAATAACTAGACTAACAGCCGGGACCTACATTTTAACGTGGCGCTCAACCCATGGTAGCGTCCAGATAACAATGCCACTTTTAAACCTTAGTAATCGCGTAGCTACAGGCGCCTAGCTAGGCTGGCTTGAATAACTAAGGTGATCTGATCAATCACCGAAATTAAGAGGCAAGTTTTCGGCGGGTGAAATAAAGGAGAAAACACACAGTTTAATGTTGCGTTTTTTACTCTTTGCAGCTGCTAGGTATTTGACAAGCAGGGCACGTAAGCACATGAGTCAGGGACACTCGCCTGTCGTCGGGACAGGTGGAGCATGCGTAGTCTGAAACAACTGGTTCTCTAGGAGGCTATCGGAACAAACTATTAGGTGCTATATAAAATTACGTCTAATATAAGATTATATTTATATTAAATACACTTATAATTAAAAAGAAAAACAAGGTGTTTGAAAAAATAAGCGAAACAATGAACAAAGATGGCAAAAAATGGTATAAAGTATAGTAGGAAGTAAAATCTTGGGTAAAATGTTTACTTGCACGTATTGTAGTCGAAGGCGAACCAAATCTCCGCGGACCAAAACTAATACGGCAGCTTTGTTTCCTTTACGACTACGTAATCATGACCTAGGCAATAAATACTCGTAAATGCAGTAAAAAAAGAGCAAACTATTTATAACTATTTTTTACACTATACACCCTGACAGTTGGGCAAAGGTTTCCATGGAGTGGGACTTTTTAGATGGCATAAGACTACGAGGCAGGCCGCCAACTCGAAAGTGCAAGGAGTTGGTGGACTTCCACACCAACTGGAAGGAACTGGCCCAGGACAGAAAATCGTGGAGATCATTGGGGGAGACCTTTGCCCAACAATGGGATAATATCTTATATATAAAATTTCCGTGTCACAGTGTTTGTTACCGTACTCCTCCGAAACGGCTTGACCGATTTTTTTCAAATTTTATATACGTATTCAGTAGGTCTGAGAATCGGCTACTGTATATTTAGAAATAATTATTAAGGCAAAACAACGTTTGCCGGATCAGCTAGTAAATATATAAATATCTATTTGTAATCATTTGTATCTAAGTGTGCACAATAAATATTTTTTCTTTCTTTCTTTCTTCTTTCTATATAGGTTAGATTAAAAAAATGGCCAGCAAGGAACGTGACCACAATTATCAGTGTAATTATAAGCGAAGATGGAACATGCATTGTCTGGAATAACTGGCTGTTAAGTAGGCTGCCGGAACACGCTGTTAGGCGATTGATGATAGATTTTTCAATTTAAGAATGGTAGTAGAGAACTAGTAAGTACTTTACCACTATTCGCAGTCAAGCAAAATCTATGCGAATCATCCTATGGTATTTAAACATGATCAACGTTGTAATGTGACTAACTCTTGATTTATGGTACTTCGAGTACAGTTAATTAACAAACTGTTGGATATGATTCTGCTTCGATAAAATACATAGTAACACAGATTTACATATTTATCCCATATCATCCAAAGACTATAAAATGTCATTGGCTGATTGGGAATATGTGAATTTTTTTTTGTTGTAATTTGAAAAGGTGAATTCGTATTTTATACATCTTTTTTGTATTAAAAAAAACACTATTATAACATTTAACAAAAGCTTAGTTTGAGAAAGTAAATTAATAAACTTGTTTTGTTATAACAACCGTTATAAGTTAGAAAACTTAATTGGATTCAACGTACGTATTCCACTTTAGCAAACGTTTATTTTATGAATGAAACTTGCGCGATGACTAAATAAGAGAAAACACTTAAACGTACTCCTGAAAAGAAAATATAGATAATAAAATGAAGTGAATTGTGTTTTCTGGTGAAAACTATTCTAATGATGATAATGGATGTATAATGATGATAATGGTGGTCCGATACAATTAGGAAAACTATATTCTCAACTAAAAAAAATATATATAAAATAAGCAAAAGCAGCCCACTATACGTTACCACTGCTAGGATTCAGGGTCTTCTTATACAAGGAGAGAGATAATGGCCATAATTCATAACGGCCATGGTTTTTAGGTTTGAAAAGGTTAAAATAATTGTTTACTAAAACACATTTCTATTAAATTTGGCAATGAATTGCCATTTTCTTATATAATACAAAATGCTACGTTTCCATAGGAAACCCTCTGAAAAAAAGGCTCGAATGAAGTTGACTAACTCAACATATACCAATTCCTGATTTATACCTTAATTTACAATTTTGATGTTAGTTTGTCGATACTAAATCCAAACATCGAAACTCATCATAAAAAAATACTTTCATTGTTTTTTTCTATCTACAAAATGAAAGGCATTTAATCAAACACCTTTACATTCTCAAGTTTGAATTAATAACGAAGGCAAACAATAAGAATTGCAATCTGGCATCCCTGAAGACTTTACTGCGGCCCACATTCTCTCAAGTAGAATGGCGGATCACAAAAAGGCAGACTTTTTGAAAGGAATTATTTTATTGGCTGAAATATATAGAAATTAACTTGAAATATCTAGTCTTGGAGAATAGAATTAATGTGACGACGAGAGAAGAAAAGGTATAGAGAGAAAGTTCGAGGAATCGTCACAAAGAGTTTTTATTTCTGAGCTGGAGCCATGGTATAGTATTTTCCTGGCATACCATATCTTATTTTTCTTTGTTCTATGGTAATACCGATAATCTACTTCGGTGCACACGTGATATAGGTATAATATTTGGATAAACTATCCATTTCGCACCATGCATTTGTCAGCTTCATGCCATTGACAACCATAATGAGACACCGTATAGTAATTGCGTATCATACTATGATTGACAGTTAAAACCGGCAGCATAATATAAGCATCTATTTTCCTTATACGCAGCAAAAAAGTTATTTGTCGAAATTCCAACATTCAAGGGAGATTAGTCGAGAATTTTATTTTTTTATTTATAGATTTAGTGCTAAGAAAATTCTTTGAAACTGAGAAAAAATAAGATATTTGTGACAAGATGGTTAAATTGTTTTGCTCTAAATATGTCAGCGCTTGACCATAAGTCATGTGATGGTAAGTGATATTGAGGTCTACGGTGGAACCTAGAAAGAGCCGGTTCACTCTCGCCTTGAAAATAGCTAAACAAAAAAGTCCTCTATTTACTCATGTTGTATTCTGACAAAAAAATATTTGAATTCATGGTAGGCATTGCTATTGCTATTCTATTCCAATACCGGTGGCGTCCTTAGCTTAGATTTTTTTTTATTTCAACTATGTTGTCAAGTCATAGAATAACAAACATGAAAATATTAATAAAAATGTAGAAAATTAGCCTTTGCCCTTAAATTTTGATTGTTTCTTTGAGAAATTCAGTCTTACATATGAATATAAAGATCAATTTATTCTCGTTGATAAAAAAGTGCTCGTACAATTCTTATATCTACATAGCTTATAATTTAATTAACTGGTACGTTTAAATTATTATTTCAAGCATAACCTAAACAATAACAAATACCAAAACAAAGCAATAGAGAATTAAAAACAGTTTTTTGGCTATATATATTATGTATTTTCTCTAAAAAGTTATTCCGAATTTTCCCAAAATTGATTGCGTGACCATTTTTTAGCATTTACTTTGCCAGAATGTGATCCCCTTTATATATTCTACTCATTCTTGAATGAGGTAAATTGAAACAAAGTCCTTTTTTCTCAAAACATTTTTGTTTATGTCCGACCACTAAAAGGTTTTAACAAGTTACGTTTATATTTTCGCAAAATCAGAGTCAATTTTGAACAAAATTTCCTTTGATGTAATATTAGTACTTCATACTAGTTTTAAGATATTAAATTTTTAATGCTCCGAATATTCAGAGTTAGAGTAATAAGAAATTAAACAAACGTCTTAACGAGATTTATATTGATAGTGCATAGAAGTGGACATATAAATTCTTTTTTGTTAATCGATTATGAAAAATAAAAAAATATTTTTATATTATAATTATTTACTTGTTTTTTATAACATTTTGAACTTTAAAATCACTAAACTTATTATCAGATTCTTCAAGGCAACAACTTATTTAATTTTACAAAGGCATTCGAACCACATGCCACTTGCGATTTAGTCAAAGTGCTCGGAATTTTGGCCTCAAACAGTTTTCAGTTTTGAAATAGTTACTTGCCAAAACTGAGCAATCTGTCTCAAATTTAAGTTCCATATTTTGAAGGAAAGGGCTGTTTCAATGAAATTGAAATACGAGTAGAACTGCTTTCGCTTTAATAGAAATGGTTATGACAAAGACCGCCCGTTGTCAAAATCAAAGTCAAATTTATTGCGAGATGAAATTGTCAGGATCACGAGACTTTAATTAACATTTCTATAATAGTTCTAGTCAACATTTAAAGGTTCTTCACGAGAAATAGTAGATAGATACTTCTTTGAAAATACATAATATATTAAAAAAAAATATGCAAAACGAATCTAAGCACAGGCCTTTCTAAACGTCCTTCCTTTCCCTTTTTTTAAAGTTTAAGTTTTACTGTTTACTTAGTTTAGTTTAGTAGACAAGCACAAGCCACTTACTATACGTTCCCATTTCTGGGACTCGGGGCCTTTTCTCATGAGGAGAGAGATATAGGTCATAATATTATATGATATAATGATCCTCAAACATGTCAGTTTCCTGATATTTTCTTTACCGTAAAGCAAGTGTAATTCCACACATAACTTGAAAAACAAGTAGCGTTCACGTATAGCTTGAAAAACAAGTTATTGCAGACCGACAACTTACTTATGTGTAAGTATTCTTCTGCTTCTTTCTCCATTTCTTTATTTTTTGGGGCTTGCCCTTGATCACAATTCACCTGATGGTAAGCGACTATATGATCTTAAGTGGAGCGCGCTTACCCAAAACCACCAGATTGTAGTTTTCGGGGGTTAGGGTAGAACAGCTTGGCAAAAAAATGCATACCTTTACGGATTTCGCGTAAAAAACAGTCACACTTACTTATTGTTAAGTTGGACTGAGTCCAACTTTTAATAATAAGTAAGCGTGACCGTTTTCTACGCGAAAATATTAAGATGCCTTACGTGAACAGTTTACAATGTTTACCTTCACAGTTCGCACAATGAAGTTTTCACGGTTTTTTTGCTTATGTTTGTGAAAATGGTACAAAAGACCACCTGCGGTTCATAGATAAAATGGGCACATAAAAAGCACCGTACTGTGCGAATAACTCTGAACTCCCAAACTATTTATTGTTGACAGTTGATCGAGTGGGCAGTTTTTCGCTCGTTAGAGCAACACCGATTTATTTTGCTAAACTTTCTGTAACTAAGGTAATAATTCAGCTGTTTTTATGGTGGCAGAGTAACAGAAAGAACTTAGTAAGTAGTAAGTACTAAAAAAAAAGAGTTACATTATGAATTAGTACGAGTATATTAGGTAATTACGGTTTTTATTTATTTAAGAATCAGACGTTTTAGTGTTGATCCGGTCAAAAAGATTAACAAACTCTCACATTAGTAGCTATTCATATAAGGAAAATTCGAGGCTGGCCGAGGAAGATATGGATAGAGTGAGTGTAGAGACGATGGCTGATAGAGAAGAGTGATAGATAGAAAAATCTTTATTGGACACATTAAATTAAAAGAAAAAGAAAGAGCTTACAAATTAGTGTGCCACAATTGGCGGCCTTATCGCTTATAGCGATCTCTTCCAGGCAACCTTTGGATGGAGAGGAGTTTATAAACAACTGAACAAGGACGAGAGTGGAAGAGGAAAATTTGCTGTGCCGACCCCACCTAGTGGGATAAGGCAAGGAAGAAGAAGATAAGGGAAATTTGTGTAAGCTAAGTGTCTAAATCTGGTCTCAAATGTTTTGAGCCGCTGAAAGGTTTCGACTAACAGCAAGGACTAATGGTAATGCCAAGTCGTAAACGTCACTTGAACTATAAATCGTCATAATAACAACACGTCACTTTTTTTAATTACAGTCTCCCATCTAAATCCGTCCGCATCGATTGTTGCTTAGCTTTGGAATTCGTTTTAGATTCAGATCATTATAGCCAAGCTACAGGCACTAGTACGCACTAGTGGACTATTTTTACAAAATAAATTAGCATCGTGGTTGATGTTCAAAATTCAAAACTATTATATGTTGCTGAAACTTTTGGCATACAAAGCATTTTAGTTCTACAAACAAAAGAAGCACATTTCCGATTCGAAAACCAAAAAATAAAACAACTGAATTGAAATTTAATCACAAACAATTAAATAGGAAATTTTCATATGTTCACTGACATACTTGTAGTCTCAATCACATTTTTGTTGACAAATTTTGATTCGAATTCAATCGAAGTTAAACGCAGGTCTACGACAATCGGATAACTTTGATAAATCTGATATAAAGTATTAAAGGTCTGGGGCTGTCACGAACTTTATTTTGTATACAAAAGAGATAAGCTAATAGAGTACATCTTATATATAAAATTTCCGTGTCACAGTGTTTGTTACCGAACTCCTCCGAAACGGCTTGACTGATCATTACCAAATTTCATATGCGTATTCAGTAGGTATGAGAATCGGCCAACGTGAAACGTTTTTACCCCTAAGTGATAAGGGTTGTTCACCCTTAAATATATTTTTTTATTTTTTCGATGATTTTTTTTTATTTGAATTTTATATAAAGTGGCATTAAAAAATACATACAACCCTAAATTTTTACTTTTTTATCATCAACCCCTATTTTTTTATGGCCACTTTAGTAAATTTCTGTGTCACAGTGTTTGTTGCCGTACACCTCCGAAACGGATTGACTGATCTTTACCAAATTATATATACGTATTCAGTAGGTCTGAAAATCGGCTACTATCTATTTTTTATACCCCTAAGTGATAAGGGTTGATCACCCTTAAATATTGTTTTTCATTTTTCGACGAATTTTTTTTATTTTATTTTTGTATTAAGTGGCTTTAAAAAATACATACAACCCAAATTTTTTACTTTTTTATCATCAACCCCTATTTTTTATGGCCATTTTAGTAAATTTCCGTGTCACAGTGTTTGTTACCGCATTCCTCCGAAACGGTTTGACTGATCTTTACCAAATTTTATATATTCTTATATATAAAATTTCCGTGTCACAGTGTTTGTTACCGAACTCCTCCGAAACGGCTTGACTGATCATTACCAAATTTCATATGCGTATTCAGTAGGTATGAGAATCGGCCAACGTGAAACGTTTTTACCCCTAAGTGATAAGGGTTGTTCACCCTTAAATATATTTTTTTATTTTTTCGATGATTTTTTTTTATTTGAATTTTATATAAAGTGGCATTAAAAAATACATACAACCCTAAATTTTTACTTTTTTATCATCAACCCCTATTTTTTTATGGCCACTTTAGTAAATTTCTGTGTCACAGTGTTTGTTGCCGTACACCTCCGAAACGGATTGACTGATCTTTACCAAATTTTATATACGTATTCAGTAGGTATGAGAATCGGCCAACGTGAAACGTTTTTACCCCTAAGTGATAAGGGTTGTTCACCCTTAAATATATTTTTTTATTTTTTCGATGATTTTTTTTTATTTGAATTTTATATAAAGTGGCATTAAAAAATACATACAACCCTAAATTTTTACTTTTTTATCATCAACCCCTATTTTTTTATGGCCACTTTAGTAAATTTCTGTGTCACAGTGTTTGTTGCCGTACACCTCCGAAACGGATTGACTGATCTTTACCAAATTATATATACGTATTCAGTAGGTCTGAAAATCGGCTACTATCTATTTTTTATACCCCTAAGTGATAAGGGTTGATCACCCTTAAATATTGTTTTTCATTTTTCGACGAATTTTTTTTATTTTATTTTTGTATTAAGTGGCTTTAAAAAATACATACAACCCAAATTTTTTACTTTTTTATCATCAACCCCTATTTTTTATGGCCATTTTAGTAAATTTCCGTGTCACAGTGTTTGTTACCGCATTCCTCCGAAACGGTTTGACTGATCTTTACCAAATTTTATATATTCTTATATATAAAATTTCCGTGTCACAGTGTTTGTTACCGAACTCCTCCGAAACGGCTTGACTGATCATTACCAAATTTCATATGCGTATTCAGTAGGTATGAGAATCGGCCAACGTGAAACGTTTTTACCCCTAAGTGATAAGGGTTGTTCACCCTTAAATATATTTTTTTATTTTTTCGATGATTTTTTTTTATTTGAATTTTATATAAAGTGGCATTAAAAAATACATACAACCCTAAATTTTTACTTTTTTATCATCAACCCCTATTTTTTTATGGCCACTTTAGTAAATTTCTGTGTCACAGTGTTTGTTGCCGTACACCTCCGAAACGGATTGACTGATCTTTACCAAATTTTATATACGTATTCAGTAGGTCTGAAAATCGGCTACTATCTATTTTTTATACCCCTAAGTGATAAGGGTTGATCACCCTTAAATATTGTTTTTCATTTTTCGACGAATTTTTTTTATTTTATTTTTGTATTAAGTGGCTTTAAAAAATACATACAACCCAAATTTTTTACTTTTTTATCATCAACCCCTATTTTTTATGGCCATTTTAGTAAATTTCCGTGTCACAGTGTTTGTTACCGCATTCCTCCGAAACGGTTTGACTGATCTTTACCAAATTTTATATACGTATTCAGTAGGTCAGAGAATCGGCTACTATCTATTTTTTATACCCCTAAGTGATAAGGGTTGATCACCTTAAACATTTTTTTTTAATTTTTTTATTTTATTTTTGTATTAAGTGGCATTAAAAAATCCATACAACCCTAATTTTTTTACTTTTTTATCATCATTCCCTATTTTTTATGGCTATTTTAGTATTTTATTCATTTTTCATCTCGCTTGATAACTGATCAAATATAGTATCTAACTGTACTTCGAGTAAAAATCCTTATTTTTTTTTGAAGAAAATAACTAACAAAATTTAACCTGATATACATATGCTTAGTATTATTACCAATCTTAAATACTTAAAATTTGCCGCGCCTTTACTTTACTGGTGAGTGAAATGCCACACTATGCCATAGACCGAAGTCGGTCTCCTGTTTTACTCGCAAAATTCTTCTTCACAGACTTCTCTCACTGTTTACACAAATTTCGACCTTCGTTATTGTTTATGTATCGTATGTAGTAGTATTGTTAACAATTATCATTTTGCTATATCAATGTAACTCTCTTATTAACTTAACCGCGGCTCCACCCGCGTGTAAGTCCCTTTATTGCATAACCTCTCCTGCACATGACTGTTGTAAAAAAATGTATTTTCATCTGTGCTTTACTGTGGATCGGATTATACGTTAAATTGTAGGTCCTCTTAGCACAAACAGTCGTTAAACTAAGGCAGGGGCTTGAAAAACTCTCGACAACATAACTTGATCACTAAGTTCTTACGTAGAAGAAGCTATAAAATTTGATGTACTAATAAACTAGACCCCGAACGTATGAGCAAAAAATTTTCAACAAATATGATGATGACACTACAAATATTATGTAATTTTTTCTGCTTCGGACTTCTTTATGCTCAAACGGCTCGAACAAATATGCTAAAAATTTTCGCGCTCGCTTCGCTCGCGATTGGCCCTAGGACGTTTTGGGTCATAGCTTACGACACTACAAATATTATGTAATTTGTTCTGTTTTGGACTTCTTTATGCTCAAACGGCTCGAACAAATATGCTAAAAAAATTTCGCGCTCGCTTCGCTCGCGCATAGCTCGCTGCGTTCGCATCCAGCTTGCTTCGCTCGCGATTGGTCCTACGACTTTTGGGTTATAGCTTACGACACTACAAATATTATGTTATTTGTTCTGCTTTGGAATTCATTATGCTCAAACGGCTCGAACAAATATGCTAAAAATTTTCGCGCTCGCTTCGCTCGCGCATAGCTCGCTGCGCTCGCATCCGGCTCGCTTCGCTCGCTATTGGTCCTAGGACGTTTTGGATCATAGCTCACGACACTACAAATATTATGTTATTTGTTCTGCTTCGAACTTCTTTATGCTCAAACGGCTCGAACAAATATGCTAAAAAATTTCGCGCTTGCTCCGCTCGCGCATAGCTCACTGCGCTCACATCCGGCTCGCTTCGCTCGCGATTGGTCGTAGGACGTTTTGGGTCATAGCTTACTACACTACAAATATTATGTAATTTGTTCTGTTTTGGACTTCTTTATGCTCAAACGGCTCGAACAAATATGCTAAAAATTTTCGCGCTCGCTTCGCTCGCGCATAGCTCGCTGCGCACGCGTCCGGCTCGCTTCGCTCACGATTGGTCCTATGACGTTTTGGGTCATAGCTTATGACACTACCAATATTATGTAATTTGTTTGGTAACGGCTCGAATGGAATCGCTACATTATTTCATTTTACAATGAAATTGTATTATACAAATAACAGACTTCAAAATCATACCTACATTTATAAATTCTAACTGTATCTAAAAAGTGAAAAATAATTTTATGCCTACACATAAGTACTATCGAAGACTTTATTTGATTAACTTATAAACATGCTATTTTCAATTTGTATTTATCCTGTATTCTTGGCGTCGGTGCCATCTAAGAAGAACAAATTAATGTTTGTTAAAATAAACACTATTAAATAGATAATATGATTGAACATAATATTTTTTGGCGTTTGTTACTTTTATATTCCCTTAACGTTTGTTCATGGCGCTCCATACCCATTTCACGCATATACCATACACACTTATAATAAGTAAGTAACATTTTAATTATACTAGAATTTGTCTTGAAACTAGAATAAAAATAATTAATAAGGCAAAACAACGTTTGCCGGGTCAGCTAGTCTTATATATAAAATTTCCGTGTCACAGTGTTTGTTACCGAACTCCTCCGAAACGGCTTGACTGATCATTACCAAATTTCATATGCGTATTCAGTAGGTATGAGAATCGGCCAACGTGAAACGTTTTTACCCCTAAGTGATAAGGGTTGTTCACCCTTAAATATATTTTTTTATTTTTTCGATGATTTTTTTTTATTTGAATTTTATATAAAGTGGCATTAAAAAATACATACAACCCTAAATTTTTACTTTTTTATCATCAACCCCTATTTTTTTATGGCCACTTTAGTAAATTTCTGTGTCACAGTGTTTGTTGCCGTACACCTCCGAAACGGATTGACTGATCTTTACCAAATTATATATACGTATTCAGTAGGTCTGAAAATCGGCTACTATCTATTTTTTATACCCCTAAGTGATAAGGGTTGATCACCCTTAAATATTGTTTTTCATTTTTCGACGAATTTTTTTTATTTTATTTTTGTATTAAGTGGCTTTAAAAAATACATACAACCCAAATTTTTTACTTTTTTATCATCAACCCCTATTTTTTATGGCCATTTTAGTAAATTTCCGTGTCACAGTGTTTGTTACCGCATTCCTCCGAAACGGTTTGACTGATCTTTACCAAATTTTATATATTCTTATATATAAAATTTCCGTGTCACAGTGTTTGTTACCGAACTCCTCCGAAACGGCTTGACTGATCATTACCAAATTTCATATGCGTATTCAGTAGGTATGAGAATCGGCCAACGTGAAACGTTTTTACCCCTAAGTGATAAGGGTTGTTCACCCTTAAATATATTTTTTTATTTTTTCGATGATTTTTTTTTATTTGAATTTTATATAAAGTGGCATTAAAAAATACATACAACCCTAAATTTTTACTTTTTTATCATCAACCCCTATTTTTTTATGGCCACTTTAGTAAATTTCTGTGTCACAGTGTTTGTTGCCGTACACCTCCGAAACGGATTGACTGATCTTTACCAAATTTTATATACGTATTCAGTAGGTCTGAAAATCGGCTACTATCTATTTTTTATACCCCTAAGTGATAAGGGTTGATCACCCTTAAATATTGTTTTTCATTTTTCGACGAATTTTTTTTATTTTATTTTTGTATTAAGTGGCTTTAAAAAATACATACAACCCAAATTTTTTACTTTTTTATCATCAACCCCTATTTTTTATGGCCATTTTAGTAAATTTCCGTGTCACAGTGTTTGTTACCGCATTCCTCCGAAACGGTTTGACTGATCTTTACCAAATTTTATATACGTATTCAGTAGGTCAGAGAATCGGCTACTATCTATTTTTTATACCCCTAAGTGATAAGGGTTGATCACCTTAAACATTTTTTTTTAATTTTTTTATTTTATTTTTGTATTAAGTGGCATTAAAAAATCCATACAACCCTAATTTTTTTACTTTTTTATCATCATTCCCTATTTTTTATGGCTATTTTAGTATTTTATTCATTTTTCATCTCGCTTGATAACTGATCAAATATAGTATCTAACTGTACTTCGAGTAAAAATCCTTATTTTTTTTTGAAGAAAATAACTAACAAAATTTAACCTGATATACATATGCTTAGTATTATTACCAATCTTAAATACTTAAAATTTGCCGCGCCTTTACTTTACTGGTGAGTGAAATGCCACACTATGCCATAGACCGAAGTCGGTCTCCTGTTTTACTCGCAAAATTCTTCTTCACAGACTTCTCTCACTGTTTACACAAATTTCGACCTTCGTTATTGTTTATGTATCGTATGTAGTAGTATTGTTAACAATTATCATTTTGCTATATCAATGTAACTCTCTTATTAACTTAACCGCGGCTCCACCCGCGTGTAAGTCCCTTTATTGCATAACCTCTCCTGCACATGACTGTTGTAAAAAAATGTATTTTCATCTGTGCTTTACTGTGGATCGGATTATACGTTAAATTGTAGGTCCTCTTAGCACAAACAGTCGTTAAACTAAGGCAGGGGCTTGAAAAACTCTCGACAACATAACTTGATCACTAAGTTCTTACGTAGAAGAAGCTATAAAATTTGATGTACTAATAAACTAGACCCCGAACGTATGAGCAAAAAATTTTCAACAAATATGATGATGACACTACAAATATTATGTAATTTTTTCTGCTTCGGACTTCTTTATGCTCAAACGGCTCGAACAAATATGCTAAAAATTTTCGCGCTCGCTTCGCTCGCGATTGGCCCTAGGACGTTTTGGGTCATAGCTTACGACACTACAAATATTATGTAATTTGTTCTGTTTTGGACTTCTTTATGCTCAAACGGCTCGAACAAATATGCTAAAAAAATTTCGCGCTCGCTTCGCTCGCGCATAGCTCGCTGCGTTCGCATCCAGCTTGCTTCGCTCGCGATTGGTCCTACGACTTTTGGGTTATAGCTTACGACACTACAAATATTATGTTATTTGTTCTGCTTTGGAATTCATTATGCTCAAACGGCTCGAACAAATATGCTAAAAATTTTCGCGCTCGCTTCGCTCGCGCATAGCTCGCTGCGCTCGCATCCGGCTCGCTTCGCTCGCTATTGGTCCTAGGACGTTTTGGATCATAGCTCACGACACTACAAATATTATGTTATTTGTTCTGCTTCGAACTTCTTTATGCTCAAACGGCTCGAACAAATATGCTAAAAAATTTCGCGCTTGCTCCGCTCGCGCATAGCTCACTGCGCTCACATCCGGCTCGCTTCGCTCGCGATTGGTCGTAGGACGTTTTGGGTCATAGCTTACTACACTACAAATATTATGTAATTTGTTCTGTTTTGGACTTCTTTATGCTCAAACGGCTCGAACAAATATGCTAAAAATTTTCGCGCTCGCTTCGCTCGCGCATAGCTCGCTGCGCACGCGTCCGGCTCGCTTCGCTCACGATTGGTCCTATGACGTTTTGGGTCATAGCTTATGACACTACCAATATTATGTAATTTGTTTGGTAACGGCTCGAATGGAATCGCTACATTATTTCATTTTACAATGAAATTGTATTATACAAATAACAGACTTCAAAATCATACCTACATTTATAAATTCTAACTGTATCTAAAAAGTGAAAAATAATTTTATGCCTACACATAAGTACTATCGAAGACTTTATTTGATTAACTTATAAACATGCTATTTTCAATTTGTATTTATCCTGTATTCTTGGCGTCGGTGCCATCTAAGAAGAACAAATTAATGTTTGTTAAAATAAACACTATTAAATAGATAATATGATTGAACATAATATTTTTTGGCGTTTGTTACTTTTATATTCCCTTAACGTTTGTTCATGGCGCTCCATACCCATTTCACGCATATACCATACACACTTATAATAAGTAAGTAACATTTTAATTATACTAGAATTTGTCTTGAAACTAGAATAAAAATAATTAATAAGGCAAAACAACGTTTGCCGGGTCAGCTAGTAATATATAAATATAATACTTAAGAGAGAGAAAGAGGAGGCCTATAGGTACCAGTAGCAGTGGGTAAATAGAGGCAGATGATAACAATATTTTTTATGAACTTGCGCTTGATAGCTATTCATCTGATGTTAAGTGACGTTGCGGTCTAGGATGTAGCGCGCTTGCCTAGAAAAAAACCGATTCACTCTCGCTTTGAAGGCTACGAGGTTTTGGTTCCGAGGGAACAAGGATTTCAACAAAGAGTTCCACAGATGCAGCTGATGATACTATTGATAGATTTGATCTGTCTATTACTTATTATATTATAATCATCAAAATTATATATGCACACTTGAACATTTAAAACTTTGTTTCTACATTTAACATTAGTAACAATGTACCTGCGATGTCTCTCCTTAAATTTATTAAAATTCAAAGAGACAGCAGTAAGCACCGAGAAAGAACGTGATTCTTATTTACCAATAGTACGTGCCCTTTAGTTGACACGAGAACAAATGACTGTCGCACTTGAGGTTCAAACACTCCATCTTATCTGCTTTCAATCAGATTATTGATTTTCTTACAGATGTTATGCCATTACGGTACAACAACGCGTACTAAATTGCCCGAGCAAGAAAAACGAGCGAAGTCTCTCTCAAGTTCTCGTGTCCAATATAATAAAGTTAAATATCTAATACTAATTGCGCCCCACGGCGTTCCCCGCGTCAGGGAGATAAAGAGGTTAATCCGGAATAAAAAATAACCTATGTGTTAATCCAAGTCTCACCTATATTCATAGTAAATCTCATCAAAATCAGTCCAGTCGTTGAAATTTGAAAGAGTTACATAGATTTTGAAGTTATTTGCAAATCCCACGGGAAGCACTCAATTGTTTTCGAAATAAAACATAGCCTATATCCAACGTCTGACCTATGTTCAAACCAAATTTCATCAAAGTCGGTTCAGCCGTTTGAACGTGAAGAAGTAACACACATACATACACACTTACACACACACAAACTTTCGCATTTATTATATTAGTAGGATATCAAAGACTTTTCTTATAGATAAATATTTAAGAAAATTCTTTGTTTTGCACACATTCAAATAGATAAATGAAATTTATCAAATAATTGCAGAGATATACGATCATAAAGTTTTATAATTAATTTTATTCCAAGAAATTATGTTTGCGATGTCTACTGCGCAGAGAATTGTTAGTGTATACATACTAGCAACGACCCGTGCCGTTTCCTGACTTAATCTTGAATAAAATCTGCATATGTGATTTGAGTCATCAGTCTGCTTCCAACTTAGAAAAGGGAATTCCCTCCACTTTTCAAAACACAACATCCAACAGTCGTGTTTTGTTGCTTATACTGTTTTGCGTGATCGAAACGAGCGTTATGATTGGTTGTGGCGTTATCGCGTGGCAGTTGCCACATAATTAAGTTTTGGTTTAGGGGTTTAAGCTTCTAATGGTAAACAAACAGTATGTAGTATTCTCAACCACAAGCTTTGGCCTCTATATCTAGTGTTTATTACGGAGCCTCTATTGCAAAATGTGTGTAGAAAAATCGGTTTACCAATATCCGAAATTGGTTTGAACAAAAACTACAGTGTATGTTAGCTACCATAACACAAACTAGAAATGGTTCAGTATGGGGTTAACCAGCCGTGTGTGAATGGTGTCCTAATATTTAACAGTGGATGACTCTAAGAAAATTGTTACTGAAAAATTAAATCTTATATCATTAAATGAGCAATTGTTGTATATAATAATCGATCAAGCTAGGAATCAATTTTAGAAAATGTCATATAAAAAAAATACCGAGAAATCTCGGTCAACCAGGTACTAATTATAAATCACAAGATCGACGCAGATGGCGCATTCAAAGGGAGGCCTATACCCAGCAGTGAATTAAAATGGCTGTTGATGTTTATGAAAATAATAAATGTTAAGACACATTATACACATGGCCGGTTAGTCCCATACTACATCATTTCTATTTTGTATTATGGTTGCCAACACTACTGATATACTGCATACGAGTATACACACATAAATTCCTAATCGATACATATTTAACACCCATACCGACAGCCAACAAATTTAGTTCCTCACAAAGATATTGGCCGTTCCGGGAATCGAACCCGGGACCATCTGGTTGGCAATCCGGCATGGTAACCGTTACGAAATAAAGTTTGAAAATGAAAATGAAAATGAAAATGAAAATGAAAAATATTTATTTACCAAACTTATTATAACCTATAGAATATCTAGTGGGTGGTGGGTTTATACATTACGTTACGTTAAAAAATAAGTGATAGCCGTAATTTAAAAAGTTACTCAGTAATAAGTATTTATAAGATTTGCATGGCTAACACGAAAGTCTCCAAAGGGTCAAACTAATTTCAACAGCCAGAATTGAGCAACCCATTTCCGTCGGTCAAAAGGCCCAATCTTAGGCCTACGAAGAAATGTTAACATTCGTACCACGTCTCTTTTTATTTGAGAACCTTAATAAATATTAATCGTACTTTTGTAATGACGGCTTAAATAACTTATATGCATACATTTTCCTCTATTTTAATTATTTTTTATTTATAAGAAATGTAGCACTAGAAAAATATCTAGTTCATTTTATAAAATAAATGGAACAGACTTTTTACAAACCTTTAATTACCTTAAATGTGGTGTTATTTAAATTATAATTCAAATTCAAATGTATTTTTATTAACAGTAGTGTTTCTTTTGTTTTCCAGTGTTCCATTTTCAATTGTAAACGGGAAAATATAACAAAGTAGAATCTGGATCGAGTTGGCGAAAATCTATATCATTTCAAAGGGAATTTTGTAAAGGAACTTCGAATAACGAACGTGGTGTAACGGGATAACTAAAAGAATTGACAATGCAGTTTTACTTGTCTTTTTTCACTCGAGTTAGTTTCTTTAAGGTCATATAATAATAATATTTTTCCACTATGTTCCATAGTCCTTTACCACCCGGGGATTGTCTTTAAGCCTATTTCCCAGAGATTACCATTGGTTTGTGTCATATATCTCAAATTAAATTTGTCTAAACAGCCTCTACGTGTAAGTTTCAGTGCCACGCATGCTTTCCAAAGGTCCAGAAATCTACATTCCCGTAAAAATAATATGGACTGTCATATTAAATGAAATTAATAATACATTGTTTTTTTTTGACACAAAGTGAAATTATTCTTGTCTCTCAAAGCTGCTCCTCAGAGATACAAGTTCGCTTAGTTCTGAGGATCACGCTCAGTTTCTTTCAGTACATAAATACAAGGATACATTGTAACCATAATGGACTAATGTAATCTGCTTTGAATAGATATCCTTTTGTTTGTTTATTGATAATAAACTTAATTATATATACAAAAAAAATATAGTAGTAAGAAATTTTAAGAAAAACAACAAATAACTTCTGCATAACAATTTTATTTGAGGACTATGTATAAATTTAAAGAAATAATCAAAATTAATCACGTCAACGGATTCAAACCCGCGACTTCCGGCTACCCAAGCGAACGCTCTATTATCTATCGCCTCTGATCTATGGTCGCCTCCTCATTCCCACAAAAAGTTTCTGCTTGATTTGGAATAATTAATTCGTCTGATTACAATATAGAAATTCATTCACCGGCTCAAATAAACAATTGAACTGCAAAATTAAGTACATTCCTCTCTCTAAGTAGCATTTGCCAGACGGTTCACAATCCACGATACCCGATAGAACTTTCTAAACTTTGCCAATAATTTCTCTTTAACAGTACTTATGTTCTTTCAGTTTTTATAGTTACATGCTTCACACTCGAACAAGTTTATTAGTTCTCGAGTTAAGCCGTAAAAAGCACTTGCAGTCATTATAAGTAGCAAAGTCGAAAGATATCGTTAAAAATAATTGCGGACTTTCCATGTTAAAGGCTCATATTTCAGTTAAATAGAATTAGAGTTAAGAAATTATATGGAGATGTATTTGTGACAACTTTTTCTGCCATTGTTTGTAGTAGCTACATGCTTGCATACGTTATGCGTTTTTGTAACTATAAGAAGAACGCACTTGCCACTCAATATTTACGTAGAAAAATTGGATATTTATACTGTTTTACTAGCTGACCCAAAAAGCGTTGTTTTGCCTTAAAGAATAAATTGTAGCCGATTCTCACACCTACTGAATACGCATATAAAATTTCGTAAAAATCGGTCAAGCCGTTTCAAAGGAGTACGGTAACTAACATTATGACATGGACATTTTACATATTAGATATGTTTAATTATGTGCTAAGTATTGATTAATTTATTTGAACTCCATCAAATTAAATATTTTTTTTGGGATTTTATAAATAATACGGGATAATATAAATCTTAAAATTTAAGAATCTATGCTATGCTATTAGGTTATATGACAATATGTAACTTTTATTTGTCTGTAGGCATAGATATTTGATCGTTCTCAAAAAATAATCGAAAAACTAATAAATAAAGCGTTTTCACAGATTAACACAACATCTTTATTTCATCTAAAACTTTAGTAGATTTACTGTGTTTGAATTCATAAATTGTACGAGTAAGGAGTAAGTCAAGGCTTACTCCGTATATCATCCCGATAAGCCTTACGTGACGTTCGATTCTCAATATGGGAGGAAATTTGCCTAATCTAGTAGCTAAGTCAAGGAAACGTGCAACTTGAAATTACCAATTTCAACTCGAAGCCCAGGTGTTATTTACTAAACAGGTTTAAGTAACAGGTGCTTGATATTATTCCAACAAATTATTGCATAAAAGTTGACTTTTGATTCATTTACTCGTAATTACTTGATTTACAGTTTTTCGTTAGAAATCATGAACGGTAAAAATATCGAAAAAATATCTGCATAGCTAAAGGACATATTTAAGAATTTTGCTATTTAGTTCAATAAAAAAAAAACAGATTTTTCTAATCAGTTTTATTTGTAATTTAAAAGACTGATCGGTACCAAAATAAGTTTCAATATACTCTTAGAGTATTTTTTAGACAGCCTTTAAGCAATTTTTTGATATTTACTACCGTTCACGTAGAAGAAACTGAAAATCCAAAATTTTGTCAATTGCACCTAAATGAAATATCTCTTTTAGAAAATAAATAGTTATCGTAGTGTGTAAATAAATGAATTAAAATTGCAACTCTTTAAATTGTGATCGAAAGTGAAACTATTTTAATCCATCTAATATAACATCTTGCAAACCTAATACCAGATATAAGATACATGAAGTTGTCATACCCCTCGACAGTAACATAGGTTCAACCCACCCTTCAAACATGTTAATTCTCCAAATCTCCATACATGTTCTCCTAACAATAGTTTGACATGGATAACTATGCTAGTACTTTCTCAAATTTCTTCTACCGAAATCCGACAGATATTTCGAGTTTCGACACAGACACATCTCTAGTTGTAAATTTAGTAATAAATGCCATCAAGTTTATTCATATCGAAAGCGGTTCGAGTTCGGTTTACGTTTATTGTTGAACTTTCAGGGTTGGAACTTGGAAGTGACATTATGTAGGCTAGAATTATAAAGAACAGATGTTTTTGAGCTGGTTTTTGGAACTAAGAAGCTTGGTTTCGGAAACTATAATATATTTAGTTAGTATGTATTATATAGAATGTAGTATGTTTTTTGTATATACATTCAATTTTTTATTGCACACCCTTCTCATTTCTTATAAGCTGTTCTTCCTTATTACTTGTCTCTAAGAGAACGCCTTTAGTGAGAAGACCGCCATATTTGGCACTAGTTTTATGTCGTTCATATACTCATACATATGTAGCTTAGTCCAGTAAATACGCTGAAATAAAGAATCTATCTATCTATCTATTCTTTGCATGGACTTCGAAGTTTAAGAGTATCTACCACTGAATGCCGTGGCCTAACTAAAATACGGTGATCTTAGTCACGTTGTGTAGTACTTAACGGTTTTACAGTTAAAGCACGACAGGATAGCTGTATGTTCTAGGGCCGTGTAAATAATATTCTTTGTAGCTACAGTCATGAAAATATATGGACATGTATGAGACCCAAAGATACCTGTACCTTTAGACAAGTAACACTCGCTTCAGGGCTCGCTTCAATTCACCATATTCAAATGACATAAAATGGCATACGCAATTTGTTGTCATTCAAAGATAGCGAAGCTAATCCTGAAAAAAACTTCTACTTGTCTAGAGTAGCGCACTAAAGGTCTTTTAACGTATATTTCTAATCTACCGCTGTCACTAAGGTTGGATAGGATATACCATCCGGCATAACTTTAAGAAATAATAAGAATATAGAAATCAGTTTGATATATGATAAAAAACACAAAATACTGTAAAACCAACATACAAAAATCTGCCAATAGATTTAGTAAATAAAAGTACATTTTTATAGAAAATCTGCTAAGTATATCAGTTTTAGTTTAGGTAAAGTGTTGTCCAAACAACTTACTTTAATAACTTTTCGTGTAAGTATGAGATTGTAATCCGATCCTTTCAAAGTCTTCAATGTTTAAGGCGTAGTTTAGAGGTCGATCAGAAAATTTTCATCAATTTTTTTAGTATTTTGTCGATTAATTTTCTTAGAACTTTTCAACAGCGAGAGCCGAGACAATAAATTATTGTGTTTTAAGATAAAAGTTCTTTGAAATTTTAATTGGGTCCAAGTTGGGTTAAGGCGACAAAAATATACAGCTGTAATCTTTGTCAGCTTTTCCACAGCTTTGAAGTGTTCTTTAGGGCACTTAAAAATTGTAGAAAATCTGACAACAAAACGAACGGTTAATCCTAAAAGATTAACCGAAGTTTAGTCCTAATTAAAAGTTAAGGTTTAAAAGTCTTTTCTTGTACCTAGTTCTTGGCGAAATAAGAACTATTGTTATGGTATATGGTGTCAGTACCAGTTAAATGACTCGTATTAACTATGTTTCAAGAGTTTAGATGAGTTTCAAACCAAATTTAATCTAAATTAAAGTTTATTATGTGTACTATTTTTATTATAATATTTTGTCCTGTGTTTTAATACGTCACAATAAATAATTGTCTTTTTTTCTTTCTTTCTAAATGATGTTTAGATCACATACAATCACAATAAAATGATAAAGATTTAATATACTTGGTTAGATAAAAGAAAAAGAACACTCTTACAATGCCAGAGAAATGTGGAAACTAGAGTATTTACTAAGTCGATATGTGAGATACAGTATTACAAATTTAACAACATTATGTAAAAAACACGAATACGATATTGCTTAGCATAAGAATATAGTAGGCTGTGCATAAAATCACATGGGTACTTACATGAACGTGTCTTTTCACATTTCTGTGCTAAATTTTGTTTAATGATAAGGGAAATTTTTTCCGTGAAACCCATTATGCATTGTAAGCACTCTATTTAGAATTTCACAGCGTTCGCACATTCTTTAACCCTTTTATATGTAAAGTAAAACCCTTACTCCTCGCATTGTCCAAGCTACACGCAATTATTCTCAACACCTTTGTGAAGGAATATTATTATTGTTAATATGAACGTCTCTTCTTATGGTGGTATTTTTTACAACAAAAAAATATTTATTTGTGATGTATTTATTTCATTAAAAATGATGTAATAAATACTACCATACTAAACCTTTACGGAAACTGGATTACGCAAAAGCGGCACCGAATTAAGTTTCAGAATTTGCGGATCAATTAATGTTTTAATACATCCTTAATAATCTCAGATCTTTGTGATTTAAAAACTGATATTGAATTATTATTAACTCGTTACTGTAGTAAGCAACGCGTTTTGTAACTTATTTGGCAGACAGAGAACTTCTTTGATATATTAAGATAAATTTCTTACCCTTTAGTGACTTAGACATTAGCACTTTTCCAGTATAATAGAACTTTACTCATATTTGTTCTATATATAGAAAATAGGCATCCTCAAAATGAATAAAATGATAATTTAATATGTTTGAAAGAAAAATATTAAAAACAAATCTTTTTTGTAAGTGTTTAAGCAACCGACGAAAACCCTAAGAGGATTTAAGCTCCTTAACTTTTTAAGGAGTAATTTGTCCTTTTGTCCCTTTGAACTAAAAGTAACTTAAACAGGACACAAAATTTTTATTCAGCTTCCTTTATTGTTATTGTACGTTTGAACTTCTGAAATGAAAATACAAGACGCAAGTTTATATTAAATTGAGAGTTGGATTGTTTCATTCAGCATATTTTAGGACATTTAGCCTATTGCTCTTAGAAAAATAATCTAGTTTCTATTAGAACGAAATTTGATTTTATTTGTCTTTAATTTCTTAAAATATCTGCACACATTTTAATTTTTCAAACATTTTTTTAAACTACGCAAGCAGTCAATTCAAGTAACACACCACTTCAAACATGTACATAGCAAATTTTTACGCCGTAATTCCACCATTTTTTGTCGTATTTCGCACTTTCGTCATCTACCTATCTAGCTACCCCTAGCCAGCTTATCTCCTACGTCACTTACCTGATAGTGTGTAGATGTCACCGACTGCCACCACTGACCGCAACAAGTGTTGTGCCGGCCGCCCGCCCTAGCGCGCTCTTATATACCGCATATAGGCGCCGCCCACAGCCTAATCATAAGCGGAATGCGACTAACATAGTTTGCATTTCAATCTTACGAATCAAAATTTGGTGACGTTTCTCCTTTAAGGGGTCTTACGTCATGTCCTTGGTTGAGGTCAGAGGTATTTCAGGGCCGGAATTAGGTTTAATTTAATTTTATTCAGCTAAATACTTTTATAATGGGATTCGTTTGAACGTTGAGGTTTTGGAATATTGTATTGCGTTAGTATTAAGAACTATTTCTAGTTTAGAATAGTAAGTTTTTTGTTAGAATTTCAAAAGCTTTGAACAAATTGTGCCTTTTTGTGTTTTAATATTGAACCCTTCATTCAAAATGATAACTTATAAGTATGAGCTAAATGGCCAAGCTCTGGTGTCGAACTTGGCCCTAATTTGCCTCAACAACTTTTTTACTAAGAATAATAGCCAGGACCTACAATTTAATGTGTTATCCGACCTACGGTAGCGTCCATATGAAGATAACACTTTTTCAGGTCACCTATCCAAAGACTTTCCCCATCGACCATCGTTGCTTAACCTCGATGATCTCGTCAGATCACCTTAGTTAGCCGACCTACAGGCGCTGCATGCTTAAAATGACTAAGTACCTAACATAAAATCATATCATCCGCTAAAACCAAGCTGAACACAAGATCTTGGACTTATCATGGATACGAATGGATTTGAATATAATTTATTAATATTTCTGAAAATTTGAGAAAATAATTTGCGTTATCGATTACTTTTTATAGCGCAACAGTTTCTAGGAACACGAAAAAGTAATCAATTAACAACGAGTAGAAAACATGGCGTTATTTTTTGAGTAGCATTTTTGCCTGATTACAGTATTGGATGCAATCGAATTGGTTTTGACTGATCGCTTCGGTGCGATCGGTTTTGACTTACATCCAATTCGATGTGTCAAAGTTTGATGTATCGTTAAAACTTCAAAAGCCTTGTAATAAATATGTCCAAAAGCCTTGTGATAATATTAATAATTGGCCAAGTGCGAGTTGGACTCGCGTATGAAGGGTTCCGTACCATTATTGTATGGGAACCCTCGTTAAATATTTATTTTATTTAAATTGTATAATTTAACTTGATAGCCAATATACTTTTATGTATTTTGCGAAAATTTTCAGTGACACTTAACGCTATTGATATATAGCAAAAAAATACAAAACACGTCTGTTGTATGGGACCCCCCTTAATATTTTTATTTTTAGTATTTTTTGTTACAATACACGAGAAATACATATTTTGTGAAAGTTTCAGCTTTCTAGCTATCACGGATTGTTAGATACAGTTCATTTCAGTTTTAAAATATCTTTATTCCAAAATACAAATAAACAGCAACAATTATAGTGTAAATTACTTAATCCTAACATATTGCAACATGAAGTTATTACGTTTTTTTCGCGCTTATTTGCCGATATAAAACTTACAAAATTATTATTCTAATTGGTTAACATTTTGAGATACAGCCTGGTGACAGACAGACATGAAAACAGCGGAGGCTTAGTAATAGGGTCCCGTTTTTGCCTTTTAGGTACGAAACCCTTAAAATGAAATAGGTACCATAATACCTAATTAATGTTTACCAGCTGAAGCTGAAGGCTGGTTTATGAAAAGCTCTATTTTTCTTGATTCCAAGGCATTGTCTTTGTAGGAGCATGAATGGTGTCCAGTAATAGTGGTGTCACCACTCTGGGTAATATTTGAGCAAAAATCCCTTACTACGTGTCTTTAGTAATTATTAACCAGGAGCGAAGAAACATTGTTCATATCCTTTACTGCTTATATTTTAAGTACTTATGTTTGTGTGTGAGTGTGTACGTTTGTTACTTTTTGACACTCACACGGTTGAACTGATTACGATGTTTTTTTATGGAGATTGTTTAGACCACGGATTAACATAAATAGTCTATATGATGTAAAAGGTATTTTGCCTCGTGAGAGGAAATTTAATGAAATTATTTTTTTTTTAAAAAGAAGAAAAAACAATAGATTGTCAACTTTTTATCTCGTATTAAAGCAGATAGCACAGCGGGGCGCAGCTAGTCTTATTAATATTATAAATTAGAAAGTTTGTGTGTTATTGTGCAAAGTGTGTATTTGTTATTTCGTAACGCTTTAACGAATGAACCGATTTGGATGAAATTTTGTGTGAAGTTAACCTATACCTTGCATTAACACATTAGTAACTATTTATTTAAGACAAACGCGGCTAAAGCCGATTTTTTTCATTTGTGGTTGACTTGTTGCCAAAAAAGAAGTTTTATTCATTTTCATAGGACAACGCAACTTTGAGCTATAAAATTCAATCAGATTTACTTGTATTATTTTTTCTAAAACTCATAATAATATAACGGTCCAAGTCAAGATAACAGACTTTGACCTATTGACTTCTTCTTCGTATGAGATAAGTGGCCAAGCTCTGTTGTCGAGAGTTTTCAAACCGCCTGAAGACTTCTGATTTGGTTTAATGACTGCTTGTACTAAGACTAACTTACAGACTCAGGCGTTACTTTATACTCGTTGATAGAAGAAAAGTTGCAATATAAGTGATTATATATCACAGTTTCTCTACGGGATCGTATCCAGAACGAAGTTATTCGACAGAGAACCAAAGTTACCGACATAGCTCAACGCATAAGCAAGTTAAAGTGGCAATGGGCCGGACATATCTGCCGAAGAACCGATGACCGTTATGGTAGACGAGTTCTAGAGTGGAGACCGCGTCTCGGCAAACGTAGTGTAAGACGCCCTACAACCAGGTGGAGCGATGATCTGAAGAAGGTAGCGGGTAGTGGATGGCGAAGACAAGCACAGGATAGGGCCAAGTGGCGTGCCTTGGGAGAGGCCTATGTCCAGCAGTGGACGAGCATAGGCTGATGATGATGATGATGATATATCACAGCAGAAGTACACTAAATATTGCATTTTTTCTTCTATAACAGACCTTAGTAGGGCCTTTCTCGTCCAGATAAAGCCTTCGTCTTGCAGGAGACTGTGGGCAAACAAAGAGAAATATGATTAAAGTGACGCCGGTGAGGCACCCACGTTATCACAACCTCGATAACGTCACGACTAGGTTTCATCTTTAAGGTTAATCTATACTTGAAATTCTTTTTCTCTTTTCTAAGTTAACGAGTTATTATTTTATTGTTTACTCTGAAAAGGTCAACGCATTGAGACAAAGATTAAACTTAAAATTAACTAAACTAAACCACACAATTCACCTGATGGTAAGTGATATTGAGGTCTAAGGTGAATTGTGCTTACCTAGAAGGGACCGGTTCACTCTCGCCTTGAAAATCGCTAGATTGTAGTCATTGGGGAACGGGAAATTCGGCAAGGAATTCCAAATTTGACGGTTTGGACAACAAAGGTGGAGGCAAAACGCTTAGGGCGTGCCTTGGGCATCTCAAACCAGGTTTTTCTTCGTATTAGCTTAGTGGCTAAGCTGTCAAACGTTTTTAAACCGCCTAACCTAGACGAATGTAGACTGTCTATAAGCTATTTTTTCAATAATTTAAGCCGTTTATGATATACCCCGCGTTAATCGGAGATAAAAAGTAGCCTATGTGTTAATCTAGGGGTCATACCTATCTCTGTATCAAATTTTATCGAAATCAGTTAAGCCGTTTGAGCGTGACGAAGTAACAAACTAACAAAAAAAAGTTATTAGCAAGATGACGATAAGACTGAAATTTCAAGCCCATGTCAAAACACGCCTTTTAGTGGCTTATTTTGAATGCAATTAATTAAATTGTTTGATTTATAGACGAGCAGCATTATGCTGACGTGCCTTTCTCTATTTTCACTGATGCGAAATTTAATTTCAAACAGTCCACATAATGCTCATAGTGCAGTAACAATATTCACTATCTACTAGTGGACTTACACAGGTTAGTATATTTTTTTTTGGTTCACATAAATTAAAGACCGGCTTGATAACTGGTTGCAGTTTACTATCTACTAGTGCACTTACACAGGTTAGTAAGTTTTTTTTTTGGTTCTCATGAATTAAAGACCGGCTTGATAACTGGTTGCAGTTTACTGTCTACTAGTGCACTTACACAGGTTAGTAAGTTTTTTTTTTGGTTCTCATGAATTAAAGACCGGCTTGATAACTGGTTGCAGTTTACTATCTACTAGTGCACTTACACAGGTTAGTAAGTTTTTTTTTGGTTCTCATGAATTAAAGACCGACTTGATAACTGGTTGCAGTTTACTATCTACTAGTGCACTTACACAGGTTAGTAAGTTTTTTTTGGTTTTCTGCCACCAGTTATCAAGCCGGTCTTTAAGAATACTTTGGATTACTCGTACTTTACTTTGTATTTAACGACACCTAGATAGCCCTTTAGCGTTTTTGGTAATTACGCTATGCAGTCTTTTTTCATTGTAAATATTTAAAATAAATTTCATGACAACAAGAAAAAAACGTTCTTAAATTTTCTTGTAAAAGAAATTTACATTTTTATTAGATAAGCAAGAAAAATTGTAAAAAGTTCTCAAATCGGTGTACTTAATTCAATTTTTATAGAATAGAAAATCTGGTTTTTGTTTAAAACTTAGTATCTGAATAAGCCAAAACAAAATAAGTTCATGTTTCACAAACATTTTCTAAAGAAAACTTTTAAAGCAATCTAGAAACAACCTTAGTATCTCGTCAGACTTAGTTTTGCGCGTAAGAACACAATACATGTTTATCGATGAAATTAGTTTTATGTTGAGATAGCAATCAGTAGAAACACTTATGTAAAGAAAGGAAATTCGGGTTCTCGTTTACTTTTGTAGATGAGCAGTAAATGTAATTTAGAGTGTGTTTGTACTTGAGAGGTAAGTAAAAAGGTGAGAATGGCTACTGTAAGATTAAATTGTTTTAGGTACCACGTGTATTCAAAAGGCTTTTGGTACATCTTCTTATTCGTTTGAGCTAACTCACCTGGAACTTACAAATTGAAAGACAGACGTAAGTGCCACACAGTTTCTTTGCATGGTCGGGTTACTCATCCAAATATTACCTACATGTATTCTATTCATGCTCTATCCATTAATACCCAATCCTTGACATCTGTTGATTTATTTTATTTTTCTTTTTGTTTTAATGTGTATGTTTTTGTAATATGACTTGAAAAAAGAGTTGAAATAAATGGTATTTGAATTTGAATTACTTATTGTGATATTATTGCTTTTGTCATATTATGGTATAAAATAAAGCCGCCAATATACCTTTGACTTGGCTTAACGACTGCTTGTACTTAAGATTTACAGCCGAGACCAACAAGTCAACGTGTCATCCGACCCACGGAAACGCCCAGATGAAAAAGCTAAGTACATTTGTGTCCATGGTCACCCATCCCAAGAACTCTCTATCCGCAGCGACCTCGATGATCGCGTCAGATCACCTTAGTTCGCCGAGCTACAGGCGCTACACCGCTACTCATACCTATAAAGAGAGTAATGACACAAATCATAAAATTGCGATTGCAAATTAAATACGCTTTATATTGTGTTGACATCTTTAATACCCGAAGATGAGATATTAAACGTATTACTACCACATAATATATGGGTGTTTTTCCGTTCACTATGAGCACTTAATGCTTTTTTTCTCTCAAAAGGCTGCGAAGTGTCTTATTTAATCATTCGCCTTACAAATAGACGCTTGCAAACCGACTACGTGTAGGCACAACCCTAAGCAGTTGTTATTCTTTATGGGCCTTAAACTCGAGCAATGCCCACAATGTCGTCGGTGACAACCCTAGGGTAAAAACTCGCTAGATTTTAACTTGGGCAACTTCAGCGACTTTATGTGTAACTTAGATTATTGGCCAGTTTCATTATTTTCCTTCGCTTCTCGTTGTTTTTTTTTTATTTGTATAAAAAAAATCTGGACACATTTCACACACGGCTGTTTAGCCCCATAATGAACCGTTTCTAGATTGTACTATGGTTGCTAACACACCTGATATACTATATTAGACATACATACTTTGTATAGATACATAAATTATTACACAGACCAACAGCCCACAAATTTAGTTTAGCATAAAGATGTTGGCCGTGCCGGAAATCGAACCCGGAAACTTCTGATTGGTAGTGCAGCATGGTAACCATTACGCCAACGAGGTTTATGAGCATAATTTGATTTTGAGATTTTAAGCTACCCAAAGGTCAAATTATGCCTTATGATCTATGCTGTTATAATGAAAAATACTGCTCGTAAATAACTTACTAAAAAATACTGCTCTTAGTTAAGTATCTTTATTTTTCGGCAGCATTGACGAAAGTAGGATACACCGAAAAAAAGCTCAATGTATCTTACAAAAATACCCCAAAAAGCTCCAAAATTTAGTTTTTAAACACCGAAGCATACATACATTTTGTATGTCTCTCTATATGTGACGTCGATCCTAAAGCTTTTAGTTATATATTCGAAAGGTATATAAGCCGAGAGTGTTCTTACCGTTATATTTATTACAATAAATCTAAGAAAGACTGAAAGAACTTGGTTAGAAGAATACATAAACAGATATATATTTCATAAATAGATCCATAATCCTTTTTCATATCTGGGGCAACAAAATCACTATAGACAAGTGTAATGATCGACTTAATTCTTAATTGGCAGGTTTTCTCTAAATGAGTTTTGTCGCGTCGCAATTCGATATAATCTTAGTGCTTCTCAACATTTAACTATCATTTATCGTCTTAAGTTTACAACCAATAACTAATCCGCATTTGCCTTGCATTACATTTACGGTTCTTAGTTTTGTTTTCATCCAACCGATGCGTTAAACTGATTTTAATGGACACCCATTTAAATGGATTAATTGCGTTCCGAGGGACTAAGATAGGCGAGATGTGTACAAGTATAAAAAAGTGAGTATCTTTCTGTATTTAATAATTTTAGATTTTATTTTATAATTTTAGCGTTAATATTGCATGCCTAAGGCGAAGAGTGTGAGGGACTTAAAGTTATAACCTTTGATAACTTTATAACCCATAGTCTGCAATAAATGATTTGAATTTGTGTTTACAATAAGAATTTTAAAATAATACTTTAGAGAACCTTCGGCAATCGAACCGGCCATATTGAATTTGAAATTTAACATGGTGAATTGTATTCTACTTATCAAGATTTCAATTTACACCCTTGTTGGAAAGTTGCGATAAAATAAATGTAATCCACCATTTTATTACGATGGCTATCTTGGTTCAGTTTTCTTCAAACACATCTAAAATAACTCCCACATAACAAAACAAAACTAAATCATTCCACGCGTAAGGGATCAAATCAAATAAAACTTCATTATCTTGTTAATTGAATTTTAAATCTGACATATTTATTGCACTTGAAGCAAGTTTGTTATTCTACTAATTTCAGAGATACTGGTTCTGTAAACTGTCGGTTCGATTCAAATGCAGGCGATACGTACAGAGAAGCAAAGAGTTCTTGAAAGAAAATTATAATAAAAGAATTCTAAAAAGAAATAAACACTGAAAAGAAAAATCCAGCAATAGAATAAGATAAACTATAGATGATGGTGATGACGATGTCCATACTAGAACCTCCGCATCCAATTCTCCATGCAGCGCAGTTATAGGTACGAGATAACGAGATTTTAACAGCTAATGTATCTGTGATGGGCACTCGGGGGCTGTGCAGGGAATTATGATCCGATACACTTCACTGTCTTTAGTTATTATTTTCCATATCGCCCAGGCTGTATCTCATAAGCCAACCAGGCATTTATTCCAAACGAATGATACAGTGGTGGCGATTCAGCGGCACACACGACTAAACTAAATTTAAAGAAGCCCCGTCTCTTTTCATCTTAGGTGGCCAGAAAGAGACGGCATGTTCTGAACTACACACAAAACAACTAAAATAACGTCAAATATGAAAAATGTAAGCGATTTTAGAGCGCACCCAATTGTATCAGCTCTAAATCTGACGTGTTTGACGTGACTTTAGGTGTTTTGTCTATGGTTTAGATCGTACCATCTCTTTTTGGTCATTTATGACGAAAAAAGACAGAGCTACTTTAAATTTACTTTAGTCGTGTGTGCCGCTGAATCGCCACCAGTGTTATCATACTCCACCTTTGCCAGAATCGCTAACTCGTGTATTTACGTGCCCTGCTGGTCATAAGCCTAGCTGTAATAGTAAAAAACTGGCTTGATAATAGTTTCTTTTACAAAAGATTTGGTCGCTAAAAACAGAATGAAAAATTAGGGCACTACCATAAAATAGTCGCGTTTTTTTCTGTTTTTTTTACATTAATTAACCTAATGTTGATTTTTTTGAAGATACCCTACAGTGGGATAAAAAAGGGCTGTGGATGATGATGATGATTTGTTTGAAAACTGCATAACTAATTACGACAATTCCAGATTTCAAACACTACGTAAGTACCATACGAGTCAATAAGTTGATTCCGAGAAGCTTCGTTTAGCCAAATAAGTTATTACTGCCCAACGATCTACCTACTCACATTCTTAGCGACAAACTAACCCTACAACCCTGCCCCAATATATTCTGTTTACAGAAACATGCGTCACCGCTCGCATAATTGCGTCGAGTATTCTTCTGGCGGTCGTCTTTACGACGCATAAAGTGTGTGAGCTCGAGTGATCACTTCCCGACGACCCTCACGCGCCGCCCCGACGCAAACTGTTGTGTCAATGGAGAAGGGTGGAGAAGGCAGGGTGGGGAAGAACAGCGATTTGAATACATGGAAAGTAAGACTTTTATAAATAAATAAATATTAGGAAACATTTCACACACGGCTGGTTAACCCCATACTGAACCATTTCTAGTTTATGTTATGGTAGCTAACACAACTGATATACTACTTTACATATACATACATACATATTTAATATCAATACATATTCAACACCCAGACCCACAGCTAACAAATTTAGTCAAGCACAAAGATGTTGGCTAGGCCGGGAATCAAACCCGGGACCTTCTGATTGGCAGTCTGGCATGATAACCTTTACACCAACGAGGTCGTCAAACAATACACAACTAGCATCCCGTCCCAGCTTCGCACGGGCTCTAAAATAATCTGAGTAGCAAAGAGAAACAAAATATAGCCTATTTTACTTGGAGATAATGTAGCTTCCTAACGGTGAAAGAATTTTTCAAATCGGTCCAGTAGTTTTGGAGCCTATTCGTGTTAAACAAATAATGAAACTATTCCTCTTCATAATAATAATATGTATCATATTATCTTTTGAGAGCGTTTCCTCTGTTGGTCAAATGTATATGTACCTAGCCTAGCTGTATCATTCAAGTCTGTGTCACTGGTGATCGAAAATGGAGCATGTCGTGTCTGGGTTTACTGGCTTTAGACCATACTGGGAGTTTGCTGCAACACACTGCTAAGTGCTTGGTGACAGATTTAAGGTCTAAGCAAATTCTAGATGATACTCTTCAAACTTCTGTTATGGTTTCTTTATGATGGAAGCTAATCGGCGGGGATTGAACCCGCTCTCTGTGGACCGAATACATCCATAATAGTCGCACTATCTCTGATGGTGTTAAAATTAGAAGTTATATATGCAGATTAGCGACAAACTCATCTAGTCACTCTCTATAAAGAGAAACCATGATACGATATTAAACGAAACCGCGTTCACTTCACAAATTATGCTATTGCTGTATTTATTTTTTAACCCAATGTCAAAACAAAGCTTGCTAGAAGTCGCTGCAAGTCTCTTAATCTTTTTCAGAAGCGCAATCCTTTTACTACGACAAAAATAAAAATTGTAAACATTACCAATTGTTGATTAGATAAATTCAAAACTGCTAATGATACTGGCATTATAAGGAAACCTTTACTTATCAAGGCCGACAAAAGATTCGATATTTACAACCATGCCACTCGTTCAAGTACTACATGCACACCCTAATTAGCAATTAGAGTTATCGATGGACTTGTTACATAGATTCACTCGTTGTGACCTAAACCTATAGTAGGTATATAGTCCTGGATTACCTAAGTTATTGTGATTAGTATTAGGGCTGTCACTCGTTTAAATAATTCTTAAAATAAACGTCAAAATAAGAACATGCTGTACATTTTATATATTTTTTGAAGTTTTGTACCTAATAGGTAAAAACGGGACCTTATTACTAAACCTCCACATTCTGTCTGTCTTTCTGTCATCTATAACATCAATATTATAAAGAGGAAAAGTTTGATTGTTTGTTTGTTTGACGCGAATAGGCTCCAAAACTGCTGGACCGATTTGATAAATTCTTGTTTGGAACCTATGTTTTACCCGTGGTGCATAGGTTATAGTTAGTTTCTCTTTGCAAATTAGATTATTTAAGAGACCGTGCGAAGCTGGGTCGTGATGCTAGTATCTCATACACCGTGATAGATAGAAAGCTAATTTTTCACAAATGTTTTTTTCTGTTGTTGCTAATCAAAAAATACAAAAAATAAGTAAATTTAAAAAGACTTTTTCTTATTAAAGATAACGCTTCATTTTCTTGCCTGTCTGTCTATAAGTTTGTCATCAGGCAGTGAACCGTAATAGCTAATGAGTTAAATTTTCCCAGATCAAGTATTTCTGTTGCCTTTATAACAACAAATGATTCCTTTTTAAATTAACAAAGCGGAGTTGTCCAAAAAAACAATTAGAGGAGCCATTACCAATTTCTTCGTAATAGTTAATTTTAAATCCGTATAGCATTCATTTATTAAACGAACATACGTGTTTACAATATTTATAACTAAATTCTGTGTGAAAAAACAAACATTTTGACAGAACTTTAATCCTAAGATATAAAAGTCAGAATTGGTGTAACACAGCATTATGGTTTTTGGATTTCAGTCGTGTCAATTTGCCACTACCATTAACCATATTTTTTCCTGACGTATCATACCTTTGTTTCTGTTATCCACGGTACACACCAATCAATGACCTACTTTTAAATAACGAGAAAAATAGGTCAATTAAAAAAAAACATGTACATAGTAGGAAAGAATTCCGAATATTTTTCTTTAATTCTTACAAACGACATAGCTTTAAAGATTAGCCGGGACCAGGTGTTTTTTGTAAATCCTTGTTAAGTAGCTCATCAGCAAATTAACACAAGTAAAAAATAAAAAATTGGAAAACCGCCTTTAATTTAAAAATATAAGTGTAATTATTTAGACTTTTTGAAACAGTTTTAAAAATAAATAAAAATAAAAAATAGAAAATAGAATAAAATAGTTTTAAATGTGATTGGTACCAAAATAAGCATAAATATTTTTTTAAACTTATAACTTCTTGGTGATTCAATGTTAGAACAAAACTGTTAATTATTGGCTTTTTAGCTTTACTTTAGCGTGATTTATAATCTTTTTTTTTACTCGTAACCGGTAGGGATAAATCATTTTTTTTATTCATGTACTACAGTTAAAAGTATACTTATTCATTTACTTGTGGCTTATTTATTTTAATAATAATAATAATAATCTTTATTTCACGTAACATAACCCATATGAAACTACCACTTTTTTAATTCGTTTTATTCATTGATATAAAAAGAAGGAATTTTAGAAATAAATTGTGTGTTTGAATAAGCAGTGTTGTGATCGTAGACTTTTTATTGCTAGCGCCATCTATCGAAGTTACAATAAACTAGGAAAACTCTCACATGACTCTGTTTAAGTTACTCAGCTTCTGAACATCGTAAATACAGCCTTTCACGCTGTGTGGCGCTTTTATGATAAATATATACCTTTTCACTAAAACTCTAAATATCGTCGTGCGAATGGACTAACCTTTTTTTTCATCCACTAATTCAGTATCATTTACGCTACTAGCTCTTATGAATTTTTTTTTTATTTGAATAAAAAAATGTTAATTTCCTGAAATATTGAATTTTCTTCTTTACTGCCTTCGAAAAAAAGAATATATATTTTTGTGTGTGTTCCCTATTTTTGGGAAGAAATTAATTTAAAATTGGTCCCGTATAAATTTCCGAAATTCTATTAGTCTGAAGTTGTTTTAGATTTTTTAACTATAGCAATTGCCAATCCCGCCAAAAAGGCAAAATAAGTACCTATAGTTCAAGCGTGTATAATGTTTCTAAGAATAAATGTTATTTGTTTTGGTATTTTCATATTTCTGAGACAACAATGACGTTCATTATAAAAAAACATTTAGTAAGATTATTCCAAGAAAGTCCGATGAACACTCGCGATTTATGTATATGCACTTTGACATTATTGATAATAATAAATGACCTATTTATAAACTGGTAAAGAAATTATAAACAATCATTACTTACTCCTCACTCACAGTCTGCAGTGTTCAAGTGTGTCCGTTATCAAAATGAAGATTATATTGTTTTTTGTTTTATTTGCAACGGTAAATAATAATTCAGTATTATTTTTGTTTTAATTAAAATCGCTCGTATTATAATTATAGATTCTTACTTGTTTAACTAGGATCTATGGTTTCGTGCAATAATACCTAAGCTATGTAATTTTTTATTTGGTGTAAAATAAAATGTAATTTTGCATTTTCAGATTCAAGCCGATGTTCTGAGCCAAGCCAGAAATAAAGGAGCTACTTTGGTATGACTTATTGTTATTTCTTAATTAACCTCTTATTTTGACGTGTTCTTATGGCGAAAAAAAATAAGTTAAAGTTGGTGTGAGATAAGAGTAACATTTTTTTTTAATTAAAATAAACACGTTGTTAAGACTTATATTCACATGTTTTTTTTACACGTAACTGCACTATTATCAATAAATTCCCATATATATGTCATTTTTCAGAAACCTATCTCAGCGTGTTGTGATATACCGGAGTTAGGTGATCCAAAACCGTTGATGGAATGTTCTAACCCAAAACTGCCAGGCCCGGTAAGTGTTCTTTGGAAATAATGACCTAAAACATTAAAAAATAAATAAATTCCAATAATTTTATCGAGGTGAATAGTAAAGTATAATGAAGGAATAAATTTACAAGTTTCAGTTCAATCTTTTAGGCTTGTTAATTGAAAATTTATTTGTAGACTAGCAGTCCGCCCAGCGTTGTACGGGCTCGTTACGCTATTGGATTTTTAGTAAAGTTCTCTAATATTTTTCGAAATATAATATAACCATTGTTATTAGGGAAACACGTGGCTTTCCAACGGTGAAAGAGTTTTTCAAATCGGTTTAGTAGTAAGGCGACAAACAAAAACAATAAAACTTTTCCTCTTTACAATATCGGTATAGATATGGATACTATAGATGTATAGATATCATTTTTAGAGAGTTTCATACACTAACATATATGTATTTATTCTATGGTAAGTGACGATGACCGTAAAATCAGCTCACGTAGATCATTGTTAGTGCAACATTATTTGATGCACTTACTGCAATTACAATGCACCAGCGATGAATGCTAATACAATAGTGTGCTATGATGAATACTTTATGCAATTACTCAAACGTTTTTAGTTGAGTGGTTATTGAGAAAACTTTATGCCAAAATAGAAAATCGAATTTGAAAGCTGAGAGGATAGTTTTTGTTAGAGCTTTAAGCCATTTACAACATTGTTTTTGATTACTTTGCTATCAACGCGGTATTCCTGCCAGTTTGCAGGGAACGCTGCTCTCTGGTAGTGGGCTAAAGTTTTTGTTATATATATCTTATGTTGCTTACTTTTTCTAGTAATTGGTTGGTATAATTAAAATCAAGAAATTGCTTCGTCTAAGTTAGAGAATGATGAATTGATGACTTAAATTTCAGCATAGTATATTTACTTATGTTTCTACTTTGAAATTATAAAGTTAAATATGGTAGTAGGGCATTTCCTAGTGCACGTCTGGATAGCAACCACTCTTAAATTGAAATATCTGTCGCCTAGCACCTAGCAGAGTGTTCTGGCAGCCTCGATCCTTGAGTGCCAGTTACTTCCAGACTAGGCATGCTCCACTGAAGACCACAGTGTCGTTAACCCGCCTTGTTGGTCAAATGCCTCGCTGTAAGGAGTACAAATAACTCCCTCCTTTTTTGAAGTCGGCTAAAAAAAAGAAGTTTACCAAAACTATACGTTTCAGCTACGCTTATAATATGTTTCCTTTTCAGTGCAACGACATTCAATGTGTGTTCGATAAGTCAGGATTCCTTGAAGATGTATCCACTCTCAATAAAGAAGCATACAAGGCTCACCTTCGGAAATGGGCTGAGGACCATAAAGGGTGGTCGGATGCTGTTGAGAAAGCCATCAAAGATTGTGTGGACAAGAACATAAGGCAATACCTGAACGACCCTTGCAAGGCATACGATGTTTTCACTTGCACTGGAATTGCTTTGTTGAAGGTAACTTACTCTTGGTAACATGGAAGCCATGACAGCTTAGTCGGGGCTGCCTCATGCCCCAAAAGTCGTGGGTATAATATCGAGCGTTGAAGGAAATCATAGTATAGCATGGTGGTAGGGCATTTTCTAGTGCTCGCCTGACTAACAACTACCCTCAAGTTGATACTCTGTCGTTAGCAGCCTCCTTGAAAGCCCTTTATTCCTGACTAGGCATGCTCCACCTTAACCCGGAGTACCACTTACTTATATTATTACGGTCACTTTTACCCAGGTCCTTCACCAAAAGCTCGTTTATTGGCGGATATTGAACCCTAGACCTACGAGACGTAAGGCGGCCGTACGCCCGACTGAGCTGTCAACGCAACGCTTAATAAGATACCACTCACTCACTAAAATCATAGACAAATTGCATAAGTTGTTTATTAATATGAAGAAAGACACTTTTTTATTCGAGGAATAAAACTGTAGAATAAATAAATGTCGGGGAAAAACAGAGCGATGCGGAACAGGATTGATGAAAATTCCTTCGACTTTTGTCCCCTTTTTGTCGGAGTAATAAAGTACTACAATATTTACCTTTCCACCTACGGCAGGCGTGTTATAGACGTCATTAATTGTGGAGGCTACTACCTGACAAACTGAACCATCATAGTTTTAACAAAACTGTAGCCTGCTGTAGCGTAGTTGCTGTAATAAATTTAATAATTCATTTAATAAATAGGCAGGTTTAAGATGGTAATTTAGATATTGATATGATAGATATCAAATAACAGTTTAGGTTCTATTTAGTATAAACATAATGAATATAATGCCTTATTTATTAAACGAATTTAATATGTTATGTTATTAAAAAGAAATCAAAGACCAACTTATTGCTACATTTATAAATTATATTTCTGAATGGCTTTTAATTATATTTTGTTTTTTTTTTCAGAAATGCCCGGAAGCTTCCTGGAAATGCTAAAATAAAAAACGTTTTTTATCAACTTTTAGTTAGTTTTTTTTATTTGGAATATTGTCATGTATTTTTTACATTGTATAATAAATTGTATTTATGCCAAACCTTAATTGTCTATTAATTACCTTTCCAACTTAAGCATTTGTTAGTTAAACGTTCGTTAGTTAAACATTACATTTATATATTTGAATGAATATTTGTTGACAAATATATTACTAGAATATCTGCAAGCGCGGACTCTTTTTAGTGCCAGAGTATTTTGTATCGTGCGGTATTGCAGAAAAATATTTACAATAGAAACTGCATATCGTTTAGACAATAATGCTTAAAAAACATACATATTATAAATATACTAGCTGACCCGGCAAACGTTGTTTTGCCTTATTAATTATTTTTATTCTAGTTTCTAGACAAATTCTAGTTATAATCTATAATTAAAATGTTACTTACTTATTATAAGTGTGTATGGTATGTGCGTGAAATGGGTATGGAGCGCTATGAACAAACGTTAAGGAAATATAAAAATAACAAACGCCCAAAAATATTATGTTTAAGTTTTTATAGTTTATTACCTAAAATTACATATCACATATTAATTACGACAGGAACAAATAACATCAATCTTTTAATGCTATAGTGTGAACCTTATCCATATAGCACCAATTGCCTCTTTTAAATGAGCATAATATTTGTTCGAGCCGTTTGAGCATAAAGAAGTCCAAAGCAGAACAAATTACATAATATTTGTAGTGTCGTAAGCTATGACCCAAAACGTCCTAGGACCAATCGCGAGCGAAGCGAGCCCGATGCGAGCGCAGCGAGCTATGCGCGAGCGAAGCGAGCGCGAAAATTTTTAGTATATTTGTTTGAGCCGTTTGAGCATAAAGAAGTCCAAAGCAGAACAAATCACATAATATTTGTAGTGTCGTAAGCTATGACCCAAAACGTCCTAGGACCAATCGCGAGCGAAGCGAGCGCGAAAATTTATAGCATAATTGTTTGAGCCGTTTGAGCATAAAGAAGTCCAAAGAAGAACAAATTACATAATATTTGTAGTGTCGTAAGCTATGACCCAAAACGTCCTAGGACCAATCGCGAGCGAAGCGAGCCGGATGCGAGCGCAGCGAGCTATGCGCGAGCGAAGCGAGCGCGAAAATTTTTAGCATATTTGTTTGAGCCGTTTGAGCATAAAGAAGTCCAAATTACATAATATTTGTAGTGTCGTAAGCTATGACGCAAAACGTCCTAGAACCAATCGCAAGCGAAGCGAGCCCGATGCGAGCGCAGCGAGTTATGCGCGAGCGAAGCGAGTGCGAAAATTTTTAGCATATTTGTTTGAGCCGTTTGAGCATAAAGAAGTCCAAAGTAGAACAAATTACATAATATTTGTAGTGTCGTAAGCTATGGCCCAAAACGTCCTAGGACCAATCGCGAGCGAAGCGAGCCCGATGCGAGCGCAGCGAGCTATGCGCGAGCAAAGCGAGCGCGAAAATTTTTAGTATATTTGTTTGAGCCGTTTGAGCATAAAGAAGTCCAAAGCAGAACAAATCACATAATATTTGTAGTGTCGTAAGTTATGACCCAAAACGTCCTAGGACCAATCGCGAGCGAAGCGAGCCGGATGCGAGCGTAGCGAGCTATGAGCGAGCGAAGCGAGCGCGAAAATTTTTAGCATAATTGTTTGAGCCGTTTGAGCATAAAGAAGTCCAAAGAAGAACAAATTACATAATATTTGTAGTGTCGTAAGCTATGACCCAAAACGTCCTAGGACCAATCGCGAGCGAAGCGAGCCGGATGCGAGCGCAGCGAGTTATGCGCGAGCGAAGCGAGCGCGAAAATTTTTAGCATAATTGTTTGAGCCGTTTGAGCATAAAGAAGTCCAAAGAAGAACAAATTACATAATATTTGTAGTGTCGTAAGCTATGACCCAAAACGTCCTAGGACCAATCGCGAGCGAAGCGAGCCGGATGCGAGCGCAGCGAGCTATGCGCGAGCGAAGCGAGCGCGAAAATTTTTAGCATATTTGTTTGAGCCGTTTGAGCATAAAGAAGTCCAAATTACATAATATTTGTAGTGTCGTAAGCTATGACGCAAAACGTCCTAGAACCAATCGCAAGCGAAGCGAGCCCGATGCGAGCGCAGCGAGTTATGCGCGAGCGAAGCGAGCGCGAAAATTTTTAGCATATTTGTTTGAGCCGTTTGAGCATAAAGAAGTCCAAAGCAGAACAAATTTAATTTCATAATATTTGTAGTGTCATCGTCATATTTGTTGAAAATTTTTTGCTCATACGTTCGGGGTCTAGTTTATTAGTACATCAAATTTTATAACTTATTCTACGTAAGAACTAAGTGATCAGGTTCATATAAGTTATGGTGTCGAGAGTTTTTTAAGTTCCTTCCTTAGTTTAACGACTGTTTGTACTAAGAGGACCTACAATTTAACGTATAATCCGATCCACAGTAGCGCACAGATGAAAATACATTTTTTTACAACAGGCATGTGCAGGAGAGGTTATGCAATAAAGCGACTTACACGCGGGTGGAGCCGCGGGCAACAGCTAGTAGTTCATAAGAGTGTTACATTGAGATAACAAAATGTTAATTGTAAACAATACTACTACATACGATACATAGACAATAACGACGGTCGAAATTTGTGTAAACAGTGAGAGAAGTCTTTGAAGAAGAATTTTGTGAGTGAAACAGGAGAACGACTTCAGTCTATGGCATAGTGTGGCATTTCACTCACCAGTAAAGTAAAGGCGCGGCAAATTTTAAATATTTAAGATTGGTAATACTAAGCATATGTATATCAGGTTTAATTTTGTGAGTTATTTTCTTCAAAAAAAAGATAGATTTTTACTCGAAGTACAGTTAAAGACACTATATTTGATCAGTTATCAAGCGAGATGAAAAATGAATAAAATACTAAAATCGCCATAAAAAATAGGGGTTGATGATAAAAAAGTTAAAATTTTGGGTTGTATGTATTTTTAATGCCACTTTATATAAAATTCAATTAAAAAAAATCGTCGAAAAAATAAAAAATATATTTAAGGGTGAACAACCCTCATCACTTAGGGGTAAAAACGTTACACAATAGCCGATTCTCATACCTACTGAATACGTATGTGAAATTTGATAAAGATCAGTCAATCCGTTTCGGAGGAGTACGGTAACAAACACTGTGACACGGAAATTTACTAAAATGGCCATAAAAAAATATGGGTTGATGATAAAAAAGTAAAAATTTAGGGTTGTATGGATTTTTTAATTTCATATCATAAATAAATAAAAAATAAAAATTTTGTAAAAAAAATGAAAAAAAAAATTGAGGGGTGGCCCACCCTTATTATTTAAGGGTGTGAAAAATAGATGTTAGCCGATTCTCAGATCTATCTACTATGCTTACCAAATTTCAGAGGAATCGGTCAAGCCGTTTCGGAGGAGTATCGAGACTAACATTGTGACACGAGAATTTTATATATAAGACAACAATACGTACAAGATAGACTGGACAGAAATTAATGTCGCCAAGTGTACTACATGCATGTAAATAAATGTTTGTATGTTGGTTCTTTAGTAGAGTCCGTAATCTCAACTCACACTTGACGAAACTTAGTACACAGCTACTATTTACTACTCAATACAATTTTTTGGTCGACGGCGACTTTTGTTTGGGGGTGATGGATTGTTTTCTATAAAGTTTCCAAGAAAAATTGGGAATATTATAGTACCTCTATTTATTAGTTGATTTAGATAATATTTAAAATAGTGATAATTAAAATGTAACTGTTTAAAAATAATTTAACACATTTAATAATTCTACTGTAATTTCACTTTATAATTCTTAACTTATATTATATTCACATGAAAATAAGCCCACTAAATTATTTCAAAAGTGATTAAACGTCATATCCCTAAATTTTTTCAGATTTTTTTTTATAAACAAAATTAGCGAAGTAATTGCTAAGATATCAAAGTCATAAAGTTTCTGTACAAGCGATGTTAAAAAAAAACCCGTTCCTGAGGTCTGCTGTTCGCAGAATTCACATTACAAATTATTACTTTGAGTCATTAAAGAGCACCAATGTGTTGTCAACAACATAATAACATTATCTCTAGTAATAATTGTTGTGATTTATAAGAAAACAAGGTAATAAACATGTCGGTAAGTTCATTGTTCTGGAACCTTCACGCATTGCGGTCTGCGGTACATACTTTGTCCTCAGATACCAGATAAATGTAAATTGGTATAAGTATCAATTATATACGATTTTTCAGTTCTTATCTTTGATTTAGTGTTAGGAATGGTAAGTTTCAAACACGATTGCGTTAAATTCGTATAAATAAACCATCCACGTTTTTTTTCATATATTTTCTCGTATATTACGAAATTTAAAAAAAAATTGGATACATTTCACAACCGGCTGGTTAACCCCATACTGAAACATTTCTAGTTTGTATTATGGTTGCTAACACAACTGATATACTATATATTTAACACCCAGACCCATAGCCAACAAAATAAGTTCAGCACAAAGATGTTGGCTTTGGTGGGAATCGAACCAGGGAGCCTCTGGTTGATAGTCTGGCATGGTAACCATTACGCTAACAAGGTCGTCAAATTAGAACAAAACTAACTTTTTTGTCGGTAATGAATAACTAGTTAATAATAAATCTAGAATAATTTCAAAATTGTTGATTTTAAATCAATTTATTTCGTCATAATTATATCGGCTATCGCGGTTCACGCGAATGTCAAGTATGTATGGCCCTCCAATATCATCCTATAAGTACTCCGTCGCTGGTTTTTAATTTGCTTTTAATTACGGCATTATTTTGTGTGTTTTGACGTCTAGTCTTGACACTGATCAGCCACCGTGAACTCTCCTTGAGGACATCCGACACACTTCTAAACTAATCATTGTGATCGTCCGTCTGAGAATGTAATTATGTACTTGCTTCAGCTCAAAATTAACTAACTAACTTTACTTGTACCATTTAAATTTCTGCCAGATCAGTTCTTAGTCCGTTCCTGTGAACACTGTGTCTCTAGTACAAAACTCCAGTTTTACATCGGAAAGGTTTTAAATTTCATAGATGATAAAGATGTTCATAATTCCAAAATAGCCTTTTTATCTAAGAATATTAACCAACTGCAAATATACGAATAGTTTTATAAAACATAAATTTACCCAGAACCCTTTCATGTAGGTTTTTTATCAAAACTCTTTGGTACATTAAGCATTTACATTGTACTTCAGATGGTGATGATTGATTTCTGGATGTTTTTGACTCTCTGTGTGTGAGTGTGTGCGTGTGTGTGTGTGTGTGTGTGTGTGTGTGTGTGTGTGTGTGTATGTATGTATGTTTGTAAGTGTATGTCTGTGGCATCGGTAACGGATGACCTTTTTTATTTAAGTCTTTATCTTGTTTGAAAAGTATTTTTGTCAGGAATGTTCTTATTTACGTTTGATAATAATCAGTCCAAGATGGATGTCGCTTCAAAATGGCGGATTAAATAAAGCTATTTTCAGCCGCTTGCTGAAATAATTACATATCTCGTATTACAGGATGCGGCCTTAGATTGTAATACAAAGGGCGTTTATGACGCTATTAGCTACTCATAAGAGCCGGTGATGCAAGGGTGATAGAGCAGAGGCAGCGCGGTGACTACTTTCAGGGTAAAATAGTTTGTACTTCACCGAGACCTTTCACCTGATGCCACTTTTTGGATTATGATCTTTGTATGCTGTTTTAGCAATAAGTAAAAATTAAAATTAAATAATGTTGAGCTTGACCAGTATCGTGTATGCGAGCTCCTTTTCGCTTGTCTCATGGGACTTAGAAGTCGACCTTTTTGTACTGTTCTAGCAACACGTATGTACATGTAAATTATAAATAGTATCGTAATCTAACCTGAAAAGCAAATTATTTTTCTATTTGGAATGTGAACACTTATAATTTGTCTAAATAAACGATTTATTATTAACTAATAAGCGTCTTGTCCCAGCTTCGTACGGGCTATAAATAATTCACGTTGCAAATAGAAACAAAATATTGCCTATGTTACTCGGAGATAAGGTAGCTTACCAACGGTTAAGTCGTTTTTCAAATCAGTCCAGTTATTTCGGAGCATAGTCGCGTCAAACAAATAAACAATCAAACTTTTCCTCTTTATAACACAAACACATTGCGTTTATACGTATTGCGTTTCACGGTGATAATTCGGGAAAGTAGCATAAATGTTTATCCAGGGCTTAAACACCATTGAATAGATTGAGCGTGAAGAGGTTAAAAATATACACACACTTGCATACAAGTTTTTGCTTTTATTATATTTGTGGCATGGGATTATTTTTTAATAAAAACAATTTTTTTTTAAATCTTCTGCTCGCTACGCCATTGCTCGATATGAGCTAGCCTTAAGAATTATAAAATTAACCACAAGAGGCACTTAACTAGGTTTATTCTTGTACCTAGGTCACTCTGGTTATGGTGTATTTTCGAAATATGTTTGAATATTTAAATAACATTAAACGTACATAATATTCTACGAGTACTTACTACCTAAATCTAAATGATTTTGAAGTATTTCATGCAAATAAATAAGGCAAGCGAAAAGTTGGTCGTCCAGCAACGAGTTGGGTTGACGACAACACTAAAATTGCAGTTCCTGGACGAAGACCGCACCAGATCAAAGCAAGTGGCACATGCAAATGGAGGCCTATACCCAGCAGTTTGATAAAAAGGGCTGTGGATGATGATGATGATGATGAAAATAGGTCTGCCTGAAGAAACGAAAAATAAATGTATTGAAATTTAAATACCTCTGAAAATTCCGTTTGAATTTGCTTTTAAGGCGCAGCCTAATATTGTTTCCAAATTTTAAATGATGACAAGTGAAGAATGGTTATAGTATACGAAAGAAAGTAGAGTAGTAAAGTAGAAATCTTAATAAAGTAAAGTAGAAATCTTAATAATATTTTCCGAAGAATTGGGACAGGTTTCAATTTAAAATACAGCGATACTGTGTACAAAGCGATAGAATAAGAGTCTGCTTTGCATGTCAAATACAATTAGCTAGCTAGTGAAGAAGAAGAATTAATATGCAAGTGAAGAACGGTTTTAGAAGTTAGGCTTTCTTAATAATCTTCTCCGAAGAATTGGGACGGGTTTGATTTTAAAACTCCGCATACAGCGATACTATGTACAAGGTATTAGAATAAAAGTCTGCTTTGCATGTCAAAATACAATTAGCCATTGGAGTTACAAGAATCAAAATCATAATGGTTTATTTGATTAAAACTCACACATATCAACTTCCTGGTGGCAGGAATATAATAAATAATACTCGCTGTATGATAGAGGTTTTCTAAACATAGTTATTACCATACAATATATGACATGTCATATAGTCATGCGAACAAACAATGCGCAAAATCTGAATGTCATGAGAAAAATAAGGAAATTATTTGTGCCAAATCAAAAATGTTACTGTCTATTTTTATATTTGCTCCTAAAATGTCTGAAAACTTAGAGTAAAATGGAAAAGATGAATGTGTAAGTAAAAATATGAAATTGTAATGGGGACGCTGCTAAAATGACTGACTAAAATGTAATAGACCCATGATGATAATGATAGTGTATAAAAATAATTATGTGGATTTTGCCGTGGCTAAGCTCAGATGTCAACAGTTTCTAGATCAAATCAAAATAGTTTATTTATAGACATTTAAAAGGGCTTACGCACAGACTATAATTACTATACAATAAATCGTCCTATGGCATATACACATTGCGCCTAAGATATCCTTGAAGATTTTTGACACGTAAAATCAAGTTTCTACAAATACCCACATTGCACTGCTTTGTTATTTAAAGTTGAATTTGTCAAACAATTGTTAAGTCTTACAGTTTCCTAGCTTCTTACATCCAATACCTAAAAACTATCTGAAAACCAGTACCTATCTAGTATTTTTAGATAGCCTTGAGCTTCATCGCAAGTCACCTGATGATTAGTCAAAGTTGCAATCTAGGATGTAGGCGCTTGCCTAGAGGAAACCGATTCACTCTCCCCTTGAAGACAGTAAGGTTCTAGTTCAGAGGGAAAGGAGCAAAGCAAGAAGGGGAAAGACTTCCACAATTTAGATAGATAGATAAACATTTTATTAAAACACTCACAAAAAACAAATTACAGAAAACACTTAAAGAACTTAAATGCGACTGCCTTAACTGGTGACCTTATCGCTAAAAGCGATCTCTTTCAGAGAACCAATTCCAAGAAAGTACACAAAGAAAGAACTTAGAGACGAGATGTAATAATATAAGTGCATATGTGGATACGAATAAACGTACTCGTAGAAGCAAAAGAAATCTTATTTTCTTATTTTCAATTAACTACTATAAAATAGATACCTAAAAACCTGTATCTAACACTGATTAAACAGATATTTATAGACTAGACAGTCACAGTGTACCTATAGTTTTAGCCGCAGTTTCCCAACGCCTATTGTCCTAGGAAAACCGTGAGTAGTCACGGTCCATGGTGGCTATAAAACTGCAGATCGTCGTGTCATGGCTTCAGTAGGAGTACATACACCATGGGAGGCTTGCCTTGTCTGTTGCTGCTGGTTCTAGGGGCGCAGGTGAGATTACATGAAATTATTTTTTTAATATCTACTCGTATTATTGATTATTGATATGAATTGGTAACGGTGCCTTTAACGGTAGAGACAATTCAAGACACATACACACATTCCGAGTGTTACTAGTATCCAGCGCCGGCGCCGGTAACTGCTTAAAATCAGGCGAGCAAGTAAAAATAATAGTAGTTTGAAAAAACTAAAAAACACGCTTATCTGGCCATTTTAAGGGGGTCAAAATCACGCCCAAAGAAGTCGGTTACAAACAAACATACAAACAAAAAAAAAAAAAAAATAATATCAAATCAGTGTATTTTCATCGGTCCTCAATAAATCTACAAATTTTCAACGAAATCTAGCCGTTTAAAGTGGGTCAAAATCGCGCCCAAAGAAGTCGGTTACAAACAAACAAACATACAGGTGAAGCTAATATAAAGCTTGTAAAAACAATTTATGGAGTGTTTACCGAGTAATAAAAAAAAGTGTTTACGTTCAGTTTGTTGGTTTTTTGCGGATCCATGCATCGATGTCTTAAGCCATAAAAGTGTGCAAATTCATCAATCACATCTGCAAATCGACATGCAAATAATTACCTACCTAAATACAAAGAAATACATACATTCTGGAATAAACTTCATGAATATTGTTATAAGAGTAAAGCCTTACAATATTATCAATATGATTGAGAAATGTATCATTTAGTTCTGATTTAGACATAGTCTATATTTATTACCAATATAATAATGGCCTCTTCCATGGTGGTTAAAAAGTCTTCCGACGGTGATAAGTATGTTTTTTTTTCAATTTCAGGTGATATCTTGCCAAGGGCCTCCTGGGCCGCCTCCGCATCTCGGCGGACCTCCTCACAAATGCGCGGGACCACCTCAGGGAGTGGTATGGCTGCTTGGTTTTTTTTTTTATATTTTACTCGTGTTCAAAAAAAACATAAAAATTTAATGTTCTTTCGCTTAATACCCTAATGAGTGAGAGCAAGATGAAGAAAACTTTCAAATGGTTTCATTATTGCATCGTAATATATATTTACTCAGTATTTTAAAAATAAAACGTCTTCTGTATTGGAGTTAGTTTTGATCATCATAATTAAGAAAGAGTATCTATTTTTTACTAATTGTCACAAAATACTTTTTTTTTCAGTTTCTTAAACTTTATTGTCTCAGCTTGCGTTGTATTGCATTAAACAATAATAATTTAAATTTAAAATTTGAATAATACTTAAAATTACAAAAAAAAAAAACTAAATTTAATGATAAACTTTTAAATTTTCAATAAAATAAGTTTAGTCTTTTTTATTATATTACTTTGCTAATAAATAAAAATTAATATGAAAAAACATACATAAACAATAAATTAGCTACACAATAAATGTTAGTCTAAAAAACGAAAATGGCTCAGTTTTGATTAATTAAAATTTATGAAATATTTAAAAATGTTTTGGTCCAGGAATAATATTACAAATAAATGACCACAAAATAGTACTAACTATTTTATATTATGTTCTTACTTACCTATTCAATGATGAAATAGCGCAATCTCAATATATAACTATTGCCATTGTAGAATAGTTTTCTACAACTTTTTATTTGATACCAGTAACGAATTTTCACCTTCACAGAAAGATCCTCAAAGTTGCTGCCAAGCGAAGCCGATGTATACAGAAGAGGAGTTAGCTGAATGTGGATTTGAGAAGTTTGATCCCGAGACCAGACAGGGACCACCACAACCACCGGATGTAATTATAATAATATTCTTTTCTAAATACAAATTCCTGTATAACATTGTCAAATCATCTCTTTTCAAATTCAGCACTGCACATATACCTTTTTTTACACGCTTTATATTAGCTTCACCTGTATGTTTGTATGTTTGTTTGTAACCGACTTCTTTGGGCGCGATTTGACCCACTTTAAACGGCCAGATTTCGTTCAAACTTTGTAGATTTATTGACCGATGACAATACACTAATTTGATAAAATTACGGTTTTCTATAAAAAGCGTGATTTTTAGTTTTTTTTTAAATATTATATAAGTTAAGTATGGAACTTGCGACATCATGATATACAAAAAAATCATGAGAGAATACTTACTTGAGGATTAAGTATTCAAAAGACGTGTGTCATCTGCCAACCTTCACTTACCCAACGTGGTAGATAACAACCTCTCTCTTCGCGGAAGAAAGCTTTGAGTCCCAGCTGCAGCGTATGGCAGTATGCTACTTATACCTTATTTATTTTTACTTGACGTGTAAACAGATCGTCATCAATAAATGATGATTATGATTATGCATTCAGATGAAAATGAAAATGAAAAATATTACATAATATTTATTTAATAACTTATTACTAGATTAGATATTCTCTTGAGACTACTTAACTAGGCAAGGCCTGAATCTAAGTAGTCCGATTCAACCTGTTTGCATTTTAAAATAAACTTATCCTCTAACAAGACAGTATAGCAAATTTTAATAAAACATAATACAAATAGAACAATGAGTACGATGCAAATACCAATTGTAGAGCCTGCTAGATATGCAATAATGTGTTTGTATTTTGGGTGTTTTTCATTTATGTCCAGGCGTTTCACGTTATTATTCCTTTACTTACATTATAATACAACTCTTGATGAGTAAAAGTTAATGACGTTGTACTAACAAAAAAAAACTAACATGAAAGAACCGGATTTCCATTGGATGCTTAAATTTTTATTTCATGTTTTACGAGTACATAAAATTTTTTAATATACCATACATTTTGTTTCTTCAATAAAATATGGAGATAATAACTTATCTCTGAATCATTATATATCAAAATAACTACTGTTATCTTATTTGTCGTCAAGCACCTATAACGGTGTGTTCCGGCAGTCTTACTGAGAACCAGTTATTCCAGACTAAACACGCTCCATCTTGGGCAAGAGTGTCACTAACTCGTGTGATTATGCACCCTGCTGGTAAAAAGCCTAGCAGCTGTACTGAGTAGTGATCTGAGGAAGGTAGCGGGTAGTGAATGGCGAAGAAAAGCACAGTATTGGGCCAAGTGGCGTGCCTTGGGAGAGGTCTATGTCCACTGGACGAGCATAAGCTGAAGATGATGACTGAGAAAAAATGTAATTATATTTTTTAATTTCAGTGCAGCAAACAAGAATGCCTCCTCAAAAAGCGGGACCTCCTCAACGCAGACAACACTATAAACTACGATGCAGTAAGGGCGTATATGAAATCCTGGGTTGATGCAAACCCCGAATTCCAAGCAGCTGTGGAAACTGCCTCATCCGTGTGCATGGGAGAAAACGGACCTCCGGGACCAAAGCAGGTCTGCGAAGCTAATAGGCTCATGTTCTGCGTAGGAGCTGTCGTGTTTACTGTAAGTAATGTTTTGTTTTCGGTAATTATTAGAAATACCATAGACCAATAAATATAATAAACGCTCAACCTCTTGTGATAATCTTAATTTATATAAATCTCGTGTCACAATGTTTGTCCTCAATGGACTCCTAAACCACTTAACAGATTATAATAAAATTCGCACACCATGTGCAGTTCGATCCAACTTGAGAGATAGGATAGTTTAAATCTCAAATTATAGTCGCAATTTTAATTTATTGCTAATTATTTTCTGTTATCATTTGACAGTCACAATTATCTGTTAACTCCAAATGATTCTAAGAGATATCGATACCTTTCGACTCAGTTGAGTAAGTAATCAATAGATGGCGCTGTACCCCTGAGTGAGGCAAAACAACGTTTGTCGGGTCAGCTAGTTGTACTATATGTATCGTTCGATGCACGTAGCGCCATCTATTCGTATTTTCTTGATCGACTTCACTCGGGTCACGCAATCTACTATCGTTATGTGCGAAAGTTGGCTGCACGCTTGATTTGCAGCGCCATCTAGATTTCATCGGTAAATATGGCAAACTTCCGCGCCAGACTTTATTGTGTGGGAATCAGCAATACTCTTTAGTATTCTGATGCCTGAAAATACAAAAGAAACATAACTACCTACCTATATCATAAAATACATAAGTGTATTGAAAATGTTGTGTAACTCTACGTTTATTTTAGCGATATTACTTTGATGCATTCGAAGCATAGCCAATATCTCTTAAAGACTAACATGTTTCACTAAAGAAGCATTGCGTTTTTATACAGTTTAAAGTTAAAGGCATTTGAATTGAATAGTGCAGTAGAGGAGAGAGGGAGATAAAGTGTAGAAGAGTGCTCTTAGCTTATGTTTGATGAAAATGAGACCAAGATGGTCTTTGCCACAAAATAGCGGATGACATATTTTTTCATAACTCCCTTAATATGGGCATAAATAAAATTAAAGGACTTTAATAGTAAACTATACTACGCCAAATTTGAAATCCATAACTTCTACTACAGAATGTAGTCAGGGGTTTTCAAAATTATGAATGTATACATGGTAATTGATTTTGACGACCTCGTTGGCGTAATGGTTAACATATAAGGACTGCCAACCGGGTTCGACTCCCGGCACGGTCTAAATCTTTGCGATGAATAAAATAAGTTGGCTTTCGATCTGGGTGTTAAATATGTATTGCTATGAAATATTTATGTATGTATGTATATGTATTCGTAGTATATCAGTTGTGTTAGCAATCAAAATACAAACTAGAAATGATTTTGTATGAGGCTAACCTGCCGTGTGTGAAATATGTCCACATATTTTTTCCATATATGTCCACATCTTATTTTTACTCATTTTCCAGAACTGTCCTAACTGGAAAGACACCGATGACTGCAAAAGGCTAAAAGATCACATGACCGAGTGCAGAGGACCTAACTTTCCACCGCCCAATTAAATGATGAAATAAAAAAAGAATGAGCAAATAAATGTTTTGTAGATATTTCTTAACCTTAATGCAAATAAAGAAATATTGCAATATATATGTGTAATGTTACTTGTATTTTTTTACGGTGATAAGTTACTTTTTATAAAAAGGATACATAATAATATTAATACGGAGAGTAGAGGAATCTTTATTAGTACCGGATACCTATAAAACAAACTGAAGAGGGCCTTTTTTTGTTCGTATAACATAGTAATGATAATAAAAATAATGAATAATTTTCAATATAAAAATTTAAATTTGTATTTAGCGTATTTGTTTCCAAATTGTACCAAATGTCTCTTGGCAAAGACTGAAGACGCATCTATTTCTTACAACTCAATGTACATATTTAAGTTACAGGTTTAGTCACATTACTTTCTTTTCTTTACTCAAACATTTCACACAATTCCACTGAAAAGAGTGTCAAATACACGATATTTTTAAACATTGACAATAAACTTTCTTTTTTTACTTGGTTTTGGGAAGGTTTGTTCCCCGCATTTGACTGCAGGCAAGAGTAACCGGTTAACGTTAGTGATAACGGAATTAGACACCTTAATGGAGGATATAGTTTTTCTATTGCTTCTTATTGGTGTAAGTTTTTATCAAACCCAAAATATTTATTACTTTTACTAGATGAAAGAAAATATGGAATATTTAATTTACTTAACTTTAATATACAGTAAAAACTCGATTAACCGGACTAATTCTTGTTGTTAGCCATTCGGATAATTGAAAATCCGGATAATCGAAAGTATGAAGAAAATCGGGTTTTTTTATTTCCAATGAGAAGTGGAGGGCGGGGTGATGCCAGTTCCGTCCGATACGTACATGCTTTCAAAAATACGACTTTGGACAATTGGTCTATAGTCCGGATAATTGGAATAACATATTATTAAATGAACACTTCAATCCGGATCAAATTTGAGAGGTTCTGGGTGGAATTGTTCGGCTAAACTTACGTTATTTCTAATGGATTGCCTAGTTCTAACAAAAATACTACATTGGTCTGTAGTCCGGATAATCACTGATCTGTATAACTGAAGGCTGGATAATCGATTTTCTACTATATTTTTTTTAAAGTACATTTAGACACTTTACCAACAGGATGAGTAACCATAACAAAAATAACTGACTCTTGATAAGGCTGTTGGAATTCACCGTTAGGTGTTTGGCGACAGACTTTGTTTGCTATCCAGGCAAGCACTAGAAAATGCTCTACCATAATACAAAAGTTCATTAATAAGTATTTCAGATTTTCTTCCATATCTTGAAAAGCTTTTTCTTCCACCATCTACAAAATAGCACCTAGGCTATTAGGTTTAGTTACTTTTACTACCTCTTCTTCTCCTTTACCATTTCCCACTAGGTGGGGTCGGCACAGCCTGTTTTTCTCTTCCACGCCACTCTATCAGCCGTCATCTCCACATTCACTCCCTTCTCATTCATATCCTCCTTCACACGATTCATCCACATCTTCTTACTTTTACTACCAAACCGATTTATTTTTAACCGACTTCAAAAAGGCGGAGATTCGACTGTTTGTATTTTTTTTTATGTACGTTCAACGACGTCTCAGCCATTTGTGAACCGTTTCTCAATGTTAATGCTTATGTGCATATGTCGTACAAACAATTACAGATATATAATGTTTGAAAAATGTAAATCTTAATATTTTAGGCCAAAAGTCAAAAACCAAGCAATCCAGAGAATTTATTTGATTTGGAACCTGTACCTGATAGATGCACCAGACCAGCGGCGTTTTTGGTAACTCTCATTAATAATTTGCATTATTAAACCTTAACTGTTTGACATTAATACTTATGTCCTTTAATCAAGTCCCAGTAAGTGGCATCGGCACAAGTTTTCTTTAACTATGTCATTCTTCTTGCATATCTCCATTATATATCTCTAAATTTACTAATTCATTTCATATAGAGATATGCAGTCAATATACTAATATAATCAATATAATATAACTTTTGGAACTCATACCTAAATGGAAACTGCATGCAAGCAATTCAGCATCATTCATTCATCATCATAATTATAATATATAAAGGTATATAAACCAATAGATCAACCACAATCTATAACAATATTATGAAGAGGAAACGTTTGATTGTTTGTGTGTTTGAAAAACTATTTTGCAAAATCATTCTCCGTTGGGAAGCTCATTATCTCCGAGTAACATGGGCTATATTTTGTTTGTCTTTGCAACTTAGATTATTTTAGAACCCGGGAAATCAGGACAGGATGCTAGTTGAAATTTAAATCAACAAAATCCATCTTGTATTGATTGCATACATATAATTTTATTTGAATCAGCGTGATCAGTATTAGAGTAAGATGATTTAAAAAATATAACTAAGCCCCTAACATAATTATTTTTTTCATCCAGCACATGCAATGTTGTGTGTTCCCCCCGTTCTTCACGCGGGAAATTGCAAAAGAATGCGGAGCTCTATTCGAAGTGTTATCAATAGATAAAGTTAACAACATTACTGCTATGCGACGACTGCCTCAAACTCTGGTAAGTCCTTGGTCTTTTGAGTCCAAAAATACTTGTAAATAAATAAATGCAAAGCCACAGATTAAAAGTTTTTCAATTATAATGTACTTCGTGAAATAAGTCACATATTGCCAGATAGATTTATCACAATTTTATCTCGCTTTACTTCAAATAGTTAGATTCCACATCATGGGCTAATAGTTACCATAATAATAGAGTGTTTTCTGTCAACCCGCACTCGACCAAAATGGTGGATTACGGCCTCCAATGGTGGGAGTGAATTAGAATAAATAGAATAATAACTTGACTGATGAAATGGTTCCACCATCCACGCGTAAAATACCGCGGTGGGCGAGGCAACACGGCTATCCGCGCGCCCGCGTGGCGTCACTTGGTGTGTCGGCGACCAATCGCGTGCGAGCTATGTGTGTGTTTCGTTGGGATAGCAGTATAATTGTATGCGTCGATGTATCCAAATTCTAAGCGGCAATTATATGGAGTTACTTCTGTTTATTCTAGTTCGCTGATTGGCGGATTCTTTGTGCTTGCAAAAAAAATGCCGTGTCTCTTTAGCAGTGGCAACTTGATGTGGGACGAGTATTTTTCCATTGAATATGCTTACAAAAAGTATTTCTTTTTCTAAAAAAGAAATGTATTTCTAGTGTGAACACTGGAGGTGCATTCTCACAAAATACGACCTCATCGGTCGGGACGATTCTCTGGACGATGACAAATACTTCGCTCATCTTGACCGGTGGGTGAACCTGAATCCAAGTTTCAACAACGTCATGTTGAAAGCCAAACCTTACTGCAGGAACGCCTATCGAGTCTACCTACCTTTAAAAGTTTGCGAGTTTTTTCATCTGCATGGATGTATCAGGAATTATATCAATGTTGTAAGTTATTTCGACTTTTGTATCATCAGTTACTTCTCTTGTAATTTTAAATTAATCTGGTACTATCTCCGAGGTCTAACCCACGTTATTCCGGGATAAAAAGTAGCCTACGTGCTAATCCAAGGTCTAACCTGTCTCCATATCAAATATCATCAAAATCGGTCAAGGCATTTAAGCGTGAAGGTGTATAGTTTTTGAAGTTATTTGCGCATTCCACGGGGACCAGTAATGTTTTTGGGGTAAAAAGTAACTTATGTGTTAATCAAAGGTTTAAGCTATTTTCATACAAAATTTTATCAAAATCGGTGCAGCCGTTTAGTGTGAAGAAGTAACAAATATACACACACACATAAACACACACACAAAATTTCGTATTCATTATTTTAGTAGGATAAGTGGATGTACGTATTTGTATCCAACGGTAGGTACCGTTATAGTTCTCATTTATGTCGAAATAAAAAGTACTCGTAGCTTGTAGGGTACGAGTATAATAATCTACTGTAAGCTAAATAGAAAGAAAACATATATCACCATATTTATAAGCTCTAGCTAATAAAAGATGTAACATTTTGTTTCAGCACTGTCCTGTTCTCTTCCCTACAAAGGATTGCTATGAATGGTCACATTTTTACAGCCAGTGTAAGGGCTTTTATATTTAGTTATTAACGTACTTGTTTTTTTTTCTACGTCTGTATCTCGACAAAGTATAAATAAAAATAAAACACATTTAATAAATTGAGTTATTTTATAATTTATTCTAAAGTCCTCAAATCTAGGCGATGGAACACTCATCATCAAATCTTATAAACTATACTATTTAATTAATACTTATAATACCCTACAAAGATATTCAAATTAGCATTCATAAATTTTATACACACTTGATATGGAACCAGGATATTGCCATGGAATCGCATTGATTCGCAAACCTGCTACACTTATTAATACTGTCACGTAAATGCTCATTGAACCACTTTTATCACACGCACCAGTATCGTCCTATCACTTTCCTTTAAGGAATGCATTTAAAACTAGCAGTCTTTTGTTCCTTCAGGGCAGGAGCCGCGGGTTGTATCGACCGACATACAATATCATTCCCGAAGGATTGTGCCTGACAAAGAATAAGAACGGTCGGTCGAACTTTAATCGTGCCGACTGCACGCTCCTTGTAGGAACTCGAGCTTGTCTCGGCCGCAGGTGCAGAGGAAGGTGCATGGCTTCACCGACATCATGAGGATCATGGAAAGCTCTCTGGTAATCCCTCGGCTCGTCCCAGTCAGCCCATCTGGATGTCCTACGACGAGCGACAGTTAACGTTTCAGGGTATTCCTCAATATGGTGTTGCTCATCAATTAACCCTTCACCGCAGGTCACGAACGATGTCAACTGGATCATGTCGGAGAGATAAAGGTCCTTTGAAGGTCCATTCAACCCACCCAAATCGGCATGATCTGCGTCAAACAATTCCTTCAGGCCCATTTCTCTGAGAGTCGATGACACGTTGAACACAGATTTGTGCGCAAACCTTGGGATCTGCAGTTCCAATCCGACTCGTGGCAGCAAAGATCTGAGAATGCGACTCCAAACTGGCGTCGTTGGATCAGCTTCTAGCAGTCTGTTCTCAAGTTTCTCCAAGTCATCTGCATGCACAATGTTCCCTTGTTGTCCAGGCATGAGGAATATGGTGCTGACGATGGAGTTAGTATTTCCTAAGGCAGCTGCAGTGGCGTCTAGAGAAGGGTCGTAGCCAGCGAGGAAACCACTCTTGTAGACGACTGCCGGGACCGGCACAAGGCGCCTTTGTCGTACGTTAGGGGATACAACGAAATACATTTCGCCATCTCTACCCTCCACTGAAGTACCGGAACAGTCAGTCTGGAATGTACAAAAAATCTAATTAGCCATCTTTTATTTTTCGTATAAGTGGCCAAGCTCTGGTTTCGAAAGTTTTTGAGCCGCCCGAAAGTTGACTTGTCTTGTCTGACTTGGCTTCTAATCTAATTAGTACATAACTATATCTATTTTATTTTTTACGATTGTTTAAGTTAGTTAGCCTTTAGAACACTCAGTTAGCCTTGTAAGTTAAATACTTGTATTTTTATGGCTTTCTCATACTTAAAAAATTTTGCGCTAATGCCACTGTGTTAAAAAAATGTAGTAAAGAAATCAAATGATATAATTATATAATTTGTGTATGAGTGCTATATGTAAAACTGTAGGCGTTTATATAACATGTGAATAAAAGTTTACTAACAATATTCCCCGCGGTATTATCGGCGTAAAATTTATGATGTAGAAATCTGAGGATTGACACTAGATTAAGCATAAGTTTTTTCATGATCCAAATTGCTTCGAGAAGTGAAAATACGGAATTCGGAAATTAACTTACCTGGAAAATATTCGTCGAAAAAGCCGCAAGTGGTGGTTGCATGACAATACTGTTCGTCTTCATAAATTCAGGAATCTTTCCCCATGTATGCTTCTTCACAAGCAAATTAGTTCTGCGCCTTATGATATCACTGATCAGTTTGAAATTAATTTCTTCGACATGACCACTATAGAAATGCTGTGCTCTCTCTTTGTAGAAAGTCAGTATTTTTCCTTTGGTTCTATCGCTAAAAAGTTCCCGGACAAAAGCTGATACAGCTATACCAGAGTTAGTGGCCTGATCTATAGAATCTGAGATATTCTTCAGCGTGAAATGCGGGTTGAAAGTAACCATATCGTCGAGTTTTAGAATTTCATTCATTTCTCCGGAGGTTGCTCCCTTCGCTCCCATGAACATCATAGCTAACATGGATGTGATAGAGTAAGGAGACAAAACAAAGCTTCGTTTCTTATCAGTTTTCTCCAAAATTTTATTCCAATACCTGAAAGCTAGTTCATTACACAGTTCTGTGAATTGTGCTACATCTTCTCCTAAGTCTTTTGTCGTGACCTCTAAGCCCTGGTTCTCTTTAGAGAAATCCAACAGCACACTTTTGTTATCGTCATATGAATCTGGTTTGTTTTTGTCTTTTGATATATCGTTTACTTTTGTAGGGTTAACGGTGGGAATGAGTTTCCAAGGTTCATTTCTATCATTGGAAAGCTCTTCGTCATTCACTTTTTGGATTTTCTTTTTGAATTCTTCTATTTTAGGTATAATTTCAGTAATTTTATCTTTTTTGTTGTTTGCACTGGTTTTATCTAATGTAGAAATTTTATTTTCATTTGCCGGAGACAAATTAACTGTTTTGTTTTTTAGAGCCGTAAATTTCTGTGGTTTGGTGGTTATTTCCGTTTTTGGAGTAGTTGTGCTTGTGCTATCAGAGTTCAGATGTTGTTCACTGATTTTGTGGATCTCGATTTCAACTTTTTTACTAGAGTTATCAACTTTGTCTGCACTATTATGAATTTTTTGGGAATCAGTTTCATTATTTGAGACGTTAGTGCTGGAAGATATAGATATTTTTACAAAATCTTTTGAATCATCATTTTTTTCAGTATTTTTTATTCCTGAGTTTAATGTATTACTTATATGACTATTTATTTTAGTTATGTTTTTCTTTTCAATATTTTTTTCAGTAGTAACAATACCAGGTTTTTCTGTAGTGGTCGGAGTTGATATTTTATTATTCAAAATGTTTTCCGTTGTTATAGTGAAAGCCTCTTTTTCTGTTGTTAGTTTTGAAGTTGTATTTTTTCCAGTATCTACAACTATAGAGTTTTCTTTTTCAGCGGTTATCAATTTCAAAGGTATTTCATTATCAGATGCTACCTTGATTAATTCATCTTTTGCTGGTTTTACAGTTGGATTTTCAGTAGTTTGCAATGTTGTTGTAAAATTATTAACAGAAATTGATACATTATCTGTATTTTTTTCAGTTGTCGAGAGCAAAGTAGTTGTTTCAAAATCTGTCTCTGTAGTCACATCTTTTGCTTCAGCATCAGATCCTAATTCGGGTTTTGGTGCTTCATTTACAACTTGGGACAGTAGATCTTCCATAGATTCTGTTAAAACAGGATCTATTGTTGTATTTTCTGAAGTAGTTGTCGTTGATTCTAAGCTTTCAGTTGATGTCACTGCTTCTGTCGTAACTTTAATGGCAGAATTTTTGTTTGGCACTTTATTATTTTCATCTTTTTTATCCTGTGGGTGTGGATCAATTGTAGATATTTTAACAAAATTATCCTCATTTTTATTTTTATTCAAACTGTCACTGGGTATATCCATATCCATATCTTCTTTACTTTCCATATCAGCACCATTAATTTGGGTCGTATCTAGTAAGTTACTAGTTGTTGGTATGGGTTGGTAATTACTCCCAAGATCAGATGCTATCTGACTTATGCTTTGAGCAACATCAAACATAGGTATAACTGGATCGTCGTCTTTCATATCGTGCTGTGCTACATTATTTTGAGAATGATCTGGAGTTAAAAATTCTGTAGATGAGACAGTTGTTGTAGGAGACACCGATTGAGTAGTTACTGTTGTGAGATTTACTCTATCCGATTCAGGGTTGTTTGTAGTAAACTTAATAGACGATGTCATGGGTTTAATGGTGGTTTGTACTTTTGGAATCTCAGTTGAAGAAATCGGTCGCGATGATTTCGTTGTAGTTGATGGAGATCTTTTAGTTGTTGGAGCATATACAAATGGAGCTTTTGTAGAATCTATAAGTTTTTGAGTCGTTCTTTCTGTAACATATTTCACGGTAGAAACAGGAATAAAAGTGCTTATTTTCTCAAACTCTATAGGATTTGATGTAGGAATATCATTAGAGATATATTTTTTAGTGGTAGGTGCTGCTGTGGTAGTTGTCGTAAGTTTTTTTGTTGTCGTAGTAGGTTTTGTTGTTGTTGTTTGTGGCGCGGATGTCGTTGTTGTTTGTTTTGTGGTTATAGTTACTGTAGCTTTTGTTGTTGCTGGTAATTTAGTTGTTGTCGTAGTTCGAGGTCTCGTCGTTGTGAGTAATTTATTTCTCACTGTTGTAGTACTGAGTGGTTTAGGTTTAGATGTTACTTTTCTGGTCGTTGTAGGTTTTGCGGTAGTGGTTGTTGTGGTGGTTGTCGTAGTAGAAGTAGTTGTACTTGTAGTAGGTGTTGTTGTATCTGATTGGGTTGTTTTTATTTCATCATCAATTTCTTCTTCAGGTGCTGAACTTGAAAGCTGAACACCACCTTCTTTGCTCAATGAATTTTCTTCGTCGTTCTTGTTAAGATTTTCAATTGTATCTGTTTCTGGAGTAAAATTATTGGATGTTTTTTCAGGTACTATATCTGCCCCAGTATTGCCAAATATTGAAGGCAAAATTAAACTCCACGTGTCAGATACATCAGGTGTATCCAAAGTAGGTTGTACTGGTGGTTTGTTCTTATGCGCTTCCATTTGCGCTTTTAATACGTTTTGAACGTTTGTTACCACGCTGTGTACTTTAGTATACGGAGCTTGGCTGAAGTTATACGCGATTGTGGGTTGGTTATCGTTATTTATTGTAACTAATCCCTCTGAATCTTCTCCAGCGGCAACAATAGCTTGAATTTCTTGTAGGGTCATGAGTCGTTTCACAAGTTCTCCAGATTCATCAAATGTGTAAAACTCGTATTTTTCAGGCGTTAGAAGACTTATAGGGCTGCCAACAGTCGCTGGTACGTTTGATGGTGGAGGTAGAGTATTCCCAACAGCATCAGCGACGAACGGCTTGGTGCGCCTGGAATATGATGAGATGAACTTTAGAACAGTGTTGTTTTAAATCAAAATTAAAAAATTGGTGGGCATAAAGCAACGATCGACATGCTATCTATTGGTTCCAGATCTACCTAATTGATTTATTACATCTTGTCACTTCCGAGACTTGAGTAACTCTATAAATAATAGGCACCAGTAAATTTAATAAGGATTAACGTACAATAATTTCATGGTAGTAGAGTATTTTCTTTTACTCGCCTGGCTAGCAACCACCTTCAAGTTTAAAAATCTGTCGCCAAGCACTTAATGGTGTGTTCTGGGAAGTCTTTTTGAGAGCCAGTTTTTTCATTCGAGACATTATCTGCTTTACATATATGAGAGTGTCACTCTTCATGTGGTAACACGCCATGCTTGCCTAGTAGCTAATTTTGGTATCAAGCATATATTATATACACTTGAAATCGGAATTTGGTTTCTTGGTTTACACGAAAACCAAGCAAGCAAGTCCGCGCGAAGCTTCATTCAAGTAAGAATTATAATGACTAACTGACCTGTTAGGATTTCCATTTTTATCAGCAGCTAGCACGCAGGCCGCTAAGAGCAGCAAACACAGTGTCACACGCATCGTCTCCCCCATACTGCACCATGCACCTGGAACTGAAAACGGATGCAGGTTATTACTAGTGCCTGTAGCTCTGCAATGATCATCTGACGCAATTATCGAAGCCAACATAATGGTAGAGTAATTTTTGTGACCGCCTGGCTAGCAACCAAATCTCTCGCCAAGCACGTAAAGGTTTTACGGCATCCTCCTTAAGAGCCAGTATTTCTAGACTAGGCATGCTTGACCTTAGACCAGGGTGTCGCCAACTCGCGAGCTTACACTTCTGCTGGTCCAATGCTTAGCTGTACGATGTTAAAAGTAAAAAAGTAGCGATCGATATAGACAGTCTATTAGATGATAAGAATTAAAAATAATTAGGCCCAAAACAAACAAAAGTGGACAGTTGACAACGTGACATATTTATTTATCAATCAATTCATTTATTTACTTAAATTTACAAAGATCAATCAAAACGAAGAACATTATATAATTCTATGACTACTTTGTAAATGTATGTGCAGTATGTTAGTCGCGCAGCATTCACACCGAGAGTTGTCTCTCGTGATGTATAATATTAAGCGAGTAAATATAAATATCACATCTTTATTAGATTCGTAGAGTTGCTAACTTTATCAACGGGCTTATACAGATAAACGATTTCTTAAAGAAAACTCGTTAAAGAAAAACCAATAAGCCAGCAAAAGTTTCGCGTCTAAGTTCGCAACTATCTATGGGCATACGAAAAACTATTTCAAATATCAAGATCGTTGTCACTTATACCTACCATTGACGAAGAATGATATTGTCTATGCTTATACTTAGATATGTATATCTTTAAATGTATGTACACAAAAAAACTGTTAAGTTGTGAATAAACCAGTTAAACAAGATAAAGCTACGGTCATTGTCGCGTAATCTAAAACTGGTTTATCATCGGCACATGATGTTTATCTCAATTTGTTTTACAACCAATGCTGTATTTACATTGACAGATTTACAAGACCTTTTACTTTCCAGGTGATGGATAGTAACAAATTCTTAATCGTTATGTTTTAGAGATATCTCATTGAAAAGAGCATTGATTCCGTTGTGTTTTGACAGGTTGTTTGTTTAAATATCTGGGACACTTGCTTTGAGTTCAATAAACTATTGTGTCGTATGGATTATACACCTGCATAATGAATAGGTCGTTTTGTTATATATGAAATCGATTTCCAAGGGAGAGATTTGATTAATTGCTTAATCTGTTCTCGATATTTTTTTTATACAATTTTCTTGGGACTCTTATATTTATTCTTATGTAAAGGCTGGTTTGTGACAAAAAATTTTTTGGCGTTGCAATTTTAATAGTATTAATATTTAACTTCTTATAGACAACCAAACAAAGCTCGTGATTGCACAAAACGTTATAATTACTAGTAAAAATGTGTAATAGGCTATCTAATAATACGGATTAATTGTATCTATATAAAATATATATGTAGTATAACAGTTGTGTTAGCAACAATAATACGAACTAAAAATGATTACGTAATGTAATAAATATAATAATAAATAATAATTGATTTTGTTAAGATGAGTAAACTAAAACGTGTCACAAATATTTGTATTTGCAGTCTATAAACTGATGTACGACATTGTAATTTAGTCACTGGAAGGAACTAATCTCCATGACACGAGCTTGCAGTCCAGTTTGAGGGTTAGGGATATTAAATTATGTACATACTTTCCATAAATATTTTTATTGTCTTTAATTTTTTTTGTAGTATGGAGTCAACCAGCCGTGTGTGAAATGTGTCAAAAAAAAGATTATATTAATTTTAACAAAGCTAAATGTTGAAATTTTGAACGCACGTAATGTTGACTAACAAAACAAACGTACCAATTAAGCATAATGGTGATATAAGAAACTAATGCTTCTCAAAACGGTAAGTATGCAATAAAAGATCCCATCGAGCTTTAGTTTCAACAGAAGCTACAGTTGCAAGGTACCGCAACTCCACGGTTCGATGCGCGTCGACAATCCAAGCAGCCCGTTACAGATGCGCGCGCGCAGCTTGGGAACGCGTAATAAGCAATCGGCATAATAGACATTGTTTATTAAGTAACAGTAACGGAGCTTCAAGCTACACGGCTTGAACTAAAAACTGTAATATGTGATAATGTGAGGTTGAAACAAGTTGTAATATAAAAAAAGTGCAACTCTTCACTGGTGGCGATTCAGCGGCACACAGACGGCACGTTCTGAACCACACACAAAACAACTAAAATCACGTCAAATATGAAAAATGTAAGCAATTTTAGAGTGCACCCATTTGTATCAGCTCTAAATCTGACGTGTTTGACGTGATTTTAGATGTTTTGTCTATGGTTTAGATCGTACCATCTCTTTTTGGTCATTTATGACGAAAAGAGACAGAGTTACTTTAAATTTAGTATAGTCGTGTGTGCCGCTGAATCGCCAACATTGACTGACTTATTTCTAGAGAAAAATGTCCAAAGATGGAAAACCATTAGAACTGATGATAAACAGAAGGTTCTAGAAAACAATTAAAGGAAGGCTAATCTTTTAATAAAGAATATGATTTCTTACTCAATTAGTAAATTTATGGTCTGGAAAAGTCGATTGATTAAGTTTGTTCTGTATATGATAATGACTAAGGCTTTATCTGCAGTAATGTTAACTTTAGTGTTAATGTGCAACTACGCTATTATTGAAGCGTTAAAGCTGTTGCCTATAAAACTTGTAATAAAACAACTTACAATTTGTTGTCAAAAACGCAAAAGTGTTGCTTGCATCTACTTAGTATTAGGCATGTAGGGCTGAGTATGTATGTACTTAAATATATATTTTTTTAAATTCTATTAAAATCTGTAAAGCGGCTTTTTTTACACATTTCACACACGGCTGGTTAGCCCCATACTGAACTATTTCTAGTTCGTATTATGGTTGCTAACACAACTGATATACTGCATATACATACATACATATTATATATGTCGGAGAGTGAGCAACGCCATCTGTCGGCGGCCTTGCGTACTACATCACACGAGAGCCGTGGCGGAAGGAGCTACGAGTCTGATTACTAGTTTTACTTCTAAAGTTATTAGTTTACTAAAAACTAGTTAAATTACTTTCAAATATTTTGATTAGATTTAATTTGATTTGTACTTTCGATTCTGCTAAATTATAAAGCCTTGTTTATTTAGGAGTAGTAAAAGAATTGTACAGCCTGTCGGAACTATCGACCAATCGTAGCGATTGACCGAGGAGAGCCGAGTGTGTTCTCGAGTGGAGTCGGGACGCCATCTTTACTTAAGCAGAGCGAGGGAGTTTTAGAGGGCATTCATGTGAGGTTGCTTGACGGAGTCGGTTTGGTGGAGTGATATAGTTGGATCATAATTGCAAAGTTGTTGAAAAGTGAGATCGGAGCCCTGAACCCGCTGCTCGGTCTAAGCTACTGATTGTTTGATATCCATCCGAAATTATTGTGAACAGTTTGCGTACAGTGTAATAAACCACAAAATAAATATTGTGAAATTGACTATTGTGTTTTATGCTCGGACTTAATCCTGACGACGCCCACTAAGCCAGTAACCACTAATGATGATATCGATGAGAATCTTCCCGACATCAGAAGTGGGATGGAAACTCAAAGGCCCACGTGAAGAAGACACACATGACGTAAACCGAGCACCCACTTGAGGAAGATGCAATCCTGACTACCTACATACGTCGAAAAGAAAACGCAGACGAGCGTGAGATGATCACTGTGAGAGCGCAAGCTATTTCACTGAGTCCAGACGCAACGCCAGCGAGCAGACAACTGCATACGACGGACGGCGCCGGCGTGTGAGGCGTGAGAACATGAGGCTGCTCGTGGAGGCGCTGACCAACCCGCCAAATACCGCAGCTAAGATCATCGAGCTACCTACATTTGAACCAGAGGATGCGGGCACGGACGCCCGGACCAACTGGACATTTGAACCGGAGGATGCGGACACGGACGGCCTGGCTGACTACGGCGGACGTGTGCTTGACGGATTATGGACTACAGGGAAGTAAATTGATTCTAATACGTTTAGTAGTTTTCTCAAATATTTTTTCCAAATATGAAGTGGGTAGAACTTAAAGAAAATTTTCTTTCTTGATGAGGTTAAAGCACGTGGGGGCTATATTAACAATGCTTATTAGCAAAGCAGGCGCTACGGACCTGTAGTTCGGCTAGCTAAGGTGATCCGACGCGATCGTCGAAATTAAGAAACGGTCGATGCGGACAGTGTTTGGTCGGGTGGACATGCACAAAACTGTCGTTTTTTTTCAAGTAACATTTTCATTTGGACGCTAACGTGTATTGGATGACACGTTAAATTGTAGGTCCTGGCCGTTAGTCTTAGTACAAGCAGTCGTTAAGCCAAATAAGAGTCCTTCAGGGCGGCTTAAGTAGACAAACCAAGACACGACTTCAACGCGATATTTTTCTGAAGAAAAACTGCCCGTAGTAAATTACAGCGTGGAATGATGACTTTTTCTTATTATAAACTATATTTCCAGGAGATTTCAAAGAGCGCTGCAAATATAGTGTGTGAATAATAAGCGTTCTCCATAAGGTTATTTTTCTACAAAAAGTTAGTTGCGGAAAACGTGATTACAAATTGTTTGAATGTTTCAGCCGACCGCATAAGACGTAGCAGGTTAATCGAAGCTCACCGCACCACAGCAAGGCAGTTGCTGCGCGGGCTCCTGTGACTTGAAGTATGGTGTTGAGGGTCACGTGGCATCGCGGAGCTCCAACATACTGAGATGGGAGTAGCAGTACACAGCCTGTCACCACCGTACCCAGCGTCATAAAGCGAGTGGACGTATGTGGTATGAAGCCTGTCGCCGGACTAATAATGCAATTTGGTGAGCAGTTTTCGATTTGGTTTGATTGCGGAGCGGACTGTTCCCTAATTAAAGAAAGCGTCTCTCGTAAGCTGATGTTACGTTACAGAACCAGCAGCCGGGTGACAGTGGCGACCAGCCGGGTGACAGCGGCTCCAGCGCACAGTGGGCGCAAGCTGCATCGCATGGCGAGCGATACGTGGATGACTGCGTTATGCAACCCTCATTGGACACGTTGGAATGTTAAGGTGACTGTATTCGTTTTACTCGGTTTTTGGCGCGGAACGTAAAGTTGTGACAATAACGAGTGAGTGCGAGTATTCAGTACAGAATAGATTTAGATTTGTCTTGATCAACGTTAATGGTCACGATAGTTTTTTTTTTTTTAGTTGCCATATTTTCCGCTAAATTGTGGAGTGACGTCATAATAGATGACGAGATTTTAATTCTGGTTCGATGTGAAGATACAACAGAGCTATGTTTCATAAAGATTTTTGCGTTACTTTAGAGATTACAAAGACGCGCGTAAATTCAAATTTATCCTACGGGTACGCATTTAATTTTGTGCTTTGACGTATTCTGCAAGCGTGGTAGTAATTGCGTAGAGATGCCAAATAAAACTCATTTGCTGCTTCTGATTAGTTGAAAGTTTGGTTGACGATGAAAAAACTTCCATGGGAGGCCGGATGGAGGCAGCTTGACTATCTTGAATGTGTGATATAAGGGTTCCGGATGGAGGTTCCCTGGAGTTACCAGATGGAGGTAGCTAACAAAAAGATCTGTGTGGTGAACGTTCCAGTAAAATATCTTGAAAAAGATCTTTGTGGTTAAAATCTTTCATGGTAAAGATCTGTGTGGAAAAATCTTGAAAAAGATCTGTGTGGTTAAAATCTTTCATGGTAAAGATCTGTGTGGTTAAAATCTTTCATGGTAAAGATCTGTGTTTTGTGATGATCTTTCAGATGACTTTATGCGGAGGCTCTATGGTGGTTTTATTGTTTTGATCTTAAGCGTTGAGACCAGTTTAATTTTTTTATGGCATTGAATTTTGTTCGGTAAACTTTAGCTTCCGTATTTTTATTATAAGGTGGAAACGATAATTTTGTGTGTATTCGCTAGATAGAGGCAATGATTTGTGTGTATCCGCCAGATGGAGGCGATGGTAGTGATCACTTAGAATTTTTTTGATTTTTGCAAGTTTCCCGAAAAAGAAAGCCAAAAATAAAATCCTCTGTAGTTGGTTCTTATTTGGATACGTTTGTTGGTAATTAAAAGAAAGGAAATTGAAGTTCTTATTTCAACACTATTGGGTCAGGGTGGCCGAAGCGATATCTTTTTACTGCCAAGACGTTTCTTTCCTTCAGATTTCCCACACGAGGACGTGTGGTGCGTCAGAATGGCCGTGTCGGAGAGTGAGCAACGCCATCTGTCGGCGGCCTTGCGTACTACATCACACGAGAGCCGTGGCGGAAGGAGCTACGAGTCTGATTACTAGTTTTACTTCTAAAGTTATTAGTTTACTAAAAACTAGTTAAATTACTTTAAATATTTTGATTAGATTTAATTTGATTTGTACTTTCGATTCTGCTAAATCATAAAGCCTTGTTTATTTAGGAGTAGTAAAAGAATTGTACAGCCTGTCGGAACTATCGACCAATCGTAGCGATTGACCGAGGAGAGCCGAGTGTGTTCTCGAGTGGAGTCGGGACGCCATCTTTACTTAAGCAGAGCGAGGGAGTTTTAGAGGGCATTCATGTGAGGTTGCTTGACGGAGTCGGTTTGGTGGAGTGATATAGTTGGATCATAATTGCAAAGTTGTTGAAAAGTGAGATCGGAGCCCTGAACCCGCTGCTCGGTCTAAGCTACTGATTGTTTGATATCCATCCGAAATTATTGTGAACAGTTTGCGTACAGTGTAATAAACCACAAAATAAATATTGTGAAATTGACTATTGTGTTTTATGCTCGGACTTAATCCTGACGACGCCCACCAAGCCAGTAACCACTAATGATGATATCGATGAGAATCTTCCCGACATATATAAATACATATTTAACACCCAGACCCACAGCCAACAAATTTAGTTAAGCACAAAGATGTTGACCGGGCCGGGAATCGAACCCGGAACCTTCTGAATAGCAGTCCGCCATGGTAACCTTCACGCCAACGAGGTCGTCGTTTAGCGCGCTAATAGGAGCATAAAGTTAGAATACTGTCTTTCTCAGTACCGTTCTTTGACCCGCCGGCTAATAATGACACGGCAATCTGTCATAATGACTGACATTGACACGAGTGACGTAAGGTTATGTGGGCCATTCCAAACAATGACTTGTTGCTGTTGTGGACTATTGTTTCTAAACTGTTCTATTCGCTAATTAATTGGTTGAGAGTGTGAATTTATTTATTATGCGCATTATTTTTTTAGCAGTTTATTTGGGTGCGCTTAACTTGAAAGTTCCCATCGAGGTAAGTATCTAAGGTACTAATTATTACTTTTATTATCAACAGCTAGGCATTAGACCTGCAGGACGCGTATTTTTTGTTTTCATGTGTCACTTATATGTATTCTTCAGAGCTTAAGATACTAAATAATCAACAAAAAGACGTTACATTTGTGCTGAAAAGCGGAAGCAACAAATCATTTATTGTGTGATAGAAAATTTACCTATATTTATACAGGGTTAATAAAAAACTAACACAAAAACTTTCTAAGGACGATTTTAAAGTTAACATAAACAACTTTTCTTCTACGCATAAATACAAAGCAAATTATGCAAGTGACCGAAATTTTCTTTTGGTGAGATGCTATTTTATGCTAACTTATTCCCCAGCTCAAACATTATGTGGTTCATAAATAATACGCACTAGCGAGAGCAGGCTTCAAAGGATGTGCCTTAAAATTAATTACTTACTTGTAAAAAAAATTTCATAGACAAAAGTAGGGTTAATACTATGAAGTTTGAATTTGTGTATATTTTCCTTCACGTCAACCATCATACTTAATTTAGTCGTTAAGACACAACAATATATTTTAGTGAGGCTTAGGCCATGGAAAACGTCATTTCTATCCCGGATTAACGCCGGTTTCATAGCAGAGTTTAGTTATAGATAGGGTCAAAACAAACGTGTCTAATGCTTCATTATGCTTGCATGCACATTTTAATAAAATAAATATAAATAATATATAAATATTACACACGGCTGGTTAACCTCATACTGAACCATTTCTAGTTTGTTTTATGGTTGCTAACGCAACTGATATACATATACATCCATACATATTTTATATAGATACAAACATACTAAACACCCAAACCGACAGCCAACAAATTTAGTTCTACACAAAGATTGGCAGTGCCGGGAATCGAACCCGGAACCTTTTGATTGGCAGTCCGGCATACTAACCATTACGCTAACGAGGTCATCAAAAGATAATGCATGGGATATATTATATACACTGGTACCCCGAGTAAGATATCGGAATTAGTCCTAAAACGGAGAGCTTACCACAAAACGATGTTAGTTTACTAGTCATTAGTTAGTTTCCGTCTACACTCCGCAAAATGAGTTAATCTAGCGTGCTTCTACAACTTTAACTAAACTTTGTGTCCCTAATTTGCGCTGGTTCAAGACGTCTTTTGCTGAAATTTTGCCAAAGTTGCTCTAGACGATATATCTACTAAAAGTACGAGTATTTCTTAACAAATAGAAGGTTTGAAACTTAAATGTTGATTGTATGTATAAAAACATATTGAAAATATGCAAACATTATAAGAAATTTAAAGTGGTAACATATATTAATCGATATAGGAAATGACACAACTACTCTGATAACCTAATGACTCGAAAGTGTATCGAAGATGGAAGAAAATGAAAAGCGCAATAGTGGCCATAATGGTGGCTGCGTTTCCACGCTGAACAGCAATGGCTATCTTCTGTATCAAATACTAGTACTATAAACTAGTGACGTCGCGGTCCATAAGTCAAGGTCCAATATTATTTGAAACAGATAGATAGATAGATAAACTCTTCACTGCAACACAGAAAAAAGACAATACAATAAGAGGAAATAATATATACTAAAACGGATAGTATCTAAAACCTATATAAGCTTAGACATTATATAACTAGGTACGATTAGATCAGATCTAGCGCTATCTAAAGCTAAACGTCTAGTTAGTATTTTAGAAACCTTACAAACATAGAGTTACCTCAGTCGGTAACCGATGGACTGTGTGATAAGTAAGAGTCCGCTCGTGAATTGTTAATATTTGATTGCAAGATTGAATACGTGGGAAGGAGGGTCGTGCCTTGAAATGCGAGCAGATTGTGAACTGTATCGCGCGTGGACTGTTCCACTTTGCCTAATATATTATTTATCAAAATTGCTCGGTTACAGGGTTATTGTTATATTTTTTTTTATGAAATATCTTTTTTTAGATAATTATAAAAAGTATTTTAAACTCACAATGTCCACGTAACATCGGCTAACTAAAGTGATTTGACGGAATCATTAAGGGTTAAGCAAAGTCGATGGATGGATGACCATACTGACCATAAATTGGAGACAAGTCTGTCTTTTAAAAATTATCTGGATGATACCGTGAGTCAGACGACACGGTAGGCCCCGGCTGTTAGTCTTAGAAAAAGCTGTGGTTAAGCCAAGTTAGACGCTTGTAAAAAAACTGTAAGCTTGCCCACTTAACTCATACGAAGAAAATAAAAATGCCTTGTCGAAGTATACACTAAAAAACAAATAATAACATTAATAAAATACAAATATGTTCTGTTACACTTTTGAGTATCCTTCTGTCTTTCAATAAGTATTTTAAAACGGTTTTATCGCACTTTTTTCTTTTCGTTAACCATTCCATTTGTCTTTTGTTTGATAAAATATAAAACATCTTTCTCAGATCGTTTCATATAAGATTTTAATCAACTTTGTATACAACTCCTACTAGGTAATCCACAGTAAGCCTGTATAATGGAAAAGATATCAATCTCTTTCATAGAAACGTTGCTACAGCAAAGTTCACGTATCATAGTCTAGTTACAAAATATTATGCCAAGTATTAGCTAACTACTCATCACTGCGTTCAAAATTGTAACAGTTTTGCAATATTGACAACATAAAAAATAAAAACAAACAAATTGAAAGTTAAACCTTGATTCATTGCCGCGATAGGCGGTAAAAAAATTACTCACAACGGTAAATTGGGCGTGACAATATAAATAAGAATTCATTCAGTTACTGTGGCCTACTGACCGTTTATATACTTCTAAACGCAAAGAAACGGTCGTTTTTCGGGGCTTTGTTACCAAAAACGTGGAATAACGTTGACACAATTAAAACCGTTGTTGTTTTAACAAAAACTTGAGTGGAAAATCTACTTAGAAGCAATGTACGGTACAAACAGAGCTTAAGACTTTGACAGTAAAACTTGCATATATTTTTTAATCGGCATTGTATAGCTGGTTTGATAGGATTGATAGGATTGCTGGTGCATGTCACTTATTTGAGAGCCGTAAGGTGCCATAAGTGCCATAACCAAAGCATAGATGGGTATTTGCTGGCTACACCGGTATTAATTATTTTTGGTTTGTTTTAGGTTGTTAACTAATGATAGGCATATTCAAAAAGATTGAAGAACATAATTTGTCGCTTTTGACGTAGCTTTTCCAGCAGCGATGTGTTTACATCTACCTCTACAAGTAGACAATAGTGTAACGCTGTTCAAATGCTATGCGACTTGAGTCGTGACGTCACTGGCGGCATTTGGTACAATGTGCAAATAAACAACCTCACGTCTTAAGTCGCATAGCAATTGAAACGAATTGAATGACTGAGAATTTTGTACACCAACAAATTACTTTAATCTCTTGAAATAAATACAATTACTTAACCAAGCACTAAGTAGAGAAAAAATAAAAAATATTAAACCCATCATATATTATTAAAACATAAAATACATAAAAACGTGAAAAAAAAATAAGTGCCACATACATATTAAGGCAAATATTGGTGTTTCATTTGCAACAAGATAATTCGGGCGCGCATAGCACTGGTCACAAAAACACTAGAAAAATATAGTCAATACGCACATCTCAGGGTCTTTACACTCTAAATAGGTTAGCGATTGACTAAAATTAACCTAATTAGCGTGCTTTTTTTAAATAACTAGCTGACCCGGCAAACGTTGTTTTGCCTCACTTAGGGGTACAGCGCCATCTATTGATTACTTACTCAACCCAGTCGAAAGGTATCGACATCTGTTAGAATCATTTGGAGTTAACAGATAATTGTGACTGTCAAATAATAACAGATAATAATTAACAATAAATTAAAATTGCGACTATAATTTGAGATTTAAACTATCCTATCTCTCAAGTTGGATCGAACTGCATATGGTGTGCGAATTTTATTATAATCGGTTAAGTGGTTTAGGAGTCCATTGAGGACAAATATTGTGACACGAGATTTATATATATTAAGATTTGTGCTAATCTTAATAACTGTGTAAACAATACACAACTAGTGCCGGCAGCTAGTCTAGCTGAAAGTAAAGGCTGTAACGGGACTAAGATCGTGACAAGGGTCGACGAACGCTTGCTCTCGTATTTGTGGAAAAAAAATAATTATACAGTGGATAGGTAGGTCGGTAGAACAGGTGCGGTATCTATAACTACTTCTATACTATATATACTCATTTATAATTTATAATTTATATAAGGACACATTTTTACTATGGCTGGTTAGCCCCAAACTAAATCATTTCTAATTTGTATTATGGTTGCTAACACAAATGATGATATACTCATATACTTAATACTTTATATCGATACATATTTAGCACCCAAAAAACAGGCAACCAGTTCAGTTTATCACAAAGATGTTAGCTGTCCGGCATGGTAACCATTACGAGTACGTCAACGAAGTCGCGTCTAATAAAGAGGAAAAATTTGATTGTATGTTTGTTTGACGCGAATAGGCTCCGAAACTACGGAACCAGTTTGAAATATTTTTTTCACTGTCGGGAAGCTAGATTTTCCGCGATGAACATAATATTATGCCAAATTTTGTTTCCAAAAATATTATTAATCACAAAAACCGTACCCACAGACACAAAGTTCGCATTTATTATATTAATAGGATTTAAAAGAATAGTAGTAATATTGTAGTTCTAATGTTCAAAACTAGATGTCGTATGAGAGGACAAACACCTTAACACATTTTTATGCCTGAGTTATTAAAGCTGAAATTGGTGTAATACAGCGTTAAGATCGGTGTATTTTAGTTGTGCCAATTTGGGTGAAGATATGAACATTTGTCATATTAAATTTAGATAACTTTAGATATGAACTCCGCTAAAGCCGTACATTCCCGTGTCGAATAAATTTAAATATAAAACGTTTCCGATCATGTAACTGATCCTTATGTTTATTCAATCGTTCCAACAACAGTTCTCAACTTAGAAATGTAGCTAGCCTAATATTTATAAATATGTACAAGGAATACGTTTATTGACCTGACTCAAACCAACATTTTGTGCTTGAAATAATTTTAATGCAACGTAAAGTTTTTTATTGTCGTTAGGCTGACGTTTATTATAGGCTGATGAAAATATATATGTAATCGAAATTTCCCTTCTCAAATTAATCTTTCTCGTAAGAAATAATCATTCGAAAATAAACGTACACAATACACAAAATCATGCTATTCAGTCAAATTTCATAAAATTCACTGTGATAAGCAAAGAAAAAACCATTTAATTTATTCCATTATATTCATTTATTGAATAAAATAGAACAGTTATTACACCAAAGCACTAACTATTTTAGATCTAAAGATCAAAAGCGCAAATGCGCTCACAATGTTATCTAGTGATGGCACTACTATTTAAACATGTTACAGACAAAATGAATAAATATTTCCTATAGCTAAGTTAAATGAGCTTGTTTTAAGTAAAAGCACGCTTTACTCTTAAAGCACTTAACATTTAAACGGAAAGTAAGAATAAAAATAGTAAGTTATCTGCGTTTTCAGTCTGTTAGTCATACTAAGCTAATAGTCATGTACCGTACTACACGTAAGTGGTATCGCTTACTTAAGTAGCGTCACTAACTTAGCATGGTTAAGTTAACTGGCGAGACTAAACGATAACTACACCTTGTAGATAGATCGAACCGATTCGTGATTCACTAACAAGCTTTAAGCCGATAACATGGGCGAAATCTTGTAATTGCAGTTTTATCGGCTTAAATCATAAACAGTTAAACAGAGGTTTAAACAGTTAAAGTTATTAAAAGATAAGTAACTTCTAGACCGTTCAATTCTTAAAATATTTATACTAATTATAGTATCAATAAGACGTACGAATATGAAAAAAAAAAACGAATTTATAAGTGCGATAGATATAGTTATAATTTAATTAACAAAGTACGATTTTTTAAGTAATGTTTTTCATAACTCTAACCGTTTATGATTTAAACCGATAAAACTGCAAATTCAAGAATTCGCCTTTGCCTTAATGGTAAAAACGGTCTATTAACACAGTATTTTGAGGAAGATAATCAAAAATTTATTGCTTAAACCATTAAACAAAAACAAATTTTGAACAATTGCATATCATTGCAACAAAACAAAAGCATAGCATTGTTTTGCGTGGTGCTAGGTCTTTTTCTTTTGCACGCCATCGACTCTGAAAAATCTGTCACCAATCATCCAACAGTGTAGCCAGAAGCCTTCTTACGAGCCTGTTATTCTAGACTAGGCCTGCTCTTCAAATGTCTTCTACTAGTCAAATGCTTAGCCGTACTGAGTAAAATAAAAAGGACAAAAATTTATCGTGCTTGAAATATCCAAGAAAGTACAAAAAGTGCTTCAACTAAATTTACTTCAAGTTTCTTTACTACATACATATACATATATTAAACTTGCTATGAAATCCGATCCCAGCTTCCACAAAGTTGTTAGTTTCACACGAGTAGCTTTACAAAACTAATTTGAAGGCAGCATTCTGTTTACGTTTTAATTACGCTCTCCGTAACTCGGCAATGCTTTCAGACTTACATGTAACACTGTAAGATGTATTTCTGGATATGTTACTTGACTACTTCCAGTTTGCTTGTAACATGAAAACCGCAAAGAAACCTGATCCCAGTTTTAATTTTACTTTTATACTAATTTTTGTCTTTACTTCTTCATTATATCAAAGTATAAATTATGTGGAATGGATTAACTTAGTAGCAGTGGTAGGCTCGTTTATTCGGGATAAAAAGTAACATGCTAGTAAAAAAAGTACCACTATCAAATTTTATCAAAATGAGTTCAGCCGTTTGGGCGTGAAAAAGTGGCAAACATTCATTCATACATTTCGCATTTATAGGTACTATTAATAATCTGTACAGTCATGATAATTGGCGAGTCAAACCCCAGTTAATCTTTCAATTTTTAGTATTTGTTATAATAGTGGCACGGGAACTACGCAAGCTGTGCAAATTAGAGCTTTCTATCTATCACAGTTCCTGAGGTACAGCAGCTGGTGACAGACCAACAGCGGAGGCTTAGGGTTCCGTTATACCTTTAAGATACGGAACCCTACAGAGTATCTTTAGGTTTAATCCAAAGCCTAAACTATTTCCATTTGAAATTTTATGAAGTCAGCCGAACCGTTCTTCATGAAAACCGGTTGAGCGTCAAACAACCCCTTAGTGTCAGTAGTACCATTGAGTAGTACCATTGATGGTACAAGTGACACAATTTTGTATCATTTGTACCATTAAAGACTAATGTCCAACTCAAGTCCATAAAAAACATTTGAAAATTCGCTCTCTCTTCCTCACACTCATTTAGTAATGCAGCAATTATATTTTATGATTTGAAACAGTTTTTGTTGGTGACTGCATACATACCACATCTATGAAATCTTTAACAAAGCCACTAACATTGTTAATAACGTCGTTGTGACAACATCTAAGCGCAAAGTTTGAGCCTGAAACTTAAAGTAGACTTGTTTCGAAGGCATTTGACTCTTAAACACATTAGTTGCGTTGACACTCCCTTGTTACGTTAGTGTAAGCAAGAATGGTGGGAATTCTGGCGAATACACGGCTAAACTAAATTTAGAGTAGTCCTGTCACTTTTCATCTTTGGACAGAAAGAGACAGCACTATTTGAACCATATACAAAACAACTAAAATCACGTCAAATATGGAAAATGTAGGCGATTTTAGAAAACACCCAACATATTCTATATTTGACATGGTTTTGGTTGTTTTGTCTATGGTTTTAAGAGACGAGAGTTACTTGAAATTTAGTTTAGTCACATATACACCAAAATAGCCACCAATATCTTGGATTCCTAAAGGAATGTTCTCTATAGTGATAATACTTTAGTATTAGTAGACACAAAACAGCGAGTCTCGTCTGCAAGTATCTCCCTTGTGATGATTGATACATACAGCCAGTCAGTTCCAAATGTCTTTATTATTAACTAGCAGCATTAATAGCGCCTATAGAAGCATTAGTAGCGCCCATAACATGGCCAGCTAAGGTGATCTGACGCGATCATCGAAGCTGACCAACGATCGATGCGGACGGTCTTTGGATAGGTGACTACGCATAAGACTGTCGTTATTCAAATGGCATTTTTATCAAGGCGCTACCGTGGGTCGGAAGACAAGTTAAATTGAAGGGCGCGGCTGTTAAAGAGACGACGGTTAAAAAGCAAAGATGTACATCATAAATATTAAAAGCAATATTTAAAGCTTATTAGTATTATTATTTAAGCAAGTACGATATCTTCCACTTTCATAACTTTTTAATTTAAATAATCGATGATTAATTTGGATGAATAAACGAATTCTTAAGATCAAATGTCAGTGCTTTAATCAATTATGCTCATTATAGTAAAAACTAATCATTGTACCTACTTGTACCTACCCTTGGCTAACTCTCATTTAAATTGAGAACAAATTTTATTTCGTGGATGCTTTGTCAACATGTACTCGCAAGCACAAACTTTAGTTATAACTTAACTTACTAAGAGTCTCTTCAAACTATTCAACAAACTTATTAATTATTTAGGGCCTTACTCTCAGTCAACTGGAATCAAAGTTATTTAATGGACCATTTCATGTCATTCAACTAACTAGATTAGCGTAGCGCATTACACTCAAGGATTTAATGTTATTATCGTAATTATACTAATTGTAATTGATTAATTAATTTTATTTCAGAATAATCCAAACATCAATTGTATTTTATTTGTGTATGTAATAGATACAAGCATTAATAAAATACAATTAAAATACATAAAACTTAAAATTCAATTAAAATCAAATTATAATAATAGCAAGTAATTTTTCCCCGTCACAACTCTTGTCCATTTAAAATTTATAGGGCCATCTAGACATCGTATATATCGCTTAACTTTAGTGACAAGTAAATAAAAAACCTTAGTTTACTTCGTAAGTAAAGTTGCTTTTTCTATTGCCGCTAAGAAAAAGTTAAAATGGGCCTGACCAAAAATTTACGCATGTAATGATTAAAATTTTATTATTCTTATGAAAAAATGAATCGATGTTGAAGGTTCAATATTTTTGTAGGTAGGTAGTATTACAAATAAACTACTTACCTATTTAGAACTCCCAAATGTTAATTAATTAATGACAAAAACATACATTTATACACTTCCAAATATGTACGTAAGCCTTTAACAGTACAAACAAACACAGATTCCAACTTTATTTGCCTCAAGAGAAGGTCAAGCGTACAACCTCAATTGCTGCATCATAAAGAAAGTTCTTGAATTCCCAGAAACAATGGTTTCTGTTTCCTAACGGATATTGGCAGCTAACGGTTTCCAATTAGCCGACTTCCGTAAGCGTGGTTTGATGTGGGTAATATTACGAAGATCTCTTCTCAGTTAAGATTAGGATTAGGATCAAGTGCCAAATAAATATTTCGAAGTATCGTATTTTGATGTACCTCTCGCCATACTCTCGTATTACTGCATCGATCTATATATTGTTGGATGTAAGCACATCCAATTATTTTTTTGGCACATTCACACACGGCTGATTAGCCCCATACTGAACCATTTCTAGCTCGTATTACGGTTTCTAACACAGCTGATATACTACATATACATACATACATATTATATATAAATACATATTTAACACCCAGACCCAAGGCCAACAAATTTAGTTAAGCACAAAGATGTTGACCGGGCCGGGAATCAAACCCGGAACCTTCTGATTAGCAGACCAGCATGGTAACCTTTACGCCAACGAGGTCGTCAAACATTATATGATCTAGTCTTTAACTGAAATACTTATTTAGCTCATAAAAATAATTGTATTTCATAGAAATATAAGTATTTCAATTTGATTTCTATTTTTCCTATGTTTTTCCACGGCATTTAATTAAAAAAGTTAGTTACAAGAACAAGCGGTACCTACTTATGCTTGTTTCTTAATCAACTTTATGAATTTTCAATTATTTATTATATTTGTAGGTTTATTTTTTTTCATAGCAATAATGTTACATACTAAAATTCAAGCGATGATGTAATGGCACTTTAGAATAGTTAAACTGATACTTTAAAACATAGAAATATATATAAATATTTGTACTTATAATAAAGTTCATTTTGATTCTACAAAGAAAATGAAACTGCCGGGTAATTTAAATCTGGATCAAATCCATTAATTTTAACCAGGACTGCTTCCTTGGGAATTATAAAAAGGATATTTTTCCTATTGTGTAACTGATCTTTGCAAAGGTCAGCATTTTGCGCACCTTTCTCTAATGGTTTAAAAAATGTATTTTAAAAGTCAAAGAAGCAAGCGGTGAAAAGCTGTGTAGCGTTTTAAAAATAAATCATCTATGCAAGTGAAAAAGTTTTATCTAATATATAATTTATTTTAGATTAGATATAGTTTTACATGAATTAATTTTAGATTAGATATAGTTTTACATTAATTGTGTTTTATTGTATTTAATCAAATTAAAACTACTGAAAAATACATGTCAGTTTTATCATAGACAAAGTATATAAAACTTTGTCTATGGTATTAGTTAAGAAGACTCTCTTTATTCATAATATTATTGTCTTATATATACCCGAAGCTTCAGAAACATCGTTCGGGTGCAATCTCCGGTGTTACTGCGTCAACAGGATGCTATCAAGTGGTGTGTTTAGAGTCTAGAACTAACTACACACAGCAAGTACCTTACATACATATATAACAAATCTCAAAGTAAATAAAAAAATACCAGGACACATTTCACTCACAGCTAGATAGTCCCATTTTTAATTTGTTTTATGGTTGCTAACACAACTGATATACTCTACATATACATACATAGATACTGATTTATATCGATACATATTTAACACCCAGATCGACAGCCTACAAAAATAAAGATGTTAGCCGTGCTAGAAATCGAACCCGGGACCCTCTGGTTGGCAGTCCGGCATGGTAAACATTTTACTAACTATACTATATTTTATCGATTTAGTTTGCGAATTGTGACTAGTGACATCAAGACTAAGTCGCATAGCATTTGAAACGTATTGTATAATGCTAACCAGCTAGTGACTAGCTGCTAGTCAATACAACTAACTTACTCAAGTGTAGCTAACAACCAAAGCTACATTCAGTCCAGGAAATGACAGCTTGTTCGAACTTAGAACAAGTTGTTTGCTAAACATGCATGAGTTTGTATCTGCACATGTAGTTGTAGTAGGTACGTATAGAACCTTAGAGGATTCAGAGACATGGTATCCAATATACATACATACGTACTGCACATAATATTATCTACTCAAAGTTCGCATATACATATGTATATTCTGTGTTATATATTTCGATGACCTAGCAATTCCTATTGCCAAATATAAGCCACCGTCTTCAAACTCACCTCAAAAGGTCTTCATCGAAGTGGCTTAGTCAAATGAAATCTCGAGACGAACCCTAATTTCTTCCAAACATTAATTTTGTTTATTGCCCAGTCATATTCGTCCATAGCTCTCTTTTGTTAACGAGGGAGAAATCTTACGCAAGATACCTAGGTACAACACGTCGCAGCCATATTATGTTGGATTTGTACCCACTAAGACCCAAAAAGGAGACACAGGACACGTGGTTACAAGAAATGACGAGGGGTGGAGCTACAGAGTGGTGGCCGAAAACTGGCAAGCGAGGGTTGGGTCGTCTGGCAGCGAGATGGGTTGACCACATCATTAAAGCTGCAAGTCTAACCTGGCAAAGACTGCACAAGATCAAAGAAGGTGGCACAATATGCAGATGGATATAAAGAGTTGTGGATGATAACACAGCTCTACAAAAAATCAATTTTTTTTTGTTGCCCTGTTTATCATCGCAAATTGTTACGTTTTTAAGTGCCCAGATTACGAATATATTCGTAAAAGTACTAAATTTGCTCATTTCTACAACTTGAATTTTGAACGATTTATCGTCAAAATTAAATTTTTCAGTCATTTGTTGAAAAAAAACCGAGCAAATCTTACAAAATTATTGATATTTTCACGAATTGTGTGTATATACGGACCCTCATCATCATATCAAAGGCAACAAAACCACTCTAGACCAGTGTAATGATTATGATGAAGCATCTGTGCCCTACCGAGGGCTCCGGGTTCTTCCGGAAAATATACCGGTGACCTCCTATTTTTCCCTAGACTAAGTGAAACCTGACAGCAACAGCTCGGTGACTAGACACGATGACTGGATGCAGCCGATAATTTTCATAATAATTCAGATTCAAATGAAAAATTCACGTCTTTTCACGGCGACAAGTCGTCCAGTTTGCGACGCGACGGCTCTTGGAAATAATTAATACTGCTTTGTTCTAACGGTTGCTTTCGGTCGGGTGTTTATAAACAGTCCTTTCTTTGTTGATGATGGCATTACCTGAAACAATAAAAGACAATATGAATGATGATCGATTGTACTGAAATTATTTTGGTAAATAACTTTTATTCATGTAGATTTACAATATTCTGTTTTTTCATCCATCTGTCATAATTAAAACTTTTTTCAACATTATGGTTCCTTGGTTATAGCATTTTATGTTTTAAAATATGCGTGATAAGGTCAAAATATGCGTAAACCCTTAGCAGAAGCTAACCGTAATAAAAACGCTCACTAAAAAAGGTCATAACAAGTTTCAATTTTGATAACGTGGCATTAGGGACCTACAAAGAATACCTAAATTCATTGTTTCTCATTTTGATGGCACGTTATTATAATTATAATCATCCCTTGTTGGCTGTTATTCATAAAAGTAAATTTAGATATGGAGCATGAACAATTTGTTATAAAGCTGGCACTTCATATAGCTGTGCGTATTTGGGTTTTTGGCATATTTGTTGAAGGCATTTTTATTGTACCAAAACTTCCTTAAGGCATATTTTATCCAACTAGTTATGTTTGTTTTTCTACAACATTTACTATTTGTCGATATTAAATTATGATAAAAATATTAAAAACTAAAATCATTTTCTTAAGTAAATTTTTAATTTGCTAAACGAAATGGAAAGGGTGACATTTTTTTATTTCTAGTCTAGGATTTTTTTTTTCCGTGATTTTGACACATAAGCTAAGTGATATGAAGCAAATTATATTTGTAACTCGATCTTTTTAATCAACAAAACTTTCATATTAACGTTTGCAGATTAGATCCAAGCTGCATGCCAAACTTATGCGGGTATTAAATTTTCCCGGTTTCATAATGGTCATGAATATTTAAATTTGTATGAATGCAAATACTGAATTAATTTGTGTTTGTATTTAAGTGTTTTTGCCACCGTGCCAATTTTTTATTTCTTGGAGAACATCTATATATAAGAAGACAACATAAATAATAATATATTACCCGTTTCCAATCGTACTTGGTGCAGAGGATAGCCACCACTATTCAGCGTGGAAACGCGACCAGCGTTATGGCACCTTTGCGCCGGGCACGGTCGTTAACTTTTCATGTTTGGGACATTTTCAATTGATTGAAATTTAATTTAGTTTCATTTAGAAAATAAATATAAAAAAATATTATAGCTTTAAGTTAATTTAATATTATATTGATTAGCTATTGATTATCTTCAAAAGAATACATCAATTTAAATTAGTTGCGAAGCATCAAAATACTATCAAAAGACCGAAATAATATTACTAAATAAAAACATAATTAGGAACGTGTGAATGAATTTAATCACAAATTATGTTCAAAAATAGAACAGAAAAAAAATAAACACATATTTCAGTTCTTGAACATATTTCAACACATAAAAAACCAGATTGATACCCAGGTATAAAGGTTGATTCTGAGAAAAACTAGACCTTTCCTTATGATACATATAAGTAAGCATAATCTAGCAACATACTATCCCAGTTAGTAAACACAAACAAGTAAGCAAACCCAGTCTTAGCATCTAATTGCAAAGAAGACAGACCAAATTGCGTTTACGTAATAGCCCCATTCCGCCTAATGGTAGGTATATCCGAATTAAAATCTGAGGAATAAAAGAAAAAATGGGCTCGGGTTTCTATGATAGCGACCGTTAGAAATAATGGCTATAATAGACCCGATGGGTTTCTTAAATGGACCGAGAGACATAATCGTTTATTTGTGGTCTTTAATCAATTATTGCTTTGTTTACTGCCAGAGGCTAAATCATTTTCTTTCTCATTTAGAATAGGGTACTTATATTGAATTAAAATACATGGAACAAAACGAAACTCTTTTGTAAATGTAAAGTAAAAAAGAATCTCTTTTCTGTGTACTTCGATATTACGTTGTTGATTGAAATTTAATTCTTTTCTGTGTTTTTCCTCAACCACTATTGCTACTTTACTGATTTTGGATGGTTTAATTTAATTTTTCGTTGTTGTTAACTTTGACCTCGTATCTTTTGCAAAGATTTTACAATATAAGCTCAATCTTTTCACTGATATACATATATTATTATGTCAATATATGTGGCTCGGTAGGAAAATCGTATGCTTTTCAATCAGACGGTCCCTAGTTCGATCCCGGCCCTACACCAATGACTTGTTTTCCAAGTTATGTGTGGATTTGCACTCGCTTTACGGTGAATGAAAACATCGTGAGGAAACCGACATGTTTGAGGACCATAAAATCCAAAGACGTGTGTCATCCGCCAGCCTACACTTGGCCAGCTTGTGGATTATGGCCTATATCTCTCTGCTCATAAGAGAAAGCCCCGAGCCCCAGCAATGGGCGTACAGTGGGCTTCTTATGCTTATATTATTAGCTAAGTAGATGATATATTAGTACATTATTTCAGTTTAGTAGATTGTACTATAAAAGTATAAAATAGTTTATAGTCGGAAATAAAAGTTTTATCTTCATCATATTTTCATTTTAAGTCGCATTGGTGGAGTGCCAAGTTACGACTAGTTTCATGATCCCACTAGTAACCTAACTTGACATAGAATAACGGAAAATAGCTTTATCTTTCACTCCACGAGTACGTATCTCCGCATTCTGTGTTAAAGTGAAGGCTATTAAAACATTTTGGACGGATGTATGTATTTTTAGGGCTCCATACGTGCAAGGTAAAACGGAACTCTATTACTAAGCCTCCGCTGTCTGTCTGTCTATCACCAGTATCTCAAAACCATAATAGCTAGAAAGCTGAAATTTTCACAAGTTATGTATGCATTTCCCATGCCGCTATAAGAACAAATAAAACAAATTAAAACATTAAGGGGGGTGTCCCCATACAATAAACATGTTTTTTTTTTGTATTTTTTGCTATATATCAACTCAATTTATCTAACTGTAAAATTTAATTTTTCAGCACTAAAATATCGAAATAGCTTCAGGGATCGTCGCGTCTTATATACCTAGTAGTTTGTGAGATACAGACCACGTCTCTCCGGGCGGTAGATAACTTAGATCGATCGATTTGACGTGCTTTGCTAGAGAAGTAGCTTAAGTTTTCATTTAACTATACTGGCATTTACTCTGATGTAAGTTTAGTGCCTAGTAATATACAAATAGCATATATATGTAACTCATAAGATCAAGAAGTTAAAACTTTAGAAAATGACCGCATTTGTCTCTATGTACAAGTTCGCATATTCTTCTTCTTTTTCTTCTACTTTACCATTTCCCACTAGGTGGGGTCGGCACAGCCGTCATCTCTGCATTCACTCTCTTCTCATTCATATCCTCCTTCACACAATTCATCCACGTCTTCTTTGGTCTACCTCTACTTCCGCTGCACAAGTTCGCATATTATTATTCTTTAAATACTCTATTGAAAAAAAGGGAATTCGGTCAATAGTTTCTTCGCCGAAGACAGCGAACATCGAATAGCGAATACAAATAGCGATACAGCTTTAAAAAAAACAATCTTAAGTATCCTAGCTCAATCATAACTCCAGTAAACCCTTGCCTCTGGCCGTTTGTGAGTGAGGTGGAAACGATGGGAAATTGCCACAGAGTAATGTAATCAATAAGAGTAATGTAGTCGTATGTAGATTAAAAAAACGTACATGTCTTACCTAATTTAAATATTTCTTCCTATTTTATGTTATATTACTTGTGTTACCTTTGTACACTAAATAATGTAGGTACCTATGTCAAGCTTTTCGTCAAGCGTCGATTCATTTGCCAACAACTCGATGTGCGCACAATGCCGCGAGTAGCTTTATAATTAGTTATTATAAATTATATATAATTATAGATTTAACGAGAACTAAAACTCAAACTACAATAGTTCTTCAACTAGATCATAAGATTAAATGTTACATTAGTTATAATAACGCTGTGTGCACATACTTTGTATTTATTTTATGTTCATAAAGAAGTTTGAAAAATCAAAATCAATTTAATCAATGCTCGATGCGGAAAACGTTGGTATATATGAACTAGGTACATATATAGGTGTATAAGAAAATGCGATTTCAGGTAGGGTTGGTAGGGGAAATTACTCTTTATTCTTTTTAAAGCCTTTTAGCTATGCATTTGGCCCGCAGAGCGCGTAACCACGCGAGTTATTTGATTGGTATTTTTTTTTTTTTTTTACACATTCACACACGGCTGGTTAGCCCCATACTGAACCATTTCTAGCTCGTATTATGGTTGCTAACACAACTGATATACTACATATACATACATACATATTATATATAAATACATATTTAACACCCAGACCCACAGCCAACAAATTTAGTTAAGCACAAAGATGTTGACCGGGCCGGGAATCGAACCCGGAACCTTCTGATTAGCAGACCGGCATGGTAACCTTTACGCCAACGAGGTCGTCAAATATAGTATTGTATTAGTTTTTAATATGTGTCATGTATAAAACCAATATTGATATAAATAAATTAAGAATATTGATATATTGTAAGAAAACTTATGTTTAATTCTATGTGTATATTAACATTTATAATTTTAAAACGTCAGTCCGATTTTGCTGAATGTTGCAAATATATTTATTTTCAAATTCAAATTCATTTATTTCAGTATCAAGTCCCATATCCAAATGTTACATAAAATTATTATTAATAAAATATATTGTACTCATCAAAAAAATAAAAATATGTCACAGAAAAAAAAATATAAAAAGAAAGTCAAATTTAAATACAAATAAAAATAATACAAATAAACGTCAGTGATAATTAATATAAATACAGAGGTCAAGTAGGTCAAAACCACCTCTCTGGCACCACCACAGAGAGATGCCTATCGCAGCAATGCCAGAGAAAAGGGCAATCCAACTTTTCTTTACCGTGAATCATCTAAATGTCAAATTTGTGTAAGTCTCATACATCACAAGTGTCCACAATTACCGTTTTAATAATTCATAACGACAGTAGGCTGTATAATTCGTAACAGAAACCACGGGTTCCAAAGGGCATACATAACCTGCCTTGGCTTAACACCGACCCTTCTTGATTAAATCCTGATTTTCAAGTCCCTCTGTAATACCAGCCGCAGACCATGACGTGACATTCAAAGGGTTTTTTATTTTCTTTTGATATATTAAATGGTTTTTATTAAATAACATTATTAAAACATTATTTTAACTTACAATTCGTGACATCTCAATAATGTTGCTTTGTCTGTTAGTCTTAGTATAAGCAGTCGTAGAGCTAAAGCTAAATAAAAAAGTTAGTGGCTTTTTAACTCATCTTTTAAATAGGTCAGGACCTGATGGTAAGTGATATTGAGGTCTACGGTGGAGCGCGTTTACCTAGAAGAAACCTGTTCACTCTCGCCTTGAAGACCACTAGACCATTGGGGAACAGGGAATTCGGCAAGAACTTTCAAATAATGAAAAAACAACGACAACATCGTAAAACCGACATGTTTGAGGACCGCAATATCCGAAAATATGTGTCATCCACCAACCCACACCTAGCCAGCGTGGTGAATTATGGCCTATCTCTATCCTCGTGAGAGAAGGCCCCGAGTCGCAGCAGTGGGAACGTAGAGTGCTTATGCTAACCAGCAGTATGAGAGATGTGTCTAAAAAGGGATTCAAATATTTCTTTATTGAATCGAGTTATATGCATAATCAAAAATACTTTTTAATAGCGATTTTCAAGGCGAGAGTGAACCGGTTCCTTCTTGGTAAGCGCGATCCACCTTAGACCTCAATATCACTTACCATCAGGTGAATTGTGGTCAAGCGCTGACCTATTCGGAGTAAAAAAAATAAAAAATACTGCCATCATACGCGTATCGTAACTTTAACCAGTCACTTGTAAACAGTTATAAATTTGAGCCGTCATTTAGCGAACTCGGAATTTTGCGCTCATCAATGTTAATGAACTTTGAAACAATTCTCATGTTCTCCAAAACGAGGTGCTCTGGAACAAAATGTTATTTTCATGGAGATGGATGTGGACACGACCGTACGCTACCAGAGCCGGGAAGCAAATGGGCTTTTATACAGGGTTTTTGGTAAAGTAGCTTAAGAAGAAAAACTGGCAAATGTCGCAAAACTTTTTATTATTATTAGGTCTAAAATCTATAATATAAAAAATAAGTCGGGTTTTCCTTCCTGATGCTTTAACTCCAAAACGCACGAACCGATTTGCACGGTTTTGTATTCGTTGGAAAGGGCTCCGTGAGGTTTGAAGCAAACAAAATTCAGGGAAAATTTCAACTTTATGGCGAAGCAGAGTTCGCCGGGTTTGATAGTTACAAATAAAAATAGTCCCGCTAATATTTTATTGCGAAAGTTTATCTGTGTATGTGTGTACGTTTGATTTCTCTTTGGCACTCATACGGTTTAACCAATTTCCATGAAATTTTGTGAAGAGGTAGGATATACCCGTGATGAACACAAAGGCACTTTTTATCCCGGATTCCTAATTACTAGTTAGAAAAAATAAGTAGATAAGTTTTAAATGCTTGATAAAATCTAACATGTACGAGTCGATGCTTGCTTTGCCGATGAGCCCTTCAAGAGCCATGTACCTACGTGTTACAACTAAATGCAGGTAGGATTAGGATTATTTTAATATATTATTTTGAGATACACGGAAAAAATATTTATATACAAAGCTTATTAATGTAAATGAGCTGTATGAATGATGGAAATAACTGCCTTAAAAATTTATATATGTAGATAAATAAACTCTTTATTGCAACACAGATAAAGGGCAGTACGAGGGTCAAACTGAAAGTTCTTAGAAAATCAAAAACTAAGCATTCTAGCAAGTTATTAGTTTTATTATAACTTTTCAAAATAGCGTCCATTTACATCAAAACATCTCTGCATTCGATAGAACCATTGAGAAAAGCACCTTGCCCACTCGGCCTTAGGGGTCTCTTCGACGGCGTTTTGAAACGCAGCCACTGCTTCCTCGGCGTCCATAAAACGTTTTCCTCGAAGTTTTTATTTTATTTTCGGGAATAAATAAAAATCGCAAAGTGCGAGGTCGGGGCTATACGGCGGGTGACCCAGTAATTCCACGTCTGAGGTCGCCAAATAGTTGATCGTTTGCCTGGCGGTGTGCGACGAGGCATTGTCGTGATGAAGGAGGATCCTGCTGCGAGCTCGTTTCTCTCGAACTTTTTCCAAAACAAGTGGCAAACAATTGTTAGTGTACCACTCTGCATTAACCGTTTTCTGACCTTCTAAGACAATTGTCACGTAATGACCTGTCCTTCCGAAGAACGAGGCCACCATCTTTTATCCAACACTTCGCCCTCTCTTCAATTTAGTTGGCAACTCCTCGGAAGAAAACACCCACTGAGCAGACTGTCTTCTGGTTTCCGGATCATAACAGTAAATCCAGCTTTCGTCACCTGTTAGTGTGCCGAACGCAGCATTTGAGTCACCTCCGTTAAATTTTTGGATCATTTCTCGGCACCAATCAACACGGCGGAGTTTTTGAGCTTCGGTCAAATTATGCGGTACCCAGCGGGCACAAAGCTTCCTGACGCTAAATGTTCATGGAAGATTTTGTGCACTTGACTCATACCTATGCCTAGACTTATCCGAATCTGCTGATAGGTCACTCTTTTGTCAGTATCTATAATACGCCGCACAACACTGATGTTATCTTCAGTCGTCGCTGTAGAAGGCCGTCCCTCACGCAAATCAATTAGTGCGACCACATTTGAATTCAATAAACCAGTTGTAAACTGTCGCACGAGATGGGGCTTCATCGTGAAAGGCCAATCGAAGTCTTTCATAACTTTTTTGTTGACTTAAATGACACCGAAAGTCATAAAAAATCATTGCACGAAAATTTTCTCGGCTTAAATTCATTCTAACGTGCACAGACTATTTTCAATTTGCCGCCAAATCGTAAAACAAATGACAAATGAATGAAATATATACTCAATAATATTGGGAAAAAGTTCTATTTTAAAAATTTAAACTTATTTTTTTAATATAATGCTTTTAAGTGGCCCGTTCTAAGAACTTACAGTTTGGCCCTCGTACAATAACAGGAAAAACAAAATACTTATAGCTAGTGCTACAAATGGCGACCTTGTCACTAAAAACGATCTCTTCCAGGCAACCGATGTACGGAGTGAAAATTACAATAAAGAACTTGAGGTGTACAATAATGAGGATAAAATACCTAAATATACTACATACATATAAACAAAAAATAATTCGACCTACATTAAATACTTATCCAAGTATTTAATGTAGGTCATATCATATATGAAAATAATACTACAATAAATAATAGTGTTGTGTTGTTAACATATAACCCTGTGTAAAATGTATGTTTAAATATACCTGTGCTTTTATGCGCATTTATCTACATTCTGCGCGAACACGCTTTTATGAAGATATATTAGCCTGACAACTTTAGAAACCTGCGTCCTGATTTTATGAAGATATTATGTTCTAGAAGCTCTAGGTTACTTGTCAGAATTAAGGACATTTTATGGGGTCATAAGCTGCGCTCTAAGGCCCCTTGGTGAAGCCGGAAGCGAAGCTTTGATCAGTCTTAAGGCAGAACGAGCAGGGTAAGCTTGAAATACAATTTTTGACTGGTTAGTAATTTTTGTTACAAACTTTGTACGTGTAGTTGGATTACAACTACACTGACATAAAATATTCTAGCCTCGTGTAATCGATACTTGTTTTTCATGTTATGCGTGTTTCATCACCAACCCGCACTTGGCCAGCGTGGTAGATTATGGCCTGTATCTCTCTCCTCGTGAGAGAAGGCCCCGAGTCCCAGCAGTGGGAACGCATAGTGGGCTGCTTATGCTATGCTTATGCTAGGACACATTTCACACACGGCTGGTTAACCCCATACTAAACCTGAACTAGTCTAGTATTTTTGCCATCCAATTTAATCAAAAGTAACTATTTATTATTGTTGCCATAGAAAAAAAAACGGACGATAAATACGATGCTCAAAACAACTTAAATTTTCAAAATCTTCGTAGCTTTTCACATTAATCTCAGTATCTAGTTCATATAACAAACTTCAACGTTAAAGCTGAAAGTACCAACATACTACTTTCTGTATATAACTTAGCTTTTACTATCAAAATAAATTTCAAACCTCGCCATAAGTATTTTTAAGAGAGCTATTAACTTTATCCATCCCGTTTCGTGGTCTTATATTGAACGTAAAGCTTCTAAGTTAGATTGCAAGCTGTAGAACTCAGACTTATATATACTTATCCTACTTTCTCGTATATTAAGAATTAGCTGAGCCCCGTAGTATTATCCGCGATAATTTAGGTTAAAAAGAAGTTAATCCGTAATAAAAAGTAACCTATGTGTTAATATGAGGTCTTAACTATCTATCTATATATAATACTAGCTGACCCGGCAAACGTTGTTTTGCCTCACTTAGGGGTATGAAAAATAGATAGTGTAGCTTATATGACACGTTCGTAGATTTACCATAGCAGCGCCATCTATTGATTACTTACTCAACCCAGGCGAAAGGTATCGACATCTGTTAGAATCATTTGGAGTTAACAGATAATTGTGACTGTCAAATAATAACAGACAATAATTAGCAATAAATTAAAATTGCGACTATAATTTGAGATTTAAACTATCCTATCTCTCAAGTTGGATCGAACTGCACATGGTGTGCGAGTTTTATTATAATCGGTTAAGTGGTTTAGGAGTCCATTGAGGACAAACATTGTGACACGAGATTTTTATATTTATATTAAGATATTTATCTATATATAACTATTTTGACTTGTAACTTTGGTGTTATCAATAAATGATTTGTATTTGTATCTTCAAAGTAAATCTCATCAAAATCGGTCAAACCGTTGGAGCGTGAAGGAGTAACATATAAATTTTGAAGTTATTTGCGCATCCCACGGGAACCACATTAGTATTCTGGGTGCTTAAGTTCTGTGAGTGTGTTAGTATGTATGTTTGTTACTTCATCATGTTCAAACAAAAATACATGCAAAAAGTCCACAATCAAGTTAAGGCAAAGAAGATAAGGGTAAAATCTTGATAATACAGTTTTATCGCTAAAAAAACAGAAAAAAAGCGAAAAATTGCTAAGAGAGCAGTCTAAAGAACCAGTCTAAAAATTTTATACCTACTTATATTGGTACTTTGAATTAGAAATAGAACAACAACCTTTATAATACGTACTCATTGTAATTCAACAATGAAGAACATTTTTGAATAATGTTTGTATAACCGGCTATCACTTACGTTTATTTTGTCGGTATTAGCCCGACATGTTTCAGGACAATCAGTGTGCCATTCTCAAGGGCAGGAACACAGCCAACGTTCGTCCGCGGTGACGGGTGGGCCTGCACTGCTAATACCGACAAAATAAACGTAAGTGATAGCCGGTTATACAAACATTATTCAAATATGCCTTACGAAAGTTTTATAAAGTGAAGAACATTTTTGTTTACGTATGACTTAATCCTATAATATTATTTCATTCGTTTTAATACAGCGATCCTTAGAGAGTCCTATATATCACAAAAGTCGGTCAATGAAGGCTAGAACGAGGGCCGAGTCCCTCTGTCCGAGCCCTTAAGAAATAGGGCGCAATAAACATCATTATCTAGTCTGGGACAGAGATGGCAGTCTTATTTCATCCCACAGAGGCCTTTATAACTTGAAGAGGGTCAAATAATGGCATATTTGTTTATGCCTAAGACTGGACTTAACAGTAATAGCGAAAAGCTTTAAATGTGTTATTGAAAAGGTGTGTTTTATAAACGATTATGATTACTAAGTTAAAAGTTTAGATTTTTATATAGCTGACCCGGTAAACGTTGTTTTGCCTTACTTAGGAGTATGAAAAATAGATAGTAGCCGATTCTCAGACCTATTAAATACGTATATAAAATTTGGTAAAAATCAGTCAAGCCGTTTCGGAGGAGTACGGTAACTAACATTGTGACATGGAAATTTTATATATAAGATTTATTGTATTTTTTTATATACTACTTAAATAAATGCCAGTTTGTGTGATAGTGAGTATTTTTGTTACTTCTTCATACGGCTTCTTTAAACGATTGGTCCGATTTGGATGTAATTCGGTATGCAGGTAGGATTAACACATAGGCTAATTTTATCCCGGATTAACTTCTTTTTTCCTCGGATTAACGCAAGTAACACCGCTGAGCGCAGCTAGTTATTAATATTCTCACTTAACAATACATCGATTTGTCTCAAATGAATAAGTCATTGTATCTCGGACGATTTTGAAGCAAAATACATACGTAGACTATATTTTTCAAACGAAGTTCCAATGAAATAGATAAAACATAGCAAACCAAAAATTACTTCCGACAAAGGTCCTGTTGAAATTACTATTCCCTTTGTACATTTCAAATTACGACGTCTTTGAAATACTGTCTAAAATAATCATTAGACTCTTGGATCAAGAAAACAATGTTATTTCTCAAGTGCCATTGTTTTTCGTGAAAAGTTCTGTTTGTTTTATATTTTAAATTATATTTTCTACTCCGTATGCTAAGTGGCCAAGTTAGCCAATGACGCCAAAACTCTCGACGCCAGAACTGGCGTCGAGAGTTTTGGCGTCATTGTTTTTAAAGCCACCTCAGGCCTCTAACTTGGCTTAACGACTGCTTGTACTAAAGCTAGCAGCCTACAATTTAACGCGTAATCCGACCCACGGTAGCGCTATTTTACTATAATAATTCAACTTAATAAATATCAGTTTTGTGTTCGGTCACCCATCCAAAGATTGTCCGCATCGACCGTTGATCGTGAACGATCATCACGATCACCTTAGTTAGCCAAGCTACACAACAAATATGCCTAAAAAGGATAACAGAACAAATCTGATATACCAAAAAACCCTTACTTTATCTTCTCAAAGCTAGCTCTAACCTAAAATTGCTAGGGTTGAGCTTTTAATCTTAGTTTTGAAGCAAGACTTTATGAAACCGGAACAGCCCTACTAGCTGAAGCAAACGAGGCACCGAGTGTCCTACATCGTAACAAAAGCTGGCTTTGATGAAAGCCTGACCAATTTACTTCTCGTATTCAGAACTAGGGGGCTACTACAAAATATAACATCATTAAAATTGTTAGGTAAGAGCTACAACTACGTGGCTACTACAAGATAACATTTATGATCATAAAAATTGTTGGATTGAATATCATAATATACGTACATTTTTTTCGATTTAATTCAGCTCTGATGGCAGGTTTCCATTACGCGCTTTACAAAAGAGTTTTTATTTCTTGCCATGTATATCTTGTTTGTTCGGACCATACAAAAAAATGGTAAGGGCCCCCAATCAATAAACGTGTATTTTTTCGTATTTTTTCGTATTTTTTCATATATATCAATAACAGTTGCTTGACACTTAATATTATATAAATGTATATCAAATTAAATGATAAAATAAAAAAAATATAACTATTTAAGGGGGGCTCCCCTAACCCTGCTTGCGCGAGCCCAACTCGTACTTGGCCAATTATTTAGATTGGACATAGTTTTACACGAATTATTTATCCAAGTATGTAATAAATACTTGATGCTTTTGAAAAATTACGGTTACTATTTTTATATTCTTCTACTACAAATTAAATACATTTTAATAATTAAAAAATGTTAATAAACAAATAAAATCGTGGTAACCGACCTCTTCAACGTCAGTTGGAGACGTGTCTCTATTTTCGGAGCTCAGTTTTGGAATAAAAAATGTATAGGAACGAGCCTTAATTGCGCTTTTCAGCATGTCATGGAGGCCTATTCGAAAATAACGTCTGTTATTTTGTTTATCAATTTAACCTTTGTAAGATTAATTGGGTTTAGTTGCTAGTTTTGCAATTTTTGTGTTGTGCAAACAAGTGAACTAGTTTTGGTTTTTCACATCTCACACTGAACCATTTCTAGGTCGTATTATAGTTGCTAACACAACTGATATACTACATGTACATACATACATTTTATATATAGATAGTATATATTTAACACCCAGACCCACAGCCAACAAATTTTGTTAAGCACAAAGATGTTTGCCGGGCCGGGAATCGAACCCGGAACCTTCTGATTGGCAGTCCTGCATGGTAACCTTTACGCCATAGAGGTTGTCTAGTTTATAGTCTTCTAGCCACTTTAGCCACAGATTATTTTACACTTATGTAAATTACGGAAAACCTTAAGACTTATATCCTAGCCCCATACGCCAGAACCTACGACCTTACGTGTCATGCAATTCACGGGCTTAGTGTAGTTTTTTTCTTAAATTGTATCAATATTTGTATTGTATTGCTATATAGAAAATCTAGAAATTGGATAAAGAGAAATACACACTGAGAGAGACGGTTCTCTTGTATTTCTTCTCTAGGCCATGCTACAAGCAAAGAAAGCTCCCTTGAAAGCTCCAATAACTTTCACGAAAGCTCGAGTAAATTGCGAGAAACCTTAACATTGATATTAAAGCACACAAATCAAGTAAAATAAATGAGGACACTCGTTTTAGGATGAAATCACAAACCACAATCTCAGATTCCATCTCAAGATCTAGAGCTAAGCGAGGTGCCTTATAAGATTTAAGTTGATAACTAACAAAATACAGTAAATAACATCATTTTAAGAAACTAGCTTTTACATGCAAATTTGTCAGCATGTCTATCTATTTGTATAAAATACTCTAAAAGAAGAAAGTTACTACTTCTCAATTTATTTTAGCCTACGCAGATAATTTTCATATATAGCAAAATAATTTGTAAATTTTTATAATTATGGACACCCCTTACATTTTTATTTTTAGTTGTTGTTGTTATAGCGGCAACGGAAATACATAACTTGTGAAAATTTTAGGTTTTAGCTATCATGGTTTCTGAGATACAGCCTGGAGACAGACAGTGGAGGTCTAGTATTAGGGTCCCGTTTTTACCTTTTAGGCATGGAACCCTGAAAAGTGGCCTATCTGTATTTAGTTAGTCAAATTACTCTGGTTTAATTAATACATTACATTTAAATAATACATTACATAAAATCCGTTATTCAAATATAAATATTGACCAGCAAAAGCTACTTCCAGCTTTATAATATTAATATGTTATAAATATATTATTTATGTATTTGAATTCCCATATACATTTATGTTATTACACCTCATCATTATGTTCTTTCTTTGTGTTCTTTCTTGAAATTGGATGTCTGGAAGAGATCGCTATTAGCGATAAGGTCGCCAGTTAAAGGCGTAAGGCGATAAGGGCGCCAATTAAAGGCGCGCTTTTATGTACTGTGTGTGTTTTTTGTAATTTGTTCCATTTTTTTGTGAGTGTCTTAATAAAGTGTTTATCTATCTATCTATCAATGCTGTTCATACTCGTAGTTATGTTATTAATCAAGAACAGAGTACATTTAAGTATAGTACCTACTTTAAAATATTAAACAAAATACATTTGGTTCAGAAAGAAACCCAAAACATTCAAGCAAGTAAAGTTGATACGGGTAATAGAACTGTATCTAAATAAAAATGTTAATGTTGTTGGCACAGAAAATAAGGAAAAGCACTCACTTAACTTTGACTTACAAGTAGAAACCATTACATATTCAAGTTTGGTGCGCGCACTCACTTAGTGGGAAAAGCTTCCATAATATTACATTTTGTTTGTTTCGTATGGAGTTCCGAATGAGACCTAAAATAGAGTAAATAATAATTGTTAAAAAAAGAACTAAAAAACACGCTTTTTATAGAAAACTGAACCAAAAAATAGAAAAAGATTTTATTTTATATTTAATAATTAAATGAACATTATAAGTCGTGCATTTTAGGCAATAAATCTACAAAGTTTAAACGAAATCTGGCCGTTTAAAGTGGGTCAAAATCGCACCCAAAGAGGTCGAAGAATACAAACAAACATACACGTGAAGCTAATAGAAAGCGTATAAAAAAGATCGATTTACTGTCATGGTTTACTATTTACTTTGAATATTTATCTTTATGCTATAAAATATGAAAACTGTTACTTTGTATGAAATAGATACGTATTAACGACGTGAAAACTTTCCTAACATATCTCCAGAACCGACTATAACCGAACATTAAAACAAAATACAAAATATCAGGCCAGGCCCTCCCGTCACCCCGTGGTCCACCCCGTGGGGCCCCGCATTGTCGAGGCGGGGGGGCTCAGTAACCGTGGCCTGGTCACCCACGGTGAAGCGAAGAGGGTCCCTGAGGCGGGCCACTCCCTAGACTTGTAATCCCTGTACGCAAGTTCTAGATGGAGTGGCACCAGTAGGTTGCGGAACCTCGTTTCGGGGGGGTTTCGCAACTGAGGAGGGCTGCGGTGTGGTTTGGGAGGCACCGCAGCTGAAGGTGTGGGACCGCGGCAGGAGAGAAGTGTCGGTATTACGGTGCGCCGCTCTTCCTACCTGCCGCGGCCTCTACGGGGTCGCCACCGTTGATGGCGGACGCGGTGGGGCCGCAGGGAGAAGGGAGTGGTAACCGGAGACTACCACTTTCCCTATTCTCTGCGGCCGTAGTGGCATGTGACGGGGCCACAGACCTGACCTGTCACGGGGGACCTAGGACGTCGGACTGGGGATGTCCGGCGTCCATTGCACTCACGGTCCCCGAGTTGGTTGCGGTGCACTACGTGCACTGCAAGGGGAGTCATCCCCTGAGGAGGAGTCTCTCTCAGGCTAGCCGAGGTGGGCGGGGTGGTGGGTTAATGCGAGAAGCGGAACCTCACCCCGCCCTTTCCGGTGAGGAGGCCATCGTGAGGTTTTAGTCGGTAGTGATGCCCTTCTGGCATCGAGCCCGACATACCCCACCCACCTCCCCGGGTGTGGTGGGCATGCGTAAATGCATTCACCTCAAGTTTAAAAAAAAAAAAAAAAAAAAAAAAAAAAGGCCCTCCCGTCACCGCGGACGAACGTTGGCTGTGTTCCTGCCCTTGAGAATGGCACACTGATTGTGCTGAAACACAAATCGGGCTAACACAATCGGACTAACAGTCGGGCTAATACCGACAAAATAAACGTAAGTGATAGCCGGTTATACAAACATTATTAAAATACAAAATAATTAACAGGGTTGCGATTCCTTAGCATCATGCCGAGTATTATAGCTGTAGAATAACTAGTATAATGTAGTAGAAAGTTTGTACGTAAGTGTGTGTGTTTGTTTGTTACTTCTTCAAGCTCAAGCAGCTGAACCGATATTGAAGAAAATGTTTATGAAGATACTTTTGTCTCTGGACACATAGTTACATTTTTAGTATGGACTGTCACGTATTATCACAGGACATAAAAAGTAGTTTGCAAAGCAAAGTCTTAATTTTGACAATTATTTTGATCACTAAAGCTTAGCATAGAAATAAACCAGTAATTTAATCCGATCGACACATTCGGTCGACCACCCGCACGTTGGGTCGACGAAATACGAAACATCGTGGGCAGGACATGGATGAGGGTAGCACAAGACCGAGACGAATGGCGTACACGAAAGGAGGCCTATGCTCAGCAGTGGGCGATAGAGGGCTGAAAATGATGATAACGATGAGTAATTTAATCACTTCCATATTAAAACTTAGTGGGAAATAGCAGTAACAGATATTGTATTTTCATCTCAACTTGCTCCAACAATATTCTGCAATGAATTATTGCTGGATAACGAACGTAAATAACAAAGATCTTGATAAAGCTCACGTAATCCGTATAAATACAGTTCCGATAGCTGTAATAAATTACTCTTGTTATTAAATAGTGGCTTCGCACGTCCAAACTGTTCAGATAACGGATTTAGTGTCAAGATAGCTTCCTAGTTCTTCTATTGAATAGCTTTACCTTATCACCAATTCAGCTATCGATTCGAATGTATCAGCTCGTTGTAATCTTTTAAACGATTTTGCACCTTATTGAAAACCGTTTTCAGAACACTTTAAGACGAAAATAGCATTAACGCTAGAGTATGATAACTGCTAAACTTTGATGCAACGAGTTTGAAGCGGATTTTGTGGAACAAAATCTGAAAATTTGAAATGTGGGTCAGTTACATAATATTTAATGTTGAGTAAATTTATATTAACCTGCGAACTATGACGTAAACTCAAATTAATAACGTTATTTTTGGTGCATGTATTTTCGTAAACCAGCGTTTATGTACGGATTTAACTATGAATGCTGCGTTTGGGAGTAGCATATGAATTAATACACAATAAAGACAGCTCAATAAGGTACAATCAGTAAACGTGAAGCGCCTAAAGCTCGAGATGGGTGACCGGAAGGTGGTATTTGCAATCTGCTGCTTCCGTGGGTGAGATGGCTTGTTAAAAAGCGGCAGTTAATTTATAGTCGTTAATCTGAAACTTGACTTTAGAATGTTTTGACAGCATTGATTTATTCCCTATCGGTGAACGTGGTTTATGTTTTTCAATTGTTTCAAATATAGAAAAACGGTTCAAATTTTTCTTTGCGCTTGTGATCTACAGTCTAAATTTCTGTATAAATTATGACGTTTTCAGTGTTAAATAAAAACTTTTAACTTTTAATTGCAAAATTTACGTAAATTACTGACGCTTACACAAAAAAAGCTCTTCAGCCTACAAAGATACAGTGTTATGCAGTGAGTTGATTTGAAAAATACACGAAAATATAAAATATCTCTGTCAGGATGCTGATTGCTTAACTAATATTTTTGTTAAAATAAGTGTCTAATTGTATTACAAGTGGTGTTTAAATAATCCTAATTTATTTCTAAGAAGATGAGGCGTGTAGCCTGAGTCCAGTATGCTTCCTTCTCCACAGAGTATAATTCCAAAACATTACCTCGGGAGAGCAACAAATTGGATCCCGGAAACCGCAGACCAGTTTTCGTCAGTAAATGTAAGATGGTGGTATATCATTTATTTCGATTATTTATATACTTCAAAACGAAGTGGACGTTTTCAATTTGAATGTGCTATTTTTTGTGGTGTGACATCTCCGTAATTTGCGAACAAATTTTAGGATAATTTTATTTAATTGATAGACTACTTTCCGAAAGTACTCAAGTGATTTTATTTAAATTGGGTCAGTATTGGTTTTGTAATTTGAATTGGCTTGATAAAGACGGTGGAGTATTTTTAAGGCCCGATCTGTCTGTGATGGTGGAAACATCACTGTCGTCTGCCATTATACATTTAATATTGTTTAGTGAATGACACAATTTTTTCTTGAATCGCAAAGGTTTGTCAATTCGACAACTTGATTATTATTAAATTTGCTTTTCCTTTTTGTCTTTTATATTCTTCACGAGCAATTGAATTATATAGCTTGGTAAATACATTCGTATTACGTGCCCTTGCACGAGCAGATGAAAATGTGGCCGTCTTAGGCCCTCAGTGCTTGCACGTAAGCTCTCATTGATTCGAGGCAATAAATATGGCCGATTTGCGGCAACATTGAACTTATTACGAACAGAACGTGCTATAGATCTCTGGTTAAAGTAAGAAATTTAAATTCGCTGTGACATGACTCTGTTCTATTATTAGATCATGGCTCAAACATCGGTCCCTTGTTTAAGCGCAAAATTATGGAATCCTAACCTATCCTAACATACAAATAAATCTTAGCAGAGAACATGGACAAGTAACTAATAGCATTATATTAGAACAAGAAAACTTATAAATTCAGCAGATTTATTTCACGAAAGTTTCAATAAATATAGTAATGCTTCTTGGTATTTAACAAATGTATTTATCATGAACTTTAAGATTTTACGCCATTTATTGTGTCCAATATTAATTTCCTTTGATGTTGAACAGATTTCGAGAGTCGAGCCTTTGATACCTAGGCTGATATTGGATACAACCTTAGAAGCTAAGTTAAAGGTCAAACCTATTTACTTAGTCGAATTGGGACCAACTGTATTGTTAGGTTATTAAAGCCGAACACGATGTTGAGGCTTCTTAGGAGCTTTGAATACTAAAATTCTATATTTACTGGATACCACATAGCTTGCCTTACGACGGTACGGGCTTGTAGTGGTTTTCCTTTAGATACCAACCGACATACAGTTCTTAGTAAACCTATACTATAAAAAAAGACCCAGCACGATCCAAATCCTTTGGACTAACTTCACTAATAAATTTTACTTGAAATACGTCAGGCAGTATAATAATATAAGCGAACAATAATTAATTTTGCTTGTTGCTTATTTTGTTTGTTATTGTACTAATATGTTATGTTATATTCTAAAGTGAATACCGAAATAAAAAACAGCATTTTAGTCACCCGAAACTTCCAGGGAAAGAAAGAAAAAAATATAACCACAATTATTATATTTATTTAAACTTTAAAAAATAACGCCACAAGACATCGATCGTTGAAAGAGCATTTGAATTGGAATGTAAGATTAATTAATTAAGATTATACTATTTTCGTCAGTAAAAATATAGATCAAACTTAAAATCACACTGATATTCGCACAAATTGCTACACTTTTACTTAAAACCCTGTATTTTATGTACACTGAGATATTAAATCCGTGAATTAAGGACGTACCGTCTTGGCTACAATGAGAACAAACAGAAGAGAATTCTAAATGAACGACATCGTGAAACAACGACTCGCTTTTGACGATGCTAACTAATGAGCGAACTTAATTAAACTGTGAGGAAATGACAAATTTTACGTTTTCGCAAAATTAAGTTTCTTCTCTGGATATTAAACCTACGGGACGTTTCTTGTGCTATTACGCAATGTTATTGAAAGAAATTTCATTTTCTACCTGACGCTCGTAGTTAATGTAACGATTTAACAACTCTTTAAAATTGAGATGCCGCATAAACATCTTTTTCTAAATAAATAATAATTCAAATTCAAACTCATTTATTCCTTAAAAATATAGCATTACAGAGACATAGTCTCTGAAGCGCTACATTTCTTAAAAATAACATATAAACACTAAAAGTAAACATTTGCACAATACTTAATTAAATAAAAAAAAAATAATTAATACGTAACTTAATAAACATACAAATTATATAACAATATACAATTACTTAAATTACTACAAGAAGGAGACTTAAATACATGGAAAGACTGAGATAAATAAAATACATGAAAAAAAAAACAACTAAAAGATAGTACCTACACTTATATTGCTTTTAATAATATCCTGTTTTAATGTTTGATATGCTTTTATATCAGAAGTGACCGAATATTCGCCTCTGAACACGTGTAAAGGTTAAACTTATGATCACGATTAGAACTCCTGACATCCCAAGAGTCAAGTCTACATTGACTTCTAACTTTTTCCAATACAAACACTCACTCGCCAAGATAAAAAGGTCGCGCAATAAATTTCAAACTAAAATATACAAAATGTAACCCGCACGTCCCAAGGAACGGCTCGCAAATTGTGCGAGCGACCGGAGAGACTTACAGATTACGTTTTACGATTGCGAAGGATCGAGAATTTGGCATCGCTTTTGTCGTTGAATACCAGTGACTGGAAACGTCTTATAGAACAAGTAAAGACAAATTACTACAATTAACAGTAAATTTGATGATTGCTGAAAAATTATGTTGCCGTGTCTTCAAATATAATGTTTTTCTTACAGTATTTATTTAAAAAAAAAGGTATTTTGAATAGACTGGAAAAAACTGTAATTACATTCTTGACATTGTTAATGAATAATTGTTTTGTTTTAATTATTGACTTGTCTTTAATTTTAATTTATTTGAATTATTGTTGATGTGTAATATAATTTCATTTGAGGTATGACATTTTAATTGTAATGTAGTGAAAATGATTTCTGAAAATAAACTATTATTATTCACACCTCATCCAAATGGAGAAGTTTCTGATTTTATCAGCGGGAACATTCATGGCCGCTTATGTCATTAGCTTTTAGGAAAAACACAAAATGTATTGTTTGCAGCTTGTATCTTGTAAAAGTACAAGATAATCGATAATTGAAGTAATAGTCAAAGGACTATTATTTCAATCAATCTTTCAAATATTTATAAAAAAAACTTTAACTTAACTTACGAGTATGTCTAAGCGCACCTTTTCCATAATCTTCTCTAAGTCTGTGTCCATACATTCGACACCCCATCGGTTATGTACTTTCGTTTACTTTGTAAACATCGCCTCCTTACTTTGATGGGTCGATTTACGATTTCCGAGAAGAAAGAAATAAAATATGGCGTCAAGCATTCGTGTTCTTATGAGCGCGTAAAATTATTTATACGCTGACACTTTCCGCGTGAAAGATTTGAAGAAGGTAAAATGAGGATGCGTAGGAATTCTTACTCGTATGTAACTTGAAGAATTTGAGATCGATCATAAATTTTGAAAGGAAATCTGGCGCTCTTTTGTTAAAAACTAAAGCTTAAATAAAAACTTAAGCTTAAATACACTCACTAACAAAGACCCATAAGGCCACAGACATAACTCGAAATAATAAGAAAACATTTGAAAGTTTGCTTTCCTTTGCTCACAACCATTGAATAGTGCATGAGACAACACATGTTGTCTTTATCGACTTGAATAATACTGTTATCCCTCATAGTGTAACTAGTAGGAAATTAAAAGTTGATAAACCAGTGGCATATAAAAATATTTAAACTGCAAATACTCGTAACACATATTTTATCCAGCCCTCCCTGGGATTTGTAATCGTAACACCAATGCACCAATCAAATCAAAACTCACCGAAATCCGCATCGAAATTGGGCTGGTTGTTTAGGATATACATACTCGTATGGCATATAGCAACATTAGTTGACACACACGCACGCAAACATCCTCTCACCCTAAACGCATATATCGGTATTTGTTCCGTCGTGAGTAAAATGTAAAGATAAGAGTAAAGTAAAATAATCAAGCACATAAAAACAACTAACAAAGAATATCCAATCATACACACGTTATTTCACCACATTATCATTTTACTATGAGAAGTTAATTTGAAAGAAGCAGTAAAGAAGCAATACATCCATAAACATAATTGATATAATAACAATGGACACACATGCAATCATCACAATAGCTTTATAATAGATTGACCCAATCATAATCATTGGCATTATAAAGAATACAATGCATATCGAAACGTTCTTCTATTTTTGCAATGTGCCATTTTGCAACCAAATTTGATCTTATATGTGTGATGAAATTAAATAGTTTATTGGATGGATGGAAAGCATTTGACGCCCTTGATCACGAAATAGGTCATAATAATGATTACAATATTTTCTCGTCATACTTTGGCAGAATGATTATAAGTGTTATACATATGTTGTTACCAGAATTTTTGTATAAGTTACGAGTTTAAATTGAATATAAAAAAGCGAAATTACTAGGCAATAATATCAATGACCTAAGGTTTTAGGGCAATGAAGTTTAGTAATCCTTAACTCAGGTTATCATTATCATTTAATTAAAATCGGCCAGCGAGAAGCTTAGCATCAGCCAAGTTTGTAGGTCACTAAATAAACATTTAGATAGCAATTTAAGTATACGTGGGAGCCGTAGACCGTACGGATAAACGAAAGTACTGACAATCGAAATATAGAAGGGTTTCTTAGGACCTTGGATAACTAGGGTGATCTGAAATGATCGACGAAGTAAAGCAACAGTGGGTGCGGATGTGGATGGGTGATCATGTGCAAGACTGTCATTTAAAAAGAGGAATGGTCTCAGTTGTGAGTCTTAGTACAAACAGTCGTTAGGCCAAGTCAGAGGAATTCAAGGAGAAGGACTGTGGAACCCTAAAATTGATAGGAAGGAGTAAGAACGTATGTTGCTCCTTCAACACACCCAAACAACTGAACCAGTTTGGGTTAGGTTAATGGTTTGATTAACAAATAGACAAATTCTTTATCCGTATTCAACGCGATTACTGATCACTTCTGTGTATCCTTATTTCAAATATTGTATTCAATAAACAATTTTCTATTTACCTATTCACTTCGGTCTGTGGCAAGTTTTACGAATCCAATTTAAAACTAAAATGAAACAAGCGTCGCTTGTAAAGCAGGGAAAGCTCAAGTTGAATGAGTTGTCAGGTAATCGTATGCATTGAAATACGCTTTGGATCATAGTTCTCATCGGAGGTGGCTTTGACACGATATTGCTGTAGTGTTTTACTGAGAGCAGTCATAGTTTTTTTAACACTGAATGTGCTTGTGTTTGATCACAATTCACCTGATGGTAAGCTATATTGTGATATAAGGCGGAGCGCGCTTGCCCAGACGAAACAGGTTCACTCGTTCCTTGAAAACTGCTAGGTGATTATTATTATGAGGAATGTATTTTTATACCGAAATACATATATATTTATACTGGATGTTTGTCGTATTTCATCGAAATCGATACAGTCGTTTGTGCATTTAAGAAGTTACAAAAATACACACTTATACGCATTGATAATATTAGTAGAATAGAAAAGCCGGAATATGGACCAATATTTTTTTAACGCTTAATTAGAATATCTACGTCTCAAGTTTGTGCGTATCTTTGCATGTGTTGTATATGGCTATCGCATCCCCAATACGGGATGAAAATAAGAGTAAAAAGGTATTAATTAGGGAGCGTTTTATCGCAAAAGCGAGTACATACATACATCCTTTCATAGTCGTTAATTAATTTCAGATGCCCTAGGGCGGTACAAACACTCTCGAAATTAGAACTCGGCCAATATTGTAAGTATATTATGCTAGGCTAGATAACATGTATATAATTATTCACATAAGAAACTTTTGTGTGTGAATAATTTTATTACATCAAATGTGTGAAAAAAATATATTGTATCTATTTGTCATGCGACAATGTAGCGACATTGTGTTGGGGACTCTGTCCGTTTTCTTTTTGTCATTTGAAATAGGCCAAGCTTCAATTTCCCCTATTCGCTTAGTATCTAAAACTGTTCTCAAAGTCGTTTTAACCGTTAACTGTCAAGAACGCAGCATTTCGCTTAATTTAGAGTCTTTACAGTAAGTACGAGCTTTTACTCACGACCTACCCCAGTTTCATGGCCGTTAAAATAAACGTGAAGGCAACAAATGCATACACTGCTTACGGTTCTCGTCGTAAAGTCTACTATTTTTACACGCTTTATATTAGCTTCACCTGTATGTTTGTATGTTTGTAGTCGCTGTTTGTTTTTCTTGTATTATCCTCCTTGACGTATTGTGAGGGCATAAGTGATAAAAAACCACTGAGTAAGAAGCTTTTATTATATTAGTAAGTTTTTTTTATTAAACCACGATAATAATGCAGATTGTGCTGTGCTTTTTTACACGCTTTATATTAGCTTCACCTGTATGTTTGTATGTTTGTTTGTAACCGACTTCTTTGGGCGCGATATTGACCCACTTTAAACGGCCAGATTTCGTTGAAACTTTGTAGATTCATTGAGGACCGATGACAATACACTAATTTGATAAAATTATTACATTTTTTGTATTTTTGTTTGTATGTTTGTTTGTAACCGACTTCTTTGGGCGCGATTTTGACCCTTGGGCGCGATTTTGACCCACTTAAAACGGCCAGATAAGCGTGTTTTTAGTTTTTTTTAACTACTATTATTTACTCTTTACTAGACATTTGACCAACATAGCGCGTAACCATACGAGTTACCGACACTCCGGTCAAAGGTGGAGCATGCCTAGTCTGGAATCACTGGTTGACAGGTAAAGGTTTTAGAATGTCTTAAGTTTTACTTATAACTTTGTCTTCAGTATTATTTTACTATGAGTAAGTAATAGAATTTAATTTATTCATACATGTCACAATATACAATTCAAAAAAGCAAAAATTAAATTAAAGATTTATTTATTGTGTTTATACTCTCTAGGTATGCCTGGTCTAGGTTAGTTTAGGTTAGAAAGTACCTATAAACACAATAAATAATATTTTTTACAATAGTAATGGGCTTGCGCTTGGTAACAATTCACCTGATAGTAAGCAATATTATGATTTGTACGAGAAATAATGGCTTATTTACGAAGCGATTTTAAGCAATACAGTATTAATCCTTATCCAATTAAGTATCTTAAATACAGTGTGCATTTAATAAAGAACAATATGGCTTTTTATAGCATGTAGCGCGCTTGCCCAGAAAAAACCGGTTCACTCTTGCGTTGAAAACAACCAGATTGTAGTTTTCGGGGAACAGGGAGCTTGGCAAAAAAAAATATTTAAGACTTTCTAATTAGTTAGCGTACTGTCTGGAAATTTGAAATATATCTTGAAACTTCAAAGTAACAGAAGTATAATTCAAAACCACAACAAAATCGAAACCAAATCCAAGTTCTTACAAATTACAGAAACATCTCTAAATCCGCAACGTTGGAACTTAATTACGTCTAACAAGTATAATTTGTTTGCCCTTTCAAGTCCCTTAATAAGTTTCTAAACTTAAGCTACTAAGTCACAAATCCAAGACCGTGAGACTGCAGTTTTTTTAAGAAACTTTTGTAATACATTTGAAGGTGTCAATTTTTGGGGTGCCGTACCAAAAAGATAAAAAGCGGGACCCTATAAACCGTGATAGCTAGAAAGCTCAAAACTTTCACATGTTATGTAATTCCTGTGCCGCTAAACTATCAAATACTAAAAATAAATGACTAAGGAGGGTCCCCCCCAAACATGTTTTTACGTATTTTTTTGCTATATCCCAAACAAGATTGCTTGCACATACCTAAAGTTTTTACGGAATGTATAAATATACCAGTAAAAAAAAAAAATAGATACTCAAGGGGGGCTTCCATACAACAAACGCAATTTTAAGCATTTTACTCCATCTTTATGACGACATCTGGTATACCCTCTATAGATTTACAAAACACTTAATATTAACTTTAAAAAAACTCGCTCTTGGGCTACTTTTTTTATGAACGTAGCAAGCAAAATTAAATATGTAGAAACTTATTGTCGTTTATTTATTTATAACTCTTATAACAGTGACAAAAACGAGATAACACGTCTGTTATAAAAAACCTCATAAAAATACGAAATAAAACCACCGACTTTACAATTCTTATGTTAATAAAAAGTCGTATTCCAACTCATTACTAAGGAAAGATATTCATAACGGGATCTAAAATACCAGGATTCCATAACAACTCGAGAAGTTGATAGCTTAACACCGTTCCTAGCGGTCTGTAACCACAAGTCGAGCTCACAGCTTCATTAAGGCTTTGAGTCGACTTCCTCACACACTAATTGCTAATCTGTGGCAAAGGGTAAACATTCCTTGTTCTGCTTGTGCCTTGGCCTGGCTTACGTACATATATTACATATAAGTAATTTTATCAAATTAGTGTATTGTCATCGGTCCTCAGTAAATCTACAAAGTTTGAACGAATTGTGGCCGTTTAAAGTGGGTCAAAATCGCGCCCAAAGAAGTCGGTTACAAACAAACATACAGGTGAAGCTAATACAAAGCGTGTAAAAAAAGCGAGCGTGGATCTATGGACCGATGCGGACGGAGCTTGAATGGGTAACCATGCACAAGACTGTCGTTTTTCAAGTGGCATTTTCATCTAGTCGCTACCGTGGGTTGGATGACACGTTAAAATGTCCCAGCTGTTAGTTAGGTACAAACAGTCGTTAAGCCAAGTCAGAGACCTTCGCGTGCCTTGTAATACAAATACAAATACAAATACAAATCATTTATTGATAACACCAAAGTTACAAGTCAAATAATATGATATCATTACAAAAGTATATGATATGTATCCATGTCAATTTTCAATTATATTCTAGTACTATAATATCATTACAATAGTATATGATATTAATCATAATGTCAATTTTCACTACTAATTCTAGTATCTAATAAATATCAATACAAAAGTGTATGATATGAATCAAATGTCAAATTGTCAATTTAAATGTCAATTTTCAAATTTAGATAATCATTTATATTGTACAAAGTTTTATCTAATAGCCAAACCCTGAGTCTAGTCTTAAAGCTGGCGGTGGAAGGTGCATCCCGGACAGTCGCAGGTACGCGGTTGTAGATCGCGGGCCCCAACACGTAAACGGACCTCTCCAATTTCACAAGTCGATGAACCGGCGTTTTCAGTTGCATCTTCTTCACGTTGCTACGTAGATCCCACGTTTTATTAGCACCCCTGCGTTGAAATAATTCAAGGTGCGTGTGTGTGAAAAGTGCAACTTGATATATGAATTCACATGGTAGAGGCAATATATCAAGGTCTCGAAAGAGTTCAACGCAGGAGACGTCGCTCTGAACCCCGCAAATGGCACGTATGGCGCGTTTCTGCATGCGAAAAACTCTATCTCTATCGGCAGCGCTGCCCCACAACTCTAACCCGTACGTGATTACGCTATGGACAGTCGCGAAGTAGCAGGAGCGCACGACGCTGCGGGTGGCGGTGCTCGCGAGCCGCCGAAGCGCGAAGCATGAGCTCGACAGCTTCCCGCACACTTCGTGTATGTGCGTCTCCCACGTTAGCCCACTATCGAGATAAAACCCGAGAAGCTTTGTACAGGACACCTGCTGGAGTGCAGTTTGGCCTACTACTACCGAATAGGATTTTGTTGCGTGACCATTTAAATTGAAGCTCAGAAAACAAGTTTTATCTTTATTTAATGCCAAGCCGTTCGATCTAAACCACCCGTCAAGATCATTCGCCACCGAGTTAAGCTTCTGCTCTAGCTGCGTGTGTGTCGGCGCCGTAACTACAGCCGCGACGTCGTCTGCATACAAGAAAATCTCAGCACCGCCTATTGCGCCAGGCAAGTCGTTAAGAAGAAGGCTGAACAGGGTATTGGATAAGCAGGAGCCTTGGGGAACGCCCATTGCATTCTCTAGCTCGGATGATATAGCGCGGCCTCTATCACCTACGACCATCTGCGTACGTTTGGACATGAAGGAAGTCAGTATGGACAGCGCCGGACCACGGATACCGTAGTGTTTCAGCTTGTTTGCAATGAGGCCGTGATCTGCAGTGTCAAATGCGCGCGACAAGTCGCAACACAGCAGCGCTACCTGCAGTAGTAAACTCTCGACACCAGAGCTTAGCCACTTAGCTCATAGGAAGACGAAGAAGAATAATAAAAAGTAAAAAAAAACTAGTAACCCGTATTTAATTCAAGGATGTTTTAGTCTCTCACATGCTCTGTGCAGGGGATGCATGGAGGCAGAGGAAACGGTCAAGCATGTGCTTTTGGAGTGCAGGAGCTTGAAGAAACAGCGAGAAGAATTCCTCGGGACACCGAGGACGCTGCGGGAGGCCTGCGCCGGCGTACGCGAGCTGCTGGCCTTCTTCAGCGAGATCGGCTGGCTGGATTAGCGACCGCCAGTCGGCCCCTACGCACAGTGGCCGAAGCCGAAGGACTTCTAGTTGCGGAAAGGAGCCTGCACATCAAGTATCAAGTATTCTCCCATATTCTTCTTCTTTACCTTATCCCACTTAGGTGGGGTCTGCACAGTTTTAGTCTCCCATATTAACTCTCAATTATTCTGTGGCGCAAGACCGCGCTAATGAGGGTTTGCAAATTAACGCCTATGTTTGAATACGAGACTAAGCGTGTCAAGCATGTTCTTTGAAATGTTAAAGGATATGAATGAAGCTTTACAGCTGTTAGGTAGTGTTTAGCGTAAGTTGTTTTCAAAGCAGAGCTTTCAAAGAGACTTATTCCTGTTCTGATAAAGAATTTGTCCGTAAGTATTTTGGTTTTTATGGTTTCGTACCGTATATAAAAAAAATTAGGGCAGCCCCTATACAACGTGTTTTTTCATGTTTTTTGTTTGCTCCTCACTCATGACAATAGACACTCATTATTTTCACTAAATATTTAGTTCCAAAATAAACTATGAAATAAAATAATATTTGAGGAGGAGACATGTATGGGGAAATACAACAAACGTTTTTTTTAAGCAATTTTTTACTCGGACTTAATATTTTTTACCCCCTTAACATTCACAAAATAATCAGTTATGTATTTATTTAAAAATTAAAGAATTAAAATAAAATAAAAATATAAGGGGGCTCCCATACAACATACGTGTGTTTTTGCTATCTCTCTAAGTTAATGTTTTGGAACCCTCCATTCGCGAGCTTGCCTTGCACTTGACTTATTATTTATATCGTCGAGTTTTAACGATGATCTATTTTTTATAATATTTGTTAAGTGTCATATCCTTAATATAAGGGTCTTGAGAATCACAACAACTTTTCTCCGCGCGCTAAGAAACACTTGTGAATGAGTGCTTTCAACGATAATTGAATACGCTCCAATAAATCTTAAAAACGTAGACCTTACGTTTCTTTCATGTACACTACAAGAGATGAAATATTTAAATGCGGATTTTTTCCCATCAAAACATCCCTCTCCATACAACTTGGCAACATAAAGCACAGTGAAGCCTTTTTCATTTGTAATGAATAGAATTCGTTTGAACCAGTCATGTGGAAACAAAATTCGAACAACTGAAAAAAGAAAAAAGCAAAAACAAACGAGGCCCTACATTTTCAGCTCTTTTTTGTTTTTAGTATCTGCCTCAAATCAAATGAGATAAGCACTATTATATTAAAATTCGTTACCTTTCATTTTTGGGTTAACGTAAACATATTTCCATTAAGTGCTTAAACGAAACCTTTGTATTTGGAATATTCGCTGACGTTGACTGACTCTGTATTTACCTGAAACAAATTAAAAACAGAAATAGGTATAAAATGTTTATAATCATTATTGTCATAAAATTTATTTGACGACCTCGTTGGCGTAAATATACCATGCCGGATTGCCAATAAGGGTTTCGGGTTCGATTCCCGGCCCGGCCAACATCTTTGTGCTTAATTAAATTTGTTGGCTGTGGGTCTGGGTGTTAAATATGTATCTATATTAAATATATATGTATGAATGTATATGTAGTATATCAGTAATTGTGTAAGCCACCATAACTCAAACTAGAAATGTTTCAGTAACCAGCCGTGTGTGCAATGTGTCAAAAAAAAAGTACTAAGGTAGATTTTTAACCTGCCGTAAGATACAAACCAGCGCTACTGTGCTGACTCGAAAGACGCAAAGAAGAAGAAGAGTGCCTAATAAGTTTCTTACAGAACTAATTTTCTTACAGAATTTTCTCAATCTCACCTCTATCTATATATCTATAACCTTGTGGTACTTTCTTTAGAACAGAGTGAACCGTCCTATTCTTAAGTCAGTGTGCTCCATCTATTGCCACCAACAATCAGGTAAGGAAGAGTTTAAATGCCTACTTATTTCATAAACTAATCAAAATTCAGAAAAACTTCACCGACATTTTAGGTGCTGTCTTGGATTTCGAATGATAAAGATGTATTTTACTAGTCAAGCTCTTATATTTAATAACCATATTCATGGAGGTAATAAGTAATACGCCTTTTTGTGGCGGTGACCATTTTGGACTGATTTTCATCAAACGTAGCTAAGAACATTTCGTACTAAGATACTTTTCCAACAAAATTGAAATCGGTCCATCCATTTGGGAGCTATAGTGCCACAGACAGATAAACAAACACAGAGACACATCAAACTTATAATAAATCGCGTCGTTCTTACGTCGGAGGCTAAAAAAGTAGGCTTTTAGCAAAGCTAAAACATAGATGGAACGGACACAAAAACATAAAGACCAATCAATGAAATTGCTAGCGCTTCTAAAGATACTGCACTGAACTGGTCGTTAGCACTACAGCCCCGTCTATTCCCCGGGAAAGGAAATAAACAAAGAAACAAGAGCAAGAAATCTCAGCTCAGGTGCAGGAAGAGCAGTGTAACTGAATCAAGCTTAACGATATTACAGGCAAGGACAGCTGTTTGATAGAATTGGCAGGAAAATCTAGCAGCTTAGGAATTATTAAAGTACCAGTGTCGCAATACGATTTTTCTCACCAAATAGGAGTAATCTTCTTCTTCATAAGCTTAGTGGCCAGGCTTTGGCTCAAACTCGGCTTAACGACTGCTTGTACTAAAACTAACAGCCGAGATCTACAATTGAACGTGTCATCTGACACACGGTTGCGCCCAGATAAAAAATCACTTTTTATTACAGTTACAGTACTGTGCATGGTCACCCATCCGAAGACTGTCCGCATCGACCGTTACTCGATGATCTTTTCAGATCACTTGGTTTGCCGAGCTACAAGGGCGCTCTATAAGAGTAATATCGAGTCTTTCAAACGGATTTAAATCAAAGTCAAATCAATCAACATCATGTTTCAATTTTTATTTTTAAATAAAAATTGTTTCAATACAACATGTCATGTTTTTGGCACCCATTTCCCTGTTTGTTAAAGCGAAGTGCGAACATTTTTATGGGCTTTTGCGTAACGGTTTTTACGTAACAGAAATTAATTGGATTTTTGATGAAATAAAATGTTTTATGAATGATGGTAAGGAAAGTTTTGTGAAATGTTTTCTCACACGGAAAATATATACAAAAACAAAATACTTAAATAATGCAATGCAATAATCCCGACACGGTCTTCTTTAAGTGTCCATTCCATATTTAAAAATGAGGAAAATTCTAAAATTTACATATTTTTATTTTCATGAAAAATTCGGAATTCCAATTTAATATATTTTTTTTGGCCAGCATTCTAAATTCAAAAGTTTTTATTGTGTGACAGAACTTATGACCTGACTAAGTATTTTAATTTCATTTGCAAATGTGTACCATAATAATGTGTAAAATATTGTATGGATCGCAACCATCTCTATATACATTTTCAACATCTTTATAAACAGAAGTGGCTACCTCAAACTACAAATGCCTAAAACATTGCGAGGCCACTCCAAATCTGAGCTAATTTAAAATTGGATCGAGCCCAAAACCGCAATCCAATTAGAACAAGAGCTCCACCACAAGGGTCTAAAAAATCATGAACCAAACAAGATTTGCGTACAGGTTTTAATGAAATTTTCAATATAAATGGTATTTTTTCCATTTTCAAGATTTTGCCCCATCGCAATTAATTGCAAGAAGCGCCTGTGGCTCGGCTAACTAAAGTGATCTGACACGATCGTCAAGGTTAAGCTGCGGGCGGTGAAGACAGACTGGGTGCTGGGATGAGACGTTAAATTGTGAATCCTGGCTGTTAATCTTAGTAAATGCAGTCGATATTATAAATGGTCTGTTTTCCATTTTCAAGAATGGTCCTTTTTTTAATAGTTCAGTTAACTTATTTTAATTTGAAGTCGCGTTAATTATGCGCTTGTTATCGTTAAAAAGTTCATCATCATCATCCACAGCCCTTTTTATTTCACTGCTGGGTATAGGCCTCCCTTTGCATGTGACACCTGCGTCGAATGCGATCTTTAAAAAGTTCAAATCGAAGTAACAGACCCACGCAATATTGCATATTATCATCAATCCCATCATAAAATGTAGATCTTTGATGAACATGATTTATGTAGCATATTTTTTTTAAATACGGCATGTTTAAAAATAGGTTTGCAACAAAAAGAGTATCGTTTACTGAACCACAACAGTTTTCGCATCGACCGATGTGAATATGACCCTGGTAATGAATAGAAATTACTCTCCATAACAGTTAACATTTTGCAACGGGTAGCGTTTGTTACTGTAGTTTAAAATAATAGACTTGTTAGTGAATTCCCACAGTATAGTTAGCGGTGTAAATCCAGAATATAGACATAAATACTGTATACTAAATGTACATAAACACAATGTCTGTGAACTGTCTTCAAGGCGAGAGTGAACCGGTTTCTTCTAGGCAAGCGCGTTTCATCTTAGACCGCAATATCACTTAACATCAGGTGTATTGTGGTCAAGCACAAGCCTATTAAGCGTAAAAAAAAATTTGGTACAGTCTTTGCGTGTGATAAATATAACAGAAGTTACTTTAGCTCTTTGAATCTTGTACATACATATATTGTGATAATATAACATGGCAAATAATATAGTCACAAATATAATAGCTACGAGTGGATAATTTGGAAAAATTGGAAAACTGACTTTAATTTGTTAAAAAAAATACTAAATAAATTTTGATAAATTTGGTATGGCACTATTAGGGAATTATCTCCTAACCAACAAAAACATATTTTTGAAATCAATTAATAAATTACTAAGTTATGAGGTAACAAAAATAACACGGAAGCCTACCTTTGATCTCAAAAAAGAAGGTTCTGAATTCGTTAAATAATAATAATAATAATTAAGAAAAAAGCTATTTTTAAACAAGTGATAGCAACTAAAATTGTGACACATTTGGATTTTATATTAAGTTTTTCCTTTAATTTATATACTTTCCTGTATTTGTGTCTAATAAAGAGTTTTCTTCTTATATATCTAGCCTATGGGTAATTTTCAGGATTTTTCTTCCAAATCATACTGTGTCTAATCTAACTATACTTGTAGATTACATAAAGAAATATCGTTTGATACAAATATCATTCAAGAAGATCCATTCTGAAAGCACACCGGTACAATCAATATTGAAACTTCTCTCATCTCGGTGTAGCTAAGAACCTTGAAGATCCAATGATTCCGATCCGGCAATTCATAAATAAGTAATGTTGCTTCATTCTAGCAGTGATTTATCGAACGATCCTACTGCCCAAACAGCAGGTAGAATATTATAAGACTATACGAAAGTATGAACACAAAAACGTCAAGCATATGATTCTGGTCTATACACAGAAGCAGTTGTTAACATTATACATTCTAGTTTTTTTTTCAGTGTGTATTCCGATCAGTCAGGTGAATTCTGGTCAAACTGATCTATTTAGAAAAAAAAAATATAAAAAAATTAACTTTGTACAGAATAGAATTTTGTTTTCGTGTACTTACGACTAAAACGGTATAATTACAATTAAACCTGCTATTGAATAATTCAATTACTCTCAGTCTTTATCAGCGAACTAGAATAAACGGAAGAGTAACTCCAATTGCCGCTTAGAATTTGGATCCATCTACGCACACAATTATACTGCTATCCCAACGAAACTCACACACACAGAGCTCGCGCGCGATTGGTCATATCAAGGTCACGCGGCGCGCCGGTAGCTGTTTTGCCCGCCCACCGCGGTATTTTACGCGTGGACAGTGGAAACATTTTATCAGCCAAGTTACTTTTCTATTTATTCTAGTTCGCTGGTTTTTATACACAAATTGTTTTTCTAATAACTATGTACGTTTCTTTACATCAGTAATAAAATAAAGAAAAATACTCGAATCAAAATAATGTAGACTTCGTAATTTTATGATTGTCGTCGCAAAATTGTACCTTGTATGTTTGAAACAAGAAATGAAAATTATGAAGTTATTTGCGTGCTTACCCTTAGGCTTATTATACACAGGGAGAACGTAGAATTAAGTAAAATATTTCTTGGACACAATAATCATGAGTTATCCTTCTTCCTTCTTTTCTATATCTATTATATTCATATTATAAATGCGAAAGTGTGTGTGTAAGTGTGTTAGTGAGTATGTTTGTTACTTTTTCACGCTCAAATGGCTCAACCGATTGCTATAAAACTTGATACTGATTTAGACCATAGATTAACACATAGACTACTTTTTATCCTGGATAAACCCGGATAGCACCGCGGGTTGCACCTAGTAGTATCATAAATGCACAAGTTTGTGTGTGTGTAAGTGTGTTAAAGTGTTTTGTATTTTTTTTTATTAAGCTTCCCTTCTATTGGTTTGTACTTAAATTTATACATCTTTACTTTAACAGCTTTTTCTTCTAGACCAGACACACTATCATGCTAAGAAAACGATCAATATATGTATGTAGAGTTCTATCTTCGATTTAACATGTAACATAAGCATTGACCTACCTTTGTTTATTACCTATCAAGCCCTATGTATAGCGGGCTTTATACTCCCGCCGTACAGGTACATAGTTTTTGCTTCGACAAACTCATTACAGGTCAGTACGTGTTTCCATTATATCGGCACCGGGTACGCCATTATCGACGTCATTGCTTATACAGAGTACGTCATTTTTAAAGCGTAGCCCGTAACACGGCGCCATTTTTCAGATTGGATTCAAAGTTATTTTTGTACTTCGATTCACCTGCTTCTACATATATTTCTATTATGCTTTTTATGGCAGGTAATAATATGGTTGGTAAATCATAGACGAAAATACACCTATCCTATTTTTTTGGTCCAATGGCCTGTATTGACACACATAAATAATCCCACTAATATTTTATGTGGATATTTTCTATGTGTGTGTGTTACTTCTTCATGCTCAACAGGCTGAATCGATTTCGATGGAATTTGTTGCGGAGATAGACCCTGGATAGGCTTTTCATATCGGATTACCCGAGTAACGCCGCAGTGCACAACTAGTAACAGATATACTTTTTTTTACACACACGACTGGTTAACCCCATACTGAACCATTTCTAGTTTGTATTATGGTTGCTTACACAACTAATATACTACATATACATACATAAGCATTACATATTTAACACCCTATTTATTTATTATACATCTGGTCTTCGAAAACCTGGTGTCATAACTTAATTAAATATGTTATTATTATTAACGTCGGCACCAGAAAGCTAAAAATAACTAATACTAAAGAATATCCTAGATAAAACTGTAGCCCCGCAGCACAGGATCGAAAGATACTCGTACTTAGCGCGGTTAGAACGTACCACACAATGTACATACTTCTTCCAGTCTTAGCACATAATTATTGTACGTACACGGGTACGTACGTACAAGGTATTTATTATTTATAGTATTAATTAAGTTCAAACACGGCTTAGGTGGCCTAAATTTACATACCAAAACATATAAATAAAACAAATCCTTCTCAATAAAGTTGATAGGATCGATCGAAGCGGTTCACGGGTGAATGATCAAAGTTGATCCAGTCATGAGTGGGATCAAAGGACCTATGAGTGCTTTAGCGGAGATGATGTTACACATTTTATTCAATTGTTACTCTGAAAGCCTTTGGTAAAGTTGTCTGGAGTTTTACGTTAAACTTTGCGTACGTAACTATTTTTGCTTAAGGCGATGATATGGCCAAAATCTTGATTTACATATTTGATGTCCTTATCTTCGCCTTTACTATTTATTTTACCCATAAATAGATACTTTTCTAAACTTATGTGATTTAATAAAATAAATAAACGTATATATTTTTTTATTCTATTTAAAATGCAAAGTTGAACAATCTGTCGCCAAGTACCTATCGTTCTCAGACCTACTGAAGACGCATATAAAATTTGGTAAAAATCGGTCAAGCCGTTCCGGAGGAGTACAGTAACTAACATTGTGACATGAAAATTTTATATATAAGAGTTATATTCAAACTATAACCTTTAACTTTAAAGATGAAAATCTGAATGATCTGATCCCATGTAAATCTGAATGTAATGAATGACTTGCCAAATGCGACAAGATGTTGTTAGGACAATAAATTATTTATCTTTAACTTTAAGAAATAATCTTTGTAAAAGTACTTAATTATAAAAACAAAACATCCACTTGTTTCTGAGTCTCAACGGCATGTAACCTTACCTCTCTTCATAATGTAAACAATGTATACATTTTTGTAAAAAAACAAATCCTTGTAAGAAACCTTTTTCCTGGAAGGCCGTTCGTAATTATCCCTTATTACATTTATCTGTCAGTTCAAAAAACAAAACATATATGGCTCATGTATATATTAACATCTTACAAGGCACTGACAAAATACACGTTTGACCCAAGTCCATTGGGTACATTGTCCCAAAATACGTGAGACGACTTCCTAAATAACATGAACCTTATTTTTCCAACAATAAGGTTCAAAAAGTTGAATATATTTCTCAGCTTGCAAAGTATTATGGCGTCATAATAAAGAAAGGAGAGGAAGTACAGAAGAAAATGTCTTGTTTTTTATGATGAAAAGTTGGTCTCTTTGCAAAATGTAGTCGGTGTTTGTTTTTCTTGTATTATCCTCCTTGACGTATTGTGAGGTCAAAAGTGATAAAAAGGCACTGTGTAAGAAGCTTTTATTATATTAGTAAAGTTTTTTTTTAAACCACGATAATAATGCAGATTGTGCTGTGCTTTTTTACACGCTTTATATTAGCTTCACCTGTATGTTTGTATGTTTGTTTGTAACCGGCTTCTTTGGCCGCTCTGTATTTATTGAGGACCGATGACAATACACTAATTTGATAAAATTATTAAAAAAAAATTGTATTTTTGTTTGTAACCGACTTCTTTGGGCGCGATTTTGACCCACTTAAAACGGCCAGATAAGCGTGTTTTTTAGTTTTTTTAAACTACTATTATCTATACTATAAGACTCTTTGTCCTGACTCATTCATTCATCTATAGACAACGCAGAGCCCAAACGGCTGGTCCTAGGGTTATGAAATTTGAAGGGTGTATTTGTTTTAGTATGTAGACGCGTACTAAGAACGGATTTTTGGAAATTCCACCCCTAAGGGGGTGAAAGGGGGTAAAACAGTTTGTATGAAACTTTTATGTTTTTGAACTTATAGCAATGAAATTTGGAATATGTATAGTTTATGTAAAATTAAAAATAATGATATAAAGTTTTTTTGCCAGGGGTGGACTAAGAGTTTGTAATGGGGGGTGAAAGTTTGTATGGAAAATTCTTTATTTATCAAGGTAAAGTCTTGAGAGTTGTTATGGTTGTAGTTTATATGATGGTTAAAATAAATTTGTAAAAATATTTGCCATTTACCAATTACAATAATGGTTTAGAGAAAACGATCAAATCTTTCGCATCATCACCAAAATAGCTAAAACAGAGGTTAACTAGAACTTCAGGAATCAAATGCGGAATGACAGATGCGGCTCATTTTGATATCGTTATAATGTAATGTTTATATAAAATTGGCACGGGAATAGGATACAATAGAATTTTTCCCCAGGTTACGCGAAAAGCGACCTACACGCGGGCGGAGCCGCGGGCAACCTCTAGTTTATAATATGTAGAACAGAACATACTCATACAAAAATACCACTGTTACAAAAACGTCTACGCCTACAACCTACGATTCAAACTGACACAATAAATCAAAATCCGTTATCCCAATAAAACAAACTCATAAAATTTAAAAACGTATATTTCTAAACCTCTCTCTCTACAAACGTAACAACGGTACTCGTAATTGATAAAAAGCATTCGTATCTGGACGCGTACAACAATAACAATAATTGGTCAAGTGCGAGTTGGACTCGCGCATTAAGGGTTCCGTACCATTGTTGTATAATATTTATTTTATTTCAATTTTATTATCTAATTTGATAGCCAATATACTTTTATAAATTTTGTAAAAGTTTTAAGTGTCTAGCACCTACTGTTATTGATATATAGCAAAAAATTACGAAAAAAACACGTTGATAGTATGGGGAACCACTTCGATATTTTTATTTTTAGTATTTGTTGTTATAGCGGCACGGGAAATACATATCTTGTGAAAGTGTCAGCCTTTTAGCTATAACGGTTTCTGAGATACAGATGCCTGGAGACAGACAGACAAACAGCGGAGGCTTAGTAACAGGGTCTCGTTTTCACCTTTTAGGTACGGAACCCTAAAAAACCTTTGGATCTGGACGCGTGCAACAAAAAGAAAACCACGCATCGATGTAACTCAAGACTTCAATTATAATAGAGTATTTGTGATTAGATTACTATTATCTTTGAATCGAATGCTGCTAGTAAAACACACTTCTTGCGTTCTTTTCAAACGTTATTTAAATTTGAAATTATTTATTAAAAGTTACAAAGACTACATAAAATACAATAAACAATGGAATAATTACATAAAATAAAAACAAGTAGCTACTAGTAAATTAATTGTAGATAATAGTAACGTTTAAAAAATTAATTTAAAAAAACAAATTGAGTAAATTAATCAATTATACATATTTTAGTTTGTAAAACTGACATATGTATATGGATAGTTACATTTTTTGGGAGAAGACATTGGCTTCCAATATACAGCTTATACAACTAGTTCGGAAGCCTTTGGATTTCATATAATTTTGTTGAATAAAGTCAAATAAAGACATTTTGTATTTGTATTTGTAAGTCAAAAAAGTCAATTTAAAGCTAGCATCCCATCCCGGTTTCGCATGAGCTCTAAATAATCTGAACAGCAAAGAGAAACAAAATATTGCCTATTTTACTCGGAGATATTGTAGCTTCCCAACGATGAAATAATTTTTCAAATCAGTCCAGTAGTTTCTGAGCCTAATTGCGTCAATCAAACAAACAAGCAATCAAACTTTTCCTCTTACAATATTGGTATAGATTAAAAAAAAATACAGAATAAAATTAAATTGCAACTGTCTTACTATGTCTTTTCGTGAGATAGCCCGGTGACATAGACAGACAGACAGCGGGGTCTTATTAATAAGGTCTCTTTGGAATCCTTTGGGAACAGAACCCTAAACCGCCAAAAAAAAGATTCCGACAAATTTTTGTAAAGACAAGTGTGACAAAGTTTGAGAAATAAAAGTTGAAGTATTTGGTAATAAGTTGTGGCTGGCTCTCATCTAAGAATTCACAGAGCATATTTACTGTCAGAATAATGATTTTACCACCCATTCGAAAATAGATCACTCGAGAATGGGCAAGAAACTAGAGTGTCATTAATATTTTCACATCGACTTGCACGAACATTATGCATGGACTCGTGAGCGTTTTTATAATAACGTAAAACCTTCTTTTTCTTCGGTAAATAGAGAAGCGGTGCTAAGCTCAGTTGGACATGCCGCGCGCCGCCTTACGTCTCATAGGTCGTAGGTTCGATTCCCGTCAAAGACCTTGTGTTTGGTGGTAAAGCGTTTCCATTGGTCATCTGGCTAGCAACTTGAAGTTAAAAACATGTCGTCAAGCATTTAGTGGTTCTGGCAGCCTCATTAAGAAGATATTTCAGAATAGGCATGCTCCACCTTTATTCAAAGTTTCCCGACCTCGTTGGCGCAATGGTTACCATGCCGGACTACTCATCAGAAAGTTCCGCGTTAGATTCCCGGCTCGGCCAATATTATATTTGCGCTTGTCTAAATTTGTTGGCTGTGTTCAAAAGATTTAAAATACATTTAGAACCCAGTTTTTGCCCGACCCGATGATGGAATGAAATTACGATAAACTTTAGCCCTTACTCATTTAGTAGGCAATACCCAAGTTTTTCCAACTCCTATAAATCAAGCCTGAATAAAATAGAATTAATTTAGAAGGTCCAAAGTCACTATCCATCTAAGTCCAGGTTTTTTATACACATTACAAGCATTTGACCTGTACCCCTGCAAGTCGAATGCCTGTAATTACGCCTGGTTACCCCATACTGAACCATTTCTAGTTTGTGTAATGGTGGCTTACACAACTAATATACTACATATACATACATAGATACCTAACACCCAGATCCACAGCCAACAAATTTAGTTCAGCACAAAGACGTTGGCCGAGCAGGAATCGAACCCGGAACCTTCTGATTGACAGTCGGGCATGGTAACCATTACGCCAACGAGGTCGTCAAATATAAAAAAAAGTTCTGAGTAGGTCACATTTCCATTCCGTTTTGTTCACGCATCACCCTCGAAGGCAATAAAAGGACGAATGTATTTTTCCCGTCCTTGCGACCCCAGACCACTTTATAGTCATTTTACTGCTCACAATTTAACTTGTCGTGTGAAACCCGAATGCCAAGCGAACAACAATTTATATATTTATTAAATTAACTTATTAGCTAATTAATTTTTGTACCCTATACATAGGGTGTAGCTACATCTAACTTAATCTATGTCTACTTATAGTTAAAAATTATTTAAAAAAAAAAACTAGTTGAAAAATCTCAAAATACTGGATGATAAAATAAATGTAAAACTGTAAATAAATAGCCTATTTTATGTCATCTTCTAAAAAATCTGATATAATAGCATTTGGCATTGAAGTATTTCTTTTAGGTTTTGGAAGTTAATGACTTTTGTTTGGTTTCTTATGGTCTGTGGTATTTTATTGTAGATTTTTATGCTCATATATTCAGGTACAATAATAATCAGGGGTACTAACACTGGCTTTTACCGTAAACTTGGATGAGAGCTTATACTATAGTATCCAAATAATAATATTTATATTCATTTATTGCATTCTTTATTCTACGATTTAAGAAGCGCTTGGTCGACGCTACTCGTGACCAAAATGCCGGCCTCTACTTTGTACAGCGAATTAGCGTTGCTATACAAAGAGGCAACTCGGCTGGCATTTTAGGTACTCTTCCCACTGGCACTGGTTTTTAGATTAGATTTACTTTTAATTGATGGATGAACTTAGGGTTTGTAATGGGAGTGAAAGTTTGTATGGATAATTCTGTATTTATCAAGTTAAAGCCTTGAAAGTTATAATGGTAGTTGTTTATTGAATGGGTAAAATAAAATCTTTAAAGATTTGTCAGGGGTGCAGTTAAGGGGATTGAAAGTTTAAACAGTAAGTTTTGTGTTTATGAAATTATATACTTCAGAATTGGTATTTAAGAATGTAGTTCACTTAGTGATAGGAGTATATTGTTTTGTTTAGCAGCTGCTACCGTTATTGATATATAGCAAAAAATACGAAAAACACACTTTTATTGTATCCCATACAATAAACGTTTTTTTTTTATTCCCCCCTCCCCTCTAATATTTATTTTTTTAATGTTTAGTATTTGTAGAGCGGCACGGGAAATATACATATCTTGTGAAAGTTTCAGCTTTCTAGCTATTACGGTTCTGGAGACAGACAGACTGACAGCGGAGGCTTAGTAATAGCGTCCAGTTTTAACTTTTTTGGTAAGGAACCCTAAAAAAATATGGTCTTTGCCTATGCTAAATTGGCACAATTAAATATTGACTTTTACATGACAGGAAAGATCTATCAAATTAAAATTTTATCGCATTGAATCTGGGTGTAACTTTACAAAAAGAATCAATGTGTAAATCTTTTCACAAGACGTCTAGTTTTGAACATTAGAACTAGCTCGTTCAATTAATGATTTCTATGCAAATGTTAACTCTAACGCTTATTAGTCAAAAGATAACCTCGCAAAGACTTGCGAATGCTTAACAAAATTTGTTACTTTGACGTAGTATTAGCTATATTGGCAAACAAGCGAGTACCACCAATTGCGCAAGACGAAACTAATTTTTGAAGTTGAGTATAAAAACTCATTAGAGAGGAGTCATTATCAATCAAGAATAATAGTTATTCTGTAAGAAATTGAAGCATCGACCTGCTACCAGTATTGATATACCTCTTAGTAATAGTGTCCCGTTTTTACCTTTTAGGTACGGAGGAACTCGATCGTTTATTCTTCTACAAAATCACGTATTTTATGGGGATACTTAGTTAATTACTTATTAATACTTATTAACCCTAGATCACTAACCTTATTTTTCGACGCTTAATACTAACCTTCGTCGTTTCGACTACGCTTGTATAATGGAGGGGTTTTAGGGGTTTCATCAAAAATATATATTTATATTTATGTTTTTATTTTAAGCATAAAGTATTAACCTATATAATTAAATATTCTAATGTTTACTTTTACATATTTTTCAATTCAAAAAGTCTACTTAATGAGATCATAGTTTACATGCATAATCAACTTTTCTCAATTTTTTTAACAAACCGTACATATTATAATGTAGTATTATTTTATTCGAGTAAAACTAAAAATTATAAAAACAATATCAGAATAATGAATTAAAATTATTTTTTTTATAATAGCTTACGATCTAATACATTTGTGACACCCATCAAGTTTATGTTCCCCACACTGCGATTTATTGCACTTAGTGCATCTACTTTTAGTCATCCTTTGCTTTGCGGAGGGACATATAGCACATATTTTTGTATATATCGTCTTGTTGTATCATTAGTCGTCTCATAATTTTGATCTGGAAATGGATCTTCATCATAGTAGAAACTTCATCATCACCCTTCATTTCATACGCGCTATCAGCCTCAATGTGGTCTTCAGGCTCAATGTCTGATACATTTTCCTCCTCGCTATCATCTTCTAATAATAACGTACTAATGGTATCTAAAAAATAACATAAAAGACACCATTATCAATCAGTAAAGAAAGAAACGAACGTAATTTTAACTAAGCTAAATAGTAAAAAAAGTTACGTTATTACTAACCTTCGTCGATGCGACGAGCCATGCTCGCTGGTACGGCGCATACGGGCCCCCCATGCACAAAGCACTACCTTACATCGCAAGTGCAACGGGTCGATAGAGATTAGCTGAAAATTCAAAACCGTACGGTCGCGCGCGAAAAAGTTATCGCGATTTTTTTGTTGACGCGTCGTCGAATCGACGAAGGTTAGTGATCTAGGGTTAATAAGCTGTTTCGATGACAACTCTCCAGGGGGCGCTGTAGTAAACATTCGATTCAAGTACTTATAAATAAAACATATATTATCTTTATAAAGTGTCGTCAAATATTATACCCGCTCGTAGAGTTATTTCGTTGATTCTGTTTCCTGAAGACGATAATAGATGGCGCTGTATCGCCTTAAAACACGCAAACGGTGTGTCGTTCAATGTTTATGAGTTTTAATTCTCAGTCTGCAGCGGCTATAAAACTATATAATATATATTATTATTATACTATACATTTACCGTAACAAATAAATTTTTGAATCTGCTTCTATGTGGTCTTCAATCCCTTAGGGTTGAGGACGAATAAGAAAGCAGTTATTAAAATATATTATTAATTGTAAATTCATTATGATTTGATTTCATGACTTTCATTTCATGAATGATTGGTATGCTATATATAAAAAAAGGCCCGGGCTGGAATAGGCTGGGCAACTTATACTCGTTTTATAAATTATTAGGGTACCGTACCTCAAAGGTAAAAACGGGACCCTATTACTAAGCCTCCGCTGTCTGTCTGTCTCCAGGCTGTATCTCAGAAACCGTAATAGCTAGAAAGCTGAAACTTTCACAAGATATGTATTTCCCGTGCCGCTATAACAACAAATACTAAAAATTAAAAAAAGGTAAATACTACGGTCCCCATACAAAAAACGTGTTTTTTTCGTAATTTTTTGCTATATTTCATTAAAACTCCACTAATCGAAAGTACACGTCCTTGCCTAAAAATAATATAACACAACAATATTTCACAATGGACTTTGGGCAAAAAATATGTGAACTTTATTGTAACTTTTTAAACAGGCCTCGTACGAGAGCCGCATTTAGCCGAAACGACTAAAAAGTTCGCGAACTAAAGAGAACCTCATACATCGCTTATGCTCTCGTGAAATATACCCGCAGCGGTGACCCTAGATATAGAATCGTCAAGATCATACAATTGATGATGGTGAACTGAATCTTTCTTTAATATATATAAAACTCGTGTCACAATGTTTGTCCTCAATGGACTCCTAAACCACTTAACCGATTATAATAAAATTCGCACACCATGTGCAGTTCGATTCAACTTGAGAGATAGGATAGTTTAAATCTCAAATTATAGTCGCAATTTTAATTTATTGCTAATTATTGTCTGTTATTATTTGACAGTCACATTTATCTCCAAATGATTCTAACAGATGTCGATACCTTTCGACTGGGTTGAGTAAGTAATCAATAGATGGCGCTGCTATGGTAAATCTACGAACGTGTCATATAAGCTACACTATATTCTATTTTTGATACCCCTATGTGAGGCAAAACAACGTTTGCCGGGTCAGCTAGTATCCTATATACTTGTGATAATATTCACATTATTTGACTTGTAACATTGGTGTAATTAATAACAGCGATATATTTTGAATTAAATTTTATAAACCAATGATATAATAATTTTATGTAATATTTGGATATTGGACTTGATTCTAAAATAAATGAATTTGAATAAGATGTGACAATTTAAATGTGAAAATTAAAAGAAGAACCGATAAAGATGGAAAGATTTTTTCATAATTTTTTCATTCGCTTATTGTTTATTTTATATTTCTTTACAATGCACCTTTCACCTTAACTTTTTCACTGTCAGGCTTACCTAGAAATAACGCTCCATATTATGCAACATAGTTTTATATCATTTATGTTCTCTGTTTAAAATATTTTTGTGGTGTACAATAAGGATTATTGTAATGTACGAATCTATTGGATGTAGACGCTTGGTAGTTCTAGAAATATCTATGCTTTGGATTCGCGTGTTACTGCAGTCGACTACAAGGTAAACATTAGTTCGTTTTGAAAGCGTTTTCTTTATTGCATTCTTTATTCTGTAACATTGTAAATAAGCGAAGCGTTTATTTAAAATGAAAATAACAAGTTGTTTATAAATGCGTTAATATTTTAATTTGACTCAAATATTTGAGTAGTAGAGTCAAAAGTTTTCAAACTGCCACTTCTTCTTTTCTTCTCCTTTTTCTTTACCTTATCCCACTAGGTGGGGTCGGCACAGCAAATCTTCTTCTTCCACTCTCCTCTATCAGACGTCATCTCCACACTCAATCCTTTTTCTCTCATGTCCTCATTCACTCCATCCATATATTTTTTACGTGACACTACCATGCTTCCAAACATTTTACCACCAATGTAGGCGATTCAGCGGCACACACGACTAAACTAAATTTAAAGAAGGCCGTCTCTTTTCATCTTAGGTGGCCAAAAAGAAACAGCACGTTCTGAACCACACACAAAACAATTAAAATCACGTCAAATATGAAAAATGTAAGCGATTTTAGAGCGCACCCAATTGTATCAGCTCTAAATCTGACATGTTTGACGTGATTTTAGATGTTTTGTCTATGGTTTAGATCGTACCATCTCTTTTTGGTCATCTATGACGAAAAGAGACAGAGCTACTTTAAATTTAGCTTAGTCGTGTGTGCCGCTGAATCGCCACCAATAAGTTAAATTCTGAGCGGAATAATAAACTTTATTTTTACTCCTTACATCAATGAGACATTTGTCTAGCAGGGCACTGAACCACACGACTTAGCGACACTCTGGACTAAAGTGGAGCATGCCTAGTCTGGAGTAACTGGCTCTCAAGCAGAAGGAACACACTGTTAACTTAGCGACAGGTTTATCAACTTGAGGGTGGTTGCTAGAGCCATGCAAGCACTAGAAAGCGAAATTATATTTTACCCTTAAATGGAGAGTGTTGTTTTTAAACAATATACTAAAAATCACATATAAAATTAACTTTCATTTATTTATTTTTTTTAATATTGCGCAATGTAGTTTATAAACATTAATATATTATAAACATTAACATAAATATAACATTATTGCAAAAAAAGTATAGTAAATTAATGTCTTGATTTTTTTACTAATTTTTCCTAGACAGTAATACTTGTCTATTACACAAATTAATTTTTTTAAAACGTGAAACTAAAATCGTCCATTTAAGGTTTAAACTTTGAACTATTTAAAGTATGGATAGTGAACGACTAGTACATAACACAAGTAATAGCAATTTTGCACACCCGTTTATTTTTCTAGCCATTACACAGGTCTGTAAAAAAAGCGAGTGTGGCTCAGTGGTAATAACGTCTGCTTTTCAATCAGACGGACCCTGGTTCGTCCCTACACCAATGACTTGTTTTTCAAGTTATGTGTAGATTTGCACTCGCTTTACGGTGAAGGAAAACATCGAGAGGAAACCGGCCCGTTTGAGGTCCACAATATCCGAAGACGTGTGTCATCCGCCAACCCGCAGTTGGCCAGCGTGGTGGATTATAGCCTATATCTCTCTCCTCGTGAGAGAAGGCCCCAAGTCCCAGCAGTGGGAACGTATAGTGGGCTGCTTATGCTTATGCTACACAGGTCTGGGTATCGAGTAGCCGCGTAGGAATCGACGGCCTGTCAAATCTATCGAAGGCGCTTTCGTTGACCTAATTTTTGTACGGCCTGCATTGCAGGGTTATGATTTATGACAAAGATATTGGATAGATACAGTTTATTAGCCCACTAGCTGCACTTTACGGCCTTACCCGTTATTTCAGGGTGAAAAGAAGCCTATGTGTGTATCCAGGTTCTAAACTATCGTCACACCAAATTTTATCGAAATTGACTAAGTCGTTCACACAAACTTTCGCAGTTACTCGTATTATATTAAGTACCTGGTTGACCGTTGAGCTTTGCTCGGTATTTTTTTTTTAATATGAAATTTTCTAAAAATTATTCTTAGCTAGTTCGATTTATCGTCCCCGAAACCCCTTATATACTAAATTTCATTAAAAATCGTTGGAGCCGATTCCGAGATTCCAATTATATATTTATACATATACAAGAATTGCTCATTTAAAGATATAAGATAAGGATTGACTGAGATTTATGGAAAACCACAGCAGATATAAGAATATCAAGTATAGATACATCTAAGCCTGGTTAGGTAATTTTTACAGAATTATACGACTTATTTTCACATTTTAATTAATGAAAGTACAAGTTTGTGACTACTTTGCACTCAAATGACTGGAACTTTGGACTGGAAGATTTCAGTTTGGTAATACACTGTTAAAAACTTATTTATTAAATAATCCAGATTTTTTTTGTTAATGTAAACCACAGTGACATTAAGTCACAATTTGGTATTTTAAACAATGTTACTTGGCTTTTCTAAAATTAACTCAATGAACTTGATGATGTCATTGGACGATAAAAAGTAACGTCATTACATATACATAGGTATATTTAAATTACCTACGGAGTAATGACTTGTTATTATGTACGTGTCCAGAACTTTACAGCATCATTAAGACTTTAGCCATTAAAAAGGCGATAAACAAAGTTACGCCCTATCCCATCTACTTTGTATGTAGGCACAGAATATGATGTAGGTACAATTTTGTCTGAAATTCTAAAACGCCAAGCGATGTTTGTGAATCGTCTAGGGAACGTTCAAATGAATGCGAATTTTAAACCAAATGCCTATTATCCTTTCGTATTTACCGAATAAGAAATAAAACTAATATTGAGTTTTTTTAACCACCTTCTTTTTCAAAACTGATAAGTCCAATAGTTGTTAATATATTTATTAAATTATACCTTTATTTCAAGCAACTATGGCCCATAACATATACCATTAACATAATAATTATAAATAAACTAATACATATCAATCACCTACAAAATAGACTTTAACTACTACACACGAAGAGGCGGCGTCGTGTTTCGCTGGCTGGTGCCGCGCAGCTGGCCACGAAAACGCCGGTACACGACACCTTTCGGCCAGAACTCATCCTTGAGGAATATCTAGAGACAATGCGTCAATAAGTCTGATTGGTGCCAAAATAAGTATAAATATTCTTAGGAGTGATTCTTTAGACGGTCTTTAAGCTATTTTCGCGATATATTTTACCGTTACTATTTATAGCGGAAAAACAGTTAAATCAAAGTCTTGCCTTAGACATCGCCATAAAGACATCTTAATTTATTTTTTTGGTACAGTGAGTGCGTTTTGACAAACGCCACTCCGTGAAAAACGGTACATTGTGATGTCAGTTCCGTGGATGACCGTAATAACCGAGGCAATAACTTTGTTGTCGTTTTACGTTTTTTTTCGCTGCTGGCTTGAATTGGAACTGACCGGCGCGAGGCGATTGTGAGAAATGAAGACGGGTCAGGTTTTGTGATTTTTATGTTTATTTTTCGTTCGCTGCACGTATTTTTTCTGAGACGCGCGATTGCGCCTATTCTAAGATACGAGTATGACTGCATTGCGTTTTGAGATATAATTGTAGTTATCTTCTTGCTACGTGGCGTCACGATTTTAAAAATCTTGACTTAAACTGGACCATCAAAGCTTGAGACCAACCTGTCTAAGAAATAGAAATATTTTGCTAAAGAGAAGAGGAGAGAAAGAGACGAGGACAGAAGAGACTGGAAAAAAAAACAATAACCACCTTCTTGTCGTGTGAGATTAGATAGGGAGAGGATGTAACGTAATGACATTACATTTCATTACCTATTAGAGCCATCGAGATAAGTTATAATTTAAGTAATTCTAATCTATTTTTAGATGCTAACCATTCAAAACAGTTTTAAACAAACATCATTTAGTTGTATTAGGAACTGTAATTATTTATTTATTTCTGTCTTGTAATTTTATATTTTAAAAATTATTATTACATATTTGCACAAAAAACATATAATTAAGAAAATGCCTATTTACAGAAAGGTTAAAAAACTATGTACAAACTCAAAGATAAAAAGAAAAGAACAAGTAAAATGAAAACACTCTACCATTTAAATTAAAGCTCACCATCTAGGCTCTCACTGCGTGAAGGAAATAGCAAAAAAGTTAATCTAATAAAATAATCAAAATCCGAGGAAGTCCGGAAATAACACAAAGCGCATAGATATCTACTAGATACAGAACCGTTCAATCAATTCTACCGCTTCTAACTTTAACTTTACAGGATCAAACCCAGGATTTACGTAATTCAGGTGGGCTCGAGTATACATAGGTAACAGTTATACAATAATCGAAGTTAAAATTATTGGTATGTATATTTTAAAAAAATACGAATATAAGGCTAGTTATTATTTATACGGGCTTAACGCAGTTAACACCACAGTGCGTAGTTAATGGCCTAACAAATTCTATAGTCCTTGTTAAATAATAGGCCAAGCACGAGTCGGTTTCGCGCATGAAGGGCAGAACCCTTCATTACCTACGCAATATTACCTAAGTAATTACGCTTTATTTTTATGAGAGCCCCCTTTACATTTTATTTATGTCAATATTGGTTTACATATGTCACATATTAAAAACTAATACTAATCAAATACATATTTGTTACCCTTCCTTTGTTTTATATAATTTTAATTAGAAAAATCTCTCATCTGCGAAAGTTCTAAATCTCTATATATCAACGTTCATGAGATACAGCGGACAGCGAATTAATTTAGACAGCGGATACAAACGGACTGCGATATCTTAATAAAGTTTTCATAACGTTACCGGGGGCTACAACACCTTCTGCTCCTCCCTTGAATCCGCCCCTGTGCCCTAGTAAAGCCACTTCACTCAGCCCATCCCAGGCATCTACGTACATTTCCTACGTCCGTGAAAGCCTTATTTTATGGAGTATGTGCACTATACTGCACTAAAAGCCTTGCAGTTTGTGACCCACATTCTGAAGAGCTGGAGAACTGACGTATGAATGAGATGATTGTTGTTGTTTGTTACATGACAAATACATATACCGCATTTGATCATTATAAAATTGTCATCATCATCATCATTGTCAGCCTGTAATCGCCCGCTACTGAGCATAGGCCTCTCTTCTCGTACGTCAGTCAACCCGGTTTTGCGCTGCTCTCATTAGCCTGTGTTATATGTTACGGATGTCGTCAACCTAGCGTGTTTGGTTATTAAAATTGTACAGGCTAATAAATTAGGATTGTTTTTAAGTTAGGCAAAAAAAAAATAGATTTCATACAAAAAATAATGTTGCCCTAGAATAAATCAATTCTTAGCTCAAATTAAGCCTGGCTGTAACTTTTGCGTAACATAACGGAGATACATACTCTTTTCTTTTTGACAGCACCAATAGAATTATTGGTGCTGTCAAAAAGAAAATAAACGGTTGGACGGCTATAGTCTGATATTAATTTAAATTAAGCTTAAAGACTCGAGCTTTCTTAATATATTTCCCTGAGTTTGTAAAATACTAGAATATAACGAAATAATAGAAAATATCTTAGAACGATACCACAATGCAATAATACGAGTACATATTTGAAATATTTTTTTCAACGATACTCAATAGCGGGTTATGATAAGCTCTGTTGTTGACATTTCTCAAGCCTCGCAGGGGCACATTTCAAAATAATATAAAAGAAGCAATTTATAATTACGCCCACTGTTCAGTGAAACACAGAAAAATCGTAACAGGAAAACTTCTAAGCACTTAAATATTTCAAGCACTGATTCCCTTAAACAAGGTTAAGTGTTCGTAATGAAATTTATTTTCTTTCTTTCCCAGTTCCATTTAATTGATTAGTTTTTTCTAAACTTCTGTTCTAAAATAAATATAAATATGTATAAATGATTAAACATATTTAAATGAAGCTACAATACCGCCTCACTTAAAAAAAAACTTGGTAATCTGAATTCTTTTAAATAGGTTACGTTTATGTTTTTGTCAGAAATTTAAGTTTCACAAAATGTTTTTAATAGTTTAAATAGTGATTAGTATAATTATAAATAAAGACGACTGACGCCCTGCAACACAGGCTCTCCCCGAGCCTTCCTGCGGGGCTCAGGGCTAAACAAGCGTACTAAAATGTAAATTGTAAGTAAGCTATAGTTTTAGTATGTATTTTTCTCTATTGTAATCTGTACGCATAACTATCTTTTTTGAAATAAATATTCTTTATCTTTAACTGTCTAAAACCTTTAGTAAACAAACGTAGATAGAAGTACAGAAGATATAAATAAATAAAGTAAAACAAGCTCACACATATAATAATATGGTTATATTCTATGAAATAAACCGCGTCGCTTCATAAATAGTTCATTTCTCACGGATGCAAGACAAGAGAATAAAAAATAGAAACAGATGTACAACTTGTGACAGTTTTATAAATGCGGTAATAGTAAAAAGCCTTGTTATTCAATCTTGTACTTTGCCACTCCAAGCTCCAGTTAATATTAAAGTTATGGACTTCTAATTTACACGAAATTTGTAGTTATATAATATATGGTTAAGTTGTCACTCTGTGTCACGTAAATATGTCTTATAAAGATTTTACGAGTATTTCTAGGATTAATTTAACTAACACTGGCTTGTACTTCACGTAAAAAATTGAAATTTACGGTGAGTCTACAATGAAGCTTGTTTTCCAAAATGAAACCAAATTGGTCATCTTTGTATGTTTGCGAGAAGACAGATAGCTAATATTAAAGTAATTTTAAATATCCTATTCTTGACTTAAAAAACACTTTATACATACATGTACATTGATCCATATTTATACGTTTACCAATAAAATATGTTTGCTATACTTTTTATATTTTTTTAATTACAAAGTGTGGCTGACACACGTTTTTAATTTACTACTTCATGAAGATACACATCTAGTTATGTGTACACAATTTTAAATTATTTAAAAACATACACAAAAAACTCATGTATCTGCACTTTGCTACTCCGCCCTAATACGTAGAGCCATGAGATTTCGAGTAAAGTCGGGAACAAGAACTAACTCACAATACGAGGAATTTAAAGCTTACGAGTCAAGCTTGGATCCGTAACTTACGTGTACGCCTCTAAGTCAGGGTTGCTATACTTAAATAAATATTCAAAACACGAGTATATTATATTTTTTTTCTGTATATAGAGAAGATTTATTGAAAAAACTAAAAGTAATGATAAAAATAAATTTAAACACAACTTAAACAAACTTCAACTAACAAAACAGAAAACAGTTAATATCCGGAGTGGCCTATTAAATTAATTTTGTTAGTGTTTTTTTATTAGTTTTAAATTTTATAATTGACTTGTATTTATATTCGTTAAATAAATATAATTAATGAGAAATTGTATATTTATATTGAAATTAATTAGGTAATAGTCAGCTAATAATAAAACGTTTAACAATAACGCTGATTTATTATTATATTGTTGCTAAACTAAATAATAATCCTTGTGAAGTCAACCTTTTATCTGTCATGTAAATACATATTGCGTTAACTAATAATATTTAATTTAGAATAATACTACTATAAAAGAAAATATTGCTAAAAATAGCTTTGTGGTCAGATACATGCGAATTTCAAGATGGTTATTGCTTCTTATTTTTTAAATATATATTATAAAGCTTAAAATATTTTTGTATAATAGTAATTAGTATAAATTCTGGTTAAAAAGGCTTTTACCATGTTATGTGTTATAATAGCTCTCTAAAATTCGGCTGAGTATTTTCTATGCCGGTAAAGTCCAGCGAAACAAAACCGCAAACAGAAACACTGTGAGCTTTTAAGCTCTTTTCTTTTAGACTTTGACACTTTTAATCATTTAGGTGTCGTGGAGGTATTAAAAGTTGGAGATAGAAGTTTCTAATTTCAAGTTTTATTTTTACTAAAAGGTAGGTACCCGATCTTTTTTTATTACACCCATATAGTTATAATTTTCCGTCAATCGGTATTAAGTAACTGTATTTAAATTATTTAATACGTTAATTATGCTCTATTCTTATAGTTCTAAATAATAAAAACTTTATATAAATAATTAATATGTGTATATTATAAAACTTTAGAAAATAACTACCTACAAGCAAAATTAAAAATAAAATTGTACGCACCTTTAGTAAGAAGTCTCGCCAACTTCGAAGCAAAAACTCATCGGTGAACCTCCTTCTACTTCGAACCACGAAAAAGGCGCCAACTCTTTATTTTCAAAACTTGGAATTTAAAATTGGAATGGTATGATCGTGTGGAGCGCGAGTATAGAACGCGCGCGAGCTTCCGCGGGTAAAGGCGGGCGCACACTGCGAGAGTCGGCCGCGGTAGCCTGCGCCACTGCCCCCTCCGGGTATCACTCTACTTTCGGTTATTCTCTCGCCTCCCCCGAGACTAAGACCGATTTATCACGGTGCCGTGTCGGTGTCGGCTCCTAGACAACCCAGACTCGACTAGACCTCATCTCGCCACCATTCTTATAACATTCTCGCGGTAACGTCACTGACCGCATAATGCCACGGTAATCGCTCTCCTCTGGAGGCGAACTGAAATTGGTTCGCGACCAAAATGTCTTTTGAGGTGCACCGTGCCATGTTTTGCGGTAATCGGTAATTTTATCAAACTTTTTAGTCGTGCGGGGTTAACGACCTTTGCGATAGGTCAGTCCAGTTACAACGGTTCTGGCGTTCGAAATAAGAAATGTAAACAATTCAAGACGCCGATGGAACGGGTGTTTCGCGGCACTTCTAATCACAATAGTACGATTTATGGAGTTTGGCCTCAATTTACAGCAGATCCAATATTTTAAGAAAAATTAAGTCTTGTAAGGACTGTCGTACTTTCTTTAATCTAGTAAGTACAAGATAAACACATGTCTACGTATATTCATAATTCAAAATAAGGCTAGCTTAGCACACTTGTGCCCAAAAGCGAGAGGTAGTCGTGTTGAAACAGTTTTCACGTCAATTTCCTTATTTACAGAGTCATCTCTGAGCGACGGTGTGTGACCTAATTTCTTGGGTGCAGGTTACATACTAACTAGCACGTTATCTGTGGTTCTAGAGCCATTGTCTCACAGCTGGACGAAAGTAAATTTCTCTTAATGTGTGTGAATACTTCATAAGGAGAGGTGGACGACGCCCGGCAACTGACCTTTGTCCGTCCTTTTCCGGCACAAAACAGTTATAAACAGTTTTGTTTATTTTTTCTTCATGTTAATATAGTTCTCCTCTAAAGATCGATTCTCTTGTCATGGACACTGTTACTTACTTACAAGCCCCTTACTACTACTTTACCAGTACCTAAAAGACGTATAGTGCTAGAAAAAGATATAACGTAAATCTCTATGTACCTAAAGGATATATAAGGAATTGTTTAATATTTTTTGTTTTGCATAAAGTGTTTATTTCATTTTAAATGTTACCATGTGTAACTTTAATTTGTTTATAGGAACCTACTATATTATGTATGTGTATATATCATTTTTGTTTAATTGTTAGGTTTAAATAGGTAAATTGTAACTTAAAGATATTGATATTAATTTTGTTTGCGTTTAATATATTATATGTACCTGTACTACTTGTAATATGTCTACATGAAGTGTGAAGGAGCAAATTGAAAATCAGCGCTGGAGTACTTGTGCTCTTAGCATTATGCTGAATTTGCTCCTTTTGTGCACACACTATTAGTAATTGTTATATGTATATCATAAATTGTAAGTATATTTTGATTTTTGTGCACAATAAATTTATTTTCTTTCTTTCTTTCTTTCTTTCTAAAGCAACGACATTTATATAAATGTCGTTGACCTAAAGCATATTGTCACTAAATTTACCGTCATCTTTTGTTATACTGAAATTGAATTACTTAATTACAATTAACTTTCATAAAAATCGATGGAATTTTTCTAAGTCGATGTTTTTATAATATTTTATTAATATTTTAAATAAAAATCAAATATAAAACCGTGTATTAATTTAGATAAAAACAACACTAACAGTGCATAAAAACAATACCTATAGATAAAAATGTCGATAAAAACAAACAGTTGCAGAAACTGAACTACTCATTGAAGTAATTAGCAGTAGTGAGTGTAAGCGACAGACTGAAATATTCAGCTCCAATTATCCAGAGCCAACAAGCTGTGCTCTATGAATATGTATTGAAACCGCGCGGCTGATCGCTCGACTCGAGTGACAAGACTAACTCTGTTAATTCCATGACAGCTGTGTTTAGCAAACAACGATACGTTGTTTACTTCTACTGATTAACAACAATATATTAGGATGAATTATTCCGACTGTTTGACTGACACCATAATATCCGAAGACACGTGTCATCCGCCAACCCGCACTTGGCCAGCGTGATGGATTACGGCCTATATTTATCTCCTCGTGAGGGAAGGCCCCCGAGTCTCAGCAGAATAGAGGGCTGTTTATGCTATGCTTATATTCCGAATGTTTAATGATTTTACTTGAAATATAAACTCAATGTAGTATGTATGTATCTATAGGTATAAAGTAGCAACCATAATACAAACTAGAAATAGTTCAGTATGGGGCTAAGCAGTTGTGTGTAAAATGTTTCAAAAAAGTGCTAAACAAAATTTTTACCGTGTATTTTCTTTAAATAAATTAAAAAAGATAAATATTAGGACACATTTCACACACGGCTGGTTAGCCCCATACTACACAATAAAAATATACTACATATACATACATATACCTACTTTATATATTGATACATGTTTAACACCCAGAAAAACAGCCAACAAATTTATTACAAGTTCATCACATAGCTTAAGTCTACCAAAACAATAATATGCATATTTCAAGATACTCATTGCGTGAGGTAATTTAACGATTCAAACTGAATATTGGCGATTTGATTTAAGAATAGAGAAATCAAAATCTACTTTATAAAAAATGAGACAATGAAATAAGTTATCAAATCAACTGGTAGAAAATCACTTTGTTGAAAAGTTATTTTCGTCCGGCAATTTATCCGGCCTAAATTCTCTTTACCACTTCTACGCATTAGCAACATTTGTATGTAAAGAAATTTGTATTGAACCGTATCGATCTATAGGTAAGTATATACATACATGCACACCTACTAAGCTACGATACATAATATACAGGTAGTTCTCTAAGCAGTAGACCTCGTGAATTTGATTTGTTAAAACAATGTTAAGTCGCAAAGAGAAACACAATGTAGCCTATGTTACTCAGGGATAATGTAGCTTCCCAACGGTGAAAGAACTTTTCAAATCGGTCCAGTAGTTTCGAAGCCTATTTGCGTCAAACAAACGAAAAATCTAACTATTCCTTTTTATACATTGGTACTAGCTGTTGCCCGCGGCTCCGCCCGCGTGTAGGTCGTTTTATTATTTTTTTAAATATTTTTTTTCCTGAATTATGTTTGCTACAAACTTCGTGGAGCCTGAGACCTTTCCAACGAATGCAAAACCGTGGAAATCGGTTTGTGCGTTCTGGACTTATAGCGTCAGGAAAGAAACCCCGACTTATTTTTATATTATAGACCAGCTGACAAACGTTATTTTGCCTCACTTAGGGATATGATAAATAGATAGTAGCCGATTCTCAGAGCTACTGAATAAGCATATAAAATTTGGTAAAGATCGGTCAAGCCGTTTCGAAGGAGTACGGTAACTAATATTGTGACATGGACATTTTATCTATAAGAAGATAGAAAAGTGAATGCAGAGACTGCGCTCGCTCCGCTTGCTCAGTAAATAAACTTGACCACTCCACAGGGAAGGTATTGTGCTTAATTACCAGTCATTGTGCTTAATGAACGCACGGGATATGTGTTAGTAGTGCGGTGAAATGATTTATCGATATTTGGATGTAAGTCTTTGTACTCTTTGTTATTGGAGAATGGGTGTCAAACATGATGAATCTAGGATATCGTGTGATGAAAACGGTAGACATTTTACAAAAAGTGAGAGACGTCTCACACTTGGCGCGTCATTCTGTGTTCGGCCGCGAATGAAGCAAGACGTTCATAAACACTGCGACGCTATCCATAAATATTAAAAACAGATATTATTAATGTCGTTGTATGTAGGTATATTTTTATGTGTTACTAGTTGCGGCCCGCTGTGATACCCGCGTTAACTCGAGACAAAAATAAAATTGTTTTAAAAAACAAACAACCGACTTCAAAAACACAACTAAAAAGGGAAAAATAATTTTAAGCCTAAATCAAATCAAGACTATATAAATAGAATAGAAGAGTTTATTTCATGTACTTATAAAAAACTATTTGCAATTTTTACTAATCCTGTATTCTTGGAGTCGGTGCCAGCAAAGCAAGACAATTGAAAATAGTTTTTTTTAACAAACATTAATTTGTTCTTATTAGATGGCACCGACTTCAAGAATACAGGATTACTAAAAATTGCAAATAGTTTTTTATAAGTACATGAAATAAACTCTTCTATTCTATTTATATAGTCTTGATTTGATTTAGGCTTAAAATTATTTTTCCCTTTTTAGTTGTGTTTTTGAAGTCGGTTGTTTGTTTTTTAAAACAATTTTATTTTTACATTTTTAGTGGTTGGTAATGATATTTTGTTTAAGTTTTAGCTATGGAGAGCCAAATAAACTTCACGATGAAAAAATTTGGCGTGTGTCAGGCAGGCAACCAATTGGGAGCAAATCGAGCTGGATGCGAGCGAAGCGAGGTATACGCGAGCGAAGCGAGCGCGAAAATTTTCACCGTATTTGTTCCAACCGTTTGAGCATAAAGAAGTCCAAAGCAGCACAAATTACATAATGTTTGTTGTGTCAAAACGTACTAGAACCAAGTGCGAGCAAAAAGAGATGAATGCGAGCGAAGCGAGCGCGAAAATTTTTACCGTATTTGTCCCAACCGTTTGAGCATAAAAAAGTCCAAAGCAGCACAAATTTCATAATGTTTGTTGTGTCAAAACGTACTAGTACCAATTGTGAGCGAAGCGAGCGCGAAAAATTATCACCGTATTTGTTCGAACCGTTTGAACATAAAGAAGTCGAAAGCAGCGCAAATTACATAATGTTTGTTGTGTCAAAACGTACTAGAACCAAGTGCGAGCAAAAAGTGGTGGATGCGAGCGAAGCGAGCTATGCGCGAGCGAAGCGAGCGCGAAAATTTTTCACCGTATTTGTTCCAACCGTTTGAGCATAAAAAAGTCCAAAGCAGCACAAATTACATAATGTTTGTTGTGTCAAAACGTACCAGAACCAAGGGCGAGCGAAGCGAGATATGCGCGAGCGAAGCGAGCGCGAAAATTTTCACCGTATTTGTTCCAACCGTTTGAGCATAAAGAAGTCCAAAGCAGCACAAATTATATAATATTTGGAGTGTCATAAGCCCAGAACATCCTGGGGGAAATTCGAACGAAGCGGGATAACTCCTAGCAAAGCGAGCGCGTAAATATTTTCCTTATCCGTTCGAGGGTCTTGTCTATTAATATATCAAATTTTACAGTTCCTTCTTCCACTAAGTATGACCCAAGTGGCCAAGCTCTGGCGTCGAGAGTTTTTCAAGCCCCTGATTTAGTTTGACCCCTGCTTGTACTAAGAGTAGTGGTCCAGGCCCAACAAATTACCGTATTATCCGAAGCACAGTAACGCCCAGATGAAAATATCACATTTTTTTATGAAGGTCTTGTGCATGGTTACCCATCCAAAGACTGGCCGCATGGGCCGTTGCTTAGCCTCGATGTTCGCGTCAGATTACTTTTGTTAGCCAGGCTGCTAATTTTATGAGCGAAATCTGTATTGCCGTATGAGTGCGAAGAAGTAAAATAGGTTATCGAGTTATTTGGGCTTCCCACGGGAATAGCAATGACTTTTAAGATAAAAAGTAACCTTCGTGTTATACAAGGTCTAGTCTACCCCCTATATCAAATTTTTGCGAAATCAGTGTGTCATGTGTTATTTGGTGCATCCCACAGGAACAATAATTATTTTCGGGATAAAAAGTAGCCTATGTGTAAACACATAGTCTAACCTATCTTCATTCCAAATTTCATCAATGTCAGTACAACCGTTCGAGCGTGAAGAAGTTAAAAAGATTTATATGTTATTTGGTGCATCCCACGGGAATAGTATTTATTTTCGGGATAAAAAGTAGCGTATTTGTTAACACATAGTCTTACCTATTTTCTTCTCAAATTTCATGAATATCAGTACAGCCAAACGAGCGTGAATCTCTCTTCATGCGTAAAAGTAACCTAACTTTTTAGGTTTTTCTTCGATTTCCCTAGGAGTCCATCATCAGAACCAGTTTTGGTGACAATGGGACCAATTCAGAACCATACTCTTTCAATTAAAAAAATAATTTTGAGAATCGATCCACAAATGGCTGAGAAATCGGTGAACATACATAAAAAAAAAAAATACATACACGTCGAATATATAACCTCCTCCTTTTTGAAGTCGGTTAAAAAAGAGTTAATCCAAGATTCAACCTATTTTCACACCAAATTTCGTCAAAATCGGTTCAGCTGTTTGAGCGTGAAGAAGTAACTACTTTTTCCTCGTCTCGACATCATTCAAAATTTATCTTTTATTCATTTTAGTTATAATATTCGAGCAGTAAGATTATCTGTTTCAAATTTTTTATGTCTTAGTAATTATGAACGATCTTGCGAAAAACCCCTTCGTTTCAACCAGATTGTTCTCAGACGTGTTTTATAAAGTAAGTGCATGAAACCACAGGATTGTGTCCTTCATCTAAAATTTAAAACAGCCAGCAGCCGCAACGGATAATTGGTGCAAACCGACTTGCTTGGAGCTTTGTATAATCACAGAATAGGTACCTGTTAGCTCTTAACAGACTTGACAAAAAAACCCTGTTTTAAAGCGACTTTAATAAAAGAGTGAAAGAGACAGAAAGAGGAGAAAGACAGCGTTTGCCAAACCAGAATTAAATTGACCTTATAGGCTGTATCGCGGCTCTGAAAATATATAATATACCTAAGTATTCAGCATTTTCAGAAATTCACTTATTTTTAGTTTGTAGTTATTGCTATATTACGAGTATTATCTTACTTTTTTAGTTACAGCTAGCACAGAATAATAACTTGTACTTCGTACAGCTAGTAGTAAAAGTTAAGATAGATAGATTGAAGTCGAGATGACTATTTAAAAATAGTTTTATTTAATAAGCAAACACTCAAAGCATTAGAATATTTCCCAATTGTGCCTATTTTTAATACAGGGTTTTTGTAGACGCCTGGACTAAGCCAAAATGAGTAAATTTACTCATCCATGTGAGCAGACTTTACTAGGAATTTAGCAAAATATCGACTATTCCATAGAAAATAAGCATCGACCCGAGATAAATTGTATATATAGATTGACCTCCTTTTGGCTTAGTACCTACAGGCAATCAGAATAAAGTGGTTAAAATGATACATGTATACCTCGCTACCGACCCGTCCGTGGCCCAATACTATAAAAGAGGTAAAATTGTAAATCTATTTCATATAAAATCAAACAACTAAATCGAATAAAATAACGAAATCGATTTCTGAGAAAATAACTCAATCGATAACTTTTAAAATTAAAATATGACCTAAAAATAAAACTGCAAATACAATTCTTAAGCACGCATTTGAAAACAAATTCGATAACATTAGTCATTTTTATTGATCACATGACATTTATTGAACGAAAATAATCCTCAATAGTTACACAGATTTTTCACTAACAGTTTGGTCAGAAAATACTTGATCTATTGCCGTTGTACATAACAACACTAATAAAAACTAACTATGCTGTAAAAATTGCTACAATGAGTAATTATGAATGCAATTGACAGAACAAATTGATTTGGCAATCACACATCTTACATGTGTTCTTTTTAGGGTTCCGTACCTAAAAGGTTAAAACGGGACCCTACTACTAAGCATCCTCTGTCTGTCTCCAGGCTGTATCTCAGAAAACGTAATAGCTAGAAAGCTGAAACTTTCACAAGATATGTATTTTTTGTGCCGCTATAATAACAAATACTAAAAAAAAATATTAAGGGGGTCCCCAACAATAAAAGTGTTTTTTTACAATTTTTTTGCTATATATCAATAACGGTAGCTGCTAGACACTTAAAATTTTCACAAAATAAACAATGGTACGGAACCCTTAATGCGGGAGCGCAACTTGCACGTGGCCAATTATTTATAAGCCGTTATTTACTAAGTGCTGAATATAACGTAAATGTAAGATTACATACAATTCATTTTTTACATGCTCGTGATTCTTTGTTGAGACATCTCTATTTGATTTTATTGTGGCTAAAAGATTACAGTATTTTATTACTATTTTTTATCGATAGTTACATTGTGGTAGCCTTGTTTCTTTTATATTCACTATGAAAGTTAAGTACGTGCTTATTGTAGCGGGGCCTAATCCATAATTAGCGCGTTTATTACACTTCTAAGTTTAACTTAGGTTAAGGTTAGTTTGATCTTGCAGTCTTATTTTATAATAACATACATAGGACAGAAGTGAATAAATAGTGAAAAGAGGTCTATTTCCAGCATTGGGAGAGAATCGGATGTGCATGAAGATATTGATGCAGGCTCAAGTTAACTGCTAAATATGAAGTAAAAGCTTTAAATTTAACAATTAAATTGGCTCTAATTAATATTTCGCATAATGTAATTTCATGAGCTGTTAATGACATTTATACTTTGATTCGATTTTAATTACTGAAATAAAATAGAACTTAAAATTACGCAAATGCACTGAAATGAACATGCACAGTGAATCGTGATTATTTTTACTAAATTATTCACGAAAAAAGGTATTCAAATTCAAATATATTTAATATAGACTAACAGGAATTAATGCGTGAAAGTCAGTGGCTTCAAAATACATTTTTATTTTTGTATGGCTTCAAGTGTGATCTTAAAATTTAATTAGAATACAGATGCATTAGATTCTCCAGAGCTTAACACATATTTTCTAAATTACTGTGTTTTATTGTAATGAGATTAGAAAATAATACTTTTATGATATGTGAAGATCATTTAATCACTTCTTTTTAGACGAAGAAAAGAAATACAGGCGTATATTTCAGCCGATAAAATCATTTCTAATTTCTCAACTTCTAAAATCAAAATGTTCTGAAAAATCTTAATCTTATTTTCCTACTAAACTCCCGATTGCAAATTAGGTCTCTAACAAGATGTTCGTTAATAAAAAGGGACTATTTCGATTCGAAGCACGATCCTCAAATGTATGGAAATTAGAGCGCTTGACACAAAGACTTTGTAATTCAATGATTTAATGTAGACTGTGGAATAGGACTAAAATAATCTTGTTAAATAGTAGATTGGTACCAAAACGTCGTATCGTGAATCGTATTTAAAAAATAATTCCATATTATAAAGAATCGCAAAATTGTTTTCTTTGTAAATAAAATTAATTTGGCAATTATATAAACAAAACGAATTCATTTTGACATGCATTGTAAGTTCAAATCTTCTACGAGTAGCCAACTAACAATATAATTTCAGTGAAAAGATGATTCTTGCTTTTCTTTTCCTAAAACAACAAGTCTACTATATACTATCAAAGTTAACTTTTCTGATACTCGTGGTGAATTGCAAAATGTTACGTGACGTATCATAGAGGGTAAAATTAAAAGAAAACATTTTATTATTGTTATTTCGCCTTCTCTTTGTAAAAGTATCATAATAAGAACTCAGCGGAGCAATAACAAAGAATTTGTTATGAGCATTATTAGTTTATTTTGTTATCATTGTTGTTCAGATCACGTGCTTATATGCTATGATTAACTGTTCTTTTGTTCTAATCCCAGTAATATTACGAGTAAGAAGCAATTTCAAGGTACGTGAATTTATGTTTTTTTTTTACTTTTAAATTCGCTACATGTGAATAAACAGATCTACTTTGCTTACATTTTGAATTAATCGGTTTATTTCATTCCAACAATTTAATGTCTGATTCCAAAAATAATGGAACAACTAATTTCTCCAATTATGAAAATATCATGGTTAAAATTAACCCCCCGCCTTAACGCACTCATTAAGCATGCGACAAAACACTCAAAAGTATATTGCTATAATCATAGTGTTACGGGAAGCGGGTCCGGGGATAGGAAAGAAACAATTGTTCTAGGTTGGAACCTTTATTGACAGCCGCGTACTGTCATCATCTACTTTCTACCTTTTCTTCTTCTTCTTCGACGTCATCACGACGCGCCAAGGCTGTCTACGCCACAATAGTAAGAAAGAAAGAAAGAAAGAACACATTTATTTAAGACACAGAAGACACATAAATATACATTATTTTAAATTACATAAAACGAACATGAAAAAAAAGACAGCATAGTATGTGTCCCCTAGCGTCCGAAAAAGGTCAGCCCCTCAGTATAAACGCTACAGATTTGTTGTACCTCGGTAAAATCTATCATAAACAAATGTAGATCCTACCCTAACGCCACAAGATACCCGTGAGTATCTTGTCATAACGGTAGGAGACTACTATCCCGTAAAGATACGGTCGTCTCTACTTCACGCTTCAACCACCTCTAGGGACCGACCAGATGGAAAAAGTTAGGAATTCGGAAATACCTCACTGGTCCGTGAAGCCGCAAGAAAAACTTTCGTTTTATGTTATTTGTGTTGTAGGTGGAGACCATTTTTGACTACGGCCTTGGAAGTTTTGATGAAGTATATTCTCATTGTAGGTACAACTGGCTAGAAAATCTATTAATTTGTGACCTAAATCCAATGATCAATGAAGCCGATTTCCCTGCGAATACATTCGAGTGCCGCATTACCATTCATAATGATGACAACTCTGCCTGATGAATCATTCATGCCTGTAATTTGGGACATATTCTGGTAGTCATTAAGGTATATTGATCATATTATAAGTAAATTGAATACTCGTAATTAATTTAACAATGCTGTATAAAATTATGAATCGTAATAGAAAATAGAAGCAAAAAAGGAATTATTTTAAGAAAATATTATTCATCAGATTTTAATTTTCAGTAAACAAAGTAAAGAAATAAAATTTAAAAAACTACTTTAAGTAAAAAATATATCTAATAAAATTGTATAGGCCCAATAAGAAAGAATGTATTATTAATGAAATGTAATTTAACTCATAAACATATAGACCAATTTTAAACCTCCTTGTTTTTAAGTGGGTTATAATATATTTGCAAATAGGTATTTGGTAAAAATACACTAAAATAGACATTCTAGTGGTAACAATAAATACCCTACTAATTTATAAAAATGGAAAAATAATTTAACCGAACGAATTAGGTAGAAAGAGATTGGACTTGCTTTGGTAATTTAATTCTTCTATTTTATCTATTAAATCCTATATGCCCTATACATAAGTATTTGGGATAGAACTGCACGAATGGAATTTCCATTTGTACGCTTAACCATTTATGCCTATTTTATGTTCGTTTAAAAACACCAGCGCTTCTATCAATAATTACTATTAAATTGTCCTCCACCAAACCTTAACCATAAAGCTTCAGTGACGCTGACACACTGAATAATGGATGCGATTTAGTCTCAATCAGGTATCTGGCCTCTTTACTTCACTATTGTTGATAGGAATTGCCACTCCTGCCTGCGGATTGGCCAATCCTTCCAAATTACTCGCCAAATTTATCCTAACACCTTTGAATAGAACATTTACCTACCTTCAGATTCTGCAGAGGTGGGTGAATGTTCTAATTTATGCCCAACGAGGTACTAAGACCTTAACTGCGAGTTTTGATGGCTTTACCCTATTAGGAAGGTGATTTTGGGTGTGGTAAGGACTCTAACCGTCTTGGGAATGCCTTGAAGGGTTGAAATTGATAACATCGAAGAAGTAACGTCTGGTCTGAGTTGAAATGAGAATATAATTGACTAAGTTGTTTGAAAATTGTGTGTGAAAGTTGTAAAAAAATTGAAGATATTTATTAAATTTAATTATATTTATTTAAGAAAGTCGTAAAAGTTTATAAAGAGTTTGAGTAAGCACACCTAGGAACTCGTGTTTTAGATTGTAGCACTGTAGATGACTAATATACTAAAACCTATACAAGTCCAAAGTCATTCAAAATTTATAATTGATCATGTCTGTAGCTCAAGCAAAGTTTTAACGGGTTTCAGACAGCAACTGAAATGCATCAACAGAAAAAAAAATACAACGAGACAGTTGTGCCAACACTGTACATGAAAAACAGGCACTACTTAATTGTGTAAAAGACACATACCCTTAAGCTCCCTATTCAACCTTAGCAGACATCACAAAGTGCATAGACAATGCAAGATTTAAGATTTCAAAAGCAAATTACCATAAATCTTTACTTACTATTTATAGCTTAACAGTTATACCACCGTACCCTACTAAATTAGATAACGTTGGCTAGTATATTATAGGTATACCTACAGATAAAGTAAACACAAAGGGTTTCTTATATCCGTAACGAATGGTGCAATATTGATGTAACGGGGGTTTGTTGGACAAATGCTAGATACTGTACCTGTAGAGCAAAAAGAAAAGCCGGTAACAAATGGTAAAGTCTGTACCAAGGTGAAGTTAAAGAGCTACTAAAAGTACAGTGTAGGCTTGCGCTTGACCGCATCTCGCCTGATGCGATCTCCTGTAAGCGACATTGAGGATTATGATCTAGCGCATTTTGAAGAAAAAACTAGTTCAGTTATCATAATCTGCATTAATTTATATTGAATTTATTATTTTGCCATTTAATTATTGGTAGCAAATAATTAAATGACAAAATAATTAAATTAAAAAATTAATTATTGCGTTAGTCCAGTAACTTTAAGCGAAAGTCAAAACTATTACACCAAATAGATCTGTAATAATATTTATTTATCTACACTAATCAAAATAAAATAACAAGTAACTAAATAAATTTCAAGTACCATGTACATCTCCATATATTTTTTTTGTACACATTTCACATACGTCTGGTTAACCCCATACTGAACCATTTCTACTTAGTTCGTATTATGGTTGCTAACACAACTGATATACTACTTTTATATAGATACATATTTAACACCCTGACCGAACAAATTTAGTTTAGCACAAAGATGTTGCCGTGCCGGGAATCGAACCCGGAACCTTCTGATTGGCAGTCCGGCATGGTACATTACGCCAACGAGGTCGACAAAACAAAACGTCAAAACATCCTTATAAACATCAAATTGAAACGCCAATTATTTATCGAGGTTTTTATTACCTATATACCCAAGCAATGTGTTACATTAATAAGCACTTAATATGAAGTGTATGTGTCGCAAAACGAAAGCTTGTTCAGTGTTTGTAATACTAAACAATAGAGCATAACAATGCGAACGCAACGTGGCCTTGGAATAAAAATTTCATCAAATAATTGAGATACATCTTCACTGTGAGATAATTCCGCGATAAATTTATAATCGTAAAAGTTGAGTTATGATAAATAAGGCCAAGAGCGAATCAAACTCGTGCACGAAGGGTTCTATACCATTATCTAGGACGGCAAAAAATCACGTAAGTTATATGGGAACGGAATCCCTTTAAGTATAAATTTTATTTAGATTTTAATATTTGTTTTTATCTTATATATATATCTTATCTTATATATAAAATTTCCGTGTCACAGTGTTTGTTACCGAACTCCTCCGAAACGGCTTGACTGATCATTACCAAATTTCATATGCGTATTAAGTAGGTATGAGAATCGGCCAACGTGAAACGTTTTTACCCCTAAGTGATAAGGGTTGTTCACCCTTAAATATTTTATTTTATTTTTTCGACGAATTTTTTTTATTTGAATTTTATATAAAGTGGCATTAAAATATACATACAACCCTAAATTTTTATTTTTTTATCATCAACCCCTATTTTTTTATGGCCATTTTAGTAAATTTCTGTGTCACAGTGTTTGTTGCCGTACACCTCCGAAACGGATTGACTGATCTTTACCAAATTTTATATACGTATTCAGTAGGTCTGAGAATCAGCTACTATCTATTTTTTTATACCCCTAAGTGATAAGGGTTGATCACCCTTAAATATTTTTTTTTCATTTTTCGACGAATTTTTTTTATTTTATTTTTGCATTGTGGCTTTAAAAAATACATACAACCCAATTTTTTTACTTTTTTATCATCAACCCCTATTTTTAATGGCCATTTTAGTCAATTTCCGTGTCACAGTGTTTGTTACCGCACTCCTCCGAAACGGTTTGACTGATCTTTACCAAATTTTATTTACGTATTCAGTAGGTCAGAGAATCAGCTACTATCTATTTTTTATACCCCTAAGTGATAAGGGTTGATCACCCTTAAACATTTTTTTTTTTAATTTTTTCATTTTATTTTTATATTAAGTGGCATTAAAAAATACATACAACCCAAATTTTTTTACTTTTTTATCATCATTCCCTATTTTTTATGGCCATTTTAGTATTTTATTCATTTTTCATCTCGCTTGATAACTGATCAAATATAGTATCTAACTGTACTTCAAGTAAAAATCCATTTTTTTTTTGAAGAAAATAACTAACAAAATTTAACCTGATATATTTATGCTTATGATTATTGCCAATCTTAAATACTTAAAATTTGCCGCGCCTTTACTTTACTGGTGAGTGAAATGCCACAATATGCCATAGACCGAAGTCGGTCTCCTGTTTTACTCACAAAATTCTTCTTCACAGACTTCTCTCACTGTTCACACAAATTTTGACCTTCGTTATTGTTTATGTATCGTATGTATTAGTATTGTTAACAATTATCATTTTGCTTTATCAATGTTGTAGGTCCTCTTAACACAAACAGTCGTTAAACTAAGGCAAGAGCTTGAAAAACTCTCGACAACATAACTTGATCACTTAGTTCTTACGTAGAAGAAGCTATAAAATTTGATGTACTAATAAACTAGACCCCGAACGTATGAGTAAAAAATTTTCAACAAATATGATGATGACACTACAAATATTATGTAATTTGTTCTGCTTTGGACTTCTTTATGCTCAAACGGCTCGAAAAAATATACTAAAAATGTTCGCGCTCGCTTCTCTCGCGCATAGCTTGCTGCGCTCGCATCCGGCTCGCTTCGTTCGCGATTGGTCCTACGACGTTTTGGGTCATAGCTTACGACACTACAAATATTATGTGATTTGTTCTGCTTTGGACTTCATTATGCTCAAGTGGCTCGAACAAATATGCTAAAAATTTTCGCGCTCGCTTCGCTCGCGCATAGCTCGCTGCGCTCGCATCCGGCTCGCTTCGCTCGCGATTGGTCCTAGGACTTTTGGGTCATAGCTTACGACACTACAAATATTATGTGATTTGTTCTGCTTTGGACTTCATTATGCTCAAGTGGCTCGAACAAATATGCTAAAAATTTTCGCGCTCGCTTCGCTCGCGCATAGCTCGCTGCGCTCGCATCCGGCTCCCTTCGCTCGCGATTGGTCCTAGGACGTTTTGGATCAAAGCTCACGACACTACAAATATTATGTAATTTGTTCTGCTTCGAACTTCTTTATGCTCAAACGGCTCGAACAAATATACTAAAAAATTTCGCGCTCGCTTTGCTCGCGCATAGCTCGCTGCGCTCGCATCCAGCTCGCTTCGCTCGCGATTAGTCCTAGGACTTTTGGGTCATAGCTTACGACACTACAAATACTATGTAATTTGTTCTGCTTTGGACTTCATTATGCTCAAGCGGCTCGAACAAATATGCTAATAATTTTCGCTCGCTGCGCTCGCATCCGGCTCGCTTCGCTCGCGATTGGTCCTAGGACGTTTTGGATCATAGCTCACGACACTACAAATATTATGTAATTTGTTTTGCTTCGAACTTCTTTATGCTCAAACGGCTCGAACAATAATGCTAAAAATCTTCGCGCTCGCTCCGCTCGCGCATAGCTCGCTGCGCTCGCATCCGGCTCGCTTCGCTCGCGATTGGTCGTAGGACGTTTTGGGTCATAGCTTACGACACTACAAATATTATGTAATTTGTTCTGTTTTGGACTTCTTTATGCTCAAACGGCTCGAACAAATATACTAAAAATTTTCGCGCTCGCTTCGCTCGCGCATAGCTCGCTGCGCTCGCATTCAGCTCGCTTCGCTCGCGATTGGTCCTAGGACTTTTGGGTCATAGCTTACGACACTACAAATACTATGTAATTTGTTCTGTTTTGGACTTCATTATGCTCAAGCGGCTCGAACAAATATGCTAATAATTTTCGCGCTCGCTTCGCTCGCGCATAGCTCGCTACGCTCGCATCCGGCTCGCTTCGCTCGCGATTGGTCCTATGATGTTTTGGGTCATAGCTTATGACACTACCAATGGAATCGCTACATTATTTCATTTTACAATGAAATTGTATTATACAAATAACAGATTTCAAAATCATACCTACATTTATAAATTCTAACTGTATCTAATAAGTGAAAAATAATTTTATGCCTACACATAAGTACCATCGAAGACTTTATTTGATTAACATATAAACATTTTATATTTATCCTGTATTCTTGGCGTCGTCTAAGAAGAACAAATTAATGTTTGTTAAAATAAACACTATTAAATAGATATGATTGAACATAATATTTTTTGGCGTTTGTTACTTTTATATTCCCTTAACGTTTGTTCATGGCGCTCCATACCCATTTCACGCATATACCATACACACTTATAATAAGTAAGTAACATTTTAATTATACTAGAATTTGTCTAGAAACTAGAATAAAAATAATTAATAAGGCAAAACAACGTTTGCCGGGTCAGCTAGTTAATATATATATTCAAATAAGATTTAATTTCAAATGTCAGTTACAAGTAATTATGAAAATAAATAAAATACATATATATTCAAATTACACCTTTATTTAGATTTAAATATTTGTTTTTATCTTATATATATTTTAATATATATATTCAAATTGCACCATCCATGTCTCTAGTTACAAGACATTCAGCTTGGTGTCAGACGGACAGCGAAGTATTAGTTACTAGCTGAACCGGCAAACGTTGTTTTGCCTTAAAAATATATAGTAGAAGATTCTCAGATCTACTGAATATGTATATGAAATTTGGTAAAAATCGGTCAAGCCGTTTCGGAGGAGTACGGTAACTAACATTGTGTCATGGAAATTTTATAATTCTTTATTGGACACATAAATAAAAAAGGCACAGTAAATGACAATTCACTTAAAATTAATGTACCACAATTGGCGGCCTTATCGCTTAAAGCGATCTCTTCCAGGCAACCTTTGGATGGAAAGGAATTTATAAACGACTAAAGAAGGACGTAGTGTACAATAAAGAATAATAAAAAACATACATACAATATTAATAATCTTATCTTAATTTATATAAATCTCGTGTCACAATGTTTGTCCTCAATGAACTCCTAAACCACTTAACCGATTATAATAAAAATCGCACACCATGTGCAGTTCGATCCAACTTGAGAGATAGGATAGTTTAAATCTCAAATTATATTCGCAATTTTAATTTATTGTTAATATAATTTGTTATAATTAACTGTAAGTAACCTATCTATATAGTAATTGAATTATCAATGAAGTAATTCGTAAAAATTAAGTATCTTTTTGTACGTGTACTAACTCCTAACCAAAAAGAAACCTGGCAATAACTAACCTTAGGCCTATATTACTTAAAGTAGGCGACCATACGTTTTTATCAAATCGCTTGAATTCGCAAAACGGACACAACCGTCAACGCCGTCTGCCCTCACGCGTCTGCCCGCGTTCGAGTCGCGCACTCAGCGATGAGCCACTTCTTCCCCACCGCACCTACCCCGCTCCCCTCACGCCCCGTTTGCATGGCGCCGCAGCTGCCGGTATTTATCGCCGAAATTGCTATGACTCTGCATTTTAAATCTGTGATATCTTCGAAAATATTTATTTAATTTACATGCTGTAAAAAGCCATATTGATCTTTATTAAATGCACAATGTATTTAAGATACTTAATTGGATAAGGACTAATACTGTATTGCTTAAAATCGCTTCGTAAATAAGCCATTATTTCTCGTACAAAGTAAAGGATAAAAAATGGTTATTGTGGGTTATTCCTAAGAGATAAACATATACCATCACGGACTTTTTTGTAGACCTTTTTAAGTTGTACAATACTGTAGTAAATTATTTTGATCTATCTTGTAGGATTCAGTCAGCGTTTGCAATGTAAGCGCAAAAAATGTGTTTTTTTTACGACCTCACATTAAAAACCTCAAAAATTGTAGCCTATGTGTTATCCTGATGTATAAGCTATAGCCTATGTGTTATTCTGATGTATAAGCTATATTGTGGTAAAGTTTCATTCAAATCCATTCAGTAGTTTTTACGTAAAAGAGTAACAAACATCCATACATCCATACATACAAACTTTCGCCTTTATAATAGTAGTAGGATAGAGTTCCGTTTGTACCTCTAAGGTTCGGAACTCTAAAAATACCCCAAATTTGACTACCTAATTATAGTAATTTCGCTCAGATAAGTGGTGTCGATTGTATGGTCTACAAAAGTAATATTACACGCTTACCTCCACAGGCCGAGGATGGTACTACTAGAGTACTAGACTAGGGAAAGGGTCAAAACTTTATTATGATTAAGTGTTTATAAGTTATTGGTAAAGTCAGTGTATAAAAAAATAATCTCCTTCTTCTTCGTATGACCTAAGTGGCCTCTGGTGTCGAGAGTTTTCAAGCTACCCGAAAGCCTCTGACTTGGCTTAAAGGAATAATAGAAACGTTCGAGAGTAGTAAACTAATGAACATCCTACTAATCTTCTTAATATATATAAATCTCGTGTCACAATGTTTGTCCTCAATGGACTCCTAAACCACTTAACCGATTATAATAAAATTCGCACACCATGTGCAGTTCAATCCAACTTGAGAGATAGGATAGTTTAAATCTCAAATTATAGTCGCAATTTTAATTTATTGCTAGTAATTATTGTCTGTTATTATTTGATAGTCACAATTATCTGTTAACTCCAAATGATTCTTAAAGATGTCGATACCTTTCGACTGGGTTGAGTAAGTAATCAATAGATGGCGTTGTACCCCCTAAGTGAGGCAAAACAACGTTTGCCGGGTCAGCTAGTATCTATTATAAATGCGAATGTTTGTGTGTAAGTGTGTATGTTTGTTACTCGTTCACGCTCCAACGGCGTGACCTTTTTTGATGAGATTTACTATAAAGAAGGTTAGACCTTGGATTAACACATAGGTTACTTTTATCCGGGATTAACTTCTTTTGTCCCGGATTAACCTGGGTAACACCACATAGCGCAACTAGTAACAGAATAAACAAAAATGGCCGTGATGGAAAATCAAATGTTAAGTGTTCAATATCTTAATTTTTATTGTACAAACGTGCCAACAGTAGAAAATACCTATCACTTCCTTATGGAGTGTGTTCGAACCGCATCTATGAGAGAGAATGTGCTGGGTAGTTTGGATGCCAGCTTGCATCCATACTGTGCAGGGGGCTCTCATAATTTAGGGATGTTTCAGGGCATTCTGGCTGATCCACTTAGTGGTCCTGCCAAGATGCTCTACGAGTACAAGCTAATTTTAGATATCCTGTATGCGTAGTAGAATTAAGTTTTATGTTGTAATTACGGGGCTGATATGACGTTTCACGTTCAAAGCCTCAAAAAAGAAATAAATTTAAAAAAATATCTTAATTTCTTATGATAACTCCTTGTAATCCAATTTGGTAACGTGAGAAGTTAAATGAGAAGAAGCACGCGCATATTTTTATGCAAGAAGCTTTGTTGGATGACAATCGTTACATTTATGAGATGAGCTAATTTGACTTAAGTGTGTGGTAATAATCTGATAAGCTTGACAGAGTTACTCGTGATTACCGCACTAGCACAATACTTATATATGAAGTGAGTTCGTTATAACTCGATTAATATATCGAGAAAATATTAAAATTCTATCTCTGTCACTTGCATAGATTTGGTAGGAGAAGTCATGAACTTTTAAATATTTTCTTTATTGATGCTTCACTTTCTTCTACTTATTGTAAATGTTGAAGTAATAATAGTTATGTAGTAAAAATAATTGGCCAAGTGCGACTTGGGCTTGCACATGAAGGGTTCCGTATCATTGTTGTATGGGAGCCCCCCTTATATTTATTTCAATTTTATAATTTAATTTTGTGAAAATATTAAGTGTCTAGCACCTACCGTTATTGATATAATAATATATTATATATATTGATTGTTTTTTTTTTCATGTTGTTTAATAGTCTTGCATAAAAGGTTTCGCATCATTATCTATTAAAAATGGAAAAAAAATATCGCATGAGAACCCCTTTATATTATCTAGATTTAGTATTTAGTCTTTCTTTTTTTCTTTCTAACAATTACAGTCGACTTCGGTTTAAAGTGCTTACGTTATACGAGATAGAATTCATACTTAACCAGAACATAACTAGTGGGTTACATGCGTTAAATATGTAGGCTGTATTAGACGTAGACCCGCAGTTTTGTGAAGACAAAGGAATAATAGAAATAGAGCAATTTTCGCTCAAAATACTTACAATGCAAATTAATTATTTCATTTGAAGTTACCACATCACAAAAGCGGACTTTGCTCTTATGGTTAAGTTAACAAGTGTTTTGAACCTTGCTACCATACTTTTTTCATAATAAATTTTATTTGAAATTTAATATTTTAAAAACATCATCATCATTACAGCATCTGATTCGTTGTCAGTACCCGGTTGTCTGGTAGAAATCACCATAGGTAAAAAGGCTGCCATTGTACTTCACTTTTAAGTTTTTAATTTTAGTTAGTTAATTTATTTTTTTGTGGTTGTACAATAAAGTTATATTCTATTCTATTCTATCATCGACAACCCGACTGTGTCCACTGTTAGACATAGGCCAACAATATTTACAATAGTTATTATTAAACTAGAAGATATTGTAAGCCGTAAAAATGGGTTTAAATATTATTATAAGCAAACTAACAGAAAATCCGGTTATCGAAGACAGCCTACATACCACTAAAGTTCACATATTAACTTTTTTAAATTTAATGTTCCCTTCATCTAAGCCAAATAGCATAGAAAAAAATATGAAAGAACTTGATAAAAAAGAGACACTAGAAATTAGTCAGTTAGCTTAATTAAAATAAATTAACATATTGACTCAGGCGTAACTCTGCGGAAATCAACTGCAGATGGAAAAAAACTAAAATACTATTTAGTGAAAATTTGGTTTTGGTCCACTAAATATTTCAGACTTTCTTCCATCTAAAACAAATTAGAAAAATAACTTCCGATATTGTTTTCCTTCCCCGTTTATAACTTACGATATGAACATAAAAAATGTTTTTTGACATATTATGACAATAATTTGATCTTCTTCTTCTTCCTTGCCTTATCCCACTAGGTGGGGTCGGCACAGCAAATTTTCCTCTTCCACTCTCCACTATCAGCCGTCGTCTCTACACTCACTCCTTTCACTCTCATGTCCTCATTCACACACTCCATCCATGTCTTCTTCGGTCGGCCTCTATATTATCTTATTATCTATATTAATGACAATATTGTGATCTATATATTTACTTTTGTAAATCTTTTAAAACATATTTTTCCTCGTGTAATTTAGATGTTGACTTTTTACAAGTGTCTTATAACTGTTGTTATATTCCTATGTAAAAAAAATAAATGAATTGAACTGAAAAAAAATATTTCAATCCAAAAGTCCAATTGCAAAATGCATGTCATGGACTCTCTCCCAGAGTTTGGCCCAGAGTTTGGCCCAGCGAGGCATTCAACCTGCACTGGCCCACATCGGCCTAGCAACAGATACCATTGTCAACATTGTCTCTGCCATTATGGTCCACACATCGCGTGAAATAATTAGTTCCGATAGTTGTTCCCCATTCGTTCCAGAGAAAGTCTGTACGCATGGCGTTCTGTTGACCGATGTCCCCATTTGACTGGGATAAGATTTGCGCAATATGGTTTTTCTGTTTATGCTACTACTAGCTGTGCCATGAGGTGTTACTGTGATAATCCGGGACAAAAGAAGTTAATCGGGGATAAAAAATAGCCTATGTGTTAATCCTAAATTTTCATAGTAAATGTCATGAAAATCGGTTCAACCGTTGGAGCGTGAAGGAGTAACATAGTTTTTAAAGTTATTTACGTGTCCCACGGGAACCACGATTGTTATCGGGACAAAAAGAAGCCTATGTGTTAATCCAAAGTCTAACCTATCTTCATACCAAATTTAATCAAAATTATAGCCATTTGAGCATGAAGAAGTAACAAACATACATACCTACACACTTACACAAAAATTGATAGGTTTTGCGTTTCAGTACAGCTAGCCTGATGTTAAGCTGCGCTGCAGTCTACGGTGTGGCACGCTTACCTAGAAGATACCTATTAACTCTACTATTGAAGACCCCCGGAAGATACCTCTCAGGAAACAGAGACTCGGGAATTGAGTTCAAAAGCTTCGCAGTCCTCAAAATAAAGGTCACCGCAAAGTGTTTTGTACTAAAGTTTGGAACCTCAATTCTGTATCGGTGATCGCATATATACTAGTCTCTTTCATCTTTATTACACGTTTGAACATCATCTATCATCATCACTGATTCAACTTATTGCTGGAGGGGATAAGACCGGCTACAGACAGACTAGTATGATGGTTTGAGCGTATTTGCTTGATTACTGTTGCTGAAGCATGAGGTAATAAAATGAATTGACAAACTTACTTACCCAAGTAAGTTAAGGCACATTAAAGCAACTTTGTTCTTGCTTGCTTCCAGTCGTAAGACCGTGTAAATCCTTCGTAGTCTTCACGTTGATCAAACTACATGTAAATTTAATTTTGATTGAAACTTAAACATAGATTTTTATTCACAATTATTTAAACGTCACTTCGCTATTGACATTTTGAATTTCATATAAAACTAGCTGACCCGGCAAACGTTGTTTTGCCTTATTAATTATTTTTATTCTAGTTTCTAGACAAATTCTAGTATAATTCAAATGTTACTTACTTATTTTATGTGTGTATGGTATATGCGTGAAATGGGTATGGAGCGCCATGAACAAACGTTAAGGGAATATAAAAGTAACAAAGCCAAAAAATATTATGTTCAATCCTATCTATTTAATAGTGTTTATCTTATCAAAAATTAATTTGTTCTTCTTAGATGGCACCGAAGCCAAGAATACAGGATAAATACAAATTGAAAATAGCATGTTTATAAGTTAATCAAATAAAGTCTTCGATGGTACTTATGTGTAGGCATAAAATTATTTTTCACTTTTTAGATACAGTTAGAATTTATAAATGTAGGTATGATTTTGAAGTCTGTTATTTGTATAATACAATTTCATTGTAAAATTTTTAAGGTTAGTAGGCAATGATATTTTTCTAAAGTTTTAGGTATTCAAATTTTTTTAGCGATTCCATTCGAGCCGTTACCAAACAAATTACATAATATTGGTAGTGACATAAGCTATGACCCAAAACGTCATAGGACCAATCGCGAGCGAAGCGAACCCTATGTAAGCGTAGCGAGCTATGCGCGAGCGAAGCGAGCTCGAAATATTTTAGCATATTTGTTCGAGCCGCTTGAGCATAAAGATGTCCAAAGCAGAACAAATTACATAATATTTGTAGTGTCGTGAGCTATGACCCAAAACGTCTTAGGACCAATCGCGAGCGAAGCAAGCCGGATGCGAGCGTAGCGAGCTATGCGCGAGCGAAGTGAGCGCGAAAATTTTTAGCATATTTGTTCGAGCCGCTTGAGCATAATGAAGTCCAAAGCAGAACAAATTACATAGTATTTGTAGTGTCGTAAGCTATGACCCAAAAGTCCTAGGACCAATCGCGAGCGAAGCGAGCTGGAAGCGAACGCAGCGAGCTATGCGCGAGCGAAGCGAGCGCGAAAATTTGTAGCATATTTGTTCGAGCCGTTTGAGCATAAAGAAGTCCAAAGCAGAACAAATTACATAATATTTGTAGTGTCATCATCATATTTGTTGAAAATTTTTTGCTCATACGTTCGGGGCTTGTTTATTAGTACATCAAATTTTATAGCTTCTTCTACGTAAGAACTAAGTGATCAAGTTATGTTGTCGAAAGTTTTTCAAGCACCTGCCTTACTTTAACGACTGTTTGTGCTAAGAGGACCTACAATTTAACGTATAATCCGATCCACAGTAGCGCACAGATGAAAATATATTTTTTTAACAACAGTCATGTGCAGGAGAGTTTATGCAATACAGCGACTTACACGCGGGTGGAGCCGCGGTTAAGTTAATAAGAGAGTTACATTGATATAGCAAAATGATAATTGTTAACAATACTACTACATACAATACATAAACAATAACGAAGGTCGAAATTTGTGTAAACAGTGAGAGAAGTCTGTGAAGAAGAATTTTGTGAGTAAAACAGGAGACCGACTTCGGTATATGGCATAGTGTGGCATTTCACTCACCAGTAAAGTAAAGGTGCGGCAAATTTTAAGTATATAAGATTGGTAATAATCATAAGCATAAGTATATCAGGTTAAATTTTGTTAGTTATTTTCTTCAAAAAAAAAGGATATTTACTCGAAGTACAGTTAGATACTATATTTGATCAGTTATCAAGCGAGATGAAAAATGAATAAAATACTAAAATGGCCATAAAAATAGGGAATGATGATAAAAAAGTAAAAAAATTAGGGTCGTATGTATTTTTTAATGCCACTTAATACTAAAATGAAATGAAAAAATTCGTCGAAAAATTAAAAAAAAAAATGTTTAAGGGTGATCAACCCTTATCACTTAGGGGTATAAAAAATAGATAGTAGCCGATTCTCAGACCTACTGAATACGTATATAAAATTTGGTAAAGATCAGTCAATCCGTTTCGGAGGTGTACGGCAACAAACACTGTGACACAGAAATTTACTAAAATGGCCATAAAAAAATAGGGGTTGATGATAAAATAGTGAAAATTTAGGGTTGTATGTATTTTTTGATGTCACTTTGTATAAAATTCAAATAAAAAAATTCTTTGAAAAAATAAAAAAATATTTTTAAGGGTGAACAACCCTTATCACTTAGGGGTAAAAACGTTTCACGTTGGCCGATTCTCATACCTATTGAATACGCATATGAAATTTGGTAATGATCTGTCAAGCCGTTTCGGAGGTGTACGGCAACAAACACTGTGACACAGAAATTTACTAAAATGGCCATAAAAAAATAGGGGTTAATGATAAAAAAGTATAAATTTAGGGTTGTATGTATTTTTTAATGCCACTTTATATAAAATTCTAATAAAAAAAATTCATCGAAAAAATAAAAAAATATATTTAAGGGTGAACAACCCTTATCACTTAGGGGTAAAAACGTTTCATGTTGGCCGATTCTCATACCTATTGAATACGCATATGAAATTTGGTAATGATCTGTCAAGCCGTTTCGGAGGAGTTCGGTAACAAACACTGTGACACGGAAATTTTATATATAAGATAATTGTCATTGTCATTTGTGACTCACGTTTGCTGATAGTAGTTTCTTCTTAAATTTTATCGAATTTTTCAAACAGTTTCATTCGAGCAATAATTTTTGGTTACAGTTTTAATTGTGTATACTCACTCAATATAACATTATTTCGAATAATGTAAAGTATAATCGAGTATTGAATTAGCTACAATTTGATATTTTTATTGGATAAAATAAGAAACATATATACCACCACCTTTCTGGATAGCTCGAAATGCTTTTATAAATCAGCTGCAAAGTTTTCCTGAAGAAGTATTATTTGCTTTCTTACCGGCAAAGTTTACTGAGGATCGCACCGCAATAAACTAAGAAGGTATGCGTGTAATAATGTAAATGTATGTGGCCGTAAGAATAAATTTCTTTTCGCGTGAAAAAGTGTAACTTTGGAGTATAAATAAGTGGTTATGAGGGTAGACCACAATATTATGTAGATCTCGAGCTTGGGCAAGCATTTTGGCCAGATTACGTTCTACCTTATGATCCCGATGCTACAATAATAGTGAAGATAAAATTATATATTCAGGGACTTGCTAAGGCAGGACGTTTTCAAGTGCAATATTATATTATGTAGTATTCCCCCTTTAGTCATGAATTCAATTTAAAAGCCAGTTTATAGTTTTAAGAGACTAAAAACCAAATAGTATGACTACTATTCTTTCATTCTTTAATAGTAAAAAATATACAATCAACCGTAATAATAAGCACACCAAAAATTTTATCACACCTATATAGATACGACTATTGTAGGTATACATTAGTTAAAGTCATTAGAAGTAGTTTCAGGGTTCCGTACCTAAAAGGTAAAAACGGGACCCTATATTACTAAGACTCCGCTGTCTGTCTTGTCTCCAGGCTTTGTCTCAGAAACCGTAATAGCTAGAAAGCTAAAACTTTCAAAACATAAAATATGTATTTCCCGTGCCGCTATAACAACAAATACTAAAAATATTTAAAAAAATTATAGGGGTCTCCATACAATAAACGTGTTTTTTTTGTATTTTTTTGCTATATATCAATAACGGTAGCTGCTAGACACTTAATATTTTCATAAAATATATAAATGTATATTAGCTACCAAATTATTTTTTTTTTTTTTTAATTACATATTTGAGGGCGGTTCCCATACAGCAATGGTACGGAACCCTTTATACGCGAGTCCAACACGCATTTGGCCAATTATTCTCCATTACTGAACAAAGTCAACCAATTAAAAGTATCACCCAACTCCAACAACCCAATGTACAATATAAAGAACCTCAGATTCATAATAAAAAACCTTTAAAAATAAATTGTCGTCCAAGTTTTCCCATTACTCAGCCATCGATTCCTGATATTGACTTGGGGCGACTTATTGGCTTTGAAATTACTTTTGTCCCACTTTGTACCTTACTGCCCTCAGGAAAGATTTGCTTTTTTCCCCATTTTACGCTTTAGATTACTGAAAACCTTTCACCCGCGCCATATTTATTTAAAAATTTTACTTTATGGCATATATAAATAAGGAAGTGGTATACTGCCATTTTGTCCAAATGACGACCTCGTTGGCGTTATGGTTAACATGCCTGGACATGGACTGCCAATCAGAAGGTACCGGGTTCGATTCCCGGCACGGCCAACATCTTTGTGCTGAACTACACAGATGTATATTTGTTGGCTGTCGGTCTGGGTGTTAAATATGTATCTATATAAAATATGTATGAATGTATGTATATGTAGTATATCAGTTGTGTTAGCAACCATAATACGAATTAGAAATAGTTTATTATGGGGTTAACCAGCCGTGTGTGAAATGTGTCCTAATATTTATAAAAAAAGTAACTATATACGTACTTGCCTTTGTAATAATAATTATTACTATCATTTTTAGCCTGTTTATATAAAATGCTGGTTAGGCCATGCTTTATGGTGAAGTTGGCAAGTAAGAGCTTAACTAAATATATACATCTTTATTAAACTGTGGCCATGCTTTACCTATGGTGAAGTTGGCAAGGAAGAGTTCAGTTGGCAACTAAATATATACATCTTAAAACTGTAGATAGCCACAAACTAACTGCATTGCAGTTGCGGCGTAGATACAGAAAGTGTTTGTATTGCATTCTTTATCAGTTGGGCTATCGGCCAGCGCTCCATTTGTCTAACGAGAAGGGTGGAACATTTTATTTTGGACCTAAAACAGTTATAACAAATTTTACACTACTCTTACTTCGAATGTTAATACTATGAGGCTCATAACAAAAAGATTTTAGGTTACTAAACGCCCTGAAAAGAGATTTGTTTTTAATTGCCAACATAGTCAGAAGTAAAGCTAGTGTGGCTCGGCGGGAAAAGGTCTGTGTTTCAATCTGACGGCCCCTGGTTCAATCCCGGCTACACACCAATGACTTGTTTTTCAAGTTTTGTTGTTGATTTGCACTCGCTTTACAGTTAAGAAAAACATCCACCTGAGATGGCTCCGTCCTAGCTGTAGAAATGTATAGAGGGCTGCTTATACTATGTATTTGCTTATATTCCAAAGTAAACCAACTTAAAGACTTCTTCGAAATAATTCGTTTCCTATTTAATGGCGAACCTTCGGCCTTTAGATGATTCCACAATGCTTCATCTTTAAAAACAAGTTTTATATAATAATTTATTCGGTATTCAAATTAGAAACAATATAAAGTACGTGATAAAAACAATACATGGAGTCGTGGATCACTACGAAATTTATGTATCAAGGCTACAAACACAAAACGACAATCCATGGAAATCTATAAGAGAAATGCACCGTATTGTATCCCTACGATTAGTATTCATAGTACAGCCTGGACGGTCATGGTCATGTAGCCACATGCATTATTTATCATAGAAAGAGTGAAACCTGACGGACAATACGTTTATTGAACATAAAAGGGAGCCAAGATGCATCCGGTAAGCGTCGTGGTGGTGCAAAATGAGAAATCGTCACGAATCGGCATTTACTTAGGTGCTGACTGTTGCCATAACTCTGTGAAGGAGTCATCTTCAGTCGTAATCTTAATAAATAATAATAATACTAGTACAAAGGTTACACGGATCACAAAAAAACGATAAGGCTCAGAATATAGTGAAAAATGGGAAAATTTATTTAAAATACAATTGTAATTAACTATTTTTATTTTATTTTAACTTTCGCAATTTCAGGATAAACATGTCAACAGAAAAACCTACAGTAGCGTAAGTAATACATGTACAAATATTTTAGAAAGTAAGTGGCATTTATATAATAGTCAGATATTTTTAATACACGGGTTTTACTGAAAGTAGAACCCAAAATCTTGAACCCAAACCTGGTCTCCGACACTAAGAGACGCAACTATTATCTATCTTGTGCTGTCCTGACAATATTTGGCATGAATTGCGTGGTGGTACTCAGTATTTAGAGCAGCACTTGAGATCTTATTGAATTAAGCAAATAATATAATCTAGAACGACACATTTGTTTTTAAATATTTCCCATCTCACTTAAAAGTCAGATCAGTGACTTTGCTCTAAACTTTCCTTTTACGAAGTTATAAAAAAAAATATTCAAAAAATAACCGAAGCCTCTTTAAAAGTCTATGATTTTAACCACTCAAACTTACCATGTAGGCACTTAACTTAACTTTGCAAATGTTTGCGTCTGCAGCCGCACTGAGAAACGCACTTCGCAATGGGAAGATCTAATGAGGAAGTTCTCGGAAGCCCACAAGGTGGAGTGCAAGTAAGTTTTCTTCTTCTTTTCTTTCCTATGACCTAAGTAACCAAGACTTGGAGTTGAGAGATTTCAAGCCGCCCAAGGCAATCTTACATGGCTTGATGACTGTTGTATAACGAATAACAATCGGGAACTGCAATAACTTGATTAATTTAGCATCAGACAAAGACAGCGTCTAGATAGAAGTGCCGCTTTTTAAATAGACCCATTTGTATGGTCACTTTATAAATAATTTCAGTGATCGTGTTAGATCACCTAAGTTAGCCGAGCTACAGTCAGGATAGTGTAAATGTGTTGATATTAACTCAAGTACTCGTCAGGGCAAAACGTGTAATCATTATTTTGCCTCGAGGTGGCAATCTGAAAAGGAAAGCGACCATACAACGATACTTAGTAATTAATCTCATCTTTTCACCTTCCTAACTAATTAAGTTTTTGCTACTTAATAATAAAAACCCCCAAGAACCAAGCACCTATTTGCATAATTCTCAAAGAACTTTACAATGAAAGATCTTGAGTTCAAGTCCGATGGAAATTGAGCTCTGTGTAAGGAACCAACGTCTAGTTTGCAGTTAGCGGACGATTAGTGAGTCAGTAGGGAAATTAACTGCCTTTGCCGTCCATAGGTCTGTACTCAGACTATCATATTGGAATACGACAGATGCGAGCGTGTCTCGTCGGGAGAATATTGGATTGCAATCTGCGACACCTCGGATCGAATCCAGCCCTGCACCGATAACTTCTTTATTAATTTGTTTGGAATTTAGACTCGCTCATACGGTGAAGGAAAATATCATGAGGAAACTCACATGCACTAAGGACCACAAAATCCGAAGACGTGTGTCATCCGCCATACTGTACCTGGCCAGTGGGTGGATTATGGCCTAAATCTCTCTCCTCGTAAGATAAGACTTCGAGTCCCAGCTGTAGGAACGTAAAGTTGAATTTTGTTCAGTGCTGTAATTTATGATATTTTTCATGTAAATTTACGTCAGAAAAGCACATAAAAACGGCAACTATGATATAAAAAAAAACTTTAAAGAAAGGGGCCCTTATGAAAATCCATTCCTGTTTGCAGTACAGTGCAGAGTGAATTTTGAGTGGTTGGATTTGTAGTAGGTATTTTTGTTAGTATTACAATCAACGGCATCTACTGAATGTAAATGCACTTTGATTGTTTGTTGCCATCACATTCACTTTCAAACGATTTCGATTGAGGTCGCTGAACTTTTAACAATGAAGGATCTATCATTTTTTTTTAGGTTACTTTTAGTAAGTAAAAGTTATGTATAAGACATTCACTTAAACTTTTAAAAGAAGAAAAAATGTAACAGGAAAGCATAATAAGTAAACTTAACGAGGGTGCTATATTTCTATGTCTACGGGTATTTCTGCAGCAAATATTATCTTAACAATTACCTATAATGTGGTCATTTTTCTTCGTATGAGTTAAGTGGCCAAGCTCTGGTGTCGAAAGTTTTCAAGCTGCCCGAAGGCCTTTGACTTGGCTCAACGACTGCTTGTACTAAGACTAACAACCGGGACCTACAATTTAATGTCATCCGACCCACAGCATCGCCCAGATGAAAATGCTATTTTCTAAACAACAGTCTTCGTAACTTTATAATCTGCATGGTCACCCATCCAAACACTGTCCACATCGAACGTTGCTTAGTTTTGATGATCGCGTCAGTTCACTTTAGCTAGTCGAGCCACATTTTTATGTATTAAAGTAAACATACAGTATTGCGTATCAATATTTATAATATTTTTAGTAAGTACGAAAAAGAAAAATGAAGAAAATACTTCATAAAATTTTCACTTTTGAAATGTGTTAAATTTTATTTTCAAAGTTTGCCAGGAATCAATAATAACAATTATCAGGCGATATTGCATGCCGCTTATTCTACAATCAATTGTTTTGTTTTTATTTATTTTTTGTTAGTATTTTTTCTGTGGTGTACAAAATGGAAGTCTTATTTTGTTCACTAACCTCCTCCAAAACTGGAATGCTCCTCCAAATGGAAGCCTTATATTGTGTTGTAATTATTTAATTATTACGTTTGAAAAAGATATTGGCTCAGCTTTCTTATATTTTTTCCTATGCTTAAACATATACAGAGTAGTAAGTTGTGTGAAATGTGTCCCAATATTTATTAATTTTATTAAACCTATCACATGTACTAATTGCTCCTATAGTTAAATTTGTTCGTAGGAATGAGTACACTGGCTTTTACGCGGCACCGGTGATAGGTATAAATTTAAGTTTTTTTTTTAATATTAAGATGGGTTTGCGCTTGTAATTCACCTGATGGTAAGCGACATTGTGATCTAAGGTGGAACGAGCTTACCCAGAAGAAACCGATTCAATTATTTATAATAATTGTTTAAATATTGTTGTTTTTCACGTGACTTTCCAGAACTGCATCACTGGATATCCCCCGCGCGCCGCGCTCCGTCAAGCAGTTCCCGACAGGATCCAAATACGAGGGCACCTGGGACCTGCTCGGCATGAGCGGCTTCGGAACTTACACCTTCCCTAATGGTAAGTATGTAACTGTATACTCGCGTTTCCAACTAGTATTATCTCTTGTACTGTAATTTATATCAAAGTGTATGAAGATAAAAAGGGAGTGTGGCTCGGTGGTAATAACGTCTGCTTTTCGATGAGACGGCCCCTGGTTTGATCCCGGCCCTACACCAATGACTTCTTTTCAAGTTATGTGTGTATTTGCACTCGCTTTACGGTGAAGGAAAACATCGTGAGGAAACCGACAAGTTCGAGGACCACAATATCCGAAGACGTGTGTCATCCGCCAAACCGCACTTGGCCAGCGTGGTGGATTATGGCATATATCTCTCTCCTAGTGAGGGAAGGCTCTGAGTCTCAGCAGTGGGAACGTATAGTGGACTGCTTATATGTACATATGTGTATGAAGATAAGAATCTAATAACTTGGATGCACCTATTCAATGTGTACAAATAATTGGTACATTATTTTGATAAATCTCGTAGGGTTCAGCCTGCGTTTGCAAAGTAAGCGGAAAAAATATATAACTAACAATATTACATTAGAAACCTCAAAAATACCAGTATTTCTCCACTATTTTATGGGTGTTATTATACATATTATAAACCTTTCTCTTTAATCACTTTATCTATTTAAAAAAACCGCATCTAAATCCATTGCGTAGTTTTAAAGATTTATGCATACAAAGGGATATAGGGACAGAGAAAGCGACTACTATGTAGTGATGATTAGGAAGGCAATTCGTATCTAATCTTCTTCTGATTCGTAACGCTCTTGTCAGAGCGGTTGTGATCGTCATGGAGGGTCACTAGAGGGGTGGATATAATTTGTCTCACGTCACGACATCTCGCCATCTCTGCCTGCTGGATGTCATCCGTCTACAGTCATTCAAGGAGCCTCCAACTGCTGCCTTGATTTGGTCAGTCCACCTCGTGGGTGATCTTCCGCGCGGTCTCGTATCTAATACATACTCGTAATTCCACAATTCCAACAACAGGTGTAGTTTACATGGGCGAGTTTGAAGACGGCATGTTCCAAGGCCGTGGAGAACTGCAGTACCCTGAAGGGGCTATACTCAGAGGCACCTGGAACAAAGGGCACATGGTGGAAAGGAAGCTGGTTTTCGCCGACGGGCTGGAGTATAGCGAGGAGGATTGGAAATATTGCCGGATGCCTGATAGGAGGTACTTTAATAAATAAATAATAAAATAAAATAAAATAGCTTTTATTCCTACTACTTCAATACTTCTCATTCAACAATCGATACTTACTTAACTATTGAATTTTCTGAGTAATTAAGTACAATAAATAATAAAATACTAATACTAAGCACAATTATTTTCACATCTAAAAGTAATCTTTTACCCTTACTTTTTGGTAAAAGAATAAATAAATATTAACCCTTAAATGGATGATTTTTGTTTCACGTTTTAAAATAATATATATTTGTGAAATAGACACATGTATTGCTCTGTCTAGGAAAAATTAGTAAAAAAATCTAGACATTAATTTACTATACTTTTTTGCAATAATTGAGTGTTGTTTATTATTATATTGCGCAAAATTAAAAAAAAATATATATGAAGGTAAATTTTATGTGTGATTTTTAGTATGTTGTTTAAAAATAACATTATCCATTTAGAGGTTAAAACAAGGAAGGTGTGTATCGGCGATTCCGAGGCCGGCTACGACACCTCGCAGCGTAACACGACGCTGTCACTTCGTGTGCAATAGTTATTGAGTTTATTATTATTTTAAAATGTGTATTAATTTATAGTTATTGTTTTATATTTATACTAGCTGACCCGGCAGACGTTGTTTTGCCTCACTTAGAGGTACAGCGCCATCTATTGATTACTTACTCAACCCAGTCGAAAGGTATCGACATCTGTTAGAATCATTTGGAGTTAACAGATTATTGTGGCTGTCAAATAATAACAGACAATAATTAGCAATAAATTAAAATTGCGACTATAATTTGAGATTTAAACTATCCTATCTCTCAAGTTGGATCGAACTGCACATGGTGTGCGAATTTTATTATAATCGGTTTAGTGGTTTAGGAGTCCATTGAGGACAAACATTGTGACACGAGATTTATATATATTAAGATGTGTATTGTATTTTATGGGCCTCTAGTTGCCTGAAATAAAGGAATAAATAAATAAAAAAAAACATATTTCACACACGGCGAGTTAGCTCCATAATACACCATTTCTAGTTTGTATTATGGTTGTACTGATATGTACAGTGCCAGGAATCGAATCCGGTACCCTTTGATTAGTAGTTCGGCATGGCCACCTTTACGCCAACAAGGACGTTTTACTTACTTATGTTTTCGGTGAAATTACTGGTTAACTGTGTACCCTGGTTAACTAAGGTGATTTGACGTGATCTTCGAGATCAAGCATTGGTCGATGCGGAGAGTCTTCTATTAGTGACCATGCACCAGATTGACATTTTCATCTGGGCACTACAATGGGTGGACTGTAGGTCCCGACTGTTAATCTAAGTACAAACAGTCGCGTAAATCGTGAATTGAATTCGTACTTACTAAAAATAAAAATAAATAAACAATTTAAATGTTTAAAATAATCATAACATATTCCGTGTCGTATAGCCAAAAAGTCAAGTAGTTGTCAGTTTGACGATTAAAGTAATATGTTAATTATTGTAAAGGGTTTTCCTTCATTCTAAAAACTAAACAACAGACTCAAAATACCTCTATCGTTATGGTTTTAACAATGTCATCATTAATGGGTTACTTTAATTAATTTACAAAACAGTGTCGAAATTACACAACATTATCCTAAGCTGTGATTTATTCTTATTTGCGTTACAGTTTTACCGCAACATTATTAAATGTACGTCGTAGTGTATGAATTTATACATTTCACGAAATTCTAAACATAAATTAAGTAGAATTCCGAATTCCAACACGCATCATACCCAGGGAGCAGAGTAACAAAGTTGTGACAGTTCCCGAAAGTTCTGTGGCTAACATTCACCGTACTTTACCGGATTGGACCTCAATCTGATTACGGTTCATCTACTGCGGTTAATGCTGTGAGAAATTTCAAAGATTCATCAGTATTGGGGATTGCTATCCACCGAAAACAACATAACGTCTCAACGTAACTGTTCTGTGATTGTTATGTTGATTTTAAAATATAATATATTCATATTCATTAGTCACAAACAGTTTAGTAACGACGCTTAACACGATCAATAACTCAATTAACTGAATTGTGTCATATATTTTTTTTATATTAGGACACATTTCACACACGGCTGGCTAACCCCATACTGAACCATTTCCAGTTTGTGATTTTGCAGCTAGCACAGCTGATATACTACATATACATATTCTATATAGATACATATTTAACACCCAGACCCACAGCCAACAAATTTAGTTAAGCACAAAGATGTTGGCCGTGTCGGAAATCGAACCCGGAACCATCTGATTGGCAGTCCGGCATGGTAACCGTTACGCCAACGAGGGCGTCGCGTCATTGAATTTGTTAAGCGTCGTATGTGGAGATTTGATATGATATAGGTAATCTGAAATTTATTTCACTGCTTTCAACGAACAAATAGTTGAACCGTGGGATAACCCGCAAAGGATAAAGCAAGTGCAAATTCACACATAACTTGAAAAATAATTATCGGTGTAGTACCGGGATCGAACCAGTGTAACTCTGTTTGAAAAGCAGACGTTTCCCACCGAGCAGCACTCGCTTTCATTTGCCCTATGGAACAACTGCCGAAAAACAAAGAGAATAAAATTAAACATCAAAAAGCTTTTCAACTAATTAAGAACAGTCCATAAACGCTGGGCAAAGCTCTGAAGCATATTATAACTGGGGTAAAAAAGGCCCTGAGGTTTCAACTGACCACTTTTGTTTTGTTACGAAATTTAGGCTGGAGTTTTAGGTTTTTTTTTTTTGTAAAAGTGGTGGATCATCGGAATTAGGTTTTATTCTTATGTAAATACTAGCTCCACCACGCGGCGCCCCTATCTCTACATAAACATTCATTCGATTCGGAAGTTTGAGCGTGAAGGAGTTACAAACATACACACATATTGAGCTTCCTTATGAACAGAGGACACTTATTTTGTATTTTTGATTTGATTGATATTAACTTTCAATTCGGTAGCATACATACTCCTATTTCCTTTCTTATTGCAATTAAAGATGGGTCAAACTGACAAATTGAGCATAGATGAAATAGATAATTAGAGATGGAAAACTATTCAACTACATTTATATTTCCAACAACACACACACACACAAAGTTTAGCATTTATACTTATACTTTAGTGGTAGTGGATGGGATATTCCTTATTTTTACACATTTATGGTGGAAATTAGTTAAACTTTAATATTTTTTTTATAAAAAAGCTGGCGCAAAGTTTCCGTAAATCTGTAAAAAAAATATAATAATAAAAATAAAATATATATCAGAGTATAAATAAATTTTCCGGAACTTTCTTTTTCTAGTTAATTAGTTCTGTTTTACGAAGATTTCATACGTGGAAGACCTAAATTATTCAGCCTACAAGTAATAGCGTTAGACATATTTTAATTCCCAGAAGTAATTTAATTACCTACTCAATTATTTATTTGTTAATTTTGTAAATTAAACATTTTGAAAACCTCAAATCATTGTTTGGTGGCGGGTTCTAGTCTTGGATTTGAAATGTATCCTAATTAATGTATTCTACTAGTCAAGCCTTTTCATTTCTATTGTCACAACTTCCATCACAATGGAAATGATTTGGTTATCACTATGAACTATGTCATCCGCAATTTTGTGGCAGCGCATATAATTATGTTCTAAGAAAACTTCTGGCTTACACACGTTTCAAGCAAATAAAACTAAATTCAAATCATACACAAATTCGGCAAATACAATACAAATAGTTTATTTAGCACAATTATACAATACGTGCTATAACTAATTAAATACTAAAGTATAGCTTAGTCTTAGTGTACGTTCTGCCATATCCAATGAGCCCCGTGCTACGAGTAAGTATCATATTATGATCCTGTTATGCGGGGCAATAGTATTTCGCTTTTTGTAACTCTTAATTTAAGAAGACATTGTGCTTACCTAAATCATCTCACAGTTTAATAAATGTATGTACATATCTATGTATAACATATGTATATCCCATCGTTTTGCGTCAGGGGTTAATAAAGAACTGCTCGTAAAGCAAATTAATGATACCTATGAGCAAAAAATTAAGGTCATTATCAGATAAGCTTTTTGTAAAAACCCGGGGAAAATGGGCGAATCATTTTCCGGATTTTCCCATTTTCCCTCACGTATATAATTGTTCCTCAAATTACGATTATTATCTGCGCTAACATCTGTATTGTCCGTTTGTTTATACAACATCATGCAAATTTATTTTGAGCTTCCCCTGACAAAATTAGAGCTGGTGTAATTAAAATTGGCAAAAAAATTGTGTATTCTTTTAAAGAGTCACAGGTATTTACGTGTACAGTTTTTGAACCCCTGTAAGTATATTGTTCGTCGTTATCATATGTATAATAACTAAATGTTAATTTTTAGTATAATTTAACCACAATAGCAGTAAGAGAAGAACACAAACTTAACATTTCCTGAACTCTTAGTTTTGCAGTAAAACAGACGCGACACTTTTATAGCAAACTTTAGAAACGTAAAACAGCAACTAGTTTGCATGAAACAACTGTGATTCACCGAGTTTTTTAAATGCATCGTGTTTTGTTAAATAAAAGATAAAAAATCCTGCAGTACAGTTTCTGCACCGGGATTTTGTATTCTCAGTGATAAAATATGCATAAAATGCTACAAAGTACACAACTACCTACGACAGCCATATTGAAATCAAAGAGATTGTAAAAGTGACAATTAAATTATTTTTTAGCTTCACACCTTTACTTTATTTAGCCATTTAGTTCTGCTATTTTTAAGGAACTCTTTAGACGAGTAATTTCAATTATTCTAAGGTTTCTTTACTTATTACTCCAGTACTTAACCATTTATCAAAACTGTCTCCTACATTTCAGATTCACAATAGAATACGAGAACGGTCTACAGCCGGGTGGCAAGTCTTACCTGACAGCTGATCAGCCGACCAAGGAGATTCCTCAAGGATATTATGATACTGGGGATGGCTTCTACGACCCAATCACTAAGATTGTGTACAAATATAGTGATATAACTAGTATTGTAAGGTAAGGATTAGATACATATTTATTGAGACTCTTTTGTTTCCAATCTCTTTTTATTTTATTTCTTTTTTGAACTGGTGCTGGTTTAATATTGTCTGTTCCGTATCACACAGAAATCTTCAAAAGAAGAGTAAATATGTATTTTTTATGTAAGCTTGCCATATCGTTAATTTCAGCATAGCTTTTCATCCGGTAAGCTGTAGCCAACACAAACCTATACAGTTATAACTTTCTTTCTTTCGCTCCCTCTCTCTCTCTCTCTCTCTCTCTCTTTCTTATTACATTCGAATATGAAAATATTAAAAAAAATGTATAAGACAATTTTCTAATCAAGAGTAATTTGCAATTCTATGTAAGTTTGTGAGAGAAATTAAACTTGGAATTGTCTGAATTTGGTGCGGTGAGCCCTATTTTAGAATGATGAAATTTTGAACGTCTTATTCTCGGTTTTCTGAAAATAGTATGTGACAGGAAGGGATATTTTTAATAATATTATTCATTATTTGTGTAAAATCGTAATAATATCGAATGATAATAATAAATATAAATATGATAACAATTTAAAATGAGAAAGGTATCTTGACAGTCAACCCTTTTCGATTTAAATGGTCTAACACAATTTTGTACTTAGTTTGAATAGACAAAGAAGTTTATTTTCCCACTATATCCAAATATAATCGTCGAATTTTGGCGACGTGTTCAATTAGTGACCCTACAAACGATTGGTAATGGCCGCGATAATTAACTTACATGTTGATTGCTCGCGCCCTTCTGTCGATCGATTGTCCAAACTTGTACAACAGAAAGTAAACAAAGATGACGGTAAATATTCTGTACATACATAGTTACCTATATCAACTAAATAAGTAACATTAAATTTTAATGTGTATGACATTTATATTTAAATATTAATTGAAAATTATAATGTAAGTAAGTATATAAAAACTAAAGCTGATGACTAAAGCTCAGGAAAATATTAGACATAATTATTGAATAATAGTTAATATACTAAATAGTTAAAATACTACTTTACAATAGAAACTGGTTTTCAAGCCAATTTAATTGAAATAAAATAGATTAAATTGGATGATAATATAATAATGAGTCCATAAATAATTAAGTTATAATAATTTTATTTAATTATTGATTAGAATTAATTATTTTTACGTTTGATGTGAGAAGTATACTTCATTTTATTTCCAAATAGCGTAAAGCGTACTTCCCTAGATAATATTTTTTTTAGAAACATAAGTGACTATAAATCACAAGTGAGGGTGGCTCGGTGGGAAAACGTCTGCTTTTCAATCTCACGGGCTCTGGTTCGATCCCGGCCCTACACTAATAACTTGTTTTTCATGTGTGGATTTGCACTCATTTTGCTGTGAAGGAAAAACATCATGAGGAAACTACACTATACGTTTGAAGACCACAATATTCGAAGACGTGTGGTCATCCCGCCAGCCCAGTGTGGTGCCTATATCTCTCTCCCTGTGAGAGAAGGCCCCGAGTCCTAGCAGTGGGAATGTATAGTGGGCTGCTTATGCTAATAAATCACAAAACCTTTTCGGCATCCAGCCCTGACTTTGACATTACGCTGTTTTGTCCTAATTTTTATCACGCGCATATATTTTAAGTTGAGATTACCCCAGGCATCAATTTTCCGGTAATTTTCACTCCTCTCTACCGTCGAGGGTGCTATTTTATAATAAAGACACGAAAGTAATCTAGCAAGGTGTTGCTCGTGACATTTTAGAGCTATGGCCCTTGCTATTTGCCCCTTGGTGTTTGGGAGTAGATGAAAATTTAATGGCTATGTACCTACTTACGAATAAGATGAGAAAATTTCAAAATACCTTTAAGTAAGGTTATTTTATAAGAAGAAATTGACCTTTCAAGAACTGAAGGCTTTTGTATGGAAAACCTACATAATATTTGCAATTAAAACATGTCATATGACACTTCAAATGTTAATATCTACCCGGATGTGATGTAGAAATATTTCATAGACATTTAAACCTACATAGGTATTATACATTCTTTAAAAAAACATAAATCTCGTTGTAATGGTTTTCGGTACGTATCAAAAACAAAATATGGGTATGTCGTGTGAGATATTAAAAAAGAAGTAACGGATTTTAGCGCCAAGTAAAGAAAAGCGTCTCAAATATACATATATTCAAGGTAAACTATGGTTTCTCTTGCGCGACGGAATAACTAGCATAGTACTACTGGTAAAAATTTTAGTTATTTTTTGATTAAAAAAACAGATAGTCGCTACGTGCATCATAGGCATAAATACCTACACGCGTATTCGCTCAATAACGTCAAAAAAACAGTTTACGTTGTTTTATCTTTCTTTTCTACCCAGATCCCCCTGCACAGTAGAGCAGAAGTGGATACTGGACAACTGCCGCACCAGCCCTGACTTGGCCGTGGGTCCTCGGCCGGAGCTCTATGAGCATTGGGCGGAGCCCCAGGTGGAAGCCGAGGCGGTGCCCCCGCCTGCCGCGAGCACCGCAAACCAGAAAGATGCTGCTGTATCTGAAAATGACATGGTAATAATAAAAATATTTAAAGTCTTAATCCTAATTGGAGCGATGATAGTGGGGCCTGCGGTTGCCTTTTCAATCCTCACCAATGAGCTTGCCCTTCCGTTGAAGAAAAACATCGCGAGGAAACCATAGCATGGTGGTAGAGCATTTTCTAGTGCTAAGTTAACCACCACCACCACCTTATTAGCCACCACCCCAATTGGAAAATCTGTCGCCAAACATCCATGGCAACCAATAACTACTGATTGTTAAATCAAAACATATAAAGGAAATACGTAAGCAATTATTGTTCACCCAACATCTTTGACTTAGTGATTGTGATTCAGGAAGATAACATGTGACAGGTGAAGAAAATCCTTATTTTTGGCTAGTGTCTCTGATAAAAATGTGTTCTTATACCTACTCTTACTTTGTTATTAAAAAAAACGGTAATCTACAATTGGAAATAATGTAAAGAAATTCTTATGAATCAAAGTCATTAAATTTTATATTTTTAAGAGATGTAAAAATAAAAAGAAGCATTTGAGACGAAAAGATAAAGCCGCTCCCTTAGAAAATGAAAACAAACATCGTGGTCATCGAATGGTATGTACTAACCCACTGATTATAAGTATTATGCTTCTAATATTAACCATAATACAAACTAGAAATGGTTTAGTATGGGGCTAGCCAACCGTGCGTAAGTATTATACTAATATGCGAAAGTTTCTATGTTTGTCACTTCTTTGCACTCGTACGGCTAGACCGTTATGAATGCTATTCAGCATGAAAATAGCTTACACATTGGATTAAAACATATACTTTTTATCCCGAATTAACGCGGATAACACCGCAGGACGCATGTTTTATAAAAGTAACTTTTTTTTACTTAAGCAAATCGATCTACAAGTGAGCAGTCTAATCTTCAGCTGAGCAATTGTAGCGCCTGTAGCTCGGCTGGCTAAGGTGATCTGACGCGATCATCGATGCAAAGCAACGGTCGATGTCCGTATCGTTTTTTGGATGGGTGACCATGTACAAGAGATAAAAAGTAGTCTGTATTAAAATACAGGATTTACCTATCTTCATAGTAAATTTTATTATGCCTAAGTTTAATTTTATATATTTTTTGTGTTTCTCTGAATTTATCTAGAAATCCGAAAATTCTTTAATTTTTAACAGTACCTACCGAATTAGTTAGATTATACTGTATTGTTTTTACCGTGCACTATACTAATCACATTTTGTTTTTAGGTTAGCTATTTCAAGAGTCAAGGGATGGATGTTGATTCCACTTCTTCTAGTTCTTGTTCGTTTTAACGTTGAATTAGCTTGTTTCAAAATACATAATAAAGTAAATTCATTCTTTGTACAGCAAGCAACAAAATTATTTTTAAATTCAACATTCTTAAGAAGAAGAAGATTACTTTAAGATAATAATTTTCTCTTAATTTAATATGGATACAGTTTTTAGTTATTAGTCACATTTCATTAAGTAAGTATTGATTTAAGTTGTTAACGAATATATAATCATTTATCTTTAATTAGGGAATGTGCAATAAAATTATGTTTAGATTTAGATTAATTAATATCTTATACATAGCTATAAATAATACTTTAAAATAAATAATGTTTTAAATTGATTTATTCATTTTATTTCTTTTAAATAATAATACCTATCCCTAAAATAATGATGAAGAATTTCAACTTAGCAAGCACTTTTGTGTTTGAGTATACCCATCCATGCACAAACACATAAATTTAATTTTTTACATGTTCTCTTGAAATGACGCGGCTTGTTCGTATTTAATTATATTTACAAAATTAATATACATTATATTAAAACCCAGGTAAACATAAATTAATATTGTCTCCGATGACAAAGTGTTCATAAGAATGCAAAAATATTTTTATTTTCATGCGTATAATTATTTTTATTTTTCAATATTTTTTTTGCAATATCTACTATCGCAATGTAGCTCACGCATGTTTTTATTAATAAATAGGTGTTAATTGAGATTATGTATGATATGATAAAAATCTCTATTTATTGTGCTAACATTATAATTATATTTGCACGAACAAACGGTCACACTTACTTAAAAAAACGTTTTTGTAAGTGTGACCGTTTGTTCGTGCAAAAACTTACTTCAATAGACATTAATATTTTCCAAAAACGTAACGTTACAATATTACTAACATCTAAAACAAGCTATACCCAAGGTAAAGAAAAAAAACAATCCAAACCAAAGCTTACATTCAGAAAAACTATAAGTACAAAGAAAAAATAATTAATTTTATTTTTATTTTTGTTTTCAGGAACATGATGATCATTACTACGAGACTCTGCGTAAGACGAAAAGCACGTACGTTTCTTCGAATTTGTACAGTGACCATCCTTTAACTAGATTGTTTCGGTACAGTCCATCTATCGCTTCATTTGCCAGTTCTAGATCACCTTTCCGAGCTACTATTGATATGACCAATACCCAAAGCAATGTTGCAGCACCAAATCAAAATTCTCCGCCAACAATTTAAATTTTAACCATCAATAATAATCATCATCATCGTTCATTATATATTTTTTGTTTAATAACTACATTTATTCGTTTTTTGTTTGAGCCGTTATTACATCTACATGATTTTACGCAGTATTTTTAATACTTTTATTTTTTAATAATTTACTACTTTAATACTATTTTTTACATTCATAATTTGAAAGATTTTTTTACATGTTTTACAATTGTTACTTAAATTCATAGTAAGTCACTCGCCAAGGCTTACCCACCATTTTTATAAGTTTTAGTTTTAGATATTTTGTCTATGGTTTTAGTTTCTGTGTAACTATATTTTTATTGGAAATTCGCGTAATGTTGTCCTGTCCTCTAACTAATACAAGAATGTCAAAAAATATTAATTACATGTCCATAAACATAATAAAAGTTATACATGTCAAAAACATTTAAAGTTAGGAAAAACCGCCCATGACCGTATCTGGTGCAAAAGTGCCCATAATACTGGCTGCGTTTCCACGCTGAATAGCAATGGCTATTATCTGCACCAAGTCTGAAGAATGTCATAAATAATTACAAAAATTGTACTTGAAAAACATGTTGTAGTTGCAGCCATGTTGAATTTTAAATTTATCATAATGTATGTATTGTACTAATCAAGCCTTTTCATTTAATACCCATACTGACGCAGGTAACAAAAATAATATGTGTGTATTCTTGGTACTTCGCAAAAAAAATATTTTCACACATGATTGACATAAATACATATTTATATCAATTAATTTATTTAATTTTTAACCGTTTTCAAAAATGGAGTAGGTTTTTAATTCGACTGTTATTTTAATAGTATAGATATAACATAACTATTATAATATATGACTGTTTACATGTATATTTTACTATTGAATTTAGTAATAATAAAATTATTTGTTTACTTTCTTCGTCATCTTATTGTGATTAGTTTATTCTTCAATCTACATAAAAAAATCTTTTAGAACGAATATAAAATGCACATTCTAGAAGTATGTACGTGTATGTACCTAATTCATGACTTATTATTTTTTTTGTTTTATTTTATTTTATTTTGTGCAGACGAGCAATGGCATCTGGAATATTCTACACTGGTCACCGCTTCAGGTGGGAAGAATAACTTTTATTTTAGTTCTGTCTTTCATATTTTGCATATTTTTAACAAACGTTCTGTAGTAGTTATATTTAACCTGTCTTTAAAGTATTTTTTAGAAAATAAACAAGTGAGTATATTCTGTTACTGTGTATTTTTTTTTTCGTTTTTCTACAGATAAATAAAATGTGATTGAATATGTCTGAAATTAAACCTTTGGATTAGAAAAACTGGTGAAAATAATAGACTGTCTTAATAATATCGTCGTAATTGTTTATTATTCTTTTTAAAAGCGAGTGTGGCTTGGTGGGAAATCGACTACTTTTCAATCTGAAGCCCTGATCGATCCCCGGCCCTACACCAGATTTGTTTTTAATAATGTGAGAATTACTTTTTCTTTTATTCTCTTTACGGTTCCGACATGTTTGAGGACCAGAACATACAAATACATGTCGATACCTTAATTTGCAAACTTACTAACTCTTCTGCAGATTTTTTACGGGAGAGGCTCAAAACGTCATTTCGTCATTTCAAATTAGGGTATCGATGTGCACGCGCCAAACCGCAGTTGGATAGCATGATGGTGGATTATGGCCTATATTTCTCTTCAAGTGAGAGAATGCCTCGAGTCCCAGCAGTGGGAACGTCTTGTGGGCTGCTTATGCTATGCTAATTGTAATTACTTTGTAGTAGGTAGCATTCCGTACAACTGAATTATACCGTGATCGTACATCGTGACGAGTCCTTGCAGCCGCTCGCTTTTGTAAGAGATAATTATGAGAAAACGACCTGGAGAAAAAACTATTTGCATTCCTTACTTCTTGTTATTTCTCGTTGACTAACCTCGTAAAAAGTTTTTGCTATTTTTATAGAGGCAGAGCTTTGTAATTTTATATAATTAAATAATTTATTGATTAAAAAAATAAGATGCTGAATTGCTGGGTTTTAAAATGCACCTAATTTACCGTAGTAGGTAACAGTTTTTAGTTTGTCTATACTTACGTCATGCGTCGTCCATGATCTTAGGTGCTGTAAGCCAGGGATTCCCAAACTGTGCGTCGCTGAAAGTAAAACGCGGCTTCAGGAGTCGATCTTTACTTCTGGATAGTGATAGGTAGGTAAGTCTTATTTATTAACTAGAAGTAAATATTTGCGCCGAAGTGCCTACATATTCTTTATCTTATACCGACAATGCACGAAAGTTTAAGACATCTGACCTGATTTATGAGCTTGAAATGCATCGGGGTAAGATACTCGGCCTTACGAAATGACGGCAGGACCTGCCGTGGAGCAGAACTCATACAAAATTCCTACTGGACGAGACTAGGAAGTCGCAAGCTTCGTTCGGTAGAAGGAACCGAGACAAAATAACTTTCTCAAGACTATCTGGACTTATCTAGCACAGGACTGATTAGTAGTAGATGCGTAGTAACAAAGGAGAGAGGCCTATTCCCAGCAGTGGTAGAGAACCACAGACCTCTAAAAAGCAGTTTATGAATGGGATTATCATAGAGGAAGGAAACTAAAAAATATTTTTTATCTGTCATCTGTCGATTTTTGAACGAAATAAATATGACAGGAAGGAAGACGAAAAAAAAAACAATTTCTGAACCTGAAAACTGTAGAAGAGAAAATTCAATAAATTGCAAATTAATATCATAAAGTTGTGAAATACTACTTAAAGTTTTGCCACGATCAACATGTAATCCTGCTTCGTAAATAAAAATCATATCAACATAGGTTATTTATTTTTCAATCAACTGGCTATTGCTGAGGTACATGTAAGAAAGTGCAAGATATTTTTTGAAAATGAAGTGCCATTACGAGGTTTTGGAAATTGAGAAGGAAGCAGGCGCTTCGGAAATAAAAAAGGCTTACAGGCGGCTGGCGCTGCAATGGCACCCTGACAAAAACCTAGAGAATTCACAAGAAGCAAAAGAACATTTCCAGCTGGTACAAACAGCTTATGAAGTCCTTTCCGATCCTCAGGAAAGAGCGTGGTAAGTTATTATCAATGAAACTTGATTTATTTATTACTTTTGCGCTCATGTACAATAATTCAAATAAAATTATAAGCTACAAATACTACAGAAGCTGCTTTGCAATTAGGAGTACATTAGCGAATGTTTGAGGTTATTTCTAGGTTTCTCTTTTTGTTCTATCAAATCTGATTTATTATCTAGCTAATCAGGTAAGTAATAAAAATCGGATTAAAATATCATTTATTTCCTATAGATAAGTTACAGCAATATTGTCTTAATACATAATAATATGAAAAAAAAAATTAGGAGCAAGTGTGTCTCTTCATGTAAATGTTGGACTGCTGTTTATGAAACCCTCAATAGAGTCCAGCTCTACACTGATTAATTAATTTCAAGTCACATCAAACTCGCTCATAATTTTAAGGAAAACCCTAAATGCCCTGAGAATTACACAATCGGAGATATGTGTCTGTACTATTCTGCACCTGGCTAGCATGGTGAAATATGACTCTTTCTCTTTGTGAAAGTGTTCCAGCAGTAGTAACATATAGTGGGCTGCTTGTGCTATGATTAGACAATCACTGTGGACACCCTCTACCCCACCCAGGAGAATAAGTAAAAAATTATGCTTTGCTTATTGTTGTGCAAACTTTTTCTTTGTATTAACCATTCGTATGTTGAATGACATTAGCCCATTTTACCTTATATGTTAAAAAAAACAAGTTTAAGTTTTACCCACACCGGCTCCTGTATGTCAGCAGTTGCGGCGAAAATGTGTTTATACCGGGAGCCTGTGTTTCAACATACAAGTGGTTAAGATATTAAAAGTTCTGTGAAATTTGTATATGTTGATGAGGCACTTGATTATTCTAGCTTATCTACAAGATATTTGCCTATGTTGTAGGTATGATAATCACCGAGAGCAACTGCTTCGCGGCGCAGGTAGCTCATACAATGATGACAGCCTTGATGTATTCCCGTACTTCAGCCCTTCTTGCTATAAGGGCTTTGGAGATGATGCTCAAGGCTTCTATGGAGTTTATGCTGAGGTAATAATTATAATGTCGCATTGCTGTTGAGACTTGTGCCGGGGAGTCACAACAGCATCCTGGAAGTGGTGGTGGAAAACCTGAGCTCTCCTGTGCAGAAGCATTATCTGAGAGTGATGAGTGAGTAACACGAGCATCCTTCCAATGACTCAGGATCACCTCAGTGATGCTTTTGTCCAGGACAGATTTTGTTCTCATTTCTACTTTTAATTTTTTCACCAGTTACCAACATTATTATTAAGTTGTAATTACTAACCCCATGGACCCTGTCCATAGTCCGAATAAAGAAAATTTTGATTGATAATGATGATGTTTAGCTTCTTCAAAAAGTAGTGTTGTAAACCCCGATGCAAAAATAATGAGATGTTATAAGTATGATAATATGTCAGTGTGTATGTATATGTACGTCATTGGCTTTGTAGCTCTAGAACAAATGAGCCGATTTTGACTATTTTTGTATGAAAGGTGTATTAGATGTGCATTGCCACCACTACAAAATCAAAAAATCAAATAAATATTTTTTTCTTTTTTATTTACAGGCAACCTTTTTTTCACCTGATCTCAATGATTATTAGTCACATGATAGTTGTTCAGATCGTTATTATTTTACTACCCGATAGATTTTGTACAAGCAGAAATACAGACACACAGAACTTTATTGACCATAAATAATACATGTTAAACACTATTCACACTACATGTATATAAAAAATAAACTTATAAATTTCATTGAATATTCAATGCCATTGAATATTACACAAATTAGCAAGACTTGAAAGCTGCTTAGCTGTGTGCCCAAAGCTGCTTATATTATAAAAGGGATTACTTTCAAAAGAATTCATTGAACAGAAAATGAAGAAAAATAAATCTTTATTTTCTGTTTAAATATATTAATATTGAGATAGTTCATACAGGCTGATCATGATAATGATGATTGATTCTACAAGTTTAATATCATAGCATCTACTGGATATTGGTGTAATCAATAAAAACTCCTAATGAACATTTAATATAAGTTGGCATGGCAACTAACTATCAACATTGGTAACCATTTTCAGATATTCTCCAAGCTCACCGCCGAAGAGACAGATTTCCTCAATGACCCTGCGGATGTGGAGAAAATACCACAATTTGGCAACTCCACCACACCTTACGAAGATGTGCATGAGTTCTATGCTTATTGGATGGCTTTCTCTACCAATAAGAGTAAGTATAGTCTTTGTAGCTAAGCATTTGACCAGCAGGGTGCATAACTACACGAGCTAGTGACATTTCATCAGTTAGACTATGTCTAGTTTAGAATAACTGGATGGCAAGTAGGCTGCTGAAACCACACTTTTTGGTGCTTGGCTACAGAGTTTTCAACTTTAGGGTGGTAACTAGGCAAGTTCTAGAAAATGATTTGCCACCATGCTATGATATCCTCACGATGCTTTTCCTAATTGGCGGGGATTGAACTCACGGGCTACAAAAAGTAAGGCGACCGCACGCCCGACTAAGCTGTTATCGCTTTAAATAATTGTAATCATTTTGCATCCTGTGACGTGCTTGTTACTCTAAAAATAGTTATAAAACATTGACTGATAATAGTAGTTTCGTATCAAATTAGTGGCCAAGCTCTGGTGTAAAGAGTTTCAAAGCTCTCACTTCGCCTTTAATTATTTATCCAATCACAACACATTTTTCCACATTAGTCAGATTATTTATTACACTTTTCATCTTCGAAAAGCTTGAATATAATAATAATAATAGCATTTAACCTAACTTGCAAATTGTATTTATGTCTTAGTACGTGTTTCCGCGGTATATCAATCAATCAATCATTTCATTATATGACACGTTTTGTTCAGGTTACGTATGGCTGGACCAGTACGAGATTTCCCAGGGCGATAACCGTAGAGTTATCAAGCTAATGGAGAAGGAAAACAACAAGATACGATCGAAGGCGCGTAAAGAACGTAACGAAGAGATCCGACGACTAGTGAGCTTCGTGAGGAGGAAGGATAAAAGGGTCATAGAACATACTAAGTTGTTGCAGGAGAAGGCAGAAGAGAACAAAAGAAAGGTACGCCTTTGGTTATTTTAACGTTTTATTAATCTTCTTCTTCCTTGCGTTGTTCTGACCTTATCGGTTCAGAGGATTGTCCCCTTCCATTCCCCACTATGGTGACGACCTCGTTGGCGTAATGGTTACCATGCCGGACTGCCAATCAGAAGGTTCCGGTTTCGAACTTAGTGCTGAACTAAATTGGTTGGCTGTCGGTCTGGGTATGAAATGGATGTATGGATGTTTGTTACTCTTTCACGTAAAAACTACTGAATGGATTTGAATGAAACTTTACCACAATATAGCTTATACATCAGAATAACACATAGGCTATAGCTTATACATCAGAATAACACATAGGCTACAATTTTTGAGGTTTTTAATGTGAGGTCGTAAAAAAAACACATTTTTTCGCTTACATTGCAAACGCTGACTGAATCCTACAAGATAGATCAAAACAATTTACTACAGTATTGTACAACTTAAAAAGGTCTACAAAAAAGTCCGTGATGGTATATGTTTATCTCTTAGGAATAACCCACAATAACCATTTTTATCCTTTACTTTGTACGAGAAATAATGGCTTATTTACGAAGCGATTTTAAGCAATACAGTATTAATCCTTATCCAATTAAGTATCTTAAATACATTGTGCATTTAATAAAGATCAATATGGCTTTTTACAGCATGTAAATTAAATAAATATTTTCGAAGATATCACAGATTTAAAATGCAGAGTCATAGCAATTTCGGCGATAAATACCGTTTTGGTGGCAGCGGCGCCAGGCGAACGGGGCGTGGGGGGAGCGGGGTAGGTGCGGTGGGGAAGAAGTGGCTCATGGCTGAGTGCGCGACCCCCACGCGGGCAGGCGCGTGAGGGCAGACGTCGTTGACGGTTGTGTCCGTTTTTCGAATTTTCAAGGCACTAGCGATTTGATAAAAACGTATGGTCGCCTACTTTAAGTAATATAGGCCTAAGGTTAGTTATTGCCAGGTTTCTTTTTGGTTAGGAGTTACACGTACAAAAAGATACTTCATTTTTACGAATTACTTCATTAATAATTCAATTACTATATAGATAGGTTACTTACAGTTAATTATAACAAATTATATTAGCAATAAATTAAAATTGCGACTATAATTTGAGATTTAAACTATCCTATCTCTCAAGTTGGATCGAACTGCACATGGTGGGCGAATTTTATTATAATCGGTTAAGTGGTTTAGGAGTCCATTGAGGACAAACATTGTGACACGAGATTTATATAAATTAAGATAAGATTATTAATATTATATGTAAGTTTCTAATTATTCTTTATTGTACACTACGTCCTTCTTTAGTCGTTTATAAATTCCTTTCCATCCAAAGGTTGCCTGGAAGAGATCGCTTTAAGCGATAAGGCCGCCAATTGTGGTACACTAATTTTAAGTTAATTGTCTTTTACTGTGCCTTTTTTATTTATGTGTCCAATAAAGAATTATAAAATTTCCATGACACAATGTTAGTTACCGTACTCCTCCGAAACGGCTTGACCGATTTTTACCAAATTTCATATGCGTATTCAGTAGGTCTGAGAATCTTCTACTATATATTTTTAAGGCAAAACAACGTTTGCCGGGTCAGCTAGTATGTATATAAAGTATTTGTGTATGTAAGGCCGTCCAAACAAGATATGGGTGAAGTGTGTGAATGATGACATGAGAAAGAAAGTAGTGCTTAAGTTTACATATATGTAGTATATTTATCACTCATATATATGTATAATGTATTTTTATGTATGTATGTATATGCATCAGCAACCATAACAAAAACTAGAAATGGTTTAGTATGGGGCTAGCCAGCCGTGTATGAAATGTGTAAAAAAAACACTCAGATGTAGTTGCCACACTTAAGTACCACTTTCTTTCTCATGTCATCATTCATACTTATTTACTTCCTGTGGCTCTACAACCCTGGGTGGGTCTTGGCCTCCTATACCAGTCTGTGCCACTTAGTGCGGTTTAAGGCCAGGTTTTTCCATCCTTCCCGATTTCCTAGGACCAGCAGATCATGCACTTCACCCATATCTTGTTCGGGTGACCTTAACATTTTAATATTCTTAATTTTATGCTGGCCGTGTGGGTTGGCGGATCACACATCTTCGAATTAATTTTGTAGTCCATGGAGCTTGTTAGTTTCCTTGCGTTATTTTCCTATACCATATAAGCAACTACAAATCACTTAACTTGAAAAATAAGTCCTAGTAGGGCTGGATTGAATCTCAGGGTATTGTGGATTGCATTCACGGTGTCATTCCATGTTCCTCCTAATGACCCACACTCGCTTTCTGTAAAGGTAATGGGCAACTGTATTCAGTATTATTAACTAGCTGCTCCTATGTGTACCGGCGCTACCTGCGCTAGGCCATGATAAAATAGGCTATCTCTGCGTGAATGTCTCTCTCTTTCTATCTAAAGAGATTTAAACAGCGAATAAATAACTTATAATGACGACCTCGTTGGCGTAATGGTTACCATGCTGGACTGTCAATCAGAAGGTTCAAGTTTCGATTCCCGGCATGGCTAATATCTTTGTGCTAAACTAAATTTGTTGGCTGTCCGTCTGGGTGTTAAATATGTATCTATATAAAGTATGTTTGTATATTATATGCAGTATCAGTTGTGTTAGCAACCATAATACATACTAGAAATGTTTCGGTATGGGGCTAACCAGCCATGTGTGAAATGTGCCCTAATATAAAAAAAATAAAAAGTAACAAGCGCATTTCAAGTATACCCCTAACTACTTGTCTGTTGGTCTGGGTGTTAATATGTATCTTATATAAAGTATGTTTGTATGTATATGCAGTAAATCAGTTGTGTTAGCAACTATACTAGCTATACAAACTAGAAATAGTATGGGGCTAACAAAAAAAAAATAAAAAAAAAACAGTTATAATTATACTCATATACGGGTTTTAATCAGGTTGATAAATTTAGACTCAATGTAAGTAAACGTTAGATTTGAACTATTTTTAATATCTGTCTAAACTCCCTTTTTGACATGTTTTTTACTTGTTGTTTGCTTTACATTTATTTATTTATTGGTTCCAGGCTGAGCAAGTCCGCCGTGAGCGAATATTGCAGCGCCAGAAAGAGATAGAAGAAGCTAAGAAAAAGGAAGGAGAGTCTTCCTTCTTACAGAGTGTAGATTATCAGAAGAAACTGAGTGAGATAGAGTCCTTGTTAGCAGAGGAGTTTGGGCTCTCCTCTGATGATGACACAATTAGCGAGGGGGGAATGGAGAGCAGCAATGAAGAGAGCTCCAAGACTGAAGAGGTATTTTCCAATGCTTTGTCAAATTAATGCCAAATATGTGTACGCCTTACGTCTAAGCAGTTGTCCAGCAAGACTAATACATGAGTTGGCATATTCTGACCGAAGGTGAAGCATGCCTAGTCTGGAATAAAAACCAGCAAATCACTTAGTCTGAATCCTGTCATCGTGCCTTTTCAGTCATGTAACTACTCATTCACTTTACTGAATACAAACTTGCGCATCTCTCGACTGTAGCAAATATAATAGTAATGTTTAAATATAATTAAAACATTATGTATATATGTAATAAATTTAATCAGATTGTTAAACTAACTAACTAACTTAAAAATAGTAAACTGTAAAGTAGATTTTCTAAGAAAACATGCAATACACCACATTTGGGAGAGCTGCTCCTCAGAGAAACATGTTCGCTTAGTTCTGAGAAACACACTCAGTTTTTTTTAGTACATAAATATTAGGATACATTATAACTATGATACACTAATGTTATCTGCTTTGTATTTATATCATATTGGTGCAGATAAATTATTATTATGACTTTCTTCACACAAAAAACCAAAAACATATACAATGTCTCGTTTCAGGCCAGCGAAGCATCAAAAGTAGCAGCTAAATCATCAAAATCCAAGCAACAGATGCGAAACCTATACTGTTCAGCTTGTAGCAAACTGTTCAAAAACGTAAAGTCGTTTGAAAACCACGAGAACAGCAAGAAACACAAGGAGAATGTTGCCAACATGCCCATGGATGATGATATTGGTATATCTGACAATGAAGTGGACGATGATGATAATGATGATGTTCATAATGACATCACTGATGAAGAAGAACCTAAAGTTGACGCTAAGGTAGAAAGTAAAGTCAATGGAACTACCGAGGAAGAAGAACAAAAGGGAAATTCCACTTCTGATATAGAAGATAATGATGTTAGAGAGACGCTTAGTGATGATTCAGATAAGATACAGGTCAGTACATTAGGTTTAATTAAGTTTTTTAATCAATTTGATTAAATGGTAATAATATTTTAATAATTTTATTCCATTGTCACTGTTCTACTTCTGAACGAGCAAGAGACTTACTGAAAAGGCACTAGTACAAAATTGAAGTTCCAAATTTTCATACAAAATGCTCAACCTTTATTGTGATAAAAATGCAGTTTTGGAACTCTCTGCCTGAGGCTCTGTTTCATTTGAATTATCACCCGGGAGTATAAAAAAATTAGAATAAATAGTCGTCTTTTAGGTGGCTTTCCATCAGGCGAGCTGTAGTCAAACCTGAGTGATGACCGATCTATGTTGGTCCTGACGTAGAGAGGTCATAATTTCGAATCACTCTTTACAAAACATAGTACACAGGTACATAACAATTTTTGCTTGTCAGCTAATTTCTATTGAGGAGGTTGGGAAGGTTCCCATAAAAATACGGGTAATTTGCTGCAGCTCTATTTACTGGTGGAATTTTTAAGATGTTTGGATGAAATGAAATAGTAATCCTAAATTTTTTAAATATAAATAGAACTTTGGTCAAACAATACATGCATCATAAGATATTAGGGTCATAAAGTTTGTTCCAAGAAATTGAATTTGCAAGGTCTTCTGCTTGGAAAACTCTAGTTTGAAGTTTCTGGAAGAAAGACTATACTGATTAATTCAAATGATGTATTTTTACAGGCATTGCCCAAAAGTCAAAAGAAGAAGAAAAACAAGAAGAAATCATTTGTGCCCATGCCAGAGAGCGAGGGCAATGATAGTCATGATGAGATGAGCTTCAATGAGATTGAAGGACCATCCCGCAGTAGAAAAGCCAAGAAATTCAACATGCTCAAAAGCCAGATTCAGGCTAAAAAGGAATTAGATCTCAAAAAAGGTTCCCAGTCACAGACATCCACAGAAAATCTGTACGAGGTTTCGAGCACGACACCCACAGATGGGGAAGCAGCTTTGCCTAGAGATAAACCAGCCTTACCCAAGGCTCAGAGAAATGTCAAACCAAACATAAAACCCAAGAAACCAGTAGACAGAAAATCAGCTAGAACAAAGAATAGCGAAACAGAAGACTCGAGCACTGCACTCAATTTACGGTGTGCTGTTTGTGAAACAGATTTCCAGTCCAAGAATAAGTTATTTGAACATCTGAAAAAGACGGGCCATTCTATCCCTTTACCCCAGACACCACATAGCTTTACATCTAAGAAAGGTAAACGCGCGAATAGGTAAACATGCAATGAATTAGATAGGAAGGAATGTTATTAATATTTATGAATATGAAATATCATTGTGATTTACTCTAAATATCTCTCTACGAGTTGTAAAGTGACTTTATGAATCTATTTATTGAAACTATCAATTGATGTCATTACACTATGCCTAAATGATAAACTGTGCTTTTATTGAATCCCTGTAAGGCTTCATTGTAGTAGGGGATCCCAGAATGCTAATAATGTACTAACCTGAGTATGTTTGGAGCTCATTGGATTATAAAAAACATATTATAACATGAAAATCTATGCTTGAATTCCCCCTTGAAGACAAACTTACAAATTTGGCTGTTACTGAGCAACAAAGTTTGGAATTTGTGATCTTCACAACTCCCATGATGTATTTATTACCTACTATATTTTCATATTTTTTAAATATACACACACATAATTTTATATTCAGTTGCTATTACAGACAAACCTACCAACGGGGAAAGCTTGTTTTAGATGGGGATACTAAAATGGTTTCAAGATATCTCCAACGTCTTAATCTGACACTCTCAAGATACAACAAAAATCCTCTCTTTGGCTCTGAATAATATTGAATTCTGTCAAGAGTGGTAATGTTAATGGTTTTGTATATATTTATTAGCATGGATATACATTAACCTGTTGTAAAAGAGGTCATATTTTTAAACCAATAAAGAAATAATAGAGAGGAAATGAAAAAAATGTAAATGCTTAAACAATTTAATTGTCCCAATTCATATCACAATTGAAAAATGTCTGTATTCATAAATAATCTATTTTATTCTGAAGCTATTTCACAGGTACTGTTTTCAGATCTAAATTGATACAATTGTAGCAACAATTTATGATTGTTAGAGAAGACACACAAGTGTACACTATAATAAGTGTTCAATACTAAAGCATATGGAACAAAATTTGGTAGACAATGTCTAGCTGACAAAATGGCCCTACTATTTAATTTTTTCCACTCTTAATATATAACATCTTAAGATAATAAATAAATACATTCTTACAATTTTAGATATATTAAAAATTGCCTTTTTGTAACATATAAAACTGCATCTTGCAATACCCCGTATAATAATACATATTCCGTAGAATTTCTAAGAAAAAATAGTGATGCAAGTTTACTTGAATCTAATAATATTTTGGTAAATAAAATCTTTACATTTATGCATAAAATCTCAAAACTTAGTTACCTATTATAAAACTAATCTTAAGAAAAATTTTAGGACATATGAACAGATACTTTTGTAAATGCTAGTTTAATTCTGGTATGTCGTTGAAACTAAACCCAGGGTATTCCTTATATGCATAGAAAGCTATCCTTATGTGATAAGCTCCTGGCAAGAACATAATGCCTCCTAAAACTATCATAGGCCACAAACGGTCTGAATACTTAGTATCTATGTGTCCAGTGACTATAAGGCTGCCTACGATCAGTAAGATGGTTCCCACTACGAACAGGAATGCTGCTAATGTGATGGCTTTCCACGGAATCTTGGGGGGCGGTTCTTCAAATTGCGCGTCACAAAATCCGCTGTCGTCGTTAGATACTAGGCGATACCCGTCGTGTTGTCGACCAAACCTGAACCTCGACATGTTCAGGGCCTTTATTTTCTCTGTAAATAAAAGTAGGAAAACATGTAAACATTTTTCAAAAACCGCAGACCAAAATGGCATATTCAAAACTTACCAATACTAGGCGTTGTTAAAGGCAGAATGATTAAGTGGGATAAAACGGACTGTTATTATTTATTTCCGCAACTTTTAAGCTGAATTGAAATATAAATAACGAAGTAATTAATTGTGGTACAACAGTTTTTTAATAATTCAGTTTTGTTGTTTGAAAAAGAATTCAAAATTTTAACTTGTATGTCATTGTCAAGACTGACAGCAGTACTAGCTGACAGCAGTAATATCTTTTTCAATGTAGCGCATTGAACAGTTTCCACACTTAGCCAGTGTATTAAACATATTAAACATTATCAATGAAGTATATTATATTCTCCTCGGAGTATAATCTTTACATAATAAAATTGGCATGATAAAAAAATATTAGATACAAAGTATAATAATATAAGAGAACATTAGAAACAAAGGATATTTGAAGTAGTTACCTTTGATTTGGTGAAATGTTCTTGTCATTTGCAAATTTTAATAATTCTATATGTATTTCTAGTCTCACAGCTAATTGCCTCACCTGCAAAAAATAAACCCATTACTGCAACTAAAAGTAGGTTCCTAGAACCTACATGTGCATCTACTGAGTAATTTAGAATCTTGCAAAAAGAGGTTTTAAGTACCCCTAAAATTATAGGTATTAAGTTTTATCCAGGGGTCTGCCTACCAACCTACCAACTAATTTCTACAAAATGCTGCCAAATTATGTAAATCATGATACTAGTAGGTAATTTACTTAAAGTGCTTGTACCAAAGTAATTTAGTGTTTCATATACATAGGGGTGCAGGCGAATGCAGCGGCCTTGACCTGATGCGGTGATCCGACGCGGCGCGTACAAGGGCCAAAAGGACGCACATTGGCGCAATTCCTGCCTTCAAGCTATATATAAGCTATTTGGAGCAAAAGAACTGGACTCTTGTAGGTAATTAGAAATGTTATTATTAGACTCCTTCGTGTACTTATTATTTAAGATACATATTGGAATGTATTATCCAAGAAATATATATTCTATAACTAAACTACCGAATGTATGGGAATTTTTAAGCTGTTAAATCAGAGATAATGGTTAATGGTACTTACTAACGTTTGACCCAAATATTCCCCTGGTGCACCATTAGGCGCACCTAAAAACACACGTCTGCATTTTTGTTTCTATTGTAATTTTAATAGGCATTCGACATCGACGAATCGATCGATCACATCATCGATGACATCGATTACTTAGCAAGTACAACTCATATCGACTTGGCTAGTCTAGCCAAGTTTTCATTCGCTATGCGCAAGCAGGCTATACTTAATGCATCTACCATCAGATACAGATTCCATCTCCAAAATTAAAAATTGGCAATTTTTTTACCTATAGTGTTATTCTATTTACATATCATTTACCCAACAATTCAATAAACAAGGTAAGCGGCAACAAACCAAAAGTTCAAGTCTTAACTTGCGTGACTATAAAATAATCACGTAGAAGCACGAAGCCACCGTTGAATAGCGATTCAAAGGCGATTCAAAAGCAATTCCAAAGGCTTTATTACGCGACCAAAGTCGCTCCTTTGAAAGAAAAGTGGCGGGAATGCACTTTGTAAAGTTGAATGCACAAAGTAAACTAACAATAGTAAGCATGCTCAGAATTGGAGAGATTATGAATCTTATGATGGAATTTATGATTAAATTTTGTATTTTTTTTATTCTATTTATTTTTGAATGACCCTAGTTTTGAAAAAAAGTTTCACGAGAATAACATAGAATTCTTCTAACTAAGCAAGTAAGTAGTTAAACATGTTAATTTTGTAACATAATTATAATATTACGACACATTTCACACACGGCTTATTAGCCCCATACTAAACCATTTCTAGTTTGTATTATGGTTGCTGACACAATTAAGTAATATACTGCGTAATATATGTACATACATACACAAATACTTTATACCGATACATATTTAACACCCAGACCCACCTAGACATCCCACAACAAATTTAGTTCATTAGATATTTGCCGTGCTAAGATTTTAACCTGGGACCCCCTGGTTGGCAGTCTAGCTAGGTAACCATTACGCTAACGAGGTCGTCATTTATTGCAGAATGAAAAAGTGATTTCATTTTCATTTCATTCAAAAAAATAACAAAATTGCATTACTGACTATTTTTATCTTATTGTGCAATATAATATGCACAAAAGGCAGAAATAGACCGATAAATATACTAAGATAAGGTAACTCATCATAGAATAGCGTGCCCTATCTCAGTTCATTTACACTAGTTTATCTTATTGAGTAATAATATTTACTAATTATATAACAACTTATAATGAAATGCTTAATACACGTGTATTAATAAATATTATTGTACCCAATACATTTTGTGTTTTTAGTATGACTAGAGGGATTATTTACATAGTTTTTCCGCATACTATACAAATTGATATTTTGGTAAGTAAATCAGTTATGGCGTAAGTTTGATTTAATTTCTCTACAGCTTCCTCTTTTTTTTAAAGCGATTGTGGCACGGTGGGAAAAACGTCTGCTTTCCAATCAAACGGCCCCCAGTTCGATCCTGTACCTACACTCATGACTTTTTTTTAAAGTTATGTGTGGATTTGCACTCGCTTTACGGTGAAGAAAAACATCGCGAGGAAACCGGCATGTTTGAGGACCACAATCCGAAGACGCGGCCATCCGCTAACCCGCACTTGGCAAGCGTGGTAGATTATAGCCTATATCTCTTTCCTCGTGGGATAAGAGTCCCAGCAGTGGGTATAGTGGTCTGCTTATGCTGATGCTTCTTTTTTACACAATACAGATAATCATTTAACCAGCAGAGCGCTTAACCACTAGTCAGCAACAGTCTGTAGTAGGTAAATTGCGAGAGCCAGTTATTCCTGACTAGGCATGCTCCATGCACCCTGCTGGTCCTTAGGATCAGTATCAGATGATCTTTATTGTTAAGCTGTGGTACAAAGGGCCTTTTTAATGAATACAGGTACAAGTTACAAAGGGAACACGGCACTTTGCCCTGTTCCCCAAAAACTATAGGATAACGGGTTTCAAATGCAATTTGAACAGCAGATTTCTTCAAACATCTTAGTTATATCACAATATCGCCTTCCATTGTTTTTTTATGAATTATAGACTTGCGCTTGACCACAATTAACCTGATAGTAAGTGATATTGCGGTCTAGGGTGAAGCGCTTGCCTAGAAGAAACTGGTTCACTCTCGTCTTAAAGGTAGTAAGGTTGTACAGTGAGAATAGCTATTCCAGCACCGAGTTTTACAGTTTTAGACAGTGTTGCCAACTCATTTTTTTAAAGAGAGCCAGATCGTCTTCATAAAAGAGCTAAAATAGAGCTAAACTTTTGGGGAAAAAAGAGCTAAAATAAAAAAAATATTGTAAATAAACATTTTAATTATTATTAGACAAAACGTTACACTTACAATACAAATCACACATAAATATATATATTTACAATGATAACTCGTCATCTGAGCTATCGACAGTATTGACACGGTGTGCCAAATTTTCAATTTGTAAGCCGCTTGTACTTGGTTCCGATTCCGAGTACAACTGTACATTATCGTAAGTTTTATGTGTACCAATTTTCTTGAGCACTTCTTTCGGGAGTTCGTAATTATGGCAGCACTTTTTTTCCCGTCGTAAGCCAGACCTAACGGCCAAGATCGCGTTAGTAGTGTCGTCTTTTAATCGGTTCCTCAATTTATTTTTAACAATATTTAGCTGGCTAAACACTCTTTCTACCTCTCCGTTCGACCATGGTAGAGATATCATCTCCAGAGCAAAATAACAAAGTTCTTTGAAGGGTGTTCAAAATGCAATGGTGTTCTCTTTCTTTAGCCATGGTACCAAGGTTATGCTATTCCATTGCAATTCTACTTTACTAATAAATTCTTCATCGTGGCCCATTTGCTGCACCAGTGGTGCAATATTCTCTTTGACTTGTTTCAAAGTATTCGAAACTGATAATTGGTTCACTTTTTTCAAAATGCGGTAGTTATCTGGCAACCTTTGTCTGAGCTGTTTTATTAGTGATAGCTCTTTTTTCTGTCGCGTTCGTTTTCATGAAATTCGAGTACATAAGATCGATTATTGAAAAAAAAAACTGTTTTAGAATGGAGCTAATATATGAAAAAAAAGGAGCTAAAGAGCTAAAAGCGTATTTTTGGAGCTGACTACTTGAAAATAGAGCCAAAAACAGCTCTAAAAGAGCTAAATTGGCATCACTGGTTTTAGACACCGAGTTTTAAATCGCTTAATATGGATTTTTGGAACTTTCAACTGTATATCGGTTTCTCTTGTAATCAAGCGCATAGAAATTAAAAATATATTTGTTTGACCTCCCATTCGATATCGACAAAACATTTTAACTATCTTTCTCATTTCAGCACCCTATGTAAGTAAACATAAAACAAAAAATAAGTAAAAAAAGTATATTTACGATCGAAACCAGTCTTCAATGTACACCTGTCCATTCAAGCTTTTTTTCAAAAGCTCTATTCAATTTGCCACCCTTTATGAATGAACTTACATTGCCTGCGTAAGAGTTGTTTTCGGATAAACCTGAGCGACGAATGCGACTTTAGAAATTGTTTAAAGTAATTCTAATAGTAGTATAATTTCTAAACTACTTAATCCTAAATACTCTTATTATATGACTATTTAAGTCTAAATAAAAAAAGACTGATTTGACTCTTTTTCCATTCATTTCATTTCTTTAAACATATTTACTACTATTTAAAATTAAAACTACAACTTTTTTGTAAGTACAAATAATAATATTAAACTATAGGTGTTCGAGGGTAGGGTACCTAAGTTACTGGCAGCATTACCACGATTATTGGATGGTCAAACTTGTGTGCTCTGATGGAAAAAAAATCGTACAATAAAAATGTTAATCTATTTGTTACACATTACGAAACATCATAATCGAATAGCATTCTGTTTTTAAACAGTAATGTAGGTTTAAAAAATATTCACCATTTGCACCGTTTCGCAAATAATTTCTTATTTGCTTTGAAACAAGCTCTGGTATGACCGCCCCGTTCCGGCATTTACTACGAGAAAAAAGCTTGCGAGGGGTGAAGGCACTCCTGCGCATTGTGAATCGCGTGCAAACGAAGCCCCTGTCCAGCCAGTCTTGCGTCAACCATCCTAGCGAGCGGACGCATCGACTCAAACACTTCCATTTTCAAATTTAATTAATTTCCGTTATTTTAAAATAAGGACATGTCTGTCTGCGTACAGTGCTTGCCAAACATAGAGCATAATGGCTGTAAGTGTGAGGTGGTTGAAGATGAAGTTTCAAAGATTTTATTTAACGAGCAGGCTATGCATCTGTCGTTGTGTCTGCGACAAGGTACGTAATGTATTAATTAATTAATTTAAAAAATAAATCTAAGTTTTTTTCAAGTCTTTTTTTCGCATTTTACTCTAGTCTCTGTTCAATTTGAGTCGCTGTTTTTAATACTTAATATTTTTCTACTTATATTTTTAGTTGTAAATTTGTATGCACTGCATATACATCGTCGATTTAAGGAATAAATTAGCTGGCTCTAAAAAAACGTTAATAATTTATTTATTAACTTTATCGTCTATTTTAAAGATATGGTATAAAACCTCAATATTCTGTGCCATATAGCCATATATGTTAATATTCTGTGCCATATATGTTACTATATTATAAAAAAATAATATAGTAACATGGTGCTTATTTACTTTTTGTCTATCTAGACTTTCGCAAAAATATTATTCCCTTGTCTGGGATCTAGACCAATCTTTTTAATCATCGAAATATAAAATAAAATAAAGAATATAACGGATTCTTATACTTAAGTAAATTATGAGTTTATCGCGCTGTCCGTGGAGACTTCAGATCCATTTTTCCATGAAATTTGGAAATGCGAAAAAAAATATCGACAACCTGTCCCGGGGGAGATTACGATTATACGTTTTTTTTAATTTTTACTATTTTTAAGCCTCGATATCTCGGAAACGAAGCGAGTTATCAAAAAAATTTATTCATTATTTTCGTTGAAATCTATAAGAATCCACCATCAAATCGTGGCGCCGTACGAATCGTAATCGTGCCCTGTCCCGGCTTCACAAGGGCTAGAGACATTTTAGAAACTGGTCTAGTTGTTTTTTTTTTTGCTTGGTAGGGCGATACTAAAAAGTTTTGTAAAGATATTGGAAAATGCCAACCCAGTTAGCTAGTTTAGACATTTTTTGATATTGTATACTTATAATCTTTTGACATTTCTTTTAAATATTATTGCTTAGCTGTAAATTATAGTGGAGTGCAATTAACTTATAAATTGACTTTTTGCACACCGCATATGCGGTAGCCTACAAGGGACATTTTATATTATTTTCCATGTTTTATATTACCTGTGGCTACGCAAATAAAATTATTTCATTTCATTTCAATGGTTGGACCTCGCTTCTGGAGACCCAAAACTAGCTAGCAGCTATTTAAATAAAATTGTATTTCTTTTTATTTTTGTCTAGTGAAAATTTTGCACATAATATGTAAATGATGTTGTATCCTACTATCCGACTAATATAATAAATGCGAAAGCTTGTGTGTGTATATTTGTCACTTCTTCACGCTCAAACGGCGATTTTGATGAAATTTGGCGTGAAGATAAGACCTTGGATTAACACACAGGCTAATTTTTATCCCGGATTAACTTCTTTTGTCCCGGATTAACGCGGGGCGCAACTGGTAGGTATAAAATAAAGCAGTACCATTCAGCATAATAAAATAAATATGTCTTATAGTATACCTATGTAATTTCAAACTTAGTACGAGTACTTTAGCCAACACTGTCATAGCCAAGTGATTCCTAACTCAGTGAAGCGATAAAGCCATAAACCCCGTGTGCTTAGCAACGTGGACACAAGGACGGTTGTCTGGACGAGCGCCAGTACACTGGAAAAGTGGCGTGAATCAATAACACTCCGAGATAACCTACACTAGAGAACAGCTGATTTAGCTGCATGATGGGAATCGCTCGATTAGCTTAAATATAGGAACACTCGATAGATCTTCGTTGGGAATTGCGCTTTACGCGTAAAAATTGGTGGCCTTACGTAGGGATTTTACAAAAAAAAAGCATTAGAACCACTTTAGGTTACGGATTTGATTGTGTTATTATTTTTTAATCACAAAGGAAACTGGATGTGTTGAATCGTTGATTAACTACTCAAAAGATTAATAAAAAAAAAATAAGATCTTTGTAGTGATAAACTACTTATCCCAAACTTAATTATCAGTCTCTGGGATTGATCGAAAAGCACCTAAATAATCTTTATCTAAAACTCCAATACAACTAATTAAAACATCTGACACGAACATATTATGATCAATATTTTATTTCGTGTCCAGCTTCCTTGCATATGAACACGACAGACGTTCCAAGCCCACTGATGAATTATTACCATTGGCTAGTGCAATTGGTGCTCAGGTGCATAATGAAGTGCATGAGAGTGGCCGGTCAGCTGCTTGCCGTCACACAAACCGACTATTTATATACAGCACGTGACAATACAATAAGGACATCGCATGCAAGCGGGCCGTCTTCCGTAACCACTTCTCCAATCAATGCCAGTAAAGCAGATCGTAAAAAACATGGCTCACCTCTGTAAGTATGCAAATGTTGTCGCGGCGCGGCGGGCGCTGGCGTGGTGTGGTGGCCGGGGCGCAGGGCGCAGGCGCCGCGCTGCGGGCGCGCGCAGGCTGGCTGTCAGCGGCGCCGGTCACTCCGCCGGCAGCTCGCACCCTCAGCAGACGCGCTCCGCTCGCCCAGCGCCTCCCCGCCGGCCCCTAGCGGCCAGGAGCCCCTCGGCGCCTCCGACACCCCCTCGCTCCCACACCGCGGCAGCGCCCCGGCCTCCGCCGCTCGCACGCAGCCGCCCGCCGGACAAAAGGTACGACCACGTCCGCCCTCCATCGCCATTCATTTCCCACAATACCACGTTTTAATTGTTTAAGTTTTTGAAGAAGCGCAATGGGGTTGCTGCATTATGACAAAAGAGGGGGTCAGCGATATCCTCGTTCTTTTGTTTGCGAGACGCGTACTGCGTTAATCCCCTAATTGATAAGTGGTATTGTGTGTGACCTTCGATCATTGCGGCTTCCATTGCAATGTACCATCTGATTCCAACATGTGACATTTATTTCTAACTTCGCCTACTTTGTTACATATAAGGTCGTACTTAATCTAAAATCACTATATTTCTATCACTCTACTTATAGGAACTTCGAAACAAAGACTCTCCATTGATCAAACCAAAACCTCAATCCATCACGAGATGGCACCAATATAATACAACTGGTACTAAATTGAGGCCTTCAAATCTATGAACATGACTTACCTACTTACCTAGTGCATGTGTACCGAACATTAGATATGCAATCCCTGCACGAACAACAACTACATGAATATGCATGCAACGTGGCTGACGTGACATTTGCATAATGCTTCCAATTTAACAAAAATCAACAATAGCATTAAATCGAATAATATAGATTATATTTTCTTTAAAAGTTGAAAAGATAAATAACAAGGTTGGAAAATTTATAATAATTATGGGGTCCACCATGTAACTAGCCAGAAATGGCTTACAGTTATTAATTCATTAATATTATCTGGAACTAGAAATAATAGATATAAATCTCCTTTCGCGCGAGTGCAAACTCATTTGAGGTTTCATACTTTATTCTGAGAAATTAAAAAGAAACGAAAAATATTTGAATTTGGGAAAAGGGAGAAGGACATTCGAATGTCGTGGATTGACGTTTGGGATTTTGAAGTGAAAAGATGGAAAATTGTGAAAAATATTTTATAAATTGTATCTTTCTGTTTTAGTAGAAGAAAACGTGATGTTCAAATAGTGTGGAAATAAAGTACCAATGTGCAGCGGTTCCGGGATCCAGGTTCCAGGTTTCTGAGCGTAATTCTCCTGGACTGAGTCACAACTGGATCTGGGTGAGATTGTATCATTCACGTAATTCTCAGGAGAGAAGGGAGGTAAGAGATTAATTTACTAGACGACGAAATAAGAATGTAAAACTTAAGATCATATAATATTAAATATACACCAGATTGATTTGTGCAAGCCTTTTACTTTACTTTTACGGCGCTATAATTATTGTATCGATTTGTGAAATTATATTTTACAACAAGAAAACTGTTTCTTTTAAAAGGAAGAACTAAACTTGAAAAGACAATAAATCCTATTGATAATGCTATTATGTCTACTATTTCATGAGATTATTTAAACCAACTTTATAGCGACCAAGCTACTCAAAAGTATAGTCATACTTTATTCTTGGACATAAACATGTCTACTGCTTTACTTTCCTGAGATATAAAAGAACCATTATATGCAAGATTATGCACTTAAATATTATGTCAAGTTATTTTAATGAGACAAAGTATAATGTTGATTTATTTCAATTAATGACTCTAATCTGAGTATAAGTAAGAGAGCGAGACTTCTCTATTATATATATTCTACCCCCAAAGGAGAATATATAATCACGTTCGACTTCCATATTCTACCTCCAAAGGAGAATATTTCATCCCTATATTCTGCCATTAACGGAGAATATTTCATCTATATTCTACCTCCCAAGGAGAATATTTCATCTACATATTCTGCCGACCCAGGAGAATATTTCATTTATATGTTCTGCCGACCCAGGAGAATATATCAATCTCATTTATCATCTCTTCTTCCTTCTTTGAACATACTGAGATTAGAGCATCGTGTTTAATTGGGTTAGGATTAGTCTAGGGCCGATAGTTTCAGACTGACTAGTCTAAAGTTTCAAATAATAGGATAGATTCGTTATAGTACTTAGAAAATTAGGATAGTTAGGATAGGGAAACCTGGAATTGACGGGGGACCTTTAGGTCTCGAACATAAGAGTCCTTTAGGATCCAAAGGTAAACTGTGGCGATGGATGCAGTGTTTGGTATAATCTAAGGGCTAAAATCCTTGCCACTACTTGGATTATATCAAATAAAAGAAAGAGAATTGAAAGAAAGTATCAGTTTGTAAGCAGGTGATTGATCTAGTAGGTAATGGACTATACTATAGGAAACTGAACAAACTGACAGAATATAGGATGCCCTCTTGTCCCTTTGCTTAGATTAATTAATATTAACCATCGAGTTAATTTGCTTAGGGCGAGTGTATGGAGGAGTATTAGGCTTAAAACTAAATTTGTATACAAGGTGGAATAACAGACTTGAATCTTTAAGTTGGTATACAAGGTGTTTGCCAGATTTATAATATTAGACAATTTGTATTGTAAGGTGATCTGTCGTTTCGATGATTCGACTTGAATGATGATGGCATAAAAGTGCGTAATTATGCCCTCCAACAATGAAGGTCAAGCAAATAGTGCTTGACGGGGAAATAACCACCCTGGATGACTTTCACGGAACGGGAGCGTGCGTGGGGCTCCGTTCTTCCCGATTATCATAAAAATATTGATGGTCAGGAATCAAGCACTATGAAACCTAGTAATTGATAAATAGGGTTTAATCTTCCTTTGATTTATTTAGCAAGAAGAAGATGTTTCACATGTCCTGCGATCTGCTTCGGTTGTTCAGTGTTACTTTATCATCATTATGTTATTTGTGAATGTGTTGTAATGAATTCAGTAAATAAATGTAAATAGTTAAATTTCAAGTTTGTTTATATGTCACTAATCTCCCTTTTAGGATTTTCCTATGTTAGGTTATTTAGTTCTGTTATTCTCTTGCTAGATCAGTTTAGAGTCTGTATTTTCTAGAACCTTTAAAGAGCTTGAGTTCTACATACATGACGAGGTCCTATCTTCTGCTAGACGTTACACTGCCATAACTATATTTCCTATATTAATAGATTTATTCCTATAACTGAATAAATAGACGTTAGTTCTAGGAATTGCATTTAATGTATTAGAAAAGAGCTTAGGCAGCCTGGCGAGGTACAACCAGAGACCTGACCTTTCAATCAAAGACCTTTCAATCAAATTAAATCACAAAAAAATGAGCATACATGTTCCCTGAACGATCACAAAATTATTTTTGAACTAACCAAATAATATATATAACGATAAAACTGTAAATTTAATTTTCCCTTATATGAGCCTTAAGCAAAATATCATAGTTTCCTATTTTCCGTAACCTAGTCCGTTTTTAGGAGCAGATAAAAGATTACTATAAACCTTATCACGGCACGAAGTCATAAAGTAGGGTGAGAGGTCACAGCTGATGTGGTGACGTCACGATTGCCAGTATTTTCGGGGGCTGCTAAGTTTTGTTACCATCGTCCTATCAATTTCACATTCGCTGTCAAATGGCCCGAACTTTTCTTGGGTCTGGGCTGTCTATATTACTCGGAACTTGTCAGAACAGCAAGTCTATTTCAGCCTTTACCTTATTAGAGTTAGTTTAGTTTGATGTTCAAGATTATTATGTATATTTTTTCTCTAGTATTTTAGGGTTCCGTACCTATAAGGTAAAAACAGGACCCTATTACTAAGACTCCGCTGTCTGTCTGTATCCAGGTTGTATCTCAGAAACCTTAACAGCTAGAAAACTGAAACTTTCTCAAGTTATGTATTTCACGTGCCGCTATAACAAATAATCCTTAAATAAAAATAAAAAATAATCTAAAGAGGGGTCTCCACACAATAAACGTTTTTTTTTTCGTATTTTTTGCTATATATAAAAAACGGTAACTGCTAAACACTTAAAATTTTCATAAAATATATAAATGTATATTAGCTAACAAATTAAATTATAAATTTTCATAAAATAAATATTTGAGGGGGCTCCCATAGAACAATGGTACGGAACCCTTTATGCGCGAGCCCAATTTGCACTTGGCCAAGTATTAAAAAAATCTGGCAAGTATTTAAAAAAATGTGGTAGTGAGAAATGTCACCTACTACCTTTTTAATATCATAAACAATCGAAACTCTCTAGTTTTTTACAGCATACAGCTAATCATTTAACCAGCAAGACACTAGTCAGTGACACTGGCAAAAGTTGCATGCCTATTTTAAACTCAAGGAGGCAGCTGGAAATTACCGTTAGATGCTTGGCAATTTTCAAAACAATCAAGATTTTCAACTCAGACTCTCATAAAACCACTCGGTTGCCAGCCTAGCTTGACTAGTCTAGAATAAACTCTCCCTGGAAATCGAATATCAAACGAGTATTCCGCAGCTTCTCCGCATATGACGTAACTTTGAAAAGGGAGCACCCATCTTTACGTTACCTCTGCTGGGATTCGGGGGTGTTTTCAGCAAGGTTGAGTGACCGTGTTGTCAAAGTATCCGTTGGTGATTGATACGCGTCTTCAGATTTTCTGATCCTCGGATCGTGTAGGTTTCCTCACGGCTTTTTCCGCTTCCGTAACGATTCTGAACCATAATTTAATAAAAACCTGTCAGCATTGCCATATGTATGCTATGTTAAGCATGCTATATATATATATTGATTTTTGAAAGTAATTTATTGATATAATTATTTTTACATGTATGTACAGCGTTAGTATTCTACACAACATTATAAAGTTAATGTTGTGTAGAATACTTTACTAGGCTAACAGTGCCTTTAAATAATACCTAGTAGTTTAAAAAAACTAAAAAACACGCTTATCTGACCGTTTAAACTGGGTCAAAATCGCGCCCAAAGAAGTCGGTTACAAACATACAAACATACAGGTGAAGCTAATATAAAGCATGTAAAAAGAAAGTTTTCATTTTCCTTAATTTTCCCGGACATTTGACCTTTCAGAATTCTAAAAATAGTTTTTCGAAGCTTTCACAAGACAAATAACAAACGATATTTGAACCTGTTTATTTACCCAGCCGTGTTATTTAGATCGCTATGTAAATGTCAAATGTTATGTGAAAAGCCGAGCCTTTCGGGATTCGGGAAGCTTAGTAGGTGCTCGTGTTTGCGTTTATGATCTACCCACTGCTATACTAATAGCAGTTAGAATAAACAATCGCTTGACGATTAAATTGTTACGTCACTTGGAAGGAATCACTCATCCTTAGTCGTATTACTTACTAGCTGTTACCCGCTTTAATCCAGGTCAAAAAGAAGTTATCCGGGATAAAAGTTATTTTGTATTAATCCAAAGTCTAACCAATATTCTATAGTAAATCTCATTAACAGCGGTCCAGCTATTAGAGAGTGAAGAAGTAACATAGATTTTGAAGTTAATTGTGTATCTCACGAGTACTACAATTGTTTTCGGGATAAAAAGTAAACTAGTTATGTGTTAATCCAAGGTCTAACCTATCTTTGTAGTAAATCTCATTAACAGCGGTCCAGCTGATGGAGCGTGAAGGAGTAATATAGAAAAAGTAGCTTTTGTGTTAATCCAAGGTCTATCCTATCTTCACACCAAATTTTTGTTATTTCTTCACAGAAGTAACAAGCATACACACACACACACACAAACTTTAGACAGACATTTATTGATAAATAAATATTTAGAAGTCAAGAAGAATATTAGTAGGAAGTAGGATACACAGGGTCGTGATGACCCAGCAGAAGTTATTCATTAGTTGAATCCTCTTGGGCAAGTACACCGGAGTGGACGGCCTTTCCCGAAACACACGTCTTCGGATATTGTGGTCTTCAAACATGTCGGTTACCTCGCGATGGTTTTCTTTCACTGTAAAGCAAATGCAAATCCACACATCATTTGAACAAGTCATTGGTGTAAGGTCATATAAAACCATACGTTTTCCTACCGAGCCAGACTCGTTAATAAAACAAGAGAACAATGAAAAAGTAAAAAATTACATAAGTTCGTTACTAATTTTAATTTTGCAAAGTAAAGTTTTATAAATACGAATATGACCTGACATCGTTTCATCAAACCATTTAAGATGGTCCAAACTACTTTAACAGTTAATTTTGTTTTATTAAGAAGCACTGCACTAATATTATTTGGAATGCAAAAGTGTATGTGTGTGCGCGTGTGTTTGAGAGAGAGAGAGAGAGAGAGAGAGAGAAAGAGAGAGAGAGAGAGAGAGAGTGTGTATGTTTGTTACTTTTCACGCTCTAACTTTAATGAAAATTGGTCCAAGGAAGCCGCTGCCACTAAATGGCGAGTTTGAAATGTTTTCAACTCCCTTAGGGTTTCTAGTGAAAGGTTTTAATTAGGAGAATACACTAGGATAAGTTCCAATTCCAATCTTCCAATGGGCTTCTATATTTTTAATTAAAAGCTTGTTACCAAAAAGGGTCGTAAGACATTTATATCTGGGCGCTACTGGATAGAAAGCTACATAAAATTCGGGTAAAACCGCGAGCCGAAGCTAGTACTAAAATAACTAGTTATTGGCACAGCTAAGTCAACAACTTTTGTTTTATTTGGCAAAATCTCGCAAAATAAACATTGCCTCCAATTTGTCGGTCAACAAATGTTTTGTATGAAACTACTAATATTTTATACATATTTAGCGTGCAAAATTCGTAAGAAAAATATGTTTATCAAGTTAGACGTAATAAGACCGCCCAGAGGTAAAAAGGAAACCCCATAGCTTCATTGAATAAGAAACTCCTATAGGAATCATTATTTGCTCTTTATGATGTATTTATTCGATCTTGCTACTATTTATGAATCCTTTTCATCCCTATTCATATACTTACTTTAACCGTAATATTATGAGAACAAACGTAAATTTAAAATTTAAAAACCCTTCGACTAGTTTTTGTGACGACAGCCATCTTAGATATGAAATGTACTATAGTGTATGTATTCTACCAGTCAAGCCCTTTCATTTGATACCCATATTGACGGAGTTATGAAAAACTATGTCATCCGCCATTTTTGGCGGCGGCCATCTTTGTCTGATTTTTATCAAACAGCTTTACACACTCCCGACTGCTACACCTTTGAAACAAAAAAAAAACTAAATCCAAATCGGTCAACCCGTTTAATGTCACACACACACACACACACGCACACACACAGAGAGAGAGAGAGAGAGAGAGAGAGAGAGAGAGAGAGAGAGAGAGAGAGAGAGAGAGAGAGAGAGATACGTCAAACAGATAACTTTAAAAACCCGTCTTTTTTGCGTCAGAGGTTAAACTAGGCCCATTACGCACTTTCTTATCTGATGAAGGAAAAATCCTCATCCCTATATAATTCATTTCAACTTAGGCAGGCTTTCGAGAAATCCGGGTAAAGGTTACCTGTAATACCTTTTTAATGGATGTCTGTCAAACCTTTACGACTTGGAAATCGAGGATTTAGACATCCTCGATATTTAGGCATCTTCAAATACCTGATATCTTGAAATATATATTTGTAATTTGTAAAAATTACAATGTAAGATATTTGAACTAGTTTTTTTGACATTGTTTTAATTTTTAGATTGGTGACATACTCGTATTTAACTCAAAAATGTACAGAAGTATATTTATATTCTTATTGTATAATAGTTGTTGGTATAATATTTTATAAAAATTTATGTATGAATTGACTTGTAAAACATTTTTACCAAAAAATGATGATTATGATTATGATATTGCGTCTACCTGAAAATGTTTTAGGTAACAAAAGCTTTTGGGGTTTTAACAAATTCGGTACCTATACGAGTATGTATATTTTTCACTCTAAAATATAGAATACTAGCTGCAGTAGTAACTGCGTTAATCCAAGATAAAAGTAGCTTGTGTTAATCCAAAGTCTTAGCTATACCACAGAACAATAACTAGTACTACGGCTATACTCATTCGAAATTTCTTGGAAATCTGTTCAGTCGCATGAGCGTTAAGAAGTAACAAACATACTTAAACTCACACAAACTTTTGCATTTATGATAAAGTATTAGTATAAGTCGTAAGATTTATCATTCTTAGCAACAGTGTATGTGTTTTTTATTTTTGCATATTAGTTACGTTCGTTAGGTCACAGTATGTGAAACGTAACTCGTGCTACGTAAATTATTATATACTTACTAGTTTATATTAAAATATATTTAAAAATAATAAAAAAGCTGAAGTATTATTATTATAAAGAAAATATTATTGAAGTAATAATTAAATAATAATTTATAAAACACGGATCGAAGGTTCTAACTGTAGTGTTGTAGCGCTTTTTTTAAGTTGTTATAATATTGACTTTACGTTCAGAAATTAGAAGTAATTAAACCTCTTTAGTTCATAAGGTTTTATAAGTTATAACATATTAAAACTGTACGTTGTTTCTCGCGGCAATGTGGAACAAAATTACCCTATCACCAAACGAGATCTGTTTATATACTAAACGGTTGTGCTTAGGATAGAAGTATCTGAAATATTTTATAACAATGTCAATAAAATTGTTAGATACTAAAGATTAAAATGACAATAGAACACGAACTAAACCTCTAAAACGAAGCAAGTTTATCGGTCTTTTTTGTATTTGAACTATTTTAGCTAATCGTGGCGAATCAGCGGCACACACGACTAAACTAAATTTAATGAAGCCCCGCCCCGTCTCTTTTTATCTTAGGTGGCCAGAAAGAGACGGCGCTTTCTGCACCATAGTCAAACCAACTAAAATCACGTTGTAAATATCATGAGTAAGCCATAGAATGATGATAAAGCTTTTTATAGTGCTGGCCTGGCTAGCATCACCATTAACAATTAGAAATACTGCCGCCAAGCAATGTGTTTCAGCAGCCTCCTTAAGAACCAGTTAATCCAAACTTGGAATGCTCCACGTTAGTTCAGAGTGTCGCTAACTCTTGGTCACGCGTGCTACTGGTCAAATCACTAGAGGTACTGTCAAAAAAAAATTACTATAAAACTCTGTGCTGAGTTCAATCGAATGGAAAATAGTACGATTATAATTATTAAGTAGGAATAGTATTAGTATAATGTTTGTTTACAAATCAATAAAAAAAATATAACAATAATAAAAAGATAAAAACTGTGTTATTTTTTTCTTTGAAAATAAGCATTCTTCATCAAAATTCTAGCAAACACATTTTCACGCCATATCTCCTGTTCTGAAAAGCGCGGGAGCACAACAACCGCATTTACGGATCACGCTAAAACGAGTCACGCGAATATTCGTGGGAAATTTAAAAATAAAATCTGATTAGCCACCTCACCTTGCGAGAGAATGAACTTTGAATTTGTCACCATTCCAGATTGATAAGGATCGTGTTTCTAAAATAATGTTTGAGTTTATTATAGCTCTAGTGTTATTACGAGTAATATCACTAGTGCGGTTAATCTCTTCTATCTTTGTATCTAATCTTCTTTTGATATGAAAGTTATTTATAAAAAAGTGAAGTTTGTTATTTTCAACGGCGTAATCGAGTCCTATGAAAAATTTTGTGCAACGACTTTTTGTACCTAAAAACAGCCGGAAACTACAGTAAACATGAAATGGCGACAAGTCTCAGGTACAACGTGCGATCTAAAAATGTCTATGAACTTATGGGGAAAATGTACGATGAGACGATCATAAGACCTGTCGTATTGTATGGAACTGTAGGTTCCGGCTGTTAGACTTAGTACAAATAGTCGTTAAGCCAAGTCAGAGGCCTTCGTGCGGCTTGAAAACTCTCGACAACTAAGCTCATACGAAGAAGAAGAAGAACCTTTATATACGGAACCATAAATAGGCGTTAATGGCGAGATGACTATTCGTTTCATTTTCAGATGTATGTATATTATTCAAGCAAATTAGTTTTGGCTTGTTACCCCACAAAAAAAACAGGTTAATGGTAGCGCCAACTATTTTTTTTTACAAGATAATCTTATTCGCCCTTTACTATATTCGAACAAACGTTCCTTCGAACAAAAGTTTATTCGCAGCAGCGTTTTTCGAAATAAACTTATTTCGCACAAAAGTAAATTCGAACTAACGTTCATCGAACATCTGATTTTCGAAATATCGTGACGACCCCATGCAGTCAAATACATTCTCACATAGAATAGGGAATCTGATGTCACTTTCGGCGACTTTTTGCTCTCTATCAACGCGAAAGACAGAGTATTCCCTTATCTGATCAGATTTGCTCCCCAGGGTACATCTATGTTTGATAAGCAATTAAGTTTTTTGCTTATCAATTTTTTTTACTCGTACAAAAGCATTTCAATAAAAGGGCTCACGAGCTAGCGACACTAGCCTAAAGTGGAGCATGCCTAGTCTGTAGTATCTGGCTCTCAAAGAGGATGCCGGAACAAACTGTCAGGTATCTGGCAAGAGATTTCTCACCTTGAGGGTAGTTGCTAGCTAGACAAGCACTAGAAAATGCCCTACCACCTCTTTTGCCAGGGATTCAGGGTTATTATGTAAAATATATAAAGCAGTGGCTTAATAATTTACTTCCAGCCCTGTTCAAAGAAAGAAGGAGAGGCCACGATTATAGGCAAGCAACTACACTGTGATAAGTGACCTGGGAGGTGTTTTTTTAAAGTTTCCATTTACGAAATGTAAGAAAACTTGTGTACGACGATGACGATGTAAATAAAGTGTACGACCAATAACCCCAATATTTTTTTTTACTTTGAGCTTACCAGCTTCATCATTTTGTTTCAAAGATCAAGGTCAAAGTTTGCGTAATTCATGCAATCTGGTTTATAGATCCTCTCTAGTTTTTATGTCTTTCACATAAAACGGATAAGAAAACCCTCATGAATGCGGGCTCAAACAAAGCGCTTCTACGATTTAGTTCTACTGCTAAGGAGAGGGAAATTTGCCGTATTATTTTGAACAATAATAAGTTATATTTTCGCGTAGAAAACGGTCACACTTACTTATTATTAAAAGTTGGAAAAAGTATACAAAGTTATGAAGATGGTGCTCGGAAAGCTCCGAAACTGTTGGACTCATTCCAACTTTTAATAATAAGTAAGTGTGACCGTTTTCTACGCGAAAATATTAAGGTGCCTTACGTGAACAGTTTACAATGTTTAATAATAAGTAATTTGACTTTGTCTTTGACTAAGAGAGATTTGACGATCTTCTTCTTCGTATGAGCTTAGTGACCAAGCTCTGGTGTCGAGAGTTTTCAGCCGCCCGATGGCCTCTGACTTGGCTTAACGACTGTTTGTACTCGTACTAAGGTTAACAGGAGGGATCTACAATTTAACGTGTCATCCGACCCTTCCCATCAGCACCAGATGCCTCGGTAGCACCTGGGTGCTAAAAACTCTTAAAATTTGCACAGATTATATAAATGTATATTAGCTTGCGAAGTAAATAATTAAATTAAAGTAAAATAAATATTTTGGAGGAGCTCTCATACAAAAAATATTTAAACAATTTAATGTATTTTTAAGCAATTTTTAAGCTCGATCTTTATTACGACCTTGTTAGACCTTCTAAATATACACAGAATATTTAATTATTATTAAACTTAAAAAATAGATATTTAAGGTGGGTACAAATAAAGTACTAGACCGCGCGGGAGGTCACCCACTCGATGGACAGACCAAACAAAGACAATCGTGGGTCTCCCCTTAAATGTGTGCGCCAGGATGACCTCTAACAGAGAAAAATGGCGAGGCATCGTGAGGCGTGTACTATCTGTCCCATCCAGTACTACTTCTTGACGACCACGACCGCTCTGTCCAGAGCGTACCGAGTTAGAACAAGACAAATAAAGTGTTTTTTGTTAAATTTTATCATAATGGTACGGAACCCTTCATACATGAGCCCGACCCACACTTGAGCATTTTTTTTCTAACAAACCCTTTCTTTTTTAATTCTGTTATCCATCCTTGTTTACAATTAACCCTGAAAACCTATAGTTCTGTATAGCGTCCTATAGAGGTCCAGACTCAAAGGCGTCTCATCGCGACAGACGACAGACCGGATTAGCTCTTAATCAGCTGCCAGTTTAGCCAGCTTATTAATACTGAACGTGACCTGATTTTTTTCTATCCATTATCTACCTCATAATGACAATAGAGGTTTATAGAATAAAACAATGTTTAGACTAGAGAATATTAAGTATTATAACTGAGGCAATAAAGAAGACATTAAAAAGTTTATTCAAATCCTCTCACTTGCCAAATGAGAGTGAGAAAGTTGCATTGTTGATATGTAGATATTTATTTATGCTTATTAACACACCTCGACTGTCTTGTTTTTCTTTGTTGCCTGGAAGAGATCGTTTTAAACGATAAAGTCGTCAGTTAAGGTAATCGCTTCTAATTTTTTTGTATGTTTCTTTTATGTAAGTGTTTATGTATCTATAAACTCTAGTGTTACGAGGATATAAAGTGCCTACATCGTACAATGTAGGTCATATACATTGTACAATATATTACATCCACTATATACAATTTAATGTGCATTGTAATATGTACATAATATTATGTCGTTGAATGAATACGGCATTTTACCTTTTAACATACATTTTTTTTAAACTGTACAGCAGCTTAGTATTTGAGCGTAACCACACGAGTTAGCGTTACTCTGGCCTTAAAAGGAGCATACCTAGTCTGGAATAACCCTATCCAACAAATGAAAATTTAGCACTCCAATTAGTCCATTGTGAATAAATTTTACAGTTATCTCTATTAGATCACTTTTCTTAGTACAAGCAGTAGTTAAGCCAATTCAGAGGCTATTAGGCGGCTTGAAAACTCTCGACACCAAGGCTCGGTAGTTAGCTCAAAAGAAGAGGAAGAATAAAATATAGCCTTATAGATTTTACTCTGTGAATATTCTACTCATATTAGTGGCGATTCTGGTGTACATATGACTAAACTAAATTTAAAGTAACTCTGTCTCTTTTCACCATTAGTGAACAGAAAGAGATGGCACGATCTAAACCATAGACAAAACTACTAAAACCACGTCAAATATGGAAAATGTAGGTAGTTTTAGAGCTGATACAATTGAGTGTGTTCTAAAATCGCCTACATTTTCCATATTTGACGTGATTTTAGTTGTTTTAACTATGGTTCAAATCGTACTGTCTCTTTCTGTTCACTAAAGATGAAAAGTGACAGGACTACTCTAAATTTAGTTTAGTCGTGTGTTCGCCAGAATTGCCACCATTGGCAGCATTATAGTGTCGCAAAACAGATACTCGTACATCGATCGTTGATACATGACTGCAGTGTTCAGACCAAGGTCAGAGAGTGGCTGGCAACACTGAAATTTACGCCTGTTCAACACGTAGCCAGCTCAAACTAGACATTAGTGGCACTAGGTACTTAGTTTTTAATGTAGGGGACATAAAACTATTATTGTTGCATAAATGTTATTACACTATTGACGAATTTCTTAACGATAAGGATTTATTTTTTGCATGGCAAAAAACCGGCTCACTCCTCTTGTGTTGCGATACCCGAACAGGGTCCTTTATGAGATACCTACCTTTTAAATGTAACATCATAATTATGCCATAATGAAGCAATAAATGTATTTGACTTTGACTTTGACAGTAAGTCCATGCTTTTTAATGTACGAAAGCTTCTTATTTCACGTAGTTCAAAGCCTTATTTAAACATTGCTGAAAAAAAACGAGTTAGATGAATATGCAGTTCGATGTCCTGGACTAACTCATGGGCCAACTTTTAACTAGCTTTTTGTCCTAGTTAACGCGGATAACGCAACGGGATGCTAAAACCATATTGATGAATCGGTTTGGTATCAAAATAAGTATAAACATCTCTAGAGTTGTTCTTTAGACGGTCGTTAAGCTATATTTTTTTTTGTTTTTATTTACGCTTTATGATTTATAAAAAACTGTATATTCAAGATTTTGCCCTTATCATATACTTGAGTGTTCAATATATATCTATTTATATCTATACCAATATATGAAGACGAAAAGTTTGATTTTTTGTTTGTTTGTCTCCGAAACTACTGGACCGATTTGAAAAATTATTTTGGAAGAACATTATCCCTGTGTAACATCCAGGCTATATTTTGTTTGTCTTTGAAACTTACATTATTTTACAGCCCGTGCAAAACCAGCACGATCTGCTAGTTGTTTATAAATACATTATTCAGTTTTGAGTCAAAAATTATTCATTAATGATTACTAAATAAGCTACCTACGCCTACGTCGGCCTCCCGAGGGTAGGTCTCATTCCAAACCCCAGTTTTCCAGTTTACGCTTGTCGCACGTACCAATCGACCGACTTATTTATGCGTCTGGAATCGACCCATTTCCCCTCTCTTCTTTTGTCCTAGTACATAGGGAACGTAGGTAAATGGCACTACTGTATGACTCAACTTTTTGACTCTATCGGAGAGTCAGAAAAAGATCTCTGGTTCTCAATAACACTGTTGGTTGACTTTAAAAATAAGATGGATAACTCATACCCTTCTTATTTTTGTTGATTATCATCATATATTATCTTATTGATTATGTAATAGGTGCGCTAAAAATACAGTTCTCTTAAACTAAATCACTACTTATAATTAATACCATAAAAGTATCTATGAGATAAACATTGTAAACTGTTCACGTAAGGCATCTTAATATTTTCGCGTAGAAAACGGTCACACTTACTTATTATTAAAAGTTGAAATGTTGTATGAAAAATTGTATTATGGTATTATTATATTATTTACAGAAATAAAACGTAGAAACTACATAAATTAAATATTCGAAATTTTAAATACTTATAATATAACATTGTTTTGACGATCTCTTTAGCGTTTTTTTTTAGCAAACCTATTTGAGGCACAATAATAGAAAGTACAATGTCTCATAGATCTACTGGTTAGGTCAAACGACGAAGTGTCCTGACAGTTCAGAATTTATCGTAACCATTTATTATACTCGTAACTCTGCGGCTGGAGACTGGGGATATCGTCTCAAGGTCAATGCAGAACATAAGGATAGCTTCTTGGTAGACAAAAAGTAAAATTCAGGGGTGGATATTTAATAGTACGTATACTAGCTGAGCCCTGCGGTGTTACTCGCGTTAATCCGGGATAAAAATTAGCCTATGTGCTAAACCCAAGGTCTAACCTATCTATCTATATACTAAATTTCATCAAAATCGGCATAGCCGTTTGAGCGTGAAGTAACATAGATTTTGAAGTTATTTACATATCCCACAGGAACCTCAATTGTATTCGGGATAATAAGTAGCTTATGTGTTGATGCAAGGTCTGACCTATCTTCACACCAAAATTCATCAAATTCGATTCAGCCGTTTGAGCGTGAAGAAGTAACAAACATACACACACACATAAACTTTCGCAATTATTATACATATTAGTAGGATAGTCTATTAATGGTACGTTAATTAGTCAGCAGTCTTTGGGCGGCTTGAAAACTATTAACATCAACTACCCACTTAGCTCACACCAAATAGAAGAAGGATGACAATGGAAATAATCTAGTCAGTAAGGGTAGTATTTATTTCGAATAAATAAAAGAACATATAGTTTTCGTTTCGTTTTTGTTTTTACACCTAAACAAATGATCTTGAATAGACTATCGTTTGCCCGTGACTAGATTTTAACAGAAACTATAATGTGATCATTATACTAGTGCAAATGTTTACTTTTAGTGTCTACATGTTATTTTTAAGAAATGTAGCGCTTTAGGGACTAAGTCTCTGTAATGCTATATTTTTAAGGAATAAATGAATTTGAATTTGACTAGCTTGGCGAAAATATTTATACTTATTTTGGTACCAATCGGAGAATTAGAAATAAGACTGGTTAAAAAAATCTAAATTTCAGTTTTTTGAACCAGTTTTTTTTAATATTGATAAGTCCGATTGGTACCAAAATAAGTATAAATATTTCTAGAATAAATCGTTTGACAACCACAAAATCCGAAACGATTATGACCTATCCCTCTCTCCTAGTGAGAGAAGGCCTGGAGTCTCAGCAATGGGAACGTATTAGGCTGCTTATGCTTATTATGTGCTATGCTTTGTATGTATACTATATTAAATACTGCAGTAACCGGCAGCCTCTAACCGACGTATGCGGATATGACGTCACGGGATGTCCTTGAACTCAGTGCAACCCTCTCGAGGGGGGATTTGCAAATTCACGGCTCAATGCCAATGTGCACGGTTGCAAATGCAATTAAAAACCCGACGTGTAGTTTATTCTGGAAAAACTTGCGTGCTGTGGAATAATAATATGTTAAAAATATTTGTATAATGTTTTAGCCACTTAAACCATTTATATTTTTGAAATATTTTCTATTTATTTATTCATTGACGTTTAAAAGTAAAAAGGAGCACGGTGTCTTTTTTTTTGTGTTAGGCACCTTACCCGCGGACACAGACTACTTATAATTTATTATTTGCAATTTAGGTTTTTCATTTTTAATTATTTTGTAGTTTTTAATTACAATACATTATAATTTATAAATAAAAAGTATAAAAAATAATTATGAAACGATCGTTATGGTACATTTTTTTAATAATACTTTATGGTGCTAGCATCTTATTTGATTTAAACATATTGAGTGAAAACTTTTGGCGATTTAAATATATACTTCAAGCTGTGAACTTTTGCGCCTTCGTAACAAAAATGTATTTTTAACTACGAGTATGCTGTCGTAGCTATGCCGTTTCGTAACCATACTTTACTACGTAACTAGCGCTACGCAAACTTAATCCTCGTAGCATTATATAGCCATTCCGTAGCAACAAATATATACAGATACTAGCCGACTCGGCTAACATAAAGAGCATTGTTACTTAAGAATAATTAGGCGATAAGATTACATCACGTATCATACTAGTACTTGTCACAAGAAACCATTATTAGTTATATTTCTTTATTATTATGTAGATAAGCATTCGTGTACTCTTTGAATTAAATAAAGATCAGTCTTGCTCCGCTCTTTAAGCGGAACACACAAAAATATTGTTTTATAAAAACCCTTTTGCCTTCGCCCACAACCTAACTCACGTCAACCATAAATATTACGAACCGAGTTACGGCCATTAAGTTCTAGTAAGTTATTTAGTTTGGGCAATAAAATAGCAAAGTTAACCTAGACATATATCAATGCTACCTTTTGCTTTACTTTGATAAGGTTTTTTTTTTAAATAATAAAAATAATCTAGCGATTTCCAAGGCGAGATATTTCACAATTTATTTCTAGGCAAGCGCGCTCCGCTGTATACTACAATATAACTTACTATCAGGTGAAAAATAGTCAAGCGCTAACCTATATTAAATGAGAAATAAATTAGTGTGAACTATCTACACTAGAGTCTAGTAAATCTCTATTGTTGACAGTTCATAGGGTCTCTGACTTTAGCTTAACGACTGCTTGTACTAAGACTAAACCGGGTCCTACAATTTAACGTGTTATGAGACTCGCCGTAGCGCCCAGATGTGAATGCCGCTTTGTTTCAAATAACAGTCCTTTGGTTGGTTACCCTTCCATAGACAATCCGCATCGACCGTTCATGAACTTAGATAATTGCCATCAATCAATTGTTCCATTTTTCAGTGTCCGTTTGAAATTGCCATCAGATCACCTTAACTAGCCGAGCTACAAACTAGCTAAATTAACTGTGACAAAGAGTTAAAAATATATTTTTTTTAAATATTAATTGATGCATGTAACATTATACTCTTAGTTCACTTGTTATTCTTCTTCTTCTTCTTTCTTGCCTTATCCCACTAGATGGTGTCGGCAGAGCAAATTTTCTTCTTCCAGTCTTCTCTATCAGCCGTCGTCTCTACACTCACTCCTTTCTCTCTCATGCCCTCATTCACACACTCCATCCATGACTTCTTCGGTCGGCCTCTTGCCCTTCTTCCTTGCACTACCAAATCCATACAACTCCTAGTGACATGCGTTTCCTCTCTACGCGTCACATGCCCATACCTCGCCAACCTTCCACTCTTTAATTTTTCACTTTCGTAGTTCACTTGTTAAATTATTCAATAAGCAATATTACGAGTATATATGTTATAACAGATATAATAAAAAATAACTTGTAATATACATCGTATATCTCTAGGGTACACCTATTCATACATAAAAAAATAACCTAATTTGTGTATCCAAAAAACACAAGCCGTGTTCGGAAACCAACTTTACGTAATAAGTTTACGTATTTTTTGCCGTGTACCAAATGAGGGTAGCAAATGAGGGTCCCGATATAATTGGACCTCGGGAATTATTGCGTTAAAGAAAACGAGAATATTTTATTTTCACCGACCTGTATATTTGATGACGTAACTCGAGAAACTTCTTTAGGATTCCGCAGTGCTACATACAACCTTCGATCTGTAGAGCGAAATTTGATTATCGATAATATTTATAATATTATATTTATTATCGATACTGTTTATTATCGATATTATGGAATCTATGCGATCTACATATGTGTTTTTAAAAGTATGTCAAATATGACAAACTGATATTGACATTGATATAAACAAATTTCGTTAAATTAATTAAATCAAATTATACATATTTTTTTACTTGTCATACAGATTGTCTATTAAGTATTATTGTCTATTCTATCTTCTCTTGAACTTAATATGAACATAGTAATAGTTAATTTTATATAAGAAATAAATTTCATCAATACTTTTTTGGATCCTGCCATCTATCGGATTGTTTTTATTTATTATTTCGGTTGATAATAATTGTAAGCTTGGTTTCATGTTTGGCAGTAAGATTAACACTTAACACTACAAAATTTTACGCAAACTAACAATGTCTAAGTTTACTCAGACAAGTGTATTTTGCTGAAAAAAATCACGCTAAGATATGTGTTTTGTGATTAACATTTAGTAATATTACTTTTTTGCTTCCTAACTAGACCAACTTTTAAGTTTATGTTAAGGGATAATTATGTAAAAATCTTAGTACGAATGGTCAAATATCAGAGATGAATTTAGTATGAAGTTCGTATGCCCTTAAGCTCGTATGACGACCTCGTAGGCGCAATGGTTACCATGCCGGACTGCCAATCAGAAGGTTCCAGGTTCGATTCCCGGCGCGGCCAACAACTTTGTGCTTAAATAAATTTGTTGGCAGTGGGTCTGGGTGTTAAATATGTATCTATATAAAATATATATTATGTATGTGTATGTAGTATATCAGTTGCGATAGCTAGCATAACACAAACTAGAAATGGTTCAGTATGGAGTTAACCAGCCGTGTATGAAATGTGTCGTATATTTATTTATTTATAATAACTTAATCGCAAACGTATCGTAAACCTACCCAGTAAGAGACATTTGTAGTGAAATCCCAAAATATAATATTCAAATAATCATCATTAATATAAACCGGAAGAAAATTCTGATTCAAACATGATCTATATTTGGCTATTATTTGGCACTTTTCTTAAAAGTTTACTTAGCTGGTTGTTATTCCGCTAAACAAGGCGATAAAATCTCCTAAAATAGAAAACATTGATCGAAAAATCTCGTGTCAGAAACCATATTTCTTATCGAAACCTATTTAACTTGACACGGTTTCATTTCACCTTCCGTTTGGCGCTACCTGTTAGATGTAGGTAGAGAAATACTATAAAGAAAACGAAGTCTCTAAGTTTTTTTTGTTAAGTTTATTTTTAAAATATCCGGTATTATTCTTTAAATAATAATTACGTTTATTTCCCACTCAAACATAGTAATACAACAAATAAAAATCTATATTTTTTTAAATACACGATAAATTATTACCGGTAACATGAGTGTAAATAGGATAGAGAGGCCTTTGCCCAGCAGTGGGACGGAACCGGATAAAAATAAAAATAATAACAGCAATCTTGGAATTTAAATTTATCATAATATATGTTTGAATACTTCACTTCACATTGAGGAAGTTTAAAAAAAACAGAAGTGCCATTTCTTCAATAAATGATTTGATTTGATTTTTGCATCGGGAGTTTAAAATTTCGTTTACGGAGGTTGTCTATTACAAAAGTTTGAACCAGAAAAACGAGTATTACATCTCTCCAATACCATGCGTTTAGTTAGACATTTTCAGAACAACTAAGTCTGCGTAGAACCTAAAAACTTTTTCATTTGTCGTATTGCGTAGGATCTAAACTTATAATATGTTTTGTTACAGAAATGGAAATCGTCCCAGAGGGGAAAAACTTTCGATTGGTTACCGAAGACGAGCTCCCGGCTGTTGCTGATATCTTGGTTCAGTATATGCCTGAATCTCTAAAGGTATGTACTGCTAAGTGTAGATTTTGTAGATACACTCAAACTACAACTTACGTATACTTGTACTTGTAATGCTCTGTAAACTGATATCGTAAGGCATATTACTAGGAGATGTATGGAAATGGTAGTGCAAGGAAGAAGAGCAAGAGGCCGCCCGAAAAAGACATGGATGGAGTGTGTGAATGAGGACATGACATAGAAAGGATTGAGTGTGGAGATGACGTCTGATAGAGGAGAGTGGAAGAAGAAGATTTGCTGTGCCGCCCCACCTTAGTGGAATAAGGTAAAGAAAAAGCAGAAGATATTATACAAATATTTGCAATACAAACAAACGGTCACATTCGCATAAAAAACCTTGGATATACATTCATTTTGCTGCTGGTTACAAGTATTGCTATAATCGCTATGATAATTTATTAACAAGATTAGGGCATGTTTTTCCATTCTGAATTGATGAACTCATGCGTTTACATATAAATCAAACAATTAAAACGAGCAATATATAATCCTATTCCGACGTTGATCCATCAAAACAAGATTTCAAATCGACGGTCGTATCAAGTTGAAAAATGAAGCTATAAAATTTGGCTTTCAAAACTCGATCGAAGCCAGAAAGTTTGCCGAAAACTCTTCGAACAATTTTTCACATATTTATAACTTGGCTCTTTTGCGATTTCATTTTGCTTCCCTGAACTCGAATTGCTTTTCTGTATTTGATTTTAAAATGTGGAACTTTCGACAAGCCTAATTTAAGTAACGAAATTATTGGAATGTGTGATAAATCATAATTTTCGCTTCAGGAATTAAAATACTGTATAATATTTTCCGGAACATTCTGTTTTGAATTTTTTACCTATTTGAAAATCTTAAAAGTCTGAAAAGCTCAAACGTTTAAAATTGATATAACGCATAAATTCTAGAATATGAATTATTAATAATAGCAAACAACAAAGCGTCTAAATTTTCCAGACTTGTTTTTGGTGCGTTGGAACTCAAAAATTTGCCTGCGTGCAGCAATTAGAAAGAAAGAAACATTATTTAGGCCACGCGATTATATAAATATCAGCTTTAGTGCCTTATATTACAAACGTTTTTAATTTAAACGTAAATTTGTTCGGGTCAAATCTTGCGTGCATTAAATAAGACTCACTTTCCGTTGTCCCATTTCAGTAACATTTGGCCCACTTATGTATGTGATTGTACAATAATATGGAACCACGGAGCTGATCTTATTGTAAAGCCAGAAGACAGCCAAAGGAAGTTTAAAATTAAATAAACCATTCGAGTTTGGCCTCAATTTTGTTTTGTCTTGCTGAGGTCTTTGAAGCTTTTACACAGTATTTGATACACAGAATCAAAAGGTAGTCACAAGAACTTCTAAGAACGGTTGTCATGTAAAAGAAGTAGATTGGGAAGCTATTAAGCAGCTGGGGCTCTTTATGAAGTACCTATATTGTTTAAAATCATTGTTTTTCAAGTAGCTGGCCTATGTTTTCAGTTTCACCAGACAATTCAAACATATCTAAACAACAAGGTGTGGCACTTCCATTTTTATGTGGCGAAAAATTGGCCCGAGGATCCGATTTGTTTGCATTTCCCCGGATGTACTAGCACGGTAAGTTTTCTTTGAGACGAGTATTTAATTATTATGTTTTCCACCTTATCTTGATAATGTAGGCGATTGACGAATTATATTTGCTCACATTGGCTACACTAAAAAAACAACTCACGGTTGGTTTCTGCCGTAGGTTTCTAACTCTTACTTACTATAGAATAATTTAATCTAGAAAGAAACCGTCGAATGCCAGCAGTAAAGCTTTAGGCCAACCATAGGCCATTTAATGACAGACGAAGTCGAAACGAATATAATTATTTTATTTTAATCAAACCAAAAAGGATTGTTGTTTGTCATTGTAATTTGACTTTTATTATTTTAATGTTATATAAAATATTGTATCTAAAATGTAAATTAGATATACAATAATATAATAGGTTGCATCTATTATATTTAAAAATATCCTATGATTTTCAAAAAATAAATTAAATATATTATAAAAAAGGATTACTATGTTTTAAAAAACCAAAAAGACTTATTTCAATAATATGTTTTGATGATTCATTAACAAATATAAATTATATAAATGTTAGTTCCTAGGGTCTTTATAAAAGATACACCGGCTAAAATTTAAAAAAAAAACAAGATTTTTTGCAACGCTCTAGGAACGCCACTTGAGCTTGACATAAAAATCTCTGCATTCAGACTGTCGTCTAGAAGTGGGCCGCTTTGAAAATTTAAACGGAAAACGAGAAACTGTTAGCAACATTTTGTAAGATTTCTTAGGAGAAACATACATTTGTCACTGAGATTAAAACTAACCGGAATTAAATGTAAACTGGAATAAAGATCCAAAAAATATAACAATAATCTATGTTAAAACTTGGAAAGCCGATATATACGACGATCGATACCTAGATATTAAGTAACAACTAAAATTTCAGTTGAAATTAAAATTTGTGTAATTAAACAAAAACTTAAAAAAAAGTCCTATCGGATCATTCAGCATGATAAAATATATTCTCTACTTATATTATTTCAACATGAACCCACAATTTTTTTTTTGTTCATATTTCTAATCTACGAGTATGAACAGTTTAGTGCTCCACATGAACCTCTTTTTAACCGACTTCAAAAAAGAAGGAGGTTATAATATATTCGTCTATATGTATTTTTTTTTTGTTTTGGTAAATATACACGGAAAATAGGTCACCGGAATTCCATCAACCTGCGATTTTTAGCCTACTTAACCCTTAACTTTTACTAAGCAACATTCATACTCATGACATTTGAACAATATATTTAATTCTTCCAGCCCAACTGCCACACCTACGAGAGCGTAACCGTATTCTGTCCATCGGAGCGAGCGGAGCTGGTCGACCTCCTTACCTCCGAGGACAAGCTCCTGGACCTGACGCAGCCGCTGTACCTGAACTTCACCCATGAGGCTATCGTCAACAGGTTCGAGAAGCGCTATGAGGCACACGACAAGATCACGGGCGATGTATACGTGTGCGAGAATCCACCGAAGGAGGCCGACACTGATGGGTGAGCCTTTTTCGTTTTCGTTGTCTATGATAGCGTGGTCTTAATGACTCTAGTTAGTTATTTTAAGTACCTATAATGCCCTAAATACTTATTTTTTATACGAATAAATGTCTATGTATATACTTAACTGCTTAACTTAAAATCAGTAGAAAAATTATCGAATGCGCAAAACGAATTGCGAGTATAATTTTCGTTTCGTTTTCGTTTCTGATCGTAAACAAATGACCTCATTGGCTAAAATATTTGACAGAACCAACATTAAATCAACAGTATTTTAGTAGCGCCTGTAGCTCGGCCAGCTAAGGTGATCTGACACGATCATCAAAGCTAAGCAATGGTCGATGGGGACGATGTTTAAATGAGTGACCATGCACAAGACTTTCGTTTTTAAAGTGCCATTTTCATCTGGGTTCCGGCTGTTAGTCTTAATACAAGCAGTCGTTAATGCAAGTTAGAGTCCTTCGGGCGGCTCGAAAACCCTCGACACCAGAGGTTAGCTACATAGCTAATACGTAGAAGAAGATGAAGAAGAACAGTATTTAATATCTTCTGCCATGAGAATCTTCAAATATCTTGGAGTGGTATATTTGCGCAGAGATCTTACTAGTCTTCATCACACTTCACATTATATTTTTAAGCCCTAGGTTAGCATATGGGTTATTTTTTCATCCTCGAGTTGGTTACAACAAAATGATATCGCGGGTATGGTTAAACACTTGCATCCAATCGTCGTTCCAGCCTGCCATCGGACGTGGAGCTAGTCCGGCTGCAGCCGGCACACATGAAGGCCGTGTACGACCTGTACCCGGCCAGCGACATCGAGTGCCGCGAGGTGTTCGAGAAGCTGGTGGCAGAGCTGCCGGCCTACGGCATCTTCGTGGAGGGGGAACTGGCCGCGTGGATGGTGCAGTCCTACTACGGTGCTATGTTCTCCATGCAGACTCGGCCCGAGTTCCGCAGGAAGGGTTACGGGATCTACCTCGCGAGGCGCCTCACTAAGGTACGGGCTTACACAGGGTTCTTCGTCAAGAAAGAAAGAAAATTTATTTATTCCTGCAAAATAATTACACATCCTACTAATGTAATAAATGGGAAAGTTATTGTGTGTGTGTGTGTGTGTGTGTGTGTGTGTGTATGTGTGTGTGTGTGTGTGTGTGTGTGTGTGTGTGTGTGTGTGTGTGTATGTGTGTGTGTGTGGATGCGTGTTTGTGTGTGTATGTTTGTTAATTCTTCACGCTCAAAAGGCAGAATCTTACTAGCTTAACTAGCGGTTTTCAAGGCATGAGTGAACCGGTTTCTTCTAAGCAAGCGTGCTCAACTTTTGCAATATCGCTTACCAGTTTTTGTGTGTGTGTGGATGTGTGTTTGTGTGTATATGTTTGTTACTTCTTCACGCTCAAACGGCAGAACCGATTTTAATGAAATTTGGTGTGAAGATAGGTTAGACCTTGGATTGGAACAATATGTGCCAACGTATGGAGCAATTTTGTGATAGTTATTTGTTCCAATACGCATGTTATTATAGGTTTCATAATTATCATACATAGCTTGTATAATTACTACAGATATGAAACGTATAAAAACAAGCGAGTTCCACGTTTTGAAACTATTGCCCCTTATTTGTTGTGTTAAATGACATTACAAATAGAAAAAAAATACCAACGTTGGCACATTTTTTATCAAAGAAACCATAGATAAAGAGCCCCTCGCTAAACCTCCATGTTTGGTATCTGTAGTATTATATTATAATACATAACATTCAGTTTTTTCAATTTTACATTATGGCTGTATAGAAAGTTGGAACATGGTTCTATAGATATGTGAAAAAGAACTGTTTTTTTTATATGCGTTGACTGTATGTTTACTAGTTTTTTTTAAATACGCTGTCAGTTGAAAGCGACTCTCCCTAGGAATGAAAAGTATTACTTTCACCTTGCTCCTCAGGCAACTTCAGACATACTTTCAGAGTATGAGTAATGAAAATTGTATTTAATCTCATTCGTTCATACTTCAAACATACAAGGGACAATATAATATCAAACAGCGTAGAGAATCTTCGTACTACGGATCGTAGTCAGTGTTGTAGCACGCGTGTAGCAATGTCTACGACGTAGCATTTATCCAAATAACTGCATTATTTTTCATCAAAGCGTTTCCACTACCTTTTACAGCTTAAAGAAATTTGATACTACTATGCCAAGGTTAACAAATCCCGTTTTTTTAAGGGGTCTTTCTAAGTTGAGTTGAGCAAATAGTTGTAAATAAAGGATATTGATCCTTAAATTTTGTTTACCTTTTGATTATTTTTTTTACCAGCGACGGTACGGAGATGATATTAAGGATGGAGCTAGCCAATGTTGCCATTTACTTTCAAAAATACTGGTCCTATTTGAATGCGGCTAGGATTTGATTGTATGTTCTTCTTAGTGTTAGTAGTTCTACAACTACTGTAGTCACTACTGGCTACAACTCACTAAATTGCGCTGCCAGTGATATTTCATATATTTCCTGTTACAACCAAACCGTTCTAGATCCGATATTATTTTCAATGTATTTTATTTTATTATAATCTATGACCTGACCAGTGTATTATCTATTCCCAGGAGGTAGCAGCGCGCGGCTACAAGCCGTTCGTGGTGATCCGGCCCGAGAACGACGCGTCTCGTTCGCTGTACTGCAAACTTGGCTTTGAACGGAAGTTCCGAACTGTTCGGGCCGTGCTCCGCCCCCGCTGAGTCATAGAGCATCACTAGCAGATTTTATTTTTTTAAGACTTTTGAAATTCGAATTATATAGCTTGCGGTCTTTGATCGCTTAGGCTGGGACACACGAGGCGTTAAGGTGAACGGGCAACCTTATTCGAAATTTAAGTGTATTAAGAAAACAATTGAAAGTCCGTTTTTATCTCGCATATGAGTGTGATAAAAATTCTTTCAAATGTTTTCTTCATGGACACAAATGTTCTAGTTACATTTTATTAAAATCTAGAGTAGGTACGTTTAAAAAGACATTCTGGGTGCTAAACATCAATAATCAAATCTACTACCAACAAAATACAGTGAGACTTCGATCATGAAACGCTTGCTAAACGAATGACAGAAAGGGCTTTATAAGCTCAAGCAGAACTTAAGCTCTAATTTAAGTATACAATGTACATAATCAATCAATATTAAGTTTAAGGTACGAGCTCATGATATCGCTCTATGAAACATTCGGGCAAATGAGATAGATTATAAATTGTTCCTTAAAGACTATACCTATCTCCTTTGCTCATGTGAATTGGTTGCCTTTTACCTTGCCGCCTCGTGTTCCTAGGCTCTTAGAGAATTCTAGTAGTAGCTTTAAGGTTAGCGGCTATCTCTCTCGGTCTAGGCGTGTGATAGCGCCTTAAATAATACAGGGTGGGACGATTTTTAAGCCCCGGCTCAATCGCAAAATGAGTAAAACCTCAAGACCATAACATGGCAAAATGTTCAGCTGTATGAAAATATCGTGACAAATCATAAACGGGTAAAGTTATTGAAATAATTAAATAATATTGAAATAAGCTTTTAAATTGTTAAAGAAGATCTTTAAGCTATTATTTCGATAATTTTACAATTGCAATAAAAAACTGTTAACTTAAATTTTTGCCCATGTCATAATCTTAATGGACTCGCTCGTTTCGCGTTCGAGCCTAGGCTGACGTTGTTATCTAGATATAAATATTGACACCATTATTTTATTATCGCCAAACAAGATGCCCTGAACAGAACAGAACTCAGATTCTTATTTTATAAGAATCCAATTTTGGATGAAATAGTTAAATTAGAGTGAGATCAAAGTTAAAACAAATTATGTGCTATATTGACTAAAAGTCCAGATAATCCACATAATATCAGATTTATATTTTGTTTACTTATATAGAAATCGAGAATATACTTGAGCGTTTACTTCACTGTACCTATTGAATTATTATAATATATTATTGGCACATTTCCGTGTAAATATATCTTACGTATTTATATCCTCACTAAAGCTTTATTGAATAGACTTACCGAATTTTAAACAAAAATAAACCCCACCCTGTATACGCCGCGAAATTTCTCTGCTGTTTTTTAATCTCTTTAGAGTCTATTTCTAATCGAACGGCTTTCTTGTTGAACCTTTTCTCGGTAAGTTTTGATACTTGTTGACTCGTAGCTAACGCAGAAATGACCGCTTGCACAGTGCCAACAATATATTTAAAATGTACAGTAAACATGAATGAATCTAAGGACCTATCGATCAAGACTAAAACAGACGCTAAAAAAATATAGTTATTAACGTATTGTTATATGATTAAGAGAAAAAATATCAAACTTTTAGTTTCGTCTTCCAAAACGTAAATGTGAAAAGTTTTATCTCAGTTTTTATTTTTTTAAATATCTGTCCGCTGAGAAATAGCAATAGTACGAGTATGTCAGTCTATCTGTCAGAATAATAATGATAAAATATTATATTGTATCCATTACCACTGATATGATTATCACTGGCAGTGGTGACTTTTAACAAAGTGTTAAATACCAGACGTGGGGGGCATGTTTTGTATACCTGATTGAATATATTGATGGCACTGAACCAAAAGATGCGAGAGCGATAGCCGTTGCTACGTTTTTCGACGTAGCATAGTTACCTACAGATCTCAACGACTATAGCAAATCGATAAACAATGGAACCCTGCCATTTATGGAATCTATAGCAGTTCAGCACAATCGAATGAAATAAATTTAGATTTTGTTAAATCGAGTGATATACGATGCCACATCTCTATTCTATAAATTGATTTTAAAATCATTCTATTTGAAATCTCTTGATTCGATCATAAGTGTGAGTGTACCAGTTTTAATTTTGTAAAAGACTTAATCTATAGTAATTTAAAAAAAAATCTGTAATGGCAGGGTTTCTATTCCATACAGCGAGTCATTTAGGCGAACGCTTAGGACCATCCGTTGATCGGGCGGGAATAATCTCATATACATACCATAGACAAAGTAATATACTTTGTCTATGGTACATACTAACATGTTTGGGACCTTATAATTTGTGTGATAATCCTAAATCTTTGATCCTGTAAAATTCTAATAAAGTTATTGAAAGAGAAAGGTCGGTCCGTCACCTCATTGCAGCTTGCACTACATGATTCGATTTTGAAATGCACTAATACAAAGGCAATTTTATTTTCAGTTTAAAAATGTTGTTATATAATTACATAAAACCTGTTACTGAAAGCTTGAGTACCTGAGTATCTACTCACTAAACTATTTTGTAAAAATATCATTTTATTGTTATGTATTGCTCTTCAGCCACTGAAAACTAGGCATGGGGTCTAAAAAATCTGATTGCGATGTCAATCAGTTTTTTTTTTTAAATTTGATTGACATCGTGTCAAAGATTATTAAGGTGCAGAATAATGAGTGGCGTTGATTCTTATGCCTATTATTTGAAAACGTTAAGATTATTCTAAAAAGAAGAAGCCTAATTTTGACGTGCATAATTAGGAATTTAAAAAGGAAAATTGGCTAAATATCACCGTGTCTAGTTTTCACGATAGGTAGGTGTAATATTTCCTTATTCTACCCAGTTTTTATACGTCAAGGATAGAATGTCGGAAAATATATGAAGACAATTTGATACGAAACGTAGATAGGTAGGTATTTTAATACGGGAATGTATTTTACATCTAATAATCGACGTATTGTAGTATTTATATACGAAAATGTTTGCTACTATTGTATTCGTAGGCATTTATTTTATAATTACTGTTGCCCTATACCTAGGTGTTCTGAATTATGTCAGAGATATTATTATTAGATTGTGATGATACCGAATTGTTTGTAAATTATGATTGCTTTTGCTTATATTTAGCTGAATTGGATATTTTGTCTTCCTGCCGACAAAAACTTATTTGAATATAACAAAACCCCAAAAAAAATTGAGTATCTACTTACATTTCATTTGTTCGTGATGTCTTATTGTTTAGCTACGAATTTAGTCATTATTTACGAGACAAATACTCTATAAATTGTTTTCTCTGAGATGCAGCGATAATTTTGCTCAATCAAAATGCTTCCAAGATATTTTTGAAAATGCCAAATCTTATAATAACTGAATTAATTGGAAGTGTTTTATGTTTTGTGACGCCATTTTACGTTACTGTGTCAATAAATCTAATACCTAGTTAAAGCCTAAACACGAATAAAAATGACAATTCAATAGTAGACCTTGAAATCTACACTAATTAATTTCTCTGAAATTATCTGGCAAAGTAATAAAATTGGCAAATAATTAAATTGGCTAACAATAGTTAAAAACAACACCTTTTAAGTCGTTAATGCACTGTGCTGTATCAAAAACTCACATTATCATGCGGTCATGCTATAGCTTACCTACTAAAAGTAGGAACATAAAACATTGTCGAATAGGTAAAGTTTCTTCAGATTTCTAATTATAATAACATTTTCGCTGTACACATTTCTCTGTATAATCCGCAAGAAGCAAAAAGGACACTATTCCGTCCTATAAAATGTCAGAATGTCAGTCAGTGATCAGAAAAGAGAATAGGTATTATTTTACCAACAAAGAATGTGAATGTTTTAGTGTCCCTTCTGTACCATTAATTAGTTTTCTTAATTACCTTGCAAAGGTATTAAGATAATAAGGAAACAATAAAGATCTATCTATAATTTAATGAGTTCGTTTTATTTCTTCAGTGGCCACAGAACCTTAGTTTACTATTTTAACGTTAATATAAATTATTTTATTGATTTTTAGAATACTTTGAAAAATGTTTCAGTTCTTTTCACCGCTTGCAGTTTATAATGCTCAAAGTGTAAACTGATGTAGTAAAAAAAATATATTGTTATTAAAGTATTTTGTCTTAAAATTTTTTAGGATAATTATTTGAACCTTACTCAAATTCAAATTCAAATCATTTATTGCAGAATGGGTAAGGTTAGGTTATTACAGGTTATTATTTTAAGTCCCTCACACTCTTCGCCTTTAGGCATGCAATATTAGCAAAATATCCAAAAAATACATCTAAACTACTATTACAAGCAAAGTTCAACGACAAGGGTATACAAGAGTTATATAATTATAAATAATTGCTAGGGCACCTATTAAAGATAAAGAATATAAGGAAACAAGATATCATTTTTTTAATCATGATTTTCAAATATTAGAACACGATTCACACACGGCTGGTCAAGCAATACTAAATCATTTCTAGTTCGTGTTATAGTTGCCAACACAACTGATACCTACATTCATAGAATTATGCGTTATAAGTCTATGCCTACATTCATAAATACCTAACTTTATATCGATACAAACCCAGACCGACAGCCAACAAACTAAGTTCATAACAAAGATGTTGGCCATGCCGGGAATCGAATTCAGAACCTTATGATTGACCGATCGGAATGGTAAACATTACGCTGACGAGGTCGTCATTAGGCCAGATTAAACACGATAACTGAGATAAGATAACGATCCAAACTATAGCTAATACAAGCAATATAGAAATAGATTAATAGATTTATTCTATAATATTAAGATAATTATAGAAATAGATTTTACATTCTCCCTGTACGTTTAATTATAATTTTGTACGGGTCTCTCATAATTTTTTAAATATGATTCCTATCTCAATCATATTTGGCTGAATAATTAAGTACCATAAGTATCCATAAAAGATTATGTTAGGTAATTGCTGAAACATGTCATTTAATTTCTGTATGTTCCAAGAAATCGTGTTCGCGAAATCTACTGTTTGGTACTGTGGTTCGCTACAACGACCTTTATTTTTATTCAAACAAAATAGTTTTAGACAAGCCATAAACAATATTTCAGTTTAACTGAAGTAAGGTCTTAGAAGCTTTAGCATGCATTATGCCCGCATTATTAAATAAATTCATTGGCTAAAAAAACCATTTGACTGACATGACAGTGACAACTGTTTTGTTTGTAGTATGGCGACAAACTAATCAATTTTGTGGTCATATTTTGTAATTCACAATTTCACAATTGTTTTAAATGGATTTGTGATTCGCCATGTCTACTAGTTTAATTGATAAAATAGAACTACTTATAAAAAGAGAGAAGACAACTCCAGAGCGTAAGAAAGATGAACCTCCAAAGTCTTCTAATGAGATACTCTCTGAACTCTTTGGTGCATTTAATGCGGATCCACCTAAAATTGAGGAAATACCTGTGAAGAAATCTAAGAAAAACAAGAAAAAACACAAGAAAGAGAAGAAAAAACGCAGTCGGAGCTCCAGCAGCAGTAGTTCCGACGATTCCGAATACTCCCACAAGCGTAAGAAGCGGAAAAAAAGCAGCAAGCCGAAAAAGCAACAAACTTCATCGCGTTCGCGACGTCGAACGCCGTCGCCTACTTATTCTCCACCGTATAAACCCAACCCAGAGCTCGTACGTGTAAAACGTGAACCTGTTGTTAAAAGTGAAGATGTTCAAGTTAAAAACGAAGAAATTAAACCAGAGCCTAAGTCAGAACCAAAGCGACGAGTGTCAATCAAAACAGAGGAGACACCCGAAGTCAAAGATAAAGCCCCTAACGAAGATGCTAGTCAGATTCCTGTACCTCATTCACCAAAAGACATTCAGGTGGAATCAGAGGATCTGAGACAGAAGCTTGATAGCAAGAAAACTGAAGCTGAGACTGATAAAACAAAAGGTAATAAAATTCAAATTAAGAATTTGAAATTCAGCACAGTTTTTGAGGAAACAGTAAAGAAAGCAGAGGAGGAAGCTAGAAAGAAAGCTGAGAAATATGAAGAAGGAGAGTATACAGATTCCTCAAGTGAATCCGTCAAAGAAGTTGTTGTTAATTCTCATTTTCCTAAGACTTCAGACCCAGGGGGCTTGAAGAAACAAGCGGAAGATAAACTGTAAGTGCCATGCACACTTTAACTAAACAATTTATAGCCTCTACAACTATTTATTTTCTATCTGCACAAACAAACAGTCACACTTACTTAGAAAATGTTGGGTTCATCCCAGATGATGACACTTGTAATGCGTTGAAACCTGATGGATGCATATCCAACTTATTTTAAGTAAGTGTGACCATATGTTTGTTGAATACATGTATAATATAACTCATGATAACTGTTTATTTTCTTTTTGTCAGAAATTAAAACCTCTCAACTCAAATAAAAACCTTGCAAGTGAACTTTTGCATAACATAATGCAGTTATGTTCTATTGGTACTGTCAAAAAGACAAACGATAGGATGGGCTAGTTATAATATTACAAATTAGCTAATACCATATTAGGAAACTTTATTTATAAGAAGATTTATATCATTCATGTATATTTTGTTTGAAATACATTAGGTTTATAACCGTAAATATAGTTTGAAACTAGCAATGCTTGACAAGCTCATTATTTTAAAAGTGTAAATTAAAAATTGTTGGAAAAATATTTTGTCGGAAAGCTATGTCTCAAATTATCTTGGACGATGTTTAACACAGCTTCATACATACATACTCTTACATTGCATGTGGAGTTGAATATAACAAAACAAATAACTAAGCATGAGCAGCACTATATATTTCCACTACTGGGACTTGGGGCCTTCTCTCATGTAGAGAGAGATATAGGCCATAATCCACCACATTGGCCAAGTGCGGTTTGGCAGATGACACACATGTCTTCAGACATTGTGGCCCTCAAACATGTGGGTTTCCTCCTATTTTCCTTCACAGTAAAGCAAGTGCAAATCCACACATAACTCGAAAAACAAGTCTATGGTAGTGCTGGGATCAAACCAGGGGCTATCTGACTCGCTTTTTTCAATTACTAACAATAATTATTTTATTAGTTTAGTTTTATTAGGTACTAATTTATTTCTGTTAATTTTAGATCAGAAGATGAAAAATGTCCTAAAATAAGTAAGAAAACAGAAACTTCTGATAAATCATCCAGCCGGCACCGAAGTAAATCCAAAAGGTAACTTCATCTACAAATAAAATAAAACTGTATTTGGTAAGTCATTTGTGAGGACCAGTTACTATGCTGCCAAGCACTAATGTACAAGTACTTATGTGTACAGTTTTGAAGAGAAATTATTGGGTTTAAGAGGAAGTCTTCAAGGATCCAGATAACAAAAATTGGGGTCTTGGCGAATACGACGCCAGGAGTTCGATTGAGATCCACCTAAAAACTACATTTAAACTTTTAAATATAAAAATTGGTCCCCATTTTATACTGCGTCAGATTCCATTATGTACATAACTAATTATTCCTTTATTCAAATCATCACCATAAGCAGTCCACTGTATGCTCCCACTGCTGGGACTCGGGGCCTTCTCTCACGAGGAGAGAGATATATGCCAAAATCTATCACGCTGGCCAAGTGCGGGTAGGCATATAACACACGTCTTTGGATATTGTGGTCCTCAAACATAACAGTTTCCTTACGATGTTTTTCTTCACCGTAAAGCGAGTGCAAATCCACACATAACTTGAAAAAATAGTCATTGGTGTAGGGTTGGGATCGAACCAGGGCCCGCTTGATCGCAATTCACCTGATGGTAAGCGATATTGCGATCTAAGGTGGAGTGCGCTTGCCCAGAAGAAACCGGTTCACTCTTGTCTTGAAAACCGCTAGATTATAGTTATCGGGGAACAGGGAATTTGGCAAAGAATTCCACACCTTGGCGGTACGCACAATAAAGGTGGATGCAAATCGCTTAGTACGCGACTTAGACACAGTATAACGATGCCGCCTTGTTGTTTCCCTACTCGTCCGATGGTGGAATGAGGCGGGGGATCAAATCGTGCAATTCCGTTGCACTCTCTCCGGAATGTAACCTATAAAAAACCGAAAAGCCGGCCACCATGCAGCGATGCTCAAGGCTCTGCAGCTTCGCCGAAATTAGCTTAATTTAAATATCAAGCTATTGTATAATTCTGAATGTATTCCGCGTCACAGTCGCACAAGAAGCTCATAGGTAATGAGTCCATGTGGAACACGAGGCTGCAATGTTTGGAGCATCGCCGCAATGTTGCGAGTCTGTCAGTTTTCTATCGGTTGCATTTCGGAGAGTGCGCGTCTGAATTGCATTAGCTAATTCCTCCGGCCCCTTTCCATTATCGGACGAGCAGGGAGACGGCTAGGAGGCACCGCTATACAGTTGAAGTTCCAAAAATCCGCACGAAGCGTTTCGCTTCCTCATATATTGTGCGGACCATTAAACTGTGGAACTCATTGCCGGAATCCCTGTTCCCTCTGAACTATAACCTCACTGTCTTCAAGGCGAGAGTGAATCGGTTTCTTCTAGGCGAGCGCGCTCCACCCTAGATCGCAACATCACTTAACATCAGGTGAGTTTCGATCAAGCGCTTGCCTAGCTATCATAAAAAACAAAAAAAAAGTCTTGATCCGTCTTGATTACAGAAGTCACAGATCGTCGAGCAAGTCCCGGCGGTCTCGGTCGCCACGCAAGCACCGCCGCTCCACATCTAAAGCCCGGAGCAAATCCCGACGCTCGAGGTCTCGCTCGCGACGACGGTCCCGGTCGCGCACTCGGTACCCGCGCCACCACTCGCCCAGGCATCGTGGAGAGAGGAGACGCTCTAGGTAAGAGTAATAATTGGCTAAGTTTTTTTTTTTATCCTTGATAGGTTAGCGTTTGACTACAGCTAGCCTGATGTTAAGCTCTACTGCAGTCTACGGTGTGGCACGCTTACCTAGAAGATACCTATGAACTCTACTTTTGAAGGCCCCCAGATAATACCTCTCAGGAAACAGAGACTCAGGTAGTGAGTTCCAAAGCTTCGCAGTCCTAACAATAAAGGTTGACGCAAAGCGTTTTGTACGAAAGTTTGGAACTTAACTTCAACTCTGTATCGGTGTCTCTTCACTGTCTCTCTACTCGTTCTGTAGTAGAACGGAGATGGTGGAATCAAATTATGAAGTTCCATAGCACACTCTCCGAAATGTATCCGATAAAAAATCGAAAACTAGCAACCTTGCGTCGGTGCTCTAGGCTAAGTGCGTGCTTGTTGGGCTCACGGCTAGTGTTCCGTTTGCCATTGTTGTATGGGAGCCCCCTTAAATATTATTTGATCATCTAATACATAATTCAATGTTCTTTGAATGTAAAAAGGAGACCCTCTTTACATATATTTGGTAGACACCAAATATCGTTATAGAGATTGAGTAAAAAACTATGTTCTTAAAAATTACGTTTGTTGTATGGGATCAAATATATAATGTAATTTAATAGCTAATATACATTTATATATTTTGTGAAAATTTCAAGTGTGTAGCATCGTGGAGAGAGGAGACACTAGGTAAGAGTCAATAATTGGCCAAGTGCGAGTTGAACTCACTAGGGTTCTGTACCATTGTTGCATGGGAGCCCCCTTAAATATTATTTGATCATTTAATACATAATTCAATGTTCTGTGAATGTAAAGAGGGTCTACCAAGTATTGTTATAAAGATCAGGTAAAAAAAATACTTAAAAATAACGTTTGTTGTATGGGAGCCCCCCTCAAATATTTAATTCATAAAAATTTTATTATTTAATTTGATAGCTAATATAAATTTGTATATTTTGTGAAATTTTTAAGTGTCCACGGGGACCCTTAATATTTTCATTTATATTTTTAGTATTTGTTTTTATAGACAGGAAATACATACGCTTTGCGTCGACCTTTATTGTGAGGACTACGAAGCTTTGGAACTCACCTCCTGAGTCTCTGTTTCCTGAGAGGTATCTTCCGGGGGTCTTCAAAAGTAGAGTTAATAGGTATCTTCTAGGTAAGCGTGCTACACCGTAGATAGACAGACAGACAGGACAGGAAGAAGAAGAGTAGAAAGTAGAATCATCTATAATCTGTTACCAAATCTAGATCACCAACCGGCGTCAAGTTAGCTGACAGCGAGAAGAAGCGGCTGCTAGAAGTGGCGCGGCGCAATGCTATCAACATGTTGAAGAACGGAGCGGTGCCAGCGGGGGCCGCCGCCCTGCCCCCGCACACCCGGAACCAGGTCATGGCTGCTATACAGTCTGGAGGTAAGATATATAAATAAAATAAAATATTATTTATTTATTTGATTTATAGGCGAGCAGCAATATGCTGATTTTAAAATTTTAACCGTTCATAAAATGTCCATTGTTCAACGTCAATGTTTAAAGGACAGTGCTACTAAGAAATTTTGTTGAACCTATAAGTAAAAATATGACGCTAAATTTTATAACTGACAGTGCCGCAACGATCTACGCACTCAGAAAACCGATAACCAGATCACAAGTCATAAAGGAATGTCATTTGACTCTACAAAAACTGGCAGAGATATATGATGTTACAGTAACCTGGACCAAGAGTCATAGCACTTGTCAAGGTAACAATAAAGCAGATCTGCTTGCAAAAGAAGGAGCAAAGAAACAAACGATATGCGCTGACATAGCTGATCTTTGCAAGCCGACAGCTATGGAAGCTAGAAATACACAAGAGCACACGCTGAACGAGAACACCAAAATCTGTGGAACAAAAGAATTGATTGTAAAAACTCTAGACTCTTCTTACCCAAATTAAACAAGAAAGTAACAAATAATTTACTAAAACTCACAAGAGGGGATCTACGTATGATGGTCGGCATCATTACCGGCCACTGTGATCTCAACTACCACCAACATAAAATAGGGGCGACGGACAGCCCTCTATGTCGGGGCTGTTTGGAGGAAAATGAAACGGTAGAACATGTGCTACTGCACTGTGAGGCCACCAAACAAACCAGACGGAGTTACGGACTGATGATAGCAGCTCAAGATGAAAGTTCGCCTTCCATTGCTAATCTTCAGACAAACAGACCATCTGACGCAACAGGGGTGGAACAGGTATGCCAGCGAGCCAGGGCTGTGCTTCGTTATTTTAAGGAGCTCGGTTGGCTTGGGTAGGCTGGTAAGGGGGGAATGCACAATACGCCCCTAGCGGGATGTCAGTGCAGGTGTCATCACCCCTACTTCAAATTAGAAATTAGAATTAGGACTTTAAATTAGGACACATTTTTACACACGGCTGGTTAACCCCACACTGAACCATTTCTTGTTCGTATTATGGTTGCTAACATAACTGATATACTACATATACATACATACATAGCATAGCATAAGCAGACCACTATATGTTCCCACTGCTGGGACTCGGGGCCTTCTCTCACGAGGAGAGAGAAATGGGCCATAATCCACCACGCTGGCCAGGTGCAGGTTGGCGGATAATGTACATACATACTTTATATAGATACATATTAAACACCCAGACTGACTGCCAACAAATTTGGTTTAGCACAAAGATGCTGGCTGTGCCAGGAATCGAACCCGGAATCTTCTGATTGGCAGTCCGGCATGGTAACCGTTATGCTAACAAGGTCGTCAAGACCACCACCACCTCTGTTTTTATATTCCAGTTCTGTCCAACCAAAGGCTGGCTTGAAGAAATCGCTCTAGGTGATAAGGCAGCTCATGTGTATTTATTTATTATTTACTTTAACTCTTTAATTTATCTGTTTTATTAGTCACTTACTCTCGATTATAAATTGAAATTCAAGATATTTCGTAATTCAAAATCTTTTTGCATACTTAATACTCCTAAATTAATATATGTTATGTAAACTTTCCTCCCTTTCACTCTATTCTATGCCCACCATTTTAATACACCATTTAGTTATTAGTTATGAATGTTGAAGAATGTATTGATTACTATTTTATTGAATAAATGACTTCATTTAGTTATTTATGCATTTTAGCATTTCCTCTCTACGCATCTTTAATTTTTATTATATTTTCTTCAATGCTAAGATTTCGGTCCAGCTTCGGCCAAGCTCTGGTGTCAAGAGTTTCCAAGCCGCCTGAAGGCATCTGACTTGGTTTTATTTATATATTTTGTGGTTAAAAAACCTTTTCTTTTCACAGGCAAATCAGTGGACGAACTGACAGATTTCTGCAAACATCTATCAAAGAAGGAAGCTCTCGGGGAATTATCATCTGTCTCATCTCACGACGATGATATGAGCGAGAACGAAGATACCCTCGCCTTCCATCATCCTTTCTTGGTCAAGGAGAAAGCTCCAATTATTATGAACATCAGGGTATGTTTCTTAATTTTTTTTTTTTACCTTTTTTTTTACTCTTAATAGGTCAGCGCTTGACCACAATTCACCTGATGGTAAGTGACATTGAGGTCTACGGTGAAGCGCGCTTACCTAGAAGGAACCAGTTCACTCTCGCCTTGAAAATAGCTAGATTATGATAAAAAAAAAACATTGCTTTATATTTGGCTAGCCTTGCTTGATGTAAAGCTACGCTGTGGCACTACCTAAGGTGATCCGACCCGATTAATGAGGTTAAGCAAACGTCGTTACGCATAGCCTTTGCATATTTGGGTGACCATGCAAAAAGATAGTCTTTTAAAAAATGGCATCGCTGTCTTAGTTGGGATACTCATTTAGATGTTATCAGCAGTAGAGTGTTTGCTTCGGGAGCGTCGTTGTGACGACTCCGTTACTTTTTGCCCACTGCCACTAAAGTTGCGCTTGCTCAGTCACTTCTTCTTCCCATCCTGGATTATGCAGACGCTTGCTATCTAGATCTCCGAGAGGACCAGCTGGATAAACTTGAGCGACTCCAAAATTACTGCATTCGGTTCATATTTGGACTACGCAAATATGACCATGTCTCTCAGTTTCGTACAAAGCTCAAGTGGCTGCCCATTCGCCTTCGCCGGAATGCTCACATCTTGTCCTTAGTAAACAATGTATTATTTAATCCCTCTACCCCTCAATATTTAAAGCGCCGTTTGAAATACGTGCACACTTCACACGCTCGTGATCTCCGGTCATCGGAAAAACTTACTTTAATGTATACCAAGCACAACTCCACATTCTTTGGTAGCTCATTCACTATCCGAGCTATACAGCTATGGAATGAGTTACCATTACATATTAAAAAGGCTCAGTCACTGGATTCTTTTCGAAATTTGGTAAAAAACTGGAACTTGTCCTTGTAATCTAAATAGTATATATGTATATTTGTAATATTGTTATATGTTATAATTTTTAATTTTAGTATATTTTATGTAGTTGTATATTAGTAGGTATATGTAATATATAGCATGTAGTATATATTTTTTTATATACTTTTTTGTACTCCCCTCTCTTGTTTTCTTTTTTATATCACTGTCCTTCCTCTGGTTGCCTGGAAGAGATCGCTTTTAGCGATAAGGCCGCCTTTTTTGGCACTAGTTATAAGTTTCTTCTGTGTATAATTTAATGTAATTAGTGGGAAATAAAGAATTTATCTATCTATCTATCATTTTCATGTGGGCGCAAGCGTGGATCGGATGACACGTTAAATTGTAGGTTCCAGCTGTTACTAGCTGTTAGCTGTTGTCTTAGTACTAGCAGTTGTTAAGATTCGATTCGGGTCGACGCGCTAACACAGTAAGTAAGTAGTGTAGTGCTGTGTTAACTCAAAGTGTTCTTATCTTCGATCAAAAATATACTAGATATAAGGTGTTATCTCTAAAAACAGCAAGGAAAATAAGACCACATATAAGAGTGTGGCCTTATTGAGTTTAGGGATTTAATCGTTATTAGTAAAGTAATACTGTTGAATTAAAATTGTATAACTGTTATCGCGGAGCAAGACAGCCTATGTTTATTACAGCACTAGTCGTATCTCAATATAGAGTTTACACTGTATTTAAGCGAAGCACTTGACGTGCAGCAGTGAATTTATCTTATTTTTCTTTGTTTTGAACAGGGAGGTGCACCCTTACCAATAAAGACCACCACCCTTGCCGTGGCAAACAAAGATGAGCTCCGACTTCAATTCCCCGTGTCTTCAGGCACACAGCATAGAGAGAAGTCCACCGACTGGAGACCCGTCTCACCTAAGAAGGATAATATGGTGAGAGTTCCAACGTAACTGGTTAAAGTGTAATTGCCTGCAAATAAGAGAGTTAGGGAGTTCTCGCATAACTGGTTCAGAAGTGTAATTAACTTAGACACTCAGGGCGCGTTCACATATAACGTCAGTTTTACAGGTCCGTTTAAACGTGTGTGTTATTAGCGTATGTAGTTGTATGAGCCAGTACACACATAATACAGTATTCCGTATCCAGTAAAAAATACCGCTCCGACAAAATAACAGCAATCCGTTTTACGGGTCCGTTAAAACGTATGTGTTATTAGCGTATGTAGTTGTATGAGCCAGTACACACATAATACAGTATAGCGGATCCAGTATACTGATCGGTTTATCGGATCGAACTGCGCCAGGCTTGGCACGGGGTGTGGGGTGCTGCCTGCACACAGACACAGCCGCCGAGCCGCCAAGAAGGAAGAAGGATCCTGTAAAAATAGACGTTCTATGTGAACTCGCCCTGAATCACCTCCAGTAGCAACGGATCCGTTAAAAAGGATCCTATAAATGCTGTGTGAATACTATCTCCAGTAGCGACGGATTCGTTAAAACGGATCCTGTTAAAACGGACGTTATATGTGAACGCGCCCTCACAGACAAAAAGTCAGTCAATAAAGATCTTGCGGAGACCCGTCTCACCCAAGAAAGACAATATGGTGAGAGTTCCAGCTTAACTGGTTAAAGTGTAATTGCCGGCGAATAAAAGAGTTAGAGAGTTCTCACATAACTGGTTCAGAAGTGTAATATCTTAGGCACTCACAGACAAAAAGTCAGTCAATAAAGATCTTGCGGAGACCCGTCTCACCCAAGAAAGACAATATGGTGAGAGTTCCAGCTTAACTGGTTAAAGTGTAATTGCCGGCGAATAAAAGAGTTAGAGAGTTCTCACATAACTGGTTCAGAAGTGTAATAACTTAGACACTCACAGACAAAAAGTCAGTCAATAAAAATCTTGCGGAAACCCGTCTCACCCAAGAAAGCCAATATGGTGAGAGTTCCAACATAACTGGTTAAGATGAAAATTTCAGCGAATAGGAGAGATAGAGAGTTCATACTTGACTAGTTAAGAAGTGTCATACACTTGCAAACAATAAATCAGCCAATGAAGGTCTTTCATATCTTGCCTATAGCATAAGATAAATTAAAACATAATCTGAACAATGATGCTGTTGTTTAACTTGTTTAGTAGCATTTAGAAGTAGAAGGAAAGAGAGAGATATATTTAAATATTTGTTTGTTTGTTGAATAGATTAACAAAAATTTAATTGTATAAAGTATTCATTTATGTACATATAATATATAGTATATCAGTTGTGTTAGCAACCAAAATACAAACTAGAAATGGTTTAGTATGGGGCTAACCAGCTGTGTGTGAAATGTGTCCTAATATATATATTTTTTACTCATTTTATTGAATAATCATGAATTGGTTACAGCAAGTGGCAAAACTCAACTCGAAGTCGTCAAGTTCGTCAAGCTCTAAAGCCATCGAGAGCGGAAGCAGTTCCAATAGTAGTTCTAAGTGAGTGAAAAATATCATACAAACTATATATGAGTACATACATAATTAAGTAAAATTATTATTATTAAGAAGCGTAGGTAAAATTTATTTAAAAGCGTTGACAGCGTCTATTCAGGGAAAAATCCTTAATGCGGGGGCCCTGTGATTTTGTTTTCTAACATATAACAAAATATTGTCATGTCCAATATTAACACACATAACTTTTTGTCCTCATTTGTGTTTTGTTTTGTCTCCTGCAGCTAGTTTTGTCAACACCCATATTTTGGTACTGCATTTGTCAACGCCCATATTTTGGTACAGATTTTATCAACCCCCATATTTTAGTGCTGGTTTTGTCAACGCCCATATTTTGGTACAGGTTTTATCAACGCCCATATTTTAGTGCTGGTTTTGTCAACGCCCATATTTTGGTACTGGTTTTGTCAACGCCCATATTTTGGTACTGGTTTTGTCAACGCCAATATATTTTGTTATCTAACAAAACTAATGGCAGTAGACAACTGACGTTTCAAATTCAATGTTCATTATTCCAATACTTGCAGCAATATATTATTTTAAGTAGGATTAGCGCTTACCATAATTTGCCTGATGATGGTAAGCAGTATTGTGGTCAACAGTGAAGCTTACCTAAAACAAACTGGTTCACTCTCGCTTTAAAAAGTTGGAATTATTATTAATTATAACTGTCAGGATTCGTTGAAATTTTTAAATTGATATTAGCTTTATTCTGTAAACAAGTGACATGTAGCGAGAACGTCAGTTTTACAATCATAATATGTCTGTTTGTAAAGTGTATAATTATATCAGTCTTTATGTATATTCTTGCATGTACAGGTCGGCGCCCCTGGCCCTGCCCGCACCGCCTACGCCTGCGCCGGCGCCGCCCGCCAACGTCACACCTAACTACTTGAAAGCTTTACAGACAGCTGCGCGTGAGTCTATCTATAACAATATTATAAAGAGGAAAAGTTTGATGCGAATAAGCTCCGAAACTACTGGACCGATTTGAAAAGTTCTTTCACTGTTGGGTAGCTACATTATCTCCGAATAACATAGGCTATATTTTGTTTCTCTTTCTCTTTGCTACTCAGATTATTTAAGAGCCTGTGCGAAGCTGAGACGGGATTCTAGTACTTTATATTCCTCGGAAACCACAAGATTTCCTTATCCTACTGTTATATATAAAAACAGTTGAGAATTTTATATAGAGTGGTCGTTAAATGGAGAGAATGTATTATTACAAGCTAAACTAACTAAAGCCAATTGATTTCGACGCTTTAGAGAGTTTGTCGTTAAATCGAGTGACGTAACATGGACCTTACACTGTATTCTATTTATTATATTACAGAGATAACAACGTCGGGTCCCCTGGCGCTGCCGGCGCCCGGACCGCAAGCCTACCCGCCTGGCGTTGATACACCCAATGTTGTGAGTATTTATTTGCACGAACAAATAAGATAAAATGGATAAGATTATAGGAACATTTATTATAGTAAAATCTAAAAATTATGAAAATAAATAAAATTATAAAATTAAGTCTTAGTCTATAAAGACTACGTCAAAGCCCCTCGCCCAAACGTACCCATTAGGCTGGCAGCATTTCCTCGCTGAATCGCGAGAGAAATTTGCTGCCGCAAGTATTCCCCAGCCCGCGGATCTCGCCGCCTATCTCGTAACCGCCGTCCGAGATCTGCCACGAACTTCCTTGCCTCGGTTCCCCAAGGCCCCGCTACCTCGACAGCAAACGGCACGAACTCATATGCCACTTCCAAGGCAGAGTACTTCTGGTGCTTGCCAAGCGCAGCAGCCTCCGCACCCCCGCCACCCGCTCTCTGAGTGGCTGGAAGATGACAAGATGCGAAGGTGCTTACGCATGTGGCATCCCAGATTAGGCACCGTCCCCTCTGCCATGGAATAAGCGTTAGTCCATCCGGTCGCTTACGATAAGATAAATTAGATATATTTATTCAGGTAAATACAAAAGTGCTCGTACCTTATACCTTACTCTATATACCTTATATATTAATTAACTAGTATGTTGTAGGATGCCCTACGCCCTGCTGTAGTACTACAAGTAGCCTGTATTGCAGGGCCGTAGGAAGTCCCACTCCAATACAGAAAAGTCAACTATTATACATAATTTTAGCACTGTTTTATAATTTTAGACTACATAACTTATTAGCTAACTATAATACAATCCTAATTTTAAACATAACATAAACAATAACAAATACCAAAACAAAGCAATAGAAAAATACAAAAGTTTTTTTTGGCCAAATGGGCACACTTACTTAAATACCCCGTTCACAAAGTATTGTGAGTATTGCACTGTTTACTCATTTTTACCTGTGGGTTCTCTTTTGATTGTATGTATGATTGATTTATTTGTGTCGCTCTAAAGACTAGACTTGATGTTGACATTACCAAAATAAAATGTCATATAAAAATTTCTTGTTGTAGAAGTGACATAGGATATAAAAAATTAAGTAGGGTACTAAAAAAGATAATGTTACACAAAATGCCGCTGTTAGTTTAATATATTTTTTTATGATTTTCTATTTGATACCCATCTTGAGGTAGTCGTGGCAAAAATGCTGTCTGCCATTTCTTGTCGGAAAACAATATTAGGCCGATATTCAGTTCAGTTTATTTTATTCAATATAGGTACAAAAGTACACTTATGAATGTCAATTTACAATATTAAAATGTCAGATTCATCATCATCATCATATTGAAATGTCGTCAATTAATCGAACGTGTCTAAGAACACACCCGAATAATTCAACTTCTTCAAAACCAGCATTATTTGAATTAATGTAGCCATTCTCGTTTTTTTAAGCATTTAACATTCTTACGCACAATACTCAATTTCAAATACTTCACAGAAGAATAACGCGTGTGATAAAAGATAGTATGACTTGTAAAATTGTCAAAATAAATAGTATTAGGATTTGAATTAACATCGTGGGGAGCAGCTAGTTGTATGCCCTCCTCCTTAGCTTAGCTTTCGGGTTCGATTCCCGGCCCGGCCAACATCTTTTTGCTAAACTAAATTTGTTGGCTGTGGGTCTGAGTGTTAAATATGTATCTATATAAAATATGTATGTATGTTTATGTAGTATATCAGTTGTGTTAGCTACCATAACACGAACTAGAAATGGTTCAGTATGAGGTAAAACAGCCGTGTGAAAAAAAAATTGGGAAAAAAAGTCGTTTTCCCACCGAGCGATACTATTTTAAGTTGTAAATAAATTAATATTAATCTGTTCACTCCTCAGGATGTAGCGAAGATCGTCTCTCAGAAGCTGTCTATGATCCGGCAGGAGCAAGAAGAAAATGAACTGACGAACACCAGTGGCGTAAGTTATGTAATGTCGCGCTTTTTATGTTTTATTTTACTTTTATATAGTTTATACAGTGTCTCTAGTTCAAAAACTGTCAAATATATCTATATTTTTAACATAACAAGCTCTATTCTAAAACTATTCCTAATACAGTAAGCGTTGGTCCAACGACAAGATGGGTCGACGACTGTCGCGGGTCGAACCAGGACTAGATTGGCACAGGACCGAGACATATAACCATAATACTAACTAGAAATGGTTCAGTATGGGCTTAACCAGCCGTGTGTATATGGCATGACCGGAGAGAGGCCTATACTCAGCAGTGGGATAGAAAAGGCTGTGGATGATGATGATGAATACAATAAAAATACAAAGCCTTCATACCAACATTTCGAAAATGTCCGAAACATACAGTGCTTGTAAGAAAGTCACTTTGTCAAAATTACAATGTTAGTATAAAAACACTTACTAGATGACATTAAGTAAACAACCGGGTGAAACTACTTTTCTTTAAAAAGTAAAACTTAGCATAGCATTCATTTATCGAGCTAGTTCTAATATTAAATACTAGATGTCGTGTGAGTAGACTTGCACTTTGGGAGATCTTTATTCCTGACATTTAAGCCTGGCGTAACAGAGTGTTGCGTTTATTATATTTCAGTTTTGCCATTTTGGCACATCCAAGCCTGGGTTTTTTTCCTAACCAGATATTTTTGGTATCTGTGATAAAATGCTGTTTAAAGTGAGTTTTAACACAGTGAAATCTACTGTTATTACAGTGTATCTGGAGACACTGTCTTTAATGGTTTTCTTTATTTGCACATCATTAATCGCTTTTATGTGTGTCTGCGTGCTAATATGTACAATATAATTTATAATTTTTGCATAATGCATGCTTACAGACATTTGCTAATGACGGTTTTTGTAGTCTTTGTAACTTGTAAGTTACCTTATGTTTTTTTTCCCTTGATAGGTTTGCGTTTGTCTACAGCTAGCCTGATGTTAAGCTGCGCTGTAGTCTATGTGGTGCGCTTACCTTTTTTTCGTAAGGAAATGCGTTTACGCATCTCCCGCCACAAGCCTTTGTATGTCGGGCTCGAGGGCCAGACTGGCCGTCACTACCGACTAAAACTTCACGGTGTCCCATCTCACGACGGGGGCAGGGAAGCAGGACCGCTTCGCGCATTGCCGCTGCTCTCCCCGCTCAGTGGCACGCTTACCTAGAAGATACCTATTAACTCTACTTTTGAGGAACTTCTACCCCTGGATGATACCTTTTAGGTTACAGAGACAGATAGAGAGTTCCAAAGCTTCTACAACCTTACTGTCTTCAAGGCGAGAGTGAACCGATTTCTTCCAGGCAAGCGCGCCCCGTTCTTGACCAAAATGTCACTTAACATTAGATGTGTAGATGTGTTTTGGTCAAGCGCAAGCCTTACATACATAAAAAACGTAATAATATTAATCTTCCAGTCTTCAAGGCGAGAGTGAATCGAAATCTTCTACGCAAGCGCGCTCCGTTCTTGACCGCAATGTCACTTGACATTAGATGTGTAGGTGTGTTTTGGTCAAGTGCAAGCTTATACTAAAAAAACGTAATAATGTTAATCTTCCAGTTCGGTTGGTCGAAGGAGTCGGCATCGCTAGGCCAGTTCTCGGGCTCGACTGGCGCCGACGTCCAGTTCCTAACGCCGCGTGAACTCGCTAGCGGCACGCAGGCCTGGGCTAAAAGGGTATGTGTCATTGTAAATATAAGACTTGTTACGACTCGTCGTACAGGGTAACTGTAATTAAAGAAAAACCTTCTAAGACAAGCGTTTTTTTTTTAGTTTTTTATCAGGATTGTTTGAAATTATGGGCCATAAAACCTTTTGGAAAAGCGTTTTTTATCAGGATTGTTTGAAATAATGAGCCGTAATTGTTTTTTTTTTTTTTTGGTCGTGTGCAATGGTAGATGGCTATAATATTTTATTCCCACTCTACATGCAAAAATTCGTTGACCCACTGCGATGTGTATGGAGAAACGATAAGAAAAGTGGTTAGTTTTGGCGTGTTAACGCCTAAAGATTCAGATATGGCTATGGTTTTTACGGTTTTATTGGTTAAAGCTTCGATCAAATATTTTGAGGTTAAGGGTTAAAGTTACTTAAAAAAAAATCTAGGCCGTCTATAGAACAACCCTAAAAATATATTTATACATACTTATTTTGGTACCATGATTGATTGATAAAATTAGGCTTATGAATAAAAAAATAGCTTATTTTAAATAAAAAAAACAGTCAAAAAATACAATTTATGTTTTTTTTTCATATTTATGAGACTTTTACCAAAATTGGTACAAATTAGTCTCATTAAATCAATCAAAATTTATAAATATACTTAGGTGTTATTCTTTAAACGGCCTAGGCTCTGTTTAGTTAGTAAATTGGTTCTGTCATGATTCATAATATATAATTAAATAACGATATAATTAATTCAAGTATTGATCCATACATGCGCCTTAAAAAGTTTCACTTTAGTTAACAGTTATCCTGAATAACTATGACTTGGGTTAGTAAAAAATGTATTTAAAGTTGATGTTCTCTCGCTTGAATAACTGAACGAGTGAGAGGAAATGAACTTTCAAATGCTTTATTTATTGATGCAAGTTTTGTTTTCAAATGTTTGGAAAGTTATGAGTGTGGTTCTGATTTTGAGCAAGGGTGTTTAGTACTGATTCTTTAATTATTTATTGACTCTATTTAATGGGCTTTATATTATTGATTTATACCGAAAAAATTGTCCAGTGTTTAAATAAAAAAAGTGTTTTGTCTCAACTATTGTTGTCCGGACCGCCAAGCTTTGGAATTGATGAAGCATGATGTAGCTATTCTCCTGGTGAGAGTTAACCGGTTCCTTCTTGGTATACGCGCTTCACTTACCTTGAGTTTAATTAAGTAAGGTCAAGGACGAACCCATAAATAAACATAAATGAAAATGATTTTAGTTTCTGAGAAGATAGATAACTACTCTCGATCACAAATATCTCTAATAAAACTCTCTTAGTTTCTGACTTCTTGGCTGTATTTTTAACTCATTCATAGACATACTTTTGATAAAATTTTATATTTTTGTATGCGATTTTCGAACAGTGACATAATATCTAATTTGTAATGGTGTATACTTATACAAAACCAATTATTTAATGGTATTTTGCTTTCAAATTTATTGTCTCATCAACACATAGTATAAAGTAAAATTATATTCGGTGTCTGTGTGTCCGTATTTCCGCTAAATTCGTAAAAAAAATCGTTAAAAAAAGTGATTTTCGCCATCAGGTAGATAGATAATTTGTAATTAATGTATTTATTTTAAGAACAAGTCAGTTTTTTATTTGTATCCGTGCGAAGCAGAAGCGGATCCTTATTTAAAAAAAAAAATTATAACTTTGCACATAAGATGAATCACACCAAAAGCTCCATTGGGTCTTTGACTATTTCGCGTCAAAAATACACGTGTGTGTGAATACACAATTTGTCTTGTGTTCTTTAATAAGCACAATTATCGTTTCATATATTGAAGCTATAGAAACTAATATATTGAACTATTAATTAAACTTTTGAACTGGAAATACACGAAGAGTAAAAAATATACACAGATAACCTAGAAGATACGAAACTCGATACAATAAAAAACTAATGTATTCGACGAAATACTTGTGTTTACTAAAGAACATTATGGTGCTTTAAAACAATGGAATTAAAGTATTCAATGAAATATTCAGGCTGTGGCGTATTATACTGACTTTTTAGTACATGTTGTAACAAATCGGGACTTTTACAAGATTAAGTAAAAAGAAATACCAAAGAATAAGTTTTTATTTGAAACCTATTTTTAAAATTAGCTTTTATAGGATCACTGTCATAGTTACAGAAAACCCTTTTAAATGACCTCAAACTCCCTTGAGGGTTTATCTTGTTTGGTTCAGAAGATCCTGTGACCATCTTCTGAACCTATTATCAGTATGGTCACTGCAACAGAGACACCTATTATAGCAAATTTGAATCCAACCAGACAACGACGAACATACATACATTGCAAGTGAAATAAAAGCTTGTAAAATCACAAGTAATATTCATAGTAAAGTCCCAGATTTCAAACAATACAATACAAGTTTGAATTTATTTGGAATCTTTTTTGTGGAATAAAATCTAGGTCTGAGCATACACATGACTGGCTAGATCGATTTTGGTTTAGGTATTGATTTAGTTTTATCCAAAAAAAAAACAAATCTATTTAATCTAATCGCATAAAACTTATTTATTTAGTTCTCCAACAGTATAGTAATGTGAAGGGACTGTATAAACCCACAGCCTGCATTGAATACTTTAACACGCACTCTGCTAATGTTTTCTTGCAGCTGCGGTCGTCGTCGGTGGGGTTTCGTTGGCATTGCAGCGCCGCGGTCAGAACTCTTAATACCATGTGTATTAAGTTTTCTGACCTTTACTGTACTTTGTGTGTCATGGTTGCAACAACATTCTTATGTTCCCAATACTTGACTTATAATTACTACTGTTATAGCGCAGACAACAAAACACTCAATTTAAGCAATTTCACATGATGGTATAATATCCACATCGATATCTTAAAAACTCATTATAACATCAATAAGAACAGCGCGCACTCGCTCCTGATTGGTCCTGTGTGCGCAGCTGCGCTCTCATTGGTTAGATTTTAATGGCGGCAAGTTCACTGTGAAAATATACGTACGCGTGAATTTTTACTCTTTTTTGTTTGATTAATTGCATTAGTGAAGATAAAGTTGTGTATGCAACTGCATATAACACGGGTATTAAAAAACTCGTTACTATATATAATTTATTTAATTATATAAACTCACACTCGAGCTTTAATACTTTTCATTATATGACAGTTGCATAAACTACTATTAGAGGTTTTTGCAGATATGTAATTTATCTCTATGGTCGTACTTAGAACTGAAATGAAGATATTGATCAAAACGTTTTTTTGTTTCTTAGAAACGAAATTGTGTTTTGTGTTTTCAGAGACAAAATTTTGTTTTGTTTTTACGGGGACAAAATTGTGTTATATCATTTGAAAGACAAAATTGTATTTTGATTTCTTAAGAGACTAATATGGATTTAACTTATTAATAGTTCAATTCCAATAGACGGTTGTGACTTTGGGAGTTATATGAATATTTACTGAGGTCTATGACTTCAAATATTGAAATTATGGGTCCATTTCATATTTAACTTGCAACCGTGAAGTAATACAGAAACGTTATACAAAACTTTCTTGTTAACGTTAAACGTTATCAATGAATTTATTAATGCCATTCAGCCGATTATTAGCACTGATATTTCTATACCATTGTACACAAGTTTCCCATTAAGACAAAAACCATTTTCCCCATTAACTAGCAGTGTGTTTTGACAGAACGCTAATCAACCGGACAGTTTTTTGTCCAATCTTAAAGTTTGACGTATTAAAATTAAAATGGTACTTAGTCAACTATCTTAAGGTGGTTCTGCTTGCTAGTACATAAATGTGAAAAAATAAGATTTTGAATATTAAATTTGACATTCATCAAATGAAAGCTGGTTTCTCACGAACGATAGTATGTTGCTGCAACCATCACCCCAACACGTTTTTATCTCGAACCGTGTAAGATGTGAACTTTCTTTAGTTCGCACATTACACTAGAATATTGCAAAAAAAAAAACAATATAATGATAATTGTCATGCCATGTCTCATAGCATGTCAATCATCATTAATATATTATTGCTAACAAATATTCAGTTTTCCCCTTTATTTTCTTCGTCTGACTTTTCGTCATAAAGTATATTTATTTAAAAATAATTTGGACGGTGTTAAACTATGACGATAAAATTACTGATAAAATGCTTTACGCATAATTAGATTACACAAGACCCTAACAAAGGTATTAAAAAGATATCTAAACTGATAAAAGATACTGAATTGGTTGTGTCATAAAAAAAGCTACTTAATGATTTATGTATGGTCATCTTATGATTGCGAATTTTTTTAGTTATCATTATGGCTTTGTTAAATTTTAATGACTAATGAAAATGACGTCACATTAAAAAAGAAGAGTCATTCGATTCAAACTAAAATGTATAGAATAAAATACCCGAAAGCAACAAAAGAAGGGATACGTTTTTATTAACAATTCAATGTTAAAAATATTAATTAGCTGAATTGTCTTACAAGTTTTACAATAAATTTTGTGGCAATCAAACTGTAACTAAGCCTTGTGATTCTTTGAGCACAATAAATGATAATGAAAACTCAAAGAAAAGCGTGGCTTAGATTGGGGAATTCGTGAATATTTGTTGCAGCATTTAAGAGAATGGCAGTGTGTATACCGCGCTACACTACTACGATGATAGGTGCAATGCTAGCCACTGCCCTGCCGAGGTAAGTATATGGGATGAACAAAACAAATTGGATCAACACAACAACAATTTGGATTGATTCAATTTGCATTTTGTTTTTGTGAGAACATCTGTGACGATATTTTGAGGTTCTTATTGAGGGTTGTGGTAATTTTTAGAGTATTATATTTTATCTTTTAAAAGTCAGGTACCTATTTTTTTTAATCACCATCCTTATGTAACATAATTCAAGCTGACAAAAAATGATGCGCATTAGACAAAATGGTGTCAACGATGTATAAAGTCAGATATTAAACTACGAAGTTATAATTATTATTTTTTTACAGGGTAGCATATTTTTTCTTTCTATTATGTTATCTAATCTGATAGAAACAGAACAGAACAAAGCAAACAAGCCACTCAAAATGTTTAGAATAATATTATTTAAAAACTTTTATAAGCAATCTCTATTCTTCAATGAAAATGTAACAGGCAAGCTTAAACATTTAGAAACCTCACAAATCATAGAACTTAATGAATCCATATTTATACCGTCATGAAGTTAAACATAAAAAGAACAATAATGACTCAAGGGTCATGATATAAACAATGAAAGAGCATGTTCTAACATATTATTTTATTTAGGACCAACTGCAACGAGCAGCCCCAGTTGAAGGGGGTATGGGTATGCACCTTCTACAGAAAATGGGCTGGACTCCAGGACGGGGGCTAGGTAAAGAAGGAACTGGTACCCTCCAGCCTTTGTTACTGGAAGTTAAACTGGATACCAAAGGACTACAGGCCAAAGAAGAGGTCAGTAACAGGAGTAGAACTGGAGTAAGTGATCTTTTCTTGTTTATTTGGTTCTTTTTGTGACTGTAACTCAGTCAGTATGGATTAGGTTTTTTGTGACTGTAGATGAGTCAGTATGGATTAGTTTTTTGTGACTGTAGATAAGTCAGTGTGGATTAGTATTTTTGTGACTGTAGATGAGTCAGTATGGATTAGTTTTTTTGAGTCAGTATGGATTAGTTTTTTGACGTTCAATATGAACGGCAAATTCATACACGTACATTTATATATGCACATTCATATACATTTGGTTGTAAGAATCGTTCTTCTAAGTCATGTATTTTTGTATAATTGTGGTCATTATTCATCAAGGCTAAATAAAAAAAAAATCATAATTAGTTTAAGACAAATAATTTTTTTCATCATTGTTATTCCAACATTTGATTATTTTTTTGAGTTTGTAAGGTTATGTACTAAGGTATGTCTGGTACCCTATAGTGACATAACGGCTGAACCGATTTGGATGCAATTTTGTACAGATATGGCTAAGACCCTGGATTAACACATATCTTAGTCCCGGATTAACGTGTGGTGCCATTAGTATGTAAAATGAAAGAGAGGAATGAATGTGCAGATCAGTTGATATAACGTTTTGGGCCAAAAAAAATAAGTTTTGCTACAACTCTAGCCTATTTCACCAGCATTTTTTTTTTAATTTCAGATAAAAACACCACGAGGTCGAGGCTTGGGCCGCGGAGGGGGCGGCGGAAGCGGAGGGTCAATGGCTGCGGGGGGGAAACACCCCGTCTCTTTGCTCGGGGAATATTGCTCTAAGCATAAACTTGGGCCCCCCGAATACAGCCTCTGCTTCGAGTGCGGCCCTGATCATAAGAAGAACTTTTTGTTTATGGTAAGGTTAACTTTTTGTTTTTGTTTATGGTAACTTTTTGTTTTAGGTTTATGGTATTTTGTTGCTGTGAACGATTAAAAATCTCACTTTATGGTAAGGTAATAACGCTACTTGAGATAGAGGTAACTAAATAACATACATTTAAAAAAATAACTTAGATTTATTATCGAAGGTATAATACATATTACTCGCGTCAATAAAGAAAGCAATAGAGAGTTCTGTTCCAATCAACATAAAAAAATATAAGAAAATAATTATAAAAAAAAACTAATTAATATTTACGTGGCCTCCTAATAGTTACGGAAACCTTCATGCGCGAGCCAAAGTATTTTTTTTGTCATAAATTAGCAAACCCAGCGAACTCCGTTTCGCCACAACGTTGAAATTTTCCCTGAATTTTGTTTGCTACAAACCTCACAGAGCCCGAGACCTTTCCAATGAATGCAAATCGTGGAAATCGGTTCATGCGTTCTGGTGTTATAACGTCAGGAAGGATAACTCGACTAATTGTTATATATTAGATAACATTAAAGTGTTTACCCTAATTATGCTTTTTTTTAGGGTTCCGTACCTAAAAGGTAAAAACGGGACCCTATATCAATAACGGTAGCTGCTAGACACTTAATTTTTTTCCAAAATATGTAAATGCATATTTACTATCAAATTAAATTATAAAAATTAAATACAATAAATATTTAAGGGCCCTTACCGTGCTCCGCTATTTTAAGGAGCTTGGATGGCTTGGGTAGGCTGGTAGGGGGAAATGCACAATCCACAATACGCCTCTTGCAGGTTGTTAGTGCAGGTCTGATCGCCCCCATCATAGAATAAAAATAAGAATATTAAAGGGGGGGCTCCCATACAACAAACGTACGGAACCCTTCATGCGAGAGTCTAACTCGCACTTGGCCATTTTTTTTATAGAATACAAAGTATTTCCATTGTGTTTTCAGGTGAGGGTAGCGGGCACGGAGTACCAGCCCGCCGTAGCGAGTCAGAACAAGAAGCAAGCCAAAGCGGACGCCGCTCAACTGGCGCTACAAAAACTTGGCATACTGCCCTGAAATATACAAATGTGATTTTTAATTAGCTTATTAGGATAATAGCTGTTTTATTTTTGCCAATAATAGTATCAATTGTATTGCAATAATTTTGTTTTTCTTATCTCTCAAGTATTTCCTATTTAATAATCAACTATAATACTTATTTGATTATGTGTGTGTTTACTCACTAACACACACATAATCAAATAAGTATTATAATTGATTATTAAAAGGAAATACTTGCGACTTCACACTGAAAGACAGCCATCACCTCTGATGCCATGTTAGATTGTAGGTCTCGGCTTCTAGTCTTAGTATAAGCAGTCGTTGAACCAAGTCAAAGGCCCTACTGTGGCTTGAATACACGACACTAGAGCTTAGCCACTCAGCACACACACACAAAATTGTTATTAAAAATTAAATATATTATATTTAATTTCTTTGAATGGGGAAAAAATACAAACTGCCTATATCATCACATATTAATACAATCAAATACTATATCATATTTACAAACGCAATGAGGAAAACTCGTACTTTTAATTATAGTGGGAAGATGTTGGCAAACTCGCAGAATTACAAGATGAATCATCGAGTGTTATTTATAGTTAGATTCAATTCCAAGCCAATGGAAATCCCAGAGTGCAAATGCTATTGTTTCCATTTAGGAAAAGAAGGTTAGGAACATAAGTAATAAAAAAGTTAAGGAACCCATGGAATAATAATTTTATTATCTTTTATATACTTTCCTACTGTTAGGACTCGGTGCCTCTTCTCATGAAGAGAGAGAGACCATAATACACCACGCTGGCCAGGTGCGGGGATGATACAAGTATTCAGATATTGTAGTTAAATAATATGTTGGTTTCCTCACAATGTTTTCTTTCACCGGAAAGCTAGTGTAAATTCACAAATTATTTGAAAAAGATGTCATTGTTTTTAAGCCTGGATCAAAGCAGAGGCTGTTAGATTGAAAAGCAGACATTTTCCCACCGAGCCATACGCCTCTCCTCTATAATACTCGAAACAAATACAGTATACAGCTGCCTTCTAGAAGGTTTTTGCAACATGTACCTATAAAACAAGCACCAATCAAATTATATCCCAACATTAAAATCATACCAGTACTTTGGAGATAATTGGTATATTGGTAGGTGATAGGCAATTTTGGTAGCACAATCGTGCATGTGCAAAACATCTTATCCCATGTGTATATAACCAGACTTTGAGCCGTTGGTAAAAAATATATAATTTATACGGAAAATCTTATTAAATGAGTTTCATAAAATTACGTTTTTTTGTTTAAGACGTAATTAGTAACAAACATAGGTATAATAGTATGCACTTTTATTTTTAGCTTATCATCTGAAATTTCATCATACTCCAATTATCTTGTTTAACTTTACTATGTAGGTTACCTACCTACTATGTTAAGGTTATAAAATCTATCCAAATTGAATTATTTTCCCTCACTAATGGGGCAAAATCAACACTATGTTAATAAACTTATTTATTTATAAGTAAATTAAAGGTCTTATTTAATGACACAGCACTTATATTAGTCACACAAATTAAACAAACAATTGATTCAAATGATATCTTTATTCAATATCAATAACATTACTCAGCTACAATTTAATCTACATCGCTGATTATGTTTCAAAACAATGATAGGGTAATTATTATTCTTCTCTATAGCCAAATTCATAATAACCAGCATTTTTTTCCTATGAGGTCATCCATAAGCCAATTCATTCCGTTTTTTTTATAAATATTTTATTGGGTTATGGATATCCTATACTATACATAATCACAGATCTGTTCCAACATTATTCATGTCTCAATTTATTCCTTTTTTGGGGTTCCCTGCTGCTTGATTCTGTAGTCTGATAGAGCTGCTTTGATGGCATCTTCTGCAAGCACTGAAATAAGATTTCTTTATTTAAAGTAAGTATAAAAGTTTGCTGAAATGTAAACTAAAGAAAAAGATAACACATATTTTGTGTGCATATGTACATAAATATTTATAAGAGTAACCATAACATATAAAAATATATGCATATGCATTAATAAAGTGTTAGCATTATATGAAATTACATAAATATAAAGAAACAAATTTATTGAATATATCAGTACTACAGCAACCAAATATTTATATTTTTTTACACATCACATCTAGGCATTTGACCAGCACTATAACCACATGAGTTACTAACGCTGGCCTAAAGTAGAACATGCCTAGTTTGGAATAACTGACTCTCGAGGAGGTTGCCAGAACACACTGTTAGGTGCATGGTGCCAGGCAAGCATGAGAAAATGTTTTACAACCACGCGGAAAATGTATTTAAATACAGTGTAAGCTCCATGTAACATCACTTGATTTACCAACAAACTCTCTAAAGTGTCGAAATCAATAGGCTTTAGTTGGTTTAGCTTCTATTACATACAATGATACATTCTCTCCATTTAAACTACACTCTATAACCCCATAAGAAATTAGCGGAAGACGAGGTAGACCAAAGAAGATGTGGATGAATTGTGTGAAGGAGGATATGAATGAGAAGGGAGTGAATGTGGAGATGATGGCTGATAGAGTGGCGTGGAAGCGAAAAACAGGCTGTGCTGATCACACCTAGTGGGAAATGGTAAAGGAAAAGAAGAAGACTCTACAACACCATAAAATGCATGACCCTTCAATGTCATTATATAGAGTTTACAATGTACATTATTTCGACCCTACAGAAATCCCTAACACAAGGATAATTTTATCTGGGGTACTTAATAATGTTGATGTAAGGTAACCATATTAAATATAAAATTATCCTTATTGTATTTTTGATAAGACCATTAGCAGTTGCATTTTGTTTCACTAGGTAAATATTTTTACTTATTTATTTACTTGATGTAATGACCTAATGCTTCTACAGTAACAACAAAGATATGACCAAAATAATCTATGAACTAGCTCCACCCTCCCCTCTTAACTTAATTAGTTTGGAATGAAAAGTATACTATATGTAGTATCTTTAAAAACACATTTCGTCCAAGTTGTTTCAAACTTACACACAAACACCTTTACAAACTTAGTAGTTATCTAGACAGAAGACCTTGCAAAAACAATTTCTTTGAACATTGTTTGTACCGAAACTTACGTTTTGTACATTATGTTACGTACAAAAATTACAACCATCATCTCATTAATTTCAACTATAAAAAAATTACTAATCTTACTAAGACATCTTCACAAAATCTATTATGGATTGTGCTAAATAATTGCTCTGTCAAATTATCATTAAAATCAAGGTAACAGCAAATTTCCCCTTTTTTATCGTTGACAACCTCATTGGCACAATGGTTACCATGCCAGACTGATAACCAGAAGGTTCCGGGTTCCATTCCCGGACAACATCTTTGTGCTTAACTAAATTTGTTGGCTGTGGGTCTGGGTGTTAAATATGTATCTATATAAAATATATATGTATGTATATGTAGTATATAAGTTGTGTTAGCTACCATAACACAAACTAGAAATGGTGTCAGTATGGGGTTAACCAGCTGTGTGTGAAATGAGTCCTAATATATTTATTTATTTATGAAAAACCAATAAAAAATCACAGATGTCTGAAAAAACTATGGAGTAGACCTATGTACCAAGTTTTGTTAAGATTGATTTGTAATTACAACTTCTTCACGAAAGCAAGATTGATTAAATGTGTAATGATTTTGCTTGCTTGGCCAATTAATATGAGTGTGCTGTGTACTCACTAGAACAATGCAGCTTGACAGGAGGCAACGACAACTCTTTAGCTATATCTGTGTTCTTCAGCTTCAGGGCTTCATCCACAGTTTTGCCTTTTACCCATTCCGTAGCTAAAGAGCTGGATGCGATCGCAGAGCCGCAGCCAAACGTCTTAAACTTAGCGTCAATGATCTTTCCGTCTTCGTCAACCTTAATCTGAAGTTTCATTACATCTCCGCAGGCAGGAGCCCCGACCAGACCTGTCCCAACGCTTTTGTCTTTCTTATCCAGAGATCCCACATTGCGCGGGTTTTCGTAATGGTCGATTACCTAAAACAGTGATGAAAATTTAGGTTATTTTATGACTTCAAACATGAATATGTACTGAAAAACCATTGCGCAATGTTATCGAGATCGTCAAGAACATTGTTATCAGATTATTAATTGAAGTTCAAGGCTATTGGGACGAATTACGTCGTTGCTGAAATCAATATTTTCTGACGTTGGATCCCTAACTTACATTCGCATGATACCCAGCTGCCTGGACAATGTTAGGGTTGTTGATACTTCTCAGGCAAATGCACCTTCTCAAGCTTGAAATAACAAACGCCATCATAACAGAACCGGGCTTGAGTTAAATCTTTATTTTTAATACCAACAAGAAAATTATAATGCAATTGCAAGAAGGCAAAACAATCGTTACAATCGTAGAAAAGATTGACAAATGACATTGACAACTTGAGATTCTTGATTTCTTGACGTTGACATTATAAAACCACGGTCTAAAACCCGAATAATTCGCAAAGAATTTTCTACGTTAAATTTTATCAATTGTATAGTACACGCTCAAAACTATGATAAATATATCATGAATGCTGGTTATGCCTATTTTAGAGCGGTATGCATTAATTTATTTCAAAATAACACAGGAATACACTGAATACATAAGATTAAATAACTGTGAAATGTATATGCTATAATACTGATTGATAATTTATTATCACAGAAAGATTCAAGTCAAACATTTCAATAGGAACGCAATGATGATGATTTAATTATTGTCTTTTGAACAATGTTATCAATTTGTTTCTGAACAACTCTGCCATTGCCATTTATAAAGGGAAACTTACGAAGTAAACATGACAATCGCGTTTCGGACTGTTTCCAAGCTGATAGCACCTGCGTTATCAAACGTTCTTTGTATCTCCCGCGTCCAACTTAGCACAATGTAAGTAATAATTAATTATAAAATAAAGGATAGATTTATTTTCATTGTAATGTTATGCAATAATAAAAAGCTGTAAATGGATGATTCATACCGGTTTTCACAAGTTTTGCGTCATAAAGATTTTAGAGATGTGACTCTAACGTTAGTTAGTATAAAGTATCAAAAAGTATTTTTGTATTGTTGCTTTACTTATTATAAAATTATTTACCATAATTATTAGTAATTCACAGTAAGAATTATATATACTGTGATTATTATAATTAATAATATTTATTATATTTACTGTAATTATTAGTAATATTAATTTAATTTATTTAACAAAACTTTTATTTTTGGTTGCTCCGGTAATTCATAAACCAGAAAAACTTTATTATGAAATAATATTCATGTAAATATTCGTATTTTATAATTTCAGAAAAATGGCCGAGAATCCTGATTACAAATCCGCAAAATCTATTCATGAATTCACTGTGAAGAATGTTAAGGGTCAAGATGTGAAACTAGATTCATATAAGGGTCATGTATGCATTATTGTAAACGTTGCGTCTCAGTGTGGGCTCACAGCAAACCACTTCAAGCAACTAAATGAGATGTATGAAAAATATGCTGAGAGCAATGGTGAGCTCTTAACGATAATATAATGAAGAGCATGTATTAGATAAGATCTACATATGTGTTAATTTAAATTAAATCTCAGATCTCCGGCATAAAATAACTATAATGAACACCAGCTATATAATGTAAAGCAGAGCTTGGTTTGATTTTAATACTTTATAATTTCAGGTTTGCGTATTTTGGCTTTTCCTTGCAATCAGTTTGCTGGTCAAGAACCCGGCAATGCTGAAGCCATTGTGTGCTTTGCAGCTGACCGCAAAGTGAAATTCGACTTGTTCGAAAAAATCGATGTCAATGGAGACACCGCCAGTCCATTGTGGAAATTTTTAAAGGTAATTTATAACTCTTTCAGTTCTACGCATTTTATTACTTTTTCATAACAATTCCTCATATTATAATTCTCATGCAAAACAACAGGAAAAAATACCTTGGATTTGGGTTGATCATTTCCCGTTTGTTAGAATATAAACAGAATCTTACTCATCGGAAATCGTATAATATTTAATCGTCAATATCCAAATAATATCTGTTCTTGATAAGTTCTATGTTTATAATATTATTACTTAAAAAAATACTTAGGTATAAGCACAGAATAATAACTTGTACTTCGGTATAAGTAGCACTGCAAATCTGCCCTTATCAAGTAACTAAAAAGTAGCATAGTTTAGAAGGTTTATAATAATTGTGTATTCATAAGCATCCCACTATACGTTCCCACTGCTGGGACTCGGAGCCTTCTCTCACGAGGAGAGAGATATAGGCCACAATCCACCACGCTGACCAAGTGCAGGTCGGTGGATGACACACATCTTCGGATATTGTGGTCATCAAACATGCCGGTTTCCTCACAATGTTTTCCTTTACCATAAAGCAAGTGCAAATCCACACATAACTTGGAAAACAAGTCATTGGTGTAGGGCCGGGATCGAACCAGGGGCCGTCTGATTTAAAAGCAGATGTTATTACCACCGAGCCACACTCACTTTTTTAATTGTGTATTAATTGTAAATAATTTACCAGTATTTTTATCACAGCAGTGTAAAAATACTGCTTAAGGCATAATAGATTCATTTACGATTTTTTAATAATGTGGCAAAATATATTTTATTATTTCTACTTTGCAGCACAAACAAGGTGGGACCATGGGTAATTTCATCAAATGGAATTACACTAAATTTATTGTTGACAAGGATGGCGTCCCAGTAGAGCGCCACGGACCTAACACCGATCCTATGGATCTCGTGAAATCTCTTGAAAAGTATTGGTAGATGATAACATTATCATGTATTTTATTTATTATCATTTTTCTTTTTATTGTAGTGCTAATCCGCACTTAGTTGATATTATTGCATTTCTTTTACTAAAATATACTTTAATGACTACATTTTTATTGTTACTCAGACTATGTTTAAAAAAAAAGTTCGTTACATGGTTAATTAATGTGTGTATTGACTACAATTGTTATCAAATAAGTCATATTTTTGTAAACATTCTCTTAGGTATTACAGATAAGTACAATAGAACCATAAGAGAAAAAACTTAGTGCTTTGCGTAGTGCCATAATAACTACCATTGAGCGTAGTTTGAAATGTGGATAAAATGATAATATCCTATTATTCTAAGATTGTATTTACGACATTATTTATGTGAGAAAATAAAAACAAAAAATTGTTATCACGCTATTTTCTTATTCCATCCATTTCCTTCTTAGCATATTATATTCCTTATTAAGGTTGTTCGCTAGCATGCTGCAAGTGCTCATATGCCGCTAGATGGCGTTAAATAGGTATAAGTTAGTTTTATTCATCCCAGCATCCCAAGTGATTTCTTTTGTAACTTTCGAATCGGTTCGCGGAAACTACTGTTAATGTATTATTTTTAAGGCTCATCACAAAACAACATTTATTAAGCGTTGATAGCAAATATGTACAAAAAGCCATATAAAACCCATATCTACTATCATCTATTCTGTGACGATGCGGCTACACTCACACTAGCATTGACAATTTTTTTTGTCACTTGAACTTCAGCATATTTGAATATGCATGCCAATTTCGAACGCTCAATTGTCGATTATATGGCTCGTTCGTAGAGGAAGCATTTTTGGAACAGGAAATATTTTTATGATTTGAATTGACTATGGTTCAAATCTCATGAATTATTAATTTTGCTATTTTATTTTGTTCGAAACTCTTTTTTTTTAAAGGAATATTATGGGAAAGTCAATATTTTCAATAGGTTTCGTTTTCGTGTATGTTAATATTCATAGTGCATACCTTAAAACCTCAAATGAAATTAAAAAATAAATCTATTGGGTACATGATACGAGTAACAAGAAAAAACTTTTCTCACGAATCATCTAACATATTGCATGAAACAGTTGTATTTTTCGCATGATTCCAAAATGTAAGCCATTTCATTTGGGAAAGTTGCGAATAATATCATATCCACTATTTTGGCGGACATCCGAATATCATCAAACATAGCTAAGAACATCAAAATCGGTTCATCCGGAATAACAGCTTCAAGTCTAATGATTAGAAAAGTAAATAATTACATATTATCAGGGAATTTATATATAATAGACTATGGATATTATTTTAGCTTCATTTGAAATAAAAAAAAACTATTATTATTATTCTAAGGTAAGAGGCCTGTCGAAATCTTAGTTATTATAAATATACACCTGGCAGTTTACATGTATCGTTGATATAATTATACACTAGTGGCCCGTCCCGGCCATGAAGTTTTATCTTTACCTACAACTTCATGGTCCCGGCTTAGCACGGGCATAAAAAAAAAACAATTCTAGGAGATATGTTTGAAAGTCGTTCAGAAGTGTAATATTTTATTCGTTACGAACAAACATTTAAACTTTATCGCATTATAATTTTGACATAGATTAAAGTTTTTTTTTTGTATATATGGGTTCCGCTGCTCTCAAGACATACTAAACGACACCCGCCACAACTAACTTTTCTTAGCGCATGCGATGAAACAAATTTTTTACTCTTTTTTATACCTTGTGTTACATTACTGGAGTCTTAATAAGAATTTCTTACCCTTTGCAACAAAATATAATGCCTATGTCATTTGGGGATAATGTAACTTCCCAACGGTGTAAGAATTTTTAATTTTAGTCCAATAGTTTCGGAGCCTATTCGCGTCAAAAAAACATAAAAACATCCAAACAAACAAACAAACAAGCCTTTTGTAATTATGAGATTGTTAAAGATATTGATAGGTAAACAAAAGACGTAGGTATAAAAATTTGATATAATTGGCCAAGTACGAACCGGGCTCGCGCATGAAGGGTTCCGTACCATTATTAAAATATGGCGAAAAAACATGTTTTTTGAATGGGAACCCCATATCAAACATTCATTTTATTTTGAAAGAAAGAAAGAGAGAAATCATGAAAGAATATACCAAGTGTCATTGTAAAGATAGAGTAAAAAGAGGTAATACGTAGCTTAATATTCTGTAGAATTCTTTAGTGTCCTGTTATCGTTTTTGATATTGAGCAAAAATACAAAATATAACACGTCTTTTAAGGTACACTTTAAAAACGTGTCATCCACCCTTTATATTTGTATATTTTCTGTTTTTAGTATTTGTTGTTATAGCGTATCTAGTACTTGTATACTCTTGGGTTATAACGGCAACGGAAACAAATAATTTGTGAAATTTTCAGCTATCAAAGTGTATAAGAAACAGCCTGGTGACAGAAAGACAGACAACGAATATTTTGTAAAAGGCATTCGTTTTTATCTTTTAAGTACAGAAAAGATCGCAGTAGTATATTAATTTCATTCCTAGGGTACCTAACCCTAAAAATTATTGCTGCAATATAAATACGTTTTTTTAAGTATGTCAAATATGACAAACTGACATTGACATAACTAAATTTCATTCAAATAATCAAACAAAATTATACATATTTTAAATTTTTAATTCTATTACGATACTTAATATAAAAATAGCAATAATTTATTTAAAAATAATAAATAAATTTCATCAAACTCTTTAACAATACTTTTTTTGATCCTGCCATCTATCGGAATTTTGTTGATTTATTACTACGGATGGTAAGCTTGGGTTCATGTTTGGCAGAGAGAATGACACTAACGGAAACGGAAACTAACAATGTATACGTATACATGTCACCAACTTAGCTGTTTAGGTGGCCAAAATTGGAATTACAAGTTCGACAGCACTCTTAGGTGGCAACAAATCTCCACTAGCGACACTGTCAACTGAACAGCTAAGTTGTTGCACTGCACTCATACATGTGTATTTTGCTGGAAAAAATCACGCTGATATATCTGTTTTGCGATAAAAAATGTATAATATTACCTATTTCGCGCCCCAATTAGACCATTTTAAGTTTATGTTAAGTGATTACTATTTAAAAATCTTAGAGGAAATGGTTGCCAGTCTGAGAAGCATTTAGTATGGGGCTCGGAAAGCCTTTTTATTTTTTACTTGAATTATCATAGGTAGACAATATGAAAGATAGTAGATACTTTTTGGTCAAAGTAGTCGTAAACACGATAAGACTGATTGCACTAAGCATGCGATACGCGTGATAGTGAGTAACGCACTACATGTCAATATTAGCTTAGTCAGTTAAATTTAGTTTTCCACTTGGTTGTAGAAACAATAATAATGATGTATATAACCCGCGCAGATAGAGAATAGATCTGTAAATGGCGGCGGGTACTCATGGTACGAATGGCAAAACAAGTTCTCAAACATCAATTTTGATTTTTTTGTTATAAATTATTCTCATCATATATTTTTTTATTAATAATTAGCTTTTCATATTTGTAGTATACAGCTCATGTACGCGTCGGCGTCAACCGCCTAGTGCGAAAGAACACAAGCGGTTGAGTCAGGCGTCAGTGCACGTGCGGGTGAGTCACGGCGCCCCACCACTATATAAGGCCTGCACTCGACGGCCGGCGGACTTGTCCGGTGTCGCTGTAGAGGCCCCCAGGCCAACAGCATAGTCATTATCAAAAAAAAAAAAAAAAAGGCCGGCGGGACAGTCGCATACGGACCGCCGAGCTAGCAACATGTCTCCACAGTCCACAGAGTGATCCAAGCAGTAGGTATAGTGTAACGTAACTATGGTCTATATACTATGTGTTTGATCTATACCTATATATGTGTATATACCTAGATAGGTGTATATATCTATATATGTACCTAAGGTGATATAAGTGCACCCGGACAATGGGAGCACTCTACAATATTAATTAATAGTTGAATTAGTGTAAAAAATATTAATAAAATAAATAAGAAGCAAGGGAATATGCCACTGGATTTTAAAATTTGTCTTTATTAATTGTGACTTATCAGAATCATATTACAAATATACCACCTCGCATATATGCTGATGATAGTGACATTGGATGATGATGATGACGATAATGGTGGGTGATGATTAAGGTGTTTGATGATGACGATGGCTGATAGTCAGCAACACTGAACTTAGTCATACTCGCTGAAAAAAGGACTCTTTTCCGGGCTAGTAACTAACTAACTAAAACTATTTATATACAAACTATACTCGTTCCCAGGCCAGAAAATATATATAAAACTAGATGTTGGGCTGTGCGCGGGCCGCAAGCGGCCCGCGGGGGGTGTTTTCAAAGAGGGGTAAAAATGGGCCACCTATTGATAAGAAAAAATATGAAAAAAATACCAGTCGAGGTAGTAAAATGTGTAAAAAACCTTGAATTCGGTCAAAAATGGGCTGATGATGATGATGATATTTTAAAATCTGTGACTATCAACTTGTAAAGCAGTAGTGTAGAATCAAAACATGATAAGGATCTCGAAAAACTGATAATAAACCCCAAAGCAGTCAAATAAAAAGGTAATAAACATGTATGCAAGTTTTCTAGGTTGATGATGATGATGATGATGATTTTGGGAGTGCGAGTGTGGAGCTCGGCCTTCGGCCTCGCTCCACTCTCGCCCTTGCCTCGCTAGTGCCAAGGCTCGGCCTTCGGCCTCGCCTTGGCACTTGCTCGTGTCATGCGTACCAAATGTATGGAGTTTGATGATGATGATGATGATTTTGGGAGTGCGAGTGTGGAGCTCGGCCTTCGGCCTCTCTTCACCCTCGCCCTTGCCTCGCAAGTGCCACGGCTCGGCCTTCGGCCTCGCCTTGGCACTTGCTCGGGTCCTGCGTACCAAATGTATGGAGTTTGATGATGATGATGATGATGATGATTTTGGGAACGGCGAGTGTGGAGCTCGGCCTTCGGCCTCGCTCCACCCTCGCCCTTACCTCGCAAGTGCCAAGGCTCGGCCTTCGGCCTCGCCTTGGCACTTGCTCGGGTCCTGCGTACCAAATGTATGGAGTTTGTATGGGGGCGTTTTTTTTTATTCGTTACCCATACATTTTTAATTAAATCATCAATACACCCAAGATGCTCATCAATATTTGTTAAAGCACCACCCTCATATCTGTTATACTTTCGGAGATCCCCTGGGATGCTCCAGGGTCAGTTCCACTTTCAGGCACTTTTTATTTTTTCCCAACGTCTTATGGTCCCTTCTTTGCTGTTGAGCCTCGCAAATGCCGCGACTCGGCCTACGGCCTCGCCGCGGCACTTGCTCGGCTTCTGGGTACCAAATGTATGGAGTTTGTATGGAGCCATTTTTTTTTTCTTCGGGACCCATATTTTTTTTTGCACATCACCAATGGGCCTAAGGTGTCTAACAACATTTCTTCAAGCACCACCCCACTACCTCTCATACCCTAGGAGATCCCTTGGGGTGCACCAGGGTCAATTCCACTTTCAGCCATTTTTCGATTTTATCTCAACTCTCCTGGTCCATTCATATACAAAACAGTAAAAAAAATCAGCTCCCTGCGGCCATTTTGAAATTTGGCCGCCATTTTGAATCCGCCATCTTGGATTTTTGACATCACCCCCAAACTCTCCTACCCTCCCCCTATGACATTTGGTCGAACACCCCCCAGCTACCTCTTACCGTTCCACAGTTATAAGGGTCCAAACTTTGTATGAAATTTGAAAAATTTGTATGACTCTCATACATTTTTTTCCATTTTCCAGAACCGGCAAGCAGTTCTCTTCAAAATGAACCAAACTTGCAATACTCCATCTTTTATACTTGCCGAGATCCAGTAGGGTACTCCAAGGTCGGTTCCACTTTTCCAAGTTTTCAGATTTTTCCTCTACTCATTGGAACATGTTCTATACAACGGTGCTATACTCGTCATCCCCCCAAAACTCCTTCTAGGAGAACTACTATGTCAATCAGTGAGTCAGTCAGTGAGTCAGTGAATGGTAATCTAATTTTATATTATATAGACTAGATGTTGGGCTGTGCGCGGGCCGCAAGCGGCCCGCGGGGGGTGTTTTCAAAGAGGGGTAAACATGGGCCACCTATGAATTTAAAAAAAATAGGAAAAAATTCAAGTCGTGCTTGTAAAATTGGTAAAAAACCTTAAATTCGGTCAAAAAAGGGCTGATGATGATGATGATATTTTAAAATCTGTGACTATCAACTTGTAAAGCAGTAGTGTAGAATCAAAACATGATAAGTATCTCGAAAAACTGATAATAAACCCCAAAGCAGTCAAATAAAAAGGTAATAAACATGTATGCAATTTTGTTAGGTTGATGATGATGATGATGATTTTGGAGTGCGAGTGTGGAGCTTGGCCTCCGGCCTCGCTCCACCCTCGCCCTTGCCTCGCAAGTGCCAAGGCTCGGCCTTCGGCCTCGCCTTGGCACTTGCGAGAGTCATGCGTACCAAATGTATGGAGTTTGATGATGATGATGATGATGATTTTGGGAGTGCGAGTGTGGAGCTCGGCCTTCGGCCTCGCTCCACCCTCGCCCTTGCCTCGCAAGTGCCAAGGCTCGGCCTTCGGCCTCGCCTTGGCACTTGCTCGGTTCTGCTTACCAAATGTATGGAGTTTGTATGGAGTCAATTTTTTTTTCTTCGGGTTCCATATTTTTTTTTGCAGATCACCAATGGGCCCAAGGTCCCTAACAACATTTCTTCAAGCACCAATCCCCTATCTGTCATACTTATGGAGATCCCATGGGGTGTTCCAGGGTCAGTTCCACTTTCAGACTTTTTTCATTTTTTTTCCAACGTCTCATGGACCCTTCTTTACTGTTGAGCCTCGCAAGTGCCGCGGCTCGGCCTACGGCCTCGCCGCGACACTTGCTCGCCTCCTGGGTACCAAATGTATGGAGTTTGTATGGAGCCATTTTTTTTTTCTTCGGGACCCATATTTTTTTTGCACATCACCAATGGGCCCAAGGTCCCTAACAACATTTCTTCAAGCACCACCCCCCTATCTCTCATACCCTCGGAGATCCCTTGGGGTGCACCAGGGTCACTTCCACTTTCAGCCATTTTTCGATTTTATCTCAATTTTCCTGGTCCATACATATACAAAACCACGAATTAACCCGACCCCACAAGTCTCCGACATGGAGATTTATTCCTACCCTACCAGAAAAAGTTACATGTATGGCGGCCATCTTTGTTTTTTGACATTTCCAAATTTTTATCCAAAATATGTAATCTGCACCCCCTGAAGCCCCCGGATGCAAAAAATCAGATCCCTGCGGCCATTTTGAAATTTGGTCGCCATTTTGAATCCGCCATCTTGGATTTTTGACACCACCCCCAAACTCTCCTACCCTCCCTCTATGACATTTGGTCGAACACCCCCCCGCTACCTCTTACCGTTCCAGAGTTATAAGGGTCCAAAGTTTGTATGGAATTTGAAAAATTTGTATGACTGTCATACATTTTTTTCCATTTTCCAGAACCGTCAAGCAGTTCCCTTCAAAATGAACCAAACTTGCAATACTCCATCTTTTATACTTGCCGAGATCCAGTAGGGTACTCCAAGGTCAGTTCCACTTTTCCAAGTTTTCAGATTTTTCCTCTACTCATTGGAACATTGTCTATACAACGGTGCTATACTCGTCATCCCCCAAAAACTCCTTCTAGGAGAACTACTATGTCAATCAGTGTGTCAGTGAGTCAGTGAGTGAATGGTAATCTAATTTTATATTATATAGACTAGATGTTGGGCTGTGCGCGGGCCGCAAGCGGCCCGCGGGGGGTGTTTTCAAAGAGGGGTAAACATGGGCCACCTTTGAATTTTTTAAAAATAGGAAAAAATACAAGTCGAGGTAGTAAAATGTGTAAAAAACCTTAAATGCGGTCGAAAATGGGCTGATGATGATGATGATATTTTAAAATCTGTGACTATCAATTTGTAAAGCAGTAGTGTAGAATCAAAACTTTATAAGGATCTCGAAAAACTGATAATAAACCCCAACTCAGTCAAATAAAAAGGTAATAAACATGTATGCAATTTTGTTAGGTTGATGATGATGATGATTTTGGGAGTGCGAGTGTGGAGCTCGGCCTTCGGCCTCGCTCCACCCTCGCCCTTACCTAGCAAGTGCCAAGGCTCGGCCTTCGGCCTCGCCTTGGCACTTGCTCGGGTCCTGCGTACCAAATGTATGGGGTATAGATATTCGACCAAATGTCATACTTGCCGAGATCCAATTGGGTACTCCAAGGTCAGTTCCACTTTTCCAAGTTTTCCGATTATTCCCTCGCAAGTGCCAAGGCTCGGCCTTCGGCCTCGCCTTGCTCGGGTTCTGCAGTTTCGGAGTTTGTAGTTTGAGTTCTCGGAGTTTGTATGGAGGCGTTTTTTTTTCTTCGTGACCCATACATTTTTCATCAAATCACCAATAAGCCCAAGATGCCTATCAATATTTATTCAAGCACCACCGTCCTATCTGTTAAACTTTCGGAGATCCCCTGGGGTGCTCCAGGGTCAGTTCCACTTTCAGGCACTTTTAATTTTTTTTCCAACGTCTAATGGTCCTTTTTTTGATGTTGAGCCTCGCAAGTGCCGCGGCTCGGCCTACGGCCTCGCCGCGGCACTTGCTCGGCTCCTGGGTGCCAAATGTATGGAGTTTGTATGGAGACGATTTTTTTTTCTTCGGGATCCAAATTTTTTTTTGCAGATCACCAATAAGCCAAAAGTCCTTAACAACATTTCTTCAAGCACCACCCCCCTATCTGTCATACTATTGGAGATCCTATGGGGTACTCCAGGGTCAGTTCCTTTTTCAGGCACTTTTAATTTTTTCACAACGTCTTATGGTCCCTTCTTTACTGCTGAGCCTCGCAAGTGCCGCGGCTCGGCCTACGGCCTCGCCGCGGCACTTGCTCGGCTCCTGGGTGCCAAATGTATGGAGTTTGTATAGAGACGATTTTTTTTTTTCGGGACCTATATTTTTTTTTGCACATCACCAATGGGCCCAAGGTGCCTAACAACATTTCTTCAAGCACCATCCCCCTACCTCTCATACCTTTGGAGATCCCTTGGGGTGCACCAGGGTCAGTCCACTTTCAGCCATTTTTCGATTTTATCTCACCTCTCCTGGTCCATACATATACAAAACCATGAATAAACCCTACCCTACAAGTCTCCAACATGGAGATGTATTCCTACCCTACCAGAAAAAGTTACATGTATGGCGGCCATCTTTGTTTTTTGACATTTCCAAATTTTTATTCAAAATATGTAATGTGCACCCCCTGGAGCCCCCGGATGCAAAAAATCAGCTCCCTGCGGCCATTTTGAAATTTGGCCGCCATTTTGAATCCGCCATCTTGGATTTTTGACATCACCCCCAAACTCTCCTACCCTTCCCCTATGACATTTGGTCGAACACCTCCCCGCTACCTCTTACCGTTTCAGAGTTATAAGGGTCCAAACTTTGTATGGAATTTGAAAAATTTGTATGACTGTCATACATTTTTTTCCGTTTTCCAGAACCGTCAAGCAGTTCTCTTTAAAATGAGCCAAACTTGTAAAACTCTATCTTTTATACTTGCCGAGATCCAGTAGGGTACTCCAAGGTCAGTTCCACTTTTCCAAGTTTTCAGATTTTTCCTCTACTCATTGGATCATTGTCTATACAACGGTACTATACTCGTCATCCCCCCAAAACTCCTTCTTGGAGAACTACTATGTCAGTGAGTCAGTGAGTGAGTCAGTGAATGGTAATCTAATTTTATATTATATAGACTAGATGTTGGGCTGTGCGCGGGCCGCAAGCGGCCCGCGGGGGGTGTTTTCAAAGAGGGGTAAAAATGGGCCACCTATGAATTTAAAAAAAAATGGAAAAAATTCAAGTCGAGGTAGTAAAATATGTAAAAAACCTTAAATTCGGTCAAAAATGGGCTGATGATGATGATAATATTTTAAAATCTGTGACTATCAACTTGTAAAGCAGTAGTGTAGAATCAAAACATGATAAGTATCTCGAAAAACTGATAATAAACCTCAAAGCAGTCAAATAAAAAGGTAATAAACATGTATGCAATTTTGTTAGGTTGATGATGATGATGATGATTTTGGGAGTGCGAGTGTGGAGCTCGGCCTTCGGCCTCGCTCCACCCTCGCCCTTGCCTCGCAAGTGCCAAGGCTCGGCCTTCGGCCTCGCCTTGGCACTTGCTCGGGTCCTGCGTACCAAATGTATGGAGTTTGTATGGGGGCGGTTTTTTTTTTATTCGTGACCCATTTATTTTTCATTAAATCATCAATGAACCCAAGATGCTCATCAATATTTGTTAAAGCACCACCGTCCTATCTGTTATACTTTCGAAGATCCCCTGGGGTGCTCCAGGGTCAGTTCCACTTTCAGGCACTTTTAATTTTTTCCCAACGTCCAATGGTCCCTTTTTTACTGTTGAGCCTCGCAAATGCCGCGGCGAGGCCGTAGGCCGAGCCGCGGCACTTGCTCGGATCCTGAGTACTAAATGTATGGACTTTGTATGGAGTCAATTTTTTTTTCTTCGGGACCCATATTTTTTTTTGCAGATCACCAATAGGCCAAAAAACCTTAACAACAATTCATCAAGCACCACCCCCCTATCTGTTATACTTTCGGAGATCCCCTGGGGTGCTCCAGGGTCAGTTCCACTTTCAGGCACTTTTAATTTTTTCCCAACGTCTCATGGACCGTTCTTTACTGTCGTGCCTCGCAAGTGCCGCGACTCGGCCTACGGCCTCGCCGCGGCACTTGCTCGGCTCCTGGGTACCAAATGTATGGAGTTTGTATGGAGACATTTTTTTTTTCTTCGGGACCCCAACTTTTTTTTGCAGATCACCAAGGGGCCCAAGGTCCCTAACAACATTTGTTCAAGCACCACCGCCCTATCTCTCATACCCTCGGAGATCCCTTGGGGTGCACCAAGGTTTATTCCACTTTCAGCCATTTTTCGATTTTATGTCACCTCTCCTGGTCCATACATATACAAAACCACGAATAAACCCTACCCCACAAGTCTCAAAGTTGGAGATGTATTCCTACCCTACCAGAAAAAGTTACATGTATGGCGGCCATCTTTGTTTTTTGACATTTCCAAATTTTTATCCGAAATATGTAATCTGCAGCCCCTGGAGCCCCCGGAAGCAAAAAATCAGCTCCCTGCGGCCATTTTGAAATTTGGCCGCCATTTTGAATCCGCCATCTTGGATTTTTGACATCACCCCCAAACTCTCCTACCCCCCCCCTATGACATTTGGTCGAACACCCCCCAGCTACCTCTTACCGTTCCAGAGTTATAAGGGTCCAAAGTTTGTATGGAATTTGAAAAATTTGTATGACTCTCATACATTTTTTTCCATTTTCCAGAACCGTCAAGCAGTTCTCTTAAAAATGAGCCAAACTTGTAATACTCCATTTTTTATTCTTTCCGAGATCCAGTAGGGTACTCCAAGGTCAGTTCCACTTTTCCAAGTTTTCAGATTTTTCCTCTACTCATTGGAACATTGTCTATACAATGGTGCTATACTCGTCATCCCCCCAAAACTCCTTCTAGGAGAACTACTATGTCAATCAGTCAGTGAGTGAGTCAGTGAATGGTAATCTAATTTTTTTATATTATATAGACTAGATGTTGGGCTGTGCGCGGGCCGCAAGCGGCCCGCGGGGGGTGCTTTCAAAGAGGGGTAAAAATGGGCCACCTATTGATTGGAAAAAATATGGAAAAAATACAAGTCGAGGTAGTAAAATGTGTAAAAAACCTTAAATGCGGTCGAAAATGGGCTGATGATGATGATGATATTTTAAAATCTGTGACTATCAACTTAAAAAGCAGTAGTGTATGATCAAAACGTTATATGGCAGTCGAAATATGGATAATGAACCCCAACTCAGTCAAATAAAAAGGTAATAAACATGTATGCAATTTTGTAAGGTTGATGATGATGATGATTTTGGAAATGCGGGCCTCGCTCCACCCTCGCCCTTACCTCGCAAGTGCCACGGCTCGGCCTTCGGCCTCGCCTTGGCACTTGCTCGGGTCCTGCCCACTAAATGTATGGAGTTTGATGATGATGATGATGATGATTTTGGGAGTGAGAGTGAGGAGCTCGGCCTTCGGCCTCGCTCCACCCTCACCCTGCCTCGCAAGTGCCAAGGCTCGGCCTTCGGCCTCGCCTTGGCACTTGCTCGGGTTCTGTGTACGAAATGTATGGAGTTTGATGATGATGATGATGATTTTGGGAGTGCGAGTGTGGAGCTCGGCCTTCGGCCTCGCACCACCCTCGCCCTTGCCTCGCAAGTGCCAAGGCTCGGCCTTCGGCCTCGCCTTGGCACTTGCTCGGGTCCTGCGTACCAAATGTATGGAGTTTGTATGGGGGCGTTTTTTTTTATTCGTGACCCATACATTTTTCATTAAATCATCAATAAACCCAAGATGCTCATCAATATTTGTTAAAGCACCACCCCCCTATCTGTCATACTTTTGGAGATCCTATGGGGTACTCCAGGGTCAGTTCCACTTTCAGACACTTTTCTATTTTGTCCCATTGTCTCATGGTCCCTTCTTTACTGTTAAGCCTCGCAAGTGCCGCGGCTCGGCCTACGGCCTCACCGCGGCACTTGCTCGGCCCCTGAGTACCAAATGTATGGAGTTTGTATGGAGACGATTTTTTTTTCTTCGGGACCCTAACTTTTTTTTACAGATCACCAATGGGCCCAAGGTACCTAACAACAATTCTTCAAGCACCACCCCCCTACCTCTCATACCCTTGGAGATCCCTTGGGGTGCACCAGGGTCAATTCCACATTCAGCCATTTTCGATTTTATCTCAACTCTCCTGGTCCATACATATACAAAACCACGAATAAACCCTACCCCACAAGTCTCCAACATGGAGATTTAAACCTACCCTACCAGAAAAAGTTACATGTATGGCGGCCATCTTTGTTTTTTGACATTTCCAAATTTTTATCAAAAATGTGTAATCTGCAGCCCCTGGAGCCCCCGGATGCAAAAAATCAGCTCCCTGCGGCCATTTTGAAATTTGGCCGCCATTTTGAATCCGCCATCTTGGATTTTTGACATCACCCCCAAACTCTCCTACCCTCCCCCTATGACATTTGGTCGAACACCCCCCAGCTACCTCTTACCGTTCCAGAGTTATAAGGGTCCAAACTTTGTATGGAATTTGAAAAATTTGTATGACTGTCATACATTTTTTTCCATTTTCCAGAACCGTCAAGCAGTTCCATTCAAAATGAGCCAAACTTGTAAAACTCTATCTTTTATACTTGCCGAGATCCAGTAGGGTACTCCAAGGTCAGTTCCACTTTTCCAAGTTTTCCGATTTTTCCTCTACTCATTGGAACATTGTCTATACAACGGTGCTATACTCGTCATCCCCCTAAAACTCCTTCTAGGAGAACTACTATGTCAATCAGTCAGTGAGTCAGTCAGTGAATGGTAATCTAATTTTATATTATATAGACTAGATGTTGGGCTGTGCGCGGGCCGCAAGCGGCCCGCGGGGGGTGTTTTCAAAGAGGGGTAAAAATGGGCCACCTATTGATTAGAAAAAATATGGAAAAAATTCAAGTCGAGGTAGTAAAATGTGTAAAAAACCTTAAATCCGGTCAAAAATGGGCTGATGATGATGATGATATTTTAAAATCTGTGACTATCAACTTGTAAAGCAGTAGTGTAGAATCAAAACATGATAAGGATCTCGAAAAACTGATAATAAACCCCAAATCAGTCTAATAAAAAGGTAATAAACATGTATGCAATTTTGTTGGGTTGATGATGATGATGATGATTTTGGGAGTGCGAGTGTGGAGCTCGGCCTTTGGCCTCGCTCCACCCTCGCCCTTGCCTCGCAAGTGCCACGGCTCGGCCTTCGGCCTCGCCTTGGCACTTGCTCGGGTCATGCGTACCAAATGTATGGAGTTTGATGATGATGATGATGATGATGATTTTGGGAGTGCGAGTGTGGAGCTCGGCCTTCGGCCTCGCTCCACCCTCGCTCTTGCCTCGCAAGTGCCAAGGCTCGGCCTTCGGCCTCGCCTTGGCACTTGCTCGGTTCTGCTTACTAAATGTATGGAGTTTGTATGGAGGCGTTTTTTTTCTTCGTAACCCATACATTTTTCATCAGATCACCAATAAGCTTTAGATGCTCATCAATATTTATCAAAGCACCACCCTCCTATCTGTTATACTTTTGGAGATCCTATGGGGTACTCCAGGGTCAGTTCCACTTTCAGACACTTTTCTATTTTTTCCCTTTGTCTCATGGTCCTTTCTTTATTGCCGTACCTCGCAAGTGCCGCGGCTCGGCCTACGGCCTCGCCGCGGCACTTGCTCGGGTCCTGGGTACCAAATGTATGGTGTTTGTATGGAGCCATTTTTTTTTTCTTCGGGACCCTAAATTTTTTTTGCACATCACCAATAGGCCCAGGGTGCCTAACAACATTTCTTCAAGCACCACCCCCCTACCTCTTATACCCTTGGAGATCCCTTGGGGTGCACCAGGGTCACTTCCACTTTCAGCCATTTTTCGATTTTACCTCACCTCTCCTGGTCCATACATATACAAAACCATGAATAAACTCTACCCCACAAGTCTCCAACATGGAGATGTATTCCTACCCTACCAGAAAAAGTTACATGTATGGCGGCCATCTTTGTTTTTTGACATTTCCAAATTTTTATTTAAAATATGTAATCTGCACCCCCTGAAGCCCCGGGATGCTAAAAATCAGCTCCCTGCGGCCATTTTGAAATTTGGCCGCCATTTTGAATCCGCCATCTTGGATTTTCGACATCACCCCCAAACTCTTCTACCCTCCCTCTATGACATTTGGTCGAACACCCCCCAGCTACCTCTTACCGTTCCAGAGTTATAAGGGTCCAAACTTTGTATGGAATTTGAAAAATTTGTATGACTGTCATACATTTTTTTCCATTTTCCAGAACCGTCAAGCAGTTCCATTCAAAATGAGCCAAACTTGTAAAACTCTATCTCTTATACTTGCCGAGATCCAGTAGGGTACTCCAAGGTCAATTCCACTTTTCCAAGTTTTCAGATTTTTCCTCTACTCATTGGAACATTGTCTATACAACGGTACTATACTCGTCATCCCCCCAAAACTACTTCTTGGAGAACTACTATGTCAGTCAGTCAGTCAGTCAGTGAGTGAATGGTAATCTAATTTTATATTATATAGACTAGATGTTGGGCTGTGCGCGGGCCGCAAGCGGCCCGCGGGGGGTGTTTTCAAAGAGGGGTAAAAATGGGCCACCTATTGATTAGAAAAAATATGGAAAAAATACAAGTCGAGGTAGTAAAATGTGTAAAAAACCTTAAATGCGGTCGAAAATGGGCTGATGATGATGATGATATTTTAAAATCTGTGACTATCAACTTGTAAAGCAGTAGTGTAGAATCAAAACATGATAAGGATCTCGAAAAACTGATAATAAACCCCAAAGCAGTCAAATAAAAAGGTAATAAACATGTATGCAATTTTGTTAGGTTGATGATGATGATGATTTTGGGAAAGCGGGTGTGGAGCTCGGCCTTTGGCCTCGCTCCACCCTCGCCCTTGCCTCGCAAGTGCCAAGGCTCGGCCTTCGGCCTCACCTTGGCACTTGCTCGGGTCATGCGTACCAAATGTATGGAGTTTGATGATGATGATGATGATGATGATGATTTTGGGAGTGCGAGTGTGGAGCTCGGCCTTCGGCCTCGCTCCACCCTCGCCCTTGCCTCGCAAGTGCCAAGGCTCGGCCTTCGGCCTCGCCTTGGCACTTGCTCGGGTCCTGCGTACCAAATGTATGGAGTTTGATGATGATGATGATGATGATGATTTTGGGAGTGCGAGTGTGGAGCTCGGCCTTCGGCCTCGCACCACCCTCGCCGTTGCCTCGCAAGTGCCAAGTGCCAAGGCTCGGCCTTCGGCCTCGCCTTGGCACTTGCTCGGCTTCTGCAAACCAAATGTATGGAGTTTGTATGGAGGCGTTTTTTTTTTCTTCGTGACCCATACATTTTTCATCAGATCACCAATGGGCCTAAGATGTGTATCAATATTTTTTAAAGCACCATCCTCCCATCTGTTATACTTTCGGAGATCCCCTGGGGTGCTCCAGGGTCAGTTCCACTTTCAGGCACTTTTTATTTTTTCCCAACGTCTAATGGTCCCTTCTTTATTGCCGTACCTCGCAAGTGCAGCGACTCGGCCTACGGCCTCGCCGCGGCACTTGCTCGGCTCCTTGGTACCAAATGTATGGACTTTGTATGGAGACGTTTTTTTTTTCTTCGGGACCTATATTTTTTTTTGCACATCACCAATAGGCCCAAGGTCCCTAACAACATTTCTTCAAGCACCACTCCCCTATCTCTCATACCCTTGGAGATCCCTTGGGGTGCACCAGGGTCAATTCCACTTTCAGCCATTTTTCGATTTAACCTGACCTCTCCTGGTCCATATATATACAAAACCATGAATAAACCCTACCCTACAAGTCTCCAACATGGAGATTTATTCCTACCCTACCAGAAAAAGTTACATGTATGGCGGCCATCTTTGTTTTTTGACATTTCCAATTTTTTTTCAAAAATATGTAATCTGCAGCCCCTGGAGCCCCCGGATGCAAAAAATCATCTCCCTGCGGCCATTTTGAAATTTGGCCGCCATTTTGAATCCGCCATCTTGGATTTTTGTCACCACCCTCAAACTCTCCTACCCTCCCCCTATGACATTTGGTCGAACACCCCCCGGCTACCTCTTACCGTTTCAGAGATATAAGGGTCCAAACTTTGTATGGAATTAAAAAAAAATGTATGACTGTCATACATTTTTTTCCATTTTCCAGAACCGCCAAGCAGTTCTCTTCAAAATGAACCAAACTTGCAATACTCCATCTTTTATACTTGCCGAGATCCAGTAGGGTACTCCAAGGTCAGTTCCACTTTTCCAAGTTTTCAGATTTTTCCTCTACTCACTGGAACATTCCCTATACAACACAGTTATACTCTTAATCCCCCCAAAACTCCTTCTAGGAGAACTACTATGTCAATCAGTCAGTCAGTCAGTCAGTGAATGGTAATCTAATTTTATATTATATAGACTAGATGTTGGGCTGTGCGCGGGCCGCAAGCGGCCCGCGGGGGGTGTTTTCAAAGAGGGGTAAAAATGGGCCACCTATTGATTAGAAAAAATATGGAAAAAATACAAGTCGAGGTAGTAAAATGTGTAAAAAACCTTAAATTCGGTCAAAAATGGGCTGATGATGATGATGATATTTTAAAATCTGTGACTATCAATTTGCAAAGCAGTAGTGTATGATCAAAACGTTAAATGGCAGTCGAAATACTGATAATAAACCCCAAAGCAGTCAAATAAAAAGGTAATAAACATGTATGCAATTTTGTTAGGTTGATGATGATGATGATGATGATTTTGGAGTGCGAGTGTGGAGCTTGGCCTCCGGCCTCGCTCCACCCTCGCCCTTGCCTCGCAAGTGCCAAGGCTCGGCCTTCGGCCTCGCCTTGGCACTTGCTCGGGTCCTGCGTACCAAATGTATGGAGTTTGATGATGATGATGATGATTTTGGGAGTGCGAGTGTGGAGCTCGGCCTCCGGCCTCGCTCCACCCTCGCCCTTGCCTCGCAAGTGCCAAGGCTCGGCCTTCGGCCTCGCCTTGGCACTTGCTCGGGTCATGCGTACCAAATGTATGGAGTTTGACGATGATGATGATGATGATTTTGGGAGTGCGAGTGTGGAGCTCGGCCTTCGGCCTCACTCCACCCTCGCCCTTGCCTCGCTAGTGCCAAGGCTCGGCCTTCGGCCTCGCCTTGGCACTTGCTCGGGTCCTGCGTACCAAATGTATGGAGTTTGATGATGATGATGATGATTTTGGGAGTGCGAGTGTGGAGCTCGGCCTTCGGCCTCGCTCCACCCTCGCCCTTGCCTCGCAAGTGCCAAGGCTCGGCCTTCGGCCTCGCCTTGGCACTTGCTCGGGTCCTGCGTACCAAATGTATGGAGTTTGATGATGATGATGATGATTTTGGGAGTGTGAGTGTGGAGCTCGGCCTTCGGCCTCGCACCACCCTCGCCCTTGCCTCGCAAGTGCCGCAGCTCGGCCTACGGCCTCGCCGCGGCACTTGCTCGGCTCCTGAGTACCAAATGTATGGAGTTTGTATGGAGTCAATTTTTTTTTCTTCGGGACCCATATTTTTTTTTGCAGATCACCAATAGGCCATAAGACCTTAACAACATTTCATCAAGCACCACCCCCCTATCTGTCATACTTTTGGAGATCCTATGGGGTACTCCAGGGTCAGTTCCACTTTCAGGCACTTTTAATTTTTTCCCAACGTCTCATGGACCGTTCTTTACTGTCGTGCCTCGCAAGTGCCGCGACTCGGCCTACGGCCTCGCCGCGGCACTTGCTCGGCTCCTGGGTACCAAATGTATGGAGTTTGTATGGAGCCATTTTTTTTTCTTCGGGACCCCAACTTTTTTTTGCAGATCACCAATGGGCCTAAGATGCCTAACAACATTTCTTCAAGCACCATCCCCCTACCTCTTATACCTTTGGAGATCCCTTGGGGTGCACCAGGGTCAATTCCACTTTCAGCCATTTTTCGATTTTATCTCAACTCTCCTGGTCCATACATATACAAAACCACGAATAAACCCTACCCCACAAGTCTCCAACATGGAGATTTATTCCTACCCTACCAGAAAAAGTTACATGTATGGCGGCCATCTTTGTTTTTTGACATTTCCAAATTTTTTTCCAAAATATGTATTCAGCACCCCCTGGAGCCCCCTGATGCAAAAAATCAGCTCCCTGCGGCCATTTTGAAATTTGGCCGCCATTTTGAATCCGCCATCTTGGATTTTTGACATCACCCTCAAACTCTCCTACTCTCCCCCTATGACATTTGGTCGAACACCCCCCCGCTACCTCTTACCGTTCCAGAGTTATAAGGGTCCAAACTTTGTATGGAATTTGAAAATTTTGTATGACTGTCATACATTTTTTTCCATTTTCCAGAACCGTCAAGCAGTTCCATGCAAAATGAGCCAAACTTGTAATACTCCATCTTTTATACTTTCCGAGATCCAGTAGAGTACTCCAAGGTCAGTTCCACTTTTCCAAGTTTTCAGATTTTTCCTCTACTCACTGGAACATGTTCTATACAACGGTGCTATACTCGTCATCCCCCCAAAACTCCTTCTAGGAGAACTACTATGTCAATGAGTCAGTCAGTGAGTCAGTGAATGGTAATCTAATTTTATATTATATAGACTAGATGTTGGGCTGTGCGCGGGCCGCAAGCGGCCCGCGGGGGGTGTTTTCAAAGAGGGGTAAACATGGGCCACCTTTGAATTTTTTAAAAATAGGGAAAAAATTCAAGTCGAGGTAGTAAAATGTGTAAAAAACCTTAAATGCGGTCAAAAATGGGCTGATGATGATGATGATATTTTAAAATCTGTGACTATCAACTTGAAAAGCAGTAGTGTATGATCAAAACGTTATATTGCTGTCGAAATACTGATAATAAACCCCAAAGCAGTCAAATAAAAAGGTAATAAACATGTATGCAATTTTGTTAGGTTGATGATGATGATGATTTTGGGAGTGCGAGTGTAGAGCTCGGCCTTCGGCCTCGCTCCACCCTCGCCCTTGCCTCGCAAGTGCCAAGGCTCGGCCTTCGGCCTCGCCTTGGCACTTTCTCGGGTCATGCGTACCAAATGTATGGAGTTTGATGATGATGATGAAGATGATTTTGGGAGAGCGAGTGTGGAGCTCGGCTTTCGGCCTCGCACCACCCTCGCCCTTGCCTCGCAAGTGCCAAGGCTCGGCCTTCGGCCTCGCCTTGGCACTTGCTCGGGTCCTGCGTACCAAATGTATGGAGTTTGATGATGATGATGATGATTTTGGGATGCGAGTGTAGAGCTCGGCCTTCGGCCTCGCTCCACCCTCGCCCTTGCCTCGCAAGTACCGCGGCTCGGCCTACGGCCTCACCGCGGCACTTGCTCGGCTCCTGAGTACCAAATGTATGGAGTTTGTATGAAGTCAATTTTTTTTTCTTCGGGACCCATATTTTTTTTTGCAGATCACCAATAAGCCAAAAGACCTTAACAACATTTCATCAAGCACCACCCCCCTATCTGTCATACTTTTGGAGATCCTATGGGGTACTCCAAGGTCAGTTCCACTATCAGACACTTTTTTATTTTGTCCCATTGTCTCATGGTCCATTCTTTACTGCCGTACCTCGCAAGTGCCGCGACTCGGCCTACGGCCTCGCCGCGGCACTTGCTCGGCTCCTGGGTACCAAATGTATGGAGTTTGTATGGAGACAATTTTTTTTTCTTCGGGACCCCAACTTTTTTTTGCAGATCACCAATGGGCCTAAGGTGCCTAACAACATTTCTTCAAGCACCACCCCCCTACCTCTTATACCTTTGGAGATCCCTTGGGGTGCACCAGGGTCAATTCCACTTTCAGCCATTTTTCGATTTTATCTCAACTCTCCTGGTCCATACATATACAAAACCACGAATAAACCCTACCCCACAAGTCTCCAACATGGAGATGTATTCCTACCCTACCAGAAAAAGTTACATGTATGGCGGCCATCTTTGTTTTTTGACATTTCCAAATTTTTATCCAAAATATGTAATCTGCAGCCCCTGGAGCCCCCGGATGCAAAAAATCAGCTCCCTGCGGCCATTTTGAAATTTGGCCGCCATTTTGAATCCGCCATCTTGGATTTTTGACACCACCCCCAAACTCTCCTACCGACCCTCTATGACATTTGGTCGAACACCCCCCCGCTACCTCTTACCGTTCCAGAGTTATAAGGGTCCAAAGTTTGTATGGAATTTGAAAAATTTGTATGACTGTCATACATTTTTTTCCATTTTCCAGAACCGACAAGCAGTTCCATTCAAAATGAGCCAAACTTGTAAAACTCTATCTCTTATACTTGCCGAGATCCAGTAGGGTACTCCAAGGCCAGTTCCACTTTTCCAAGTTTTCAGATTTTTCCTCTACTCACTGGAACATGTTCTATACAACGGTGCTATACTCGTCATCCCCCCAAAACTCCTTCTAGGAGAACTACTATGTCAGTGAGTCAGTGAGTGAGTCAGTCAGTGAGTGAATGGTAATCTAATTTTATATTATATAGATGTTGGGCTGTGCGCGGGCCGCAAGCGGCCCGCGGGGGGTGTTTTCAAAGAGGGGTAAACATGGGCCACCAATTGATTAGAAAAAATATGGAAAAAATTCAAGTCGGGCTTGTAAAATTGGTAAAAAACCTTAAATTCGGTCGAAAATGGGCTGATGATGATGATGATATTTTAAAATCTGTGACTATCAACTTGTAAAGCAGTAGTGTAGAATCAAAACATGATAAGGATCTCGAAAAACTGATAATAAACCCCAAATCAGTCAAATAAAAAGGTAATAAACATGTATGCAATTTTGTTAGGTTGATGATGATGATGATTTTGGGAGTGTGAGTGTGGAGCTCGGCCTTCGGCCTTGCTCCACCCTCGCCCTTGCCTCGCAAGTGCCAAGGCTCGGCCTTCTGCCTCGCCTTGGCACTTGCTCGGGTCCTGCGTACCAAATGTATGGAGTTTGATGATGATGATGATGATGATTTTGGGAGTGCGAGTGTGGAGCTCGGCCTTCGGCCTCGCTCCACCCTCGCCCTTGCCTCGCAAGTGCCAAGGCTCGGCCTTCGGCCTCGCCTTGGCACTTGCTCGGGTCCTGCGTACCAAATGTATGGAGTTTGTATGGGGGCGTTTTTTTTATTCGTTACCCATACATTTTTCATTAAATCATCAATATACCCAAGATGCTCATCAATATTTGTTAAAGCACCACCCCCCTATCTGTCATACTTTTGGAGATCCTATGGGGTACTCCAGGGTCAGTTCCACTTTCAGACACTTTTCTATTTTGTCCCATTGTCTTATGGTCCCTTATTTATTGCCGTACCTCGCAAGTGCCGCGGCTCGGCCTACGGCCTCGCCGCGGCACTTGCTCGGCTCCTGGGTGCCAAATGTATGGAGTTTGTATGGAGACGATTTTTTTTTCTTTGGGACCTATATTTTTTTTTGCATATCACCAATGGGCCCAAGGTGCCTAACAACATTTCTTCAAGCACCACCCCCCTACCTCTCATACCCTTGGAGATCCCTTGGGGTGCACCAGGGTCACTTCCACTTACAGCCATTTTTCGATTTTATCTCAACTCTCCTGGTCCATACATATACAACACCACGAATAAACCCTACCCCACAAGTCTCCAACATGGAGATGTATTCCTACCCTACCAGAAAAAGTTACATGTATGGCGGCCATCTTTGTTTTTTGACATTTTCAAATTTTTATCAAAAATATGTAATCTGCACCCCCTGGAGCCCCCGGATGCAAAAAATCAGCTCCCTGCGACCATTTTGAAATTTGGCCGCCATTTTGAATCCGCCATCTTGGATTTTCAACATCACCCCCAAACTCTCCTACCCTCCCCCTATGACATTTGGTCGAACACCCCCCCGCTACCTCTTACCGTTTCAGAGTTATAAGGGTCCAAACTTTGTATGGAATTTGAAAAATTTGTATGACTGTCATACATTTTTTTCCGTTTTCCAAAACCGTCAAGCAGTTCCCTTCAAAATGAGCCAAACTTGTAATACTCCATCTTTTATACTTTCCGAGATCCAGTAGGGTACTCCAAGGTCAGTTCCACTTTTCCAAGTTTTCCGATTTTTCCTCTACTCATTGGAACATTGTCTATACAACGGTGCTATACTCGTCATCCCCCCAAAACTCCTTCTAGGAGAACTACTATGTCAATGAGTCAGTGAGTGAGTCAGTCAGTGAGTGAATGGTAATCTAATTTTATATTATATAGACTAGATGTTGGGCTGTGCGCGGGCCGCAAGCGGCCCGCGGGGGGTGTTTTCAAAGAGGGGTAAAATGGGCCACCTATTGATTAGAAAAAATATGGAAAAAATTCAAGTCGGGCTTGTAAAATTGGTAAAAACCTTAAATTCGGTCAAAAATGGGCTGATGATGATGATGATATTTTAAAATCTGTGACTATCAACTTGAAAAGCAGTAGTGTAGAATCAAAACATGATAAGGATCTCGAAAAACTGATAATAAACCCCAAAGCAGTCAAATAAAAAGGTAATAAACATGTATGCAGTATTGTTAGGTAGATTATTATGATCATAATGTTGTAATAACTGACAACCTTCACTTAATGTAAGAGTAGTAATGTCAACAAAAAATCTTAGTAACTTGAATATATCTATCTATTTTCATGGTTTGCAGTATGTATCAGTTTGATTATGATGATCTTATAAAAAACTGATTGCAAACATTCAAATCAGTAGTAAAGAATCCATATTTGATAAGGCAGTTGAAATGCTATATTATTATTCGTCGTTTAGAAAAGAATCTATTTACTATTACCCACAGCGACAATATATAATGTAATATAAATTGTGTTGTGTGTCATATAAAATGTACTATACTTACTATCTTGGTATGTAACAGGCTGATGAAAGTCCTGTGACCGTCAACAACTAAAGCAGTAATGGAAGAGTAATAAATACTTGAAATGGTATGGTAATAGCATGACAAAATTTGCTCGTATTGATAAGAAACTCCTATTAAATTTACGAACTTTCATATAGGTATACTTGAGTACAGTAGGCAGTCGAGAAATTTTTATTTCTAGTTATTTAGTCGCCAAGCAGTATTATTACATTACATTATAATTACATCAATGATGAAATTTGATCGAGTGAGAAATTTATTGAAATGTCTGACTTGTTTTTGTTCATCTTATAGGTTTGCTTATAGATAAAATCAAACAAATTATGTATATGAAAGTAAATATATTTTATTTCATAATATAATGGTCCTAAAAGAATGTGATAAATGCAATTTAAGAAAACTACATGTACGTTATTATCACCAGAAGACAAACTGTTTAATTGTCAATATAATATTGCATATGCACAGGAAATATACTCGTTGTATTTATATGTCCAATGCATGTGCAAATCATTAATCTATATAATATAATTTTTATATGAAAATCAACAGAACAGTGCGCGCCGAAACGTTTGACGATTTGGACGTGGAACCAGTTTGTCGTCCGGTGAAATAAAAGGTGAAGAAATAAAATAAAAATTAGGATTAGGATATATTTCACACACGGCTGGTTAATCCCATACTGAACAATTTCTAGTTCGTTTTATGGTTGTTAACTTAACTGATATACTACTTAATACATGCATATTTTATATGGATCCAATTTAACATCCAGACTGACAGCCAACAAATTTAGTTTAGATGTTGACCGTGCCGGGAATCGAACCCGGAACTTTCTGGATTGGTAGTCCGGCATGGTAACCATTATTAAGCCAAAGACGTCGCAGTAGTTGAAACGGCGCCTCGATTATAGTTGAAACGGTGGTTTTGATGATGCTCGGGGTCCATGTTGAATTTATGCTCGCATTATTACTGGAAAAATAGAAATAATTTATAAGTTTTCAAAAAATATTGAATAGATAATTCCAGTTTTTTAAGTTTAAGAAAATGATTGAAAAGATAATTCCACAGTTTTTAGTTATTTACACTTAAATGATTTCAATGAAATTTGGTATTGGAGTAATTCAAACTTATAATTAACGCATTGAATTATCTCGGGTTACCGCAGTTAATATGTATATGCGTTAGCTCTTAATATAATTGTATTAGAAGTATCAAAGAGTATATTTTTATTAACAGGTAATATAATTGTCAAAACTTACCTGGCACAATGATGTTGATCTTGGGGTTCTCTTTTTATCAGGGATGCGCGTTGCATAAGGATATTTGTGAGTTATGGTTTTCTGAAAACAATAAAGAAACATAAATTAGAAATCATTAAGTAATAGTTCAAATAGTTCATTCATAATTCAATAAATAATTGAGTTTTGTTACTTGATTTTTGTTGTTTTGAATTTACGATTTTATTGTGTACAGAGTAATTTCTGTGACTCAGACAGTAGAGTTTTAGTAATAGGATCTCGTAAGGAATCATTTTGGTGTGAAATTATACTAATGTTATTTGTTCCCATTTTTCTTCGTAAAAGCCAAGTGGCCAAGCTCTGGTATCGAGATTTTACAAACCGCCTGAAGGCCTCAGACTTGGCTGCTGCGACTACTTGTACTAAGACTAACAGCCGGGTCCTACAATTTAACGTGTCATCCGACCCACGTAAGTGAAAATGCTGCTTGAAAAACGACAGTCTTGTGCATGGTCACCCATCTAAACACTGTCCGCATCGACCATTCTTCGATGATGGCGTCAGATCACCTTAGCTAGCTGAGCTACAGGCGCTGCAAATGTTTTTAGTAAATTAGTAATGATTTCAAAAACTTTTACCTTTATTATATGGTTGATTTTCTTCTGTAGTATCATCGTAGGTGACTTCTGCATCTTGTTTCTTCTGGAAACCGCTTTTTCTTCTTCTGTCGAAGCATTTGAAGTTTCTTTTTCAACTGGACAGGATGTTGTATCAGGACAATATTGAGATTTCCTGTAAAGTAATAAAATTGACACATTACTTTTTATTCAATTCATATATAAATTTCCAATTCGTTAATGGTTTTCTGTGTGATCTTAAATAAATTATATAAAAATACTTTTATTGTAAAAATATAGTAATGATTTCAAAAACTTTTACCTTTATATAGTTGATTTTCTTCTGTAGTATCATCGTAGGTGACTTCTGCATCTTGTTTCTTCTGGAAACCGCTTTTTCTTCTTCTGTCGAAGCATTTGAAGTTTCTTTTTCAACTGGACAGGATGTTGTATCAGGACAATTGTGATATTTCCTGTAAAGTAATAGAATTGACATATTACTTTTTGTTCAATTTTAATATAAATTGCCAATTCGTTAATGGTTTTTTGTGTGATCTTAAATAAATTATATAAAAATACTTTTTTTGTAAAAATATAGTAATGATATCAAAAAACATACCTTTATTATTTAGTGTATAGTTGATTTTCTTCTGTAGTATCATCGTAGGTGACTTCTGCATCTTGTTTCTTCTGGAATTGGCTTTTTCTTCTTCTGTTGAAGCATTTGAAGTTCCTTTTTCAACTGGACAGAATGTTGTATCAGGACAATTGGAAGATTTCCTGTAAAATATTAAAATTACATAAGTATTAGTTATGCTCACTTTAAATACAAAAATTAAGTCTTTAATCCAGTTTTCTGTTTGATTTGTTAAGTAAATTTTTTGGCTAACTGCAAAAGATGAGTCATTTAATTTGAAAGTAAAATAAAACAGACTAATAGTAATTTTACGAATATTACCTTTAACAATTTGAATGAGTATAATAGATGTTACGGAGGAAGCTTTTAATTCATTACGAAACAATGTAAAGATGCCTTATTTATAAAAATCTAACCTCTGTTTTGTACGTTTTTTTCTTGTGATCTGTCCATGGGTTTCAGTGTAGTTTCTTCATTAGCTGCTGCATATTAACTCTGGAGAAATCACCGAGCAGTATGTGCGCTGCAATCAGACACTAACTACATCTAAATACGTCTAGTTTAAGGCACTAATTCGACATCATCATCATTCATGTTGGTTTCCAAACCACCCATTATTATCCGTTCAGTTTTTTATGTAATTAATGGTATGCCAATATTCTTTTACATAAAATAATGACAAGATAATAAAGAGGTACAACATCCGATTCATTTTTTTTAACGTGGTGTCCCCAGGAGGTCTAGTCCACGCTAACTACAATTTGGATTAAATCCACACTAATTACATTAAAGCTTTTATTTACATTCGGGATTTAATATCCTCGCTAACTACATATTCCTAACAGTACCTACTCGGGATACAAGCACTAACTACTTAAATTTGTTATGTGTGATGATTGTACTAATGAATTTTTGTAAAGTTGAAGTTACTGTTGCATAAAAGTTGAATTCAAACAAAATATTCGTCTAAAAAGAAACAAACTAATAAAAGGGAATTGTCACGTACCAAAACAATTTACAAATAATAGAGAGTCTAACTGTGGTGGTGAGTTTAAAGATGCATGCGCAGAAGTGTATCTATAATACCATGAACAATAATTTTAGCAGATATTTTTAGTATAATGAATGGTCATATGAAACGTCGACGTGGAATAAAGTAAATTATATACAATTATTGGAAATGAAACATCAGATGTACCGTAATTACGTGCATTACCAAAAGAAAGTGAGACCTTCGGCAAAATAGCGAATGCCACCAACCTCAGCTCTTAGTAAGTTAAAACAGCGTCAATCAATGGTAGACCTTCAGACACACAGCCAGATAAGCCGAGTTGTACGTAAACGAATATAAACGAATCGCTAAATGAAAGAGCGGTGCTTGTTAAATTAAATAACATTCGAGTTAGCCATTACTATGCCGTAAAAAATGGACAATAATTTAAGTTTTAAGGATAGTCTCAATCGAATAACGACTGATATTCACACGTTAATAAGTTTATCCGAGATCGGTGGAACCAAATGCATGGGAGAAGGACGATGTGTGGTTTGATCATGGGAGTCGTACTATGGTGGCGGTGACATCAAGGCGAACCCGAGACTCGATCGGCGCAGTTGAGAAATTCAGGCGATGTACGAAAGTGTTTCTATGAGTATACGAATGTGAGGATGAATAAAAGTGTATATGTAAAAAAAAAATAAGAAAAAAAAATAACGTATAATAGTATAAAAATGTAAAAAATAATAAGTAAAAAAAAAATGTTCCATTAAATTATTTTTAGGGGTGTCATGTAATAAATAAGAGTAAAAAAATAATAAGTAAAAAAAAATGTTCCATTAAATAATTTTTAGGGGTGTCATGTAATAAATAAGAGTATAATTTATGTTTTTCACATAAAATACAACGATGTACCTAACATAAAATCATTCATACTCTATACATTTTTGAAATGAAATAATGCTGTTTTTACAGAAAGGTTGAATAAAAAAACTATAATTTGAAAATATTTTACATTAAAAAAGAGTATAATTTATGTTTTTCACATAAAATACAACGATGTACCTAACATAAAATCATTCATACTCTATACATTTTTGTAATGAAATAATGCTGTTTTACAGAAAGTTTGAATTAAAAAACTATAATTTGAAAATATTTTACATGTTATTTATGTATCGTGTAAGCTTTTCTTTAACTTTTTGATCCAATTCATTTGGAATATTATCGCAGATTCATTGATAAAAATTGTAAGTAATAATAGGATAGGATTTACAATTTTAATTTTAATAATTTTTTTAACTAAGTTACATTTAAAATCCAATAATAATTTCAAGGATGTAATGAGCAATGTGACAATAATATCTAATGTTCTAATTGTGTGGCTGTTATATAATTTTATGTTAACTTAAGTTTTAACATAGGCTTTAGAGGGAACTAAAAAAAGTAATTTAACTCTTACAAAAGCTAAATTACTATATGTTAAATTATTTAACACTATGGTAATAGTTCCCTTACTTATGTTAACCATTAAATAACATAATCTTATTATTTAAAATCGAGACTAAATTTGCTAATTTATGTAATAGTTTAAGAAGTAAGGTTTTCTTGGATGAAATAAAGAAAAACCAAATGCCTAAATCTATTAATCCAGAATAAGGTACATTATTAAATAGTGTTCGATCAAGTTTCAAGGAAAAATAACAAAACTATAATCTATCCCATTAATTATTACAATATCTTTAAAACTGTGTAATGTTTGAATCTTATTACTTTTGAAATATAGTCATGGATATTACAATTAATGAATATTTGTTATCTTTTATAATAATTTATGAATAAGGACTGTTTTGTTTTAAATTTTTAAATAGTTGTAACGATTTTTATTTATAATGTATGTAAAATAGATTATAAACAATTAAAAGACACAATATTTGGGGAAATAAAGTTTACATAAAAAATATTTTTTTTTAATTATTAAAGTTTGGATTTTCATTTATGTTTAGTTATGACATGTTATTATGTTCATATTCGAATGTTTTATATAATATTAATTTTAAATTATTGTTCATGTGACCGATCTTTTAGTTATACGTTCATAAAACATACAGATAACGATAAATAAAACATAATACAGTTCGACACAAAATGGTACATTTCAAATTATCATCAAATGCAAAACATGCCTTTTAATTCGAATATATAATGATTTAATGTACAACATGCCTTTGGATGTTGTGGTCCTTAGAGCGTGAGGGGTTTTATTCGATGTTGTCCATCACCGCGTGAGCAAGATAGCCAAAGAGGTGGATTTCCAGTCCGACACTCCCGACCAGGGCAAACCCACGAAAATAAAATAATGATGAGTTTGATTGCACAAAAAAAAAAATAGAAATGCACAACAATATTTAAAGATGAGTGACACAGAAATAATGTCACAGCTATATAATTTTTTTTTTTAATTGTACCTATATTATTCGCTTATATTTCAAAATGACACTTTTCATCATAATTAATGATTTGTTAATAGTATAAACTTCGTATAAAGTATTACACTATTAAAAAATCAAAAGCGTATAGATACATATATAGCTTTCTTCAAATTTTGTCGTGCAGTGTGCGTTATCGTGGTCATTGGTTAGAAAGTCACACAAAGCACCAGATTTTAAATGTGTCAAATGCTCTTCCTGAACGAATGGTGGCACGATAACTTTTAATATAAACAAAGTTACGGATATTAACGTTAATTAATAAATCAAAAAACTCAGGCAAATGATGAATATGAGTGAATAAGTATATATTCGAATAAAAACATGAATTGAATCAACCAAAAAGGATTATCATTTGATGTACGATATATAATTGAAGAGTAATAGTTATTGTCATCTATTTGCTATAAACGTATTTTATAAACAGAAAGGCATATGAAAAATAATCAGAATAAAATAAAATAGATAATTTAAAACTATACATACGAAAATTAATAACACACATATCTGAAACATGTTTTAAAAGTAGAGGGGTCATAAATCTAATATGGTTCTTATTTATATACTTGTTGTTGTTGAGGAGAAACGGAGGTGAACAATTACATCTCATTATATTATTTAAAAATAAATAAATAAGAGAGTTTTTGTTCGACTTAATTGTTTGCGGTACATCACATTTAACTTCTTAACGAAGTTAAAGGAGCACGATAAACAATTACCTATGTATACTCGTATATGGACAGTCAATAAATATTATAATTGTGTCTTTTAATTGTTTAGAAATTATTCCATCATACATATTAAATAGTGGTAAAACTATTTTATATCAATAGATTAATCTAATACAAGCTTAATTATTTTTAATATATATGAAGTTTGTTTGTGTCTTTTTAAAATGGATCATTTATAAAGTTAATAGAGTAATTGAATTGTTATTAGATCAATTGCTTATTTTCTAAATTCTTAAGTGTGTTAATTGTAATTTACTTTAAATTATATCTGTTTTTTATATTAATAGTGACAATAAAATAAGAAAATGTTATATATATAATGTATATTGTAAAAAAAGGTTTTATTTTTTATGGAGGTGAACAAATACATCTCATTATATTATTTAAAAATAAATAAATAAGAGAGCTTTTGTTCGACTTCATTGTTTACGGTACATCACATTTAACTTCTTAACGAAGTTAAAGGAGCATGATAAACAATATGGTCATGTAAAAAATATTATAACTGAGATTCACTTGATTGTATTTATGAAAATACACTAAAGTTTGTATGTTTAAATTTTTAAGTGTGTAATTTATTTTCAAATTAGAATCTTTTTTATATTAATAGTGACAATGAAATGAAATTAGAAAATATATATTGTAAAAAGAGGTAGATGGGTCAAAAGATCAAATATTTATTTTTTTACAGAGGTGAACAAAAATACATCTCATTATATTATTTAAAAATAAACAAATAAGAGAGTTTTTTGTTCGACTTAATTGTTTACGGTACATCACATTTAACTTCTTAACGAAGTTAAAGGAGCACGATAAACAATATATATATTTTTTTAAATATTATAACTGTGATTCACTTGATTGTTTTTTTATGTAAGATAAACTAAAGTTTGTATGTCTAAAGACGTTTAGAGTAACAATGAAAAAGTGAGAAGTAACCGTTGCATTTTATGTGAATAGCATAGTTTGGAAGTAAGATTAACATTGGTAATTAAGAATGGACTTATTATTAACACGCACAATACTCAAAAGTTCTAAATTAACAAATAACAATATCAGTGTTATTAAATATTATCAAGTAAATAATATGGAATCACTTTAATAAATATATAATAAAAGATAAAAAAAAATATACATGAAAAAGGGCAAAAAAAAGAAAACTACCAAAATACTATAAAGGAAAACAGGGGAAAACTAAAAGAAAGGGACAAAATAATGAAAACAAAAACTATAAAAGAAAAAAGGGGACAACTAAAAAACAAAAAAACATACACAGTCTTATTCACCTTCAGATAGGCATACACACAAAAACATTTCCGTATATCGCACTGATTTTCTCAACTTTGCTGATCGAACCCCAGGTTCGCCTTAATGTCTCCGCACACCCCCACCCACCTCCCGTACGACCCCGATAATCAAGTCACACACGTGTTCCCCTATACATCGAGTTCTAAACCAAGTCTCAAAACTACCTTAGAAACATGCTATCTAGTCTGTTAAGCCATTGAGAATCCAACTACTACTATTGTCATTAATTACCGTATATCAATGACCTTTACTCGTATGCCATCGAATCCAAGCAAGCAGTAGCAACAGTCATTCATCGATCAATTGATATCAATTTCCGACGTCGTCAGCTTACTGGATGAAATGTCTGGATGTTCCAAAGTCCAACCCCAGATTAACCGAACTATGAGACTTTCAGCCAGTATTATGAACTAAATTACGTCAAGCCATACTTTCAATTGATTTTATACACATAATATGACAGTAATACGACATCACAAATGCAATCATCGCAATAAAAAACGAATTCCGTACAACGAGACATAATACAAACACTATTAAATAAATGCTGAAATATCACCCAAAGGTCCTATAGTAGGTATGTTGATATTGTTGTGTTTGTATAGTATAAAATAAAAAAAACCCAGTGTACTGCTTTGGCTACCATGATTTTAAACTTGTGTTCCGATTAAGTATAGTAGAGATGAACAATTTTACATCTTTTCAGGAATCCAACATTATTTTATGTGATCAAATCTGATATTATTTTGTTATTTGCATATGGTTTGCCATCTTTTACAAAATTTTCATCTAGTAATATTTTTATAGAGTTTCTATTTTGGGTCCTACTCATAGCCGTGTACAATTGGCCATGCGAAAAGCAAGGACTATTTAAATTTAATCCAACTTTCGTCAGAGTTTGGCCTTGGCTTTTGTGAATGGTCATCGCGTAGCACACCTGAAGGGGGAACTGGCGACGACTCATTTCATACGGACTATTTCTTTCGATGGGCGTTTTGAAAAGGATACGCGGTATTAGGTATGGTACATTGTCAAGGCAACCCCTTTTGCGAACTGTTATCAAACGCGGCGTGGCAGATGTAACTATAACTTTTGTACCGTTAACTAACCCGTCTACAAAGCTAAGGTTTCTAGTAATCATGCACACGCATCCTATTTTAATTTGTAAGTCAAAATCTGGAATCCCCGGCGGTTGGATTTTATTCAAAACGTCAGGTCCAAGGTACAGCTCATCGGCATCGTCGTTTTCTATTTTATCTGTTGAATAAAAATGTAGTAAATCTCCCGGCACGCGATTCAAAACGATTGAATTTATTTGGCGTGCTGCGTCATTGCGAGTACATAATATGGCTCTAAGTGCACAAACGTCTGGTTCATCGACAATTGCCTCTGAGAACACAAAATCAATCAAATCATTCAAGTCGGTGACATGTTCAATCATATCTAACGCAACCATTTTTTGAATGCTTCCACCGACAGTCAAAGGAAATGTGGGCAATTCGTTAGATCCTAGTTTAAGCAGAAAATCTGCATATTCTGGATCTTCACGACACCTCTGCGATTCAATTAAAGTGAACTTTTTTAAATTAGACCAGAGCGGGGATGTTTTTAAAGAACAATTTACAATATCAGAATCTGACTTGGCATCTACTACTACCGGAGGAATTTGACGAAAATCACCCGCTAATATTACAATTTTACCTCCAAACATTTTATCAGGGACTTGCATGAGGTCACGCAACGACCTGTCCAGCATGTGGATCAGATATTTATGTGCCATTGGTGCCTCGTCATAAATTATAATTTGAGAGTGGTATAACAACTGTGCCCTCTGAGTTTTATTGGTTATACCCCAATAAGCATTATCATCAGGTAAATCTAATGGAAATTTAAACATGGAGTGTGCAGTGGAAGCATTCTCCAAATTTTGCGCCGCGATGGCTGACGAGGCCGTACATATAGCTACAGATTTTAAGTTACCGCGAACATGAGCGGTTATGGTATTTATTAATTGTGTCTTGCCTGTACCTGCTGGACCGTCTATAAAAATGGCATTAGAATTATTTTTAAGGAAATTTTCGTCTGTGCAAAGGTTTTTTACATACTCGAACACGGCCCGCTGTCCCGATGAAAGCCTGGGTAACCATTCGTCAACGACAGATATCTGATGCTCAACGTCGTAGCCTACGAGCTCCCTACCCAATTCGGTGGAATTGTCTTGGACTTGCGGAAGTCCAACTAATTCGAGGGTGAGACTATGTTTTTGGAGCAACCTACTGATATGTAATAATGCCATGTTGTAGGCTTTTTCACTATCATTGGGCAACCTATGCAAAAAGTCTTCGGCGAGTTGATTTTTGAACAAGTCCCACAGTGTTGCCACCGGGGCGCCGTTTACAGCTAAGAGTACGAAAAATCGACGCAAGCGGTGGCCAGTGAAAAAAGTACTCGCTTCTTGCATGCACATTTCGTACTCTATGCAATTGTCTACTAAGCCCTGCTTCTTTGCCGATTCCTGAAAAGATATGTTATCAACGCCACCGAGATGCAAAAGGTCCGCATATCCGCGGCACGGAAAGACATTTAAGAGAATTCTAAGGTAAAATTGTTCACCTCTGTTAGGCGCGACCCAAAATAACCGAGCGACCATCTGGCCACGTTGTCTTTCTGTAACAAATTTGCCGTTCGTAGTTTCAAAAACAACTGCTTTTGTCGTCGGTTTTTTCGAGTGTACAATATATTGTTCATAAAAATCGGTATATTTTAATGATTCAAATTGTTCACCCTGCGGCCTATTGAAGTAAGTTAATAAATCGGATGATTCACGATTTACTTCGGTTTCGTGCCCGGGTTTAAAATATACGGTCTGTTTATGTTCCAAGTGAACTGTTAACTGTTTAACATTGGGTTCTCGAGATGTGACGTCATATTCCAAAACGCGCCAAGCCGCGTCGCTTGACCCTATGTAACGTTTAGTGACATATTGTTCGATTTCGTTATGGATTTCTGTCTCGTCAACAACGGCAACGCGTGCTTCGTCAGGTCCTTTGGTCATATATTTAAATAAATATTTAACTACATTTCGATGCGAGGAAACTTCAACATTAATATGTGCATCATATTTCAATAACAGGCTGGCATTGTACGGAACGACCCACAAATCGTTCACTGTTATTTCACGGTTTCTGAACTTAATTACGCCTTCATTTTTACTATTACGTCGCAAATGCATGAAACCTCTGTCGTCACATATGGTGACTTCAGTCTCTCTTTTAGGGAAGCGTTTGCTACATATTTTTTTTTCTTTGTCGTAGCATGGCAGATCGCTTCTTTGTTGCCCACACGGTCCATGAATCATATGATCCAGGACAGCTTTACGCAATCTGCCTTCCGCTTCCAATGAATCTGGTATGTCTGCTCGACATACAAGATCCACTTCTGAAGCTTGCATGGGACCTCTTTCGACTCTAAAGCAAATGTGGGCGTGAGGTAGACCTCGTTTTTGAAATTCAATAACATAAGTTATATATTGAGTCGGTCCGAACCAAGCGCCGGATCGAATATCTCGTATTAAAGCAAGGAGGCGTAAGTGAAAAACTCTTGCACAAAGGAGAGGATTGGGGCGTTGGCCTTCTGGTGTTGATTGTGTTATCTCAGGCCATTTGGGATTACAAGTGAATGTGACAAAATAGGAGGGAGGTCCCAATCTATTAACTAAAGCAATACAATCCAAATATTTCATTTTCATGTACCGTGGCCCCCCAGTGAACGAATTTGGTAGGTATATACGCCCCGGTACAATGCCTTCGCCTCTTATTGTTTCGTCGTTCAATAATAACTCGTGCACTGTAGCCATTCTAATATCCGAGCGATTCGTTTGCATATAAAGTAAATAGCGCAAACGTTCCTCGCTGATTCTACAATACATATCTACTAACCATTCCTCGGATAGGCGACTACAGTGGCTAAATCTATCTTCAGAAAGCAAAAGGCACCGGACATACTTGACCTGAGTCAGCTTATTGCCATTGTTATCGAGTCTACCTGGGTACCACCCTGGAGTGCCTTCCGGGTACAAAAGTGGGTACTGAAAACTTTCATACAAGGTGTGCATGATGTCTACAGTGTGAGGTTTTCGCTCACCCACTTTCCAAATTGCAATACAGCGTGGTACGTATTGCTCGCGATCAGTACTAATAATCGCGGCAACTTCTCTACCCACGGGCTGGTCGCCTAAAATATTTCCGTGGGTGGCCCGAGAAGTTTTTTCGAACATTATGTATGCCTCATCTGACGCTTCTAAACTTAACCTTTTAAAACATTCTATAAACGGATTGACATTGTGCAAAAAGCTAGTAATCGACCGTACAATGTCCAAATCTAAACTTTGATTCCTAGCCAAATGTTCGCGTTCAGACGAATCGCTAATATACAAGCCGATATTATTAATTGATTTATCGTAAGCTAAATCGAAAACGCGATGATAAGTACGACCTTGGATTTTAATGAAGGCTAAGCCTTGCGGATGGTGGAAACCGTGCGAAACACCCAAAGCTGAGAAGGCAAATAGATTATTATAGGCGCGCGATCTGTCGTAAAAGTTTTGTTGAGCATAAAAGCTCTCTTTTGAAATATCCCCCAAATCTAAAACGTTGAATCTGCCTAAACCACAACAAAAGTTGCGGGCGGAACGTTCTTCCTCAAAAAGAGGCGCGTGACAGTGTTCGCAAACATAGATATTAGGAGACTTGAGGGACGGGTTTTTGAGTGCAAAAGCTTTAACTGAATTTAATTCGTCACCTCGTTTCTCGCATATTAAGTTTCGCGACCTACGCAGGGGAACATCAATATTACGAGAGTTTTTGTTATATTGTGCACTCGTTTGTTTAACACGTTCCAAGCGGCACAAAATTTTCTATTCTTTCTATTCCTGCGGTACCGGGCGTATTACACCTGGACCTAAAACTACCATTGCGGCGGTACAAGGCTTATAATACCCTGTAACGTAAAAAAAACTTTAATCCTTTTTTTGGCTTCATGAAAAGAAAAAACATATTTTTTTGCTTTGAGTATTAGTATTAATGAATTGATTTAAGAGATCCTGACGGCGTACGTGGACAGCTTCTTTGGTTTAGAATCTATAGCTTAAATAAAATACAGGATTTTATGTACCCTGTGCCGCACTGAACAAGAGGATGTTTATGCATATTTTAGGGATGGGAAAAACAGATATCGATGGGCTTAAGTTTTATTGAAGAAATAAAAGAAAAAATAATATTCATTAATGTTTTTCATTGAAACAATCCAAACAGAAGTTTCTTTTGCATGCGTTACATTCTGTTATTTTTTTTTAACTTTTTTGTAAGCTTGACGACTTGTTAAAATTGTTCGAAGCTTTTCGTAGCATCCAACGACTCTGTTACCTAAAAAACTTAACATACGAGTACTATTTACAGTACTTAAAGACCGTAAATTATGTAATAACACAAATAATTATTATAGTACATATTATTATCTAAAGAAAGTGTACTCGTAATTATCACCTACCTATTTATTAGCAAATTCAATAAATAGTAATTAATTTTTCATAATTTACATTTCATAATAGTACTCGTATAGTAAACTATACTTTGATTTATTACTATTATCATTGTCTTCAATATTATCATCACAGTCTTCAATGTGGTGGAGTTTTATTCTTTTACGACACCGTTTCGCTGATGTTGAAGTCATTGTCGACGCATGCGCTCACTCAATTACGATCACAACACTAACCGTGCGAAGCTAGCGCGGGGTGCGGTACCAGTTGAGCGAGGGTACCAGGTGTATTCAACCCGCACCCGCACTGTGATGAAATTTTATTTGTTCAGTGCGGTACCAGGTATAAAATATCCGGTATTAAGATAGGCACACCACTGGATTCTATTTTAATAGCCCATCTCAGATATGTATTTATCTCTTTCCTACACCGAACCAATCTGAAGTTATGCTCTTCGCACGACAGAGAAGTCTATACTTTTCGTAGCCGCACCACAAGCGAGATATGGACCAGGTGTTTTCGACCTGGTTTCGCATGGAACGTGTTAATGATATCTGGGTGATTTTCTTGATATTTTTGAACGGCTTTGAGGTTCACATCTGGATGTTTTTGCGAATATGTTTGTACAGAGCCTCGGTGGACTTCTGGTTTGTTATGCGCGTATTTTTTGGCAGAGTCCCGGTGGACTTCTGGTTTGTTTTGCGTATAAATTTTTACAGATTCTCGGTGGACTTCAGGATTTTTAGTTGTATATTTTTTTACCGAATCGCGATGAGTCTCTGGTTTGTTAGTATTGTACTTTTTAACGGCTTCGCGATGTGTTTCGGGGTTTTTAGTGTTATATTTTAAAACCGCATCCAGATGTGAGTTTACTTTGATTTTCTTCGGACCTTTTTTAATTTTGATGGGTCGGCCTCTCTTAGCTGGAGCTTTGAAATTATTTTGTATAGACACTAACCTTTTGAGCACAACTACTGGTTTTAAGTATCTAAGTTTTAAATCATCCACTTTTTTAATTACTACCACTGGTTGATTGGCAATTATCGATTTAAAAGATTGCGCGGGTCCATTTTTATGTGTGTTAGTAATTGTTTTTTTTACTGCATCAGCATAAGTGAGTACTGATGCAGCTGTACAATCCAATATTGAAATTGAATTGTAACTATTTTGACTGACTTGACTTGTTTGAGTGGAGACGACGACGTTACATGTTATTTCATTAACGCTTAACATCAGCCCAGTAGAATCTCGAGAAACGGAACTCTTACTGCACTGCGTGCGTTGCGAATCGAGTACATTTATTATGCCAGAAGGGCCTTGATTTTTTGAAATTTCAGAACGGTCTGAATCAGAAACAGGTGTGGCAAGTCTCGAGAACCCACTTCTTAGTAAATGAATTTTGTTAATTTCATATTGAGCACGGTATACAATTTTGAATGTCAACAACGCATTTGCTAATGCCTTAGTTGACTGTAATTCAAATACTCTTGCCACACCTTCAGAACAAGTTTTATTATTTTCATCTACTGCGTGACTATTAAATATATAATATTTAGTATTAATAGTTCCGTTCTCTTCAATTACTTTACTTCGCCAAAAAGAAACGGTGTAATCGCAACCGGTAAAAAGACACCCGTCGTTGTCGTCGTCCCAACTTTCATTGAATACTAATGTTTCAAGTGTATTTTGTAATCTTAAGACATATATATCTTGGTCATTATAACCAGTTGGATACAAATCATTAGTTATGTAGTTGCGCTCTACTTTAACGTTTACAGAACCTAGCTGCAATTCATTCGGTAACTCATCGGGACACAAGTATCTGTTTGAAATGTGAGCTGGGATTAAAGGTTCTAATTGAATATATAAATCATCTCCGGTGGAAAGTACGAAATCGAAATCGAAATGTTGAATACTAAGTATGTGCCGCGCGTGTAAAATAGCTATCATGGCGTTGGCAGTACACTGGCTTCCGTTACCTCGGAATCTTACGTCAGATTGATGTATTGCTCCTATAACAATTTGAATAGAAAAAAAAATAAGTAAAATTAAAAAATAATTCAAAACCTACGATTGTATTAATAGTTAAAATTTCACAAACAAAATAAAATAGCATGTAAACATATACTTTGAAAATATAAAATCAATATCAGCGCATCCATTTGACAGGAAACACACATACAGGCACGTCAAACATATAGCACACTATAGGTTTTGTCTTGGTGGTAAAAAAAATATGACTATAATTTTAATAATACGAGTAATGGGCAAGTGTTAATTACAAATTTAGGAAAATCCCGACAGAAATAAGAAACATCTAAATAAAAAACGAACAAATATGTTATGTAATGAAATGCATATTGTAAATACCAAATGGTTAAAATACCAAGAATTATGCGTCACTTGCTAGCGAGAACAAATCGTGAGGAGTAGATATGTCTGTATGGTAATTGAGCTTATTTGTAAAAAAAATTGAGACGCGCTTTTGCTCGTTCGCTCGGTTCGCGTCTAGTAGTTTGCAGTTCAAATCTAATCAAACCATCGATTCTGCTTAATATTTGAAATGAATTATTCTTACAGGTCCAACTGAAATACTAATTATTCATAAATATGTAACATAATAATTAGATACTGCCAGCTGCCGGCACGCTCGCTTCGCTCTCTCGGCTAACGCCTTGTGGTTTGCAGTTCAAACCCAACCTATCTATCTGTACCTGACAGATTTTTTTCCGTCGTTTCACTAATGCATTATTTGTAACCATAAGCTACCTATTAGGTCTGACAAATCAATAGCTGCAAAAAAAGCTCCAGTATTAATATATGTATGTGTGTCCCCATATATACTTAAATTTAATGTAACCCAAATGTATGTATTTCAACCATAGAGTCATTTCAGATATTTTGTTAAGTAATAAGAGACATGTCTAACTTAAGTAATTGGTCAAATGCGAGTCAGACTCGCACAAGAAAGGTACCATACCATCTTCTTAAAACAATAAAAAAACATGTTAGTTATATGGGAGCCCCCTTTAAATAGAATTATACCATTATTTTATATTAAATTGATTATTTATTTTAAAAGTCAATATTAAACTTAATATTCTGGCCAAAGTAAAAGTGTCCACTAACTGTCATTATACAGAAAGAAAAAAATAAAATTATCATGTTTGTTGTATCCATAAGAACCCTCCTCAAATATCTATTTCAATTTTATTATTTATTTAATTTAATAAGCAATATTGAACTTCAAAATTCTGTCAAAAGATCAAGTGTCTATAAACGGTGGTTAGAACACACATTTAATTTTAAAAGGTTATATATTGAACCTAATATTTTCTTAAAAATTCCAACTGCCCACAAATTGTCATTCAAAATAGATGTAAACTTGCAATCATATTTTTTATATGGTAGCTCCTTTATGTAAAGAAAGTGTATAAAATATGCATCATGCCATGTTTACTATATGGGTGCCAGACATGGGCGCTAACAGAGTCACAAGAAAATAAATTAAAAGTCTACCAAAATGGAATGGAAAGGAGTATTTTAGGTATAAAAGGAATTAATAAAGTAAAATTACAAAAAATAAAAAATAAAACAATATTCATAAATGCACACACTGTCTACAGACAGCTTAAATGGCGTTGGACGGGACATATGTTAAGAGACAGCAAAGAAAAATGGACTAAATTAATAACTGAATGGTATCCAAGAGATGGCAAAAGAAATAAAGGTAGACAAATCAAAATATGGGAGATGACCTCAAGAAAGTGGCTGGTACGGTATGGACCCGCTTAGCAAGGGACATATATGTAATAATATAAATTGTGTTGTGTGTCTAATATAAAATGTACTATACTATCTTGGTATGTAACAGGCTGATGAAAGTCCTGTGACCGTCAACAACTAAAGCAGTAATGGAGGAGTAATACTTGAAATGGTATGGTAATAGCATGACAAAATTAGCTTGTATTGATAAGAAACTCATATTATATTTTCTAACTTTTGTATAGGTCCTTGAGTACAGATGGCAGTTGAGAAATTTCTATTTCTAGTTATTTAGTCACCAAGCAGATTTACATTATATTAAAATTACATCAATAATGTATAGCTGTAAAAAAAGCTACAGTATTAATATATGTGTATATATGTGTCCCCGTATATACTTAAATTTAATGTAAGACAAATGTATGCATATCAACCATAACGTCATTTTGGGTATTTTGTTAAGTAATAAGAGACATGTCTAACTTTAGTAATTGGCCAAATGCAAGTCAGACTCGCACAAGAAAGATACCATAACATCTTCTTATAACAATAAAAAAACATATTAGTTATATGGCAGCCCCCTTTAAATAGAATTAAACCATTATATTATATTATATTGATTATTTTAAAAGACAATATTTAACTTAATATTCTGGCCAAAGTACAAGAGTCCACTAACTGTCATTATAAAGCATGTTTGTTGTATCCATAAGAAACCCTCGTCAAATATCTATTTTAATTTTATTATTTATTTAATAAGCAATATTGAACTTCAATAATAAAATAAATAAAATAAATAAATAAATATTAGGACACATTCACACACGGCTGGTTAGCCCCATACTGAACCATTTCTAGCTCGTATTATGGTTGCTAACACAACTGATATACTACATAATACATACATACATCTTATATATAAAATTTCCGTGTCACAGTGTTTGTTACCATACTCCTCGGAAACAGCTTGACCGATTTTTCCCAAATTTTATATGCGTATTCAGAAGGTCTGAGAATCGGCTACTGTATATTTAGATTTTATTTTTTTATTAAGGTAAAAAAACGTTTGCCGGGTCAGCTAGTATTATATATAAATACACATTTTACACCCAGACCCACAGTCAACAAATTTAGTTAAGCACAAAGATGTTGACCGGGCCGGGAATCGAACCCGGAACCTTCTGATTAGCAGACCGGCATGGTAACCTTTACGCCAACGAGGTCGTCCTATAATATTCTGTCAAAAGATCAAGTGTCTATAAATGGTGGTTAGAACACACATTTAATTTTAAAAGGTTATTATATATTGAACCTAATATTCTCTTAAAAATTCAACTGCCCACAAATTGTCATTCAAAATAGATGAAAAGCTTGCAATCATATTTGTTATATGGTAGCTTCTATATGTAAAGAAAGTATATGAAATATGCATCATGCCATGTTTACTATATGGGTGCCAGACATGAACGCTAACAGAGTCACAAGAAAATAAATTAAAAGTCTGCCAAAATGGAATGGAATGGAGTATTTTAGGTATAAAAAGAATTGATAAAGTAAAATTACAAAAAATAAAAATTAAAACAAAATTCAAAAATGCACACACTGTCTACAGACAGCTTAAATGGCATTGGACGGGACATATGTTAAGAGACAGCAAAGAAAAATGGACTAAATTAATAACTGAATGGTATCCTAGAGATGGCAAAAGAAATAGAGGCAGACAAAAAAAAAACAATGGGAAGATCTCAAGAAAGTGGCTGGTCCGGTATGGACCCGCTTAGCAAGGGACAGAAATAAGTGGAAGTTTTTAGAAGAGGCTTTTCTCGACAGACAGGCTGTGACAGACAAAAATCTAACTGCTGATAATTTGTTAAGAAATACATTATACAAATAAATTAAGTAATTAGTTAGTAGGCAAGTATATAATATTTTTAGTTATTTTGTTAGGTTAGGTTATTTTAATTTAATTTATTTATAGCTCTTATATGGGGTTTTTTATGTGATATGACCTTAGCTGATACACAAGTGTACTAATTTTCATGATATACATGCTTAATGTAATTATTAAATTTTAATCAAACACTGTAAAATGCAATAAAAATATATATGCAAAACAAATATCGTAAGGCGAGATTCGAACCAGTGTCCTCCGCTGAGAAGAAATCTAATAATGTTTAATGAAAATATATCAGTCCAATTAGGATTCTATTTTTTTGCAGAGTTTAACAGCACCATTACATAATTGAAGCAAAGTGACATTAATTTTATATGAAATAAATTCCTATAAAATCAATGTTGTAAGCTCTAACGACTCTATAATATATATATATATATATATATATGTATATGAGTTGTAATAATACAAAAAAGAAAACAAAACCGGATCCGGAACAAAAAAAAACAATGAAACTTGAGAAATCCCTACCTACCTATCATTGTGATTATAGGAATTTAATGATATTTTCACAATTCACTGTATTACATTCATACAGTTTGATAATGAAATTGTGCCCGCCATTTTGAGTTCGCGCTCTAAACGAAAACAATTCACTTACCTATTTAACCCGTACCAAACGATAGCGCGTGTTAAGGGCGTACAGAGACATCTATTGAAATTAATTTGAACTAACAATAAGTAATCAGACCACATAGGTATCCTATCAATAATGTCCCTATTAAATCAACTTTGAGCGCGTGATGTTAGTGACTTTATTGCCACTCATAACAGAAGCAGTAGTATTATAACTGACGCTTGTTGCCAGTGTCTTAAACAAGGAAGTTGAGGGGGCGTAGTTTGCGGCGGCGACTTAAATAAGAGCTTATCTCCGTGTTTTAAACGCATCACAGACGAAAATGATAGATTATATTGTGAAATATAATACCTAGATACTATTTTAATGTTTAAAAAAATATATATATTATTGTATCTAGTCACATAATATGGTCTCTTTAACTTGTTTAGCACAGCTTCTAATAAGAAATAACCAGAATGTTCAGTATGTATCTTAAAAGAAAATACACGTATATATACACATTATCTTAGCCATGTGAAATGGTGGATAAAGGTTGTATTGCAAGCGAAAAGTATCATTAAATCTTAAGAAGACATATACAAATACATATACATATACAAATAGCATCTTTGTCGTCTGTAACACGCTTTCACGCACTTTGTAAAACAAAATAATAAACATGCATTACCTGCAGCTACGCAGGATAGTTCAGCCGGAGACTGGGGCTCGCCGCCGTCATTTCTAGCTCGACGCGCAGGAACGCCGGCCGCAGAAGACATAGGCATGGAACGCTTCATCTGAAATTAATAGAAATTCAAATAGAATAGTGAACTGCAAATATTAGGCCAAAGTCGACGTCAAACATTCGATTTACCTAAAACCACTGGGAAATTGCGAAAGCATTCAATTGATTACTAAAAGAATGTGTCCACTTCTTCCTCGTTCGTTTATTGCATTACCAATTTGAATAAAATAGTTCAAAAATAAGTTTTCACATCGGAGTAGACGAAATACTTTTGATGTTACAGTATATCTAACGTATATTACGTATAGAAAGAAGGCAGACGTTACGAATGTTTAAATCTTTTCACGTAATTGAACTCCAACTTCAATCATAAAGCTATTACAAATAAAAACATCAATTAAATATTTTAGGGAAAAATTCTACATGTAAAATCAAAATGGCTTCCGACGCTATTATTCAATTACACAAAAATGCGAAAAAACTATCTTAAAACGAAATATTGATTAAATCGTACCTTCAGAGTATTCTTGTTGTGTTGAAAGGCACCAAAAGATCTGAAAATATAGCAAATAAGTTACAGAAACCATTAAATGATAATTAATTCAAAAAAATTTCGTCACGTACCTGTGAACAGAAATTAAGTAATGAAGCGTGGGCGTCAGTCGGAATTTGAAAAAGTTGATACGTTCCGAAATACGTAAAATGTAATGGATACTTTCCGGTTTCTTTTTCGCGTTATTCCATATAAAATAATATATCAAAAATATATTTTTCTTTAATTTAACTCTCCTTGTATTTTGCGAATAAATAAATACATACTTATACTAAATGATGATTCTGAAATAAATTAATAAGGTTAATTAACCTTTTAATAGAACTATATTGATTTTGCGTGGAACGGAACGTAAATTCGACCTTGACCAATTAGAGCATACTTATTGTTTTTGACAAATGTTTCAAACGAATGATTGACGATTTGTATCTGTGTCTATTGTAATTAAGGGTGGGACATGTGTATGAAAAATGTCGACGTTTTTAAATTATCGACCTACGAACATATTATTATGAATCACATCTTTGAAACAGAATATTTAATATGATATGAATGTATTTACGCGTGTTTTCTTGAATAAAAAAATTAATTTTATTAGCTTTCAATCTTATTATGTTCTATTTAATGTAAATAAATGAACGTTTTATATATTAGCTATCACTTCATATTATCTTATTTAATTACTTGACCAATTGCATTCATATTCAAGTAGCCTAATAAGTGTATAGTTGTCAATCGTTTAACCATATTATTAAAATGTATACATTTTAATCATGAGCTCTTATTAGTAATGTAGATAAATATTAATACAGTATAATACATAACAGACGTGGTTACCATAAAATTAGTATGCAACAAGTACATATCTTTACAACTTTGAGATGTTATCGAAATAGATATTCCATTATCAGCTCAGCAATAAGCCAAGCTATATACGAATTGATCTTATATAGTTATAGTTGTATAAAATGAATATTTGAACATCGGTTTGGAATGATGTTATTGTACGTTATTCAAGAAAATATCGATAATTATGGTTGATAATTCCACCCCTAGTTGTTTCATAATTGTCGTTTGATAATTTATAACCTAATTTAGCAATGTTAATTATTTTGCAAGTGTAATTATTGTTAATTAACATATTATGCGTACATATTGTACAAATCTTATAAGAAGAAAATTTGTTTACGGAATTTGACCCGGTCAATATGTAAGTACAAAATTATATATTTGTAGGGAAAGAACGAATAATTATACGGAGTTCCTAGGCAAGATATTGTAACAATAATAGAATAAAATATTTATTTCAACATAACATGTACAGTACAAATTAAATTAATACAGTAACATAATGGTATTTAAAACATTTACTACATTCAAACTCAACTCTATTTACTGCATAACATGGGTGCCATACATAACTTATAATTTATCGAACAAGTACAAAGTTTACCGCGTTATTGTCTTTTGGCATGCAGGATTTAATAAGTCATAACTATTGGGATTGGGAATACATTTTTAAATTAAATATTGCTTATCAAATCATGACAACATCTCACAAAAAACATTCACAGACAGCAAATCAAAATGCAAACTTTACATAAGATTACCTTTACATATTCAATATTATGCTTTGTACATTAGAAGAATTTACATATTTTTGTTAAAATCTAAAAGAGAGTACACTTTTTGATTGTATATATGTTTACCTGACCGAAAAATTTGACTGATAATTAAAATATTTTTTAAACTTTATATTTCATAAGTTTTAATCATATTTATTTTTATTTTCAGGTTCAGTCCATTGAAGACAAGCAATGATTGATGTAAAAAGTCTTAGATCTCAGCTGTTAATCTTAGTACAAATAGTTATTTAGCCAAGTCAAAAGGCTTTTGGACTGCCTGAAAAAGTAACTTAAATTTCTCAAGAAGATCTGATTGCAGAAATTGACTTGGTCACTAAGTAAGTACATAATTGTATATTTGTAGAGAAAGAACTAATTATACTCAGACTCTAAGCAATATATTTGAATATTGGTATTTAAAACATTTACTAATTTCATAAAATTATGACAATATGACAATATCTAGCAAAAAACATTCACAGACAACAAATCAACGTGCAAACTTTACCAAAGATTACATACCTTTACCTTATTAATTTTATGCTTTGTACATAAAAAGAATAAACATATTTTTTGATAAAATATAAAAGTGAGTTACACTTTTTGATTGTATATATGATTGCCTGTCTGAGGATTCTTTGTTTTGCAATATAGCTTAACAGATAGATGGATTTTAAGATATAGAAAGATATTTCTGTAATTTGAGAACGGAAAGAACTTTAGTTAACAAACAAAAAGAACCATGGGCAAAAGTCATATATCTAAATTATTGATTTTAATTAAAAGTATAGGCTTCAATGATTGTAAATATACATAGTGTTGATACTTAGTTAAAATATTTTCAAAACTTTATATTTCATAAGTTTTAATAATATTTATTTATATTTTCAGGTTCAGTCCATTAAAGATTCAGTCCGTTGAAGTCAAGCAACAGTTGAAAGTCTTAATCAGTCAGTGATCAAATGATGCACCAAATTGCAGCTTATAGAGGAGCTGTGACTACTGACTGAGTTACCATGAATTGAATAAATAACACATTAGATCTTAGCTGTTAATCTTAGTCAAATCGTAATCTTAGTACAAATAGCCATTAAGCCAAGTCAAAAGCCTTTTGTACTGCTTAGAAACTCTTCACCAAAGTTTGGACCACTCAGTTCAAAAGAAGTTTTTCTCTTTGTTCTTAGCTAAGCTTAACTAAGAAGCTAAGCTTTGGTGTTGAGAATTTTGAGCTGCCCAGAAGTGTTGGTTGCCGAAGTCTGAAAAATTAACCATTTGCAATTGTTGCCACTCACAATAAAAATTACTTCAATTCTTACTTCTTAGTCTAAAATCCATAGCCACAAAATAATAATCAATGATAGTTTTTGTATCACTTGGTAATATTATGGAGTTTATTTATATTGACAGACATATGTGTAATGAACATTATGTTACTAATAATTAACAATTGAAAAGAAATAGATAGAGACAATCTGGCATGAAATATGTATTATTATATTTTTCAATATTATAGTCATTTGGAATTGGTCATTTAACTATGCATTTGATTAACTGTAAAATGTTTGAAGTTGCATTTTTAATTATACTGTCATAATTTTTTTAGAGCATATAATATGTTTGTATAAATACACTTTCTGTATTATATGTGTCAACTAAAACTTCAATTCAATAATTATATTTCAAAAACTATCCATATTAATAATCTAGTCAAGAATATAGATTATTTATTTTAAGTAGTTTTGTAACATGGTATGCACTATAGAATTAATTATTATTGTATTGATTAGATCTAAGATATTTTTAAATAAATGAAATAATGATACAAAACAAATTGTCTTTATTTGTAATAATAAGTATGTTTATTTATCACACCATATTCTACTACATTAAGTCTCTGCTGTATCTCAGACAACGTGATAGATAGAATGCTGAAATTTGGTAAATAATTTCTTTGATTTAATGAGTTAATTTTTTTAAGGAACTACTACATAAATTGAAATACATTTTACACTTATTGAACCCTGCTTAATACACGGCAACTATACGAATAATTAATATATAAATAAAACTGATACTTTAATATAATAGATAAAAAAATGACAGAGTAATTCATCCACCTAATGATAGTTGACGTAGAAAACCTAAACTTAAGCTAATACATTTATAATTATATTACCACACCTTTTATAAAACAATTTACTCGAGTTTTTTTCCCATTGTCTAATGGTCCCTTCTTTACTGTTGAGCCTTGCAAGTTCCGCGGCTCGGCTCCTGGATGCCAAATGTATTGAGTTTGTATGGTGACGATTTTTTTTTCTTCGGGACCTATATTTTTTTTGCATCATCATCAACGGGCCCAAGGTCCCTAACAACATTTCTTCAAGCACCAATTCCCTATCTGTCATACTTTTGGAGATCCCATGGGGTGCTCCAGGGTCAGTTCCACTTTCAGGCACTTTTAATTTTTTCCCAACGTCTTATGGTCCCTTTTTTACTGTTGAGCCTCGCAAGTGCCGCGGCTCGGCCTACGGCCTCGCCGCAGCACTTGCTCGGCTCCTGGGTACCAAATGTATGGAGTTTGTGTGGAGTCCATTTTTTTTTCTTCAGCTCCCATATTATTTTTTGCACATCACCAATAAACTTAAAATACCTAACAACATTTACTTGAGCACTACCCCCCTATCTGTCATACTTTTGGAGATCCTATGGGGTACTCCAGGGTCAGTTCCACATTCAGACATTTTTCTATTTTGTCCCATTGTCTCTTGGTCCCTTCTTTACAGTGGAGCCTCGCAAATGCCGCGACTCGGCCTACGGCCTCGCCGCGGCACTTGCTCGGCTCCTGGGTACAAAATGTATGGAGTTTGTATGGAGACGATTTTTTTTTCTTCGGGACCCCAACTTTTTTTTACAGATCACCAATGGGCCTAAGGTCCCTAACAACATTTCTTCAAGCACCACCCCCCTACCTCTCATACCCTTGGAGATCCTTTGGGGTGCACCAGGGTCAATTCCACTTTCAGCCATTTTTCGATTTTATCTCAACTCTCCTGGTCCATACATATACAAAACCATGAATAAACCCTACCCTACAAGTCTCCAACATGGAGATTTATTCCTACCCTACCAGAAAAAGTTACATGTATGGCGGCCATCTTTGTTTTTTGACATTTCCAATTTTTTTTCAAAAATATGTAATCTGCAGCCCCTGGAGCCCCCGGATGCAAAAAATCATCTCCCTGCGGCCATTTTGAAATTTGGCCGCCATTTTGAATCCGCCATCTTGGATTTTTGTCACCACCCTCAAACTCTCCTACCCTCCCCCTATGACATTTGGTCGAACACCCCCCGGCTACCTCTTACCGTTTCAGAGATATAAGGGTCCAAACTTTGTATGGAATTAAAAAAAAATGTATGACTGTCATACATTTTTTTCCATTTTCCAGAACCGCCAAGCAGTTCTCTTCAAAATGAACCAAACTTGCAATACTCCATCTTTTATACTTGCCGAGATCCAGTAGGGTACTCCAAGGTCAGTTCCACTTTTCCAAGTTTTCAGATTTTTCCTCTACTCACTGGAACATTCCCTATACAACACAGTTATACTCTTAATCCCCCCAAAACTCCTTCTAGGAGAACTACTATGTCAATCAGTCAGTCAGTCAGTCAGTGAATGGTAATCTAATTTTATATTATATAGATATAGACTAGATGTTGGGCTGTGCGCGGGCCGCAAGCGGCCCGCGGGGGGTGTTTTCAAAGAGGGGTAAAAATGGGCCACCTATTGATTAGAAAAAATATGGAAAAAATACAAGTCGAGGTAGTAAAATGTGTAAAAAACCTTAAATGCGGTCAAAAATGGGCTGATGATGATGATGATATTTTAAAATCTGTGACTATCAACTTGTAAAGCAGTAGTGTAGAATCAAAACATGATAAGGATCTCGAAAAACTGATAATAAATCATAATGTTGTAATAACTGACAACCTTCACTTAATGTAAGAGTAGTAATGTCAACAAAAAATCTTATTAACTTTCATCTATCTATTTTCATGGTTTGCAGTATGTATCAGTTTGATTATGATGATCTTATAAAAAACTGATTGCAAACATTCAAATCAGTACTAAAGAATCCATATTTGATAAGGCAGTTGAAATGCTATATAATTATTCGTCGTTTAGAAAGAATCTATTTACTATTACCCACAGCGACAATATATAATGTAAGTAATATAAATTGTGTTGTGTATAATATAAAATGTACTATACTTACTATCTTGGTATGTAACAGGCTGATGAAAGTCCTGTGACCGTCAACAACTAAAGCAGTAATGGAAGAGTAATAAATACTTGAAATGGTATGGTAATAGCATGACAAAATTTGCTCGTATTGATAAGAAACTCCTATTAAATTTACGAACTTTTATATAGGTATACTTGAGTACAGTAGGCAGTCGAGAAATTTCTATTTCTAGTTATTTAGTCGCCAAGCAGTATTATTACATTATAATTACATCAATGATGAAACTTGATCGAGTGAGAAATTTATTGAAATGTCTAGCTTAAATGTCTGACTTGTTTTTGTTCATCTTATAGGTTTGCTTATAGATAAAATCAAACTAATTATGTATATGAAAGTAAATATATTTTATTTCATAATATAATGGTCCTAAAAGAATGTGATAAATGCAATTTATGAAAACTACATGTACGTTATTATCACCAGAAGACAAACTGTTTAATTGTCAATATAATATTGCATATGCACAGGAAATATACTCGTTGTATTTATATGTCCAATGCATGTGCAAATCATTAATCTATATAATATAATTTTTATAAAAAATCAACAGAACAGTGCGCGCCAAAACGTTTGGCGATTTGGACGTGGAGCCAGTTTGTCGTCCGGTGAAATAAAAGGTGAAGAAATAAAATAAAAAATTAGGATTAGGATACATTTCACACACGGCTGGTTAACCCCATACTGAACAATTTCTAGTTCGTTTTATGGTTGTTAACTTAACTGATATACTACTAAATAGATGCATATTTTATATGGATACATATTTAACATCCAGACCGACAGCCAACAAACTTAGTTCAGCACAAAGATGTTGACCGTGCCGGGAATCGAACCCGGAACTTTCCGGTTTGGTAGTCCGGCATGGTAACCATTATTACGCTAAAGACGTCGCAGTAGTTGAAACGGCGCCTCGATTATAGTTGAAACGGTTGTTTGATGATGCTCGGGGTCCATGTTGAATTTTGGCTCTGCATTATTACTGGAAAAATAGAAATAATTTATAAGTTTACAAAAAATATTGAATAGATAATTCCAGTTTTTTAAGTCTAAGAAAATGATTGAATAGATAATTCCACAGTTTTTAGTTATTTACACTCAAATGATTTCAATGAAATTTGGTATTGGAGTAATTCAAACTTTTAATTAACGCATTGAATTATCTCGGGTTACCGCAGTTAATATGTATATGCGTTAGCTCTTAATATAATTGTATTAGAAGTATCAAAAAGTATATTTTTATTAACAGGTAATATAATTGTCAAAACTTACCTGGCACAATGATGTTGATCTTGGGGTTCTCTTTTTATCAGGGATGCGCGTTGCATAAGGATATTTGTGAGTTATGGTTTTCTGAAAACAATAAAGAAACATACATTAGAAATCATTAAGTAATAGTTCAAATAGGTTACATTTATAATTCAATAAATAATTGAGTTTTGTTACTTGATTTTAGTTGTTTTGAATTTACGTTTTTATTGTGTACAGAGTAATTTCTGTAACTCAGACAGTAGTTTTAGTAATAGGATCTCGTAAGGAATCATTTTGGTGTGAAATTATACTAATGTTATTTGTTCCCATTTTTCTTCGTAAAAGCCAAGTGGCCAAGCTCTGGTTATCGAGATTTTTCAAACCGCCTGAAGGCCTCAGACTTGGCTGCTGCGACGTTTGTACTAAGACTAACAGCCGGGTCCTACGATTTAACGTGTCATCTGACTCACGTAGGTGAAAATGCAGCTTGAAAAACGACAGTCTTGTGCATGGTCACCCATCCAAACACTGTCCGCATCGACCATTCTTCGATGATGGCGTCAGATCACCTTAGCTAGCTGAGCTACAGGCGCTACAAATGTTTTTAGTAAATTAGTAATAATTTCAAAAACTTTTACCTTTATTATATAGTTGATTTTTTTCTGTAGTATCATCGTAGGTGACTTCTGCATCTTGTTTCTTCTGGAAACCGCTTTTTCTTCTTCTGTCGAAGCATTTGAAGTTTCTTTTTCAACTGGACAGGATGTTGTATCAGGACAATTGTGAGATTTCCTGTAAAGTAATAGAATTGACACATTACTTTTTGTTCAATTTTAATATAAATTGCCAATTCGTTAATGGTTTTCTGTGTGATCTTAAATAAATTATATAAAAATACTTTTATTGTAAAAATATACTAATGATATCAGAAAAACATACCTTTATTATTTAGTGTATAGTTGATTTTCTTCTGTAGTATCATCGTAGGTGACTTCTGCATCTTGTTTCTTCTGGAATCGGCTTTTTCTTCTTCTGTCGAAGCATTTGAAGTTCCTTTTTCAACTGGACAGAATGTTGTATCAGGACAATTGGAAGATTTCCTGTAAAATATTAAAATTACATATTAGTTATGCTCACTTTAAATACAAAAATTAAGTCTTTAATCCAGTTTTCTGTTTGATTTGTTAAGTAAATTTTTTGGCTAACTGCAAAAGATGAGTCATTTAATTTGAAAGTAAAATAAAACAGACTAATAGTAATTTTACGAATATTACCTTTAACAATTTGAATGAGTATAATAGATGTTACGGAGGAAGCTTTTAATTCATTACGAAACAATGTAAAGGTGCCTTATTTATAAAAATCTAACCTCTGTTTTGTACGTTTTTTCTTGTGATCTGTTCATGGGTTTGTAGTTTCTTCATTAGCTGCTGCATATTAACTCTGGAGAAATCACCGAGCAGTATGTGCGCTGCAATCAGACACTAACTACATCTAAATACGTCTAGTTTACGGCACTAATTCGACATCATCATCATTCATGTTGGTTTCCAAACCACCCATTATTATCCGTTCAGTTTTTTATGTAATTAATGGTGTGCCAATATTCTTTTACATAAAATAATGACAAGATAATAAAGAGGTACAACATCCGATTCATTTTTTTTAACGTGGTGTCCCCAGGAGGTCTAGTCCACGCTAACTACAATTTGGATTAAATCCACACTAATTACATTAAAGCTTTTATTTACATTCGGGATTTAATATCCTCGCTAACTACATATTCCTAACAGTACCTACTCGGGATACAAGCACTAACTACTTAAATTTGTTATGTGTGATGATTGTACTAATGAATTTTTGTAAAGTTGAAGTTACTGTTGCATAAAAAGTTGAATTCAAACAAAATATTCGTCTAAAAAGAAACAAAGTAATAAAAGGGAATTGTCACGTACCAAAACAATTTACAAATAATAGAGAGTCTAACTGTGGTGGTGAGTTTAAAGATGCATGCGCAGAAGTGTAACTATAATACCATGAACAATAATTTTAGCAGATATTTTTAGTATAATGAATGGTCATATGAAACGTCGACGTGGAATAAAGTAAATTATATACAATTATTGGAAATGAAACATCAGATGTACCGTAATTACGTGCATTACCAAAAGAAAGTGAGACCTTCGGCAAAATAGCGAATGCCACCAACCTCAGCTCTTAGTAAGTTAAAACAGCGTCAATCAATGGTAGACCTTCAGGCACACAGCCAGATAAGCCGAGTTGTACGTAAACGAATATAAACGAATCGCTAAATGAAAGAGCGGTGCTTGTTAAATTAAATAACATTCGAGTTAGCCATTACTATGCCGTAAAAAATTGACAATAATTTAAGTTTTAAGGATAGTCTCAATCGAATAACGACTGATATTCACACGTTAATAAGTTAATCCGAGATCGGTGGAACCAAATGCATGGGAGAAGGACAATGTGTGGCTTGATCATGGGAGTCGTACTATGGTGGCGGTGACATCAAGGCGAACCCGAGACTCGATCGGCGCAGTTGAGAAATTCAGGCGATGTACGAAAGTGTTTCTATGAGTATACGAATGTGAGGATGAATAAAAGTGTATATGTAAAAAAAAAAATAAGAAAAAAAAATAACGTATAATAGTATAAAAATGTAAAAAATAATAAGTAAAAAAAATGTTCCATTAAATTATTTTTAGGGGTGTCATGTAATAAATAAGAGTAAAAAAATAATAAGTAAAAAAAAATGTTCCATTAAATTATTTTTAGGGGTGTCATGTAATAAATAAGAGTATAATTTATGTTTTTCACATAAAATACAACGATGTACCTAACATAAAATCATTCATACTCTATACATTTTTGAAATGAAATAATGCTGTTTTTACAGAAAGGTTGAATAAAAAAACTATAATTTGAAAATATTTTACATTAAATAAGAGTATAATTTATGTTTTTCACATAAAATACAACGATGTACCTAACATAAAATCATTCATACTCTATACATTTTTGTAATGAAATAATGCTGTTTTACAGAAAGTTTGAATTAAAAAACTATAATTTGAAAATATTTTACATGTTATTTATGTATCGTGTAAGCTTTTCTTTAACTTTTTGATCCAATTCATTTGGAATATTATCGCAGATTCATTGATAAAAATTGTAAGTAATAATAGGATAGGATTTACAATTTTAATTATTTTTTTAACTAAGTTACATTTAAAATCCAATAATAATTTCAAGGATGTAATGAGCAATGTGACAATAATATCTAATGTTCTAATTGTGTGGCTGCTATATAATTTTATGTTAACTTAAGTTTTAACATAGGCTTTAGAGGGAACTAAAAAAAGTAATTTAACTCTTACAAAAGCTAAATTACTATATGTTAAATTATTTAACACTATGGTAATAGTTCCCTTACTTATGTTAACCATTAAATAACATAATCTTATTATTTAAAATCGAGACTAAATTTGCTAATTTATGTAATAGTTTAAGAAGTAAGGTTTTCTTGGATGAAATAAAGAAAAACCAAATGCCTAAATCTATTAATCCAGAATAAGGTACATTATTAAATAGTGTTCGATCAAGTTTCAAGGAAAAATAACAAAACTATAATCTATCCCATTAATTATTACAATATCTTTAAAACTGTGTAATGTTTGAATCTTATTACTTTTGAAATATAGTCATGGATATTACAATGAATGAATATTTGTTATCTTTTTTAATAATTTATGAATAAGGACTGTTTTGTTTTAAATTTTTAAATAGTTATAACGATTTTTATTTATAATGTATGTAAAATAGATTATAAACAATTAAAAGACACAATATTTGGGGAAATAAAGTTTACATAAAAAATATTTTTTTTTTTATTATTAAAGTTTGGATTTTCATTTATGTTTAGTTATGATATGTTATTATGTTCATATTCGAATGTTTTATATAATATCAATTTTAAATTATTGTTCATGTGACCGATCTTTTAGTTATACGATCATAAAACATACAGATAACGATAAATAAAACATAATACAGTTCGACACAAAATGGTACATTTCAAATTATCATCAAATGCAAAACATGCCTTTTAATTCGAATATATAATGATTTAATGTACAACATGCCTTTGGATGTTGTGGTCCTTAGGGCGTGAGGGGTTTTATTCGATGTTGTCCATCACCGCGTGAGCAAGATAGCCAAAGAGGTGGATTTCCAGTCCGACACTCCCGACCAGGGCAAACCCACGAAAATAAAATAATGATGAGTTTGATTGCACAAAAAAAAAATAGAAATGCACAACAATATTTAAAGATGAGTGACACAAATAATTTCACAGCTATATAATTTTTTTTTTAATTGTACCTATATTATTCGCTTATATTTCAAAATGACACTTTTCATCATAATTAATGATTTGTTAATAGTATAAACTTCGTATAAAGTATTACACTATTAAAAAATCAAAAGCGTATAGATACATATATAGCTTTCTTCAAATTTTGTCGTGCAGTGTGCGTTATCGTGGTCATTGGTTAGAAAGTCACACAAAGCACCAGATTTTAAATGTGTCAAATGCTCTTCCTGAACGAATGGTGGCACGATAACTTTTAATATAAACAAAGTTACGGATATTAACGTTAATTAATAAATCAAAAAACTCAGGCAAATGATGAATATGAGTGAATAAGTATATATTCGAATAAAAACATGAATTGAATCAACCAAAAAGGATTATCATTTGATGTACGATATATAATTGAAGAGTAATAGTTATTGCCATCTATTTGCTATAAACGTATTTTATAAACAGAAAGGCATATGAAAAATAATCAGAATAAAATAAAATAGATAATTTAAAACTATGCATATGAAAATTAATAACACACATATCTGAAACATGTTTTAAAAGTAGAGGGGTCATAAATCTAATATGGTTCTTATTTATATACTTGTTGTTGTTGAGGAGAAACGGAGGTGAACAATTACATCTCATTATATTATTTAAAAATAAATAAATAAGAGAGTTTTTGTTCGACTTAATTGTTTGCGGTACATCACATTTAACTTCTTAACGAAGTTAAAGGAGCACGATAAACAATTACCTATGTATACTCGTATATGGACAGTCAATAAATATTATAATTGTGTCTTTTAATTGTTTAGAAATTATTCCATCATACATATTAAATAGTGGTAAAACTATTTTATATCAATAGATTAATCTAATACAAGCTTAATAATTTTTAATATATATGAAGTTTGTTTGTGTCTAATTTTAAAATGGATCAATCATTCATAAAGTTAATAGAGTAATTGAATTGTTATTAGATCAATTGCTTATTTTCTAAATTCTTAAGTGTGTTAATTGTAATTTACTTTAAATTATATCTGTTTTTTATATTAAAAGTGACAATAAAATAAGAAAATGTTATATATATAATGTATATTGTAAAATAAGGTTTTATTTTTTACGGAGGTGAACAAATACATCTCATTATATTATTTAAAAATAAATAAATAAGAGAGTTTTTGTTCGATTTAATTGTTTACGGTACATCACATTTAACTTCTTAACGAAGTTAAAGGAGCATGATAAACAATATGGTCATGTAAAAAATATTATAACTGAGATTCACTTGATTGTTTTCTATGAAAATACACTAAAGTGTGTATGTTTACATTTTTAAGTGTGTTAATAGTAATTTATTTTCAAATTATATCTTTTTATATTAATAGTGACAATGAAATTAAATTAGAAAATATATATTGTAAAAAGAGGTAGATGGGTCAAAAGATCAAATATTTTTTTTTTTACAGAGGTGAACAAAAATACATCTCATTATATTATTTAAAAATAAATAAATAAGAGAGTTTTTTGTTCGACTTAATTGTTTACGGTACATCACATTTAACTTCTTAACGAAGTTAAAGGAGCACGATAAACAATATATTTTTTTTAAAATATTATAACTGTGATTCACTTGATTGTTTTTTTATGAAAGATAAACTAAAGTTTGTATGTCTAAAGACGTTTAGAGTAACAATGAAATAGTGAGAAGTAACCGTTGCATTTTATGTGAATAGCATAGTTTGGAAGTAAGATTAACATTGGTAATTAAGAATGGACTTATTATTAACACGCACAATACTCAAAAGTTCTAAATTAATAAATAACAATATCAGTGTTATTAAATATTATCAAGTAAATAATATGGAATCACTTTAATAAATATATTAATAAATATATAATAAAAGATAAAAAAAAATATACATGAAAAAGGGCAAAAAAAAGAAAACTACCAAAATACTATAAAGGAAAACAGGGGAAAACTAAAACAAAAGGACAAAATAATGAAAACAAAAACTATAAAAGAAAAAAGGGGACAACTAAAAAACAAAAAACATACACAGTCTTATTCACCTTCACATAGGCATCCCACACAAAAACATTTCCGTATATCGCACTGATTTTCTCAACTTTGCTGATCGAACCCCAGGTTCGCCTTGATGTCTCCGCACACCCCCACCCACCTCCCGTACGACCCCGATAATCAAGTCACACACGTGTTCCCCTATACATCGAGTTCTAAACCAAGTCTCAAAACTACCTTAGAAACATGCTATCTAGTCGGTTAAGCCATTGAGAATCCAACTACTACTATTGTCATTAATTACCGTATATCAATGACCTTTACTCGTATGCCATCGAATCCAAGCAAGCAGTAGCAACAGTCATTCATCGATCAATTGATATCAATTTCCGACGTCGTCAGCTTACTGGATGAAATGTCTGGATGTTCCAAAGTCCAACCCCAGATTAACCGAACTATGAGACTTTCAGCCAGTATTATGAACTAAATTACGTCAAGCCATACTTTCAATTGATTTTATACACATAATATGACAGTAATACGACATCACAAATGCAATCATCGCAATAAAAAACGAATTCCGTACAACGAGACATAATACAAACACTATTAAATAAATGCTGAAATATCACCCAAAGGTCCTATAGTAGGTATGTTGATATTGTTGTGTTTGTATAGTATAAAATAAAAAAAACCGAGTGTACTGCTTTGGCTACCATGATTTTAAACTTGTGTTCCGATTAAGTATAGTAGAGATGAACAATTTTACATCTTTTCAGGAATCCAACATTATTTTATGTGATCAAATCTGATATTATTTTGTTATTTGCATATGGTTTGCCATCTTTTACAAAGTTTTCATCTAGTAATATTTTTATAGAGTTTCTATTTTGGGATCTACTGAGCCCCGTATACAGCATCCCATGGGAAAAACATGGAGAAGACAAATTTAATCCAACTTTCGACAGAGTTTGGCCTTGGCTTTTGTGAATGGTCATCGCGTAGCACACCTGAAGGGGGAACTGGCGACGACTCATTTCGTACGGACTATTTCTTTCGATGGGCGTTTTGAAAAGAATACGCGGTATTAGGTATGGTACATTGTCAAGGCAACCCCTTTTGCGAACTGTTATTAAACGCGGCGTGGCAGATGTAACTATAACTTTTGTACCGTTAACTAACCCGTCTACAAAGCTAAGGTTTCTAGTAATCATGCACACGCATCCTATTTTAATTTGTAAGTCAAAATCTGGAATCCCCGGCGGTTGGATTTTATTTAAAACGTCAGGTCCAAGGTACAGCTCATCGGCATCGTCGTTTTCTATTTTATCTGTTGAATAAAAATGTAGTAAATCTCCCGGCACGCGATTCAAAACGATTGAATTTATTTGGCGTGCTGCGTCATTGCGAGTACATAATATGGCTCTAAGTGCACAAACGTCTGGTTCATCGACAATTGCCTCTGAGAACACAAAATCAATCAAATCATTCAAGTCGGTGACATGTTCAATCATATCTAACGCAACCATTTTTTGAATGCTTCCACCGACAGTCAAAGGAAATGTGGGCAATTCGTTAGATCCTAGTTTAAGCAGAAAATCTGCATATTCTGGATCTTCACGACACCTCTGCGATTCAATTAGAGTGAACTTTTTTAAATTAGGCCAGAGCGGGGATGTTTTTAAAGAACAATTTACAATATCAGAATCTGACTTGGCATCTACTACTACCGGAGGAATTTGACGAAAATCACCTGCTAATATTACAATTTTACCTCCAAACATTTTATCAGGGACTTGCATGAGGTCACGCAACGACCTGTCCAGCATGTGGATCAGATATTTATGTGCCATTGGTGCCTCGTCATAAATTATGATTTGAGAGTGGTATAACAACTGTGCCCTCTGAGTTTTATTTGTTATACCCCAATAAGCATTATCATCAGGTAAATCTAATGGAAATTTAAACATGGAGTGTGCAGTGGAAGCATTCTCCAAATTTTGCGCCGCGATGGCTGACGAGGCCGTACATATAGCTACAGATTTTAAGTTACCGCGAACATGAGCGGTTATGGTATTTATTAATTGTGTCTTGCCTGTACCTGCTGGACCGTCTATAAAAATGGCATTAGAATTATTTTTAAGGAAATTTTCGTCTGTGCAAAGGTTTTTTACATACTCGAACACGGCCCGCTGTCCCGATGAAAGCCTGGGTAACCATTCGTCAACGACAGATATCTGATGCTCAACGTCGTAGCCTACGAGCTCCCTACCCAATTCGGTGGAATTGTCTTGGACTTGCGGAAGTCCAACTAATTCGAGGGTGAGACTATGTTTTTGGAGCAACCTACTGATATGTAATAATGCCATGTTGTAAGCTTTTTCACTATCATTGGGCAACCTATGCAAAAAGTCTTCGGCGAGTTGATTTTTGAACAAGTCCCACAGTGTTGCCACCGGGGCGCCGTTTACAGCTAAGAGTACGAAAAATCGACGCAAGCGGTGGCCAGTGAAAAAAGTACTCGCTTCTTGCATGCACATTTCGTACTCTATGCAATTGTCTACTAAGCCCTGCTTCTTTGCCGATTCCTGAAAAGATATGTTATCAACGCCACCGAGATGCAAAAGGTCCGCATATCCGCGGCACGGAAAGACATTTAAGAGAATTCTAAGGTAAAATTGTTCACCTCTGTTAGGCGCGACCCAAAATAACCGAGCGACCATCTGGCCACGTTGTCTTTCTGTAACAAATTTGCCGTTCGTGGTTTCAAAAACAACTGCTTTTGTCGTCGGTTTTTTCGAGTGTACAATATATTGTTCATAAAAATCGGTATATTTTAATGATTCAAATTGTTCACCCTGCGGCCTATTGAAGTAAGTTAATAAATCGGATGATTCACGATTTACTTCGGTTTCGTGCCCGGGTTTAAAATATACGGTCTGTTTATGTTCCAAGTGAACTGTTAACTGTTTAACATTGGGTTCTCGAGATGTGACGTCATATTCCAAAACGCGCCAAGCCGCGTCGCTTGACCCTATGTAACGTTTAGTGACATATTGTTCGATTTCGTTATGGATTTCTGTCTCGTCAACAACGGCAACGCGTGCTTCGTCAGGTCCTTTGGTCATATATTTAAATAAATATTTAACTACATTTCGATGCGAGGAAACTTCAACATTAATATGTGCATCATATTTCAATAACAGGCTGGCATTGTACGGAACGACCCACAAATCGTTCACTGTTATTTCACGGTTTCTGAACTTAATTACGCCTTCATTTTTACTATTACGTCGCAAATGCATGAAACCTCTGTCGTCACATATGGTGACTTCAGTCTCTCTTTTAGGGAAGCGTTTGCTACATATTTTTTTTTCTTTGTCGTAGCATGGCAGATCGCTTCTTTGTTGCCCACACGGTCCATGAATCATATGATCCAGGACAGCTTTACGCAATCTGCCTTCCGCTTCCAATGAATCTGGTATGTCTGCACGACATACAAGATCCACTTCTGAAGCTTGCATGGGACCTCTTTCGACTCTAAAGCAAATGTGGGCGTGAGGTAGACCTCGTTTTTGAAATTCAATAACATAAGTTATATATTGAGTCGGTCCGAACCAAGCGCCGGATCGAATATCTCGTATTAAAGCAAGGAGGCGTAAGTGAAAAACTCTTGCACAAAGGAGAGGATTGGGGCGTTGGCCTTCTGGTGTTGATTGTGTTATCTCAGGCCATTTGGGATTACAAGTGAATGTGACAAAATAGGAGGGAGGTCCCAATCTATTAACTAAAGCAATACAATCCAAATATTTCATTTTCATGTACCGTGGCCCCCCAGTGAACGAATTTGGTAGGTATATACGCCCCGGTACAATGCCTTCGCCTCTAATGGTTTCGTCGTTCAATAATAACTCGTGCACTGTAGCCATTCTAATATCCGAGCGATTCGTTTGCATATAAAGTAAATAGCGCAAACGTTCCTCGCTGATTCTACAATACATATCTACTAACCATTCCTCGGATAGGCGACTACAGTGGCTAAATCTATCTTCAGAAAGCAAAAGGCACCGGACATACTTGACCTGAGTCAGCTTATTGCCATTGTTATCGAGTCTACCTGGGTACCACCCTGGAGTGCCTTCCGGGTACAAAAGTGGGTACTGAAAACTTTCATACAAGGTGTGCATGATGTCTACAGTGTGAGGTTTTCGCTCACCCACTTTCCAAATTGCAATACAGCGTGGTACGTATTGCTCGCGATCAGTACTAATAATCGCGGCAACTTCTCTACCCACGGGCTGGTCGCCTAAAATATTTCCGTGGGTGGCCCGAGAAGTTTTTTCGAACATTATGTATGCCTCATCTGACGCTTCTAAACTTAACCTCTTAAAACATTCTATGAACGGATTGACATTGTGCAAAAAGCTAGTAATCGACCGTACAATGTCCAAATCTAAACTTTGATTCCTAGCCAAATGTTCGCGTTCAGACGAATCGCTAATATACAAGCCGATATTATTAATTGATTTATCGTAAGCTAAATCGAAAACGCGATGATAAGTACGACCTTGGATTTTAATGAAGGCTAAGCCTTGCGGATGGTGGAAACCGTGCGAAACACCCAAAGCTGAGAAGGCAAATAGATTATTATAGGCGCGCGATCTATCGTAAAAGTTTTGTTGAGCATAAAAGCTCTCTTTTGAAATATCCCCCAAATCTAAAACGTTGAATCTGCCTAAACCACAACAAAAGTTGCGGGCAGAACGTTCTTCCTCAAAAAGAGGCGCGTGACAGTGTTCGCAAACATAGATATTAGGAGACTTGAGGGACGGGTTTTTGAGTGCAAAAGCTTTAACTGAATTTAATTCGTCGCCTCGTTTCTCGCATATTAAGTTACGCGACCTACGCAGGGGAACATCAATATTACGTGAGGTTTTGTTATATTGTGCACTCGTTTGTTTAATGATATCTGGGTGAGATTCTTGATATTTTTGAACGGCTTTAAGGTTCACATCTGGATGTTTTTGCGAATATTTTTGTACAGAGTCCCGGTTGACTTCTGGTTTGTTTTGCGCGTACTTTTTGGCAGAGTCCCGGTGGACTTCTGGTTTGTTTTGCGTATAAATTTTTACAGATTCTCGGTGGACTTCAGGATTTTTAGTTGTATATTTTTTTACCGAATCGCGATGAGTCTCTGGTTTGTTAGTATTGTACTTTTTAACGGCTTCGCGATGTGTTTCGGGGTTTTTAGTGTTATATTTTAAAACCGCATCCAGATGTGAGTTTACTTTGATTTTCTTCGGACCTTTTTTAATTTTGATGGGTCGGCCTCTCTTAGCTGGAGCTTTGAAATTATTTTGTATAGACACTAACCTTTCGAGCACAACTACTGGTTTTAAGTATCTAAGTTTTAAATCATCTACTTTTTCAATTACTACCACTGGTTGATTGGCAATTATCGATTTAAAAGATTGCGCGGGTCCATTTTTATGTGTGTTAGTAATAGTTTTTTTTACTGCATCAGCATAAGTGAGTACTGATGCAGCTGTACAATCCAATATTGAAATTGAATTGTAACTATTTTGACTGACTTGACTTGTTTGAGTGGAGACGACGACGTTACATGTTATTTCATTAACGCTTAACATCAGCCCAGTAGAATCTCGAGAAACGGAACTCTTACTGCACTGCGTGCGTTGCGAATCGAGTTCATTTATTATGCCAGAAGGGCCTTGATTTTTTGAAATTTCAGAACGGTCTGAATCAGAAACAGGTGTGGCAAGTCTCGAGAACCCACTTCTTAGTAAATGAATTTTGTTAATTTCATATTGAGCACGGTATACAATTTTGAATGTCAACAACGCATTTGCTAATGCTTTAGTTGACTGTAATTCAAATACTCTTGCCACACCTTCAGAACAAGTTTTATTATTTTCATCTACTGCGTGACTATTAAATATATAATATTTAGTATTAATAGTTCCGTTCTCTTCAATTACTTTACTTCGCCAAAAAGAAACGGTGTAATCGCAACCGGTAAAAAGACACCCGTCGTTGTCGTCGTCCCAACTTTCATTGAATACTAATGTTTCAAGTGTATTTTGTAATCTTAAGACATATATATCTTGGTCATTATAACCAGTTGGATACAAATCATTAGTTATGTAGTTGCGCTCTACTTTAACGTTTACAGAACCTAGCTGCAATTCATTCGGTAACTCATCGGGACACAAGTATCTGTTCGAAATATGAGCTGGGATTAAAGGTTCTAATTGAATATATAAATCATCTCCGGTGGAAAGTACGAAATCGAAATCGAAATGATGAATACTGAGTATGTGCCGCGCGTGTAAAATAGCTATCATGGCGTTAGCGGTACACTGGCTTCCGTTACCTCGGAATCTTACGTCAGATTGATGTATTGCTCCTATAACAATTTGAATAGAAAAAAAATAAGTAAAATTAAAAAATAATTCAAAACCTACTAATGTATTAATAGTTAAAATTTCACAAACAAAGTAAAATAGTGCTTGTTGCTATATTAATAATGCTAGTTATTAAACACATCCGTTAAAAATATAAAATCAAAATCAGCGCATCCATTTGGGTGACACACACACATACAGACACACGTCAAACTTATAGGACACTATAAGTTTTGTGTTGGTGGTAAAAAAATATGACTATAATTTAAATAATACGAGTAAAGGGCAAGTGTAAATTACAAATTTAGGAAAATTCTGACAGAAATAAAAAACATCTAAATAAAAAACGAACAAATATGTAATGCAATTTAATGCATATTGTTAATACCAAATAGTTATAATACCTAATATTTTACATCACTTGCTAGCGATAATAAATCGTGAGAAAATATGTCTGTATGGTTATTTAACTTAATTTGTAAAAAAAAAATAAGACTCGTTCGCGTCTGGTAGTTTGCAGTTCAAACCAAATCAACCCTTCGATTCTGCTTAATATTTGAAACGAATTATTCTTACAGGTCTAACTGAAATACTATTATTCATAAATATGTAACATAATAATTAGATGCTGCCAGCTGCCGTACACGCTCGCTTTACCCCCTCGGCTTGTGGTTTGCAGTTCAAACCCAACCTATATATCTATCTGTACCTGACAGATTTTGTTTTCCGTTTTACTAATGCATTATTTGTACCCATAAGCCACCTATTAGCTTTGACTAATCAATAGCTGTAAAATAGCTACAGTATTAATATATGTATGTGTCCCCGTATATACTTAAATTTAATGTAAGACAAATGTTTGCATTTCGACTGTGTGCAAAAGGTCATTTCAGGTATTTTAAACAGAGGTGTTTTAACTTGAGGCATTTAGATTGAAATAAGACACGTCTAACTTAAATAATTGGCCAAATGCGAGTCAGACTCGCACAAGAAAGGTAACATACCATCTTAAAACAATACAAAATCATGTTAGTTATATGGGAGCCCACTTTAAATAGAATTATACCATTATTTTATATTAAATTGATTATTTATTTTTAAAGACAATATTAACCTAAATATTCTGTCAAATGTACAAGTGTCCACAAACTATCATTATAATGAAAGAAAAAAAGAAAATAATCACTAATAATTCATACAACAAATTGTATGAAAAGAACCCTCCTCAAATATCTATTTTAATTTTATTATTTATTTATCAAAATGCAGAGCAGTAGTGTAGGATCAATACAATAAGATTTGCCTGTCTAAATGCCAATAATAAACCCCAATCAGTCATATTAAATAAGAAATAAACATGTTTGCATATAATATTAGGTTGATGATGATGATAATGTTGTAATAACTGTGACAACCTTCACTTAAAGTAGGAGTAGTAATCTCAACAAAATCTTATTAACTTGTATATAAAACCTATGATCGTGGTTTGCAGTATATTTCAGGTTGATTATGATGATGATCTTATAAAAATTGTGAATACCAACATTCAAATCAATACTAAAGAATCAATATTTGATAAGGCATTTGAAATGCTATAAAGATTCTTATTCAGTAGTTTAGAAAAGATAATAATCTATTTACGTGGTATAATATAAGCTGATGATGATATGTTTTAACATCTTTACTATTATCCATTACTATTAGCCACAGCGGTAATATTTATATATATGAAATATAAATTGTGTTGTGTGTCTGATATAAAATGTACTATACTATCTTGGTATGTAACAGGCTGATGAAAGTCCTTTGACCATCAACAACTAAGGCAGTAATACTTAAAATGGTATGGTAATAGCATGACAAAATTAGCTTGTATTGATAAGAAACTCATATTATATTTTCTAACTTTTATATAGGTACTTGAGTACAGTAGGCAGTCGAGAAATTTATATTTCTAGTTATTTAGTCACTAAGCAGTATTACATTATATTAAAATTACATCAATGATGTAAGGAACTCTCCGAGTGAGAAATTAAAAAGGTCTAGCTTAAAGATCAGACTTGTTTTTGTTTATCTTATAGGTTTGCTTATGAATAAAATCAAACAAATTGCATTATTTCTAACCATAAGCTACCTAGTAGCTATGACTAATCAATAGCTGTAAAAAAAGCTACAGTATTAATATATGTATGTGTCCCCGTATATACTTAAAATTTATGTAAGACAAATGTATGCATTTCAACCATAAAGTCATTTCAGGTATTTTGTTAAGTAATAAGAGACATATCTAACTTAAGTAATTGGCCAAATGCGAGTCAGACTCGCGCAAGAAAGGTAACATACCATCATCTTAAAACAAAAAAAAATGTAAGTTATATGGGAGCCCCCTTTAAATAGAATTATACCATTATTTTATATTAAATTGATTATTTATTTTAATAGACAATATTAAACTCAATATTCTGGCCAAAGTACAAGTGTTTACTAACTGTCATTATAAAGAAAGAAAAAAATAAAATTATCATGTTTGTTGTATCGGCAAGAGCCCTCCTCAAATATCTATTTTAATTTTTATTATTTATTTAATAACCAATATTGAACTTCAATATTCTGTCAAAAGATCAAGTGTCTATAAACAGTGGTTAGAACACGTTATTGTATGGGAGTTTTCCTCCAAACGTTTAATTTTAAAAGGTTATATTGAACCTAATATTCTCCTTAAAGTTCAACTGCCCACAAATTATCATTCAAAATAGATGTAAAACTTGCAATCATATTTGTTATATGGTAGCTCCTATATGTAAAGAAAGTGTATGAAATATGCATCATGCCATGTTTACTATATGGGTGCTAGACATGGGCGCTAACAGAGTCACAAGAAAATAAATTAAAAGTCTGCCAAAATGGAATGGAAAGGAGTATTTTAGGTATAAAAAGAATTGATAAAGTAAAAGTAAAAGAAATAAAAATGAGAACAAAATTCAAAAATGCACACACTGTCTCCAGACAGCTTAAATGGTGTTGGACGACATATTATGTTAAGAGACAGCAAAGAAAAATGGACTACATTAATAACTGAATGGTATCCAAGAGATGGCAGAAGAAATAGAGGCAGACAAATCAAAAGATGGGAAAATGACCTCAAAAGTGGCTGGTCCGGTATGGACCCACTTAGCAAGGGTCAGAAATAAGTGGATGTTTTTAGAAGAGGCTTTACTCGACAGACAGACTGTGACAGACAAAAATCTAGTTGCTGATAATTTGTTAAGAAATACATTATACAAATAAATTAAGTAATTAGTTAGTAGGCAAGTATATAATATTTTTAGTTATTTTGTTAGGTTAGGTTAGGTTATTTTAATTTAATTTATTTATAGCTCCTACATGGGGTTTTTTATGTGATATGACCTTAGCTGATACACAAGTGTACTAATTTTCATGATATACATGCTTAATATAATTATTAAATTTTAATCAAACACTGCAATAAAAATATATATGCAAAACAAATATCGTAAGGCGAGATTCGAACCAGTGTCCGCTGAGAGGAAATCTAATAATGTTTAATGAAAATATATCAGTCCAATTAGGATTCTATTTTTTTGCAGAGTTTAACAGCACCATTACATAATTGAAGCAAAGTGACATTAATTTTATATGAAATAAATTCCTATAAAATCAATGTTGAAAGCTCTAACGACTCTATATAATATAAATATATGAGTTGTAATAATACAAAAAAAGAAATTGTACTATGAAACTTGAGAAATCCCTACCTACCTATCATTGTGGTTATAGGAATTTAATGATATTTTCACAATTCACTGTATTACATTCATACAGTTTGTTAATGAAATTGTGCCCGCCATTTAAGTTCGCGCTCTAAACGAAAACAATTCACTTACCTATTTAACGCGGACCAAACGATAGCGCGTGTTAAGGGCGTACAGAGACATCTATTGAAATTAGTTTGAACTAACAATAAGTAATCAGACCACATAGGTATCCTATCAATAATGTCCCTATAAAATCAACTTTGAGCGCGTGATGTTAGTGTCTTTATTGCCACTCATAACAGAAGCAGTAGTATTATAACTGACGCTTGTTGCCAGTGTCTTAAACAAGAAAGTTGAGGGGCGTAGTTTGCGGCGGCGACTTAAATAAGAGCTTATCTCCGTGTTTAAGCGCATCACAGACGAAAATGATAGATTATATTGTGAAATATAATACCTAGATCCTATTTTAATGTTTAAAAAAAAATATATTTTATTGTATCTAGTCACATAATATGTCTAGTCTCTTTAACTTGTTTAGCACAGCTTCTAATAAGAAATAACCAGAATGTTCAGTATGTATCTTAAAAGAAAATACACGTATATATACCTATTATCTTAGCCATGTGTAATGGTGGATAAAGGTTGTATTGCAAGCGAAAAGTATCATTAAATCTTAAGAAGACATATTACAAATAGCATCTTTGTCGTCTGTAACACGCTTTCACGCACTTTGTAAAACAAAATAGGTAATAAACATGCATTACCTGCAGCTACGCAGGATAGTTCAGCCGGAGACTGGGGCTCGCCGCCATTTCTAGCTCGACGCGCAGGAACGCCGGCCGCAGATGACATAGGCATGGAACGCTTCATCTGAAATTAATAGAAATTCAAATAGAATAGTGAACTGCAAATATTAGGCCAAAGTCGGCGTCAAACATTCGATTTACCTAAAATCACTGGGAAATTGCGAAAGCATTCAATTGAGTACTAAAAGAATGTGTCCACTTCTTCCTCGTTCGTTTATTGCATTACCAATTTGAATAAAATAGTTAAAAAATAAGTTTTCACATCGGAGGAGACGAAATACTTTTGATGTTACAGTATATCTAACGTATATTACATATAGAAAGAAGGCAGACGTTACGAATGTTTAAATCTTTTCACGTAATTGAACTCCAACTTCAATCATAAAGCTATTACAAATAAAAACATCAATTAAATATTTTCGAGAAAAATTCTACATGTAAAATCAAAATGGCTTCCGACGCTAAAATTAATAGAAATTCAAATAGAATAGTGAACAGCAAATATTAGGCCAAAGTCGGCGTCAAACATTCGATTTACCTAAAACCACTGGGAAATTGCGAAAGCATTCAATTGATTACTAAAAGAATGTGTCCACTTCTTCCTCGTTCGTTTATTGCATTACCAATTTGAATAAAATAGTTAAAAAATAAGTTTTCACATCGGAGGAGACGAAATACTTTTGATGTTACAGTATATCTAACGTATATTACATATAGAAAGAAGGCAGACGTTACGAATGTTTAAATCTTTTCACGTAATTGAACTCCAACTTCAATCATAAAGCTATTACAAATAAAAACATCAATTAAATATTTTCGGGAAAAATTCTACATGTAAAATCAAAATGGCTTCCGACGCTATTATTCAATTACACAAAAATGCGAAAAAACTATCTTAAAACGAAATATTGAATAAATCGTACCTTCAGAGTATTCTTGTTGTGTTGAAAGGCACCAAAAGATCTGAAAATATAGCAAATAAGTTACAGAAACCATTAAATGTTAATTAATTCAAAAAAACTTTCGTCACGCACCTGTGAACAGAAATTAAGTAATGAAGCGTGGGGGGCGTCAGTCGGAATTTGAAAAAGTTGATACGTTCCGAAATACGTAAAATGTAATGGAAACTTTCCGGTTTCTTTTTCGCGTTATTCCATATAAAATAATATATCAAAAATATATTTTTCTTTAATTTAACTCTCCTTGTATTTTGCGAATAAATAAATACATACTTATACTAAATGATTCTGAAATAAATTAATAAGGTTAATTAACCTTTTAATAGAACTATATTGGTTTTGCGTGGAACGGAACGTAAATTCGACCTTGACCAATTAGAGCATACTTATTGTTTTTGACAAATGTTTCAAACGAATGATAGACGATTTGTATCTGTGTCTATTGTAATTAAGGATGGGACATGTTTATGAAAAATGTCGACGTTTTTAAATTATCGACCTACGAACATATTATTATGAATCACATCTTTGAAACAGAATATTTAATATGATATGAATGTATTTACGCGTGTTTTCTTGAATAAAAAAAGTAATTTTATTAGCTTTCAATCCTATTATGTTCTATTTAATGTAAATAAATGAACGTTTTATATATTAGCTATCACTTCATATTATCTTATTTAATTACTTGACCAATTGTATTCATATTCAAGTAGCCTAATAAGTGTATAGTTCTCAATCGCTTAGCCATATTATTAAAATGTACACATTTTATTCATGAGCTCTTATTAGTAATGTAGATAATAATACAGTATAATACATAACAGACGTGGTTACCATTAAATTAGTATGCAACAAGTACATATCTTTACAACTTTGAGATGTTATCGAAATAGATATTCCATTATCAGCTCAGCAATAAGCCAAGCTAAATACGAATTGATCTTATATAGTTATAGTTGTATAAAATGAACATTTGAACATCGGTTTGGAATGATGTTATTGTACGTTATTCAAGAAAATATCGATAATTATGGTTGATAATTCCACCCCTAGTTGTTTCATAATTGTCGTTTGATAATTTATAACCTAATTTAGCAATGTTAATTATTTTGCAAGTGTAATTATTGTTAATTAACATATTATGCGTACATATTGTACAAATCTTATAAGAAGAAAATTTGTTTACGGAATTTGACCCGGTCAATATGTAAGTACAAAATTATATATTTGTAGGGAAAGAACGAATAATTATACGGAGTTCCTAGGCAAGATATTATAACAATAATATAATAAAATATTTATTTCAACATAACATGTACAGTACAAATTAAATTAATACAGTAACATAATGGTATTTAAAACATTTACTACATTCAAACTCAACTCTATTTACTGCATAACATGGGTGCCATACATAACTTATAATTTATCGAACAAGTACAAAGTTTACCGCGTTATTGTCTTTTGGCATGCAGGATTTAATAAGTCATAATTATTGGGATTGGGAATACATTTTTAAATTAAATATTGCTTATCAAATCATGACAACATCTCACAAAAAACATTCACAGACAGCAAATCAAAATGCAAACTTTACATAAGATTACCTTTACATATTCAATATTATGCTTTGTACATTAGAAGAATTTACATATTTTTGTTAAAATATAAAAGAGAGTACACTTTTTGATTGTATATATTTACCTGACCGAAAAATTTGACTGATAATTAAAATATTTTTTAAACTTTATATTACATAAGTTTTAATCATATATATTTTTATTTTCAGGTTCAGCCCATTGAAGATAAGCAATGATTGATGTAAAAAGTCTTAGATCTCAGCTGTTAATCTTTGTACAAATAGTTATTTAGCCAAGTCAAAAGGCTTTTTGACTGCTTGAAAAAGAAACTTTAATTTCTCAAGAAGATCTGATTGCAGAATTTGACTTGGTCACTAAGTAAGTACATAATTGTATATTTGTAGAGAAAGAACTAATTATACTCAGACTCTAAGCAATATATTTGAATATTGGCATTTAAAACATTTACTAATTTCATAAAATTTGGACAATATCTAGCAAAAAACATTCACAGACAATAAATCAACATGCAAACTTTACCAAAGATTACATACCTTTACCTTATTAATATTATGCTTTGTACATAATAAGAATAAACATATTTTTTGATAAAATATAAAAGAGAGTTACACTTTTTGATTGAATATATGATTGCCTGTCTGAGGATTCTTTGTTTTGCAATTAATTCAGATAGATGGATTTTAAGAGATAGAAAGATATTTCTGTAATTTGAGAATGGAAAGAACTTTAGTTAACAAACAAAAAGAACCATGGGCAAAAGTCATGTATCTAAATTATTGATTTTAATTAAAAGTATAGGCTACAATTATTGTAAATATACTTAGTGTTGATACTTAGTTAAAATATTTTCAAAACTTTATATTTCATAAGTTTTAATAATATTTATTTTTATTTTCAGGTTCAGTCCATTAAAGATTCAGTCCGTTGAAGTCAAGCAACAGTTGAAAGTCTTAATCAGTCAGTGATCAAATGATGCACCAAATTGCAGCTTATAAAGGAGCATTTTCATGTGACTACTGACTGAGTTACCAAGAATTGAATAACACATTAGATCTTAGCTGTTAATCTTAGTACAAATAGTCATTAAGCCAAGTCAAAAGCCTTTTGTACTGCTTAGAAACTCTTCACCAAAGTTTGGGCCACTCAGTTCAAAAGAAGTTTTTCTCTTTGTTCTTAGCTAAGCTTAACTAAGTAGCTAAGCTTTGGTGTTGAGAATTTTGAGCTGCCCGGAGTGTTGGTTGACGAAGTCTGAAAAATTAACCATTTGCAATTGTTGCCACTCACAATAAAAATTACTTCCATTCTTACTTCTTAGTCTAAAATCCATAGCAACAAAATAATAATGAATGATAGTTTTTGTATCACTTGGTAATATTATGGATGTTTTTTTTTATTGACAGACATATGTGTAATGAACATTATGTTACTAATAATTAACAATTGAAAAGAAATAGATAGAGACCATCTGGCATGAAATATGTATTATTATATTTTTCAATATTATAGTCATTGGGAATTGGTCATTTAACTATGCATTTGAGTTTATTAACTGTAAAATGATTGAAGTTGCATTTTTAATTATACTGTCATAATTTTTTTAGAGCATATACTATGTTTGTATAAATACACTTTCTGTATTATATGTGTCAACTAAAACTTCAATTCAATAATTATATTTCAAAAACTATCCATAATAATAATCTAGTCAAGAATATAGATTATTTATTTTAAGTAGTTTAGTAACATGGTATGCACTATAGAATTAATTATTTTTGTAGTGATTAGATCTAAGATATTTTTAAATAAATGAAATAATGATACAAAACAAATTGTCTTTATTTGTAATAATAAGTATGTTTATTTATCACACCATATTCTACTACATTAAGTCTCTGCTGTATCTCAGACACCGTGATAGATAGAATGCTGAAATTTGGTAAATAATTTCTTTGATTTAATGAGTTAATTTTTTTAAGAAATACATACATAAATTGAAATACATTTTACACTTATTGAACCCTGCTTAATACACGGCAACTATACGAATAATTACCTAATATATAAATAAAACTGATAGTTTAATATAATAGATAAAAAAAATGACAGAGTAATTTATCCACCTAATGATAGTTGACGTAGAAAACCTAAACTTAAGCTAATACATTCATAATTATATTACCACACCTTTCATAAAACAATTTACTCGAGTAATTAAGAAAATAAAATTTAACGGTTTAAAGCTAATATTATAAATTGAACTCTCTTCTACTATTTATTTAATATATAAAAATTCAAATCCGATATTTACTACAAAATATATCTACTCCTGAAGGAACTTTTATTACCTATTAAAAGAATTATCTGGCACAGCGCCAACTCTTTTGCCGCTTGAATACTACGTTATAAGATCAATTGAGTTTGTCCAAAATAGCTTGATATCCATTTTTATAATATCCAATATATATATAGAGCAATTGAAATAATCTATTTCAAGAGTATTTTATTTTTCAGTGTAATTATACTTTGAAATAATTTATTTTAATTTTTGTTTTATTTGGGACGATGACGTCATCATAAGCTTAATAAATAGTAGTTGTTAGTTGCCTCTATAAAAGAAAACATTATTTGTTTTGTCAATGTCACTTTTGTTGCTCAATATCTCATGTCATCGTATTTATTTAAAACGTAACCAGTGTTGCCAACATAGCCCTTTCGGAGCTTTATCTAGCAGTTTTTGCTATATGTGAAATATATTTGATTTGATTTAATATTGACGTATAAACCCTAAGAGGTCTTTGAGAGATATTATATGTATAAAGTTTTTTTTGTTGCAAAAATATATTACATTTTGTGAAAGCTTTTTATTGTTCTCTCCTACATGGAAAATAATTATGTTTTTAATTTGAATAGGGTTAATTTTTAATTTTTGATATGTAATTGATATTTTACTAATATGTACGAATGAATTTTTTTACAGGTTTTGTACCGGTTAAAATTAAAATATTATTGTTATTCAAGCTAAAATAAGAACAAATAATTGAATTGAAATCAGTATAAATATGTTATATTAGCCTTTTTACATCAAGTCATGGTAACATTGATTGATGAAAATCGTTTTTTTTTTCTAATTTTTTGGCTAAAGCAATATTTTCTCATGACGTCAACGAAGGGCATTGAATAAAAGTCCGAAATACTGATGCAGAAATGTAGGAGCGAAAATCTGACATAGAGTGCGAAATTCCAATAATTTCCCTTATCCTTACATGTAGTATAATTATAGGCTCAAGGTGCCATAAAATTATAAATTAAGGCTGCTACTACCAAAATCAGTAGTTTATGAGCAATACTTTTAATTTAATTTAAAATATAGGTATAATTAACTTAAATGCAGTAATTGTACCTTATTTAAAATTTTCCCAATGTTTTTCCTAGCATTGGCTTTAGACACCTTAATATTAATTTATAAATTGCAAAAATACAAGTCGAGATAGTAAAAATGGTAAAAAAAACCTTCATTTCGGTCGTAACTTGGCTGATGATGATGATGATTCTTTTAATTCTGTGACTTTCAACATTCAATGCAGTAGTGTAGGATCAGAACATGATAAAGCTGTCGAAATACTGATAATGAACCCCAACTCAGTCAAATAAAAAGGTAATAAACATGTATGCAATTTTGTTATTTTAGGAGTGAGAGTGTTGAGCTCGGCCTTCGGCCTCGCCCTTACCCTCGCCCTTACCTCGCAAGTGGCGCGGCTCGGCCTAATCAAATTTTAATTCAAAAAATGTAATCAGCACCCCCCCTGGAGCCCCCGGATGCAAAAATTCAGCTCCCTGCGGCCATTTTGAAATTTGGCCTCCATTTTGAATCGACCATCTTGGATTTTTGACATCACCCCCAAACTCTCCTACCTTCCCCCTATGACATTTGGTCGAACACCCCCCCGCTACCTCTTACCGTTTCAGAGTTATAAGGGTCCAAACTTTGTATGGAATTTGAAAAAATATACATTTTTTCCATTTTCCAGAACCGTCAAGCAGTTCTCTTAAAAATGAGCCAAACTTGTAAAACTCTATCTTTTATACTTACCGAGATCCAGTAGAGTACTCCAAGGTCAGTTCCACTTTCAGGCAACTTCTAATGGTCTCTTCTTTACTGTTGAGCCTCGCAAGTGCCGCGGCTCGGCCTACGGCCTCGCCGCGGCACTTGCTCGGCTCCTGAGTACCAAATGTATGGAGTTTGTATGGAGTCAATTTTTTTTTCTTCGGGACCCATATTTTTTTTTGCAGATCACCAATAGGCCAAAAGACCTTAACAACATTTCATCAAACACCAACCCCCTATCTGTCATACTTTTGGAGATCCTATGGGGTACTCCAGGGTCAGTTCCACTTTCAGACACTTTTCTATTTTGTCCCATTGTCTCATGGTCCCTTCTTTACAGTTCAGCCTCGCAAGTGCCGCGACTCGGCCTACGGCCTCGCCGCGGCACTTGCTCGGCACTTGTGTACCAAATGTATGAAGTTTGTATGGAGACAATTTTTTTTTCTTCATGACCTATATTTTTTTTTGCATATCACCAATGGGCCCAAGGTCCCTAACAACATTTCTTCAAGCACCACCCCCCTACCTCTTATACCCTTGGAGATCCCTCGGGGTGCACCAGGGTCAATTCCACTTTCAGCCATTTTTCGATTTTATCTCATCTCTCCTGGTCCAAACATATACAAAACCATGAAAAAACCCTACCCAACAAGTCTCCAACATGGAGATGTATTCCTACCCTACCAGAAAAAGTTACATGTATGGCGGCCATCTTTGTTTTTTGACATTTCCAAATTTTTATCCAAAATATGTAATCTGCACCCCCTGGAGCCCCCGGATGCAAAAAATCAGCTTCCTGCGGCCATTTTGAAATTTGGCCGCCATTTTGAATCCGCCATCTTGGATTTTTGACATCACCCCCAAACTCTTCTACCCTCCCCCTATGACATTTGGTCGAACACCCCCCCGCTACCTCTTACCGTTCCAGAGTTATAAGGGTCCAAAGTTTGTATGGAATTTGAAAAATTTGTATGACTGTCATACATTTTTTTCCATTTTCCAGAACCGTCAAGCAGTTCTCTTCAAAATGAGCCAAACTTGCAATACTCCATCTTTAATACTTGCCGAGATCCAGTAGGGTACTCCAAGGTCAGTTCCACTTTTCCAAGTTTTCAGATTTTTCCTCTACTCACTAGAAAATTGCCTATACAACACAATTATACTCTTAATCCCCCCAAAACTCCTTCTAGGAGAACTACTATGTCAATCAGTCAGTCAGTCAGTGAGTGAATGGTAATCTAATTTTATATTATATAGATAGATAGATAGATAGATAGACTAGATGTTGGGCTGTGCGCGGGCCGCAAGCGGCCCGCGGGGGGTGTTTTCAAAGAGGGGTAAACATGGGCCACCTATTGATTAGAAAAAATATGGAAAAAAATCAAGTCGAGGTAGTAAAATGTGTAAAAAACCTTGAATTCGGTCAAAAATGGGCTGATGATGATGATGATATTTTAAAATCTGTGACTATCAACTTGTAAAGCGGTAGTGTAGAATCAAAACATGATAAGGATCTCGAAAAACTGATAATAAACCCCAAAGCAGTTGAATAAAAAGGTAATAAACATGTATGCAATTTTGTTAGGTTGATGATGATGATGATGATTTTGGGAGTGCGAGTGTAGAGCTCGGCCTTCGGCCTCGCTCAACCCTCGCCCTTGCCTCGCAATTGCCAAGGCTCGGCCTTCGGCCTCACCTTGGCACTTGCTCGGGTCATGCGTACCAAATGTATGGAGTTTGATGATGATGATGATGATGATGATTTTGGGAGTGCGAGTGTGGAGCTCGGCCTTCGGCCTCGCACCACCCTCGCCCTTGCCTCGCAAGTGCCGCGACTCGGCCTACGGCCTCGCCGCGGCACTTGCTCGGCTCTTGAGTACCAAATGTATGGAGTTTGTATGGAGTCAATTTTTTTTTCTTCGGGACCATTATTTTTTTTTGCAGATCACCAATAGGCCAAAAGACCTTAACAACATTTCATCAAGCACCACCCCCCTATCTATCATACTTTTGGAGATCCTATGGGGTACTCCAGGGTCAGTTCCACTTTCAGGCACTTTTAATTTTTTCCCAACGTCCAATGGTCCCTTCTTTACCGGTGAACCTCGCAAGTGCCGCGGCTCGGCCTACGGCCTCGCCGCGGCACTTGCTCGGCTCCTGAGTACTAAATGTATAGAGTTTGTATGGAGTCAATTTTTTTTCTTCGGGACCCATATTTTTTTTTGCAGATCACCAATAAGCCAAAAGACCTTAACAACATTTCATCAGGCACTAACCCCCTATCTGTCATACTTTTGGAGATCCTATGGGGTACTCCAGGGTCAGTTCCACTATCAGACACTTTTCTATTTTGTCCCATTGTCTCATGGTGGATTGGATGCATTACAGTGGAGCCTCGCAAGTGCCGCGACTCGGCCTACGGCCTCGCCGCGGCACTTGCTCGGCTCCTGGGTACCAAATGTATGGAGTTTGTATGGAGTCAATTTTTTTTTCTTCGGGACCCATATTTTTTTTTGCAGATCACCAATAAGCCAAAAGACCTTAACAACATTTCATCAAGCACCACCCCCCTATCTGTCATACTTTTGGAGATCCTATGGGGTACTCCAGGGTCAGTTCCACTATCAGACACTTTTCTATTTTGTCCCATTGTCTCATGGTCCCTTCTTTACTGCCGTACCTCGCAAGTGCCGCGACTCGGCCTACGGCCTCGCCGCGGCACTTGCTCGGCTCCTGGGTTCCTAATGTATGGAGTTTGTATGGAGACAATTTTTTTTTCTTCGGGACCCCAACTTTTTTTTGCAGATCACCAATGGGCCTAAGATGCCTAACAACATTTCTTCAAGCACCACCCCCCTACCTCTTATACCCTTGGAGATCCCTTGGGGTGCACCAGGGTCACTTCCACTTTCAGCCATTTTTCGATTTTATCTCAACTCTCCTGGTCCATACATATACAAAACCACGAATAAACCCTACCCCACAAGTCTCCAACATGGAGATGTATTCCTACCCTACCAGAAAAAGTTACATGTATGGCGGCCATCTTTGTTTTTTGACATTTCCAAATTTTTATCCAAAATATGTAATCTGCACCCCCTGGAGCCCCCGGATGCAAAAAATCAGCTCCCTGCGGCCATTTTGAAATTTGGCCGCCATTTTGAATCCGCCATCTTGGATTTTTGACACCACCCCCAAACTCTCCTACCCTCCCCCTATGACATTTGGTCGAACACCCCCCCGCTACCTCTTACCGTTCCAGAGTTATAAGGGTCCAAACTTTGTATGGAATTTGAAAAATTTGTATGACTGTGATACATTTTTTTCCATTTTCCAGAACCGTCAAGCAGTTCCATTCAAAATGAGCCAAACTTGTAATACTCCATCTTTTATACTTTCCGAGATCCAGTAGGGTACTCCAAGGTCAGTTCCACTTTTCCAAGTTTTCAGATTTTTCCTCTACTCATTGGAACATGTTCTATACAACGGTGCTATACTCGTCATCCCCCCAAAACTCCTTCTAGGAGAACTACTATGTCAATCAGTCAGTGAGTCAGTCAGTGAGTCAATGAATGGTAATCTAATTTTATATTATATAGACTAGATGTTGGGCTGTGCGCGGGCCGCAAGCGGCCCGCGGGGGGTGTTTTCAAAGAGGGGTAAAAATGGGCCTCCTATGAATTTAAAAAAAATATGAAAAAATTCAAGTCGAGGTAGTAAAATATGTAAAAAACCTTAAATTCGGTCAAAAATGGGCTGATGATGATGATGATATTTTAAAATCTGTGACTATCAACTTGTAAAGCAGTAGTGTAGAATCAAAACATGATAAGGATCTCTTAAAACTGATAATAAACCCCAAAGCAGTCAAATAAAAAGGTAATAAACATGTATGCAATTTTGTTAGGTTGATGATGATGATGATGATTTTGGGAGTGCGAGTGTGGAGCTCGGCCTCCGGCCTCGCTCCACCCTCGCCCTTGCCTCGCAAGTGCCAAGGCTCGGCCTTCGGCCTCGCCTTGGCACTTGCTCGGGTCATGCGTACCAAATGTATGGAGTTTGATGATGATGATGATGATGATTTTGGGAGTGCGAGTGTGGAGCTCGGCCTTCGGCCTCGCTCCACCCTCGCCCTTGCCTCGCAAGTGCCGCGGCTCGGCCTACGGCCTCGCCGCGGCACTTGCTCGGCTCCTGAGTACTAAATGTATGGAGTTTGTATGGAGTCAATTTTTTTTTCTTCGGGACCCATATTTTTTTTTGCAGATCACCAATAGGCAAAAAGACCTTAACAACATTTCATCAAGCACCACCCCCCTATCTGTCATACTTTTGGAGATCCTATGGGGTACTCCAGGGTCGGTTCCACTTTCAGACACTTTTCTATTTTGTCCCATTGTCTCATGGTCCCTTCTTTACTGTTAAGCCTCGCAAGTGCCGCGGCTCGGCCTACGGCCTCGCCGCGGCACTTGCTCGGCTTCTGGGTACCAAATGTATGGAGTTTGTATGGAGCCATTTTTTTTTTCTTCGGGACCCATATTTTTTTTTGCACATCACCAATGGGCCCAAGGTCCCTAACAACATTTCTTCAAGCACCACCCCCCTACCTCTCATACCCTCGGAGATCCCTTGGGGTGCACCAGGGTCACTTCCACTTTCAGCCATTTTTCGATTTTATATCAACTCTCCTGGTCCATACATATACAAAACCACGAATAAACTCTACCCCACCAGTCTCGAAGTTGGAGATGTATTCCTACCCTACCAGAAAAAGTTACATGTATAGCGGCCATCTTTGTTTTTTGACATTTCCAAATTTTTATCCAAAATATGTAATCTGCAGCCCCTGGAGCCCCCGGATGCAAAAAATCAGCTCCCTGCGGCCATTTTGAAATTTGGCCGCCATTTTGAATCCGCCATCTTGGATTTTCAACATCACCCCCAAACTCTCCTACCCTCCCCCTATGACATTTGGTCGAACACCCCCCCGCTACCTCTTACCGTTCCAGAGTTATAAGGGTCCAAACTTTGTATGGAATTTGAAAAATTTGTATGGCTGTCATACATTTTTTTTTATTTTCCAGAACCGTCAAGCAGTTCCATTCAAAATGAGCCAAACTTCTAAAACTCTATCTCTTATACTTGCCGAGATCCAGTAGGGTACTCCAAGGTCAGTTCCACTTTTCCAGGTTTTCAGATTTTTCCTCTACTCACTGGAACATGTTCTATACAACGGTGCTATACTCGTCATCCCCCCAAAACTCCTTCTAGGAGAACTACTATGTCAATCAGTGTGTCAGTCAGTCAGTCAGTGAGTGAATGGTAATCTAATTTTATATTATATAGATATAGATAGAAATCATACTCGATAGAGGTAGGAATTAAATTGATTTATCTTTCTATCTATCATGGTCACGCCCATAAAGCAACCTTGTTGTATAATGTGTAGGTATCATGTAATTAAGAATTACGAAAGAAAGAAGGTAGTTACTTTCTTTTTTTATTTTCGATATAGTCGCATCGATAAATTAGTCGCTATCGCTGCTCGTGGAGCGCTATACTTTAACGGATGATAACGCTCCAAGTTCTCTTCTTCTCGCTTTCTCTTCGTCAAAGTAAATATAACGTTGTAGGTAAACAATGTCTCGTAAATCACTGTGAAGTATCTTTTCACGTTTTCGCGAAGCCATTGTTCAATCAATCACAAAATGTCAAAGTTTGTAACAAAAACTTAACGAAGATAAATAACAATCAAACGTAACGTAAACAAATAATAATCAAACTCAACTAAAACAACAATGAATATCAATGAAAACAACAAAATGACGGAACGAATTTAACGATATCTCGGAGTGCGTCAAGTAGCGTGGTAAGCGAATCCTGATTTTTTTTTGTAGCGCGTACTTTACTGTGTGAGTATAGACAGCGATAGATTATGAGCGAGAACACATGCGAGTGGCCGCCATTTACAGATCTATTCTCTACCTGCGCGGGTTATACATATTTTTTGAATATTCACAATTTTAGGGATCCGTTCCAACAAGGTCAAAAGCGACCCTATTAAAAAGACTTACCTATTAGAAGTGTGTGTAAATTTATTGCAATTATATTTATTGCAAGTAAGGAATAAATCAGTGACCTCTATCGTCGAAGAAGTGCTAATATTTATATTTATTTAAGTTTAAAAACAAAACTATTAGACAATAGAATCGAATAAAATATCGACTCAATATATTATCGATAGCGATTAGGTATAGGACAACAAAATACAGTAGGAAGTATAGCCAACATAACAAGAAAGCACAGTTTGTCGATCTCTTTTTTCCAATGATGCTAGAAAGAGATAGTCGAGTTGAACGCTATTTTTAGCCAATCAGAGGTGGCATTTTGAATTTCATTCGAGCGTCGTCGTTGGCGTTTGGTTAGGCTTTGGTTTCCTTCTTTCATTCACGGTCGTATACGTTATATCGTGAACGTTTTGTTTTGATTCGTTTTAAAAATTAGATGATTGTAAACAAATACAAAAAAAGTACACTACTTAATTTTGTTGGCTCAAAAAGAGTATTTTATGTGGCATGTGAATATCGTCGTGTGTGGTTGTGATAATTTTAGAACTTAACAAAAACTGCGCATTATTTGGTTGTGACTTTCTCCGTAAATTTTTAGCAGAATGTCCACGAGGAGTGGTCGATTACGATCTAGCGATATAACAGCGGTTCCGCCTAAGCGTAGGCCATCACGTTCCCCAGCCCGGATTCGAAAAACTTCACCTGTGACCCCAGCGAGAAAAAGCTCGCCGGCGCGCCAATCTGGCCGCAAGTCGCCAGCCCGCAAATCTCCCGCTAGAAAAGCAATATCTCCAAGTCGGAAGACATCCTCTCAATACCCAGCACGCAAGTCTCCCGCTCGAGTTAGCGCTAGGGACAACAAGGAGCCAGAACTCATTGCTCCAGCGGCGCCAAAGTCGCCTATAAAGCGTCCCGCCATAAAGTCTGATGTGTCGGTTAGATTGGAAAAGATAGAAACCTTCCGCAGCACTCGTTCTAAACGGTCAGAATATTCAGTCAAAGACATTACATCAACTCAGAGCGAGTTTACGCTCGAAAAGTTAAATGGAATAGAGCCTATCGAAGAAATTTACGGCTTAAATCACAGGAAGTCAGCGGAGGAAATTACTCCTCGTAGATCTAGTAGGCTTCGAGAGATCGAGCCTATTTTCGAGGCTTATGCCAGGCGTAGTGTGAGCAAGTCCCGGAGCCTTAGTAAGTCAATCAGCAAATCTGTCAGCAAGTCGATAGATGCATACTCGGATGAAGAGAATCCTGAAGAATTCACACGAGAGAAATCCAAATCAATGACAAGGAAACTATCAACACCCCTACGTAATAGTTTTAATAATATTAACCAGATTGCAAGCCGGTTTGAGTTTGGTGGGCGAGTGGGGAGTGCTGCGTTAATACTCCTGATACCTCTGACTGTAGTGTCCATCCTGACTTCTTGCATGAAGGCTTGCTCATTCAATACTTTAATCAACTTCTCTCCATTCAAATCTCTAGCATTATGGTTCAGTATTCCTACTGCAGTAATTATGAATTTACAAACTGTTTTACAAGCAATATTAGTTCTTTTACCAATTTTTGGTCGCTCTGCGGAACGAATGGATGGAACTGAAAGAAAACAATGTTTCAATGCTCTGTTTGCTGCGGTAATAACTGCTAGTTTGATCTACGGATTGGATTTATCTAAGATTTTTAACAAAGATGCTTTACTCGGTGATTACTTGAAACTGGCGACTGCATCATATATTCAAGCTGTGCTCCTGAGCATTATATTGTTCATAAAGAGTCAGAAAGTGAATAAGAATGATTTGAATGTGTTTGGGAAGACAGGATATTTCCTATATGACTTCTTCATGGGTAGAGAACTGCATCCTCATTTTGGGAAACTCGATGTTAAGTTATGGATATCTAGGATCTGCAACATCAACACTGTGAGTATTTAATTTTTAGTTTTAAATTAAAATGTTATTAATATATATTCTACTGTATGGCTCGTTGAAAGCCTGTAGCTAGTAACTGGCAGAAAAGCTGGATGGTAATAATAAAATAAAAATAAAAACCTAACTTCTTCTTCTACTTTCTTTTTAACATTGCTATGGATGAGTAGTGTCCAAGTACAAAAATCATATCTGGCATAAAAATACTTTCTACGAAGATTATCCTACTAGGTACCCTTCTTCTTCTTCACCTTATCCCATTTAGGTGGGGTCTGCACAGCAAATCTTCTTCTTCCAGTCTCCTCTATCAGACGTCATCTCCACACTCAATCCTTTCTCTCTCATGTCTTCATTCAAACACTCCATCCATGTCTTTTTCGGGCGGCCTACTAGGTGCCCAATTTATATAATTCATTTATTTAATAAAATACAACTTCAAATAGAAATAATTATATATTTTCTAAAATATCTTATTCACTTAAAACACATTCTTGAGTGTAGTTAGGTAATAGGCTATTCAGGAATTTATATCTATACCATTCTATATACCTATTATATACTTATTTCCAATAGGTACCACTTTACCCACTTTGATTATTATTATTCACTCTTGAATTTCTACGAAATATAATTTAATGAATGACATTAGTAAAATGCAATTCAATGCAGTATTGTTTACATGTAAATTATGCAGATAATATTGTTGTGCTATAAAATTCAGTCACATAGGACAAAGTTATCAGCATTCAAACTGATATGTAGTAAATAATAAATGATTAAGTAACATAAATATGTAAAGTGCCTGTTACTGATAAATAAAATATTATTCAGCTGAAGTTTATCTCAGGTAATAAGATCAACAAACTCAACATTCAGGTCAGAAATTCCACAGTATATTCAACTCGTAAGTTATCCAGAGGTTTGAAAACTCTTCACCACAGTTAACATAAAAACAAACATAAAAAATTGTCTTTTTTATCAAATAAATGAATTTTGAGATGTTTGTGATCTTTGCTTTTCAGTTCATTACTTTTCGGATAATTTTTTACGGTAAATAGGTATTGTTTCTTGTAATACAGGGTATTACTTTTGCAGACTATCAAACTTTTTGTTATATAGTTTTCAACAATAATCACAGCTAATATAAAGCCTTACTAATTTCTTGCTTAAACATTATCAATACTGTTTAGAATTTTCAAAGCAAACCTTAAGTATTTAAAATTGTGCGCGTGATGTGGTTACTATTCTTAACTAACGCGTATTAGTCTCCAGTTTCGCTTTGCTATTATAACTTTGATGCCTTATATACCATGCTTTCTTAATCAACCATTTCTTTTCAGCTAATCCTATCATCACTAATCTTCAAGCAAGGGATACAACTGAATTTGGCCGAGAATGAAAACATTGACTTAACAAACTACCAAGAACTGCTAAACAAAATAACCGTTCAGCCAACCATCTTAGTATTTTCTATGCTACAAATAACGTATATTATGAGCTATATTGTAAAGGAATATAGGATGACCACAACTTTTTACTGGCATTCCGAAGGGCTGGGGTACTTACAGACTGTGTCGAGTGCTTTATACCCATTCTACTTCACAACTCTATCTAAATATGTGGCTGATACTAACTTGATGTTGTCTACTAAATCTTTGGTTATTGCTTCTGTTATATACATATTGGGACTTATTATCATGCAAGTCAGTAACCAAGTGAAGTATGAATTCAGGAAGAACCCCCTGCAGCCTAGCTTGACAAGTAAGTACAATTTTTTTTTTAATGGAACCGAGTTCAATGCTTTTGTGAACAAGTAATTTTGTTCTGTTCTCCAAAATATAAAAAGCTTAATCTGAATAATATTTTATTAGGAAAAAAAAATATTATTTGTGTATGAAAAAATTATTGAAAAATTTATTAATTTTGTATGAAAAAATTATTGTAAACTTTATCATAATTTTTAACCAAACTTGTTAAAGGGCTGTTCTACAGACATCTTTATTTGTTTACTTACACTAATCGCAATAAAATCTGTAAGGCGCATCTACTATTTCATCTAACGACTCGATTCAAATGCTATTGAATAGGCTCTTGGCCGAGACTTTGTCAAAAGTATGGCGAGCAGCATAAACGCAAACAGAATGAAAAGAAAATATTTTTATCGTTGAGGAAAATCACCGATTTTGCAAATTAGTTCGTTCTTTAACTCCAAGCGCAATGACGTCACTAGGTCTCTTAGCATTTTCGTCGTGTTTTAGTTATTTATTATATCTGAGATAGATACAAAATGCATTTCACCAGTCCGTCGACGTCCACCGGTATATTTACCGTTATAGTACATCTATTAAAGAAAACGACCAATCATCAACCAAATAACTGCATTTTTCTAGAGAGTTAAGACTTGTTTCTGTACCTACTTGCGTTGTCGTAATTATTATAAGGTACGGCTTTGTAACAAAATAGGAAGGTTAATTTTATTGCTAAGGTCAATTAAACAGGGTTTTTAAAACGAGGTTTTATCTTTACTTTAAATTAGAACAGGTTAAAAAATAAACGTTCAGATAATTGTAATTGTAGGCTACATTTTAAACAGAATATCGCACTCAACAACAAAATAATGAATTAAAAAGACTGCACGCACTTAAAACTTAAGTAGGTATTTAAAATTGTGCACGTGATGTGGTTATGGTTAACTAACGCGTATTAGTTTCCAGTTTCGCTTTGCTCTTATGAAGTTGGGATAAGGTAGTGTTTTGCTCGAAACCAAACGTTGTCTTTTTAAGAGTATGACATAGACTGGCATTTCACCAAAACGACAGAATAACCATAAACGCGTATTCGTTTTGATTACAATAGAGATGCCTCACTACTAAATAATATTTTTTATAATCAAATAATATTATTCTAGTGATATGCCCCACATCGCGATAATAATAGGTAAATAATCCTGGGAGACTTATTTTCTTATAAAGTAGGTTAATTAGTACACGCTATTTTTAGTGCTTTCTCGATATCCAAGTTGACAATTATTATTCCTGAGACGCAATGCAACATATGTCAGTAATTGTTTCCTAAGTTCAGAATATCAGATGCAAGTGGTAAAACAACTGTTGTTTTTGAAAATAAAGCTTACCATGGGCATGCTAATAAAAATAGCTAAACAAACATTTCAAATAGTAAATAAATATATATTTACTTAAAATTATTTAAACACGCTCCGCGGTGTTACCCGCGTCGTAAATGTAACGAAAAAATAGGTTTTGATTTCGAAATAAAAACTTATATTTAATAAATCTAGTGTAAACTCTTTATAACGACACTGAAGGAACTGCATTTTATGGCGCTACAGAGAGAGGTCGTTAAACAGATATAATGAACCTATCATTGTATGAAATACAAGCGAAACCAACCAAAGCCAATTGATTTGGACGCTTTAGAGAGTTTGTCGATAAATCGAGTTACGTTACATGGAGTTTATACTGTAAATATCCATTCACGGTCTCTCTTAGCTCCTATACCCAATTTCATCCCAATCGGTTCAGAAATTACGTGAAAGAGTAACAAAAGTCCATAGATCCCTCCATCCTGACAAACGTTAGATGATAATTAGCATGTGTTAAATTTTATTACGTAGAATTTGTTTAATTTTTGTAGTGTTGTTGGTGTTGATTAAAGTTTATATCACACTAGATTAAACAGACCTCCATTCCTAACACTGTAAGCATAGGGCACACCTTGTTGATGTACAATATTAACTTACATACGCTTTTATTTTATTTCAGAGCTAGAATCGATGCCGACTTTCCACGGGAACAAGCTCATAGTATCTGGATGCTGGGGCCTCCTCCGTCATCCGAACTACGCCGGCGACATTCTCATCCACATTGCTCTCTCTTTTCCGGGGATTCTATCAGGGAAGATAGTTGCCGCGTCACCGGCTCTGATCACGATCTTAGTTCTTCTCCATAGGGCATGGAGGGATCATGCTAGATGCAACAGACGGTATGGCGCCGCTTGGCAAAGATATTGTAAGAAAGTGCCCTCGGTTATTATACCTAAAGTTCTTTAAACATATCTGTTTCATGTAGAATCTAATATTTACCATCGGCAATATCTTTTAGGTGATTTCATTAGTAAAAAAAATACATTCAATTAAATATATAACCTCCTCCAATACAATTGAATATATAACCTCCTCCATTTTTGAAGTCGGTTAAAAACTAGGATAGACGATTCGTCTTGGCATGATACAATTATGTAAATGTGGGTAGGTACCTAATATAAAATAATTATATTGTAATATCTATTTTTTACAAATAATTATCCTAAAATAATTTAAACATATCTGGTTTTATGTAGAATCTAATATTGACAATCGGCAATAATTTTTGGTGTTTTCATTATGAAAATATGGTTAGATAATAATAATTCTTCTTTGCATGATGCATTTAAAATAAATGTAAAATAATATCTATATTTGTCTTCTAAATGTTGAGTGTATGTACTGAAAATTGTTCATGCTATTGCATAAGGTATCTAGATTAAAAAAAAAAATATCTTTTTATAATTAGTTTTTATAATTCTAAAAATATTTGACAACAGGAATGATGATAAGGACAAAAATAAATTTAAGTAACATACAAAAAAAAATTGACTTTATACATTACTCTGAAATTTGTAGTTTTGGATATTAATAATTATTTTAGTAAAATAAAAGACTCAAAACAAACATGTGACACAAAAACACCACCATGATTATGAGGTCACAAAGCGAATGTCATACAAAACGAATGGAAAGATTTCGTTTAGACATTTAATTTAAAAGTACTAAATCGAATGCATTATCCCGTAAATCTCAGTGTTACTCATAGGTATGGTAGGCATGTATAATAATAGAGTTGTATTTTCCGCTCAAACAACCAAAAATATGTGCTCAAACAACCAAATACTTATACTATACAAATATTTACGTTAAGTTTTTAACAATTTAACAATATATATATTTCCCATTTCCAAGACACATAGTACATAATATAAAACAGATGTATAACTTATCAATAAGTTAATTACATAAGTTGTTAGAATAATGAAAATCTTGAGGTCCATATCTTGTAACCACACTTTGAGTAAATAGTTAAGAATATAGGATATATTTTTTGTACATAGCAATTATGTACTAATTGAATAGTTCATCACAAATTGATAATTTTATCTGAGTGGATATATTTTTGATGATTGAAGTTTAGGTTTAGGTAACTTTATTTTAGTAAATAGTTTTATTCGTTTTGAGATTGAAACGCTCGTAGTTTTAGTAAAGTATTTTTAGCTCTCTATTTTTTTATGGATAAGTTTTTTTTAACATTTGTACAACTGAAGACTTATTAGGATAAAAGTACAAGTAAAAATTGTGCATGAATTCTCGAATTATACATAACATCTCAAAAAATCGAAATACCAATTTCTTCACTTAGGTTATCGTTAAATTAATTCTACGAAAGATGCTATTTTTAGTAACTTTTTATTAGATAAATTAAATAGTGAACGTGCCTATATTATATTGGCTTTTGAAGCGAATGTTTTTCAACTTAGAGGTTGTTTTATTAAGGTTTGGTGCCATATTATAGGCCGGAATGCGCATTCATATTTAGACTATTTTTTATTGAACAAATGAAATAACAAATCAGAATCTAATATTAATTATTTTACGTATTTCCTTTTTTTAAATTCATTGACTAACCTAAAATTTACTAGTAAATTCCCACCAGACGAAATTTGGTACTTGCCATAGTATGTACGATTTTAATTTTACTGTAATCTTAATATTAACACTATTTCCTGACACAACGCTTTTAAAATACTTATAATTTGTAGGTAAAATGTGGTAATTATGTTGAGATGACAGTATTTAAGTCGTTGATAAAATTGTAAAAGTATTGATGATTAAATGATGATATTGTATGAATATTTTGTGCGGACTTTTAATCAACAACCCTTCCTTAATCTACCTTTGTGTGGTCATCAGGTCTAAAGAAGATAATAATCCTATTTTAACAAGATTTTTTAGATACATCTTTATATTACAGCATATGTATTCTACGTTTACGTAGAATCTATAATATAGGTACTGATAATGGTTTAAATATGATTTAATTATTTTTTTTCTATCACCTTTTTGCAATCGGCTATCATGGTCGATATGTTGCGCCTGTTGCTCGGCTAGCTAAGCTGATCTGACACGATCATCGAAACTAAGCAATGGTCGATGCGGACAGTGTTTGGATGGGTGACCATGCATAGACTGTCGTTTTTCAAGTGGCATTTTCATGTGGGTGCTACCGTGGGTCGGATGACACGTTAAATTGTAGGTCCCGGCTGTAAGTCTTAGTACAAGCAGTCGTTATACCAACTCAAAGGCCTTCGGGCGGCTTGAAAACTCGACACCAGAGCTTGACACTTAGCTCATACGATGAAGAAGAAGATGGTCGATCTCGGAAATGTAGATACGGTTGTGTAGAGGGCATAATCGGCTGTGTGTAGCCATCATCGTCTGTAACTATAGTCAGTATAGGTTTAAATCACCCACGATTGTGTAGATGGTAACCTATGAATGCGGCTAACATGAGGAGGGACCATTATAAAATGAAACGAAATTATCAATTCCATTTATTTATTTTTCTATAAAATACACATACAATTTGTAAATAAACAATTCAATATTCAAATATCTAATTTACAGATTTCGTACCTAACATTACGTCCACGCTATATGTAGGTAAAATTACTGTATGGTACACACTAACTAAAATATATTTTAGAAAGCATAAATGACTTATAAATGAAAATGAATCCAAGCAGTGAATCGATGGAGACCACTAGTGCCTGATATGTCATTATATGTCCGCCTTAAAAAAAACACATTTTTAATCAATGGTCGTAATTCGTGCCACACAGCATAGGAATAATATAAATATATATGTATAAAATAGTTAAATGATAATAATATAATTATAGAGAGCTATTTGCAATAATAATTTAAAAATGACAGAACACCGAAGTACCTAAACGGACCCCATCATATGGAGTTAAATTAATAAAACATTTGTTAAGTAAAGTCACACTGCTCGCTCTATTCATTGACAATAAGTGACAGTTTAAAAACACAAATACATTCAAATGCTAAGCGACTAAGGCCGTTACGACATTAGCGGCGATTGCAAAAATATACGCTGAAATAACATTTTCCAAATAAAGTGTAATGGAAATGTATATTACTCAGTAAACATATTTTATTTTACCTGTCACGAGTCAGCTTTGGTCGCTTTGCATTTCAATCGGATGTATCTAGTTTCAAATGTTTCTTTACATACTCATGAAAAGAATGAAAGATGGTTTCTGGGATCGATATATTCCTCCATATAATAAACTTCTGCTGTAGAGATAAAGTAAATAAACATCAGTACTATATAAAATAAAACTACTAGGTACAGGTAGACGAAATTTTTGTATGAAACAGCTGTGACTCCTCTTCGACGTAGAGCTTAATTTTGTATATTCGAAAAATATTTCCTTCACTTATTACATTAACCGCTTTATAACCAACAAAATAACATCTCGTCAAGCATAGATATGACACCGCATGCAATTCAACACCGAGGCCCTTAGGACCAGAGCTACACTAAGCTAACACCGAGTACCTGTATACAGACTAGAAACATGGACCTTAATTTACCTAGTAGGCCTATAGACGATTAATGATGAAACCTTATTACATATACATTTAGTTGGAGTCATGCAAGCTGGATCAGGGATTGCAATCCAAGGTTTTGGCACTAAATTCTTAGTGTTACTGTAATTTCGTAGCGATTAGATTTACTTGTCTTAGGCTACCAACACTTAAAGGACATTTTTATTTTTAAAATACTGTGCAAGATTTGCTTTTGCAGTAATACAATGAGGCATTTATAAAAAGCAGGGCAGCCTTAATAATGGAAACAATTTGCAAATTTATCTAAAATTAATTACAATAACACCTAAGTTTCATCATAAGACTGTTTTCAATCCTTACCTAACTACAGTGACAATGTTAAAGATTTTTTTTAAACTTTATATCTACTGTAAAATTGTAACTCACTTTCAGAAAGTTGATAAGAACAAAAAGTTTTTATGGGAAGACAAATAATCTTAACTATTTAAGCTCGACCCAAAAAGGATTGGTTTTTGAACAGAAATGAATTATTTAAAGTATATTGGATAAGTTTATTCAAGTCACCAAATAAATAGATCCTGTATGGTAATTTGTATTCGTTAACACTTTTTGTAACGGACGTATTAAATGTGTCCTAAAATGGTTTTAGTACTAAAATATTGTTAAGGGAGATAATATAGACTTTTCTAATTTCATTTAACTTCATCACGTTTTAATCACATCATTAGTTATTTTCCTACCGATTTACCAAGATTTTTTTCAGATGCGTTTTAAACAACTTTATTATCTGTTCTAGTTATTTGGTTCCTTTTAACATTTACTATGAAAATATACACATTTAAATACTATACGTTATTTACAAATTTATGTACACCCCATGATAAATAATTGGGTAAATATTTCTTGATTGTAACATCAATTAGGTATATTGGATGTGTCTAATTGGGTAGATAAATAGGATATATTGATTTAGAAAAATATGAATCGAAATAATAGTGAGATTTTGTGAGGGTAGGTAAATAGGTTTTTCACATTTATTGTCACATTGACCGAAGCGACTTAAACAATTATTTGTAAAATAAGAAGATTTAGAGAGAGAACCCATCAAAGTTTGATACTTTATGACTTTTGAAACTTCAGCATCAATTACTAGAATTATTTTATTTATCGGCAGTGGTAGGTTTATGGGGGAAAAGCTTATTACATATGTATATATGTAATAAATAATAAAAAAAACATGTAGCTGTATGTCAATTGGTCTAAAATATAATGGCTCCCTCAGAATACAGAAAGTACTTAAATAAATACAAATTCTATTCTAAATCCTATATAAAATGGCCGGAACGATTTAAAAACGAAGAAATCCAAAAGTAGGTTTTTGTAGTAGGTTGGTTGGAATTTGAAGGGGTTTAAAATCCTTAGTTTTGTGGCTGAAGATATAATTAGATTTGCATGGCTTTTTGTAAATACTAAGCTCTTATTGGATAAACACACTGACCTATATTTCTACGCGTACTAGTAGAAATAGAGGTCAGTGGATAAACATTACAAAAATTATACAAATGAAAAAATTGTAAAGAAAAAAATACACACACTTTTTATACTACACGGGTGAGAAGAGGTCAAAATTATAATTTATTTCCGTCTAGCAAAAATGTTAAATCTTAATCTAATGTATAAAACATCGATGATGTCTGGAGACTGAATGTATAAGTTATGTACCTGGATAAAATATTATTCGTACCTACTGACAGTAATAAATACTCCTCGAAGTTTGAATGCCAAATACATGTATAGTGTAAACTCTATATAACTGCTTTTAAAGGACTGTACTTATTTTGTAATTTTAGAGAGTTGTCGTTAAACATTAAGAAGAAATTTATGAGTAGCGGAAGTAGAGGTCGCCAAAAGAAGACGTAGAAAACAGGCTGTGCCGACCCCACCAAGTGGGAAAAGGTACAGATAAAGAAGAAGAAGAGTGGGAAGAATATCATGGACAATTTAAACTAGTTTTAGTAAAGCTTACATCCCTATATCCCAATACCAAACAAAATAATTAGTTTCTTGATAATTTCGTATGGTTGGGTCCAATAGTCGAGTTTATTACGGGGTAGACCAATAAAGCCATAAAATAACCTATGGCAGTTGCGACGTTTTTTTATAGTTTGTCTTCTTAAAAAGTGCTTTTGTTGGCTCTAATGAGAATAGGTGGAATGCTATTCTATTTTGGGAAATACCAAGCAAACCGAACAATAAAATTTCGACGCTTTAGCGAGTCTGTTTAATCGAGTAACGTTACGTAGAGTTTACACTTTACTTATTAATCAAGAAGGGAGATACCTACTTACATAAATATAAAATATAAATCATCGATAGTTTATTCTTGCATGCAAAAATTGCTGTCATGAAATGAATTGACAACCAACATTTTCAATAGATTGAAGCTACATACAATAACACTTAGGATGTTGCTTATGTATGTTTAGAAATAGAAATACTCTAAAGAGGTAAAGCCGAAGGTCAAGACTAGCGGGAGTTTATTTACAAATTATAGGTAATTAAATATTTATAATAAATCCTATGTCTAAAGAAGTAGTAATTATAGTCATTGGTAAGATTTTATCTACATTAGGGATAGTTATCTAAAGAGTCGTGTAATGTTAAAGTTTGTTTTAGCTAGTTCAATGGTCGCTATCTTAGTTTAGGCAGCAAATTCGTTAGAGAATTGTAAGAAGTATGGGAGAGGCGTACATACTCTGCCGACCGCACTTAGAAGTGGAATAAGGTAAAGAATATTTACATTTCAATATTTTCGATATAACTTGCTCATAAATTGTAGATCGAGAGTTAGTACATTGTTTGAAATAACGTCATCAAATGTTGAAAGTAGCATAAGATTTAGTAGACATTTATGCGATTGAATCTGACGATGGAGCATTACTTTGGAAAGTTTTTGCAGTGGAAGGGCTCTTTTGTGGGGGATCTGGGGAAGTACCCTTTAGTTTATTACCTTATCCAGTTATTCTACCGCCAGTCAGTTTGTATCAGTTCTACCAGGTGGTTAGCCAGAATACCAAGTCAAAAAATGACAAAAGTTTTGAGGAACCGGTAAAAAAGCGTTGTCTTGTTTAGGCTGGGTTAGAGCAGGTATAGTGTAAACAGGGGTATTCATAATTAACACAAATCCTTTCATAGACATTTATATTACGTCTAAACAAACAGCTTTAGGAATTTAGGAAAATAGTGAAATAAGATATTCTCGATACATTTTTTGCGCGTTAGCTGATTATACTTTTAGAATATTTTTGCGAATTTCTAAAGTCGTATAAGAAATATTGTTTGTCTAGACATATAAGAGACGTCTGAACAAACAGCTGTAGGAATTTTGGAATAGTGAAATATATATATTCTCTATACATTATACTGCGCGTTGGCTGATTGTAATTTTATAGAACTGTTTTTTTTTTGCGAATTCCTAAAGTCGTATAAGAAATGTTTGTCTAGACATATAAGAGACTTCTCGAAGCCTTGAAGTGTGTTGGCTGCATCAGTAGAAGTATTGTTTGTCTAGAGATATAAGAGACGTCTTGAAGCACTGAAGTATGTGTTAGCTGCATCAGTAGAAGTGCGAGACGCGGCGCTTGGGGCGTGCGCCGGCGGACGGCCGTCAGAAACTGCTATCGAACACGGCCATCGAGCGCGTGATACCTTCGTCTCGGAGACAGCAGTCCAGGAACTCGTCCAGAGTCAGCACTCCGTCGCGGTTCAGATCCATTTTCTGGAATTGACGAGTAATGGTTGGTTAGCTGCTTGTATTGATTGGGAAGTTTTAGAAAGATACATTTTTGATTTGTTGGCTGTCGGTCTGGGTGTTTAATATGTCATCATCATCATTTTCAGCCCTCTATCGCCCACTGCTGAGCATAGGCCTACCTTCGTGTACGCCATTCGCCGTTAAATATGTATCTATATAAAATATGTATGTATGTATATGTAATATATCAGTTGTGTTAGCAACCTGCATAATACGAACTAGAAATGTTCCGATGCGTTAACCAGCCGTGTGTGAAATCTGTCCTGTAATATAAATATTGAATATTTATTAATTTATTATTACGAAATGGTTATGTTTAAGTTTTTTACAGCAATCATAGGGCCTCTTTTTATCGTGTGGTACAAAAGAGACAGATTAGAACTTAACTAACTACCTACCATGAGAATATCTAATGTGCAATAGAGAGGCTAAAGATAAGCCAATTAATTAGATAAACTATAATGACATAATTTTTTCTTTGGGATTTTTTTTCCCCACAGTTTTATAATATGAATAGGTATTAGTTTAGCCCGTTGGTTAAGACAGATCCAAGCTAGTTTAAATTTGAAGCGGTGAGAACTCCACTGGGAGTTCGCTTGATAACCGCTAAATGATACCAACCTGAAACAGTCTCTCGACTTTATCCCTTACAGCGTCGTCTTCAATGACGGGTTCCACCACCCTCCCCATGAGGTCGTATATCGCTGCCACGATCTCCGTCATCTCTTCCTTAGTGATGTACCCGTCCCCGTTGATATCGTACAGAGAAAATGTCCAGCGGAGCTTCTCTTCTAACGTCCCGCGGGAGAGAACAGAGAGGCCCGTTACGAATTCCTGGAAAATTCATATAATCATAAATAATCATTTATTTATTTATTCAACATAATAGTAACCGACCCCACGATGTAAAAAACGTACTTGTACTGTACTACTCGAACACGTTTGGAACTTATCTATACGAATATTATAAAGAGGAAAAGTTTGATTGTTTGTTTGTTTGACGCGAACAGGCTCCGAAACTACTGGGCCGATTTGCAAAATTCTTTCACTGTTGGGAAGCTATATTATCTCCGAGTATCATAGTTTGTTTCTCTTTGCAACTTAGATTATTTAAGAAACCGTGTGAAACCGGGATGGGATGATAGTCGGATTATAAAGAAGATAGTTATTATGACATGAAAAAAACTGCATGGGACCTATCTTATCCACTGATGGAGGAGCCACCGTGTACATCTTTCAAAAATAGTAAACGGTGTTTTTTTTTTATTTATTTTTGTATTAATCGGCAGATTATAAGCCTAATTTGCTTAAATTCCTCCCTTGAAGATTAACTAACAAATTTGGCCGCGTTACTGAGCGTCAAAGGTTGAAAGTATGGGACCCTCTCACTATAACATTTATATTATACACTCTTAAGGGCTTTAATAATTTATATTAGCTTAATCTGACGATTTGGAGTATGTCTGCGATACAACTTTTTTTCAGTCGTTATTACAGGCAAACCCGTCAACGGGGAAAGCGTATCAGCCCAGTCATATTAGGGGTTTCACCTCGGAATGAAAGATAATAAGCTGGAAATTGGTAAAAACCTTTGTTTTGTTACCCTAAATATTGTCTCAAAAGTCACAAATGCTATCGTGTCCGCGTCTTAAGATATTGAAGGTCAAAGGTCACAAAAACGATTTTTCGCGAATATCTCGGTTCCTATTGCTTAAATGATATTTTCACCTATCATGAAAGTTGTAGAGTATAAAATTCTCTACAACTTTTGTCTAAACTTTTTTTTATACGATCAACCGTTTTTGAGGTAGAGCGCGAAGAGTGCAGCTAGTGCGGCGGATGAGCTAGCTAATGCAAGGTCAAGCTCACGCTTGACCCTGCATTAGCTCATATATGACTGTACGCTGCGCACTCTTCGCGCTCTACCTCAAAAACGGTTGATCGTATAAAAAAAAGTTTAGACAAAAGTTGTAGAGAATTTTATAATCTACAACTTTCATGATAGGTGAAAATATCATTTAAGCAATAGGAACCGAGATATTCGCGAAAAATCGTTTTTTGTGACCTTTGACCTTCAATATCTTAAGACGCGGACACGATAGCATTTGTGACTTTTGAGACAATATTTAGGGTAACAAAACAAAGGTTTTTATCAATTTCCAGCTTATTATCTTTCATTCCGAGGTTGACCCCTTTTTTACCTAATTTCACTGGGCTATATACTTATATTTGGTGGGGATACTCCTGAGTTCCATATCTTAATCTGACGCGCTCGAATTACTACAAAAATCCCCTCTTCGGCTAACCCTACTATTACATGTACAAGTAAAATAAATACAGTAACATGTATCCTGAAAGTATGTATGTAACATTAGGGTGTTGCTAATCTTATGAACTACCTTGAAAACTAATTTGAGACCATTCCGCAATTAGAATTACGTAAATAGTTTAGTAAATGGTAAGTTGTCCTTGATACTCTTCTAATAGCATCAATAGAGAAGGCATTTTAAAGATTGACCAGACGAGTTAGCAACAATCCGGCCTAAGATAGAGCATGTTTAGTCTGGAATGAGTGGGTCTAAAGGAGGCTGCCTAAACACTATTAGGTGTTAGGACATTTTTTTACGAGCACTAGATAATTACCTACTAGGTACCTTGCTTTTCTCTTCTTCTTGCTCACAATCATTTAGTTATGCAAGAGAAGCCATGAACTTTCATGGGCATGGGTATATTGGGCGACCAATTACGATGAGAAAACGGTATATTAGATGGTGCATCTGTCCAATCAATCAATTATACGTATAATAATACTAGTTAAGAGTCGAAACGCACCGAAAATTTTTAAAAATTCGCGCGCATTATTTTGAATTCGCGGGTTTTGTGTTCCGTAGACGCTTCGACTCTGCACTAGTATAAATTGACACTTTGGTATTCGCCTAACATTGAATAACGATGTGAAGTCCAAAATCACGTTAATATTAGGTATTATGGTTTGTTAGGTACATCTTCCTCAACAAGCAAAAGTAAAAAGCATTATCATGTCCTCATATTCTTCTTGATCACAGAATACAAACTAGAAATGGGTAGGCCTAACCAGCCGTGTTTGAGACATGCCCCAATATTTACATATTTTATTGTAAAGAAATAATCCCATAACTATTGAAATGGGGAGTGCTCCTTCTGCTAGAATTATTATTTTTACCTAGTTTCTGTTTTCTAAATTGAGAAGGAGCTACTTTTAGATGGCAAGCTTAGAATTCAGTCAACTTTGAAAAAAGCTTATTAAGTTAGTGGAATTTGGCCGAAGACCGTACCTTTGGAGAGGATGCCTGTACCCAACAGTGTGAAGATACATGCTGATGATGATGATATTAAACTTGGGCATAACGTACCTCAAAACTAAGCAGTCCACTTCTGTCTTGGTCCAATGTGTTGAACACGTAGTGTGCGTACTGGGCGGTGTTTGCTGCGGAGAAATACCATGTTTTTACTCAAAATGTAGAACAATAGTACCTATATAGTAAGAAATTCTTTATTTGGTTGCCAATAGAACTTAGGTAGGTACTCACAAATCGAGTCAATAAAGAATACATTAGAAAACTAGCTTCCTCTTGCTCAAACTTATTTGGTTCTGGAAGTGAGAGGACAAGAACTTTCAATAGCTTTCTTTATTGACTCAAGCTATATTTTTTTTTACATTTGGCCAGCTAGGTCCGTAACCACATTCTAGCTTAAGGTGGAACATTTTTTTAACTCGAGGGTGGTTGCACTAGAAATTGCTCAGAACAAACATTCTAAGAAATGAGAATGTTGTAAGTTCATTTGTTATTATACTCATATTATTATTTTAGTATTTAATAACGGAATTCAATATTTAAGAGCTGGGCTCTTGTTAGTGGATTTTTCCAGGTATGTAGTTATATCTTCGGCCAAATCCTTGACCTTATACGACCTGACTTTCGCCTTTTCCTTAATTTGGTCTAAAAATTATCTTCATGTTATTATACTCAAAGCCTTAAATTAAAATTATAAGTATATGATAAGTACATTAGTACCTATGCACATAATAAATAGTACCTACCTACATTTATTCTGTGGTTAGGTTTAGGTTTATACTTACATCATGGAAGTTAAAGGGTAGGTGGGTACTTTTTTATCCCACATATATATAGGTACCTACGCAGGTATCGCCATTTAACGCAGGTGGTTGATAATTTTAACATCTCATGAGGCTCTTTTAAACGAATAGAATACACATACAAAATAGATTACATTACCTTGACAGATGAAACAGCTGCATTCTGGATCATGGTTCGCAAATTAATATTTGCAGAGTAGTGAAGTCATCCGATACAAACCTTTATGAACTGCCGACTTGCGCTTAACTACAGATCTTTCATGCTCAAGTACCTACTACTCTAGGTTTCTAGATATAATAGCAATTGACCAAGTATCAACTGATAAGATATTGTTTGTCGAATCAAAATACCTACGACCTTTACGTGACCGTATTAAAATATCTACGCTAGCTAGCAGTTTTATAAACAAACACTCTTTGAACTCTCAAAGAAATTGTGAGAAATCTGGATATAATTTGCTTTATTATTGACAGATGAATACCAAATGTTGATGTGTACAGTCGTATTTATATCTTCGCGTTGGTATTAGTCAATAATTTTGCCAAACACAACAATAATACAGCTAGGTATGTAGTGGCGTAATAATCTGTGCCTTCTAAAAGAGACAGAGGATACCTACGCTGACCTATACGGCACTTAGTGTAACGTCATCAAATACCTACTAAAAGAAAACATTTCAATAGATGACGTCAATCTGTAGTAGGTACAACATGTTTCTAAGTAAGTACCTAATTATAGTAAATATTAAAAAGAAGGTACTTAGTTTTAGGGTTACCTATAAAACAATAGAAGCAACAGAGTAAAGGTTACTCTTACTACTAATCTGTGACAATCGCAAATTGCATTAGGGTTAATTTATACTAGTGAAGAGTCGAAGCGCCTTTCCTAAACCTCACTTGCGCGTCTTCGGTTGAATACCGAAGAATGCGCGCGAATATTTTGTATCTCAAATACCTAGTGCATTACATTGTGAAGTTAATGTTTAATTTGTTATGTTCAGTTTTGGATAGAAGCTTCGACTCTTGACTAGTATAAATTAACCTCAGGGTAAATCTAGAATGATAGATCCATATAAATTTTCATACATTTACTTTATTTTATAGATAGGTACAATCAGCAGTTTCTCGTTAATCGGAATGGACACAAGTCCTATAAATTAGGTATGTGGCTACATTAGCGACTTGGTCATAGTCACTGCTCGATACAAAATACTATCGTTCAGATACAACTTAACATTATCACATTGGAATAAGTTGAAGTTTACCTAACACATTTGGTTTCCCTCAATTTACCTTAAATTATTGAAAATTCTGAGATGTTCAACGTGTGTGCCAAGCAGAACTTGTCATTGTGCATCTCAAAAATTTCTCCTATCAACACAAGAGTGAAAAATGTTTTAATTTATAATTAACTTAAGATTAGGTTTTGAGATGGGCACACCCATAGGTATAGTCCCGATGGAAATGGACTTGTCTTAGAGTAAAAGTACACGAGCACCTCCCGTTTGCTGTTGGTATACTTCTATTGTATCTCCCTCCTCCATTTCCAGTGACGTGGGAGTGTCGTTTTCATTGATAGGCTGGCCGTCGAATCTAAATCGCACCACTTGCATTGACAAACCCTAAGGACAATAAAGTAAAATATTAATGATTGATATTATTAGAAATTATATCAAAGCAATGACAGCTCAATAAGGCATTCGTTCCCCTTATGTCTCTGTAGGTGTGGATTCAATCGCTCCAGAACTTAAGCTTCCTACGAAGGAAAACATTATGAGGAAACTGTAGTGTGGTGCTACAGCATTTTCCAGTGCCCTCCTGGATGACTACACTATCCTTAAATTGAACATCGATTGCGAAGAACCTGCAGTGTCAAAGTCAAAGTCAAAGTCAAACCATTTATTGCAATACTATGTCTCTTTACAGTTACATAATTACCCATAAGGCATCGCAATTATTTACTGGAGATGAGCAACCCTGTTAATTCATTTGATTTTTAAGTGTTCCGTCAGTTAAAAAGTCTTCTATTTTATAATAACTTTTTGTTAAGAGTAAATTTTTTAAGTTTGTTAGGAAAGTTTTAATATTATCGATACGCTTTAGGTCGTCTGGTAATTTGTTAAATATTTTAATAGCCATAGAATGTGGGCCCGAGCTCTGCATTTCTAATCGACACCTTGGTACTTGCAAATTGTATTTATGTCTTAGTACGTGTTTGCGCGGTATATCTGCTAGTTTTTGGAACAGATACGGATATTTTTTTACAAAATAGCAAATTTCATATATATAAATACACGCCACAGTCAGTATTTTAAATTTAATAAAATATTGTTTATGAAATTGGGATTTTGTGATATCGGGGGCTTTTATTTGGGCAAGTATACGTATGCATTTTTTTTGTGCTATAAACAAGTCATTTACATCTACACTGTTACCCCAGAGGATGATACCGTACCTGAGCCACGAGTATGCGTATGCGTAGTACGCCGACATTGCAGTTTCAAGGTCAGTAGCTTGCCTCACTTCCCTAAGCGCATATGCAAAGTGTGTTCTGGCTGTCTCCTTGAGAACCAGGTCAACTAGGCCTACTCCACTTTCAGATAGTGTTGCTGACTGGTTACATACTCTGCTTTAAACTGCTTTGTCAAAAACTATGAAAAATTTTATGATGTTTATTGTACCCTCCTTTGTAATTCTAATAAGAAAAAACATTGCTACTATTCACAAAGAATATACAAAAACGTGAATGAACTGTAAGGTTATACCTAAGTGACTGTTGTAAGAAGGTGCAGATATTATATTATTATCATAATAACTCTAGCTGTTGAACAGCAATCTAACTTCATCAACAAAAACGGACTGCTCTTGTGGTCATAGACAGAAGTTTCACGCTACTACTGACAACTTCTGGAGCAGTTGATACCAAATGTTTGTTATTCAAATCAAACGAAGAGACACTAACTAAGCACAATCAATTTCAGCTGGATTGCACAACTACCCCCAGCGGATGCATCTATGCAGACGCAGGTCGAAGCAGTTGACAATGGCTGCTCTAACTGTGGTCCTTACAATCATGGAATTTTGAGTACTGTTTAATTACACTGTACAGCTAGGCATTTGAATAGCAGAGTACATGCCCACACCAGTCAAAAGCACTTTGGCTTGAGCAGGTTCATGTCTAATTAAAAAAAAAAACTGACCGAACTGCCGAGGCTGCCGGAACATACCATAAGTGTTTCGCAAAAGATTTTTTTCCTTAATAGTTGATAGTCAGACGAGAAAATGAACTGCCACCATGCTATGGTTGCCTCATGATGTTTTTCTTTACCAAAAAGCTCAAGTTTATTAACAGGGTTCAAACCTACGACCTACAGTATGTAAGGTAATCATGCCCGACAGGGATAGCTACTAATATGTACAAAACAGCATTGTATCTGTTTAGTATGTATTCAGCAGTGTGATAGTAGATCTGTCTGTGGTTTGTCCGTGTTACTGTTTTGCATCAATAAAATAATGTCTGATTTATTATTGTTTTGATTCTCTCTTTAATGCAATAATGAAGCAAGCAAAGCTTTGAGATAAAACACTAATAATAATAAGTTCATATGACGGGTAAGTATAAATATTTTCCACAATCTTTATGACATGAACTAGGTTATCAGACAGCTCAATAACAACAATTACCCGTGTATATCAACTACACAGTTACATGGAAATTGAAAGCGATTGACGGTTTTAGGTTGTTTGATACTAGAATAAACCCAATGGGCGGATGAGCGTATGAAAAGGCTAGCATCATTCAAGTTCAAATTTTGTACTTTTAAAATGTTCATTAGGGTAGGATCATCACATAACCGAGTAGAAATAATAAAAAATAAGAGTACTTACAGCTCTATCGCAGTACGCATTCATGAGCTTCCTGAGAGGTGTGTGTTTCTTTATTTTAAACTGCACAATGGCATTATCTTGTCCTAAAACTTTTAAGTTGATATGTTCGCTTTCTCCCTGAAATGAAAGAAATCACGTGTTATTTCGAGTATTTACCAAGAAAGGCCAGTCAGAGTTTCGTCATTAGGCGGCTAACCACATTTCAACGCCATGTCGGTGAAACACTTTCTTCACTCACTCATAACACTGATGATACACTATAACACGTACCTTTTTTTCGTCCGACATTGTAGCTAAAGTTATTCTTTTAGTTAGTTATGAACAGAATATGATAACTTTGTCAAATTTATCTAGGAAACGCACCACGAAGGACACTGACAAGATTCACTCCGGCTCCTGTGGCGTGGTAATGGCGTCGACAAATGGCTGTGGCTTGGAGGAAACGGTAGTGCCAACCTAACGATCTGCGCGATTCTTCGACAAAATGGCGCGCTATCTGCGCATCGCTTTGTCCCAACACTAAAATGACGTCAAAGTAAAATTTAATTTCTATTCCTATCAAGGCGGGAACGGTAATTCAAAAATAACTGTCAATAATTTTTTTTACTCTTGAAATCGAGTTCAAAGCGAGTAAAAATGTACAACATTGAACTCTTTTGAACCACTTTAACCGGCCAATAATAAAATCCATAGCTAAACCAGTCAACCGGCGTAAATTTACCGGAAGCTACTAGTGACGTGAATCATGACTCATGACTCTGCTCGCGACTTTTAAATATATTCGGAGATAAATAAACGAATTCATGGTAGTGCAACTTACTAAATAATCTTAGTCTTTTATTCGTTAGTCGACTAATGTTAAGCCTTGTACAATCATTTGAATATTATATAAGTTGAAAGTTCACACTTTGACTAAACACGTGTTTCTAAAGACTCTGTTGGAAAGCTAAAAAAGATCAGATAAAGATAAATGTCGGATAGATTCATGTAAAAACGTTATCTAAATCAATCTTTGGTGATTTTTAGTCATAATAATTGTCAACACATAAAACATTTGGAATAATCTGTACTTGATTGTAATTTGCAGCCATCTTTTTACAATGTACCAACCTAAGTGAAATTTCCGGTTTAGTGATGTATTTGCATGTTTTAGCCGGATCAATTTGTTTGTAGGCAACATTGAAAAGCATAATCTTATTTTGGCTTGGCACGATTGGTATATTAAGCCTTACTATAACATTCATCAAGGACAAATCAAGGAATATTTAATTGATTTTGTATAATTCACAATATTATTCATAAATTCAAGTGTATTTATGCGTCTCTATGTTTAGAGCGGTTATTTTGTTTCTTTATAATGAAGGACGAGCCTGCGACTAAATAAATCAAGAAAAGAAATTATAATTAAATAGAAGAAAGTGGATTCTGGTATCTAATACGAATTCGCACTTTACATCGACATCAAAAATGAACCCTCTGAGTTCTAAACGACGATACTACGAGAGAAACCATTTTTTAAATTTCCTGCGTTTTATATTCTTTGAGATGTCGCCAGTGGGAGTGACATACGTTTGACATCAGGCTAGCTGTAGTCAAACGCTAACCTATCAAGGATAAAAAAAAAAAAAAAACATAAAAAAAATAGTCTAGTATGAGTCGGGCTCGCGCATCGGTTGTTCCGTACCGTTGTTGTAACCCCCTTAAATATTTATTTTATATTTGAAAAATATTGAAAGGTTATAGATATACATAAAATATATGCTGTGAAATTTTTAAGCGTCTACTAGCTACCGTTTTTGATATAAAAAAAAAACATTTATTGTATGGGGACACCCTTAATCTCTTTTTTTAAGTATTTGTTGTTATAGCGGCACAGACAATACATAACTTGTGAAATTTTCAGCTTTCACGGTTTAGTTTTTTTAGCTTTCAAACTTTATCACGGTTTTAGAGATACAGCCTGGAGACAGATAGACCGTTTTTACCTTTTACGTACGAAACACTAAAGAAAATCTTATGAAGGCACCTTACTTTTGAATTCGATAAAACGTGAATGACCGTGAAAGTAAAATCAAAAGAGAGGTTCGTTTTATCTTTTGAAAACCGCATATACTCGTATGTATTCAGATATAAGTATGCGGTTTTAAAAAGATAAAATAAAAAAGCTGAAAAAAGCGATTTCAGAATCTCTTGCATTTTTTAAGAAATCCGCAAAACTCGATGCATATTTGAAAGCACCGATTTCGATAAAATCGCAGTGATTTCGCGGTTCACCTGAATACGGCAAGTTATTACGAGAGTGCTCTTGGATCTCGGTATTTATCCGGCCATTATGTGGGGTTGCCGCATTTTGCAGTCGAGTGCGCGATTACCACAAACTTGGCCGCTAATAGTTTTTCACGTTTGTTTATTTATGCAGTTCAGCTGGCCGTGTCTCAATAAAAGCCATTTGGAATTGATGCCATTTATAGTAAGAATGACCTCAATTTTAGTCTTATCTGACAAAAATACCGCTCTGAAGCGAGTCAGAGGCACATATTACTTATCCTGTTACTATGGAAAATAGAACGGTTTGAACGATATTGGGAACATAGGTACATGTTATTAGAGATTTCAAAGAGTATATAATTTAAAAATTACTTTGCTCTGTAGAATTGTTCAACTCTGTAAATCATAGATAGTAAGTTTGACGTACTATTACGCAATGACGTATTGGCTATATCGGCTTATAGGTACATAAAAGTAGTGAGTACCACCCGGTTGCTATTATATGATTAGTTGACGTTGTTTTTACGTTTGCCTTTTATTCTCGTGTACGCTTCGTCTACTTTATCATCATTCATCGCTATGATTAAGCTTTGACCTTACCTTGCGAATGTTAACTAAAGAAAGTACCGTTAAGCCTGCAGCCTGGGTGAAAAAATATGGCTGCGCAATTGCCCCTGCCTGTCGTAAGAGGCGACTAAAAAGGGCATCAGACTCGAGGGTGTTCGGAGACGGGGTTCCGACAACCGCTTCATCGAGTCCGGGGTGAACGGCGGCGCCTTGACTTTGACTTTGACAAACCCGGAGTCCGCCATTAAGCACAGAGGCAGGTCACCGGAGATGGTTTTAGTGGGTACAAATCCCACATAACCTGGCTGCGCCCCATCGTAGCCAGGTATCTAGATATCTATCGTTATCTAGGTATCTACCGTTTGATGTGCCCAATCCATTCTATTTTTGGCCAGACGTTGTGGGTGTTAAATCTGATTGTCGTGAAAGAGACTACGAAAAGCTTTGGCCATATTTTATTACGACGACTTTTTCTGTCTTGGTTATTGAATGGGCTTTTACGCTTTTATTCTAAGCACTTACCTTATTATTTAGTCGCTGTAAATTGTGTTCTTCTGGATTCAATTCTTCGGATTGGGTTTTAGGAAGGGAGGAGGGTGAATAAAACAACATCGGCTTTATTTTATTTTTTTGTAGTTTTTTTTCCTACTAGGTAGAGTGGTATAATAGCTATAGATGTAAATTTGTTCAGTCATTGGTAAAAAAATAAAAACATAAGGGTCTACAATAGTGATTAGTACCCGAATATGATCCTATAACTTAAATACATCCGTATAATTATATTTGATGATCAAAATAACTTCCTTATATGTTTAATCTAATTAAATATCTCGTTATTCATAAGTTTTATTCGACATTAAGGTTTTTTAAGATAATTTGACAGTTATTTTTTAGCTCTATAACTCAATGTCGTCAAATATAAAGTATAAATCAAACTAAGAAAGCCTAGCTTGCTGTTATCTATCAAGTTATCAAAATAAAGTTAGTTGCACGTAAAATATGTAAAAAGGAAAGAATACGTTTTGATACTAGAATGTTAAAATGATGATTATTATTATAATTAGTTCTTTAGTCTTACTTACTTTTTTGCATATACAAAATGTTTGCTATATGCGCAAATTCTATAGTAGCAAACCAGTTATGACGTGTTTGATTTTTCTTTTTTGTTGATCCTTTGGGTGATTAAACTAGAATTACGAGTATTTTACTTGCAACAAAATCTAGAAAACTGTTGTATAGCAAGGAATACGAGAATAATTTCTTCTGTAAACGTTTGGATTCCAAAAGGTGTTTCTTTTAAAACCCTTCTCATGTAAAGACGTTTACGCAAAAAGATTATTACTAATACTAATAATAATAAATCTTATATATAAAATTCTCGTGTCACAATGTTAGTCTCGATACTCCTCCGAAACGGCTTGACCGATTCCTCTGAAATTTGGCAAGCAAATTAGGTAGGTCTGAGAATCGGCTAACATCTATTTTTCACACCCCTAAATAATAAGGGTGGTCTACCCCTCAATTTTTTTTTTAATTTTTTTGACAAATTTTTATTTTTTTATTTTTTTATGATACGATGTTCAAAAATACATACAACCCTAAATTTTAACATTTTTATTATCAACCCCTATTTTTTTATGGCCATTTTAGTAAATTTCCGTGTCACAGTGTTTGTTACCGTACTCCTCCGAAACGGATTGACTGATCTTTACCAAATTTCATATACGTATTCAGTATGTATGAGAATCGGCTATTGTGTAACGTTTTTACCCCTAAATGATAAGGGTTGTTCACCCTTAAATATATTTTTTTATTTTTTCGACGAATTTTTTTTATTTGAATTTTATATAAAGTGGCATTAAAAAATACATACAACCCAAAATTTTTACTTTTTTATCATCAACCCCTATTTATTATGGCGATTTTAGTACTTATTTCATTTTTCATCTCGCTTGATAACTGATCAAATATAGTGTCTTTAACTGTACTTCGAGTAAAAATCTATCTTTTTTTTGAAGAAAATAACTCACAAAATTAAACCTGATATACATATGCTCAGTATTACCAATCTTAAATACTTAAAATTTGCCGCGCCTTTACTTTACTGGTGAGTGAAATGCCACACTATGCCATAGACTGAAGTCGTTCTCCTGTTTCACAAAATTCTTCTTCAAAGACTTCTCTCACTGTTTACACAAATTTCGACCTTCGTTATTGTTTATGTATCGTATGTAGTAGTATTGTTTACAATTATCATTTTGCTATCTCAATGTAACACTCTTATGAACTACTAGCTGTTGCCCGCGGCTCCACCCGCGCGTAAGTCGCTTTATTGCATAACCTCTCCTGCACATGACTGTTGTAAAAAAAAGTATTTTCATCTGTGCGCTACTGTGGATCGGATTATACGTTATTTTGTAGGTCCTCTTAGTACAAACAGTCGTTAAACTAAGGAAGGAGCTTAAAAAACTTTCGACACCATAACTTTTATATGAACCTGATCACTTAGTTCTTACGTAGAATAAGTTATAAAATTTGATGTACTAATAAACTAGACCCCGAACGTATGAGCAAAAAATTTTCAACAAATATGATGATGACACTACAAATATTATGAAATTTAATTTGTTCTGCTTGGGACTTCTTTATGCTCAAACGGCTCAAACAATTATGCTAAAAATTTTCGCGCTCGCTTCGCTCGCGCATAGCTCGCTGCGCTCGCATCCGGCTCGCTTCGCTCGCGATTGGTCCTAGGACGTTTTGGGTCATAGCTTACGACACTACAAATATTATGTAATTTGTTCTGCTTTGGACTTCTTTATGCTCAAACGGCTCAAACAAATATGCTAAAAATTTTCGCGCTCGCTTCGCTCGCGCATAGCTCGCTGCGCTCGCGTCCGGCGTGCTTCGCTCGCGATTGGTCCTATGACGTTTTGGGTCATAGCTTACGACACTACAAATATTATGTAATTTGTTCTGCTTTGGACTTCTTTATGCTCAAACGGCTCAAACAAATATGCTAAAAATTTTCGCGCTCGCTTCGCTCGCGCATAGCTCGCTACGCTCGCATCTGGCTCGCTTCGCTCGCGATTGGTCCTAGGACGTTTTGGGTCATAGCTTACGACACTACAAATATTATGTAATTTGTTCTGCTTTGGACTTCTTTATGCTGAAACGGCTCAAACAAATATGCTAAAAATTTTCGCGCTCGCTTCGCTCGCGCATAGCTCGCTGCGCTCGCATCTAGCTCGCTACGCTCGCGATTGGTCCTATGACGTTTTGGGTCATAGCTTACGACACTACAAATATTATGTAATTTGTTCTGCTTTGGACTTCTTTATGCACAAACGGCTCAAACAAATATGCTAAAAATTTTCGCGCTCACTTCGCTCGCGCTTAGCTCGCTGCGCTCGCATCCGGTTTGCTTCGCTCACGATTGGTCCTAGGACGTTTTGGGTCATAGCTTACGACACTACAAATATTATGTAATTTGTTCTGCTTTGGACTTCTTTATGCTCAAACGGCTCAAACAAATATGCTAAAAATTTTCGCGCTCGCTTCGCTCGCGCATAGCTCGCTGCGCTCGCGTCCGGCTTGCTTCGCTCGCGATTGGTCCTATGACGTTTTGGGTCATAGCTTACGACACTACAAATATTATGTAATTTGTTCTGCTTTGGACTTCTTTATGCTCAAACGGCTCAAACAAATATGCTAAAAAATTTTCTAGCATTCCAATATGAGCTCAATATTGAATATAATGCTCATTTAAAAGAGGCAATTGGTGCTATGGATAAGGTTCACACTATAATAGCATTAAAACATTGATGTTGTTTGTTATTGTTCCTGTCGTAATTAATATGTGATATGTAATTTTAGGTAATAAACTATAAAAACTTGAACATAATATTTTTTGGCGTTTGTTATTTTTAACCGACTTCAAAAAGGAGGAGGTTATATATTCGACGTGTATGTATTTTTTTTTTTTTTTATGTATGTTCACCGATTTCTCAGCCATTTGTGGATCGATTCTCAAAATTCTTTTTTTAATTGAAAGAGTATGGTTCTGAATTGGTCCCATTGTCACCAAACCTGGTTCTGATGATGGACTCCTAGGGAAATCGAAGAAAAACCTAAAAAGTTAGGTTATTTTTACGCATGAAGAGAGATTCACGCTCGTTTGGCTGTACTGATATTCATGAAATTTGAGAAGAAAATAGGTAAGACTATGTGTTAGCACATACGCTACTTTTTATCCCGAAAATAAATACTATTCCCGTGGGATGCACCAAATAACATATAAATCTTTTTAACTTCTTCACGCTCGAACGGTTGTACTGACATTGATGAAATTTGGAATGAAGATAGGTTAGACTATGTGTTTACACATAGGCTACTTTTTATCCCGAAAATAATTGTTGTTCCCGTGGGATGCACCAAATAACACATGACACACTGATTTCGCTAAAATTTGATATAGGGGGTAGACTAGACCTTGTATAACACGAAGGTTACTTTTTAACCGACTTCAAAAAAGGAGGAGGTTATATATTCGACTGTATGTATTTTTTTTTTATCTTAAAAGTCATTGCTATTCCCGTGGGAAGCCCAAATAACTCGATAACTTATTTTACTTCTTCGCGCTCATACGGCAATACAGATTTCGCTCATAAAATTAGCAGCCTGGCTAACAAAAGTAATCTGACGCGAACATCGAGGCTAAGCAACGGCCCATGCGGCCAGTCTTTGGATGGCTAACCATGCACAAGACTTCCATAAAAAAATGTGATATTTTCATCTGGGCGTTACTATGCTTCGGATAACACGTTAATTTGTTGGGCCTGGACCACTACTCTTAGTACAAGCAGGGTTCAAACTAAATCAGGGGCTTGAAAAACTCTCGACGCCAGAGCTTGGCCACTTGGGTCATACTTAGTGGAAGAAGGAACTGTAAAATTTGATATATTAATAGACAAGACCCTCGAACGGATAAGGAAAATATTTACGCGCTCGCTTCGCTAGGAGTTATCCCGCTTCGTTCGAATTTCCCCCAGGATGTTCTGGGCTTATGACACTCCAAATATTATATAATTTGTGCTGCTTTGGACTTCAAACGGTTCGAACAAATACGGTGAAAATTTTCGCGCTCGCTTCGCTCGCGCATAGCTCGCTTCGCTCGCGTCTGCCTCTTTTCGCTCGCAATTGGTTCTAGTACGTTTTGACACAACAAACATTATGTAATTTGTGCTGCTTTGGACTTCTTTATGCTCAAACGGTTGGAACAAATACGGTGAAAATTTTCGCGCTCGCTTCGCTCGCGCATAGCTCGCTTCACTCGCATCCACCTCTTTTCGCTCGCACTTGGTTCTAGTACGTTTTGACACAACAAACATTATGTAATTTGTGCTGCTTTGGACTTCTTTATGTTCAAACGGTTCGAACAAATACGGTGAACATTTTTCGCGCTCGCTTCGCTCGCAATTGGTACTAGTACGTTTTGACACAACAAACATTATGAAATTTGTGCTACTTTGGACTTTTTTATGCTCAAACGGTTGGGACAAATACGGTGAAAATTTTCGCGCTCGCTTCGCTCGCGCATAGCTCGCTTCGCTCGCATTCATCTCTTTTCGCTCACACTTGGTTCTAGTACGTTTTGACACAACAAACATTATGTAATTTGTGCTGCTTTGGACTTCTTTATGCTCAAACGGTTCGAACAAATACGGTGAAAATTTTCGCGCTCGCTACGCTCGCGTATAGCTCGCTTCGCTCGCGTATAGCTCGCTTCGCTCGCATCCAGCTCGATTTGCTCCCAATTGGTTGCCTGCCTTGCACACGCCAAATTTTTTCGTCGTGAAGTTTATTTGGCTCTCCATAGCTAAACTTAAACAAAATATCGTTACCAACCACTAAAAATGTAAAAATAAAAATGTTTTAAAAAACAAACAACCGACTTCAAAAACACAACTAAAAAGGGAAAAATAATTTTAAGCCTAAATCAAATCAAGAATATATAAATATAGAATAGGAGAGTTTATTTCATGTACTTATAAAAAACTATTTACAATTTTTAGTAATACTGAATTCTTGAAGTCGGTGCCATCTAATATGAACAAATTAATATTTGTTAAAAAAAACTATTTTCAATTGTCTTTCTTTGCTGGCACCGACTCCAAGAATACAGGATTACTAAAAATTGTAAATAGTTTTATATAAGTACATGAAATAAACTCTCTTATTCTATATTTATATATTCTTGATTTGATTTAGGCTTAAAATTATTTTTCCCTTTTTAGTTGTGTTTTTGAAGTCGGTTGTTTGTTTTTTAAAACATTTTTATTATATTTCCTTAACGTTTGTTCATAGCGCTCCATACCCATTTCACGCATATACCATACACACTTATAATAAGTAGGTAACATTTTAATTATACTAGAATTTGTCTAGAAACTAGAATAAAAATAATTAATAAGGCAAAACAACGTTTGCCGGGTCAGCTAGTTACATATAAACCTCCTTCGAGTCTTACCTCCTTGCGGGATGAACTGTGAATAGATGAGTCTGAACGTGCTATTTTTTACGACGCTTTTGAGGCATCACTCCTTGAAGTCCCGGTACCTCGAAAACGAACCTTATTTCTGTTACCTTACATCTTTATTGCAATAACTTCGAACCCAGCAAGCGTTCCAACCCTGAAGACTTCATAGGACTCCATGATTTCTAGTAACAAGTATACATTCAAACCTTCTTTCTCGGATCTTCTTGCGGGAAGAATTGTTAATGGATGACACTAAACGTGTGTTTTTTGACGACGCTTGTAAAGCACTCCGCTTGAAGCCCCGGTACCTCAAGTACAAACCTTATTTCTGCTATCTGAACTCTTGATTACAATAGTTTCAAACCCAGCAAGCGTTGAAATGGATTCCAAAAGACTTCACGTAAAGACTCCTTACCAGTAACAAATACGCATACAAACCTTCTTTCTCAGATCTTACCTCCTTGCGGGAAGAATCGTTAATGGATGAGACTAAACGTGCGTTTTGACGACCCTCGTGAAGCATTCCTTCTTGAAGCCCCTGTACCTCGAGTACAAACCTTATTTCTGCTATCTGAACTCTTGATAATAATAGTTTCAAACTCAGCAAGCGTTCAAAGTGGTTCAAATGTACTCGAAAAGACTACACGTAAAGACTCCTTGATTACCAGTAACAAATACGCATACAAACCTTCTTTCTCAGATCTTACCTCCTTGCGGGAAGAACTGTGAATAAATGAGTTTGAATGTGTCTTCTTTGACGACGCCCGTGGGGCACTCCGCCTTGAAGCCCCGGTAGAGTCTCTTTAGTTCAGGCTCGGTGAAACGCGTCGCTTTCCGCAGCGCTGCGATCGAGTCCGGCCGGTACCGTGGCAGCTGTTCACCCAACTCCTCGAGCTCCGAATCTGAGGATCAAGGGATAAACTCTGTGAGTACTTTGCTAGGACACTCTTTTTCTCGTCCTTTCAACTCCTTTCCATCCAAAGGTTGCCTGGAAGAGATCGCTGTTAGCGATAAGACCGCCGTTTGTGGCACATTGTAAATAATTTTGTGTTGTTACTTTTTATTTTGATTTGTACCTGTTATCTGCCCAAAAAAGAGTTTATCTATCTATCTAGGACATTTCCATTTTTAAATTTATTTAAACTTGTATAGGTATTGTAGGTAAATCTTTAAAGCTATTCTTCTAATAATTATTATAAAAGCGAAAGTTTGTGGGTAAGTGTGTATTTTTGTTGCTTCTTCACCTTCAAACGGAGAATTGATTTTGAAGAAATTTGTTGTGAAGATAAGTGATTGATTTTGGATTCACACATAGGCTACTTTTTATACCAAAAATAAATGTGATTCCCGTAGGATACGAAAATAACTTCAAAATCTATGTTCCTCTTTCAAGCTCCAACAGCTGGACCGATTTTGATGTGATTTACTACGAAGATAGGTTAGACCTTGGATTAAACCATAGGCTACTTTTATCCTGGATTAACTTGTTTGTATCCCGGATTAACGCGGGTAGCAGCTAGTCTAGTATATATTGTCTATGCATACCTTTGTCTAACACTTTTATACAAAGTCGGTTAACAATATTTTGACGACCTCGTTGGCGTAAAGGTTACCATGCCGGTCTGCTAATCAGAAGGTTCCGGGTTCGATTCCCGGCCCGTTCAACATCTTTGTGCTTAACTAAATTTGTTGGCTGTGGGTCTGGGTGTTAAATATGTATTTATATATAATATGTATGTATGTATATCAGCTGTGTTAGCAACCATAATACGAGCTAGAAATGGTTCAGTATGGGGCCAGCCGTGTGTGAAAAAAAAAATCTTATCTACTTCCTGGACCTCTGTTCAAACTAAACTAGAAATGGCACGCGACGACGCAGGGATAACTTTGCTTGCACCCGCTTCCGAGATTACGAACTTGCATACATTATACTTGCATATTACTTGCTCAGTAGTTTATACTATGTAACTACTCACTTTATATTTCATCGTGGAACTATGTATCTAAGAATATTTTATATTATATATTTTATATTTTATTGATAACAAAAGTTACACGTCATAACATTTTCAGTGAATCATTAAATTATTATTAATTATTATTAATTCATTTATTTCAGAATCATCCATAAAATACAATCAAATTAAATAAAATACAATCAAATTAAATTAAATTAAATTAAATTAAATTAAATTAAATTAAATAATATTATGAATAATCCAAATTATTCCATATCAAAGCTTGGTAATAATCTAAATTATTCCATACCAAAGTTTGGTAAGTATCTAGTTTTTATTTCGTATTTAATACATTTAATTTTTTATAATAGGAAACATTTCACACGCGGCTGGTTAGCCCCATACTAAACCATTTCAAGTTAGTATTATGGTTGCTAACACAACTGATATACTACATATTATTGTACATATATACTTTATATAGATACATATTTCACACCCAGACCGACAGCCAACAAATTTAGTTTAGGACAATTATGTTGGCCGTGCTGAGAATCAAACCCGGAACCTTCTGATTGGCAGTACCCATTACGTCAAGCAGGTCGTAATTTTTCTTCTTATCTTTTCAATAATTTACAAAAGAAAAGCCATTATGGCAAACAACCAATTCCTATGCCCTATTCGTTGTACAAATTTGTTTTTGCATAAGGTTCTGAACGGGCGCGTACTAAATCTTCCGCATTTCTCTCGACAAAAACTGAGTTCGGTTATGACACGTCGATTGGAGTGAATTGATAGCACCTAGCGCGAGGAGTTGGTGCCGCTTCCATTGTGGACCCATTGTGGCTCCATTGTGATCGCAGATACGGCACGGAACCCTGGCGTTACAAGAAACGGGTGTCCGCTACGATATGAGTACATTCGAAGGAAGTTGTGAGAAAGATAAGGATGGGTTATTTTTTTTATTAATATTGAACAGAAGTTGAGACGGTGGAATTTTTTGATGTAAACTAAGCTTAGATAGCTCGGTTTATTCGACCTGATAAGTGAAAGTACACAAGTTATTATGTCGTACAATGTAAATTAATGCTCAAATGAAGAAATGAAGTAAGTCTTGTAATTGTTCAAAAAACGTTTTTTTATTTATTTATTATTATAATTTACATTGGCAGCATTTATTTACCTTATTGTAGATTCAACTTCCCAATGCTGCGATCATTACAGACACAAAGGTACAAAGACGGGCAAAAGGCCTATTAAATTAGGATTTGTTTGTGATTTATCTAATCTAGTTTTAGTTTATTAATAATTTTTAGACTTAACTTTTGTATTGAAATAAAAATTGTAGTTCAATCAATAAATAAATAATTATGTTATTATGCTGTTCTAACCCAACTTAATGGTAAATTCAAATTCAAATTCGTTTATTTACATAAATGACACTTACTGATAAACCAAAAGTATCACTTAGACTAGTAGAATTAAACTAAAATAAATTACAATACTAAGAACTATTATTATGACTAGGCGTAAAAGATTATGTCAAGGAAGAAAACTTCTTCTAAGAAATCTTGAACTTTTTCTCTCTACTATATTTTAAGTTTACTTCTTCCTTGCCTTATTCCACTAGGTGGGGTAGGCACAGCAAATTTTCTTCTTCCACACTCTTCTATCAGCCGTCGTCTCTACACTCACGCCTTTCTCTCTAATGTCCTCATTCGCGGTCGGCCTCTTGCCTTTCTTCCTTGCACTACCATGTCCATACATCTTCTAGTAACATGCATCTCCTCTCTACGCATCACATTCCCATACCACGCTAACCTTCCACTCTTTAATTTCTCACTTACTGGGGCTATTTTCACACGACCTTTTAATGTACTCATATCTTATCTAATGTACTTACTCATTTCTACTTTCTTATAAGTAGAAAATAGAAAACTTAACAAAGAGTCCGAGACGATCTCTCATACGCCGGATGGTGTCGACGTTAGCATTAGCACAATGGAAAAGTTTTATTTCAAAGAAATTTCTAGCTCTTAGCTTCTCTAATTAGCTATTTCAGTCATTACCCACTTTTGGCTCAAGTTTAATTAATAACTTGACGTGTCTGAGTGCTTTAATCTCTTTAGGTTAACGACTGTTTTTAGAGTATCTTTTTTTAATTATAGAAATACTTGGATAGTACCAATTCTATATATATTAAGGACATTTGATGTTTATAGTCTTATTTAAGAAACTGTACTTATTATATCAACTGTAACATGTGTGTGTTTGAAACGTATTATGTTTCTTATTAAGTATAAGACTTAAAAATTTTCTATTCATAAATTGTTAAATTAAATTAAAAATGAATAGTTATATTTATTGTTAAAATTGTTATTGTACCAAAAGCTATGGCTATGGCTTGCATAATGTGTCATATTTGTCTTTCTTTTTGTAAGAGCTTGTGTGGGTTTTCATACTTCCTATCCTCCTAATATAATAAATGCGAAAGCTTATGTGTGTGTTTGTCTTCACGCTCAAACAGCTGCACCGATTTGACTGGTATTTAGTCTGATGATAGCTTACACCTTCAATCAAGGCATAGGCTACTTTTTATTCCAGATTAACGCAAGCAATACCGGATAGCAACAGTAATTCATGTTTAAGAGCAAACCACCTACGTATTAATTAGAATCCCTGGTTCTGATAAGGCTTAGCGAATCCTCTAACTAATAGGACAAACAGCCGGGCCAAATTAACCTACGAATATCCGTTCCCGTCTACAAATCGCCAGCACAGTTGACGCGTCTCCTCACTAATTGCTAGAAGTACGTTCTCGAATCCACGTTCCGTTTCGCTCGCAATTAGGACAGATAAGGAGTAATTTATGGGCCTTTTCGCAGACCTTGGGGCTGCCATGTGTTCCCTTTTCCCGCTTTAATTTCCTTAAAATAAAGAGCAAGGGTTGGAAAATCAGTTTGCAGTCAAGATTCGGATTAGTTTTTTGTGCGTATCCAGTTTTCTGTATTGGTGCAAAATCGTGGGATTTTTGCTAAATTAACTAAACTCTACAAAGGTTGGAACCCCATATTGATATTTTATAAAATAAATATACACACACACAAGAAAAAAAACCCTCACAAATAGTAGATTAAAACTAAGTCAGTGTCCGCGGGTAAGGTGCCTAAAATGCTGGCGGCATTACCTCGCTGGATCGCCAAGCTTATACGTTGGCCGAGGTAAGCGCCAGCTCTTGGGTCATTTGTTTTGTCCACCAGCCGTTTTGACAGATCAATAAATAATATACACATACACCGCGCAGCAACGAGTCAAAATTGTCAAAATAGCCAAAAATTAATTTTAATAATAACAATTATTACAAAAAACCCCTTGACTTGCTGACTTCTATAATTTTAGATTAAGACTCCAACACCCTTACTCAAGTGTCTAGATCCATAGGACCGTTAAATGATTTCTTAGCTTATTTCGCAACCCAAGTTGCCGGCAAATTCTGCCTAAATTTATAGTGGTATTAAATCACTTAGCTTTGAAAGGACCCGATGTTAATCTTGGAGCTGACTGCTGAGAGACAATGTTGTTCCGTCTCGTGTTTTGTGCTGATAGGATAGGGAGAATATCCTAGTACTGAGTGAAATTGAATTGATTTAAATAATATGGAAATGCTGGTATAACTAAAAGCAATAAGGAAAACATTTGAAAGTTTTTTCATTAGTTATCATTATTTAATTTTTGGCAAAGCCCCTATACAGCTGCTATCCTTTTAATTAAATTCATTGTATTATTATTATTCAAGTTAACGTATACGTGTCTCTCCCACAACAGGAGGTAGAATATGGCACGGGCCGAAGCCAAGTGCTTTTAGTAAAATATATTTAACAATTCAAAAATTTCCTTACAATCCGGCATGTATTGAGGATCACAGCTTTCTGCAGTAAGATGTAAATAGTTTTCGGGAGGGATAAGACGTTCAGACTTGTGTGTAATGTTTTTGGAATGACACCTGTACTGGATATTATAATCGGTATTGTTTTGGTGTTATTAATTCGCCATTGTGTTTTAATTTCTATTGAGAGGTCGTTATACTTTGCTACTTTCTCAGAGTGTGTTGTGTTAAGATTGTGAGTGTTACATATAGCTATATCTACCAGATATGCTGTCTTACTAATTTTATCCAAAATTGTAATATCGGGGCGGTTATAATGTATAGTTTTATCAGTGATGATGGTACGATCCCAGTATAACTTATAATGCTCGTTTTCTAATACAGTTTCTGGTATGTACTTGTAGTATGGTACTTTCTTGTCGACAAGCTTGTATTTGAAAGCTAGTGCTTGGTGAATTATGGCAGCCACCTGGTCGTGTCGGTGTTTATAGTCGGTTTGTGCTATAGATCTACATGCTCCAGTAATGTGTTGTATGGTTTCAGAAGCAGCGTGGCAATGTCTGCATCTGTCATTGTAGTTAGGTCTTCGTATGATATATCGTTGGTAATTTCCAGTATCAATTACTTGATCTTGGATTCCTATCATGAAGCCTTCGGTTTCCGGAAAAAGCTCGCCACGCTTTAGCCATGCGTTAGATGCATTTTTATCCACATGTTCCTGTTCTAAGTCATGGCGATGTCTCCCGTGCAAAGACTTTTGTTGCCAGGCTTGGATTTTGTCTTTTATTGATATGATTTGCTGATTACGTTGTGTATTGTTACTGCAAAGGTTAAGTGGAGTGATGTTTTTATCAACAGTTACAATTGCTCTATGGAGGTTGGAACGCTCAGTATGTGCGTGAAAAAACTTTCTAAGTGCAGTGATTTGACTGTTGTGAAGATTACAAATGTCTATGAAGCCTCTTCCTCCTTCTTTTCTGGGTAGTGTAAGTCTTTGCACGCAGGAGCGTGGGTGATGTTTTCTATGACTAGTGAGTGCTTTGTTAACAACGCATTGCAGTTTCCTGAGATCAGTTTTGGACCAATTTATAATACCACAAGAATAAGTTAACACTGGTACAGCAAATGTATTTATTGCTTTCGTAAGGTTTCTAGAGTTTAATTGTGAGTTCGTGAGAATGTTGAGTCGGTGTTTAAATTTACGTGTTATGTCTAATTTGGCCTGTTTGTGATCAATTTGGCATAATTGCTGGAATCCTAGGTACTTGTAGGTTTCGTGTTGATCTAAGGGATCAACATGTTCACCTGTGGTTAGCACATAGTCATCACACTCAATCTTACCATCACATAAAGTGAACATTTTACATTTTTCTAAGCCAAACTGCATGTGTATATCTTTGGAAAACATTTCAGTTATATGTGCAAGAGCATGTAGGGATGGTGTGTTATTACTGTACAGTTTAATATCGTCCATGTACATTAAGTGGGTTAATTTGTAGTGAATGTTTTTGTTGTCTGTGATAGTAAGTCCGTCATTAGAGGCATTAAGCATACTAGAGAGGGGGTTAAGTGCAAGGCAAAACCAAAGAGGGACACACAAAGCTCGCACGCGATTGATCAGTCGACGCCACGCGAGTGCGCGGGTAGCTGTTTTGTCCCGCCCACCGCGGTATTTTACGCGTGGACGGTGGAACCAATTTATCTGTCAAGTTACTATTCTATTTATTCTAGTTCGCTGATTACAAACCATGGTAGGTAAATATACAAAGACTGATCGACAGTAGCATATCTGCATAAATAAGACAATTTTATTAATATGTTCTACATATTATGTTTATTAATGCAGCGATTTTTTTACATAATTTAGTAAAACTTAGAAACACATACGCCTGGTTATCCCGTATTGAACCATTTCTTGTTACAAACAAGCTTATGGTTGCTAACACAACTTTAGAAACGTTATATTATGTAATTAAATTTACCAAACTTAAATTATATAATATGTACGAGTATGTATGTATGTTAATGACTGTATGTTGATATTTACAAAAAGGCCGTAATTTAGGAATGAAATATGTAAGTTTTATGAATATTATTAATAGCCTAGTAGTTGATGTAAAAATGTATTAAACCTCGATATCGTACGACCAATTATTATAACTGAAATGAATCTTTATTTACATTGCAATAAATAAATTTGATATGTTTTCGTGAGAACAGTATTTCACCCTTTAAATTAGTATTATTAATATATTCAAAAGAGACTTACGATTAATCTTAAAATGGTAAACAAAAGACTTCTAGCTTTCGAAATTCCAGCACCTAAATTCACCAGCAAAGGCGTCATTGGGCTCAGCTTAAGCGAAATGACACATCCGGTCATTCACGGGCCGTTTGATACTTTTCACAGGCTCACAGAAGCGTAACCTAGTATCTGAGATATAACGAGGTAGAAGGCAATCCGAGCGTCAGGACGCTGCACGTAGATTATTGCCTACATAGTGTTAGGGTTGCTACTTTCAAATGAATTTTAGGAGATAATATTTTCTAACTGGTTTTGTGTCTTAACATACTGCTCATTTGGAGCAACAACGTCGGATTTTTTTTTGTTGAATAAGTTTTTTTATGTCATACTGTTCGAAAAGTCTATTTCCACCCGGAGAACCCTCGACCGAATTGTTATTTTAATTATATGCCGCTAGATGGCGCGAGTGTCATTTGTGAATAGAATGAAATGGCGCCATTTCTTCTCAAAAAAGGCTAGTTAAAAACTCTTTAGGGGTAGTTACACCATTTTTGCACCAAATGAACGACATGGAATTAGAAATAAATATTGAAACTTTTAGCGAAAAAACAGTTTAAATATTTTATTTATTTTTATTTCATAATACATATTATTAGTGTTTACTCAGGACGCCTCTTACAGTTCTTTTTTAGCAAACGTAACAAAAGTTACGACACTCCGACAACAAACTAAGTGCTTCTGCAATAATCAACTTTATTCTCTGAAGCTGTAACGAACCAGTTCAAACCGGTTCAAACCAATAACCCAGATCGAAGGCAAGACTTACTGGTTCAAAGTAACGCCCCTGGCGCCAACTGAATTAAGTCAGGGGAGATACGTGCGTCGCGTGCTAACCGCACTCGTAACTGATTACTCTCCATAGATATCGCAAGTACGAACCGTTAAGATTTCAGGCTCATAATAACATGTTTTATGCAATCTATCATTATATAATGGTATAAACAAAACATTAGTCTTCTTTTTCGTCCTTGCGTTATCCTACTAGGTGGTCGGCACAGCAAATTTTCTTCTTCCATTCTTCTCTATCAGACGTCGTCATTACCATCACTATTTTCTCTCTCAAGTCCTCATTCACACACTCCGTTCACGTCTTCTTCCCCTTCATCTTCGCACTACCATTTCCATACATCTCCTAGTAACATGCCCCTCCTCTTTACGCATCTGTTATATACGGGAGCACAGTTAAATAATAAACACAGGTGATCGTGTGAACGGCACGTTTATTAGTACTCAGCATCACATGCCCATACCACGCCACTCATCACTTTAACTTTCACACTTCCACTAATGTACTCATTTCTAGAACAAAACATTAGTATTATCTAAAAAAACCAAGGTCTTTTTAGTTTTTGTACGCCTAAGAAAATGTAAGCAATCCATTCCCGAGCTATAAATATTAGCGTCTAAATTGTCATTGTCATCTTCAACCTTAGGAAACCTACTGCTGAGAATAAGCTCCTTCTCTGGGAGAAGGCTATTCATTTAGATTGGTGGCATTCATTTGCATGCTATGTCTTTAAAAATTGGTATAATTAACCAAGTTTTAAAAAACATTACTAATATAGGCTCTTTAATAGATATAAAAATGGTGCTGATATTTTCACACTTCTCTAGCAAATTTATGTATATGAAGATGAAACTTACACCAAACCATAAATAATAGTAAAGATATATGTCTGCGATAACTAGAAAGGCAGAAGTAATCCATGTCTCTCATGAATATCTAGTGCGCTGCGTTTGACACTCTACGGTGGCGTGAAAACGCTGTAAATGGCGCGCGTCTATTGCAGTCACAATATGTGTTAGGATCGTGTCCTAAGACCGAGCGAAGGTTGTTGGTGACCATCTGTGTTCTTTATTCTGTGATCATGGAATGTTTATCTATTTGAATCTTGTTGTTTTTAAGAAATATAAAACATGTGGACGTGGGACGTATTTATAATTTTTCTAAGTTTCCTTTTTTGTTCTTTCTCTATTTTATTTGGGAAATATTGTTACAGTAATGTAGATTTTATTAAAATGTAAGTTTTCATTATCAAATCGGTGTTTTTTACTATGATAAAAAATATGTTGCACACAATGAAATATAGAAGAAAAAATGTTTGTGATAAATTGTATGATTTTATTTTTTTATAATATAATTATTTATTGTTACTCAATGAAATATTCTGAGAATATTATTTATTAAATATTGTTTTGGAGATCGAGTAAAAAATTGATTAGATAAATATTTTTTAAAACTGCGCTATACAAATAAGCATTACCTAATTATGTAGTCAAATAAATGTTTTTATTACCTTTCGTATAAACTTCTACTGATCCCAGCGGTATTCCCAAATTAATATCAATCGGTCCAATGGGCCGGACATCTGTTAGTTATGCCTACTATCTAATAGTATTTGGACATTGTCTATCTAAAGTTAAGGCTTAGCCCATCGTAACTTTGTGCCCTTTCAACTGAATTAGTTTTCGATTTTATGAGTTAACTTGATATTGATGTAGTTACTCATGTTATCTGGATGTATCGAATGATATATGATATCGAATAAAAATAATTAGATAGGTATTATTATTGGAACGTAATTGTAACTGACATTATTATCTGAATCACATAATAATCTTTTTTATTTTCTGAAAATATGTGTGCACATATTTTGGGGTATTCAATTATAGCACCATAAGTTATAAACGATTCATTGATAAATAGTTTTAAACTGCAAAAGCCATTTAGAATTTGGTTAACAAAAAAATTTGAAAGTTCAATCAAAAGAATAATTATGTCAGTTACGTTATAACTTTTACTTATAAAGTACAAAACAACAATTTTACCTGATAATGTGATAAAAAAACATAGATGACAAAATTCTATTTACCTATACTTCGTTGAAGTGAGACTTCAATTTAAGAGGACAGAGCTTGGAACGCTTAGGCCCTGTTTTATCTCAAGTCACTAAAGAAAACTTTTGAAATCGCATGTCCTCTCACTTGCATATTCAAACAAATGTGAGTAAGACGAAGCATACTTTCAAGTTTCTTCTTTATTATCTGCAGGTAGGCAGGTTTCATGGATTTATAAAAACACTGATTATTCTATTGATTTTTTTCTAAATGTGTTAAGTTGTTCCAGTTAAGTCTGTCTGTTGCTATAAGTAAGATCTATTGTAATCTAGAATAAGGTACGCATAAGTTTTGGTAACAAATATGGAGCTGTCTACGACAGGTGCTACGTTTTTGAGCCCGCGTAGCAGTCTGTGCCAAGTTCGTAGCAGCCGCTACGGAGTAGTAGGCCTTAGCACGCGCAAATAACCCTAATACATACTTGTAATAGGGTAAATGTGAGAGATTGTGAGTATTATTGCTACTTTTTGACATTCTAATAGCTATACTGATTGGGATGAACTTAGATGGCTTAAAACTTGGGTGACCACTTAAGCTACCTTACTTTGAACTTTGAACAATAAAAACGTCTTGTTTTATCACATTTTGTATGTTTGTCTTATTTACCTGCAGCGTTACATAGGTAACTTTTTTTTTGATTTCTTATTGTTCTGATCTAATCAAGTATGTGATTACAATCAGTACAATAGTTGGTTGTCTGAATAAAACACATTTTGATTGATTTGATTTCAATGTTTCAACGTTGACTATGGGGTTGACTGGTGCATGCATTAAGGTAACAACTCGGCAGGATCACTGCAATGAACATTAGTTTTAGTAAACTACTTATAACTGATGATCTCGTTGGCATAAAGGTTACCATGCCAGACTGTCAATCAGAAGGTCCCTGGTTCGATTCCCGGCACGGGACAACATCTTTTTGCTGAACTAAATTTGTTGCTGGGTTTCGGGTCTGGGTGTTAAATATGTATCTAATATATACAATATGTATGTATGTATATGTAGTATATCAGTTGTGTTAGCTACCCTCTACCAACACAAAACAAGAAATGGTTTAGTATGTGGTTAACCAGCCGTGTGTGAAATGTGTAAAAAAAAAATGTGTTGCATGCCATTTAATTTTTAATTTAGGGTTTGTTATTACTTAAGTATGTTTGTGTGAGTTGACAATAAATAATGTAACTATCTACCTATTGTTCGTTCTAGCTTGTAGCTTACAAACTTGCAAAGAGTCAGCTCCACCCTAGCTCTAGGATCTAACATTTGGCTGCTAAATGTAGTAGGTTAAGTTGAAATGTTTGTTACTAGTTAAATTCTAGGAACATTTGAGTAACAATGTTGCTCTGTTTGTTATTTTACTGCTGCCCTGGGTAAACTGGACACGTTTGCTTTCTCAGGCAAAACTAAAAGCGAGACGAAAGGTTATGTACTAGCTGATGACGTACTGCGCAAAAGAATTTCATTAATTTAACCAACAGAATAACATAAAATAACATTTTTAGACACCATTTCTTACAATTTATTGCTACTTTTTCTGGACTAAAATCTTTCCGGACATATTCAAATATTTTAATACCAAAATTAGCCAATCAGAGCGGTCATTAGGTTGGGTTATGTGCCCTGCTTGTGAAATGCCTATTTAAATTCAACTGTACTCGTACTGTTAAAACAAATGCCTATAAATGCAATAAACCTACAAAAGTAAAACCTGCCCCCTTACTTCGACCTAACAAGCGAACTAACACGCCGACCAAGTCGCTCCAATATGCGCCAACATTCTATGGTGACAACAATGGGATTTAGTGTTGGCGTATTGGAGCGACTTGGTAGCTAAATTGGAGCGAGTTGGTGGTTGAATTGGAGGTACGTTCCAGGTTTATAATAAATTTTATAAGTTATTGAGCATTCAGTGTGTGCAACCTTTTTGGATATAATAAATAATTTATTATGATTTTCTCAACTCTAAAAAATAATATTGTGTCAAATCAGAGTTGCCAGAAGTACGAGAAATCTCGTACCATTACGAAATTTAGAGGGTCAGTACGAGATTCAAGATTAACAAAAATCTCTACACTTTTTATGAGATTTTAACAATGATGACTTCGTTCGCATACTGTTATCACAGATACAGTAAATGGTACATTATTAGCTTCCGAAAGCGCTAAAGGCCCAAATCGCATAGGTAATTGCGTACATTTCAAACCATCAAAAGAAATGTACGTCAGAATTACAGCTGAAATACTACACTCTAAAAATAAAGATTATTTTACCAACATCCCTGATATGAATAAAAATTATATGTAATATGATTTTAAATTGTTTTCTTTGAATTGAACAACCCCAAGCGTAAAGAATATGGCTACACAAGTTACTTAGTACAGTAAATAAATAGCATTGATTTTATTAGAGTTTCTTGAAATGAATGCATTTACGAGATTATTCGTTGAAATTACAAGATATTTTAGCAACCTTGGTAACGGTCAAAATTGTTGTCATCTGGCAACCCTGTTCCAAACTCATAGAATGTCAATTGTCAATCGAAATCAACGTCAGATTTCCATACGGTTTCTTGAACTTTGTAAAACGTTTTAATTCCTCAATTCATACTAAGAAATTGCTCTTAACTTGTTTAAAACGCAATAATTCTTACACGAAAGTGTTTTTTTCGACAATAAAGTTGGCTTAGTTGTGGTTTTCATCACTTGAAGCTCAAGTTACAACCAATAAACAAATACGTCATAATATATATCATTTCATCGGCAGTGTTATTTTAAAAAATAACTATGGGGAAATGTTGTGCTTGTGGCAAGTTTGTGTCTTCAACGGGACTCGTAAAGTGCAACGATTGTGAATGTGTTTATCATAAACATTGCCTGTGGAGATGCAAGAAGTGCATAGCGAAAAATATTGAAACAAATGATAAATCTCCGGCATACATTGATCCCGAACCAATGCCTGGCACTTCCTGTGGGTCTTCACTTTTGTTACCATCTGCCACCTCGGTTTTGTCAGATTCAACGGTACACCAACTTATCAATGAGATGAGATCATTTTGAACCTGTATGCAAAAATTTAGTGCAGAGATAGCTGAATTCCGTATGGAATTTAATAAACTTCGATGTAATCAAAATTCAATGCAATCAGAGCTTGAAACTTGTGTCTACAATGTAAATTTCTTAGGCGATCAAGCCAATGAATTAGAAAAAAGATTGAGCGATATTGAAGAATCTGTAAGAAATATGTGCAGTGATGCTGTCCTGGCGAGTCTCTATCAATTGAAATGTGAGGCTAATGAAAGAGATCATCAACTGCTAATGAATGATATAGAAGTGTGAGAATGGCTGTTGGCAGCCGCGTGGACGCACCCGCTCGACGCCGGCGACCTGGGCCTCCTGCCCGATACAGTGGCTAAGCAACGGGTCTATTTTAATGAAAGGCTGACCAAATACAACAAACAACTTTTTTATAAGGCCAAACAGGAAAAAAATAAGACTAAATTATAAATATATATGGACACAACATGGCAAAATACAATTAAGAAAAAATGAAAGTGGAAAAGTTTTTCATGTAAGACGGGACAATGATATTCTTCATGTTTTTAATTAATATTATAAACTTTCAGACATACATACTAACTCGTGCCTATAAATGAACACTTTAATTATAATGTTTAGGGCCTAGATCCTACACAAGAAATTAAGCCTAGTTTTTATTTTATACTTATTACCAACCGATTAAAGTAGCTATTTAACATATTTTTAATATATGTTTGTCTATAGATACCTGACATTTAATATAGAATAATTTTTAACTATTAAGGATTGAATGGCAGGTGTAAGCTGTGTGCTTGCACTCACTGCAGCCTAGCAATGACAAATGTATGTTATCCGTGCCGTTATTTGCTATAATAATAAAATTGTTATCATTTTATTATTAAAACTGTTGATTAGTTATTTCTACTGCTGTATTGATTAACCATGTGGTTTCTGTACTAATATAATAGAACTAAAGAAAATATGTATATAATAAATATGTATATTTAAATGTGTAAATCTTTTGTTAAATCTCATTGCCTTATTTTACATTGTAATTATGATGTTGAAATATTTTATTTATCTTTATTCAGAACTTAATATAAGATGGTCTCTACTGATTTTGCTTAGTTTTGAAGTTATTACCATGTGCTTATATAATAGTGTACTACCTATATTTATGTGACTAATTAATGGGTATAAAGGAGCAGGTTGAAAACCAGCGCTGGAGTACTAAGTGTACTTTCAGCACATGTTGAACCTGCTCCTTTAGTGCACATACACAATACACAAGTCATTTTGTATGTCAAACTCAGAAGTCTGTGCACAATAAACAATTTTTCTTTCTCTCTTTCTAATTGCACCAATATCAATTTATTTATTGTATTACAACATATACCTACCTAATATTGTTGAGTATTAAATAATTTGTAAAAAATTGTGCCATTTAAATAATATAGATATATTCTACTAGTAGCTTGTTACATCATAATATATCTGTTAGGTTTGTAATCTTAGCTTAAAACCATTGTTAGTAATATTAATTTGTCTTTGGCAATATGTATTGGATATATTGGAAGTGATAAATAAAAACATTTTCTATTTTTGTATTTCATTTACTATTTCCTGCAGTCTAGAAAGATAGAAGACACCAGATCAAGTGGAAGGTGAAGATCTAGTTGGAACAGGTCTGCCTCTACTTAGCAAGGGACAAATTTAATGTGCCCGAGGATGGACAATGCATATCCTCAGACTACAGGAATAAAGCCTTTTTTCCTGTAGTCTGAGTGCATATCTTGGAGCGATCGCAAGTGCGTTGAAAACTTCGTGAAATGAGTATTGTAATTACTAGTAAAAGGTGGTTACGTGGCAGCGGCGTCACAATAGAATACTGAATATAAATAATCATCTTTTATGTTACATACTGAGTACCCCAATCGGGGCACACTATTTTTTTGTTCTTAGTTATTATTTTATCTTTAGTTTTAAGTTTGTGTCCAATAAAGTATTATTGCTTCACCAATATTTAGATAACTAATAGGTACCTACCTACCTAGTTACTTTTACTTACTTTTTGAAACAATAAAACGCTCTGTCTAATAGGTTGTATGGTGAAATAAAAAGGTTTCAATTAGGAGCGAAATAACTGAATTCAATTTTCGACAATTTATATAATTTCAATTCGACTTAAGTATGTATGTAATACAATTATATTTATTTACAAATTATTCCAGTCACATGCTATGGTAGTCGAAGATGGCTTCGTACCTACATACATGAAATCACAATAACAAAATCATTGATTTTTTTCTCTGTTTTACTTTGATTGTCTGCTTGAATCCTTCATATTATTCAATACTTAGGTATTGAAGTAATTTTATTATTTTTTAGAAACTACGTATGTAAACTAATTTATTAATATTAAACACAGTTGACATGTGTTTGAAATTTTGACAGCAGCTGCAGACTTTTTAATTATGTTCCACTTCCAGTTTGGTGTTTTAGTAAATTACATTTGTAGCATAAATGAAAGAGGTTGGTTTGTTTTTCACAGAAGTTGTCGAACAGTGTACAATAAAAGCACAATAAACAATAAAATTAATCATGGGAAAAAGTTTAAACTTTATAAATAATTTAGCGCTTGTTATTACTGAGTTTTATTTGGTCTAGATAGCCTGAAAACAAAAAAGCGGAAAAAGAGGTTATTCAAATAAAAAAAAAATAAGTGACACAAATAATATTTATTGGTATTTCACATCTCTAATCCCAGCGAATTATCAGCGACTTATCAGCGATTTAACCGTGGATGGTCGAAGTAAGGGGGCTGGCATTTGTTTATCAAATTAGATATATAGTTCTAGAATCGAAATTTTATGTTTATTTGATGAATATCAATTAAGTAAATTAAACTTAGTTTATTCATATTAAAATATATTTTGTAAGTAACGATTAATAATGCTTTATTACAAATCTTACCGTTAACTCCCTTGAGATTATGTGAGTCAACTAAACTTTTCATCCGTTGAATAAAACGTAAAAGAATAGTAGTTGAAAAATGGCTCTAAGTTTGCACAACGCTGAACTCTATCGAAGCTTGGACATTATTCAAAGAATGTAATAAGTCTTCGCGAACAATTTATAGCTTTCCCGATCGTGGTCACCTTTTTTAAAACGAATAAAGATTTGCGAATCGTTTGGTTTCGGAATTGCTGAAAGGTTATAATTTATTTTCAAACCAGCTCAGCTTAAAATCTAAGAAAACTGCATTAAAATCTGAATTTTAATGCAGTTTTCGGTGATGAGTTTAGGATTATTTTATTGCTGCTCTTATATACGAGTGTTACGATGACAGATCAGCCGATGCCATTGATTAAACATATAGCGCGATCCACCGTAGATCTCAATATCACCTACTATCAGGTGTAATGTGGTCAAGCGCTGACCTATTCAGAGTTAAAAAAATGGTTACAAGTACTTATAAACTAAAAAGCTTAATTAAGTGTTTCGAGTTACTATTTTTTAATGTTTGTTTACAATAAGAGATAGTGTCAATGAAATAATATAATGTGTATGATAACGATTATTTATTTCATTTCCAAGTCAGCAAAAGATTATTTCAACAAAGTGGCTTTCCACAACCCGCGTGTTCTACATTAGTTACTTCAGTTTCGTGGTTTAATTAAATTGGACTCGGAAATTCGGGTTCGAATTCGGTGAATCCGCAAACTGCAGTGTACTTGAATAATTTTTAGTACGGATCTGCAGACGTACGTGATATGTTACATATAAACAGTATCACAGTATTCTATTTTGCGCAAGATTAAACAACTTAGATATCAAACCTCATTTCCTTTACACTACGAACGAGTATGGGGTTCTATATTGAGAAGACATAGATACACTGGGATCCTAAAGTTTCGCTCAATCGCTTCGACCTTCCCTGTGAGGATTGCAAAACTTTGAAACCTTCTCTGTTTCCTGAGAAGTATCTGTGAGACGTAAAATCTTGAGTTAATAAGATCGTTACTAGGTAAGCATTAAACAGCGTAGCTATAATAGTTGCAGCTTTAGCAATAGTATCTACCTAGAAGAGAACACACATACCTACATACATACGCCTATGGTACCAGATTTGTTGCAGTTTCAGTATACGCGTAGAGATCCATAATAAAGATAACCTTGAATATGTGTAATTCTAACTTTTATTTCTTATTCTACTAAAATATATATTGTTCTGTAATAAACCAATTTGAGTTGAATTTGAACACACATCAATAACCAAGCTGTGTCAAACGCAAACTTATCAATTGATTATAACGGACTAACTCTTGTCATTAAAAAACTAGGTTTTAATTTATTCTATATATACGATTATTTCTTGTAAGTTTAATATCTTAAACATGGACAAAAGTCTTCATAATACTTTAGTAATATGAAAAAGAAGGAAGACAGGACTATTAAAGATATGATTCAGATAATCAATAAGTAAAGAAAAGTTGCTCAGTATGGAGTAGCATACATAATATACATATGTTTGGCGGAAAAGTTAAAGTTATCTTGTGTCAGTTAGAGAGCACAGCTCAAAATAGCGTAAGTCGTGTTACTGCTAACGTTTTATTGACAAAGTGACAAATCTAGGCGAAGTGCCTCCGGATTGCATTCACGTCAGGCGCTCGCGTCGAGCCGATTATACGATATGAGACTCGGAATCTACTCCGAATTGAATTCGGAAAGACTCGATGGAAAACAGGCGTGGAACAAGGGACTTGTGTGGGGCATGGACTTTCCTGGAAACTTTAGGTCATAATGTTTTTGGCAAGAAATTTAAAAAAGTTCAGAGCCTAAAAAATATGTGTCATTATATAAATGATATATGCAAGTTGAAAATCTCTCACTGTTTTTTTACACAGAAAAGCATTTGATCAGCAGGCCGCGTAACGATATGACACTGTGTCCTAAAGTGGAACATTCCAAGTCTGTGGCTCTTAAAGAGACTTCCAGAGCACACCGTTAACTGGTTGGTAACAGATTTTTTTAACTTTGACGCATAATTAACTTGTACACAATGGCCAATCGGTTTGACATTTTTTTGTTTTATTATTAAGTCATGTAAAATGTTGAGTCAAACCCAGTCTCAAACAGATAAAAAGTAACCAGCAATAAAATAAATCAGTTTTAAATTTAAGTTCAGATTCGGACTCTTCAACAATGTCGTCAAATCTAGATTTTATAATCTAGATCCATCCCTGGTAGAAGCTAGAGTTCTATCCCAGCGTTTGTGTCCGCAAGTTTGTCGCTACGAACTATTTCGTTAGCAACTTTGTAGCTTGCGATAGGTACTGCGGTGTGTTGCTACTTGTCCGTAGATTTTGGCGAATTTACTTCGGATTCGATCAGATAACTTTGTCAATGTAGACTTGAATGAGATCGTCCATATAATTTATGGATTGAAATCGGAGTATTGTGGCAATAGTTGATGCTGCAAATGGTAATGTTAAAATTGATGAGAATGATAGAATTAAATAAATAAATATTATGACACATTTCACACACGGTTGGTTAAGCCCATACTGAACCATTTCTAGTACGTATTATGGTTGCTAACACAACTGATATACTACATATTTCAAATATTTGTATTTGTATAATACGAACACTGGATAGCCATGTGTAGTGTTACCATAAGCTAATACGAAAAATACCACAAATGCACGTAAACATAATGTACAGTCAGCAGAATTAACCTGCTAGCGCGAATAAATAGCGCCGTGTTCTAAAGAATATATGAGTAATGTGAACTGCATAGTTATAAAGGAAGGTAATTAAGGGCGTTTATTTATTCAGTGCACGGGCGTGCATTGGGAGTCGGGTAATTTCCGTGGCTGCATGCTCTAAATACTTTTCTCAATGTCTGTACTTACGGTTGGTAAGATTATATGGGGAAAAGAAAATTATGATTTTGATACCAATTAAACAGTAGGCTTAGTACAAATTGTTTTCAATGCACATAATATATACTTAGTGTTTTCGGTTCGTTTTACGTCTTTACGTAAATAAATGATTCCATTGGTTAAAATGTTTGGTTTAATCAATGAAATTAATTTATCGTTTGTCTGTGAATAGACAAACTTTAACGATGGTCTTTTATCGAAACGGAAACCATAAATTTACGTTTTACGCATTCAAAAAACCGTGCACTAGCCCTACTGGTCTTAAGAGAAGAGATTTTACCGTGGAAAGTTAACAAAGCTACATAGTATATTATTCCACAGCGCTTAAAATTACTTTCTGATTCTTTTTAACTGTGTTAATGATTGGCTGGTTGATTCGTTTAGGTTGACTTTGACTCAGCGTTAAAACTTTTATACATTTAATGTCTGGCTGCTTTATTACTGGAGTTCAACCGTTCAGATAGAAAGAAAATAATACAAGTAAGCTCATGAACCTGACAGGTCTATTAATAAATAAAAAATGTATTATAGTATATTTTTTACCCATCTCTCATAAATTAAACAGTCAAATTGTGATATTTAAGAGATAATTTATAAAAAAAAACGAATACAAGTTATATATAAGTAATTATCAGATTTGAACTACGTGTTCGATTCTCATAAAGGTATTATTGTGAGATGAGGGTAGAACTAAAAAACCTGCAGTCCGCGCGTCGCGGCCTGAGGCAGTGACTCTGGAATCGTATGGGAGATAACCCGTGCTTCTCATCGCCGCGCCGCAGTACAGATTATATCCTAAATAGTGTCGCGCGTCGCTTCACCAAGGATATTTACTGTGCCGTGTGTACAGTCAATACTGTTCTGCATTTCACCAAGGAGCTTGACGATCGTTACCCACCGAGCTGCCGCCAGACGCGAGGAGTTGTCTTGTGGAGTGGCGTCGTGGATGAAAGGTACGTGGTCCTATCTAAGTTTCGTATCGAACACTACGATACGATCTGAAAACATTGGCAGTTGCCCAAAACCGACAAATTCACACCCGATATCGATAATCTACGGAATAAAATTGTAATAAATCTCTCGTTAACAGCTACTCAGGTTATTGTTAAGCAGCTTCAAAACTCCAGCTTTTGGAGAGTTGCCAGAAAAGGAGTAGAAAATTTGCTTCTTTAGAATTGCACACCCATATATTTTGTGTGGTGTTGCTAGAAATTTCACAACTCTATTAACGCTGCAAGCAAATGATACCTAGACCGACGGTCGACTGAAAATTTAAAGAATATTTTTGAAGTTTTACTTTAAAGTGATACAATTTTTCAAATTCACAGGTTTGTTATATTTTGTGCACTGTAGTCCATGTAAATAATAGAAATGTTGTGTTTCAAGAATTTATTAACTCAGATAAAATATGAAAAAAAATAATGAAATTTGAGCAACAATATCTTATTCAATAGACTTGCTCATAATTGGATCGTGTTTATTGCAATAAGGTACAAGTCATCAAACTGTAAATTTTGCATTACCATTATTACAAAAATACAAAATATACATATATATTCATTCAAAATACATATTCATAATTATTAGTGAGATAAAGCTATACATTTAATTAAAAAAAAAAAAGGTTGCCTGTAAAGTCGGTTTTACGGGCGAAGATTTTACGTGACAACGTCTGCCGCGTGCTGCGCGCGCGGCAGACCGATCATAGTTGAGTGGGAGAGAGACGCAAGGCATTCGGCGGGCCTCTCTCTCGTTCGGTGACTCATCGTAACGTTACCGGGCGTTACACTTTTTCATAAGTGACTCCCAGCCGCAACCTAATTTAAGACGTTGTCACGTCAACAAACTTCTGAAACCCAAATTAAGATAAGCAAAGAAAAAATTAAAAAAAATAATTATGTGTTAAAATATTTTATTTTTCCTTTGCTTATCTTAATTTGGGATTCAGATCACAGCGGAAGTACACAAAATATTTAATTCTGTCTTCTATTTACAATGGATTTCCGCAAAGTAACGCCTGAGTCAATAGGTTATTGTTGAGACGTCCCATATTTAATGTTAGGTGATGAATCTTTATGATATTCTCCTAAGGCGCTATGATTTGTGTGCTTACGAGGGTAAGTTTTATCTTCCAAACTACGAGGAAAATATTTCCGTAGCGAGGGGAAATAATTGGAACATCATCACACATGGGCTCGATGTTATTGGATAACTCGATTGTGCAGCTTATTGTGTCCTTAAGTGATTTCTGGACTATTTCGGGAATGATCGAGCTGGGAATAGGTTGGTCCGCTTTTGTGAGATTGAAATATGTATGTTTCTTTTGGAAGTGCCTTCGCAGTGTTGTTAATACATTTTTATTCGTCAGTTTAGTTTGGGTATTTTAATAATTTAATTTACAAAGTTATTATTTGCATTTTTTTTGGTTTCGACAATCCGAATAAGCGTACTTAAAACTGACACACACACTCACAAAATTCCGTTTTATGGCAATAACGTGTATGTGTAAAATGTAATAGGTGTATTTTTCTTGCTATATATTATAATATACCATGAACATAAAACATGGTTGCTGTCACACCCTTAGCTTCCCATTGTCGCATATTTTGAATTTCAATCCTACTAATATAATAAATGCAAAAGATTCTGTGTAAGTGTGTGTGTATGTTTGTTACTTCTTCAAGCTCGAATGGCTGGACCGATTTCTATGAAATATCGTATGCAGAGAGTTTTGATACTGGATTGACACATAGGTTACTTTTTATCCCGGATTAACGCGGGTAACACTACGGGGTGCAGCTAGTATTTAATATCCCTTGGAATAAAAATTTTCAGGTTCCGTACCTAAAAAGTAAAAACGGGACCCTATTACTAAGACTCCGCTGTCTGTCAGTCTCCTGGCTGTATATCAGATACCGTAATAGCTAGAAAGATGAAACTTTCACAAGATATGTATTTCCCGTGCCGATATAACAACAAATACTATAAATAAAATAAAAAAAATACTAAGGGGGGTCCCAATACAATAAACGTGTTTTTTCCGTATTTTTTAGTTATATATCAATAACGGAAGCTGCTAGACACTTAAAAATTTTCACAAAATATATAAATTTATATAAGCTATCTTATAAAATTTAAGTAAAATTAATATTTAAGGGGGGCCCCCATACAATAATGGTACGGAATCCACACCGCACTTGGCCAATTTTAAAGTAAAGTTTTTGGAACAGGACTTCTCTTCACTGACTTCAAATTTTTACTCACAAAGATGAATATCACCCCTCGTCTCCGTATACCTTATCTCGCGAGTAACAAGCCCTGACTATTATCTTTCCAGTGGCGAATTGGCACAGTATCAACTGAAAGTGCTTAGTAACTGTGTAAGTTACGTAAATTACCCAAGTGACTGTTGGAATTCTTTGGAACCTTTGCAGAGTTTAACAATATTGTCACAGTTCGTAAATTGGCCGAGATTGAGGAATGGTTTTTAGATAGGACTGAGAAATTTTGGCAAAAAAATGGGAGCATAAAGAAATACAACTAACTACACACATACCACCTATGTATGTATGTACTTAGTTTTGTCGACAACTAGCAGTTGCCCGTGGCTCCACCCGCGTGCAGTTCGATTTTTGGGAATCGAATTTTCACTGAATTTTGGTTGAAACCTCACGGAGCCCGAGACCTTTCCAACGAATGCAAAACCGTGGAAATCGGTTCGTGCGTTCTGGAGTTATAGCGTCAGGAAGGAAAACCCGACTTATTACTATAAAACAGATAAATATGTACAATATAAAAAAGAAATAACTTTTTGAAGACATATGTAAATATTTTTTTATGTATCACTGTAGTTGTTGCACGAATTTGAGTAAAATTTGGTGTAGAGGTCGTTTATAACTTCGATAAAAACTTACTTACATTCAAATTTTAATATTTTATGCCGAATAATTCCATATAGTGAATCTGCACGTTTCTCTTGAGTTTGCGTGTGTGTTGATGTCTATGGCATCGCCGATACAAGACAAAAATCAGTAGTAAAGTAGAAGTCGGGACCTATGCGTGTAAAAAATAATTATAAGCAACTGGTAAACCCAGCGAAGTTTCATCATAAAGTTGAAATTTTCCCTGAATTTTGTTCGTTACGAACCTTACAGAGCTCAAGCTTCCAACGAATACAAAACCGTGGAAATCGGTTCGTGCGTTCTGGAGTTATAGCGTCAGGAAGGAAAACCCGACTTATTTTATAATAAACTCCCTAAAAACACAAATTCACCGTGCTATGAACTTGTTAATTTGACAAAGACACAATACTAAGTAGTTTAATGATTTACATTCAAAGTAGTAACGTTAACAAGTGGTTAGGCGCCTGTGACAAGATGGCATAAAGTTGCCAAGTGTGGAGCTGCACGCGATTGCGTGGCGGGTGCTACGGGATCTTTTGCAACACAGGCACGGACTGTAGGCAAAAGAGGGCAAATTTAAATTCTAATTTTATTATTTCAATATCAAATCTCATATTGATATATTAGTAAAGGTGCGAGTAGCTAGTTTTAGTAGTTTTTTTTACTGGTGATCGCTAACCTACTTGCGCTTGATCGCAATAAAGCGAAGTCTTTCATCACACTGGCCTATTCCAATTAATTATCACCCCGAATTTCGGCGTGGCACGGCTAAGCGTGCCTGTCACATAGATTGATCACACTGATATTCCTAGATCTTAACTTTAAAATAATACGAGTACCTTTGAAATTTATTCTGCTTACAAGCCGAAACAGAATGAATTTCAAAGGTATTATTTTAGTATAATCAAGCCGTTCCAAAATCGATCGCATAAACTATAACTGATAAATCGATATAGCTACACATAGAATGTTCCGTTACCTAATGTTAATGTACCCATTCATTAAAGGACGAGGAAAATATAATTGATTTAATATTATTATTATGCTCACAACTATTTTATACGTCGAGTCAGTAACTAGCAGTAATGTATACACTTAGTTAAATAAATTTAAAAAAAATACATAGAATAACAATCGTTCTGACGGCGTGCTTATCCTAATTTAAATCATAATTACGATAATTTTCCTTTATTTTGTCTACGTTAAAAGTTTTAAAAAATATGAAAATAAAATAAAATATTGATAAGCAAAAAAAAAACTACAGCCTCTGTTTGATACCAATTTCGTCTGTCCCCAAACACACAAACTATGTTCTGTGCCCAAACACGAACCCTAAATCCGTCCAAACAAGACTGGCGACGCGACGCGTGATGCAAAATGCAGTAAAACTCATAACTGGAGGAAATAGCTTCTCAACCCTGAGATGGTAATAACTGAGTGCGTCAACTTGCCTATAAAACCGAGGGTTAGTACGCAATCGTGATGTCTGAGTTCACATTTACTGATAAATAAAGGAACAATACTTTTATGGTCTTCGTTTGAGGTTATAAATTGTGGTCATTGCAGTTGTATATTCGTTTTTTTTTTACTTTATACATCTAGGCATTTCACCAATTTCACGTACAATACTTATCCTTTATTGTACACCAAAAACAAAAAACAAAATCAATAGGTGCAAAAACAGTTCCAGCAATTTTGTTGCACAATAGGCGGTCTTATCCCATCAACTGGTAAGCGGCCAGATACTGGTTCTTTTAAAAAATATTCATCTGGTAAGTGGCCAGATACTTGGTCGTTTTTTTAAAGTTACCTATTATTTGGAACCAAAGTTTGGAATTGGAACCTACGTTTGGAACCACAGACCAAAAGTTATACATATCTACGACTAAACACAAGAATTAACGGCACATTCACATCCTAAGGTGAAGCATGCCTAGTCTGGACTAACTAACTCTCGAAGAGGCTGCCGGAACACATTGCTAGTTGCTTGGTGACAGATTTTTCAACAAAACCATGCTATGATTTTCACACAATGTTTTTTTTTACGGAAAACCCGAGCTCAGTGGCTGGGATTGAATCCACGATCTACAAGACGCAAAGCGGCCGTACGTCTGACAGATCTGTAATCGCTCCAAAAAGTCTTAAATTTATTAGGAAATCCGCACTAAAGCCATGTATCACATTATACTAACTATGCACACATATATATATGTAACTATGCATACGAGTATGTATATGTACCTATATTGCATTTGCATCTCTTTGGATTGTCGTGTCAGCAAACACAGAGGTCTTCACGCGATCGCATGCGATGCCACAGTTTGGCAACTTTATCACCGACTTGACACACTATAGAACAGCTTATCTGGCAATAGTTGAATAGACTCTTTAAAGTCTTTCCACGAACGGTTTGTCTATAAATAAATCGCTCGTAAAGTAAAGACGTAGATAGTTAAAATTTATAGAGTGCGATATAAGAAACAAAAAAGTAAAATTGACGCATTTTTGTTTGGCACCCATAGTCTATTTTATTTTATTTAGGTATTTAAAATATTAGGACACAGCTCACACTCGGCTGGTTAACCCCATACTGAACCATTTCTAATTTGTATTATGGTAGCTAACACAAATGATATATTACAACTAAATAAACATACATACATATTTTATATAGATACATATTTAACACCCACAGCAAACAAATTTAGTTAAGCACAAAGATGTTGGCTGTGCCGGGAATCGAACCCGGAACCTTATGATTGGCAATCCGGCATGGTTACCTTTACGCCAACGAGGTCGTCAATACTGTCGTATTTACACTGTGTTAAATAAAATTGGTAGCTGCTGTATTGAAAAATAAAACGGTAGACCACATAAACAAAAACTTCTTGGTACATAATAGTATCGTTTCTAGTTATTGGTTCAAAGTTAAGGCCTTTACGCGAGTACCAACATACAAACATACAGATAGACCAAAGCAAAATCGACCGGTTATTCCAAAGACTTTACTCGCTTCAATGCTACTTACGAAATGTCACGTAGATGTTAAAATTCAAGGAATTGATGTTTGAAATAGTTTTTTCTCGCGCCTGCATCAGAATCGGTTCAAACGAATTTTATTGCATTCGATATTTATTAAACAGTCTTATGTATCTTCATGAATCATTGTGAGGACTGCGAAGCTTTGGTATTCTCTTCCTGAGAAGTACGATTTGGGGGTCTTCAAATCTAGGGTAAAAAAGTCATATTTAAGGCAAAAGTGTTACTTAGACGACAGTAAAGCTTAACATCAGACAGTGGTCGAAAGTGAGCTTATTTAGCATATTTTTTTTTAAAGATTGTGTTTGCCTATTTTTATACAAAGCATACAATTTCAAAGCCTCGTTAAGTATTCTTTCCTTTTATATAAACTCCACTATTCTCAGTTTTAAAAATAATAATTCTTAAGCAAACTTGGAGCGTACTCTTCAGACGTCGAGTCAGTTTTATATTTTTCAAAGAAAATGCTGTTATTTGAGAAAATGAATAGTGAAAACGTTTTCTGCATAAGTTAAGTATACAATCCAGGCTTAACGTTAAATAACATTTTGATTAAACTTTCTAGATAGCTGGTTTATTATTGGATTTTATTTACGACACCTGGCGCAAAAACGATGTGGTGTTATAAATTTGACATTGTTTGTGTGATTGATTTGATTTTTTGATTTGGTAATTGAATTTCACATTTTTTAGGGTTCCGTGACTAAAAGGTAAAAACGGGACCCTATTACTAAGACTCCGCTGTCTGTCTGTCTGTTTCTAGGCTGTAAGAAGCTCTCAGAAACCGTAATAGCTAGAATGCTGAAACTTTCACAAGATATGTATTTATCGTGGCACTTTAATTAATCAAAGTTAAGTTGGTAGCCGTATAACAGAGAACATTGAAAGCTGGCAGCATTATCACGCTGTATGCTGTTGCACAAGAAACCAGCCAACGAGCGTTGCTGTCCTCAGTAACGTCATAGAATTTTGAACCTTAACACTTAAAAAGATTATTAGCTGTAGAACCTTTGGTATGGGAGCCTCGTCGTCTTACCTAAAATGTATGGAACTAACATTTGAGAGTGAATTTTTACACGCTTTATATTAGCTTCACCTGTATGTTTGTAACCGACTTCTTTGGGCGCGATTTTGACTCACTTTAAACGGCCAGATTTCGTTCCAACTTTGTAGATTTATTGAGAACCGATGACAATACACTAATTTGATAAAATTATTTTTAACTCCCATTAGAAGGATGAGTTTATTTACCTATAACCTTGTACACTTCTATTCTAGCTCTAGGTGGGTAATAAATTGTATAAGTCAACATTGTAATAAGTTAGAAAAACAATTGAACGAGAGATACAGAAAGCTTTTATTAGTCTACCATTTATTGTATTACCTTTTGTGCCTAAAATATATGGCAGTAATTTATCTTGTTAACTAAAATAAATAAATAAATAAATATTTTTTCACACACAGCTGGTTAGCGCCATACTAAACCATTTATTGTGGTTGCTAACACAAATAAATGGCAATAATTAGCCCACTGTTGGGACTCGGGGCCTTCTCTCACTAGGAGAGATATATAGGCCATAATCCACTACGCTGGCAAAGTGTGGGTTGTCGGATAACACAACTAATATACTTCATGTACATAAATACTTTATATTCATACATAACACCCTGAACAAAGGTCAATGGAACGAATTTAGTTCATCACAAAATTTCTGGCCGTGCCGGTAATCGAACGCAGGACCCTCTGGTTGGCAGTCTGACATGGTCACCGCGCATTAAGCAAACGAGGTCGTCCACGTCGAACTAAATAATTGTTTATTGAAAATAGTATGAAAGGGGTTTATTTAGAGTTTTAATTTGGTACGAATTAAATGTTTAAAAAGCTATAAAACATATATTTATTGTTTTCCTGCAACGTTGATTGAAACCGTTGAAAGGTCTACAGCATTTTAAACACATTTTAAACAATACGTATGAAACTAGAAACTAACAAGATCTCTTTGTCGTATTTGTAAGAAGTTCTAAGCTTAAAATTCAAATCATTATTCAAATTATGATAAATTCTTTTTTCAAATTTCGAGAATAGGTTTCTTTGTTGCTCGAAAAAAAAATGAATTTAGAACTTTTTTTCCATCCTTTATTTCAAAGCAGGATCCTAAGCAATGAGTTTTCTTATTTAAACTCGTAACTCTTCGAAGGTTTATAGAGATATCCGTGAAATTCCCCAGCAACAAAGCTAGCTATCGTCACATCAGGTTTATAACCGCCGGTTAACGGGCCAGTGCGTAAATCAGCCGGTTTACTGCGCGACCAAACGCCGGATTACATGAACGATACCTCTGTGTACTGTGACGATGTGAAAAGGATCGCGTTTATTAGTGCTATGAAATTGGATAAATATAAATAAACTAGCAAACCAGGCGAACTCGGTTTCGCCACAAAATTGAAATTTTGTTTGCTACAAACTTCACGGGCCTTTCCAACATATGCAAAAATTGGTTCGTGCGTTCTGGAGTTACAGCGTCATGAAGGAAACCCCGACTTATTTAATATTATAGATTATACATATATAAAATAATATAAGGACACATTTCTCACACGGTAGAGTTAATAGGTATCATCTAGGTACGCGTGCCACAGCGTAGACTGCAGCGCAGTTTAACATCAGGCTAGCTGTAGTCAAACGCAAACCTATCAAGGATAAAAAAAGAAACTTACTTATATATACATCGTCGTTTTTAAGCCGAGGGCTAATGAGATCAATTCATAACATCGGTAGCTGAAATAGTTTGGCGAGTGACGGAAGCACTAGAATATCGAGGTCGAATATTCACCCCGAACGATTTGGGTTGACATTTGCAAATAGCGTTATTGGCACAATGTGGATTGTTGCCTCCTGAGGTTTGTAGCTTTAGGTTTTGCGGTGACATCAATATTTCGAGATAGCATTAATTTAATGGCGAGTACATTTTCGTATATTCGGAGTGTGTGTATTTGAGTGTTTCAACCAATATACTTATCGACGACCTCGTTGGCGTAATGGTTACCATGCCGGACTGCCAATCAGAAAGTTCTGGGCTCGATTCCCGGCACGGTCAACCTCTTTGTGCTGAACTAAATTTGTTGGCTGTGGTTCTGGGTGTTAAATATGTATCTATATAAAATATATGTTTATGTATATGTAGTATATCAGTTGTGTTAGCTACCATTATACGAACTAGAAATGGTTCAGTATTGGGTTAACCAGCCGTGTGTGAAATGAGTCCTTATATTTATTTATTCCACTCATATTTTACAGGCAAAAGTTTGTTAATCCGAGACTAAAAGTAGCAAATGTACATATGATTTTTTCCAGGGTCAAAGCTATTTCTTCATACCAATCTTCATCTTTATACTAATAGATAACAATGAATTTAATTTATAATTTAAGTATAGTTAATAATATAATTATATCATAACCTAATTCAAGTGCATTGAACAATATAACAAAACAAAAAAAAAATACTAATTAATTATTATTTGTTGAAATTATCGTTATTATTAAAAGAAAACGTACGAAGAGGTACGCCTAGTACAAGAACCATATTAAATAAAATAGACAACAGAAGAGGAAAGATGGTAGGCCACCTTATACGACATGACAATTTCATTAAAAATATTGTAAAAGGAAATATAGAATCCTGGAGAGGAAGAGGAAGACCTAGAAGATCATATTTAGACCAAATTAAGGAGAAGGCGAAAGTCATGTCGTATAGGGAGGTCAAGGATTTGGCCGAAGATAGAACTACCTGGAAAAAACTCCACAGACAAGAGCCCAGCTCTTAAATATTGAATGAGTGAATGAATGCATGAATGAAATTATCGTTGTAAAGTTATTCGCCAGTAGCATTAGAAAATAGTTTCTAAGATCTCCCCTCTTGTTATCATGTCAAAGTCACCTGTCAAGACGCTGTCATGCGGGAAATTAAACCAAAGTGATATATCCCACCCGGAGTCACAAGTGGAACATATGGCCGGAGATTTTTTCCCATTTTCCCCGTCATGTGAAAAGGGCATGAGATGAGTCCATGGTTAATATAATTATTTTATTTATTGTCATGTATGCAAGCTATCCTAGTAATATAAAAATGCGAAAGTTTGTGTGTTAGTGTGTAGGTTTGTTATTTCTTTATGCTCGAACGGCTGAACCGATTTCGTGAAATTCGGTTGGGAAATAAATTTGATTCTGGATACATAGGCTTCCTTTATCTCGGATTAACGCGCGAAGCAGTTAGTATTTTATAATCCTATCAATATTATTATTGCGAGAGTTTGTGCGTGTGTGTCTATGTTTGTTACTTCTTCATAATAAAACAGCTAAACCGATTTGAATGAAATTTAGTACGAAGGAAACTTGTTTATTGGACTAACACGGATTTTGTAAATGCCACTTTTTAATTTCAGTAGTTTTGCATGGTCACCCATCCAAGACTGTCCGCATTGACCGTTGCTTAAATTCGGTATTAAATTTTTATTTTACATTTTATGGGAAACTTACAGCTAAATTACTAAATATCTTATTATTATTTTAGTATTAGAGTCAAGTCACGTTAGTTAATCGAGCTACAAGGTCTTACATATGTATTTGCTTAGATACAAATACAAATACAAAATAATTTATTTGGACCAACTTACATTCTAAACAAAACAAACATTAAGTATAGGTACCTTAACTAATTAATATTTTTTCTAGAAGCTAGGTCTTAATGTAGTGTGGTGCCTAGTTCCTGCAGTAGGATACCCTGTGCTTGCAGGAGCTAGCTCTCTTCAGAGGTGCTACAAATGGAGTTGGGATATTAATGTTGTGTTGCTGAGTGCTAGTTAAATATGAGTGAGTGTGTGTAAAGTAAACAAGGATACATTATTAAAATGTATATATAAATGTATATAGATTGAATATTATACCGCTAGTGGAATAATATAAGAATTGTTGCGTTAAGAAATAAGAGAAGATAGTTTATTCGCATCAACCGTTGCTTAACTTTGAGTTTGTTAATATATTTTTATTATTATGCTATCATTATTAGTAGTAGTAATAGTAAAGTAATATAGTACTAATAATGATAGCATAATAATAAAAATATATTAACAAACTCAAAGTTAAGCAACGGTTGATGCGAATAAACTATCTTCTCTTGTTTCTTAACGCAACAATTCTTATATTATTCCACTTATTCTACTTGTAGGTAAAAATGTACCTAAGAAAAACGTGCATCTATCCCATTTATCCGTAGTCCCACAGTTGCGGCGGAACGTCAGGCTGTCGGCGCTTTCCCAGTCGCGCGGGAAATTAAAACCGCCGTGACATGCCCTAATGGCTGGATTAACTTGGAGCTCTAATGTATTGCTTACTTTAAACTAATGAAATATACCCGTAAAACAGTAAACTTAGTTATCATGGCCCTGCGATAAAGGCTCCTGGTAGTCCTATAGCAGGGCGTAGTGCTCCCTACAGCGTACCAGTTAATCTTAAGGTCATCATGTAGACGTAAAAATTAAAAATAAAATAAAATATTTATTTACCACAGAAAAAAAACTTAAACATTGAAAATGAAAAAAAATGAAATGAAAACGATTTTTATTGTACAGGAAATTTAGGTTTACAGCTACTTGTACATTTGTATAAGACATGTGTGGTTTGCTTAATGCGTGTAGAGTATTAGTGTTGCATATACATACATGATTATAAGTCTATACTTTAATAATCTTTATTACAATGTACCTACTCGTATAAAAGACTAAGGGGACTCTGTGAAACATACGCAACTCTTGCAAAATGTCACCATTTATGTTATCTTATTTTATCTAAGCTCGATTAAAATCAGATTCAGCAACAACAACGTCATTTGCCAGCTTTGTAGTTTACACATAAATATCGATTGACCGTATTATGTACTAGCGACGCTCCGTTGTGTTATTCGTGTAAGTCCGGGCCAAAAAGTAGTTAATCCAGGCACAAAACTATCTTAGAGGTTCATGGAAATCAGTTTGAGTGTGAAGAAGTTATGAACATGCACTTATACACATTCTCATACAAACTTTCACATGCATGTATAATATTAGTAGGATTCAAAATTGGAATATTGAATTGTGAAATATTTTACTGTTGCATATATGAAAGCTAACAGGAAACCGGCAAATTCAATTGTTTGTGCAAGTCAATTGAAATTTGTAAGCAAACACAATTTAAACTTCTATAAACATAAGGCTTAATATCAGGCCTAGAAATAGGAAACTGACTTAAAACTATTTCTAGATCCTTACGAGCAAAACTCATTGATGTTTATAGATGACCTCGTTGGCGTGACGGTTACCATTGCGGACTGCCAACCAGAAGGTCCCGGATACGAAAAAATATGTTGGCTCTTGATCTGTGTCCTAAATATGTATCGATACTAAGTTTTTTTAATGTATATGTACTTGTAGTATATCACTGGTGTTAGCAACCATAATACAAAATATAAATAGTTTAGGATGGGTCTAACCAGCCATGTGTGAAACGTGTCAAAAAATAAGAATAAAACTTTTTTTTTTGTAAACAGTCTGTGATAACTTACTAGCACCATGTTAAAACCGTGTATTTCAACCAATTCCTGGTACCAATTCCAAACCACCTGCCGATTTGAAGCGATTCAGCTTCCGTTCGGTAAAACCATCACGCTACCATGAAGCCATTTGATATTACAAATAACCTTTTTCAAATACCTGTGTCCCCATGTCGGTCACGTAAGTACCGGTCAAACAGGGCCGGATCGTAAACGGGTTTACGGCTCTTTTCCACTCGCGCAGGGCCGGATTCGGCCGTAAAATAAGTGTCAATAGCCCCCGAGTGGAAAGCTTTCAGATTTGAAGATTTACGCGCACCTACGTAAGAATATAAAGGGCTCAATTAGCTGGACTTTGGGTGGTGTTATTGAAACTGAAAGAGGTAGGTATTTTTACTTTCTTTCAATCTTACCCTTACGTGGCTTGTGGAATACTTATATCAAGAGGTTTTTTAAAAACAGTTTTATTGTTTTTAGCTTCCACGTTTTTACGATTAGACTTTTACATCTTTAACATCGATAATAATTCTTATTTTTTTTACTTCCTATTTTTGATGATAGGATGATCTTGTGTAAGGTCACAACCGGCCTGATATTAAGCAAGTTGCGGTCTAAGCGCGCTTGCCTAATAGAACTTGGTTCACGCTTGCTAACTCTTGTACTTACTATGTGAGAACATGACTGTTTCATGGACCTATGCGTGTGAAAAAAATGCGTCAGATTTAACTAGTTTTTGTTTTTCCATTAGTTCGTTTTTTAAAATCTACAATTTTCGTTATAAGAAAATATTTTGTGTTCTTGTAAAATTCGCTTCTTATAAACAATCTAAACACAAACTATATAAGTAGTCACGAATAGAATGTATTCAGCCCACATCCGAGTTGCATCCGTACCAAGCTGTTTCTCTGTGTGCAATGCAGTGTTTCAAATCGCCGCAAACGCCAAACCGAGCGCTGGGTTCTGGCAGATTTTACTATTTGTTTATTCGACTTGAATTTGTTCTCATCATCCCTGAAGTTGTTAGGGGTCTACCACGAAAAATATGGTTGAACATATAGTAAAAATGTTATATACATTATTTTAATCGTGATAGCGAAGTGTGTGGCGATATGAAATTTTGTTTCTTTCTACTCATTACAGCATTTGATCACTTTGCCCTTAGTTGGAACACATTAGGAACTAACTCTCAAGGAGGCTGCCGAAACACGACGGATTTTTCACTTTGTTAAGGGTTGCCAGGTGACCTGTGCCCTACCACCATGTACCTTAAGGGACGTAAGGTGTAAAGACGCAGCTTTTTCTCCAATGGATCTATATGTGTATGTATTTTTATTTTTATATGTTTTTTTTTATCTCAGTTTTAAATTACTCAAGCAAACAGTAAACGAATTATCTTACTTTACTCAAGCAAACGATAATTGAATAATTACAGTAAACCTACAGACTGAAATTCCAAATCAATTCATACATACATAAATCGGTCCCACTTTCCTAAATAATGCACTCCACTGTATACAAAATTTAATGGATTTCACTCACATAGGGAAGACTATTACTGGGACATGTTCCTATTTCCATATTATCCATTTCACTTAGCGGAAATGTATAATCCTTCGGTGTGAGGGTGTCACATAATCCCGAACATGTACAGGGCTACTGGTAAATAACGAAAAACCTTGCAAGGGCCGCTTTTATACGGTTACGCCGCTTTTATACGGGGTGATGTGGCGTCAAGCCATCATTCAAGCAATCGCACAGCTGCGCGAAACTGGCAACACATCCAATGAGCGCCCGCGCCGGGAGCTTCGGTGCACAGTGGCGCCATTAGGACACTAACGAGACAGGCAGGGGACTTGTGACCTTGTGAGGTTACCTGTGGCTGTCCACTATTACAATGTGATAACTGAATAAACTATGGGCGAAACGAGGCTATGAGGTCTCATTCATAAGTGCTAGATATCGCCTACATTGATATATCTGTTTTGAACAAATATCTCCATATTCCATGAACTAGGCATAAAGTAGCGTCTATTAACAACAGTACAGTCTCGCATTCTTTCTTTTGTCATGTTTCGAGGCGTTTTTTATCTGTCCATAGAGCGCCTAGTCGTACAGGGCAAAGTAGAGTGTGATCTGTCCCATCCATCACTACTTCATGACGACCATGACCGCTCTGTCAAGAGCGTACCGTCTTAGAAGAAGATATTTCATCATTATACACTATTCTATACAAACACCATTTTTACAAAGGAAACACCCGTTTCCTTATTATAGTACCACACAAATATGTCAATAAACATAAATGACTATACAACTCACCACTCTATCATACTACAACAGCAAAACTTATTACGTCACTTACAATCACACATTAATATATTTTGGCCAATTGAACAAAACAATTTTAAGATCATTTAAAAATTTAAAATTATTTTGTAGAATCCGCAAAAGTAGGCAGCACTAAAAGCCAAAAAGTGTTTAGCCAAATTGAAAAAAAAAAAATGTGATAATCTGTGTCCGTCCAACTGTTAGTGTTATTGTTACAAATAGGTTACGTTTTTGTCAGAAATTCAAGTTTCACAAAAAAAAAATTAGTTTAATAGTGATTAGTATAACTATAAATAAAGACGACTGACGCCCTGCAACACAGGCTCTCCCCGAGCCTTCCTGCGGGGCTCAGGGCTAAACAAGCGTACTAAAATGTAATTTGTAATTTAAATGTATAGTTTTTAAGTATGTATTTTTCTCCTTTGTAATCTGCACGCATAACTATCTTTATGGAAATAAATATTCTTTATCTTATTTTTATCTTTATTTTTGTTTTAGTACCGCAGTTACACTGCAGAGTTTAGCTAGTTCAAGCATTTTCTCATTAGACACTTCATCTCTCCAGGAGACGCCTAGAATACTACATAGGCAGCGCATGTGGAAAGAATTCAATCGTCTCTCTTGCCTGGAGTATGATGTCTAGGTGAGACCTGCCTTTGTAGTATTCTAGGCTACGTTCAATAGTATATTTAAGTCGCATGTCTGATACACGATCATCTTATTGTTCCAGACTCTTGTACACAGCTTCCCAATCAACGTGGTCACCTTCTACCCATAACCTGACTTACTAGCACTGTGTAAGAAGCTGTGGCTGCCAGACAGGTTTATTCAACCATCAAAGAAAGTGCTACAACGCACGGACGCTGCTATAATCTTCTGATTAAGATGCACAAAGGCTGATGATAAATGAATCACTTCACAATATTATTAGGTATTTCCCGCAAATATGGGTTAAATCAGTCAACCTTACAAACGAGCACACAAACATTTTTTATTCACCATATTCGTTAAATAGGCGATTAAGTAATATCGAACGAGAAACAATTTTTGAAGCGAATTTTCAGATTAAGTGCAGTTCTGGATATGTATAATGTATGATAGCCCTGTTCCCTCTGAACCTCACTGTCTTCAAGGCGAGAGCGAAACTGTTTCTACTAGGCAAGGGTGCTTTATCCTAGACCGCAACATCACATCAGGTGAGTTGCGATCAAGTGCAAGCAGGCGTTTTTTTTTACATATAATATTACGGTATGGCTGAGCGTAGCTTCACGGCTTAGCGACAATCTGGCCTACAGTGGAGCATGCCTAGTCTGGAAATACTAGCTCTCAAGGAGGCTACAGGAACCCGTCGTTAGAGTCCTTGTCGAAATATTTTTCAACTAGGTGGTTGCTAGCGAAGCGCCAACTAGAAAATGCAAAAACAAATTTTGCTTTACTTTCGAGTAACTCTGTGTGTAAATGCCACGGTTTACGCAAGTGTTTGTTTACGTTTACCAAGTGTAGGGTTGTGTCTTGAAAGTGGAAGAGGGTAAGTTTGTGTCACTTTCAAGGCTACAAAGTAACCGTGAACCTAACAGTACTTTATACATTTTTTGTGTTAGCTGAGTTTATGTATCGAGAGGGGCACCCATAAACTAAAAATTAAAGGTTTGATTTTGGTTTATTTAGTGGTAATTGAAAAAAACATCCACCGAGGTTTACATCTGCCCGGTCCCATACAATAAACATATTTTTTTTACTATATATCAAAAATGGTAGCTGCTAGACACTAATTTTTTTACAAAATAAGTATGGAATCTCTAAAAACATAATCAATCAGTACATTAAACAATACAGCTATGTAGTTAGTGTATTTGACCATCACAGCAGACACACAAGCTATTTTGTGTGTCTGCATATCGAATTAATATCATGTTAGGTTAGGCTACACAATTTCAACTAGGATGTGGTAGCCATGCAAGCACATCAATCAATGAATTGTCTTTTTGTAAAAATCATAATGCATTAATGAAAATTTATCATATCTACATATGATAAATTTTCCGTACCTAATTAGTAAAAAAATTAAGTGTCTAGCAGCTACCATTTTTGATATATAGTAAAAAAAATATGTTTATAGTATGGGACCCTAAATATTATCATTTTTTTTTTTTTTTTTAGAAATTCTTGTTATATTCGATACGGAAAATACATATTTTGTGAAAGTTTCAGCTTTCTGGCTATTCGGTTTCTGAAATACAGCTTGGAGACAGACAGCGGAGGCTTAGTAATAGGGTTTCGTTTTTATCTTTTAGGTACGGAACCCTAAATCAACAGTCTAAAACTATACTTGAAAAACAAAGATTTAAAATAAAGGAGAGACAACAGTAGTTCCCTCAGGTGAGCCAGCAACCCGGTCCCGTTGCTCCAATATTCATTTGCATTCAACTTTCGAGCTTTGTGACATAAGACAATAGAAGACTGCAGTGCACCTATGTGAGCTAACTCTGTGATACTACACGTTGTGAAGTCTAGCTATCTTTGAAAATACAGCAATCTTGCTAGAGAAGGTCTTTTAGACAGCAAAATTAAAGAGTACGACGAAAAATTGTCGAAGACAAAAATGTTATATGAAGATATTTTTAATGGAAAAAAAACGACATCTGATTTTAATTTTCTGCGATGAAACTGCTGATGTTTCAGTATAATTAGTGACATTTGAAAATACAGCAATCTTGCTAGAGACAACCATCTAGACAGTAAAATTAAAGAGTACGACGAAAAATTGTCGAAGAAATGAAATGTTTTATTAAGAAATTTTGAATAGGAAAAAACGACATCTGATTTCAATTTACAGTGATAAACCCCTGATGTTTCAGTATAACTAGTGACATTTGAAAATACAGCAATCTTTATAGAACAAGTCTTTTAGACGACAAAATTAAAAGAGCATGATATACGATTGGTGAAGAAAAAATGTAAATATGAAAAGAGTTTAATAAAAAAGAAAATAACATCTGATTTCAATTTCCAACGATGAACTGGCTGATGTTTATGAATAACTATGTGCATTTATTAATTCTAAAAAGTAATATTACATGAATAATGTATACCACGTCTGTTAAGTCACGATAAGGTTAAATAACAAGTGGAATGAATGAGATCTCAATATTTTAAAAGCTTTCACTTGTATTATTGTTATTATAACAACATTTATAAGTATGAGATTTTTGTTATTTTTAATTTTATTCATATTAATAATTAATCCTAAGACGATGACCTCGTTGGCGTAATGCCATACCATGCCGGTCTGCCAATTAGAGAGTTAAGGGCTCACTTCCCGGCATGGCCAACATCTTTATGATGAACTTAGTTTGTTGTCTGTAGGTTTGGGTCAATATAAAGTATTTATTGAGGAAACAGTTTATTTCAGAAATTATTTTCCATGCAATTACAACGTCATACCTTGAATTAAATTACACTTTTTATGTATGTATAAAATATGTAGTATATCAGTTGTGTTAGCAACCATAAAACAAACTAGAAATGGTTTAGTATGGGCCTAACCAGCCGTGTGTGAAATGTGGCCTAATATCAATTTATTTTAATTTATTCAGAATTGTTCTTATGTAGACTTTGCAATATGATCTGTAGAAGGTAGCAGGCAGTGGATGGCGAAAAAGAGCACAGGATAGGGCCAAGTGGCGTGCCTTGGGAGAGGCCTATGTCCAGCAGTGGACGAGCATAGGCTGATGATGATGACGAGACTTGTATGTTAAGACACATAAAAGAGCAAACACTCCTTACGAGATAGCTTATTAGCTAGGTAAAACTTACAAAAGGTATAGTTGAGCCATCGCTAAGCTTTATATCGTAAGGTAATGTTCACACAATCCCGAGATACTCAGAGGGAGATAATATCATAGAATATTCGAACCCAATTAGGGTGTACGACGCACTTGTTGCGCGCCCTTAGTTTCCCGGGGAAAGTGGCGGACTGAAGTCATTTTTGAGTTATATGATGTGTCATAATTTGCGAACCTATAAAACCTATAAAATATATTGCGAAGGTGATGACCAGCTTAGTCGAAGGTGATGACCAGCTTAGCTGACTCTAACGTGCAAATTTGTGTCGGAGGAGAACCGCTGGAGCTGGTGGACCATTACATTTATCTTGGACACTATTTATCTTTTGATGGAGAGCGTCACATCAAAGAAATTTCACGCAGAGTGCAGTTGGGTTGGGCAGCATTTGGAAAACTCGAAGATATCCTGAAAAACCGTAAGTTACCGCAGTGCTTAAAAACTAAACTATATAACCAATGTGTCTTGCCCACAATGACATATGGAGCCAAAACATGGACCCTAACTGAGGAATCTATACACAAAATCAAAGTTGCCCAGCGGGCAATGGAAAGGGCCATGTTAGGTATCAGCTTGAGAGATCGAGTCCGCAATACGGAAATCCGACGCAGGACGAAAGTTACTGACGTCGGAAACCGTATTACGCGACTCAAGTGGCGCTGGGCAGGACACGTTGCCAGACGTAACGACAACAGATGGAGCAAAACTATCACAGAATGGCTTCCACGGGATAGCAAGCGCCCTGTCGGCAGACCACCAGCCCGATGGACCAACGACATCCGGTCCATAGAGGGAACGCTATGGGTCCGTGGAGCACAAGATCGTATTTACTGGCATAAGAGAGAGGAGGCCTATACCCAGCAGTGGGTAGATATAGGCTGATGATGATGATGATGATAAAATATTTTGCTTCAACGACTTTGTTGGCGAGATGGCTACCACGCCGGACTGCCAATCCGAAGGTTCCGGTTTCGATTCCCGGACGGCCAACATCTGTGTGTGTTTAACTAAATTTGTTGGCTGTCGGTCTGTTAGCAACCCTAATACAAACTAGAAATGATTTAGTGTAGGGCTGACCAGGCGTGTGTGAAATATGACCTATTATTTATTTATATCAGTGTACTGACTGGCTTTTTATTTAGGAGTGCAGTATATGATAGTCTTCATAACAATCGGAAATGACATAATTTAACAAAAAAAAAACTTTAATTTGTTCTTTCCACGGATGAAAGAAAAAAATGGATATGGTACGTCAGAAAAACATGGGCTAAGGTTGTGAAAAAATGCACAAGTTAAAAACAAAATCCATATTATGTGTTTTGCTGATTTTAACTTTTACGGCTCAGGAATAAAGATCTGTCGACGTGTTTGAACATTATGACGGCTCAAGTAGTATAGCAACTCAAATAAATATTTACTGAAGTAAATGAATTTACAGTAACATTTTAAAAGGTAGCCCTGGCTACTGAGGTATATATTGTGTACAGAAGGCAGTGCCTTCTCAATTTAACAAACAGAATTATTTAACATGACTTGAAATAGTTTATCAAATGACTTGATATAATAAGTCCTATACTAAAATACGGAATCCAGCAATTAATTCCATAGTTTCGATTTGCATAGCGAACGTTCTTACTTATATCCCTAATTTAAATACGAGCGTCGAGCACATCTGCATAACACTCACGAACATTGGCAGCTGATTGCTAAATTGAATGTAATTGACGGAATCATGATCAGATTACACTGATATACCCATTAAATGTTAACGGAGATGAATAGTACATAATCTATCAAGTTACAAATATACGTTAAAAAATAATGACCAATATTGTGTGGTAGCGGCATCTTAGAATTGAAATTTATCATAATGTATGTTCTCTACTAGTCAAACGCTTTCATTTGATACCTATATTTGGTGGAAACCTGAAAAAGTATGTAATCCGCCATTTTGTGGTGGCAGTTCTCAACCGAATTACATCAGACTACAATAACACTCCTGCCTAAAATGCTAGATACACCTATCTATCATATCTACAATTATTTTCTAATGTGCCACTAATTAATTAATTGCATCTAATTTATGTAATCGTAACTATAACTAATTAATTACATTATATTTATTACTAAGACAATTCACCTGGTGTTTATGATATCTTCTCTATTGTTATACAATAGTTGGTAGAATAAGTACCTATAAAATATAATCTTTTCTTTTTTTTATAAAATACTTCTGAAACCTCATTATACTGGTTTAATGAAGACTTAAAACATTTACTCTCATAACAAAACCAAAATTATCAATTCTAGTTTTCAAATCACGTCAAAGTTCACTGATTAAAAACATTTAAATTTCAACCATAGAACGTGTTTTCATAAAGTTATGCCTAGTACGTGGTCGGGAATATTTTTGTATTCGGCCTGACCAAACTTAAAAGCCTGAGTTCCAGTTATTGTGGTTTAGATCAAATGTTCTATGAGAGCTTCAATGAGCACGTAGGGTAGAGTGGTTTAAGATTGCGCGGTCGATAAGAATGCGCGGGCGTTCTTCTGCAGAACAGGAGTGAAGTTCACAGCTAACGTCAGTTGTGTTTTGAAGTGTCAGGGGCACGCGTTATTACCCCGCAAAAATATTTAACTTTGCAAAGATACCTATGGAATTAGGTAAGTTTGAAGTTTTTTGCCTACTCTGATGTAATTTTCTTTCAATTTGATCGTAGTGTCACTTATTATCAAGAACTATTTTATAAATTTTTGATATTGTCGGCGCTAGTAAATTCAATTGAGGAGAAGCTTTAACCATTTTGATTCCGATATATTTAGAAAGATGACGTCCCAATGACGGTTCGATAAAAACGGGCTATCGTGTAAGATTGCGCAGTGGGGGGTTGTATAATATTGCGCGCGCAATCTTAGACACCCAATTTTAAAATTAGTTTAAAATATTAAAAATAACTAAACGATGTTACTCCTACTACAGAATGTCAACACCTAGAAGAGAAAGAACAACTAATCGGAACAGTTCCTTCTTAATAAAAGAAGAACGAAAACGTATCGCAGATGGCGAGAATAAAAGATCGGTGGCAAAATCTCTTGGTATGGCGGAATCTTCACTACGAGTGCGATTGAATAGATCCACTACAGTGACTAGCTTGGGCAGATATAACACTAAGTTTTCCAAAGAAGTAAAGAAAGAGTTTTGTTATTATTTAACTAAGTTAGATGACATGATGTATGGTATGACTGCGGAAGATCTGAGACTCTTAGCCTATGAGTATGCTGAAAAGAATAATATTCCTCACAGATTCAACACAGAGACCAAAATAGCTGGCAAGGAATGGTTAAGAGGCTTCATGAAGCGTCATCCAGAAATATCACTGAGACATCCCACTTCAACTAGCATTGAGGCATATTAAATAGCCTATGGGCTTTAATATTGCAAAGGTTTTTTGTCAACCTCACTGTTCTTATGGACAAATACAATTTCCCCCCGAATGCTAAATACAACATGGATGAGACCGGTATTTCTACTGTACCAAACCAGCATCCAAAAGTTATTTCTACTAAATGTAAAAGTGCAGTGAACAAAATATCGAGTGCAGAATGAGGAACCAACGTCACGATTGTAAGTGCCATGAATCCTGTTGGTCACTTTGTTCCACCTGCATTCATTTTTGGATGGAAGAGGAAGAAGGTTTATTCAGAAGCTATTGTTGAAGATTGGATTGAATGTTTTCAGTGCAAGGAATGGTGGCATGAGAAATGCACCGCTTATTGCATTGGTGGGGCGTTTACTTGCGATTTTTGCCTTGATTGATTGTTTAAAATAGCGCGCATTCTTACAAACCCCTGCGCACTCTTGTCGACTTTAGTGCGCAATCTTATCCACCCGGTAGTGTAAGAATGCGCATTTCCAATTTTTTGTTTTTCCGTTCATAATGATAAAAGTGTTAAGATTTAATTAACAATACTCTCCAATTATGTTGCCTAATGATTAAGGTCTAAGAATATATAAAGTTGATTTCTCTAAGATTTTTTATTATTTTTTTATCGCTGCTCAATCGTTAAGTGCGCGATCTTAAACCACCCTACCCTACTACTGTGATCAAGCTCGTAAAAATACGACTTATTTACTTGTTTCTGCAACAAGACATTTGTCATTTTTTATCAAACACACTGAAAAACAAGCAATAGTAATTTATCTATTTAGGCGAATACAAGCGCAAAATCGCAAGTTTTTTCGCTATAAATCGTAAACAGTAAAAAATATCGAAAAAATAGTTCCAAGGCTGTCTAAAGAACCAACCACTCTAAGGAAATTTATCCTTATTTTGGTAGTCCTTGCCTTAAAGGAAGGCAGCCATGTTAAAAAATATATTTTTGGAATATTAATATTAAGTGGGGAAAAGTGACCTCCACAAAATGAAAAAAAAAATACTCAAAATTATTCTTAGCTAGATCTTTTTCTTATATGTTATAACTATCTCAATCATAATACGTGTTTACAAAAAATGGTGACTAAAATTAAAAGTAGTGAGTTAGCTACCATAAAAGGTATTAAAACCCAAAATAAAAAAAATACTGAAATCATCATTACATAATATAATAATCCAATTGTAATAAAACACCAAAACGATTTCAAGAAGTACAGAATAACCTTTAAACACGACTTCACTTGCTTAGGTACTTGAGTGAATTAAAAAAAAAACCAGCACTGAATTTAACAAAACTCAAGTAGAGTTTTGATAAATTCAGCGCTGGTGAGATCAATAAACAAATGTCTCGAAGGCGAATAAGGCTTTTCCCTTGAAATTTGAAATCTGGCTTTGTTGTACATTTTCCTTGTCCGAAACGAGCTATCTTTTACGTTGTTGCCAAACTTTTTATTCAGTTACCGAAGAGAAAGTTACTCTCGAGGCGGAGTGTTTTATTAGCTTTATTTGCGGATGTATCGGCAAAACTCCGCGGAATGAAACTCTGGTGAAAGGTGTCGAAAGAAATGACGGAACCGACCCTTCACGCCTTATGAAAGTTTAGTTATTAATCTGAGGAAAATCAACAGTTTTGGTTGATTTGATAGTTATTTACTTAAACATTTTCAAAAATGTTAAAAATACAGTATGTTTTACTGCTTACTAAAACAATCATAGAACCATGAGAAAAAAAAAATTACCTGATGGGACTCTAAACTCACTTTCCTATCTCTTTTCCCACTAGGTGAAAAATAGCTTGTCAGTGAATTATTCCCTTTCAAAACTACTTGCTAGTTAGTGTAGTTAAAAATAGTTTTTTCTATTGCTAAAAAAAAGGTAGTGTGTAGACACTGAGTTTCATACTACCAAGTGTAAAAAGTAGTAGCAAATTGTTCAAGTGTATTGTGCTGAAAATAGTTTATAAAGGCTTTATTACTGTGTATTATGTGTATTTCTGTGATACATTACATAACACACTTTACAAAAAATAAGACCCAAATGATGTAAAACACTATTATTTTACTATATTACGTAAGATCTGCAAATAAAGTTACTTTTAAACTGAACTGACTAGGTGGTTTCGGCATTGCTAGCTTTTTTTTATTCACTCTAACTATAATTTCACATGTAAAGTTCAAATTTATCAATAAAATACTTTGACTTTAATATCCATCATATCATCATTCCTCTCGCTTCTATACCATTTTTTACTTGACATAACAATATCCATGAACAGCCTACAAATGAAATCACATCGAGTGGTCAGTATTTATAAAAGTAACCGCTACCAGCCCAACCAACAAACCTGCAGTTCATGTGCAAAAAAGTTTAACAGAACCAATTCGCCAATTGTTTCGAATTGTACAAGCAGTGTAATTCCGAAGCCCACTCCCGGTGGCAATTACAATTCTGGCAACACACGGGTTCCTCGTTAGGTCACGTATAACCAAAATGCTTCGCACGTGCGACGCATACTCCCTTTTGCTAATAGGATTACCGTCAGACCACGTTACGAAAAGAAATGGAGCCAGCACGCGTCGATTATGAATAATTTCGGCTACACGCGTGACAATTTTGTGGGTATAATTCGCTGGGCGGGACTATCGATTGCTTCGGTACGTGATCCTTGTGATAGTCGTTTTGTACTGAAACTTTAATGATATTCTGACGACTTTGGAAAGTTACTTTTGTGGTTTTGTGGGGACTCGATGTTGGAAACTTTTTAACGTGATCGTTATTATTAGTAAAAAGATAAAATGATTTTACATCTATTTTTGAAGTTTTTTTTTCGTTTTTTTATTAATAGATATACATTTGACAAATCGTCGCCGTAGTTGGAAAATTAAATAACTAACCAATTTCGTGAAATCGACTTTTTTGCATTATCATAAAGTCCAATTCAAGCGGCATCTTTCTGTCTCACTAAAATTGTAATATCTTAATTAATCACAAAGTAAACTACACATAAACATTACAACGCACTATAGTTGGAAAAATAAATATCGAATATAAGAGAATAATTTAGCAAAGGAAAATAAGCTAACTCGGAAATAATTAGATAACAACACCCATGCGTCAATTCAAGAGCGAATAAAGTGCATAAAAGTGTTTTGGTCTCGAAAAAAGTTAAACTAACATTTAACTTTTTTCGAACTTTTTTTAGCAAAACTAAATAATTACATGAAATATTAAAATTTTGGGCGAGGGAGAAATACATAGTGGCTATTTTTTGCTTTTCTCACAAACGAATCAATTGAAATAAAATTTCTCTGAATGAATAACTAGGTGCTTTATCAATCTTTAACATATTAAAATTTGGACAGCAAAATTGTTTTTCAAAAAAAAGTTATCATCATTTTTGTTGCAAAAAAACAGTAAATTGCGTTTTTCTCGCAATTTTGATTTTGTTAGTTATTTAATTTTCCAACTACGGCGACGAAATACGATGCAAGATTTTTTTTACTTACCTTACGTGCGTACTTATGTACGTTCAAAGTCAGGCTAAACATTCAATTTAATGCCAGAGCGAAGGCATTTCCATAATACTCAAAAGTAATACCTATCCACTTGGAGTTGATACTCAAAATGTCGTCAAGCCAAATTTTTGCATAAATATTATGAGATCTTGATGATTGTAATTTAGGTAATCTTAATTTACCATAACTTGACAAACAATTCTACTAATTATAATTAATTCAAATTCTACCAATTACAATTATTATTAGGTATATTATAAGTATGCTTAAAAGTCCTCAGTCAAAACCTTCCATCAACTCCTTATGCACTCAATTGAGGGTCCAGTTTTCAACTTCCATTCGGTTAGAACCATTTTCCAGCGGCCAGCTTTTAATTGTATTTGTTATACTTACTTTTATAAATAATGAATATTTTTTATTTTATAAAAAGAAAATGGCGATGGGTTATCGTATATGTAGATGGTACTGTTATGCAGAGCGACAGTGGATCCACAAACACTCATTCTCCCATTACTTACTGAGCTACAATAGTTTTTACCTTATTTTTCTCTTAAAATGTCTCACATCTTTATAAGAATTACCTATCCTTAGAAACGAAAATATAAAATGAAGTATTTTTGTAAATTTATCTCTGCGGTTTTGGGCTCAAATGCGAGATAAGAAGGTAAAGTTTAGGGTCTCTAATATGACCCAAGCAGGCTGTATCGAAGGACGATGGAATAAAGATCGCCCTTTATTTTACAGCTTGCGCGGTTTTATCGGGATTATCTTGTTACACAAGTGAAAGAATAAATCCTTATTATTATTATATCTATTCTATATGACATTCTATGTTTTCTAAATGATAATTATGTTTAGAGAAGTGATTGCTAAATATAATAATAATAATAATGTTTATTGAACTTAAAAGACTTACAATCTACAAGAATACATGACTTATAAACGAATTTACAAGATACTTGTACTAAAACATTTTTAATACCACTGATGTTTGTTTTACTTATTCGTGTATGTGGTCAAGGTATGGTGTCATGAGTCATGGCATGATATGTATACGTATCTTGACGATTGTCCGTAAAAGTAAAACTTAAAGCTGAAACCTACAATTTAAATTTAACACGTCAATCTATCCATGGAAGCGTCTAAGTGTAGCCATTTTTTGCATAGGTCACTCATTCAAAGACCGCATCGACTATTGCTTTAGAAAGATGAAGGAAGAAAGAAGATAGAAGAAATTAATTCATTATTAACTTTAATGATTGCTTAAAATAACCATAGTAAGCCGAGCTATTTGTCGATTCGTAATAGCCTAACAGTAATATAATAAGTACATTGGCCTCACAAATTTCAACTGATTATTTCATATTTCACTTTTTATTTACATTATGAAGGTTATTAAAATATGGTAACCTAAAACGAGTTTCACATTTTAACTAGCAATGAGAAGTCCACACACTGACTATGTAAACCGAGCACAAGTCCTAAAACAACACAAGCTGGAAATTTTTAGATCTCTCGGTAGAATATTATTTTATTATCGCCCTTACTTTTATAGCTCTCGCTAGAGATAATAATATAATAAATGTCTCAGTTTTTATCGACTTTTGACGAAACAGGGAGGAGGTTTTCTATTCTTTGGAAATGTTGGTGCCTTTTAGGCTTCCGTACCTAAAAGGTGAAAACGGGTCAAAAACCCTATTTCAGGCCTCAGCTGTCTGTCTGTTTGTCACCAGGCTGTATTTCAGAAACACTGATAGCTAGAAAGTTGAAATTTACATAAGTTTATATGATGTATATCACATGCACTATACAACAAATACTAAAAAAAAAAAAAATGAATATATTAAGGGGGATCCCCATACAATAAACGTGTTTTTTCCTGTTACTTTTTGTCCCATATTAATAATGGTAACAGACAGAGGCTTAAAATTATCACAGAAAATTTAGTTATTACTTAATTATTATCTTTCAAAATATTTTTTTAAAATATAAATATTTAAGGGGCGTTCCATACAATGTGCGTAATACTACATCGATTATCATAAAAACTATTGGTACAATATTTAATTTATCAGTTTTTAAATATTTTTAAGGTACACCCTTTTTATGTAATGTTTTTATTTTTATACATAGTGGTACGGAACCCCGCGTGGACGAGTCCGTCTCTAGTTTGGTTGCTTATTATATCTACTTTGACTACACAGCGGATTGTTTTCTAGTCGTTGAAATCAGCGAATATAAAATAAAACAAATCTTAAAAAATAAACAAAAAGGAACATTTGACAATTTCGCTTGCCATCAGATGAATTGCGATAAAGCGTAAGCCCTTTAAGAAATATACAATTTTGTGTTATTCATCAAACTTATTAATCTAAAACAGTCTAATGTGATAACTTCTCTTCCAAACACCAAGTTCCGCGTGCATCTTTACCAAATTTAATTAAGTTGCTTCTTGGAGCGACACAAGACGCGACATTTCACTCGCAGTCTTTGATCTTAAATACTCTGGGGAGTAAACGTGTACGTTTTAAATTAAATATATTACTTTGCGCTGCTTAACTAATTACTATATTCTATCCTACTTCTTGTAACTAATCTATTCGAAAGTAACAACGTATTTGCCATATTGGTAATGTAGTTAAAATATAGGTTTGAGGTGTTAAAATAAAAATAAAAAACAAGCGTCTATTCAGGAGACACATTTGTTTCAAAGATAACTAGTTATAATTACTAAATTAATGACTTCATTATACAGGTTTACGGAGAAAGTGTGTGAACAAAACAAAAAATGTTATTGAGGCTTTCTTAACTTTTAATTTATACTTGTATTGTATATACATGAGTATATAACAAATGCTCTTCCACTTCTCCATGACTTCTCTTTGTGAATTATTATTTACGTTTGTGTAATATTTATTGGTTTCTTTTGTTATATTATATATCTAGTTTATTAGTATGTTGCAAATAAAATTGAGAAGCCAGACTTACCTTTTATAATGTTACAGGTACATATATAGTTTCAATAACTATAAATTTGATTTAAATAAAGACATTGGGAAGCGGTTGGTCCTCGCTTCTGGAGATCCTAGAGCTGGCAGCTATTTCTTACAAATACTAAGTTTAGCTGTTCAACGGGGCAATGCTGCCAGCATCTTGGGAACTCTGCCCCGCAGCGACAGCCTGGATGGTGAGCTTACTTTAATTTAAATTGTAGTGTTTTGACTTTTCTTGTTATCATTAAGTTAGTTTATAGTATTTTAATAGTTTTTTCTGTAAATAAAAATATTTGATTTGATTTGATAATATAATCAGTAGATATGTTATTTTTAGTTGCCAGATATTTCACAGCCAATAAACGAATCTCCGTCTTACTTTACGAAATAATAGCCTATATTGGGTAGAAGCCCAATCAAGCCGCATTTTCTCTGCTAATCGGATAAGCCCGAACCTTCCTCTACCAACTCTCCACCCAAACAGTTTCCGAGAGAAAAGTTATGTTTTCGGATAAACGGAGGCTTGCTTCATTAGATACAGTTCTCTATGATTCTTTTGCAATTGATTAATGAGGAGAAAATTTTCTCTTAAATATGGAAAATATGTTTGTTTGTTCATATATGTAGCATATCAGTTGTGTTAGCAACCATAATACGAGTACAAACTAGAAATGGTTTAGGTGCTAACCAGCCAAGTGTGAAATGCGTATTTCATTAAAAACTTGATATAACTGATTGAAATAGATTTCTTTAGATCAAAGTTAAATTTATATACTCGTACTTTTAAAGTATTTTTTACGTTTAGGTTATTCTTAAAAGAAGTGAGTCAAATGCAATTGCATTTTAAGACAGAATTATCTTCAATCCTGAAAAGCACACATCTCGACTTCCTCTTTCTTCTTCTCTGTCTCTTTCCTATTTTTTCTTCTTTTGATTTATTATATTTTTTTTTCAAGAATCCGACAAGACAGTCCTTGGTAAAATGTCTTTTGATTTGTCACTCGTCTTATCATAACGTTCTTATAAATAACCATTTTTATTAGATTTTTTTTATTTGATTATAAAGGATTTTCTGATTAATCAACTGGCATTTTTATTTAATTTAATATTCATTACATAAGTAGGTTTTTATTAGCCTTAAAATGCTTACATAATATTGAAACAAGTAATATAATTTAATTAGTCGATTAGCATTTCTTTACTCGCGTGGTTTGCACATAAATTGACAATCAAAGTTTTCAATCATAATTATTTTGTCTGTTGCCTGATTTCATTGTTAATTGAAAATAAAGCATTGGGTTTATGTATTTATTATTTTGAGTACCTAATAGGATGTATAGTTAGTTACGCCTGCTTAGCTTGCCAAACATTTGTCGATATCCCTAACGGTGTGTTTTAGCAGAGTCATGTAGAGTTTCTGATTCCAAACTAGGCATGCTCATCCGTTAACAAACCAAAGTGTCGGAAATTTGTGCAGTTACGCTAGATGCTAGTCAAATAGCATAAGCATAAACAGCCCACAATTAAATATGTTCCCAATGCTCGAGGCCTTTTCTCACGAGGGGAGAAATTTAGGCCATAATCCACCAAATGCAGTTTGGCGAATGACACACGTCTTCGGTTTCTGTGGTCCTCCAACATGTCGATTTCCTCAGGATGATTTCCTTCACCGTAAAGCGAGTGCCAATCCACACACAACTTGAAAAACAAGTCGTTGGTATAGTAGGGCCGGAAGCAAACCAGAGGCCGGCTGATTGAAAAGCAGACGTTTTCTCTACGAGCCTCACTAGCTTGTCAAATGCCTAGCTGTTTAGACAGTGGAAAGAACAGAAATAGTACTTATTCCATAATGTTTAAGTCTAGTTATATTCTTACTCAACTATTCAGTCTGGGCAGAGGTTGGTATGAATATGAAACGGTTTCGATCCCTTTGTTATAACGAGTATATAGAGGCTTTGGACAAATTCATTTAGGCTTTGCCTTTGTACAGGGTAAATAAATTAATTTTCTCGTCTGGCTCCTGAATTGTATTTAAATTTGAATATTGAGTAAATTTAAATGATCACCTACGTTGGAATTTTCCTTTTTGGGTAATATATAAAGTAATATATAAATATATAAAGTAATATATCAATATTACTTTTTGGGTAAGCAGTACTTATTAGAGTGCCCTTGGGAAACTAGGGGTAAAAATGTGACCCTATTACTAAGACTCCGTCATTTGTCCATCACCAGGCTTTATTTAATGAAGCGTGTTACGAGTGGCTGATAGTTGAAGTTTTCACTGGTATATTTCTGTTGTTGCTTCAACAAATGCTATTTTTTTAAATAAAAACTGGTACGGAACCTTCTGAGCGCGATTCTGACTCGCACATGACCGGTTTTAACATCAAACTTGCATTAACGTAAAGACATTTTTTATACAGGATTAACACGGGTAGCACCGCAGGGCGATGTATCTGCTAAATAATTAAGATAACTTCATCCATAGCATCTATTTATTTACATACTAGGATTTTTGAACAACAGTAAAGATCTCTCAAACTGTCTCCAAAAGAAAAAAAATGTCAATAAAGTATATTCGCAAAAAAAATTGCACTGTAATTTTAAAAGCAGAATTTTCATCTGGGCACTCAAATGACTCGTTAAATTGTAGGTTCTGGCTGTTAGTCCAACTATAAGCAGTCATTAAGCTAAGGCAAAGCCCTTAGCATGGTTTGAAAACTCTCGACACCTGAGCTAGGCTACTTAGCTCATACTAAGAAGCTGAACGACAAAGTAAATTAAATGTATGTAGTGTGTAGTATGTATGTACATTACAAGATATATAGATAAATAAAGTACGTAAACACATTTGTTTGCTTAATTTTTTTTTTAATTGCATCACATTAATTAGTGAAGTGTAAAGCGCATGTACAATACGAGGGTGAATCAATAAATTCTTGGAATCAATATTAAAAAATGCAAAGATTTAAATAATAATATTTTATTTTTCTACATAATATCCCTCCAATGCAATGCATTTAGAATAACGCGTTTCTAACTTCCTTATTCCTTGTGAAAAAAAATATTTTTTTGACTCTCGAAAAAGTCCTCTTCGGCAGCTATAACCGCGTCATTATCGTGAAATTTTGTTCCACGAATTTCCTCTTTTAATTTTGGAAATAAGTGAAAATCACTTGGGGTTAAGTCCGGAGAATATGGTGGGTGGTCAAGGAGATTGAAGCCAGCACAGCGGATTGCGTTGAGCGCAACTTCCGATCGATGAGCAGGAGCGTTATCTTGAAGGAACAACACGCCCAACGACAGTTTTCCACGACGTTTTTCTTTAATCGCTTCACGCACTTTCGGGATTAAATTTGCATAATAGGGTCCAGTAATCGTCTGGCCTTTTGGCATGTAATCAATAAAAAGGATTCCTTCACTATCCCAGAACACAGAGGCCATAACTTTGCCAGCGGTAGGAGCAATTCGAAATTTCTTAATGGATGGAGAAGATGGTCGTTTCCAAGACATGCTTTGTCTTTTAGTTTCAGGATCAAAATGATGGACTCACGTTTCATCCATGGTGACAAAACGACGGCAAAAATTATCCGAATCACGCTGGAACTTTTCGAGATTACGCTTGGAAATTTCCAAACGTCGCTTTTTGTTTTCGTCGGTTAACATTCGTGGCACCCATCTTGCAGACACTTTTTTGAACCTCAGTGAATCAATTAAAATGGATTGAACGCTACCAAAAGATATATTTAGGATCTCAGCTATATGTTTTATAGTCATTTTTCTGTCTTCCAAAACCAGATTCTCAACCTTTTTGACATTTTCTTCTGTAACGGAGGTTGAAGGCCGCCCAGAACGCGGGTCATCTTTACAGCTTGATCTACCTCTTTTAAATTCAGCCACCCAGTACGCAACCGTAGAATAGGGTACAGCATCACCCCCTAATGTCTGCTGAATGTACAAAAAAATTTCCTTCGTAGATATTTTTTTCAAACTGAGATATTTTATCACCGCACGTAACTCACTTTTATCCATAATTTTAACTTTTTAGCAACTCGTTGCACAAAAAAAATTATTACATGCGAACGAACTGACAAAAACAAGTGACAGTCTGCATAAATATAGTGTGATAGACACTCTTTAATTTCAATATCGAACTTGATCCAAAAAGGTTTCATATATATGCACTTCTAAGAACTTTTTGATTCACCCTCGTAGAACCATAAATGAAAACATAACGTAGATAAACCATTATACCGTAAACAATATTTCCACAGCTACTTGGGTACAAGAAACCTAATATCTCAACGAAAGACGTCGTCTACGGTGACATGTTAATTAAAATCAGCGGGAATGAAGCCAGCGCGCGATTATTACGGATTTAATTGAATAGGCACTATTTGGCTCAAATAGCTGGCAGGGGCGGCTTATTGGCTGTCATAGAGGCTGCGAATCTATATAGTTGTTACTAGATATGACTGCACTGGTATGATTGGATTCGGAAAAAAACGTATCACGATAACAGAAAAAAAAGATAAGGCGCGTATAAAGATAAAATTGGTTTATGGTGTGCAAAATTTGCATAACTAAATGAAAACAATCAGGACGCTCTGCTACGCCAATTTAGGCACAATATTAGGCTTCAAATACGGACAGGCGCGGCTTATTGGCTGTCATCAGAAGATAGCTTGACTGATAACCTGAATGTTATAATAAATATACAGCATATGTTTATTAATGCTGTTTTCTGTGAATAAATTATTCAATTCGAAATATGACCTATGGTAGTGCGAAAATGGCACAATTAAAAAAAAAAAAAAAATTCAGAAAGGTTGAAATACAAAAAGATTTATTTAATTTAATATCTATATGACGTTTTGTGATTTTTTTAAATTCGCGTTGTGTGCCCCTTTTTTGTTTGTAAATAGTTGAATAGTTGATAGCAAGGCATAAATAGGCTTTGTATTTAAATTTAAATAACTGTAAATAAAAAAAGGTTTTGAGTCACTTCTAGAAATATATTTTACTATATCTGTGTTGAGAGTTTTGAAACTCGAATCGGGGTTGTAAGTGCCAACTTGCATTTGTGGAAATAGTTTGCACGCTCCGAGCTATTCACTAACAAATAGTTTGGAATTTAGTCATATCGATTAATCACTTTTTCTAACTTAGATCATTATTTAGTAAAGAACTTTTACTAAATACTAGATTCAATTAACGCACATCTATTGCATCTGCAAATGCAAATTGTTAAATTAAAATTGAAGCACCATTTTTTACTGGAGTTGAACAGAAATATTGTGTTTTCTAACGCAAAAGAGCGAAACTAGCAAAAAGTCTAACAAAAAGTTGCTATAAAAAAAAGTATTCTGAATAATAATTATGACTAACAGTTGAAGTTAATAAAAAGTACTCGTTTACTACCTATTAGTTTAATTAACTAATAATTTTTCTTTTTAAATTACGACAAAACTAATAAAATTAAATATTATAAAAAGTATTTAACCAAAAAGACACTATCGACCAAATGTGCCTATTATAAGTCTTTTCTGCTTCTTTTAGTATAATAAAATATCATAACGGGTATAAAATAACGTAGCATTCCTAAAACTTCGTAGCAGATACTCGTAGCTCTGTACAAAGTTCTACGTCATAATAAAATTTCCAAGATTGCAGTAAGGTTGAGGTTTCACAACGAGGTTCAGTGAATGTCATTAAGCGTTAATTTTAAATGGCGTACGGAAATATTAAATAAAGACTTTGCGTGGCTTAAGCTGATGTTGTGAAATTAAATAAGGCGAGATTGTTTTCGTTAAAGGATTAAAGCATTTATTAAAATTGTTTAACGCTTTGTTTCTAAATATTGTGGCCTTTTTGTTTGGGACTTTGTAATGTTCGTGATTGTCGTTTTGATTAGTAGGAAATTTTTAATATAATTTATTTTTATTTATTTCGTTATGTATTTGGACAATAACATTATTTTATCAAAGACGGATAATGATGGCGATAAGATCAGATAAATAGTGAAGATAAAAAGGTAAAATAGATGTTTTCATAATCGTATGTGAGAGTTGCAGTCGATATTTCTGGGATCAAGTCATCGGCTATATGTAGAAGTGATCTTGACATTGTACCAATGAGACTAACTGATAAGTACCCTATCAAAAATATTTCTCGAAAAGGCCGAAGGCGTCTGGGATAAAATTGATCAAACATAAAAAAACCTCGCCTCGTTTTTCAAGTCTGTTATTTCAAAGTTAAACCTCAGTCTGCAGTGCGCCATATATCTATGCTAAGCGATAATGCAGTTCCAATCTCTAGAGACCCCTAGAACAAGTAGCGAGTACGGGGGTAACTATGAAATATTAAACATTATCTACAACTAGTTGCGGCTCGCGGTGTAACCCGTGTTAATCTAGATAAAAGATTTTTATGCGATATAAAAAGTAGACTAAGTGTTAATCCATGGTCTAAGCTATTTACCCTTACCATACCAAGTTTCATGCAAATCTAGTCATCTGTTTGAGCGCGAAGAAGAAACAAACCTACCCACATACTTTCACATTTATAATATTACTACGATACCTACAATTTGACGTGTCATCCAGCCCACGCCAAGATAAAAAATGCAACTATTAAAATAACAGTCTTGTTGTTCACGCATCCCAACACGCTCAAACGGCTGACTAAAGCCGATTTTTACGTTTTTTTTTGATTAATTAGATTGTGGATTACACATAAGCTAGATAATAATTGCTTTGCCATTGTACTGTTTAATTTTTTTTTTGTTTTGAAATATCGTTTTATTTTCAGTTTTATCTTTGATTAGGGAGGGAATCATATAGAAAACTCTTGTCAGTGGTAAAGAGTTATATTACGTAAAATCCTCTGGGAAGATGTATTTCTTTAAATAGGCTTTTTTTAGGTAACTGTTTAATTGGTTTTAAACGAATGATTGCTTTGCCCGATTTTTCATTTCAATTGTAGTAGCCCCCACCTCAAGCAAACACCAACTTTCTTGTAATAAAGCTAAGATTTACCTCCGGGAATGCTCTCAATTACATTTTCAAAAGTAAGTACTTTGTTTCAACTACCACTTGGTATTGTGAAGTTTTGCCGTTCAGAGTTAATATTTTTTAGAAAATTTATTATTCTGGGTTTAAAATAAAATGTCATCAAGTTATAAATAATGTCTTCTTTATGTCTTTCGTATGAGGTGAGTGGCCAAGCTTTGGTGTCGAGAGTTTTCAAGCCGTCTGAAGGTTTCTGGCTTGGCTTAACGACTATTTGTACTAAGACTAACAGCCGGGACTTATGTTGACGTATTTAACGTGTCAGTCAACGCACAGTAGCGCCTAAATAAAAATTCCACTATTTAAAATACAGCATTTGTGCATGGTCACTCATCCAAAGACTGCCTGTACCGACCGTTGCTTAACCTTAATGATCGCGTCAGATCACCTTAGTTAGCCGACCTACAGGCGCTACATATCCTCTATCTATACCGATATTATAAAAAAAGGTTGATTGTTAGTTTGTTTGACGCGAATAGGCTACGAAACTACTGGACTGATTCGAAAACTTATTTCACTCTTGAGAAGCTATGTTATTCCCGAGGAACATAAGCTATAGTTTGTTTCTCTTTGCAACTAAGATTATTTAAGAGACCGAGCGAAGCCGGGACAGGATGCTAGTAGATAATATAATATTCTGAAATTAATATCTTCTCACTGCTCTATCTAACTATGGTCTTAACCACAGACACGTGGCAGCTCCGTCGAAGCGCTTTTCAACCTTTTTTACATTTGTTCATAAGTAAACTGCAAATACAAATACTATATAGCAAGTCAATTATAAAACTAATTATTCATATTAATACCCAATAACTAGATCTGCAAATTTAGTTGTTAATATTTTGGAACAATTTAGACTTCATTAGTGAGCTAATTAGTATTGAATGTGGCGTGACTAATTGGATCTGAAATGTTAGCAGCGGAAATCGCCAGTTTTATCCAGTATCCATATACAGAGTAAACTCTATATAAAGACAATGAAGGGACAGTGCATTTTATGGCGTTATAGAGAGTGGTTGGTAAATGGAGAGTATGTATCATAGTATTGAATATAAGCTAAACCAACTCAAGTCAAGCCAATTGATTTCGACGCTTTAGAGAGTTTTTTCGTTAAATCGAGTGACGTTAAATGGAGTTTACACTGTATTATGAACTAGCTTCGCCCCGCGGTGTTACCCGCGTTAATCCGGGACACAAAAGGTTAGTCCGGAATAAAAAAAAATAGCCTATGTGTTAATCCAAGATCCAACCTATCTTCATAGTAAATCTAATCAAAATCGGTTAGAGCGTGAAAGAGTAACATGGATTTTGTAGATATTTGGTATTCCACGGGAACCACAATTGTTTTTACATATAAAGTTAGGGTGTAAATAATAAAAAACTTTCAAACTAACTTAATTATAATCCTATTTTATTACTTAAACTAATCTCGAATTACTAATTTTATCATTATCAAGTAATTAAAAAAGAAACACCTCGTTGACGACCTCGTTGGCGTAAAGGTTACCATGCCGGACTATGCTAATCAGAAGGTTCCGGGTTCGATTCCCGGCCCGGTCAACATCTTTGTGCTTAACTAAATTTGTTGGCTGTGGGTTTGGGTGTTAAATATGTATTTATATATAATATGTATATATGTATATGTAGTATATCAGATGTGTTAGCAACCATAATACGAGCTAGAAATAGTTCAGTATAGGGCTAACCAGCCGTGTGTGAATGTGTCAAAAAAAGAAACAAAAAATAATTCAGTTAAAATTTTAAACAGTTTCATATAATTAAAAAAATTTTACATAGTACACAATTTATTAATTACGTGTTCTCTTGGGGAAGTACATCGTAGGGGGCGCCCGGGTACTTCTTGTCACCGAATTTTGTGGTCCTAAAACATGTCAGTTTCCTCAGGAAGTTTTTCTACACCGTAAAGTGATTGCAAATCCACACACAACTTGCACAAATATAAACTCTCCTCCTCCTCGCGTCGTTTTCCTCACTGCTGAGGGTCGTGACCCCTGCCACGGATCATCTTCTCCCGCACGATCTTGCGCCATCGACTCGGGCCGTGCCGTGTGAATGGCTTCATGAACTTTTGTTCCGAGTGTGGTGCGAATCTGGTCAGTCCAACGCACCGGACTTCGTCCTCGCGGTCTTTTACCCTCGATCTTGCCTGTGATAACTAGCTTTTCAAGGTTGCCCCCAGCGAGCTATGTGACCGAAATACTCAAGGACTCTTTGTAGGCAGATGGATGAAAGCCTCGTCTTGATCTTCAGTTCCTTGAGTATTGAGACATTCGTACGCTTTGCTGTCCAGGAGATCCGCAGCATTTTCCTCCAGCACCACATCTCAAACAAATATAAACTAAGTATTTAGAAAACCCCAGCTCAACACTTTATACTCTGCTAGAAGGTATAATCTCTATTCTCGCTGCAGTAAGAGCAGAAACACTCGAGAGCCTATGACCGGAGTTTTAGTAGGCTAGTCTCAAGACTCTCCAAACTAGTCTGAGTACATACTGCGAGCTCACGCAAACTGCTATAGCGCAAATAGCTTCTACCAAACTTTGTTTCACTTTAAAAACTCTTATTTGTATTTAATTCGAAACTCTGGTGTGGCCAGAGATTTTGTTTGTAGTAGTTTTAGTGGTATTTAAATAGAAATGAGATAAGTTTTAAGTAACGTGGTGCAGTTCTTCAGGTATCTACTTCGGTGTTTATGCTTATGTGGGCCTAAAATATACAAGAGAGCTAAATCTATACCAATTTTACAATTGATAAAATTGTATTGTTTGTTTAAAACGAATACGGTCTGATACTACTGGACCTATTTAAAATAATAGTCACCGTTGGGAAACTACAAGGGATCTTAAATTACTAGTTATTTCGATATAAATCTTATATGAAAAAAATATCAGAACAAAAAATAAGAACCCACGTCACTCGTGGTGACATGCGCCATATTTTGTTTTCAAAAATATGATAGATTCTTAATATGTTACACAAGGTAAGTACACCAAACTTTTTATTTTTGTCAGTTAATTAGAAGTAAAATAAATAAAACTATTTCTAGACTAGTTTAAAAATGTTTCTTGAATATTTTTAGCAACTCGCGGCAACGGGCCGCCAGTGGACTTTTGAGTCGTGCGTTGCTGGATCACTGCGCCTTGCTGTAGCTTTCATGAGAACCTATGTCGCAAGACAGCAATCAGTTCCCGCTAACTAGCTTTATTCACACATCATATACACAACACTATTTACAAATTACTTACGCTATTTACACAAAACATTTATATGTAACAAATTTAAAGGTAATTTCACTTTCATTGTAACAATGTTTTGTTAAACAAAACCAAGTCAGAAGTGCCCACTTCCTCTCTGTAATATATATAATCAAATATCTAGTATCGGAATCTCCATGGAACGTTTCCACATTCTAGACGGTTCGACGTTCCAAATGGCGAATCACGCGGCTGCCTGCGTGGGGACTACAGCCGTGACGTCACTGGAACGCTCTCGCCAAACCTGTCACTTGCACGGCTCTGTCATGTGGAAACATAGCTTGTTCCAAGTTACATTTCCTTAATGCTGGGGCTACATTAGCGGGCTATGGTGATTTTTTGGGCTACGGCAATGTTTGTAGCCGGGTACATCGCGACAATGCGATGTATTCGCGCGCAGACGATGTAGCATTGGGTCACTGTCGGTAAACAGGCGCGTATCAAAGGGATTTGTCGTGACAATATTCGCTTGAGTGGCCACACTTACGTCAATTCAGTGTCGTCCAGAAGCGAGACTCCATCGTCTCGGCCGCACAACTGAACAACGAATATTCGCCATTGGCCGTTTTCCGAATCTTCCCCGCCATGTGTAGACAAAAATATCGTGTAAGCCCTATACAAGATGTTTTGCGCGCCAATGCGAGACGGATCTTCGCTCGCTAATGTAGCCCCGGCATAACAATACCTACGTAGAATCACTTATTCGAATATCAAACAAATGAAGTTTTTATGTTTGTTTGTAAAGAAACAACGCACAATTTAATTGCGATACATCGATCGTTGCTAAGGATTTAGTTATTTTTAGGAAAACGCTTTGTTCTTGAAAAAATTGTGGACAAATGGCTCAATAATTAAAAAAATATAAGATCGTTATTGGAATTGACTACTCGACTAACTTTGATTTAGCTATAAAAGCTATTCCCGTGTTCGTCCACATTATCCATACAGCAGTTTTTAATTACATTTGTGTATGTAATTATGTAAATATAATAAATGTGACCGTGTCAGCGCAGAAAAAATGCGTTGTCCATTTTTACAAGATTTTTAGGGTCACCTTTGCCTTTAAACATGTTCCAATAGGTAGAACATGACTGTTAACTTGAATTTAAATAAATTATTCGGCCCAAAAGTAATAAAAATGACAGAGATTGATATATTAACTCATTATTGTACGTACACTATACAAGTCAAAATAAAAAAAGTAACAACACATAATTATTTACATCGTGCCATAAACAGCGGCCTTATCGCTAACAGTGATCTTTTCCAGGCAACCTTTAACAATTTCATTGGTATGTTAATATTTCCGCTTCAGAATAAAAAATGGCACACCGTGGACATCTACACAAAAACAAAATAGAAATGTCCATAACTAGGCGCTATATTAAAAAAGGCAGCAAAAAGCATGCCCATTCGCATGAGCGCAACCTACGCTCGGATGCACACGGATTGCAATTTGAACATTTATCTTCAATTTCTGTTTGTGTACTACTGGACTTTGGCGTGAGTTTTATGAAAAACGTTTAAGCGTTTCCTAGGTTTTGTTTATAGTTTATCTTTGAGGTTTTCAAGGGTCTCTTTTGTGCAGTCTTATTTTTTAAGTTGTATTGAATACATTACTTTGAAAGGTCTGCTGTAAACCAGCTTCTATTTTATTAATTTTTTAAGAAGTTGAGTTGCTAATTTTAATTTTAATATTTTATTTTCAGTGTTTTTTATAAGTAATATAAATATTAAGGCAAAAATATTGCTGAACTAAATGCTTAACTTATTAGTTATAAAAAAAATACTAAAAATACTTAATAGTCATTAAATATTTTTAATGAACGCATGAAATTTTACTTACGTACAATTTTATCTTTCGTTTTACGTTCTTAACAAGTGACATGTTGTAATGTATTGAAGTGGTATCTTTTAAATTTTTGAGGAAATTGGTCATTAGACTAAGTGTTATATTTTTCTCTTCGCTAGATCGGAATGTCTAGAGCTGAGTCGTTGTCCGGCGAATCACTTAAGTCGTTAACTTAATTACCGGGTCCGGTGAACTTTATTCACTAAGTTAAGACTAAGTTCTACTCAAGTTGCCGGCTGTAGCTGACGACTTGTCCTGAGAGCGCCTGCTTAATCGCAACTCAGAACTTTGTTCTATCATACTCTTACTTACTCGTAGATTCTCCTGAGGATATGGGAAGAAAGTATAAAAAAATCTAGGTGTGTTTATTTTTCAATTGTTATGCTTTTGAGCTCGAGTTTCAAGTCATCATAAAATATGAAAAAAAAACCAAATGGCTATACCAGAGAAATAAAACACGCTGTAAATTCATTATTAGTGAGTAAGCAAAATATAAAACTTAAAATATCAGATATAAAGCCTTAAAATTATTCTAACTTATTAAGTCAACTTCTATCCAGATAATCAGAGAGAAACCAAAACCTAATCGTATCAAATGTAAACTGAATGTTCAAGACAAAATCACAATAGCAAGTTTCCATTCAAAAGAAAAGAAGGATAATAAGGTCCTTGAGGTCGTCTTCTTATAAAGCTCCTCTGACAGAGATGAAAATTTGCATGAAATTCGGGAGATTTATTCAAATCTAATGGGCAAATGGTGGATCTAAGAAAATGCAGACACGGCACGTCGCTAATATTTCACGGAAGGCCGAATTTTCACATTCATTCGGTCGAAAGCGCGCGTCCTGTCCACAGAAACGAATAAAATCCTCTCTTCGGCGTAACTGCAATTTATCAGACTAAAATGAATACGCAGATTTTTCCATTCACAAATTGCTAGATGGTATCGCGGGGGAATGAGAAAAGTGATAAATCGAATGAAATTAATATTATTTTGTCCGTTATTATGTCGCGATGATTTTTCCTTGATGCTCGTTCGTTTGGAATGGGGGCGTAATTGATGGCAGACATCTGTTTTCTTGGAATTTGATTACGTTACTTTCGTTTTGATAGTATATGCTGAAAATACGTTAATTGTATGAATTGATGAAGCATATTTTATCCATATTTACATTTAAATCAACATAAATAGAGTTCAAAATAAAGACCAAATTTATTTTACACTATAAGCAAAGTAAAAGACGTGAAATTTTAAAATAAAAGAGATAAAAATTTAATATTAAGTTCAACCTTTGTGAAGTCTAATAGCAATTTGCTTTTATAATAAGATTTAGTCAACAGTTTATAGTTTTCATAAACGTTAATACGATTTATGATGAAATATTTTTGTTTTCATTGCTTTTAAATCTGCCTTAATAAATTTAGTAGCGTTTTTAGCTATTTTAATCTATTTAATCTATACTTAAATATATTTCTTTATTGAAAACTTTATTGATCTTACGGTATAATAAGAACTTCTTTACACTTATATTAAAATCTACAGAGTTTTGACAATGAGTTTATACGTTTGAAATGTAGGCAATGCGGCAAGCCTGATGGCCTGATGGCCCATGTTTGGGCGGGTGGCTTTGCTCTGTAAATAATTTACACTTTATTATTCTTAAGTTATGTTTTAATTTATTTTTATCATACTACTAGTTTTGTCAATAAATTGGTAACATAATTTTGAAATGTATCACTAAATGCGCCAGCCGCAATAGCTGCTTTAGTTTGGGATATAAATACTCTAAAATACTCAAATACTATCCAATTTACCTACTCATAGCCTATATAATTAAATACCACTGCAATAATGTGTCTCATAGCACAAAAAATATAGAATACTTCCAACAGTTTTCATTATATACTTCTTTATTTTATTTTAAAGGAAACCCGTCATCTCTTAATGACACTATAATAAGGCTTGCCTTAATTGTTTCAGAGCTTTGATTTGATACAAAGATCTCCTAAAGCTAACTTATCTCTCTGTCTGCTGGCGGCCAAACGTTTGAACCTTGATAATTGGGTACCAACGATTCAGATTTGAGATAACGGAATAATGTTTTAGTACTTGAAAGTTACAATGTTTTTAGTAAGTATCTGATAATAATTTATGCGCATAAGACAGTTACATGTTTATAAGCGAAAAATCAATTTAAAAATATATATTTATTGTTTTTTTTTTAATTCACAAATTATTATTGCGTAGTTATTATGTCTTGTTTCTGAAGAATCTAAAGATATTATTTTATTTCATCATCATTAACTACAGCGGGTTTTCTCCCACTGCTAGAAGTGGGCATCTTTTTTAACAAGCCGCTCAACTCGGTCCTGTGCCAATCGAGTCCAGGTTCGACCCACGACTGATGTTGTGTCGTTTTGCCGGCGAATTTAATTTATTTATCGTTATATATGTAATCATGTGACATCTGCACTACAAGAAGATTGACATCAAAAATAAACCTGACATGGAATCGCTTTATAATTATTCTGACATTAATTATATAATTTGACATGCTATAGTAGTATAATTTGCGATAATTACAATTATTATTTGACATTCCGATTTAAACATCTATTGACGATTAATATGACAATTGTAATAATGATATGAAAAGATGACAAACTATGTAAATATGTGCAGTTGAATAAAGTATTTTTTTAATTTTTAATTTATATATGTGATACTATAGTAAGAATAAACAGGTAGGTTGATTTGAAAAGGATTATATTTGCCTGCCATATTCAGCTCCTAAATTACTACTTTCTTTTAAATATACACATGTACATATTTACCTGAGGTATCAACGTCATATCATGGGTTTAGACGTTTAATTTTTGTGCGTTAATTTTGTGGAAAATTACTTAAATTGTGCATTTTTTCACTTTAATTACGTATAAGAGAATAACTACAAATACGTACCTAAGTATGAAACGCAAGTATAAATAGAAGTACGTGTACAAAAAGTGCATAGGATTGCGGATCATTTATCTTTTCCATTTCTGAATGAATAAATACTCGTATTCCAATAGCAAAATGCCGCTTCGCAATAATCCTTCCATTCCTAGTTCAATTTAATATCAGTACGCTGACAGATTGCATTCTTAGCTAGCTGTACTCGGTTAAAGAGAGATAGGAAATCTTTCGGTAAGGAGAGAGATAATAAGTAAGAGAAAAATAGTCCATAATTATAATATTTAGTACATAATGAATTATGATAAATAGACGTAAAGACTGTAGTTTTAGAAGTAATGTAGTTTTTTTTTAATTATGTTCCTTAATTTGTTTTATCGATTCCTTCTTACATGGATTTACATTTTGATATTTTTTTTAAAGAATTTCGAATTAAAATAAATAATTGAATAACATTTGACCATTTCTTCTGAAAGCAAGAAATAAACGTTCACAAAAAAACAACGATACTATAATGACTGTTTGTAAGAAAGTAGTAGTTAAACTGTCTTATCTATTTTGCAAGTCGACGCTGTTTGCCAACTTTAGTTTTTGTAGTTTTTTTCTTGGTTGTGTTGATTTTATGAAGAGATACAAGTTCTGTCACTTTTTATTTTAGTTATTTGGAACAAATTTATCACTATAATCAAACTCTATTGGGGTCTATCTATATGAGCACATAACCATACTATACCATTCATATAATTGTTCATATTTAATTAAAAATATATTTATGTTTAATTTAATTTTGACGTGACAACGTCTTAAATTAGGTTGCGGCTGGGAGTCACTTATGAAAAAGTGTAACGCCCGGTAACGTTACGATGAGTCACCGAACGAGAGAGAGGCCCGCCGAATGCCTTGCGTCTCTCTCCCACTCAACTATGATCGGTCTGCCGCGCGCGCAGCACGCGGCAGACGTTGTCACGTAAAATCTTCGCCCGTAAAACCGACTTTACAGGCAACCATTTTTTGATCCATGTACTTGTGTGAGATTAAAATACATATATTGGAGAAAAATAATGTAACTATTCCTTGAATTATTTCAATAAAGCAAAAAAGAATTGAATAGAATATCATTCGTCCAATAAGTCACTTACTCTTTACATTTTAATCATAATATTATAACAATTTCAACTCTGATTTGTCATTTACGTTGACTGCTAAACATTAATTTGAAAGCTTCATCCCAGATAATCGTAGACATTATATTTCACTTTCAATTTATCATTGTATTATAATAATTTAAATCATAGTAATTGGCTAAATTGTGGCCATACCGACCGCAGAGAGCCATACTCAAAAGAAGAAGAAGAATCATAGTAATATTATAATAATTTCAACTATGATTTGTCATTTATGTTGACTTCTAAACATTAATTTGAAAGCTTCATCATATTTCACTGTCAATTATGCGCAAAGCCCTTCGAGAGCGACAATTTTTCATACCCTTCGATTGAAACTTTCCTCGACTTCCGTCCACGTTTTTCTACCGGAAGGCCTATAATCACTGCGCACGACCGCGCCGCATTATCTCCGACCTCCTTTGAAGCCTTTGATGGAGCCTCCGCTGTTTCATCGGAATCCCAAATCAGGACACGTAGTATTGGCGTAACCGGAAGTAGGCCTGCAAACCCTCAATGGTAGGAGACTACTTTTTTTCTTATTATATAAGATCTAAAACTGTCACAAAAAATACAATATCAAAGTGATATTTTACAGAGTTTAGTCGTACCTTACATATTTTAGCGAAGCGTCTGTACCACGGTACAGGTACCCAGACCAACAACCAACAAATTTAGTTCAGCACAAAGATGTTGGCCGTGCCGGGAATCAAACCCGGAACCATCTGACTGGTAGTCCGGCATTCTACATATCTTCCACGTATTTTATTGCTTACAAAATGTATAGCTGATGCTTGATAACTTATGTATAACCGATAACTGATTCTAAACGGCAGAAAATAAAATAAAATCACAATAGATTCCACTTGAATTCTAAACTTACCCATTGTTTACATTATCCTCAGGATATCGACTCGCTTGCTTATACATAATGTACGTACATGCCTGAATAATACATGTGCAAAGTGCAACATGTACTTTTCTCGGCGGATGCATCGGAAATGTTGGCTGTTTCCAGACTTTTCGCGTTTGTTTCTCAGATAAGGCATTAAAGATTTTTGTCGACTTTCCTTGGAGAACAAAAACGTTTATTTAACTGATATTTTGGTTTATATCTAAAGGTATGTAAAAATGTTATCGAAAACTAACTTCATTACTTGTGGTTCCCCGACGACTTTTAAAATTGCCTGACAACTAAAATAACCCCAAATTTGAGCAAATAATTTGTAAAAAATGTAGCTCGACTCGCGGTAGTGTTTTCGTAAATATTACATTTACTCGTAATTACAATAAACATCAAGGTTTACAGTCACAAAAAAACATACAATATAAGAAAAACACATAGAAAAACGTTTTTTCTGTAGCTGTATACTTTCCTCCCAAAAAAGCGGTACGTATAAAATAAAACAGGTAGATTTCCACTTTCTAATTCCAGTTCTGGGATTTAAATGGATTCCAACAAAACTAGGATTTTCGCAGCCAATGTACTGTAAACCGTCCAATGACTGTGGGGTTACCAATGGCATTTAGAATACCATTACATTTTATGATAACTACCTAATTCAAGATAAAAAAATATTAATGAACTAATTAATATTGATGTTAAACGCAAACAAGATGACAAAATAGATATGTTTGCATTTTTAACTTGTAGATTATTTTCTAAGAGAAGAAAAGGAAAGATTTTACTCGATATTAACCGAATATAAACCCCAAGGTTTATATACCTTATTTACATTACATTTGTGGTATTTTAACTTAGTAACCTCCACAGGTTTTTAGTTTCACAAACTGGCGTTGGTTTCGAAACACCGTGTGTGTTATCAATGCTCGAATGGGTTTTAATTCCGATGAAACTCGAAATTGGAAAGCGTGAAAGCGTAGACAAAAAAAGTCCGATAGCAATTTGAAAAGAGAGATCTCGTACGCTAACTAAAATAGTTTTGTTTATTTAGGATGGTATAAACGTTTAATAATAAATAATCGATTAAATGTTATAAATAAAATTAATCAATTTTTAGCCAGATAGATTTTATAAGTAAAGTAACACATATTGTACGCATATTAAAAACTTCAAGATTTGCATACTTTATATTGGTAAATTTTTATTTTTGAAGCGTAACAAACAATCTATTATCTAGTAGGTAATTATTATTTTAAAAGTAATTTGTTAATGGACCGATATTTAAATATTTTTTCTACACATTACATCTAGTTGACCAGAGCGCGTAACTTCATGGAGACACTCTGGTGTGGTGGTGGTCAAGTAGAGCATGCCAAGTCTGGAATTACACACTCTTAGGTGCTTGGTGACAGATTTTTAACTTGAATGGTTTCTAGCCATTCGAATGCACAATTATTTAGTGAATGAAAATCATAAAACTATTTGCGGGTTTGAATTCCTATATTAACCGCGAACATGCCTAACATAATCGGAATTTATTATCTATCATTGTCTTATTTAACTCGGCACACGTAAAGCTGCCAAACCAAAACAACAAACCAATGATTTATTTCTGCAAACCAGTTTAGTCTCGTATTTAAAATAATAAACAAAATTTAAAACTTTTACAAATAGCTATCATAAATTTCACAGCTACGTTGCTTTTTGTCGATATAAAGAAGATACTTATATATGTATGTATATGTAGTATATCAGTTGTGTTAGCAACCTTAATGCAAACTAGAAATGGCTTAGTATAGTTAAACAGCCGTGTGTGAAAAAAAAATTAACACGCTCCATCTCATTGTTAGGTGTAACTATGGTGGCGATTCAGCGGCACACACGACTAAACTAAATTAAAAGAAGCCCCGTCTTTTTTCATCTTAGTAGTATAGTGAAAACAACTAAAATCACGTCAAATGTAGAAAATATAGGCGACTTTAGAACGCACTCACTTATATCACCTCTAAAACTGCCTGCACATCCATATTTGACGTGATTTAAGTTGTTTTGTCTGTGGTTCAGAACGTGCCGTCTCATTCTGGCCACCTAAGATGAAAAGAGATGGGGCTTCTTTAAATTTAGTTTAGTCGTGTGTGCCGCTGAATCGCCACCATTGTCAGCCACATTTACGTTTGTAAATTAAACATGTCAAGCTGCAAATGGTCCGCGCGAATATTTCAGCACCACATCCCCACCACAGCGCAGTTAGCGAACCTCAAATGGTACTATTATTTAGTCTGTGCACAAACCATTGTGCCATTGCGATTCCGACGCCACTTCCGTTTCCGATCACGCGCTCTAAATTCTGCATCAGCGGAGATAAGGATGATATCGAGATTTGGAATGGTTTTACACTGTGGTAGATTTTGTGTTTATGGCCAGTTAACTTCAGCGGAATCCTGAAGGATGAATTATTACTGAGATCTTAGTGGTTCGACTGTTTATAACGACCTCGTTGGCGTAATGGTTACCTTGCCGGACTGCCAATCATATGAGATGGTTCCCGGTTTCGATTCCCGGCGCGGCCAACATCTTTGTGCTGAACTAAATTTGTTGGCTGTTGGTCTGGGTGTTAAATATGTATGTACGTATATGTAGTATATCAGTTGTGTTAGCAACCATAATACGAACTAGAAGTGGTTCAGTATGGGGTTAACCAGCCGTGTGTGAAGTGTGTCCTAATTTTTTTTAATATATCTATTTCTCGGGTTCGCGTATCTCCATGACGACACTTTGACAATTTTTTTTTTCTCCATTTTTTTTCGGACACGTCTGGTTATCCCTATAGTAAACCATTTCTAGTTTGCATTATGGTTGCTAACACAACTGATAGACGACATATACATACAAAATACTTTATATTTATACATATTTAACACTAGACCCATAATGGCCGCGCCGGGAATCGACCCCGGCACCGGATAGCATTTCGCCATGGTAAACAATACGGCAACAAGACAATCCCCATAAAACTAACGGTTTTTATTTTTGCTATACATCGATAGCGGTAACATCTAGACGCTTACAATTTACACAAAATACATAAATGTATATATACATAGCTTTTTCGAAATAAATAATGAAATAAAATAAAATTAATATTTGCGGGGTTCCCGCCGTATAGGAGCCGTATTGGCAAAAAAAACACCTTTCTTATGTTTTTAACATTTTGCCATGTTTTTAAGATAATAAGATAACGGATACGGGACAATACATGCGTAAGCCTAACTCGCACTTGGCCAATTATTCAATATTGTATTTACAATGTAATCACCGAAACGAAACCTAAAAACGAACTCGAAATAACTAGCGCTCAAAATACTACAAGCGCGAAGCTATTATTAAAATTAAAATCCGAACCAGCAAATATCTCGCTCTCACACTCGCCTCTTAATTTTATTTCAGCTGCGAGAACCAAATAGAAGCAAATAAAATAGAAGTACATTCATACCTCTTTACGATGAGAAATGTTTTTTCCGTACTCTAGAATATAGCTGAAAAGACGAAAATAGATGAAATTCGGATACCGGTCGTCAAAGGTCGGAATGTTTCGGATCTTTTCAGATATTATCTGGATGGCGAGGTCTTTACTCTACTTTATGACCCGGAAATAATGGCCATTGGAAAGAATTGCAAGTGTGTATTGAGCCTTTATTTCGAGTTGATTGCAATTCGCTTGTCGTCATAAGTATTTATTGTCATTGGGTGCTTTGAGTCGGGAAGCAAAATTATTATTTTATGTAATACTCGCTGTGTTCCACGTTCTTACCCACTTTTTTTTTTACTCTGAATAGGTCAGCGCTTGACCACAATTTACCTGATGGTAAGTGATATTGAGGTCTACGGTGGATCGCGCTTACCTAGAAGGAACCGGTTCACTCTCGCCTTGAAAATCGCCAGATTGTAGTCATTGGGGAACAGGGAATTTGACAAAGAATTCTAAAGTTTGTCGGTTCTTTCAATCAAAATGAAAACTAACCTACGAGTATGAGCTAATTTCAGGCCTTACCTACATGGATAGTATATTTGATACACAAATCAAATCAGTCGTTAAAAGTGTAAAAAAGATCGAAACTACAAACTTTACGTCTTCACGATTCCGGTTCACCGTATTAGCTATATTTGTCAAGTTCAGAAATAAGATAAATTCATTATCATATATCATACTCACACATTGTATCTGTTGCCGAATATGCAAATAAGAATCTACGTGAAATGCTACCATGAGATAACTCATGTATTCATCTTATTTGTAAACTTGACAAATAGAGCGAATACAAGTGTTTGTTTTTTTTGTGCAAGGCAATGGTAATCCACGCAGGATTGCGATTGTCTTGCACGAAAAAGTAATGAAGCTAAGATGGCCAAGGCGGCATTACCAGGCCACAGGAAAAAAAAACACTAAAAACCGTGAAATGTTGCCTGTAGAATAAAGGGACTACCTTCTTAAACTAAAAATAATACCATATCTTCAAACGAAGTGACTCATATAATCATACTAATGTGATCGAACTTTACTTGGTAAGTTCGTTTGATCATATATTATTGTTGCCCGTATTAGCAGGTTGTATTGCCTTTATAACTAACTAGATTAGCGAAGAAATAGCGATGCATATTGCACAGATTTACGATAACGACGAGCCCGCAGCTCAGTAAAGAAAAAGAACAGTTAACTTATACTTAACTTTCAGACAAATACGTTTGAGTTAATAAACTGATAACCATCCAAAGCGGGCGATAGAAAAACTTACAACCCGAAGATTTACGAGAAAAACTCCGCATTTCCAGATGCAGATCATTAGTTCTCAATTACCACGGGCATTCTTGAAGTTGACGTCATAAAGTTTATTATGACGTCATAGTTTGTTCTCAACTTCGCCCGAGTTCATTTTGAAGACGAATGGAGGAAAGTTGGAGATGCGATTCGTCAACTATTCCCTGACAAGTTACTCGAACTAGTTTAGGCGCAGGCGAATTTCTTACAAATTCAATTTTAAGTTTTTTGAACTGCGCTTGGTTTATAAGCTTTTAAGTTGGGATGTCTATAGTCTTCGATACACTTCTTTAATGATAAATAAAATCTCTATTGCATCACAGACTTAATTATTATTTTTTTATTAGGCGAAATATAAGACGAATATGTCAGAAATAGTCTAACGATTAGTATTTTGCTCTGATACTACAAAACAGTCTAAGAGACTTTTTTTATTATAATAATAAGCTTATGCTTAGCTTAAGCTTATTATCAAACAACGAATTCTTTGCCATTTTACATGGCGTGGGACACCGCCACTTGAGTGTTATATATTTTTGCATTGTTTATTTATTTATTTTATTAATGCGAGTCCGCAGTTATTAGTTATCTATCTATCAGCTTAGTTAAAAAACAAGGCTTTTCTTTTCCAAGTCTGTCCTAATTACAACATTCCATTCTAAAAGGTCAAGCGATGTTTGTAATCAAACTCGATCGATTTCATATTTTCAACAATACCTTTCGTACACGTATAGTAGTAGTAACTACTAAATTACGCAATTTCTTTAAGGTAACTATATAAAAATCTGTGTAACTATATGAAAATCTTTTATTGAATCAAATTAATTATTTTTGGAAATTAGCGGAGAAAGAAACACTTCTCCATACCTTATGCCGCGCGCAAGCGACCTTATATGAAACTGCTGTTTTTTTGTGAATTTTCAAAAATCCTAGAACAAAAGTTGTTTGTCTAGACATATTAAAGTCTGGAAATACCACACTACGTAAACGATTTACATATACTTATATCTTTCTTATATATAAAATTTCCGTGTCACAGTGTTTGTTACCGAACTCCTCCGAAACGGCTTGACTGATCATTACCAAATTTCATATGCGTATTCAGTAGGTATGAGAATCGGCCAACGTGAAACGTTTTTACCCCTAAGTGATAAGGGTTGTTCACCCTTAAATATATTTTTTTATTTTTTCGATGAATTTTTTTTATTTGAATTTTATGTAAAGTGGCATTAAAAAATACATACAACCCTAAATTTTTACTTTTTTATCATCAACCCCTATTTTTTTATGGCCATTTTAGTAAATTTCTGTGTCACAGTGTTTGTTGCCGTACACCTCCGAAACGGATTGACTGATCTTTACCAAATTTTATATTATACGTATTCAGTAGGTCTGAGAATCGGCTACTATCAATTTTTTATACCTCTAAGTGATAAGGGTTGTTCACCCTTAAATATATTTTTCTTATATATAAAATTTCCGTGTCACAGTGTTTGTTACCGAACTCCTCCGAAACGGCTTGACTGATCATTACCAAATTTCATATGCGTATTCAGTAGGTATGAGAATCGGCCAACGTGAAACGTTTTTACCCCTAAGTGATAAGGGTTGTTCACCCTTAAATATATTTTTTTATTTTTTCGATGAATTTTTTTTATTTGAATTTTATGTAAAGTGGCATTAAAAAATACATACAACCCTAAATTTTTACTTTTTTATCATCAACCCCTATTTTTTTATGGCCATTTTAGTAAATTTCTGTGTCACAGTGTTTGTTGCCGTACACCTCCGAAACGGATTGACTGATCTTTACCAAATTTTATATTATACGTATTCAGTAGGTCTGAGAATCGGCTACTATCAATTTTTTATACCTCTAAGTGATAAGGGTTGTTCACCCTTAAATATATTTTTTTATTTTTTCGATGAATTTTTTTTATTTGAATTTTATATAAAGTGGCATTAAAAAATACATACAACCCTAATTTTTTACTTTCTTATCATCAACCCCTATTTTTTATGGCCATTTTAGTAAATTTCCGTGTCACAGTGTTTGTTACCGCACTCCTCTGAAACGGTTTGACTGATCTTTACCAAATTTTATATTATACGTATTCAGTAGGTCTGAGAATCGGCTACTATCAATTTTTTATACCCCTAAGTGATAAGGGTTGATCACCCTTAAACATTTTTTTTTAATTTTTCGACGAATTTTTTCATTTTATTTTTGTATTAAGTGGCTTTTTTATCATCATTCCCTATTTTTTATGGCAATTTTAGTATTTTATTCATTTTTCATCTCGCTTGATAACTGATCAAATATAGTATCTAACTGTACTTCGAGTAAAAATCCTTTTTTTTTGAAGAAAATAACTAACAAAATTTAACCTGATATACTTATGATTATGATTATTACCAATCTTAAATACTTAAAATTTGCCGCGCCTTTACTCTACTGGTGAGTGAAATGCCACACTATGCCATAGACCGAAGTCGGTCTCCTGTTTTACTCACAAAATTCTTCTTCACAGACTTCTCTCACTGTTTACACAAATTTCGATCTTCGTTATTGTTTATGTATCGTAAGTAGTAGTATTGTTAACAATTATCATTTTGCTATATCAATGTAACTCTCTTATTAACTTAACCGCGGCTCCACCCGCGTGTAAGTCGCTTTATTGCATAACCTCTCCTGCACATGACTGTTGTAAAAAAATGTATTTTCATCTGTGCGCTACTGTGGATCGGATTATACGTTAAATTGTAGGTCCTCTTAGCACAAACAGTCGTTAAACTAAGGCAGGGGCTCGAAAAACTCTCGACAACATTACTTGATCACTTAGTTCTTACGTAGAAGAAGCTATAAAATTTGATGTACTAATAAACTAGACCCCGAACGTATGAGCAAAAAATTTTCAACAAATATGATGATGACACTACAAATATTATGTAATTTGTTCTGTTTTGGACTTCTTTATGCTCAAACGGCTCGAACAAATATGGTAAAAATTTTCGCGCTCGCTTCGCTCGCACATAGCTCGCTTCGCTCGCGATTGGTCCAACGACGTTTTGGGTCATAGCTTACGACACTACAAATATTATGTAATTTGTTCTGTTTTGGACTTCTTTATGCTCTAACGGCTCGAACAAATATGCTAAAAAATTTCGCGCTCGCTTCGCTCGCGCATAGCTCGCTGCGCTCGCAACCCGCTCGCTTCGCTCGCGATTGGTCCTACGACGTTTTGGGTCATAGCTTACGACACTACAAATATTATGTAATTTGTTCTGTTTTGGACTTCTTTATGCTCAAACGGCTCGAACAAATATGCTAAAAATTTTCGAGCTCGCTTCGCTCGCGATTGGTCCTAGGACGTTTTGGGTCATAGCTTACGACACTACAAATATTATGTGATTTGTTCTGCTTTGGACTTAATTATGCTCAAGCGGCTTGAACAAATATGCTAAAAATTTTCGCGCTCGCTTCGCTCGCGCATAGCTCGCTGCGCTTGCATCCGGGTCGCTTCGCTCGCGATTGGTCCTAGGACGTTTTGGATCATAGCTCACGACACTACAAATATTATGTCATTTGTTCTGCTTCGAACTTCTTTATGCTCAAACGGCTCGAACAAATATGCTAAAAAATTTCGCGCTCGCTTCGCTCGCGCATAGCTCGCTACGCTCGCATAGGGCTCGCTTCGCTCGCGATTGATCCCATGACGTTTTGGGTCATAGCTTATGACACTACCAATATTAGGTAATTTGTTTAGTAACGGCTCGAATGGAATCGCTAAAAAATTTTGAATACCTAAAACTTTAGAAAAATATCATTACCTACTAACTTTAAAAATTTTTCCAATGAAATTGTATTATACAAATAACAGACTTCAAAATCATACCTACATTTATAAATTCTAACTGTATCTAAAAAGTGAAAAATAATTTTATGCCTACACATAAGTACCATCGAAGACTTTATTTGATTAACTTATAAACATGCTATTTTCAATTTGTATTTATCCTGTATTCTTGGCGTCGGTGCCATCTAAGAAGAACAAATTAATGTTCGTTAAAATAAACACTATTAAATAGATATGATTGAACATAATATTTTTTGGCGTTTGTTACTTTTATATTCCCTTAACGTTTGTTCATGGCGCTCCATACCCATTTCACGCATATACGATACACACTTATAATAAGTAAGTAACATTTTAATTATACTAGAATTTGTCTAGAAACTAGAATAAAAATAATTAATAAGGCAAAACAACGTTTGCCGGGTCAGCTAGTAAATATATATATTATACCACCAGCAGTCCGCCCAGGCTTCTCACGGGCTCATTATTGGATGTTTAGTAAGAATCTCTAGTATTTATGGAAACAAAATATAGCCTATAATACTTGAAAATAGTGTAGCTTCCCAACGGTGAAAGAAATTTTCAAATCGGTTCATTAGTTTCGGAGCCTATTCGCGTCATACAAACAAACAATCAAACTTTTCCTCTTTCCTATCAGACGACCTCGTTGGCGTAATGGTTACCATGCCGGACTGCATGGTTTGATTCCCGGTACGGCCAACATCTTTGTATTGAACTAAATTTGTTTGCTGTCGGTCTGGGTGTTAAAATATGTGTCTATATAAAGTATGTATGTATATGTAGTATATCAGTTGTGTTAGCAACCAAAAATGGGGTTAAAAAAGATGTAGATAATAAAGATATACATTTGGCATTGTCATTATGGTCATAGTCATAATACATATTTAATCATATTATAAGTATGTTTTTTCGTCTGTCTGTATTTTATCAGTTCGTTACCATTTTACGGCTGAAAAGTGGTGAGCAATGTTTTCACACTCATTTAGCTAACGAGCGCCAGCGGGCCGTGTTTTAGTTGACGTTCATGTACCCTTAAAGTAAATATATTTTTATGCTTACGCTTGACCATAACTCATCTGATGTTAAGTGGTAATGCGGTCTAGGTTAAATTGCGCTAGTATGTAACAATTGGTTAAGCAAAATGACCAATAAACATGACTATATCCTATTTTCTGTTATAGCTCGAAACAGCATAATTAGATATTTTGGTCATTTTACTGCCAGAAAAATTACCAATATATCTAAAGTGCCACGAAAGTATATCGTTTTTGGTTATGGAAAATTGGCTCAAAATCTGAATACAAAAGTCGGTTGTAAAATGTCACGCGAATTTTGACTTATGTATCTCAGGAATTTTAATTGTTTAATGTGTATGTCTTCTATCTATCCAAAGACATCCAGTTTTGAACATTAGAACTAGCTCTTTTAATTGATTAATGCTATGCAGATTTCAACTTTAAAGTTTAGAAATTTAAAACTTTTCCATGTGCAAAGCATATTATATTGTTATTTTGTCGCATAGGCTACATCACTTCTACAAGAAAGTAGTGAGTTAAGTAACAAACATAATTTTATCCAATACCTAAATTTACACACTGATTAATGTGCGTAATAATTATTCTAAATGAATACATGATAATTTATGCTGTTTATATAAATAAACCAGCGCCAGATAAACAGTAAATACATAGATTAGTCAATATTTTCCTAAATAATTCCGGTCATTTTGTATGCTCATTACAGTTTGTGACAGGATATTATGTTGTTAATATTCATAGGTTGAAACTTTAATTTCGGGGTACGCGACATAGCGTTTAGAAATTAGAATGTAAATTTCGGTTGTTGGTGAATATTTGTTTAATTTTAGCTATGTCGTAAGCAGTATTTTTTGTTTTAAGTTACAAAAATGTCATAGCTATTCTTAAATTCGGGGATTATAGGGAATTCCTTGTGTTTCATATAAACAAAAAACAATTATTATTATATCTGTTTTTCAAAGAGAGTGTTTTTCAAAAAGTTTCGAAATTAAAGTAAAAAAAGACTTACATTTTAAGGCGAGAATATGGTCAAACACTTGAATTTACAGTTTTTTTTTTGGTATAGATCTTAAAAGGTAAAAATATCGAGAAAACAGCTTGAATACCGACTAAAGAATTATTCTAGGAATTAAATATTCTACTATTCTTTGTTTTTGGTACCAATGCGCCATAAAACTGGTTTAAAAAGTCCAAAATTAACGAGAAATCTGTAAATTTAAGATTTTGCCCATGTGTTTGTTACCTTAGGCAGTAATTTTGTTGGTTTAAGTTATAAGTATTGCGTAACTTTTCTAAAATCCGAGGCTTATTGGACATTGTTATCTGTTATAAAATAAAAAATCTATTATTTCTATTACAATTAAAAAAGATATTTTTATTGTAATAGATTTTTGAATGCATTATGCTAACAGTTTTGTAATTTAAGTAAAAACCAAAAAGTTATAAAACACTTTTGATTTGAAAACAATTGATTCGATTTGATTTAACCATTCCATATTCAAAATTAAATGATATCAAAAGTGCAAACATGTACGCAACTGCCTAAGTACTTACTGTATAACTTAATCAGCTCCTGTTTTGTACTCATTTCCAACAAAAACCCGCTTACAATTTATTACCACAAAAGAATATAAATCACATTAATTAAGTTTTAATATAAGGGTTTTAAAAGCGTGCAATCTTTCAGATATTCAAATGGCTACAATATAAAAGTAGGGTTAAAAAATGTTTCGCTAGAAATTTTAATAAGTCGCTTTAATGAGTTACAATTCAGAGTAAGCTTGCCAGCCATCGACTTACGTATCCATTGATGGAGTATAAAAAATCTAATCTAAAATTTTCTCTTTGAACTTTTACGAAATTTTCTTAGGACAAGTCTGATGCTCTTTTGATGGGGAAGCATTACGCGGGTCTATTTCATTTGGAATAACACCCCGAGTTTTAGGTAACAAAATCAATTTTTAATAACAAAAACTCAGTTTTCCGTGGCCAAACATTGATACTTAACTTTGTTCCTTTAGTTTTTACGGTATTCCGAGGTAAAATCAGGTTGAAACATTTAAAAATGGATTTACAATAAATTCTGTAAGGCTACAGTAATTAGATTCGTTCTTAGCAAACGAGTTACATTTTAGACCACAGTAAAGCTTAATTAACATCAGGCAAGTTGCGGTCGACCGTGAGTCTATTCATCATTAAAAAAAAGACACATTGATAAATTTCACATTGCCGGGTTATAGGTATTTTCTGGGTTCATTCTTTAATTTACTCAAACAAAAATAAAATACATCCTTTTGTACAGTTTTAAAACTACAAAATTTATAAACGAAAATCCGCTGAACCTATGATTGTTTAAAGGGGTGATAAAATGTTATATAGAAGTAATTCTTGGAAACGGACATCTCCTATTCTCTATCGCGGCCAAAACTGTCTCGTAAAATCTAAGAGGAAACACATAACAGCAGCTATTTGCGAAGTGCTACTCTCAACAAGTACTTTACAATTGCGAAGATTGCATTTCCTTCTGTATACTGTCCATAAACTTTATGACAGAGCCAGAAACAACTTAGCCCAAAAGCAGCAAGGTTGGTTTTTAAGAATTATTAGGTTTTGTAGTTTAGTCTCAAGTGTGCTACGAATGCTGTCAAGTCGATAAACTCAAGGATAAAGTTACAGACATAGTTTTATATTAATTATCGAAACATGTAATAATTACTTTGTAAACTGTTATCGTAAGACATAAATATATTTGCACGAAACGTTGGACGTATATCCAACGTTTTTTAAGTAAGTGTGACCGTTTGTTTCGTGCAAATAATAAATACTTGTTAATTGTACACAATACTTTTGAGAAATTACGGTTGCTATGCATAGTTCATACGTACCTATAGATAGTAACAGTTTGCTCGTGTAGAAGTAGCTTCAATCCCCTGTGACTAGATGCTACAAGCGTTGCAAGTAAATGGGACAGTGTGCATTAAGATTGTAGGGGCTTTCAACTTACATATCTTAATGTAACACACTCGTTTCTAGACTTTTCAGACAAGTACAACTCAAGAAAGATGTGAAGTGTGTTAAAAATAATTGGCCAAGTGCGAGTTGGGCTCGCGAATGAAGGGTTCCGTACCATTGTTGTATGGAAATAAATAAATTATTAAATACTTATTAACTTACAGATTTCATTTAATAATTTAATTTGATAGCTTATAATTTTAGTGAAAGTTTCAGCTTTCTAGCTATAACGGTTTCTGAGATACAGCCTGGAGACAGACAGACAGGTAGGGAATAGGGTCCCGTTTTTTTAAAAAAGTGATAAACTCACACTTATTAAAAAAAAATACCGAGAAGTACCCAGAAAGACACATGTTAAAGTTATTTTACAACGTTTAAGAAAAAATCTAATTGATTTGAAGTGAGAATTTAACTTTTGTCTAAATAAATGATCTATATATATATGAGTACGTTACATATACTGGAATTTTCTAGACCCATTCGAGACACGAGTCGACGAAATGTCTCTTTTGTGCATCGTGAGCTTATCAGTGCTCAGATAACAGTGTTCTAACAAACCCTCGCATAGAGAAAAGGTTTTATTTTGCAAAGAACTTGCAGTTGAAGAGGTTTGGTTGAGTAACAGAAGTAGAGAGAATTCGTAAACTTGTAAAATTATCCTACTTACGTAGCACCTACGGAATAGAAGCTAGTGGGGGTGGAATATTATTCTTTGTAATGATTGATATAGTTGTTGTGATAAGAATTTATTTTTTAAATATTATTTTTAAATCAAATTACGCAACCCGCTGCAGTCGTATAGTGATACAACGATGGTAGATTGTTTGACTCGAGTGAAGTCGTTTCAGGAAAATATGAATTGTTGGCACTACGTGTACGGATGATACAAGTGGTACGATTTTCAACAAGATATTGAGTGTCTATTATATTTATTATTCTATGGCATTACTTAAAATAAATTTGTCGAAATTGTGTCGATTAAAGAATGTATCTATCTATCTTACTATATATATTTTCACCTAACTACAAAGCCGAGTTGCCTTGGTTTTATTTATTACTTATTTACAGAAGTACAATACTTGTTGGAATAAAAAACTTACTATTTTTTTAGCTAATTGAGTTTCCCACGGTCAGAGCGCGACCCAAGTATTTCTAAACACTAGAATCTCGGTTATTTCATAAAATAAATGTCCGAAAAAGCGCAAAAATGTTTCTTTGTTAAACTTTTGTAAGATCATCAGAATAATTTCTCCCGAGTCCTATTTGGGAGGCGTTTGGATACGTGGACCGTTTTGTGGCGTGCATTTTAAAGTAGGGAAATTCCGTCGTAATTCTTTATCTCGCGTTTATGTTTTTTTTTGTTTGCTTTCTAAAAATAATCCGTTTAAAAGGCTTTCGGGATTTTTTGGATGACTGTATCGAAAAACGAATTCCATTACTAGTGGTATTAGCATAAGCTGCCCACTATGCTGCGTTCCGTTCCCACTGCTGGGACTCGGGGCCTTCTCTCACGAGGAGAGAGAATAGACCATATTCCACCACACAGGCCAAGTGCAGGTTGGTGAATGACGTCTTCGGATATTGCAATCCTCCAACGTGTCAGTTTCCTCACGATGTTTTACTTCATCGTAAAGCGAGTCCAAATTCACACATAACTTGCAAAACAAGTCATTGGTGTAGGGCCGGGATTAGAACCAGGGGCCGTCTGATTGAAAAGCAGACGTTTATACCACCGAGCCACACTCGCTTTGTATACCATTGATTTGCTCTAAATAACAGCTATAGCTATTTATTGTGCTATAAAGGCAAAATAAAGTCTGTGTTCGCAAACTTTGTATCGTTATAAAATAAAGGTAACGCCAGAAAATACCTTCAACACACCCTGAAGCATTTTCACGAACAACAAAGTTCTGGAAGAACAATTTTAGGGATGAGATATTGGTTTCGATAGATTAACTTAAATAATATAGCCAAACAAACGATAGATTGAAGTATTACAAAAAGATACTTAGGAAAACTTGCACTTCCTTTTCTTTTATTATAAAAATCTGTAATGTTTTTTTAACGTATAAGAATTAGTCTATGACATACATATATGGTTATGTCAGAGTTTATGATATCAAAGCAATGTTTTTATTGGCACGAATCCTAAAAAAACAAGTATGTAATAGCTTCATTAACTACGTGTTTCACGATAAATAGAAAATTATATCATCCTAGAATAGAAATGATATACAAGCATTTTTGAATATTTTTCCATCCCTATCAGCTTATATCGTTTCGGAGAAAATTATGAATACTTCTTTACTCATTGTTTTCAGAGCAAGTCTTTATATTGTATTTAACAAAGCCTATTAATATTCGCATTTGTGTACAAAATATGTTAAATACATGAAATATACGGAATTACATAGCAAATTATTTTCTTTTTGTTCCACAATATACATTTTATTTAATATATAGAATTACGCCCAATATAAGATTATATTTCTATTAAATACACGTAACTTATAATTAAAAATAAAAACTGCACAAACACGAAAAACAACTAAAACAGACTATGAGCTCCCCACGCTCCCCGAAGGTCCCCAAAATGCTGGCGGCGTTACCCCTCTGGATTGCCAAGGAAACTCGCTGCGTCAAACATTTCTTTTTAACTTTAATTAAAAATTGTTTCTGAGTTAGGAGTTGTTAAAAAAAATTAAAAGTTAAGAAAACTTGCACTTTATCGCAGATTTCACTAAAAACAACCTTAGAAGAGATATCGTCATTTTATGCGTTACCAAATTTATGTCAGTGATAATACCTACTGTATTTAGTAACTTTTAAGAGCTAAAACCTTTATTACATCCCGAGCCAGACGTACATACTTTTAACATTAATGAATTGCGCAGGTATCCGATAAATAACAAAGCAAAGCTACACACTTATCTATCACCTACACACCTGGACCACACTACACACCACATCTTGATAGCAATCATGGCAACTTTATAGACACATTGTTTTTGACATAACTCGATAATATTTATAATTTTTAATCTAAGACGAAGCCCCTTTACAGCTGACATGAATTGTAGTTTTAGCGATTTTATTTTTTAACTCCTGTGTGTATGTTCTTATAATTCGATTAACATTGACATATTTATTTGAAATCAAACTGTGATCTTATTAATTTAATAATGAGTAATGTATGTAATATAAACTTCAGGAGAAAATAAAGCATCATTTTATTAATCTTAATATATATAAATCTCGTGTCACAATGTTTGTCCTCAATGTACTCCTAAACCACATTTTTACCGATTATAATAAAATTCGCACACCATGTGCAATTCGATCCAACTTGAGAGATAGGATAGTTTAAATCTCAAATTATAGTCGCAGTTTTAATTTATTGCTAATTATTGTATGTTATTATTTGACAGTCACAATTATCTGTTAACTCCAAATGATTCTAACAGATGTCGATACCTTTCGACTGGGTTGAGTAAGTGATCAATAGATGGCGCTGCTATGGTAAATCTACGAACGTGTCATATAAGCTACACTATCTATTTTTCATACCCCTAAGTGAGGCAAAACAACGTTTGCCGGGTCAGCTAGTAACATATAAATTGTTATGGGTAGGATACGCTATGACGAATAAAGGATATTCTATTCTATTCTATTATTTACATAGGTAGTTCTTGCATTAAGAATACCGTAAACAAGTACTTACCGTTAAATTAATAACAATACATATTTCCATTGACGAGCGCTGTCCTGTGAATACTAGCACAAACATTATACTCCCACATACACAAGCTATATGTATGACGCTACGCAAACATACACGCAACACTCGTGTGACTATGAAACTGATTAGAAAGACACAGATAGACAACTCTGGTAACAATGATTAACCATAAGTAAGCACATAATAGGCGATAATAACGTTTATTTTCAGTTGCAGAATCTTTCCAGGCCATTTGGATGCTACTTAAAAGATTCCGAAACAAACGCCAATCTAGCAGTGTAGTAGTACCATACTGATAGTTTAACCCGATTTCCAAAGTTTAGTCTCTGGACTTTCTTAGTTAAAATTGCGAGTGTAGTAGTTTGATAATACTACGTCATGCGTCTAGGGGTGGGTCTTGAGAATAAAATGTCGATAAATCTTACTAGAAAAGGTTAACTATGACACTTAGTTGCTTATCGATATCGTTTATCGGTGCTAGTTATCTCTAATTACTACGCGGTTATTAATGATGTCATTTTTATTGTAGGGGTAGGGTAAAAATTGGTATGAAATATAAAAAAAATGCGTAAAGAGTTATATAAGATACCAATTCTGTGTACGGAAATTGGGTCTCATTTATATGAAAAGGGATTGGGTGAATTGAGTCCATTTCACGACAGATGTCATCGGAAACCGGTGTTTAGCGACCGGTGCCGAAAATAGGTTCCACGAAAAAACGTAAGTGCCCTCCATCCAATAAAGAAAGTATGTAGGACGATCTAGTCCGGGAAGGTCAACGTATCGATTTGCAAGTAAGTGTATTAGAAATAGTAATTTACGTTAATGTAGGTACGAGCACTACAGTCCGCCGGTACATATGTTGGTACTAAATAGATGAAAACACAGCTTGAGATCTCGAGGTATAGTACTCGATTGGTGTACGTTAACAAATCTTTTTAAACATTACATACAATTTCCACCACATTGTCGGTCGCATCCCATCTACACGCTTATGATGCACGTCTAAATCAATTTTATCTCATTTTTTGTCGTCAGAAAACGCGATTTCTAATTTTATATGACTCGTCTCAGTAAAGAGAGCTTTAAAGTTGAAGTCTACTCGCTTGCATAAGCCAAAAGGAGCCAACAAGAGTTAGTGTGCTTTCAAACTAACTTTTTTACTAATTGAATCAAGGTGTAACCCCTACCATACCTCTTTCAACAATAAATTATTTTAATAGAATTTGAACCAGTTGGTTATCGTAGATAGAAGTATAAATCGAACGGTGCTAGAGAGTTATTTCGTCGCACACGAGAAAACATAGTTTTCTTTTATCTGTGGTACTTTTGTCATCTTTGTGCGATCATGCGCAATTTTAATAACTCGAACTTGTCTCGACACTGCCTTGTGGTAGAGCATCATAAGCGTACAGGTAAGATTGGAGTTAAAATATGGTATCCACAGTTTGAAAAAAAAAACAAGACTAGAGGTGGCATAACATTTAAAAAGAGTTTGCTAACGTTTACGGATTTTCGCAGCTTAGTTTTCACTGTGAAAGTGAGATAACTAAATGAGTCAGAATGTCATCTGTGAGGTACAAAAGATGAAGTTAACACGTGAACTAATGAGTACATGCTAAATTCGATTTCTGGCTTACTTTCTGACTGCTCTGTGAGACCTGGGAAATATAGGAATGTGTTAGTATTTTAGCTACGCTACATGTTTAATGTTAGTTGTTGCTTCACACATTTATCAGTAGGGATGCAACAGTTTGCTCGTTGACTAATCTTCGCTGGGAACTTGAGATTAGAGTGATTTGTCAGGTTAAAACGGTTGTACTTAGTTCTGCTGTACTTATGAATGTGTAGGTTACAAACAATTGGGGCTTTAGGAGTCGCAGATTTGAGTAATGTTATGTGTAAATAATAGCACAGGTTAACACTACTTTTCATTATGCTATAATATAATATATGAACAAATATGGATAAGAAGAGAACGTAAGGAAGTCTTTTATCTGCAGTGGCTGCAATACTCATACAGATAGATAGACACAATAAACCATTATGTAAATAAAACCAAATTATAATATTAAAATGTATGAATATTATAATAGCTTCCATTATAACATACGTAGATGTCAGATTCAGCGATAAACAAAATTGACTATGAAATTAGGTATGAATATTCCAATTCTAGCTGTAATAACATGAAACATTAGTCAGCAGTTATTATTACTCTACAGTTAGCAACTGTCCATGATACGCGTAAAATATCGCTCCTTATTTTAATATCAAATCATAAAATAATGAAGACAACACAAGAGAGGTTTGTTCACGTGGAGTAAACAACCATTATAGATCACAGAGCACCGGTACCGTTGTTTGCGCTACGAAGAATCTCGCAAAAATAAACAACTGGCATGGTTCACAGCATATTGATCGCTATACATCAGTCACGTGGACCGCATAGGGGTCATAATAGCAGGATGGCGCTGAAATATTGCTTCGACCACAGTGGAACAAAAATGGAATTCAAAAAGCAAAATTATACCAAAATATTTTGCGATTCCAAGAGTCATATGAGCTGGACCTTAAACAAAAATTTAATTCAATATGGATTTACTAACAGAACTAAATGACTAATTGGGCTAATGTTACACCTTTCTGATTGATTTATTACATTTTATCAATAAATTCATATTCTTAAAGGAAATTAATAAGCTATTAGTGTAGTTTAATTCATATACCCTAACGTTTGTTTGTAAAACTTTTGTAGTGATTCTGCAATAAACATAAGTATAACTAAAACACATCCATTTTAAGTTCCTTTACAAACAGTAAAAGTTGTTATATTTTTATGATTCAAACGAGAGATACTTTTGCACACACAAAAAAAAAATATCAATTTACCTACATTCTGTACCAGGTCTGAAACACCATCACTCCTGCAATATAGGTATTTTGGCAACAATGAAATAAGAAATATCTTTGAACGTGAGCAATCAATCAAGTTCGGTGTCGTGTTACGAATCAATAGATCAGAATGGAGCTTAGTAGGAAGGACACGTGGGCGACCGGTTCGTTCGATAAACGACTGATTTGATCGTCTTGAAAATTTGCACAATTATGTTAAGTACTAATAATTTCAGAGATTATGAATTAAACAATGCTTTATTTAGCTTATGGTGTTGATACATATCATATACTTTTGTATTGCTATCATATTATTTGACTCGTAACTTTGGTGTTATCAATAAATGATTTGTGTTTGTATTAGTAAACATTGAAAGAATATAAATTTCCCCCAACTCAACTGTTATAGAAGTTGTATGATTATTTATTCAAATCTTTGCCAAACGCCCTGTTCCCCGATCTATAATCTAGCGGTTTTCAAGGCACGAGTGAGCTGGTTTCTCTTGGGCAAGCGCGCTGCACCTTCGATCACAATATCGCTTACCATCAGGTGAATTGCCATCAAGTACAAGCCAATTAAAAAGTAAAAAAAAAACTTTTAGTAGGAGAACTATGACTACGAGAATTTTTGACGTGACAACGTCTTAAATTAGGTTGCGGCTGGGAGTCACTTATGAAAAAGTGTAACGCCCGGTAACGTTACGATGAGTCACCGAACGAGAGAGAGGCCCGCCGAATGCCTTGCGTCTCTCTCCCACTCAACTATGATCGGTCTGCCGCGCGCGCAGCACGCGGCAGACGTTGTCACGTAAAATCTTCGCCCGTAAAACCGACTTTACAGGCAACCATTTTTTTCTTTGGGAACCTTGAATTGAAGTCAGCACTGTAAATCGTGAATGGGTTGTAAATAATCTCTTATAGGAATTTGTTATATGACCAGCAGTGCAATACTCTGGCCTCAACTCACTGTTAGGTGCTTGGTGATAAATTTTGTCATTGTTGTACTTAAAACGGTCTAGTTATTTTATATAATTGTTCAATTTAACTGTGTTCAAAATAGGTACATAAACGAATTAAAATGAAATTATTTTTATTGCAGATCACAGATCAATATTTTAAAACACACACTATTTCTATTTATATGATACAATATAAATATAAGGTAAATAAAGTATGTATGATATGTATTTTGAATATAATACTCGTACTTTTGCCCCTGGTATTCTTTTAATGGACACGTACCTATTAAGGGAAAATTTCAGTACGTACTGAATAGGCACCCAGCACATTGACATATTATTTTTCGATCAGTCATTTCCAGGGTTCAGTCCCTTCGATCGTACAGGTTTGTATAAAGTTCAGTTCATTAATCACCCGTATGAGAGGTATTTTTGTACGTAATTAAAACCATCTGTCCATGAAGTGGGCAGTGTCAGGTCTCTAGTGGCCCGCTCGTTATGTCCTTCTGTTTATTTTGTGATTTATTGGACGGCTTTTGGCAAAAAACTTTTTTTTTTATGAAGTTTAGGTTACTCTGTCTACGTATTTTTTTAATGTAAAACCCGTAAAGTTAATAAAGAAAGAACACATTTATTTCAGACACAGAAGATGCAAACATGTGATTAATTATTACGTATAACATGAAACAATCATGAAAAATAAAAGAAGGAATAGCAAAATACAAGTTATAGTAACTATACCTAATACCAGATATTTTCTTGTGAAGACCATTTTAAACATTTGCAGTTTTTTCAAGTTTCTAGTTTTTGTAGTTTGACACATATATTACATATCATTTAACCTCTAACACAAAAGTGCCGTATCTAAATGAAAATCGGTTGAGCTGTTTGGGAGTTACGATGCCACAAGCAGAAACACACACACGCACACACATACATCAAACACATAAAGCCCCATTCTTATTGCGCCAAGGTTTAAAAAAGATGGCGTATTCAACCTCACACTATTGTACTTGTAAAGTTATTCCCTAAGTAGGCTCTTCCTATACATATGAAGGGAACTCCTGACCCGCCCTATGCGGCCCATCGTGACTTATCACATTCAGCCGGTCCGTCCCGTTTTCCTTTTCTTTGTACACGATTTACGATATTCGGCGTAAGGGCCCTTTAATAGAATATTTATGGACGAATAAAATAATGTACTTTCTTTGCAGATAGTTGGAGATTTCATGGATAGGCTGAAATATTGAGTTTTTGGGACTCTTTGATATGGGATCCAGACGGATACTACTAGTGTACATATTACATTTTTTTAAGTATATACGCAACAAGTAAAAGTAAGTAAGTAGTAAGTATATTATACTGTAACCATAAAATTAGTTAACCTCGACATTTGAATTCGGTTTTATTATAATTTTAGTCTGAATTTTGCCATACAATAACATTAAGTAGTTTAATATACATAAATATATTAATTTATATAATAAAGAGTTAGATGTCAGTTTATACTCGTACTTTTTAAATAACGATGAAATGAAAATACAACCATAAAAATTGTAAATAAATATAATAAAAACTTAAAATAACGAAATAAGTAACCCAAATCAATTAAAAATTCAATTTTATAACTTACTTAGTGCTTGAAAACCATAGAACATATCCTAGAACAATTTCTCATCTAAAAAAGGTTTATTTAAAAAAAATTAACAATTGATTTAGAAAACTAACGGCTCATAATTCACGTTCACGATTCAACATCACACAGTACATAATTTGTTTTACCCCATGAATACTTCAATAGAGTCAAAAGGGGTACTTTAATGTATTAGCTTAGTTTTGGAAGGGTTGAAAGACAAACTTTGGGGTGTCATGGGTAAATAACTGTCGAGAATATATTTACCCATAACACCAAAGAAGGCCTTATATCTGTTTTTAAATTGATATTATTAAATTTAGTAATACTGACTTGTCATTTTGGTAATGAATAATAGGCCTGATTTGCCTATATGACAAAATTTTGAATCGATCACAACTTAGTCGAGCGTGCGACCGTCTTATGTGCCCAAGGGTGTGTGTTCGATCTCCGATCCGATCTAGGTATTCTGGGAAACGGCTACTATCTATTCCATACCCCTAAGTGATATTTTTATTTTTTCACGAAATTTTTTGTTTTTTTATAAAGTGGAAATAGCCCTAATTTTTCTCTTTCGAAGTCAAGGATTCCGTTACATTAAAACACCTCGTCTCTAAGTTATTTCTATGTGTTCATTCAGGAATTGGTTGCCTGGAAGAGATCGCTTTTAGCGATAAGGTCGCCAATTAAGGCACTAGTTTTTAAGCACCTCAGTGATTTTTGTAATTTATTTTTAGTGTTTTAACAAAGTGTTAATCTATCTATCTAAATTTTTATGGCCATTTTAGTAATTTAGTAATTTTTCATCCCGCTCGATAACTAATCAATTACATATAATGTTTTTAACTGTGAGGCAAAGCAACGTTTGTCGGGTCAGCTAGTATTTATATAATTTCTGTTGTTAAGAGTAGAATTAGAGCATTTCAAAGTAAAGCGCCAGCTTTCAATTCAGAACTGTGGAATAAAATACCCAAATTAATAGAACCCATTCCCCACTTCTGAGTAAGTACGAAAATCCTTTTACATTTTTATTATTTTGTACTAACTGATCAAAGCTATGGAAGTAAACGCTCGCGGCATTTTAATAATGAAACTGCTATAACTTTGGGAGTTTTAATTAGGCTGTATTTTCGTTTGTTCAATTTAAGATAAAGGTCGGCATGCTCTTGTCTGCCTTCTAATTAGGGAGCTTGAGTCTTCTTCTTCTTCTTCTTCGTGTCAATGCCTAGTTTTTTACCTATGCTTAAGCGTAAGCAGCCCACTATACGTTCCCACTGCTGGGACTAAGGGGTCTTCTTTATATCCACCACACTGGCCAAGTTTATGTTGGCGGATGACACACGTCTTCGGATATCTGTCGGTCTGGGTGTTAAATATGTATCTATGTAAAATATGTAGTATATCCGTTGTGTTACCAACCATAATACGGACTAGAAATGGTTCAGTATGGGGTTAACCAGCCGCGTGTGAAATGTGTCAATATTAAAAAAAAATACTTGAGATTTGTTTTATAATTTCTTTAATTGTTATGTACGCAGTTCGTTGTTTGTAGCTCACTAGTTAATATTTAGGTTTTAGTTTATCCATAACCAATAATATAGACCGATAATGTAGAGCGAATGCGTTCCAGTCCATTAAACAAAGCTACCGGTTTCAACGCATCAAAGAAGAAAGTTTATAACTTACCTAATATTTCATTTCTCTACCATTAGATAGCTCGATTACTCTAGATCTAGATATTTCAATCGAACGGTAGGAAGAATTATAACGACTTTAAGTTCAAATGTTCGCTTTGTATTAACTTTGGAATACTCCTTCCTTTGGACTGTTCCTTTTACTAGTTCAAAGACAGATTAGGACGGCTTCCTATTGTTGTTGCTAGTAGTTGTTAATTTTTTTTAATTAAAAGCAATTTATGGTTTCTAAACCTACTTTTTTAAGATTTCATGCCAATTATAACAAAACTAATTTAAATATTTAACCCCAGGTAATATATATGAAGAACCACTCCTTAAATAATGATTAATGTATCATTATTTCAGGATATTTTGTTATTATTTGATCAAGAAAATAATTCAACTAATTGGATAAACTATACATGAAAAAAAAAACTAAAAGCGAGCTTAACATGCTGGCAGCATTACCACGTTAAAGGCAATGCTGATACGTTGAACGAGGATTAAATATAAAATACACAATTGTAATAGATTATAAAATATACATGCATGTTTTTAAATTTAGAAGATCTTATCTACAGATCAGACATTTGGTGAAAACTCTGGTAAATTTATAAACTTTTACCTATGCATATTTTGTAATCTGTTACAATTGTGTATTTTATATTTGCTTGGCACTTCTGCCAAGCGGAACTACAAGGATTTCTTGGAGTACAAATAACGAAATCCTGAAACTGGAATAAACCTTAAACCTTTGTGCTCCCGTCCACAGAATATCGTTTTCGGTTGAAAACGCGTTCATATGTTACGCAAAGGGTGCCATAAATACAGCGTGACCTGTGAAAACAAACGACGGCTGCATTCGCCGTGATTGTGGGATGGTGGAAATAAACGTTTTTTGGGTATAGAAAGATTTACAGTTATTGAAACTCTCGTAACACGAATTTGTTACGTATGGTAATACTTTTTTAACAAGAGTGTCCTTATATACTTATAACAGATTGCCTTTAATAATTAAGGAATCCAAATCGTTATCTTCTCTGAATCTTTAAGCTGAGACTTAAGAAATTCCTACTTGACAAGGCCTACTATAAAAAAATGTTTTATGACAAATTGTGTGCTATTATTATTATATCCTGACCTAGTTTAATTTAAATTATGTAAAATACTTACAATAGTGTTAGATTATACATAAATTTGCACATCCTAACGGGTATATTATAGAATACATTAATTTTCAATACTTATGTATTTTTTTTACTCATGACTTATACTTTGCAAATAAAAACATTTGATTTGATTTTTGTGTGATTCTATTGGATACCTGGATTGATTAAATAAAATGATTATTGTTATTGCTTGCCTGGAAACCACCCATTATCAAGTTGAAAGATCTATTGCCTATGACCTAACAGTGTGTTCAGGTTCTCTATGAAGTGCCAGTTATTAGACTAGGCAAGAGCTTCGTTAACTCGTGTGGTTACATTTTTGGATTATACAAACTTTAGGCTATGCTGAACTTTATATTTTGTGTTAATCATTTCATATGTTGAATAAAGAACTTATTAGTTAAAAAATAAATCAGTATTGTACAGTTTAAAGGTAATTTAATTAGCTGCTAAACTTTTTAAATTCATTAAAATTAAAATTAGCTAATGTATATAATTACTGTAAGTTCTTATAAAATCTACATATTTTATGTAAGTTACCGGCATTATAACGTTCATATTATCTAATTAACTATAATTTAATATTACTAAATTTAATCATATTATAATTTATACGTCTATATATGTAAAGTATTTGATTAACTTCTTCATGACTATAATACTTGTAACAAAGGCTTTATACTTCACATTGCCAGCCTTTGTTCAATTTAGGCACTCGAAACTTGAGCCCGTACTGTGCGCTTTGCAATCAGTGGCTGCAGGAAGCTTAAGCCTTTTGCATCCATAGATAGACATGAATAGCCTAAACTAAAAACTTAATTCAGTTTAAAATATATCATGAATGTTTTCCTCATTTTCATATGCAAAGGAGACGTGGCCTTAAGATGCACTTTTCTGTTTAAAATTAATTGTGTTGCTTATTATTCTTTATTATTGATAAAGAGTTTTGAATTTGACTTTTCAACGTAATTATTTATTGGGCACAAAATAATGTTGTGTCACAATTGGCAGCCTTATCGATCTTTAGTTGTTTTTTTTATTTACTGTGTCAAATAAAAAATCTTGTATTTGTATTGTATTTGTATTTATCAATCAAAGCGACCCCTTCCTGGCAACTTTAGTTTCCCTTGATAGCAACTCAAAACCTACTTAGGATATTAGGATTTATACGGCTCAAGTCATGTTGTCAATTATTAGGATAGCTGCCATATTTAAAAAGTTGATGCACTAAAAACTCTGATAAAATTATCGTCTTAATTCAGCCAGTCATAAAAATAAAGTTTTGTACGAAAAATCTGAATTATTCTGAACTCATCTGATGTTAAGTGATGTGATACGATGGAGCGCACTAATCTAGAAGATACCAATGTTGTAAGGTACATTATGGTCACTCTCAAATTGAAGACAGTAACATTCAATCAAGGAGGTCTGTATTTTGAACATAATTGAGGTAAACAAACCAACAACGGTCAAATTCATTTAATACAGCCAAGGTAGGACGACGTTACGACACTAGGTTCTCTAACTAATAAATAATTGACCTGAACTTTATCACAATGACCCTGTCCCTTCAAGAGACATAACACTAAACTGTACAACGGTCAGTCCGCTGCAATAGGTCGTATATTGCTGCAAAAGTTACCGCCGATATTAACCGGACGAAGGGTTAAGTACCGTGTAAGGACACTCAAGTCTCTTGTGTCATGCGATCTTTGTGTGATAGGGTAAGGGCTGTGCCAGTTTTTGGAAAAGTTTTGCGAATCGCTCTATTTTTGCCAAACTACGTAAAAAAAGACCGATGCGAATGCCTTGTCAGAAGAAATTCTTATTCCAAACAGTGGAAAAGAACCGGCAGTTTTTTTTTATTGATGAATAGGCTTACGTTTGACCGCATCTTGCTATGGTGGTGATAATGCTTATGACGTAAAATATGTACTCTATATAGTGCGTATTTTTTTACGTTGACGTGAATGCTGAATCAAGCAAACGAGTTTGATCTTTGTTGTTTAAAGAAAAACGTGATGTCGAAGACACGTGATGTCTTATTAGACCAGCGGGATTTTAACCTGCGTCTCTCGCAAACCAGGCCAAACCCCCAAACCCTCTAACCACTAAGCAATGGTCGACTTCCCCCACTACCGAATTCAACACATCATTAAAAAAAATACAGACAAAATGCTGTAAATCCAGCCCAATCAACTGGAATTTTAATCAAGGACTGCAGCGCTGACAATCTCCCCCAATTTGTTGGGAATTGTGTTGTCGACCGATATTTTCTTCTCGCCCCAAATGAGTTCCAGTTGGATGTCGTTCGTTTACAGTTTTATTGAGCAAACAAGTGTTACATCGCGAACATCGAGCAAACTATTTTATGATTGGACGAAATAATCTTTGCAATGGGCGAATTCAGTCGAATTTCTAGCTGGTACTCTTTTGGCTTGTCTCTATAAAAATATTGAGCATTTTGTAAGTGGAAAACTTAAAAAAATTGGTGGTTTATATAATTCTTCTAGAGTGCCGAATTCATTAAAAATAAGTTTAAGATACTGTCCTAGAACAATAAATAAAAAGAAAAATACTTTTCTGAAACAATAGCACTTACGAGTATAGAACCATTCTAGTAAAAGCTCTTCAAAACGTGTCTACTTTCTAATGGGTTTTTTACTGGGAGGCAATAAAGGACCAAAGGAACATCTAACGCGTAACAGCCCAACATCAGCAATATATTAAAATAAGCCCCGAACTGCCAAACTGCGCATTTTTAGTGAATCGAAGAGCCTGGTCGGCAAATACAGCGGAGGCGGGCGCGGGGCATTGAAATTCCCATTGAAGAGAAAATGAAGGGTGCTTCGCAAAACTGATGACGTGTAAAAAGCTGATAGAGCCTTCGAGGCTCATTTAAATGACGGGGATGGGACAAGTATCTCTTAAGCACCCGTATAATGTTAGCGGCAAACGCAATTTCTTAACCTTAAAGAATCATAGCGCAATAAAAAGATGGTTCTAATGCGAATTAAGTGAACGTTAGAAATGATGATGCTTTGTTTCTCCGGAGTTTCCTTCGTTTAAAACTTGGAATGAGATTTTTTATTGCGTTTTTGGAAACATTATACGAAGGGGACTGAGTGCGTACTGAATTAAAATTAAGGAAGTGTTTGTGTGAATTTGTGATTAATTGCATTGTTTATTTAGAGGTGCACGTTTTTGATGACGCTCGGTAGATTTAAGTACTTTGCGAATAATGTTTATATTATTTATCATAATGTTTAACAGCAAGAATAAACGTGGGCAATTTGTACTAGCTCTTTAATACTCATTTTTGTAAGAATTATATGAGCTTATTTAGGTTAAGTTGTTAGGAGTCAATTGAGCCTAAATCATAATTGACAATGAACATTGTTATCAATTACAATTATGGTAGTGGGCTTGAGCAACTGGGCTAGTTTTAGGTTTTTTTCTAAAGATGATGTATTTGCTTACTTTTTATGATAAAAACTGTGATTGGTTGTACAATAATGCCATTGTAAAACCAATCACAATTTTTCGAATTACAATCAAGAAGAATTTTTTGTTTTAAACAAAAGTAATTTGTTAAATAGTTGGCTTCAAAACGTCCAAGCAACGAAGAAGGATTAATATCCTTATTCTTATATTTTAATATGAAACAATCTGTATCATTTATAATAAGTAGGTATGTAGTATGTATAGTCATTGTGGAGTGAATTTTGTTACAAATATTGAGTAGGAAGCGTAAGGGGAAGTCAAAGCAATTTCTCGTCGGCCACGACTATATCGGAGACGAAAATGCAATATAACTGGATGTGACTGTGAATTATAAATTTTCTTGCTATTTACGTCAATTTTTTTCTAAAAATAAAAAAGTTTTATCCTTGTTCAATAATTTTTTGGTACATACGATGAAGCTAAGATAAATATTTGTACGAAACAAACGGTCACACTTACTCGTACTTAAAAAACGTTGTAAACTTTTTTAGAGTAAGTGTGACCGTTTGTTTCGTACAAATATATAATATGCCTTAAGATAACAGTTTACAAAGTACGAAAGCTAATATAATGATGACAAGATAAATTAAAAAAAATTATATAAGAGGGCTCATTTATTTTGTCTTGATATTATATTTTAGTGATGCATTTTTTAGGGTCTGATGATGGAGTCGACAGCAACTAAACAACACCGATCGTGTTTGAGATCATCGAAAACGTTGCCAGTTGTCATATTCATATCTACCTATAAATAAATACGTGTTCTTAATTAAAAAATAAATAATATTAAAAACTTCTTTCCGATCGCTCTATCTATATTTTTAACTTCGATCACAATAAAAATCTACATATTTTAAAATACAATTGTTATCTTAAAACGTATTCTCACGTAGTTTGTTGCAACTACAGCTGTTATTGTCACGTTAAAAAAATTACTGACGTAGGAGTTTGAAAGTTAGACGCATCTAGACGTACTAACAAAAATTACCGCCGAGACAGCGGAAAAGTTTGTCCAAAAGGGCAAGTGTTTACTCCACTCTGTTATCGAATTCTGGATTTTTCGAGTAACATCGTGTCTTTATGTCGACTTATTTCATAGCACGTGTTGTTTTCCGAACCCGACTGTTACCACAGTATTGTCACATTGTCGCAATTTTACAACGCACGTGGCATAATACTTGTTTATCGAAACAATACACTGAAAATTGGCGATACGCGCTCTCATGAACTTGTACTACATTTTTGCATCAAATTAAACCTTATCTTTATTCAATAGGGTTCAAATTTGCTTGTGATTTGCTGTAATCATTCGAGATGCTACGATGTTGGAATATCAGAAGCTCATGCCAATAGCGCTCTTTGTAAGAAAATTGTCATTACAGCTACTTAGTTGCCGTTGTTAAATTTAAGGTGAGAGTTAAACAAAGCCACCTTCTGTTTCTCTATTATTATTAGGTGCAAGATTATACTCTGGTACCAGCAACATAGTAGTTTTCAATCTAAATTTGCAGTGAGATTATTGCCCGTCCAAGGCGACAACGTTTTGCAGTAAATTGTTTGTGTTATGCGAAACCCGGATGTTGCAGCTCGAGTTTAGAGAAAGAGCTATAATTTGGTTTGTAGTTCGCGCAAAAGTCATTGTTTTGTAACATTAAATTTTTTTGTTACGTGTATTATCTATTGTGGGTTCTATATATCATATACATATCTAAATATTCTTTGCCTCATATGTTTTATATAACGTTTGCCAAAATTTTGGTAATAAATATCTGCAGTTTTAAATATTATTGCTACTACCAAAAGACGTGTTACAAAACTTACTTCTCTATATTTGCATCTAAAGTTCTAAGGCAAAATAAATGAAAGCTACATATTTTGCCTTCTCTTATTAAAAAGAGCTTTATTGCGTATAAAAGAATACTATTTGCTTAAAGTGCATAGAAAAATTTGTAAAATGCGCTTGCAACATTTTCCCTTTCTATTTTGCTTGAACCGTGCAATATCTTGGTCCAATATATCCCGGCTTGGACGTCGAAGACACGGCGGTACACCGCTAACACCGGGTTAAATCCGGCAAACTTCTACCTAGGTTATTGAGCGGTCAGACCTACACACATAGGTATAACATATTTCTTGTAAAATATGGCAAATGCTGGATAGATTTGTCAGACTTTCAGACTGATTTAAATAAATGAAACTAGACGATAAGATGTGATATTAAAGATATGTTCACTCATCTTTGTTATTATATTTCATTTGTCAGAAAAAAGAAAACCTGAAAAGATGGCCTTTTGGTACGGTTTGATTGTGTGTATTTATTTTCAAATAAATGAGCCATATTCAGACTTTAATCCAGCTTAACCTGATACTAATGTTTAAAGCCTTACTTTTTACAAAAAATAAATTAAAGAAGAGGTTTTTTTTAAATAATCTGAGTATTTAAGGGTTACGTTGAGATAACATGGTAGAAATAATAATAACTTGTACTACATTTATTTTAATTTTATTTTAATGTGTCATACAATTCACGCATACAAAGACAATATAGAGAAGGGTACAGAACAGACCCCTATCTCTGACTAAAGCCGGGAAACCCTCTCTTGGCATATAGAGCTAGTTTGTAGCGACTCCTCCTTTTTGTCCCTGAAGTAGATTGCTTCCGACAGCCTTCAAAAGTGTCTAGACTATTTTTTGCTATTGTTCTTCGTTGTAACACCCATAAGTAAGAGCAATCTTAAAGTCAAGTAATTAAATGTTTTCAATGTTTGTGCATTTGTGACTATCATATTTTAAGACTAACTTTTTGTAAATCAATACCTTTATGGAATTATATTTAGTCGTATTTTATTTAAGATACAACTGCAGCAATTGTCGTAACCGTGAATTAACGTCAAAAACGTCATTACAACCCATTGCAAAAAATAAAATATTTGAAATTAACACGGTTTTTGCCCCGCTGGGAGCTATGTATGTACGAGTATAACAGTGAAGTAATATGACAGCATAATACGTTTATAATGATCCCAATGTATTCGTATATAGCTACGATGACATCTTTGGCATAAAAGTTGCCGGACTGCCAATCAGAAGATAGATAGATAGATTAACTCTTTATTGGGTTTTTCAGAAGGTTTAGGGTTCGAATCTCGGCACACCTAACATCTTTGTGCTTAACTAAATTTGTTGGCTCTGTGTCTGGGTGCTAAATATGTATCTATATAAAATATATATGTATGTATATGTAATATATCAGTTGTGTAAGCTACCGTGTGTATATAACAGTAACGTAACATTTAACACAGTGAGCTACTGTGCGTATATAACACTAACTAGAAATGGTTCAGTATGGAGTTAACGAACCAGCTGTGTGTTTTTTTTATTGATGTATATGGGCTTACGTTAGCCCGCAGCTTGCCTGATGTTAAGCTTGACTGTGGTCTAAGATGTATCACGCTTGCCTAGAAGGAACCTTTTTACTCTAGATTTGAAGACCCGTGTGAAATGTACAATTATAATTATATTTATTTATTTTAACCTGATAGATACTAATTTTTAAATACACAACACAATTTGCAATCTGATATTAGAGCAATGAGAAAAGAACCTGGAGCTAGCTCGCACATCTCCGTAAGATGCTTTGTACTGGATTTGAGAGTGTTATGAGTCGTACCTCCGGACTTAGAGACTTAGCTTTGATGTACTAACTCGCAATTACTTTGCCAACGACCTCTTCTCTTTTGGAACAAAACATAATGTAACTATTTGTGCTCTTTTGTTAGTTTAATTAGCAATTGTGGTTTTGCTAAGAATTAAAATATGTTTCACAAAAATGTATGAGTAAGAATAGAATAGATTAAAATATATTTTTTTATTGTCATATTGCTGTCATGGCTTTAGTGTGTGTAGTAAATAACAGTTATAAATGGATGTTGTTATGGGCCTAATTGCGATGAAATTAGAGTTACTTTATGGGCAAGTTACATCATGTTCCATGACATTAATTAATTATAATAATCAGAAACAGAATGGACTCTGTAGTTACACAGGTTCTTGAAATAAAAATGGTATTCATTTTTGTGTGTCTTCAATATTATTGGTTGTACTTTTAATATTATTGCAACTGATTACCGATTGTGGTTGTTTGCTCTTTGGTTTGTCTGTGAATATTTTACGTCAAATTAATGCTTGCTTGTAATGTTATCTACGAGTATATTGTTTTGATTTTGGGTTTATTTGTGTATATTTAGGTGTGATAAACGATATGACGTCTAAGATTGTAATAAATATTATGTATTTTAGTGTGTATTTTAATATGAATTCAATATTATTGGTGGTACTTTTAATATTATTGTAACTGATTACTGATTGTGGTTACGGGGGTTCCGGTTCCGGTGTTAGTTAACGTCACAAGTATTGTTAAACGCTCTCGCAACTAAAATAAAAAACAGTGCAAAATAGAAACTATTGTGCAAAAAAGTGCAAATTAATTGTAACCTGTGCGTGTGGGTGTCGAAAGACTATAAAATAACATCTTAAAACCAGTGATAAAGTGATAAAAACTCGTAATAAAACTGTTCACATAACTTTTGAGGTTATATGTCAAACTGCTAACAAAACCATAGACAAAAATACCGTGTCGTTACTACCAACTTACTAAAACAAATAGTTCGTTCAAAAACATTTATAAAGAAATTGCGTTCCGTTTCTCCTAACGATGACTTCCGAACTGTCACCAGAGATGTCACTGCTTCTTGCGAAAATGACAGAACAACTAAGAATGCAAACAAATGTCATAACAGAAAATGTTACAGCGGTTATCCTAAAAAAAGTGGAGGAAAAAATAAAGCCAATAATTGAGGAGAATCAAAACCTTAAGATTGAAGTGAACAAATTAAACAACAAGATAATAAATCTCGAGGCGAACAGTAGGAGGAAAAACGTCGTCGTTCATGGGCTAGCAGAATCAAATGCAGAGACCCACGAAGACCTGATTACTCTTGTCACATCAACAATGAAGGACTTAGATCTGAAACTAGAAATAAGCGAGATAGATAGACTTCAGAGACTAGGAAAAAAAGGAAACAGTGAGTCTAGTGATTCTAAAATTCGACCAATTTTGCTAGCTACCACAACCCTTGAAAAAAAGATTGAGATCTTGAAAAATAAGAAAAAAATGAAGCCGAACACTTACATTACACACGATTTACCTAAAGCAGTGCTACAAGCAAGAAGTGAAAACAAGAACACCAACACAAACAAGGAAAACGAAAAAAGGAAAAGATCCGACACTCCAAGTCCAAAGCAGGATGCAACAAACACCAAGATGCCTAAGAAAAATGCATTTCAGTACCTGCGGGACAGATCACACTCTTGCTCCGGAAACATCACATACAAAAACTAATACTCCACTACCACTACCGGAAACTAAACAACCTCAATTAATTAAACAATGCCAATCACAAAAAATAATTTCACAGTTAAAGCGAAACAAAATCAACAACAAACAACCAATGCTCCCATTACGGCTGGTCACCGCGGGAGAAAAAGACCAACACCCTCCAACAAAAAGCAACAGATTGCACATTGCAACATTAAATACCTTGACATTAAGAACACATGAATCTCTACTAGAGCTTGAGGAAGCATTAAAAGACCTTAACTGGGATATTTTAGGATTAAGTGAAGTGCGAAGGGCTGGTGAAACAATAGAAGAACATACAGGCTATATAATGTATACCAAAGGAGAACCTGGGGGACAGAAAGGAGTCGGATTTATGGTAAAAGCACAATTAAGAAAAAACATACTCAACTTCATCGGCATCAATGACAGAATCGCAATTTTAATTATAAAACTACCCAGTCATCATAGGACATGGACAATAATACAAGTCTACGCACCAACCGAGCAAGCTGACATTACAGAACACATTACTTTCTACAACAACTTATCCCAAATCACACATCAATATTCAAAAAACATAATTATACTTATGGGGGACTTTAATGCCCAAGTAGGGACCAAGCAAAACAAAGACGAATTTGCTCTGGGTAACTTTGGCCATGGTAAAAGAAGTGCAAATGGACAAAGGCTCATAGACTTATTAATGGAGCATAAATTAACCCTCCTAAATAGCATTTATAAGAAAAACAAGAACAACAAGTGGACCTGGTTTTCTCCAGATGGCAAACACAAGAACGAAATAGATTACATTATAAGTAGCCACCCAAGACTATTCACCGACACCTCAGTTATATCAAAGCTAAATTTTAATACCAACCATCGCATGGTAAGAGCATCCCTTAAACTAACACCAACTAAAAGGTCTAGAAAGAATATCACACCATCCAGTATGACCCATTATCCGGAAAACAATAAAATAATGGCCGGTTCCCTAACGATACTCAACAAAGAACTACTGAAGTCAGATAAAAAGGATTTTAAGGCTAGCTACACGAAATTGCAGAACCAACTTACAAACTTCAACAAAAGCAAACCATCAAAATATAAGTACATATTAAGTGAAGAAACACTACAGTTAATTCATGAGAGAAAACAACTATTTGATAGCAAAATGAAGAAAATGAATATTCAACTTATCACCAAACTAAGTAAAAAAATCAGGGAAGGTATCAAGAAAGATAGAAAAACAACAAGACTACAAAAATTAGAAAAACATATTTTAACCACAGGAGGAACAAGAAAAGCTCTAAAAGAACTACGAGAATCAAATTCATGGATACCAAGCTTGAAATATAACCACTGCAGTATATCAAACCGGAAAGACATAAACAAAGTAGCTACAAACTTTTATCAGAATCTATATTCCAACCAAGACAATACCAATCAAAGAAACTATGGAACCCTTAGACCTAACTTATGTTTCTCAGACCCAGAACCTGAAATCTTACACAACGAAGTCAGGAAAGCAATACTAAGCCAAAAACTAGAAAAAACACCTGGACCAGATAAAATTACAAATGAGTCACTAAAAGGTACATTAGATGAACTGACTCCTGCTCTTACTCAAATATTCAATAACATTATGTTATCAGGACATATACCAGAACAGTGGGAAACATCTCATATCATTCTTATATACAAAAAAGGTCCAAAAGAAGACATAGGTAATTATAGACCGATAAGTTTGATGTCCAATTTATATAAAGTTTTTTCTAAGATCATCCTAGACCGTATAAGCACCAAATTAGACGAAAACCAACCAATAGAACAGGCCGGCTTTAGAAAACACTTTGCCATCATAGACCATATACATACTGTTAAACAAATTATAGAAAAATACAAAGAATATAACAAACACTTATACATGGCCTTCATAGATTATACCAAGGCCTTTGACAGTATAAGCCACAAAGCTATTTGGGAAAGTCTAGAAACCCAAGGAATCCCCATACAATACATAAACATAATCAAAACTATATATTCAAACAACAAAGCAAGAATACAGCTGGAAGGTTTGGGAGAGACTTTCAACATTAAGAGAGGGGTCAGACAGGGAGACCCACTGTCCCCCAAACTTTTTTCAGCAATTCTAGAGAATATTTTCCGAAAGATGGAATGGGACCAGGAGGGTTTAAACATAGACGGACGAAGACTCAACCACCTAAGATTTGCAGACGACATAGTACTCTTTGAAGAAAACCCTAAAAAACTAGAGAAAATGATCCAAGACCTAAACAGAGAAAGTGAGAAGATTGGGCTTTCCATGAATATCAACAAAACAAAGTTATTAACAAATTCAGACAAAGAAGAAATTACAATAAATAACCAACCACTTGAATACATAGAAGAGTACATATACTTGGGGCAGATCATCGCCTACAATGACCAAACAGACAAAGAAATCAAAAAACGAATAGCAAACGGATGGAAAAAATACTGGTCACTTAAAGAAATAATGAAGGCCACCGATCTCAGTATGGGCACAAAACGGAGAGTCTACAATACCTGCATTCTACCCTGTATTACATATGGCTGCGAAACATGGTCTCTCTCAAAACATCACAGAGCCATGCTGCAAGGATGCCAAAGAGCGATGGAGAGAAGCATGACAGGTATCAAAAAACAAGAAAGAAAACTAAACACCTTTATAAGAGCCAAAACGAAAGTTACAGATGTACTTACTAAGATAGACCAACTGAAATGGAGATGGACAGGCCATATGCTAAGGAGCACTCAGGAAAAGTGGAGTCAAATTGTAACAGATTGGTACCCTAGAGATGGGAAAAGGAAAAGGGGAAGGCAACCCCAGAGATGGGAGGACGAGTTAAAACTAACAGCAGGCCCTTTTTGGAGAAGGGTAGCCAGAGACAGAACTCAATGGAAATTGTTGGAGGAGGCCTTTGCCAAAAGGCACACTGAACTTAGAGATATCCTCTAAACAGGAGAAACATATTTTTCACAACGATTTAAGTTCAGGATAAAGGGCTTATTGATTGACTGATTGTGGTTGTTTGCTCTTTGGTTTGACTGTGAATATTTAACGTCAAATTAATGCTTGTTAGTAATATCACCTATTGTTTGATAATTCGATTCCAAAGCAGTCGCTCTGGAATTGTTTGAGACTCAACCCGCGCTTATCATCATCGCGCCGTAATACAGAGTTACTCGCTAATATATCCAAAATGGTGTCGCGCGTCGCCTAACATTTGGATTTTTACTGTGCCGTGTACAGTTAATACTGTTCTGCATTTAAACAAGGGAGCTTAGGCTACGTTGACGATCGTTACCCACCAAGCTGCCGCCAAACGCAAGGAGTTTTCCCAGGGAGTGGCGTCGTGGATGAAAGGTACGTGGTCCTATCTAAGTTTCACATTTTCTTTGTGAGAGTCAGAACTTCCATACAGTCTACTCACTTTGTATCGAATACCTATATTATTTTGATTTTGGATTTATTTGTGTATGTTTAGGTGTGAAAAAATTAAATCATTTAAAACTGTGATAAATAGAAGTGTGTTAGAAATGTATATACAAAACGTCTCCATAAATAACACTATCCCCGTGGCATGCACAGAACGGACTCTCAATCCATTGTGTTTGTCGGTGGAATAACATTTTGATATGTGGTTGCAACGACCCGCAGCGACATGCGCGTTGTAAACATTCACGTGCTAACGTGAGTAATGTACCTACATAGTATGTATCTGCGCACACGGGGATATTAGTGACTAAAATTTTGAAAATGTTTAAATGTTATTTAGTTTGTTATAACTAAGTTTGTGAGTAAAGGGCGGGTAGAAGCGCTCACGGGATATACAAATTTATTTCATCATTTATTTCAGGATCAAGTCCCATATCAAAATAATACATAAAATTATAAGTAAATTAAATTGAATTAAAAACTAAAAATATGATAGCAAGGACTTCAAATTTAATCATATTTGGATGTTGTTTCGTTTGTTATCACTAAGTTTGTGAGTAATGTACTAGTGGTGGCGCACACGGATAATTTTAACTAAAATATGTATTTTATTGTTATTTTAGAGTCTTAACTAAATTACTCAACTAAATTAGATCTATAACAATCCATTACCAGAGTTCAATGTAGGTGGCAGTCAATTCTGACGTATTTTTAGTGTTTGTTACCTCATAACTCCGTCGTCAGCTGTTTTTTAACTGTGGTTGTACCAATTCTAATAATTCTTATTCCCTATTTGCTTAGTTATAATGCTAATACTGAAATCATTACATTGCAACATAGCTTAAGTTTTTGATCATCACAGACACTTTTAAATAAAAATATTTAAAGTAAAATGCTATAGTCGTTTCAACGTGTACGTATTTATATGTCTAAAATTAAAACACGTAACGTTAAAACTGATTTTATCTTAACGGTATTTTGAAAGAAGTTATTTAACATGAGGTACTTTTATTTTAATTGAGGTCTAAACAAGACACATGAGTCCACTAGCGGATCGGTATGCGACGTAACTAATATAGACTTGCGAACAGTGACTAATGTAATCGATTTCTGAAACGACTCTCGTTTCCCAACGTCTGTCTTTGATGTTAGGGAACAAAACGATACTTTCATCGCCAGGAATAAACTATGAATCGTGAGAAAACACGGTTGCTACAAAAAGGATTGCTTCATACAAAAGATTAGCTAACGAGCGACAAAATACTCGTAGTGACCCAATGAGATTTTACAAATACAAATATGACATACGACAAATACAATTTTTCAACAGACAAATGACAAGGACAAATGGCAGAATAAAGAAATGACAACGTGTGCCATTTTTATATTACTCATGCAATTGCGAACTGATAACGTCACAAATTAACCTCAAACATAATATTTTTAAGCTGCATTAGCTGTGGCAACTACACAAACAATGGAAATTACACTAACGCATGGAACAAAAATACATACAGTCGAATATATAACCTCCTCCTTTTTTGAAGTCGGTTAAAAACCTGTTTCTTTTTATCTGCATCAACACAATTGTGTAAAACACACTTGGGCATTTTTCATAAATGATTTTCTTTTAAAATGCGCGCGTCGTTATCATAATAGCACTTTTTAAAATCATAGACAAAGTATATAATACCTTGACCTCGTTTTTTCTTTTTCTCTTTTTATTTATATAATTTGCCTATACTAAAATCAAGCGAGGTAAAACTTTACTGTAGAATTAATTTGTTATAGTGCATTACATCTTTGTACATATCTCCCCTAATAAACTATTTGATTTGTATTTGTTTATGAAAATACATGGTTATTTTATAGAAAAACACCGAGAAAACATAAGGAGGCCGATGTAGTAGCCATAACAAAGGATGTACCGAAACTGGGTTAAGTGAAAAATATTGTTGTTCGTAGTTTAATCAGTTTAATGTACCTAACTGCCCGCTTAGCACAGCAGCACTAAAGATAATGTTATCCTCAGCAAAAATGAAATAGTACAATAGATGCAAATTTTTAAAGATAAAACCTTCAAACATCGTTTTGCCTTATTTATAAAACTTTTTTAAAAAACTTACATCGGTGTCGTTGTAGACATGACGTTGATTGGCAGTTATGTAAAATGTAAATCGTTACATTATAAGTAAAACTGTAATATCATCATCATCATCAGTCTTGATTCAGTTAATTTCATAAGTTTTGACCAATTCACGCGCTATTTTTATAAAATTATAGCCTATATGTTATTCTAATGTTTAAGCTATATTGAGAAGTTTTTGCGTGAAAGAGGAACAAACATCCAGACATCCTTACAGACAATAAAATGGGGTAAATTTTTCCTGCTTGTGTGTGGGCTAGTACAAAAGCTCTCAGACACGTATTTCAATTTAGCAATGTTTATGATCCACCTCATAAGTTGGCGCGAGCTAAATTAAAAATTCGCAAGCGTTGTGCAGATTATTCTTAGTCTTGTTTTTATTGTGGAAAGCTTTGAAACATTAGGTTCCGGTTTCGGAGAACGGTATGGCACGGAAAATAAAAGAGCAGTACTGAGAAAAACTTTTTAATTAAATGGCTATGGAAAAACTTTAAAGATTATACTTTGATTAGTTACGTTAATTAGACTTGAGTAAAAAGTAACACGTTGGCTCACAACGTATATGAGTAAATTAATACACAAATAGTCATAAACAGAAACACATTTCCTGGCACAAGCCGGTCTCAACTCAGCGTGTGCTGACTGCATGCAGTCAGCGCTGATCTTCCGTTGAGACCGAAATAAAGCAATTCCTTAAAACAATAAACGAGTTCTTAATTATTTCTTTAGTTAATTAATTAATTAGTATTGAGGTAACTCACTATTCTTATGTCGATAATATAATTCTTTGGTTTATTATAAAGCAGTTCATCTTTCTAGCTGTTGAGAAAGCTTAGTTTCGATGAAAAAGAATCGATCATAACAAAGAAAAAACACATGTTTTGGTGATTCACGCCAGTCTATCAAACGACGTTGTCGCGTCGCGATCCAATTTGAAACACAAGCTCGCGCGGTACACTGGAGGGCAATTTTCAGACGCCTAGCACTTATTTTTCGCTTTGGCCCGCCCTCTGCCGGCCATTTCAATTACGGATGAGCGAAACTTGACGTTAGGTATTTTCAGCTATTTTCGGCTTGACCGGTCCGAGAGCCTTTAACGAGCCACTGATGCGTTATAATAGCATTATGTAGTCTAGAGATTTGAGTGATTTATTTTGTTCGCTGTTTTGATTTAAACCCTTTGCGTTAAGTGGAATAAGTTTGAATGGGTGAGCGTAAAGCACTTTGCGAGGTTTGAAGCTGAGTTGCGAAATTGTGTTTCGTTTTGTTTTGCGCAGAACGAAATTATATTTTGGCTTGAGCGTTATGCGGAGATTTTAATTTAGATTTGGGCCGTCTTATTTTTTGGAAGAACTTTTTAATCTGACTTAAATAAAATTACTTTTATAAGGAATCACCCAATTATTTTATAAAGTCTGTTGAATACTTCAGGACGATTTAGGTAGCCGTGCATTTATACCTTAAATGATGTATACAAAATCAACGAAACTAAGTTTGTTTATTGAGTTTTTATACTATTTGGCATGATATTCTATATAAGTGTGATAAACTTAATAATTACATTGAGATGTCAAAGCTCAGATTTACTAAGAGCAATAAAAAATATCTAAATAATGAAAATAATTATTTCTCCTTAGTCGCAAAATTGATGGAACAGATTCATTAATCGCAGACGATCCAGCATAACGAAACTTCTCTTGAAATAATATCATATTCACTTTGCTAACAAAATGGCTCCTTGTTGTAGACTCTAAAACAATACCCATCTTAACTGCAAGGCTGTCATAATGAATAGCTCCTCTGCAAAATTAATTACATTAGCTGTTTCTACGTTCAAAGATATACCAAAAGCTCTGTTGAAATATTTCACTGCAAAATCATAAATATCTAAGAACATAAAGCGTTACGCAGCAATGATTCTAATTGTTACAATACTTTTTTGCGAACAAAGGGACATCTAGATAAAATATACTTTGATATTTATATATATATTATTTAAATTTTATTTCTATTAAACGATCTTTTTGGCGTAATCAGGCACGACCAACATCTTTGTGATAATCTAAATTTGCGATGTAAAGTATTTATGTATGTTTGTGAAGTATATCAGTTGTGTATGCGCTAACCAGCCGTGTGTAAAATGTGTCCTAATATTTATTTATTTATTTTGTTTACTTAGAATGTAAACATACAATTCGCTAAAGAAATCATTCAAGAAATGCAAATCGTCTTCAACATTAAATAGTTTACCGATATTTCTTTTATTTTTTATAAATTCATTGAAGATGTCTCATATAGATTCTTAGCCGTTTATTTATTTTATTACTGGATGTAATCATCTTTACTCAGGATCAACGACCAGCTTTCATTTTTATCATGTTCTTAGATATTTGTATATTTCCTACAGAATAGTAGTTATGACAAATGAAAAACATAATATGGGAACGTACAATATATCAGCCAGAAACACAAAATTTGACAGGTGCGTGTTTCCACCAGCTAATTAATTAACGTTCCACGCAGCCCAAGCTCTCTTGCGCGTAGGACCCTCTCGAACGTCGACATGTCTACGTTGACGTAGGTATTAGTTATCTCTTGTTCTTTCGCAGGATCTTTCCGGCAAGGCGTTCCCATTAATTCCCACCCGAAATCACTGAGAATTAAAGATTATTTACGCTCTCATTTTGGCAACGAGCTCATGGGGCTTGTTGTACCCTTGTCTCGAATCAGGCAGGGTTAATCTAAATCCGGAGTTTGGTGTAATTTGGGAGATTTTGCACAATTATGCCAAGTAAGCCGGTGTTTAGGGTGAGGTGATTAAAATTTTTGCACTTAGAAATGAAGCGCTGATAAACGTAGAAGCTTATTCTCAAACATTAAACAGCGTAAAGTTATGTATGAAGCCTGTAGTTTCTCCTGTACCTACAGATAAAGTTGCGCAGTCTAGGTCAACGGTGTTAGCAAACTTTTGCTTTACTCGATTATAGATTCCTGAAACTGCTCACGTTGTTGGATGGCTGTTGTTTTAGTTGTGTCTAGTAAATGTGAGTTTTGTGCGCAAACTTCACGGTGGGGTTTTTGATCAAATTCGTTGGAGAGTGTTTACTCTATCTGAGTTTTGGTGAACGATGACAAAAAATAATAAAAAATAAAGTTATTCGTTGATGTTGAATTATGCAGATTACCTAACTATTACCTATTTATTTTCAGTGTTCCGTACCTAAGCTAAGGTAAAATTGGGACCCTATTACTAATCCTCTGCTGTCTACCTGTATGTATGTCTGTCACTAGGCTGCAGACATCGTGATAGGTAGAAAGCTGAAATTTTCTCAGATTTTATTTCCGTTGCTACTATAACAACTAACTATAAATACTTAAAAAAAATTATGAGGGCCTATAAAATAAACGTGTTTTTTTTTGCCAATTATTTAAAACTCCAGTTGTTAATTGGATTGTTACTAGTTGAGCATGCAATGTACAGTGTCGTTTGACTTACTGAATGAATATTGTCGGTGATTTTGTTATTGAATTGGAAGTAACTGACATTAGGTTATTATTTCTTAGACAGAAATAATAGCCTAATGTCACTTACTTCCATTCCTTCTAGTTAACAGCTGGAGTTGTAAATAATTGGCAATAAAAAACCAAAAATAAAATTGATTTTCAAATAAAAAAAAATTAGTCTTTTTACATAAACATCACCATTGCTGTTTATGACATCGTTGTTTGGGAATCTCATACAAAATGTACAGCTGTCGTTATGACTTACTGAATATTTTGTTATTGAATTAGAAGTAACTGACATTAGGCTATTATTTCTGCCTAATGACAGGATCAATTTCAAATAATTCAAAGTTCAAAGACGAGTTTATTCATTAGTAATTCGTTGATGTTCTTCTTCTTAGAAATTAGAATCTTAGATATTAAATAACAAGTATTTAATTAATTTCCAAAAACACAACGATTTTCATCAAAAGTATTTCACGGAATCCATCTCAGCTTCTGGTGAAGTGTTGACAGATCCTCCTCCAGTCTTTGAAGGTGTAATTAATCACAACCAACGTTACGCTTTGTAAACAGAATCCGTAAGATAAGAGTATAAAAGTAAGTCACTAAATAAATATAATTTATTTCGAAAGTATAATACATTAATTTCTTAGAGAGAGATCGGGTGAATTCCGCTCCGGATCGTACTTGGCGCAAAGCAGCAAACTAGAATAAACAGAACAGTAACTATAAAAAAAATTTTTATTGTTGGCCTTTAACCCATAGTTACAAATTAAATTAAATTAACAAAATTTTCAAATAAAATACGAGTAAAAGTTAAGTGAAGAGTAAAATGATAAAAAATAAAATAAAATAACCACAAACTTACAACTTAAGCTATTACTATACAATTGCCGCTTAGAATTTGAATCCATCTACGCACACAATAATACTACTATCCCAACGAAACACACATGAACACAAAACTCGCACGCGATTGGTCGCATCAAGGTTACGCCACCGATACTAGCCGCGCAGTTAGCTGTTTTGCCCCACCCACCTCGGTATTTGACGCGTGGACGGTGGAACTATTTTATTGGCCAAGTTACTATTCTATTTATTCTAGTTCGCTGGCGCAAAGGCTATTCATCGATATACAAAGCGGCGTTATATAGTACCTTTCCGTCAGGTTCTGTCCAGAGTGGTCTTTTAAAATTGTTTTGTTAGTGGTTTTAGTTATTCGTTTTTAATTTATTTTAAATTGATTTTTTTGTAAAAATCTAGATTAATAATATATTAATTGAACATGCTTATAGTTAATGAATACTGTTTATTCTTACATGCGTTTTTGTAAACAGCATTCACCTCTAAAGAGGTTTAAACGTTTTGAAGCAGTGTTTGAAGTAAATTTTTAACTGACCATATCTTCTATTTTTCTTAACCAGTTTTGCTTTAATCTACCTCTGAAAACTGTGTTCAAATCCGTTGATTAGTTTCGAAGTTAATAACATACCAGACCGACAGACAAAAATCCGAAAATTGTTTTTTTTTGGTTTCTGTTTCTCTGTCTTTTTATAATTATTGATTATTATTTTGTGTTATAATATATTGATTATACAGAAAACTTTTACCTAGATTCTAGACTTAATATATACATACTGAGTTCTATCTAGATTTATTTATTTATACCAATACAATCTTGGGTGTAATATTCCAGTAAGTCGTAAAACCCTGAATACACAGAAAGGTAGATTGATCTGATCAAATGTGCCCTACATTGATCAGTTTTCAATGTAGGACAACCGTCCTTTTTATAGAAGCATTGTTCTAGAAACAGGTCAGACTAAGGTAACTCTAACATTGAGGTGAATGCTGCAAGATTTTATAACTTATTATTATTTTACTCATAACATAAACATAACATAACATAAGCAGCCCACTAAACGTTCTGTTCGTGGACTCGGGGCCTTCTATTACTAAGAAAGAGTTATAAGCTAAATTCCACTACGCTGGCCAAGTGCGGGTTGGAGGATGACACACGTCTTCGGATATTACAGTCCTCAAACGTTCGTTTTCCTTACAATGTTTTCCTTCACCTTAAAGCGAGTGCAAATCCACACATAACTTGAAAAACAAGTCATTGGTGTAGGACCGCGATCGAACCGGGGGCCGTCTGATTGAAAAGCAGATATTATTCCCACCGAGCCACACTCGCTTTTTTACCCATACAGCTTGATATTTAACCAGCAGGTCGCGTAATCACAATAGTAAGTGACACATTGGCCTAAGGTGGGCATGCCAAGTCTGGAATATCTGGCTCTCAAAAAGGCTATTAGTTTTTGAGGAACACACTGTTAGGAGTTTAGCGATAGATTTTTAAACTTGAGGGTGGTTGCAAGCCAGGCGAGCACTAGACAATGCTCTACCACCATGCTAACTTACTTTCTATTTACCATGAATAATAAAGTAGGTCTGTAGTTGCCTGAGGAGCGGGATGAAAGTAATACTTTTCATCCCTAGGGAGAACCGTTTTCAACTGACAGCTGTCAAATTATTTATTTTATAAAAAAAACCTAGTTCTTTTTCACATATGTATTGAACCATGTTCCAACTTTCTATACAGCCGCGATTGTAAAATTGAAATAACTTAGAGTTAAGTATTGATTAAAGAACAATAAAATATTATAATAAACATACATACATACTAGGTATTAAAGGCACCTATTTTCATATCCGTAACTTCCTTTGCCGAGTGGCGTCTGAAACATAAAGCTGACTGATACAACAAAGCTATCATGCATCACGTTATGGAGTCAGTTAACCTAAAAAGACTGACCAAATTATTATTCCGTCCAAAGTAAAATTTAATTATTAAGCGAGCTAGCGAAGCGTTTCAATACTGATGATACATCAGTGGAAAAATAATAACAATAAAATATAATTCCAAGCTTTTATTCTAAAAAGGCTATTTTTTATAGGTTGCCTAAGTGCTTGCTTTTAATATATTTTTGGAATTAATATCAAATTAATTTGAGCGAAATAGGGCGTCCCCAATAATTTATTCATCGATTCCTCACTCACGATTGCGGGCGTAGATCGGTCGACTTCACTCCGGCCATAGAGTTTGATAATTAAATAATCATATCATAGATCAGAACTACATTATGTACAGAAAGTTTAAAATATCCCTGGTCATAATTACCTATGTATATATACGTATGTACATAGGATCAATGCAGTTTTTTATTGAATCCAAAATTCAATTAATTATTTTGACAAAGATTTAGAGAAAGAATTAGTGTCAGGATAGCCATCGCTATTCATCGAGCAAACGCGGCCAGCGTTATGGGCACTTTTGCGCCAGGTCGTTGAGAGATTTTAAATTAAATTAATTTTATTAACTAGTTTTGTTTATCTTAGAATAATAAATTATCTTTATGTAAGGACGAGGCAAAAATAAATGTACTCTACATTTATTTTGATAGATTTAAAAAAGAAAGTTTTGTTCGACAATTTCAAAATTCTCAATGTATGTGCGAAAAGTTAAACATTATATGGAGTGAAAGGACTACTCCATATAATGTTTCACTTTTCGCACTAAGACCATAGTTTTGTTTGCAAAGCTTGGCGTTAGTAAAATATCAAAGAAAAAGATATATAATATGTAAGTCATTCGAAAGTATTGCAATATCCCAATGGCCTCTCTCTGTAACAGTACAGTTCTCTGGTTGAAACTCCGTATTACTCGATGACATAGTTTCCACCGACTCTAGTGGTGGGTTATTGAATTTCATATTACTCGTTTTATGTGCAGTTTGAGAGTTCTTACACTGTGTCAATTTGTTGCTTACGAAATAAAGAATTCTAGCGGGAAATGTAGCGGTTTTGTCACGAAACAATATCAAGAATCTCTCTGGGGAGGCGACCCTTCCTTTTTGCCGATTGATTTTTCGTCAGAAACAAAAGATGACAGACGTCGGTTGGTAAAAAAAGATAATGAGCATTGAATTAAAATGTATCTTTTTCTACGTTAACGGGCTTTCCATTTTATGGCTACGACGGTTTTTAGGACTTAATGTCATCTGCAGAGTCTCATTTTCTAACCGTTTTTTTTTGTTTTACATTTTACATCCAGGCATTTGATCAGTTGTAGTAGCTTGGCTTACTAAGGTGATCTTACACGATCATCGAGGAGTCTTTCGATGGGTGACCATGCACCTCTCCTTTCTTTTAAGAAGTCTCGATCTCTGGCATTTATTCTGGGTTCAACCGTGACTATGGGTTGGATGGCACGTTAAATTGTAGGTCCCAGCTACTGCTTGTACTAAAACTAATAAGTTTTAATACAATTTAAATTTTTATCAAAATAAATTATTTATTTTGATAAAAATTTAAATTGTATAATTGAGATGCAAAAGGCTAACCAGGAGCGGGTTAGATATAAACGCGTAACGATTGCAAGCTGGTAAACTTGCCTTGTGATGTAGCACGCCGCAAACTTCGCTTGGCAAATAGCACCGCCCAAATCGGGACTGTGAGATTAAATTATAAACACGGCTTAGAGCTGAAGTTAACATAAATATTCATGTGTTTCTCCACATACATTTGAACGTGATTTTGCAAGATGCTTGTGTAATGTTTCAATTTAGTTTGTACTCCAGCGTTGAAATTGAGTGAATGTAACTAAAACTAATAAGTTTTAATACAAGCAGTGATTAACCTAAATCAGGGCCTTCAAGCTTTGAAAACTCTCGTCACCAGAGCTTGGTCACTTAGCTCATATGAAGAAGAAGAAGAATTTAATTAAAATGCTTTTGAAAGTGTTACATTGAAATGTTACATACAAAGAGAAACACATGAATATTTATGTTAACTTCAGCTCTAAGCCGTGTTTATAATTTAATCTCACAGTCCCGATTTGGGCGGTGCTATTTGCCAAGCGAAGTTTGCGGCGTGCTACGTCACAAGGCAAGTTTACCAGCTTGCAATCATTACGCGTTTATACGAGTATCTAACCCGCCCCTGGTTAGCCTTTTGCATCTCAATAATACAATTTAAATTTTTATCAAAATAAATTATTTATCATTCGTACCTATTCATTGATTTTTCAGACTTCTTTATTAACAAAACAATAATACAAAGTATGTTCACACAGCGTTATTATAACTAATGTAACATTTAATCTTATGATCTAGTGTTTTGCAGGCTAAAATCACCTATTTTAACTTATGTCTAACTGTTGTAGGTTGAGTTTTAGTTCTCATTAAATCTAGTAATTCGTATTCATTAAACGGTGAAAACTTTACAACACTATGAATAATAGAAATAATAGTGCATTTAGTACAACAGGAAAAAATGTGGCCTATAGCTATTTCAAGATTACCAGTGTGTTCGACCCTTAGATATTAATGAATTTTTCTTAAGATTAAAGATATCCTTATCCAAGTTTTTTTACTCTTAAATACATTGGAATCAGTTCCTTCGTAATTGAGTGCGATGAAGTTGTAAAATGTGCCACCATGGCACATTTACACATCTTTTAAAATCTTTTAACATACACAAAATACATACAAACATATAGAATATTTGTCAATATAATATTAGTTTTGAATTTTGCAAAAGACGCCGCAGAATACAATTAGTGTAGGATAAATAGAAGCAAAGCGTGTGTAACAGTTACACTGAGCAACTGCAAAATTTATGACCAGAGGTGCTTTTGCTAATATAGCTGGTTGGGTTCTAGGAATAATTTATTTAAGATGACGGTTATAGTAACGCAATGTGTGACATTGTTTCACAAAGTAGGTAATAACCACGACACCACAGTTATATAGATACTTCTTATTGGTCAGATAAATAATTTATTCATGTCACAATATATAGTTAATATGTCAAAATTAATTTAAATTTATTACAAATAACTGAAATCTAAATAAATAACCCGCCCCTAACAGTTCCCGGTGAAAAGGTGCCCATCAGACTTGCAGCGTTCCCGCGCTGAATGGCAATCGCTATCCTTTGCACCAGGAAAGATCCGGAGCGGGAGTCACCAGTCGTTTTGTTAAGCCTTTAACCAATTTCTTTGAGCAAATTTTTAGTCAGATATAGTGCAAAGGATTACTGTATAACACTTTTTATGTATGGGGGAGTCCCCATACTTTTCGCATAGAAAACGGTCACACTTACTTATTAAAGTAATAAGTAAGTGTGACCGTTTTCTACGCGAAAATATTAAGATGCCTTACGTGAACAGTTCACAATGTTTAATTGAGTCCTCATACATTTAAAGTGTTATTATTGTTCTCCTTTCTAATTAATTTTTTGGTGTTTGCTGTTATAGCGGCAACAGAATTACACAATCTGTGAAAAAATCAGCTCTCTGGCTATCACGGTTTATGAAATACAGCCTGGTGACAGACAGCGGTACTAGGGTCCCATTTTTATCTTTAGGTACGGTACCCTAAAAACTAAAAAACCCGTTTGCAGATTGTAATTAAAAAAAAAAAATTGGCTACGTTAATTTATTCAAAATTCGAATTCTAAATAATTTATTGGCACCAAAAAAATACATATTTTTAACATTAAGCTCTAGTTGCCAAAATAGGCGTTAGCCCGTGCCTTGGCAGCTAGTTCTTCCCAAAATAATCCAATAATTTGACTGATACAATAAGAATAAAATAATAATAGATTCATATAAGTTGATAATTCATAATAGTCTTATAAAAGATGAGTTAAATTTCATATTCATATTGTAGTACGAATAACAAGAAAGTAGTGAATTATCACCCGGTTGGTGCTAATGGCTTTCACGATTGAGTTGTAGCTTGATTTACATTAGTTTCATTATGTTTTCTACTGTTTTCTTTACGTTTACCACATGTGTGTATAATAAGAACATAGAAGGTCAAAGTAAATTTACTGTGAACAACAGCTGTGTAGAATTCTACACAGTTGTTCACAGTATTACGTATTGATATTATATTACGTATTGTATTATATTACGTACTATATTATATTACGTATTAATATAGAAGGTACCAACAGTTTGATCCGACTCCAAAGTAACAGGCATATAATACAAAAAATAAAACCTGAGTCATGTTAAGAAATATAATAACTGGAGTTGTTTGTATCTGTATATAATGAAATCCATTTACAAATCAAACAAAATATCGTTTTGAAATAAGTAGAAAAGTTTTGTATTTCAATTACCAACCAAGCTCAAACAAACAGCAAAACAATACTCGATTCAAAACAAATCATTCTCGTCTTCAAAATGGATGCCAATGAGGTTACTATTGGTTGCTAAACTATTATGGTTTGAGAAATTTTCTTCTGTGGTAGAAGAAAAGATAAGATTGACGGTAATTGTATTTAATACGTCAGATGTTTGATTTTATTCTAAGTTAAAAATTCATCAAAACTGTAATTAGATATTAAACGTAATCAAGGGACTTTGAGGTATACAATAAAGTAAATAAACCTTACACAAAATTAACTGATTATTTTTTATAATGGTTGAAATGTTAAAGTAAGATTAAAACCACGATGGTTCAATCTTACAGCGACCGTGAGCCAATACCGACGCCTGAATCCAGGAATAAGATTTCTATTAAATATGCATCAGTATTTACTCGGGGGCTTTTAGTAAAATCAGGTTTATTTATGTAAATCCCTTCTATAATTCATTCTCAAACCGCTTTCCGATTGTAACGTCAGATCTTTCGATGGGACAATAGCGGGTTACCGTGTTCATTAATAAACGTCATAAATTCGACCTAATTTCTAAAGCTGAGTATCTCTCGAGGTTAAGTGTAATGGAACGTTTGATGTAGGGCCTGTCTAGGGCAGATTTTCATTTTAATTTTCCAAGAAAGAAAATCAAATCAGATCAGACAACCAAAACATACATTTAATATTTCTTTTATCCTTCCTACAGGTGAAGAAATCCTAAAAGTATATGAATAATATTATATATATGTATGTACGTATACTGCATGGAATAAATAAACTTTTTAGTTTCCCCATACGCTGTCTCTTAGCTTTCCTGACATAAATTAACACTAAGTACAGCAATCGAAAAATCTATTGCTCAGAATCTAACGGTGCCTGTGTTTCGTCTGCCTCCTTGAGAGCCAGTAATTACAGACTAGGCAGGCTCCATCTTAGGGCAGACTGTCGCTGACTCATGTGGTTACATGCCATGCTGGTCAAATGCCTAGGTATTATACCGTGTCAAAAATCATTAAAAGTTTTTTTGCATCAGTGGTTCTTATTGTTTGTAACTATTAAGCTTGAAACAGTAAACTTTGTGAATAATCATCCTCTTTTTGGTTGAATAGTTGGTCAAAAGAAATCATCTGTTCAAACTTTTTAAATTCTGCATTATTATGTGAAGTTTACCATTTATTTTTTTCGAAATTAAAGGAGAGTACTCGTAACTATTAAATTTTTACATCTAAGGCGTATTTTTACATTTAATCAAAACGTTTATTTTAATATGATTATTAAAATAATAACGTGTTTAATACAAGATTTTGAATATAATTAAAAAAAAAGAAAATCAGCATTTTTTTTACATTTTGGTTAATTTTAAATGAAGCGTTAGTTTTATTAGAATTACCATTTACTTATGACAATACACGAGGCAAAATAAAAATGAAACACTTCCTATAGAGGCGCTCCAAAATTACGATGTCACCCTAAGCCCTCTGCAGTGTTTGAAGCGTGCTCGGGACGCTTCACAATGCCTTCCTCCGCCTCAATAACGCCTTCATTATAGACGCTGACGGTTCACAAATACTTGGCGGATTGTTATAGCCGCTTTCATTCTTGAGTGTGAAAATGACCCTTTACTTGTTGCGATACATTTATGTTTAAACGAGTAAATGCCTTTGCCATTCTGAAGTGAAGATATAAGGATATACGAGTATGTACCTTTGAACGTTCGATGTAGGGCTTGACTAGAGTAGATTTAGAGTTTTTTTTTCAAGATAGACAATATTAATCAGACATTTACGACCAAAATATTAATTCAATATTTATTTTATCCTTCAAACAGATAAAAAGATCCTTAAGTATATTATATGTAGAAGTTAAATTATGTACTGTCATTTTGTTAATAAAGGATGCACAAGTCCATAGAATTGCAGACGTCAAGCATTTAAGTTTTCTTTTGTAATTTTTCACGTAAATAATTAAGAGCACATTTGAAAATTAAGTCCCTCTAGCTCACTCATTTGAGTTACAAAAGCGAGAAGACATGCTTTTTCAAATATTTTATTTATAAACGCAAGAAACGGCGCTATTTTTTATTTTATAAAAAGCGATGAAGTTATATAAATGCTTCGGAATAATTTTATTTTTGTAAAGTCTTGTGAATGAAGAAAAGTATTTAGATAAGCGAATATCTCTATCTATATCTACTTACAAAACTTGTACTTACTTACAATTTAAATGTTTATATGCACTTTTATAACTTTGCATTTAGCTTCTACAAAAGAATAAAATGGTTGTCGTCTACAATTCTTGAGACTGTTGCGCAACTTCAATTGAGACATTTGCGTTTACGTTGATTATCAAAAAGACAGGACAAATTAAACTTCTAATCTCGAGTTATATGAGAAAATCGCAATGTGTGAAGGACAGACATCTCAGCTGTCTACAGTTTTCCCGAGTTTATTCCCGCGGTGAAGCCTCAAAATTATCAAGAACAGTATGTAAATATTGAGCTCGCGTTACAAGAATTTGAATAACGTAACTGTGTTTTAAAAGTTAGCTGAAAATATCATGTTACCTTTGAGATTTACTTTTTTGTCGAGCGATTTTGGTACTATGTTTGCTATCTATGTTAGATACAATCAGTAATCATTTGTCGATATAAAGGTCTGCGTGATGTTAAATTAACATTATAATATTATGTATATAAATATTTGCGTTGAAATAATACGTCATATACTTGTTATATGAACCTATATATTTTGTAAGTCAAAGCTTCGTAAGTTCTGTTACCGGAAAATAGTTACAAACGTTACAACATTATACCAAAAAGCACATTTCGTACTCTTTGATCCGGAGCTTAACCCTTCCCTTTCTCAAGTACACGTGTTAAGGTAGAAATTCTAATCCCCGTTGAGCTGTACAAATGCCTATTAGCGATATACTTATCCCGGCTTCAGAATCTCGAACCGAAACAATTTGGAGACAGAATGTCAGAGCACTTACTTGCTATTTGCCTCAGTGCCGTCACAGCTGATTTGAGAGTATTCAAGGTGCGCCTTCTCAAATTTTTTTTCCGCGAAAACGTTTCCATGTCAATATTGACCGACATCGTATCTTGAGTTTTATCACAAAGCAATAAGATCGTGTTTGCGTTGGCTGCTTGCCAGCCCGGGTGGGTGTTCCTATTGTTTCGGAAGCCGGGGATATACTGTGGGTAAATGCATATCAGTAGCAGTCAGTCGACGTTCGACATTATAAGTCTTTATCACGGACAGCGAAACGTGTAGAGCTGAAATGCTTATTTGAATAATGTTTGCATACAATTTATGGGGCAGCGTCATGTTTACATTGCTTTGAAAATTTCCATTTATTTTTATGGAAAAAAAGCAACTATATACTTTCGTACACACGAGCGTAATTTATGGAGGTTGCAGATAGTTTGAGAACATAATAAGTGACTTAGAATTAATGTCCTATCAAAATGTATGAACAGTGACTTCATAAATTGCTTGTTAAAATTAATAACCTTTCTACAGAATTCCTTTTCCTGAAGTGTACAACAAATTTACCCATTTGTATAGTCTTATTAAAATTTAAGTGTATGTGTTGATGTCTCCTAGGTACCATATGTAATATAGTATGGTGATTTATATTTTGGTATTGGTATGTCCGTTTTCTTATATCCTGCCTGTGATAGACAAATGGTGTATATCCATGAATTGGGAAACATTTAGAAACATTGCACTTGTGCCCAAATCATCGTTTCTTTCGGAATGTTCTCACTTTCTAACTTTTTGAGTCGCATTATCGGTTGGAATTCTGTTTTAGTTATTACTTTGGACTCTAGTATTATTTAATAGTAGAGTCCAAAGTAAGATATTTCCATAGATTTACTTTAAAATACTAAGAATGATTGTGTTTTATGTGTTTTATTGTTATTTTTCTGAGATACATTTAGTAACATTACTTTTGCTTGTTTTAGAACTCTACGTGGAAATGTGATCAAAGCAAGGACTGTAATTTATGTTTTATACATAGGTATTTTCCAGAAATAATAAGCAAAAGAGACTTAACATATCAAAAGTTTCCCGAACAAATAAGCTAAAACCAATTCTATTTCCAACTTCAGTTTCCAGTTACGAAAGTGACATGATGAAAATACTCTGCCATTATCGATCTGCCAGGTCAGATGGAAGCAAAGCAAAATAAAATCTCAACTTGTCTCGACTCACTGTTACAGAAAAACAACCGCAGAAAAAACAAGTGCAGTGTTCCGAATAACTGATTTATTTTGTGATTGATTTATACAATGATATGATAATATAAATATATGCCACTTTATACGACATGACAATTTCAATATAAATATCGTAAAAGGAAAGAGAGAAGCCAGGAGAGGAAAAGGAAGACCTAAAAGATCATTTTTAGACCAAATTAAGGAGAAGGCAAAAGTCATGTCGTATAGGGAGGTCAAGGATTTGGCCGAAGATAGAACTACCTGGAAAAAACTCCACAGACAAGAGACCAGCTCTTAAATATTGAATGAATGATAATATTAGTTATGTAACTGCTCTAGTGGGGGAAAAAAACATGGTTTTAGAAACAGTTGAAATATATGTAGATGATATGTGTAGAGTTGGTCTAGAAACTTTTTACAAATATGTAGATAGCTGATTATATTGTATTAAATTATTATATATTACTTGTGTGACGAGTGGACTTTAAACATAAACATTGACTAGTGGACAATTTGTGAACTGTTAAAAATATTTTTTTAACTCGCTCTGATATAGGCACATCAGCATAATGCTGGTCACCTATTAATCAAATATATAGATAAATATTAAAAAATAAATAAAAATAATTGATATATATATTGATTATATATTATTAAAACAAGCGCAAATAAAATTTATAAGTTATGTTCAACTATTGTATTTCTATTAATGAATAAAAAATAAGCAATAAATCGTATTTTATGTTAAATAATTGGTTTTGGTAACATTTATGCATAATGTTTTCATTTATGTTCGTATCGTATTTACTATTCGATGTAAAAATATTAAGTTACAAATTTAAGTATATATTGTGTTTATAGGTGGTGCGTGAAACTGAACGAAAGCAAGGGTAAACTTTGAGCATCATAAAGTTAAACTTACTGAGTAAATCTCGCCATGACTACCGTTAACTTCTGAAATATTGCCACGAATTTTTGGTATTGCTTTTATAAGAAAAATAAAAGATTTCTAGGGAAAAATAACCGCATTTCGTTTGTTTTTCCTGGCAAAGCTTTTTGCTTTTTGTTTATACAGTTACAAAAGTTGCACGTAACTTAGTAATATTTTTATTCCAACATTCTAGGAAGATTTTTGATTTTTACAAGGTCAAAGTCTAGATTAAGTACTGCTGCAATGTTCAACTTTTGAAGTATGGAGGAAATACATCTTTTTTTAGAAATTTCGACAATGGTCTTTTAATTTGAACACACATTTCAGATAAAACAGCTTACATTTTTATGTTAATTAAATATTTTTTTTTTACTTAATGGACTTGCGCTTGATCAAAAATTGCCTGACGGTAACAGATACTATAATGTCAGGTGGAGGGTGTTTTATTTTTATTTTTTTTATCCAAAAGATACTGGATCTTTCTTCCTTCAAGCCCATTATAGATAGATTATAGTTTTCATGGAATGGGCCTCTAGCACATACTCATCTGGAAAATGATTTTTATTCGATTTCACCAGATTCGAGCCACAGAACTCACATGAAAAGACGAAAATACTCGTACTTCAATTTTATTACGAAAGTAAGTGAATGCTATCAGAAAATCCATCTCCGCTCCCGTTCCTAACCAGAAAAGGAAGCACCTTCGCCTTTAAACACACCAAGTTGTATTTCATCGCATTAACAGCTGATAAATCTCTCTGGCTGATGCGTAAAGCTTGCTGTAAACATTGCTATTCCTGGCTTGGGTATCAGAAACACTCTATTCTTGCCCCGGTTCATTAACAAAAGACGTATTAACAGGCGCGGTTGGCCTTTGAACAAATGGTTTTACGAGCTTACGCGCGGTTTTGCATGTTTTCTTCTACGTTACACGTTTTTTGAGAATGAATTTATTTGTTTGGCAGTGGTTTGTTTTGTTAGTTTTGCGAACCTTCTTTTCACGTGGTTTTATATGATTCTTTGGCGAAATATATTAAATAACATTTAGATAAAGTATAATATGTGTGTTTAATACGGGTGTTACCTATACAATTCTTCTTTGACCTTTTGCTACTAGGTGGGGTCAGCCTACACAATTATTACAAGTACCGCCCACACAGTTATGATTGGTAAATCAGTAACATAGAATTTTATACAGTATTATTACTTGTTTCTGAAAATTTACCTAAGGGACGTTTGTTTATGTTGACCTTTAAGAATCTTAAAGGTCAAATCACTTAATCAGGTCATAAAACTTTACTTCAAAACGTTTTCTTTCCTACGCTAACAAGCGAAGTAAAAACAAAAAACTTATCGTTATCATTTTGGTACTCAGATAGAATCGGAAATAGAATTCGAAAAACAGAAATAACTACAAAGCTCTAAACGCAATATAATACTCATAAACGATCAAACACTGTTTGCTCAACACTTTACTTTGCCGTACATTCACGCCTTTGATGAAGTTATTTGAATAAACATCTGTTTGATAAATGTATTTGAACGTTTACAATTCGCTTCAATCGAATCTTCGCGTTACGGATATCTGCGTAATTTAAAATAGATTTTAGATCCGAAAATATAATTTAACATTATGTGTAAAAAATATTGAATTGTTATTTGTATTTGAAAAAATATTGTAATGTTATCCGTAAAAATATTTTCGGATCTAGGTTATTTGAACGTCAGGGCGTGTAACCACACTAGTCCGCGATACTCAGGCTCTAGGTGGAGCATGCTTAGTCTGAAATATCTGGCTTTTAAAGGAGGTTGCCGGGACACCCTGAAAAATGTGTTTCCAAGCACCTAATGCTTGGCGACCGAGTTTTCACGGTGAGTGTTGCTAGCCAGATGATCACTAGAAAATACTCTACCACCATGAAAAGAATGATCTATATACAACCTAAATATATAAATCTTGTTCTACGGTAAATAATGTTCCCGAATAATGCTTCATTATGTTTGACAATGAGCTAAATGTGATTTATTGCGAACTGAACGTAACGCGCCTTTGCAAACATTTGGATTTTATGCCATAGTAAAGTTTACATAATATTGTTTCAAACAATTTCTAGTTTTGTACCAAATTGTAAGTTTAGTAAACAAATTGTAAGTTTTGACTTTGAAAAGCTTACAAAGAGTAATTATTTCTGATTATATTATTAGAAAGATTGCTCTAAGATATAAGAACAGCATTTTTGGTGTTAATTTTAAAGTCTTTGTATATCTTGATATATTCTAGTGTTGAAAAAATCTATTATCCTAATTTTATGTCTTACAAGGTTTTTTCTCAACGCTTAATAAGAAGCGTTAAGAAAACTATGTGCGTTGGTATATGTGAAGGTTATAACCGTATCATAAACATAGCTTAAATATGAGTGTTGTGTATTTTTTTTCTCTACACAACTGACCTAACGTGGCAATACTATGGCCTAAGGTGTAGCATGCCTAGTCTGTTGTACCTGACCAGCGAACTAGAATAAACGGATGAGTAACTCTATACAATTGCCGCTTAGAATTCGGATCCATATACGCACACAATTATACTGCTATCCCAACGAAAAACACACACAAAGCTCGCACGCGATTGGTGCCGTGCCCATGTGTCGGGCGCGCGGGTAGCTGTTTTGCCCCGCCCACCCCGGTATTTTACGATTACACGTGGAACAATTTTATCGGCCGAGTCACTATTTTATTTATTCTAGTTCGCTGTACCTGACTCTCAAGGAGGCTGCCAAAACACAGTGTTAGGCGTTAGTGCTTGGCGATATATTTTTCATTTTGAGGATCCGTAATTGTATTGCATGCAATAAAAAAAAAACTATTGCTCATCATAATAATGAAAAGGAATGATGCTAATGCCTAATGTTGTACGGTCAAAAATTTTGTAAGGACAGCAATAATGGCTGAGACAACTTGGTGTTCCCATTTCCGCCGGTATCACGCCGGAAATTGAAAAGGCCCGATTTGCCTCCCCTGGCCATAGATTTAAATATTATTGAATGATTGCAACAATTTTTAAATGACGAACATTCAAAATACTAACCTATAAAATCAGGGAAACAAATAAGAATTGAAGCAAGCTGTAAGCTGAGATCTGAACTTTATATAGGGATAAGAAAGCAGACCTAAAGTAAAGTATGAAGAAAGAAAAAATGTGATTTCTATTTCTCTATACGTAATATTTATATTAATTTATCAATACAACTAATAAGTTGGCTGTAGCATAAATCCCTCGTCATTAAGTGTGTGTAGAATATTATACATATGTATCTAAATAAAAAAATTACAATGAGCCATCAAGAAACATGTAAATCGATGTTCCAGATGAACTTATAATAGGTGCTTCGAACTTGGGATGATTAATTCGAATTCTTTGTTTCGGTATAAACCGATTAGGAGCCGCTTGAAGTTATCTACAATTTAATTTGTTCTTTATTAGAAATATCGATATAGCCCAGTGAAATTAGGTAAAAAAAGGGGTCAACCTCGGAATGAAAGATAATAAGCTGGAAATTGGTAAAAACCTTTGTTTTGTTACCCTAAATATTGTCTCAAAAGTCACAAATGCTATCGTGTCCGCGTCTTAAGATATTGAAGGTCAAAGGTCACAAAAAACGATTTTTCGCGAATATCTCGGTTCCTATTGCTTAAATGATATTTTCACCTAATATAAAAGTTGTAGAGTATAAAATTCTCTACAACTTTTGTCTAAACTTTTTTTTTATACGATCAACCGTTTTTGAGGTAAAGCGTGAAGAGTGCGCAGCGTACAGTCATAATAATATATGAGCTAATGCAGGGTCATGCTTGACCCTGCATTAGCTCATCCACCGCAGTAGCCGCACTCTTCGCGCTCTACCTCAAAAAAAGTTTAGACAAAAGTTGTAGAGAATTTTATACTCTACAACTTTTATATTAGGTGAAAATATCATTTAAGCAATAGGAACCGAGATATTCGCGAAAAATCGTTTTTTGTGACCTTTGACCTTCAATATCTTAAGACGCGGACACGATAGCATTTGTGACTTTTGAGACAATATTTAGGGTAACAAAACAAAGGTTTTTACCAATTTCCAGCTTATTATCTTTCATTCCGAGGTGAAACCCCTAATATGACTGGGATAATATTGGTAATATAACCTTTCCAACGGTTTATTTTTTTGAAAGAAATAATATATTTGATGCGGCACATGAGCAAATCTTGTATTTACAGTTTTATCGGTATAAATCATTCCTTAAAAATAACCCTAAGCATATTTATACCAATTTAGTACGAATCAGACTTACGAGTATGAAAAAAGTTGTTCAATATTCCTTACTTTTGAAAAAGTTTTTTTTTTATAATTTATTAGTCCGATTGGTACTAAAATTAGTGTGTTTTATACATTACTCTTAGATCTGTTCTTTAAATGGTCAATATGTGTATAACGATAACATAATAACTGTTTGTTTGATTTTTTTTCTCACACGGCTGGTAAACCCCATAACCATTTATTAACACAACTGATAGGTATACTACATATATGTACATACATACATATTTGATATAGATTCATATTTAACACCCAGACCGACAGCCAACAAATTTAGTTCAGCCCAAAGATGTTGGCCGTGCCGAGAATCGAACCCGGAACATTCTCATTGGCAGTCTGGCATGGTAACCATCACGCCAACGAGGTCGTCGAATTATAGTTGTATTGTTAAAGATCATATTTGTTATGAACAAGAAAGTCCGTCAGTAATTATATGCGGGCGGCTAACTTCAAATAAGACTTACCTAAGAAATCTAAAGAAGTTTCTTCAGATTTCTACGCAAATTAAAATAAACTTGGTGAACTACAAAATCGTGCAAAGCCCCGTTTATTTCATGTAAAATTCATACCAATCACAAACAAAACAACAAGACCTTGAAACAGTAATTGCCAGAACAAAATAAATTACAAACAAAATAAAGTAGACAGTGGTTATAATAAATTAAAAAGGTAATTTACCTAGCCAGCGTAAAAATGATTTAGAGGACATTACTTACTTTACGCTAATTCTGAAGTTTATTGTTTCATAAATTTGCACGTTTTCATAAGGTCTTGTGATTTGTAAGGATTTTATTATTTTGCTTATTCAGATTGACTTATTATTAGGCTCGCGTTGGACAATTCATCTGATGGAGCGCGCTTGACTTATCTAATATACAAAATTTCCATGTCACAATGTTAGTTACCGTACTCCTCCGAAACGGCTCGACCGTTTTTCACCAAATTTTATATGTGTATTCAGTTGGTCTGAGAATTGGCTACTATCTTTCATACCCCTAAGTGATAAAGAGTTGTTGACCTTTAAATATTTTATAAGGCAAAACAACGTTTGCCAGGTCAGCTAGTAATATAAAAAGTTACAAAATTAATTAAAATGTACTTTAACACACAAACTTTAGCATTTTTTAATATTAGTAGGATAAATTGAAATAAACTTTTTATATTTATTTTGTAACAGAAGAGCGTGTTGTATGAATGAGCCATTAAATAACACAATGTTGCTATAACGATAGCCATTATGAAATGTTTGATCTAAAAAAACATGTGACTAAAAAAATAGGTAAGCGCGATTTACCGCAGACCTCAATATCACTTGCCATCAGGTGAATTGTGGTCAAGCGCTGACCTATTCAGAGTAAAAAAAATATATATTGCTATGATAATATGATAGTTAAAAGCAAGATAATTATATTTTCCTTTTTTATATTTCATAAGTTATCTTAAAAGCAGCGCTTCAGAGCTAGAAGCACTATAGTAGAAATAACTAAAAACACTATTAACTTTCCACTCAGCCGGAGAAAAATGTGAGTACCAATCATTAAACGCGCTCTCAACTCGGTGTGTGAGTTACAAATCTCTACTTAGGAGCCAAGATACCACGGAGAACCGTTAAGGAGATAGTTTTTAGAAGAAACGAGGAGAAAGATATTTGTTTCTACGACAGTGTGATCCTATGAAATGTGTGTGAGGCGAGAGTTGCTTTAAGAACGGTATGGTTATTAGAAATCGTGGTTTGTTTGCTGTGATGGTAATTGGTATCTCATGTGTTACGATTAGTTAATTTTTGCGTTACAATAAATCGATATTAATTTATTTTCTTTATTACCATTTTGTTTTGTTATTAAATATTCCATTCGAAAAGCAGAGTTCAGACAGAGATTAGGTTATGCATGCGCAGTTTTTTTTCTTGTAAATATGTAAGAACAACGAACTTTGGGAAATAATAAAAATAATTTTAAATAAAATATGCCAACGCTTGGAAAATTGTTGTTCTAGTTGTAGTTTCATTTAATAAAAACATAGAGTAAAATGTTTCAAAACGAGGAGCGTGCTTGTTAATATGTTTCATATCTGTACATAATCTATGATTATTTTATACCAAGTTTGAATTCTGCGACATTACATGTAGTGTAATAATATTCTGTGACATTTGCGCGGTCACTTTGCCGAAATACAGGGAAAAATAATTATTCTAATCATTACCAGCTAAAATTTGAATACGTATTTTGATTTTAACTAAACAAGAGAACTTTTTTGACCCCGTGCGTCCATTTTTACCCAACCCTATAACGAAACTCTATGACTGACGACCTCTTTTATACCCGTACCTACTTTATTACGTAGAACATTTTCCTTGAATAGCCTCACACGGTCGCAAGGGCCCGTAAACGTGACCAGTACTTTCGGCAAATAAGGTTAATAATTAAGTACTCTGTCACAGTAAATACCAATGGGATACGTCAATATATAAAAGCTTCTTTAAGGAGACGAAATAGACAAAATCTTGAATTTTCATTATCGCATAGCATAAGCAGCCCACTATACATTCCCACTGCTGGCACCCGGGGCCTTCTTTAACGAGGAGAGAGATATATGCCATAATCCACCACGCTGGCCAAGTGCGGGTTGGCGGATGACACAATCCCTTCGGCTATTGTGGTCCTCAAACATGCCGTTTCCTCACGATGTTTTCCTTCACCGTAAAACGAGTGCAAATCCACACATAACTTGAAAACCAAGTCATTGGTGTAGGGCCGGGATCGAACCAAGGGCCGTCTGATTGAAAAGCAGACGTGACACCGAGCCGCACTCGCTTTTTTACATCATAAATGGTTACAATTATTGAAATAATAGCTTATAGCCCGACTAAATAATAACTCTTAAGAATGTTATTTATACCAACCAAAGGATTTTAGTACCAACCAGACATGAATTATAAAAAAACCTTGTTAATATGTTCAGAGTAAAAAATCTTAAATACTAAATTTGTATTCATAATTTAAGGCTACTGATGGTTAAAGACCAACAATTTTTACACTTAATTTACTAAAACATTCAAATTCAAGATTTTGTCTAAGTCCCCGCCTTAAGAGAGACTTTATGTTTAGTGGTCTCTTGAAACTATGTCTTTTCAAATGTGAGCAATTTAATAAACACATTTTGTGTCTTCTTACAAACCCAAATATCAAGAAAAAATACGAGAAACTATAGATAGAGTCTAATTTTTATCTTAGCTTTATCGTCTAACAAAACACAGTCCTATCCATAAATTCACTTACTATTTTTTCTCTTAATGGTAAGCACAATATGGTTTCCATTAGATCCATAAAATAAAAACCAACGACCGTGAGAACCAAAACTGGACCAATTGAAAGCAAGCTAAAGATAAATTCTACAAATAACGGGACCAATCGTAGACCGTCAATGACCGCAAGTCACGAAGCCTAGAGCTGGAACAATGCTTCCTCATGATAAAGTAATCTGAATTTTATATATATACTAGCTGATCCGGCAAACGGGGTTTAACCTTATTAATAAGACTGTTTTAAGAAAACTGGTATGACAATGACAGTCGTTGTAGACACGTCTTTAGCTGGCAGTTACTTAAAATGTCATAAGATTACATTAAACAATATTAATGAATAAGAAAATAAAATATCATCATCAACCGTCATAAATGAAATTACTTTAATAAATTTTTAAGACAGTTCACACAATATCTTTAAAAATATAGACTATGTCTATTTTAAATGTAAAAGTAATATTATTGTGATTTATATTTATATTATGTGTTTAGTTATTAAAATAATAGTTTGTGTCGATTTACAAAAATGTTCATACTTTTTGGTAAATAAAGATAATTTTTATGTTTATGTTTTATAAGACATACAATACTGTTCAAATTCTATTCAAATATATTTTCAACTGTAACAAAAGATTTACAACCATTTTTTGTCTCTCTAGTCCCGCTTATATTATAAATGCAAGCTTTAGAGATATTATATAGGTTGTGTGGATGTCTGAATGTTCGTTCCACTTTCTCGCAAAAAATATCAAATAGATTTTAATGATATTTCACTATAATAACTAATACATTAAAATAGACATAGGCTATATTTTTAAAGATAGTGTGTGAACTGCCTCATTTTTTTTTAAATTACGTCCAATATAAAATTATATTTATTTTAAATACACGTCACTTATTAAAAACACTTAAAAATAAAAATTGCACAAACATGAAAAACAACTAAAACAGACTATGAGCTCCCCGCGCTGCACCGAAGGTCCCCAAAATACTGGCGGCGTTACCCCTCTGGATTGCCAAGGAAACTCGTTACGTCAAAAACCAACCAACCGCCTTATTATATATAACTGATTAAATTAACAATAACAAATAGGCAGATAGAGTAGGCATTCGTAACCAGGGAGAGGCTATCCATGTAGCTACGCAGCGAGTCGGCAATTCACGTCGTCTGCAGAAACCCCCGGGAATTGAAATGGCTCAATTTGGGTGACGTGAAAAATTAGACATGAGTATATTGCTGTATTAGTTGAAATACAGTATGGAAAGCTTAGACAGAACAAAAAACAGACCAAATAAAAATGATAATAATACATTATTGATGATGCTAAAAGATTTAACTTACTAAACTGGGTCAAGGTTACTGATTCTGTACTCACAATAAATGAGTTGTGCCATTAAAAAAATAAGTTAGATGACGATATAACCTTAACAGTAACCATAACCACCCAAACTTCGCTGGTTAAAGCTGTAGCTTATGTGAACGAGCTGTCAGATTCGTTAACTGACTGGCAGCCTGGCAGTTTGTTGGTGTAATGGTTACCATGCCGGACTGCCAATCAGAAGGATCCGGGTTCGATTCCCGGCACGGCCAACATCTTTGTCCTGAACTAAGTTTGTTGGCTGTCGGTCTGGGTGTTAAATATGTATGTATGTATGTATATGTAGTATATCAGTTGTGTTAGCAACCATAATACGAACAAGAAATGGTTCAGTATGGGGTTAACTAGCTGTGTAAATGTGTCCTAATATATATTTTACTTTGAATACTAAGAAATATTACAGATTTAGCCGTCAATGTTAAAATTATCGTTACAGTTATTGTCAAATTTGACATACACCATAACTTTAACTACTATGCAACTATAAGTGATGTTTGGTAAAAAAAAATACGTGTGAGTGATTTACAGTGAAAGTGTGTTGTGATAGAAAACTTTTATTTAACGTTTGAGTAATGTAGTTTAATTCCGTATAATATCGAGTGTCATTAAAAACCCTAATAGCAAAAAGTATTTTTCGCAAAGTGCTTAACGTTCCAATTTGAGTTACTGTAACATCTGTGTACATATTACACTCGTATTCACATCTAAATAAGACATTTCGATAGGAGTAATAAATTGTGGTACAAATAAGTAGCACGTGTATATTATACGTTTGGTTTACAGACCTCGGAGTCACGAGATACTATCACAGTTGAAAAAGAAATAAGATGAAAATAAGGTTTCAATATCAAGATTATAATTTCAATAATGCCAGCGTGTTACAATGGTATGGAACTGAGCATGTATTAAGATTTTTATTTTGTTTTATATAATGTTATACATACATATTTCTCAGATTTTCTGTTGGTCAATTTGTTTTATAATCGACTTGCTACACGCCCGGCTTCACACGGTTTTTCAATAATAATAAGTTTCAAAGACAAACAAAATATATATTATGTTACTCAGGAATAATGTGGCTTCCCAACGGCGAAAGGATCTTACAAAATTTTCATCATATTAATGATGAACAACGGCGAGTGATAGAGAAGATTTTTAATAACATAATCAAGACCATTCGGGATATTTATACATTTTAAGTCAAAAATTACCCAAAATAACATTATATTTATATATAATACACGTCACTTATAAATAAAAATTAAACTGCACAAACACAAAAAACAACTAAAACCGACTATGGGCTCCCCGCGCTGCACCAAAGCTCCCCAAAATGCTGGCGGCGTTACCCCTCTGGATTGCCAAGGAGACTCACTGCGTCAAAAACCACCCTGACCGAGGATCCTGACCTCGCTCCCTCATTCGACGTCCGAGGTCAGGGACTAAATTATTTCGTTTAATTAATATACTCTTTGTACTTTTCGTAAAGCAACAAAAATACAAGGTCTCCAAATCAAAAGAGTCTGAAACGATTTAGCTTCTACTACATTAAATTGTATTGTAAGCCGTCCAACGCAGTCCCTGCAGTGTTGTTCAATATTACGGGAACTTTCATTAATCCAACATGTCTTGAGAATTCCGGACAAGGAAGTTTTAGTGTTGCCATTTTATGGAATTGCTCGTTTCAGTGTTATTCGTCATAAAATTAAATGTCAGTCGTATCGCAATGTTTATTCGGCGTCTTATGTCAGTTACTTGCTCGCCAAATGGCATTCGTTATGTTTTATTAATTTAATGCGAGGAGCAATTAAAGATATTGTTTGTTTGAGATTACAGGAATAGCTGACCTAGATATGACATTGTTTTATGTAATAAAAAAAATGTAATAAATTTCAATGTACATAAATTAGGAGCAGGAATTAAACAAAATAATACTGCTATCTGTATTCTACTGATATAAAAACAATAAACAGAATCGAGATATATTTTTGCCGTAATACTTAATGAATTATGCGTTTAACTAACTTCAAATTCTTATTTGCCTGCTTAAGTAAATATAAATAAAAATTGAAAAAGAAATTTACCAAGCTTCACGCATAAGGATAAAACTGAATCGCAATAAACCGGTTTCAATTACATGTAGCCCACAAAAACACAGCCACATTCGAGTAACACGATGTTCAAACAATAAAGGCAGACTTACTGTTACTTAAAGCTGTCCTCACAGTACTGGTACAGCTCCAGAGAAGGCGAAAAAAGCGTATAAAGCGATCGCAAAAGGAGACCGTTTGTTTCAACTCGTCTGAGAACCTCACTCTTTTCTTGCATCTCGTGCGGAATATCCTCGCTTTTTTCGCTTTAGACAAACTAGACTTTGCCACTTTCACTTCACTTGCAATTACACTAGCATCTGTGACTTGGGGCGCTTCGCCTTCGATGTCGTATATGTTCACTACATTTTTGGTTATTACATTTTGCTGATTCACTTTGGAAGTTAGCACATCACTCGGCCGCAACTGTTTTAGCTCCGTGCTTGAAACTGTTTCATGCACTTTTGATTGCGACAACGTTGTGTTTAAAACACGTGTCTCAATTTTTTTAAGGAATCGATTGTTTTTTGTTTATTTTTGTTTTGTTTACAAGACACATTGTCTCACAGAGACCGCACTAACAGTTATGACGCGTATGATTTGCAACTCAACGACTAGTGCCCGCAGCACTTGGCTTTGTTTCAAATATCGATGAAGAAAGCGCTTAAATAACAGATAATACGACATGCAATGTAAATCAATAATGATTATCATTTAGTTTAAACGCTCAATTCCGTGTGCATGCTACGTTTTGACGTTAGTGGGGTTTTAAGAGTAACGCTTGAGTTGCCAAACACCTAATGTTATTCAATATTTCGTCTCTTCATTAATTTCTTAGTGCCGATTTCTTTGTTGTCTGTCCGTTATTCTTGTTTGCGCTACGCATAGTTTAGCTTGGTTGATTGTGTTTATGAAATATCGTTGGCATCAGCATACGAGAAAACTGTTTATTTATTGATTTCATTTGTTTTTACACTTGACAGCAAGGCATTGACCAGCAGAGTACTTAACAACACGAGTAAGCGACAGTCCAACCGAAGGTGGAGCATGCTTAGTCTGGAATACCTTTCTGTCACCTTGAATTATTTCAACGCAGGGGTGCTAATAAAACGTGGGATTTACGTAGCAACGTGAAGAAGATGCAACTGAAAACGCCGATACATAGACTTGTGAAATTGGAGAGGTCCGTTTACGTGTTTGGGCCCGCGATCTACAACCGCGTACCCGCGACTGTCCGGGATGCACCTTCCACCGCCAGCTTTAAGACTACACTCAGGGTTTGGCTATTAGATAAAACTTTCCATAATATAGATGATTATCTAGAATTGAAAATTGACGTTTGATTCATATCATATACTATTGTAATGATATTATATTACTAGAATTAGAAGGAAAAATTGGCATTTGATTAATATCATATACTATTGTAATGATATTATATTATTAGAATTAGAATTGAAAATTGACATTGATACATATCATATACTTTTGATATGATATTATATTATTAGAATTAGAATAGAAAATTTACATTGATACATATCATATACTTTTGTAGTGATATTATATTATTTGACTTATACCTTTGGTGTTATCATCAATAAGTGATTTGTATTTGTATTTCAAGGAGGCCCGACTGAACTTTCATCGCCTTAGAAATTTTCCGTATTTTGCTCCAGTAAAGAAGGAACACAAATGAACTATCACATCATTCCTAATTGACGAAAAAGAAAAGTGGATAGGCCAACAATGAAGTTATAGGTCCAAAAGTAAGTCAGTAGGGCTGGTCGCGGGCCAAGATGTTATTAAAAGATAATTTAGACTCGAGCCAATAATAAAGTACACTGTTACACTGCAATTAGATGCAGACGAAAATAGTTTGCGATTGGATCCGATAGCATCACATGATTACGAGTGCGCAAGTATTTATTATGAAGATTCATTTCATCACATCTGTTGTTTATAATGTTGACGTAATTTTACAGTGTGAGCCGGTGGCGTCTGCGGCAAAAGGTTAAATAACTAGATAATTAATAATAATAATTTTATAACTGGATAGTTGAGGCGTAAATTGACAGAAAATAATTGGCCAAGTGGAAGTTGGCCCTTTATACATTCACAGAATATTAAAATCGGAATTAATTCAAAAAATAAATAATAAAATAATTAAAAAAATAATATTTAAGGGGGCTCCCATACAACAACGTACGGAACCCTTCATGCACGAGCCAAATTTCGCACAATATTATCCTAATTTGATATGTGTAAATATTTTAACATCAAGAATGCAATGAGCCTAATGCATCACGCTATCTTTTTGAGACAAGTACCTTAACCTTATTTATAAATCATATGGAAAATAAATTACAATTACGACTGTTTTAACTCCATTGCAATGCAGCTATATCTCATGGTTATGAGACGCGACGTGACTCTGCATCACATTAAAATCTTATAGTTAGGTGTGTGCCTTCACGATGGAAAACATTAAGTTTTCGTCCCTGGCGAATATCAACAAACCCGTATCATTTTTTAACTAATGATAGGTCCACGGTTGACTGCCAACTCGACTCATGTAAAGCAATGGTATTGCCGAAGATGAAGATAAAACCAGAAGATAGAAATTCACACTAGGTCTGTAGTTTAATACTGTGGAAAATATGGCGGCTAGTTATTTTATCAAAAGATATCATCATCGCTGTTTGTTTTCGTGCATCCAGCATATTTGACAATTAAAGGCAATATTTTCGCCAAACACAGCAAACACCGAACAATAAATCGAATAATTTTAGTTATAGTTATGTTTTTTTTCTGCTTGGTGTATCATTATAAAGATAAATAAATAAAATGAATAAGAACAACTAAGTTAAGTGCCAGGTTTATAAATAAAAGCAAGACTTGCGTATTTCAATGTATTTAACTACAAACAAGCGATACGTAACGCCTTTCACGTAACGTTTCAATTTTATTTAGATAATGTTTAAATAATTTCGTGTGCTATGAGTGATTGAGTACTAAATACGGATCTTACCTGTTGTTTACTTAACTTGGGAATCACTGACACTACATTTGCCTATCAAAAATAAATCAAGATAGAAATTAACCGCTGCTATAAAGGCTCTCAACCAAGTAAACCATATAGTGATGAGACAACAAGAGTTACGTTAAATTTCAGACGACCTAACCTAGCCTAAATGTATCTAAGCCATCAGACAACACTGTTGAAGCGCACAGTGTGATGTTTGCGGTGGGCTTGGGCCCAGTCTCTGGGCCGAGTTGCCGGGACGAGCTTGTTTGCACACCATTTGCATCCGGCCTACAGCTCGGCCCAATTTCCAAGCAAGATACGCCGGATATCGATTCCTGCTTCCACGTTGAAATAATACTGATAGCGGAATGTGGTTCATACAATATTAATATCTCTTTGAAATAATTTTTCAAATAGGTCGTGAGTTGGTGTTTTAGGGCCAATTCTGTGTTGTGCGTTTTATTCCATTATTTTAAAAAAGATAATTGAATGAATGATTCTTAAAATAAGAATTTTCAAGCAAATATTTTTTATCTTATTATCACGTATCGATATGAAAAAATTTCAATTAAATACGATTTTGGATTTTTATTTTAACTTTTAACATTGTTTTTCCCCCGATGTTTGGTAAAAACTTATCTTCTCATACTTTACCTTTACCTTTTATATCAGATCTAGTTGCCGTTGGTGCAAAATAAAAATATTCTACTTTAGTTATCTATAAACACAGAATATTTTCCACAATGAACATCAAAGTGTTTTTCCCTACACCTTTCAAAGCGTTAAATACCGATAGAACATTTTCAGTACCAATGGCTGTGAAATTAAATTCCTTTCAATAAGCCGAAATGGAAATGGCGAGCAATAAACATAAATTATATTCAACCTTCAATAATTTCATTGCCAACATTCTCAATAAAGATTTTTTCACCGAAATCATCTTTCGATTGAGACGAACCGACAGAAAATTCTCGAATGAACAATTTGGGATTTCTTTGAAGGGCTTTCTTGTGAAAATTAACTGTTGCTCGACGATTGCCTTTGGAGGCCCAAGTTTTACTAACCTTTGGGCGAAATGTTCCCCCATTAACTCCAAATTATTGCTGGGAGTCGTCCTTTGTACGTAGTTGCGAGAGGCCCAAGCGTTTACAGCCTAATTTTGAAATTACTGAAATAGCCACGACACTATCTTTACACTAATATGTCTTGATCAATTTACTTAGGTTTTTTTGGCTTTTCTCGTCTGAGATCATAACAAAAATATAATAAATTAATCTCCATAATTCTCTAGGGATTCAGTGAGGACATACTACCAGCTTGAGGTACGTTTGAGCGAGGGTTTTGACGTAGTTTTTTAGACATCATTTTATTATATTTGACTTAAGGAACAATAATAGATAAGATAACAAGTATTTTGCAACGTGTGTGACTAATCTATTTTTTTACTAAATAAAGAGGTTATGTAAATAAGTACGAGTATTAACCATGTAAAATTATCTATTTTTTTGCAAATCGGTTTCTAAAATCTTCATTTATGTACGGATTGGTACTAAGTTAATCCAAATTATAATCATAATAGGTAATAAGTAAGTTTTTTTAAATACTTAATTATCAGGACACATTTCACACACGGCTGGTTAACCCCATACTGCACCATTTATAGTTTTTATTATGGTTACTAACACAACTGATATACTACATATGTATATTTTATATAGATATGTACCTACATACTAAACACCCAGACCGACAGCCAAAGAATTTAGTTTAGCACAAAGATGTTGGACCTTCTGATTGGCAGTTTGGTATAGTAACCATAACGCCAACGAGATCGTCAAAAAGTAAAAGTAAACTTCAAAAATATTTTAATTAGTAAACTGGTTAAGTTATTTCAAAGCTTTGTGCTGAATTAAACAGTCCATGTTTGCTTCTTGAGTCTCTGTCCACTAAATAAAGCCTTCAAGTTTCCCATTAAAGAACATTTAGAGCTTAATGTTATTGACATTAAATAACAGTTAAATTGTTTAAAGGGCATCTTGAAATTTAGGCCCTTTAAAAGGGTTAAATAATTCATTCATTAGGATTGCAATTTCATGATTTAAATTACAATGCTTAATTTCGGCTTAGTGCTTGAAGTCACATACAATTAAAGTCAATTCGCGTTGTTTTATTCAAAGTGAGATCTATCGAATGATTGTAAAATGTTTTAGTAAAAAAAAAATTTAGAGGTGTCATGGGACACCCGGATGCAATGAAGTTCTTTTCGATCAATTAGTGAAGGAATTGTATTTTTTTTAAGTTATAATAATATTTTTATTATTATTAACAAATTAAATCTTATATATAAAATTTTCGTGTCACAGTGTTTGTTACCGTACTCCTCCGAAACGGCTTGACCGATTTTCACCAAATTTTATATGCGTATTCAGTAGGTCTGAGAAACGGCTACTGCATTTCTATTTTTAAGGCAAAACAACGTTTGCCAGGTCAGCTAGTGTTATATAAACTTAGGCTCAATTGCAACTCCACCTGAAACGAATGGCGCTGTTGTCAATTAGTGAATACTTTCATTGATAGCCGTATTTGACTTCTGAACAAATTTTGGAGATGCGACGTTGCCATACCGTGCGCAAAAAGTGTCGTGATAACTTTTCGTAAGATTTTTTTCCGTCTAGCCCCCTTTCATAACGCGCGAAATAGAATTAAAATATTTCAATTTCGGAATAGCATTGGCAGTTATTTAATTTTGTTTACACGTGTATTATTTTCATCTTATTTCCAGCTTTCACAAATGAAACAAGAATCACTTGTTGAACCTTTAATCATAACTAAAGTAACGGTATAACCGTTTGCCCCTGCACATTCTCATAAGTACTCGTATTATGGCGACTATATTCATGAGCTTCCAGACTTTTAATGGTTACTAGGGCTTAATGGTTGTATAACCCTGCAGTGTGGGTGAAATAATAAGGCTGCAGAATTGCCCGGAATTGAGGTCTCCGGAGTGTTTCCCGGAAGAACCCGGAGACCTCCGTTAAGCACAGAGGCAGGTCACCGGGGGCCCCATCGTAACCAGGTATCTTGTTGAAGATTTCCCCCTCGTCAACAAAAAAAAAAGGGCTTAATGGTTGTAAGGGGAGTTTGGAAATATGGTTGTTCAATTTATGAGATCCAAAAACAACCAAACACAGAATAGAATAGAAATGCCCTCACACTTATGGTTCCACCCAAGGATTTAGATATAGTTTTTCAATGTCATCTAGGAATTCAGCTATGATATTCCAATGAAGATGTAAGATGTTCCCTTGTATTAGGGTTACCGTAAAACCTACACACAAAATAATTCACTCCCACAAACTTGACCTGTTCTTGAATTGCTTATAAAAATCAATTCATTGAAAAATAAAATACTCCTTAAGAAATTATGAAAAACAAATTAAGAACGTTGTGATGTACCAAATAAAACAATTGGTATAAAGAAATTAACTTTAAATAGAATGTAATTTAACTTTTATTATTGTATAATTTTATTTTTGGACATGATTTTTAATGTAATGTATTGTAATATTTAATGTAGGTAATGTTTTTTCCTATGGGCCACCATGCCGGAAATGAATGAATTTATTATTATTATTATTAAAGAAATAAAATAGCTACAGCTCAATATTACATTTTACTCGTAGCTATAAATTTACCGTAAGCTAAAAATACTTCAACAGCTCAACTGAATTGTTAAAGCGCTTCAACAAATCCTTAGAGTTACGAATTTAGTTTGGAAGACTCTTAGACTTTAAAGTCCCTAATTATAGGTAGAGAGACTCCGTACACAAAGGCTTGTGGTCGCTATAAACTTCACTTAGTCAGACAAGAACGACGCGAACAAAGTCGGGCGGAAAATGTGGTTTTCAATTTACACTTAAATACGTTAGCAGCTGCAGTTATAATAAAATTTAAGCTTTTGCAGAACATTCTCAAGAAAATATCACATTATGCGAGGTTTAAGAGCCTGAAGCAAGGTTTTCTGTAGTATTGAAGTTGGCTGAATTTAAGGTTATTATACGGGGTTAAACTTTCGGAGCAAATAAAGTGATTATTTAAATAAAGACAAATGACGATAGTTTCATATTGGACTCGTTAAAACTGTGGCATCACTTGAGTCAATAAAACACAACATTCGAAAATTCATGTCTTTTCAATTGCTTAACAAAATTTGTGTCTGTGTGTGAGCATGATTAAACGAACTTTCAAATGTTTTCTTTATCAAATTGAGTGATGCCACAGATTTAGCGAGATCAATATTAAAACAACAGTATTTGACTTTATTTTATTGTAAATAATCACTTTATCGTCGTCGATGTATATGTTAGCCAAATCCAGGCTTACTTAAATCTGTCCGGTACGACATAAAAACATTGGGAAATTGAAAAACATAATAACGAGCCGTAAAATTGCGCGGCGCGAATGTTGCATGGTTGTAAGTCAATATCCTGTGGGTAGCGGTATCCCTTTCATTTATGGTTATGAGGCATGAGATTGAAATCTGTAAATACGTTGTTACGTAAACTGTCATCGTAAAACGCGATGTAATGCGTTTTTGGTAAGATTTACGAACGAAATCTATGAGAAATTGACTGTTGAGTGTAAGTAGACTGGTAACGTTGTTATTACTATTCTAATTTTAATATTTACTATAGTTGATCGTGATTTTGAACTTCGTAGTTAATATTCAAAACTTCGATGACAATTTTTAGCCTAAAAAGCCAAATTTATGTTATGTGCATAGAAAGAATCCCTTTTTTTGATAATTGTGAAAGTGGATTTTTTTTATTTAGTAAGTATATGTATAAAGAAAAAATGATTTAAAAATGTAATCGGTTCAAGAGTGTCATTGGCTACTTAAGTCACATAAAGACTTGTCAGTCTACGCGGCATGGACGTAAAATGTAATTTTTATTTTTTCCTTTTTTTTATAAAAGTGTATAATATAGCGTGGGTAAATACGAACCTAGTGCAAACTTGACGCCGGTCCAGGCGGAGCGCACATAGTGTATGAGGCGGCGGTAGAGCGGGCGCGGGCGCCGGCGGCGCGCGGCCTCCGCGTCCGGCGCGGCCGGGGGCTCGGGCTCCGCGCCGCCCGCACCCCCGACACCCTCCAGCGACGACGCCGTGGCGTTCCGCACCCAGCTTTACTCCGCGCCGCGCCTCTACCGCGCGCGCCCACTCTCGCGCGCGCCCCGGCCCTTCGCACACACGACACCGCACGACATTACCGACACTCCCATCCAACACAGGACAACTCACTCCATTCTCCCAAATATTAAACTGTGAACCGCTCAAATTGGAAACCGCAAAGGTCCTTCAAAGTGGACGTTTAGTGCACTTAATAATTCAGAGGGCATCCGTGATGCTCTAACTATGCGGCCCGTTTAACGTTTAGTTCGGCTACGAGTTCCGTTTTAATATTGCAGGCGACTCGCAACTTCACCGATTCACTTTGAAGCCAACGAAAGTAATTAAAGACCGGGTTTAAGTTGGTTTGTTAAGTTCCACGGTGTCCAAGCGTTAGACGAGCAAAAGCCGGAAATCTGCGAACAAAGAAACGACATCTAGTTAGTACTGTTAGTTGCCGATAAAGCTACAAATTAGTTATTGTTAGGACTTTAACTGCTCTTCGACGATTTTCCTGAAAGTTGCCGATGGCAAACAGACAACTTGAGCCGTGCAAACTAAAACAATTACGAACGGCTTTATTGGTTTTTAGACAGTTTAAAACCATCAGGACATACAAAATTGAATAGAAAATATTAACAGGCTTTGGAAAAGTTGGTTTAAGTTATAGATTTTCGTGACTATTGTATGTATATATATCGGTGTAATTAGCTTAAATAGCTGGCTAGAAAAGTCCTTAGTAATAGGTAAGGATCCAAAACAAAAATAAATATTTTTTCTAGTTCATTATAATCTTTCCCAGATCATTTATCTGTAAAAATAATGAATCGTTATAAAATAGGAAAACGGAATATTAGTGAAACACATAGTAATAAGAAACATTAGAAAGTTGCGGCGTCCCAAATGCCCTAGTAGAGCTAATCAACTTAAATCCTTAAGCTTAATTTATTCGGACTGCGTTACATAAAGCCTTGAGAAGGTTTTAATTATAATGAATAGACATAAATATTCATAATATTACACAAAAATACTAGCAGTAAGAAAAAAGTGTATCTTATAATATCGTTGAAAACAATTTGAAGGTTAATTTAATGTCAAAAACTATATTTGATATTTTTTTTTAATTTGAACTAATCTTAAATCGTATCTCATTAGACACGTTCATTCGGTTTTTTATGAATTTATTTTTATTGCTATTAATATGGGTAGCATATAAATACATCAGTTGAATTCTACACTCTCAAATCTATTACAATATAATGACAACGACCATTGACATGAACTCTATGGACAAGCACTTATGTACTACAAATGCGTGATACGTATGGTTTTGGCATACCTAGGTAATTTGACAGCGGTGGCGATTCAGCGGCACACACGACTTAACTAAATTTAAAGAAGCCCCGTCTCTTTTCATCTTAGATGGCCAGAAAGAGACAGCATGTTCTGTACCATAGTCAAAACAACTAAAATCAGGGGCTTCTTTAAATTTAGTTTAGTCGTGTGTGCCGCTGAATCGCCACCAGTGTTTGTTTAAAAAGTATACTTAATTTCGGCACACGTTACAGGCAACACTTTGGCAAACACGTTGCTAATGGCATCTCTCATTCTCGTTATTTACTTTCTCTATGAATAAAACCAACAGTAATTTTGAAAGATTGCGAGAAAAGTCACAGGCATTTTTAGTATGGCATAAGTCATGAATAAAGAGCGAAGTCCTTTTGTACGCTATTTGCTTCTGATTTGCATGTGAATTGATTCCACTGTGCGGGGCTCATGTAAATGTCCGGGACGAAAAATGCGGTCGCTTGAATGAAAAACGCGTCACGTGGGCGACTGAATGTGCGATGGCCATTAAGATTGACCGCATCAATCAGAATGAAAAAAAGCTATGTACGCATTTGTTTATGTAAAACTTTTTTGTTTCAAGATAACCTTGTTACGTGCAAGTAAATTTAATTTAATTTTATTTTTATAATTAAAAATTTTACACTGAACACGACTGGTGTACGTTATACTATTAAACTTAGTTTTTCAGAATCAGGAAATCATAAAAAAAAAATAGGTAAATAATTTTAATTGTTTTTTTATGTAATTTTTATTATTTTACTTCTACTTTTCGGTTTTTAACAAACTTTCTGATTCTACTAAAATGTGTCGGGTAGTTGGTCCTCGAACTTGAAGGGTTTTATTTAATTCATTGCAGAAGTTACTGTGGCCGTATTGCAGGTCAATCATTAGAACAGAACTGTGGTACCATATTTTCACCAAATATACATAAATGTACCGAATTTAAATGCAAGCGGACGATGACCCTAACGAACATATACGCAAATATATAATGATAGTTAATTAATCGCGTTCGAAAATAAACATTTGATAACATACAATCAACACCTTCTAGGGAAGCGTCTTATAAATACAACGTTCTAAAAATATATCCAAAATTCAAGCGCCAAAGAAACCTAGAATACAGAGAAACGAAATGAAAAAAAAAGAACCTAAAATACAGTCAGCAGTGTTCCTGCCTGTACTGTCAGCAACATAAAGCATTCATATGTATGAGCGATAATATTATTCCTTCTGTTTTCGTTACATTTAGATTCCGCGAACTAGGCGCTATATTGGAGGCCTCAACCCTTTCCAATTTATTTTTCACAAAAAAAATGAAAGGTGAAGTAAAAAGAACGCTATTTCAATTAAAAAAATATATATTTTATGTAAGCGCATTTGAGGTATTTGTTTTGTCTCTCAAGAGAATTCAAGTAATATTTTGGTGATGTGCATAAAAATAAATTAACAACTAGCATACTCGTATCTAAGCAAAAGACTTAGCGATCGTCATATGTCAAGACTTCATTATCTGATTCGTGAACTACTAGCCTAATTTAACTAGTATTCTAAAACCCTGTAAAAATCAGATATTAATTGTTATTATTATAATATTGACCCTGTAAATGATAACATAAGTAAAGCGAGCTACTTATACCACTTTATATTCCCACTGCTGTCCCGTACCCATGTCTTCGGATATTGCAGTCCTCAAACATGTCGGTTTCTTAACGTTGTTTTCCTTCACCGTGAAGCAATTACAAATCCATGCATACTCGTAACTTAAAAATCAAATCATTTGTGTAGGGCCAAGATCGAACTAGGGAGCCGCCTGATTGAAAAGCAGGCTTTTTTACCATCAAGCCACAATTGCCACATTATTCGCAAGACACATTTTTTTGATTACTCGTAGGATCAAATATTAATTGTTGTTATTATAATATTGGGTCCGTAAATGATTGTAGAGCTACATTGACCCTGTGCAAACCAACTCTTATTTAGGCCCTCTTTCCTCTTTAAGTATCCAACTTTAGCATGGTTGTAGGGTATTTTTAATGCTCGCCTGGCTAGCATCCACCCCAACTTGAAGAAAAACTGTCGTCAAGCACCTAACGGTGTATTCCTGCAGCCTCCTTGAAAACCAGTTGTTCTAGACTAGGCATGCTCTATCTTAGCCCAGGGTGACGATTACTCATGTGGTAAACCTACTACTCAAATGCCTACAGAGTAAAAAATTATAACAATAAAATATGTGTATGTACATCTATGAACCTATGTAATATGCATTTTCCATGCATATGTAAATTAAAATTACAATGTAGGTAATCTGCTCGGGATTACGCGATTTTGTGTGTTATAAAAGAATTTTAATTAAAATCACTTTGTTAAATGGAAAAAGCTTCTGGAAAAATGTGACTTTAAAGGGACAGGTTTGGTAGTTTTTATTTTATGTATTTACTGAAACGGTTGCTAAATCATGAAGCTCTGTTATATTCATTATACAGACTATGCTAATAAATGCCAAAAAACTAGACTATGTTTTTGTATAACAATGTTTATCTTTTTAATCAAAACTCACAAGAGTCACACTAAATTACTTTTTTTTTGTAAATTAAAAATGTTTCGCATGAAAACATTTTATATGTTTTTATTTTCTTATCTAGAAATTCAAACACATTTTGAGCTTTAAGAAAGCTATTTACGAGCTTAAGCCATCAAAAATAAACGCTCTCAGCACAAAACAATCTCGGCGTGAAAAACTCACTACAGCTTGTCTCACTTTTATCTAAAGCGACAATGGGCTGGCGGAGGCAGTGTACAAACATAATAATGCACAGTTTGATAAAGCAATCTCGCACTTAATGCCCCGTGATAGAGTCCTCGAGAGTGCCTTTTAAAAAGGTTGTTAAGTTTATAAATTAGAGCATGCGTCACTGTCGGCCGTGGGTAGGACGCTTGTAATAACGGTCTACGCACCGTAGACTGTTATTTGACACTACCGCTTGTTCTTGTTCTTCGTATGAACTAAGAAGCCAAGCCCTGAGGCTTTGTTGTGACAAATTAAAGTTATGTGTACTATTCTAAATATTATATCTTGTCTTGTGTTAATTTGTCATAATAAATACTTATCTTTCTTTCTTTCTTTCTTTCCCTGGTGTCGAGGGTTTTCAGGCCTTCCGAAGGTCTCTGAATTAGCTTAACGACTGCTCGTACTAAGACTAACAGCCCGAAACTACAATTTAACATATCATCCGAAGATCAAGGTCAAGATGAAAATACCGCTTGAAAAACGACAGTCTTGTGCAGGGTCATCCATACCAATACAGATAGCTGCTACAAAATAGAGGAACGCCGTTGAAGCTCAATTGCTTTATAAAAAGTCTTTTATTTATTCGAAGTTTTAACTCTATCTAAAAGAGCATAGATAAACTCTTTCATCAGATAATATTAGAGCAATGAAAGATTTTGTGAACATAATAATATGAGTATGTAGTGATAGCTAGATATCTATAGCCCGGGGAAGTACCACAATTTTGCTACAGTGATGGCACTTTTTTATTATAAAAAGGTTGGTTTCTATAGCAATACTGAACTGATGTGAAGTTTCGTATAAAGACTTGATTTTTTTAGTACTGCTCGACCATTTGACACATCCACTCGTGGAAGTCATAACATATGATAAACGCAACATTTTGTAAGGCTGATTGCCCGTTTCAAATTTGTATTGGTACAGATAAAATTGAAAATAAAGCCTGAGGGTAACGCGAGTGCTTCTTTTTATCCTAGTTTAACTCCCTAAATAGAAACGAGGGCGTGGTGTCAAATAGTAGTGTCAAATGATACAGTCGCCGGGAGCGCTTGTAATAACCTACAAAATGAACGTCTGATGACCACTTGGCTTGAATATGGAAGCGACTGCGGTATTAATGGCGTGATTTAAAAGTTAATAGACTGCAATTACACAACTTGTGATTAACTGTGGAATGGGCATGACTATATAGTGAGACTAGGCAACTCTTATGGTTTCTAATTATTATAAACTAGCTGTGCCTCGCAATGTACTCACGGACTAAGATAATCAACTTAGGTGTTGAAATATACTCGTACTCAAATTTAACAGAAGCGATACGGGAGGCGGGAGGCGGAAGGTGGGAGACGCGAGGCGGTAGGTAGAAAGCGGAAGGCGGGACGCGGGATACGGGATGCGGGAGAAGGGGTGCGGCTTCATGCTCAAATAAAAGTAAGTGTATAAGTGTGTTTGTTACTTGATATTTCTCGATTTTAAAACTCGTTTAGCCGATGTGATACCTTATAAACTCGTAGATTTGTTTTTTTTTTCAAACTTAGGGATTGTATTTTCTCTACATCTATTTTTAATGTAAAGTTTTAATAATACATATTTTCATTGAAGTTATTAGTTTTTTCGACGTTAAAAATAAAATTTAAGGCAATTAGTTTTTCTGAACTTCAAAAAACTCTTTGTGCCTAAAAGATATCAGCAAACTAGGTCTTACATATCGTGTTTTGCAAGTGAAAAAATCTCAGCAACTAACTACAGTCGTCACAAAAATAAATCTCTTCTTCAACATCAGTGTAAGGAAACGAAGTAATTTTTCTCAGGGAAAAGATAAGACAAAAGAAATAGAGGACTATAAATCTTCTCAACAGATAGTGGAATTATGAAAAGTAGTCTTTTATGGCAAGATAAGCTTCGTGAACATTTAGAGATAATAAAGATTTTGAATGTTTTATAATATTTTTTCAGGGTTGCGTTCGAAAGGTGCAAAAAAAACGGGACCCTATTATTAAGACTATACATATATAACTACATCCTGATGGGGTATGTTAAGTGTCTTTTAAAAATATACATATTGTAACAATGCAATATATGTTTGAAATTGAATTTGACTTTGCTTCTGCTGTGCTAGAGTGCTGAAATTTTCAAAAATGACGTATTTCTGTAGGCGATATCAAAAATTTTTTTACTAGGCTCCCATACAACAGATGTACGATATTTCATTGGCATTTCTTCAATCTAAAGATAAATGGTAGACACTTGTTAACCTAATCTTAATTATATGTTCGCTTTAAGCATGCAAACGTAACAAAATTAACATAAAGTAAAAATGTAACTTTGACACACAACATAGTTTTTATGATTTTTTTTGCAAATTATAAAATATGGTATGGAACCTTTCGTTCTGGAGTCTAACACGCACTTGACCAATTAATCAAATACTCACAGTATAAGTAGCTGTAGCTCATTGGAACGCTTTTCTGGACCTGAAAAAAAAAAACAAAGAAAACCTAAAGTATTGTAACATTTTTGGAACAGGTTTTGATTAAAGCCATAGTTCAAGGAATATCAAATTTATTTTACTGAAGCTAATTAATTTATTTATACTAGCTGACCTGGCAAACGTTGCTTTGCCTTAAAAATTATTTCTATTACTTTAAGAAAAATAGGTGTGAACAACCCTTATTACTTAGGGGTATAGAAAATAAATAGTGGCTGATTCTCAGACCCACTGAATACGTATTTGAAATTTGGTCAAAATCGGTCAAGCCGTTTCGGAGGAGTACGGTAACTAACACTGTGACATGGAAATTTTATATATTACAAGATATCTCGATGAATATATTAATAGCCATTAACACTACAAAAAGTCATAATGATTTGTTTGTTAAGTTCAAACTGCAACAATAAATCTATGGTATTTATTATAAAAAAAAAATATGTAGTATAATTAATTATCTGGCTAATTTTCTCTCAGCTAGACAATAATTTTAACAGTTTAAGCTCTTCAATAATTTTTAAACTACGCAAAACATCTTAAAGCTTATAAACAGCAGTAAATTTTAATACTTATAAAGACACTATTTCAATAACAATATATTTATTTACACAGGTTTGTATGAATATTGTAGAGGCAGTCGTATGTGTCTACATGTCTACGTCGTAGAAGCTCTACGAAATTTTCGTAGCAAGTTATAGTAGCAAAGTCTTTACTAAGCTAAACAAAGTCCTAACATTTTGCTAGTTTTACTCCCCAAATATATCAGAATTTATATTTGAAATATCCTGTGCTTTACTAGTAACAGTAAATTCACTTCACAACTTCAAAATCTCATATTACAGTTTAAATAAGAACACTCGCATTGTATAAAATATTATCGTTATAGCTGTTCATACATGAGTATATGAGGCCGAATTGGGTCACTTAAACTGTCAATATGGTAAATATTTTAATAATATTAATAACGCGAAAGTTTTATGCGTGTGTGTTGTTTTCTTCTTCACGCTCAAACGGCTTATGAATTTTGATGAAATTCGGTGTGGAAGTAGGTTGGATTAAGACATAGGCTACTTTTTATTCCTAAAACATTACTAGTTCCCGTGGAATGGGCAAAAACCTTCAACATTTATGTTATTCCTTCGCACTCAAATAGCTAAGCCGATTTTGATGACATTTGGTATGGCATTATTAGGTTAGACCATAAATTAACACATAGGCTACTTTTTATCCCGAGAACATTACTTTTTATTTATTATTATATATTAAACACTGCTGAGTGAAAGCATATCAACAGTTTAAACAATAATCGACAAGGATTCGCGTATTTTTATTTATTAACTTGTTACACAGGAAATAAGATTTTGAGATTAGAAATACAACATATCTTTGTATTGTCATTTGGAAACAAATGAAACCAACCTAAAAGCCTAAAACCCGCGTCTTGTTGCATTACCCAAAAATATAAATAGGGGAAACACGGGTAAATCTGTGTCAAGCGAGTTTCGGGGGCCCTCCACCGCTCGCGGCCGCCAATTACCTGCGAGAAAACAACGCTGGAGAGGAGCGCGGGGCAAAACGTGTAGCACTTTTAACTCTGAATACGGCACTGGAATAATTGACTGGGCTAGCCGAAATTATGTGGGTATTTATTTTGCAGTTTTTTATTACACTTTACACCGTTAGTGACCTTCTGGCTGTAGGCCGAGCAAGTTTAGTATGAAATTACAGGCCTTGTAGGAGGTTGCCGGGACGCAACGCTAGGTGCTTATTGGCTAACAGTGAAGCTAAGGGTGAAAGAATAGGGCCGCGGAATTGCCCCTGCCTGTCGTAAGAGGCGACTAAAAGGGGCATCAAACTCGAGGGTGTTCGGAGATGGGGCTCCAACACCCGCTTCATCAAGTACGGGGTGGACGATGAAGTCGCGTGACCGTCGCCATCGGAGGTGTATTGGAGGATAATCCGGAAAAGGCCTCAGCGCAGTGCAAAGAGGTCTCTGGAGTGTTTCCCGGAAAAACCCGGAGACCTCCGTTAAGCACAGAGGCAGGTCACCGGGGGGGTTTTAGTGGGTAGTAATCCCACATAACCTGGCTGCGCCCCATCGTAGCCAGGTATCTTGTTGAAGATTTCCCCCTCGTCAACAAAAAAAAAGGTGCTTGGTGGCAGATTTTTAACTTGCCGGTGATAGTAGACCAGGCGAGCTCTAGAAAATTCTATCACCATGCTATGGTTACTTCATGCTATTATTCTTCTTATTATCCTTTTCGTGACGAGTTGTTTTCGCTTTTAGATTGAAATACTAAAAAAATTTTGGAAATTGTCGAACATGAAATCATTACAAAAAAACTTAGATCGCCGATGTAAAAAAAGTTTTCTGTTTATGAAGTTTTTTGTAATATGTGTTTTTATCGGAAATATATTTCAAAATCTAATCTTATTTGGAGTTAAAATTCACTTATTTTAGTTATTTTTATTTTGAGTTTTTTATAATCCAACTTCCGAAACTTCTTATTACGTCCCCGTGGTCTGTGTCTGGAGGACTCGTCAAATGTAAAACTTTCTTTTTGTTAAGCCGCGATCTAGAAAAAGATTGCGAGGTTAAGCTTCTTTAAAATTAACCGCTGCTATGTAGGTCAAATTTCACGAAAAAGCTGATTCAAATAATAAACGTGTTTTATGTGAACATGACGTTGCGAAAAGTAATGAATCTGTAAATTAATAACGGTCATTAAGGTGAGTCATTATCGTTATTACTTTACTTACGAACAAAAATATAAGATATTTTGTATTTGTTTTTCTTAATGTAAGCTGTTATTATCTGTAGGAGTTTAGTAAAGTAATATTTTATTCTAATTATATTACCACATCTGTGTTACGCAATTTTTACAACTAACAACATTTTACGAATTTAACTATTGTCCTTTAATATTAAATGTATAATAGAAGTAGTTATTAACCTATCTAATATGCTCAATTTCTATAACATGGTTGTATAGCATTTTATATTTAAACTAAAAAAGGTCACCACAATATTAATACAATCAAAAGTTAGGATGCATATCGATACGTTGTACAATACATAATAATAAAGTATATTAGTACCATTTTGTGTTTTGTATAGTAACGTTTTGTAATTTGGTATGGAAGTTTTTTTTTCTAATAGGCTTGCGCTTGACCACAACTCGCCTGATGTTAAGTGACATTGCGGCGTATGATGGAGCGCGCTTGCCTGGAAAAAACCGGTTCACTCTCGCGTTGAAGACAATTAGGTTATAGTTCAGTGGGAACAGGGATTCCGGCAAGGAGTTCCACAGTTTGGCCGTCCATACTATAATAGTGAAAGCGAACATTTTCACCAGTGAGGTAGTGGAAACTTTGGATTAAATCATGTGTATGCTATTTGAAATCTTGAATTTACGTGAGCTTCATTATCCCCTACTTTCACTTTCGCAACGAACTTAAAGAAAATTTCGCTTATTTCCAGCGAACCAAAAATTATTCATCAAAAAACCTGGAAACTTGAATGAACTTTGTCAGTGACACTTATCAGGCCCTTATCTCTCAAAGTCTTGGGAAATGGAATAAATATTGCGGGATTATACGAATATTTACCTTACTTGAAATTCACCATGATTTTTTGTGGTGATTCACGCTACTTGTAGACACGGGAAGGTTTTTTTATAAAAGAAGACCCTCGATATATTTTTAAAACATGATTAAACTTTTTGAAGATGTTTCTAGCAGTAAAAGTATCGCGTGCTTGGGGAGTTTTGTTTTCATTATTTAGGAAAGAAATATTTTTATTTTTGTGTATTGCACATATTTCGACATTATGTAAATAACTGAGCGAGTATAGATGCGTTTTTTTATTCTTTACAACTGGTATGCATTTGGCTAGCAAAGGCTGTAGCCACACGAGTCAGTAATACTCCAGCCTAAAGATTATGTCTAGTCTGGAATAACTGGCTCTTAAGCAGGCAGCTAAAACACATTGTTATATGCTTTGCGACAGATTTATCAACTCGAATGGTTGCTAAGTACGAGAAAATGGCCTACCTAAAATAAAATATGCTCATACGTGACAAAACTAATGACACCACGCATCCTTCTTCATTCCGCTCACAGCGAACCTCAGCTTTGAGCTTTAATTAAGGACAGTAGCAAGCGAAATAATAATTTTAAATTGCAAATTTTTGACTACTAAAAAAGCCACTACTTCATTCACAACTACTTAAGCTAATATTGGAACGCTTAAAATTAATGTCTCAGCTACCCTTACTATTCTTTGCTAACGAGCAACGATGCCTTGAAAATGTTCTTCAAACTTTAAAAACCTATTCGCCAAGTTTGAGATAGCTTACTTTAGTGCTGAAAACGATAACTTTGATGCCAGACTGCTGAGTTTAAAGACCTATAAAACCAACGCGACATATTTTGGCAATGCGAAATCTTGTCAAATTAGCTTCTTGAATTTGTTGGCACTGAAATAAATTATTTTTCTTACTTTATAAAAGAGGGAAAATATTGGGAAACTCTATGCAACAGAACGAATTTAAAAACATTAAAGAAGAAACGTTAGAAGCAAGAAGAGAAAGAGGAAAACCAAGAAGGGCGTCTATGGACCTCATTAAGGAGAAGATAAACGTTACAACAACGAAACTTCACTGACCCTAGCCTAATAAAAAAACAAACAAACAAAGAAAGAAATATTTATTTTGTGACATGATCAACAAAAAAAATATACAAGAAACATAAAAGAAAACATTTACGCGCCACAAGGTAATAAGGTAATGCGTTGAAGACAACTCAAATTAAACTAAGACTATTTTTAATTTATCTATTTTGATTTACATTACTATTTAAAAATGGTTGTTTAGTTTCTAAGGTCGTTAAGTCCTATTATAGGTAAAATAATTAACCAAAACAAATTACCCAGTAACGTGACCGCACTGTGGAAAATTAGCGGCAAATTGCATACAGAGATCCAATCTCAATGGCACATTTCGACGCAGGTAGTCAGAATGACAAAGCAGTAGTAATTCCTGCCTTTGTAGCCAATTAGTGTGTAATAAATGTATATGCCTAGCGTACTGTAGGTTCTCGTTGCTCCAAATTAGAGGGCTCTAATTGAGGAGTTAGATATTCATAGTAACAGATACGGAATGTCCGAGAGGTTTCCACGCTCTTTTATTAAGTGAATATGTGAGTTAAGCAGACCTATTTTATTTAACTGGAGCTTATATCAACTGAGAGGTACTTCACTTCTGTTATATAAAAGCCGATGTAGCAAATTGTACGACAATGCTTTATAATAATACAATCTATATGTATAACCTATTATTGACTCATGCGCTACTTTGCGGAAATCCATTGTAGATAGAAGAAATAATAAAATATTTCAGATTTTCATTAAGCTCCAATCTATGTTTTGCGCTCAGAAAGTCTTTAATTAGGTAAGGTCAAAATTTAAATTTGCATAGAATTCATTCATTTATTAAATAAGTTAATTCAAATGTTTAAAATTATAGGTATTGTGAGAAGAAGTGCACATTAACAGATCTTTATTCCTAAGATATCAAAGTCTAAATTAGCGTAAGACAGAGTTATGCTTGACTTTCTTTTTTCCTGATATACCAGATCTTTTTTCTGTAATCCTTGTTAAGCAATCAATCATTATATGTATTTCATATAGGAACTATAACTTTACACACAGTAAAATAGTGACATAATTATGATTCCAGTAAAGATAGAATGTTCCAGTTTAGAATTACTTTGCAAACACATTGCAAATATATTAATTTAATATATGTGATATATGTATTTATAAGCTAATTCATAAATACCAATACCAACACAACATACATAAGTACCAATTACAACATAGTAAGCAAATGTAATACCATCTAACTAACATGAGAATTGCCTTTAGCAAATGATCGGATTCGTGATTGCTAGGTACTGTAAGCTGATTTGATTCAAATCTCGATTGTTATAACAAATTGTTAGACTAGTCATTCTCTGAATAGTAGAACTTGCGAACAAGATTTATTTAAACTTGGTTTGTACCAAAACTTAATGACTTGAATATCTCAACAATTACTTGACCAATCTAATTTATTTTCACCCAAATCTTTTAAAAGTAGGCATTTTATTGAGTTATTTTTTTGTTGTTGTATCCTTATTTAAAATATCATGTTCAATAAAGAATTTTCTATCTATCTATTTTGCTATGTCAAATATGATAAAAACCGACTCATGAATAGCGCTGTAGCATTTCCGTCCCTTTTATGTGGGAACTATCTTTCCAATCTAACATAGCCGAGACTAAAAAAGTATATTGAGCACATAAGTTTATAGAACCTGTGTACCAAATTCCTCATTATTGTTTCGAAATTACGGCTTCTTGCGAGAATCAACATTCACACAACATATAGACGAAAGCAAATGTAGAGACCTCGTTTGCTCGGTTAGAAATATTTTCTAACTTCTCTTATTATGTGAAAGTCAAGGCCTGAATCAGTACAAACAAGTACGGTCGATTAGCGAAGTCAGAGGACGAGCTTATGCCTATTTTGACAGATACATATAATCAATAAATAAATAAAATAAATATAAATATTACACATTTCACACACGGCTGGTTAACCCCATACTGAACCATGTTTAGTTCGTGTTATGGTAACTAACACAACTGATATACTACATAATTATACATACATATTTAACACCCAGACCCACAGGCAACAAATTTAGTTAAGCACAAAGATGTTGGCCGGGCCGGGAATCGAACCCGAAACCTTCTGATTGGCAGTCCGGCATGGTAACCTTTACGCCAACGAGGTCGTCATATGTAGAGCCAAAATGATTTTATATGTAATTTCTGGCCCAATTTTTTTTCATTTTTATTTGTCTTAGGTTAGCAACAGAGCCACGCATCACGTGCTCCGCTGATCACCCACAACACACAACAAATTAAAAGTGAAGCAATAAATTAGGAAGGCCGGTAGTTAACTGCCGTGACGGGGTCGTTAAGTCACAGTTAAGTACTGGTTATCCACCCATTAATTTTACGATATGATGTATGCTGTGTTTTAGTACAGTTGCTGTGGATCTAAAGTTTCTTCTCGTAGTTTCTATAAACGGGAAATAGTAATCGTTTATATGTATGTAAGTGTGTTAAATTGGATTGCTGGTTTGCCAAGCTTTGTCCAAGCCTTTCATATTCATAAGAGTTTCTTTAGCCAAATTTAAACCAAAGAAATACATAAAACACTAATTAAAAATTAACCTAAAAATACCAGGGGTAGAGGAAAAGGTGTCCAAAACGCTAGCAGCATTGCAAGTGTGTATTTATATTTTTAATAATAAAAGTAATAACTAAGATTCAGACAACATTTAGCTTAAAAGAAGATTCTATTATAATACTCTTAAAATTATTTAATGTAATTATTATTTATTTAACCTTAATTTATGTAACACCTGTTTCGTACAAATTTTATGCCGAAAATATTCAAAGCCTACTTGTAAATCACGGGTGAACCTTCACATAAAACAACCTTTATTTCACTATCCCAACTACAAACAATATGCGTAAACATGATTAACGACCGTATGGATCTGAAGATACATGCTATTATTCATTGGCGTGGAAAAATATTTTCTTAACATTTGGAAACAGGTCTAAGGCAAACATTAATTTTACTTTTTATTATGAAATATAAAATAGTATTAATTTTATACATTACACCTAGGCATTTGTTAAGGCGTCCTGCTTTTAAATGCATACTTATTTTGTAAGAAAATAAAATCCTTAAAAAAAAGGACTAATCAGTAAAATTACTTTGGGTAAGCAATATGGCATGAAAACTCTCAGTATCAAGAAAGTTAGCTCCTTTCCTCATAAAAAATAAATCTAATCTATCTATATAATTTTCATGTCACTATGTTAGTTACCGTACTCCTCCGAAACGGCTCGACCTATTTTAACAAAAATTTTCTATGTGTATTTAGTAGCTCTGAGAATCGGCTACTACCTATTTTTCATACCCCTAAGAGTTAAGGGTTGTTCAACCATATTTTTTTTTTCGTTTTTATTGATTGGCTTACGTTTGACCTCAGCTAGCCTGATGTTAAGCTTGACTGTGGTCTAAGATGTAACACGCTTGCCTAGAAGAAACCTATTTACTCTAGATTTGAAGACCCCCAAATAGTACTTCTCGGGAAAAAGAGACTCAGGAAGAGAGTTCCAAAGCTTCGCAGTAAAGCTTTCGCTAAATTTCTACTTATGCAAAACAACCGTTTCTAGGTCAGCGAGTCAGGATTTAACCTAACCAAGACTTTAACCTAATGTTAACATCTAATATTTACTTATTCGCAGATTAAATTAAACAAGTTATCAATTAATATTTTTTTCTCATAAGAACAACACCATTAATTAAATATCTTATGATCTTATATAACTAATCATCTTACAGGTATTTTAGGATCCCTTATTTATTTTGCACAAAAGACCGACCCGTCTCAAAAGTTGGTAGGAAGAACTCTGTCCGTACTTTCTGAACAACTTTGTTTTGTGGGAATACGTTTTAATTATCCGTTATTTAAGTTGATTATGGATATCGTGGCCAACTTCTGCTTCTGTTTTTTGTTGGAAGAATAAAGGCATCAAAACCTTTTATTAATTAGGATTTGATATAACGTAGACAATATTGGGAAGCTAAATAGAATATCATGATATCTGAAAACAATAAAAAATAAAAAATTTAGTATATAGACAAAATATGTTAATAAAATCTGAATTTTATTTTGATTCTCAAGAAATTTACTTATGTATCAAACACGTATAAATACAATTTGCAAGTTCCGATGTGTAGATTAGAAAATATGCAGACCTCGGGCCCACATTAAATGGCTATTAAAATATTTAACAAATTACCAGACGACCTAAAACGTATCAATAATATTTAAACTTTCTTGACAAACTTAAAAAAAATACTCATAACAAAAAGTAATTTTAAAATAAATGACGGAACACTAAAAAAATCAAATCAATTAACAGAGTTGCTCATCTCCAGTAAATAATTGCAATGCCTTACGGGTAATTATGTAACTGTAAAGTGACATAATATTGCAATAAATTCTTTTACTTTGACTTTGACATTTTTCTCATGAATCACTTAAACATTTTTTGAATGGTGCTAAAGCAAAGTGGTAATTTTTCATTTTAAAGTGCAAACCAAGCAACGACCCTAAAGTAGTAAAATCTGTCGCCAAGCACCTAACGCTGTCCCGGCAGCTTTCTTGAGAGTACTTGACAGGTATATTAGAAATAATAATAGTTAAAAAAAACTAAAAAACGCGCTTATCTGGCCGTTTAAAGTGGGTCAAAATCGCGCCCAAAGAAGTCGGTTACAAACAAATATACAAACAAAAATACAAAAAAATGGAATAATTTTACCAATTTAGTGTATTGTCATCGGTCCTCAATAAATCTACTAAGTTTGAACGAAATCTGGCCGTTTAAAGTCGGTCGAAATCGCGCCCAAAGAAGTCGGTTACAAACAAACATACAGGTGAAGCTAATAAAAAGCGTGTAAAAATGTTTAAAACTTTTTTTCCTTACAGGGGAATGATGGGGAACTTCTAGACATTGTTTATAATTATGTTCTGAACAATTTCACTGAAATACAGCTTGTTGGGGCTTTATGTAACCTCGAATGTCTAAATTGACCGAAATATATTCAAGAACTACACGAAACAAATATTAACTTTTACTAGGCAAGATTAATGTCATATGTATTTTCCAACCAAATTTGGCGAAAAGTGCTATTTGATAAGGCAATAAACGGCAGCGTGGCTGGGGGATGAATAATGCATTTTTATACGAGAATGGATGCAGGCTATAACGCTCGATGTGTTCTACTTGGATGAACATGTTACAGAGATTCGATTTATAGAAATAAGGTATTTGTTCAGGAAACTATGAAGCTTTTGAATTTTAAGAGGAATCACTAGAGCTGTTTTTCCATACAAACGCTGTCCCCTGTTTCCTCCCTGGATAATGCCGGTAGAGTTATACTTTTTTTCCTGAATATCTATGGCCACTATTAAGATGTCCCTATGTTTTCCTTTTTTTATAAATAAATTATTATAAGAGATATGAACGTTTTAACGTTTCACAGTTTTAAAAGAGAGCGCTAACTATTTTAGATCTAAAGCTTAAAATATATAATATCGCGATTGCACTTCAAATGTTAGTTAGTGATGGCACTACAAAATATATCCATATCTTGGATTTTGGATATAGAGCTAAGATAGCAAGGTAGATAAATACTCGTAAGTTATAGTTTGTAGCAGAAGGAAATCCTTTTTTTAACCGCCTCTTTTTTGCATTTTTTTATATTTTATACACGAGTATAAAATAAAAAAAATAATAGGCTAAAACGGCCCTTTCACAACAACCTCGAATATACAGTTTAGTTTTTACAAATCACGAAAATTTTGGTTTGAAGTATAGATCTGTGTGTGTACACCACTAACTAAAAATCGTATAATATATTGAATTTCCTTTTTCGATAAATTAATAATAATTAATTTATCGAAACTGATAATATTTCTAATCAAAATTATTACTTAAAAAATAGAAAAATAATGACAGGAATACGAAACTGTATTTCTGAATTGCAATTACAATTTTATTAAAGTAAAACAACACAAGATAAATAATACTAGGCAGCTTAGAAATTTCAGCTATTAAAGGAAAATATATTTCCATTCGCTAACCTAATTCATGTCGTTTCATATGAAACATGGTCGTAACCATTCCGTATCTCTCAGCGTTTAAGGTTGTCATACTTGGATATAAAAACACTCATCTGTCCAAGTGCCTACATACAGTTAAGTGCATCATCATAATATGTATTACGGAGATGCTACCAATTTTTTTGCTGTAAATTTCATGTTTTTTTAGCAAAGTTGAACTACGCTTTACGAGTGAAGTCTCTACATTAATGCCTTTAGTACACCTACGCATTCGCATGCGGCAACGAAACGACGAAAAAACTGCAGGTTGCATGGAAACATTTCGCATGTTTTATGTCCTAATAGTTGCATCCTTGTCGGTATTGTTTCTCAAGTAACTGCGAAATGTCCGTTACATAGACGCAGCTATTTCGCTAGTGGAGTTTCGGATTGCATAGAGTCATCACGCGTTCTGACAGAGAGGACAGAATTTTACAAAATTGACGCCGAAAATATGAAATGACAATGACATTTCCTGGCGAAACAACTGCAGTGAACTAACGTTCCGCACTAAAGGCGTAACTGTTTAATTTTGATTTTGTCCCTCTGTATAAATATCTGTTTGCTGGTTATCGCGTAGAGCCTGTAATTTTGGATCAATCATGACAAAATATTTAGTACACATTTTTTGATTTTGCGGAAGCACACAAAATATTTTAGATCTTTTTACTGTGGGAATGGTTCCCACAAAAATTCGTAAAATTTTCAGCAACGCTATTTATTTGTTGATTTCAACTTTCTGGTTATAATATTAACCAACTTACTGGTTGGATTTTGTTATATTTTGATTATATTAAAAATTGGTTAAGTAAATTTTGAGATATTATATAAACTTTCAGTACAAATGATGTTCCAAGAAATAATCTACGTATACTATTCGATAAATAAATAAGTAACAAACAAACTTTCACCTTTCGAATATAAGTGGGAAGTGTGATTTTATTTAAAGATACATAAAACAGTAATGTTGAAAAATATAATATATGTGTGTGTGATCATGAAACAAGAAACAACAAAATGTGTTATTATTAGGTTACCCGAAGTACTTTATAGAAATCTTGCAAAATCCAAACACAATCAACATCAATGAAAACAATAAGGTGTCCTTAATTCGGATCTGTCTCGAGTTTGCGGTCCTTAATCAAATGAATTCCACTTGTTTATTTCGAAGACTAATAACATTAAAGCCTCCGTAGCTAACTCTTCAGCGCAATCTGAACTAGAGTTAATTTTATGTAATGTCAAGACAAAATAAACCTTAAATCCTTAAGTTACATTTTAAAATACAATGGTAATGACTCAAGACAGTCACAGTGGATTTATTTTAACAGTATTTGACGAGCTTTTAGATATAACTGTCTTGAAACGTTTCCTTTGTGCTATTTACTATTGTTTCGCCGGGACGGGTTGTGAATGGATAGTGACACTTTTGTTTTTCTTTTATTTTGTTAAAAGCAATTTTCCTTTGTTTTAGGTGCTGGGTTTCTTTAAAGTTCAAGCTACGTATTTTAATAAAAGCTGTGTCTTTATGTACTTGTTACTTTATTTGACCAATCATCGGTAATTTTACCTTTATCACAGAAAGTTACTATAACTAAAGCCAATAAAAATATTTGAAAGTAGTTAATTTTTATAGTTTATATTATGGTTGCTAATACTATTATACATAATAATAAAATATATTGGATACTTTATATCAATACAAATTTAACACCCAGACTACCAACCAACAAACTTAGTTCATCGCAAAGATGTTGGGAATCGAATACAGGACCCTCTGTCCCAGTTTTTGTGTTTTGGCAAACATTTGTCAACCCTTTGCTAAACAAAAGGTTAAAAGACCTTAGAACTACAATTATTTTCTTTGAATTTATAATTAAAATATGTTATTGGGCCTTATAATTAATTTGGAAGGAAGAACTAATTGACCTCTCAAAATTTTATTGTGTTATTTTACTATTGAAATTTAATTCGACCTTCTTTTGAATTGTTCTATAGGGATGTATAAATGTTGACTTTTATGAGGGTAGAGCAAACACATTCTCTTATGTATGCCTATAATGCCATCGTTACAATTCCAAAATTACACTAAACGTACAGAGTTATGTTATTATGTATGTGGAAGTGCGTATTTAGATATAGAAAATAAATACAACTAAATAGAAAATATTTTTTTTAATGTAGTTAATTTTTAAGGTTTCGGCTTAAACGCATAAACGAGACTCTATTTATAAAGCTATTCCAGACCATATATTTCATGGACCCTGATAGTAACACGGTTGATATTTTTACAGATGATCATAAACACAAATACTTACTTACTTAAATAACTTATTGACTCAGGTGTTACTTTGCGGAAATCCATTGTAAATAGAAGACAAAATTAAATATTTAGTTATCACAGCGGAAGTACGCTAAATATTTAATTTTGTCTTTTACTTACAATTTTCTATATATACAGAAATGGAACTTTTATTGCGCGTGCTCAACTTGTACTTGGCCAAAGTAGTGTATTATTTTCGTAAAAAAAACAATCGATTTCATTATTAAATGACCAGACAAACCTAGTGACATACCGCTATTGAGCAATGCCAGTCACCAAACGGATGCCACGTGGGCAGAGTCATTCGATTATAAGGTCACGTGGTTGGTATTCCTTTCGTGTGGAGTGGCAGGCGTTCCTATAAAAGCAGTTGCAACGAGCCCTGCGCCTCACTTTCGATCCGTGGTTTGAAGAGTTTCAACTCAAAATTTAATCCATATGTACAATACAAACTTTTTCACTAACCCTCAATCTGGACGCATTCGCGCCCGTGCCATGGAGGCTAGTGCCTTCCAATGACATAGATAAGTACATATAGTATAAAAATTTAAAGATTCATAAAAAGTGACATTTTCAGACGTTCTTGGAAATAATTATTTAAAAGTGTAAGTCAATCAGTTGGTTGCTTAAAATGTAAACTTATTATAATAATTTATTTGTTTGTAACGATGCAAAGATATATAATATAGTAGAATAAATGTTGTCAATGCAAAGAAGACTGTCATTAATGTTTAATTAATAACAGTCTTCTTTGTGACTGTTAACAATGTTATTAATATTATTAACTCTTCTGAGAAGTTTCAACATCTCCTGAAGATATCTTGTCAAAGGAAAGATCAAACACGTCTAGAGTTAGTGCTGCTGATACGAACGAGGCAACGTTAAAATTAAAATCCTTTGTTTATATATATATCCTTAGATCATTCGATTGGCATGTGAGAAGTTCAACCCAGTGAAGTGTGACAGCTTCTTTAAGTCTCTGTTTAGAATCCTAGCCAAGTGGAAAGGAACATCGTTGTAGGTAGGAAGTAGGCTCAGGATTGTTGGAAGAAAACACCAAAACATACAATTTATTTTTTTCATTGCTAATTATTTAGAACTTGCTTCTATCTAAGAAACGTTACAAATATTTGTATGCATTGAAGTAATCACCATATGACACTGTATTTTATCTTGGAAGCAATTACGTTTATAATGAACACAATGTAAACAGTTAAATGTATTAACTGAGTAAATTACTATTTGCTTACCTTGTCTCCATTCAAGGAGTAACATTTGAGTAAAACAAACACTTCGTTAGATTACTTAATTTTTTTTTACAGGGTTTGATGATGCATGTTTATTTTTTACTCGTTTGACTAGCAGGTTTCGTAACCACAGTTTACGTAAACCAGAGTAAGCGACATTCTGGCTTCAGCTGAAGTAAATCTAGTCTGGAGTAACTGGCTCTCAAGAAGGCTGCCGAAATACACTGTTAGGTGCTTGACCACTTATTTTGTTAACTTGATTTTTGGGTTTTTAAATAAAGCCTATGTAAATAAAGCCCCTTTTATCACAATGTAAAATTTACTGCTCAGTTAGAGACAACTTATACTGAATTTATATACAGTATAGTGACTAGAGTCACTAGCTGTGCCATCTGACGTGTGTCAGTTGCCAACCCGCACTAGGCCAGTGTGGATGATTATGGCCTGTTATATATCTTTCCTCGTGAGAGAAGGCCCCGAGTTCCAGCTGTGGGAAAGTATAGTAGGCTGCTTATACTACTAAATTCTCATTCCATAAACATTATCACAATTATTACAGTAATTAAAAATATTATCTAATTTTAGTAGATAGTCATCAAAATTATAAAACAAATGGTCCGGTAACCAGGACCTCAATTTATATTATATTGATATGCGTGAAACATCATTTTAATGAAGCGCCTTTACTCCATTTATTTTTTCAATACTCTTACTTTTCAAGAATATTTACCCCTACAAATTAAATCTCTCAAACATAACGTACTCAAAGGCAAAGGAAACATTTTTAATGATACAAACACAAACAAAGTCTTGAAAACACCGCAGGGCGTTTGAGATCGATATGTAATTACAGCGAGTACAGTCTGTCGTTATATCTGTCCGTCTGTGCGGAAAGTATGTACGGCTGTGGTAATGAAGTCTTACATTGAATACGAAAGAAAACCCTGCAAAAAAACAACTAGATTTGACGACCTCGTTGGCGTAAAGGTTACCATGCCGGTCTGCTAATCAGAAGGTTCTGGGTTCGATTCCCGGCTCAGTCAAGATCTTTGTGCTTAACTAAATTTGTTGGCTGTGGGTCTGGGTGTTAAATATGTATTTATATATAATATGTATGTATGTATATGTAGTATATCAGCTGTGTTAGCAACCATAATACGAGCTAGAAATGGTTCAGTATGGGGCTAACCAGACGTGTGTGAATGTAAAAAAATAAAGAAAAAAAAAAAAACCAACAGTTACCGTGTACATATGGTAGAATATTTTAAGTGCTCTGGCTAGCCCTCAAGTTGAAAAATCTGTCACTAAGCTTCTAACAGGGTGTTCCAGTCCAACAGCCTTCTTGGAAAGCTTCCAAGAAATTAGACTAGCTAGTTATTCTAGACTAGGCGTGCTTTACCTTAGGCCAGAAAATTGCAAAGTCATGTAGTCACGTGCCTTACTGGTCAAATGTCTAGTTTAATTGTATACATTTTGCAGTCTCGAGAGTCTTTAGGGTCAATAGCCGTTTCATCTATTTGCGTTGAAAGACAGAATGCATTTACTGTAGTTTATTAATTTAAAACTAAGCAATGTGTTCAAACTTTGTCTGGACAGAGATGTCGATTCACTATACATATATCAGTACAAGTAGTCGCTATAGCGGCTTCAAAACTCTCGGCCACTTAGCTTAGACCATTTCTAGTAGTAATAGATTTTTACCAATATTATAATATCTAAAAAATACCATAGGCCTTTTGAGCTTAAATAGCATAATTATAATTTAGTTTTATCCTTGTTTTGTTGAGATATACATGTCCTCGGGCTATTTACGAGTAGCAGCGCCCCTTGGTAATAATACGTAATTCCGAGTTAATTGCGATGTTCAATTTTTTGTTCGTGATTGGCGGTCTACTTACGTATATTTTGTCTATGCTTAGACGAAGAAAAAAAAAGAAGATCAGCAAGGAGCGTCGTATTTTAAAGCCTAGCACATTTTAAAGCAAAATACCTAAAAATAGAAGGCGTAGAATAGAACGGATTTGTATCGAACGAGTGGTGGAATAGGATGAATAATGGAAGCAGTCATTATTTTTGCCCGACACAGCGGAAGCGATATGGTATTGGGTAAAATTGAAACCAACTGCGGTGTTGCAGATATTAAAGCTGTGAAAATATTAATGTTTTTATACAGCAGTGTATAACGTGTTACTGGTTTACTATTGCGAATTGTTTTATGGCTAGTCTGTACTAGAGTTTTAGTTCTAAGAAGTTTGATGCCCTATAAACCTTGCGTACGAGACTTTATCCTACAATATTATTCCAGTTACTTTAGGAAAGATACAATGCAAAATATTTTCAGTAATTGCAAAGAGTGAGTAATTTGACGACCTCGTTGGCGTAAAGGTTACCATGCCGGTCTGCTAATCACAAGGTTCCGGGTTCGATTCCCGGCCCGGTCAACATCTTTGTGCTTAACTAAATTTGTTGGCTGTGGGTCTGGGTGTTAAATATGTATTTATATATAATATTTATGTATGTATATGTAGTATATCAGTTGTGTTAGCAACCATAATACGAGCTAGAAATGGTTCAGTATGGGGCTAACCAGCCGTGTGTGAAAGTGTCCTAATATATTAAAAAAAAAAAAAAAACAATGTGTGGTACGTTATAGAGACACTGTGCCCCGCGCTAAGTATACATAATTCGATCCTGTGCTGCGGGGCTACAGGTTCATCCGCATCTTGAATATAACTGAACAAGACTAGACTGACCACAGATAATAAATATTTTTTTTTTTAAAGATCACCTCTAGTATCTTTTTAGTATTATTTTATTTTATATTTTATTTATTGGTAAGTTTTTAGTGTAGTGAGATTTATTTATCTTAAATTTTGATAAGTACTCTTTCGAATTAAAAAGAAATAAAATCTAAAATAGTTTTTTAATCCATAGAAATATCTTTATATACACGAGTCACACAAAATTTTAAAGCAGAGCACAAAGAATTGTATCAAAGAAAACATTTTCTTCTTAAGGAAAATGTTTATAATAAAGTTATAAGTAGGTATATAATTTTTTAAATCTTTATCCTCTAGCTACTTTGCGGATTAGGTGAGTGCTGTACATTAAGGTAACTTGAGTTATTCTGTGTTCCTAAACTAGTCTTTGCATTAGTGTGTTAAGAAGAGTGAAGTACTCGTATTCAAAAGTGGCATAGTAAAACCTGTGTGTGTTCCGCCAATTATGCTGAATGGTGTCGCTCTACAGGTGGTGACTAGATTTAAATATTTAGGTCATATGGTAACAGATGATCTCACTGATGATGATGATATAGAGAGGGAACGCAGGGCGCTGGCAATCCGGGGAAACATGGTTGCTCGCCGGTTTGCACGCTGCTCGAGAGATGTGAAGATCACTCTCTTTAAGACTTACTGCCAGTCTTTCTACTCGAGTAGCGTGTGGGTTAACCACACCCGTCGGGCTGCCAGCGTCTTGCGAGTCCAATATAATGACATCTTCAGGGTGCTGATGCGGCTGCCCCGCTGGAGCAGCGCATCTTTGATGTTCGCGGAAGCACGCACGGACGACTTTCATGCGGTTATCCGCAAGAGGGTCGCCTCGTTACGACAGCGATTGCGGGACAGCCGCAACGCCATCCTGAGGATGATCAATGATCGGTGGGACTGTCCTATCCAGCACAAATGGATGAGAGTGTTAACTGGAGAAAAACTTTAATGAAGTATGCTTTCTTGACATTTTTAATAATTTGTATTTAATTTTAATTTTAAGATATTTGAATAATTTTTATGGACATTATAATTGTAATTGTATGGAAGCATTTCTGAAATAAACTATTATTATTATTATTATTAGTTTGATGGGTACATTACCTATCATTTCAAGCAAGCCCTGAAGCAGAAGTTCGTGTCGTCACCCGTCGGTCTCAACGGAAGACCAGCGCTGGTTGCCTGCAGCCAGCACATGCTTAGTTGAGACCAGCTTGTGACCGGAAATGTTTCATGTGTATTGTTATTTGTGTACCTATAATTATGTTTTTCCTGTCACAAAAATAAATGATATTGATTTTTTTTTATTTTGAAGCAATAGCATTTGTCTAGTAAAGGTATTGATTAAGCATGCTTAAAATCGAGAAAAATTGATTTGAGGAAAATAGTAGAAGCGGGTAATACATGGCGAAGAGAATCACAGGGTAGGGCCAAGTGGCGACAACCTTGGGTTCTTATGGCCAGCAGTGGACTAACATAGGCTGATGATGATGATGATGAAAATCGAGGAGAACAACTCTAGTTTTTACAATAAATACATATACTTTAGTGTATGTAGTAGTACTTTAGTATAAATACATATACTTTAGTATATGTATTAATAGTATTCCAACGTAACTTTTGCGTCAAAAACTCACATCAAAGCATTTATTGTGTTCACATTCCACATCGTTGATTGTCAAAGGCTATGTGACAATCGGAAAATGTTCGATGAGACTTCACGGGTAATACACGTTTTGCAAAAATGTACGTGCTGTAAATAACATCGCACGATTAGAATTATAACGAGAACTGACATTGATTTGAAGATTTTGTATCCTCATTACATATAAAATCTATTAAATCTAAGCAATAATTACTGAAAAAAAACGCACCTAAATGTACTAAATTTGTTCTTAAAATATTAAGAACAACTTTAGTACATTTAGACAAGGAAGTTTGAAAGTTCACGCATAATAAAAATCTGCCGAAAACAGGAGATTTTGCATGATTTGTTATCCGCGGCAAAACGTACCGTTTTTCACCAGTACCGATTTATATGACATGTTGTTACTCGTATTAACTATGTAATGGCTAGTAATCAAGGAAATCAAAGTTGCCTATAGATTTGCATCATTTGCATGTGGGTAAGGCTTTTTTCTGTGCTCGCCTGGTTAGCAACCACCCCAAGTTGAAAAATCTGTCGCTAAGCACCCAACGATGTGTTCCAGCAGCTTATTTGAGAGGAAGAATACTTCCTAGTCTAGAAATATCTAGACTAGGCTTAAAATGACAGATTTTTTCTAACCAAAAAACTAAGGCCAGATTCTCGCTTACCAGAAAACTCTGCTAATCAAATGCTTATCTGTAATATGTCAAAAATTACACAATTTTACAAAATCACAGATACACCTCTCCGCAATCATAAATTTGCCTGTTGTATTATTACTACGTGTCTGAAAAGCATTTTGCATCACGATAACAAAATTGCGCAATAAAACCCCGTTCGTAATTTGTGGCGTCAATATTTTGTTCAATGCGCGCAATATTTCAAAGATAATATTCCGACAAACTGCATCAAATCGTGACTCCATTCCATAAATTGCGACAAGATCGTCAGACCTCGGTAGACGCCAGCATCGGAATAAAACTTCATTCATTATGCACTGCAGTGACTCAACTTTACCCCAAAAATTTATGCTCGGCTAACCGATGTGAGTCGATCCAACTAACTAATGTTAAGCAATGGTTGATAATGACAGTCAGATAGATGATCGTTCATAAGACTGTCACTTAAATAGCGGAATTTTTATATATAAGCTATCGTAGGTCGGGTACCATGTAAAATTGGTTCCGGCTGCTAGTCTTCGTAGTCTTACTAAGACTAAAAGTCGTTAAACCAAATCTAGTATAAGAAGCCTTTGGGCGGCCTGAAAATTTTTACCAGAGCCTGGGCTAAATAAAATTACAATTATAACAATATTTGTTTGTCATTAAGTAACTGTAAACATATCGTAGAATTAAATTAACCTATAGCTCTTTTTGTAACTAACCACATTTTTGGGCTTAATAATATAACATACATAATTGTATAATTCGAAACAAATATGTGTATAAATGTAAAGAATATTTTAATTTTTTTTATTTTCTATTTGTTGTATTTTTATACAATAATGGGGGCTGACGATTCAACATCGGAATGTTTACAATAACTGTTTATCAATATTACACTATTATATTAATATATTCCTAAAATCTAGAAGTATCATATTACACAATCTTTATACCTAACTATATTTTAATTAACAAAAATATTAATTGAGAAAATCTAAACCAAACTAAGAAAGGAAGCGAATTTTATTTTCGATTTGCCTTATACGTAAAGTTTTTACTAGTCGTTTTAAGCCTAACTACGGCTAAACAAGTATAGCTTCCATGGAGAGGCGACATCGATAATCTTGTTGACTCGCGCAAATTGGAATAAAGCCTGAATGACTTATTGTCTTCTGGCTTTTGTGATTCCATTTTATTCAATGTTTACAATACTGTGGTAATCCCGAAGACGTATTGTTCTACAGCGGATATTCGGACAATTTTCTCACTTGAAAGCCGCTGCGAATTGTGTAAGCTTAAATATATTCCATGTACTCGTAGCGGTGATCTATTTTAGAGTTTATTTAGGTTTTAGTATTAGTAAGTAAAGGCACTCCACGAGGTTCAGATAAATGTTTAAAAACTTTGTATTTAATTTATTCGTACTAAAATATGATGTAAAGATGTCGAAATCAAATATAAAATAAAATATAAAAAGCTGATCTTATAATTATTAGGGATAAATTGATAAGAAATGACACAGAGAGAAAGACAGTAACTGGGAAAGGGAGAGAGTAATAGAGAGAGAGAGAGAGAGGGAAAGTGTTTCAATAAAATTTAGCATCTATTATAAAATCACTTCTATAATGCATATTTTCGTAGATTTTAATCATACGTTGTTTTAACAAGTTGTTTATATTTAAATATTTGCGTCCCACTCATAAAGCATGCATTTTAAAAGACACAAAAATCTACAAATAGTATATTCTGACACAAAAATCAATACACAAACTTAGTAAAGCTCCGAAAATAACAAACGGTTATAATATCAAGAACAAAAACCCAACAAGAACAAACTCTTGAAGGTATCGACTAAAGTTGTAGGTATTTTGTGCTCAGACTTAATCTTATCGCGAAAACAGATTGGTCGGTGCGAGGACTCTCCAGTTTACTTTTGTTCCATTCAAATTTGTTAGAGGAGAAACGCTTTTATTTAACTTGGGTAAAATTAGGCCAATGTACCTAATCTGAAAACGTAAATAGAATCCAGTGGTAGGTAAAATGAGACACAAATTTATTTCAAACTAAGGTAAAAATAGGCTAGAATTGTAAGTAAAGATAATAATAATAACTTTATAAAACATAGAAGAAACATATTTAATTTGAACCTTTAGTGCTGAACTATTATCGAACTGTGATTCAGCAGCGATGGGCTCTCCCACAGAATATGAACAGAACAAATCTGTTGTTGTCTGAACAAGATGCCAGGAGAGCAGCGGCGAAGTGTTTTTTTTTTTTGCGAAATGATAACAATGCTTATGCCTTAGTTCACTAGCTCAGTGATTAATAAACGTTTTGAGTCTAGAATTTTCTATGTGTTGGTTGATTGTCATTTATTGATAAGTCAAAAATGTTCGGACTTGAAAATCTCCGATAGCAGATCTAAACGATATTGAAAGCAAGATTTTTATTATGAAAAATCCTATTAAGTCCTGCGTGAATTATAGGTCGAATCTTTTTTCAGTTTCAAGAAACGTTAAACTAAACAGGTTTGAAAAAATTCATTTAATTTATGCGAAGGTATGTCAGTTTTTTAATTTAATAATGAAACAAATTTCACCATTTTTTTTGTAATAATATCTTAGATTTAAATCTTTTGAGCTTACAATTTCAATATTGTAAATTGTTATACCTACTGTCGCACTTGATGTACTTCGCTAAAATATGTATAACGCGACTGAACTGTGTACAACATCGCTATAAGATACTACAAAATCCCAGAATGAAGGAACAAAATGCAACGTCTCAAAGTCTATCAAAATCAAAAGCTGACGAGCAGGTAATAGCGGTATAAATGGGAACAGCTAAAGTGACTTCACCACAAGCGAACGTCGAGGCGTCACATTGGCATTTGGCACATTCTTGGCACCTCGACAATGGATGAAAAGCACCACCTGTGTCTGCGTTTACCGCTATACGGCCGCAAGCGAATGGAACTGTATCCGAATAGGCAAGCAGGTTCGAACTCGAGGGTAAGATACGTACAGGACTTACTTAGTAAGTGAAAGCCACTGGGTATATCTTGCGAACAATGACGCAAAAAAAATATGTTCGCGCGGATCTCGTCGATGACAGTCCGTGTGATGCTCGTCCCCGATGATGACGCTCGTAATGCGTCGAAGCCCGTTAGATGTATATCCAACGTTTTTTAAGTAAGTGTGACGTTTGTTCGTGCATTTAAATAAGAAAATATTTATTATCAATTATAGCAAGTATATGATTTTGTGAAGTCATCGGTACTGATTTAGTCAATAAATACGCAGTAATGTTTTCTTACTGCCAACAGACTCTCTTAGAATATATGAAGCTAACAGTATTTTTTTTAAACTAATAATAATTCCAACAAACTTCCAAAATAAGTGAGTCATTTGGATTTGGAAAAAGCTCTAGCTCACTACCAGAAGGCAGCTTGAGGAATGTTATGCTGATATGTTGAGCCAGGAATGCCCAAGTGTTTTGTTCATGGTGCCCCGAAAAGCTTAAAAAAAGGAAACTTTCTCATTAGTAACAAAAATCTTTTCTGCTTGAATTTTAAAGTTAGATGGTCTTTGATTTTGGCCACAACACGTCTTATGCTCGGAGCTGAGTTTTACGTTAACGCGTATTTTCTATAAGAAACTGCTCACGCTTTTGCTTTAAATACTGTTTAGTTATTATTTCTTAAAGCTACAATATAAGTGTGGCATCCTAAATACATATCTGTTCGTGGAACAAAGCGGGCACATTATCAGAATGGGCGCGGCGATTCACTCAGTCGCGTCGGTCAGCGATTTATCGGTACACGTGAGCGCAGGTCGTGGCTTCATCTGGAACTATTATCATTAGTACCAAAAAATGCCAATTGGAATTTGCATCGGTTTTACTTCTAACAGCTAGGCATTTGACCAGTAAATAAAAATAAATAAATATTGGGACACCTTTCACACACGGCTGGTTAACCCCATACTAAACCATTTCTAGTTCATATTATGGTTGCTAACACAACTGATATACTACATATACACATATACATACTACATACTTTATATAGATACATATTTAACACCCAGACCGACAGCCAAAAAATTTAGTTTAGCACAAAGATGTTGGCCGTGCCGGGAATCGAACCCGGAACCTTCTGATTGGCAGTCCGGCGTGGTAACCATTACGCCAACGAGGTCGTCTAGGGCGCGTAACCACACGAGTTAATGATACTCTAGCCTAAAATGGAGCATGTCAAGTCTAGAACAATTGGCTCTCAATTAAGATGCTAGAATATGACATTAGGTGCTTGACGATAGATTATTCGATTTGAGAGTGGTTGCTAGCCAAGCTCTAGAAGATGCTATGGTTTCCACACGACGTTTTCCTTCACCACTATCTCGAGCTCATTAGCAGGAATCAAACCCACGACCATAGTGTCATAAGACGGTTCTTGTCAATCGTGAAAATAAAATATAAGGCGGTTCTTGTTAATCGTGAAAATAAAATATAATTGTATGTACTAAAAAAACCATGCCAAGCCATTTTCAAATTATTAACATTCATACATTTTTATAACAAACATTAATTGTATTTATAGATAGGGTGGCATCATTTGATAGATTTATATGGGTCTAGATTATTCATATTAGTTATTCTGCCCACCAACTATTTTAACTCTCATATCTAATCCTCTTATTAAACTAATCAAAGTTAAGGGTTTACGCTATCTGAATATAATATAGCAAGTTCTATACAGAGGTCAGATCTATTGTCATAATAATACACCAGCATACTCGAGCCTTATCAGGGATCTAAGTACCTAACCTAGCTTTCTAAGTTAAGCAGTATTATATTTTGTCTAACAACAAGTTATTATATTATATGTAGTACTCATATACTATAATAGAACCAACATAATCACACTTCATATTAAAAAAATACTCCTCTCTCCTCTCTACTTTTTTACACAGTTCAGTCAGGCATTTGACCTGCAGATCACCTAACTACACGAGTTATAGACATTAGTCAATGGTGTAACATGCCCTTTTGCATAATGAAATGCTTGGCGCAAGGAGGCGGGTGGGGTATGTCGGACTCGAGGGCCAGAGGGGCCGTCAATACCGACTAAAACCTCATAGTGTCACATCTCACAATGGGGGCAGGGATGCAGACCGCTTCGCGCATTGCCGCTGCTCTCCCGCCCAGGCCGCTGTCCGTAGAACGAGCGGACCTACCTCAAGGAGAACGGCGCCCCTACTACGGCGCATCCATGGTGGTACATGCCTAGCTTGGAATAACTGTATCTCTAATAGGCTGCCAAAACACACAGTTAGGTGCTTAGCGACAAACTTTTCTACTTGTGCTGGTTCCTAGCCAGGCGAGCACTAGAAAGTGATTTACTACCATACAAATACTCCTATGGTTGATTTCTTTAACTACTAGGAAAGAAGCAGACATATCTATTATTTTATTTATTTTAGGACATATTTCACACATGGCTGGTTAACCCCATACTGAACCATTTCTAGTTCGTATTATGGTTGCTAACACAACTGATATACTACATATAGGTATGTAGATAGATGTTTAACATCAAGTTGTGGTTCTATATTAAAGGCTTAATTGTGGGAGTTTCGAAGGTATATTTGTCACTCTTCTCATATGACCTATGGCTGAACTTGGGTGCTAAGAACTGCTGCCGTCATAAATGCCCGAGGTGTCAAAGGCCGTTAGTCAATCTAAAATGTCTAGACTGAATTCGAAGATATTAGGTGAAATGAGTTAGCTCAAGCACAGAATTGACCGTTGACATTGATTGAAAGGTGCATAGAGTAAGCAAGAAATAAAAAATAAATAATTAAATAACAGTTCATAATCAAAGTTACAAAGATTTATCCTAATTATTATTTTTTTGTTTTATTTAGTACAGTTAGACATTTGACCAGTAGGGCGCGTAACCACATAAGCGACACTCTCTCACGCATCAAGCATGTCTAGTCTGGAATATCTAGTTCTCAAGGAGGTCGGAAAACACCGTTAAGTGCTTGCTGATTTAATACATAACGGTTTACAAAATGCCAGGGGGATAATAATTCTTTAACCGCATAACACATATGTCTCCATAGATCAAACGCGCGACAATATATTCTCAATATTTTCTAACTGACATCAAAATGACAGTTTCCGGTTCCGTATTGGGAAAAAATTAAACGATAAGCGATTTCCCGGGAAAATTTATATATAGGGTTTCCAATAAAAGTGTGTGCATTAATCTTAGCTGTAAAGGTTTTGGTACTGCAAGGCTGTTGCAAAAAAAAGTTTAAACTTTATATCAGATTTTTTTATTTACTTATTACAAGTAATTTGCAGCTATTAAATATACGAAATATACTAGATACACGGTTAATAAAAACGGAGACATTATGAATTACATTATATAAAACAAAAATCCATGAGTACATGGCGCACACACATAATTTTTCGCAATTATTTTAATAGTAGGATGATGGATTAGAATACTATGACACTAGATTGGAGATCCCTGCACTTAACCCCAACATATATGTACCTGAGTGTAACCTCAGTAGTACAAACAGAGCCCGGAGTAAATATTTGTCACGGAAATGAACTCTCTGGCTTCCTCACTCACCGTGCGTAAACACATTTAATGCACATGGGGTTAGTGCTATTATTTTATAGTCAAATTGGACGCTTCTGTGGTTCGGAGACGCATAAAGTTGTAGGTTCGTGGACTTAATTAAAACAATGTGAACAAGAAATGAATGAATGAATGATTTATTGTCCATAAAACCAGGTACATACATAGGTGGTATTATAAAAAACTAGGTACATACATAGGTGGAATTAAGAAAGTTTGTTATTGTGTGATAAGAAGAAGATAATCTTGGTATTGATGATGAATTGATAGACAACTAGGCATTTGACCAGAAGGGTGCACCACATTAGTAAGTGACACTGTGGCATGAGGTGGAACATGCCTAGTCTGGAATACCTGGCTCTCAAGAAGACTGCTGACACCCAATGTTCAGGTGCTTGGCGACATCTTTATAAGTTGATGGTGTTTGCCAGCCAGGCAAGCTCTAGAAAATGCCCCACCACCATGTCTATAGTTTCTATGGTATCCTTCACCAAAAGCTCAAGCTCATTGGAAAGGGGTTGAGCCCACGCCCTCCCAGTCGTAAGGCGGCTGCACACACAACTAAGCTCTCATCGCTTCACCATAAGACAGGTTTAGACTAAAGGGGGGTAAGAATAGCAATGTGACTGGTAGACAGAATTTTAACCTCTTACAAAACAAATCAACTAAAGTCTATGGTGATTTCATAATTTGAAGACTTATAAATTGCCATTTTTTTGTGTTTGGTTATTATTTACCAGCTAATTGGCAATTTATAAGTCTTCAAATTATCAAATCTAAATAGACTTTAGTTGATTTGTAATGTAAGAGGTTAAAATTCTCTAAATGTCTATCAGACACATTGATATTCTTGTCCCGTTATACTCATAACCTGAAAACGATGTCACGTACGTAATCTCTGATCAGTTCATACGATTCACTTGTCAACTTAAATATGTATAAGGGATTTTTAAAAAGAGTCGAAGTTTACTTTCTTTCCAGTAAAAATTCTTGCCATATGTTCTTGAACTGTTCTATAGAGTAAAATATAATCAGTTTTCTGTCAAATCACTATTGATGAGTATGTTCTATAGAGCGATAAAATGCCAAAGTATTAACCTCCTTCTTCTCCGCTTATGCTAAGTGGCCAAGTCGTTTATACATACAACCAGGATCTACAATTTAACTTATCATCCGACCCAAAGTGGTACTTAGAAGGAAATACCGCTTCATAAATGACAGTTTTGTGCATGGTCATTTGGTCGCCCATCCAAAGACCTTCCGCATCGACCTTTGCTTAGCCTCCATGATCGCGTCGGATCTCCTTAATTAGCTGAGTTGCGGGCGCTACAATAGTTAAACACTATAATATTAAAACTGGGGACCGTAATGTGTGGCGTGTTGCAGAGGAGATTTATACCTAGCAGTAATGCTAATCAAAAGCAAAATACTAAAGTATTCTTCTTCTTCTTTATCTTTACCATTTCCCACTAGGTGGGGTCGGCACCGCCTGTTTTTCTCTTCCACGCCACTCTATCAGCCGTCATCTCTACATTCACTCCCTTCTCATTCATATCCTCCTTCACACAATTCATCCACATGTTCTTTAGTCGACTAAAGTATCAACAACAAAATACCATAGTTTCAAATATAAGTGGATATCGTACTGTTTGACGTGTTGGAGAGGAGGCTTATACCCGACAGTGGTGAAAAACAGGCTGGTGATGATGATGATCAAAAGCAAAATACCTAAGGATTTTTTGGATTCTTCGAATTCTCTACGTACTTTCATAAAGTTCCTCAGTCGTTCGAGTCAGTTAGTAAACGCAATTGCCTTTTATGCACGTCGGTTTTATTGTTTTAATTAAACGCTATACACGATGTAGGTTAAGTCAGGGGTGAAATAAGGGTCAGAGTGTTGACGTTAAGAAAAGTTGAAAGACTGTATCACAAAAATAACAAAACAAAAACATGCGATGTTTGTGACAAATACAGTAATTTTCAGACAAATACATATTCATATGAATACAGGTGAAAAAAACTTCATTTGTATTGTCAATGTCAGTTTCAACAAAGTTAAAAAACTGCTTAAAATTTTTGTGTTTTTTTTATTTGATAATATTACTTACTATACGTCAGTAGAATTCAATGAGCTTCAGTTAATTTAATATATGCCCAAAAAAATATGCTATTCTAATTTTTTTATCACACCCCGATCTTCTTCTTTCTTCTTTTTAATAAAAATTCTAAATTTCCATCTCACAATGTTACTTACCGTACGTTTCCTAAACGGCTTGACCGATTTTTACCAAACTTTATATGCGTATTCAGTAGGTCTGAGAATCGGCTACTATCTATTTTCCATAAACCTAAGTGATTGTACTCTTTTTAAAACTATACTTTTTTTATTAATTATTTTTAAATGTGGTATTATAAAATACATACAACCCTTAACTTTAACTTTTTTATCACCAACCCCTATTTTTCTATAGCCATTTTAATAATTTAATCATTTTTTATCCCGCTCGGTAACTGATCAATTATAATGTTTATAACTGTACTTAAGGTAAAACAACGTTTGCCGGGTCAGCTAGTAATGATATAAATTAGAGTTGCTCATCTTAATCCTACCCTGAAGCGGGCCCAAGTGAGCGGTCAAGCACAATAGGGTAGATGAAAGCGACCGCATGAAAGCTATCTAATCAAGGCGAGTAATCGACCCGCAAATGTGCGGTTCTACCTTAGTTGCAAGGGCTATTGCAAGCTGAGCCCGCTTTCAATAAATAGCTAGTTACAAACTGTAGTCTAGACTTGTTGTTTGTAATTAGTAACTAGTAGCTATATTACTAATTATTTGAGTAAGATATAGTCACAGACGAATTCAACAATTATGAGAAAAACAAATAAAAGTAAGAGAAACCATTAACAAAGTTGCTAAATAGTTGAAATAATTAAAACCATTAGTATACCGCCAAAGGCCGCTTACATCCTTTCTGACCCTTAGTTAAGTAGTTTAGCTGCAAATTTTAAAAAACATGGCGTACGCATTTGTGGATATGTTTGGGCATTTCATATTATGTCTTATTTTAGATATTCAGCATAAAATAATGATCTATAACTTAATACTCAAGTAAAATATAAAAAAATACATTTTAATTCATGTATTGTAAATGGGCCTATAATCTCGTAAAAAAATATCAACTCGTATGGTTACACGTTAATAATAGAATAATTTACACTGACACTACTGCTACTGTACACTTTTATATTGAAATAAAGACGTTTCAAAACTTACGAACCAAAAACATAAAATATACGAAGTACTCCGTCTACTTATTTCTTAAATGGCTTACTATATTTTACTCCAGTCTCCTTAAAATAAAATCCTAAAAGTCTTAATTAAGAGCCTCGCAAATTTTCAAAGAGCCAATTTCAATTACAAAGTAACTAAACGTTGAAAATTCTTTTGACACTTTAAGGAAGCTTTCAATCATGGCAAGTTTTGACACATCCTTCGACACCTTCAGCGAAATGAACACCTATTTCATCAACTTCATAAAGCTTTTACAAAGTGTCACTAGAGTGACATAGTATGTTAATGATTTATTTACACAAAGACTATTTCTTAGCAAAGTCAAAAATTAAAACCGTTTTGAATGAAAATAATTAAATTAGCTAATTTAATTATTTTCACGGATAAAGTGGGAAACGTTTGACTCAAAACATAATGCACCACAATCAACCATCGATGCAGCCATAGTCAAAGACGCACATGGATGAATAATTTTTAGTTGTCTAATTTAGAACCCCATAGAAAGCACAATATAGACTAACCTAAAAAGTAAATATGAGGTGATCCAATTAAAGTAATTTTAGTTGAAAGAATTCGCGTCTGATTCCACCTGTTTTGTTAGTTAAATGTTCTGTTAGTTCAATTTTGATCTTAGTAACTAGAGAAAAAAGCAGAGATGGAGATTCATATAAGATAAAGTGTTTGCAAAAATGACGTATACTTAAAATAATCCTTAATCCATAATCCTTCTTTGAAAATCTGTTCAAAAGATTTCCAAAGACTCATCGATCATGTAACCTTTTGAAGTAACATTTTCAGAGACGAAAGTGCATTACCCTTGTCACCTTGAGACGTAAGCTTTTAAGTTGATTCTTTGATTAATCATATTTAACAAATTTCGTTAGAATGTTTCATATCATGATAAATAATGATTTCGTGACTAATATTGTGTAAAAAATAATTAAGATTCTGTCTAATTTGTCAAAATACCAGTACACACTCGTATGCATTTGCATAATCCAATTACAGCATCACATTTATGCCAAGCTCGCACGAGTTTAGGTATGTTTTATGATGTATGTGTCTATTAATATTTAAACAAATATAAATATATATATATGGTTATATTAATATGCAGATCATTTATTCAATAAAATTATATCAAATTACGTCCAATATAAATGTCACACACTAAAAACTAAAACTAATACTAATCAAATAACCCGCCCCTGGTCGCCCCCGGTGCAACGGTGCCCATCACGCTCGCTGCATTACCGCGCTGAATAGCTATGGCCAACCTCTGCACCAAGAACGACCCGGAGCGGGAGTCACCAGTGATGTTATTTATCCTTAGACCTAACTCGTGGATATATATGGTTACCATCCAATTTTAAATTATCTTAGTATTTCAACTTTGACAAGGAACTATTGTTACAAACCATAGAAATTGTGGAAAACAAAAAAGTTTGTTTACATTTTTTACGTTCTGACACCACACGAGCAGGGATAAAAAGTCGATTAAAAAAATGTTTTCCATTATATTATTATAATTCCATTCTAGCAAATAATATAATTCCATTCTTACACTCAAATGTATCTCGTACATTACTACACAAGTTCTAATGGCCATAATTAACTCTATTCTATAAAATCGATCCATTTGTCAAATCCGCTCTGTTGTGCTCAGCCAAGTGTAAAACAAACCAATTAATATGGTGTGTGGTCTACATAAATACACCTCACTTGCATCTAGCTTTACTAATTGGTCGCATTATACAAGATCAGCTAGATTTATCACTGGTGTAGTCTCTAAACGCAGTCTGTTATTACAAGTGTGACTTGGATCAAAAGGTACCCATTTTTGTTTTTTTTTGCAATGGGCGCACCCTAACCTAAGGTCGCATGAATAACTAACTGGCTTTCAAGTAGGCTGCCAAAATGCACCGTTAAGTGCTTGGTGACAGATTTTTCAACTAAAGGGTGGTAGCTAGCCAGGCGAGCACTAGGAAATACTCTACCACCATGCTATGGTTTCTTCTCGATGTTTTCCTACATCGAAACCTCGAGATAATTGACGAATTCCAACCTACGACCTGCAGGACGTAATGCAGTTGCATACCTGACTGAGCTGTCATCGCTCCAAAATAGTATACTAGCAGTTTTTGAATAAGACACCATATTCCTTATTAATAAATATCTAGCGTTCATGAAGAGAGACCTGCACCAGTGTACGTATAAGAATTGAAAATTGAATGGAAGAATGACGAATAATGTTCGTTTTATTTATTTATTTTAAAATATCTGTGCCTCGTGGTGTTACCCGCGTTAATCCGGGACAAAATGAAGTGAATTCGGGTTAAAAATTGGCCTTTGTGTAATCCAATGTCATCAAAGTTGGTCCATCCCATGGAGCGTGAAGAAGTTACATAAATTTTGGAGTTATTTGAGTATCCCAAGGGAATCACTATTGTTTTCGGGATAAATAATAGCCTGTGTATTAATCCAAGGTCTAAACTATCTTAACACCAAATTTCATCAAAATTGCTTCAGCCGTTTGAGCGTGATAAAGTAACAAATATACACACACACAGAGAGACATAAACATTACTTATAATATGAGTAGGATTTGCCTTAACAATATTCTACACTAAAATATTACAACTGTCTACAAGTATTTAAGCTAAGTGCTCCAAAGTCAGATCTGTGTCTGACAGTCGGTGAATGCTTTGACCGCAAGGTGACATGGCTATTTGCTCTCTCTGCTTACAACTAATTGGTGGGTACAAAGTAACATAATTAGAAGGCTGGTTGAGTAGAATTTCTTGGCACTGAGACAAAAACCATCACATAAAATAACTCTGTTATTAATTAAATAATGTATAGAATTATTTTGCGAAGATTAATAAAATTGAAAAATATAAATATTCGGCATTCAATCCTAACAACCAGATGGAGCGATGAGCGGGTTGATGGCTTAGAGAAGCACAGGATAGAACCAAGTGGCGTGCCTTGGTAGAAGCATTTATTTATTCATTTATTTAACTATAATCATAAACCTACAGCATTCCATTTATTATTAAGCATATGACCAGCACTGGACAAGCATAGGCTGATGATGATGATGATGCTAATGTTTCTTTTCTAATTTTTTTTTTTTTTTTGACACATTCACACACGGCTGGTTAGCCCCATACCGAACCATTTCTAGCTCGTATTATGGTTGCTAACACAACTGATATACTACATATACATACATACATATTTTATATAAATACATATTTAACACCCAGACCCACAGCCAACAAATTTAGAAGCACAAAGATGTTGACCGGGCCGGGAATCGAACCCGGAACCTTCTGATTAGCAGACCGGTATGGTAACCTTTACGCTAACGAGGTCGTCAAAATAGTAATAACAATAATTAACAATGCCAGGAGTGTTATGGGCACCTTTCCATCAGGTTCTGTCCGGCAACGACATTTATAATACCTATAAATGTCGTTGCTGTCCGGAGCGGGCTTCTAAATTAGTTCTGTGGTTTTCTAAATCCATCATTAGTCTCGCTTATACCTATTTAGTTTAGATTTTTTTTTTATTTTTTTGAATTTTTATTTCTTATTTAAATGTTTCTTTATTTTCTTGTAATAAAATTCAATTACGAGTATGATTCAGTAACAAGTACTATTAATTTAACAATAGCATTATTATAAGTACCAGAGACAGCATTTAGAAAAATAAGCCTATTTATATATTCACGGATTTTAATTGCTGTAAAAGCATATAACTATCGATATACTCGTAAATAAGCAGTCATTTTCCCGCCCCTACACCAATGACTTGTTTTCAAGTTATGTGTGATTTGCACTCGCTTTACGGTGAAGGCAAACATCGTGAGGAAACCGGCATGTTTGAGGACCACAATATCCGAAGACGCGTGGCATCTGCCAACCCACACTTGGCCAGCGTGGTGGATTATGGCCTATATCTCTCTCCTAATGAGTGAAGGCCCCAAGACCCAGCAGTGGGACGTATAGTGAGCTGCTTATGCTTAAGTAGTCATTTTAACTTAGATTGATGTATTTTAGCGTACCTTTTGGACCCAAAATCTGAATTTGCGAAGTCTTAACCTAATAACTTCAATCCTCCGGTTTGGACTTACGAGTCGAACTTGTACGAATTTATCGCAAACCGCTATCGTGGGTCATAATTACCTGATCATTTATTAACCCTGACTGGTATAGGCAGCTGAAATACAGCAGATTCCAGATTCGTGCTCATGCCTAATAAATATTGCTAGCTGCGAACCCTAGATAGAGTGAAGTGATTTTGATGTCGAATCGATTGTCTGTGTTTATTTTTGCACTTCAATATAGAGTTTGAAGTAAAAGCTTCGTTTGAATTGAATCCCTAAACGCTTAAATCTAGAGCAATGAAATGGGCAAATATTTAAATTAACAAATTTATGGCTAACCAGTTACAAATAAAATAAATAAATATTGGGATACATTTCCTAGCCCCATTTCTAGTGTGTATTGTGGTTGCTAATACAGCTGATATACTACACTACATATACATAAATAAAAACTTTGTATTGACACACAGACCGACAGCCAACAAATTCAGTTAATTACAAAGGAGTAGGCCATGCCAGGAATCGAACCCGGGACCCACTGGTTGGCAGTCCGGCATGGTAACCATTACGCCAACGAGGTCGTCAAAATTATAGCTGTACATAGTGGTAGGCTGTACGGCAACGATGAACTATGTACAAATACATAGATGTTATAAAATATAGGCACATAGAGTTCCAGTACTGTAGCGGTGGTAATCTCGGCCGCAAGCCTGATTGATGTCACTGCGACCCGCCGGAAAATTAACTGTCTAACGGAATATTTTACTTCCGCGTACTGTACTGGGTTACTTGTGACAGTATTTATAATCCGTTTGATGAAATGGGTAATTCTAACAAGCTCTGTGCTGTGCGACTCTTGTGAAACTATGATAAAATGTGCCCTTTGCCACTAGTTTGATTTAATTCAAAATAAGATTCTTAAAGAGTCTTTGACAAGGTCTATGAGCATGGAAATTCACAAAAAAAAACTACACTACAAGCTGTTACTGGACAATATAGATAATAGCTATTCTACATCTAGAAATTTCGACATATGAATAATAATTTGTAAAAAGTCCTCGTTTACTTTGAAAATAATTCACATTTGACAAAGAAAAAACGTCTTCGCTTTCCATGAATAATGGTAGTCAAAAATAATATATAATACTGTCGTAACCAACTCAATTGATATATATAAGCGTACCAACCAAACTTATAATTGTAGAATTTGGATAGAGTTAAAGTTTATGAGTCCCTGGTAGAAACCCTCAAATCATCTTCTTCTGCAACATAACACTTCTTTTTGTATAACCCTGTACGCGATGTACAGACAGATTGTTGTGTCTGCTTTATGAATAGAAGATAAATAGGAACTGAGATTGTGTCATGTAAATAGGAGAGAATAAAAACCACTGAAGTATGAAGAAATAAGGATACGTGCTTGCGTTCGTAAGCTGAGTATATGTGGAGAAGATTATTTTTAATTTATTTATAGGAAACAATTCTATAATATCTTGTGTTAAAGGGTCCTTCCGTCTGTCTATCCGTCTATCACCAAACTGTATAAATCTTGTTTTTTTTTTATTCGAGCTTACTAACATTAATAGGGACATTTTTTCACAGCCGTGGTAATTAGAGAGTTGAAATTTTCACCGGTCAAGAATTTTTGTTGCGGTTTTGGCAAAAAATGCTAGAAATGCTACCATTAAATAAAGGGGGGTTTCCATAATATAAATATGTTTAATTTTTTTTATATGAGAAAGCTAGAGCCTCCAAACATGCAAAATTTAGCTAAAACTAACACTAAAATAAGACTTATATTTAATTTATAACTTAAATTTTGTATAAAATGTACGTATAACAATTCTTTTGCGTAAATAAAAATTATTATTATTATATGAGTATAAAAAAAAATTCATGTCCCGACTTGCATATGAAGAGTCTTTATTTTGTGAATTGAAGTTCAAACGTATAATGTAACCTACATATTTGTATCACCCTTGTACACTCGCCTCGTATTGTAACAATCATTATGACTTAACAACCATTATGAATTTTTATGTGCGCATATAAAAACGCGTGACAAAGCAACTCTTTGATATAAGCTATTAAGTTTACAAAGTGTAAAAGCAACTTTATGGGTTTGACAGTGTCATAAAATTACACATGTTTTCTATCTTTATGTACGCCATACGACATTTGAAAACAGCAATAATATGCGTTTTTTTCATGTCACCAAAGCTGAAAAAAATATATTGTTAACTTTAGTTCAACAACGCACCATCTTCTACTATATTGCGATTAAAATATTTTAATCGAATAACTTTTTGGGATAAAATATTGTATGCCGATAGCTAACAACTTGGATTATCACAAATACTTCTTCATATCGCGGTATTGCATTGCATCAGTGATATTGCAATGCACAATAAGTACAAAATAAAATAATTCCACCGTCGTTGTGCGAACCGCCAAGATGTGAAAGTCATTGCCATTGAAAACTATAATCCAGCGGTTTCACGGCATGAGGAACTGGTTTTTCAAGTACGCTCCACTTATGATCACAATATCGCTTACCATCAGGTGAGTTGTGATCAAGCGCAAGCTCAATCGGTGAAAAAGTTTTTGTTAGTTAAACTAAGTATATGTTTATAAATTTATAAGTTCAAGTGAGTTTATTATTCTTTGTTAGATTAAGTTTCAAGAAGATTTTTTAATAATGAAAAGATCCATAATATACTCGTGTACTTATTCAATTTTTTCACGGAGATCAGAAAAAAAATACTGTTCCTAATATTAACATAGATACAAATATTGCTATTTTTTTGTTAATATTAGGACACATTTCACACACGGCTGGTTAGCTCCATACTGAACAATTTGTAATTTGCATAATGGTTGCTAACACAACTGATATACTACATAATACGTACGTACATATTTTATATAGATACATAAATAGCACGTACCTTCTGAAGTCAGATAGTTGAATGACCTCTATTATTATTCGGCTAGTAAGTCAAACAAAGCACTGACCCGCCTGTCCGGATCGATACAACTGATGGACGCGACTCGAGTAAAAATCGAGATGTTCCCGCGACGATCTATTTGTTGACTTTGGACGGTTGCTCCAAACAAAACGTGTTTGTTTTCGCGTCGGGAAACGTAAGGACAGTTTATTGTGGCGGGCTAAAGAATACAATACTAGGGTCCGAGATTCAACATTTTGTTTTTTTATTTCATTGCGAAAACACAAACAATTTTATTCCCCTTCTCCTTCGTATCATTGGGAGGGAGTTCTCTTGGGAAAGTGAACTCCCTCTCAATAAAATTAAAAAAGTGAAGTTCCTTTCAATAAAAAATTATTAAAGCTATTATAAAAGCTTTTACCATTCTAGTTATTTAGAATATTTTAATGACATAATATGTATAATTAAGTAAAATACTCTAATTATCTTAATAGGTATATATAAATCTCGTGTCACAATGTTTATCCTCAATGGACTCCAAAAGCACTTAACCGATTATAATAAAATTCGCACACCATGTGCAGTTTGATCCAACTTGAGAGATAAGATAAGTAAAATCTCAAATTATAGTCGCAATTTTAATTTATTGCTAATTATTGTCTGTTATTATTTGACAGTCACAATTATCTGTTAACTCCAAATGATTCTAACAGATGTCGATACCTTTCCACTGGGTTGAGTAAGTAATCAATAGATGGTGCCGCTGCTATGGTAAATCTACGAACGTGTCACATAAGCTACACTATCTATTTTTCATACCCCTAAGTGAGGCAAAACAACGTTTGCCGGGTCAGCTAGTATTATATATAAAAAAAAACAGCTTACGCCTGAAAAGTGACACCTGGAAAAACATTTTCTAAAAAAATGTACAACATGCCGTTTATGAAGATCTTGAACTCCGCTCCAAGAGAAGCCTTGTCCAAAATCCATTAGGCTTAGCCACAGCTCCTTATTCGACCGATAAAAAGCCCTTTTTACTCGACCGATAAATCCAAAACTTCACCCATGAATTGGTCATTTCAAAAAGTTCAATCGCCCGGAAAATATTAAAAACGATCGTCTGGAACAAGCAATAAATTAACTGCAGATATCAGCTTCATTCATTGAAGGGGGACAAAGGACATCTCTAATACGGTATAATCCGGATTTATCCGTCCGTTGTGGAGACCAATCGGTGGAGTTAAAAGATTTATAAAGTCCCAAAGATTAATGCCTACTACCATTGTCTTAGGTTCGCGGACTTACAAGTTCTCTCCGACGGATGCGGGCTGAATTATTTATTTGTTATGATTTCTTGCTTGTTTATATAACGTTTCTCGGTAAGCAAACACAGGAATGCCTTTTTTGTATATTGCATAAATGAAATAGATGACGCCATGCAAACAGTAGCATTTTCAGTATTAAATGAATATGAATGAATTGCAAAAATATCAAATAGAATGGTCATTAAAACAAATGTTAATTAAAAAAAATGCTCGTTAGGTCAGACTTATACAGCTCGCATAATCGTAACCGGTGCAAAGGTCCCATAATAATGCTCGCTGCATAACCGCACTGAAGAGTTATAAAACACTAAATAATATTTTTATACAGTACTGTTTTCTGTAAATAATTCAGAATTTAAAAACCAATCCAAGAAATTTGTTCGTAGCTAACTAAATAATAAAATTTTGCACCAAACCCATTTTGTTTGCGTAGGATAGATAGATTGAAGGTAAATTAATGTTCTAAAATTTAACAACCTAGTACCAAGGGAGAAGCAATCAAATCATCACAAAATGAAGGCATTTCATTACCAATATAAGGATCTTTTACGGCGTTTCCAAGGTAAAGCGGTACATAAACCCCTATTCTTCCTGACGCAAAGGCTATATCTTTTATTTGGACGTAAACGATTGTTGTTCTACTTGTTCGATAAAGCATTAACCTGTTGCGATTTATTAATTTTCTTTTGTTTGTTGGCTATTTTATGTCATGGTTATTAGCTATGAAGTTATGATGATAAAACAAACAGAACTAAAATATTGTGTATAAATATTTAGATATAAGTACTATTCTTTTAACATTATAATAAATATCTTCTTATATATCAAACTTCCATGCAATGTTAGTTACCGTACTCCTCCGAAACGGCTTGTCCGATTTTTACGAAAAAAAAATCATAACCCAATAAAATCCTCCGTAAATGATAGGTCTACGATTTTTCAATTTTACTATGATTGTTTTAGTCACAGGAATATTTTATTTTATTTCAACTCTAGTTATCACGCTTTATTAGATACATCCTGGTGACAGACAGACAAGCCAAATAGCCGGGACCTACCATTTAACGTGTCATCTGACCCACAGTAGCGCCCAGAAAAAAATTACATTTATTTATATGATTACATTTGTTAATATAATTATATACCTAATAAAACTATTTAAATGACAGTTTTGATCATGGTCACCCATCCAAAGGCTGTCCGCGTTGAAGGTTGCTTAACCTCAATAATCGCGTCAGATCAAAAGGTAGCCGAGCTACAGGCTCTGATAATAAATTCAAAATCTTAATATTTCGCAAGGTTTCACATTGTATACGATCGTTCATTTTACAACGGCTTCTATTACCTAGTCTAAACCTACCACTGGGGTTTTAGACTTTTGGTTAATTTGATATTTCACGTGGCTTGTGAAAATTTCAAGCCGTTTTACTAGAGATTTCCCAAAAGGGTCAGTAAATAGACTCTTAAATTATCTTATACTCTTTGTTGTAGCCAGGGCTAGCTTTATTACATTTTGGTACTTATGTTTTTGTTCTGATATATCGCTTCACATTCATTTGTTTATGTTTCAGATACTCCTAGTTTTATGCAAAGTGTATCAAAATTAGAAATAGGTATGTGAATTTTAAGCAATAATGGTGGCGATTCTGCCGTACACACGACTTAACTAAATTTAAAGAAGCCCCGTCTCTTTTCATATTAGGTGGCCAGAAAGAGACGGCACGTTTTGCACTATAGTCAAAACAACTATAATCACGTCAAATGTAGAAAATATAGGCGAATTCAGACCGCACTCACTTGTATCACCCCTATAAAACTGCCTACACATTCCATATTTGACGTGATTTTAGTTGTTTTGTCTGTGGTTCAGAACGTGCCGTCTATTTCTGGCCACCTAAGATGAAAAGAGACGGGGCTTTTTTAAATTTAGTTTACGTGTGTGCCGCTGAATCGCCACTATTACTTGAAAAATATTTAATTTGAGTATTCATGTTGATTCTAATATTCATGCGAAAGTCGTGCGTTTTTTTAATCCTTCACGCTTGAACGGCTAAATCAAATTGGATAATATTTGGTATCGAAATAGAAAGCATTGGACTAATAAATATGCTATTTTTATTTTATCCCAATTTAACGCGGGTAAAACCACGGAGTGCAGTTAGTCTTCCACGAACTAAAAAAATTAGACGTTCAGGTCAAAATGAAATTTGCCAGAACATACGTGTACGAATAAAATTACTCCTTCGAACCTGCAATGTTCATAAAATGTTTTCCTCAATACCTTAAAATGGAGTTGGAACTACGTGTTCTCACACCATCGATTTCACTTAGACTGCTATCATTTGCCATCTACTGAATCTTCGCGAACGAAAAACGTGGTCTGAATACTTACAGCAGATGCCAGATAAACTTTTCCAATAATGTAAGTCTCCCACTTCTGTTTTGTTTTATTAGTTTGTCAAATAATGTATCTGTTTCAAATTCTGGAGCTGTGCATTCTATGACGTTTACAATTTATGACGTTTCTAAAATACTACGTACGCTTGAGCTTGGTTGCAGGGCTACATAAAACGACAGTCAAGAAGTGATGAACGAAGTTTTAGAACGATATTTTTATTTCTTTCACCCAACTGTAGTGTTTTATTCAGACAGTCAATTATTTCAAGCACTTCATTCGAGAATACAAATAAAATTTGTTGAACAATGAATAGTTAAAACTAATATATAATATATAGTTTGAGCGGCAAATGTATTAACTATATGTAATACTAATAGTAATGTGTAATAGAAATACTATTTTTCCTTAAAATACTATTTCTGTTTTCGGTTAAATATGCGAACACCATTTATACCTAATATAAACTGATATGTTAGTTAATATTTCGTTTAGCTAATGCAGTGACGAGAGAAATAGAGTTTTCGCTTTATTTGCTCGGTTTATTGACTGATTGACTTGAATTGAAATTTACAACAAATATGTTGTAAATTTTAAGCAATGTCAGACCAGACTCATGGATGACAGAATAATAACCAGGACGGGGTACGTCTGGAAAAAAGCCGTAGTTTCTGTTTGTGCCAAATTGGAACCACTGAAATACAAAAACCATAACGCTGTGTTACGTCAATTTTGACTTTTATATCTCAGGAAATGATCTATCAATGTGTGTGTCATCTCATACGACATCTAGTTTTGAACGAAAGAACTAGGTTGATTAATTGATGAATGTTACACAAAGTTTAAGTTGAACGTTTCATAATTAAAGTGACTTTGATGTAAACTTAGCTACATTGGCTTTTACAGAAATGTTTTGAGTAGCACCCGTTTGTGTAAGAAGGTATTCAAGATTTTACTTATCTATTCTAGACCAAGCGTTATCACCGAAACCGTATCTTGTGAAACCGCCCTTCGAGTAAAAGCTATGGTAAACAAGAACTTATGAATTCCCATTTTAGTACCATCTTAAATTTTATCGTTCCTTTTGTGGGCGGCCTGATGCTAAGTAAAGTTTTATGTCGGACTCTTTTCGTTGTATTGTTGTTCCGTATCAAAAAGTTGAGCTAATTTTATTGCCTTACTGAAAATATTGTAAAAGTTGATGTGTCTTGAAAGTGCCTCAGTGGAATGGTAGTTTAAATGTGTTCGAGAATCCGGGATCAGGGCGCAAAGTTACGACTCTTATAGACTTTTTAACTTCCGTGCGAAAAACTCCAAGTTTAATTTACCGGGGGTTTTAGAGGAGGTTAGAGGTAAGTGGAGCCTAAATTTTTTTGTTTTATTTTTTTATATGCACAGCCGGTTCTCTCCTATTGCAGATAATAGGCCTCTCTACTTATGCCCTTAGCTTGAATCCTGTGTCAATTGGGTCCAAGTTCGACTTTTTATAGTTTTGAAGCAATAACCACTCAGTTGGGTGTGTATGGGTCGCCTTACGCCAAAGATCGTGGGATTGATACCCGAGCTCTAGCTTTTAATGGAGGAAAACTTCATAAGGAAACCATAAAATGGTGGTAGGGCATTTTCTGGTGCTCGCCTAGATAGCAAGCACCCTCAAATTGAAAAAACTGTGGGCAAGCACCTAGCAGTATTTTTCAGTAGCCTCCTTAAAAACCAGTTCTTAAACTAGTCTTCCCCGCATCTATGAGACTGCAAAGTCTTCAAGACAGACGATTTTTCCTTCATGTTGACATTAATGGCGTCTAATTCTTTATGCACGACGTAATTTCAAAAGGATGACATTTATCATTTTTAGCCCTGGCCACTAAAGCCAGTTATTCCAGACTAGACATGCTCCACCTGCCAGAGTGTCAATAAAGCGTTAGGTTACTGGCCCTGCTTTTCAAATTTGTAGCTTTAATGTGTAAAAAAAAAGCTAATTCAAAAATTTTCGTCACAAACGTCTCACAAAACCAAAAATGCGATTAACGCCATGGTCTCACAAGAGTCTTAAAAAATGACAGATACCTTCTATAGAAATTAATTTGTGAAGATATAAAAGATGCATGCGCCGAGATAATGTAGGCAATTCATTAGGGTCGTGTCGCCTGATAACGAGCCGTAATGAAAATATTCGGTGACACCTCGCCGCGTCAATATTTCATGACAGAACAGGGACTGTGACCCGTAGAGATGGCAGGAGAATCTCGGCACAAAGTCTTGAATATGAGGATTCAAAGACTTAAACATTAAAGTCTTGGTTTTAATAAATATTGCCGACAGACCAGAGGTCAAAAGATAACTCAACAAACATTCCTAGTATTATTGAAAACTCCAAGGCCAATAAAGCATAGCTCTTAAATATTGATAGCTTGAATATGAAAAGGAGATATTGTAGTATTCTCAAACAAAAGGTCTATTTGGATAAAAAAATATGTATTCCTATGTATCAATTTATTTAATCTGTTTATGGTGTTACGTCAAATTGATTCATTAAAATAAAATTAACTTTATATTTACTTTTACTTAAAAAATTAACTATAATACAAAGGTTAGGTTAAATAAATTAACCTAACCTAACCTTTGCATTTTAGGAATGGGCCATTATGGTGAACAATTTGTGCTGTATTATGATTCTTTCAATAACGGCTACGCACTAACACGAAAGCAAACTGCCATTTAGTAAACAAAAAACAGTCCCGTTATTCCAGTCTTCCCCACTTCTATGAGACTGCAAAGTCTTCAAGACAGACGATTTTTCCTTCATGTCTGACATTAATGACGTCTAATTCTTTACGCACGACGTAATTTCAAAAGGGTGACATTTATCATTTTTAACCCTTCGTGCAATTAACCTAATTTAAAAGAAAAATATTTTATCCCACCGGGCAGTGCAATAAAACTGGTGACCTTATCGCGGTCTAATCGCGGCCTCTGTGTTGTAATTAGGTAAACCGAAGTGAGAAAGCGGGTGATAAATTGAAACGAGTTAGCTAACATATCTGCAAGACTTTCGGCTTTTTGAATTTAAGCAAAATATTTAATGCTGAAAATAGAAAACCAAACTAAGCAAATAACGTACGTACATGTATTAAAATAGCATTGTATGCCCAGAAACAAGTCTGTGCTTAGGATCGTAGAGTAGAAGGCTGCTACGAATACAAATATGGAATGGTACAATGTTACATTAGAATTACAACAAAAGTTTTTTTTTTCATTATTATTAGTAGTACAAAATTGATCCACGATAGAATTACATACGTATTTGTACAAGCGGACGAATATATTTTTTCTTTCGCCTTAACTTAGCTTAGCTTAGCTCTGATGTCAAACATGGCCTAGACTGTTGCAGTATTGAAAGATATAGCGTAAAAAGATCAATTATTGTTTTAAACTAACGCCTCGTGAGATCTAAGAGTGCGAATACTTGTTTTATTTAATTTTTCAATTCAAATAGTTCTTCAGTTACTATAGTTGCATGGCATCATCGTCTGTACCTACTATAACAACTATAGCAACGTCTCAACCTTTCTTTATTGTATTCTAGAATTGCTCGTCTGTGACAAAGTCGTTATTTATAGCATGTTCGTTAAGTTTACCTCGTGGAAGCCGTAGCATAACGAGGTTAAAGCGAGATATGTATAGAAACAGGTAAAAGAATGGAGGAGAAAAATTATTTAAATAAACCGGTCTTCTTTTGTAAGATACTTCTGTAAAAGCGCGTTAATTGAGAATAGTATTAGTATTCGGTTCGGGTGGGGCTCGTTGGTGAAAGATTCTCTTTTCAATCTGACGGCCCCTGGTTTGATCCCGAACTACACCAATGACTTGCTTTTGACCAATGAGAACAAAATATTCGTAGACATGTGTCATTCGCAAGCCCGCAATCACAATCCACCATGCTCGCCAAGACCAGATTTAAGCAGTGTTTTAAGTTAACTAGTGGTTAAAACTAACATGTTACTAACAACTAACTTGTTTCCTGAGAAGTTTTACCTGGGTCTTCAAATGTAGGGTTAATAGGTATTTTTAAGTGTCTAAAATCATAGACCATAGTATTGTTTAATACCAGCCAAGCTGTGGTCAAACGCAAACCTATAAATTATTTAAAAAAAGTTAAAAGATACGAACCCATGAACTTTTCAATTCCGACGTTTCATTTATGTTTGAAACAAAAGAATAAGCGAAAACAATCTTATACGTTTAAGTGTAAAATAAATCTTAAATTGGAACAAAACATAAGGAAAATGCCAAAACCAGTAACAACCCCCGTCATACCATGTGTCACACCCCTTGAATCACTCTCTACATCTCGACAAAACGTTTCACGGGATTTTACGGGAAAATGTTCCTTTAGATTGTTTTCTGTCATATTTGGTCATTAGGATAGCATTTTTATAGCACTCTGTGAAATGTAGACAAGAGGTTATGCAAGTAATGCCTCAGAGAATAGGTTAAGTATCAGAAAATCTGATAAAGTAGGATAAAAAAATATGCCAATTAAGATGAAATATTGCGTTCCTCTCAAAAATTTATTTAAAAATATATTTTTTGGTTTCCCCTAATCTTCTTCTTCTTCTTCGAACTAAGTGGCCAAGCTCAGGGGTCGAAAGTTTTCAAGCCGCCCTAAGGTCTCTGACTTGGTCTAACGACTGCTTGTACTAAGACTAACAGCTGGGACTTACAATTTAACGTGTCAACCGACCCATGGTAGCGCCCACATTAAAATGCATAAGACTGTCGTTTAAATGCCACTTTTAAACGACAGTCTTATGCATGTCACCCATCCAAACATCGTCTGCATTGACCGTTGCTTAGCTTCGATGGTTGCGTCAGATCACCTTAGCTAGCCGATATACAGGCGCTACATAATTCCAATTTGAAGTGGGGGTGATTAAGTTTGTATTACTATTCTACCTCCCTGAAATAATGAGTAAAATTATATTTACGGATATAATAACATTCAATAAAGAAAATATATGAAAGTTCATTTCCTTTTGCTCGCTCATAGGTTATGCAAATGATAAGACATCAACTTTGAAATGTTTTTTAACTAACGCAAGTCATATATGCTTTTTCCATTTTGACACTGGTAACATCACATAATTCTATTCAAAACAGCATATGAGCTTGTTGCCTTTTGTTGGTAGAATTGTCATGATTGATAGAATTATCTGAGTACACTTTTTTTTGTCTGTCATTTACGACAGTTATTATGTCAATCATTCACTACCCTTCTTTCTTTGCAGTTACAATAATAGTGGATCTAATTCCTATACAAATCCTGAAGGTGACCAGAATAATGTGTCCATTCAAGATTGATACTAAATAAGGCCACGCCCGAGGGCGAATAATGGAGTAGGCGGTATTTGCATATTGTGAATGTTAACAAATGGAATGGAATTAGGATAGTCATGTTATCGTTGTACTGCGGACGGCAGAATAATGGTTTTCTACAGACTTGGGCGGGGTATTGAGGTTAGAGAGAGGTGTTGATTTAGAGTTATTACAGAAAATACTTTCATTTCATATTAACATTAAAATGAAGAGATTTGAATATGACCTGTTATAATCACATAGAATAAAAATCAAACTTAAACATTTATACGAAAATACTGTCACCATTAAGTTTTCTCAAATTGATCGAAATCAAAATTAGTATTCATAGAATAAGCTTGCGCATTTTGCAATAAGCCTCTAACAGATTATCATTGCTACTTAAAAGTATCAGGGACCCTAAACTTTGTAAACTGTTATCGTAAGGCGTGTTATATATACGCACGGACAAACACTCAAACGGTATTCACATGGATCTCTTTGGTGACAGTTCGTGTGATGCTCGTCCCCGAGGATGACGCTCGTAATGCGTCGAAACCCGTTGGACGTAATTATATCTAAAGTTTTTTAGTGAGACCGTTTATTCGTGCAAATATAGACTCTGATATTTGAAAATATTCAAAATTGAAAATGATATTTATTGCGTTTTGAGCACGGATTGCACAAAACAATATAATCAGGCTTTTTAGTCGTGCGTTGCTGGATAATTGCGCCTCGCTGTAGGTTTTTTGAGAACCTGAGTCGCAAGGCAGCAATCAGTTTTATTTCACAAAGTACTTACGCTATAAAAAACATTACAAAAAGCATTTACGTACAAAAAAATAAAAATAAATACAAGTACCTAAAAAATAAAATTGGGTACTTGTATTATTTTTCTTTTTTTTTGTATGCTACTACTCGAAACTAATAGTTTGACGCCAAAAACATCGTGATGATATAGGAATCTCAATCCATCCCCCCCGTGGGGCCCCGCATTGTCGAGGCGGGGGGGCTCAGTAACCGTGGCCTGGTCACCCACGGTGAAGCGAAGAGGGTCCCTGAGGCGGGCCACTCCCTAGACTTGTAATCCCTGTACGCAAGTTCTAGATGGAGTGGCACCAGTAGGTTGCGGAACCTCGTTTCGGGGGGGTTTCGCAACTGAGGCGGGCTGTGGTGTGGTTTGGGAGTCACCGCAGCTGAAGGTGTGAGGCCGCGGCAGGAGAGAAGTGTCGGTATTACGGTGCGCCGCTCTTCCTACCTGCCGCGGCCTCGACGGGGTCGCCACCGTTGATGGCGGACGCGGTGGGGCCGCAGGGAGAAGGGAGTGGTAACCGGAGACTACCACTTTCCCTATTCTCTGCGGCCGTAGTGGCATGTGACGGGGCCACAGACCTGACCCGTCACGGGGGACCTAGGACGTCGGACTGGGGATGTCCGGCGTCCATTGCACTCACGGTCCCCGAGGTGGTTGCGGTGCACTATGTGCACTGCAAGGGGAGTCATCCCCTGAGGAGGAGTCTCTCTCAGGCTAGCCGAGGTGGGCGGGGTGGTGGGTTAATGCGAGAAGCGGAACCTCACCCCGCCCTTTCCGGTGAGGAGGCCATCGTGAGGTTTTAGTCGGTAGTGATGCCCTTCTGGCATCGAGCCCGACATACTCCACCCACCTCCCCGGGTGTGGTGGGCAAGCGTAAATGCATTTCCTCACGTTAATAAAAAAAAAAAAAAAAAAAAAGGAATCTCAATCCATACACCGCGAAAACATTTCAACACAAAACTTTCTAGAACAACAGTGTAAACAAGCTAAAATACACGATTTTTCGCGCAAAATCCACAATTTATCCAACTAGACTGCGGAAATTGCACTCCCGGAGCAGAAACGTTGAAAGTTTTAACGATTGCTATCATGGCGCTGAAACTATGTGTAGAAAAGATCAAATTTCGCCCCGTCAAGGTTTCCGAGGAACTAAAATGATAGCTATATTTGTAGTTGTCAAAATAACAAAAGACAAGAAGTGCTGCATTTCTATTCTTCTGGAAGAAGTAGGTTATGTTTTAATATAAAGTAACTTTACACATACAAAATGCTATCCCAAACGTTACAGCCGTGAGTAAAGAAGGCACAGACACAGACTTACTTTACAAACCATCGCCCTCATTATATTACAAGTATTATAGTTTAGTTTATAGTTTACTAGCTGACCCGGCAAACGTTGTTTTGCCTCACTTAGGGGTATCAAAAATAGATAGTGTAGCTTATATGACACGTTCGTAGATTTACCATAGCAGCGCCATCTATTGATTACTTACTCAACCCAGTCGAAAGGTCAACATCTGTTAGAATCATTTGGAGTTAACAGATAATTGTGACTGTCAAATTATAACAGACAATAATTACCAATAAATTAAAATTGCGACTATAGTTTGAGATTTAAACTATCCTATGTTGGATCGAACTGCACATGGTGTGCGAATTTTATTATAATCGATTAAGTAGTTTAGAAGTCCATTGAGGACAAACATTTTGACACGAGATTTATATATATTAAGATTTATTATCTTGCAACACATGTATGACATAAGGCTATGTTACATGTACCCTGTTGTAATAGGGCGTAGCAAGAGGCACTGGCGACTGGCTTTGCCCCGGGACATAATAGACAGTGTCTTTACAATATTAGTGACTATTACAATACTACTTAAGACTAAATATTATTGGCTACTGTACAGTATAACATATTATTTTATTATTTATTTACTATCACAGCTGTTTTACTTTGAAACAATAATTTATTTATACCTACTAATTTGAGATTGAAAAACTTCAAATTCAAAAAAAGTTTTTATCAGAATAAAAATTCTATCAGAAAATTCATCCCTCAAATTGTGCGTGTATCATACATCAATACTTTAAACCTTTAAATCTCAAATACACATCAATACTTTATATCGATACATATTTTAACACTCAGACCGATGGCAAACTAATTTAGTTCATCACAAAAATGTTTGCCTGGCCTGGAATCAAACTCGGGAACCTCTGGTTGGCAATCCGGCATGGTGAACGCCAATGAGGTCGTCAGTAATCATATCAAATCATAGTTCAACACAAATGTTCCAATTAGTATGTTATACATAGGTACATAATTAATGAAAATAATCGTATAACAGAAATCCCGCTTGTAATACTTTGAATCCTAAGTAAACACGATAAATAAATAAGACATATTCATACATTCGTATCGCTATATACGAGTCTCATTATTCCGACTATAACTAAGAAAAGCCACACTAACGGTGGCTCTATTGTGGGAAAGTTATTATGTGGATAATAGCACTTTTATATCATAAGGAAATGGATTCAATTAAGTTATTTATGGGCTCGTAACAAATGTATGACTTCTGTATATTTATCAATAGTTGTGAGTGGTTATTTGTATGTGGAATAATAATTGTGATACAATTAAGTCGTTTTTTTTTCTGTTAAAAAGTCATTGTTTCGGATTTCGAGAAATTCGATGGGCTAAAGCACTTTTAAACAAATCTTATCCCGTGCGAAAACAAGACACGATCATTACGAAAGCTCATGTGCCATGTTAAGTTAAAAAAAAATAATAATAATATAATTTATTTAATAGTTCAATATACGAGTATATACATAAATACAATAAATTGGGTTCAGAGGAACCCAATTTTTTAACTATGTTCTATTGAATTATGCTATTTAATTGCAAGCATTTTATTTTACTATGGTACATCTAGTTAAAATCCTTTAGAGTTCTTTAAATGTAATATGATATTTATCTCAAAATATAATCCGCTAACATAGCTATTATGAAATTTGTGGGTAAGTATACCATGGTAGATATTTATGGATATAAAAATACTTGAAATTCAATTTTCAGCACGTTTTGATGATCCGAAACCAGGCGAGATTTTTAATGAAAACCGAACCCGAATTGGAAAGCGCCTATATTAGGAATTCCGTTTCATATTTGCTTTTACCCGCTTAATGATCTGGGAATGGAGGAGTAACGTAAATTGAAGTAATAAATTACACATTTCATTTAGCTTGATGTTATACAGGTACATCTACTAGCTATTAAGGCTTACATCAACGTTACAGCTAAAAAAGCGCGTGTGGCTCGGTGGTAATAACGTCTGCTTTTCAATCAGACGGCCCCTGGTTCGATCCCGGCCCTACACCAATGATGTTTTTCAAGTAATGTGTGGATTTGCACTCGTTTCACGGTGAAGGAAAACATCGTGAGGAAACCGGCATGTTTGAGGACCGCAATATCGGAAGGCGTGTGTCATCCGCCAACCCGCTCTTAGCCAGTGTGGTGGATTATGGCCTATATCTCTCTCCTTGTGAGAGAAGGCCCAGAAGTGGGAACGTATAGTCGGCTGCTTATGCTTATGCAACGTTACAGAAATTCTCGACTAAGTAAATTTCTAGATAAGTAACATTTGTATATAGCTTTGTAATCGTATCTTATCACTGCATTTGTATCGTAATGATATAATGAATAAAAAAATATTAAAATAATTGACCAAGTGCACGCCATAATCGCGCATGAGAGTTCCGTAACATTATCTAAAAAAAAATGCGAAAAATAAAAGACACGTTTGTATGAGAGCACCCCTTAAATACTTATTTTATTTTTAAAGTTAATACAATCGAATATTCTGTGAATGTTTAGAGGGTATACCAAATGTCGTTATAAAGATTCAGTAAAAAATCGCTTATGCATTACGTTCGTTGTAAAAACCTTTAAATATTTAATATCAGATTTCTAGCTATCGCGTTTTCTAAGATAAAGCCTGGTGACAAAAAAACAGACAGTCAGCAGAGGCTTAGTAATAGGCTCCCGTTTACCTTTTAGGTGCGGAACTCTAGAAAGGTATAAGTTTTTGATATATAATTATTATTATCTATGTTGAAATGTGTCCTTGTATATTTTGGTGTGAGACCATTTTGTTCATCTTTACTAGACCTCTATTTTGGCATCCTTTAATAAAAATGTTTCGTATGAAATATATTTTTGACATTAGCAAAAACTATGTTTCCGCCCGGGATCGAACCGGGGGCCTTCTGCGTGTTAGGCAGATGTGATAACCGCTACACCACGGAAACTTATAGACTGTCTTCAAAAGTGTTAATCTAAAATAATATGATATGCTTGATAGATAAGATAATAGTAATGTATATTATGGCTTAGATTATAATATCGTGTAGTATTATGATTTAGGTTCCAAAGATAAATCAGTAATAATATATGATGATTATCACATTCCATTCTTGATAACAATTAATAATTTGTCTATTCATTTATAATTATTTATTTTAACCTTTCCGTCAGGTTCTGTCCGGAGATGCATTTTAAATTAGTTTTATTAGTGGTTTTGTTTTTATATTTTATAATTGATTTTTATTGAATATATTAATTTTTGCTTTACCATTTCTCTATAACTATATTTTAGGATTACAAAATTTATTTCAATCATTTGTAAATAATTTTAATGTAATATTATAATATTTATAATACTACTTTATTACTCAAGATGTATATTAAATTAGCAATAAAGATCTTGTTAAATTACTTTGGCCAATCCAAAGGAAAGAACGCAAATGTTTTGATACTTGTTTTGCAACAAATTGAGTTTCATTTTTATTATCCCTTGGGTACTGAGTGAACCGTTATTTTTTACGTTTATGTTAATGACAGGAATTTTTCATAGTCTAGTAAAAACGGGTAAGAGCTTGGACAATAAATTTGATTTATTGCTTGGGAAATGTTCTGGTTAATTATTTAATTTGTTACTTTGAGGGAAAGTGTTTACTTGAAAATTATATTTCTTTTGATTCCAATCTGAAGTTGAGTATTATAAGTGTGAAATGTAGAATCTAATTGACATATTGGAAAATAAATGATATTCATTAATTAATTTTGGTTTCGAACATTAGTAGTCTATTATAAAATCTTTCACTCCGTTTGTTAATTTTTAAAAATTTCTACTAATGTGTATATTTTTCTGAATCTGAATAAACGTTTTTTCGAATTCGCAAAAATACATATAATACACGCGTACATAGTTTTCATTTCGTTTCTATACGTAAACTATTATTGATCTCATTTGATATTTGATAAGACTAATAAGATTGTCTTCTATTGTTCTTTTGTGTGTAGAACTTTACCAAAATAGAACCTGTAGCTGTAGTTTTGTGCATTCTAATACAAAAAACCATATTAGTTATGATATAGCGTGCGGTACGTTCTTTTTATTCAAATTTTTCATATTATTATTCTACACAAGATATGCTCAATTTTAAGCAGAGTGTCCTTAACTCATCTGATGACACGCCTTTCTCGTCAAATGTCTAGTTGTAAAAGTAAAAAAGAAATATTAGCCTATTAAATATCAACAACTTTCGTAATATTACAATTACATTAAATCTTTATGCGAATTTAACACACTCATGAATTGAGTAAGAAAACCCAAAACCTAAAAAATGACCACCCTTTTCTGATTTATAGACTTCCTGTTTCATTCCGAAATATGTCGTCGTATTTTTTCTCAAGACGTTTTATTTCAGGCCAAAGGATTCATATAATTTATAAATGATATATGACTTGTGGTAGCGGTACACAATTTGATCTGGGTATAGACGTAATATTAAAACAAATAAGAACTAAATTAATAATTGAAACAGTTCGCGATACGAAACTAACTACTTTATAATATACTTGGAATAAGTTTTACTGCAGCGCCCCTTTGTAAGATGTCACCAAAACACTTATCTAAGAACATACACGGATCAAATCTCAAACTTTCACTAAAAACCACATTGAAATCTGACTAGTTATATATCTGTTTCCCACAAACACACATACATTCTTTGACCCTAAATGCATTTCATGGTCTACAGCCCGCCGCTGATAAAAATGCGTTTAGATCTCTTCGGTCATATAAATAATAAAACCTATATCGCCCAAAATCAACACTCCTAAAACAGCTTGTACATTATAAAAAAACACAATATGAATTGAATAAGTAGAGCAGTACAGGGAAATGTTATTTTATAAATTTTATAATAAAAAGATTTGAATTTAAAATTTTGTTCTTTGCCTTATCCCAATTAGGTGGGATCGACTTTTATCTCTCATGTCCTCATTCATACACCACCACACCCATATGTCTTCTTCGGTCGGCCTTTTGCTTGTCTTCCATGCTCCACTATTACCATACATCTCCTAGTAACAAGCATCTGCTCTCTACGCATCACATGCCCATACCACAATAACCTTCAACTCTTTCTCACTCACTGGGGCTACTTTCAGACTTCCTCGAATGTACTAAATTTGAATCTTCAATACAAATAACAAATATTTAAGTCAATATACAAAGCAAGTTAAAATAAAATATATCGTTACTACGAGTACGTAAATAATGTAAGCATTGTTGTGTTTTATTCTCTTTTTATCAATTCATTTTCTATTTTCCATCCGTATCAGTTTCTTTTTTATCATCTTTATTTTATTCTCTATTTTGTGTAGTCCAAGATTTATTCGTGAAGGACAGATCAGCTGTTATCGCCGTCTCTGAGGGATTCTAGTTTCAAGGCCGGTGCAGATATTTTTCAAGATTATTTATACCCTCGACAAGATGGGACGGATTTTCCGAATGCGTATGGGAAGGAAAGGTCAACACAAGCTTGAATTTAATCGTAGGTTTTATAAATATAATATCAACACAACTACGCAGCAATCTTCTAGAAAATAACATAAAATTTAGCTTTTTTATGAATTCTAAAGCTTAGATTATCTTGTACGTATTTTATATTGAAATTTCATAAAGAGTAAAGAATAGGATCATGTTGATATCTGAATACATAATATCGTAAAACATACATTATACTTGCAAAACTATTAAACTTTATGTTAGTATTATACTTAGATAAATGATTTTATTTTGTATGGTTATATTATGCGACGTGAGGAAGACCATATTACAAGGAAAACAATGAGCGTGGACGGAGAGATAGGAAGGAGGCGATCCTAAGAAAGTATGGATAGATTGTGACAATACGACCAGAAGGGGTTTGAATACAGAGATGACGAATGATAGAGACTTATGGAAGAAGCGTACATACTGTACCGACCCCTCATGAAGTGGGATAAGGTGATGACGAAGAAGAAGAAATTATTTTTTAAAGCATTTTACCGTCTACATAATGGTTTCTTTTCAAAGTTTTAATTACATTTTATAACTTTCCGAAGGTTATCGAAAAATCATGTCAGAGTGAAGTTAAAATTACCCTCATGAAGGGAGCAACAGGTGGACTAAAGAAAATTTTATAAGAAAGTGAAGCTTGGAAGCTTTTTGTACATTTCCTATTTAAAGTTTTTGATCAATATATTTATTCTGAATCATTCGATATTACGCAGTAGATATTTAATATTCATACACATTTTTAGAAGCACGTGGCACAAATACTATTAGTTATTCAAATAAAAAAAATAAAGGCATATCGTATTCTAAATATGACATAAAAAATCACGAAGTCGCACGTACGATAACCAAAAATATGTAAAACCCATACCAAAAACATGTGAAAATACGAGTGCGATATTTTATAGCAAAAGCAGTCTTCTAAAAATCATTGATATGCTTTATCATTGATATTTCCAAAAAACCGTTTTTAGGCGCCATTTTTTCAATATGGCGGCGCAAGCGGCGGGGGTACGAGGTGGCAAAGTTGAAATTCGAAAAGAGCATACCCAAATTTATAAATAAACCAATTTTCAGAACTCCCGGAAAACTTTCCAGGTAAAACTACCAAATGACTGGACTATTAGTTAAATAAAATTATTTCTTAGCATAAAATTCTCATAAAAACACAATATCCATTGTAAGGTCAACACATTATATGTTATTTATATATTCCTTAAAAGTGTCACTTTCATTACTAAATTAATAAGAGTGCGAAAATCCTTTCATAGCAAGAATATTATGAAAACATTTATCAGTCTCAAAGGTGTTTCTCAATTTACTCAGAATTAGCTGACGGCTGCCTCTTCAAATAATGCCTTTGAATCCAGACTAAGCGAAACCCTTCAAAGACAATAGTTGTAAATTTAATGGAGACAGCTTTATTGAACCTTCGTAAATAACATTAGCGGTGTGGTCGACTCAGCTATTTGTTTTAGATCGACAAACCTTGATAAAGTTTAGTATGCTCTGTATATTTTGAAAATATAGGTAGGTACTTTGTTTTACTTTATAAAACACTTACATTATATCTAGTCAATTGTCTAATTCTAAAGTCAAAACTAATAAATTAATATTACACTCGTATTGTCAAAACGACTTGCATAAAACAAAACCATAAAAACACATTGCGTTATATGGAAAACAAAATATTACTTTTTACAAAACCCTAATACTATAGGTACATATTTATTAATAAACTTCGATTTAGGTACGCAATACCTACTTAGAACGTTTGTTTCAAAGTACCTATCCTAAAATGATTTCTCGAAAAAAAACCTGTGTTTTTTTAATACCAGCGCTTTCTAGACTCACCATTACTTTTAAGTACGTACCAGTGATTTTGTATACATACCTATTATGGCCTGGATGGGTATAATTTTGAACCTAAGGCAAGCTTTACGATCGATTTAAGATAATATTCAGGGAGGGTACGAAGTTCTTTGTTGCGCGATCTAACTATATTGTTTTCTTGGGCTTAGTTAACACGTTTCGTTTTTTCGAGAATATAACCTCTAGAGTCTCAAAAGTTTCAAAGCTAATTTTGCTCTAAAAAGTTTGGGTAGACATTATAAAAATTATATTGCAGATATTTGATAGTAGGTCTAGTTATAATCTGGTCTCATTTTACTTTAGTTTAGTAATGTTGCTTACCTCTCATAGACTGTGAAAACTCCTGCTGAGAACACAAGCTGTCACACCTGAAACAAAATTGTTTACGAACATTGAATTATTTTTGCGACATAGCAATATGTATTCGTAATGATATAATTTGGAATATACATTATTTTGAAATGTATGTAACTTTGGAATTCCTTTCCTAATTCAGAGTTCCCCAAGGACTACAATCTAGTGATTTTCAAGGCGATAGTGAACATGTTTCTTCTAGGTAAGCGCGATCCACCGTAGACCTTTAAGTTATATAATATTTGTCTTGAATGTATGTGTATGTAAATTAAATTTTAGTAATAAATAATTGTAAATTGACTTGCCCAGTACGGTGCGATGCCGTAGGTTAATAAACGATTTGATTTTGATTTTTGAGTTGACCTCGATATCACTTACCATCAGGTGAATTATGGTCAAGCGCCGACCTGTTCAGAGTAAAAAAATATTATTTTTTTATTTGACGACCGATGGAGCAAAATGGCTTCCACGGGATAGCAAGTGCCCCAAAAATGTCGGCAGACCACCAATCCTATGGATAAACGTCATCCGGTCCATAGAGGAAACGCTCTGGGTTCGTGGAGCACAAGATCAAAAATACTGATATAGGAGAGAGGAGGCCTATTTCACTAGCTGTATTTTTTTATTTATTATACTTTTAACAGACATAAAATTACATACACTAAAGCTGAGCTAGAATACAAAATACAAACAACTTGAGCGTCAAGTGTAAAATACAATAGCAACATGCTCTGGCACTGTGCCAATGGGATCACTTTCAATTTTGTTTCTTTAACTAAGAGTAGCTGCAATAAAGATCAAAAGCAAAATAGTGCTTCAATTAAATATTCGAAGATTAAAATTTTTGCCAGCAAAAACTTTATAACTTTCAGAAGCACATCAGGATTTAATACATTTTTGTAACAAATATAGTTTTGGAAATTAAATATTTCAACTCTGACTGAAAACTTTTAAATTAAAAATATATATAATACATAGCATTTAAAAATATTTTAATAATACGCTACTTTTCCCTCTACCGACTCAAATATTTGCAAACATTCTTGTAATTTTTCCTACTAAGTCTTACCACTTTAAAAATTATTTTGAGGACTGCGTAGCCTTTGAACTCTCAGTTTCCTGAAACGTATCTTCCGGAGGTCTTCAAAAGTAGAGTAAATTGTTCAGAAGTATAGTCTATCTTCTAGGTAAGCGTGCCACATTGTAGACTACAGCGTAGTTTTACATCAAGCAAACTGTAGTCAAACGCAAACCTATCAAGGGAAAAAGAACATTATTAATGTGCCTACTTTATTGTATCCTACGATACCGTTGGCTCAACGCCAAAGATCAGTTTGTCGCTTGACCGCCTGGCCGGCCGCGAAAATGATTTGCATACATACTACTTCCGTAGAATGACATACTTGTAGTGTAATTTATTTTTACGATCAAGTAAGCTATAAATAAATAAAAAAAGGAAACCCTTTTCCTAAGCACGAGCAAAGAAAAAAAAGGTTGGGAATCTGCAGTAGATTGCTGGCTTATGTAAAAAGATGTTTGCGTCCAGTAATGGAATAGAGAATGAGTGAAATTCAAGGTCTAAAAACTGTTTCTAGTTCAAAAGCATTTTTTTTTATATTATGATGGGTTTGCGCTTGAGTAGAACGCGCTTACCCAGAAGAACCCGGTTCACTCGTTCCTTGAAAACTTACGTACAATGAAAATGAAGGTAGAGGCAAAACGCTTAGTGTGCATTTTAGGTATCTCCACAGTGAAACGATGCCGCTTTGGTGTTTACCTGCTCGTCCGATGGCTCAGTTGGGCGTGCTTCCACCTTACCTCCGGCGGGACATGGGTACAATCCCTGCCAATGAGCTCGAACTTTCAGTGAAGGAAATAATCGTGAGGAAACTATAAGCAAGCGTGGTAGAGAATTTTCTAATGTTCACTTGGCTAACAACCACACTCAAGTTGAAATATCTGTCCTCAAGCACGGTAAATTTCTTTGAATAAAATTAATTTAAGACTAGGCATGCTCCATCTTGGTCCTGAATGTCGCTATGTGTGCGGTTATAGTGTGGTTACGCGGCCAAATGCCAAGCTATACTGTGTAAACAAAAATAACTTAACTTTGTAAATAGAGCAAAAAACGACCAGAGGGCTGCTCAGTGGTGCGGCTTGAGAACACTTTATACGAGAAATTAGCCACCAATCCACCCGAAACAAGAATACTCTATGAATAGGCATTATTCTTTGACATTTAACAACCAAAAAAAATTTTATAAGAAACTTTCTTTGCAAAAATTAAATACGAATTGCGAAAACCTAGACATTTTGAAACGTGTTTTATCATTTTTTAGGCTTCGAGTTAGGCGAGTGTCTGGGATCCACTCGAGACTATCACTCCATCTGTTATAAAACCTGAAAATGTTATAAAAGGTACCGCAAAATTTGCCGTTAAAATATTACATGTAGATTTTTTGCATAATGGCAGAGCATTTTCTGATGCTCACCTAGGTAACAGACTCGCTCAAGTTCTAAAATCTGTCGCAAGTAGTCTTTTTTTGTTGACAAGTGGGAAATATTTAAGTAACTTCTCGATTTGTCGTTCAAAGAGTCAGCATCTCCTGATGATGCCTTGAGGTTAGGCGAAACACGTGTAGAGTTAAGAATTTCCGAATTGTAATAGGTAACGTTAATCTTAATAATTAATCTAAGTTAATTTTTCCTTCACTTGTCTTAATTTGGATTTCGAATCACAGCGGAAGTACACTAAATATTTAATTTGGTCTTCTATGGAAATATTCAACAATATACTTGGCTACGATGGGGCGCAGCCAGGTTATGTGGGATTTGTACCCACTAAAACCCCCCCGGTGACCTGCCTCTGTGCTTAACGGAGGACTGTGGGTTGTTTGAGAAACACCACGGAGAATCACTAAATCACCTAATGGTGAGTTCTGGCAGCGGTTCTATACAAAAATGTCACCGATGCGCTAAATCAAATATCCCCTATAGCTCGGCTAACTAATGTGATCTGATGCGATCATCAAGGTTAAGCAACGGTCGATGCGGACACAGTCTTTATACCTATGGGTGACAAAGCACAAGAGACTTCTAAGAGTCTTTCTAAAAAAGGCATTTACATCTAGGCGCTACCGTGCTTCGGAAAACACGTTAAATTGTAGGTCCCGGATTTTAGTCTTAGTAGAGTCAAGCAGTCGTTAAGTCAAGTGAGAGGCCTTAGGGTGTCTTGAAAACACCAGAGCTTGGAATCTTAGCACATACAAAGAAGAAGAAGCCCGTGGCAAAAAAAATGTGGGAATGTGATTTTTTTTCAATAAATGTAAGGTTGTAAAAACAAAAATGCTCCCATAAAAAGCTTAAGTCACCAGTAAACCTGTATAAACTGCTTCACTCGCCCTCTCGGCACTTCATTTAGCTAATCACCTTAACTCGCATCTTCGTCGTTTTCAATGCACCGCAATCCTAATTAAATACGGCTTTGTATAATTAAATGTCAAGTGGATTATATGGGGTGGATTATATGGTGGGGTACCTACGAGTAATATTGTATTCAATAAACCAACTTGTGGTAAAATCAAAGCAATTACTGTCACGAACTTAAGCTTAGTACGAGTCATCATACAAAATAAAAATTGTAATATCGGCAAATACCTAACAGTATGTTCCGGCAGCCTCTTTGAAGGCCAGTATAAATCTTCTTATTCTTCCTTGCCTTATCCCACTAGGTGGGGTCGGCACAGCAAATTTTCTTCTTCCACTCTCCTCTGTCAGCCGTCGTCTCTACACTCACTCATTTCTCTCTCATGTCTTTATTCACACACTCCATCCATGTCTTCTTCGGTCAGCCTCTTGCCTTTTTTCTTTGCACTACCATGTCCATACATCTCCTAGTAACATGCGTCGCATATCCATGCCACGCCATGATGAGACATATAAATAGATAACTAAACTTTATATTGCAATACAGATAAGGGAGTAAAGATTGAGTTAGGGTTTTCAAATTTTTAGTTTACTCTCAATAGTAAATGACGTGAATAAATTAATTATGCCTGTTTTAGAAGTCATTGAGTTAATCAGTTAATCTTCCAAAGCGATAGGTCTAGTTAGCTTAGCTAGGTTACTTAGGAAAGTCAATGTTAAAGTTGGGGTAGAATTTGCAAGTTTAGCCTGTGGGCGTCTTAAGTAAGCTCGGAATACTACGAGTGTGATTGTAGTGGTGGTGTGTTATTCACACCATTGCAAACCAAAAACAGTCGGCTGGTGTTTTACTACTAGTATTTGTTTTGTAAGTCCAGGCGAAAAACGTATAATGTGTTATAATATTAATAACTTAAAAAGTGTCTCTCTCTCTCTCTCTCTATGTGTGTGTATATTTATGTGCGTGTATGTGTGTACATACAATAATTTTGGGGTTCCGTACCTATAGAAAAAAGAGGTAAACTTACATCGGAGTAAAATTTAAAAAAATAATTAAGAACTAAAATTTAAGAAAATTAAGAATACTCCGGATATTGCATATGAAACAGATTTAAAAAACTCGTACTAGTTTGGTATTTATTTCAATGTTTTGCGTTAAAATCATCTATGGATAAGCGAAAACAAAACCCTTCCCTATTTATTCATCAGAACTTTTCCGAAACTGTAAGTTACACTGACAGTTTTATAGTATGAATCCGCTTCGAAACAAAGTTGGATATTTATGTAGTTTGAACCTGTAATTCCCTCTGATATGAAATAATAGCATACATATAGATAATAGAAGAGTAATTTCTATTAACTTTTGACTTATTTTTAACAGTAGCTTAAGAGTAATTTTTCATTTGGTTCAATATGTATCGATATAAAGTATTAAGTATGTATGTATCATTATGTAGTATAACAGTTGTATTAGCATCCATAATACAAACTACAAAAGGTTTAGTACGGGGTAAACTAGCCGTGTGTTACATGTGTCCTAGTATTTATTTAATTTTATTTATATATTCGTCTAGTCATAATAATTTGGTGCTGTTTAAATTATAGATGATAAACACGATTGATATTTTTCATTTTTTTGGTGCATTATGTCAGGAGTTTTGAAGCTGCTTAGAAGCTACATTTCAAAATGTAGCCTATAAGCAGCTAATTTATTTATTTATTTTAGGTAGGTACAAACCTAAAATAAATTAAAAAACAAAGAAGCTGAAACGTATTCAGCCATACCATCTCAAAAAGTACATATTTGAATTAAAAAAAATATTTTATTCATACAATGAATTAAAAATACATATCATATTATATTTTTAAATACTGTAGTTTTTCTATCCATAGTGTTTCACAAATATTAAATGTAGCGTGATCTAGCTCAATAGCTCAATAGCTCTCGGTTTCCGGAAAAGTCATTAAAACCGGCATTGGATCTCTAGGGCCTTACTCATTGTGTCTCTGCGGAACTTAGTACACTTTGTTAATTAATATACTAAATCTAGCACAAAGGTAGGTGTGGGTTTAGAACTGCGGTACGGTTCAAAGGTTAATGCGCTATAGTACCGAGCTCAGCAGCGCCATACATATCTGAGCGAAGTGCCTGCCGCGCAGCAGTGGATTTTTTACGAAACTTAATTTGAACCTTTTAAAATATTTAATCAACAATATAAAAAAAAAATAGCGATGAAAACATAGATTATCTACAAAAAAGTAAGATGTATTTTTACTTTCAGAAGCTAAACATACTTAAATTTTAAGACAAATATTTTTAACATCGAGTAAATTTGACGTAATTGTGTTTTGGGAATCCATTCTAAATCCAGTATTAAAGCTAGTGAAACTGAAAAAACCGAAGTCCTGCCACTTATGCAGGATTTTTAAAGGATAAGTTAAGAAGATAAGCGCTAAGGGAGCAATCCCTTAGCGCCTTAAATAAATCTTCATCGCGTAGTGTATTTCTAAGCATAGCCATTATAGTTTCAGTCGATAACGAAAACTTTTGAAAGTTCGTTTCCTGATGCACTCACTGATACTCGTATATGAGTATGTAGTATTAGAAGCGAGAAAACATGAACTTTTTAAGGTTTTCATTATAGACTTATAAAGTATTGAAAAATTTATATTTTGAAAATTAAACCAATTAATTTAACGAGTAAGACCTTCCTTTTTACCTGACTACAAAAAAAAAGTGTTATGTTTATGATCAGTCCGTGTGTTTGCCACTTTCTTAATAACATTTCAACTAGGTGCATTGTTATTATTTGTAATCTTTACGACTTCTCGAAATTTGAAGAATTTCGGTTAGTAAATTATGCAAAAACGGGCCTAAGGCAAGTGGAAATTGCCATGGGGGTTGTTTTCAATACTCATGTCATCTTGTAAGAATTTCCGAATAATCCTGCATGTGTTAAGAATGGCATCTTTCTATTCATTTTTTTTTCTTTCTTTTATTTTATAATTAAATTTTAATTTTATTGCAATTTCAATTTAATATAAAATACAATTCAAAACTTAGTTCGCAAAATTCTGTTGCCCTCATTAAGTAATTTTGAAACCAGTTTCACTGCCGCCGCTATGCAAAGCTGGAAAGCTGCTTGCCCGACTGAGCCATTGCCAAAATCCCCTTCCTGTCAGAGACAGTGGGACGGGCCTCTCTGCGTTTTAGCATATAAGACTTTGTTGAACTCTTCAACATCTAACGCAGAGCGGGCTCGCTTACTCGCTGCTGCTCGATGGGAATCGGGATTATGGCTACATGCAATTCCGTCACGCAATATAGGAACTCTTTTGGACAACCATTCATTCGCCACTGCCGTATCCCTTCGTATAGGTGCCGCTTGTCAGGTTCCCCACCATTGTGTTTGTGGGGATGCTGTGGATCGGTTCGGTTACTACGGTCTGTCGTGTTTGAGAAGCGCTGGCCGTATACCGCGGCACGGCAGCCTGAATGAGATCATCCGTCGGGCTCTTGTTAGTGCCAACGTTCCATCGGTCCTGGAACCCAGTGGGTTGATGCGTGACGATGGCAAAAGACCTGATGGGATGACACTCATACCGTGGAGGATGGGGCGGCCTTTAGTGTGGGATGCAACATGCATCGACACTATGGCTCCGTCTCATCTTCCTCACACATGTGTTCGGGCTGGTGCTGCGGCCGCCAAAGCGGAAAACCTCAAACGGCACAAATATACACAACTTGATCGTGTGTACATGTTTGTGCCGTTTGCGGTAGAGACGATGGGACCGTGGGGGCCGGCCGCCCTGCAGTTCTACGGAGAACTTGCCAAGCGGCTGGTAGAGGTTTCGGGTGTCCAGAATGCTGGTTTTTATTTCGGTCAGAAACTAAGCATTGCCATCCAACGTGGCAATGCTGCCAGCATTTTGGGCACTTTTTCCTCTACCCCTGGACTTTTGTAGGTTAAGTTTTAGTTTAGTATTTTATATGATTGTTATGTTGGTTATAAATAAATAAAAAATACAATAAGATTATAAACTAACAAAAAAAACCACTCATAAAATTAATTTAATAGGCCACTCCGGACAGAACCCGACGGAAAGGTAACCATAACGCTCGTGGCATTGCCGTGTTGTATAGCTATGGATAGATAGCCTTTGCGCTAGGAACGATCCGGAGCGGTATTCGCCTGATTTTCTTTTAATCTACGCCCAATTTCAGAAATAAGTTTGGCCTCGGTTCCCCAACAACCCATTGTTTTTTTTTGTATAATTATTTTAGTAAATTTCAATGAATTTATAGAAAATAAGTTGTGCTATTATTCTACCAACACCTTAATTCCTATATTAAGAATACTTTTATTGGGCCAATTTTAAGGGTATAATTGACTAGCGACCTTATGGAATAAACCCACAGCCACCCTTTACAAAGCTGTGGTAACTGAACTAGAGCGTTTACAAACACTCGACTTAATACATTAAAACGTCGACTTCACGCTTATAATGCTCAAAGGCATATATTACGGTAACACCTCCACTAATCCTACTGAACCCTTTGCGTTCTACGAACAAAATAATGGTAATTGTTTATCATGTAAACAAGAGAGGCGAAGTGGAAAACTCTGTTTATTATGTTCTGTCTCGTAATATATACTGGGGTGCGTATGTTCCGCACGTGCTATGTGTTTATGTACAAGGTTATATAGAATATATAGAATACTAATGCAAAACTTCTCAAAAAAAGAAGTTTCACAAAATTTTTTAGATGTAGATTCTTAAAAAAAAATAATGAAACTGAATTTAATTAAGATTACTTATATCTAATTTAAATTCAAATTAATTGAACAGGAACTGGAATTGGACAGGAAACTTTTCGGGGTGGCATTTTTGACAACGCATAGGCTTACGTTTTGACTTGGGTTCAACCAATGTACTAAAATAAAATAAAAAATTAATACGGACAAATATTTGATGTTTTATCACTAATATAAAACTTGATATAATGGCTGTTTAAGGTTAATTTTACTATATCTTTACACCTATAATGAGACCTCGTGAGGACTTGCGCAATAAGAGTATGTGATCTCTTCTAGGTAACATTTTTGATGGATAATATGGCAATCAGATTCAAGGGTGTTCGGAGATAGGGCTCCGACACCCGCTTCATCGAGTCAGCCAGGTACGAGTAAGTTGTTGAAGATTTCCCCCTCGTCAACAAAAAAAGTTAGGAAAACTAAAATATGTTTAGTCATAACAATGTCTCTGTCACTTGTAACTCTGTATGTTTATGTTGTTATTGTACATTATGTTATGTAGAGTTTAGTGTTATGTTGGTGCAAGAGTAATAGACCTTATAAAATGCGGCAAGCGAGTGTGGGTTTTATTATTGTAAAAACGTGTACTATCAAGCGTTGTTAACCTAATGTTATGCGCTGAAACATACTTTTGAATATTTTTAAGTAGGTAGTGGTTTTCATTCAATAATTCATTTCCTGTTACAATAAATCTGTATGACAATTAACCTCATTTTTGTCTTTCAACTAGGCGTTTGACCAGTTGGGTGCGTAATTTGGAGGCATTCCATTATTAAAAAATCATGGCATAAAATGTATGAGAACTCTCCTTTGATACTTGTTTTATTTTTATTTAATTATTATGTAGTATGGTTATATTCATTTACATATTCTGTATCAGTTTTAAGCGTCTACCCGTTGTCGTTATTGATATAAAGTAAAAAGCATCTACGAAAAAAAAAATTGTATGTGTAAAAAAAGACAAACAAAAGTATTTGTTGCTATAGTGGCACAGGAAAATATAACTTGCGAAAATATCAGCAAAATTTCTGAGATAGGTACAGCTTGGTGACAGATAGACAGCGGAGGCTTATTGATCTTGTTTTTACCTTTTTGGTACGGAACCCTAAAAAGCCAATCATAGAAATAATACATATTAACTGTCCCAAGAACAGCATGTGTTAAGGACACTTTAAATAGAATCTTAAATATACTATATTATTATCTCCACATAATAAAAATAAAGCCCAAATTGAAACCACATACCGAAGCAAGTTTATTAATTTCAATCAAAAAACTTTATCTATTTAAAATTAACAACACACACTACTCTTCATTAACGAAAGTTTTTGAAACACCCCAACTCGACTTACTCAAACTGCCACAACACAGTCCATCAAAGTTGAAAGCAAAAACCTAATCTAACTTAAATAATACCTTTAGGCTGAAAGTAATTCACACAGAAGACAAAGCCTGAATAATATGACTTCATGTGGAAAATACCAGACGTATTTCAACGCAGGCTTCTGAGTAATTATGCCGACTTTGCGCGTGTGCTTTGAAGGATTGTTTTATCAAACACTAGAAGTCTCTTGTCGTGAAATCATTTGTGCTGTCTTGATGTTAAAATTGGGGGAATAAAAAGATTGGTGGTAATTAGGTAGTAATCGTTAACCCTGCAGCCTGGGTGAAAGAATAAGGCTGCGGAACTGCCCCTGCCTGTCGTAAGAAGCGACTAAGTTCTAGTTCTTCTTCTTTTGGCTGGAATTCTCACCGAAACTCAAACCGAAAACACATATCTATAAAGTGATATAAGGAAGGTAAATATTTATATCTATATTTGGTTTTAGATCATAGCGGAAGTTGGTACACCAAATAATAGAGATTTCCTTTCATCTACAATGGATCTTCGCAAAGTAGCGTCTAAGCCAATAATGTGACTAATACAATATTTGTGCGCAAGCTCTTTGTGAACTTCAATCCATGCATTCTATTTTTGGTAATACTCATATTTACTAAAAATACATAAGACTCTATGCCTACGCTCTTCTGTTTTGTCATAGCGTGAAACACATAGGTATGATATTAAAACATTGGTTTTTTATCAAATAGCTAGCACCATTTTACAGATACTATATCAGAAAGTACTAAAATGTTTATTTTATTTTAAAAGCACAAACGACCAGCGTTGTAAGTAATTAAACAGAAACTTTTCCCATTGGAGGGCAATAATTGCTGATTATTGGCGAATTTACAGGCTGTTCATTGGAACTGATGAAGCGTTTGCATGCACCAGTAGCTGGTACATACAGACGCTTCATTTTAGGTGCATGTTTGTGTGTAAAAGTATATTAATGTGTGTGTGTTTCTTACTTCTACCCTTTCTTCTAAACTGGTGTACTGCCTGTAGCTCGGCTGACTAAGGTGATCTGATGCAATCATCGAGGTTAAGCAACGGACACGACTTTGGATATTGCAAATCTCAAACATGTCGTTTTCCTCAAGAAAAATGCTTGCAGTGAACCGTAAAGTGAGTGCAAACCCACACAGTCATAACTAAAAAAACAAATCGGTGGTGTAGACCCGGGATCGGACCATGGGCCGTCAGATTGAAAAGTAAACGCTTTCCCGCCGCGTCACACTTACTATTTTACAAGCACGTTATACGTAGTAATAGAATAGAATATAATATATCTTTATTGTACAAAAACACATTAAAATTAAAATATATACAATGAAAGGGTTAAAAGTAGAGTACAGCCTATGATCATTTCTAGCAGGCAACCGAGAATGGAAAGAAAATAAACATACAAAATAATTTATATTTAACAAAAAAAGTGAGTGTGTCTCAGTAATACAAACGTCTGCTTATCAATCAGACGGCCCCTGGTTCGATCCCAGCCCTACACCAATGACTTGTTTTTCATTTTATGTGTGGATTTGCACTCGCTTTATGGTGAAGAAATTTAAATTTATATTTTATTTAAAATCTTATGCGTAATATATATAACATATTATAATTTATATTTCATATAAAATCTTATCCTCTTACACAAGTTCCATCGAACTAGTCTGACCAAAATGGAGGTTTAATTCATATTAACGCGCACTGGAACACTGCACTTTCACAATTTGCATATCATACTCATTTCAACAGTAATTTGAATAATTGCTTAATTCCATTCGTGGATGCGTTCCGATATTTTGATTTATAGCTGCCGACGCTGACGAAATTATACGGCCAGTTTTTTATCAAGTTTTTTTAATAAAAAAACTACTTGAATTACAAAAGATTTTGTTTCTGCTCAGCTTAACTCAATTATTGTCAAAATCACGCAAATTAAGCTATCTACAAATAGATATACTAATACGATGATATAAAAACGATTGTCTGTGTGTCTTTGTTTAAACTCGTCATGGCTTAACGAAAAATACGGTCAGGCTGTGTTTTTTTTTACAGAAGATACTTTAAATTTCTAAAATTAGCATAAACTGTCATAATTACAAAATAATGATTTTATAACACTATTTAAAAAAAAAACTCCGTTCAATGTTTTCGTTAACAATTTCGTATGATGAACACAAATAATTATCCAAGTGCGAGTTGGACTCGAGCATGAAGGGTTCCGTACCATTGTTGTATGAGAGCCCCTCTTAAATATGATTGTTTAATTAAATTATTTAACAACGCTGCACAAAGGCTCACAAAATTCAGCCTAATTTAAATACAGTCAATTGAGATAAAAATTGTCATTTTGACAACCAGAGTTGTGACATGGTTGTCATGGTTACATTGAAATAGTTAAGTATTTATATATTAGGCTGCGAAGTTTTCTCATCTACCCTCGTATGTTTGTTGTATGGGAGCACCCCTCAAATATGTATTTTAATTAAATTTTATTATTTAATTTGATAGCTAATATACATTTACGTATCCACTACGAATCCAGAATTTAAACTACTAAAGCAATAATTTCATAAAAACCTGTCCAGCTGTTTAAGTGTAAAGAAGTAGTAGTAGTAAATAAACATACACACTTACACACACACTTTCGCATTAATAATATTAGTAGAAAGTAGACTCTCACTTCTAATTTCCCACATCCCCAGTAACAAGAATTAAAATGAAAGACGTTGACCATTACACGAATGGCCCTAACTAGATGGGAGATCTAACTATATGGAAAATTAAGGCCGCAGTGCCCGAGGGAGTCGCGTGGGGAGGTCATATTGCAGCTTTAATTAGAGACTTGTTTTACTGTGTTAAGTATAGCGCGCAATGTATGTCGGTAATAGGTTACGGTTTGGCAAACGACTGGGTATTTTTAAGGTGGTAGCTTTTAAGTGAATAGTGAAAGTCTATTTTCGTAATTGTGAGTTTTATGTTAAAATGTTGAATTATATAATGTTAATAATAGCTGAAATTTAATCCTTGTATGTTAATCCGGGACAAAAATTAGCATATACGTGTGTTAATCCAGGGTCAATACTATCGCTATATCTATTTTCATAAAAATCGGTTCAGCCGTTTGTGCGTAAAGAAGTTACAATTACACACGCTTTCATACACAAACATTCGTATCAATGATATTATTGGGATATGTATGATATAATTGGCCATCGGTGAAATTATTTTAATTATTTATTTATTTATTTATTATCACAAACAGAATACATATTATAATAACAAAATAATAATTAATAAATAATTATTTTACGCATGTCTATATTTCATATTACATATATTCGAAATACCTTTATTATAAAAGTACGTGGCTCGCAAATGGTCATTAGTTCTAACAAATTTTTGATTTTTTTGGGCAAAAATGTATTCTAGAACAAACCACCTAAACTAACAAACTAGAAAAAGTTGGTACAAATCTAGTGGTTTCAACCAATTTAAATTTCCGATATTCTAACTTAATCCTTCCGATCCTCGAACAACTTTCCCTGAAAACATTTTACGCTAGAGTTGGAACTATGTCAGTTGAATTTTCACTTTTCACAGTGAATTTAATAAAGTTTCTTAGTTGAGCCGTCTACATGCGGGTTTTTTTTTTGTAAATACACCTACCTCCGATGTTTTGATAATTCGGAGCCTATTCTTATACTATACAACCCTTTCATTCCAGTTCTCGCATGTGCTACTTTTCGTACTTTCATTCTTCATTCCTTATCTTTCTTATATCCGTCACCATTCATATTTATTTTATTTATTCCTGTGCTATCTATGGTTTCTTTATTTTCTAAGTTTATGTGATTATCCTTATTTATTGCTAGTGGGGCACTCAGTCCGCCACACTTGCTATGGCGGGTGATGCACCCGGGTTTCTGCTACCTGCGGGGTGTATTAAAAGTACCAAAAATAGCGTTTAAAATGTTAAGGAACTGAGCCAGCCAAGCGAGCGAAGTATATCTTTAGATCGGGATATACTGTTGCCTCGTGAATGAGGCTCCCATGAGAGACCTTCTGCGAAATGCAGCTCCTCTTAGTATATAACATAATTTTAAGGTAACGAGCATTAGTTTACCATATATGTTACTTTGAAGTGCATTTACCAAATTAGCAATAATATATATACTTAATTTTTACTTTTATCGGTCAAATTTACTTTCAAGATAGGATAGAATTAGCAAAATAATTAACTTAAGTATATTAAAGATTTGCATAATATCTGTTTACATAGGTTACGCGAAATGTTACCTATACGCGAATGGAGCCGCGGGCAACAGCTAATTGTGTAATATTGTCTTAATCTGAATTGCTTAATTAAAGATACATAGTTATCTCTGATAAAAGATTTTTTTTTTAATTGATGAGTATTATTGATTAAATACACCCCGTTACCGTGATAGTCGTTAATCCAGAGTAAACAAACATACAAACTTCTTATTTATAAGTGACAACACACCTGTTTTTTCACCAGGTTTTGTTTTCCCACCAGGGTATTGCAGAGATAATTAGAGAGGCTTGTTGGTGGCTGCATGTTGACCCGTTAATGGGGCCCTCTGAAGCGGCCTAACCAGGCTCATTATAATCCGAACGTGAATAGAACGAGCCTAAATATAGATAGGTTTATCACTTGCATGCGTAGACAGTGGCAAAAGTAGATTTATTCAATACCCCTATGACCTAAGGCTCCTATATCCACCCCTGTACATATATATATAACAAAATATACAATTGCAAAAGACTTTATTGCTTGCAAATATTGTATCGCTTGCGTGCGTAGACAATGGTACTCATAATTAAGGTAGATTTATCAATACCCCTATGACCTCCTACAGATGGCTCCTACATCCGCCCCTGTACATAACACAGTTGGAAGAGATACTGTGAACAGCGGTCCGGGAATTTATGACTGACCTTCAAGGCTGCTGTGACGTGTGATGAGAATGTGAGGATAGAATAGTAATGTACGAACATTACTTTTGGTGGTATAAAAAAGGTGTCACGTCTTTGTTGTAGGTGAACACACTATTGGTATTTTATTATTTGACGGTTGAGAAGAGCTACTGAAAACGAATGCATATTAACCTTCTCAGGTTCTTTTTATCATTTATAAGAAATACTTTCTTCTGTTTAAGAATTACACAAGCCATTAACTTTTCTTACCTCTAATGATAACCATCAATTCTGCAGATGGGACTCTGTTCTACGTATAGGTCAAAGTATTTTTTTTCTACGCTCGATTGAAATTTGCTAGAAAAATAAAGTTACTCTATTCAATTTGGCAACCGGTGGCATTTTTACGGAACAATTGTTTTTTGTCGCATGTCTAATAGTCGTTTAGATTTACTAAAGCATGAAATACTGTAAAGATGTCTGAAAAATTAATTGAATACAAAAAGAACCAATCTGCAAAATTAGGTCATCACTATACTAAAACTTCCATAGAGCATTTTTAACCAGCTATAGAAACTTACGTTAATTTTGTTGTCAGTTTTAACCTGACATGTATTGAAAAGAGCGCCTTAGAAAAAAAGGTACATTATATTATTTCTTCATCTATGATCGACAGTCAGTTTGTCGTTTTCAAGGGCAAAACACAGCCACTGTCTTCTCCTCTAATTGAATTTAATTTCGTTCTATTTTGTTACTGGTAAAATCCACTTAAATTTCGAGTTGCAAAAATAAATAACGTTTTTACAGCCACAAAACAGACACAAATTGTCCAGTAAAATCGTAAAGTAGAAGCACAAACGCTATCACTTAAAAGAAAGTTACTCAGCCGCAAAAGTAATTTAAACAAAACGTGGCTTACAGTGTAACGTAGCTTAAACATTTTCAAATTAAACACATTAAAATGCATACCCCCAACGTGTGATGAATGATAAACTTTTTAATATTAAAAATACCTAGCAAATGCTGAGTCTCAAACTTTGACCTTTATTTAAACCAATTCAGTAATGGAAAAGTTAGACTTTCATACAAGTCATCTATTGTTTTAAGTGAAATAATGTTATGTTTGTTATAACTTGCTTTATTAGAAGAAGCACTTGAAAGTTCACTGTTCTTGCTCATATTCATTTGGTTCAAGAGGATATCAACTTTTTTTTTTATTGTTTCGAATTATATACATAGCATGGGATAAACAGCCAACTATACGTTCCTATTGCCCACAGTCGGAGCCTTCTCTCTCAAGGTGAGATATATAGGCCATAATCCACCACGCTGACCAAGTGCGGGTTGGTGGATTACACACGTCTTCGCATTTTGTGTTTTCATACATGTCGGTTTCATCACGATGTTTCCTTCACCGTACACAAATTCACACAAAATACGATAATGTTTAATGTTCTTGTACAATATGTTCATGAAATTTATTTTCTTAATTTTTTTTATTATATATTATAGTTCGTTAACAAATTGAACTGTTACTAGCCTGCTGGAAAACATTTCTACTCAATATTACGCAGGATTCGCATTAAAACGATCTTATAAGATTTGTTGTCGCAATTGTTAAAATTTTGCGAATACAGTTTAAGCGTGGTGAATCTTTAGTATCTGTGAATCTTAATTATCTTGGTGGGTTCATATCTTAACGTCACTCGCAAGAATCTCTTGATCGTTTGTAAGCTTTAGCTCTTTATAGAACAAGAATGGAAAGGAAAATCCATGGATTATTATCTAAATACTAGCTGACCCGGCAAACGTTGTTTTGCCTTAAAAATAGATATACAGTAGCCGATTCTCAGACCTACTGAATACGCATATAAAATTTGGTAAAAATCGGTCAAGCCGTTTCGGAGGAGTATGGTAACAAACACTGTGACACGGAAATTTTATATATAAGATATCATTCGGAAAGTAATTGACCGTAAATCTATGGTGAATAATAGTTCCACTTCTAAATATAACTAACACGTCATCCAACGTGGCAATGCTGCCAGCATTTTGGGCACCTTTTCCTCTACCCCTGGACTTTTCTAGGTTAAGTTTTAATTTAGTATTTTATATGATTGTTATCTTAGTATAAATAAAACCATCTGAAGTCACTAACACTATAACACTAACACGCTTTTTGAAAATATGTATAGTAAATTAAATATCATTAATTATACTCCAGTCAATCTTCCGTGTATATTACAGAATTTTCAAAATCCTGATAATAATTAAACTTATATATATTTCCTTATGTATCACGTACCTATATTTCTTACACCTCCCTATTATTTGATAGTACCTATTTAGACTACAGCTGTTGAAATCGGATTTCACTTCATCTCTGTTAACTTGAAGCAAGCAACAGCTTCTCGAGTTATAAATTTTCGCATGACTTGCCAAGAAAATAATGAACCTTTGCGTAGGAAGATCAAGAGAGTTACTAAGGAGATAGTCAACCATGATGGTTTGATAATATTTGAACTAATATTAGCCATAGGTTTTTAGCTAGCCAACTGCGGTTTTTAACCTTAATAGGTTTGCTTTTGACCGCAACTTGTCCGATGTAAAGCTACGCTGTCTATAATGTGACTCGTTTGCCTAGAAGATATATATTTGCTCTAATTTTGAAGATCCCCGGATGACAAAGGTTTTCAGATTTTTTGGTCCTTAAAATATGTAGGCTTCTATTTTTTAGTTTTCCTCATCGTATTAGCAAATGCGAATCCCTAATTTAAAAAAAAACAGTTATTTATGCAGAGCTGGATTCAAACTGACGTGTCGCGGATTGCAGACAAACACTCACCCGACGAACCACTCTCGCTCAATTCTTTATTTTTTAATACTTACATAAATGTTTTATTAAAATTAAATTACTTTTGCAAAAATAAATTATTATTACCTATTATTATTATTATTATACCAAATGTGTAATTCTCGGAATTTTAGGAATTCCGGTGAAATATGAAGCATCACGGGTCTAAGCCAAGTGATGATTATTATCTCTGTGACATCATTGATAGGGAAATATTTAGACAAGTAAAAAAAACGTATAACAACATGTTAGTATTTTTAATGTCTAACTTACGTTTGAATGTATGTTTGTATGTTTCTCTACTCACTCTTCATAATTCAATTCGAGTAAAAATACTAGTCGATATACATGTAGTAAAAATAAGGTCTTTTTACATTTGTACAAGTAGCATAACACATCTAAAAGCAGTAACATTATACAAGTAAAAAACTTACTTTATTTGAGTAAACTCTTTTTCCAAATAAGAAACAGACGTTGAAAAATATAATATCAAATGTAAACATTTGTTTTGAGTAGCCCTCCAGCTAAAGCAATACGAAGTAAAATTGGCCACTGTTGAATGCCAACATGACCTTTAGCTCGGTGGCATTATTAACTTGATACTGAGTCTACTCTGAGAAACAAATCAATTAAGAAAAACTGTGCAAGGAAACTTTGCTTACAGATTCATATATTTTCAATTCAGCGTGCACTTTGTTTCTTTTTTTATGATAAATAAATAGCCTTACGTTTGACCGCAGCTTGACTGATGTTAAGCTTTACTGTGGTCTTAGATGTATCACGCTTGCCTAGAATGAACCTATTTACTCTAGATTTGAAGACCCCCAAATTGCGCTTCTCGGGAAAAAGAGACTCAGGAAGAGAATTCCAAAGTTTCGCAGTTCTCACAATGAAGGTTGAAGCAAAATGCTTAGTGCGAATCCTCGGAACTTCGACAGTAAATCGTTTCTTTTTTTACCCTTGGTCCTAACCCCATAGGTTTGTGTTTGACTACAGCTTGCCTGATGTTAAGCTACGCCGTAGTCAATGATGTGGCACGCTTACCTAAAAAATACCTATTTACTCTAGTTTTGGAGACCCTAGGTTGATACCTTTTGGGAAACAGAGTTTTTCAAAACTTCGCTCTCCTCACAATAATGGTGTGATTTTAAATCTATATAGTTCTCATAGGTGGTTTAGGCAAAACGTACTATAATAAATCTGTGCTTAAAGCACACATGAACGAAACTTTAAAGTCATATTCTATCAACGTTAAAATTGTACTTTGTAAACTGTTATCGTAAGGCATAGTATTAACATTATTGATGAAAACTAATTTTAGAATCTCAAATACAATTCTCAGACCGTTTTATAAGTTACGGTACCAAACAGACTCGTGTAATACTTATTAAACAAATTAATGCTTTTTATGATGTTTTTTTTCTGGCCATGTAAAGTGAATATACATAATATATAAGGACGAGTATAAAACGCTAAATCCTTCAACGTATCTCAGGAAAATATAGGTATATACTTACTATACATATAAATCATTATATACGTACACTTTACGTCTGATTCCTAATCCGTGGAACTAAATTAGTTTATATTACCTTTAATTTTGGTAAAATATTGAAGAGTTCAAATTCAGAAACAAATTATTTTTTTTAGCGGAGATGAATCACATTAATAGGAAGTAAGATACTCTGGCTGACTTTGTGTGGATGAGGTAACGAAGTATTTGTGTGGAACGAAAATTCCCACGAAGATACTTGATGCAGAACTAGTGATATTAGTCTGAATATACTTTGTCCTTGAGTTCGGATTTTTACGACTCAGTTCACCAAACTTTAGCACTGTCCAGTCGAATCCTTGACATTATACATATTTGATGCAGATCTTGATAAATGAATCTGTATTAGTCGTAAAAGTTTACTTTATACGTATAATGTTGCGTAGCTAAGATCTCTATTTTAAACAAATAAGGCCTATTTAAGTTAAGTTTCTGAAATATAAACGTCCGTTTTCTCAAATGTGTGAATATGAAGCAAAAAATTAAGCTTGTGTTACAGAAGAGATACAGATACAGTTGTTTCTTATTTTTTTATCGATATTTAAATAATATTAAACATTTATGATAGTCATATGAGCTAAGTGGCCAATGTGTCGAGAGTTTTTTAGAACCCCGAAAGTCTCTGATGGCTTACCCAATATGGCTTATTTTTATAGTTGTAGGATAAAACAGTCCCTAAAAGATATTTACTTAAAATTGAGGCTCCGATAACTCTTATTTCTAAGAACAGGCACACTTTTAACGTATAAAACGAAATCCTAAGAACACTTCCACAAAATGAAATCCATTTAGTGATTCAGAATTACAAAGGCAAAAGTTTCTCAGTACTTTACCAATACGTTCGCGAGGGGAAAGTTAAACAAATTATTGAGGAGGGACCTGAGTAGGTCCTTCCTTTGTTTCACGGATTGGGGTAATGGTAAAACTTGATATTTTTCTTGCCTAGTCAATGTTAACGAGAAGCTTTAATTTGAAACTAAGCAGGGACGTGAATCAGATATTTTCTCAGATCTATTCTCAGAGGGCAATAGTTGTTACAGGTACAGGACAACTGTACCTGTTAGTTGTTACATTGGAACAAAATCAAAATGAGCCTAACGAATGTCATATTTTGACACATTTCACACACGGCTGGTTAACCACAAACTGAACCATTTCTAGTTTGTGTAATGGTAGCTACCATTACTACACAACTGATATACTACATATACATACATACATATTTTATGTAGATACATATTTAACACCCGCACCCACAGCCAACAAATTTAGTTAAGCACAAAGATGTCGACCGGGCCAGTAATCGAACCTGGAACCTTCTGATTGGCAGTCCGGTATGGTTACCATTACGCCAAGGAGGTCGTCATTCCAGCTAGACATAAGACCAGCAGAGCTCGTAACTATACGAAATACGTGGCTATACGTTTAAACTACGTAACTATACGTAGTATACAAATTAAGGATACTCTAGCCCTAAGTGGAGTATACCTAGTCTGGAATAATTGGTTCTCAAGGAAGCTGCCAGAACACATCGATAAGTCTTTGACAATAGATTATTTAACTTAAATTTTAGAAAGACAGAAGAGCTCTACAAAATGATTTACCATCACGCAAATCATCATTAAGTCATCTAGATTGTTTTCCTGAGTATAATTATATATAATTATAATTTAACTTAACAGGACTATGAAATAAGATTGCTGTTTTCTTATCGCAAAAAACCAATTAAACCCAAATGTTATATTACCCTTAGATATACAGAAGAATTAAACGTCTATTTATTTTTATGAGAAAAGATATAAAATTATCTTTTTTACGTATAAATAGAGAAATGCTACTTGAATTTGTGATTCACATACAGAAGTTACTAGAATCAGTTATCCATTACATCAATACCAATTTACTGTGTATAATAAAGGAATTTTGTATTTGTATTTGCACATCAAGATATTTCTAACATTTTACCTAAATAAAAGGTTGTAACCACATATAAAGAATCAGTATAAAGGTTTTACCAAACAGTGACATAAAAAAATGTATCTCGTGTAAGACTGAATTGAAAATGTCTTAAAAAATACAAATATATAAAATGAAAAACAAAAGTTTAAAGCTTAAAGTTTAACGAAAATAATTAAGGAAAAAAAATGTCCCGACAAAAAATAAAATAGTCCCGTTCCAAAGGAAATATCAGCTTACCAATGACGCAGGACTCGGCGCGTCACTCACAAATACTTATCACTGTAATCTGCAATCCATCACAGTTTCAGCCGTGGCAGAGCGTTATAAAGTACACAGTGAGCAAAATAAACAGAATGAACATTTTGACACAGTCCACTGGTTCAGGTTAGTGAGAGACACGAAGTGATGTGGCGGTAAGTTAGGGGTGTGACGCGTGCGGGCAGCTCTGGCGACGGGCGACGGCACACTGGCAGGGATGCTGTCGGTTGCTACGATACGCCACCCTCGCCTCCCCGGGCTACGTCGCCGCACCCTCAAGAGTGCCAGCCCTGCCAGCGCAACCTAGTTTTACGTATAGCCGCCTACTGTCTGCGTAATGGGCTCTCAGCAATTTCCTGATAAAATGGGTTCTGATATGCTATTTGTTTTAGTTACGCCGCTCTGTTGAAAGGCGCGAGATAAGCGAAGGATCTCGACTGTTTCACCTTTACTAAGGTACTTAGCAATAACGCTTACTGTTAATTATTAATTGTAAAATACAGTACATTAACATTTTTCGATCAATTTTTACAAAACAAAGCACAAAATAGTAATTTAAAAACACACACACCATGAAATTATAAATTTAAATTAAATAAAAGTAAACAAACGCAAATACTTCAATAGCCCCTCACAAATGGCACTGCTGGAACATGCCTGTTGCAGCTGTTATCTTTTTGTTACTTTAAATAAAACTACTTACTTAATAATTTCCATGCCGAAAACGGTCACACTTATATTCTTACACGTATTAAAAGTTGGAATGAGTTCAACACATTCTACGCGGTAATTATTAAGATGCTTTTCGTGAACACACTTAATGTCACCGACATAACAACAATATGATATGAAAAATCATCATCATCATCCACAACCGAATTCATCCCGCTGTTAGGTAAAGGCCTCTCTCCTGTCATTTCAGCGGTCTCAATCATATGCCAATAAAAAAATAAATTTAAATACATATTGCTAGTAAAAATAATGATTTTCAAGAACGTTTTGTCTATTCCGAGTTAGCATTTAAGTAACAATTAGCTTAAGATATAATTTTTAATTTTTACTTGTAACTCGATGTAATGTTATTTCATAAGTTTTTGTGCAAATAAATTTATTATTATTATTATTATTCTAAAGACTTAAGTTTTAAATAATTTAGCTGCATTGTAGAGAGATTACAAATATCAATAAATCTGAATACCATTTATCTAGATAAAAAAAACCTTAGTCGGTTTTATTTCTTAAACATAAGATTTAGTCAAAACTTCGCAAACCTTACGCAACAACTATCCTATAGCCCATCACTCCACTCTATTTATAGATGGGAGACATATCAAATACCTCCCCTAACATTTGAGCGCGGCCCAAAGGTACGTTCTAACGACGCTAACCAATTCAAACTGTCAATCCATCAAGTTAATCTCTGCGTGTTTTTATCTGTGGTCACGTCCAGCAAGGCAGGATTCCATCAGTCTTCTTCAACTCTGGAGCATTATTTACTAAGGCGCACCGTGATGAATAAGGGAAAATCTCCACTACTCTCCACGGCTGTCGTGTACTATATTTTATCGAATCTTGAATAAGAGGCAGCCTCGGGCCTTGAAAAGGATTATTTATTTATCATTTTGATATTTTTACACGCTTTTTATTAGCTTCACCTGTATGTTTGTTTGTAACCGACTTCTTTGGGCGCGATTTTGACCCACTTTAAACGGCCAGATTTCGTTCAAACTTTGTAGATTTATTGAAGATCGATGGCAATACACTAATTTGATAAAATAATTCCATTTTTTGTATGTTTGTTTGTAACCGACTTCTTTGGGCGCGATTTTGACCCACTTTAAACGGCCAGAAAGCGTGTTTTTTAGTTTTTTAAACTATATTTTTTTTTTGTAAATTTTTCAAGGCTAATTGTTTGTAAAGCAAAGCATACGTTCTTTCTAGTTGAGCTTTATACGTTCGCTCTGCTGGGACTCGGGGCCTTCCCTCACGAGGAGAGAGAGGGTCATAATCCACCACGATGGCTAAGTAGGTTGATTGTATTACTTTACAAATGTACAGGTGACTTATCAAATTCGCGTATAGATAGAGATCAGAGTTATGGTTAAAAAGACAAAAGTGATAATATGTTTGTATTGCCGTGGAAATCGAAATTAAATTAGTTAAGTGGAAATGTATTTAAAATACAATATGATTTATTTTCATTTAGAAATGTGTACGTACATGTATATAATAAATGTAGGCAGCTATAACAATTTTACGTAAAAGAATCTCTGTATTCCGCGCTAAGTATCTTTCGATCTTGTGATGCGGAGCAACCTGTTAAAAGCTTTGTAATATTTAGATATATAATACAAGTACTTTGTTTATCTATATATATACCAATTAAAAAAAAAAGGTTTGATTTTTGGTTTGCTTGTTTCTTTGACGCGAATAGGTTACGAAACTACTGTATGGATTAAAAATTCTTTCACCGCTGGGAAGTTACATTATCCCTGAGAAGCATAGGCTATATTTTGTTTCTTCTTAAAACTTAAATTATTTTATAGCCCGTACGTAGTCGGGACGTTCTGCTAGTATTTATATAGATATGTTTCTAGCAGAGATTTTAACAAATTATAGATTATCCCTTGCATCTGTGGCGGCCATTTTAAAAATAAATCAATACAAAGATTTAAAAAACATGATGTAATAATTTTTTTTCAATAATATGTTGAGGTGTATAATTAAATAAAGAACATAGTTTTTAAAATATTAAAATTGAGTGGCTTTTTTCCTGCATTATAAAATTAAACGAAGTCATGGCTTAGCTAAGCTCTTTAACTTATCTTTTCTCTTTTAATAGTAAAAGTTTTAAAATTCTTCTGAACTTTTGCAACGGGTTATTTAAACTTCTACGTGGTTATTATACTGCAGCCAAGTTATTAGCAAAGTCAGTTCTTGGAATGTGATTTCTCGTTCCATGAACGATTTAGTTTAAATAAAATTGAAGCAAGGGAAAATAAACATGTTAACTAAAATGCCTAGGTGGTGCGGTTCCAAAAGTTTATCCAAATAGGGAAAGAAGCCAGGGAAAGGTAGCAGATACCTGACGTAGTGGAAGTTGCTCAAAAGAAAGAAAAACTTCAGAACATCTTCATTAGAGAACCTTGAGCCCTCCAAGCAACTGAAGGGGTTTTAGTGTTTATTTAGTTTAATTCACATACCAAACCCCTATATCCAAACCCCATTGTAGATGCTTCCCGTCACAAAAAGGGGCTAAGTGGATCATTGTTTAAAATAATATTTTCGTGCTAAGACTAAGTGTCATGTACGCTACCGTGGGTTGGACGACACGTAAAAATACAGGTTGCGGCTGTTAGTTTTACGTGCCTCGTAGACTCATTAGTCTACATCACGCATAAAGACTAAGCAGCTCAAACCCTCATCATGACATTTCATAACTTGCTTGAAAACTTTCGCCACCAGAGCTAGACTACTTAGTTCATTCTCAAAAGAAGAAGGTTTTTTTTTAACACATTCACACACGGATGGTTAGCCCCATACTGAAACCATTTCTACCTCGTATTATGGTTGCTGCCACAGCTGATATACTACATATACATATATAGATTTTATATATAAATACATACGTATTTAACACCCAGACCCACAGGCAACAAATTTAGTTAAGCACAAAGATGTTGGCCGGGCCGGGAATCGAACCCGGAACCTTCTGATTAGCAGTCCGGCATGGTAACCTTTACGCCAACGAGGTCGATTAGATGTTCTAAACTGTCACAGTAGTATCATCATTACGAACCACGTTTTCTCTGAAATAAACTTCGTGAAACTTTTCGAAACGTCTGCAAAGTTTGCAAGGTTGCATTTTTCCGAGCACCCTGAAAGCTCACGGTCGCAATCGATGGTGATCAATCAAAATCTCATTTGGTCGCGTCGCTCGGGATCCCACGTTATCCATCTTGTATTTCACATTAGAAGGAGTCGGCTCTAACCAGGAACTAGGAAATGTATTAGATAAGTAAGCAAGAAAGAAAAAAATATTATTAAAAAAAAGTTATGTGGATTGTTACACAAAGAAACAAATACGTGTATTACTAAACATCAAGTCAAGTCTTGGATGGGTGATCGAAAAGAGCATTTAGACTGGACGCTTCGATGATCTAGTAATGCTTAAGTGGATCCTATTTTATTGCATCAATACAGCAATCGTTTTCAAGTCATCAAAGAGTAAAAATAACGCAAAAAAAAAGATAAACTCTTTGAAAAAAACACAAAAAATCCTGTACCACAAATGAACACCAACAGTAAAAAGCCTTAGAAAAAAAGGATTTATTCAAGGCAATCGATGTATGGAACGATATATCTAGTTACCCATGAAACATCTGAGAATAGCATGTAAGTATAATTTTATCTCTATGTCACATGGGTCTGTCAGGCCGCTACGAGTGATAATAAAATTAGTTCCGTCATCGATCATGATTCACCCGTTAATGCCATATTTTCTCTTTTATTAAAAAAATGTGCGGACTGCGTGAATTTCTTTTGTAAACGAATAATTATAGAAGACTCGAGAATTCTTAGAATTATAAACAATATTATCCGCTGGTCCACCATCAAAACTAAAAAGCAAGAAAATGTTTATTGACTCTTACATAGTTATGGATGGCATTACGGATAATAGAAAATTAAGACTATGGTAAGTCGGGAAAAATCATCGTCTGTGGTTATGCCAAACTGGCGCAACTGTGCTATGTGTTTGCTGTGTTACAACAAATTTTGACTTTATCAGGAATAAATATTTTGACAGATAGATAGATACGAGTAGATAAACATTTTATTAAAACACTCATAAAGAATAAAATTACAGAGAACACACAAAGACCTGAAAGCTAGCGCCGTAACTGGCTACCTTCTCGCTAAAAGCGATCTATTTCAGGCAATCAATTTATTTAATTTCATTTTTTTTTTTAATTTCAATGTTACACTAGATCTAAACATAAGATTCAACTCGTTTAGTAAATGGATGCTACGCATTAATGTCTTCCGGGTGTTTTTTTTGCTTAGGATATTTTTAAACACTTACAAAGATATTATTTTTTTATGTCGTATTGCTTTCATTGCAATTTCATTTAGAGCCATTACGCACTGTCGACTGGTCGCCGGCGACTCAGTCTCTCGGCGACCGAAACGTTGCCTACGTTTCGGTCGCCGAGAGACTGAGAGGCCAAGCCGAGCGACAGTATTCCAAGTACATTCGTGCAGTACATTCGGTCGTTACGACAGTTGCTCGCAGTGTGAATGCTTCCATTTGAAACCGTGCTCCTATTGGTCGCCGGCGACTGGTAGTCGCCTGTGCGTCGCCACTACGCGGCGAGTCGCCGAGTCGCTTGCGCAACCGGCGACCGAGTGCGTAAACACTAATTTAAACTAAAGAAAGTCACAGTTGCCGGCGACTGAGTCGCCGGCAACCAGTCGACAGTGCGTAATGGCTCTTAATGGATGTTGTAAGCCACGTTTTACATAATAAAAATAAATTTTGGAAGACAAAACAACAAAGAAGTCTTTGACTCACAATAGACTTCAATTACAAACGCAACAATTTCAAGATTACATTCGACATCGTGCAGTCTGAGTTGAATTGCATTCTGAGAGCGGAAGCAATGTCGCTTTAACCATTGATGATATTAATCTAGACTAGGCAAAAGACAATGTACATAATATAAATAATGTTTGTATAACCGGCTCAGTTTGTCAGTATTAGTCCGCAATGTTAGTCAACAATCAGTGTGCCATTCTCAAGAACAGGAACAGCCAACGTACACTCGCGATGACGGCTGCGCCCGCACTGCCCACTCCACCGACTAATGATAATGTACATATGAATATATCAAACATCAGCAGTAGTAAAATTTAAATAAAAGTCAAACCGCAGTATATATTTTTTTACTTATTACAATATGTGATTTATTTATAGATAATATAATTGAAAATTTGAATATAGAAAAAATTGTGTAGAGTGTCGTAGTAAAAATTAAGAACGAATTATTTATAAGTTTATAAGTGGCAACATAGACTGGAAAACAAAAGATTGTTTGAAATACAAGCCTTCTAAAAGTAACACATCTAAAGATTTATATCCTTTGTTTCTTCTTTTAAGGCAGTATGGAAGCAAATTGGCTTCATTTAAAAAATTTCAAAATCCTATGTTATTATATAGCTACGTTTTTTTTTCAATGTACTGAAATTATTAGTGTTCCAAAATAAGATGAAATACGCTCGTATTTAAAAAAAATCTTTTAAATGAATAAAATGTACTGCATGTTATGAGTAAGAAATTAAAAACAAACCTGACTTTATTTTATAGGTAATGATATTATCTAAAATTGCTTGAACTTCTAATTTTAATATTGTTATTTGTTGATTTTATATAAACTTATTTCGTGAAATTCGTAAAGCCTCTCCTCCTAGCATTCGTAAAGTCTGACCTCATTAAAATATGTATGGCGGATCTGAAATCGGTACAATAGCGCCTTAAAGGGACTGCTAGCTAATGGGCATCTTTGTTGAGACTGCTAGTCATTTGATCGAATCTGTCTGTTAAATGGTTGGAATAAATAAGTCCTTTGTTCAAGAATATGATAATCACTCCGGGCTACAAGGATTGGATAAACGTAAAATATGAATAATGTTGGTACCTTTTGTCGTAGAAATTAGCAAAATACATACCTACTTAACTTGTAAAATAGTATTTATTTTTATGAAATATCAGGTGAACTGTGATGGTGTTGGCGTTGGGTACCCCGGCACGACCACAAAAATGTTGGCCGTGTCGGGAATCGAACCCGGAACCTTCTGTTTGGCAGTCCGGCATGGTAACCATTACGCCAACGAGGTCGTCGTTTCCTTATTATTCGGTATGAGTTTTAAGTTACTTACGTAGCTTTCGGGCAAAAATCATTATCATTTTAAACAAATATATTTTTTCTTAACAAGTCTGAACGTAACAAGCCGTACTTTATAGGTATATTAGAAATTCACGTACGAATATACATTTCACGTAACATATATACATACATTGTAGCAAATAAAACAACAGAGCAGAAGATCATAAATAATCTAGACTTTTACTATTCTCGAAGGCACCTAAGTCGTAAGGAGATCAACATCAAAGTGTGTTTGTGTGAGTGCAGTAAGATGCACTGGGCTAACTTAGAACGCTGACTGAAAACCAGCTCAAACGGAGATAACAACTCACTTACTCGTATGTACGAGATGCGAGTAAAAATGTGATATGACATTCTAAAATGAGTATGTTCTTTGTATAAATAAATGAGGTTGGCCATAGCTATGCAGCGCGATAATGCAGCGAGCGAGCTGCGCACTTTTGCACCAGTTTATATTTAATTTTGTGACATGTTATTTTTAATTGACATTATGTTTCTTTTTATTGAATAAATAATAAACAGTTTAACTAATAAAAAAACTACATTTTGAAAACATGTAAGATAAGAGAAACCCCTATTGCCTTAGACAAAAGAAACAAAAGAAGGTGTTACTGTGCGGAAATTCTCTCTACCTAGATGGAAAAAAATTTGAAATACTTAGTGTGATTTACTACTGTTGTGATATGAAACCAAATTGAGATAAACAAAATATAAATAAGAACACTATTAATTCCGTTTAGGGTTAATTTGCAGATTTTTTTATTACAGAATTTACAGATAAATTTTATTTAGTTATAATTTCTATTTAACATTTCAATGTATAATTATTTCCTTGCATTTAAATTAAATTAATAAAGTGGAAGTAACCCATTCTGTGACATCTTCGGTACCTATTTGTAACTCAAATCAAGTGTGTACATCTGTTTAGCCCCTAATAGAGTTCATTCCTACGTTGGGTGTTGTACTACGTAGTTATGAAAAATCGGTTAAAAAATTTATAAGCCTTTTTTACGCAGTAAAGACACGTATTAATTATGTTTTCTGTTTTGTTTTACACTCAACGTAAAAATGACGTTTTATATTGTAAGTTTGACATTTCCGTGTCTATGTGTATCTGCCTGTTACATTCCACCTAAAGGGATGAACTGTTTTAGATTTAGTTTCTTTGTTTGAAAGGTGTGTTAGTAGGTTAGCTTTATGATAAAAAGATGACCACCGCCACAAAATTTCAGATTACTTTATTATTATTTCAGGGTTTTAAAAAATTGTTAATGCTTTTAATAATCGTTACAGACAAAACATAATTTATAATTATATCCTATACAACACTGAACGGGAAAAAAGGAAAAAGGCGAAAATTATTTCCTGAAATATTAATAATAAGTTGTTCATAGAATACACAGTGATTCTAAACCATCTTATAAAAAAAGTAGATGAATCATGCTACACGGCAATTAGAATTGGTAGTAAAAAGAACACACCTGAAACACCGATGTAACTGGGTCACATGTATAGTACTGCCTGAGCCATGATACGGAGGTCAATGGACGGCATTGACAGCCATGCTCGTTCAAAAGTATTGTGTGAGAATCATAAGGGTTTCCTATATTATACTAGGGGGACGGAAGGACATTATATTAATGAGAAAATAGATATTAAAAATAATAATGGGTTTTCGTGACTCAAGTAATTCCGAGGGCGATTCATTACTTCTATACTAATATCATAAAAGGGTAAAAATTGATTGTTTGTTTGTTTCTTTGTATGACGCAAATAGACTCCGACACTACTGAACCGATTTGGAAAATATTTTTACCGTTACGAAACTATTTTGTCCTCAAGTAACATACGCTATATTTTATTTATTAAAATATAAAAGATACTTACTTGCAAAGGGGCGGTCTGCTAGTATGATGAATTTTATATTTTTACCCATCCCATCACATTTAATTTAAATTTGTTTTTAATATTTTTAATCTAATTTTTTTTCATAAAGATAATGAATAAAAAATGAATCTTTTTGATAATTTTGTTGCTATCCTTCATACAACATGCAAGTTCCTCTGTAACTCAAACACATAATTAATTTTAGCTAAAATTTTGTCACCAATTAAGTTCACGCGAGCATAAACATAACTAATTCTTACTGTTTATTTAGTTTATGGTATGTATCCAGCATAGTAGTAAAAAAAGCTCACTCATACTTATTTAGTTATGCAAGTGAGAGGATATTAACTTTCAAACAATTTCTTTACGGACTAAATTATCCCTACAATTATTTTGATGTGTACTAAATAAATAAATAAATATTACGACACATTTCACACACGGTTGGTTAGCTCTATACTGAACCATTTCTAGTTCGTATTATGGTTGCTTACACAACTGATATACTACATATACATACATACATATTATATATAAATACATATTTAACACCCAGACCCACAGCCAACAAATTTAGTTAAGCACAAAGATGTTGACCGGGCCGGGAATCGAACCAGGAACCTTCTGATTAGCAGTCCGGCATGGTAACCTTTACGTCAACGAGGTCGTCAACCAATTAAGACTATTTGTTACGTGTTAACGCTTGCCAAAGCATCTTATAAAAATACCGCCTCCACATTGAAAACATTGTGTCGACGATTGCATCTTCATATCGAACCCTAGCTAAGAGTACTATATATTATACCTATATGTTTATATAAGACAAGCGAGGGCATGCAGTAGAGTTACCTGTTGTAAATGAATTTCTTGGCGTCGGGGCGGCTAGCGTCTGTTTACTTTCGTAGCAATACATATTGCTAGAACTGACACATGAATTATAATATACTAGCTGACCCGGCAAACGTTGTTTTGCCTCACTTAGGGGTATGAAGAATAGATTGTAGCTTATATGACACGTTCCTAGATTTATCATAGCAGCGCCATCTATTGATTACTTACTCAACCCAGTCGAAAGGTATCGACATCTGTTAGAATAATTTGGAGTTAACAGATAATTGTGACTGTCAAATAATAACAGACAATAAGTAGCAATAAATTAAAATTGCGACTATAATTTGAGATTTAAACTATCCTATCTCTCAAGTTGGATCGAACTGCACATGGTGTGCGAATTTTATTATAATCGGTTAAGTGGTTTAGGAGTCCATTGAGGACAAACATTGTGACACGAGATTTATATATATTAAGATTATTGAATTTTTACCTTTTTTAAACTTACCCTTCTTCTTTTAATGAAATAAAAAAGTAGTAATTCTCAAAAACTTTTAGTTATATAATTAAGAAAAACTCTAATAATTTATTATGTTTTTTTATATTATTTGTTTTTATTTATATTTTTTTTTTGCATATAAGAATGCGAGATGAAAGAGAGTAGTTGTGCGTAATGTAATTTTTTTCTTAAATTTTCATGAGTAGAGCTTTCTAGCTAAATGGTGGTAAAAACGTTTCAATCAGACGGCCCCTGGTTCGATCCCAGCCTTACCCCAATGACTTGTTTTTCAAGTTATGTGTGGATTTGCACTCTTACTTATAAGACGTTCGTTGTTTTCTTTGTTTTTGTTTGATAAACGAGTTTAGCAAGAATCTAGAATACATGTAGATTTTACGAAATTTTCTCTTTAACTCTAAAAAATTAAGTCACTTTTATTCAAAGGTAGAACGCCTCGAGTAACATTTTCTTAACTTCACGCCAAAATCTTAAAATCTGCTACCATACAAGCAGCATTTGCCTCAGGCATCACTTTTGCCATCGTTTCGTGACTTAAACTGTCTGACTGGCTTTTCACTACGCGGTAGCTTACGTCACTTCCAGATTTCACGTCATTTCAGATTTTCTTGATTTCACGATAGCGAATAGAAATTATACCTCGAGTGAATGCAATGCTATCTAGAAGGACTGATATTGCCCTAAAATGTCGAATCTAGCAAACACTTTATTTACTAGTTTGAAGGATGGATTGCCTCGTGGCGATCTAATTAGGCGGTAGAGGGTGCTAGTGGCGCCTGTAAATTGGTACTAAGGTAGTTTTAGCCTAATAGGAGTGACGTCATCGGTCAAAGTTGAGAAACATAGATATTTTCCGTACATCAGGCCGAGGCAAAACTGTTTTCGAATTTTGAATGTATTATTAGTAAACCTCTTTGGCTCTACTGAATGCAACTAGCTGGTTTTAATACCATTAAATGTAACATTCTTAAGATGCACAACCTAAAATAAGTTCGATTTTTTAAATTAAATCTATGTCTATAACTTCATTTAGTCATCAAATACATACGAGTAGATCAATATAATTATGTATATTATGAATACATTTTATTTTCAAAAATATTATTGTACCTGATATGCTTTAATATTTTCCAGCGTTTTCAACTTAAAATAAAAGATAGGAGACATACCTAACAAACTTTAAATGAACATTTCTATTTGCTTTGCTCGATTTACTTTTTATTCGTTACTGAGACAATTTAATGAATGTATGCATGCTACATTTAACTTTATAGTCTAAACCTTTATGAACACTGTTTTCAAGCTATATAATTTATATTTACGTATATTCCAAAGTTTCTATGCCATCAGGGTTAATGTATTTTTTTACACCATAAATGTTTGGAGAGACTGTGCAGTAGAAATCCGGCCTAAGGTGGAGCAAGCCTAGTCTGGAATAACTCGCTCTCAAGGAGGCTACCGAGCTACTAGCGAGTGTGGCTCGGTGGTAATAACGTCTGCTTTTCAATCAGACAGCCCTTGGTTCGATCCCTATCTTACACCAATGACTTATTTTTCAAGTTATGTGTGGATTAACACTTGCTTTACGGTGAAGGAAAACATCGTGATGAAACCGGCATGTTTGAGGACCACAATGTCCGAAGATGTGTATAAACCGCCAACCCGCATTTGGCCAGCGTGGTGGATTATGGCTTATATCTCTCTTCTAGTGAGAGATGTGGTGCTGGAGGAAAATGCTGCGGATTCCCTGGACAGCAAAGCGTACGAATGTCTCAATACTCAAGGAACTGAAGATCAAGACGAGGCTTTCATCCATCTGCCTACAAAGAGTCCTTGAGTATTTCGGTCACATAGCTCGTAAAGATGGGAGCAACCTTGAGAAGCTAGTTATCACAGGCAAGATCGAGGGTAAAAGACCGCGAGGACGAAGTCCGGTGCGTTGGACTGACCAGATTCGCACCACACTCGGAACAAAAGTTCATGAAGCCATTCACACGGCAAGTGACCGGAGTCGATGGCGCAAGATCGTGCGGGAGAAGATGATCCGTGGCGGGGGTCACGACCCTCAGCAGTGAGAAAAACGACGCGAGGAGGAGGAGTGAGAGAAGGCCCCGAGACCCAGCAGTGGGAACGTATAGTGGGCTGCTTATGTTTATGCTATGCTAAGGAGGCTACCGGAACACATTGTCATGGTGCTTGGGTACAAATTTTACAACTTATAGGTGATTGAATGCCCTACCATCATGCTATATTACTTCAGAATATTTTGCATCACCGAAAAGTTGATCTCATTGATGGGATCAAACCCACGGTTTTCGGGACGTGAGGTGGCTGCACGCACGACTGAACTAAGATCGCTTCAATTGTACATTGTCATTGTCTAAATTGATGTAAATCAGAAAAAGTTTGTCTAGATCATCAAAAACCAGCATTAGATTTTGATATAGTATTCGTTCGTTATACATTATATAGTTTAGACAGTCTTGTTATTTTTATTTAGTTTTTATATAGTTTCCCTAACCTCGTCCTAACCGTAGGGCGTTTAAAACATCATCAGAGGATCATTTACGTGTAATCCGCAAACCCAGTCTTGGCTTTAGCCCAAACTTATCCTCATCTACATGGTAATAGTGTTCAGAAGTTGCCACCAATTTGCCTTAAACACAGATTATATTAAGCTTATTGATTTCCAACTAACAGCCAGCCCCAGTTTTGCACGGACTATAAAATAATCCAAATTATAAAAAAATAAAAATAAAGGCTACGTTACTCGGAGATAGTAATATAGCTTCCCAGCGGTAAAAAGCCAGCGGTTTTTGTTTAAATCGGTCAAGTAGTTATGGAGCCTATTCGCGTCAAATAAAAATTTTCTCTTTATAGTATTAGTATGACATTGGTGGCGATTCAGCGGCACACACGACTAAACTAAATTTAAAGAAGCCCCGTCTCTTTTCATCTTAGTTGGCCAGAAAGAGACAGCGATTTTAGAGCGCACCCAATTATATCAGCTCTAAATCTGACGTGTTTGACGTGATTTTAGATGTTTTGTCTATGGTTTAGATCGTACCATCTCTTTTCGGTCATTTATGACCGAAAAGCCAGAGCTACTTTAAATTTAGTTTAGTCGTGTGTGCCGCTGAATCGACACCATTGAACTATTACAAGAAAAAAAAAATCTTACTCTCAGCTTAATGTCTTTTCTCATACACCCTAAGTTTTTTACTCTTTACAACCAGGCATTTGACCAGCAGATCACGTAACCACACGAGTTAGTAGGGACACTCTAGCCTAAGGTGGAGTATCCCTAGTCTGGGATAACTGGCTCACAAGGATGCTGCTGTTAGCTGCTCAGCGACAGGTTTTTCAACTTGAGGGTAGCAACTAGCCAAGCAAACACTAGAAAATGACCTACCACCATGCTATAGTTATTAAATAGAACACTAAAAGTGTTTAATAAAAGGAAAAAAGTTTTTAATAATCTGTCTCCGTCCAAATGTTGTTTAATAAATAGGTTATGTTTTATGTTTGTTGTATGTTTTCTATAAGAAATTTAAGTTTTTACAATATTTCTTTATTAGTTTGGTAGTAATTAGTATAATAATAAACAAAGACGACTGACGCCCTGCATCACAGGCTCTCCCCGAGCCTTCCTGCGGGGCTCAGGGCTAAACCAAGCGTACTAAATGTAAATTGTAAGTATAGTTTTGTAAGTGATTTTTTCTTTTCTTTTGTAAATTGTACACATAAACATCTTTTTTTGATAAATAATCTAAATAAAATATAAATTCTTTAAATATATTTGAATCTGTAAAGTCTGTGAAAAAAAAAACAAACAAAATACGCAACCGTAAAAATACCAACTGAATGGCTTAGGTATTTTTACAATTCATTCATTATTTTATAATCTTGATGCTTTTTAAACGACTCTTGTCTAAAACAGGAAAAAGCTCTCAATCCATCAACATTGATAAATAAATGAAGCCGGTAAAGCTACCAAATTGCTTTTCCTTTTAGCTGGAGTTACCAACGATGCGCATTAAACGCTTTGCTTCCACTTTCATTGTGCGAACCGCCAAGGTGTGGAATTCATTGCCAAACGCCCTGTTCCCCAATAACTATAATCTAGCGGTTTTCAAGGCACAAGTGAACCGGTTTCTTCTGGCCAAGCGCGCTCCAACATTGATCACAACATCGCTTACCATCAGGTGAGTTGTGATCAAGCGCAAGCTCATTCAGTGTAATGTTTATCACTAAATAGTACTGCCACTAATCCCCAAAATACTAAAGTAGATAAAAAATTACATTAAACCGCAACAGCTTTTAAACACAAAATAGGCTGTATTTTTTATGACATAAATTTGCTTTTCATTACAGTTAGCCTGATGTAAGGTTACGTGGAAGCCTTTGATGCACATTTAATTTACTTCTTTCCATTGCATGTTTACTTCAAAAGGACATATTTGCTGGTTTTTATGACACCTGGGCGATATATCTCAGCTAAAAAATGTTTACACACCTTGGCGTTAGATTCAGTGACACTAACCAAATGTCAAGTACGCCTAGTTTGGAGTTACTGGCTTACAAGGAGCCTACCTGAACACATTATGAGGTGGTTGGTCTACAACCACTATAAATAATAATAAATAAATATTACGACACATTTCACATACGAATGGGTAACCCCATACTGAACAATTTCTAGTTCGTGTTATGGTAGCTAACACAACTGAAAAACTACATATAGGTACATACATATTTTATATGGATACATATTTAACACGCAGACCCACAGTCAACAAAGTTAGTTAGGCACAAAGATGTGGCCGGGTCGGGAATCGAACCCGGAACCTTCAGATTACAGTCCGGCATAGTAACCTTTACGCCAACGAGGTCGTAAATATACTATGAAAGTAGATCAGTCAAAAATAACTTTAATCTATGTCCCATGCATGGGTTGCTTGATAAGTGCTCGCCCGAGTGCTTATTAATCAGGTAAACTCAGGTCAAGTGAGGGATTAAGGTCATGCTCGTAAAATTATGACAACAACACCTATAGGGATTCTTGTACGGGCGCAGTATATTAACGAGGCTAAGGTTCTGTTGTTAACCGACTTAAAAGAGAATAAGATTCACAATTAGGTTGTAGGTATTTAAATTTTTCCGATTTCCGAATTTCCGTTCACGAAATTTTTTATTTTTTTATCAATATTATTTTATTTTCTCCGATTTGTCCCGTTCACAAAATTTTTAACTTTTTTCTATAATATCTGCTATATTTTTGTCTACATATTTTATACATTTTCGTGTAATTTTCTTGACATAAGACTTTCTTTCATTTTGAGATACAGGAGTATCTAATAATAGGGATTCTGATTCATATTACACCAGATGGTAAATAATATTGTGATCTATGGCGGAGTGTGCTTGCCTAGAAGATACTGATTTACTTTTGCTTTGAGACCCGCTAGATTATACTCGTTAGGAAAGCCTTTAATACTAAGTTCCATTAATCATTCTATCATTTGTGATTGTCATTAAAAAAAAAGGTGAATCATTTACCGATCATATCATAAAAGAACTCAGTAATTTGCGTAAGCAATTTGTTCAGCCTTACTATGTCTCTGACAACTAATGTCAAAGGAAGTATAGACGGAACGACAAAAAAAAATGAAAAAACTTTCTATCAAATGCATTTCTTATTGTTAACATAAAACAAGTTGATTACTAGTTTCAAGTTGATTAATTCAATTACTTCGTCGTATAATAAGATTTGTCGTTGGAGTTTTAGGACTTCGTAGCAATTGCTACGCTGTGACGTAGCGACAGCTACGAGTGTAGCAAAGTTCTACGTTTTAGGTACCTATAAGACTGTTACTGCTCGGTTATACTAATGAAATTGAATAAAAAAGTAGATACATCCAAATAAACTTATAAAACATACATATTTTAAATGGAATCAAATGTATATGTCTAAATTAAAAACCTTAACAATTCAATTATTACTATTAGTACAATCTATGGTACAGTTTTTAGTTTAAAATCTTATCTGTTTCTACCTATATAATGCGGTGGATGTAATTTGTGAGTTATATAGTTGCTGAATAAATAAATTAATAAATAATATGTCACTTTAAATACGCTACTAAAAAGATTTTTATCTATTTATGATACGTATTAATTTATTGGGAATTACTAATAACATACATTAAAATCACTTCATGTCGCTATTATTTGAAAATTGGAGCGACATGTTTGTAGTCAGAATTTATTTTTGCTTTGATAAGCATTTTGTAATTAAAAGTGCAAAACATCCTTATGTTTTGCACTCGATAAAGTTTTTAATTACAAAAATGCTTAACATTGGCGTATGATTGGCTAAATCAGCTTGTACGGAATAATTGTGAGTGCCACGTGGTTAGTTTACACTAATAGAATTTGCCGGATAGTGGATAGTATGAGAATTAGCTCGTCTTGTAAACCCACCTTTACATTCTATATGTAACACATCTCTTTCATGCCTATAGTGGAGGTCTTCACGTGCCAATATTAACATGCCGCGGTTTTACACACGGGCCGCTTTGACATTGTTCGACATAATTTCGATTCATGCGATAGCAAATATTAAAGACTTCGAAAGCCATTTCAATCGATATTCGATCTTCTGCTGTTAGTTTTAGGGTTGAATGTTGGGTTTAGGAGAATGATGGATTGGTAACCATAGCAACAAGTGGTTCCCCACCCCACCTCAGACTAAGCTTGAGATATTGCCTACAAGGCTTATGCGAAGGTTACTTGATAGTCTTTTCTGTCCTGTCGTACGATTAAAATGATATTACCGAGTAGCTATTTTCTTACGCGTTGACTAACGCTGTTGTTAGTATATTATTATGAGATGAAAAGGAAATTAATTCAGTAAGTTTTTACGGACAAGTGAGTATACATAGCTCTACATATATGTTTTTTTTATAAAAAGTATAATTATATAGTTTCTTTTATAAATACAGTGAAATCAAAATCAAATCAAAATCCTTTGTTCTTCCATTTTTATTCCCAAAATGATTTTATTAATAAGTTTGTGGTCTCAGAACTTCGTTATTATTACACAATTTTTTTTACAGTTTTTTTTTCAATTCGTCCTATAATTGAGTCTAGTTTTTTTGTTTGTTTCTTTTAAATGTTAGTCGCTTTATTTTCTACCGTAACAGGAAAATTACAAAAATAAACATTCTAAAATGAATAAATTCAAACTTAATTTAATCTGTTCGAAAAATTTTCGTCGGAAAACTAAATCTATTTTTAGAAACCGAGGTAAAAACTATCTAATACTCATATTCTAGATAGAAAACGTCTATCTGCAGAGAAGGTTTTTTCATTCACCCTGTCCGAAACTTGAGCGATGCGGTCCGCAGTGCGGCTACAGACACGTGCCTAGGTATAGTAGTAGATATACACCTATACATATAGATATTGAAGTAAAGTAGCATTCCTAATAAAAAAAATAGACCACTTGCTTTTAAATACTTACTTTTAAATTTGTTGGCTGTGGGTCTGGGTGTTAAATATGTATTTATTTATAATATGTATGTATGTATATGTAGTATGTCAGTTGTGTTAGCAACCATAATATGAACTAGAAATGGTTCAGTATGGGGCTAACCAGCCGTGTGTGAAATGTGTTCTGATATTTATATATTTATATAATTTATATACTTGCACTATAATAGAGCCGAAACCTTGAAAATAATTGAAACATTTCTTGTTTTTCCCTAGTACTATAAGAAATATAAGTTTCACACGTCAGATTTACATTATTTTTTTTTTTTGTGAAAATAGTGATTCAAATTGTAAAATACTTCTTTTGTAACTTGGTTGGCAAATTTCGTTTTCATTTGAAGCTACGAAACTTTATTTAACATTATTGGGAAAAAAATTTTGGCGGATATTATCTAACTGCTGGTAAAAACAGCTTTGAAATCCGTTCCGTAGTTTTGAAGAGAGAGAGAGAGAGAGTAGAAATACAGACAGACATACAGACATACGAGGAAAGCGACTTTGTTGTATACTATATATTTATGTTTTTTTAGAAATGGCTGAGCATTTTTGTAGTTTGTATTATGACCCATACCTGTCTCTTGGCGAGAGAAAACCCCGAGTTCCAGCAAACGACCGTGTGGGGCTGTTCTTATACCAAGATTAAGTGATTATTACTTAGTAAAGTATGGTATAAATTTATCACAGAATGTTAATTAAAGCTGTATAACATCAAATAAGGCGTAGCCTCAACCACAAATAGATACAACATTAAATTTAATTAACACCGAAGGCAACAGTTCATTTTTTATTTAAATTAATTAACTCACTATCAAACCGCTCAGCTTAATTAAATGGAACCATTCCCCAAAGTTTCGTCTAGTCATCGACTTTTTATTTTGCTTCAAGCGTCAATTAAATTGCTTTTCAGGGTATTTTCAGGCAGTATTTTAGTAGCGCTGCTGAATTTTTCATTCAATCAGTTTTAAAATATTGAGCGCTGAATCTAATTTCAACTAACGAATTGAGGTCAGCTCTTTAAATATTATTATATAAGTTGGGGTTATTAAATTAGAAGCCGTAGTATCGAAATTCTAGGCATAGTTGAATTTTACTGTTCACGTCATTTTGTTTGTCAATGTTTTTATAAACAGACTAGCTGCGCTCTGTGGTGTTACCCGCGTTAATCCGGGATGAAAAGTAGCGTGATACTGGGATAAAATGTGTTAATCCAAGGTCTAATCTATCTTCATAGTAAATCTCATCTAATTGATCCAGCCGTTGAGCGTGAAGAAGTTACATAGATTTTGAAGCTATTTGCGTATCCCATGGGAACCACAATTATTTTGAGATAAAAAGTAGCTTATGTGTAAATCACATTATAAACTATCTTTACACCAAATTTCATCAAAATACCTTCAACTATTTGAGCCTGAAGAAGTAACATACAAACGCACTTACACAAAAACTTTCGCATATATAATATAAGTAGGCATTTGCAAAGCATCTGCACATAAATCATTGTATGTATAACTCATAGCAAAATATACTTACAAGTTGTTTGATAAAAGAATTGTTCTATATGGTACGATTACCTATCTTATAAAATGAGAGGGACTTTGTGATCTGGAGCTGTTCAAGATAGAAGGTGCATTAAATTAAAAATTAATAAATATGGTGGTGACGGCCTCGATGGTATAATTGGTACCATGCCGGACTGCCAACCGGAGGATCTCGGGTTCGGATCCCGGTACAGCCAACATCTTTATGATGAACAAAATTAGTTGTCTGTCAGTCTGGGTGATAAATATGAATCGATATAAAGTGTTTATGTATGCCATGCCACACATATGTATGTATATACCATTATCCATACTAGAAACGCCTTAGAATGGGTCTAACTAACCGTGTGTGAGATATGTCAAATAAAAAAATATGACAAGCAATTACTGGTGAAGTTTAATAAATTAATAATATGAAAATATTTTAACGTTTTTGTTTGTAAATTGTACCAAATTAGCTAGTGACGCAACGGTCTTGGTCGCATAGTATTTGAAATGGATTGTGCATGTAAATAGTTGCAAAGCAAGTGTGCAAGCTACAATCTTGTGTGTCTCATCCTTAACGGTTTGATCTCCGCCGCCAGCAAACTTTGAATATCCTAAGAATGCAAATTGAATATTGACTCAGATGGTTCCATTAATTAGTTGGTTCTAATAAATTATTCATTGCCTTCGACGATGCTAACGAGTCTTCCAACTCTCGAGGGTAGGTACTACTGTTTTTACAAGAACTTACTCATTTACTGGCTAATTAGTTTTTCAATATTCGGTTCTAGATAAAAAGACGATAGAGGGAAAGAAAATTCAAGATAACCCGTTTCGATCTTTATCGAATTTTAGGGTAGTTCGGGCATTTCTTATTAGTATATATCGATTCGATCTTATATGAGAAAATAATTTTGTGGGTAAAATTTAGATTTATTTTAAGAAATTTAGATTAGATATCCTATGTATACGACACTTCACTTCAATATTCATATTTGCATATTTAGCATACAACTTCAATGTATACATGGTATATTTGATAATGTTTTATTCTTTATTATATCAAGTCAATAAAGAAAACATTTGAAAGTTCACTTCCTCTTGGTCACACTCATTTAGTTATTGAAAAGCTCTCTGTTCAATATTTAATCTGAACTATGAAATGTATTGTTTACTAACTCGAGCTACTCAAATTGTTTGTGTTTTCGTTTACAAATATTAAAATATATGTGATTTAGTATTAAATATTTGCAAGAATAACTAAGAATGTACAGTTATGAGTATGTATTTTCATTACTATCATAAACTTGTTATAAATAGAGAAGTAATAAAAAGTGAACTAAAGTAATTTACAAGTAATTTTTATTTGCAAAGTAGCAATTAAGCATAAATAAATATTTATTACACTTAATGCAAACGTAACTTGTATTTTATTTTTCATCAAAACTACTTTACGAAGAGCTCGAGAATTCTAAAGAATATTCCGAGAAAATAAAGTGGGGAGTACAGAAAATACTTTCCCAACAAATAAGTAGTCGTGAAAATTTTCCTCAAAGAGAAAATTTCTTAATAAACTCCGCTCGTAATGTGGGTAAAGCAAACGCACTCAGTGGTCCCTAAGCAAACTCACACCTTCGGTAAGATAACAGTTAGTGAAAAGGATAATTAAAACAAAACACAATCTCTATATCTCTATATTAGCCGAGGAACGTGAAGATTTTCTTCCAACTTTTAGTTTAGCATTTGCATCTTACGCGGTTTTAGAAGGTGATGCTTTATTTATGGGATGAAAGTACGAGTATGTCTCAGTTTTTTAGGGTTCCGTACCTAAATGGTAATAACGGGACCATGTTACTAAGACTCCGCTGTCTGACTGTCTCCAGGCGATATCTCAAAACCGTAATAGCTAGAAAGCTGAAACTTTTACAAGATATGTATTTCTTATGCGGCTATTACGTCGACTCTGTCGCGAGCGTCGGTCGCGCGTGCACGCACTCGCCTCTGGACGCGTTTCGCTCATTCAAATAGTGCTGGATAGTATCGATACTTTCAAATTATCGATATCGATAATAATATGGACAAGTTCCTGATTAGATCGTCGTCGCTGACCAGCCTGGGTAAGCGTCCGCTTGAAGACCCGTCGACGGATTGGGTAAAGCCTAAACGTCCCTGGCGCACACCAAGCTTTCCACCAAAACCGTCGACTAGTACGAGCAATCGTTACAACCAGCTCTCATATGAGACCAGCGAAGCATCGTATAATGCGCCTCAAGGTGAAAGCGACAAGAAGAAACTCAGGATTCCGCCCATCATAGTCGAACTCGGCCCGAACATTACGCACCAGATCATGCGTGAAAAAGTCTCCAAAACTACGACTGAATTCCACCTACAATACAGAGCCAGTAACAGAGTAGCAGTACATTGCTACACTGCTAATCATCACGACCTCATCAAGCAGGGATTAAAGAACGAGGGCATTGCCTTTCATACGTTCTCTAGAAAGGACGAAAAACTCCCTAAAGCCGTAATCAGGGGACTCCCACGCATTCCAGCTGAAGAAATCATAGCTGACCTGGAAACGCTGGGCTTTCCGGAGTGCAAAATAATTGAGCTTAAGCCGAAAACCTCCCAAGCAATAACTCAAACTTACCCCTTGTACCTAATCCAACTGCCGGTGGCCACTGACATGGGCAAATTCCGACGTCTGAAGTACATTTGCAAATGTGTAGTTGAAATAAAGAAGTTTAAGCCGAAGAGTTGGGAAGGCACCCAATGCTTTCGATGCCAGGGATTTGGCCACGCATCCAACAACTGTAATCTGCCAGCCCGTTGCGTAAAGTGTTTGGATCTTCATGCTACCAAAGAGTGTCAGAAGAAGGACCGCTCTACACCGGCTCGTTGCTGTAACTGTAAAGGTGACCACCCAGCAAATTACCGACAATGTCCAGCTCGCAAAATATACCTGGACAGGATTCGTGCCCAAAACATACCAGCACAGGAGCCACAAAAGCAGCACTCGAAGCCTGCAGGCAAGCCCTGGGTGCCTACCATCAAGAGCGTTACAAAAGTGAACTGGCCCGCGGTTGGAGCCAATATAAATCAAAAACCTGCTGATGCACCGACCAAACTCCAACCCAAGAATGCAGCAGACTCAGATACTTGCACTGGCGAGATGATCAAAATCTTTGCTGCAATCAAAACACTTAAAGAACAATTTATTCATTGTGAAACAATGGTGGACAAGATTATATTGATCCTGAACCACCTTGGTCAGTTTGTTTAGGGCGTCTTACGTCTCCTATCTTGGAATGCCGACGGCATTCGTACTAAAATATGTAAACTACTTGACTTAACTACATATGACGTTCCTTGTGACATTATAGCTGTATCAGAAACAAGAATATCAAAAAATACCATTTTAAACACACCTGGCTATGTATGCTACCGCCAGGACAAACACACATCTGGCCATGGGCAAGGGGTTGCTATCCTCATAAGATCCAATATTTTGCATACTCGTATATTCTTACCGGCGACAACACATATTGAAGCTGTAGGCATCAAACTCGTTCTTTCTTGCGGCAAACATATTATTTTAATATCCGCGTACCAATCACCCAACAAACGATTGCACACAAAAGATATAGAATTGTTATTTGGAATTGGACCTAATGTCGTGATAATGGGTGACTTCAACGCCAAGCACAAGAGCTGGTGCAGCTCGGATGAGAACACTGCAGGTAAGTTATTGTACAACCATATGCTTATGCATAATTACTTAATACATACTCCTGGATCGCCTACTCTTGTGCATTATAAATTAGGACATAGACCCTCTAACCCGGACCTAATCCTAACTCAAAACGTAGACATCTCAAATCTCAGAACAATATCAGCATTATCATCTAATCACTTTCCCCTAAACTTTGTAATTGAAGGCAATTATGCTAGACATAGTCCTTGTCAATACAAATATAACGATGCCGACTGGCCCAAGTACCGTGATATACTAGACAGCAAGCTTTTATTATCCCCTTCTGCCTACAAAACACAATCCGACATTGATCAAGCCCTTACTGATTTTACTAATACTATATATGAAGCTCGTAAAACGTCTGTCCCACCTGCCGATGCTATTATTAAGGCTAAGCCCCTCCCCCGATACCTAAAAAGGCTAATTAAGCTAAAAAATCAACTGCGTCGTAGAGAAGTATCCCTAATTGATTTGAATGCAAAAAAACAACTTAGATATGAGATTAATTCCCTAAAATACCAAATAAAAATAGGCATACAAAAATACAACGATAATATTTGGAACCATAAACTTAGTCGTGTTGACAACCCTTCTAACGACATATGGCGTTTAGCAAAGGGCCTACGATCCAAGCGCCACGTATTGCCTCCGTTAAAAAAGCCCGATAGTACTTCTACCGTTACAACCAAGGAACAGTGCGAATTACTAGCGGATGCCTTTCTCCAAAACATGTCACTGACCCTGAACTGGAAGAGCAGTCCCGAAATTGAGAGTAAAGTTCAGGCCTCAAACGATGTCATCAACGATTACGTCCCCACCAATCAGACAATTTTCGTCAAACCACATGAAGTGAAATTACTATTAATAAAGCTCAAAAAACGCAAGTCCCCTGGAATAGATGATATACATAACGAACTCCTAAAAAACTTATCCCGCAAAGCCACTGTCTTCCTCACATGCATATTCAATGCTTGTCTAAGGCTAGCATATTTTCCTACCTCCTTAAAGCGTGCTAAAATAATCCCAATTTTAAAACCTGGTAAAAATGAAGTGCTCCCAATAAGTTATAGACCCATCAGTTTACTACCCTCACTAGGTAAATTATTTGAATCAATTATATACTCATCTATATTAAAAGAGACTAAGCACCTAATTATAAATGAGCAGTTCGGATTTCGGGAATATCATTCAACTGTTCAGCAACTTGTAAGAGTAACAGAACATATTGCACATCATTTAAACCTTCATCAAACTACGGGAATGCTACTACTCAACATTGAAAAGGCGTTCGACTGTATTTGGCAGCAGGGCCTTTTGCACAAACTCTATATCAACAACATCGATATTAACCTAGTTAAATTGTTATCCTCTTACCTAACTAACCGACAGTTTGTTGTAAGTGTCAATAATATTAATTCGGAACCTCGCAACATCCCAGCCGGCGTGCCCCAGGGCTCGGTGCTGGGTCCGTATCTGTTTTTACTGTATTTGAATGGGATACCCATCCAGACTCGCACTAGCCTAGCATGTTTCGCTGATGACACAGCCTCGTACACGTCATCAGACGACCTTGACCTTGTCATTAGTCGCTTACAGCTTTCAATTGACAAACTCCATGAATTTTTTACAAACTGGAAACTCAAACTTAATGAAACTAAAACCGAGGCCATTTTGTTTACTCGCTCGCGCAAAACAGTAAAACGAACCCTTAAAATTAATAGTCACGTTATTCCATGGAGCTCCAGTGTCAAGTACCTTGGAGCTGTACTTGACAGTAAAATTACCTGGACTCAACATGTAGATCACATTAGAACTAAAGCCTTAAAAGCAATGGGTGCCTTAAGCCCCATATTCAACAGAAAAAGTAACCTTAGTTCTAAATCTAAATTACGAATCTACACAACCCTAATAAGACCGTGTCTTACCTATGCAGGTCCTGCTTGGAACGCTACGCGCGATTACAATTACATTAAAATTCAAGCTATCCAAAATAAAGCACTTAAAATCTCCTACAATACCAAATTCAGAACAAATCTTACGAAACTACATGATCGCATTAAACTCCCTACTCTAAAACAATTCATTCTTAAACTAACAAAAAATTTCTATTTAAAAATTAAAAGAAAACATGATAACATATTAGTTAAATCTCTAGGAACTACCAGAAGACATAACCTCCCGTATATCGATAAATACAACTCTTACAGATTACCCCATCACTATTTACTCGCTGCCTAATCCGCCTTTTGTGTAGCGGCCAGCCACACCTGACCCGTCCGCACACATGCCTACGCGTGCCTACGTAACGCTATTGCGTAGGCAATAAGGTACAGTTTACATTGCGCCACACACAGCGGCCGGTCAATTCACTAATGCTGTGCTCCTATAGCTCCATAACTTTCTATATGTTGTCTTTAAACTGTCCTTTTGTTTAAAATTCTTAGAAATAGCTGCAAACAAAAGGTGTTTACCTCAACTAACGCGACAAAAATAATGGAACAAGGAACGTCTTATGTAGATTAAATACGTACTATGTCTTACCTAATTTAAATATTTCTTCCTCTTTTATGTTATATTACTTGTGTTACCTTTGTACACTAAATAATGTAGGTACCTATGTCAAGCTTTTCGTTAAGCGTCGATTCATTTGCCAACAACTCGATGTGCGCACAATGCCGCGAGTAGCTTTATAATTAGTTATTATAAATTATATATAATTATAGATTTAACGAGAACTAAAACTCAACCTACAATAGTTAGACATAAGTTAAAATAGGTGCTATTAGCCTGCAAAACACTAGATAATAAGATTAAATGTTACATTAGTTATAATAACGCTGTGTGAACATACTTTGTATTTATTTTATGTTAATAAAGAAGTTTGAAAAATCAAAATCAAATCAACAACGGTACATGTAGACACCAAAAAATTTCACGGAATGTATAAATGTACAATACCTTTCAAATTAAATTATAAAACTTAAATAAAATTAATATTTGAGGGTGGCTCCCATACAACAATGGTACGGAATCCTTCATACGGGAGCCCAACTCGCACTTGGCCATTTTTTGTATCTATTGGAAATAAAGTTTAGTTTGTATTTTCCTTACATATAGCTAGTTTAAGACACTATGTAATGTTACGTTTTATAAACTATTTCTGCATCAGTTGAGACAGTGTTTTATATTCAAAATATTCGCATTTAAAATGAAGTGAAAATTTTCTCAACTTAAAGTGTATATTTGTTGCGCTAATGTAATGGGAGGGAAATAAATCAAAAACAGAAATTGTAATTCAATGAATGAAACACACACACTTAGACATAAATGTATTTTAAATATCCACACTTACTCATTAGATTTTGACATATCATTTCAATCTGGCGGTTTTCAAAGCAAGAGTGAACCGGTTTTTTCTGGGTAAGCGCGTTCCACCTTAGATCATAATGTCGCTTGCCATCAGGTGAATTGTGATCAAGCGCAAACCCATTTAATGTAAAAAAATATATGTATATATATATATATATATCCTTAATTATTTAAATCTAACTTTTCACTTTATACTACACAATTAAAGTTATTATTATTATTATACCTACGCAATACATCCTACACGTTGTCAAAATCTCCTCCCGAAATTATTACATCTTAAACTGAGAAATACGATTTTTTTTTATAACTTTTACTGCAAGTTTTCATCTGCTCTGTTACACGCTTGATCAAGAGGATAATTTTAATTTTATGGGGTAAATATATGCATCGAGACATAGTTTTTTGAATCAATTTCATACTTTGTGCTTAGGACAATATAGAAAGGGGACTCTGATGCCAATATTTTTATTACTGAAATTAGGTGCAAACTAAGAGAGAGATCGGGTGAATTCCACTTCGGATCGTACTTGGGCAAATGGTTGTCCATCGCTATACAACGCGGCAATGCCACGAGCGTTATTGGTATCTTTTCTTCAGGTTCTGTCCGGAGTGGTCTTTGAAATTAGTTTATTGGTCCTATTTAATTGTTTATTTTTTTTAAAGGTAAAACATATTATGAGCCTGTTTTGTCCCATTGAAGAGCAAAGGCCTCTCTATCCTCTTTACATTTATTACGATCTAAGTATTTCTTGCCAGTTTTGCAGTGTTTATCCAGTTCTTCCCGCCAATATTTTTGTTACATAAAGATAATAAATATTATCATATCATCAATTAATTGTACAACTTCTGGCTTTAGAAACATACAGAAATAATATAATAATAGTTTGCTGGTTTATCACTACAATTAGAAATATTTTTTCTATTCTCTATTCCTCATCCTCTTCTTCAATATCAGGTAGAATAGTAGTCGTATTAAAAATAGCTCGGACGATACCTTTAATTGTTTTCCTCGCGCCTTGTCGCAGCAGCGTTAACTTGAACTGCATCAAAACTATCAAATATGTTGACATGAAAGATATGTTCTGAAAAAAAACATAAAATTTCTTGTCAGTCAACTGTTTTTAGGGTTCCTTACCTAAAAAGTAAAAATAGGATCCAATCAATTAGCCTCCGACATGGCTTATACTTGTCATGAAAAATGTTGTTGATCGATTTTTACCGCGGTCGCAAATTAAACGCGTTAGTTTGAACGAGGCTTTACTTAACCAAGCTATACGCTACACTACTAAGGCATCTCCTTTTTCTTCGTATGAGCTGAATAGCCAAGCTTTGGTGTCGACAGTTTTCAAGCCATCCGAAGGCTTCTGACTTGGCTTAACGACTGCTGGTACTAAGACTAACAGCCGGGACCTACAATTTAACGTGTCATCCAACCTTCGGTAGCACCCAGGTGAGAATAACATTTCTTTAAAGACAGTTTTTTGCATGGTCACCCATCCGAGGGAAGTCCGCATCGACCGTTATTTAACCTCAATGATTGCGACAGACCATTTATTTAGCCGAGCTACAGGCGCGAATGAAGTATCATAAACATAAGAAAACCACTTCATTGAGCAAAATATACACATTTTTGTACATCGACACAAAAAATATTATGTAGGCTTATTAGTATATTCATGTCATAATGCACATTAAGATGCTCCGTGCATCCCACACGAGGTACATCCTGTGTTGTGAGATTCAGTGCCTTCCTTTTGACTCTAATAATACAAGTCTCAAATATTCTTATCCAACGGAATAGAATAAATAACAAAACAATAAAACAAAATATAACTAAACATAACTGACGACCTCGTTGGCGTAAAGGTTACCATGCCGGACTGCCAATCAGAAGGTTCCGCGTTCGATTCCCGGCACGGCCAACATATTTGTGCTTAACAAAATTTGTAGGCTGTGGGTCTGGATGTCAAATATATATCTATTTAAAATATGTATGTATGTATATGTAGTATATCAGTTGTGTTAGCTACCATAACACGAACAAGAATTGGTTCAGTATGGGGCTAACCAGCCGTGTGTGAAATGTGTCCTAATATAAAAAATAAAAAAAACTATTATAAAACTTAAACACAACTATTAAAGTATGAAAAAAAACTAAGCACAAATCGGTTCATTTGTTAGGAAGCTACGATACTACAGACACACACACAGATATGTCAAACTTATAACACTCCGACGTTTTTTCGTCGGGGTTAATAACTAGTTTATTAATAACTTTAGTATAATATGAACTATAGTATAATCTTGATTATTAACTGAATTTAGTAGCCCTTATCCTTACATGTGATAAGACTAGTTTATTAAACTTTATTAGCTTATTAAAAAACTTTTTTTCTTACAGCCGTGAACAGCTCTCGGTTGATATTGGTGAATCCGTCAAGATTCATGATGGGAGGGTTCTTGGAGATGGCGACGAGGAACATCTCCACCTCCCGCTGCGTGCTGCGGTCTATCGCACCCAGGTTCACGTTCAGGAGACGGACTTGGAACTCCAGGCCCACCTGGAACGCACCGTGGCTAGGGATTAGCTACAAAAAATCAATATAAAAGTACTAGCTGACCCAGCAAACGTTGTTTTGCCTCACTTAGGTGTACAGCGCCATCTATTTATTACTTACTCAACCCAGTCGAAAGGTATCGACATCTGTTAATAAATTAAGCAATAAATTAAAATTGCGACTATAATTTGAGATTTAAACTATTCTATCTCCTCAAGTTGGATCGAACTGCACATGGTGTGCGAATTTTATTATAATCGGTTAAGTGGTTTAGTAGTCCCATTGAGGACAAACATTGTGACACGAGATTTATATATATTAAAATTTTGCGCAAGTGGTTCATGTCAATAATCTCCATTGATTATTTCAACATGGGATTATTACAACATAAGTTTTGATGTTTTTTGGCGGATTTTTGGATTTCTCCAGAAATCTCCATTGTTCTATATCTCCTAAAGCTAATGGGGATTTCAGGTCAAAAACGCAATACCTTATTGTGGTACTTCACATCGTTTCTTATGTGTTCGGCATATTTAGAGAACAATTACGATATATTTGATCATGTGTTTGTCATTTTAACCTATACGTAAAATATGATAAATACCAAATGTTTGAGTGTTCTTTGTGTGAATACAATATTTGCTTGTAGTATAATGTTTATCAAAATGTAATATCGCCTTACACCATTAAAAATCTTAGTAGTACAAACAGTCGACAGGCCTTTGGGCGGCTTGAAAACTCTCGACATCAGAGCACATACGAAGAAGAAGACTATAAAAAATTGCGAGTATTTGAGATTGTTCCTCTTCAATTTTCAAACGGCTGAACTGTTAGTAAAATGAACATGAAATTACATGTAAGAGGAAATGCTGCCAGTATTGGGGGTACTCTGCCGCACGTCGATATTTTAGACGGCTTGTGAAGTCTTCCTTAATACAGATTAGGAAAATAATATATTATTTATATTTTTTCATTAAATATATCTAATCTTTATCTTGTCAATCTATGTACGCATTCGTTTTTTTGACATGGAAGAAATGCATTTACGCAGGGTATGTCGGACTTGGTGCCAGAGTGGCGACCACTACCGACTAAAACCTCCACGGAGTTCCCTCACTGCGTCTTAAAATCGAGGGGCTGGTCCATGTACGCACCAACCTATTCAACCTCCGCGGCAACAAGATCCACCTATTTAAAAACAAAAACTAAAATAATAATTACCTTTCTCGAAGCATGATAGGCTTCGTTACAAATAATGTAAAGCAGGGTCATACAGTACCCCACAATGACGAACAAACCAAGCTCCTTGTAGCTGAGACCACGTTCTAGCACCTCTGACAGCACCCCGTACAGAGATATTGTGGTGGTGAAGAAAATCACCATACAGTAGATTCCGTACATGTTGGAATATGCCCGACCTGGAAATACAATAATAGGTACTGTACAAAGTCGTTTTGACATTAACAATAAATAAAATACAATATCTACATACATGAATGTATATATCGACGCAGAAGTACCGTTGTAAAAAAACATGTTGTAAATTAAAACTTATTTTATTACAATATTCACACGGTTCGGTAGTTTAAATAATTATGAAAATCGGATAGATTTTTCAATTAAGTACTTTTAAGGGATTACAGAGATATTTAACGATTCGTCGATAAGATGGTGCGCTGACGGTAGCCCATCGAAAAGTGATGCTCAATGGCCGCCCCGCTACCATAGACACGACGCTCCGCTAGAACGACTCATAGACCAATGGTTTTTAATGACGTTGACATATGCACGATTGTCGAAGGTCGTTCTGCCACCATAGACAAAGTACTTCTCTGGACTCTTCTTTTTGACGTTAACACGGCTGCGCCGTTATATATTTTATGACACTTATTTGTTTATGTTGATTTTTTACACATTACAGCTAGGATTTGAACTGCAGGGCGCGTAATCACACGAGCCACCGACACTCTGGCCTAAGGTGGTTGCCAAGTCTGGAATTACTGGCTCTCAAGGAAATATATTTATCAGGTTAAGTACATTAATATATCTCAATGTAACACAATAATATTGTGTCTTGAACGTCAAATTACGACTTAAAGTAAAACACACACAATGTTTTTGATATCTCGTTCGTTTCTCTCATAAATATTTAAACCGGCTGTTTAAAAACACGAAACATAAATTGTGAAAAACAAGAATTGTTTAAATTTAAAGAAGAATATCAACTCACTTCGAAATAAAAACACCGTCCTTTTTACCTCAAGGATAAACAACTAATAAAGAGATTTCTATTCCTTACACACAAGACTTAATTATAACAGACGTTATAAGAAGAAGCTACGGCATTCGGGAAATATCTGCCTTAAAGTGTATTCAACTAAATCCGAGTAGCTTTTCTCGCACTTTATTAGGGATTTGTATGAAAATAGAAACAGATTTTCCTGTAGTTGTTCCACGTATAGCAACACACGCGGATGCAGAAAACTAATATCAGTAGTAAATCTTAGTTATTCGGCTGCAAAACTGTTGACACGAAGTTTCTAAAGGCAGAAGTAGAATTCTCAAAATTAAAATATATTAACCACAAGCAAAGCCCCGCAGTATTACACGCATTAACCTAGGTTTAAAAGATATTGATCCGGGATAAAAAGCCTATGTGTTAATCCAAGGTCTAACGTATCTTCACACTAAATTTCATCAGAATCGGTTCTTACACACAAGCTTTCGCATTTATAATATTAGTAGGTTTTACACTATAAGAGGCTCTTTATAATTATTTTAGTAAGTATTATTAGCATTAAAAGTTGTACTCGTATCTATGCTTATTTTTGTCGTACACCATTAACAAAAATATGCAAAATAAAACAACAGTAAATCTTTCACCAAATTACGAACTTGTTTCATCATAAAACTTATGTATTATTATTATAAATGGTAACCCAAGCAAAAACTGTTGCTTAACCTCGATGATCGCGTCAGATCACCTGAGTTAGCCGAACTACAGACGCATTCGTCCAATATGTTTTAAATTATGTAATGTTCTGTCCGAATTAGTGTACTGTTCTCCACAACGCTCGAAGTTACCATTTGATGCAAAAGGCGGCACATGGTACAAATTGGCCGTGTTTATTGTTTCCAGTTGGTGTGAATGGATGCTTTGTTTTAAGCCAAAGCTTAGATAATTTTGCGTTGTTTCACAGGAGCCTTTGCGCCATCAAGGAAGTAAATTTATTCCAACTACCTCACAAAAATACCTCACACAAATATATTCGAACATTAGTTGGGTTTGATGGGATGAGTCTTTTTTTTTAAAATGTTTTTTTTTTTTTTTTAGTTCAAATTTAGTAAGTATGAAACTACTGATTTTATACAAACGATTGGAACCAACGAGTATAAATTCAACTATTTTATACTAACAACCCCACTTTAGTAGAAACAACCATTTTTTTTTTTTTTTTTTTTTTTACCGATCTAGTTTGACAGTTATAGTGTTGTTACCAACTGATTATAGTGGACATGTTATCGATTCATTTTCGTTTTTTTTTTTTTTTTTTTGTGCGTACTACGTACGTACTACTTAACGATCTATTGGTGCTGTATAAGAGACAATTAACGGTTTGATCTACTATAATGTTTGAATACGAAGGTTGTATGTAGTATGAAGATAGCATATAACCTGGATCTTAGAACTTTAACCACTTTTAATACTGTACTAACCCGCGTATCACACTAACCCGTCACATTATACAGGTTATTTAATCAACCCCCCCGTGGGGCCCCGCATTGACGAGGCGGGGGGGCTCAGTAACCGTGGCCTGGTCACCCACGGTGAAGCGAAGAGGGTCCCTGAGGCGGGCCACTCCCTAGACTTGTAATCCCTGTACGCAAGTTCTAGATGGAGTGGCACCAGTAGGTTGCGGAACCTCGTTTCGGGGGGGTTTCGCAACTGAGGCGGGCTGCGGTGTGGTTTGGGAGGCACCGCAGCTGAAGGTGTGGGGCCGCGGCAGGAGAGAAGTGTCGGTATTACGGTACGCCGCTCTTCCTACCTGCCGCGGTCTCGACGGGGTCGCCACCGTTGATGGCGGACGCGGTGGGGCCGCAGGGAGAAGGGAGTGGTAACCGGAGACTACCACTTTCCCTATTCTCTGCGGCCGTAGTGGCATGTGACGGGGCCACAGACCTGACCCGTCACGGGGGACCTAGGACGTCGGACTGGGGTTGTCCGGCGTCCATTGCACTCACGGTCCCCGAGGTGGTTGCGGTGCACTACGTGCACTGCAAGGGGAGTCATCCCCTGAGGAGGAGTCTCTCTCAGGCTAGCCGAGGTGGGCGGGGTGGTGCGTTAATGCGAGAAGCGGAACCTCACCCCGCCCTTTCCGGTGAGGAGGCCATCGTGAGGTTTTAGTCGGTAGTGATGCCCTTCTGGCATCGAGCCCGACATACCCCACCCACCTCCCCGGGTGTGGTGGGCATGCGTAAATGCATTTCCTCACGTTAAAGAAAAAAAAAAGGTTATTTAATCAACGGCGCTTAAAATAAAGTCATTTATGTCATAATTCACATAAAAAAAGATGAATAAGTGTTGATATGTAAAGTAAAGATAGTTAAAAAAAATGTGAACATTGTGATTCTTTGTGATTGTTTTCACAAATGTGAAAATGTGATAACTTTACAAATGTAACTTTGCGACAATTTAACTAATAAATGTAACATGTAAATTTCATTTGTAATTTTTTAGCAAGATTGTTAATACAAGTGACTATTAACTTACTGAAGCAAATTTATGGAAATCTTAAACTTTAAAACTACGGAAAGTTTACTCTTGGAAGTTATGATAAGTTTCGGTGATCAGTTTTAGGCAAGTAAGGGTTTACTTATAGCGTGGCTTTTAGGGCTTCGTTTCTAGCTCGCTCTGAGATTGCATGAACGTTGCAACCTTGCGTTTGTAAGTTACAAATACAAATACAAATCATTTATTGATAACACCAAAGTTACAAGTCAGTTACTAGCTCCTCAATGTTACTTCTAGTAATGTTATTATTATATAATGTACTTCGTTTTTGTAAGCTTTGTAAATGTTTTAGAAGTAAATAAATGATTGATTGATTGATTGATATTACAACTTTTGCTTGCTTAGCGGGCCTATTATAACAGGGCACGTGTAACATAGCTTTATGTCATACATGTCTTGCAAGCTAATAAATAAACTTTATTATACTCTAAGGTTAAGAACTTTACCCAGTTGTTGCATCATGTGGGACAAATCAACCCAAAGATGGCGGTACTGGGCAAGCTTCAGAGCCGGATGTTCCGCTTCCAACGCCTTATGCAGGTTCATCGCTAACCCTTTTGAGGCTGTTCCGAAGGCATTGCAGTTAATGTACCTGGAAATAGTGAAGAAATGTATTATTTTCCTTTTCAATTTCATTAATTACTTAGTTCAATTTACTCTTCATTCTTTATAAATAAGATAAGGTAATCTTTATGGCGCACTACTTTTTTTCTCTTAGCATTTCAATAATTCTTTCCGTCTAAAGGTTGTCTGGAAGAGATCGCTTTTAGCAATAAGTGTACTGATGTGTGCCTACTTAGGATGTTACTTTTATATTGTTTTGTAATTATTATCTATATTGATAAAAAATAACAGTTTTTTTCTCTGTCCAAATTATAATATTAAAATAACGATTCAGAGATGTTTTACTTGTTCTAAATTGTACCTTACGTTTGGTTTTGATTAACATATATTTTTTTTACAAAAGACATGGTAGAGCAAAAAATGCTCGAATAAAAATATACACTAAAATACAGAACACAACTGTTACTTTCGCTCGTAAATTCCTCGTGCATTTTTCCATTTGAATTTTCAACAGTTTTCCTTTCGTTAGAACTGTTTTAAAATTCACGCCCGTAAATTACAGTTCGCCCACGCCCTTGTCACATAAAAATCTAGCCGAAAATACATTTCGTATATTCTGTATTTTAGTTGCAGCCAAAACTACAATGTGTGTGTTTTATACACGCGCATTCGCTAAGCGCAAAGAATAACTTTCGGTTGTTGATTTACCCTCAAACAACGACCAGTCTTTGTATATCCGGCTTTGTAAATCCGAATTTACAATTCAGCAGTAATATACATACCAAAGGCAACGAAATCCTTCGAACGAAGCTAAAGTGGGAAAGAATTGTACAGTTCAGGTGCCCGAATATGTTTGAATTTCGTGTCTGTTTTTGATTCGTCGGCCTCGATATGAGTCTTTGAGCTGATATTTGCGTAAGGGATAAGGTATTTTAGCTGTAAAATTTTAGGTATCTTATACCTTAAAAAATTAAGAATTAAAATAACATTGATGTAACCACTTCTTCTTCTTCGTATGAGGTAAGTGGCCAAGCTCTGGTGTCGAGAGTTTACAAGCCGCCCGAAGGCCTCTGACTTGGTTTAACGACTGCTTGTACTAATACTTGTTATTATCCGCCGGGGCCCACAATTTAACGTGTCATCCGAGCCACGGTAGCACCCAGACGAAAATGCCACTTGAAAAACGACCCAAACACTGTCCGCATCGACCGTCGCTTAGCTAATTAAGATAAGGCCCCGAGTCCCAGCAGTGGGAACGTATAGTGGGCTGATGCTTATTATACCTAAGATTGTGTTCCGGAAGCCTCCTTGAGAGCCAATTATTCCAGACTTGGCATGCTTCACCTTCAGTCGGAGTGTCGATAACTCGTGTGGTTACGTGCTCTGCTGGTGAAATGCCTAGTTTAGAGCCTAGAGCGACTTACCAAAGCGAACAGAATCCGTCAAGCATAGCAATGATATGATAGTAAGCGAACGAATGCCACAACTCGAAGTCATCTTGCAAGTAGTACTGTGAGAGTATGACGGCAAAACTCAGGCCCCATGAGAACACACAGAGACCCCACGTTAGGGAATACAGGTTGGGAAATATTATCGGAGTTCCTGTGATTTTCAGGTACTTTAGCTGAAAGAACGTTGGCTATTTAGTATGGTACATTTATTACATCTCTGTCTATTGTTAATTTTTTTTTACACCAGTTAATTGACAAACATACAATTTTTATTTTCTCTCGTTACAGAAAAATAAATAAGAGCCTGTAAGAAGTCATTCATTTATTATGACATCCTTTATCACTCAGTCGGCTGTCTAATGAAAACAAAAGAAGATTAGTAAGTATTAGAAGATTATTTCTATAGTAATTTAACATTTTCCTATTAGTTACGAGTATTAAGAAAGCGTAAGCGTAAAGAGCCCGCTATTCGTTCGCTAAGAATAACGGGCTTTATTAGAGAGATCTAGACCATAATCCACCACCATAAATATAGTATCCGAAAATTTGTGTCAACCACCAACCCACACTTGGTCAGCATGCTTGATAATAGTCTAGATCTCCTCTCTTAGTGAGAGACCCAACAGAGGGAACGTATAGTAAACTACTTAATATGATTATATAGCGGTAGTAAATAATCTAAAAATTTTGCATCGCATACTAATTACCGTATATTTATTTTTTAACCGACTTCAAAAAGGAGGAGGTTATATATTCGACGTGTATGTATTTTTTTTTTTTTATGTATGTTCACCGATTTCTCAGCCATTTGTGGATCGATTCTCAAAATTTTTTTTTTAATTGAAAGAATATGGTTCTGAATTGGTCCCATTGTCACCAAAACTGGTTCTGATGATGGACTCCTAGGGAAATCGAAGAAAAACCTAAAAAGTTAGGTTATTTTTACGCATGAAGAGAGATTCACGCTCGTTTGGCTGTACTGATATTCATGAAATTTGAGAAGAAAATAGGTAAGACTATGTGTTAACACATACGCTACTTTTTATCCCGAAAATAAATACTATTCCCGTGGGATGCACCAAATAACATATGAATCTTTTTAACTTCTTCACGCTCGAACGGTTGTACTGACATTGATGAAATTTGGAATGAAGGTAGGTTAGACTATGTGTTTACACATAGGCTACTTTTTATCCCGAAGATAATTATTGTTCCCGTGGGATGCACTAAATAACACATGACACACTGATTTCGCTAAAATTTGATATAGGGGGTAGACTAGACCTTGTATAACACGAAGGTTACTTTTTATCTTAAAAGTCATTGCTATTCCCGTGGGAAGCCCAAATAACTCGTAACCTATTTTACTTCTTCGCTCTCATACGGCAATACAGATTTCGCTCATAAAATTAGCAGCCTGGCTAACAAAAGTAATCTGACGCGAACATCGAGGCTTAGCAACGGCCCATGCGGCCAGTCTTTGGATGGGTGACCATGCACAAGACTTCCATAAAAAAATGTGATATTTTCGTCTGGGCGTTACTGTGCTTCAGATAACACGTTAATTTGTTGGGCCTGGACCACTACTCTTAGTACAAGCAGGGATCAAACTAAATCAGGAGCTTGAAAAACTCTCGACGCCAGAGCTTGGCCACTTGGGTCATACTTAGTGGAAGAAGGAACTGTAAAATTGGATATATTAATAGACAAGACCCACGAACGGATAAGGAAAATATTTACGCGCTCGCTTCGCTAGGAGTTATCCCGCTTCGTTCGAATTTCCCCCAGGATGTTCTGGGCTTATGACACTCCAAATATTATATAATTTGTGCTGCTTTGGACTTCAAACGGTTCGAACAAATACGGTGAAAATTTTCGCGCTCGCTTCGCTCGCGCATAGCTCGCTTCGCTCGCATCCAGCTCGCTTCGCTTGCAATTGATTCTAGTACGTTTTGACACAACAAACATTATGTAATTTGTGCTGCTATGGACTTCTTTATGTTCAAACGGTTCGAACAAATACGGTGATAATTTTTCGCGCTCGCTTCGCTCGCAATTGGTACTAGTACGTTTTGACACAACAAACATTATGAAATTTGTGCTGCTTTGGACTTTTTTATGCTCAAACGGTTGGGACAAATACGGTGAAAATTTTCGCGCTCGCTTCGCTCGCGCATAGCTCGCTTCTCTCGCATTCATCTCTTTTCGCTCGCACTTGGTTCTAGTACGTTTTGACACAACAAACATTATGTAATTTGTGCTGCTTTGGACTTATTTATGCTCAAACGGTTGGAACAAATACGGTGAAAATTTTCACGCTCGCTTCGCTCGCATCCAGCTCGATTTGCTCCCAATTGGTTGCCTGCCTGACACACGCCAAATTTTTTCATCGTGAAGTTTATTTGGCTCTCCATAGCTAAAACTTAAACAAAATATCATTACCAACCACTAAAAATGTAAAAATAAAATTGTTTTAAAAAACAAACAACCGACTTCAAAAACACAACTAAAAAGGGAAAAATAATTTTAAGCCTAAATCAATTCAAGACTATATAAATAGAATAGGAGAGTTTATTTCATGTACTTATAAAGAACTTTTTGCAATTTTTAGTAATCCTGTATTCTTGAAGTCGGTGCCATCTAATAAGAACAAATTAATGTTTGTTAAAAAAAACTATTTTCAATTGTCTTGCTTTGCTGGCACCGACTCCAAGAATACAGGATTAGTAAAAATTGCAAATAGATTTTTATAAGTACATGAAATAAACTCTCCTATTCTATTTATATAGTCTTGAATTGATTTAGGCTTAAAATTATTTTTCCCTTTTTAGTTGTGTTTTTGAAGTCGGTTGTTTGTTTTTTAAAACAATTTTATAACCGTATACAAATCTTTCTGTTTTACGGATTATCTTTCTACGTGACTCTGGAAAAATCGCAAAGTTAAACCTATTCTAACGTATTTTGAAATCATTTTCTTAATTAATTTTTATTATCTTATTTAAGTAAAGCAAGGTTTGTTAGACCCTCCTAAGATGAAAAGAGACAGAGCTACTTTAAATTTAGTTTAGTCGTGTGTGCCGCTGAATCGCCACCAATACCTTGTAAGTTTATGAGCGTGTGGTTGTCAATAATTATTAAGTTATTATATTAATAGTAGTTAATATAGTAACCTAATATATAATATACGGTAATTCAACTTTAACTTTTGTTTGTTGGCTTCGAGCAACGGTTTAACTTGGCGATTCTTCCAGTTTCACGTAGAAAGATAATCCGCCAATTATTATTATAATAAATTCTTTTAAGTTACCTGGTAATGCGTCCACATGTTCTTGAAGATAGCAACTTGTGGCCCGTGCCGCCATGACGCGATAGGCAGAAGGAAATGTGGTATCAAAATGCTCAAGAATATAATGTTGTAGATAACTTCGTCAAAACGCTTGTTTGAACTGTTTTGGAAATTCTCATAACGCTCTTTTCCAACTGAAAAATATAAGGTAGTTAAACCGGGAGTTGACATCTAAACAAATTGGCCAAGTGCGAATCGGGCTCGAGTAAGAAGAGTTCCGTACCATTGTACGGTAAAAATAAATACTAATTCTATTTTATAATTATTTCTGTTTATAGTTTGTACATTATGAAATATTCTGTGAATGTTTAGAGGGTCTACTAAATGTCTCTTTTTTAGTTAAAATCGATTAAGAAAATGATAAAAAATACATTTGCTATATGGGAGACATCCTAAATATTTATTTTATTTATATTTTACAAAAACATTCGAATGGTAATATAAATTTATATATATATGTATTCTGTGAAAATTTTAAGCGTCTACCAGCCGTACGGTTTTTATACAAAGCAAAAAAAAATATGAAAAAAAAAACATGGTTATGTAAGGGGACCCCCTTATTTTTTTGTAGTATCTGTTGTCACGGCACGGGAAATACATACTTTGTAAAAGTTTCAGCTTTAAAGCTATCACGGCTTCTGAGATATAGCATGGTAAGAGTCTGTTACATCCTAGTACAGTATGGTATGTGTTAGATGACAAAATTAAATATTTAGTGTACTTCCGCTGTGATCCGAAGAGTCAGTTACTCTCGACTTGTCGTTCGAAGAGTCAGCGTCTCCTGATGATGCCTTGTGATTAGGCGAAACACGTGTAGAGTTAAGAACTTCCTAATTGTGATAGGTAACGTTAATCTTAATTAATCTTAGTTAATTGATCTTAGTTAATTAGTCTTAGTTAATTAAGCTTGGTTAATTGATCTTAGTTGATTTTTCCTTTACTTGTCTTAATTTGGATTTCGGATCACAGCGGAAGTACACTAAATATTTAATTTTGTCATCTATTTACAATGGATTTCCGCAAAGTAACGCCTGAGTCAATAAGTTATGGTATGTGTTATCCTAGTGTTTACTAGGATATACCGTAACACAATGCTAATTATAGTTTCCTCACAATCTGTTCCTACACTGAAAGCTCATTGATGGAGATTGAATCCACAACCTTATGAACGTAAGGCAGCCACAAGCCCGACTGAACTGTCATCGCTTCAAACACTTGAACATTGCAAGCGAATACCGTCTTTAAAAATTTTTTTTTTTTTTTACAAAAAACATACCTTTTACTACAATTATCATCTCTAGGCCCCATACCAAATACGCCCAAAGAGTAGCTTTTGATATCCAATTGTAGGTGGTGCGTTTTGTAGTCTGAGCATCTGTAAAAAAAAAAACGTAAATTTTTTCATTTGTTTTCAAGCCCATTAAATGTAAATAAAAAGTTAAATAGAGTTAGTTGAATATAACATTTTTATTCATCATAACGTATCCTAGTTATTACAAATTCGATTTTTAATAACAAGATAAGTGGAATCGTCAAGAAACCTACGTACAATATCTTGAATGTTAAAAACAAATCATGTCCACGCAATTACCTTTTGGGACCCGCATTATGGGCATGACCCCCATAATTTGGAAGAGGACTAGCAAACTTTTAGTTGTATGATAAAAACTGTCATGTTCATCCAATAACGCGCCATCTTTGTCTGTTATTTGAGGGCCGTAGATTTCTTCGGCTTTGTAATCTGAAACCACAGGTATCAGTAAAAAACTAAACATAAGCGGAACCATACAGTCTTAGTTAAATAATGTAAATTAATTAAGATAATTTGAGTATATGTCATTAAGTAATGAAGGTAACAAATAATAAAACGACGTATAAATCTAAAATGTATTAATAAAATATTTTGACTTTAATCATTTCACACATGGCTAGTTAGCCCATACTAAAACACATTCCAATTTGAACATGCGAAGATGTCACAAGAAGGTATTACGAGTAACATATACATAATTGAAATAAAAACAATGTGCTAGAGATTATTATTTCTACGTACATTAATTCTTATTTTTAATCGTTACCTGCTTGAAAAGTTAAAAAAAAGGAAGAAGCAAGTTTTGAAGCTATGAAAACTCAGTTGGACGTGCGGCTGCTTTATATCTCAAAGGTCGTGAGTTCGAAACCACCAAAGAGCTTGAGCTTTCGGTAAAGAAAAACATCGTAAGGAAATCATGGCATGGTGGTACGGCATTTTTTTGTGCTCGACTGACTAGCAACCATCCTCAAGATGAAAATTCTATAGCCACGCATTTAGTGGTGTGTTCGGCAGCCTCCTTAAAAACCAGATATTCCAGACTAGATATGCTCTACCTTAGGCCAGAGTGTCGATGACTCGTATGGTTACGCATCCTTCTGGTCAAATGCCTAGCTATGAGGAATAAAATAAAAAGAAAGAGATGGTAATATAGCCACTTAAAAACTTTTCAAAACACATTATCTGAAAGAAACTCGCACGTAAATAAATTATTTCCGATCAACAACTCTATAAATATCATTCAGTATTTTACAGCGACCATAAAAAATATAGCTTCATCCGCGTCTCTTCGATATTATTTACAAGCAATTGCTTGATGTTTCTTTTTTATTTACTGTTTGAAGAATTTTCTTCATAAAATGAATTTTGCTCTTGGCGTATTACAATGTTAGAAGCGCTTAACTTGTATTTTATTATTAAATGGAAATTAATCTAAATCTACGGATAGTCTGAAATGGAAACTTCTTTTAAGTGACATCACAAATAGATATCTAGTTACGTGCCTTTTCAAGTATATTTTACATCAACAACGTCAACAATAGCATCAGATATTAGAATACATTTCACACACGGCTAGCTCCATACTAAACCATGCCTAGTTTGTAGTATGGTTGCTAGCACAACTGATGCATGATGATGTACATATAAATAATAATGTAATCTATACGTATTTAACACCCAGACCAACTGCTAACTAATTTTCTTCATCAAAAAGATGATGGCCGTGCCGCGAATCGAACCCAGGACCTTCTGGTTGGCAATCTGGCATGGTGACCATTACGCCGTCGAGATCTTACCATGATATAAGTAGGTCTGGAATCTACCTTCTCGTAATCTGGAATTACTAGCTCTAAAATTCACCGCTAGGTGTTTGATAAAATATCCGCATTTTGTGAGTGGTGTTGTTGTTAAAGATAGTTTTGAAAATAAATTATTTCTTTCTTTCTTTAAAAAAGTCAGGCAGGCAAACTCCAGAAAATGCTCTTTAACATGTTTTTGTTTTTTAACACCGGAGAGCACCGTTTGCGTTTTTGTTTACCACCAATAAACGCTGAACGGTAAAAAAACGCAGCACTGGTAAATCAGTAAGCAAAACAAATGAAACACCCAAATACCTTTTATTTCTCTATCATTCATCTGTCCAAACATGTCCCTCCGTCGGCTCTCTTCATTCTGGTTTGGATTGTATATTTTACCGTCCCTGGCTTTCCACATAATAGTCAACTAAAACAAAGGTTATTTTTTCCTTTGAAATAATTTTAACAAAAGCACAAAAACTCGTGCGGATTTAAACTAACAATAAGTATTCTTCCCTCGAATTTCATGAAAATGAAGATTTATTATTATTAATATTATTTCCTATTGAGTCCCACTACTGGGCAAAGGCCTCTCTTTCATCATTCCAGACAACCCGGTCTTTAAAAAAGATTTACTGATTGCATTAAAAAAAACCTAATGCAACAATCAGAGTCATCTTAAACTAACAAAAAATTGGCATAAGAGGTCTACCCGACAGCTTAGCAACTTCTCTTTAAATTACAAACGCAAAAGTAATTATAACAACCGTTTTAGTAATAACATAGAAAAATGAAGAGTGAGAGTGAGGAAAATACTCGGAAACCTTATTCAATACGCTGTTTTCATCAAAAACATTATATTGAAATGAAATATCTTTACTATATAAAATTAAGGTAAAAGAGAAGGCAAACGGCGAAGGAAGACCGGGAGATGTATTTACGGGATAACAAATACAAATAAAAGAAAGTTACCAATAAGGAGTATATGAAGATGTAAAAATGTTGACAAAATGTCGATATTAACTTAAAATGCCATAAATACTACTATCAAAAACCCAGGTGCTATACTCGTGATATGTATGTCACATTCTTGGCGTATGTACTTTCCTAGAAAACTTGTCAGCTTTTATATGAAAGGCAAATATCACATAGGATACTTTTTATCCCGAACATTTAACAATTGTGATTCCCGTGGGATACGCAAATAACTTCAAAATCTATGTTACTCCTTCACGCTCCAACGACTGGACCGATTTAGATTAGATTTTCAATGAAGATAAGTTACACCTTGGATTAACACACAGGCTGCTTTCTATCTCGGACTAGCGCGGGTAACATCGCAGGGTGCAGCTAGTAATTGAAATAAATAGCTGTGATATGAGAAATACTAATATCTATGTACGTACCTATACATGTGTTTCCGCGAAGTTATTTTCTATTTCCTTTGTTTCGAAAGAACTGCGTCGGTAAGTTAGTATTGTCTCGAGGTTTGCCAGCAATAAGCTCGGTAAAAGCTCTGTTGGTCGTAGAATAAGGCTTAATCAATCATACGACGACTCAGCTTACTCCGTTATGCGCGTTTGTTATTAGAAAACTGTGGAGACGACATTCTACACATAACTAGTATAAATAAAAATAAATGATAAATAAAAAGCCCTATTGCTACATTTGATACTAGCAGATCATCCTGGCTTTGCACGGCCTATAAAATAATCTAAGTTACAAAGAGAAACAAAATATAGCCTTAATTACTCAGGAAAAATTTAGCTTCCCAACGGTGAAAAATTTTTTCAAATCGGTCCAGTAGTTTCGGAGTCTAATTGTGTCAAACAAAAAAACTTATTTTTCCTCTTTATAATATTGGTTGGTACTTATAGATAACCCTTAATTTGGATCTGTACAGTATACTGGACGTCGACTTTCACAATTGTGGGCCACAAATCCTACGTCTATTTGCGGTACAAATTATTTGAGCACATTTCAATGTATTTTAGTAGAAGAAGAAGATTTCAATGTATTTTAGTATTCCCACAATAATCAACAAAGCATATAAAAACACAAAGTTATTACTGCCAACATGCAGAGGACAGCGGACGTGTTACGAGGACTAAATATTTTTGAGTCTTAGAATCCTACTATGTAATACTATAAATGCGAAAGCAAGTATGTAAGTTTGTATGTTTGTTACTTCTTCACGCTCAAACGGCTGAACTGATTTTAATGAAATTTGGTGTGAAGATAGTTTAGACCTCGGATAAAAATTCCGGATTAACTTCTTCTTTTACTCCTGGATTGACGCGGGTACTGCCGCGGGGTGCAACTAGTGATAAATTAAATGTCAACAAACCGACTGTACAGTTTTCTAGCCTCACTACATTATACAGAGAACAAGGTACAAACGACGTCAAGCCGACGCAGGAGCGTCATTAATTCATATTTCACACTAATGGCGACTTTCGAAAATACTTAACGGGCCTTAAGTGAGATGTGGTACGACCTCGCCTTAATATTCCATGACGCGGTTTAAGGAAGATAGTTTATTATTCAGACAAAGTTAAGGAATGTCTTTAAATAGCGATAAAGTTGATTTGGGGTTTAGATTTTTCTAAGACTTAGACTTAGGCGAACGTTAGTATAAGGCGGTAAATTTTTTTTTTTTCAATACGGTCAACCTACTTTAAGTTATTTATAACCTGCTAGTCTTTGAGTAAATGTCCTTAAATTTTTAGATCTCTGAGGTAACAAACATATTTCTAAGGTACTCTAATTATTTTACTTTTATAAGCATCTACTTACTACCAAGCCAATGACTGTAGTAGCGCCTGTGGCTCGGTTAGCTAAAGTGATCTGACGCGATCATCGAAGCGAAGCAATGGTCGATGCGGGCAGTGATTTGATGGTCCATGCATAAGACTGTCGTTTTTCAAGTGGAATTTTCATCTGAGCGCTACTGTGGGTCGAATGACATGTTAAATTGCAGGTCCCGGCTGTTAGTCTTAGTACAAGAAGTTGTTAAGCCAAATCAGAGGCCTTAGGGCGGCTTGAAAACTCTCAACAACAGAGCTTGGCCACTTAACTTATGCGAAGAATTAATGAATGACTTAATTTTTTTGTTACAAATCATCCATTATCGGAGAAGTTACTTAATAAATGTAGAAACTAAAATTTATTACAACTTAGACTATTGTACTATTATAGAACTAGGTACATTAACACGGGCTAACGCCCAGTTTGATAACTTGAGCCGAATGAAATTTTAATGTTTTTGTTTCTGACCAATAAATCAATTTTGAATTTGGAAAACGAAATTGAATTTAAATTCAATTTACTGTTGTGGAGGAAAAAATACCCCTATTCTCTGAAGAAAATTTTACCTAGTCTACCAAGCCAATAAATACAAAGTTTTTATTTAAAGTACTTTTAATTTGTTTTTCTACCTAGATTTTCTGTAAAATAAAAGTGCCCATTTAGCTCATGTCACGTTTTATTGATGTGAAACATATAGATGTTTCACATCAATAAAACGTGACATGAGCCTATACTATTAACTATTAGACTATAGCCGCACTTAAAACCGATTTCTGGCGTGGCGACGCGTTGCCACGCTATATGATGACATAGGGAGACACTGCTTTCTTCTCAAAACAAACGAACTAAGTAGTCAAGATTTGGAATAAATTCGTGAATTTTTGTTTTTCATGAAAATAAATAGTCATCGTTGTCTGTAAAAAAAAATGTAATATTTAATTTTATCATTATGTCATTTTTAGTTCCTATCACAATGTTCTCTTCTTCATATTGCTTTGACATAAGAATGCCGATGTTTCACATTTGCCAAGCGTCCCGTGACGGCTCACATTTTTTTTGTTATGCTAGTAAGCAAAGCTAGTAAGTAACATAACAATATTTTGATAATGAGTTATTTACAATTTTCGGTGAACCACCTTAATTTAGTTCAATAAACTTATCGAACACAATTAAGCGTTCCACTTGAGCGGTTCTAAATAGGTAGATTCCCTGAGGGATGATCTAACATGCTTACGTCAATCCTTATTCAATTATCTCCGTATTACCCTGGTTGTGCTACAATCAGGCTCAGCACACAACTACGGGATGGTTCCGTAACGTATCCGTAACATATTTTTTAAAAATAGCTCTGATGTGTCTAAGATTCAAGATTTTTAAGAATAGTATATGGTTATTTTTCTGTTTGGAAGGGAAAAGCCGCAGATTTTAAGTAAATTTAGAAGCACTTATAGACAATCCGTTTTAAGAATATTATAGTTTTTATTCTATTTGCAAAAGAAACGATGGTAATGGAAGGGAAAAGCCGCAGATTTTAAGGAAAATTAGAAGCACTTATGGACATTGCGTGACTATCCGATTAAAAAAGTAAAAAAAGGATTTAAAAATATGTAGTGAAAAATTTACTTCTTTTCCTCTTCTTTTTGATTTTCCTTCATTGTCTCTACCATGGATCATGTGTGCACATTGATAGATTTTTACTAAAATATAATAAATACATTTTGACTTTGAGTGCTAAACCTGTAATAATGTTTTAACTCCATACTGATAAGGATGCAATTTACTCATTTATTTTGGTGACATAAAAATATACATCTTTTTACTAAAACATAAAAATTAAAATTTTAAATAAATAATACCTAAATGACAAAATATTAAACCGCCTATGACCGTACCTGGCGCATAGATTTCCATTACACTGGCTGCGTTTCCGAGAATGCGATTGAGAATAATTAAAACTGTCAGGATTCCATCATGCGAACTAGAGTACCGTCTCACTGATCTTTATTTAAAATCTATAATGTAAAAATAAGTCGGGTTTTCCTTCCTGATGCTATAACTCCAGAACGCACGAACCGATTTCCACGGTTTTGCATTCGTTGGATAAGTCTCGGCCTCCGTGAAGTTCGCCGGGTTTGCTAGTCTCGTATAAAGGGCGATCAGACCTACACTGATAACACACAGAAAACGTGTCGATGATTACTTTAAGTTTCACTTAAAATACGGAACGTTACCGGATGTGTGTAAATAAATCATAAATGAAACACACTGTAGTTGCTTTTGTTTGTAGATAATTATCGTGTGATAACATTGAAGTTAAACAATTTCGCTCATGTTATAGTTTACTTTGAGCATAATTAACATACTAGAGATGTGTTGTGAATCGGTGGTACAGTAGGTTCATTTTAGTACGGTGTTTTGTACGGCTATGGACTCAAATGTATGAAACAACTGTTTTTTTTTACGAAATTGCAAGAATAGTAAACTATACCCTAATCCCTGTTACCTACAAGATAAATACAATTTTTCAGTTTTCAAAGCGGTTTTTTCTTGGCTAATACGTTGGCACATAAATTGTTTGTTGTTCAAGACTTAACAGTCATAAAATACTTTATAAAAACACAGGCAGACTAGAGCTTGGCCATTTCACACATATGAAGAAGAAGCAAGAAGAAAAAATAACAATGTCAAAAAATCACAGGAATTGAGACGAATAAAATACTTTGAGCTTATTATTTAGCAACCACTACGAAAATCCTGTTAAATTCATCGACCTACTTTCCTAAATAAATCAATTAATTCACGCCTGAAAGCCCGAAACCCCCGGTCTGAGTTTAGGTCGGGAATTTTTAAATACGCTCGCTAAAAGCTCGCAAAACTTCTATTACAATTACAACAGATTTTCTCTGAAGTAAATTTTGGTATGATTGAAATGGTTTCTATCATTGATAACTGTTTTAGTTGAAAAACAAGTCACAATACCCAGATAACTGGTGAAATTGTTTTACTACTCGTATTTAATATATAAACTTTATTACTATTATCAATTTGTTTGTCATGATAACAATTAAAAAAGTTTTATCAATTATATCAGTCTCTACTTTTTATCAGTTTTATATATGTTAAACCTTTGTCACAAGATACATACGAGGGTTTTGACGTGACAACGTCTTAAATTAGGTTGCGGCTGGGAGTCACTTATGAAAAAGTGTAACGCCCGGTAACGTTACGATGAGTCACCGAACGAGAGAGAGGCCCGCCGAATGCCTTGCGTCTCTCTCCCACTCAACTATGATCGGTCTGCCGCGCGCGCAGCACGCGGCAGACGTTGTCACGTAAAATCTTCGCCCGTAAAACCGACTTTACAGGCAACCATTTTTTTAAGTACAATTACGGCTTCAAAAGAGTAAGAAAAGCAAATCTTGACGTAGACTTAATTACTTTAAACTTAAGACCTTTTAGACCTGAGACAGCATAACACAAGCAGCCCACTCGTCGTTATATTTCTCGAGAGCAATATAAGTAATAATCCTCCACTCTGCCCAAGTGCGGTTGGCGGATGACATTCGTCTTCTACGACTGTTGTGGTCCTAGAACGTGTCGATTTCCTTCACTGCAAAGCGAGTGAACACATAAATTGAAAAACAAGACATTGGGGATCAAAGCAGAGCCGTCAGATTGAAAAGCAGACGTTTTCCCACCAAGCACCTGAGATAGAAAGATATTGCAATTATGTTTGTTTGCTAAAAGACCAAACGTAAATACTCAAATCGAAATATCCAAAGTTCCATCCCGCTCAAAGTAACACAAGTCAAATATAAACTTACTAAGCATTTACATCAAACAATGAAAGTCCGAGATCGCATACCGAAGACAACAGCCAGGAGAGCGAAGTTTAGAACAATTGGAGCTAACAGAACTTATCCATTACTGTATCGGCTTAATCGATCTTCCATTCTGAAACTCGTCGACCTATCTTCACCCTTATTACTTGGTACTTAAGATCTAATTTAGATTTTGTGTCTGCCTGTTTCTGTCTTATTGCAGATACCTTTGTATATCTGTCTGTTTGCTGAGTTAGATTGTAAATACTCCAAGTTATTATCGTTTTGATGGTGGTACTTATGATTACTATAAAGTACTGAGAATGGAATTAAAAATTGCACGTATGTATTCGCACTCCATGGTGTTATTTGTTTTATAAGACTACGGCTAAAAAAATCCTATTAAAACTCAAATTCCATTAATTAAAAAAAAATCAAGTTATATATATCACAAAACAAATAATCAAATAAATCAAGATGTCGAAGAATTCAAAAAATATAACAAAAATATTCTATGTTCAAAGAAATAACATAGAACCTTTCAAATTTCTAATCAACTTCCAAAACAGATTTCTCTAAGTCAGTTAACTCGTACACTTTGTCACGCATGGGGTATGTGAGTCAAACGATTTGTTTTAATAATGTTGCTTTTTTTCTACCATTGTCATATTTTTATATAAGCGGAGGAACTTAATGGAGGTCTATAATGAGTTTCGGATATCTAATATTATGTTTATTACGGATTGTGTTTGTTGCCCGCGTTAATTCTGTATAAAAAGTAATAGTGGTTATCCAGGGTTTAAATACAATTGAAAATTCTCCACTACTTGGATGGGTCATGCCCCCAAAAAATAATCTGTATATACTGTGTATATTTTTACTAAAACCACAAAACATGTAATAATACCTATTGATGAACTGGCGTAATGGTAACCATGCTGGACTGCCAACCAGAGGGTTCCGGGTTCGATTCTCGGCACGGCCAACATTTTTGTTATGAACTAAATTTTTTGACTGACAGTCTGGGTGTTAAATATGTAACAATACATAAAGTATTTATGTATGCGTATGTATTATATCGGTTGTGCTAGCAACCATAATACAAACTAGAAATGGTTTAGTACGGGCTTACCAGCCGAGTGTGAAATGTATAAAAAAAAATAAAAAAACATTGCACTACAAACCTATGACGTTACATAAATAACGAAGATTATGTTGACAATATTGCTTTTACTAAAATAAAACTTGTTAACATAAACTCTGGAAAACTTTTATTCATAGAATATGATATTGTTTATTTTACCAGGTCTGCCGAATGCCGGTTGCCATCTGCCGACTGTTACAATGAAGATAAAAACCTTTTTATAGCTAACATCCATTTGAGTATGATAATATTTGCCACCTGAAATAACAGTCTGTAATTGTGTGAAAAACGACAGTCTTATGCATGGTCATCCATCCAAACACCGTCCGCATCGACCGTTGCTTAGCTTTGATGATCGCGTCAGATCACCTTAGCTAGCCGAGCTACAGGCGCTGCCATACTCCCCTCCGCTGGTGTCACCACCTTGTCGTGGTGGAGGGGCTCAACGGGCGAGCAATGTGCAGTTTTTACTATGCATTGCTCGACCGTTGCTAAGAGTGACCCAAAGGGGTTGAGCCTATTTCGTGCGATCCAGTTCTGTCTGGATGGCACGAAATAGGACATGGGGGCCCATGGTGGGCAGAAGGGGGAGCCCTCGCCTGTACCTCTCCTTTGAGAGGATTGGTGTAGGGCTCAGCCAGCAGCTGCTGGCAGAGGGGAGCCGTCACCTCCCTCGCGGGACGGTGATGGCTGGTGCCCGAGAAGGGCGGAGAGAGATGGGCTCGGAAACGAGCGGAGGGCGCCCTAACCAGGCGCCGGATATCGTAACCCTTGCTGGAGCCACGCCTCGGCGTGAGTTGCGAGGAACGATGGCCTTGGCTTAACCGCCCGGGTCGCGAGGAGTAAACCTCTATAAAAAATCCCCCAAGGGTAACACGGAGGGGCAGCGTCAGACGCCTGCATGGCCACCGGGGTTAAGGGTGGTCGCTACTGCCCCATTTTCTTGGCGGGTACCGGTCGCTCCCCGCCAGTAATTAGACTTGCCCAGGAACAGGGGGCTCTTCCTGGGTCGACCGAATCTTTCCCCCATTCTCGTGGGAACAAAATGGAAAACCCTAAAGAAAAATATGATGAAGGAAGGAGGGGGCTTTGCCCCACAAACGTGGAAGGAGTGCAATCGCACCAGGAGTCCGACTTGTCGGACGAAGAGGATCTGCCTTGCGTAAATTTTACGCGGGGCCAGATTCCGAGCGAGGTATCCGACTTGTCGGACGCCTCTGAGGTTGGGAGGAGGAACCTGGCATCCGGTTCTGCTGCGGCGGACTCGGATACAGATTCCTCCTTAATTACGGTCGCCACTGAGACATCTCAGCAGGCGAGGGCCCGGAAAAGAAAAGGCGAAGGTGGGTCAGGTTCCGGTGGCGAGGCGGAGCGACCTGCCTCCAAAGTACGGGTCCTGAAGGAAGCGGCAGGAAGTTCAGTGCTGACCCGGTCAAAGACAGCAGCACTGGCCAAGGCTGCTCTTGCAGAGGAAGAGCCAGCGCAACGGCTTATGGAGAGGGCTATGAAGAGCCTCTCCACAGTCGAGTCTGTGGGGAAGAGCTCGGGTAACCTGAAGGTCGCGTTGAAACGTGACCTTAAGGAATCCGTATCAACCTTGCGATCTGTCATTGAGGACCTGACCAAAAGGACCACCAATGACGAGATCAAGAGGTTGTATCGCCTTAACTCCAGACTGCAAGAGGAGGTGGCGGGCTATCGTAAGGAGCTTCAGGAGCTCCGAAACGAAGTCCAAATGGCACGCAGGGCTCAGTCTCCTGGGTCAAACCTGCAGCCTGGCGTCAACGGGTCACACCCTGATGACCAGTTGACGCAGAGCATCCTGAGGGCAGTGGGCACCATGGTGAGTGCCCGCTTTGACGCCCTGGAGGAACGCCTCCTCCCTGCTAAGCGCGTCCGGCCACCGCTCGCTGCGGATCGCCGAACAGCCGAGGCCCCGAGGGTTGCCGTGCCCGCAGAGAACAGGAATCAATTCCTCAGGTCTGCAAACGGTGACCCGACACCGGGGACGTCGGGTTCTGCGGATTCGCAAGCCCAGGCACCTTCAAACCTAACCTCCAAACCCAGCAAGGGTAAGGGGAAAGGCAAGAAGAGTCGCCCAGCGGTGACCGGCGCCATTGCGCTGGCTGGGAGCCACACCACACCGGCCCCCACATCTATGACGGAGACCACTCCGGGCCTGTCAGCACCCCGTCCTGCACCTGCTGGAGAGCAGTGGGTGCAGGTAGTCCGACGGGGTGCCAGAAAGGCGGTGAGGGCACCGGCCCAGGCGCGAGCACAAGCGCCGAAGCCGGTAGGGCCCTCAAAAGCCAAGGCCCCGAAGAAGAAAAAGCTTCGCCCCCCACGCACTGCAGCCGTGGTCATCACGCTGCAGCCGGGGGCCGCTGAGAAGGGTCTTACGTATGCCGCAGTGCTGGGGCAGGCCAAGGAGCGTCTAGATCTGGGCGCACTTGGACTGCCACCTCTGCGGATGCGTACTGCTGCCACGGGAGCTCGAGTAATCGAGATCCCGGGCGCAGAAAAGGCCGAGAAAGCCGACGTTCTGGCTGCGAAGCTGAGGGATCTCTTTGGCACTGCCGAGGAACACGTCCGGGTGTCGAGACCGGTCGCCACCGCAGATTTGCGCGTGAGCGGACTGGACGACTCTGTGACGGTCCCAGAGCTGACACTGGCGTTGTCCAGGGCGGCTGAATGTCCGCCTGTCGACTTCAAGACAGGCGACATTAGAAAGGGGCCCGGCGGGATGGGTATCGCGTTCGTACGATGCCCAGTAGCGGCCGCCAAGAAAATCGAGGCGAGGGGCCGACTTCTTGTGGGCTGGGTAGCGGCGCAGGTTCGGATTCTCGCATCCCGACCTCGCCGCTGCTTCAGATGCCTTGCATCAGGCCACGTTAGGGCGCAATGCAGGTCTGAAGTTGACCGCAGCGATGAGTGTTATCGCTGCGGTCAAACTGGCCACAAGGCTAAGGGGTGTACTGCCGCTCCGCGTTGCACTTTATGTGCTGCTGCGGGTAAGCCGGCGGGACACCTGGCTGGGAGCAAGGCTTGCGCCAAGCCCCCAGCCAAACAAAGGTCCAAGAAGTCGACGACTGTAACTGCTGCTACGGCCCAGTCACAGTCGTCAGTCCCCTCGCAAGGGCCAGAGGATCGCATGGAGGAAAGTCAGTAGCATGGCCCTGACTTTCCTCCAGGCGAACGTGAACCACTGCTACGCGGCCCAGGACTTGCTTCTGCAGGCCATCGCGGAGCAGTCAGTTCAGGTAGCAGTGGTCTCTGAGCCCATCCGGATCCCGGCAAGGGCCGATTGGATCGGAGATACCGACGGTGTGGTGGCGATCACAACGCAATCACCCGCCCGCTCCCCGCCCCTTAGTGCAGTTGCCAGGGGCAAAGGGTTCGTAGCAGGCCGGGTTGGCCAGCTGACTGTGGTGGGAGTATATCACTCCCGCAACAGCAGCATGGACAGCTTGGAAACCCTACTGGAGCGGGTGGCAGCGATTGTGGATCGCAGTCGGCTCCGATCCATTGTTGTCCTCGGTGATCTCAACGCTAAGTCTCCGGCGTGGGGATCTCCGACGACAGATCCGCGGGGTGCATCCGTACTGGAATGGGTCACGGGAAGCGGCTTGTGCGTGCTAAATCGAGGGTCCGAGCAGACGTGCGTCCGGCAGAGGGGTGGGTCCGTCATAGACGTGACCTTTGCCTCGCCTGACGTCGCGCGCCGGGTTCGAGACTGGAGGGTGCTGGTAGACGACGAGACGCTGTCTGATCACCGATATATTCGGTTCAGTGTCTCGTCGTCACCGTCGAACATGGGGAGCAGTCTCGTATCCGGCCGACGCTGGATTCTGAAACGTCTGGACCCTGAAGTCCTCCTGGAGGCGGCCATCGTGCAAACGTGGTCAGCGCCTCCCTCTGAGGAGACCGACATAGATGGGGAAGCCGAAAACCTGTGCGAGGCCATGACGCGCGTCTGTGACGCTGCGATGCCTCGCGCGGGGGCGCCCCCATCCAGACGCCAGGTGTACTGGTGGACGGAGGAGATTGCCGAGCTCCGTCGCCGGTGCGTGGCAAAACGTCGGGCGTACCAGAGGTACCGCAGGAGGAGGCACGCCGAGCAAGAGGAGTTGGCAGCCTTGTACGGGAGGTACAGAGAGGCGGCCAAGGCTTTCCGTGCGGCCATTTGGGAGTCGAAGGCGAGGTCGTGGCGTGAGTTGCTGGAGACGCTGGAGCGGGATCCTTGGGGGCGGCCATATCTGCTGGCTAGGCAGAAACTGCGCCCTTGGACTCCCCCTATCACCACGTCTCTAGACGTGACGGTGCTCCGCCGAGTGGTTGAGGGGCTGTTTCCCTGCGCTCCGGGGAACGGTTTCGCCCCGCCCACCATGGCGATCGGAGTCACTGTCAGCGATGCGCCTAACACTCCCGACGAAGTCTCGGAGGGAGAACTCGGGGCGGCTGTCCTGAGAATGAGGGCCAAGAACACGGCGCCGGGGCCTGACGGCATACCCGGCCGCGCGTGGGCACTCGCTCAGGACGCGTTAGAGCCGCAAATGAGGTCTCTCTTCACCCGTTGCCTTCGGGAAGGGCGCTTCCCGAGGCGCTGGAAGAGCGGGAGACTCGTCCTCCTCGGCAAGGAGGGACGGCCGGCGGACGCACCCGCGGGTTATCGGCCAATTGTGCTGCTTGACGAGGCGGGCAAGTTGTTGGAGCGAGTTGTCGCAGCCCGCCTCGTCAACCACCTAGAGAGGGTCGGCCCAGATCTGGCTGTCACCCAGTTTGGCTTCCGGAGAGGTCGGTCCACGATTGACGCTATTGCGCACGTGCGTGACCTCTCCCGTGAAGCGTGCTCCGCGGGCGGTGTGGTGATTGCGGTGTCTTTGGACATCGCAAACGCATTCAACACGCTGCCTTGGAGCACAATCATGGAGGGAATGAGGTATCATCAGGTACCTCAATACCTCCGTTGCCTCGTCGGGGATTATCTCTCCGATAGGGAGATAGTTTACCCGACGATGCAGGGTGAAGTCAGGAGTGCGATGACGCGAGGTGTTCCACAGGGGTCTGCACTGGGCCCACTCCTGTGGAACATTGGGTATGACTGGGTCCTTCGGGGCACTACCCTTCCTGGCGTTGGCATAGTGTGCTATGCTGACGACACGTTGGTTACTGCCCAGGGAAAGGACTTCAGGGAAGCGTCGATCGTGGCAACAGCCGCAGTCGCAGCGGTGGTGGGAAGAGTCCGGAGACTGGGCCTGGAGGTGGCGCTCCACAAGTCCGAAGCAATTTGCTTCCATGGACCGCGTCGAGCGCCACCTGCAGGCTCCTGCATTGTCGTGGGAGGAACGGAAATCCCCGTCGGTACGACGTTGAAGTATCTCGGCGTCCTACTCGACGGGAGATGGAAGTTCGAACCACATTTCCGGAGTCTGGGTCCCAAGCTTCTTGGGACGGCTGCGGCACTGGGCCGATTACTGCCCAACTTGGGAGGCGCTGGAGCCGCCTGCCGCCTCCTTTACATGGCGGTAGTGCGCTCCATGGCGCTCTACGGAGCCCCGATTTGGGCAGGGTCCCTGTCCCAAAGAGTGAGTGCCCTGCTCCGCGGGCCACAGAGGAAAATGGCCATCAGGGTCTGCAGGGGGTTTCGGACCCTCTCGCACGAGGTGGCCTGCGCTCTAGCCGGGTCCCTACCGTGGGACCTCGAGGCTGCCGTCTTGGCGCAAGTCTACTGGCGCCGGGCGCGGTCGCGAGACCTGCGCCCCCTCCCTCAGGAGGTAGTGCGCTGGCGGAGGAGCGCCAGATGCGCGGCCATGGCGACCTGGCAGGAGCGCATCCTCACTGGGCCCGCGGTGCGGGGCACGGGAGCCACCCGTCTCCTCGAGGCCCTCCGGCCTCTCTTGAGGGAGTGGGTGGAACGTAGGCACGGAGTGCTCTCCTTCCGGATGACGCAGGTTCTCTCGGGGCACGGTTGCTTCGGGAGGTACCTGCACAACGTCGCCAGAAGGGAGCCAACCCCGGAGTGCCACAGGTGCGGCTGTGCGGAGGACACCGCGCAACATGCCCTGGAGGTATGTCCGGGAGAAGCCGGGCCGCGACAATCCCTGGTCGCGGTGATTGGGACGGACCTCTCCTTACCGACCATTCTTAGGAGGATGGTCGACGACGAGAGGTCATGGGACGCGATGGCCTCCTTCTGTGAGACAGTCATGTCCAGAAGAGAGGCCGAGGAGCGGGAGCGGGAGTTAGACCCTCACTCCCACCCGCTCCGCAGGAGACGGGCACGGAGGCGAGCCGTTCGGGCTCGGACTCCGTCCCCACTTGGAGGCCCTGGAGCATTGGACGCGGGGGTGCCCGGTGCTTCACACCAGGGATAAGGGCCTCCCGAGGAGACGATGCCTTTGGTTGTCCCAGGGCATCGCTCGCGCCGTAGAGGGGGGCGTCGCCCCCCTTGAGGTGGGTCCGCTCGGACTGCGGACAGCGGCCTGGGCGGGGAGAGCAGCGGCAATGCGAGAAGCGGTCCTGCTTCCCTGCCCCCGTCGTGAGATGGGACACCGTGAGGTTTTAGTCGGTAGTGACGGCCCTTCTGGCCGTCGAGTCCGACATACCCCGCTCGCCTCCCCCAGGCTTGTAGCGGGAGATGCGTAAATGCATTTCCTCACGAAAAAAAAAAAAAAAAAAAAAAAAAAAAAAAAAAGGCGCTGCCATACTATCACTTCGATAGTAAGGACAGATGGATGAGAGACAACACACAAGATTGTCGTTTTAAAAGTGGTATTTTTTCATCTGAGCGCTACCGTGGGTCGGATGACACGTTAAATTGTAGGCCCCGGTTGTTAGTCTTAGTACAAGCAGTCGTTAAGCCAAGTCAGAAGTCTTAGGGTGACTTAAAAACTCACAACGAGACCAGAGCTTGGCCACTTAGCTCATAAAAAGAAGAAGAAGAAGAAGAAAGACAGCTTATTAAACATTTTCAGTTATTTAGTTTCCTTTACAACACTCCATCATTGTTAGTCAGCAAAAAAAGCATGAAAGCGAAACGGTAGGTTGTAATTATTATACTGTCCGCAATAAAGCCTGTTTCTGTACTCCACACGATCAATAAAAGCAAGCTGACGATACGTAGCTACGTGACAAGAGCTGTTTTAAATAAAGGACACTTTTATAACTGTATGTTGATAAATAATGAGCCAAGCGCGAGACGGGCTTTCGCATGAATGGTTCCGTACTATAAATAATAAAAAAAATATTTATAAAATGTAAATATGATATTACCACGTTTTATTAGTGTATTAATAATGAAATGAATAAATATTAGGAGACATTTCGCACACGGCTGGTAAGTCACATACTAAACCATTTACAGTTTGTGTTATGGTTGCTAATACAACACACATAAATACTTTATATCGATACATACATCTATACATATTTAGCACCCAGACCGACCGCCAACAAATTTAGTTCATCACAAAGATGTTGGCCGCACCGGCTATCGAACTCGGGTTGGCAGTCAAAACGTTAATCAAAACGCCAACGAAGTGACAATGCTAAGTAAAATTCTTGAATTTTTTCAAATAAATGGCTTTATTGTACATTTCATATAAGCAAAAACGTAATTTCAATTAATTTATTTATTTTTAAAGTTATAACTAACTATTCTACAAATATTTCAGGCATCTATCAGAACGAGAGATAATGGAGACGTACGTTGAAAAGAACACGAACGTTGTATGAGACTTCCAAAAATATTTAATTTTATTATATTTCAAGTACTTTTTGTTATAATGCCAACATAAATACTTCAACTGTATAATTTTCAACTCTCTACTTATCATGGTTCATGAGATACAGACGCTTGGTGACAGACGGACAGACAGCGAAGGCTCAGTAATAGGGTATCTTTGTTGCCCTTAGGGTACGGAACCCTAAAAAATATACAAAATTACAGGAAAACCCGTAAAATATATCGCAGGTTGCGTATAAATGACATATTTGACATAAGTATCTACATAAACGTAAAAACCCATAAATTTACTTTAATGAAACGTCCGTTAATCTCTCCCAGATTTAACAATCTTCCCTTGTAATCCATCCTAACAACGCCATTAATAAACCACATTAATATCTCATTAAAATCACCCCGTAGCTCGGTGTAATTGCATGAAACGTCGTCTGCTAGATTATGAGTCTCGAGACACAAACGGTCTCTTCCCAGAATTCTCCCCGGTAATGTTTAGTTGTTTGGGAACTGACAACGTTCCCCGACTGCCAGACTTCTGCTTCAGTGAATCCTAATTAGAATGCTTTTAGAATTTCTGGCAGGTGATTCAGTACTCGCGTAAGAGTAGTAGCAAAAATTTATACACTTGCAGCTATTAAGGTTATATTTGCAAATTATAAGTGGTTATTTAAAAAATATATAATTTATGTTTATGTTATTTTACATTTATACGGGCAAAGCCGCGAGGGATAAGTAGTTCTCCATACTATTGCGTTTGATTTTTTTATTTTTTTTATTATTTATTTCTTTTTTTTTTGTATGTTCGTCAGGCTTTCCTCCAACACATTTACGTCGGAGACATTGTACAACAAACACTTTTCACTCACAACAGTTATTGCGAAAAATACTTTAATTAGAAAATAGCAATATATATAAATATATGCTCGTCAGGGATATTTTTGGGGTAAGTAAGGGAAAGTCAGAAGCGTAGATGGCTTTTTTTTTTCTTTCTTTTTTTACTATCTTTTTTTTTCGTTGCGTTCATTGCGTTTGATTTAGTGTGATGATACATGGACGTAGTTTTTTTTTTTCAATAGATACGCCACAATTTGGTTACCGTATAAAGAGATAAAATACTATGCGATGAATAATTTATAAGTTTCCCTTTATACTTATGAGAAACTTTGCCGACATAAACGAACCGCGAATTTTGTGAATGGGAGGGAAATATATTCAAATAAATGTCGATGCGTGCAGTTTTATGTTTGCTATCGTAACTTTAAACTTATGTATAGATCAGATAGATGGATAACAAACAGAATACGTCGTAAACGTAACGTAACTTGATTAAATAAATAATATTAATTTTATTAATAAATTTTTTTTTTTTTAAAAAAAGCTCCTCAAGGAAAGATAAAAAATGGAACATTCTTAATTTTAATATGACAAATTAAAAAATAATTACAGAGGGTATTTTACTTAGGGTCAGCTCACACCGAGACGCGACGCTGCGCGCTGATTTTATATAGAGCGACTCAAAATATACCTTATTTCCTACACGAAAAGATTCACATGTCATTGTGAGAATTCAGATACGTTGCGCTGCGCAGCGCTGCATTGAGATAAATCGAGAAATGTGAATCTTTTCGTGTAGTAAATAAAGTATATTTTGAGTCGCTCTATTTAAAATCTGCGCGCAGCGTCGCGTCGCGTCGCGTCTTGGTGTGAGCTGACCCTATATCGTCTTTTAGGAACAGTTCTTAGCACTTAAAGATAACATACACAGACATTTAAGATAACATAACGCAGGATTTTTTTCAAAATGTGCTACTTTGTTCACATACCACCTTAAAACTAAATGAGATGACAAATCCGCAATACATTATCTCTAGCCTACATTATATTAAGATATTGAAATTTTACTCTTCACATATAGAACGCAGAACATTGTGTGGTATTTTATCTGAGTACTTACGAGTACATGCGACACGTATGGATAATATGTATATACACGTATGGAAACATATGTATGGTCTTCTGGGAGGTAGTTATATTAGATATCAGACCGGAGAGTCCAGACGTCCCTCCGAGACAAACTAAACTATCAAAGTATCGGATTTCTGATGTAGTTTTGATATCATATTTTCCCAGATTCCTGCAAAATGTTGAAAATATTCAGTCAGTAAAGAGAAATAAAATAAAGTCTATGTTTCTCGGAGATAATGAAGCTTCCCAACTGTGAAAATTTTAAATGAAATTTTTCAAATCGGCCAGTAGTTTCGAAGCTTATTTGCGTCAAACAAACAAACAATAAAACTTTATCTCTTTTTAATATTGGTATAGATTTATGTGTATTATATATATAGGTAGCGGGCTAAAAATACAGCAGAAGCACGGGGTTTGTTTTCTCTTTTAGTTTTATTCTTCCCTACCTTTGCTTCGTTTCAATCGAATTCACCGAACAAATTTAACAAACGGCTTCGGCAGTCGATTAATGAAAACCCATTGTGTTCGTTTTGCCGAATTTACGGCAGAATAAAGCAATTTACTTCTGTTCAGGTTTAACCGTAATCGATCAGCGTTTTCAGCTTTTCAGTGGTCGCGTGGTATCAATTGTTTTTTTGTCAGGTGAAAGGAACACAGTGATTCATGTAGCGCCTGTAGCTCGGTTGACTGAGGTCATCAGTCGTGATCGTCGATGCGGACAGTCTTTGGATAGGAAGCTTTACACAAGACTTTTTTAAGAAGTAGCATTTTCACCTGGACGATACCGTAGCTCTGATGACACGTTAAATTGTAGGACCCGGCCGTTAGTATAAGTACAAGTACAAGCAGTCGTTAAGTGGTTAAGTCTCTTGACACCTGAGCTTAGCCACTTAGCTCATACGAACAAGAAGTGTTTCCTCGAACCTTACATACATACTATAAAGTGAAGTGAATAAGAAAAAGCTGACCAAGTGTGAGTAGTATCTATAAATAATGGCAAAAAAACACGTTTGTTGTTTGATAGCCCCCTTGAATATTGATTTTAATTTAATAGAATATTCAACTTTGTTTAGGTAAGCTTAAGCTTAAAACAAATTATAAATTATTTTTTAAGGTTATACATAGTTGAATATTCTGTAAATGTTTAAAGGGTCCACCAAATGTTGCTATAAAGATCGGATATTTGTTGTTATAGCAGCACGGGAAAACGTAACTTGTGAAAATTTCAGCTATCGAGTTATGACGGTTTCTTAAATGCAGCCTGGAGATAGACAGACAGACAGAGAGCGGAGTACTAAGTAATTATAGGGTTCCGTCCTTACCTTTTAGGTACAGAAGCCTAATAAAGAAGAAGTGAAAAAATAATAATAATATGAAATGTAACCACTGCTTGTGCTTCTTAAAATTTGAAAATAGATTTGCGAGTTTCTTCTCACATTATTTATTAATATTTGATATGTAAATATTCAATAATCAGATATTGGTTTATTTATTATATGCATATACTTTATTTGGACACTATTTATAAATTGGAGAAAATTTAATAAATTTATTAATAAACATGCTATAAGATTTATTTTTCAGAGTCATCTACCGGATTTATGCAGTACTATAAGGCTTTGTGATAAGAGTAATGTCGCAGTCATACTAGTGATCTTCTGAAAACCTAGATGTCGCTGCTAAACCGTACATTGAAAAAAGTTCTTCTACTCCCCGCTAGATGACGTACCTATATTTTTAAGACAACATTAATAATTATTAATGTTAATAATTATTACCAATTATAATATTACGAGTAACTAACAAAAATAGAATTCTAAAATCTGTAAAAAAGACTGCGGGCTCGTGGTGCGCAGAGGCCAAAAATTGAATTGCAGAAATTGGTTCGCGATTAAGGGATAGGGGGCGTGATTCCCGAGCTGGGTGGTTTTTGACACAGCAAGTGTCGATAGCCATTCAGCGCGGGAACGCAGCCGGGCTATCGGGCACGTTTGGACAGGGAGCTTTTCGGGGTGGTATTTTTGACAACGCGTAGGCTTACGTTTTGACTTGGGTACAACCAATGTATTTTAATTAGTTAGGTGTAAAAAATGTAAACGAATTTATAATGATGACGGCACGAATGACGGCAGGCCCCTACTAAACACAGGTTTTGATTTTATTATTAATCGTAACATTTTTATAAATGATAAAATAAGTGTAAATATATTAAAAATATAAGCACTAGTCACAGTTGGAAAACAAGACATATCTGGTCTGATGTGCTAATTTTATATAACTAAAGTTTGTAATAAATTTGTAAAAATATATTATAATAAACCATAATAATGATGTATGTATCGTGGAACTATAAAGTGATTATATGAAAGGGTCTATGTTCACGACTAAACGTACTTTCTTCTAAAACAACAAACAACGTGTAAGAAACCATAATTAGTCTTACACAATTATTGGAAGACAGGGAAGAAACTAACCTATGTGTTAATCCAAGGTCCAACCTATTTTTACACCAATTTTCATCAAAATCGTTTCAGCCGTTTGAGCGTGAGAGAACCATAGATTTTGAAATTATTGTTTATCCCACGGGAACCACAATTGTTTCCGGAGTAAAAAGTAGCTTTGTTGTTAATCCAAGATCTAACCTACGAGTATCTTTACACTAAATTTCGTCATCGGTTCATCCTATCGAGCATGAAGAAGTAACAAACAGCACACCTACACACCAACTTTCGCATTTATAATATTAGTAGGATAGCTCAGATGGGTTGTCATCCAATTTTCACCGTCACCATAATTTCAAGCTTCGCACCTACAACAGAGATGGCATACTTCGTTTTACTATACACAAGGTTCCGCCTACCAGCCAATGCGCTGGCGACACCGCATATAATGATATGCAAAATTACCACCCGAGGGGAAACGCTGGGTTGTCAGAGGCCAAATTACATACTGCAGTAAGTATATACGCATATACAAACTTACCTAGTGGTCACAGTAGTATATTCAGATAATTATGTACATGGATGCCTGTGTCTAATTACGAGTATTATGGGAGTTAAATTGCGTGGGTTATGTAGTGTCTTATACATAGGCTTATACATAGGTACGAGTATTTGTTTATACAGTGAAATATGAAAATATATTAAATACTTTATATATTCATAATATATTGTCTTTAGTACGTAGGTATGTATGCAGTAAGATATCGCATCGGGTCCCAAGCTCGGCTGGCGCCTGTAGCTTAGGTAACCCAGATGGGAAATTCTTTGAAGGAATTTAGCGCTGTTGCAAAGTGAGTACACCATTAGGAAAATAAATTATATTATACCACATCAATATGATACTTAAAATAAGTACAAACTGTTTCAAATGTGAAGTTAGCTAATGGTTCAATCCTCTCGACGACCTCGTTGGCGTAATGGTTACCATGCCGGACTGCTAATCAGAAGGTTCCGGGTTCGATTCCCGCCACGGCCAACATCTTTGTGCTGAACGAAATTTGTTGTCTGTCGGTCTGGGTGTTAAATACATATGTATCTATATAAATATGTATATTATGTATACCAGTTGTGTTAGCAACCATAATACGAACAAGAAATGGTTCAGTATGGGGTTAACCAGCCGTGTGAGAAATGTGTCCTAATATTTATTTATTATTATTTATCTCTAATATTCTGATCCCTGTCAAATACAAAGCTGTATTGTGTAAAAGATAAGTATTAAGTAGTGACTTGAAAAAGTAAACTACGTAAGTTGCCTCGCCCTCTAATTAAAATCGTTCAGTTGTTAATCCATCACTACATGAAAAATTGCATGTTTCCTAACAAGCTAAGCGGCCAGATCCGGTGCATCAAAAAACTTGAAACGTTCAGAGTAATTATCGGAATCTATTTATTCTTAGGCGTGGTTATTTGCTAGCAAATACTTAATTGTTGGTTATACCAACACAAAAACAATTAATAATCATTTATATTTATTACAGAAATGAGAAAGTAAATACTTGTTGCGTTTTTTTATTATTATACAATTTTTATTTATTTACAGGTATTTTTAAGTTTGTTGGATAAAAATTTTAAAACTCATCTTGCCGTTTATTTTGTGCAGTTTATGAAAATATGTTTAGTTGTTTATTTGTATACTCGTGTAAAAACAGTTTAAATGACAGTTTTATATTTTATTGATTTAAATTTAAATATTTATAATAAATGACGATTATAATGCCAAAGAATCAATTTTAACCTAAGGAATCGTTAAAAATAATGAAAAGTAAAAAGAAGAAACGCAAAAATTTGATCATGTCGTATGTGCACATAAAATATAGCGCACGGTGGAAAGCGATTGCGAGAAATACATTGATAAGATTATAATCTCTGTATCAATAGATATGATTGCAGTCCGAAAATATTAAAGATTCAATAGACTTCCTTCATGTCTGAAGTGAAATAGGATTGTTCCTAAGGTCTTCGTATTTGTTACGGTGATATAGAATTAATCTCAAATTGAACAAATCAACTATACTTAGTACAAATATAAAGTCGAAGTGATAACATCTTGCAAATCGATGAACACTGACTGCATGCATAAAAAAGTATCACTTTCGGCCTGAGTCGAGCGTGGAAGCGAGTGTGCGGAACAATGGAAAGAAAGGTATCGCTAAATCCACGCTCTCGCTTGCACGCTTGGCTCAGGTGGAACGTGACATGATTTTTATTGCAGCCGACGGTCATCGATATACAAGACTTTTATCGCGTGTTCAAATGTGTCACGTTGAAGTAAGCCCGTTCTGTTTATTGGTTTCCCGATTGGCTATTATATACCCAGTATGCTTCTTATTATTACAGTCATGCTTAGGTAATTATTTTAACAATTTAACAACAAAGTTGCGTTTTTTTTTAAGGATAGCCAGAATGATACTTCTATTTTAATGTCTTGTCTGTCAATCACAAACGTTTTTATATTGTTGGAAAAACCAAAGAGTGTACTTGTTGAACAAAATTTAATAAAGATTACTTAAACGCAATAAAATAGTACTTTCGTACAAAACTCTTTGCGTCAACCTTTATTGTAAAGAATGCGATCTTTGGTTCTCTCTACCTGAGTCTCTGTTTCCTGAGAGGTATCATCCGGGGATCTTCAAAGTAGAGTTAATAGGTATCTTCTAGGTAAGCGTGCCAAATCGTAGACTACAGCGCAGCTTGACACCAGGCAAGTTGTAGTCAAACGCATACCTAACAAGCGTAAAAAAATAATAATAGAATAGAAAAAAATAATAAAAATAATAATAAATGGAACTGATTAGTACTATATTTTGTAGAGTATTTTATTACACAGTTCAGCTAGGAATTTTACCAGCAGAGCACGTAACCACACAATTAGCAACACTCTGACAATACTAGACGAGAACTCAAGTACAATCTATTTTCAAGGCAGGAAATCTTCTTTTCTACACTTCACATGTTTTTTCTTTTACATTTCTTACAAGGGTTTGACTGTAAATGTATAATTTTTTACCATTGATAGCAGGATTACCGTTGAGGTACCTAAGGCACGCACTAAGCGTTTGCCTCCACCTTTGTTTGTCCGAACCGCCAAACTTTATAATTTCTTGCCGAATTCACTGTTCTCCAATGACTATAATCTAGCGATTTTTAAGGCGAGAGTGAATTGGTTGCTTCTAGGTAAGCGCGCTTCACCGTAGACCTCAATGTCACTTACTATCAAGTGAATTGTGTTCAAGTGCTGGCCTATTCCGCTATCCTATATTCTTTAATTTTGGATATATTATAAAATAAGAACTAATTGAAACATCTAACAGTTACTCGCAGTAAACATAAACTATCTTTAACCAGCAAAGATTGGGCGGTTACGGGGAAGCAAGCAGTTAAAGTAGTTTGGTGCAATTTTTCCAGCCTTAGTATTAAGACCCAACGACATTTATAATACCTTGGACCGGCCTAGGCGAACACCAAGTTTAAGCATGTACTTTTCACAAAAAGTGAGAGACGTCTCACACTTGGCGCGTCAGTCTGTTTTCGACCGCGAAGGATGCAACACGTTCATTGACACTGCGACGCGATCCATAAATATTAAAAAAATGCCTTCTTGTGCTTTCCCTAACTGTAAAAGTAGCAGAAAAATACATCACAAAGCTTCAGGCATCACATTTCATGCACAAATACTAATATGAGCACAATTTATTATCATTTATTTTGATAATAAGTATTTTTTTTACAATAAAACATTTGTAATTCCACCATTTGAGAAAAATTGTAAAAAAATGAGATAGATTTATACGATTGCTGTTAGTGCGACAAGGAAAGCATGAATTGTAATTTTTAGCATAGAATGGAACATTGGTACGTTAGAGTTCGATTGTATGCGGCAATCCGGCCATAAAATTGGCCGGATTGTATTTTGTAATTATAGTATGAATATATATATTTACACCTGCGTGTAAATATATATATTTATTTATTTATTCACCTTTGTGAATGAATATGAGGAATGGGTCAAAAATGTGCGGGCATCTAGACAAGATGCAGATTGGACCGCAAATAAATAAAGTTGTGTGTGTTTGATGATTTTGATAAGTTAATATTTCTGTGTCATTAAAACTGTTGATATAGCAATATTATAATACTTAAAAAAGTTGTTTTTATTCAGTTTCTGTATTTTCCCTGCGTCCGGCAAAAAGATAACTGTTTCGGCAAATTTTTGCCGGACGTTTATTCCTATTCTTCGATGCCAATGGGGGCGGTGCCAAACGTCAACTGATAAACATTTGTATTGTCTCGTTTTCTCTTGCGACTTTTTGTATTGCCTATCTCGTTTTAACATCATGCTAAGATGTTTACTTTAAACTTCGGAACATTAAAATCTAACAGATGTCGACTTATATTTTTGGATGGTAAAGTACTGAGATGACCGGTCCATAGGTATTATTAATGTCGTTGTTAAGACCAATACTTGCTATGCCCCGCGGTGGTACCCAAGTTAATACACAAACTTTTGCATTCATAATATTAGTAGGATAGTAGGATTTTCTGCATCAATTACCGCAGCCATTTTCCTCCCAGGATTTCACCTTAACCACCACATTCACAAGTCACCATCGCCTCGAGCAAATTGCCTTGTAATTCACACAAATGACATGTATCGGTCGGAATGTCATTTTGTAAATTACACCTATATTTATAATCAGTACGGTAATTGGGATGGTCACGCAGGGTCGGAATGTAGTCCCGAGTCGTTAGATCATTAGCCAGAGGTTGATAGTTTGAGCCTGTGGGAGCCATATTCTTAACCCCCGACGCAAGAACGACGGAGTGTTATATATTCTTCATCACTCATACTCTGAAAGAAGGTCTGAAGTTGCCTGAGGAGCGGGATGAAAGTAATACATTGCATCCCTAGAAAGAAACGCTTTGCAACTGACAGCTGTCAAATTATTTAAATAATAGTAGAGTGAAAAGAGGTTTTACTTTCTATACAGCCACGGTGGTAAATTGAAATAACTTAAAGCTAATTATTAATGAAGAATATATATTTTTTAAATAACTTAATTATAATTCAGGTAATTTAATTTACTTTCAACATTTTTTTTAAATAACTTAGATTTGGGCAAAATATTTACCATTTTGCAATGATGATTATTAATAATGGCTGAATAGTTGGCCGGCCACCGAAAAAAAAAACAAACAAAATGGCGGGAAAGCGGCAATTCGATCTTTATTTATTTTTTCGATTTAAAGACATTTGTTTATACAAATATAGCAGATATTTGAACATGAAAACTTTCCTAACAAACTTAAAAAACTTACTCATAACAAAAAGTTATTATAAAATAGAAGACTTTTTAACTATTTACACGAAACAAACGGTCACACTTACTTAAACACGTTGGATATACGTCCAACGGGTTTTTAACTGACGGAACACTTAAAAAATCTAATGAATTAACAGGGTTGCTCATCTCCAGTAAATAATTGCGATGCCTTATGGGTAATTATGTAACTGTAAAGTGACATAGTATTGCAATAAATGGTTTGACTTTGACTTTTGACTTTGATTTGTACCTATAAAATGAGTTCATATGATTCTGATAAGAATTTAACGCCTGATTTTATAAGAGGAGAGGCTAAAGCGGTAGTGGAAAACATTTTACCACCCAAATCAAAACAAAGATACCTAAAATCGTATGACAATTTTATGAAATAACGCGCTGAAAAAGTAAGAAAATTAATTTCTTTGCTGTTTTTTTTTCATTTACTTTCCTTGTATTCGTAATTAAAAGCATATTGTTTACCTCGGGTTAAAGACTTATATATTTAGTCGGGCTTAAATAAGTTACTTTTATCCCTAGGGTAACAATGTACTATAGAACGAATACTAGAGTGGAGACCGCGGTTTGGCAAACGTAGTGTGAGAGGCCAACCGGCCAGATGGAGCGACGATCTGCGAACGGTGGCGGGCAAGCATTGGATGCGCAAAGCAAAAGACCGTGCTCTGTGAAAATTCTTAGGAGAGGCCTATATCCAACAGTGGACACACGTTAAATAGGCTGATGATTTTTACCTAACTGCCTATCTTAGATCGTATTCATATCTATTTGTCTACTCGTATATTTATGTCTTCGAGCAGCATCCTAGTTTTGATACCTACCTAGGTATGTATTTTTTTCAATTCATATCTGTCTTCAAATCAAATTAAATCATTTATTACAATTTACAATGTCACATTTAAAATTACAATGTCAATGGGGAAAGTCAAATTACAATTTACAATGTTATTAGCGCAAGACAAATTACAATCTATTATGCCAATCTTATTAACTATCTTATTGCTAGTCAATACTATTGTCTTTATTTGTAAGTATACTCGTATTAGTTAAAATGTTCTGTCTTAAATTTAATCAAAGTTATGTAATTAAATTTTCCAACAGGCAAAGTATCGGTTCCATATTATAGAGTACGTGATTTCCAACACTAAAAACAGGTTCATTTACGTGTACAATGGAAATCAAACAATGTTTTATATAATCAGATAGGAAAGATTCTGAGAAACCATACTCGTTTTTATTTGTTGGCGTCAATCTGTCTACATCAAGGCGAAAAAATTGTCCAAACGCGAGTCAGGCTCTCGCATGAAGGGTTCCGTACCATTGTCACAAGAAACACGTTTTTTGTATGTGAAAAGGGGGGCCCTTGAATATTGAAATTGGTTGTAATTTTATAATTGACTAAGAAAGTTAATACATAATTGAATATTCTGTAAAAGTTTGAAGCGTTACCGTTATTAATATAGAACAAAAAAACCCAAAAAAATACGTTTACCGTATGGGGACCCTCATTATTAGATATATTTTTATTTTTAGTTATTGTTACTTATGAAAGTTTCAGCGTTCTAGCTATCACAATTTTTGATATAAATCCTAATGACAGACAGATAGCGGAGGCTTAGTAATAGTGTCCCTTTTTAACTTTTAGTTACGGAACCCTAAAAACTTGGGAAGAACCAGACCTATTGAAAAGTAAAAGTGAAATTGAATCTATTGACTAATTGAAGGGCATAAGTCATCAAATAAAAAAACAGCCTAGGCACGTGTGTGTTTTTGAATAGTCATACAGTTTTTTCGTAGGTTGTTAATATTTTTTTTATCGTTTTGGGCTACAGTTGAACACCTGTTACAAATGCATGTATGGCTTTTAATCATTTTATCAATTTGACCAGTCATCACTACCTGTTTATTTTCTTTTTTGTTTTTACAAATATTAAAAAGAGTAAGAGTTTGATTGCTTGTAAGTTTGACGCGAATAGGCTCCGAAACTACTGGACCAACTTGAAAAATTCTTTCACCGTTGGGAAGCTACATTATCCCCGAGTAATATATGTATTTTGTTTCTATTTGCTACTCAGATAAGGGATGCTAGTGTGAAGGTTTTTTTTATTTCCATTCTAAAATTAATTAAATTAAAAATATATTTAATCTAGAAAACCAGTGCCAGTGGGAAGAGTACCTAAAATGCCAGCCGAGTTGCCTCTTTGTATAGGAATGCTAAACCGCTGTGCAAAGTAGAGGCCGGCATTTTGGTCACGAGTAGCTTCTTCAAATCGTTGAATAAAGATTTAGCTCCCGGTCCCCACGGCCCCAATGTTTCTACTCTGAAAGGAAGAAATAAAATAACTAGTATCCAGGTTACAATGTTTGCGCCTTTTGAGCAGATTGTTGATTGTGATTTGCCTTTTTCTCTGCAGATTCTGCCGCCGCACCAGCCCTAACTCGAGATGCCGGAAGATGAGATAGTGCAAGGGTGCCGACGTATGTTGCATCCCACATCAAAGGCCGACCCATCTTCCACGGGATCAAGGTCATTCCATCCGGTCTCTTACCATCACTACGTACCAACCCAGAATTTTAAATAAGATTTAATATTATAAGTTGAATTATATGTAATTAAATCTATATCTATAAAGAAAAAATAAATAGTTTTTTATTCCCTGTGGGGTCTATTGATTTTCAATTTCCCTTGACGCCATAAGACCTGGCCTTGTAATAGGTATCTAATTATATCGTGTTAAGTAAATTGTAGAATTATTGATTCGCTTAACCACTGTTCATGTGAGCTCTATAATCAAACCTTCCAGGAAAACGTTAGTGCTTTCGTAAAATCAATGTGGGTACTTTTTCCTGGAATTTTCACCCCTAGTTCATTGACACGGACAAAGCCTATATATAGGCTTTAATCCATAGATTCATAGAAAAAAACTCTGTTTTATTAACCTTATCGCATTTCGTAACAATAGGCACGTCAAAATATACATAACAGTTATTTACAATTATGTATAACTTACAAACTACTATAATTCATTCTTAATAAATATACATAATATAATTATAGTCTATGTTAAAATTCCTATTATCTATAAATTAAGATTGTTAACACAAAAGTAAGGCTAGATTAGGTTTAAAAGTTATTGCCCCCTTCAAATATGTATTTTATTTAATTTTTATTATTAATTTGATAGCTAATATATTTTGTGAAAATTTTAGGTTTCTAGCAGCTCTAATAAAAAAAATATTAAAAAAACAGTTTTTTGTATAGTAGGGACCTCCCTTAATACTTAACTTTTTCCAATTTTTAGTATTTATTGTTATAACGGCACAAGAAATACATATCTTGTGAAAGTTTCAGCTCCCTAGCTATTACGGTTTCTGAGATACAGCCTGGAGACTTACAGACAGCGGAGTCTTAGAAATAGGGTCCCGTTTTTACCTTTTAGGTACCGAACCTTTAAAACATACGGCTCATAATAGATCAAAGCTTACGTTTAGATATCATGCACTAGTAAAGCGACGGAACACAAGATCTAAACCTGCGACAGCGGCGGGTGACCGAATCTTCAAATTATATTTTTTACAAAATTATGAACAATAAATAGTATATCAATTGAACTTTTCAAATCAAATCAATTCAATTCATCGTTTATTGCAGACTAAGTCCATACCATACCGTACTAGTTGTTATTCTGTGTCCATACAGAAAATAATAAAAACTTCAAGTAGAGCTTCGTAGAGCGTTATCTTTTAGCAATATTTATACAAAAATTCTTTACTTGTGACACAAGTGAAAGATACAAATATAAAATGTGTCGCTGGGTACTTACTGTATATACCTACGTTATAGAAACCCGGTAACAAAAGTTGGAGGTTACCCGATAAGCATCAGACTTGTACTGACCTACATGTCACGCCCTATCGCATGACCTAGGGTCAGGTCTGGTGGCGTGACCAGGTAAACTCTGTTATTGTATCAAACAACTTTAATAAGAGTGTTGAATGAGATAAGAAAAAGTTTCATTTTTTTTGACACATTCACACACGGCTGGTTAGCCCCATACTGAACCATTTCTAGCTCGTATTATGGTTGCTAACACAACTGATTTACTACATATACATACATACATACATATTATAGGGTAAAACCCGGATAGTTGCCTCACTTTTCGAAAACGTTTAATTTTTTTAAAATATGAACTTCCTGAAAATTATTCATTATGTATTATAAAACGTAGGTCTTTTGTCTTTTATATTAGCCTATTTTTGTATACATAATTAATAACATTTTCAAATAAATACTGTTTTATTTCACCTCTCAGAAAAGGGATAGTTGCCTACTGTGGCGGATAGTAGCCTAGAGTAGAAAATGCTTCGGAGGATACTTGCCTCATGCGGGGATAGTAACCTCGGTATGATTATTATTTAGAATTAAAATTAATTTATAGCAATTAAAGTGATATTTATTATTTATTTAACAGTCTTATCAATTTACTGAGATCTTTCATTAAATAATATTCGAAATATTAATTAACACTATTAAATAATTTTCAGTTTTAATAATATAAATTATATAAAAATATCATTCAAACTTAAAGTTATGAAAGTTTTTAAATAATATTAACCACTTATCTTAAGAATAATACAATTTGGTAATTAACTTTGGTATTGACATTATTTTTTTTCACAAGCTTCGATGGCAAGTAAAACTAAACTTTCTTCCGTCCAGTTAATATTGCGTGGCACCACACCTGGTTTTCGCTTATATTTTTGAGGCATTTTGCTTATCTAGAATACGTATAAAAAACAGTTAAATAGATATTTATTTTATTGACAACAAGTTAAAGTCACAGTAAGTTAGAAAAAACACAAAAAAATAAAATCCAACTTTGCGTGTTAAAAAATGTTTAGTCACTCTAGGGGCAACTATCCGCGAAAGTAAGTAGGGCGACTATCCTTTATCATGCGGATACTTGCCCTTTTTATTTATAAAATAAATAATAATTATTTAATAATAAAACATATGAAACAATGTGATTTAAACCCTAATGCATGCAAAGAAAGAAAAAATTGACTGAAATTACGATCAGTAATAAAAATATTCCATAGAAATTACTTACCAATATAATTATAAAGCTCGTCAAAGTTTCGCCGCGGAAGATTTTTGCTTACAAGGACAAAACAAATGCATCTGTTTCGATGGCTTATGTGGCACTGAGGCCTGCTGGGGGTCACTACTTATTGTGGTAAAGCATTAACATATCTTATGGTTCTAACATAGTGTACTAAAAACTGAGGCATGTATCCCACCGAGGCAACTATCCGGGTTTTACCCTATATAAATACATATTTAACACCCAGACCCACAGCCAACAAATTTAGTTAAGCACAAAGATGTTGACCGGGCCGGGAATCGAACCGGGAACCTTCTGATTAGCAGACCGGCATGGTAACCTTTACGCCAACGAGGTCGTCGATATTGGCTCTTTACAGAACTATTTTTTGTAACTCTTCATATTCGATTTACTTTACGAGTATTATTATTCAATTCAATCTGAGGAAGTCAGAAAGACAATTTTTTAGAGATTGATTCTAGCTACCTTAGAAGAAATATTTAAGGGTAAAATGAGGCTCTGAAATAAATAGTACCAATTTTTAAAACATATATAATCGAAAACGACGAAAACCTAACTCTAAATCTAATCCTTCTGAATATTGCACGATTGCTAAATTGGTTAAACTAGTATACTTTATTCATCACGTAAAATTAATTTGTTATTTTATCGTGGATAGTCAAAATTTTGTAATACTTGTAAAGCGTTATTGTGTTTTATTTTATTTAAAATGTTATCTTACCGAAACTACAAGAACAGATTTTAATATTAAATTTTGAATTATTGACGCTGTTGTAGATTTGTTATTTATTTTTTCCTTATGCTTGGTAAAGTAATTATTAGTTCTATTACTTCGAAGCGTTTTATCTTTCATTCTCTAAAATAGTCACGATGAAGTTACTACGATTGATTTAAGCGTGAAGTTTATGTTTGTACGTGCATGGTTTTTACGCCATTGTGTTAGGTTAGCCTTGGTCAGAGCCTTGTGCGGCCTCTTGTCTTATTATCGCTTGAGTTTGACTACACTTCTTAGAGACTCATGGAAAATTTCTAAAAAAAGAACTACAAATTTAAAATTTACACTATGAATAAAAATATCAATAAATTAACTAATTAACCTTACCCGCGGACACTGACTTAGATTTAATCTAAGTAAGGTAATCTTTGTAAGGTATTTTTATTGTGAATAAAATTACATTGTTTTAATTAATGAATAAATAAATTTTAAAATAAATTAATTGAATTCGATAACTAATGTTGATCATTTCATTAGATTCCGCTATATTCGAGTATAAAAATTCAACTGGCCAAAATTAATTAATTAACTCCACCAAGGTTAATTAACTCTTTCAAGCCCCTCAACCAAACTTACTCAACAGACTTGCAGTGTCGTTTTTATTACTAAAATAAACTTACTTATTAGAAAATTTGAAAACTAGTTACTAACAGCATACGATATAATTACTCGTACACACTATCATAATAGTTTTTGTTTTTTGTTAAACATTTCACACATGGCTGGTTAACTCCAAACTGAACCATTTCTAGTTTGTGTCATGGTAGCTAATACAACTGATACACTACCTACATATTTAACACCCAGACCCACAGCCAAAAAAATATTTATTCGTCTGACCTATACATACGCTATTTAAATATATTATGCGTTATGTTTCCTATACAGTATTGGTAATTTTGTGATAAATCATTTTCATGGCGGTTAAATTTACTTTATATTATCAACCTAGTATGTTATCAATACGATGTTTAAGTATTTTTCCATTCACGTGACAATTCACAATATCACAATAAAATATTCATAATAACGCATAAAAACCAGAACATTTAGGTACCTATTTACATTCCTCAACTCTAGAGAAAGCGTTGACATCATTAATAACTTAATGAATTAACTTGATAAGCATTATCACTCAGTTATTTTCCCGTTGAGTCACTATACATCATTATACGAGAAGTTAGGTAAATAAGATCGGTTAAAGCTACCTGTTTTTTTGTATAAAACTATATTGAAAGACTTAATAATGAAATGAATGAAAGATTAAAAACTGTATAAAAAAATTAAAAATTCTTCTTCACTCATTTCGTCATGGGCTATTTTTTTTTTTGGAAATGGAATGTTTTTTCAAAAATGATCAAAAGTATATGACTCTTTGTACAAAACTACCAAATAAAGCCTTTAATATCAGGAAGACTTTACATATACCATTACCAGTAAACATGATGTCTATTAATTTAAATACAGATGAGATAATGACCTCATACCTTGACCTATTTTAATTTTATTCTCAAAATCTTTTACGTCTAAACTAAATTTAAAGAAGCCCCGTCTTTTTTCATCTTCGGTGGCCAGAAAGAGACGGCACGTTCCGAACCACAGACAAAACAACTAAAATCACGTCAAATATGGAATGTGCAGGCAGTTTTAGAGGTGACAAGTGAGTGCGGTCTAAAGTCGCCTATATTTTCTACATTTGACGTGATTTTTGTTGGTTTGACTATGGTGCAGAGCGTGCCGTCTCTTTCTGGCCACCTAAGATGAAAAGAGACGGGGCTTCTTTAAATTTAGTTTAGTCGTGTGTGCCGCTGAATCGCCACCACTATGTATATTGTTACTGTGTGTATTGCTTTACTTATTTGTACTTACTTTACAACTAACAGCTTTCTATTCACGTTCTGGTTACTATCTTCAATGTATCGGTAGTTTCTCTTTTGACAGGCTGTCATTGTAATTTAGACTCGGATTTTCCTTAATAAGTAGGTACGTCGGCTTGCGTTGTACCAAGCACAATAATGTAAATCAAGATAAGGTAAAAAGGTTCGACCTACAAACCGGTAGACAAGAGCAAATTGAACTTTTAAAAATATTCTTAAAATAAACAAATAATAATTGGTCAAGCTAAGTCAGGCTTAGTAATAAGGCTCCGCCACACTCCCATAGCTCTCAAAATAGGGTGTCATAAATATTTTTTCCTCTACATAATACATGCGCAAATATTAAAACTCAAGAACGGACATTCAAATTAAATGTCTTATTTAATATTAAAAAAGCGAAAGTGTATGTTTGTTCTCCTTCACCTTTTTGGTTAAAATAATATAACACAACCAAGAAATCGAACCTCAGATCTCGCGGTTTGCTGGTTAGGCCACAACAGCTACTAAGCAACTGAGACATCGTCAGTCCAATGACACTAATATATATTTAAACTAATCTAATAATAATAATTTATTTATTAATATTATATCGGTCACTAATCTAATAAAAGCTAGTTGTAATAATTTTAAATCTATGCCAATGACGTCACATAGCAGGTGTCAGACACAAAAACGCGAAATAAATGCCAGAAGTCTGACAGACACATCAACTGTTCTTTTTATCGGCTATATAAAACACACAATAACCGACCAAGTGCCAGTTGGACTTGACTTGTAAGAAGGGTTCTGTCTATTTTTTTCTGTTTTTAGTATTTGTGGTTGGTTTAGTTTTGTTAGCGGCCGTGGAAATACATCTCAAATGAAAATAACAACTGTCTAGCTTTCATGGTTCATGAGATACAGCCTGAAAACAGATAGATGGGACAGTGGAGTCTGAATAATAGGGTCCCGTTCATACCTATTGGTATGGAACCCTACAACCATTTTTTTTTGTATGACGTACAAATATCGAATTCATGTAGGTATGTATTTATATTAGTATAGAGTGATTTTAACGTCCATGATGTCTTTATATTTTAATTCCAGATTACGTTTACTTTGGCGTAGATAAAGAACGAAAAATATCTAAATACGATTTATTACCTAAGGTAGGTTAATATATTAAACTATTCTATATATTAGATTTAAAAACGAAGAATAAATAAAACGATAACGAATTGCTATAAATAAATTATGGTGCATGTTGCACTTTAGCAGGTATGCGAAGCTATATATATATTTATGATAAATTTGTTGCTCAAATGTTAATATTGAAATAATTATAGTTTTTTTAATGTAATTTGTGTTATATGTACATATATGTGTGTCAAATAAACGAATTATTATTATTATTATATTTGTCTATACATATCTTCGACATTAAAATAATAAAGTAATGACTCTCTGAGATCCATAAAAAATACAATATTTCGATCACTTAAGTCTATGTAACATAATGAAACTACTAGACGGTGGTACTAAAATTATATCGAACGTGAGTGAAGCGTGGGTGCCGGAATGCCGGTAGTGCCGGCGAAAACGCACTAACTCTTATCCAAGCTGCGGCAAAACGCCGTCTCTGGGCCGCATTACGCAACATTCTCGTAAAACATCTGAACATACAAAGACACACTGTATAAGACCGGTTTCGGCACCACTATTTTCGCGGCTACAATTTGTGATTGTGACTCTCCATTGATTAAAGGCGTGTGAGTGAACTTAACACGCCTATGTTAGTTTAGTCGCGATAACAAAAGACGAAGGACGTGCATTTCGGAATCGTTCCGTTTGAATATGCAATTCCATTTTCAAAATAAATAAACGAATAAGTTTCTATCTCATCCGGATTTGAACTTCGAACCAGTGATGTGTTGTGCTGTGTTTTATTGAATCGATAGTGTTGAGATAAGTAGAAGCCTGCTCGACTTTTTACGATACAATCATTGATAAGGTAATCTTGCGATTATTTTAGAGACAACGAGATCATTTAACCTTGTTATTTTACAAAATCAATAAGAAGTAGTTGATCGGCCCGTTATAAATACATATTGTGTACGGAAACACGCTACACCTTCTTATTAAAACGTTTTTTAACGTGCGTGTATATCGATTATTACTGAAGTCGAAGAAACTGTATTGATAAACATTTCAAGTGGTTTTATTGGATTGTGGTTGCTTCATATTTACAAGTCTTCAGTGCAGCGGTGAGTAAATAGACTTATAAGGGCTTAACCACGTTTCTTACATTAGTAATGTTTACCTGTATGCGTTCCGATATACCTAAAATATTAACAATTCATTCAGTAAGTTAATGGAACGGTATAAGTAGTTCAATTTCCTTTGGCTGAGTGCACTGATAAATAATTTCAAGGTCACAGAATGTTTCAGAGCGATTGTGTAAATACAATTATTTATAACCTAGCTACTTCGCCACTGGTATGTTTCAAGGTTTATATTTAAACACCAACTTGCTTTATATTATTATTTCATTTAACCATATACTTATACGCTTAAGACTTTGGTCTGCTGCATGTACCTAGTATAGTAGAAACAACAAACCAAAATTTAGGTTTGTCGTAGACCGTGATCATGGATCGGGTATTTGATTTTTACTTTTAATTGGATCATTTCTTGTCCGACCTTCAATTAAACTTCGCAAAAAGATTCTTGAAATTTAATCAAGAGTTCATAGAGTGTTTATTATGAGGAGGTCTCCTTTGCTTTGTAGGTCCAGACCTTGAAGAGACGCAATAAAATAAGAAATATGCGAATAATGATTTGGTGTCACTGTCAATATAATGTCACTGTCATTGATGTTGGCGTTTTAAAAATGTTGAGAGATTATAGGTTATCCATATTTAAACATCAAAATGAAATGTTACTCACAAAGGCCATAGTTTATTACTTGATATTTGAACATTAGAGTAGTGATGGTACCTATTTAGGAGGAACCTGAATCTTTATTACAGATTTATACCGATCTTAAATAATGAAGTGTTTTATTTTCTTATTTTCTAGTGTTAGGTACTATATTAAAATGATTAAGGATTGAGCTCGGTAAGCACAAATTAAATTATTAAAACAACATTGTTTTTAATTTGACGCAGGCCAAAGAAAACAGAAATAAAGGATAAGGTGCGTCTGGCAAAACTTGGTCTATGGTTACCAAAATGCAATAACCTAAATAGCAATAATATGTGACGCCAATGTCAACTTTTAAATGTCAGGAACAAAGATCTCAATGTGAATGTCTTCTTACAAAACATTTATTTCCGAACATTACTACTAAATCATTTAATAAATGAATGCTAAAAAAAGTTCGCAGTCTCGTTTCGTAATAAAAAAAAACTTTTCCGAGTGCATAACATAGATGGTAACTTTGACGTACAATTAACTACATCGGCTTCTACAGAAAAGTAGTAGCGAATCTACAATATTATGTTCCTTTATATAAAATTTGTAGGTATTCCATGTCACATCTTATCTTAGTCTATAGCTTATCTAGTTATATTACAAACTTCTCAATCACTTGTCAATGTCTTGAACAAACTAACTTCATTAACTAATCATCGGAAGAAACCAGTACCTACATTTTTACAACACTCTGCTAATAGGTTCAGTACACAAATGGATAACTGTGGCTTTTATTAAATAACGGCACAAAGTAATAGTTAGTTGTTAGTTAATATTAGTCAGTAGCTAACAATCGTTATTTTTTAGGGTTTCACACCTAAAATATAAAAACGGGACCCTAATACTTGACAATTTTAACAAATTTACTATGTGTATTTTAACTGAACAATAGTAATAACAAGAAAAAAACTTTTTTGGTATAATGTTATAATACCTACCTAATTCGATTTCAATAGTTTCAACACGAACCCGGAAGCTGCAGAATAAATTAGCTGCTTCATGTTAGAAGTTCATTGCCAGTGTTACTAATTTGATGTTTAGTTTTTGACTCGTGACGTGTTGTAGGTAGCTGTTGCTAAGCTCCTAATACTCTGGTAGCATTCTTAAGAGCTAGTAAGTTCAGACTAGACATACTCCATCTTGTGTGTAAAAATAGCTGATTTATCTTTCTGAATTCGGGTTTGCACTAGTTAGTCTAGGCAGGTAGTAGACTACATGCGTACAGGGCTATTGTAATGACAAGCACTAAACCAAAATGGGGGAAAAATCAATGACATTATTTTTCTTACTTTAGGAAAGGGCCGGACCACTACTATTGCCTTGAAAAGCGATGGTTTGTAGTTATTGAAAAACAGTGAATTTGGCAAGGCATTCCAATATTTGGCAGCTTAACAAATGTGAAGAAATATGCTTATTATACTGATGCCTGCTTGGCGTTTCCCGGCTTATCCGTTATTGAGAGGGAGCTGAAGTAACCAGCTTATCATGGTTGGATCGCATAATACTGTCTGATTGATCTGATCATCTATTAGATCGCAAAACGAATCAGCTTCTTCATACATCTCGGGTCGCCAGATGTTTTGATAATTGCTTTGTACGATTCCAGTATGTTCTCACGTCGTTCAAAGTTTTGCCTATGTACGCGCCTTAAATTATTTCCTTGGCAGATTAAGTATGTCTGAAAACCACTAATATAACCACAAGGCTAAATATGTAGTCTCAACTCTAGACAAAAAAGGTGTAATTTGGTGAAATAACAGAAATATTAACAAAAAGTTATAAATCATACTACTTAAACCTGTATAAAGCCTCCATAGTTTTTCACACGCGCGTTGCTATGTACTTTATTTATTAGACGTTTATTTAGGCAAGTAGTACAGAAGCGTGGATCGTCATTATGCCCATTATAAAGATCAAGGTCTGTCGGTCAAAGCTCGCGCATGTGGACTGCCCACGCTAACGCGCGTTCTGAGAAATCTTTGTTTTAACTCTTACCACGTAACTACTTCACCAGAGGTGGATCAAGTACCTACGCTTAGGGGGAAGCATTGTATAAAAAATATATGCATGTTATATGGTAGGGCATGCTCTAAATTGGGTGGATGGATGGATTTGCGTGGCTAGCTAATACCCTCAAGTTAAAAGTGGGTCGCCAAGCACCTAATAGTCTGTCCCGGTAGTCTTCTTGAGAGCTAGTTATTTCTAGACTAGGCATGCTCCGCCTTAGACCAGAGTGTCAATTATTCGTGTAGTTACGCGCCCTGCTGGACAAATGCTTAGCTGTAAGGCGTAAAATTGGAAGGACATTTGAAAATTCGACAAAAAAGTTTGTATCAAGTTTATAACAAATGTGTGGACTTATTGACATAAAGTATTGTAACACACAAAGGTAAATTGTTCGTATTATGTTTTGAGACTATCATAAGAAGATTAGAGTCTAACGGTTAGACCATGGATTACCTTAATAAGTTTTAGTTGGCAGATTCATAAATTTACCATCGATTATTAATAAATAAGTGCCAGCGCGAGATAGGAGGTAAATAATAATATATACTTTTTTATTTGAAATAAATACCTAAATGTACAACAAAAAAATCGTTTGCCAACTTGTTGTATACGAAATCGCTAAATTAACGCTTACCAGACATGCAGCTATTCTTTTCTCGAAAAATTATTATCCGCTACTGAGTCCGTCCCTTGCAGGGGCATCAACGCGAATTCGTTGTTATACTTTTCTTTGGTTTTCTTGGATTTGACTGATATTTGTGTTAGTGCCTAGGCTATTAGTAGAATGAGTGAAGTGATGGATTGCAGATGGTTCCAGCGTGCAGCTTACCTGTTGGCACAGATTACTGAATAGTTCCTACGTAACTGTTGGGCGATTTGCCAACCAAATACTAATGGGGCCTGGATTTATTAATACTTTAGTAAGTATTTTGATCGAGCGTTCTAATAAATGGTGCGTGCTACTGAGTTGTCGCGGCATATCCGCAAGTTCAATATAGATAATCCAATTGATGAGAACTATTTCCCAGTTAAAGAACAAAGTTTGCTTCCATACAAACATTGAATACCTTTAACAGCTAAGTAATATTAAATAATAAGAACATGCACACTAATATAATTGTATTACGAGCAAAATTTACTTTCATCGATGCTCATTGGAATAAAATTGTTTAGTAATTCAATCTAATCTTTTGCATAAATAAAAAAAAATATTATTATTATAATCTACTTTTTCGTATTTTATGTATTTTTATGTACTTTATGTGTTTTCTGTAATTTGTCCCATTTTCGTGAGTGTTTTTAAAGTGTTTATCTATCTATCTATTTTGCTCCAAATGATTTTAAGCACATATAGCGCACTCTGTGAACATTCGACAGAAGAGAAATGACCTCCATGCTTGTTGCAAATATTTGTCGTTCTTCTACTCGCCACTAGATGCCGCCGTCCAGGGTGTGTCGGCATCAATGCGAAAAGACTGCACGTTGAGTAATAGTTCTGCTACTCAATAATAGATGGCTAATATGCCATCAAGTTCAGTATTATCTTATATATAAAATTTCCGTGTCACAGTGTTTGTTACCGAACTCCTCCGAAACGGCTTGACTGATCATTACCAAATTTCATATGCGTATTCAGTAGGTATGAGAATAAGCCAACGTGAAACGTTTTTACCCCTAAGTGATAAGGGTTGTTCACCCCTAAATATATTTTTTTATTTTTTCGACGAATTTTTTTTATTTGAATTTTATATAAAGTGGCATTAAAAAATACATACAACCCTAAATTTTTACTTTTTTATCATCAACCCCTATTTTTTTATGGCCATTTTAGTAAATTTCTGTGTCACAGTGTTTGTTGCCGTACACCTCCGAAACGGATTGACTGATCTTTACCAAATTTTATATACGTATTCAGTAGGTCTGAGAACCGGCTACTATCTATTTTTTATACCCCTAATTGATAAGGGTTGATCACCCTTCAATATATTTTTTTTAATTTTCGACGAATTTTTTTTTTTGTATAAAGTGGCATTAAAAAATACATTCAACCCTAATTTTTTACTTTTTTATCATCAACCCCTATTTTTTATGGCCATTTTAGTAAATTTCCGTGTCACAGTGTTTGTTACCGCACTCCTCCGAAACGGATTGACTGATCTTTACCAAATTTTATATACGTATTCAGTAGGTCTGAGAACCGGCTACTATCTATTTTTTATACCCCTAATTGATAAGGGTTGATCACCCTTAAACATTTTTTTTTAATTTTTCGACGAATTTTTTCATTTTATTTTTGTATTAAGTGGCATTAAAAATACATACAACCCTATTTTTTTTACTTTTTTATCATCATTCCCTATTTTTTATGGTCATTTTAGTATTTTATTCATTTTTCATCTCGCTTGATAACTGATCAAATATAGTATCTAACTGTACTTCGAGTAAAAATCCTTTTTTTTTTCGAAGAAAATAACTAACAAAATTTAACCTGATATACTTATGCTTATGATTATTACCAATCTTAAATACTTAAAATTTGCCGCGTCTTTACTTTACTGGTGAGTGAAATGCCACAATATGCCATAGACCGAAGCCGGTCTCCTGTTTTACTCACAAAATTCTTCTTCACAGACTTCTCTCACTGTTTACACAAATTTCGACCTTCGTTATTGTTTATGTATCGTATGTAGTAGTATTGTTAACAATTATCATTTTGCTGTATCAATGTAACTCTCTTATTAACTTAACCGCGGCTCCACCCGCGTGTAAGTCGTTTTATTGCATAACCTCTCCTGCACATGACTGTTGTGGGAAAATGTATTTTCATCTGTGCGCTACTGTGGATCGGATTATACGTTAAATTGTAGGTCCTCTTAACACAAGCAGTCGTAAAACTAAGGCAGGGGCTTGAAAAATTCTAGACAACATAACTTGATCACTTAGTTCTTACGTAGAAGAAGCTATAAAATTTGATGTTCTAATAAACTAGACCCCGAACGTATGAGCAAAAAATTTTCAACAAATATGATGATGACACTACAAATATTATGTAATTTGTTCTGCTTTGGACTTCTTTATGCTCAAACGGCTCGAACAAATATGCTAAAAATTTTCGCGCTCGCTTCGCTCGCGCATAGCTCGCTGCCCTCGCATCCTGCTCGCTTCGCTCGCGATTGGTCCTAGGACTTTTGGGTCATAGCTTACGACACTACAAATATTATGTGATTTGTTCTGCTTTGGACTTCATTATGCTCAAACGGCTCGAACAAATATGCTAAAAATTTTCGCGCTCGCTTCGCTCGCGCATAGCTCGCTGCGCTCGCATTCGGCTCGCTTCGCTCCCGATTGGTCGTAGGACGTTTTGGGTCATAGCTTACGACACTACAAATATTTTGTTATTTGTTCTGTTTTGGAATTCTTTATGCTCAAACGGCTCGAACAAATATGCTAAAAATTTTCGCGCTCGCTTCGCTCGCGATTGGTCCTAGGACTTTTGGGTCATAGCTTACGACACTACAAATACTATGTTATTTGTTCTGCTTTGGACTTCATTATGCTCAAGCGGCTCGAACAAATATGCTTATAATTTTCGCGCTCGCTTCGCTCGCGCATAGCTCGCTACGCTCGCGTCCGGCTCGCTTCGCTCGCGATTGGTCCTAGGACGTGTTGGGTCATAGCTCACGACACTACAAATATTATGTAATTTGTTCTGCTTTGGACATCTTTATGCTTAAGCGGCTCGAACAAATATGCTAAAATATTTCGCCTATATTCATACCTACATTTACAAATTCTAACTGTATCTAAAAAGTGAAAAATAATTTTATGCCTACACATAAGTACCATTGAAGACTTTATTTGATTAACTTATAAACATGCTATTTTCAATTTGTATTTATCCTGTATTCTTGGCGTCGGTGCCATATAAGAAGAACAAATTAATGTTTGTTAAAATAAGCACTATTAAATAGATATGATTGAACATAATATTTTTTGGCGATTGTTACTTTTATATTCCCTTAACGTTTGCTCATGGCGCTCCATACCCATTTCACGCTTAAACCATACACACTTATAATAAGTCATAACATTTAAATTATACTAGAATTAGACACTAGAAACTAGAATAAACATAATTAATAAGGCAAAACAACGTTTGCCGGGTCAGCTAGTTAATTATAAATTTTCTTGAAAAAATTGTACAATACTAAAGACTACTCATAAAGACTGTTCATAAGAAACATGAGTTTTAATAGGATAGAAAATTTGAAATCGCTTATGATGATTAACCAATTATTGATATTTCGTTCTTACATTGCAATAATAAATGTATGAACGAAAGAATTATCGATAATTGGTTGTGTAAAATAATGCCAAACTGAATCTAATACATGTGTAAATTCATGTACTTCAAGTATTACTGCATACTTAAATTATTATTTATATACTAAGTGTAATAATAATTAATAGTTAGTAGGCTTTTTAGTTTTTTTTTCTTAAAACACCATTAGGTATTTTGTAAAATGGTCAGATTAGATAAAAGACACTAATTGTCTTATATCTAAAAATATTTTCATTTGATACAGTTACTTTATGAAAAAGAAATGTATCCAATTATTATTTTTATTGGTAAGGATAATTTTATGGTTATATTGGTAATTAACGAATTGTTTGACGGAGGATATGAATGAGAAGGGAGTGAATGTGGAGATGACGGCTGCTAAAGTGGCGTGGAAGCGAAAAACAGGCTGTGCCGTACCCGCCTAGCGGGAAATGGTAAAGAAGAAGATTGGTGATTTCCGAACAATAAGTATTCGTGATGTTTTTAAGCAAATTGTAGCTTACGTGATTTTTGCCACGGCACAATTACGTAATTAAATACGTATTTACTTAGCGTCTACTTATAAATTTGAGATCTTAGGAAATGCAACCTTCAGAAAGATTCCGTTAGGTCCGTGAGTCAAAACAGTCCAGAAACCCAGGGCTCGAGTTTCCATTTCCCATTCATAGTTTCAAGAATCGTGACGGCATTATCTTGATTATGAGCGATTTGAAATCCCCATTCATTTCATGACGACGCTCACGTCGGTTCTGTTCAATGAACGTGACGTCAGACACTTGGTTAACAGTATGGGTTCTGCAACTGTTGTGTTCATGTCAATTGCCGAACATTCAGAAGATAACAAAATTATGAACTCTTATTTGATGTACAAACTCTAATCAATAAAATTAACATATCATGTATACAGTCAGAGATTAAAAGATAAGAATAAGAAAAAATATTTTTAAACGCAAATAAGCCGATTAAGGAGCCAGTTCATAATATAAGTAAAAAGTAACTATAAGTGAATGTGTATTTTACATATTATTGTGACTTCATCTTTTTAAATTACAATTGAATCAAAAAACATCAATCATGTATTATACAACGTGAAGTAATATGGTTTATCAAGTATTTATTTGAATCACAAAATAGGTAGACACATGTTAATAACATAAATTAAAATCATATACCCTGTTTTTAAGCGAAGTTAGAGTACACTTTTAAACTTGTGACTAAGAATACACACAATATGTACCAAAGAATACACATCATGTGTATTCCTTGGTACATAAACTATTTGTAAATATAAAGTAGTCCGGTTTCTTACCAACATCAGTAAACAGAAACACTCAGAAACATAGACAAAACTACTAAAATCACTTAGATAGTAATGAAACCATTTTTTTATTACTAGCAAATTGAAACTTATGTCTTATAACATTGTTATTAACCATTTTATTAAGAGTTCCTCAATAAATAATATTTGTATAACCGGCTATCATTTATGTTAATTATGTCCGTATTCCGACAAAATAAACGTATGTGATAGCTAGTTATAAGAAAATTATTAAAATGTGCCTTCAAAAAGTTTTGAAACAGTGGTTCTTCAAAAATTTATAATTTTTTCTACGTTAATAAAACCTGTCTCGACAACCCTTACTGCTTTTGCTGCTGCGTTCGCAGAATGACGTCAGCAGCTCATGAGGTCACGACGGGCTACGGCTAGTGACGAAACGCGACGCGACACGAAGGTCATGGCTTCAGATTATACAACGTGTTTTGTAATCGCGTTGTCTGGTTTTACACATGATAGGATAATCCTCGTCTGCTTTTGCTTTTCAATTAATATAATAATTCAATTAATGGTAAGATAATTAATTTTCAATTAATGGTTAGATAATTGTAATATTACTGACGTAATGTATGTGTTTATTTAATAGATAGAGAGATAGATAATTATTTATTGGACTCAAACTGAAATTAAATAAAGAACTAAAATAGTGTGCCACAATCGGCGGCCTTATCGCTTAAAGCGATCTCTTCCAGATAATGAAAATAATGAATAAGCAATGATAATAATTCCAGGCAATGATATAATTTTAATTGCAATGATAATATTGTTTAATATTTACTATAAATTCAAGACAAGCCAATTGCTATAGTAAATCATATGTTTATATGTATTTTATGCATATGTATCATAAAATGTGTTTTTTGTGCACAATAAAATATTAATTTCTTTCTTTCAAATTTATAATTTAAAATAAAATAGCCTGTCACTATACATTATTGCTTTGAAGCTTATGTATAGGTATAATAATAAAAATCATGGTTAATTATTAAAATGCATAATCATTAGTTTGTCTAATGTTTTTACCTGTTCCGGCCGTCCGTTGTCAAGTTGAGTCAACGACAAAACATAATAAAATTAATAATTAATTATGTCACTATCGGTCATAGACACAGAGGTCAAGTTTACGCTCATATATTGAGGATAAAGATGCGTAAATAAATAATATTCATATTATGTTATCCTGCTTATATCATAAATGCAAAAGTTTGCGTGTACCTAGAAGGAACCGGTAATGAAATGTAACTTTTTTTTTTTTTTTTTTTTTTTTTTATGATGGATAGGCAAGCACTTGATCGAAACTCACCTGATGTTAAGTGATATTGCGATCTAGGGTGGAGCGCGCTTGCCTAGAAGAAACCGATTCACTCTCGCCTTGAAGACAGTAAGGTTATAGTTCAGAGGGAACAGGGATTCCGGCAATGAGTTCCACAGTTTAATGGTCCGCACAATAAATGTGGAAGCGAAACGCTTCGTACGGATTTTTGGAACTTCAACTGTATAGCGGTGCCTCCTAGCCGTCTCCCTGCTCGTCCGATAATGGAAAGGGGCCGGAGGAATTAGCTGATGTAATTCAGACGCGCACTCTCCGAAATGCAACCGATAGAAAACCGACAGACTCGCAACATTGCGGCGATGCTCCAAACTTTGAAGCCTCGCGTTGCACATGGACTCATTACCTATGAGCTTCTTGGCCCGGTTCTCAATCGACTCCAACGCCTGAAGCTGATACTTAGCAGAGCCATCCCAAAGGTGCGAACAATACTCCATACACGACCGAACTTGAGCCTGATACAGAGTCAGCAGCTGTTCCGGTGTGAAGTACCGTCGCACCTTTGAGAGCACGCCCAGCTTTTTGGCCGCTAATTGAGCTTTCGACTCAATATACGAACCAAAGTTGAGGGTTGGAGTCAAGGTTACGCCAAGAAGCTCCAGGTGGTCGGTAATCGGTACGGCAACATTTCGGAAAGTGGGGGTCAGATCGAAAGGCCTCTTTTTTGCGGAGAATAGACACGCTTGTGTTTTTGACGCATTAAAACTAACCAAATTGGCATCGCCCCAATCGGAGACAGCCTTGAGGGCTAGGTTAATGCGACCAATCATGGCCTCTCTATGCGCCTGGATTTCGGCCGCGCTGGCTCTAGCGGTGGACATGTAACTCTCTACAACAGTGCTGTCGTCTGCATACCCAAAGGTTCCGGGCATCAGCAGATCATTTATATGCAGCAAAAATAATGTTGCAGAGAGTACTGACCCCTGGGGGACACCGGCGTTGATTGCCATTAGATCTGACGAGCAGCCATCAATGACCACTCGAATGGATCTGCCCCTCAGGAAATCTGATATCCACACACAGAAACCAGCGGGCAAGCCATACGATGAAAGCTTGCTTATAAGGCCATCGTGCCATACCCTGTCGAAGGCTTTGGAAATATCGAGGGAAACCGCCAGGGCTTCCCCGTATTTCTCTATAGCCTCACTCCAGATGTGGGTGGCGTACACTAGAAGATCCCCAGTAGACCGATTCTGGCGGAAGCCACATTGTCGGTCACTGAGGAGGTCATTAGACTCTAGGTACGCCAGGAGCCTGCGGTTCAGGACACGCTCCATGCTCTTACAGAGTATGGAGGTGACCGAAATGGGCCTGTAGTTGGCAGGGTCGGCACGACTACCTTTTTTAGGCACAGGCTGCACGTTAGCCAGCTTCCACGATTTAGGCACTTGACCAGACTTAAGAGAGAGCCGAAACAAGCGCGTCAATACAGGAGACAGTTCAGGTGCACAAGTCCTCAGTACAATAGCTGGGATACCATCCGGACCACTAGCCTTACTCACGTCAAGACTGCGTAGCGTTTTCCGCACCTCCGACTGGCGTATATGTATGTCTGGCATTGAGGCCGACCTGCCAGGCGACGGAGGAGGTAACGAACTACCAGCGTCGAGACGTGAATTCTCCGCAAAAAGAGAGGCAAACAAATCGGCCTTCTCTTTAGCAGCGTGGGCCAGTGTCCCATCAGGTTTCAGCATTGGAGGCAGTGAGGGGCGGCAGAAGTTCGCTTCAACCGACTTAGCCAGAGACCAGAACGCTTTGCTACCTGCAGGGTACGAAGCTAGTCTGTTCCCTATGCGGCTTATGTGGTCAAAACGAGCCCTCTGCAAGACCTTCTTGCAGGACTTGGCAGCCTTATTGAAGGCATTTTTCTTCTGACGTATGTCCCTTGCTTTGCGGTGTCGAGCATCAACCCAGGCAAGGTAAGCTTCATGCTTTTGCGCTTCAGCGCGTCTGCATTGGGAACCAAACCATGGGCGAGCTTTGCCGGACAGAGGTAAATCCGAGTATGGAATAAAGTACTCCATACCCATTCTGATTACATCTGTAACGGCATCCGCGCAAGTGGAGGGATCGTCTGAAGAAAAACACACTGGCTGCCAAGGATAAGACGCAAAAAAAGACCGCATCTCATCCCAATCTGCTAGCTTGTATCGCCACATCCGCCGAGTGCCCTCTGGATTAAGGTCGGCTGGGGAGTAGACTGACACAGATTTCACCAGACAGTGATCGGAGCTACCCAGTGGCGACGAAACCGACACTGAGTAGCGGTCTGGATCAGTTGTTAGCAGAAGGTCCAGGCAATAAGCCGTGTGCGTGTCAACGTCAGGTACCCTAGTAGCCCCTTGGACCAGCTGAGTGAGATTTAACGCTAAAGCAAGCTTTCGCGTCTCTCTCCCAGCATGGTCAGTGTCGAGGTATGGGAAAAGCCAATCATGATGATGGCCATTAAAATCCCCCAGGAACACTAATTGAGCTGACGGGTATTTCAGTTGAGCCGCATCCGTCGCCTCACTGAGATAATCGAAGAGCCTGGTTGTCTCCTGATCTCCGCTATGCGAACGGTAGACACAAGCGTAGAGAATCCTCTCTATGCCTGTATCCACTAATGCCCAAAGAACCGAAAACCTTCCGTCTTCAAGGTTTCGGAGACGCCGAATACAGATGTCGTCCCGTACGTACAGGCACACACCTGCCCGAGCCTTAAAATTGTGCTCGAGGGTGTAGCCCGGATATAACAGGTACGCTGAATCGGACGGACATCTAATTTGCGTCTCCGTCAGAAATAGGAGAGCTGGTTTCTCGGTCTCCAGATGGTGGTGGACCGCCGTGAGGTTTGAGTGCATCCCACGGATATTTGTAAGATGCACTTTTAGAGAAAGGGCGTGCAACCGCTGTTTAACCTCGTTTCTCTTGCTATTTCTGGGCATTTTAGCGAAAGTGATTATACGGTGGAAGAGGTGACAGTAGAGTGAGGTCTCTCATAGCAAAACCAAAAGAAAACGCATTACACAATAACCATACCAAGGGGGAACTAGCCTGGAGACTGCGGGGACGCCCGAGCCCCCCCGAAGATGTCCATCGGGCCCTTTCGTCCGGTCGCCAACCGGCACGATGGCGCATCTCCAGGATTTTTCGCGAGTTGGCGGGACAGCCTTTCGCAAGTGGCTAACTTGCTACTTGGGTCCCCTACTAACTGCGGTCGGCCAGCGGTGCACCGTGCCTCGGATCCCGCTACCCTCCAGAGCTAGTTACCCGATACAGTCAATGCGAATGCGTCTAAAAACCGGTATGATGCGTCTGAGAAACAACTACTCCGACTCACCTCTTCAGTATGGTGTCACCGGGCAACGCGCCGGAACACGGCCAGGCCGCTTGGCGGCGCGACTTAGTCCGGTGGGTGGTTACTAACCGCGGCCGAAGCCTACCACCAGTAAGTTGCTACCTAATTGGCACCACCCAGAGACCACGTGTGGGGTTACAATGTTAGGGTATCCTCCCACGGACGGGGGTAGCATAGCCTCCAAAACTTCTTCACGTTTAAACAGCTAGACCGAATTTTGGTGAAATTTGGTGGCGTATGCGGCATCTTCCGCTTTTGGTACTTTTTTTTCGTGTTTGCCTGACTTTAAGTTTCTATGTACCTACCATAGTAGAGAAGCGATGACAGATCAGTCGGGCGTGCGACCGTCTTTGAGCGTCCAGAAGGTGGGATCGGTTCCGCTCTTGGTGAAAGAAAATATCGAAAGGAAACCAAAGCATTGTGGTAGGGCATTTTTTAGTGCTTGCCTGGCTAGCGACCACTTTCATGTTGAAAAATCTGTCGCCAAGCACCTAACAGTGTGTGTTCCGTTGTTCTAGACTAGGCACGCTCCACCTTAGGCCAGAGTGTCGCTAACCTGTGTGCTGGATAAATTCCTAGCTGGTATCAGTAAAAAAATAGAACTCGTATTATTAATATCCCTATGTTGTTAGCAACTTTGCAATCTGAATGGAAACTTATCGAATTCATGAAAAATAGCCCAATTTTATGAAACACGTATAAGCCAAACTTGTTTCGGTTGCAACTAGGAACCTTCCTCAAGTTGAAAAGTCGGTCACCAATCACCTAAAAATGTTTTCTGGCAGCCTCCCTTGAGAGCTACTAAATCCAGGCTAGGCATCTTCCACCTTGTCGCTAGCTTGTGTATTTACGCACTCTGCTGCTCAAATGTCTAGCTGTAAGGAGTAAAAAAATACATCATGACAATAGCAAATGATTTTTTCATAATTATAATAAGAATCAGCGGTTTATTGTGTACAATACGGATAAATCTTGAGAGAGAAATATTTAATTAAGTATATTATTACGTTTTGTTTTAAAACTTTACTGTCAGTTACAGATCACAGCAAAAGTACACTTCATATGACAGATTACTTTTCTTTCTTCATAAAGATTTCTATTGAAAATAATTTAAGGAAAAAGCAACAAAAGAAGTGAAAGGTCGACCGACGAAAAATTTTCAAACGGAATTTCCGGATTAGTAATGTTTGTGAAATTCATCATTATTAGACCTTCACATTTGGTAGAGACTGTCTTTCGAAAGAATTGTGACGCAAATAGATTTAGATCACCTTTCTAATTGTTAGGCCTTATGGCAAGTAGAGGCTACTTAGTGACTCATAGCTGGCAAGAGCAAAGTCGAGTCGAGTCTTGCAAGTTCAAGAGAGCAAAGTCTAAAGTTCTTTGGATATTTTTTGAACATTCGCATAACATTATAGTCTTCCTCATAATAAAATAACGGATAAAGTTGTTGAGTAACTTTCTGTTTAATATGAATACATACGCCAAAACAATTAAATTAATGTCAATTAATGAGGCTTTAAGGAAATGAGATCATGTTGGGTGGAAAAGTCAGCTTAGTTGAGCGCCTTTAGCTTAAGTTTTAGGTGAAAGAACCATAGCGTGGAACATTTTACAGTGCCCCCTTGGCTAGCTACTTTTGTCAGGTTGAAAATTTACTTTGTTCCAACACCTTTTTTGACAGTTATTCTTGATCTATGTTTTATCATTTTTAATATATTATATCTAAAAATAAATGTTTTGCGTGTGATACTCACTGTCTCTGCTAAGTAGACGGTGGAACAATATTATACAACTCTATAGTCATATAAGGATATTTAACTAAAGGATTTTTAGTACAATAATGATTTGATCATAAACAACTAAATTAACCTCATAGGTAGCTCTCAAAGATCACTACAGGTATTCTTACCTTTTTCACAAATATATGACCATAAGTGAAATCTTCTCTTTAAATTACAGCGCTGCAAATAAATTGATATTAGGACACATTTCACACACGGCTGGTTAGCCCCATACTAAGCCATATCTAATTTGTATTATGGTTGCTAACACAACTGATATACTACATATACATACATCAATACGTCATATCGATACGCATTTAACACCCAAACCGACAACAAACAAATTTAGTTCATCATACTGATGTTGGCTGTGACTGGAATCGAATCCGGGACCCTTTGGTAGGCAGTCCGTCATGATAACCATTACGCCAACGAGGTCGTCATAGCTAAGACATTTTTTTTTCAAATATTAAGTTCAGTTAAGACCTTCATTAGCCCACAATGCTTGGGTTTTCCGTCAATGAGCTTCTGTCAAGTGAGATGGAAAGGAATCTTTCCATTTACGGTGGAAAATAAAAATGGATACGTCAAGAACAAGTTAGTCATCGACTTTGTAAAGCCTGAACATACACAGTCAGATAAAAAGATGGATCCCCTGGTTGCGATAGTTAAAATATAGGTACTGTATTTTAATAGACAGTTAATTTAGCCAGTTACGAGTATGTAAATAGTCCCAAGATTTATACTTATACCGATCACTTTTATATCGATAGTTTAAAAGAGAAAGACGGCTAATGTGTCAGTGTTTAAGATCCAGGATCTGCAATGTTTTATTTTATATTATTTTGTCACATCACGAATTTATTAAGACGACCTCGTTGGCGTAAAGGTTACCATGCCGGTCTGCTAATCAGAAGGTTACGGGTTCGATTCCCGGCCCGGTCAACATCTTTGTGCTTAACTAAATTTGTTGGCTGTGGGTCTGGGTGTTAAATATGTATTTATATATAATATGTATGTATATGTAGTATATCAGTTGTGTTAGCAACCATAATACGAGCTAGAAATGGTTCAGTATGGGGCTAACCAGCCGTGTGTGAAAGTGTCAAAAAAAAAAAACTAGTTTTTAGGGTTCCGTACGTAAAAAACAAACACGGGGTCCTATTACTTGTTTGCCTGTCTGTCTTTCACCAGGCTCTATTTCTGAAATTGTGATAGCTTCATGTGCGAGCCTGACTCGCTCTTGGACAATTCTTTTTTTTAATTTCGTCATGCAGATGCATCAATAATTACAATTAATCGTATAATTTAAATTATTTGATTATTAAATTCTAATGATTAATAATTTATTGACAAGCCATCAAATGACTCGTGAAGTGGTAAATTATTACAATTAAATAAGTTGATTCACATTAATTGGTTGTTGTAAACCGCGTCAATATGTCCTAGTCTTTATAAGAATTACCACTTTTCCCGCGACACTTTTACGGAAATGGCAAGTTAAGGAATTTTTATGCCATGCAAACTACGTAATGGTTTAACTTTTCCATTAAAAGTCCGATCCGGTCCAGAATACTATGTATGACGTAGGACAGTTAAGATTAACAGAGAGCATAATTAATGTCTTTACTATGGCAACTGATAAGTTTGAGTCAGAGCATATGTAGCTATAGTGTAAACTCTATATAACGACACTGTAGGGAATGTGCGTTTAATGGCGTTATAGAGAGTGGTCGTTAAATGGAGAGAATGTATCATTGTATAGAATACTAGCTAAACCAACTAAAGCCAATTGATTTCGATTCTTTAGAGAGTTTGTCGTTAAATTGAATATTTAACGACAAACTCTCTAAAGAATATATAATAATTGAATATTTAACGACAAACTCTCGAAATAAAATTTTACGAGTTTTCTTTTAATTGTGTAAATGAATCTCGTAAATTCAAAATACATATTCTACCTATATTAATTAATCTAAAAATGTTTTTCTTGCTTTGTATTTATAATTTCTATTATTCCATGAGTCTGATTTTATATTAAAGATTATTTAGTTAATTAATAAGTTTGAATTTAATTTACCAAATATCTGCATTTTTCATTCTGTACTGGATTGAAGATGCAGCCTTTAGTATCTTAACTAAACTTTCTAAACATCAAATCTGTGTAACGTTTTTCAACGTATTAATTACCTACTTCTAATTATTTATATGACATCTTAGTGAATATTTTTGTAAATCAATAAAAGTTATATTATGTGTGTTCATATTCTGACACGGAAGGCGCTAACCTCCATGGCACGCATGGACGTCAATATGTCTTTGAGTATTAGTAAATAATTCTAACCTAAATTTGAAATGAATAAAATATTTTGAATTATATTTTTAAAAGAGATTTGTTAGAAAAAAAATATATGGATGCGTATTGTCTCATCAACTTCCGCTGTGATCTCAGATTAAAAAACAATAAATCTGGAAAAACCAGACGAAAAAAACATCTATGAATGACGAAAACGAACCTAATGTGTAAATGGCTGTAAAAATTTGAAGCTGTAAATATTTAAATTTGAAATCTTAACCAAAGAGTAGAAATGTGTGATTAAAGTGGCCAGTATGACAAAATACTAATTTCAAATGTAAGGACCTAACATTCATTTTTATTTTATAATATATTATTTAAAGTCAAAGTCAAACCATTTATTGCAATACTATGTCACTTTACAGTTACATAATTACCTACAAGGCATCGCAATTATTTACTGGAGATGAGCAACCCTGTTAATTCATTAGATTTTTTTAAGTGTTCCGTCAGTTAAAAAGTCTTTTATTTTATAATAACTTTTTGTTATGAGTAAGTTTTTTGTTTGTTAGGAAAGTTTTAATATTATCGATACGCTTTAGGTCGTCTGGTAATTTGTTAAATATTTTAATAGCCATAGAATGTGGGCCCGAGCTCTGCATTTCTAATCTACACCTTGGTACTTGCAAATTGTATTTATGTCTTAGTACGTGTTTGCGCGGTATATCTGCTAGTTTTTTTATTATAATAGGTTTGGCCACCAACTCGCCTGATAGTAAGTTAAATAGTGACCGAATATGTAGTAGGTTGATCTAGAAGAAATAGTTCACTCTAACCTAGAATAGATATGCATAAATTACTTCACGTTTGAAGCTAGTCTATGCCAATTTTATGTCAGAATTACAGATGTAGTATTTGGGTATGTATTTACAATGACAATGAATGGTTTGTCGAATTACATTAGTAACTGTGTAAATTTTACAATTGAAATTCCCAGTTGAATTTTCGTACAGGAAAACTTAACAAAAATGAGTCATTCCATACAAACTTATCAGTTTCCATACTTGAGCTCTTGCTCATTTTCATTCAAAAAAATAATGGCTGATGTGTGAATACATGACAATGTTATAATGTTGGTGTTGAACTCACTTACTCAGGTATTTAGGTTGATTTTTCCACACACTTTTTTATTTTCCAAATTTGTGTCTGGTACATAGCTTTCACTTTAACTAACAACTTACAACTTAATCTTTGTCCAATTAAGCAGGTTTCGTAATAATGTTCAGAAAATAATTTCAAGATCTTATTTAATCAAAATACAAACATAGTAATATCTAGATTCTTTAAAAAAAACATATATTAATGATTTACGCGATCACATGGGTAAATCTTGAAGTTGCAGTTATTTTGTTATATATCCCTATAAAGGGTAAAAAATATTGAAAAAATAGCTTAAGTGCCATCTTAAGAACCACCCTATAAATGTTTATACTTATTTTGACACCAATCCTGTAACTAAGAAACTTATAAATTAGAAAAAAAAATGGTTTAAAAATCAAAAAAAAAAATTGGTCTAGTTATTTTTCATATTGATAAATTTGATTGGTACCAAAATAAGCACAATTAATATTCTTTGGGTGGCTCTTGAGACAGCCTTAAAGGTATTTTTTCAGTATTTTTTTACCCTTCATGACTTCCAACTAAAAAACTGCAAATTTAAGATTTTAACCAAATCAACGCCTTAAGTAATTGTTCTGACATGGATCAAGTAAAAAATAAATAAAAAGCAAGCACTTTTCCTGAAATAAAATAAATAAATAAATAAATATTAGGAAAAATTTCACACAAGGCTGGTTAACTCCATACTGAACCATTTCTAGTTCGTATTATGGTAGCTAACACAACTGGTATACTACATATACATACATACATATATTTTTTTTTAAATAGATACATATTTAACACCCAGACCCACAGCCAACAAATTTAGTTAAGCACAAAGATGTTGGCCGGGCCGGGAATCGATCCCGGAACCTTCCGCTTGGCAGTCCGGCATAAACAAGTCACAACAGTAATATTTATACTCAGCGTAAACAAGTCACATTTTTCTATTTTCAATACAAAAATAATGAAATGAGATCGTTCTGAGTCACGGTTAGCAATGTCATAATTATGTGTTTGTTTATCTGCCGGCTGCCAAATGTGAAGGTCGCTTTCACCATGAGTGAATCAGCTTGTGAGCTTAGAATTGAGATAATGTAATGTTATGAAATTTCTTAAATAATTGGACTTTATATGTTATGGGAGAGGAGATGCATGTTACAAGGAGATGTATGGAAATGGTAGGGCAAGGAAGAAGGGCAAGAAGCCTACCGAAAAAGACATGGATGGAGTGTGTGAATGAGGATATGGGAGATAAAAAGCTAAGTATAGAGATGACGTCTAATAGAAGAGAGTGGAAAAGAAGATATGCTGTGCCGATCCCACCTAAGTGGGATAAGGTAAGAAAGAAGAAGAAGATTCTGAGGATATTTAAGTAATTTCCTGTACTTATTTTATTTGTCAGTGGAGCCGAAAATCACGCAAGAAAAGCTTGCGCTTGACTGTAACTAGCACATATAAATTTAAGTTGCCGCGATTTTGCGACACTCTAGGTTGTTACCTAAAGTAACCTTTTTTTTACGGGAGGAAATGCATTTACGCATGCCCGACACACCCAAGATAGTGGATGGGGTATATCGGGCTCGATGCCAAAAGGACTACCGACTAAAACCTCACGATGACCACCTCATCGGAAAAGGCGGGATGAGGTTCGCTCCTCGCATTAACCACCACCCCGCCCACCTCGGCTAGACTGCGAGGCTCCTTCTCAGGGGATGAGTCCCCTTGCAGTGCAAGTGGTACACCACAATAACCTCGGGGACCAAAAGTGCAAGGGACGCCGGACAACCCCGGTCCGACGTCCCAGGTCCCCCGCAATGGGTCAGGTCTGTGACCCCGTCTACCTAGAGTAGGCACTACTATAACCTATAGTAGTGCCTAGTCTGGAAATACTGGTTTTTAAGGAGACCGCTGGAATACGAATTATTAAAAAAAAAAATTCGTTTTACACGATGTGAATGTCATATAAGATAAATATTACTCCTATTCAACCTTCAATACAATATGATATAAATAACTTATTGATTGCTCAACGGTTTCCTTTCGGAAGTATTTTTCCCATCTACTTGTATCCTTGACCCACAAGGAAAGTCGTACGAAAATCAAGAGAAAGAAGGAAATCCTTTTTACGCAATTTCACGTTCTGTAAACACATTTTTTGCAAATTGGCAACACATGAAGTTGGGAATTTTTCAAATTAAAACACAAATAATGAAAGAAAGTCACGCGAAATTGTGTTGTTAGTAATTATTATTAACAAAGTAAATTATGTAAACTAAAAAAAAAAATTAAAAGAACTCTGATGAGAGGTGACATATGACAATTTTCAATTGGAGCTGCAAAATTGATTATTGCTTTTAAAAATTAAAGGAAACTTTTGTTTTAGGATAAGTATCTGAAAACAAAAGTTTCATTTTTGTCAAAATAAGTATACAGTTAGACAGTCGGTAACCTGTGTTAAACTTAGGATCATGTTCTACTAATTTTTATTTTTTTATCTAACCTGTATCCTCCTACCTCTTTTATCTCACTGTTGGGCAAAGGTCTCCCCCAATGATCCCCACGCTTTTCTGTTCTGGGCCAGGTCCTTCCAATTGGTGTGGAAGTCCACCAACTCCTTGCGCCATCGAGTTAGAGGCCAGCTTAACTTTATTTATAAATTGCTAACTTATAAATAACTTTATTTTTAAGCAATGCCTAACTTTATTTATAAAATGCATTAATCTATTGTTATTTGCACGTAAACCACCTTAGAATTTTATTTCATGACATCTAAAATTTTACTGGTATTAAGAATTGATATTTTTCTTTATTTCTCAATTTTCGATTTACACACATTTGGAACTGCATGATTAAATTTTTTTGTGAAACTAACATTTATAATCTTAAAACGCTTTCAGCACAATTTAAATACTGTTGTATAATTTATTTCTTTCCTTTCACTTCAATTCTGAAATTCACTGTAAGCTAAGCTAGAGTAAACCTTTGTAAAAGAATATGAAGTATCACGGATTTTTTTTAAAGGGCATACTTATTTCGGTTTTCCCAGAGAGAAAAGCTCGTGACTAAGGTCTGGCCGATTCAGTTTAGATGATGTCTCATCGTTAAAAGCTTGCGGTTAACATGTGTAGTTAACTGTTGCTTGCAGTTCAGTGAGTCAAGAAGAGAATGCATTGAATTCCTTTCGTGAAGTTTTTTTTCGCTATGATTAATTTGATATTTGGAGCATTTCCGCTTTCTCTTTCTTGCTATCTGATCTTATTGAATGTTAGGTTTTATCTATACTTTTGAATGTATAGCTTAAGTTATGGAGAGACAGTTAAAGGTTGCTGATGTTTAGACTTTATATCACGTATGTATCTTAGGGTAATAATTTTTCTCAACTGTACAGTAGCTTGTCTGTGGCATAGTTAGTTATATATATACATAGTTAGACATTGTGCCTTTTTTGTCCTATGTTTACTAGAGAAAATGTTTAATATCCTACCAATATAATAAATGCGAAAGTTTGTGTGTGTGTATGTTTGATACTTCTTCACGCTCAAACAACTAAATCGATGTTCATGAAATTTGGTGTTTAAATAGGTTAGACCTTTGATTAATATAGATTTAAAGTAAAGATTTTGATTAGAATTACTATGAAAATGGCTATGGATTAACACATTGGCTACTTCTTATCCCGGATTAACTTCTTTTGGTCTCAGATTAACGCGGGTAACACCCGAGCGGGTAATACTCACATTTTATACACATGACACTACTGATTAAGATCCAGCATGACCTTAATCTCACTTATTTTTTGTGTATACCATTTATTTGGATATCACAATTTTAAAGAGCAATTTTATAATGGCCCAACTTCAACACCTTTTCGCGGTTTATTTCAGTACATAACATGTACATTATTATTATTATTTTGATTTTTAATCTCAACTAAATATACCCTTGGGGGAGAGCAACGGCAATGCGCGAAGCGGTCCTGCATCCCTGCCCCCTTCGTGAGGTGGGACACCGTGAGGTTTTAGTCGGTAGTGACGGGCCTTCTGGCCGTCGAGTCCGACATACCCCGCTCGCCTCGACCAGGCTTGTAGCGGGAGATGCGTAAATGCATTTATTTTCTCAGGAAAAAATAAAAAAAAAGGTAATATACCCTTCCCTGCTTCTGAGGTCAAAAATCGTTCATATTAAAGGTTATTGTTGACGTCTTTAACGCTTTGTCACAGATCCTGTGAATCGTATTTTGAAAATCACTACGAATTTTGTGGTTTAGGCCTTGTGAGTCAGTGTTTAAATACTGAGAACGTGAACCTGTTTTACAAATAGATATTAAGAGCTTAAATATAATTACTGAGGCAGTACTTCTCATTCGCCAATTTATTTACTTGACATAACAACAATTTATGAAATGTTTACGTATACTGCGATTCATGTTTATTTGCGTTTATATGATAAATGCCACTAGTTTCTAATATAATCGAATCAAATTATTTATCGGCTTTACGGCATCACGCCGTACTGGGCAAGTCAATTTTCAATTAATTTCTTAAATTTATATACCTATAATACACTCTTATAACATAAATATCTATATTTTTCATCCAGCTGAAATCGTTTGAAAGCTTTATAACTATAAGACTGCTACAAGAATGAAGATGCTGTTATTGAATGTGATATGAATTAATTTAGAGACTAAAAAGGATTCTGTTCGAAAAAGTGTTTAATTTTAGTTTGATGTCTAAAGACTTAAGTATAATGTATCTGCATTGTTAAGTCAATGTTGTATATAATTTTATGTAATTTTTGACTTTCTTTCTACTGATAATATGCGGTATGTGAAAAAAATGTTTAGTGGCAAATTCCAAAATTAAAAGAGTTATAAGTGCATAATATTTTTTAAAACCCTACTGACAAAACGACGTAAATGCAAGAGGGGGAACTCCGTTTAATGAGATATGCATTTACCATTTTTAGGGTTCGGGTACCTAAAGGGTAAAAACGGGACCCTATTACTAAGACTCCGCTGTCTGTCTGTCTGTCTCCAGGCTGTATCTCAGCAACCGTAATAGCTAGAAAGCTGAAACTTTCACAACAACACACAAGAAATGTATTACTCGTGCCGCTGTAACAACAAATACTAAAAATAAAAGAAACGTTTTTATTTGTGTGTTTTTTTGCTTTTTATCAATAACGGTAGTAGCTAGACTTTTAATATGTTCACAAAATGCGTAAAAGTATATTGCCTATCAAATTAAATTGTAAAATTGAAATAAAATATTTTTTAAGGGAGGGTCCCATATAACAATGGAACCCTTCATGCACGAGCCCAACTTGCACTTGGCCAATTTTTTACCAGTAAGCAGACGATATAAAACCGGGAACACATAACACCATAGATACTACCATGGTGTAGTCACCATAATTTCCACAATCACCGAGCATATGAGCAGTGACTCAGTTGTCTGTTCCAATTGTGATGACGTACGAGATTTTAATGATATGGCTGTGTAGTAGGAAGCGGGGAATTTCAGCAGGATATATTCAGTCATCATTCAGGGAACGAAAAAGCGTGGTGCGGGTACTTGTAATCAACTAACGGAATGAAGAAAACATTTAATAATTCATGCGATTTCGCTCAGCTGAGAAATAAGTGAGAAAAATAAGAAAAATTTATAATTATTTCAGAATCCAATTCGATTAGCTTATTATTTTTGACAGACAATATCGGCATCAAATTACAAAGATAATGTTTAACCAACATATAAAAGAAAATCTTCTACTAGCCTCGGCCTACGTTAAATCGGGATAAAAAGAAGCCTATTTATTAATCCTAAGTCTACACGATCTCCAAACCAAATTTTATTCAAATATGTATTACAATAATCCCGTAATAGATCATATTATTTATATGTATCTTACTAAAACTAAAATAACATAACACCAAATATGTAGTGCCTGTAAACACTCATGTTAGGATGTTTGTTCGGAATTACCGTAGTAATATTGATTTACGGATTACGATCATAGAGTAGTAGACACCTACAGTATATTGTATTTGTTCTATTTTTAGGAAATCGTGAAAGTTTTTAGTAAATAGTTGTCTTTTAGATTTTTATTGATGCAGTTAAATGTCCATTTGAAAAAAATATTTTCTTATTATATACGCGTGTGGCTCAATGAGAAAATGTCTGCTTTTCAATCAGAAGGCCCCTATTTCAATCCCAGCCCCAAACCAATGACATGTTTTTCAAGTTGTGTCTATGTGTGGATTTGCACTTGCGACTTGTGAAAACGTGAGGAAGCCGACATGTTTGTTTGTTGAGGACCAAAATATCCAAAGACGTGTGTCATCCGCCAATCCGCACTTTGACAGCGTGGTAGATTATGACTTATATCTCTCTTCTCATGGAAGAAGGCCGGCGGCCCCGCCCGAGTCCCAGCAGTGGCAACGTATTGCTTATCCTCACTAATTTTAGGACAGATTCAGACAAAGCATGCTAGATAAATATTGTCACGTTCTACAGTCGAACATCCTTCGGATATAGTTGCAATTATGTCATATCCTTAGAGGAAAACGGGGCACTAGAATAGAGTGGTTTTCGACGAAATGACGTATTTTTATCGTTGCTTATTTCCGATTATGACCGTTACGGTGTCATAAGCGCAACACACCAGCCTTATTTAGATTATCAGTTAAATTCATGACGTTGGAAGGAAAATATATTTACATAAACGTATACCAATGTATATGTAACATGATTTGTAAAAGTAAATGAAGTTCTTTTGTTTGTTGAATTAATAAAATTGGCTCAAATTTAGTGATGATTTATGAAATGTAAAGTTTCATAGTAGCCGGATAAGTATATTTTATGTACGAACCTATACAGCTAAGCTTTATAATAGATACTAGCTGACCCGGCATACGTTGTTTTTGCCTTAAAAAAATAAGGATGAACAACCCTTATCACTTAGGGATATGAAAAATAGGTAGCAGCCGATTCTCAGTACCTACTGAATAAGCATATAAAATTTGGTAAAATCGGTAACGCCGTTTCGGAGGAGGACGGTAACTAACATTGTAACGTGTTAATTTTATATATAAGATTTATTAGCTTTATGACTTCGCATCATATAGGGCTAGTCAAATTACATTATTTACTTTTTAACCAGCAGGCCGCGTAATCACACGAGCTACCGAAACTCTGGTGAAGCATGTCTAGTCTGGCATAACTGGCTCTAAAAGAGGCCACTGGAACACACTGCTAAATGGTTGGCTACAGATTTTTTAATTATATCAAGATCTGATCACGTCAGATCACCTTAGTTAGCCGCTAAGATGTTCTGAGCTAATCGAAGCTAAGCAATGGTCGATGCGATTGGTGTTTGGATGGGTGACCATGCACAAGAATCTCGTTTTTCCAGAGGAATTTTCATTTGGGCGCTACCGTGGGTCAGATGACACGTTAAATTGTAGGTCCCGGCTGTTAGTCTTAGTACAATCAGTCGTTAAGCCAAGTCAGAGGCCTTCGGCGGCCTGAAAACTGTCGACACTAGAATTTGGCCACTTAGCTCAAAGGAATAAGAAGAAGATTAATTAATACATAATATACTATTTTATTCTTGACTACTTAGAATCACAATAAGCAATTGTTTGGAAATCGTACTTTGGTTCTTTAAAAACAATTGTATCAATAACAGTTAAAAAATATTTACAAATATGCCATTCCAGAATAAAATTGTAGACGTAGAATAGCTTGAAACAAAGTATAACAAATAGCGAGAGTGAAGTATGAATTTGCTTGTCAGAAATTCAAAGGGTCAGGTGAGTTTACGTCACATCCGATTCTCTGACGGTGTGTGACCGTATTTGGGTACTTTGCACGTCGGAAGTCATATACTGATACTTATGAGTACATTTTAGTATAGCGTTATGCAGCTCAAACGATATTGACACGTCAAACTCTTTATCTACATACGAGTATGTAATATGGTTAAGTGCTTGTCTTGGATTTTGATAAAAATAGGAGGTTCTAAATAAAATAATTAATATTTGCTATGGGTGCTTTTGTGGTCGTATAACGCGTTATTCTTAGTACAACCTGGCTGTTAGTCTTAGTACAAGCAGTCGTTAAGCCAAGTCAGAGGCCTCTGGGCGGCTTGAAAACTCTCGACACCAGAGCTTGGCAACTTAGCTTATACGAAGAAAAAAAGAAGTTAAGCAAATATACAGCAATTAATCAATCATAACCTTCATATGTTCGATTGAAGCTGATTCTTTTATATTTGCTGAGCTTAATACGAGCAAAGTCGTTTAAAATATATTGCCATGGAACTTTCTTGTGTGTCTTCAAATTAACGTTAAGTCAAGTAAAAAAGTATGACATATTTTCAGTAATATTATAATGTATCTGAGCCTACCTGGGAAAAGCGAGCGGTAAGTGACCGGTCGGACGTCCCAGGTATCGCTGGATAGATCAAGTGGAGGAGAAGCTGCGCAATCTTCAGGTCACGCAGGTCCAGGAGAAGGCATAGGACCGAGAACAGTGGCGTCTCCTAGTATCGGAGGCTAGGATCCGATTTGGGTCGACGCGCCAAACCAAATAATAATAATATTATATCATGTATCTAGTAACAATTTCATAACTATTAACTGCAATTTACTATTATTTTTGAACAGAAAAATTTTTTCAGAATGATTCAAAAATATTTGGCATCAGTGTTGGCGCCGAGAGAAATTCTCAGACACTTCGTCTTAAATTGGTTTAGTTCAATATTATAATATGAGTATGTTATATTATATTTGAATCATCACCGAAACTACGAAAGATGTAATAGATAAAAATAAAAACAAAATACGTAAAGCTATTTAATGGTAGCTAGCGTACTTCAAAAAAAGGTCGTCGACCAGCGATATTTTTTTTTTACATTTAATAGGCTTATGCTTGATCGCAATTCACCTGATGGTAAGCGATATTGTGATCTAAAGTGGAGCACGCTTGCCCAGAAAACGATTCACTCTTGCCTTGAAAACCGCTAGATTATAGTTATCGGGGAACAGAGCGTTTGGCAAAGAATTCCACACCTTGGCGGTTCGCACAATGAAGGTGGAGGCAAACCGCTTAGTACCTACGCGACTTAAGCACCTCCACGGTATAAAAATGCCGCCTTGGTGTTTCCCTACTCGTCCGATGGTGGAATAGGGCGTAAGGGGGAGGGCAGCGGAATTATATAAAATCATATAATTTTGCTCTAATTATAAAGCATCTTATATTTTTCGCTAACTTTCTAACGCCAGAATAATAATATTTATAGACTAAATGTACTCAAAGTGCCTTTAAAATATTTTACATTAGTAACCGCCAACCCAAAATATTGTTACTCTCATTAACATGTTCACTTCTGTCTGTCCATATAATGTTGAATGAATGACTAACGCTTTTATTAATTTTATATATGAGTATTTAACCAATCGATATTATGTCATAATAATATATTTACCCAGGGATTTTGATAAATGGAATCGGATATTTTATAGGATTTACCATAAATAAATATAGAGTTATGATACCCAAACAAACGCAGTGAATCATTTAGGCATACCGATTCTGTCAATAATGATATAGTTATGTTGACACTGATGTAAATTCAAGAGAAATATTTAAATATTATGTTAGACTACAACCGGAGTATGCAAATTAACTAGCTGAGTTTAAAAACTCAATAAAATATGTAATTATTATTTTATTTTATTGTAAGGCACACCCAACACGTGCTTGTAATTGTAATTGTTCACAAATTATTCATTCTTGGTTTTTAAATTTATTATGACGTAAAAAAAATTAGTAAAATATCACAAATGATATATTTTTGATGTCACTTTAACAACAAATACAGAAATAATAAATGCAGAATAAAACCTATGTTTGATGGTTTGACTCCCACCCAATAAACGTGGTTTTTTGTAGATGTTGAACACGAAACCCTACATACGCAAGTCTGAGTTGCACTTGGCCAAATATTATTTATTATATCAGAAATTACAGTTTTTTTCCTATAATTGCTGTGATAGGAATATTTACCACTATGTTTTCATTAATAAAAATGACATATTACAAATGCATTAGTTAGTAAGTATGTGTAAAATGTTTTGTATTTATTTGCTCAAAATTTGAGTTCAAACGATTTGTCTAGACGGCCAAGTCTTTGTGTTTTTTTTACGCATCATTTTTGTTATGTTATCCTTAACCATATCAATGATCACTATAATAATATGTATGTTATCTTGTAAGTTCATTGATCGGCTTCAACGACCTCGCTCAAGGCTCGTCCGCTGCGATACCTCAACTTCATTCATAATTCTTACTCGTGTATTTACACTCATGCGTAAGTGTGCAACTTTGAATGTGTGATCGATCACATTTTTTTTTCAATAACAACTTAAGAAGAATCCAATTCGAGTAGACATTGTAGGTTACACGTGTCGATTGGACAGACTATTTTTTATCGTTGTCTAGTTGGACTAAGTTTTTTGTGGTTACAACTGTTGTCATAATGAGGTTTGGAAGCTTTCTGGGACTTTCCAAGTCTCTTTTTGGTCTAATATATTATAAATAGTTTACAAACTACATTTAGGTATCGGAGTCTCAGATGTTTTAAGTCATGCTATAGGTATATTCTTAAATTTGATCTACGCGAACGGAAGGACAAGCACAAAATACTTAAAAAAATTACATATTATATTTTAAAAACTCTTACGGGTGTAAAACATAAATGTAACTAATTATTTATTCATTTTAAATACTTGTTAACTGTCAATTCTGTCATTTATAAAATTAGAGTTCAACAACAGTTAATTAAGTCGTCTAAGATCCGTGTATTTGATCAATCAATCATCAATCAAGCAACTTGCGTACGTGTGCGTTAACAGTTGCGCACATATTAACGTCTTAGAACTTCAGCGTAATAAATAATATCCAAGTAACTCCAGGAATATGTATAAGCGAAAAATAAATTTACTTAGACAAAGTTCCAAAGCAACTTGTTATTATTTCTCATGAGAATGTTATGGGTTGTCGCTCAGTCAAAATAAGATTTTATTAAATTTACTCAAGTTGATTGGGAGAAATGGTGAAAATATTCTGTGACAAGGTTTTAAAGTGTGGTTATGTTAAAGTATGGAGTATGCATGTTTAAGACAGGACGCGTAACAATAGCCGGAATAGGAAGCGGGGCCGGCGAATGGCAGACTTGTGCGTAGAGATGTGCTTTATTTGTATTGACAATCGATTCAGATACAAAATATCAATAGCTGGAAAAAAATATTTCTTTAAAAATTCGCCGATTAGTTCTTTGTGATGCGTGGCCGCTGAAATGTACATATACCCAGACCATCTAAATGTTAACATTCATTTTGTCATATTATGTCCAAGTTAAATAATATTGACATCGGGAATCATTGTTATACTTTGTTCAAAATTTTCAAGTAATCTTTGCATGATATAACTTTTTAATATGTAACTATTATATACCTAATATGTACAATAAATATGTAATACATTTCAACAGGCTTCTTGACAATAAAACGTAAAAATGACCAAAAGTCCCTCTTTAATTCGGAATAAAAATTTGCCTATGTGCTAATCCAAGGTCTAAATCTTATCGTATCTTCATAGTAAATCTCATCAAAATCGTTCCAGCCGTTGGATCGTGAAAGAATAACATAGAATTGCATATCCCACGGGAAAAACAATTATTTATGGAAAAAAAGTAGTCTATGTGTTAATTCAAGCTCTAACCTATCTTCATCCCAAATTTCATCGTAATCAGTTCAGCCGTTTGAGCGTGAAGAAGTAACAAACATACACACAGACAGAAACTTTCGTATGTATTATAATATTATAGGATAATTCTAATTTGAAGTGGGGGTGAAGAGACCTGCACTGACATCCCGCTAGGGGTGTATTGCGTGGAATAACTCTTATTTTAGACATTATATACATAATCCAATGTATGATCGATGCTACTTATGAATAAAATCGAATAAGATAACCAACACCTCTATGAACCAGACAAGATCCGTAACTGGGTTCTTGGCACTAGAGAAGTTTTTGTTGATTGAATTTAGTTAATTAAATGCGGACAATGTCAAGCTGCGTCCTGAACATTGCGCTCCGTTTGTTGGAGCGTCGGAAATCCTGGTTCAGACTCGTTCATGGAACTTTTGAGGTCCTGTTATCACCAGTTTTGAGTTAAATATGTACTATAAATATGTATACTATAGATACGAGTATCTATATGATAGATACTACCGATTATTTATCCATAAATATTTCATATTTTAATAAAGTTTAGATAATAATCATATTATTATATGAAAACACAATTATTTATCTTTAATATTATATACATCAGAGATTTTTTATCAAATTTACAACTTAAAACCAAATTAAAAAAAAATTATGTATATGTTACTTTAAAATAATAAAGTAAAAATTACATTAAAATTATTTACAATGGATAGATAAAACGAAAATTTAGTGAACTTAAAAATAAAATTAAGCCACCCGCCCAAACGTGCTCAAATTTTGTAGTATCTACAAAGTTATTTAAGAAATCGAATCATATTCAAATGTGTAACTGTAAAGTGTCTTATTATATTATTTTTAAAAGCTTAGTATTTGTTTTACTACAGTTAAAAATCTTTTTAAATACGTGTGTTCATTACGTGAAGTTTATAAAATACGCTGTGATGACCTTACAGCATTTTCCCACTATGTATGTATACCTTATAGGTTTACATAGTGGGATTTTTTTTAAATCATAATGATTATCTAAAACTTACTCACGATTAATACTTATTCGAATGTCTAACTCCAGTGACTTCGTTTCAAATGTTTGTTAGGACAAACAGTTTTCACATGGAGGAATAAAAAAAACAAATCAAACAACATGTAATAAAAAATAAACTGCATTTTTTATATAAATAAAATCAAATTTGTTTCTAAAGTGACTTAAAGACATATTAAATCAACTATTTCAGCTTCTTATCACAATTTACACAAAAAATACTGTATTTATGAATTCATCAGTTGGATCTACCATTACTGTCTAAGATAGGTTTAGAGCCTGTAAAAACAAGTGTACATTGCACTCGAGTGTACTTGGTTAAAATTGTTATAATTTTTTTTTAATAATCAACCGCGGCCCCGCCACTTTCGATTCGACCGTATTTTAATAGCGACCGTTTATATGTAGCTTTTTGATGGTTTGCAGTAACAATTATTGTCATGACCTTCTCTCGAACCTCATGAGCGTGTCTGCCAATATGACAGGTTGTAATTTCAATATCGACGACTTGCTTTCAAAGATCTTTAACTAATCATAACATGGCATGCAACTAACGCCTTTAATGCACTAGATATAAGGACTATAATTGAGAGGTGTTGAAGTTGTCTCTAATGTAAACAGAGCTCCCAATATTTTGGTTAAGGTGCCAAAAAATATCTAGGTCACGAAAACCAGTGCTCCAAGCCCCAAGGCCTAACCATCGAACCTAAATACTAAATTATTGGCAAATGCAGACTAATCATTAGTTTAAGATGCAAAAACTTATTTAAAATATAAAATTGACTGCGTTTTTTTCAAATGCGCTAGTAGAGTTTTTGATTTTTTATGACCTTTTTTTCTGTTTTGTTGGCAGGACTGATCTTTGCGAGTCCCACACAACAGTCGAAGTAAGGTAAGTTCTTATACACTTTTGATTAAACTATTGAGAAATAAACAAAAAAATATTTAAAATGCTGTTAACTAAATCACTCTGTTGCAATCATATTTTGGCACCTTTAAAGGCATCTAGAAGACTGTCAACGCGTTTCGCATAAAAACTTTTTTCTTAAATGAAGGTAAATCAAAATAGTTAAAACCTCCTTGCAGGTTATTTTTAAAGTTTTTCAGATTCTGACAGCAGTGTGATTGTCAGTTGCATGTCAAAAACACGCGAATCCCGTGCGTTCCCGACGCTTTTAGTGAAAAATTTGGATTTAGTTTTTTGAATATTTTTCGTCTTATCTTTTTATAGGAAATTGTTTATTGTGAAGTGATGGTAAAGTATCATGTGTGATTTTTTTGTGGGAGTGCGATTATTGGATAGGTGTTCGGAGAAAGAGCTCCCAGTGAATTCATCATGTTGAACGAATGGTTTCATCGAAGGATAATACACATCTTCATCGTAGAAGAAGACTTTATTCAGGTATAAATAGTTTGAAATAAGAAGTTATATGAAGTGATGAGGAACGTGCATGTAGCTCGGTGAGGAAACGTCTGATTTTCTATCTTACGGCCCTTGGTTCGATCCCGGCTCTACAGCAATGACGTTTTTCAAGCTATTTGTGGATTTGTTAGCTATGTGTGCTTTACGGTGGAGGAAAATATCGTGAGAAAGCCGACACGTTGGAGGACCACAATATCCGAAGACGTGTGTCATCCGCCAACCCGTGCTTGGCTAGCGAGGAAGACCCTGAGCCCCAGCAGTGGGAATGTGTAGCGGGTTTTTTTTTGCTATAAAGATGAAAATTCAGTGCGAGAATGCTGCCAGCGTTCTTGGATCTCTGCCTCGCAGCTACCACTCTTAAGTTTGATTAATTACTCCAAATTCTGGTTTGGTTTTCGTTTTTTTTTTATAAATAGTTGTATAGTAGTATTCATTATATAATATATACACTACAATTTTTGAACATTACAAGAAAATACTATTTATAGGTACAATTCAAAAACTAAAACCGAAAGATAGTTAAAGTTTAATTTGCAATTAGGTATCAAATTTGTAATCAAATAATAATTTCTTTTAAATTTCCGTCACTAATGGTCCAAACACCGTCGGAAAAGTGCAAAGAAAGCTCACAAAATGCCGCTCACGTAAAAGAAAGACATTCACAATTTTCCTCCTTTGATCAATCTCAAAAGAACCGTTCAGCCCTCACTAATTACGATATCAATTAACTGCAAATTAAAACGTTAACAGCATATTTGTTGTGCCGTGCTAATTAGGCTCATTTTCCCGTATTACTATACCGTTACTGTAATGGTGCCACACTGTGACTTTATGTTGTTATCTTTAACCCCCCATGCGAAAATAACGGGGTGCTATAATCATAGTTTTTGTGTCTGTCTTTGGCATCATAGCTCTTAAACCATTTCTAATGTTTATTTTTGTATGAATGGATGTATTAGCCGGGAGTAACTTAAGCTATGGTGGAAAAAGGAGCGGGCAAATTATTAAATTCCAAATTATGAAAGTTGCGAAAATAAAATGTTACCCGCCATTTTGTAGTGGACACGGCTATTTATTGGCGGGTGTCACAACCTTCATAATTTGGGTCAATTTTGGGTTTGATAAGTAGAATACTATAACACTATATAATAAAATTTAATTGTAAATCAGATAACCGCTATCACAAAATGCTAAGTTCAGTTTGTTTCTTTTTAATTTTCTTTTACACTCGGTGGCCGCTACAAAATGGCGGACCACTTAGTTTTTTAGTTTTTCGCAAATATACTAATTTGCGTTTTAATTAAAGGGCTTGACAATTAGAATACTAAAGCACTATAGTAAAAATTAATTTCTAATTAGATACTAACCGCTTCACAAGATGTTAAGTCAGATTAAATTTTTTAATTTTCTTTTATACTTGTACTAATCCTGACATCTTTGGACAATGGTTGAACAATTAGAGAGTACAGAGAGAGATTTTTTTTTCAGTAGAGGAGAATGCACCTGCATTGAAACACCTCCTAATTCTAATCTAATTCTAATTTGAAGTGGGGATGATGAGACTTGCACTGACATCCCGCTAGGGGCGTATTTGGAATTCCACCCTTACCAGCGTACCCAAGCCCACCGAGCTCCTTGAAATAACGGAGCACAGTCCTAGGTAGATTTTTTTATTTATTTACTTAGTTCTTTTGTTTTTGGTTTTCTTCACAAAATATTTCTATAATTTTTTTTTTACTCTGTAGTGACAGTAAAAAGATGATCACACCCTCTCCCCCTCTGCTTTGTAAATTATAATGACTTTCGATGTTAATTGTACCGTTATAATAATTACAACACAATTTGACCATAGTAATGTTTTAATTGTAGCCTCTTACTTGTTTACTTTCTTTTTAATTGGTCAAGTGTGTAATTACTCATTAATAATGTATATTTTTTAAATTAAGCTACAATGCATGACATAATTTTTAAATTCAAATTTCGTCAAGTAAATAATTTTGAATGGTTAATTTTTATATAACTGTTCGTTAGTAGTAGGCAATAATTTTATCAAAATTCGAAATTTAAAATTTAATCGTAGAATGCAAAAAGCTCGTGGTCTGAGTGTCTGCGCCTGCCCACCCAGCCTGCGAAGTAATTCCGTCGAGCTATGCTCTTCCATTGCGGTCCTTGGCAAATACCGCCAATTCCTGAGCCATACCTGGACCCTAGGTCCTTAAGAGTTATAATAACTGCACTAAATTATGCCAATTTCAACTTTACCCTTTAAAAAATAGAGGCGTAATACCTTTGAGGGCACCGTACTAATTTACCACCAGATTTAATGATTAAATTGTTTCGGCATGTGAAATCAAACAAAATTATGTTGTTATATCTTGTTTAATAGCGGTACGTGTATGTTTCTGTCTCAAAGACCGACAGAGATAACCTTCATGTGAGACTTTTCTCTTACCTGAGGATCGTTGGGGAAATATTTATGTCAAGTCTCGAGCCTTGATCTATGGGAACATTAATTGCTTTAAGCTGTTTGCTTAAGTGGCTTTTATGTTCATTTTATCACATTTCCACTGGTACAAAGTAAGCGTAGACACGGTTTCACAGATAAGGTATTAGTTACTTTTGAAACGATTTTATAATTTCATCTGTTTCTATGTTACCTTGTAATTGTATTATTTTCTTTCTGCTATACAAATGAAAGTTATACTATCAAAAGTTATATTAGTGGAGGATTGAAGCGCGGAGAATATGATACTAAGCGAGCCCTATTCCCTACATTGTGAAAATATGGGCATAAATGATAATGATACCAAATTTATATATTTTTTTGGTAAAAAAGTTATTAAATTTAAATTTAATTTACGTTTACATTGCTGTAGATTGCATCTTTTATTAGCGGTACTACCTTGGTAGTACCAAATACAAAATCACTAAAACACCGATTTTACTATCTAAGAAACATATGCCTTAATACAAAGGCGATACTCTTCAAATGAAATTTTATGTAAGTCGATTTAACCGCTCGAGTATTAAGAATTAACAAACATGCTCACTTTCACACATACACACAAAGTTTCGCATTTATAATGTTTTTTGGATGTGAACGGAATATCAAAAAAAAATGTGATTAAACCGCTGTACTTAACGATTAATGTTAAATAAGTAAGTAATTATATATTATGTAAGTAGATTGAGTTCATGATGAGTACAAGTTTCTGCAACTTTGTATCATACAAGTTTTAATCGCATACCTAACCTATAGAAACCTATTATAGATTTAAATCTTTTTCATTTCATGGCGGACACTAACAAATTTGATATATGTTAATGAGCTAAGTGAAAATCAGAGGCCCTCAGGCGGCACTCTCGACACCTACCTCATACGAAGAAGAAGAAGAAGTGAAAATAAGATCTCAGTTCTTTTGAAATTGATAATTGCAGAAGCAGTTTTGCTATTCAAAAATGTATGATATATTAATTTACCAGTTTACACATGAATTTTGCAGTTTTTATGCTTTAATTTTAATTTTGATGTTAATAGTTGAAACCTTATTTGCCGAGTGCATCGATATGCAAACCACGTACAGATATAGGATGTGATAGAGCGACATAGCTGACATACATGCGACTAGAATGCAGTTGGTGTACATTTTAAGATCGCGTTGCTAATTAAGAGTGAATCAGGTGGAATCTAATACCAAAGTTACGCAAATACACATTTTACAACCGAAGTCTGATCTACCAACGTAAATGAAGCGGCACACAAATAGATAAACTAGTCTCATGAAATCAAAATTCACGGTATTTGAGCCTAACAGACATGGGTGGGCAGACGCTCGCTTAATCATTCACAACCAGCTGGGCAAAGATGGGAAACTCCAACTAGTCAAAGTCCACAATGACTAACGTTACTCTTCAATGAACATTGAAACATTCATCTAAATTAAGATTTTACTGCCTTCCACGCGTTCTAGCCGGCGACTTTATGTCGATTTCTCAACACATCACTGCTTTAGCGTGTATGTTTAAACAGTGAGTAACAAAACAAGCAATCGATTCGACTTAATGACGTAAGATCGCGAACGGTACTATACTACGAACGTTGCGTCACACAAGTATCGTAGTAACTAGTTATGGAAATAATGGTCCATTGATACCTGCAGATGCTGGTGACTCACGCAACCTCGATCGATCGGTTTTCGGTCAATATTATCGATTACGTGCGACTGACGACGTAGATATAATTTCTTTGAAATCTAGACTAGTTTGACCAAAATCCTCAACTAGTTGGTCAAGTCAGATTAAACCTTAGGTTCTATACTTGTCAGACCTTATATAAGTTACATTATTTTGAAAAGGCTTCGTCAATAAAAGAAAACATATTTTCACTACAGAAGAGTAGATTGCATCATTATAGGAAGTAGGACCCTCCAAAATACTTGCTTTCTTTAACATTCATCTAATTATCTTTATATAAATGTCCTCTGAACAGAAAATTTGATTTATTAAACCTAAAACTAAGAATGTTTAAAACGCTAGTAGTAGTTATCTGTTACGTTACGATTACTACACGTGCAGGACTACCTGTTGAATCAATGTTACCTATATAATTATAATGTATATCACGCGGTAATATGGCGTCCGTTCCATTAACTTGGATTTGTCCATCCGCATTGATATTTCGTAACATCATTTTCACCTTTCACGCAACGCTTTTTGCATTATTTTGTGCAATTTTTGATAAGGCGTTTCTTAATTTGCTACCTAGGTACGGGTGTGTCACCACGTTGCCGAAATTATATTTATTTCCATGGTTGCGAAAACTTCGATGACGATGCATACGTACGAGTATATCCGTTGCAAAACTTGACCCTGATATGTACAAACGTCACTTAAATTCTTTGAATGGCTCTCCAGAAAGAAATCTTTAAAATATTATGATTTTATTTCTCCCAAAGTTTGGACAATAAAAACGTTTTTATATTTAAATGTATTCAAATAACTATGTATTCAAATAAATCATTTAAAAATCTGTGTAGCAAGGGAAAACGAGAAACAAAGCGATTAATTTAAACAGAATAATTAGCCTTGAAATCGTCCAATAGCCTTAACCGTGACATGTCATAACAGGCATCCCTTAACGTTCTAATTTCAGATTTTTTCCATACTCTTGAACCGGAAAAGGGGCGTATTGTATTCTCATGTTCATCAACAAACATCCAATGATACGTCTATTCACGCCGATTGAAAGCACAATTTCACGGCTTTTCTCGTCCCGAGCTTAATTGTATTGCGTACGAACTGAACCAATTGTGTCGTATTCCTTTATGGAGCCGACATGACAATAGTGACATTTTTGAAGTCGCACGCTTTTTGTGCTCGGACCTCCTGAGCGGTTCGAAATCTACTACCGTTAGCACAAAAACAAAAATGATGCCCCGAAAATGGGACGGATGGACAAAGCGATTTTATTGCGTCATATATAACATAGTGAAAGTTAACTGAAGCTTTGTTCTTTGCTGTTAATTTGTGTTAACGGTATGCAATATTAGTCGGCGGAAGGACAAAGGCACGTCCCTGTACAGAAGTCTCCAGAAGTCCAAAGTTTTATAGCGAGGCTGTAAAAGTATTTGCGAAATATTTGTTTGTATGGATTTTGTTTTGAGTTGAGATGCGTAACAGTTACGCCTTTGAGCGTTGCAATTTTGCGCTTTTGTTCCCTTGTGCGTTCATTTGGTGCAATTTGTTATAGTTTAAAGAGCTGATTACATTTTAAGGTAAAGAAATCTGAACAGGTTTGGAAAATAACTTTCAAATTTTACTTTCAAACAAAAATGTTATGTCCAACATATGCATCTCAAATATGTGAGTTTTGGTTATACTTTTGCTTACAAAAATCAATATTAATCTCAAATTTAAACTTAAATCAAAATATGTGCGTCACTGCAAACACCAGTCGCTGTTTATAAGGTATTGTTTAAAGGTATTTGATTTAAAAAATCCTACATTCTTTCTTAACAAATAGAGACATTACCGGGTGTAAACGTGGATAGAGCCTTCTCAGCAGGAGTTCCGTTTGACAGAACTACTATACCATCTATATACAATAGCACATTACAGTTTAGAGGTGGTCACTCCAGTAATGCCGATTTGTAAGATATGCTTTCTAGTATTTAAAACTTGCAAATATTCGCAGTTACATTATTTGAGCTGTATAAAATAAAATTATAAGTAGCCCACTATACGTTCCCACTGCTGGGACTCGAGGCCTTCTCTCACTAGGAGAGAGAGATATAAGCAATATAATCTACCACGCTGGCCAAGTTCGGGTTGGTGAATGACACACGTCTTCGGATATTGTAGTCCTCAAACGTGTCGGTTTCCTCACGATGTTTTTCTGCACCGTAAAGCGAGTGCAAATCCCCACATAACTAGAAAAACAAGTTATTGTTGTAGGGCCGGGATCGAACCAGGGGCCGTCTGATTGATAAGCAAACGTTTATACCACCGAGCCACTCACACACTCGATAAATTTGAGATGTATAGAAATATGTATTTATTAATCGTTTTGTTACGGTTGTTTAAGTGATGAATAATGCTCTAATCACACCACAGTGAACATGGATGTGCTAATTAATGAGTAGAACGAGTTGCTCTATATTTTGTGGATAGTTTGTGCAAACCGTAGTCTTGTGTGGAACGGAGAAGAGTAAACAATATTTTGCTGAGATTTAATATTTTGAAAAAATAAGCGTAGAATATTTAGTGCAATTATTAGCGCGGTGCTTGTTACAACGTAAGAAATATATTTTCGTTTAATAAAACTGACAATTAATAATTCCGGTATAGTGAAAAGTTTAATTTAATGATAAAAATAAAACTGCATTCAAAAAGGTAAGAACGTAACTAATATTATTATAACAAATAGATTTAAAGCGGGAAAATTTTCTACGACCAATTTTTGGATAATGAAACTAAATTTTATAAACTTTCATGAAAATTTATATGATAAAAGAAGGAGGTTGCAGTAAATAAATTAAAAAAATACAAACGTTGAGGCGTTTCACATAGGGTAAGACCCAAGTCCTACAAAAAGTACAGTGGTATGACGACGCTAAATCCCGGCTGTTTATCGATTGATTCGATCGCGATCAATGAATTGCCATGGTCACGAATATCATGACCCACATAGCTCAGATCCCTACTCCATCCGGTATAACCTACGTCAATGGACTCGATCTTCTCATTTCTCGATAGAAAGATGATGCAGGCTCAAACAATCTGTCAGACCTAGGGTTTTACCGAGCACACTAAATATGGAATTTTAAGGCTGCATTGGCTTTGCGAGTCATTCTTAAAAAGGATCTCTATTAAGACGGTGACATGGGCAATATCTTGAATTCACATTTATTTCTTTACTAGCTGACCCGGCAAACGTTGTTTTGTCTTAATAATCATTTCTAAATATACAGTAGCCGATTCTCAGTCCTATTGAATACGCATATAAAATTTGGAAAAAATCCGTACTCCTCCGAAACGGCTTGACCGATTTTTTCCAAATTTTATATGCGGAAATTTTATATCTTATATATAAAATTTCCGTGTCACAGTGTTTGTTACCGTACTCCTCCGAAACGGCTTGACCGAATTTTTCCAAATTTTATATGCGTATTCAATAGGACTGAGAATCGGCTAATGTATATTTAGAAATGATTATTAAGACAAAACAACGTTTGCCGGGTCAGCTAGTAAAGAAATAAATGTGAATTCAAGATATTGCCCATGTCATCGTCTTAATAAAAATTCTATTGCAATTGCCGGTTTAAGTTCTAATGAAGTGATAAAAAGTATGTTAGATGTGATTAATTGACTATGCGTTATTTTAATTAAGTGCTACACAACTACAATTAATGTAAATGACATTGCTCGTCACATTTTCGTGATATAGTTTGTAATATACTGTAACTCATGTCAGTAAAGAAAACATTTAAAAGTTGATGACTTCTCACCTATCGTAATCTAATGAATGCAAAAATGCAAACTTATACATAATAATATCTGTTTTTTAAATCGAGGTATAGAGAGACAAAATACTGTAAACAATTTTTAAATAGTCTATTGAACACATCATATTCCGTTTAGATAGGAATGTATTTAAACTATACTAAAACCTACTAACTATATTAAGTATATGTATTTCACATTTATTTGTTAAAAAATATTAGGTATTATGAATTAACTTAGGTAAATAAAGTTGCAAAATTGTCATCTATTTTAACGCAACCCAATAAATATACTTGAAAATTAAAATTAACTAATCTAAAAATACTGCGGGTAAGCCCATTTAAGCTAATGTCAATATTTCTGAGCAAAACGATGACTTGAAGCGGAGATATCAACAATCGTTAACTGAATGACGTGTGATGACGAATAGAATCAACATTAGCCACGCGACGTCTTGTGCTCAGTTATTTGTTAGATAAACGGTTTTTTTCACGCTTTTTAGATAAAGCTGTATTGGTCAAATAGATAAGAATTACGTATGTTTTAACTCGTTAGCCAGGATTTTGTTTATGACTCTTGACCTCCGACGCATGAACGAAGGGGTGTGAGGTTTGCTATTTTTGTGTTTGTGTGTGTGTTTCTGTAGCATAGTAGCTCCCAAACGAGTGAACCAATTCGGACATATTTGATAAAAAAGCAAAGAAATTTAAGCTTAGCTCTGATTGAAGAAAAGCGGTTGTTTAGATGGCGGCTTTTAACAAAATGGTTGATTACACAATGTTTTACAATTCCCTCTATTTGGGTTTTAAATGAAAGCATTTGGTTTTGGGTAACTCGTGTGGTTAACCAACCGCCCTTTTGGTCAAATGTCTGATAATTATAACGTATCATCGGTCAGACACGTAAAAAGATATGTTTATATATTTTCCTTAATGCTCTACTGATGATAATTATCTTTTGTCTTATATATATATTAAATTTCCATGTCACAATGTTAGTGACCGTACTCCTCCGAAACGGCTTGACCGATTTTCACCAAATTGTATATGCGTATTTATTGTTTTGACACGGCCTGAGAATCAGCTACTATCTTTTTTCCATACCCTTAAGTGGCGGTTATTTGTTTTTTAATTTTTCATCGAATTATTTTGTTTTATTTTTTTATTCTGAGGGATTAAAAAATTGAAACGATCCTAAATTTTTACTTTTTTATCAATAACCAATTTAATTTCATGGCCATTTCAGTATTTTAATCATTTTTCATCCCGCTCGATAACTGATCAATTATTGAGTTTTTGACTGTACTTTAGGTAAAACAACGTTTGCCGGGTCAGCTAGTATATTATATAAGGTGATCTAATCTCACTTGTCATATTGCCTAAAAGAAGTTTCTCAAACAATGCCCGTCAAAAATAAACGTGATGATACATTGTAGTATTAGTAGTCAAATTTCACATTCACACGGACTTCCTTTTCTTCGAACACTTGATTGGTTACAAGAATGCGAACCAGTGATATCTGTGAAGAATTTGTATACAAATCTTTTTCCTGGCAGACTGCTTGTCGTCTCCTTATCACTTACCTACCGCACACAAACACATATCAATGTGTGCGTATCATTTATTATTACAATGTGTGTGGGTGTAGATTTTATTGCCATAGAATACGACAAGACAGAAACTGAAGTAAAATATTAAGTTGTGAAAAATAAAAAGGAGAATAAAGAGCTTTTCGAGAGCCTTTGGCCTTTTTTTATTTATCAGTAGAGTAAGAGTCAGTTCTATTATAATTATCAGTAGATTTACAGGCAATATTATTGAATTAATATTTATCAATTAACAGTTGGTATGTTTATAGTATTTTTGTGATAAACGTTCCTCTAGTCATAAATAGCTGATAGAAAAACTTAAAAAAAAACTAATACAGGTGTATTACCAAGTTTGGTCGAAATTGTCTATTTATAATGGCCTCTACGCAAGTTTTTTTTTTACGCTTAACCACTACTCACCTGATGTTAAGTGATATTGCAGCCTTCTTGTGAGACAGTTTTTCCAGACTAGGCATCTCCACCCTAGGCCAGAGTGTCTCTAATTCGTGTGGTTACGCGCCCGCTTAGTCGAATGCCTTGCTGTACTCTGAACAATATGTAAACGCTTTATGTTTTTGACACAGTTTGATCATTTTAAAGTCGATTCCTAAGATTTGATTAAATTTAGTAATGTAATATGAATTAATTTATTTAATGCGGAAGATACCTACTTTATTTCCATAGATCTCTATAATTTGCTTTGACAATAATTCCTCCTCTAATGTAATTTGTTAAGATGAGTAAACTAAAGCATATCACAAATATTTGAAATTTTAGTCCAGATGTATGACATTCTAATTTAGTCACTGGAAGGAACTAACTTCCATGACACAGGCTTGCAGTCCAATTTGAGGGTTAGGCATATTCAATTATGTACATACATTTCATAAATAAAAAGGATTTGAATTTTGTTTTTTTTTTTCAAATAAATTACTACAAATTTAATGGACATCAAGTTCATTCGCAATTTTACATGAAAGCTAAAAATATCTACTCCACAGGAAAATTAAATTTCGACTAAAGTTTAACTAAGGCTACACTTACGCATCTGTACTTTTCTGTATGACACTTTATTGACAGGAAACTCCCTGCTGAAACAGCATCCAGGTGGTTCAGTGATACACCACCTGAGCCTTCCAGTTATTGCAATATGACGTCACTGGTCTTCCGGCCTTCCATTGATATTAATACTATCTACCAGTAGGTAATAAGATAGCTGGTAATATGATTTATGAATGAACTTTGTAATATCCTTTGATAGGTTCTTAGCTGTGGGTGGCTATTTGTTTATTTAAGTCGTATTTTCTATGACTTTTACATGGTGTTTAATAAATCTGTTGTTCTGCAAACGGTAGGCGTCGTTAGGTACACACTTTATAGAGAATAAAAAAAGTAACACTGAATAAAAAACTTAAAAACAATCTTAAATTGCCACCTTATTGCTAAAAATGATCTTTTCCTGCAATTTTGTTTTTTATTTTTTGTAATTTATAACGAAATTCAGATTTTCTCCACATCATCGCCTTAGCAAAGATAATATTTAAAGCTTCATGTGCATAACCAAGTATGGCCAAGAGAATCGAACTTTCAAAGGTTATTTTATTAATACGATTTTTTAATATGACTGACTAACACAATCATTCCTTAGCTTAATAAATATAAATTGATTTTTGAAATTTTGTTATAAATGTACGTATTATGCCTTAATAGAAAATATATTTTTTTATTAGATTCTTCAAATATATAAAATTTCCATGTCACAATGTTCGTTACCGAACTCCTCCGAAACGACTTTACCAATTTTTACCATATTTTATATGCGTATTCAGTAGGTTAGTTGTGAGAATTGGCTACTATCTATTTTCCATATTTCCCCAAGTGATAAGGGTGGTTCACCCTTATTTTTTTATTATTAGAAATTATTTATAAGGCAAAACAACAGCAGTTTGCTGGGTCAGCTAGTATGCATATATATTTAATTAAGAAAAAATACTTAAAAGACATACATATGTAGTTCATAATTTTTACTTTTTATTGTTGCTTTAGTACTCATTTTGAAGGTTTAATTAAATACGTTGGTTTTTAAGTGCTTAACTAACGATTTAAATCTTTTGCATGTCCGCACCTGCACCGCATTAATTTTTGTATGATTATTCTAATTATTCATGTATTAATTACCCGTACTAACAAGTGCTTACATTAGCAGATGAACACACAAAAAGCCGCTACCTAAATATAACCAAAAACAGAATTATCTGTGTTAACATTAATTAATTACAAAGAATTAAAATACTGGGAACGCGATACAATTTTCTTGAAAATTTGAGACAGGTATTGAACTAAGCATTGAAAACTATTATATAGGTATAAATAATAGTTCGTCAATTTATTTTATGTAATTTATATTTTTCATGGCAGGTTTGTTTAAGACATACATTTCTAAATGTATCCGCTTAGTGATTCCGTTAAAACAATAAATATATTATACTAAAACACATTTCGCACACGTCTGGTTAGCCAAAACTAAAACACTAAACCATTTCTAGTTTGTATTATGGTTGCTAACACTATTGAAATATTACATAAAGTATTTATATAAATTATAAAACACCCAGACCGACAGCCAACAAATTGAATTCATTACAAAGATTATTTTTAACATGTTGGGTCGGGCTTTAATCTTTTGTTATAAAACAATTGAAAATCTTCTTTTCAAACTGGAAATATAAAACTGATGTTTTAATCGGTATTAAAGTATTAAAAATAGTTTGATGATTAATTTATCTTATAATTCTGTGCACCAAGGTACTAACTTCTATTTGCAAATCCATGGCTCGCTAATAAGGACGTGTATCTATTACGTTATAAAGTTACATGTAACTTATTGCAAAAAACAACGATATAACACCATAAGTTTTATAAAATTTATACATTAAAATATCTAAAATAAATATTTTAGCGGGGCGGGGCAATCTATATAAATACAAATACAAATCATTTATTGTTTTTTGTTTATCTTACAACAAACGTGTTTTTATATATTTTTTAAATAATGTTACGGTATTTTGTTGCCTTAAATAATCAGGAATCCATCATCTTAGAAAAATTAAACTATTCCATATAAATATATTTATATGGAAATATTCTGCAACAAATTATTTTAATAAGCTTAGTGACACAGTTGGAGTTCTCTGAGTGCGGAACCCTTGAAAAATTCACATACATCATTCATCGAACGGACAGTTGTAATCTTGCTACCTACTTTTTGTATCGGAGCGTAGGACTTTTCGATTGCAAAAATATCTAAATTTTTCACGAAAATCATTTATTTGTTTACTTAATCCAGATGGTATCTGAGTCAACTGAAATTATTCAGTGACTAACTGTAGAAGTTACGTGCTGAGAAAATGAGTCAGTAATGACAAACCTGGAGAAATTGCCCGCACGATGCCAAACTAAATTTTCGGCACTGATTTTTATCTATCATTGTACCGAATAGTTTTGAGATGAGAAGCATTGTTAATAATACATAATATATATTATGTAACCGCAAATTTTGTGCGTAGGTCTTTGAGAGAACTTTTTCTTGCGTCGAGATGTTTTTATCTTAATAATAAGTTGATATCTGAGCCAAAACATAAAGAAAATAACTATTATGTTACCTAAGAAAAGAATAAACATTTTTGCATTAAAAAAATAGCAAAAACTGGTTAACTATGTACTATATATTCTATATATAAAGGTTTTTAACAAACCACTGTCTTTAATGTTTTTAATAGGATGTAATGTGCATTTGCATAATTTAAGTCATAAAATCTATGATTAGTAAGTAAGTACTCGCAAAAAATATTACAATGTTATACGGGAAAAACCATCGTGGCAATCTGTAGCGCCACGTTTCATGAATGAGTGTTCTGTTTTTTATGAATGGAACGTACGTTATATAGATAGGAATATGTGTAAGATCCGGTTACAAACGAATTTTTAATGTTGTATTTATTTGTTTTATATTTGGTCTCAGTGATATGTTGGTGATTAAAAAACAATTAATCACATTATTACAGAAAACATTTTCGTATTTTAATTTTTGTCCGAAAATAAATAAAAGGTTTCGAATTAAAATTGGAGTCTGAATTCTTATAAAATTGCCAACTTTCTCGGCAAAACTGCCACCAATGTGCGTCATTAATTACACGCGCTCAAAACTCTCGCAATAATGAGCGCACGCGCTAAAATCGAAAAGCAATAAAAGCCTACCCTTATCTACCGGCTGAAAGGACCCCTCGTACATAAAAGTGCTCGCGTTTGTGGTGGGACGCGGGTCCCGCCTTCTGCAAGCGGCGCTATCATTGGCCAGGCGCGGAATACCCCTCGACGCATTCGTCACCGCTCGCCCCCCTGCCTTGTAGCCTTTATCTTACGCGCGGTAACTCAAATTCATTTAGTCTCAGGCCAGAGCTGCCGCGTGATACACCGCGCCAGTTTTAGGGGATGTCAGTTGCGATCGTTTGATATGGATCTCGATATACCTGCGTGTGCGATGTACAGGAGCGTTGGAACCGTTATAGTTAGACTGAGGATGGAAGGGAGGTGTTGCAGCCAGCGACCCGCTCGGCCCGCGCCCGCGCTAGCCCTCCCCGGATGTGAACGATGCAATAGGACTAGATTAATTAGCAAACATAATAGTGACTGTGATAGTGATGTGGAAAAAAGTCGGCCGTACAGTTCAAGCACAGCGAGAAGTAGTAAGCATTTTTTTCTATTCTACACTCACCCTTTTTCATCTGCTTGTTGTTAATTATACAATAATTAGTATAACTTTTTTATAGCTTTTAAATTTTGACTATAAGGTTTTTTAAAATAACTACATAATTAAATTTAAAAAAAAATGTCTCATAATATAGTTAAATAAAAACCGCTTTTAGTCAAATTATAATTTAATAATTTGTCTAATCATTGCATAAATTATGAACGAATTAATCCTTTAATAGTTTTCCAAAGTTATTTTTTTTTAATATTTAAAAAAACATTTCTTGTAACAGTATTTTTTTAATTATATTTGCATGCCTAACAGCATTTTTACTTATTTACTGTGCATAAATGAAAGCTCCTTTATATAAAAACCTTTTTACAGCATGAAGTGCTTGCATACCTTTACTTCAAGTAAGCTCTACATGACTAAATATACATTTTTAAAAGTTTTTACAACAGTTACGAACTTCCGAAAAAAAGCTCTTTTACAAAGATATAACTCTGTAGACCTTCTATCAACTATCCCACAAGATCACCCTAGACATCTCATCTTATCGTTAATTACAATAAACAAGCGATGTCACCTAAGCCTATTTATAAGATAAATATCCGGTCGCTCGAGTCTGCCACGCGGCATAATACGTCTCATAATCAGCCCACGGACTTGAGTGGCGAACTGCCTCTAACATAAATACAATGTTGATTGTCATATAAATAAACAAAATATTGCTGATACCTACGTGAGAGAACAGTAACAGAAAATAATACCTATTTATAGGTGTGAATATTTCTTCTTAAAAGTATTTATCTAATGCTCTTTGACAGCGAAATATGCGTGAGAAAATTAAAACTAATAATATCCCGACATAAAAAATGGTAACGAAAATAATTTTAAATCGATAAATTAGATTTTTTAGAAAGTCAATAACTTTGATTTTCAATTACTTTGTAAACTTTTTCTTTTTTAAAATTTAAGTTAAAGTTTGCATATTATATAAAATATATATTTCGCTAGTTTCTTTTCAATTTCGTTACAAAATATATTTTTTAACATAAATTTATTGCAAGATTTTTTGTTCATTTTGTTTGGATTCTGTTGACCACGTGGAAATAGAGTCATATTAGGTAATTATCCCAATTATCATACATGTAACTTGCAACTATATGCGTTATGAACGCAAACCATTATTGTGTAACTTGTTTTATCTTTTATAAAAAAATGGTTTCCCTTAAGATCATTTTTGTTTTTAAGGTTGTTTTATTTCATACTTTATCTATGTTTGTACTAATTTAAATATCTTTTCGTTACACTTAACGTCTTTTAAAATGTTTGGTTGATGGAATTCTCAAATCAGTTTCCATATTTAAAATTTGATGAACTATCGTTTATATATTCTTACTCGTATTATTATTTCTAACATTAGGTATTTCACCTGTCAAATACATGCTTACTTTTTAAATTATTACTCATACCGGAGTTTCGATGTGAAAAACCATAGACGAATAAAATAAAAAGAGATACCTAATTAATCTATTTTCGTATTGTTACGGGAAAGAACCTTCCGCCCGGATGCACAGAGATATTAATACGTAGATCAGGTATGTGTTAGTTGATGTTAGCCAATCAGATTCTTTAATTACGTTTCTCTTGTTGAGGCACCATTTTCTTACTAATTTTCTGAAAAGCTTATCTAGGACTTTTTTTGTCGTAAATATGTTCACAGGCACCTTAGCTTTTATTCCTCAAAATGCTAAAAAAAATATTAGTGTTTTAGTATTTTAATTTTGAATCGCCATTCAAATCGATTATTAACACAAAAAAAAATATAACACAGTTTTTCGAAAAAAAAAGGAAAGCTACCGTTCCGTTGTAATTATTACGAGAAGCTTATAAAAGCAGAGATCATACAAATTATCTATGTACACATATCGAATATTGAAATATGGTTGAAATAAAATAAAATATGTAATATAGTTCTCATTTTTTGTAATGGTGCAAAGAAAAATAGATATTTTTTTAACGAACCCATCGTTAAAAATAAAAAATAATCCTCTAAATTAATTTCTTAATAATGAAACTTTTTATTTTTACTTATCTTATTAACGATGGTCGTGACGTGTATGTGTCTGTATCTGACACCGATGCTGTTATCTCTATTAACGTAATGTAATAGGGAAAACAACTGCTGATATATAATTGGTAAAAGCAGATAACTACTTCAACTACGTCATATAGTTGACGGCAACGTATTTTTATATCACGTATTTTCGTAGCTTTATTTTTGTTGTTGTTCTGTTTATTACGCAGGTAACCGTGTGAATAAGTTAATTTGGTCGTGAGCTTTCAGATATGCTCAAGTTTGTACAAATATGTAAAATATTCCATTACATACATGTCTCATGGTTCAAGTTACTGTAAAACATCTTTTTCCCGCGGAGGCCGTGGGGGTGAAAAAACTGTAATCACTTAGCTCTATTACGTCCAGAATTAGCTGTAGCTAAATAACGTTGATTTAACTTTTTGCATCGCGCACTTACCTATAAGTGCGCTATGTCATAATAATTAAAGCAAGGTACAGGAGCGAGCTCGATTTCATGAACTATGTCCGCGTCATTAGGGCTGCGATCCGCTCGCTCATTAGCAACATTTTCACATAAAACGATGTTCGTTTACTCGATGTAAGGCAGCCGCTTCAATTATATACAGTTATTTCAGTGAGACGCTTCACTCATAATTGCAGTGTTTAGCTGTCACTCGTTTAGTTAGAGACGTCGATCCTAGCTTAGACCCGTCTAATTAGACCCTTTTATGACGCATACAAACAAAAAATTAAACATGCACACGAATAATGTTTGACATAACAGCCGGCCCGCCGCCGTTAGTACCTAACGAGATATTTCCATTTAACACCGGCCCGTAAAAAACAGTTACTAAAAATTCATAATGTCAGTTGTTACCTTATTAAAATTAATTCAAGAAAAATTCGCGCTTGTTTTGTTAATTTCGAAGCGGATGGGGTCGATCGGCGATCGTCGCGAAGCTATTACCATTTAGAGCGATTTTCAGTTAATGAAAAGTGGTACGGTCGCGTTGCTTGTGATACGCGCCGCCACACGCGTCCCCGCGCGATAATCACCCTTATTATATGCAGTCAAATTTTACGAGCGCATCGGCTGTTAGCCGCTACTAACAAAATGATCAACCGACTCAAATTAAACCTCTATTATGATGGCTGGACATGATTTTTCTATGTAGTGTCACGCGGACAGGATAAGTTTACCGTTAACGAGGTGTCGCGCCAGCCGGCCAGCCCTGCGCTCGCTCCCGCGGTGCGACTCCCGTCTTGGAAATAAACTGCCTCGAGATTCATAAAAGATAAAGCCGCCAATAATTTGACGGCCGTTTAGTAACGAGTCGAGAAGACGGTGCTCGCAACTGCGATCCAAATTTTCGAACACATTTATAACAACAATAATCGAAATTTACATAATGATTGCGCGGGCGCCTGCGCCGGCCACGTCCGGGGATCGGGCGGCGAACCGCACTTTTCTCGGTTTTCGAGTTGAAATTCTAGTTAGCGAGCGCGCGATTTCTTTTTAAAAAGGTTAACAAGATGTTCTCGTTTCGGTTGTTTTTCGTGCCGCGAGGACCTCTTTTGTGAACGGGCGAGCTGTTAAAAAATAAACGAACTCTTTGTTTCTCGGGTAGTCGGGCCGACCTCCGACGCGGTCCCTACTTTTTATGCCCCCTTATAACCTGTGTACTACCTACGTGTAGGTATCTACGGTTTTTATGGTCGCCCGGTCAGTTCTTCAATGGGCTAAAGAATTCGATCGAGCCTCATTGTTCATCTTAAATATCTCCACGTAACCTGGTCGGAGGTATAAGGAGGGTATCATTTACTCGCCGCCCTTCAGAAAAAAACGGCCACTTGTTTTAATTGCGTAAATCCTATTTCAAATCGTAATGGCACCGAGGCTCCCCGATACAAATTGTATAAATTATTGGCGCGCTAACATGTTCGATAAAGAAAATGTTTTGTCAGTTTCGTGTCCATCATTAATGATCCCTTTTATGGAGGGCGTATTGTTATCATCACGATCGACGATTACTCTCGTAACATTACAAAGACTTAAATGCAGCGTTTTTAATCTGGTCCACGATATCTCAAAGAAAATATTTGTCTCACAGTGACTCTACGGCTTTTTATGAGTTGACCCGTCGTTTTTTTTTTTCTTGAACTTTTGACGGCGGTCGCGCGGTTGCTTTGGCTGGACCACTAATAAAATGTTATGATCGTGTGTTTAACGCGCTCTGTGTGTGTCGGACCTTCTTTTGACATGATCGTTATATCCCGACTCCACCTTTGCGGTCGCCTTTTGTAATCCCATTGTAACAACATTATTATTGTGTCAATTAGAGGGCAATAATAGTCTACAACTAAATCGTGGCTAGTTAGAGACGCGCGTTGGTGCTTTTATGGGAACAATTTGTTTACCGCTTCTCAAGCTTTATTGAGTGAGTTTTGTATCTTTTTCACTCTACATTTTAAGTATTTAAAACATTTATAAAGTTGGAATCTTGAGTCCTCGAGGTACCAAAGTCGTAGCCATCGAGTTTCGAAAAGTGAAACACAGCTATACGACTCTCCCTCTCGTTCTCAAATAAGGGGGGCGTATAATCGGTATCAGTTCACAGGCTCTAGTTAAATAATAAGCGGCGAGGCGCCTTATAACTATAATCTTCTTTTATTTGGATGCCGCGGTGCCTCCGGCCGAGCCGACACAAAACTCACTAACGAGATGGAAAAAAAATACACGCACACATTTGCACTAACGTGTCTGTATTGATGAATTTGACTTTGGAGATTTTTGGGGTTTGACCGTTCCCATAAGATTCTAGTACCTTAAGAGCAATTTCTTTTTCCTGTCTTTTAATACATTGTGCAAAGTAATAGTTACATAATAATACAGTTACCGTGTAACGCGAAGAAAATTACTCATATGTGAATTATTAGGTATAATTTAGATGAAACGGTTACTCATGCCTTTGACAAATAAATATTTACTCCACGTGGTTGGAACGTGTTGCTTTTATTACACAAATCATTCGAGTTTAGTGCCAAGAATTTGTGGTATGCCAATGAGATTTTCACTTTTCACCGAGATTTGCTATTAAACATATTCAAACTCAAGTAAACATCGTAAATTATTACAGAGCTAGTCAGTCAGTAGAGGTGAATCACTATTTGACTGAAATCACTGAAAATTGCTAGAAAGTTAGTAAACAGTGAGTAATTCATACCACTAACATTATGTCAATTTTGTTATCTACCGTCACATATTGTATTATATCCTATTAAGTATAGTACCTGCTTTGTTCGGTATTTTTTTTAATATGAAATTTTCTAAAAATGATTCCCATCTAGATCTATTTATCGTCCCCGAAACCCCCTAAGTACTACTAAATTTCATGAAAATCGTTGGAGCCAATTCCGAGATTCCAATTGTACATATACTATTTCTATTACTAGCAATTCTTGCTCACTTAAAGATGTAAGATATGTAATTAAAGGCTAAATAAATAATTTAATATCAAAAGTAAGCATTTTAGTAGCATTCCATGATTTTAATCTCTTATTAAGTAATTACTAACAATTGCTGTCATTACATCTTGTTCACAATTATAATTATTAATATAATAAACTACGAATACATAAATTACTGACAGAAGTATGGGAAAACCCAACATATGGTGATGTTTCCAAAACTAGGCATATCGGAAGTATTTAATTGATAACGCACACATCATTCGTCAACACTGTTGGAAGTTCCGATTAGATGTGACACTCTGGCGCCAAATAGCCGCACCTATACAGTCATTTACAGGATAAAAGTATTATGATATAGATTTATCTTGTAACAGCGCGTGCCAGGGCGGATGTTGACTATATCATCAAAACAACTTGAACGTCATTTCATTATTTGTAAATGTTTTGGCCATTAACTTTACATTTGTAAAAACAAAACGTTTTCTAGTAATTGTGGGCGGTTCAACCAAGACTTAACGGCTGCTATATAATTATTAGCTGCTATATATTTATAGGACTTTTTTTTTAATTCAAATTTGATGCAAATTAATGCGATTAAAGTTAGAAATGAGTAGGCAGGTGAGACAAAGCATGCCTTCAGCAGTCAGTTTCAATAAAAAATGTGTCAATCACACATCAAATGGTTACCATAAAAGTGTATTAACGTATGCGGGTATAACGAGTGTGTCTTTGCACGTACTCGTAACAAATGTCACCGCATTGACTGATGGGAACGTCTTTTGTATTAGATTAATACATAATAACTTAATTTATTTGCAAAAGTTAAAGATGTTTCGTAAAAAAATTGATTTAGTATCATTCAATTAGTTCAAAAATTAAAAGAGTTTATCATCGCATCTAGTCATACTCGACATCGTAGTGATGTGCTCACTCGCTTATCGATACTTCTGAAACTTCGCAGTTACGCCTTGGGTTGTCAGTATATTGGCCAAATGACCGTCGCACCTTTAAATGTGTCGCATTAGTGATTCACACAAGTTCAGTGGACAATTAGCAAAGGCTGTCCACCTCTGGGCCGAGTTGTATTTATTCATCGGATGTTCAACGATTACCATAATCGATAGCAACGCGCGTGCCGCATACGGAACGTGGCTTTTACAAGCTCAATGAGATGCAACGAAATATTATTTCGTTCCGGTTTAAGATACTGACTCGAGAAACTTCAAATTTAATCGGTTATATTGTCGATTTATCATGATTTTGCTATCACTTCACTACAGATGATGTCACAATTGTATTTTCCAAGCGTTACTGCTTAAGTATATTAATTATGTATTAGTACTGTTTATATTCGATTAAATAAAAAAATGCGACAGATTCACAATCAAATGACAGAATTACTGTTGTAGCCTTTATACAGCACCATACTTAGTATCGATCTTAGATTCAGGTGAAGGTTAGGTGCAGCTTTATTTTTTCCTCTTTTTTAAGGATTTCGTCTAATTTCTGACTTTTCTTTTCCAGGATACGTCAACGTCTGTGCAGCGGTTTGCTTGCTCCTCCTTGTCGGCGGACTCTCGCCCCAGTCGTCGGCAGCACCACACCGGAGCCGCACCATGGACCGCCAGAGACGAGCAGTGGATGACAAGATCAAAGATCTGTGGGAGAACCCCTGCGATTATACCTCTAGTGTGAGTTTCTACCAGGAGTAGCGATACACTAAACATGTTTGAATCCTATCCTACTTATATAATAAGTGCGAAAGTTTGTGTGTGTATGTTTGATACTTCTTCACGCTCAAACGGCTGAACTGGTTTTGATGAAATTTGGTATAAAGATAGGTTACATCTTGGATTAACACATATGTAGGTTACTTTTATCCCGAAAACAATTGTAGTTTCTGTGGGATACGCAAATTACTTCAAAATCTATATTGTTCCTTCACGCTCAAACGGCTGAACTGGTTTTGATGAAATTTGGTATAAAGATAGGTCACAACTTGGATTAACACATAGGCTACTTTTATCCTAACCCTGCAGCCTGGGTGAAAGAATAAGGCTGCGGTATTGCCCCTGCCTGTCGTAAGAGCCGACTAAAAGGGGCATCAGACTCGAGGGTGTCCGGAGATGGGGTCCCGACACCCACTCCATCGAGTCCGGGGTGAACGACGACGGCGTCGAGTGACCGTCACCGTCGCGAGAAGGGCCACGGCGCAGTGCAAGGAGGTCTCCGGAGTGTTTCCCGGAAGAACCCGGAGACCTCCGTTAAGCACAGAGGCAGGTCACCGGGGGGGTTTTAGTGGGTACAAATCCCACATAACCTGGCTGCGCCCCATCGTAGCCAGGTATCTTGTAGAATGTCAATTTGTGTTGCTCGAGTTAACTAAAGTATTACTGCTATTTTCAAAAAATAATGTCGTCCTCTCGCTCATGTAACTAAATTAAGGCGAGTGAAAAGAAACGAATGTTTAATTTTGTTTTTATTGAATCGAGTTTAAACTTCTGTTATGATCATTTGTTTAGCGTGGTTAGGGCATTATATAGTGCGTGTCTGGCTAACAACCACCATCAAGTTGAAAAGCCGTCAAGTATCTAAAGTACTATTCCGGCAACCTCCTTCACAGCCAGTACTTCCAGTCTAGTTGTAATATGTTATATTTATAACGGTAATATTTTTGTGTTACAGACAAAGTCAGATCCTGCGTCACTCAACGCCAAAGAGCTTTCAAATTCCCTGGCCCTGGAGGCGAATATCACTCTCAAACAGGCGGCGGAATACAAGGATGCATTCGTAAGTACACTTTACTATTGTCCACGACGGTCTTTCCTCGCTTTCATTGATTATTGCCAGGCCGGGCCGGCGTAGTGCTTATTCGCGAGCGTATTTGTATGCCCGCCGCGTTCCGCTAAATGAACGGACGAGGCTTGCGGTCGACCAATACCAATAAAACTTCGTACTAACGTCGTCGCATACCATCGCCTGTACGCAGATATTATTGATTTATGAATGAGAGTCTGCGATACACTTCCGTCTCGCGAGGGAAGCTAGCGATGGCGTATATTCCATCAGCGATCCCATGTAGCGACAGCTAGGCCGGAATTCGTAATGATCATCAATGTGGGGCCAAATTTTTATAGATTAGCTCACTTAATATTCCGCAACCACCGTGCATAAGGCGCCAATGCAAATCAGAAAAAAATTGAACGTTCACTTTTGAAATCAGAAATTAAGATCGAGCTGCACCGCTGTCGGCGTGTTCAGAGCGAATGATTATTGCACGGACCGAAAACAAATTTGTAAATTCACTTTTTGGGGCAAAATTTCAAGCGAAAAATTACCCATTAGAGATTCAGTGCGTGCACGGTTTCGGTGCGGTGTTCTCACCGAGTCCTGTAGCTGTGGTGTTGTCGGTGAGATTGCATCGGCGGGCGCCGCCGGTTTCGCGGCTCTGCGTCCGCCCGCCGCGTCGCACCGCTTCCTCCTTTTACACTGAATTACAATGTCTGCCGTTATTGAACTCGATTGATTACAGAAAAACTCAAAAATAACAATATTTTTTGCATTTGACTTACCAACTTTTCGGAAAGTTAAATGTGTAAGAGCAGTAAGTCGAGTAAACGTTCGAGTGAAATTAATATAATATGTTCCATTAGTATCATCTCAAAATATGAGTGCTTTTATGAGTTCGAGTCCAACACTGCCGGCGTTTGAAGTGCGCTAAAATACTGCCAGTACAGTGTCCTTTTAATTTATTTTGCGCTGCCTTTATGTGACGCGATGTCGATATTATTATACGCATCGGCAGGATGGCATGCGATGCCTAATTGATATTGTGTATAATTACTTCAAAAGCAAATTCGTCGCGCATTTACTCGATTTCGAAGTGAGATAAAAATAACACATGTTAAAATTGGACCGAGATTTTTGCGATAAATATTTTGACTCCGAAATAATAATTAGCAGAGTAATTCAAATAAATGAAGACCCTTATTAAAGGTATCCATAACAAAATAAAAAGGTCGTAGACTGTTCAACCTATATTTCAAGAATTCGTAAAACTTTCACGAATGATAAAGTAACAGACGTTTAGCATGTTAATACAACTATTGAAGCGACGGTTCTACCATTCCAATCCAAGGAATATAATAATTTCCGAATCGGAAGTAAGGCGGGCCGAGCATCGAGAAATAATGCGATGTCGATGTCGCGCCTCGCATCATTTATGGAGGTCCACTCACCAACGAAGCAGGAGACACTCCGCGTGACCACTTGCACAGTATACATGTCGGGGTTAGTATCGGTTCCGGAATGTATAGAGCACCAAGCGGGCGATGGAGCGGGAACAACAGGTCGTCGGTGTGGCATCGGCTGCGATGAGGTACGGTGGCATTGTAATAGGCTCGACAGTCGTAACGACGGCGACGTCCGCTGCCTCCTCGTAAAACGACATTATCGACGCACAGTAGCCGGAACGAGGTACAGGACGGTGCGCGTACGCCGAGAATACTGATTGCGCATTAGTATTGCGCGACACACCTGCTCGACGATTTTTTTCTGTCTCTCCCCTTAATGTCGGTCATTCGTTACTAATGTATCATATTTATTGCGTTACACCTATTCGCGAAACGGTGGCGATGAACCGCCATTGTTACTCGTTCACAAGGCCGTTTACTCTATTCGATGTTCGTCAACTCACCATACGCCTCTTCGATCCTAAGTGTTCGAGCATGATCTTGATAATATTAGTCATACGGGTCGCACCGAGATAATATTTTAAGTTAAAATATAAATGATAGTAAACCCCAAATAAATCAGCCGACCACATCTGTCGCCGGGCTCGTTCCGTATAAATAATAACTGGCCGCGTTGTACTAAGAACGCAATAACAAATTCAACGAACTCTGCCGGTACGGTACTGTGTGACTCGCAACCGGCCACCGTGTGAATGTGTCATAACACTCGTGCTTTTGACCACGCCGGTGTCATATAATCGCATCAAATTTTCGACAGTGGAATTCCACTCGCCTTTAAAATCGTCCTCATATACTTTTGAAAGCGATTATGATAAACAAAGTGAGTACTCGCGGCTGTAACCCGATCGCTTTGGGTCTCGCCGCGGCGTGCTCGCCATCGATGCGTCGTGTGCATCGCGGCTATCTCGCACTAGCCCCGTACATAAACATCGGATTACATAGAGTTACATACAATACGTACATAGTATGCTAGCGTTGTTCACGGCGACAGGCTGTCTGCGCCGCTGGGTGCGTGTGTGTGCTGTAAATACATCGATGTGCCGCGCCTGTGTGGGTGCATGTTTATTTGATAAGCTTCCGATGCTCCGAGCTAGGTATTCGGATGCTAAGTCGTCGAATTTCTCGTGTCGTCGCCCACCCACGGCTTGCACCGCGAATGCTGAAGTAATCGATTCACGAGATAGTGCATATTGGAATATTTTATTGCTGGTTTCATGGCGTTTTAATACAAGCTCTGCAATAACTGCCGCGCCGTGCCACATTATGATGGCACAAGAATATGATGTGCTCCATTTCAACATTTCATTCAATCATATTCATGAGTTACGAGGTCTGCGTTCCAAGTCGAGTTTGGCGACGAGTGATGTAATATTGGCGTATGATCCGATATAGGTACAAGTGATTCGGATGTGTTAGGTACCGGACGCACACCTGTGCTTGGCGATGGCTACACGGCGCATTCCTGTTGATATCCCACCGTGACATTCCGGCAGATTTTACTGTCACATCTTCTTATTAAAATGAAGATGATTGCATATTTTGAGACGCTAAACATACCTACATCTAAGTTAGATATGATCTATCCGGCTGTTTTACAGATTTTCACGAAGTTAAAAACCTAAATATTTTTTTTAATAAGTAACAAAACTGACCGTTTGACAAACAATAAATAAAAATAAACTCCTGCGTTTGATGCAATAAATGCGAAAAAATCCTATCTAAATTTGACATCATATGAATGTCCGAAGCTTTTGTAACGCTCTTACCTCGAAACTGATAAATTTCGCCGATAATGATTTTGCACAATGTAGTGATTTTAGGGTTTTTGTCACGTTTGTTGGTCCTTGCCTAATTAACAGTATTGTTAATGTCCACAATAGCGATGTCTGAAGTACCATCTGCTTGTATTACCGATTGATTGTTGTTTGCTATTTTAATTTCACCTTTATTGTTGTGGAATTAAAGATCTTTTTGTATCAAAGTTGTAACCTAGTGTCGGATTTTAATGGCCAAAATGTTCGCTTGTAAAATTAGTTTGATAGAGCTTTGTTTCTAATTTCGGGATCGTCTTGCATGTGACCATATTTTCCAGTCACCAAATTGATCAGGCGACCTCCATTACTTTTTAATGTAGCTCAGTGTAATTATTGTTTTTTTATTATATAAAATTTCATATTTTCGATAAAAAGTGACAAAAACAATCAGATAAAACCTATTTTAAATACATACATTATCAAACATAGGGATCTGTCACATCGAAAACAATATATTTAAATTACGCGTAATTATAGCTTCATTGAAATGCTCAATTTGTTCATCATATTACCGAGTGCACTATATTGTGATTTCTTAGAAGTGTTTGCGCTTACAACGTACTCGCAGGGAAGGTAGATTGCACGTGGGTGGTTAATTTCATTACTACTTGATTTGCTCTTATCTTGACCGATACATGAATATCAGTTATATCTGCTCTGTATTAATTTTGTAATATATTTGTCAAAATTGCTAGATAAGGGTATGATTTAAACTAAATCAATTGTATTCGTTTTAATATTTAACCATACTATTATATCTGGTTGACTGATTCCAAAACTTTTTCTCCAAAAACTACTACCTTAAGAAAATAGTCTAATCTATACAGTAAATATACAAAAACCACAGACTACTGACATAAAACTCTTTAATACAACTGCATAGGCTTGCGAGACGGTACCATATTTATACCGTAACTGCAGGAAATCGCAACTCTGTCCATCGCTCCGTTTGCATTCTTCCAGAAAGTCAATCAGTGCCCATTATATGGTTGACATCTATTTCAATGTTTCAAAGAAAAACGGTCGCGTTGACTCACTGCTCTATTGCAAGCGATATCTCGAGTCTATAACATCTGACCGTGAACTTGTAGTAATATGTAACTGGAGTATCAAGATCGAGGTTGCGTTTGCACGGTTGCATAGGTGGTATAGTTGTTGTTTCCAAACGACGTTTTGTCAAACAAACTAGTAAAAAGTTACAGAAATCGTCCCAAATTTATGATAAGACATCGTTTATTTGAGAAATAAGAACAAACATGTTTTGTGTTTTTTCGGTAAATTTATTGCCCTCGCACTGGTTTTAGTAAAGTTAAAACTGGGCAATATACTATTTGCTGAAAGCCACGAGTTAAAGAGGAATATACATTACTTTTAAAACAAGATTGTTGAAAATTGATGTAGTTGTGAAGCGAAGTAAACATAATAAAAAAATACATAAAGTAAAACATACAAATCTGTAGTATAAAAGTAATTAGGGTTTTTCTTCCTGACGCTATAACTCCAAAACGCATGAACCTATTTCCACGGTTTTGCATTCTCTGGAAAGGGGCCAGGCTGCATAAGGTTTGTAGAAAAACAAATTTAGGGAAAATAACGGCAGTTTGCCGGGTTTGCTAGATGAAATAAACTAAGTATGGGAACTATAAGTGTGAACACTTAAGCTTACAGTAATGAACGTGGTATTTTGTTTCAATATATAAACAAACGTGTATGTGTTTGTTGCAGGCTAAGAAGCTGCACAGCTACGAGCGTTTCGACGACCTGGCTCGGCTGTACGATACGTACGATTGGCTCCGGAAGCTGCCTCTCTACCGGGACGAGGTACTGCCCAAGGAGAAGGTGCTCTACTCGCCCGTCTCCGATCAATATATGAATAATTTGATGGTAAGTTTCATTATCATAATCTAACTCCCTATCAGTGTTAGCCTAAAAAATTCTAAAAAATTACTTACATACAGCTGGTTCTCAACTAATTTTATTACAATAACGAAAAGTAGTCGTATTTAATAAATTTTTAAATGGTCTAAGCTATTTTTCTATTTCAACTGTGAAACTTTTGACACCATTACTAAGCATATCAGATGAAGGCGTCTAAGTTGGTTTTCATTATTAGTATCTTTAAGACACCCAACGTTGTTTTAACTTGGCAAAGTACCAAGTACTGCTACTAGTACTACTCTTTGGTCTGAATACGAAAAGTTGATATCCGTCAAAGGTGTGTGTTGAATCAGCTTCATTATTCCGATCCAGTTCTACTTAATCCTGTATCATTATAATAAAGGAAACAATATTCAAGGCTGTCCAAATAAGATTACGATTATCATTCATGTCGCAAAACCACCCACAGTCGCACACAGATCGTTTCCAAAGCGAAAACAATCATTGAGAGGCGGCAAATATCCAAAACGCTGATGCCTAAAACGTGCATCCGTACAGTTTTTCAATCGAATTCGAGGAATCGCCATCGTCGGTGGCTCTCATTGTTGTCCACCGATCGACGTGAGAACACAATGGTTTCGCAACTCGAACATTGACAACCAATGCAATTAGAACTTTGATCAATCATTTCACTCTTATCTGCGCAAAATTTGGCGACTGCCTAATCTACAATTTGAATTAGCACGTAAAAGTTTATCGTATCATTTACACAATGGACAATAGATGTTAAATTTGATGCTTATGTAAAAATTTGTGTAAAACATAGTTTTGGGTACCTACGTAAGTTTTGGACAAGATTAGTCAAATTTTTGTGAGTTAGGTACTTACCCACATAAACACAGTTTTATTCAGTTACAAAATAAAAATAAAGTCATTTTGATACTAAAGAGTTCACTAAAGTTTTTGTCATTATGACCTCATAATTGTCGTCATACTGTAAAAGCCTGTTTACATACAACACTTACATACAAGGTATCTAAAACTAGTCCTAACGCGGATCTTGACTCATTGGCGTTCTCATTCCGTTCCAAATTAACGTATCTAATTGATTTTACTCTTGTTTTTTATATTATTTTCTAATTTGTTGTTCGTTTGTTTGTCCACAGAAAAAGATGGATGACGTAATGCCTGCTATGTACAAGGGCTTGAAGACTATTGTTGCCGGTTTCTACGCGTTCTCTAATGAGGGTCTCAACGACAATATCATCTCGGATGAGACGCTGAAAGTTAATATAACGAACACAATGCACAATGTTCGGGCGGTGCTCTGCTTATTTACCGTAAGTATCTCATTTCACTCCGAATGATTTCATTTCATAGGTATAATATAATTACAACAGGTCTCTATGATTCAGTATACAACTCTTGCATGAACATTCTATAGCAAAAAATAATGGAAGAGTTAATAAATAGGCAATAATATAACTATTTATTACGTGAAGAAAGTCACACGGGAAAGCAAGTGATTATAAGAATCATGTTTTGAAAAAGGAAACAAAAAAATATTTTAATGAAAATTAATCGTAATTCTTCCTTGACCATCGAATTGCTAATACTTATTTAGAGACAATTCTGCAATCGCTTAATCTCAGTTTTCCTTTGTTACAGGATGTAATGAGAGCTCGCAACCTTGACATCGAACCGCTGCCGGACTCTGAGATCCCGGACTTCACGAAGGAAGACATCGGGCTGCTACTCTACAGGGACACTCTCAACTACTTGGAGTACCTCGCACAAGTGTTCCAGAAGTTCTCCGAGACGTTAATATAAGAGTTCCATCACTTCGTTGAGACCGCTTACCGATGCAGGTCACTGCCGAGGCTGTAACTTATTTACTTAATTTGGTGCTTAAGACGTTATTAGATCACGTACGCAGCACGCTCGTCGGTCTAGCCGAAACACCCGTGTAGTAGAATCGATTGTGTCTTTGGCTGTTTTAGAGAATAAATGTATAAAAAAGGTTTTTGCCATTACATTGCCATTTTGGTCTAGAACGAATTAGTTCCTTTTTGTTGTAAATAATGACGAATTTAAAAAATGTATTATTTATTGATCACCTGATTAAGGTTAACGTTCTAAATTTCCCGATTATCCTAGTCAAGGTCTTAACTTATTTATTTCTCGCTTAACTCCACTTTAGTTTGAATTTCTTTATTGTATTATTTAATTTTAGAATTTAGTATTAGACTTCATTCCACCTTGGTTGGATGGTGAAATTGTTGAGTCGTAAATGAATGTATGTATTATGAGGGAATATGAGGGCGGTCGCTCGCTGTGCGCTTCCGCCGGTGGTTAGAGAGTGCTTATGAACGTTTTGCGAAGGTTGTGTCGAGGCAGCTACGAGTAATTCTAATTTGTACATTCTTATTCCTACTTTCTTTAGTATTACTTGACTATTTGTTAACTATTTATATTACTGTTACAAAAATCCAATGAAATATGAATCTAGCTTTAATAGAGCTGTTAATTATATTATTGTAAAGTACAGAGCCAGTGTATTTATGACTTAATCATTATTTGTATAGTTCAAATAGTACCTATTTATAACTGCGTCAAACATTTCTATGTTTGTGAAATTAAATTATTATTATACTTACTGCGTAGTTTTTCTTGATTCCTTTAACCTGGTTCTAGCTAATTAGTCGGTGAGGTAACCAGACGTTACCTAAAGCTAAGTACGTAATGTGACAACTCTCAGCAGATGTAGCAACGTAAGAATCTTAGATGTATAAGTATTTACAAATTAACAGACCACACACGGATATTGGCCACAATTTAAATTGCAGTAAATAGAAATAAAGATTTAATTTAATAAGACTTGCATATTAAAGCTTTCGCACGTATATCTACGTAAGGAAAAATATAATTGTAAAGAAAATTTTAAGTGTCTTTAAAAAGCGTGAATTGAAAGCTTCTCTCTTTACTATACGGTTTTATATGGGAATCACATAAAACCTATGCGTTTTAAATTCTCTATTAATTAAAAGTCAACCGGTCCTTCAGGATTAATACAAGTTACTTGTAGGTACTGTGAAAACTATAACTGAATATATAATATATAGCATAGGTACTTTTACATACATAAGAATGTAACTTTATTAAAAAAACTTTTTTTTCTTAACTAATATAACTAAAGAGTACAATGTAGTCAAACTCTTAGGCTAATTAACGTTCCCAAACCTCGATGTACCAGCATCCTTAATGTCCCAATAATCCTCTTACCACAGACATAAAAAGTCCAGTCCCCAGGCAAGTCAAACAACACACCACTTATCACCGTGTCATATTATTATTATTATTGTAGACATTCCACCATAATTTCCCACCACCAACACCACGCATCGACTGGAAACAATTTCGTATCTTTACCTAAGGCATTCACGACGCCGACAATATTTGCATTGGTGACTTGAACGACAAATTAGTGCGCTCTATGAGAGCTAAAAATAATACCAAACACATATGATTCTCATCCTTATTACACGTGTATAAAGTTCAATATGCTATGACACTTTTGGAAGCTACCGATCAAACGATTTGTCAAAGGTAACCGTATTTGCTTTATAAGTTAGTGTGGAAGTAATTCGTCGGGAGCCTTCTAGGTGTTAGGTTGTCGGGACAATCAAAAGGACCCCCTACAGTTATGTCAAGAAAGGATTTGGAACGTTTGCTCAATATTTTTTGCCTTTCTCTAAAATTAGTTTGACCTTTTCTTGGTCAGACTTTGTGTATCCACAAAAGTTTGCCGGTCTAAGATGAAAATAAAATTGTATATTAATTATTTGATTTTAGTGATATAAAAAAATCCAATGGGCCCATACCTAGACTACTTTATTATAAAAAAAAATGGTTGACAGTTCTTATTAACGAAGAAGTTCAAGTGCAAGCTCATTTGTTTAGCCCTGGGTCGGAAAGTTCAGACAATCAATATTACGTAGACAGAGAATTTTCTTTGTCTATGCAATATTATGATACTTTAAGGTTTATCAGCTACTATGTTATTGTCAGTCAGAATTATCACAACGTCTCGTCTCTGGTATTTTGAGAACCGAACTTTGAAGTATCATGTCTTCTCGAACCGATGTCGCGACCGTGTAAATGAGGAATACATATTTACACATTAACAACCAAGGCCCATTGAAAATGACCTACCACATTGTGATGGTCTCATTTTTTGGAAGAAAATTATTTGATGATGCTTCACTGTTTTTTTCGCTTAGATGGTTCTGTACAATGTTTTATATTATATATCTTTTTTCTTTCTCCTTAGCACAAAATAATATTAAAACATATGTACAGTGTAAACTCTATATAACGACACTGAAGGGACTGCGTATTTTATGGCGTTATAGAGAGTGGCCGTTAAATGGAGAGAAAGTAACATTGTATGGAATACAAGCTAAACTAATACGAGTTTGTCGTTAAATCGGGTGTCGTTACAGAGAGTTTACACTGCATACATCTTTCAAAATAGTTAGGGCTAGTATAAGTTTTTTTGGATGCGCACAACCACATTTAGTTTTAGTTTCTAAATGTAAACAAATGATCGCATAGGTTAAAATGTTTGGTAGAGAATCATTGAGATTGACTCGTACCGGTTATCCATGGACAGAAACTTACCGAAACGGACACTTTTATCTAATTTTCTCGCATTTAAAAAACTTACACTATCCCTGCAAGTACGTTTTCTTTAATAGAAGCAGACTTAAAACAATATATTTCTTATTTTTGCTATATTTCTAAAGCTTTCTAATGCACCTAAAATCTTCCTACACTTTCCGGTACAGGTCAAAGTACTAATAAGGACTTGTCTTCAATATTGCAAAAATAAAAGCAACAGATACTGAAATACCGAGGAGTCTGCTTTGATAGTGTAGATATGCCTTTATCAAAAGACTGAGACCAGTCAGTGTTATTATTTTCTATAATATTGGATATTAACACCTCAACATTGTGTCCCAGCATTAATAACGTCATTAAACTCAGTTACTAATGAGAAGATTTCTTTTGTAAAATATTGTATGTATATATTTTATAATAGATAGATAAATAGATTAACTAATATACTGAGCTTCACACTCAAGTTAAAAAATCTGTCGCCAAGCACCTAACAGTGCGTTCCGGCAGCCTCCATGAGAGCCAGTTATTCCAGACTAAGCATGCTCCATCTTAGACCGGAGTGTTTCTGGGTTACGTGCTCTGCTTTTTTTTACAACTTATAAAGGTTTGCGTTTGACCACAGATAGATAGATACTCGTAGATAGATAGATTAACTCTTTATTGGGCGAATTATAGGTACAAGTTAATCAAAAAGTTAAAACGTAAAAATATTTACAACGTGCCACAAATGGCGGCCTTATTGCTAACAGCGATCTCTTCCAGGCAACCTTTGGATGGAAAGGAGTTGAAAGGACGAGAAAAGACAGCTTTCCTGGTGTTATACCATACTATGGGTACACGCTTACCTAGACAATCGGCTAGTTAATTAATAACTGTAATGGTAAAAAGGTGAAACAAATGACATATCATAAGAATATCAAAAATGTTTATGTCAACAAAATATTTCAACAAACTACATTGTTCCTCTATTCTTCAACACACGTAACCCCAAAAAACAGAACATATTTTCACATTCGTTTAACGATCGCCGGCCGGCGTCCACAATAACGTTTAGGGCGCACCGAAGGCTCTTGCGCTCTTTATCTCACTCACGTTCCCTTGTTTTATTTATTAGAAAGATTTATTATTTACCGCGGCGCTCGCACACGATGGTTCACGAATCTGGAACGGAGGAACGAGGGTATGTTAATGTGTGCCCTTCGCACGTGACAATCTTGTTTTTTTGATCACAAAAGCCGCTTGATGAGGGATTGTGGTGTACAGTTTATGTAGGTATAGTCTGTGGCCTAGGTATGATAGTCTGTAGACGATAGCCTAGTCTGTGGCGTGGTGTAATATGTATTAGCGTGTGAGGGAAACTGTGGGTAGGATTTTGGCGGGGATTGGAATACGGATCGCCAAGCTACTCGTAGCATCACATCTTCACGGAATTATCCTAGCAGTACAGTGTAACGTTGTGATTGATCTATATAAATAAACTAGCTGACCCGGCAAACGTTGTTTTGCCTCTTTTGGTTATGAAAAATAGATAGTGTAGCTTATATGACACGTTCGTAGATTTACCATAGCAGCGCCATCTATTGATTACTTACTCAACCCAGTCGAAAGGTATCGACATCTGTTGGAATCATTTGGAGTTAACAGATAATTGTGACAGTCAAATAATGACAATAAATTAAAATTGCGACTATAATTTGAGATTTAAACTATCCTATCTCTCAAGTTGGATTGAACTGCACATGGTGTGCGAATTTTATTATAATCGGTTAAGTGGTTCAGGAGTCCATTGAGGACAAACATTGTGACACGAGATTTACATATATTAAGAATGAATAAAGCCATTTATTTCCCAGAAACAAAAAAAAACATATCATGGGTTAATGAAATCTATGTTAGTTTTATATATAAATACATTTTTTTCTTCTGTTTATTAATTAAATATTACAATTAATTATAATACAATTATAAAGAGTCTTGGGGCGCCCAAATATGGGTGTAGGCCTCCTCCAGGCGTAGCCAGGACATCTGATCTTGAGCTAGTCTAGTCCAAGTACTTCTTGCTGCTTTTTCGATATCGTCGCGCCATCGTCTGCGTGGTCGTCGTTGGGGTCTAGGATCTTCTGCTGGGTACCAATGAAGGATACGCTCGCTCCACCTGCCGTCATTGATCTATATACTATGTGTAAAGTGCTGTAAGTGCATTCAGACACGGGAGCACTCTACATTGACATAATGAAGCAAGGGGCAAGACCTCTTAAATATAACTTGAATCAACCTCTCTTTAATATAGTATAAATTTATATTACTCACACCTATCGTTACACAACTAATAGAGAAAACTCGTTGAAGCAACCTTGTTGAACAAATTGTAGCTAACTCAAAAGTCCATATTCACTTGTAAAAATTAAAACTTTCTAACATATATTTTAAGTATTTTTATTTACGAGTATAACCAACATAACAATGATAAAAAACACTAAACTAAAACTCAACCTATAAAAGTCCAGGGGTAGAGGAAAAGGTGCCCAAAATACTAGCAGCATTGAAATATTAATTTTCTCTACGAATGTACATATGCGTAAAAATAACAAATAATAGAAAAGTAGTCTTCTTTTCAAATAAAATAATTAAATTAAAAACATTTAACGATATTGAAATCAAAAGCTCGAACAATTCTAGATAATGTAATTACCTATAAAAATAGTAGTAGTATAATATTTGCGTTAATATCTTCATTTAATATCTACTTTCAGTTACAAAAACTTTCCATTTCCAAAACGACTATTTTTCAAAAATTAAACTATCAAGTCAATTTTACCTACTGAAATATTGTGATTTGGATGATGGAAGGTGGATTAAAGCTAATGAAACTGAAAAAACCGTGTTTATATAGTTTATATAGATTTTTTCACATGATTTTTTCTCCCTTGCTGCCTTAAACTTGCAATTACTACAATCTACGTACAATCCTCAGACATTAAGGTATTCGAAGGTAAGCCCTGCGTCCGGTGGCAGTCCTTACATTCAACGAAACTACACTTACCTAATAGCCACACCTGTTTGGAATTCCCGTTCTACGCGTTCAATACCAAACACTATCACGCTTATTAAATCTACAGTGACCTATACAAAACCACACGTCTGCCGTGACCTGCAGACAGTCCTGTGGGTAAACAGAACAAGTCCTTGTTTGTCGTTATCTGTGTACAAGCCCTAAAGCAAATAGAGATACAACACTTGGCGGTGGAAAAGTGTTACGTATAGAGCAAGCGGGACGGGATGACGACAGTTTGCTTGTTTTCTGCATGTTTGGTAAGATGTTACTGCAAGATGAAACCTCGATGTTATTGCATAATAATAGAAGTAATGCGCTTTAGGGTGGCATTGTTGACAATGGCGTTACACATTGTCAAAAATGCCACCTTTAACCCCTTATGACATAGCTTAATTTAGACGTTTTATTATATTATTGCATAAAAATTGCTGTTTAAATTAAGTTAATAATATTACACGTGCAATATTTCCTTACCTTTGTCCTCGTTACTACTCGGATGATAGGAATATACAAGAGTAAAGTTTGGACTAATATCTTTTTAAAAATCTATGATTGAGACTATCGCAGGATGATGGGAAAGACTTTTAAGACCTTCATCGCTGGATCACATCAAATGCTATGTGCTGAAAATTTGTTTTGTAATAAAACATACGTATGTTTTATAAAAATAAATTATCTTAGTATTATTTGATGACTGATTGAATAACATTAAATGATATATTTTTTACAAATTTAATTTTCTTAAAACGTTTATGCAAACTTATTAAACGGACTTTTTATTATTCGTTAGGCTTGTTTTTTTAGAGAAAAGTGGATAACGCAGAGCAGTTAAAACAGTTGCTGCTTTAATTCCATAATGAACAATAAATACTCGGTTTCAGCAAATGAAAACATAACGATAAATCATTGCTGAAGTCGAGTTGTTATGAAGCACTCAGACAGGCTGACTCCTGAGGTCACGCAAATTTCATTCGATAACTTTCGGTCCCTAATTCCAAAAGGGCGTAAGAGTATACATTTTCTAAAGTACATAAGACGTTGTATGAGCAGTGTAGCGAGTCCGCTCTTAAAATTGACTCAGGAAATACTGCGCATGCCTAACTGCAGCGGTGACAAAACATTGGCTCGCATTGTTAAAAGTATTTTTTCTTTTTGCACAGTTAGGTTCAGTAAGGCCTTCAGTCACTAGAGATTGAATTATTATCGTAAAATGTAACTGACTAAAGTGTTTGTATTAACTAATAACTGTGGAGAAGTATTTATACCGTAAGCGACACCACAACATATTTACATGTACAAGAAAATTGACAAAATATTTTAACTAAATAGCCATTTTTTATTGTACTTAAAAGTTAGTAAGGACTGTAGACGGCGATGGTTTCAAACTGTTAGAAATCTGACTAGTTTATATGAAACGAAAGTAAAAATTTGAAAAGAATTAATGGATTGAATATTCAATATTCAAAAGATTGGTTAGCACTGGTACAATGCTATACTAATTTTGATGGTAATCAATAAATGCTAATGCGTGAAAGACTCATCATTTTAAAGTCAATGTAAATCAAGTGACAGATTTCAGTACAAAATCATTATACATATTATAGATAGACATTCAAAACATAATATATAGCATTACAAAACTACTTAGCAGATCATCGTCCTTTTCCACGTGTAGGAGTCAACAATATACTTTTTTCTTCCATTTCACTCTGTCGGCTATAGCTTAATTTTCTCAAGTCTATTATATCCTAAACAAGAAATATAAAATATACTTAATCTACTAAGCTAATAAATAGTATTATTTTAACATAAACTACTCATTACGTAAAGTCTCTAAGAATGTGCTCATTAGCACATTTCTTAATGTCTCTATTAAGTTGTTCATGAGTCCTATTTTTATCACTAAGCACCTTTGATTTGGTTATCACTTAAGGTTTAACACAACACTACACTAACTCAAATAGTTTCATTCTTAATAACTCAAATAGTTTCAGTGATCATAAAGAAATACTATTGAAATAAAATAAATTATCGGTCAGAATTTATAGATTTCTGTAGAATTCAGTTGTAAGTTAAGTAGTTTTGTAGTATTCTAAGTTTTACTTATGTGTTTATAAATAAACCATTTGTATGTATGTGTACATTGCATCAGAACCTGCAATTATTACTACTATGCATTTTATGGATCACTTAATATTTACTCGTAACACAACACTACACTAACTCGAATAGTTTCATTCTTTTTAATCATAAAGAAAGACTAATGAAATTAAATAAATCATTCGGTCAGAATTTATAGATTTCTGCAGAATTCAACTGTTAATTAAATAGTTTTGCAGTATCCTACGTTTTACTTATGTATTTTATAAATAAACTATTTGTCTTTGTATATTGCAGCAGCACCTGCAATTATTATTACGCGCGATATGTATTTTATGGATCATTTACTTAAAGTTATCACGGCCATCAACAATTCACCTACATTGTAAGGTCGAAACTCCGGAAAGAGTGAAATTCTTCATCGTCAGACATCTCAACTGGCATTCTCACGATGCAAATTACAATCAAGCTCTAAATTTATGAGTCATTCTTAACCAATACGACAATTGAACTCACGACAATATGTAGGTACCGTAATTAATATGGCGTTAAAATTCACCCGGACACAGCCAAGCGAAAAGACTTGGGATTTTACTAGTTCCGTATCCGTATTCTGGCTGCTTTCGTTAATACATTTTTAATTAAATTAATAGGCATAAAAGTGGGGCATTTTATGAACCATATTTATAAAACCATATTTAAAGAACTGTATATAATTACCCTATATTTCAAGGTAATAAAACAATAAAGTAAGTACAAACAATTATTATTTCATTTAATAATAAATATATTCAAGCATAGCATATTAAGCAGCCCACTATACGACCCCACTGCTGAACTCGGGACTTTCCCTCACGAGGAAAGAGATGTAGGCCATAATCCACCACGCTAGCCAAATGTGGGTTAGCGGATGATACACGTGTTCGGATATTGTGGTCCTCAAAAATGCCGATTTCCTTACGATGACCGTAAAACGAGGGCAAATCCACAAATAACTTGAAAAACAAGTCATCACAAGGTAGTAGGACTGGAATCGAAACAGGGACCGTCTGATTGAAAAGCAGACGTTATTACAATCGAGCCACACTCGCTTTAAAAAAAACTTAAATATATAAATATATGTTAATAGTGGTAAATCTATAAAATGAAGTTATTAAATTACCAGAGATTGTACTTAAAGAGTTTTTTTGATATATTATACATATGTACCTATGTATTTCTCAGTTGCGTACGTTTTGGGTACATTAGTCATTAAGTTTATAATAGTAAGACAGCTACGTACCAAAGCAATCGTCGAGGCTAATTAGCGCCTTACTCGTACGCCAAGTATCCGATTGCCACTAAGATTGTGGTCAATTTATTGGCAAAAACTAAATATCTTAGTACCTCTAGTTCCTGATGATCAAACCAAATTGCTGAATGGACCAATACAAATATAGCTTATGACGCTAGGCCAATAAAATAATCGATGACGCCAATTTGCCTAAAGTTTTTCATTCAACTATCCTTCGATTACTTAACGCATATTCCGTCACTGTTAAGTCACCGGTAATTATTATTATGTATTTGGACTTAAGCTTTTAGTTTTGAATACTAGGATTGCAAAGGTTTTTTCTTTAACTGACTTATGGTTAGCATATTTTAATTCTGGTTGGTAAGTTTTTTATAATACACATATTTTTCTTTAAGTCTGTTTGCAAGATTTGTAGTATGATACGTATAATATTTGTAAAGGCATATTTTTATGGGAGGAAATTAAGAATATTATATCTCATAGGGTTTATCGTGTATTTTTAATGACCTTTTAAAACAATTGAGCTATTATACGCATATGCAATAACCAATCAGTAAAACTATAGTGTTTCTGTATGTATTTCAAAACTACTGCTTCTCTTTGCACCTTCTTACACCTCACTTGTGTTCGAAAAGCTACCATTTAAACTTGCAGTTACGAGAATGGTGGAGCCATAATTAAGTATCAAAAATTATCATTCATATATCAAACTAAAGCAAAATTGTTACTGAACTAAAAAAAATACTTACAAATTAAATATTTCAATTAGTACGTTCTCAGCCCAAGTGAAGGTTCACGTTTGTACCACACCTCCAAAAATGATTGCCATTATGAGTCAGAGATCATCATTCAGGAATTTACCGGATTTCTGCTCCCATTGTATCTAAGTTCCGATTCGCCAAGGTTAGCTGCAACAAAAAGCCTCCGACAAATGAAAGTGAATCACTAAATGAAGTGTATGCCGCAAAGTGGCATGAGTAACGCGCGTATAGGCTCTTCAAACGAGTATTAAATTGTGCTAGACTGTAGTCATTTGGCCAATAATTGAGCAAAAACTACAGGCCAAGTAGTTGTCTTTTTTAATTTGTTTCGGTGGACTGCGTCTACCTACAGGGACATGAATCATCTATGCGTAAGCGCAAGTGGCGTTAAAAGCGTCTGGTGTAAATTAATTCAAACTTCCTATAAAGATAATTGAAGAAGTATACAATTAGTTGTCAACATTCAGAATTTTTCAAATGTTAGCACTTACATCTTGTAGTTTTGATTGCCAGGTCACTTCTTTTTTTATATTATTTATATTGAGTACAATGTTGATTTCAGTCATAGACAAAGGATACCATGAGTCGTATTTTTTCTAACTTTCAATAAGGTCTACAGTCACTTTTCAGAAAATTCTGAAGAGTAACTTGATGCAAAATATCCGTCAGGCGTTTCCGTTCCATCTAAGCCGGATACGAATTCCAGATGCAGCTTTGTCGACCAGGTTACCTTAGTCGGCACATTCCCATAGATTTCCCATGCAGATTCGCTGAAAGCAATGACTCACGACCTTGTGAAATGAGCATGATTCACTACACCATAATATTCAAACCTTCACCTGTTCTTGCAGATGACAATTGGACTTTACAATTACATCTGTGACGTGTGCGATGCGACAGCGCGGAGACTGGTAACGGTGAAAACAGGGACGGATTCAGGATGTGTGCGTGGGCATACTATTCTTTGATATTTTTTTATCTAACTTATTCATCCTTTACTTACTTATACTTTTAGTTTAGTAGTATTAGTGACGTTTTTTTTAGAAATAAACTATGTATTTTATTTTTTAATATGATAAATTTTACTTTTACATAATAAAACTATCATCTTACTGTTTAGAGACCTCTGCTATAGGGACCTCCTTACGTTTCTTGTGGATATCTATCAACTTCATACGCGTGTAATATATGTAATCTAATTCTAAATTAAAATTATACTCGCGAAATATTTTATTTTAAATAATGATTTGATGTGGAAACCAGATATCAAATCGCTAAAAATACAGTATTATCTAAGAACTGAATTATCTAGACAAGGCTAACTTGATTAATATTATATGTTTTATACTTATACACAACATTCAAAACTACAAAACAAAAAAATATGTTTGTAGAATCAAATAAATTAGTGAAAAATCTAATTTTGTAAAACGGCTTGACTTACATTGAAATGTCATGAATTACGCTAAAACGGTAACAATGAAAACAAGGATGGATTCATACTGTGTGAGTATGGGCATACTGTAGATTAATGTCAATCATCATCATCGTACTTACTGGAAATCGTCGTAATTTTATGCCCAACAAACGCAACCTAACTCCGCCCCTGTGAATCGTGATTCACAATATGCAAATACGCGTTTCATTGACTGCTGTTTAATGAATGAGTTGGTCGAGTGTTTGCCCACTTTTATTGAACTTGATAAATAATTATTATCTATTGGCGTTGTATGATCGATGACTTTTACATTAATTTCTATGGGCTGGTTGGGAAGTTATCTGTGCTGATTTGATTAGCGTGTCAATTCAAAATCCAATTAATTTAGTTCATATGAGTTAATAATAATGAGTTGCGCTTATGGTCGTAAGATGTTTTCTATTAGATTATTTTATTTTTCGAACAAATCCTTGAGACCATACGACTATCGCTATTTTTTTTTTAATTACAGCGGCCGGCCAATGGTTAAGCATGACTTGTTTGGAATTTGGTTTCATGCGACGACAACGACGATTATTGCGACGACGCTAATATAGTTTTTAAGTTTGATAGTTTTTGGTCCTTTTTATTTTTTAAGCTTTAATTGCTTATTTACTTTATTTATTCTACACATCGTAAAATCATTAATAAAATCAAAAACATTCACCATATTTTTTTTCTGAAATTCTCAATTAAAGTGAAAAAGTTGTATCAAAAAATTCACAATTTCTACTAGGAAAATTTATATTTTTTATACAGTTTATAAGTACCTTTAAGAATATTTTGTACAGTTTTTGATAACATTTTAAGTTGTAAATTTTTATATACTCGTCTATAATTAAATAATACTATTAAACATATAATATTACTAACAAGGACTACCTTTTTTCTTTGTAACGATGCATCCTTAAATTATAAATGAAGTCAAAGCCACTGAGCGTGTATTGACCAGCCAGATAATTATTAGGTAACGTCTAATTGGAGGCAAAGATCAATCCTGACCTTACCGTGCGGTCAAATATGTCAAGGAAAGATAAACAACAACCTTCGTTCCCACAGAAAGTTTGCTCCTCATCCTACTTGTTAATTGACTCGTGAGAAGACTATGATCTACTGTGACAAGTTTTTAGCCTTTAAGGAAAAAAGAAGTGTGTGTTAAGTTTGGCGTTTCTGTATTTGTTTATCTGTTTGCAAGTTAGCTGTCTCACTTCTCAAAAGAAAATTTGTTGACCTATTCTAAAACATTTTTTTTATTTCATTATTGCAACTAGTTTTATCTACGATCAAAACTGATTCTTGCATAGTAACAGGTGATATGAACATTGATATTAAACCTACTAATGTAGATCCAAAATCCCCTGATTACTTAGAACTTACATCCTACCTTGGGTTAGTACCAGGCCATCTTCTACCAACACGACACGGCAATTGCCTTGATCATGCACTAATTCGGTCTAAAAAATCTGCACGCTTTATAGTATGTGATTCAGACATCACAGATCATAGCACAGTTGTAATAGGCTTCAGAAGCTCTAGCTTAACAAAGATATCAAAACCTAATATCATCACTAGGCTAGACTACAATAAACTGGTCTGTTATTTAGAAAGCATTGACTGGAATGTATTCTATAATCTTAATGACATGACTCAAGCTAGTGAATTCCTTGTAAATATAATTGGCCGTGCAGTTATAAACAACACCTTTCAAAAGAAATTAAAAAACGCTGAAGTTATCAAGAAACCCTGGATGACTCCTAAGCTATTAGATTGTGTTAGGCGAAGGGATGCCCTCTATCGTAAAGCTAAAAAATCACCGTATGACCAAGCGCTACTAAATAGATTCAAGAAATTTCGCAACTACTGTAATCTCTTATTGCAAACAGAAAAGAACAAATACGAGTCTGATTTAATTGCTGCAAATAAGAGTAACCCAAAAAAACTGTGGAACACAGTAAAAGATATATGTGGTTTACAAAAAACGAAATCAGACTCAGATCATCTTAGGCAAAGCCTAGCAGAGCACTTGCTCCAAAAACTCAATAAATCAGAAATCGAGCTACCAGTTGCAACAGTAGTTGGGCACTCCCCGCTAAACTCATTCTTCTTCAATCCCACAGATAGCCTTGAAATAACAAAAATAATTCTTAATTTAAAAACATCATCAGCACCGGGTAGTGACTTGATAAACAACGAGATTTTAAAGAAAGCCGCGCATGTTCTTTCATCTCCTATCGCTTATATATGCAACCTGAGCATGGCACAAGGAGTAGTTCCCAGCTGTTTCAAATTAGCAGACATATGCCCAATTTTTAAGACTGGAAGTAAATCTATGGTGTCTAACTACAGACCCATATCGCTTCTTCCAGCACTGTCAAAAGTGTTAGAAAAAGTTGTCAATAAGAGACTCTTAGCGTTTCTGGAAAGTAACGGGATACTCTCTCAACATCAATTCGGCTTCAGGGCAAAAAAGTCTACTGAAGACGCTGTAGTGTCTTTGGTGGACCATGTCGCTGCCTGTCTAGACGGGAAACAAAGATGTCTAGGAGTGTTTCTAGACTTGGCCAAGGCATTTGATACTGTGTCTTGGCCAATACTACTGCGAAAGCTTGAGCTCCTGGGGGATCGAGGCATAACTCTAGATTGGTTCCGTTCTTACCTGTGTGACAGGAAACAAAGAGTAAAATCTCTAAACATGTATAGCGACTACGCAGGAGCTTCTTTTGGAGTCCCACAAGGTAGCGTTCTTGGCCCCACCCTCTTTTTGACCTATATTAATGACCTCTGTCAACTAAAGATTGAACACGCAAAGATTTTTACTTTTGCCGATGATACGGCGATTGTATTTGATGGTAAAACTTGGCCAGAGGTCATTAATAGAGCTCAAAAAGGACTTTCCATAGTAGCTACTTGGCTCCAAAACAATCTTTTGACCTTAAACGTAGAGAAAACTAAGTATATCACATTCTGTATGAATGAACGGACATACCCAAATAACATAAACTTAATACTTCATAGTTGTTTATCGCCTGGTGATTCACCGTGCTCGTGTTCATCTCTAGAAAGAGTTAAAACTATTAAATACCTTGGTGTCACGATAGACCATCGTCTAACATGGGATAGCCACATTAACAACTTATGTGCACGTGTACGCAAACTGACTCATATTTTTAAAAAATTAAGCAGCGTGGCTGATTCCAAAACTATGAGAATCATATACCAAGCCCTCTGTCAGTCTCTCTTGTCGTATTGCATAGTGTGCTGGGGTTCAGCTGGAGTCACGTATATGTTGCCACTTGAAAGGGCTCAGCGTTTTATTCTAAAGATAGCATACAAAAAACCAATGCGCTACCCTACGACCAAATTATACGCGGAATCGAATCACTTAACTGTCCGACAGCTTTATCTTATGTGCGCAGTTACACGCTTTCACAGAAATGCCATTCATTCTAAGGTTCCTTCCTCAAGACGAAACTTATGGAGACGTCCTCGCACGAGAACAGTGGTTGCTCAAAGATCCTTTTATTACAAAGGACCAGTTCTCTACCAGTATATTGATAGTTTCACAAAAATACTATCAACATCACGCTTTGTATGCAAACGCAAAGTAGTCAGCTGGTTATTGAGCCTCAACTATGAAGAAACAGAGCGGGTGGTCTGCATCAGACAAGTGATCAGATAACCTTAAGGGGTCTGCTTCCGCGATTCTTAGTTATTTTCGTTTACAGCATGTCAATGAAGGTACATAAATAATACTTCTAACATTGTCTACAATATACACTATCAAAAAAACTAAGAAACTCGTGGACTCAGACCCCATAACAAAGAACACCTAAACACAAACATCTATGAAGACGAGACACTACCATATTTTTACCATTACATACCAGTCTTTTTATAATGTCGAGCACAACGCAACCAGTTTTGACAGAGCTTAAGCTACCACACCTACAAATAACATTAGCTACACCGACCTAACAACGACCCAGTCTTGACTATCAATCAATTAGTGGCAAAAAACTACTGTAGCTGCTCTTGACTAATGATCTAATCTTGCTAAGCTATCCATGTATAAGACATATTTATTTATTATTATTTACATACATCCGGTTTTTTGTGCTTTGCATATCAATATTTATCAAAATTGTCAAACAAACAACAGACCATAAAGTCCCGGTGTCACTTTACCCTTAAATCCTCAAACGTAAACAAATGATCTCATTGGTTCAAACGTTTGGTCCAACAAAACCAATGAATTTCAATAATTGTTTGTTGTCCATCCTAAGACCCTGAGACTTAATTATAATAAAAACCATAAACCCAAACTTAACAAAATGCTATGACAGTTGCATTCACTCAACTTACTACCTCAGAATACAGAGTTCTTTCTATATTCTGAGCTTATTACTTACTATTTTTATATTATAAGTTGTTATATTACTTTAACATGATTTTTTTGTTTTGTTTTGTGTTATTTTATTTTGTTTTACTATTATAACTTGAGATCTTTGTAACATTTAACTAGTTCATTGTAAGTAAAATTATGTACTACTCCAGTGCAATTTGTTATGTGTAGCTTATCTTAAATTAAACTTAAAATCTTGTGTGTACTTGTACTGTGACTTTACTACTACTTATTATTTCCTTTTTTTTAAATTGTTTGCCTATTAAGGAGGAGGAGACACTGTGCTTCACAACACAGGACTTGTCCTACAGTGAAGCACAGGGTACATCTTGTTGTTGTACAATAGTGTAAGATAATGTAAGATACTTATGTCAAAATATTCTTTTTCATTATTGTACACCATTTTATTTGGACAAATAAACGTTTTATTTATTATTATTATTATTATTTCGAATTTGCAGTAAGTAATTGAGATTTTTTGTTCGATAGGCCTCTATGTACCTACAAGTAATGGTGAGCAGTCTTGCGGGAGCCTCTGCCGCCCCACAGTTCAGGCAGCTTGGCTGACCTAGTGTGTAACGCAGCGCACTATTGGCTACTTTACATGCATTAAGCAAATCATACATGTCTTATAACAATGTACAAGTAGCTGTAAACCTAAATTTTCAGTATGATAATATTTTTTTCTTTTTTCTTTTCATCGATAAGTTCAAGTGGTGAAGGAAAACTTCGCGAGGAAACCATAATGGTGGTAGTGCGTTTTCTAGTGCTCGCCTGGCTAGCAACCACCCAAAAGTTGAAAATTTGTCGCCAAGCACGTAACGGTCTGTTCCGGCAGCCTCCTTGAAAGACAGTTATTCTAGACTAGGCATGCTCCGTAGGAAAGAAAGTCGCTAACTTTCATGCTTACGCCTTTTACTGGTCAAATGTCTAACTGCAAAGAGAAAAAAATATTGCTATACAATATTTTGATACTATACTACATATTCCAGACACTGGAACGTTATACATTGGATTCTGCAAAGTAATTTCTCAGTCAATAGGTCAGATTATTCAATTTAGTATTATTTGGAAAGAGGCTTTTTAAAAAAAGCAACTTCATGTTGGAGGTTACTTAAAATTATTAATTTCATATTTGTTATTCCACCCTTCGTTTGTAATAAGAATTTGTTGTGTTAGGCTGCCGGTTTTTTCTTAGTTTTGATCTTTTACCTCAATTTCGGTTGGTGGTCTATTTAATGATAGGGTGTTATTTTTTTTCGAGTATGAGTTTAGAGACAAGTGTTGTGTTTTTCGTATTGTATGGAATTTTATTCAGTTAATAGGTATGTTATTATATCGCAGTATATTTATATTTTAGGAACAAGAAAAAAGCAAATACACTAAAACTTATGGGTGCATTTAATTAAATATTATTTGAAGATTGCTAGGTGTAAAATTTCCAGCCGGAAAAGATTAACAAATTTGTAATTATTTATTATATAGAAGCTGGTGAAAACATTGTTGTTAAAATCTTCTTCTTCTTTGCCTTCTCCTTTTTCCACTAGGTGGGGTCGGCACATTTTTTTGCTTTCACACCACTCTAACAGCCGTCATCTCTACATTCTTTGCCTTCTCATTCAATATTCATATCCTCTTTCACACAATTTATCTACTTCTTCTTATATCGACCGTTACTTGAGCTATCTCTTACAATTATATCCACTCTGCTTTTAGTCCCATGCATCTCCTCATACACTGCTGTGTATGAGGAGATGCATGTACTCCTTAGCACTTGCGAGGTAAGGACGAGGGTGGAGTGAAGCCAAAGAGATAAAGAGACGGTGAGGCAAATTCAAAAAATGTCTGAAAGGGATCCTGGAGCACCCCATGGGATCTCCACAAGTATGACAGATACGGGTGGTGCTTGAATTTACGCGTTACATGCCTTTAACACGCTAACCGTCCACGTTCTCTGACACTATTTTACCAATAATACAAAAAAGAAGAAAATGTTTAGAATTGACTGCAAAATTAGTGGATAGCAAAAATAAAAATATTGTGAGTCAAATTGGCATGATGTAAGCCGGATAGTAACACGATATTTCAGCTAGTATGCACGCTTTGTGAATGAGATTCAATTCGACAATATAATGATCTTTCTCTAGTTTAAGTATCAGGTTACAGATAAAACCATGTCGGCAAGCGTTTGTGAATGGCTCGTTACCAAATTAGTGGTTTTCATAATTTATTATTCATTTTCATGTCATAATGGGCAGTTTAGCAAAAAGTAATATGGCTTAGAATTTAAGAGATACTTCAATTATTTTTCTGTTTTAAGATTTTATGAATTGGTAACCGTGAGACATATACATTAATTTTATGTGTAGTATAAGTTTTTTTACGTTTATGTTTGACCAATAGAGCGTGTGAACGATACACTGGTCTAAGGAGGAGCATGTTTAGTATGAAATAACTGACATTCAAAGAGTAGAGAGTCTTAATTTTTGTTTTTTTTTCATAGACAGTGTTTTCAGTTTTATTATATTTTAATTTGCTTATTATTCAATTATTTTACAAAGAATTAATAATTTGATGGGACTAAGTATGAATTAACGCATTACTGTTGGACTCATTCCAACTTTTAATTATAAGTAAGTGTGACCGTTTTCTACGCGGAAATATTAAGATGCGTTACGTGAACAGTTTACAATGTTTAATGAATTAACGCATAGACTACTTTCTACTCTATATTAAGTTGGTAACGGCCGAGATGAAGTTAGTATCTAGATAAAATCAGTGAACAGTTCACATCAAAGGCGACGGCAATCACCGCGTTTAATCACTATGTGGTACAAAAATCTTCAAGAGAATGTCGCGTATGTCAAATAAAAGAATTCCGGAGCAACAATAACATAGGTGCATCGGATGCGCCGGCGCCGGGCTGGCGTCGCCCAACAATGCCCTGGAGAAATATTATAAAGTTATACGGTTGTTAAATATACTGGTAACACAGTAGTTAAACTTCTGTGCTGTCAGATAAACGTTTTTTCTGTGTGTAAACATGTACGCTTGTGACTTTTTTTACGCTCAAACAGCCGAACCAATTTTTATGAAATTTAGTATAAAACTAATGAAGATGGAAAAAAACTCTGGAACTTAGACTAATTTTTATTTTTGATTAACGGTGGGGGTAGCACATCTAGGTGGAGTTAGTTAGTAAATAAGATTTTGAGAATTTAAATAATGTACTATGATACTGACTTAGGGCTTCCTTGTCTGATAATTAATTTATCACTAAATTATTTCAGAAAAATCAAAAGAAGTTTGGTTTTATTTGTGTTATGTAAAATATTGTCTAATTTTTTTGCACTTTACAGCTAGGCGTTTGACCAGCAGAACAGTGGTAACCCACCCATGTCACTGGCACTCAAGATGGTGAATACCTAGTCTGGAATAACTGGCTCTTAAGAATAGAGAGACTGCCGGAATACATCTTTTATTTTTCTTACAACTTGAGGGTGTTTGCTAGCCAGAAAATCACTAAAAATGCCCTACCACCATGCTATATTTTCATTACGATCTTTTCCTGCACCAAAAGCTCGAACTCTTAGGCGGGGATCAAACCCGCGTCCTGCAGGACGTAGAGCGACCATACGGCTGACTGAGATGCCATAGTAAAAAAAAAAGTCAAAAGCGTTTCGTCGATTCCAATGTACTGTTTTGATAAATAGGAGGGTTAAGCGACTACAGGCCCATACGTGTGAAATCACGGTGACACCGATATAACAAACAAGAGGCAAAAAACTATGAATTTTGTAAGCGTGAGGTTTTTGAACGGTTTGTTACGGCCACTTTTTATTTTGCCTTTTATGTTAGAAGCTTATTGATTACAATGACAAAAATTATAGCTATAGATCAGTTTTTTTGTTGTCATAATATTAATTTTAATTTTGTTATTTACGAAACTAAATACGTACTCGTATTATCGAGTATAAAAAATCAAGGCGGTAAAATAAACATTGGCAAATATAATTGTTAAACACGTATAAAGTTTCTTTGTTAACAATTCATTACTTATGTAAGATTGTACTTATGTATGTGTTTAATAAGATTAAAGGTTAATTTAAACGTCGCCATCTATTACAAAAAAAAAACCGCTCAGTATGAATACCTAATCACAAAACAATAAAAAAAAAACACAATCCCTATTCACAAATAGTTATTATGTCGTAAAAATAACTTTATAACTACAGATCAATAAATAACCGAAAACCTTAGTCATTTATAACAAGCTTGTTTCGCTCCTTTTGATCCTATACTGAAACTAAGACCTCATAATATTTTTACGACGAACTAATCATTGGGTTCTCACAAGAATCTCATTAATAAACTCGTTATTAAAAGAGCAAAACTGCAAGATTCGGCCACCGTATCGGAAACCGCGAGAAAACCGCGCGTGAGATGAACCGTCTCGAAATTAATTGGACATAATTAATAAAGCGTCTAAAGCAAACTCCTCCCAGGTTCGAACAGATCTTGTATGTTAGATTACTTTTATTTCTTTTACCAAACAAAAATATTAACCAATAAAAAAACTCCACGTCTCTATCGCCATTAGAATAAAGCCTAAAATGACTTGGCAAGATGACCGAATAGGTGCAAATGTAAAGTTATCGTTGTGTGTATCTAAGGCTTTTTTTGTAACAGCATTCCGTACAAAACGAGCGTTGTAAAGAGCCCCCGACGATACCACCCATTCATAAAGGACAGTGGTGACCTATTGAGATTTGAGATTGATATGTTAGTATGGATACGTTCCTTTAAACAGTCTTTAATATATGAAAATGTATATTAAAAAACAAGGACTATACAAATATTGGAATAAAGTGACTGAATAGAGGCAATCATACAAATGCAGAAAACGAAACACGTGTATTTAATTGTTTTTGTGTGCTGTATATAAACGCGTCATAGACTACTTGTCCGGACATTTTGAACGCAGTTTAAAGACCAAACTAAAACTACTTTCTCAGGATCATTAACGACTAATTCGCTACTTAACGCTGTCTCATCAAATTTTTTAAAAAACAAGTTGAAACCTGACTTTTAAATCTGTTTTAAGTACCTATTGTCTGTCTTATCCTTATTATGGCTACTGTATAGGAGGCCACACGCGCGGTAAAGTCTCTTGTAAACTCGACTGGGAGATTGTACACTTGGTCTTTTGTCGAATGGCCTTGGAGGGACAAATTTACGATCTGCCAGCTTTTCGGATAATGAGTGTCAGCAGGCTATTAACACCTTGACTCAATGAAGATGTTCGAATCTGGAACAAAGAGATTGAATGCTAACGTTCAATAGGTCCTGCAACGAGGTGGAGCGATGATGTACGCAAAAAAGCGGGCAGTGGATGGAGACGATTTGCTCAGGATAAGGTCGCGTGGCGTGCCTTGGGAGAGCCCTATGTCCAGCAGTGGACGCAGACGGGATGTTGATGATGATGATGAATAGGTACGGTTGATAAAATAAGCGGCTTAATTGTAAAATTAGCCAAATTTCTTATGTTATGCAAAATAAACGCGGTTTAAAAAAACTAAGATTCAGATAAACTAAGATTAAAGTTAAGTCTTTTTCTCTAACTGTAACTTATGCACTTAGGTAAACTTAGATTTTTAAAATATATAATATATGAATTAGGGTATAAAACTAAATGAAATGGTTTTCAACATAGACATAAATATTAAAAATTAATTAACCTAATTAGGCTAGAGTGCCTAATATACTGGAAGATGTATAATAAATTAATTCCTAACGTTTTAGAAACAGTGTACACATTTTCTTAAGACATAACTTCTGTTAACATGTAGTTCATTCATCGATTGACCACGGATATCCTGCTCGTTACAATTTTACACTTTTTGTTCGATTGTTCACGCTACTTACCGCGTCAACTCAACTCGATTACCGTTTTAATCGACCGTGACAGGTTCTAATATCAATCGAATATTTGAGATATCGAAGCGTATAATTAGTAAATAGGCACCTCTATGACAAACAACACACCCCAACACCTCCGCCACATGCACAATAAATCCACCATACAAAAACCGTTTATGATTTTTAAAAGATTCCCAACATTCACAACCGAGAGGCAGAAAAAATAACAATTTATGGGCACTTCACCCCCGCTGTAACCATTCAAAGCCCAATAATTGTATATTCTTTTACAGTAGTGTGCCGTTTATTTTGTAAGGCCGATGAAGGCAACGCAGAAAAAAAAGTATTCAACCAAAATCACAGGCGCCTCTAATCACCGCTATTGAGATCTATCGAAGGATCAAAGCACGTGCGGCGGCATGTCGAAATGGCCTCTCAAAATATTGTAGTAAGGTTCAATTTTCCGGTGAAATCGGTCACGCTTTTTTTGCAGCCGAGCGGATGCTCGTGTCAAACGCTTTAGTATTTTGAGTTTGTTTTGAAAATTCTTTTATCTGATGTATTCGGTGGTGCTATTGTGTGTGCGCGCTTCATCTGCTGCACCGGAGGGCGGTTTGCTTGCTGAAAACGCTTACTGCCAATAATTTAGACGTCAAATAGGAAGGTTTTTGTGCGGCGAGGATGATGTCGATCGTTTCAGGGTTATTTATGACTTTGACAGGATATCGCACAATATGCGGAGGAATTCGCGGCGGCTTTGATGGCGGAGCGAGGAGGCTCGTAGGTGGCATTTCCGTTGTTGCTAAGGTTTTTTTTGGAGTGGCTGCTTTTGAAGTACTACACCAGTTTTACTTTCTGGACACCTGGGACGTTACCGACACATTAAATTCGGCTATTGGAATAAAGTGTATTAAAAAGTTCCAATTTTATAGTACGGAAGTTAATATTTTTCAGATTCTGCTTTAACAAAAATCTTTAAAATTATCATAAATTCCGAAAAAAGTCTAATTTCGTCAATAGACCACTATTAAAATTAAGATAATGCTTATTTTGCGTTTGCGTTGAATTATTTTAAGGCCAATTTACTTCAGCATGTCGCTTCGCTGTACTTATGGAAGAGTTAAACGCGCTCGTTCGCTACGCGGCTACGTGAAATCTGAACTATTGCTACGAACGTAGACGATTACGTAAAGAATTGCACACTTTAATCAAACGTCACATAGTTTAAGTAAGATTCTTCTAAAGTAAAATGAGAAGACTTGTTTTCTAGCATAGCAAGAGTCGTTATAAACCAATACTTAATTTTTTACGTTTTTATGTATGTATATTACATTTTCAAGACAATGTAAATAAAAGATAAAAAAACGCTTCAGTACCATAGGCTTTCTTACTTTCAATGGTGCGTTTGATTTTAACTCTAACTCAAAGACATTAAACTTTATAATGACATTTAAACCCGAGAACGTGAGTCAGGAATAAAGAAATAAAAGATTTATTGACGTGACAACGTCTTAAATTAGGTTGCGGCTGGGAGTCACTTATGAAAAAGTGTAACGCCCGGTAACGTTACGATGAGTCACCGAACGAGAGAGAGGCCCGCCGAATGCCTTGCGTCTCTCTCCCACTCAACTATGATCGGTCTGCCGCGCGCGCAGCACGCGGCAGACGTTGTCACGTAAAATCTTCGCCCGTAAAACCGACTTTACAGGCAACCATTTTTTTAAGTACAACGTTGTACTAATTGGGGCATAAAGTCACTAAATACGTGAGGTTCAATTTGGAAAAATATACACAGGTAAATATAAATATTTTTCATATTAAATTGTAATATTGCTGGGACTATGGGCAGCATTTAGGAGAGATATTTAGACCATAATCCACCGCGCTGCCCAAATGCGGGCTAGCAGATTACACACACGTCTTCGGATTTTGTGGTCCTCAAACATCTCAGTTTCATCACGATGTTTTTTTCACAGTAATACGAGTATAAATCTACACAACTCGCAAAACAAGTCATTGGTATAGAACCGGGATCGAACCAGGGGCCGCCGTCAGATTTGCGTCCACCTTCATTGTGCTTACCGCCAAGGTGTGTAATTCTTTGCCAAATTCCCTGTTCTCCGATAACTATAATATAGTGGTTTTCAAGGCAAGAGTGAACTAGGTCCTTCTGGGCAAGCGCGCTCCACCTTAGATCACAATATCACTTACCATCAGGTGAATTGCGGTGAAACGAAAGCCCATTATAAGTAAAATTAAATTAAAAAGAGGCTGCTCCCTCCGAATCACATTCGTTTTTTAAGCATTTGTTTACAAATTGAACCAATTATAATTAGGGACGACAAGACTCAGGTCACTTAGAATTTGAAACGGATTGTGTATCTCAAAGTGTGTAAGACCACAGCCGCAACCACACCTGTCGAAGCGCATGCGCTAAGCATCTGCTTCACACTCGCCACTGCCTATTGTATAGAATAGTCGCCGATTTGTTGGTGAATCGATTGTGAGTCGATACCGACCGACCGGTGATGATCGAGATAATGAGATTAAATCTTCTTGGCCATATGTGTAGTTTAGCTTGGTTTTGTAAAGAGGTAGCTTAAGTGTGCGTAAAAACTTTCCAGAGCAATCGAATAGTAACTATAGCAGTAACTTCTAGAAGCCGTAGATCAGAAGATGTGTAGCTAATTAGTCTATACTTTACAGATTTTATAAGTGTTTAACTTGAGAAAATTGATTGATAGAATAATTATGCTTGCTGAATTCTAAGAAAAAAACTATTTCCGGTTACTTTTGTTAGTTTAAGTTTAGTACATTTTTATAATCACCTAAATTTTAACCTAGCCGTTTTTTCCGTGTCTTACGAAATGGATTATTATACTTGCCAGATTTTAAATAAGAAACATACTTTTATTAATATTTTTTTTTGATAAAGAAGATATTAAACATTATCACGATTACATATAAATAATGATGACACGAAACACCACTTTCCCGTTCCCCAGGAAAATAATTTTAGCAGTCTTTCCGCATAGACCAATAATCATAAAACCACAAAACAAAAGCACATCTTAAAAAATATCAAGTTACCGCGCCGATAAAACCCTTGTCCAAATATTTAGTATCATAAAAGAGATTTAGATATAATATATAGCATAATCGGCATCTCACATTTGTATTCTAACCGCATACGAGCAATAAAAAGATTATGTGCGTCATTTTAACTTCTTTTGTCGAAATTAAAAAAGCGGGCACTGGTTTAGAGATCGCGTCACGTACGAACACGTTATAAACTTTACCTCTAATACATCATATTTTTTATATTCGCTCGTCAATTGCACTATAGTGTAGAAACTCGATTATCCGGCCCTCAGTTATACGGATTCACGGTTATCCGGACTGAAAACCAATCGTCCAAAGTCGTATTTTAGCAAGCTTGAACGGAACTAGCATTAGCCGGTTACGCCGGTTTCTCATTAGAAAATAAAGAACCCGGATTTTCTTCATACTTTAAATAATCCGGATTTTTTAATATCCAAATGTTTAACAACAACAATTAGTGAACTAAATCGAGTTTCAACTGTATACAACATTTATAAACTTTTAATTTTGACTCTAACTTTATTGAATCTGTATTATTCTCCAAATTAACTCGATTTGCCACATTAACATATGAAAGGATAAAGCAACGGCGATCAGAAGTCAATTTGGTTTTGTCGTAAAAATGATGTAAAATTCAATTTATGCGCTGACACAGAATAGCGCTCAGAGATGTATGAGAATAAGTATACGTATATTTAAAAAATAGAATATCTTGGATTTGAAATTTATCTAGGTATAAAATGTTTTGGCTAGTTGAATACAGACGGAGTTATGAAAAAATACGCAATTCCCGTTTTATGCCACTACACACAACAAAAACTCTTTTTAGTAATATACCTTTCAGACAAATAAAAACTTAATTCAAATTGATTATTCCATTTAGATATGATATGAGTATAAATGTACTCGTAAATTTAGACGTAACAAATATGTAAACGTAAACTTTGGGAGAGGAATCTGTTCTCGTAACACAGTCTAACGACTAGCACGAGACCAGAAGCTTTGTATTATTATTGTGTATCTGTACCTTTACGTTAATTACTATTTTTTGTATTTTGTATTTAAAAGCTACGGAGCTTCAAACAAAAACGCAGACTCACACACCGAGACACGCTAAACTTATAACACCCAACTGTTTTTGCGTAGGGGGTTAAAAATGGATGAAAATACGAAACGCTACTTGTCAAAAGCGGGGTTTATAACATTATGTCGATAAAAATGTATTCATTGAGACAATAGAAGCTGGAGCCCACAATATATTTTGACATGGTACATTTATCAAGCGCGATAATGATCGGGGCCGCCACACGGGGCGACAAGCTTTAGGATTTTATTCAAACGGTGTAGCCGAGCTTGTAATGGCTAATTAAGATGTTATACTTACATTTGGGCCATACTTACCATTCTACTTACTGTTTACCTTCAATACTAGTTGGTTATGAGAGTGTTTAACCAAAGTGTGGCAAATAACTACCACTAAACCTTTTAAGGATACTTCGGTTTGTTTTACGTTTAGTTCATTTAGACAAAAAAACTTATGATGAAAAGAACTTCTGGATGTTTGTGGAAAAATTTGCTTCTCGGTACAACGAACATTTTATATGAAGAAGACACGTTATATGTCTACACGTACTTATAGACTTTAAAGGTTTTGCGTTAGCTACCAACCAACCAACTCCAACTCGAGTTAACCAGTTAAGTTAATATTATAAAAAAGTGACAAAAAAAAAGTATTCAACTTATGTGTGTTTGGAAATTTTGACAAAAAAATTGAAAGTAAAAGTGTTCTAAAATCAGATTCAAAATAAAACATTCCATTCGATCTATTGCAAATAAACATGCTTATTTACGATGGTCAAATCTCCATCGCGCCCGTTTTTACAGCCACTAAAGTATATTTCGCATTAGTAAACCTTTTACGTGCGCCTTTCATATCGGCGCAAAACATAACTCTAGATTTAATAAATTTAACACTGCGATGTTGGAGATGCGATATTTTTATGAAAAATATATTACCCTGACATTTCGTACGAGTTTTATAGCTTCTTTGCCACTTTGTGCCACTCCGGTGACATGTGGATAATGCGGTATGGTGTTTTCGAGTTGTAAATCTTTTAGTTTGTGATCATTTTGGACATTGTAACTGCAATGAGATGTCAAATTATTCAGGTATGTTATGACTAATTTTGGCAGCTTGTTTTGATTTTAATGACTTGTTTAATTGAGTTCGTTACGCAAAAAAGTTATATTATTCTTAAACTCTTATAGCTAGTAATATATATTTTTTTTATATTAGGACTCTTTTCACACACGGCTGGTTATCCCCATACAAAACCATTTCTAGTTTGTGTTATGGTGGCTAACACAACTGATATACTACATATACATACATAAATATTTTATATGAATACATATTTAACACCCAGACCTACAGCCAACAAATTTAGTAAAGATGCTGCCTGAGCCGGGAATCGAACCAGGAACCTTCTGATTGGCAGTCCGGCATGGTAATCGTTGCGCCAAAGGTCGTAATGAGGTCAGTATGACCAGCAGCAGACGTAAACACACGTGTTATTGATAGTTAGTCTGGAATAACTGGCTTTCAAAGAGGCTGCCCAAACACACTGTTAGGTGCTTAGTGGTTATCAACTTGAGGGTGATAGCTAACCTACTGAGTATTAGAAAATTTACCATACCAAAAATATATAATTTCGAAATCGCGACCATATTTAGAGCCCATAACAAAGAAAAAAAAATGATTCTATTTAAAATGACTGTATGGCTTACTCATAATTTTAATGCCATCTCTCTTGGTAGTAGCATATTTTTTACAATTTAAACCAGTTTAATAACATATATTATGTATACGAGTATTAGTAGGTATACATTTAAGTTAAATAGATCCTCGTCTCGCTCGAATACCACAAATGCTTCTAACCTTTGTTTATAGTTCATTGGCTTCCTGATTCTCTAGACTTTTTTATTTTAAAACAAAACTAGAGTTATTTAGGTTAGAGTTAGTTTATCCTTTGTGTTAAAACTAGTTATGCAAAACCGTCTGGCTCATACGACCACCAAGAGATATTATCAAAGCCGTGCAAAATTAAAAAATAAACTCATAAATTGCAAATTGCAACGTAGTAATTGGAGTCTCAGACTTAAAGGAGGCCGCTTCTATTTCGAAGATAAAATTAATGTCTCAATTTCGGGAAGGGACCTACGTGCGACTGTGGGTAAACACACCGCCTATAAACGACCCGAAGCACTGCTTCACGACTTAACTGCAATAAATTAATTACGTGACAACAAAACGGTGAGAAGTTGGCACCGCGGGCGAGACCGGACGAGGACAGAGAGTAGCCCCCCGCTGTTAGAAGACCTCACCGATCGGCTGAAGGTATACAAGACTCCTGTTTCTTTTGTCCTTCATTATTTTCTATCTTCTTCTTTTCTTTGGTAAGTGAAAGGGAGAGGTGTATGCCGGCAAGCCTTTGCGCCTCGGACATCATTTTTCACGTCTCATTCAATAAGTCGATGCGCAGTCGTCGAGATAGTGATCGAGTTTTGAAATATTTCGATGGGAGAGCGTCACATTCCCAAGGATATGGTGTTACTTTGCGTGCGGAATGCCGCCGCATTGTCCGCTTGCCAGGTATACTTGTTATATTATGTACGACGCAGCGTTTATACATGTGTAATGATGCATATATACATACGCTTATAAAACTACTTACAGGTATTAGAAGACATTATTATTTACTAAGAAGCTCAACAAATTTTACTCATACGGATAAGAGTTGAAAAGGAATTATTTCAAAAACAAATAATATCATAATATAACGTTAAAGTTAATAAAATAAATGCAATCGTTCAGTAGTTTAACATTGAATTAATTTAGACGAGTATGCACGTATTTCACCTTGTGGGAAAATCCACATTATTATGCCATATTTATAGTAGATACAAAAAATAACCGCCTACCGCAACAACCGCAAAGGTTGCAGCAAACCTACTTAATCAAAACAATATATAAATCTATGTATATAATTGTACCTATATACAAACCACAATTAATTTCTATTTACGTAACATATTAGCTAATTTACATTTATGATATCCTTGCATTATGTACCTACATCATTATTTGCCTTCTTATATGAAAAATAATAAATGGTTTCCTGTAGCAGTATAAATAATTATTTACAAATAAGTATATGATACTTTGGAACACTTAATTTTTAACAACTATTTTCCTACATTTTTGAAGCCTTTCAAAAACTTCCCTTGAATGAACCTCCGTAAACTGGTTTATTTGCATCACTGCACTCTTTCACGCTAAATCAACACTCTTCAATTTTGTACAGAAGCGTCAACCCATAACATATCCCGTAATATAATTTACCTACAACAATATACCCACTATCTGTATACCCTTTGTTGTGAAATAAAAGGGCCCTGGGCACTTTGTTTGGTTAACAATTGTAAAAATGATTACACTGTCGGCTACTTTAACGGATTAGTTACATTGTGCTAACTGAAAATATTATCCCAGCCCGAAGATTTTGATTTTCCACGAGTGAAACGCAATTTTGAACTCTCTTAAAAAATAATTAGAAAGCAATTTTCAACGGACAGAGTTGACGTAGCTGCTCAGATTTGTTATCGAAAACTTTACTTAATTAAAAGGCTATTTGGGTTTAAAATTGTCTAGCGTTATGATTGTTTGCTAATTCAAGATTCAAGTACACAAATTGAAGGAACAGGGTGCAAGCAGGTACAGTTATATCCATTGAGTGTTTAGCCACAGATGTTATCTGTAAAACAATGTAGTTGGTTTTGCAAACTGACAGTTTTTAGAGGTTTTTATCTAAAGCGATCTGGGGTTTTGGGTAAGCTTTGGCACCTATTTGAGAGTTTTATCTTGGCCCAGATTAGGCGACGAAGCGTCTCAGTCGGCCACTTTAAAGCAACATGCAGTGTGAATGAATGAAGAACAGATTTTGAAAAAAAAACTTGTGTAACTTTCGGATTTTTTTTTCTAGTTAACAGAAAGGTGTTGTCTCAATTGTAGGTATATGTTGTATGTATTAAAAAATAGTTTGAATAGTTATTTTCACCACATATGTATCAACTATATATTCATTAAAATATCAAAGCTTATTCGTGGCCTAATCATATTTATTTTAAACTATAAATACGTTTTATGTCTGAAAAATACTGTAGTTACATTTACATAATAGTTAGGTTTATATAATAGTATTATTATTTATATTATGTAAGAAACGCTTAAAGTAACTGAGATAAATCCTTCAAACAATCGTACAAAGTACCTTTGGACTTTGGTATGAAAAACAATTATGACTTTGTTAAAAAAAACAGTGGAGAGATCTTTACTGTACACAAATAATTAGTCTAAGCCTATAAATTCAACCCTTGGCTCTCCTAAACAAAGAACACACTTACTTTAGCTATAAAATTAGCCACCCAATCAGCGATATTAAAGCCTTCGGCATTTCTTCTTTTCATCTCATCCTCCACCATCGAAACCACAAATCAACGTTTAACAACTGAAAATTAAATTTCAAAAATAACCCCATAAATGACTTGGCACCGGAAACAAGCAAAATTCATTCCCAAGCAAAAGTTTCCCTTTTCAGAGGTGGCCATTTTCTGGGAACATTGAACTAAGACCTTATCTTGTTCGATGATTCACTAATTGGGTCCGTAACAAGGTGTTTTAGGTATCTATTTAGATTAAAAGGATGTGGTTTTAGTCGTGTGCTACATGTTAAATGTCTTGTGAACATAATGGGCTTTAATTTTGTAGACCGCAGCGTTTATTGTTTTATTTCTTTATAGGTAGTTATCCAACATGATTGTTATACCAACGTATTGGTAACTTTTACTTATTTTTTTTTTATTTTGTACTATTTATTTGGGTAGGTAGCATACTACTAGGTAGAAGTTCATAGTGTAGTACATTTAATATACTATTTGTAAGGATTTTGTGTGTGTTTGTTTTTATTTGTAAATGATATTAATCAAATGTCAATTTTCACTTCTATAATTTTAATAAAAGAATTAATGTACATTGAATAGAATTGTGTAAGTGTTAGAAAACTAAATAAAAAAATAAGTATACTGGCTAGAAAAGTGCTTCGATAGAAACGTTTGCAAACAGCTCTATTAAAACGATTTTGTGCGACACGAATATGATGTATCTCTTCGAACCGCGATTTTTTTGGCTCCCATTACATCTTGTTTAAGTTGTTTGCCACTGAGTATGCCTTATCATGGCTATTATTGTAATTTAATTCATATTTTACTACAATTTCTCTGTTTATTATGATTTCTAAACTTCATTTTTAAGACATTTTAAACTATAGTCTGTAAGACGTTAATGCCATCTAGCGGCGAGTAGCTGAACCTTCCAAGAATTGTATTGATTTACTTAATGCTTTAAAAATATATTTTAAAAATATTTATGATATCCGTAAAATTTCTAAGATAATTAATGATTAGCAATTAATAGAAAAAAGAAACAAAAATATGTGAAATATTATATGCTATTAGTTTTACTACGACCTCCTAGATGGCGCTTTAAGTCCTCTCTATAGTTTTTAATTACTCATTTAAATATTTTAAAGGAATACATCATTGGATAGAAATTATATCTCACCTATCAGAAAATACTTAGTTTAAATAAAATAAAAGGAATCTTTATTTTAGTAAAAAATATATATTTAGGATAAGCTTACGATGCAGCGGAATATCACTAATCTTACCTAACAATTAAAATAAATGGCTCATTGAAAGCAAAATTTTAAAAATAATAATAATTAAATACATACTACAAACTTAAACAAATTAAAAAAAACTTAGCCAAATTTTTAATTTAATAAATCAATAATGTACAAGTCTTCCATTTAACCATTGAAACAAAAGTTTCGGGTCGTTTATCTTCAATCGACAGCAGTTACATGAGCCAACGAAGGTTAACACCGATTCATTAAAAAAGAACGCCCGGAGACCCCCAAAAGACTGAAAAAAATAATAAAAGGCGCCCAAAAAGACTACATTTTGGTTACCGGGCGGCGCCTAACCGTGCCGCGGCGGCGTCTGTGAATTTAGGTTCTTTTAGACCTAACGATTTTATTGAAAAGCCAACCAAACTTATTGGGTAAGTGATCAAATTCTCATTCTGACAGGCTTATGTTGCTTCTATAACATTGATTAATCTGTAGCATTTTTAATATTTATTTCTCATATTAATCAATACAACAGTTACAATATTAATTAGTGTGATATGCATTTAAAACTTGAATAAAAAAATGTCACAATAATAAAAAACATGTGTCTATCAGGGGTATGATTTTTAAGTGCATTGAGCATCACTGTTAGATAATTTTTTTTTCTTTATAGTATTTTTGTACAGTTCAAAAATGCATCTTTTTGTATAAACGCTTCAGGTAAGCGTACAAACTCAAATATTATTTTCTGTGTATTTTGCATTTTACATATGTATGTTATATTGTTACTTCAATAAAAAAAATTAAAAACTACCAAGTTCTGCAACGCTAACCGCGTAAATCAGAGATATAAGTAAATTCAAAGAGTAGGCTATATTCATTCCCAGCTATGTCTAATTATGTCTAAAACTAGGGGTTGGGTTAATTTGAAACACTTCAAGGTCAAAGTAAGCGATTTTTCCTCTGCTTTTATAACATGAGATATATATATTAATTTGTGTGATCTTTTAATTCCAACTTTAATCGCCATAAGTTTTAATTATACACACTATCACAAATTGGAGACCTAGAGATAGTGCGCACAGGAGAGGTCGGCCTCTACAAAGGTGGTCAACAGACATAGTGAAGGTAGCCGGGGCTCTCTGGTCGAGAACAGCCAAAAGCCGAGAAATGTGGAAAAAATTGGAGGAGGCTTTTACCGCCACAGGCGGACCTTACACCGACTGTAATTTAATAATTACCTAAAAACATTTTACTAACTTGTACTTACTTACAACTCTAACAAAACCATTATAGCTCTGTTTTTATTTTCGGTTAAGGTAAATAAAAGCTTTTTATTTTTATTTTATTTATTTATTTATCAAGTTTTAATTAATATTCTTCTGAAACAAAGCGGTTTCAAATCAAACAATCGTGTCTTATAAAAGCGCCTCTCAGATGTTTGGACAAGATATTCTTGCAGTAGTTTTGTTGGTGGCGTCTAATTTATACGCGTTGACTCCGACACGATGCGCTATTGCCTATAACACTGTCTTATCTGAGTTTTTTTATGCAAAGGACTTTATTTTTATTTAAAGCAAATAAACTTTGAGCGTTTGCTCACAAATGTGGTAAAGAATTTCCTGTTATTTTGTTTAATTGGCAGTTTATTTAGCTTTTCGTGTATTGAATTTGTACCAAGGTATAGAAGTTGATATTTTCTTTTTTTAAGCCGAATTAAATTATTTTATGTGTGGCTGGCAACTGTGATTTTTTGAGGACATTGGATTTAGTGAAATAATTATTGTAATACCAACTGTAATTACAAAAATCATGCAAATTCATAAATCGGTTTTTGTCAGTAAGAAAAAAAATTAAATCTCGTGATGCGATGTCTATCATTGGTAAAATTGCCTCCAGTTATTTTCCTTTCATTGATCTGAGGGATTTTAATAAACCGTTCTAAGTTATGATTTAGTTTTGATCCGCCGCGACCGCAAACATAAAGGTGATATTATCTCTTATGGTGTTTAGACCCATGAATGGCTGAGAACAGAACCGGTCTAAGGATCCATCAAGGGGCACAGTATTATAAAATAACTAGATGTATATTAGAAGTATTTACAGATAAAAGAATAATCCTTTTAAATTATATTTTTTTAACACTAAAATATCAAACAACTTAAATCTAATTAATAGTAGTCGATGCATAGACTCATTGCCTATATTATGCAGCCCTATTATTACCATATCTATGTATGCACCAAATAAAATGCAAAGAGTGGGTGATTTTTAGGGTTCCGTACTTAAGGGTACCAATTTGAGGGTCTTCAAATCTAGAGTAAATATGCACCTTCTAGGCAAACGTAATACATCTTAGGCCACAGTAAAGCTTAACATCAGGCAAGCTGCAGCCGAACGTATGCCTTTTGATCATTAAAAAAAGGAACCTGTCATTATAACTTTACTGGCCGAAGAAGGAAGGAAGTTTGTCCGTTTGTCTGTCACCAGGCTGTATTTCATGAACCTTAATAGCTAGAAAGTCAAATTTTCACACACAATATATGCACTTCTGTTTCAAATTGATAATATGTCTTAATAGAAGTGTTATGAGAGTAAACATAAAACTTTGGGTCTTTACCTTATGTTTATCCATGCCCCTAAATACAGACCTAACTCCGATTCTGCCCTCAAATGTTATATGGTTAACTAGATAAATCACAAGTTAACAACCCGCCGACCGCTATCGGCGGCTACGTTTGTTTTCAAAGAATTAGGCGGAGTCTTATGATTAGGTATGAGAGTTGATGAGCTTCACCGTTGAGGAAAATTCGCATCTATTTAATGTTTCTTGATTTTAAGCTTAAACAAAACAATGAATGTTGTCTGTTCATGTCTGTTACTTTGACAATTCGAGTTTTATTGCTCTTATGAAGAGGCATAACTTTACCTTCGATATTTCAGTTGACTTTTTGTTTGGAATAAAGATTTTTATTTATTTACTTATTACAAGCTAGGTTGTCAAAATGACCAGCATATCGCGTAACGGGTTCGCTCACTCTAGACTAAGGTGAAGCGTGCTTAGTAAGGAAATACTGGCTCTCAAGGAGGCTGTCGGAACAGCGTTAGGTGCTTGAAATAATTTCTCATTATTATTGCATAAGCATAAACAGCCCACTATATGTTCCCACTGCTGGGACTCAGGGCCTTCTCTCACGAGGAGAGAGATATAGGCCATAATCCGACACGCTTGCCAAGTGCGGGTTGGCGGATGACGCACGTCTTCGGATATTGTGGTCCGGCAGGATCAGGAAACCGGCAAGTTTGACGTGCCGGTTTCCTCACAATGTTTTCCTTCACCGTAAAGCGAGTGCAAATCCACCCATAACTTGAAAAACCAGTCATTGGTGTAGGGCCGGGATCGAACCAGGGGCCGTCTGATTGAAAAGCAGACGTTATTACCACCGAGCCACACTCGCTTTTTTATTATTGATTCATCATTTATTTGAGCACATAAAATTTTTATCTTAAGATAATTTTAAAATTATGAAAAGATAATACGAGTAGTTTTGAAGACTTAATGTTTGAAATATTTATAGGAATTAGAATGCTCTAGGGCTTTCAAACAGCACGTGATCATATTCAATCAACAAAAGTAAAAAAGCTCTTTGACATAACGATGAAATAAATATTGCATAACGACATCACAATTACCATTTTTCAAACATTCCCGATTCCGATCACTTCGCCACTAATAAAATAACGATTAGGCAACATTCTTTTTGAAGTATGAAACAAACATCCATAAATATCTACAAAAAGCTGCGTGGAACACTAATCGTGAGCGGATTCCTTCAATTCCATCGTTCGTCTTTCAACGCGGTATTTTATGCTCATTATAAACTATAGACGGCAATGATAGCATTCCATTTGATAGCCGATGTAAGCCACGTCTCGTATTAGCGGTGTTCACTTCTACGGTCGGGGGGCGGGGTGCTAGCAAAGGACGGAGCTATAATGCGTCCGTGTGATAGAGCAGGACGGACTATAGAATTTAACGGGGTGTCTGTGTTTTAATTTTTCAAGCGTTCGTCATAATTAATGTATTTTCTGATGTAGTTATTTACGGATTAGTGAAAAAAATAAGCTTACCTGTATAAAAATTCAAGGTATCTAGGATTGATATTATTTATTTCGACATAGAATAAGCAAATAGCTCTACGCGGGATTAGTGAGTGGTAATATTACTTATTATTTCGAAAGGCGGTAAACGCTATGATCCATCAAGTGGTATATTATCAATGGAAGACGGTCGGCCTCCACCGCGACTACTGTTTTTGTTTCTCGTATTGTTACGTCTTTTGTTTAGATAGGAAGGTGAGTTTGTACAAGATTTTTTGAGCGTCTATTATCTAGTTGGCACCCGAAAAAGTATGGTTTCAACTCATCAATGAAATTAGCAGTTTAGTCGTATTATCTGTAGATTATTTGCAATATTAGGTTACCTACTAAGATATCGCGAGAAGACGTAATAATTTACGTCTGATCGACGGTTAGCCCGATATGTTTCAGTGAATTATTCAAATACTGCTACGGAAGTTTTAGTACGATAATTAATAAGCTTTAGTTCTCATATCTAAGGCAATATAATAATAATATACTTAGCTGAATGACATGTGTTATGACATAGACGAATTAATATCAAATCTTTTTGTAATCTACAAATTTTTATTTGTTATCAATTCGTCTATGGTAATAAGTGTTTAGGATAGGATGTCATTGACAATATTTAAATGTAAACGTTTGCTTCAATACACATGTATGTGAATTATAGATACTCGCAATTATATAGATAACTGTGTTCCCAATACCTAAGCAGACTAGGATTCAATAAAAAATAGTACTGTGAAGACTTTCATAAAGATTTTACCAACCAACACATTTCCCTCAGCTTACCCGACATGCGTCATTTAAACTTATTTAACATCGCTTTACGTTGTTCGCTGCTTCAAAGCGATGTATAAAAAGCGATCGTGTTGCACAAAATTGCCAACATTGAGGACTTGTGAGTAAATGGGGAAATAATTGATTCTAATGACTCTGGATCTCATCTCGGTTTGCTCTCCCGTACATTATTGCACGTGCAAAAAATGAGTACAGATGTTAATTCATCTTTGTTTACGATATGAAGTGAAGGTAATGGATGTGACTCAGTGAGTTTCTAAGCCTCAGATTTAAGTTTCAACTTTTGTTGTGGAAGAAAGACATTAAGCGTGAGTAATGCGCAAGAGCACCGCTTTTTATACTGCAACGAGCCTGCCGAGTTTGGACAGAAAAAGTAAAAAAGAGGCAAGAATTTTTCAAAGAATTTTGAAAAAAAAAGAAATGGAATGATGTAAGATTAACTTAAAATAAAGACAATTGTTTTATGTTGAAATGCTCCTTACCCAGAGTTTTAAAATTAAGCTGCTCTGAATGGCTATGATATGACATCCGCCCTTTAAAAACCTTTAGTTGTGAACCCCGCTTCTTATAAATTACAAAAGTTAAAAAAGTTTAATAAATGATATTTCTTCTAGAAATCCAGCCAGTGTTGAAACACACTTCAAATAGTCGATTGTCTATAATATATACGGTACGTACTCGTACATAATTAATATAATGCTAAGGAGTGATGACATGTAATGGTAAGAAATGGCATATGTAAGTAATAAAATTTCACAACCAAAATTACCTTCGTCAATGACAAAATAATGATTACCGTTCAGATGGAAATGTGAAGCAGGCACCAGGGACAAAACAAGGGATACTTTTTGGAGCCCACGCACATTGTGAAAAATATTGTGTTCTAATGATACTCGAATAAATATGTTTAATTTATAACTTAATTTACATCCAAAAGTCAAAATTCTGGAATGTACTTAGCCATCCTAAGGCTATAACTTTTTTTTTTTTTTTTTTTTACGTGAGGAAATGCATTTACGCATGCCCACCACACCCGGGGAGGTGGGTGGGGTATGTCGGGCTCGATGCCAGAAGGGCATCACTACCGACTAAAACCTCACGATGGCCTCCTCACCGGAAAGGGCGGGGTGAGGTTCCGCTTCTCGCATTAACTCACCACCCCGCCCACCTCGGCTAGCCTGAGAGAGACTCCTCCTCAGGGGATGACTCCCCTTGCAGTGCACGTAGTGCACCGCAACCACCTCGGGGACCGTGAGTGCAATGGACGCCGGACAACCCCAGTCCGACGTCCTAGGTCCCCCGTGACGGGTCAGGTCTGTGGCCCCGTCACATGCCACTACGGCCGCAGAGAATAGGGAAAGTGATAGTCTCCGGTTACCACTCCCTTCTCCCTGCGGCCCCACCGCGTCCGCCATCAACGGTGGCGACCCCGTCGAGGCCGCGGCAGGTAGGAAGAGCGGCGCACCGTAATACCGACACTTCTCTCCTGCCGCGGCCCCACACCTTCAGCTGCGGTGCCTCCCAAACCACACCGCAGCCCGCCTCAGTTGCGAAACCCCCCCGAAACGAGGTTCCGCAACCTACTGGTGCCACTCCATCTAGAACTTGCGTACAGGGATTACAAGTCTAGGGAGTGGCCCGCCTCAGGGACCCTCTTCGCTTCACCGTGGGTGACCAGGCCACGGTTACTGAGCCCCCCCGCCTCGACAATGCGGGGCCCCACGGGGGGGATCCTAAGGCTATAACTATTGTTATTAATTTTTGCATCTTTTAACATTAGTTACAGGACCCTTAGTGTGGCTTGAAAAATTTTTCGACTCCATAGCTTGGTCACTTAGCTCATACGAAGAAGTTACAAGTTCGTGAAATTCTTAACATTGCGATATTTTTATACCAAAAAGCCCAAAAAGAAGTTACAAGTAAGAAAAGTTTTTAACTTCGCGATATTTTTATTGTATACCAAAGAGCCCCAACATTTTTGGTACGTATAAAAATAAATGGTCACAAAATTCTTATAAATCTTGAAAGATGTTTGGAAAAAATATCTCTACTATTAGCCTATTTCTTTTACTCCACCTTAAGAAAATTTTGAGAAAAGCGTTCTATTTCAGAGCCCTGTGTCAGAAAGTCAATTGGGGGCAAACACCCCAATTCGACCTTCATCCTTGAATACAAAACTACTAGCTTTGCCTCACTGGGCTACTCGCATAATCGAAGTAATAAAAAGCAGATAAATGAAGAATAAAATTTCGCATAGAGTATGGTGTAGTCAAACGCAAATCCTATAAATAAACTATCATTCATTTATTAAGTCTACTTTGCCCAGCGGTCGATGGAAAAACATGTTAACCTATCTCTAGATTTTGAAGACTTTAGATTGATACTTTTATACATCATTTGATTTAATTAAAATATAAATATTCTTTATTGACTTAAGTAACAAATACACTAAAATAAGACAATTGGCGCGAATTTAGTCATACACTGTGTTTCAATACCAATGTCTTTTCTCGAGTTATTACAAGTCTTGGTTATATAAACAATTAAATTTACGTCTGAATAACAGTAAGCCAATCAATTACAGAAATTAAATTGGAACAGAATATTTGAGGGCTATTTTTATGCAAGTTATCTAACAAAATAAACAAATCTTGATTCTTAATTGATACTTAATATAAAAAAACAGTTACGACACGGCGCGCATTGTCCGGAGGTTACTGTCAGTAGCTCTTACCGCCGGTAGCTTGGGCCCAGTCTAGCTGCCAGCGCTTAGCGGCAAGCTATCTTTAAGGTTTATTATAATACTTTTTATTTTATTTTTCAGACCGTAGTTCTTAGGTACTCTTTTTCGATTTTAGGTACATCTATAAATATAAAATATTAAATAAAATAAATATTAGGACACATTTCACACACGGCTGGTTAACCCCATACTGAACCATTTCTAGTTCGTGTTATGGTAGCTAACACAACTGATATACTACATATTTTATATAGATACATATTTAACACCCAGACCCACAGCCAACAAATTTAATTAAGCACAAAGATGTTGGCCGGGCCGGGAATCGAACCCGGAACCTTCTGATTGCGATTCTGGCATGGTAACCTTTACGCCAACGAGGTTGTCAAAATCTATACCTATCTATCTAAATGAATACGAAAAAAAGAGTTGATAAAACGGACAGAATTTCACACACTCACAAACTTACATCTTTATAATAATATTTGTATGGAGAGTGACGCTCCACCTACGTATAAGGTGTGCTTCAAATTGGAGTCAAAGCTACAATTAGGGCGATTACAGACGTGAGCAGAACATCCTGTCTGCAGGACGAAGTGGGCGACCCATTGTGCTCACCCTCGAGATAAGAAATTATACACAGACTAAGGTTATGCTAAGGATATATTTTGTCTATTTATAGACATATTTCTGTCTCTCAATAATTATTAGCGCTCGCGAGTATTTGTGATTACTCGCAAATTCTTGGAATGTAAGTGGCTCATGAGAGAAAAATAAAACATCAATTTCAGAATATTTATTTTAGTTACAACAGTCACGTTTTAGTTCATTTGTAGAATTTTTGTCCTTTTCTAAGGATTCTAAATAAATACGGCCCTCTTTTTAATATATTTGAAAACGTTTTAATTCATACAAATTAAGTACTACCTAGCCTACCTAATAATAAGTTTAAATTAATTAAATTTTCTAAATGGTTTTTAGTCTACAAAATCCATTACCACCGTCCATTACCTCATTTATTTTTGTCTCTATTATACTATTTATAAATATATCTTGTTGAAATGTAATCTACAATGACTGAAATTGTATTGAGTAAGTCATAATTTTTTTCTTAATTTATAAATTTTGGTTAAAGTCTTCCCTGACGTTTAAGGGTGTTTCAAAAGAGGTGTACTGTTGTAAAAGGCAACTGATTAAAACTCTAAAGTATTCAATTAATTCATTAACTTGCGGTAAATTCCAAACAAAACCTAGTGATGGTAAAATTTTCTAGACAACCTAAACTCAATTAAATTTTTGTTTAATTAAATAAAGATGATGCATATAAAACAAGTTACCATAAAAAACTTACCTACCTATAGTACGCTCTCTGTATTTCCGCAGCACACTACCAATAAAGAGAGATTAGAAAACAGATATGCAACTGCTAATTAAGCTCAATCCTACGCAACTTATAATCACCTGATATTCGTACGACACAATTCAAAACATCTTTAAAATAAACTTCCTCTAGATAATATGCTATTTATTTATTATTTTTATTTATTTTTTATAATACAATTAACAAGGGGTAGAATAAATTGAAAGAAAAAAATGATTATACAATTGTATTCAAACATGTTTAGTGTGTTCGAAATATTTTAGAAATAATACCTGTTTAAGGTATAAAAAAGATGTTTTGATAAAACTATTTTTACTCGTAAAATAAGTCTTTGTTAGTTCATTAAATAAATAATACTAATGATATGTTATCACATTACTAAAATTAAATTTGTCTACAGAGCCTTTACGTGCTGGTTTCACCGCACATCATTTTTTTAAGGACTCTAAATGTCCCGTGATATGGACAGACAAACATAATAATAATAATATGAAATGAAATAATGTTATTTTCTTAGTCACAGGTAATAAAGAAACAAGGTAAATTAATATTCAGTATATTCGTATAAGTGTCACTTGTGTGTACAAGTGCACCGTATATGCGGTGTGCAAAAATGTCATAAATTTAAAAAATAGAATTGTCAATTGTTTTATAAAATGTCATTATGAGATAAGAAGAAGAGCTACTGATATAAGTTAGTATAGCACTGTGACAAAGCTCCATTACTTTCGCCTATACCGTACTTTCGTATGTAGGTGTGCAAAAATGTATCGAGACAGTACGTCCTTCGCAAAGTAGGCAGTTAGGTCGTTGACCGAATTAGCACTGTCTAATCGGTAGAGAGTGTGTGAAAGTGTAAAGATTTAATTACTATTTGCAATACTTTAGTCTAGGACATACAGTTTTAAGTAAGGATTTTTGGCTGTAGCATTTTCTTATTAGAATTTCAGTAGCGTCTGTAGCTCGCCTACCTAAAGTGATCTGACACGATCATCAAAGCTAAGCAACGGTCGATGCGGACGGTGTTTGGATGCGTGGCCATGCGTAAGGCTGTCATTTTTTAAGTTGCATTTTCATCTGGGCGCTATCTTGGGTCGACACGTTAAATTGTAGGTCCCGGCTGTTAATCTTAGTACAAGCAGTCGTTAAGCCAAGTCAAAGGCTTTTAAGCGGTTTGAGACTATATACACAGTTGAACGCATAAAATACTTATACTAAATACTTTTACTTGACCTTCCGACGACCGTCGTGCTGAGCCGCCCTTATAAAGATAATATTAAATAATCATACCACTAAGACTATGTTAGACTGTGGTAATTATCAAAAAAGTAGTTACAAATTTTGTATATACTCGTACTTTAACTATTGTAGCTTCTCATACGAACTATTGTTAATTGTACTATAATTATATTGGCAGCCTTATCAATTAAAGCGACCTCTTCCAGGCAACCTTTACACATAAAATATAATCTAGCCAAGGCTTTTTTCCGTGAGGCAAGTTTTCGGTTTGCCCATATTGCTTTGAACGCATCATATACAATATAAATTTTGCGTCAAAAATGTGTAATAAAAAGTATCCACTTAAACAGCCAGTCGGCTAATCTTTGAAAAGCTTGCTCGCAAATCACATGTCGACATTAGCTTGGGAGCTAACGAACAGATATTGAGATTAGATATTAGACTAAATTAGGTAGAAACTCTTTAGAAAAATGTTGAAGGAAGAATTGAAAAAAAAAACCATAAAATTGTATCCAAAAGTAATGTATTTGTAATGTTTACTTTAACTTAAAATTACCACCACTGCAACCACACGAAGATCTTGAGATCTCGTAGGCGTTATGGTAACCATGCCGGCCTGCCAACCAGAGTGTCCCGGCTTCGATTCCCGCCACGGCCAAAACCTTTGTGATTAACTAAATTGGTTAACTGTCAGTCTGGATGTTAAATATGTATCGATATAAAGTATTTATGTGTGTATGTTAGCAATCATAATACAAACTTGAAATGATTTAGTTTAGGGCTTACCAACCGTATGAGAAATGTATCCTAATAGTTATTTAATTATTAATTTATTAGAAGTAGCCGGAACAGGCTCCTTGAGATCCAGTTACTCCAGACTAAGCGTGCTTCATCCTTGGACAGAGTGTCACTAGCTCATGTATTTACGCGCTCTTCTGCTCAAATGGCTAGCTGTAAATGTAATAAAAGTAACATTGGTGACAGTATAAAAATAATAAGAACACCAAATTCTCACCTTAAATAAATACCTCGTAAGCTCTTCGCCTATTCCAGATTAACATCCATTATTTTGCATATTATTGACATTTACTACCTCACTGCTTTATTTATACACGTCCAGAGTTATTTGGGAAGTATTTTTTTAAGAACATAAAAATGTTTGTAGGAAACAAAACGAGCATTTATATTTATGGTCGACCCGATGTTGTCAAAGCGAAAATTTATATTGTCCAAAACTGATTTAGCTTTTGGCCGACGAGAGCTGTGCTCCTTTGTGATGAAATCATCGCTACTAAGCCTTCTTGCTCATGTAACTCTTGTTTGAGACTGTTAAAGACAAGAGCAAAATCGTCGTTTAACAGTTTTTTCACTATAAATCGTAAAAAAATGAAAAAAAACTGCTTAAAAAACTTAATTTTAGTTTTTTTAAACTAGTTTTATTTCTAATTCATAAGTCTGATTGATACCAAAATAAGCATAAATATGGCTCTTAATACGGTATTTAAGCAGTTTTTACGATATTTTTTACCGTTCACTAATTATAGTAATAAATAAATCTTTAAAATCAAGGTTTTGCACGTAATATCGCCCTAGTTATATGTTTTTTGTAAGTTTATGCGTAGAAATTCTAATTTATTTACTGGCATCATTGTTATTTCTTTATTTCTACTGAATCTCATTATTTGCTTCTCTTTTTGGAGATCAAAAATCGATCATTTCTTTTTAAACAAAAGGTACCGTAATCTATTTAGACTCCTTTAGTAGTCCGTCAATCTATCTAATGAATAGCAATTTGTTCTTGGTTAATTTTCCTGTATGGCTCTGTAAGCTCAATACATTTTCGTTCTCTCAATTCATAAGCACTACGCGTTCTCACTGCTGGAACTCGGGGTATTCTCTCAGAATGAGAGAGATATAGGCAACCACAATAGTGACCAATTGCTGATTGACCGATTAAATAATGTCTTCGGGTATTATGGTCCTCAAACATGTCTGTTTCCAAACGATGTCTTCCTTTGCAAAACGAAGCGAAATGAATGCAAATCGATACATAACTTGAAAAACCAGTCATTATTGTAGGGATCCGGGATCGAACCAGGGTCCGTCTGATTCAAAAACAGACGTTTTCGCACCGAACCACACTCGCTTGTTCGTTGCATATCGATAAAAAATATATAAATTCAGTTTCAACTAATTTGCAAGCGTAAAAAAAGTCTTGAATTTATTTACATGGCTCGACAAAACGAATCTCTGACACTTAAATATAGGTACAGCTCAATACCCACACCTCCAAAATGGTCTTCATTAAAATCATTAAAACAAACAAACGTCCAAATATTTTTATCTAATCCCATCGCGTTAAGATTGAATTAGCAGATTACGAAGACATACAGTGCTATGTTCTCAAGCCTTTTAAATATTATACACAAGTCAGGGTAAACGGTCGCGTTTCGTTGAAATGGCTGATGGTTCCACTTTGAATCTCATTTGTTGTCATAAAGCCGACAGGCTGGCTTCCCTTTCGGTAATTTTATGGCGTTAAAGCGATCAACCTTATTTGAGCAAATTATTGCCAATGATTTAAAATCAAGTTAAGTCTTTTGTTTTTATTTAAATTTGGATCTCTTTAGTGAGACGCGTCGAGTAAATAGCCTACTTATAAGGTGCGAAAGAATCGCGCCGAAAAATTTCCTGCAAAAAAGACGAAAGCTCCATTTTCGTGTCAGTTTGCATATATTTTTCCGTAATTAGCAAGTCATAACTACTTTCCGAACGTGATTCAAAAGTTATTAAATTAAGTTACGTAAACTGTGTGTAGGTGAGAAGAGTAGTAATATTTTGAATTAAATATTAACTTAAAAAAATCGAAACTTTCATTTGCTTCTTCACCTAAAACATCATTGATACCAAAATGTAAAGGTTGATCGGTCACCAAGTATGAGACCACCAAGAGAGCCAGATATTGCAGACCAAGCATGCTCCTTTTGTATACTAAACATGTATAAGATGTGTACCATTGTGGTATACTAAACATGTATAAGACGGACAGAACAATGCAATAAGGGTAATTTGAAGAATTAGATCCCATTAATAGATTACTTAATTTATACTTGCCATTTCACGCTCTTGACACTAATTTACTGTTTAGCGAAGTAATAAAATTATTTATGAATCTTCTGAACCAAAATTTCACTTCTAAATCAATAAAGAAAGATAGCACTATCAAGGTAACCATGTATGTAAAGTTTAATACCTTCCGTAATATTTTGTTTATCTATTCACTCAGTAGTTAAGGTTTTATGTCGACGAAATTAGAGTAAGTCGTTTGACCACTTATTATTATATATTTTATCTTTAGTACCGTCGTAAAATGCAAATACTAATTAATTCATGTTTAAACTTAGATACATAGATACAATTGACAGATTGAACTGCAAATTTATTTACATATTTATTTGGTACTATTTCTGAACTTTACCAAATTTATTATTTATTTATTGTTTTATTTTTAATATAATTGAACCTAATGGGTAAAAAAAAACCTTTTTTTCAAACACAAATATAGGTATTCTGTTATCTAGACATTAGGAACCATCTATATATACCTAACTTTCGGACTACCCAAACAACATGCTCATTTGCTAAATAACTTAGAAAGATAACAAACTTATTTTTACTAATTTATATTTCAAAAATAGAATAAAAAAATATTTAATATTTAATCCTAAAATTACGTCAGAACCATTTTCTATATTTCGTGTCTATAACTTTAGAAGTAATAAGAAACAATATTAACTGAACTAAGCTCTCTATGTAAGCGATGACATCATTCTCCTCATAACCAGGTTCTAACTAGTGAAAGTTAATTAAAAACCAGGTTGTTAAAGATCCAAAGACCTCTGAGATCCACCACAACAGACTTAAGTTTGAAAGTAAAATTAATTTAAGCATTGATCGATATTAGAATTAAACAGATACAAGGCATACTTGTATATTTCAACTTATAATTTAAAATCTAACCTAAAATTAAGCTAAATATTTATTCAACGATTTAAAGAAGTGCCGGCCTCTTCATTCCACAGCTGGTTAGCGTTGCTATACAAAGTGGCAACTCGGCTGGCATTATAGGTACTCTTTCCACTGGCTCTGGTTTTTTAGATTAAACATACTTTTGATTTAATTAATTTTATATTAGAATTGTTTGTTTAAAGTGGATATGCGATTATGTCATAATTTATGTATCATAAAGATAAAATATATTTTTTGTAGTTGTCTAAAAAACTCCAAAGCGTTTTAAACTAGGTAAAATTTATTTATTACTTGATTTAATAAAAAAACACATGAAAGTTCGTTGTTCCCACTCGCTCACACTCATTTAGTTGCACAAGCGAGAGAACATGTACTTTTAAATGTTTTCTTTATTGACACATGTTATATGTATGACTAAAGTTATAGTTTGGCCAAACAACGGAGCAATGCTGCCAACAGCCATAGTTTTGTCAGTATTTTAACAATAATTCGAATGTTACTGTTTGATAAAATCTAAAATTACGAGTAGTTTTTGTTGATAAATGAAAATTAAGAAAAAAACACAAATTTTACTATTTTTTGTAGGTGACAATATTATCTAGAATCGTTAGATCTTAATCAATATTGTTAATACACGAATAAATGGCTGTATATTAATTACATTTCATTTGTATTTAGGTCCAGGTACAAAATATTATGTAAGTTTTGTTTTTAAAAAGATAGAATATAACGAGGATTTGCGACGATTGCTACAGATGAGTTACTTTCTTATTTATACTACTTACGATCACTTAGACCGACTGCATTGACCGTTGTTTAGCCTTGATGATTACCCCCGCGACCCTAGTCTGTGGAGCTCCAAGCATTTTTTGTTCTAAAGAGAATACAAAGTATATAACAAAATTATACAAGAGTTCCGGCGCATCGCTTGAATTATTGTAATATGAATGACGCCACGCCCACGCTTCACTTATTGGTCGAAGAAAAGGGGTTTCACACAAAATAAGCTTCTGAAATCTGAGGTTCCAATATAAATGCTCCCATTTAATTGTGGTTTCAACAATATTGATTTCTATTAGGATTGGAGCCACAATAAAGTGTTAGGTATTTTTACAGTCACTCCAAAATATTCAACTAGGCATTTGACCAGGAGGGTACGTTAGAGTTAGCAACATTCTAGCTTAAAGTGAAGTTTTCTTATATGAAATAACTAAACATTTCAGTACGAATATTTGTAGATAACGCGCATCATAACTTTAACATTATAACTTAATAAACACCCAACTTTTTGATTATTTTCCGAACGTACATTTTCATTGCGTATTTTTCAATATTTTAGTCCCATTTACCCTCCGACCCGTTAAATTTTACCGTTAATGGTTAATGTTCTTTATTCTAAATTTAAAATTTGAATACAGTTACGGACGCTCCTTTTGCGGAACAATTAAATCGTGACGCATCAGGACGAGTCAACGATTTGTTCATTCGATTCATCGGATGTTATCGAGAGCAGTACCGATTCGATTAACGACGTGATTTTGACCTCAATCGAGATAACGATTCGATTTAAAGGTGCTTACTGACAAAACAAAGTAATGTATTTGCATATTGATTGTCAGTTTCTTTTCATTTGCAGAAGGAAAGTGTTATGATAGTCGTAAGTTTTAACTAAATTATAACTAATATGTTTGCTTATTATTTTGCCGAAATAACTTCGTACTAATAAGGTGTCGCTATATCAATAACCAAAAATCATAACAGAAGTATTTTTTTTATTATAGACTTAAATACAGTAGCACCCTTTTGTAATCATATATAAAATTAATTTAGTAGAATTGAATCGTAAAATAAAATGCTGAGGGTGTTTACTGAGGCCGTTTGTCATCCCGTTAGGCTGACATCGATTGCATCATACTCGCTAATCGAATATTTCTGCTCTCGTAAACGAAACCTCTCTCCAAATGAATCATGTCCAAAAATAAGACTCCGGTAATTGAACATCGATTTAGTGAGGTACTGTACAAAGAAAGCACTTTTACTTTTTTCTTGCCATCGTTTTTCTCACGATGTTGGTAGCCCTGACTCAACGTATATTTAGGACCCGTGTGTTGGACCCTTAATTATGACGTCATAACAAAAGACTGCAAGTTGTTCTTTTTTTGAAACTTTAAATTTAATTTATTCTCTGACGCGAAGTTCGTGTTTTCTTTTGTTTATCTTGTCTGTGTTTTATGGCTGTTACAAAGGAGATAACGGCCAGGATAAATCTTGGTTTATAAAAATAATATACATACTTTGTTAAATATACTTTACATTATTATTACATTAGAACGTGGTATAACGTTTGCCGCTACTATGGCAATTATGATAGTAATAGTAGAAGAGCCCAGGATGCTAAAAATGTACTAACTCGAGCGCGATTGGAGCTTGTTTGATTACAAAGCAGATATTATGAGATGGAAGGAACTGTATGGAACCTACATGTCTACCGGTGTAGGGCGCCACCAGGTTTTTTTTTTTATATTTACAAGTATAAATATCGAAAAATAGCTAATTAAGGCTGTCTAAAGAACCGCTTTAAGAATATTTACACTTATGTTAGTACCAATCAAACTTATTAATAAGAAATAAATCTGCTTAAAAAAAGTTAAAATTAAGTTTTTTCAACCAGTTTTTTTTTTTCATATTAATAAGTCTGTTTTGTACCAAAACAAGTATTCTTAGTGTGATTTTAAGCAATTTTTCGATGTTTTATATACCTATAAATATAAAAGAAATAATTAGGTCCCATACAGTTTTTATCATATCATCATATAATATCTGCTTTATATTCAAACAAGCTCCAAACGCGCTCGAGTTAGTTCATTTTTAGCATCCTGGGCTCCCCTACTATTACTAGTTTACGATTTATAGCGGAAAACTGTAAAATTAAGATTTTGCACTTGTCTTTTTTTATCCTTGATAGGTTAGCGTTTAACTCCAGCTAGCCTGAAGCCCTTCACCTCTGACACACTCGAGATATTTGAAAAATCTCTTCTTTGGCTCCCCTACTATAACATTAGTAATTTATAAGACCACTTTTCCCTCACTACCCAGGCCACAAAGGTGGCACTCTCTGGCACTACTGAATGTCTCATTTATTTTCTGAGTTGCAAAGTCCGGATCCGAGACCTTTCTCGAGTCTTGAATACGGTATAAATAAAACATAACTGTCCAATATTGGCAAAGAAATAGTCCTCACTGTGAAGCAGCATCGTAAACCAATGGAACAACATAATAAACATAAATAACGTATATTGTACAACAAAAGGTGAGTAATATGAGAATAAGTGGACTAGAATGTAGTTCAAGGTAATAAATACAAAACAAATATCGATAAAACTCTGATTCATTTTGATCAGACATTTAAATACTTGGGACTCCTTTAATAATTGTAATCGACATTATAAGTCAAATTAACTTTAATATTATTATTATCTTTAAACTATGCATAGAAAATAATTATCACTGCGTCAAATATTCAAACTTAAAACCAAAGTATCTTTTCCGATTATGTTACTAAAACTAAATGTTTATGTGTTCAATATTGGTAAACATATGAGTCTAGGTTAGGGAAGGTCCATTTATTTTTACCATTACAGCTAGGCATTTATACAGCAGAGTGTGAATTTTCATTAGTTACCAACACAGTGGCCTAAGGTGGAGCATGCATAGTCTGGTAATACTGGTTCTCGAGGAGGCTGCCGGAACAAACCACTTTTCATCTTGAAGGTGGTTGCTGGCTATGCGAGCACTAGAAAATAGAAAGAAATAAATATTTATTGTGCACATATGGAGTACAATCACTTGATCAATACATATGTATAACATAGTAATGTGTATGTGCACATAAGGAGCAGGTTCAGCATATGATGTGAGTACACTCAGTTCTCCAGCGCTGGTTTTCAACCTGATCCTTTACACACTATATTAAAGTTACATATAGGTAATACACTAGTATGCATAAGCACGGTAGATAGGTATTTAACACAATATATTTAAGACTATAAAAATCAATAGAAAATTAGAAACCAAAAAATAATAATACATGGAAAATATAAAAGACAACATTTTAAACATTTCAAACACCATATATAAGATATGTTAAATAGAGAATATAGAAGGGAATATACATGAGTTAACAGAAAATGATTAACATATAAATTCAAATCAAATCAAAAATGTGTCCTAGTTATCATAAATAGCCTACCATCATGCATATATTTAGCAAAAACTTTAGAAAAACTAATGAAATTTAGCGAATTGTATCATGAATTTTGGTATAGTAAATATTTGTATTATAGTTTGGTTATGTTCGTATGATTTTGCGAACTAAACGAAAACCAACTGAAACTATTATGAAACCTTTAATGGTGCTTGATCACGACTCAAACATAGATTATTAACACCGGGACTAAGACCAATGGATTTAATTTGCATAATAAGAGCCAAAATTTAGAGAACTAAAGGCCAAAATGAATAAATTGTTTCCCAAAGTATTAGCGTGAGACTTACCTAAATTCACAGCTGTTTTGTGATCGTCTTTTATTGTCAATGTAAAACAGTATCTAAGAGCCTAGATATTTGGCAATCGCTTCAGGCATAGCTAAATAATAAATAAATAATAAATATTAGGACTCATTTCACATATGGCTGGTTAACCCCATACTGAACCATTTTTAGTTCGTGTTATGGTAGCTAACACAACTGATATACTACATATACATACATATATATTTTATGTAGATACTATTTAACACCCAGACCCACAACCAACAAATTTAGTTCAGCACAAAGATGTCGGCCGGGCCGGGAATCGAAACCGGAACCTTCTGGTTAGCAGTCCGGCATGGTAACCGTTGCGCCAACGAGGTCGTCAAAAAATATCGTCAAATGACATGTATAATGACGAAGTGACGTAAGTGTTGAATGAAAAAAAGCAACTTTTCTAGGCTTTCTTTGGTATAAAATAATTAGACCGGGAATGTATGCCCGTATCTTGCAAACTTCTTTAACATATTCTTGCACGATTCCGTTGACATGCCTTCGTTTTTATCACTATTCCGAGCCCTTTACTAGAATATTGGTTACTGCTCGATTTTACAGGCACTTGTATGACCAGTAAAGTATTCAAAACAAAAACCGAAAAGAACCTTTTTTTTACTAAACAGTGAAAGAAGCTTATGTTTTTTTTTTTAAGTCGGTCGGTTATAAAAACGTAGCAAATGCCTAGTGACGATTATTACATTAAGTATTTAGTGTAGGTTTCCGTATAATGAACTTCTCCGTTTATGAATGAGGTTCAAACTTTATAATTACTTTCTATATAGCATATCTATACAAAATTAATCAACCGGTTCGAATCACTGAATAGATTTTGCATCTTTTCGAAACATATAATACTAAATAAACGAAGTAACCACATTAAAGCAATTAAAGTAGTTGGCTTTGACTTTGTATGTAAATCTTTCAAACGTCTATTATCGAAATTATCAATTTCTCAACTCACCCCGATTCCGTACTAAGATTAGTCATGAAAAAAAATCTACAATAAAATACAACCTTAGACACTGTTTGATATTCTATCCTTTGCTACTTACTAACTGGCGGGCAATTCAAGCCGTCTAGCTGATTTCACAAGCAGTGACTTATAGCAGTTAAGTTGGCTGATACGTCGCCGCTGAGTTATGGGACCGGTCTCTAGTCTGCTGCAGCTTCCATTCAGAACTTAGGAGTTACGTACTCGTAAGGTGCTTAAGCCGTCTGGCTGAGCCTCTGATAGTTTTCATTGAAGAGTTGGACATACTTTTTTTGCAGAGAACAGCTTGACCAGCCAGTCCAGCAGAACAGTAGACCAGACAATCTAGCTAAGTCGGAGCATACCTAGTTTGGAATAACTGGCTCTCAAAGTAGCTGCCGTAACATTCCATTAGGTGCTCAAATATAAACCTCAATAAAGTAAAAAAAAACATAAGAAACTAAACAGCGTCTTTTTCTTTGGTTACCAGCAATCTTTTATGCAGAAAATTAAATTATCACATCTTATTATCAGACTGCAAAGCTTGATGGGCAAGCATTATGTTAACATAGTGTCTTAGTCATATTGGTAAGACATTGGTGGCGATTCAACGGCACACACTAAACTAAATTTAAAGAAACCCGGTCTCTTTTCATCTTAGGTGGCCAGAAAGAGGCGGCACGTTCTGCAACATAGCCAAAACAACTAAAATCACGTCAAATGTACAAAATATAGGCGACTTTAGAACGCACTCAATTGTATCACCTCTTAAACTGCATGCACATTCCATATTTGACGTGACATTATTATATAATTACTAGCTGACGTAGCAACGTTGTTTTGCCTTAATAAAAAAAAAAATATTCTAAATATACAGTAGCCGATTCCCAGACCTACTGAATACGCATATAAAATTTGGAAAAAATCGGTCAAGCCGTTTCGGAGGAGTACGGCAACAAACACTGTGACACGGAAATTTTATATATAAAATATAAGATTTTGACTGTAATAGAAACAAGAAATACCATACTATTTAATTAGCTAGGATGGTTTAAAATGCTTTGAACTTAATAATTTCTGAGTTAATAATTTCTTAGCGTGTGCTATTAAATTTTATATCTTTACAGCTTTTATAGTATTATCTTTTTATCCTTTGTAACCGATAGGTGGTCTTCTTTTGTCCCTGTACAGCAATAAAAATCGATATTGTAGCAAAACTGTGAGTAATCGAATGCTTTTATGGCTTGTGTCTGTAATAACAATATCAAATAACGTATTGCTATAAATTATTCTTGCTCTTCCTGATTTAAGTGAATGCGGATTTTTGCTTCGTAAACTTACAAAGTAAATGTGTGAAAACTGTTAATACCGAATACGAACCAAAAAAATAAAAAAAATAAGTTCGAGTATGCACTAAGGGTTTCGTGTCATTTTGTAGAATAACGTCAAAGAATATTTGTTCAATGTGATGAACAGATATTATTAATGAATGATTAATATATTTATTCCATTATAATGATTATACATTAAAAAAAATCGAAAGTTTTAATATTATGTACACTTTTAGACAAAATACAGTCTATTTTTAGTAAGGATTTTTTTTCAATCAATTGTAAATGATTTTATCATAATTAAAAATAAGAGTATAATTATTATGTGAATATTTCAACCGTTTTCGAGTAGTATTTTTTTTGTCTACAGCTTGCCTGATGTTAAGCTGCGCTGTAGTCTACAATCCGGCATGCTTACCTAGTATACAACTATTAACTCTACTTAAAACCCCCGGATGATATCTCTCATCAAACAAAGACTCAGGTAAAGAGTTTCAAAGCTTCGCTGTTTCCATGTCGATTAAGGTTGACTCAAAGCGTTTTATACGAAAGTTTGGAAGTATATATTTGTTGTTATAGAGGTAATATATATATGTACATTATTTGTGGAAATTCTCAAATCTCTAACACTGTTCATGCGATACTATAAACAGTGTAAACTCTATATAACGACACTGAAAGGACTATACATTTTATGGCGTTATAGGGAGTGGTTGTCAAATGGAGAGAATGTACTCGTATCATTGTTTGGAAGGAAGCTAAACCAACTAAAGCAAATTGATTTCGACGCAAAAGAGTTTGTTGTTAAATCGAGTGACGTTACATGGAGTTTACACTGTATATCGTCGACCCAACGAGCGAATGGACGTCCGCCACTATTCATATTAGTATTGTATTCCTTGCAATCCATACAACCATTTTCAAAAGATCATCTTACAATCCCATATTCAGAATTCTCTTTTTCCTCAGTTATTAAAACAAGAAGAGCTGGTCAAAATTCACGGAGGCTCTTCTGATGTGTCGTAAACCATGTGGTGATCCACGTGAGGTGATAGTAAGCAAGATGCGAGATGCGCCTTTGTTTATGCTCCCCAGCTATGGGAAAGTTTACAAAGTCACCTTATGAATGGTGCTTTGTTATCTGCTGCATTTTATTAAGTATCATATTTTTCATTGTTTTGTTATTTTAATGTGAAGGTAAGGATAACTTGAAATGCATTTTTACTAACCTAAAAGTAACTGGGTATGGCACCAAGAACGCTGGCTGCATTGCCGCACTGAATAACGTGCAAAATTACTTGCGCTATGAACCATCCGTCTTTGAAACTAGGATAAAATTAATTTTCTATTTTGAGTTAATTTTATACACAATTATTACGTAAAGCAAATATAAACCTAAACATACTATTACTGTTACTAATTGAGAACTGTATTTTCAAATAATAATACGTTATTGTAATTACGTAAATAATTGTATATCTATTAATTATTTGTCAAAATTATCTAATACCTTATATTTTATCATTCATTAAAAAATAATTTTTAGATACTCTATTACCGACGCTTTGACGGAATAAAGACAAATGCGTCGTACGCACGGAATCTTAAGTAATTGAAATATTCAATTGATTGCATAACAAATTGAATGCATACATCACTATCTTCTATTAAGGCGACGTTGTATCGAGTTCAATCGCACCATACATTGTTGATAGAAGCGCTTCAAGCACGATAGATAATAGGTATTTCACTAAATAAATTCACATTAATTCAACTACTAGTTGAATTAATATGTAATATAACATATTGAAATTATAAGCTCCAATAATTCTACACAATATCGAATAAGTAAAATTTGTTCCCATTCTATTATTAACAATCAGAAACACAGCATTTTAAAAAATTTTAACGACTATTTTCCGAATAGATATTTTTATGTAATTATGTTTTGGAACTCTATTTTGGATTCTTTACTCGTATTCAGAGATATAAATAAATTGTAGCCCTATTTTGGAACTCTACGTGGGAGTATTAAGGGTTTACAAAATATGCTGTTTTTTCTCTCATGCCACTTTTAACTGTTTTTTTTTTAGAAATCCTAAGCTACTACCTTTTCTCGTGTTTAGATTATGTTTATTCGCCAGACATTCGAAAACTATGACGCAGATCGCTAGCTAATTCGAGTAGAACCAATAATATGTGTTAATAATAGCTTTGGATTAATATAGTAATTACTATAGCTACACATACATATAGTCCATGTTTCCTGTGATATCGCCAACGGAAGGGCCGAAGGAAACGTGGGCAGCTTCCGGCACCCACGAGTATGTTCCTAGCAAAACGACGGATTTACGTAAACTTAAGTGTTAAGTAAAGAACGTTTGTTTAACTCACTAGTTAAGGTGATGACATGGGCTAATTCTTATATGTGCAATTTATTTGTTATAAATCATAAACAGATATGGCGTTGAAAAAATGGCTTCCCTAAAAAAAGAAACAGTGTTTGTTGTACAGAAAAAATAAAATGTTATATTTTTGCTTTCATATATATAAATGAACCTGATTAGTGCTGAACTTGTTATATAGATTTTTAGGATTATTTTTTATTTTATTTTTTCCTATACTTTCAAAATTTAAATATTCATGCCACTGCCCTAAGAGATTATCGGTGTCGTGTTTACTTCCAAAGATTGGAGATGTAATTGAATCGACCTTTTTTGTAATATTTTTCTTTACTTCACATATTTGATTTGGATAAGTAGATTATTATTATTATAATACGAGCTAGAAATGGTTCAGTATGGGGCTAACCAGCCGTGTGTGAATGTGACCTAATATTATATTATATATTATTATATTATTTAACAATAAAATGTTTACTATTATTGTAAGATTTACATTTGTAATGAGAATGAGTAATGGAATTGATTTCTACTCAAAACAAAATTACTGTTATTTAGTTGATATATTTAACTTTTTATTATTATACTCGTATGTGCATTCGCTCTACTACACTTTCGCGCAACAACTAAAACTTCTTTTCAACAAAGAAATTTCGTTAAAAGTACATTAATTAATGTATAAAGTTAAGTAAAAGACGATATTTTGTGACAAACACGTTCTTAATAGACAAATCCTGAATATACTGACCTCGGTAGGAAGTCAGAGCAAGTTCAAGATAAGAGATTTCCCGTTGTATCATAGAAACCCCACACGGTGTTTCATTCAAGTCAACTGCGCCTTTCAATTTCACTCATACATATTTCTTCGCATTAATTTTAAACGAATCAAAGCTCTGTTAGAAACAGGTTAAGGACTATTTTTCTTTGGCAGAGAACGATGTTGTACCCTTTTGGGTTGCAAAGATTTCCAGTTGTCTTCAAGGAAACAATCCATATTTTATCGTAAGACGCCTCTGCTATCGGTACAGTGTCACAGTAGTGAGCAATTACAGTAGGCAAAACCTACTAAAGCTACCACCTGTTCCCACTGCATATTGTTTGTAATTTTCTTAGACCATCTTTTACACTTCAAATTTTCACCTTGATTTCGAACCGTGAAAGATCAATTTCGCATGCGTCCTATTCTTGTTTTCTTTCAAAGGAATATGAGTTTATATATAGTTATTATAAGATACAAAATTGCCTGGAAACAGTTGAAAATTATTTCCGATATAGGATAACAGCCCACGCGCTTTCAAACGTATAGATTGTCCGAAGCATCTACCGACGTGATGAGTGAGGCTCTACACTAAATAAAACAATTGAAACACTGTAAAGAAGTTAAAAAATGTCATATCTCTGAAATTACCGCATAGCAATATAAAATCTTTTTCAATCTAATTTCTGAATACATCTTATAGTTATAATAATGCATAAGAATGGCCACTTAGCTTATACGAAGCAAAACAAGAAGATTGACAAATATGTTTTCATTATGCTATAAAAACAGTCCATTTTAAGCATGAGGCATGTTTGACAGCTTGTTAAATTCTACTGATATGGCAAATTATTTTATAATGCTTGTTTTTAGTTTTATAATTTTATTTAGTGTTTTGCTTTGAATGCTGATTTTGATAACATTTGACTTAGATAAGCATCAGCTAAGATTCAGATGGGATATTATTTGGATTGAGTTAATTTAATTAATTTGAAAAGAGCTAGATTAAACAATTAATTTAATAAGAATTAAAACTGACTGAAGATCATACTATATGACGTGTTTGAGAGGAGGCTTGTACTCTGCAGTGGGAAGACAGGCATGAAAAAATTAAATTCATTAAAAAATAGAGACAATACCTATTTGGGAACCTTTATAATAAAGTCAATATACAATAACGGCATTAGTACTTCCTGAAATGCTTCATTTGTGCTACATGTTCGTTTCAATGTTTTTATATTTTAACCAGCTGACCCGGGAAACGTGGTTTTGCCTCACTTAGGGGTACGAACAATAAATATTGTAGCTTATATGACACGTTCGTAGATTTACCATAGCAGCGCCATCTATTGATTACTTACTCAACCCAGTCGAAAGGTATCGACATCTGTTAGAATCTCTTGGAGTTAACAGATAATTGTGACTGTCAAATAATAAGAGACAATAATTAGCAATAAATTGAAATTGCGACTATAATTTGAGATTTAAACTATCCTATCTCTCAAGTTGGATCGAACTGCACATGGTGTGCGAATTTTATTATAATCGGTTAAGTGGTTTAGGAGTCCATTGAGGACAAACATTTGTGACACGAGATTTATATATATATTAAGAAGATATGGTATCATTTTATTACTCATCTGGCAAGAAAATTAAGTTACAATGCAAACACTTTCCACAAAACGAATGGCGCAACAAAATACCATACGCACGTAGTTTTTTTTGTAAATAAATAGTTACTTATCCAACCATTCAGTAAATCCAAGGTACTCAGTGCACAGCCATAAACAGTTTCCCGCAATATAAGCAGAGGTCACCACAATAAACGCATAAGCAATAAATAATTTGGAAATTAGCGACCCAAGTAGTCACCTTTCATAACCTGGGGTAAAGACGCATCGGGACTAGGTTTGCGATGCAACAAAAGTAAGGGCGTTAGCTGAGGCTAGGTCGATTTTTTTCGTTATTCTACGTAAAGGTTTGAAGATTCGTGTTGAATTTCATTATTCAAAAGCTATTTTTATCTGAGCATATTAAAATATTTTTAACAGAGTAATTGTGTTCATAGTAATATCATAGACAAAGTATATTAAACTTTAAAATACTTTGTCTACAGTAATACAAAATATATTATGTACATTGATTTTCATATACATAATAATTTATTTATATGATATATACAGCGCGCGTGATGGGCATCTTTACGAGTGAGCAGGGGTTGATTAATTTAAAGCTATTCGTTGACATTTTCATTATATTAGTATTTTAAATTAGGCAGTGGAAATAACTAATTACAAAATACAAATTCAATATTACTCAATGTAAATCAAATCTAAAAAAAAAAAATTAATAAAAAAAAAGTATATCTTATCTAAAAAAACAGTGTCAGTGGGAAGAGTACCTAAAATGCCAGCCGAGTTGCCTCTTTGAGGCAGTGAAAAAAAAGAAAATGTGTTTATGTTATGTGAGCATTATCGATTTTCCTACCTGATTTAATCCAAATTGATTCATTCTTTCTAGCGAGGTTCGTACTATTAGTTGTTATTTCTTCGAGCAAAACAGCTTTTCATCAAACGGCTTGAACAGTTTTGTTGAAATTTGGTATTAAGTTAGATTAGATTACATTGTACTTTTTAATCTGGATTAACGCGGGTAACACACGGTTACGCAGCTAATTTAGAAAAATACAAACAAAACTTTGTTTTTTTTTGTTAGTGATTAATATCCTATATATAAAATTTCCATGTCACAGTTAGTTACCGTACTCCTCCGAAACGGCTTGACTGATTTTTACTTAATTTTATATGCGTATTTTGTAGGTTTGAGAATCTGCTACTATCTATTTTTAAGGTAAATCAACGTTTGCCAGGTCAGCTAGTACATATATATAGTTGAATACGCGAACATTTCTGTACCGAAGTTACCAAAATGCAGTGCGATTAAACCTTCAATACAAAAAGGTGTAAGCTCGGCGTAGGTGTGACATACAACTATCTGTTAACTGAAATTCCTAATTCAATTAACATTTGAACATTACTTAACAAAAGCACAAGTGTGTAAAGAAAGCATGAGAGTCTATAGAATGTTTGGTGAGCGCTTGCAGTTCATACGTACCGTTAGGATGCGATTATACATTATACAGGTTGATTATAATAAATTTATGCTTCTGGAATTCAGTGGCTTATTGTAACTAACAACCTTTCATTATTACAAATTAGTAAGTTGTGTTAGTGTGTGTTTGATACTTCTTCACACTTAGTGATTGGAATGAAGTTTGGTGTAGTGGTAGCTTATATTCTGGATTAACTGGGGTCCAGTTTACCTCACTTATTGCGCAAATTAGGTAAACATTGGTTAGTACATTACGCCACGGTAAGACTCCAAATAGTCACCATATCGTTGTAAAAAAAATTGCTGAAAGCAATAAGAAATGTATTAAATAGATAAGTCTTTTAAAAGCGGCATTTTCATCTGGGCGCTACCATGGGTCGGGTGACACGCCAAATTGTAGGTCCCGGCTGATAGTCTACAAGCAGTCGTTAAGACAAGTCAGAGGCCTTCGGGCGGCTTGAAAGCTCTCGACACCAGAGCTCGGCCACTTAGTTCATACGAAGAAGAAGAAGAATAATATATTGGGGTTAGCAGGAGTACCAAAATCCAAACATATTATCATAAGCCAGAGCAAATTTATGTCATGAAAGTTCAGAGTATTATTGGTAGCATTTTGAAAATTCTATCAATGTTACGTAACTCGCTTTTATGTTTTTCAAAGTTTCTAATCAAGTTTCTAATCAAAAAGAGATATTCCGATTAAGAGACACACGTTGAAAATATAAACCATAAAAATGCAAATAAAATTAGCAAGTTTTGCGCCTATGTTGAGAAACCTTATACGTTTGTGAGTCATCAGCAAAATTAATTTTCTGACTCACTGAAGAAAACTGCAGTTTCTTATCAAGCCTAAGACTGACACAATAAATCTCTGGTCCTTTAAACATGTCAACAGAATAAAAAACTTTATAAAACACTTCAGCTTAGTAATAATTTAATGAAAATGTTTATTTAACTGAGAATTTTAAACTTCCTAATTATCTAAATAGCTTTTTTTATTTTAATGCCGAATAATTTATAAACATTCGGTTCAGTAACGTTCGATGCAGACACCTTTTTACCCATCTTTGGATGGGTGAACATGCACAAGACTGCCTTTTAAATAGTGACATTTTAATCTTGGCGCTGTTGTGGGTCGGATGACACATTAAATTGTAGGTCCCGGCTGATAGTCGACTTAAATAACTCTTGACAGAAGAGCTTAGAAACTTGCTCTTATAAAAAAGACTACCGCTCAATGTATAAATTAATAAGTATTGTTATTATAAATTTTTAGTAAGAAGCCAGACATCTGGAATGGTGAGATGAGAGAGAGAGATAGTGATATTAAGAGTGGCGGTCATTCTAATTGTCATTTATCAATTGCGAATGTCTATTTTTCTAACTCATGGGTGCTGGATGACAGTTCGTAATCTCCATAACAAATTAAAAAAAGAAGGAGATAGAAATCACAATAGGATATAAAATTATAATATGCAATTTTTTATTGCAACAACGCTAAAATTAAAAATTTAATTAAAGAAATAACCAAATTATAATAATAAAAAGCCTTACAAAAAGTAGTCAAATGTAAGTCAGTGTCCGCGGGTAAGGTGCCTAAAATGCTGGCGGCATTACCTCACTGGATCGCCAAACTTATACGTCGGCTGAGATAAGCGCCAGCTCTTGGGTAATTGATTCTGTCCACCAGCCGTTTGGAAAGATCAATAAATAACTTACAGGCGTTGGGGCCCCATGGTCCGAAAGTTTCAACCCCAAAAAGCTAAAATATGTATCCATTGCTTAGGCATTCATATGGCCTTTTGAGGTTCTCAGCGTACGAGGCAGCTGCGAACAAAATTATTCATTTACAATTAATATCAGTTATACTAATTATATTACAACCATGATAACAATTGAACATCAAACTCAATAAGCATCTAAACAATAACCAACCATTTGTTTATATCCGTCAAAGATGATTTAAACCCTAGATTGGAACGTATAATTTCATTCGTTTATTTAACCACGAAGTGTCAGACGTGTACGATTGATGTGTATCGGATTACATCATTGATGACGTCATTGCAATGCCATTTCAATCGACGCTCGAGACTAGTGCCTGTTCACATTGAGGTTCATTTTGTGAGACAAATAATATTCGTCGTATGTACTAACTGGTCAAGCTCTACCGAAGGCCTTTGACTTGGCTTAACGACTGTTTATACTAAGACTAAATACAAATACAAAATACAAATACAAATTTTTATTTATTACCAAAGGATTTAACAGAACCTAATACTACTTATTTTATGTGAAGTTAAGCTAACATTATAAAAATATACTTAAGTGACTAAACATACCAGCCCTGAATAAGTCCTAACAGCCATGATTTAACGTGTCATGTGACCCACTGTAGCGCCCAAGTGCAAATGCCACTTGAAAAGCGACAGTCTTGTGCATGGTCACCCATCCAAACACTGTCCGCATCGACTGTTGCTTAGTTTTGACGATCGCGTCAGATCACTCCAGCTAGCCGAGCTACAAGCGCTATATAATAGTCCGGATGATAATTTAATAATGGCACTTCTCGGCGCTACCGTGGACCGGATTATACGTTGAATTGTAGGACTTGGCTTTTTCTCTTATAACCAAGTCAGGGGGTTTGGGTGCCTTGAAAACTCAATACTAGAAGCCTGATAACTATTCTTCTACGATAAGGAAGTAGAAGTATGTAGGTTTAAGCAAAAATTTTAGATATAATTTGGTCTAAAAGTATTTGTCAATAGCTACGCTCCGCGCCGTTTCCTCACGTAAATCCAAGGTAAAAAAGGAGCATACATAATGTCCAATCCAGGGCTTAAGCTATCAAGCTAAACCAATTTTGATCCATATTGCTTCAACGTGAAGGAGTAATAAATATACCCACACATACAAACTTTTACAGGGGATTCTTCCACATGTTTGATTTCATAGACTTTTTATTTTGTTTTGTTTGAACTAAATGGCAAAAATATTTTGATACAAATAATGTTCTCAAAATGATGTGAAAAAAGATAACAAACGATATTAAACCTCTTTACGACTTTTCTTGCTAAGATATTGATGGCGACGTAGTGTGAACGAGGCTTAATGCAAATTCTAAATTCAAATATGCCCTTCAATGTTACGAACTAGCCCGTTATAGGCAATACGATTAATTCCATTAACGTATTGCGGTTACGGCTCGTTTTGTTACAGTAAATTATCTCTCTTACTGTTATTATATTGTAAATACATAAATAGGACTTTAGGTCATTGAATGAATGAGTGAATGAAGGAATGAATGAGTGAATGAAGAACGAATGAATGAATGATAATTGTATTTGTATGCAAATATACCATTCATGCATTATAATATCATTCATTCATTCGTTCTTCATTCACTTATTAATTTATTTCACTCAAATATTATGTACAAATATTTCGAAATTGTTAAATATATTTAGAAAAAAAATGTATTAAATTTAATTTTAAAATAAAGATAGCTTAGATAGTATATTGAAAAAATATATACATACATCAATTAAGGCCTACACACATATGCATAAATCCTTTACCAGCTATACTATTACTAGTTTGTTTCCATGGGTTTGCTTAACGCTAGAATGCGATATCTCCGTACTAAACATATTCGAATTGCATGAAATACTAAGTTTTAATAAAAAATAAAAACTAAGAGTCCCAGGTTCGATTTCCAGGCACGGCCAAAATTTTGTGATGAACTTTATTAGCGTCAGTCTGGGTGTTAATATGTATCGATATAAAGTGTTCGTTTATGTATCTATATGTAATATATCAGTTGTGTTAGCAACCATAATACGAACTAGAAATGGTTTACTGAGTGGCCAATCTGCTTTGTGTGAAATGTGTCCTAGTATTTATTTAACTAATAAAGAAGACCACTCCGGACAAAACCTGACGGAAAAGTACCTATAACACTCGTGGCATTGCCGCGTTGTATAAATATAAATATTAGGACACATTTCACACACGGCTGGTTAACTGAACCATTTCTAGTTCGTATTATGGTTGCTAACACAACTGATATACTACATATACATACTCGTAACATATTTAACACCCAGACCGACAACTTAAGTTCAGCACAAAGATGTTGGCCGTGCCAGGAATCGAACCCGGAGCCTTCTAATTGGCAGTCCTGCATGGTAACCATTATGCCAACGAAGTCGTCTACCGGTGGATAACCTGATAAACATCTAATTGTAAATAATTACAAACAAACCACCTAATCTCCGAGGTTTGAATAAGCATGGATGTATGGATATCGCAATCGTGCTCAAGAGTCCATTAGCAATAATTAAAGTCGAGCCACCTCGGTAGACAATAAACCATTTATCGTGTTGGAATGATTTACTCTTGACAACTGGAAATCGAAAGTGAGGACCTAGAGCAGGGATTGTGAAGTTGATTGTAATAACTGTCATTAGCGAATATGTAGTTTTAAATTGTAGGTGTGATGGATTACGAATATGATCAATTACTGAAATTAATTGGAGCCATTAAATATAAATATATCTATATCATTTGGGGCCTAATTGCGATACGAGCTGGATGAGAGATATTCAAAGTTTGTGTTGGCGTTTGTGGTTCTACTTAGTTTTCAGATTTTCTATGAAATTTGCGGGAGTTTAAAAAAAACTACGGAGTAACTTAAAGATTGGAAGCTAATTTGGAATACTGGTAGAAAAATGGCATACTTTAATAAAAAATACACCAATGAGATTAGAAATTTATTAAACTTAAATAAAATGAAACGATAACTAAGAACATTAAAAAAAACAAACAAGAACTTGAATAGCTTCATTTGACTTACGGCATAGAAAATTTGGAATACTACTTTGATGACCTTTTTTCTATGTAATAAATTTCAATTCAATTGAAATTTTTGTTGATACAGTTTAATTATCCAGTATACATAACTTGATCGTATGTACATGTTTGTGCCGTTTGCGGTAGAGACGATGCCGATGGGACCGTGGGGGCCGGCCGCAGCAGCTTTACGGAGAACTTGCCAAGCGGCTGGTAGGGGTTTCGGGTGTCCAGAATGCTGGCTTTTCTTCGGTCAGAAACAAAGCATTGCCAACCAACGTGGCAATGCTGCCAGCATTTTGGACACCTTTTCCTCTACCCCTAGACTTTTGTAGGTTAGGTTTTAGTTGAGTGTTTTATATGATTATTATGTTGGTTATAAATAAATGCTCCGTTATACAGTAATCTCGTATCAACTAAGCTCCCAAGGTTACGACTAGATCCAGAAATATTGAAGCTGTGACTGAAAGTTACAATTTGCCCCAATTAGCAAACACTATAAAGTAGTCAAGATATAAGAATATTTACGAACAAGAAACCAGTAAATGACAAATTGAAAACAATGTCGAACAGAGAAACGGAATCAATAATTGTTGAAATATCTTATATTGTCATCGAAAGGAAGGTTTAAAGATTTCTTAGTTGGCATCTTAAAACATTTTTTTATACACAAAAAAACGCAAATTTTACGTTTTCAAGAGCCCAGATTAGAAGAATAATATATTCTTAATCAGGGTTCTTGAGATAAACTTGCGTCATATTTTTATGATTTTTTATATCTAATATTTTGAACAATGTAACCGCTGATTCATAATAAAATTTGATGTCTAGTAATTTTTTTTAACAAGACCAGAAAATATGTCATAAAACATAGATTGTTTCATGAATATGTCTGCATAAATTAACTAAAATCATTTTCATATCTAGGTCACAAGACCACTGTAGACTAATTGAGTGTTATTATAAAAGATTTATTTGAAGCAAGGTATGTAAATTTCTTATTAATAACTGATTCAACTAAAGTTGTTTGTATCACAACTATCCCTGATTGGAAAAAAATACAATCATGTTATTACTTCTGAACTAGGTTTAATAAATCTAGAATAAATTGTGACACAGATAACTACATGTCAAACAAAAACCAATAAACGTCACTGCACTTTACTAATAAATATGTATTTATCGACATTACATTAAATCATAAAACTAATAAATCCTAATAAGGGTTCTTTACTTACATTTATTTACATTATGTAAAGATTGAATTGCGGTAAGAAAAAAGTGTGAAAAATTGAAACAATGGAGCTCCCGAACGGAATTTCGTTTTAGTTTTCAGTATAAAGGGTATCAACGGGACTCTATTACTGAGGCTTGTACCTCGCCAGGGCTGCCTAATCACTTTTCTAATACATTAAATACAATTCCTAGAACTAATGTCTATTTATCCAGTTATAGGAATAAGTCCATTAACATAGAAGATATAGTTTTGGCAGTGTAACGTCTAGTAGAAGAATGGACTTCGTCATGTATGTAGAACTCAAGCTCTTTAAAGGTTCTAGACAATACAGACTCTAAACTGATCTAGCAAGAGAATAACAGAACTAAATAACCTAACATAGGGAAATCCTAAAAGGGAGATTAGTGACATATAAACAAACTTGTAATTTAACTATTTACATTTATTTACCATATTCATTACAACACATTCATAAATAACATAATGAAGATAAGGTAACACTGAACAACCGAAGCAGATCGCAGAACATGTGTAGCATCTTCTTGCTAATAAATCAAAGGAAAGTTAAACCTTATTTAACAAATACTAGGTTTCATAGTGCTTGATTCCTGACTATCAATATTTTGTTGATAATCGGGAAGAACGGAGCCCCACTCACGCTCCAGTTCCGTGAAAGTCATCCAGGGTGGTTATTCCCCCGTCAAGCACTATTTGCTCACCTTTTGTTGGAGGGCATAATTACACACTTTTATGCCATCATCATTCAAGTCGAGTCATCGAAACGACAGATCATCTTACAATGCAAATTGTCTAATATTATAAATCTGGCAAGCACCTTGTATACCAACTTATAGATTCAAGTCTGTTATTCCACCTTGTATACAAATTTAGTTTTAAGCCTAATACTCCTCCATACACTCGCCCTAAGCAAATTAACTCGTTGGTTAATATTAATTAATCTAAGCAAAAGGACAAGAGGGCATCCTATATTCTGTCAGTTTGTTCAGTTTCCTATAGTATAGTCCATTACCTACTAGATCAATCACCTGCTTACAAACTGATACTTCCTTTCAATTCTCTTTCTTTTATTTGATATAATCCAAGTAGTGGCAAGGATTTTAGCCCTTAAATTATACCAAACACTGCAACCATCGCCACAGTTTACCTTTGGATCCTAAAGGACTCTTATGTTCGAGTCCTAAAGGTCCCCCGTCAATTCCAGGTTTCCCTATCCTAACTATCCTAATTTTCTAAGTACTATAACGAATCTATCCTATTATTTGAAACTTTAAACTAGTCTGTCTGTAGCTGTCGGCCCTAGACTAATCCTAACCCAATTAAACACGATGCTCTAATCTCAGTATGTTCAAAGAAGGAAGTAGAGATGATAAATGAGATTGATATATTCTCCTGGGTCGGCAGAATATATAGATGAAATATTCTCCTGGGTCGGCAGAATATATAGATGAAATATTCTCCTTGGGAGGTAGAATATAGATGAAATATTCTCCGTTGGTGGCAGAATATAGGGATGAAATATTCTCCTTTGGAGGTAGAATATGATAGTCGAACGTGATTATATATTCTCTTTTGGGGGTAGAATATATATAATAGAGAAGTCTCGCTCTCTTACTTATACTCAGATTAGAGTCATTAATTGAAATAAATCAACATTATACTTTGTCTCATTAAAATAACTTGACACAATATTTAAGTGCATAATCTTGCATATAATGGTTCTTTTATATCTCAGGAAAGTAAAGCAGTAGACATGTTTATGTCCAAGAATAAAGTATGACTATACTTTTGAGTAGCTTGGTCGCTATAAAGTTGGTTTAAATAATCTCATGAAATAGTAGACATAATAGCATTATCAATAAGATTTAATGTCTTTTCAAGTTTAGTTCTTCCTTTTAAAAGAAACAGTTTTCTTGTTGTAAAATATAATTCCACAAATCGATACAATAATTATAGCTCCGTAAAAGTAAAGTAAAAGGCTTGCACAAATCAATCTAGTGTATATTTAATATTATATGATCTTAAGTTTTACATTCTTATTTCAGCGTCTAGTAAATTAACCTCTTACCTCCCTTCTCTCCTGAGAATTACGTGAATGGTACAATCTCACCCAGATCCAGTTGCGACTCAGTCCAGGAGAATTACGCTCAGAATCCAGGAACCTGGATCCCGGAACCGCTGCACATTAGTACTTTATTTCCACACTATTTGAACATCACGTTTTCTTCTACTTAAACAGAAAGATACAATTTATATCATATTTTTCACAATTTTCCATCTTTTCACTTAAAAATCCCAAACGTCAATCCCCGATATTCGAATGACAATCTCTCTTTTCCCAAATTCAAATATTTTTCGTTTCTTTTTAATTTCTCAGAATAAAGTATGAAACCTCAAATGAGTTTGCACTCGCGCGAAAGGAGATTTATATCTATTATTTCTAATTCCAGATAATATTAATGAATTAATAACTGTAAGCCATTTCTTACTTATCTGTTTATCTGTCACATGGCTGTTTCTCATGAACCGTGATGGCTAGAGAGTTGCAATTTTTACAGATAATGTATATTGGTTGCCGCTATACAACATGGATGGAGTGTGTGAAAGAAGACATGAGAGAGAAATGAGTGAGTGTAGAGATGACGGCTGACAGAGGAGAGTAGAAGAAGAAAATTTGCTGTGCTGACCCCACCTAGTGGAATAAGACAAGGATAAAGAAGAATATACAACATATAAAATAATATACAAATGGAATAAATATATGCATATATATGGGTTTTACAATATTTTTTACAGAAAATTCGTAGAAGCTTGATATTGAATTATAAAAAAAAATACATGCAGTCGAATAATAAACTCTTCCTGTTTTTAAAAGGGTTAAAAAGAAGCAAATTTATAAATCGCAAAGTATTGGATTACAAATATAAAGTTTTAAAAAAGTGATAAAATTAAAATGAAGTCAATATTTACCCCTACACAAAATATACGCAAATCCGTGACAGACATTCAGCAGTAGATAAGAAACAATAAAGCAGCGGTAGCAGCCATTTCCCAAGCATTGAATAAAGCAATAACAATTGATAACGTGCCTCGATAGGGTTGTAACTCATATCCATTGTTGCTGTAGAGTCTGGAATTGAGGTCTGCTCACGGATTTGAAATATTACAATACGAATTTAATTTCATTATGGTTAAGGATGTTGGAAAATATAAAAATAATCTTATTACATAAGAAAAGTTAGAACTACATTTTCAGTTTTCCTCTTTTTCGTCGTGCTTCTTTTTTAAATCTTCTTCTTTGCCTGTAGTACACTAGGTACATGAATTATGACGTATAAGGTAAAGATTAAGAAGATATAGGAATAGTTCGAAACATAAAAGAGAGAGGGGAAGACCAAGAAAAGACTTTACAAGCCAGATCATAAGGAGAAGTTGAATACATTTATAAGATCAGAAGTGAGATGATTAATTATTTACTGAGTATTACTTAATCGCATTTAAGGTACTGTCGTTACACTAAATTACTTTAAAGGTTTTAATCAAACAATGAAATTCGTCCGTAACAGTCGATTGCTTCGTCACCAAAAAAGTAATGTCTAACCACCGTCCTCTCACTCTTTTCTTCAATTCTTATCTGTCAAAAGATACTGCTTGGGTTGCCAGTATCTTTTGACTTAAATACAACTGACGAAAATATAAGCACATGTATTAATTACATTTTATACAAATTCTCACACATAGAAGTCAAAATTATGACAGAGAATAGGAATCGATGGCAAACACTTCGCTGACAAACGCGTAGCTTAATTTACACTAGCTTGTACACTCTGTGAATTAATGTTAAGATAATAAATATATACATATTGTATGTATGCATTTAAATTACATTCAATACAATATAAATGTATCATCTATCAATATCTTTTTAAACTCTAATAATACCAACTTACTACTACAAGTAGTAAGCAAATTGGTTGAGCTTTAGATAAAAACTAAAGCCAGTCAAAAACCTCTTTTAGTCCATTGCCAAAGCATAGCGTATCCAACACGCTGGAAACTTTAACACGTTGAATTAAATTGTAGTCAACTGGTAAAAAATATATTATTACTAAGAAAAACAATATTTTTTCATTAAACTGTTACAAATTTCGTTAGGTACTTATCTTACGTTTTATGATATAACAAAACCATCAGTGATTGATTTAAGGTAAAGTAGGACTTGTTTAAACTGTTTTTAAAGTGAGAACGAATTCCTAACCGTAGAATATAACAAACATAATTCAATTCCATTGACAAATAGCTTACGAGTAGAGCCTGAACAGTGAATGAGACCGCAGCTAAAGAGAATCGAGAATTTATGTAAACAAGTTTAAAACTTAAATATTTAAGTAACTTCTTTTATTTACATTTAATGAAAATATACATTTTAATTGATAAAACTAATTATATAAATAAAAACACACACACACACAAAACCTTACAAATAGAAAATTAAATCTAAGTCAGTGTCCGCGGGTAAGGTGCCTAAAACGCTGGCGGCATTACCTCGCTGGATCGCCAAGCTTATACGTTGGCCGAGGTAACTTCTAATACTTAGTGGATATTCTGATTTAAAGTTTGAATAGGTCTTAGACTCTGGTTAAAAAACAGACAGATTTTTACCACTTCAGGTAATTTGAAAAGGTAATAGACCCTTTCCAGTATATTTTAAATTTGCGGCAATATTTTAACTTGCTGGAACCAAATCCAACCCTGCTTTAGAGAAAAATTGGTTGTATTTTTTATAAAAATACGTGGATATTATATCAAACGTTTCTTAATTCGAAATCAAATGCCTTGAAAATTCCACTTTAAAGGGATTAAAAAGCTGGCTCGTTAAATTAAGTTCTTAAACTTAACCTTAATATTTTTTGTGATCTTTTATTAATTACTTAAATAAATTTGATTTTAAACGAACACGCTTTTGAAAAACTTTCCCCAATCACTTAATGGTGTGTTCCGGTAGCCTGATTGTAAGCCAGTATTTCCATACTAGGCATGCTCCGTTTCCATTGCAAAGTTTCGTTAACCTGCGAAGTTCCGCGCTCTGCTGGTCAATATGTCGCACATTCATTTCCTTAACGTCACTAAACAAAAATGATTAATTTTGAGATAAGTAACTCCTCCATCTATACTACGGACTTTACTCTTTTATTCTCAAAAACACTCAAAAAGCAAACAAATTTTGTTTAGTGACATTAAGGGAATTATAGTGCGACGTATGTAAATAATAAGCACACATAAACTTATACACGTGCAACTTATAACACCTTTGTTCCGTCGTCGGTTGTTTAAAATAATATTTACGTGTATTTACATAAAGTCTGCGGTGTTTCCGTGATTGCGGCCGGCGACACAGACTCAGATAAGCTCAAATGGTGCGAAAATACCGTTCTCAGGAGTGCTGGCCACGATGTTAGGGGACTATTCTAGCCTGGTTGATAGACATACTATTAGAATTTATATATTTTAGCTGGAAATAAAATACAAAGTGAAAATAAATAAATAACTTTTGCTAGTTAAATATTTTATGTATACAAATACAATACATTTTTTTTTTATTTACTTTAAAGTTGTGTACGTACAATAATTGCTAAGAGTGGAAGAAGTAACTACATTTCATGGTACGTTCTTGGGGCGCTGTGCCTCGCGCTAAGTATCTTTCAATCCTGTGCCCGCAGCACAGGATTGAAAGATACTTAGCTACAGTTTTATTCGCTCCGAAACAGCGAACTAGGATCTTCTGTTTTCATAAATGGCGGAATCAAATAAATAAGTAAAAATACTTAATTTATTTTTTGATCAATACATATGCGGGAAAGACCAAAGTACCAAGGCACGTGCCAGTTTTAACACCATGAGCTATGTTTTTTTGTTTTTTTTTTTCACGTTTCACACGCGGCTGGTTAACCCCATACTAAACGAATTCTAGTTTGTGTTATGGTTGCTAACACAACTGATATGTTACATACACATACATACATATTTAATATAGACACATATTTAACACCAAGACCGACAGCCAACAAATTTACGGGTACTTGGTACGTGGCAGATCGTAGCAGACGATATATCTTCATCAGTTTCTAATTTGAGTAATCATGCCAAACAGCTCAATTCAACTAACGTACTTAAAAGTTTTCTAATAAGCACAACCTCAATATAAATATCATCATCATCATCAGCCTATGTTCGTCCACTTCTGTACATAGGCCTCTCCCAAGGCACGCCACTTGGCCCTATCCTGTGCTTCGCTTCGCCATCCACTACCCGCTACGTTCTTCAGATCATCGCTCCACCTGGTTGTAGGGCGTCCTACACTACGTTTGCCGAGACGCGGTCTCCACTCTAGAACTCGTCTACCATAACGGTCATCGGTATATCAATATAAATATAACTAATTATAATTATAAAAATATTAAATATACTCGTGTTAATCTGGGTCACAAAGAAGTTAATCCGGTATAAGAAGTGTGTTAATTCAACCTATCTTCATAGTAAATATCATCAAAATCCGTCAGCCGTTAAAGCGTAAAGGAGTCACATAGATTTTGAAGTTATTTGCATATCCCACGGGAACCACGATTGTTTTCGGGATAAAAAGTAGCCTTTGTGTTAATTCGAAGTCTAACCTCACACCAAATTTCATCAAAATCGGTTCGTTTGAGCGTAAAGAGTAACAAACATACACACTTACACACACGTACACACTATCGCATTCAAAATACTAGTAGGATGTATATTCACTTTCATTAAAATAAACATTGAGATGATGTATAATAATAATATGATGACACATACATATATGAAGAGTACGTACTGACAAAAACTGATACCAAATATGAGCAGCTTATAAGTTCCATAACCGGTAATCGTTTATAATCAAAACAAATCGAATTCATGACTTGGAACAAAAACGTAATCCTGAGCCTTGATGGTTGGGCTACATTTTCACAAGCTTAGTCTTATCTAACGTCAGAATCCGGAACTATCAAAATTCTTAAACGTTCACCTGTTGATTCTTAGTAAGTGGCGCCATCGCTGCAAGTTAAATTAAGTTTGCCAAACGATACATTACTCCAATGCGACGTCACCTCCCGACCAGACTCGCAGGTGCCACTTCTCATTTACATTCTTGTCACATACACAGTGCAACCGAAAACAATCCTTAACTTCAAGCAAACAAAGGTGAGATTACTATAAACCGTTCAAGAATGTTTTAAAAGCTTCGATGATGAAATAATGAAAGAGACATTTCGCAGTTGAATAAATCTACACCTCAGAAATCTTGATTGGTTTTATCTATATTCCGTGTTTACTTACAAAAAGTTGAAAACATTGTGAGGAAACCCATACGGTCTGAGGGTTACAAAATCCGCAGACGTGTGTCATTCACCTATTCGCACTTGACCAGTGAATTAAGGCCTATCTCTGTCTTCGGATGTTTTAAGCTGATACCTAATTTGAGACTCCTTCCTTTGCGAAAGGAGGCCCCAAGACCAATCGTATTCGTAATTACTGTCTAATTCAATCTCTTCACTTATCAACTAATTTTGGTAAAACAGCTAGCTGTTTAACTCAAATTTTCAAATGACTTAATTAGTCGTTATAACTCGAGTTGGTTACTAAATGAGTCGATAACTTAAGAAAATAAGAAGATTCAAAATATTTTTCTTTTAAATTCTACGTGTGTTTGTTACTCGCATAATTTTTAAGACATTTCTGCTACGAGTAAATCAATACGGCTCAAGTTAGATTTTTTGCGGCCAAAATATAATTGAGGCAGACCGCTAGGCTCCATACATCAAGGTTTGTACTCCTATTCACGTGTATCTACTAACTAAATGGACAACAATAGAAACAATGATTCATTTCGCATATTGCATTATAATATTCTCCACCTACACTTGCAAAACTATGTTGTTAAACGGTAAAAAGTTCAATGAGAAATCAATTATGTGATCCATTACCCTTCAAGCATAAGGCAGTACTTAGTACTACAGTTAAAGGAGACTTACTGTAAACTATACTATTGTATGTATACGTACGTATATTGACTAGTGAATGTCACAAGCATGTAGATAGAATTATCTTTATAGCAATATTACTAGTACAAGCTACTACTACGTACTATTACCACTCTGCTGGGACTCGGGGCCTTCTGTCTCGAGGAAACATATAACATATCCACCACGGATGGCACACGTCTTCAGATATTGTGGTGTTAAACATGTCGGTTTCCTCACGATGTTTTTCTTCACCGTAAAGCGTATATGAATCCACACACAACTCGAAAAACTTAAAAATCCTACTAGACTCAAAGTCAAACTCAAATCGGTAACGATAACTAAGGTAATAAATAGAAATAAGTAAGTAATGGAACACCATTTCTATGTAATTAAATTTATATCAGAAAGTGACCAACACAGAATAAGCATAGAAATCTAGAAATTGGCAAGATATGTATATTAAAAATATTTAATAGCAATAGACTAGAATTCCCAAAAATAAAACCCATTAATTTATACATAAGTAAGAGATAAAAATGGTACAAAATAGAGCATTATCGAACACCTACGAGTACCTTATCTCTTATATATAAAATTTCCGTGTCACAGTGTTTGTTACCGTACTCCTCCGAAACGGCTTGACCGATTTTTTCCAAATTTTATAAGCGTATTCAGTAGGTCTGAGAATCGGCTACTGTATATTTAGAAATAATTATTAAGGCATAACAACGTTTGCCGGGTCAGCTAGTATGTATATAGGCGTTAATAAGAAATTAATGAAAATTGTTTATAAACAATAATTTTCTTGAAGCTTATTTTTTTTCTAAAATATTTAGTTTAAGTGTAAGTATATTGACTCAACTAAATATTTATTTACTAAAATCTCATAACATTACAATAAAGGCAACAATATGTGATATTAATTAAAATTATATTCTATTGTATTACATCTTAATATCCCCATAAATATTAACATAGTGCGAAATATTATATGCGAACCATGAATGTTATAATCTGTATTTATGTAAGGATCAACATTATTTTACTATTGCAAGTTACATAAAATATATCTTATTATCAATTACGATTTCTAATACTTAACCTAAGTTATTAAGGAAGAACAGATACTTTCCTATTTTAATGAAGCCATGTACCGTCTGTACCTCGGCTTACTAACGTGATCTGACGTGATCACTGAGTTTAAGCAACGATCGATTCGCGGACAGCTTTTGGGTGGGTGACCATGCACAATACTGTCTTTTTAAAGGTGGTATTTTCATCTGGGCACCAACGTGGGTCAGATTATACGTTAAATTGTAGATGCCGACTGTTATGTGGTTAAGCCAAGTCAGAGGCCTTCGGGCGGTTTGAAAACTCTCGACAGAGAGCTTGGCCACTTAGTTCATACGAAGACGAAGAAATAAGTGATGTTTCCCTCATCATCATTATCATCGTCATGTACAGTCGTTTCTATCTGCTTATTCGACTACTGGGTATATGTCTCTTTGCTGTTATGCCATCTGCCTCGCTCCTGTGCTAATATACTTAAGGTTAAACAGCTGTAATGTCGTCGACCTATCTTGCCGCTCCTTTTCCCTAGCCTCGGTCACCACTTGGTTACAACCTTGCTCCACCTGTCATCACGTCGTCGCCTGGCCAAGTTTTCTGCCAAGCTCCATTTTAGCTTCCTGACTACAGATCTGATATATCGAACTTTCGTTCACTATCGATATCTGTACGAGGTTTTCCTTATAGTTACAAAATAATGTATATTAATGTTATTTTATTTTCAGCTGCATTTCCTTTAGTAGATGCAATAATGTCCCGCAAAGGATATAACTATGAGACTGGAACATATTTTTCGTTAAAATGGCAGGTCCAATAAAAATAAAACATTTTAGAGTTAATTTTCTTATTTTACGCCGAAATTTGTAAGTTTAAATTGACTGCCTCATTCTGCTAAACAAAAATAAGAGTATGTGATATATGTGTGTATCGTCTAGCCTATAGAATAAAAGTGAAGAATATTTAAGTATCTGATTATACCATAATCTGCGCTAATGTTGAAGTTCATGTTCAATTAAGTTAATATATTGTTGTAATTTATTGTAATGTTAATTACGTACAAAGGGCAGAAGACGGTTTGGCATGTGGTAAATGGTTGTTAACAAATTGTCAAGGCGTTCCCTGCATTCACGGCGTGGTATGACGAGAATATTATGTTCACAGCACTGCGTAATCGTTTAACTAAATTAAGTAAAACATACATACGAGTACATAAATATACCTTATTTTGTTCATTAAAAATGTCAGGTTAAAATATGTATAGTGAACTACTTATACGCGAATAATTCATATATATTTTGTTACTAAATAAATATATCAAGAGCAGGTCCTTTCTAGAACCTAACTGAATGTCGTTATCTTAAGTAGGAACATAAAATTGTAAGAGCTTCGCCTCAAACTAATATAAACAAAAATAAGTAGCTTATTTGATACTGCTTGTTTGTGAAGCTACCATAATCCCGATATACGAGTATTGTTACTCAGTTCGGGTTTGGTGGCAGCTCAAACAAGCAGCTATATTTAGTACTAAGTCTAGTTCCTACTTATTAATATTGTAAATTCTTTGCTTAAATAAAGTTATTTTTATGTTTTTTTTTTGTATGTTTTTTTTATTTTTTATGGACCTCTGACATGCAAGCTTCCATGCTTAGTTCAGAGATGCAGGCCAATATACTGTAGCTCTTGGCCAGCGTAGTGGAATATGGCCTACATCTCTCTCCTCGTGAGAGAAAGCCCCGAGTCCCAGCAGTGGGAACGTATAGTGGGCTGCTTATGCTCATGCTATACTATAGCTCTAAATATCAAATTATGTATGTTTATAAAATGTACTCGTATTTGCTACAAATGTTTATAATTTTAATTAGCAAAATAAAGAATTTTAATTCGAGTTTATAAATCTTTATTACTTTGCAATATACTTAAGTTATTACCCACCAACCCTAACTATCATAAAAGAATCCTTAAAATTCACAGAAATTGTAATAATGAAAATTGGCGGAGATCTCAGCTGACCGACCAAGTATAACATGCTTATCTTAGTCGTTATTTGTTAAAAAATGTATATTAAAATAAAAATAACAAAAAACTGATCTGAACCTAAAACCGTAGTTTATTGATTTTTTCAAAAGAGAAGTTGTAATAATTAATAATAGTTTCCTGCGGTAACCTTTTGACTCAGGCGTTACAAAGGTGCTTAAGGAACAGAACATCATCCGTACTCGTATAATTAAACCAATATCTGTATATCAATAATTGTTGCACTTCCTTAATGGCTCTATAACTTAGCCGTAAAGACTAGAATCAAGTCTCATTAAGAGACAACTCGTTCACGATGCACGTTGACAAATAAAAACTCAAGATTGTTAGTTCTTTTTCACAGGCATTTTATGTACCAAGTTCTAAAATGCGTGATTTCGACTTTAATAAGTCGAATTTATCTCCACACGACATTATAAACCATATTAAAAACACGTATATTGAGCAAACAGTATATATGTACATTTTTGTGTATCGACTCATAAACTATTACTAAATAACTAGGCTTACAAGTATATGTATGTATTAATGCACAGATGCTCTCTGAATCCCACATGAGCTACATCCTGGGTTGAGGGATTCAGCGCCTTCCTTTAGCCTCTATTATTTCTTATTTTACCTCATTGTAGATCCCAGAGATCACAGAGATCCATCATAGGCACATAATTTTTTAAATAATCATAAATAAATATGGGAATAAAATTCCGAAACACAATCAATAAACAATAAATGCATCATTACCGTCAACATCTGGTTGCGTCCAAAAGTGCGTACGTGACATATAGATACACAATTACATACATACCTTGAACTGAGTATGTGTGTGTCTGTATATAAGTACTTGTGAAGATTAAAGAGTTGGTCTACGTACAAGGGAAATTATTATACCAGTCTGGGAACAAAACAGCATATTTTGAAAAATCCATTAAAATTCTGCGTAAATGATAGATCTAGCGAGTTTTCTCCAGTTATATATTATCTTTAATTCAATGCTAAGAATCGCTAGAATTCCAAAACACGATTAGGTTCGAAAAAATTTTTTCAATTTTGTTAATTGTTGATTTTACATAAATACATTTCGTGCAAAAACGAATGCCGTGCGGCATTGGTTCGCTCAATAAATATGGTGTGGCAGAACTGAGTATAATAGCGCTTTAAGCATTTCTAACACAATAGCTACGTTGCACTACGTGAAATACTTGAGTTTTATTATAACTCGTGTAAATAAAGTATATAAAATTTTAAAAGTAAAAATTAGTAAATTTTTAAATTATAAGTGAAATTTCTTAGTTTATATCCTCGCAAGCATAACGTTACGATAGAGAGAGAACGTTAGTTCTATAATATTCTGTGGACGAATTTTTTAATACCGAAGAAAAATATTTATTTTAATAATGTGTATCGTGACATGTAATTGTTTAATATTATTTTATTAATATTGACATCATTACATATGCTAATTTATTAATGTCACATATTAGGCACATGGATAAATTAATTACAAACTATGTCCAATATAAATGTCACATATTAAAAACTAAAATTAATACTAAACAAATAACCCGCCCCTGGTCGCTCCCGATACATAATAACATTGATTAGAAATTGATTGTATTACATATTGAAATTTTTTATATTTGACGATAATATATTGAATAATTATCAATGAATGGTTTATCTTGTTTATCTTGAGAGCCATAGGAAGCGAACTACACGACCCTACAAAAAAATTTTCGTTCTTTGTCCTAAAGTTTATACTATTATTTTCCAGTTAGTTATGCACAAAAACGAAAAGAAAATACCCTTTTTTGGTATAAAGTTTGCTTTTGTGATAGTTATAATAATAATACTCATTTTTCATTTTTTCATATATTTTAATTGATTTTAATATTTTTAAAAATACCGCGCGGTTAGAGTGGTGTTTTAACGTTTACACTGTGCCGCTAGATGGCACCCGAGTGATAAACAACCATCAGGTGTTATTTACAAGCCCAGAATAACTTAAAATGTCGTCACGAAAGTGCAAATACGATGCTGATGCATTTTGTTTTATATGTGGTCAATTTATTAAAGTTCGAGACGTGAAATATGAACTAAAGACATCTCACGTTCTCTGTAAAGCCTATGAAGCATATTTTGACTGTCCTGTACGGAATCAAGATAAGCCATGGGCTCCACATGTTGCTTGTAGTTATTGTAAAAGGTGTTTGGAAGGTAAGAAATTTTTATTTGGGGTTTATTGAGAGAAAGTAGCCATGAACATAAAAGAAAAGTAAAAGTGTGCACTTTTAAGTTATTTTCCACTTTTCTGTAAGCTAATTTGATAGTAAAACTTAATAAAAATGATAATATTTTTATTTCAATAGTTTTATTTTCAATCAAAAATTAAAATCCGAGATTTTAAAAATTTCTAAACTACCGAAATTTAATGCTTTGCAATCAAAGTCAAATTTCATGTTGACCCGTGCTATCAATTGTCTTCGTTATTGAATCTAGTTATCAGTAATGAACTGACCTGCAGTGCGTCACCAGTAGCCCGGTACGAGCGTACGTATGTGTGCATGTTCGCATGCTCGCGTAATGTTACCCGCCGGACACATTTTCCGTCAGTACCGAGTACTAATTGGCGACTCGTGTCCGCGAGCTAAGGACTTCATGGGGGATGTCTATAGAGCTAGTGATTTCACCAATTTTTACAATTAGTCCAGATTTTAAGCTACTAATATTTTCCAACGTTTTTCTTTCGTTTTATGAATTTGTAGTCTTCAAAGCTTATCTGGACTTCCAGTATGGTGTTGACCGTAAAAATGTTTATTTATTTAGTATCTAATACTTGGCTAACTATGATTTTGGTGTAGCGGCTGTACTTGTACTGACGGCCGGGACCTACAATTTAAGCCCTCATCATCACCTTTAACACTCTAGTTAGCTCACAACCCCATGTAGACATATTCGCGGACAGTTGGCTCTTAAAGTACACTAATTTACTGTGAAAAACAGGACATAATTAAAAGTAGTATGAGTGAACAATAATTCCATATCTTTTAGTTTTTTCATTAGTTTATTTTATTCACTTTCAGTCCTTTCATATATTTAAGTCTCTTTCTACGTGTAGTAATTTATGTGTTTGCATATTGTTATATATTTTGTATGTTTATTAAGTTATGTATTTTTTTTTATTTACTTAAGTATTGTACAAATGTTTACTTTTAGTGTGTTAATTTTAAGATTGTAGCGTTTTACACGTCTATGTTATGCTATATTTTAAGGAATAAATGAATTTGAATTTGAAGAGCGTCCGCTTCAACTGTTGTTTAAGTTAGATGATCACATCAGATTTATTTAGTAAGCGAGTCACAGGCGCTACAGATACATAAATATTATGGTTTTATCATCTCAATACAATGTCCGGTAACATCTCGAAGCCCGCAAGAAATGCAATACGAAACGTAACCGACAACTGAGCGGGTACAACTGCGTACCGACATGTAATTTGTCAAGCAATTTCAATAATATGCATGATTATATATCTATTAAAGGTATAAAGTGTTGATATCGGGCTAATGAGGTGAAGTCGGTCTGTCGCTGCTACTGAGATTTGTTCACGAGAACCAGTGAAAGTTTTTCTTGATATTGCTAATGGTAGAGAATTTTTGACTTGATTGACTGAGCGAAGTAAGGGAATAAGGTGTCTTTGCGTTAACGGGCTGAATTTGCGTTAACGGACCGAATTTGCGTTAACGGGCCGAATTCGCGGTCATATTTCCGTGCGTATATTTGAATATTTTGGTGTTGGTAATTTCGTAGAGTCTGCAATTTGAACAAATTTTAACAAAAATTTGGTAAACAAATACGTAGGAGATTTTAAATTTTGTGGTACCAACAAAAAAATTGTAGTAGTGCCATTCACTAACCGATTACGATAATATTTGGTAGAGCAATTTATTACCACAGTTAATTTTATTTTGTACTAACAATGGTTCATGAATTAATATATATCTTGAAGTCTACTCTTCAAAGAATACTAGTTTTAAATTGTTTTGAAGCGAACCTACTTACTATTATACTATTATTGATCGTAAACATTTTTGACAAAAACGTATAAAGTTATATTCAGATGTCATTAAAAACTCTGAGGAGATGTTTAATTGAAATCACTTAAAAGTACGCCAAACCGATAAAAATAACACAAAATTGAAACTTTAACAAAAACAAAAAGGACCCAGAACTCGTGACATTTTTTTTCGTTAGTCCTCGCGCTTCACACAAAATTTGCGCAAGACAGGATGACAATAATCCGCATTGCAAACACTCCAGCGCAGCGGCGAGCACAAAATAATGCAAAGTGAAAAATAAAATAAAATGTTTCCCACGTCTGGAATTACAAGCGAAATTCCGTTGAAGCCGATACGTGTTTATGTCTGTTCATAATTGACTTGTCGTGTCAAATTACCGTTTATTATTAGTTACGATATCACCACGGAGTCTTATTATTTCGTCCTGCTATGTATTTATGTGCCGTGGCTTTGCTCTTAGGAGATGTTTGCAGATAACACTTTGATTTCAGTATGACTTTGCCGTTTTATATAAATTTTGTGTTATAAGCATCCTCTTTTTGTTGGAGCTTTATGACATATTTTTTTTTAATCAAATTGTTTACTAATTGTTTCGTAAGCAACGCAATAAGGGAAAGTGGATATTATAACTTTTTGTTCATTTATCCTAGAAGTAACAAAACTAAATAATGTTAGAATTTATTCAACTCCTATACATATACTTCCAACGAGAGATGAAGAATAATAATTAGTCTTACGATAGTTTATGCTACAAATAACAGAGGGTAACATTAGGATTTAATCAACCCTTTAACGTGTCCTTCGAAAGAGAGATGTAGAATAATAAAAAAAATGTATGGAGAAAAACTTGCAAAATTATTTTTTTAATTATGATACGTAATTTTTTTTTCTGTGACTGTTATTTAAAGTGGCTTTTGAAAAATACATTATAAGGTTTTCCCAGCCCAAATTTTTCCTGTTGTTACAAAGCACTTTGCTTTAAAAATGCACAAAAAATTGTGTAGTTATGGTTTATCTACACAATAGTCAATATCCTGTGATTGTTCTAGATTCTAAAAAGTCTGAATCTAGGATCCAACTCAGGGTTCATAAAACCGGTAGTACTTTATAATACAGAAGCATGGTCACGCCTCTAAATCACCGTGAAAACTCAATTGAACTTAGTGCAAAGGTAAGTTCAGTAGAGCGTTCTTCCGTTAATGTGAGTACACAGCGCCGAAACCAATTCACAATCAATCGCTGATTAAACACTTTAAAGGCAAGAACGAAGAACGAATAAGAAAAATAACAAGCCAAGTGCGAGTCTGATTTGTGCATGAAGGGTTCCGTATCTTTGATCTTAAGGAACGGCAAATAATCTACGTGTGTTGTTTGGGAGTCCTTAAAATATTTTTGTAACATTTTTTTATTTACCTAATATGTTCAAAGTCGTTAATTCTTTTTTGATTTCGTTATTATTTAGTTAAAAAAAATATTTTGTACATATTTCTAGTGTTTAACAATTAATGTATTAAAATCGAGAAGGAACAAAAACACGTTTGTTTTATGGGAACATGATTAAAATTCTTATTTTATCCTAATTTTATTATTCGTTGTAGCGCCAAAATCTGTGAAAATTTGAACTTTGATAGCTATTACTATCCCTCGGATGACAAACAAAACAAACGGACAAAAAATATAACACAAATAGCTTAATACTCACTTGGCCAGTCACAAGGAACCCTAACAAGAAGATGGAATGAAAATATAGCAAACGGAGCGAAAAGAATCATACTATTATTAGGAAGGCAAAATGTATGTTTGTTTGTCTTTTCTGCTCAAATTTGTATTTACATTTAAATTTAGCACCTAAGAAATATTAAAACTTAATTTTATACTGTTTTTTGTACATAAAAAAAGCAAAACATTGTGAGGAAATTATAGCATGGTGGTAGAGCATTTCCTAGTGCTAGCAACTACCCTCAAGTGGCAAAATCTGTCGCCTAGCACTTTAAAGGTGATTCGGCAGCTTCCATGCTCTAGGCTAGAATGTCGCTAACTCGTGACTAGCCGGTCAAACACCTAGCTCCGTAAAAAATAGTTTCTTCTACCAGTCTATTACCTAGGTAACAACTTGCGAAACTTTGAGATTATTCATCCCGGAACTCTTTAACGCCACCGAGGACAGGTGTAAAATTAAAATTTAGAAAACCCAATACAACACTTCTTTGGTGACGGGCATTTTTGATTTAAAATGTTTTATAATAGAAGTATTGTACCAGTCAAACACTTTTCTGGGCGGGGAGACCAGCGGCGATGCGCGAAGCGGTCCTGCAACCCTGCCCACGTCGTGAGATGGGACACCGTGAGGTTTTAGTCGGTAGTGACCTCTGGCCCTCGAGTCCGACATACCCCGCTCACCTCCCTCAGGCTTGTAGCGGGAGATGCGTAAATGCATTTCCTCACGAAAAAAAAAGTCGAACACTTTTATTCAAAACTTTTATTTCATACACATGAAAAAGGTGAAAGGTGTTGTTAAAAAATATGTAGTAAAAATCTGAATTCAAATCGGTGCTTTAATTCAGAAGCCACGTTAATATAGACAGACACACATACACCCAAAGACATGTCAAACTTATAATGCCCCGTTGTTTTGCGTGAGGGGTTAAAAATGTGACACGTGTAATTATAGTCGAGATATCAGACTCGGTCAATAGTACGCTAGATCTCCAATTAGTAAGCGTACCGAGGCAGTAACCATAACAAATTCATAATTGGCATGAACGTAAAGAAATTATAAAGATGTCTTGGTTCCCTAATATACAAAAAATATTAAATAAAATTAAAATTAAACTCCTAATACAACTCAGCTCTGCATTTAGTAACTGTAGTAGTGTTAATTACTGAACTTAGCAATGACATAATTTTGATAGTTGTTGACTTAATTTTTATCACCACGGTCACCTTGAGCTATTATTTATGCCGGAATCAGTTCGAAGTCTTGATTGATCTGAATCATTGCGACAAAAACTATTTTATACTAATTACTTAGTACTTATATTATGGGATTTCCAACACTTAGTACCAACATTTGCAACGGCCTAATGTAATTACGAATCGGAGGATTTTTTCGCCTATTCAGGATATCCGGTCTTCGTACACGTGCCAGTTATTTATAGATCTGTTTATTTTTAGATCGGTTTATTTTTAGAACAGTGTCAATGTTACGCTACGTTTGATGAAGATGTTTACATTAAACATGTTTACATGTTTTTTTTTATATAAGTCGATAGGACAAAAATGGGGGAAAAAATTGGGCTTCGAATTTTTCGAGTAATGGAAGTGAGCTAGTGTGAAATCATCATGAGATATTAGGTCTCCGATCTCGTTGCTCAGTATTTTCATCAGAAAAATGTCTTTGAACCAGACCATAACGCTAGCACAATTTTAAGATAATAACAAATGCTCAATTATATATATAAGAACACGCGGCAGTTATTTTTGTTCTAATATTTACAACAGCGCCCATGGTGAGTTGTCATCGTAACACCTATCTATTAACATGCAGCAATTAAAACTAAACTTATCACTAAAACCTGCATTTAAATCGGAGTAGTATCTCATGAGTGACATATAATTATGACATAATAAGCTATAATAAAATAGCATTAACATTCAAATATTCACTAATAATTTATAAATACATTCAGCTTGGTGCTAAATTAAAAACGCAATATAAAAAATACCTCTATATTATTAAACACTAGCTGCACCCTATTAAAGACTTTTTGTTGACTGCAGATAGCCTGATGTCAACGCTGCGCTGCAGTCTACGGTGTGGCACGTTTATCTTCTAAGTAGAAGATACCTATCAACTCTACTTTTGAGACGCCCGGATGATACCTCTCAGGAAACAGAGACTCAGGTAGAGAGTTCCAAAGCTTCGCTGTCCTCACAATAAATATTTCAAGTGTTAGTACTCGTGTTAAACTCTTATAAAAACTAGCTTATGAAACTATCTCTGTACCGAATGTTGGTTCCAATGTTACACAAAAATTATCAAAATTCATACTTCCATTCTATCACACTTTGTATATAACATAAATGTATGTAAGTATAGTAGTAATCAGTAGCATTCTAAACTTACGTCATTATTGACGTCAGTTACTAATTACAAATGATTTAACAATTTTATGACTGATGGATGACTTAAATCAGTCAGTTTGTTTTGTATTAACAGATTTCAAATTGCATAAAATTAGCCGTAGGCTTGTAAGACTGGGCTTGTGAGTCATTGTGGACATGAGAACCATGTTACCATATAAGACAATAAGAAACGTTATAATTATGACAAACCCTAAATAAAATGAACATCATTTGTATAAGGGAAGGTCTATTTTTTATAATAAAGATTAACAAGAAAATGCTGTTGTAACCTGATAGTAAATATTAGGCTGGTTAATTCTAAATTCACTCCACAGGATTCTACAAGATACTAACTTTGATATACATAATTATGTGGTCTTTTTACCTTAATGAACAATAATTTTGCCGGAAACACAAGCATTGTTGTTGAAGCGCACGGAGCTCGGCTAACTTAGGTGATCAAACGCCATCATCGAGGTTACGCAACGCTCTATGAGGATATCTTGGGATGGGCTATCATGCACAAACCCGTCATTTAAAGAGCGGCATTTAATCTGTATGCTACCGTAGGTCGGATAACACGGCTGTTAGTCTTAATACAAGCAGTTATTAAGTCAAGTCTTGAGTCCAAAACTTAGCTTAGTGGCCAAGTTCTGGACTCTTTGCTTACACAAAGAAGAAACACACTATTTTTGGGAAGTAAAATATACAATGTTATAATAATAAAAAAAATTATATAATGTTCTTCATCATGATGGGCTCCCAGGTCCTTTCACCGTAGACACATGTCCTTAGATTTCAAGTCTCCAAACGGACAGTTTATTAACAATGTTTTTCTTCACCGTAAAGCGAGTAAAAATCCACACAAAACAAGTCAGTGCTGTATAGCCGGAATCAAAGCAAAGGTCCTCAGATTAAAAAAAACAGATGTGTTCCCCTCACGCTACACTCGTTATACCAACAGAAGAATAATTTTCCTTCAAATCCTGTGCTAAATTTATAAAAGGCACATGTGCTGAAAATATGAACGATATTGCTAAAATATTTTATAGTTGACTGGCAGCGATGATACGTTCTCAAAGAATTTGCTATTAAGGAAATTGGAGAAGTATAATGAGAGTGGATGCTACATTTTTATTCTGGTGCGAAGCAAAGTGATTCACCAAATTACGGGACCGGTGAAACTTTAATGGCGTTCGAAATTGGAACAACATACATATTTTGCCATTATGAAGAAATTTTCGGTAAATGCTTTCGATGAAATCGAACACCCGTCTTTTAAAAAACTCCGACAAAGGACGTAGAAGTGGCTGAGGTTGTGTAAACTGTTACTGATCTTTGTGAAGATAAAATGATCTTGATACTACTGGTCATTTTGCGTTGCACTTAGTGTGAAGTTTCAAAGTTCCAAAAATTTATTCGCTGTCAATGTGAAAAGTTTCAAAATGTAGTAGTACTAATTAAAGCAAAATTTTAAAACGAGCAATAATTGTTCGTCGACGTTTTTGTTTTTACAAATGCCCATATTTTGCATAATTTCCTAATCAACACATACATAGGCTTGTTGGGGCGGGTGGTGGTTAATTTTCGTAATAACTATAATATTGTAAATAGTTGTAATGTAATTTTCACTTTATTATTCTTAAGTCATATATATTTTTTTCATTGGGTTTTAAGTTGTAAATTTGTTATATATTCTTTGTCGTATATAATAATAATTAAACATGTAAGTACATTTGTAGTATAAAGTGATACATATCAAAATGAGTTTATACATAATTATGTAAATCAAATCAAGCAATATAACATTAATGTAAAAATTAGGATGCATTAACATAAAATAAATTAATCTCTTTAATTGTAAATCAAATGAAATACTGATTTGAAGTTTCACGCCCTTTACATAATAATATACCACTATTATAATGCTAATTATTATCTGTGTAAAATGTACATTCATGTTCAATAAAATATGTTCAATTATGTATGTTGATAATAAAATTTTCTAACTTAATTTAAGATCACTTTATCAAAGGCTCTAATTAATTTGAGCCTAAAAGATGTTCATATCTCAATGCAAATCAGCCTGTTGCCCTTTAAATGACAGACTGGCGCTAAACAAACGCCGTTTATGTATGCAAATAAGCTAAAGAACAAATAAATCAGTAGGTTGTGATTGAATAATTGTAATAATTCTATTACATCATGCATTTGTTTGCTCGTGAGTATTGTTATGGGCCTCGTATAGTTTGTTGTTACCTTTAACACCTTACCTTTTAAGTTGCAACGTAAGGTTCAAAAGAATTTGTTTGTTATTGGTATAAAATATTACTAAATGTTTACTAGCGCACCCCTGCGCTGCACTGCACCTTATATGTTCAATAAATTTGCAAATTGTATGATTTAGATATATAATAATCATAAAAGAAAAATCGTATTTACAAAGATATTTACAAACAAAGTCGTCGCTAAAATTAGCATCGCACCACTTTAGCCCACTACTAAATTCTTGAAAAGGCAGATGAAGCATGTCTTCATAGGCGGCAGTTGTGCGTTTTGATTTGCTATTCGAGCAAATAAAGTGGCCACGAACATACAAAATGATGGAATCTATAAACGGAAGTCTGGAAGTCTTTTTTGAGTATGCCTTGCTATATTATTATGATGATCATTTTTGAAATTGTAAATCAAACGAAAAGCTTTGAATCTTCACCTTGATTTCTGTGTAGCTCGATCTTTCATATATAAATCTAAGAACTTTGTATCGCCAAAAAATAGTAAAATATACGCATTAAAAAAAAACATTTGTTCGTAATTCATACTAAAAATTGAACTAAAAATTGAAAATATAAGTTGGGGATGGTATTTTTTTTATTAAAAGGCAATAAAATAATTACAAAATCATTACAATACAATTAATTCAAAAGCAAACCGATCAAACAGTTCCTAATGTCCCAATTTGGTTCAAATAAAAATAAAGGCAAAAGGCTTTAATGTTGTTAAATATGTATTAGCAACAGGTGTGACGCTATTCTGCCAAGTGATTTGTTTGACAAAACGCGTTTAACCAGTTTCGGTAATTTGATATCATTGACCATTTGGCGTCTGAGTGACTGGCTGTGTCAGTTTTTATAACATTGAAACTATATGTATGTAAAAATCACCGTCTTTGAGTCATCAGTATCAATATTGAAGCCATAATCGGTCTTATATTTATTGCCTTCTACGTACGAGTATAAAGAAACTTTTGATTTTGTTTTTGATATATTTAAATGTATTATTTTATGTTAGAAACCCATGAAGCTGTTAGCTTTTAGGTAATTGGGCTAGCAAACTCAAAATGAGACATCAACTAAAAAGCCTGGAACACCGACGCAAGGTTGCCTATCTATCAGTGTTTTATCGAATACATTTCGGAGAGTGTGCGTTGGAACTGCACAATCTCCGTTCCACTATAGAACGAGCAGGGCAACGGGTAATAGACACCGCTACACTGTGGAAATTCCGAAGATTCGTACAAAGCGCTTCGCCTCAACATTCATAGTGAGGACTGCGAAGCTTTGGAACTCTCTGCCTGAGGCTCTATTTCCTGAGAAATACCATCCTGAGATCTTCAAATCGAGAGTGAATAGGTTCCTTCTAGGCGAGCGTGCTCCAAAGTAGGCCGCAGCGTTGCTTAACATCAGGCAAGCTGTGGTCAAACGCAAACCTATTTCAAAAAAAAAAAGTGGTATTACAAAGGACTCTCACTGTGTGTTTCCTCCAACCTTAACGAGAGCCAGACTAAACATGCTCTACCTTAAGCCAAAGTGTCGCCGACTTCTGTGGTTACGCGCCCCATTGGTCAAATGCTTAACTGTGACATGTCAAAAATAAATTCTCAAATTAAAAAATTAAAATAAAAAATAATAAATATTAGGACTCATTTCACACACCGCTGGTTAACCCCATACTGAACCATTAAATTTCTAGTTCGTGTTATGGTAGCTAACAAGCAAAATGAAGTAATATATTGAATTTACTTAAAGCTGGAATTCAAAACTAACGTAACTTATGTTTAAAAGTTGTGTAAATAACTCTATTTGTATCTTATCGAATACATTAAGGATTATTGATTACTTAATAACCTTATCATTACCTGTCTTATTGGGTCATGTAAATCAATCCATCGAATGCATAATACGAACGAATAAATTTCCTTTAGAGCCAGCAACAATAGTAGATAGACGCCTAAGATCTGCCAACACTCGTACTAGCTAGTTTACACGTTGTACGAAAGACTGGATTGCCAGTATGCTCCTAACGTCAGACGTAGAAACTACTGCATATTCTGTGGTTTAACAGGCTGTAAAACAAAGTGATGGTCAATGTAAGAGAAGCAAAGTTACCAAGGTAATTCTTTGGTCTTGCCCGCTTAGCTTGTTTTTAGAAATAATTTAGAAGCTTGCAGAATCGTTATACACGTATAAAAAGTAGTATGTATTTTAAATATAATAGATAATATGAAAAACAAGTGCTATTGTGTGTTGTATTTCATGGGGTAGAATATTTAATGAAATTTGTTAGCTTATTTAATTTAATCTAACTGGTATTTTTATGTAATTATTGTAGTGTGATTTCCCTTTAACGTATGTTATTTATGGCTAATAAAGTTGTGTATTTTTGTAGAAAACTTGGGTACCTTCATATAACTACTAAAATTTTTGTTTCAGAACTTTTACCTCTTAGTATTTTAGAATAAAGATACTAAACCATTTCTAGATTGTATTATAGCTGCTAACACAATAAACTGTTAGCCTAATTAGTATTATTGTTTATCAATAACTTATATTCCCATTTATTACTGTAATTTTTAATGAATGTGTTCAGTCTGTGATGTTAATTTGCTTGTTTGAAAAGTATAATTGCTTTTTATTTTATTTGAATGAATGAATAACACCGTACGTTTCTTACGTCAAATTATCATCACAAGATTGAATTTGAATGGTGGACGTTTAAGTTGAGAAATGATACGAATAATAAATCAAAGAAAATCACAGCAATCAAAGTTTAATTTCTGAGATTAGGATAAAATCCTACATCATACTCGTACATATACTCGTACATACATAAAGTACTTTATATTGATACATTTTTAACAATCACACCGACAGCCAGCAAATCGAACCTCTGGTTGGCAGTCCGGCATGGAAACCATTACGCCAACGGGGTCGAAAAAACGAGGTCTTGATAATATTGTTTTACGAACCCTAATAGAATAAAGTTGTGCGCATGTGCATCGGCTCTAGGAGCGGTGTTGACCGGCGCAAAGGCTATCGCATGTCACTGTTTGCTAAAACAATAAAACTGTGGTAAGTAAAGCCTTCGAGCACTAGAAAGCATCAATTTGTGAGAGTTAAATTGATTTGAGTGTCTACGTTATTTACTGAGATATCTGGTTTCTGGTTCTTCTTCTTCATCGTATGAACTAAGTGGCCTTTTTTTTGTTGACGAGGGGGAAATCTTCAACAAGATACCTGGCTACGATGGGCCGCAGCCAGGTTTTGTGGGATTTGTACCCACTTAATTCCCCCGGTGACCTGCCTCTGTGCTTAACGAAGGTCTCTGGGTTCTTTCGGGAAACAATCCGGAAACCTTCTTGCACTGCGTTGTGGCCCTTCCCGCATTGTTTCCGCCAACGACGCGACAGCGACGGTCACGCGACGCCGTCGTTCACCCCGGACTTGATGAAGCGGGTGTCGGAACCCCATCTCCGAACACCCTCGATTCTGATGACACGTAAAATTACGTATGTAAAATTAAATGATGATGATAATAATTTAAGAACAGTAATCAAAAATATCACGTACGTCGAGATGCAAACCCGCGTCTTACGGCCTGTAGTATGCCGGCACACCAGTTGTGATATTTTCGATAGTTTTTGTTTTTTTTTTTGACGGGTCTAAACCCGTACTGATTTTGTCTATGGTGTCACCATAGACAAAATATATGATTGACCATAGATGACGATTATGATGATATCCGCACTATGTCTTTAAATAGAAGTTCTAAGAAGAATAGACTACAAGTAGCATAGGTAGCGAGCCAGACGGAAACAAACACACGAGTACTATTTTTCTCTAAAATAAATCAGACTAAGTGGATCGTACACAAAGGAATAATGGAATTGTATACAAAGTCTAACCTCAGCCAAAATAATATGATGAACGTAACCATTGAACGAGGCAGTGAAAAATAAGCAAGTGGAAGGTTGCGAGCTATTTTTATGGTTTTGTAACAAATCCAGGTGTGCTATTGGTATTTGTAAAAATGGTGAGGCCTATTGATACATATGTTGAATCATTCTATTTGTGTTTTACTCTTTACAGATTGAAATTTGATTTGCTGCAGGGCGCGTAACCAAGCGATACTCTGGCCTAAGATGGAGTTTGTCTAGTCTGGAATAACTAGCTCTATAAGAGGCTGCCGGTACACACTGTTAGGTGCTTGGTGACAGATATTTCAACATGAGGTCGGTTGCTGGTCAGACAAGTCCTAGAAAATGCCATAATGAAAATGTTTTAGTTCCCTTAGATGTTTTCCTTTACTGAAAGACCGAGCTTATTGTTGGGAATCAAAGCCACGATCATCGGGCTGAATGAGCTATCATCACCCCAAAAATAATAGTACCATTGAGAATGCAACAGTTTGTATCTTTTATTTTATAACGCTAAAACCTTGTGCAACATATTTCCCTTGCAATCCATAGAGGCAATGCGGCAAGCCTGATGGGCACGTTTGGGCGGGTGGATTAATTTTGTTTTTTAAAATATTGTTTTTTTTTAGTTCTTAAAATTTTCGTTTTTACTAGCTTTGTAAATATTGTTCTTAAGTTATGTTTAAATTTATTTTTATACTTTCTTCTAGTTTTGTCAATTAAATGTTACACGCTAAAACTGAAAATACAATTCCAAGTTTTTCTATGACACCGCGTCAAAAAAGGTGTTTCGTTAATTAACAGTAACAGTACTTGTAGGTTTTTTTTGTGAGCAAACTGTATCAGCAGCACTGGTTTCCTGGTTTTCCTATTTCCGCAACGACAACGGATCCGTTATGTTGTTCTAGGTAAGGTTAACATGAAATTGAATTCAAAGAAAACTTAAAGGATTTCCGTACGAGTAAAAGGAAAAGGAAATTTTATTTGACCGCTTAGCTCGGGTGTGGAAAATCCGGGTAATAGCTCAGCGAGCCTCTGAACTGTGTTTGCAATCCTGAAGCATTGTGACTTTAGTGGGGTAATCATACTACGAGTAGAAGTAATGCAAATAGTAGACCTCGCCTTATACGCTATTTGCTTCACTGAGCCTAAACCTACACTTACAAAAAATTTTTTTCAATCATGTACTTGGTCCTACTTAAACATTATTGCAGCTATGTAAAACTAAAGAATGCTCTAAACCACGTCACATACGACGAAGATGATGTTAAGCAGTTGCCTTGAAAACCAGCTATTCCTGACTAGACATGCTCTACCTTAGGCTAGAGTGTCGCCAAGGTTGCTGGTTAAATTTTGCTATAAATTCTAGCTGTAATGTGCAAATATCTTATCTTTTCCCCATCTTAATTTTCTTTATTTATAAGCTTGCGCTTGATCGCAACTCGCCTGATGTTCAGTGATGTTGCGATCTAAGGTGGAGCACAATTGCCTAAAAAAAACCGATTCGAATAACTTCTTTTTTCAGGAAAATGGGACTTGTGTATAAATATGGTACATGTGTATAACTTCCTTTATTTAAAATATTTGAGGTTCTTTATCTACTGTGACACTTTTTTTTACTCAGAATAGGTCAGAGCTTGACCACAATTCACCTGATGGTAAGTGATACAAATACAAATCATTTATTGATAACACCAAAGTTACAAGTCAAGATACTGAGGTCTACGGTGGATCGCACTTACCTAGAAGGAACCGGTTCACTCTCGTCTTGAAAATCGCTAGATTGTAATTATTGGGAACATGGAATTCGGCAAAGAATTCCAAAGATTTTTGTAATTTTTTATGTCATAATAAGCACACTAGCCTGCTTCCCATCACAATACTCGGTTTCTGTAAATATTTCAATCTAGTTACCTAGAGAGAATGGACATGAGATCACTATGCGTTGCAGATAAATATCAGTGTGAAGAAAATAATGTTTCTTAGCTCAATAAGAAAGCGGTCATGGTCTCGGTAAAAAAGTTTTTCTTTTGTTTGTGTAACACTGTTACCTACTGGAATGTCAGATGTTCCTAAAAGCTAGACAAGGATACTTTCAAACATACTAATAAGAATGAATCGCCATTCGTTAGTCTAGCTACTGTAGGAGAACGGATGGACAGATTTGGTAAATTTTTGTGTTATATAATAAAATATAACAACATGTATAACACTACTATAACACGCCAAGAAAAGATTAGATCTAAGAATAACACTAATAATTTTCTTGAACTTCTGTGGTGGTTACTTTAATTTTGGTTTTCAGATTTTGTTCCATAATAAATGTAGCATTCATGATTCATTCATTTAGTTATGATCCTGATAATACATATAATGTAACCAAAAAAATTGCATTTCACATAATCACATAAGTATTTTCATAGTTACATATACATTTTATTTCTGTAGGTACATTCATTAATAATTCTGTTAAAGTTTTGTTGATGTGCGCATATGGCTTGAAGCCGCGATATTATCCTACTATCCTACTATAATTATAATAAATGCCAAAGTTTGTGTGTGTGTGTATATATATTTATATTTGTTACTTCTTCACGCTCAAATGGCGAAATCGATTTTGATGAAATTTGATTTGGAAACAGGTTTGACCTTGGATTAACACATGTCTACTTTTTATCCCGAATTAACTTCATTTATCCCGGAATACCGCAGGGCGCAGCTAGTGTTCATATATTATATATGTGTTTATATAAAAAAAGAAACACTTATTGTTACGTACTTAATGACATACAACAATAAAATTCAACCAGCCAATACGAGTTTAGAGTGCACGCAGCGCAAACTTTGTGTCTGCTAAAAATAACATCCTGTTTTCATCTTCCATGCATGCAGGTAAACTGTTGAAACTACAAAAATAGGAACGAGCCGTTACTATCTAATCTTTTGTACAATGATTAACACACAAAAAGTAGGCAAGTTGTACTGAGACTTGTCAATTTCGGCCAATTATTGTTTTTTCTAACTTTTTTTAGCTATATCGTCCCACAGTGTTGTTATTGACGTTGACATATCTTAATTGGATTGTTAAATATAATAATTAGCAGATGATGGTCGATTAGAAATTGATTTACCGTTTGAGGGACTGATTTTGAGCAACTACTGTTAAAGTTTACGATCAAGATCGATGTATCTGTCGAGTTAATGACTCACTCCGTGACTTTGAAGTCTGTATTAGATAGATTTTGTAGCCTAAATTACTTATTAGTGTGTTTTAAATAATTCCACTCAAAAGAAAGTAAATAGAAAAAGAAAGAACGTAATTTCAACAAATATTATTGCAGGTTCAACTATGTTTACGATATGACTGTTGTACGTATAGGTGAAAAAACTATTCAGGTACGCATTGCAGAATACGAAACGTAAACGATTTTATTTTTCACACGGCTAGTTGGCCCGTACTAATCCATTTCTAGTTTGTATTATGGCTGCTAACCCAAATGATATGCACCATATACATACATAAATACTTTATATCGATACATACTTAACACCTAGACCGATAGCCAACAAATTTAGTTCAGCACAAAGATGTTGGCCGTGCCGGGAATCGATCCCGGGAGCCTCTGGTTGGCAGTCCGGCATAACCATTACGCCAACTAGATCATCAAAGAATTAAAATCTCTGTTCCCTTTGAACACTGTCTTCAAGGTGAGAGTGAATCTGTTTCTTCTAGGCAAGCGCGCTCCACCCTAGATCGTAACATCACTTAACATCAGGTGAGTTTCGATCAAGCGCTTGCCTATCCATGATCCATGAAAAAAATACTAAATTTATTTTTAGTTCCGCAGCCTATTGCTTATTTGCAGTCACCATTTCACAAATTGGTGGCGATTCAGCGGCACACACGACTAAACTAAATTTTAAGAAGTCTCTTTTCATCTTAGGTGGCCAGAAAGAGACGGCACGTCCTGAACCACACACAAAACAACTAAAATCACGTCAAATATGAAAAATTTAAGCGATTTTAGAGCGCACTCAATTATATCAGCTCTAAATCTGACGTGTTTGACGTGATTTTAGATGTTTTGTCTATGGTTTAGATCGTATCATCTCTTTTTGGTTAATCATGATGAAAAGAGACAGAGCTACTTTAAATTTAGTTTAGTCGTGTGTGCCGCTGAATCGCCACCAGTGTCCAGCAAATGTTTCTTTTACATCGGCATTGTTGACTTTTCTTTCACTTACGTAACTTTTACGTAAAACTATTCTCCTAAAATCATGCTTACTTTGACTTCGCGCTGATTGAGTGATAGAAACGGAAGCGAACGTTTCATAATATTATTGATAAGTTGCTCTTGAACTGACTCGCTAGCGCCGGGAACTGCTTTATTTCAGGCAAATGATCAAAGGAAAAATAATAATAGGATATGATATTAGATTTCCGATACGTGTTTTATACTACTTCAAGGTTTAACAAACTGTAAATATAAACAACGTCTAGTTTAAATTTAGTTTGGATGTTTTTTGATTTGAAATATGTACTAATTTTATGCTTAATTATTCATTTAAATAAGTTTCGTTTTTTCTATAGATTATAAATAATTGAAATGTGAATTTTACCCTATTATCCTTAAGTTATATAAATGTATTATAATGTGGTTTAAAGTAGTAAATTTGTATATAAATAAAAATTCAGCTATTATCTTTATAATTAATTTAATTTAAAACTATCTAGAACTCTTAATTTACAGATTTACGGATAGTGATTTACACAAATAATTCTTGTCTAATTTTTTTTTTTTCGTATTTATGTATATTTTCTTACATAAATCTTATTTTTATTCGTACTATTTAAAAACCTAACAACTTTAAAAAGTTTTTTTCCTGTTATAAAAATAATAAATACAACATTGTATTTCTACGAATTTGCAAAGTAAATTTTCCATCCTAACGCACCTGCCTACCTAACTTAAGAACGAAAGTACGAAATCTACGAACACCTGAATTGATGACACCTGGTATAATGAGTTTAATCTATCTTTTTGTTACAAACCTGCGAGAATCATTCACTTTATTAAAATTTCAGTTTTTTAAAATTCAAATTGTTTTACAAGTAACAAAGACTCACAACTAAATATTATAAACAACAGAATAAGTATTTGAAATAAAAACAAGTTAAAAATTAAATTAAAATGTCAATATAAATTAAAATTATCAATAAAAAAACAGTTTTCCTTTGGTATGATCTAAATAAATAATAGTAAAAAAACGTCTTACGTAAATGATTAAATAAAAATAATAATATTGTGACCACACTGATGTGACTGACGTTAGTAGGCAAATGAAACAAGATAATGATTCATGCCTAGACGTTTCTCTTGTATAACCTGTTCCATATTTAAATTATTCTGATATTGTGCTCAAAAGATAAATACAATTATAAATTCACAACTGTTTCCACAGTTAATTTAATATCGACTTACGCCTTTTGTTATTTACATAAGTTCAGCGAGAGACGTTTGTTCTAATATAGGTATTTCATATAAATTTAATCAGAAAAATTGCTCCGGCCGGACAGATATGTATTGCTGTTGACATTTGTCCAAATGTGAACAGCGCTTTACACACTCTTAACGCATTTTAAAAGTTGAAGACTAAACAGTACAAGGACCTACTTAATATTAATATTTTATTTTTATTATAAGTTAAAAATAGTTTATTTCCCATATTTCTGTGATTTTGAAGTGTTATAAGTGATGAATAAATAATTGTTTTGTACTTTTTATGATTGTTTCAATTACGCCAATCTATTTATATCATTATATCTTGTGGCTGATACTGGCACAATAAAACCGCGTAAGTGATGCTAAAACCAGTTGTATAGAAAAAATGCATTTTTTCTACTAATGACTGATGGCCCGGTACACTAAAAACCCAATATTTCACATAGATTCGCTTTATCATTCCAAATACTTAAATCATAAAGTTTTTTTTATCTCCTCGAAATTAGTCAACCTTGTAGATACTCACTTTTGCAAATAGTAGATCCGCGCTTTTGCAGTATCGTCGACGATATGCAACATTTTGAATTTTGCAGTTTTATTGATTTAAATCGTAACAAGTTGAATAACTTTAACAATATTTATACCAATTTCAGTACCAATCGCGCTTATAAAATAGAAACAAAAGCTATAGATTTTAGGGACCACCTTTTTTTCTTATTAATAAGTCTGATTGGTAGTAAAATTATTATGAGTATATATGTTAGAGGAATGTTTTATTTTAATTTATTCGATTAGTAGTTCCATCCTATCGAATGGCAGCACTGTGAACGCAAGAGTTTGTTATCTGTGCTGATTGAAGGAACGAATGTGAATGTACGAATGAAGTTGTTCCTATTTGTCAGTAGTGCGTTCACTCGCGGTTTGACTTGAATGTGTTTCAGTCTGCCACGATACAGCGCCTGCGCCACTTGTGCGCACTGACAAACAATTCAATTATAATGGCGGACGACGACGACGACCACGCTGATTATAATCTAATTGAATCCGCGACAGCAGCGGTGGGATCGATACAACGCGTCTCCAGCGTACTCTACCGACCTACGGCTACCACCTGCGAGGCATATTTCAACGATCCAACGTCTGATCCGGCACAAGAAAATTTTCGATCTAATCGAGAATCTGATTGATTCGAAATCAATCGCGAAGAACAAACCACGCACCACGGTAACGAAAATAACATGCCTCCTATGGAAAGCAACCTACCCAATCTTCCTACGGCTGTGGGGGCATCGTTTTTTCGTGGCATGTTGGAAAGTTTTCGTGTTAATGAAACCAGAAGTACGACACCGAAGGTGGTTATGAACAAAATGAAACCTTTTGATCCTGATAATTATGAATTCACGGTATCTCAGTTGTGTGAAGAAATTGATCACGATAAAACGCAAAACGAGTGGACCGACTATGAAACGCGGAACGCCGCGCTTACGCATCTACACAGGCGTGCTCGCAAATGGACATCGAAGTCTTATCCTCTGTGTGTGGGAACTATGTGTGTAACTATGTGTGTAACTCTGTGTGTACGAAGCTAAGGAAAGACTCTCGCGTTAGTTTGCTGCTAGGAAGAGATTCTACAATCTGTTCCGGGATACGGTGCAGTACACGAGTGACAAGGCGGTGACTTACGTGGAGTATTCCACGAACAAACTGGTGATGATCGACCGGCTGGAATCGGGCTAGAGTGTGGCGAATAAGATAGAGGTTGTCATCTCAGGTATCGTCGATGACCAGGTACGTTTCGATTTGTTATAAGAAAAGATACGCCTACGGATTTTATGGCTTTGGACAGACACCTTGGTACTTTATGTAACGTAAAAATCTTAAACTGTGCAAGCACTTTGCATTAAGTGAACAGAAAAGGCGTAGAGTAGATTCTACCGATCGTAGTAACATTTTGTGTCATAATTGTGGTAAAGTCTGACATTACATGCGTAATTGTAAATCTAAGGCCCAGGCGCATACCTCTACTAGCGAAGATGCTTCCTGGTCAGTGACTATAGAGAAAAATGTTCAATGTAGCTATTATTATAAAATAGGCCATACAGAGCAAGTCTGTTTCACCAAACCATGAGACGTTTAAAACAAACAAGCGACAAAGTCTGTTAATGGTGACAATTCGCACTAAACTAAAATTGCTCGCACTTAATTTTGTGGTTTGGTGCAAAACTAGTCAAAGGCTATTTATTCGGTGTTTTCTTCGAACTAAATTTGAATTGATTTTGGTCGTGAGATATATTGAGCCAAATTAAGTGGAGCCTACGCCGTCTAGTGCTGAGTAGCAATGTTAGATCAAGGTGTCGCCAATAGATGGCGCAAAATATTATTCTTTTTGTCTTATTTTATCTATGACCTCTCCTAACTAATTGCCGTGTTGATAAAGGGGTAACAGTTGTGTTTTTATTTTTCGATGTTTGGTTTTATGACGTGCATTTGAAATAGTGTCGTTATCCCCCAAAGGGAAACAAACGAGCGAAACGAATATTTAGGTTTCAGACTTGGCTTGAACTCACTTGTGTGTGAGATGGCGTCTATGTGTGTTTTATGTGTGTACACAGAATGCGCAATTTATGCGTAGTATAATGCAAAATAGGGCTATTATTGTAACTTTGGGTGAAATATTTTGGCAACACTAATTATTTCGAACAATCCATCAAAATTCAATGGTTTTATTTTGCTTTGATAAAACTTTTATTTGAAAAATGAAAAAAAAAGCGGAGAAATTATAAAAAGCGAGCTTTACATGTTTTGGGATACCTTCTTGAGATGTGCTTCCTACATTGGGAACTTCCGTTAACTGTTGAGCTCCTGACTTTGGAACTTGAAACAGCTTTTTGAACTTTTGCTCTTTTATCTGAAATGGATCTGGTGCCTTCCTGGTGTTTCTTAAACGGAGTCTCTTTGATGATGTCTAAAATTAAAAAAAAAAAAGGATTCGGATTTTACCGCTGCATTGGGGGCTAAACCACGCATGCAGGCCCAAACTTGTTTTGTGGAGAAGAAACGGAATTTTGATTCTTCACATACCCTTCCAATGAATCGACGGCTGCTACAACAAATTATTTCATATTTCTTGATTATTTACGAAAATCGATGATATAATCCATTACAAAATCATGTAAACTTCTTGAACTAATTTTAATCGCGATGTTTTGGTGACGACTAATTTGACAGTTGGATTTTGGACAGAAAACACTCTAAAATGTGGGCCGCTGAATGCGCTTTAACCGGATTGAATAAATAAAATCGATTTAGTTGACTCGACTTAAAAATTAGTTTTATCGTGTATCCACCCGAATACTAAAGCCTAGTTTGACAGGACTAAACTTATTTTAGTGAAAACTAAACTAAAATGTGTGTCGCCGAGCCACCACCAATGTGTGCTCACAATGCGAAGCCCCGCTTATTTTTTCGCGGCCAATACGAGTCAAAGACTTGCACATAAAAACCACCTTAGTTATAGTAGATTCTCACGTTTTGCTTTATGACGCCCTCATAGGACGTGACGTTTAAAAGTTTATGCTTTATTAAGTACCGTAAGTTTTGCTACGAGTATATCGTAGCAAAACTCTATACTGAGCTGACAGGCCGTAATGACGTTACTCGATTGCGGTCCATTATTGAAAGCTACGGAGATAAATTTGCTAAAGGAAATTCTTAATCGGTGTTCAAGACTGACGAAGTGGAAATAAAACTTAAAAGTTCTAACAAAATCTAATACGGTTTTAACCGTATAATACGGTTAGTGACAATTATCCTTTGCGGTTGATATCAGAACAGTTAGATACGCTAGGACAGCCCACTGTTTTTACTACACTAGATATGGCGTCCGGGTTTTATTTATTCCTTATATCTGAGAAATCAGAATCGATAAAAAGAAACTGCATTTTCTACACCGGATGGTGCATATGGTTCGTAAAAATGCCATTTGGGCTTTGTGGTGAGGCTGCAGCGGTTTATCTAAGGGCCAATAAGCAGGTTGAAAGGTTTATATCAGTTCTCACGAATTGTTTAACGTTCGCAGAAAACCACGAGCGTAAATCGTGTAAGTCTGTCCTGGGTGGGAACTAATTGGCTGTTAATTGTACAGTATCGCAAAGAACTGGAAAGTGTCCGTCATAGCAGTTAATGGGTTGTAATAAAAGCCCACCCCGTATGTTTTCACGAGTACGAGAAACTTGATCTCCTTGATGTTAGAGCGCAGGCTAAGGTCAGGATGGACGAGCGAGCTCGACATGACAAAATTCGATATGACTAGGGCAAGGCAAAAATGCGTCCGTTCGTTGTCGGTGATATTGTATTGGTTGAAAAGAACCCGAGAGTAAACACTAAATCAGGCGAAAAGTTCTCGAATCCGTGTAAGATTGTCGAGGTTTGTGACAATGAAAGGTATAATGTGGGGTCTATATCCGGAGGACGTGTTCAGTATGTTCGTCACGAAAAATTACGTAGATACCTTTCAGGTTTACTAGATTTATCTTCTGAATTAGACAAAAGTCCTGGTGACGGAACTGAAGATGCAGAGTTCTGCCATCAGACCTTGCCTTGTATTGTAATTAGCGTCTATAATTAACGCGCTTCGTGTAACACTATTGTAGTACACCAGAAGCTACACGCTTCGTATACCACTGTTGTAGTAGACTGTAATCTATGCGCTTCGTGTAACGCTATTATAGTGCATTGGAGGCTAAGTGCTTCATACATTTCAGTTGTAGTGCGTTAGAAGTTTTGCACTTCATGTGGCTCCGTTGCCGTAAATTGGAACTCCGTGTTTCGTATAATTCGTATTGTTATGTTTCTAACGTAACGCCATGCGCTTCGCGTACATTTGTCGTTGAAAGCTGTCACGCTTTACGAGTTTTTACGATTGCTGTAAGCTATTACGCTTAGCTGGAGTTTCGGATTGAAAGCTTTGTCGCTTTGTCCGAAAGTGTCGTTGAAAGCTACCACGTTTTACGAGTTTGAACGATTGCTGTAAGCTGTTACGCTTAGCTGGAGTTTTGGATTGAAAGCTTTGTTCGCTTTGTCCGCAAGTGTCGTTGAAAGCTACCACGCTTTACGAGTTTGAACGGTTGCTGTAAGCTGTTACGCTTAGCTGGAGTTTCGGATGGAAAGCTTTGTCACTTTGTCCAAAAGTACGGATTGGAAGCTTTGTCGCGTTGTCCAAGGGTATCGTTGAAAACTACCACGCTTTATGAGTTTATACGGTTGCTCGTACTGAATTCTTGTTGCCGAAAGTTCACGATGCATTGCGCCAAGTTGAGTGGAAGACTCGTGTGTTACGTTGAAAGCTCTACGCTTTGCGTTTGTCATTTAAATAACAAAACCTCTTTGAAATTAGTTGCGGCTGAAAGCTTCGGACGGAGTTAACGCTTTGCCGGTGTTGTTGATTGCTTCCTGTTAAGTTGCTTATAATTGTAAAACAACGCGAGAACGCGTTGAGTGGCAGAATGGCCGTGTTAGAGGAATGTTTTATTTTAATTTATTCGATTAGTAGTTCCATCCTATCGAATGGCAGCACTGTGAACGCAAGAGTTTGTTATCTGTGCTGATTGAAGGAACGAATGTGAATGTACGAATGAAGTTGTTCCTATTTGTCAGTAGTGCGTTCACTCGCGGTTTGACTTGAATGTGTTTCAGTCTGCCACGATACAGCGCCTGCGCCACTTGTGCGCACTGACAAACAATTCAATTATAATGGCGGACGACGACGACGACCACGCTGATTATAATCTAATTGAATCCGCGACATATATATTTAAATTTATTCTTCAGACAGAAAAATACATTTAAATTTATTCTTTAGACGGTCTATAAGTATTTTTTTAAATAATTTTAACCATTTATTGCAAATCTTAAGATTTTTCCCATATCATATCTTAAGTTGTGTATCTATACAAGTTGAATGGCATCAATCGTGCCTTATCAACATACAGCTAAGAAGCTCATCGGCACTTCTTGCATTGCGAAGGCCAAGCTTCAGAGCCTAGAGCATTGACGCGTTGCAAGCTTGATGGTTTATCAAGGGTAAAAGCATTTTGCTACCCCCGTAAATGAGCAAGAACACTTCTTTATCTACGTCTCACGAACTTCAACATCATTAATTTATGACTAATAAGTATAACTCATCAATGACCAAACATTCGATCACCATAATGATATTTGATTGAGGTGTGCTAGCATAATGATCGGTTATCAGATCGACGTTTGATTGATAAGTGTAACTAATTTCAATTTATTGCTTTAGGCGATGTTTTTTGGCCGTCGGCTGGTGATGCTTGTGGGTGGAGGTTACAGAACTAGGGTATAGGTGTCGGCATAGAAACACACTAATTATGTTAAACACTTCATTTTGGCATTTGGAAAAAATAATAGGCTATTAATATTAGTTGCGAGTAACCTTCTCGATATTATTGGGTGAGCTGAACGTCTTGCAAGACAGAGTGACATGATATTATAAGGGATACAAACCAAATATAAAATGGGACAAAAAAGTGAAAAACATTTATTTGCTATAAAACATATTCGAAATTCTATTTAAATTGCACATTTCAACTTATTCACTAACCCTCAAACTGGACGCATTCGCGCCCCTGCCTCGGAGGCTAGTGCCTTCCAGTGCACTTAGATATGTACATAAATTGTTTATTGGTTAGTTAACAATGTAATAATAATAGAATATATGTTCTATTATAGTGGTGGTTTCACTAGGCGATTGGCCTGTGAATTAGCCTTCCCTAGTTAGTTACAACAAAAGACATCCTCTAAACAAGGAAGTGTTTTCAAAGCTTAGGTTCTAAATATCCTTAGTCGTATTTCTCATTACTGAGGGTCGTGAATCTCTCGTAGAATGTATTTAATTGGGGAAGGTACCTTGGGCAAGTATATCGTAGTAGGCTTGCAGGCCTTTTTACGATATTCTTAGATTTCGTCTTAAGCATGTGGGTTTCTTCACGATGTTTTACTTCACCGCTAGACGAGTGCAAATACACACATACTTTGAAAAACAAACCGGGATCGGACCAGGAGCCGTCAGATCGAAAAACAACCGTTTTCCCACCGAGCTAAACACGCTTCTTATTCCAAATTTAAAAATGTTCACATATTATAAACTGATCTGATTACAAGCTTAACCCAACTCATAAAAAATATTTAATCTGACTCATCAAGCAGTACTTAATTTGTATAACTCGCGTGAATAAAATAAATAGTTGAAAGTTAATTTTCCCTCGCTTGCAAGTGTGAGCGAGACGGAACGAACTTTCAAATGATTTCTTTATTGAATGAAATTAGTTGCTTCATTTTAACAAAACAAATATAGCGATCATAATGGAACGAAAAATGTCTTTGGGTGACCTAAAAGGTCTCTCGACAAAAGAGATTGTCTTCATGTCTCAAACAATAAGGAGAAACCTAATTTTATTCAAATCAGAATAATAATAATAGATATTGAAGTAAGTAAATAATTCCTTTTCAATGGAATTATGATATAAAACCGCAAATCGACTGAGCAAATAGTTTTATCGCAATCGTTTCCTATTCTTTGTTAGGGTGGCGCCTATAAGCTTAGTTGGAACTTAGTGACGTCACGTTTATGACTGGTCACAAGAAATATTGACATAATTATTATCAATAATATAACATTATGTGGCGACGAAGTCATGTTGCAAGGATCTTCGAATTTTAGTAGAATAAAAAGAATCCTTTTTCTGGCTAAGTGTCCCATCGATGATATTATATTATTCAAGGTCATAAAGGTCAACAAATTAGTTTTTCGCGGTTTTCAGCGAAACGGTTAATTTTATCATAAAAATATTTCAGACAAAAGTTGTAGATCATAAAATAACGTACAAAAAATGTCTCAATACTGCTTTACCCTACGAGCTACCGTTTTTTGAGATTTAACGTATTTATAAAGTCGTTCGAGTTGTTAATCGTGGTAAAATGCATAAGTGCGGAGTTTTGAATCGTTATATCTCAAAAACGGTGGGTCATAGGAAAAAAAGGTCGAAATATTTTTTTTTTATTATTTTATGATCTCAATTTTTGACCAGAATATTTCAATGATAACACTTACCTTTTCGCTGAAAAACGTGAAAAACATTTTTTTTATCTTTGACCTTGAAAAAAAACCATGAAAGATGAGAAACTTTAAAATTTTTATTTTCAATCATATTTTTAACAAGCTTACTGATTTTCAGCTTGATGGGAATTTATGTAGCCTCGAATGTTTAAATTGACCGGACTATAGCATGAACTATTTATATGAGATTAATCATAAATTATAATTTATTGATTTATATTGGACATTTATATTGATTTATTATTTTATGCGTGCCATGTAACTGTATTGTTAAAAATAAATTACTTTGACTTTGACTTACAAATCCAGTGTATGTATCGCAAGGAATTGTGATTCAACTGATACGAGTAAGTAGTGTCGGATACGTCATAAGGAGTAGTCATTATTTGCACCTTATCAGACGCTATCGATTACGTACGAAGATTATTTACTGTAACAGTGTTCTTTCATTCATGGATATGCGCAATCGGTCAGTCGTTGTGAATAGCCGATGATTACAGTTAACGTAATATTGGTAAGTTAAGGTAATCGATTTATTTTCAGCGCGTTACCTAATTTTTAACAAGTTATCGATTGAACTGATTAAATTTTGAGTGTTCGGAGAAAGAGATGAGTTTGTTAACACGATGACAAATAGTAATGATCTAGATGAATTTCATAGAATTATTTGGTCATATAGATGATTATAGTTATTAGTTTATTGGATTTAAATTGTTGAAACTGCAGGCAAAAAAAGCGAGTTTGGCTTGGTGGTAAAAACGTCTGCTTTTCAATCAGACGGCCCCTGGTAAGATCACGGCCCTACACCAATGACTTGTTTTTCAAGTTATACGTTTTTCACGAAAACGTCGTGAGGAAACCGACACGTTTGAGGACTGCAATACCCAAAGACGTGTGTCATCCGCTAACCCGCACTTGGCCAGCGTGGTGAATTACGGCCTATAACTCTCTCCTAGTGAAAGAAGGCCCTGAGTCCCAGTATGGGAATGTATAGTGGGCTGCTTATATAGGCGTACTTTTTAATTAGCAAGCAGGACATCTCGTTTTTTTAATTTTAAGTGTTTTTATATTTGTGATTTTTCGATGAAATTTAGTATCGTGATAGCTTACTATGGATTAACATATAAGCTACTTTTTATCCCACAATAACTTGGTTAACACTGCGGAGCGTTTTTTGTTTGTAAATTTTATTTGAATTTTAGCAAACCATGTACTTAGTCTAGTTAAGCTTATTAATTAGATAAAAAAAATATTATAAGAATTACATACAAAGGTTGTCTGGAATCACTATAGGCGATAAGGCCGCCTAATATTGCCGAAACCGATTTAAATTAGTTATATTACCCGGATATATGAGTATCATATCGACCATTTAGTTATTTTTATGTACATCCGTTTGTTTATAAAGGTACCGGAACTTTCAGGTTTCTAAATAAAAGCTTTTAAGTCATAGCTTTAGAATCTCAGTGACAGGAAATGACATCATTAACCTTTTAACGTTTAAACTCTTTCCATCGTGACCTAATAGATCTTGATAAGACGATTGCCTTGTCAAAATCTTCAGTAGAACTAGTGCAGTAGGTATATTAGATATAAAACATACATATTTTACGAGTGAAATTTGAAAATATTGACTGTGGTTTGATAGTATCAAGTATTTTTTTATAAGTTACTAGCTGACCCGGCAAACGTTGTTTTGCCTCACTTAGGGGTACAGTGCACTCTATTGATTACTTACTCAACCCAGTCAAAAGGTATCGACATCTGTTAGAATCATTCGGAGTTAACAGATAATTGTGACTGTCAAATAATAACAGACAATAATTAGCAATAAATTAAATTGCGACTATAATTTGAGATTTAAACTATCCTATCTCTCAAGTTGGATTGAACTGCACATGGTGTGCGAATTTTATTATAATCGGTTAAGTGGTTTAAGAGTCCATTGAGGACAAACATTGTGACACGATGAAGATGTATATATAATATAGAAGATAAGTAAGATAGACTAGCGCTTGACCACAACTCATCTGATGATGTTAAGTGACATAATAAATGCGATTGTTATAATAAATAAGAAAATTTCTGCATGTATGCAGTAAATGCTTCTTTGTAATTAAGTTAAATTTTTCTATGAATTCTGTTTACAAATTGCGTCTGAAATAACCACTTCAATGTGAATTAAGTCTAAAATTTATTTGATTTAGAAATGTGATAATTCTTATCAATCACTTCCAAATGACATGTGAGTGTACTTCCCAAATTACAATATGTGCTTGCTTATATACAAAACTCTGAAAAACCCGTAAACAGGCATCATATTTGTATTTATGCGGGAACTTTTATATTTGTTTGGGAATCATATACAAGTCAGGCTTGTTTGAAAATAAATTGCTCACGATTTGGGTTTAACCGAGCCATCATGGGTTAAGTATAAAGGTAAATCTAATAAGGCAATAAATATAAAATATACATCTAACCTCTAAAGGTATGTAGGTACTGTGAAATCCATTAAAGAACTGAAATTAACACCTCTCTGTCATTGGGGAAAACATTATTGAGATAATATAATTTGTTTTATAGATAAATATTTCTTCTTCTGCAGGTTCTTTAGTTTCTTATACTGTACTACAGTACAGTAGAAGAATTTATCAACTAAAGAACTAAATTTATGAGTCAAGAAAACCGTAAACTATTCCTACTGGCACTGATTTTTTAGACGAAATATAGTATTTAATTAATTATTTATTGAAAATTTTCAATTGTTTTGAAAAAAAATCATTTATTGTTACTATTAAAAAAAAACTTTCTCTGCAATTAAATTGAAAAAAAATTCTGCCTGTGCATTATTAAATTGCATCATCAGCTCACTTCAAAGCCTCAAAAATATTTATTTTAAAGATTAGAAAACTGCGCGCATCAAAATCTTTCAACTTAGTTTTGTAAATAATATAGTTTTAAAAATAGTTTTTTGTAATTCTCAGTATTGTAAGGTTAGTGTCTCACAGGTGTTACCATTTTGTTCAGTTTTGGCGTAAAACTGACGGGTTCGGTTCACACGTGACGTCAGGAAGTTATCTTATGACGTATTTTAAGTTCAGATCCACAACTTCCTTATATTGGTCACAGATTACATAATACTGTGTGGTGTGCTCTTATATCTGAATAGCATATAGCATAAGCAGCCCACTATTCGTTTCCACTGCTGGGACTCGGGGCCTTCTCTCACGAGGAGAGAGATACAGGCCATATTCCACCATGCTGGCCAAGTGCGGGTTGGCGGATGACACACGTCTTCGGATATTGTGGTCCTCAAACGTGTCAGTTTCCTCACGATGTTTTCCTTCACCGTAAAGCGAGTGCAAATCCACACATAACTTGAAAAATAAGTCATAGGTGTAGGGCCGGGATCGAACCAGGGGCCGTCTGATTGAAAAGCAGACGTTATTACCACAGAGCCACATTTGCTTTTTATATCTGAATAATCTCATATAAATCATTTTGATTGCATCAAGATGATTGTATTTAGAATGCAGTTTGCTCTTATTTGATTTTGGGGTTTTTAAGGTTTTTATACGTCGCTCTTAGTTGTTTATATTTTTTTTGTGTATTAATTTTCACTTTGCACTTGCCTTCGCACATGTGAAGACAAACAGTGTAACAAATAGAAGTTAACAACAAATTAGAAAACCGACAGTAATATAAAAATACGACACCAATTTTGATTACATCTATTCACACGAAAATTCAAACTTCTAACTTCACCGAACTAACATACTATATGTACTAACATACATTTGTACTTAACACCAATTCAAGTGTTATGCAAATTGCATGGTCTATTTCTGCCAGGACTTAACCGTATTTTGTAGAGCCTTATTCATAGAGAAGCGCAGACAGAAAGCGCCTACAGCCACGCACAGCCAACAATGCATTTACGCAACCACTGGGACAGATTAGCATCAAATGTGGGCTGACGATTCTCAGTCGAAACTCAGGTCACACGGGTTAACCTTTTACTTGCTCTATGAATATAGTAACTATTGAGTGTTAAACAACATGAGTTTGAAGTAGCACCGAGAATTACGGTTGAGCTATATAGTAGGGCTTAAAAGTCAGCATACATAGAATATTTGATATGTAAAATATTCATCTTCTTTAAATGAATATATTGTTGATCTGATTGTTTAGATTAGATATAGTTTTAAATGACTTATTTGTAAATGTTCTTGATCTTTCAATCCTAAACTAGTTAAATTTATTACACAGTTTGTGTTACACAATAAAAAATTGATCAATGTTCTTTTTATATTTGGTCTTATCCGTCACCATATTGTGTCATACCAACGTAGCAAAATTTTGATTGAAACCTTTCTTAAAATAGCTCATCAAAATGTAGCATAGAATAGATAAAACAAATTTGAGATCTACTTTCAAATTCTGGCACGGCTAACATCTTTGTCATGAACTAAACTTACTGGCTATAAGTCTGGGCGTTAAATATGTATCGATATGAAGTATTTATGTATGTACGTGTAGTATATCAGTTGTATTAGCGACTATAATACAAACTAGAAATGGTTTGGTATGGGGCTAACCAGCCGTGTGTGATATGTGTACTAATATTTATTTATTACCTCAGAAAAACTCAGTAAACAAATACAGTTGAACTATATACTATATGAATACATTATAATGATTACTAGAAATATGTACTGTAAAACGGTAACACATACATATTTTGCACTATATTTCGCTCTAGGTACGTAGTCCATTTACAAGCGCCATTTTCCTTCCATCCCCACGATCGATGGGCGGTGTTGCAGTATCATTAAAGCCATTTGTCCTGCGTTTTGTACTCACTGTGTAATTTAGTGGGCGTGGTAGCGTGTAGCGCGGTGGCATCTATCGGAGGTGAGTAATTGCGACTGCTGCTAGGGAAATGAAGGGAGTCTATGGAGTGGATACAACAGTTTTATTTTAATATGTCTTTCAAGACATAAATATAAGGATACTTTGTAAATATTATATAATAATTTAATCTGCTTTGTATGTATATCCTATTGGTTCAAAACAAATGATTATTATTATTATTATTAGTTTTATTTTAATATTACATTTTTTTTTTTCAAATTTACAATACAATAATCTTTACAAATTTCATTGAACACATAGGGGGTGAGATCCGCGGGCTGGGGAATACTTGCAACAGCAAATTTCTCTAGCGATTCAGCGAGGAAATGCTACCAGTCTAATGGGTACATTTGGGCGAGGGGTTTTGACGTAGTCTTTATAGACATAGAAAATTAATTTTATTATTTTTGACATGTAATAACTAATTTTTATTTACGAATGTTGTAGAATGTTTTATTTTAGTTTTTTTTTGGCTTGGCTATTAAGGCTTTTTTGTGCCGAGTTCAGACGCACCATATCATTACGTGCACCAGTGGCTTTATCACGAATTAAATTCACATAACATTAATAATGAACAATATTGAAATTATAAGCTCTGACAATTTTAGACCTACAAAAAAGTAAGAAAGAAAGAAACATCCGCCCCAGCAACAGCCCCAGCTCAGCGTGTGCTGACTGTAAACAATCAGCGCTGGTCTTCCGCTAGTTAAGTTAGATTTGTTCATCATCATCCACAGCTTTTTTTATCCCACGGATAGGTATAGGCCTCCCTCTGAATGTGCCACCTGCGTCGATCCTGTGCAGTCCTCGTCCAGGTAGAACCTGCGACTTCAGTGAAGTCGTCAACCCATCTCGCTGCTGGACGAAGATTTGTTGTATTATCTTTATAACTTTCTGAAATCAACCTAATCTTAAAAAAATAAAACTATCGAACGAATATTACCTAATCCCTTCTAGCGTGACCCTGACTCGTGCTTGGCCAATTATTTAAAGCTTAGTTAAATTATACAAAAAAGGGATTGCAAACTTACATTTTCGATTTAATCTTAACACAATGAACAAGATAAGAAAATCCCTATTTAGTTGACACATATATAAGTTTAATATTTTATGTTTATTTTTTTTTATTAACTCACACACCTTGCACAATAAGTTTTTTTTATGTAAAACATCTATAGCCACGTAAAACCGATTTCTGGCGCTTGCGTCCATATTACAAAATAATGTCGATGCTTTACATCTACCAGGCGTCCCGTGACGGCTCACATTTTTATTATTTGCCTTTTCTACAAAGATAAAAAACCCTACACCTTCTAAACAGCACGTACTAGCCGTCCCTCCTCTGTAGATATACTAATATCGTAGTCCAAAGTTATAGTCTATTCACGAGCTGACGAATCGAAAGCTTCTCTTAGCTCCCATTCAATAAAACGTGCCATTCACTACATTCACTGTGGGGCATAAAGTGAATACAATCGCATTCTGGGGGGCTATGAAACTAAATGGACTCTCCCCATGGGAATTGCCCTTACATAGTTTGCTAAAATAGTATAACTGTACGAGCTTACTTATTGGTTTTTAGACAGATAGATAGAACATAATTTACTAGATAATACAGGACATTAATACAAGATTTTTGTTTTTGTTTTAACTCTATAAAACATTCGTACGTAAAAGATTAAAATGGGACCCTATTGCAAAGCTTCCGCTGGCTGTTTGTCAGCACATTGTATCTCATATAACGTGATAGGTAGAATGCTGGATTTCACACTTATCATGTATTTTTGATGCCACTAAAAATAAAAATAAAAATATTCGAGGGTCCACTTACAATAAAAGTTATTTCTCGTATTATTTTGCTCACTATTAATATCAGCAACAGACGCAAAAAAAAATCATAGAATACTTATTTTGTATATTGTCTTTGCAAATAAGTTATTAAAAAAAATAGATAGATAGATAGATTAACTTTTTACTGGGCAAATTATAGGTACAAGTTGTACAAAGTACAACAAACAAAAAGTAACAACATAAAAAGATTTACAACGTGCCAACGGGCGTAAATAGTTAAGGTTTTACAAACAACAGAAGTGTTTTTCGTATTATTTTTTTTCAAGATAATTGTACGGAACCCTTCGTGCGCGAGCTGGACTCGCACTATACAATATTTTTTTTACATTTGAGGGGTTTGCGCTTGACTACAGCATGATGTAAAGCTACGCCTATGTTAGGCCGAGTGCTGGCCATATAAAAGTGGCCGTAAATGAGCTAATTGTAATGATGATGACAATAAAAAAATTAAATTACATTAATATTTACGTACACCTCAAAGATCGAGGTAGTAAGGCGGGAATTGATCCGCAACAATATAATACCAAGCAGTAATACAGTATTACTGCATTGTAATAACCCCGATCTTACAAACTTTACGACTCAACGCGATATTCTGTCACCCCACACATAGGACAACAGTAACTGGAGGGTTATTATGGGACTAAAACATTGAGTGAAAGGTATTCTTTTTATCATTTTACATTTTATTTCCATACATGCTCATCAAAGCCTGCCAAGTATTTATTGTGCCCACGATAAGGTTTTATTTTCATTGCCATGATATAGAAAAAATAGTGAACTTACAGTTTTACCGTTATGAATCATATATGGTTAAAGTTATAAATAATCTTACTTTTAGACCGTCTAAAGAATAACTCTAACAAAATTTATAGCAATGTTTAGTACCTTTCAGATTTATTAATTTGGAGATAAACTCATTCAAAAATTTATTATTTTAGATTTTTGGAAATAGTTTGTTTCTGATTTACAATTTCCTATTGTTGTCTTAAGGACAACCCAACAAATACCTTAATTTATTTAATCAATTTGGTATCAATTACACTTGTAAATTAGAAAAAAAAAACATTTTTTCATGTTTTATTCTAGTATCCGAGGAACGGAAAACGACAGAGAGGCAGACCACCAGCCCGATGGTCAGATAACATCGTTAGGCACGCTGGAAAGAGCTGGTGGAAACTGGCTGAAGACCGTACTATATGGCGTGTTGGAGAGGAGGCCTATACCCAGCAGTGGGAAGATACAGGCTGATGATGATGGTGATGATGGATGTTTTATTCTATTCATAGTAATAAATTATAAATTCAAGATTTTGCCTACATCTGCACCTTAATGATTCATTTTAATTTTGCGTGGCTGCAGAACTGAAAATTAGCAAGGCAGACTAATAACGCTATGACCTTTAATACAAGTAAGTTGTTAATATTTTCCATCGTAGTGGCCCCGGCTTATAGGCTGTAAACGCCAGACTGGTTTATGTGCGTAAATCGCTGTAAATCTACGTGCCGAGTAATAGCCCAATGATGGTAATATTGCTTTTCAGCCTTGCGAAATGTCCGGGACATAGGCATGCAAGTTGAGACAAAAAAATAATGAGAGCCAGTTATCCTAGACTAGGCATGTTCCGCTTTAGGCCAGAGTGTCACTAACATTTGTGCTTTTATATATTTGAATTAGTCATAAGTCATCCAAACCATAATTGCCAGCGTTATTTTTCGTGTGAAGATAATAATATGTATGTACGAGTATGTAAGCGCCGTAAAACTTTGGAATGATAACAAAATTGGAACCATATTTAATATTGTTAGCTTAATTGTTAGTTAAGGATTCGTACTTTTTTAGTTTAAAGTGAATATTTTGTAAGCTATCGTTATCAGGTGTCAGTTGGTAGGGTTCCATATTATTTTATAATGCGGGCGAAGCGGCGGTTAGTCACTAGTTTTTTTTTTTTTTTTTTTTTAACTACACCATTTAATATTTATTTAATTGAAAAACATTTAAAATTATGTCACAACCTTCATCACAATATTCACCTATGGTTATTTCAGACTTAAAATCGTAATTTTGACAAACAAAACAGTTCATATGACACATGTCAATATGAATATAAATGAAATTCTGCAAATACCGTTCGTACAAACTATTACTGACATTTTATTGAGTCATTTGATATACTAGGATTAGTTACGAAATCAGTACCTAGATTCTTATTAAAAATGTACAGAGGGCAAATCCGTTTTCAGATACAGTACTTCCCCGTGGCTTTAGGAAAATGAGATAAATGTTACTTAAGTTTTGTATCGAGTATCGATAAAAACATATTTTAAGGAAAGTCTTATAATGCAACATTGCTTCATAGAAATGTTCAAAATGGCACTAAAACCGATTTGCCAGGTTAATCCCGGATACCTAGTCTTAAAGTAGTAACGCATATAATTTTACGGCAATATGTTTTTTATTGATTTTAAGTACTTTTCGATTACATTATTTACCAATTGGTGGCGCAATTGATAAATAATTACTTATCAAATCTTATTAATTAATAGATAAGCAAATCCCGAATTAATTTGAAACGTGCTACGTCGCAGGTTATCTGTGATAAATTTGTGCTGTTTTTGTTTAGATTAATGAATAAAATATATGGTTTTATTGTTTGTGCTACGATATGCATATTGCTCCAAATGATAAATGGATTTAGATAACTTTTATCATTAATGAATGAATTATCATGAATGAAAGCTACACGAGTTATTTTTTTTATCAATATTTAATTAATTCATAGAAATTGCGCGTATTTTTTAAACGCAAATAGCATTTTGAATCAATCTAGAACATTCTGAGATATTAAATTTGTCTATAGTTCACAGGGCAATGGAGATGTTTCCTTGAACTATAAACGCTAGTTCTGCTAATTGAAAAATATATTAGGTAAAGAACGGTATAAGGAAATCAGAGGCAATACAAATGATCACTTCTAAGTAAAGTAACAGTAAAGGTACGCAAGGAATAAGTCGATCTACAAGGATTTATTAAAAATTTTAAAAATCCCCAGCAAAATTCTTGGCAGAGAGGTCATCTTAAAATTGGGATTTAATATTATGGCCGTTTGCCCTTTTATTTGATACTCATATTGAATGAGTTGTAAAATAAATGTCCTAAAGAAAAAGGAAAACCCTAATTGGGTCTCCCTAGCTTTGAAAGAAATACGAGTATGCATGCAATATTTATTTTTGATAAGAAAAAACAACAACCAAAAGAACAATTAACGTCCTCGTTAGCGTAATGGTTACCATGTAGTATACATGTCAGTTGTGTTAGCGACCATAATACAAATTAGATATTATTGTTTAGTAAGAGGCTAACCAGCCGTGTGTGAAATGAGTCCTAAACAAATGATTATTTAATTTCATTTCATTGAGATTTTGATTTTCTGAAACTTATTCAAATAGGGTGGTAAAAAACCATACTAAAGTATTGCTGGATTAAATAAAATTGTTTTAAAAAACAAACAACCGACTTCAAAAACACAACTAAAAAGGGAAAAATAATTTTAAGCCTAAATCAAATCAAGAATATATAAATAGAATAGGAGAGTTTATTTCATGTACTTATAAAAAACTATTTGCAATTTTTACTAATCCTGTATTCTTGGAGTCGGTGCCAGCAAAGAAAGACAATTGAAAATAGTTTTAATTTGTTCTTATTAGATGGCACCGACTTCAAGAATACAGGATTACTAAAAATTGCAAATAGTTTTTTATAAGTACATGAAATAAACTCTCCTATTCTATTTATATATTCTTGATTTGATTTAGGCTTAAAATTATTTTTCCCTTTTTAGTTGTGTTTTTGAAGTCGGTTGTTTGTTTTTTAAAACAATTTTATTTTTACATTTTTAGTGGTTGGTAATGATATTTTGTTTAAGTTTTAGCTATGGAGAGCCAAATAAACTTCACGAAGAAAAAATTTGGCGTGTGCCCGGCAGGCAACCAATTGGGAGCAAATCGAGCTGGATGCGAGCGAAGCGAGCGCGAAAATTTTCACCGTATTTGTTCCAACCGTTTGAGCATAAAGAAGTCCAAAGCAGCACCAATTACATAATGTTTGTTGTGTCAAAACGTACAAGAACCAATTGCGAGCGAAGCGAGCGCGAAAATGTTCACCGTATTTGTTCGAACCGTTTGAACATAAAGAAGTCCAAAGCTGCACAAATTACATAATGTTTGTTGTGTTAAAACTTACTAGAACCAAGTGCGAGCAAAAAGAGGTGGATGCGAGCGAAGCGAGCGCGAAAATTTTCACCGTATTTGTTCGAACCGTTTGAACATAAAGAAGTCCAAAGCAGCACAAATTACATAATGTTTGTTGTGTTAAAACTTACTAGAACCAAGTGCGAGCGAAAAGAGGTGGATGCGAGCGAAGCGAACTGTGCGCGAGCGAAGCGAGCGCGAAAGTTTTCACCGTATTTGTTCAAACCATTTGAACATAAAGAAGTCCAAAGCAGCACAAATTACATAATGTTTGTTGTGTCAAAACGTACAAGAATCAATTGCGAGCGAAGCAAGCCGGATGCGAGCGAAGCGAGCTATGCGCGAGCGAAGCGAGCGCGAAAATTTTCATCGTATTTGTTCGAACCGTTTGAACATAAAGAAGTCCAAAGCAGCACAAATTACATAATGTTTGTTGTGTTAAAACTTACTAGAACCAAGTGCGAGCGAAAAGAGGTGGATGCGAGCGAAGCGAGCTGTGCGCGAGCGAAGCGAGCTGTGCGCGAGCGAAGCGAGCGCGAAAATTTTCACCGTATTTGTTCGAACCGTTTGAACATAAAGAAGTCCAAAGCAGCACAAATTACATAATGTTTGTTGTGTCAAAACGTACAAGAACCAATTGCGAGCGAAGCGAGCTGGATGCGAGCGAAGCGAGCTATGCGCGAGCGAAGCGAGCGCGAAAATTTTCACCGTATTTGTTCGAACCGTTTGAGCATAAAGAAGTCCAAAGCAGCACAAATTACATAATGTTTGTTGTGTCAAAACGTACAAGAACCAATTGCGAGCGAAGCGAGCTGGATGCAAGCGAAGTGAGTTATGCGCGAGCGAAGCGAGCGCGAAAATTTTCACCGTATTTGTTCCAACCGTTTGAGCATAAAGAAGTCCAAAGCAGCACAAATTACATAATGTTTGTTGTGTCAAAACGTACAAGAACCAATTGCGAGCAAAGCGAGCTGGATGCGAGTGAAGCGAGCTATGCGCTAGCGAAGCGAGCTATGCGCGAGCGAAGCGAGCGCGAAAATTTTCACCGTATTTGTTCAAACCGTTTGGGCATAAACAAAGCAAGCACAAATTATATAATATTTGGAGTGTCATAAGCCCAGAACATCCTGGGGGAAATTCGAACGAAACGGGATAACTCCTAGCGAAGCGACCGCGTAAATATTTTCCTTATCCGTTCGAGGGTCTTGTCTATTAATTCTGTATTAATATATCAAATTTTACAGTTCCTTCTTCCACTAAGTATGACCCAAGTGGCCATGCTCTGGCGTCGAGAGTTTTTCAAGCCCCTGATTTAGTTTGACCCCTGCTTGTACTAAGAGTAGTGGTCCAGGCCCAACAAATTAACGTGTTATCCGAAGCACAGTAACGCCCAGATGAAAATATCATATTTTTTTATGGAAGTCTTGTGCATGGTTACCCATCCAAAGACTGGCCGCATGGGCCGTTGCTTAGCCTCGATGTTCGCGTCAGATTACTTTTGTTAGCCAGGCTGCTAATTTTATGAGCGAAATCTGTATTGCCGTATGAGCGCGAAGAAGTAAAATAGGTTTTCCAGTTATTTGGGCTTCCCACGGGAATAGCAATGACTTTTAAGATAAAAAGTAACCTTCGTGTTATACAAGGTCTAGTCTACCCCCTATATCAAATTTTAGCGAAATCAGTGTGTCATGTGTTATTTGGTGCATCCCACGGGAACAATAATTATTTTCGGGATAAAAAGTAGCCTATGTGTAAACACATAGTCTAAACTATCTTCATTCCAAATTTCATCAATGTCAGTACAACCGTTCGAGCGTGAAGAAGTTAAAAAGATTTATATGTTATTTGGTGCATCCCACGGGAATAGTATTTATTTTCGGGATAAAAAGTAGCGTATGTGTTAACACATAGTCTTACCTATTTTCTTCTCAAATTTCATGAATATCAGTACAGCCAAACGAGCTAGAATCTCTCTTCATGCGTAAAAATAACCTAACTTTTTAGGTTTTTCTTCGATTTCCCTAGGAGTCCATCATCAGAACCAGTTTTGGTGACAATGGGACCAATTCAGAACCATACTCTTTCAATTAAAAAAAGAATTTTGAGAATCGATCCACAAATGGCTGAGAAATCGGTGAACATACATAAAAAAAAAAAAAAATACATACACGTCGAATATATAACCTCCTCCTTTTTGAAGTCGGTTAAAAAAATGCGTATTCGTTTCGTTTTTTTATTGTATTTAGTGACAAATCCGGTCGGTCTATTTGCTCAGGGTTAACTCACTGGATGCTGAAACACTGAATCACACAGGTAGGCGAGAGTGAGTGTGTCGTCATATATACACATATCTACGTACGTCATAGAACGAAGGTCAAAGTATAGAATGTTTTGGAGTGAGCTGTTTTTTAAACTGAGTAAAGTAGAAAATCCGCAAGCCGACCGCCTAACGTAAACGATTGCAATTGCGTCGTGCATCGTCACTTTTTTTTCTAATTCGGTATTTTTATTCTGATTACATGTTTTTAATTTACCATTAAAAACTTAGGCTTATTAATCCTTCATAGGTTTGCGTTAGACGACAGCTTGCCTAATGTCGTTATTAAAAAAAATACTTTTTGTGTTTTTTGTTATAGCAACAACAAATACAAATACAAATAGTAAAGACATGGGCAATACATAATTTGGTAAAATTGCAGCTTTCTAGCAATCACGGTTTCAGATCTTGGGTCTTTCAGACAGACAAACAGACATCGGAGGCTCAGTAAGAAGGTCCATAAGAAACACTGCGATAAAGAAAAAAAAAATAGATAAAATATTTATATGAACGTAGTTGATTAAAGCCTTTTTTCATACAATGTATTGCTGGTTTCATTTAACTATTTCGTTTAAAATGTTAGTGTTGTGATTAACCCATATAAACAAAAGTAAGTAGCCTATGATTCATTGTTGAAATATTATTATATTACCACTATAATATGAATGACCTCGGCACTTCACATCTCATTACATAAGATCATAGTCACCCAATGACTAATAACTACCGTTTCAAACGACTATTTATGGAAATTAGTAAAAGTCTTTTGACAACGTAGGTGTTAGATAAATAAACGTTGTAGTATTAATACGAGTAGCAAAGTCATGTGCTGATAACATTTTTAGGGTTCCGTACCCAAAGAGAGCACGAGACCCTATTACTGAGACTTCGCTGTCTGTCTGTTTGTCTCCTGACTGTATTTTATGAACCGTACAAGCTGCAGAGGTGTAATTTGTAACTTATTTTACAGAGAATTAATTAATGACCATGAATAATAAGGAATAAGCCCTTCAGTCGATTTTTTTACAGATGATGTTTTTGTGTTGCCACTATAACAACAAATAATAAAAAGGTCCCATACAACGAACAACATACGACTAAATTAATATCTTGCCGTTTTTTAATAGTGCGAAATTCTTTATGCGCGAGCTCTACTCACACTAAATAAATAAATATATATAAATAAAAAGTTTATTGACAAAAATAATTATTATGCTATTAACATTGACACAACATTCTTTTTTATTTGTCAATCAAAACAATTTACAATACAGGCACTTGGCCAATTATTTTAAAATACCATACTACAATATAGAAATGGTTTAGAGGCTCAAAAAAAATCCCACAAACTGTCGAAAAACTACGATAGCTTTGACTCTTAAGCAATAACCTATTGACTCAGGCGTTACTTTGCGGAAATCCGTTGTAACTTCGATTCGTCTTTCGAAGAGTCCACACCTCCTGATGATGCCTTGTGGAAACGCGAAACACGTGTTGAGTAAGAATTTCCAAATTGAGATAGGCAACGTTAATATTAGGATTATATGTTTCAGGTTGTTCCGGTGTGTGAGGAGACCAGCCATTCGGAGTGAAACTTCGTTGTATTAGGAGGGTAGGTAATTTTTCTTTGCTTATCTTAACTTTTTCAGATCACAGCGGCAATACGCTAAATATTTAATTTTGTCTTCTATTTACTCATAAGCAACTTATATATAAGAATAGAAACTATTGAGTTTATTTCTAAGACACAATTACTTACGAATTCAAAAATCTTGTATCATCTAGTCATGAGGTATTCTCGCCATGGTCCTTACCAAATATAGAAAACTAATGCACGTCATAGTAAATTTTAGTAGGAGTAAGTTTCTTCGTCATTCATTTAACAGTGAATCAGAAAATCTCGTCGCCAGAAAAGGCTTTAACATGGTGAAACACAAAATACTCGCAGCTGTGTTTTGAGACTTTGTGTACGAAAGAATGGGACGAATCTATTATCTTTAATTATTACCTTTTAATACTGTTTTTGTAAAAAAAAAAAAAATTTTTTCATCAATTTTAAATTGTTCAAATGTAAATTTACTTTATTATCGTTAAGACATATATACTATTAATTTTTATTGCTCTTATTTAAAGCAGTAAAAAGAAAAACATTCATTAGTTAATTAACAAAATAATGTTATTTAGGTTATTTCTGGGCATTGTTGATTATGTTACTTGGTGATGATTAACCCAATTACTTATATTTTTAGTACATTTTGCAGTTAGGCATTTCACCAGCAGGGCGAGGCAATGTTTTTCGGACCTAAGGAGCATGCCTAGTCTGGAACTTCTTGTTCTCAAAGAGTCTGTTGAAACACATCTTTAGGTGTTGTTTTCACCGTTAAGGCTCATAGCGAGGTTGGTGTTTCTTCTTGTCTATCTTTTCTTTAAGTCAGTTAAAGAAAGAATCGATATGATAGGATCAATTCAGATATGATACAATAGTAACCAATAAGGCAGGTATTTAATAATATAAGTAATAAAAGAGCAAAGTTAGGGTAGGTCTAGGTCATTAAAAACTATTTTACTGGCGCCTCCGACCTATTAAGATCGACTAAAAACTTGTTAATTATCATTAATTCGGTGTCACTGGCGCCTTTTATTGTGTGCGACTTATTTATTTTACGATTAGGTAAAAAAGCAATTAAAATGTTGGTATAGGTCATTGACATGACTTATCGTGCTCGTAAAAGTCGAATAGTGTGATTTAGATGTTTTTTACGATGTTTGATGACAATTTTTTTTTTATGATAAATGGGTTTACGTTTTGACCACAGCTTGCCTGATGTTAAGCTTGACTGTGGTCTAAGATGTATCACGCTTGCCCAGAAGGAACCTATTTACTCTAGATTTGAAGACCCCTAAATTGTACTTCTCGGGAAAAAGAGACTCAGGAAGAGAGTTCCAAAGCTTCGCAGTTCTCACAATGAAGGTCGAAGCAAAACGCTTTGTGCGAATCTTCGGAACTTCGACAATTAATCGATGTCTCTTCGCTGTACCTGTAATTAGAATAGTTATACTGTTGAAGTTCCAAAAATCTGCACGAAGCGTTTCGTTTTCACATTTATTGTGCGGACAATTAAGCTCTTTGCCGGAATCCTTGTTCCCTCTAAACTAAAACTTTAATGTCTTCAAGGCAAGAATAGATTGGTTTCATCTAGGCAAGCGCGCTCTATCCTAGCCAGCTACATCGCTTAACTTCAGATGAGTTACGGTAAAGTGCAAGACTACTTATCTATGATAAAAAATGCTATTCTTTTATCTGCCTTTATCTATTATAAAAAAACAATTTTTATATCTGCTTATAATTTCATAGTTATGCGAAAGATAACAGTGTAAATTAAAAACTCATAATTTTGTGATGGCAGCGATGATGGCTAGCATTTGAAATTTATCATAGCGTATGTATTTTACTTATCAAATGCGTCCATTTGATACCCATATCAAGGCAGTTGTGAAAAAATATTTTGTGACGGCCGACATCTGAGATTTATTTTTATCAAACATAGCTAAGTACAATCTCGACTAACAAGTTTCGAAAAAAAAATTAACTAAACCAAAATCAGTTTAGCCGTTACGGAGCTACGACGCCATATACAGACGGACACACACACAGAGATACGCATAACTTATATCAACCCATCTTTTTGCAAAATAGATCGTTATAGAAATAAATACAATAGTTGCTTAGATAAAGTCATTTATTTGCGTCGTTGGTCAAGAATAAGTTACTGATTCTGATCACGATTCATTTCGTAATACGCAGAAAATACATCGAAAATAACTCAAGGAGATTTAAGGATAAATAAGAAAATAAGAGTAGTTGCGCACGAAAATAAGTTCTAGTTAATAAATAGATTAAAATAAAAGAATCAATTTGTATGTGATGTAATTTTTCGCTGTTTATTTACAATAATACCAATAAACTACAACAAGAAGTAAGCTTAACAGCTGAGCTGATTTAGATGAAAATTGGTATGAAGGCAAAACATAAATTATATATCTTGGACTAACATAAAGGTTACTTTTTTCGTAATAAACGCGGGTGACAATGCATGGTGTAGATAGTTATGAATAATGCATAATATAAAAGTAATATATTTAGGGTATTTGTTTACAAATCGTACCAGATGTACCACTAGTTACGTCATGGCCCAGCATTATGGTGGCCATACACACTACGAAAAATGGTTACGATCAAACTGTACAGTTTGAACGCTGCAGTTTATCGTAGCTAGCATACAAGCTATACACGCTACGAGAAATCGTTACGATCAGACGGTACAGTAAATGGTGCCGACGCAAACGTGTCAGTGACACAGGGCACAGTTCGTCCGATTCCGATAAATCAATTGAAATTTTCGTATTGTTCCGTTCGACTGTACAGTCTCAAAAAATCGAGCGAAACTGCACAGTTTCATAACATACATGTAGCGATTTATCAGTACCGTTCAAACTGTACAGTCTGATCGTAACGATATCTCGTAGCGTGTATGGCCACCATTAGTCGCATAGCGAAACGGATGGTAAGATCACTGACCAATGTTACTTCAAATTCTGAATTCAAACTCTATGTATCTGACTTTCACAACACGCCCACGCTGTCTGGTCGATGTACCTCTGTTATTGTAGGCTTGTATGTGTGCGTGAGGGATGAATGAACGCCGGGGTAAAAGGGAAACGGGGCGGGTGCAAAAGAGACGGATATATTGATCCCTTTCTTACTTGATTAGAGTGAAAACTGCATATCACGAACTCTGGATTAGGTACTTCGATACATTAGGTATTTTAAAAATTTAAGAGAATGTGAGGAACTGTGAATTATCGTGTTGACAGCTTATCAATTCTTATACATTTTAAAGATAGCATAAAACAACAAAACTAACGTAAATATTGCTTATATTAAGGAAAAAGAAATTAATTGGGTTCCGGCGTCGCTAGATATCAATTATATCAGTTAATTACCTTATCGAACAATTAATTAAAGGATATAGTAAATTTATAAACATCTTAAAAGCATCAGTTTGTTCAACCTTTTCTTTTGAATATGACATAGCTGTAAAGATTTAATATTATTAAATAATGCAAACTATCCAACTGCAATAAGTAATTTTAATTATTTAGAAATATTATTTTTATTAAATTTCGGTTAACATTCACAAAGCTTTTTGAAAATCTTTAGTATTTCCTTAACATCTGATTGGCTGAACTGATACTTTTTAATAACTACGGAACTAAGGAGGTAAGAATATAAGATAGAAACCTACTTTTATTTTCCTCTGTACTCACTTATTGATGAAAATTAATCTTAACCCTAATGAGTAATGAACGTCTTCTCCGAATACTAAGCAATTTCTCTAGGTACGCAAAAAGTTAAATCTTCTTAAAACCAGGATCCATTCAAACGGATCTATGACGCAGCATTGGCGTCACTGCACAGGAAGCTTTAAAAATTTACGTAAACATTTTTGAGAAATTCAAAGTACATATTGCGATCGTACGTGATCTATGACGATAAGGAGTTTGAATGGATCCTCAATGAACACACGTGTTTGGTTGCATTGGGCGGAGCTTCGACCGCAAGCCAACCTCGGATCAAGTCTGCTAATGAATGGCAGAATAGTAAGCCAAGAGTTCACAATATGTAGTTGTTTATCAAAAAATGAGCTGGATTATTTGATTGCATGTTAAATGTAGTATAGTCAGGCCTACATTTAGAAGTTTATAAACATTCGTAAGTTATAATAAAAAAAGTTAGGTTAAGGTTAGTTATATTCTTTTGTAAATAGTTTTGTGGACTAGAAAAAAGAACGTTATTACCTAGATCCATGTAACTAGCATAGAGTGGCTTATAACCGCATATGTATAATTTTACTACTACTGCAAAGTTGTCTGTTTGACAAAACATCGAAAGCTTTAATATCGGTTAATTATTGAAAAAACATAATTATAAAGACCACACAAAGTTGTAAAACTAAAAATTCTTCCGAAGTCAGTTAAAAAAATATGGGCCTTTATGATATATCACAGCACCAAATAAGCTCCGACTTTCAAGCTTACATTCGGTATATCACAAAAGTAAAGTTTCTCCAAGGAAGGAAGGTCAAACCTAAAACCAGTCAAGTAAATCAAACAATCACAAATCCAAACAAATCAGCTATTCAATCATAGTGTCTGTCAACAACCGTTTTGTCACGTTTTATTTGGAGTCAATAAAACCTAAATTAAGGCGTAGGATTGACTTAGTGGGAGTCTCGTGACCTTCTGTCGAAAGTGAGAATAGATCGAATACGAATCGTAATTCTTTTGTTATCTTTGATGTGGGCCCTTCGTCAATTGTTTTATTTGTGACGTAATCCCTGTTGCAGTTACATTATACTACTCATTCTAATGCTTTCAAATAACGTTTTTGATTTGCCTGCGGTAGCGCCTGTCACTGGCTTAGGTGATCTGAAGAAGTCGATGCGGACAGTCTTTGGATGGGTTAAATTTGAGGTCCTGGCTGTTACTGTAGTTCATTACTATTAGTAGTAAAGCTAAGTCAGTAATAAATAAAACTTCAGGCTTGATATAATATGAAAACCATGTTATTTTTTCGTATATTTTAGTGGGTTTAATACTTATTTCATTATTTAACAATTAAAATTATTTTGAATCCTTCAACACAATACACAGGTCTCTAATAAAACTTGCAAAAATTTGCCGAAATTGTACGTGTAAGTTGTTTTAAAATTGCACCGCAAATATACAAATTAGTCTGTAGTTGTGACACGCACTTCGAAGCGCTTCGAAATTCAAAATATTATGTACACAAGTGCACAAATTATTGTGATTACTTACTTACTTATTATACAGGTTGCTATGTTCTTCCACTGGTGTAAAAAGAAAGTTAGCAGTTTGCTTCTTGGCTTGCGACAAATTGTTTTGTTTGCATAAGTATAGAAAAAACTGCTAAAAAAGGTAAAAAACTATACCAAGAACAAAGTTCAAGAAATTTTCACATGTCAGTCAAAACTCTAATGTGAGTAAGTCTTATACTTTCTGTCATATAGTATTTTCCTATCTTTATGGTTAAACCAAATCAGAGGCCCTCGCATATTTTGAAATCTTTGTACATCAGAACTACGCCATATTTAAAAAAAAAAACTTACACCGCCGAAATCGTATAAAGCTATAACTATAGTTGCGTTCATATGCTACTTATTTCATTTTCTGTTGCATATTTACACACGGCTGGTTAGCCCCATACTAAACCATTTCTAGTTTGTATTATGGTTGATAATACAACTTGTATACTACATAAACATACATAAATATTTTATATCGATATATATTTAACACCCAGAACTACAGCCAACCAATTAAGTTAATTTCAAAAATATTGGCCGTGCCGGAAATAGAACCCGGGACCATTGGTTGGCAGATAAAGCAAAAATAAATTACAGAAAACACATACGAACAAAAACTAGTGCCTTACCTGGCAGTCCTGCATAGAAACCATAACGCCAACGAAGTCGTCAAAAAAATAGCACCCTTTACTACTTCAGTTATTATTACCCACCGGTATGCAGAAATGATTTCCTCCGAGAAAATGTCGGACGCGAGCTTACCTGTTGCTCGAATTAGTCGCCGTAATGAGCTAAATAATTGTTTAAACAGAATTCTGCCTTATTAGGGTCCGCAGTGGTACCAATACCCGTTCGTGATAATGTCAACTGACAATAATTACCAGCTAATAAGTACTAATAAGTACGTGCGTGAGTTTAAAGTAGCCCCACCGCAGGGTTGACGAAATATTAAGTCATTGCGACTAATTATGAGCGACGTTCTGTCATTCTGATACAGCTCGATGTTTAAGTTTTCGTTACGACCAATTTTGTGCATGTATCTGCTGTTTATGTGGATAGAAATGTCGTAATAATTATCAAGTAATACTCATCTCGTTTTCCAATTTTATTGCCTCGTACTTTCTTTAAATACCCAAGACAAGGTGGAAAGGCGGTGGGTACGTGTTATTTACCTAATATTTGCATATCCCATACACCAAACATAACTAAACCCTTAAAAAACCCTAAAAAAATAAACGTAATCAAAATTGGTTGATTCGTTTGGGAGCTAATCGTACAATGCCACACGCACGTCAAACTTATGACGCTCGTCGTTTTTGTTGTGTCGGTGGTTAAAAAGATAAAATGATGGAGAAAAATATGTAAAACTGATCCCTCCCAGCACCATGGCAATCATAGTTTGTGAAAGAGAGGATAAAGAATAAGGCAAAAATATTAGTACCAATTTATACAAAATACGATCCCGTAAACAGTAACAAGCAATTAAACTGTCCTCAAAAAGGAACCGACCTACAAAGAAGGTCAGTAAGTAAGTAAACCAAAATCAGTTTAGCCGTTACGGAGCTACGACGCCATATACAGACGGACACACACACAGAGATACGCATAACTTATATCAACCCATCTTTTTGCAAAATAGATCGTTATAGAAATAAATACAATAGTTGCTTAGATAAAGTCATTTATTTGCGTCGTTGGTCAAGAATAAGTTACTGATTCTGATCACGATTCATTTCGTAATACGCAGAAAATACATCGAAAATAACTCAAGGAGATTTAAGGATAAATAAGAAAATAAGAGTAGTTGCGCACGAAAATAAGTTCTAGTTAATAAATAGATTAAAATAAAAGAATCAATTTGTATGTGATGTAATTTTTCGCTGTTTATTTACAATAATACCAATAAACTACAACAAGAAGTAAGCTTAACAGCTGAGCTGATTTAGATGAAAATTGGTATGAAGGCAAAACATAAATTATATATCTTGGACTAACATAAAGGTTACTTTTTTCGTAATAAACGCGGGTGACAATGCATGGTGTAGATAGTTATGAATAATGCATAATATAAAAGTAATATATTTAGGGTATTTGTTTACAAATCGTACCAGATGTACCACTAGTTACGTCATGGCCCAGCATTATGGTGGCCATACACACTACGAAAAATGGTTACGATCAAACTGTACAGTTTGAACGCTGCAGTTTATCGTAGCTAGCATACAAGCTATACACGCTACGAGAAATCGTTACGATCAGACGGTACAGTAAATGGTGCCGACGCAAACGTGTCAGTGACACAGGGCACAGTTCGTCCGATTCCGATAAATCAATTGAAATTTTCGTATTGTTCCGTTCGACTGTACAGTCTCAAAAAATCGAGCGAAACTGCACAGTTTCATAACATACATGTAGCGATTTATCAGTACCGTTCAAACTGTACAGTCTGATCGTAACGATATCTCGTAGCGTGTATGGCCACCATTAGTCGCATAGCGAAACGGATGGTAAGATCACTGACCAATGTTACTTCAAATTCTGAATTCAAACTCTATGTATCTGACTTTCACAACACGCCCACGCTGTCTGGTCGATGTACCTCTGTTATTGTAGGCTTGTATGTGTGCGTGAGGGATGAATGAACGCCGGGGTAAAAGGGAAACGGGGCGGGTGCAAAAGAGACGGATATATTGATCCCTTTCTTACTTGATTAGAGTGAAAACTGCATATCACGAACTCTGGATTAGGTACTTCGATACATTAGGTATTTTAAAAATTTAAGAGAATGTGAGGAACTGTGAATTATCGTGTTGACAGCTTATCAATTCTTATACATTTTAAAGATAGCATAAAACAACAAAACTAACGTAAATATTGCTTATATTAAGGAAAAAGAAATTAATTGGGTTCCGGCGTCGCTAGATATCAATTATATCAGTTAATTACCTTATCGAACAATTAATTAAAGGATATAGTAAATTTATAAACATCTTAAAAGCATCAGTTTGTTCAACCTTTTCTTTTGAATATGACATAGCTGTAAAGATTTAATATTATTAAATAATGCAAACTATCCAACTGCAATAAGTAATTTTAATTATTTAGAAATATTATTTTTATTAAATTTCGGTTAACATTCACAAAGCTTTTTGAAAATCTTTAGTATTTCCTTAACATCTGATTGGCTGAACTGATACTTTTTAATAACTACGGAACTAAGGAGGTAAGAATATAAGATAGAAACCTACTTTTATTTTCCTCTGTACTCACTTATTGATGAAAATTAATCTTAACCCTAATGAGTAATGAACGTCTTCTCCGAATACTAAGCAATTTCTCTAGGTACGCAAAAAGTTAAATCTTCTTAAAACCAGGATCCATTCAAACGGATCTATGACGCAGCATTGGCGTCACTGCACAGGAAGCTTTAAAAATTTACGTAAACATTTTTGAGAAATTCAAAGTACATATTGCGATCGTACGTGATCTATGACGATAAGGAGTTTGAATGGATCCTCAATGAACACACGTGTTTGGTTGCATTGGGCGGAGCTTCGACCGCAAGCCAACCTCGGATCAAGTCTGCTAATGAATGGCAGAATAGTAAGCCAAGAGTTCACAATATGTAGTTGTTTATCAAAAAATGAGCTGGATTATTTGATTGCATGTTAAATGTAGTATAGTCAGGCCTACATTTAGAAGTTTATAAACATTCGTAAGTTATAATAAAAAAAGTTAGGTTAAGGTTAGTTATATTCTTTTGTAAATAGTTTTGTGGACTAGAAAAAAGAACGTTATTACCTAGATCCATGTAACTAGCATAGAGTGGCTTATAACCGCATATGTATAATTTTACTACTACTGCAAAGTTGTCTGTTTGACAAAACATCGAAAGCTTTAATATCGGTTAATTATTGAAAAAACATAATTATAAAGACCACACAAAGTTGTAAAACTAAAAATTCTTCCGAAGTCAGTTAAAAAAATATGGGCCTTTATGATATATCACAGCACCAAATAAGCTCCGACTTTCAAGCTTACATTCGGTATATCACAAAAGTAAAGTTTCTCCAAGGAAGGAAGGTCAAACCTAAAACCAGTCAAGTAAATCAAACAATCACAAATCCAAACAAATCAGCTATTCAATCATAGTGTCTGTCAACAACCGTTTTGTCACGTTTTATTTGGAGTCAATAAAACCTAAATTAAGGCGTAGGATTGACTTAGTGGGAGTCTCGTGACCTTCTGTCGAAAGTGAGAATAGATCGAATACGAATCGTAATTCTTTTGTTATCTTTGATGTGGGCCCTTCGTCAATTGTTTTATTTGTGACGTAATCCCTGTTGCAGTTACATTATACTACTCATTCTAATGCTTTCAAATAACGTTTTTGATTTGCCTGCGGTAGCGCCTGTCACTGGCTTAGGTGATCTGAAGAAGTCGATGCGGACAGTCTTTGGATGGGTTAAATTTGAGGTCCTGGCTGTTACTGTAGTTCATTACTATTAGTAGTAAAGCTAAGTCAGTAATAAATAAAACTTCAGGCTTGATATAATATGAAAACCATGTTATTTTTTCGTATATTTTAGTGGGTTTAATACTTATTTCATTATTTAACAATTAAAATTATTTTGAATCCTTCAACACAATACACAGGTCTCTAATAAAACTTGCAAAAATTTGCCGAAATTGTACGTGTAAGTTGTTTTAAAATTGCACCGCAAATATACAAATTAGTCTGTAGTTGTGACACGCACTTCGAAGCGCTTCGAAATTCAAAATATTATGTACACAAGTGCACAAATTATTGTGATTACTTACTTACTTATTATACAGGTTGCTATGTTCTTCCACTGGTGTAAAAAGAAAGTTAGCAGTTTGCTTCTTGGCTTGCGACAAATTGTTTTGTTTGCATAAGTATAGAAAAAACTGCTAAAAAAGGTAAAAAACTATACCAAGAACAAAGTTCAAGAAATTTTCACATGTCAGTCAAAACTCTAATGTGAGTAAGTCTTATACTTTCTGTCATATAGTATTTTCCTATCTTTATGGTTAAACCAAATCAGAGGCCCTCGCATATTTTGAAATCTTTGTACATCAGAACTACGCCATATTTAAAAAAAAAAACTTACACCGCCGAAATCGTATAAAGCTATAACTATAGTTGCGTTCATATGCTACTTATTTCATTTTCTGTTGCATATTTACACACGGCTGGTTAGCCCCATACTAAACCATTTCTAGTTTGTATTATGGTTGATAATACAACTTGTATACTACATAAACATACATAAATATTTTATATCGATATATATTTAACACCCAGAACTACAGCCAACCAATTAAGTTAATTTCAAAAATATTGGCCGTGCCGGAAATAGAACCCGGGACCATTGGTTGGCAGATAAAGCAAAAATAAATTACAGAAAACACATACGAACAAAAACTAGTGCCTTACCTGGCAGTCCTGCATAGAAACCATAACGCCAACGAAGTCGTCAAAAAAATAGCACCCTTTACTACTTCAGTTATTATTACCCACCGGTATGCAGAAATGATTTCCTCCGAGAAAATGTCGGACGCGAGCTTACCTGTTGCTCGAATTAGTCGCCGTAATGAGCTAAATAATTGTTTAAACAGAATTCTGCCTTATTAGGGTCCGCAGTGGTACCAATACCCGTTCGTGATAATGTCAACTGACAATAATTACCAGCTAATAAGTACTAATAAGTACGTGCGTGAGTTTAAAGTAGCCCCACCGCAGGGTTGACGAAATATTAAGTCATTGCGACTAATTATGAGCGACGTTCTGTCATTCTGATACAGCTCGATGTTTAAGTTTTCGTTACGACCAATTTTGTGCATGTATCTGCTGTTTATGTGGATAGAAATGTCGTAATAATTATCAAGTAATACTCATCTCGTTTTCCAATTTTATTGCCTCGTACTTTCTTTAAATACCCAAGACAAGGTGGAAAGGCGGTGGGTACGTGTTATTTACCTAATATTTGCATATCCCATACACCAAACATAACTAAACCCTTAAAAAACCCTAAAAAAATAAACGTAATCAAAATTGGTTGATTCGTTTGGGAGCTAATCGTACAATGCCACACGCACGTCAAACTTATGACGCTCGTCGTTTTTGTTGTGTCGGTGGTTAAAAAGATAAAATGATGGAGAAAAATATGTAAAACTGATCCCTCCCAGCACCATGGCAATCATAGTTTGTGAAAGAGAGGATAAAGAATAAGGCAAAAATATTAGTACCAATTTATACAAAATACGATCCCGTAAACAGTAACAAGCAATTAAACTGTCCTCAAAAAGGAACCGACCTACAAAGAAGGTCAGTAAGTAAGTAAACAGCCAACCCTACCTGTATGTAAACAGACTCTTGAACTCATAGTCCAATTCAGTAACACGCGCTCAGTGTCATCGACATCCTTAATCCTTGCAGCGAAACTTTCTCTCCACCAACACAGGAAACCACTCAAATAAGCGACACTTATCTCGCTGACAATAAGCAATCTATCATAGGTCGGTTTAGACGTTACACTTACCCACTAACTGGGTGAGAGCAGACTGACCTTGATACTGGTTCGCATGCGACTTATCGGTGTCATTTTTTCATAGTCTGATATGCAAATCTACCGCGAAATTTCGAGTACATCGACCTTGTATATCGCCCACGAGGTATGAATCAAAGAATCTAGCGTAAGTCTCGTGGCTCCCAATGACCTATTGGTTTCCATATTGGTCGTGGGCGGGAGCTGCTGCCTATACATCTTACGCACTCGCTAACACGATGTGCAGTCAAATTAAAACGTATGTTTGCTAACAAGTTGATAAAAGAAGGTTTTAGCGAATCATTGCTAGTGTGTGAGCTGTAAATCTGCTTTCGGAATGACTACGCTTAGTAATTGAATGCAGTTTGTTAACTTACTTGATTGGAAAGTTTGATTTTCTTTAGAGAAATGTTCTTATCTTTCGTAGGTATTTTTGTTTTCTTACTTTTGTTTACAATTTACACTTAATTGTTTCAAAGACTCAGACTTTAAGAAATTATGGCATTAAATAAGTGTCTTAATTCAGTTTCTGAGATCATTCAAACCGCCGAAGAGTTGCCGTGACTTTGCTCACGTACGCCCAGATTTACCTAAATGCAAGTAAAATCTGCGACATACTACATTGAATTATCTTTATAAGTGTCAGGTTAGATTACAACTAGAACAAAACGACAATTTCTTTCCCGAGTCGCATTCACTGGTCCGCGTTTTCTACCTTTGTATCATTTTTATATTTTATTATTTTTCATTTTTTTATGACTTCATAAAAAGGATAAGTCATATGTATCATTGATCATAAGTTGTATCAATTTGTCTGTATGTTTCGTCAATCCTGTTTTTTTTGAGATTGAAAACTATTTCTAAATATTCCCAACTTAGGTAGTATTTCTTAAATTTAAATGAGTTTTTAAAAATTGGAAAACTTACTTCAATTTAAGAAATACTTTTTTTTTACGCTAACAGTCTTCCAAAGATCTGTCACAGATGTCTGCATCAGCTTTGCATTGAGATCAACCTAATAAAAAATACTCGTATAAATATGATGCACCCTGTCATCACACCTTCATTACAATTGTGCAGTTGCAGATCAATGTCACAGTGGCACATATGACAAGGGACGTGACACTTTATATGACAAGCTCGTCCCACAGTGTATCTCTATAACTAACCGTGACAAAACCATAATTATCTTGAGACACAGGTTTAATATTGGTATCTCGCAGATAGTATCAGATAATCGGCGTGTCGACTTTCAATTGTTTCTGAGATCGATACTGCGATAAAATCAATAATTATGTTAATGTAGGTATGCAATAGTTGTATACCTACATTACATCGTACATCAATAAATAATGTTGATGTCGATTTTATTAATGTTTTAAATTAATTGCAAATGTTGTAGCCGTCGGGGAATGGTGAGGTTACAAAAAATAATTAAATAAAAAATACTTAGAGGGTCTGTTTAACCCCTGACGATCTGAGTCTCTATTTTCTGAAAAGTATTATCCTGAGGTCTTTATATGAAGAGTAGACGATGTTTAATAATCTAGCAAACAACGACATTTATAAAAATGGCAAACCCAATTACTTTTCCTTTTTATTTACATTATGAAATAAATATAACAAATCCTGATTCTGTCCCATTACATTTACCATTGAAGACTCGCCTAGATTCCAATAGTCTCGAACATAATCCCATAAAATAAATGAAATATTCATCCGGCTTCCATTTCTCGATACTCCGCGATGCGTTTTATTAGGAATCCAATTTATTCCCTCATTTATTCAGTTGCTACAATGGTACTAATAACAAATTCAAAGCAGCCTTAGCGTCTGCAAAATTTTAGTGTACTTGCAAATTTTTGCAGTAAAGTGAAAATCGTATCTACATGCGTAGGAGTTAACGTAACTGAGACGTTATTTTAATGAATTGTTTTTTAGCATTTGTTATAAGATTACGTTGAAAATTGTACTTGTAAGTTTAAAAATATAAATTCCAAGGAAATATTTGTGGAATAAAGTAATTTATCCATGTTATGTATTAATTAGACCCAAAGAAATTAAATTTAGGCATTTACGTTATGCAATTATCAATAATATATTTATAATAATAATAGTTATTTGAAATTTACATTTGACGTGTTATTGTTACAACTAGTTAAAATTGTGTACGTATTTCTGTATTAGAAAGACAGAAATATTTATTTAGGACATTGAAAAAATAAACAATAATTCCGTTAGTTCCTCCCATTCAAGTAAGCTCCCTGTTTCCCGAAAATTATAATCTAGCGGTTTTCAAAGCAAAAGTGAACTGGGTTTTTCTGGGTAAGCAAACTCCACCTTAGATCATTATGACGATTACCATCAGGTGAATTATGATCAAGCGCAAACCCATTTATTGTAAAAACAAATGGTTGTTTAAATAATATTTCACAACTACGGTACCTACGTCAATCGCGATCAAAATAAGCAATTTAAAAGGACATAATAGTTTAAGCTTTGACTGTATCGGTTAAAGCTGAATAATTGCAGCGTAGGCGAAATGAAAACGAGTAGTGATGGGGCATTGTCCAACAACATATCAGTAAGTGTGTTACGAGAATATAGTACATTAGGTCAAGATTTCATATTTACTATTTTTTTTTGTATTTTAAAATTTACTACTATATTTAAAAAGTAGCCTATGTGTTAATTCAAGGTGCACACCAAATTTCAGCCTAATAGGCTAAACCGTTTGAGCGTGAAGAAGTAACAAACATACACACACACACACACACACTTACACACAACATTTCGAATTTATAATATTAGTCAGATCATATTTATTCTTATGTTATGTGGGATTTGTACCCACCAAAACCCGTGTGACCTATCTCTGTGCTTAACGGAGAACTCAGGGTTCCTCCGGGAAATACCCCGGAGACCTCCTTACACTGCGCTTCAGCCCTTCCTTGTGATTTCTGACCTATCCGCCAGCGGCGGCGAAAACCTAAAGTTCTACGTACTATATACTATATAAGACGTACTATATACTATATAAGACATTAAAATTTTACCCATCCTTATTTGAACAGTTGTGTTTATACACTTGTCACGGACGGCAAAATAGCAAAGATTCGAACTTCACGTGAAGTTTCTTAATTCCATAACATACAGACGTGTCATAAACATTTATTGCTCTCTAAAATTATTCTGCCTTTACATCATCGTCGCCAACGCTTGTAATAACATTATTTGTATTTATTTATTTCTAGCGGTACTCGCTTTAATAATACGAGTACCTGGTTGACCGAGCTTTGCTTGGTATTTTTTTTTTATATGACATTTTCTAAAAATGATTTCTAGCTAGATCGATTTATCGCCGCCGGAACCCCCTATATACTAAATTTCATGAAAATCGTAGGAGCCGATTCCGAGATTCCAATTATATATATTATATAAGGAGGATGGTCCATCCACCTAATCATAAATGATGTGGATTGTCCATCCACTTAATCATAAATCACCGACGAATAAAACATTCTGTTGAGTACCAAAATAACCTTTATACAACTTTTTGATATACTAATTTATATATAATATGTGTATACTATTTTCTATATACTATATCCAACCTACGCGAAAACCAACATTTAAACATAAAGATAGACGAATGCAAAATTGGCTGGCTAGCATAGAGACTCAATGCTTCACTCGCTTGGTCTTATGTATGAAGATATTAGTTGTCAATTATTAATTTATTTTGCTATTAGCCTTTGCTGCAATGCCACATGTAGTCTAGACGTAGTGGGAGCAAGGTGGAGTAATTAAAACTTATATTGTTGTTAGATTATAAAAGTCAATCTATTTAAACCTTAACAAACTTTTTCAAGTGAGTAATTGAAATTATATTCTATGCACATATTTCTATACAAACTCAAATAAATATTATGCCAAACGTATACCAGTTAGTGGGTTAGTCAGTTAGTTAGTAGTTATTCCAGACTAAGCACACTCCACCTTAGGCCATAGTGTCGCTTACTCGCGATGCATAGCTGTATCGTGTAAAAAACTGTTTAACTGTTTTATTTACTTTCTAAGTAAAAATTTCAAACCAGTGTCTGAGATTAATTTCCTATATATGTTTAGTTTTCAACAAAATATAAAAACTCTAATTAACTTTATCGTACAAGGAGTTTTAATTATATTTTACATAGCCACTAATCCCTTATGAGTCTTCGTTGTAAATTGCATAACATTAATCATATCCATATTTTGCTAAATCTCATACTAAGTTATGGATATTGAGGGTTGGCTAAATTTTGACAAAATAGAACTGCAAATTAGTTTGTTTGGCCAAAAACATAACGGGCAAGACTTTTTTCATATTTGAATCTTAAAAAAATTATAATTGCAAGGTCTAGTCTCTGTTTAAAATGACAAAAAGTGTAGACAATTTTAATTTGCTTCAAAGTCTGCTACAATTCCTTATCGTCAAACGATAATGAATCATTATAATATGAATTGATTTTCACTCTTAAAGCAATATTTTTGACAAAGTCAATGGACGAAAATATAGCTACGTGTCACCTGGGTGGTAGCGTTAATAGCATGGCGCCTGCACTAGCTCGGCTAGCTAAAGTGATCTGACACGATCATCGAAGTTAAGTAACGGTCGATACGATGGTATTTGTATAGGTGACCATGATAAGACTGTTGTTTTTCAAGTGGTAATTTCATCTGTGCGCTAGTGTGGGTTGGATGACACGTTATATTATAAGCAAGCAAGCAGTTGTTAAGCCAAGTCAGAGTCCTTCAGCGGCTGGAAAACCCTCGACACCAGAGCTTAGCCACTTAGCTCACACAAAGAAGAAGCTGAGTGGCACATTTTCAGCACTTTTCTATAGATGTCCATACAGCTAGCTAATCGTACGTCAACGTTAAAATTAATGTTACACGCACAAAAAGTATTAATAACAATTACAATTTAAAATGTGCATATCACTCATTTATTGAACGAGCTAGTTCGAATGTGTAAAACTAATAATTATGTCGTGTGTTGACATAAATACTGACAGATATTTATTCGTAAGTTCTAATAGTCAAAATTGTCGAAACACACCGTTATGGCTGTGATTCTCGTATTTCAGTTATGCCATATCGCAAAAACTATAGTGTTTTTTTGACGTACCATATCCACTTGTTTTGTTACCCAAGTTATTAAGCATAATATTATTATAATTCAGACGTGTATTTGTAATTAAACAAAACTAAGCGTTGTAATTTCTCTTGGACCACAGTCTAATAAGCTTAAGCTTAACGGCAAAGCCACGCTAACATCACGCTTTTCTGTCACTAAGTATCACAAATAAAGTTGCATCAGCCAATTATGAAATTTTAAGCATCGTTAGAAATGTACAGTTTATTACACAAAACATTTTACATAACAAAGAGGAGATTTACAATAACAGACAGTGGTTAGCAAACAGTAGCTTCGAGTGATCGATGTCTCTTCATTAAGAACAAATTTCACGTTAATTAGCCTCGACTAATATGTGCTGAGGCTGTTAAGATATTATAAATTATATTTCACCGCAGATTACTTCGGAATATATAAGATATCGCATATCTGCAACTCAACATTTAAAGAATAGCTAAATATTCTATCATATTATAACTATATATTTTTTACACTTTTTTAACATAAAAATTAACTAGTAGTTGGCCCTATAACTTCAAACATTTTTTCAGGCAACATTTTCGACAAAAAGAAAGCAAATGAATGAAAAATTAATATATATAGGACTATAATTCGTATATGAAAATAAATCGTGTCCAACAAAATCATAAGGATAGTGTTACCGTTATTAACGAATACTTTTATTGCTTGTTCATGTTTAAAAAAAATACACTAAATAAATCTTACTAGTTATGGATGATTATAGGTATAATAGCAAGTTATAACTTTTAGTTCAGCTTTTAAGACTGTGCTTAAAAAATTTCGCCTATCAATTGCTGTCATTACAAGGACTAGTCTCATCTCTCTCTCTCTCTCTCTCTCTCTCTCTCTTTCGAACCAATGCGATGACATTGGACTGCTAGATTCCGGAATCCACCTGTTAGTAATCCTTGTTTCCTACCTACGCGTATAAATAGAAAACGGACATGTAGGTGAAGACCATTAAAGCGATTTATTCTAAACATATTTTAATTAACAGTTTCAATTTAGTATAAGCTCGTCTAGAATTTCCTTTCGATTGGCAAAGTATTTTATTTCGACGAATATAGAAAGTGAAGTATGTCAAATTAACCATATTTCATTTTTATATATTTATTTTATTTGGATAAAGATATTGAGACTTGCAAAGATATAAAAAATACGTTAAAAAATATTTGAAAATAATGTATCTAATAATAAAATGAGAGAACCAGTTGCTTGGAAAAAAATCGCTTAAAAAAGAAATCATAATGGTCGCCATATATGTATCCAGGGAATCCATAGTATCCAGGGAAACCATAAACACAAATACTCGTATTTATTTCATCCTAGTTGTTAGGTTGTCAACGATAGACACCGTTTACACAATGTTTTATTAACATATTATTTAGTTTAATACCAAAACGTCATTCTGTTAAACATACGTATCTCGAGAATTACGGGAGTATAAATTGTTAACTTTGACACTTTGTCTTTAGTAAATAGAATTTACCTAATAAAGAATTTAAAAAAAAAATATGGTGATCTATCGTAGACAATACTGAACTAAATTTCGAGTAGTCTTGTCTTTTTTTTGTCGTAAGTACTCGTAGCTAGAAAGAGATGGCACAATTTTAACCATAGAAAAAAATTTTTTTTTTTTTTTTTGGACACATTCACACACGGCTGGTTAGCCCCATACTGAACCATTTCTAGCTCGTATTATGGTTGCTAACACAACTGATATACTACATATACATACATACATATTATATAAATACATATTTAACACCCAGACCCACAGCCAACAAATTTAGTTAAGCACAAAGATGTTGACCGGGCCGGGAATCGAACCCGGGACCTTCTGATTAGCAGACCGGCATGGTAACCTTTACGCTAACGAGGTCGTCTAAAATTACTAAAATTACATCAAATATCTAACAAGTAGTTACATTTTCAATATTTGACGTGATTTAAATTATTCTCGCCGTCTCTTTTTATCATTATCGACCAGAAAGAGACTGGTCAATTATGGTTAAAAGAGACACAACTACTTTAAATTTAGTTATCTATATTTACTAAAAATTTATGCCGTAAAATCTACACAAAGTTGGATTAGGTTAAAATCAGCTGTAAATCATGACAGCGAGTTGATGCAGCAATGCTTCGCTTACACAGTCAATTATTTATATACCTATCCAGTTTATTATTAACAGCACAGAATCATTACGTTTTAAATACAATAATTGCGAACAATAGTGGTTCACTGAAGGAGTTATTGTAACTATTGACAGGTGACCGCCCCTCGCCTACATACGTGCGATTAAATGGGTACTATCATCTACATATATCTACGTACTTTGCTTATTAATTGGCTTTATATTAAATAATGTCCTTACAAAACATTTTTTTTAAACTTCTTCTGAATTTTTATCAAATTGATTCAAAGAAAAATATATATTTGAAATTCGTTCAAAGAACAATCATGAACGAAAAAAGATGGATATTCATTTTTCTGTATGTATTTTATTTGACTTACTGTTACTACTGACTTACTTACTTGATTTACTTCTATTTAGATTAACTGGTACTCGTATTTTTGTTTTCCTTATCTACGTAAAATTGTGAAGGATGTAGGTTTGCATTCGTGTACAGGTCGCAATTTCTAAACGACGTTGAGATACAGGTTAGTAGATTATATGGTAGGACGAATTGCCCAGAAGACGAGTGTTTTTCTTTTTATATTTTGGGCAAAATTTTATACGTAAGATGTTTTCAAGGTTTACAACTCTTAAAAATAGTATAAGAAATGTATTTATTAACTTGCAACCTCCGCGAAACTAAGGAACGAACCAGAAACCTTTATTATCAAAATAACAATTGATAAGGTTGCTTATCGTACCGATGCTCCAATAAAACTAAAACAAAACAAAAGATTACACAATCAACAGTCACATTGCATAATCGGAACTAAACAAAGCAAATTAATATCCAAGAATTGATTTGCAGATCACAATGGCCATGCAAAAGTGATGGAATTTAAAGCTAAGATGCAATTTTGTGTAATGGCGGGAAACAGGAAATACAGGTGGAGTGAGAATGTGAACAACAATCATTAGTGTTGTGAACACTCGCAGGTTTTTGTGGCACTCTTCTGCCTTTATACGAAGATAGAGAATCGATGGAAATGACACAGCGAAAGCTGCTACACCCCACTGAATTGAAGTTGGTTAGGGCACACAGGGCTTTATAACAAGATATATTTTTTAAATCCTTACAGCTATACATTTTACCAGCAGGGCGCGATCCAGCGAGCGATACTTATGCCTAAGGTGGAGCATGACTAGGTTGGAATAACTGGCTCTAAAAAAGACTACCGGAACACACTATTAGGTACTTGGCTAAAGATTTTATTTTACTTTAAAGTGGTTGCCTATTACTAAGACTTTGCTGACCGTCTGTCTGTCACCAGGCTATATCACATAAATCATGATAGCTAGAAGGCTGAAATTTTCACAGATGGTGTGTTTCCGTTGCCGCTATAACAACAAATACTAAAAATAAGATACTCGTATTAAACTCCCATAACAAACGTGTTTTGTTTTTCTGAGATAATGGTACGAAACTCATCATACGCGAGTTCAACTTGCATTTGGTAAATTTTATTAAATCTGTTACTGATGACTATAATTATATTGTGCACACATCTTTTTATGGCTATATAAGCATATTTTTGAACGACATAACTAAACATGCTAATTTTGTTTGCCAAAAATGCAAGTACTTATCGTTACACTATTCATATGGCCGATTGCAGACGACGTTGACGATGATTCTGCTTGTCTTATCTAGATTAAATACTTTACTAAGAATTTATGTAACACTGTAGGCAAGGGAAATGTAAATGTATTGCAATCGGAAAATGTCACCTTTCGCCGATTATAGTGCAATTAGCATCATTTCAAATCCGATACGTGCCATTGAGGGTCGAATCGAGTTTTTCATTGTGATAAATATTTTATTATATTTTTTTCTTTTCATGAAGTCTTGAGTTTAGTTGTTGAATTTTGACTAAATAGAAATACGAAGTCTCAAAAGTCTCAAAATCATTAATAAACCTTGCGTACTCTTTCTATAGCTCAAAAAAGTCGTGACATTTTAGGTTTTACTTTAATGTTAGAAACTATAATTCGAGTACAAACAGAAATTATTTAGTATAGAACTAAACTACCGTGTGAAATGTGGCATAATATTTGTTTATTTATTATTTTATTATATTATCAAAACTCAATAACTGGTTAGCAGTTTAACAATTATTAATGCTGGTAATTTAAGAAGTACTATTTTTATCGTAATTCAATTACAGTGTCTAGTCTATACTCTAAAACTCTAACGACACTGAAGGGACTGTGCATTTTATGGCGTTATAGAGAGTGGTCGTTAAATTGAGAAAGTGCATCATTGTATGGAATACAAGCTAAACCAACTAAAGCCAATTGATTTCGACGCTTTAGAGAGTTTGTCGTTAAATCGAGTGACGTTACCTGTAGCTTACACTGTATTTACATTAAATAATTATTTAAATTACCTTTCAGTAAATGTCATTAAACATGCTTGTTAACAAGACTCAGCAAAAAGCAAATAAAACCCAACATGCTCGTAAACCAATTAGCTCTCAATTAGTTCTCATCATTTGAATAAATCAACAAAACTAGTCCAATAAGACGGGACAAGACAAGTGTGCCAAAGCTGTGACAAAAAACGTACACTTTACGTATGGACAAAGACTCATTTAAATATAAAAGTGCTTCGTGACAATTATTCTAATCGAGTTCCTTTAAATCGTAACATGTCTCATACGACCGGAAAAACTGGAAGCTCTCAATTAAACGTCGTAATTTCTTGCAGGTGATTTGAATATGGCAACGCTCCCACGGTATGCGGCTCTCCTTGGAAATGGAAAATGTACGGGACTGAGGAAAAACTAACACGCACCGTTATCAGGTAAGTAGGTGCGTATTGTGTGCCGCAATCAAAATGGTATGAATAAAGAGAGACGGTGAAAATAATAATATAATAATATATTTATTTTCCATAAACTTTATTTTTTATTTTTTTTATGCTTAACAGGCTTGCGCTTGACCACAACTCACCTGATGTTAAGTGATATTGCAGTCTAAGATAAAACGCGCTTGCCTAGAAGAAACCGGTTCACTCTCGCCTTGAAGACAGTCAGGTTGTAGTTCAGTGGGAACAGGGATTCCGGCAAGGAGTTCCACAGTTTGGCCGTCCGTACTATAATCGTGGAAGCAAATCGCTTAGTACGCATTTTCGGCATTTCCACTGTATATCGGTGTCTCCTAGCATTCTCCCTGCTCGTTCGGAAATGGAATGCTATACACATTTATTTTCAAATTGTTACATATGTAAGATCAACTTATCTTAAGTAATAACTAAAGCTCACATTAAAATTTGGATATACCAGAGCTTGTGTTAGTCGCTGTGAGTGTTCAAAGGACCCCAACCTAGTCGTGAGCCTGTATCTTTGCGGTCCGTTTTACCTTTGTTACCAGGTATGAAGAAGAAAATGAAATGATCTTATTCTTCGTACGAGCTATGATGTCGAGAGATTTCACAGCGCCCTATGCCTTTTGACAATGGATTAACGACTGCTTGTACTAAGACTAACAGCCGAGACTTTCAATTTAACGTGTCATCTATCATAAAAAATACTTTAAAAACGCAGTTTTGTGCATGGTCATCCATCCAAACACCATCCGAATCGACCGTTGCTTAGATTCGATGATCGCGTCAGATCACCTTATCAAGCCAAGCTACAGGCGCTACACATATATGGAATTATTATGTTATTCATATTCCTACAAATATTTGTAGGATAGAAACTTGATTTTTTTATATTAGCAGCCCGGTAACTCATACATTAGTACATTATATCGATATATACTCGTATGCATTTAACACCCAGACTGATATATTTTCGGAAGTCAATTATATATTTTCGGAAAATTCAATAATGATGTCCTGTGAAATCAATAAGACAATATCTTTTAGTTTAGGAGTCTATCCTATATCTATTCTGCTTTCAGCCTGGTTTAGGAATGCAGAATTATTTCCTCAACATTGTCTGCCTACCTGTAGTTCTGAGAACGCGAAATTTTAAAGTTTAGTCATCGAATAATGATAAATCGTACCGTTAATTATGACAGCTGGTATTCAGGGACTGTTCGCGAATGATACAAGAATGCCTATCTATGGTGGTCTGATGGGAACCATTAGAATTCGATAAAGATTTGGAAGTCGAAAAAATCAATTCTATAGTTTACGGCTTTTACCTTATATGAAAAAAAAAATACTAAACTTTTGTACCCATTCAAGTTTGTTTGTTGTATCTATGGTACCTACACGTGAAATTATAACTTTGTACCTTTTAGCACAAATTTTACTAATTTTACTTAAAAGTGAACTACTGGTATATCTGTTCGCCCTCTATTGTCATTTTTACTAAGTATAAAAATAGTGAAAAAAAAAATGATTTGTAAAGATTTTTTTACCTAATACTGTAATGATTCGGCTACGAAAATCGCTACGGATCGTAGCTCGTTGATGTCGAATGAAAGAAAGTGGTTGCGTACGTAGAAACTATGTTGCCAACTGTGGCATTACTCCAGGCACTATAGATATTAAACATAAGATGCATAGGAACTTCAATCTAGAGGTGTAGTAGATGTTAAGCTAAATAAATAAATTTCAGTATTACATTCATAATTTGACACCCATTTAAATCTCAAGTCTTTTGTCGGTGAAATTAGATGAAATAAGAAAAAAAAAGATATGATATATCATTAGAAAAACATTGCTTATGGTTGTGCTAAGTTGGCATAATTGAAATACAACAACCATAACACTGTGTTACGCCAATTTTAGCATATACGTCTAAGTAATTTAATAGATCAGTCTATGTGTACGTATGTCTTCTCTCACGACATCTAGTATTGAACATTAGCACTAATACATTTAATAAATAAATGCTACGCAAATCTTAATTTTATCATTTAAATTTGTGTTATGTTATTATTTTTTTAAGTTTCCATAATTTTCGTGTTTACTATGCTTTGTAAATAATTTTTACTTTATTATTCTTAAGTTATGTTTAACATTATTTTTATCATAACTACTAGTTTTGTTTTGTTGTTGTATTTATATATATACGGATTTGAATGCGGTTGACATAAATGTACTATCTACGGCAATCTACCCTTTGTCGTTATGTAATTGATTACTTTTCCGATTGAAAAACATACAATATGAAAAACTTTGACATACAATCGGTTACATTTAGCTTCTACAGAAAAATTGTCAGTTGTAACAAACCCTATATATTTTGACTTTGGTAGGATAAAACTTATATAATTTTAACTTATCAATGCACGTGGGTCATCACAAAGTCTCAGGTCAACATCCGTTTAGTCTATTCTTACACAATGGTATGACTTCAACGATTTGCATACGCAATGCTCTCGGGTTTTCACCGTTAATAATCACATTCCGAGTAATCGAGTACATCAGGATGTTCAAATAACCCAGTTCCGAACTAATACTCTAACAGTCACTTATGTATTTAATAGTGCGCCCAATGAATAGGATTCCCTGAGAAAGCCACACTTTTTGCGGGCAAGCTATGAAGGGTCTGTGATACACCGAGGTTCACTTGTGAACAAAGATTAAGTAGTGTATGTATAGTCGATGCTAGTATTACTGATTGCTATAGAGATAAGGTTCAGTATATTTATTTTTGGTACATATAACTAGGGATATGTACTTACCTTTAATAGTCAACTCACGAGTCACAAGAGATGTAGTTATATTTCTTACAGTTCTAAATTTATTCTCATTCAATATTCTAAAGGTTCAGTTTGAGTGAAAAATATGGAAGTGAACAGATACAATTTACAGGGAGGTTGCGAGGCTATCGCTTTAAATCAAACCAACGTGATAATTCCACGAGCACTTTTCTTCTGGTTTTCTAGAATATGTTTTTACATTTTATGGGTTTGTGTTGGACTACAGCTTGCTCGATGGAAAGATACTATGTATACTCTGCCTTCGTTGTGACACGCTTATCTCGAAAATATTTTTTTCAACATTTGAAGAACCTTGGGTCATACTTTTCAGTGAACAGAGACTCGGGTAGATAGTTTCAAAGCAAAAAAAAAATGTTCACTTTCCTTCTCAATTTACATGAAAATAGTTTAATACATAAAACTTGCTTATATGTATTTAATAAAAAATGCGTGTAAAAAATCTCGATAAAATGTTATATATTTTTTTTAAAGTGATCTTATATGATCTTGGTGTAACACAGGTCTGCATAGTTAATAGAGTCTTTTGTTCGTTTACGCTGGCGTTTTACGCTACAATTATACAGTATACAATGCGACGGAGTCACGAGATGATCCGTTGACATACTGTAGCGGTCGTCAAGTGGAAATAGTCTGAAGAACTTTGCGTATACTATGCTGTTCTAATATGTTATATGTTGACAAGGTTTTAGATTTAAAAAAATATGAGCCGTCACGGGACGCCTGGCAGATGTGAAACATCGACAATATTTTGTAAAAGTAATATGCAGAAAAGAACATATTGTGAAAGGAACTAAATATGGCATAATGATAAAATAAAATATTAGGTTTTTTTCCAGATAACGATGACTATTTATTGAATAAACATTTATTTTCATGAAATATAAAAATTTACGAATTTATTCCAAATCGTGACAACCTAATTCGTTTAATCAGTGACTTCGGTAATAGTTGCATGCCGTGGCGACGCGTCACCACGCCAGAAATCGGTTTTGCGTACGGCTATAGATGTTTCACAGCAATAAATATTGTAACAAAAATCTGTGTTGAATTTCGTGCCATACATTCCCTTACATTTCGTTTTAAATACTACACGACGTATATTAAATAAACGCTGAAATGTAACATGTTTTGTAATTATAAGAATAAAGTGATTAATTTATGATGAAATAAAAATAATTTAGCAAATTGTATTCAAATACATAATATAAAATGTCTCTAGTGACGTTGCGGATCGAGTCGCAGAGAATTTGAAACGGATTGTAACCTATGGCACGAAATTCCCACAGATATTTTGCCGTATTATTTTATAAATTTAAAACCCTATTACCCCACAGCATCTGTAAATTTTAATTTATTTATATAATTATATTTTTTACAAGTTAAATGGCAGCATACATCAATTTATTTATTTATATTTGTTTATGGTTCAAATTGCTGTATAATTGTTTCTAATTAATTAAAGTAAAGTTGTCTACTAAAAATCTTCTAAATAACCAAAAACATAACATGACATTTACATTTATCATCGAAAATTTCTGGGACTACGTTTATTGTTTTCAGGGTTCCGTACCTAAAAGGTAACAACGGGACCCTACCACTAAGACTCCGCTGTCTGTCTGTCTCCAGGATGAATCTCAAATACCATAATAGCTAGAAAGCTGAAACTTTCACAAGATATGTATTTCCCGTGCCACTAAGTCCAACTCGCACTTGGACAATTATTCTAATTTACTTAACTTTGATAAAAATCACTAGTAAATTTTCCATAATACGTCATAAAATTGACTAATACAATTCATACGTCAATCTATAAGGAATAGTGCTAGCACCTAGAAAAATATTATTTACAGCTTGTTTACAATATATTTATAGAGCACTCAGTCAATTTATTCCGCTCAGCGATATGTTATATGTATGTACCTTGTTCATTCATAAATATTTTCCTTACACATGTATAAAGACTGTGAATCATTTTGCCTGTAAAGCGCAAATTCCTGTGACACTGATAAGAGACCTTTATTGACGTAGGTTACGTCTCCAAGGAAGTTAAAAGTTAAAAAAAAATGTGTTTTGCAAAAATAACTATTTAATGCAATTACATGTGTACAAATGAGTTAATAAACGCATCCCTAGTGGTGACTTCAAAACAAATATGAATAAATAAATAGATATTACACATTTCACACACGGCTGGTTAACCCCATACTGAACCATTTCTAGTTCATAATAACCTAAACATTATTTATAAGATATATAAGAAATTAAAAATATATTCGTATATATACGAGTATAAAATGTGATTGCAAAGAAAGCTACATTTTCATCATGAACGGAAATTTCAAGTCGGAATACAAAACTAAAAACACTTTATAACTTATTTGGTGAAACTCTAAAATAAGGTTCAAAATCTCTCTCTGTTCCTTTAATAGGCAAGGAGATTATTCTGGAGCGACCAATAGCGCTTATTTCGGGAATTGGGACGAGAGGCGGTTTCACTCAAGGAGGCGGGATAGCGACATCTCTGAATTTAAAGTGACTTCAAATATGGCCGATGTAAAATTTAAAATTAGAAGCGATCGAAAATAAGGATTTGGACGTTTCTTTTAAATTAAATGTTAGTATTTAACGTGTTTCCGTTTCCGGTCGTTGTTACAGTTACTTGAGTTAAAAAATAAAATTAAACAATATAAGTAGATTACATTTTCTACATACAACGAATAAATAAAATTCGTTTGCACACAAAATATATAGCTCTCAGTATTTTCACCAGTTGATTCAATAACTTGAATCGCTAGTCCAAGAAACGTAAAAATAAATTTATTTTTAAACATCAAGATTTTTTTAAAAACCAATCTTAAGCACAAAATATATTTTAAAAACCATTACTGAAAATTATCATCAGCATGTATAATTTTCAAAGCACTAGCAATTTTATAGTATTCCTTGCAATCCTTTCGAAACATCAAATAAGTCTGTTAATACACATTCATTCAACATTCTATACGTATAGAATATACATACATATATAAGTCCCACCAAAAACACACCAGCGCGGTAGGCACTAAAAAAAACTCTTATTACATAAAAATATCAAGCACTAAACATATCTTGCATACTCGTGCGTCCAGCAGTCATTTTCACATACCCCCAGGATCCGGTAAGACACATGTATTTATTTTTCTAAGCGGTTGCGTAAGAGCTCGCGGTCTTACGTACCAAATCGCGCGCGACGTCGTCGTAGTGACGTCATAGCGCCTGACAGGCCCTCCAAACTAAACAATCAGTTTTTTGCACCCTTTATCACTGGAACGCCGGCCGGCACATAAAAGCCGTGGAAATCCGTTCAGGACACACATTACACGTAACGCAGCCAACTGAACGCATCCGCGCGACGGCGTGTCACGACCCTCGATCGCGAATTCACATTCCATTTTTGAAAAATTATTACAGAATACGGATGGAGTTACTTTTGTTTTAATAGTGATGTGCTTGTGATATAAAAGAACAGTGACCTGTGCCAAATACCAAAGATACAAGACTGTGATAAAAAATAAATAAATAAATTACAAACAAAATAATGGAGACTTGCACCTGTATATGTACTGGATGCCATTCAAGGACACAAAAGACTGTCAGATATAGTAAGTTTCATTCATATTATAATTAATTTTATTCTTATCAGTACTTATCAAGTAATAGGTATTATGATATCTACTTCAGACTGAAAACTTTTTCCTTAAAAACGTTTTATCAAATATAAACAAAACATATATCCTTATCAACAGCGCAATCATAATATGATTAAGTAAGTAATAGTAATACTTTTATTACGTATCTACAAAAGCGTATGACTTATATTGCTTAGTAATATATAAATGAGGTCAACGTTCATAATATATGATCACTAATTTCCTTTATATAATACCATGAATGAAATTCATGGGAAAATTTGTAAACGCATTAATTACGTATGTTAAATATTATTCATGTATAAAATCAAGCATTTACCGCTACCATTACATTAAGCAGGATAACAAATACTATGTCACTATTCCTATCGTAAAATTACCAATTAATCACCAAGAGATACTCGTATGTATTTCGTTACCTTTTCCTTTTCATTGCAGGATTTCTTTTAAGGTAATATATTTCATTTTATAGTATAACTTTTAATTCATCACAAATAACCGCATAGATTTTATCTCAACCCATAATTTAAAATTGCTTTCGTTTGTACGACACAGACAACAAAAAACGCCCTTCGTGATTTTGAATACTGCTTGTCCTGTAAAACTAGTCTTGATATACTGGATAGTCTGTGGTTCCGGGGTGTCGAAGGCAAAGAGCTTTCGCGTGTTGAACCCCGGTGATTTATATTGTGGCTGCGTACAATAGCTTTGGTAGTATTGGCAATGAGTACGCGGTCAGGTGAAACCAGGCGCGGAAGCTAGTCGAACAAGTTTACGGTACATTCAAATTAACTGAAACTATGTTACTCATATTTTGGTGAAAGCGGAAATCCAATCGCAAATTCACTTTACATTCACGATCAATCAAAATTTATCGCAGCCAATTTCAACACAACGGAATCCATTACAAAAAGTTAGTTTTAATCATCGATTAACCAGCTTCGTAGTCCAATTCCTACATCTTAATATTCAGCATGGGCCATTAATGCCGTGACGAATTGGTATACTCGTATGTTACACGTCCAAACTACTTTCTAGCGCGTGAGTAATACCGTGCCGCTAACTGTGACTCGACACTGCCCTTGAAGGTTTTCAGACGCTGAAAATTCGGGAAAACCATGACTCATCTTTTAATACAACCCTTGGGAAAGCCTCTCTTACAAACATGCTCATAAAAAAACGATTATAGCCGTACACGTAAATTAATTAAAACAGATTACACACAAACGATCTGGGAAAAATAAGACAAACACGCGGCAAAACAATGGCACGCGCGAGCTACATACTAGTTGAATCGATAGCATAAATCACAATAACTAGAAACAAAAATCTATTTCTATCAAATAAAAAACCACGTTAAATCACATTGTCGAATGACACTTGACCACCTATTACGATCGAAACACTACTCCGTACAGAAAAAACGTACAAAAGAATCGGTCGGGATGTATTAATCACAGTCATAATAACCCTATATTGACACTATCACTAAGCGCGCGCGCACAATGGCATACCTTGTTAGACGGCGGACAAAAAACGTGTCAAAATAAATACACACGGGATTCTCGAGCCTAAGGGCCACATACTAACAACGCTTGGAACAAAATGCGCTCGAAACATGCAGTAAGCCAACTCATCTGTATGCAACTGTATTATCAATGACAGCACCTATGCTCGCCGACCGCACGTAGGTGAATCTCGAGATCTGTGTCACAAAGCCTTTCCCAGCCTCCGAAAGTTTTTTTAGGTCAGTTTACTTTCAAGTTTAGTCCTTGGGCTGTTTCTCTATTTGATCTCTCGTCTGCAAACTAACACTTGCGGGTTAAAAAGAAAATGAAAGTTGTTTATAAATTAAGCGGACACATCTAGGTGTCGATTAGCATAAAGTTGAAATCACTTATTCCGAGTATGATTAATGTCTACAATCAATGATCTTACTTTTATTGGTGTGGTAAAAGGCATACAATGAAGATACTAATTGGGGTGATTAATTAAATACAGTTATGTCACAATCGATGCTCGAACTTTGTTAGGAAAACATCGAGTTGTAGAAAATCGATTATTCGAGTAATTTTCATTGATTAGTGATGTGACACGTGCGGCGGGGCCCGAGAGTGGCGATCGGTAAGCGACGCGATAAAAACTCGGTTTCTGATAGACTCATCGATGATTCACCGCCCAAGTCTAACCGAATGAAGTACTTGCATAAGATGTGGAAACAAAATGAAAGGAGTCGGTTTAGTTATATTTTTTCGACAATACGACATTGTACTAATTACTAAAATTGATTTTATATTTTCCTTAACATTGTAGAATTTGTGAAGTAAAATATTACAAAACAATGACAATATTCAGGCCAATCGCACCTGACGTAAATATTTAATTATCATTGTTATCACGTTTAAATAGCATTACCGACTTTCGATTACTGATAATGTAAAATTATTGGTTAATCATGATGCAAGAAGGAAGAAATGAAAAGTTTATGAAGATGAACGACATTTCTGACGCAAAATAAGACAGAGATAAATCATTTTCTAGCCAAAAAATAGTCTGAAAAGGCTAGTTTCATAGTAAGAGTGATAAGCATAAAAGTAAGTCGCCGAGTAAAAAGGATTGTATGACCTACTTAAACTAAGCCACTATGCTCGTTCTTTCAGCTGTAGTTTTAATAATTAAATTTATATATATGTAGATTTAATTAAAATTTGCACATTCACAATTTTTCTAATGCACGGAAATGTAATGGAAGTCTCTGAGAGGGCAGGAGCTTTGTTTCCGGCGGGCGGGTAAGGGTTTTTGTTTCGCATAGCGCTCGAGCGGCTATTTCATGTACGGAGCCGCATTTTGGTGGGCATTCAACGGAGGGAAGGCTGCTCGCGCGCCTGTCTCGCACACTCGTCCCTCACACTACATCGGTGACACACGTCCATTCGACCAATCGAGTGCCGATTCCGAGTGTATTCCGATTTTAAAACTTAAATATTGTGCCAAAAGTGCGAAACTTACCGCGAGTGATTTCGGCCAGTGCTAAGATAAATCGCGAAGTCCCGAACACATTTCGGTTGCCGGGTTCACAAACTGTTCGAATGAACATGGACTTGGCTACAGGAGCTACTTCAATGCGTTGTTCATGGATGTCTTTTTAACTGGTGTGTGTTTGATGTTTAATTCATGAATCATGAAATATCAGGTATATTTTGCTTTGTTTTTTTTTCGGTTTGAAAAACGAAGTTGTGAAAAGATTTGCTAATTGAATGTAAACAAATGCGCTTTGCGTATGTCTTTTTAGTGAGCAATTGTTTGCGTCTACCCTTATTATTGAAAAAAAAATTATTTAATTTAAATGTAATTTATTTTTAATTTAATATTAAATAACTTATCTTATTTGTTGTTGTTGTGTAATTATACTAATTTATTCGTTCATATAAGCAGCGTCTAAATAGAACAGTTATTGAGGTCGTATGATCAATCGAAAGTTATAAACAAACCTCAAGTTGACTTGTCAACTTTAACGCTAGCCGACGGGCGCGAGTGAAATTATTATTAGTGCTCACACAACATATACTTTGTTCCAAGTGTTTTTTTACTATACTTATTAATTATATCGTTCTAATATGGTCGGATCGAACATGTTTGTGTCATGATCAGTTTTGGAAGGGAGCAATATAGAGAAGTTCGTGTGGGAATGAACAACATTCGCCGGCGGCAATTCATCAAAAGGATCTTTCACTGAAACATGTTATACGATACACCAAACAACTCCCCATATTCGGAACTAAGCTTTCTTTTACGGAACACATTAATTTACAATAAATCATCAAAGACTAATAAATTTTAAATTTGCATAACTCAATCCGGGCTGTTTGAAACCATCGCGTACACCATTAATCACCTATTATTGGCTTAGAAGATAACTCTTATCTTTGTTATCTCAAGTATTGACTAAAATACGAGTTTGTTTCATTCTAAATATGGTCTTATTAAATATTTATTCGGAAATCGGTCATTATTGAGATGTCGCACGGGAAAACCCCACAGTGGAAAAACGCATTATGTCCCGAGTTAAACTCTTCTCAGTAACGATTATGCCAACCATTGTTTCAAGTCTTCGACGCTACTGACCACGGACAATGGACACAGACTAATAAAATACGAACAAAATTCTACAACTCAGAAGCAGATAGCAAAATTTTCACACGCGAGCCACTTAGTCTGTTGTTTACTTTGCACTCGTGAAATTGTCAACGTACTCGAATTGACCTAATGATTCACTAACCATAAACTTCTGATTATCCTCGTGTGACGTAATACAAAAGGTGTAAACTCACCGTAGTTCAGTGTGATAATGCAGTACATTGTGTGAGTTGACGCTAGCCACGAGGATATTGGTAATATTGACAGTTCTCGTGCGTTTACTGGGAAAAATATATTTCGATTTGCATTGTAACCGTAGCTGAACAAATTGACGCGCATCGTTTAGTTACCGAAGTACCGGGAAAATGGTCGATATTAAACATGAATAAATCGATCTATCGCACGTATAAAATGCTGAGTGTCCAATCGAGTCCATTGAAGAAAATATGTGTTTAAAAGCCCTATTACCGAGTGGGTGGAACGCAGTATAAGTGCAACAAAAAAGAAACTTTCTACATTTTAGCACTGGGCGCGGACAATGGCAAGCTTTTCAAAGTTCCTTCCCTTTCAAAGTTTGAAAACGTTTCGACGAGAGTTACCTTTCGGACATAAAATATGTTTTATGACGGCGGCGCAAACATCACAAAACTAAACACGAAAATATTTACCATTTATGCACTTGTAACAATTTAAAAACGTGTTTAACTCGGCAGTTCTATTTATTATATTCTGCCAGTTATTTAATAGTCTCGATTTCAAAATATCGAAACTATTAAACATTAAAAATAATCGATTTAATACAAATAATTCAAATCGATCAAATGCCGCAACTCGATTACAAACATTCAATTTCAAATTTCAAGTTACCATTTTCAGTATCTATGAGACCGCGTACGTATAAGTGACTCCAAATGGCTGGTAATAAGTTTAAATTGCGTCCGACCCACAATTAATTGTAATTTTACCAAGTGTAGTTCAGGATACTTCATCAATATGCTCAATATTGATTATAAGAGAAAATTTACGAAGTTTTATTAGGATTTTAAAATTAATGACTGTTCTAGTAAGTAATCGCTTAAATGCATAAGAAAATGTGTTAACAAATCATAAATGAATTGATTCCATATTTTAGTACTATAAATCCTAATAACGATATCAAACAAACCCAAAATTATAAATTCCATAATGATATGGAATTACGAAAATCTTATCATAAGGTAATAATATAAACATTTATAAACTAGCATCGCAAAATCAAACATATTTTGTATTCTATTGATAAATATCATGTAACAGTATGTTCACAATAGTTATACACACATTTATATTGTATTTTTCGTAATCAGTTTTCCCATACTAGTGTGTTGAGAAAGCGTCTCGCCGTCGGAATCGTCCGATCTCTGCGGTACACACGCCGCCCTCAGTAATCACGCACCTTATTATTTTTTATGTGACTCCTCGAAACACTAAACTTAATAGGAACGCCGCCGCTGTGCGTGCGCAATAAATAAAAACACTTTAAAGAAATGTCAATTTAACGATGAAAATAGTTCAAAGATAATTCACCCAAGTTCGCGTGTATGTGTTTGTACATCATTAGCAATATCTGTTCTATATCTATTACTATTATCAATTCACGTCGGTTTAATCTCCAGGGACTTACCCCGTCACTTCTCTTTAAGTAGATGGACAAATCTCTAGTACTCACAAAGTGCGGTATCGTAAATGTATCGCATTAAATTGTAAAGATAATGCTTCCATTGTTTTTATTCGATTGCTTACTGTCGTTCATTTGTCAATAAGTTGTGTTTCTTGTTGCAGGTTTTCCCAAAAAGCTTCTGGTAGCTACATCAGTGGTAATAGTGGTAGCGATGTGTCTCGCCACGGCAGAGGCTCGTTCCATCGAGCACAAGATCCGGCACGGGCGGCGGCATGACCCACAACCGACCAAAGACAGGGCGAGGCTCTCGGAGAGGAGGCAGGCCCAGCCCGGCCAGATCCACGCAGCCAAAGACACCGCGAGAGAATACAAAACGCAAATGAAGACGATACAATCGAAATTGAAAAACACGAGACGGTTCTTGAACGAAGAACGCAAAGTCATAAACGAATGGAAGGAGTACAGAGACGGGATGCCGTCCTGGGTGCCTTCGACGAACTTCGTCACCATCCACTACAACAACTTCCACAGAAACGCTTCCAACGAGCGGTGGGACCGAGCCAGCATGGCGGAAAGAAAAGTGAGTTCCAATACCTTACTACTATTACGTATACGAATGAATCACGATAATCTCGGTCCAATGCCCCCATTAACACGTCCTTCTGACATTTCGATCTGGTTAATTTGCCTACAGACGTGTCAGTACAAGTTCACTTCTATCTAAATAGGTCCGTGATTAGTCATTGCCGAAAGTTGCAGTTCGTTTTGGTCGCGCTTGCGTTGCGTCGTTTGATGCGAACTTCAAGCCACTGACAGTGTAATTATTGCGGTCGATCACTCCACGGGAGGGTGTGGTGGACCATCCCATCACTCTTTTTACCCGTTCAATGTTTTTACGTTAATTTTAATTCGTTTTTGCTTTATTTGAGAGAAGGAATCGCCGCTTACATTAGCCGCGCTCGGGGCTCGCTGTAGCGATTTAAATGAGGTTTCGCCGAGCCAAATTACACGTGCCCGTTCTTTGTACTTCACATTGTACTTAGGGGCAATAACTAGAAGTGCAAGCCCTTAATTTCCAGTGCCGCTGCGTTTCAAAATCAGCGCAAATTTAAGTGTTTTATAAGGCATCATTACCTCCGCGGATAATCAAGATCGCTTCATTTCGCCACGTCCTCCTATAAACTTTTGCATTAAGTTGTTACACCACTTTTAACGTCGTTTTAAAGTTGAGCATTTGTTTAATACAGTGTTTCAGCGAGTTAGACAAGTTTGATGTGCTCGATTTAATTCAAATATTACGTTCGCATATTCTCGAAAAAGATAATAGGGCCCGCCCACGTGTGATGGCCAGCGCCAGATGAACTCCGTCCGTAGATGCACTGATGTTAGTATTTAATTGTCCAGCTTGAGGGAGCGAGGTCAGAATACGCTGGCGAGAAACAGCTCGGAGGCTTATGGTTAGTCTCTGTGGGAGCAGAGCAAACTAAGGAGCCAGTTAAATGTTTCGAAGAAATTTGCATAGATTGACACCGCGTGATTCCGGCGCGCGCACGCGATCCGGCCCTGCCTCGCCTATACGTTTATGTACTTTGTATTTTAGTTAACAGCATAATAATTATGTTAATAATTGTATTCGGCTCGCCTGTGGATGCCGCTTCGGTTCGTAAAAATATAAAATAAACACGCGTTATTTAACCAGCTCGGACAAGTTTATTATTTACCGAGCACACATCTGGATCTTGAGACTTTCTATTATGTATTCTCGATGGTCCCCCACTAATTAGTACACAGAGTTAATGCGGGCCGAGCATGTGTGCGTGAGGTCCTCACGCGAGGCGCGTGTGTGCGTGCCATCGAGATATCTCTCGCGTGTATTAGAGTGGACTAATACCCACGTGGATGAATATTAAATATTCCTAAGCTATGTCTCGCCAGTTTGTCAATGTATGGCCACTTAACAAATTCAAATATTTGTCATTGGGCATAGGAAAGCGTTAGAATTCAAGTGATCTCTTCTTCGCTCCGGCTTTAGTTGACTTACGGACAATTTAAAAATTAAATAATGCTCAAATGAGACGCTGACGAAAGAATGGAGTAGATGTGGCGTTGATTGTTCAAACAATAACTTACTTGAGCACATATTACGAGATAATTGTATGCGTAAATAATAAACTAAAGTAAATAATATCATTGCAAAGGTGAGTTTTGGGCGGTTAAACACACGCCGTACAAAAACGTTTGATCTAATAGATCAAAAAAGTAATATTGAACTATTGCCCTTTCAATAGGTTTAAAACGATATGAAGGATGAAATAAATAAAATATCACCTAACTGTGACACTAAGCGCTTGCGCCGCGTGTCGCTTGCGCAAAGGGCAGAAATTCCACAAGTATCCACGCGCGGGCTTAGCGGTCCCTCTGTTTGTACTGAGCATTTACGATTTAACAAAACAACACGAAATGTTAAAAACACATTATTTGTCCGCGACGAATGTGGGCCCGCGATACCGGCGACATGCGTTTGTCTGAACACGTTCTGTGCTAAGCTCGCCGCTTCAAACTGCATACGACGCATTGTCCACTCGGACTGAAATACTCGGCCGACTGTTAGCTCGTGGCTGTTAAACCAATAGTTCGGTTTATTATCGCAACGTAAGGTTTCGCGATTGTTGGGAAACGCGACGGGTCCTTAAGAGTTTATGAGCCGTAAAAAGGTCGATAATTTTTGGTTTAACTTCGACTGGATAATTTCAACTGATTTATTTTTACTAACAACGTTTAACTATTTATTAAGACTCGGTCTAACACGTAACACTAAACGTACATACTTCTACATTAATTAGTTTGGTGTACATTATTTTAAGTAGGAGCGAAAAAATCTAATCAAACAACGCTTACAATCTTAACGGTAAGGACCAAAGCTTAACTTCAACAGATTAAGCGTAACCAAATAGCCTAAACAAAAATCGGATGTGACTTGCAAACAATTCAAATCTTAATTGGAGCATAGAAATATTTACACAACACAACATTGTACGAGTATGGCTAACGATGAGAATCGTCCGGCCAGACGGTCGGTGAATCACTCATTCAGGATTGAGGAAGTTTGGTGACATACGACCCCATGGCGAGCCCTGTACTATAAATTTATTAGGCAGTAGTCAGGTTCGTTCCAGGAACGGTGACTATGGGATGACTGTAGCTGAATGTATTACAGTGACGATGTGCTCCAATTAATTTATTAATAATGCTTGTGAAGATTGGATGAATGTTGAAATGATGACTTCATTATGAGTTAGTTATGAAAGTTTGTAGGAACTAAATTATAGGAAGGTTAACTTTGCTGAATATACAAATACACACTCAATATTGATATAGAAAGATACAATTAAATAACAAAACATCGCTTACTTAGAATCTGTTTCCAAAAATGTCAAAAGATATAACTACAAATTAATGATCCTAAACGTATTTTAACAAATAAATAACCAAGAGTTGCAAACTTGGCCTTAATCTTTTGCTATAGTAAGCCATACTTAACTAAATATGACTTTATAACCACTAATACTACTATAGACTAATATAGTATTGTGATCTCTATTATTACTACTACAATATGTGTCTTCAATGCTTTGTTCTAACAGCTAACTAGCGTACTGTTCATTAAACAAACAATAAATCTGAATACTTTTAATTGACAATAATAAGCTATCCGTTTCAAGTATCGAGGCAAACAAGTTAAGGCGGTTCTAACTATAATAGATGCACTAACTATTCTAGGTACTGATACCTCGACTAAGGTCTTGGTTCATCATAGTTGCGATCTATATCTTTACTAGCTACTTATTTAGATAAATAAATGTCCTTTCCTTACTAAGCAAAACGTGGGGCTACATACCTAATTACAACAATTTTATATTCAATAGTTAACAAAATTAAAGATATTGTCAAAAGAAAGCTTTAGGTCTTCTTATTAAAAATGATTTTTACTGTTGTGATTATAAGTTTTAAAGTTACATAAAAGTTTGCAATCTGAGACGTTCAATATTTTCTCCTCTTTACTGTAGGTGACGACGTATACTAATAATCATCGTTATTACTTATTCTAAAAGCCGGTTTAGGAGCTTAGGACCTACGGGCGAAGTATCTAAGCTCAAGTTTCGCTGTCAATTATTGGCTACATTATAAATAATATAATCATCGGTGGAATAGTCATAATGGCACGGTACAAATGCTTGCGAATACTCAACCTCGACACAAATTCGTCCCGCAGTAAAATATCTGAGCTTCAAGTCTTTAATTCATTCTGCAACATATTACATTTATTAGTACTGCGATCATCAATATTTTAGCATAGTTTGTTAGGAATTTGTAATGTTTTAAGTAAAAAGGATCTGTGAATAAGTAAAAGTTTAAATTTCCATAATACGTAGATAGATGTGAACTGTTAACATGTCAGATAATAAAAGTATCTAATAGCGTCTCAAAATGAAACACATGATTAGTAACCCAACTATTCGCAAATAAACCCATAGCTCTTAAATAAAATTATGGGTCTTGACCGACAGATATACGGAAAACGAAGTGATTCCTTTTAACCTTATAAGTAAGTTCCTTTTTACCTTATAAGTAAGGTTAGAACCCTAAAATCTAAATTTTATGTACCCAACTGTCATCAAAATTGTAAATGTAAATAATTAAACAAGCACTAACAACAAATCTCCTATTGTTACAGTTCTTATTCCTGATGCCGAAGCTGTACAAGTCCCTGCAGACGTTCTACAACATCTTCCGCCGACTCATCGACGTCAAAGTGGACGCCCCTGATGAAGCCTTCCTCGAATACAGCAAGACACGCAACGACCTCATGAAGAAGACCCTCGGCAGGCTATACAGCACCGTGGCGGCTGTCAAGGATAGCCTCAACGCATGCAACGTGTCTGTACCCCACGTCGTCGAAAAGAACCTCGAGAAAATCGACACAAAAGTCGACGCCGTTCAAAGCCTGAAGAACGATTATATCGCTTTCAGAGCCTACAGTAATCTCCTAAACAACTGGTACGCGGAGTTCAAATGCCCGCGAGGCAGAAAAGTCACGACGAGCAACAGAATGTGCATCGCGTACGAATCTAAACTTCGCAAGAAGAAGGATCAGCGGACAAAGTCCGGTTCGAGTTGAGTTTTAAACATTTTACTGATGGTATTAACGCTTCGTTATTTATTTATAGGTAGAGGAAAGCGACCTATTTGGAAAATAGACATTTTATCGCTTAAACCGAAATAGGGTTAGGGTTTTATCGATGATCTGCAGTTTTATTTTTGTAACTTATTTGTTATTAGTAATACAATAATGGTTAAAATTGTGTAAAACGGCACCAAAACTTGTAGCTGCCTGTAACAATACGTACATGCTTTTTTTGTTTTGCACACATGAGTAAAACTAATATAATACTTAGCAATGTATGAAGAAAGGGTGCGTTTGAGGTTTTGGTGAATCTATTGTTCAAGGACGGTAACTTTCCTCGGTGGGTTAGCTCTCTAGCGGCGACATTCAGGCTATCCTGCATTGCTGAAGGTAACACCAAACTATCACGCCCAAATGCAAGTCTTTTCATGTCGCCGCTACGTTTTGAAATGCTTGACGAAACAATGTTTTGTTGAATAAGTATTGGGTACTTTCTCTGTGATATTTAGTATTCTGTAGATAGTAATCATTAATTTATTGATTTTTAGCTCGTAAGCCTCTTCTAATAAGTTCCTTTCTTTCATCTCTTCCTATCATTTCACCTGTACAAAATCATTTTTAACTTATTGTTTCATGACTATTGTATTTATTAATGTACTTAATTAATTTAATTGCGCGTATCTCATTAAGTTGGAGATGACGTTTTTGAATCTGATTCATTATTGTTGCGAAGAAATTATTAACAAGATCATTGTATATTAAAGCTAATGTTATATGCCTTAGTATAAAAGGATCTGGCGCACGATGTCTATGTAGCCGCGAAAGACTTGTACTAGCCTTGTAATTACCTAAGTGCTTATTTATTATTACGAAACTATACATAAGATTGTATAAAAGTGCCGTTAGCTTTTAGTGAATATATAAATGAACTGATACCATGTGAATTTTACCTACTTTGTATAGTTGCATAATGTTATTATGCAAGTTTTGTTACTGCATCTGAAGTATAAATAAATGATTTTAGTATTTAAATGAAAATAAATTGATTCATCAATGCAATATGTTTGTTTTACTCGTTCTTACAAAAGTATAAGTAGGCAGGTAATATATGGCTTATTACTTCATGCATTATTTTGTGCAGCTTCTTACAGAGTAACTCTTGATAGTTTTAAAGTTACTTCATTTAGTAATGGGTAAATCTTAGTAATATTTGAGTAAGTTATAGGCGTTAGTTAGTCTCATTGTTTGAATGTTCGTTATTATCGAATACCTATATTTTCATGTATAGATAGATAGATGGTTACTCTATATACTAGTACTTTAAAAATCACAGTTTTTCAAATCAAATCTGCTATGAAATAAAACAAACAGTAATTTATTATTTTTATGTGATATGAAACAAAAAAGAAAAAATCAATCGTTTATACTGTATCGATTATAACGGTCTCTGCGAAAATATTATTTTCGTTTCTATAAACTTATCCGTTGATATATAAACAACATTATGTAGAGTTTGATGATATCCTATTATAATCGATTAAATATCTCCTAAAAGTCATATGAAACATGTTAAGGGGTTGGTTCCCACATAGAAACTGGGTAAATAAATATATATCGCTATTTACTAGATGCTTTTAGTTATAATTGGAAAAGAGATTAAATAACATATTCATAAGAGAATTGTGAATATTAAAAAAATTGGTCAAGTAGTTTTTAAGAAATGAGGTCATAAAGTTTCGGTAATTACAAACGATAATCCGAGAAATTTTGTTAGCGAGGTCTACTCTGTGGAGAACAGCTAGTTTTAGTTTATATAAAATAAAATATGTGATGATCATTCATAAATACAGCCTTTTTCTTCTTCAACCTTTTCCCACTAGGTGGGGTCGGCACAGTATGTTTTTTTCATATCCTCATTTACACAATTACATAAATACAACAGAACATTATCAATAAATTTTAAATAAAAAAGGTATACATAAAAATCCATCTTGTCCGGATTGAACGTGACGAAAAGATCGTACCACTCATAGCATTGCAACGCTGAGACGGTGGAAAAACTGTGAACTAAATCGTAAACTACTCGCCGCTAGATGATGCTTTGTGTATCGAAATTTATTAACACCATCTGTTGGTTGTTTGTCTATTTTCAAATGCAAAAAATAGCTGTAATCCTGAACCTCGATGGCTGATAGCGAAACAAACGACTTAATTAGCGGCATCTTGTGAATGTGATCTGAACTAATTCTAAAAGAGACTTTACCTAGCGCTTCAGCTACTGCTCACTAGATGTCTCTAGCTAAGACTGAGTGTATAATAATAATATATTCTAAATGTTTGGCACAAGTTACAACCTAAAGAGTTACGGAAACCAGGATTTAGTACTAGTACATCCACTCAACGACAGATGGCAGTAAATATGAAATGGTTATATGTCCACAATATGTTTATTAAAGGCAAAACAATTGAATATAAAATGTGTGCATAAATATTATTAAGCTTAACGTTTCTCAGTGTGTGTGTGAGTGTGATTGTGTGTGGCATAATAGCTTCCGAACGGCTGCACCAGATTTTGAATTAGCTTTTTTTGTTTTAAAAAAATGTGAGTCTGTAGTGTTATTAGCTATGTTTCATTAAAATTAGATGCTGGCCGCCACTATACATTAAATGGCGGATTACATAATTATTATTCCAAAACTGTGCCAATATGGGTATCAAATGAAAGGGTTTGGCTAGTAACACACCATGTTAAAGTTCAAATCCAATATGATTTCCACCTCATAATGTTGGAGCTTATCTAGATTTTTAATTTATATCTATTATAGTAGTAGCAGTTAAAAATATTGTACCTATTGTAGTTTGAATAAGACATTTATACTATTAATATTTTTTGATTTTATTAAGTACTGACAATTGTAATCTTGCATGCCTGACTGTAAAAATAGAGATCCACCTTTTTGTAATAACACCATATTGTAGATACCTATTTTGAGAGAAATAAATAATTTGATTTAAGATAATTGTATTACTGTTAATAAGTACTTAAGTGGTATGGTCATATTATGCGACGTACAAGGAAGACAATGAGTATGAGTGTGGACGGACAGATAGGAAGGGTGCGGCCTAAGAAAGTATGGATAGATCGTGTGAATGACGATATGACCAGGAGGGGTGTGAATACAGAGATGACGCATGCCAGAGATGCATGGAAGAAGCGTACATACTGTACCGACCTCTGAAGTGGGATAAGGCGAAGAAGAAGTATTATCGTTAATAAATTATGATTATATTATTATTGGCTCATCGGCAATTCTTGCGTTGCAATGGCTAAGCTTCAGAGCCTAGAGCACCGACGCAAGGTTGCTAGTATGTCGGTTTTTTTTATCAGATACATTTCGGGGAGTGTGCTATGGAACTTCATAATTTGATTCCACCGTCACCGTTCTACTACAGAACAAGCAGAGAGACAGTGAAGAGACACCGATACAGAGTTGAAGGTCCAAACTTTCGTACAAAACGCTTTGCGTCGACCTTTATTGTTAGGACTGCGAAGCTTTGGAACTCACTACCTGAGTCTCTGTTTCCTGAGAGGTATCATCCGGGAGCCTTCAAAAGTAGAGTTAATAGGTATCTTCTAGGTAAGCGTGCAACACCGTAGACTGCAGTGCAGCTTAACATCAGGCTAGCTGTAGTCAAACGCTAACCTATCAAGGATAAAAAAAAAATTGTTAATAAATAAAAGTAACTCAATACATAAAAAATCTATTCTAAATTACTAAAACTAAAATCTAATCAGTTAACTAATATAAATCATTATAATTACTTTAAAATTTATTGAAATTGTTCTTGTATTTTTTATTTATTACCAGGCAGTACCAAAGAGAATATGGTGCATATCATTACTGTAACCGTGATAGTTAGACAATAAAAACCTTCACAGTTTTTCTGTTGTAGTAAGTGTAAGTAACATAGCCATGGGAGGTCCCATACAAAAACGCAGTATTGCCAAATTTATTTTCGGTCTTAATAACGAATACGGAACCCTTTGCACGCGAAAGCAATAACACGAGCTTCGCGACCGGTTAACTAAAAAGTTAACCTAGTGAGACCTTACCTGTTTTTTTTTACCTTATAGACGATGTATCCATGTTTTGTAAAATAAATGGTAAATTTGTGAGAAGTTTCCCTTCATTCGGGAATCTTTAAATCTAGAGTGAATAGGTTCCTTCTAGGCAAGCGTGACACATCTTGGACCATAGTATACTTTACAACAGGCAAGCTGCGGTCAAACGTGCACTGATTCAACGTTAAAAAAATTAATTGATTAGTTTTTTTTCACTTATTTCCCAACATCACATTGTCACACATGTAATTGCCGATTGTAATAGAAAAGCGCAATCCGATAAGAGTTTTGACAACAACAGCATTGCGCCGAGTCGGCATTGCGTGTTGCATAAAGCAATAGAAAGTGCTTCGGTATCGCTTAGTCGACAACCGCCCGCATCGCCGGAGTAACGTACCGACGCAAATTTTACCGGCCGATCGCGGGAAATAGTTGCGTCTATATAAAAATATTAATAAAATAAAATTCGTGAATTAAAAAATAAATAAATATTTTTACATTAATTTCGAGAGTAAAGTGAGGGAAGACAATATGGGTGTTTGTGTAAGGATTGTACTTGCGCTTTGCTTGTTTGTTGCGGCTTCGGCTGTTCCTACGGGTGGTGATAGAAAAGCTGTTATAAATGAAGGTAAGCTTAAAATTATTTGAGAATATTTTTTCGATTATTTTAATTACACTGGCTCATAGAACTAAAATCATAGAGGAGGTTTGTGAGTTCATCTTTGTTACACATTCATCCTAAAACGGCTGAACACATTTCTATTAAATGTGATTTTAAAAATTAATTGATTAGCACACAGATTATTACTTATATTGGACTAACATAGATAGCCCTGAAATTTAAAGAAAGTAAAAACATGTCAGTAGAAACACTAACAATTAAAGAAAAACGCAAAAGAAAGACTTGCTTGAATTCTACTAGCATATTAGACTACTTTCCAATACGATGCAGGTTGCCATAACTAAAAACTCTTGTAATTTTCATAGATATTTTCACTTGCATGCTAAATTTAAAACACAACAACAACAATATAGCAAAAAAATATCTTTCTTACCATCCATTTCCGCAGAAAGTAACTCAATAAAAGATGTAACTAGAATCATAATGTTAAGCCATTAAAACTTAACGACGAATGATATCATATAAATAAACATTAACAAAAGCAATTAATGTACAGAACAAATAGCACCAAACTCAATTGGCCTAGACTACAACAGTTAAAATCGCTGGGAAATTATGCAAAAATAATAAGCCTAGAGCAATTAAAGCCACTAAATCCGTAATAAACAATAAAAACTAACTGCGGCGGATCTGACGATTAAAAATCAAGGAAACTCTCGATTTTACCCCAAACGAACAAAACATTTGAGCAATAGTTGGGAAATGTTTCAAAACAATTAATAAAGAGCATTTAGAGATAATTTCACAGCGAATAAAAATTGAACTGCAGGCTTTTAGTGACAATGACCTAAATGCACTCAGACGGCGCCTGCGCATTGACGGAAAAGAAAACTTTGATATTTACACTGAACTTAATATTTACATAAATTTAGTGTCAATACTACATTCAATTATTTTCTTATTGACACGCAGATTTGAAACTGAATTTTTAACTATCTCAAAAATCTTGTGTTTGTGTAACTAATAGAAAGATTAATATATTAGAAAACACTTTAAATTTTTTTTTCTTATATCTAGCACGTATGGCATTTATTCATTTGTTTATACATGTTAATATTATATTTAAAACCAAATCTGGACTTTATAACCTTCTTGTTTCATTAAGAGTGAGAAAGTTTTAAAATAATGATATATGAATAAATAGAGAAAAAAGCCTCTCACATGCAAAAAAGCGTTAACTATACCACTAAGTCACTGAATTAATTATAATAAGCGTTTTCCTATAGCTACGCCAACATTTCTTTTTTTTTAAACCCGCTTTGTTTATTAAAATGAGGTGATTGTGCAACTTCCCCACAAATTAGTGGAATGTTAGGTATAAGGTGTAGCCAATACAGTTTTTGCTATTCTGACTTGCATTGTACCCAGTCTAGGCTTAATCGCATTACAATAGACACATACTTTATGTAATACACAAAGAGCTTTTATGCCCATTCGTACCATATCTATACTAAGTATTGTTGGTGAAAAAAGCGTAGTTTAATTATATACTTTATTTATTTAAATAGTTCGAAATCGAAGTATTTATTTGTACATTTTTATCCATAAATTATTACGTACTCGTCCCGAAAGGCAAATATTCTTATGCTGATCCAAATTTCTTTTATTAACGGTGAATAAACTTTCTTTGTTTTTTTATTAGTGTAATGTATTTATTACAAAGTCATTTTTGTTTAAAAAATAAAATGTTCATAGTACAATATATCGGATGTTTGGTTGTAGCAAATTTATAGTTCTCAGATTTCAAAACTGAGTCTCCAGATAGTAAGCTAAATGTTTTTGACTGATAAAAACATAACGCAATTTTCATTATTTATAAAAAAAACATATAAAAAAAATTTGTTCATCATCGTCATGTAATATAACTTTTCAATAAATACTATAATCTAGCGGTTTTCAAGGCACGAGTGAACCGGTTTCTTCTGGGTAAGCGCGTTCCACCTTAGATCACAATATCGCTTACCATCAGGTGAATTCTGATCAAGCGCAAACCCATCATAGTATAAAAAAAATATCAAGACTCAAAGAAACTTTATCTATTATTACTTTCAGGCACACACAATTTATCTATCCTTATATTCTTTATTTTTTCTTTATATTACCTTTATATTCAAAGCTCTAGCTCAAATTAAAACTATTTTTTTTACAAAGTAATATCTCCCACACGAAATTATTCAACATTACGTCAAATTATGCACGCGAGCAGCGCACGCGCATTCGTCTGTGATAACCAAGGTTCCTCTTCACTCCTAATATTGCTTAATTGCTTCAGCCTTCTGTGTAGGACGAACAACAATAGAAGGCACACGGTAATGCCAGTATGAATGCTCAGTAGGTGTTATCTACTTGGGCTTTTATAACCTGGGGCTAGGCATTCGAATAATGATGCAGTAATAAAATTTTGTTTCTGTTTGCGGAAATCTTAAATAAGTGCCAAAATTATTTTTGGATTATTGAAGGTGAAACATGTAGACGTTTAATTTTGGTGATCTTCATCTCATTTTGTTGAAAGTAATAAAAGCGCGAGCACGTGAATTGATTAGCACTTCTTGATTATTTTTCGGCAGATTTTCGTAATTAAATATAAGAAAATCAACCTTTCTGAGCGTTTATTCAGTTAACTTATAGTTACTAATCGTATCATGGCCCCAGGTAGATATTATCTTAGAAAGATTATTTTCTAAGATAATATCTGCCTGGAGCTTTAAAGATGGGTCTGCCTCACCAGGGACTCTTTGGATAGAAAATCATTAAAACGTGCTATGAAGAAGGGGCTGTCTTTGACCAAAGACGTTTTGATAGAAAATCTTCAAATCGCATTTGTTTTACCATGTCACTTGCATACGAAACCCCAAATACCTCAAATAATCAACTGACTTAAAAAAACGACTTAGCCCACTCGGAACCATCATTATGCAACTTCGTGAGACACTTAACAGGTCGCTTCCATTTGTTTTGCTCATCCGTTACTGTAGAGTCATTACCAACTTTGTGTTAATGTCGTAATGTGAGGAACTAGGGTACGTTCGCACACTTTATTCTCTTTATAATTGTCCGATGCCCTCAATAGTTAATTTATTGTTTTTTTTACTTTTTGTTTCTGTTTGTGCATTTAGTTTTAAAAGTTTGTTTCTGCAACTTTTACTGGCTAACAACATTAAAAGCGCACACTGAAAAATAATACTTCATATATGACATTATTTCTAAATGATTCTTAACATGAGACTTCTTCTTAGTTTGGTCTTTATTATACACAATACGACTGGACATGTAACCAACAGTTCTAGTAACTACGAGAATCAACCAAACAGGACGAAGGTAGAGAGAGTATATCTAGTCTGAAATTTGAGAAAACACCTACTTTACTAATTGAAGTATATAATTTAACTTGAAGGTGGTTGTCACCATCGTATAAAAGCTCCGTATAAAAGCTCCAGCTCATTACCGGAGATCCAAGCCATCAAGCAACGTAAAGCAACGAGCGGCAAGCTATCATCACTTCAAATTATAGAATTTTATATAATGTCCTAATGAATTTGTGTAAAAATTGTACCACTAATATGTAAGAACGTAATTAAAAGTTCATTTCTGTTTGTTCTACGAAAAATCATATTTTTTTGGGAACCAAATGAGAACATGAAAAGAAGTGCTGAATTCTTTGTTACATTTGTTCTTACACCCCAGAGTGTCAAGAAGAGTGCATGCATTAATTTATTGATATGTGAAATGATCGCAACCGCAGACGACCTTACCTGAGCTTTGGAATGCAGAGGTCGTTACCCCCGACCCTCGGTCACCAATATTGACAGCATCCCGACTTTTACGGCTTAATGCAGCCTTAAAAAACCATTCGGCCAGGAATGCAGCACTTAAAGAGAAAACACGACCGATTTTATTGAAAGCCTCCAAATTCCTACACCAAGTAATGCACAAATTTATATGTCGAATTTGACGAAAATGATTGACGGTCAGTTAGATCAAGTCCAAAAACATTGATGAGCGATCAAACAGGTAAAAAAATTTATGAGCAGTCCTTCTAACCTTCCGACCTTGCGAAGAAAAATCTTGGAACATTGTTTGTAATCACTGAAACATTTGCTTTCATATTTGAACAATTATTTGACTAATTTAATTCTTTTAATATAATGAATAACTAGCTGACCCGGCAAACGTTGTTTTGCCTTAAAAATAGATAGTAGCTAATTCTCAGACCTACTGAATACGCATATAAAATTTGCTAAAAATCGGTCATGCCGTTTCGGAGTACGGTAACAAACATTGTGACATGGACATTTTATATATAAGAAGTTATGAGTCATGGAACTGTTCAGGAAAAAGGGTTCGGAAGCAGTAAATAATATTGCAACAAATTTCCCTAATTTTACGGTAACCACCCATTCAATCAAAAAACCTGTATGCCAATATAAGTTTCGACGAGATTGGTTCAAAATTACGGCTTCTACAAACAAAAGCAAAATTATCCAGTTAAAGCAGGTCTTTGCTCGCCTGGTCAATTAACACTTTTATGGCCAACCTACCCTAAATTATTTGGGCTCAAACTAATTTCAATTTTACGATATTTTATTATTGTACACCTGACCATAGGTTATTAACCTAGGACATGGCCTTAAAATAAGTGACTATTTATGTTTTGAAATGACGTAACAAACTATCGATCGCGATAAATCACGTTCCTAACGTTCATGTTCACATTTAATAATTTAATCTTATCAGCAAAAATGCACTTGCGCATTTAATAAATATTTTACGCAATCGCAAATGAAATTTCTGGCATTGTTAGCAATAATTTGTCATACATTCCCTGTAACACTATTGCAATAGCGTTATGAAGAATAAAGCGATTAAAATCGATTACAGGCTTATATTACTTTGGGTTATGTCATTTTGTGATGTTAATAAAATTGTGTAACAAATTGTTATTATCGCATTGTTTATTTTTTGTACAGAAATTATGTATTGTGGAACCGTAATACAGCCTACGCGGAACAGATGGTATCAATGTAAAGGACTTTAGGTATTACATATTTTCGTACCTACATCCGTACTTGACGAAATATATTTTTGGATACAATTTAAGCAAATCACTCTAGTTATTTATATCACTGTTTTTACTAATAATAATTAGATAGTTAATAATAATTAGATAGATACTAATAATACTTAGATAGTTTAGTACATATAACCATTTTGTTCTAAAACTCCTTAGAAAGCAATATCTCATTTATCCCCGACGCTGTCTGTGGCACCGTAACTGCCAAACGGATGAATTAATTTTGATAAAGTTTTAATTGTAATCTATTTTCAAACAAAGAGAGTTTTCAATTGTAATCTCGCAATAACATATAGAGCCAACTTATTGCAATAATACCACATTGTACCTATTTTGCATGATATGAATGATTTGATTTGAGTTTGTCAGGAGTGTTATTAGATGTCTTTCATAAAAATCAGTTGAAGAAGCCCAGCCGTGGCACCACGAAACATGTTAGGATAAGATAGACATGTATCATAACTATAAATATACTATAACTTTTTCATAACATCCTGATTATTGATATCGTATGAAACATGAAATTGTTTTAAAAAACAAACAACCGACTTCAAAAACACAACTAAAAAGGGAAAAATAATTTTAAGCCTAAATCAAATCAAGAATATATAAATAGAATAGGAGAGTTTATTTTTTGTACTTATAAAAAACTATTTACAATTTTTACTAATCCTGTATTCTTGGAGTCGGTGCCAGCAAAGAAAGACAATTAAAAATAGTTTTTTTTTAACAAACATTAATTTTTTCTTATTAGATGGCACCGACTTCAAGAATACAGGATTACTAAAAATTGTAAATAGTTTTTTATAAGTATAAAAAATAAACTCTCCTATTCTATTTATATATTCTTGATTTGATTTAGGCTTAAAATTATTTTTCCCTTTTTAGTTGTGTTTTTGAAGTCGGTTGTTTGTTTTTTAAAACAATTTTATTTTTACATTTTTAGTGGTTGGTAATGATATTTTGTTTAAGTTTAGCTATGGAGAGCCAAATAAACTTCACGATGAAAAAATTCGACGTGTGCCAGGCAGGCAACCAATTGGGAGCAAATCGAGCTGGATCGAAAATTTTCACCGTATTTGTTCGAACCGTTTGAGCATAAAGAAGTCCAAAGCAGCACAAATTACATAATGTTTGTTGTGTCAAAACGTACTAGAACCAAGTGCGAGCGAAAAGAGATGAATGCGAGCGAAGCGAGCTATGCGCGAGCGAAGCGAGCGCGAAAATTTTCACCGTATTTGTCCCAACCGTTTGAGCATAAAAAAGTCTAAAGCAGCACAAATTTCATAATGTTTGTTGTGTCAAAACGTACCAATTGCGAGCGAAGCGAGCGCGAAAAATTTTCACCGTATTTGTTCCAACCGTTTGAGCATAAAGAAGTCCAAAGCAGCACAAATTACATAATATTTGTTGTGTCAAAACGTACTAGAACCAAGGGCGAGCGAAGCGAGCTATGCACGAGCGAAGCGAGGGCAAAAATTTTCACCGTATTTGTTCGAACCGTTTGAAGTCCAAAGCAGCACAAATTATATAATATTTGGAGTGTCATAAGCCCAGAACATCCTGGGGGAAATTCGAACGAAGCGGGATAACTCCTAGCGAAGCGAGCGCGTAAATATTTTCCTTATCCGTTCGAGGGTCTTGTCTATTAATATATCAAATTTTACAGTTCCTTCTTCCACTAAGTATGACCCAAGTGGCCAAGCTCTGGCGTCGAGAGTTTTTCAAGCCCCTGATTTAGTTTGAACCCTGCTTGTACTAAGAGTAGTGGTCCAGGCCCAACAAATTAACGTGTTATCCGAAGCACAGTAACGCCCAGATGAAAATATCACATTTTTTTATGGAAGTCTTGTGCATGGTTAGCCATCCAAAGACCGGCCGCATGGGCCGTTGATTAGCCTCGATGTTCGCGTCAGATTACTTTTGTTAGCCAGGCTGCTAATTTTATGAGCGAAATCTGTATTGCCGTATAAGCGCGAAGAAGTAAAATAGGTTATCAAGTTATTTGGGCTTCCCACGGGAATAGCAATTACTTTTAAGATAAAAAGTAACCTTCGTGTTATACAAGGTCTAGTCTACCCCCTATATCAAATTCTAGCGAAATCAGTGTGTCATGTGTTATTTGGTGCATCCCACGGGAACAATAATTATTTTCGGGATAAAAAGTAGCCTATGTGTAAACAAATAGTCTAACCTATCTTCATTCCAAATTTCATCAATGTCAGTACAACCGTTCGAGCGTGAAGAAGTTAAAAAGATTTATATGTTATTTGGTGCATCCCACGGGAATAGTATTTATTTTCGGGATAAAAAGTAGCGTATGTGTTAACACATAGTCTTACCTATTTTCTTCTCAAATTTCATGAATATCAGTACAGCCAAACGAGCGTGAATCTCTCTTCATGCGTAAAAATAACCTAACTTTTTAGGTTTTTCTTCGATTTCCCTAGGAGTCCATCATCAGAACCAGTTTTGGTGACAATGGGACCAATTCAGAACCATACTCTTTCAATTAAAAAAAGAATTTTGAGAATCGATCCACAAATGGCTGAGAAATCGGTGAACATACATAAAAAAAAAAAATACATACTCGTCGAATATATAACCTCCTCCTTTTTGAAGTCGGTTAAAAATTAAGATTTAAAATCTTAAACCGCTGCTACCTCAAAGTGGTCGAAGTTTTTTTTTAATTTATACTTGTTTTAAAAACAGATTCGGAACATTCTTTTGACGCATTCAACGCATCTAATTAATTGTCACGCACGTGAGTTACTGGCACGATTGCCGCCATCATTTATCTTCTAGGTTTGTATACTAGGTAGGTATGTTCAGTAGTATTATGTTTTCATAGAGGAGGAAAATAAAAGGTGCTTGGATTATCTACGATTTGTCCAAAGCAAACTGAGCCGAAATGCAAACATTCTCAAGTTTCCCAGGAAAGTTTTAGATTTAAGGATTTTATTGAACTGAACAAGCTTTTCTTCTTTGCCTTCACCTTTTCCCACTATGTGGGGTCGGCGCAGCCCGTTTTTTGTTTCCACACTCTTCTGTCAGCCGTCATAATTACATTCACTCCTTTCTCCTTCATATCCTCTTACAAACAATTCTGAACAAAACAAGCTTTAAAAACCAGAAAACCAACACTAACTAGTAAAGTAACAAAAGAAAATCTCATATTATACTCCTGGGAATGCTATACATCAAGCTCTCAAATCTCCTAGGGAAGTACGCCAAAAGCGCGGCACGCATTTGTAGTAAAAAGTTTCTGTCCATAGAGTATATATGTCTCTGTATGTTCTCTTAGTAAGGAAGTCATGAAAATGGTGACCCTTAATGATTTGTCACAAACACAGACCTCAGTTATACATGCACAATAATACATTATGTAGGTTTTCGTGCGTGCTTGTATTGACCTCAACTTGATGTCTTCCGAAACCTTCCCGCTACTACTTAGAGAAGACTCTATAACATTAATAATAATAATAATAATAATAATAAATTTATTTGCACAAAAACTTATGAAATAACATTACATCGAGTTACAAGTAAAAATTAAAAATTATATCTTAAGCTAATTGTTATATAAATGCTAACTCGGGGCTGATAACTAAAATTAGCTGGTACATACGTAATAATGAGTGTAAAATAATGTGTGATTTATTTAAATATGAGTTCTGGATTAAGACAATAAAATAATAGAAAATAACAATCTTGCTTAGTCTACAAATAGTATATGTATGCCAATACATTGTTTGGCATGGTGGAAGAGCATTTTCTTATGCTCTTCATGGCTCGCAACCACCCTCGAGTTTTATAACCTTTCGCCAAGTATTTAATAGTGTGTACCGGCAGCGTCTTAGAAAAAAAGTTATTCCAGACTAGACATGCGCCACCTTCGGTCAGATTATCGTTGAGGCGTGGTTACGCGCTCTGCTGAAATACCTTTCAATTGAGTAATGGGTGAAAATAATAATATTTTTTTTACTGTTTCCTGTGTCTTTGTCGTGAATAAAACGTACGACTGCGTGACAATATGCAGTTTTCCATAAATCATTCATTGTTGAGCTAAGATAAGTTAGGTCATTGCCTCCACACTACCTACTCGAGGCGAAGTGAAAGCGAAATCGAAAGTGCCACGAATAATCCGAACATTGGGAAATGTACGGATAAAAACTTCAGTTTTAGAGATTAGAAAGAAGTTTTCGGCTAACGTTGTAATAATTTTCTTTTTTTTTGCTGAATATAGTGTCTATCAATGGAATTTGCGTTGAAATTTTTTGATATTACTTATTAATAATATCTGATCTGATCTGAATTTTTAAAGAGTTAAGATTTTTTGACGTGACAACGTCTTAAATTAGGTTGCGGCTGGGAGTCACTTATGAAAAAGTGTAACGCCCGGTAACGTTACGATGAGTCACCGAACGAGAGAGAGGCCCGCCGAATGTCTTGCGTCTCTCTCCCACTCAACTATGATCGGTCTGCCGCGCGCGCAGCACGCGGCAGACGTTGTCACGTAAAATCTTCGCCCGTAAAACCGACTTTACAGGCAACCATTTTTTTAAGTGTTATATGTGCCGAATAGTATACTAGTGAACATTTGTGTAAGTGCAACAAGAATAAATCATTAAATCATTCTAGTTTCATTCTCGTCCCTGGTGCATAGGTTGGTTAACCTATGCACCTGGTGCATTATGAATTTTAGTTCCGGGAACGTTCTTCTGAACGTAAACGAACTAATTCGATTTATTTATGGACAATTGAGTGTATTGTACATAAATGTGTATTGTATAATAAATACATTGAATACATGCTTCTAATTTACATTATACCTTTTAATATGATTTCTTAAAAATTAAGTCACTACTGAGTAACATCTCTAATTTCATATTCAATTTTTTTTCCAAGTTGTGTTTGCGTCTTATTAATATTGAGTTTACGAGTAAAGGCCTAAATTTCAAGTACATAATACATATGAACATTGAGTTTGTATAAATAATAAATAACTATGGACAGACAGACAGCCAAGCCGGTTACAACACCCGTACATAACTAGTTCAGTTCGGGTGTTTAATTTGACTATTACCAACAAAGGAGCTCTTTGCAAACCGGTGGCTGTGAAACCTAGCGAAGGTCATGCCGGTATTACTGACTGCAATGTACAGTATTATGACACGCTTACAGATTTTATGCTAAACCAAAAATACTTTTTAAATAACTAACTAACTTAAAATATAAGTAAGTGAATCCGGCCAGGAAGTCTAGGAAGATGTGGATAAAAAAATCGAGAAAAAGCTTATGTTTTGATAAGATTTTTTGAAGCAATAACAACTCAGTCGGGCGTATGCCTTCTTATGACTGGTTAGGTGGTGGGTTCATCCCTGCCAAAGAGCTCGAGCTTTCGATGAAGGAAAATATTGTAAGAAAACCGTGTTTTGTGTTAATTTTTAGAATATTAAGAATATTAAGTTGCAGTCGTAGACCAAGGCTGGACATAAATGAACTAATTTTTACTTGTTTTTTAGGTTGCTTCTGAAGCTAATCCCAGTGTATAGGAGAATAATTGATTCCGAATTTTGGAAACATTTATATATATATTACAATTTTTTCTCCGTGTGTTTTGACTTGACGATAACATATATCGTCTATCAAAAATGAGTATGTATAAACGTCTGCTTTTCAATCTGACGACCCAACTGTTCCACACCAATCATTTGTTTTTCCAGTTATGTGTGTATTTGCACTCACGATGAAAAAAAAAAGTGGACGGATCCAGACGCCCACTACAATGCACTTGCCAAGAGAACTCTTCCCGATGTTATTGGAAATACTATAAAGAGTATCGTCTATCGATATTGTTACCTATATGTAAACATATTCTGCGCAAAACACAATCTTGGCGATGATCGCCGATAGGCTGGACTGTCCCTACATGCGGTATTGCTGCAACAGGCATGTTCCAGCAATGCAGTTTGTGAGGGACTATTGAACTACTGTTTGTGAATGTTTTTGACTTTTATTTTATTTTGAATTGTAATTTTTTTATATGTAACTTTCATCACTTGTTTGTGCTTTTGTTGTGTGAATCATAAAATTTATAATACAATGTAATTTTGAATTAATATGGGTCCCTAAAACCTGAAATAAATAAATTTATTTATTATTATTAAATTCTAAATCTTTCCCGGGCCAGCCAAAACCAGAAATGGGCCGGATTCGGCTCGAGGGCCTGTCGATCTCTTACATAAACAAATCCGCTTCGAATTCTGAACTTTACGACTCAAATTGCTTTTAGTATCCTTGACCATAAAGATCATTGCAAAAGTTTACAGTTCTTATACATTACGTAGTGTGAATTGTAGAGGTTAACAGTCTTCCTACATGGGTGGTTGACCTTCTATCAATGTGAGTTATAAACCTCCTTAAGCTTACGAGTGTGACGCATATACAGCTAGTACTAATTGTGATGTTACTGTAGCTACTTACATATATTAATACTATATATATATATGCGTACAAATAGCTTTTAATACTGAATAGCTCTTAGAAAATTTACAATAATGGCGCTTTTCTCGGCCAACGTTTAAGTTTGGCGATCCAGCGAGGTAATACCGCTAGCATATTGGGACCTTACCCGCGGACACAGACTAAGGTATAGTTTATTATTTGTAATTAATGTTTTGATTTTTAATATTTGTGTTGTTTTTAATTTAAATTTTAGTCATACCTATCCAATTCCAAATAACAAGTCTGTTTCACGATATCACATGTGGCGGAATATCTTTTTGTTTGAAAGGTATTTTAAGTATAAAGCGCTCTAAGCGTAAGCTACTACTTACTTTTTGATGTATTTTATGCATTTTTATAGTTTTATACCAAAGGGTTTCAAATTGCTCTTGCAGCAAAGTTTTTTTGTTAATAAGGCGTATTAGCCCAAAGGGTTTTTATATGTTTTATGAAAATTAGTCTATGATAGCGGCTACAACATAATGGCATACAAAAGGGCTTAATTATATAGTGATTTCTAGTCGAAGATGTTGAGCTAAGGGTTTTTAAATTTTCAATTTACACCAGTAACTACAGAAAAAGAGAACAAAGCTTCTGTTAAAGAAAAAAAACTATACCGAAGTATTTTAAAAATAAATTAGAAACATTTTAATGCTTATATTCACATAATTTATTCACAATGATAAACCATAGGTCCTGCGCGCCTAAAAGGTCAGCCCTATTATATCTTAAGATAATATGGTAGTTTCGTAATATTCCAAAACAATTTGATTGGAGAATGCGATGACAATCATCATGCTTGAGCTTAGAATCGTTGCTGCGAAGGCCAATCATTCATTGTTCTAGTGGTGACGAATTAGAACAATTGAATGGCAAACGTAATTTACCATTTTTGATTATTACATTTCGAATACCATCAATTATGTTTCGGAAAATTGTAGGTTCGTAATCTTCAGTGTTAGATAGTTAGACTTTGCTCAAATGTACTTAAGTACTAGAAAAAAATATTGCCTACACCGCGCTGAATTACGCCAGATTTCTTTTAATTATTCTTAATTTTTCCAAAAATATATGTAAACCTTATCAAAATAAACTCCAAGCGTAGAAAACTGTTCTTTATTGCGATCAATTGGTAGAATAAGAAAATATAACACTGTTCAAATCTTTGCGATTTGATTTTGATCTTTATCTAATTATAACATGTTTCTTATTCAATTGTCATGATAATAATATAATGATTAATTTATGATATGAAAATACTATATTTCAACGTATTTATTAGCAAATTCATTCAAATTTCACACTTACGGTTCAAATCGCATATCTTTTGAAACAGATTGTACTCTGATTTACTGTGCTGCGAAATTTGGAAGTTCAAATTGTCCTTCAAGAGAAAATTCTATAGAGGTTGGCAACATTGATATAAGGCGATAGTTTAATGCTTTTAATATCCATAATGTAATAGAACTGAAGTAACGTCCCATCTCTAAGTCACGATATTTAGTCGGGCCGAGCTGCGGGCACAAATTGTCGGTCTGACTTCGTGTCGAAATTTCGACTTGATTGTGACGAAGGATTGCCAACACCTCCGATTCAACGCTCAAAATGCAATTGTAGAAATAGTAATTTTGTATTGTTGTCAACTACAAAGGACGATTGCATTAATACGCAAAAATTGTGCGTAGAGAGTGTGAGTATTATGGTTGTGATTACGTTTCTTTGTAAATGTTCTCTACGTAATGTTGTTTTGAGATATTGGCCAAAAATTACACTAACGGACCAAACAATGTTTATGAATGGTCCATTCCCGTAAACAAATATATCTAATAGTAATTATAATTATTTACTCTTGTTTAATTTTTAGATATGTACATTTATTTTTTGTAAATAATAATAAAGTAAAATAATTAAATAAATTATTTGTCAATTTAGCGATTTCTCTTGTGCAAATAAGTATAGAATCTAAAACTGACGTTTTAGATTTATGTAATTAATTGTAGCCTCGTTGGCGTAGGCCTCCAGTTTACTCCATATTTTCCTAAAGATTTCCTGTTAAAACTTAAAAATTAAAAATACGATCTTCTAGCAACCTAACTATATTACCTAACTTTATTTATACATCCAAGTCACATACTATATCATTCTGTGAAACCTTTTCCTTGACTTTCTCATCACAATTCCAACAACCAACTACAAAGTTGCCGAGATTCTTTATCAAGTCACTACACGCGTCACTTGAAAAGAACTCAGAAAAGTAGAAGGATGGGTTTGCATCTGTCTACACTCGTGCACGAAACTTTTCTTAACACAACATAGATAGATATTTAACCAATAAGGTGCGTTACCACGTCTATTATATTTTGTTATTGACGACCTCGTCGGCGTAATGGTTTCCATGCCAGACTGCTAATCAGAAGGTTCCAGGTTCTATTCCCGGCACGGACAACATCTTTGTGCTTAACTAAATTTGTTGGCTGTCGGTTTGGGTGTTATATATATCTATATAAAATATGTATGTATGTATAATATGTAGTATATCAGTTGTGATAGCAACCATAACACGAATTAAAAATGGTTTTCAGTAAGTTTATTAAGTAAGCGTAAATTCTGACGGAGCAAGACTACTATTACTAGCTCTAAAGAAAAGGGTACATACACTGTTCCTTCCTGTTCCTTGTGCTTGCTATCACCACGCAAATTTGTAAAGCTTATCTTTTAATTATTAACTAGCCTCAAGTTTATTAGTTCAGAGACATAAAATATAACGTTTATAGCTTATCTATATTTTATTATCATAACTTGAGCAAATAAAGAAAAAAATCTTTTCACTTAAATAACCGAATCAGTGAGCAAGAGAAGCGAAATATCAGATGATTTCTTTATTGAATCGAGTAATAAAGGAAACATTAGATCGCCTTCTGCGCAGATAGCAAAAATAGTAACTAAGTACATACATAGCATAAGCAGCCCACTATACGTCCCCACTGCTGGGACTCAGGGCCTTCTCTCACTAGGAGAGAGATATAGGCCATAATCCACCACGCTGGCCAAGTGCGGGTTGACGAACGACACACGTCTTCGGATATTGCGGTCCTCAAACATGCCGATTTCCTCACGATTTCACCGTAAAGCAAGTGCAAATCCACACATAACTTGAAAAATAAGTCATTGGTGTTGGACCGGGATTGAACCAGGGGTCGTCTGATTGAAAAGCAGACGTTATTGCCACCGAGCCACATTCGCTTGCAAGTACATACCTACATGCATACATATAATGTATATTACGTTTGTCATACGAAATGAACGCAGCCGCGATGCAATGTTACGATACGCTACTCTTACGTGAATGTGCATAATTCATAATGTCTGTCCGTGTTTTGTTTTGACTTCACATCTTGTTGTTATTTTGCCCCTCACATACTAAGTAAAACAGTATTATACAGTACTAATCTTTTTTTTTGTGACGGGGCAAGAACTGAGAAATGCCGCCCCGCCATTCTATTCATTTGTTGTCTCTGCGAAAGTGTTTTTTTTTTTTTTGCTAAGATAGTAAATCTAGGTGTTTTGTTAATTTTGCCGCCTCCCAAACTTGCCCTCTTACTAAATGATTATTATATCGTTGCTTTTTTAATCGTTCCACCATTATAAGAAAAATTGTATGATTTTTCGTTAACAAGTATAACAATCGTTATACAAACATGCATATATTTTTATGGCGGCAATAATAATAAATAATATTTTGTACAAAATATATTTTTATGAAGTCTGTCTTTATTAAAAAATATATATATTATATATTAAATAGTAGGACACTTTCACACACGGCTGGTTAGCCCCATACTGAACCATTTCTAGCTCGTAATAAGGTTGCTAACACAACTGATATACTACATATTATACATATTCATACATACATATTATATATAAATACATATTTAACACCCAGACCCACAGCCAACAAATTTAGTTTTAGCGCAAAGATGTTGACCGGGCCGGGAATCGAACCCGGAACCTTCTGATTAGCAGACCGGCATGTTAACCTTTACGCCAACGAGGTCGTCAATCGTTATTCTGATATACTTATGAAAGGCAACCAAAAATTACTATAATTATAAAAAAAACACTTAAAGTCAATACTGTAAAACTCTGATCAAAACTTCTAAGCTATTAGAATTAATTTATACCAACCGCGCTGATTAACGTCGTCTTCGTGACATAGGGTAGGCGATATTACATTGCAATCGTGTGATGTAAATGCACTTCACCTCCTACATGCTATAGTATATGTATACTATTATATAGCATGTAGGAATATTACAATCATTGTCCATGGTGTACCTTCACTTTTCAAGACCTAACGTCTGTGCTCGGTGGTTTCTTATACATTTCTAAAGTGAGCATAAAAACTTTATAGATTGGAAGCCTATAAAAAAGAGTATCTATGTCTTTGTTTGAAATTCATATACATAGATCATAATATAACAACTTAATGCCTATTCTACTATTTTTAATTATGAATGCGAAAGTTTGTATTTAAGATATGTCTGTTACATCACTCACTCGAGGCTGAACCGATTTTGATGAGATTTAATAAGAAGATATTATTGAAACCCTACATTATCAAATAAACTACGATTTATCTCGGATAAACGTGGATAAGACCGCATGGTATCATCATTATTCTATCTAATTTCGTAGTAATATGTGAAAGTTTGTGTGTGGCGTTTGATGTTTCTCCTCGTCTCTTCTCTATCCTTTGATTTTCTTTTGTTTTGAAATTTAGAATGAAATTGCTTCGAGAGTAAATTAATACATAGGCTACTTCGTATCCTCGGTAAACGCAAGTAGCACTGTTCGTATCATTAAAACTTTAGACACAAATAAATATAATTAAAAAGTTTTAATTCTTAAAAAAATAATTTTGAAATCTTTTACGATATGTACATATGTGTTTTAAAGAGGTGCAACAATTGGTATTGGCAATAAACCATTGTAATTCCTATAAGGGTAATATCGTAAGAATCGGTAAAGTAACTGTCGAAACAAACCATCCAAAGCGGAAAAATCCATCAGAATTTGCATATTTTATGCAACGCACCGCAATGGAAAGTGGTCAACTGGTCATTGCCACTATTGCCCTTAGCAATGACTTGACACGATGAGTTATTGAGTTTTTATAAGGTTTGGTTGCAGGAGACATTTATTCACAAAAAAGGTTCAACTTAATTTCATGCAAATATTTAATGGGAAACGAGTACTTTTAAGTGTTTAAGGCATCTGTCTTAATTTGGGTCTTTATTCTGAATGTTGTGGAGGCAATACGAGTATAGTGGGTAAAAGCTTTAATAACGAAACTTCGAAATTGTATTTATTATTTATTTTGTTGGGAATTCCCGAGATCAAGATAATCGTACTAAATCTAAGATAAAGTAATTTAGACCTAAACTTACCTTAATGAAGAGTACAGAAGTTTTATTTTTTATTTTATGCGTTCTAGTCTCATGACTATTATAATTGAACTTAATCTAAGATAAGGTATGCTTATAAACTGAAACAAATAGAGTATTTATTCTATTGTTGGAGAAGGGATATATATTCATCAGAAAGAAAAGATGGTCTGATGATGATGATGATGATGACTTCAAGCCGACAAATCACCGTACTTAGTACTCTCAGCATTATGCTGAATTCGCTCCTTTTATGTACATACCAGAGTATATAGTACTAAATATCTACTGTAATAACATACATCTAAGTGTGTGCAATACATATATTTTATTTCATTAAAAATGAGACAACAGTGAAATTAACTTATTTAAAAATATATTTTAAAGTTGTAACGCAGTCACATAAAATAAATATTCGATTTACAGTGCAATTAATTTCACTAAACACCGCGCAGTAAAAATAATTAAGAACTCAATTATCTCGAACTTTGCAAGTAAAATTAAAAAAAATAATACTGAAGATTACTAACTTAAGGGCGAGTACAGACTACCGGCTGCAGGCCTGCAACAGTCTGTTCTAACTTAGTGTATCTAATTATTATATTCTACTAGCTGACCCGGCAAACGTTGTTTTGCCACTTGGGAGTATGAAACATAAGTAGTAGACGATTCTCAGACCTACTGAATATGCATATAAGATTTGGTAAAAATCGGTCAAGCCGTTTCGGAGGAGTACGGTAACTAACATTGTGACATGTAAATTTTATATATTAGAATATCCTGTTTTTTTCATTTGATTTTATCTGAAAACGTGTAAGGACCAAGTATACCATATACCTGATACAACTTCAAAGGATTACTAAGTTCGTGATTAGCTTGATTAATAATCATTATTTAATTATTGTTATTGCCACACTATTATTATTAGATTATTTGAATTCATTTACTTTTAAATTATTATCCATTCATATAGCAAGATAAATACATGAATGCATTATAAACATAATAATAATAACAGTTACATGATTATATAAATACTTTTACATCAAAAATATTTTTTTACTGTAAATTTGCCAAGTAGTAGTCTTTTCTTTGATATATTCTTCTTTTGTTGCACTAAATGTTTCCTTAAATGTACAGGCCCTTAAAGGAATTCACTTCAAAAAATGAGCAGTTACAAAGTAACGTTCGAAAGCTTAAAAACCTTTAAGAAAATAAGGAATGCCGATAAAATCAAATCCAAAGAGGTCATATACCCTCCCGATCATGACACATGAAAGATAGCGTTTTTGCAGTTTACTTGCTGAGTCATTTGCAAAAAAATGTTTTCTTTAAATGCATCTCGCTGATTGAATGGGTCAATCATTTTAAATAAATAAATGGCTGACATGATTATTTATTGAAAAATATCCATGAGCCTTTATTTAGGAGTTAGAATAGGTAAACAATAAAGTAAAAAAAAACATTAGGTTGGTCATAATAATTAATTATTTTCTCAATTAGATACCTACGCTTAAATAGAATGCTAATTTTCCATAATGTGACGGGACAAAACTTCATTTACAAAAGTATGTTCTTTATTTAAAATTTAAAATTCGGCCGCTTTTGGGATAAATCAAATTCGAGCTTCTCTCGACAGCCTTATTAATTTCTCCAGATATTTTAATCCCGTGAACATCGAATGAATTATTGTATTATAATTTATGCATTTTATTACGGCAATAAATTTATGATTATTGCGTTTTATGTTGCAATATATTAACAGTGTATCATTTTCGAAACTTCCTACTTAAGTTTTTAATCATATTGAAGAAATTTATTTCACCCAGAAATGAATTACGAAAGTTTATTATAAATGTATATTATTTTAGCATACATTTTCACTGATTTTGATAGTATGAGTAATTTCAAAATGCTTCGAAAGCTTAGACTTTTTTTTCACATACCTCTCTATTTTATTACCCTTGATAGGTATGTATGTTTTTGACTATAGCTTACCTGAAGTAAAGCTGCGCTGTAGTCTACTATGTGACACGCTTACCTAAAAGATACCTATTAACTCTACTTTTGAAGACCCCCGGATGATACCTCTCAGGAAACAAAGACTCAGGTAGAGAGTTCCAACGCTTCGCTACCCTCACAATAAAGGTTGACGCAAAGCGTTTTGTACGAAAGTTTGTACGAGTAAGTTCAACTTTGTATTGGTGTCTCTTCACTGACTCTCTTCTTGTTCTGTAGTGGAACGGAAAGTCTATATTTACTGGTTACAAACTTCCTCTCCTCATCACATGCCATACGATTACCATCTTTATTATCTTCCTGCCTTTTCAATTAACGTCTAAATTTATAAGTACTTTAATGTATTATTACCATGTGATACTTTTAACAAATGACAGTGAATCTATAACCAAAGATTCCGTCTATGTTGTTATGCATTACGCGACTCGGTCAACGATCTACGCAACACGTGGATGAAGTGTTTAAAATGTATAAACTCCAAAATCAAGTTTTGTTAGCATAATATGACCTACATCCATAGATTTCAAGAGCAACTTCTGTAATATCTCACTCATATAAAAGTGTCTACAAGTCTCACTTATAAATATAGTTTTTTTTTAAACGAAGTATCCTACTAATATTATAAAGATGAAATTGGTGTGTGTATGTTTGTAACTTTTTTAACTTTCAGTCAGCTTTACGGATTTCGATGAAATTTTGTGTGGGTTAGATAGATTAAATAATAAATAAATAAATGTACACATTAGTTTTAACTAACAATTGCTTAAGTTTTATTTAAATAAATAACTAAATTGCATAATTGACATGAGGTTAGAAAAATAACATATCCAACGTCATCATCAAAATAAAAAATATTCACATGCATATCAATTATTTGTAATATTTTTTTTTCAAATACACAGATGTTTTTATCGACTAACTAGTTTTTCCACTTCTGCGTGTACTAAACTTGATTTTAAATTTTAACGAAGTAATTTGACCACATTTTTCGATCTATGTGTTAGTAGGTCAAGTGCATTGGGTCAATAATAATAAACAATGCCAGTAATCGATTTTCACAAGGCAGGCTTTAAGTACGCATGAAGAACTAAACAAATCGATAAGAATTTATACTTGATACTAAAAATATTATTCACGCAATATTGCACGGTAATGATACAAAAGTGTGTATCTTAGATGAAAAATGTCTAAAACTAAACTGTGAGGTCAATTAAAGTTTTTTTTTATTCATAGGCAATTAAAATTATAATTGTGTAATGCTATATTTATTTATATTTATTAAGTAACATTTAAGTAACATTTCGATTGTAAATTATAATAAGTTCTCGGTGCTACCGTGGGTCGGATGACACGTTATATTGTAGGTCCCGGCTGTTAGCCTTAGTACAAACAGTCGTTAAGCCAAGTCAGAAGGGCCTTCAGGCGGCTCGAAAACTCTCGTCACTAGAGTTTAACCACTGTGTAAGCTCATACGAAAAAGAAGAAAAAGAAGCAATAGTAAATCCATACTCATTTTTTCGGAAGAACAAAAAAGACATAAATTAAAAACGAGAACCAGAAAGGCTAAGAACACAAATTACTTTCAACATGTTTTAAAATACATATATGTTTTTTTAATTTATTGACGTTCATCTTTTCCCGTTTCCTCATTTCAATCAAAGATTTCCTTTTTACAATATGGTAGCAGATAATTATAAGCTCACGCTATATACGAGTAAAACCAATATTTGGTAACCTAAATAGTTTATAGGCAATTAAAATGTTTAACGGCCAATCATTAATCATAAATCTATCGTCTTTAATTCTGAAATACTGGTTCTAATTGGCTTATCTCTTTTGAAATTGATCTGAATGAAATTAACTGTAAACTACTCCATTTTGTTTGTGATTTATGAGTTTACAATTAGTTACTCATCTGCTTATATAATACTACCCGTGTCAGCTTTGCGAGATATAAAATAAAAGACACCATATTTAAACTGTTCTAGAAGTTTCATTTTGTTTTCAGTTTATTAGTTTTTAACTGGTTCTATATACCTTGTGTAAGAATTGTTGAGTTTTAGTAAAGATCTATAATAACTTATTGACTCAGGCGTTACTTTGCGGAAATCCATTGTAAATAGAAAACAAAATTAATTATTTAGTGTACTTCCGCTGTGATCACAGTGGAAGTACACTAAATATTTAATTTTGTCTTCTATTTAGATTTATAATATTTTTGAAGACCTCGTTGGCATAATGGTTACCATGCCGGACTGACAACCAGAAGGTTCCGGGTTCGTTTTTGACCAGAATAAATATACAATATGAAAAAATAATATTTACTAAGGACAGAGTTAAATTAATTTTTAGCGTCCGATATTTGCTATTCTGGTATTTTCAATCCTTATTCTTGCTACGGATAAAATATACAATAGTTTAGCCACTGAAGTAATGCCAGTTAAATAATGTTCAAATTAAAAGTGACAGTGAGAAAGTGTCGCGTGCACATTTTGCAATAAAATGCTTCTGGAAAGCGAAAGCGTCTGAGAACACAAACGCAAGGATGATATACATATACCAGTTTTAGTTCGATTGTTCTCATTCTCATTGGATAACATTAACGTCATCTTGAACTGTGAAGCGACGACAGCTCAGTGAGACGTCTGGCCGCCTTACATTCCAAAGGTCGCGGGTTTGATCTTCGCAAATGAAGTCGAACTTACGGTATTAATTTGCTTTATTTTTAGTAGGTATTTGTTGTTATAGCGGCACGGGAAAGCTAATACTAAAACACATATTATTTCACATGTAAAAAAAAATTAAGTCTAAAAGACATCAAAGCTTCTCGCCCAAACGTGCCCTTGAGGCTGGCGGCATTTCCTCGCTGAATCGCTGGAGAAATTTGCTACTTATTGTATATCTAAATATTATTTTTTTACAATTTAAATACAATTGACATATCCAGCCTTTATAATATATGTACGAGTATATATATATTTTGTTAAATCAGTAAAGGAACTTTCGTTTTTGTGCACAATTAGCACCATTGCCTTGATTTGAAAAAGTTGAAAGTCAAGTTTTTAGTGTATTATTATTAAATTTGTTTATCTTGTTTTGTTAGTCACGGGTGACTCTGAACAATCTTTCAATACATTTGACAGGTTATTTACACCCAATACTGACTGCATTGACAGGCCAACAAGCACACAATAGCGGCCAACCTTGGACCAATGGCATTTAGCACTAGTGTCAATCACTCGCTTATAAAAATGCTTTCACTGCATCCCGAGTTGGATCAAATGTTTGACATTTGTTTTGATTGATTCGGGTCAAGATCACGATGTTTGCTCTGATGTTTATGGTTGCGTTTGCGCATTGAAGCATTGAGCGTAAATAGTGTTCAATCGTGCTTAGCTAACGTCTATTTTATTGATAGCGTGAGTATTTTTATTTCTAATATTAGCTGAATAATATCACAAAAATTAAGGTAAAATTAGTATAAGTAATTTTAAACTGTAAATTCAAAATTCTTTTCATGTCATCGGCCGAAATTTATTTATATACCCTTTTTTTAAAGCGCGGTGTTTGGTATTATACATTTACAGAGATTAATAAGGCTGAGTAATAAACAACAATTTTGCTGACACTAATCGTGCACATTAAGTGGCGCCTCCTTGCAATAAAATATCTTTGGATCGCCAAATATTTTTATTATAACATTTTTACGACCTAATCTGATTGGGCACAAGTCAAAAATCAAGATTAGGGCACTCACGCCCTACTAAAATATGCAAATGGAGCTGTTTCCAGTGCATTCGATGTTCCGAACGTCACAAATTACACGCTTGCATCAACCATTAGCATAAATAATTGCATTAGTTTCGCAAACTGCCTTATTGCAAACAAAAATGAACGTCCTTGGTCGCGGCGCCGGCACCCAACCGGGTAGCGAAAATGTAACCAGTTTCAGCCAGAATCGATTCTGAATCGATAAACTTGCGATTCGGAGCGTGCCCGTGGACGACATACTGCGGCAAAACTGTAACTCACGCGAAAGTGAAATGTCGGAGCCGATGTCGCGAATTACACAACGGAACGATTCGAGATGCGCACCGCGAACACGATTACTCGATTCGAATCCACCTGGAAATCGTAATCGAATGACCTGCATTACACTCGTCACTATACGGACGGAATACAGAGTAATACTTATAGGAATTACCATTATGTAGCTCAGACCACCACAGCTTGTTCAAAGTTTTTTTTTTCATTTTACGTAAAATACAAATAAAATGTATTATAAATAAATAAGTTTGAGAATATTGGGAGAATTAATCATGGAATGACTATCACTGTGTGTGTTGAACTGCAATAAATTTTAATAAAATATTGACACTAATATTATTCTTAAATAGGTCGTACGAATACAAATTCTTTGACTTTCTATTGTGATTTAATAGGCAAATTACCCCTAACGTTTTGAGGGAGTTCCAAATTCTAAATTCCATTCGAAAGTTCCATAATTTGCTTAGCACCACAACATAATTCTTTATTCAAAATGGTTCGAACAAAGTAAATTAATTGTAACTGCAATTATTCCGTTTCGTAGGAACTAGCGCAACCGATATTTCGATAGTTTTAAATACAGTTTTTCAGCGTCAATAATAGCTGGTATTGACACGATTAGGACCCTCATAAATCATTTCTCGCTTATTAGCTTCGTCGACAATCAGATTCCGATCAATATCTTGTGATAAAACGATACTTTTTGCCGCTATTATAAAGGTGACAAAAAATTAGGAAGTGATTTGAGGATAAAATTAAATTTAGAGCGACACACAATGACTGAGCCAAATTAGGAGACTTGTATCGATTTTTGATCGGCTTTTGTGTGACTACAATATGATTAATAACTTGATAATGTTTGTGCTCAAGGCGCTCAACTATCTCCGTGATTGGATTATATAATTTAAGTAATTGCGTTCTCACACAGCCTCGTAATACTTGAGTCTTCCTTACTCTCGCATGCTGAGACTTCGTTTGCTGTCTAAGAACACAGACTTCCGCTCTTTTCGCTCATACATAAGTCTTGCTCATACTTATTTATCACGGAATATCTGCTTTACGTCGATAGTAATCTCGATACAATTGCATAGAAAAAGAGATTGTGTTTCCTTATGTAGACTATTTTTTCCGATTGTTACTATTATGAGACATTACATTTATATAGACATGGTTCGTTCGCTTTGTGATTTAAGAGCTCAGTCATCACTGTATAGATAAAATCTGTCGCCAAGTTCCTAATGGTATGTTCCGCCAGCCTCTTTTGAGAGCCAGTTATTCCTGACTAGGCATACTACACTTTCAGCCAGTGTCACTAACTCCTGTGGCTACGCGCCCCACTGGTCTAATGATAAAAACTTCAATGATATTATGTACGTAAAAAGCAAAATTAATATCGTTATTTACAAATATATACTGAACTTTCATTGATAAAATTAAAAACTTACTTGAATACATCCGAAAAATATATATAACTATTTGTATCCATATCAATTTTTGAAGTACTGGATTGATTTGAAAAATTATTTCACCATTATATTAGGAAGCTATATTATTTCCGAGTAACATAGACTATACTTTGTTTCTCCATGTTACTCAGATTACTTTTTAGAGCCCGTGCGAAGCCGGGACGGCATGCTTGTATTTACTATAGATAGAAAGGCCCATTCAAAGTTGAAGTATATTAACTGCCCTTGATTGATTTAAAGTAGTTATTTGTATACGTCTGGAAAAATACTTAATTTTATGAATTCCAAAGCGCAATTATAAACCATTCATCAGCAGGTTGATCACGAATAATTCTATCTTTTACTTTACTTCTTGCTTCTGTACTAATCGTCCTTCAATTAGGTACACGGTTATCATGGTTTTGTATCACGTTTATTCAAATTGACTTAACTCAAAAATATGCAAATTCTAGTACTGGAGTGTACAAACTTGGTTTACGCAAACAAAAAAAATATGGACATGGTTTGATTAAACTATCTAATTTGAGTAATCTCAAAAATGAGAAACGTTGAGTAGTTTGATATGCAAATTGTAAGCAGCGCAACTGAACTGAAGTTATACTATTTTTTTGCAGACTAGACATGCTCCTCCTAAGACCAGTGTCGGTAACTCGTGTGATTATGCGTCCTGTATCTAATAGTAAGCTGTACAAGTAAAAAAATAATATGAATCCAAATAAGTTATCTAATCTTATAACTTTGATTAAAAAACATTTTTTCTTTGGATAACAAAATATCTTCTAATTTTACATCGGACTTAATATTATTTTTCTACTTAACCTTATATACCATACTTAAAAGGTACTTTACCTTAATTAATAACGTATCTTTTGTTGGCGAATTGTCTTATGTCATCTCATATTTTTTTCATTCTTAGTATGAATAGGCAGTACAGATAAAATTTTATTTTTAATTGAAACAATAATAAAGCTGACTTACCTAACTCACATTGTGCCAAATAATCTAATATCAAATAATTTCTTAAGCTCCTTAATTCACAAACCTATCAGCGCATCAAGCGCTTTATCTTTTTGCGAAGTATTCATAAAGTTTAATAACGAAGCGATAGCAAAGCTGTTACAGCTGAAACGGTTGCTTAACCTGTTAATTAAAATAGCAGATTAATCTTTAAAAGTTACGGTTAAATATATTGCGAAGTGCAGTGGAACACAATTTTATTTTATTTTTGTCTACGGTGGTTGATACTCATTCTATGAGTAAATAAAGGATAAGTTTATAAGAAACAAAATATGTTTTAAGAAAACAATCATCATGATCATCATTATCACAAGCATTGTTTTTTTTCACTGCTGGGTACAGGCCTCTGCATGAGTCACCTGCGTCGATCTTGTGCAGTCCTCATCCAGGTATGAGCTGCGACTTATTTTATTTTTTATTTATTTATTATGGTTCACAAAACAGAAAATAATCAAAACTATTACTAAAAAAGATCAATTAACCAGGATCAAAACTAGATTATTTTCCTAACTATGTGTACACAACATGAACAAATACAAATTAGAAAGAAACAAAGGATCAAAACAAAACTACATAACTAGTTGGAGACAGATAGGTTAAGCTACAATTTATTTTAATTTAGTTTAGTATAAGTTTAAGTTTAGTTTTATTCTAATTTCAATAAATCAAAAATATTTTTCTTAAATTTGACTATGCTACTATTAAATATATCAATGGCGAGGTGATGGTGGATAAGAATATCATTGTATTGGCGACACATTCTAATTACAGGATTATATAAAGAGGTATTATTTTTGTAAATATTAATAGAGAAAGTTTTTATAAAAGGTTTGCGAGAATTTGTAGTGATATTAATATTAAAGTTTATGCAAGAGAGGAGTGAAGGAGAATCAATATGAGAATGAATAATTTTGAATAGGGTAACAAAGTCTATATATTTACGGAGGCACTCAAGAGATAACAGTTCAACGTGTTTCAACCTATTGGCATACGATCTAATCTGTCTTTTGAGGCCTAGTCTATAGAACAAAATGTTAAGGCATTTGGACTGGACGCGTTCAATACGATTATTATGTACTTTGTAGTACAGTGACCAGATTACTGCATTATATTCTAGAATACTGCGAACAATTGCAAAAAAGAGGTTTAAGAGACAAAAAACTTCTTTAGTGATGTCTTCAACCCATATCGTTGCCGGACGACAAACTCTTCGTTTGCAGTTCTTGAAATCAATAATATCTTAATATACAAAGAAAAAAAAACATTATACAATTTTTCGTTCAATTCAAACTTTAAAGCCATACAAGTATCGAATTACTAATAATACTTGTGGAATAAAAACAAAGTCAAGTATTTAGAACTGTCACCCTTGAAGGCAAGTTATGGTTATTATTGCCGCCAAAGATGTCTTGAAAAAAATTTAATAACCACTTAGTTTATTTATATTAAACCCACGCAAATCTCCTACTGAGAGTTTCAATAAAATAAATTAAATGTTTATTCCTCAGACAATATCTGCAAATGTATACTGACAGCTGAATCGAAACAGTAGCAAAAACTGCACAATCATTTTATTGTCAAGCGTTTATAGTCATTAAACACACACTTTAATAATAATTTGTGTCAATAAAAATGTTATCAAAATTTTAGTCAAAGTTTATTTTTAAAATAAATGTTGCTGTGCTCTGTTTTAATAGAGTTCCATGTCAAACTGTGTTCTACTTTACATTCCCGTACTTGATGCACTAATTCCTTGTTATATTATAATGTTAAAATATATTTAACTAGAATTTGAATTAAATTTAAAAAATATTTTATTCAGCTAATCCTCAAACCTAAAGCACTAGCCTCCATGTAGGAGGCTAGTGCTTTCCAGATAATACTATTTTAAGTAACAATGATTTTTTAAGACAAATAATATTTTGACACCCACAGTTGTGTCCTTTCTTTTTATTTAAGTTTTATTGCGCTTTCTCAATCACTTTCCAAAATATCATTGTGAACTAAAACTATCAAAACTCAATTTTATTGGTTAGGCATTTGATCCGGTATTTGTTTTGATACTGCATTGCGGTCGGCGCGGTCGGTGCATCGTGACAGCTGTGTTACAACACTAGCTTTACCCAATTAAAGCCACTGCTGTTGCAACCAGTGTCTTCTTACAGTTTTGTTCGTTTATCCGAAGTTTACGATACATATTTTTGGAGTATCAATTTGATAGTTAATACGAATATAATATTGTTTCACCTCACTAGTGGCATGGCTACTCAAACTCAAGGCGTTCTTGGTAAAATGAAACAATTGTTACTCATCAAGTATCTATTACTTAGAGATTTCTATTAGTGAAAATACCTCTATTTTTGACACTAGTTTTAAGGTATTTAGTGCTTATGACTAGTCCTATTTAAATAATGCCTGGAAGAAATCGCTTTAAGCGATAAAGCCGTCGTTGTCGTCGTTTTAAGAAATACTTGTTTTTTTATTGTATCCTTATTTTAAATACGAGAAATTATTTATTGGATGCAAATTCAATAAATAATTTTCTGTCTATCTATCTATGATGGAATTACGGTAATTATGCATTGTAAATGTAGAATATCCCTCAACATCTTTGTAAAACAATAAACAATATAAATTATGTAGATGTACAAAAAATAATCATACTGATTGCTGTACCTACATATATGTATTAACCAAAATCAGTTTTTGCTATCCAAGTTTTTCAACAACGGTAATTCGAGATAACTAATTAGCAAACAGAGTGCACGTTCAAATCTGGGCCCTGAATTTAGTCAAAAAGCGATCACCTTAGAGACTTAAACATAAACAATTACATAAATATAGGGATGGATAAAGTCAGTGCTTATGTTCCTAACATCAAATAAAAAGCCGTTATGTGCACATGTGGAAACTCCTGTAATGGGAACTATTAATAATAGCTATTGTACGCATGTTTCCTTGATCTAGCTTTCTAACGCATTCGGAACTATTGCAAAAGGGCAATGAGTTTGCCACGTTAGTTCGCGTATCTACAGTGTTTAGCGTTACAAAGATTACTTACTCACTTATTAGTCTGTAGACGCAGGAGGGCCGTTATTAAAATCCATGTTGTAAATCACAGCTTCTTTTATTACAATTCACACAGTTTGGTACGCAATCACAAAACTCAGATAGGTGTTTAAATTAAGTGCTTTCTAGGGATTGTAACGATATATAGCGATTCGTCGAAGACGTGGTGCGCTGACGGTTGCCCATCGAAAAAGTAATGGTCGATAGCCGCCCCGCTGCCATCGACACGACGCTCCGCTAGAACGACTCATTGACCAATCATAGTCGTTCTTCGTTACGTTGACATTTACAAGATTGTCGATGGTCGGTCTGCTACCATCGACACAGCGCTCCTCCAATCATATTCAGTCGTTCTTAATAATGTTGCCATTTACAAGATGGTCGTTCTGCTACCATCGACACAGCGCTCCTCTAGTGTTTTTGTCGATGACACGGCTGCGCCGTCACGGCCAGACTGACATACGACCGTCCTCGGGCGTGAAAGTGTTCCTGAAACATTGCAATTCACTTCAGGGATACATCCGCTCGTTCATCCTGATCAAATTGAATTAAGGATTATATCTACAGGACTATGTAGTAACAACCATTTAGGCTATGTAGGGGCAGTAGAGTGATGCGACGACATCACTTGACACGATTGCATAATTGGATCAGTTACTATAATCTACTAATATCGCTCATGTTCTAGACACCTGCGCTTCTAGATTTCTAGACGCCACTTCGACTTTTTTTTAAACAAGGTCAACATCTAGCTCCATCCGTACCGGACGCGCGCGTCTTGCCCTCAATGGTCAGGCCCGAACAGTATTCTTCGATCAAGATCGTCAGTACAAACCGTCTGAGCCGAACGAGCGTGTCCCTTCAACCCACCCGCAAGGGTCAGGCCCGGACTGCACTCTCCGGACAGGATCGACAACACACATCTGAGCCAGACGAGCATGTCCCTTCAACCTACCCGCAAGGGTCAGGCCCGGACTGCACTCTCTGGACAGGATCGACAACACACATCTGAGCCAGACGAGCATGTCCCTTCAACCTACCCGCAAGGGTCAGGCCCGGACTGCACTCTCTGGACAGGATTGACCGTCTGAACCGGACGAGTATGTCCCTTCAACCTACCCACAAGGGGTCAGGCCCGGACTGTACTCTCCGGCCAGGATTGACACTACCCACCATCTGGACCGGACAAGCGTGTCTCTTCAACCTGACCGAAAGGGCCAGGCCCGGACTGCGCCCTCCGACCAGGATTGACTAAACTTTAGAATGACAAAAATTACGCTAAGTTATGAAATTGGGTTTCCCAAAATGGTTTTGCACTAAGGCGCGCCAGAAGAGGCGATCGAAGTATCGCTATCAACCGACATAGTGTCACTTGAAGCTGAGAGAAAATCACTTCCAACATCATCGTTGTTAGTCACGGCCGTCACAGGCCCATAAACGTCTTCAAAATTTGTTAAAGTTTCCGAAACTTCCGCTAAGCCAGCATAGCCGGGTTCAGTGTTAGAATTAAGTTCTCTATAATCAACGCACATCCTACAGCTTCCATCATTCTTTTTAACAAGTAAAATTGGGCTAGCAAACGGGGACCTACTTTCGCGAATAACACGCATCTATAAGTGATTGAACGTTTTCTTGTAAAACTTTTTTTTCAGAGGGCGATATTCTATAGGGTTGTCTTTGCACTTTCTTTTTGGGATCTATCAAACTAATGCTCATTTCCCCCGTATTAACACGACGAACAGGTATACCATCGGTAAAATAATCTTTGTACTTAGAAAGAATCCTGAGCAATTCATTTTTATGTTTTCCCTCAAGGTCAGTATCGATGTCAGAAGGATTTTTTTTTGTAGTACTAAAATTGATATTGCCATCGCTAATTTGGACGTTTACTACATGTTGGAAAATATCTCTACCCAGGATAACGGAATCTGAAATGCTATCAGATGGGACAACGTGAAACAAAACTCTAAGCTCAATACCTTGGACCTTAATATCGCTGAGAACTTGAGATTCCCATAATATTATATTCCCCTGACCTATCCCTAACAGAAATACTTTCTCGTTTCGTGCAGTACCGGAAAACTTCGAGACCGAATTTGATTTGACTAAAGAGCATTCAGAACCACTATCAAATAAAAATTGGACGATCTCACCCGATGATGTTGCCAGCGCACTCCTCGCAGTTTGATGGTAGCAGACGTGGACCTCTTTGACCACCTTCTCCGGACAGGCTAAAGAGATGTGCCCTGGTGTGATGTAGAAGCCGCAAGCCCGACGCCAGATGGCGTTGCTCACTCGCCGACACGGCCATTCTAACGCACCACACGTCCTCGTGTGGGAGATCTGAAGGAAAGAAAGTCTTGGCAGTAAAAAGATATCGCTTCGGCCAGCCCTGACCCACAGTGTTGAAATGAGAACTTCAATTGCAATCATTTCTTTCAATTACGTGTCAAAATAAGAACCGACTACAGAGAAATTGTTTTGCTTTAATTTTCGGGAAACTTGCAAAAACCGTAAATTTTTAAGCAATCACTACCATCGCTTCCATCTATCGGATACACACAAATCATTGCCTCCATCTAGCGAATACACACAAAAATCATCGTTTCCACCTTATAGTAAAATTACGGAAGCTAAAGTTTACCGAACAAAATTCAATGCCATAAAAAAAATCAAACTGGTCTCAACGCTTAAGATCAAAACAATAAAACCACCATAGAGCCTCCGCATAAAGTCATCTCAAAAATCATCAACGAGTCAGCTACCTCCATCTGGCAACTCCAGGGAACCTCCATCCGGAACCCTTACATCACACATTCGAGATAGTCAAGCTGCCTCCATCCGACCACCCATGGAAGTTTTTATCTTCAACCGAACTTTCAACTAATCAGAAGCAGCAAATGAGTTTTATTTGGCATCTGTACGCAATTACTACCACGCTTGCAGAATACGTCAAAGCACAAAATTAAATGCGTACCCGTCGGATAAATTTGAATTTACTCACGTCTTTGTAATCTCTAAAGTAACGCAAAAATCTTTATGAAACAAAGCTCTGTTGTCTTCACATCGAACCATAATTAAAATTTCGTCATCTATTATGACGTCACTCCACAATTAAGCGACAAATATGGTAACTAAAAAAAAAACTATCTTGGCAAGAAAGGTTGATCAAGACAAATCTAAATCTATTCTGTACTGAATACTCGCACTCGCTCGTTATTGTCACAACTTTACTACATAATTTGCCATTCTTCAAATAACGAGTATTCCGCGCCAAAAAAACCAAATAAAACGATTACATTCACCTTAACATTCCAACGTGTCCAATGAGGCTTGCATAACGCAGTCATCCACGTATCGCTCGCCATGCGATGCAGCTTGCGCCCACTGTGCGCTGGAGCCGCTACCACCCGGCTGCTTGCCGCTTGCGCACACTATGCACTGCAGCCGCTGTCACCCGGCTGCTGGTTCTGTAATGTAACATCAGCTTACGAGAGACGCTTTCTTTGATTAGAGAACAATCCGCCCCGCAATCATACCAAATCGAAAACTTCTCACCAAATTGCATAATTAGTCCGTCGGCAGGTTTCATACCGCATACGTCCACTCGCTTTACGACGCTGGGTGCGGTGGTGACGGGCTGTGTACTGCTACTCGCAACTGGCCGTGTATTGGAGCTCCGCGATGCCACGTGACCCTCAACACCATACTTCAAGACACAGGGGCCCGCGCAGTAACTGCCGTGTTGGAGTGCTGTGAACTTGGTTTAACTTGCTGCGTCTTATGCGGTCGACTGTAGTCCACAATCCGTCAAGCACACGTCCGCCGTAGCCAGCCAGGCCGTCCGTGTCCGCATCCTGTGGTTCAAATGTCCAGATGGTCCGGGCGTCCGTGTCCGCATCCTCTGGTTTAAACGTAGGTAGCTCGATGGTCTTAGCTGCGGTATTTGGCGGGTTGGTCAGCGCCTCCACGACCAGCCTCATGTTCTCACGCCTCACACGCCGGCACCGTCCGTCGTATGCAGTTGTCTGCGTTGCGTCTGGACTCAGTGAAATAGCTTGTGCTCTCACAGTGATCATCTCACGCTCGTCTGAGTTTTCTTTTCGACGTATGTAGGTAGTCAGGATTGCATCTTCCTCAAGTGGGTGCTCGGTTTACGTCATGTGTGTCTTCTTCACGTGGGCCTTTGAGTTTTTAATCCCACTTCTGATGTAGACGCAGGAGGGCCGTTATTAAAATCCATGTTGTAAATCACAGCTTCTTTTATTACAATTCACACAGTTTGGTACGCAATCACAAAACTCAGATAGGTGTTTAAATTAAGTGCTTTCTAGGGATTGTAACGATATATAGCGATTCGTCGAAGACGTGGTGCGCTGACGGTTGCCCATCGAAAAAGTAATGGTCGATAGCCGCCCCGCTGCCATCGACACGACGCTCCGCTAGAACGACTCATTGACCAATCATAGTCGTTCTTCGTTACGTTGACATTTACAAGATTGTCGATGGTCGGTCTGCTACCATCGACACAGCGCTCCTCCAATCATATTCAGTCGTTCTTAATAATGTTGCCATTTACAAGATGGTCGTTCTGCTACCATCGACACAGCGCTCCTCTAGTGTTTTTGTCGATGACACGGCTGCGCCGTCAAGTCTGAAACGGTAAACGGTTTATTTTTAAATAAAGTGTGTAAGACAACATTATTTTTCGATAGAAATTCATAAAGCAGAGCGAAATACTGCTAAACCTATAAAACTAATAAAAAAACTGGTAGGTATAAGAGAAAGGACGACTCTTATCCAACATTGGATCTAAATAGATAATGATCAATTATTATAAACAAATCAAAGAGATTTATATGAAACAAATTGTCGCTTTATTAACTAGTCCATACTTCTTTACTTTTTATTTTTAATTACTGATAATAGATAGATTAGTTTAACATATAAATACGTTCATAGAAGTATGTATAGGTATTTGCAATAATCTCCATTTATTTGTAAAAGGGCTTCCTTCACCCACTTTCTATAAATTGAAAACATTAACGCAATAACGAACATTAGTCTCATTCCAAACTCTTGAAATCTGCGAGAAGATTAAACCAAACACGTATGTGTGAATTACTTAAAAATATATACAAACCATCATATAGGCCGCTAACACGTTACAAGCTGTTTTAAATCTTATATTTTAGAAATAAAGTTCAATTTTGATTGCATATTTTATAGAGATGTCCAAATAGTGATGAGGTGCTAACATTAGTTTAAATTCAAGTGTGTTATCTAATAGTCGTGAGAAAAAACAAGGAGTTGTATCGACGTAACGCATTGGAAAACTTTTGAGTACGCATTTCGATTACCACTCGAATCGCATTGCTTCCGGTGTGATTTATTATCACCTCCCTAATTGTTGGATACAGTGTGTTCCTTTGTTCCATTAAATGAATTATTTACCTACCGACACAATCATTTGACAGGTGCGAGTATTTACTGATGTTAACTTATATTATAAGAAATTTTTACGGATTTTTTCTTAGAAAACGTTAGTCATAATTATGATTTAACAGTTCATTTTTCTAATGTTCTCAATAATAGAACATCAGTAATTTTATTTACATATGCTGTTGTTCTTTGTCATTATGTATCTAAACATACATATAAACATTTTAGGTTTGCGTGCTGCGGTATAACAGCAAAAAAAACATACTGTACACCGTGAAAGTGAAAAACACTCGTTTAAGTGAATGACTATTCGATTGCGTTTCGGTTACGATATTGCGTTGACCCGATATGTGCTATTAGGTGAGAATCACTTCACTATCTTTATTGCAGCAATCACTATCATTAGTATAGAAAGCGATCGTCAATTTTGCGCAATTTATACCGATCATTATTATTAAATTATAAATGTAAACTGTATTCTTAGATATTAATCTTTGTGATTCTTCAATTGTTTTGTTGCGTTCCGAAATACGCTACGTTACACTCATAAAAAGTGAACTTTCTTTGAATATTGAACGAATATATAATTCATCGGAATTTGTTGTGATTCATTTCGTGGTAAGTTTTCTAATCTTCCCAAAATAATAACACTAAACTATACCAAATCTATAGCGTAGTAGCTAGTTTTTTGGCCTTCCATGCGAAGACTGTAAATCTTTGGAATTCTCTTTCGGAGTTTCTTTTTCCTGAGAAATACCATCTGAGGGTATTCAAAACTAGAGGTAAAAGGTATTCTCTGCGTGTAGCATCGTAGTACCAGGCAGCCTGTATTCAAACAGACAGTTAGTTAATTTCACCTACATATAAATATTTTTAATTTTTACTGAAATCTTACTCCAATTGTAGTAACTAAGGTTTTAAAAATGTTTCAAACAAATTAAATTAAACATTTAGAATATGGCCAACCAATGTTATAATAGGTCATTTGTTAACTGAAGCAACAACTGAAATTGTGTGACAAAACCCAACACGGAAAACTAAGAGACATATATGTATCTACAATTAGCTACATAGGCAAGTTACAAATACATAGAAAAATAAACTCTCATCAAAAGTTTCAAGACATATTACTTTTTAATTTACGACCGTTATTATGTTAAAAATCATAGTTTTTACGAAACAAAACTTGCGACTGTTGCAATAACTTTTTCAATGATCATAAAACAATAAACGTTGCAGAATGATTAAATTTAGACGAGCATCGACTAGAAAATTTCGAAAGAAACTGTCGACATGTCGTTTTTTTGTAACCTTTCATATGTCATAAGAATTTTCTACGGTTATTACAAGACGAGCTGCAATATTTTAATTGTTATTCGATAACTTTTGATTTTGGAACAATGTTCAAAGTATGTTATACGTAGTTTTTCAAGTGCAATAAACTTGATAATGCTAACGGACTATTGAACTGCTAAATAAGGAAACATTATGCAGCCTGAAATACATATTACAGTAGTACATACGTTCCTAACGTTATTTAGATAACTGCGGTACCTACCTACATAAGTCTTATTAATAGTAAATATTATGATACTTAAAATATTCTACATAAGTGTATGTACATACTTTTCTATTTGAATATTTTGATACTGACAGCTCAGGAGCGTGCAAATGCTTTACGTCCTATATTACGACCGAGCTTTTGCTGAAGGAAAATATCGTGAGGAAACCATACCATTGTGGTATTGTGTTTTCTAGCGCTCGCTTAGTAAGCAACCGAGTTCAAATTGAAAAATCTCTCGCCAAGCACTTCCTTGATCTCTGAGAACCAGATATTCCAGACTAGCCATGCTCCATACTGGGCCAGAGTGTCGATGATTCGTGTGATTATGCGTTCTTTTAGTCAAATGCGTAAAATAAAACAACTTACTCGATTTTTCAATTGATTGAAAACCAAGGAACATATTATTTTTACCTGCCCGTAATGATAACTCAAATATAGTTACTAGTTTGCCAGACAAACAAAACAATTGAACAACCAAGAATCATAAATCAAGGGTAAGTCGAAACAAAACACTGATGTTAACACTCATTGAGTAAAAAAGAACAATCGTACAGATGACCTAGTTTTCACGCAGCGTGCCTTCCTTGAAGCATGCTCGGTAAATCACTACAGCTCAATAAATAGGCGTGATGTTTGTTCAGTTAAATGTCAAGATACTGTTAAGTTTGATTGAGGAAAATATGAGAGTGATGACTGTATCATGTCAAATATTGATAATATTCTGTGGCTTTTATAGTGAGTACATGTTTTTAATCGAAAGGATGATGTTTTTTGATGTGAAACATCTATAGCCGCTCGTAAAACCGATTTGTGGCAACATGCCGTGGCGACACGTCGCCACGGCATGTTGATGTTTCACATCTGCCAGGCGTCTCATCGGCTCACATTTTTTTCTCACTTCGATCAAATAATATGTACTTATTAAACTGTTGGACTCATTCCAACTTTTAATAATAAGTAAGTGTGACCGTTTTATACTCGGAAATATTAAGATGCCTTACGTGAACTGTTTACAATGTTTAATATGTACTTGATCGAAGTTTTCTCATTTCTTTTACAACAAATAATCCAGTTAGGTACGATACGGACTCGAATGTTTCCATAGCATTTTAATTATCAAAACAACAAAAAGTCGCTTTTTGTATCTACAGTATATTATTTTACTATAGCGGCAAGATCTATGTACGTCGTTTGAAACATGCAACTGTTCAGCTATCTTGATTCACGATATACAGCCTGTGGTGACATGCAGGTTCCGTTGTACCCTTTGCGTACGGATCTCTAAAACAGTAAGATACTCAGATTATTTTTTCGTACTGTATATAAGTTGTTTATTGTTATTTTAAATAACTAAATACATATTCTGATTATGTGTAAACCTTTTTTCAAATTCAAGTTTAGGTACCAAATACTCGTAACAACAAACAGCTTTGTCAGTTTTGAAACTTAACAATTTGGCTGTTAAGTTTGAAACTTAAAAGCCAAATTATCCATAAGTAGCGTTACATTCCCACAGAAAGTGTCGAGACTTATGAGTGCGTTAGTACTTCGTGACACGCCAGCCATTGTTCGCCCGGTCAAGGACAGGCCAATGCGCTTTTACTGCCCACAATACTTTGACTTTCTACCTCTGCGTTTGTTAGCTTTTTAAATTCTTTTGAGTGCATCGCGTCACGACGTATGTTACTACTCCGTCTCCAATACACGATGCATTATGTGACCGCTGTCAAGAAAAGGGACGCTTTCAACTTTAACAAATATACCACCATCTCCGTTCCGTCTCAGAACTAGCAGAAACTCAGCAAAGAGACATAGGTATACAGTTAAAACCCCTAAGTTTCGCACAAACCGATTCGCTTCTACCTTTCTTGTGAGGACTGTAAAACTTTGGTATTCTCTTCCTGAGTCTCTGTTTCCTGGGGTCTTCAAATCTAGAGTTAATAGGTATTTTCTAGGTAAGTGTGTAACATCGTAGGCCATAGTACTGTTTAACACCAGGCAAGCTGTGGTCAAACGCAAACCTATAAGCATAGACAAAATATATATACTTTGTCTATGCTATAAGTTATAAAAAAAATTATACATATTATGTATGTTATAATTTTGTCTCATAACCTTGTCTTATTAATTAGTAAGTACGAGTAGCTTTTGGAACATGAAGCGATTGATTAAAGTGAGAGTGAGAATGATTAGAGTCTGAAAAGACAAGATAACATTTTTATAGCAAAAAGGATTTTTTCAATTCTAAAAGAAAAGTACAAGAATGAGTAATCGAATAACGCCATGGTATTTTAAAAAAAGGTAATTGTGTGATAAGTTTCTTTACACGAATATCCTTGTTAAGTCGTTTATAAACTCCTCTCCATCCAAAGGTTGCCTGGAAGAGATCGCTTTGATCGATAAAGCCGCCAATTGTAGCACACTTATTAGAAAACCCTTTCTTTTTCTTTTTTAAATTTCATGTTTGTGTCCAATAAAGAATTGTCTAAATATTCTATCTATCTATCCAGTAAGGAAATTTACTATTAATATTTAATCCAGTAATGTATTTTTTTGTTTCAGGTATGAAATTGGTGTCAATGAACTGCAGTTAATGAATGCTATAAAATGGGTAATATAGGTCTAAACGTTTTAAATTAGATCTTTCTAGAAAAATAAAAATAAATTCTGTGACAAATAATGTCTATCATATCACACACTACAATCTCGTCGGCATATTTTACAAAAAACAAAGCTATCACATGAATTAAAAATAATTTCATATCACTATTTTTTTTAACTAGTACGTTTAAACCACCTTGGTATTTGGCGCTTAGTAATTCAGTTGTTTTCATGCTTCCACAGAAATTACCTAATTTGCCCTTGAATTTGTTTAATTTCTCATAGTCTTGTTTTTGTAACTAAGTCAAGGTTCAGCTGCTTGTAAGCACCTAAATGTCTAATCATTGTTATCTAAAGCACTTACGCTTCGACCTCAGTTGTAGCGGAAAATTAAAAAGAATAAATATAACCATGTATTGTACCATTTTGCACATTCAGTTCAAAATGTTTGACACGGTCTTCAAACTTTTACAACTTTAACGTGGCGGATATTTTTATTGTCTGTTTACGAACTTGTAGTATTTTTTTTACACCAAGGCTTTTGACAACAGAGCTCGTAATCACACGAAGCAGCGACCTTCTGGCCTAAGATGGAGCATACCTAGTCTGTAATAACTAGCCGTGAGGTGCTTTGTGACAGATTTTAGAAACAAAACATTGTAAATAAAGGTAAACAAAAAAGTGTTACGTATGTACTTTGGACACGATTGGCACAGGATCGAGATGAATGGCATATCAAAAGAGAGGCCTATTCCCAGCAGTGGGAGAGAACCGACTGTGGATGATGATGATGATGATGTACTTTAAAAATAATCTAGAACCATAAAGCCAACAAACTGTAGTATAGTTAAGATGACTTTTAACTGAGATCAGCCGCGCTGTACATATTTAAGGGCCTGAACCGCTGTAATAGGTATTTCAAGAAATAAACCCGAATATAAAATAAATAAAGTTAGCAATGCTGGCTTTTATTTCGTTCAGAAACTAAGCATTGCCATCCAACGTGGCAATGCTGCCAGCATTTTGGGCACCTCTTCCTCTACCCCTGGACTTTTGTAGGTTAAGTTTTAGTTGAGTGTTATATATTATGATTATTATGTTGGTTATAAACAACTATCTGTTAAGTTAGCAATGCATACTAAATGTGTGCGAGCTAGAGAAAACGAGTCTCTATTTTAAATTCTATGATGGGGGTGGTCAGACCTGCACTGACAACCCGCAGGAAGCGTTTAGTGCATTCCCCCTACCAGCCTACCCAAGCCATCCGAGCTCTTTGAAGTTTCAAATGTTTTTTTTTAATGCGAGCTTTTAAATATTTGTATATTCAACTCATAAAAAGTAAGTAAATTTTTCTACAAGTGAAGTAAAACTAGAAAGCGACACACAATTAGTTCAAGGTTAATAACCACAGCAAAAAGCTGATAAAAACAGTAGGTAAAGTGGCGTGACTAATTCGTCGCACGAGGCGTGTTGTAATAGGGATCTAACTGCGCTGTGGCTTACGGTATTGTCAACCGGCGATATAATGACAGTGTTTTTTTCACTTACTGTTTAACTAGCACGTTTACTACTATGGCTTTATAATCGCACTATTTTTTTTATGTGCAGGTTTGCGCTTGACCGCAACTCATCTGATGTTAAGCAATGTTGTAGTCTAGGATCAAACGCGCTTGCAGAAACCGATCCAATATTCTTATTGGGTCGAAATCGATTCACTCTTCCCTTAAAGGTCATTATTATTATATTGTAGTTAAATCAGAACACAGGTTTCGGGATGAAAACACAGATCGAAAACATCGAAAGATAGTTATTAATTCATCACTATATTTTCTTGTCACAGTTAACAAAATATCTGTGAGTCTTTTTTATACTCAACAGCTATGCATATAAAAAGCAGGGAGCGTAACCTCGAGAGTAAGAGACACTCTAGCCTAGGTGGAACATGCCTAGTCTGGAATAACTGGCTGTCTAAGAGGCAGCCGGAACAACGGAACGTTAGGTGCTTACTGATAAATTTTTCAACTTGAGAGTGGTTACTAGCCAGACGAGCATCTGAAAATGCTCTATGATTAAGCTAAGCTATGATAAGGCTTACTATTTTATTATGATATCATTTTATGTAAATTAAAGACCCTTTAGTGGGCTCTCAATTCGTGTCATTCTCAATCATAGGAACTTACTTACTTAACTCGTTTGAATCAGAATAAACATTTTTTGAAGGCAAAATCAATCTAATTTACAAATTAATTTCTTAGCATTTATTCCAAAGAGTTCGTTCCATAGACATCTCTATGATTTGTTTTGCACTAATTGATTTGGCATTCAAATGCCGCTGCCTTGCTGTTCTTAATCAAGATAAATACGGTAATCTATCTCTGACAGCGATTAGCGAAAACTAATCTCTGGGAACTTACCTCCTTAGTATACCAGTCACTGTCTTATTTAAGAGTAAATGGGTAATTATTTTGATAGTCTTTGATGAATAAAACGACGCGCAAAGAAACACAAAAGTAGATTACAATGATTTTGTGTGTAAATTTCTAAGGAGACATATTTATTTTGATAAATCTTAATTCGACAAGAACATTCATCTACTGACTTATTATCACAACATATGTATGTACGAGTACTGTTACTCAGAACTAACTGAAGCTTAAAAAATTTTTTTCATAACAAATTCATTCATTATTATTTTAAGCTCAAGAACTGACTAGTTCAGAGAACTTTCTATGGACGAATTTTTTAATATCGGAAAAAAAGTATTTTAATAATGTTGGTCGTGACATGAATTGCTTAATATTATTATTATTTCATTATGTATTTATATTGCCATCATTACATATTGACATTTATTACAAATTTGGTTGTATTTCATGTTGTCATTTTTAATTTTTTGACGTATAATTGAATAATTATCAATAAACGGTTTATCTTTTTTATTGATAATTCAGATTGGCATCTATGTGCCAATACTATGTATGATATAATGTAACTCAGAGCGGATTTTCAAAAATCACTCCATAAATAATGAAACGGGAGTCCAAAGTTTGTACTGAGAAACAAGTTAAATATAAGCAAAGCCGCGGGCAAAGGTTTTTTTAAGAATAAAACAACAAAGGGTTGTTATAACATTATTCAAATACTTTACGAAACAATGTGCACGGAAGTTTATTTGAATGAGGTGAATGAGTTTTTCCTGTTTAATGTAGGTAATGTAAATATTTAGTCGTTAATTATAATTTTAAGTCTAAACAATGAAAAAATTATCTCCGTAATGTACTTTACCTTATTTTTGCTCATTATCATTTTATGAGTTAATTACGCTTGGAATAAAGTTCAATTGAGTAAATTTTTATTTCGGTATAATATTAATGTTTTTTAAACTGCACTTGACCATAATACAGCTGATCCGTAAACATTATTGTATAAGGAAGCGCGCTTTTGCCGTGTAAATCGCTAGATTGTAGTTAGTTTTGAGTTAGAACGATTTAACTCCCAAAACTAACGCTTAAAATCAATACAACCTGATTTAAGTGCTAAGCGACTTAAGCCGTGACGTTACGAGTGACATTTGTTCCAATTTTCTATAAAATACACTATTACATGATATTTTTTTTATTATTTATACTCATTACAATCTTATATATAAAATTTCCGTGTCACAGTGTTTGTTACCGTACTCCTCCGAAACGGCTTGACCGATTTTTACCAAATTTTATATGCGTATTCAGTAGGTCTGAGAATCGGCTACTGTATATTTAGAAATAATTATTAAGGCAAAACAACGTTTGCCGGGTCAGCTAGTAATTATGTATGTTTCAGCGTATATTTCTTGCAATTTGTACCTTCTTCGTCTTCGCATGAGCTAAGTGGCCAAGCTCTTCCGAAGAGCGTTCTTCCGACTGCTTCTACTAAAAGTAACAGCCGGGACCTACAAATTAGCGTGTCATTCAACCCACGGTAACTGACCTAGGCTGTTCGAATCGGTTACTTATCTCGATGATTGCGTCAGATTACCTTAGTTAGCCGAGCATATGCGCTGCAAATTACCTATACCAAACGCCGGCACCGTCAGTGACTTCACAGCCCAAAAGTAGCTTAGCGTTTAATCTGTCTGTACTATGAAGTCTATCTTTGAAGGTTTAACTAAATAACAGCGGATGTTCCCTACGGTCGGTTTCTTATAATGGTCAGAGGATGTTCACTATTTACTTGAATTATCTTTTCAATGCCCATAGAAACGGGGTTGAGAGGAAACATTTTGTATCTCAATTTGTGTGTCTAAACTATCATGGTGATCAATAGGATTACCAAAAAACTTTGTACGGTCTACTTTATTTTCACATTAGCTTTAAGACGATGACAAGGGCAAAATATAAATCAGATTTATCAATATGAAAAGAACTGGTTAAAAAAATATTTTAGGTTTTTTTAAACCAGATTTATTTCCTATTCATAAGTCTGATTGGTACCACAATAAATAAAAATATTCTTAGAATTCTTCTTAGAAGGTCTTTAGGCTACTTTTTAAAAGGTAAAAGGTAAAAATTAAATAAGATTATAAGTTATATTTTATAATTAAGATAATATAATCTTGCTATGTCTATTTTGTTTTAATATGTCTGTCCTGATCTTGTTTTTTTAACTATATATTTTTATAATAAATGCTTGGCTACTAATGCCGTACTACTATTATAGTGCGCGGGATGCGTCCGGTACATATTATTTTCGCACTAAAAGTAGTGCGCTAGACACTCAATTGGTTTACACATCGTGATTGACCATTGATTTGCCCCAAAACGCTAATCGTTGCTGTTCGCAATTCTTTTCAAAATCTATGTACTTGGGCAACTGTAATTTTTATTTACACCACTTTACAATTAAATTTTCGAGTTATTCAACAACAATTATTTATTTCAACCTACAACGTAACCTTTCAACTACATCTTACGACATCAAAGTACTAAAATTTCATAGTAAGAACAAAATGAATCGCTTTAACAGAACTTAGGTCTTATTTCTTAACATCATGAGAATATTCCTAACATTATGATCTTGCAATCAGTTCAGCGCTGCCCTGTGAGCGATTGTTTAGTTTTGTTAATTATTTTAATCATAGACAATGGATTTCATTATGAGAAAAAAAGTAAAGAGCCAAGGTCCCTGTTCCTCATCTTTTGAATATTTCTTCTGGGACTTGATGCGACAAAATAATTCAGCATTGTATGTTAAATCTGTATTGCAGTAAGACTTACAAGGACATTTTTTTTGCAATAAATTATTTTTGTTTTAAGATATTTGCGATTGTAATCTGTTAAGCTTCGACAGACAACAGAGATCCATTACTTATGTGCATATAAATAGAATATTATTTACATCTCATACCTCTCATTGTTCTAGTTGGATTTAATTTGAATAATTTCGCATTCATTATAAAGCCTATGCGTATTGTTTATGCTATACAATTTTCGCGTAGGCAAATATTCTTGCGTGTTCTTCATTTTATTTTGTCAATAAATATACTCAATCATTCTTAATATTAGTTTTTGTGGTTTGGTATTTAACTAGTTAAACGAAAGTAGTAATATTGAATTTGTAGTAATTAGTTATCCGTCAATAAAATATACTTTTTCGCTAAACGATATTTTAAAATAAAAATATTAGTTTTTATCTTATTAGGGTCTTCTTCTTCTTATCCTTTACCATTTCCCACTAGGTGGGGTCGGCACAGCCTGTTTTTTTCTTCCACGCCACTCTATCAGCCGTCATCTCCACATTCACTCCCTTCTCATTCATATTCTCCTTCCATTCATTCCTTTTATCTTATTAGGGTGTAATACATAAATTCTTTGTAGCTCAATCCTTCTATGTGTATACCTCTTAAATTTTGAATTTACAAAGGTATCGATATATTGTATAAAATTATCTTCAAAAAGGAAAATGTATTCTATTCAATATCAGCTTAGAACAATACAGTCTATCAATAAAATATGATGTTGGGTAAGTGAACAAAGCCAAGCCGTGTTGTGATAGGTCAGGCACGCCGGGTTAATGTCGACAGATTCACGCGCGCCCTGAGGTTGTGGGGATCGGAGACCAGGTCAAAAATCTTCGTTAAAAAATAATTGTTAAAAAATTATCGGAAAATCCTTAGCCATACAAATAACGGTGTTTTCCGGCAGCTTTATTGAACTAAACTGATCAACAAGGCGCGTAACCACACGAGTTTGCGACACTCTGACCTTAGGTGGAGCATGCCTTTTTTTTGACATGGAGGAAATGCATTTACGCATGCCCGCCAATCCTCGCTGCGCCTTAAAGCCGGGGGGCTGGAACATGTATGTACTCTTCAACCTCCCCGGCAGGAGGTGAAGCATACCTAGTCTGGAATAACTGGCTCTCAAGGGGGCTGTTGTAACACATTATTAGGTGCTTAGTAACAGATTTTTCAACTTGAGGGTTGTTGCTAGGCATTCGAGCACTAAAAAACGCCCTATTACCATGCAAACAAAAAGTAACAAACAGAAAGCAACAGACATACATATATTTTCTTCCGTTATAAAAAGAAAAATAGTTTATTTGGTACCATATATGTATTTCCCACTTAGAAAAAAAAATTACGGCATTTATCTAAACCACTTAGTAGTAAATAAAAAATATTTATTAATTTATTTTTTATTTTATTTATTTATTTATACCCTTATTTCGGGCAACTATGGCTCATAACATAGACATTTACTTACTCATTATTTTTTCAAATGCACGCAACAAAAGTAACTTTAATACCTCATCTATTTCGAATAGTTTGCATATCAGTGCAGCAAACCATGACGTTGCATTCAATGTTTTCAACAAAACACAGCCTTGAGGTTTCTTAACCAACCCATAGTAAAACATTATCTTTTTGGTTCAATTTGTTATCTGCGCTGTTTCGTTATAGGCAGCTGCAAATATTTTGCAGTGTGTTTAATTGTTGTACCGCTTTTTAGCATACACAATATTATTTCCACTATAAATAACATAAATACGTGGTTAGTCATATATGTTTACCTGAGTAGCTTTCGCTAAAAATGTGCAAAATTACATTATTTCAGTCTTTTCCATTTTGATTGTGATGATCGTGATGACCCACTAAAAGTATGCAAACATAGCTGATTCCGATGTGGTTTTCACTTACTTAAGTGTAAAATTAAATTAAAACAATACTCAAGGAAGAGATGCATAATTTAATTTTGTTTAAGAAGTTACATATACATAGATATTTATGCATTACAGTGGAATGAGAGTTCATATTTGACGTTAAAGAGAGATGTCGTTTAATAGAGAGAACAAAAGTTCAAATTAGTAATATAATACTTAGTAATTCTTACAATGTCTCGTATGTTAAATGCTGATAGTCGAGTTTAATACGCGTTAGTCCAATAAAGCAACAAAAGAAACAATACAGCTGCGCAATTTTTACGTAAGTTGGCATACTAAAAGTACTTTTGCTGTCGTTAAATCGAGTGACGCTAGGAGTTTACACTTATATACATAAATATATTTTTTAAATCTGCACCCGCGGAGTTACCCGCTTTAATCTGGATAAAGAGTGCTCCAAGATCAAAACTATGTTCGTACCAAATTTCGTCAATATTAGTATAGCCGTTTGAGCGTGAAGAAATAACAAACATACACACACGCTCACACACAAACTTTCGCCTTTATAATATTAGTTGGATTTTAAAATTAGTTTTTTTTCGCTGTTTATTAGTTGGTTATTATTGTTAGATGTTTACGTGATATACTCATATTATCAGGATTACCTTTAATAATTATAGTAACATACAACATTTAAAAACAAACTGCATTTAAACAGCACTATTATGTGCTTAGCACAATTATAGCAGCAATAAGCCAATTATAATCATTGCAGGTGATTAGTGGTTAGGGGAAAGTGGGGTAAATACTGTCTGACCCACTTTAAAATAACAAAAGATTTAAATAGGACATAATGCTTGTAGGATGTCAGAGTTGGTTGATGTGGGAAGTTTTCAAAATGGTACAAAGTGTGCTTGAAAAAACTTAATAACTTAATGCTTATGTTTTAATAAAGGCATTTGAAAAAAATCACCTTAATTTTTAATTGATACTTCAAATAGGCAGCTTATTTTCATTAGTGTTGATTATTCATATATTCATATACATACATATGTATGTCATTTTAAATATTAAATATCATCTCGTCTTAGAGAACATAGCTGGTGAGCCTTACGAGAGGATTATAAAGCCGCTTGAATAATCCAAACACAAAAACCTGGGTACTTAGTTCGTTAGGATTAGTGGTTCGTTAGGATGTTGTGAGTTTTAAATAAGTACCACAATCTTTGAATTGCAATACAAAATCTTCTGTAAATTTACAAAAATATCTAAATTGATATATATACTTTAATTTTATAGTTTAATTGCAAAAAACTTATACACAAAACTAGAAAAATAACATCAATCCCCTCTCTCCCCTTCCGTTCTGATGTGTCATACAAAATTCCTTTCATAATAGAATACACGCAAACGTATAATAAATCAAAGTGTTTAAGTATGAATCAGAACTAAGTAATGAGTTAGCCGTTAAACTAATATTGTACCTAGAAATAAAACGGCATCAATTACGGTATTTTTACACTAATCAGTCTGTGTAGTGGTCTATGAATTTTAGATATTCATTTTTTGACCTACTGTCTCATAAACGGTAATTTTCAATTGCCCGCACCGTAAGAAGTTTAACGGAGTATTCTCTATTTAAAACACATAACGAATCTATCATACGCTTGCTTTTCAATCACTTTACATACATAATATTTGGCTCAATACAACAGTCACGGCCACCGTCTCAAGATGTTTCCAATTTAGATTTTTGTCATCTTAAGCATGCAATTAAAAGAAATATCAGTTTCTTTACTTTCTTCAAAGTGTCCGAGGGACTAAAAAAATGACAAATTAAACACAGTTTGAATGAAAAACAAAAGACGATAAATATTGTAGTTGAACCCTAGTGAATGTTGCGATTATAGAAATGGAAGAGTCCAGAAATGACGGCTATACGAGTAGAACGGATTGGAAGAAAAAACAATTGCCACTTAGTGAGATAAAGCGTGGTAGAAGCATTGCTACCAATGACCATAACCTCTCAGAGTTCTGCTTTAGCACAATGTCGGTCAGTAAGGTTGCATATACATTTAATGATTATTACCACTGCTAACCTCCAAAGGAAAAAAAAACCCTTCACGATAATTCACCATTCAAATTTCGTCTACAACCGCTGTACTTCAGTAATCTTTGCCTATTTACCACTGTTAAACGCCAAAGGAAAGAAAACCCCATCGCGTAATTTACCTACCATTCAAAATCCCGTCTTCAACTTCTGAACTTCGATAACCTTTGCCATTACATAACATCCCTTAAATAAACCGACAATCATGTCCATGCGCCTGTAAGCATTATTTATAAGCTCCTTATAAGCCTGATTAAAGATTACCTTTTCTTATCGGTAGGTACGAGTACATCGGAATTGTGCGCCCGTAAAGTCATTATTATTATTGGCTTGGAGAGAAAGCTTTATTGTGCAACGTGTGACATAAGGTTCCGTGGCATGGGTGTTAAGGATGTGAGACAGAGTTTCCCTATATTACAATAGAATATGTAGCGCCTGTAGCTTGGCTACCTATTTTTTACTCTTCAAAGCCAGGCATTTGGCCAGAAAGCCGCGTAACTACACGACTTAGCAACACTCAGGCCAAAAGTGAAAAATGAAAATGAAAATGAAAAATATTTATTTACCAAAAAACTTATTATAACCTATAGTATATCTAGTGGTTGCTTCACTAGGCGGTTGGCCTGTACCAAAGCAACCTAAAATGACATACGTGGATGACATAAGGCATGCCTAGTCTGAAATAACTAGCTGTCAAGGAGGGGAGGCTGCCAGAACTCATTGGTTGGTTGGGGAACACATTGCTAGGAGCTTGATGGCAGATTTTTTACTTGAGGGTCGTTGTTAGACAGGCGAACACTAGAAAATGCCCTACCACCATGAAGATATGTACGTATGCTTATTCTAATTGAGCTACAATAGGAATATAGTCCCATGAAATTACGTATCATAGAATCACTGCATATTTCTGCCGTGCCGTCAAGTACTAAAAAATTACACTAAGATAACGGCATTTTAATTAGAATACGGCAGATTTACTGTCATACATTGAGAGAGGGATTTTAACTATCAATAACATACATTCCGAATGTATTGTTTTTTTTATTAATCAACATTTTTGTATTTAAAATCGTAAAATAATAATGGGGATTTTTGGCACTTTAGTTTAACTTTTAACCAAGGCTTGAACGATATTTAGCTCTTTTCACTTTCAGCTTTAAAACTTGCCTTTGCGCGACTTGAAAACTCTCGACACCAAAGCTTAGTCACTTGGCTCATACGAAAAAGAAGAAGAAGCTCTGTCCAAATTTTGGCTATTATTTGTAACATTTTTTTTATCCGGATTTAACTTAATGATAAATACTGTAAATCATAATTAGAAATACCTGATATGCTTACCCATGAGACCTTTTTTTGCCTTGAGGACGCGGGCGGGGTAGGTCGGACTCGAGAACCAGAGGGGCCGTCACTACCGACTAAAACCTCACGGGGTCCCATCTCACGAACAGGGACAGGAATGCAGAACCGCTTCGCGCAATGCCGCTGCTCTCCCCTCGTCCCCGCCTCTTAACAAAGGAGTCTATGCTCAAACGGAAATAGTGACTATAAATTAATATACCTTGAAACGTTCTACTATTCCAGTATAATCATTTATCAAAACTAGAACCAGACCATAAATACAAACAGCGCTGCAGCGGTCACTGTGGTATGGTCAGTAGGTTACTCCGGCCGTTGCCCCCTATCGACCTACTTTGCCTACATCCTAGAAATTGCCTAGACAATTTAAATCTTATTACTCGGTATTACATGCTATTATTGCGTGTCAAATAAAATAGTGCTTCGAGTCAACTCAAGCCCATGACGGGTTTATAAGCTCTACTATATCGATTATTATGTCATTATGTTAATCAGTTGCAAAATGTCACGGTATCGTAAAATTAGTAGGTTTGTGCTGTGAGATCGTAAAAATTATTAGTTGTTATTGAGTAACTTAGATGATAAACGTTTTGTGTACATACCATGCATGATCTGATAAACCGTGGGTCGAGTGATACGTTAAATTGTAGGTCCTGGCTGTTAGTTCCAATACGAATAGTCATGAAGCTAAGCCTTTGATTAGCTCAAAAACTCTCGACACCATTGCTTCGCTGAAGAAAAATAAGAATAGGATAGAATAAAATATGTTTTTTGTAGCACATATATAAAATTGACATAAAGTTCTTTGCAATTTTTACATGTGTAAAAAGTGTGAAAAGACAATCTAGTCTATTACGCAACGTATAGACATAACAGTGCTTATTTAGATCTTTGCGTCAAATCCCTTTAACTGAGCTAGTAGCCTAGTGTATAGTAATATTTATAGGAAGAAGAATTTAATTATGAATAGAATTGTATTTATGTTTAACCTCAGGAAACAGGGTAGAGAGACCTTTGGGATAAGACAGGCTTTTAATAACAGTAATAGCACATGGGAAACCTTACAGGTATAGAAAAAAAATAGATTAGCGGACTTAACACGGCGCAGGCCTAAACTTTTCCTTTTTGACATGACAATACTAAAAAACTATTAATGACAAAACCTTTTAAGATTTTGATATCGTATCGTATAGTATCGTATTTTCGTAAAAAAAAAACAGTCGTTTCACTCAAAAAGCTCACAAAAAGGCAAAATGTAGAAGTGTTTATTCGCGATTTCCAATAGTCGTAAATCAAAAGCAGTCTAATCTAAGCTTACTAAAGCCACTTTAAAAGATTTGCGGTAGTAGTCCTGTATAATCGTTACTTTTGCGATGTACAAGGTTTATCTACACTAATGCTATGGTAAGCCCGCTGAGAGGAAACCAGTTCCGGAGACACCAACGTCCGTTGACACGCCAATGTGAGCGCTTGCATTGTTTAGTTTAAGTCTTTCCCGCGGTTTTATTCACACTGGAACTTGGTTAATAGAATTACGCTTAATTTATGTTCTCTGAATGACTGGGTCAAATCCAAACAGTAGATTAGCCGGGGCAAATTGTTTGAAATTCATAAATTAATTAATACCTGGTAAAATAAATCAAAAATAAATACTTAATAATAAATATTCGGACACATTTCACACGGCTGGTTAGCCTCATAATGAAACATTTTATAATTTGTATTATGGTTGCAAACACAACTGATTCACAACATAAACATACCTAAATAATTTATATCGATACATATTTCACACCCAGACCGACAGTCAATACAATTAGTTCATAACTAAGATTTTATGCGAAGAAGTGTTTACACCCTTACAAAGATTAGTGTTATTGGTTACCAAGTAGATTAATAAATGGTCTCTTGGCAAGTTTCCAACGCTTCTGCGATCATTTTATTTCGATATCGTCAACTGATATATGATGTATTTGAATTCATTCATTCGAATGAAAACACTAACGAATTCAAATCATATTAAATTATTTATTTGCTTTTAAAATGTGATTTACGAGAATATAAAATTTACAAATTTATTACAAACACTCCGAACCTTATAGTTAACAATGTTAATTAACATTTATTATTGTTTTATTAATTATGATTGGCGGATAGCACTTACACTAAGAACTAAGTAATCTCGTGCCGTAATTTTCGATATACATAATTATCAAAAAACATATCCTAAGCGATCCCAAGAAACAAATGCAAGTTGTCTAGAAGCAAAGTTCCCAAGTGACAATAAGACACCGAAGTTATATAGCGCTGTCTCGTTTTCACGAGGGGATAAGTTATTTGTGCAGGCGTCATGTTAAACCCACACTTGCATCTAAAAATTAAATAGGTTTTTTTTAATGATGATAGGCTTACATTTGACCGCAGCTTGCCTGTTGTTATTACAACCGCAGTTTTGTAGATTAACAATTGTTACATCTTTTCTGTCATCGTGTTACTCAAAACACTTGAAGCTCCATGTTTACGTAACAAACAATACATCATCAATAAAGTTGTGACACAAGATCGTTTAAAAACACCATCCCTATGTGAAAACATCTTACATATTATCTGGGGTCAGGTCGGGTCAGAATATTTTATATTGTGACACATTTCCGCCAATATTTAAATACCTTTTGCAATAATAGATGACTTCTGACATCTTTAGTCGGATTAACCTCTTTGCCGTCCTTATAAATTGTTTTGTATTTGTTAATATATATTTTGTAAATTGTTAAGAAATATCAGTGGAATTAATTTATTGTCTATTACTAATATTGACTAATTTGCATGGGGGGCATTTTCTAGTGTCAGTAACCACCCTAATGTAAAAAAATTGGTGCCTAAGCACATAGTGGCAGCCTCCTTGTGAACCAGTTATTCCAGACTAGGTATGCTCCACGTAAGATTAAAGTGTACCTTATACATGAGTTGCAAATATTTAAAGGAATAGCATATAATTGCTTATTTAATGATCCAGTAGGGCACTGTGTCATAAAAAATAGAACGTTAGTTCAGCCTGAAAAATAATATGATTTAATTCGTAATTCACGTAAAACTAGCTGAAATTATAACTAACCAATTTATTACAGTAATAAAATGAGATATTTTACACCTCAAATATCACCGACTCAGCTTATGACGTCACTGTTCAGGACTCGCAAAAACAAAATGTAGGGAATTCGTTAAAAAAGAGTGATTATGTCTATACGTTGCGTAAAAGACTACGTTGTCTTTACCTACCTTATAAAAAATAAGAAGAATTCAAATATGTGCCAAACGCGTCACGACAAAGTTTTCACTATATTTCAACTCGTATCTCTCAAAAGGTTAAAATAATCGAGAGTGAACTTTTCAAACACCAGAAAACCCCTTACGCCTGAGGCATCTGCCAATCTTTCCACTAATGATCACCGCTTGAACTTCCCGTCGACTTTAATAGAAGACTTCCCATAACAAACCGCGTAACTTATTAATTATTTTGACGGGTTATGTGTGTGGAACTAAGTTACGGACATTGTAAGTTTCGACACTTAATTAAACAACGTATTATATCTAGTAAATGCCGCATAAAATTTTCAAATAGATATATGGAAATAATTTACATAACTTTCTTTGAGTACCTTTTATATAAGTACCAATCAATGTGATTTACTCGTAGCTTAAGTATTAAGAAATAACTTACAAACCTTAGATTGATAGCTAATTAACTTCATTCTTAAGTGTGAATGTTGTCGTTGAATGGCCTAGTTTTTTTTTACTCTAAAAGATCAGTCCTTGGTTTTGAGTTTTAATGAAGTATGGGTTTGTATTGTAAGCCTTCTAATGTTACACTTTCACATCTTTAAGTCTCCACACACGCTACAACTGCAGTTTTCGTAGTTCCCAGTCACGAATAAACTTCACAGTTTTTCCCAAACACCAGTGAATAGGAACTTGGCCAATAAAATGGTTCCACCGTCCACGCATAAAATACCGCGGTGGGCGGTGCAAAAAAGGTACCCCCGCCCGCATGGCGTCACATGTGTCACGGCATCAATCGCGTGCAAGCTCTGTGCGTGTGTGTTTTGTTGGGATAGCAGTATAATTGTGTGCGTAGATGGATCCAAATTCTAAGCGGCAATTGTATGGAGTTACTCTTCCGTTTATTCTAGTTCGCTGTCATACACACATTTTTTATGTACTCTTTTTAGCTAGAGCAGTAGACCAGAACGGTGCGTAACCACGCCCGTTAGCGACACTCTGGCCTAAGGTGACGCATGTCTAGTCGTGAATAACTGGCTCTCAACATGGAGGATTGGAGGCTTCCTGAACATAGTGTTAGATGCATAGCAACAGATTTTTCAACGTGAGGGTGGTTGTTAGTCAGCTGAGAATTAGAAAATTCCCATCCACCATGCAAACATGTACATTTATTATTGCTGTAAGCTAAGCGTTTTGTCGTAAAGTGTATTGTAAGAACTATAATTAAAAAAATGTATTTGGGTAACATACATGCTAAAAATAATAAATGTTCTGGCCTTACACAACTTACCCTATAAGTCCTGAATGTCACGGCATCAGAGATGGAGATCATATGCATTACTTGCGAGTATCTAGAAATTATGTCGTGACATTTTTTTATTGTCCAGGATTAGCACAGATACCTCTCATAACAGTACAATTATTCACACTATTTTTGGCAACTCAATTAAGGATTATCGCATGCGACGAAGGAATTCAGACTTAACAGATTACATTCACGTAAGACCTACTTGCACAGGATATTTGTATGTAGATGGATGTTCGGTGCAAGACCTAGATTTCTGACATTGTTGAGAGAAGCATGTAGACAGATCACGAGAAGTTGAGACGATTAAAATACGAACTGCGTCCTTGCTCTCAATTAACCACTCAAAGATTCTAAGTACTAATTTGTACTTATTTATCATGCCTTATTACTCGTGGTTTTACTAGATTTCTGCTCTAAGATTTAGTTTTATAAGTAAACTTGCTTATGTACTTGTATTGTAAGTACAGTGCTCATAAAAATATTAAGACGTAATACGTTTACGATAATTATATGTAAACAATACATAAGCACTAATGAAACTGAATCTTAGTGCAGAAATCTAGTAAAGCTAATAAGGTAAGATATAGAATTACTCATAAAAATATTGAGCCTACTGTATTACGATAGTCATACTTTTGAAGGGTTTTTTAAGTAAGGCATGTGAAAAGCTTCAATAATAATAGTAGTGCCTATATTTGATAAGAATATTTGGATCCCACAAACCGGTAACCCTCTGCTAAATAAATAAATGAGAGTATTTCCACTATGCTTTTCCGTCTACGACCAATATTTCTACGAGTTAAAGTTCAAATATATATTTTACCGCACCAGAGCTGGCATTAAAATTACGTATAGTTAAAGAAAACTGAAACCCTTAATTTACGCACGAGTTAAGTAGAACCGTTTTACGAACTCACTTGTATGTATATTTATGTATTAGCTTAGTCAACAAATATCAAACTGATTTATATAAATTAGATTTATTCATGGACTTAAAAACAAAAATTAAATTAAGTATGTATATGTGAAACGTCTTACCTACCTCATAAATTCTTTATCTTTTGTTTGTCAAAATTTACTATTATAATTCTTTGGTTGATTGATTAATGTGATATTTTATAACAATTTGTGCATGTTTTATTTATCTTCAGAATTAAAATATTTAACTGTAAAATCACATTTACTTTGGAAAATAAGCGCACACATTATTGTATAAACATAATTAAAAAAACAAGTAATAATTGTGAAGTAATAAGACCTACCAATCAGCCGCAACTTAATTAACACTGGGAAGCTAATTAAATCATTGAAAAGCTTTCTTCTCCTTTATGTCAGCGGCAAAGTGTTGCATCTCCACATTTTATTCTTGTGAAAGAGTCGTGACTCCTTGACTGATGATAATTCATTTTGTAATTTACACCGACACTTAGCTGAAATGTAGTCTAAATTTTTACACACTTTATATTAGCTTCACCTGTATGTTTGTATGTTTGTAACCGACTTCTTTGGGCGCGATTTTGACCCACTTTAAACGGCCAGATTTCGTTGAAACTTTGTAGATTTATTGAGGACCGATGACAATACACTAATTTGATAAAATTATAACATTTTTTTGTATTTTTGTTTGTATGTTTGTTTGTAACCGACTTCTTTGGGCGCGATTTTGACCCACTTAAAACGGTCAGATAAGCGTGTTTTTTAGTTTTTTTAAACTACTTTTATTTTTACACAGTAAAGCTAGCATTTGATCAGCAAGGCGTGTAACTACACGAGCCAGCAACACTCTGCCCTAAGGTGGAGAATGCCTAGTCTGGTACAACTGGCTCACAATGAGGCTGCCAGACCACATGGGTTGCTAGGCAGAATTTTCAACTTGAAAATGCTCTATACTGAAAACTCTAGCTCATTGGCGGAAATCGCACTCAAGACCTGCTGAACGAAAGACAGTCATCATCTTAAAAGAGAAAGAAAAGAAAAGAGTTCGCGCTCCACCTTAGATCGCAATTTCGCTTACCATCAGGTGAATTGCGATCAAGCGCAAGCCCATTATGAGTAAAAAAAATACTTATTATTTTCAGACTAAAAATACTAATGTTAGGACTGGTATCAACTAAAACAGAGTCAAATTAGTTTTAATCAAAAAATAAATCCTACTAAAATAAAGTAGGTACATCAACCCTACATAAACGTATCTTAATGTATGATACTTACTTGTAAAACGATGGCCAAAAATATATTTATTGGTCACTAAAATGTCTTATACAAGATAAAGATTCAATAAATTCGTTTATATTGAATTTATTAACACTAATGCCACATTTGTATGGAATAAACAACTTTAGTTTTATATTATAAGGACTCGCTATTTTAAGAACGCAAGTCCTCTATCGTGACACCTTAGACTGTCCTAAACACAGGCTACCCGGCACACACAGCACCCTTTAAGTACTAAAGTAAATAACTTCTTCTTCTTCATCTCTTTCTTTTATTCTTATTCTTTACCTTATGCCTCTAGGTGCGATCAGTACAAACAATATTTCTGTTTCACTACTCCGTTAGCCATCATCTCAACACTATTTATCTCTTTCTTCTTCTAAGCGACCAAGCTTTGGTGTCGAGAATTTTCAAACAACCTGAAGGCTTCTGACTTGGCTTAACGACCGTTTGTACTAAGAGTATTAAGCCGGAACATACAATTTAAATTGTCATAGGTCCCACGTTGGCACCTGATGAAAATGCCACTTATTAATGCTCTTTTATCTGGTGTCTTTATTCATATGCTCCTATTGTATTCTGTATGTCTTCTCTTATCGGCATCTTATTCTTCTATATTGTGCTTAGAGGTATATATCTAAATTATTTTGAAGAACAAATAACCAAGCAACAACCCTAAAACCAATACAAATTCATAACACAATTACGGCGATTCAAAGATCTATCAGGCCTATTATTTCAGTCACGGTGTCAGTATGGTATTTGATTCAAACTATGGACCTTGAGTCCTCTCTAATGGCTATGAATATACGAGAATAAAGTAGGGTATTTTGACGTCGTTATCCACATTGTTCTGTTATATTATGTTGTTATAAGGCAAAATGTACTCGTATAAATCGTTTACTAACAACACGCGGTTTCTACGTTAAGCATAGCATAAGCAGCCCACTATACGTTCTCACTGCTGGGACTCGGGGCCTTCTCTCACTAGGAGAGAGATATAGGCCATAATCTACCACACTGGCCAAGTGCGGGTTGGCAGATGACACACGTTTTTCGGATATTGTCATCAAACGTGTTGGTTTCCTCACGATATTTTCCTTCACTGAAAAGCGAGTAAAGCGATTATAAATTCAACGTGGTTTCCACGTAATCTGGGATAAATAGGGTAGCTGGGTAGGCTGTGTTCTTTCTGGGGATCCACTTGTATGTTGAAACACCGGCTCCCGGTATAAACACATTTTCGCCGCAACTCTTGTTGACATAACGGGAGCCGGTGTGGGTAAAACTAAAATTTGGAACTTGGACTTTTTTTAACAGATAATACAAAATGCGCTAATGTCATACAACATACGAACGACTAAGCTACTTTTATAACAAATTTTATTACAGTCGGTTCAACTTTTAAAGCGAAAAGGGGTTACTATTAACATACACACACACAGATAGGATTATGGGATATGATTTTACATGTGACGCCAATATATAATATTAGCAGTTACAAGTTCTTTGCTACATTCCAATAAATGTAGATATTGTCATTTTATACCATATGGATGTGACAAAACTAAAATTAGCTGAATATTTCTTGACATATTTTAGGTATCACATTAAATGATCATGATTTTCTGACTGATCCATATATTTGACTACACTAAATGCATATAAAATAAACACAAATTTATTTTATGTTTTTGAAAATAAATAAAAATATTAATAGTAACAAAAGTAGTAATAAACTTTTCATTACTACTTTTGTAAACAATTTCAATGAAAAAATATAATTTCATTAACACTTTAATAATTATTTAAATATATGCATAATGAAGTGTTTCTTATCAGCCGAAATGGTGTTGCATACTTTAAACATTGCTATCAGGAGGGACAATCAAAACAACTTTATCTTGCTTCCAAAATAATTGAGAATCAAAAATATACGTTTAGAAATGTAATAAAAATCTGAATGTCTTATACTGGCGTGTTATAAATTGGCTATGTTTACGCTTAAGGCGCGTTAATGTTGAATTATCAGCATTTAATATCTTACTTTATAAGTATACTTTTTAGGGTTCCGTACCTAAAAGGTAAGAATTGGACCCTATTACTAAGACTCCGCTATCTGTCTGTCTGTCTGTCTCCAGGCTATATCTCAGAAGCCGCAATAGCTAGAAAGCTGAAACTTTCACAAGATATGTTTTCTTGTGCCGCTATAACAACATATACTATAAATTAAAAAAAAAATATTAGGGCGGGACCTCATGCCGTAAACGTGTTTTTTTTCGTATTTTTTGCTATATATCAATAACGGTAGCAGGTAGACACGTAACATTTTCACGGAATGTATAAATGTGCATAACCTTTCCAATTAAATTACTTAATTTAAATAAAATTAATATTTGAGGGTGGCTCCCGTACAACAATGGTACGGAACCATTCATGCGCGAGTCCAACTCGCACTTGGCTAATTAATTTTTATTACTAAGTTGGCGCTGACAAGAACTGGATCTTGACCTCCGATACCAAGAGACGCCAATCCCTCGGTCCTTGCTTGTTCGCTTTTGCTGCATGGATAAGAGAGTTCTAAGTGGCCTGAAGTTCTACGTGGTCTTTCATGGGGTAATTGGGATTTTTACGTGAACGAGCTAGGGCAGACCGCGAGCTTTCGTTTCTTTTTTATACGAAGTACTTAATCATCAAAGTTCACGGAATTCTCGCTTGACCATGTACACTGGGCATTCAAATATACGTGAATTTTTTTTTGTTTTCGATATAGTCGTTACATGCACATATCTTAAGTATATGAGGCGATATAAAGTGTGGGTGAGGCACAAGAGAAACACCTTTTTTACTCATGGCATTTGACCAGTTCCAATTCTGTCTTATTTTTATTTATTAAACTGACATCAGTGACTAATATGTCCACGTACTTACAATTTTACCAATTTTGGGTAAACTAGCGTGAATATAGAAAACATTTTAAGTGTCCTCTCGCTTGCGTAATTGTATGAGTATGAGCAAGAGGGAACGATTCTGTTCCTTACTGCCGCGTTAACTTTTAACTGTGTCGGTGCATTAGCTTGTGCTTAATTCTTGTATTTGATTTGACATTATCTCCAATCTACATTTGACATTCTTATATTAAACTTATCTTTTACATAATTAAAAACATACAAACATCTTTTTATACCTAATTGTATGTCTTTACAAAAACTAAAAAAATATAAAGTAATGATCATACAATGAACTTGAGCTGTATGCAGCTTTAAGTTTTGACATAGCTTAGTCATTATTGCAACCGTTGGGCAGAATTTAGTGCACTTTTACCGAATACCTGTCTGTATACTACTATATTCGCAATAAATCGATTAGAATTTGATCTGAATCAAACATAAATAAATGACCCTGTAAAGCTCAAAAATACATTTCAGTTTCGTAAAATATAACGCTCCTGATAAACACGTAATAATAATTTCAAAATCAAATATGACAATTAGTAGGTATTAGAAATAAAAACAACTGCTAATTAAGGATGTGAACTCATTGCAGTAACGCCATTAAAAATGTAATATCCAGTCGACGAGTCGTGACTGGATTTGTGTGACATGGGACATCGATATGCACACAGGCATTATCTGTATGTTTATCTTATGTTTGACTGCCTATCAACATTATACGAGTAGCTGTAATCTATCTTATGCTACTAGTTACATAATGACATGTTATAGAGAGTTGACATGAATAAGGAAGTAGTCGCTTACAAGTTTTTGTACTTATATCGGCGTAGATATCCGAAGCAGCGATTAAGTTTTCCTGGAATGGTTATTTATGTTACTTAACTTTTGGAGTGGATCAATACGAAATAAAAAATGATTCAGTTTTTTATGTTTGAGAGTGTCCAGAGTTGTTAGGATGTAGCATAGAAATGTTTGGTCTTTTATAGTATTATTGTTTTTACATATAGATTTTAATTACTTTAGTAATAACTATATTTTTTTTTAATAGTTGCTACTTCGACATTATTGCCATATTATATTGCACGCAGAAGTCCGGTATCATTACGAAAACATACTCCGAAATTATTACTAATATTAACTTATTCTATATTATTACTTGCTGACACGGCAAACTTTGTTTTGTCTTAAGTATGATTAACCACGTGGGGTATAAAATAGATACGAGTAGTAGCCGATTCTCAGACCTACTGAATACGCATATAAAATTTGGTAAAAATCGGTCTAGCTGTTTCGGAGGAGTACAGTAACTAACATTGTGACATGGAAATTTAATATACTAAATTATTCCTTCCATGTATATCAAATGGATTATTCTATTTATTTAACGTGTTTCACGAATTACAAAATATGTCTACTTCTTCTACATTGCAACAATGTTTCACGTGTGAGTTTGTTTCACTTCTCGAATCGATTCAAAAAGGCGAAAAAATATTCAATTTGTTTTCACATTTGAAGATAGCCTTTCTAAATAAAGAATCTCAGGTCGAATTCCTGGGCGTTGAGATATTATCTGTGTATGTCTTGTCTTGGTGAGCGAAATATTTGTAAGGGCCTGTACCTGCATATGCAATTTATTTATTTAGATATAAGTAACAATATATTGAGGCAAAATAACAAAGTCTGTATCAGATACGAGTTTGTGATACTGGCCCTGATGCGTTTTTAATTCAACGATAACCGCGAGTTTTATATCAGGTCGTAAATTTTTGAGACGTACCTACTGATTTTCTTTTGGAATGTTGGGTTTTTTTTTATTTTATTTTATAACTAATTCATGTAGTTGATTTAGTTTAATGAATTTTTATTTTCGGTATATTTTCTTTTTCAAATAAGAAAGACTTGAACTTAAATAAAAATACGTTATTTTTATTAACTAATACTACGGTACTAAGAAACATACAAAAATATTTTAATTCTGCACTTGTAACTCCATCCATATATTTCCTACCAATAAAAATGGTTCTCAAAACCAATTCAATTTCGAGAGGGTTGGAAGGTCAACAAATTAACCCATATCAAAATTACATATATTTTATATGAACAAGGTTCAGGTTCAAATATTAGTTTGATTTTGACGTCTTTGGTACAATTACTAAAAAGGTACGATTTATAAAAGGGAAAACGTGCATTAAATCAGCCTGTAAGTTATTTTTGTATAATTTATTTGCATTATTAAGTTTTAAAATACCATTACCCTTGATTACACATGTTTTTAACTTATTTGCTCTAAACAAAAAATATTTAGAATTAAATTAAATTCACTTTTTACAATAAATAAGAAAAAAGGTGTAGTTAAAGTTTTATTTAGCATATAAAAGATTGTTATATTTTTAAATAAACTAACGACTACCCCAAATTAATATAGGATTATAGTGTATTTATTTATCTGTGTATGTATGTTATATATATTTGTAATATGTATTTATATATTATAGTTATAATATAATGTCATTTACTTGTTTATTTTAAGTCCTCCATCATAATTATAAGTAATACTATTCTTTATTGTGCAACCCCTCTTTTTCTCGTCCTTTCAACTCCTTACAAATACAAATACAAATACAAATCATTTATTGATAACACCAAAGTTACAAGTCAAAATCCTTTCCATCCAAAGGTTGCCTGGAAGAGATCGCTGTTAGCGATAAGGCCGCCGTTTGTGGCACTTTGTAAATCTTTTTATGTTGTTACTTTTTATTTGTTGTACCTTGTATACTTTGCCCAATAAAGAGTTAATCTATCTATCTATCGATTATATATTGATTTTTTCTTTTTTTTCTTTTTATTGATAAAATGTTTAGAAGTATATGTACAACGTATAGTAATCTAGTTTAATTCAAATTGAAATTGTTGTTAACTTAACCATTTTTTAACTCAAGCCGGAAGACAGTACTAACACACGGTTTTACAAAGATTAATTACCTAAAGTTAAGTACAAGCTTTACTCAAACAAGTTGATCTACATACGGTCTCTTTGTTACTTTTCCGGGTCTTTTTATTAGAGGTTGGACGTGACAATGACTTTGGTTAATCTGTGGTTCAATTTTAGTCATGCTTGATGATTAATACTTAGCTATAAATCTTATATAGTAAAATATTGATCCTTTTTTAACCGACTTCAAAAAGGAGGAGGTTATATATTCGACGTGTATGTATTTTTTTTTTTTTTTATGTATGTTCACCGATTTCTCAGCCATTTGTGGATCGATTCTCAAAATTCTTTTTTCAATTGAAAGAGTATGGTTCTGAATTGGTCCCATTGTCACCAAAACTGGTTCTGATGATGGACTCCTAGGGAAATCGAAGAAAAACCTAAAAAGTTAGGTTGTTTTTACGCATGAAGAGAGATTCACGCTCGTTTGGCTGTACTGATATTCATGAAATTTGAGAAGAAAATAGGTAAGACTATGTGTTAACACATACGCTACTAACCGAAAATAAATACTATTCCCGTGGGATGCACCAAATAACATATAAATCTTTTTAACTTCTTCACGCTCGAACGGTTGTACTGACATTGATGAAATTTGGAATGAAGATAGGTTAGACTATGTGTTTACACATAGGCTACTTTTTATCCCGAAAATAATTATTGTTCCCGTGGGATGCACCAAATAACACATGACACACTGATTTCGCTAAACTTTGATATAGGGGGTAGACTAGACCTTGTATAACACGAAGGTTACTTTTTATCTTTATTGTTTAAAATTAAGTCTGTTTTTAATTAAGTCATTGCTATTCCCGTGGGATGCCCAAATAACTCGATAACCTGTTTTACTTCTACGCGCTCATACGGCAATACAGATTTCGCTCATCAAATTAGCAGCCTGGCTAACAAAAGTAATCTGACGCGAACATCGAGGCTAAGCAACGGCCCATGCGGCCAGTCTTTGGATGGGTAACCATGCACAAGACTTCCATAAAAAAATGTGATATTTTCATCTGGGCGTTACTGTGCTTCGGATAACACGTTAATTTGTTGGGCCTGGACCACTACTCTTAGTACAAGCAGGGGTCAAACTAAATCAGGGGCTTGAAAAACTCTCGACGCCAGAGCTTGGCCACTTGGGTCATACTTAGTGGAAGAAGGAACTGTAATAATTTTGATATATTAATAGACAAGACCCTCGAACGGATAAGGAAAATATATACGCGCTCGCTTCGCTAGGAGTTATCCCGCTTCGTTGGAATTTCCCCCAGGATGTTCTGGGCTTATGACACTCAAAATATTATATAATTTGTGCTGCTCTGGACTTCAAACGGTTCGAACAAATACGGTGAAAATTTTCGCGCTCGCTTCGCTCGCGCATAGCTCGCTTCGCTCAAAATTGGTTCTAGTACGTTTTGACACAACAAACATTATGTAATTTGTGCTGCTTTGCACTTCTTTATGCTCAAACGGTTGAAACAAATACGGTGAAAATTTTCGCGCTCGCTTCGCTCGCGCATGGCTCGTTTCGCTCGCACTTGGTTCTAGTAAGTTTTAACACAACAAACATTATGTAATTTGTGCTGCTTTGGACTTCTTTATGTTCAAACGGTTCGAACAAATACGGTGAAAATTTTCGCGCTCGCTTCGCTCGAACATAGCTCGCTTCGCTCGCAATTGGTTCTAGTACGTTTTGACACAACAAACATTACGTAATTTGTGCTGCTTTGCACTTTTTTATGCTCAAACGGTTGGAACAAATACGGTGAAAATTTTCGCGCTCGCTTCGCTCGCGCATAGCTCGCTTCGCTCGCATCCATCTCTTTTCGCTCGCACTTGGTTCTAGTAAGTTTCGATACAACAAACATTATGTAATTTGTGCTGCTTTGGACTTCTTTATGTTCAAACGGTTGGAACAAATATGGTGAAAATTTTCGCGCTCGCTTCGCTCGCGCATAGCTCGCTTCGCTCGCATCCGCCTCTTTTCGCTCGCACTTGGTTCTAGTAAGTTTTGACACAACGAACATTATGTAATTTGCGCTGCTTGGACTTCTTTATGTTCAAATGGTTGGAACAAATACGGTGAAAATTTTCGCGCTCGCTTCGCTCGCGCATAGCTCGCTTCGCTTGCATCCACCTCTTTTCGCTCGCACTTGGTTCTAGTAAGTTTCGACACAACAAACATTATGTAATTTGTGCTGCTTTGGACTTCTTTATGTTCAAACGGTTCGAACAAATACGGTGAAAATTTTCGCGCTCGCTTCGCTCGCGCATAGCTCGCTTCGCTCGCATCCACCTCTTTTCGCTCGTACTTGGTTCTAGTAAGTTTCGATACAACAAACTTTATATAATTTGTGCTGCTTTGGACTTCTTTATGTTCAAACGGTTGGAACAAATACGGTGAAAATTTTCGCGCTCGCTTCGCTCGCATCCGCCTCTTTTCGCTCGCACTTGGTTCTAGTAAGTTTTGACACAACGAATATTATGTATTTTTTGCTGCTTGGACTTCTTTATGTTCAAACGGTTGGAACAAATACGGTGAAAATTTTCGCGCTCGCTTCGCTCGCGCATAGCTCGCTTCGCTCGCATCCACCTCTTTTCGCTCGCACTTGGTTCTAGTAAGTTTCGACACAACAAACATTATGTAATTTGTGCTGCTTTGGACTTCTTTATGTTCAAATGGTTGGAACAAATACGGTGAAAATTTTCGCGCTCGCTTCGCTCGCGCATAGCTCGCTTCGCTCGCATCCACCTCTTTTCGCTCGCACTTGGTTCTAGTAAGTTTCGATACAACAAACATTATGTAATTTGTGCTGCTTTGGACTTCTTTATGTTCAAACGGTTGGAACAAATACGGTGAAAATTTTCGCGCTCGCTTCGCTCGCATTCGCCTCTTTTCGCTCGCACTTGGTTCTAGTAAGTTTTGACACAACGAACATTATGTAATTTGTGCTGCTTTGGACTTCTTTATGTTCAAACGGTTGGAACAAATACGGTGAAAATTTTCGCGCTCGCTTCGCTCGCGCATAGCTCGCTTCGCTCGCATCCGCCTCTTTTCGCTCGCACTTGGTTCTAGTAAGTTTCGACACAACAAACATTATGTAATTTGTGCTGCTTTGGACTTCTTTATGTTCAAACGGTTGGAACAAATACGGTGAAAATTTTCGCGCTCGCTTCGCTCAAGCATAGCTCGCTTCGCTCGCATCCACCTCTTTTCGCTCGCACTTGGTTCTAGTAAGTTTCGACACAACAAACATTATGTAATTTGTGCTGCTTTGGACTTCTTTATGTTCAAACGGTTGGAACAAATACGGTGAAAATTTTCGCGCTCGCTTCGCTCGCGCATAGCTCGCTTCGCTCGCATCCGCCTCTTTTCGCTCGCACTTGGTTCTAGTATGTTTTGACACAACGAACATTATGTAATTTGTGCTGCTTTGGACTTCTTTATGCTCAAACGGTTGGAACAAATACGGTGAAAATTTTCGCGCTCGCTTCGCTCGCGTATAGCTCGCTTCGCTCGCATCCAGTTCGATTTGCTCCCAATTGGTTGCCTGCCTGGCACATGCCAAATTTTTTCATCGCGAAGTTTATTTGGCTCTCCATAGCTAAAACTTAAACAAAATATCTTTACCAACCACTAAAAATGTAAAAATAAAATTGTTTTAAAAAACAAACAACCGACTTCAAACACACAACTAAAAAGGGAAAAATAATTTTAAGCCTAAATCAAATCAAGAATATATAAATAGAATAGGAGAGTTTATTTCATGTACTTATATAAAACTATTTGTTATTTTTAATAATCCTGTATTCTTGAAGTCGGTGCCATCTAATAAGAACAAATTAATGTTTGTTAAAAAAAAACTATTTTCAATTGTCTTTCTTTGCTGGCACCGACTCCAAGAATACAGGATTATTAAAAATTGCAAATAGTTTTATATAAGTACATGAAATAAACTCTCCTATTCTATTTATATATTCTTGATTTGATTTAGGCTTAAAATTATTTTTCCCTTTTTAGTTGTGTGTTTGAAGTCGGTTGTTTGTTTTTTAAAACAATTTTATATAGGGTTCTTTTTTTTATTTCACTAACTGGGTTAGTTATTCCAGACTAGGCATTCTTCACCATAAGCCAGAGTGTCACTAACTTGTGTGATTACGCTACTGAAATATAACTAACTAATGTGTTGTCTCCTGCCAGTCTTTGCCATGAAGTGCGCTCAGGTCTTGCTGCACTTGGGACGACCAACCAGACGTCAGCCAATTGGTCGTCCCAAGTATGCTCGTCTCACAGCCCAATCTTCTCCCATCCTTTCCACGTGGCCGAACCAACGGAGCCTTACTTTCGCCCATGATGTAAGGTTCTGCCACAAGGTCTTCTAATTCTTTGCGAGTGAAATATATCTAGCTCAAAGGAAAAAATAAACTTACTTCTAGCTTAGTAATTTAGTACTAGCTTACTTACCTCTTTCTATACTAATATTTTAAAGAGGAAAAGTTTGATTGTTTCTTTGTTTCTTTGACGCGAATAGGCTCCGAAACTGCTGAACCGACTAGAAATGATATTTCACCGTTAAGAAGCTACATTATCCCCGTGTAACATAGGCTATATTTAATTTCCGAAAATATTAGAGATTCTTACTAAAAATATATACCAATAATGTAACACGAGTCCAATAGTCCACGGGAAGCCAGCTGCTAGTTTTTTACATAATGAAGTACCTAATTTCAACAGAATTACTTTCAATTCACCTCATAATAAGAAAACAAGGACTCAGGTTAAGGTTTGTGTCTTGGCACCGTGTCCACTTTTCGGTATATTTCTCAACGACTCATCTCAACGTGTGGGTTAAGTAGAGCGTGACATCGATTTTACGCGTGTTCTGCATAGGCAGGGGTCTTAACATGTATGTTACTTAATAACAAACATGTCTGGAAATGGCTGGAAATTATTTTTTATAAAAAGTTCTTCAATAACGCGGGCTGGTACTAGTTCTGTGCTCTATGGATTTCGGTTGCAATTCAGAGATATATTTATAAAATATAATTATTTATTATCCAAAAACATAACTAAAAACTAATGTAAAACTAGCTTTACCTAAAAAAAAGAAAACCTACTCATCATTTTTATAGTTTATTTGATAACTTTCGTTCAATTGCCGTAAGTACAACATTAATATATAACTATTAATTTAGTACCTAATGTAAAAAACACGGATCTAATACATATAAAAGTTTATGTAAAAATTCGAAACAAACACAATATTGTAAAATATGTAAGTTACAACAAATAGGCTTTTGATTGAAGTACCTAATATAATAGTAGCGTACCAGATCTAGCTAATAAGCAATAAAGGCAGGGTTTGTCAACCTACCATGTGGCTAAATCTGGAGCTGTTAAGTTTTGTAACACTACGTGGTAAATGCTTGCGCGTGCGCAAATCTCTTTTATGAATTCATAAATGTGTATATGCGTAGGTTTGAACTACAAATTTTATAGGTTTTATGTAATTTTATGATCATTTTTAACGGATGTGATTGTATGTTATATACTATACTAGCTATTACCCGCGGCTCCGCCCGCGTGGTGTTTTTTCTGCGCATTGAATTTTCCCTGAATTTCATTTATTACAAACCTCGCGGAGCCCGAGACCTTTCCATTGGCGTTTTCTTATATTGATAGATTTGTATTTGACTACAGCTTGTCTGATGTAAAGCTATGCTGTAATTTACGATGTGGCACTTTACCTAGAAAATATCTATTTACTTTACTTTTGTAGACTCCCGGATGAATACCTCTCAGGAAACCGCCGAAAAATAATATGTCTATGGGTCCTTAACCCATAGACGTATGTAACTAGAAATAAGTAAACAATAAAATATCATTCAGTTTATACTAGAAAGTGTCCAACATAGAATGAGATATAACCTTGGTGAGCATAATATGTAAATAAAGTAAATACGAGGGTGAATCAAAAAGTTCTTAGAAGTGCATATATATGAAACCTTTTTGGATCAAGTTTGATATTCAAATTAAAGAGTGTCTATCACACTATATTTATGCAGACTGTCACTTGTTTTTGTCAGTTCGTTCGCATGTAATAATTTTTTTTGTGCAACGAGTTGCTAAAAAGTTAAAATTATGGATAAAAGTGAGTTACGTGCAGTGATAAAATATCTCAGTTTGAAAAAAATGTCTACGAAGGAAATTTTTTTGGACATTCAGCAGACATTAGGGGGTGATGCTGTACCCTATTCTACGGTTGCGTACTGGGTGGCTGAATTTAAAAGAGGTAGATCAAGCTGTAAAGATGACCCGCGTTCTGGGCGGCCTTCAACCTCCGTTACAGAAGAAAATGTCAAAAAGGTTGAGAATCTGGTTTTGGAAGACAGAAGAATGACTATAATACATATAGCTGAGATCCTAAAGATATCTTTTGGTAGCGTTCAATCCATTTTAATTGATTCACTGGGGTTCAAAAAAGTGTCTGCAAGATGGGTGCCACGAATGTTAACCGACGAAAACAAAAAGCGACGTTTGGAAATTTCCAAGCGTAATCTCGAAATGTTCCAGCGTGATTCGGATAATTTTTGCCGTCGTCTTGTCACCATGGATGAAACGTGGGTCCACCATTTTAATCCTGAAACTTAAAGACAAAGCATGTCTTGGAAACGACCATCCTCTCCATCCATTAAGAAATTTCGAGTTGCTCCTACCGCTGGCAAAGTTATGGCCTCTGTGTTCTGGGATAGTGAAGGAATCCTTTTTATTGATTACATGCCAAAAGGCCAGACGATTACTGGACCCTATTATGCAAATTTAATCCCGAAAGTGCGTGAAGCGATTAAAGAAAAACGTCGTGGAAAACTGTCGTTGGGCGTGTTGTTCCTTCAAGATAACGCTCCTGCTCATCGATCGGAAGTTGCGCTCAACGAAATCCGCTGTGCTGGCTTCAATCTCCTTGACCACCCACCATATTCTCCGGATTTAGCCCCAAGTGATTTTCACTTATTTCCAAAATTAAAAGAGGAAATTCGTGGAACAAAATTTCACGATAATGACGCGGTTATAGCTGCCGTAGAGGACTTTTTCGAGAGTCAAGAAAAATTTTTTTTTCACAAGGAATAAGGAAGTTAGAAACGCGTTATTCTAAATGCATTGCATTGCAGGGAGATTATGTAGAAAAATTAAATATTATTATTTAAATCTTTGCATTTTTTAATATTGATTCCAAGATTTTTTTGATTCACCCTCGTAGTAAGATAAAGTTGAACAGAAATGACTCATAAGATAAAGTAGATTAAGGTCCACAAAATCAAAAATGAAAAATTAATGATAAAAAACGCTTCGTTGCTCTCACAATAAAGATGGAAAAAATGGTGTCGTTTTCATAGAATCATTATTTATTTAATAAACTTATTTTATCGTTGTATTCAATATGTTCACACATTAACACCATATCATTACAACTACCAACCTTGTAATTATTAAAATTATTCATATTGTGAACTGACAATGATCATCACGCTTTTGATAGACAGAGGAAGCGATGCATAATAGAAATAAATGATTATTATTTTACCTGAGGCTGTCAGGAAGATATTATAATAAGTTAAGTTGTTTTATATGATTATTATAGACTCTATGAGTTATTTTATAACATCTACCTATTATATTGTACCTAAATCTATGTATAAGTATGTAGCAAGTACAAGGATAGAGGCATAGAATCTAGAGTGAAAAGACTTTATAAATACCACGAGATAAAACCATTCCATGTAAACCATTATGCTCAGAATACAGAAAGAATTTTAACTCTCGATTTATAATCGATGACAGATTAGTCGGGCATGCGGACGCCTTACGTCCCGCAATTCTGAATAGTGTGTTCCAACAGCCTCTTTGAGAGCCAGTTATCCCAGACTAGGCACGTTCCACCTTAGGCCGGGGTGTCGCTAACGCGTGTGGTAACGCGCTCTCTTGGTCAAATGCCTAGCTGTACTGTGTAAAAATAAATTAAATAACGACGCTTAAACGAGGATATAGATATATTTTGTTTCTTAGTTCGACATTGAATTATAAAATAAAAAGTAATAATAATGAGGTAGATCAATAATATTGAATCCCATAATATATTATCAAGCTTTGCATACATTGTCTATCTAAAAAATATTTTCTTTATTAATAAAATACACAAAGAGATACGATAGGATACTACGATCTAGATATGATTTACTTAACAAGGAGATGCATTGCGTAAATTACATTACATTAGTAATAAGCAATAACCTACGCGGAAATATACAAATATGTATTTATTATAATGACGTTTGACAAAGGACACTTACTACTTATTCGTATATTACGTATGTATGTACGTACGACAAGAGAATATCACCTTAACTGTACTTAGTTTTAATGATCAAATTTCCATAACCTAACTAAAATTGGGTAGCCTGAAGGGAGATGATGACGGTATGAAATTATTATAGGTAGTAATTTTCTAAAATATTTCTAGGGAAAGCTTGGTTAGGATAGGTATAATGGTACCTGTATATGCTTAATAGACACTCTATTCTATTCTATTATGCCATTTACTTCCACGATAGAATAGGAAGGAAATATAATATGAGATCAGTATTTTAAGTATTAAGTAATTATTGTAGTATGACTTGCCTTTAACGTATGTTATTTACGGCTAATAAAGTTCTGTATTTTTGTATTTTATTTACAACTAGCAATCCGCCCTGGCTTAGCATAGGCTTGTGTTACATTATTGGTTTTTTAGTAAGGATCTCTATTATTTTCGCATACAAAGTATAGTCTATGTTATTTGGGGCTAAAGTAGCTTCCCAAAGGAAAGAATTTTTCAAATCGGTCCTCTAGTTTCGTAGCCTATTCGCGTCAAACAAACAAACAATCAAACTTTTCCTCTTTATAATATTGATATAGACTACTCGTAGTATAGATATATATGTACAGTTTTTATCATTTAGTTGGTACATAAATGTTAAATTCCATACAATTCTTCTACTTCGTTTGAGCTTTGATCAAGCGAAGTTGAGAGTTTTCAAGACGCTCGAAGGCCTCTGACTTGGCTTAACGACCGTTTGTGCTAAGACTTCAAAATTCTTGTATTGCTATTTAAAAATACCTTCAAGATGAATACTTTTTGAAATTGGAGAGTGTTAAGAAAAAAACAAATGACAGTCATTAAGGCAGGTAAGCAGCTTATTGTTTTGTTTAAATTCAAAACAAAATAATAAGCAGTTACGTGACACAGTAAGTACTCGTGTATGTTTTGTGGTTTGCTTGATACTAGCGTTGCAACGTGACTTTCTCGTATTTAATAGATATCTATGATAGATTGTAATCTATGTATGTTTGTATCAATCAACTATGTACCCGACAGTACCTTACCGTTTCTGGGTATACATTATTTAATTTATCAAAATAAGTAACCCAAAAATGTAACAAAAAACATATAATTACATATTAGCTTTTTTATTGCTTTAAAATAGCATACAGCAATACGTGACCCTTAAATAAAAATTAATAAATCATTACAAACATACAAAATGTATTTTTCTTATCATAGAGATTTTGCAAGAGCATTCACCTATCTGATGAGATGAGATGAGTCACTCTGAAACGAATGCGTCTAATTTGCATTAGTCTATGAACAAAAAAGGCGAGTCACGTAACTTTAGTGGCAGATAAACGGTATCTAGATGACTGCTGTGGGTTACCGTTCAAACGAGGTCAGTGTGTTTTTAGCCTCCGGCGCAAAAACGACTGAGTGTTATAAGTTTGATGGAGATTTTTTGTTTGAAATGTACGTTTTTCGATAGTGTTCTTAGCAATATTTGTTAAAAATATTTTCAAGATAATCGTCATAAAATGGCGGTGTAATCCGCCGAAATTGTGAAACAAAGTGTACTTTTTTCACAACATCCTTAATATGAGTATCAAATGACAGGGATTGACATTATAGACAATAAATATCAAATCCAACATAACACCCACCACAGTTCATGTGATGTGGTTTAAAAAAATATTTATTATTGTACAGATTTATTTCATTACGTACAAAGGTAATATAAGCTAATTTTATAGCTTAGTTTCTTGAATTATGGTCATAGATGAATTATGTATAAGTATTGACAAATCTGTGTATGCCTTATTTAAAAATTTGAGAAAGTTGCAGCATAATAATAAATTAGGTATCGTTTAATCAGGATTTTAATATTGGTACGACAAATTATGAGGTATTCTATAATTATAAGAACGCTGGTTATGAAAGTGTGTTAATCTTATTAAATCGAAACTATTTTTCTCCACTAATCAAGGACAATTGTTTAAAAGTCAAATTAAGATTTATTTAGTCTACTTTTTTAGCTTCAAAAAGATTAGCAAACAATAATTAATTAGAATACAAAATATGCAATATTAAAAACTTTAAATTCATATATATTTTATTAATTTTACTTATAATTGTAAAAGCTTATTATAACGAACAGTAGTTAAGTTAATTCCATATACGTGATAAGGTTCATATAACATTACTGATTTTAATTATCAGTAAGTGTAAATTGTTAAAGCAGAAAAAATATGATACGAAAAAATATAGATTTAATCCACAGCGTACCTAGTTACATGAAATATTATTATGTTTATGGATATATTTATTTAATTTATGACTTTGTCGACAAGCTAGTGATTTATTGTTTGATCTATTAACATCGCATATGTCATATGTATGACGCAATTATTTTGCGATGTGAATTATTTAACTAAGTACTAAATCTCGTTTTTTTTTAACATTTCTGCCTTGTGATATTTGTTGTCTGAAAATTGACAAAATATGATTGTAGTACACATTTTAATAGCTTTTCTTTATAAACACTAGAACTGAACTTGTATATTGTATTTAACTCTATTCGCTAGTTGTTCCTTATATATTATCTAGAAATTGCACCAAATCCGGTTAATACAAAGTGATCCAAATATTATTATTAATTTATTCATCGGCCAATCCAATCAAGCGTGGATTACAAAACCTTGAACAATTAATTACCGCAATTGCCAATATTTTCACATGTTGCGCATAAAAAAGCATAGGTAATTGTGTGAATCAAAACTTTATTATCAGACTTTGACTAGACCTATATATAGGTAAATATTTTTTTACTTGGATACCATAGGACAGGCCAAAACAAGCCAAACACTTAAAAATCTTAAAAATAGTTATTAGAGACGTACTAAATACTGTTGGATATTGTAGTCGAATAGTTTCCCATCTCTAATTATCTTTTTTATCTATGCTCAACTTGTCGGTGTTACCCGTCACTAGTGCAATAAAAATGTGAAAAAGGAATATGGCGTCTTTTCTGCTCCCGACTATAATTAATATATAAACCATAGTAGAAATACAAAATAAGTGTCCTCTGTTCATAAGGAAGCTCAATAAATACTCGTAAAGAGGCTTTGAAATAAGAGGGCCTTATAAAGTTACCTTATAAAACACGGTTTCGAAACAATTTCTATAATTTTTCCAACAAAATTCGCATGTTTTTCGAACTAACTCGGTCATAGGTCGAAGCGGTCAACATTGTGTTACCCATATAAAATATTTGTAACTAACTTACGTAAGATCATAAATTTTTATGATATATACCAACCTTCCAATTTTCATAACCATTCACTATGGTTATGAAAATGGTTACAAACTTTTTTCTCGTAGATCTATCAACTCCTATGTAGCTTAATATCTTGATTATCTTATTAAAAAAAAACCCGAAAAAAATATTAGATAGCCTAAGAAAAAATACGTTATAAAAAATATGAAACAACAAACCAATTTCATAACTATTTTCTATGGTTATGAAAACGGTTAGAAACATTTTGTTTTCATGTTGATCTATTAACATCTATGTATGTGCTTTAAATTAATATCTTGTTAATCTTATTTATAACATAAAACCCACAAAAAAAAATTTACTAGATAAAAAGGAATATTTTATCAAGCTCGACCTTTAAAGCAAGTAAAAGGTTAGATCAATTACTTATTTGTAATTAAATACAATAATTTATTTTACAGCCATAAATTAAAACAAACAACATCCTGCTAATCTAGTTCGTGATACGTATTTCTCACTAGATCAAGTTTTTCAACAGGTAATGTATTTAGATAGAATTACTAACCACATGTATGACCACAAATTGAAACTATCTAAGTAAATAGCTAAGTAGGTACATACATATAGATCGTTACCGGTTTGTTTTCTGTATTATATAATAACAAGTTTTCTCTTAGTTTACTTGAATCTGGCCATACACATAGCTATATAGAACTAATAATTGACCTACATATTATTTTTTCCTACTCAATTGTTAGGTATATACGAGTATGTATATTAATTACATATTAAACGAACCTTAAGGTACATATTACATAAGGTAATTTATGTGTAACTGTTTATGTGTTTTGGATAAATTTATATTCTATACATATCCGTACTTCGAATAGGCAATTTTTTTTTCAATATTTTTGATAAATTGACCCTATGCCTACTGTCTCTCTGACTGTCTGTTTGTTAGCCGACTGTATGGGTAGCTTTTGAATCGTAATAGCTAGACAATTGAAATTTTCCCATATTTTTTTTACCGGTTTTTTTATAGATAAAGGCACGATAACGGCTCCAAGAATTCGTTTCCAAGATTGCAAAAAAATGGTTCCATTTGTAATATTTTCGCACGTACTGCTAAGGAGTGAAATGGATTGCCCCCTTCTGTGTTTCCTGAGAAATATAAAATAACTTGGGGTTATTCAAGCCAAGAGTGAACAATGTCTACATTTTCGGTCACAACTTCGCTTACCATCAGGCGAGTTGGAGGCCAAGCGAAGATGTATCAAATAAAGACAATCCCTTTACAAAGCATTAGAGCGTTAGATAGAGCGGAAAACACATATGAACTAGCAACACGTGATACCTCACACGTAACCGCTACGTAATCGAGACCTAATGAGACACAACATTAATCACATGCAGTCTGAGATTACGAATGCGATACCTTTACGACTGACCTGGGTTAAATTAATATAAAAGCGCGTGGTATAGTTTTCTTAATATAAACAAATCCTATCCTTCCTACTAATTCTAGCCTACTAATATTATAAATACGAAGTAGTTACTTCTTCCCGCTAAAACGACTAAATCGATTTCAATTAAATTTGGTATGGAGATAGTTGAAGCCATATTTTTTTTATATTATAACACATGGCTACTTTATAACCAATACTCGCGGCTACAGTCAAATTGGTTTACATTAAATGCATTTTATGTAAGGATTGGCAATATATTTAGCATCTCTCTACATATCTGTCATGCGATATTCAAGTAGTATGAAATTAAAAAAAAGAAAAAAAAATGCTAGTTTCGTAACGAAATTATTTTTGATACAAAGTTGAAATAATTAAAACTAAATCACCTTGCATTTCTAGGTACATAGATACTTACCTAACACTTCTTTATATGAATATAATCTTACCATATTAGCTAGGCATTATTCAAGCAATCAGGAAATGTAGGCTCAACGCGGTAGCTGAATACATCCTGAGGACATTCATATAACGACGTCATTCATAAACAACGCTTTCCATAATTCATTACACATATGTTATCTGTCACTTTTCCTCCCACGTGAATAAAAACACTATTAGCAATCTTGGTATTTTTGATCTGGTCATATGATAATAAGAATATAATTCATCAAACCCCACCTTTATGCACCCCTCCCTCCCTGTCCTTTGTTATTGTGTGATATGGAATACTTAAAATGTGATTCGGTTACACCGATATAAAATTGTTCTCAAGCTAACTGGTCAAGGTTCGTAGACTGGTTTACCTAGTTGCCAATTTACGTTCCTACGCGTACCAAGTTCTAGACCTATTTATACCGCAAAAATTCAATGTTTTCTTACAAAAAATGCATGAAAAATTTGACGGCCTCGTTGACGTAATGGTCACAATGCCGGAGTGCCTACCAGAACCCTCCCAGGTTCGATTTCAGGCACAAAAAACATCTTTGGGATGAGCTAATATGATGGCTGTCGGTCTGTGTATTAAATATATACCGATATAAAGTATTTATGTATATGTAATAATATGTCGGTTGTGCGACCATAATAAAAACTGTAAATGGTGCCGTAAAGGTGTTCTGAGGCAAAAAAAAATCGGCAGAAATAAATGCAAAGTACATATAAATTTTTGTAGAACATCTACATTTTAGAAAGAAAAAACCCTTTAAGAGAACTTCATTTCACCTCTGATGCATGATATAAGGAAACATAAACCGCAAACTGAAAATAATTTAGCATTCATTTAAAAATATTTTTCATTGTTACAGATGAAACGAGTGACCTCAATGCGGAATCTTCTGAGATCATATCGGAGGCGGTAGCACCACCTCCGTACCACAAGTTCGAAGAACCCGCGACAGCTGCGAGTGACCATACGGAACACTCCGTGGAGGTCCTCGGTGACTCCCAGAATTTCTTCCCAACATTCGCCAACCTCTTCGAACCGCGACAGAATAACTTCAGACTGGGCTACACCAACCAAGAGACGGCTTTCAGCCAAAGACCTAACTCTTACAGATCCTTGCTTAACTACCCTCTGTTCGGAGGCAATAGGAACTCAGATTTCTTTGCAAAATCCAGTACACCAGCTGCGTCCGCCCAATTAGTTGATGCTAGCTCTAGTGTGTTGGGATCAGGCAACTTTGGCATTATTCGAGGAGGTACGTTCTTCGCCCAAAATGACGAGGATTCTGGCGAGATTGACAGCTACAATTCTTATTACAACAACGGACACGGCAGGCCGTCTTATGACTTGGGCTACATAGCCAACCCTAGGCCGAACTACAACCAGGACCAATTCGCGAACTTCAGAGATTTCGCCGACATTAACACTCCTGCCAATTCCGCGTATTCACACTTCGTGGTCGTCTATTCGAATAAAAATGGAACCATGGACGAAATCAGCGAAGAGTCTAGACAAGTCCTATCAGAACCTAAAAACATTATTGAAACTCTCGAGCGGTTAGACGAAACGACAACTACTATGCCGAAGCTGTCGAAATCCAAAGCGAAGTTAGAGAAGACTAAGCTAAAAATGAAGAGCAAGAAAGAGCAATGGAAGAAGAGCATCTCGAAATCGTACAGCTCAAAGCACGACCCTGAAGAACCTCTATTAGCGTTAAGTTAAAGCTAGTGAATACAAAGACTTGAGTTACATAAGTGACTGAATTACCGTTAGAAAATATTGAGTGTGACATCGTTGCCAATCGGGTGACGAAAGAAATAAGGAGTCCACTGTCTAAATTTTAATTTTATGCAGTATGTGATGGAGCTTGTAATACAAATGAGGATGAATGTTAGATGATGGATGATTGATTTTTAGAATAAATAACGATGATGAATAAATTAATTTTGTAAGAAAAATGTTTTGTTTTTCTTTCCCGAGTATACCTAAATCATAATTTATTTTGTGCTTTTTATGTTAGTTAGTACAATCAACTTATTGTTAGGTATTTCTTGGTTTAAAGGTTAAATATATATCTATTAATGCGAGTATGGCAGCTAGATGCTTTATAATGTTCTGTAAAAATCTGTCGATCCAAAGAAATTACTTATGTCATATAAAATAATTGTAACAAATACATAAATTAAAAAATACAAAAACCCAACTGACAACGCTATATTAAACTACTGAGAAACATTTCAATCTACGTATATTTGTGTTCAAATATAAATCGACTAAATTATTCATACCAAGGTTATATACCTACTTATATTTATATTTCATATAATATATTGAACATAATTGCAATCCCCTTTTCATTTCCTTTCATATATACCCTAGTATACAAGGTTACTGGTAAATAACGAAAAAACTAAACTAAAGGTATATCTAGACACAGAACGATTTTTCAAAGCTCGCGGAATCAAATAGTTTTTCCATATAAAAAGTTCGTTGACGGGCGGCAAAATGCAAAACAATACTTGGTTGTCTGATTAAACTCAAGCCGCCACACAGATTCATTATTTATCGGGTTCTATTAAGCGTCCTTAAAAAGTTTTGCGACAGTTACCAGCTGTAATATATTTATTTCTAACATACCTGGCTATTGCAGTTGTTATATAGATTATTTACCATAATTTTTATTGTTTTGTAATTTTTATATACCAAAATATAAATTAAGTCATGCTAAAACGAAATGACCAATAAAGATAGTCTGAGGCATTTTTTATTTTACGCTACTTTCGCGCCATCTGTTGTCGAGTAGCGTTTTTAAATGTTGTTCGTCCATCAACAAGTGACGAGTACTGTCTCACCTACCGGTTTGCTACAAACTAAACAGCCACTGTATATAGGCTTACACAAAAATAAAATATATTCATATTTTTATCTAATCAAATAATATTTATGATTAATTCATATTTAAAAAAATATTATTTCAAAATCGTTGGTCTATGTTGCTATTTCTTTTTAAAATATTTTATATCTGTGTCGCTTAGAAGAAAAATATAATATTGCCAGGATTTCAAGCCTCACTACCCCGTCTGCTAAGCAACTTTATATTGGATTTGGACATTGCACAGTCAGACCAATCTACAAAAAAATTATTATCCATCAAAATACCAAATATATTTTCAAGATTTTTTTTTTAATCCGTGTCACGAACATTAGCTCCATTGTATTTGGTCTGATCCATTTTTGATATCGACAGATTCAGTTTAAATATTTATTGATACTCTAATTACAAATATAAACAATTGTTAACAACATAGATTACAACTAATACAGTATCGCTAACAATAGAAATTCGTTCTACGGCAAATTATACCCGACTGGGATGAGCATACATGGCAACCATAAAAAAATATAAAGTGAGGTTCTGTTCTGCCTGTTCTGCGACAAAACGTAAAATTGAATTTCAATGAAATGACCGTGGATTTTCTTCTAAAACACAATAAAGTTGAATTATTGTGAGTGACTATGAGTGATTTATGTCGAAACAGTGCTATTTTAGTTTAGTGGTTAAGTAGTGAAATTGTATACACCATGTATTCAAGCAAAGATGCCGCAAATCCCGAGTACCCGACGCAGTGGGCGCTCAATCCTACTGCATATCAAAATATAGATACTAATTCGGTAGACTGGGCAGCTTTAGCGCAGCAATGGATCGCCATGAAAGAAGCTGCAGCCGTGATAGCGGCGCCGCCGCCACCGGCGCCCAAGTTCGAGGAAGAGGGCGAAGCTCCCATGGAGGTTGAAATCATAGAAAACAATGATAATTCTATCCCTCCAGGGGCGGAATGGAACCCTGCAACCAACTCTTGGAGTGGTGGGTGGAATCAATGGGGTAAGTCATTAAGTAAACGTATTGAAAAGCCACATGCAGTGACAATATGGCTTACTGAATATCTTGCATTAACTTGATTTTATTATCTCTGGGTAAGTATTTTGATAATATGCATTACTGAGAAATTGTTGTTCATTGGGCTCAGCTTTAGCTGTTTACCATTATAGGATTTTTACACAGTTTTGGTTACTTTTATATTAGCAGAAGTGTGTACTCTGAAATTATTTGTTTGTTATGTGCAAGTATTCTGTTATTGAAATACAATTCAAGTAATATAACATGGTGGATTCAGTTACATATATGAGGGTTTTATGTGTAACATACAAAATGCTCGCACATCTAGTTCAATGGTATTATGTATACAATTATATATTCATAATCTTCTAATATGTAAAATTTCCATGTCACCATGTTAGTTACCATACTCCTCCAAAAGGGCTTGACAGTTTTTACTAATTTTTATAACTATGCATATTCAGCAGGTCTAAGAATCAAACGACGTTTGACTGGTCAGTTAGTATAAATATAAATTCACATTTCACCATTTGAAAAATCTGTTCTGCTGCAGTCAGCTGATTTAGTTAAACTCTTAACTCTTTAAAACAAGATCCATTATTCTCTGTAAGACTGAAGCTATCTTACTCAATGTGCTTAGTAAAGCATAGCAAAATAGTTTCAAGGTTACTTAGCTGTGTCTTATGTCATTGTTGTAGTCTAAGCAGTGGAAAATTTGTATAGAGTTAAATCTTTGAATGCTAGCAATTTTTAGTTTCTGAACAATTGATAAGTCTGTATTCAGTACTTCTTGGTTTAGACCACAGCCTGATATGAAGCTGTGATGTGTGTCACATATACCTACAGCATGATGGATGTAGCACACTTGATTTGTGCCATAATTCTAATTCTATGATGGGGGCGACCAGCCTACCCAAGCCATCCAAGCTCCTTAAAGTAGCAGAGCATGGTCTTGGGTCGCCGGCATACCTGTTCCACTGTCATTGCATCAGATTTTGTGGTACTTTTTTATAGCAGGAGGCGTCCAAGTACCTATAGCATAGTGTTTTGTTGAGATTCCCTTGCTAGTCCGGTTTTCTCTCTTGCTTGGTTTGTGGATTCACAGTGCAACAGCACATGCTCCACAGTCTCATCCGCTCTCATACTCATTTGTGCCATAAAATCTTTGATCAAGGAGCCCGTATTTAAAGATGCAATGAAATCTTCTCCTTCTTCTTCACCATATCTCTCTTCAATCTTCATCTCTACATGACCATAATTATCATCATTCACACATTCTATCCATACTTTTTTAGGCTGCCCCCTGCCTATCTGTCTATCCACAGTCATACTCATCCTTTTTCTTACAATATGGTCCTCTCCATGGCACATTATGTGCCCATACCACGATAATCTATTACTTGACAATTTATCTGTGACAGGTGCTTCAGGCTTTCTCTTTAATACTCATTCTATATTTTATAACATTCACAACACACCATACATGCATCTAAACATTCATATTTCCACTACTTGCAATGCCTAATTAAAATTAATCGAAGGGTATTTCAGTAATTTAAAATACCATGAAATGATTCTTCTAAAATGTAAAGAATGACTTTATATCCAAGTAAATACTGCCACTGTTGTAAGACTTGCTATGCAGTGCTAAGGATGAGTCCACCATTGAGTATACTCCCTTGGCAAAACAGAGTTTTGAATGGGGTATTCGAGCCTGTTTTGAGTGTTGTATGTCAAAATCTTATATAGAGAGAAATAAGTTAATTTAAAAATATTTAATGATAAGTAGGTACATGACTAGAACACTAGAATATTGATAATATAGAATGCAATCATAGTTTTATGCAGTATTGAATGTTGATGCATAAATAAATCTAAATTATTATTACTACCTTTGACCAGGCTGGGGTTGGTCCGGCCCTGGTGGTGTGGAACCCAAAATGTCAGCAGATACCACCATGGCCATGGCGCCGATGATTGAGAACTATCCGATACCACCTGAACCTCCTGCTTCTCAGATGCCTGGGTAAGTTTACAGATTAACAATACTAAATATTACTTACTAGCTTACCTAGTATTATTAATTTGCCTATTATACATATAAGTTGTAAAGCTTTAGGTAAATATTGTATTAGATCGTTACGTAGGTTTGTTATAACATCTAAGAGAAACTAAACGTAAACTATTTATTATGTCACATATAATTATGTACTATTTATTATGTCATATATATTTATATTAAATACATGTCACTTAGTAAAACTATTTATAACATTACATATAATTATGTACATCCCATATACATATTTATATTCTAAATTAACATAATAACTCTGATCTACTTTTGAGTTATGAGGCATTTAGATCTTATGTTGAAAATTATCATTAAAAAAAAAGGTCAGAAATGCAATAAAAAAATAGTTTGAACCTAAGCAGCAGTTGGATATATTTCTGTTAAGATTAATGTATTATCAAATCTGGTTCATCATTTTAAATGTTAGTACAGCTAGTTCGAGCAGTCCCTAAGCCAAGTCAGAAACAGTAGCTTGAAATCTTGACACCAGAACATGGCCACTTAGTTCATATTCTATTGATTTGATTTATAGGCGAACAGCATTATGCTGATGTGCTTATATGACATTGAGTTGATATAGGCACTTCAGTGTAGCGCTTATAGCTTGGCTAGCTAAGGTGTTCTGATGCGATCATTGAAGCTAAGCAATGGTCGATGCAGACAGTGTTTAAATGGGTCACCATGTACATGTCTCTTTTTTAAACTGGTATTTTCATCTGGGCGCTACAGTGGCTCGGACACGTTAAATCTTAGTCTTAGTACAAGCAGATGTTAAGCCACATCAGAGGCCTTCGGGCTGCTTGAAAACTCGACTCCAGAGTTTGGCCACTTAGCTCATACGATGAAGAAGACGGAGTTGAAATTATTTTTAACAGTTAACAAAATGTCGATGTTCATTGTTTAAAGTCCAATGGTGCACTTATCACAGGTTAGCAAGGGAATAAGTTGCCAGAGAAAGTGGTCATTGCTATCAGTGAACAGCTTTAAAAACCGGCTTGATAGCTGGTTGCAGAAAACAAAAAATCTCTTGCTAACTTGTGATCAGTGCACAAGTGAACTTTTATTATGTTAACTATTAAAAAAATAATTTCAAGTCAGTGTGATATAGGCACATCAGCATAATGCTGCTCGCCTATAAATCAAATAAATAAGTATAATAATTTATACTTCTATTTCATACCTAATTATTAATCATACAATTCCAGTTACACCACTGGTCCAGTTCAGCAACCAGCCTTCCAGCATGGTTACTGGACGGCACCTCAAGGGGATACTCCACAACAACCGTCCACCCGAGGAGGCAGCCGTGTCAGCAGCCGAGACAGGCGCTCCAAGAGCAAGAATAGAGATCATAAGAGCATTAGAAATACAAGGCCACCTAGGTAACAAGTTTCTTCTTTTATTAGGTACTAGCGCCGACCGGTTACCCGCGTTAATCCAGGACAAAAGAAGTTAATCCAGGATAAAAAGTAGCCTATGTGTTCATGCAAGGTCTAACCTAACTTTATACCAAATTTCATCAAAACCAGTTTAGCCATTTTGGCGTGAAGAAGTAACAAACATACACACTTAGTCACAAACTTTCGCATTTATAATATTACTAGCAGCCCGCCCCGGCTTCGCACGGTTAATTAAATAATTAAATATTATTGGAAACAACAAAAATAGCCTATGTTACTTGGGGATATTGTAGCTTCCCAACTGTGAAAGAGTTTTTCAAATCAGTTGAGTAGTTTCGGAGCCTAATCGCGTCAAACAAACAAACAGTTAAACTTTATCTCTTTAAAATATTAGTATAGATATAGATAGAGTCATTTGTGAGATAGTTGGCGATCAAAAATTTTTCTTGAGATTTTTTAAGGTGCTATGGAAGCAAATTAAAATAGTATATTTATAAATATATATATCCAGCTATGTAATATATATATCCAGCTATCTATAAAATCCAGCGTAAATGATAGGATTCAGTTTTTTAAATTTTATTATCTTTAATTCTTTTATCTTTGAGTTTCTACATAGTATTTTAAATTCATACTGTTTTTAATGTAATATATTTAGATATTCAGTGTTAAGAATCGTTAGAGTTCCAAAACGGAAGAACCCGGAGACTTCCGTTAAGCACAAAGGCAGGTTACCGGGGGGGTTTTAGTGGGTACAAATCCCACATAACCTGTCTGCTCTCCATCGTAGCCAGGTATCTTGTTGAAGATTTCCCACTCGTCAACAAAAATTGAAAAAAAAACATATATCAAAAAGGTTAAATTTTGTTTGTTCTCAGACCTACTGAATACGCAAATAAATTTTGGTAAATAAAGATCAGTCAAGCCGTTTCGGAGGAGTACGGAAATTTTATATATAAGAAGATTAGTGTAGATTAGAACTAACAAAAGGTTCGCCCGCAAAGCGCTGAGTCTTGCTCCCGGCAAAAGTGTTCACTTCTGCCTGCAGTCCCGCAGTGCAACTGATCGTAATATTTTAATTTCACTACAACTTCAAAACCAAACGTCCAATTTTAATCATTCAAAGACCAAATATTATCAACATAAACTGTACTTATTGATGAAACAATTTATTTTGATAAGGATTAATAGCATGAGTAAAATAAACGCGTTTATAATAATAATAATAATAAGCCCCCTAAAATCCAACCTTACGCCCGAGTCGACCATCTGACACACGTGGGGGGCGGGCAACGCTACAATCAAAACTTAGCGGCAAACAAGGCCATGGTAAACCCATGAATATGGAGACACAAAATAAGAGAATACGTATAGGGCCGCTGCCCGGGGGCCGCCGGGGCACGTCTGTAGCTGGCGCCGGACGTGACAGAATGCTAGCCAGTGACTCCCAGCTGGGCGGCTGGGCGGGAGTCGGGGACGCGGGGGGTAGGGGAATGTCCTCAAGGACTACAGCCGGAGAAGAGCGAAGCGAGGAAGATAGTAGGAGCAGTAGGAGTAGTTGCAGCAGGGCAACTACACCGGCCGAGGATGTTTCGCAGGAGGCACCAGCCACTCAACCTGCGACCACCAAAGCTGGCAAACCCAGAGTGCGCATGAAATGGAGTGACGAAATAAACCTTTTCATCATGCGCACATATCTATACATAACAAAACTTGAAACAGATAGGACTATGTACTGTAAGAAGCTTCACGACCAACTCTGCATTAAATATCCAGATTTAAAAGTTTCCGCACAACGGGTAGCTGACCAAAGACGAGTCATAATTAGAAACAGACTGCTATCTGATGACGTTATTAACACTTTGAGAAACGAGGTATCTGAACAACTTAATCGAGAGGAGCTAGAGAACACATTACCGACTCCAACAAATTCTTCTATCATACAACACATAAATACAGACCATTTGACACTTGACATCACTAACATCTTAACTGAAACCTCTCCCTCACATACAACTATATCAATGACTAGTCAACAAACATTACCCACACAAGATTCTGGTTCAAATACTGTTTCAACACAGACAAGCACATATCCCAGCATATATTCAATAACACAAGAAGAAAGTGCTGCACCCATAATCGTTGATACGCAAGATCTCACTGAACAACTAGAGACAGCACTTACCAATTATTCTGGTACAGACCCAACTTCTCGGCCCAAACTACCAAAACTCAAAGAAAATAAGAAGTTGTACAATTTGCTCGGTATTTTTAATAAGTATATACTTAATCGATTTTTTAGTATCGACTCTGACATAAATACAATACACACTTTGATCTATTGCAGTGCATTAGTTATTTCGTCAAACTTAGGGTATAAAATAGGAACTGAACATGTCAAACGTCAAAGTCAAAAGATTTCCAAACCAGCTTGGCAGACTAGATTAGAACTAGACATAAAACATTTGAGGGCGGATATAGGCAGACTTACTCAATTCGTTAATAACAACAGAAGTAAACGTGTTGTTACAGAAGTAGACAAAATATTTAGGAAATATAAAATACACTCTATACATGAAAAAGACAATACTAGGCCAGAAGAATTCTTAGATACACTTAAACAAAAGCTGACTTTAAAATCTAATCGGTTAGCTAGATACACTAAAGCTCTGCAAAGAAAAGAAGATAATAAACAATTTAGTAAAAATGAGAAAGAGTTTTACAGAAATCTCAAAAACGATAAAATTGCGAATAGCGACAATAGAGAGGTACCACAAGTAGAACAACTAAAAAACTATTGGAGTAATCTATGGAAAAAACAACAAGATCACAAGGAGACAGTATGGTTAAGAGAGGAAATTCATAAGTTTGAAAATTTACAGGAAATGGAATTTGAACAAATAAGTAGGGACGAAATAGAATTGCTTACAAAAAAGCTAAAGAACTGGAAAGCTGCTGGTGTGGATAATGTACACAATTTCTGGTTGAAGAGATTCTCTGTATTGCATGAGGCATTAGCTAGGAATATCACAGACTTATTAAGAGGACACCAAGAACTACCAACATTTGTTACTAAAGGTATAACTTTCATGCTTCCTAAAAGCAATGACACCGCTAACCCTTCACAATACCGTCCGATCACATGCCTACCTACGATCTACAAGCTCATTACCTCATGCATTACATTAAAACTCAACAACTTCTTACAAAACAATAATATACTCTCTGAAGAACAGAAGGGATGCAGACAGAATCATAAGGGCTGTAAAGAACAGCTTATTATTGACTCAACAGTTCTCAAACATGCTAATTCACACAAAAGAAACCTATACATATCCTACATAGACTATAAAAAAGCATTCGATAGTGTACCCCATTCCTGGCTGATACAAGTACTTCACATATATAAAGTTAACCATAATATAATTAATTTCTTGAAAAATGCCATGTCACATTGGAGAACTACTCTGTCCCTGAGTAATGGTACCACTTCAATTAACACCGTTGAAATCCGTATTGAAAATGGCATCTTTCAAGGAGACTCTCTCAGCCCCTTGTGGTTCTGTCTCGCTCTCAACCCACTTTCATCTCTACTTAACAATTCAAACAGCGGATACAAACTTAATTCGAACATGTCCATAACTCATCTAATGTATATGGATGACATAAAACTTTTCGCAAAAACACACAAGGACCTCCAACATTTGATCGATATTACAACACAATTCAGTAATGACATTAACATGACTTTCGGTCTTGATAAATGCAAAACGCTTCACATACACCGCGGAAAATTAGACAATACTACGAAAAATACTGACACTCCCATTACTTTCGATCAAATGGAACCTAGTGAGACATACAAATACCTAGGAATCCAACAATCTAACACAATAGATCACATTCAATTAAAGAAACAACTTTCATCAGAATACTCAAGACGATTGCATTTAATGTGCAAAAAGCAGCTTTACTCTAAGAACTTGTTCAAAGCTATAAACACTTTTGCTATTCCCATTTTGACATATTCTTTCGGAGTTGTTAAGTGGACACGTACTGACATCAACCATTTAGAGATCAAAACTAGGGCTACACTCACTAAGTACAACTACCTTCATCCAAAATCTGCTATAGAACGAATTTCAATTAAAAGACAAGATGGAGGAAGAGGGCTAATTGACTTGAAAATGTTGTGGGAAGGGCAGGTACTCAATTTAAGAAACTTTTTTTATTCTAAATCCGAAACTAGCGCCATACACTCAGCAATAGTACAGTTAGATAATAATTACACTCCTCTTAACCTCATTAATAGAGAAATGCAATACGGCACAGCACAAACACATAAACAAATTAAATTCGACAGGTGGCGATCTAAGGAACTACACGGACGACACTTTCATGATCTAGAACAAACTCATATAGATAAAGAGGCTTCAAATAAATGGTTAAAACTAGGGTCATTATTTCCAGAGACAGAGGGGTTCATGATTAGCATACAAGACCAAGTCATTAACACTAAAAACTATAAAAAATTCATCATTAAAGACAGAAATATTCAAAGCGATAAATGCAGAAAGTGTCACCGCGCTTCAGAAACGATCCAACACATAACTAGTGCTTGTCCATCTCTCACACAAACCGACTACACTCACAGACATAACCAAGTAGCGTACATCATTCACCAAAAATTAGCTATTAAACACAAACTTTTACAAACTAAAGCCGTCCCGTATTACCAATACAGCCCGAAACCGGTACTGGAGAACCAGAGCCACAAAATATACTTTGACAGAGCTATATTGACTGACAAAACAGTACACAATAATAGACCAGACATTACTTTAATAGATAAGACAAATAAACATACTTACCTAATTGATATCGCAGTGCCAAATACTCATAATCTACAAAAAACGATAACAGAAAAAATACACAAGTACACAGAATTAAAAGAAGAGATCATTCGCCTATGGAATATGAACAGGGTGTCAATAGTGCCCCTGGTTCTCTCCAGTACCGGAGTCATTCCCAAACACTTACTGCACTACCTCAAACAGATAGATCTGAACACCAACATATACATGACAATGCAAAAAGCTGCCATTCTCAATACATGCAGGATTGTTCGGAAGTTTCTACAGGACGACATTAATTCCGACAACAACCCCCATAGCGAACTCCACTTGGCTTAGGCCCGTGGTTTTCGTGATTATTAACCGAAATTCTTAAAATTTCGTGAAATCGCAAGGTTTTTTTAAATAATAATAATAATAATCTTTATTTCAGGTAAAATATTAAATAACTGTTTAACACAACCCATATGAAACTACGTCCTAATAAATTAAATAATACAAAAAAATATATTTAAATTATTTTCGGGATAAAAAGTAGCCTATGTGTAAACACATAGTCTAACCTATCTTCATTCCAAATTTCATCAATGTCAGTACAACCGTTCGAGCGTGAAGAAGTTAAAAAGATTTATATGTTATTTGGTGCATCCCACGGGAATAGTATTTATTTTCGGTTAGTAGCGTATGTGTTAACACATAGTCTTACCTATTTTCTTCTCAAATTTCATGAATATCAGTACAGCCAAACGAGCGTGAATCTCTCTTCATGCGTAAAAACAACCTAACTTTTTAGGTTTTTCTTCGATTTCCCTAGGAGTCCATCATCAGAACCAGTTTTGGTGACAATGGGACCAATTCAGAACCATACTCTTTCAATTGAAAAAAGAATTTTGAGAATCGATCCACAAATGGCTGAGAAATCGGTGAACATACATAAAAAAAAAAAAAAATACATACACGTCGAATATATAACCTCCTCCTTTTTGAAGTCGGTTAAAAATAAGATAAAATATTAAAAACGTTAAAACGTTAGTCATCATTAAAAATAAAATATAAGTTGTCATTTTTTGTTGTCTGTCTGGTGGGCGTTCATCCAGAACCGGTACATGGGACTACTGTGTAAATCCTCGGACAGGCACTGCAGTATACCATTATTCGATCTCCGTATTCCATCCCAGAAGGAAGCAATACGGGATCGAATAACCGCAAAGAAATCAGGAACCCGTGCATCAGCAAACATGCCCGACGCGCTGCAATATCTTGGCTTCCTCATAAGGGTGCGAAATGCGTCATTATATTGCACCCTTATGGCATGATGAGCACTTCTAGTGTACTCTGTCCAAAGCTGGCACGTGTATAGACACATGCAGTAAGCCTTGAACAGAGTAACTTTTACTTCATCAGAGCATTTTGCAAAGCGGCGCGCGAGCATGTTGCATCTGATGGACAGGTTCCTTCTCTCCCGTTCCATGTCCAAGTCGTCCCTCATGTCTTCCGTCATGATGTGACCAAGGTATCTGAATTGCTTCACAACCTTCACTGGTGAAGCCTTCAAATACACATTCGGTACATTCTCCGGACCTCTACCAGCACGAAAAACTAGCAACTCAGTTTTCGCCACGTTATATTTGAGGCCGTGCCTGACGGCGTAGTCTTCGCAGATAGCCAGTAGCTTTCTGAGGCCGCTGATAGAAGGACTTAGAAGCACCATGTCATCAGCGTAACTAAAATTATTGACGCACACGTCACCGATGTGACACCCGACTTTAGTGCTCCTCAGTTCCTCTATCAGGTCATTAATGTAGAAATTAAAGAGGTCCGGAGATGTAAGCCCCCCCTGACGAACCCCGCATTCCAGCCTATAAGCGCTGGATGTCGTGTCGCCCCATTTTACTACGTTGGTTTGGTTTTCGTACCAGTACTTGAAAATCTGGAGGACTCCTGCCGGGACCCGAGTCGCTGCAAATTTGTCCCAGAGAATTTCATAATTAACTAGGTCAAATGCGCGACTCAAGTCCAGGAAGCAGGCATATACAGACGTATCACGAGATCGGTAATATTTAACCACATGCTTAAGGCTAAAAATGGCCATATCCGTAGATAGTGCTGGACGAAAACCAAACTGCGCGTCATCTATACGAAGGTCATTCACCAGTGAAGGCTGCAAGAGCCGCTCAAACACCTTACCGATTACAGTACCTAAAGAGATAGGCCTATAATTAGCTGAACTGGCAACATTACCGGTTTTGTTCTTAATAATCGGCACTACCACGGTCTTCATAAGATTAGCAGGTAAGTAAGAGTACTTTAGGCACAGATTATAAAATTCACTCAATTTTACAAAAATCATGTCACCCGCACTATAGATATGTTCAAGACTCAAGCCGTCATGACCTGGCGATTTGCCTTTTTTCATACTTTGCACAGCTTTTGCCACATCCCTAGCACCAATAAGGTCATTATTGACACTACAGATGCGGTCCATGCTTGGAGTCTCAACTACATCTATAGATAGTTCTGACTTTAATTTAAACCTATTTACAAATAGTTCCGCAATATTTTTCGTGTTGTGCTCGCCGTCAACGTTCACTGGCAGAGCTTTCTTATGATTGATATTTTTAGTGGAGTTCCTAAATTTAATAAAGTTTTTATTTCTTCTATGGCTAGCAATTATATCCATTTTTATTTTCTCCTCGTTCGCCTGGCACCATTTAAGCTTATTTTTGAATTTACTACGTGATTTTGACATATTAGTATATACCTCTCCAGCGGACGGTCTTCCGGCGAGCAACCAACATTTAAAATACAATCTAGCAGAATCATGACTTTTTTTAACGTGATAGTTCCATCCAGTAACATGCTTATTTTGACGACGCCCACCAGAACGCACACAGGCAGTTTTCTTAGCTGCATTTTGTAAAATTTGAACTATGTGTGCATACGTATGATCTATAAATTGTAAATGATTATTAAAATTTAAACATAAATTGCCATTATCACAGTCAGAACATTCAATTAAAGATTTAATACTACTTAAATTATTATGACATTCTTCAGTGTACATTTTTATTTGACTAGAATTTCGGGAGCCCCATAAAATACCACGTAAGAGTTTAACCTCTTCGCACACTTTTATCTTGCTACTTATTGCATCTATATCACAACTGATAACCAGTGGAAAATGATCCGACCATAAAACATCATGCATAACATGGATAGAGCGGACCGAGTCATCTGCAGCCAGAGTAGTCAGGCAGTGATCCAACCACCGGGAGCAACCATGGGCCTCACTTACGTAGGTATACGTACCACCACCCGGACCGAGCCTCACTCGGTCAGCCCATATCCATGTCGCATCGTCACAGAAATTTTGCAGCTCATCACCGAAAATGGAGGCCGGGTGTGCGTTAAAATCCCCAACAATATAGGCGACTTCTAATTGACATTCTTCTATTATTGTACATACATTGGCCAATATATCAGTAAATTCGAGGATATTTTCCACATTGTCTTGTGGCATGTAAACGGAAAATACTAAAAAAGACTTCATACCAACGGTAAATTTAATTGCTGCTAGTCTATTATTCAGACATTCCACCACAGTCACCTGACTGAACTTGGACCGGTTCCACAGTACCGTCAAACCGCCGTAAGGTCGCCCACGCAGTGCCCCTGCGTTTAAATGTAGGCCAACAAAAATTCAAGATTTTTAAATAAAAATGTGGTTGTTGTGCCTCACTCGACATAGATAGGTATAGTGTGTCACGGACTTTTTTGTAGATATTAATAAGATCTACAAATTATTAAAACATTTTATGGTTCTATCTTTTGTAGTTTAGGCAGCGTACGCAAAATAAGTAACTTTTTTGGTTGATTTTTTTCAGCTTGTGTTCGAAAAATCCAAATATCTTACGGAACCCTATTTTTTTCCAAAATAAAATATAACCTATGTTACTCGTGGATAATGTAGCTTTCGTATGGTGAAAGAATTTTTAAAATCGGTCCAGTAGTTTTTGAGTCTATTCGTTACAACCAAACAAACAAAGTTTTCCTTTTTATAATATTAGTGTAGACAACAGTTTAGCTCTGAGAAGAACTTTTGCGTATGTGTAGTTAAAAAAAAAAAACCGTAAATTATTAGACTTCGCGCACGACCGCTGCGTAGGGAGCCGACTTCGCGCCTGAGCCGCGCGGGTATAAAATACCTTACTCATAGATCTAAACACCCCTCCCCCGCACACGCCCTCTTCGCAACGGGCCGTGCAGCAAAAATCGTAATATTTTAATTTCACCATAACTTCAAAACCAAACGTCCAATTTTAATCATTCAAAGACCAAATATTATCAACACAAACTGTTCTTATTGATGAAATAATTTATTTTGATAAGGATTAATAGCATGAGTAAAATAAACGCGTTTAAATGTAGTCCAAAAAAAAATCAAGATTTTGAAATAAAAATGTGGTTGTTGTGCCTCACTCGACATAGATAGGTATAGTGTGTCGCGGAATTTTTTGTAGATATTTATAAGATCTACAATTAATTAGAACATTTTATGGTTCTATCTTTTGTAGTTTAGGCAGCGTACGCAAAATAAGTAACTTCTTTGGTTGTTTTTTTTCAGTTGGTGTCCGAAAAATCCAAATATCTTACGGAACCCTATTTTTTTCCAAAATAAAATATAGCCTATGTTACTCGTGGATAATGTAGCTTTCGTATGGTGAAAGAATTTTTAAAATCGGTCCAGTAGTTTTTGAGCCTATTCGTTACAACCAAACAAACAAACAAACAAACAAAGTTTTCCTCTTTATAATATTAGTGTAGATCAGGATATGAACTTCTACATTGGGCATTGCAACTGAAGAGATACCTGACACAGACACCAAATAATTATTTAGAACTCTGTCAAAAAAATTAATTAAATTTAACAATGAGACACTCACTTATGATTAGGGCAAGTTTGGTGGTCACTGGCCCATTCCAAACTTTGAATAATAAAATTATAATATATTTAACCTTAAATCTATTTGCTCAGTAACTTTTTTGAAAACTACTTTTCACAGTAGTGCTAGCACATTACTATTTGGCAGCAGAATAACTAAGTCTAGAGATACAAGTGTTTTTTTACTCTTAACAACTAGGCATTTGATCAGCCATACTCATATATCAGCCATACATATATATCAGGCATACTCAGGCCTAAGGTGGAGTATGCCTAGTCTAATTCTAATATGAAGTGGGGGTGATTGCCTTCACTGACATTGTTCTAAGGGTGTACTGTGCATTCCCCCCTTACCAGCCAACCTAAGCCGTCCAAGCTCCTTGAATTAGGAGCTATGTAGGATTTGACCAGCCGGGTGTGTAACCACATGAGTTAACGACTCTCTGGCTTAAGGTGGAGCATGCCTAGTCTGGAATAACTGGATATCAAGGGGGCTGCCGGGACACATTGTTAGGGGGTTGGTCATAGAGTTGTCAACTTGAGGATAATCCGGCGAGCACTAGAAAATACCCTTACATCATGCGCTAGAGGGTGGTTGCTAGCCAGGAAAGACTAATAGGCATTTGTATTATAATACCAAATGAAGACAATCGTGGGTGACCCCCTTAAATGAGTGCGCCAGGATGACCTCTAACAGAGAAAAATGGCGAGGCATCGTGAGGCGTGTACTATCTGTCCCATCCACTACTACTTCTTGACGACCACGAACGCTCTGTCAAGAGCGTACCGACTTAGAAGAAGATTATAATACCCTTCTCTTTTTAGTGAAAGGAGTGTGTGTAGAGATGACCGCTGATCATAGACTAATATAGTAGACGTGACTAATATCGTACTACGTGTATCATTCTATACACGTTACGACTAATATCGTACTACGTGTATCATTCTATACACGTAGCTCCATCTATCGCATTTTGTATTTGCAGAGAGAAGGTGCCGATGCTAGCCGCCGTGGGGCCGGCCGCGCCCGCTCCCGGCGTGCCCACCATGCCCACCATCGACGCCGCCAAGCGGCGACAACTGCCTGCTTGGATTAGAGAAGGTTCGTTGAACGTCACACTGTTACTGGTAACCAGGGATCAGAGTACTAGAGAGTATTTTGGTTCAAATCAACAAATTAACTAGAGAGTATTGCTGATACCCTTACATTAAAGCGTGATGCGAGATTTTGCCATAATATAAAAAAATAAATATTGGGGCACATTTTACACAAGGCTGGTTAACCCCATACTGAACTATTTCTAGTTCGTATTATGGTAGCTAACACAACTGATATACTACTTTTGGCAATAAGGCCAAAATCTATTTAGAAAAAAGAAAACCAAATCTAACAGAATACAACTTGATTTTATTTAATTACAAACAAATTATTGAACAACAGCAAAGGTTTACACAATTACACAAACAATCAACTAATCAAAACAATTAAATGGAAAAGTGGGCAGAGTAACAGTGAGAAAGTGAGACGATGTTGTCGCTACGGTAGCCGAAAGCAAAGTGTCCCGATGTCCATGCTGCTCGGCGTTTTATACTCGTCGCTGTGACGTCATCACGTGGTAGATGAGGGTAGTTTCTCTCCAACACGGCCTCTCCTGACGGAGATCCGTCCTCGGATCTCTATGTGGACTCCTCGACTTTGTCATCAGAATCTGAGAACAGTACAACACAAATGCTCAAATCATGTTTAAGAGAAACAAACTTGTTCCTAACAATTTGTCAGTGTCATATTGTTAGAAGCAAGATAGGTACAAATTAATAAGCTCATGTTTAGACATGCTGCAGTCATGACAAAACATGTTCATATTAAACAGAAAATCAACGCGATACTGACGGATCCTTATGGGAACCGCTATACAGCCCCATCATAACCGTGTTATGATGCCGAAATACACGATGCTGACGGATCCTTATGGGAACCGCTATACAGCCCCACCATAACCGTGTTATGATGTCGAAATACACGATGCTGACGGATCCTTATGGGAACCGCTATACAGCCCCACCATAACCGTGTTATGATGTCGAAATACACGATGCTGACGGATCCTTATGGGAACCGCTATACAGCCCCACCATAACCGTGTTATGATGTCGAAATACACGATGCTGACGGATCCTTATGGGAACCGCTATACAGCCCCACCATAACCGTGTTATGATGTCGAAATACACGATGCTGACGGATCCTTATGGGAACCGCTATACAGCCCCACCATAACCGTGTTATGATGTCGAAATACACGATGCTGACGGATCCTTATGGGAACCGCTGTACAGCCCCACCATGACCGGGTCATGATGTCGAAATGCTGACGGAACATTTTCCGATATACAGCCCACAATGCTGACGGAGCATTCTCCGATATACAGCCCACAATGCTGACGGAACATTCTCCGATATACAGCCCACAATGCTGACGGAACATTCTCCGATATACAGCCCACAATGCTGACGGAACATTCTCCGATATACAGCCCACAATGCTGACGGAACATTCTCCGATATACAGCCCACAATGCTGACGGAACATTCTCCGATATACAGCCCACAATGCTGACGGAACATTCTCCGATATACAGCCCACAATGCTGACGGAACCTTTTCCGATATACAGCCCCACCATAGTTCCCCTTAAGGCAGAACTATGATGTCGAAACTCGAAACAATGCTGCAACCGCCAACCCCGCTCGGCACGGTGCTTGGCAGGCCGCTGCCGCCGCTGCTCGGCAGGCCGCTGCCGCCGCTGCTCGGCTGCCGCCGCTGCTCGGCTGCCGCCGCTGCTCGGCTGCCGCCGCTGCTCGGCTGCCGCCGCTGCTCGGCTGCCGACGGTGCTCGGCTGCCGACGGTGCTCGGCTGCCGACGGTGCTCGGCTGCCGACGGTGCTCGGCTGCCGACGGTGCTCGGCTGCCGACGGTGCTCGGCTGCCGACGGTGCTCGGCTGCCGACGGTGCTCGGCTGCCCACGGTGCTCGGCTGCCCACGGTGCTCGGCTGCCCAAGGTGCTCGGCTGCCCAAGGTGCTCGGCTGCCCAAGGTGCTCGGCTGCCCACGGAGCTCGGCTGGCCGCCACCTGCACATATTTGTCGGCATAGCCGCAGCCAAAGTGCTGCAGTCTACGCCGCCGCAGTCTCCGCTTCAGAGTTCTCGGCTGCCGTTGCCAATGCTGCTCAGCAGGCCGCTGCCGACGCTGCTCGGCAGGCCGCTGCCGACGCTGCTCGGCAGGCCGCTGCCGACGCTGCTCGGCAGGCCGCTGCCGACGCTGCTCGGCAGGCCGCTGCCGACGCTGTTCGGTAGGCCGCTGCTGCTTGGCAGGCCGCTGCCGACGATGACGATCTGCACGCCGTTACCTGCACATATTTGTCGGCATAGCCGCAGCCAAAGTACTGCAGTCTACGCCGCAAAACAGACAGTTTTTAAACAAAATTGGCAATATACCACTGAAAATAACTTGACAGGCCCAACAATTGACGCATTAGCTTACCATTCTTGGGATCAGTAATTCAGTCAACGCTTTAATTTTACCAGAGCTCGGTCGTATCTGACCCTGACTAATAGTTCGACTTAAGTATTCAATTTCTGTGGCCAAGAATGTACACTTATGGAAAAGCCTGTCTTAGTTAATACTGACTTAATGTAATTGGTCTATGTACCGTTTTAATTAAATTCAATAAATAAATACTGACAACACTTGGTTCAATAAAACAAATCTGCTATCTAAGGTCGTGCACTTAAGAGCAGAAAATCATCAATGTAAACGAGGACCCCAGCGGCCACATCCTTAACATCAGCAGTTACTCTTTCGCGACAAAAATTGACGCTTTTTTTTAATGTTACGAAACTGTTTTTATTTTGGCAAAGCAAGATTCAACCTTATGTCCAGGCTTTTTGCAAAAGGTACAAGAAAACAGAAATGTAATAAGATTGGTTAGATCTCACCACGCTTCCTATGGACCGGATCGCCTCGACAATGCGGACGGTACCCGAAGACAGCGCGGAGCTCGGAGATGCCCCGGTGACCTCCTGCTGTGCCCAGCTCAGTATCAGCACGCGATGCCCGCCGCGTCGGCATGCTGAACTCCAACACGGTGTCCGGTGCCTCCTTAGGCGCCGCTGGCACGGCGCGCGCCAGCTCAGTAGGCAGCGCCGCGACTGAACTAGTCGGCGTTGGTGTTGATGTCGGTACAGCGGCGTGTACCAACTCTGGCAGTGACCCGCCCAACGACGCCGCAGCCGGAGAAGCGCCCACGCGACGACGTCGTGATGGCGAAGTTGACCGACGTGGACTGCGATGCACTCTTTGCTCAGGAGATCGGCTGGGTCGCCGTGCTGACCGCTCCTCTAATGCTGTGAGACGTGACAAGATCGCCTCCATGGCGCTCCGAAACCATCAGGCGTACGCTCTCGGCGTCTATTAGAACGATGCTCACGGCTACCATGTCGACTGCCATGACGGCTGTGATGATATTCGCGGTCAGACATTTCATTTAAACCCCGTATGCGACAAAGAACACGAAAATAATTTAAGTCAGTGATAGGCTATACGTTGAATTCGAATCCCACTTCTGATTTTGGCAATAAGGCCAAAATCTATTTAGAAAAAAGAAAACCAAATCTAACAGAATACAACTTGATTTTATTTAATTACAAACAAATTATTGAACAACAGCAAAGGTTTACACAATTACACAAACAATCAACTAATCAAAACAATTAAATGGAAAAGTGGGCAGAGTAACAGTGAGAAAGTGAGACGATGTTGTCGCTACGGTAGCCGAAAGCAAAGTGTCCCGATGTCCATGCTGCTCGGCGTTTTATACTCGTCGCTGTGACGTCATCACGTGGTAGATGAGGGTAGTTTCTCTCCAACACTACATATACATACATATACATATTTTTTATATAGAAACAATTCTCTTATACCTTCCGGAAAAAAAAAAGTTAAGGAAACTGAAAATAAATTATACCCACTGACTAACACTTCATGTCAAAATGTATACAATCTAATCCTGGTACATATACTTGTTCACAAAACTCAGTAAGTACGATATCTTCTAATATATAAAATTTCCATGTCACAGTGTTAGTTACGTTACTCCTCCGAAACGGCTGGACCGACTTTTACCAAATTTTATTTGCGTATTCAGTAGGTCTGAGAATCGGCTACTATCTATTTTTCATACCCCTAAGTGATAAGGCAAAACAACGTTTGCCAGGTCAGCTAGTATGTTATAAATATGCATATTTCCAAATTTCCAGGTCTGGAGAAGATGGAGCGCGAGAAGCAGCGCGCTATAGAGCGGGAAGAAGAGAAGAAAATGCGAGAAGAGGCCGAGAGAGAGAAGAAGAGATTGGAAGAAGAGGAGTTAGAGAGATTGAAAGCAGTGGCTGGTGGACAGCCCATGTTACCACCGAAGAGCAAATTTGTAAGTAACATTTCTTGTACTGTTTTTGCGTTTCGACCCAATGCTGGGCAAAGAGTTCCACAATTTCCTACCACCACTGTATCTACTTCTTTCATGTACAGTGTAAACTCCATGTATCGTCACGACGATTTAACGACGAACTCTCTAAAGGGTCGAAAGCAATTGGCTTTAGTTGGTTTAGCTTGTATTCTATGATACATTCATTCATACAATGATACATTCTCTCCATTTAACGACCACTCTCTATAACGCCATAAAATGCACAGTCCTTTCAGTGTTGTTATATAGAGTTTACACTTATTTCTAATCTTATCTTACTTAAAAAGTAAGATAAATGCGTCTGTTTGTGTGTATGTGTGTTAGTGTGTATATTGTTACGAAGAAATTTGGAATGTAGAATGAAGAAGAGCTTAGACCCTGTATTACCACTAGGCTACTTTTATCCCGAATTAACGCAGGTAGCATCGCGGGGCGAATCTAGTAAAGACTAAATAGAAGTGTCTTACATATTTATGTATCGGTATAAAATATTTATGTATGAATGGTTTCGTCTCTATAAGTACTAAAGTGGTTAATTTACCATTAATTTATTGTTGTTTCTGTTAATCATCATATCTATAATGCTGGCAAAGAAAGAAATAAATAAATATTAGGGCACATTTCACACACTGGTTAACCCCTTACTATTGCTGGTTTATGTTATGGTTGCTAACACAACTGATATACTACATATACATACATACATATTGTATATTTATATCTATTTTATAAAATTCGTTCGAATGTTGAATGACATTAGCCTATTTTGTATTATCTGTTAAGAAAAGTCCAAGTTCCAAGTCTTAGTTTTAACCACACCGGCTCCCGGTATGTGAACAGTTGCGACGAAAATGTGTTTATACCGGGAGCCGGTGTTTCAACATAAAAGTGGTTAAATAAAATAAACCCACTGCCAACGAATTTAGTTCAGCACAAAATGTTGGCCGTGCCGAGAATCGATATCGGAACCTTCTGATTGGCATTCCGGCATCGTTACTATTACGCCAACTAGGTCGTCATTGTAAATAGAAGAAAATCTATTTTGTGTAAACCAAATATTTATTTTTCATTTCACAGGAATCAGATTCAGAAGGCGAAGAGATGGCAGAGAACGGCGAGCCTGAAGCGCCAAGTCCAGAAGCCAAGGAGGAGTCTCAAGATGAGGAGCCTGTAGAAGAGGAAGAGGAGAGGGAGCCGCCGCTCCTCAAGAAGAGCAAAGAGGAGATTATGCAGGAAGTGGTAAGATTGCAATAAAAATTGACTCAGGTGTCACTTTACTGAAGAAACCGAGAAGGTAATCTCGGTTATAGTTCCGAGAGGGGAATAGCAAATTGACTCAGGTGTCATTTTACTGAAGGAACCAAGAAGGTAATCTCGGTTAATGTTCCAAGAGGGGAATAACAAATTGACTCAGGTGTCACTTTACTGAAGGAACCAAGAAGGTAATCTCGGTTAAAGTTCCAAGAGAGGAATAACAAATTGACTCAGGTGTCACTTTACTGAAGGAACCAAGAAGGTAATCTCGGTTAAAGTTCCAAGAGGGGAATAACAAATTGACTCAGGTGTCACTTTACTGAAGGAACCAAGAACGTAATCTCGGTTAAAGTTCCAAGAGGGGAATAACAAATTGACTCAGGTGTCACTTTACTGAAGGAACCAAGAAGGTAATCTCGGTTAAAGTTCCAAGAGGGGAATAACAAATTGACTCAGGTGTCACTTTACTGAAGGAACCAAGAACGTAATCTCGGTTAAAGTTCCAAGAGGGGAATAACAAATTGACTCAGGTGTCACTTTACTGAAGGAACCAAGAAGGTAATCTCGGTTAAAGTTCCAAGAGGGGAATAACAAATTGACTCAGGTGTCACTCTACTGAAGGAACCGAGAAGGTAATCTCGGTTAAAGTTCCAACAGGGGAATAGCAAATTGACTCAGAAGTCACTTTGCTGGAATCATTGACGACCTCGTTGGCGTAAAGGTCACCATGCCGGTCTGCTAATCAGAAGGTTCCGGGTTCGATTCCCGGCCCGGTCAACATCTTTGTGCTTAACTAAATTTGTTGGCTGTGGGTCTGGGTGTTAAATATGTATTTATATATAATATGTATGTATGTATGTATATGTAGTATATCAGCTGTGTTAGCAAGCATAGTACGAGCTAGAAATGGTTCAGTATGGGGCTAACCAGCCGTGTGTGAATGTGTCCTAATATTTATTTTATTTATTTTAATCTATAATAATAAAGATTAACAAACATTGACAGGGATCAAAGTCACGACCTCCAGAAAACGAGGCAGCCGCACGCCCAACTGAGCTGTCATCACTTCAAATATTAGCAACTTAATAATTAGTACCTGGTTGACCGAGCTTTGCCCAGTATTTTTTTTAATATGACATTTTCTGAAAATTATTCCTAGCTAGATCGTTTCATCACCCCCGAAACCCCCTCCCTATATACTAAATTTCGTTGGAGCCGATTCCGAGATTCCAATTATATATATATAAGAATTGCGCATTTAAAGATATAAGATACAAGTTCTTACTAAGAGATGTGATAAAATAATTATTTGACATTGCAGATGCTAGCGGTCCGTCGGTCTCTCACCGAGATCCTACTCGAGGTGACCGATCAGGAGATCCTAACGGTGAGCCAGGAAGAGTTCAACCGATTTACCGCAGCACAAGGTATTTCAACACTTAGCTTTACACAGAGATCGAGATTTTGCATCAAGACTTACCTTGCAGCGTGACATAAATATTGACTCTAAAAACAACCTGTGATAATTTGAAACTGTGATTGTGTGTCTACTGAAATAAAACTGTGTTTTGTTTTTATTTTATACCTTCTATTGTTCTAATAAAGTCTCATTTCAGATGAGGATTATGATACATGTGGTTGTGATTAATGTTGGTTTTATTTATATGGTAAAAGCATCGCGTCTCAACGCAGTTAAGGCGGGCAAGTCGAAGGCGCTTGCAGCTATCACGGGACTGGGTCAGTATTGCTCTTGGAGGTCTTTGTAAAAGGGCTGGGAAACTAGCAAAGACTAAGTCTAAGTCTAAAAAGAAACTCTTTTTTTACTTTCCAAACTGTTGCATAAATTTTTACATGTTATATGTCAATAGGGGTTGTAAAAAAAATGCTTGTAGTCAGTCAGTAGGTAGTAGATAGATTTTCGGCGTAGTGAAAAAATATCAGAATTTGCCTCAAAAAAAAACTCATTCTCAAAAGACGTATTCTTTGCATCCTCTTTTTTTCTCGTCCTTTCGACTCCTTTCCATCCAAAGGTTGCCTGCATAGATCGCTTTTAGCGATAAAGCTGCCGTTTAAATTATTAAGTGTTGTTACTTTGTTATATTTCTTTTTTACGTATGATCTGCCCAATAAAAAGTTAATCTATCTTTCTAAAGTCGAGCTTCTTTCCCAGCGCCTTTGAGAATATATGTCGTTAACATTATTAAATTATCTTGAAACCGGCATTGATCTCGCTTATTTGTTATAGTTTGCGAGACGTATTTGACGCACAAGCATGGTGGTTAGTGAAAATGGTAGTTTTGATCTAAAAATGCACTTTTTTACCTTTACATTTTAGATTGTTGCTTATGAAATGTTTAATAGAGTTCATTTCAAAACATTGACTTTGATCTTGACATTTCACTTTCGGCGCATACAGATGCAAAACCTTGAGTTTCCAATTTTAGCGTTATAAATCTTAAAAGGTTATAAAAAATACGTAACTGAATATTGTTTACAGAAAGTATATTGATAACAAGTTTTGCACCAATTACACTTACCAAAGCGATATGCAGTGTGAACTCTATATAACGACACTGAAGGGACTGCGTTTTATAGCGTTATAGAGAGTGGTCGTTAAATGGAGAGAATGTATTTTTGTATGGAATACAAACTAAACCAACTAAAGCCAATTGATAACGACGCTTTAGAGAGTTTGTCGTTAAATCGAGTTACGTTACATGGAGTTTACACTGTAATTTAAACCATCGTTATAGATAAGAACAATTAGAGATATTTAAATATTTCATTTTTCATCAGTTAAATTCAGTTGATACTGAGGTTAAGTTTTTGACATACTATTTATTGTATTATGTCAAATTTAAATTTATTGATGATAGATCTCAAAAATATATATTTAGTAGAAATGAAAGAAACAGTAAAATGAGAAATACAATGTTGGTATAAATATTGTATTTATTGTTTTTTATACATCCTCTGCACGATTTCTCAAAAACTTTCACTATATAAAACCTATAACGCAAGCAGCATGCAAACTCGAGATTTTGACCCGTGAAACGATTCGAAATGATTATTTTCCTTTAATCTTTGGGCTGGCTTGTCTCATTAAACGGATTTTCTATTTAAAACAACCACCATGAATGTGCTGGTGTTCATTCTATTTCAGCTTTACAAATCTAGTATTTGCGTAATTGACAAAACCCTAAAAAAGTGGTAAATTGCGAATTGATTGGTAAGAAAAACATTTGACCTACTTAAATTACTATAAGTAAATATTAATCTGTAATTATAAAAACAGAGGCATGTAGCCAAAATGGGGTATATTATTTATCCTTATAGGGTTTGTTAATAGATTAAGATGTATGACAATATCTACATACAAAAAATGCAACAGATTTTAAAGTTCGTAGAAGTTATTTATAATGAACCATTTTTAGTTATTTTCTGAATTTTGTATTCTATCATATTGGATGTTACTGCTGGTACATACTTAATACTTAAGTTATGTACTTGCAAGAAAGAGCGAGAAGATACGACTTAACGGAATTAGTTTTTATTGAATCTAGAAAAATCTGTCGATAGATGCCTTACAGTTGCCTTTGCTGTTAACCACACGAGTTAACAGCAAAGGCAACTGTAAGGCATCTATCGACAGTTTAGCAAAGGCAACTAACTGTAAGGCATCTATCGACAGTTTTTTATCTAACTAGATTCAATAAAGTGCTGTTAACTCTTGTAATTGTGGTAACCACATGAGTTAACAGCACTCTAGCGCCCTGCTGTTCAAATGTAGTAATAAAAAAAAGCAATCTGAAGATCAGTTGTGTTTTGTCTAAGTTAGTTTGATATTTTTGGCAGATGACCTAGGACATCCCTGTTCTAATTATCGCATCAAGCTAAATTTAGACGTCATAGTGTACAGTGTTATTTCTCGTTTGTCATCTCCTTAACACTAAATAATTTGGTTAACACACACATTTTTTTTATCTATAACTATCTATGGATCAGTGTTTCTGTTCAAATTTTTGAATGTCAAATGTGTTATCTTCTAAAGTATTTTTTTAACGATTCTAATGGATGATATAAATATATGATTATGATAATAATTATATCAATCAGCACTCTTTGACCTGGGGCCGGTGTTGTGGCTCGTCAATGTTTTCTTTTATAATTCTTGTGTATTATTTTTTCTTTGTTGTTCTGGTCACAAAATAAATGATTCTTTCTTTCTAATGCATGGGTATATAATTAATTTACAGTACGGCACGATACCGTAAGGTTAATAAATGATTTGTTTTCATTGATCTTCGTACGAGCTAAGAAAACTCCGGCGTCGAGAGTTTGCAAGCCGTCCGTAAACCTCTGACTTAGCTTAATGTGTTATAATGTTTATGTGTTAGCGTTTTGTTAGCAAATAGTTGTGTGTGCAGGTTTGGGTGCTTACGAGAGCAGCAGTGAAGAGAGTGCTGAAGAAGACGAGCGGGACGATCTGTCTGATCATCAGTTGCAGGTAATTTTACTTTATGTCCTTATCCGTAGTCGCATAAGAAAAAAAAAAATTGAACTTGTTCACGCACGTTGAGATCTGAAACCAAATTAAGCAAAGGAAACATCAAAATACAGTGTATTCAGTGTTGTTATAAAGAGCTTACAAGCTGAAGGGACTGTGCATTTTATGCTGTTAGATAAAGATAAAAATAAATAATTTATTGGCCTTACAACATCTCATCGCATTGGCAAGTCATTCAGATTTACATTGGATTTAAAATAAAACACTACATTATTACTTATATTAAAATTAAATCAAAGGTGACTAATTATAATCTATTCAGTTAAATAAAGCGTTATAGAGAGTGGTCGTTAATTGGAGAGAATGTATCATTGTATGGAATACAAGCCAATTGATTACAAAGCTTTAGAGAGTTTGTCGTTAAATCGAGTGACGTTACATGGAGTTTACACAGTATTTATAAATTGTTTGCTGCAACTCAGTAAATGCTGGTAAACGGATCTACAAAACAAACGGAAACTATAAATAATCTGCAGAAGCAACTAAAACGTCGTGTCATTATCGTATATACGAGTACATATATATTTAAAAAAAGCCAACATATTTTACCATGAACAAATATGGACTACTTCACTACCTATTTGCCTAGACAACAACAGTAGGTAGGTACACGCAGCACCAGCTACTGGACCACAAAGGCAGGAGGAATTAAATTTAACACATTTCATTGCTGGATCAGAAAACCAATGAAATAAGTCTGGAAGTGTACATGCACGAACTTACCCCCACTACGTCGACTTTGGCAACTCAAGTTGTTTGCCGGCTACTGCACCTTAGGGGCTAATAACTAGGGCTAAACAAGAGTTCTATGAGAAAAACCTAGTTCTAAGACCCACCTATTTTACCTACGTCGACTTTGGTTCAAGATTTTTGGCTGGCCACTGCATCTTAGGGGCTAAATAAGAGTTCTATGAGAAAAACCTAGTTCTAAGACCCACCTATTTTACCTACGTCGACTTTGGCTCAAGATTTTCGCCGGCCACTGCACCTTGAGGCTAATACGTAAAGCTAAACAAGAGTTCTACGAGAAAAACCTAGTTCTTAGACCCACCTATTTTACCTACGTTGACTTTGGCTCAAGATTTTTGCCGGTCACTGCACCTTAGGGGCTAACAAGAAGGGCTAAATAAAAATTCTATGAGAAAAACCTAGTTCTAAAACCCACCTATTGTACCTACGTCGACTTTCGCTCAAGATTTTTGCCGGCCACTGCACCTTAGGGGCTAACGAGTAGGGCTAAAAAAGAGTTCTATGAGAAAATCCTAGTTCTAAGACCCACCTATTTTACCTACGTCGACTTTGGCTCAAGTTGTTTGCCGGCCACTTCACCTTAGGGGCTAACAAGTAGGGCTAAATAAGAGTTCTATGAGTAATACCTAGTTCTAAGACCCACCTATTTTACCTACATCGACTTTGGGCTCAAGATTTTTGCCGGCCACTGCATCTTAGAGGCTAATAATAATAAGTAGGGCTAAATAAGAGTTCTATGAGAAAAATCTAGTTATAAGACACACCTATTTTACATACGTGGACTTTGGCTCAAGATTTTTGCCGGCCACTGCATCTTATGGGCTAAATAAGAGTTCTATGAGAAAAACCTAGTTCTAAGTCGACTTTGGCTCAAGATTTTTGGCCAGCCATTGCATTTTAGGGGCTAATAAGTAGGGCTAAATAAGAGTTCTACGGGAAAAACCTAGTTCTTCGACCCACCTATTTTACCTCTATCCGTCTTGTAGGAAATCATTCGCCGCCGCCGCAAGGAGTTCGAACGGGTGGCCGCTGACATCGAAGCGGAAGTGCGGCGGGCAGAGGCCAAGGAGGCGGGGGAAGACTCACCCGCGCCCAGTGACACGCCAGAACCGCCCAGACGAGCTTCTAGTATGTACTGCTTTTTTCTAGAACTAGCTTGGTTGGTCCCTTAAGTAGTTATATACCTTTCAATATTAAATCAATTGTAATATGTTCATGAATTACATGCACCTATTAAAAACTTTAGACAAAATCACTTTGCAGAAAACACGTGACAGTTCATTCCCTCTCATTCGCGCTCATTTAATTACGCAAGCGAGAACACTTACCCCTTTAAATGTTTATTTTACTGACGCGAGTTATACCCTGATTTTAATTTTAGAGAAAAAACATAATAGTGGTAATTATTGTTATTAAGAAAAAAATATTAAGTCATTAAATAGTGCAATCCAAAATTTGTCATTCTAATTTTTGTAAGGACACTGCAATTTATACACGGCTGGTTAGCCCCATACTGAACCATTTCTAGTTTGTGTTATGATAGCTAACACAACTGATATACTACATATACATACATATTTAACACCCAGACCGACAGCCAACAAATTTAGTTCAGCACAAAGATGGTGGCCGTGCCGGGAATCGAACCCGGAACCTTCAGATTGGCAGTCCGGCATGGTAACCATTATGCCAACGAGGTTGCCAACTTGCTTGATTGGTCCGTTAAGTAATTATACATTACCTTTCAATATTTAATCAATTGAAATTTGTTCATGAATTACATATTATACCTATTGAAAACTTTAGACTAAAGCACGTTTGCGGGCCCATTCACCAACTATATAACTTGATTCAATAAAGAAAACATGTGACAGTTCGTTCCCTCTCATTCGCGCTCATTTAATTACGCAAGCGAGAAGACATACCCCTTTAAATGTTTATTTTGCTGACGCGAATAATACCCTGATTTTTAAATTTAGACAAAAATATTTATAACAGTGGTAAGTATTGTTATTAAAAAAATATATTAAGTCATTAAATAGTGCCATCCAAAATTTTACATTCTCATTTTTTTATTTACACACTTCTGGTTAGCCCCATACTAAACCATTTATAGTTTGTTTATGGTTGCTAACAATAACTGATATGCTACATAGACATACATAAATACTTTACTTTGAACCATATTAAATACCCAGACCGACAGCCAACAAATTTAGTCCATCAAGATGTTGGCCGCGCTAGGAATCGAACCCGGGACCTCTGGTTGGCAGTCCTATGCAGGACTGCCAACCAGAGGTCCCGGGTTCGATTAGCAGTCCTATGCAGGACTGCCAACCAGACGCTAACCAGGTCGTCAAACAATTCCAATGTATCACATTTTATTCTGATACATACTTAAATTGTCAAAAAATAAAATGAAACGTTCTTGTTTATATACTCGTATATAGGTAGTTTGAGATTAAAAAGGCGGAACAAGATTGGCTCAGTCGTTTATTGGTGTACTGGCACTTAACAAGACTGGGTTTAAAATAGGTAAGCAGTTATTTTTTTATAGATGTTATTTTGAAACAAGTGAATACTTAAAAAAAATACATACAGTCGAATATATATCTAACCTATTTTGAAGTCGGTTAAAAATAAGAAAACCATCATCATGTAAAAAAAAGGTGCCGAATCACAGTTGGATAACAAGTTCAGCACTAATGGTTCAAACTACCGTACCTTCTGTATTTTATGTTAATAAAGATATTATTATAATTAATTTGCTTTCCAAAAGACACAAAGTTCGTCAATAAAAAGCGGAGTTCTGAAGTTGTTCCTTCAGAACTCCGCTTTTAGCTTTAAACATCCATTATTTGAAGTCGACTAAAATTATATTGCACAGCTGGTTTATGTTTTTGTATACGCTAGGTTTGCGATTGTAGTAAACTACAATTCACCTGCCCGATTACGTTTCTTATAAATCAGTAATTGCACTGCTGTTACTAAAGCGTGCATTGGTTAATGTCTAGACGAGAATAAATGACTCACGAACAATGTTATACTAACACCTTCAACCTAATTTTTTTTAAAGGGGTTAAGTGTATTTTTTTTTGTTGACTGGGGCAATCTTCAACAAGATACCTGGCTACGATAAGGTGCAGCCAGGTTATGTGGGATTTGTACCCAATAAAACCCCCCCCGGTGACCTACCTCTGTGCTTAACGGAGGCTCCGGGTTCTTCTGGAAAACACCACGAAGACCCTCCTTGCACTGCGCTGTGGCCCTTAATTGCTGTCCTATCCGCCTGCGAAAGCGACAGTCTCACGCCGTTGTCGTCCACCCCGGACTCGATGAAGCAGGTATCGGAACCCCATCTCCGAACACCCTCGAGTCTGGTGCCCCTTTTAGTCGCCTCTTACGACAGGCAAGGGTAGTTCCGTAGCCTTATTCTTTCACCCAGGCTGCATGGTTAAGGCCCCCTCCTTGAGTCTCCTAGTAACCTCGCAAGGGTATCTTTACATAAAAGACATTGCTAGGTATTATTATTGTATGTACACTACTCAATGTTACTATTAATTGAATAATAACATTGTATAATCAAAGTTATCAATTGAAAAAAAAACTAGAAACTGAAACTGAATTTACCTGTAAGTGATTATGTACTGTGGTTTTCGCTCGCGCTTACCTAGTAAAAACCGCTTCACTTCAGCCTTGAAAATTGTTTAAATGTTATCGTAAAGGCATGTTGTGCAATAATATCGTAAAACTGCGTAAAGTAATTGCCCTTGGTCGTTACTGGATCACTTGGAAAGTCAATATGAAAGTGTTATTTTTTCGAAATAGTTGAGTAATATTTTGAACAGGTAAATTGTAAACAATAATTAAATTCGGTTGCAATGTAGAGTCAATTGATCAAAAGCAAAATTTGTTTTCGGAAAACTTCTTACGGCTAGGCATTTGACCAGCAAAGCTTGTAACCTGGTCTAGGTGGAGCACGCCTAGTCTGGAATAACTGGATCTCGTGAAGGGTGCTAGAACACACTGTTAGTTGCATGGCGGTAGATTTTTTAACTTAATGGTGGTTTCTACCCAGGCGAGCATTAGAAAATACCCTACCACCATGCTATGGTTTCCTCAAGATGTTTTCTTTCACCGTGTGTGAAATGTGTCCTAATATTTATTTATTTACGTCATTTTACGTAATTGTCAGTCAACGACATCGTTTTCCTTAAACAATTTCAGTAAAAAGGCAAAACAACGTTTGCCGCGTCCCTATAAGATATATAGATCCTTACCGTGTGTATACGATTTTTTTACCCTCCTAAAATCCTACCTCTGATTTGAATATCGGTGACCTATTTTACGCTATTCCAATCATACTAGGTTTGCATGCATGCCTCTCGCATTTGCATTCTCCATACTTGTTCTTTCTTTCATTCAATCATCTAATTATCTAATCTAAAATAAAAGGTACTATCTAATTATTTATTCACAACGTCGTGAGGTGGATAGGAATAATGTTTATTTCACTCACTTTATTTTTTAAACCTTATTTTACTTTTATAAAGTTATAGAAGGGAACAGCTTGATCTTTGATACACATGTCGACTGATACTATATAGTCGGTAAATATTAAATCTCAACGGGTGACATTTGGAAAAAAAAAATAACAAAAAAGGGCGAGTCGGGTTCGCGCAAGGAGGGTTCCATCATCTAAAAAAAATGCCCAATCAAACATGTTTATGGTAAGGGAACACTCTTAAATACGAGTATAAGTAGTACTTTAAATTCGTTATTGTTTTTTAAATCTTATATATAAAATTTCCATGTCACAATGTTAGTTACCGTACTCCTCTGAAACGGCTTGACCGATTTTTACCAAATTTTATATGCTTGTTCAGTAGGTCTGAGAATCGGCTACTATCTATTTTTCACACCCCTAAGTGAGGCAAAACAACGTTTGCCGGGTCAACTAGTATAATATATAATCAAATGTTATATTTATAGGATCTACCAAATGTATCGTATTGTAAAGATCGAGTAAAAAAAATATTAAAAATTACGTTTGTTGTATAGGAAATGTATGTTAATTTTTTATTTAATTATTCATTTTGAAAAGTAAAATACAACTACATATACAGCGTAAACTCTATATAACGACACTGAAGAAACTGCGCAATTTATGGCGTTATAGAGAGTGGTCGTTAAATAGAGAGAATGTATCATTATATTTAATTCAAGCTAAACCAAATAAAGCCAATTGAATTTGACGCTTTAGAGAGTGTGTCGTTAAATCGAGTGACGTTACATGGAGTTTACACTGTATTTGGAAAATTTTTCGCTTCCAACTGTTACCGTTATTAACACTAAACATATTTGTAAAAACTTCAGTTTTCTAGCTATCACATATACATAATTACAAATACAGCCTGGTGACAAACAGACAGACAGCGGACGCTTAATAATAGGGTCCGTATTTTACATTTTAAGTACGAAACCCAAAAAACTGTCTCTGACCTTCTAACTTACACAATACAAAATACTATATATAGCAACATATCGCATGTTTGCGGCACGGACTTTCCTCATTGGCTTTATTTTTAAACATTCTTTTGAAATTACCAGTGCATTCAAGTTGAATGGTAATTTAACTTACGCAAAACTATAAAGAACGACTTTCATGCGACTATTTTTATCACAGAAAGGTTATTCTGCGCTCTTTCGCTAAATATATTGTTGGTAATCATTTTTAACCTACTTTTGCCAAAAAAATTAACTTGTTGGAAACATAGTAACTTTTTATACATTAGACTTAATAAACATTTATTTTCATGAAATACAAAAATTTTCACTTTTTAACCGACTTCAAAAAGGAGGAGGTTATATATTCGACGTGTATGTATTTTTTTTTTTTTTTATGTATGTTCATCGATTTCTCAGCCATTTGTGGATCGATTCTCAAAATTCTTTTTTTAAATGAAAGAGTATGGTTCTGAATTGGTCCCATTGTCACCAAAACTGGTTCTGATGATGGACTCCTAGGGAAATCGAAGAAAAACCTAAAAAGTTAGGTTGTTTTTACGCATGAAGAGAGATTCACGCTCATTTGGCTGTACTGTTATTCATGAAATTTGAGAAGAAAATAGGTAAGACTATGTGTTGACACATACGCTACTTTTTATCCCGAAAATAAATACTATTCCCGTGGGATGCACCAAATAACATATAAATCTTTTTAACTTCTTCACGCTCGAACGGTTGCACTGACATTGATGAAATTTGGAATGAAGATAGGTTAGACTATGTGTTTACACATAGGCTACTTTTTATCCCGAAAATAATTATTGTTCCCGTGGGATGCACCAAATAACACATGACACACTGATTTCGCTAAAATTTGATATAGGGGGTAGACTAGACCTTGTATAACACGAAGGTTACTTTTTATCTTAATTGTTTAAAATTAAGTCTGTTTTTATTAATTAAGTCATTGCTATTCCCGTGGGATGCCCAAATAACTCGATAACCTGTTTTACTTCTACGCGCTCATACGGCAATACAGATTTCGCTCATAAAATTAGCAGCCTGGCTAACAAAAGTAATCTGACGCGAACATCGAGGCTAAGCAACGGCCCATGCGGCCAGTCTTTGGATGGGTAACCATGCACAAGACTTCCATAAAAAAATGTGATATTTTCATCTGGGCGTTACTGTGCTTCGGATAACACAATAATTTGTTGGGCCTGGACCACTACTCTTAGTACAAGCAGGGGTCAAACTAAATCAGGGGCTTGAAAAACTCTCGACGCCAGAGCTTGGCCACTTGGGTCATACTTAGTGGAAAAAGGAACTGTAAAATTTGATATAATTAATAGACAAGACCCTCGAACGGATAAGGAAAATATTTACGCGCTCGCTTCGCTAGGAGTTATCCCGCTTCGTTGGAATTTCCCCCAGGATTTTCTTGGCTTATGACACTCCAAATATTATATAATTTGTGCTGCTTTGGACTTCAAACGGTTCGAACAAATACGGTGAAAATTTTCGCGCTCGCTTCGCTCGCGCATAGCTCGCTTCGCTCGCAATTAGTTCTAGTACGTTTTGACACAACAAACATTATGTAATTTGTGCTGCTTTGGACTTCTTTTTGTTCAAACGGTTCGAACAAATACGGTGAAAATTTTCGCGCTCGCTTCGCTCGCGCATAGCTCGCTTCGCTCGCATCCACCTATTTTCGCTCGCACTTGGTTCTAGTAAGTTTTGACACAACAAACATTATGTAATTTGTTCTGCTTTGGACTTATTTATGTTCAAACGGTTCGAACAAATACGGTGAAAATTTTCGCGCTCGCTTCGCTCGCGCATAGCTCGCTTCGCTCGCATCCACCTATTTTCGCTCGCACTTGGTTCTAGTAAGTTTTGACACAACAAACATTATGTAATTTGTGCTGCTTTGGACTTCTTTATGCTCAAACGGTTGGAACAAATACGGTGAAAATTTTTGCGCTCGCTTCGCTCGCGCATGCCTCGTTTCGCTCGCACTTGGTTCTAGTAAGTTTTAACACAACAAACATTATGTAATTTGTGCTGCTTTGGACTTCTTTATGTTCAAACGGTTCAAACAAATACGGTGAAAATTTTCACGCTCGCTTCGCTCGCGCATAGCTCGCTTCGCTCGCATCCACCTATTTTCGCTCGCACTTGGTTCTAGTAAGTTTTGACACAACAAACATTATGTAATTTGTGCTGCTTTGAACTTCTTTATGCTCAAACGGTTGGAACAAATACGGTGAAAATTTTCGCGCTCGCTTCGCTCGCGCATAGCTCGCTTCGCTCGCATCCACCTCTTTTCGCTCGCACTTGGTTCTAGTAAGTTTTGACACAACAAACATTATGTAATTTGTGCTGCTTTGGACTTCTTTATGCTCAAACGGTTGGAACAAATACGGTGAAAATTTTTCGCGCTCGCTTCGCTCGCGCATAGCTCGCTTCGCTCGCATCCACCTCTTTTCGCTCGCACTTGGTTCTAGTAAGTTTTGACACAACAAACATTATGTAATTTGTGCTGCTTTGGACTTCTTTATGTTCAAACGGTTCGAACAAATACGGTGAAAATTTTCGCGCTCGCTTCGCTCGCGGATAGCTCGCTTCACTCGCATCCACCTATTTTCGCTCGCACTTGGTTCTAGTAAGTTTTAACACAACAAACATTATGTAATTTGTGCTGCTTTGGAGTTCTTTATGCTCAAACGGTTGGAACAAATACGGTAAAAATTTTTGCGCTCGCTTCGCTCGCGCATGGCTCGTTTCGCTCGCACTTGGTTCTAGTAAGTTTTAACACAACAAACATTATGTAATTTGTGCTGCTTTGGACTTCTTTATGTTCAAACGGTTCAAACAAATACGGTGAAAATTTTCGCGCTCGCTTCGCTCGCGCATAGCTCGCTTCGCTCGCATCCACCTATTTTCGCTCGCACTTGGTTCTAGTAAGTTTTGACACAACAAACACTATGTAATTTGCGCTGCTATGGACTTCTTTATGTTCAAACGGTTCGAACAAATACGGTGATAATTTTCGCGCTCGCTTCGCTCGCGCATAGCTCGCTTCGCTCGCATCCACCTATTTTCGCTCGCACTTGGTTCTAGTAAGTTTTGACACAACAAACATTATGTTATTTGTGCTGCTTTGGACTTCTTTATGCTCAAACGGTTGGAACAAATACGGTGAAAATTTTCGCGCTCGCTTCGCTCGCGCGTAGCTCGCTTCACTCGCATCCACCTCTTTTCGCTCGCACTTGGTTCTAGTAAGTTTTGACACAACAAACATTATGTAATTTGTGCTGCTTTGGACTTCTTTATGCTCAAACGGTTGGAACAAATACGGTGAAAATTTTCGCGCTCGCTTCGCTCGCGCATAGCTCGCTTCGCTCGCATCCACCTCTTTTCGCTCGCACTTGGTTCTAGTAAGTTTTGACACAACAAACATTATGTTATTTGTGCTGCTTTGGACTTCTTTATGTTCAAACGGTTCGAACAAATACGGTGAAAATTTTTGCGCTCGCTTCGCTCGCGCATGGCTCGTTTCCCTCGCACTTGGTTCTAAAGTTTTGACACAACAAACATTATGTAATTTGTGCTGCTTTGGACTTCTTTATGCTCAAACGGTTGGAACAAATACGGTGAAAATTTTCGCGCTCGCTTCGCTCGCGCATAGCTCGCTTTGCTCGCATCCACCTCTTTTCGCTCGCACTTGGTTCTAGTAAGTTTTGACACAACAAACATTATGTTATTTGTGCTGCTTTGGACTTCTTTATGTTCAAACGGTTCGAACAAATACGGTGAAAATTTTTGCGCTCGCTTCGCTCGCGCATGGCTCGTTTCCCTCGCACTTGGTTCTAGTAAGTTTTGACACAACAAACATTATGTAATATGTGCTGCTTTGGACTTCTTTATGCTCAAACGGTTGGAACAACTACGGTGAAAATTTTCGCGCTCGCTTCGCTCGCGCATAGCTCGCTTCGCTGGCATCCACCTATTTTCGCTCGCACTTGGTTCTAGTATGTTTTGTCACAACAAACATTATGTAATTTGTGCTGCTTTGGACTTCTTTATGCTCAAACGGTTGGAACAAATACGGTGAAAATTTTCGCGCTCGCTTCGCTCGCGTATAGCTCGCTTCGCTCGCATCCAGCTCGATTTGCTCCCAATTGGTTGCCTGCCTGGCACACGCCAAATTTTTTCATCGTGAAGTTTATTTGGCTATCCATAGCTAAAACTTAAACAAAATATTATTACCAACCACTAAAAATGTAAAAATAAAATTGTTTTAAAAAACAAACAACCGACTTCAAAAACACAACTAAAAAGGGAAAAATAATTTTAAGCCTAAATCAAATCAAGAATATATAAATAGAATAGGAGAGTTTATTTCATGTACTTATAAAAAACTATTTGCAATTTTTAATAATCCTGTATTCTTGAAGTCGGTGCCATATAATAAGAACAAATTAATGTTTGTTAAAAAAAACTATTTTCAATTGTCTTTCTTTGCTGGCACCGACTCCAAGAATACAGGATTAGTAAAAATTGCAAATAGTTTTTTATAAGTACATGAAATAAACTCTCCTATTCTATTTATATATTCTTGATTTGATTTAGGCTTAAAATTATTTTTCCCTTTTTAGTTGTGTTTTTGAAGTCGGTTGTTTGTTTTTTAAAACAATTTTATTTATTATCTGAATATTGGTAACAATTTTCTAAGAAGTAAATTAAAATAGTGAAATTACTTATATTAGACTATTATTACTTACATTAGACTCATTGTTATCCATACGAATATTATAAAAGTTTGATTGTTTGTTTTTTTGACGCGAATAGGCTCGGAAACTTCTGGACCGATTTGAAAAACTATTTCACTGTTGGGAAGCTATCTTATCCCCGAGTAACATAGGCTATAGTTTGTTTCTCTTTGCAACTTAGATAATTTAAGAAACCGTGCGAAGTCGGGATTACATGATGTAATTCCCCCGCTCCCTTTCACTATCGGACGAGCAGGGAAATGCCAAGGCGGCATCGGTATACGGTTGAGGTGCCCAAGGCATGCACTAAGCCTATTTTGGAATTCCTTGCCGAATTGCCTGTTCCTCAATGACTACAATCTAGCGATTTTCAAGGCAAAAGTGAACCGGTTCCTTATAGGTAAGCGCGACCCACCGTACACCTCAATATCACTTATCATCAAGTGAATTGTGCTGACCTATTCAGAGTAAAAAATGTATATTATAAATAATAAAGTCACCCTAGTTTTCTGAACTTTCAAGTTGGGCCTGATACTGATGTTTTTTTTTTTTTTTTTTACTCTGAATAGGTCAGCGCTTGACCACAATTCACCTGATGGTAAGTGATATTGAGGTCTACGGTGGATCGCGCTTACCTAGAAGGAACCGGTTCACTCTCGCTTTGAAAATCGCTAGATTGTAGTCATTGGGGAACAGGGAATTTGGCAAGGAATTCCAAAGTTTGGCGGTTCGGACAACAAAGGTGGAGGCAAAACGCTTTGTGCGTGCCTTGGGCACCTCAACCGTAAACCGATGCCGCCTTGGCGTTTCCCTGCTCGTCCGATAGTGGAAGGGGGCGGGGGGAATTACTTCATGTAATTCAGTCGCACACTCGCCGAAATGCAACCGATAGAAGACCGACAGACTGGCAACAATGCGGCGGTGCTCTAGGCTCTGCAACTTTGCCTTGCAAAGATTGTCATTGCCTATGAGCCTTTTTGCACGCCGCTCAATTGATGTCGTTCCTATCTATAACTTACTCGCCTTTTTTATAATAACATAACTTATAAATATATATAGCACTAACCCAGTATATAAAGCACTAACAGAACGTAACTTCTCTTAGTTGAAAGTCATACTTATTGGGAAAACAAATAAAGATTATATTATTGTAACTAAAAATAAGACTGGGTCAACAACTTCACTTCGAAAACAAAGTCGTTTAACGCGAGGTCTTGAATTTTATATTTAAACCAATTTTAATTTAATGCATAACATGCAGGTAGATAAGTAAATTGCATCTTTGTAACTACTACATGCAATTTAGATAATAATCTGTGCAATTCATATTGCAGCATGTGTGTAACAATGTTCTTAAAAACATGGATTTCTGACATTTTATTAATTTTGTCACGTAAATCTTCTGTTTGTCCGGATAAAGGAATAGCGTGTATGTTGCTTTTAAAGTAATTGGTCTGTTAAATTGCTGATACGTGTCTACGTAATAATATGACCTAAATATAACTAGGCACATGGGTTGGGTAGGGTTTATTACTTTTATACTATTCAGCGCTTACGTCAATGTTAATTTTACCTGCGCAATAAGGTAGTTGGATAAGAAAATAAACCTCTCGTTGTTTTCGTTGCATATTTGTATTAAAATAAATATTTCTAGGTTTATTTTTGAGACAAGGTTTTGTTTCGTGTCCAATTTGAAAACAAATTTCATAAAGGCACAGTCTTAATTATAGTTAAGCAAATTTTTAACAGTCATCTAAACTACATTTTTACTCAACTTATATCTCAGTCACAGTGTTAGTCGTAACTACTCGTAACTACTTTACTTTTGTTAAACTTCATTTTTCATTATAGGATCATCGGATACTCCGCCGCCGTCCGAGCGAGAGACGCCCGAGAAGATTCCTGAACGTCGTCTGTCCAAGGACAAGAAAAATAACAACAAGTCAGTGGACCGAGTGGACAGCGCAAATAAACTGGACACGATACCAGAAGAGAGAAAAAAGAAGTCCAGCAAACCAGATCGCTCGTCGAGCCCTAAAAGCAAGTCAAATAAGGGAAGCTCCTCAACCACAAGCGATTCAGAAGAAGATTCACCTACAAGCTCTTCGGCGTCCGAGGGCGGAACCAAAATTGAGAAACCCAAAAAGCGCAAACGCAGCAGCTTGAGCTCCGACTCGCAAAAGAAAAAGAAGGAGAAACGTAAAAAGTCCCACAAAGAGGAGCGAACGTCCAAATACCACGAAGATGATAGATCGGACCGATACAAGAGGCGGGACGATTACTACGACAGACACAAGTCTTCCAAGAGTAGGGACCGGGACAGGCACAAGGATAAATACGGGGAGGAGTCTGAAGAGCGATCGAGGAAGAGGATGAAGCGGTCGCGCTCGGGAAGCTACTCGTCGAAATCGCGTCGGTCGCACGATCGAGACTCGCGTCGCGACCGGTCGCACGATAGAGACTCGCGTCGCGACCGGTCTCGCGACCGAGACTCGCGTCGTGACCGATCGCACGACCGAGACTCGCGTCGTGACCGATCGCACGACCGAGACTCGCGTCGTGACCGATCGCACGACCGAGACTCGCGTCGTGACCGATCGCACGACCGAGACTCGCGTCGTGACCGATCGCACGACCGAGACTCGCGTCGTGACCGTTCGCACGACAAATCGCGCGACGTGCGCCGCGAAAAATCGCGAGACTACGACCGACGCGACTACGACAAGCATGATAAGTATGAGCGGTCTAGGGAGTACGACCGACGACGCTCGCGCAGCCGACGGTGATCCACAGGTGACCCCAGAACAAGGTTGTACGTCATTCTTCACTATTCTTTTTTTACCTGACTGAAACACATTAATTATCCAGTGACGTCAATTTTGCCTTCGCCCGACGAGTATTTTTATCTCTTTTTAGCAGTAATTAACTTTATAGCGTCCTCAGTTATTCTTACGCACGGCCTAAAAAAGGAAACCTTACTAAGGTACGCATTAAGTCTAGTCCTGACGTCTTTGCAAAATAATCGACGCAATATTGGCTCTCATATGACGACATATCTACTTTTTGAAAAAAGAACCAGTATATTATATGAAGGTGCAGTTAACAAATGAATTTACATTACGATAATGAGACGTTGACGATTACTAAAATTTTTGCTCTTTAAGGATATCAGAAATGTATTGCCGTAAAATAATTTTGCACATGATTGAAATCTGTTCAATGCTTGTATCTTATCTCCTATCTTTATATTATGACACTGATTAATACCAACATAGATAGATAGATTGATAGATAAACTCTTTATTGGGCAAATTAAAGGTACAAGTCAAAATAAAAAGTAACACAAAAGTATGCCACAAACTGCGGCCTTATCGCTAACAGCGATCTCTTCCAATATATTCTATAAATAAATAAAAATGAGTTACTTAATCAAAGCCAAGGCCAGTAAGTCACACTAACCTACGTAAATATATATAGCTTTTTTATTGGCCTTGGGCGTGCTTTTATATTTCCTCATTTTAAAAGAGAATGCTACACGACAAAACAAGTAAACAACAAGTGTAAATTAAAAATTTTGTAAACTCTCGACTTATCATTTTGTGGTGGCGGTTATTGTGGATTTGAAATGTATCACAGTGTATGTATTCTACTAATAAAGCATAAAATTTGATAGCTATGTTGAAGTAGTTGTAAAAAAAAAATACTCCCGCCATTTTTGCTCCGGCCGTCATCTTAGATTTATTTTTATCCAACATAATTAATTCTAAGAACACTAGACTTATCGAACGAGAGAAGAAGTGAGAACAATATCAAAATCTGCTCATCCGTTCGTGATCTACAATGCAACAGACATGTCAATATTATAATATAGCATAAGCAGCTTACTATACGCTCCCACTGCTGAGACTCGGGGCCTTCTCTCACTAGGAGAGACTTATAGCCATAATCCACCACGCTGGCCAAGTGCGGTTTGGCGGATGACACACGTCTCCGGATATTGCAGTTATCAAACGTGTCGGTTTCCTCACGATGTTTTCCTTCATCGAAAAGCGAGTGCAAATCCTCACATAACTTGAAAGACAAGTCATTGGTCAGGGCCGGGATCGAACTAGGTGCCGTCGGATTGAAAGGCAGACGTTTTTACCACCAAGCCACGCCCGCTTTTTATAACTTGTAATACCCAGTCCTTTTTACATCAGAGGTTAAAAATATAGCTCATATTGTAAATATAGACTTAATTTTGGTGCAATGAAACCGGTTCAGAGTGTACTGACTGCAACAACCAAAGTCGTCACATGTTTTACAAGTTTTTATTACATTTGCAATGTAAGTAACATGTACCTATAATATGTTTGTTCGGGTAATATGTCTACAAAATACAAATATAAATATTTTTTTATAATACCCAAGTTACAAGTAAAATAATATAATATCATCACAATAGTATATGATATAATTCAAATGTCAATTTTCAATTCTAATTCTAGTAATATAATATCATTACAATCGTATATGGTAATCAAATAATTTAGTTTAAAATAAGTGTCATGAACATTAAATGTTAGGACAACCCGCCCATGGTGCAAAGATACCCATAATACTGGCTGCGTTTCCACGCTGAATACCGATGGCTATCCTTTACACCAATTAATATCGAGAACGAGGGCCTCCCGTCTTATCTACCAGTCTACGACCAAGTTCCTTGCCTATGTACCCATACTGCCCATAGTCCCAACTAGCAAAAGCACAGAATAATAACTTGTATGGCAAAAGGAATAAAAAGGTACTATAGACCCGAGACTCGCATATTTCACTCTTTTTATTTTATTTTTGTATCTGTCTTAAATAAAAGCAAATTGATATTTTGCGGAATATACTCATCAAAAACACAAAATCTATTCATAAGTTGTAACGGATATACATATATACAGTTTATTAAAAAAAAAAAACTAATTCGAAGAATTAGTAGAATTTCCACATTCGCTCTCGTCGCGATCCAATTGTTTTTGAATCTGCTTCTATGTAGTCATCAATCTCTAGTAGAGATTGATGACTACATAGAGCGAATGTAGAAATTCTACTAATTCTTGTAATACAATATCGTTCGTACCGCCATACCGTCTTAACTAAAATACAGTTGTTTTAATCAAATTGTTTGTACTTAACGGTATTATAATGTTAAAGCACGGCAAATGTGGGAATCTTACTATCCCGAACAAACGCGGGTAAGACCGGTAAGAAATCCAGCTAGGTAGTAAATCATAAACGGTAAGAAATATTGAGAAAATAGCTCAAAGACCGTCTAAAGATTATATTCATTATTCAAATATCAAGGCTGCTTATGTAACAAAACAGATCTGTACATAATAATAGTAGTTAAAAAAAAACTAAAAAACACACTTACCTATCTGGCCGTTTTAAATGGGTCAAAATCAAAAAAAAAGTGTATTGTCATCGGTCCTCCATAGATCTACAAAGTTTCAACGAAATCTGGCCGTTTAAAGTGGGTTAAAATCGCGCCGAAAGAAGTCGGTTACAAACAATCATACAGGTGAAGCTAATATAAAGCGTGTAAAAAACCAAAGATTTGTTCTTGACGTAGGAAAACCCAGAATACGTAATTATTTATGATCAACATGACACCAGTGTCGATTTTAAAGGGCGATTGCTATTCTTATGATTGACCAGCCGCCAGTCCCGGGTTCGCACGGGCTGTAAAATAATCCAACTTGTAAAGAGAAACAAAATAGAGCTTATGTTATTTGAGGATAATGTAGCTTTCCAACGGTGAAATAATTTTTCAAATCGGTAAGCCTTATTTACAAACATATGTCAAAATATGCACACTATTTATATGCAAAATTCAAGTCATGAGATCTTGCTCTCAAGCTAATTATGAAAATAAAAGTAAATGTAAAAATACATACATGATAATACTTTATAATATCGAATTTGTGACTATTCGCGTCAAACAATCAAACTTTTCCTCTTTATAACAGTTGATACATAATACCTAATAAAAAACACGCAATATAATACTAATAAAATTAATAATAAATAAAGCAGCTGAAACAGATTTCAATCATTTTCATAAAAGTTTACTTGATTATGTTCTGATGAATTGAAAAAAATTTTGTACATTTCTGATATCGTCTTGACTAAGGCTGTGATATATTATTATTTTTTTCTCTTTCAGATATTGGCAAGAGTTGCTTCGGATGTAAATATCGCTTTTTTGTGAATAGTATTATAGTGTGCAGGCATTATTCCAATAAACTAACCTCGAAATTGAATAAATTAGTTTTCTTTAATAACTACATATGGATTTTATCCTTTGACATAGGAAAACCTCGTTTGACGACATCGTTGGCGTAAAGGTTACCATGCCGTACTGCCAAACACAAGGTTCCGGGTTCGAGTCCCGGCACGCCCGACATCTTTGTGATGAACTAAATTTTTTGGCTGTGGGTCTGGGTGTAAAAAAAATAAAATATTACAGATCAATACAAAAATATATAAAACAAAACAAATATTATAAAAACGAACATTAATTATGATATGATATGGCGACCAGCACTTACACTGAGAACTGGTCTCGAGCCGTAAGTGCTGTTTTCTTCGGGGTACCTTCAACAATATTGTATAACAACAATATATATACTCCAAACTAGGTTCTAACCTACACCATGATCACACTAAACCCATCAATACCATAAAGAAGCGAATGTTTGCAACTTTCTTACTCTTTCACATTCAAACGGCTGAACCGATGTGGCTGAAATTCGGTATGGAGATATTTCAGACTGGACTTTGTCTACTATTTATTCTGGGTCAACGCGAGTGACGCAGTTGGCAGCAACGCAGCTAGTAATGGCTGCTGCAAGGTGACAGGTTGTCTGCAGAACCAATTTAAGTACCTACATAAATGTATTGCATCCAATATAGCATAGCGCCCCTCGGCTAAGGTAATCCGAAACAATTATAAAAGTTAAGCAATGGTTAATGCGGATAGTCTTACCATGCAAAAACTGTCATTTAAAGTAGCCTTTGTGAGAATGATCTTTAAAACTCGACACCAGAGCTTAGCCCCTTGGCTCATACGAAATTATTATTACTGCTATATGGTGCAGCTAATAACTTGGATAGTTTAGTATATGAATGATGTAAGGCAGTAAATTGTTTACTACAATACTTATCTACTCCAATTTCGTTTTATAGCTCCACACATCACAACCTATTCGTAAGTTATTTTGTAAAGAAACGTAAAATAATGCTTTTATAACATACAGTGTAAACTCTATATATAACGACACTGAAGGGACTGTGTAATTTATGGCGTTATAGAGAGTGGTCGTTCAATGGAAAGAAAGTATCATTGTATGGGATACAAGCTAAACCAACTAAAGCAAATTGATTTCGACACTTTAGAGAGATTATCGTTAAATCGAGTGACATTACATGGAGTTTACACTGTATTTTCATGTCTCTAAAAGGTATTTGGAATTAAGAATGGTAAACAAATGAAATAATTCTAGCATTTTTATTTTTTGAATGGTTGTAATTTTGTGTCATCATTTCGTAATAAAAAATGACTCAGAACATTGTCTTTACAGATAAAATTCATTTTTATTTATTTAACTTATTATTTTTTATTTCATGTGTGGTTGAATAGATGTACTATCTATTCAACCACACTCTCACACACTCTAGGCCAAAAATAAACAATAATTATCAAAATGGACTGCTAGAATTAGTAAAATCCTGTTACAAACTGAATTTATTTACACATGACTAAAATACTTTATACAATATGCTTTTATTTACATACGTTTTTTAACATTTTGCTCTTTCCAATGAGCAGAGTAATAAATAAGAAAAAAATAAACATAATGCATTTATTTTGGTTTAAACAAAATAGGGACATTGCAAAATTGCACAACACTATTCCTCAATATATTTAATTTATTAAATAAGGAAAATTAGCTCAAGGCAGGTTCTTTATTATATAATACATGATCTTAGCTGAATAGGAAATCTTTGAGATTTTAATTCTTCAACTTCAGATAAAATTCTTGTAATTTGCCACTAATTTCTGCCATTTTCAATAAATTAAAATTCAATAAACTGGTTAAAACTAGGCACCATAATTAGGCTACTGTACATACTGTACACACATTTAAACTCTTAGAACTGATAGTACAATTAATCACATTGAACATCAATGGACAAGCTTTGTTAAAAACAAAATTTGATGTTTAATCTACATTATGTAAGGAGTTCACAGTATTGTACTATCACATTATGAAGAATACACTGGTATCAATAAATACACTTAGGCCTATGTACAATCATTTACCATACCTCTGATCACATTTGTTGTATTTGTACATAGCATCAACAAACTTTTTAATATTTACACTGTGGTCTAAAGAAAGCTGTATAAACTCGCTAAGTCTTATTTGCCATGGTAGCAAACCATGTGTGAGACAAACACTTCCTGTGTATAAAACTACGTCTGCATCTGGAATGTTTGGATAGTATAAACTAAGGGCTTGTCCCAATTCTTGTGCTGTAAATTCACTAGTTTCACTTTTGATGTTGTTCTTCTTAGCAATGTCTTTAATACATTTTGCAATGCGAGGTCTCCCATCTTCGCTTGTGAATATGTTGACAACAACTATATTTGCTTGTGCCCCATTTGTGTACCCATTCAAGTCAGGCTTTTTCGACCATTTTATGCAGCCTGGTATTCCTTTTTTGCAATATTCCACTTCCAAAAAGAATTTCTCTTCATTTTCCTTCAACTCACCTACAAATAAAAATAAGCTAATTATACCACAATAATATTAATACACAAATCAAAACTGTTTTAGGAAAATGTTAATTTCAATGATGCAATAATTTCGAAAATTATTGAAACGTACTGAACTAAAAATTGGTGCCAAAATGTATGTGGTGAATAAAATTTTGTTATAACCTATTGAACTGATAAACCATGAGAGAAATACTCTAGAAACAAAAGTCAAAGTTTAAGAGTAAATGCAAAAGTATTAAAGGAGTATTTACCAGTAATATCATGAAAGCTGATGTACGGTATCCCGGCAACGAGACCCCAAATGACCACTTGGGCGAGATCGTGATAAGAATGGTTATCAGTGTCGGCAAGGAACACTAGATGCTTTAAGCTTTTAGTAATCTTCGGCATATGATCTAGAATCATTTTAATATCACTGTGCATTGTCCTTTCTTTTGGTAAACTGTTCTTACTCGACGAAAACCGCTGATGAAATTTTCGGACAGCAACAAGTAGGTCTACAACCAAGTGTACCAGAAAGAAGAGTAAATGACGCAAGTGTCTGGACAGCATTTTAAAGGTTTTGTTTACGCTTGTAAAGGGAAGGGGAAACTTATTTTAATTTAACCATTTTACAAAATAAAACACAATCTCTGCAGATCACACGGGCACATCGTCACCCGCTTTTTCTGACAGCCAATCACGAGCTTCAATGTGTCAAATAGTTTGTACAACATTGCAAAATCAATCTACTGGTTCGGATACAATAGAAAATTAGAATTTAGAAGAAATTTTCGTTGTAAAAACTGCCATCTATTGCGTAGTACCTGAACTAAAACCATAGACAACTCCCATGTTGTACGAAGTTTCTACAATAGTCGATTTTCAAGCACATCACTGTGCATTTTATATCCGTTTCCTCTCGCCATATTCTGTTTCTTTCGCTTGTCAGAGTTGACTGATAAGGTTAGGATTTTGGATTTTTCCATTATAAATTGTTAAAAAGGAACCCATTCTCCTTGAAATGGTCCTAATTTGATGTGTTGTTGTTATGAGAGTTGTTAAAGTAGAGTGTGATATACTTTTGACCCATAAAGAGTGTGAGAATCGTAACTTGCTGCAACCGTGCGCGGTGACCACGCTGTAACTTCTACGTTGTTCATTTCAGGACCTCAAAATGCAGCTGCATATCAGAGGACAGACTACCCACGTCTTAGACGTAAATGGTGATGAAACCATCGCACAGATCAAGGTAAATTAGACACTTGATGCATTATTTTTTACCATCGTGACAACAAAGCTGTTCCGGTGCACAAAGTTGATGCCCTTCTAATACCATGTAAATTCTGTATTACTTGATTACACTGGCCGGGGCTAGCGAAACGAAATGATGGTCGACCAGTAGCTAGATGGGTGGATAACATACAATACGGGTTGAGACTGGATTGGCACAGAACTGAGGAAAAGGCAGGATGCTAGTATAAACATGATGTTTTAGGTTATATTTTTAATTAATTTGCAATAACAATGTTCCTTGTCTTGTCTAACAGTCTCATTGATTTAGAACATATTACTTTTATAAGTGCATACAACCTGTGTCTACCATCTAGTTACTGTGAGCCCAAATAAGGATAAAGTCACAGTTACTAACATGACATTATGTTAGTAAGATTCTTCTTTTACTTCTTGTAAGAGCCCATGCGTGAGTTCATCCCAACTTGATGAGTGTGACATTTAATTATCTTCTAATGTTTTTTGCTTTAATTCATATTTGATACAGGATATACATATTTGAGATTTCAATTAGTGCTAATGGGCTTCAAACGGTAATGTAAAAGATGAAGGCATTTATTTGGTATGACAGGATGTGACCAGCTTAGTATATAGCTTGTATGAATTGCAAAATGTCTGCTCTCTATGATATGTCAACTAGGAAATTGCCAACAACTAATAAAAATGAGACAGTTTTTGTGTTCTGAGCCAGACTATTCAATAACTGGCATCTATACACTATATGTATTAAAAAACTGCTAAAAAACATGTTTGTTGTATGGGGTTGCATTACATTTTATATATTTTTTTTCTGTTGTTGTAGTGTCATCAGAATTATTTTATCTGTGAAAATTTAAATTGTCTAGCTATCTTAGTTAATTAGATACAGCCAGACAGTGAAGTCTGTCATAAGTACCCTGGTACTCTTTGAGTATATAACCCATATAAAATGCAATATTTATAAGGCTTTGATATTTTCTTAAAGCTATCAACACTTCCTGTTTTAACACCTTTTTGCGTAGACATTTCCTGCATCCAGCTGGACAGGTGCGTCTGCTCTTACCACCCAGTGTCCTCCAGAAAAGCCAGGAGCAGGCCTCCTTGAGGTTCTTCGGAATTTAATGCAGTAAAATATTGTTTATTTTTACAGGAGCGCATCTGCGCAGAGGTAGGAGGTGAAGACTTCACCCTCTCAGCATGCGGTGCTCCCCTGGAGGACTCTTGCCTGGTGTCAGAGCTGTCCTGCTCGGAGCTGGACCTCACCGTGCCACTGCTCGGTGGTAAAGTGCACGGATCCCTTGCTCGTGCCGGTGAGTGAATAAATCATATAATACAAAAAACCTCAAAGTTTATATATGTCGGAGAATCATTCGAATTCTCATCAACACCAAAAGTGGGATGCAACCCTAAAGACTCACGTTAAAAAAAGACACACATGATGTAACCTGAGTACTCACTGATCGGTCTTAGCTACTGATTGTCAATCCGAAATTATTGTGAAGTGCCTACAGTGTGATAAAACCTAAATATTGTGTTATGCATGTGTATGCTCGGACTTAACCCTAATGACGCCCACCAAGCCCGTAACCACTAATGATGATGTCAATGAGAAATCCTTCTGATTCTCCGACATATATAAACTTTTTTTTTACGGTTTTTTTAGTCAATTGATGACGGTGACTGTATGATCACAGTGATATCCCATCAAGTGGTGCTGCAGCAAACAATTTTTGTGTAAACCAATGTTGCCATTTATCTTTGAAACTGCTTGTCCAATTTTTGCGAGGAATATAATGATTGATTTGAATTGTGCATGTTCTTAGATAGTTGTTACTGTGACGACTCACCAGGACACTATGGTGAACATTTATAAATATTATAAATTTATCTGTTATTGTAGATTTTTAAATTATTGACTAGTACTTGCAACCTTAGCCCAGCAGTATAGGTTAGAAAAAAACTGTACTTTACTATGACTTTTACTAAACATAAGATAATAACGTTACTAACTACTAACATTATTTTTCCAGGTAAGGTGAAGGGACAGACCCCCAAGGTGGAGAAGCAGCAAAAGAAGAAGAAGAAGACTGGCCGTGCCAAGAGGAGGATCCAGTACAACAGGAGGTGAGTGTCTTAGACTTCTGTCTTCCAAATTTATCGAGTTACTTTAGACAAACCTTAAATAAATACAGCATTATAAAACCACATTACCAGATTCTAATTCTAATTTGAAGTGGGGGTGATGAGACCTGCACTGACATCCCGCTAGGGGAGTATTGTGCATTCCCCCCTTACACAAGCTAACCAAGCTCCTTGAAATAACGAAGCACAGCCCTGGGTCGCTGGCATACCTGTTCCACCCCTGTTGCGTCAGATGGTCTGTTTATCTGAGGATTAGCAATGGAAAGCGAACTTTCATCTTGAGCTGCTATCATCAACATTACCAGATTTGAGTAGTTAAAATACATATATGAATTATAATTTTAAAAGCCTCTGTTAAAACATAAGTCGTTCCAGGCACCTTGGATATCAAATTTATCATAGTGTACAGTATTTTACAAGTCTTAACTCCTTTCAGTAGATATTAATTTTGAAAAAGCTGTGAAATAGCATCAGCTATTTTACGGTGCCAATCTGGGATCTATTTTCATAAGTCTACATTTAATTTGACACTCATATTGGGGTGGCTGTAAAAATATATGTTCTGTAATTTTATCATTATTGACTGGTTTTCATCAAAATCCAGCTAGCTCACTTTTGACTAAAGTATGTTTAAAAGAAACTAAATCTTGATTGGTTTATTCATTCAAGAGCTACGATGCCACAAGGACATGTCAATATTCGTTTTTGGGTCAGAGGTTAAAATTTATAAAAATTAAGTATTAAATTCATAAAAACCCGACGGCATCTAAAATTTTACAACACCAGCTAATATTTGTTAATGCCACTGATTAGTTTATTACTCATCCAAATACTTACCACAAGTAGCTATGTAGTGTTATTAAAGCTAAGTTTAAAATGTTTGGCAGAATAAATGAGATTTACTAAATTCGTCAATGGATAAAACTTTACCGAAACGTAAACTGTAATATTATGTATAATGTTAGTTTTGTGCATTCGAAAAACTTGCGCCATAACTTGCCTTTACAGATGTCGAAAATTTTTAAACTACTACGAAATGTCTTTGACATTATTTTCTATAGCATTGTATCTTCTATTAGATCTTATCAAGACTTAAATCTCACGTCTTTAAGAATATTTGTTAATAACAACTTATTTTCATTTTCAGATTCGTCAACGTTGTACAGACCTTCGGCCGTCGCCGCGGACCCAACTCCAACTCGTAAATAAGTAAACTGTTTATAAATATAAAAATGCAATAAACATCTTTTGCGCCACTTTAATCCTTTTATTTGTAGTGATATTTTTTCCTAGCTATCTAAGACATTTGTATGAAGCAAGAAATTATTTTAATATTATTTTCAAAACAAGTGATGTCGGATCACGATCATATAAGTAGGATAATGGTGGCGATTCAGCGGTACACACGACTAAACTAAATTTAAAGTAGCTCTGTCTCTTTTCGTCATAAATGACTAAAAAGAGATGGTACGATCTAAACCATAGACAAAACATTTAAAATCACGTCAGATTTAGAGCTGATACAATTGGGTGCGCTCTAAAATCGCTTACATTTTTCATATTTGACGTGATTTTAGTTGTTTGGTGTGAGGTTCCGAACGTGCCGTCTCTTTCTGGCCACCTAAGATGAAAAGAGACGGGGCTTCTTTAAATTTAGTTTAGTTGTGTGTGCCGCTGAATCGCCACCATTATAATTGAACGTACACAAATTGGTCGGATCGTAAATACGACAAATTTTAACGTTATGTAGTTGTTAATTTCGATAAGATACGTACATGACAATTATCTTACGATAAAATTATACAGGGCTATCAGGAAAGGGTATGGTAAGCCGAAAACACGCTAAAGTACACATCATTCTGAACATTTTTTGTTCAAGCAGTTTCCCGAAAAGCGTCTTAGTTTTTGAAATAAGGCCTTCTAAAGTTTTCACGAAAAAACGTCATTTGCGCCCCTAATAACCCGCGCACAGCTAATAGTGACAGTACAGAAATGAAAGCAGTAGCCTAACTTCTTGTCATACGTAACTAAGGTAACAAAACTAAATATGTTGTACCGTGAGAGAAACGGCTGAAGAAAGTAAGGCACACATCGTAGACAGAGAATTGTCTATGGCACACATACAGTAGTAGTAAATGAAAATACCAACTAAATAAATTGTTATTATTAAAAAATATTTATTGTGTTAGTTTTAACGAATAATCAGGAATTTATGTGTTGAAAGTAAGATACATAAAACTTATTTTTTTGTTAATATTACTTGTATTGTTTTTAATAACATTATTTTCATCAGTCTTTTGTTTTTCGTTAAAAAACATGTTTTGTTTCGTTAGTAACATATGACAAACAGTTAGGTAGGTACTGGTCTCCTATTCTGTGATAAAATTGAATTCTGTGAATTTATTAAAGTTTCATGTAAGTTGCTGTACTGTATCTACGAACGCCCGCGCTCGCGCATTTATCAATGAACAATAAATGTCAACAAACTTTAGAGAGAGAGGGAAAGAAAGAGACAAACATAGGACAATCCTGCAGGACGGTTTTAAGCCGACTATACACTGGAGTCAGATAACTCACGTAACATAATTACGAGTTACGGCATTTTGGACAAAATAAATTTACTCAAACAGGAAGCAAGCAAGCATGAGATGTTGATGCTTAAGCTAAATAATGACACAGACATGATAATATTTTTTTGACAAGGAATAGGTTAGCACTTGGCCCTTATTCGCCTGATGGTAAGCAATCATTACGGTCTAGGATGGAACGTGCTTAGTAACAGAAATTACAATTTTAAATTGGTACAGTTTATCTTAGTCTAAGATAATCTGTAAGAGGCAAACAACTTACTTGAAATTTAATTTAGAATTGTAACAATCGGTACTCATTAATAAAATTGATGTTTTTCACGGAATAGGTCATCAACTCGTTTGATGAAAATTGTTAACCTAGTTAATGTTAATTCTAATATGTTCAAATAAATTGAGTAACGCCTTTATTTTTTACAACTATCTCGTAAGTTATGATGTCCTGGTATTTCGCTCGAGCACGTGAAATAAATAATGAGAATGTGTCGTCTGCTCGCTTAGCTGACGAGTCCTTTATTACTACTACTTATAACTTACGGAACCCTGGTATCACGGCCAGCCTACAAACTTTTCCACCCAACTTTGTACATCTATCGCGTTTTTGCTATGTATGTTGAATAAAATCTATTAAACTGCCATTTGTAATAAGAAATGGCGTAAATTGTGGCATTCAAAATACTAGTGTCTATTTGAGGCTCTTCTTCGTATTTGCTCAGTGGCCAAGCTCTGGTGTCGAGAGTTTTCAAGCCGCCCGAAGGCCTCTGATTTGGCTTAACGGCTGCTTGTACTAAGACTAACAGCCAGGACTTACAAATTAACGTGTCACCCGAACCATGGTAGCGCCCTGGTGGAAATGCCACTTGAAAACGACAGTTTTGTGCGTGGTCAACTATCCAAAACACTCCGCATGGCCAGTTGCTTAGCTTCGATGATCGCGTCAGATCACCTTAGCTAGCCGAGCTACAGGCGCTATTAGACTGAGGCGAAACGTTATATGATTACTCGCACTTGCCCGTGTCGTTTCGTCCCATTCCGCCGTACACTTTGTCTTTTTATTAGGCTCCGGCTAATTGGCGGCTGTACTCGGCAAACTAAGGTGATCTGACGCGACCATCGAGGTTAAGATACGGACAGTCTTTGTATGGGTAACCATGCACAAGGCTGTCTTTAAGTAGCATTTATATCAGGCGCTACCGTAGAAGACGATATATTTTCTACATTTGACGTAATTTTAGTTGTTTTTTCTGTGGTTCAGAACGTGCCGTCTCTTTCTGGCCACCTAAGATGAAAAGAGACGGGGCTTCTTTAAATTTAGTTTAGTCGTGTGTGCCGCTGAATCGCCACCATTAATAACTAAATTATATTTGAATACTAGCTGACCCGGCAAACGTTGTTTTGCCTTATTAATTATTTTTATTCTAGTTTCTAGACAAATTCTAGTATAATTAAAATGTTACTTACTTATTATAAGTGTGTATGGTATATGCGTGAAATGGGTATGGAGCGCCATGAACAAATGTTAAGGGAATATAAAAGTAACAAACGCCAAAAAATATTGTATTCAATCATATCTATTTAATAGTGTTTATTTTAACAAACATTAATTTGTTCTTCTTAGATGGCACTGACGTCAAGAATACAGGATAAATAAAAATTTAAAATAGCATGTTTATAAGTTAATCAAATAAAGTCTTCGATGGTACTTATGTGTAGGCATAAAATGATTTTTCACTTTTTAGATACAGTTAGAATTTATAAATGTAGGTATGATTTTGAAGTCTGTTATTTGTATAATACAATTTCATTGTAAAATTTTTAAGGTTAGTAGGCAATGATATTTTTCTAAAGTTTTAGGTATTCAACATTTTTTAGCGATTCCATTCGAGCCGTTACCAAACAAATTACATAATATTGGTAGTGTCATAAGCTATGACCCAAAACGTCATAGGACCAATCGTGAGCGAATCGAGCCGGATGCGAGCGTAGCGAGCTATGCGCGAGCGAAGCGAGCGCGAAAATTATTAGCATATTTGTTCGAGCCGCTTGAGCATAAAGAAGTCCAAAACAGAACAAATTACATAACATTTGTAGTGTCGTAAGCTATGACCCAAAACGTCCTAGGACCAATCGCGAGCAAAGCGTACCGGATGCGAGCGCAGCGAGCTATGCGCGAGCGAAGCGAGCGCGAAAATTATAAGCATATTTGTTCGAGCCGTTTGAGCATAAAGAAGTCCAAAGCAGAACAAATTACATAATATTTGTAGTGTCGTAAGCTATGACCCAAAAGTCCCAGGACCAATTGCGAGCGAAGCGAGCTGGATGCGAGCGCAGCGAGCTATGCGCGAGCGAAGCGAGCGCGAAAATTTTTAGCATATTTGTTCGAGCCGTTTGAGCATAAAGAAGTCCAAAACAGAACAAATTACATAATATTTGTAGTGTCGTAAGCTATGACCCAAAACGTCCTAAGACCAATCGCGAGCGAAGCGAGCCGGATGCGAACGCAGCGAGCTATGCGCAAGCGAAGCGAGCGCGAAAATTTTTAGCATATTTGTTCGAGCCGTTTGAGCATAAAGAAGTCCAAAGCAGAACAAATTACATAATATTTGTAGTGTAATCATCATATTTGTTGAAAATTTTTTGCTCATACGTTCGGGGTCTAGTTTATTAGTACATCAAATTTTGTAGCTTCTTCTACGTAAGAACTAAGTGATCAAGTTATGTTGTCGAGAGTTTTTCAAGCCCCTGCCTTAGTTTAACGACTGTTTGTGCTAAGAGGACCTACAATTTAACGTATAATCCGATCCACAGTAGCGCATAGATGAAAATACATTTTTTTACAACAGTCATGTGCAGGAGAGGTTATGCAATAAAGCGACTTACACGCGGGTGGAGCCGTGGTTAAGTTAATAAGAAAGTTACATTGATACAGCAAAATGATAATTGTTAACAATACTACTACATACGATACATAAACAATAACGAAGGTCGAAATTTGTGTAAACAGTGAGAGAAGTCTGTGAAGAAGAATTTTTTTAGTAAAACAGGAGACCGACTTCGGTCTATGGCATAGTGTGGCATTTCACTCACCAGTAAAGTAAAGGCGCGGCAAATTTTAAGTATTTAAGATTGGTAATAATCATAAGCATAAGTTATCAAGCGAATTGAAAAATGAATAAAATACTAAAATGGCCATAAAAATAGGGAATGATGATAAAAAAGTAAAAAAATTAGGGTTGTATGTATTTTTTAATGCCACTTAATACAAAAATAAAATGAAAAAATTCGTCGAAAAATTAAAAAAAAATGTTTAAGGGTGATCAACCCTTATCATTTAGGGGTATAAAAAATAGATAGTAGCCGATTCTATGACCTACTGAATACGTATATAAAATTTGGTAAAGATCAGTCAAACCGTTTCGGAGGAGTGCGGTAACAAACACTGTGACACGGAAATTTACTAAAATGGCCATAAAAAATAGGGGTTGATGATAAAAAAGTAGGGTTGTAGGTATGTATTTTTTAATGCCACTTTATACAAAAAAAAATTCGTCGATAAATGAAAAAAAATGTTTAAGGGTGATCAACCCTTATCACTTAGGGGTATAAAAAATAGATAGTAGCCGATTCTCTGACCTACTGAATACGTATATAAAATTTGGTAAAGATCAGTCAAACCGTTTCGGAGGAGTGCGGTAACAAACACTGTGACACGGAAATTTACTAAAATGGCCATAAAAAAATAGGGGTTGATGATAAAAAAGTAAAAAATTAGGGTTGTAGGTATGTATTTTTTAATGCCACTTAATACAAAAAAAAAAATGAAAAAATTCGTCGAAAAATTAAAAAAAAATGTTTAAGGGTGATCAACCCTTATCACTTAGGGGTATAAAAAATAGATAGTAGCCGATTCTCTGACCTACTGAATACGTATATAAAATTTGGTAATGATCAGTCAAACCGTTTCGGAGGAGTGCGGTAACAAACACTGTGACACGGAAATTTACTAAAATGGCCATAAAAAAATAGGGGTTGATGATAAAAAAGTAAAAATTTAGGGTTGTTTGTATTTTTTAATGCCACTTTATATAAAATTCAAATAAAAAAAATTCGTCGAAAAAATTAAAAAATATATTTAAGGGTGAACAACCCTTATCACTTAGGGGTAAAAACGTTTCACGTTGGCCGATTCTCATACCTACTGAATACGCATATGAAATTTGGTAATGATCAGTCAAGCCGTTTCGGAGGAGTTCGGTAACAAACACTGTGACACGGAAATTTTATATATAAGATGATGATACTGTTCGTAGGTTATTTGAAGAGTCCATACGGTATCTTATTATGAATAACAATTTAATTTGTAATAACTAGGATACCTTTTTACGAATAAAGGTATTCTATTCTCTAATCTTCGGCGGCTAGCTCTACCGTATGTGTGCTTAAATAAAAAGATATCTTTAAAACTTGTTATGAGTTATGGGACACTTAATAAAAAATGACAATTATTAATTAAACATTTGTAAACCTCTTCTTTAAGAAAGCTTTATGCTAGCCACTGCCAGTGTTTGGCCAGTGTCTTAAATAGCTACCTTGTCAACATGTCTGTCATTATTTATTGGTATTCTACCTGCCTAAACTATTTTATATTTTGTGTCTTTAGTAAAACATCCAGTTTAATAACTTAAAATTGTATTTGTCATACTTTCACGTTCTTAAATGAATTACATACCAAAAGCTAATTGGAAGATAAACAAAAGGTATAAACAATTAAACATCAATAATTCTATGTTAACTAATGTAGCCATAAATAATGTACTCTTAAGATGTTAAATATGACAAAAAAATAGACGGTAAAAAGTTTACAAATACCTAGGATATATCTGGTACAGAAGTTAATATAGGATTACGCTGTGCATTTTATTTTATTATTAGCATTAGGAGACACATATAATATGTAGAAAGTCGTACCTGAAAAAATTCTATTTTTTTTATTATAAGTAAAATGTGGTAAATATAATAAGTACTTGAAATATAGATGTAAGTACTCACATTTATTTTGCTAATAATTTTGTTTTATATACAACTTTAATAGCCTGTGGCAAGGGTACGACTTAGATGGTCTTAAATTGCAATGCAATGAATGCAATGAAAAAAATATTCTCAATGCTAAAGCATTTAGATTGTTGGCAATCACTTCAATTTTAACTTTATGATTCTTATATTTCCTCTTATTTATAAAATGTTAAGTCTAAGAAGCACAGCCTCGGATGTTCGTCTCAATTCTTAAAAACGACACCGATTTTAAAATATTAGTTTAAAAATAGTTCCTTAAAATGTACTGTAAGTATTTTCAAAGGGACTTACGAAATTCATTGTTACAATAATAACTAGGTACGTATTAAAAATTAATCTAATATAAGTAAACAATTTATCACTTTACAAAATAATAAGGCACATGCATTACATTCTTCAAACTTTTGTATAATATTTATAAAATTTAATATACACTTGCACTCTGATATGATAATAATAATTAACTATATCTAAAATAAAATTAAGAATGAGTCTATTATGCACCACTTTTTTAAGTTTATAATTATAAAGGGTACACTCAACAATCTACACTAAATAAAAAAGTAAACCGACATATTTGATAGACGTTCAAAAATTTATGAGTAAAAATTTGTTTTTAACGACTGTTTTTTAAACTCGGGACGTAATTAAATAAATTGAAAGGCGTGACAAATATATATTACTCATTAATTTTTGCTCGGGATTGGAACTTTAAAGTAGATACATTTTGGTTATCAGATCTCCTTTTCGGACATTTACCTACGACAAAACTGCGCCTCTAACTAATATTTCGCGTCTTTGTACTTCAAGAAGACCTAAATCTAAATTTAAATGCATTTAAGTGACTTGAACCGATTTATTACATAACCAACATAAACAATCCCTGCATTTTAATCGATTATCTATAGGGAATGTTCTTATTTCTAACTTTATATTAACAAAAAATATCTACTTATTATAATTTACGAAAAAAAATTCCGGATATTTTTTCTTGGTTCAACAAATATTATGTTGATCATACTTTATTAATTAAGTAAACAAAATAAAATATGAAGGTACGTTATCATAGTAAATATTTGCTATAAATTCGATCAGAAACTTCCAGTTCGAAATTCATGTAGCGTTTAAGTAAGTACATACCTACATACATAAAAAAAATTAGTTAAAACTAAAAAAAAATGGAGGGCAATTTCTCAACCAACTCATATACTCATGAACAAATTAGAGAGAACCATTCAAACAACACTTATAATTAGGGAGTCATCCATGAATACAGGAATTACATTGAGTATTACAAACTATCTAAACAACTTAAATAAAAAGCTTGAATCGACAAATACAACAATTTCTGTTAATTTGTGAACAATCTCATTGATTTCATAAAAACCTACTAGTACCTTTTAACGTACACAGTGACGCGAGAGTTATAAAGGAACCAGCCCAAAATATAGAAGTGCCTATCGAACGCTTTTCGTTCAGAAGTCACTTCGAAGAAAACGCAGATCTCTTTCACTTTAGTCCGTGTGACATTAGGTACATTTACGTTGTGTACTTATTTAGAAATTACAGAATAAGAAATAGGCAACACATAGGTTAAGTATGTGAGGAGATGATAATCCACTTTTGCACGATTCTTAAGGATTGAGATTAAACTTGCTTTAGTAGATTTCCCGGGGTAAAACTAATAATTCAAAGGAAAGTACGCTGTTTTGCATCGAAAACCGGATAACAAAGTTTAAAACTTAAGTTTCTAAATTCGCGTCGTTAACTTAATTTTGACACTACGGTTCAAGTCTTGAGAATAATATTTCTTTACTACAGTATTAGTTATTTGGCACCGTCGCAAGCTCTCTTCGGTTCAAACTTTGGGTGCAGTGTTGACATTTTTACTCCTTGATTTTTCCCACCGACTGATATAGTCCACGGGGTAGCATATCACTGCAGACAGAAGCAGGAAACCTCCAGATACGTAGAATGATACGTCATAGCTGTTCGTCATATCGTAGATCCAACCTGGAAATAAAAGGAATATATTTTTTAGGTACGCAAACGAAAAGAAAAATAATATCATTGCTTGAAGGATTCGAGGAAAAATTTGTGAATTTATTTTACACACTTACACCTAATAAAATAGTGGACACCTACTAATTATGTGGATACAGACTATCTTATATTACTTAACTAGCGACCCGCCCCGGCTTCGCAGGGGTGCAATGATGATACTAATAACACTACAGAAAAATATATACCATAGCATAGTTTTCTGTAGACATTTTCAATGTGTACAAATAATTAGAACATTATTTTGATATAACTCGTAGGGTTCATCAGCTTGAGTTTGCAATGTAATCGAAAAAAAATATAATTAACGACATCACATTATTAACCTCAAACATAACAGTGTTTCTCCACTATTCTAAGAATGTTATTATACATATAAACCTTCCTCTTGAATCACTCTATCTATTAAAAAAAACGCATCAAAATCCGTTGCGTAGTTTTAAGGATTTAAGCGTCTAAAGGGACATATGGACAGAGAAAGCGACTTTGTTTTATACTAACATAGACAAAATATACTAGAGTAAAAATATACTTTAGTATATTTTGTCTATGATACTAAGTACTGATGATGCTCTTCTGAACATAATCCTTCTGTCCTATAGGTACATAGTAAAAAGTACTTGCATTCCTGTTTAACGAGATGGCTATTGTTATCGTTGCCCTAGGTCATTGTAACATGCGGGTACGCGAAGGCATTTGGCTCAGTGCCAGTAATCTAGACGTCTAGGACAGAAATAGCGCGGCGCCAACCATTAGCCAAAACAATGCACTAATTACATAATAAGTTGACTAATTAACAACACCTATCTTGAACTGAAACGTGATTGTCACGAGGGAATTAAAGGTTACAGAAAAAAAACTAAAACTGATTATGATTATGATATTTTTCGTCCTAAATAAGTAAAGGAAACAATGAAATAATTGGGCGATAATGGAGCACAAAATCAGCCATTTAATAAACATAATTAATTCAAAAATATCTCAGAGCACAATATTGTAACTACCTCATACTCAGTAAATACGAAAGTAATGCTTAAAACTAATAAGACTGGAAGATAAAATCGACATTTAAAAAATCAAACTAATGATATACGTACCGGCAATAGGGCTGCCAAATAAGGCACCAAGTCCCTGGAAGAGCAGGAATAGACCGAAACAGTTGGTCAGTTGCTCCAGTCCGACGTATTCCACCACCAATACAGAACGTAGAGACGCAAAGCTGGCTGTAAGAACAAATAATAACCATACATTAGACACAAGTTACTCAATTACTCAGTTTTCCAAAACGCTATCTATACCTAAGTATGGTAAATAACCTCTATACATACATTTTCTCTGATAAGTATACAGAATATTCTAACTGGCCCTCTAAACGTTGGTACGAAATGTGAACAACATTTCTAAGACTTAAGCAGAGAGAATACGGGGCCTAATACATATATAGTTATGTTTTTATAGAATGTGGGTCAAATTCTGTATTATTCAATTCTTTAATGGTCAATTAACAGATACAAGACTAAAAATAAACTCACCAATTGCAAGACCAAAGACGCAGCAGAAAAAGTATTCATAAACAGGGCCGTAATTGTAGACACTCAACATAGTTGCTATTCCTCCAGCCGACACCACGATATTGTTCACCCATAGCGGCGATATCTTCGGGAAAGACGAAATCATTCCACAAACGATACGTCCGACGGTGTTTGCGATTCCAATCGCAGACACCAAAAATGTTACAGTAAAGTTGTCTAACTGCTTCTTCTTTGCTCTTTCTGCAATGTACATGAACGGTACGAAAAATCCCAACATAGTGAAGAATCCACTCAAAGCAAGAATCACAAAAGTGGGCGATCGGAAAAGGCTGACGTCTAACATAGTAGCCAGTGCTCGTTTCACAGCTTCGGGACAGAATTTGCATTTTCCTGATTGCTCTTCTTGCGCATCCTCTTTGGTCGGCACGTGGGTTACGTGTAAATGGTAACCGAGAGATGTTCTAGACGTGTATTGAGGTAGCCTTGACAGGCTGGCTCCAAAGAAGATATCATCTCTGTAGAGAGGCCTGGCGACGAGGTCGGCGTGCGAGCGACGGTAATTATGCGAGTTATGGTTTTGTGTCGGCACTACTTTCAAATGCGTTCCGATCAGGGGTTCAGTGTTATCGATGTTGCTGTTGGAGTCATCTTGTTCGTCTTTCTCTACGACGGGCTCGTCGATGAATAGAGGTTTGTTGCCGAGGTTATTTTTGATGGCACCAGCGTTAGCTGAGGAGCGGCGTCCGATAAGATTGTTGCTCAAATGAGAGTTGCTTCCGCGGAAGACTTCCTCTGCTGTTGGGTATCGGGTATTATTAGGTACTCCCATCCACGTGTGAGGGCTCACTCTGTTGGAGAAGCGCATTTCCGGTGGTATAGAGATGCCGGAGTCCAGTTTGCTGTGAAGTTTTAGCATAGAGTTGAGTTTCTCCACAGCTTCTTCGTGGCGACGAGACGCATCCTCTTCGTCTTCAGGGTTGTCCGCAAGTGTCACACGTGTAGGTTTGATAGGACGGAACATTGCTCCGAAGATTGCACAGCAAAGAAGTAAGCCTGTAAACAAAAGGTCACTTTTATATATATAGTGAACAGAACTCATAAAATAAGATGAAGTACCTACTAAATACTTATAGCATTTATTTCTCCAATAATACACACCTTTGCATTTATGGCCAAACATATTCTGATTATTTGTTTTCTTAACCTATTTACAGAAAGCAAGGCCTCCATTACGGCAATGCAGTAATTTAGTCTGATAATAAAATAAAAGTTCCCACACAGATTGTAGTAGATAGTCAGTAGTAGGTCTTTCAGGTGCTTAAGAAACAAAGATTGAAATTTAACATTTTTAAATCGGAAATAAAATGTATAAAATGGTACTTACATCCTTGGATGAGAATGGTGTACCTCCACCCCACCGCTTTGTTAATCTTCTCAGTAACAGGCGATAGGACGAAGGTTCCTACCCCGGAACCGCAAAGAGCAATGCCAGTGGCCAGGGCACGCCACTTCTCGAAGTAAAAGCCAACCGTCAGCACTGCTGGCATGTAGATCATGCAGCATCCAATGCCTGGAGATCAGATAAAATAATTTAACGATTGTGCGAACGCTGTACAGTGTTGTAAATGGAGATTAAACGGAGTAGGTATGTTCTGTAGTTAAATATAGTACATAACTATAGTACATGGACGTAGTGTACTATAAATAAAATAATAAGTTACATATACTAATAACAATAATTATAATTTATAATGTGTGCAAATACATAAATGAAATATACATAAAATATAATGCATAAAACATACAAAAACACACCAAAATCCAAAAGCGATTGAAGAAGGGACCTATATCATTCCTTAAGACCTCAACTAGCATCGTATTTAGCTAACTGCTAAGAAGTTGTTGAGGTCCCAGTGAATCCAGAAGTACATATATGCAAAATATTAATAGTATTAATGAAACGTTAAATAGTAGGTCCCAGCCATACAGAGTAAATAACTAAAGTTTATATATACTCGAAGGTCCCAGATGTTAGTCTTAGTGCAAGCAGTCGTACGGGCCTTGGGCGGCGTGAAAACTCTCTATTCCAGAGCTTGGCCACTTACCTCTTAATAAAAAGAAGAATTGAATTAACGTAGTTAAAACTACACTACATTTCTGTAATTTCAAAACCTCTTCTTCCAACGGAATTCAAGTTTACTTAAATAATGAAATAAAAATATTTTAAAAACTTTGATTCTGTCTTAGAAGAGTAATGGCGAAAACTGAACTTACCTCCAAAAACGCCATAGACCAAAAACAGGTATTCGACGGTGGGTGCGAAGTAAGAGAGACCGAAACATACGCTGGATATAATCGCGCCGATTATTGTAACCACTCTGAAGCCATATCTGAAACAAATAAATTAATGATACAGTGTAAACTCCATGTAACGTCACTCGATTTAACGACAAACTCTCTAAGGCGTCGAAATCAATTTGCTTTAGTTGGTTAAGCTTCTATTCCATACAATGATACATTCTCTCCATTTAACGACCACTCTGTATAACGACATAAAATGCACAGTCCTTTCAGTGTCGTTATATAGAGTTTACTCTGTATTAACAATAATTTAACAGATAACATTTAAAAAAATTACTTATACGCTTTTTGCGCTTCTTTTTACTTTATAGTGAAATAAATTACCAGGAGAACAAGTTTCTTAAGAATCCCATCTATCCAAAAGATATGAGAGCTACTACCAAAAGTTTATATACATTTTAGACACAAGAGTTTATATGCCTTACATAAATAACTACTTTGAACCTCCTGAAAAAATAGCTTCAAGCCATATAGAAATATAGGTACATATGTTCTGAAAAGAGTCCGAGTCAAAATAAGCCTTTCTTTAGGTTACTTACTTGTTGGCAAGAGCTGAAACGAAGGGACCAGCGAGCAGATAAAATCCAGCCAGAAGAGAATTCACCCAAGCCACTTTACCTTCGCTTATCTGAAACAAACGGAACATTGTTTTAGTAGCTCCATAAATATAATAAAAAATATGGAAAAGAAATAAGAAAATGCTAGGTTTCGTCTTGCAAAATACTTTTAGTGGGAAATATAAATGTAATAAGTAAGATGTATGTTAGGTATAGGTCTACCTACAGAAAAAATATTTTACTTAATTAAACATTTGCGATTTTCAAATAATTCAACAGTAAAAAAATAAATAAAATGACGTTTAAATTTGCTGTAATACTTTTTTAATTTGTAGACAAATAATGTTTGTACTTTCATAGGCATAAGTATATTTGTATGAGCATAATAAATTTCTTGTATTTATTAATAAGTAAAAGTATAAGAAAGTAATTATTTGAAATAATATCTGAAATCATTTTTTTCAATAAGCTAAGCTAAAGTGATTGGTATATATAACTTTTTTTGTAATTAATTCTATCAGGTATTATTAGCATGTACTAAATAATTAATACGTTATTTATACTCCTAAATATATTAAAATACGTTAAAAGCATCTTAATCTGTGGAAAATACTAGATAAACGTCTCGTACAAATTACATTTGTATCAAGATTTATTTTACACGTTCTAAATTTTTTGGCAACAGAGAAAATAAAAGTGGCGCCAGAACCAACGAGAATACAAAATAACACTTTCTTTATTTCACGAAACCCGTGCCTTTGTTTTCGTTTTATGTATTTTTGTTAATTCAACAGCAAAGAGTTCTTTATTTCAGGATAAATTAACACAAACCATTCCCACGGTTCGTGAATGATGCGCAACCTTGCTTGCGATTAATTGAAAACGCTTTCAATTCCAAACAGTGAGGTTGACGATTCACTGCCAAAGACGATTAATTTATTTCAGGTTTTTCGCGATATGTATTAGTAGGATTTTGCTTTTTGTATTAGAAATTGAACTGTTGATCAATATTATCTTTGTTAGGTCATCATAATGGACGTTTATGTTTACGAAATTACATGACTCTCTCAATATTATCTCAATTAGATATGTACGTTTCCAGGCGTTCAGTAAGGTACACAACTTTATGCTATTTAAAGCCCCTGATGAAAATGCGCCGGGTTGTGTTTTAAGAAAGTGTCTCTGTGGCATCGTTGGCTCCCAAACGGATAGATGAAACGGATGAATTTGTTTTTTTTGTTATAAACTAAAAGACGGGAATGTTCTAGCTACGAGTACATATGTTTGATAAAAATCGGTCTCAGATGGCTGCCACCATACAATGGCACATTTTTTCACGACTTCCTTCATGGGGGTATGAAATAAATGCGCTATTCAAGTAGAATACATACATTATGATCAATATATCTTTAGCTATGTTAACCACTATCAGTGTTGTCCAGTGTCTTAAATAAGGGTACGACTATGTGAGTACTAACTGTCCAATGACTTTCGACCTTACGGAAAATTCCACGATGAAGTGATATAAGTGGTGTGAAGTATGGAGGCAATTAATTGCCCCCAGTGGAGCTTCTATGACGTCACATGCTGAGTTTATCTGAATTTGATTGAAGGGTCAAACGCAATACAAGTGGTTGACTGATAATACTGTTGTTCATATTATTTGTAACATGTTTATGATAGAATTGATCAACGTATTGTTTTGTTTGTACAAGATAGAGTCAGTGGCCTTATTCTTATTGCAATGGCTCATTATTTTAACAAAGCTTTAAACGACTGGCTGATAAGGACACTAATTCCAAATTAAGGCGCTGTTATTTCAGCAGTCGTACAGATTTCACCCGCACCATACATATTTTATCAAAGCGCCTGGAAATAAATTAATAGTAAAACAACAATATTGAAATAATAAGCCTTAACAATATACGATAATATCATTACCTGCAATAAAATATATGTTTTATTTAAATAATTTATTTAATTTTATACAGGGTTTTAATAAAATGTCACCCGTGTGACAGAACAAATTATATTTTAACTTCTTTTTTACTTTCAGAAGCACGACAAATATAAATTAAAAAACGTTTCTTTTATATTTCTTATTAAATAAAACTTCGAGCGAATTCTACGCAATCGTGTTTTGGAACTCTAACGATTCTTAACACTACCAGATAATAATACCGAAAAAAAAACCGTAACTTTATTACTTACGCAGGATTTTATTTTACCCCGAATAAACGGGCAATACCGCGTACGTATTAAGTCTCACAAAAATCAGCGCAACAGTCGAGCGCCTATAGCACACCTAGTGCTTGCTTTACAAGGCCTAGTTTGGCTGCAGTTATCGCCAATCACCTGTTCGAATATTGATGAATGCAAGAGCCTTGCCGACTCCAGTTCTACGACAATATTGGAAGTTTTCCACTGACATGTAGTGCAGTGCACCCTCGGAAATAGCGTTGGGATGCGATGTGAGGTTGACAATTGGGACGAAATAATAAAATGATCTCTGTGGACTAGTAAATCAAATAAAATAAAGATCATAATATGAAATGAAGATGAATTAGTGAAATTTGTGAAGGTGTGGAAATTTTTGCCGTACTCCCTGTTCCCCGATAACTATAATCTAGCGGTTTTCAAGGCAAGAGTAAAAAAGCCAAGGAATAAAATCATACAAGGAATTCAAGGATATGGCGTACGCTAGAAGGCAATGGCGTTACTCTGCCGGCTGGTGTAGATCTTAAAGGAGAAGAAAAGAAGAAGAACAAATAAACAGAACGCTAGAAACTGTCCTGTTATATAAAATAAATTAACATTTGAGCAGAAATTCCTTTCTGAAGAGTTGTATATAATATAAAATATGTATTAAAAAATCTAATTAACTTAAACTTTCTTTTCGTTTTAATATCCTCTCAAAGGCCAGGCAGAACAAATTTTATGCAAAAGAAATACATTTTCTTTTCACGACTGTCATATTAAATGTCAAATGGAATGAATTTTCAATCAGATTTTAAATTTGAATTGAAATTAATAATATATTCACCAATTAAAATTCGTGTAAAATGGATCAACATATACAGAAAGTAGTAAGAATTGGGCCGAGTCACAGCACTAACCGCGGTAGTGCACAAAGTTACACTGGGCGGGGGCAACGAACGATCTCGGCCTCGACTTGTCTACGTTACATGTTTGTGGGCTAAAGAGCTAGGACTTTAAATTTGTAAGCCGTAGTCTACTTTGCCCATTCGTAAATTTTAATTTTTTAACAAAGTCATGAAGTCGAATAATCGACTGTACGATATCTAAGTAAAAAAAAAAACGCGTGACGTTTTATTATAAAAGTAAGATTTTACTCTAAATACACCCATTTAAATTGAATAAATAATTTCAAGCGTTTGTAAGGGATAGTTATAAAAAGTAAGATCGGCTGAAAACGTATTTGAACACTGTTTTCAATTGTAAAGATAATGCTGAATTGACATTTACACAATAAAATACTCTACCTACTAATATACGTTCCAGACATAACAACAATCAATGAAACAGACATCCTCATCAATATCATTTATTGAAATGTCAAATTAATATGACGAATTTATCAGCAAAATTTTTCATTATTAAGAAACTCTTGGAATCGGTAACTCATAAAACTGTTGCCATACATAGAAATTAGTAACTAAAGCATAGACCTGTAAGAATAATATTAGAACAATTATACATACTATTGTTCTAAAACTTTTGTAAGCTGTCTTAAACAAAGCTAAAAGTTTTCAATGAATTTTATCGCGTCTCAGATTTTAGTTCGGAACTTTTTTTGAGTGACTTGTTTTGACATCAAGAATAATTTATTCGTAAATATATTTTATTTCAGTCATGTAAAAAACTAAATTCGCGAAAAATGAATTCTCTGTCTGCGGCTCTGCTTCCTGAGAAGTACCATCCTGAGATCTTCCAATCACGAGTGAATAATTCCTTCTAAGTATACATGCTACAACGTAGGTCACAGCACTGCTTAACATCTGGCAAGCTGTGATCAAACGCAAAGTGTTGTACTATTTACATAAAAAATAAGTAAAAACTCACTCTTTTGTTGATAAATAAAGCCTACCAGTTTAGTAACCTAATCTATTTATGGAAATCGCTAGATATGTATTAATTTTTTTCCAAAAAATAATACATATCTAGCAAAATCTTTATGATTTCGTCGAGACAAAGTATCAAGACATTTTTTCTTATAATATTTTTAATGTCTACCTACCTCTTCAGTTTAATAACCTAATCTATTTAAACCGAATCAAGATAAAATAAATTTATACTAAAAATAATATCTTGCAAAATCGTAATGATTTCGTCAAGACAAAGAATCAAGATATTTTTCACATTGCTACGACCTTACATTCAAATAGTACGTACAACATTGAAGCGATAACGTTCGATAAAAATAAATAAACCGCGTCTACGCAACGCCTCCGTTGGATGCTCGCCAAAGTTAAATGAAATATAATAAACGACTATTTCATCATAACATTACGTAACAAACAGCTGAAGTAATTTTCTGATGTCAGAGAAAAACAAGAACAGATATTTACTAACAAATTAAAGAAAGGAGTGAATGCTTTGTACATTTTCTCTAAATAAATAAATTCTTTCAAGCTCTCTTAATGTGATAAGTCTGCAGTAAGCTTTGGGTAACCCCATTACAAAACCTTAATTCACCCCCGGCAAAAAAAAAATTAAACCATGATTTTTAATTTTACAAAAACTATATATTTTCCAAATTTCATTGCTAGAAGTTCAAAAACATAGAAGTTTCATACAAACTGTTTTACCCATTTTAACTCCCTTAGGGTTGGAATTTCCTACAATCCGTTCTTAATACTTGTCTACATATTAAAACAAATACAGCCTCTAAATTTCACACTCCTAGAACCAGCCGCTTGGGCTCTGCGTTGTCTATAGATGAATGAATGAGTCAGGACAAAGAGTCTTATAGTATAGATAGATACCCCGTTCTACGGGGTATCACAGGTCATTTATTTATTAGTATGATTTAATTAATTTAATTGAGTAAACTATAATCTTCTAATATATAAAATCTCCATGTTACAATGTTACTTACTGTACTCGTCCGAAACGGCTTGACCGATTTTTACCAAATTTTATATGAGTATTCAGTAGGTCTGAGAATAAGCTACTATCTTTTTTAATAAGGGCTGTACAACCTTAATTTTTTTTTATAATGTGGCATTATAAAATACACACAACCCTAAATTTTACTATTTAATCAACAACCCCTATTTTTTATGCCCATTTTTAATTTAACCATTTTTCATCCCGCTCGATGACTGATAGTGTTTTTAACTGTACTAAAAGAAAAACAACATTTGCCGGGTCAACTAGCATAAACATATACATTTAAATACATAAAACGAATCATATAATTACCGTACCGTACCGTATTTATTTTCAGACATTCCCATCTGGGTTACCCAAGTTACAGGCGTCAGCCGAGTTTGGGACCCGATGCGATATCTAACTGCATACATAACTACGTACTAAAGACAAGTATAGGTATATAAGGTACTAAATCATTTTGTTTGACAAACTATGTGTAAATAAAAATACTGAAATGTATAAATAAATATGTATAAGCGCGGTCTACCTGTTTTACATCTACATCATATATTATTTTTGTAAAATAAACCATTTTCTTTCTTTCTTTCTTTATTACATTTGTACGCATTCTGCGGGTGTCCGTATCTCACAAGTGTAAACTGTTTCCGGTAATAAGCGACGTAAGGTGTCGATTTGCAATTCAATCGCAGGGTCAAGCATTGCATGTTTCTACGCGTCGACTGTCGCCATTCATTTGCATACCCGTCCAACGACTTAATCTCGCACTCCATTTCGCTATTCGGTGTTCGATGTATTCGGCAGAGATGCAGAGAAATACAGCCATCCACACATGTGAAGATACATTCGGTGTTGGATGTATTCGGCAGAGATACAGAGGAATACAGCCATCCACACATGTGAAGATACATTCGGTGTTCGATGTATTCGGCAGAGATACAGAGGAATACAGCCATCCACACATGTGAAGATACAATCGGTGTTCGCCTTATTCGCCGAATAAGACGAATATATTATCGAACATATCTCTCACACATTGTAACTACGCCGTATACGTACGTATATCCAAAAACAGATAAACGCATTAGATATAGGCACAGAGAGATATTTTATTTGACTAGCATTTTTTTTAAATAATACCAAAACATATTCTTTCTTAAGAAAAGCAGTAATCAAGGATTGATGATATATCCATCATTTTGCTAAAGTTCCTAAGCTTGAAACGTATTCAACTTTTTACAACAAACGAAATCTATGGATGTGAACCAGCCTAAACTCTGCATTTAGGCTGCGAAGTTTTCAATCCACTCTCGTACGTTTTATTTAAACTTTATAATTTAATTTGATAGCTAATATAACATTTACATATTTTGTGAAATTTTTAAGTATCTAGCAGCTACCGTTATTGATATAAAATAGGAAAAAAATACGAAAAAACAGGTTTATTGTAAGGGGACCCTTAAAATTTTTATTTTTAGTATTTGTTGTTATAGCGGTACGGAAAATACAAAGCCTGTGAAAGTTTCAGCTTTCTAGCTATCACGGTTTCTGAGATACAGCCTGGAGACAGACAGACAGACAGCGGAGTCTTAGTAATCTTAGTAACCCCAAAAAGGAAAGTACCTACTTGTAAAATAAACATTACAAGTAAAAGATAGGGCACGATTCTCTGAAGGTACGGAAAGACACTGACACATGATAGAACAATTTCATAACTAAAGAAATATATGAGTTACTTACTAGAAATTTAAATGATATAGGTTATGTTAATAGCATGATGTAATAAATAACGAAATTAAAATAATGACATGTAATAACGTTTACGCTAGCGCTTAAATTCTTTCATCGTTTAATATCAGACAAGTTGTGATCAAAGTGAAGCCTTAAAGATAAATTATGTGAAATAATAATCAAAGATTAAATTTAAAAAACTCATAAACAAAGACGTACTTTAGAAAAAAAAGCAAAACACTAACATACGAGTAAACACGCTATCTAAAAGAAAGTTCCTGACTATCTTGGTTCAACCTATGTATCGTAATTATTGACTATTATGTTATTGTATTAAGTATTATTAATTGTATTATTATGATATATCTAAAATACTAAATATAATATATCTATAAAAGGTATCTACATATTTCTCCCTCGTCACCAAAATATGGTTCATACATATATCTAAATGCAAAACAAATCAATCAATATTTAAGAGCTGGGCTCTTGTTCGTGGAGTTTTTTCGAGATAATTCAATCATCGGCCTAATCCTTGACCTACTTATACGACATAACTTTCGTCTTCTCCTTAATTTGGTCTAAAGTTACCTTCTTAGTCTTCCTCTACCTCTCCTAGCTTCAATCTTTCTATAATGCAAAACAGGCTTTCCTAATAAAATTCAAAGATGGCCGACCTTTGTCGGTTCTTCTACTGCGGTAGGTAAATACGTGTTTAGACATTGCAAGCATCTAGGCATTGTTACGGTACCTAGACTTGCTATGTCGTTAACATCTCAATGTATGGCGTATTGTCTAATGCTTACAGTTAGACATGACAAATAGAACCTAAATAGTTAACTGGCCGTATGAAAGTTAAAATAATTGTTTCGAAACAATAGCTATATTGTAAACGTTTAACATACTTACTGAATATCATATTACGTGCAACTGAGTTTGCATTCAATTGTTAAATGTTTCGATCAAAACAAACCTACAATAATATATTAATGTTTAATAGCATATGAATATTTATGATTTTCCATTAAAATTGAAACGCGGAACTTAAACATGTTTTTACAGTAAGTATATAATATATTAGAATTAAGAAACGTAGGTTCTGAGAACTAACTTAAATTTAAAGTACCTAACAAATAAACAAGTAATTTATAAGTGCCATTCGAAGGACATTACTTAAGCCAATCTATTATTCATATGAAAATTTCATGCTTTCTAATTATGTATGTGTAGAATTTTATTATTATTTAGTTATCAATATTTAAACAAAATAAAATTAGGTTAGGCAATCCAGCGAGAAAATGCCGCCAGCATATTAGGCACCTTACCCGCGGACACAGACTTAGGTATAATTTATTATTTGAAATTTAAGTGTTTTGTTTTTAATTATAATAAGTACATAATAAATTTTGTGATGATATGTAGACATCTTTAAAGATACATAACATGTCTGCTGTAAATTTGCAAAACGATAAAGAATGTGAAAATTGTGTTAAATAAAAATTGTTCGTTCAAAACCATCAGCTAGAAATCACAGCTTTAACCAGCACACTAAATTTGTCCTCTTACTTTCATTTTCACTAATTGCTCCCAATAATATATAGACCGTATAGATTCGAGAAACATATCAAATATGTACCTTAATACATATAGGTAAGTACTGACAGTTTTGTCGTCATATTATCTATACATGTATGTATATACATGGAATTAAGGTCATTCGTTCGTCACAAGCCCGATGCGGATGTATTTATTAAACTAGATTACTTCCACTTCCACTTCTTGTAAGTTTGTGTACTTGGACTTACTGATCCGGTATGATTTATTATTATACGTCGGATACACTTTTTTGTACCCTTTATTGACATTAACAAACACTAAAGTAATTGCTACGGAAAGGAACTCGAACGTTGGATGTTGATATGCCTAACCAAGAATACTTCGACATTCCATAATCAGGTAATTTTTTACTACATTTAATTTTAATTAAAGAAACGAAATAACGGAAAGTTCATATCCTCAGTTTTATTTTGAATTCATTTTCATTCAATATAATTTAGTTTAATATGATTTCAGTTCTTGCAATAAAGATTTTTCTAATTTAGACTTATTTACATTCATTTTAGTAGAAATATTAATGAAATCAAGAATGAAAAGCTTTCGACACTACAATGTCATTTTGCATGTTCTTTAAGCAAGTTTTTAAAATCTGAAATAGAGAAGCAGTTTTCGGTAACCAACTCTTTATCATTGTCGTTCGTTAAATTAACACTCTGTGATATTATCATATACGTGAATTGTTTTATAAATGCAAAAGAATACTATCTTCTTCTTCCTTGCCTTATGCCACTGGGTGGTGGGGTCGGGACAGCAAATTTTCTTCTTCCACTCTCCTCTATCAGCCGTCGCCTATTCACTCACTCCTTTCTCTGTCATGTCCTCATTCACACACTCCAACCATGTCTTTTTCGATCGGCCCATCCAAAAGAATACTATATAAGGAATTATCAGGCTTTATCGTCTGTATAAATAGTAATTTCCCACCGCAAGACAGCTGTGAATGCCATACATAAATTATCGGCAATAAGAAGAACTGAATGGACCGGTACACGCCGACCGAAACCTTGGCCTTAGGTAATGTTTATTGTGATCTATGCAGCCTCGATTGCATACTTAGTGGTTTTTTTTATGTCTCCTTAAGGTGCTATTGTACTGAGTTCAGCCGCACCATACAAATTTGAGCAGTAGAATTTTCACGAAATAAATTCATATAAAAACAACAATTTACAACATTGAAATTATAAGCACTAACAATACTAAATAATATTACCTATCTTCATCTAAAGCGACATAAAATGGCATTTTTGCCAATTTAATTTTGCTTCTCTTTCACGACCTCTTTCATACAAGACATCGATGTCTTTTTAGATCGATCTCTGAGAGAGAAAAGGCTTATCATTTAACCCAGTAACATAATCTTATATATAAAATTTCCGTGTCACAGTGTTTGTTACCGAACTCCTCCGAAACGGCTTGACTGATCATTACCAAATTTCATATGCGTATTCAGATGAGAATAATGATGAGAATAAGCCAACGTGAAACGTTTTTACCCCTAAGTGATAAGGGTGGTTCACCCCTAAATATATTTTTTTATTTTTTCGACGATTTTTTTTTATTTGAATTTTATATAAAGTGGCATTAAAAAATACATACAACCCTAAATTTTTATTTTTTTATCATCAACCCCTATTTTTTTATGGCCATTTTAGTAAATTTCTGTGTCACAGTGTTTGTTGCCGTACACCTCCGAAACGGATTGACTGATCTTTACCAAATTTTATATACGTATTCAGTAGGTCTGGGAACCGGCTACTATCTATTTTTTATACCCCTAATTGATAAGGGTTGATCACCCTTCAATATTTTTTTTAATTTTTCGACGATTTTTTTTTTTGTATAAAGTGGCATTAAAAAATACATTCAACCCTAATTTTTTACTTTTTATCATCAACCCCTTATTTTTATGGCCATTTTAGTAAATTTCCGTGTCACAGTGTTTGTTACCGCACTCCTCCGAAACGGTTTGACTGATCTTTACCAAATTTTATATACGTATTCAGTAGGTCAGAGAATCGGCTACTATCATCTATTTTTTATACCCCTAAGTGATAAGGGTTGATCACCCTTAAACATTTTATTTTAATTTTTTGACGAATTTTTTCATTTTATTTTTGTATTAAGTGGCATTAAAAATACATACAACCCTATATTTTTTACTTTTTTATCATCATTCCCTATTTTTTATGGCCATTTTAGTATTTTATTCATTTTTCATCTCGCTTGATAACTGATCAAATATAGTATCTAACTGTACTTCGAGTAAAAATCTTTTTTTTTTTTTTGAAGAAAATAACTAACAAAATTTAACCTGATATACTTATGCTTATGATTATTACCAATCTTAAATACTTAAAATTTGCCGCGCCTTTACTTTACTGGTGAGTGAAATGCCACAATATGCCATAGACCGAAGCCGGTCTCCTGTTTTACTCACAAAATTCTTCTTCACAGACTTCTCTCACTGTTTACACAAATTTCGACCTTCGTTATTGTTTATGTATCGTATGTAGTAGTATTGTTAACAATTATCATTTTGCTGTATCAATGTAACTCTCTTATTAACTTAACCGCGGCTCCACCCGCGTGTAAGTCGTTTTATTGCATAACCTCTCCTGCACATGACTGTTGTGAGAAAATGTATTTTCATCTGTGCGCTACTGTGGATCGGATTATACGTTAAATTGTAGGTCCTCTTAGCACAAACAGTCGTTAAACTAAGGCAGGGGCTTGAAAAACTCTCGACAACATAACTTGATCACTTAGTTCTTACGTAGAAGAAGCTATAAAATTTGATGTACTAATAAACTAGACCCCGAACGTATGAGCAAAAAATTTTCAACAAATATGATGATGACACTACAAATATTATGTAATTTGTTCTGCTTTGGACTTCTTTATGCTCAAACGGCTCGACAAATATGCTAAAAATTTTCGCGTCCTGCTCGCTTCGCTCGCGATTGGTCCTAGGACTTTTGGGTCATAGCTTACGACACTACAAATATTATGTGATTTGTTCTACTTTGGACTTCATTATGCTCAAGCGGCTCGAACAAATATGCTAAAAATTTTCGCGCTCGCTTCGCTCGTGATTGGTCCTAGGACGTTTTGGATCATAGCTCACGACACTACAAATATTATGTAATTTGTTCTGCTTCGAACTTCTTTATGCTCAAACGGCTCGAACAAATATACTAAAAATTTTCGCGCTCGCTCCGCTCGCGCATAGCTCACTGCGCTCGCATCCGGCTCGCTTCGCTCGCGATTGGTCGTAGGACGTTTTGGGTCATAACTTACGACACTACAAATATTATGTGATTTGTTCTGCTTTGGACTTCATTATGCTCAAGCGGCTCGAACAAATATGCTAAAAATTTTCGCGCTCGCTTCGCTCGCTATTGGTCCTAGGACGTTTTGGATCATAGCTTACGACACTACAAATATTATGTAATTTGTTCTGTTTTGGACTTCTTTATGCTCAAACGGCTCGAACAAATATACTAAAAATTTTCGCGCTCGCTCCGCTCGCGCATAGCTCACTGCGCTCGCATCCGGCTCGCTTCGCTCGCGATTGGTCGTAGGACGTTTTGGGTCATAACTTACGACACTACAAATATTATGTGATTTGTTCTACTTTGGACTTCATTATTCTCAAGCGGCTCGAACAAATATGCTAAAAATTTTCGCGCTCGCTTCACTCGCGATTGGTCCTAGGACTTTTGGGTCATAGCTTACGACACTACAAATACTATGTTATTTGTTCTGCTTTGGACTTCATTATGCTCAAGCGGCTCGAACAAATATGCTAATAATTTTCGCGCTCGCTTCGCTCGCGCATAGCTCGCTGCGCTCGCATCCGGCTCGCTTCGCTCGCGATTGGTCCTACGACGTTTTGGGTCATAGCTCACGACACTACAAATATTATGTAATTTGTTCTGCTTTGGACATCTTTATGCTTAAGCGGCTCGAACAAATATGCTAAAATATTTCGCCTATATTCATACCTACATTTATAAATTCTAACTGTATCTAAAAAGTGAAAAATAATTTTATGCCTACACATAACTGATTAATTTATAAACATGCTATTTTCAATTTGTATTTATCCTGTATTCTTGGCGTCGGTGCCATATAAGAAGAACAAATTAATGTTTGTTAAAATAAGCACTATTAAATAGATATGATTGAACATAATATTTTTTGGCGATTGTTACTTTTATATTCCCTTAACGTTTGCTCATGGCGCTCCATACCCATTTCACGCATATACCATACACACTTATAATAAGTAAGTAACATTTTAATTATACTAGAATTTGTCTAGAAACTAGAATAAACATAAATAATAAGGCAAAACAACGTTTGCCGGGTCAGCTAGTTATAATATAAAATATATGTAATTAATGTAATCACTTATTGTGCTTCTACAATTTGTAATCGCTTCTACAGATGGAATGTCTCCGATGTCTCAAACACAAGCTTGTAGCTCAGTTCGGAACCGGAAACTAATCTCTTGGGAGTGTCATTACAAAAATTTTATAATTTATTTATTGTACTTTGTAAACTGTTATCGTAAGGCATATTATATATTTACACGAAACAAACGGTCACACTTACTTAAAAACGTTGGATATACGTCCAATCGGATCTCGTCGGTGACAGTCCGTGTGCAGCTCGTCCCCGATGATGACGCTCTTAATGCGTTGAAACCCGTTGGACGTATATCCAACGTTTTTAAGTAAGTGTGACCGTTTGTTTCGTGTAAATATATAATTTATTTATTACTTAATACTTAATTTATGTACCTACAAATAATTGTTGTAACGTTTTCTAAAAAATGTTATTTTATTTGATTTGATTTGCAAACGCATCACAATGTGATGCGTTTGCAAATCAAAGCATGTCATGCTCCTATTAGGAATGTAAACAGAAACCCACACATACCTAATCTCTCAAATATTCTCAACTTGCAATCTCAAATTTCTGTTTACATGTAAGTTTAACCATAAATGTCCGGCGCCACGTCAGGATTCTCAGGTGCTAATCTTTAATTTATCCGCCGCAGTGGCGCCTCCTTGTGCCCGCCCCAAATTCCTTCGTATGGAAACTTTTCATTACAAGCCGTAGAGTAAGTAAGCTCTAGAGATGCGTTTGTGTGGTACGGTTTTGATTTGGCAGAGAAATGGTGTGCTCTCATTGGTTAAGAGACCGTTTCGTACACGATTGGCCAAATAAGTCGAACAATTTACGTTTTCAAATGAATTGTTGTTTTGTTTGAATTTGGAATGCATGTTGAATTTTCAAAAAATACGAGTAAAACGTTTAAACGTTTTCGGTTTGATTTTAGAATGTAAGTAGAATGAGTTGAGCCTCATTAAACATTTTAACAGTTGCAATTTTTGTTTTTTTTTTATACAAATACAATAAAAAGCTCTCCTAAATGGCAATAAATTATTAGCATAATAGGGTTCAGCACCGTCTTGTCACCGCTAGCAGCAGAATAACCAACATCTCAGGGTTTGACTAAAGTTTAGTTTGAACAGTTCTTCTGTTTATTAAAGTAGGTACTCTGTGTGACTCACGAACGAGCATTAAAATAAACTACACGTAATCTCAATTAAAGTTGTCTGGTCGACATTCAGCATTCTGCACCTCACATGCTCTTTTCTTTTTTATTTTGCTATTTTTACATTGCATTTCCTGTGATGCGGGTAGAGTTTTGTGAGTTTATGTTTTCCTATTATATTCTGAAATAGTAGTCTTTTGCGAGTTTTTCTTTTAAAGAGAGAGGTAAATAATAAAATCAACTAAGTATTTAATGTACCAAGTTAAGTTTCGGGAACGAAGAAATACCTTTTAAAACTTAATTTCGTCTATTGAGTTTTCGTCATTTTCGTACATAACGACATATAAATCCAATAAACCCACAAAGATAGTTGCAAAAATGCCCATTATAGAAAACTTTCCAAAGATATGAGGTATTGTAGAAATATACGTATCTATAATATTTTACAAGATATGCACTAAAAACATTACCAATTTAACTGTTAGCTTTTAAAATCTGTATTTAAGAACTAAATCAAATCAGATTATTACGAATATGGGAGAGTACAAAAATAGGTTTTCGGTCAGTTATAAAAGCGTACCATATTCTGCCTTCCGGCGTGCAATAATAATTAAATAAATTCAAATCTTAAGACTACTCACACACAGACTGGACAACACTTTTACAAAATTACATTACGTACATTTAGCCAATAGAAAACAAAATATTACTTGGGGATAAATAAATGATTAACTCAAAATAAAAAAAAAACAAAATGTTTTTATTCATGGAATGTATGTACATAATTTAATATCCCTAACCCTCAAACTGGAGTGCAAGCCCGTGTCATGGAGGTTAGTTCCTTCCACTGACTAAATTAGAATGTCGTACATCAGTTAATAGGTAACTAATTCTTCTTTGCCTTCACCTCTTCCCACTATGTGGGGTCGGCACAGCCCGTTTTTTGCTTCCACACTCTTCTGTCAGCCGTCATATCTACAGTCACTCCTTTCTCTTTCATATCCTCTTTCACACAATTCATCCACATCTTCTTAGGTCGTCCTCTATTTCCACTACCTTGTACAATCATATTCATACTTCTCCTAGTCACATGCTTCTCCTCTCTTCGCATGACATGCCCATACCAAGATAACCTTCCGCTCTTAACTTTCTCTGGCATAGGTGCCACTTTCAAACTTCCTCTGATATTAACTTATTGTACCTATTGTACTTGTAAAAAAAAAGTAAAGCGAAGTCAGTTTTTTATACTGCTACAAATGTATTCCTACTAATTAGAATCAGCTGCCGCTAAACTAACAAGTTAATCAATGTCGTGACATTCTTAGGCAAATGACCGCTACTTCACACTGTAGCCGAATAAACTTAAAAACACATTTAGCCTTTGTTTGGCGTCAGCTCAATTATTCAAAACGCGTGAGGTAAACCTTGCCTTCAATAAATCCTTCCTGCTTATCCTGAATATTTTCTACTAATTATTTCCTTAGCAAGAATACAATAAATGTATTACTGGTGTACATTAAAAATGTAGCAAACCCCTTACCAACATTTTGTAGTGGACCTCAATTTGGATTTAGAAATGTATCATAATGTAAGTATACAACTAATTAAGTAACCCTTCATTTGATACCCATGTTGAGGCAGTTGCGAAAAAAATATGTATATCATCTGCCATTTTGTAACGTCGGCTATCTTTAATCTATTTTTATCATACGTATCTAAAAACACCCTGGACCAGCGAACTAGGACTAGCTCTGGACTTAAACAGCTTTCAAACAAAACACTAAATCGAAATCGTTTCAACGGATGGATAACTACGATGCCGACGACACACACAAACACACACACACACACACACACACACACACACTCACAACTTATAACATCCCGTTATTTTAGCGGCAGCGTTAGTAAAACTTACTTGAAATAAATCCTTGCAATTATTTATATGTACTTACTCGTCACTTATATTTGTGTGTAACATAAAGTAAATTTATGGAAATAAATAACGGAAGCAAAATTTTAAGTGTAACGTACCTAACTACCTATGATACGTACATATGATACATGTAAAAAAAAAACATGTGTTTTCATATTTATTAAGCATTATATGCCTAAATACCTATATAAGTATCTTTTGAATGCAAAAAAAGGTGAATAATGAGGAAATAATAACCTTTTATAAAAATGCGTACTCAAATAGGTAAAATAATAGGTACCTATTTACTTCTTGAATCAAATTAAATGCCTGCCAAACATGACCAAACAGGAAAATGGTGTAATTCCTTATTTAATAATAATTGCTGAAACACTGAAAAATCGTGAAATAAATAATACAATGGGACGAAGAGTGTGGTTAATTTGAATCATGAAATTTTATGAATGTGCTCGTAATGTACCTACGTTATTTGTCTAAAAAAGCCAAGGACTATTCTGACTACATTATAGTCAGAATAGTCCTTGGCTTTGCTTGAACTTATAAGGCGTACAGTAACTTTTTTTTATTAATAAATCGTCCTACTACCCAGATTGATTTTTGGGGATCTCAGTCTACTTAATATCATTCTATCCGACTTAACATCATTATATTTGTCTACTTTAACTTACTATTTACTTTATTTATATAACCTTACCAAACTTTAACTTACTATTTACTTTATTTATAAAACCTTGTCTTTGTTCTTATTCTATGTTGGGCACTTCTTGTATAAACTTAATTATATAGATTTTTTTTACGTGAGGAAATGCATTTACGCATCTCCCGCCGCAAGCCTGGACGAGGCGGGCGGGGTATGTCGAACTCGAGGGTCAGAGGCGCCGTCACTACCGACTAAAACCTCACGGTATGCCATCTCACGACGTGTCGTGAGATGACGGGGGCAGGGATGCAGGACCACTTCGCGAAATGCCGCTGCTCTTCCCGCACAAAAACGGGAGTATAAGTTTTATCTAATATGCAAACCTACATATTATAGTTTTCGTTTCTATACCTAAACAAAATGTCTCATTGGTTTAAATGTTTGGTAGAACCAATATTATTATTATAAGGTTCCGGCACAGCCAACATCTTTGTGATGAACTAAATTTGTTGGCTGTGGGTCTGGGTATTAAATATGTATCTATTTAAAATATGTATGTATGTATATATATGTAGTATATCAGTTGTGTTATCTACCATAGCCCAAACTAGAAATGTTTCAGTGTGGAGTTAACAAGCCGTGTGTGAAATGAGTCCTAAAAAAGTATATATACTGGTAGAACTGTCCGCGAAGTTGTTTGTTTGTAGAATCGATATAACAAAGTACATATATTCGTACACTACATACATAACAGCTCTGCTAAGTCTGTAGTGTGCACTAAAAATATCCGTCTCCACAACAAGGTACGCATGAGATGTCATTTGCACGAGTACGCTAATGACATTTCGTTTTCTTACTGACCCACTTCACGGTAACCTTGCGAAGTACACGACTTCTTGTTACTTTTTAGGGTTCCGTTCCTAAAAGGAAAAAACGGGGCCCTATTAGTACTAAGCCTCCGCTGTCTCTCTCTCTCTGTCTGTCAACAGGCTGTTTCTCAAAAGCCGTAATAGCTAGAAATCTGAAACTTTCACGAGATATGTATTTCTCGTGTTGCTATGACAACAAACACTAAAAATATGTATAAAAAAAATAAGGGGCGTGAAAAAAAAACGTGTTTTTTTTTAAGTTTTTTTTTGCTACATAAAGGTAGACACTTAAAATGTCCACGGTACATATAAATATGTAATAATTATATAATAATATATATAAACAAATTAAGGGGGGCTCCTATACAACAAACGTCACTTTTGGGCATCTTTTACTCCATTTTTATAATGACATTTGGTAAACCCTCTATACATTATCAGAATATTTAATTAAGTATTATCTTTAATTATCTAAAATAAAATTAATATTTAAGGGGGCCCCTATACCACAATGGTAGGGAACCCTTCAAGCGCGAGTCCGACAAGCACTTGGCCAATTATTATCAAAGATCCCGACATTGTGACTAAAATAACCAGCTAGAATGCAAATGAGTGGAGTCTGAGAAACCGGTACACCTCGTGGAATATTTTCATTTTCTACGGAGCGTTAAGAGAGGATCTACATAATCGTAAGTGACTCGCAGTTTGAACTGCAGTTCTTTCTTAGTTAGCTTAGTCGTTGATTTGTAGTCTGATCTGATGCCTTGCGACACAGGTTCTCAAAAAACCTACAGCGAAACGCAATGATCCAGCAACGCAGGACTCAAAAGTTTTAATGTGCACTGCAAGGGGACTCATCCCCAGAGAAGGAGCCTCGCAGGCTAGCCGAGGTGGGCGGGGTGGTGGGTTAGTGCGAGAAGCGGAACCTCATCCCGCCCTTTCCGGCGAGGAGGTCATCGTGAGGTTTTAGTCGGTAGTGATGTCCTTTTGACATCGAGCCCGACATACCCCACCCACCTCCCCGGGTGTGGTGGGCATGCGTAAATGCATTTCTAAAAGTTTACTTATAAGTATACTTTTGTTTTGCGTAATCCGTGCTCATACCCAAGACGCAATAAATATATATTTTTTTTTATTATCTACCTGTATGTAGTGTTTTGAATGTCAATTATTATTTTAGTGATAAATAGTATCTATAATATTGAATACCTATGCACTAACACATATGTATGTACATAATCAATCGTAAGTAATTTGTAATTTGAGCTGCAGTGCAAAGGTTCCTTCTTAGTTAGCTTAGTCGTTGATTTATAGTCTGATCTGACTTATAAGTTATCCCACTTCAAATTTTGTAAAGGGCTTTCTTACAGTTATTATTTTGGTGCATGATATAACTATAGTATAAGTAAACAAATGGAAATCAATTAATTGTAATTAAAACATATAAGTACATTAATGTAAACTTGACAATTAGTTTTTAACGAGTAAAAAAAAATTATACATTTATTTTTTTATCCTTAATTTTTACCAAAATATATTTGTATCGATTCTAAGTCAAAGTCGAGTCAAAAATACTTAAAACTCATTCTCACTCAACTCACAAGTTGATAAAAAAATACATGCATATTACCAATTTAATTATACACACATACCCACCACAAACCGCAGCCCGGCACTTTAGTGTCCAATTAAAACTAATAAATAGACACCTAAATTTTCGAATGATAAAAAACTGAGAATTCCTGCAATTACTGCTTACAGGAAATCTCACAGTAAAATATCTTTGAAATAACCCAATGACGATGAATTCACGTCACGAGTCAAAAATTATTGTCCATCAGGTATTCCCCTCGTCTTGAAAACGAAACTAAAGCTTACATTTATTGTGTATAAATATATTTTTAGGTATACAGGGCTATTAGTAACCAAGACGAAACTTTTGAGTGCCCTCAGTATGTCTAAAAATTAAGGCAAAATTTAATGTGAAAAAAGTTAGGCTAGGCTACAGATTTTAAAATTCAGATTTTTTATGAGTGTAAATTACGAAACCAATTCGACATTTTGTGGTGACCGCCATCTTTGATATCTTTTCAACAAACATAGCTAAAACACTTACTCGTAAAACACCATTCAAGCAAAAAGAAACTAAATCTAAATCAAATCAACCGTTTAGAAGATACGATGTCACAGACAGACACACACACACAGACACATTAAACTTATAACACCCCGACGTACTTTGTGTAGAGTTTAAATAAAAAATTGCATGTCCCAAACTACTAAAACCGCCAAATCATTTATTTATTTTGTAATATTTTTGGTAATATTTTTATAAGCTGGTGTGACTCATTAAAGATTTAGTATGAGTTATAAGTAACTCTGTATGCTACAACTAGAGGCACGTCGGTGACGCAACAACAGACAATCGTGGGTGTGTTTTCTGTGAACTATATAAAAATAGCGTGTAAAATGCTGAATACTTTTCAAAAAATTGTTTAAATATTACGAAACAAATTCAATGGGATTCGAATATTTCGTAACAACGATGATCAAATGACGCTTTGTTTGTCGGTAGAATGAATTATATACGTCTCCAATATGTTAATAGGCATGTGAACAAAAAAAAAATATTGTTAGCCGTAGACTACCAAGATTTATTTCCTAAAATCTTTTTTGTTAAAAAAGATTTTAGGAAAATAAATCTTTATTCTCCTAAAATCTAACATACAGGTGAAGCTAATATAATTAAAGTCTTTATATTAGCTTCACCTGTATGTTTGTATGTATGTTTGTTTGTAACCGACTTCTTTGGGCGCGATTTTGACCCACTTGAAACGGCCAGATTTCGTTGAAACTTTGTAGATTTATTGAGGACCGATGACAATACACTAATTTGATAAAATGATTACATTTTTTTGTATTTTTGTTTGTATGTTTGTTTGTAACCGACTTCTTTGGGCGCGATTTTGGCCCACTTAAAACGGCCAGATAAGCGTGTTTTTTTTGTTTTTTTTTTTAACTACCATTATTCTTGGGCTTACCTTGAAGGTATCCTTAATGTCTCCTGAAATCATACCGCCGGAGAATATGATACCATCCACGAACATATTGCACATGAATGAAGCTGCTACCACCACCCAGCCCCAGCCCCCGTCTGGTGGCACCACCTGGAAGGGGAAAACGTAATATTAAAACAATTTCACACTCATCTTCCCATAAGATTGTTTGTCCTGTATTGGAACGCCATAACCATAAACACAACACATAGACACAAAGCGCGGAATTCGAACCTGAGACCTCGTGATTTGCAATCAGGAGTACAGCCCACTAGCTGGCTTGCAAGAAAAGTTATTGTTGGTAGATGTCAGTTAGTATTTTTCTTATAATATTGAAAAAAAAAAAAACATTTTGAACCTCTGTTATATCATAAATAATATGCCATAAATTGACGAATCGAGATAGAAGTAAGTGTTCTTCTTCCTCAACTTATTCCACTAGGTAAGGTCGGCGCAGCAAATTTTCTTCTTCTTTCACTATCCTGTATCAGTCGTCATCTCTACATTTACACCTTTCTCTCTCATGTCACTTTACACACTACATCCATATCTTCTTCGGTCGGCCTCTCGCCTTTCTTCTTTGCACTACCATTTCCATACATCTCCTAGTAACATGCTTCTCCTCTCTACGCATCACATGCCCATACCACGCTTATCTTCAACTCTTTGATCTCACACTCACTGGACTAGTTTCAAACTACGTATCTACCTATTGTAATGTACCCAATTAAAATAAAGACTCAAATGAAGATAACATTTGTCTTTAATTAATGTTCTAAGAAAAAATATACAAAAATCTTTTTGCCCCTACCGCAAATATATTTTTAATGCTGTAATAAATGAAATTATGAGACAAGCGACCTTCGCCGCTAGCATTATCATTCACCATTTTGAAAATAAACTAAAAAATACATAAATTCGGCGCGTGATCCGCGCTTTGCGAACAAACACGTGTTGCCTTTACTTGACATTCATCTTCAAATTGGATGTCAAGTTCAAGGAGATTATTCTTTATAAGATCTTCATTGCGAATGATTACAGTTTTTATTTAATTATTGCTCATGGTTTCTAATTAAAAAAAATATATTGTACGTCAAGAATGAACTTGGTTTCTCCGTCTACGAAACATGATAATATTAGGCAGTGCCAAATAGACAATTCTGAAATACAAAAACCAGTGTTAAGCCAATTTTGGATAAAATCTCGGGTAGGTATAAAGATCTGTCAATATGTATGTTTTAACACACGGAATCTAGTTTTGAATATGACTAGAACTGACTTGATAAATAAATGTTTGCTATGCAAATTTTAACTTTGACATATGATTGGCTATATCGACTTTTACAGAAAAGTGGTGACCATCCGGTTGGTTCGTAGGTAAACCAAGATAGGTAAACCACAAGTTGCAAATGTGTGGTCCAAAATGTTTTTGTCGAAAGATGTAAAAATGTTAAGAGATGCGAATGTTGCGATGGATGTGTGGAGTAACAAGAATGGACAAGGTAAGAAATGAGTATATTAGAGGAAGTCTGAAAGTGGCGCCTGTTTCAGAGAAAGTGAAGAGTGGACGGTTAGCGTGGTACGGACATGTAATGCGTAGAGAGGAGATGCATGTGACTAGGAGAAGTATGGATATGATTGTAAGTAGTAGCGGAAGGAGAGGTAGACCAAAGAAGACGTGGATGAATTGTGTGAAGGAGGATATGAATGAGAAGGGAGTGAATGTGGAGATGACGGCTGATAGAGTGGCGTGGAAGAGAAAAACAGGCTGTGCCGACCCCACCTAGTGGGAAATGGTAAAGGAGAAGAAGAAGAAGAAGATGTAAAAATGTATAAAATTATCAATTCATATGTGTGAAATCTCCTATAGAGCTAAGATAAGCAAACAACAAATACAGCAAACTTCACTACGATATTATAAAAGCATAATAAGTAATGTTCAAAACATAAAAACGTATGCTCTTTAGATTATTTAGAGCCTAAACAAAGAAATTGAGAAAAAAACTATCATTAACCAACATAAAACAAAACTAGCTTTATAAACCTAACTTTACTAATATTTTAAGTCTAAAACCGTGTTTCTAATAAACTGAGTTCTATGTTTGATGACCTTGTAATGCAATAGATATAAGACTAGCTTTGACCGTCATTTTCTTGGTATACCTGCTATCCTCACATAGAAACTATTGGAACAATAAAGTAATTGGAGTAATTGATATCTTTGATGGTCTTCGTTGACTTGTCGGAATTAGGTTGTTATATGAATGAAAATAGACTGTGGTACTTTCTGAATTGGATAGATACAGTATATTCAGTGAAATTTATGTGGACACAAGTGATGTTTCTAAAACATGAAATTAATAGAAACGCTATTAAAAATTTAACAAAACTTTATGTAGAATTAAAGAAATACATACAAAGGAAAAAGTTTAAATTTGTATAAAATATTTTGTAAATCTACAACTCTTCAAATTTGTCAGCCCTAAGGCTGTCCAAAATGCAATTTTGAATGATTTCATTAGCTTCAGTAAAAATGATTTTCAATACAAAAAGAGTTCGAGCTATTATGTAGTTTCTCTCTTTTGGTTTAGCTATTTATATAGACAGTAGGAAATAAGTTCCAAACAATAAAGCAGCCCAAACAATCACGTCGACCACACATTCTCCAGCCTTTTGAAGAACAATTTTCCGCCTCTCCCAAAATCTACCAAGCGCCATCATGTTTTTTAAAAATATTCTTTATTTCACAAGCACAATATCAAAGCCGTTAACGCGATTTCAGCAATTGCAAAAGAAATTGTAACAATTATACAGCCTTCGATAGTTCTCTCCAAAATCCTTTGAAACTTTCTACGTCTCGACTCTTTCTTTTCAAATCTTACTTGTTCTTCACTAGGAAACATTTCAGAAATAGATTTCTCTTTAGTATTGAATTGTATCACCAGAGGCATTTTTCACTGATAATTTTCTTTATTTTTTTGCTTTAATTATTTATTGCTTTACTTGTGGTCATGGCTTGGTCATTCTCTTCTGTGTTTTTGCATAAGGCAGATTCTTCGCAGCTACAAGATACGCAAGTACATTCTGATATGTCGCTTATGTTATCGGGTTGGTCTTGGTCTTCAACAGAATTTACTAGAGATTGAGATTTGGACTGTGGTTGGGATCTAGCTCTCGCTTTCTTTTTGTATAGGCGAATTCTATCAAATCCGTACCAGGTGGCGACTATATGAACGCTTACTATCAACAATACCAGAACGTTTAAAACTGTGAGGCGATCTACCATAGCCGATGGAAAATATTAATTAACAGGTCCCCGATCATCTCGGTTGCGTTTGAACAGTTTTTATTACATCAAAGATATTAGAAAACCTTGGCCATGGTTTTTTTGACTGGCGTTAGATGTCAATCCGTGACATGACTTGTTTTTGCTTCGTTGCAATGACTGTCGGTTGACAGTTTTAGGTGAGCTAAATACTTTTCGAAGAAAGTTGTTAAGGTTGACTGATAATTAAGAATGATTATTATTAATCTTCGTCGTGCCGAGGGCTGGCTAGTGTAGTGAACAACGTCACTAAAGTTTAAGGTAAGCTATATTAATTTTTGATTCAGATTTACGGACCGACTGGCCCAATAAATTGTGACTAAATTCACGTTCAACCTTCAACCTCCTAACTGATACCATATGTGATTGAATTAAGTTATTTGATCTACATAAGAAACTAGCTCGACCCGGCAAACATTGTTTTGACTCACTTAGGGGTACAGCGCCATCTATTGATTACTTACTCAACCCAGTCAAAAGGTATCGACATCTGTTAGAATCATTTGGAGCAGATAATTGTGACTGTCAAATAATAACAGACAATAATTAGCAATAAATTAAAATTGCGACTATAATTTGAGATTTAAACTATCCTATCTCTCAAGTTGGATCGAACTGCACATGGTGTGCGAATTTTATTATAATCGGTTAAGTGGTTTAGGAGTCTATTGAGGACAAACATTGTGACACGAGATTTATATATATTAAGATAGGTGGAATGGATGTCTGACGACAGCGATATAAAGAAGTTTTCGTTCGGAGTCAGGTCAATCAATCAAATATTTGAATCAATCTGAATGCATCTTACCAATGCTGCCTCGGGCTCATCCTCGCTGGGTGAGTCGCTCCGACCCAGGCCGCTCTCATCCGACGAGGGAGTCTCGAACGGACGTTCGTCAGTCGCCACGCGCTGCACCATCTTGACTTAGCTATCTGGAACCAAGAAACAGGAATGTTAGAAAATATTTATTTACATGAAACAAACGGTCACACTTACTTAAAAACGTTGGATATACGTCCAACGGGTTTCAACGCATTAAGAGCGTCATCATCGGGGACGAGCTGCTGTTTCGTGTAAATATATAATATGCCTTACGATAACAGTTTACAAAGTACATTAGAAAATATTTTTTACTAATACATTGGGCTGGGCACGTCATTCGCATGCCTCATCCGATTTATCTCATACGTTTTGGGCTAAAACCACCACCGAATGGAGCCCAGAAATTAGGCGTCCCGGCCGCACAAAGCAGATGGTACGATATGATGGTAAGTACCTTGACACGACCCAGACTGGAAGACCGTTGCCCACAAGACAAAAGTGGATGCCTTAGCCCTAAAGTAAGCTAATCTATAGGCTTAGATAAATAAAATACTGTGAAACTTTAAAGCATCTGAATACCGAATGAAGCCATGTGCGTTGGTATATTTTGGGATCGACCGATTTAGATTCCCACACGTACCTAATTAGTTTATAATTATTCGCATTTTGCTGTAAAATTTCACGATCATGAGTATGGATTTTATGCCGGTATGAAATTGATCCTACTGATAATTCAATTCTGGGTGGAGTTTATTATTGAATAAAGTGGTCGTAGAATCTAATACGTTTATATCTTAGAAGTAACAAATTTTATCGTCGAAGTTAGAATCGCTTATGTAGACTAGGTCTTACTTCAAAGAGCTTATACTCAGTAAGAGATAAAAGCTTTAAATAAAACTGAATACGGCTGACTCAGGCCTTATTTACCACGTAGTTAATTCCTAGTTGGAATGTTAAATAATTTAAGCAAGCTAGGCTTATAAATGTAAACATTATTCAATTAATAAATATCATATTTACAAAGATTTGCATCGCTGACGTGATTGCTCATATGTAATGCTACTACTACTAGTATAAGAGAGAATGTAGGACTACCTACCTGACCTTGAGTTTTGCATGTAATTCTACTTATAAATAGAATACTATTGCAAAAAAACATTTTCATACTTGTGATTCCTTGACAGTAGCTTATAACAAAACAGATAAAAAAAAGAGATTTTTCAACTTGACTACTAGCCAGGCGAGCATTAGAAAATACCCTAACACCATGCTATAGTTTCTTCATAATGCTTTCCTTCACCGAATGCTCGAGCTCGTTGGCGGAAATCGAACCTACGATCGTCAGGACGTGAAGCGGCTCCTCGCCCGACTGAGCCCAAAGATATCTGATAAATAAAACAACTACAAACTGAAACCTATGTCTAAACGTACATTATATTTCATCTGTTCAAATATAAATATATATGTAGGTACATGTCTGCTACAAAGAAATCGCACATTGCGTATGACGCAAACCAATGTTACATGAAATAATAATAGCAATGTACTAGTATTAAAATAAAGCGGAGTAATAACTAGTTTTTACCGGATTCTTGGTCATGTGGCTTTGGTGTTTATAATAATTACTCAAACATTTTAGACGGAAAACCCAATTATGTAGATAATAATTCTTGGGGTTAATTAGCAACTTCATTATTAAAATCAATGTTATATTCGTTTAGTACTCAATTAATAATGCTGATAAAAGTTTATTACTAGCAAAATCTCGTCATAAATAATCGTGTGTTATTGTGAGTTTTTTACTTCTTCGCGCTTAATCGACTGAACCGATATAGATGTAACTGAGTACGGACATAGTTTAGACCTAGTATTAACACATAGGCTACTTTTTACTTCGAATTATGGCGGGTAACGCCGCGGGGCGCAGCGTAGTGTAGTTCCATATCACAATGTTAGTTACCGTACTCCTCAAATTCAAATTCAAATCATTTATTGCGTCATTTAAATGTCATACAATATTAAATTATCATAAAAACATGAAAATGTACCCTAGTCAGGGTGTGAAGTGTCAATATTGGTTTGAAGCGAGCCGATTTATTTATTTTCCAGTAAATGGTGTACACATGTGTCATTTAAGCTTTTATCATTTATCCTCCAAAACGGCTAGACTGATTTTTACCAAATTTTATATTCAGCAGGTCTGAGAATCGGCTACTATCAATTTTTAATACCCCAAAGTTATAAGGTCACCCTTAATTTTTGGGCGAAATTTTTTGTTTTTTATTTTTTATGATGTGGCATCAAAAAATACATACAACCCCAATTTTTTTTTTACCGCCAACCCCAATTTTTTATTGGCATTTTAGTAATTTAATCATTTAACATCTCGCTCGATAACAGATCAATTATAGTTTTTTTAACTGTAGGCTAAACAACGTTTGCCGGGTCAGCTAGTAATAATATATAAAGTCTCAAATAAAGAATAAAGAGTTAATATAAAGAGTCTATCTTACATAAATGTGCATGCAATAGTAGAAAAAGTGGTTCATAATGCAACCTCCAGGTGTAAACGGTAAGGAAACTAGAAGGTGAAGAAAATCGATAGAAAAGTCAATAAGTAAATATGTACGGTTAAACCTTGTATACGTAACTTGGTAGGAAAAGTTCACCTATTCTTAGTAAAGCACAATGACATACGAGTCATAAATACACTATACTATGCATATACTATCAATGTATAAGCTTAGTAATGTAAAAAGAACGCTTGAAAATAGTGTAAAAGTAAGCATGCGCATTGCATTTACGCTATATAAAAATATGTTAGTTTATTGTTATATATATTATATCCCTAAAAAATTAAGTAGATATTGGGAAATTCTAAAGGTGGAATTCTGTGTGTGCATCTTTTTTACTCCTTCATCAAATTTCATCCAAATCCGTTTAGCTGTTTGAGCGTAAACGGGTAGACGGATTTGGACGAAATTTTGGAATGGAGATAGCTTAGGCTCTAGTTTAACAAGTAGGTTACTCTCATTCCAGATGTTTTATGCTGTAAACACCACGGACGCAGTTAGTTATTAATATTTAAAATTCGAAAGATGTGTACATTTGTTCCTTCTTCACTTCAAATGACTGAAGCGATTTTTATAAAATTTGGCATAAGTTATTTTTTTATCCTGGATTAACACGGATTACCACGGGGAGTAGGTAGTAGGTTAATATGTTTCATAAATGTGATTGAATATTAAGTTTCAAATATTCGGCTCATACTTTCACCTTTGTTCTTTTTATGTGTCGCGCTCTATACAAATAGCAAATGCATTTTCCACTGTGTTACGTCTGAGTATGTGACTTTGAATTTATAGTTTGCAATAAAGGGTCCGTTTCTCAAGAGAAATGGTTGGCTACGCAAACTCAAGAGCTTGTTTGACAAACATGTTTGTTTTCGCTTTCACAATATTGATATGAGTTTTAAGGTTACAGTTAAGACTTTACTTACTAACTATTAACATTCTCGATACAAGAATTCCAAAGTGCAGTGCATTTGTTTACAAAACAATAAGCTAATGACAGACATTATTAATGGTAATGTCTGTCATTAGATTATTGTTTATCCTCTTTCAATGATATTTATTATAAATCAGTACCGAGTAAGTGTTAAGCACTTCGCTGTCACCACAAATGTCAACGTCAGATGTCATAATAGGAAAGCTCTGTGTCTCATAGGTTATAATATTACAGATATGGAACATATAATAACAAGCGCGTTTCACGTTTGGAACAATTTACCCTTGTTTTTAATAATAAATGACACTAGAAATACCATGAAATTGTCCCACCAATTGGCACATTTTGTTTCAAAGAAAGCAAAGATGAGAACCTCCTTACTAAACCTCCTAGCTGTGTCTCTGAAGACAGCCGATTTGTCTGAGTACGGACGAACATTAGTTAGTTACATTCACTTTCGAAAAGAAAATTATTTCTAAATCTAATTTCTCTACAGTTATAAGCACTCGTAGTGATTTGACACGGACTATAGGAAATATATCGCGAAAACCTAATGTTTGTATGTACGTTAGTTTGAATAACCATATTTTCCTGTATTCGCATCTTAACGTAGTAATTTTTTGACAGATACAGCAAACATCGTATAGCTATATGAAGTGATGGCTTTAAAAATATGTAGATACATGTTGGTAGTGAATATTAACATGTTAATATTTACCTTATTAATATTTTCAAATTTTTTACACAAGGAGGTGTTTATCCATATTCATATTATGAAAAAAAATACTTCACAGATAAAAATACGAAGGGACACAATGTTATAAATTACATAATTATATCAATATAGGTACAATAAAGGAATTATCTTTCAAAGAATAAAAAAATAGCACACATAAATTCAAGTATGTATAATTTATCTTTTTTTTATGATATTTACTCATTATCAAGTTTGATTTATTACAAACAGCGGTACATCGCCCGAGTGACCCGACTGATATAATTATGAGTATACACAGTGTAAACTTTATATAACAACACTGAAGGGACTGTGCATTTTATGGCGTTATAGAGAGTGGTCGTTAAATGGAGAGAATGTATCATTGTATGGAATACAAGCTAAACCAACTAAAGCCAATTGATTTCGACGCTTTAGAGAGTTTGTCGTTAAATCGAGTGGCTTTACATGGAGTTTACTCTGTATTTACTACGTATATGGACTATATAAAAAGATATGTATATAAAGTGCAAAAGCAAGGGATTTACAACAATATAATTATTATGTATGTTTAACAAACTGCCTCAATGTATGACAGATCTACCATTTTACACATTTAAAAGAAAATTTAAAATTTTTTGTGGTAAGCCCTTGGTAGCCAGCCTCTCTCAGAAAAATTAAGTATTTTGTATTTAAACATTAAGCACCTGATTTTTTTTTCAATTTCCGTGTTAGTTTATAGTGGGAAAAATAATAAAACTTGTTCGTATTGATATTATTGTATTAACCCTGTATTACGTACAAAGTAAAACATAATAGCTGAATGATAAAGATGTCGTGATGACCTTAACTGCTTAAGCCAAGTAATGAGAAATAAAATTCTGAGTAATTTCAAAGTATATAAGGAATGTATAATAACAATACAATATTAATTTATTGCACACCAAATACATAAAAAGACAATGTTACATAAAAAGAAAAAAAAACAGTTGTAGATTTTTTATAATATTTTGTCTTTAATTTGTATAAGATTTATTGTAAAAAACTTAAAAGTAAGAGAAATAAATGAATAGGAATAATATAAATAACATGCCGTGTTAGACACAGTCCCTGAAAAAAATTATACATAAAATGTAATTATTTATGTAATAGCAAATAAAAGACGCTCTAGAAGTATATACATTATCAGTAGCAAAGTTACATTTCCACAACTTTATTGGTCGTAAAGGGTTTCTTACGAGAGAATAGCACAATGACCATATATAGATAATCTTTGCCCTTTCTACCTTGTTCGGTGACGCACAATGTTTTGAGTTTGACAGTCGCTGTTATTTTCCTATTTGTGTTTAATTCATTGAATTAATGATGTTGTGAATGTCATCATTAGGTTCAATAGTAATAATATCTTAGATGTTGTTTAGTTTATTAATAGGATTGTTTACACTTGTATGCATATGATTCAATTAATTTATTATTTATCGGGATACTTTTCTAGTACCTATCACGATATAGCGATTCATGTCATCGTGATATGTCATATACCTTATACTTCCCTATTGTTACGTGTTCTTTAATGACTCGAGTTTTTAAACCTTAGATTAGTTATTTCGTAACAAGTTTACCTAGGTAGGTATTTTTTTTTGTATCTGGCATCAAACTATATTTTGTTTCATACTTAAATCAATCTAGTAATTGATACATACTCGTAAGAGTAAATAGTAGTAAATCAGAGATAACGCACTTATAATTATTTTTATTTAATACAACATGTATGTCAGGAATTAAATAAAAATATCTATATAATAATATGTGCTACTTTTAATTAAATTTTGAAGGAGCAAATAAAAAATCAGCGTTGGAGTACTTGCTATTCTCAGCATTATGCTGAATTTCCATCTTATGTGCACATACCTCAGTATATAGTTTTGAATATTTACTGTAATAATATGTCTCTAAGCGTGCGCAGTAAATGTATTTTCTTTCTATCTTTTTAAATATTGTGTACGCTGTTAAAACATAATTCACGTTTAAAATGTATAAACCTACCAGTGTTACAAGTCACATAGTGATGAAATGTAAATCAAGCTTCGCGTCGTAGGTCATTAGTTATTTATGTTTTGATCGTGTGGGTCTGCCATGTGCTAGGTGCTAGGGTGTGTTCACATGCCTAGACATTACAGATAATCTTATATATAAAATTTCCGTGTCACAGTGTTTGTTACCGTACTCCTCCGAAACGGCTTGACTGATCATTATCAAATTTTATATGCGAATTCAGTAGGTCTGAGAATCGGCTACTGTATACATATTTAAAAATAATTATTAAGGCAAAACAACGTTTGCCGGGTCAGCTAGTAAATAATATATTTCATAATTATCATTTCACGAAAGGTTAAACTCCCACAAGGCTTGTCAATGTTCTTTGCCAAAGGTGCACACGTGATTGTTATAAATAAGAGAATATTTTTCAGGTATGTCCACTCTCTTCAATCTTTTCTCGTAGTGTAGGTTGAAGTATTAATGTATTATTTTTTACTATTTTATTTTTCAATGCCTAGAAGAACATGACTGCTCGTGATCGAGCAACAACATCTAATTCTTTGTCTTGTATACATATTGTGTACATACTTACAATAAAATGTAGACTTAAAATCTAAATTTTAAGTCTTATTATTTTGTCTTTAGGTATTACAATATACATAAATTGGTTTATATAGATCTCCTTAAGTTCAAAATTTAAAGAAAACAGATGATCAATGTAGAGTAGTTCAGAATAGCTTTTTTGAATATGGCCTAGTAAAAGATGCCTAAGATCACCTTAGTAACGATGATAATAATGTCTATAATAAATCAAAAATAAAATTATAGTGGTTTAATCATAACAATGAGGTCTTTTAGAGGATACATTATAATTTTTTTATAATTATTATATTTCAAATAAGACATTTAATGTTTTTGACATTTATAATTTTTATTATTTTTATATGTGCTTCAGACATTTAATTATTAAATAAAAATAGTTTCATCTTAAAAAAATATAAAAAGATTTATTATTATTTTATTTATTGTCAATATGAACACCAGCTTACAATAAAATCAGGTCCTGATATAATGTGAACCCGAGGGCGGGCGCTATCTGTTAAGTTATCAGAAACATCGGCTTGATACCAGGCGAGCTTGTTTGTATAACATGGATAAACTATTCTAGAATGCTTTTTTACATTGCCACATAGCTGGGACCATATATGAAGGGGTTATTTGCACACTGGAACTTAAACAAGAATAGACATAACATCTTACTTGCCTTACTCAAGCGGGTAAGTGGAATCGAATGAATTAACAGCAAAATGAAAAATATTGTTATGTACATGATTTTATTTTCGCGTAGAAAACGGTCACACTTACTTAATATTAAAAGTTGGAATGAGTCCAACAGTTTTGTGTGCACGCGCGGATCTCGTCGGCGGCGGTCCGTGTAACACTCGTCCCTGAAGATGGTGCTCGGAAAGCACCGATACTGTTGGACTCATTACAACTTTTAATAATAAGTGTGACCGTTTTCTACGTGAAAATATTAAGATGCCTCACGAGAACAGTTTCCAATGGTTTTATTTTAAACTTGTGGTATTATACATTAAGAAAAAAGGTTACATAAATAATAATTTCATCACTAAAATACAGTTACACAATTTTTACTATTGCTCAAACCTTTGAAAGCAAATACAGCGTAATAATGATATGTTTGTATTATAAACACAATAAAGAAATGATGTATATTAAATTCAGTGCTTTACCTTATAGTAATGAAGTCTCATGGTAGACTATTTAGAGGACAATACCGGTTACAACCTTCTACATAATAATGAGACCGGTTAATGAAGAGAAGCATGAACTAAATTAATGACTTACCCAGAAAACAACTAGCAAATAGCAAAGAAAATTTATGTAAGAAAAAAGAAATTATAATTTTAAAAAGTTTAAGTTTAAATTAAGATATTTTCATTCTGATAGGCCTCAATGCGATCAGAACGCGCGTTTGTCGATTGTCTGTGGTTCTGGTTTACTGTATGCCAATATCATAAATTAATTATACAATTGTCATATTGTCAAACGAAAAATGAACGCACTCTCATACAAGTCACTTAACGCAACAGACAACATTTTAAATATTCATGCCATTTAAAAAAAGTATAAATTATAAAACTACTACATTTTGTACTTACTATTCCAGTTGAATATGCAAACTTAACAAGCCACGAGTAAAAACACGTGAAAACGGATAACAGTATCAACCAAAACACAACAGGTTAATAAGTTAAGAACACGATAGCCTCCCGCCCTTTCAAACGTTCGATTACAGAATGTTGAATAATGTACAGAATATTACGTTTATATCGCATAATACGTATTGGCTATGCTAATTTTCAAGTTCTATGTCATTCGGTATACTGGTCGAGCAGGTTTGTGGATACCTACGTACAGTCTAAAGCAATATTTTGAATGTTTGATGTACTAATTGTTGTTGAATTTTTTGATAACAAAGAGTGTTCTTTTTAAGGGTTTCATACAACAACGGGACCCTATTGCTGAGACTTTGCTGTTTGTCCGTCTGTCTATCTGTCTGTCATCAGACTGTATCTCATAAACTGTGACAGCTAAAGAATTGAAATTTTCACTGACACTGTATTTCTTTAACCTCTAAAATTAGAATCCTTCGAATCCATAAAATAAAAAATATAGTAGTGCTTCCATACAACAAATGCATTATATATTTTTTTACAGCAATTTTATGAAACTTAAGTTCCACTTGCTATTTGCGAAATATTAAATTGGTAATTAATTTATTCTAACTCATATTTAATATCAGTCCCTAACAATTAAGATTGCAAACATGTGTGATGTCATAGTTTATTTATTGTGTTTAATACGATAAAATTAAATAAATATTATGACTCCTAGACTAGTTCTATGACATTGTTTAGTTAAATCGCCTAATTTGAATAAAATATATAAACAACAACAGACAAATTGAATCTCGTTACAGAAAACGTGTTTTCACAATATTATGAAATACCTACTGCGTTTCTATAGATTTTTACAGAACTTTACTCGTGGCTAATTTGTTATATTTTCTTAAACAAATGCACTTTTTTTCTTGATTTACTTTAATTTGAAACTTAAGCACTAAATTGGTTCCTATTTTAGTATTAACGGTATCAACACACTGCTGGATATATACCTCCTCTCTTTTGTGCCGATATTTGATCTCGTGTCTTATATTAACTTCTCCATGGAAAGGATTTCGTTAACTTAACTGCCTACGGAGTGTATATTAAGAAAAACATAATAAAGCAAAATCTTCTTACCACTTCATTTTACCAAATGTGGTTCAGAAAAAAGTTGTTCTATTTTAATTTTATTTTCACAACACTAAATATGAAAGTGAGTATTGACTCTATTGGTATATTAAAAAAAAGTTTGTCTATATGTATATGTATTTACAAAGTTATGTAATGATTTAAACTAATCACTATAAAGGTGTAGATGTGTTGTGTAAAAGATGGGAGAGAGACGAGCGACAGAGTGAAATGACAGGAAAAATGAACCTTTATACATATGCTATGTATGGGTATATATATATGTACACAAACATCTAATCACCGATCAAATTAAACTACTTCCTCTCATTATCCCTACTTAGGTTTCCACATAAATACAGACGCTAAAACAAGTTGCGGTTGTCCTAAATAGGCACTAAATCAAATAGCATAGCTCGGAATGTGGTTACAGCTACTTTCCTTCAACGAGATGCCGACGTGATAGAGATATCTAAATGTAGCGAGAAACATTTAAATATATCGGCAATATTCACTATTTTTAATTAAATTTTTAACAGTTTTACACGTACTTTTAAACTAATACTAAATAATTATGGCTTAAATACAGCTAAAAATACATTTTTATTATCTCATTATAATAAATTTACGATAACCGGCTTCATTTCGTTCCAGACATAACCATCGCATTGTCTTCATAGTTTCTAGAATCTACGTATGAATTAATCCATCTAAATTTAAATAAACCTTTGCAAAATAAGAAATACATTCAAATCTTTGTGACCATATTGTTATACCCTAAAAGAAGGTTGACATAGAAAAGAACAATTGAAAAATGGAACTTTTCCACAACTTGTGTTTGTTGTATTCAACGGTATTAAAATATTTTAACAGATGTTTGTCTGCAATTTCCTGCCTTTGTTTTACTGATTTTACTACCTCCAGTAAGGACATTCTTATCGAAGAATAATGAGTAGTTATGATACATTATACTCTCACTTTAAAAAATGTTTAAATTGTAATAGTTATTATTCTTATGCACCAAGTAAGCAATTTGGATAACTTTGGAGAAAAACAATTATAGTCCATATACTTAATCCTTTACAAGATGGCAGCGTGTCCAATTTTTTTTTTTGACACATTCACACACGGCTGGTTAGCCCCATACTGAACCATTTCTAGCTCGTATTATGGTTGCTAACACAACTGATATACTACATATACATACATACATATTATATATAAATACATATTTAACACCCAGACCCACAGCCAACAAATTTAGTTAAGCACAAAGATGTTGACTGGGCCGGGAATCGAACCCGGAACCTTCTGATTAGCAGACCGGCATGGTAACCTTTACGCCAACGAGGTCGTCAAATATGCTGGCAGCATTACCACTATGGACCAGGCGCTCCGAATTTTCAAAAATAGCACGAGTCTCGGAACAGAGTCCTGAGTGCGGTCATTCTAAAATAGGTACGTTGTATCGACAACTCAACGGCGCCGTAATGCGAGAGGATATTTGAGATACTTGATGCTATTGGCTGCTCAAGTCACGTGGGTGCTTGAGGCAGCCAATCATCACGTTACGCCGCTGAGTCATCGATAAAATGTGTTTGACCAGCTCCGCAATGTGCACTCTAAAGGCCCTAACGTCTCATAAAACAAAAACCTGTATGATAAATTCATATCTAGTGTTTGTTAATATAAAAATATGTGCAATACATACAATACAAATGCAACTGTTATTGATCATCGTATTCAATATTATAGTTGTAATAAGTAATATTCAACATTACTTACGTCAGACGTTTCGAAATGTTTTGTTATTGTGAATTGCGTAAATTCTGCAATTCTTATTTGTGACGTAAATTGTAACACGTGGTTTGTAATTTGAGATATTTATACTAGCTAAATAGGCATTAAGAACTAAATTTCATAACAATTTATTTATTGATAAACGAGATTGAAATAAATATTGCACTTAGTAGAAGTAAAAAGCAACAAACACCATCATATATAATTATTATCATGATCCACAGTCATATCCCACATGGTCAAAAAAGCCTCTCTCTTGACCTGGGTTCGGTGCCCATCTAGTCCATGTTCGACCTGTTATGTCGTCGAACTTTTACTTAACTAAAGTTCCTTGCTTCGACCCATAGAACCTAACGCCAATCTGATTCAAATGCTAAGCGACCTAGTCCGTTTCACTAGTGGCACTTGGTACAATTTGCAAAAAAGAAGCTAAAATTAATTATTTTCGTATTATAAATTATTTATTAAATAATTATCATTACAATAAAATACGATTGCATGATAATTAATCTGGTTGTTAGTGTGTAATTTTATCTCATTAGTTAAAATGTTTGACTAAACTCATAAAATTACAAATACATTATCTGTCATCCGCAAAAAAAGGAAGCACTGTACTACGTACTTAATAAATTAATAACTTTTTATATACGTGAATCACGTGAATTTTCAAATGAATGAACGATCTTTTGTAATATTTTCTCAAATGATGGACACAAACCACAGATGATAATATTATTATTATATACATATAAATTACTTCGAATATAAGGATGTTCTATTTTTTATATATTATCTGACTTTTATCATACTTAACATTGGATGGTTTTACGGTTACCATTAGAGAAACCACAAATATGCAATTGACTGTCACAGAATAGCTTATAATTCACACTAGAATTTATTATAATGGTTTCTATCTAGACTTGAATGAACAAGTCGTACTCATAATCATGAAAACTCATGCACAATTACACTAATATCATATACTAATATACAATATACTAATACATATACAATTAGTTCTGATGAATTTACTATTAGGTTTAATGAATTACATGAAATCTATATAGTACCTACCATACTCATCTAGTAACTACCATCTAGATAGTAGTTACTATCTAGTAAGTAGTAAGTAGTAGTTACTAGATGAGTATGGTAGGTACTATATAGATTTCATGTAATTCATTAAACCTAATAGTAAATTCATCAGAACTAATTGTATATGTATTAGTATATTCTACTACCATCTAGATAGTAGCTAATATCTAGTAACTACTATTTAGTAATACTCGTAAAGTAACACTAATCTATATATTTGTATAGGAAGAAAAATTACTAGACAATTATAAAAGTTAATTTATATTTATTTTTTTTAGTTTTACATTTATACATCTACGTCATTTTTTTTTATTTAGTTTAAAACGTATCTATATACGCTATAAATAAATTCAAGCAAGCGCATTTTTACTCGTTACGACGCAAACCGTGTCCGAATCGAGGCCAGAAAAAAACATTTTCAGCATATACCGAACCATAATGGTACTGCGTGATTCTTGAATTCTGCTGAATTAGAAAAAAATAAAGAAAATTTTTCTTACCTAGCGGCAGCATAAACGTAGTTAAGTACGTACATAAAATATGTACAAGTTGCAAAGAAATAATTATTGAGGAGAAAATGTTTAAAATACGGCGTGTCCGCTTTATTAAGAAGACCAAAAAAATCAAAGCAATTTGCTTGTTTTTTTACGGTTTAGGATTAAATTAATTTATTAAAAAAGCAATGGCTCATAAATATATGTCAATAAAAATAGTCCTACACGTTTTAAAAACTCGCTTAATTGATATCGACCTGGCATTATTCTAATTAAAATAAAATATCATTCAACATATGTAACTAGCTGCACCCCGCAGGGTTACCTGCCCTAATCCGGGGCAATAGAAGTTAATCCAGGATAAAAAAGTAGCCTATTTTTATGCAAAGTCTAACCTTCATAATATACATATTTCATCAAAGTCCAGCCGTTGAAACGTGAAGGACTAACATAGATTTAGAAGTTAGTTGCGTATTCCACAGGAACCACAATTGTTTTCGGGATATAAAGTAGCCTTGTTAATCTAAAGTCTAATACAACTTTGTATACATACATTAAATAATACTTACTCAAATAATATATTAATTATTAATTAATAAACAAATAATAATATTAATAAATTAATTAATATATATATAAATAAATAATAATATTAATAATACATTAAATAATATATAATATATTAATTGTATACATACATTAAATAATACAACTTTGTATACATACATTAACCTATCTTCACACTTCATCAAAATCGGTTTGAGCGTGAAAAAATTACAAACATGCACACTTACAAACACTTTCGCATTCATAATATTGGTAGGATATTCCACAAAAAATACTAAATCTACATCTACGTAGTTATATAGCCAAAACCACGTGCCTGCTATATTTTTTAGTCGTAGAACATTCGGTTATTTTTTGTCTCATTTATTGACCTTGACTGCGAACAAGGTATTTATACGAGTATGCGCACGCGTTTGTTATAAAGATCGACAATAGAACAAGGATAAATAAAATTATGGTAAATAAATGTTATTGTGTCTGATTATGGATGTAAATAAATCAGTAAAATTATTATTATTACTACATGACTAACGTAAAAGAATAATATTTTGTTATTAAGTACCTAGAAACTCAAATACATATTATTATGTTAGTCTACCCATCTAAGATACAGAGTACAGATCTGCATCTGTACTTGCCTATGATTTTTTTTCTTTAGACTTCTTAGATTAATATGTATTGTGTTTTCATGGAATAATATTTTAAAACTATGGCTATAATTCTAATTGGTAATAATTCTGAATTATAACCATATTGACATTGGTTTTTTTATGTATGCCAGTAATTCAATATAATTTTTTCTCAATCTTGAATGTACATATTTAGTTCTTTTATGATTTTATTAGCATTCGAGAATGGATTTCACGTAACGCCGCTAATATGACTGTTTGGCGATTCCATAATATTTCAAACAAATTGTGCTGTATTTTGTATACACTTAAATTGGTGATTATTACACACGTTAGCTTTTCTCATTATCAGGCCAGATAAGGTATTACTGAACGGACAGCACTCTAACGAACTCAACAATTATTTAAACTAGTGATGTAAAGTTTAACCAAAAAGTTTGTAGCTCGAACTGTTTAGCGTTTCCAAGAATTATATAATGTAATGCATATTGGTAAATATTTGTATAAAACTAAAAAGGCAATTAATTTGCTTTAAAATTAAATAAAATTAAACGCTCTAGGCGAAAGATAATTCTAATTATTTTGAAGAAAAATAAAGTCATTTGCAGATATAATATGAGAAGGTTCTTTCAAAAGTTAATTATTCCACTTTAATCAGATTTGTATTTTTTTATCATTGAAATAATAATGGGTTCGTATCAAAAGGACATTTAAGCAGAACGCCCTATTAGCAGGTCGTCCTAAAAGCAAAACGACATATTAGCATAATGTCCTACTAGCAACATGACCTAGTAGCAAAATGGCCTATGACGCAGCGAAAATAAAATTAGGTCTAAACTTGTTCATTGCAGTACAAAAAAAATAATGAAAAGCGTGATTTCGTCAAAAGTTACAAATTCATTATCAAGAATCTACATATTTTTACCAATTGCGCAAAGACCCAAAAATTGGAAAAGACAAATTTTGAAAAGAACCTCCTCCATATATTGTAAGTACGTTTATGAACAGAACGTCAACTTTGTTATCTCCTTGCTCCCCAAATTCACAGAATAGACTACACTTTCTATTGACACCAGTCCCTCAGCGATGGAAAATCCCCAAAATATTAATTTGAACGAACCTAATTTATCTTTTTACGGCGTTAACACCGTTTACACCAGTCTTGGCGCCCGTCACAACATTATCAAAGGCCCCTATTTTTTTTTCACCCATAAAGGTCCGTACTTCCGAGAACCACCTCAATGGTATCTGTTTACGGTTCCATTTTTTTTGGAGATATATTCCAAATGAATGGGAACCCGGCGCTAGTACTTTTCCATTCGGAATACCATAGAAGAGAGAAAAAAAAATAGAATGGAGACGGCGAGTAAATATGGGGCCGGTTTTCGTGAAAACCGTGTGACATGAGTTATGTTTTGGTACCGATAGATCTATTACAAAGAGCGGTTTTATTCAACTCTTAGTTATTCCGGTCTTTTTAATTAATGTGAGAAATTGATATGTTACCAGCTTTATTTTCAATAATACTATGTAATTATTATATTGCTTACTTCTTGTAGTTCAGTTACTTTTGTAGGTTTAGTTGATCAATAAAAAAAAAACTAAAGTAGTTAGTAGTTATTTTTATTTACATATTTGACATTGTGTATGATTTTCTAATTTTAAACTGACTTATTATTATGAAATATTTATTATTTTAACATATAATGAATAAAATGTTTATCTGTTAATAATTTAATACGTGAGCAATTTTGATCCGTTTTTGATAAAAAAAAAGTCTATACCTAGTTCAAAAACTCTATCCTACAGTTTTTGGAAAGTTTTAACGATGTTTATAGTATAAAAGGTAAAAGGCACGTTCTTAACTAAATAAAATTTAAAACTTTCCGTTTTATTTATTTCAAAACATTTAGAAAATGTTTATGCGGGTTGCGGTAAAATTATCACTTCAAATGTAGATGTCACTTTTTAACAGATATATATATATATTTTTACACATGATGAGAACAGCGCAAAACCGGGTTGAAGAGCATTCAAGAAGAGAGGCCTATGCTCAGCTCAATTACGGAATGACAATGATGATGATATTTTTTTCGTACTATCACGTTTCGTATGACCTATAAGATGCATACAAAAAGTCTATCATAAATACAACTTATAAAAGTTTGTACAAACAAAATTGAGTAAATTATTCTAAAATAAAAAGTGACTTGCTTGGGTGTGTAAATATTTTTTTCATTAATGTTTATACATAAGTAAACTTCATTAGTGAACTGGGCAGTAGCTAAATTAGGTATTAGGAGGTATTAACTAAGGAGTCATTAGCTTAAAAAGTATATTGACACGAGTAATTAGAAGCTTTAAAATTTCAAGATAAGATTGGAGACATGAGATCATTGCAAGCATATGGGCTGCGTTTAGAAACGAATGAAACCTACTCTACTTGCATCAAGACATATAGTAGATTTAAATTCATCACGATACACAAAAATAAATAAGTGTATTAAAGTGCACGATTAATAATATTTGTTACAAAGGAACCTAATAACCCTTTTTGATTTAAATAAAGTTATAGATTCATTAGATCCATCTAATATTTATTATATTATTCTAGACTATGCTTGCTCCCACTCTTCCTACTGATTGTATGCCTAGCTTTAGATATATTGAGAAAAATGGTGTATAAAACACCATGTTTTACAATGTATCTAGAGCTATGTCATTTAATCATTTTCAATCTAAATATATTTTAACGTTTTTAAACGGGGCCATGGTTGCACGAGAATTTGAGCATATAGATATAGTCTTAAATTTAAAGCTTATAATGAATTAGGATTTTACGTGACGATTCATATTAAATACACATATTACTTTGTTTTCGTTGCTTAAGTAAGGCAATGGAATAAAAAATAGTATTTTTAATGAGTTTTTTAAAACGAAATCGTCCTTTATTACATTTAATCTATTTGTATAAAATAGTAAATAGCTAAGAAATTGCTTTTTCATTCAAGTTCAAATACAATTTGACTGGTTTTAGTACATATGATTTTCTATAAACAAACCAAAACACCGTGTCTCCAGTTATCTATTTGGGACAATCCTTTATCATAATTGTCAACACTTTTTGAAATGCATATTCGTGTACTTGCCCTAGAATTATAGTATCTAAATAAACATAATATTTTACCAAACTCTTTGAAAAGTAATGGTAAATAACTTTTATTATAAAATAATTATAAGAATAGTGTAATAGATAAGTTAGGTTGTTAATACATTTAATATGTACTCGTAGGTACTTTTAGACCAATTAAAATAAATGCAAAGGATAGATAGATACATATGTTTTAATAACAATCTATACTTATGTTAAATTGGGACTATAAAATGTTTGAATACAATAGATAGAAGTATTTATTAATTTATATAAATAATAGACAGTATGAAGATGTAAATAAATATAATATATTTTACTAAACTCTTTAAGAACTGCTGGTAAAATATTATAAATATACTCGTATTATCATTATTTAAGAAGAGTTTAATAGACAAGTAAAGTGTAAATAAATTCATTTTGTAGGTACTCTTTGGACCGATTAAAATAAATGCAAAAAATAAATATGTTTTAAAACCAATCCATATGCTAAATACGAGACATAAAATGTTTGAACAAATATTTTTTAGACGTACATATTTAATTTAAAGTCACGTGTATGCAACTCACGATCACATTTTATTAAACTTGTTCCATTATTAAAAGGTTGTTTTATTTTTCTATTTGTGTATTATATTATTTTTAACCAAATAATTATTTATTTATTATTTGGTGTGGACGAGTGTGGCTCGGTGGTAAAAACGTCTGCTTTTCAATCAGACGGAGCTTGGTTCTATCCCGGCCGTACACCAATGACTTGTTTTTCAAGTTATGTGGATTTGCACTCGCCTTACGGTAAAGGAAACCGACACGTTTGAGGACCACAATATCCAAAAACGTGTGACACCTGACAACACGCACTTGGCCAGCGTGGTGGATTATGGAATTATATCTTTCTCGTTGAGAGAGAAAGCCCCGAGTCCCAGCAAAGGGGATTTATAGTGGGCTGCTTATGCTTTGCTTATGCTAAACTTTATGTAGGCAAGGCTCCTAAGAAGTTTATGAATTAAAGAAAAAAAGTTCAAAGAAATAGATTTGAGTCAATTTTACTCATTGAAATCTTAAAATAATTGAAATACCTGTTTTATTGTTATTTTAAGTAATTTCTGGAATAAAGAAGCTAATTTATAAAAAAACCATCTAAAAAGGACGTGTCTAGGTCTTGCGAACCAGACAGCGCTGTTAATTTTTAAGTTGTTTTATTAAAACATATGAATAAAAATCGATATAAATCGAATCCTTCTGAAAACCAGTATTAATTTAATTCCTCAACTTGCTTATACATACGCTCTTATATGAAAACTTACAATGTATTGATATGTATTTTTGTATATGGTTAGTTATTTATAGAATATAAAATAATGTTATTGTTCATTCGCTATCTAACATTTTTTAAACGATCGAGATTTTTAAGTCCAATCTATTTTTTACCAAACCCAACTAAACTATAAATTAGTTCTAGTATAATTTGAGAGGCCTCTTTCTGAGCACAGGCCGTAAAATTAAATTGTCTAAACTGTTTTAGCTGAATAGCTAAATCAATTTAGCACCATCCATGTTTTATGGATACACGTTTTTTACATAACGAGTTTCAGTTTAAAATTATCTTTATTATACATAGAAGTATATTACAAAACAGAAGTATACACCTTGGATCCTACTATTTTGTAACAATAGTTTAAATTCGAATAATTAAAAATATTGCTACATACGAGTACATTGCTAATCACGCGCAATTTAAAAGTCCAACAAAAAAACACATGATCCTAAGTTAGTGTAGGTATATATTGACAGAATAAAAAGATCAATGTTTGCAGAACAAATCTTAATGACAAGTCAAGGTGATGAGATAATCAACTTCTTGTTTGGAAAGTCCGGACATTTAAAATCAGTAGGTAGCAGACGACTTTATTTAAATTGATACAAATTGATCTATTCATTTAATTACTTCTAGAAACGTTCTAATAAACAAGGTTTAGGGTACACATATTAGTAAAGTAATGAGAAGACCTCTTATTAATGTATTATTGATTAGTAGTAATCAAGAAGTATCTACTAATAAGAGATTTAATCTTACAAATCTCTTCGTAGTTCTTAGTACTCTTAGAATCTGCGGTCCGTTTGTCACCACGATTACTATAGACAGTTAAAATTGTAACATATATTGTATTTCTGTTACGGCGATAACAACCAATACTAAAAACTAAATAAAAAATATATTTAAAAAGCTCCAGAGAATACATTTTTCCCCATATATTATAAAAATATGTACTAAGTTAGTTAAATATCAGAAAAAAAAATACAGAACTTGTGCAAGTAATTTATTTCAAACCTTAATAAACACATAGGATTAGATTAATCCAAAGCTTTGTTAAGTTTGACGTTTTACTGATCTAGAATTATTGCTTAAAAACTTAGTTTCCCGACAACTCTAAGTACTTTAATAGCCGATATAATATGATGAATGGTCGAAAGTTGCATCCAACTCGAACCTTTACTAATGTCGGTCGATAAAATCAAATGAGGTTTACGAACGGGTGTGATACTTCGTTAAGAGTAATTAATGTCTTATAATTACATTAATAACGTTATCATTTTTACTTCTTTTTCTTCGTATGAGGTAAGTGACCAAGCTCTGGTGTCGAGAATTTTCAAGCCGCACGTAGGCTTCTGACTTGGCTTAACCACTTGCTTGTACAAAGACAGCATAATATACAGCATATAGTTAACAGCTGGGACCTACAATTTAACGTGTCATATAACACACGGTAGCGTCCAAGTAAATATTATATGTCACTTTGGAAATGACAATCATGTGTATAGTCACCCATCCAAAGACTGTCCGTATGGACCGTAATTTACCTAAGCTTGATAATCGCGTCAGATTATTTTAGTTAGCCAAGTTACAGGCGCAACAAGGTTTTTGTAAATGTCTTATCAGTTATTATTAATAAGCAAGATAGAACGGGGCATTACTATCAGCATCTTGAGAACTTTGCTTCTCAGAGATAGCTTGGACGGTGTGCTTATCCAAATTTATATTAAACAGTGCGTTTATTTTTTTGTACTGATTAAGAGTTTGTAAAAAAATTAGTAAGATAAATACTGACTGATCTTCATGAACGTCAAAGAATTATACAATACTTTAACTAATAAAAACATTATCATAAAATTCTCGAACATACCTAGTAGTGACTAGAACAATCCTTAAAATATTTATACTAATCAATATATTCAATATTGATTGGTATAAATATTTTTAGGATAGTTCTTTAGACGATCTACAAATTAATTTAACCGCTTATTAACTGATTTATAACGATTAACGGTTAAAACGGTTCATTTAAAAGGTACTCGAAACTTTTTTTTATTAGATAAGTTAAGTTTTATGTTTTAGGATTGGGCATTGGTAAACAGTATGATGACACCAGCTGGTCGAATCTGGGTAAGATTGGCATAAGACCGAAGTAGTTGAGATAGGTCTAAACCTCCCGGTTTTAATGGGATCATAGTTGTCTGTAGACGATGATGATGATTGAATTTACAGATTTTTAATAAAAAAAGAATTTGTAGCTTTGAGTATCATTTGCTGGATTTTACCCATATGTACGTTTTATTTAATTCTTAAAAAATATATGTGTAAAACCTTTAGAACTTTTTAAAAGCAATCCTCAACAGACAGACCCTTATCATAATAGGTATGTTGACCGCTCTTTACTTGTGTTTTTGCACTAGCAGAATATTTCTACATACATTCACTAAAGTATATAGAAATAGTTTAAGTATAAACAAAAACATCGTTTTCAACATATTTGTGAAATTCTGCGTTATCTGAACCGATTTCTACACAACGGCGCGGCGCCTGCGCCGGCGCGCGTCGCGACTAACATTGAGTTTATATTCAGAGTCGATCTTTCAAAGTGAACGAACCCATTATCTACATTTACTTACGTGCTTAACTTTAATAGTTTTATTTTTAAGTCGTTGTTACAGACAGTCAGAGGTCTATGATGTCTAGACTTCTTGCGAGTCACAAATGACGTCTGAAAAGCCGCTATTAATTATAGGAATCTACTATAAATATTATTCTCTATTATTCATACTCTCTTCCTAGTTTTTCTCATTTAATTCATGTTATGAGCTTAAATAAGTAGCTTTAGTAGGTAATTCTCTTCGTCTAATGTGTATAATGGTCAAGAGGATGATTAAGCAGCAAATAAATTAGCAGGGTAAATATAACTGTTGGTAATTATGAGGAATGTGTCCAATAGGGTTCTTCCCTCTGTTAACTGCTCGCTTTAATAATTGATCATTAATACCATGGCAACAAAACGATGCATTTATTTATAATTCGGCATATTGAATGCAATTTTATTATCATAAGAATATGCTACAACGTAGATAACACAAACTAATTAATAATATTTAAATGTGGCTATCGGCTTAACTGCGCAGCGTTCGAATAAAGTATCGCAAAGTTACCAACTAACTCGACGGCTATCAGCAACATCTGGTTAACTTAACAATAGTAAATGTAAATAAACTGTAACAGCATTGTCTGGCATCCTACGCGTTCAATGCTAATGTTGTATGTAAAGTTACTTCATAACGAAAATACTTGTACGTTTTGTTTTACATTTTTGTCGAACACATGTTCCTAAGTTTATCGAGTGCCAAACCACGGGCCAACGGAAACCATTGATAAAACTGTTCCACAGTCATGATTCTAAATACAATGGGCTATTATTATACATATTTTAGACTGGATATCATTCGGATTACATCGACGGGCAGCCGCAACATTCGTCATTAAAATGTTGCCGGCGTTTTTACATAATTTATTCTCAACCACTTTTGAATTTACATTTTTATTTAGTGACAGATGTAATAAAGTGTTCACGGAAGACACGCGCAGTTTAACTGAAACAGAAGCTTTCTGCTATTTTGTAACTTGAGAATGTAGTTTGTAAAATAGGTGAGAACGTATCGTGGATCCAAAAATAGTCGCGCGCGCATCCCGCGCGTCTAGCGTAAAAATAAAGCTGGTTGCAGAGGAAAGCTGAAATCTAGGCAGTGTCACTCACCCTGGGCACGTGATTCGTAGACGAAAGCGCACGTTCAGTCAGCACCAATATGTCAATATCGCCGTACGGGCCTTGACCAATCGAAATTAATCTGGTAAGCTTGGAGCCGGCTTTTTAGCATCCACGCCTCGAGCACACGTGAGGTTTGCGATAGAACTAAACAGATCACGAAGTAAAAGTTTCGGAAGACTGTCCAGTGTTTTCGCACTTTGATTGTGTCAAGTTTATTTACTGAAAACTGTGTTTTATCGTGTGTAGTGGAGGGGAGGGACGCGTGCGCTCACGTCGGTGGTCGCGCGCGGACTGATAGAGGTTGGAGCGGCTTCGCCAAGTTTAAAGCACGCGGGTAAAGCCTTTGGAAAAAATGTTACCGATATTATTTCAGCGCGGGCAATGCTTTGTTTACAAGCCGGTGACAGGTCTCAGAGGTGCTAGTACCTGATAATGTTTTGCGAACGACCTTGTTGGTAATATCGCAGCTCGTCGAAGTAACTTTTGAGAATTTTAAACAGGTTTAATTAATGTGATCAAAAGTTAAATTTTTTCTTCTTCTACTTTGTTTTAATAGATGCAACTATACTATCTATATCAATATTATACAAAGGAAAAGTGTGATTGTTTGTTTGATTATTTGACGCGAATAGGCTCCGACTGTACCGATTTGAAAAAATCTTTCACCGTTGGGAAGCTACATTATTCGTATCTCCGAGTAACATAGGCTATATTTTGTTTCTCTTTGCTAATCAGATTATTTTAGAGCCCGTGCGAAGCTGGGACGGGATGCTAGTTGTAAAATAAAAATATAAGTACCTAAGTCATACCAATATTATAAAGAGGAAATCTTTGATTGTTTGTTTGACGCGAATCGCTCCGAAATAACTAAACCGATTTGAAAAATTCATTCACCGTTGGGAAGCCACATTACTCCGGAGTAACATAGGCTATATTTTGTTTCTCTTTGCAACTTAGATTATTTTATAACCCGTGCAAAGTTGGGACCGGCTGCTAGTAAGTAAAAAGTATTAATTGAGTTTGAAGTATGTTTCAAATTTCCTCCTAAACTTCCGTTACCTTTCATGTGTTATCAAATTTATTTTAAACGATAACGTTCATTTACATTCATCACGAATCTATTAGTTTGATATTTCATGTATGCTGAAATCTTCATAGTAAAAAAAAATATATATGTGTAAATATTGTTACCTCAACAGTGTAAAAAGTATTTACGCTTGGAACGTTATCGCAGCGGATGTTGATAAGGGTTTAACTCCTCGCACACACTGGGCCATACACGGCCATATGCATGGGCCAGTGTGAGCCAGTATGTACAGGCCATGCTACTCTACGATTTTGAAGTGTGCATAAAATCTCTTTATATTAGCTTCACCTGAATGTTTGTTTGTAACCGACTTCTTTGGGCGCGATTTTGACCCACTTTAAACGGCCAGATTTCGTTGAAACTTTGTAGATTTATTGAGGACCGATGACAATACACTAATTTGATATTTTTTTTTTTTTTTGTATTTTTGTTTGTGTCTTTGTTTGCAACCGACTTCGACCCACTTAAAACGGCCTGATAAGCGTGTTTTTTAGTTTTTTTAAACAACTATTATTTTATTCCTTACAGCTAGGCATTGGACCAGCATGTTGTGGCGATGAGTCAGGTGTTCCCGACACATAGCCACATGCGGGATGAGCGGAAGGCTTGACATTTGGTACTATTCGAAAACTAAGACGCTAAAATATAATGTACTAGTAGATCGTCCCGGCTTCGCACGGGCTATAAAATCTTAGTTGCAAAGAGACACAAAATATAGCCGATGTAACGGATAATGTAGCTTCCCAACGGCGAAAGATTTTTTCAAATCGGTCTTTTAGTTTCGGAGCCTATTCGTGTCAAACAAACAAAAAATCAAACTACTTTTCCTCTTTATAATATTAGTATAGAGTTTTTAGGGTTCCGTACCTAAAAGGTAAAAACTGGACCCTGTTACTAAGCTTCCGCTGTCTTTATGTCTGATACCAGTCTGTATCTCAGAAACCGTAATTGCTAGACAGCTGAAATTTTGCACAAGTTATGTATTCCCCGTGCTACTATAACAGCGAATACTTAAATATATATAATATATAAGAAGAGTTCCAAAGATTGTGGGTCGAAGGACCAGCGCTGCCGGGGAGGTTGAAGAGTACATACATGTTCAGCTCCCCGGCTTTAAGGCGCAGCGAGGGAACACCGTGGAGGTTTTAGTCGGTAGTGGTCGCCACTCTGGCACCGAACCCGACATACACTGCCGCGTGCCCCGAGGATTGGCAGTTTGGCAGGCATGCGTAAATGCATTTCATCCATATAAAAAATAATAATAGTAGTTAAAAAAAACTAAAAAACACGCTTATCTGGCCGTTTTAAGTGGGTCAAAATCGCGCCCAAAGAAGTCGGTTACAAACAAAAATACAAATAATAGTAGTTTAAAAAAACTAAACAACACGCTTATCTGGCCGTTTTAAGTGGGTCAAAATCCCGCCCAAAGAAGTCGGTTACAAACAAAAATACAAACAAAAATACAAAAAAAAAATCTATCAAATTAGTGGATTGTCATCGGTCCTCAATAAATCTACAAAGTTTCAACGAAATCTGGCCGTTTAAAGTGGGTCAAAATCGCGCCCAAAAAAGTCGGTTACAAACAAACAGGTGAAGCTAATATAAAGCGTGTAAAAAAGGCATATGACCAGCAGGACAGCGTAACTACATGAGCTACCCCAACACTGGCGACACATGCTTTGGTTTCCTCAAATTCCTTCACCAAAAGCTCAAGCTCATTGGCGGGAATCGAACACACGACTTTCAGGACGTAAGGCGGCCGCTCACCCAATTGACCTATCATCGCTTAGAAACCACCAACCTTCTTGTCAAGTGTGTCACAGAATAAATAAGAGAAACAGAACTTAAACTTCACATAACCTCGCGAATCGGTTGCACTATGCGAGATACGAAGCCGAGAGACAGACAAACATACACATAGATACGTCCAATTTATAACACCCTTCAGGGGTTTAAATTACCCGTTACAAAGCTTAGAGACGCTTTATCCCTTAAATACATTGTAGACTTAATATTTATTCATTTCTTTTTTAAATATGTATCGATATAAAATATTTAAATATTACATACACATTTTAGGTATTTGGATTTTCCATCTTTGTTTTGACGTATTTCCATCTTTGTTACACCTTTCCACTGAAATGCATTAAAAAAATAAATATAACTTAATAATTTTTTAACGCGTTCGATTGTGCTTAACTGCTTATTAACATAATTATAACTAGATAATATATACTAGAAATTATAATATAAGTACAGTACACGTGCCTTTATCTAATACAAGTACTAATATTTCGCTTGGCATTCGAAACTAGAGCGCGCAGGTGTCGATGTCTTTATTTATTCTTAGAACTTGACTGACAGCATCTCTAATTAGAATAACGACGATGCACATTTTACAATTTGATATAACATACCTACATCCTAATGATGCTTACTTTCTAACAGACTTAAAAAATATATATATGATTCAATTCAACGTATAATCCGTTTCTAATGGCAAGAAATCTGGACCGTGACGTGACATTTGGTACAATTCGAAAACTAAGACGCTAAAATATAATGTACTAACTGACCCGGCAAACGTTGTTTTGCTTCACTTAGGGGTATGAAAAATAGATGGTGTAGCTTATATGACACGTACGTAGATTTACCATAGCAGCGCCATCTATTGATTACTTACTCAACCCAGTCGAAAGGTATCGACATATGTTAGAATCATTTGGAGTTAACAGATAATTGTGACTGTCAAATAATAACAGACAATAATTAGCAATAAATTAAAATTGCGACTATAATTCGAGATTTAAACTACCCTATCTCTCAAGTTGGATCGAACTGCACATGGTGTGCGAATTTTATTATAATCGGTTAAATGATTTAGGAGTCCATTGAGGACAAACATTGTGACACGAGATTTATATATATTAAGATTAGACTAGATTAGTTAATATTAATATTATTAATTAGTAGATCATCCCGGCTTCGCACGGGCAATAAAATCTTAGTTGCAAAGTGAAACAAAATATAGCCTATGTTACATAGATAATGTAGCTTCCCAACGGCGAAAAATTTTTTCAAATCGGTCTTGTAGTTTCGGAGCCTATTCGTGTCAAACAAACAAAAAATCTAACTTTTCCTCTTTATAATATTAGTATAGAGTTTTTAGGGTTCCGTAAAAGGTAAAAACGGGACCCTATTACTAAGCCTCCGCTGTCTGTATGTTTGATACCAGTCTGTGTCCCAGAAACCGTGATAGCAAGAAAGCTGAAATTTTCACAAGATATGTATTGCCCGTGCCGCTATAACAACAAATATAAGAATAAAAAATATTAAGACGCCCTTCTTTATGTTTTAGGAGTCCTCCTATACAACAAACGTCTGGCCTCAAAGGCAATACACGTCTAATTTATTATAAGCTATATGCAATATCATATTCAAAAATAATAAATTGTTTAATAAGTCTATAGTTTTGCGTTTTTATACTATATATTTGTCTATCATTATATTAACTAGATATCATTTTATTGCCAATTATTATTGTGTTTCGCATTCAAATTTAACCTTTTATTTTTTAAACTTTTCTTGTATTTAAAATCAGTAATAAAGGCATCGGTAATATTAAAAGTATTAGTTTTACTAATTAAAGATTCAAATTTATCGCTAAGTTAAAAAAAATACATGCGTTTGGAAAGTGGCTTTGCTAAGAAACGCGTTGATATCTTTTGAAACGGTGTTTGAGTAAGTAGTGAAAAATGGGCAATTTATAACTATGGACTCTTTTTATATGTTATGAGAAATTGGGAGTCAATCGATGAATGTATGGACTGCAGTCCACAAGACCTTGGATCAAATCCAGCCCTAAAGAAATAATTGGTCTTTCAAATTATCTGTGAAGTTTGCACTCGCTTGCTCATTCTCGTACAGTGAAGAAAAAAATCGTGAGGAGGCCCACACGCTTCAACCAAATCCGAATTCGTCGAAAAAAAAACAAATGCGTCTTGGGATTTGTTTTTTATGTAAGTACTTTACATCGATATATATTTAACACCCAGATCGACAGCCAACAAATTAAGTTCATCACAAAAATATTAGCCGTGCCGGGAATCGAATCCGAGACTCTCTAGTCGGCAGTCCGGCATAGTAACCATTACACCAACGAAGTCAGTCAAAGAGCTGATATCGTCTGTTCTTCTTCTTCTTTGTATAAGCTAAGTGGCCAAGCTCTGGTGTCGAGAGTTTTTCAAGCCACCCGCGAAGGGCTCTGACTTGGCATAACTACTGCTTGTACTAAGACTAACAGCCGGGACCTGCAATTTAACGTGTCATCCTACCTACGGTAGCGCCCATATGAAAATGCCACTTGAAAAACGACAGTCATGTGCATGGTCACCCATCCAAACACTGTCTGCATCGACCGTTACTTAGCTTCAATGATCGCGTCAGATCGCTAGCCAGCCGAGGGTGGCGATTCACGACTACACTAAATTTAAAGAAGCCCCGTCTCTTTTCATCTTAGGTGGCCAAAAAAAGACGGGACGTTCTGAACCACAGACAAAACAACTAAATTCACGTATACAAATATGGAATATGCAGGCAGTTTTAGAGGTGATACAAGTGAGTGCGGTCTAAAGTCGCCTATACTTTCTTTCTGGCGGTCTGTTTGTGTAAGAACTCATTTAGTCCCATTTGTGTAGGTTCCACCATATCATTATTGTTTTACGAGGTGCGTGGCCTCATCATGAATGCCATAAAGCCTCGTTACTCGTGACTCGCGATCTAAGTCATTTAGCTATTCTACGCATGACACGCTATGCGCATTACAATATAGAATTATTCGTAAGTAAGTAAGTACTACTTAAAAATTAAAGAAAGATGGTAGGCCACTTACTACATGACAATATTAGTAAAAACACTTCCATAGTGTTTAATTAAGCGTCTTCAAATCTAGAATTAATAGGTATTTTTAATTAGGGAAGCGTGTAATATTTTAGTCCATAGTGTTGCTTAGCACCAGGCTAGCTGTAGTCAAACACAAACCTATCAGTTGTAAAAAAGAGGGGAAGATAGAAACAAAGCGAGAACTTCTAGGTTGAACTGCAAAGCTTTGAAATTCTCTTCCTGAGAAGTATAATTTAGGGGTCTTCAAATCTAGAGTAAATAGCTTATTTTTTTACTCATAATGGGCTTACGCTTGATCGCAATTCACCTGATGGTAAGCGATAATGCGATCTAAGGTGGAGCGCGCTTGCCCAGAAGAAACCGGTTCACTTTTGCCTTGAAAACCACTAGATTATAGTTATCGGGGAACAGGGAATTTGGCAAAGAATTCCACACCTTGGCGGTACGCACAATGAAGGTGGACGCAAATCGCTTAGTACGCGACTTAGGCACCTCCACAGTATAACGATGCCGCCTTGGTGTTTCCTTACTCGTGCGATGGTGGAAGGTTCCTTCTAGGCAAGCGTTTTACATCTTAGACCACAGGCAAGCTGCGGTCAAACATGAGCCTTTTTATCATTAAAAAAACGATGTTTTATAGTCTAAATTAAGAAGTAGGCGAAAAACATGTGGTATAGGGGCTTTAATAATATGGCATATAGAAGTATCGGGAAAGACCTTCATGGACAAAATCCCAACTCTTAAATAATAATTAAATGAATCTGAAATTGGCATAGCTAAGTGTCTCAATAAGAAGTATAATTTGAATAATGGTCCGCGGTTGCCAGACAGTTTTAACAACATTGAAATCAGTTACTGCGTAAAAACATTTGTGCGTTATTATAATACTAATACATACATATGTTATGTATGTTTTATTATGTATGTATTTTATTATAACGCATAATTATTATGTATGTATTTTATTACAAGCACATATGTAGGTATGTATTTTATTATAACGCACAAATGTTTTTACGCAGTAACTGAGTTCAATGTTTTTCAATTATACATAGTTATAATATACTCGTTTAATAATTCAGATACATGTACTGGTCATTAACACAATTAGTTAGAAAACAATAGTTTTGGTATGTATTTTCTTTTCCAAATTCCGCACCACGCTTTATTGTACGGGAATCAGCAATACTCTCTAGTACTCTAATCCCTGATATTAAGCCACACTGTAATCTTTTGATTTATATTTACACAACTGCACAGTTTTTTCAATAAGGAAAATAGTCATGCATACTCCTGTTAGAGTCTAGTTGCTAAATGGAGGTGCTTTTGCATTTGCAAATTATTAAACTAGGTACACATTTTTTGTTCAGTTTTCCTTCCTAAGTTATTTATCTTCTGCGTCAGAAGTTGTATGGGAATAACCAAGCTACCTGCATTAAAAGATAAGTTTTTAGGGTTTTCTGTTATGCGTGCTAAAACGAAGTGCAGTAGACATTCTGTTTTATCATTTATACATTATATTACATACAAATGTTTACAAAGGGTCGAAACTAATTATATGTTTACAAAAGTGAATACATATTTTTGGTGAAACCCAAAAAACATCTAAAAAATTGGTAAATAATTACATTGCTGCACTGAAATAAATCAAACTATAAATCAGATCATTTTCTCTTTTACTTGGGGTTTGATTCCGGGCATGGTCAACATCTTTGTGATCAAATAAATTTGGCGGCTGTCGATCTGGGTGTTAAATATGTACCTATCGAAATAAAGTATTTATGTATGTATGCATATGTAGTATATCATTTGTAAGCATAGCTTCTCAAACCCATTGTATCGGCGCCGTAATGCTAGAATCCTTAAAATGCTTGATGTGATTGGCTGCCGAAGTCACGTGGGTGCTTGCGGCAGCCAATCAGCGCGTTACTACGCCGCTGAGTTATCGATACAATAACTTTGACAAGTTCCGCTCTTGACACTCAGCACGTCATAGACATTCTTTTACCTAAGATTTGAATGAATATCAAAGCGTTAGGAGTTTCTTCTTGGTAAACTTTTGTGCGGAACTGTTGGTTTTCAATTCTTTTCAATTCAATTTTGATCTACAACTTTCAAAAGTTGTAGATCAAAATTAGTTTTTAAGCAGTTTTTTAAAAGTTTTGCGTTACTAGAGACCTTGTTTGCTCAATACAACGGTTCCCAATTAATTACAATATATAAGGATAAAACTTAAATTTATTAAACTGCGTAGAAAATGAGGATAAACATATTATATTGTTCTATCTATAATCGACTTCCGAGGTTTATTCGACAACAATGTAAATCTTTTTGTCGAATGTACATAGAACAATTATATTATGTAAATTCGTGCCATGTTATTTAATTGGACACGTGATCATAATACTGACTTTATAACTAAGTAACGGGAAATTAAATTAAAGGTTATGAAACTTGCAAGACTAGACAATTTAGACATACATAATATGTAGATTGAATTTCACTTAGGTACAGGTAAGTTTTTTGACATGGTAGTTTTCAAAGTTTTTGACATTATAGTTTTTAAAACTAAAGTTAATGAATACAGAAAAAATAATTGTTCTGCATTCATTCATTCATTTTACCTGTGCCAAGTTTGATCCATAAGCATCAAACTTTACCTACAGGTAAAATCAGTTGATCAATAAATTAAACAAACTTCAATACTTAGACAAGGAAAGGACTTTGTTAACACCCGGTGCGGAAACTTAATCCTGAATTGGCATTCACACGTCGCCAAATTTTTAGTATATGCATATCTCTCTTCTCTTCTCTTCTCTTCTCTCTCTCTCTACATACATAGAATAAAAAAGTCGCTTCCTGTCTGTTTCCATGTATGCTATGATCTTTAAAACTATGGTAAAGAATTAGATGAAAAGAATGATAAAACTTGACGGCTGTCTATCCTTTCCATTCATGAGATGATTATGAAATGATGATAATAAATAAAAGAATATGTTACAAGCAGACACAAAATACGAACGGGGTTAGCTTAGATGCAGTTTTTTCAGGAGTAGGTTAACTCCAAAGAAAAGTTTATATATAGAACGTTCAGTGCGTGCATAGTAGAACAACATTCATAATTCAAGAAGTATCTAATGTCGTAATTAATTAAACACATTGTGTTGCGCTTAAAATTAAATTACACATTTATATTTTGTTATGCTGGCATTATTCATCGTTATCTAATATTCGATATAAAAGGAAAAAAAACATTGTCATATTATACGCGAACATATTACAATTACAGGCAAATACAGTCATTACATACATTTCGAATTCGCCTTGTTTGTCAAATAGGAGCATAAGACCAATAAGTTACCGAATACGAATTATTTATCTTAATATATATAAATCTCGTGTCACAATGTTTGTCCGCAATGGACTCCTAAACCAATTAACCGATTATAATAAAATTCGCACACCATGTGCAGTTCAATCCAACTTGAGAGATAGGGTAGTTTAAATCTCAAATTATAGTCGCAATTTTAATTTATTGCTAATTATTGTCATTTATTATTTGACAGTCACAGTTATCTGTTAACTCCAAACGATTCTAACAGATGTCGATACCTTTCGACTGGGTTGAGTAATTAATCAATAGATGGCGCTGCTATAGTAAATCTACGAACGTGTCATATAAGCTACACTATCTATTTTTCATACCCCTAAGTGAGGCAAAACAACGTTTGCCGGGTCAGCTAGTAAATTTATAAATAAACATCTATGAATCTATCTATGAATATATGCTGTCCACATATAGAGAATTTCCAACGTTACATATTATGTTTGGATTAGCATTCCTTCTTTTTTTTCTTCTTCAAGCACTGGTGTTGAGAGTCAAGCCGCTCGATGGCTTCTGACTTGGCATAACAAAACTTGTTGTACTAAGATTTACAGTGGGTCGATGAAACGTGAAATTAGCAGTCTTATGAGTAAAGGATAATGCCCAACCTACAGCGCCGGCGCCGATGCGTAAAAACAATGTCAAGGATAGGTCTACTTGATATGCGCCCTGGCGCACGCCTCTTGATGCTTCCTCGGGTAACAATGTACGTCTGGGGACTAAGGAAGTCAGAACATTCGCCAATTGTTCTAGAATTCATGTTTTGTTTGCGTGTTTGCTACATACAAACACAACAGTAGGGGCAAACCTGAACATGTTATTGAGTAGGGAATTCAATAAAATAATACACTAAAATAACACATGATTTGAATTAATGGCTCTAGAGCGAATAGGCATACGCTAGCATCATAATTTTTGTTATTAGTATTAGTTGTTATAGCGGCAACATTAATATTGCTATCAAATCATGATAATCGAAAAATTTATGATGATCCTGATCTTTGAGCCTTCAACCTCCCCCAAAAGAAACCAGATATGATCCTCGATTCATTCTTCTCAACAATATTGATCCTGATCTTTAAGGGCAGTGTCTAACCTCCTCCCGAAAACAGAAGAAGAACTGAAATATACATTGTCTATGAAAATAACAATTATCTGGCTTTCATGGTTCATGAGATTGGGTCTGAAAGCCGAGTATGGAGATTGTCAAATGCATTGTACTAATAACTCAGGGGCTTCGTATAATATTCGATAATAACGATTGATTGACTTTTTCCTAAAGAGAGCGAATTATAAAACACGCCTTAATTAAGTTTCATATAAAACCAGCCATAAAGTCGGAAATTAATTATTATTAAACGTTATAAAAAAGTACAGAGCTGATTATAGAAAATGCCTAAGTAATTGCCTTTAGAACAGTTTAGTACTTGCCTGACCTCATCCATAATGCCTTGACCGATTTACGCGCGCCGTGGAAAATCTTCCGATTAGCCAGCAAACTGCGCCGGGCACTGCATAGATGCATATTTACTGGCCTGGGTATTTAAATCATATTTTTTTACAAGCAAATAAAGAAGCACATAATCAAAGAAATAAAAACTCGATAGTGATATCTACTTAACTTGTTGATTTGCTTGCTGCGAGTTGCGACCCCGCACGGGTTCGCAACCTTGATGAATGAAATGGGTTAATTGGTCACTTTATAAAGAATAGAATAAGTAAAGCATAGCATAAGCCGCCCATACGTAACATGGAATTCGGGGCCTTCAATCACGAAGAGAGATATTGGCCATAATCTACCACGTTGGCCCAGCGCGTGCTGGCGGATGGCACGTCTTCGGATATTGTGGTCCTCAAACATGTCGGTTCTCACGATGTTTTCTTTCATCGTAAAGCTAGTGCAAATTCACACATAATTTGAAAAGCAATTAATTGGTGTAGGGCTGGGATCAAACTTAGGCCGTCTGATTGAAAAGCAGACGTTTTCCTAGCACTCGCTTTTTTATTCAAATAGCACTTCAAAAGTAATAACCTTTCACTTAGACTCCTTTGCGACACATCCAATCCTCAGCCATACTTAGTCTTACAAAAATCGTAAGTACCTACTCGTTAGGCTTGCTATGTTATTAAATAATATTTTATTTATGAATACACTCGAAATATGTAGGTACATAGTCTTTTTCGCAGGAATTATTATTGAGAATGCTTAAATTATGATCAAATTACTTTAGCATAGTCAAAATTGAGTGCCATCTCGTATTAAAAAAATACGACGGTGTCCACAAGTTTAAAAACATACGGATAACTTTTCGAATATAATTACGAAGAATTTGTTCTTGGAACTAATTAGCTTCCGCTAGATTATAATAATTATTTTACTAAATATACAATAGCCAATCTATAGTATACAACACTGGAAGGAACGCATTGCAAGCATGCACCGACTTCCCGCTGCATTTTTTACCCCAGCCTATTTATTTACAGTCACAATTACAAACCAATTAAGTTGAAGGTCTTAAACGTAAACACTAGCATTTTTTGCTAACAATCAAACGTTTCTTTTCACGAGAATTTCGTCTGGTGCAAGTCTCGCCATTGGTTACATCATCCACATGCGTTAAGCCGATTTTGTGTTCGTTTTGCATGTTTTCGCTGCGTGATTCATTGCTGGGTTTATGCGGCTTTTGGTATGCAAATGAGTTGGAATAACTCAATGAAAGGCGTGACGTGTAGATGTTATCGTTACTGCCTTGAAATGATATGCGTAGTAGGTAGGTACGAGTATAGTAAGTACGCTTGTGTGACTTTTCAATGAATTGTTTACCGTTCTTTGGAATTCAGGATGTTTTGATAATCGAGCGTGCATACATAATAATTATAACGCTACGTTAATTACAAAACTGTGTACCTAAATTAAAATAATTGGGATAATTCATGTGCAAGTACCTGCTATATTTGTATACAGGACATAAAATGGTTTTTTGTGAGACTTATAAAAAACAAGCTATATGAATAAATTATATTTATTCGTCCAGTACCCATATCAGTAGTCATATCGTTATGAAAAATATTCATAACTAAAACAACAAATAATCATTTCGTATGAGGTAAGTTGTAGCTAAGATCAAGTTACAGTCGAGAGTTTTTAGGCAGCTCAAATGCCTCTGACTTTGTTTAAAGACTGCTTGTAATAAGACTAATAACTAATAAAATTACATTGCCACGTAAATAATAGTAAGTAATTACCAAGTTAAGAAAATAGAGGAAAATGCGGAGGTTGATGTAACTTCACATTAAAATTGCTTTTGTTATCCACAGAAATGATATTTTAGGTGCATTTTGTTGTAACAATACTTATTATAAATCAGTGTACTCGTACACTTTGACACCAGTAGTAAAATGAATCGATTAGAATATAATATTATCGTTCAAATATATTATTCTCTACAATGACGACATAGAATATAACAATAATAATGTAGAAAACACGCAATAAATAATAATAATATAATTTAAATATTACGTAAATAGCTTGTTTCAAACATTTTCTTCATCATATCATCGTTAGGGTGGGTATGCTGTCGAAGTTTCCGAATTCGCTTTTTCGGATTACTGTTTCTCTTATTGGCAGCGGGTAACCGTTATTTTATTATACATAAATACATATATAAACATTTATACATACAAAGTTATAAATAAATACAACATAATTGGTTTAATTACTTAAGACACATACTATATGCTGCACGTATGAAAAATTATAAATACCTAAGCCAACATCCGGAAAAATGCAACTTAGTAACACTATTTATATCTAGACCACAATTTCCTGTCCATAAACACTGCATTGACTACATTTTTTGGTGTATTTCCCAGCACGGCGGCTGAAATGACCACAGTTTCAGGCCTCCATTGTTCCGCGTCGGACAAGGCCGGCTGATGTAACATGCAAGCGTGTTGCATCACACGCGCCGGTCAACGACCTTGCTCGCAAGCACGGTCTATCGTTCTTAGAAATCATGGTGAACATGAAACGAATCTCCTTACTAATATTACTTGCTAGGTGTACATTTATGTTAGGTAAATCACGAATAAATCATCCAAATGCCAAATACTTTTTATTGGTGAACATGAAACGAACCTCCTTACTAATATTACTTGGTAGGTGTACATTTATGTTAGGTAAATCGCGAATAAACCATCCATTAATGACAAATACTTTTTATTGGTTAACCATAAGGAAAATTAGAGAAAAATAGCTGTGTTATTCCAGGCTTATTCATCTAAATCATTTTACATATACCTATGGTAACTAAGTGATTTCACCTTTCACTCACACAAGAAATATCACAATTCTACAAAGAATTTATGACATTGACAGATAAGCTTCGAAAAAACCCTCATGTCCCAAGATAAGGGATGACTATTGTCACCCTAGTCTCCTATGTAGTCGACCGACTGTATCGGAACTTTGCGGAAGGAACTCGATTTACGTCAAACAAAATTAAATGTAGGCTTACATTTTTATTGTATCTACTAGGTTTCATATGGGTACTAAGATAGTAATGTTAGATCAATATCACGGTTGTCGCAAAACACGATTCTTATGCGGAAATTACGATAGGAACACGGAATTATAAAGTAGTATGAATAAAATCTTTATCTGGTAAGGTGTAAACTTTAGTCGTGACTTGTCTAATATGTCTATGTAGTGTAGGGAAACGGCAGTAAAAGTATAAATTTATGGGCATAAAGTTATTACATTTCAAAACAAAATTGTGTTAGAAAATAACCATCGTCTAATGTTACAAAGACGTCCTCGTCGGCATAATGGTAAATACCTTACCGGACTGCCAGCTAGAGGGCCCCGGGATCGATTCCCAGAATGCTGAGACATGCCAACATCTTTGTCATGAGTAATATAATATTTTTGTATATACTCGTATATGTATATGCAATATATCAGTTGTGGTAGCAACCAGAATACTAACTATGAAGTAAAACATGCGTGTGTAAAACGTGTCTAAATGTTTTTTATTTAGTTTATGACAAAAAATGAACTTAAGACCAATATTTGGGTTATATACAAACCTTAAATGAAATTATTTTTAAAGTAAAATAAACTGGAAGCTCCAGGTTTCTAAGTAGGATTCCTCGAATTTGAAAAGGCTTACGTATACTCGTACCTACATGAATAACATGATCTATATAGGTAATTATCACCACAGTAATACCACTGACTATTTAGGTGGTAAATACGTAATGTGTGAAATGGTTTATTTGGCACGTATTTACCGTTATATGAATCATCAGTTTTTAAAAGTACAATAAATTAGTGTTGTTAGTGGTGTTAATGTAAGCGTTGCTACATTAATTTTATACGATTTTTCAAAAAATGCAATTTTACTATTTGACTAATCCGCACTTAGCCAGCGTGGTGGATTATAGCCTATATCTCTCTCCTCGTGAGAGAAGGCCCCGAGTCCCACCAGTGAGAACTTATAGTGTGCCGCTTATGCTTATGTTACTCTTTGACTAAGATTGGTGATGTACAAATAGCAAATTAGCATTGTAAGTAACATTTTTATTATTATATTTTCTAATCAAAACAATTTTATACTTACATAAACACTAAGAAATAAAATTAAAACAAAATGTACAAACTCAAAGATAAAAAGAAAAGAACAAAAAAACCTGAAACATTCTACAAAATAAAAATAAATAAAAAAAATATAAAAAAATAACATTTTTACTTTTATGTTCTAAATGCTAATGTCAATGTGCCTTCCTAAGCAAAAGGCCGCGCGTCCCTTGGAGGTCGCAGATACAATTGAAAGTGTTGATCTACTGATGTAATGAATTAACCTGTTACACCAGATGCCTATTTGAGCGGGTCAATTGATCGTTCTGTGTTATACCAACTTATTTATACAGTTGGGTCATGGCGCCATTGAGGTTTTTTTTATCAGGTCACATTTCACACACGGCTGGTTAACCCCATACTGAACTATTCATAGTTTGTATTATGGTTGCTAGCACAACTGATATACTACATATATATACATACATATTTTATACAGATACATATTTAACACCCAGACGCACAACTAACAAATTACTTATTAGTTAAGCACAAAGATGTTGGCCGTGCTGGGAATCGAACACGGAGCCTTCTGATTGGCAGCCCGGCATGGTAACCATTACGCCAACGAGGTACGAGGAAGATGACCGCTTTAGATTGGCATAATTTGGTTCCTAAATTCTAAAAATAAATTTGAGCGAGATGAATGAAATGTAATACTGTTTTACGACAGCATTTTTTAATAGCTAGTTATTCCAAAATAAGCATGCTACACCTTATGCCAGAGTAACGCAAACTCGTGTGGTTACGCGCTCTGCAGAGCTAGCACGAGACAAGGATTTCTGATCGTAATCATAATCATATTTATTGGTAAAAAAAAATTACAAGTAAATTAATTAAAAAAAAAGTCAATTAATCTCTTAGTGGAAATAATAACTTTCCGACCTTCATAGCATGGTAACAAGGGATATGAGTATATTGCCTTATGAAATACATATATCCACTTGACGCTTTTAAGCGGTAATAGTCATGAGGAAATAACGGGATAAAATGTCCATGATAAATCATGCATATTTTTTCCCGTTATTTCCTGTAAAACGATGATAAATACGACAAACTATCGTCTTATTTGGAGGCCGGTAAAAAAAAATTGTCTTTAAATGAGATCATATAAAATGAGAAATATTATTTGTCTTGCAAAAATTTTGTAGAAATTTATTAAAATATAATTTTAAACACAAGGTTAGAATAAAATATTAAAATACAAAATCAAACAGATATTTTCCCCGTGGATCAATTTTCCACCACTCGTACTGGCTGTCAAATGGCTAGCTGTACTATGTAAATAAAAAAAAGAAAGACACTCCCGGAACACAGATTTGATAGTAAAAATACGTTACGTTACTAGACCGGCCTCGTAAGACATTTGTGTTTAATGACCGTCTGACTGGATGAATGAAAATTATTGATATTGATGTCTTTAGAGGCTCGCCTGTGTCAAACTTTATTGTAGGACGTAAAACTATCTATTTACAACTCGTGATCTAAAAAGTAAACATACTTTTGTCTTGAACAAAACTCAAAGGTTGACGAATTTTTAAGCCGCTCAAGGCCCTAAGGCTAACTGTTTGTTAGGTTTAATTTTCTTTACTTTGACTTTAGATTTGCAAGTTGGTAGTGAAATTTCCAGTATTCGCCTGGCCATCCACAGTCATGTTGAAAAATCTGTAGCCAAACACCTTACAGTGTGTTTCGGCAGCCTCCTTGAGAGCCAGTATTTCCAGAATAGGCATGCTCCATCTTAGGTCAGTTTCGCTAACCCGTAAACGTATTAATCATTATTATCCCGTCAATGTCCGTTGCCGGTGAAAAGATGCCCATAACGCCTAGACGCTGTATGGCAATAGCTTCACAGCAATAACTAGCCGCCGCATGTGACTGCTCCCCTCCACTAACCTCCAGCCCTGTCAGATACGCTAAATTGACGTCATCACAGTGCTTTGCACCACTAGCGGTAGAAAATAATATGTATATAATAATAAATATAAATAAATAAATACTAGGACAGATTTCTCGCACGGCTGGTTAGCCCCATACTAAGTAAACCATTTTTAGCTTGTATTATGGTTGCTGATATACTACATAAACATACATACTTTTATCGATACATATATAACACCCAAACCGACAGCCAACAAATTTAGTTCATCACAAAGATGTTGGCCGTGCCGGGAATCGAACCATGGACCCTCCGGCATGGTAATCATTATGGCAACGGGGTCGTCGGATATGAGAAGGTAATTGAAATAAAATACGATATCAGTCATCATTATCAGTTTTAATGAATCAGTTATTTACAAAATTTCCGGTGGACATTCAACAAGCAAATTTGTAAAACTCACGCGCAAGCGGTCGGTGCGCTTATTTCATTTAAACTTTTCGTACATTTGTACAGCTGCTTACAAAAAAAAAATTGAAGCTCGAAATTACGCGCACATTTTTAAAGCGAAATTAAAGTAAACAGCTTCGTTTTGCTAATGCAAACCACAATACTTTGAGCCAATACTGAACTTAAAATACCTCGATTAAAATTATATATAGATAGACACATTTTTACTTCATATTAAACATAGCCTAGCAAAGTACAAATTGATATACAGTACAGTATGTCGGATATAACGATGCTAAAGGGAGAACTAGAATTTCGTCGCTATACCCGGATATCGTTACAAGCGAAAGTTATTCAAAGTTTACTAAACACAGTTATTACTCAGAATAGAACCATAGATCTTATTCCGCACTTATTCAAAACGATGTGCCCGTACCTAGCTAATAAAGAAACAAAAGGTCAGCTTAGTTGGTTACCATCTGTTAATTTGAACAAAAGACAGTAAAGCTTGTTTGTTCTTTGAAAACCGACGTCAGTCGCAATATCTACGTGGGTTTTCTAGAATTTTGCTACACCCGAATTCAAGTGTTATGGCCAAAGTCAATAACCACATGAACTTCGTACTAAATTAAGCTTTAAACTCACAGGACTTAGATTTAACGTTGCTATATCCGAACAGTCGCTACCACAGAATTTCTAGGGTCGCGACAAGCAAGGTCGTAATTAATTAATTTAACTGTACTTTCATGTCCCGTACTTTTAGTAGACTATGTTTAAAAAAATTTTTTAGTATGGCCGAACTTAGGTTAACGATGTTATAAAATGATCTTTGGTTTCCAGGCAAAAATATAGTTTATAAATTTCGTGGCCATCGTTAGCCTAAATTCGAACTCAATTACAATGATAGCGTCAATAGATTATAGAATTTTTCATTCATTTACTATGTTAGGACAAAAACTGCCTCAAAAAATAGACCTCATGTGTTAAGTTTTCAATCACACTTCTTACCGGTATTTAAATGAGGACGAAGTCATTTGAAAATCATAGGGGGAGTTTTATGTGACTTTTACTAGGAAATAACATTTTTTAACGAGCATGATTTAAACATTTCAAACATAGGCCGTAGAAATACCTTTACAGATAAAAATCGGTTCCGCAGGCCTTATTAACGCGACCTTTTGGAAAAAAATGTTAGTACGCATACATTCTTATGTCCGTTGTTTTTTTTATCATAATTTTTTTTTTTTTACTATCCGACATTCCCCACGGTTTACAAACATCCTCGTTCTACTTCACTTACATATTACTATACCTAAACATGTATTACTCTCTTTACACTGATTACGCTCACTTACAAATCCGCCGTCTAAATATTTCCTCTTAAAACTTAATAACACTTTTGGTTTTCTCATAAAGCTATAACAACAGTAACTTTTTATTTTTTCAACTGTTCGTTTCCTTTAAACTTCTATACATCTGTAAACATTTTTTTTAATAATCTTAAACGAAATCTTACGCACAAAGTACAGGTTTAAAAAAGAAATATATTAACAAACGGTTCCCATTAATTGTATCACACATTTATTCTTACTTAAGACTATAATCTCTTCTTTGTGAAGAAATTGGGATTAAACCTAAATTATGCAGTTAAAAGAAATGTGTATGACGAAAATATGATTGAGTTATATCAAACTAGCTGCGACGCGCGGTGATACCTGCGTTAAGGCGGATTGACAACGTTGGTCGAGAAAACACAAATTTTAAACAGTTTTTTTTTGCGAGAAAATATAAATGGTTAGCAAAAACTCCACCGACATGAGCCTAACTTTTAAAAAGGAACAAACAATAATTATCTACTTTTATAGTTAGTTTACATACATATCACATTATTAAGAGATTGGCGTTAAATATATGATAATTTGTAAATACTATAAATACTATACACAATTTAAAAGATGTGTGCTCCTTTACTGATATACGAGTACTTACATACCATACGTACCATTTTATACAGTTTATAAAGTTTCCTTCGCAAATAGGAATAATTACGATTATTAGTGGTAAATATAATTCTAAAAAATCTGATTAAAATTGAAATTTCCCGCTCAAAGCTGTCAATCCACTTTGATTCTAGATAAAAATATATATTGTGTTAATCCAGTGCCTATATTTGGTAAACTTATCTCTATGTCAAATATATTTTAAATTGTATACACCTAACCATGGCAAGTACACGCGCCTTTTTTTACGTAACTTAAACGTTAAAGGGTTATGTTAGTCATGCATATAAAATTGACTGCGTTACTTTATAATCACTTGAATAATACGAGTATCTAGCGCTTATTTACAAGAATTCAATTGTTCGTAGCAATGGCACACAACAGTAAGATATAGAAAATTGATTATTAAACATATACTAAAAGTATCTTAAATATATGTTAATCTGTACACATTATATAAGTACATCTGTACACTAGGTCAAATTCCTAAAAAAATATAAACAATAGCCAGGTTTTTTTGGAAAAAGATTTTAATTTTCGTCTCGATTTTTCTTAACTTTACCAGTTTAACAAGATTGTGACTTTGAGCCTACATTAATTAGTTTTTTTAATCAGATATCAGTGACAATTTGAAATTGTACTTTTAGTGTTCTGTAGACAATTTCGTGTTGTAAGATTTTTATGACGAATACGTAGTTATTTTAAACAATCATTCAATTATAAAAAAACTCTTAAAGTTTATGAACAGACTTTCGGTTTTATTTTCGGGAGACGTACAAGAAGTACCACGTGCGCAATTTTATTTTAAGATCTGTGTCTGTTTTGAACATGGCTCTACTTATGTAAATTTTAAACAGGCAAGCTCATTATTAGAAACCTTAAAATTTTTCCTACCTATCTACGCTGCATCTAATTTCACATTTATATTCTTTTTTATTGATTTTACTCTTTTTATACAAACTACTTTTTCTGGGATTTTATTATCTTACATAGATAAATAACGTTTTCGAGTCAACACATTTCTAGAAGACTTTTATGGTATTATTTTATGTGTTAGAAAAAATACGACATAAAGTAAAAAGCATTTAAAATTCACTTTTATAAAAGCGATAGCAAATCTACCAAAAGCGACTGAGTCTTTCGATCTATTCAATAGAAAATTACCGACGTCTTTTTACAGAAAACTAATCGCTCAAAAAGCCAATTTTGCAAAGATATCTAAAAAAAAGTACCTACCATCAAAATCTAATCCGTACATAAAAGAGTACGTGCAATAAAATATTCACAGAGTGCCGTATTTACAATTTACCATAAAGGAATAGTTAGGCAAACATTTAACAAAGAAAATGTTATTGTCACTTAATAAAATATTGTATACTAAGCTCTAATAATAAATGTATCAACAAATTTTAGAATTTCGTTACTAAGTACTATCCTATAAGTACATACATACATTATTGCTAACAATTTTTGGACTGTAGTACTAATCTTAGTTTTGATATAATTATAAAGAAGAATTTCTTTATATATTCCTTTTGGGTGGTTAGTTATTAAAACTTCTACAGTTCTGTATGAAAAGGGTATGCCCAAACAGAGGTAAGAATCACTGTATGCTTGAATTGGTAGAGATTTTCTTCCAAACAATATTCAAATAATCGTAAAAAAATATAATATTAATTAACTTTATAAACACACCTTTTGAATTTGCATACCCTTTCCTGATAGCAGACATTTCAAATAATACTTGTGTATTCAAACTTATACTAAGTATTAGTCGATATTATACCTTGATTAATTATTAAAGAAAACATTTGTACGATCGTTTCTTCAAGCCCACACTCATAGTATAAAATCTTTCGTATGGCATATCTGAATAATGTTTATATAACCGGCGATCACTTACGTTTATTTTGTCGGTATTAGCCCGACATGTTTCAGCACAACAGTTTGCCATTCTCAAGGACAGGAACACAACCAACGTACCCTCGCGATGACGGCTGCGCCCGCACTGCGAGCGTACGTTGGCTGTGTTCCTGCCCTTGAGAATGGCACACTGATTGTGCTGAAACATGTCGGGCTAATACCGACAAAATAAACGTAAGTGATCGCCGATTATACAAACATTATTTCCACACTTATAGTTGAGTAAACAAAAGAACACGAACTTTCAAATGTTTTCTTTACTAACGCTTATTAAACAAGTTTAATAGATCAAGTGATGTTTAGGGCCACGTAATTTTTATGGCACTTTGTGGAAATGGACCTTATTATCATAACGTTACGGTACGAAATGCAACGCGAGTAACGTTTTATTGCTTACAGTCAATTCCAGAATAGGGTTATTCGGAAAACGTATTTAAAAATCTTACAAGATATTTTAACATATACAGTAATTTTTCACCACTTATGTCAAAACGTTAGACTTAAAAAAACTATTCTATATAACAATTACGTTTTCCGAATAACTTAGTACACATTTATTCATTCTTAAGTTACACCAAGAACGCGGATAATCGCAAAAAAAAAACTATGGAACTTAAAATCTTATGTTTTTTTACTCCTTTTTCTCCATCACGTATTACGTATTAAAACAAGAACATGGTAACTTCGTATTCATCTTTAAATATATTATAATGCGTTTCACAAAGATTTTATTAAAAGTATAATAATAACGTCTCTGATGCGCATGCGCAAGCGCTAAATATTAATAAAGACAAGAAACAAAAATAAGAAAGAGCCGACAAAATAAAATCCAATTTTTTTTATTCTTTTGTCTATGGATTGGGTGTTGTTTACTTAGGTACTCGTATTTACAGCATTAAAAATATAAAAACTTTTTAATATATCTCCTTCATTTATTCCATGTCATAATGATAGCTTTATCGATGTTCTATTCCCTGACGAAATAACAAAATTTAGAAATCCCCCGATATGTCATTTTGGAGGGGCGGGCATGATGGTAAGATTTTATCGAACATAGCTAAGCTTTCCCTTTACACCTTTCATACAGAGACACATCAAACTTATATAACCACGTCGGTTTTAACCATCGGGCGCTAAAAATAGATAGGAACTAAATTTTACGCTCGCGCATGACTGTCAGATGTCACGTCATCATAGAAATTTTTCATGTTAAATAAATAGTTAAACTTCTTAAATATAGGAAAAAAAGTATTACATATTTCTATTTCCCTTGTTTGACCTTCAACTAATCATTAGAACTGTCCATTTTCGAGTCTAAGAAAATAATAAAAACATTTTATACACAACTAAATCTTAGTATAAAAAATATTTAATAAAGTATTAATTCATGATGTATGAAAAATTTACTACTTAAAGGTTTTCCTTCACAAGCCTCCCTTTGGTTATGAGATCGTATTTTTTGTCTATTCGGAGTGTGAAGGATATTGTTTTAAGGCGATCATAAAATTTACAGTTTTTTCGTTTTTCACAAACGATTAAAAATATCGAAAAAATAGCATATAGACCGCCTAAAGTACAACTCGAAAGAATATGAAAAAACCTGGTTCAAAAAACTTATTTTTTTAAACTAGTATGTTTTTCTTTATTCACTCGAGTATGTTATATTTAGTATGTACTAGCTGACCTGACAGACGATGTTCTGTCTTAAGGATGATTATTTATCAATTTGGTATCTATGTATACATAAAAAAACGATCCCCATATCCCTTGGTCACGCCATCACGCGTCAACGGCTGGATTGATTTTACAGTTTATTTTATTTATTTATTATGGATAACAAAATAGAAAACAAGCAAATTAAAATAATTTACCAGGAACAAAAGATCATTTTCCTAATTATAAGTACACAACATGAGCAAATAAAACAATTAGAAAGAATCTATATAAAACTGGTTGGTGACAATTAGGTTTAACTAAGACATTACATTTGAGAATTCCTGAGAGGTATAATTCGGGGGTCTTCAAAAGTAGAGTTAATAGGTATCTTCTAGGTAAGCGTGCCATATCGTAGACTGCAGCGCAGCTTAACATCAGGCTAGCTGAAGTCAAACGCAAACCTATCAAGGATAAAAAAAAACCATTTTGATTTAGTTTACAATATGATTTGATTTAAATTATTTATTTTGTATGAAAAGGCCCCTTTACAGCTAATAAATATTGTATTTATTGTAATGACATCTTTTGACGATATCAATTTGAAGTTTAGTATTATAAGTGAAATGTAATATTTTTGTGACTTATTGTAAAATAATTAACATTCATTCATTCATTCAATATTTTTCTTCTGTCATAAGAAACCCTCCCTTGACAATAAAAAACATAACAAAAAAAAGAGAAATCGTTCCAGCCGTTCACGAAAGATGGCGTGACCAAAGGATATAGGGATTCATTTTTATATATACAGATATTTAGTGTGTATATACCTCATGTAAGTTTACAGTACTGATTCCTTCTGCGTTCTTTCCGAGGGTGTTTGTTCGGGAGAGTCGGGCTCGTCGGGCGAGGCCGCAGTACGGGTGATGGCGGGTGCTGTCGCTAGTTTCTTGCCCATCGTGATGGGAGTGTCATCTGGGTCTTCGTCATCACCTTCCTCCAGATCCTCGTCTATTGGGGTCAACACGTCGGTGGGCTGTTGGACTTCTTCCGGTTTTCTGGAAAGTATAAGTATGGATGTTAAAGTTTTTTTACAGTATTTCATCGATAGAATGAGGTATAACTTTTTTTTGTTAATCTAGTTTTTAGGTTCCCGTACCTAAAAGGTAAAAACGGGACCCTATTACTAAGCCTCCGCTGTCTGTGTGTCACCAAGCTGTATCTCAGAAACCGTGATAGCTAGAAAGCTGAAATTTTCACAAGTTATGTGTTTCCTGTGGCGCTACAATAACACTACTACTACTACTAAACATAAAAAATATTAAGCCTTACAATACAAAAAAAATGACTTTTTTTTGGCATTTTTTTTAATTGATTCGAAACCCTTCATGCACTAGCCCGATTTGCACTTGGACAATTATTTTATATTCATCACAGCTAGGCATTAGACCAGGCGCTTTCTAGTCCTTTCTTTCGGCGGAACAATGGCGCAGCGAATGACGTAAGAGTGGAAGCGAGGAAGAATGCCGACGCCATGTAAAACGAGACGTAAGTCTTGGTCGCGTCGTACACGGCACGGTAGAGGCAAGTCGATAATACTTTGTTAAGAAAGTCTGATGCCCTACCTTTACACTGTAGTCTCGCTCGTTTAAGGTGAGACATTAAAAAAACTGGTCCTTTCTTTTGAACTTACCTGCGGAACAATGGCGCAGCGAATGACGTCAGAGTGGAAGCGAGGAAGAATGCCGACGCCATGTAAAACGAGGCGTCGTAAGTCTTGGTTGCGTCGTACACGGCACCGTAGAAGCAAGTCGATAATACTTTGTTAAGAAAGTCTGATGCCTTACCTCTATACTGTCGTCTCGCTCGTTTAAAGTGAGACAGTGTCATAAAAAAGATTCAAGTCTTTTGAACTTACCTGCGGAACAATGGCGCAGCGAATGACGTCAGAGTGGAAGCGAGGAAGAATGCCGACGCCATGTAAAACGTAGGCGGCAAAAAAAAAAGGCGTCGTAAGTCTTATTCGCATCGTACACGGCACCGTAGAAGCAAGTAGATAATACTTTGTTAAGAAAGTCTGATGCCTTACCTCTATACTGAAGTCTCGCTCGTTTAAAGTGAGACATTTGTGGCGATTCAGCGGCACACAAGACTAATCTTAATTTAATGAAGCCCAGTCTCTTTTCATCTTAGGTGGCCAGAAAGAGACGGCACGTTCTGCACCATAGTCAAACCAACTAAATTCACGTCAAATGTAGAAAATATAGGAAAATATAGTTTAGTTCGCACTCACTTCTGCCACCTCTAAAACTGCCTGCACATTCCATATTTGACGTGATTTTAGTTGTTTTGTCTGTGGTTCAGAACATGCCGTCTCTTTCTGGCCACCTAAGATGAAAAGAGACGGGGCTTCTTTAAATTTAGTTTAGTCGTGTGTGCTGAATCGCCACCATTAAAAAAAAAACTGGTCCTTTCTTTTGAACTTACCTGCGGAACAATGGCGCAGCGAATGACGTCAGAGTGGAAGCGAGGAAGAATGCAGACGCCATGTAAAACGAGGCGTCGTAAGTCTTGGTCGCGTCGTACACGGCACCCGCGAGAGGCGAGCCGATGATGGCAGCAGCACCACGGAATAATATCAACAGACCGAACGCGTTGGTCAGTTTGTCCAGACCGAGCAGGTCTACCAGAATGATTGAAGTGAGGGAGATGTATCCAGCTGGAAGTTGATAGAAGAACCACGTTATTTTGTGTAGCAAAATCAGTTAAATATAAATAATATAATGAATAAATATTAGGACACATTTCACACGCGGCTGGTTAACCCCATACTTGAACCATTTCTAGTTTGTGTTATGGTAGCTAACACAACTGAATTACTACATATACATGCATACATATTTTATATAGATACATATTTAACACCCAGACCCATAGCCAACAAATTTAGTTAAGCACAAAGATGTTGTCCGGGCCGGGAATCGAATTCGGAACCTTATGACTTTCTAAATATTTTCTTTCTTTTTTCCAAAATATCTACTATTCTTTGTTCTTAATAGTAGTATGGTAAAAAAGCCAGTGAGGTTAGTAGGAACCTGTCGTAAGAAACATCTGCTTTTCAATCAGGTGTCCCCAGGTGATTCGAACCAGGAACGATCCCAGCCTACACCAATGGCTTGTTCTTCAAGTCATGTGCTACTTTATATCCCGGCTTGACGCGGGTAAGTTATAATAGATATACATAGAGAAATAAAACGCAATACTTACAAATAGCAATGCCGAATGCAATAGCAATCGCCACATACGCGGCATAGGAGTAGCAGAATGGCGTCAAACCTACGGCTATCTGAAATATATAAAAAATCATATTCAATGATTAATTTTATCTGTAATAACATTACGTTCACGTCAAAAACGAAATACCATATTCAATTTTCGAAATTCAATTCAATTAAGTTTACTACAGAAAATTATTTTGTCTCCACACACCATTTTGAGCTATGACGTCATTGCTTCAAAACGAATACAATATGAACAAAACGTCTTCGAGTTTTAATGTAATAGAATAGAATATTTTGATTCATCATAATCATTCATCATAGATCCTAGTTATTACAAATGAAATTATTATCAATTATAAGATACAGTATGGACTCACTCTCCAAAAAAAACTTAGGTACAATGTCGTGTTAACCCTGCAAAAAACCCTGGGTGAAAGAATTTGACTGCGGAACTGCCCCTGCCTGTCGTAAGAGGCGTCTAAAATGGGCATCAGACTCGAGGGTGTTCGGAGATGGGGTTCCAACACCCGCTTCATCGAGTCCGGGGTGGACGATGGCGGTTTGTGACCGTCACCGTCGTTGGCGGATTGGTCAGTTAATATCTTGTTGAAGATTCCCCCCTTTTTGACTTTTTGACTTTATTAGATTGTGACTTTTTTTAATGGGGGGGGGCCATTAAAAAAAAAGTTACAATACCTTGCATATTAATTCAAATTACGTCAACGAAAGGATTGTAAACAAGCTTGATCATTAGGTTACTAACCGTGGCTATAACAAGGCATATATTATTGAGCAGTAGCGAGTCCATCCAGGGGAAGTCGGCAACCCATCCGCACATGATACGGCCCACGGTGTTTGTGATACCGATAATTGACAGCAGGAACGATGCTTGCGACTGCGGCACCCCCTGGAAAATACAACAACAAAAATTGAAGAAAAACTGAAATATTTAGTGATAGATTTACGCATAATGTTTCAGTTTTTAAATACGTTACAACAAAAAAAAAACTTATTTTTAGCTTGTCTTTTGTTTCAGCCGGTGAGTTTTTTCTATATCTATACTAATATATAAAGAGGAAAAAATGTATCTTTTGTTTGTTTGTTTGACGCAAACAGGCACCGAAACTACTAGACCGTTTAGAAAAGATCTTTCAACGTTGGGAAGCTACATTATCCCTGAGAGTAACATAGGCTATATTTTGTTTCTCTTTCAAATACAAATCATTTATTGATAACACCAAAGTTACAAGTCAAAAAGTTTCCAACTTAGATTATTTTATAGTCCGTCCCGACCAACGATTAGTTATATTTTTAGTAGTAGTGCCAGTGTAGAAAATCTAGTAGTTACATTTAACTTACATTTAATTGAGCAGCATCAACAATATATACGAAAGGCACGTAGAGTCCCGCCATGCCGAACACGTTAGAAACTCCAATCAACATGAACGCTGGATCGCGGAGCAACGACACGTCCAGCATCGAGGAAAGCGCGGACTTGAATGACTGCGGCAGCGACAGACACGGGCACAGGTCGTATTCTGAAATTTGAAAATGGAACATCATTTATGAAACTACCCTCTAAGTGAAAATGTAGGTTGTATACAAATACAAAATAACTTTATTTGATACAGTAAATAAAAATGAACAAAAATATATGGAATCCATCCAAACTAGTTGTATAAACTGTATATTGGAAGCCAAAAAGTTGTGGTAGATATGTGAAGGAATTGTGGTCAAAGCATACCTAAGTCATATATTTTGGTGGTTGGACCATCAGTGCACTCTTCAGCATCCTTGTACATAATTAATAAAAAGATAAAAACACAATGTTCAAGTTTAATTTGTGATCTTTTCAGTTCGTCGCTGCTTTATGCAATGAGAAAACAAGATTAAATTAAAAAATAAAAGCCCCCACAACATAACGTGATGTTGAAATGTACTATACAGTATATTAATCTACTCGTCAAACTTTTTCATTTGATACACATATTAGGATAGTTGCGAAAAATAAGTGATTCGCCATCTTGTAGCGGCGGCCATTTTAGTCCGATTTCTATCAAACATAACTAAATCGAATTCGGTTCATCTTTTCGGGATAGCACGTTCATCTTTACGTGTATCATTCGATACACGTAAAGATGAACGTGAATGTGAATAGTACAATTTTCAACAAGAGGTTTAGCGTCTATTATATTTGTTAGTCTTCGGTGACACTTACGTTCTTGTCTCTCGAGATCTCCTGTCTGTCTGCTTTGCGGAAGGCTGAGCACAGAGTTCCTGTACCCTTGCAGACTCTTCTGGCTCTGGTACTGAGGTAAGTTGAGTACGGAGCCGGAGTAGAAGATGTCTTTACGAGACATGGGGCGCACCATGCGGGACGGCTCGCGAGGACCTGACACTGACAGCTTCGAGTTGTACATCTGGCTTTCATTGTCGCCCTGCAATGAGGTATATAATGTATGTTTACCATCAAGCAAACTGGTCAATTGCGAGCCTTAACATCGTAAAAAATATATACTAAACATACTATCTGTGTATTTGAATACCTAGATAGACTTGAAAATCTAACACTTAATATTTTACACTGAGTCAATCATTTTATTCATGTCTAGTTTTCTTACTTTCGCCTTTCTATGTATAAATCTATGTTTAAAACATATATCAGCCAAATCTTTGATTGTAAGACATGACTTTCGCTTTTACCTTAGTTAGGTCTAAAAATTACTTTCTGGGCCTTCCTCTTTCTATCCTGGTTTCTTTCTGTTTCTGTCCATTTGTGATAAATAAAATAAATAAAACTTTCCTTTGTTTTTTATCATCCCGTCATATGTTCGATAAACGTAAGATCGACTGAACGTTAGTTAGAATTAACTTTTAGTTTGTTTGGTTTAACTCCGAACAAAGTTAATTCACAGCAGCGTTTTTCGATATTAAGTTATTTGGCATAAAAGTTCATTTGAACTAACGTTTCGTCGATCTTAAGTTCATAGCAACATATTAATTTCGTAATAACGTAACGGACCTACTAAATCATGCAGTGAAAGATAAATTATATAAATATGATAATTAAAAAAATTGTACCACGCCTTCTTGCCACCAACCACGTGTATGTAAACAATAAAAGAAACAGGAACAAAACTGTTATTCCTGGATTGGTGCCAGTCACTGCTCGATTTGGCAGAGATTCGCACAGTTCAAGGGTGCTGTGTACTGCTAACACAGAAAAGTACAATTTGCGTTCATGTTTCTTTTACGCCAGGTCAGTTATACTGTTGCCAAATAAACTTTACCCACGAAACAATAGCATAAGCATAAGTAGCCCATTATACGTTCCCATGCTGGAACTCATGGTCTTCTCTCACGAGGAGAGCCATAAACCACCACGCTGGCCAAGTGCGGGTTGGCGGATAACTCACGTCTTGGGATACTGTGGTCCTCAAACATGTCGGTTTCCTCACGATGTTTTCCTTCGCCGTAAAACGAGAGCAAATCCAAACATAACTTTAAAAAGAATTAATTGGTGTAGGGCCGGGATCGAACCAGGGTCTGATTGAAAAGCAGTCGTTTTTCCATCGAGCCACACTCGCTTTTTTTTGTGTTAAGTTACAAGGTGGATATTTTTTTCAGGGTATACTATAATTCGTATTTACTAAGGCCACCCGGCTTTATTACAAGTAAATCAAGACAAATGACCTGTTTTATAACTCGAGTAAATTCATCTTGATTGACCTCTCGTTTACATAATCTAATGAGAGAGGAGAGAGCAAAAGGAAACAAACTTTCAAATATTTTCTATATTGAATAGTTTTTTTTTTCATACTTACATCATTAGTTTTGTATTGACTATTCATAGAAGTTTTGGACGTAGCTTTGATAGCGGCTAGGGACGGCTTAAATCTGAAAATGCAGATAAATGTCTTATTAGATAGGCACAATTTATGCTTGTTAAATTGCACAAACTGCAAGTTATTAAGTTATTTTGCAGCATAGAACATAATTGCATAAACATTAACAACATTTCCTGAGAGAAACACGCAGAAGTCGAAAAATGTGATCCCGATATTAAATAAATAAATACTAGGACATATTTCACAGACAGCTGGTTAGCCCCATACTAAACCATTTCTAGCTTGTATTATGGTTGCTAACACAACTGATATACTAAATATTGTGACCGAAACATTTCATAAACTCAAGCTTCTTCGATTATCAGGATATTTTCTTTTGCTTTTCTTAAAAACTTACAATAACAATCATTAAACATTGTAAACTGTTCACGTAAGGCATCTTAATATTTTCGCGTGGAAAACGGTCACTATGTAACACTCGCCCCTGAAGATGGTGCTCGGAAAGCACCGAAACTGTTGGACTCATTCCAACTTTTAATAATAACAAACATGTCCCGCCACCAGTGTCGTCCCTGTAATAAAGAATGTATCTACTCTACCTATCGCCTGACCTATCTCCGGTGCTCTGTTTCCGCTGCCTGTCGAAGAACGGCACGGACCCATTCTTGGGCAAGCCGGGAGCTTGAGAGCTGAACGCAGGCGAAGACACGTTGCGAGACATGTGCTGCGATGTGGGGTTTACAATCACGTTGCCGTTTTCATTCTGGAATTGGAGAATAGGGAATTTTATCTTCTTATAAATAAAATTTCCGTGTCAGTGTTTGTTACCGTACTCCTCCGAAACGGCTTGACTGATCTTTACCAAATTTTATATGCGTATTCAGTAGGTCTGAGAATCGGCTACTATCTATTTTTCATACCACTAAGTGACGCAAATCAACGTTTGCCGTGTCAGCTAGTTGTATATTACATCATCATTTTCAAAAATTTCTCAATTTTAATGTTTAACTTTCTTAACCTGTAGTAAATTAATAAATTATATTTAAGTTTGTATATCTGACATATGTATATGGATAGTTTAATTTCTTATGGGAGAAAACATTGACTTCCAATATACAGTTTTAAAGAACTAGTTTGGAAGCCTCTGGATTCCGCATCATTTTGTTGTTGTAATTTACTTTGTCAAATAAACATTTTTTTATTTTGAATTATATTCACAGCTGATCTTATCCCACTGCTAGGGATAGGCCTCTCTCCTGTTATGCTTTCTGTCTTGGTCCTGTGACAGTCCTGGTTTAACCCATGACAGCTGTAATGTCGTAATACTACAGTGGCCAACACTGTAATTTTTGTATTAAGGGTTTATTTTTGTTTAACTTTTTTTTTGTCTGGCAGCGCCTTAGGTAATTAGGCCGCCTAATGCTATACTAACTCTGTTTGTCTTCACGAATTTTCTTTTCATGAATTGTTTTTGATGTGCAATAAAGTTACCTTGCATTAAGTGCAATTTCATAACAATAGTATATAATTTACGCAATTAAATTCACGATTTTAAGTAGGAAGGGTGTAATTATAATATATCGTTGTGCAATTCAGTTTCCTCCGAATTTAATAACATGCCAAACGTTTATCTTAATCAATATTTGTTCACAATAAAGGGCATACTCTTTGGTTTACTTAATTCACCCTTTTCGAATTAACATATACTAAGATTTTTATTTGAATATCTTTTAATAAAAGTGCAAAAATGAAGTTAATCGTTATCAATTCAGATTAAATAAATAGGTATAGTTATTCACCCAACCACCAAATTCATGAACAATGAATATATAATGAGTTTGTTCTTGTATTTTTTTTTGTAGTACCATTCCAAACTCCAACAAACCTTGGGCCAAACATTTATAGCAAGCATACCGGACATCACATAATAATATTATATATATATATATATATATATATATATATATATAGAGATACCTTTACGGTAAATGTTGATCCGACGCGACTTATAGCGAGTTATTTGTTGATCCAAAAACGTATGTTGATCCGCCGCCTTTTGTTGATCCAATATGCATTTCTGGGAACAAATGTGGCTCCGACTGGATCAACATCTACAATCACGTGACCTTTTACTAGCGCTTGCATATGTTGATCCGATATACAAATCCACCTTGCGATAGTTACGGTAAATGTTGATCCGATTCAAATGAGCCAATCAGAGCACAGCAAGCGCTCGGATTGGCTGAAAATAGCCAAGACCTACTACTTATTATTCTGTGCCAAGACCTTTTTGTTATTAACAGATTCATGGTATCAACATATTATTTTTAACCGACTTCAAAAGGAGGAGGTTATAAATTCGACTGTATGATTTTATTTTTGTTTTTTTGTGTTTACCGATTTCTCAGCCATTTGTGGACCGATCCTCAAAATTATTTTTTTACGGTGTTACTATTTCCCATTGGTAATATTTTAAAGGCAAAAATTTGTGAGAGAGCGTTTGTGCGAGTGTATGTTTCTAACGTATTTACTCTGAAACGGCTAGACCAATATAGATTGTCAAAGTCAAAGTCAAAGTCAATCATTTATTGCAGAATTAAATGTTATGTAACAATCTTTGCTTAAATAACACTTAATATACCCATGGTCAGGGTGTAGCAATGTAAATTTGGAGCGGGCCGATTTATATAATTATCATTAGTTATTATTAATTATTCTATGTTTACGTCATTTAAATTATTGTCATTTATATATTCTTTTACGTCATAATAACATTTATATAATAATAGATTTTTAAGACATTTTTCGAATTTATTATCATTTTCTATATTTTTTAAGCTATCAGGTAGTTTATTATATATTTTAATCGCCATAGCGTTTGGGCCCGAACTTTGAATTTCTAAACGGGATTTTTGTATTAATAAATTATTTGCATATCTAGGCCTTAGCTGGTATTTTCGATTTTGCTTTTGGTCTGCTCTGTTGAAAAATTCTGGATATTTTTTTATAAATTTACATAATTCTAAAATATATATGCTGGTCACAGTCAGTATATTGTATTTTTGAAAAAATGATTTATGAAAATGGTTTATTTTTGTGTCGGGAAGTCTTATACTAGCGAGAATACGTATTAATTTCTTTTGTTTAACGAATATGGATTGTACGTTTGTGCTATTTCCCCAGAGTACAATACCATATCGTATCCAAGAATAGGCATACGCGTAATAAGCAGAAAGTGCTGTGTTTTCGTCAGTGACTCGTCGTAATTCTGAGAAAGCGTATGTAAAGCTAGCCAGTTTGGAATTAATTTTTTTTATATGATTTTTCCAATTTAAATGCATGTCAATATCTAATCCTAACAGAGATGCCGCGTCCACGCAATGTATTTGATTATTATTAAAATTAAAATGAATGTCAAGATGTTTCTTTTGATGAGGTCGAAATTGCATAATTTTAGTTTTATTTAAATTTATTTCAAGGTTGTGATCGGTCAGCCAATTTACTATTTTATTGAAAATGTCATTTAAAGTTGTAGTCAAGTTAAGATTATTATTACAAGATGTCAGTATAGAAATATCATCAGCGAATAGTACACAAAATTCATCTATTGATTTAGGCAAGTCGTTTATATAAATCAGAAATAGGATACACCCAAGAACGCTTCCTTGGGGTATGGAGTGGTCAATTAATATGGGGGCAGAGCGAAACGTCCTTATTATTTATTATTGAATTTGATAGAGATGTAGTTGACAGTCTAATTAGTACGAGACATTTTTAGCCATAAAATATTCCAGTGGCCGAGGCTAACTAACGCTACGCGGAGTTAGCATAAAATGCATTAGTATAAATAATTGGCCAAAGGCGAGTTGGGCTTCCATGTAAAGGGTTCCGTGCTATTAGCTATAAAAATCGGTCAAGTGTAAGACGAAGTCGCGCCTGTTTGTGTAATTTATTTTAATTATTTATTTACAAAGTTGATATATTACTGATACTATTCCAAAAGTCTATCAAAAGTCTTGATAAAGATTGAAAAAAAAATGCGTTTGTTTTATGGGATCCGCTTTTAAATACCTATTTATTTTATTCATTTTAGTATTTGTTACTGTAGCGGCAACAAAAATACATCATCTGTAAAAAAAAACAACTCCTTAGTTATCAAGGTTTATAAGCTACAGCCTGGTGACAAACAGACAGCGGAGGCTTAGATAGTAATAGGGCGACGTTTTTACCTTTTAGGCACGGAACCCTAAAACAACAACTAATACTTTGCAGCTGACTGAAATTGAAATAACTTAAAGTAAGTGTGTGTGTGTGTGTGTGTCACTGTGTGTGTGTGGGTGTGTGTGTGTGAGTCACTGTGTGTGTAAGTGTGTGTGTGTGTGTCAGTGTGTGTGAGACGCAGACGCGTGTGTGTGTGTTTGTATGTGTGTGCGTGTGTGCGCGTGCGCGCGTTTGTGTGTTGGCGTGTCTTAGTGTGTGTGAGCAAGCGCGAGTGGGTGTGTGTGTGTGTCAGTGTGTGTGTGTGTGTGTGTGTGTGTGTCACTGTGTGTGTGTCACTGTGTGTGTGTGTCAGTGTGTGTGTGTGTCAGTGTGTGTGAGCCCGCGGGCGCGTGTGTGTGTGTGAGTGTGTGTCAGTGTGTGTGTGTGAGTGTGTGTCAGTGTGTGTGTGTGTGTGTGTATATTCGTAATGTAAAGCACAGTGTTTCCCTCGGGTTAAAGACTTATTTAGTCCCTCGAACTATTAGCGCCCTCACTTCGTACGGGCGCCAAACTCATTCTCGGCCCTAAATAAGTTACTTTAGTAAATAATTTAATTTAAAATAATATTCAAGGGGGGCTCACATACAACAATGGTACGGAACCCTTCATGCGCGAGTCTTACTCTCACTCGGCTAATTATTTTTATTTTTATTTCAAGAAAGAAATAATGTCGTTGATTATCAACTCAATATCCTCATAAACCAGTTGGCGAATATTCTTACAAATCACAAAAACAAAATATTGAAAAAAATATTTTAGCAAATAGCAACAATTAACTTAAAATAAACAATTAACATAACAATTTAAAAAAAAATCTGTTAGTTTCATATTAAACTAAATTTTTCAAAGAAAATCGATATAACACGAAACTAAAATATTATTAGCAACAATGAATTAAACAGGCTAAATACTCGCATTTAAAACATAGTAGTATGTTAACTAAATAACATGATATTCATAAGATAATAATAGTTTGATACGGGGTATAAATGTAACTAGCAACAAAATAATTAATCCTCTTGATAATAAACTTTCATTAACTGGTTCAATACAAAACAAGTATAAAATATTCGTTTTAACAAGCCAATGAGACAATTTTATATCGACAGACATCGAGGTATCCATAAAAAACAATTACACAAAAATATACATAAAGATTTATAAGTTCAACCCTAAAAACAATTTTTCTTAGTATAATCTGCTCAAACTATCCTTAAAAAATAGTTTAACCAAGGTAAAATAAAATAAACTAAGCATTTCAAAGTACTCGTACTCATAATTATTAAAAAATATATATCGCTTTGTTTTCGAATACCTATTCGTCAATGTTGGCTCCGGATCTAAGAAATCACATTCAGTATGTTTTTTTCGACCGTTATTGGATCAAAAGATGTCGGTGTATTTGGTGAGGAGTATACGGAAAACGTGCTAGTGCAGATCCACCGACGTCACGAGTATACCAAGGCTGGATCAGGGTATTTCGTTTTTAAATGCGAGGAGCCGAAAATACACGCAAAATAGGTGGATCAACAATTGTTCCAACTTCGCACTGGATCAACATTTACCGTGAAAGGTTCATTATATATATATATATATATTTTGGTTACTTACAGGCCATAGATTAGAATAGTGTCTTTTTATAATAAACAAGTACTCACCTTTTCCGTCGATAGGAAAATAAAATGAGATGAAGAATCACAGTTTTTTTTTTGGAAAACCTACAAACAAAGTTTCACACTCTCCCGTTATAAAAGGGATTTAAATTTAAGAAAAATAAAAACAAAAACAAGTTTAATAAATTATACAGGCAATACTCATACAAATAGGTAGGAACAAAAAAAAGGCTGTCTATTTTTGAAAATACTTGATTCAACTCAAGTTCAATGGTCACTGTGAAGTTAGCCGCAATAACTAAACCATCGTCATACATGATTGGCTTTAAAACATTTTATAACATCTTTCAAGGTATGTGTCGTTGTATATTTTTAACAACATGGTGAATTGTTAACAAAATTGATTGCTTATGTAAATCGTTCTATGAGGTACATTTTTGTGTTTAAATGGTATTTACTTATTGTTCTTCTCTGACGGACTCATTAGGCACTATGTCAGGATATGATAATGAGGATATGACAAATGGAGAGAAGCCCTCAAACTTTATAGAAAACGTGGCTTATTCAATATTTGAAAAAAAATAGACTATTCAACTACAGTGTACAAATCCATGTAACGTCACTCGATATAACGACATAATGTTCCATATAATGATACATTTATTATATGGAATGCAATTCCATATAATGATACATTCTCTCCATTTAACGAACACTCTCTAAAACGCCTTAAAAATGCACAGTCCCTTCAGTGTCGTTATATAGAGTTTACACTGTATTTGAGTCTGGTACTCATAATCTAGTATAATATTTCGATATTCGAACATAAGTTAAGACCGTAGAGACAAAAGAACTTGGAACAGAGTAAAAATATACGCCGGTCCACTTTTCCCTTTACACCTGCGTCAAACTTCACAGCGACCAAAAAGGTCCGAGACACAACCAACCTTCTTTTTGACAGGACTATCGTCCACGACTTTAGCCTCTGTGATAGTGGGTAGAGTGGGGACAGTCGGGACGCCCGGCATATTGGGGATAGTTGGCACTCGCGCCAACGCTTCCAGGTTTAACGAGGAATGCACTCCTGGATCGATGTTCAGGGGGGCCTGAAAAAAAGAACTGTCTTTTTTTAGATCCTGTGAATTTCTACACTTTTTTTCTTTTTATTAACCGACTTCAAAAAAGGAGGAGGTTATTATCAAAATTTTTCCCAATCTCTTTTAAAGTCGATTTCCGAAATAAATGAGAGTTTCTAATACTACAACTAACCATTAACAACGAAATCTGCTTCTTGTTTTTGCCTTATGCCACTAGGTGGGTCCGGCACAAAGTATTCAAAATTTCTCCTTCACTCTTTTCGATCACCTGACATCTCAAACTTTACTCTTTTTTCTCATATTCCATCTATTTTTTCTTCTGTCAACCTTTTCTCCAGTGATTTTTAATTAATTAATAAATTCAAACTCAAAAACACTAATCTTCATATTTGAAAGCTGAACCACTTATATAAAACTGACTAAGAGAAGCTGAATAATTTGTCTTACAACATGAGAACTTGAGAACAACCACTAACTTTGACATTTAGCGATGGGTACTTCGAAAAACATCCCTGAACGTTCGGATCCACTGTTTTTTCTTTGCCGAAGTCTTTGTTCGCTGTAACTCCTTCAGATTCTGCTATAAATTGTATACCAGTGCAAAAGTAAGCCAACATTTATTTGCAAGGCTTTCAAAATCCTCCAAATTCACTTTCAGACAAAGCAAGTTTAAAACCCACCCTGTGGTAACCCCCAACATTCAGAACATTAATATACATAGGCATATTTATATCCCATATAAAATATATGTTCTTAAAACTAAAGCCGTACATACACATCCAGTAAATATAGATGATTTAATGACAATATGTGAACATGACTGATGACCATGGTCCCATAACTGAGTATCATGCGTATTAAACATTAATATTATACCACCACGGTTATATTGCTTGCTACTTTGCACTTTATATCAAAGACACAAGGTTGGTATTTGTTTAGGAATAGACGCAGACCTTGGCAGGGCATGGCGTTTCAAATGAAAAAAAATGGTTCTTTGATATTGTAATATCGTACATGCGATAAAATAGAAAAAAATCTTTAATTCAGCGTTTGGTATACGAAAAGCTTGGATTTTTATCTCCGAACAACTCTTAACGTATATTTGACAATGTAGGATGTTTTATGCTAACTTAAAAAAAACAAGACTGATTCGCTTTCAAATTTCGCCTTTGGTATGACTACTGCGAATATCGTAAATATAATGTGTTTGATGGTTTTCTGTAGAAGACATTTTTCAAAAGTGTTTCTTATGTTTTCAACACTTATCTTTTTTGTATCTGCGACCTCAAGCTTACCTTCATTCGTTTCTCCATAGTTCCATCGGGAAGCTGTACCAGAAAGTACGAACCTCCGATAGAGCCTCGCTCCATCTGCAGTCTTTTCTCCTCAGCCATACGTTGAAGTAGCGGCTTCTCGCCAGACGTCTGGAAAATACAGGTTTATCTATTTAAATAAAGTAACTAGGCAAATACCATTTACTTAAAAACGTATATGACGACCTGGTTGGCGTAATGGTTACCATGTCGCACTGCCATCCAGAGGGTCCTGAGCTCGATTCCCCGGCACGGCCATAATCTTTATGATGAACTAAATTTGTTGACTGTCGGTCTGGGTGTGAAATATGTATCGATATAAAGTATTTACATATGTGTGTACATGTAGTATATCAGTTGTGTTAGCAACCATAATACAAGTACAAACTAAATGGTTTAGTATGGAACCAGCCTTAAAATGTAAAAAAAACTAAATATTATGTACGCCTTGGCACAGTCCTATGACTAGCAACGGGCCAGCAGAGGCTGATGTTTATGAAGCAGGATACGTCACAAGAGTCACCAGGTTTTCTATAGTAAGCTATTCTTGTGTCTATTAGGAATAGCATCAGTTCAATCGAATCCTAGTAAGTGAGAAACTACGCGGGTAAAATGGAACCATTACTTCTTCCACTTCTAGTAATTTGTAGGGCTTTCTATCTATTAGTATATAAGCTTGCGTATCAGTGCACTGTAGGACAAAGACCTATCGTCCATTCACATTAGGTGAAATTTCGTTATCACCGTTTATTCCAAAAATAATTAGACCTGTTGATATATTCTTGAATCAACTTCATCATCATCATCATCCACAGCCGGTTCTCTCCCACTGCTGGGAATATACCTCTCTTTTAGTATGCCATTCATCTCGGTCCTGTGCCAATCGTGTCCAGATTCGACCTGCGACTGATATGATGTCGTCGACCCATCTTGCCGGCGGACGACCGACGCTCCGTTTTCCTAATTAACTTAGAAGACACTTTTTGACTTGCCTTAGGATAGACGAGAGGCCTCATGAGCGCCCCAAACACAGCACAGTTCAGGATCAGCCCGGCCAGCAACAGGTTCGCATTCTGCCAAGAGCCGAACTCCTGCATCAATATGCCAGCCAGGGGAGCGAAACTGAAGGTTCCTACTCCGGATCCGCACACAGCAATGCCGGTGGCAAGTGATCTTCTTGACTCGAAGTAGTACCCTACTGCTACCACTGATGGAAGGTAGATCATGCCGAAACCGATACCTGGAAGAAAGGAAACGATATTGTTAAAGTTAGGTCTTCACCAGCTCGGCTAACTGAGGTTATCTGACGCGATTATCGAAGTTAAGCAACAGTCAATACAGATATAATTAAGCTTTAGGATTACTTTTGGATATATGTAAGCTTTTTGAAAAATTGGGATTTACATCGCACATTGGGCGTTATAGTGAATTTAATGACACGTCTAATTATACGATCCTAGATATTAGCCGTGTCAGTAGTCGTTACGTCAATTCAAAGGCCCTCTGGCAACTTGATAACTCTTGACCAGAATATATCCCCTTAACTCATATAAAGAAGAAAAAGACTAGAACTCTGCTTTCGGCGTAGTGAACTTAGAAGCATTCACTTTTGAGTTATTTCTAGAGCATTATTGTATACAGTCAAGGGTATTTGACGTGACTTAAGTGTATGATCTTCTATATAAAAAGAGGAAGATTTTGCAACGTAATCGGTTCGCCACTGCAAGAATTTGACAGGAATAGGGCAAGTTGCAATTTCTCTATCTTGCCATATTTTTTGCAAGTTAAAGGACGGTATTATCTCTATTTGTATAAAAACTAAATGTCTTTTTTATTCTAATTTATTAAGTGTCAAATTACAGTCCAAGAAGCTTCTGTTACCATATCATGATTGGTGTCACTATGTGTTAAATTATTGTAGCTCTTATCTAGTTATTTGAGTTGAACGTCCTATTTGCACATAAATGCTATACATACTATCTATGCTACAAACGAATAGATACGACAAACTCCTAGATTTATCTCGGGTAGGCCACAAAAAGGCTATCTATTAAAAGTGTTTGAATCACTAAGCATGAAGAGCAGGATTGTTAGGGGACAATGATATAAAGAGTTCTGTTCAGAAGAAAAATAGATAGTGTTTATCTTCCATTTCTCTTTGTATTAAGTAATCGCCTGATACTCAACTGAGGTGATACAAAACATTCATTATTACATCTACAGATGACATAAAGTTGTTGCAGTATCTCATCTTCGCCCTTTGCTTGACCATAGCTGAACGAGTATAATACGGGCTAGCAATTTATCCGTGCCATTGTATGCTATAATTAAATGTTATCTTATCATCTTATTCTTTCTTTAGAGGTTGAGCTTTGGTGTTGATGTTTTTGAAGCCACCTAGGTCTCTTACTTAGCTTGGCGACTGTGTGTACTAAGATTAACCAGGAACTTCAATGTATCAAAACAAAAATGGGTGAAAACTGACGCAAGTTAGCAGATGCCTCTTTTTAAATTACATTCTATTGCATGGGCACCCATCTAAAAACAGTCCGCACCGACCGTTGTTTAACTTATGATCGATTTTTTGTTAGTCGAGCTATTATTGAGTTATATTGTCATTCACATCAAACTATATGATATATCTCTCCACAACATGCGGTTAATATAATAAAATGTGTAATATAGTATCATCTATTAGGTAATTGAGATAGTAATAATATTTTCGCCTAGTGTAGGCAGACGCGTGATGATTGAGTGAGTCGTGTATTGCCCAATTTGGCGAGATGCCAAATTACTAAGGACTTTGACCAATTTGCTTCAAGAGTCAACGCTACGTGTAATTTGGTGATGACGATAAAATACCAGATATTGTGATAGTAGCACTTGTTTTGTCCCTATTGTCAATAAATAGGTAGGTATGGGAGGGTATCATCAGAATATAATACACTAGATACTAAAGTCTCAACTCAAGGGCACGAATCGTGATTCGATTCTTATCGTGATGGGATTTTTTGGATAGGGAGTTTTTATACGAGCATAATTAATTTAAAAAATCGGAGCTGTTGGCGCTCTGCCAGTAGAATATATACATACATATAAAGCATTGAATATAACCGCCAAAGAGCTACATATCTATAGCATAGACCTATGGTAACTGAGAGTAATTATGTTTTTTCTCTATTCTGGGATGCAAGTACAGCAAAGTTTCAAATGTCTTTTCTAAATATGTCAGATGCAGCTGTAATTTCGTCTTATACATTTTTCTTTATATTTGTATTCATACCTATATTCTTATTGAGGTTCTTATGGAGTTGCCTAGTCAATATTATAATATCTGCCCCAGCAACTAAGCTGTGATTTTCCTGCGACATGAACATTCCAATCAAATAATGAAGTGGCCACCTAAGTACCTACGCAAACCGATAAGATAGGCCCTAATTTATTTGTATCACAATGTTTTAGCTTTATCTTTTAATATATTGTTGGACGAACTATCAGAGCCGGGCATTTGGATATCATAGTAGAGAATCCATTAGATTGCATACATACGAGTATATGAGGTATTCCATACTTGTAGTACCTACATAAAAAAATGTTACATGTGTTTTGATAAAAGTCATTTATTAACTTCTACTTCGTATGAGCTAATTGGCCAAGCTCTGGTGTCAAAAGTTTTCAAGACGACCGAAGGCCTCTGGCTTAAGGACTGCTTGTCCGACTAACCATCGGGACATTTGACGTGTCATCTGACCGTGAGTCAGATGACACGTCAAATATCCCGATTGACGATGATGACACACATGATTAAATTGTAGCACCCATATGAAAATGCCAATCTTGTGCATGGTCACCCATCCAAACACCGTTCGCATCGACCGTTGCTTAGCTTCGATGATCGCGTCATATCACCTCAGCTAGCAAACCTACAGGCCCTACGTTTCATTGACAAAACTCGCCAAATACGAATTCCGCAATTCCTGGCGTACTACATATAGATACCAAACTTTTTATGGCAAGTTTTATTGCCTCCCTTGGCAACAGTGGATCGATACAACGGCTATTCGATTTGGCACGGAGAGGCCATAGAACGTTTGCAGTATTTAGCGTGAATACTGATAATAACGAATATGATATGCAATGAGTCAGTGTATTCTGTACTCTGCCCACAAATTGTTTGTAACATCACAAAGAGGCATGTGAGTAGTCTGGCGCAGAGGGCATCAACACTGTGCGTCATTTTCCGGCACATATTCCAATATCCTCTTTAAATATACGAACAGCAATTTACATACAATAATACATATAATGCAGTGTTATTAAACAAAGAATTGTGCCGTATATCCTAACAAAGGAAATTGGATCGCTTGGTTAGTTCGTTATATAGTTTAATTAGAATCGGGATCGCATACAGTGAATACTCGTAGCTACTGCGACCTAGATTAAAAGTGACTGTTTAATTTGTTTTTGGTCACAGTTTTAAAATCGGACGGACGCTGACACCTATCTGGTGCCTTCACTAATTGCAAGCTGAGATTAAAAAGAGATATTGTAAAAATGAGCAAAGAGAAACTGCAATGGATAACAGTTACTAAATTCATATTGAAAGAACATTTTCAGCTTTCTAGCTATTACGGTTTCTGAGATACAGCTTGGAGACAGACAGACAGACAGTGGACAGGTGGCTTAGTAATAGGGTCCCGTTTTTACCTTTTAGGTACGAAACCGTAAAAACGAAGAAACGTCACAATTTGGAGTGCATTAAATAATGTCTTGCTGCTCTACTAATAGAAACCATATAAAATTGTGAATGAGGTAGCGTAAATAAAATATGTTAAAAAATATAAATACTGCGATGGGCAATGAACTTGTCTGGAAATACACTGCAATGAGTAACAAAGGATTTGTAACACAAAAAGAGCTTTACTGTCAAATATTTATCTGGCAAAATAAATATCACATTTACAAGCATTTAATTAAATCCTTTTGTCATTTTTTTCAGTAGGTTGTATTACTATATACACATAGGTCTTTAGCTCGACTAATTAAGGTGATCTGATGCTGTTGGCGTAATGGTTACACCATACCGAACTGCCAACCAGAGGGCCCCGGATTCGAGTCCCAGTATTGCCAAGTCTTTTTGATATTTTATGCAGAAGAATAGGTTAGAAAGGTTAGCCTAGGTTTGAAAACTTGTATGAGTCGTTTAGTTCTTAATTCTAATGCTTATTATTTTGATTTTCCTTGTATGTATAACGCTTAAAAGTTTAACATACTTCCTCCACCCTTGACATTGAAACCTGATGATCTCAATTCTCGAGTCTGGCCAGTTCACTACAATAGGTGCTAAATAATGTGCTAATACTGACATCGTTTCAACTAAAATAATTGGCCAAGCGCGAGTTGAGCTCGCGCATGATGGGTTCCGTAAAAAAGGTGTAAATCTCGTGTTGTACAGGAGCTCCCATTGAATATAAATTTTAAGTGTTTTTTTAATTAATTTATTTTTATTTAATACGTAAATTAATATTTTGTGAAAATTTAGAGGGTATCCAGATGTAGTACTTAAATAACAAGTAAAATTGCTTTACAATTAGGTTCATTGTATATTTTTAATTATTTATTATATTTAAGTTGTATAATTAATTTTGAAAGATAATGTACATATATTATTATATCTATTATATTCTGTGAAAATCTTAAGTGTATATCTGTTACCGTTATCGATATATAGCAAAAAATACGAAAAAGCTTATTGTATGTGGACCCTCCTCCTCAATATTAACTTTTTTTGTTATATTTCTTTTCACTTTTCAGGTACGGAATCCTGAAAAATTGTGGAAATTATCGTGCTGTGTGACAAGTGCTGTGGAAGTCACAGAGATTATTTATTATACTAATTGAGTATCGAAACATTGGCTTGTCACGTTTTCTCAGAAAATTTCGGTTGGCTATAGGAAGTTTTTAACTACAAAGTTATATAATCTTATTGGCAGAATAATGCTAAAGGCAAGCAATATTAAAGAGAAAATGAGGGAAAAGGGCATCCTTGGTCATATTAAAGAATTTTTGAAAAAAAAACAAGAACCTGTTAATACGATTTATAGAAATAGCGTAAAAGCCACTTTTAGTACAAATCTTAATGCTAAATAGTGATGTCAATAAAAAGCTGTTTAAAATTACGTTGGTCATAAAAAACTGGATTTTTCTTACAATTCATTATCATTTATAAAAATATAATTGTATATGATTACATAATATATACGTGTATTGTAACATGAAGATTTTATACATACTCGTATTGGTTTAAAAGAGTATTGCAGTAAAATGTATAAGAAAGCATGATAGCACCAAAACGTTATTACGGGTTTAAAACAACACATATATATTAATTACTATAAATCATCGACGAAAAATATAACTTTTTCTTTTTAAAATCCCACTGCGAAAAAAAAAACATATCATCTGTCTAAATATCGTCTGGACGATCGAATATACAATAAGTAGTAAACTGTTTATTTGTTCAACATATACTAATTGATTTTGCATTAATTCCTTCCATAATTAATAATTATGGAAGGAATTAATTAATAAATAAACAGTTTACTACTTATTGTATATTCGATCGTCCAGACGATATTTAGACAGATGATATGGTTTTTTTCGCAGTGGGTTTTTAAAAGAAACAAAGTTTTTTTTTTATTTTAATTATAATTAAACCATTCTGTGAGTGAATTTTACGAGGAATGTCCGCAAACCATCCAACACTGGGCTGTGCTGAGACGCCTACATTACGGCCTATATGTACCTACAGTATCTCGAGAATTAGGTCAACATAGAGCACACTTGTGTAATCGCTACATTTTATGCACAGATACAGCTGCATATGCTATCATTTGACCTGGGGTCTTAGTTTCATTTCGTTGCTTTGTTACTTGTACATCATCTACAGACGAGATTAGATTCTGTCACTTAAAAAGTGTCTTTTTCTAGGCGCTGGGTTTAATAGTAGAAACAGCCGTTAAGTCAGAGGCCCTTGGGCGGATTAAAAACTCTCGACACTAAAGCTGGTCCACTTAGTTCATACCAAGACGAAGAAGATTAAAATGACTTTACCTTAGACTACACCTAATTTTTCTCATCTGGGCGCTACCATGAGTCGGATTAAATTGTAGGTCCCGGCTGTCAATCATTGTACAGTCGTTAAACCTAGTCCATAAGCCTTCGGTGGCTAGAAAACTCTCCAGACCAGAGCTTGGCCACTTAGCTCATACGAAGAAGAAGATACAAACCTAATATTTTAAGTATTGTTATTGTAATTCTAAGAATCAAGTATGGTCTTAAAGCTTTCGTAACGAAATTAGGGATAGAACTAGCAGTATGGAAATCACGTTGCCGACTAGACCTACTCGTAATCGATTTTTCTATCGTCGCCATCTCACATTCCAGAGCACGTTGAATGTTGACCTTGTATCAATGTATATTGCTCCCTTTAATTTTGTAGTTGCCTAACAAAAGTTAAATAAAAATTGATTAAAATCGCTAGAAACTTAGTTTATTATTATTTACTATTACAATAGCCTTATTGCCTGTTGTTTCCAACTACTGTGCAAAAGCCTCCCTTCTCTTCTTCCAGTCAGCCCGTTCTTCGATCGACTTTGTTAGCCCAATCCTGTTTATTGTTAATTTATTATTCGTGAAAAAAATTGTTTCTATTGAATAATATAAAAAAAAAAATACAATTAACCTTGCCTAAGCTAAAGTTCGGCGCCGTATAGTCTACAACATCTGGCACAAAGCCAGAGAGCTCGACCTTCGAGCTAGCTTCACAACAAACAGGACCTAAAGTTGTTTAAAACATTTAAACGTCTCGCCTTTGTTAGGTAAAATAGAGCTTATATACAAAAACGACTCTCAATTTCATTGCGTTCATTTTTTGAATCACAAATATGCGTCCGACAGTTTTCATTTTGAAGAACACAATGCCACAAATCCCCTTCTCAATATGACACATTCAGGTAGAGAAGTAATATCCAATGGTAGCTCTTGAATCATTTTTAATTCAACATCCATTATCCGGTCGTCAAACCCCGTGTCAGTTCCGAAGCCTACCCTCTTTATATCGCTGGAAAAACCTGAAACTTACTGTCGCCGGGGGAGTTTTCGCTATCAGTTATTCAAATCGCTGGAACAGTGCATTCTCGGATGGAAATCCCGCTTTCCCACTTGTTGTTCATTGTTAAAAGGGCTTAATAGTCACGAGTAGGCGGGAATATAAGCTGTTTCTCTTATAAAACGCTTGGCTCACGTCCAATTTCACACGCGTTCATTGCCGCGACGTTTCCAAGGGATTCTGAACAAATGTTAACGTTTTCTTTGCATTGAATAAGTTTCTTTACAAAGAAACCAGTGGAATATTGTCACGTTTTACATCAACGCGATAGCAATATTGATCGTTCCCTACGGAAAAAGGAATTACTTTGAGAAAAAAGAACCTTGAACAAACCTTTGTAGATTATCCGGTACGCGCTTCAGGTTAATTGAACAGAATATGTCTGTTGACTACAGGGACGTTAACTAGCCGATTAAAATAAATTGGCAATTTGTCGAGTGTTTGTGTAACAGATAAATTGTACGCTTTATCAACCATCTAAATGGAGTTCAGTGGGGCATGTCTAGCACTGCAGATAGATGTGTAAATAGGATTGTCAATATTTATTTTATTCTACTCTGAATTGCCAGCGTTGAAGAACTATTAAGCTAACTAAAGATAGAAATATTTTTTTCAATAATCTGACGACCATTGTCAACTAGTAGAGAGGCGCACAAAAGAAGAGAACTCAATAAACATATATGAGAATGGTCACACCACATTTAATCAGGTACGTGATCACCGAACGAAAAGTTTTATTTTTGAAATTAATATAATCTTAATACATAATTCTACTCGTAATTTTAATTGAAAATATGTATATACATAGCTTTTGACACAGCAAGTGTCGATAGCTTTTGACACAGCAAGTGTCGATAGCTTTTGACACAGCAAGTGTAGATAGATTAATCTACTCGTAATTTTAATTGAAAATATGTATATAAATAGCTTTTGACACAGCAAGTGTCGATAGCCATTCAGCGCGGGAACGCGGCCGCTATAATAGGCACGTTTGAATAAGGAGCTATTCAGGGTGTAATTTTTGACAACGCGGAGCCTTACGTTTTGACTTGGTTTCAACCAATGTCTAATTAGTTAGATTTAAATATTTGACATGAAATATATATATTGTGAATTTATTTTATATATAGGTAACTTTTGAAATAAATCAATTTATCATAGCTTCATAAATTTAATCAATAATATTGATAAGATACCAATTTCCAACATAGATTGTGAAATCAAATTTATATACCCAGGTGTTGGTGCCTAAAATACGACTAATGAAGCTCTCTCTCTGACGCAAATCTCATAAAACACTCAGAGGTAAACAGAAAGGCAAACAGATGATATGAAACACCGAGGTGGTGAATCAAATAAGATATAGAGGTTAGAAAATGATACTCGTACAGTACTTGGACATTACATGGAGTAATTTTGTCTTGGACACATTTGTACGGCGATTATTTGCCAAATATAGAGAAACATAACACCTATGAATGTACCTAAATTCCTACAAATAAATATTTTAATTCGATTTTTGATTTTGTAAGAATACTTGTAATATAACCAGCAATATACGTTTCCATTTCTAGGAAGCTCACTAGGAAAGAGATATAGACCATAAACCACCACGCTGGCCAAGAGCGAGTTGGCAGATGACACATGTATTCGAATATTGTGGTCGCAAACATGTCGGTCTCCCTACGGCGTTTTTTATCACCGTAAAGCGAGTTCAAATAGTCACTTATATTTTGAAAAACAAGTTATTGATGTAGAACCGGGATCGAATCATGGGTCGACAGATAGAAAAACAGACGTAGCTAGCAAATCCTACTTTTTGAGTGTAAGATTAAATTATCTAAGAATAAAAATTAGTAAGCCTTGATAAAGGTAGGTAATCTGCCCAATAATATATGTACGAGTACATATAATTATGTTCACCGTTGCCAAAATCGATAATGATGACATCGCCGTATTTCTTTTTATGCTTAATGAGTGAGTGAGACAAGCCAGTCGCTAGGCTGATGGTAAGCATCACGCTGACCTATTCTTATTACAGTGACACACGGAGTAATTTTGCGTTATGCCAGAAATCTCCATTACCCCCTTTTATCCAACAAAGTGGTTCGATGAGCTTTGAAACAAATTCAACAATACAACAACAAACAAGACATCAGATCTTATCCACTTAGCTCAAACGAAATTTTATAATTATTATTATGGATTTTTTATAGACTTGTTATATTTGGTCGCGAAGTAAACTAACGAAATCGTATTTTACTAAAATCTTAGATACATAATAGTAAGTAGTGCCTGTAGTTCGGCTTATTAAGGTGATATGACGCGATCACAGAGGTTAAGCAACGGTTGATCTTCTTCGAGGTCTTTGGATGGGTATAAGACTGTCTTTTAAAAGTGGCATTTTCATTTGGGTGCTACCGTGGAACGAATGACACGTTAAATTGTAGGTCCAGGCTAGAAGAAGCGGGATACGTAAACCAAATTCGGGATATTAGAGAAATTTAGTTTCAATTATTGCGCCAACGTTTTGAGACATTAACCTACATACCGATTCACAAAAATGAGGTTGCCTCGTTAAATACTACAATGCACAGTCACTCCTAGTCGAGAGTAAGTGGCATCCTTAAACTGTCTGGTGCCAAGCCGAGGACACATGGCATGGCGTCGCCAAGTCGCCAGGCCATATCCGTGCCAATGTGCCAAGGTCAAGAGAGCCATTTTATGCTCCTTCCAAGTTTATTGCAGCGCTTTGAGTACCGACACTTAGGGCTTGTCATTAAAACCAAATAAATGACTTTGGATGTTCATAAGAAATTTCCATTTTGGTCTAATTGTCTTTCACAACCGGATGTGCGGATTTTTTGTTGCAGTCCTTAAGGATTTTGATTTCAGACATTTATTTTTAATTTTGTGATTCAATTTTCACACACGGTTGGTTAGCCCCATACTAAAATAATTAGCACCCAGACATCCAGGAAAATTATTTTGGTATGGAAATATTTTAAGTCGGTAAGATATATATTATTTATATATACTAGTAGCTCAAGGATAAATTTAACTCGACTCCTTCGATTGCTGCTCTTCGTTTTTGAACTTATAGTTAGCACTCAGCTGCCGTGCTTATATGTATGCATGTATATACTTTATGATATTTATAGGTTTTGATCGTGTATAAAGCAACGAGTACTATTGTACAAGAGTATCAATTTCGAACTGTTTAGTGTTCGAATCCCCATGTTTATCCACTGGCGATGAAATCAGCGCTTTGTTAACCTTCCCAGATTGGACTGGCGCGGTGCTTGTTTTGATCGAATAATACCTAAACATTTCTACTAGCTTACGATTACTCATTTTAACTGATATAATTAGTATTGTTAATTTAGTAGAGATAAATACTGAAAAAGATATTTAGCATGTTAGATTTAAATGAGTATAAATTAAAAGTGCAGAAAACCCCCGCAAATACAATAAAAAATATAAAATAAAATATCTTTTTTAAATCATTGGTGGTAGCCATCTTGCATTTTAAATCTATCGTGATGTATGTACTCTAATTAATCAAGCCCTTTCATTTGATACTCACACAGACATGCCAAACTTATTGCTTCCCGTCGTTTTGCATCGAAGATCAATTGAATTCCCTCTTCAATTCACGTTTTAGTTCTAGCAAGTAAAAAGAGATCACTCGTAAATACTGAATCCGAAGACTTAGGGACCTTTTGTCAATTTGATAAAATATACTTTATAACTAATTTCCTTACCTTTCAAAAAAAAACAGATTCGTACAGAAAAGAGCCCTTTTTAAATTAAAAAATCAATAACTTTCATTAACACCGGTTGGTTTCCAATATAAAATGATTCGACCTTCCTCTGGATAAAGGCTGGACAAGTGCAGAATTTTAATGAAGCAAATAAAAAAGACGTCGCATACTAACAGCATATAAGATCAATGCGTTCCACCTTCCGGCGTTTGAACTTGTCAATCTACGGCGCTAATTTACTACGGCCGGATTAACGTAAACAAGAATCAAAATACGATTCTTGGAACTCGAAATTTGTGTCAGCATTGTAAACATTGTTAATGTTTGTTGAGGAAAATTTTCAATACCAACAAAGAGCAAACGAAAAAATGTTTGTGCGAATTGGATGTTTTTGTACGGGTTTTCAGCTGTATGTTCTTATTTTTATTGTACATTTAGATTTATCGTTTAAAATAAAAAGAACAAGTATGGTAATTGTTATGAGTTCAGAAAAATACGTCGGAATTGTTATACTAATTTTACGTAAAAAATATATATATATATATATAACAAAATATAAATAATTGTCCAAGTGCGATTCGGACTCGCGCGTGAAGATTTTCGTACCATTGTTGTAATGGGAAAATAAAAACTAAACATTTATTTCGTTTTTTTAAAGTAATATAAATTTATATATTCTGTGTAAATTTTAAGTGTGTACCAGCTACCGTTAATGATATGCAGGAAAGTACATTTTTTATTTTTAGTATTTGTTGTTATAGCGGCACGGGAAATAGATAGATAGATAGATTAACACTTTATACACACATACTAAAAATAATGACAGAAACAAAAAAAAAACATAATTTGTGAAAATTTAAATTTTGAGCAAATGAAAATTTGGGCTTTTTAGCTATCACATTTTCTGAGATAGCCTGGTAACAGACAGACAGATAGTGGAAGCTTAGTAATAGGGTCCTGTTTTACCTTTTAGGTACGGAACTATAAAAACATAACAAACATAATAATTTCTTAAGTTATTCTTTTGTTACTTGTTTTTTACGTGTAACGAATAAATATTTGTTACTTCATTTCTTTCTTATAATTGTAATCTAGGCACCAGTAGGTCACAGTGTATTATTTATTTTATGCATTTACCAACCAGTTAGTTCCAACTGCTAGCCTTTGCCCTGTCAATTAATTTATAAACAACATAATTTCAATATTACATTACAAACACGTGCAGAATGCTTCTAACGTTGCATAATATATGTACATATAAACATCAAGAATATAAACAGTAAACTAATTAAGTACGTACACAACGCTGATTTAGTAGGAAAAACTGCAGTGTTTCATTTTTAACTCCGATGCAAAAACGCTTTCGTGTTATAAGTCTGACAACGGATGACACTTTAAATTGTAAGTCTCGGCTGTTAGTCTTAGTACAAGCAGTCGTTAAGCCAAGTCTAAGAGGCCTTCAGGTGGCTTGAAAACTCACGACACCAGAGATTGGCCACTTAGTTCAAACGAAGAAGAAAGATAATAAGTCTGACGTGTTTTTTGGTGTGTCTTTCTGTGGTATCGTAAGCCTCGAACGGATAAACCGATTTTGTTTTACACTTCTTGTATTAGGCGGGACTGTTAATACTCGTAGTTTAGTTTGATGAAAATCGAAGCAAGATGGCCGTCACTACAAAATGGCGGACCACTTATTTTCTCACTACATCCCATCAAACGAAAGGGCTAGACAAGAAAATACTTCTACTTCTTCGTGTGAGCTAAGAGGCCAAGCTCTGGTGTCGAGAGTTTTCAAGTCGCCCGAACGCCTCTGACTTGGCTTAACGACTGTTTGTACAAAGACTAACAGCCGGAACCTACAATTTAACGTGTCATCCGACACACGGTAACAAAAGTACTAAATACACTGATATATTACAATAATAAAATGGCCGCCATCGAAGGATTTTTAAGGGTTTTCTAAACACTTTCTTTATTTATACTTGTAAAGCATGTAAACAATAACAAGTGGTAATTTTCTGAATCAGCTTAGCAACCGATATCTTAGCACTCCATCGTAGTTATTATGAAATTCATGTGTCATACTTACTAGGTATGCACTATAGATAAATAATACGTGTGGATAAGATTGTTATTGAACCTGATAGAACAGATTTCAATCATACTTTGTAGCAAATGTAAACAGAGCCGTAAGAAATGATGATTGCATTTAAGAGTGTGGCTCGGCGAGAATACGATTGCTTTTCAATCAGACGGCCCCTGGATCGATACCGGCTTTTTACCAGTGATTTTCCTGTTATGTTTGGTTTTGTTTTTTTCAGTTATGTGTGGATTTACACTAGCTTAAAGTTGAAGGAAAACATCGTAGGAAACAGTCATGTTTGTAAGACCACAACTTCCGAAGACGTGTGTCATCCGATAACCCGCACATGGCCAGCATGGTGGGTTATGGACCTATAACTCTGTTTTAGTGAGAGAAGGCCCCGAGTCTAAGCAGTGAGAACGTATACGAGGGCTGCTTATGTCTATGCTAAAAATAATTGGTCTAAATATTTTTAGAATTGTTCTTTCGACTAAGTTGGTCTAACTATAAATGGTAAAAAATATTAATGAAATAAATAAGGATTTATTATAAATAAATATGGATTAATAATAATTTTTACCTTTTATTGTTTATAACGACACAATTGTAAATTGAAGATTTATAATTAATTGTATAATCAATTTTTATTTTTATTATTAATTGTATAACAAATTTTTACCAAGTGGTTTTTAGGGTTCCGTAGTTAAAAGATAAAATCGGGACCCTATTACTTACCCTCTTCTGTCTGTCACCAAGTCAATATCTCGGAAATCGTGGTAGTTGGAAAACTGTTTTGTTTCTTTAAATTATGTATTTCTGCTGCCGATAGAAAAAAAAAATTACGATCAAGGTCGAAGCGTTTTGCTTCGACCTTCATTGTGAGAACTGCGAAGCTATGGAACTCTCTTCCTGAGTCTCTTTTTCCCGAGAAGTACAATATGGGGGTCTTCAAATCCAGAGTAAATAGGTTCCTTCTAGGCAATCGTGATACATCTTAGACCACAGTCAAGCTTAACATCAGGCAAGCTACGGTCAAACGTAAGCCTATTTATCATAAAAAAAAATAAGACTCACCTCCCAACAGTCCGTATGTGAGCATCATCATGGTGACACTCTTGCTGAAGGTGGACAGCACGAAGGCAGCACAAGCTACCAGCGAGCCGGCCACGCACACCGCTCGACACCCAAACTTGTTGCATAGCGCCGATACTATTGGACCTAGAAAAAAGGATTATGTTAAGGTAAAAAAAATGTTTAAGCGATGGCAGATCAGTCTGGAAGAGATCGCTTTAAGCGATAAAGCCGCCACTTGTGGCGAACTATTTTTGTTTTAGTCCTTATTTAGGACAAGGGGGGGGGGTGGATATGGCAAAACATACACTAAGGCAAAGAAATACTTTTATTTAATTAGTTATAGTACGTTTCATTCTTGTACAAACTACCACTACAAATAGTTTATTATGCGTAATAAACTATTTGTATTTGTTTTATTTTAATTTTAGTTTACATAAGTTTTGTGTCCAATAAAAATATCTATCTATTTATCAGTCAAACCTACTTCAATAAAGTCTTTTCCGCAATAACTGTTGTGAGTGAAATTGATTGTTGGACAATGTTCCCGACGTAAATGTGTTGGAGGAAAGCCTGATGAACATACAAAAAAAAAGTCGGGCCTACTGATGCTTTACGTCACGATGGTCTTGGGTACAATCCCCGCCAATGGGCTCGAGCTTTCGGTGAACGAATACATCGTAAGGAAAACACAGGATGGTTGTTACAGACTAGGCATGCTTCACCTTTCTAGCTAAGGCCAGAGTTTCGCTACCTCGTATTATTATGTAGTTACTAGCTATTTGACGGCCAAATAAACGCTGGTCAAATACCTAGCCGTTTAAAGTAGAAACACAAAATAATACTTTAGTTTTATAATCAAGCGCGCTCTATATTTTACAATCGCAATTTCGCCAACCACCAGGTGAATTAAATAAGAACCAATTAATAAAATGAAAATCCTGCAACGATATCCCTCTTTTTGCGAACCCTATATTGGCATATCGTGATTTTAAGCATCAATTGCACAAATTGTTCGTTAGACAAAAAATATTAATATTGTAATACTTACAGAAAATGCGTAAATGCATTCGTTAGGTCAGTTAAATAAATGGGTTGACATACTCAAAGTCAATTAATTTTACCAAGTAAATATAATTTATTGGCCTTTTCATACGATATAGCTCTCCTTGGAGGCTTTTAGCTGCTGTCCCTGAGTTAATTGAGTATTTGCTCGAATAACAACTTAATAAACTGTTTTATGAACATTAAATCTATTTACGAGGATATATGAAGGTGACGGGTATCCAGCATGAGCCGTTATCTTTTATTCATAGTTGTGCAAGATGCTATTATCCTTTTAGGTCATTGACGGAGCATAAAGTAGAGATATGGCGAAATACTATTTACATGGTATGGATATAAGCAAACAATTTCCATACAAGTCAACGACATCAAGTTTCGAACAAACTTGTATTTGATCAAATATATATTGAGTTCAAAATATAACATACGTACACTAAATTTTGTAAATTTATTTGGACACTTCACATTGTATTTCATTTTTAACTTTGGGTTTTGTATAAAAGTATGCCCTTGGGACCCTATTCTTAATAACTTCGCTGTCCACCTGTCTATCAGTCTGTACAAGGCAGTATTTTATAACCTAGCTAGACAGTTGAAATTTTCACAGAGGATGTATTTCTGTTATCATTTTAATAAACAAATAACTATACAAATTACAGAATAAAATATTTTTAAGGTTTCTCCCATACAACAAACGTTTTTAATTAACGTACGGTACGGAACCTTCGACCGTGAATCAGATTCGCACTTAGCCGGTTTTTAAGAGAATTGGCACGTAATACTTTGCCTTCTATTTAGTAGCTTTGCTTATTTTGTGTAGGCAGTTATTAGGCTTCTATTAAAGCTAATACTAAATGCTAGATATAATTGCACTAACCACCTTGGTATCAAAACCTACATAGAAAACCTGATCGAAGCTAGATTTGTTATTTAAATACGTAATTTAATTCATATCCTTGTAATTCAGTTCAAGGGATCGTCATGTGATGAATAAGTACTTTGACTGCATGGAATATGCAAAGTTACGCCGTAGCTTGAAAATATCTGAAATTAATATAAATGTAATGCACCTTTTAATTTTTAATTTAATTGACACTACCAAAGAATTACCTTGGCAAAAAAATATGCTTCATTTCAAAGGTTCGTAGTTTCAAATTATTTCGGTAGTACACGTACATATGTATAACTATTCTCCTATTTTTGTATTATTATATTTGTATACATTTTCTACTATTTGCTAATAATTACCACAATATAACGCCTGATTTTTTAATGATCGACACCATAGCCTATTCTTAACATATTATTATTAAATCATTTCGAATATATGCACGCTTTGTGTTTTTTTTTAAATATAATTATTAAAAAGTGCAAAATTTTATGACAGCTGTCAGAGGCACTTAAACAGCTTTAAAATTCTCGACTCCAGAACCTGGCCTTTGCTTCTTATTACTCAGATTCACACGAACAAAATCACTTGGCTGATAAAAATATGTAAGTATAACTTAAGAAAAAATTTGCACTTTAAAATCGTTCTGAGACTGAAGCGTCTCAGAAATGCGTCGCAGCAATGCAGTTTGCATTCTTAATTATTTAAAATACTCACTTATCATAAACAACGCAGGAGGGAATGCATGACGTAAGTAAATCCGACACAAATCTACCCTACAAGGTAGGTGTAATCATCAGTACAGTCCATCTAAATTGGGCCCGAGAAGAGAGACAGATAAAAAAAACTGTATTTGTGGAATTTGCTCAAAGCAAACGCCAAGGGGGTTTCGGTGTGTTTCCACCGGAGTCTTCTATCAGGCATCGAGTCTGAGCACCGAGGGGGTATAAAAGTGGGTAAGAATCCCACATAACCAGGCTGTCCCCATTGCAGCTGTACAGCTTATTGAAGATTTCCCCCCGTTAAAAATAGATGTAATCATCAATAACATTTGACTATGAGCATCCAATATATTCCAAATTACTTCACAAATTTCTAAGTGGATTTCTGTGCCCAGACTTTTGCAATATTAGGCCTACAGTTACGCAATATTTGTTGATAACCGATATTATAGGTCGCATTTAAGATAATTTCCTGAGCGTATGAAATGTGTGGGTCACAACATCGGGTCCTGTCAGATAACGATAAGGGGCTTTCGAGAGGGTCCTTTGTAAATGTAATGTAACATAAATAAATAGGACTTTGATACTCTGTTTCGACGATCCGTAATATTGAAGAAAAGCAATTGAAATTATAAAGCACTTCCAACGGAATTCGAAAGCGGGATGCGAGAATTAGTAGTAAGTTTAGTATTAAGTTTAAATAATGGTACTATAGAGACGACGAACCAGAACGTAAATAATTTGGACATATACATACGACTAAAATAGGGCGATTATTTTGCAAAAAGCGATGGCATCAATCAACGTGTGGAATGAATCGATAAAAATTAAATAGAGTTAGAGATCGTTAACGTAACCGATCGTTAGTAAATAAAAGTAATTCATTACATTATTATGATCAAGTAAATTAAAGTGTCACTAAATATCTTAAATCTAATCAAATAACCCGCCACTGCTCGGTCCTGGTGCATATTGATTAGGTATCTAAGTTGATTAATTATATGTAATTATGCAAATTATTCACATATATTACGCTATCTTTTACAGACAATTTACACACTTTCATCGGGGTTCTATCTCATTTATGGTAATTTCGTCTGCTAGATTTGATGTATTGGAGATTTATTTACCAGTAAAACATAGCGTTAGTTTGTGCTGCTAAATATCAAATACGGCTGATTATAATGTTGAAAAACAGTTGTTCCTTCTGTATCGAATATTTAGATAAATAACTCCATAGCTTTCATTAAATTCTGATAATAGCCCATTTTATAAAGATAAACAAAAAAGAAACAGATTGGCAGATAATTCAAACTTATTACGATTATTACAGGTAATAAGATAAATAATAATTGTATTGGATATTTGCATTATATAATAACATTTAAAATTTAATTTAATTTAGCGTATGTTAAATCTGATTGAGTGAAGTATGAAAGTGTTATCTACACGGATAACTGAAGTACGTCAAGAAAAATAGTCTAAGGCTGTGAACAAATTGGCAAAACTGGAATACATTAACCAAAATAATAAGATACTGATCTACTTCAATTGTAACTTTTAGATCTCAAGAATAAAGATCTGTCAATGTGTATGTCCTCTCGTCACCTAGTTTCATACACTAGAACTAACTCGTTTAATGAACGATACTATGCAAATTGTAAAGCTTACCTTTTGCCATTGAAGACTTTCCCGAGAGACAAATAAAGTTTGTAAAATTTTTGAACGATTAGCTATAAGAAGAGAGAAGAAAAAATGAATTATTTAGTGTACTTCCGCTGTGATAACAAAAAACACTATCACATTAAATATTTCATTTTTCTTCTATCTATAATGGATTTACGCAAAGTAACGCCTGAGTCAATAGGTTATTTACAATTAGTGCTGTTCGTTTAAAAAATAAACAAACAATGTTTTTTTTAAGTCGGGCGTGTTTGTGTGTTTGTGTGGCATTGTAGTTCTCAATGCTAATAACAATTCTAAAAAAAACGAATGAACCGATTTTTTTGTTTGTTTGAAATTTAGTTTTATCAGCTTCTAGGTAGTTAGTACCACCAGGTTGGCTATCCAGCATGTTGACTATTATAATCCATACTAACAAGGCGTATTTGCATTTCAATATTTGCATATAGAATTACTGAGGAGATACTAACGCAATATAGTTTTAAATGCACACAAAAGGGTTAAGTTGATTTAAATATACAAAAACTAATTAAAATCTATTTTACAATGTACGTTTACTTGTGTACCTTCTTTATTATGGTAGTACGAAAGTAATCATAAATACGCTGAATAATAGTATTCCAACTAAGCAGCTAAGCATTTGCCCTTGCCGATAAAAAACAAAGACAATTTTACACTAAGACGACTACCATTTTTCCGCGTCAACTAGTTGGCTTTATGGTACATAATTATATTCTCGACGATTGCTCAACATAAACAAATACAAAAAAGAACTTAGAAATACTCCTACAAAATTTTGTGCGGGCGGCCATCTTAAATTTGAAATTCAGCATAGTATATGTATTTTTACTCTTCTCATATTGAAGGAATTGTAAAAAATATGTCATCCGCCATCTTGGTCATCAAACATGGCCAAGAACACTTCATACTGCCAAACCTTTCAAACTAGAAACTAAATCAAAATTGGTTCATCGTACGGGAGCAACGATGCTACAGACAAACACACAGACGTTAACTTAGAGGATTAAAAACTTCGTAACAAATAGAGTAGCAAGCAACCCTAAGTTCTCTAAATGAACATTGTTAGCACCTATCTATTACACCTAACGCTACATAAACATATGTATAGCTACAATATTGAATCATGAATAGCTAATGGCACCTGCATGTATCAACGTGAGATATTGATAGGGAACCAGAAGTCACGTTTCATTAACGTGAAACCTAAACGGTAGGTCCCAAAGGTCGATATAGAGCTACGAGTATTTGGTACATAATATGATGATAAGAGAAAATATACGAGTATGTAGTTGTTTGAAGTGATAAATATACGGGTCAGTGTGAAATAATTCCTTTGTTTGCTATAAATAAACACAGTATCTATCGTGTCTCGTATTTGTGAACTGCATATCGGACCAAATAAATAATTAGTAATACCCGGCTGTTAACTACCCATAGTTAACAAAGAAAAACATCTTATGACGCTTAGTTATAAAAAAAACAATGAGGGTTTTCATTTGGACCGTGAATGTGATCTCGAAATTACCTCTCCAGTAAAGTCTTGGCCAAAGTTGAAACTAGGTTAAGCCACAGAATAAGAAACTCACTTCATAAAATATTAACACTAAAGCCAAGTTTTGGATGTATGAATATGTAAACATCCCAGGTGAGATGTGACCCTACTATATTTGACTACTTCGTAACTACCTTCGTCCTTTTGTTATACAAACTATGTGTAGGTAAATAATTCACAATGTATAAACAAATATGTATGAGCTTATGTATTTTGGTAAATAAACAAATTTCTTTCTTTCTTTCTTCTTTACCTACTGGTCGTCGAGAAGCAAGATGGGTCGACGAGATTTCAGATGTAGCGGAACTACATTGGCACAGAACCGAGAAGCCTATACTCAGCAGTGGGAGAGAATTAGCTATGGATGATGATGGTGATGACAACCTACTTCAATATTCCGAGATTCAGAACAATTTTCCTCAAAGCCAGGTCAGGCAAACAGGCTATAGATGGTTTACGTATTATTAAAGGCGCCTTTACGAGAAAACAGTATTTTAATTGGTCTTCACTCAATATAATTTTGAGTGGATAGGTATATGTATTATCTGAACTGGGGGACATGAACTTAACGCACCCCATTTACAATTTTAGCTGACTCTGAGATAAATTTAATCTAGGTTGCGATTTAATAAGAAAACAGATTGTGTTAGACCCTAAGAGCAACGTTAACTTTGTTAAATCCTTTTTTTAGAGCAGAGCAGCAACTGCGCATATCTTAATAACTATTTTTGATCATTATTATTTTGTAATTCATTCTAGGACTTGAAGTAAATAATTGTATTTATTATTATAGTGAGTTTCTATTTGGCACTTTAATTAGACATTTTTATTAGTCAAAAATACTTGAATTAAAATTGACGCCACCTTAGTATAGGAGAGGTAGAGTTGATTCATAATGAATCCAGCTTACCTGCAGCTAAATAAACGCCAGAGAGCAGACTGCCGATCCACGCGACCGTTCCTTTCCCCTCACCGAAGTAGGTGACCAGTTCTGGCAGGAAGATTCCGAAGGTATAAGCTATGCCGTCCACAATCAGGTTACACATGAACGATGCGAACACCACGACCCAGCCGTAGCCGCCGTCAGGGGGCGGGGGGATGGCGCCGTAGTCAAAGGCTTCGTCATCGTCGTCTGCCGCCGCGCCTTCCGCAGTCAGTCTTGCGGCCTCTTCGCATGACGCTTCACTTTCGGTCTGGAACAATTAAAGCGTAACATTAGGCTAACGTCAAACGAAAACCAACTTATGCTCTCACATTCATAGCTTAGCATAGCTTCTGTATTTTACGAACGTGTCGGGTATCATAAATAAAAAAAAATGGAGGAGCCGAAAATATTATCACTGAGTAAAAAATTCTTTCACCTTTGGCAAGCTACATTATCGCCGTGCAACAGGCTATATTTTGTTTCTCTTTGCCACTTAGATTTTTTTAAAGTCTGTGAGAAGACGGGCTGCTAGTACATAATATAACCTAATGAAGGTTTACCAAAAGTATGAAATTCTTCCAGCACTACTATGATCTTACTGAGTCAGTATTTTAACAAACAAAAACGTTTTCGTGTCGATACCCAATTATATTATAGTACTTAGGTATGTATTGAAAGACATGGTGAGTAACGTAGAAGACTCTAACGCTCTTGAAAAATGACCTAGATTCTAGTACTTTGCTAAGTAGGTCATATATTTACCTAGTGACATTTACTCGTATATGCATTGAAAAACAATTGCAAGTGCAAGTAGCTCGAGGGAATGCGGACATAATATGGATTGTGTGGCGCGGAGGTGCGCAAGTCCAACCAACATTCGATGCAGTGCCAATGCAGTCGATATCATAACGCTTAGTACAATATCTATAAAGCTGTTAAGTTAACTACGAAGGTAAAAAACTTCCGAAAGAGAACATTTCTCAATATAACTAAAACTACGAATTTTAGAAGTTGAAAAAATCGCTTAGTTTTTTATTTTGAGGATAAAGAAAGCATTTCAAAAACCAAATAAATAATGTTAGTGTTAGAAAAAATTCAAACCTAATTATAAACATGTTTTTCGAGGTTTAAGTTTTCTTTGTAGAATTAGGAAGAGTTTAAGAAATCTATTTTTTTTAGGGTGTAGTAACAATGGATAATTATTGAATTCTAGAGCCTCATATCAGGCGTGCATCACAACACAGGTCAATATTTATTATTCAAACTGCTTAGGTCCTTATTTGCGCATTGTTTTATTATACTTACGTATGTATGTATGTAAAAAATACAATAATAATATTGTGTTTACGAAACTTTCGTACGTCCGGTAACCTACATACATATATGTTGAGTGGTATCCAAAACAATAACCCATATTCTAACAGCACGAGTAAATCAATTTCCATATGAGAAACAAGCAAAATCTGGCAACAAACACTTGTGAAAACTGATCGATTGCTATATTCGGGACGTTCACGATAAAACAAACATGTGCCTACCCTACTTGTCCCAACGTTTGCTTAGTACATTTTTCCAAAACAAACAGAAGCTTAAATCAAGGTAATGTACTAGATCATCGATCAGTAAAAGGTGTCAGCTTTTTAGTGCCTCTACTAAAATCTAGAAACCGTAAGACGCCTAATAGTGTCTCGATTTTGATGGCGACCATATTACGGTAAATTATTAATTAATAATTAAATTATTAATTAAATTATTAATTAATTTAATAATAATTTAATTATTAATTAATTTAATAATAATTTAATTATTAATTAATTTAATAATAATTTAATTATTAATTAATTTAATAATAATTTAATTATTAATTAAATTATTAATTAATTATTTGATACGGCATATACACTTGATACACCATATCATGCAAAGTACTAATGTACATATGGTATTACAAGATAGATTACTTTTGTATTGACTATTACCAATTTAATGAAATCAACATTAATAGAGTCCCGAGTGTCTAGTTTGTCAAACACGTTGTAGCGACAACTCAGCGGGGAACTATCGCGATGATTGGCTACTACAAGCACCCGCGTGATTTCAGCAACCAATTGCAATTAACTTTTCTAACATCACGGCGTCACTGAGTTGTCGATGCAATGTGTTGGGAAGCTCTTAACTCAGGACAATATTCTTTTAATTTCGTCAGTTTATGACTTTCACATTACGTATATCTCAATGACTATCTACGAACCAAAACATCACTTTGACATAAAAATTAACGAATCGTAAATTTAACGGCTTACGTCACGCCTTTTCAGTTGTTCGTATTTATTCCGTAATGACTGTTGCTTATCGTAAAACTGCTGAATGCTTCCAAATAAAATCCCGCGTCGACAACCTTTGGCTTTTACTCTTAGTGGGTCGTTAATTTTCTTTTAGCTCTGTTAACTACCGAAATTAACATAAGCAATTGAAAAGAGCAGATGCTTGTTGTCACTTTCGCTATTATTTTTGCTCTCAGTTTTGCTGCATACACATTACAGCTAGACTTTTGACTAGTAGGACGCGTAACCACATGGTTAGTGACACTAGCCTAAGATGGATCATGCCTTTTTTGTTGACGAGGGGGAAATCTTCGACAAGATACCTGGCCACGATGGGGCGCAACCAGGTTATGTGGGATTTGTACCCACTAAGCCTAGTCAGGAATTAGAGGCTCACAATCAGACTGTAGGAACATACCGAAAGATCCTTGGCGATAGCAACAATTTGAGGGTAGTAGTAAGTCAGGCAAGCACCAGAAAATGCTTTACCATCATGCAATGTCATATGTCGCTAAAACCTTATGGAGTCTAAAAACTCTCTGTAAATTCATAATCTGGGAGCTCTAATGGCAAAAACACCTAAATAAACTTTAGGGGCTTTTGCTTGTGTTTTTATTAGTAGTTTTTACTTACGCTACGTAAGTTTTTGTAGCACTTACATACCGTTTGGTATAGTCAATGTCAATGTCATTGCCAAAAACGGTAGATGAGACAAATTAAATTCACCTAGACTAGAAGGTCAAACTACACGTGGTGGAATAAATAACTATTGTAATAGTTGCAGTGTTTTCATTGCTTTATTTTAGGTACAATATTCATGTTTTATTGGACTTAAGTATTTAAAAAAGCGAGTGAGAGAGAAACGTCTGCTTTCCAATCGGCCCCTGGTTCGATCCCGGCCCTACACCAATGACTTGTTTTTCAAGTTGTGTGGATTTGCACTCGCTTTACAGTGAAGGAAGACATAGTGTGGAAATTGACATGGTTGAGGACCGCAATATCCGAAGACGTGTGTGTGTCATCCGCCAGCCTGCACTTGGCCATCGTGGTGGATTGTGGCCTATATATCTCTCCTCGTGAGAGAAGGCCCCGCGTCCCAGCAGCGGGAACGTATAGTGGGCTGCTTATGCTTTAAGTATTGGACTTAAGTAACAGGTTTTATTAGTTTACGGGTCAATACTAACCTCCTTATTTAGTCTGATTGTAGCTAATCAGATTTGTATTTGTATTATTAATAGTATCAGAGCTTGCTCTTTGATACGAGACCTTCTTACCATTTCTAGCAAACCTAGGCAGTGCTTCCTTTTATATGTACAACTAAACTGAACACGTGGAACGAAACCTGACCGTTATCGAGGCTAAATAGGGTGGATTTAATCCTAACATAAACAAAGTATAATTAGTATGAGTCATTATGAGAGGGAAATAACATTACGTAACGTGGGGCTACTCAGATCCTTGAAAACATAGTTGTTTATTGTTGTCGCACTACAACTACATATACCTACTCTCGCTATCTAAAGCGACCGCAGAAAAAACAAATAATAACTTTGTACTAAAAATAATATCGGGGTCTAGAATAGTCACAGAATAATATTTTCGGAATAATTGAACTAGCTGTCAAGGAAGCTGCCCGGACACACTGTTAGTTGCTTGCCGACAGATTTTTCAATTAGCCGGTGGTACTAGTTGTGCAATAGAAAATGCTCTACTCACATCCAAAAAAAAGTTCCATCTAACTACGAAAACAGCTGGAAATTGATTTCATTACCATACCAATATTAAAACATAATTATTATGTAATGAGTACCAGAGGGTTGGTAAAGCTAACTTGGAAAGCCACAAGGACGGGAAACAATTGTAATTATGTCGAGCGATTACCTGATATATTACTTACTCGTACAAAACATTGTGCATGTGATTAGAGAACAGTTACGTACTAAACTATAAGAAAATGCTACACTTTAATCTGTGGGTTGATATTGTAATAGAATTAGACTTATGATATAGGTTCATGCATTTTATACAAAGAGTTTCAATTTATTTACAGTATGCTGGTTGTTGTACTGACACCTGTTAAAAAGATGAGGATAGATTTTAAACATAAAAGAATCAGACATTGTGATGATAATTCAACTGAAACCTGCGCGAAGCAACACTAAAAGGTATCGTCTTTTCGATCAATGTAGGCCAAGGCGCTGATAAAAATCCCAATCATCGAGTACTCTGCTTCATCAAACAATCTAAACAGAAATTCTTCAATCAACCACCAAAAACCTCTTCAATCTATTATAATAATATGTGTACATATTTATTGCGATGATTGTGTCATACGATCGAATCATAGGAAATTTCCGGCGTTGGTACATCACGTTCAAATAATAGTTGTTTGGACTATTTACTTCACACATCTCTAGAATGTATAAAACATTATAAATCCTAAGAGAATAATGTATGTACCTATATTAATGGCGGTGATTGCGTCATACGATCGAATCATGGGAAATTTCTGGCGTTGGTACATCACGTTCAAATAATGGTTGTTTAGACTATTTACTTCACACATCTCTAGAATGTATAAAACATTATAAATCCTAAGAGAATAATGTATAAATACCTATATTAATGGCGATGATTGTGTCATACGATCGAATCATAGGAAATTTCCGGCGTTGGTACATCACGTTCAAATAATGGTTGTTTAGACTATTTACTTCACACATCTCTAGAATGAAAAATCATTATAAATCCCAAGAAAATAATGAATATTGCATATGAATGCGCTAATCTTTTATCTAATGATTAAAAGATTAGTTTGCAGATAGAGTTGGAATTGAGTGTATAAGAGATAGCAGTGGATGCTAGCTAAATTTAGGATCAAGGTTATTTATATTAAGAATAGAGTATGTAACATACGAGTTTTTTTTTGCTAGTGTTGCTCGGTTATTATCCGATAGATGGTACTTGCCGGTTAGCAACAAAGAGTTTCTATTGTGGAGCGTAAAGAGGTACCAACAGCAGGGTGTTCGACCTTGCCAGCGTTTACATCGCTCACGGGTTCGGCATAATGATTTATTTTGTTTACATACGTATCATCTGTGTAGGTTTAACTAGCTGAATCTAGATAACACATACATATTGCATAATTTGTTATAACATATAGTCTATCTTATAGTTTTAAACAATACGCTTAATTTTAAGAATTCAAATAATCAACAAACCGCACAAATATTTCAATATTTCATTGGATAAAATGTAAATTCAAATGCTTAATTTTTAATGTTGTAAAAAAAATTATGAATTTTATTGTACTTACACTTGTTGTGATATTTGGTATGTTTAAACTCTATATAATAATGGTGTTCTTTTACTCTTAAAGGGTTTTAGGTTTAGAATAATAAATATTATATTTACTTAAAGTATTTTAGGTTTAGAATAATAAATATTATATTTCCAAAATTAAAAAAACTTTTAAGTATGGAAGACTAATTTATGCATATCCATACCTACTCGTATGCCTGAAAATACACCTTATTCAAATGAGGAAGCTCATTATTATTATTGTATTTATTGGTGAATAATATATGAATGAATGGAAAAAATCCGGTGACATCAAAATTATTTTTAAAAGAGTTGATACATACTTCTGTTTCATAGCATTAAGGAAAATGACAGTAGTATACAAGGAAGTCTAAGCGACCTTAAAATGTTTGATACCAGTATAAATATTCTGCAATACAGTGAGAAATAAACAACAAAGAAGAAACGCATACAATAATTACAAATTCAAGCGACAAATGATTCCGCGTTCAAGCGCTAATAAATAAATAACCGTGTACTGTAGTTATAACAATTTAGTGCTCGTTTGTTCAGGTAGATTCCGCATTTTCTTGCAAACGTATGTGGCAATTATTTTTGTATTACACAGAAAAAATATAACTGATAATAATTATTTCATTTAATTCAATTCTGTAAGAAAAATATGAACTCAATTCATAGATAAAATAATATGACAGAGAAGAAAATCATACACTTTTTTGATAAAATACTTTTTATATAATTATCGCGATCCGAATGAAATTTGATGGACGCAGACCTTTCAGTTTCAGTTTCAGTTTCTGTCGAAAACAAAAGTTGAATGAACAGCTATATGATTAATTATAATAAATACGTTATTGTTTTAACAATCGATTAAAACATTTTATCATAGCTAAAGCCAATGCGTTGTTAAAGTTTTTCATCAGGCGATACTGCGTTACAGGCAAAACTTTTTAAGGGCCACGCTACCAAATAAAAGCAAATCTAAGATTGGGCAACAGTCAACAAACATAGAAATAAAATCTGTCACATAGGTTAAGACATGTAAATCTCATTATCGTTTTACCATCTAATAGTTTGGAAATCTTAATATTATTTTATTTATGCTAAAATTAACGAAGAAATAAAATTAAATGTATTGATTAAGATGGCTACCGGTCCTCACTGTTGAAAATTCTAATGGCCGCCTGGCTAGCAACCACCCTCGAGTTGAAAAATATATATACAAGCACCTAGTAATGTGTTCCGACGCCTCGAGAGCAAGTTATTACCAGACTACGCATGCTCCACCTTAGGCCAGAGTGTCGCTTTTTTTTACGAGGGGGAAAACTTCTTAGATCCCCAACTGCATTGGGGTGCAGCCGGGGTATGTGGGATTTTTACCCACTAAAACCTCCTCGGTTGCCATCTCTTGTGCTTTTAGGAGAGCTTTGGGATCTCATTATGAATACACCAAAACTCCTATGCACTTAGGTTCAACACTTAATTCGAGTGTCGCTAGCCCGCGTGGCAACACGCCCTACTAGTCAGAATACGTCAGCAACAATAAAGTCATGTCTACAGTAAGGCAGGAGTGAAAAAAATAGAAAAGATACAGAAAATCCAATCTATTTGCACAACCCAACAATACAAGTATCTGCCCACAGCTCTCATACATAAAAGTATAAACCGATCAGATTGAGAGTAACCAAACAAGTAAACGGGACGTCCGTATGAAAATTGGAAATCTGGCTCGCAAATTGAAATAAGGTCACTTGGGAGTAGGGATAGCAGATGACAGAATCCGTCTTGACATTTTTGTAATTTGGATTCTCTGAAAAGGAAAACGGAGCTATATGAAAATCTATTACTAAATTAAAAATCTGTCTGTACATACAGACATACAGTAGCCTGAAAGAGGTCGCTCTAAGCGTTAAGGCCGCCATAATGTGGCACACTATTTTTAATTAAAGTTTTTATCATAGTTTAATTTTTAGGTCCAATAAAAAATATCTATCCATCTACGGCAAAAGAAAACATCACGAGGATTTTGTGGACCACAATATCCTTGCTTGTGACATCCGCCAGTATGCATTAGGCCAGCTTGTTGGATTATGGATTATCCATATCCACGTGATAAAAGGGTCCGAGTCCCAGCAGTGAGAACTTATAGTGGGCTACTTATGGTTATGACATACAGCAATAAGATCGGTGATATAATCCAGACTGTTCCGATCCAGTCCGTGTCAATTCTCGAATTGACACGGACTTTTGCAAGGTGTAATGATATATTGTTGATGTTAGAACTAAATGTACTCGTAATCACGCTGTACCGACAGAGCCCTAGCCTCGAGCTAGCATTACTATTTTATATAAACGCGTTTAAACGCTGCGGTATATAGTAAGTTTATTGCGCAGATTGCAAATTAGAATAGAAGCTGGAATCTTCTTTTCCTTCTTTGAACATTTCCTACTAGGTGGGGTCGTCACAGCAATTTTCCTGTTCCACACTATTCTGTCAGCTGTCATCCCTTCATTCACTCTCTTTTCTTCCATATTCCTATTTACACTCTCTCTTTTCATCCACGACTTCCTATATCAATCATATCCATAATTCTCCTAGTCACATGCATTTCCTCTCTACACATCATATGCTTATACCAAGACAACCTGCCGCTCTTCACTTTTCTGATGATATTCCAGCTTCAATTCTGACAAGAATGGAAGCTGGAATATCATCAGGTACTCGTAATATAACCAGCTACTCTACCTAAACAAGCATTCGTGCGCACGTGATGTTGGCATTAATTGATTGGCATCGCACGCCTGGACTGTCACCAGCACAGTTACCTACTTCCCTAGAACCTTGCGAACCAGTGGTACATGTAATAAGATGTCACTGCAATTATCCTTCCAACCGGATGGTTCGCGACATTCTTATAAAGTACACGTGATATACTTTTGTTTGTTATACTTTATCAATCTTATAAAGATCTAGGTGGCACGAGAAACGTTGTTTGGCACTATTAGCAAGAGTTAGATGGTCAAAGGGCGAAAACATTAAGATTTGATGCTGACGAGGATGATGATGATTTTTTAATGACAGTTATTTTTACGGTGTAATAGGAAACACTTAACACACACGACCAATAGGCAAACCCGTTCTCAAGTAATGAGAAAGGTTTCCGTGACCAGAAAAATATGTGAAATTTTTATGTTTTATTCTATAGGATTGATTGGCTAGTGATAAAAACACTAGCCGATGAATTAAGATTACTTGTATGTTCTTTAAAATTCAGCAAGCGTAACACTGAAAACATCTCGAGCAGGAATCGTAATATACGACGGAAAGAAACAGGTCAATGAACATTTGTTTAAAATAAGCTTAGAACAAAGAACTCACCACTGCAGCCATTATTTATTTAAACAAATAATGTGAAAGCACTCAACGACAACAGAACCGCCACTCTAGTTGCAAAATGAAGCAACAATGATAAGTTGATAAGACAAGTCCGAGGCAGAACAGTAAATAATTCGATATAGTATCATATCCTAATCAATAAAATACTTGATAATTTCCACATTTATATCAAGAAGTGTTACAGGGTACGGCGATTTATAGATTTGTGTCAAGAGTCGGCCAGAGACGCTGCTGTCAAGGTTACTCTGATGATGAATAGTACGTGTAATAATGTCTTGTTAATAACGATAGCACAAACGGTTCACGTGGATAGGAAAATCACCATAAATTCTTTGTTGTCTTAGTTTAAACTATAGTCCGGTCAATTTAGACATTCGAAGATAAAGTCCCAACAAACTGAAAATTTGTAAAATTGTTCAAAACATATTATAAAAAATAATATTGAAAAGTTCCGTTAAATTCATGTTTACGATACTTTTAAGATAAAACTTACCGTGCGCTGAGCATCGGAAAAACTTCATAAATTTAACCTTTGATTTTGAATATTTTATTTTCCATACACGGCAATCATGGGGAACTTTAAAATATTATGCTTTGATCAATTTTACTGATTTTCAGCTCATTGGAATTTTATGTACCTCCAGTCTTATTTTTTGTCTAGATTGGCCGGGCTATCTATTTAGGTATGCTAATGAAAACTTCACACGTAAATCATATGGTGCAAAGGTTCAGGGAACTCATAAATTAGTTTTGGGATTTCTGAAGCTTTTTGAGGCGAGAGACGAACTGCATTATTTCTGTTTTATTATTTGTTTCTAATGTATTTAAAATACCAGCAAAGCAAATACACGCTACGCCTTCTTAATACTCGTATTAATTTGCCAGACTTTATTATTATCATAACTTAATCTTAAGACGTATTGACAGTTTTAATGAAATAAGTAATTAGGTGATAAGTGATAGACATTTTTTCTTCAAAACACGTTTTTTATTATCAAAAACGTGCCCTGTAATCATTTACTTAGCGTTCTGGACCAATAAAATGTGTTTGTAGTATAAAAATACATAACTATTAAGTAAGTATATTAGAAATGTAATTTTCAAGCTTAATAATTTTAAATATTTATGACCTATTTTGTAGCAAAACAGTTTATCGCTGTAGCAATTGTAAACCTCTATAAATCCCAGATAATTATCAGCTTTACATGCCCGAAAGATAACAAAGTACTTAGTTACAAGCTGATAAATTAAACATATTTTGCTATCGCGATTTATGCCATAGATCTATGAAAGCGATAACATGATACGGTAATGTTACCGAACCAATGTTTTTTTAATGATATTAGCGTAATGTCTTTTTTCAAAAAACTAGTATGGCTGAAAACTGAGTGTGGCTCTGTAAAAAAATGTCTGTTTTAAATCTGTCGGCCTCTGGTCGGTCCGTTCGATCCTTGTACCAATGACTTGTTTTTCAAATTATTTGCGGATTTTTACTCGCTTTACGGTGAAGGAAAACATCGCAAGGAAACTGACATGTTTGAGGACCAGAAATTCCGAAGACGTGTGTCATCCGCCAACTTACACTTGGTCAGCGTGGTGGATAATTGCTTATATATCTCTCCTCGTGAGTGTGCGAGTCCCAGCGGTGACAATGTATAAATTGCTTATGCTAATTCAATTTTTACTTGTATTTTGTAAACAATACATATACCGTTATGTTATATCATGAGCTTAATATATGTACAATTTATTGTATACCGAAATTTAATTTGTATGAAATATATGAGGTTTCGTAATAAAGAAGATTTTTAAGGTAGGTAGCCAAGGTAATATTTTACACGTTTTACTTCAATACAGCGTGGTGTCAACTTTCCCAATTTGGCAACAAATTGAATATCTTTACGATTATGGACTCAATAATGAAGTACTTTTCGATAAACAGAAAACATTAAAGCAATCTAAGCCCTTATGTTATATTTACTCAAACAGTTGTAAGGTATTTTGTTCTGAGACAGAATTTGAAAAAATAGAGAATGAATTTTCAGTATAGTTTCAAATCGAAATACAACTCGTACATAGTAATGCCATTGACAATGGCCCTTCCGTGTATCCTATCACAAGGCTACAGGGAAACCTTTACTACATAGCCTCGCCCCGTTCAAGGCCCTCCAACAAATTTGAAGAATGAAACTAACTCTTATTAAAAGCACATAAGGAACTTTTTTTAAACGACTTGTCATGAGCTAGATGACGTGGAAAATGTTATACATGATTGAAACAATCGATAGTAGTTTAACACGAAGGGCAAAGTTATGGGTTTTTTTTATTGGTTTGAGGTGAAAGACCTTAGACGCAATTTCAGCACTATGAAGTGAATATAATAACTGATACAAATAATACTTTTTCTGATGAATCAGACACTACACATACAGTACACTACAATCGCAAGTCGTTATTCCATCATGACTTTTTTTTATTGATTACATCTACGCGTGGCTTACGCGCCCTGTAAGTCATTTGACCTACAGGGCGCGTAAGCCACGCGTAACTCGAGTCACTGACACTCTGGTCTAAGGTGGAGCATACCTAGCCTGGAATAATTGGCTCTACGGTTTCTTCATGATATTTTCTTACACCGAAAACTCAAGCTCATTGGCGGGGATAGAACTCACAACATTCAGGACGTAAAGCCGGCTGCCCTACCAAGCTGTCATCGCTTCAATTGACTGAAAATATGACTGAGGGTCATGACTCGCCCCCAGAATTTTTATCAATTGGTCGTATAACATGACAGTTTCCTCACGAAATCAATAAGAGATTATAATTCGGTAGTCTCATGTAAGTGAGGTATGTAATAAAGACTCATCCCACCATCTCGGAAATACGACTAGTATTTTTGCTCTTCGATATCTTCTTCTCTTAGGTTTAAAACTCGTTTTTATCCGATCAGGAGAATAACGTAAATTGAATTTAAAACATCGTCTGCACAAAGTTTGTGAATTAAAAATACCACTCAGAGCGCTCAGAATCCTTCTCTTGCTCGGTCTTCAAAATTGAGGACGCTACGCGGTTAAAAAGTAACTTTACATTCTTCTATAACAAATTACTGTCTTTTAATATAAATTGAAAAAAAAATTCAATGACGGGTTCTGTATGGAGATCCCATCCCACTCCGATGGATTTTACGCAGATAATGCTAAGCGTTATCAGTAACAAAATATTTTGATATTATCAATGTTAAAAAAGATACATCAGATAACATATTGTTTCTGCTTCCATGTGCCATTTATCATTTTTGCGAGAATCCAAGGTTGGTACTACTACGACCGGGATAAAAAAAGATAAAACTAGTTAAAATAAGAAATAAATTATTACATAAAATTGTTTTAAAAAACAAACAACCGACTTCAAAAACACAACTAAAAAGGGAAAAATAATTTTAAGCCTAAATCAAATCAAGAATATATAAATAGAATGGGAGAGTTTATTTCATGTACTTATAAAAAACTATTTGCAATTTTTACTAATCCTGTATTCTTGGAGTCGATGCCGGCGCGTAAATATTTTCCTTATCTGTTCGAGTGTCTTGTCTATTAATATATCAAATTTTACAGTGCCTTCTTCCACTAAGTATGACTCAAGTGGCCAAGCTCTGGCGTCGAGAGTTTTTCAAGCCCCTGATTTAGTTTGACCCCTGCTTGTACTAAGAGTAGTGGTCCAGGCCCAACAAATTAACGTGTTATCCGAAGCACAGTAATACTCAGATGAAAATATCACATTTTTTATGGAAGTCTTGTGCATGGTTACCCATCCAAAGACTGGCCGCATGGGCCGTTGCTTATTAGCGTATTGCCGTATGAGCGCAAAGAAGTAAAATAGGTTATCGAGTTATTTGGGCTTCCCACGGGAATAGCAATGACTTAAAAACAAACAAAAAATAACCTTCGTGTTATACAAGGTCTAGTCTACCCCCTATATCAAATTTTAGCGAAATCAGTGTGTCATGTGTTATTTGGTGCATCCCACGGGAACAATAATTATTTTCGGGATAAAAAGTAGCCTATGTGTAAACACATAGTCTAACCTATCTTCATTCCAAATTTCATCAATGTCAGTACAACCGTTCGAGCGTGAAGAAGTTAAAAAGATTTATATGTTATTTGGTGCATCCCACGGGAATAGTATTTATTTTCGGGATAAAAAGTAGCGTATGTGTTAACACATAGTATTACCTATTTTCTTCTCAAATTTCATGAATATCAGTACAGCCAAACGAGCGTGAATCTCTCTTCATGCGTAAAAATAACCTAACTTTTTAGGTTTTTCTTCGATTTCCCTAGGAGTCCATCATCAGAACCAGTTTTGGTGACAATGGGACCAATTCAGAACCATACTCTTTCAATTAAAAAAAGAATTTTCAGAATCGATCCACAAATGGCTGAGAAATCGGTGAACATACATAAAAAAAAAAAAAATACATACACGTCGAATATATAACCTCCTCCTTTTTGAAGTCGGTTAAAAATGGATGAGTATTTAAATGATAAATTTACAGATTTAAAATCTATGAATTCTTAACCATAAAATTATATATTATGTACCTATAGAAGAAAACTTAAGAGAGGAGGTAATACGAAGATTTGTACTAGCCGTAGGACATTGACATAATTTTCATTTATTTAAATAATTTATGAAACCCTATAAAGACATAAAATAATTATTGTAATACATAAAAATACAATACATTGAGAATGGTAATATATCATCACATAAATATAGATTCACGCTAAAACCGTTATTACATCAGCCTGAGTTAAACATAACAACAGTGGAATTGGTGGGATGACTGTCCGTCCAGTCATTGATAAAACTGTAGCCGCATAGCAGTTGTGCCAATTTAGATTCAAACTGAGTAGGCTGGTAATGACTAATAGAGATTAAAGCCATATGGAATCCAATAGGTATCTATCCCATATATTCCCATGATGATGTTGATTTAATTTACTTTTTACAGCTAGGCATTTGACTAGCAGGGCGGGTAACTATACGAATTAGTGACACTTCCGCCTAAGATGGAGCGTGCATAGTCTGGAATAAATGGCTTTCAAAGAGGCTGCCGAAACACACTGTTAGTTAGATAGATATACTCTTTATTGCAACACAAAAGGAAATACAAAACAGAGAGAAAATTAAATAATCAACTTATAAGTAATGTTACAAGTGGCGGCCTTATCACTGAAAGATCTCTTCCAGGCAACCAAAGCATGGAGAGGAAATTACAATAAATGCGATACGGGCTGTTCTGTTCGGTGCTTGCGGACAAAAGTGACGTTAATTGAAGCAAAGTGTAATATAAAATGAAACTTAATGATTTGATAATCATAAAATTTTAAAAGAATAAAATCTCAAAGCGTCTCTGACAGCCGAAAGGTAATTTTGTAAGTTTGTTCCATAGAATAAACCGTGTGTACGAACAGAAAGATAAATCACAAAGAATTAATCAAGTTTTTCCACGGTGCAAATGTAATGTATTAATTAATTATTATGCTTAATAAATTAATGTGAACTGATCAAAGGACAAAGTACTTATGTATAGTTTATTATAATGTGTATTTATGAATGACAAATTAATGCTGCAATACAAAGAGTATTTTTTTATTTGTATCTCTAATATCTCTATGGCTATTTAAGTACACTTTGCAGTCAATGAAAACAGTGAAATTGCAATTTGACACAGTAAACTGCTGGGAATTCTTCGAATTGCTGATGATTATAGTCGATCATAGAATGGAGTCATGTGTTTAATTTATGTTTCTAGTTGAAGCTGGTTGAAATGATGCCGCATCCTCATTACCAACTTGTTTCATGACAATGAGTCAAGGTTATTTGGATAATTTTGAGTTGGCTATTGATACAAATTCATTTCGTACCGGGATAAAAAGATAGAACTAATTAAAATGAGAAATTCTCATCAAATATCATAGGTCATATACCAACAAACAGTAAGTGTCCGAAGTGAAATCATTAATCTGGTGTGGGAAGACAAAGCCAAAAAGAATAAAGAACAGAGGAGGATTTGCACAATTTGTAACTTTTGCAACATCTTAGCTTATCTACTTAAAAAGATATTTTTATACTGATGAAAAATTATAATATTTATCTCTAGCAATATTGTAAAAAATAAAAATTGTTTGTTTGACGCCAATAGTTTATTTATTGATTTTCATCTTTTTGAAGGTTTAAGGAAAAGGACACACATTTGTTTTTCTATTCTACTCTATAGGGTTCTATATCCAAATAGGTATCAACATGACCCTATTACTAAAACTTTGATGTATTTATGTATTTACTGTCTATCTGTCACCAAGCTGTATCTCATGCACAGTGATAGCTTGACAATTGAAATTATCACTGTAACATATGTCTGTTGCCGCTATAACAACATAACTATTTAAAGGGTACAACAAAGTGAATGACTTTGTGTGAGGCTTTGACTTGCCCTTAGTCGGTTATTAGTTGTTGTAGCCAACATAAACCTATGAAACAATGCTATGAATAAAATTCGCGATATTTTTCAAAAGCTATTTTATACCTCATCAGTTTTGGAAACTTTGTCAGATACCTTAGAACTAGACATGGATAACGGAATGTGTGCTGGAACATACACTTAAATTGTTACTGAATATCAGAATATTCTTGGCTGTCTTTGATTCATGGGATCAAAGCCTTTTTGCTTTTATCTTTCAACATATGAGTATACAAGTGTAGTTCACAGAGAAAATTATTATTTTACCCAATTTACCCAAAGTAAGAGGATTTTCTCAATTCAATATTTTGTGTTTATTACCTCAGAAATATGTCATTTATCGACTACTTTAGAAATTTATTTTGTCATTGGAAAAGATATGCTGTTGAAATGGTTCAAATTTATAAGAATTGGCCAATATATTGAAGTCAGATTTCCAATTTTTTATTGTTCTCTTATGTAGATCTTCAATCTATGATGGTAACAAAATAATATTTTACAAAATCATTAAAACACCACAAATTAAGTTACAAAGAAATATTACAATGAATGCCACATTCTTTTAATAAGTATACAATAATAAATTAGTTTACATTTAGTTATAGTCACAATGGGGTTAAAGGTTAGGTTAATGCACTATTTGCCTCAAAGTTAACAGTGTATCTAATTATACATTCTTGAGATATGTACATTTGCTAATTGAAAATGGACTACTAATCTACTAATTCATAGTCATTAGTTCAAATTAATTCTTCTGCATTTCAGCTTGAGAACTAGATTTGTTAATAAGTTCTGTTTGTTAGTAAGAGTATGGCTTATTGAATGTAGTAAAACATACAGACATGTCCAAAAAATTATACTCATACCGAATAAACCATATAATTATAATGATTATAAAAGTACCTCACATGGTACAGTTTATAAATTTACTGTAATTTATATCATTGACCCATAGATATTCATTTATCAATAAATGTCTATACCTACCTATTCTGTATAATAAGTAGGGATTTATGAATGTAACAATACATTCACTCATATCACTTTTCATTCACATTTCTATTTCAAGACTTGAGATATGCAGATTAATTGTATATAATTCAATCCTTTATAAATATATCTACTTATATTATTTTGATATTAGGGCAATATTAAAATTCTATTTTTTAATTTTCAACGCTTGATATTAAAAATATTGTTTAAATAAAATTTAGATCTTATTCTTAGGCTTAGGCTTCAGTCACACAGTAGGTACAATAAACAGCTGATTGACAATATGAAAAATAGAGTTGCTTACTCGAATTAATAACTTATTTATAATTAATCTATTAAATAATTATAGAGTATGCTATAAACACTGACCTATTTTGTTTTCATTCTGGTTGAATGATTCAAGCCACAAAAACATAAAATCTGGACTGAAGGTAACCTCAAACTAATCTAATTTTAGACGAATTACAGAAAGGCCCTTGCTAATATCGTTTCGAAATGTATAAGGTATGGAGCACTTACCCTTGAATATGTTCTCAGACGACTGATTCTTGGATTGGATGGCACATTATTCAGGGACACCTTAGACATCGTATGATTCTTTTAGTCTGGTTCGTCACGCGAACACAACAAAAAAATAGACTGTCTAGTCACACCAAAATGCTGGCACTTGTTCGTTTACTATGCCAAGTTCAAGGGAAAACAAATGAAGATTCTAAGCTCTGCACCTTCGCAGATTGATGCTAACAAAAACAAAAGATTTAATAATTGTAACACAACAAGTCTCTCAACGATTTAGCCCCATATTTGCCCACTAATCAGTTGCTTCAGTTATTTTTACCAATATCTAATAAAAAGACAACTACAATTTATTTACAAATGTGAAGAAATCACAATTTTTTTACAAAAATAAACCTCTGTTTGACAGCTGGAACAACACTATGACGTTCCGTTTCACAGAAACCGCAAGAGACGCAAGCGAACGCTTCAACCGTCCACGATGCCGTCAAGCCGACAACTGTCAAAATGTGATTACGAACGCGCCAAGTGCGTACGGCGCGAAAATTGTTTTCATGGCGCGCCTCATTGTTAGTTGTTAATTTATTTATTTTACTTCTCGGAAAGGTCACAATGTTTAACGAGGTGTAATTCTCTTCAGGGCGTGGATAAAATGGTATTTATGTGTTGATAAAAATAGCAAAAAGATATCTAAGTGTAAGCATTGTTAGTTACAAAATTCTCGTAGGCAGCAGAACAATGACAAGACAGAATTCGGAATCAACGTTTTGTACATGACTTGCTAATGGCTGATTTGCTTAGAAGCTTTGTTAATATAGAGCAAAAAAATATAAATGCAAGCCGGCTGTTTTATTAAGCTTTATTTCATGTATACAATGCAGTCTAGTAAACAAATAACTTTGAAATTCAAAACAAAAATGGCGTTGATCTTGACTTGTGTACTTTTGTAACGAACTGATGAAATTACTGGATAGAACAACTGTTCAATTTGTTAAGAGTAAATTAAAATAAAATCTTTATGTTTAGACACAGAGTCCATAGGTTTTAATGTTCATACGAGTACAATGTGGTCAGAAAAAGATGAAAATAACAACCATACTCAAATTAAAGCACAATAGGATTTAATATGGCTGAGCAGCTGCTCCTCAGTAATATTAAGGAACCGCCAAGATCATGCCTGGAGTGTATATAATAATAATAATAATAATAAAATCTTTATTGTCAGACACAAAGTCCATAGAGTAAGTAGGTACAATTTTTATACACGGTGTTCAGAAAAGATAAAAATTTAAAAATAAAGATAAACAGTTAAAAATAACAGAGCATACATTTTTGACAACATATAACAGCAAAAATAAATTAATGTATATGAAAAAACTTAGTGTATTATTGTTGTAATCCAATGTTTCATTATATGGGCTATTGTACTTATTAATAATGATTTGAAGAATGATATTGGAACTATTTAAAGCATCAGTCACTCACCAGTGAACCCTCGGTGGTGTTGGGCCTGATGCGAGGTTCTTCATCATTGTCTGGCGTACATTCCGCACCAGATGTCTGCCCCATAACTGAAATATTGAAAATCGAAAATATATCTCATTCTTTGTTTGTTAAAATGCTATTAAATAAGGTGAAATGAAATTACGAATGGAGCCACATCTAAATCATATTTAAAATATTATGTGAACTAATGGACTCTACAGAGTAAAAACAAATAGGGCTCATTTATATTTTTTTAAACTACTTTTAAGTTAGTACCTATTGTTTCTCAAAAAAAAAGCAATTGCAAGCTTTTGTACTCCTGTTTAGTAAAACTTCAAAAGTTAACAAACCGAAATACTTATGTTTGTATTACATATTAAATATTAATACTAAAGTAAAGTAAATATTAAAGTAAGACTAACGCATCAGTGCATTTTTGGTCTGTAGACCATAGACCATTAAATTATTTTTTTCTATATTTATTAAAAAAAAACATTAATTTCTGTACAGATATGAGTATATAGAAAAAACTCATCAAAATATAAAAAAATACAGACAGGGCCTTAATGCTTTCATACCCTACCTACGGGTATACGAGTAAATTATACTTATAACTTAAACCGAGAGATCGTCTGCAATACAACTGAAATAATAATATACCCCTGGCAATTTAATCTCTTGTTTGATTTCTAATAGCTCTATACCTGTTGTCTACATACAAATTACTACCGATCCAGTCAAAAAAATGTGTGAAAATTAAATAAAAAACTGCTGATGTTGTGATGAATAAAAAAAATCTCCCGCATGACTTACTAATCTACACCGAGCTTCCCTAACTATTTGAGGATTACCAGGAACCCAGAGCTTCAAGCATAGAATTATTAAAAAAGAAGTACTGCAGTTAGTTCACCAGCAACGCAACTTCGAAAGCTCTGGTGCAAATTCAAATAATATCTGACATGATTGCCCTAGCTCCTAAGTCTATTTGAATAGTACCAGGATAACAGGAACTACAAGGATATATGCAGACTGAAAATGAATACTTGCTTGTGAGTAGACCGGTCGGAGGGGGTCGGTGGGTCCAGGCCGAATGCGGCCGAAGAGGGCCGAAGCGGCGCGGCGTTCGGCCGCGTGGCAGCCGCGCGTCCACTGCCGCTTGCCGCGCCGCGCTGGCTCCGGCTTCCCGCAGGTCCGCCGCCACTAGGGATGAGGCATATCGATAACATGGCAGGTCCGTTGTGCCCAATGGACTATACGACTTATTCGAGGACTGATCATAAATGATAATGGCAGTACAGACAATAACTGCTGCAACTAAAGATTAATTCAAAAAATTGCAGCCTTCCATACAAACATACCATCCAATCATAGGAGAATTTAAACTTTTTTAGACAGTTTCGTTTTAGCAGCTACAGTTGCACGATATAGGTAAATATCTGGAGACACCCTCGGTTCCCAAAAAAAATAATCGACATTCGATAAAACCCCAAGCCCAACCATATAGGGTCCACGGTCGATAAAGTGAGCGCAGACTCGCCCAGCTGGCAGCCTTGCCAGAGAGAAAGCGAGGTTCCCATTCGAATATAACTTGGAAAGTATTCAGCTGAGGTGTCACTTTTAATCTCAATTTATTTGATTCGAACGAAGCACTTTAGTGTACAATAAATTGCCTACCTGCAAAATAACATGTTCCAATTTTTTTATAAGTAATTAATAAGAAAACGCTACAGATTTAATAGCTGAAAACAAAACAATTAAAAAACCGATAATGTGAAAAATTATAAATACTTGCAAGAATTAACTAAAAATAACAGAACAAAAACTGAATTTCCTAAATTAAATGTAATTTAAAAACAAACCAGTTTCGAATCAGGCCCTGAGCGCCATCTATCATCGAGTAGCTGAACTTTATAGATTTAGTTGCTGCAAAGAGAACCCTTTGTATAAAAATGGTAAAATAAGGTTCGTAGCACGATGTTATTCCATTTGCAGCATTGCTGCGGTTGCCATAGAGCAGATAGAGACTATATTATAATATCTTCATATTGGTACCTGATAGGCTACCGATCATATTTAATATCGCAGCTTCATCATTTTCTGATACCTACTGATTGATACCTATTTAAATATTTTAATATTTGACATCAGAAATAATGTTAAATTATAATTGTAATTATTTATTTTGTCATTGTAGATTATTATATTGTATTTTATTGTAAACTGACCTGTAATTTGACATATTATTAATAAAATGTGTATCTGTTTATCAGTAAGAATTTTCTAAATATACTGTTGATGAGACCCAATTGGTGTAACTTCTTAACATTTCTTTTACAAGATAGAAAACCAAATTTTCAACTACATAATTATTCGACGAACATGGGCAAAAATATCCATATCTCGTGCATATATTGAGTGTTTAGTTGCCAAATATAATTTAGATATTTATTATTTATAAATATACATTATTTTAATATTAAGATTTGATTTGACCTATGCATTAAATTATTTGCTTTACTGACCCGAGTCCTAATGTTCATCACTTAAAGCGGTTACTAAACTGAGGTTTTATGAATATGTGTGTATAATTGACTATAATTAGAATTAACCTATTTATTTTACATAGCTATGCCATTAAAGGGTGTGCATGACTAACAAACATTGTTGTTGGATTTGACTTATATTCTCATTATTATTATTGGTTAGTATACCAATTAGATTTCACATGATGTCAGCTGTTGTTCGTTATATCATTGAGGCCGATTATTACGAGGCCGTTATTTCATCTAAACTGCTACCAAACGCCTGCTTGACCAATATTGCAAATTCTACTTCAACTTTTGTGCTTTGCTCTTACTAATGCGATGGGTATCTTACGAGTAGAACACTACTTCCAAATCAAAATGAAAAAGTAAATAGAATGGTTAATTAAATATTTTTTTGACGATCTTGTTGGCGTAATGGTCGCCATTTCGTACTGCCAACCAAATGGTCCCGGATTCGATTTACGACACGGTCAACCTCTTTGCGATGTTAAATATGTATCGATACAAAGTATATATAATATATTTTTTGTGTAAATAATTATAATACTCAATGTGGTTTGGTAAGAGGCTAACCAGCCGTGTTAGAAAGATGTAAAAAAACAATCAATTATTTTCTTAGCAATATATCCAAAAGGGCCAAAGATAGATAAGCGAAGAGAGATCGACTGAGAACAAGATGGGATGAGAATCACGGGACCTACCTAAAAGAGGCCTACACGCAAGGCAGCTAGCTGCCGTGCAAAGAGAGGCTTACATCCAGCATACAGATGGATAGAGGTAAATATTACCTCTATCCATCTGTCATCATCATCATATGATGATGATGATAGATCCATATGATCAATTAGTGACACTTTATCAACACCCTGTCAAGTTGACTTTCCTAACACAATATTAAATGGAATGACAACCAATCAAATTAATGGAATAGAATTTCATAAAGTAATGAGTAGCAGGTTTGTGCTGCATTAAAATGTACTTAGATCGCGTTTAAATGCTGGTATTTAATTTCACGAATCCTCATGAAGCCTGCGGCAGATTTTCGGCAAAGTTTGTCAACTTCAGCTACACGCTATAATGCTTTATAATAAAATCCGTGGGACATCACTAGTACATATCATAAGTTTTTATAAATCTAGACCATGATTTCCTCGTACTATGTTACATATTTACACATTTCACACTCGGCTGGTTAACCCCACATACTAAACTATTTCTAGTTTATATAATTGTTGCCTACACAACTGATGTACTACATAAACATACAAAAACTTCGATCATCGATACATATTTAACACCCAGACCGACACCCAACAAATTTACTTCATCAAAAAGATGTCGGCTTGGCCGAAAATTGAACCCGGGACTCTGGTGGGCAGTCCAGCATTGATAACCATTACGCCAATGAGGTCGTTAAATGTTCCTTAACTTAACATTTGTTTCGAGCTAAATCTTTTTAACTAAGAAAGTTAGTTTCTTTTTTTTACTTGCCCCCAGATGTCCTTGGATACGACCCTGGTTCACTAGGAAATATTAATATTAGATATCTAGTTGGGAAGTATTTCTTAAACATAGATATATCATTTTTGGTTCGGATAAGACGTGTGTCTTCAGTCAGTTTTATCATAGATAGAAATCTACGAAACACCACTGACCACTAAGTAGTATCTAATAAATTCATCATGATTGAAAACAATGATGAGAAAAATAATTCAAAACGAATAAGCAGTAAAGAGGGTATTATCTATAGCCTCAAAAATATATTTTTAATTGAACACATTTTTGGCATCTACAGATTTTCGGTACAAGGAGAACAGTTTTTACCTCCAACGTGGAAGAATAAGACATATTGCATCGCTTTTATCGTTTTCCATATCGGAACTTACTTATATTTACTGCGTTGGATAGATTTCGCTGACGGAAATACTGCTATAATCAAAGTCTTTGGCGAAATCCCTTACATTACTAATCTGGTACATTATATCGCCTTGGTCATAACTACGACTCTATTCTACAATAAAAACCACCAGAATATATTCTCTTGTCTCGCAGACCTCGATAGTGAACTCATGATAACCAGCCATGGATTTTACAAGAAATCTGCGATCCAAACTAACAAATGGATGAGCTTGGTACTCGTCACTTTATTCACAGCTGCTACGATTGATTTTGCAATGGAAAAGTTTGCGAACATAGAAGAAATTCTTTTCATACCAATTTATATGGTGCAAAAATTTGAAGTTTTGTTGTTCTGTCTAATTATAGCGATATTAAAAAATAGGCTAGATATCATCAATAGATATATTGTAAAGTTTTTAGAAGAAAAGGATGATATTATATCCATTTTTACGTTGGAAGGCAAGGAAGGAATCAAAACTATGAACATGATCGGACAACCTTCGGACAGTAACATGAAGGTTCGAGATTTGGCGCTTATGTACAACTCAATTGGTTCTATATGTTTGATGGTTAACACTAACTTCAACTTTCAAATCTTTATGACGCTTCTATCTACCTTCTGTTACATCGTCATCACAATTTGGACATCTCTATATTATTACAAGACTCCTTCTGATAATTCTGAAGCCCTAGTTACTGTCATCATATGGTGTGTTAATACATTGATGACGGTCGCTGCGATGTGTCTCATCTGCGAGAGTCTTATGTCTGTGAGGAACAGCACCAAGATCCTGGTGAACCAGCTCATTATGGACTACAGCTTGCCGAAAACGATGCGAGTCCAAGCCAAGGCATTCATGGAGCTAATTGAAGCGTGGCCTCTACGTGTTCTGGTCTATGATATGTTCTCCGTTGATATTTCGCTCATGTTAAAGTTTATAAGTGTCTCCACGACTTACTTGATCGTGATTGTCCAAGTTTCTCATTTTGGTTAAATTGATATACGGGTCATTTCACGCTAAGCTGACGAAGAAATAAAATGAGATACTGAAATTCATTACTATTATAACGTATACTTCTAGCGAATATGAACGTGATCTATGAGATCACGTGCATATATTTTTATTCGAGGTTTCGCTGTTTAGATAAGGAATTCTAATATAATACTGTTTTGAAATATGATTCACAAAATAAACATAATTTTAGTAAAGTATTGAATACAATTAAGTATTATTATTCCAAAAATAATTTCCATTTGAATTTATAGTAGATTCTAAATTAACATTTTCTTGCGATGTCCGGAAAGAAATGGTTTCAAATTATGGGGTATTAAACATGATAACCTTAGTACTTACATGTTTTTATGTATGTCGAGCATAGTTTTATGAAGGAAAAAAAGCTTAAAAATCAATAAATTTGTTTCAATAAACTAACTAACTTGGTCTTATTATTTTATTGAAATTATAAACGATATTATCATAAATAAGAACGAGGTCTGTACAAGATCTAGACAAGGCAGACACATTCAAAAAGAGGCCAAAATCTAGCAGTGCTAGATTTGGGTGCTGATGATATTAATTAATCAAGTTACTAAAACTTAAGTACCAAATACACTGTCAGATCGATGTAACCAATAGTAATTACTGGCAATCAATTTAATGGAATAAAATTTCATTAGGTAATGGGGTAGAAAACATGGATAAGCTTCTAACTCAATATCCAATAATTTAAAGCAAATTATACAAAAATTAACAACGGATTTTCTTTGATACTGTCGTTTTGTTTTAAATATATTGTTCAAAAATAACGTCTAAAATAAATAAGGTGGTGAATTATTTTCATTAAACTTTCCACAGATTTGTGAATTTTATTTGTCAATCAGTTGTTTTATTGTTATAAATTTTTGGTCTTGCCCCCAAAAGTAACGTTGCCCTACAATACAACCCTGTTTCCATTTGACACTTTAAAATTTGGGGTTTTAATAATAGAGAAACATTTCTATTTATCTGATGAAGATAGATATATCAATGTTTGTTCGGACAAGACGTGTGTTTGCACACCGTTTTATCATTGATCAACTCCTACGAAATATTAATATAATTACTACTAAGTTATAAAAAACTTGTAAATTAATCATGAATGAAAGCGAAGGAAAGAAAAAGAATTCAGGACGAATAAACAGTATCGAGGGTATACTCTTAAGTCTCAAAAACGTATTCTTAGTTGAACACATTTTTGGCATCTATAGATTCTCGGTACAAGGAGAACAGATTTTGCGTCCAACGTGGACGAGTAAGACATATTGTGCCGCCTCTATAGTTTTTCATGTCGGAACTTACTTATATTTTTTTAATTGGGAGGACCTCGCTAACGAAGATAATGCTCTAATCGAAATTTTCAGCGAAATCCCTTCCATCACTGTACTGATTCAATATTTTGGTTTAGTCATAACTACAACTTTATTGTACAATGTAAGTCACCAGAATATATTATCTTCGCTCGCAGACCTCGATAGTGAACTCATGATAACCAGCCATGGATTTTACAAGAAATCCGCGAACAAAACTAACAAGTGGCTGGGGTTCGTTTTTATAATCTTATTTATAACTGCGATGATCGATTTTTCACAAGAAAACTTTATGAACCTGGATGAAATCCTTTTCATGCCATTGTACATTGTACAAAGGTTGGAAGTTTTGTTATTCTGTCTAATTATAGTGATGCTGAGAAACAGACTGGATATCATCAATGGATATATTAGAAAGTTTTTAGAAGAAAAGGACAATATTGTATCCGTTTTTACGTTGGAAGGTAAGGAAGGAATTAAAACTATGAATATGATTGGAAAACCTTCGAACAGTAACATGAAGGTTCGAGATTTAGCGCTGATGTACAACTCTATCGGTTCTATATGTTTGATGGTTAATAATAACTTCAACTTCCAAATCTTCATGACCCTTCTATCTACCTTCTGTTACATCGTCATTACAATTTGGACATCTCTATACTATTACAAGACTCCTTCGAATGATTCTGAAGAATTAGTTACTGTCTTCGTGTGGTGTGTAAATACATTATTATCAGTTGCTGCGATGTGCCTCGTCTGCGAGAGGCTGGTGTCGATGAGGAATCGCACCAAGATCCTGGTGAACCAGCTCATCATGGACTACAATCTGCCGAAGACGATGCGAGTCCAGGCCAAAGTGTTTATGGAACTCATTGAAGCATGGCCTCTACGTGTTCAGGTCTATGATATGTTTTCCGTGGATATCTCGCTTATGTTGAAGTTTATTAGTGTTTCAACGACTTATTTGATTGTGATTGTCCAAGTTTATCACTTTGTCTAAGTAAATCAAGAAAATAAAATTATGTAAGTAGCAATGTAGTTGAATCACTGTTCGTTCGGTTTGTTGTTAAGTTATCAAAATCATGTTTACAGCAGGTAGTTTTGCTTAGTTCAGAAAGAAAAATCATTCATTCAACGGATAACACTATAAGAACATAAACGTATCTATTAATTTTATAAAATATTTTGATGAGTAGCTAGCTCTACATTATTGGAAAACAATCATAGCGTTGTGAGTTTTATGTTAGATACGGTCACTCCTGATTAGAGAAAAATCACGCTATAAAACGTGCTGAGATCCGTTTCCTGTCTAGATAATAATATTATTTATCTTTGTAGTCTATGTAACAGTACAATGAAAAAGAACACACACAATAATTTGATATTACTGTTATTATACTATTTTACTAATAATAAAAATAAGTATTTCATTTCAACACATTTTTCGTAAGTACATAATTTTAACATTTTCTAATAAGACAGTAATAAAAGTTATAATTTGAAATATTACTAAATAAGTATGTACTCTAAATTTATTACTTAACTAATTTTGTAAATTTTTTATAATTATCGATGAACTGAAATCAGACTTGATTCTAGTCGTTTTTATTTCATGTGCTACTTAGCACATGAAATAAAAACGAATAAAAACGATCTTCTTAGTTGTAACTTCATTACTGAAGGTCGTGTCTAATACGGAGTGTCGATCACTCGGTTTACTATTTATGTGATAAGTAGATTCACATTATAACTTTGCAATCAATTAAACATGTTTTAACGGTACAATACACGTTCTCACCTCAATCTCTGCATTTGAGTATTTTTTAATAGAGTTCACTTGAACGTTTTGCTTTTACATCTTATACAATCTAAAGTCTTTTCTTTTATTTTTCTAGTATTATACTACACAATAAATTTAATCTTTGATTCTTTGGTCTAAATCCAAATCTTCATCATCATCATCTTTCGCCGACGGTGGAGGGTTCGTTGCCTCAGACCATATACTGGCTAATATGGCAGGATCTATAGTAAAGTTTAAGCCGTTAGGTCCAGGAGTAACGATTGGTGCTTTGTCTGTTGTTATAATGGTGGATGATGTTGAGACTTCACTGTTGTTTTCGTTGCCAGTGACACACGCCGAGAAGTGCTTTACTTCGACTTCTATAACAAAAATATATTCGCTATAATTTTAATATGTATAAATTCGACGACGTGATTCCAAGCTTCAGTGTTCCAGCAGTGGGTAATGGATGTAATTCGGAACGTGAGGCGGCCTGTAGTGTCTGTAGCTCGGTAAACTAGGTGACCTGATGAGATTATGGAGATTAAGCAACGATCAATGCGGACAGTCTTTGGATGGGTGAACATGAACTGATCTATTAAAAAGTGTCATTTTCATCTGGGCTCTACTGAAGGTTGGATGACACGTTAAATTGTAGATAATAGTAGTAGTTTTTCTTATGTACACAGACCTCCGTCATTTATTGACCTGTTTTTGAAATGATGATTTATTTAAAATTATTTAAAAAACTTTGTTAAAAAGGATTGACCTCTTATTTATATTTATGGTAGTGCAAGGAAGAAGAACAAGAAGCGGACCGAAGAAGATATTGATGGAGTGTGCGAATGTAACATAAGAGATAAAAGATTTAGTATGGAGATGACGTCTGGTAGAAGAGAGTGGAAGAAGAAGATATGCTGCGCCGTACCCGCCTAAGTGTGATTAGGCAAGGAAGAAAAAGAAGTGGCCTTTAGTGATTGATTGTATCGTTAATGGTTCAATATTCATTAAGTTAGTTGCTTGTACAACTTTTAATTGTTTACTTTGACCTCATGTCTCAACATCTTATGTTGTATGTAATTCAACTACATACTTAATTATAATTAATATGATAGTTAGTTACAAATAATTATATTTATATAAATCTAATTTAAATACTACACTAAAATTTTAATAAAACCTAACTTACAAGTAGTATACTAAACTTTTTATTATTGTTTGCTTACCTAATCCACATTGTCTAGCACAAATCAAATGTCCAGTGTTGTTGTAGGTGACATTATCCGACCCACAAATCGGTTCTAATTTGTGAGGTATGTAACATTGCTGTATACAGTCTTGAACTGTTGAAGTAGGATTGGGCTTGACCTCCGGGGCCGAACAGAGAGTATTTCTGGTTAAATTCACATCTGGAAATAAATAAAATTGCAATTCAAAACAGCGTGGTGAATTTTAGCCTATACATCTCTTCTATACGCCATCCCGCACTTGGCCAGCGTGGTGGATTATGGCTTATATCTCTCTTCTAGTGAGAAAAGGCCCCGAGTCCCAGCATTGGGAACGTATAGTGGGCTGCTTATGTAAGTATGTGCAATATAAAACAAGAAGAGTGATTGCTATCACTCATAATTATCGTTATCTGATATCCACTTAGTGTTCTAAATATCTTCTAATGAGACATATTTCATGATAAGTAATTCTGATTAATTAGTTATTAGTTTGTTCAATACCAATAGGGTTAAGACAATAAACTGGGAAATATAACGTCATATACCAGTCTTAAAAGATAACTATATAAAAAAATAAATGTGTTAGAGCATGCATGTGGCATGTTTGCTTGGTGGTGGAGCATTTTCAACTTTTTTTACTAATAGTAAAAATGCAATTACACCATACACGGCTGGTTAGCCTCATACTAAACCATTTCTAGTTTGTATTATGGTTACTAACATAACTGATATGCTACATATAAATATATAAATACTTTATATCGATACATGTTCAACACCTAGACCATCCAACACATTTAGTTCATCACAAAGATGTTTGTTGATGGGAATCAAACCCTGGATGCTCTGGTTAGCAACTCGTCATGGCGACCATTATGCTTACGAGGTCGTTGTAGGTATAACTGTTAGAGTTACAATAAGATCTCTTACCAAGTCCGCAGCGTCTCGCGCATTGCAGCTTCTCGAGGTTTCCATACGTTATGTTGTTACTGCCACATACAGGTTTGAACTCTGTTGATGCGGGACAGGCTTTCATGCAGCCTTCGAATGTAGAGGCATAATCAGGATCTTCAGTCACAGGTGGATTGGTACAAGGAGTTAGACAATGCACGTTGGTTAGACTGCTCGAATTGCAGGGTGCAAATTTTTTTACTCTTACGTCTGTAATTTACAAAAATATTGCTTTTAAAGGCAAGAAATTGTAACTTTTTGTTATCATTTCAGCAAAATGAGTATCTAATTCTAACCATAATACGATGCATACATAAAAGTATTTCTGAGATCGGTATTCCGGTCATAGGAGATTACTCCAATACCAATCATGAAAATGTATAAATTGTGAATGAAAATGAATTAATTTAAAAACTTAAATATTCTGCACGTATGTTATAGATTTGAAAATCTTACCAACTCCACAGAATTGTGCGCACAATAATCGTCCCGGATTCATATAAGTTATGGAATCAGTACCACAGATAGGATTTGATTCGGAAGTCAATGTGCACGTCTGCATACATTCCATCACTTCTGTCACACTCGGTGATTTCTGTTTAACTCCTTTGCATTGCTTTTTTCTATTATCTCCGGGGCCAGTTTTGGATTCTAACTCGTCTTCATCCGAATTTTCTTCCTTAGTTTTATTGTCTTCCCTATATTTAGTTCCATTAGCGGAAACATTTCCCTCTTCAGCTCTGCCGTTGTCAATAATGGGTTGATTGATGTTATTTTCCTCAGTCCCGTTTACATTATTATTTATGGAAGTAGCGTTATTTACTCCATTATTTTCCGACATAGGATACTTATTACCATTTAAATGTACATCTATGTCAGGTTGTTTAGTAGAATTTATTATAATTGTTTGTTCAGTTGTAAAAGGGGCGTCGCAAGCAGTTTTTCTACTTAATTTTACCTCTGAAAATTGATAAATAATTAAAAAATATAGCGATAAAAAAACTGAGCATTCATATGAAAAAACCGGTCATAGCTGGTGGCACATATTATTTTATTGTTTAGAATTTAGATGCATTTATTTCTGTCGCTATTCTCTAATACTGTTGTTTAATTTTTAAAATAGTTGATTAATTCAATAAATATAATTTTCATTTTGTTAGGTTCATAGAAGTTTTGTAGCTCAGAATAATATTTAGATTAGCTACTCTGATGTTAGAATTCAAACAAATTTAAACTTTTAACCCAATCACAAATATTTCTCACTTACCAACACCACAATTTTGAGCACACTCAAAACGCCCAGGGTTTGAATACGTAACACCGTCGCTTCCACAAACCGGGTTATACTCTCCAGTAACGGGGCAAGATCTCAAGCAGTTAGCTATTGGGTCACTAATCGGGTTTTCATTAAGTCCAGAATCAGAACAGGGGCCCATATATTGTAATGTCACCGCTGAAAAGAAAATCAAATATTTTTAAATTTCAGTGATTCATGATATTATCATGTGATTCATCCAATCGCATGGTCCAAGCGTGCTTTTTTTGTTTTTTGGCTAACTGTATTACAGAAACTTCGCTATCCGTGCGTCTGTCTGTCTATTTATCTGTCCGTCTGTCACCAAGCTATATATATCCGTCTGTCACCAAGCTATATATATATATCTCCTGAAGTATTTCTGTTGCTGCTATTGTTATAGCAATCCAATATAACAAACGTTACATTTCGACGATTTCGACGAGTCTCGTCGAGACATGAAAATAAATAAAATATTTAAATCAAATAATTATTTAAGGGAGGCTCGAATTCAACAGACTACATTTTTGACATTTTTATAGATACAATGGAATGGAACATTTCCTGCGCGAGCGACTCGCACTTGACCATTTTTTGTAAATATGTAAATTTGACGGCAAAATAAATTATATTATGTAACAGTACTGTATCGCACTCGCTGATAAAATAATACATTTCTTACCGACTCCACAATGTTGTTCACACTCCAAGCGACTAGGATTGGGATAAGACACGTTATTACTTCCACATACTGGATTATACTCCGGTGTAACGGGGCAATTTTGAATGCATAATTTTAAAAATAGGTTTGAGTTCTGATTGGACTGAGGTCTTTCTGTAATGTATGATGGTCGCCACCAATGAGAACCGCTGTGTCCATAGTCAGGTCTGTGCGGTCTGTATCTGCGAATAGAATACCACAATTTACAATTGATGTATAGGGAATATTAATTTTGAAGCGCCAGTTTAAATTAATTGAAATTATTGACATTCGTTAACCTGAGTAACCTGACCTTGTCAAGTTTTTTACTAAAATTTTTGAACTACCCTACATTGGCCTCGGTATAACATAAAGAACTATAATACTCGACATAAGAACGACACCACAAAAATCCAATTCAGCCTACATTGGAAGTAATCGTAGTTCGAGGGCGTGGAAAATATGACTAAAATCATACCACTAATGCATAAGTTATCAAAATGAGCCAATTGTAGAAGAAAGCTATTATTCTGCTCCAATAACGCTGTTCCAGTACGCCAACTCCTTTTGTTTTACCTTAAGCTTGTTGGTGCATATTGGAGCGACTTTGTAGACGACAGAAAAGAAAGAGAAGGATCCCAAGGTACCGCTATTTTCATATAGAATATTGGACCAGAGGCAATAACAATATTGAACTCATTAAAAATATTGGAAGTAGAGCAAAAGCATTTGATGGAGAAATAGCACCGTTAGTTGCCTATTGGTATAATTTAATTTTAAGTTTAGATATGAGATTTAGATGGCCAACTTGAGGTTTTATAATCTATTTCGGATTCTGCTAATGGTAACCACAAAGGTCTGTTATTTGTCATTTGCCGATTTGACATTGGATTCATGCGGTAGAATGAGTACGGAGTATTTAGGACTGGTAGATATTATTTCATTTACTTTAAAGTACATAAAACAAAGAACTACAAAAAAAAACTTTTTTTTAAGAACCTTTGGCGATTGTTGTCTATTTGTAACAAACACACCTATTACTTACTTCCAATTAAAATTTGGTTACACAGAAACTAAAACTTATAAAATGGTGGGTAACCGCTTAGGCGAATTTAAAACTATCGACCAATATCGCAGGGCTCTACTATCATACTACGTACGTTTAGTTTACGATGAGGGGGAAACCAGTGACCTGCCTCTGTGCTTAACGGAGGTCTCCGGGTTCTTCCGGGAAACACTCCGGAGACTTCCTTGCACTGCGCTGTGGCCCTTCCCAGATTGTTTCGCCAAAGACGCGACGGTGACGGTCACGCGACGCCGTCATCGTTCACCCCGGACTCGATGAAGCGGTTGTCGGAACCCCATCTCCGAACACCTTCGAGTCTGATGCCCTTTTTAGTCCTTCTTACGACAGGCAGGGGCAATTCCGCAGCCTTATTCTTTCACCCAGGCTGCAGGGTTATACATACTTATAACTTACAATAGGTTTAAAGAATAAAGAAATGTTGGTACCTGGATAAATCATGTTCTTCCTCGCTACTTCCAGAACCATATCCGTAATCAAACGGCTCCGACCTTTCTTGTTTGGATTTATCCACATGGTGAGGATTTCTCCACGGGTTGGGTCTATTCAAGTAGCCAGGATTCCGGTGGGGTGTTGGGCTAGCTACAGCAATTGTGTAGACGATAGCTGAAGCCACTGGAAAAATATTATTAACATCAACAAAAAAAAAAAATTGCCCGACGCAAAAGCGACTTTGATAATATACATGTTTGAAGTGGCTCTGTGTGTAATGGTTACCATGAAAAACAAAAACTAATAAGCATACCGTCATAACAACGGCTATCGCCGAAATATAACAAAATTGAATCAAGTTAGTACGTATAACAGTCAATAACGAGTAAGACAAAAAAAATACAAATACAATCATCCAAAATAGTATTAGGTGATGTTTGACGAGAAGTATAATATATGAGGAAAATGGGTTATACAATTGAAGGTTACTCGATTGTCTCTATATTTATATTTACGTTTGTTTTACCCTACAAAGAGACTAACGATGAAGAAAGTTCAGAATAGTCATGAAATCGTTCAAAAGTTTTCAGTTCTCTGTCATTAAAAGCAGAACAAAATACTATTTACAACAGTTTATAAAATTCTTTGACCCAAGCAACCAATATAAATGAGACTTACCCAAGAAATACAAACAACTCATTTTATGTAAAACACTTTCAACATTTATAATTTTTATTTTTTATAGTTTTTTTTTGTTAAAACAAGCGTCTTGCCAATCGTGCGGCCAATCTGTCCGAATGACTAGTTCACACTGTGATGTCTGAACCATAAAATACACACCAAAGATGACTCTGTCTTCTCCCCCCCAGTTTCCTTTTTAAAACCCGTTTATCTCCATTGACGATGACGCGTATAGAAATATATAATAAGGCCAATATTTACTTTTGCTAAGCGGAATTTTGACCCATTTCCATTTTTTATTATGTAAATGATTATGTCAAGGTCTCTAATGAACCTGGCAAGAATTAAGTTAACACTTCACCCAAGTATTAGTGTGTACTGGTAAAAGCGTCTCTTCGTGTGTAATGGTTAATAAATCTGGTTTGTAGTTGATTGATATGTATTAATTTATTTATAATTATTATTTTAATGGTATGTATATTATGTTATGGGCCATAGTTGCCTGAAATAAAGGTATAAATAAATAAAAACACAGATCTGCTGAATTTAATTCTACGATTCCTTTTACTGTAAGAATAATTTAATGTAAATATTTTTTGAATTCCTCGACATTTATGTTATTTTTGTTTTTGTTTTAACGTATATGTTTTTTTGATATAACTTGAAAAATAGTTGAAATAAATGGAATTTGAATTTACGAGGTCTGTGGGTAAAAGAAGTTCAACGAAATATTTTATTTGTACATAAGATCTTATCTATTTACTCACTTATTTAAGCGCTATTGTGCCGTGTTCAGGCGCACCATACATATGTATTTGAGCGAAGCGCACACAATATTTTTTATAAAATTAACAATTAGCAGTGTTCAAATAATAGGCTCTGAAAGTTCTAGATTATAACATTTACCTACAAAATAATAAGTTTTATTTTAATGTCTTTTCCTTATTAGTTCCTGAACATATTCATTTTACATTTTGAAAATACTATTTTTCAAAACATAAAACTATCGAGCGGAATTTACGTAATAGTGTTTTTGGAGATCTAACGATTCTAACAATGAACTTTAATTCAATATCGGTTTCATTATTATCTAAAGACAAATCTAAATATAGGTATATGCATAGATAATTAAACCGAAAAAACAGTATAGCCTCATCATTTTCGCAGGATTTTATAGGATTTTTAAAAATATGCCTACCTTCTCATATACCGTCTATAGTAATACTAATTTTCCTTTTGAATATCAGTGCTAATATTATGCTAAAATCACAAAATTTGAAGGAACTTGGATTGTAACAAACGGTAAAAGTTATTTTTAGGAATAACCTTGAAGAGGTTAAGTTATTTACTTGAAGGTTACAAAGTACAAAAAGGTGAAGTTAGTTTGGTAAGAAAAAGGAATGCATGCAACAAAAATACCAACCAATCACCACTATTTCCCGTTGTGGGGAAAGTCCCCCTACCCTTCTTCTGTTTACGGGAAGCGTTGTTTAATATATTACAACTTAATCTATATCTATACTTTATATAATATTATAAAGCTGAAGAGTTTGTTTGTTTGTTTGAACGCGCTAATCTCAGGAACTACTGATGCGAATTGATTTTTTTTTTGTGTTGGATAGACCATTTATCGTGAAAGGCGTTAGGCTATAAAACATCATGCTGTGACTAAAAGGAGTGAAGAAACAAAGGGAAATGTGGAAAAAACCGGGAAAAATATTAATCTTTGCGGGCTCCCGTTGCGTGAGCTGCGAAAAGGGAGAGGGTTACAAAAACGATATACACGCGGGCAACAGCTGGTTTGTAGATAAATTGGCTGTATTGTATAGGTAATAACAATCCACTGTATTTAGTTTAGGAGCGCCTAAAGATCGGCTAGCTAATGTGCTCTGACGCGATCATCGATGCTAAGTAACGATCGATGCGGTCAGTCTTTGGATGGGTGACCAAGCACAAGACTGTCGTTTAAAAGTGGAATTTGCATGTGGGCGCTACCGTGGGGCGTATCACACGTTAAATTGTAGGTCCCAGCTGTCTTAGTACAAGCAGCCGTTAAGCCAAGTCAGAGGCCTTCGGGCGGCTTGAAAACTCTCGACAATAGAGCTTGACCACTTAGCTCATACGAAGAAGAAGAAGACTGTATTTTGTATCTAAAATTGAGTAGGCACTGGCTGATGTGACACAGTTTTTACTCGCACAGAAGATAACCCCACTATTTATATTGTCATAAGTAGTGTTACAGTGATAATAAATATATACATGTTTGATATGATCTACAAATTAAGTTTCTATACGACTAGAGAGTAGACATAGTTAGTAACTTATTATGTTTATTTTTTTAACGGAGAATTTATCAAAAATGTATAAGTTGTGTTTTTCATTGGATTTTTTGTTGCAATAATATCGTTATCTTAGTCTTTTATACATAACTAGCTGACCCGGCAAACGTTGTTTTGCCTTAAAAATATATAGTAGCTGATTCTCAGACCTACTAAATACGCATATGAAATTTGGTAAAAATCGGTCAAGCCGTTTCGGAGGAGTACGGTAACTAACATTGTGTCATGGAAATTTTATAATTCTTTATTGGACACATAAATAAAAAAGGCACAGTAAAAAACAATTAACTTAAAAAAAAAACCGCCAATTGTGCCACAATTGGCGGCCTTAGTGCTTAAAGCGATCTCATCCAGGCAACCTTTGGATGGAAAGGAATTTATAAACGACTAAAGAAGGACGTAGTGTACAATAAAGAATAATAAAAAACATACATATAATATTAATAATCTTATCTTAATTTATATAAATCTCGTGCCACATTGTTTGTCCTCAATGGACTCGTAAAACACTTAACCGATTATAATAAAATTCGCATACCATGTGCAGTTCGATCCAACTTGAGAGATAGGACAGTTTAAATCTCAAATTATAGTCGCAATTTTAATTTATTGCTAATTATTTTCTGTTATTATTTGACAGTCACAATTATCTGTTAACTCCAAATGATTCTAACAGATGTCGATACCTTTCGACTGGGTTGAGTAAGTAATCAATAGATGGCACTGCTATGGTAAATCTACGAACGTGTCATATAAGCTACACTATCTATTTTTCATACCCTTAAGTGAGGCAAAACCTAGTTTGCCGGGTCAGCTAGTATTATATATTAGACAACAGTTTAGCTCTGAGAAGAACTTTTGCATATGTGTAGTTAAAAGAACAAAATCAAAAAAAAAAAAACCCGAAAATTATTAGACTTTGCGCACGACCGCTGCGATGGGAGCCAACCTCGCGACTGAGCGGCGCGGGTACCTTACTCATAGATCTAAACACCCCTCCCCCGTACACGCCCTCTTCGCAACGGGCCGTGCAGCAGAAATCGTAATATTTTAATTTCACCATAACTTCAAAACCAAACGTCCAATTTTAATCATTCAAAGACCAAATATTATCAACACAAACTGTTCTTATTGATGAAATAATATATTATTTTATTATTATTATTTTGATAAGGATTAATAGTGTATTGCTTAAAATCGCTTCGTAAATAAGCCATTATTTCTCGTACAAAGTAAAGGATAAAAAATGGTTATTGTGGGTTATTCCTAAGAGATAAACATATACCATCAAGGACTTTTTTGTAGACCTTTTTAAGTTGTACAATACTGTAGTAAATTGTTTTGATCTATCTTGTAGGATTCAGTCAGCGTTTGCAATGTAAGCGCAAAAAATGTGTTTTTTTTACGACCTTACATTAAAAACCTCAAAAATTGTAGCCTATGTGTTATTCTGATGTTTAAGCTATAGCCTATGTGTTATTCTGATGTATAAGCTATATTGTGGTAAAATTTCATTCAAATCCATTCAGTAGTTTTTACGTGAAAGAGTAACAAACATACATCCATACATCCATACATACAAACTTTCGCCTTTATAATAGTAGTAGGATAGCACCTGGTTGTCCGAGTTTTGCTCGGTATTTTTTTTTTATATGACATTTTCTAAAAATGATTCCTAGCTAGATCGATTTATCGCCCCTGAAACCCCCTATATACTAAATTTCATGAAAATCGTTGGAGCCGATTCCGAGATTCCATTCCATGTTGCTCATTTAAAGATATAAGATATGTACTCGTATTTATAACGTCATAGGAAAGTCCATAATGAATAAAATGTATGATTCATAAAATACATTCTTGTATTTTCTACCCATATAGAATATTTAAGAATCTTGGATTATCCTAGGAAAAAAAGCTAATTGCTTTCTACCGGTTTCAAGCACATGTTTGTCAACTTATGATAATGATGATGTATATGGTTTTTACTGACGTATCAAGTAATTATTAGTTAAACTAAACTACAAAGGCTGCATGTCGAGAAGATGCAAGAAACTCGGAAAACTAGTTTGGGACGAAATAAAATCTTATTCACAACAGGTCCTGCTATTGTAGAACCGTAGAACTACGAGCAGTAGAAGATTTTTCGAATCTTCGTTACTATAAAGTACTGTCCAAAGACAAACGATAAACTAATTCAATCTCATTACTTTTACCAAACATAATAATAATATACACTCCTTATTGTACACCATAATGTGACAAAAACAGCGTTACAATAAATGGATTGGGTAGCCATGGGGGCCCTAAGAGCAATTTTTAAGCAATTTTCGGATGGACTGGAATATAAATTGGCCAAGTGTGAATCGGGCTTGCGCTTGAAGGGTTTCGTGTTATTGTTGTATGGGAGCCCCCCTCAAATATTAATTCATTTCGATTTTTTTATTTGTTTTGAAAGTTAATATGTACGTAATTAAATATTCTGTGAATGAAAAGAGGATTTACCCAATTTCGTTATAAAGATGCAATAAAAATTACATATGTAGTATGGGAGCTCGTAAAACTTTATTTTATTAAAATTTTATAATTTAATTTGAAAAGTAATATACATTTATACATTGTGAAAATTTCAAATAATAAAGTATAGCAATAAAGTACGAAAAACACGTACGGGGATCCCCTTTAATATATATTTTTTAATTTTAGCTATTGTTATTTAGCGGCACTAAAAATAAATATATATATCTTGTGAACGTTTCAGCTTTCTAGCTATCACGGTTTCTGAGATACAGCTTGGTGACAGACAAACAGACAAACAGCCGAGGCTAAGTCCCGTTTTTACCTTTTACATATTTTGGTTACGGAACCCTGAAAATATTGTTTTGTATTCTGCAAGTCAATTATGTAGCCAATTAAATACTGCCATAAGTTACAGAGAATGCAAAAACCCGTCGGGTTTTTCGAAAAGTTGAGGGGTCAATGCAACGTTTATGGTATTTTGGTGAAGTTAGGACGTCGTTTGCAAAATTATTTTACTGTGCGTGATACCTAAGAAAAACCGGGCAAAAGGTCGGAAAATAAACATCATACATTATTAGCTGTGCCCTGCATTCTTACCCGCGTATATCCGGAACAAAAAATAGCCTATGTGTTATTCCAAGGTCTAATCTATCTTCGAAGATTCAAAGTCGCTCAGCGAGCTATGGAAAGAGCAATGCTCGGTGTTTCTCTACGGGATCGTATCCGGAACGAAGTAATTCGACAGAGAACCAAAGTTACCGACATACAACCGGCATAGCTCAACGCATAAGCAAGCTAAAGTGGCAATGGGCCGAACATATCTGACGAAGAACCGATGACCGTTATGGTAGACGAGTTCTAGAGTGGAGACCGCGTCTCGGCAAACGTAGTGTAGGACGCCCTACAACCCGGTGGAGCGGTGATCTGAAGAAGGTAGCGGGTAGTGGTTGGCGAAGAGAAGCACAGGATAGGGCCAAGTGGCGTGCTTTGGGAGAGGCCTATGTCCAGCAGTGGACGAGCTTAGGCTGATGATGATGATGATGAATCTATCTTCATAGATTTATTTTTATTTTAAATAGGTTTGCGTTTGACCACAGCTTGCCAGATGTTAAGCAACGCTGCGGCCTACGTTGGAGCACGCTCACCTAGAAGGAACCTATTCACTCTCGATTTGAAGATCTCAGGATGGTACTTCTCAGGAAACAGAGCTTCAGGCAGAGAATTCAAAAGCTTCGCAGTTCTCACTATGAATGTTGAGGCGAAGCGCTTTGTATGAATCTTCGGAATTTCCACAGTAGTAAATTTCATCAAATCACTCTTCGTTGGAGTGTGAAGGAGTTACATAGATTTTGAAGTTATTTGCGTATCCTACGGGAACCACAATTGTTTTCGGGATAATAACTAGCCTATGTGTTAAACCAAGATTTAACCTATATTCACACAAAATCGGTTTCGCCGTTTGAAAGTGAAGAAGAAACAAACATACACACACACAAACTTTCGCATTTATTATAGTAGTAGGATATTTTTTTATGTAGGGTCATAAACTTTTTAAACAATTACCAAAAAAAAGGGCAATTACAATTTGGTAATTATTTTATTTTACGTGTTTGGTATGTTTATCCTTTTGTTTTTCTTTATATTTCAGCCATTTAGATATAATTCAAAAAATATTTTATTGTATGCCTTCTATTACACATTCATATATACATATATACTACACGTCACTTGCAATCAGCACGTGTGTATATGTAAAATAATGTTTTCTTTTATGTTTCTTGTGTATTGTTTTTCTGTATTGTTCGTGTAACAAAATAAATGTTACTTTCTTTCTTTCTTACTTAAAAAGATACAACACAAACAAATACGCCAAGTTCTTTGGATTTTGTGGTCTTCCGAACTTGTGAGTTTTTACGATGTTTTCTTCATATTAAAAACGAGTGCAAATTTCACTCAAAGTTAAAAAAAAATAACAACATATAGTATATAAAAGTGACATAAATACACCTTTACGATTCACGTTTCTTTAACACTTATTAAATTCTGTTTTTATTATTAATTGTTTTAAAGTCGAGGTCAGACATTTATTGCATAATTAAATGATATGTAACAAAATTTGTTTAAATAACACTTAACATTTAATTAGGTTTGGAGCGGGCCGATTTATATTAGGGTAGCACAAATACATATTCTGTAAAATTTCATCTTTTGAACTATCACTAAGTTCAAAAGATACAGCCTGATGACAGATGGACAGAATAACAGACTGTTAAATCTTAGTAATAGGTAAACCCTTTGAGTACTAAACCCTAAAAAGATTGATAACAACAGTGGCAAGTTCAGTCAAATTTATTTGGCACTTTGATCGGGTTCTTTTAACGTAAATAAATAATTAATTCCAAGTAATAAACATTTTAGTCTATAAATCCCGTGCAGCCATCTCAAATAATGTTTTTAGTAGAAAAGCTTCAAGACGGATTTGTGAGAAACGCCTGATGGTATTTTATTCTTTTGTGCATCCTCATAACGTCGTATTTAATTGGAAGGCGCAGGCGTTGTCGTGGGGCAAGGAGATGATCTCACTTGGGTGATTGCTGTAACAAAGAATAACGTTAGTTTACAGACAAATTTTTAACTATCAATACTATTAGCTATATCTATCAGATATGCTGTCTTACTAAGTTTACTAATTTAATAGTTTTGACGTGACAACGTCTTAAATTAGGTTGCGGCTGGGAGTCACTTATGAAAAAGTGTAACGCCCGGTAACGTTACGATGAGTCACCGAACGAGAGAGAGGCCCGCCGAATGCCTTGCGTCTCTCTCCCACTCAACTATGATCGGCAGACGTTGTCACGTAAAATCTTCGCCCGTAAAACCGACTTTACAGGCAACCATTTATTTTATACTTTATTTTTTCCTTTACTTATCTTAATTTGGTTTTCAAATCACAGCGGAAATACACAAAATATTTAATTTTGTCTTCTAGTTATTATTATTTATATTTATTTTTTTTTAATTAAAAATCGCTTACTTGCTCCACAATCCTGAGCACACGCAAGCCTGCCCGGGTTGCTGTAAGTGACGTTATCAGAGCCACAGACGGGGTTGTACTCAGCCGTGACGGGACAACTACTCATGCAAGTCTGGACAGACGCTGGCTGGGAACTAGACCTGGAATAAAAGAAATCACAAAGTTTCAGTATGATGATTACACAGCTCTACAAAAAATCAACTTTTTTTTGTTGCCCTGTTTATCATCGCAAATTGTTACGTTTTTAAGTGCCCAGATTACGAATATATTCGTAAAAGTACTAAATTTGCTCATTTCTACAAATTGAATTTTGAACGATTTATCGTCAAAATTAAATTTTTCAGTCATTTGTTGAAAAAAATCCGAGCAAATCTTACAAAATTATTGATAGTTTTTAACGAATTGTGTATATAAACGGACCCAAAATCATCATCATATCAAAGGCAACAAAACTACTGTAGACCAGTGATTGTAGAAGTATCGGATTAACAATAACAGGACCCAAATAATGTTGTACGACTTTTGGAAATTCATGAAAAACTAGTCTGCTTCACTTTGTATTTTGCCGCTCGTCGACAATTTAATTAATTTATTTATTTCAGAATAATCCATACAGTTCAAACATAAATCAATAAAATACAATTCAAATAATAAACAAATCAAATTAAGATCAAATCAAAATAGTAATCATAATTTTTGTCCCGTCACAATTCTCATCCATTTAAAATGTATAGGGCAATCTAGACGCTCGTAAATCATGTTCAAATTTTAATTTCTTGTGTGGAACTGCTGACTTTTTTTGCAATTTTTGCGATGACTGCTCAGTCTGGCGACCGTGCACCTCACGTCCCGAAGCTCATGGGTTCGGTCCTCTCCAATGAGCTTGAGCTTTCGGTGAAGGAAAACACCGAGAGGTACATGGAAAGGTAGTAGGGTATTTGCTAATGCTTGCCTGGATAGCAACCACCCTCAAGTTGTCAAATCTGTCGCCAAGCAACTAACAGCGTGTTCTAGCAGCCGCCTTGAGAGCCAGCTATCCCAGACTAGGCATGCTCCATCTTAGGCCAGAGAGTTGCTAACTCATGTGGTTACGTGCCCTGCTTGTCAAATGTTTCACGGTAAGGAGTTAAAAAACCAATAGTCGTAGGACCACAGTTGTTTGTCTGGTCGTATTAAAGCCACCTTTAAAAGGTTTTGCGTTAATTACCAGGTAACCTGTGTATTGTAGATCAAAATATTTTACTAAAATACACAAATACTTAACTGCCAGAACTAGACATCTCTTAGCGATACAAATCTAAAATAAATAGCATTAACTAAAAGTGATGTCTTCCAATCGAAAAATGTTGATGTGATTTGTCAAATATATGATAGACCCTAAAATAATCTAAAACACACTTCCTCTATTGATAGGTCAATGACACACATAATCATTTCATCAAATATTTACAAATTGCTGCTAATCTTCATTAAAATGTTGTCACTAATTGCATTTTAATGACATTTCATGTTATAATCGTGTCAATTTGCGCATTACGGATATGATGTCATATAGAATAATTATTACCTAGATACTTTTGTTTTATCCTGAGGTTTCATGAAAAGTGCTGTCACAACCACGTTATTTCGGCATATTCCTTGTTTATGCATGTTTTACATAACTAAAAATTTTACAATACCTTTCTAATGCAGGCGAAGTGACGGGTCACTACTAATGAATGATACGACATCTAATATATTTAAATTACCCAAAGTTATGAAGTTTTATTTCGCTTACCCCGTTGTAGCTTGAGTGGTAGGCTGTTGCTGCTGCTGGTTCTGATTGGGGAATTGACCCTGGTTAGGGAGTTGACCTTGATTGGGGAACTGACCCTGGTTAGGGAATTGACCTTGATTAGGGAACTGACCTTGGTTAGGGAATTGACCTTGATTAGGGAACTGGCCTTGGTTAGGGAACTGACCTTGGTTAGGAAATTGACCTTGATTAGGGAACTGGCCTTGGTTAGGGAACTGACCTTGATTAGGGAACTGGCCTTGGTTAGGGAACTGGCCTTGGTTCGGGAATTGACCTGGATTAGGGAACTGGCCTTGGTTAGGGAACTGACCCTGATTAGGGAATTGCCATTGGTTAGGAATGCGGTTCTGATTAGGGAACCTGTTGGAATTAGGCCTATTCCAGCCGTACCTATCTTCTAAGTCGCTATCATCATCTGACTGACGTTTGTCTCTGATATTCATTCCTAGGGTCACATCGGCGATGAGAGCTGAAAAAGGAAAAAAAAATGAGTCCACTCGGGTCAGGTCAGCAGTCCGCTCGTTAGCTCGGATAACTAAGGTTATCTGACGAGATCAACGAGGTTAAGCAACGGTCGATTCAGATAGTCATTTTTATCTGGGTGCTACTATCGGATGATACTTTGAATTGTAAGTCTCAGGTAGTGTTCGACAAATTAAGAGAATATAGAGATGACATAGTGTATATGTATATACACTAAGTCATCTCTATATGGGCGTTTTTCCAGGGACGCGTATCATACGAGTTAGGGATACCCTGGCCTAAGGCGCAGTATGTCTAGTCTGGTACAACTCGCTCTCAAGGAGGCTGCCGGAATACACCAAATCTATACTATAAGACTCTTTGTCCTGACTCATTCATTCACTCATTCATTCATTCATTCATCTATAGGCAACTCAGAGCCCAAATGGCTGGTCCTAGGAGTGTCAAATTTGGAGGATGTATTTGTTTTCGTATGTAGACGCGTACTAAGAACTTTTATATGAAAAAAGTTTTTTGGGAATTTCAGCCCTAAGGGGGAGAAAAGGGGTATAACAGTTTGTATTGAACTTTTTTGTTTTTAAACTTCTAGCAATGTAATTTAGAATATGTATAGTTTATGTAAAATTAAAAATAATGGTATCAAGTTTTTTTTTGCCAGGGGTAAACTAAGGATTTGTAATGGGGGTGAAAGTTTGTATGGTAAATTATTTATTTCATCAAGTTAAAGTCTTGAAAATGATTATGATAGTAGATTATTATATGGTTAAAATAAAATTACGAAAACATTTGCCTGGGGGCATTGGGGTTGAAAGTTCAAAGTAGTTACGCAAAAAAGCGACGTACACGCGGGTGGAGCCGGGGGCAACAGCTAGTAATAAATAATGTGCTTAGCGACATATTTTCAACGTCTGGATTGTTGCTGGCCACTATAATAATAATATGTTCAACCATCATGCTATAGTTTCTTAACAAAATTTCCTTCCCGAAAATCTCAGGGTCATTGGGGTTGCTTGAACTCAAAACCTACGAGACATTAGGTGGCTAACAGCCTGACTAACATCGTTTCAGAAATTAAAGTTAAATTTATGATTCACCATTTCCGTTCCAATGACAAGTCAGGTATAACCCAAGGGTATTATATTACTAGTAAGATACTGGGATTCCCAAGACACTGAGTTCACTATTGCATTAAACAGGTTTTTGTTTTACTCGTATTTTTCTAAATTATTTATTCGGTCTATTTATGGTAGTAAAGGAACTGTCGGTTTTTATATGCGTACTTAATTACCGTTTTGGTCTGGTGAACTAAACCGAAAGTAAGACAAAAAAAACATTATTTAAGTATATAAGCTATGTATAAGCTATGTATTCTCTTTACATTGTTGTGAATTATCTGTTTTAGTTGGTAAACAAAATTTTAAATATCAATGTTTTTGTAACCAGTTTCAAAGGTTATCAACTTCTGTATGATAATAATATAATATATTATCATAAACCTATTTAGCATATTTTACTTAAGAAGTCATTGGTGTATTAGTTTAGACTATTTAATATATTTTATCTTAAATTCAACGGCCAATATAAAAATGTTATTCAATCTTAGATTCTCCATATCAATAAGTTTGTTTGATTTAGTTTTATTTAGATTTAGCTTTATTTTCTCCGCAAATTCTGAAATTCTTGAAAATAACTGAATATTTACAAAATTACTCAAGATATTGTCGAGATTTGTAGTCACTAAGTTTCACTAATTATAAACCAAGAATAATCAAGAGGTCTTCTGTTCGTAGAACGCTAATAGTATATGTATATAAGTGTGTATTTACAGTTTTATCGGTAAATAAAGTAGAATTGTAAACATTTTTTTATTCAGCCACCACAAAAAGTTAAATGCTAAGAACAAATGAAAAAAACGGACGCGTGAACTGACCTTAAAATATTATAACCATACTCATAATTTGTAGTTTAAATGAGTTTTGCGTTATTTCCTTCTAGAAACCCGTCTCATCTGCATAAATTGCAAGATAAATATCTCGTAAACGTACTTATGTATACGTAAGTATATACTAGTAGGTATAATGCTGGGTACCTTAATGACTCTTTTAACGAAACATTGCAAGAAGATATAATTTGTACATTACCATAAGAACTTATTTGCTTATGAACATAATTATTCTACGATTTAGGTATTAGTTATCATACTAAACTATTTAGGTATTTACAAATATAAATACTTAATACATATTTGTAGTGGTCATAGTTAGTGTATTTTCTTTTTTTGTGGATTATTGTATAGCACTTATAATATGTACATAGTACATATATACGAGTATATGATCTCGCTTCCGAAGGTAGGCTGGCAGCAATTTTTTACGAAAACCTAGTTTGATATTAGCTATTTAGTAATTTGTTTGGCTATATAACGGGGCAATGCTGCCAGCATGTTGGGAACTCTGTCACACAGCGATAGCTTCGACGGTATGTTTACCCAAATTTAAATTAAACAGTGGGTATATAATTTTTTAACACTTGTCTAGGTTTTGTACATAAAAAAATAATGAATTTTGTACGTAATACATGCATAATATTTGACATATAGGTACTTTGATTATACATAAGGCATAATCTGATGTTAGTTATACAATACCAAATCACAACTCATTTATATACATTATTATATATTTTGTGTTCAATATAATAATCCAGGTATACGTATAATTAAAAGTCTAAGTTCCATACCAAATTCCATAAAAAATTACCATCTCTTTCAACGTGAAAAGGTTATAAAAATGCACACACAAACTTTTGCCTTTATAATTCCGTATATTAATTGTATATATGTACATGTACATATATACAAAGACACGTATATTGAAATTAATCTTTTTGACTTTAACTTAAACCCTGTATAACAAGACTAGTTATATTAGTGGTCACAATGCAAGGTGACTTGGCGACTAGTCAAACGCAAATAGATCAAGTATCTAGTTTGCAAAAAGAAAATACAGGCTCTAAAACTGGCTTTCTAGAAGACATTAACCTTCACAGAATGCTCAACTTACGGCACCAGTTTAGTTAACAATTCAGATTTTTAGAACTTTGATTTCAAGTTTGTATGACGTCACTGTAGAGTATGCTGGCTGCATGAAGATACTGGCTGGTTTAACCGTAACGACATGTTTTTCAATTAAGCGCGGTAATGCGGCCAGCATTGGTAGCTCATTGTATTATGGTTTTTTTATTGATATAAATATATTACTGTTAGCTAATATTTCACAGAATTTAAAAACACTAGCGTTTAAAACATAACATGAACGATTGGGTGTTATTTTATCATAATTAGACTTTTTAAAGTACTATATTATATCATTAGTTTAGCAACTAAAGAAAAAATAATAATTAAAAAGTTTTCTCCAAAATTCAAAGAGCTTTAAAAAATCTTTAATTTTAACTTAGGTTGAAAGCTACGAACTTGTGATGACTTATCTATACTTAATAATGTTACTTCAAAAACGAGTAGGTAATTGTCATATTATAAACTACAATTATTTATCACTTACCCAAAACCAAAACGACGCACAATTTTGCCATGATTTAAAACGTTAATAAATTAATTATAGCAACTAATTTGATCGGAATTCCATAGAACGGTCTGTCTCCACAGATATTCAAAGTCGCACTGTCTCACAGTCTAGTGTTATTTTACTTATATTCGAGGATAAACTTGAACAAGTGTTACTGGTATATAAGTATTCCCGTTCTTGGGAACAGACGTGACATTTATTCATTTTATGAGAGATTAAATAAATTATTACTTATTGAATTTGTTTATATTTTATTTTTCCTGTATGTAATTCCCCTAGTGAATTGTTTACTTTATTGTAAGATAAAATATGTATTGAATATTATAAAGAGGAAAAGTTTGATTGTTTGTTTGTTTGACGCAAATAGGCTCCGAAACTACTGGACCGATTTGAAAAAATCTTTCGCTGTTCGGAAGCTACATTATCCTTGAGTAACATAGGCTACTTATATTTTGTTTCTCTTTGCAACTTTGATTATTTTATTAGAGAACGTGCGAAGACGGGATGGGATGCTAGTACTACATAATTCCATATTCAAGCTTATCTAAAATTACGTTCAATATAATAACATTAAATACACGTCACTTATAATTTAAAATAAAAACTGCACAAACACGAAAAACAACTACAACTGACTATGCTCTCCGCGCTGCACCGAAGGTCCCCAAAATGCTGGCGGCGTTACCCCTCTGGATTGCCAAGGAGACTCACTGCGTCAAAAACCACCCTGACCGAGGATCCTGACCTAGCTCCCTCATTCGACGTCCGAGATCACGGGCTAGAAGCTTGGCCACAGAATAATAACAAGTACTTCGGCTTGGCGTCCGAGTACCATGATCCTAATATTTTTTATAGGGTTCCGTAGTCTTACAACGACATAATATCAGTCGCAGGTCGAATCTGGACACGATTGGCACAGGACCGAGATGAATGGCATATCAAAAGAGAGGCCTATTCCCAGCAGTGGGAGAGAACCGGCTGTGGATGATGATGATGATGATGACAAGGAATTCGTATAGCTCCTTTCTATCCGTCGGTCCGTCAGTCTGTCCGCCTTAAGTCCACTTTATACAATTATGGACAAACATAATAATATTATAAATACAAGAAATTTGGTAAAAAAAAAATACCTATGAGTAGATTCTTATTGGCAACATATTGGGTATTTTTGAAACGCCTGATATTCTATTGTGTTGTTGATATCGTCGAGTATTTTGTTTATAGAACGATCAGGAGTTAAAAGAGCCATTTTGTCACCGACCATGTTTTAAGAATAATGAAACCACATATAATTAAATAGAACTTAATTTATTTCTATAAAGACTAGCTTAACTTCTTAGGTACATTGTCTTATTTTTATGTCGTCGATCGCAGTAATTTACGGTGTGATTGTATCTTTAGGGTTGCATTTTCCAGTTCTGACTTGCATTACATCTGAAAATTATTAATATCATATAGTTTCGGAACCTTTTCTTACGAGGAGAGAGATACAGACTAAACATTAAAATATCTATCACGTGCAAATTTAACTAACCAACTCCACACGACTGAGCGCAGATGAGTCTACCAGGGTTCCAATAACTTTGCTTATTAGATCCGCAAACGGGGTTGTATTCTGAAGTAGACGGACAGCTTTTAATGCAATTCTTCACGGCAGGCGATAACGTTGTCCTGAAAAAAAGAAAAAAAAATGTAAACAAAAATGCAGTAGGTATTAACCGAACGAGCGAGGTGTCAAGCTTTTTTGTATTGTTTGATTGAGTGTTTAGATGTCTTTACTCGCATAGAGGTACCGTAATTTTTTATCAATCTCCAAACTTAAAGGTTTTTTATGCCATAGACTTTCTTTGTTGGATGGGTAGTTTCCTCAAAATGAGGGAGCGAATGCTGTAGCTAATAGGTCGATTTCAATTATTTTTGGCAGAGGGATAAAATACAATATGGCAAAATGATTTTATGAATATAGATGTAATTGTTGAAATAATTGTTGAGATGAGGTCATAAAGATCTATTTATTTATCTATTTTTGAGCATTAGAACTATGTAACTCATTTCATAAATGAGGGATATGCAAATTGTAAGTTTAAAGTTTCGTAATTTATGACTATTCTGAGTGCAAGACATCAATAGAAAATTCAACGTATAATTACGAGTATATATGGCAACATCTTTTTCTACACAAAAATAGTGACATACCACGTGGTTGGATCCTTATGTTTGAAATTGGAATAGTCAATAGTGATTTAGCAATTTTTGATGAAAATCTATCCAAGATGGCAGTCGCTACAAAATGGCGGAATAGGTTGAATAATATAATGAATTTAATAAGTAAGTAAGCGTTGCAGAACTATTTCGCTAATATTTATTTGAAATAATAATTTGAAAAAGCTGACGGCTAATCTCCAGTAGTGAAGAGGCACTTGAAGAAGAAGAAGATGATATATATATATATATAGATATGCACACCGCATATGCGGTAGCCTACAAGGGACATTTTATATTATTTTCCATGGTTTTATATTACCTGTGGCTACGCAAATAAAATTATTTCATTTCATTTCATTTCATTAATTTCATTAATTTCATTCATTTCATTCATTTCATTCATTTCATTCATTTCATTCATTTCATTCATTTCATTCATTTCATTCATTTCATTCATTTCATTCATTTCATTCATTTCATTCATTTCATTCATTTCATTCATTTCATTCATTTCATTCATTTCATTCATTTCATTCATTTCATTCATTTCATTCATTTCATTCATTTCATTCATTTCATTCATTTCATTCATTTCATTCATTTCATTCATTTCATTCATTTCATTCATTTCATTCATTTCATTCATTTCATTCATTTCATTCATTTCATTCATTTCATTCATTTCATTCATTTCATTCATTTCATTCATTTCATTCATTTCATTCATTTCATTCATTTCATTCATTTCATTCATTTCATTCATTTCATTCATTTCATTCATTTCATTCATTTCATTCATTTCATTCATTTCATTCATTTCATTCATTTCATTCATTTCATTCATTTCATTCATTTCATTCATTTCATTCATTTCATTCATTTCATTCATTTCATTCATTTCATTCATTTCATTCATTTCATTCATTTCATTCATTTCATTCATTTCATTCATTTCATTCATTTCATTCATTTCATTCATTTCATTCATTTCATTCATTTCATTCATTTCATTCATTTCATTCATTTCATTCATTTCATTCATTTCATTCATTTCATTCATTTCATTCATTTCATTCATTTCATTCATTTCATTCATTTCATTCATTTCATTCATTTCATTCATTTCATTCATTTCATTCATTTCATTCATTTCATTCATTTCATTCATTTCATTCATTTCATTCATTTCATTCATTTCATTCATTTCATTCATTTCATTCATTTCATTCATTTCATTCATTTCATTCATTTCATTCATTTCATTCATTTCATTCATTTCATTCATTTCATTCATTTCATTCATTTCATTCATTTCATTCATTTCATTCATTTCATTCATTTCATTCATTTCATTCATTTCATTCATTTCATTCATTTCATTCATTTCATTCATTTCATTCATTTCATTCATTTCATTCATTTCATTCATTTCATTCATTTCATTCATTTCATTCATTTCATTCATTTCATTCATTTCATTCATTTCATTCATTTCATTCATTTCATTCATTTCATTCATTTCATTCATTTCATTCATTTCATTCATTTCATTCATTTCATTCATTTCATTCATTTCATTCATTTCATTCATTTCATTCATTTCATTCATTTCATTCATTTCATTCATTTCATTCATTTCATTCATTTCATTCATTTCATTCATTTCATTCATTTCATTCATTTCATTCATTTCATTCATTTCATTCATTTCATTCATTTCATTCATTTCATTCATTTCATTCATTTCATTCATTTCATTCATTTCATTCATTTCATTCATTTCATTCATTTCATTCATTTCATTCATTTCATTCATTTCATTCATTTCATTCATTTCATTCATTTCATTCATTTCATTCATTTCATTCATTTCATTCATTTCATTCATTTCATTCATTTCATTCATTTCATTCATTTCATTCATTTCATTCATTTCATTCATTTCATTCATTTCATTCATTTCATTCATTTCATTCATTTCATTCATTTCATTCATTTCATTCATTTCATTCATTTCATTCATTTCATTCATTTCATTCATTTCATTCATTTCATTCATTTCATTCATTTCATTCATTTCATTCATTTCATTCATTTCATTCATTTCATTCATTTCATTCATTTCATTCATTTCATTCATTTCATTCATTTCATTCATTTCATTCATTTCATTCATTTCATTCATTTCATTCATTTCATTCATTTCATTCATTTCATTCATTTCATTCATTTCATTCATTTCATTCATTTCATTCATTTCATTCATTTCATTCATTTCATTCATTTCATTCATTTCATTCATTTCATTCATTTCATTCATTTCATTCATTTCATTCATTTCATTCATTTCATTCATTTCATTCATTTCATTCATTTCATTCATTTCATTCATTTCATTCATTTCATTCATTTCATTCATTTCATTCATTTCATTCATTTCATTCATTTCATTCATTTCATTCATTTCATTCATTTCATTCATTTCATTCATTTCATTCATTTCATTCATTTCATTCATTTCATTCATTTCATTCATTTCATTCATTTCATTCATTTCATTCATTTCATTCATTTCATTCATTTCATTCATTTCATTCATTTCATTCATTTCATTCATTTCATTCATTTCATTCATTTCATTCATTTCATTCATTTCATTCATTTCATTCATTTCATTCATTTCATTCATTTCATTCATTTCATTCATTTCATTCATTTCATTCATTTCATTCATTTCATTCATTTCATTCATTTCATTCATTTCATTCATTTCATTCATTTCATTCATTTCATTCATTTCATTCATTTCATTCATTTCATTCATTTCATTCATTTCATTCATTTCATTCATTTCATTCATTTCATTCATTTCATTCATTTCATTCATTTCATTCATTTCATTCATTTCATTCATTTCATTCATTTCATTCATTTCATTCATTTCATTCATTTCATTCATTTCATTCATTTCATTCATTTCATTCATTTCATTCATTTCATTCATTTCATTTCATTTCATTCATTTCATTTCATTTCATTTCATTTCATTCATTTCATTTCATTTCATTTCATTTCATTTCATTCCATTTCATTCATTTCATTTCATTCATTTCATTTCATAAATTAAAAAATATGCTTACGTTGCAAGCGTAGTATTTTCTGTAGAGGGCTGAGTACTGTTGACTGAGTCTCGGCTCGTGGTCACAGGGCGACGAAAAGTGTCCAACAGTAGATCTACAATATAGTTTTCATTGTATTCTGCTGTTTCGCTCGACCCAGAGCTCGCATCATTATAGAACATCGAGAAACCTGTAAAAATTACAAATATACATATAAGAATATAGTACTTCAATCACGCCAGTCTCAAACTTTCCACTTTTAAGGTTCCTTACATAAAAGTTAAGAACAGGACCCTATTAATAAGTTTCCATTGTCTTTCTATCACCATGCTGTATCTCAGAAACCATGGTAGCTCGAAAGCTGAAATTTTTTCATAAGTTAGATAGAATACTAGTTAGATTAAATTAAATAAACTTACAAATTTTATTAAATAAATAATCTTCCCCATTCAATACTACACACAATAGCACTTGTTTTTCATTTCTATTAAATTTAAAATAGGTACTACTTTATACACGAGTCAGCAAGCTCCATATTCATATATTCGCTTAAATTATAAAAGGAATTATGTACTTTCACAAAAACTCTTTATTTTCTGTATAAACATACTACTTATTAAGATTTGTTATTTTCTCTGGCAACTTGTTATACATTAATATTTTTGTATAACATTCCTGGTTTTGTACTTTGGCTAGTCTATTTGCTGGTAGAACTTTACCTATCTTCCTACGTACCCTTCGTACGTGAGCTCGACCTGCAACAAACCTATTATTTTTCAACAAAGGTGGAAGAAACTGTTGCTGTTGCACAGGATCAAAAATTACTTAGCGCAGGACTCACTATCTATCTATACTACTATCTAACGTAACCACAGCTTGCCTACTTTGACATGTAAATAAAAACTTACCTTGTTCAATAGGCATATCTTCTCCCCTTTTATGTTTGTCTGAATATTTTTTTGGGTCCAGCCAATTTTTATATAAGAAATCATTGTCGAGTTCATGATTATCCTCGTAACTCATTACCAAAGCACCACACATAATAACTGCAAATAAAAATCTAATGTAATTAATTACTTTAAGCTGGTTGTAATATAATTAAATAAAATCTGTAAAATAAAAATATAAGAAAAATAATAAATATAATTCTCAGGAGTTGGTTAAAGTGTATTATAATAAAATAAATTAAATTAGTTCTCACCCAAAATAATAATATCAAAAATATGTGCCATGTTAAAAAATAACTAAACTTCTAATTTAAACTCTCGTCCAACCGTTATAACGTTTTGATACTGGTTGTAACTGAAATTCTATGTTCTTTTATATTAGAATATTTCATAGTCAAAGAGCCGCGGAATATCGACCTTAACCGATTTGATAACCTAATGAGACAATATTTTTAACAATTATCATAACAAAACTTGTCTATCATAACTTGCCTATCGAAAAATGCCCACAGATACTATAAAATTGAATCATTTTTCTGTCACCGCCTTCACTCTTTCGATAAGAAATTAGTTTTCTCAATTGATAGTTATGACGACCTCGTTGGAGTAATGGTTACCATGCTGGACTGCCAATCGGGTTCGATTCCCAGCACGGCCAACATCTTTGTGCTTAACTAAATTTGTTGGCCTGGGTTAAATATGTGTCTATATAAAATATATATGTGTGTATATGTAGTATATCAGTTGTGTTAGCTACCATAACACAAACTAGAAATGGTTCAGTATGGGCTTAACCAGCCGTGTGAAATGAGTCCTAGTATTTATTTATTTATTTAAAGATCAAATATTATTGCCATGCTATAGTGAGATGGAAGGTCGATATTCCGTGTCTCCTATACTATTACTATACATGTAAATCCTGAAAATCCTATGACGTATCATAATACATACAAATCAAATGAATACGTCATTTAAATTGCACAGCTAATAAATCGGGTTCGGGTTTTGGTACTTCATTGACGTGGTGTGTAAAATCACCACGTGAAAAGTAAAATTACCAACATGAAATATAGGAAGAATAGGAAGTACAAATAATGTAGGAAAATTAACCTTCCTAACAACGTCATAAATTGTCACAACAAACACTTTAACCCTTAAATGGACTATGTTGTTTTTAAACAACTTACTAAAAATCACACATAAAATTGACCTTCATTCATTTTTTTTTAAATTTTGCGCAATGTAGTTTATAAACAACACTCACATTATTGCAAAAAAGTATAGTAAATTAATGTCTAGATTTTTTTAACAATTTTTTTCTAGACAGTAATACATGCACATACTATTACACAAATATATTTTTTTAAAACGTGAAACAAAAATCGTCCATTTAAGGGTTAAAGTTGTTTTACCTTTCTGTTCTTCTTGGTATGAGCTAAGTGACCAAGCTCTGGTGTCAAGGTAACGCACGTAGCTCTGCTATCTAAGGAGATCTGACACGATCATCAAAGCTAAGCAACGGTCAATGTAGAATCATCTAATTATGTAGAATAATCTAATAAATAATAATAATAATGGTACGTTTACACGCTTGCCAAGCCTTGGCAAGGATCGACAATCGCAAGCATGTAAATGGGGCGTTTGGCTTGGCTTGCGTGGGCTTGTGCCTGCTTGCTTCCGATCCAGTCGAGTGTCGGTTTTTTTACGCAGATCAAAGGGCGTTTGCTTGGATGTATATTGCAGACTGACGTATTCACAAGCGTATAAACGCCTTTCAAACGATTTGTGGAGATTTGTGGAGGCTTGGGACTGTTTGCAGTTTGCCAAGGCTTGGCAAGCGTGTAAACGTACCATAACATATTGCATGAAACAGTTGTATTTTTCGCATGATTCCAAAATGTAAGCCCTTTCATTTGGGACAGTGTTTGGATAGGTGACAATGCACAAGACTGTCGTTTTTCAAATGCTATTTTCACCTAGGTGCTACCGGGCGTGGGTCGGATGACACGTTAAATTGTAGATCCCGGCTGTTACTCTTAGTACAAACAGTCGTTAAGCCAAGTCAGAGCAGGCGGCTTGAAAATTCTCGACACCAGAGCTTGGCCACTTAGTTAATACGAAGAAGAAGGTGTCAAGAGATTTCAAGCCGCCCAAAATCCTCTCACTTGGCAATGTACTCTTATTTTTAACCAACTTCAAAAAAGGAGGAGGTTGTATATTCGTCTGTATGTATTTTTTTTTATGTATGTTCACCGATTTCTCAGCCATTTGTAGATCGATTCTCAAAATTCTTTTTTTTTACTTTTTATAATTGTCTTATTTATTGTTTTACAATTAATATTACGAGTATACTCGGTATTAGTCGTAGCGATTAGCGATTATTTATTTATAAAAAATCAATAGCTATTACAGCACGAATGGATAAATGAAAAAAATATGTTTCTACTGCGATATTTTGTACCGTTTCTTCTTTACACGGTTTTTAAACAATTTTTCAATATTTTGTTCTGTTTGTCATTCATAAATTAATTAAGAATTAGAAATAAAACAAAAATCCAAAATTAAGTTTTTTGAACAGTATTTTTTTATATTGAAAAGTCTAATTGGTACCAAAATAAATATAAACATTCTTAGAGTGTCTCTATAGACGGTTTTTGTGCTATTTTTTTTTCAATATATTATACCGTATGTAAAAAAACTGAAAATTCAAAATGCTTGTGATCGCCTATATCCAAAGACCAAAATAATGCGTGAATCAGTTCATAACGCACATTCGCATTTCAAATCAAAACAGAAGAACATAAATCCAAAAAAAGAATCTTCTCATTGGTCTGAGTTTGAAAGTCGAACCGTTATCGGGCGTCCTCCGGCGGCTCGCTCCGGAGGTTATCGCTGGCTTCCCTCCCGCTCCCTCACACCCCGAGCCGAGCACCAGGGTTGCCAGGTACCAATACTACCACATATATGTACAATTCTTAATTTCGTAATAAACACAAAGGCGCATTTGCTGCAAACAAAACATTTTAGGTCTGTCTAAACATTTTTTGCGTCCAGCCAATTTGCATACTAGAGAAACCATTGTAAAATTGTTGATTATACTCGTAACTTATTACCAAAGCACTACACATAATAACTACAAATAAAAAACCAACAAGCATTTTCAAAAGTTTTAAAACGAGTAATACATTTCAATCATATTTATCCCTAATTTGGTTTAAATACATATCATCAATTCAATTAATTCACCCGCTTCATAATCAAGACACATTTTACAAAATCTAGCTAAAACAGAAAAGGTTAATTTGAAAAAAGAAAACTTAGATCTGAATGGGAATAATTAAGCATAATTCGAGCTGCTAATTAACCCGACACGTATTCAGGTGATAATAAATCAATCAGTATGTTTTGTCATAGGAAAATTATAATGAAACGGCAATACCCACCTGAATGATATTACGATCATCATCAGTCATACACATACTCGACTATGACTGTCTCATTACAGAGTCGTTGACTCTGCCTGATATGTAAATCGCCTTACCTAAAGTCTTGGGTTCGATTCCGACCGAGGCAAGGCTAGCTTTATAAAATGCAAAAATATCAAATGCATGGGCTGTTTGTAAGTTTATGGTACATTCGTTATGGGATTTGCTAGAGGTGTGAAACAGTTTTTTTTTTATTGTGTGTTTATGAAAGAGTCATGCAAATACGATATTTTCTATGTACAGGGAAAATACAATATATCTGGCAGCCCCATCTCGCACCACCCGCTCCAAGCCAAGTCTCTGATGCATCAGTACTCAGATAAGCAAGCAGCCATCGTGCACGGTCTGACGTACTCAATTCAAAAATAAACGCGCCAATTCCAACGTTCCTTTTTCAAATCGACGCCAACTGAAAAACACTGTTTTGTCACGTTTCTGTGCTCGTGGGCAACGAATTTGGACTGAATTGTGTGGAAATGGTAAACGGCAAGGCTATTTTCTGCGTAGTTTTAGTTGCTGGTAAGCATTTTTTATTTATATATTATTTTAATTTTTTGAGCTTTCTACAGCTGAGATATACCAAAATAATATTTGAAATGAATATAAAGCTTAGTTATAGAATAAAATTACACCATAACGAAGTATCTTAGTAATTATATATTAAATACACTTATCTCCTTTGTTTCCATATAAACTTAGTGGTATATCAACTTAGCTATTGAATTGAGATTTTCAAAATCTTTACGGCCTTTCTTATGGAATCTACAATTTGAAATGTTTTCCTTCCCAAGATATTTTACAAAGTTAAAATTAAAGTAAAAGTTGAAGCGTCATAATTATTTTGCATTGCATGATGCTGTTATCATCAGGTCGTGATTGTTTTTACCCTCGCTTTTGTTTTCAGATAGTTCCATTTAAACATATTTTTATTTAAAATGCGATAGTTCTTTAGAGAACTTACATTCGAGAATATTTAATATTTTATATTTGGTGCTTTGTTGTTCATCCATTACCAAAGCTTTACTCACTTGAATTTCTGTTAAAAAAAAAAGAAAAATGGGTCTTTCAGTGACCCATTTTTTTTTAACAGACTGTAAAAAAATTAGGTTTTTAGCCATAACAAGGGCAAAATTTTGAAAACACAGTCTTTTTGTTATAAATCGTAAATGGTAAAAAATAGTTTAAAAACCGTCTAAAGAACAACTTTAACAATATTTATATTTATTTTGGACTTATAAACGAGAAATAAAACTGGTTCAAAAAATCTAAAATTATTTTTCTTTATTCTGTTTTTTCCCATATTGATAAATTTAATGATACCTAAACAAAAATAAATATTCTTAGCGGGTTTCTTCATTTCTGAACACTGACTGAAATGTATCTTTGAGATATATCTTCCAGAAGAAGAAGAAGAACTATATTCTGTAAACACGCGTAATATAAAAAAAATATCTCACCTCGTTCGTTAAATCACTTTTAAAACAAACGTCAAAATTATATGCGATTCTGTGACAGTGACATCTTACTTTTGAAGACGTTCTTTGTTCTCAAAAAGGAGTCTTTATTTCACTAAATTTGCTATTAGAAAACAAAAGTAATTCTCATTTCAATCTCGAAATCATAATTTATTTACGACACTGTCATTATGCTTAATCGACCAGTTGTCGCAGAGATTTTTATTTTGTTTATGATATAATTAAAAAAAAATAACTCATTTATGGCATAAATGCAGCTCTAATTATAGGTAAAACTGGGCGCAAACCCGTGTCTTAATACCTAGTCCTTCCCAGTTTATATTCCTGCTAAAGTACATTAAAAAAACTCTATGCTCGTATGTTGTACATTAGTTTAAGTTACAATAATTAAATCAAATTATTATTATTTATGCAGCAGCATAACATAGGTTAAGCCAAAAAAATAGTAGCAACAGTAATACAATTAATGTTAATTTTAATGTATGTATATTTATCTAAGTGGGTATAGATAGAGTACTACGAATTGATAGAACATGCTCTATAGCTGTTTCCTGATGATAAACAATACCACATTACAAACTAACCACATAATATTTATTACAATGTGATTGTGATTACAATTATGTACTCCGAATGTAGTTATTCATATAACCATTATGCTCATTGATATAATTGGGTCATTGATATAATAAAACATACAACACTTAGCTGTCCTTTTTAGAAGTACAGCTTTTTTATTTACTCTTAATATTTTTCTTGTAAATCACAAAAAAATATTTTTGTTCGGTGACAAAGTGTACAAAACAATTTGTTTTTCTAGTTTTATAAATAAATTAATTTTTATCATTCATGTCTTCACACTAATCACATCACAGCAGCAGTAAATCAAATCAAATCAAATAATTTATTTCAGACTTTCATATGTCCATATAATATTAACAAAAACAAATAAAAGTAAAGAAATGAAATGAAATATTTCAATTTAGACTAGTTTTAACCAAGCCAACCGAGCTCTTTAAAATAACGGAGAGGTCCTTAGGTCGCTGGCATACGTAGTTAAACTCCAATCAACTTAGATTATGAATAGAAGTTTAACTAAGATCATGAGAAGGTTTGGTTTAGTTGATTGTCTCACAGTGCAGTAACACGTGCTAGTAAAGTAACTTACTGTTTCTTTTCCAGCCTCGATACAAAGGCGAGAAGTTTCTGCAATAACTGGCCAGCTTTTGTCTTTATGTATTTTTGTACGTTGATTCTTGCGTAGAAGCCGTAATTTTAAACCATTTTCACTGCAGAACTGAACAGATTAGGGGGGAGTGGGGGGTCGGGTTAAAAAATATCTAAAAACTAGTTTTTTTATACGATTATATTGCTCAAATAATTCTTAATATAGAAGTGACAAAGTCTCGATAATTACACAAACGATGATGATGATTTTCCAAGAAATTTAGCTCGCGAAGTCTGTTTAAAGAATAAACTTTTATTTATAATCAGCATAATAATCATTTAACTAAAACTTAAACTATCAAAGTCTAGGGGTAAAGGAAAAGATGCCCAAAATGCTTGCAGCATTGCCACGTTGGATGGCTTGGTTGAATGCTTAGTTTCTGACCGATATAAAAGCCAGCATTCTGGACACCAGCCGCTTAAGAATAAAACAATGTCTTTGTTTGAATACCAGTTTTAAGTTTGGTTTTCCTTTTTTAACAACTAAAAGATGCAAAGCATTGAACAAATCTTATGAGACTGTAAGGCGTCACACAGGTTATCAACCCTGGTCTCGCATATGTTTATAATTAGCGATGCATGTTAATAGCACAGACGGGCAGCAACACATGTGCAGTGCAGCTAACAGCTGTGGAAAATGCAGTTTATTTGCAGATAACATAAAAACATATTTATAATAAGACAGTAAAGATGCGAGTGGTGGCGATTCAGCGGCACACACGACTAAACTAAATTTAAAGTAGCTCTGCCTCTTTTCGTCATAGATGACCAAAAAGAGATGGTACGATCTAAACCATAGACAAAACATCTAAAATCACGTCAAACACGTCAGATTTAGAGCTGATACAATTGGGTGTGCTCTAAAATCGTTACGTTTTTCATATTTGATGTGATTTTAGTTGTTTTGTGTGTGGTTCAGAACATGCCGTCTCTTTCTGGCCACCTAAGATGAAAAGAGACGGGGATTCTTTAAATTTAGTTTAGTCGTGTGTGCCGCTGAATCGCCACCAGTGTCTGCACATTCAATGTTTTTCCAAAAAAACTAATGGAGGGCGATTAAAGGAGAGTAACTGAGACTAACAAAAAATTTTTTGGATTTTTTGTCTGTTCGTCTGTCTGTCCGGTGCGTTATTATTAATTAATTTATTTTCAGAAAAATCTATTATACAATTGTCAAATTATAAAATCCATAAAAAATTTAAAAAAATTATTAAAATTACAATTACATACGTTTAAAATGTATGCTCGTAACGTATTTAACGTATTAAATGTCAACTCAACGGAATTTTCACGAAAACGAAATTTTGTCAAAATGGGGAAGGTATGTTCAATTGAAAGTAGAAGCACTGCTTCAAAACTTAAGAATAAACTAATATATTAAGGAGAAAATTTTTACTTCTTCACGCTCAAACGGCTGAACTAATTTCGTTGAAATTATACACAAATGATGCTCCCTCTGCTCCCTGGTCGCTTAGTGCAAGCGGCCGTTTCGAAGTACATTATAATGAGTATGCGAGTCCATTTTTAGGGTTCCGTGCCTAAAAGGTAAAAACGGAACCCTATTACTAATCCTCCGCTGTCTGCATATCTACCACCAGGCTAGAAACTTGTCATGTATTTTCCTTGCCCCTATAACACGGTTGAAGCACGGGAAATACATAACTTGTGAAAATTTTAGCTTTCTAGCTATCACGGTTTCCGAGATACAGTCTGGTGACAGACAGACAGACTGCGGAGGCTTAGTAATAGAGTTCCCTTTTTACGTTTTAGGTACGTAACCCTAAAAACAAACATTTCCTCTCATCCCTAACGCCTATACCGGTCATCGTTCCGTCGCGGATAAAAAACATACCATAACATACCTACATACTGTACAAAGTACCTATAACCCACAGTTCACGGAAAATGACTCATCGGGTTACAACAGTATATCAACATAACAAACATCCTGTCCCAGTTTCCAGTTAATTAAAACAAGATATTAATTATTGTTAGTCATTCCAAGTACGGAGACCTCGCGTCCTATTTTTTTTTTTTACATATTTCATATGTAATATATTATTATACATACGGCTGGTTAGCCTTATACTAAACCATTTCTGGATTAAATTAAGGTTGCTTGACATAACTGATATTATTGAAACAGTTAGTGAAATTACAATTATTAAAATGATTGTTGGGGAACTGAGGCCAAACTTTTTATTTCTGAAATTGGGCGTAGGTTAAAAGAAAAATCAGGCGAATACCGCTCCGGATCGTACCTAGCGCAAAGGCTATCCATAGCCATACAACGCGGCAATGCCACGAGCGATAGGGGTACCTTTCCGTCAGGTTCTATCCGGAGTGGCCTATTAAATTAATTTTATGAGTGTTTTTTTTATTACTTTTTAATCTTTTAAACTGTAGACTAACAATTTTAAAAATACCTAGTGATGAATTATATTTAGTTTATTTGATAATGTAAAGTCGGAATAAGAATATTAGGTAAATTATATTAAATTTAGTTATTGTAAAGAAAATAAAAAGTACTTATTAAAAAGCCAACTACGTATCATTTCATATCTGATATACATACATAAATATGTTATCAAATTAAAATTCTTTATTTTCGAACAACAAAGACTCATACATATTAAAAGAATTAATTTGCCAGTATACAATGTCAGTAGAAATAATAAAATCAAAATCCACTTAAAAATTTCAAAAAAAGACAAAAATTGCAATTTACAAAGTACAAATAAATAAAAATAATAATTAAATTCAAGATTTAAATTAATTTTATAGAAGCATTGGGTTTATTTATATTTTTAACCGACTTCAGAAAAGGTTGTATATTCGACTGTATGATTATTTTTTCTTTTTTATCCCAAAAGTTTTACATACGAGTGGATACATATTTAACACCCAGACCAACAACCAACAAATTTCGTTCATTACAAAAATGTTGACCGTGACGATAATCGAACCTGGGAGCCTGTGGTTGGCAGTCCGGTATGGTAACCATTACGCCAACGAGGTCGTCAAACGGTCGAGGTCCTTTGTCCTACAAACGATCCTTATAATTTCACTTTGTCCGTCCGCTTGTCTGTCTGTTCACTATATTGTTAACTTCTTGGCCTTACTCCCTCACTTGGACAGGGTGGTGTGCTCTCCTAGTGAGAGAAGGCCCCGAGCCCCAGCCAAACGCCATTCTTATCAACCCTGCGCTAGACTTCAATACAATTAGTTATCAATAAATGAGTTACTAAACAATTATTTTTGGGTCTTCAAATCTAGAGCAAATAGGTTTCTTCTAGTCAAGCGTGTTTCATCTCAGACATAGTAAGCTTAACATCAGTCAAGCTGCGGCATTTCAAACATGAAGCTTAAATCATAAAAAAATATATATGTAACTAGATTTATTTGTCATCCCACAACGGGTGCACGCCCATCGAACTGTTTACATATTTGATATTTATTGTTTACATTACTCATTTATTATACATAATATGCATGTATTTATCAGACTATCAGTACATATGCGTATAAATGCGGCGTAATAGCATGAGATCATACGAAACTTTGACATAGGAAAATAATAACACTGATTACTGCGTATTGGAGGGCAAAGGGCAGCAGATTTTACATCCACACTATGTTACCACCATTGTTTTTGGGGGTAATGCAGCGCAACGATGAAATAATTTTTCAAATTGTTCCAGTAGTTTCGGAGCCTATTCGTGGCAAACAAACAAACAATCAAACTTATCCTCTTTATAATATTGGTATAGATCATAATGGCTAAGTAATTATAGAGAAAGAGTAACATAAAGTTCTAGTACCAAAGATGTTCCAAGAAATTCTGTCCGCGAGGTCTTTTATTATAATTATGTTTATTATAAAAAAATAAAACCAAAGAGATATAAAACTAAAGACACAATCTCCGCACAAGTCACAGGTCAAATGGAGCGCACTTTAATGACAAACAAGTACATAAATGTAACGGAATAAAACGAGAAACAATTAAATATCAGAATGTCCTCATTAGCTATCGGGTAGATACGAGTAGCAGCGGTCATTGTGATTATTATGACAAGGAGATTTGCGTTATTGCTTTGCTTGCCAATTATTTTTTATGTGTATAGGTACTTATGATGTATGTTTGTTTATGAACATTTGCCAAACCCTGCCACTGCGCAGTTGTTTCCTATTGATCTCCAACTTCTATTTAGAAGTTACTCTAGAAGGTTCTCAATTCGTCTGTATATTTGTGTTTTTTATGAACCGATTTCGTTTTTTTTTTATTGGAATGGATACTTCCCTATTGGTTCTATTGAAGTATTTTTTTCCAAATACAAATACTTTCGCAATATGATGAATATCCTTGAACATATATTTTTTTAAAATATTTTAAGTAACCTGTTACATATTATTAAAAGCCTTTTAGAAAATCGGTTTCCAATACGGCCGAAGCCAGGCTAGCACTGTGTAGTGTAATTTATCCGTACTGTTTTTTTTATATGTACCTCAATTAAATATCATCACCGAAAAACAAAAAAAAATCCTGGAGCAAACAAATGACTAAGTAGAAAATAAGGAAACTAATAGTTAATAGTATACTAATAGTTAATAATATAATTTTCTAACTATTAAATATTAAATATCGAAACACATTTCACACACGGCTGGTTTACTGGCTGGCCCATACTAAACAATTCCTAGTTTGTATTATGGTTGCTAACACAACTGATATGCTACATATGCATAATACATAAATGCACGACAGCCAAATAAATACGTTATCAAATTCAAATCCTTTTTTTTTAGCAACGATGACTCATATATACATACTAAAAAGCTTAATTTACCAATATACAATATCAATAAAAATAATAAAATTAAAAATGTCAAAATAAAAAATTACAATTATTTACAAAGTACAAATAAATAATAATAATAATTTCATTTATGATTTAATTTAATTTTTATCGAAGCATTGCGTTTATTTTATATATTTTTTTCTTTCTTATCCCAAATGTCTTACATAGATATATATTTAATACCCAGACTGACAGCCAACAAATTTCGTTCATCACAAAGCTGTTGGCCGTACCGGGACTCTCTGGTGGGCATTCTGGCATGGTATCCATTATGCCAGAGGGATCGTCAAATAACCAACATGTCTATAAATTCCAGCATGGTGCGAGGTGCAGGCAGCAAGCCTCCCCTACTTCCCAGCTCGAGTGGCTAGCCCCAACGAGGTGGACGACACGATGCACCCGGCGGAGTTATTCCGGGGCAGGGTCCGCGAGGGAGTGCCCCCACCGCTGTGCGCCGGGCGGTGCGTCGCTCCTCCGACGGGCCCAGTCTGCGCCTTCGATGCCGCGGGCACAGCCAGGACCTTCGCGACCCTCTGCGAGCTAGAGGCTGTGTCATGCCGCGAGAGCCGGTGTAAGTATGCTTACCTACTGGTCTTCGATCAAAAATGTATTTACCAAATTTTAACCCTTAAATGCCAGACTCAAATGGGAGTGGGCGGGCCACGTGTGCAGGATGCACCCTGACCGTTGGGCAAAGGTTTCCATGGAATGGGATTTTTTCGATGGCAGAAGACGACGAGGCCGGCCGCCAACTCGATGGCGCAAGGAGTTGGTGGACTTCCACACCAACTGGAAGGAACTGGCCCAGGACAGAAAAGCGTGGGGATTATTGGGGGAGACCTTTGCCCAACAGTGGGACAATATAGGTTAGATAAAAAAAAAAATGGACGATTTTTGTTTCACGTTTTAAAAATATATTTGTGTAATAGACATGTATTACAATCGAGGAAACGTGAGTAAAAAAATCTAGACATTAATTTACCATACTTTTTTGTAATAATGTGAGTGTTGTTTATAAACTACATTGCGCAAAATAAAAAATAAAAATTATGAAGGTAAATTTTATGTGTGATTTTTTGTATGTTGTTTATAAACAACATTGTCCATTTAAGGGTTAAATATTTTTTCTTCTAATAATAGTAGTTTAAAAACTAAAAAACACGCTTATCTGACCGTTTTAAGTGGGTCAAAATCGCGCCCAAAGAAGTCGGTTACAAACAAACATACAAACAAAAATACAAAAAAATGTAATAATTGTATCAAATTAGTGTATTGTCATCGGTCCTCAATAAATCTACAAAGTTTCAACGAAATCTGGCCGTTTAAAGTGGGTCAAAATCGCGCCCAAAGAAGTCGGTTACAAACATACAGGTGAAGCTATAATACTCGTATAAAGCGTGTAAAAACGACAAGAAAAATAAGACCACAAGTAAGAGTGTGGTCTTATTTGAGTTTGAGGAATTTAAGCGTTATCACTATAGTAATACAGTTGAGTTTTCTAACGCTCACTGCGTACGGTCATAAGATTTTATAGCAGTTATTGTGGAGCAAGATAGTTTATGTTTATTTGCACTAGTGGAAATTCAATCTTAAGATACAGTGGTAAAATTGACTTGAATTGAAACATAATTTGTATTTCTGTGTATATTGTAATAGATATAGTAGTATAGTAAATTCATGCTATTTTTTTGTCCTGTGTTTGTATGCAATAAAAACAAATACATAATACATATGTAACTCTAACTATTATATGTATGTACCATATTGGCAATTAATAATATTTTTACTTCTTTTTACTTTACTTTTAACTAGTTACATACATTGATGAGTAAACTAGCTACGATAAGCTACGATAGATAGAAAATCGTTCTACGTGTATCATTCGATATTATTATGTGTTTTATTAATTATATCTAAATTTTAACACCTAAAATTTTTTCTTTACTTTAATTAATATGTTATAAATAAAACATTTTTATTTTCCAGATTATGCAATCACCAGCTTGGGAGAATGCTGATATGCAGAAACTAAAATTATTAGTTAATTTAAATATTCTACCCAATTTTTTTTTTCACTTTTTTAACTTTATAACCATACTTACTTTATTTCAATTATTATGAATATTATATTTGTAGCTTTTTATTATAAATGTACTGCTTTTTGGGTCACGAAAATCTAACAACCTTATATTGTACAGCATATTCGTAGCAAAATTTTTTATTCAAAAATAAATTAAACTTTTCGATATGTGTGTTTTGATTAATAAATGGATGTTTTGAGGAAAGGTAGAAAATATGAAGGCTTTTAAACAACTATTTAGACTTAAAAGTTCCTAAATTCAAAAATTTCTTGTAAGTTTTTATTATTATAGGTTAAATCACTGACCTCTTTGTGTACTAGTATATACTCGTAGGTCAGTGGGTTAAATAAATTTACGTAAAAAAAGCTGTGGATGCTAATTACATATTTTGTGACGTATTTAGTATCAAATACCATTAATCTTATTTATAGTACCAAGTACAAAGTATTGACAGTACTTTTATGTGAATAAATTAATACAATTTTCTATAGGCCTATAAGTTTTTCTTTCACTTCTATATACATTTCTTTGCGTTATATAAGTATAAAAAGTATCCGATGTGTTAATTCAGAGTCTAAGCCAAAAATTTCCATACTGATTTCATCCAAATCGGTTCAGTCGTTAAAGCCTGAAAAATAACAAATACCCAAGCAATCTTCCTCACAAAACTTTCGCATGAATAAGAAATCAGCGTAAAGCTTAAGATATCAAGTAGGCCATTTTTAGGATTCCGTACCTCAGAGGTAAAAGCGAGACCCTATTACTCAGCCTCCGCTGTCTGTCTGTCACCATGTTGTATATCAAAAACCGTGGCAGCTATAAAGCTGACATTTTCACAAGACATGTATTTTTCGTGCCGCTATAACAAAAAATAACTAAAAAGAAATAATCCCCCATACAACAAACGTGTTTTTTGCCATTGTTCTAAAATAATGGTACACTTTATGCGTATGCCCAGTACGCACTTGGCCAATAATTTATATTGCGCTGGAGGTGCTAGGTCCTTAGGAATAAATTGGCTAATTTCAAACTAGCTGCACTACCAAGTTTAAAAGTTCCTATAGGCAGCTTTATTAGATTTAGAACCTACGAACAGTGAAAGAAGAAATAGAGTCATACAGCAATAATTATCAAAATAGACTAGACCAACATGTAAATCAACTGGCTGCTGAATTGAGGGGAGTGGGCAGTGTGAGATTCTCTCGACTAAAGAGAAATAGTATATCAGATTTAGCAATAAGATTTGCGGACAGAAGATGAGTATGGCATCAATGGATGCTCAGCTCAGCTGAAGATAATAATCCCGATGAAAATTAGACACCATATTAGATTATTGTTCCTTGGAAACAGATTGCTAAGTAGTAGGATATAAATAAAAAAAAAAAGAATAGGCAGCTTTCTGCTTTATCGTCGGAACCTGTATACAAACCAGCTCCAATGTTGTTACACCAAGAGAAAACAAACGAAAGCAAACTCAATTATTATGCCTTACTTATGCTTACTTAACGTTACGTACCATCAACAGCTGAGACGAACATGACAATATTAAGATTAAGTGGCATCCATACAATTTAGAATAACTTTATCCATTTACATGTGGTTCAGATTTTAAGAGTACTCTAGGCTGGAAGATGGAAGCGAGTGTGGCTCGGTGGTAATAACGTCTGCTTTTCAATCAAACGGCCCCTGGCTCGATCCCGGCCCTACACCAATGACTTGTTTTACAAGTTATCTGTGGATTTGCACTCGCTTTACGGTGAAGGAAAACATCGTGAGGAAACCGGCATGATTGAGGACCACAATATCCAAAGACGTGTGTCATCCGCCAACCCGCACTTGGCCAACTTGGTGGATTATGGCCTATATCTCTCTCTTTTCGTGAGAGAATGCCCCGAGTCCCAGCAGTGGGAACGTATAGTGGGTTGCTTATGCTTAAGCTAGGATGGAATCAATTTTTCCTAGTTTGCATTGTTTGCAGTATCACGAAACAAATTTCTCGGTTAGTGCAGAATAGCAATACTCGTTCCGGCTTCATCATCAGAACAGCTCCAGGGTTTGTATATCCCTTTTTTCGATAATACAAAATAACTGCTTCAAGTAGTAAGCAATTTGGATTAGCTTTAAATTAATAACTAGAGTTAATCCAAAAACTCAAACCCACCACCAAAGGACAGTGTGTCTAGCATACTGGTAGCATTATCACGTTGAATGGCAAAGCTGATACGTTGAGCTAAAATATATTATTATACTAGCTGCGCCCTGTGGTGTCGCTCGCGCCCATAAAAAGCCTACGAGTATCGTATGTATATGTTAATCCAAGGTTAACCTTCTTCTTATCTTCATACCAAATTTCATTGAAATCGGTCCAGCCGTTTGACCGTGAAGAAGTAACAGACATAAACTTACACACTTTCGCATATATAATACTAGGTGCTGCCTGCGGCACCGCCCGCGTGTAGGCCGCTTTTTAACCGACTTCAAAAAGGAGGAGGTTATATATTCGACGTGTATGTATTTTTTTTTTTTTTTATGTATGTTCACCGATTTCTCAGCCATTTGTGGATCGATTCTCAAAATTCTTTTTTCAATTGGAAGAGTATGGTTCTGAATTGGTCCCATTGTCACCAAAACTGGTTCTGATGATGGACTCCTAGGGAAATCGAAGAAAAACCTAAAAAGTTAGGTTGTTTTTACGCATGAAGAGAGATTCACGCTCGTTTGGCTGTAGTGATATTCATGAAATTTGAGAAGAAAATAGGTAAGACTATGTGTTAACACATACGCTACTTTTTATCCCGAAAATAAATACTATTCCCGTGGGATGCACCAAATAACATATAAATCTTTTTAACTTCTTCACGCTCGAACGGTTGTACTGACATTGATGAAATTTGGAATGAAGATAGGTTAGACTATGTGTTTACACATAGGCTACTTTTTATCCCGAAAATAATTATTGTTCCCGTGGGATGCACAAAATAACACATGACACACTGATTTCGCTAAAATTTGATATAGGGGGTAGACTAGACCTTGTATAACACGAAGGTTACTTTTTATCTTCATTAATTAAAATTAAGTCTGTTTTTAATTAAGTCATTGCTATTCCCGTGGGATGCCCAAATAACTCGATAACCTGTTTTACTTCTACGCGCTCATACGGCAATACAGATTTCGCTCATCAAATTAGCAGCCTGGCTAACAAAAGTAATCTGACGCGAACATCGAGGCTAAGCAACGGCCCATGCGGCCAGTCTTTGGATGGGTAACCATGCACAAGACTTCCATAAAAAAATGTGATATTTTCATCTGGGCGTTACTGTGCTTCGGATAACACGTTAATTTGTTGGGCCTGGACCACTACTCTTAGTACAAGCAGGGGTCAAACTAAATCAGGGGCTTGAAAAACTCTCGACGCCAGAGCTTGGCCACTTGGGTCATACTTAGTGGAAGAAGGAACTGTAAAATTTGATATATTAATAGACAAGACCCTCGAACGGATAAGGAAAATATTTACGCACTCGTTTCGCTAGGAGTTATCCCGCTTCGTTGGAATTTCCCCCAGGATGTTCTGGGCTTATGACACTCCAAATATTATATAATTTGTGCTGCTTTGGACTTCAAACGGTTCGAACAAATACGGTGAAAATTTTCGCGCTCGCTTCGCACGCGCATGGCTCGTTTCGCTCGCACTTGGTTCTAGTACGTTTTGACACAACAAACATTATGTAATTTGTGCTGCTTTGCACTTTTTTATGCTCAAACGGTTGGAACAAATACGGTGATAATTTTCGCGCTCGCTTCGCTCGCGCATGGCTCGTTTCGCTCGCACTTGGTTCTAGTAAGTTTTAACACAACAAACATTATGTAATTTGTGCTGCTTTGGACTTCTTTATGTTCAAACGGTTGGAACAAATACGGTGAAAATTTTCGCGCTCGCTTCGCTCGCGCATAGCTCGCTTCGCTCGCATCCACCTCTTTTCGCTCGCACTTGGTTCTAGTAAGTTTCGACACAACAAACATTACGTTATTTGTGCTGCTTTGGACTTCTTTATGTTCAAACGGTTGGAACAAATACGGTGAAAATTTTCGCGCTCGCTTCGCTCGCGCATAGCTCGCTTCGCTCGCATCCGCCTCTTTTCGCTCGCACTTGGTTCTAGTAAGTTTTGACACAACGAACATTATGTAATTTGTGCTGCTTTGGACTTCTTTATGTTCAAACGGTTGGAACCAATAAGGTGAAAATTTTCGCGCTCGCTTCGCTCGCGCATAGCTCGCTTCGCTCGCATCCACTTCTTTTCGCTCGCACTTGGTTCTAGTAAGTTTCGACACAACAAACATTATGTAATTTGTGCTGCTTTGGACTTCTTTATGTTCAAACGGTTGGAACAAATACGGTGAAAATTTTCGCGATCGCTTCGCTCGCGCATAGCTCGCTTCGCTCGCATCCACCTCTTTTCGCTCGCACTTGGTTCTAGTAAGTTTCGATACAACAAACATTATGTAATTTGTGCTGCTTTGGACTTCTTTATGTTCAAACGGTTGGAACAAATACGGTGAAAATTTTCGTGCTTGCTTCGCTCGCGCATAGCTCGCTTCGCTCGCATCCGCGACATTATGTAATTTGTGCTGCTTTGGACTTCTTTATGTTCAAACGGTTGGAACAAATACGGTGAAAATTTTCGCGCTCGCTTCGCTCGCGCATAGCTCGCTTCGCTCGCATCCACCTCTTTTCGCTCGCACTTGGTTCTAGTAAGTTTCGACACAACAAACATTATGTAATTTGTGCTGCTTTGGACTTCTTTATGTTCAAACGGTTGGAACAAATACGGTGAAAATTTTCGCGCTCGCTTCGCTCGCGCATAGCTCGCTTCGCTCGCATCCACCTCTTTTCGCTCGCACTTGGTTCTAGTAAGTTTCGACACAACAAACATTATGTAATTTGTGCTGCTTTGGACTTCTTTATGTTCAAACGGTTGGAACAAATACGGTGAAAATTTTCGCGATCGCTTCGCTCGCACATAGCTCGCTTCGCTTGCATCCACCTCTTTTCGCTCGCACTTGGTTCTAGTAAGTTTCGATACAACAAACATTATGTAATTTGTGCTGCTTTGGACTTCTTTATGTTCAAACGGTTGGAACAAATACGGTGAAAATTTTCGTGCTTGCTTCGCTCGCGCATAGCTCGCTTCGCTCGCATCCGCCTCTTTTCGCTCGCACTTGGTTCTAGTAAGTTTTGACACAACGGACATTATGTAATTTGTGCTGCTTTGGACTTCTTTATGTTCAAACGGTTGGAACAAATACGTTGAAAATTTTCGCGCTCGCTTCGCTCGCGCATAGCTCGCTTCGCTCGCATCCACCTCTTTTCGCTCGCACTTGGTTCTAGTAAGTTTCGACACAACAAACATTATGTAATTTGTGCTGCTTTGGACTTCTTTATGTTCAAACGGTTGGAACAAATACGGTGAAAATTTTCGCGCTCGCTTCGCTCGCATCCAGCTCGATTTGCTCCCAATTGGTTGCCTGCCTGGCACATGCCAAATTTTTTCATCGTGAAGTTTATTTGGCTCTCCATAGCTAAAACTTAAATAAAATATCTTTACCAACCACTAAAAATGTAAAAATAAAATTGTTTTAAAAAACAAACAACCGACTTCAAAAACACAACTAAAAAGGGAAAAATAATTTTAAGCCTAAATCAAATCAAGAATATATAAATAGAATAGGAGAGTTTATTTCATGTACTTATATAAAACTATTTGCCATTTTTAATAATCCTGTATTCTTGAAGTCGGTGCCATCTAATAAGAACAAATTAATGTTTGTTAAAAAAAAACTATTTTCAATTGTCTTTCTTTGCTGGCACCGACTCCAAGAATACAGGATTATTAAAAATTGCAAATAGTTTTATATAGTAAAGGCACCTTATTCCGAGGGGTTCTAGAATTGGCACCATATTCCGAGGTATTTAGAAAAATAGCGCTTACAAGAGATTTAATTAATGAAAATTAATGCAAGATTTTCCATTCAATAGATAATATATTTTTGCGTAATTATATCATCAAAAAAGTGGTGTCATGTGTAAACAGTTTGAAATAATCGGTAAGAATAGCGACAGCAGCTGGCTCAAAAGCACGTTTCATACATTTTGGACCCTGTGCACGTGAGTACCATGTTTTTTTAAATAGTGTTATTCTCGTTATTTTTGTACTCTGTGTTTACTTCTTTGTTTTAAACTATTTAAAAAATATGTTTTTAATCTAAAACACTTAACTTTTGTGCATTTTTCTGAGTAAATTAAGGCCCAAATGTATTTTGAATATACCTCGGCATTAGGTGCTTAATATTTTAGTCAGTTCCTAATTACGATGTATACCGCGGAATAGCGATTTCATAGACTTGATATATATTTAGATTTTCTGGGTTGTTTTTATGATTAAGGATATCTCGGTTTGGATTTGACAAATTAAATATTAAATGAATATTAAAATCTTTTTCCGAGGTAAGTTTTTGCATCACATTCACTAATGATAGCATGTAATAGATGACTCATTTACCTATTTTATTAATTCGTTGTATGGAAAAGATAAGAAAGAAAATTAAAGTTCATATTTAATCTAATATAAGTGTTAGCAAGTAAAATATATATTTACGACGATATTGCAAATAAGATTTTTTCTGTATAAAAAATATGAAAAATTTATACATTTTTTAGTACTCGGAATTAGGAAACATGATATTTTTATATGAATCGCTATTCCGATGTACAGTAGGTCGGGATAAGGTTCTATACGCACGTAATTCCGTGGCACAGACTCAATTAAAATACAGAGTATTCACAACTTATACAGGTAACAATGTAGTTTTAGTAAATGCAAAACTAAATAAAAAATTATAAATTAACTATTCTCCTATCATAATCATTAGTAACTATCACAAACTAAGAAAGATAGCGGTAAACGTTTATGTATAATTTTCAAATACAAATAATGTATGTACTTATTACTATTATTTTACATAATGCCTTGCTTGGCAGAGAACCCTATATTAAGACGTTTGTATTACTGGATGGATTTGATTTATCTAAATAATTAATGTGAATAAATAAGTAGTCATTTTTTAAACAACATGTATCATTCCTACCGGTTCTATTTTGTAAACTCGGAATTAAGGACCAAATACATCGGAATAAGGATTTTTACATCGGAATAAGGGACTTAGGACTTTTTTCAGATTTAATTTAATTTTAAATACAAAGTTCAACCCAATAATGAAATATATAGTCTATTTGAAAAGTAAAAACAATAAAGCTTCTAAAATAAATAGCCAAACTGTTAAAAAGGTTCAGTTAATGCCTAATATTCAATATCCTTTCAAGTTTTGGTGAAAATACCGCGGAAATAGGTGCCTTTACCTTAAGTACATGAAATAAACTCTCCTATTCTATTTATATATTCTTGATTTGATTTAGGCTTAAAATTATTTTTCCCTTTTTAGTTGTGTTTTTGAAGTCGGTTGTTTGTTTTTTAAAACAATTTTATTTGCGTAACTTGTGGAAACTACAATTATCCAAAGTACTATTTCATGCATCAAATCTATATTCCAATATAAATATTAATCAAATCTATTGTTCAATATATTCCTTCAAATCAAATCTATTGTCCAATATTTCCAATATATTTATTAGTGTTTTAGCTACGTTGGATAATAATGAGTTCAAAATGGCCGCGGCCACAAAAAGACTTGATTAGTAGAGTACATTACATTGTAATAAATTTCAAATCCCAGATGGCTGGAACAAAAAAGTTCTGTTGGGGACTTTCTAAATTTTTAATTAACTGTACCTATGCATGGATAGAAAGAGAGATATACAATTCTTTATTGGCCATAAACATGAAATTTAAAAAAGAAAAGGCTTACTAATAAGTGTGCCACAATTATGCATATTACGTACTTAAATATATATTTACCATGTTCATTACTTAAACACTATATTGTTTATAAGAAAAAAGTTAATAGAAAATAAAGGCTATTATAATCTCAATTTGAAACTAAGCATATATGTGCTAGCTATATAGTGATATGTGCGTAAGTAAACATTTATTTCGACTACACTACATAAATAAGTAAGTAATAACTACGTAAGTTAAACTTTCCTATCTTGTTTACTAGGAAACTAGCGGCGACATACAGTCTACCTTATCTAAGTTTTCCTACATATTGTAGGACAGTTAGCGAACATAACCCTAACGCACTTTGAACGCGACACTGATAAACATATCTCAGGGTTGAATGTATACATATGTATAGATATACGAGTACATATATAATTATATATACCTAATTACTCGTTTATGTGTTTTCTTTCCTAAACTTGTTTGTAAGTAGGTTTAGTTTATTCTTGTTTTTGTTTATTTTGTATTTGTTTGGTACATCTTCCATTATGTTAATAGTATTTTCCATACAAAGGTTGCCTGGAAGAAAAATTGCTACAAGTGATAAAGTCACCTATTAAGCAACAGATTTATTTTAAATTAAATATATTTTTTTTAATATTAGGACACATTCACACACGGCTGGTAAACCCCATACTGAACCAGTTCTAGCTCGTATTATGGTTGCTAACACAACTGATATTACTACATATACATACATACATATTATATGTAAATACATATTTAACACCCAGACTCACAGCCAACAAATTTAGTTAAGCACAAAGATGTTGACCGGGCCGGGAATCGAACCCGGAACCTTCTGATTAGCAGACCGACATGGTAACCTATACGCCAACGAGGTCGTCAAATTGCTGGAACTGGGTTTTATTTTACTTATTGTTTTTGTTTGTACAATAAAGAATTCTTTTATTGTATTGTAATGTATTGTATTATGCTCTGGCTTCATTCGAGACGATAAAGGTTAACCAGTTTATAGGCCTACTTCCACGTCCGATCTCCACACGGATGTTCTAAGACCTCATTTGAGGAATAAAGATATTTTCTTCGAAATTCGAATTTCAAAAATTGTTATTCTCTCTAGCTTCAACAAAATCTTCTTTGTGTGGTTTTCATTCGACGACAATCCACGAAAAAAAATTTGTTTGGGAATATCAACGAAAAGAAGAAAAAATATTCTAATCGAACTTCACTATGTAAATTCGTGTGTTCATCAATTAAATATATAGTAGATACAATAATTAGATAGATAGATAGAAAATTCTTTATTGGACACATTCATTAAATTTAAAAAAAAAGAAAAAGAAAGAACTTACAAATTAACGTGCCACAATTGGCGGCCTTATCGCTTAAAGCGATCTCTTCCAGGCAACCTTTGGATGGAGAGGAGTTTATAAACGACTGAACAAGGACGTAGTACAATAAAGAAGATAATAAAATACATAAAATAAAATATTTAAATTGTAGGATCACACTTAAACTAATAGTATTCTGCTAATACTCCTATTATTCTTCTTCGTATGAGATAAGTGGCCAAGCTCTATCGCCTAAGGCCTCCGACTTGGCTTAACGACTGCTTTTATTAAGACTAACAGCCGGGACCAATAATTTAACGTGTCATCCGACTCATGGAAGAAAATGCCACTTTTTCTTAAAACGACAGTCATGTGGATCGTCACCCATACAAATACCGTCTGCGTCAACCTTTACTAAGCTGCGATGATCGCTTCAGATCACCTTAGTTAATTTATTGTACTATAAAGGCGAATGTTTTTGAGTTAAGATTAAATGGCAACATGTGTAGATTTAAAATAAATTTATCGTTTATATATTACGGTATTTTTTAACCGATGCCATCACAGAAACTATGTTTAATAAGTTGTAAAATGACAATTGGCCAAGCGAGAGGAACGTCTCTACATCAACTGAGTTTTTGCTTTATGGAAACTATTTTACGAAAACGCTTTTTCTATCCTTCTAAGTTTGTAACTAGTTATCTAACAGAAGTTTTTAATACTACTTTGTATAAACACCCGTGTTAATTCCGAACTGTACGGGTAGATGGCGATACCACGTCAGAATTACATTTCTGAATCGCGGTGACGCGTGTTTTCTCGCATGCATGGGTGTTTTGTGCGCGCGTCAATCGTAGACAGAGAAAACAAGAAGTAGTTTTATTTAATAAAACATCGTCAGCGTCCAGTAGCTGGTGCGGCGACTACCTACTAGAGATGTGCGACTGCGAATAATCTGACCAGTCGAATTATCTACAACTACTAATATACACGTTCGATTTGAATATTAGTAATATACTAATGTTAATAATCGAATGATGACTACTAATTAGTTACTAATGGCGTTTTGACTCGATTGTTAGCGAATCTTGTCAATGTCACTTGTTAGTTTCGAATGATATGAATCGTTGGAGTGGAGTCGGCTCAAGTAGTAACGTATTCATTCAGTCCGGTTAATTTTGAGTGGGTATCATGTAAGTTACTAATTTTCGGAGATCATTCGAATGAGTCGAATGATTTATAAAGTCGAATAATTCGACTGGAATCATTCACAGTCGCGCATCGCTACTATCTACCTGCTCTTCCTGCCTTGGTAAGAAGGCAGTGAAGGAGTACAAATTGTTCAACTTCTAGGATCTAAGTTTGGTGTTCTACAACGTTTTGTCCTACAAACTTTTCATGACTATCATTTCATACCTTTGCATTCTGCCTCTCCTCATTTTATACCGAATTATGTTTAAAACTATATTTATTTTGTTATCCTAAAGAAACTTTTATTGAAGGACAAAAATAAGACAATTTGAAAAATAAAAGCTTTTAATAGATAAGAAAAATATCGCATAGAGCAAATTCACAACTCTAACAACTACATTTCAGACAATTATTAGGAAAACCTATTATAAAACTAGAACAATTTTATATATTTTTTTTACATTTTATAGATTGCAAGGCATTTTGGCAAGCAGGTAGAGTAATCATGCGACTCCGATATTCTGGCTTTAAGTGGATAAATCGAAGCTAGAATTACTAGCTCTCAAGGAGGCTGTCAGAGCCAGTGTATTTTTCTTTATTTTTTTTACACACGGCTGGCTAACCCCATACTGAACCATTTCTAGTTCGTATTATGGTTGCTAACACAACTGACATACTACATGTACATACATACATATTTTATATAGATACATATCTGACACCTAGACCGACAACCGACAAATTTAGTTCAGCACAAAGATGTTGGCCGTGCCGGGAATCGAACCCGGAACCTTCTGATTGGCAGTCAGGCATGGTAACCATTACGCCAAGTTGATCGTCGTGTATAGGTTAGGCTTGGCGTGAGATTTTCAACTTTATAGTGGTAGGTAGTAAGGCAAGGAAAATATTCTTTACCACCATGCACTAGACAAGTAAACTTTACGATATTAAATTTTCAATATACTTATTACTAGTAAACAAAAGTGAAATTAGATGTAAAATAAAACCTCTAAATATAAAAGTAAAACATAAAATAAACCAAACATTTAACCAAAATTATATTCACGTTACAGACGATTATAAGGTAAGCTTACGAAATAGAGTTAAAGAAATAAATTTTGATTCTCGTACAGCTTAAATAAACTCTGCGATATTGTTTACAAACTTGAACTTCAATATCTAACTATGAATCAACAAAAATGAATTTAAATGTAAAATAAAACTTTTTATTAGAAAAGTAAAACATAAAATAAACCAAACACATAACTAAAATACGAGTAAAACTACGCTACAGACGATTATAAGGTAAGCTTATGAAATAAAGATAAAGAAATAAATTCTGATTCTCAAACACATTGAAGCAAACTCTGAGATATTGTTTACAAAGTTAAACTTCAATAACTAGCTAGATCACAGCGTCTTTGATGTTACGACTTTTCAATTTACAAAAGTATATTATAAATTTTATAACGAACTTAAATCTAATATAGGTAACACGCTGAAAATTTCCGAATTTAAATACTTGATGTTCCTAAACTGAATTTGGCCAATAACTTTGTATTCCAATAAACTATGATTTAAATTATGGTAACAAAAAAACTAAAATAAACCTAATTATAAGTGCAAAAAGATGGAATATGAGATTTAGTTGATAAACAAATGTCGATCTTCATATATTTGATTCCGTTCTGTACATCGGAAAATGTATATACCTACACCGAAAGAACTAGTAAACAAAGCTAACTTTTTTGTTTACAGACCGGACGGTATTTGGTGTACAGAGCGGAAGGCACTAAAATGACAACATTTATGACCTTATCTAAGCAGTGTACATTGGTGAAAGTAACTTATTGATTACAATTTTGATTATAGATTGCAAGTGAATTTTGTAGCGCAAAACAGCACCCCCTATGTTTCGTGTTTTAGACACTGTCAACTGTCATCACACCTAATGATAATAGCCACTGCTATCAGTGGTAATAGATACAAATATGACTACGTTCGCGACTGTAGTCTGAAAGCTTATTCATTAATAATTTTGATTAGAATAGAGCAATCTAAAAAGCAGTTAGACGCCTGTAACGCTGCAATAAGTCTGAGCAAAGTATTTTTTTGTATCTATTAGCATCAGTGGCTATTATCATTGGCACTAACGCTTGTTTCCGGGCTCTGAACACGAGATTCGGGGCTTGGGGACTACGCTAGCTTAAAATATAATATAACTTTAACCTATAGTTATTACCCAAAACATTTTAGATTATAATCCTTAATAATCGATTAAAACAATTGATCAATTTTCACCCTCTAACATAAAAATAAAGATTAAAAATAAAGTTACACGGAAAAATAAGAAAATCTAACCTAAATGTAAATGGTAAGTATAAGAATACATAACAAACGTATCTTCGTCTCCTTCTTTCTTCATTTAATGGTGCTTGATCTAAGAGAGACGGATGCCATCGGAGCCGGGACACTCTCCTTTGCTGACCCTCGAGAGCGCTGAAAAATTTAAAATGTAATATTACATATTGTGTAAATACTTATTTTTTGCTAGGCGTATATTCAAATTCAGTTTATTTACATAAATGACACTTACAGATAAACCAAACGTATCACTTAGACTAGTAGAAAATTAAACTAAAATAAATTACAATACTAAGAACTATTATTATGACTAGGCTTAAATGCTATAAAGATCAAACAAACTATTTACAATTATATATTCCTAAGTTATAAGAAATGTATATTCATTAATTTAATTTGTGCACAATGAATCTTTTTTCATTCTTTCTTTCTTTCTTTCAAATTATATACCTACATACTGGCTGACCCGGCAAACGTTGTATTTGGTATGAAAAATAGATAGTAGAAAACTGTAATGTAGTTTTCTGCATTCGAAAAATATATACTAACTCTTCAAGCTGGTTAATAGCTGAGGAGACAAAATATTGCCTCCATAAAAAAAATATATTGTAACTACCTGTCTATGCTTACTTTCCATCATAGTTTACGACATTGCAAAACCATTATAGAAATATAATGTAAAACCCAACACTTCGTATGAAAAATGGCGTCACGGTAAGCGGAGCGCAACTGTTGCTGTAATATTATCACTGTTCAAGTTACTACTGCGCATTCTATGTCACCGTGCACACCATTGTCTATGGGAGACGATGCAAATCGTGACTCATGGTTTCCTTGCCACGGGAAATTTGATTTTGGATGGGTGACCGTGAATGACATTTCATAGTATTTTGATTTCGGATAGGTCATTCGAAATCCTAAAATAAGACTTTATCCAATAACGACTGCTTGTACTAAGACTAACAGCCGGAACCTACAATTGAACGTGTCATCCGGTCACCACAGCGCCCAGATGAAAATGTCACTTTTTAGAATACCTACAGTTTTTTTTGTATATGGTCACCCATCCAAAGACAGTCTGCGTCAGCCGTTACTTAACTTCGATGATCGCGTCAGATCACCGCAGCGAACCGAGCTACAGGCGCTATGGTACAGAATCACAGTATAACTTTACTGAGTGTCAGAGTAAATGAATCAAGAGGTGTCATTTTTATTCTGGTTCTATTTTTGTTAACTACATAATATGTACGTGGTAAAGTAACTGGTGTTAAGTTCTTAGGCCACTCAGGACCTCCGACTTGAAGCTTTTAGCCTTAATTACTTTTTTTTACTCGTAATGTTCTTGCGATTGATCGCAATTCACCTAATGGTAAGCGATATTGCGATCTAAGGTGGAGCGCGCTTGCCCAGAAGAAACCGGTTCACTCTTACCTTGAAAACAGCTAGATTATAGTTATCGGGGAACAGGGAATTTGGCAAAGAATTCCGCACCTTCGTGGTACGCACAATGAAGGTGGACGCAAACCGCTTAGTACCCTTTGTGAACTATTATTAGTATCACTGGTGATCTCATTGAAATAATTTTCCTATCGTGATAAATTTCTGTCTGACTACGAGTACGTCTGGGCGGATGTTTGGACTTATTGTACCGAGAACCCGTATCAATTTTCCTGTTTTGCAAGTTTTTAGGACTTAAACTACAAGTATTTATATTTTATCTTATCTAGACGTCTACTGTGTTTCCTGGTTTATTCATGGTCCGAGGTCTGCCGAATACAGTTTATGAAATGCTACAAATTTATTTTTCTTTTTTGCAAGCGAATTGTATGTTTACGGTTAAATCTTATTTAAGCTTTACTAAATGATGTCTCATTTATGCAATGCATATTTGCGTCGTCTTTTTAGTTACACTATTTTATTCTTAGTACGATGTAATAGAGGCTTGGTTAGCCCTGGTGTCGAGAGTTTTCAAGCCAATAGAGGCCATGACCTCTTATATCTAAAATTAATGGACTTACTGTTGGAGTCATCTGACTAACCGAAACGCTCAGATATACGAGTAAATGTCACTTTTTAAAACAGTCTCTGATCACTAAATAAACACATATAATGATAGCTTTACTACCCTATATACAGTATACAAACAAATTCTTGGTGATGCTAAATTTGGAAAAAATACGCAGTAACTTGACCCTTTCGACTATATAAGTAACTTTTCAATTGCTTTAACTGTTTATGATGTATAGCACCTAGCTAAGGTGATCTGACGCGATCATCGAAGCAAAGCAACGGTCGATGCGGACGGTGTTTGTATGAGTGACCATGCACAAGAATATCGTTTAAAGTGGCATTTTAATCTGGATGCTACCGTGGATCGGATGGCACGCATTAAATTGTAGGTCCCGGCTGTTAGTCTTAGTACCAGCAGTCGTTAAGTCAAGTCAGAGGCCATCGAGCGGCTTGAAAGGTCTCGATACCAGAGCTTGGCCCTCATCTCATATGAAGAAGACGACTGCATGTTTATGATTAAAAACGGTAAAGCTGTGTATTGAAGTTGCCAAAAGATAGCTTAATCTGAAATCCGATATCGAGGTAGTGCCATCACTTGCATTGTGTGCGCATTCAGGAGTGTAGTTTTTAAAACTAAAATAGTTAGCGATTTGGTGTACAAACTGTTGAAGCTACTTAATTGAATAAACCTTATATCTTTAAATGAGCAGTTCTTGTATATATATAATTGGAATCTCGGAATCTGCTCCAACGATTTTCATGAAATTTAGTATATAGGGGTTCGGGGGCGAACAATCGATCTAGCTAGGAATCATATTTATACAATGGTGGCGATTCAGCGGCACACTCGACTAAACCAAATTTAAAGAAGCCCCGTCTCTTTTCATCTTAGGTGGCCAGAAAGAGACGGCACGCTGTGCATCATAGCCAAACCAACTAAAATCACGTCAAATGTAGAAAATATAGGCGACTTTAGTCCGCACTCATTTGTATCACCTCTAAAACTGCCTGCACATTCCATATTTGACGTGATTTTAGTTGTTTTGTCTGTGGTTCAGAACGTGCCGTCTCTTCCTGGCCACCTAAGATGAAAAGAGACGGGGCTTCTTTAAATTTGGTTTAGTCGTGTGTGCCGCTGAATCGCCACCATAGTCATATTAAAAAAAAAATACGGTCCACCGGGTACTGATAAAAATGTATAAAAAAAATTTGCTTACTGTCTTTATGTTCGCAGTTGTAGTTGTTCATGACGCACTCGCTGCCGAAAGACTTGGGTTTCTCTCCGGGTTTGCCCGCGCAGATGGGTTCGAATTTGACCCCGGTGCAGTCGTGGGTGCAAGCCTTCTTCCTGGCTCCTTCTTCCTTCAACTTCTTCAAGTCCGGCAGACAGGAGACCGCCGCGATCATTGCCACTAGAATCGTTACAAAAACTTATATATTGAGTGTATTAAAAAACATTTAATGTGTAGTGTACTCCTTTTCATCCAAAAGTTGCCTAGAAGAGATCGCTGTTAGCGATAAGGCCGCCGTTTGTGGCACTTTGTAAATCTTTTTATGTTGTTACTTTTTATTTGTTGTACTTTGTATACTTTGCCCAATAAAGAGTTAATCTATCTAGCTATCTATCTAGTGTGAAAACATTTATAATTTTGCTTAGACCTTACTAACAAAATATATAAAAAAAAATTTAGTCTCAAGTAAAAAAATACTACATTTTTAGATATTAATTAAATTTTCATGTATTTATGTATGAAACTTTGGAATCTTGGTTGCTTAATAAAACACACTTCCCTTTTTCTAACTGTAAGTAATCAATTTATGAAGTCTTTTTTTTAAATAAAAAATATATTATCCTACTAAAATTATTGTAAATGCGAAAGTTTGTGTATAAGTGATTCAGCTTGTTAGTATGTTTGTTTGTTACTTCTTCACGCTTAAATGGCTTAACCATATATAAATTTTGCAAGTATATAGTTTAAGCCCTGTTTTAACACATAAACTACTTTTTATCCCGGATTAGCGCGAGTAGCACCACGGGGAACAGCTAGTATTTGTTATATGGCAAGATATTTATTACTTACATTCATATTTACCTATACCTCCGATTGGTATAGATAGGATGTTCTCGGTAGATAATTTTATTTACTTAGTTACACATTTATGTTATGAGATTGTGAAGGGTATTTAAAATCTAGAAAAATATCGTACGTGGGTAGAATACCTACATCCGGAAGATAAGTCGCATCAAGCAACCAGTAGTTATCTCGGACTAGAGATTCGCGACTGCTAATAAATAACCTGACCAGTCGAATTATCTACAACTACTAATATACACGTTCGACTTGGATAGTAGTAATATATATACTAATGTTAATAATCGAATGATGACTACTAATTAGTTACTAATGGCGTTTTGACTCGATTGTTAGCGAATCTTGTCAATGTCACTTGTTAGTTTCATATGAATGAAATATGAATGAATCGTTGGAGTGGAGTTGGCTCAAGTAGTAACTAATGTAGTATTCATTCAGTCCGGTTAATTTTGAGTGGGTATCTATCGTGTTAGTTACTAATTTTCGAAGATCATTCGAATCAGTCGAATGATTTATAAAGTCGAATAATTCGACTGGAGTCATTCACAGTCGCGCATCGCTATCTCGGACGTAAATATAATAAAGTAGGTATGTAGGTCTATATAAATCACGGCTATATCCTTTGTGTATCTGTCACCGCCCACTCTAGGATCAACTATCTCATCTGTGAGTCTCTATTTCCTCAGAGGTATCATCCGGGGGCCTTCAAAAGTAGAGTAAATAGGTATCTTATAGGTAAGCGTGCCATATCGTAGACTACAGCATAGCTATACATCAGGCAAGCTGGAGTCAAACGCATACCTTAAAAAAGACTTGCCGGACTAAAAATACTACCTATTAATATAGATTTTACTTGATTCTTTATTATTTAAGTTTAATATTGTTTATTTGCCAATACTTAATTACAGGAAGTAAACGTATGGGTATGATAATAAACTAAAATTTAACTTTAGAGCAGAGAAACCTAATTGACCACCAAAAAAGAAATGTAATGAAATAAAATATAAATTTAAATTAAAAAATATATAAGAACAATAAAATACTTTTAATAATAATATCCAAATAACCTTTCCGTAACCGTTCCCGGTTATATCGTTATTTGCATATTTGCAAATTCTAATAAGTAAATTGATAAATAATAAAATGAATTGTATTTTCAATACAATTTTATAAACTGAATATATAAAATATTATGCAAAATTATATTCTAAAGAAACCACGCGTCTCGTTCTGAATTACTCGATGATACAAACACTTTTTTATAAAGTCAGAAAGATATAAAGGTCGACCCAGATTCTAGAACATTAAGAACAAATGTACCGCATTGGCCAAATCCATCAACAAAATAGATAGCACTACATAAATCTTTCTCTTGTCCGTTATCCACTTAAAAAACCCGAATCGAGGGCATATTCGTCTTAGCTAATTTGTTTTATCTATCTAGAATACTTTGATGGGCTTATAGCAAATACCTATCCATTTACGAGTAATCTATGCTTGGTTCCTTCAATTGTTTTTTTAAAGATTGATAGACTTGTGCCCAAACTCAACTCTCCTGATGTTAAGTGATGTTGCGATCTAGGAGGGTTACCTACCGCGCGCTTACCTAGAAGAAACTGGTTCACTCTCGTCTTGAACACAGTGAGGTTATAGTTCAGAGGGAACAGGGTTTCAATTGTCAAATTCAGCCTTTATACTTGGACAAAAAGCTAAGTAGGTAATTCACATAAAATCCATTTTAAATACTTTGCAACCTATACCTACCTATCGTAAACAAATTGCTAAAATACTAGCTAAAATCTATGCTAAAATAATAGCTACTTTTACAATAGAAATTATTAATTATATTATTAACACTACAATTTAATAGGAAACATATTATATTTCAGCGTATTTTGTTGCAAATGGTACCACACGTTACTAGTAAGGTCACGGCCCAAGTCGCATAACATTTGAACAGTGCGAACAACGAGTATCTTCCTTTACACTTGCTATGATATGAAACCAATGACATTTATATCTAACTAGCAAATCCGGTGAACTCCGTTTCGCCACCAGAGATTCTTCAATTTCTGTTGAAATTTTCCTTAAATTTTGTTTGCTACAAACCTCACGGAGCCCGAGACCATTCCAACGAATGCAAAACCGTGGAAATCGGTTCGTGCGCTCTGGAGTTCAGCGTCAGGAAGGAAAATGTGACTTATTTTTATATAATAGACTAGCTGACCCGGAAAACGTTGTTTTGCCTCACTTAGGGGTATGAAAAATAGATAGTGTAGCTTATATGACACGTTCGTAGATTTACCATAGCAGCGCAATCTATTGATTACTTACTTAACCCAGTCGAAAGGTATCGACATCTGTTAGAATCATTTGGAGTTAACAGATAATTGTGACTGTCAAATAATAACAGAAAATAATTAGCAATAAATTAAAATTGCGACTATAATTTGAGATTTAAACTATCCTATCTCTCAAGTTGAATGAAATAGCATTATGTTACTTGAAAAATAAACAAAGTTGTTCTATCATATTTTAACCGAGATATAAACGTGTTGTGTACAACGTCTTATTTATTTAAAATTTAATGGTAGTTATTGTCAGACTTAAACAAAGAGACCCTTGTTCCAGTTATCACGTAAAAAAGACGATGTATGTAAGAATGTATTATAAAATTATCAACATTAGTCATCAAAGTGATGTCGGTCTTATACATAGTAAGCGTGATTCAAGACATGGACGACCTAAACGACCTATATACGAGTATATGTACATAATTATGTATATGATGCCTATATTCATCGCACAGTTACTCTCGTTGTATTCTGTAACAAATGACCTTACTAAAACCGGCTAGAATCTATTAGCGTTATTCTAGATGGTCATTGTAGAATCGCAATTGTAAAGATAGCTTATGTGAGAAAAGTTTTTCAAAAACTATTAAAGTTTTGTTAAAAATATTTTTAATATATAGATAAGTTAAAAAGTATGCCCTTGTCAAAAAATAGTTATATAGTTTTTCGAGTAGTGTAGGGACATTATGCGAGTACGGTTCGGTAGAAAAACGCTTTTCTTTTTCTGCTCCCAGCAGAAGGAACGTATAGTGGCTTGCTTATGCTATGCTAGGGACATTGGTCCTGCAAAATACTCGTCGTATAAGATTGACGACTTATATTTAAAACTTAACAAACACGCAAGCGACCCACAAACCTTTTCAAAAATTTATACATTAAAAAAAATTTTGATCTAGCTTTAGTTTTTTTTTGGTACTTAAAGCTCATCCAAGTTGCTTAGTTCATGTAATAGTTAGTTGGTATTATCGTAAAAGTAGATTGTAGCAGTAGAGTTTATGAAAAACAAAAAAAGAATCCGCTAATGTTGGAATGACCCCAAAAAGTTAAGAAATGCAAAACAAAGCAATGTTTTAATTTATTATAACACTAAACAGCGTTTCTTTTAATTTATTATAACTCAGATTAAACGCCAAATAGCGTTCCTGCACGTTTATAGGGTTTTAAGTTGGCTTTATGATCTAGATTGTCAAGATCACAGTCGTAAAACGTCGAGATAATAACAGGAAGGTGACCAGTTAGCTAACTACAATGTTTTGAGTCACGCGCTAAGGAAGAGTGCCTACGACAAATTGTCAAATTATCTCGTTTATTCAGGGTCGTTTTGTATAGGGTCCTTTATTATTATGTCTCTGCTCAGTGAATTTATTCACAACCTCTCGCCGATAAAACAGCTTCTTTTTAAGGTTTTATTTACAACAGTAATAAATAAAAACAAAATGGTGAACTTCAAGAAATTGGTCAAGTGCGAATCGGGCTTGTGCATGAAGAGTTTCATACCATTATTCATGAAATAGGCAAAAAAATCATGTATATTGTATGGGAGCCTTTGTATTAGTTTTATTCTGTTTTTGGATTTTTATTCTAGCGAAAATAGTTATTCTCTAAGTAGCCATTTTTACTGCACTCCCGAAGAGAAACTAGCTTTCTCAAACTGAGGGAATTCTGCTAAGAAAGCTAGAGCCAATAAAATAAGACTTTTATTTAATTTATTCTTAGCGCATAAATTTTGTATAAAAATGTAAGTGACAATTCTATTGCATTAATAAAAAAATATTATTATTATAATAGAAATACATCATTTATGAAAATATAAATTCTCTAGTGATCGCGGTTTATAAGATACATATACCCCAGTGACAAAAAGACAGAAAGACAGGCGAACGGGTGGGCAGCGAAGTCTTAGTAACAGGGTCCCGTTGGTACCCATAGAAACGGAAATAGAACCCTAAAAAGACACCAGCAATATGTACGAGGAAAATGCATAAACGGAAATTCCCCCGTTATTTGATATTCATATAGATACACAAAACACCATCAGATTAGCCACAGAAACACAATAAAACCGCCATCAATATCCCAACACAAAAGATTTCAACGCAACTAATTTACCACACAAATTCCTGTCCAAAAAACCGGACCTAATAGCCCATTGTGGCAAAAAACTTATTTATAGCGCAAAAAAACTTACCAAAAACGATCAAAGTTGCTGCTTTCATTTTTAATGCAAAAACTGGACTGCGGCCGCTGCGAGTGTGGACTGACTGGAAAGAGGTACCGGGCCTCTTTATAACCTACAAGAGAGGGGAGACTGATACACTTTTATACGACCCGACAACACCAAACAAAGCTAAGAACACGTAACCATTGACTTTTTTACAAAGAATGATACTCAAAACGCGTACAAGACACGCAATGTAAGCCAAACACGGCGAGTGAACCATTGACTCCGCATTAAAACGGGTCAGCGTATTTATTTGCAATGGAAAAACTTTATCTGTATTTTTTACCTATCGGGTTCTTGTTAAAATTCTTTTCTATTGTTTGAATTTGATTCTGTTTTGAGGAAGGCCTCAAGGATGCTATTATATAAGTTCCCAAATTAGCAGTACGATGGATGTTTGGAATTTCGTTCCGCTGTCGAAATACATAAACGAGGGTCGACTATAAAGTTTTTGCGCAAATTAAACTGTTTATTCGTATGCGAGTACATGTTATCGTCAACTTGATAATAAATCAAGTCAAAGTAGCGCAAACACAAAGTTGTCTACCTCAGAAATATAAAAAAATAAGTAAACAATTGATATATTCGTAGGTACTTGTTTACAAAAGAGACTCAAAACAAAGGTACAAAAAGTAATCAAGTTTATTGGTCGGTATTTTTTATAATATTTACTACCAGTTTCGTTTCATATAAGCCGTTTAAACCGTCTTTTTGAAATTTTCACCTAGAAATACCTTATCAGGTTTTTGACTACATTTACCTAAGTATGATTTTTTTTTTTACCCGTTACATCTAGGATTTAGTCCACCAAGACGAGGAACTTCAAAAATCAGCAATAATCTGGCCTAAGGTAGAGCGTGCTTAGTCATTTCTTACAAAGACTAAGTTTAGCTGTTCAACGAGGCAATGCTGCCAGCATCTTGGGAACTCTGCCTGCTCTGCCGCAGCGACAGCCTGGATGGTGAGCTTACTTTAATTTAAATTGTTGTGTTTTGATTTTTCTTGTTATCTCTAAGTTTGTATATAGTGTTTTCATTGTTTTTTCTCTAATATTTATTTGTAAATTATTGATTTAGATCTAATATATAACTAAATAAAAATGCTTAGTCAGGAATTTCTATTTCACAACGAAGCTGCTGGTACACACCGCTAGAAGCGACAGATTTATCAATTCGAGAGTAATTTCTAGCCAGAGGAACATTAGAATACTCTACCACTATGTTAAGGTTTACTCGAGCTCATTGGCAAAGATCGAACCCGTGACCTGCAGGACGTAGACGACCGCACGGCCGACTGAGCTGTCATCGTTTCAAAATTTGTTATTTAGACTCGCAACCAATAAATATCTAAAACGTTAGACAATGTTGACAGACTTCCAAAACTATGTTCTTTTACATACTCGTAATTCTCTCTACTTCTACAAATTACAAAAAGCGATGGTAGATTGGCTGGTTCTAATAAAATTTCCATGAAACCTCATGCTGTCTAACCAATGATTGGGTCATCCGTACTTCATAATAGCCTTCACTCATACAAAGCTATTTATTCCAGAACGATCTAGATATAACAAGATTTACCTCTAGCATTTACGCGTATACAAATGTCAATTTCATAGCAGGAAATAACTACTTTAATTTTGTTAGTATTTTTAGGGTTCCATACCTAAAATTATCAAGTATTGTTACTTTATATTGTTATTTGTACCAATTTTTCTGCCCAATAAAGAGTTTATCTATCTAACTAATTAAGTTAGTTTGTAAGATTTGAATTATATAGCAACACCCTAACTTCACCTGATTACAGGGTGCATGTTACTTTAAGTTAAATTCCAATAACTTAGCACATGCTCAGCTATGAAAATAAAAAAATAATATCAATTTATGTGTTTCTTAAGAAAAATCTTCCGTTGCTTTATTAGTTGCATCATTTCGAGTATCGTGTCCTCTTTTGTTATCACACACTTATGAACATAATTCATTTTTTAATTAATAATTATTCATATATTAATAATCATTATTCCTTCGACAAAGCCCCATTAAAGCTGCTCTTTTAACTTAACTAAATATTATTTGTTTGCATTAAGATTGGCATAACTATTTATTGTTCCAGTTTTATTATAATTAAAGCATGTTTATTACTATCGTGGCCAAGTGTGTGTCGGACTCCCGCACGAATTTTGTAATTTTTTATTTATACGTAATAGTAATGAAACCCTCATTCTAATACATAAAAATACGTTTTGTTGTATGGTAGCCGCAAACATTTTAATTTATTTTTAATTTAATATGCCTAGTAAAAGGGCCTTCTTTCGGCTTGAAAACGTTCCAAACCAGAGCATCGCTACTTAGCTCATACGAAGAAGTTTATTCTATTCTTTTCTTATTCAATTGAATCGTAATATGTAAAATATAATGTAATGTAGGAATAATGGGTCCAGGAAACCTGAATTAATACATTAATTATTATTAATTTGCTATTTTTGTAAATCTTATCATGATTCTGAACTTACATATTTAACCTATGTCCAAGTAAATGTCAACATTTTTTTTCTTCATAAAATATAAATAAAAATAAATAAATAAAATTTCTTTATTGCAGACCCATTAAGTTTTTAAGCCCATAGTTACAAATTAACATTTTTTTCAAATTAAATACGAGTAAAAATAAAAGTTAAGTAAAGAGTAAAATGGTATAAAACAAAATAAAATAACCACAAACATATAGTCTATCTATTAATCCATCAGGCCATTGCCGCCTTATGGGGAACCCTAATGGATTCATAAGAAAAGATCAAAGTCCAACACATTATTCAGCAATAAATCGGATACATATCACATCTCGCTTGCATGACCGTTGCCTATGTATATCATCTGAGTTGCTAATTCGCTATCGTATTGACGCTATTGTGGAACGCTTCTCGGAATTACTCTACATTCGATTGTTTACACTCTCTGCCAAATATATGGCACGTCCAAGAGTAATTAAAAAACTAGCACCCATAGCTCGGCTTGCTAAGGTGATCTGACGCGATCATCGAAGCTAAGCAACGCTCGGTGCGGACGGAGTTTGGATGGGTGACCATGCACTGTCGTTTTTCAAGTGGCATTTTCATCTGGGCGCTACCATGGGTCGGATGACATGTTTAATTGTAGGTCCCAGCTGTTAGTCTTAGTGAAAGCAGTCATTAAGCCAAGTCAGAGGCCTTCGAGCTGCTTGAAAATTCTCGACGAAGCTCATACGAAGAAGAAGAGGAATTGAAAAACATATTTAAAACCAATAAAAATAATTATGCTTATATATACATATTGTTTCACTTAGTTCTTGGAAACACGCTCAGTTTCCTTTAGTACATTAATAGTAACTTTAATACACCTTTAATGTAACTGTTTTGTATATCTTTGGACCAAATAAATTATTTATTATTCACCATCATCATTTATTCACCATCATCATCAGCCCGTCTGCGTCCACTACTGGACATAGGCCTCTCCCAAGGCACGTCATGCGATTTATTATTATTACGAGTATAAAAAAAAAGTGTATATTGGATTAGATAGATTAGATAGAAGATATTAAATAGATTGTTTTCAAGTTATGTGTGGAATTGCACTTGCTTAAGGGTGAAGAAAAACGTCGCGAGGAAACGAAAATGTTCGAGGACCATAATATCCCAAGACGTGTGTCATCCGCCAACCTGCACTTGGCCAGCGTTGTGAGTTATAAGTGAGAGAAGGCCCCGAGTCCTAACAGTTGGCTGCTTATGCTTAATGCTTACGCACGAAACTTCGATAGATCAGCGGTGTACGCATCGCCTGGCTCGATCCGCGCCTGGCAGTGGGGATCGCTTTGGTAACCGCTACATTTAAAAAAAATAATATTAATATTACTTCTACCATTTTTCCACTACTTAAATATCAATTATAATTTTTTTACAAAAATTTAATTTCAATAACATAATATTTTCATTTTTAAATTTCAACCCCGATGGCATCCCCTTTAATACACCCCTGGCAAAATTTTACATTATCTTAATATAATCATTTAATAAACTACTTCCATAATAATTTTCAAGACTTTAACATGATAAATAAAGAATTTTCCATACAAACTTTCACCCCTCATTACAAACCCTTAGTTCACCCCTGCTAAAAATACTTGATACCATTATTTTTAATTTTACATAAACTACATATTCCAAATTTCATTGCTGGAAGTTCAAAAACAAAGAAGTTTCATACGAACTGTTTTACCCCTTTTCACCCTCTTAGGGGTGGAATTTCCAAAAATCCGTTCTTAGTACGCGTCTACACACTAAAACAAATACACCCTCCAAATTTCATAACCCTAGGACCAGCCGTTTGGGCTGTGCGTTGTGTATAGATGAATGAGTCAGAAGTCAGGACAAAGAGTCATATAGTATAGAAGATAGAGCTACTAATTTAATGTAGCTCGAATGCTATTAATATAATGTACAATATTAATGTTAATATGGCATAAAGCTTCAGTTAAATTCAAAGTTCAAACCTTGACATAAAGTGTCAAGGCATTAAAAATTAAATATTTGAATTTAGTTAAAGGGAAATTGTCAAAGTGTTGCGATGAGCCGTCATAAGACTGGTATAAATTCTGTACACACCGTTTGCGTGTTTTAAGAAGCTACAGCGCCATCTATTGGCGTCCTTTAGACTCAAACTAGCACCTACATTGCTATAGAGCCCGCTCCAAATTTATTATCTCATACAGTCTAAACGTGGAATCGCGTTGTTGTATAAAGAACGCGATAGGATTGTTTTCAACTCGTTCGGGACATTTATAAAAATTAATAAAATAAAACTATTTAGGAATGTCACAGAGCGAACTAACTAAATAAAGAAAATAACTAAACTTGTTAGCTGCCTGACAGGGTATTAAATGTGTATCGATATAAAGTATTTATGTATGTTTAGTATATATTATCAGTTGTAAAAAAAAAATATCAGTTGTGTTAGCAACCATAAAACATACTATTAAAAGCCCTATATTAATGGGGCTAACCAGCCGAGTGTGAAATGTGTAAAATAAAAAATCGCTCGCGGGCGCAAAAAGAGATAGAGGCGCCTACATTTGGAAGTCAAATATCATGATACAGATCGCGTAAAAAAAATGCTGAAATATTTCGTTTCTTGTATGGGATCCCCTTAAATATTTATTTTGCTTTTATTTAAATATTTATTTTGATAGGTAGTATACATTTCTAAATTATGTTAAAGTTTGAAGAGTCTTTATTACTAATATATTTAGCAAAAAAAAACAAAAAATAAACGTTTTTTTGTATAAGGACCCTCAATATATTTTATTTGTTTATTTTTAGTATTTGTTATAGCGGCACGGGAAATACATAACTTGACGATATTTCAGCTTCCTAGCGTTCACGTTTATTTGGCCAAATCAACGTTTTATTATTCAGCGTTGTAGGTGAGAATAAAAATATATATATATTTTCATATATTCATATCGAACAATAAAGTAAATGTACATAAAAGCTATTTTAAAAAATGTAATATGCACCAGATTCTGTAATTGTTTGTGACATAAATTCATTAAGGGAACATAAGGGTCCATTAATTACGTGATGTTTGAAAGGAGGTAGGGGGTATATATAAAATCGCGAGAGGGGTAGGGGTTGTAATATCACGTCTATTTATTTTTTTGAGATATCAACAAAATAGCGGCGTTCGTCTTTTTGGCCTCACGCTAATTTAGTTTTATCTCACTTCTTCTTCTCCTTTACCATTTGGTAAAGGAGAAGAAGAAGTGGGGTCGGCACAGCCTGTTTTTCTCTTCCACGCCACTCTATCAGCCGTCATCTCCACATTCACTCCCTTCTCATTCATATCCTCCTTCACACAATTCATCCACGTCTTCTTTGGTCTACCTCTCCTTCCGCTTCTACTTACAATCATATCCATACTTCTCCTAGTCACATGCATCTCCTCTCTACGCATTACATGTCCGTACCACGCTAACCGTCCACTCTTCACTTTCTCTGAAACAGGCGCCACTTTCAGACTTCCTCTAATATACTCATTTCTTACCTTGTCCATTCTTGTTACTCCACACATCCATCGCAACATTCGCATCTCTGCCGCATGCAATCCTCTCTCATGCACTACTTTCGTCGCCCAACACTCGGATCCATACAATACGACAGGTCTAATGATCGTTTTGTAAATTTTCCCCTTCAGTTTAAGCGGAATTCTCCGATCGCAATTTGTTCCAGAGACCTGTCGCCATTTCATCCAACCAGCGTTTATTCGGCTCGCTATGTCACGATCAATATCGGCGTCATTTTGGAAGAGAGAGCCAAGGTACTTAAAATTGGAGCAGGCTGGCAGGGATACACCATCTAAGGCAATTGGAGTATAACTGGAGGACCCACCAAAGTCACAGAACATCTGCTCGGTCTTGGTGCGGCTAATTTTTAGCCCGACTTCCTCCAGTCTCTCCTGCCATTTTACCAGCCTCCTCTGTACCTCTGCCCCCTCCTCACCGACAAGCACAATGTCATCTGCAAACATCATGCACCAGGGCGCCTCCTCTTGTATGTCAGCTGTTAAAGTGTCCATCATAAGGATGAACAAGTAAGGGCTTAAAGCTGATCCCTGGTGCAAGCCTACAGCCACACTGAACTTGTCGGTGTCGCCGGCGGTAGACCGTACGTATGTACTAGATCTACCGTACATAGCACGAATAAGCCGCTGGTATTTCCCTGGCACTCCTTTCACATTCATACTCCACCACAGAACCTCTCGGGGTACCCTATCATACGCTTTTTCGAGGTCAACGAACGCCATGTGCAAGTTCTTACGTGCACGGCGGTATTTCTCGCACAATTGGCGCAGTGCGAAGATGGCGTCCGTTGTACTGCGTCCCGGCATGAACCCGAACTGGTTCTGTGAAACCTCACTTTCCTCTCTCAGACGTCTCGCTATCACTTTCTCCCATGCTTTCATACTGTGTGACATGAGCTTTATTCCTCTATAGTTGTTGCATACCTGCACATCACCCTTGTTTTTAAATATTGGAACTATGGTGCTATTGCACCATTCATCAGGTATGACCTCTTCTTGCAACAACTTATTGAAGAATAAAGTCAGCCACATCCATCCATCCGCTTTCAAAAACTTCCACACTTCAATCGGTATCCCATCTGGTCCAAGCGACTTTCCATTCTTCATACTTTGCACAGCTTCTCGCACCTCTTCTATACTCACCTTTCTTACTAGACCAGTGTTAATTGGGATATGCTGCAACTCTTTACTCCAATCATTTTCTTCATTCATCAACCTTTCAAAATATTTCATCCATCTATCTTTTATCTCTTCATCATTACATAAAACTCTTCCAGCGCTATCTTTCACACATTTAATATGGTTTAGATCTCGTCCATTCTTCTCCCTTTCTTTAGCTATCCTATACAAGTTTTTCTGTCCTTCTGGCTTTTCTAGTGATTTATACAATATATCTTGAGCATTTGCTCTAGAAATTGCAACAGCCTTTTTAGCTCTCTTCTTACATGCATTATACTCATCTTTCATTCTATCTTTCGCACTTGTATCCTGATGGTCGATTTTCTGTAGCTCTTTAAACGCCTTTTTCTTTTCTTTGAGAGCTTTTTGCACATCTTCATTCCACCACCAGGTTTCTTTATCTACCATCCTTTTCCCTGTCGATAATCCACACACATTCTTCCCTACCTTTCTTATACAATCAGCCATTTCATTCCAACACTCATTCACCGTTCTTTCACTCATATCACTCATTTCTATCATTTTATCAACCACCTCGTTTCGGAATTTGTCACCATACTCTACTTTATTGATTAAGTGCCATCTAATTTTTCGAACTGTTATGGGTTTGTTCTTAGAATGTTTTACATAAAATTTGGTGTCTAAAACCAATAGACGGTGTTGTGGTACAACTGCTTCACCCGGGATAATTTTGCAGTTGCAAACAGAATTTATTTTATTTCTTCTTATAAGGATGTAATCTACTTGGGTTTTGGCATTTCCACTTTTATAGGTTATTAGGTGTTCATCATTTTTCTTGAAAAAGGTATTTGTTACTGCGAGGTCAAAGGCAGAGGCAGCTTCAAGTAAGGCTTCACCGTCTTCGTTTCTTACTCCAAATCCATACCCTCCATGCACTCTTTCATACCTATCACTCCTCTTACCCACATGGCCATTAAAATCTCCACCCACAAACAAATCTTCTGAATCCGGAACATCCATCATTAACATGTCAAAATCGATCCAAAATGTCTCTTTCACTCTTCTCTCACTTCCCGATTGTGGTGCGTACGCACTAACTATATTCAACACTACATCATCTTTCACTAATTTTACTAGGATTAATCTATCATTCATTCGTCTTACATTCGTCACGCATTCTTTCAATTCACTATCAAGAACAATCCCCACTCCATTCCTTTTTCCATCGCTACCGCTATAATAGAATTTATAACCCTCCCCGATTTCCCTAGCTCTCGTTCCCTTCCATTTCGTTTCTTGCAGACATGCCACATTTATTCGTCGTTTCTTACATACATCCGCAATTTCCCTAGCTCTTCCAGTCATCGTTCCTACATTCCAACTCGCAAACCTCATTCTTACTTCCCGGACTAGCTTCTTACGTCGCACCCGTCCTTGATGCGACAACCCTAGTCCACTTCCCACAGGTGCCGGGTGCTGCACCTGCGCGTCGCCTGTGGGGTACGCCCTAACCCGATCGCTCTCATTATTCGTCCTTACACTCATGGCTGTGAAAAGTTTTGGCTGTTGTTTTGTGACCGGCCGCCTGCCTGACGTCAACCCTCCTTGGGAATGCTTCGTTGGTGGATTACCCGCCACCCGTCGGGGTAGGCCCGAGTTGTTGAAGCCTAGGTCCCATAGCCGGTTTCTACGACACCCCTGGGAAGATTTGGGGGTGGACCTATTCTTAGCCGGATCCACACGGCTAGTTAGTTTTATCTCACTTATTTTTTTATAATAAAATTAACAAGTAACAGCTGTATTTTATAAATAAACTAGCTGACCCGGCAAACGTTGTTTTGCCTTATTAATTATTTTTATTCTAGTTTCTAGACAAATTCTAGTATAATTAAAATGTTACTTACTTATTATAAGTGTGTATGGTATATGCGTGAAATGGGTATGGAGCGCTATGAACAAACGTTAAGGAAATATAAAAATAACAAACGCCAAAAAATATTATGTTTAAGTTTTTATAGTTTATTACCTAAAATTACATATCACATATTAATTACAACAGGAACAATAACAAACAACATCAACCTTTTAATGCTATAGTGTGAACCTTATCCATAGCACCAATTGCCTCTTTTAAATGAGCATTATATTCAATATTGAGCTCATATTGGAATGCTAGACGCAATAAAAATCTTTTTAAAACAAATAACCGACTCCAAAACCATATCTATTTAATAGTGTCTATTTTAACAAACTTTAATTTGTTCTTCTTAGATGGCACCGACGCCAAGAATACAGGATAAATAAAACTTGAAAATAGCATTTTTATAAGGAAATCAAATAAAGTCTTCGTTAGTACTTATGTGTAGGCATAAAATTATTTTTTACTTTTTAGATACAGTTAAAATTTATAAATGTAGGTATGATTTTGAAGTCTGTTATTTGTATAATACAATTTCATTGTAAAATTTTTAAGGTTAGTAATGATATTTTTCCAAAGTTTTAGTATTAATTTTTTTTTTGCGATTCCGTTCGAGCCGTTACCAAACAAATTACATAATATTTGTAGTGTCATAAGCTATGACCCAAAACGTCCTAGGATCAATCAAGAGCGAAGCGTGCCGGATGCGAGCGCAGCGAGCTATGCGCGAGCGAAGCGAGCGCGAAAATTTTTAGCATATTTGTTTGAGCCGTTTGAGCATAAAGAAGTCCAAAGCAGAACAAATTACATAATATTTTTAGTGTCGTAAGCTATGGCCCAAAACGTCCTAGGACCAATCGCGAGCGAAGCGAGCCCGATGCGAGCGCAGCGAGCTATGCGCGAGCGAAGCGAGCGCGAAAATTTTTAGCATTTTTGTTTGAGCCATTTGAGCATAAAGAAGTCCAAAGCAGAACAAATTACATAATATTTGTAATGTCATAAACTATGACCCAAAACGTCCTAGGACCAATTGCGAGCGAAGCGAGCCAGATGCGAGCGCAGCGAGCTATGCGCGAGCGAAGCCAGCGCGAAAATTTTTAGCATATTTGTTTAAGCCGTTTGAGCATAAAGAAGTCCAAAGCAGAACAAATTACATAATAATTTTAGTGTCGTAAACTATGGCCCAAAACGTCCTAGGACCAATTGCGAGCGAAGCGAGCGCGAAAATTTTTAGCATATTTGTTTAAGCCGTTTGAGCATAAAGAAGTCCAAAGAAGAACAAATTACATAATATTTGTAGTGTCGTAAGCTATGAAGCGAGCCCGATGCGAGCGCAGCGAGCTATGCGCGAGCGAAGCGAGCGCGAAAATTTTTAGCATATTTGTTTGAGCCGTTTGAGCATAAAGAAGTCCAAAGCAGAACAAATTTAATTTCATAATATTTGTAGTGTCATCATCATATTTGTTGAAAATTTTTTGCTCATACGTTCGGGGTCTAGTTTATTAGTACATCAAATTTTATAACGTATTCTACGTAAGAACTTAGTGATCAGGTTCATATAAGATATGGTGTCGAGAGTTTTTTAAGCCCCTTCCTTAGTTTAACGACTGTTTGTACTAAGAGGACCTACAATTTAACGTATAATCCGATCCACAGTAGCGCACAGATGAAAATACATTTTTTTACAACAGTCATGTGCAGGAGAGGTTATGCAATAAAGCGACTTACACGCGGGTGGAGCCGCGGGCAACAGCTAGTAGTTCATAAGAGTGTTACATTGAGATAGCAAAACGATAATTGTTAACAATACTACTACATACGATACATAAACAATAACGAAGGTCGAAATTTGTGTAAACAGTGAGAGAAGTCTTTGAAGAAGAATTTTGTGAGTGAAACAGGAGAACGACTTCAGTCTATGGCATAGTGTGGCATTTCACTCACCAGTAAAGTAAAGGCGCGGCAAATTTTAAGTATTTAATAATTATACTAAGCATATGTATATCAGGTTTAATTTTGTGAGTTATTTTCTTCAAAAAAAAGATAGATTTTTACTCGAAGTACAGTTAAAGACACTATATTTGATCAGTTATCAAGCGAGATGAAAAATGAATAAAATTCTAAAATCGCCATAAAAATAGGGGTTGATGATAAAAAAGTAAAAATTTTGGGTTGTATGTATTTTTTAATGCCACTTTATATAAAATTCAAATAAAAAAAATTCGTCGAAAAAAATAAATAATATATTTAAGGGTGAACAACCCTTATCACTTAGGGGTAAAAACGTTACACAGTAGCTGATATTCATACCTACTGAATACGTATATGAAATTTGGTAAAGATCAATCAATCCGTTTCGGAGGAGTACGGTAACAAACACTGTGACACGGATATTTACTAAAATGGCCATAAAAAAATAGGGGTTGATGATAAAAAAGTAAAAATTTAGGGTTGTATGTATTTTTGAATATCGTATTATAAAAAAATAAAAAATAAAAATTTTGTCAAAAAAATGAAAAAAAAAATTGAGGGGTGGACCACCCTTATTATTTAGGGGTGTGAAAAATAGATGTTAGCCGATTCTCAGACCTACCCAATATGCTTACCAAATTTCAGAGGAATCGGTCAAGCCGTTTCGGAGGAGTATCGGGACTAACATTGTGACACGAGAATTTTATATATAAGATTAAATTAAATTAAAAATAGTTACGAAATTGTGTAGTTACTAAAATATACCCGTGATATAAGTAGGGGGGCGGGGTAGTCTTAAACCTCACTATGTATCACCAAGGGGGAGGCGAGGGGTAAAATAGCTAAAATAAAAATTTTATTTCAAAAACATAAAACTTTCAACCCCAATGGCATCCCCGTTAATGCACCCCTGGCAAAAGTTTTCATAATTTTAATTTCACCATTTAATAAACTACTACCATAATAATTTGCAAGACTTTGACTTGATAAATAAAGAATTTTCCATACAAACTTTTACCCTCATTACAAACCCTTAGTTCAACCCTGGCAAAAAAACCTTGATATCATTATTTTTAATATTGCATAAACAATACAGTCTCAATTTCATTGCTAAAAGTTTAAAAACGCAGAAGCTTCATACAAACTGTCTTACCCCCTTTCACCTCCTAAGGGGTGGAATTTCCAAAAATCCGTTTTTAGTACACGTCTAAGTACTAAAATATATACACCCTGCAAATCTCACACCCCTTAAATTCAAAAACTCCAAACTTTCATTTTGAACTATCATCGCCATTGGCATCCCCCTTAATGCACCCCTGGCAAAAGTTTTTATAATTTTAATTTAACCATTTAATAAACTACTACCATAATAATAACACGCCCGGGGAGGTGGGTGGGGTATGTCGGGCTCGATGCCAGAAGGGCATCACTACCGACTAAAACCTCACGATGGCCTCCTCACCGGAAAGGGCGGGGTGAGGTTCCGCTCCTCGCTTTAACCCACCACCCCGTCCACCTCGGCTAGTCTGCGAGACTCCTCCTCAGGGGATGACTCCCCTTGCAGTGCACGTGGTGCACCGCAACCACCTAGGGTACAAAGAGTCTAATTGTTCAGATTAAGATTCTCGAATGTTACTAATACAATGTACAATATTGATAACCCTAAACCCTATCGATATGGTTAATAATCAAACCTTGACTTTATTAATCAAGGTGTTTCAAAAACTCATAAGTTGTCGAGTTAATTAATTTTCTAGGTGTTGTGTCTAGCCGTTATTAGACTGGTATAAATTCTGTACACACCGTTTGCGTGTTTTAAGAAGCTACAGCGCCATCTATTGGCGTCCTTAGACTCAAACTAGTACCCACATTGCTATAGAGCCCGTTCCAAATTTATTATCTCATACAGTCTAACGAGGAATCGCGTTGTTGTATAAAGAAAGAAAACACTATGGGATTGTTCAACTCTTTCGGTGACACTTATAATAATTAATAATAAAATAAAAATATTTGGTAACGTCACAGATCGAACTAACTAAATAAAGAAATTATATTATAATCTATACTTGTTAGCTTGACAGGGTATTAAATGTGTATTGATATAAAGTATTTATGTATGTGTAGTATATATTACCAGTGGTGTTAGCAACCATAATGCAAGCTATTAAAGGCCCTTTATTAATGGGACTAACCAGCCGAGTGTGAAATGTGTAAAATAAAAAAAAATGACTAAGGGAGAGTCGGGCTCACGCATTCAGGGTTCCGTACCAAAATATTAAAACATGATAAAAAATCTCGAAATGGTGTATGGTAGCCCCCTGTATATATTAATTTTATTTTATTTTCAAAGTTATACGAACTTAAATATTCTGTGAATGTTTAGAGGTACACATTTGGAAGTCAAATATCATTATAAAGATCGCGTAAAAAAAATGCTTAAATATTACGTTTGTTGTATGGGATCCCCTTTAATATTTATTTTATTTTTATTTAAATATTTATTTTTAAAGGGAGTATACATTTATAAATTATGTTAAAATTTGAAGGGTCTGCTTGATACTGTTACTATCTTTTTGTATCTATTTAGCAAAAAAATACGAAAAAAAACGTTTTTTGTGAAGGGACCCTAATGTTTTTTATTTTTTGTTATAGCGGCACGGGTAGGGTTACCATATCTCCGGATTTTTCCTGAGATTACAGGATTTTTCGACTTTTCTCAGGATTGCGGCCGGATTTTGCAAATCTCGTGATATTTCGGGATTTTTAATAAAACACATGTTACATTATAAAATCTCTTTAGTTAAAAGTTAAACAAATTAATAATTACACAGTTCAAATCAATACCTATTTATCCAAGTTATTTCGGCAGTGTATAAAACGATAATAATACCTTTTTGAAAAAAAAATTAAACTGTATAAAATCTCATGACTTTTCCATGGAAATCAGGCCTTTTCTCCGGTCTTTTGATTTTTTCATCTGGTAACTCCTAGGCACGGGAAATACATAACTTGTGTATATATCAGCTTTTTAACGGTCACGTTTATTTTTCCAAATAAACGTTTAATTGTTCAGCTTTGTAGGTGAGTATGAAAAATGTTCATATTAATATCTAACTTATGAATAATAAAGTAAAATAACATAAAATCTTTGTCTATGCTCTAACTAAACCTTTTCTAGTTTGTATTATGGTTGGTAGCACAACTGATATACTAATACATATGAAACACCCAGACCGACAGCCAACCAATTTTGTTCATCACAAAGATATAGGCCGTGTCGAGAATCGAACCCGCGAGTACGGCATGGTAACCATTACACCAACGAGGTCATCAATTGTATCACCGGGTCCGTGGTTAAAACCCACGTATCGGATTAGCCGTAAATGATGATGCAATATTAATTGGTGGCGATTCAGCGGCACACACGACTAAACTAAATTTAAAGAAGCTCTGTCTCTTTTCGTCATGAATGACCAAAAAGAGATGGTACGATCTAAACCATAGACAAACATCTAAAATCACGTCAAACACGTCAGATTTAGAGCTGATACAATTGGGTGCGGTCTAAAATCGCTTACATTTTTCATATTTGACGTGATTTTAGTTGTTTTGTGTGTGGTTCAGAACGTGCCGTCGCTTTCTGGCCACCTAAGATGAAAAGAGACGGGACTTCTTTAAATTTAGTTTAGTCGTGTGTGCCGCTGAATCGCCACCAATATGCCTTTTACCGGACTTTAAATGACTTTAAATGTAATGAGGCGATGATGATGATTGTATGAGCATCGTTATACTCGTACCTACCACATTAGTGTGTCTATTACATACCACAAATTATTAATTCTCACTCTTAGCAATTACCACTATCAGTACACATTTTTTATTTACTTATGAATTTGTATGGATCATGTCTCTGCGATTAAGAATTATTATTAAAAGGAAAAACAAAATATTTGGTATGAGTTTATCATAATATATTTTGTATTTTTTGTACTACACTAGCGCTAAATTGTGCCATCTATCGGTGAATAGAATGAAACGTGTTCAGTAGCGCCACCTGTTGTTGAGTGGTCGAACTATTACTTCATATAGCGCCATCTGTTAATGTCTAGTAAATCTTCATTATGTGTAATTTGTCAAGTTTGCATGAACAAATTATAGATGACACTTATAAATTTAATGTTCTCAAAACCAGTCCTCGTACTTAAATTTCGTAACAATACCCAAATTTTTATTTATTTCTATTTCAGAACAAAACAAATCTAAATTGTATGTAGAACATGTATATTAAACTATCAGTGGCTTCGCTTGAGTAATTTGATAATTATGTAACTTTATTTGTGTCCTACTGTGCATGCTTTAAGATTCTAAACTTCCATAACAAACCAATAAAAATAAAACCACCTTTAATATAAACATCTTTTTTATTCCAAGTTATAACCATACATAATATACACAGTACAAAAAAACTTGCTAATACAGCAAAAGGACAAAATGAAATTGTCTCATTTTTTTTGTTTTAACTATCGTTTCGTAACATACTAACCAAATTGAGAAATCTAAGAATAGGATAAACTTATCTACATACACGCCGTGTTTATTTTACAATGCTTCGAGCGAATACGTTTACTCATACAATAACTTAAAGTATACACCTCTCACTATGTACTCGATGGAATTCGAATCGAAAAAATTTACACAATAATACATATATCACTATAGCTACAATTAAGCCGTAGATAAACCCGAAAGAGTCTATTTGTATTTCGATTAAGGAACATAAAAACATATGCACATCTCATTCTAACGATATCACCGTGATCAGACTAATTTACAGTGCACTGGAGCGCTCGGGCGGGCCGAGCACGCAGCGCGACACTCACTCGCTCCCAATCTTACGTTTAAATGCGGAACTTAGCGGTTAACGTTACGAGGTTGAGATCAAAGCTTGGCGGGCGCGGCGCTCACTGCGACAGCGCCTGCTCCAGGCAGCACAGGGAGTCCTTCACCGCGTGGTACACGATGTTCTTGATCTGCAGCTTGTCCTCCTTGTTGGAGTGCTGCCGCGACAGCCGGCGGAACTGCTGCGCCAGCTCGAAGCAGCGCGACACGTTCTCCGGCGAGACGAAGTCCTCGGCCACCTTGATGCAGTCGAGCAGGTTGCGCACCTGGTGCGGCGCGCCCGCGGGCACGAACACGGCGTCGCCCGGGCACTGCAGCACGGCGTACCCCTCCACGCCGTAGTCGCGGTACAGGCGCTCGCGCAGCGCCGCGTCCAGGTACCACGTCTGGTCGTGCACGGGGTCGTGGTTGGGGCGCGGCCGCGCGCCGCGCTCCAGCTCGGCGCGGACCAGGAAGTCGCGGATCTTGTCGGCGTCCCGAGCCGCGTAGATGTGCCACAGCGCGCCGGGCGGGCGCAGGCGCGCGCGGCGCCGCGACAGCACGTCCACGCCGGCCTCTTCCGCCGCGCGCGCCGCCTCCCGCGCGCGCTCCGGCGCGTCCTGCGGCGCGGTGGCGTGCACCATCACATTGACCGCGTCGCTCACGTCCAGGTGCAGGTTCGTGGTGCCTCCGGCGCCGCCGTACGCCGTGTACATCTTGGGTCCCAGGTCTGGTCGGACGAAGCACTCGGGCAGGCGGGCGGCGAGGTTCAGTCTGCCGGAGCGGGCCGTGTACTCGGACAGCGGTAGCGCCCGCATCAGATCGTCGAACCTAGTCGGCAGTAGCTCGGCGAAGTCTTCTCCCGGCGGCCAGTCTTTAAGTTTGAGCACCATGGGGGCGCCTCTCTCGTCCCTCAGCCGTTTGGCGGCCACCTCGAACCCGTCCCAGAACTTGCTGGCGGGCTGGTTGGGCACCACGAGGCCCGAGGCGCAGTTGACTAGATCCACTCGCGTTTCGCCGAAGTCCCGGGAGAAGCTCTCCGGGCTCCACAGCTCCTTGTCCAAGATCGTGGACACGTCCGATACGATCACCGGCTGGCCGCGCTTCCACTGGTCCTGGAGACAAACAATTATTTTATTAGAAGATGAATTACACATTTCGGTAGTTTCACAGTGTGGTAATAAGAGATCAGTTTTTCAATTAAAATGTTCTAATACCACAATCATTATTTTTACGTTCTTAGGTTTAAACTCGTAGGCGGGTCAGAACCAGAAGCCAAAATCTAAACTAAACTATATTTACCTGGAAAGGCTTATAGTTCCCGGGATGCGTGGGATCAGTGAGATGCAGAAGCTTGCCATCGCACAGCCACGCGTGGGGTACATCCGGGTACAAGAGTTTAGACTCCGTGAGCGTCATTATCCGCACTGGCAACTCCTCGGTGCCGCGGGCGTTGTTGTATCTGCTGACCGTATTGGAGGGAGCGAAGGGTTTCACTTCTTCATCTTCCTCTTTGTTCTCAACGACACTGGATATGACGTCACCGATGTCGGACTTGCTCTTCTTTTGTTTCTTCTTGGGTTGAGTCTCTCCCCCTTCCGGCGCCGGTCGGATAAGAAGCTCCCTGAGAGTTGAGAAGTTACCACTCTCTTCCTCGTCCGATGAGCTGGTGTCAGTTTTGTCCGGATCCTTGGTTTCCGTTTTAAGTGGCATGTCGGAGAGCCAGCTAACGACCGGACTTCCGGTTTTACCGTTCTCGGATTTGACGGGAGACGAGCCGTTGGTCGGTGTCTCCTCTTTGACTTCCTTTTTGACGTTCTGTGAACAATACAGAAAATAATGAAACCACAAAAAAATATTATAGGAGTGATAGTTAAATCAATAAGAGGAATGTTAGTTAAGATCGTCTACCGAGATGTTTAGATCGACATGAGAATTGGTAAAGTATATACGAAATGTTGACTGGCGAATCGCAACTACCTCAATAATGGTATCAAATGAACGGTCTTGACAAATGGAATAATGCATTTCAGCTTTCTAGCTATTACAGTTTGAGATATAGCTTGGAGACAGCGGAGGCTTAGTATTAGGGTCCCTTTTCACCGTTAGCGAACAGAAAGAGACGGCACGATCTAAACCATAGACAATACAACTAAAACCAAGTCAAATATGGATAATGTAGGTAGTTTTAGAGCCGATACAGTTGGGTGTGTTCTAAAATCGCCTACATTTTCCATATTTGATGTGATTTTAGTTGTTTTGTATATGGTACAAATCGTGCTGTCTCTTTCTGTTCAATAAAGATAAAAAGTGACAGGACTACTCTAAATTTAGTTTAGTCGTGTGTTTGCCAGAGTTGCCACCAATGTAATAAGCAATATGATACGACGACTTAAAATTTTATTATAAGGGATAGAAATGTGATTATTATTTGCTGTTTTAAGGGATCCGTACCTAAAAGGTAAAAACGGGACCCTATTACCTTAGCCTCCGCTTAATTAATAATAACCTACGCCTAATTTAGTTTAGTCGTATATACACCAGAATCACCAGCACTATGACAAATTTTCAAATCCAAGATGGCCGCCACCGTCGGAAGTTTTCCAAATGTTGAATGTATTCTTGTTTACACACCTTAGCTAGAGCCTTCTGCAGCAGAGCGCGCGCCTTGTCCCGGAGCGCGGGCGGCGGCGCGGCGCTGTCCCCGCAGGCGCAGGGCGGCAGGCAGTAGGCGGCGCGGGCGGCGTGCGCGCGCGCAGCCACCGCGCCCAGCGCGCCGCCCGCCGCGATCTGCGTCAGCAGCAGCTTGCGCGCCGGGTGCGACCCGCCCGACGTGCACAGCAGCCAGCTGGGGGGGGGGGGAGGGGGGGGTTATTTATAAGTCATGTGTGTATCATACGTGAAGAAAATATCATACGCAAGTAAAAGCTAATCTTATATCTTTAAATGAGCAGTTCTTTTTGTATATACAGTCAAACCTGGATAAGCGAGAGTTCAAGGGAGCACAATCTCATTCTCGCTTATGGAGGTTTCTCGCTAATGCAGGTACATGTGTAGCGTTTCTCTCTTATAGAGGTAAGCAGCAATAACAAGACATATATTCATGCTTTATGTAATTTTATTTTGCAGCACTCAGACTTTATAGTCTTTTGATTTTATGATTTTATAATAGGTGGATTCTGATAAATTTAACTCCCTCTGAATTTCATTTCGTGATTTTCCGGATTCAAACGCATTTACTATTTCACTTAATGACAGTATTTTTATTTTCCGTTATCCGGTTTCTGTTACTCGCTAATAGAGGTTTTGGGAGTTTAAAATGACGGGTCTTGGCTATTACTCTCAGTTATAGAGTTTTCTCACTTATCCAGTTCTCACTTACCGAGGTTTGACTGTATATAATTGGAATCTCGGAATCGGCTCCAACGATTTTCATAAAATTTAGTATATAGGGGGTTTCGGGGGCGATAAATCAGGTATTAGTGGTATTAATTAATATATTGTGTTTGAACTCACCCGAAGGAATCTCTCTCTCCATTGGGCGAGGAGTTGAAGTTGGTAGTTTCTGTGGGGGTGGGAGTCTCACCGCTTGTTCTAGTCTGGAATTTTAAGGAACACATTGTTTAGCATCGTTTTATGTCTTCTTCTTTGCCTTCACCTTTTCCCGCTATGTGAGGTCGGCACAGCCCGTTCTTTGCTTCCACACTCTTGTCAGCCGTCATAATATCTACATTCATTCTTTTTCATATCCTCTTTCACACAATTCAACCACATCTTTTAAGGTCGTCCTCTACTTCCACTTGTACAATCATAATATTCATACTTCTCGTTTTATGTATTGGTAATAAATAATAAACACAATTTCAGTGTAGAAAGCCATCACACTTACTACTACTACTACTATTATTAAAAGTTAGAATGAGTCCAACATTTTCGGTGCTTTCCGAGCACTATCTTCAGGGGTAAGTGTAAGTTTTCTACGCGTAAATTAAAAATTCCTTGAAAAGTTTTCTGATAAACATTAGAAAATATTAATTTACGACTAACAAAAAACAGCCTAATACGGCTAATGCGACTAAAACACTGTAGTAGGTATTTCACGAAATTAATCCAAACAAAATTAACAATTGACATGGATAAAAACAACAATTAATATTAACAGACAATATCATTACCCACATCAAAACTAAGACTTTAATTTAAACATTTGAAGTTATTGTTTATTTAAAACATTTGTAGGGCACTTTTATTTTTATTTTCCAATGTTATAATCAAGAAAGGAAGTACGAGTAGAAAGAAAACTTTGGAACCAAATGTTTGTAGTTTGATTTTTAGTTGATAAGGATTTAGGTTTCCTTATAGCTTTTGTAACATTTTCCTAGCCAGGCAGGTTACAACGCAAGTGTGTATTCCCTGCGTTATGCATGTGTGCAAGATATATCTCGGTCAACACAAATTCTGTAATATAAATATAAAGCTCACCTTATAGCAGTCAAGGCAGACGACGAACCCACACTTGCCGCAGGTCCAGTGGAAGTTGAAGAGTGTGGTCTCACACACATCACACATCTCCCTCACACCTTGCACCACTCGCTTCCACGCTATCGTCTTGTCTGGGGACAAACATTATAACCATATTAATAATATAGTGGTAATAATTATAATTATTATTAGGACGCATTACACACACGGCTTGTGTTAGCCCCATACTAAACCATTTATTTATTTATTTTAATTGAGTATATTTTCAAAAAGATTACAACCCTCTTATCTAACCATTACATATATATATAATAAACTTATTATGATAAGGTAGGATAGTGTTCCAGCGAGCCCTGCACTAAGAGTGATCTTGAATCGCAGGCGCTCGTTTTGGGCATAGCTTTCATCAAATTAACATATAGTGTGGTGCGGTGGAAGAAAAGTAGCCAGCTGAATTGAAACAAAAACTATTTATAAATTTTGACAAAATGAATTATGTTTGCTAACTAATAATCTTAAGTATTGATTCGGTATAAGAATAACTAAGTGAAAGGAGGTACTGCTTGATTAAAAGTTTACATTAACTAGAAGTTTTCTGCCAAATATTACATATTGTTGACATTTTGTTGTATATGTAGGGGAACCTAAAGTTTGGGAGGTGTTGAGCAAAGGTGGTTTTTATATTGGGTATTACGGCAAGGGGATGTCTTCTTTTTGGAGATACAATGGTTATTTCAATTTCTAGTTAGTATTATGGTTGCTAAGACTACTGATATACTACATATACATACATAGATACTTTATATTTAACACCCGACAGCTAACAAATCTAGTTCATCACAAGATGTTGGCAGTGCCAAGAATTGAACCCGGGACCCTCTGGTTAGCATTCCAGCATAGTAAACATTACGCCGAGGTCGTCATATATAATAATAAGCATAGGCAGCCCACTATACGTTCCCACGGTTCCCACAATAATCCACCAAGCTGGCCAAGTGCGGATTGGCGGATGACACACATCTTCGGATGTTGTGGTCCTCTAAGGCTCTAACGTGGGTAATACTCTTATAAAGGATTTCTGAGGAAACAAACATAGAAATGATTTATTTTATGAACTCTGTTAAAAATAGACGAAAAAATCTCATCAGTTGCATGATAAGAAATTGTTATCATTGAGTTTAGGTATATTCCCACATACACGTGTCTCTTATCAAGTGTTATCACTTCACATATGGATTACATTGCTTGATTTACTCCACACTATCAGTTATGAAACTATATACAGAATGCTCTTATCAGTTGTTTTATTCTTTCAAAGATTATGGTTACTGTGTTCATTTTTATACAAATAATTGAAAAGAATTTATGTACATCCTGTTATTATTAATAGTAAGTAACATACTAATATCATAAATGCGAAAGTTGCTGTTTAAGTGTGTTACTTCTTCACGTTCAAACGACTGAACCGATTTTGATGAAACTTGGTATGGAGATAGCTAAGGCCCTGGATTAACACATAGATTAGTTTTTTTCCTTTAATAACACGGGTTACACTGCAAGGCAAAACTAGTTAATAATGTATGTTTGTTACTTCTTCGCACTCAAATGGTTGAATTGATTCCGAAAGTTTTTTTTTATATCACTCTATCTGCGATCAGCTCTGTGTAGTTATCGACGTACAGTGTGCACCCCAACGGGTACATCTCCTTATATTTTTTAATGGTGCCTAGAGATCACTCACTGGCTACCAATTTTCAAGTATTGCCAGGCGGGTCTTGTATGCTTCTTGTGTTTCTTTATTTCTTGGCCTACTGTTTCTACTTTTAGGTGTTCATGAATTTCTGCATTAGTTGTATACCATGACACTGCACTAATAGTTCTAAGTATGGTATTTTTTTTTCGAAGAAATTTAGAATGGAGATAGTTTAGACGCTTGATTAACACAGGCTACTTGTTATCCCAGATTAACTCTGGTACCATCGCGGGTCACAGCTTGTTTATTAGAAAGATCCTTCTTTCTTATAAACTAGCTGTGCCCCGCAGTTTTTTCTATCAAGTCCAACACTATCATCTACCCATCAGGCTGTAGTTAGTCTGCCTCTACAACGTACTGCGTTTCTCAGATAGTACTATATAAAAAGTAAATACCTTCATTTAAATGATGCGACTCAGCCTCCTTCTCCTGCTGTAAGAGTTCACAGAACTGGTCCCCGATCTCCCGCAGCAAGAAGCAGCTCATCTCTATGTCTAACTCCGCCGCGCCCGCTGATGATGACAGCCATAGCTTCTTGTCATCCTGGTGGGGGAGATAGGAGATTACATGATGAACACGCGAAGATGAAAATTATTTCATTTTGGTATGTGGGTTACAAATTAAAAAATCAAATTTAAATTCATGATGGAAAGGGGGAATAATAATTACCTCGTCAGCATCTTTGTAAGGGTCGGAGAAGCCCGCTATCGCCAGTTGCCTGTTCTTGGCGTACTTCAGTCTTCGGAAAGCGTAAAAACGGCAGAAGATGTTCGGCATATCTTTATCTCTCTGTGCCGGCGACCACCGGCATTCCCTGCACTTGGCCAGACGCGGGGCGACTTCGAAGCAAGGGCCGCTTTGAAGGAAGGAATCTCCGGGCGGTGGTTTCAGCGAGGCCTGAGCGCGGCGCGGGGCTTCGTCTCGCCGCCGGCCGCCCCGACCGCCGCGCGTCCTGCGCCCGCCCCGCGCCCGCCCGCCCCCGCGCCGCCCGGACGCGCTACCAGACCCAGACCCGCTGGCGCCAGAATCCGAATCCTTATCGTCGCTCTCTTTGTCGCTCTCGCTGCCGCTCTCCGACGCCTTCTTCCGTTTGGTATCGTCGGCCGCTTTGCGCGGGACGCCGCCCTTTTTCCGTTTGGCCTTTGGAGGTTTACGTTTGGGCAGCGCCGCCTCGCGTTCTGAACTCGAGCTGTCTTCTTCGTCGTCCTCGGGGCGGCCGTTGGGCTCGGGCGTCGGGCGAGGCTTGCGCGCGCCCCGCGCCACCGGCTTGGCCGGCGCGGCCGCCGCCGGCGGGGACGGCTCCTCTGGCTCGGAGGCGCGGGAGATCGCCATCGGCAGCGTGATGCAGGTGCCGCCGCCGCCGGAGCAGTCTCCCTCCGGCACAGGCGCGGTCTCGTGTCGTTGTAGCCACGCCTTCTTGCCGAGATGGCGGACGGGCGCCGCGCCGCCCGGCGAGCCGGCCGCTTTAGCCGCGTCCGTGTCGGTGCAGGGCGGCGTAGCGGGTGGCGCAGGGGGCGTAGCGGCAGGCGGAGTGGCGACCGGCGCCGGAACGGATGTCACCGGCGCCGGACTGGCGGTCGGCGCCGGACTGGCAGTCGGCGCTGGACTAGCGGTCGGCGTCCGGTGCGGAGCGGGGGATGCGCCGGCCGCACGCTCGGGGGTCTCCACGCTGCCGTCTGCCGAGGGCACGCGCACGTCGCACAGCGGGCCGGGCGCGGGCGGCGCCGGCTCGGACCCGTGCGGAGCGCGCCCCGTGCCCAGAGCCGCCGCTATGAGAGGTTCGGCCGGCGGGGGTTCTTCCAGGCGACGCCGTTTCGCCTCCGCTTCGGGGTCGGGGGGCGGCGCCGTTCGTCGCCTATCGTCGTCTCTCGACACGCCGAGGTCTAGCGGTTGCAGTTGGCACGGCGTGTCGGGCACGCGCGGCACGCGCGGCTCGGGCGTGCGGGAATGCGCGGGTGGCGGCGCACGCGAATGCGAGGCGTAGGGCGAGGGCGGCGGGTAGGGCACGGGCGGCGGCGGCTCGGGCGCGTAGTGCGGCGCCGGCTCGCCCGGCTTGCCGTACACGTGGTGCGGCGCCGGGCTGGACACCTTAGGGCGGGCGACGGTCGGCGCGGCCGGGTAGTAGGCGGGCGAGCGCTGCGGCGGCGGGTACGCGCGCCGCTTGTCGGGCGCGGGCGGGGCGGGCGCGGGCGCGCGGTACGGCCGCGTCGGCAGGTAGTGCTCGCGCCTCGCCGCGGGGAACGGTAACTTTTGCTCGAGGTGGATCTGCTTGGCGTCGTGCTTCACTATGACGGAGTTCTTCTCGGGCACTAGCGGCGGCGGCGCGGGCAGGTGGGGCTCCTTGGGCTTGTCGTAGGAGCGGTACGGATAGGGGTAGGCGGGCTTGTCTTGCTTGGCGGGCGGCAGGCGCATGTAGTCGCGCGCGTGCGCGGGGTAGTAGCGCTCGGCACGCAGGCGGTCGTGGTCGGCGCGCGTCGCGCCCGCGCCCGCGCCGTGCAGCCACGCCTGCGTGTGCGGCGCCGCCACGCGCTCGCGCTCGCGCTGCTGTAACACACACTACACGTCACACATAGCTCCACCGATGAGCACAGAGGACTACTTACTGGTTTAGGAATTAAGACAGATCTATAACACTGTATTAAAACTTTCGTAAGGCATATTTGAATAATGTTTGTATAACCGGCTATCACTTACGTTTATTTTGTCGGAATTAGCCCGACATGTTTCATATCTAGATCTATAACAGACTTAACTGGTAAACAGGTATAATGAACTACTGATGAGTTGAATAGTATTTCGATTCTATTGTTCTTTATCTAGTAGAAGGGTAAATTATACAAGAGAGATCCATGAGGATCTATTATGAAAAAGACATACGTACTCTTGTTAGGTATAAACCCACAACTTCACTCTTGAAATGAGTAGGACTAATATGAACAGTTTCTCACGCAAAATGTATCGCCAGACAAGACTTTTTTTTTTGTTATATAGGTAGGTATATCAAAGTAAAGAATGTTTAAGCACAAAGTATGTAAAGTAAATAACCTTTTGGTGGGCGAGCCTCAGAGATTCTTCGAAATGCCTCGACACTAGTTTCGACGCGGCATTCTCCTGTTCTCTTCTTTCTTTTTCCTCTCTCTCTTGTTTTTCCCTCTCACGTTCTCTTTCTCTCTCCCTTTCCCTCTCTTGTTCTATCCGTTCTCTCTCTTTTCTCTCTTTCTGCTGCTTCTCCAGTAACTCGCGTTGTTCCTGATCCCTTCGTTCTCTGCAAACAAAGGAGGCCCATGAAGAAAACAAAATAATATCACATTTACAAAATGGAGAGAAGCAGTCTTAAAATAAATAAATAACAAAAAGAGAGGGTGTAAAAAGAAAGGAGAGAAATAACGAAATTTAAAAAATCTTTATGAATAAATACTTTAGTATTTGGGCTTAATATTAGGTTTGCTGGCTAAACATTAGCTTTATTGGCTATACTTATGTATATTTTCTTTGTTTACAACTATTTAGGTTAAAACGAGAATAGCGAGAGTTTCTAGAATAATTAAATGATTAATTTATAAATAGCAATTATTTATTATATGATATCAGTGCCAAGTGCTTGGAATGCAGCATATTTGGGTCAAGGTCATCTCGACATTTAAATAAAAATTTGTATCAGAAACTGTTCTCTTTAGTTTATGCAAATGAATAAGGTAGTGCATATTCATAAGCAGCCTTACAATAAAATTATTATTGCATGTATAAGGGGTTTATTTGTTTCAAGGAGAATTGCAAGTGAATAATGATTCCATGATAATGATGATGTTAAGCGATCATCGAGGCTAAGTTGATGTGGTCAATCTTTGGATAGATGACCATGCAAAGCACCTTTCTGGATGAAATTTTCTCTGCTTAACGGCAGCCTACAGAAGTCATTTCAAAATAAAAATTCATTTATCTCAACAACTACAAATTAAATATATTTTTAAACTGATCAAGATAATTTTGCTTTAGCAGCTGCTTCAAGACTCTTGCTTAACTTATATGAAAGAAATGTAGCAAAAATATATTGTTTTTACATTTGTAATTGTGGCATCTTTCTTTATAGGAGCCTGGGCTTCACAACACAGGCCATTACCCTACAGTGAGGTCAAGACCAATTAATCAATAGTTAAATGATAACTTTATTTTATTTTGCTACAACACTTGGCGCATTAAATGTAAAAACATATTTTACTTTGGTTCAATAAATCTTATTATTAGTTACAAGCCAGAATAGACCAAGCAATACAATTAACACAATGTAATTATTACTAATACATATATTGATATGTACAGTATTATTATTAGTAGTATTATTTCAGTCTGTATCTCAACATTAGCAGCCCATTATACATTTATTTCAGCTGGGACTAAGGGCCTTCTCTCACAAGGAGAGAGAGATAGGCTATAATCCACCATGCTGGCCAAGAGTGAGTTATCAGAAGTCACACATCTTCAGATATTGTAATAACTACTCAAACACATCAGTTTCCTCTCAAAGTTTTCTTTCACCATAAAGTGAGTACAAATCCTCACATAACTTGAAAACACTAGGTAGTCATTGTCTGGAATTGAACCAGGGGCCGTCAGATTGAAAAGAAGATGTTATTTATTTTTTTGTTGATGAATAGGCTTACTTTTGACCGCAGCTAGCCTGATGTTAAGCTTGACTGTGGTCTAAGAAGTAACACGCTTGCCTAGAAGGAATCTATTTACTCTAGATTTGAAGACCCCCAAATTGTACTTCTCGGGAAAAAAAGAGTCTCAGGAAGAGAGTTCCAAAGCTTTGCAGTTCTCACAATGAAGGTTGAGGCAAAACACTTTGTGCGAATCCTCAGAACTTCGACAGTGAATTGATGTTTCCAACTGAGCCACACACACTTTTTAATGATATTATTTCATAATTCACAAGTGACTAGTGACTGAATTTGATCATCAGCATTACTATGAACACAGTACAAATAGAACTACAGTGAAGTCTGATTAAAAATAACTCACTTGGAAACATGATATAAGAAATTTCTTGAAAATAGCAATTAAGTTAGGTTTGTGTGTGTAAGCTGTAAGTGTAAGTATGGGTGGCTGAACAAATTTTACTACATGTAGGCCTTTGTTGTAATACAGAACTCTTTTTAACTTTCTGTATCCTAACATGAAATAATGAACCATCAACTACCAAATACTAAAAGGCTTGTTAATTATATCAAAGAGGAATGTGTATTGCAAAGTAGGAAATTTTAAGAAATCTACCTGCTTAAATTACCATGGAATATTTTCAAATTAATTTATTTTTACTAATTTCAAGATAACATTGTTAAATATTTGTTTTATTTGGAAAAAAAAAACATAAATTGACATGTATATTTTTACTCCCCATACCCATGTTAGATATGTAATAATCTTGGATATGGGTACATTTTGTGATGTGAAGTAGGTAACATAATTATGAAGTTGAGGAAAACAACTGGAAGAACAGAGAGGAGGGAGATGGCTAAAGAAATTATCGATGGATCGTGTGAGTGATTGTATGAATATGAAAAAGGCAAGCACAGATGTGGAGAGAAGTGTATGGAAAAGGTATATATACAGTAGTATATATAAAAAAGGTATATATACAGTGTATATATACCTTTTCCATACACTTCTCTCCACATCTGTGCTTGCCTTTTTCATATTCATACAATCACTCACACGATCCATCGATAATTTCTTTAGCCATCTCCCTCCTCTCTGTTCTTCCAGTTGTTTTCCTCAACTTCATAATTATGTTACCTACTTCACATCACAAAATGTACCCATATCCAAGATTATTACATATCTAACATGGGTATGGGGAGTAAAAATATACATGTCAATTTATGTTTTTTTTTTCCAAATAAAACAAATATTTAACAATGTTATCTTGAAATTAGTAAAAATAAATTAATTTGAAAATATTCCATGGTAATTTAAGCAGGTAGATTTCTTAAAATTTCCTACTTTGCAATACACATTCCTCTTTGATATAATTAACAAGCCTTTTAGTATTTGGTAGTTGATGGTTCATTATTTCATGTTAGGATACAGAAAGTTAAAAAGAGTTCTGTATTACAACAAAGGCCTACATGTAGTACTCACATAAAGTGTGAAAATGATAAAGAAGAATATGAGATTTGTAGGTAAATAAATATAGATTTTGTAGTAAGCCTTTCAACAAAAATATAGAATGTAATTCTATTAAAGGATATTATAGCCTTACTTAAAGATTATGAATAGGCTGTGACTTAAAGATTTTGATTTGGCATGATTTGTTATTCTGCACTCGGATTATAGATATTTAACCTAGAATATAATATAACCTACAATACTTTCTAAAATGAATATGTGTAATTGAATATATGTCTGTAAGAATTGCTCATTTAAAGATGTAATATAACCTATTGTTGAACTGAAATTTATCATGAAATGTATCATTTTTTACAAACATTATTTTGTAAATATTTAAAGCCTTACCTACATTTTAGAGCGAATTCGTCCGTTTTCCCACAAATCTTTACCGTGCTAAAAAAAGATAGATCGAACTACTGTATAGGCATAACTTTCACTCACGTTTGAAACTTACAAAGTAAACCAATAATCATAAAACAATACAATTAGAACACGGTTCAATAATCAGCAAAATACCAAAAGAATTTGTTCTACGGCTTCTCTTGACTTGGTTTGGCCTTCAGCCTTGGTAAAATTATCTATTTTATTCGTAGAAAGAGAAGATACGTGATTTTAATGGACATGAGGACATGATCAAGGAGGCTAATGAAATGAGGACTTGCTTGTCAATGTCATTGTCATAATTTATTTCATGACCATGGATACAAGTCCTTCAGTCGAAATGTCATTGTCTGTGAACCAGTGTTGCCGCTACAAGAAAATTAAAATCACTGGACCGTCTACAATGTTATAAGACTCATAGTAGTTCGACGACAAAAATCATAAATTGTTATCCCACTGAACGAAACATAATAACCGTTGAGGCCAAATTAGAAACAACATAATATTTTTAGTCTCGCCGTAGATCCATTTTTTTTTGGTAGATTGAAAAAAAAAAAATGTAAAGTATAAAATGAATCTACGAAGCAAAAAAGTAATACTCGAAATTGATTAGTGACGATACATTTCGATACGATACTTTCAACAGTATCGATACTTTTTATACAATACTTGATATCAATAATTTTAAAATTTTGCGAAACCCCAGTCTATGAATTTGATAATTTAATCGTCTATCTGCTAAGTTAGAAATATCGTTTCAATATTTTAATATAATTGAATTTAACACTCAGCAAGGATAAAATTCATAAAACAATCAAGGGTTAGTACAAGTACATGTAGTATTATATTTATCTAATTGGAATTTCACTTTTTGCTCCTGCATTATCTTTTACCTAGTATAAGTACTACAAATAAACTTGTACGTCATTGTACGTGGATTTTAAAGATATTTTGTACATTCAAATTTAGTCGAATAAAAGAAGATTTCCTTAGCACCCTCTTTGTGATAATCGTGGCTGAATAATGGATATTTATTATAAACTCATTGCTTAGTTTTATTTTGTATAATAAATATTCACTTTCAGAGCGGATCCGTCTGTGACCAGAATGCATCTAGTGAACGTGATAGCTAATCAGTTATCACGGTTGAGTTTATTTTCACATATTTCTGTTGCCATTATAACCAACTATTTAAAACAGAATACAACAAACGTGCTTTTTTCCCATATTAATGGAGGATGGTACGGAACCCTTCGTACTCGAGTCCAATACGCAAGCGGTTGGTAAAAAAACAATATGGAGTGTTTTCGTAGATCTCAATGCAATTAATTCACCACGGGCGTCAGCCCCCGAGGTCAGATAAAAAGGCTTTTTTTTAATTTATCTCATGACCATAGATACAAGTCCTTCAGTCGAAGATAAAAATGCAAATGGCAAGTGTTGCCAGTCACATGGATTTGACTTTAATGACGCGACAGTAGTCTAGGATCTTATTATGTCTGTCTGTCAGAATAAATAATAAATATAACTGTATACTAAATGTCGTGTCGCTCAGCACCGCCAATTATAGGAAAGGTCATCACTATGAGTGACGTAAGCCCCCGAAATCAACCAATTGCTGGTTTTTTTAACTGTTAAATCACACACAAAAACCTGATAGTTTTTCAGCATTCTGCCTAATTTTAGGACTGTTCTAGCATATGTTCTTCAATATTTTTCTGAAGTATCACAAACCTGGTTGATTACTAAAAGAAATAAGAAATAAGACCATCATCTCTGATTAAAAAAATAAGTATGTGGTTGTTAATGCGACAAAATTAAATATCTAACAAAACAAGAGAGCGCATTACAGGACAATGTTGCAAGGGTTGAAAATTATTTCCGATTAATATCAAAGCAATGACTGTCAATCGTGATAAAATAAGTAATCTTGCTGGAGAAAAAATATATATCAGAAGAATGCAGTATAGCATCTTCTTCTTTAGAAAACTTCACGCAATCCAAGCTCGCGGTGTCCTTGACTTAGACGGGCAGAATAATTTAGGTATCTGACGATTTTTTTATCCACTCTCCTAGGACTGACGCGCACTATTAATTTTATCTTACCCCGTCGTTTTTGCTTTGCTGCGTTAATAATGAGGTTATTAATCATAATCTTATTTTGCCAAAGCTTTATTTGGGGCGAACTATCCTTGTTGACTTGAGAAATAGCCATAACCAGAAGAGTAGCCCAAGTGAAAAGTAGCACTAAACAGAAATAGTAGGTACTTTAGCGAGTCGACGGCTATAATCGGAATCATTAAATTAATAATTGGTTTAAACGCAGAACCTATTGTTTTTCTAGTTTCGCCTATGTGGATTTAAAGCTATAACAACCGAGAAATTATATCAATTGATAGGTAGATAATTTATCAGATAACATGGGTCGTTAGTTATTGAGAAATAGAGTGTAGGTACGATTAATTTAATTAGGTATTCTTATTTAAGCATGACCAAGTACAAGTTATTATTTTGTGCTTAGACTAAGAGCCCAACGCAAGTTTCTCGAAGTAAGCAACCTTAGTCCACGGCTTTATCAGTACGTATAACCATGTATAACTGTATTATGAACCGTAGTATAGTGAATTAAGGTCCATAACTATTCCTTTAAAAAAGAAATTGGTAGGTATGTAAATGAACACGTGCTCGACTGGACCGCGAGCTAAATTAAATCATATTGTTTATCAGATTAGAGTCATATTTCTTTGAAAACAATTGCGAAGTAAAGCTTCTGTACTAGTTATATTATTCTGTGGCATGACTGACAACTACGATTCCCGGCACAGCCAACATCAAAACAAAACCCCTCAAATCGGCTATGACATAAAACAACATCATAAAACACTAACAGTAGATCAGCTGATCGCACATTACTAGACGACCTTGACCTAGAACGACTTTCGGCGGTGACGCAACATTCGACCTTCGCCGATTCCGCGAATAGGTACTTGACAGAAACATTAGGTGCCGATAAACAAGCAACAATTTTGAGCCAGAAAAAAATATCTTTGATCTTGATCTTGTTTAAAGCGTGTACCCACTTAAATGAAGCATTAGTAATGACCTTAATATAAAAATTAATGATCTGTTTTATGTTATGGCGACCCACCACAAACTCAGGCGTAAGAACAGAAATACTAGTGCCACCCACGCTGAAGCCATAAAACTTTAGGTTGCTCCATTCATCAAAAACTCCATTTTAGTACCTCTACTCGATCATAGATGACGCTGTAAAATGCTATACTAACTCATAAAATAAATATACATACAAATATTGCGGCACATTTCACACACGGCTAGTTAGCCCCATGCTAAACCATTCCTAGTTTATGTTATGGTTGCTAACACACCTGATGTTCTACATATTACATTAATACTTTTATGCCGACATCCAACAAATTTAGTTTATCACAAAGATATCGGCTGTGACGGAAATCGAACCCGGGACCCAGTTCAGATTCAGTTCAGTTCAATAATTAATACTTAGATACTAAAAGTATTAATTATTGGATACTATGAAAATATGACGAAAACAACAAAAAGAAAGGTTTTGTTGATATCACTGAGCAGAATTGCTCAGTAAACGCTATTATCCAAAGAGTACAGGGATAACATAATACCTATAGTATGTAGTTACGAATCGACTCCAGATACTTATATCACCGTATGTATGTATGTAAATAAGTTCTAAACCAAAAAACTTGTATTTATATCCAAGCGACAAAAGGAAAAGCTAGAAATTTTATTGACATAACATGTTTTACTTTTTTCTATCACTTTTTTTTCACTGACACTAAATTAAAGATATTTACATAAACCTATGTGTACGTCTTATACATACAATTTGTGATATATACATAATTATGTAGGTACATGAAAACCACCAACTAAAAAATTGTAGTGATCGAATATAAAAAGAAACCCAGGTGAAAAATAGGATGGCGCATCAATACGACAGATTATCAAGATCCACGTGTAGACTAATTTAGCCAAAACGAATCTTCTTATTTAGTAAAGGTTTTGAAAAGGTCACCAATTGGAGTCAAACCAAATTAATTCATAAATCTTATTTCTCCATACCCATTTATACCCATGGAAATACTAGAATGTCTATGGTATATCCAACAAAAGGAGAAATCGAATATTAAATGCATCGATTACAACTCACATTTAACATGACGATTAAGAACTCTTGAAGCAATATACCTACGTCAGTACGAAATATACGAAACGAATGATAGACGAGTGTAGATCCGAATGTGATAAAAATAAAATCAATAAAGCTTAACAAACAATATTAATATACTTGAGTCAATTGTTATTAGTCTCGTGAAGTAATATATTAGCATTCATTACAATGAAGCTCTTAAAGAATTAACATAATGGTACATTATTTAGCATAAAATCATTAACATTTCCTGTGTCGACATTCTTGACCCCGTGATAAAATTAAATTAGCATAATCTTTTAGAAATATTTATAACTCGCATCTATAAGCTATTATTCGTTTATATTCATAATTTATTTAATTCGATTTGTATGAATAAATAAATGAAACCGGTGTTTTTTTTTAATTTCTGTAACAGTCATTGTTTTTTATTAGTTTCATTGTTATACCTACTTGCTGAGCCGACAGACTTAGTTCTGCCAAGGTGATTTTACTGGCAACTGAACCTGAAAACCTATTTTATTGTTTTCTTACAATTTCTTTGTACTATATTCCTGAACCTAAACCTTCATCGTACTTTCCACTGACTTGTACAAATATTTCAAAATCCAATAAACCAAATCGGTTCATACATTCTTTTCTTAATTATACAGCTTGACCGGGACAATTGGAGGTTACATTTTATATACTCGTATATATATGTAGGAACATTAAGTATGATGTACGTTTGAATCCTCTGCGTAATAAAAAAAAAACATTTATTTTTCTTTTATAAGTATTTTTCTAACTACAGACGTAAATATACCTAATAGTATATTTATGTATGTATCTTTAGATAAATGTACTACAAAAGCACGTAATTCTATTACGCAACGGAACATAATATCAATAATGTTATTATGTTCAGACAAAGAAAGAATGGCGTCGCATGAAAAATTACGAGAATGGTAAAACAAAACACGTGGTTACATATAGCGTGTTGTTTTAATGAAGAAATGGGTACAAAGACACGCATTCATATGTAATACGAAACAAAGCCAAAACAATATCTTAATGACGGATATCGAAGAGGATAAAACATAAGTTAGCAGTACGGACAAAAGACAGCAAGAAATAGTTCAAGAATAAAATGATAAACTGTAAAAGTTAGCATTCGATGCACGAACCGCAAATAATCATACATTACAAATCCAACAAAAACACCAATATCGAACAGCACGATAAGCCCCGTTTTATAAATAACCATACGGATGTAATAATTACGCTTGTACGTGCTGGACTAAGAATTAATGGCAGTTGTTTTTTTTTACCACAACTAGAGGCGGGCAAACATCTGCACGAGAATGAGTCACGACGTATATAAATTGGACATTTGCTTTATTTAGCCGATCTTCTAACGCATGACTCAGGACTACTTGGAAGACGGGACGTTTGCAGAGGCAATTTAAACGTGTTTTGAATAATAAACTCATATCGAGTTTCTATTTTGAAAGCCATGTTTAACTTTTGAATAGTAGATAAATGAATAGTGATTGTTGGACGAAGATCGAAATAATGTCATTACTACAAATGCAAAGAAGAACCAGCCAGTATACCAAAATGACTTTTTGGTATACTGGCTGCTTCTTTTTGAATGTCTTTTAAAATGTTTAATGGATGATATACCGTACCGTATTAATAGTATCATGTTTGATCTTGAAAGATATTCAAGTTTCATAACCTAGTTATGCTCAAGATTTTGAAAGGAGATATATTAAGATGCATACATGGCCTAATAGTGTTTTAATGTAACAACATTCTGTAGAGATATAATAGGGGAGTTATAACAAGGATCCCGGAAAGAGTTTTCCTCAGACACGACTCTATCGCTCTGGAGGCCTGACGGGAGAATGAACTCACCTTAACAGTCTTTCATGTCTCTCTCTATCGTAGGTAGCGGCGAAGTACTCGTCCGCGATGGCATGGTGCAGCTGCGCGTGCTGCGGCGCGTACTGGCGCTGCTTCCACAGCAGCTCGCCGTAGAGCGCGGGCGGCGGCTGGGTGAGGTGCAGGAGCGGCGGCGGCGGGCCGCCACCGTACCCGTGCGCCATGCCGCGCCACTCGCGCTCCTCCGTGGAACTGGCGGAGCCGCCCGAGCGCACCCCGCTCACACCCGAGTCGGACCTATCGTCCGCATCTCGCGCGCACACTATCACACAGTCGTCCTCCTCGGAGGCCACGGCGCTGGCCACACCATCCGCGCCCGTAACGCCACTCACTTCACTCCGCACTTCACTCTGCACTTCACTCGGCTCACTGCTGCCGCGACAATCCTGCGGCTTTGGCACTTCCTCCTTTTTCACGCACTTGGTTTCCTCACTGACCTCGGCGACATCACCACTTGCACTCGCACTTTCTGTTACACCTGCAACAACGAAATTATTTCTTTAGTAAATATTCATACACATGTATGGTACAGAGCGATGCGATGTTAACTCATTTCTAACATCGAGCAAACAAATTGAGATGGAAATATCGTGCCCGGCAACGATCGCGCTTAATAAAACTTAGTGTCAGTCAACTGACATAGGAAATTAATTTTGGGTGTTATCATCGGATTGCCTGCTGCATATTTTCGAATGACTGACGTCAGTATTCAATCGGTCGCGACGGTATGTTTGGGAGGAAGCCAGAATAAGCTCATTCACACTGGCCGCCTACACGCACAAAAATGTATTGTATGTGACGGATGCGACCCCGGCAATATACGGAACGGTTTAATTTCACCTGGCAGTCCACGCTACGTCCCTGGTTGTAAATACACATAAATATAAGTGTTTATGTCACGCTGAAGACTAATAAAATTAATCACGGTTAGTTACATTATTCGCACATGGAAGAAACTTAATCAAAATAGGTACATAAGTTGAGTAAGCAATATACGATAATTGTTCTAAGTATGTCCTTGAAGATATAATTGCAATAATCGGTATTCCGTCAATGCAAGGAGGTTATCGACTGCCCTCGCGTGAGCATTTGGATTAACAATGTTTGTTGGTATTTTTGTACGTAATCACGACACGACCGGAAGAGGAAGGTTCCCTTGGAGCGCGTGGGCCAGCGAGTTGGCATCGCTGCGGCCGCCGCGAGTGAATGACGGCTGGCGCGGCGCCAACGCCCTGCGCCGGAGTTTGTCGGCGGAAAATTTGGCGCGCGACCAGAACGAGGGCAATGTGACAGGTCGGGGCGCGACTAGATGACATTTAAAGTGCAATTTATGTTAAACATGATATAAATTGATGACGAAATGACGGATATTATATTTTATCCGAAGACAAGGCAAATATTATGTCGGTCAAATGCAAGATCAGAACAGGATTAGAAAGCATGAAATGTCTGCATCTATAAATGGACGAGTGTACGAGATTTAAAGATAAAAGGCTCTCGAATATCAAAAAGATAAATTAACATTCAAAGTGTTTCAGATAATTAAATCGTAAAGCGTACATGAGATAAGCCAGTATCTAGAATTGGATAGGACACGTACACAAAGAGTGAGTCGGCGCGTCGACCGAGCAACAATGGAATTTTAATGAGGGCTCAGTAAACGAGGATGCTCATCTACATAATCGCATAAATAATTATTCATAGCAAATATAAACAGAGGAGCGAATGCCACAACCGGGCATTACTCACGCAATGCGTGCAAGATCTCATCTCGGCCGCGTAATGATATGATTAAGTATTGCGATACAGTCGTGTAGCTGCCATTTTAAACAGTCCACGATTACTCATCGGAATGGAACCGGTCTCGGCGAAATCTGCCCGACTGTGACGGGAACCACATTCTTTCCTGATATGGGCACAGACTGTTACGATTAATGAATACCGCGGTCTACGAATGGCACTGTATCTAACAAATAACTACTGATTCTAGATAAACACATATTACGAAGACAATGTAAAAATATTCTAAAAAAATGACACAAGATAAACGATTAATTTAATCAAATAATTCCAAGACAAAAACTGACTGTCTGGCATAACGTGATTCAACATATGTTTGTAACAATTTCTAAACTGCATGGGTAAGTACAATGGCTACGATAGCGCTAGTTATCGCACACAAAAGAAAACTAGAGATTGTTTAAACGAACAATATTCGATAACAAGAATTACGAGTCACACCTGCTAGCAATGTAAGTAAAAAGAAAACACGATACGAAGAAAACAAACCCGGTACTTCACAAACAAACGAGCCAAGCGAAATGTAAACAAAGGTTGTGAAACAATACGACAGTGATCAACTGGGGGACAATGGGACAACGAATAACTAAATGGAGTACTGAGACGGTACATCTATACATACAGCTGCTGATTGACAAGACAAACGTTGTTAGAACCGTTGGAAGCCTTTTGTCGGAATACTGTGAGGTAGAAAATAAAACGTCGACGATGGAAACCAGGCATTGGAGTCGAGCATAGAAATCACGGGAAGGCAGTAAATCTCGAACACCACTCTGAATAATTCATGCAGGGCGGACCCCTACAAACATAAACTGCCTGCACAACCCACTTCCTAGACTGGTTACTACTTCCACGACTGCATAAAAATATGCATATTATGCTAATTGAACTCGCCAATTCGAGTCAGTTATGCAAAATTACAACGTTTTAAATACCGCAAAGAAATTTGAAACTAACACTAACACAATATAATTAGCAGAATCTCATCGCAGGTTAGTCAGTAAACGAGGCTCACTTTAAATTATTCATTCCAACGCAATACCGTTTACCTGCTGAGCCATTACTTATAAGAGGCTTTCGCGGAATTATAATACCACACGTATCTATATTACCTACGTCAACGTCGAATCTTCAAAGAACACTGGCTCATTCTGCTTCACGATGACGGATAATGATGAGGTTAAAAGGTCGACGGTAGAAACTTGTGAATACAGCCACGAAAACGAAAACACGTTTTATGCGGAAGTTGAGTTTGGTTGTGAAGATTAATTGCAGACAAGATACCGAACCGCCTGAGATTAAAATAAATAATTTCAAATTGCTAGTTACCGCGTAATCCGAGCGTGTTTGTACAGTCAAAGCCATCTCGTTAAACCCAGTAGAGCGTGTCAGCGCACCAACCGTGTAATGAAACACTTCCACTCGAGCAACAACCGTAAATAGGACACTTAGTAGTGACACAAAGCTTTCTCTGAGCTTAATAAAGCAATTACATATACCATTACTAAATAAAATTACACAATGCCGTATGATAAATATGTTACAGAACTATTCGTATAATCGGTAGTAAACCGCAAAAACCGCATTCGCCTGTCTCTCACTTTCTAAATAAGGTTCACAAATTACTTATTCAAGTGGTTTGCCGCTTTTGAAATGTCAGCCTTGATCAGCGCACGCCGTGCCAGTTTACAGAAATAGTTGACCCGGTTTGTTTGGGTTCAAACCATTAGTCCATATATTGTTAAGAGAAGACAGTGCCTAATTGTGTAACATCGCTGGCGTTTCCGAGTCGGCCGGGGTAATAAGGCGCATCGGTTTATCGTGACTGCAGAATGCAACAGAGCCTTGAAGATAGTGTGTAGCTAGTATCACGAGTTTGTTGCATTCGTGCAGTAAATTGCGCAATGTGCTATTGAAAGAGCACGCCACGGAGAATGCTCGCGGCAATCAGAGTCGCATCTCACGACGCATCCGATGGCTCGTGACCGGAATACTTTATTCCGAGATCCCATACTTCACTATCGACAACAATCTTCAATGCTTCAATCTTTGGTACTATTATTATCTTCCTATGTGATCGGAAGCAGACTAATGGAAATCGCTTTATAAAATACGACGTTTTCCCCGATAAAGTTTTGAAGCTCAGCTCAATTTGCTTTAAACTAATGTACAAATTATTAGACATAAAAAGAGGCAAAATAATGAATAATATAAAGCGCTTTATTAAGTCCGATTGAACGAGCGTACGATCACCAGTTTCAAGACAAGTCAAGGAGATCGAGTCGGACAAAAACGTAATGGCCTCAGTTGATTTTTTTACGCGAATCTCATTGACCTAAATGAGAACGATATTGAAATCGAGCAATAAGGAAATGAATTCGATGAAATAACAAATGACTAGACCGTATCAACACATTCAAATGTATCAGACGGGTCATTTGAAAAACAGGATGAAAAACATGTCTAAGTTGATAACTTTGTAACTGATTACTAGAATAACACGGGTTTGAAGAATTTTGTAGAGATATAAGCTATAAATAACAATATATGGTCTATAATAGGACAACTTGTACACGAGCGCTCTAGTATCGTAATAAATAACGTTATATCGTCGACTTCACGGGCGGATACAATTATGCGGTTAGGTAAGTAGGTATATGATTATCTAACGAGTAATGTGGCTATGTTATTCATAGCAGGCAATTAACACAGTTTTCCAGAGCTGTCTCATTGGTAAGTCATATGACGTGGATAAATTGCTCACACCGCAGCCTGCAAACCTTGGGGTTTAACACACGTAGGTAATAATATATATAACTATAACAAATTAAATTCAGCAATTTTCTTTCAGAGATTGTATTCCAGAAAGACTAGCAAACCAGTAGGTATTAACAGATCAGCTTATGTGGGTAGAATAAAATAGCACTCGATGTACGGATCAATATAAAAGATCAAAAATATCAAATTAAAAAATATTAATTTGATTTTAACCTTAAAATACCCTTACCTACAGAAAACATTTTTTTTTGTTCAAATTTGCTACTCACGTTTAGTGAAAGTAGTGCTTCGATGTTATCTTAAACCTTCTTAATCACCTTGACTCTTCGTTACACCTTCGTTGAAATATTGTAGAATCAACACAATTTTTTTAACTTTAAATACTACACAAGTTTCTTCAAATAAAACAAATTATCACGCCAGTCACAATCACAATCCACAAATATCCGGAAATCCTCTTCAAATATTAGATGTTTCACCGGCGGAGCTCGTCCTTGAATACGGTCAGGAAATCGACGAAGTGTAACGTTCACCTGCACACACTCACACCACTAAAGTAAGCTTCGCTTATACAATTCACGACGTTGGAAATGATCCGTTGAATGTTCTATGGCGTTGCACGGACGTGCGAAAGCCTCAGAGGCGCACAAAGAACTGGCTCGGCGCGGGGAGGGAGTGGTGGCGCGGAGAACGGGGCGAAGGGGACGGCTGCCACGGCAGTCTCGCGCGACGGCGACGTACCAGGCTACGTAGCAACAAGTGAACGGCAACGCGGGGGTGAGGACTCGGCGAGGGGAGGGGTGCGGAATTAGGGAGGGACCCCCCTCGCACACAAAGAGCGCACCTGACCCGGCGGTGATGCAGCCCGTCTGCCTCCCATCCTCGCATGCAATATAACAGTAGCTGGTGCAATCAACCCAACAACAAAAGATGATGATAATAAAATTGACTTGCAAATGACCTACAAGATAACCAACGACAAAATTACTTCGAAAGATAAAGTCTGGAAAGCAGATATGTTATACTTATTACAAGAATACTTTTATTATTAAGTGCAATTTGTATTTATTGGAAATGGACTCAATGTTAAACGTGGAAAATTACTTAATGCGATTAATGAGTTAAAATACTACTTTTATTCGTAATACAAATAGGTATATACAATTCCGATGATAAAAACCGTAATTACGATATTAAAATAAATACAAACACGATTAACGTCTGGAAAGCTACAATCATGAATGAAAATTCTCTCGGAATCTTGTTTATTGAAATAGATTTATTTCTCCGTAAGATCATAGATTTAACATCTATCAATAAACGTATCTGGTTGTGAAAAATATCCACACCCACGCAACATAACAAACTATTACCGTCCAAGAATGTTTCGTAAAAACAGCTTATGATCATATAGGTATTTTTCTCGGTAACTTCTTAGGAATTTCTTTACGCAGTATGAATAAACAATATAACGGGTTCAAACAGTTTATATTATTATCAAGTTTATTAATAAACGGCGCATAAAAACCAACCTTGTTAAAGTTATGGACTCAAAATGGCAAAAAGAATTCTGACCGGACAGGTTCAGCTTTTTATAGATACTCGTGTTCCACGAATTAGGCTCTGAGACTGGTCATAAAAGTAAAAAAAAACATAATAAGGAAAATTATATTAACGTTTTCTATAGACGCAAGATTTACTTATATAGGCATAATTGACGTTATTATAATTTAGATACAATATAAGCTAAATTGGAATAACGTAAATTACATGATTGACGTTATTCGATGTACGAGAATATTCGTACGTTGAGAACAGGAAAACATTGGTCCCCGCTGAGTCAACAAACATTAAGCAATGCATGACACAAATTAATAAGGAAATACCGAGTAGATGTGAAGTATTTTATCCCCTAGCATGCTCAATAAAATGTAATAAAATAACTGAGGCTAAAATTTAAGTGCATAACGTACATGAAACATAAATCTATTTATTGTCGTACAACACAACACATATTGCACCGAAAGTATTTTACGACGCGAACAATTTGGCAGGTCGCCAACTATTCCATGACAAGCGATCCGTTCTATGTTCGGTTTTACAAATAACACAAAGAGTTCAGTTTGCAGGTCACGTCAATAAATTGCCAGAACAGACCAGATTTGCATGCATAGAATTCAAAACAAGTTCCAATTTCCATCTCAAATTTCTCTATTAGCATTGTTGGCAAGATTATGCTCGTCTTCGCAAGGTACGCCCACTGCCTAAATTCTACCGCCCTCAAAGCCGGCTACATCGACATTTTTTATCACATTTCGAAAGAGCACGGCAATAAAAACCTAATTACTTTTTGTCAAGTCTGTAATGGTTTTACGATTTATATCGTTGTTATTATTGTTACTCGTTTTTGTTATCGTATTACCTCGTCATGCGGGCAAACGGATACATAGGTAGGTCGGTAAATTGGCAGGCAGAACTCGTTTGTGTAGTTTTTTGCGAAAGAAAATAACAAGCAAAGAGGTCGCATACCTTGCTTTGGCCTTGTGCTAATCGAGTTAGCGGTTACACGCGAATTGTTAATGTTTTGTAATTTGCACTTACATATGCAAAGACGGAACGGATGATTTACTCTAGCAATCTGAAAAGATGATAAATGGCTCTAACAAGCCTACTTTTAACTGTTGTTCCAAAGATTCTAGAGTGTTACGTTGAAGAATCGTCAATGGCAAAAAATATTGATAAAACATCTAGAGGTGAGGACAATCACGTAAGAGATACTGTGGTATTTGTACTTGAAATTGAAGTTAACTCATTCTGATAATCTTGTAAAAATAAGCGTCGTATCAGACAACGTTCGGTGTAAGTACATAATTCAGATAAGCACGATAACAGAGAAGTGGGGAATTTGTAGATAAGGCTAAACAAACACGGCAGCCGATAACCTGGTTGCAGCAACTGATAGCGAGTCAGTTATCCACACGCATGTTTGCACAGTACGTGATCAAATATACGTACAAGGAAATATATATACAAACCTATAAGAGCCAATATCACCAGCTTGCGAGCTCATATTTTGCACACAATATTTGAATTGATCACGCAACGTACAAAAGGACAAATAATACATTAATTGAACCCTTTGCTTTGATATCTACTCTAAGTTCAATTAACACGAAAACAACATTAGCTCGCTCCAATTTTGTATTAGATATATGAAGCTATTAAAATGTTAAGCAATTATCGATACTGAGATAGCGGTAAAAATGAATGCAGATAATATAAAGCTGTAAATTAATCGATAATTGATACAGTTACGGAAGTAAATGCCGTTTTCGGCATTTTTAGAAAGGTATTGGAACAAGTTTACGTATATGGATATGAAAAGGCGTGTTATTTGTAGTAGTGTTTGTGTGAGAGCAGTATCTCGTTTTCCGGACTACATGAGTCAAGTTGCGTGGGAGAATTTACAACTTACGACAGTAAAATTCTTGCTCGAGACGTGAAAGGAGTAAATGTGTGTGTAAATGTAGGTATCGCCGCAGTCAAGTGAGAACAATGAAGTATTCAACTTGTTATCGATAGCTTACACAGCTGTTAGTAAAGTAGAGTAGGTATAGTACTGAGGAGACGTCCCATTTCAATATTACGAGTCAATTAATACGATAACTTCGTCTGATGCAACACTATGACTCACTAATTTAACCAACTAAATATTGACAGAATGACAATGTCTGCTGAACATAATCATTCCTATTTGCTTTTGAAATGGTGTCGTTAAAGAGAAGAATGTGAACAAAAACTTTTTAGAAATACACTCACGTTTCGACAACATACATATTCGTATTCCGTGAATTTCAAGGAACCTAATATATTACAATAACACCACGCGTATCTGTCACGGACGCCGGCATATTATTATGATCGTTATAAGAGATTTATTCACGATATCTGCGGACGTAAATCGTAATGATGTCGTCATCTCTGGAGATTGCGGGACCGGTCGTCGATTGAATGTCAAAAACCGCAAGGCGCAATAAATTGTTGTCTCATGGAGAGTAAACATGGCGTTCAGCCGCATTCATGCATAATTGATGAGGGTTCGAGCGCATATATCCTGGCGGTCACGACTGTCGGGCCGCCTCCGGCAGCCATTTTGTGAAGCCTGCGCGCTCCATGCTCCGGGTGCGCCGCATCGTGAATATCAATTTCTCTACCTCATTATGTACCTACTTCTACAACTATTTTAGCACCCAGTTTACAAATACGTTCACCTCATTTCAAAGAACTATGTTTTTTACGATTTGCTTCCGCTGCGCTCGATCGCTCGCACGTAGCGTAACGATCATGACACGATATGAAACTAAGTATTGCTAACAGTCTTCGCGTCGGCATGCGGTGTGGCAATTAATGGAGAATGATCATTATTAGTTTCTATTGTTACCGGCCGAGTAAATAGAGCATGAGACGGTGTAATACATAATTTAAATGGCAGAATACGACGGTTGATTCTCACGCACGGCCATTATACCGTGTAATCGTAATCAAAAGGCATCTCTCTCAGAAAAAGCAACTCATCGTTAACAGGCGTTTCACAACAATTAACGCCAAAGTCAAAGAAGTCGCTGTATTGGGATGGTTTGTTTATATTTTCTCATCAGTCCTTTCACGATCGTATCACAATTAATTTGCATTCTTTGTGTGTGTGCAAACGATGCAAGCGCTTCATTTGGAGCTGGCATTTGAGGGTGAATGCGGAACGACCGGGGTGGCCTACGGCAGGCTTGCTCATTATAGTTGAAAGTACCGCGGGTCGAGCCGTAATAATGTGAAATGGGATAGCCTCCACACGGTTGCCCCACCGTCTGCTCTGCAACCACAGCCCCGAGCGCTTCCGACACTCAACCTGCATAATAAGCGAACGCGTAACCATGAACTACGAGTTATTACGCTGTCTGAACGTTCACGCAACGAAGCCTGTCTGAAAATAGAAACACAACTCATTTAAACTTAACAATCTTGAGCTAATAACATTCTTTACGACCTCTGCGCATGGCACAGTTAATAGTCCTGAATGCGGCCCGGAATGTAGAAATGTCAAACAATGAACATCATACACGTGGCCGGGTAAACAATACGTTCTCGATTACAAAGATGAATCACGAAGCCTTTGAAGTTAGACAGCGATTGATTCTTGTTTGAGTTTGAATCAGAATTCAGAACAAACTCTACTTTAACAAAAACACACACGAGAACAAGATATTGTTCAGTTTGTTACCGACAAGGTTCACGCTGATCTCAACACACAGAAATCTTGGAAGAGTAAAACGTTTTGTGTAACCTATGTTATTACCTATAATGTATAATAAATATAACTAGAGTGTTTCTATCACTTACAGAAACATACGAGGTATCTAATCGTAATCGATGTATGAACAGACAAGGTGTAGATACCGAAGTCTTGGAACAGCTGCTAACGCCGCAGCCGTACTTCCTGCCCAACGACCTATTGTTACCTCGCACCGGCATTTTACGACACATTGCTCGACACAACGTGGATATCGTGACATCTGACACACCTTTACTTAATGTGACATTGTAAGCGAACATTCGTGACACGAAGATAAAGAATCTCGACAGTATTCAGTTGTTTAAAGCTGAGCATGACTGGCGTTTAATAATACAAGTGTTACACGCGATAGCGTTGGACCTTGACATTATTGTATCTAAGGTGCACAACTATGAACTATATTTTTTTTTTAAATTAATAAATAAAGCAAATGTAACTAGGGGCATATTCATGTGTGTATAAAATAAGTAAATGTGAAACTCACTTCGAAAGAAACTCAAATCAGTACTTACAGAATGATTGTAAATTCATCATTGAATATACTTCCAGCTTTGTCGTTATCTAAGTGCTCGCAATCTTCACACTTAGTTACAATCTGCTCGCGATTAGATTAGATAGTATTGTCGATGTATCGAACTCGAAGGCGATAGTTTTCTGCATTGTTTTTTGTAAGCATCTTGGATGGAACAATTTGTAAAGGCGCTGGGAATCTCGGCGTGAGATCGACAAGTCGTGATCGCAAGCACGACGCCCCTTGTGCCTCAATTCACTAATCAAATAGCACAATGACTCCATTGTTACTGAAACGCATTCTTTGTAAGATCTCGCTCCATAATACGACATAACATTTCACTTCCGTGAACTTTATAGCTTTGCATGCAAATGTAGACAATAATAATAATAATGCCGTCAGTGTAGAATTTACCCAGAAAACTCTGACATGACGTGGTCTAGTTCGGGTGTATCATGAAAGCAATATTCAAATTCAAACACAGCAATCATACATCAGTATCAAACAAAGCGTAATGTCATTAAATCTTCTACAGGAGGTCGTATATCAACGTAACCGAATCCGCCCTCTGTGTAGCAAAGCGGGGGAGCTTCGCCTCCCCTAGATACACCCTGAAGGGATTATTCAAAGCAGGCACATTAAGCCCTCACCCATAACGACTCACCGGCGCAGGTTATCTAAGGTTTTCCACGAAGCAGTGCCAGTTAAATCGACGTTTGGACCGCAGCCAAGCAATGTTTCAAAACGTTGCAATGACCGAATGAAAGATAACGGTATCTGATGAACGAAATGTGCATGTAGCATCTTGTGGCAATTTGCGGGAGCTTATTGATAAAGGATTGTAGATATTCATAGTTGTGGTCTAACTATAGTTTACTGGTTTGTAACTAACCAATGCAAAATTATGAAATTACGCATAAATTAACTAGCGCAAACAAACAAGTTCAAGTAACAAGTCATTTCATATAGAACAATTATTCATTACTATGTAGAAGCATTAGGTCAGTGCAGGTAAATTGTCTTCAATTGTGCGGCATAAACTAATGAGTTCTATTATTAGAGACAGTTTACGACCGACACTCTAACAAAGCTGAAACGGCTGAACTTCCTACTCTATAAACAACACATTGTTTCAAATAGAGGAAGTTAAACATCGTTCATTCAGCTTTCATTGGATCTGCGCCAAATATTGTGATTAAAAGGTTTATTCTGGTTCTATTAATTTAATTTACGATTTAAAATCACGAAACTGATATCGTTGAAATAGTCTATGTTGATATATCTCGTGTGACCTCTAGACATTTAAAGAGCACGTGAAAGTAGCAACTGTTTATGCTGGTATTGAAAGCAACTTCGTTAATTAATACGCTACGTTGAACAATGAGCACGATAATATTATTACTAACTTTATATACGAGACTTGAACAAATTTTGACAAGCAAAGATATTGGATCATAGCAATTTATTGGAGATGTAAATACGCGGCCAACAATAACTAAAAAAAAAATGCATTCAATAAAACGCCAAACAGTCCAACCAAACACCTTTCAAATGTGCACAATAGTTTTTTATCTCCCTACTAAAAACAGCTGACAAAAAAGTTTAGAAAGTGTTTCGTTTTCAAATTTCCAATGCTCTAGAGGTTATCGGACTGTGACGGACCGACCAAAAAAGGATGTCTCTGACTAAAGAGTCGTCGAAGAGGGTGGTAAGGGGGTGAATGGGGGATGAATTCCAGCCACAAGCATTCATGGTCTGTTTACGGTGTAGTGTTGGTCATGAATCGAGCCAGAGCAGAAGCGAAATTTTGATTAGATATTCTTTTATGCACGGAGCAATGGTATTCTTTATCAAAGCATATTTTTTTTACAAATAAAGATTTCAATCGATGGTCAAAGCAAAGTATAGGCGGTAGAAGTGACACAAGGTCAAATACGCGATGCATTCAATAGGTACAATATTTGGTAGATCTTCAAAAACAATATCGTTATAATCTATTTTTTCATTAATCTCTTCATAGTTCCCAAACGATATAAAAGGTCCACTATGAGATACCTATTTTAAAATGTATAAAACTAAAATAATGTAACCATAATGAAGCAATACATTTGACTTTGACAACATAATATGTATGTGGATATAGACTAATTGTATAATTACCTGTGTTGAATTTATATTGATACAATATATTTTTGAGCAAAACAAGTCCACGTGGTTGTACGATTACATCTAATTTGCTTATAGGAAAAATGCCCTGAAACAAATTTATTGAATATACCTAATATAAATACATAACCTGTTTCCGTTCCAATAAAGCGAATTAATAATTTCATCAATATCAAGTCGTCGACTCTGTAATAACAGTATCGGCTTCCGCCCTGAACGGTTTCTATGGAAACCGTGCCTTTGATATGAAGGATAATTCAGTGAAGGGGAAATAACTATCCCTACTTATTTCACATACACGAGTTTCGCCCCTTGAGCAGCTGATTCCATTCAATCGGGAATAATGCAGTTCGCTTTTTGTACAACAACTTTTTTTTTTGATAAAATCTTACGAGACATTAAAACGCAAAGGTCGAAATATAATTAAAGAAACTCGTGTTTTCAACATTCAATAATAATGTAAACTCATATCAAATTAAACGAAGTCATGCCGTCGTAAACAAAATATAATTTTACAACAATAATATCAGCAAATAGTTTGCTTTGTATTGTAATTAGTAAGCCAAGGCCTATCCAATTAGGTATGAATTAACATGAAACAGACATAAATAATATAGTAGGCATTTTAAATATAGTACAGAGTCGTGAGGATGAGTAATGTCAACCCTTCCAAAGAAGGCCACGAAACATAAAGACCCTTGACGACCCTCCCATCTCTCCCTCGTTCCCATTATTCACAAGAAAAACATTCAAGAAAGCTAGGGACCAATCATTGTCGAGAGCAAATTCGAATTATTATTCTCCACAATGCGATTCGTTTGGCCATTACAAGGCCGTACTTTTTATTACTACGCAATTAATGATCGGTTCGTTGGACGCAAACAAATCTAATACTGAATTAATTTCGGCAAAACTATTCTCCCAATATAATTATTTACGCTCGTATCAAATTCGATTAGATCGTGTTCGCGAAATATACGAATTGCGTTCACGTTTTCGTGCCAACATCACGTTTGAACATTCCATTATCAAGTCACGACGACCTACATACATCTCTATGTAAATTTCGTTTTTATCTAGGAATAGACTCTTTTTTTTTGTCGCTGATAGAAAACAGTACTATTTGCTCTTGGAAAAAATACACAGTATCAATTGTGATATTGGTTCATGTGTATTTGGTCTACAGCATGTACAATATTTTTTTTACAAAAAATATAATAACTGTGTTTTAAATTCAAATAAAACAGCGGTAAAAGTCTGAAACAAACGTTACGAAAATTATGGCAAAGGTCTAGGTAGTTTTACCGATAATGAATTATAAGTATTGGCTCATTGGCGATGACATTTTATCGCATATGGTATATGGAGTGAAATTACAAGAAAACCAGTTGTAACTGGTTTTCTTGTATCATCGTATATATAAATTGTAGGGTGCGAATTCGACTTACGAAAATGTAAATGCCAGTACAGTTACAATGCCAGTTCTATCTCAGTTGAAATCAAGGCATTATGTAGGCCAGTCTCGAGCGACGTGGCAGAATGGCACTCCTTTACTCGAACAGTAGCGCAAGTACAAATCGTGATAGTTTCGTTTTCACGTTTCATTGGCTCCGTTGTTTGCGCTTTATTCGTCAATTTCGTTGTCTAATAGCTTTGGCTCGTCCAGTTACTGTAGGCCTCTTATAGTTGTATGGGTTTACGAGTTTCATGTTTATAGATTAGGGACGGGAAGCTCTTACTAATTTTGCCATGGCGTTCATCACGCAGTCAGCCCGCGTGACGTCTGCACTTCATAATCGGCCATAGACAATTTGTTGCGCAACTTACTAACAGCACGACAAACTTGTTGAGTTTTGTTATTCGGTGGGCGATGCGCGGCCTTTACTTTCTCGGCTACCATATATACCTATAATATCCACTTTAGTCGAATGGCAAAACTCTCTCTATTACGCCATATTTATGGTTGTCTGTCTATGTTTATTTTTTTAAGAAGCTAAACCATCCCAATTTACAAAATAGTTACAATATGTAAAGTTTACTATCTTCAATATCACATAAGTACATAATAATCATTGCATACACTAAGAAGTAACTATTAATGTAGTAGTGAAAATATAGATTTACAAAGTTAAATTTTTTCGCCAACAGTACTTGATAATTAAATATAATGTATTTAACGTTTGAATTAATGAATTAGAATAATAAAACGACAAGGAAAACCACTGTAAAAGCTTTACATACTAATAATTAGGTTACTATAATTTTAATACTCGTACCTACAATAATAACATGAGTTCTAACAACAGGAAAACAAACCTATGTGAGTCCAAGTTTCAAAACAGGTATATCCACTAAACCGGTCTTCTTACTAAGCTAATTAACAACATTAATTTACGAGAACCGTCTTAGACATTTTAATCTGATAAATACAATATATTATTATTTTAAAATTTAAAACAGAAAGCACGAAAATTCACAGTTCGCATAAAGACGATCGTGAGAATTGATAATTTCTAACTATAACGTCTATAACAGGCAATAAAACGGAGTCAAATACGGTGTTATTGGACTTGAAGGAGGTAACATGTACATTCGTGATTTAATTTATTATCAGGGTTTCTGTAGCGGACCCGACAAGAACGGTGGCGACCGCAAGAGTCGCAGGGAACAGAACCGGTCCAAGTCGGATTCAATTAATGAACATCCGGCTAATGGAACCGAGATTGTCGCGATAAAAACGTCGCAATACCGTTCAGATAACATAAACCCTGATAAAACTATTGGGTATATTGCAAATGTCATCCATTCTGTGTATATCTCGCTCAACGTAACGGGTAATTCATCAATCCTTGCCATGAATTGTATAACAGATCTATGTTTAGTCGTAAACAATTTCAAACCTTATAATTGCATGCTAATGAATCAAAAGGCAGGAGTCATTGGCTCAGCAGCCGTGGGCGTTCATAAGTCATGCCTAATTAAATGTCGAGGTTCTTGACACGTCGGTTATAATGCCGGAGGTGGGGCCGGTACTACACTGTACTGTACAGAGAGTTAAACAGAGTTTACATCAACATCAGTTGATGTAAACTCTGTTGATATGTTGTGTAGAGGAAGTAAATTCTGGATAATGAGAAAAGTTCAGTAAAGTCATAAGATAAATTACAGCAATTTCATCTCCGACATTCAACTCGTCATCGCCAATCTAGAGTCGACAGCTATCGCGTTCAAAGGCCGTTGGCCCGCTTTACACGAGCGTGGGTCGGGTATTATATGCAGGCCGAGGATACAGTTACGTCTAACGAACGTTTCCTATAGACCCACATTGTTTTCATATCGCGTGTGTTAATTGTTCAATTACGCAACTGCATCACCGCGTCACGAAAGCTATTCGTGGCCGCGCAGTACCGCCCGCCGACGCTCACTTGCCAAAAGCTATTAATTACAGACGAAGAATAGAATATCTCCGCGGCTAATCCCCCGGAGACGGTTACGGTTACCGGCAACGTTGATTAATGTTTGTAGCGTTCGTTTAACTCTTCTTTGTATACGTTTCTCGGTTGTGTAAACGCGAATAACCTTCTTTCGGGTTGCTTCGACGTAAATAGGCACGCATCCGCCGTACAAAATAAATAAATTATAAGGTCCGTGATACGGCACAGATGCGTTCCACTTTGAGCCTTGAAGAAGCGTCCGTATGGAAATTGGAAGTGGTTTTCATCATTAGGCAATAATGGAAAGTGATCCACGAGGTCGGTTCGGCAACGGTCGATATTGATGTCAATTAACGGAATGTTTTCACTGAGCAATGCGCGTAGCAACTAGATGATGGAAGTGAACAATAGAATGAAGATGAGATCGACGAGTGAAGGCACGCCGGCCGCCGTCTGCGCGCCGACATTGTGTCGAGGTAAGCGATAGCAACCGTGCGACGAATGCCGATGGCTACAGCTATACTGTTGGTTTCCTCGAAGTCGACACGCGTGACGAACCGAGAACCGGTTGCACGACACCGCGCAGAAACAATGCATTAGCGATGCTTTTCATTAATTTTAGAGCTGTGTGCGGTATTCATTTACTAAGTCTCACAGTCAGTTCTGACAACTCAGATGCTGTAGACCATAAATATATGCACATATATATATAAATCAAGTAACGACCATAAAATATCTGAGTAATAAGAACGAATTGAATACGTGTAATTTGGCAATAGCGTTTCCGTATGCTTACAAAAGGTGCATACTATCATGCATATAATCAAAGCAAAGCAGGTTTAAAACATCATAACTTTGAAATCTAAATATAAAAGCGTATTATTTATAGTTCGTTCCACACAAAAGAAGCAGCAACTCCAAATAGCAAAAAGTCGGAATTATAATGACTTAATGATGAATGGATTAAAATAGGTCACCCTGGAGGCAAATTTAATTTAAATTAATGGCTAAGGGCTGAACGCATATGATTAAACAATCATTTGTTGTAATTGTTAAAGACAAACACAGAAAGAGATTACCAATCAGATTGCAATCAAGCTTATATTTGTCAGAGCATGAAAACATGAATCTATTAAATAGCAGGTAACAAAAATTCACAGGTAATCGACAATAACCCAAAAAAAACTGCTATATAAAAGATAAACATCTTTGAGCAAAAACAGATAGACAACGCAGATAGCGTCTGTAACGTTTGAAGGGCATTTGAAGGTTGTAATAGTAGATTCAAAGGATGCTTAAGATCATTAATAAGAATTAATTTAACCTTATTATAATTGTTATTATTCAATGGTAAAAAAGTAGTATAAAAATTCTCCAGTAAAGTTATGATACTAAACAGGTGCAACTTGATGGATATTCTGATAATCAAGGTAGATGTGTATTGTATTATAGTAAGCATGAATTGAACACGCATGTAGGTATAAATGAAAGACCAATTGAACAAATATAATGTGTTACACATTATAATCGATCATCATGATATTGTCGATTGTACTGTGGAGTCTGAGGATACAGACAAGGTTAATATAACAGACCAACACAATTGAACGTTGCTCTGCGTGCCAATAGTACCTAGAGATTCATCCGTGTGCTCGACTCTTTTTAACCTTCATTACAATGCAAGCGAGTTTATGCCTATAAACAAGCTGTAGATTTAATGCACCGTCGATAATATTATAACAAGACGAACGGTCAATGAATCTTATTGAAAGACTAGTATTGGTACGTACAAATGTATGTACAGATAAAATCAATTTTTGGAAATGATTTATTCAGTAACATTTTAATGCCATCTGAAAATGATGTGGAGTAATCAACTAGCTGAAAATCAAAGCTCTACAATCAATTCAACAGAGCGCAGCCGAGATACTGGACAGGGGGATAATAAATTAAGCGGACATAAAAGACATGAACGGGAATAAAATGAGACGTCGTATAGTGAGAAGTTTACGAGGTTCAGCTGAGTCTCCGTCTGCGCACACCAGTGCTGGCGTGGGTTCAATTCGTGTTTGAATTTCAAGTAGGTATGTATTTTGGGATCCACGCACGCCGCTCGCCGCACCGGCCTGTTTTGTAAACACAAATACTAGCGCAAACTCAATTCAACTCCTTTGGTTTTTGTAAACACTGTGCCAAAAGAGATCGCTTTGGCTCGCCTGTTCGCAATACCTGGCCATTGCTATGCAACATTTCCAACTAAGGCTTTATTCGTGCATTAAAGAGAATCATAATGCATTGGCAATCGAAATGCTAACTGAATTAAGGCAGCTAGCCATGCTAGCTGAGTTAAGAGTATCATATTATTATTATACGCTCATAACAAATATGAAGTATTAGTGAATAGTATAATATAAATAGTAATAGTAAAGTTTAAAATATTATTGAAGGTCAATCCGGACTCAGTAGATTGGCATTACAGTTATGATGTAAAATCAAATCTGCCCTCCAGCTGTATAAGTTAATATAAATACCTTTTAAAAACCAACCGAAGTATAAATAATTGATGAATGGGTCTGCGTTCGACGCGGTGTGGCGGAAGAAGAAATCGGGCGAGACGTGGGCTCCGGTATCGATAAAGTGACCGGTTTAGCCGACATCGCTGGCTATATTCGTGGGAGAGGAAAACTCACTAAAGCGGACTGTAAATTAGTAGACACTGGTTTGACAAGTTGAAGATTTAAACTGTTTACACTGATATGATAAAAATAAGATGGTCTTTTAATAACGCAGTTTTTTACAGGTACATTGCACATACATAAAACACGCTGTATTTGAAATCTTGTAAAAGAAATAATAGTATTTTTCTGGTAAACTTTTTAAGAATGTTTATTATTCTTTCACGATTCAAACATATGCTACTTTTTATCTAGGATAATCATCGACACAGTAAATAGTAAACAAACGCCAAAAACCCTTATACTTATTATTAATTCTGGACTGTTGCCTTCGGGCTTTCTGGGAATGTGACCGGCAGTTGGAAATGTGGTTTGTTAGCAGAATTTTGCAGAAGATTGTATAATAATGATTTCCTGGTAGTGAAAAGGAAAATATATTATTGCGATATGCCAATGTCACAATAAAGTACGCAAGTAATAGTAATTTCAAAAAGAACTACTATAAAAAGAAGAAACACAACATTCCTTTCATTATGGTCATAAACAAAGCTAACCATTATAATTAACATATTAGGATAAAAAGAGCCAAGCCTTGGCAACCAATGCCAGCTAAATAATAGCCGTTGAAAAACTCTACACAGCAAAAAAGAAACCCGAGAGCACATTACAAGTTTTACTAGTTGGCTGCTTTATAGCTTCGGCAAACACGTTTCTCGTGGAACGCACGATTTGGCGCGACGAGCAAGACTTGCCCCACTATAATCGAGAATAACGACCGAATATAACAAACACAAAATAACATGTATACAGCGACTACTTTGAGTCCAATTTCCTACGTTAAAGTTTAGCACATTACCCGTCTAAATATAGAAATGAAACAAAAAGACACGAACCTCGTAAATATTTCGACATTTTTGCCGCTGGCGAGTCGTTATTTTGCGTTTATTAAGTCGACTTCTGATTGCTGCGCCGGGCGATTACTAGAGCATTGAACTTGGCGAATTAGATTTTTATAGCTTTAAAACTATTGATGGAAAACAGCTCACGTATCTGACCTATCAATTGGAATATGAATTTAAAAACATAATTTGGCATCGACGGAGATTAACTACATTATAAAACTGGTGTTTTTGTTTCTGGTCTGATTTGTTATTGTGAAGCAGTCATTTTCAAAAATATTACATGCCAGCTGTTCGGAGACAACCTTGAAACCTGTCGAGCAATCTACCCTCCTGCCGAGACACGCACATGTCCGATCAACGCGGAGTTACATTTATAACTCTCCCTTCTATCCATTGCACGTGAAGTGGAACAAAATCGAAATGAAAGGTAGTTTGGAGTGGAGCGTCTAATAATAGCAATCGGTACGCCTGCTTTCCGATAAATCACTACGCTATTCAGACTAAAATCGATTCAAAACATTTTCAAGATGATTATTTCGAATAGACCCCGAGAAACAGGTCAAAAACAAAGTTGCAGAGTAACTAGTGACTCGACAAAAAGAGGTCAGTGACTGCTCGGTGGGGTGCCTCCTGCGCCCAGAGAGGGTGGAGGGGGAGAATATTATATATTAGAAAAAAGGAGCCCCAAACATCTGCTGCACATGTGCGTTCATTTCATCCATTGGTACGAGTATAATGCAAGTCTTGCGCGCAACCGCATAACGTCGATACGCTGTGCCTTTTTGTGGTCTTTTTGTTACTTCACGCTTTGTGGTCGTGAGCTTTCAAAGGGACAATAGCGTTTTTATTAGACAGGTAATCAATATCTCGGAAATGCGAGCACTGAGTCAGAGAGGAAGATAATCATGAGTTTTTAGTTTCGTACGAGGATTCTAATAGACCCGTTCGAAGCGTATTAATGAGCCAAGCGTTTCAATACAAATCAACATCAGTCGTCGAGTCGTGTGTGACGTAATGCTAATACAATGTGAGGCGCGTAATTAACAAGTTGGCTGGCGTTAGATGCGATGGATCGATGCAGTTCTCGGAACATGGACACATTTTGGAGCAACGCCAAGCACTTTCCTCGGCATTGAAGAGATGGAGAACGGAAAGTGCCATTACAATGTGTGATGATAGAGTTAGACAAACAATGTGGTGGCTAAATCAAAATAAACTAGGTTAGTATTATCATCAGCTAAGTTAATTAAATACACGGTTTTGTAGATTGGTTAAGTACGAAAAATATAAAGATTCAAACATTAAACTTGGATGACCTCGTTGGCGTAATGGTTACCATACGGGACTGCCAATTAGAAGGTTTTGGGTTCAATTCCCGGCACGGCCAGCAGCTTTGTGCTAAACTAAATTTGTTGTCGGTCTGGGTGTTGTTAATATGTATCTATATAAAGTATGTATTTGTAGTAAGTATTAAGAAAGTTTATACATGTTTTCAAATTACTAAGGGATGTAGCTGACAAGAAACTTCTAATAAACACCTATAAAGCGCTTTGCGAATGTATCATAAGCTACTGCATCCCTTCGTGGGGTGGAGCTGCAAAAACGCACATGATAGAAGTAGAACGTGCCCAACGCGCCCTACTCAAAGTAATTATGCGACTGCCTTTTAAACATGATACTGAAGAGCTGTACTCGACATGCGGGGTTCTCTCGGTGCGAAAAATATTTGTTCGGCAATGTATAAAAAGGTATCATAAACAAGCGTTAATAGATCTGACAGCCAGCAACAAGAGAAAACCCAGATGCCCAGTACCAAAATACTCTTGTGCACTCTCTTGGAGACACTACCACCACATCGCTCCTATGTTATATAATGAGCTTAGGTCTCAACAAGACACATCGAACGTTACTTGGTATAAACTGTCAATAATTGTTAATAAATGGCTACAGACATATGATTACAAATCATTGGAGAGGCTGTGTACAAGAGACACAGATATATAACACACACACACATTCCACATCCCTCACATATACATCTTACACATCACACACATACATCTCACATATCGCCTACACACAACACACACACATCCCACATACACACACACACACCTTCATGCAACACACACCACACACAACACCTGTATCCTACACACAACACACACATACATCCCACACATAAACACACAACACCATTGTAGACTTCGTTAGATTTTTAGTGTAAATAACTGGTATGAAAAAAAAAAAATCTTAAAACTATAATTATTATAAGTGTTTATACTATAATTATTTGTTTGGGGAAGACTGAGTGCTGCAACACAGCTCGCGCTAAAGCAGCAGGCAGAGCCTCTACGTATATATTTTAAGCATATTTTTGTGTAATAAACATTTTTGTATTTTGTATTTTGTAAGTTTGTTGGCACAATAAATTTATTTTGTATTTTGTAGTATACCAGCTGTGTTAGCAACCACAATACAAAAGTGGTTTAGTATGGGGTTAACCAGCCATGTGTACAAAAACTAAGCATTACATAAGATTATTCTTGCAAGAGAAAATACTAGATCGTAATAACGACACGATGAGTGATAAATGTATCACGTTGATCACGTCGAAACGTGAGTGACCGGACTACAAAGTGGGTAGATAAATCATCAACATAAATAGTTGCTAGGGATAGATAATAGACAGTAAGCGCCAGTAGAGTAAAGGCTGAGATCGTGGCCTTTGGCTCCGAGACCCCCGCGGCGGTAACATGTCCAACCCACGTTGCTAGAACCGTGTCTTTACGAACATCACATAGTTACAAATAACAACAAACAGGTACCTGAGAGTAATGAAACGGTGGTTTAATTTTTTTTGGTCCATAAAGGTTAAACATTAACCTTTGCACACAGAATAATGAAAACTAAACAACTATTATTCCCAAAGCCATTAAAATTGTACCTCTCATTGTTACAGATTCGAGTCGCTCTAAAAATAAAATTAAAATGCTTGAGAATTAAGTTCAATCGAGTATTAGTATTTGCGATAACACGTCGGTTTGGTTATGGTTATTTCACAACGTGCAATGTAATCTTCGTCGTGATTCCACAGATAATAATATACAAAATGATGTCGTAATCGTAATCGAAGAGTGCTCTTCAGCCGCTGCGGAGGTGCGGGGGCCGAAGCCAGTCCCGTTAGGAGAAAGTAGCTGCCTACACGGAGTCGTGACGAGACAGCGAGCGCACCGACCAGCAACGTTCCATCTGATCAGTCGTGAACCTCACATACCTCGCCTGACACTTTTAACAAGCTCGTTTTTGCATCACGACTTCACATTCAAGATCAAGAACGAATGTCGCTCTTGATGATCATATCGATAATGTCTCCTCAACTACAATACATAATTTAGATCGTCAATACAAAAGTAACAAGGTGATGATTCGTGAATTTACGATTATTCTTTTAGACCATTCTGCAACTTTCTCTTTTACGGATAATAGGAGCGAAGTCTAGAAAATCACCGGACGGTGACTTGCAAAAAGTAAGGGAATCATTCATTTCGTTTTGTTAAATCTTCAAGGCACATTGAATTTTTTGATGCCTGGCTTGTGAGTTATTTTCATTTATTTTTTTGACTCTGTAATGTCTAGGGGACGCAGTTAATTAAGTAAAAAACTTATAATAATTTAATTAAAATGACCTATAAGACAGTTAAGCTGTTGTCATAATATTTTTTTGTCATATTCCGAAACAAATCTTCTATGTAACTTAAATGAACTATGATAACATTGACGCAAGATGTAACAACGTTATAAATATGATGGCAGAGATAGCAAAAAGCTGTTATTACACGCCAGCTACTAAATTATATGTCGAGAAAGATACTATTAAAGTTGAATGAAACGCCAGTGTAGAGGGCCAGATTACGTGACGTGAGGTGACGGAGAGTAGCAGCGTCCATCCATCACAGCAATTATTGCGCAAGAGGCAAATAAAATCACGATGATAAATAAAACGTTTCATAACTACACGACACTAGTTTGAGGGCGAACTGGTCGGACCGGTCCCCGCAGGTGGCGCGAGCGGGCTGCAATGCCGTCTGACCCTGAAGTGCTGCATGTTACTTTAATACAAACGCAAATCCATAATGATAAAATAAGTTAACAATACGACAATTTAAATGTCGAAGCAATTAACAAGTTAACAAGCATTAAAAAGTTTCTTAAGTAAGCAGCTGCGGTTGATCCGGTTGCGGCATTTATAGCATGTAAATTAAGATTCCGAGAACCTAATAAAACAGTTGAATGTTGAATAGCAAATGACCTGAATGATTTTGTTGAGTAATTAGCTGATGTTTATTCAAGGATATAATTAATTTCGGAACACGGTAAAGAGACAGCTTCATTATTAAATTTTACGAGTATAATGATAAAGGAAGTCAGAAAAAGCATAAGTTGTTCTACTACTTCGTATTTTAAAGTGTCTTCATAATTATGGGCTGTATGTATATGTTATGTTTTTCCCTCGCTGTATTCGTTTAAACAAATCCGACTCACAACGAGGTACTAACATACGATCATTATTCAGTCACATGTCAACTATCATTACACTTTGTTCTTTGGCTTCAATTGTCTATTGTTTTGAATCTTGATGACCACCTTGTTGTACCTAATAGATCGCACAAGGAAATCTTAATTTGAAATAAGATTATAATTTGTGGTTTTGTTTGTGTTTTTTACCATTTCCCAATTTTATGATTATGATGATTTATAACTGGGTAACCTTTAGTTAATTTATGATTTTTTCATTCATTATGATTCGTGCGACAACGTATTTTACATAATCAGAATAGGCAATTCATGAATATGCAAACAATTACGTTAACATTATTCTATTTGTTGGAATTTCGTAACGCGTGCCAACAGCATTCTAGATACTGATAGAAAGTCGTTCAATCGCATACATTAGACCAGAAACCGGTTCAAATTGAGACCGGCGTATGTGAAACTTACTCGATCATGTGCATTAACTACTATTAATATCACATGCACGCATTTACCTGTGAGAGTTTTGTTACGAGTAAAGTACACAAACATGGCGATTAAGTGCAGTTTATGCGGGCGCAAAATCATTTTATGGCGGCTAATGACTGCCACCTTGCAATATGTTTATGATAAAATTTTATCTTTGAGCGCAAATCACACACGTACCTCGCATATCGAGTGCACATTTACGACAAATCGATAACCTCAACCCGCTTCTTCATACACGACTACAGAATGCACAACATTATAAATTATGCTTCTACGTGATCAATCATGTCATGTCGTATCGTCTATCCCACTCGGCATTTAATTAATAGTTTAGAGCGCAATGTTTCTTCGATGTACTTCCTCGATCCATTTAATTCTGGTCACAGTTGATCGGCTAAACGGCTGACTGTCAGTTGTAATTAGATCCGCCTATAGGGCGATGACTTTCATTCAATATGCGGGCTCATTAATGCACCCACTGCAATTACCAGGACCAGCACATTGGCTTGGAGCACCGGCCCTACCTGGCAATTATAACTGTATCTATTAACCCAGCAATTTATTGTTTTCGTAACGAGCTAACGACATTCGAAGTTTGCTGTACTTGAATTGTATAATATGTATGTTTGAACTACAGATACACGAGTAGATAATTTTATTAGATAGTCTGGTAATATGTCAGTTGGCCGAGTTGCCATATTACCAGGTTATCTGATGTGAGCAAACTTTTTAGACGAAAATAAACCTCTTACTGGCAAAGAAAACACAAACTTAACATCTATCATAAGATAAAACCAGATTAATAGATATGATAAGATGACTAATGAAGGGTCAATGTTTTGTAAATTTCTTACTACAAAAATATTCCAAGGACAAATTCTGACAAAAGAAACACAAGTCAAACAGGTAGATAAGAAATATAACAGTATCCATTCAAAAGTATAGGCCCCATTATTTAACGACATAATATAATAGAACCCTCGCCCGAAGGACGAGAAAAGGGACAGGTCTGCACTTAAATCCCACATTAGATTTACGTTTATATTCCACGGGCCGTTTTACAATCGCTATGTTGAAAAGATTACCGTGTGGAGTTCTCCGAGACGAAAGAACCGGTTTCGTTACGAGCCGTGTTATGAAACGTATTTAATGAATTCAGCCGAGCGAATTAGGCATGCTCTTGGTACTTTCACCGACGGCTTTCTTGGTCCATGAAATACTGGTCTGACTTGTTATTTGACCTCTTTGCATTGTTCGCAAGCTCGCAGCTTTAAATTCTTTTGTGCTGTTTGACAATTTGTATACTTGATAATCAGAACTTGTCAATGCCAATGTTGCTTTATGTAGAAAGTTTAGAGGTTTAACGATTGTCGAAAGAATACTGCTCTCTGGTATTTAAATCTAGTACTTTGTTTTCAATATATATTGTAACATAATGCATAGTGTATTGTTTTAAATAAGTTAAGCATTTTTAAATTTCCTTAACCTATTCGTAAAACATACATAATATAATATGTACCTACTTAAGTAAGAAGCACACTTGTTAATATATACTAACCAGTGTTCTCGTTATAGCTGGCTGCGTCACGAAATAACCCAACCATCTTTACCATTATTATTACACCCGCGTGTTTTTCCAATACATTACCAGTTCTATATTAATTGTATCCGTTCGTTGCGCATACGCATGTCAAGCAGTTGTTTAAATAATAATATTACAAGCTCCACTCGAGGCTATAAAAACTTAATCATTCCGAGTATGAAGTTGAATAACAACCGACAAAAAATGGAGAGGCCAGTTCTTGGCTTGGCACCACAAATTGCTCTGCCGAGAACTGCTCTATGAATATTCATTAAATTGTACGTGTTCTAAAAGAGATTCAAGATGACGCACACATAACTAGAGGCTGTTACCGGTTGTTTAAAGTGGTCCTTTTTCTTTTTATGAATATTTATAGCGCAGTTTGGTGTGATCACGATATAGAAAACAAAGATGGTTAATAAGACACTTTGAAACTTATTTACGAGACACATGATACGAATAACATTTAATCTAGAATGGGTACGTGAATTTTGTTATTAGAAAACTTGATATCATGACGTGGGCTGTTAACGAACACGTGGGTGGACTTTGATTGAAATACCATAGTAAGAAAATGTATAATAACTCTTCTACGTGATATTATTACGCCACTGGTAAGTCTGGAAATTAACTAAGGCAAAAACCTTTGTTCGGATCTTCTCAAAATATAACAATCGAATGAAAACCTATGATATAGCTACAAATATGTCAGAAGGTATGTGCCTCTTATAATTGACAGAACATAAAAAGGTGCGGTGAATGCCGGGAAAAGAAAATAAAGCTTTTATAGTGAGGGTGGCACACCGTGTGTGGCAACCTATAATAACGCAAAGGAGAGCGCGTTATTTCAACCGACCGGCTAAAAACCAAACACGAGCCTGGGCAAACCAAACAACAAAACGCCTGCCAATATATGTAGGTATACATTTTACTCAAACCATAATAAAACTACATAATTTATAAAAAGTAACTTCAATGGAAAATACATAGACCGATTCATAAAAAAACATGTGACTGATACATATGACCCCGTTAGGCATAGGGCTGATTGAAATTTAGATTTGAAAGAAAATGGTAATAACTAAATATATTCTGCCGTCCATAGTGACCTCTGTTGTGAAGTTTATTGTTTTATGTATGACGGGCCACATGAATACGCAGATGAGATCTCTCTGGACAAACAACGAACGGATTTAAATGTTAGATTTTAAGTGACTGATCTGGATTATTCAACGAAAATCAATTATGAATCTAGCGAAGACGATAGATAACATACTATGTTGTCTCGGAAAAAAAGAATTGATACTTAACAAAAAAGAAATACGTAAACGTTTTATATTTAATTCAGTTTATGAGAATATGTATTTTTTGTGGGCTTCATTGTAAGGCTGTATCCTTATGTATTCTAAACATATTGAATTCAAATTGCTATTGGGTCACTGTTATTTATCAGAATATAGATAGATATTTTAATTGAGTCGAATGAGTTAAATAAACAAATGCGATAAAAAATGCTCATAAGGCTAGGAATTCAATCGATACTCCTTGAATGGTGGTATTTCCATAATCAATTGCAAGCATATTATTTAAACAATTAATCACACAAGTAGATGTCACTTTTTATTACTTATTATCTTTGAAATTAATTTAAAACCAGTTATTTCACAAGTCAAGAGTTACGGGTTTTTGTTTTAATTTATGCCCGATCCAATACCAATTTGACACGAGAAATGTTCATGTATTTTGAATTCATGACCAAAATATAAATTCGAAGTAAATATCGACTACATTCAATCCAGTTTAAATATCGTGAGCAAACATGAATTATTTATTTCCTTTGTGAAACAACACCTCGTTATGGAGATAAGCGATTAATGTATAAATAACAAATCTGTAAACCACTTTTACGTACCTACACTTAAAGCGGATTGACAGGATCAAGACATCATAAACGGTTTTTTTTGTCTTTTCAACGTTAAGTAAGTACCAAAAAATTATAAACGGTTGTATTATTTGCGGGTATGAACATTTCATTTATCCTCCTTAATATTATAAATGCGAAAATTTGGTGTATGTTTGTGTGTGTACCGTTTTCAATTTTTTCAAATTTCGTATGGCGATAGTTTATACTCTGAATGAAAACATAGACTACTTCTTGCAGCAAGTTATACATGCATCTTTTCGTATCAGTAAAATTTACTAGTAATGCTTATAATAATTCAATTGTTTTTATAATTCTTCTCACATTTCATGCATGTTCATATTTTTTTTACCAAAGTAGTATAGTTTAGTTTGAATAAACTCTCTCGACACTGTCAATTCGCCTTAACGTTAAAAAATACGGTCAGCAATGGCTGCTTGCACACGGTTCTATAAATTTGGTATTTAAATAGCTGAGCCGATGGTAGACCAATAACGAGCTGGTTTCATACATTATTGAATGAATGTTTGTTGGTGACAATACCTTTCTTGGTGATTTCAGCGGGCTCAGCTTCGGGTGATGTGCCTGAAAACAAAGAGAATTTGAAATCAGTTTTAAACGCATCATATTTCAATACAACAAATGTAAAAAAACTTAAACATTCAGTTAATGTAGCCACGATAAAAACACCTGTCCGCATCGATACTTACAGAAAGGCGAAATCAACAGAGTTAACAATCAGAATGTTAAGTATACCAAATATCAAACATATGAAATTAAAATTAATTACTATTATAATTTTACAAACACCTCACATCATACTAAAAAAGTCAACTATATAGCCAACAAAAATAAGATTATAAATACACAGCCGATTATATTTTTAATAACCAAAAAAAACCCGAAACCTCTACAATTCAAAGGTCATATTTTAAACCAGTGAATATATTTACAAGAATGACGAGAATATCAAAGAGGCAGGTTATTCTAAAACCAGTTTTAGTGGTAAAAGGTATGCGAAACAAACAACCTTCTTTTTTACCTCATGAGTATATTATAAATATTTACACCTGAAAAGAAGTCTGCTAAATATGTAAATTAGAGCTTCGTGTATTCACGATTGAATGGCCAACTTTAAATTGATTTATTATGCGTATCTATGCTAATAATCTACAATAATATTGGACTTAGTTTCTTCACGCCGATCTGTTTTCAAATATTTATATAGACGTGTGTTACTATGAATCATTTCGTTCTAGAAAATTCTCAAGAAATCATACTTTTAAACGTCTAACACGATGAGGACTTTTATTAACATCACTATACTAATTATTGTTTCGGATAAGCAACTTGGTATGTTGTGATATAAACATATATGAATGTATATCATACCAACGTATTTAAAAACAAACTAATTTATTACACAAACGCGCTTATTCTAATATAAATAATTTTCAAATCAATATTTATGATACGCATAAGTAATGAACATACATAGGTCGTTATCTGTAGAAGTAATATAATTAATATTTATCAAACCGTGGTTTGATGGATTTTACTAGTAGTTTTAATATCAATATGCTATTTATTTATAAACATATACATTAGTTAGTATATACCGATAGCAATCACGACTTTAACGCTATGGAAAACCTGCTCATATTCGCATCTAAATTAATTGCCGCAAGGTGGTAAGGAGTTTCAGTGTGATCATATACAGGGTGAGCAGGTGGCAGGTGGATAAACTTGTCTCAGTCCAACCGGTGGCCAGCCCGCATGTCCACCACGTTAGCAGCTGCCGGTTCACTAACCCATGGAGCTATATTATGCGTTATAGACCCTAATCAATTTGAGATTCGTACCATTTCACTGTCCGCAAACACAAGTAAGTCGCGCCATCAATTTTTACGACACTATCTTATTGTTTCCTTCAACTAAAGCAACTCTGTGTATACAAAAAATTCATTCACTAGCAACTAATATTCGTACGGGATTGTTAAGTTTAGCATTTGGATATGTATGTCAAATATATGCGCGCCCTTTATGGCAAGTTGGCGTGTCAGTAGCAATCAATGCTCGAAATATTCAACGTACAGTTTTCCCCTCCACTTAAAATCATAAACAGAGCCCATATAAGGACCGTTGCCCATACAAGTCATGTAATCAATTCATCGAAAAAACCTGATATCCATAATGGTAGTGCAGGCACGAACCGAGAACCAGCTGGGAATAGAATGCTCGTACGAGTCGACTGACATTTATGGAAACCAGTTTTATAAGTTATGCAATAGAAAACATTATCCACTTAATGGCCTGCTAGCGCTGCTGAAAGTTTAGCATAATCACCCGTCAATTGTAGTGAAATACGTGGATGTACATAATGTATTTACATTTGCATATTTTTTTGTTTGCTTTAGGTAAATTTCATACAATGATGGGAAGTTTGCAGCACATATCAGAGGAATAATTCAAAAGGATTCACAGTTATCTTTCATTATTATCATCATCCACAACTGGTTCTCTCTAACTGCTGGTTATAGGCCTCTCTTCTAACATACCATCTACCACAATCCTGTGTCAATATCCAATTCATTTACGACTATCTTTATATAGTTTCTACATTTACTTTTTGCAGATCAAAGTTTTAAATCCTATCATTACATCTCTCTCATAAACTTTACTCAAGAGATTTCGTAGTCTAATCCGATTAGACGTTATGATAAATATTGTGAGTCAACCTAACGGAGAGCAGTTATCAGGGGATTAATCCAGATAGAAGACGCAGGTGGAGCGTCTGAAGCGGATAGAGTTAATTTATAATAACTACCCTACAGATTACAGTCCGAGACAAATTATATTGAACTAACAGCTAAGAGAAGGCGTATTGAACCTACTATATCAGCTAAACGCAATCGATTTAGATTCTACATTCAAACCAGTTCACCAAATATATAGTTACACTATTTTACGATTAAGTATACCTACAATTAAATTCATTATTTTCTTTCTTAGAACTCTTATTAGTGACGCTCTTCTAAACACAATAGCAAATGATAACATATTTCATGTTGAGTAATGTTAGCGTATTTTCAGGGAAAATTCTCTATAGCTTCCCTAGATTGTATTTAAATTAGTTATCTGATTGCGGACTTGCGGTTAGTTGGTAGGTGTATTTATAATCCCTGTGCGTTCAAATAATATACTCGGTTATTGAAACATCCAAACAGCTGTTACAGTAAGCTCATTATATTCCGTAAATTGCAACCGAAATCTGTGGTCAAGTCAACATGAAAGGGACCATCTCTAATCATTAATTCATCGGTCGACGCTGCACGCACGGGTTTCAAAATGGCCGCCGTATATTCGGGAGAGCAATATGTGTGCGGTTTTACCCTTTAAGGCGCCGCATAAAGCCTTACATGGCTGGCATGCGGTGCGACCAGCCCTGCAACTAGTCCCGAGTCCCAACGTGAGAAATGGCCACCCGAGAACGTTAACTGCTCGATATATCAAGCCGCTTCATTCTCAGACCGACGACGGAATGGAATTCATAAATTGCGTGTGGGAGAGAATGACAGTTGTAAGTAAATAAATTCTGTTCAGCTTGCATTATTATTGGGTTTCAATTTTACCTTCAATGTCGATTTGCGCAACTTCAATCAATCACGAACTCACCAGACTATTAATATCAAAGATAAATACTTTTACAATCTGAGTTTTGATAGTGGAAACATTCGTAAAGATAAGATATAATATTTTGATGGTACCTAAGGGACATGGAAACAAGATTGCTTTGATTCTGTCCGTCGTTTCATCGCTAATTTAACATAATGAAGATCAATTACGCTAAATGAGAGCAGACAACGCCCAATCGTTGTAAAATGAATAGTGTAAGACAACGCCCGCTTAATTGCTAAGAAGCAGAAACAGTTTCTCTTTCATCGATCAAAACGTCACTATTGTCATGTATCTCCTACTTTCTAATTGAGATAAGAGGTACGATGAGTAGATAATTGCTTACTGTTCGAGACACCATTATCACTCTGGTTACTACATTGTGTCTTACATAAAGGTAACATGTCATCTCAGATCTTCATTATATATTATGTAAACCGACTTTCCAATCGTTCAGTAAATTACTGGATTCATTACTGGCACAGTGTTTTCTTTCGGAACATGCAAACGAACGTTTCCAACAAATGAAGAGGGAATATGTGATAATGAATTGGCGCAAACATACAAAAAAAATCAGTCGTCGCCTCCTTTCACGCGTGCTGTTTGCACTAAATCCGGTTGAGTAACGTTGAATATTGAAAACTCACATAAACTTGGCAGAAGTTCTTTCATTACACAAACAAATAATGGGTTGGGTCGGTCTGGAGTTTTATATAGTCTTAAAATAGGTATGTTTTCATAAAGCCGATATGAGAGTTTACGCAGACTAGTCCCGGGAATGAGGTCAAACGAGTTGGCATGCGCTCCCCTGCTGGCGCGGCTTGCTGAAATATGCCAACGGCAATAAACAATGTGCTGGCATCTTCGTACCACTTAGAGAATCCAACGTGTGAACGACACGAGGGGATTACTTCGCCTGTTTTACTCACCATTATTTATAGAACACAAATTGTGCTACACGTCTTATTCATTCCGTATCACGTTTTGTTTATCCTGTCGCTTATGGTTTCGACATCAAGCGGAAATACCATCTCGTTAAAGATTGAAACAATGATTCATTAAGATGATCTAAGGTATATAAATCAAATTAATTGTGTTACTAGATAGCAGAGTATTGAGCACACGACGATAACAATAGCAATTGAAATGCAATCAAGCGTCGTGTAGGAGTATTCTAGTTAGTTATCAATCGTACTCGTTCAATGCACCGCCTTTATCATGTTTGTAATTAACTTGAATGGAGACTTGTTTATGGATGTCGTCGGTCACGATGCCGAATGCTACATAATACTATTGGATACAGTAGTTACTACAGTAGTTTATCTTCTAGGACATTGCAGCTATAGAAACAACAACGGTTTGTCTTCAAAAGAAGCTGGTTGTAACCAGCTACTAAATAGAATATAGTGATTGTATTCAATTTTTTTTTATGACATATAAGGTGAAACAAAATGTACCTTAACATATTTTAATTGACTACATTTTTACTACATCAGTTTTCCTGGTCGATTGGAAACCTTGATGCGCGTTGAAACGTAAAAGGAAGTGAAATAAAGCCGTGTCGACATTTACTGCCAAGTAGGTACTTATTTTTTGTAACGTGACGAAAACTTCATGATAAAAAACTAATCCACTGTAAACCAAGTCAGATTCTTTTGGCTTGCAAATAAAAAACACATTAAGATGGTGATAGTTAATGCTGTAGGATGAATAAAAAGCGAATGAAACGAGGCCGAATCGTGTTGTGAATGCCGATGCGCATGCTGCTTGAATAACTATCATTACAGAATAAGTAGCTGATTGCTCAGCCACGCTAGCTACTAACGATTTCAACATGGACAATATAATAGATCTGATAAAATAAATCAGCATTTTACAAGCCACTCACTCAATTGGCTTGTAAATCGTAAAACAGCTTGACTCCTAATACTTGCTTATACATATTTCACTGCGGTAACGTTTTATATGAGCTATACTTATTGTGAGGTTCTCACATTCAATATTTAATAACATGGTAATTACATAGAAAACCATATCGCCATAGGACTAATAATGAGGAAAGGTAAAAGTGCATCAGTGACTTGTATATTCACAGGTAAAGTATATTTGTAAATAATACAACGTCCAATTAAATGAAACGTTTTATACAACTAAATATAATTATTACCTACTTAGGTAAAGAAGAAAAGACCTTCTAAAACGCGTTTGTATACATGTTGGTTACAGTGACTTATGTAAGTATCTCTGTGTGTATTTATAGTAGTAAATACATTTGAAACAACGAATGTGTGAATACTTATAGCTATTTCTGTCTGGTATATTCGTTTCGGTTCGCGGAAGCCGATCGTTAATACAGATGGTATTTATGTACCTACTCTTTTTATAAACGAGCATCGGTTTGTAAATAGCAGCTATAAAATGGAAACGGATCAAGGTACATATAAACTTTTTAGTATATATTACTCGACCGGTTGTTGAATGAATAATGTGATCTATCTGCGTCAATACTACATTATGCTTTCATGGAAAGTTTTACCCTAATGGTCAAACAACGAACAGTATTGAGATTTAATTTAAATATCAAATCACGAGTTAAATTTGAAGTCTGGAAGTTTCCATTGAAACAAAGAAACGATGCGCCAAGTTTTTCAAATGAATCGACACTTTACATAAGTATTCTAATACACGCTACAACGCTATTGAAATTCAAGTAGAATTAGTTTCCATCGAAAACAATACAGATTCTGTCGAGCTCGTGCGATCAAGAATGAATTATGGTTCATGACTCAAAATGAAACCAAGAGAGCGATATAAATCAAGCTAAACATTGCGTGCAGCGACCGGCCATAGATCCTCGCGTTCCAGCCGCTCACCTTCCCTCACCGCTTGTAATTACAGAGTACTTTCACCAACAAACGACCCACCGCCATCTTGCCATTTATATTGCAAAATGGCGGTACGCGCGCAGCACGTGTTCCTCTTTCATGTATGTATAAAAAGAATACAACGCTGCTTTTGAAAGGTTGAATGCTCTTACAAATCAAATTTCATGTTTTGCAATTTTGATTCATTACTGCTTGTTGTCCTCAATTCTACGTAGGAAGAAAAATATATCATGAAAAAGAATCTATTGTTGTCACTGATTTTGAACAAAGCAAGTGGAATTGAAACTTGTCTCTGTGAACAAGGTCTCGCCAAATTTACATTGAATAGAATGAGCCGTTAAGTTGCGATGTGACTGGTCAAGGAAGGTCACCTCGACCAAACGAGCAGAGCAGTTTGTCTTGAGATCTTGGAATGGAATTTAAAGAATCATAATTTGCTTTCAATGCAATCGTTTGATATGATATTGGAAAGACCTTGATAAAACATCTTCATATTACAACAAGTACCTATTATAGACTTACAATTTTTATTCAGTTTCAAGGTGATTCTCGCAAAAAGATTAATAAATATTTGAATTTGAATACTAATAAAATTAAACAAAATAAAGAACTCACATATACAACATGTGTAAAACAGATAGTCTACGAGGTAACAAGTAGAAACGTCGTTGTGTAAGCAAATAATATATGACATAAGCTACAATTACACACGTTAATAATACCTACTCGTACAATAGGTGTGAAAACAACTCAGCTCAACAAAATAATTCTAAAATTACAAATCACAATAAGATACGATTTGCGTCAATGTTTATGCAAACAATTATAATGAATGTCAAACAGGTGTTTAGAAGATAATGTTTAATGTGTTAAGAACAAAAGACGTTGATGAACTTGAAAGAACAACACTATTATTTATCGAGTACTAACTGCCACGATAACACGTTGCACAACTAATACATCACACACGTAAAATATTGATAGCGCTTATCTCTCGTAATTGGGTCAACACTAGACAAGCTGATTACACCAGTACGTGTAGGAAACTACTAATAATAAAATACATACAAACACTACTATAATATAATGTTTAACAGAATCTTTCAGAAGTTATCGAGAAGACTTAAATTTGAATTAGTATTCCATCAATTTGATATCTTCCTGTCTACGTTTGCTGGAACAGGAAACCTGAATAGTAGATGATTTCGATGCAGATCTTGCGAACGCAGGCGATTAGTATTCAGCAACTTTGCGAGCCAATGGCAAGTAACTATGATCGCCACTCCGGCGGCTAACGTACCATGCATATGTATGAGACGGTACCACTCAAACGCCACACATGCGACCAATAGCCGTGACACCAAATTTTCCCAATTTTGCCATACCAATAGACACGAGGTAGGATTTATGAATAAAATGTTATTACATAAGAAAAATCTGTAGGTAGTAGATAAAACCAAGGAAAATATTATGAGCTATTTAAAATTAACATGTAACAAATTGTAAGCAAAAGAAACAATAGGTTTTCATATTTTAATAGCCCGCAGAACAATGCATAGCTTCTAACAAATGTAAATTAAACGACACGTAGATAAGAAATAACTGGCAACCTCGAAAAAACGCGTTACCAACTGAATGAATTATCAACGAACTGCGCGAAATGAGTGGGTATGTAAATGATTTGCCATTCGAAATGGCATGTTAATAAACAACCTAATGAGTCATTAGCATTCAGTGAAAACACATGTTGTTCAGCCAGTGTCGCATAAGTTTGGTTACCCACATCTGTCACGCTCACGGTGAAGCTATATTAACACATGCCAGTTAATGACCCAGACTCGACATACCTACCATATGTATGATTACGCACCAAATACAGCCACATAATGCTTAAATACAACCTAACATTGTATAGTCAGACAAATTAAGACCAAACCAACCACAAAGTAGAAAGAAATGTTTGTGAGCACGAAAATACAATTGCGAATTGCAATGCACAAAAGGAATGAAACAAGATTGAAGCGTGCGAAGCGACGTGGGAAAGCGAATGGCAGCACCGGCGCGGTGGCAGCCATTTTGAATCGGGCTCGTTCGGAAAACATCACGTGTCCATGCGTCCGCGTGGCAACAACCTACAAATATCCTGCCAACAGAACGGAACAATTCGTGCACACCACGTGGCTTTTTATTTTTGCAAGATTCCGCTCCCCGAATGCCGTTTCACTATTAATTAATCCTTGCACCCTTTACCAACAAAACAACTGAACTAAAACTGACAAACAACATTTATTTTAATTGTAAAATCAATTGGAATTTTGACAACTCACGAAATTTGAAAAGAGAAAACGATTAAAAATCCGATCACGCTATTAAAGAACGTATACGATTCTCAGAGAAGGTTATATTAAAAACTCTGGTGTAGGTGTCCAATTTGGAAGCTCGTCTAGAGAACAGGTATTGAATTAAAAAGGCTATAAAATACCAGCAATAAACCAGTAATGCCTATTCAGGCGCCCACGTAGCAGCAATTCTAGTATGAAATAGGTATAGCAGAATTAGAACAAGAAACACCTACATGTCCCAATTTGGTACAAGTAAGTGTAGCTGATAAAGATCTTTCTATATAAGAAAATATTTATATTAATCGTATCAATTTTGTTAATTATTAAATAGGTACAGTCTCATTTAAAATATTAAATCCCAACACTTTCACGTGATGTAACTCTGCTCAGCGTGAATTTGAGAATTTGAAACTTGCCAATTTAATTTCTGCAGGTTAACACCGTTCTCGGCGAAACCTGTTTTACCAAGCACAGCTGGTTCCATATACGGCATTTAATAGCTATAATATACCTTACGAGTATGTAGGCGTATATGTACACCAACAACTAAGCTGTATACATATTAATGTTTTCGTGACAAACATTTCCTTCACGACCCATCACGGCATGCGTGACTCACTTTGTACTGTTTTGTTATGTTATTATTACATCTCCGAGCTGTTGCCAGCTCGCCCAAGACTTTTTGTGCATCCTTTGTATTGTGATTCCTTCTACCTGCTCAGTCATTGACGTCCGTTAATCTATTGTCTGAAACATTATTATTATTTGGGGTGAAACCGATCTCAAAAGAATAATACTTGTAATAAAAAATAAAGCAAAAATTGCTCCGATTCCTCACGCAATTATTGTCTCATTAAATTGTACAACATAGAAGAAAACATTGTCCTTGTTTTGACCTTCAAGATCTAGGAAAACGCGAAGTAGACATGTAGGATTAATGATGTGGGATCTCTGCGGAGTTTCCCCGAAAAAAGATATAAGATAACGTGTTTTGAGTGGGGGGTATCATCAATCTCCAAACCCCAGGCAGATCTAAAAGGTTCTCAGTTATGTAACACAGTGTTTCATCGCGTAAAGTTTTTGGAATTGGATCGTTGCAAATTGTTTTTATCTTGTCATTCCGCTTTTAGTTAAATCCGCGTTGGAAAGTTTTCCGTATTCCATGCGAACGTGTTTATCAATTTTTCGGTAGCTTTCTATTTCTGTGAATATAGAATAGTCAGTATTTTCAGCAATTCCAAATTGGATGGTGAAGTTTTAGGCAAACATTTCAAATAGAATTCGTATACCTTTACCAGGTAAAACTAACTACTAAGAATAATCTAATGCCATCTGCCCGAGCGAGATAAATAGAGACAGATGCAATAAACACAGAGAGAGACGGGTAAATACGCCATTTTTCCTGCATAGTCTTTAGTCACGCGCAGTAAAACATAGTTTCTATTTTTTGCGCGCTCGTCTGACCTCGTTGTTTTATCGTTATCATGAAGTACTTAGCTATTAACATTAAACGGAATTTGCTCATGGAATGCCTTATGTTACAAACGGCAATAACATCGATAACCTTCGACGCCAATTCTTCAAATTGTATTACCCTGCTATATAAGAACCGATCACGTTGCATAATCTCACATCTCTATGCTAGTACAATAGCTAACATCTCATTGGATTTCCGTCGTAAATATTAATATAGATGAGTCAGTCATTTAATGACCTAAATAATTGTGTCTATGGTATTGCTTCTGATAAAGTACACTCCACTTGACCTCTTAATGATAGAGTTCATAGTCAATTAGTACTTCAACGCAATTGTGAACTTTCAACGTCTGTGTGCAAACCGGAGGCAATTGGCCGCCTTTCGAGACTGTGCCCGTCTTGTTTTAATAGAGACGTTTTAAACTAGCAATCACGATACTTCGTGGCTGAGTATTCGAGAAATATATCGTTATTAGCATTTAGTTAATGGCGTTGCGTGACTATGATCACTATTGATGCAGCATTTATTTTTCACAAGTTCAATTAGGTGCACATAACGATAGATGTTGGAAGCGATACGATGTGCGGGACTGAAGAAGAGTCAAGGTCATTTAAAGCACGAACGGTTAAATTAAAACATATGTAGGTATTGATTAATTTTTCGTGACTGAAGACTTTAAGAACCATTAAATATAGATTTAATCAACTATGAGACCATCGGTGGGTAAATAAATGTATAATTAATTAGGTATTAATTGCATACGGCGTAATAATAACAAATGCTTATTATGAAGTTTATGCATGTAGGGCGTACATATAAAAAAAATCTACGATAATTTGAAGAGTAGAAAATGTAACACGATAGATGTAGGTAAACATAATATTTTCTTCGCGAACTTTACTAGTTAGTAGAATTAACTCCGACCGTTTGGAAAACAAACTAACTTAAGGCAATGAATAAGAAGACACTATAAATTAACTTGGGTAATGTAATACAAAGTTTATTCGCAGCCAGACAGCAATTACGGCCAGAACTTTAAGCGGTATTCTCGAACACCAAAAAGAGGGCGGCGTACTCTCCCTGGAACCTCCCCAGCCCCTCACCCTTCCAAACAGCTCAAACTCCGCAAACAGAAGGGTGAAATTATCAAAGTTCCATCACCCTCTTTAACACGATTATTTCAAAATCTTTCAGGACCGCTAACTTTTTTGACACTGAAAAAGTTAGAGCCGACAGCAAATTGATTGAATTCAAATTGATTTCATTAATCATTGTTGTCGGTAAATTGGAAATGTCTGGTGCGGACACTCGTGTCACTGTGTTCAATAAAGTATCGATCGGGCTTTTTTGCGAAAGTGAGATTGTAAAGTGGGGAAGGTTAGTGTATAATGTAGGTAAGGTTTGATGAAGTGTTTTAGTTAGATACTTCGATGTTGCTGTTCATAGCACATAGAAGTAAAATATTCATTAAAAAATGGGTATGGGTTATGTATATCGTTTTCTGAGTGATATAAAGGTGAGTCAGTGATATTGACTGGTTTATACACAAAGTAAATTTAATTATAAAATTAGTAGTAGAAAATGATTGTCAAAACACTCACAGAATAAATTATTTATGGACGATGACTGAACAGAAACCAGTAAAAGGAGCAAATAGTGAAAAGCCGAAGAAAACTGTAAGTAAACAGGTTAGTTCAAAGCAACAAGATGCAAACTTAGACGGAGAGTTTGTCAAAGTTCACAAAGTTGGCAAGTTGTACCGCCTAGAACTCAGCTACTTGAAACTATAATGTCTTGGAGCAGATAATCTGTAAGTTTGTCACTCGACGCAAACTTCGGTAACGCGATCCTTAATTACTTCTGGAACAGGATTATGTATCCGATAAGGCTTTTATTACTTTGTTTGCTGATCTGAATAACTGAGTTTCATTTAGGTAACGGGAAGGTGTAGGTATTTTAGCATGAACATGTATAGCTTCCTATATATTTAGAGTAAATATTTAGGAGCTTCTTTTAAAGTAAAAAAAGTTAAGTAAAAGAGCGTACAAAGCGTGCCTAGCTAATAAAATCACTAAGAAAACACCAACACAGTAACACATAAAATATATAACAATCCAAGAAAAATTAAGCAAATAAAAATAAACTCTGACTAAGCAATACTGAAAGAGAATGCTAAAAATAAAGAGTTATGTAGAACTGAAACTTCGCACAAAGTTAACAATGTTGCAAGCGACGGAACGGAAAAGTTATGAAGAATCCCGCAAGTGTCACCTTTTGAAATTCAGAGCGTTGGAAATATACGAACTTTTTAATAGAAGGAAAGATTATTTTTATTTGAGGTGAATGAATTTGATTTTAACATGCGGGTATGAGGCTTCATTGCAAAACAACGTTCTAAGCGTGGCTGGGACACGTGAAATTTTGATAGCAATAGTAAACAAACACACACTTTTGATTACAAAACTAGAATTGAAATTTACAAAGTTCGAATAACAAGCCAACAAAGTGATTTGAAACTTAATTAAAACAACAAGTATAATTAAGCTGGACCCACGAATCCACAGTTTGATGAATAAGTTACTTAGTCGGAAGTTGCCACCGACCTTCGCTCCGATATAATTGAGTTGGTAAGGAATCCGAAACTTTGGCTATTGATTATTAACTTCGGAATCGAGAACGCTCAGCGAATTTAGAAAATGTTTGTAAGTAAAACAGCTTCGTATTAATTAAGAATAAGTAAATACATAAACGGCACTAATTAGCACCAAAACAAAAAATAAAATAAATATTACAGCCCGTACGGTTTTATCTGATTATCCAAGAGAACATGCGAGGGAGGACCAAATTTAATCAGATGATACTACAAACGTGACCACATTCTACTCGAACTACATTTGGTATTCAAGTGTAGTAACAAGTCCAAAATCCACGGCCACTAGGGTAAACAATAACTGTAAACTAAGCTGGAACTCATTAAAACCGAGGACGTGGGGATCGTGACACTCAAATAAAGTTATAACACCACGAGGGAACCATATTTCTCTCGATTGAACCTTAATTAAGTAACGAAGAAAAATATTTATTTTATTAATGTTACTGAGTCTTGGGCGTTGTAAATTACGAAATTAACAGGTTCAATTTAAAAAAGATAAATGCCAGTAATCACTTGCCTTTGGGCCTGATATCATTCGATTCCTTGAAATCACATTAATATTTACCGCGAAAGGTCAATCCGGTCGTTTACAGAAAAAGGAAATCATTAATCAACATTTATTTGATACAAGCACTTCGAAGTACGATTGGTCGAACATCGAAGCTGGCACACTTTCAAAAACTGATACATAAATATTACTTTTACTCATAGAAATAAACATAGGTAAATAATATGGAAAAAGACAAATGTAAAAGAAAAACTATGTCGCTTGCAGTAGGTACACAGATAATCCGAACATTTATTAATAAGGATAATAAGACATTGCAGCACCTATTATAGGTATAGCATTATACGAGTAGTAATAATAAGGTAAGGATAATATTAAATATGGTAAAGGTTTCATGGAATTTCATTTTGATTAACGTAAAATAACTAGGTATTATTAAAATGACATTGTAGTTAATTCATAATAAAACTAATGGTGTATATTACTGACTAAGGAGGATCCCTATAACGTACAAATAGGTAGAACAAATTAATGATGTATAAGCAAAACTAATTCCTATTTCAAAGAAATGAATCATCAATTCCAACGATTTGTTTTGGAACTGTTCTACTCAACGACGCGACGCAAGGCAATTTGTGGCAATCAAACAAGAAGGTAGTATTAAGGTAATTCTTGATCGGTGGTATTTAAGTGGAAACCAGTATAATACTTATGTTTATAAAAGATCATTTCAGGAAATACAAAAGAGTTACTCTACAATTTAGTGAAATACATTTTGAGAGTAATATAGAATTAGAATCTTACGAACAATGTAACAAATCAATGTAAATGTATTTTCTGTCGAGTTTACGACTTCCGAATTCCACAATACAATCAAATACAAGCTCACACCGCTTGTGAACTTCGAGTGCCCTTGAGAATGCTACCTTATTCTCCGTCACTGGAGCGCAGCCAAGCAATTTGCTAGACCGCATCAATTTACTTATCTAACGTTAAATTTTATTGATGACAGTATCGTCTTGTGACTTCGTTGAGCTCTCTATATCTAATGAGGTATCTGTAACATTCTTATTGTTAACACTTTTCGCACTAGCCTAGTCACTTTCTGCATTTCTGTTCAACCTATGATATTTTCTTTTCAATTTTGTTATTTAGGTACGTACTCGACCTTTCACGTTCGTGTGTGTCTCGATATTCGATGTCATCATTATTGTGTCTGGTGAAAATATTGTGTACAAGTTATGTTTGTTGGTGTTCAATAAAAAATATGACAAATAGCATCCATTAATGTAAGGCAAAAAGCGTGTTGGGAACGCCTGGCGTGCCGCCATGGCCGCCAGCCGCGCGGTCGTCAGCCTCGCCTTGACCAATATCGGGGCTTGATTGGACACGTCCGCTTCACTGCATTCGCATATTGATTGCGAGATTATTGCGCTATTTTCCATAATTTCAACGTCACACATGACAGATCGCAGAGATAACATATGGAACGTATTTATTTATTGATAAAGCTGACATGTTTACGATGCTTGGTAGGAGTTTAATGCTAGAGGAAGTCGAGGACAGATAAGTGAACGTGTACTTGCAATAATCTGCAAAGCAATGTTATCTATGTAAGGATTTTTTAAAACAATATTGAGACCTACATCGTAGTATATTTTGAAGCGATGACAGCTCAGTCGGGCGTACGGCCGCTTTGCATCCCGAATGTCGTTAGTTCGATCCCTGCCAATGAGCTCGAGCTTTCGTTGAAGGAAAACATCGTGAGGAAACCATTGCATGGTGTTAAGGAATTTTCTAGTGCTCGCTCACTAGCAACCAAGTTAAAAAATCGCCAAGCCAAGCCAACATACTGTTAGCTATGTTTTAGCAGCTTCCTCAGAGCCAATTATTCCAGACTTGGAACGCCATATCTTAGGCCAGAATGTCGCTAGCTTGTGTGGTTATGCGCCCTACTGGTCAAGTCTAGTTGTAAAGGGCAAAATGTAAATTTGGTATGCAGGTATGTGAATCTAGCTCTTACGGCCACCTGGCTGTGTAAAGTGCTGTTCCCACAGCACTGTCTAGAACTGCTCTACTTATAAATTCACCGCTGCTACTAGTTCCGTCATTAGATATGCAAAGACGACTATTTTTACCGGCTCTACGATAAATATTCATTTATACAATTATGTAGATATTTAATTACCATATCAACAAGGTTAACGGCTGTTTTGCTTATTCTGATCAAATTCAAAATAATTTGTTAGAATTTCAAATTGATGTTTTGGATAAAATTCCATTATGTTACGTAATGATGAAGTCTCAGATATTACGTAAAGTTAGAATATTAAGTTAAGGTTAAAATTAATCCTGTTCTAGTAAACTGAACAAGATGTAAGCAAGCAAATAAAATTAAAGAATATAATACATGAATAGGCACAGTATTCTTCTTCTTTTTCGTATGAGCTAAGAGGCAAAGCTCTGGTGTCGACAGTTTTCAAGCTGCCCATAGACCTATTACTAGGCTTAACAACTGCTTGTACTAATATTAACAGCCGGGACCAACAATTTAACGTGTCATCCGAGCCACGGTAGCACCTAGATGAATATGACCGCATCGACCGATGCATAACCTCAATTATTGCGGCGAATCACCCTATTTAGCCAAGTTTCAGGCGCTAGTGCCTACATGCATAAAGGTAAGTAAATATCCTCAACAGTGACCCAGTTTGCAATGAAGAGTATTGCAAACAAAGATAGTAAGAACGTTATCACTGATAAACTTGATGAGGAGATTTATTTTATCGCAAACAATTTGAAGATAAATGTTGAAAATACTACTATTAACATTTCTTATCTGTTGCTAATAAGAAGGTTTGTCATATGATTTGCAAACAAAAGAACTTCACCTCCATATCCAAATAACGTTCTAAAAGTCCTCGCAATGTCATAGTATTTCCTAAAAGTTAACAAATTCAATCGGGATCACATATATGTATAATCCATTGACAATGTCAACGTACTACATAGTTATTATTTATTGCAACATCATCACTTCTGATTAGGTGAGTTTATGGTCAAACGCCGGCCTCGGTCGTTATTAAAAGAAAACATTAAAATAAAAATAAATCGACTGAGAAGCGAATATTCTAACATCTCTATACATAATTAGCGATTTAACAATGCGAACAAAAAACAATCTGCATAATTTCAGACCTATTCATATGTTAATGTGTCTACATTATTTGAATACATTATTGCTTCATAAACATTTTTCCGAAAACATCAATGACATCATTCATTATTCATGAAGGATCTGGAAAGATTAGAATGTAGATATTCCAAATAAATAACATTTTAAATAGATTTTCAGAGCATCCAATATGTCTAGCGGTTTTTGGATACTTGCCAAACATTTTGATATAATACAAACAAACGTACGTATACGTATACTATGATGGCCGTGATATATGTAAAACAGATCATCATAGCTTGTCAGATAGATGTAGGTACAAAATTCGAACTTGCGTCAAGATGTACGATTAATTTAACTGTGAGGATAAATATTTCTAACAGTAGAATCGAGAACATTGATAAAAAAAATCATAGAATGTTGTTAAGTATAAAATAATCTGCTAATGGCAATTCATCACGTTCCGAGAACTGGCCTGTATTGATTTACCGATGTTGCCGTGTGTGCGTCAACAAAATGACGTCAAACTAATGTTTATTTCAGGCCTGTGCTGATGTATCCGCCTTCTTCTGCATTGTTACTAAGAGCGTATGTTCTGTATGCATTTTATTAGATGGGTATTATGAACGATTTAATTCAATCCAAATTTTGAGAGTATGGTGGAGTATATTTGAAATAACGAGCTTTTTTTTTACGTGATGAAATGCATTTACGCATGCCCACCACACCCGGGGAGGTGGGTGGGGTATGTCGGACTCGATGCCACCAGGGCATCACTACCGACTAAAACCTCACGATGACCTCCTCACCGGAAAGGGCGGGGTGAGGTTCCACTCTTCGTGACATTGATCTGGACTTATCAACAAGACATTAACTAGATTCTCCAGCGTGTTAACCAACTAGATCTCCAATACAACAGCAAAGTCACGAACTGTTGGTACAGATAACATCTAAGCAAACAGCAACCGGGTCATGTCCATGGTTTCTCGAACTAAGCAAAGCTCTCGAGACTTATTCATAAGAAAACAAAGTTGAAAGTCGAATGAAAGACTGATCACTTATGGGTAAATAATGGGCTCCATGAGAAATTAATTCTCAACGCGTTCCTCATCGATTGTGTGAAAGACCTCGCAAAATGAGGAGCGAGCAAGAATGTTGACATGAATTTTAATGAGAAGACGCTTGAATAAGTTAGTAACAGTGAATAATAACAATTCACAAACAATTATGTCAAGAAACTGTGGAGAATTGAAAATTATGCAAATAAGAGAAGAACGGATACAACAAATAAAACAGACGCAATAGAAAACTAAATGAAGGAAAATGAAGTAAATATATTGAAATAAGGCGGTAACCAGCTTGGTATATTTATAGCTCTAAAACAAATGTGACTCCAACGTCTTTTCAATGTCACGTCTACCAGGTGTAAACTATAAACAAAATATAGATTTGGTTAAATATTCAATTAAGTAGTTGCGTAATTTCCATGTTTTTCCAAGTCATTGTATAACAGTGTCTTGGAATCTTGTGAGTCGTGCGTGATATTTGGCAAAACAACTCTGACGTTCAGAAACATGAATAGATAAGAAATGTGATTGCACAAGTATTAAAAGAATTGGTTTGTTTTGATGATCTCATTGTGACCTTGAACATATTTAGCATTTGGGTCTTCAACGTTTTACCACTTTATAATTATGTTTTTACCTAGTCCAATATCTGTTTTTGCTGGTTTACTCACTCATATGTATTTATCTTGGTTTGGTTGTACTCGTATGTTGATTTCATTGATTATTTTCCTTGTTGATATAGACGTAATGATAATAAAGCGTAGTATTTATCTTTGATAAATAATTAGATACGGCTGATAGTATGATGTTTTTGCCAATTATATCAGCACTCCCCAATCTTACCAGATCATGCATGATGTATGAAATTATGTGAATCATACCTGAAACAACAAACAATAAAATATTATTATTAAAGCCCACAACATCTGATACAGGTGTAATAAAAAGGTGTACTATTCTGTACGGACCTTGCAAGAAGTGAGAATCAGGTGAGGACGAAGAGTACAGCAAACCTCAGCCTTCCAAGTATATATGGTGTATAAAAACACTAGCAACTGTTACCACTACCAATAAAAAAAACTGCTTTCTGTAGATAGATACAATATTCGGCAACTGCCTATAATAGATACAGTCCACAATATTTTTTACCATTTATTTTGACAGACGGACTGACATACAGAAAGAATAAATAATCAATAAGATTTTAGTTTACTGCCGCGTCGCTCGGTATTGGAATTATTTTATATATTACCACTCAGGTACAGCATATATTGTTGGCAGTGGGAACAGCTGCCAGTGTCTTTAATACCATACTTGGTAGGCAGAATGCAAACAGCTGATTAGTAAAGGAGAAAAAATGAGCGACCCACTTTGCTTGCGTGATAACGCTTGATAAATCTCTGGCAAGATGCCAACTGGCGGCCGCACTCGTATATCAAATAAACTTAGCTTGTCTCATATTTAAGGATTAAAAGAGATATTGCGAGAAAAATGTGGTCGTAAAATTTTAATATTATTACATCCAGACCCGAAAAGGAGCAATAAAAGAGCATAACTACTAAAGTAATAACATAAATGCTAGCATGTTAGTTTTCGTTCCTGCCTAGTGAAGTACAAAGTTTATCAGTAAACTAAATATAGGCCAATTAGAAACTTAAACTATCGGATATCTAATTCCAATAAATTATAATAATAGAGTAAACAAAACACGATTCGGTATCGTTGTAAATATTTGATTGATGTTTGACGAGTGCGTTCAATGCCTGTGTTCCAAGAATCGTGATAACCTCCTCGATAACTCTGTGACCCCGATATCTGATTAATTGGTTTGGTACATTTTCCCCACGATTATTTCTGTTTAAGTTAACTACTCCATTTATCATGTTGTTTAGGTTTTTACTCTTATATTGTTGACTCTTTTAATTATTTCCATTTATTCGTATCTTTTTAGTTTCTAGAATCGGTACGATAAAATTATCTAATTTACGAGCAGACTTATTATTATAACCTATTGGCTCAGGCGTTACTTTGCGGGAATTCATTGTTGATATACTTAGTGTACTTCCGCCGTGATCACAGCAAGTACACAAAATATATCATTTTTCTTCTATAGGCTCATTCGTATTTTTGCACGAAATAAGGCTATTATGTATTTGGATATTTGTTGTTTTATTCAATTCTACTCCTCATAATTTAAAATGTACTCGTATTATTTAATTCTTAGCCCCCAAAGACCGGCCAGTGACAGAGACTTTCGCTAATTTAAATTTTAATGGCACTATAATTTCTGGTGTGAAGTATGTAAATGGCGCTTGTGGTCAGTCCACTTACTCGAGGGCCATTGCGTCAATTAATTGCCATTTTAAAGAGCACTTGGAGTTTAATTTGGTTCAGTAAAGAACAAGTTACGAAAATATATTTTTAGACTTCTGCGAACAAAACTTTGTGCGTAATAAATTAATATATAAATATAAAGTACATAAAAGTTGTCACAGAATAGCTTGTGAATTATGAGAAAAATAATAAAATGGAAGATATGAGGCGATAGTAATATTATAAACAAGGACGATAAGATTTATAAACATGGAACAATATAAAATGATTCAATTGCTTTGGATCACCAAAAATAAATAAAAATCTAAAGAAATCTATTAAGTATCTTTGTCTATAAATATATTTTAGTCTTAGATAATAAATTGTATAACTAATACGTCATAACGAGGAGAAGAAGCATACAATTTCTCTAACAATGGTTATAAAAAAAAACGAATGAACAATTGAACTAAATCTGCTTGCCACTAAGATCACTATGGGTGATAAGGCCGCCTTTGTATTGTTTCTTGGTTAAAATATTTTATTTTCTTAAAATAATCTGTTTTTCATGTGGTTGTACAATAAAGTAATATTCTATTCTATTCTATTCTAAACTTCAAGACTGACTATTTGACAGTCACCGTTCTCACGGCTGATTATCTTTTATTAAAAGTGCAATGTTTCCCCGCAATTTGATGAGATTAATCATCATAATGTGTGATGCAAGCTTCCATCAATCACTACCAATTGGCTCAGCGGGAGTCTGCTGACATCCACCTATTATCTCATCTGCTCCCCTAGTCGCGAGTCCAGAATACATCCATGACTGACGACCTCGTTGACGTAAAGGTTACCATGCCGGACTGCTAATCAGAAGGTTCCGGGTTCGATTCCCGGCCCGGTCAACATCTTTGTGCATAACTAAATTTGTTGGCTGTGGGTCTGGGTGTTAAATATGTATTTATATATAATATGTATGTATGTATATGTAGTATATCAGCTGTGCTAGCAACCATAATACGAGCTAGAAATGGTTCAGTGTGGGGCTAAAACCAGCCGTGTGTGAATGTGTCCTAATATTTATTTTTATTTATTTTTTTAACTAATAATATATTACATACATATGTGTACTAATAATGCGACGTGAGGAAGACCATATCACGAGGAAGACAATGAGTATGATTGTGGACGGACAGATAAGAAGGGGGCGGCCTAAGAAAGTATGGATGGATTGTGTGAATGACGATATGACCAGGAGGGGTGTGAATACAGCGGCACACACGACTAAACTAAATTTAAAGAAGCCCCTTCTCTTTTCATCTTAGGTGGACAGAAAGAGACGACACGTTCCGCACCATAGTCAAACCAACTAAAATCACGTTAAATGTAGAAAATATAGGCGACTTTAGTCCGCACTCACTTGTATCACCCCTAAAACTACCTACATTTTCCATATTTGCCGTGATTTTATTTGTTTTGTCTGTGGTTCAGAACGTGCCGTCTCTTTCTGGCCACCTAAGATGAAAAGAGACGTGGCTTCTTTAAATTTAGTTTAGTCGTGTGTGCCGCTGAATCGCCACCATTATTACATAAAACTTACTTATTATAAATGCATTAAAATCCATTCACGTAGTTTTCACGTGAAAATGGAACAAACAGACATCCACACAAACTTTTGCGCTTATAATATTAGTAGCATTAAACTACTACTACACAGAATACAATAATACCTATTTACGGATTTTAATATCTGGCACAACGATATTTTCTGAATTTCGAATAAAAGTAAATTGTTATTGAAGCTGTTATTTTACATAATAATAACTCGTTATATGTTGATAATTGAATGAAGATAGTTAGAACGTGACAAACCATAAGTTTGTGCAAATATATTGGACACATGATACGGGTGTTATCACACGAGGCCCCTTATAGATAAATATACATAATCTGCTTGCGAAATACCTATTCATTTGACCGGAGCATGTTATCTTACTTGTTTATGTGGGTAAACTTATAACACTGATTGCTGCATACTATAAGTTGCATACGTTAAGTTCTCCGAATAGTAGACCTCGGTAACAAAATTCCATTGATTATCGTCTGCAATTATTAACAAAAACTTTATGACCTCTCTCTCAACAATTATGTGGCAATTTTTATACATATTTACAAAATATTTTAAGAATAAAGTATTTAACTTACTGTTCTACCAAATATCATTAAAATGTAGCAATTTTTCTTTCTTTTGTGGGAATCAACAACCCAAACAAACATCGTCCACAACTAAAACAAATATTGAGTAGTTTAGTACTTGTGTAAGGAGTTTTGTCGAAATTGGTTCAAAAATTACAGCCTCTACTCCAGAACCAAGACAGTAAATGCAGACTTCACACGCTCGGTCAATTACATTTATATTACAACATAACGTTCACGAACGATAACCGTTTGAAGATAAACAAATACACCTTTATATAGAACCGCTATCACAAGCCAAGTTAAATATAACATCAGTTTATAAACCTCCACTTTCAGCGCAGGCTATCGTAAAAGCAAAATCGTATTGATAAACATAAAAGCCGTAAAGCCGCAGTTAACCTCATTAAAATTGTGTACATAATTGGCATTTACCAATAAAAAATATTCCCTCACCGTTAAGGAGAATAAAACTCGTTTCATATTCCCCGAAGTGAAGTAAACATGTTTCAAATTCATGAAAGTCGGGTCTCGGCAAGAATAAATAAACAAGGCAGATGGTAGAGGGATCAAATGTCAAATTTGTACAAAGGTCAAGTCAAAACACGAAGGAGGATTGTTTTACAATGGAAGCGTTCAGAGGAAACCGGTCATCGGAGCTCAAGATCCGACACTATCTGAACATTCCGTGTTGTTCTTACTAATAGGGAATTTCAAATAAAAAAAAAATTGTTTATTTATGGACATATAACAGGGCTTACGTACTACATACTATAATTACCATACAATTAATCGTCCTATGGCATATACAACTTCGGCCTTATTGTATAATTATATATATATTTCTTCGGATTCAATTTCAATCCCATTGAAACAATACCATGAGAGTCAACAAAAGCAGGCCCGGATATATTTTGAGTGGGTCAGAAACGTTAAAACTACAAATATATATTTGTATAACTTGATATCTTTATCAGTAATTCAGCTATCAGATGTCCACATAAAGATGTTCGAGTAGCGGCCAATCACGAGATACTACCCCAAGGTACGCGTCTAGCTCATCATAGTAAAGCAATAGTACATGTACTTCGTGATCCTGTACATGTACAACGATTTATTCTGTAGTCAAAGTTAAGGTAATTATGAGTTGTCAAACTGTCGTCCCCCTAAACTCGCCGCCCGGGGCAAGGGCCCCGTCTTGCCTCCCCTCCTCCTAAATCCGGGGCTGAACATAAATATTATTGTACTAAACAATATCCTAACTACTAAAATCCTTTAGCTAATAATAACAAAATGTAAAATAATATAAACAAGCATATATTTTAACTAATTTTATTTTTAAAATAGGTATACCTAAGTATAATAAGGAAACAGGAAACCAATTAATTATAAAGAGGTCGCCAATGGAAAATAGAATTAATTACATCAGCTTCAAATGTTTATTAATAGTAGTAAGTCAAGAGATTAATAGGATCATTATTCAACAACAAATATTACGTAACCGTCCATTTATATCAGCAAAAAATAATATCTACGGTAATAAAAAACTTCAAAGACGAAGTTTGCCTTCCCTTCTATTATTATTATTAGACTGCGAAGAAAGAGCATTAAAAGTTGGGAATTTCTTTTGAGAACTTGGTGAACTTTGCGGGAGGGCTGGGGGGCCAATATAGAACTAAACCTTGATTTATATCCGTTTACAACTTCTTTGACAACTGTCTGCAACATTTTACTAGATTGAGAAAGTTTGTTCACGGTTAATTTGAAGACTTTTGTATGAATTGCGCTTGTTATTTTAACTTAGGTGACTTTCCTAAGTCCTTATTTACAAATTTACTTCTAGTCTAACTTGTTTTTGTAATTAACAATGATAAAGACAACTTACAACGAATTCAAAGTTAAATCAATGACAACAGACGTATACATAAAGATCAGTCTTATCAGTCTTAATTCTAAAGATAGTTTAAATATCGAAGTTTGTTGAGTTGGTACTTATAGTGTGATCGTTCGAGTAACAATAAAATTATATAACAACTGATTTCAAATTGCGCAATATTACAATTAATGTTAATTGGTTTAATACAGAAGAGGATAATAGTTTGTTGAGAGAAACGCGAGATACGATACTCGACTTCCGAGGCATTGCCATTAGTAATCGATACGATGTTAAATCTAGTACTTCACGTAACTCGATATACGAAGAACCTGTTTTAGTATTACCCTATTAAATTCAAACGAGGCTATTCTAAATACACATTAGCACAGGTAGCTATTATGTTACTTTACTAACTTATTTTTTATTTATTTGGCCTCTAAAAAGATCAAAATATACATGAACATTAATTATTCTTGATTTCTTTTGTAGATAGAATAATTTTGAGGCTGATATCTTACATTTTATTAGGTAATTAATTTTATATCTCGGGAGTTCCCACTTTTTGCTTAAATAGAAATACCTAACCTGCAGATAACATTTATAAATGATTATGATTATAAATATTAAAATTATACTTTTTAGACTATTAATTTAATTCAAAACTTGTTTCGTAATCTAAATTTATCGGTCAAAATTAAATTGCTCTAATTTTGCAGAAGAAAAACAAAAACTTTATATCAATCAAATATACTTTAAAGGACCTCCGTAAAATATATTTTAAAGAAAGCGTAATATAATAATTTCAACCAGCACACGATAAAACATAATATTATTTAACACCATTCTGCAACAAAAAAAGTGTTGTAAAAAAAACCCCTACCGAACCCGAAACGAATTGTTTACATTTTTTCATATACTTACCAAAAAAAAATTCTATATGTATTTACGCTTTCCAAGAAGTTAAAAGATTTGAAGGTGAACAAAAAACGATGCCCTCCGTGTATCGTAGCTTTGTGAACCGTAATTATAAGAACGACTTTGGGAATCTCTATTGTTAGGGGGAGTTTTTGTGATCGGGTAACGACCGAAGCAGGTGGTGATATAAAATGGCGGCTGATAAATAGTGAAGGAAAAAACGCAGTAAAAACATGTGGACGGAATGGAAGCACAGCCGACCGCGCCGCAATGTCAAATGAAGGTCGAATAGTATTCGTTGTAGATGTTTTTGAGAGGCAAGATTTCAAGAAAAATTTATTAACTCATTTATCTTTATTGTTTTGTGTGTGTACCGTAAGTACCTACCACCTACTTATTATACTTATTGTTAAATATCACATAGATACTTAATAACAACGTTCCAAAACATTTTTTTTAGAGTAAGAAACTTTTGGAATACTAACTGGCAGGTATTATTATTATCTAGCATATCATTGATGGAAACTCTCAAAACAATTAAATATCAGAATACGAAAAAAGGAAGAAGGATATAACATAGGCCTAACCTACCTATAAATAGACTCAATTTGTCGAGGCGCCTAGAAACAACGTACCTATACCTATGTAGGTGTGTTGTGTAGGTGTACGCATTCAACATACGTTGAAGTTTGTGGTTACAGACCCCCTCTTTGTATTCATCCGGCCAAGTCCATTAATATAATGAAGCCACATCGGCAGCACATCACGTTCCTAGCAGAGCCCACGTCCGCATGCGCTACAAAGGAATGTTCTGTAAGTATTATTATTATACTAAAATCGCACCATATTTTTTTCCAACCCATCCAGGTAGCGCGACCGTTGAGGGGAGAAGCGGCCAAAACCGGTCCATCGAAAAAAGCGGCTTTTATGTAGAAGGCATAAATCAAGCTCACGACCGAGCCGGTCGGCGATCGGTCGGCTCCGCTCGGCTAATGAGCCTTCAATCAAGGTCAGCTCCTCGGAACGTTGCGCCCACTAATTTATAACTCATACATACTCTTGGACATGTACAAAAACAACATTATCATGCCTCACATCGTACAACCGGTTTAAGTTATTTATGGCTGCGTACCGATCAATTACTTTTTAACCGACTTCAAAAAGGAGGAGGTTATATATTCGACGTGTATGTATTTTTTTTTTTTTTTATGTATGTTCACCGATTTCTCAGCCATCTGTGGATCGATTCTCAAAATTCTTTTTTTAATTGAAAGAGTATGGTTCTGAATTGGTCCCATTGTCACCAAAACTGGTTCTGATGATGGACTCCTAGGGAAATCGAAGAAAAACCTAAAAAGTTAGGTTATTTTTACGCATGAAGAGAGATTCACGCTCGTTTGGCTGTACTGATATTCATGAAATTTGAGAAGAAAATAGGTAAGACTATGTGTTAACACATACGCTACTTTTTATCCCGAAAATAAATACTATTCCCGTGGGATGCACCAAATAACATATAAATCTTTTTAACTTCTTCACGCTCGAACGGTTGTACTGACATTGATGAAATTTGGAATGAAGATAGGTTAGACTATGTGTTTACACATAGGCTACTTTTTATCCCGAAAATAATTATTGTTCCCGTGGGATGCACCAAATAACACATGACACACTGATTTCGCTAAAATTTGATATAGGGGGTAGACTAGACCTTGTACAACACGAAGGTTACTTTTTATCTTAAAAGTCATTGCTATTCCCGTGGGAAGCCCAAATAACTCGATAACCTATTTCACTTCTTCGCGCTCATACGGCAATACAGATTTCGCTCATAAAATTAGCAGCCTGGCTAACAAAAGTAATCTGACGCGAACATCGAGGCTAAGCAACGGCCCATGCGGCCAGTCTTTGGATGGCTAACCATGCACAAGACTTCCATAAAAAAATGTGATATTTTCATCTGGGCGTTACTGTGCTTCGGATAACACGTTAATTTGTTTGGCCTGGACCACTACTCTTAGTACAAGCAGGGTTCAAACTAAATCAGGGGCTTGAAAAACTCTCGACGCCAGACCTTGGCCACTTGGGTCATACTTAGTGGAAGAAGGAACTGTAAAATTTGATATATTAATAGACAAGACCCTCGAACGGATAAGGAAAATATTTACGCGCTCGCTTCGCTAGGAGTTATCCCGCTTCGTTCGAATTTCCCCCAGGATGTTCTGGGCTTATGACACTCCAAATATTATATAATTTGTGCTGCTTTGGACTTCAAACGGTTCGAACAAATACGGTGATAATTTTCGCGCTCGCTTCGCTCGCGCATAGCTCGCTTCGCTCGCAACCAGCTCGCTTCGCTCGCAATTAGTTCTAGTACGTTTTGACACAACAAACATTATGTAATTTGTGCTGCTTTGGACTTCTTTATGCTCAAACGGTTGGAACAAATACGGTGAAAATTTTTGCGCTCGCTTCGCTCGCGCATAGCTCGCTTCGCTCGCGTCCACCTCTTTTAGCTCGCACTTGGTTCTAGTAAGTTTTGACACAACAAACATTATGTAATTTGTGCTGCTTTGGACTTCTTTATGTTCAAACGGTTCGAACAAATACGGTGAAAATTTTCGCGCTCGCTTCGCTCGAACATAGCTCGCTTCGCTCGCAATTGGTTCTAGTACGTTTTGGCACAACAAACATTATGTAATTTGTGCTGCTTTGGACTTCTTTATGCTCAAACGGTTGGAACAAATACGGTGAAAATTTTTCGCGCTCGCTTCGCTCGCAATTGGTACTAGTACGTTTTGACACAACAAGCATTATGAAATTTGTGCTGCTTTAGACTTTTTTATGCTCAAACGGTTGGGACAAATACGGTGAAAATTTTCGCGCTCGCTTCGCTCGCGCATAGCTCGCTTCGCTCGCATTCATTTCTTTTCGCTCGCACTTGGTTCTAGTACGTTTAGACACAACAAACATTATGTAATTTGTGCTGCTTTGGACTTCTTTATGCTCAAACGGTTCGAACAAATACGGTGAAAATTTTCGCGCTCGCTTCGCTCGCATCCAGCTCGATTTGCTCCCAATTGGTTGCCTGCCTGGCACACGCCGAATTTTTTCATCGTGAAGTTTATTTGGCTCTCCATAGCTAAACTTAAACAAAATATCATTACCAACCACTAAAAATGTAAAAATAAAATTGTTTTAAAAAACAAACAACCGACTTCAAAAACACAACTAAAAAGGGAAAAATAATTTTAAGCCTAAATCAAATCAAGAATATATAAATAGAATAGGAGAGTTTATTTTTTGTACTTATAAAAAACTATTTACAATTTTTAGTAATCCTGTATTCTTGAAGTCGGTGCCATCTAATAAGAACAAATTTATGTTTGTTAAAAAAAACTATTTTTAATTGTCTTTCTTTGCTGGCACCGACTCCAAGAATACAGGATTACTAAAAATTGTAAATAGTTTTTTATAAGTACAAAAAATAAACTCTCCTATTCTATTTATATATTCTTGATTTGATTTAGGCTTAAAATTATTTTTCCCTTTTTAGTTGTGTTTTTGAAGTCGGTTGTTTGTTTTTTAAAACAATTTTATTATAAAATTAAGCTGGTATGATGGTGATGTGTGTGTTTAGTCAAATTTGTGCTAATTTTACAACCGTTCTTTGTCTGCGTTGGGAATTTTAGCATCATATAATTACGTTTTATACCAATGACATTTAAAAATAATAATCTGTAAAATAATAAAAACCCACTAAAAGAGAATCTCTTGGAGATTAAGTAAGATAAAGAGGATATTTTTATTAAAACAAGGCACTTATCTGGGGTAACAACAATAGAAGCATTGAACTGAAGCTATTGTGTGATGTTGAAAACAAACATTTCTCATTAGGCGAGTAGGTAGCGTGAAATGCCATTGTTCTCGCAAAGCGAGAGGACATAACGGGCCGTGTCGGGTTCTCGGATTCACGTCAGCCGACCGACGACCTCCGGAATGTCAATTCCTTGAGCTTTATGACTGGGCTAGTTAATAATCTATACTACTCCAAGACAATTAGTGAAAGTAGAGAAAATATAATTAACAGCTAGCATGGTGGTATGGTATATGAATATTTTATGATCATTGAATCTACAACAAGGCTTACGGCATAAGCCTGCTGCGAAGTCAAAGATTACAATTAAACTGCATATATATTGTATACGTCACCGATATGGATATTACCATACTTATACCGATGTGTAATAAAACAGGAATGAGGTCAAATGTGTGAACAGACCATATTACATCATAAAACTGATGATTAAGTTGTTATCACAACTGTTATTATTATTAAGCAGATAGTGAATACGCGATATGAATAAATATTTGTTGTTCATATTTTTTAATGTGAAATATAACATAATACAGTATGTACCTATTTTTGTGACTTAACAACTTCAGACATTATAAGCACCAAATTCATCAACCAGCAGATACTCAAAAGGTCAATTCTACATAAGTTTAGATTTGAAATTATTTATTATTTGCGTATTGCTTATTTAATAATCACACTTTCCTCGCAATTCGTGGTTAAACATTTTTTAATAGCATTTAATTGATAAAACTTTTAACGGTACTAAAACGCTCTTGAATCAGTGCTACATGTGACAGATAACATAATGTAGGCACCTAATAGATAACTTCATTACCTACCACCATGCGTAACTAGAAACCATAAACATTTCATGCTGCAGGCATAATTCGATCGAGCGGAATGGCAGCGGGGTCGACGTACGCCGGACCTCGGACCAATTCGCAACATGAGATTGAATAATAAGTTGATTGCGAGCGGACCAAGGCCGCGTTGCGCCGTAGGTATAGTGTAGTAGCCATTGCTCGCGTGCCGGCGCCATTTTGTTTTCCGCTTCATGCACTCGCTCGCACCCTTCCTGTAATAACCTGCCTATAAACTCCTGTCACTCCAATTTACCCCGACATCCCCTTTCGTTTTGAACTCACTTTTGAGCTTATCGCTTATGCTATATTTTCAGTTTAACTGTACTGACTTTATCATAATAGTATTAAATATACATCATTTATTAAGTAGTTATATTCCTTACGGAAATGCTTTGGGTGTAGTGATTGATTGTACATCATTACAATATAGGTCAGCTAATAAAAGTCTCACTGGTAGAAAGTACTTACAGTGTTTGGCATTTTAGGTAGAAATGAAATGAATGTCTAACAACACTAATTAGATATGGAGATTAGTTTCTTTACACTTCTAGGCTGTTAAACCGTACTGCTAGGAATCAGACCAGATGGGCGCGTTACCATACGAGTAAGTGACACTCTAGGCAGTGGTGGGGCATGACTAGTCTGTAATATCTGGCTTTCTACGAGTCTGCCTTGGTCGGAACACACAAGGGCAGGTTTTTAGCTTGTGGGTGGTTGTTAGGCGAGCACTAGAAAACAATGGTGGCGATTCCAGAAGCCCCGTCTCTTTTTATCTTAGGTGGCCAGAAAGAGACGACACGTTCCGCACCATAGTCAAAGCAACTAAAATCACGTCAAATGTAGAAAATATAGGCGACTTTAGTCCGCACTCACTTGTATCACCTCTAAAACTACCTTTCGTTTTTGACGTTTTCCATATTTGACGTGATTTTAGTAGTTTGGTCTGTGGTTCAGAACGTGCCGTCTCTTTCTGGCCACCTAAGATGAAAAGAAACGAGACTTCTTTAAATTTAGTTTAGTCGTGTGTGCCGCTGAATCGGCACCAATATACCTAATACGGTTTCCTCACAATGTTTTTTCCTTCACCGAAAGATCGAACTTACGGGCGGGAATCGAAGCCACTAATTGCCGTGCTGAACACAAGTCTTGTTGTAATGATAAAAAAGTAAAGGGAGTCAGTAAAACAAAAAGAGGAGTAAGGTAGTATTTAACGGAGAAACCGGTTCCGTAAGCGTGTAAGTAAGTGGCCTATAACTTGTTACCGCAGAGGACAAATAAAAGACGTAGCAAAGCCGAGAGAGACTAAATAGCGATAATTGAGTGAAATATGCATTTGCAGACAACTGTGAAACCGAACTATGTATAAACAGAGACATTAATATACATATAGAATCAATGCCTTCTTCTTTTTTGTTAGAGCTAAGTGGCAAAGCTCTGGTGTAGAGAATTTTGACAGTCACAAACAGTGAATTTTGAGAATTTAGACAAGCCACCCGAAGTCCTCTCTCTGACTTGGTTTGTCGACTAAGGCTAACAGCCGGGACCTACAATTTGACGTGTCATCTGACACTGTAGCGCCCAGATAAAAATTCCACTGTTAAAAAGACAGTCTTATGCAGGCAAAGACTTGCTTAACCTCAACGATTCTGTCGGATCAACGTAGTTAGCCGAGATACAGACGTTACAATAGAATCAATATCATTGTCTATAAGATGTTAAAGTTTAAGCTAAAGTCAAATATTTATTTTTAAACGAAATAAATAACTAACAGCTCTATTATAAGCGCTACTTATTGATATAATGTATCCATAGAATTATAAGGCAAATGTATCTTAATACTCTTAAAATTGTTTAGATCTCTTTTAATATTACGATATTCACAGACAATATTCAAATGCTATGCGACTCGCACCGTGACGTCACTAGTAGCATGTGGTATAATTTGCAAAAAATATATCAAATAGATGATTAATCTTCTTAATATATATAAATCTCGTGTCACAATGTTTGTCCTCAATTGACTCCTAAACCACTTAACCGATTATAATAAAATTCGCACACCATGTGCAGTTCGATCCAACTTGAGAGATAGGATAGTTTAAATCTCAAATTATAGTCGCAATTTTAATTTATTGCTAATTATTGTCTGATATTATTTGACAGTCACAATTATCTGTTAACTCCAAATGATTCTAACAGATGTCGATACCTTTCGACTGGGTTGAGTAAGTAATCAATAGATGGCGCTGTAAGTGAGGCAAAACAACGTTTGCCGGGTCAGCTAGTATTTCATATATTCATTAACATTAAAATTATATGTATCGGTAAGTGCGTATGTGATAAGTACGTGTGTTTACCATTCTTTCAAACTCAAAACGTCTAAACCTATTGGGATGAAATTTGGAAAATATTTGCATAAGTTTGTATTAAAAAGTAAAGTAAAAGTAGCTTACACGATGGCTTACTTTTTATTCCGCAAATATGTACAAGAAGAATCCTTTTCTGTACAATAAAGGATAAAAACAAAAACAGTAGAAATAGCAGTTCCTGCAACTTTGTTGCACTATAAGCGGCCTTATCGCTTGTAGCAATTTCTATGCTACGCCATTTTTACTATGTAGTTAGTAAATATTAACTATCCGAATAGATATGTATATCTGATGCAGTAGCTGATGTATTATCTGATGTATTAGCTTTATCTGATATATTATCTGATCTATTAGTATAAGCTGATGTATGTATTATCCGAATAAAATGATTTGTTTTTATATACATACTAGCTGACCCGGCAAACGTTGTTTTGCCTTAATAATTATTTCTAAATATACAGTAGCCGATTCTCAGACCTACTGAATACACATATAAAATTTGGTAAAAATCGGTCAAGCCGTTTCGGAGGAGTACGGTAACAAACACTGTGACACGGAAATTTTATATATATATGACTAGCTGACCCGGCAAACGTTGTTTTGCCTTAATAGTTATTTCTAAATATACAGTAGCCGATTCTCAGACCTACTGAATACGAATATAAAATTTGGAAAAAAATCGGTCAAGCCATTTCGGAGTAGTACGGTAACAAACACTGTGACACGGAAATTTTATATATAAGATTATTCAAGACCTGCTCATACAACCGATAAAGTTATTTGTTGATTGATATTAAAAAGTCAATTTTTGCTTTTGCACATCTCCGCCCCGCACCACGGTCCGTTACATTCACGGTTGCCTGGTAGAGAACACCATAGGCGATAAGACCGCCATTGTGATCTAGTTCATAAGTTCTTTCCTTTGCAAGTTTTTTCTTATTTGTTGGTGTGCAATAAAGTTATAATTTATATAGTTTGAGCGTTCCCTTAGTACACATCTGGTTAAATAGGTACCTAAGTGATTAATTTTGTTTTAAGTTAATATGTAGATAAGACAAATTATTTTATTTGAGTTCACTGAGTTATTAGTACTTCACTGAGTTACTCTGTGTACGGAAGACAACGTTTTGCGTAATTTTACGTACGTCTTTACATTTTTATAAAGAGGAAAAGTTGTTTGTTTGACGCTATTAGACTCCAAAACTAATGGACCGATTCGAAAAATGCTTTCACCGGTGGGAAGTTACATTACCTCTGAGTAACATACATAGGCTAAATTTTGTTAGGTAACTTAAATTATTTTAGAGCCCGTGCGAAGCCGGGGCGGGATGCTAGTAGGTATGAAATATACCTACTTCAATGTGTGAGTGTAGTCTCAGAATACAGAATTCTTTCTGTATTCTGAGAGTGTAGTAAACGAACTCTAGAATTGGTTTATGTTTGTTTCCATAGCTATTATCAGAGACGAGCTATGTAATTTAAATTTGGTAGGTAGGTAATTATAGGTAGGTGTTATAAGTATAACTGTATGAAAAATCATTGTATTAAGCTAAGATTTTGAAGGGATTCTATCGTGTATTGATATATTATTTTATTATTTGTTAGACATATACATAAGTAAGTACCTACATATGTAGGTACCTACTGTGAAAAATAAAATTGTTATCATGCATAGATAGCGTCAAGAAATTGTTTATTGTAAAGTCACATTGAATAAATACTATTATTTGAACTTATTATATTATGTAATACTAGGTAGTAATGTTCTAGACAGTCACTAGAAATCCGAGTACCAAATTCAAAATAGTAGGTATAATATTCTAGTATCCGGCCCGTGGCGCGAGACGGCCGAAATTTTACGAATATTACCGACTGGAACCGAATCATGCGCCGCGTCGGTCGCGCCATTCGCCAAGTATCGAGTCGCGACGCCATAGCCCGTTACCGACCGCCCCACACCGCATTCCGCGCCCAGCTTTCGCCCGAAGTGCACGTTTTGTCAATATGGAAACGTTTGTATCGCGCCACATTTATGTATAATCCGTTGGAAATAAATTCAATACCAGAGATTGGTTAAGGACTCCAAATTGTCTAACAACGCCATGCACAAGCCGGGAAAAGTTGTACAGACATGCCGCGTAGTCGGTTGTTCCAATACGTCGGAAAGTGATCCGAACATGTTATTTTTTCCGATACCGTTGGATAGAAGGTTAGTTTATTGTATTGTTCTAGCTTTTCTTTTTTAGTTTAAGTTTTTGTTGTGTCACATTCCTTATGTATGCCGTATAAAGTAGGTAGGTTACACACATTATGTTTAAAAATATAGACTAGAAGTAGGCGTAGTTGTTTGCATTTTTAATAATGATACCTACGCGATAATTCAAATTAATTTGTAAAATTTTATGTTTCCGTAAGGTGAACTGTTTTATAATGTTTATAATTATTTGCGAATTTTCTAGAGACGCAGTACAACATTTGTCTACCTTGGAGTACTAAAGTATCCCAAAAAGTTTGATTTTCAAGTTTACAAATCTCTATCCAATTCTGTTCTTATTATTTCAGGACAGATAAATGGCTTCATCGAATAGATCCCTGCGGCAGCAACAAAAAGACTAACAAAATTTGTGCAGATCATTTTGAGGATGACGACATCCTGCTATTCAAGAATACGAAAATATTGAAACAAACAGCTCTTCCCTCGAAAAACCTACCGATAAAAATAATTAATGAGTGCGTCAACGAAGTAAGCCCGATTAGTATATTAAAAGTTGCTGTATCAAAATGTTCGCAAACAGAAGACATTAACGACAATGAGACTCAACAAGATGTGAACATTACACGGGATAAACCAGCTACATTTTATAAATTGTGCGACTTATTTTTTACCGAAGAACTTGCAAAGTTACTATGCGCCCATCAATATATAAAATACAAAATCATCCAGCTAAAGTCTAAAAATGAAGACTTCATGCGTTTTTACTTTAACCTGTATCAGAAAAGCCCGTTAACTTATCAGTTCGCTAAAAGTATGTACAACTTACCTAATGATGACGACTTATTAAAAAAATATATAAAAGCTGATACGAAAATATCCGATGAAACATTATCTACATTACAAGCAAGAGTTGATAAAATGACGCCGAGAGAAAGAAATTGTTCTATGCTCATAAAATCTGTCGAATTAAAAGCGAATTTATGCTATAATATAAAAGAAGGCAGAATATACGGATTAGAAGAAATTGATGGAGTCCAATATTCAAAACTAGCAACAACTGCCATTGTCATAATGGTCAAGGGAATATTTGGGATTTGGAAGCAACCTGTGGGGTATATTTTGGTTTCACAAGATTGCAATGAAGGTGTTATAAGAAACTGGATCGATATGATTTTGACTAATTTATTTAAAATTGGATTAAACGTACGAACATGTGTGTTGGGAATGAAAGAAAATCTTTTGTACAAAAAGACAGTTTGTTCTGATGTGCCTTTCTTCCTGCACGAAGACAAAATTATATACCTAATTTTTGACTCATCAGAAGTTATAAATTCAATTCGGGACACTATGCAGACACATGAATTCCATTTTCAGAAGAAAGTGGCACGATATAATGATATTGTGAATTTTTACGCAGTGGATACAAAAAGACCTAAGCCTTACGCATATAAACTTACAAAAAACCATATAAATCCAAATAAAAAACAAAAACAAGATGTTAAATACGCTGCTCAACTTATGAGTAAAACTGTTGCGAATGGTATCGGGAGTTACATACACCTTGGCCTTATAAATGCGGAATATGGTACGGCTGAATTCTTAGCTCGTATCAATGATTTATTTGATGCTCTCAATACAAATAGACGAAAGCGCGATGATGATCAAAATGAGCGCAAAAAACCTATTTGCAAAAATAAAACGCAGAAAGAGTTCCTTAAAGAGGTTATAGTATTGTTTGAAAGAATGAGAGTCATTAATCCTAAGAACGGGCAAGATGTAACAACTGAAACTAAATTTATAGATGGTGTTATAATTTCAATACAATCAATTTTGGCGTTATTTGAGGATCTCAATGAAGAAGGACATAACGTTATGTGGACAGAAAACTTGCAGCGAAACGCATTAAATGATTTTATAACCAAGTTACATTCCAATAAAAAACAAGGGACATCCTCAAAGTTAACAACTACGCAGTTCTTCACAGCATTCCGGAAGAATTTTTATCTCAGCATAAAAAGATTCATAAAAGGTGATTGCAAAAAAGACGTTACGAACTTCGTTGCACAAATACAAAAATTATGTGAGGAAATTCGTAATGATGACAATACAATGACATTAGATCAAATTATAGCAAGGACAATACCAAAAGAAGAAAACTCACAAACAGATACAGGAATTTGTACAAAAAGTGTTAGAATGATAAACAATGAAGACTACAGTAAGATAGATATGAAAGAATGTCAGTCTTTGTCGTACATATGTAATTACATCATGTCGATGGTACAACGAAATCACGCGCGATGCGAAATTTTGCATAAGTATTTGCTTGGCAATAAGTTAGCCTTGGAAACTGGGGAAAATAAATTGGAGTTATGTAATATAAATAAATCACTACAGATAGTGCCGTGCAATCATTTCATTACTTATATTCAACAGATGGATAAGAAGTTCGTCTACGCATTCACAAAGTGTTCTAATTGGCAACCACATATTGGTAACACATTGTACGAAGAGGTGGGCATAGTGAATTACGATAAATCACCATGTCCATGCTTCCCAAAAGAATTTGTCAAGAGCCTGTTCATAAGGATTAGGCTTTATTGTACCATTCACATCAACAATACGGAATATAGGAAGAACAAACTTAGTCACAACAGTTTCTTGGTAAAACATTTGGAATAAAATAAATAATACTTTAAAGTAGCACGGAAATTCCAAATAAACTTTAGGTTTGAGACAGTTTCATTATCTTATAGTTTAATAGTTGCTTAGGTATTATAGTCAAACGATGTGTCTCTCTGTATGATGTTTTATTAATTAAAATAAATTGACGAACTAATTCGGATTTCATTTACACTAGAATGGATTAAGGTTGTATAAAGTGTTGGTATAAAATGGTAAGCCCTGGAGAGGGGAGTGAATGGAGCGACACTGCATTCCAGCACGATTTTCCTACGCCGCCCTCATCCACGTGATCCATACATGTAACATTTCGCCACCTCATTCCCCCCCCCCCCCCCCGAGGGGTTTGGCTAAGGGAGGTCGCGTGCCCCCGCCAGTTTTGTCCGCATGCAAATTTAATGCTGTTATTCTTATTCAGACTTTACAAGGGCAGTGGGGGAGTAAAGTATGATAAAGGGGAATTTTGTTTGTTAAACGTGCGCGTTTCCGTAATAATTTTCACATGTAATTTCATATTTTATGAAGGACTGGCTGCACGGTTTATAAAGATTATTAGCACAGTCAAATTCTACTATGTACGATGCGGATGTTAATTATGTACGTCTACTAACAGGACGCGACTTTTGTGGAAGAACCGCGTGGGCCGAAAAAGACGAGGGATTCCTGGAACAGACGATTAACCTAACTCAGGCTTTGTATTCAATTTCACTAATAGCAAATACAGTAAGTGGATATACATTGTATATACGTTAAAGTCACAAGGTTATTAATTAACCAGTACTTATAAATCACCTACTTAACTTAAAATTCCATACCAATTGGGTACATAAACCCAATACAAAGAAAAGATGAAGTAGGCGCTATCAAAGTGTAACTAGGTTAGGTAGTAATAAAAAACTGAATCAACCACACGTAATGGATGTTGTGATTTATGAGGTCCTTTCCAAGCCCCTTTCAAAGGATACAGATAATAAGCGGGCCAATGTAGTATGTAAGCCTATAGCTAGTCATGTAGTGGTACTATATAGCGAGCTCATATAGGTCAAATAGCTTACGATGCCGGCGAATCAACATTCTCAAAATAGATCGGATCAATAGATGCTTATGTTTGAAGTGCTGAATCAATAGGTATCTTTGAAGTCGTTGTAACTCTATATCTCTTTTATCTAACTAGGTATCTATTCTAATTTCATTGAACCTATTAAAGGTTCTTTCAATGAAGTTAGAATAGATACCTACAGATACCTATGAGATAATTAATTAAATACCACTGAAGTTTATTACTAGCCTACGTAGTAGTAATACCTGAGTGATGCGATTAAATACTTATTTGTACAATTTGCAGTTAAAATAGTTATGAAGTTTGTTTCAAGTGTACAAGTTGACTATGATTGGTTCTCTACTTTTAAATATTAAAACTAGGTCGTTTTATAAATGAATACTACGCAAATATTAAGTTTTGTAATGAAAGAGTTTTTTTAAGTTTTAAACTTACCTTACACAGTTATTTTAATACCAAAAGCATTTTTTATTACAGGTAGGCATTTGACCAGCAGGGCGGGTATTAACCAAGCGCGGGCTAGCGTCCGCATCAGTCTGACCTAAGATGGAGCGTGTCTAGTCTGGAACAACTCAAGGAGGCTGTCTGAGCACACTGTAAGGTAGATTTTTCAACTTGAGGGTAGTTGCAAGTCAGGCGAGCACTAGAGCATCCTATAGTTTCCTCACAATGTTTTCTATCTCAGAAAACTTGATTCTTTAAAGGGGATTGAACACACGTCCTTCAAGACGCAATGCGCCCGCACGCCCGACTGAGCTGTCACGGCTTCAAAAATAAATTAAATTACGTTTACAAATGGTAATTTGATAGACCCTGGCAATTAATAGGATTCCCTGCATCAAGTGACAAGGGCAGTCGTGAAGGCGTGGCGAAGCAAACACGGATGGCGAAACCAATTAAAAGCGAATCGCTGAGTAAACAAGAGGAAGCTTATCCAATATCCGAATTCCGGCAACAGACACAAAGGGCTGTCGCTGCCACAAAGGTTTCTGTGTATGACAACAAACACTAATGCTTGCATGTACCAAGTTATGCGGAGTGATTTGTGGGTAGAACATAACTTATATTGTGTTATTTTTATATTGCAAATTAGTGAGAATACTGCAATGGAGTTCTCTATTTATAAAAGATCTTTATTTCAGGCTTTATTTGTTAAACCTCTTCGAGGTTTTTCTTTGCACTTGTCATTTTAAAACATTTTTATTGTCAAACAATTAGTAATAAATAAATAATCATAAGTCGAGATAACAAAGACAACATTAGTAAGATTATTCTCTCAGCATAGTTATTTTTGTATATATTGCCACTGATAGCAGTGGCTATTTTCATAGGTAGTAGTGACAGTTGCTACTGTCTTAATTACTAGACATAGGGGGATTGATACAACAACGCATTTTGATTCATATGTGTATTTCGATGAATATTATAAATGCGCGCGCGCGCGTGTGTGTGTGTGTGTGTGTGTATGTTTGTTACTTTTTCACACTCAAACGGTTAAACCGATTTCGATGAAATTTGGTATGAGGATCGTTTAAACTCTGGATTAACACAGAGGCTACTTTTTTGTTGAATCTGTTGGTCCCATTCCAACTTTTAATAATAATGTAAGTGTGTCCGATTTCTACGCAGAAATATTAAGATGCCTCACGTGAACAGTTTTCAATGTTTACGGGAGGCTACTTTTTATCCCGGATTAACGCGGGTAACACCGCGGGGTCCATATTGGTGCGGGTTTGGCTATTACATTAATATTTTTATAATATATTTGATTATCAAGAATTGAAACATGACATTTAATTCATATCGTATACTATTGTAATGATATTATTATTATTATTATAGTTATTACTAGAATTACAAGTGAAAATTGACAGTTGTTAATATATACTATTGTAATGATATTATATTACTAGAATATAATTGAAAATTGACATTGATACATATCATATACTTTTGTAATGATATCATATTATTTGACTTGTAACTTTGGTGTTATCAATGAATGATTTGTATTTGCAGCTAGTAAATAATATAATGTGACTTTAGTGTACTAGTTATTATTCTGTGCTTTGGTGGTAATACTAATGCCTACTAAAAGTGCTTCTGGATACTTTTTGTTAGTTTGCTGTTCCAAGAATTGATTACCGTGGGAGTCTGTATTCGCTAACCTTGCGAAGTTGTTCGTTGTTTGGCCAGAACTATATTTGTTCTGAAGTTTAGCTTTCAGAACTATTCTTATTTGTTCTGAAGTTTAGCTTTCAGAAGTTGTTGCCTTTGAGAAGAAGTTGTCTTGTTGCGAAACGCCTATCGAAAGGAAAACTGACCAAGGTTTACTAGAATTGTTCGATCAACAACTCTATTCTTCTTTTAGTTACAGTGTAAACTCCATGTAACGTCACTCGATTTAACGACAAACTCTCTAAAGTGTCGAAATCAATTGGCTTTAGTTGGTTTAGCTTGTATTCTATACAATTACATATGTATTATCTCCATTTAACGACCACTCTCTATAACGGCATAAAATAAAAAGTACCTACAGTGTCGTTATATAGAATTTACACTGTATTTTGTATTTCTAATATTAACCACCCGACGCGAATTTATTTATGTATGTATAAGGATATAATAATCTTATATTATTAATATTATATGTATGTTTTTAATTATTTTTATTTGTACACTACGTCCTTTAGTAGCTTTAAGCAATAAGGCTGCCAATTGTGGCTCACTAATTTTAAGTTAATTCTATTTTATTGTCTTTTTATTTTTGTGTCCAATAAAAATGTTCTATCTATCTATCTATCATAAGTAGGTAAAGTTTATATCTTTTACTTGTAGTTTTATCTATTCTCAAATGGTACACGTTCGTAAACAAATATAAATACTATGTTGCAAAGTTTACTTCTGTCTTATTTATGAAATGTAAGTATACATAGAATGGAAATATTGACGTCCTTATATCAGAAACGAGACGTCATGATCAAAGATTGAAGATACACGTGGCGTTGTCAAAGTGACTTATTACATCCAGTGGGTACACATTGCGCAGTTGTCAATAATTCATATGAAACGTGCAGAGAATGTATCAGTCGTGCGTGCCCCTATCAAACCCCCCCGCCCCACTTCTCCAAACCCCTCGGGGAGAGGGGGAGGGTCACCAACTGGTGACGTCACTCTTACGTAGAAACTATTTAGTAATCTGTGCCGTCGCTTCCAGCCACGATGCAAAATGAAAGCACGTTTTATCTCCCTTTATCGCGGACATATTTCACTCAAAGGATAACATTCAACGCAACGGACACAAAGGCGAGATTCCGCTTCAGCGTTTTCTTTTTGTTACACTCGAAATTGAAGTTGAACGTTAAGTTTGAACAAAGCGAGAACTGTAGGTAACAAGAACAACGTTGACGCGTAAAAAGTTTTGTTTAAAGAGACAAAAGATTCATGAACTTGCGTAGGTACCTAGTTGCTCGCAATTATGTAGGTACTTGCTGTGGACTTGATTAAAGTGACAAAAGAAAGAAATCACTTATACCGGAAATAATATTATCATTTAAAAAATATAATTTTAGGCGCAGTTGTAACGAGCTCAGACGCACCATATGCGAAGCGCCTGATGCGCGACGGTAGGAGGTTATCAAAATAAATTCATATTGTACCTAAAAAAAAGTTTTAGCTATTGAAATTTTAGCCACTAACTAGTCCAAATAATCACCAACCTATTTCGTATTCTGCTAGAATGTTTCAAATTATGTTATTTTGCTGGAATACCGCCTTAAGCAATAATAATCAGACCTTCTCGGAATCTTAACTTTTAAGCAATCAGATACAATTATTACAACAACATTGATTGACATTCACATAAAGCTGAAATAAATGGGCACAAAAGGGTTACTCTCTACCTATAGCTGTCTACCACAGTTATAAAGTATGGTCTAGTTACCCATTTGGATTCCAGTTAATACCATGGTTGGTATATATCGCGTAATATAATAGCCTGTCTGAGCCTCGAACGGACTAGTTCATTAAGCTAATGCCACTGGTCTGCGGTTCTCGAATGTTCCCAATTATTTCTGAGACCGGCTTTACTCGGGCATTTACGTACCTATTTACAAAGTAGCTACAACTCAGGTGCTCTCGACAGCTCCAAGTCTCTGAAGCCTCAATGAGTCGCACCGATTCAAAGGAATACGAGTATTGTGTTCGGGAATGTGTATTCAACTCGTGCTCTAAACGAAACTGGTCTAACTTGTTGGTTGTGTTGCGGCATTCAGAATATCGCAAGCGGAAGCTGGAATATGATTTATCAGTTTCTAAGTATTCATAGCATTAATTCTGTATAAACTTGGGATTAGACAAACTAGGATTTGAATTTATTGAGAGACCGTGAAGTTTGGAATCTTGTTTGCTATAACATGTTAAAAACTTAAAATAGGATGTGAAGATGACAATAATTTTTTTATGGGACTAATTTACTAAAATAATGAAGTATATATATTGAGGAAGAAAGGGAGTGAATGTGGAGATGACGGCTGATATAGAGTGGCGTGGAAACGAAATACAAGCTGTGCCGACCCCACCTAGTGGGAAATAGTAAAGGAGAAGAAGAGGGAAGTATATATATTAGCTGATCTATAGAAATTTGTAATTAAAGACTTCTCAATTGTACTTAGTTCGGGTTCAATTTGTCGTAAATCAGAGGATTCCAGTGTCAAAGCGTTTCCTGTCCGGAGACATTTCGTGAACGTTCTAAATCTTTAAGGATCTCGGATATCAAGAGGACTTTAGAAGCAGCATTGAAAAGTAAATCATTCCCGTGCAAATGGATGCCATCCATCTTGTAGCAGTCAGGAGTCGAAGCGCAGTCATCTATTAACGCTAAAGTATGGGGAAGTGTACATTTTATATTTATTGCTCGCGTACGTTATTATGCTAACAGCTGTTTGTATTAAAATTTGATAAAGACCTACTTTATTTTTGGTATTTTTTTTTTTTTATAACGAGTGTGTATTTTCGAATTGCATGACTCAACGAACGTAGGTACGTCGAGTCATATATTTAGTGCTTAAACACCTAGATATTATTCTTGTTTTAATTCTTTATACACAATGTTCCGAAATAAAACAATAATTAACTTTACTTGAACAAATAAAAGAAATAGTTACGGAAATATCTACAACATTTTACTCGAGTTGAAATTGACATTGTTATTTAAAAAATATACAATAAGCTATAAGGTTATCATAGACAATGGAACTTGTATCGGAATAACGGGTCAAATAGATAAAGACTTGAATAAATAGATACGTATAAGGCTAAAGTAACAAGGCAAGAGTAAAGATATAGACTTGGCATTCAGCCGAGAAAGCAGTACAAACACCGGTATACTAAACTCCCAGATATATTATTATGCAAATACTGAAAGCTCTAGTAACTGTTATGGTGGAAGCTAAATGGATGCAAAACCATTTCAGAAAATAGGTTTCGATAAAACCGGAAAAAAAAAAACTGTACAAGCTTGGTAGTTTTTTGGCGCTGCGTCGTACAAAAAGTACTCCAAAGTACTTCATGTTATTACTTGCAGCCTTGATAAAAAGTATAGTAACAGTATAACTACTTTATAGTTAGAAGATTAAACATTGAAACATGAATACGAAAGCAATATTATAAATACATACATACAAGTGTAGATTTGTAGAAATACTCTTGCATAATAATACGCCTCTAACATCGTGCCCATCGTGATTGGAAGATTTTTATAATACTAATAACTACGATAACATTTTAATTTTAATTGTACTGCTTATTTGCGTGAAACGCGGAGAAAAACATATAAAACACACAAAATGAATTCATTCAAAGACTGCCGAGGTCGGAGCAATGCACCCGAATGCTCTGGATTCTATCCTATTAAAGTTAAAGCTCGGATGGCTCCCCAAAGATCCTTTGTACCTGAAACCTGTGTTTATCCCCTAAGCGCCACATGCACGGAAATGCACACAGAAATCACGAAACTACGGAAACCTTAGAGAAATTTTAATCAACATTAGTTATGCAGCAAATGCCCGGCTACCGAGGGGCTGTTACCGTGTAATTAAGCTATAACCGTAAATCAAGGCACGAGATAAAAGATAATAATCGTTCAAAGAAGGGCGAACTATGCGTTTGTAAAAGTTTAGATAATATCTCAGCTACCACTGACACAAATTACTAAAACTTTCATTCTGCTTTAGGTAACTTTTGGCGTTATTAAGTTAAGATCAAATCATCAAAGTTAATTTTGAGAACATCAACACCACTAGATACTTCGAATTCGAGAGAAACTTTAAGCAAATAATATTACATTCCAACAAATGAGATGGGTAAACTTTGTAACTGGCTCATAAATTGTTCTATACCATTATTTGTCTTTTGAATTACATTCATAACTCAGAGTCAAGAATATCAGAATCTTAATTCTGAGTAAATATTTTAGATATCAAAGCGTACGTTATAAATGGAGATTTCTGTTTATATTCTAATGAGCAGCCGTCTAGAACGGTAGCTATGTTACCTGTGGGTGGAGGTGGAGGGTCAACGGGTGCGATTTGTCCGTTGCTTCTAACAGCTGCAGCTTTCTTCCTGCCGCCGGTAGTAGCTGGACTCTTCGTTGTCTCCCGCTCAACTCTCTGAAACATTATAACAACTCTATTAAATAAGAACTCACCAGACAGATACCTATACAGATCTACAAAGATGGAACGGTAGTCGCAAATTGTGGCAAACATTTTGAACTCATTAAAAAGTAATTTGGGTCACAGCCTAATCTCCCGGCTCTCTGTGACATAAACGCGCATAAACATCTCAATTTGGAGGCGAGATATCGTTGAGGTCTTGTTTTTGAATGTCAGATAGAATAAAATTGATAATAAATAAAGAAGTAATGACACCAGGGAGCTCTTTAGAATAGAATCATTCGGTCGTGAAGCAGCAATCCACTTATTTCGGCTGAGGGCGAGCGATCCCAACTCGGATTACGCCAAGTCATGAGTCACGGCGTTTCGTGGCTAGTTGTGCTGAGTCACGGCGGAGTCGGCAGGAGCGCGGGACTGCCGAGTCAGCGCCGCACCTCGCCAGCGGTTATTGCGCTGACTGAGCGAAACGGGCGAGTCGAGCTGAGGGCTCGCTGCTCCCTAATGCACTAACGCTGATTGATATCCGATAATGATAAACTAAGCCCCTGTAACTGAAGGCTTTGTGAACACTTAATAGACGCCTATCACGCACATCTACCTTAACAGAGTGAGATTAACAACCTTCTCAAATTAAATCTTATAATTTCGAAACTAATAAAACAAAACTCGTAGGACTCATCATCTACTCTGAGAAACAGGAGCACAGCTACAGAGATGCGAGATAAAATATCTTTTAATTTAATTAATGCTACACCGAGCGTAACGGATATCGTGTTTCGCGTACAAACAAAGCAGCTTCTGGAACGGAAGCTAACGGATAATTAAATGGAGATAAAAAATGACGAGATATTTGAAACAACATAAAAAGAAAGCAAAATTGTGATCAAGGTGAATTAATCAAAATGGCAGAAGGCAAACATTAATCTGCTTCGTTGGTAGAAAATATTGGCTCAGCTGACCGCGTGTTGTCATAACAACAAATTCACGGCGAAAACATGCGAAACTTGGGGGTGAGGGGAGTCGATCACGGCATGGTAAGTACTCGTGAAAAATGGAGCAAAGACTAGGGAGGTGGGTCTCCCTGGGGGTCTGGGAGGTCTGTGGTGGGGTGAGGGAGCGCCTCCTCTATTTATGTGCACAGTCGAGCACTATGCTTTGACAACAAGCTGCGTCATCGGAAAAATTGACAAACAACCTATTTATAACAAAACGCTATTGCTTTTGGTCCTGGATAGTGAAGGAAATGAGATTCGGCTTTGCGTGTACTGTAGATTGGAACAGTTACGTTTCAAATACACATAATATGTGTGCCTGTGGATTTATTAGATGCATAGTTAACATAGAGGTTACGGTTTAATCACTGAATAACTAAGAACTGCGAAAAGTCAGTATATCCCATATACATACTCGTGCCTATAAAAAAATGGATTTGTTGCTAACAACCCAAACAACGATACATATACAATTAAGACAAATACGAGCAAATACATTGTAATTGAGAAAATCGACGCGCGTTGGAACTTTTAAAACTGAATAGAAAGTTTTGAAACGTTAATTAAAACTTTGCATTCGCAGCGACTGAGCGGGGAAAGTTATGAGTCATTCAGTTCAGTTTAATATTGACTTTGGTTTGTTGGCGCCATTTTGTGTTACCTAACGTCATCTAAAATGGTGGTTAAATGTCGTAACTGGCTAGATAAGGCGTGTCGAATGAAGATTACGTCGGTATATAAATATTTCGATATACATTGAACGTCGTCTAACGGTAATAGTTAAAGTTTAAGATGTGCTATTGAACTTTTAACATTATGCAAATGATCCATCTGCGTCTTTTATAATGTTTATAAACGGTTCTTTTGTTCGGGCGTTCTTTATTTTTGACCGAGTTACAAAACTATAACTGTTAGTCGTGTCAGCGTAGTTTGCTTTTATGCAGGTGACTTTTAGATTTGTATACGTTGTTAGTGATCGTTTGTTATTTAACAAATATACTTTTTACTTTATGGATTTGACAGGATTCATCTTTTACTAGGTTGAGACGTGTGGAAACTTTCGAACAGAAAAGTGTACTTACAGCATTCTGCGCATAATACTTTTTAATTGAAAGTGACAGCTTTGCAATCTGATTGAACATTTATCTTTCAAATTTTATCAAAAAAAAATTTCGAAGATATAATCTGAACTGTAATGAATCTGACAAATGTTGATGTTTGAGTGAAAGTGAAACACTGCATTACGGAGAAAGTGTCGGTCTGCACGACACACGACTGGACTGACCTACGCAATGCGACTCCGGAACTAGGCCACGGCTTGTCTTGCACAAGAAAACCACGCTTAGCATTATACTGAGCTATAGAAATAGTAAATGTCCAAATGATCAAAATAAACTACTTTTGATGGGTCAATTCTGTCATCTCAGCTAAACCCGACTGATCCATAACAAAATATAACAGATAAGTATCTTCGACGCACCAAATTTTAGCAATGTAAAGATTGATACTAAAATAAAGAAACTACCTAGTTTGAGTTGGGTTAATTCATTTTTCTATGGTTAAGAAAATTAGATACACATTTGCTTTTATCTATTATAATCATGTATACTTCACTAAGCCACTTAACTTTACGACCTTCTAGCGAAAATTAAGCAACTGTAATATCATTAATTCCACCCACGCCCCTTTCGTGCCTGCATGCATCACTGGTATCCTCAGATAGATATTAATGAGGTTTTTGTGTACGGTTTTTTGGCACGAATCCAAATCGTTCTATTTTATAATAACAGTTAGCCGTGAATTACGGTCGTATATAATGGAAATCTATGAGACTCTGTTTACATCAAAATGTAGGACTGAACGCTCCGGGATTTCAGATTTTTGCGAGTTAGAAACAAAGTGGTTCAACGCCAATGTTTTATTTTAAATCCTTTCAAACGTTTTATTGGCGCGTGGCTCGAAATAGAATTTCATTTCCCATCGTAGGTTATTCACATAAAAGCGAATGGTCGTTATAAATGGCGCTTTTGCCGGTCGTTCTCCCCTACACGGGTATATTATTAAAGGGCCCTTTCGCAATTTTCGTATATATCCCGTCTACTAATTAAAACCATATCTCGTTCTTTCCCCAAATTCGTAATCATACATAACCCTAGCAAAATTTTGTTAATTTTGTACATTTACGATGATATGATTTATAACGCCTAAAGCAGTAAAGTTGGTAGGTTCTAATAACTTATACCTATTTGTATTTGTATCGTCTATAAAAAGCTTATTACGAGCAATTACCTATTAATATTTTGATCAAGTAATATATTCACTTAACCAGATCACGTTCACTAAGAAAGTTTTCCACGCCACCAATCATATCGTAGATTATATAAAAGCGAAGGTCACTCTACCGTTCGTCCACATTAACTATACAATACAAAGGCTATTGAAGCCATCTATATTCTAGTGGCTGTCGGCCGTACGTACTCGTAACTGACATTGTGTATCGAGCCTTTGTGGCACTCCCTTTGAAATGGGTACAATAAACACGCTGCATTGTGGGCCGAGTGCAGTGAACCGGGCCTGATCTATATAACGGTACAAGCTTATCTCGGCCCTGGAGTATAGCACGTCGTGACGCCTCGGGAGATTACACCGCATCCCGCCGACCCACTATCTGATACTTGTGTGTAAGTAAATTAAGATAAATATTGTAATTCCATACCTGATAGTTATCGCTAGTACATACTATTACGAGTAGTCAGCTGCGGTATTTAAATCGGCTATTGAAAATATTCTAAATAATAATAAGCCTACGGGAGTAATGTTTAAAGATGATAATGTTACTTAACTGGAATAACGGTAATAATATGTAAATATAAATTGCTATGAATGCATGTGACTAGGAAATGCATGTGACTAGGAGAAGTATGGATATGATTGTAACTAGTAGCGGAAGGAGAGGTAGACCAAAGAAGACGTGGATGAATTGTGTGAAGGAGGATATGAATGAGAAAGGAGTAAATGTGGAGATGACGGCTGATAGAGTGGCGTGGAAGAGAAAAACAGGCTGTGCCGACCCCACCTAGTGGGAAATGGTAAAGGAGAAGAAGAAGATAAATTGCTATGAATATGTGTAATTATTTAATATCAGATACTCGTTTGTTTGTGAACTAAGAAGGTAACAATAAACTTCTTCCTCGTCATTTATCAATTATTTATCGACAATGAATAATCAAATCCCAACTGACAACAACAAAAATAATCACGAAACTTAAACACGAACCAATATTCGATTATTACTTACCGACGAACTGACAGACGAAATAAATTGAAAGAAGCCCATCAATTCATCACCTATCAAATATTAAACCCATAGGATGTGAGCAGAACAGGTGAATGTACCAATAAGCACCCCAAGGTGATTTATTTACAAATTCACCTTCTGCGCAGTGCTCACTCACAGGACAATAACCAACGTAACTTGAGCCGTTTCCTGTATCATGTTGTGATGAATCCTGTTGAAGACAAGTTAAGCACGAGCAAGAAGGGAGGTCTTGATTGATTGGCCAATTTGTTTAAGGTTAACGGTCTGTTAGCTCGTTGAAGCTTCGAAGACATGACGGTAACGGCTTTATTTGAGACTCTTGAATACCTACCCACTTGTATCGAATTACTATACAATAGAATGTGTTTTGTGAATAAACTTAACATCATATTCACGGCTGACTAACCCCATACTGAACCATTTCTAGTTTGTGTTATGGTAGCTAACACAATAGTGATATACTACATATACAAACATACATATTTTATATAGATACATATTATTTAACACCCAGAGCGATAGCCAACAAATTTAGTTAAGCACAAAGATGTTGACCGTGCCGGGAATCGAAACTGGAACCTTCTGATTGGCAGTCCGGCATGGTAACCATAACGTCAACGAGATCGACAAATGATCTATCTAAAAAACTTTTTACAAATATTTCCTCAATGAGAGATTAATTGATGAGAATCTGAATAAAAAAATAGCTGAAATTATACAATAGTAAAAATGTTATTAATAAAAATCAAATTCAAATCACTAAAAAATATTAACTATACTATTTAACATCACTTGTACAGTAACATATACATATATAATTATAGTAGAAGATAATCTCTTTACAATCAATCAAGATCCCACAGTAGTCATTGGATTGCAGAACAGAAAACAGACATACATACAATGTGCACTCACATGCATAATATAGCCTTATCATTCTTGTTAAATTATATGTAGTTAACATTATGCAAAAGCTGACCTTTGACCGTATATCTACCCACATATAAACGAAGGTTGTATATATAACTGGTACAGTATCATATTATATGGAAGCTGGTTTTGTTACGCGTGTATTGAAATGGTAATGTAGCCTAACGCAATGTACTATGTTACATTATATTACATCAGACATTTTCTTTGTGTCGGTGTCTTCGCTAATTGGCTTAGAAGGATCGCTGGAGCAATCTCCTTTTACAGATTATTTTCTTTGGTACCTACATTCTCTTTTATCTTACTAATGTTATGTCTTTGTTGTTTCTCCCCATTTCTAGGTTCATTTAATCTATGTTATATTTTATGTCACTCACATTCACACATCTTCATATGACTTGCACGTTTTGCTAATATATCTACTTATCCTTCTTTGAATTCATGTGTTGGTAGATTCCTAGAATCTGTAAGTATGAGTTATTTAGGAATTCTCCTTAATTGTTATTGTTATCAATATTAGTACAGCAACGCCTCATTAATTTAAAAATATTGATTGTGTTATCTAAATTAGTTTTATTTCCAACATACCTAAGTATTTATCCAATCCGCTCACAGCATAATAAACATCTGTGTTCTTGGCAAACTTTGAGGTATTATTGACGTATTACTCAATAAGTTATACGTATTAATAAAGTTTCACTAATATATAGTCTCACGCATATGTATTTTGTTTTTATAAAGGACACATGCGTTTTTTAAAACAATTTTACAGTTTGGGATCCTACATTACTGATTTATGATTAGGTACTATATTAAAAGCTGCCTTTTTTGTATGTATTACCAAAAGTTTTAGTACTAACTAGTCACCTTTAGGATTTCGCATTTCTTACCAGTAACCTTATAAATGACTGAGAAAAGCGGTGCAATCGAAGCTCGAGCAATGGCTCGAGGCAGGGGTGCGGTAGACCCGTATAACCGGCTACCATTCCTCTTCCAACCGGTCCCGCGCCGGTCTAGCAGACCCTTGCTAACTAGATTACACACCAGATATGGCCGCTAACCAGTTATGCACTATGAGATCGTGCTGTTTTAATGCTCGAACAAAAAAGAATTGTAAGTAGGTTTATATTGTATGTGCGTGTTTATTTAGACAATAATAAAAATGATTTAAACATATTAAATTATATTTAAGACTATTTTGAATTTCCACTAGACCAGACAAACAATACATTAGATATATACGGCTGACATATAAATTCGACAGTTAACATTGATACTCGCAATTAAATTCTACAAATATCAAAAGTAGGAAGGATAATAAATACTCCAAGCGATGAAGATGCTCTGCACATATACATGTCTCCCAGACGTATACTATCTTAAAGCTAAGACATACGACACTGAGAAATTTGGCAATCTTCCAGCAGCCGTAATAAAACGTCTAGTTACGAATAAAGGGAATACGTAATTCATCTACGTAAACGCCCCGCAACTGGGTCAAAACAATAAAGAAGAGATTAATTTATACTTACTTTAACTACCTTTGGCAAAACTAGCTCGGTAACATTTCAACGTTCACGAATGGAATTTTAAACCAGGCAGCCATTTAAAAGTTAATAGCAAGGTTAATGCTGAATTTATAGACTCGAATGCAGTTTTGACATTAGCAGCCACATAAAATATGAAAACTTTAAACTTGCATTTAAATATTACGAAACATGAATTGACAAACTAAGTTGTAACGATCTATAACATTTTAATAGCTTCATAGCTGCAGATACAGCTAGCTCTAAATTAGAAGCCTTTGTAATTGCTAGAGTTAATAAAACCGGTTATCTCGGTTATTACTCGACTGAAACTAGCAAATATAATAGAACTAATGACCTGAAACAAAAGGTTTACGTAAGAACGATTCGTCTCAAACACAATCACGTTAAATGCGACTATAAATATGAATATAATGGAGCCGTGACCGACGGTGGCACTAATTCCCTCGTTCCATCTCGACTGTCACTATAAACTCTGAATAAAGATGGAAATAAACTAAGCATTCTGAATAAAAGTATTATACGCAAACAATTGAATTGCTTGGGAATTTCGCATGCTGATGTTACGACTTTATTGTCGTGATAAACAAACGGAATCACAAATACATTAATTGAAACGCTGAGGATTCTTAACAATGGAACTCGGAGTATGTCGAGCCTAGTTCCGTTGTCAAATTAATCTTTGACATTGTATAAAGTAAGGTGTATCTTAATATAATGCTCAACTGAATTTTTGGAGTTACTAGAAATTAAGGGTCTAATTTATATACTGTAGGTATGTATTTATAAATCTTATGTGCGAGTACCTCGTAATAAAGGTAGGTACTTATAATCTCAGTAATTATTTGATAATCGAAGGTTAGTGTACGAATGGTCCCAAAAAAGCTGTTAAAGAATTCTATACAATTATAAACAATATTTTCAAACTCAAATATAAATATCATTCTATATTGCAAGACTCAAGAACATTTCATCGTACCAAGTAACGACTTGTCGATGCGCCAATAAAATTGTATACTAGTATATATATCCGAGAAAGTTCTTGGGTTTTATTGCAAAATCCAGGAAAATCGTGACTGTTTGTGTTCGGTATGCGAGGTGGAGCGTAATGGGAGGCTGGGTCGCTGTCAGACGAGATTTATTCACGTGTAGACCGACAGACGCGGAGTGGGCGTGCGTGGGACGAAGCATCTAGATCCTGGCAATCTCGACATACTCGTAACAGCACCGACCCGTCTACGCTCCGCGTCTGACCAAATTTAGACTATAATAGCCTTTACGGACATGGGTTATCTCGGCTCATCAGTTTCTGTAGCACATGCATTTACATATGTACTTACTCAAACTACATAGTTACTTATATTAGGTATAGTTTTTGTTTTGTTTTTTATATGTAGGTATATCCGTAGATAATGCGTCGCCTGAGTGCTTACATATTTAAACCATTGAGGTCATCAGTCTATAAATAGAAACGAAACAAAACTTTAGGTAGGAAAATTATATACGTTTGTAAATACGAAAAATCTTGCGCTAGGGATACAGACATTCCATTTTTAACGCAACCTACAGTTTTATACGCATCGTTACTGCAACAATAGCTTTAATATACACCTGTCGCTGTATAAGCATTATGTAACCCTATGACCTTTAGAAATCTCACAGCGTGAAATTCAATAGAGAAATTACAATCGTGAATGTTTATAAATAACGCACTCCGTCGCGGTCGCTTTATCATACGGAACAAAAGAACAATAACGACTAACAAAGAAGTTAGAAATGAACAAAAGCAAACATCGGTCGAGTCGAGTCGTTTCATCCAATCGGAGCGCGGCTGTGTAAAGTGTATAACAACATGGCCGCCGGACTGTGCCGTGCTATTTATTCTGTGGCCGGACGTAGTGCGTGGCCGCGTGGATTATGATTAGTGATAGTGATGTGCACCGCTGACGTACGAGGGCGCGCGGCGGCGGCCGCTCTAATTATGGATAAAATACTGATACCGGAATCCGCATCGTTAGCTCTCACGCACCGACAGAGGTCAAATAGAGGTTATTGTGTTACGCTTAGGTATATTGTCGTTAAAATTCATTTTTATTCAAGGTTATTTTTGCTCTTGATAATGAATTTAATTTTTAATCAATTATAGTACCAATAAAAACTGAATGTACTTAATTGAAGACAGGTGCCCGAGTAACTTTCCTGTCTGGTAGGGTGTGGCTATCTCCATTTTGTATGCGCTGCGCCTACATGATTTCATTCGAACGCATTTGTATGGTATGCATATTACATACAAATGTGTGTATGTGTGTGTCAGCGGTCGTGTTCAGGGCATTATATGCTAATTAGCTTTCTGATGCATGATCACGTTGATCAATGTTGCAGATTATGCCGCTGTTACGACTGGAGGGATAATAATGAAAAGACAAAGGAAGTGAGCTCGACTCATGCGGACATTTATGTTATGTAATTGATTCAGGAATTACTACAATACAAATTTAATAATTAGGTACCAATGTAAAACATTTAACGAATGCATTGACTATTTGAGATAAATTTCGATGATAACTATCACAAGTAATTTCTTTTTTTATCAATTTTCTTTTATTGAAGTATTGAATTATCTCGAATATATCCACTACGCAGCGGATAACGGTATGAGTAAGAATGGAGTTATACAATAAATCAAGAACAAGTAACCAATTAAAAGCATAGATTAAAATTACAATGAGTTTAAAAAGCAAATGCACAACACCTGATTAAAAAGTTAAAAGGTATTATGATAATAAAAGACAGCGAGTGGCGTTTTTAAAAAGCACTTAGCTAAACTAAGAAAGGTAGAAATGTATATTTTGTAGTTGCAGGAAACGGATATACCTACTCAAGCGCAAATAATAACAGCCAGAATATATTACACATAATAAACTAGATAAAGAATAATAATACTTAAAGCCAGCTGCTAATGACAGAATAATAAACAATGAGTCATACGTTGTAAGTGCCGGTGGTGCGCGTGGGGGCTCCACAGTCCACAGTGGCCACAAAGCACGAAAATCACTTTGACAATGACAGACGACGCGCAAACATTCGAAATTCCAACTAAACAGGTGACGCTAGTGCGGTGAAAGGTAAGATGCGTTGGGCGAACCGATCCGAGTAACGAGTATCCGAGCGGTATGCCGGCGCGGGCGAGTGGCGCAAACTGACGTGGGGGAGGGAGGGGTCCCCGCGCGCCTCGCGCCTCCCCGCAGCCGGCGAGCTCGCGGCCCGGACAGCAGACACAAGCTTGCATAATTAATTATATTTCACACACAATGCGCCTTCCGTTTGAGCAAGGTCATCTTTTCCGTGATACGAGTTTCCGATATCGACTGATACATTATACTGAGTCAGTTTTTTAACTAAAGTAAATACGTACTAAGGTATTATATATTTCTGTTTACCTAACCATAACATGCATGTTGTGTACTACAAAATTCAACAAGAATACATTTGTAAAAGCAATATGAATGACTCTGAACACATCGTAATAGAGACAAGTACCTATTTAAACCATACCTACTTATAGGTATATATCAAACCCATTAACTAGTGATTAATAAATACGTACCTATGGTATGTATTCATTTTTACGAGAAGTCGATTTCGAGAACAATCTAGTGAATGATGTACGTTGCCAAGATTATTTAAAATGCGAAACATTAAAAAATATTAATAAATGATAAGTAGCTAAGCTGAAGAAGTTAGCATTCTACAAAACCACAAACTTTATTATAGAAAGCAAACACATCAAAATCGATCCTAAAATCCTAAGCTCATAATACAAAAAAACGTAAAAGAGGTCGTAAATCATAACTCGTAAGCACACCCGATACACGCTCCTGTCATCCAAACCAAAACGTGTATTCCTTCAAACGAAACAAGAGCAAAGTAGCGCGTTACGTTAATACGGATCCTTTTGACGGATTTCGTGGAGGCGGTAGGGTGTGGAGTGGAGGCAGGAGCTGTGGGGGTCGTTCAGCTCCCGGGAGCGCCAGACGGGTCCCGGCAACCCGCACTCGTCGCGATCGATATCCGTATCCGCTGCACACTACGGGAACTCGCATTAACTAACTCCACTGGCTGAGGTGGAAAGTCGGCCGCTGTTGTTGCAAACTTTACCGATTACAGTTCGACGGAGCAAACTCTCCCTCTTGTTGTTTCTAAATGAATCAACAACTCGTTACCAGAGTTCGTAACGTATTGGCATTAACAAGGGTTTCGATACAGAACGGTGTATTAATGAGTTGGAAGTTCAAGTTTGTTTTGAACTAACTCGTGTGTGTTTGCGTGAGTTAATCACATTACATTTGCATAGTTACGCGATTTGCGAATATAACATGGTTGCATACCAGCCCACCTATGATACCTAAACTATTCATTCTTATTCAGTAGAACAATAGGTATAGTGACGCAAATTATATTCGGTGTCGTAGCAAACAAGCCGTATGAACAAGGTAACATGTGTTAGGTTACATAACACCACATTACTGACAATACGATAACGAGAAACGTGTCACTGAGACAAGTCGAAGTACCGTTTATTACATCTACTGTAAATACATACTTACTCATATGTCATTGTCAGAGGTACAATCTACAACCTACAATCTTATATATCCGTCTATATATGATGAAAAGTCTAAAAAAGTGTAGTCGAAACTGTATCCTATTTCTTTAAATATTAAAAATTACATTGACATTTAAAACAAGTAGTAAAGATTTAATTACATTTTCTTTATTAACTGGTAGTTTAATTTATTGCTTTAACCTTTTTAGTCCTTTGTTGCAAAGATCGAGTACCTACGTCAAGTCTTTTGTATCCTTGATGTAAAGTTTCTATAAACAGAAAACCGGTTAATATAAACGTAATTAAAATATGATTCGTTGACCTTTTGGGTCTGTTTGCTCTTTTATCCAAATAAGTTAAAATAGGACACGAGGTTTGGAATGTTCGGAACAGACACTAGGCGATGGTAAAGGATTAAATGGCAAATGTTGAAGCTGTTAATCCTTTTTAAATTGTCTCTATTGACCTCGGTACGAGGCAAAATGTCACCTGGTACAGCTTTATGACTCAACTTGACAATGATAACTCAAATAGAACTTTAGTAAAACGTTTACTTTTCGACTAAAAAGAGTACACGAGGAGATTAATTAACACAATAAGACCTTGACAATCAACTATTATGTAGACCTCTATAGTCAGGCTGATGTAGTTTACATTACTACTAGCGACCTGTGCCGGCTTCGCTGGGGCTATAATACAATCCAAGTTAAATCTAATTCTAAAAGACGTTTTTGGAACTGGTCAAGACCTAAATTTTGTCAGAATCATGTTTTGTTCCTATTAACGTACGAAAATAAAACAACTAAGGAACCTTAACTTGTGTTACATTAACGGAGTAATGATCTATAAGTAAATTTTTACAAGGATAAACTAGTCTATGTCACTCGGGGATAATGTAGCTCTTCAAAGGTGAAAGATTTTAAAATTCGGTTCAGTAAATTCGCAGACTATTTGATTCAAACAAACACACGTTCTTTCCTCTTAATAATAATGGTATACATAATGTATAATTTGTAATATCATCATCATCATCATCATCCACAGCCTGTTCTATGCCACTGCTGGGTATAGGCCTCTCTCCTGTCATGCCATCTGTTTCGGTCCTGTGCCAATCTAATCCAGGTTCGATCTTCTGTCGTATCATCTGTCTCGGTCCTGTGCCAAGTCCATGTCCTACCCGCGATAGCTGTAATGTCGTCGTTATAATTTGTAACATTTAATAATTATATTTAGAATCTAACAATGATTGCGATGTGAGAACAATGTTTAATTTACGTAAAGGCACCGAGGGGGTGGCGCAAGGCGGTACGCTCAAAGGCTTGAGCTGACAAAAACAAGAATGGCTCGGAGCCATTTACGAAGCCATAATAGGAAAAGTTCGATGGATCCATTCACGCAATAAAACTGCGAGAACAGTGTTTCAAACACAGGCATACCATTACAAGGTTCGCTTTTAGCTTTTTACAATGCAGATTCGAAATTTTAGAAACTACAGTAGTCTCGTCTCATAGTGGACTTATTTCAATATCAAATTATTATGTACTCGTAGATATTATAATCATAGCCAATTTGTAACATACAATATATTATAGTAATTAATTCAAAACATTTGTATTTGTATTTTACTACACTATTTGTATTATGTATAGATTTTTGATATCTGTACACCAGAATAGTAATAAGAAAAAAAAATGCTATTACCTAGCAGAACAATAGTACTCAATATTAAACGATTGTTTATAATATTTAAAGTAAATTTTTGAACGAACTATTCTTATTGCGGATTTAAGTATCGTTTAATAATAATATTCTGTTACTTAAACCGTTTGTAATCAAATGTGTCACATCACTAATTTTCTGTCATGGCCACAGATTATATAACTCATAGATACGTAAACATAAATCTTCTTACACAAAAGGATGTGAGCACCAGTATTTCTTTCCTACTTTCACAGTGTTTCGAAACGTACGAGTATACTCGTATCCGGCATCTTATTCGTTTATATGTTTATCAACATCGAGTTTAAAATACCTACGAATAATAATTGGATTAGCCAGAAGGTACCGAGTTGTTTTGGCAAGCTTCCAACTCTGTACTGAAATAGATTCTTTGAAACGCTAAGCCTAGACTCATAAACTGATGCATAGGTCCTAACACTTTTCATTTTTATATCAAAATTTAAATTTTACTGAAAGAGACCAGTTCTATATTTAATAATTTTTTATTTGTTTTTATAGCGTTAACAACTGAGATACAGCTTGGTGACAGACAAACAGCAAAGTCTCAATAATAGGGTTAGGACCCTTTTGATACGGAACGCTAAGAAAATCATTATGTTTCTCTTAGGTTATCTTAAGACTAATCAAAGATTTTACAGGATGAGTTTAATATTAGGTATCTAAAAATATATTCTGAAACTAAAAATGGTTTAGTATGGGGCTAACCAGTCGTGTGTGGAGAAAAATTTTGTGAGTCGATGATATTAAATCCTTGCAATGGAAAATTATCTGCCAGGCAAGCAAGCAGTACAAATCAACGTTACAATGACGTTACAGATAATAAGAAAGTTTAAATACCTCATTGCCTACTAGCGAAGGAGGAAAGTATTTATTTTCGTATAGATAGTAATGGCACACTATTACAAAATAATTTATAGCAATTAACTAGCAACAAAGGAATAGGTATCTACAGCTGCCAAGTCAGTTGCGTCAGTGCTTTAAAAAATTCATTTGGTTCTCGAAGTTTCGTATGAGTCATTGGGTTTCCCAGATCGAGGTGTGTATATATTCCATAGACTAATAAATATAATAGACGCTCAACCTCTTGTGGAAAATCGTACTACATGTATCACAAATGATGTCTGTGTGCGCCATCTATTTGTATTTTCTTAACGACATCACTCGGATCATGCAATCCACCATCGTTATCGTTATATCACTATGCGACTGCAGCGCGTTGCGGAATTCGGTGGCAGTTAGATTACGCGCTAGATTTGCAGCGCCATCTAGGTTTCATCGGTAATTATGGCAAACTTCCGCGCCACGCTTTATTGTATGGGAATCAGTAATCCTCTCTAGTATTCTAACCCCTGATACAGATAATTACAATAATGTATAGTCGTTAGGATTCTTCGTCAGGATTCTTTAAGAACTTGTAAGTTATGTAGCGTAAATAATCGTAGAACAAAGTTTTACTCATCGCCATATACAAGTAAGTATCCAAGTGGTAGCTAGGGGTAGTACAAGTTTGTTCGGATGTGCAAAACTTTATTATAGTTCTTGTTCAGTTTCAGTTCTATTCACAAACACCTGATTGTATTTGTTCAAATACTTGTTCGGGTCAGTGAGATTTAGTTACAACTCTTATCGATGGACAGAGATCAAATGAAACAAAAGCCATGATATGCTTGTTTTGAGCTTTCGAATAAATCTGTGTTATTGATACACAGTTAGTTACAAGTCAAAAGTTATGGTATCACAAGAGGCCTTGACCGTTTCAGCAAAATCAATACGGGAAAGCTTAGTTACGTCTCAGTAAGTAATGGAATTTCTCGTCCAGACAGCACCTGCGCTCATGTCTTAGCTATCAAAAAGCACTCTGAAATGCAGTTTACGAAGTCCCATTTACTATTCCCTGTGTACGTGAGCGATGCTGTGCTACTGAATATTCTGAAGAGTTAAAATAGATGAAGAACATAAAAGCAAAAATCTTAAACTTATGTGCCTTCACGCCTATATCGTATATATTTTAATCTCAGGAAACCAATCGTACTTACTTATCCAGAGGAAATATCTTACCTAGTAACATAATTTTATAATCAATGAATTGATCTGACGGACTTTGGAATAATAATATTGTCACGCAAAGTACTCTTTGTTTATCTCCCGATTCTAATCTACGTTCCCACCAATTTTAAGCCAAATCGGTTTAGCTGTTCTTGAGTAATAAATAAAAAAAAAACCCAATAGTGTAACTAAAATGATATTCTTTTTTCATAAATTATAGATATACACAACTTTCAAAATAAAAAGAAGAATTCATAGAATCTTATTAGTACGAGTAGTATCAGCTTAACAAGTTACTTGATTACCAACAATGGCTTTGGAACTCTTTGGAATACGGCAAACGAGACACATTTTTAAGAGTTTTTAATCCATCCTTGGTAACCTAATCTCATCCAATTCTATCTACATTATCACAAATAACACCATTTATCTGTCTCATATGTTTATCAAAGCATACCTAATCTAGCCTCAACATGCCTGTCACTCTCCTCGGCTTGGATTCTGGCGGCATGCGTAAATTCAGCATGATGAATGGTTTATTGTCCCAGGGCGCAAGGGACAAGCTATCACCGAAAAGGGTCGCTGAACTAGACAAATTGCCCCGAATAGACCTACTTCGCGTCCCCTTTGTCAAAATGACGAGAGACGTTCAGTCCCTAATCGGGTTATCTGAAGATATGCCTCGTGTTTTGGAATGAATTACATTTAAGAACGAGCAATGAACAAAGCAATTTAGAAACAGAACGGCTGAAACATAACAAACATTTCAACATTGATACAATTTTTCTCTTCTTTTTTAAGGTTCCGTACCTAAAAGGTAAAAACGGGACCCTATTATTAAGCCTCCGCTGTCTGTCTGTCTCCAGGCTGTATCTCTGAAACCGTAATAGCTAGAAAGCTGAAACTTTCACAAGATATGTATTTCTCGTGCCGCTATAACAGCAAATACTAAAAAAAAAATATAATATTAAGGGGGGTCCCCATACGATAAACGTGTTTTTTTTCTATTTTGTTTGCTACATATCAATAACGGTAGGTACTAGACACTTAAATTTTCACAAAATACATAAAAGTATATTGGCTAGCAAATTAGATCATAAAATAAATATTTAAAGGGGGCTCTCATACAACAATGGTACGGAACCCTTCATGTGCGAACCCAACTCGCATTTGGCCAATTAAATGAGTTTTTCTTTTAGTCTATAACAGGTAGGTAAAAATTACAATTACTGCTAAAATTCACCTAGGTGTATTCTTTTTAGCTAAATACACGTACACGTTTGGTATTCTATAAATAAAAATGTAAAATAAAATATGTACATAGTAGTTAAGTTTTTGCACTGATATCCGTCGAGTATGCAAATTTAAGAATTGTTTTCGCCGCTCCGCTGTATCCTATGAATGTGATTTGAATTATTCACGTCGCGACCTCTGGCAACTTTCAAACGTTCTTCCTCGTAATACATTATATCTGCTTCGGTAATTCTCGTACCTACACTATACTGCAGATGTTACTTGCTTAGAAAACGCATTGTTTTTCTTTGTAACTATTTATAAAGCATCACTTATGCTTTTAACATTTGTTGATGAGATTCAATAAAAGATAAACATTTCATCCCACTTTCAAATTCTAGCAATTTCGGAATTTTTCTGAGCATTTCCTAAATGGTTTTGTGTAGGAATTACACATTTATATTGCCAAAAATTATATTAAAACTAATTATATAAATAAAAATACACACACACAAAAACCTTACAAATAGTTAATTAAATAAAAGACAGTGTCCGCGGGTGAGGTGCCTAAAATGCTAACGGCATTACCTCGCTGGATCGCCAAGCTTACCTATACGTTGGCCGAGGCAAGCGCCAGCTCTTGAGTCATTTGTTCTGTCCACCAGCCGTTTGGACAGTTCAATAAAAAACTTACGGGCGTTCGGGCCCCATGGCACCTAAGTTTCAATGTCTTTTTTTTAAGTAAAAAAAAAATATAATTAATATATTCTTATGCTTTTAACATTTGTTGATGTGATTCAATAAAAGATAAACATTTCTTTCGACTTTCAAATTGAAATGGCTTTGTGTAGAATACACATTTATATTGCCAAAGACATGCGAATAGACAACGAACTTAGCTAAATACACTCAGACATTTAGATTTCAATTTAAACCTATTATGTGTTCCGAATTCAAAGGACCCTTGCCAAAGGCACCCCCGGCTGATTTACAAGGACGATGTCGTCGGTCCGGTGCCGGTGCGGCAAACATGTCGTGATCTGAATTATAGCTCGCTGTCCCGGCCGCATACAAGATGAGCACTATCGGCTATTGCACGCCTCTACGTGACATCCATGCACAATGCCAACTAAATCTCTCTGAATGCCTTTCAAAACGAACAAAAAATGTTTCATGGACTAGAATTCCCAATTCAGATGACGCGAATTGCGACGCGACGGAACAACGGGCGGCAGGCAAGGAATTAATGGCTGCCATTTCCTTTCCATGAAAGGAATGCTATGATTCATTGCTCAATAAATATTTTGACATTGAAACTCGATTTAGAAAGTGCAAGCACGTAATATCGCGACAGGTAAACAAATTAATGTTATAAAAGAGAGTCAGGCTCGGTCGACACGATCAGTTCATAGAATCCTAATGAAGGTAGCTAAAACACGCGTAGGTGTATAAATTAAGGCCAGCGTAATAGGAGCTCTGAGCCCTCGCCACAAATCTTACAAACTCGTTTTGTACATAAAAGGGAATGTGAGGCAATTTAATAAACTTCGAGCCCAGCTATAGCTGGATGCTTACAATAATACGAAGAGTGAATAGGGTGAAGATGGGTCACGCCACGCACTGCGCAATATCTGACGACTTTCTTTTGTCTTCGGTGTTAGAGGCAAGCCTTTTGTTAATAGACCTTTCGGACAGGAGACATGTTTTACTATTATAAAAGGGAAATAAATAATATTATGTTTCATTCACTACTATAATAAAAAACAAAAACGTACTTGGTTTTCGCACGCTTTTTTTGCATAGATGATTTACACCTTCCGTGCGTAAACACAGCTTTTACATTTTATAATTATGCAATGTAAATAATTAAACATAAATTCTTGACAGTATAACTAATCTCAAAGGTTAAACTTTAATTGAATGTATATACTGTTTGAAGTAGTTTCTCTCTGAAGGGAACAAAAACAACCTTCGCAAATGTCGAGCTGAGACCTTGAGCCGCCCGATCCTGGGGAGGCGAGACCTTGAGTCAAAGCTGGAGTTTAGCAAAAATAAACAAAGGATTCTTTGAAGAATAGAACGCTTTGTGTTAAGGAGCTCAAAGAGATCTTTAATTTTGTTCATTATAGATATTGCTATAGAGAAACTTAGAACAATAGAGAATATTGAAACATTAATAACAAAGCTATTAAGTTATGTTTGTTAAAGCAAGAAAGATCCGAAAAGTTTAAATTGCTCACTCAGATGTTAATATATTATAAAAAAGTATGATAGCATCCAAATTTTATTTAGTTCGAAACTTTCAAGAGCAAAACATAAAACAAAGTCCACATAAACTTGTTGTAAACGATCAAAATTTGAATTTACGAAGGAGTTCTAAAGCTAACACCGTTGTTCCAGAGACGAGTTCCGCTTGGGTTTAACTTAAACATATTACGATTAACATTTAGTTCAAACAATGCTTGGAAGTTCGTACTAGACCGACCGTGTACTGTACAGAATAGATTAGGGCCTTTCTCGGAAAGCTATCTCACGAAATTGAAATTTTGATTGAGGTTCAATGACCTATCTTTAGGCAACGTACAAATAATTGTCATAATGAACAAGCAATTATCAAAGATTTTTGCTTATCATATTATTTTTAAATTCACTTTTGATTCATCAGATTGCTAAATAAATATAATTTAAAAATATTAAAATGTAAAGTAGATAGTCTAAGAATTGCAATACACCACACTTGGAGCTGCCTCTTAGAGATACAAGTTTGCTTAGTTCTTAGAAACACGCTCAGCTTCCTTCAGTACATAAATTTAAGGATAAATTGTAACTATCATACACTGATGTAATCTGCTTTATATAATGCAAATAAATGATTATTACGAATGATTTAATTTAAAAATAGATACACTATTTTGATGGCAGTACGACCTCGACTCACACAACCCAGACTGGAAGACCGTTGTCCAGGACAGACAAAAGTGGAGGGACGGTAGGGAGGCCTTTGCTCTGCAGTGGGCTGATCTATAGGCTTAGATAGATAGATACACTATTTTAATTTTAGAGCTACAACTATTATATTATTAAGATAGAAAAGTGAGATTACTCTGCGCTATTTCCAATTGAAAAATCAATCTCTTCATTCTACTCCTTGCCAAATACTCGTAGCAAAAGGTTTATTTTTGCCCTTCAGTCTGTCTCATTTGCTTTAGCTCAGTTTCGTACGAAACTGTACAGGAACGTCGTCCTTATTCTGGCATTCAAATTAGTGAAGAGAAGCGGAAACTCAACGTTTAGACTAGAAACGCTTTAGAATGTTCTAGACTATCCGACCAAAGCTAAATGAAGGCTCGTACCGAGCTAGAAGCTTGATGCTATTGGAAAATGTTGCTAATATAAACGAGAACCTATTAAGCGGTCGTGAATAGATAAAGTAACCCATTTCAACTGTTTAATTAATTTAATTTCACGGTCTAGTAAATATTAAATAGACATAGATAATGTTATGTTTGAAGAGCAAGGACTTAAGTATAGTAACGAGTGGCAGAAGGTACGGACGAGGTGTAAATGATAAAATTGATAAACTGACCCCGCCTGAGCAAGATAAAAGAGTTTAAATACTATAGTATAATACTATAGTAGTACTACTATATATCTTATATCTTTAAATGAGCAATTCTTGTATAAGTATATATAATTGGAATCTCGGAATCGGCTCCAACAACTTTCATAAAATTTAGTATATAGGAGGTTTCGGGGGCGATAAATCGATCTAGCTAGGAATCATTTTTAAAAAATGTCATATTAAAAAAAAAAAATAATAATACCGAGCAAAGCTCGGTCAATCAGGTACTATATATTAATATAGATGTCTATTCTAATTCCATTTTTATCTATTAAAAAAGGGAACGATAGTTTTTCATATTCATAGTTACATAAAACACATAGTTACAGTAACACAAGAGTAAGGACCCACAACACTGACAACACGATACATACAGACAAAACTAAACTATTTATTTTATTTTATAAAACCATGTTTAATCCAACTGTACCTAACATTTGCAATTCTTAGGCTTCATCTGCTGAAATAAATAACAGCCTTACGAGTATAGTTAAGAAAATACATATTATTAACATATTATCCTTCTACTAATCCGTTTATACGGATATCAAAGTTCAAAAGCCTTTTTTACTTTAATTTTATGCGAATATCGAATCCGTATGTCTAGCCACTCTAGTTTTAGACTCTAGAAGGCTATTAATGTTATTTTCGATCAGTCGCGACAGAGGCGGCGCCCCTGACTCATCGATATACATAGACGTGTTAGAGACCTTTATTAGGGTAAATGTGGAACTAATGACTGAGATAATATGGAAATAGATAAATAACAGTATAATTTTGACCTAGTGTATTTAAATTAGTTAGATTTAAATATTTGACATGATTTAAAATTGTATGTTTTGAATGAAAATAAAATCATTTTTTTATTATTTTTTTCAGCCTATAGCCTGTCCCACTGCTGGGCAAAGGTCTCCCCCAACTCCCTCCACGAAAAACAAATAGTTTATTAAATTTATTAATGACAGTAAGTAATTTGATTCTCTTTACAGTTTTTGTAATATGATACCACGATCTAGTTCATACAACACCTAAAACATTATCTAAACACGAGTCATCAATGCCTAGTTAGCCTTTTATGTTGACCTGGTAAAATCTGCAATAGGATACCCGGTTGAAATGGGGTGTAGGTTATGTGGAATTTTTACATTAAACCTATTTTTTTTTTTCAGGTTTACATCTTATTGACCCGGAATAAGTCTTGATCTGTGAATCTCATTATTATTACTTACTTATTAGGATAACATGCGATACAATAATAATAATATCAACCCGTAACTTTATTTTAGGATAAATAATACAATTATAATACTCTTATCCTACTTTTTTATTTTATCAGATAAAAATATTAATAGAAATATAATCTTACCTGAAGGTTCGACCTTGATCTTCGAGGCATGACGCCCACCACTTCACCTCGCATTATGGACTCGATAACTGGAAAAAAGATTTTCACGTTATTTTATTTTTACTATAATAATAATCATGATAAATGGTTCGATTCCCGGCACGGCCAACATCTTTGTGCTGAACTAAATTTGTTGGCTGTCGGTCTAGGTGTTAAATATGTATCTATACAGGGTTATCAGGAAAGGGTATGGTAAGCCGAAAACACGCTAAAGTACACATCATTCTGAACATCTTTTGTTCAAGCAGTTTCCCGAAAAGCCTCTTAGTTTTTGAAATAAAGCCTTCTAAAGTTTTCACAAAAAAACGTCATTTGCGCCCCTAATGTTCCGGTCAATCACCCGCGCACAGCTAATTGTGACCGTACAGAAATGAAAGCAGTAGCCTAACTTCTTGGCATACGTAACTAAGGTAACAAAACTAAATATGTGGTACGGCTGAAGAGAGTAAGGCACACATACAGTAGTAGTACTTTTCAATTTTTGTTTATTAATGCTTGTATTGTTTTTAATAACATTATTTTCTTCAGTCTTTTGTTTTTCGTTATAACACATGTTTTGTTTCGTTAGTAACGTAATGACAACCAGTTAGGTAGGTACCGATCTCCTATTTTAGTGATTAAATTAATTTCCGTGAATTTATTAAAGTTTCATGTAAGTTGCTGTACTGTATCTACGAACGCCCGCGCTCGCGCATTTATCAATGAACAACGCGGTTAGCGGGGTGCGGGGTGGGTGTGTGGGTGGGATAGCACGCGGTGCTCTGATTGGCGCTCCAATCGTTCCCTGCCTCTCGCACCGACGTCCCGCGCACTCCTGTTGTACTATCACGATCACAAGTGAATTGCTGTTTTCGTTAATTGTTTATTGTTGTCGATTGTTATTATTTGTTGAGTTTGTTTGTTTAAGTTTGTCAGTTAAGTTTTTTTTTGGTAATATTTAAAATTGATTTTAAAATGCGTACTAAAAACATTGTTTTAAAAGGAAATAAACATTTTGTATAATAATTAATTAATAATAATTAAGAATAATAATTATAAATAGTTTTAATAAATGAAGAAGTTTAATCTATTTCGTATTATTTTCTAGCATAAGCACTGTACATGAATTTTGAACCACTCCCACTCAAATATCCAACCTGGTACATAAAAAAGGAAAAGTATTGTGTGCGTGACAGTACCCATGCGCAGTAATCCCCTCCACCCGAAGGTCATAGCCAAACTTTCGCCGCGCGATCTGTAGGTATCTACGAACGCCCGCGCTCGCGCATTTATCAATGAACAATAAGTCAACAAACTTTAGAGAGAGAGAGGGACAGACAGAAAAGAAGGAGACAAACATAGGACAATCCTGCCGGACGGTTTTAAGCCGACTACACACTGGAGTCAGATAACTCACGTAACATAATTACGAGTTACAACATTTTGGATAAAATAAATTTACTCAAACGGAAAGCAAGCAAGCATTAGATGTTGATGCTTAAACTAAATAATTAAATAATGACACAGACATGATAATATTTTTTTTACAAGGAATGGGTTTGCACTTGGCCGTAATTCGCCTGATGGTAAGCAATCATTACGGTCTAGGATAGAACGTGCTTAGTAACAGAAATTACAATTTCAAATTAGTACAGCTTATCGTAGCATGACTAAGATAAAGTGTAAGAGGCAAACAACTTACTTGAAATTTAATTTAGAATTTTAACAATCGGTACTCACTGTATTAAAACAATCGGTACTCATTAATAAAATTGTTGATTTTCACGGAATAGGCCATCAACTCGTTTGATGAAAATTGTTAACCTTTAATGTTAATTCTAACATGTACAAATAAATTGTGTACTCGCCTTTATTTTTTACAACTATCTCGTAAGTTATGAAGTCCTGGTATTTCGCTCGAGCACGTAAAATAAATTATGAGAATTGTCGTCTGCTCGCTTAGCTGAGGAGTCTTTTATTACTACTTAAAACTTATGGAACCCTGGTATCGCGGCCAGTTGCCTACAAACTTTCGCGAAACAAAACAAAAAAAATCACTACAAAAAGACCGCGCGCGCGGCGTCTCTTATGTCGGTTCCTTTGTGTCATGGCGGCAATGCGATATAAATAGAATCTGACTGTACAGAAATGAAAGCAGTAGCCTAACTTCTTGTCATACGTAACTAAGGTAACAAAACTAAATATGTTGTACCGTGAGAGAAACGGCTGAAGAAAGTAAAGCACACATACAGTAGTAGGATATGAAAATACCAACCAAATAAATTGTTATAATAAAAAAATAATATTTATTTTGCTAGTTTTAACGAATAATCAGGAATTTATGTGTTGAAAGTAAGATACATAAAACTTTTCAATTTTTGTTTAAAGTAACATAATGACAACCAGTTAGGTAGGTACCGATCTCCTATTTTAGTGATTAAATTAATTTCCGTGAATTTATTAAAGTTTCATGTAAGTTGCTGTACTGTATCTACGAACGCCCGCGCTCGCGCGGCTTCTCTTTTGTCGGCTCCTTTGCGCCGTGGCGGCAACGCGATATCAAAAGAATCGGTAGCTATCATAGAAAACTTAAAACACAAGACGCAGGGCGCAATGGAGTCGCTAATAATTTATTGTTTGCGGAACTAGGTAAAATGTTAATTTATTATTTAGTACTTTTTTATTCGGATAAAGGCTGATTGTTGTCAAATGGTATATTAATGGTAATATTGACACAATCATCATTAAATAATAAAATATTTTAGTAGGTAAATCGAAATCGATAAGTTAACAATGTTTTTTTTTTTATTTGGTTAAAAATATTATAATATGCCACCACTTACCGATATAGTATACTAGCTGCGCTCCGCGGTGTTGCCCGCGGTTTTAAAGGATACTAATGCTGCCCTCCCAAACATAAAGTGCAGTAATAGGAAAAACGAATTACTGTTTGTGTTGTTACATTATTTTTGTTTTAAAATACAATAATTTTATAACCATTAAGTTTTTTTGGTCTCTCTTACTACAAGTAGTAAAAAACAAAAAAAATATAAAAAACTAGTTAAAATGTATTAAATTCTACTATTACTACACTTTTAAAAGTATACCTTTAATTTTACTTACTAAAGTGCAGTATTAATATAAAAAAACTGCTGTTTAATAGATTTTTTAAATAAGATACTGAAGTTCTTTATTTACAGTGAAAGAAAACTACCTTTAAATTTAATATAAAAATTATGCTTCTCCACTAATTAAAACCACTATTAAATTTAAATGCTACTTATAATACTAAAATAGTTTATGGAAACATCTTACATAGAGCAGTATAAAAATTAAACCCTAATACGTTTCAAATCTTTTTTTACCTTCATTCTATTTGGTTTTTCACAGGTTCAAAAAAATCTACACAAGTTAAAATGCAGTAATAGCAAATGTACTGAACTAATACTGCACTTTAATTAGGGATACAAATAAAAACTACATTTGCAGTAAAATCAACTTGTATGGAGGCAAATAATACTGCACTTTAATAGGTTTTTTTATTTATTCTCCTAGATAAACTTACCGCTTAAATTGTTGCAAAATATGTGAAAATACTGCAATTTCGCCGGAGAAATCAAATAATTCTTATGTACTTACTATGTTTTTACTGCAATTTAGCTGGGAAACACTGTATATTTTCAGCAGAATTGACATATTTTTGCAATTTCCGTAAAAGAAAAATATAAAAAAAAACTTCTACAGTTGTTAGCAAAAATATTAATTTCATTTATAGGCTTTTAAAATGCGGATTCAGAATATTATTTAGTTTAAAACTAATAAAAAGTAAATACTGCGGTTTAGGCTCGGGTCAATTTCTCGCATACCAAATGTTATCAAAATTAATCATCATTATTACTCCACTGCTTTCTTTATTCGGTTTTATATTTAATACATTTTATTTTTTCAACTTGTTAGTCTGCTATTAGCTATCAGTTCGTGCGGATTACGAATTTTGAAAGCTACCGGATATTTTTGTTTTGTTTCCGTTAGTTGTATTGTTTTGTTACTTAGTTTATTTGTTGTTACTTGTTATTTAGTTCGTTTTGTGTGTTATTGTTGTGAGTGAGAATGGTGATGTACTCGAATGCAGAGATAATGATAATAATAAATATCACATGATAATGTGCGTAGGTAAATGTGACGGTGTTCTTACGAGTGCGCGAGAACTGTACGCGGAACGGTATCCCAACTTGCCCCTACCGTCATACAATTGTTTTCGTAGTTTGACGAGCCCTCTTTATTCGACGGGGAGCGTGCGTTCATCGCAATCTGAAGGGCGGCCAGTTCCGGCTAGTCGGAGCCGAACTGATTTGGAAGAGCAAGTGCTGGAATACTTCAGAGAGGACCCGAGGCGCAGCACTACCCAAGCCGGTCTAGCTTTTAATTTAAGTCAGAGCGCAGCGTGGGCTATCGTTCACAATGACGACCAGTATCCGTACCACTTCCAGCCTACACAGGAACTTGTGGCGCCAGATTACCCTCAGCGAATTACTTTAATTTCGGCAGCAAAATATTGTGGTCGGATGAATCCTCCTTTACCAGGGGCGGGATTGGCAACATCCATAACGAACACTACTGGGCGCACGAGAATCCTCATGTATCGAAGGAAGATGCATTCCAGTTCAAGTGGCGGATTAATGTGTGGGCTGGGATGATTGGGTCGCGCCTTATTGGCCCAATATTTCTTCCCAGCAGTATGGGTGCTGCTCAGTATCTGGAGCTGCTGCAGACAGAGCTAGAGGACGCGCTAGACGAGCTGCCGCTGTCTGAGTACAGGAATGTCATATTCCAGCACGACGGCGCGCCAGCTCACTACGCCCGCTCTTGCAGGGCTCACCTTGACGAACGCTTCCCGCTGTGGATTGGCCGAGGTGGACCCGTAGCTTGGCCAGCCCGCTCGCCCGACCTCACGCCCCTTGACTTCTTCTTGTGGGGCTACGTCAAAAATAAAGTTTACGCAGACGATTGCAGTACACAAGAAGACATGCGAGCTCGAATAAGCGCAACATTTGATCAATTGCGAGCGTCGCCGGACATGTTAGCCCGCGCCACAGGTGCCGTTCGACGCCGTGCTGCGCTCTGTATTGAGGTGCAAGGGACCCACTTTGAACCGCTACTATGAAACTTGGGCAGGTATGTTCCTCCTATCATTTATTTATTCATCGCACAGATACAGAAATTAATTTGATTTGTGGTGTGTAAATTATTATTGCCTAAATATTTTGTTTTAAATAAGGTAAAACCAGTTTTGTAATTCAATAATTTAGCCCTGGCACCCGATTGTCTTCTTGCCAAAAGTAAAATAGGTAAAATAAACGTGTCTTGATTTCGGCGCGCGCCAGTCCGAGGCGGCGCGTAGGTACAGAACGAAAAATGTGAATGAATCTACTAGGCGCACAGATGCCACGCGCAGAGTTAACGTGTAGCCGAGAGGCCATCTTGTTTCTTTGATTGTTTTGAATGAATGGGTGATCGTAGTAATTTAGGGTTGTGCTATTTTTTTTATAAAAAATAATTTTCAACTTTTGTATGGAAACAAAAATTTGCTGGTTTCCCGCTGAAACTTTCAGGACACATTCTTTATAACGAGTACTTTTAGGGATTTTCGGCTTACCATACCCTTTCCTGATAACCCTGTATATGTATACTAGCTGACCCGGCAAACGTTGTTTTGCCTCACTTAGGGGTATGAAAAATAGATAGTGTAGCTTATATGACACGTTCGTAGATTGACCATAGCAGCGCCATCTATTGATTACTTACTCAACCCAGTCGAAAGGTATCGACATCTGTTAGAATCATTTGCAGTTAACAGATAATTGTGACTGTCAAATAATAACAGACAATAATTAGCAATAAATTAAAATTGCGACTATAATTTGAGATTTGAACTATCCTATCTCTCAAGTTGGATCAAGCTGCACATGGTGTGCGAATTTTATTATAATCGGTTAAGTGGTTTAGGAGTCCATTGAGGACAAACATTGTGACACGAGATTTATATATATACTAGCTGACCCGGCAAACGTTTTTTTACCTTAATAAAAAAATAAAATCTAAATATACAGTAGCCGATTCTCAGACCTTCTGAATACGCATATAAAATTTGGAAAAAATCGGTCAAGCCGTTTCGGAGGAGTACGGTAACAAACACTGTGACACGGAAATTTTATATTTAAGATTAAGATGTAGTATATCAGTTGTAGGTTAGCTACCATAATACGAACTACCTAAGTATTTGCAGGAACATCTGACATCCAATTATAAACAATGTGCCGTAATATAATGACGCAAGAACCAATTATATTTGCGTCGTGTGCTGAGTACTCTTAGTAGGGTTTCAATCCTATTATACATTGTTACTCCACAGGCCTGACTGAATGCCTCGAACACGAAACTAAACATCTATTCATAAACAACTATAGGTATACTTAAGTTAGTACAAATAGTCACAGATTCTAACTAACTTCTATTATTTTTACCTATAGGTACTCTTGAGATAGATATGTACACATATGTATGTGTATTACTATTAATAGTACCTACAGTATTAGTAGGTATGCACACTGTTTCTCAATGTTTGTCATCAATGGACTCCTAAACCACTTAACCGATTATAATAAAATTCGCACACCATGTGCAGTTCGATCCAACTTGAGAGATAGGATAGTTTAAATCTCAAATTATAGTCGCAATTTTAATTTATTGCTAATTATTGTCTGTTGACAGTCACAATTCTCTGTTAACTCCAAATGATTCTAACAGAATAGATGTCGATACCTTTCGACTGGGTTGAGTAAGTAATCAATAGATGGCGCTGCTATGGTAAATCTACGAACGTGTCATATAAGCAACATTTTAACAGCATAATTACCACGTGTTGTTGACGCTATAAAATTTATTAAAATAATTTATAAGGCAAAACAACGTTTGCCGGATCAGCTAGTGTATTATATATAATACCGAACCGGTCAACACCATTCCTGTACACGACATTTTTATTTTAAACAGGCTCAAATTAAAATAAAGGGCGGTAGTGGCCGAAACCGCTAACGCTTCTGTTTGTTTAGTTCTTATCATCATTACCTCCGTCGCCAAGGAGCCTCATCTGCACCAGGGAAGGATCCTCACTGTGCTCCTCCAGGACTGTGTCGTCGGTGACTGTTAGCTCCTGGGAAAGAAAAATATTGCTGATCAATATCTAGTGCAGGCCCACCCGTCACCGCAGACGAACGTTGGCTGTGTTCCTGCCCTTGTGAATTGCACACTGATTGTGCTGAAACATGTCGGGCTATTACCGACAAAATAAACGTAAGTGATAGCCGGTTATAAAACATTATTCAATATCTAGTTATTACTTAATGTTCATAAACTTTGGATATTATACGATATAATACTTGAATCAATGTGTTCTTTAGAAATGAATTGAATGAAAACGAGGTAATGTATAAGAAAAATAAGAACATTTATTACTCTAACTTTTAAAAATGTAGTGTCATGATGAATCAATTGCTTAGATATATTTTGTTTACAATATGCATGTAAGTTTCCCCCAAAAAAAAACTCAACTGTACAAAGTATTTTTAAATCAGAAACGTAATAAAGTCTTATTCGGAACCCACAAATAGAAAATATATATTACCAAACTGTGTACTAAAGTAGCAGAAAATAATGTAGAAGGGAGAGCCCAAACCAATACTTTGCCAGCGAAAAACAACCATCAGCAAGTTACATAATCACAACTTACGATACTTTGACTAAAACAACAACCATAGGCGGCCGATAGACACGTCTTCAGACCAAAAGACGAAGTTAAGAACAAACTTCTGGAAAACAAAGAGAGAGCTTCACCAAGTTACTTCGAAAACCGAGGGAGACTGGGGGTTAGGTACTTAAAACTTTTACGTCTCGGACTTCAGTTAGACGAACTTGGCAAAACTCTTCCACTCGCTAATTCGGAGTATAAATTTGTTTAACGTCTCAACTTTTTAACTGTAATTACGTGGAGTAGGAAATTTAAGCAGAAAATGTTGATAGAGCCGGTGAAGAGTTTGATGATTAAAGATATGACTTGAAATAGATAATAGCATTTTATGTAGAGGTAGATAAACAAAGCAAAGCTCAGAAAATCCCAAAAGTTGTGTTGGTACCATTACAGAATTTCTATTTCTAACCCATGTAGAAAATATGCAAAGATAAAGAAGCAGGTTTTAATAGTAGTAAAATTTTTACTGCAGAATCTCCTGTCTATACTTTGAAGTAAATAGAGCAATGTGTTCAAGACACAGAACAAAACTTTAATTAAAGTGGACTACACAAAGCACTTACGTATCAAACTACATAAAGTCAAAGCAATATCCCTTGGACCAAAATATCAATCTACATTCCAGCTATTAAAAGTTGCCAAATCAAAAATAATTCAAATAAGTAGGTAAACAAGACGAAAATTTAGATCACAATCTCAACGGTTGGAAGATGAAAGAATAACAATAAAGTGTTTCAATATCGTGAAACAAGTAACAACAAAGTTTGTTTACAGAAGTTAGCGAAGGGGTGCAAGGGAGATGGGATAAAAGAGGTCAGGGGAAAACACCCTTCCACGCTTTAGTAGGGAGTTAGACATTATTGTCGCAGAGGTTCGTTTAACATCAATTTTGCTATATATTGTAATATTAAACTTTTTGATTGACTTGATGGATGCGATCACTTAAAATTATGTTCAACTAAATATTTAGCATCGGAATTAAATTTATGTTGTATTCAGTTAGAGAAAAATAATAAAAACGGACTAAATATTTGCTTTCACTCATAATAACTCGTCTAACAAATAAGACATTGTACCAAACGGTTCGTTTGGTAGATATATGTACGTCTTTGGCTCTCAGATATACGTCAGACCGACGGTGATTATGTAAATGAAGAATAGGTAAGTAAAAGTACGTAGGTACTCACGTTTAAAATGGCTTCTGGAATTCCACATACAAATAGACAAATAACGTTGAGCTCAGATTTTACGACCGGCTATTACTTCCCAGTGTTCCCTTTTCAGTCTTTAACATTACATGCCTTTTATGCCGCAAACCTTTGTTCAAAGCCTCAAACCGAACCGTTCTATTAAATTCCGATCTAGAGATATCGTCGAATGGAAAACTGGTCCAAATGGGCTCTTGCCCTTTTTAGTGCGTAATTAATTAAATTCGAAGACAGGTGGAGAGGCAGGCATTCCTCTGCTTATGGTTTGTGGCCGGTTACTTTACAGATAGGGTTGCTAACCGTAAGTAACTAAAACACAAATGACACTTGTGGTAATATGATTGACTTAAAAAGTCGCCATGACTTTATTATAACGTAATGAAGCTTCAAAAAACAGAAACCAACTTTTCCTAGAAAACATTGGAAATCTGCTACTTCAATTTGCCGATCAATCAGTTTATTAAAGGCGTTTCGACATAGAAACAGCAATTTATTTTTCCAACCAAGCTGTATTTTCAGACGTTCATACAAAGCGCCAAAGGTCGGCAACCCTGCGCCCCTAACAGGTTTCCCATATAACGAGCTCGCATAGGGACTTGAGATGTTTATACACAAGCCTTATAAATCCGACGTCGGGTCGGATGCCGTCGCGTTCAATAAACCAAACCGGTCCTCTCCTGCACTTCCCGCTTCGGAATTATCTCGTAGAATGTTTGTACAGTTACCCCGCGAACCTTTACGCTTTTAAAATATCACCTGCCTGGGAAGCGATTGGAAAGGAATTAATTATGGGATGAGTGCTCATATCTTTAATGGAAAAATAAAACGTTTGCATGCGAAGGTTCTGGGTCACTGTGGAACATGTGTACGTGTAAGGCAGATGAAAGCGCTAAGATAATAGATAAACACCGAGCGAAAGGTGACAAATTTTGACAATATGATAAAGATACATTTGACATAATATATTATAGGGGATATATTATAGACACATTATCGACGATCAATTCAATCCAATCACCAAATAACTATTTCGTGTAGCTTTAGCCAGAAAACGACATTGTCTAATGATATCTGAACTACAGTAGCAGAAAATAAAAACAAAGATTTGAATAAGAAAAAACACCCAGAAAGCCTTCTGCGGACTGCCGCATTCCATTTCTAGATCTATAAGATAGTTGAATAAAGGCAGAAATTAATTAGGACACATCAGTAACCTGCCCATGGCATAATCAAGATCTATTCATTACTCAGAGGTGCGACTTTAGTGATGTCGTCGACCCACCTCGCAGCTGGATGACCAACTCCCCGCTTGCCAGTTCTCGGCCACCACTAATGTAATGGGTTTACTCCAAATGCAAATAACAAAGCCTCATTAACTCACCCCAGTATGTTCATTGACACCGACAATGACAGCTGTATACCATTGCGTGGCACCAGCGACCCTGTAGACCTGGGCTCTGCAGCCACCCAGCACTGATGGCGTGGTGGTGAGGATCCGCTGCCCATCTTGCATGGTCCGCCATTCCGCCGCTTCTGCCGCGATCGAAGCGAGGGTGGTAGGGTCCACGCCAGACTCACCGCCGGCTATATGACGTTCCCAGTCCTGGAACAAATACATAAAACCTATAAAATAAAACTAAGTTGGGTTTTTCTTCCTGACGATGTAACTCCAGAACGCTCCAGAACGCACTACCTATTTCCACGGTTTTGCATTTGTTGGAAGGATGCTCCGTGAGGTTTGTAGCAAAAAAAATTCAGGAGAAAATTCAACTTTGTGGCGAAAAGGAGTTCGCAGGGTTTGCTAGTGTTAAGTATAAATACAAATATATTTATAGATCAGTAAACTTGTGCACATGTGCAAACGTTCTGTCGATTATTAACCCCTAATAAAATATTTCAGCCGGGATAACAGAAAGTACGCTAACTCCTGCTACTGCTAAAATTGAAAAAGATATATTTTCTTCATATGATCATATGACAAATGGGATACCTACTGTAGTGAAAGTCAATAAATATAAAGTCTTAGCTCTAAAGTATCTACATCACGATTTAAAATCAATATTCTCAATCTGTCAAAGTCTGTTATAAATTGAAATAAAACAAGCACATACAAAACACCCATTTACTTAATTAGATAAAATTATAACGCGAATATTCCAAACGACCTCGTAAACAACTCTATTACAATGTAAGAAGTATTAGAATTTTGTAAAGGTTATCGCAATAAGAGTCTACCTACAGTTATTTATCAGCCACAGCCACCCACAAAAGGCTGATGATAACCTAAATTCGCTGCTCTTATCTGTAATCTCACTAAGTAACTGTTGTTAGGGAAAAGTAATAACGATAAAGCTGCTTATTTATTTACCGATACCAACGTCCAAATGTAAATAAACAGCATTCGATAACGCGCATTATTAAAAGGTCTTTAGGTCAACATCAATCAATACGGAGGCCTCGAGCGATAATCTATGCAATTAAAGCAACTGCATGCGGTCCCACATCTACAATCATGTTTTTACAGCCTCGGATCACGAGTAAACATTATGGCCCACATTACGTTACACCTCCACAAATCAACATTAGTTACAACTTGCCCACGTATATCGTGTTAAGTGCAGCAATAATTCAATAGACACATGTTCATAGCACTGCAGTAGGTACACGCTAGGAGCGCACACGAGTGCACTGTATTTATGTCAATGTTACAGACACGGATAGCACACATGCGTAGCAACGCACACCTGTGTCGTGTGTGGACGTTGCATACAGTTGATACTGAGTACAGTATAAAAGCGGGTACGTCGCCGGCGACAGACGTATCCGGTGCGTTGACCCCGCCCCGCTCGTCCCAGCCTACTCTCCCTCTGCTATACCTAACTACACTATACATGAACACGTTTCTGTACACAGCAATCATTTATTACTAACTACACACATAAACTGACAGTTACGGCACGAGAATGTTTCAGGGTCAACGTTTGTATGGACAATTGGCTGAGAAGTATATTCAAATGAACGGTATTAATAATTAAACAGCAGGTAATGACGGTAAAACAATGAGCGGGCACTTGTATTTTATTGACATTACGTCCGTTTTATAAGCAGATGCTATTTTTGTCGAAGTTGCTTTATAGAATAATAAATAGGCAGACTGATTTTGTTTAAACTTGAATCACAGTCTATCAAAAGAAGAAGTTAATTATCCTGTTAGATATTATTAGTCTGTACAACAGTCTAACGACTGTTAGCTTAACAGCCCTAGTATAGCTCGGTTTGAAAACTCTATATGTGCATCTCAGAATACAGAAAGAAAGTTCTTTCTGTATTCTGAGATGTGCATCATAGTTTACCCACCAAGTAAAAACAAAGAAATTCCTTGTATTACGGAGCTTTAGCTCCTCGAACACCAAAAAAGGGTTTAAAAAGTTTAAACAGGAAATATCCAACAGCTACAAATCAAACAAAACAGAACAAGCAAACTGAGCAATCACGACGCCCTTTTCACGGTCAAAAGTACAGACTACAGAGGGTTATCCGAACAAAACCGTATCTCATCTTACAAGGTAGAAGGCAGCTAGCGTAGCGTAACAATCGCCGAGTCATGCATTGATGAGCTGAGTTGCCAGTGACTCAGCAATACCCAGCAATGTTGCGTAACCTGACATTATCGCTCGCTTGCCTGTTTGGACAGTTACAACTGTTATTTACTCTGTGGTAATATTGTTGTGTTCATAATGTCAGCCGTGCCCTATTCGGTTACGGCGGTTACGGCGCGGCGTCTGCTTCTGTGTTTGTGTCTTGCATATGCTATTTGAGCTTACATGTAGATACCTAAGTGTCTTGATTAGGTTGATTTAAGCAAGAATGGAGCTTTCTTTTGTTTAGTTTACTCTAATAGTCAAGAAAAGAAAAGACTACCTATTAAATTAGACTACTATCTATTAAATAATATCAAGAAAAGACTATCTATTAAATTTTGACAATACCATCAAACTTAAAAGAGTTGCAAGATCTTAATAGACTGTAGCCGCAAAATTTGTGATGTGTTACAATATTCAGCGAAATCTATATCTTTATTTAGAAATGTGACAATATTGTACATAAGTAAAGCTACACAAGACTACTTGTTAGCTTATAAGTATGCCAATAATGTTATAATTACTTAAGCTCTATCAAAATAATTACACTACTTATATCATTGGAAGAATCCGAAAGTACTATCTAATAAAATAGTCATAATACTCAAGATTCCAATTATGTATCTAAGTTTCGCGTTACATAAAAGATATACAAAATATTCAATAAAATGTAAAAGAATAAGATGATAATAACAAAGAAGGCACTAACTGCAATTTAAAGAACTTTAATTATGGTAATAATCTTAGGTACGGATTAAAACAATAAAATAAAACAAAGCCTGTAGGTACATTTAAATAATATGAGAAAATATATATATACGCAAACAAAGAAATTGGAAGTTATAAAGAATACGAGTACAGTTACACATAATTTGCAAGTGTTTACGCAACTTTACATTTACTTTTACAGCTCAAAAGTAATTGTTGCTTTTAAAATTCAAATATCCTTATCGTTGACACTTTTTTTGTCCAGAAGTGGAACAAATAAATAGATATACATATCGAAAAGCCACATTACTTCAATTGAAAGTAACTAAATAAGTAAGCAATTAAGCATATCCTAGTAACACAATAAAAATACAAAGTGAGTAAGGATATAAATACCTAATCTCTCCACGCCGAACCGAGTTATTTATAAACCTCTTTCTCTATTACTTTAGTTTATTTTGTACCCAGCGTTACTCGGTCTAAGCTCATGATAAATGTCGGGTCGTAGCCCACAGATCATCGCCGGATAACCCTTTGTTTGAGAAACTGATATTATTATTACAATATCACGGATTAACGGCCACTCGAAAGTTCCAAGCCCAAGCGGCAATAAAGATTTATCGATACACATAAACGTTTTTACGGTTAATACGAGTCGTAATCGTAAAGTTAGTATAATGTACAAACAAGCTCTTTGTACTTGAGTACCTAGAATGACCCTAATCTTATAAGTTGCTATAAAAAGGTGTTTGTAATATTTTGTATATGATATAAACGTGAGTATCTAAACTTCAAAGACACTAATAAACTAGTTATGCAGCTTTAGCTTTAGATCGATGATACTAAACTCTACTTAATTTATGAATCGGGGAGTAAGCATGTATATACGTAGTTAGTAGTTTAATCAAGTATGTACTAAATTAGGCAAGTAACTTATTGCACTCTACCTCGACTTTTATACTTTTGTGTTATATTATGAAAAGTTTCATTTATTTTAAACGTGAACATAGCTCTTGGCTAAATAAAAGATACCGGGAACATATACCATAAATTTTAATTTGTTCAGCATGACATTTTATTAAAAGCCTGTTAGTGTTTTGACGGATATACAATATACACTGCTGAAGTTAAAGTAAGTAACTAACTAGTTTCTTAGTATCCTTGAATACAAACTTTCCTTGAATACAAGCCCAGTTTACAGACCAGTTACTTACATACATACCTACATGCGCAAACTTCATAAGTTTCTCAAGCTTTGGCCTGGCAGCGCAAAACACAGAGAACACATACATAACTCCACCCCGTTTATGTTCCCTGTCTAGTTAAGTTGCTTTTCAAATAGCGTAGGTAAATGTATATAGGAACATTACATTATGTTACGTCAGAGGCTCTCGTAGCGCCTGTAGCTCGGCTAACTAAGGTGATCTGACACGATCATCGAGCAACGGTCGATGCGGAGAGTATTTGAATAGCACCATGCACAGGACTGTCATTAAAAAAGTGGCTTTTAGCACAACCGTGTGTCGGATAACACGCTAAATTGTAGGTTCTGGCTGTTAGTCTTAATACAAGCCGTTCTTAAACCAAGTCAGAGGTCATCAAGCAGTTTGAAAACTCGATACCAGAGCCACTAATCCCAGACGAGTCGACAAAGAAGGTAAATCTTTGCCAAGATATGAATTTAAGCATATCTCAAACATAGAAGCAAGCGTACCCGGAAGCAATTACCTCTGGCATACATTCGCCGATCCCGAGGCTCTCATTCAATTTCCTGTAATACTCTCGGCTGCTTGCCTAACTGTATAGTAACACAATCATTTTAAAGCTTCCTTATACCTATCTTACCTATAAATTTAAAATTAAGAAAGCCGCTGTCACAGTATTTTGTGGTGGCAACCATCATGGACTGATTTTTATCAAACACAGATGTTAAAACACACCTTTCTTCCCTTTCAAACCAAAAAAAAAATCATCCATCATCAATCAGTTCATCCGCTCAGGAGATGCGATGTCACAAACATAAAGACATCAAACTTACATTACCCGTAATTTTTATGTTGAAGGTTTAAAAATAGCAGGAGGTCTTTGCCATAAGCATATAAAAAAATCAAATGAAACAAGCTATTCAGAATTTCAAGATTTATTTCAGAAAGTCTGTTTACAAAAACTTAGAGCTAAAAAGATGAATGATGTTAGGTATTGGAAGAAATCCAATTTAGAGTAAATCAGAAAATATAACGGAGCAAAACCACAAAGTAATAATGTAAAAGAATCTATTGCCATTAATAATATCTATAAGGTTCATAACAATTGAAGTATAGACAGGTTTATGAACGAAGTGACAAAGAGCAATGAAGAAGAATCTATAAAGCACTATTTACACGAGTGATTTAAATTAACCTTATACCGACGTGAGGAAATGAATGAAATTATTCCCACAATCACAACTGATCCAACACAATGCTTTCTAAACACAATAGCAATATTTATAGCTGCTTCAATATAAAGCATTGAAAAGAAACCATTCGCCTTTTCTTTGTGTTTCTTAAGGTTACTGAAGTTCTTTGTATTTTATCCCTATAATTGGATGGCAAAATTGAGATCAAATACGAGTAAACACAAGCTTGACTGTAAGTAGATTTGTACTTCGATATTTACTGTCTCCGTAATTCGATATACACATATTAAGCTTGATAAATTTCCTGTTTCAGATCTTTCGCTCAAATCCACGTAATTATTTTTTCGATAAAATAAAGACAAATATTGGGGTAATCTTCAAAATAAGGGAACGCGTAGGTGGTTGTCGGCAACATAAAAATGAAAACCTTATTCTGAGAAAAGGTAGAAGGTTTACTTTATTAAACACGTGTAAACCATCCAGTTGAACAAGAAACGAATACTTCACTTTCTTGAAAATTCTTTACACTAAAAAAAGGGAAAAATAATAATAAAAACAAAACTTGTTCAGGGAGATGAAAGCATAGAAGAGATGTTAGTAAAGGCAAAATCATGAGGACGACACTTGGAATAAAGAAAGAGATATCGTTGCATACAGACAAAATGTAAAAATCTAGCAATAAAACGCACAGAACAAAAGACTTGAAAACTGCTGATGGCTTTAACAAGTGGCTTTATCTGCTGGAAGTGGTCGTAAAGAGCGCCAGATCCCCAGACAATGCACTCACATATCCATCAAACCACAACGTCTGGCAACTTGTATTCTCTCCCTAACTTATAAACGAGGGAATGCAAACACGTAAACTAAGCCGGAGGAACATAAATTGAGCTTTTGTGTAGAAGCACGTTGCAACAAGCATTAAATTACAAGAAGAATAGAAGCCTGCAGCGAACTTAAATTAAAGATACATTTAAAGCTCTCTTGTTACTGCAGTCAAAGTTCTTGTTACCATAGCGTTCCTATAATAACAATTTCGTAGAGCAAAGTGGCCAAGATCTGGGGTCGAGAGTTTTTAAGCCACCCATGTTCTTCTGTTATGGCTTATGGACTGCTTGTACTAAGATTAACAGTCAGGATCTACAATTTAACGTGGCATCCGAGCCACAGTAGTTTGCAGAAGTAAATGTATCTATTTTAATGACAGTTCTTTGTATGATCAGCCAACCTAACACTGTCCGCATCGATTGTTGCTTAATTTCGCTAATCGCATTAGTTCACCTTAATTAGATTATAATAAACCCAGTTTCTCAATAGTTGAACAAAACAATCACCCACGTGACGTAATCGCGTTACAAAATTAAAGTGTTTATATTTCAAAGAATCCTTAGTCAATGAAACAATTTCCAAGTTCACAGGTATCAAAAGAAACTGTCAAAAAAGAACCCAACCCTGACTGAACAAATTCGTTCATTGCCTCTAATAAAGTAATAACGATTCTACAAAAAGACCTACACAATTCCTTGCCCTTCATAAATACTGAAGAACACGATCAAAGCAACATTGTCCTGTGTCTAACACACGCCTATCAATGCCGTTCCACCCGACTCTCTCCCCAAGGGGGGTGAGTGGGAGTTCCCTCGTTCCATACTGCCCTCTATAAAGGGGTAAGGGGGGATCAGGGCGAGCCGGACAGTAGAGTAAGCTAACTGAAACAAACTTTACTCGTTTAAATTTTGCGGGAAAACCGCTTCTGAATCGTGTTGCGTGCATACTGATTACGACAAAGTTAAGTACGTGCGATAAACTTCTATTGCCGCTTGGATAATTAAGTTTTAAATTATAAATACTTCGAAAGTTTGTGTAACTCGAGTCTGTTTTTACTTGGCTCACGCTCCGAAATTTGATCTCCACTCACAGAATATAATTAGGCGTCATGATGATGAAATTCCTTAAACAAATGCACGTCTACAAAACAGCTGCGTCAAATCATAATTTAAAACATCTTGGCTACTTATGTTTCAACTTCTTCCAAATAAAATAAAAACTCCAAAACAACTACAAATTCTTTGTTTTCTTAGCTTTTTAAAAGAAAAACAAATTCGCGAGCTATTCCTAAGGTTACAGATCTTGTACACTCAGTAACTCCAAGCAATAAAACAGGGCAAACAACTTCTTTATCTCGTCTACTTCAGCAGATTAAATAGATCCAGTGAAAGCTCTGAGTGCCTTTCGTAGCGAAATTGCTATCATTTCCTTTGTGACTACGGCTCCTTCTACTCTGGTTATGTTTTCGCAAACATTGCTTCCAATTCCAATATCCTATTACAAGACTATCTACAGCCGAAAATATTTATCTCCCAAAGTCACTCAAGCGTAAACTCCGTAACGGTTATAATTAAAATTTTGCGAAACAAAAGAAGACACGAGCGTTAAATTAAACTTGATAATAATCGGAATAACTGTCAAAGGCGAGGGAAAAAACAAAGCTGAAGAGATATCGTGTACTTTAAAAGTAAATTTAACGTTAATGAACATCCCCTTTGGTATTAATTTTCCTCGGAAGTAATTGGAGCGTTTCTGTGCTTACATATAAAATAATTGGAATTCTGTTTTATGAGTCTGCTATGTGCCTACCATACTGCCACAAAATTGGAAATCAAGTTCTTAAAAATGAGTCGAATTACTGTGCAATTACTGTGAATTTTATATGTGCGTAAGGTATGGGAAATATATACGTCTTTGACATTTACTCATATTAAAACAGTTAAATAACTAGATTTCAGAACAGAATCAAAACAAAAGCAACACTATTTAAATCACCTAACAAATTAGTACAAAGTGTTTTCTTGAAAGCGTATTTAAGTAAGGGTAACAAATCAATTTAGTCTCGACCTTGGAACCTTCAAAGCGTATTTGAAATTTCAATTTGATTGGAATCTGCGCGAGATTTGTCCGGGGCGATCAATCATGGGCCTGAGCCCTGGGCCTGCCGAAAATAGCTCGACAGGATACCACCTGGCGAATATGTATATAATAAAGGGGGTGGTACGGGCGAGGAAAATCAATAAAGCGGGTGCCAACATCAAAACATGCTTCCCCCATTCCCCTTCCCACCTCTCGGGAGGTTCCCCCCATTCCCCCCGTCTCCCGGGGAAAACCCGCCCCATGTTTGGCAGACACCGTCCTTGATCTCCCCATTTTGCCCGGGACGCAACTTTGGATAAACACCGAAACGTCTCATTGGAATTGGGTCGTTTATGCGTTATGCTTTTCACTCACAATCATATTGATTCAAACTAATAGCCGCGTTTAAGAAAGGGGTTGGATTAAAAAGCTTTTTTTTATATTGTTTTTAGTTATGATTGGAGTTAAATTGATGATTTCTTATGTTTGGCATATGACTCTTTGTTAACAGTGCCTACGAATTAGAACAACAGAACACTGTAATTTTTTTTAGTGTGATTTGATTGTCTTGGTTAAGTAAAGACCTTTTAGGATCTGAGAGAATCTGAGAGAGAGAGAGAGAGACACAATCCACCACACTAGCCAAGTGCGGGTTGTCAGATGACATGATGATGTCTTCGGATATTGTGGTCCTCAAACATGCCTGTGTTGTTGTTGTTTTCCTTCACCGTAAAGCGAGTGCAAATGTGGATTTGCACATAACTTGAAAAACAAGTCAGAAAACGAGCCAGGGGCCGTCTAATTGATAAGCAGACGTTTTTACCACCGAGCCACATTCGCTTTTTATCAATGTCACTGTATAAAGCATACATAAAGAACGAAACATAAAACGTATATTGAGCACAAAATGCAGAATTTCTAGAATACATAACACGTTTCCTGCAATAATACTGTTTACAACACATCAATAAGATAATTAAGAGTCAGAGCGGGCCTGTCTCGTAATTTATAGCTGTCAATAGATATTACCGAACAGAAAGTAATTATTACGACTTTCCTTTCCCTTGTTGTCCGATAAGAAATTGCGACTGAGGTCAATGAAGAATAATCGACGCAAACCTTAAGTACTAATATAATAAATATTAAATTTTGCACACACACAAAATTTATGTTAGTTAGTATTTAGTTACTTCTTCACGCTCAAACGGTAGAACCGATTTTGATGAAATTTGTTGTGAAGATAGATAAGACCTTGGCTAATTTTATCCCGAAAACAATCGTGGTTCACGAGGGATACGCAAATGAGTTCAAAATCTATGTTACTCTTTCACGATCCAACGGCTGGACCGATTTTGATGAGATTTACTATGAAGATATGATACACATATTAAAACAACTTTATCTCGGATCCATCACCGGATCGGACACTGCGGAGCGCAGTTAGTTAATAACAATTATAATTTCGTTTGAGCTAAGTGTTCAAGCTCTTGAGTTGAGAGTTTTCAAGAGCCCCTTTTTGGCTTAACGACTGATTGATTGTACCAACAACCTACAATTTAACCTGTCATCCGTCCACAGTAGCGCCCAATTGAAAATGACACTTTATAAACGACAGTCTTAGCATGGTCCCCATCCAAACACCGTCCGCATAGACCGTTGCTTAACTTCGGTGATCGTTTCAGATCACCGAATGTTAGTCGAGGAAAAAGCGCTACATTAATAGCTCAGAATACAGAAAGAACCAGAAACCGTGAGCGCGCCTAAAACTGAGGCTACTAAAACTACTCCAAAATGGAGTAGTTTGACGCGCGACCGATCAGTCACTCTGTGACCGTCGGGACGTACGACGCTGTACCAATTTAATTAAATTATGCCGTCTTATGTCGTTCCTACCTATAAAATGCAGCGGGTCTATAAAAGAAACAGGATGGGATCACATTTCACGTATAAGTATCGTATTTAGGTATCAACTTTGAATAAATTTCTATGTTTTCAATTGTCATAGATAATGAGGCATCCATCTTGTTAGTGTTGCCAGTATAAGAGTTTTGATTTACCCTTCTTTTTATTACCTCTTGAGGGCTTTTATTCATTGTAGAATATTAATAATTAATTTAATATAAAATAACCGACTTGAAAAAGAAAGTATAAAACATCAGAGCAGCCTGTGTGTACATAACCAAATAGTCCTATTAAATAGTATGTTAGTATCTATGAAAAATACCTAGACATAAGATTTCATCATTTATCTAAATTTAAATTTTTGTTACTAAGTTCAAATTCTAAGAGACAATATTATAAAAAGCTTACTAAGCAAAAAGGAAATTAAATGATTTTTTTTCTAAAGCGTTTTATTAAATTCAATAAATCTATCAATTTCTTGAGACAATTAGGTAGGTACATAATTATAATAAAGATTAGGACAATTTTTATTCTATTAGTATCTCACCTCCTGGACTCCCAAATTTTACCCTAAAAACGGGCACATAATGCCTGAGCTAGAACATTACGCGGGTGGGAAGTGACGCGGGCGGGGGGCATTGTTTTGATTTTTGGACACAGCGTGTAGCTCGCAAATACAGATGAACGCGGCTTCTGGTACTTTCTGTATTCTGAGATTAATAGCAAGTACTTTTTTATCAATAATTGTTATGAATATGACGAAATCTGCATTAACCTACCCATGTGGGTGGGTAAAAGATTATTCAATATATTTATGTGGGTTTATAAATGTGGAATATGCTGTAGGTATGTCTTTGATAACCTCACGATATCTTTGTTATTTATGTACGCTTATCATTCAACTTATGAGCTATCAAAGGGGTCACAATACTCTTATCAAAATAATAATAATATGTTGGACATTCGAATGGAAAGAATATTAGCATAAACAATAACCGGTCGGTGTTGCAATTACTGTTAGAGTAAGATATAAAGAGAATAAGTCAACTGAAGAAGTTTATTTTTCTTTTAATATTAGGACACATTTCACACACGGTTGGCCCCATACTGAACCATGTCTAGTTTATATTACAATAATTTGCTTGTAATAATAAATAAAAATATTTAAAAAATAATAATAATCAATCAGTGAGTACTTAAGATCTGAACTTCAATCTAATTTATTATTCCGACAGACAGACCAACATACATACAGAATATATAATAAAAAACTAACAAGAGGTAACAATGTAAATCAGAACAACCTTAGATATCAGCCGTGAGCTACACTTAAGTTCTTAGATTAAATATATTGTTATTCTAAATATAAACTCGGTGCGACACACGGTGATTCACACATTAATCCGGGATAAAAAATATCCTAAGTTAATCCAGGGTCTAAATCAACATTTAAATTAAATAAAGTAATCCCTACAGAATTAGCTGTAAGAGTGTGATAGTGTAACAAACATTTAATACAAATAAATCCTCAAAAACTTTCTCATTATTTTATTTTGGATAGGATAATATTATGATAATAAATACTCAATTTCAGTATTCCTAGCGCCATCTGTTGACAGGGCAACGCAACTCCGCCTCTAAACTAAGCAAAAATGTCTGTTTTGATTTGACCCTCAGAATACAGAAGTCTTTTGATAATATTAGGGCATTTCTCTCTCATTATTGTTATTTTGTTTCGTCATTTTATCTGATGTCCTACCAACTATATTTTATTTGGTGATACTAAACAACGTGTCGACGCTTCTTGAAAAGGTTGTCATTTGTGGCCTAGTGATTTTCCCCTATTGTACATATGTGCTATTTATTGTACGCTCTAAAATAGATTGTTTCGAACGAAATTATACTCGACTTTTTTAAATTAAACCACATATGGCCATCTACATTTTACGCCTTTGCCTATTCACACCAAAATTTACATACTTATTAAGATGTTGTCCAGTTTGGTTTTATAATTCTTTACTGGATTTGGCCTACCGTTTTGCGAAAAACTGTTATTAAAATTTTAAATTTGGAACTAGATGATCGCTCTTGGGCACAGGCCACTCTCTCAATCTATTTGGGCGGACTGGGTATCCGCACCTCTTCAAGTGTAGCTCTCCCTGCTTTTATTGTTTCCAGCCATGGTACGCAAACTCTCATCGGAAAAATATTAAATTTACCCCTAACCGATGTTCGAGTAGCGTGCCAGGCAGAGGCTTTGACAAATTCTACTGTAGGTATCCTATTCCCGTGCCAATTTCATGTAAACATTACATTGCTACGATATCAATCTCAGGAATCGAATGCGGAAAGACAGATGCGGCTCATGCATCTGTCTTTCCGCATTCGATTCCTGAGATCTAGTTAACCTGTTTTTAGCAACTTTGGTGATGATTAGATTTGTGTAAGGCCGCTGAGAATACTCCATGGACCCCAACCTAGGCGTGAGCCTGTGTCTTGGCGGTCCATATTTTCTAAGGAGCCTGATCTGATGTTAGAAGAGATATGTTTATGATAGAAGAGTTCTTACCTGATAAGGCTGGAGTGTGGCATAGTCTAAGAACTGCAGGCATTTGTCGTGAAGGAATTCCACGGGCTGGGAGTCCGCCTGCAGCGTCAGGTCTGCAGCAAGCGGCGTGAACGTCTGGACAAACATATTAACAGATCCGTAAACAATATGTGCTCAACGATTTGGCTCCACATTCATCATGCGTACTTCACTTCACTTCACCTTCACACGATAACTGTCAAAATAGTACTGCCAGCAAGGAAAGCGTAAAAAAGAAATTTAATGTATTTTTGTATGGTACATGGATATAAATTTAATTATTGTATAATTATTATCTTATATATAAAATTTCCGTGTCACAGTGTTTGTTACCGTACTCCTCCGAAACGGCTTGACCGACTTTTCCCAAATTTTATATGCGTATTCAGTAGGTTTGAGAATCGGCTACTGTATATTTAGTTTTTTTTTTTATTAAGGCAAAACAATGTTTGCCGGGTCAGCTAGTATTCATATAAAAAACTATTCTTGAATTTTATTACAGGATAATTTTGGATTAATTAATTCTACAGGTAAAAAGTAATACCCAAGGCAAATTAACAACACCTAAAAAAAATCACGTGACGAGACTTTGGTTTTGCATAGTTTCGACTTGTGCTGTAAGCAGTATAATAAACTCGTTTTATTTGGTACATAAAGAAGTGCCAACAATGAAAAAATAATTTATATTTTTATAAATACTAGCTGACCCGGCAAACGTTGTTTTGCCTTATTAATTATTTGTATTCTAGTTTCTAGATAAATTCTAGTACATATAATAAAAATGTTACTTACTTATTATAAGTGTGTATGGTATATGCGTGAAATTCGTATGGAGTGCCATGAACAAACGTTAAGGCAATATAAAAATAACAAACGCCCAAAAATATTATGTTCAATCATATCTATTTAATAGTGTTTATTTTAACAATTGTTAATTTGTTCTTCTTAGATGGCACCGACGCCAAGAATAAAGGATAAATAAAAATTGAAAATAGCATGTTTATAAGTTATTCAAATAAAGTCTTCTATGGTACTTATGTGTAGGCATAAAATTATTTTTCACTTTTTAGTTACATTTAGAATTTATAAATACATTTAGAATTTATAAATGTAGGTATGATTTTGAAGTCTGTTATTTGTATAATACAATTTCATTGTATAATTTTCAAGGTTAGTAGGTAATGATATTTTTCTAAAGTTATAGGTATTAAAATTTTTATAGCGCTTCCGTTCGAGCCGTTACCAAACAAATTACATAATATTTGTAGTGTCATAAGGTATGACCCAAAACGTCTTAGGACCAATCGCAAGCGAAGCGAGCCGGATGCGAGCATAGCGAGCTATGCGCGAGCGAAGCGAGCGCGAAAATTTTTAGCTTATTATTGTTCGAGCCGCTTGAGCATAATGAAGTCCAAAGCAGAACAAATTACATAATATTTGTAGTGTCGTAAGCTATGACCCAAAACGTCCTAGGACCAATCGCGAGCGAAGCGAGTCGGATGCGAGCGCAGCGAGCTATGCGCGAGCGAAGCGAGCGCGAAAATTTTTATCATATTTGTTCGAGCCGTTTGAGCATACAGAAGTTCAAAGCAGAACAAATTACATAATATTTGTAGTGTCGTGAGCTATGACCCAAAACGTCCCAGGACCAATCGCGAGCGAAGCGAGCCGGATGCGAGCGTAGCGAGCTATGCGCGGGCGAAGCGAGCGCGAAAATTATTGGCATATTTGTTCGAGCCGCTTGAGCATAATGAAGTTCAAAGCAGAACAAATTACATAATATTTGTAGTGTCGTAAGCTATGACCCAAAACGTCCTACGACCAATCGCGAGCGAAGCGAGCCGAATGCGAGCGCAGCGAGCTATGCGCAAGCGGAGCGAGCGCGAAATTTTTTAGCATATTTGTTCGAGCCGCTTGAGCATAATGAAGTCCAAAGCAGAACAAATCACATAATATTTGTAGTGTCGTAAGCTATGACTCAAAAGTCCTAGGACCAATTGCGAGTGAAGCGAGCGCAGCGAGCTATGCGCGAGCGAAGCGAGCGCGAAAATTTTTAGCATACTTGTTCGAGCCGCTTGAGCATAATGAAGTTCAAAGCAGAACAAATTACATAATATTTGTAGTGTCGTAAGCTATGACCCAAAAGTCCTAGGACCAATCGCGAGCGAAGCGAGCTGGATGCGAGCGCAGCGAGCTACGCGCGAGCGCAGCGAGCTATGCGCGAGCGAAGCGAGCGCGAAAATTTTTAGCATATTTGTTCGAGCCGTTTGAGCATAAAGAAGTCCAAAACAGAACAAATTACATAATATTTGTAGTGTCATCATCATATTTGTTGAAATTTTTTTGCTTATACGTTCGGGGTCTAGTTTATTAGTACATCAAATTTTATAGCTTCTTCTACGTAAGAACTAAGTGATCAAGTTATGTTGTTGAGTGTTTTTCAAGCCCCTGCCTTAGTTTAACGACTGTTTGTGCTAAGAGGACCTACAATTTAACGTTTAATCCGACCCACAGTAGCGCACAGATGAAAATAATTTTTTTACAACAGTCATGTGCAGGAGAGGTTATGCAATAAAGCGACTTACACGCGGGTGGAGCCGCGGTTAAGTTAATAAGAGAGTTACATTGATAAAGCAAAATGATAATTGTTAACAATACTACTACATACGATACATAAACAATAACGAAGGTCGAAATTTGTGTAAACAGTGAGAGAAGTCTGTGAAAAAGAATTTTGTGAGTAAAACAGGAGACCGACTTCGGTCTATGGCATAGTGTGGCATTTCACTCACCAGTAAAGTAAAGGCGCGGCAAATTTTAAGTATTTATGATTGGTAATAATACTTAGCATATGTATATCAGGTTAAATTTTGTTAGTTATTTTCTTAAAAAAAAAAGATTTTTACTCGAAGTACAGTTAGATACTATATTTGATCAGTTATCAAGCGAGATGAAAAATAGGGAATGATGATAAAAAAGTAACAAAAATAAGGTTGTATGTATTTTTTAATGCCACTTAATACAAAAATAAAATGAAAAAATTCGTCGAAAAATTACCAAAATGGCCATATAAAAATAGGGGTTGATGATAAAAAAGTAAAAAAATTAGGGTTGTATGTATTTTTAATGCCACTTAATACAAAAATAAAATAATAAAAATCGTCGAAAAATGAAAAAAAAAAATTTAAGGGTGATCAACCCTTATCACTTAGGGGTAAAAACGTTACATAGTAGCCGATTCTCATACCTACTGAATACGCATATGAAATTTGGTAATGATCTGTCAAGCCGTTTCGGAGGAGTACGGTAACAAACACTGTGACACGGAAATTTACTAAAATGGCCATAAAAAATAAGGGTTGATGTTAAAAAAGTGAAAATTTAGGGTTGTATGTATTTTTTGATGCCACTCTATATAAAGTTCAAATAAAAAAAAATTCGTCGAAAAAATAAAAAAGATATTTAAGGGTTAACAACCCTTATCACTTAGGGGTAAAAACGTTACACAGTAGCCGATTCACATACCTACTGAATACGAATATGAAATTTGGTAAAGATCAGTCAATCCGTTTCGGAGGAGTACGGTAACAAACACTGTGACACGGAAATTTACTAAAATGGCCATAAAAAAATAGGGGTTGATGATAAAAAAGTAAAAATTTAGGGTTGTATGTATTTTTGAATATCGTATCATAAAAAAAATAAAAAATTAAAATTTGTCAAAAAAATGTAAAAAAAAATTGAGGGGTGGACCACCCTTATTATTTAGGGGTGTGAAAAATAGATGTTAGCCGATTCTCAGACCTACCTAATATGCTTACCAAATTTCAGAGGAATCGGTCCAGCCGTTTCGGAGGAGTATCGAGACTAACATTGTGACACGAGAATTTTATATATAAGATAAGAAGATGCTTCTACTTTCAAATCTTACTCATTTATTATTATTTTCCGTAAAATGTATAAGAAATAGCAAAACAAACATTAAACGTATAATTTGTTTACATTTTTTTTGCACACCATATACTTTGGTAATGACGTTAGCGCGTATTATTGAGCAAGATAGCGAGCGGTTTAAACGTAATGTATAATAAATATACTATATGAAATAAATGTGTTTGTTAAACGCTGATTAAGTACTTTATTGTCAAGCCTAAACTTTTCATAGATTTACTAAATTCACCAGTATTTATACCACTTTGTTATGTCAGTTTGTAAAAAATTAACTCATTTTTTATAAGGTTAAAAATAAAACTCATTTTGACACTCGTAGCGCCATCTGTCGATAGTGCTGCGCAACTCGTACAAAAACTTAGGTATAAATCTAGTAAACCATATTATTCGTGATAATAAAATTAGTTATATGAAGAATGTAAGTTCTTACCAATGCAGGCCACTTGCATTCCTTCCCGTCATGTATCCGGGGAGCCCACACAAGAGTTCGTTCCACTAAAAACACTCGAAACGTTCTACGAGAATATACTGCCACCCACTCGCGTCTTTGCCAGTCGGCACCGTCATATTCCACTAACACCTGAAACAATTAAAACATATTTGTTGGTTTTCAAACATTTATAAAGTTGAACAATAAGTTTGTATTATACAAACAAAATAAACCGAAACTGCACAAAAGTAGCAAAGAAACTACTAGCGCCATCTATTAACGAGTAGCTGAACTTTTTGACCAAATGAAATGTGAAACGTGAACCACGGCGACATGGGTTTATAATGGTACGCAATTCGCTGTACAACGTTTCGTAAAGTTATATGCTGAAGTTCACTAGGTGGCACCTCTTGTTAGCAAGAGGCTGAATCAATACGAGACTGCAGCGACTACGCGACCCCGCCCATGCCGGTGCGAAAAGGAAGAAGATAGTTCTGAAAGAGACGACAACAATAACAAATCAACTTTCTAGTGCTATTAAAAAAAACAATCATGCCCGCGTATTTTAAAAGTTTTCGGTCCTATTATTTTACGAGATGAAAGAAAAGAGAATATTTAAGCAGCATGCCCAACAAATTGAATATAGTTTATATTTAAGTATCATACACATATTAGGTAGGTAAGTAACTATTAAGTATTTGTGCATTGTGTCGGCTCTTAAACTGTCCTAGTTTCTGAAGCCCTATCAGCATCTTCTAAGTCTAAGTAGGTAGATAGACTAAGTATCTAATTAGCAACTGTCGCATGCACATAGACTAGATATAGATACCTACATAATAGATCAAGATCTACGTATTCGTTTGTTATGCTAATAATAGCTATGAGAAGTAAGAAGAGACATGATAAATATTAGCATTCATATCAAAACAGTGGCCTGTTTTTTTTTACTCCCGCTGAGATTCGCACAAGACGCGGGAGGTAGAACCAATTTAGCAATAACTATAGCGTTTAGGTACATTTAGTACTAGTTGACCCGGCAAACGTTGTTTTGCCTTATTATTATTAGGTATTTTCAATAAAACTGACATGACAGTCGTTGTAGACATGTCGTTGACTGACACTTATGTGCAATGCCATAAGGTTACATTATAAGTAAACGTTTAATAATCATCATCATAAGTCAACATTCATTAACTTTTTTTATACAGTTTGGACACTAATTTTAAATATACTAGCCAATGTGTTATTCTGATGTACAATAGATTTTAATGAAAGTTCACTATAACGTGACTATGTTATAGTGAACTTAATTTTAAATCTATTCGAATGGTTTTGCGTGAAAGAGAAACAAACATCCATTCATCTAAACAAACTTTCGCGTTTAAAATATTAGTAGGAGGTAGGATATAGACTCAATACTCGTAGTTTGACGACCTCGTTAGCGTAAAGGTTACCATGCCAGTCTGCTAATCAGAAGGTTCCGGGTTCGATTCCCGGCACGGTCAACATCTTTGTGCTTAACTAAATTTGTTGGCTGTGGGTCTGGGTGTTAAATATGTATTTATATATAATATGCATGTATGTAGGTATATGTAGTAGGTATATCAGCTGTGTTAGCAACCATAATACGAGCTAGAAATGGTTCAGTATGGGGCTAACCAGCCGTGTGTGAATGTGTCAAAAAAAAAAAAAAGTTTGACTACATAATACACCCAAACATTTTACCAGGAGGGCGGTTACCATACGAATCAGCGACACTGGCCGAATGTGGGGCATACCTAGTCTGGAAATACTGGCTCTCACGGAGGCTACCTAAACACAGTGACACGTGTTATTATTTATTATTTCAGAACATGGGTAATATTAAGATAAGATAGTAAACAATTTCAGTGCGCCATATTCTAAGGCTTTGGGCATGCAATTAAAAGAAACATATATAAAAAGGAACATATATCTAGAATACTTATATAATACATACAATTTACTTTACAAATTACACAAGACAACACAAGTTTACAGAAAAAAAAATACATTGACCAGAACAAACTGGAATAAGAAAAAAAAATAATGTCATATGAATTCAAATTAGTAGTCCCAGAAACAAAATTATAATTTTAGAGATTTATCCTTTAGAAATTCGTCAATATCATAATATGCTTTGCCTGCTAGATAGCGTTTTAGTCTTCTCTTAAATAGACTGATCGAGTTATGTTCAATAATCTTTTGGCAGGTAATTGTACAATTTGACGACCTCGTTAGCGTAAAGGTTACCATGCCGGTCTGCTAATCAGAAGGTTCCGGGTTCGATTCCCGGCCCGGTCAACATCTTTGTGCTAAACTAAATTTGTATGTATATGTAGTATATCAGTTGTGTTAGCAACCATAATACGAACTAGAAATGGTTCAGTATGGGGCTAACCAGCCGTGTGTGAAATGTGTCCTAATATTAAAAAAAAAATCGGCTCCATAGATAGTACACTTATTAGCTCCCTCAAGACAATAAATACATAGTTAAGTGCCTATTTCGAGAATATCAACATAAAATTAGCAAGTTTACTCGGCCCTTTCTTGGATCAGAGCTCGAAGGTTTATTTATTCATGGAATCAGCACATCACTAGCAGCTGTGGGTACTAACCGAACTAAGTTTAGTTTAGCTACTAAGTACATGTCTAAACTACACGTTCTGCGAACATTGTGGCATTTCATCTGGGCGCTACCGTGGGTCGGATGACTTTTTAAATTGTAGGTTCCGGCTATTAGTCTTAGTACATCAGAGGTCTTCAGGCGGCTAGAAAACTCTCGACACTAGAGCTTGACCACTTAGCCCATACGATGAAGAAGAAGATGTGGGTAAATACAAAATACATACATATTTATAATAGTAGTATGTCATTATTATCGTATAATACCTACTTCAGTAGTTAGATATAATAGTATAAGTATTTATAGCTCCTATTCAAGGTTGATAATCTAGGCCAAATCTTCGTCTATACTGCCGCACTAGCGATTTCTGGCATAGCATAAACAGTCCACTATACGTTCCTACTGGGTCTCAAGGCCTTCTCTCATGAGCGGAGAAAACAATTTAATAAAAAAAAATAGAGATAATAAAAAAGATGATTAAAATTAAATTAAATTAAGAGGAGAGAGATATACCGCTGGCAAAGTGCAGATTATACACAAATACAAAACTTTATTAACCATAAATAACATACGTTTAAGGCAAGTAACACTACAATAATTACTTAAGGCTTTCCGAGCCCCATACTAAATGCTTCTCAGACTGGCAACCATTTCCTCTAAGATTTTTAAATAGTAATCACTTAACATAAACTTAAAATGAACTAATTGGGGCGCGAAATAGGTAATATTATACATTTTTTATCGCAAAACAGATATATCAGCGTGATTTTTTCCAGCAAAATACACATGTATGAGTGCAGTGCAACAACTTAGCTGTTCAGTTGACAGTGTCGCTAGTGGAGATTTGTTGCCACCTAAGAGTGCTGTCGAACTTGTAATTCCAATTTTGGCCACCTGAACAGCTAAGTTGGTGACATGTATACGTATACATTGTTAGTTTCCGTTTCCGTTAGTGTCATTCTCTCTGCCAAACATGAACCCAAGCTTACCATCCGTAGTAATAAATCAACAAAATTCCGATAGATGGCAGGATCAAAAACAGTATTGTTAAAGAGTTTGATGAAATTTATTTATTATTTTTAAATAAATTACTGCTATTTTTATATTAAGTATCGTAATAGAATTAAAAATTTAAAATATGTATAATTTTGTTTGATTATTTGAATGAAATTTAGTTATGTCAATGTCAGTTTGTCATATTTGACATACTTAAAAAAACGTATTTATATTGCAGCAATAATTTTTAGGGTTAGGTACCCTAAGAATGAAATTAATATACTACTGCGATCTTTTCTGTACTTAAAAGATAAAAACGAATGCCTTTTACAAAATATTCGTTGTCTGTCTTTCTGTCACCAGGCTGTTTCTTATACACTTTGATAGCTGAAAATTTCACAAATTATTTGTTTCCGTTGCCGCTATAACCCAAGAGTATACAAGTACTAGATACGCTATAACAACAAATACTAAAAACAGAAAATATACAAATATAAAGGGTGGATGACACGTTTTTAAAGTGTACCTTAAAAGACGTGTTATATTTTGTATTTTTGCTCAATATCAAAAACGATAACAGGACACTAAAGAATTCTACAGAATATTAAGCTACGTATTACCTCTTTTTACTCTATCTTTACAATGACACTTGGTAGATTCTTTCATGATTTCTCTCTTTCTTTCTTTCAAAATAAAATGAATGTTTGATATGGGGTTCCCATACAAAAAACATGTTTTTTCGCCATATTTTAATAATGGTACGGAACCCTTCACGCGCGAGCCCGGTTCGTACTTGGCCAATTATATCAAATTTTTATACCTACGTCTTTTGTTTACCTATCAATATCTTTAACAATCTCATAATTACAAAAGGCTTGTTTGTTTGTTTGTTTGGATGTTTTTATGTTTTTTTGACGCGAATAGGCTCCGAAACTATTGGACTAAAATTAAAAATTCTTACACCGTTGGGAAGTTACATTATCCCCAAATGACATAGGCATTATATTTTGTTGCAAAGGGTAAGAAATTCTTATTAAGACTCCAGTAATGTAACACAAGGTATAAAAAAGAGTAAAAAATTTGTTTCATCGCATGCGCTAAGAAAAGTTAGTTGTGGCGGGTGTCGTTTAGTATGTCTTGAGAGCAGCGGAACCCATATATACAAAAAAAACTTTAATCTATGTCAAAATTATAATGCGATAAAGTTTAAATGTTTGTTCGTAACGAATAAAATATTACACTTCTGAACGACTTTCAAACATATCTCCTAGAATTGTTTTTTTTTTATGCCCGTGCTAAGCCGGGACGGGCCACTAGTGTATAATTATATCAACGATACATGTAAACTGCCAGGTGTATATTTATAATAACTAAGATTTCGACAGGCCTCTTACCTTAGAATAATAATAATAGTTTTTTTTTATTTCAAATGAAGCTAAAATAATATCCATAGTCTATTATATATAAATTCCCTGATAATATGTAATTATTTACTTTTCTAATCATTAGACTTGAAGCTGTTATTCCGGATGAACCGATTTTGATGTTCTTAGCTATGTTTTATGATATTCGGATGTCCGCCAAAATAGCGGATATGATATTATTCGCAACTTTCCCAAATGAAATGGCTTACATTTTGGAATCATGCGAAAAATACAACTGTTTCATGCAATATGTTACATGATTCGTGAGAAAAGTTTTTTCTTGTTACTCGTATCATGTACCCAATAGATTTATTTTTTAATTTCATTTGAGGTTTTAAGGTATGCACTATGAATATTAACATACACGAAAACGAAACCTATTGAAAATATTGACTTTCCCATAATATTCCTTTAAAAAAAAAGAGTTTCGAACAAAATAAAATAGCAAAATTAATAATTCATGAGATTTGAACCATAGTCAATTTAAATCATAAAAATATTTCCTGTTCCAAAAATGCTTCCTCTACGAACGAGCCATATAATCGACAATTGAGCGTTCGAAATTGGCATGCATATTCAAATATGCTGAAGTTCAAGTGACAAAAAAAATTGTCAATGCTAGTGTGAGTGTAGCCGCATCGTCACAGAATAGATGATAGTATTTATGGGTTTATTTGACTTTTGCTACCGACGCCTTAGTAGATGGTGTTTTGTGATGAGCCCTAAAAATAATACATTAACAATAGATTTCGCGTAACGATTCAGAAGTTCTGAAAGGGATAATTTGAGCCGCTAGGATAAAGAAAACATACTTATGAAAATTTAACGCCATCTAGCGGCATCTGAGCACTTGTGGCATGCTAACGAACAGCCTTAATACTTAAAAATACTAGTTAGATTAAATTAAATAAACATTTTCAATTTCATTAAATAAATATGCTTCCCCATTAAATACATAACATAACATAACAGCACTGGTTTTTCATTTCTATTAAATTTAAAATACTACTTTTTAGGGTTCCGTACCTAAAAGGTAAAAACGGCACCCTATTACTAAGACTCCGCTGTCTGTCTGCCTGTCTATCTCCAGGCTATATCTCAGAAACCGTAATAGCTAGAAAGCTGAAACTTTCACAAGATATGTACGAGTATTTCCCGTGCCGCTATAACAACAAATAACTAGGTACTAAAAATAAAAAATAAAAAATATTAAGGATATACCCCATACAATAAAGCAAAAAATTACGAAAATATCAAGTTTACTGTATGGGGTTTTAGTATTTGTTGTTATAGCGGCACGGGAAACACATATCTTGTGAAAGTTTCAGCTGTCTAGCAATTACGGTTTCTGAGACACAGCCTGGAGACAGACAGACTCGGTTCATTAGTATCGGAGCCTATTCGCGTCAAACAAACAAACAAGCAATCAAGTGTTCCTCTTTACATTTTTGGTAAAGACCACATAATAATAATAATAATAAATAAATAATAAATATTAGGACACATTTCACACATGGCTGGTTAACCCCATACTGAACCATCTCTAGTTCGTGTCATGGTAGCTAACACAGCTGATATACTACATATACATACATACATACATATTTTATATAGATACATATTTAACACCCAGACCCACAGCCAACAAATTTAGTTAAGCACAAAGATGTTGGCCGGGCCGGGAATCGAACCCGGAACCTTCTGATTGACAGGCCGGCATGGTAACCTTTACGCCAACGAGGTCGTCGATATATAATAGAAATGAACGATTGTCGATTTTCATTTTCCCCGCTCATTTCGCGGCCCGGATCAATCCAGGCTGGGGGGAAGGCGGCGCGGCGCGGGGCTTCTCGTCTCGCCGGTAAAAGAACTTTAGTTTAATAGGTCACTGAACCCGATGGAATAATAATACGAGTACAAATAATTGATTTTAATTGATTTTTAACCGACTTCAAACCCCCCTTTACCGCTACGAAATATTGTATTTATTGTAATGACATCTTTTGACGATTCCAATTTGAAGTTTAGTATTATATAAGTGAAATGTAATATCTTTGTGACTTATTGGAAAATAAATAACATTCATTCATTCATTAATAAGGACAAAATCGAAACTTTTGCACAATTTCGGGACTCAAAAGAAAAAGAAAACAACGCGTAAAGAAACTTCAAGGGGTCATCATTGTCATTCAATCATCAATCATTGAACCCATTGGAGAAAGTAAAATAGAGTAATAGTATAATTGTAATTGTATAATTATCAACTAGAGGTTACCCGCGGCTCCGCCCGCGTGTAGGTCGTTTTTCGGGTAGCCTGTGGAAAAATTCAATTGTATCCTATTCCCGTGCCAATTTTATATAAACATTACATTAAATTAAATAATTAGAATACGTGAATCATACCACTCAGTGAACCACATACTTAAATTCCAATTCAGAAGTATTTAATTTCAAAAACACAAAACTTTCCCTTTGAACTTTAAACCCCAATGGCATACCTTAATGCACTCCTGGCAAGACTTTAACTTAATAAATAAAGAATTTTCCAAAGATACTTTCACCTCCCCCCGCCCCCCCCCCCCCAACCCTTAGTTAACCCCTGGCAAAAAGTTGATACCATTATTTTTAATTTTACATAATATTTATTCCAAATTTTATTGCTAGAAGTTCAAAAACATAGAAGTTTCATACAAACTGTTTTAACCCCTTTCACCCCCTTAAGGTTAGAATTTCCAAAAATCTATTCTTAGTACACGTTTAAGTACTAAAATATATACACACTCCAAATTTTACACATCTAAGTTCAAAATCACAAAACGTTCATTTTTAACTTTCAACCCCAATGGTATCCCCCTTAATACACCCCAGGCAAAAAATAATAATTTTAATTTAACCATTTAATAATATACTACCATAACAATTTTCAAGACTTTGACTTGATAAATAAAGAATTTTCCATACAAACTTTCACCCCTCATTGCAAAACCTTAGTCTATTATAATTATAGTCGTATTAAAACTCCTGGCAAAAAAACTTGATATCATTATTTTTTATTTTACATAAACTGTACATATTCTAAATTTCATTGCTATAATTTAAAAAACATAGAAGTTTCATACAAACTGTTTTCACCCCCTTAAGGGTAAAATTTCTAAAGATCTATTCTTAGTACACGTTTAAGTACTAAAATATAACCACACCCCAAAGTTAACACCTCTAAGTTCAAAAACACAAAACTTTCATTTTTACCTTTCAACCCCAATGACATCCTCCGTAACGCACACCTGGCAAAAGTTTTTATAATTTTAATTTAACCATTTAATAATCTACTACCAAAACAACTTTCAAGACTAACTTGATAAATAAAGAATTTTCCATACAAACTTTCAGCCCCCATTACAAACCCTTAGTTCACCCCAGGCAAAAAAAACTTATAACTAATATTATTTTTTATTTATCATAAACTAAAATATTCTATTTATATTCTAAATGTAATTTCTGGAAGTGTTATACCCGTTCGTAGAGTTATTGCGTTAACTTTGTTTCCCAAAAACGATAATAGATGGCGCTGTATCGCCTTAAAACACGCAAACGGTGTATCGATCAATGTTTATGACATGATTGTAGTGTGAGGATTGCTGGGTAGCTGCGGCTGGTCATATTATGTCAAACACGTTTTTGGACCTGCTTCTATGTAGTCATCTATCTCTTGAAGATGATGATGAAGAAACGAAGCAGATATTAATTCATTAAATAGTACTCAGCAGTTTTACATAGTACATACGATTGTTGGAGAATATCTATCTTTATATCTTATATATAAAATTTCCGTGTCACAGTGTTTGTTACCGTACTCCTCCGAAACGGCTTGACCGATTTTTTCCAAATTTTATATGCGTATTCAGTAGGTCTGAGTATCGGCTACTGTATATTTAGTTTTTTTTTTATTAAGGTAAAACAACGTTTGCCGGGTCAGCTAGTAGACTATAAATATAAATGAGTTTATGAAAAAATATAAAAGTATTCCATAATCAAAAGGCGTAGTAAGAAGGCAGAACATAAAATAAAAACATTTGAAAATTCTAAATTCAGATTTCAAATGTGACAATCTCTATTTGCCGCCAATCTTATATATCGTAGCTCGAGCCATGCCATGCCAGCAAACTTTTAGTAAAGATAAAAATGTGTCTTTCAAACCAAGTATAAATAAAATAATAAACTAAAGCATTAATCACACAAAAATATTTATAGAAATTGTTTGCAGATTGGATAGTTTATTGAAATTATTTAGATAATAATTATGCAGACATTTCAGTGAACAAGGAAACTTCTTGCGTCTTCTTAGAGAAAAAGATTCCGAAATTATTCTAAATTCAAAAGTGACAGTTCTCATCTCCCGCCAAAAATCAATTCAATATCGACACTCGAGACGAGGCCGGGGCTTCGCGCCTCCCCGGTAGTCTTCTGGTTCAGTGGGTCATTGACCCCGGCGTAAGGTGGCAGACGCATGGCCGCACGGTGCAAAAACACAGACCTGTCGCGCGCTGGGAATCTCTGTTGGGAGTTGAGAAGAATTCTAAACATTCTGCAGATTGGAAGTTATTGATTTTGGAACATTTTTATGTTACTTTTCGGAAAACCAAAAATATAATAGCTAAAATACGTACGTAGAGTACTTCCGACGTGTATGTAGTCTAGCCTAGTAAAGTGATTCAAATTCTGTTTATTAATAATTTAATAAAGATTTTTTTGATTATTGTGTATTTTTTTTATATAAATGACACTTAAAGTTTAACCAAACGTATCATATAGACCTCAGAATACAGAAACTGTATTCTGAGATATAGACAACTTTCTAGGTAAATAAATGACGATTGGCCATAGTACCGGGGTGAGATTTTAATATGTAGGTAGGTATTATCTTGGATCTTGACCCCTTCCCTCGGACCTGTGCCGTCTCTTGAGGTATACGAGGCAAAGGCCTAATTTGGATCATCGCTCCAATATAGTTAGTTTATTTCTTGTGTTGCGATACCCGAATAGGGTCCGTTATGAGATACCTACCTTAAATGTATAATATCTTAATTATGCCATAACGAAGCAATAAATGTATTTGACTTTGACTTTATTTGCTGACACCAGTATCGGAAAGTCCAATTTATTTCTATGTGGTTAAAGTCTTATTTCAATTTCGGTTACAATTTTCAAACTTTTCACTGTTTCTACGAAACGATACCTAAAGTTATCTTTCATATCCGATTTTTTCTATCTATCCATAAAAATACAGATAATAATTACGCCTGACCAACAAATAGGTGCGACATAATATTTTTTAAGGTACATAATTAAGGTATTTTTAGGACAAAATATTTTTTGCTAAGGGAATGCGCGAGGTTATCCCTTAACAAAACTATAATCAAACCTACTAAGCTAATAAGAAGTATTATGTACTTTAACATACTACTAATATTGCAAAATCTCTAAGAACGTGACCAAATAAATAGGTAAGTAATAACAACTACACTTAGAAGAAGTACAAAAACAAACAAACATCTGAAAAATATGAAAGAAACCTATGAATTGTTTGTGACAGATCTCGGACGGCGGTTACGAAATATGTATACGAATAGAATAGGGGGCGAGATCCGCGGGCTGGGAAATACTTGCGGCAGAAAATTTCTGTAGCGATTCAGCGAGGAAATGCTGCCAGCTTACGGGTACTTTTAGGCGAGGGGCTTTGACGTAGTCTTTACGACTTCATTTTATTTAATTTTATTCTTTTTGACTGTAATTTACTAGAAAATAAACAAGAATTGATTTGAAATAAACATTCTTTACCAATGAAACCTTAAACAAAGTAAGTCAGTTCAGTTTTAAATTATATTTATTATATACAGAAATACAAATAAATTAAAACAGTAGTGTACATACAAGCCTTTGGATCCTACTATTTTGTAGCAATATTTAAAATTTCGTTTACAAGGATCATTAAGCCTATCGAAACTTTTTACAGAATTAATGTATTTTTACACACTTGGCGAATAATTTTTACATTTAGTATAAAAAACACATATTTATATCTATTATTGTATGCTTAGTAGGCACTACAATTTTTAAACTAACAATATAAAAAGCTATAATAATGAACTACATTAAAACCACATACAAACAAAGTAAGTAACATATAGCTTCTAAGTAACTTCAAGGTAAACACAAACACATATGAACATAACTAACAATGCATGGTAAAGTGCAGCGTAGGTAGATACTTCAACCTTTCTGTATTCTGAGACTTCAACAATAAACCCAAGATATCAAACCGCGAGTAATCTAAAACCAAACTAGCGTGAGAATATGAGATAAAGAATCTAACTCTCGTACTAGTAAAGTATCGTGATAAACGTCGACCTTGGTAGCGGCAACAATTTAACTCGCCTATTGAACTGAAACAATAACCGGTTAGTTTAACAATGCTTTAATCGTTTTATTGCTGTTACTTTGCAGGATAGGGCCAAGTGGCGTGCCTTGGGAGAGGCCTATGTCCAGCAGTGGACGAGCATAGACTTATGATAATATGCTGATGACTTTGCTCTTGAACATATAGCCATAGCATTCCTATGACGACCTCGTTGGCATAATTATTACGATTGTGATAAACTATTTTTTTTTAACTGTTGGTGTTAAATATGTATCTTTATATAGTATGTAAGTAATGCAAACTAGAAATGGTGCCATACATTTTATGATCTAAGAATCAAAACTAAACTCATTTTGATATTTGCAAACTGAGATTGCAAACGACCTGCATCAAATTCAAAATGTCCAAGCAAATTCCGTCTACAATTTGTGAAGGGAAATTATGAAACCTTCAATTGATATTAAATATACAAAGAATTAATTTATGGACGTGAATTAATTTTATTTAATTAAAGAATTAGTTACGTATTCAGCTACAGACTTAAGACGATATTCTAATATTGAGTTCTAATGAAGCTTAATGTAATCTAATAAATATTTTCAAAGCATCTAGTTCAAATATGTAATTAAATCTCTGAGAAAAATTAAACTCAGTACCTGAATGAACAATACTGAAGACTGAAGAGCAGCAATCTATTTTCTATGATCAAAGTATCCCTGAAACAGTTCATAGTGGTTATTTAGTCAATAAGAGGCTAAGCGAAGCTTTGGACGAGGGAGCTCTCTACCTGAGCCTCTGTTTCCTGAGAGGTATCATCCGGGGGTCATCAAAAGTAGAGTTAATAGGTATCTTCTAGGTAAGTGTGCCACACCGTAGACTACAGCGCAGCTTAGCACCAGGCAAGTTGTATTCAAACGCATACCAACCATGGGTAAAAAAAGAGGAGTTATAAAAGGCTGTGCGTAATAAAATGTATCGAATAATGTAAGTTTGGTTGTATTGAAATCAAACAGCAAGTGACCTTGCAGGCACTGGCCGACCTCTGCCTGTATGCATATTGAATGAGCTCTGACAGCTGCGGTATAAAGTTCTTCAAGTCGAGAAAAGACTAGAAATGTAGCGCCCGTAACTCGGCTCACTAAGGTGATCTGATGCGATCATCTCGGTTAAGGAGCTATTGCGCCAAGCAAAAGTTGAGCCTGACCTACCGGCAGTGGATATTTCACGAAATAAATTCATATAAAATCAACAGTTAACAATGTTGAAATTATTAGCTCTAACGATTCTAGATAATATCATTATGTATCTACCAAAAAAAAGTAGGATTTGCTTTAATTTCTTTATTACATTCATAATCGTACACCTACTAACCTACACCTACACTATTTAAAAAACTATCGAATTTTAACGTAATCGTGTTTTGTGAGTAAAATGTATACAGTGTGATGAAATCACACCTTGTAAGTATTCAAATTCAAATCAATTTATTGCGAATATTAGAGGTATAGTTACAGACAGGTATTGGGTCAGAGAAAAAGTGCACCATATTCTGCCTACCGGCGTGCAATAATCAATAGTCTATGATAAAACTTAAAGCTAATTAAATATACTCGTACATTATTGATTATTTAGATTAGTATGTTATTCATTTTAGAGTCTAGTATTAATTCCTAAAGAGAGTAGTTACGAGTGCAAAAAATATTTCTTTCAAAGAAAGCGTAAAACAGCAAACTCTTTCATACTCTGTGGCACGCAGGGCAGTAAAGCCAGATTCCATTATGAGCAAGTCGGCTCCCGTATTCGGAACACCCCCAGTGTTGCTCATAAAGCGTCCCTGATAAAACCCTAGGGGAACGAGAGGGGGTGGGAGGGCCGAGACACGGTTTTATATTGCGCTGTGCTGAAACGTGTCAGTTATAAAGATATTGTCGTGAAACTTGCGAGACGAGACAAGGCCGGCGTAGTACTACGAGAGAAATACATAAGCATTTACACACTGTACAGGTACATGTTTTATTTAGATGTACGACTATTACAGTTTAGGTAAGCCATAAGGTAAGAATAGATGGTTGTAAGTTTAGGTTTATTATGGCTTTACGACAGAGTTTTGCTGGTAGCAAAAATCTGTCGCTTAGTAGATGGTGTTTTGTGATGAGCCCTAAAATATAATTCATTAACAATTAGCTGTCGCAAAACGATTCAGAAGTTACGAAAGAGCTAATTTGGGTGGTCGCCACTAAGAAATTTTGGGATTTTCTGAACTTTAGTTAATACCTACTTGTTTCTTCTAGCAATCCCATTTCCAAAGTATATTTTGCCTAAGTAAAGGCGAACGTTATTGTGTGCTTAAGTTTGTTACGCTCAACTGCAGAGCAGAGCAGAGATTTATTTAATTTTGGTTTGGAGATATTTTACGTCTTCTTAAACACATAAGCTAATTTATATAAATATAGGCTAGTTGACCCGTCAAGGCCGTTGTTTTGCCATATTAAACATAAAAATAATGTGGAAAATATAACAACGTACTTTAAATTAAGTACATCAAAAGTAGGTTGGAAATGGTGATGACATTTTATTCTGTGACTATCAATACTGTAGTAGGTTTAGAAGCTCTACTCAAAATGCCAACAATAATGCAGGCACATTAATGATAATAGTAGGGGCTACATAAATATATATTGATAGATAAAATTAAAATACTCACAATCGCAAAAATATACAAAAAGAGTCAAACAAAAAAACTTAAAAGCTAGTGCCTTAACCGGCGACCCTATAGCTGATAGCGATCTCGTTCAGGCAAAAAAAGTGATGTGGAATAAGAAAAAAATGGATAAAGTCCCAAACTCTTTCAAAACAATTCAACAAACTTTCAAGGTCGCGTTTTTGGTTCCATACAGTATTTAAATTTAGCACCAATATTAGGGAAATTGATTCAAACAAAGCGTTTACATAATGCCTTGAAAGCAAATCTATTTCGTCTGGCATTGCATGCAAAACACGATATGCTAGTGTTGGTGATATCATCGCATTAAATAAAGTTGGTATTGACCTGAGAGTGAATACGAATGGTGTATGACTGCATGTTGCAAGCCTCATTCAATAGGCATCGGTGTTTCAAGACACGCCAAATGCGTTTATTCAAATCGACGTGCTGAGGAACCCAGAAATTAAAAAAAAGCACGAAAATATACTAATCAGATTAGTCTAAACCTTTTCGATTTAATTAGAAAAAATATAAAATACTTTATGAATACAAAAATATTTCATGAATGTCTTTTTCGTCCATATAGCAAGCAATGCAGGCAGTAATTATGATGATTGCACCACTAAATACTAACACCCTCCTAAATAAAACAAAAAAATAAGTAAATAAATTTTTCACCTTATTTTTAAGTCCAAAATTAAAGTAATTATTTTTTATTATTTTTTGGGATCATTTTGTACATATTCTTGTAATGTGTAACCAGACTCAATAAATTATACATTTAAAAGTTCATGTCCTTTTACTTGCCAAATGATTACGAGCAAGAGAAACCGACCTTTAAACGTTAATATATTGCTAACCTATTAAGTATACACTGGATGTTGAACTAGAAAATGCGTTAATGATTTTGTTATAAATATTCCATAGATCTTTTTCGATAGAAAAGGTAATTTGGTATTATACTAGTTTGATCATTCTGCAATAAGAACGAAATAGACGGAAAGTGAAAACAGTTAGTATTTGCCCAAACATAGTATTGGATGTAAAATCGGTATGCTACGCAGAATATTTATCAATCAAAAAGATACAAATTCTCCCATTGTTCGTGGACTATTATATCTTATAGATAGAATATTATATCTTCTTCTATCTATGTGCATTACTAAACTAGTTACAAAGATACGGTTGTCTAGTTATAGCTTGTCGTCGTCAACTGACATCCTGTTAGACATCGTAAGCCCTTCCACCGCAACTTCCTTAGTTCCCTTACACCCCTTTATGTTTCCCTAGATAGGGGATTCAACCAACCCTACTCTGACAATCTCTTTGTATCGGGCCGTTTCAGAACTTGCTAATACTCTGATCCAAGTTCTTGCTACTCTGTTTTACATGTACTGAAACTGTGATGAAGTAAACCTAGAAGTTGTGGATAAGAAATAGATTAATGGATCTGAAGAGCTGAACAATGAGTCAGACTATGGCAAAAGCCTACTGACGAGGCAAAATAAGTGACAAATTAATATTGGGCGTAGAAAACGATTTATATTCTGAATATCTTATATGTTTTAGAGTGTTCCTATTAAAAAGTTTATAGCATGTCGTGACCGGCTAAGAAACAACCGAACTTAGTGATTCATTATACGTAAGGTATACAAGACAGAATAAAACATAAATTTTAATGACACTAACAAATTTTATAAACAATCCCATCCGTAATATTCCTATAGACGATGCACCGAGCGGTCAACGTTCGGATTGCGCTTCCATAACGGTTGGTTTCACTCCGCGTTTGTTTATATTTCGTTTTGTTAGGTTGGCATTAGTCACTGGCCGGTGCGTTGCGCCTGCGACGCTACGTCTACGGCTATGAACGCGGAAGTAAAGTAACTAACCAGGAATCTGGGTAGGTAATGCGGAAACGCAATAGAGACTGAAGACAATGTTGGAATCTTCTTTTCATTGTGACTATTTTTAGGTAAGAACAATGAATTTTGGAATGAGGGAAACGGCTCAGGATTTTGTTTTATAAAATTTTGGGAGACGTTAATCGTGTTAGGTAAATTCATTTTGGCCTAAAGACAATGTTGATTTTTTTTAGAATCTTCTTTTGATGCTGACTATTTTTAGGTAAATACTATAATGAATTGTTGAATCAGGGAAACGGCTCAGGATTGATTGGTTTATTTATAAAATTTTGGGAAACTGCAAGGACGGTAATCGTGTTAGGAAAATTCATTTCGGTTGGTATTTCTACAATTACGACAAAGGTATACAAATACATACATACTATTTATTTTAGACTATATGAAAGTAAATTTGTGTTCATTAAATAAATGTTAGTACCTATTGTAAAATATTATTTCTACCAATGGGGCAGATAACATTGTCAGAACGTGTCAATGCAGAATACATTTGAAAATTCGCTTCCTCTTCCTTTGTCAATTTCTTGTAATCTGGTTATGCAAGAGATATAACATGAACTTTTTGATATTTTCTGTATTGATATAACTCATTATATCATTCTCTACTGTACCCTATTCCATCCCGCAGCTGAGCAAAGATCTTCCCAACGATTCCCACACTCGTCTGTCTTGTATCATTCTCCATATTATTTAAATTATGGACCTTACATAACAAGACAACACATATAACAGGTACAACCTTCTGTGGAGTTCAGTGCACCCCTTATCTTAAATACCTAGTTCTTACTTATAGCCTAAATTTAATTTATACATAATTTAAGACTCGGTGTATTTTTCTTTGTATATAATTATATAATTGTAAATAGTTTACTTAATCTTAATGTAGTATTTAAGCCTAGTCATAATAATAGTTCTTAGCATTGTAATTTATTTTATTAATAATTTTATATAATTAAATTTCTAATAGTCTAAGTGATACGTTTGGTTTAGCTGGAAGTGTCATTTATATAAATAAACGGAATGATAAGTGGTATTGTGTACGAAATAAATAAACTGAAACTCATAGACTTATAACGCAGCTTAAGCGTTATAATTCTATGCTGAAACTGATATAGGTTACCGTAGTACACATTTGTTGAATCAAGGAAACGGCTCAGGATTAATAATATATATAGATAAACCCAGGTTTTTTAGGTAAAATTTTGTTAATATAATATGTATTCTGTTTGTGATAACAAATAAATAATAATAATAATAACATTCACGTCTCGCCTCCCCTATTCTTTAAATATTAGGTTATAATACATCTGGTATGAACGGCCTACAGTAGAGTACGCATCTAACGGAGTAGGTCACAAGTTCGATAAGTACCGAGCTTGGGAGAAACATGACATAATAAACGTGGAGTAAACAAACGTGGCCGTAGTAAACACGGCTTCCGCGATATGCTAATTACGTACATGAAAGAGAAACTTCTTATAAAGGAAAGTCGGAAGTTTTAATGAATTTATAGGATGAGAGCAATGTCAAAAAATTAAGTTTTGTAATAAGAGATTAAGAGATCTAAGATTTAGTATATAGTTTAACAGTAGAAATTAAAGAAACACTGATATAAGACATACAAATTATAACTAAATAAATCTACAATTTAAATTTAAGCTACAAACAAATAACGAATTTCAGAGACAAATAAAAGATTGGTCAATTTATTGCAGTAAAGTATCCACCAACCCGCACTTGGCCAGCGTGGTGGCCTATATCTCTCGTGAGAGAAGGCCCCGAGTCTCAGCAGTGGGAACGTATGCTTATGTTTGTGCTAAAAAAACAACCTTTGAACAAAGACAGATTAGTTAATTGCGGCGTCATTTTGCGAAATTCCATTAGAGACAAAAGATATTTGAAATTCATATTATGTAGTGTACTTGCACAGTGATTTGAAATTACCAAAATGAGATAAAGCAAAGAAAATAAATTTTGGCATGTTTCTCCGGCCGATCAGTACACTACTCGACTTGATTCATTTACTGACCTTTATGGCAGATTCATCCATTGCAAAAGATAAATATGTCACTACGAAGGATTTGACCTAGCACTAAGATAATTATGGCCAGTTTGCTCCAATCTAAATCAGTCAGTAAATACAGTGTTAGTAGAATGGTTGTTTACCGTGGAGTGTCTCGTCATAGAATGAAAACAATATAGGTCGCGTGTCTGTTTGTGACCTTTGTCTATTTATGTGACTATTGTATTCGTATACTTTAGCAGCACCTTAAGCATTTTTTAGATTACATTTTACTATCGAGATATTGTGTAAAACCTTTGATTTTGTTTTTAACCGACTTTAATTAAAATAAGTTACTGGCGTGTTTTTATTTTGTTTTTCTGTCTCTGTGCATTGGAACGTAAAACAAAGGAATTCAGTTTTATTCCCCAGAAGATGCGACGGTGTCGTGAGAAATCAAAACGAATTCAATGATTTCGCGGTAAATTATCCGGTCTGGCGGCTGGTAAAGCAACAAGCCAGAGGAGACAGAGCTGGCAGCTTAGCAATTAGAGATTTGAAACACAAAAGGGTCAGAGCGAGAGTCTTGAAACAGGCTTCAATTTTTCAGCGGCTTTCAGTCTGACAGCTCAGCAAATTAGGGCTGTCAAAATTTTGTTGAGAGCCAGCGAGACAGGGCTTTAAAATATTCAGGTTGAAATCAATGACACCACTACTGTTTTAATATATCAGAGATAGAAGAATACTAATTCTAAAACGATTAAAAAGATTTATTATTAGACGATATAAAAACAATCTCAGAGTGAGGATTCATGAACACAGCCAGCTCAATCAAGTTTGGTATAATATTGAAAATGTTCGGGAAATTGGGGACACGAACGAACACAAGGTTCAGAACACAAGTCTTTAATTAGAGGGCGAAAATTTCTCAGACCCGAGCATTGAATCCGGAATGTCTTTATCTTTCAGTGACACGAATATCCATTTTATCCTTGTCACCGCCGTTTGGCAATTCGTAAACTTTTGGGAGAAATCCAACAAATAAACTCGTTAAAAAGTGGGGTTAAAAGTTTTACAAATTTATCGTGTTTGCTTGAATTTGTTATATATGTTACAGGCCAATCACAATTTTAGGATAAATTAGTTTTTTCTATGCCAAACCAGTTTATCCTAAGAGAAAAAAGACAAACCGATACAGACTAGGCTTAACTGGTCCCTCCTATGGTCGTAAGGATAAACTACTTTATTCTAGGCTGAACTGGTTTAGCCTTATAGAGTAAATTCAAATCAGGACAAACTGGCTTGAGTCTATTATAATTTTACCCAGTCAATATTTTACTTGGTTGCTACCGAGTATAATATTTGAAAACTCTCTTTATAATTATGTGTCTAATTCGATATATTATAACTTTTATTATACTCCGTACCAGTACCGTTTAAAATTATATTTATATCAACATATAAGCTTACATATTGTGTACATTACGAAAACTTGAGTCGACATAAAATTTGTTCTAATGATTCATATTCATACTACCTAATATACCAGTTAATCACGCCACAAAATCTATGGCTACTTTTATTACCTACTTACAAAATATAATAAATTATGTAAACCACATTCACAGCCTTACCATAATACGAATGAGAGTTGATTTTTTCAAATCACAAACAATAGACAGACGTTTCTTTTGATAACCGCAATACATAGCCCAAAAGATTCTAATGTTTCAAACAAACGACGCAACGATATTTCGCAGTACCTACCCGTACCAATGCCTGGCAACCTTAGCCGTCGGGTGCTCTGGGACTCAGGGACTGAATGGAAGGTGGCAACCCCACCGACCGAAGGGGAAAATCGATCCAGGGTTATGGGGGTTCCGCTTGAGAATATAATTTTCGAGACTGGCAATAGTGAAGCCATTCGTGCAGAAGCAGGCGTGAGTGAAGAAAGGAATTCTGTTGGAATATAAAAGAGAAAGTCAACGGTATAGGTATTAGTTCCGACTGTTGAGATTAATGTAAAAGTCTTCATGCTTCAAACTAAGTAAAAGATCTGAAATATCTTTTTTAGGGTTTTGTACCTAAAAGGTAAAAACGGTTCACTATTACTAAGACTCTCAAAAAAAAGAAAATATTAAAGGTGGTTCCCATACAATAAACGTGTTTTTTATTATTTTTTGCTATGTATTAATAACGGTAGCTGGTAGACACTTACAAATTTCACAAAATATACAAATCTATATTAGCTATAAAATTTAATTATAAAATTTAGTAAAAATAAATAATTAGGGGGGGGGGGTCCCATATAACAATGGTACGGAACCCTGCACGCGCGACCCCAACTCGCACTTGGCCAATTATTTATCGTATTTGTTAACTTTAAGTGTAAATGACAAAAATATCTGTAAGTAACACACAGATAATTATTATGTATATTGGTCTGATTGATGGAACCGTATTAGCCAGGTTTTCTAACAAACGTTCGTAATCATCATCATCATCCACAGCCTGTTCCATCCCACTGCTGGGTATAAGCCTCTTTCCTGTCATGCCACCTGCCTCGGTCTTGCGCTCGTAAAAAATAAGTAAATGCTTATTTATGGCCACTGATGGCAGACTAATAAACAATTCAATTCGCTGCTAATTATTGTTCACACAGACGTAAACTAGTTATCACACAGGACCTATCCTGACCTCTAAAACACAAGTGCGATGGCATTTATTTACTCGGCAGTGTTACGTCAACTGACCGAAGCGGCCGAATGAATAATTCAAGACAACTGTTCAGAATGAAAAATGATTGAAATACAAAACGCATTTCCTTGAAACATGCACTTGTAGCTTGTTTGGAATTAACATGACTTACACCTGTTAGAGTTTATTTTTTTGACGTGACAACGTCTTAAATTAGGTTGCGGCTGGGAGTCACTTATGAAAAAGTGTAACGCCCGGTAACGTTACGATGAGTCACCGAACGAGAGAGAGGCCCGCCGAATGCCTTGCGTCTCTCTCCCACTCAACTATGATCGGTCTGCCGCGCGCGCAGCACGCGGCAGACGTTGTCACGTAAAATCTTCGCCCGTAAAACCGACTTTACAGGCAACCATTTTTTTTGTTTCTCTATATATAAAAAACAGGTTAAAATACTGATGTAAACAGTTTCAAATGGCAGTTATTGATCTACCATTCTAGATGTATAATAGAACTTTGACTTGTAACTTTGGTGTTATCAATAAATGATTTGTATTTAAACGCATCCGCCCAGCGATGTTTAGCGCCTACTTATAAAAATGCCACGGTCACCCATCTACGAGTAAGAACTGACCGTTCATTACCTTTTGATGGTGGTTTAGAATCACCATTCAGTCATGTTACAATAGATTTCTTTAAACCTTAATAGTACGTACAAAGGAGATCTTATACGTTTAGTAATGAAACCAACCAACGCTTAGTTTGGGAGGTGCTCTTTTGTACAAAATAATGGAAGATTGATTGACGACAGAGTTTACGAATCAATAACGGTTTTTCGTGGGAGTTTTCAAGGTGATCTAACGTGAGCAATCTTTTGCCTATTAAGGTATATTGATTCATAGTTAAACTATGCCTTTTAAGTAAATAGATATTGAATCAATATTTATCGTCAAGGTACTTAATTGGCATCAAACATACCCTAAACAAGTAATGACATGTCACACACGATTATTCCATACGAGAAATGTATGGAAACTCCGTTGTGGTCACACAAATTATAGGTACTTACTTATTTAAAATACTAGCTTTATTTCCCGTTACTAATTCTATCACGTAGATTTCTAGTCTAGTTTTCAATCTCATTTCCTGATTTCCAAGGTGGATTGTCGTTATTACTTTCGCTATCATACATTCAATTGTTTCAAAGCGTTTGACTAAATTATAAAATAAGTTAAAGCATTTTAAAGTAATAAAGTCACGTCTGCAATTATACAAGATTCGTTGTTACAAAATCTTGTTGCGACATCGTGAACAGCTGTACTGGCCTCAAACTTTTTATACGTGCATTGACTTACTGAGTCTTGGCTTGAATGTTGTATCAGTTCTTAGCGCAATTAATCTTTAATAGTGTACTTAAAGGGAGCTCCTGTGAATAAATAAGTGATGATTTGCCTGAGTCTAATGCTATAGACCATTCATTATTGATGCTGGGGTTTTCAGAGTCGAGATGCGAATATTTATCTCTTAATGTGGGAAGGTTGTAATCAATTTACGTTTGCTTCAATTATTTATTTATTATTCAGTACACTTAGTTATACTTGGATAGCATGGTATATAATGCCCTGTATATCTCTTCTTGTGTTAGAAGACCCTGAGTCAAAGTAGTAGGAACACATAGTAGGCTGCTTATATGGTTACGAAAAACGGGAGAATAAGGACAAGGAAAATTAACATCGTTTCTTGTTTTTAGTGATGCTTCTGCCGATTTGAAATTTGCACACTCATCATTTTGTATCGCTGATTTAATACAGTTGCAAAACCTAAGCACCTGAAATTCCTATATCTCAAGTTTTTCGGCATCCCATTCGTAAATTTCAAAGCCTACTAGCAAATTCATCACAAAACAGTAACTATGCCCACATCTCCCCCAGGGTTCGTTTCGCCCCAATTTCATCCCTTCACGTTTTGACCCAGTTCTGAAAAGGGGCTCGGCTTTAAAACCGGGTTGTATGTAATCGTGCTTAGTGCCCCCGTCTTTCTTACCTACGAGCTTCAGACGTTTTTAGACGTCTAGCTTGGCTTACGAGCTTTCCTTTGATATTTCCTTCTCTTTGTCGAGTTTTTAAATGAAGGCGGTATTTTTAGACTATACATGGGTCACATGCGTCACTATACAATACAAGATTAAGATATCAAACTGAGCAATATTGTTACCAAAATATAAACGAGTCACTATTTATGTTTGTTCACAAACAAAGAATAAAAAAATTTAGAGTAGTAGGTAATTAAAGTAACTATTGAAATGTAATAAACTAATCACACGCCAAAAAACCAAAGAATAGAAAAGAAAGATGTCTAGGACAAACAACTAATTGTCATTTATTCATCAGGTGAAGCATAATGTAGGCAAATAGCACACAATAGGCAAGGTCCTCTCACACGAGGGGTAAATGCCCGCATCACGCCCGCCGAGTTGTTACTGTTATCCAATCTATGTCAGACCCAGAACGCTGTCGCAACGCGACTGACAAGGCCACGTACAAAAATTTCGGCAAAACAATTTGCCATTATGGAAATTACTATCAAGACAATGACTTATTGGAGTTGGTACGAAAAGTATAGATATAATAGATTAAAAAAATAGGACACAAATACACAAGAGAAACGCGTAGACGTTCAGTCATACTAACAAATTGTGTCCTAACACTAAACTTAAGTAAAAATTTATGAAAACTATCGTATTTACTTATAACGGTAGGCAAGGCAAAGCAAATTTAATGTATGCAGTATGACTGACGATTTGATTTTGTAAAAATAAAACTGTTACATGATACAGTTTAAAAGCATCATAATTAGCGCCACTAATATTAATAACTAACAATAAATAAATTTATATTTGACAAGAAAACGAAGCTATGGGCAGATATTGAATAAAAGCAGCAGATAATGACCAATTCTTCGGTCGACACGGACCAACAAATATTGCGCAAAGCAAAAGCAGCGGACCGAGAAAAGCACCCTGCGCGATTGCGCTACAAATCGTAAACAGAGTCGATCACACGCCTACGTCAAACGGTGATAAATGCAGCGTAAACATAGAAACGAAAAGTGAATATCGAATGTTTAATAACAAGAGTATAATAGGATCGTGAGAAGAAACAGTAGATACTGAATGAAAGGATGTAGGTATCAATTTAATTATTCTTTAATACAACGATGATAGTACTTTTTTTATCTCTGAATAGGTCATCGCTCGACCACAATTCACCTGATGGTAAGTGATGTTAGGTTCTACGATAGAACGCGCTTACATAAAAGGAGCCGGTTAACTCTCGCCTTGAAAATCGTTAAGCTATTTTGCTTACAAAAATCAATACTTTCGAGCAATTAGAAAATTCCATAGATAATGTCAGAGTGTAAGTGTAATGTGTTACTGATACAGTAAGTAGACAACACATAGAAAATAAACTTAGGTATTTTCTTATGTATTTTTTATGCAAATTTAATATGAGACATCAAATAATTATAAAATCGGGCTTCAAAAGACGTTTGATAAGATAGACTATTACAGTTCTAATTTATCTACGAAACGCTGTAATGAACTTGTTTTCAGCAAGTAAATTTAATTCGAGCCAAGGACAGTTTAGACGCTGGTGTAAATTAGATGAGTCACAGCGACAACCCTGACATACTTCAGGATCAAAGAAACCCAGCTCCCTAACTTTAATATAAAATATTAATATCCCTTTGCATATGTATGAAGCTTACACCTCAAAACCAGTTTAATTAAACTTGCAACTTCGACAGAGCCGTATAATATAAGCAATTTTAAAGAATTTTCTTCGTGTTTTTTTTATCCCTTGACCTACTTGACTCATGATTTTTCTTTAATGCCAGTTCGTTGTCTGATTAATATTATGAAAAAACTTCTGTCTGGTCGTAAAATTTTGTATAATTTATTTCAGAGTATATTTGTTTCTCAAAAGTGCCGAAAACTTAGAAGTGACAGTTAAAACTTCCAATGAAGAAACTGAAGTAGGATAATGTTACACTTCGCACAGTCGTTGAGAGTCTATGCTAATAAATAAAGTCAAATTTGTACTACGAGTAAAACATTTTGTACTGCTGAAATAAACTGATCTCTACATAAATTCCAAGACAAAGTAAATAATTAACTTTAATTAACTTTGTCGACGGTAATTAATCATAAATTGTCAAAGAATAATATAGTCTAGACCGACTATTGTAATTAAACAAGATTAACTCGCCACAATATTACACGGGAATAACAGGTTTTAATGTCGTTTATCATGCATGCCGTGACATTCACTAACCAAAATAATTAAAAACTAAGAAAAAAAGAGTTCTAAATCGTCTTTTCATACGATATCGAACGTGGGAAAAAAGGTATTATAATTTTGATAAGTTGAAAGCTTGTAATTCCATATATCAATGCGCATAAAATAAGCATATCATGAACTGTATATTACGTCTAATCGCAATTCAATCTTAACAAGTATTTATTTCACTCAATTCTAATTCAGCTTAGAGAAAGTCCAATTTCCTTTTCAATCAGCATTGAGTCAGCAAAACAAAGCAGCTTCATTATCGAGAATACTTGCATTGACTCGTTTTTTATTATCTACAACTGTCTTATCGGGCAATAGTTACGTTGCGATCAATTGCGAGATCACTTGCTTTTAGTATAGTTATTCATATATTCCGCTGTACTGTATAGGCAATTCGTAGATAGTCTGATATATCGAGTTTGCTTGTGCAACGACCAACGTCGGTGGTCATACTGACTTCACATCGGGTCAGTGAAACCGGTTTTCGGAGTTCAAACGACTCGGTTCCTTATTTTGAACTTAGCTTGCTGGTGGTTTCTAAGAAACATTTTGCAAAACTGAGTAGCTACTGACTGATCACTATTATTAGACATTGGAACGAAAACTATTGTGTTAATGCTGTTTAAATTAGAGTTTGGAGTTTGAGACTAATTTCGTCTGAAATAGTTGTAATTTGTTCATGAATATCAAGATAGAAAGAATAGAATATTCAAGTCACTTAAGTAAACATAATTTAACTTTGAACATAGCTATTAATTGAACCTGTGGAATTCCAACACCATAACAATATGATGATTTCAAAGCAAACAGAGGCAATGTTAGCCGTTTATTACTATTTGCAGTACATTCGTAGCCTTGTAGTTGCCTAGTCGTGATAAAACCACATACACGTTATCAACGGCAAACAATAAAACTTTAACTGAGACTGTAGGACTCGCTAGCTTGCCAGTTATCTTGGTAGCATATCGTATTGTGACAAACAGTTATAATCTGGACAGATAGTTACGTCACTGTGAACAACAGTTTGAAGAGACAGGATACAGATAATTTATATGCAATAAAGTGCGATGAGAGTCAGTAATTTGGTGCCGCAGGTTTCTCTTGTAACTGTTTACTATTTACATCCATTTTGTTATAAGTACATGCAATATCTGTTAGTTAACACAGTATATCATTTATATCTAATGACAAAATGTAAGTCATAACATGTTTTATGATAACAAGAAAACCTTCAATCGTTTAAGATAATTGACATTAAAAACCGTTTCATTACCAGTTGTCAAATGGAACCATTTACGGTTTCATTTTGTGAGGAATAAAAGCAGACAACGCACTATTTTTAAGCCTATCTAAAGCTGGCTATTTTAAGTACAATTATGTGCATTGAGCTTTATTCTTATCATCGTATTTAATTTAGGACCCCAGTCATTCCTAAGGGTATTGATGTTAGCTAAGCAGCTTATTCAGCCCATTTAATTAGTCCAGAGGTTTAATTAGCCAGAAGCAGTGGACCGAGTCGTAATTACAGTCGTCAACCACACGCGGTGCCCTGTCCAGGAGTTTCATATGCTTTAGAGCCGCTATTTTTAAATGGCTCTCGAAACGCGACAGTTATAAGAAAGTTCCGATGCTCTATTTCCACACGAATAGTGTTCACTGAGTTTATAGTGCATCTACTAAATTCTACAAATATTAACTAATGTAATACCGCTAAAACTCTGTTGATTTGTAATATATTGTATGTTTGCAGCAATAGGTAAAACAGCAACTAGTAGACAACATTATTGACTAGTTTGAATGTTTGTAGTTCAAGATCATAAACCTTTTAACATAATAATGCACAATAATTGGCGATCGTGATAGATTCTATCGGTAAAGTACAGATATTTTAATAAACACAAATTGCAGACGATATTGCGAAAGAAACCTTTGAAATGAACCTTCAGAGCAGACCGCTCACAATCCAAGGCTGGCGGTCATGGCTGGGCATGGTGCTAGATAGAATAAAGGAAAATAATAAAAGAACACTAATTACAAGTCCTAATTGCAACTACCGTGACATTTCCAGTGTAATTGGCAGTGAAACTACTCGTATATTACATTTCTTGAGCTATCGGCGCGTTGCTTGCGCCACACTACGGAATGCACAGGTGAAGTCAGAAGTAAACAACTTGAAAGCGAGTTATTTTCGTACGTTTGAGTGTGCATGCAGAGTAACAGCGTCCGCTATAAACTATCCATGATGCCGAAATACTTTCGTCAATGCCGTAACAGGCATAACAGGTTATTCGAACGGGGCCGTAGTTGTGTCGGTGTAAATAACAGTGAATTTCTCGAGTCACGCTCCGTTAGGTGGCGTCGCGTGTCCAACAGACCTTCCTGCTTCTACGGCGACGCACTCCACGCCAGATTCTTGACATTCATTTATAGTTTATGAACGATTAATAGGTCTTATTTTATAATTTTTATTAACTCATATTTGATCGATTACATTATTTTTTACACATATATTTCTTTCTTTGCTTAGTTAAGAGCTCATCTGTTTAAGTTATGCAATGGTAAAAAGCAGAATGCTTTACAACTAATGCCTGCCGCTTCAAACCCATGGTAAAGATATATCTTTTTACTTCGATAATTATAGTTTATAATGTTTTTAACAATCTATGTGCATATTTAGTTTTTCTTTGAAGGATCAATGAAGAAACCGATTTATTTTCATCAATTTTATTGTCTACTAAGAACTAATGTTTATTTAAAAATACCTACGCGTTTATGCTAATGATGTTTACGATTATGTTTGCGGCGTGAGACCTTGATAAAACGTCTTTTGTATTGCGTCTGACTGACATCATGATTTTTCTTGTTTTGGTACATTCAGATTACAAATACAAAAATACAAAATTTATTTATTTGACAAAGTAATTATTACAAATATATAAAGAAATCCAAAGGCTTCCTTATTATTTTATGGCTTATTAAAATATAGATATGATAATAATCTACGATTCGCAGGATAGTACACCGCTACTTCAAAAAAATAAGAAAACAAGCAGTGAAACTAGAAATGCGAATATTAATTTGTGGAGTATTTTTGCAGAAACCGATGTGACATGAACAAACATATATTAATGATGGCTTGGCCGAAAAAGGCTACTAAAGAGTGTATGCATGAATCAAAATTACGTGTCTACTACATTTATAACATTTAAAATCAATAATATAAAATGTGGTAAAGAAAGGTGTCATTATCAATATAAAATACCAGTCCAGTTTATAATACGACGCGGCCTTACGACCATCATCGTTCACAACCGAATAAATCGAACTTCTTATTTAGATATATGTATCTACTTTCATGATGTTACAGTAAAACTAAAAGCAAAGAATGCGATAACCATAAAGAATTCAGATATCCACTAAGAATGCAGAGCAAGTACAACGCCAGCGGAAGAGAGCCTCGGTGCGTGACCGACGGAAGCAAGTCGACGACTTTACCGCGGAATATAAACTACCAATATTGACATTTCAGCTACTAGTAACTACTGTTGAACTTATACTAGTTGGTTGCAACTTACTATCAAATAAAATTGTTTTAAAAAACAAACAACCGACTTCAAAAACACAACTAAAAAGGGAAAAATAATTTTAAGCCTAAATCAAATCAAGAATATATAAATAGAATAGGAGAGTTTATTTCATGTACTTATAAAAAAACTATTTGCAATTTTTACTAATCCTGTATTCTTGGAGTCGGTGCCAGCAAAGAAAGACAATTGAAAATAGTTTTTTTTAACAAACATAAATTTGTTCTTTGGCACCGACTTCAAGAATACAGGATTACTAAAAATTGCAAATAGTTTTTTTATAAGTACATGAAATAAACTCTCCTATTCTATTTATATATTCTTGATTTGATTTAGGCTTAAAATTATTTTTCCCTTTTTAGTTGTGTTTTTGAAGTCGGTTGTTTGTTTTTTAAAACAATTTTATTTTTACATTTTAAGTGGTTGGTAATGATATTTTGTTTAAGTTCTAGCTATGGAGAGCCAAATAAACTTCACGATGAAAAAATTTGGCGTGTGCCAGGCAGGCAACCAATTGGGAGCAAATCGAGCTGGATGCGAGCGAAGCGAGCGCGAAAATTTTCACCGTATTTGTTCCAACCGTTTGAGCATAAAGAAGTCCAAAGCAGCACAAATCACATAATGTTTGTTGTGTCAAAACGTACTAGAACCAAGTGCGAGCGATAAGAGATGAATGCGAGCGAAGCGAGCGCGAAAATTTTTACCGTATTTGTCCCAACCGTTTGAGCATAAAAAAGTCCAAAGCAGCACAAATTACATAATGTTTGTTGTGTCAAAACGTACTAGAACCAATCGCGAGCGAAGCGAGCTGGATGCGAGCGTAGCGAGCTATGCGCGAGCGAAGCGAGCGCGAAAATTTTCACCGTATTTGTTCGAACCGTTTGAAGTCCAAAGCAGCACAAATTATATAATATTTGGAGTGTCATAAGCCCAGAACATCCTGGGGGAAATTCGAACGAAGCGGGATAACTCCTAGCGAAGCGAGCGCGTAAATATTTTCCTTATCCGTTCGAGGGTCTTGTCTATTAATATATCAAATTTTACAGTTCCTTCTTCCACTAAGTATGACCCAAGTGGCCAAGCTCTGGAGTCGAGAGTTTTTCAAGCCCCTGATTTAGTTTGACCTCTGCTTGTACTAAGAGTAGTGGTCCAGGCCCAAGAAATTAACATGTTATCCGAAGCATAGTAACGCCCAGACGAAAATATCACATTTTTTATGGAAGTCTTGTGCATGGTCACCCATCCAAAGATTGGCCGCAGGGGCCGTTGCTAAGCCTCGATGTTCGCGTCAGATTACTTTTGTTAGCCAGACTATAAGCTGCCGATTTCATGAGCGAAATCTGTATTGCCGTATGAGCGCGAAGAAGTAAAATAGGTTATCGAGTTATTTGGGCTTCCCACGGGAATAGCAATGACTTTTAAGATAAAAAGTAACCTTCGTGTTATACAAGGTCTAGTCTACCCCCTATATCAAATTTTAGCGAAATCAGTGTGTCATGTGTTATTTGGTGCATCCCACGGGAACAATAATTATTTTCGGGATAAAAAGTAGCCTATGTGTAAACACATAGTCTAACCTATCTTCATTCCAAATTTCATCAATGTCAGTACAACCGTTCGAGCGTGAAGAAGTTAAAAAGATTTATATGTTATTTGGTGCATCCCACGGGACTAGTATTTATTTTCGGGATAAAAAGTAGCGTGTGTGTTAACACATAGTCTTACCTATTTGCTTCTCAAATTTCATGAATATCAGTACAGCCAAACGAGCGTGAATCTCTCTACATGCGTAAAAATAACCTAACTTTTTAGGTTTTTCTTCGATTTCCCTAGGAGTCCATCATCAGAACCAGTTTTGGTGACAATGGGACCAATTCAGAACCATACTCTTTCAATTAAAAAAAGAATTTTGAGAATCGATCCACAAATGGCTGAGAAATCGGTGAACATACATAAAAAAAAAAAAAAATACATACACGTCGAATATATAACCTCCTCCTTTTTGAAGTCGGTTAAAAAAACATTTGAAAACAAAAATGACAGACAAAATAAATGTAGACCATGTAAGTAAGTGGAAATTGACATCTTTTTCGAAGAAGATAATCCATAAAGCGTCAGTATAGTTTCTACGAGACTGAACAATTTGAAAATCTTCAACGTAAATAAGAGTTTTAAGTAAAAAAGTATATTCCTATATCATATATGTAGCCGAGCAACCTCAGTTTACTTTCACATATATATCTAGAAATATATATAACTTTTATATTAAAATGATAAAAATCTACGTACGTACAAGTACGTTATCTCAGCAATGAGAAGAAGTTGTGCATTGTTGAAAGAATACCAAATTAGTAGTACCTTCTCGGAGTTTGTAATATAGTATAACTAACGATTACTACGTACGTACGTACGCGGAAATATTTCCACATGTTCTTGGCAGAGGTATAATACTAAGATTAATTTGCTCAATAAATCTTGTCAACCCGCATGGAAACTATCCGAACGACCTTCAAGTTAAACTCGATTAAAACTTGCATTGTCTCAAAAGAGCCGTAATCAACAATTGCTATTAAATGAAAGTCAGTAATGAGCAAGTAATCAGGCTGTATTGTTCTTAAGAAGATGATAGATACCACAGCACTGTATAAAACGTAAACAATAGGCCGGTTGCATTTTAATTTTTCTTACGCCTGAGGCGAAAGACCTTGGAGTTACTACGAGTACTAGCCAGTACTCATTAGGTAATATCAAACTACACATTAAACATATTGAATAAAGGCATAAAAACGTAAGGATTTATAAAGAAGGACGTGCAAAGTTATTTGTGAATGGCATTTGAGCATATAAAACGTAAAGACTTGCTGAGTATTTGGGTCGAGTTTCGGTTGCAAGCTATTTCCAATCTTCCCTGTGGTGCGGATTCCGAATGCTTGAGGTGAGATATGGAACAGTGTTGGTATATTTATCTCGCTTGCACTTGCAACAAAGGAATGGGAAAGAGAACTTTCTCTGTAGAGAATAATGTGCATGCATCTAATGCTACGTAACACTAATACATTTGATGTGTAAGCATCAGAATGATTAGATACTCAACAAAAACCAGTATTACGTCTAAGATAAAATAGAACAACATAAGTATTTATCGTTAAGTAGCGTCCTCGTTTCATTTATAACCAACTTAAAGAAGAGGAGATTCTTGAATTAGGTTTTTTATTTGTCAAAGTTGTTACCTCTACAATACCGCCACTTATTAACCTTCATCAGTCTCATATACATTTAATCGAAAGTGATTTAGTATTTGTTTAATTTTAGTTGGATTTCCAAATTTTGCATTGTAAACTTGTTATTATTCGAGATGAAAATGGTATCATTGATAGATTTGATAACAATACTGAGTTAATGTTGATTAATGAGGAATAAAACAACTAGTAGTAAGTGATAAATTACAATAAAGGAATAAAAGTAATAACTTGATTTCATCATCTCCAAAGAACAATAGCATTTTCTACATTGACAAAGTAGATAGGTGTAAAGTGTCATGGTTGTGTTCTTTAACAAGTCTTTGTAAAGATAATAATGGAATCGAGCACCGATGTCAGCAATCAGGAAACACAAGTTCTTATAGAATAGTTTATATCTAATCGTCACACAGATATTCTATGATCTGTCTCATATTCCACTAGTTTATCATGCTGAGTGGAAATTTTACATCACCGTAAGATTTCCAAATCACGCCTGAGTAAAAATTGGATCGACTATCTGGCTGTACCATTACAGCTTAGTAATTAAATCAAATACCTATTTTCCTAAATTTAAACAATTACCTTAATCACGAAAATGATAAAATAATACGTTGTCCGGACGAGACCTCACAGAAAGTAAATCTACAAATGTATATACAAAACAGGTTGATAATGTGTAAATCGATCGTAACTTTAAACCAACGACCGATGCGCGATGGGAAAAGGGTTCAATGATTTTACGGAATTGTAAGACTTATTTTTATCATCAGAGGACGGTTCGAAGCTAAAGAAGCGACGCATACGAAAGAACAAGTTTGTAAAGTATTATTTTAGTCGATGCCACTGACGGCGGAGGCCGCGCAGGTTGATTACAAAGGGCCTGGGCGAGGTTAACGCCGGCCTTTATAAGGACGACGAGTAAATATTTTCAATGCGATGAGTAAGTACGGTCGTGTGTATGTGAGAATTGCTCGTGGAAATTCGTAAGGGGGCAATTGCGTGAATATTGTTTGGCAACAAAGCACATTGAGAGAACAAATAATGTTCATAAAATCGCAATAGGCCGCCCGAAAAAGACATGGATGGAGTGTGTGAATGAAGACATGAGAGAGAAAGGATTGAGTGTGGAGATGACGTCTGATAGAGAAGAGTGGAAGAAGAAGATTTGCTGTGCCAACCCCACCTAAATGGGATAAGGTAATGAAGAAGAAGAAGAAAGTCGCAATAGTGATAAACCTTGTTTCTATAGATTTTGGATACAGACTAGACAAATTTCTTGTGACAGATAACAATCTGGTTAAGTTAGAACATCTTGCAATACTAAACATAAACCTTCTAGAATTATTTTGAATACATCTAAAAGAATATAATATTTTGAGTAGGTGTCTCAAATAAAACAATATCGTAAATGACAAGGTCTTCGTTTGACTTGAATATCATCTGAAAACTTCGTTCAAAAATCAGTACGATTTTAAAGAACAAATAACTTTCCCTTTCTTATATTAGAGATGAAGATTAATTTTAAAGTAGATAAACTGATAGCCCTTGCCCTTTGAGAGGTCTCAGCTGCTCCTTATCTTATTCTCGTTCCAGTCCCCTCAATCGTCAAAGTCAGGGCTCGGTAATAAGATTACTTTGTCCTAGCTAGACATCAGTACTTGATAACAAGTTTTCCAGTTACAAGCATTGTTTCCTTTAATCCATAGTTGTCTATGACAGATGGAAAGCGACCTTTTTTATACAAAAATGGAGATTCTTGCTAGACCAGTTTGCCCAAGTACCAGGTATATTACATATTTATAAAGCGAAGCTTTGAAGTAATCTTCATACTCTAGTAGTATAATATTCTTGTCGTGAAAGATGTACCCAGGTGCAATTTCAGTCAATTAAAGACGCCTCTGCCAATAATAAATTCTGAATATTATTACTGCTTAAAAAGGAGGGAGGATGAAATTTATTCTAGCTCAAGTCAGAGAATATAAACATTAAACAGATTAACGGAATAATAATCAAGAAAAAAGATGCAAATAATGAGATGGGTCTTTTTACTCAAACTATAACAAATCTTACAAATCACCATAAAACTTCACAACATTCTCACGAATTCAATTGTCATGTAACTTATGTAAGCACTTTAATAACAAGCACACAACAAAATTCATTTATTCTTGTTATCTCCTTGTCGTATATTGATGTAATTGACTTCTAAAACACCACAACTAAACACAAGGCCGATTGGCTGCTTCAGTTTTTGTATCCTACCTCGTGTTTGGTTTTTACTGCTAAACGTCTACTAGATCTACAGCGCGTTTGTGTCAACAAATCGTTCTTTTTTTACTCTATACTTACTCAAATAAATACTTTTTACGAATAGTTTTAACAAAGAATACTTTAGAAAAATCGTGCTCCCTTTTGCTCGCTCTTATTAGGTTAGGTTAAGAGCAAGGGAGAGGAGATTGACTTTTAAATATTTTCTTTATTAATCTTACAAAGTTACAAAATATATTTAGAGTACCTATGCTAATTCTCTAGCATTAAAATTATCTCTCTCATTTTACTATTTGCAAACTATTAATATGCGATGAGTGTTATAAATTATTTTATCACTACCCAACGCGTACAAACTAATTACAATGTAACTGTACACAGAATTCGTGAATATTTCTAGTCAGCACCCCTATTAATTAAGATTGACAGGTCTACAATCAAAGTTGTTTACATCGAAGGCAAAGGCTTACGTACTGCGCAGTCAATACGAGACAAACAAGGCAATCATCATACCGTAACTTTCACTACCATTGATTTTCCAACCTCACACAAACAGAGCAACATAGAATATTTAGCAGTACGGGAGTACGTCCAAACGAAAATTTTCAAGAGACAAGCTAGCTTTCCCTACGGCTCAGCGCGGCCCGGCCTCGCTCGGTTGATAAGTGGCCTAAGGGCTACCTCGTCCCCCGCGCCCCCGTGACCTAGTTACCCACCCTTCGCCCTCGCGATCTTTGTGCTGCACGCCACTTGCACAACTCTGATATCAGCTGGATGATAGCAAGAACGCAAAGCAATCGGTATTCCGCCAGGTTGCGACTCGCCTGTACCTGCTGCTTTCATCATCTTCCGAAAAACTTTTATGATGATTATTAACGATTATTTAAAGTTGGTTATTCTCCTTTGTCATTATCGAGAGATTTGTAAAGTGACCTTTGCGCGATCGTTATATTAAACCGGTTTGTGTCTGATGGTTGTGTCATTTTCAGTATGTTCTAGAAAGTAATTTCTCCAACTATAATATGATTTTCTTTTAAATGAACCAAACAACACATTTCTGATGTTTTGGACCCGGCATTGTCTGCTAGTAATTGATGGCAAAACTTATATTTTGTTCAGAAAGATAGAAGATTTCGAAACGCATGACTGCACGCGGCTGGTTGGTTATGTAACTATTTATCTATCTATATTCTATATATATCTTTAGGGCTATTTGTGTGTTTGTGATGAAATCGTTTGAAAGTATAAGAGATAAGAGTTGAGATTAAAATATTTTAGTTTAGAGTGTTAGTGGAAAATCACCAAGATTCTGTAACTTATAATTGCTCTTAGTTATACCGGTATTATGTGTATAACTCGTATCAATAAAGAACTCATTTAGAAGTTGATGTCTGTCATTACAAACATGGGGAAGCAAACTTTCAGCAGTTTCCTTTATTCAATAGGAATTATATGGATGGCTTGCTTTTTCATTCTCAGTTATTTGTAACGCAGTAAATCTAACCAAACGGATTGTAGTCACGTACCTATGAGCCCTAAGAATAATGCTAAGAGTTGTGAGAATTCTTATTTTATTCACGAACCCTAATGTCTTTTTAATTACTCGCAACTACGGAAACTTATTTGCTATTTCCCTTTCCTGAACCGTGCTGGTACAGTACGTTATATAACATAGAAGGTACGTTATATAACTGTGCTACATAATATATCAGATTCCAACAAAGACCTTGCGAAGGTCACACTCAAATGGACAAGGCTTTATCTTCTTCCGCATTCATTTTAATTCAGGGCTTCTGGGATTGTATATTTTACGTTAGATTACGTTTACTTAAGTTCTTCATTTGTGAAGTGTCATCTTTACTGTGAATTTATAAAATTGTTGACACCACACCGTACCTACTTAGAAGTAAAGCCACACTTGAGGTCTTATTCTGTATACGACACTTACTTCTAATTCGTCATGTTATGGACTTTGGGCTTAACATTCGTACTGACACGTAATGCCCAAAACAATTGTTAGCTAGATTAAAAAAATGGTTTTAGTTCTTTAACAGCATTAGTTTCAGTGTTAGGGAGGCAAGGTATGAGAAAAGACGTACCTTCCTACACACAACTAAATCCGTGAAATTTCATAAAAGTAATAAAATGTTGTACACAGACACATAATTGGAAAACTGTTGTCTAATAAATCTTAACAGCTTCATTTAATTACATACCATCTGCCAAGACTAGGAACTATTGAAATATGGCCGCATTATAAACGCCTGAATCATCGAATAGCTGTCTATTTACCGAAAAGGACGTACCTCCAGGTTTAGTGGTTTTTTCATATTTTACCACATCTCGCTTGAAAACTAAAATATTACATCTATGCCTGTTTAGTTGTGATTCCACAGCGCAACATGATGTACTCGTAATATTAACACTACATGGAACAATTTATTACTAATCCATTTCCTATTGACCACATTTCAATTAAAGACAAATGGGCCATTAATTTCGACATCTATTTCTCCTTAATAGAGCCGACATTCATTATGATGCTCTGAATGATTCCTCGCCCAGCAGTCGGTTAACTTGACTTAATTTTAATTACTCACTGTTTACTCAATAAACAGCTGCCGCTACAAATAAATTTTGCATTTTGTTTACTTTTCGCATTGTATCATTGAGCACCTTTTCAAAGTTATCGTGATTATCTACTTTGAATGGTTTCACGCTATTTATTGTTTTTTGATAACGTTAAAAAGTAAACTCGTTTGAATTGCTTCATGTAATTATGACATAGTAAGTTAATTCCTACTTTTCCAATTGTACCCATATTGTATGTCTAATATTATTCTTCTATCTCATATCTGTACCTACATACTTAGTGAGATTGTTATTGTTTTGATTCTTAGCCATTTAACGTACAGCTGTGATGATCTGGCATTTGACTCCGATTCCTATTTTGCGTTACGACTACTACGAGTGTTACAAGAATTTTCCGCTGTTACATGATGCATTGCGTCACATCAACATGTGGGTTGGAGTTTTATTAGAATTTAATCTTCATCAAATCAGATCTTTTAGATCTTTTTCAGAAAATGTTCTTCAACTCTCTTTTATCAGATCTCATCTCTACACTCAGTTTTTTCTCTCTCATGTCATTACATCTGTAATATTAAATAACTCGACTATCTATACGGTATAACTGGTGTTTTGGTAAGAAATACTGAATAGAACAAGTAAACTACTAAATTGGTAGGAAAATTAAAACTCAATAAACATAAAATATGCATTTCCGCTAAGCAATATTTTATATTTCTAGATATCAACAAATTCAATGGTTTCGAGCTGTCACAGATTCTTCAATAAAATATTTGGGATTTCAGGTACGTGCGGATGAAATAAAATTGTAACAAATGAATTGAGATATGAAATTACATAAATATATCAAGTATGCAGTGCACTTGATGCAATTCAATAAGCGTCGTAGAGCCAAGTTTTTGAGTAGTAGTAGTCGAAAAGCGTTTCTCAGACCAACATAAAGTATGTATGTTATCCTACGTGCTCTGGCATCTCTCAGTCGACGGGAGAGCGAATAGCTGCACTGCTACAAAGATATGTCTATTTATAAATTCAGGCGTGCAGCCGCGGACGCATCACGCCGAGACTTCGCTTTGTCAGTCTTCGTTTTGAATGTTTTGTGTGAGCACCGCGTAAATGCGTCAACGCGAAACTGATGGTGACTTGCACAATCGCTTGGCGTAGCGGTTCCTGTTTTGAGTCTTGTAGCTTTTTCTGTTGCAAGAATTTTATGCATCTCTCCGTGTTTTGCTTATTTGCCTCCCATTCAGTTCCGAACACTTGATTTTGCATTGATTTGTGTATGAACTGTTAGAAAGTTCAACCATGTCGGCATAATTTTGATAAGATATTAAAAGACTTACCTACATTAACCGGGATAAAAAGTGACCTTAAACATGTGTTTAAATTTACCCAAATTTTTTTGGTATATCCATACAAAGGTTAATTTCAAGCAATTCAGCCGTTTCAGAGTATCTATTATCACAATCATTCACACAAATAACATTATAAAAGATCTGGATATGGATTTGAATACAAATTACCCAAAAAATCTCAACACCTAAAATGTTCTCAATCCTATTGTACCTACATAGCTAACCCTAGATAAGACTGGCCATGTCATATTTCAAGGCGACTTTCCCAGAAGTTTAGAGTTATAAAACCCTATAAAAGCTCATAATTCAACGCTGCCATTCCCCAGAAGCATCGTAAAGATAAGGAAGTCGAAGTCTGAAGCCAGTTTTATTTGCAATGAAGATGGTAAAATATGAAGTCTGCAAACTGGTACCGGATACCGGTATCGTGGCACGAGTGTTTGCAGACATGATCCAGTTTTTAACTTGCATTACAGGTACTTATCTAACTACCTGCCTATAGTACATATGTATTGTATTCTTTATACTCCAGAGGTCTTTCACTTCATCATACGAGCAAAGTGACGGATCTCTGGTGATGAAAATTTTCAAACTTTTGACAGGGCTTGGAAAAACAGTTAAGAAAACGCTGCATTGAACGATGAATAGTTAAATACAGGTGTAAAAGATTAGATTATACATATTACATACCTAATATGTAGAGTCTATTATAACATAACCTATGTTTTGTCACGTTTTACAATTGCAATATATTCTGATGTGATACGAGTACCTATGTCATAATTTCTGATAACATAGTCTTATAGAGGTGTACATATTATGTTGATACTCGCTTAAAGGCCGTATTTTACAGGCTATTTACTAATATGCCTTGTATTATATTTGTTTGAATGGAATCTTGCAAGGCAAATTAGTAAAACATCACGTAGTCCGATTGATTTGAAGAGATCTTTGTGATGAGGCCGCCAATTGTTGCACACAAACTTTAAGTAAAACTTATTATATTCAGTTTTTTTTGTTACTTGTTGTATCCTTTTAAAATCTATCCTTTTTTATACAATATTTTATTAATAAAAAAATCTATTTAAAATATTGTGTCCAATAAATTATTTTCTATCAATGTATCTTTGTTGACAATACAATATTTGGCACTATGGTGGTGGCCAATTATTGTTATCGATGTAAACTATAAATTGACGTAGCTTGCTTGATGTTAAGCATTAATGTGGTATGCGATGTAGGGAGCACAGTTGCCAAAAAAAGGCAAATCCAATAATAATATCACATCCCATCCAAATAATATTATGCAGACGATAGTTTGTATGTTAGTGTGTTAGTGTGTGTATATGTTTGTTACTTAGTCACGCTCAAATGGTTGAACCGATTTTGATGAGATTTGGCATGAAGATATGTAGCTTTGCCCCTGGACTAACTAAAGCTACTTTTTGTCTCAAATTAACGCGAGTACACCGTGAGGCGATTATTATAATATTTAGTCTATACCAATAGTATAAAGAGGCAAAGTTTGATTGTTTGTTTTTTTGTTTGACGCGAATAGGCTCCGAAACTACTGGACCGATTTGAAAAATTCTGTCACTGTTGGCAAGCAATTTTATCCCCGAGTAACATGGGCTATAGTTTGTTTCTCTTTGCAACTTTGATTATTTTAGAGACCGTGCGAAGCCGGGACGGGATGCTAGTGTATACATAAATGGGATATTATCATTGAGAAGATCCAACCTGTCTTATACTATTCAGCCGAGAGCGTTTTCATGTTACGGCCACCTAATAACATTTTTTTTCTCTTTAGCTCGAGCCAGCCGGTCGGTGCATCGGACGCAGTGAGAGCGGGGTCACTGAACCCCGCCATGTGCATTAAATACTCCGCGCGTACGTAATCACGGTTCGATTTTGAATTTGAAAATGGAATGGGTGAAATAATTAGGAAGTAAGGAATATTTTTTATCTATGGCTTTTGGTAATGTCTATTACCAAAAGTCTATTACCATAGATAAAAAATATTAAGTAAAATGGTCGTGGAAGAGTTGATTTTGTTTTGGAAGAGTTTTGCAATTATTTATGTTTGTTATATTTTTGACAACGCTATCCTTTCTATGTTTTTTTACATAGATAGTACAAATCTAAAATCATAGATATGACTATACTGTCATAGGATCGATAGTATCAATAATGTTAAAACTTTCCTGACAAACTTTAAAAATTTACTCATAACAAAAAGTTTTTATGAAATAGAAAACTATTTTAAATGGCGGAACACTAAGAAAAAAATCAAATCAAAACAGGGTTGCTTATCTCCAGTAAATAATTGCAATGCCTTATGGGTAATTATGTAACTGTAAAGTGGCATAATATTGCAATAAATTCTTTGACTTAAGGCAGGACCCAAGTTTAATAGTTAAACTAGCGAGTAAAGTGAGTTTTTGGTTTTTGATCTGGTGTAGAGGCCGTTATTTTTACCAACACGAAATACATACAAATTTGAGGAGCCTATTAGCTGTTACAATTGAATGGACAGACTGACAGCGAAATTACATAATATAGGAGTTATTTCATAAAAATAATAATCCCAAAATAAATAAAAAAAACTGTTTCGCTATGCACTACTATGTATAGTATACAGGTAAAGCTATAGTAGGTAAAGCTATGAGTGACTAAAAAAAATGACCATGAAAATGTAGAACCTAAATATCTAATCTGAGACCTAATTACCTAGAAATGGCAAGGTGTGGACAGCTGAATAAAAATGTAGCTCTAGACTAAATAAATAATAATAAGTAAGCATGATATATTTTTGATATCATCAAGCGTAAGGTAAGGTCATACAATACTCGAGCAAACAAATTGACTGTCGATAATGATGATTTATTAAGTAGCATAATATCGAATAGACGTCATATAAAACAGTGGTCATTAAAAAGTCGTAGTACTTAAGATGAAGGTGAGAATATTAGTACCTATATTAGAAGGCGTCCAATTCTAATTATTGCTAGCTAGATAAATTCTCATCATGTCGTCATCATTTTGGCTCCGAAAAGCATCAGACTATGGAAAGTAGCCAATGGCTTTGAAAAGTACATCTTGCATAGATATACCTACCTATATGTCATTTGTATGTATATTACAAACACACCTGTACTGCAAGGTTGGTTAAGGAACTGTAGGTCTTTGCTGGAGGTCTTTAATAATGTCATATAGTTACTTTAACCAGGTAGTACCTACTAATATTATGTATGAAAATGTCTCATTATAAACTACGTGCCAAAGTAAATAGCTGAGTAAAAGTTTCAGGACCTACATACGAATATATATATACATATAGGTAGAAGATAGGTTCGTATTTTATGTTATAAATAGCGCCTTGCAGTGAGGGTAGAAGAAGAACTTCAAGTAGCGCACGAAAGGATCTAGATATTCCCGACTGTCCTAGACCGAGATATGTATGAAGTCTATAATTATGAATGAAACTATATTAATAATTATAATAATTTTACAGCTTTACCTGAAGCTCTTTATTCTTGTTATCTTTGAGCGAAGCAGCCCTGATAACACCAGCTTTCCATCCCCATTCGGTAACTTTATTCACGTTAATTTTTGTCACACCACACACAGCGAGAAATCGTTTGCCAACTAGATCTTCACGATATTTATAGGCCATAACGAACTGCACAATCACATTATTCACTTTAAAAACTACACAAAACGTCAAGAAATAAGCGTTGACTTACGCTCATACACGTCGCACTCTTCGTGGGCCGAAGAGAAACTACGTGGAAAGCCGATAGACAACCTTTGCGGAACGTATACACAACGCGACTAAATATAAAAGGCACTCCGTACTTAACAAAACTTATTACTGATGAGGCTCTCTCTAACACAGCCGTGTTATATCGAAGAGCCTATTATTTTGTACAACCCTACTGGAGTTGAGAGGTATTCCTTTGCACGGAAAAGTATGTTAACCAACTGTTTTTCAATTTTCCTACATTAGAGCATGTAAGGAGCTGGCCTGGAACGTAAATTTTACGTTATAGTTCATGATATTCTAAATAGAGGGCGCTGAACCACATAGCGATTTTCCTTTTATTTTAAAGTATATTAGTGTATATATTATCAATTAAAATCATTAATTTGCTTCAATATTAATCACTTTGGTACAAGCCGAGGTTTGGTGTGATGACAAAAATGAAGGGACATGGTGATGTTTCAGATTGATGCCATTAGAGGCGCTACAGTCGTAAACAATTTTTCGAACAACGCCACATTGTAGAGGTAGAGAAACTTTTATTTTATCTTTGCTATATTTCTGAGGGTCGATAAATTACGACAAGTAATGCTACATTTAATTTTATTGTTTCTATTCTCACAAATGTGGGTTATTAATTTTATTGAAGTAGTGTTGTTTGATATCAATCTGTGGTAGGTATATATATAAATTAATTAATATGATATGAAACTCTTATATCTAAGATCACATTTTAACTCTTTTACTATGAGTTTACTCCGGTTACTCTAAGCCATAAACTTATAAAATGGTGCTGATTATAATGATAACAAAAACTTTATTTTCTGTTAATATTAGAGTTAAAGTTAAAGGTAGCTTTGTATCTAATTACTGCCATCTAGTGGCGAGTAGATGTTTTTGAGTCACTATTCTATCCAACACAAGATGTCGCTGCATAAACATACTTTTTAGTACACCAAAAAGAAATCCTTATATTATTTTCAGAAAAGTATCTTCTATTGCTTCGCTATAGCTATAGCGAAGCAATAGAAGATAAGTCTGACTCAGCCGAGGACGTATAATACTGTCTAGGGGAAGTTGTAGAATAGAGAAGATCGATATATTATCTTAAACGCATCCGAGAGTCGGTTGACACGAAACGCCACTCAAAATGAAACGCCGCGGGCTACTAGCATAGATTATATAATTATAAATTACCGGTAGACTAATTAGCAAACGCATTTGGTGCGATTGCTTTGAGGAAGAGATTTTAGCTTCTTTTCGCACAACCTTATTTTCTTAGCCAAAATCTTTCCCAACTCTCTACGTTCCCAGCAGATAATGTCTTAGCCAGAGAAAGAAACAAGTTGGACGATGCTAAATAAGTTTAAATAATCGGCAACTTTTCTTTACAGTTTTGTGTCACATGTGTCAATGTCACTATTGTCACGTCAGTCAAGACGAAGAAAAATAAAAAAACAACATGGCGAGCTAGACTTTTCAAGAAGACGGTTGTGTTTTGCTATGGGATTTTGTGCATATTTGAGTGAATTTGTAGTATTCTGTGATCGTTAATATGATATCTGCTATTATATCTCGACTTGTCATGTAAGTATTTTAATTTTCATTTGCTAGGAATTCGAGTAAATATTTTTTTTTCAAGTTGCGCCTCAACCTGATTATGTTGGTGAATCGTAATTTTCTTTGTCTGAAATATTACAATATTGTAATTTTCTACGCAATAGCTTACGAAATACAAAGGAACTATGTTTTTTCTTCAATATATTGCGCTTATGTGTGTACATATTTTTTTTTGTAATCGGTTATATAGTGTTCGGAGGATCATGTCGCCTAGCAGCTGTTTTTTAACAACCAAGGTGGAAAACCGGTACTTGTCAATTTGTCACACATCTATTTATAATTTGATATCTGTTGATGAACTGATGGCTGAATTTAGGGCAAGGTCTTATTTGATAGTAATTTATTTAGTATGAATTATCATAATATGGCAGTCCATATACTTTTGCAGAATGCTGTCTTTGTTTCTGTTTGCTAACAGTATTCATGTTGCGACTGGTCATAAATTATATCGAATCTTAGATAAAATATAGATAATTCCCCCTTTTTAGAGCTCTGATTATGTTATCATGGTGTAGGTTTGATTCAAGTAAGGCACAAGAATATAATTTGGTTTAATTAATTTTCAAAAAAACATAGCTTCCGGTTTTTTGAACTTGACATTGTATGAATAAAGTTATGTATTGATATCTCAATAACTATTAAACTCTTTAGCCTATTTCAATAGCAGTAACACCTAAAATTATCTTCTTATATATAAAATCCTTCCATTAAATAAACTATGCAACAGTCAACAGTAAATAACACTGTGCGGCGAGACTTTGGATGGATGACAAGACTGTTGCAAAAAAAATTATTTTCATCTGTGTGCTACTGTGGGTCGGATTATATGTTAAATTTTAGGTCCTCTTAGTACAAGCAGTAGTTATACTAAGGCATCCGAGGTTTTGCGGCAGCGGGCATCTTGTACCGATTTTCATCCAACATAGCTAAGATCAGTCTGGACTTATGCACATTTCAAATTAAAACAACTAAATTAAAATCTGTCCATTCATATGTGAGCTACCATGCCATACACAAGGTGCATCTAACTTATATAACACTCTATCCTCTGCAAAAAAAGATCGACCAAGCATTACTATAAGAAGTTGCATCCATGTTTCAACTAACTACTTTATTGTCTAACATGATCACAAAAGTTAAGCAACGGTCAATATTTCACACATCTTTAAGTAAAGAAGGCCTTTGAGTGCCTTGAAACTAGAGTTTCTCTACGAGAGTTCTCGAACCGAGAATTCCCGGGAAATTTTGCTTTACTCGAGATGAGAAAAAAGTGGCCGAGAAATCGAGAAATTCAGTCAAAAATTTCAAAAACATAATAACGCGCCTGCGCTCGCGCCTGGCTCTATTACGCGGTGTGCGAGTGACCGACAGTGCCCCCCGTCCCCTTCCCGTTTCGTTCGTAGACTGTTTTTTTTTTTTTTTTTTTTTTTATCCATGATAGGTTAGCGTTTGACTACAGTTAGCCTGATGTTAAGCTGCACTGCAGTCTATGGTGTGGCACACTTACCTAGAAGATACCTATTAACTCTACTTTTGAAGGCCCCCGGATGATACCTCTCAGGAAACAGAGACTCAGGTAGTGAGTTCCATTTATAACAAATATTGAATAGTATATACAAAGACTAAACTAAAGTACCTACTTTACTCGTAATTATTAAGCTAGTCTGATTGTTATTTTTTATATACAATTTAAATACTGTCATTTTATCTTGCATAATTGTAAAGATAAACTTAGTGTAAGGTTTACACACTATATAATTTACTTAGTGTGTAAGGTACTAGACCTACTGATCATTAGACATTGTATGGATCCGAGTGTTGGACGACGAAAGTAGTGCATGAGAGAGGATTGCATGCGGCAGAGATGCAAATGTTGCGATGGATGTGTGGAGTAACAAGAATGGACCGGTAAGAAATGAGTATATTAGAGGAAGTTTGGAAGTGGCGCCTGTTTCAGAGAAAGTGAAGAGTGGACGGTTAGCGTGGTACGGACATGTAATGCGTAGAGAGGAGATGCATGTGACTAGGAGAAGTATGGATATGATTGTAAGAAGTAGCGGAAGGAGAGGTAGACCAAAGAAGATGTGGATGAATTATGTGAAGGAGGATATGAATGAGAAGGGAGTGAATGTGGAGATGACGGCTGATAGAGTGGCGTGGAAGAGAAAAACAGGCTGTGCCGACCCCACCTAGTGGGTAATGGTAAAGGAGAAGAGGAAGAAGAGTGTGTAAGGTACTAAATTTTATTGTGGTCACATGAAGATTTTGTTTTTAGAAGATATTTTATTTAATTTTCCAAAGAAAAAGACTAATCCTTATTGTTTGTAGAAATATTGATTATAAAGATCTCGCTAGAGTTTAATTCGCTTATTTAAAATTTTCAAGTCACACGACGTGAAAATAAATATGAATATTGTTGATTATAACATAAAAAACTTAGTTTTATTGCTAAATCATACATATTTAAAACAAATCGTATTTCTCGGCAACCCGGGAATTCCCGGGAAAAAGTGGTCGAGAATTCTCGTGCTCCGGGAAATAAAAAAGGTCGAGAAATGAGAAACCCTACTTGAAACCCAAGTTGCCAGCTTCTCTTTTTTATAATAGTATTACCAATATGTATTTCCCAACTGTTATCAATAATTAATCTAGTTGTATGATAGGTCATTTCAGTAACTTTCATTAACACTTGTAGGTCAAGCTCCTATGAAATGTCAGAGTGCAATATTTATGTCAAAAATACAATCGTGACCTACTTTAAAAAGTTTTACACTGTTTTTTTAATACAATTAAATACAGATAATTTATATGTTGTACTTAGGTGGTCTCTTATGAATCCAAACACAATTTGCCATGGTAGATGACATGGAAATATTGGGAACAGCAAAGAAGTATAAATAGAGAAATATCTAGTCAATTTAAATTCAAATGTACTCTTTGTCTACAAACTATCTAAATATCATTTTATAGCAGAACTTCAAACTATAATCAAGTTACTTTTGTGGAATACCTATTAAGAGAATAATTTGATATTAGTTTACATAATATGTGTTAAAATGAACAATAATAAATCAAGAGTCCTAATAAATGTCATACTCCTCTGTTAACATTCTCAACAGGGCACAATACTTGGTCAAATCTCAATATAAACATACACTATTGTTCCAAACATATCAAAACAGCTGGCTTGATGTTATCCCACCTGGCAACTGTCCAACCATCACAGTTTTGAGATCGGCCAACCTAAATTTTGGCAACCACATTCAGCATCTATTCATTTAATTTTTCACCTTCAGACGTGAACTGGCTTTCTCGCTGAAAAGGCGCAATCTGTTACGTTACGTTTTTGTCATCGCAAAGTTATATTTATCGTGTATTGGCACAATACATCCAATTCCCATCCAAACCAATTCTTTGGAAGAAGACGAAGAATATCGGAATCGAAATTTGAAACTCGACACTGCCCTAGTGGCTGTAATTAGTAGAACAAAGGAGCATCAGTCAGCGGATTCCGAGGGTATCCCGTGCACTGCCGGGTAGCTATTTCTGTCGGGCCGCGGCCGTTCGCCCCGACAACTGCAGTGGCAGAGTGCTTGAGCTGAAGCGATCACGGCTCTTCGCGGCACGATTACCAAAGTGCATTGACACCTAACTGTTGTGAAGTGAATCATCGATACCTCATAGCGTACCTGCCCGCGTACCTAGTGTAGTGTTTGTACCGAGTGCCTACTCCTGCCGTGTCTGGCTTACCCAGTACACCTTGACAGACGTTAAACGTTCTTGAGTGCTCTGGTCTTGCCATATTAGGTTCAACCTCGTCTGAACCGCGTACCTTTACCCAGTTTTGTGATTCGACACGTACTGACACACTTTAGCATTAAGTTTTTTTGTGTCGCTTAAATGTCGTCTCCGACCAAAATCGATATAAGGATAACGATTTATTACGATAATCATGTTGTTGTTATTTATATTTGAAGCAGTAGTGTAGTGTGAATGCCTTTTTCGTGTTTTTTGAATGGTTAAATACATATAAGATGAATCTGATGATGTGTTTATATTTGGATAACATACTTTTTTCTTACAATGCATTTCATTATTACGCTTTACGAAATGTGAAACCTACTAAAGTAAAACTTTACATCAAGCACAGGATAGTATAGAAGATCAAATATCTGTATTTATAGAGTCCCTTAATTAGGTCTTCCCGGCAAGGGTGTACCGATGGTAGCGTAAACTGTGTATGTAGGTTAGAGAACTACAGAAATAACCATGATGTGGCATAATAACCGGCGGAACTGATGCGTGAACATGTTAGTTTGTTAATATTAAGGTTGCTAAATAGTAAACAGGATTAGTCCATTTCAAAGATTTTGGAAAAACGAATATGTGTTACTTGTATTAACTAGCTAGCTAAAATAAATAATAACTAGCTGGCCCGCGGTGTTGCCGTGTTAATCCGGGATATAAAGTCCCTATGTGTTAATCCAGGATTTAAACTGTCCCCATATCAAATTTTAATTTAATCAGCCGTTTGAGTATAAAGGGACCATCACTCATAAATAGATAAATAGAAAATTCCTTATTGGACATAATATTTAAAATAAGGATACAACTTAATACAAAATATAAAAAAATACTTAAAATTAGTGTGCCACTATTGGCGGCCTAAAACAAACATACACACTTCTCTTATAATATTAGTGGATAATTGTTAGTAGGTAACACATGTGAGAAACAATCACATGAGATTCCGAAATGCACATAATAGATAGGTTCGTTATATAGGCAATTAGTAAAATTCAAGAGCGATAATAATACGAATATTCAAATTAATAGAAAAATTAAAACAAAAGTTTAAATACAGTAAATCGATATTAACACCCGAAGAAATGTTCAATACTAACCACGAAGTAAAAAAGCAAAAACAAGTGACTCTTACAAAATTGAATTCGCTCCCAGTATCATCAAACTATCATGGAATAAACCATAAACAAAACTTACATGAAAGATGAAACAGCTATAATGGAGAGTAAGTTAGAAATCCATCTCCGCAATGTTCCTCGGCTGAAACGATTTCCGTTACGATACATTACAGGAAATTGCTGCGCTCTCTCGGACATCTATTTGAAGAGAAATTCAGAGAATTCATAATATCTGAACCAAATAGGAGTACAATGTTTCTTGTGAAAAGTATGACTTTCGTTGATGCAACGTGGTTGATTGTAAACGGAAGATTAACTCTCGTATGTGTCATTTAGCGGGTTTTTCATTTGTTTTTTTTTTTACATTAAATGGGCTTGCGCTTGATCACAATTCACCTGATGGCAAGCGACATTATGATCTAAGGTGGGAGCGCGCTTACCCAGAAAAACCCGGTTCACTCTTGCTTTGAAAATCGCCAGATTGTTGCACTCAGGGAATAGGGATTTTTATTTATTATGAAATCCAGTATGCCAGGATGTTTATGACGAATCTTCTTCGTATGAGCTTAGTGACCAAGCTATGGTTTCGACAGTTTTCAAGCCGCCACAGGGCCTCTGACTTAGCTGAAAAGCAATATAGCAATGACGAAGAAATAATACATAATTGCAACATTCTGTATTTTCAGTCCTTGTTACACCTGCGCCATAATCTGCGACCGTCTTTAACTAATTATTGTAGTACAAATTAATATGTTAATCTTTTTGAATTTATGGTTTAACTAATAGTCCGGTCAAATTAGACCAAAAAATTAGGGTGAAATTACATAAATTCGCAACAAGCTGAATTTTGGTACAATTGTTCAAAACACGATTATAAACAATAGCTGAAAGTTCCCCATCATTCCCGTGTGTGGAAAAAAAATTATTCAAGGTCAAAGGTCAAAAAAATTAGTTTTTCGCGATTTTCAGCAAATCGGTAAGTTTTATCAAAAAATATTTCATACAAAAACTGTAGATCATAATGTTATCTACAAAAAGTTATTTGATACTTTTTTTTCTACGAGCCACCGTTTTTGAGATATAACGATTCAAAAAGTTGCACATTTTACTTCCACCTGCGCCGGAAAAACTGCTGAACTCGATTTTTTGCAAGTGTAAAAAGGGATGCAGTGCTTTTTAATCAGACACCCTCTGGTTTGATCCCGGCCCTGCACCAATTTCTTGTATCAAGTTATGTATGGATTTGCACTCGCTCTACGGTCACAGAATAATAACTTGTACTTGCTACGGTGAAGGAAAACATCGTGACTACAATATCCGCCAACCAGCACTTGGCCAGCGTGGTAGATTATGGCCCCGAGCTCGAACAGTGGGAATATATAGTGGGCTGCTTATGCAGTGGAATATTGGCGTGGAGTTTGTTGATCCGGTCAGATTTGTATTTTGTAATATTCCTTGTCCTAAAACGGCCCTGACGAATCAGCCAGGATCCATTTTGGGGTTAGCGAGTCATCATAGTTAGTTATATTTCGTGAAAAATCTACTACTGCTTTTCAAGCGCTTCGCTCAAATATGTCCGGTTGAAAGCCTTTATTAAAATCGCCGCTTGCGATGCAGCCGACTGTTATATCGTCCGTAAAACGGAAACCGGCGCGCTACTCTACCATATTTGGAGGCTAGTGCGGTGGAAAGAAAGGACCGATCATATCCGATATCGATGTAACAGGACGCATTCCAATGAAATACGTGACAAGTGTACGGGATAGGAACCAGTTTCTAAACAGTTGATTATCAGGTTTTATTCTAGTTGTATTTTATTGGACAGATCAAGATTTTTAATGGTAGGTTTTATTTTTAAACGCTTGCGAGTTTTATATATTACTAGTTGCACCCCGCGGTGTTACTCGCGTTAATACTGGATAAAAAGTAGTATATGTATTTATCCAAGGTATAACCTATCTTCATAGTAAATCTCATCAAAATCGGTCCAGTCATTGGAGCTTGATGGAGTAACATATTATTTTGAAGTTATTCGCACATCCCTCGGGAACCAGTAATGTTTTCGCGACAAATAGTAGTTTATGTGTTAAACTTAGGTCTAACCTATTTCCGTACCAAATATCATCAAAATCGGTTTAGGTGTATGAGTGTGAAGAAGTAACAAATATACACACACAGACTTTCGTATTTATTATGTATTTGTAGGATATCAGAGAAAGGTATGTATAAATACGAGTATGTAGTGGTTTTAGGTTCTAGCTGTTACATTATACAACTTACATTTCGTAATTGTAGTAAAAAGCCAGATAACATATCAATAAATCAAACGGTATCGAAGATTATTGGCGATAATGATCAGTAAAATTAAAGTTCGGTGAAATTGAATTTGACTGTATTTTGTTTCTAAAATCGTTTTCGTTAAGTAGGAACAACAAAACATTCGAATTTACAAACAGAACAAAGAGTAACGCGTGAGTCTCAAGCAGATGAATCGACTTATGCATCAGAGGTTCTTGACCCACTTTGAAGAAATGAAGATAAACGCATTAAACATACTAGTTATTCGAATCATATTCCAAAACCATACATTGCGTTGTGCCAGTTTTCCTTACATTTATTATTACTTATTAAAAATATATGAAGATATACTCGTAATATGTAGATGCAATATAGAAAATAATTGCAATTTCACTTCTTCATATGCAAGTGACAGGACGTAAACTTTGAAATGTTTTCTTTATTAACTTGACTTATACGATGTCTACTTACAAGCAAGTTTACGTCGAATTCATACCGATACAATTTTGATATTATATTTATCGTTTTTTTCCTAGAACATTTTATTTGATTTGACTGATTAAGCTATTATACGAGTATTATAAAATTAAATGTAAGTACGTATATACATAAGTACATACCTTTAGATATATCCGGACTTTCTATGTTCATATGCGTACTGTTTTTTTATCGTGTTGATGCACAACAAAAACTGTTTGGAAATCAATAAACTAAACGTTAGTTCGCAGTTGAACGCTTTTCACGCCTCATTTGGTTTCTGATGTTTGCGTCACATCGACTCAATAACGTACGGGATCTAACAAACTATAAAATAACTGGTGTTTCTAGATTAAAGTTTTTGTTTAGTTAATAAACATAGTTATTAAGATGTTAAATGATCTGCGCATTGGAAATATATAGAGCATGACGCATATACGAGTAGATCTAGTTTCGAGCCTATTTATTTTGAGATACAGTTTTAGTGGCGAACGGAAGTATTGCACCGCATGTTTATACAGTTTGTCATCAAAATCAAATCCATATCGATATTGACTTATTTTTTTATCAGTATTGGCATTCGCAGATTCAGTCCGTTCGTAGTGTTGGATGTAAACATACGAGATCGAAATGATATTCTACCATAGTTCTTAATTCTTCAGTAAGCGATTATATTATTATACAAAACTGATTTACGATCTCTCCAAACTTGGTATCTTGTCCAATTTAATAAAAACCAGTGCATCTGCGTAGGATTCGTATGTTTATGACATCACTTCACTTTCCCCTTTTAGCCAGAATTTAACACCTACAACGAATTTCTCTTATCTGGCACAATCGATTTAGCAAACAATACACATGATGGTGATTAATCACCTCTTGATCCGATAGTTATCGCTCTGTATTAGCACATTAGCAGTAATTAAAACTTGATTAGCATTATTCACAAACAGTTTATAATGAGCTAAACAAACCTATCTTTGTAGGCGATGAACTAAACAATACCGATTGTTGTTCAACTCGGCACTTTTCATATCAGCGATATAAGTCGTGCATCTGCTATGCAATTGTCTGGTTTTATTTTAGAATCCAACCAGTTTACTAAGAGCCTAAGTCTTCCTAGGACTAAGAATATGATCTAAACTTGGGGAGGATCATTTTATACTGGAGTGGAGCTAAACGCCTGACCAGTGCAATTTATTATTCATTCGCTGAACTGGTCGCCTTCTATTATTGGTTCCTTTGTTTTAAAAATAATATTTGGCACCACATAATGCTAGAAAATGAATACGTTTCTCATTATAACTGTATTAAGTTTCCAGTAATTAACATTCGTAACTATTTTACTGTAATTACGGAAGTGCTTGTAAAATTTCCACGCACATTCGCGGGTTAGCGTAAGCGCAATCCAAATATCGAATACGTTGTAAACGTAGTAGGGAAAATATAAACGAAATACTCTAGTAACTAGGTGCTTGATCTTTCGTAAACACAACATCCGCAAATTAGCTATGAACTTCTTATCTTGCCGAGTTTCTGCTACGCAAGTAATGGCTCGCCCACGCGTTCATACAATACATCCAGCATTAAATGCGCCGTCACAGACAGTTCTGAGCACCTAGTTAGTCCAATTGACTAATGTTTATGACGAAATCTATGTTTAGAGCTTGAAAATAAAGAACCAACTCAAGGGCATTCGTTGAACACAGCCTTTCCAACCTAAGAACTATACAAATGGCCTTAGAGTTAGTGAGGTATCGATTTACAAGGCTGCTAACTTAGCCGCGTCAAGTAAGATAGATCTCGGTTCAGTGCGGACAATACACCAGGCGTGCATGCATCCGTTTAATATTCAGTGCACTCGGGCAAACATTACACATTAGACGCGTGGAATAGACAATCGTATTCCCATGTCGTGTGGCTCGTATCCATGGAGGCAGGTCGGTGCGGTTACCGTGACGACTCGCGCCTGCCGAGTCTGAGTCTCGGCCTGTCCAGTGTCCGACTCATTGTCAACAAGTTCGAGTCGCGGTACACACGCGTCGTCGCCTCGGACGCTATACATGACCGCGAGATCGTCAAATACGACCCTAATATCGACGAGGGCTACGAAGATTACGATGACTCCTCTCTCGACCGATCGAGAGAACGTGTCTGGAACCGTTTCGTCGAGAACCTGAGCTTGGCCCTCAGTAGATGCATTCCTAGCGTCTCGTTCGCCAACTTCGGCGTCTTGGCTGTCACAACCGGAATCTTTGCACCGAGGATGATATCTTACCTGGTCCTGTATCCGTTTTGCAGATTGGTATTCGGGACCCTTTACCCGGCTTACGCATCGTACAAAGCTGTGCGGACGAAGAATCTAAAAGAATACGTGAGTACAACTTTCAATACTTTTAGCGGGCATTATATTGTGTTTCTAGTTGCGTCAATTACTAACCAATTGTTGTAAGTGTGTTTAGAGTCTAGACTGGTCATCTCTTCCATTTATATGCTTATAGTGAATGTGACAATGTCTTCGTAAGAGCATTTGATGGAGTGCTAAGTTTGTCAAAACATGTTACACCGGGTGTCGCTCCAGTTAAGTCCAACAATAGCCTTGTCACGGCTGTACGCGCTCGAAACGCTCCGACTGGCGCTGTGTCCTTTGCCTTGTTTCCCGGCTTCCTATGCGTAATTACTGTAACTAGCGTGCCTGTTCTCTGTGCTATATGAATGCCTATATATATACATATCTTTTGTCTGAAATTTACTTCATTGTTTGTACATACATGAATACATGTATCAGTAATATGATACCTAATTCTTAAATGAGTTAGAGCAGATTTAATACTTTTGTACTATATTACCTTTTTGTCTAGATCCCTATTAATTTTATTTCACTATCTTGTATGCGCTCAGACTAGAAAGTAAGACCGCAGAGTTGAAATTAATAATATCCCGACTCTATGCCTTTTATTGCTTATTATAGATCCTTGCGGGAGTCGTAACCAAAACAATCGTGTTTAGATGTAAAGTATTGTCATGACAATGTGCAATAAAAACTAAAACTACCAAAATAGTTACCGGAAATAAAACGAAACAATTACGTCAGTTTCTCTGTGTTTTAGAATTTTGTTTTGTCAGTGTTGAACCGAACGCATTGACCTTATAGGAACATAATCTACATTGAACTTAGGTTAGGTTTTATAGCTTGATCTGGTACCGGTCTTTTCATATATGGGCATACAATTTTGTACAATAAATAGGAAACATAACATTATCTTTATTGCATGTCTGATTAATTTGCATTAATTTTTGGCATATACATACATTGTCTACAACATTTTGTATGTGTTTGTACTTAACTAGTTGTTTACCCAAAAAGCAAACATCAAATACACCATAAGTATTTTATTCGGTTCTCATTATCGTAGCGGCATTCTAGTGCTTGTTCCAGTTACTAGAAATGAAATGTATATTAGAATTATAAAACTGAGGCAATCTTTGAATTCTAGGACAGTCGCTCGATGCATGTCGTGGTTTGTCAAAGAAAAATTTACTTTCTATATAAAGATACGATAAGATTGTAGCTTCGGCGGCCATTTCGTAGTATTAATGAGAATCATGTATTTCCAGGAAATAAAAACACTATTTATATGTACAAAAAAAAGCAATTGAAATAGGTTTAAAATTGTCTTATTCTCCTGCGATCAATGCGTCCTCACAAGACTATTAGTAGATCCAGTTTTAGCTATGTTCTTAAACAGGCACATGCTAACACGCCATTTACGAAAATAAAAATAAAAGTATATTTTATTTCCCATTTCTTATAAATAGTAAAGTAAGTTAAAATCCATTTTTAGATGTTCAAGATATAAATTAAATTTCGATAGTAATGTCATTTACATACTCGTAGATATAGGTTATAGTATAATATAGTTATAGGTGAACCGGTTTCTTCTGGGTAAGCGCGTTCCACCTTAGATCACAATATCGCTTACCATCAGGTGAATTCTGATCAAGCGCAAACCCATCATAGTATAAAAAAAAAAAAAAAAAAAATAGGTTCTATTTTTAGGTGGTTTTGCTTTAAACAAGTCTCTTTTTGCTTTAAACAGCCTAGATCGCGTTTGAAGTGCTATGTATAAAATATAATATAGCACATTATTTCTAACACTACACGTATTACTTTCCAGGTAAAATGGATGATGTACTGGATAGTGTTCGCCCTCTTCACGTGCATGGAGACGTTCACAGACGTGTTCCTGTCCTGGTTCCCGTTCTACTACGAGGTGAAGATAGTGCTCGTCCTCTGGCTTCTCTCGCCGGCGACGAAAGGCTCCTCTATACTGTACAGGAAGTTTGTTCATCCGGCGCTTTGCAGGAGGGAACAGGTTAGTTACTATATCATAGACTAATAAATATAATAAACGCTCAACCTCTTGTTGAAAATCGTACTTCGTGTATCATTCGATACACGTAGCGCCATCTTTTCGTATTTTCTTGAAACGACGTGTATGTGTTTTAGCGGTTTTCAAGGCACGAGTGAACCGGTTTCTTCTGGGTAAGCACGCCACCTTAGATCGCAATTTCGCTTACCATTAGGTGAATTGTGATCAAGATCAAACCCATCTAGTATAAAAAACTGTTCAAAACGATATCTTGCGTCTCCGTGTTATTAAGAACGAGTACATCCTACGCGCAAATGAAATAAGATCGTAGAAAGTACACAACAACTGTTGCTTTTCATGAATCAGGACCAAACGAGGTCGTTTAAGGTGGGATCGTTTGGTCCCAAATAGCATTTTCAAAAAAAGTCCTGTGAAATCGTGCATTAGTTAATGGGGCTACGATATTTTCAGTTTTATTATCTTTAACTCAGTGTTAAGAATCAAAAGAGTTCTTACGTAAAATTCGCTCGATAAATTTATTATTAGAATAATCTTCGTTTTAATTTTTTTTAACGCAGCGCTTCAGAAATTAAAACATATTTTTTTTGTAGGTATGTAATGTTATTATCTAGAATCATTATAGCTTATAATTCCAATGTTAATTGATGATTTTACATGAATTTATTTCGTAAAAAATCTATTACAGCGCAGCAGGCGCTTCATTCAAATATATATGACGCGGCTGACTCGGTACAATAGCGCCTTAACAAGAAATATTTTAACTCTGTCTTGGCGCGAGTGGGTGTGACAATCATTATGTCGCCTTGTTCAAGTTCATTGGCAATGCCAATACAGTTGGGTCGAGACTAGACGTGACCGAGTTTCTTTACGATTAACCTGGTCAAGCTATAAAAGTTAGGTACTCAAACAAATATACTTCTTGAGCTTAATGGACTAATGAAAATGGTAAACTACGACTACGGTGTTGCCTGCATTGAATCGGAAGACGATAGTTTTTTTTTTTACTCTAATGGGCTTGCGCTTGATCGCAATTCACCCGATGGCAAGCGATATCGCGGAGCTAAAAAGCTAATCTAAGGTGGAGCGCGCTTACCCAGAAGAAACCGGTTCATTCTTGCCTTGAAAACCGCCAGATTATAGTTATCGGGGAACAGGGAGTTTGGCAAAGAATTCAACACCTTGGCGGTACGTACATTGAAGGTGGAGGCAAATCGCTTAGTGCGCGACTTAAGCACCTCCACAGTATAACGATGCCGCCTTGGTGTTTCCCTACTCGTCCGATGGTGGAAAATTAAAAGTTTTGCACTACATTCGCAGCAGATTTCATCCAAATCGATTAAATCGCTTAAGATTGTCATATTTTGGAAAATCCTATAAAATCGGGCGTAAACGATACTACGGGTTTTTATCGTCGAGCTTATAATTTCATTATTGTTAATTGTTTATTTTATATGAATTTATTTCGTGAAAAATCCACTGCCGTCCGAAAAAAAACGCCTTAACAAACATATTATATACAAACGTCCCCTCAAGCTTTCTTCTTTGTTATATTATAGTCTATTAAATGAGTCCGGCTAATACGAAAATAAATTCCTGTCCAATTAGAGTTAGTTAAACAAGCGAGTAAAGGGTAATCTGTGACCTTGTTTTTTCTTACTATAAAAACGCTACTTACTAACTTGCAGACAAAAGTTGACAATGACAGTTGCATCATTGTCAGAAAGCTGTTTTTTCTGCAATTAGTACTTGGGTAATTTTATGCGGTTTTCTCTATAGAATGCCCATTCACACTAAGGTCTTTGCGCAACTTTTTACACTTCTTCTTTTTCGTTTGAGCTAAGTGGCCAAGTTCTGGTGTCAAGAGTTTTCAAGCCACCTGAAGGCCTCCGATAGCTGGGACCTATAATTATTTGTGTAATCCGACCGACAGTATCGTCCAGATTAAATGACACTTTTAAAATGACAGTCTTGTACATGGTCACAACTGTCCATAAAGATTGTCTGCATCGACCGTTACTAAACTCCGGTGATCGCGTCAGATCACCTTAGTAAGCCATGCTACAGGTGCTACTAACTGCTAATGAAAAATTGAATTATTTTGTCTTTTCTTTACAGGAAATAGATGAATACATCGCGAAAGCCAAAGATCAGGGCTACCACACCGTACTCAATTTGGGCACTAAAGGCGTCAACTATGCAACAACAGTCATCATGCAAACCGCCATAAAAGTAAGTTTGTACAACCCTAACTTATCTTCCGCATGCTTTTTAATTTTGTTCTATACAAGACTTAAAATCATTTAAGTGCTGAGCTAAAAAAGGGTATTTGGTGGACGTTAACCCTTAATGACAGTCAGTAATCGGTGTTGAGTCAGTGACCTGTTTTAATTATGTTAATTTACATGTTGTTTTATCACTTTATGATGTTGTCACACTGAGTTAGAGCAAGTGGCATGTTTGATCACAGTATGCAAACGTCGTTGAAGATGTTTTATTTCTATAACCTTACTTCGCAAATAGACCGGTGGGTCCTACTATAAGTTTTGCCTTCGTGTGGCTTGACAACTCTCGACAGCAGAGCTTAGCCACTAGAAGATGAAGACTATAAGTTCTTTTACCTTTAATTACTTACTTACTGTTCCGGCACGAAAACCCCAAAGTGGGTCTTGGCCTCCAACGACAGACGGCGCCACTCGTCACGGCGTCTTATCTTTAATTGAAGAATAGATTTTCTAAATAATTATTTACCTAATATTTTTTGTCGTAATGTATGAGTGATATCCGATCATCATTATTGCCAACCTGTCATAAAAAAACTAATTATTAATTCAAAATTAACCTTTAGTCTTTTTACAATAAAGCCCAATTTAACTTTAGCGAACTCTAACTCTCTCTTTAGTGAACTATGTATTCGAATAAGCGAAGTAAGGCTAGAAGTAAAATAATTGGACGGATTGTATGTAGAGTCAAAAGTTACTAAATTTTAGCGCACGCTTGTATTTGTATTCTTAGTCGATGTATAGAAGCACTGTCATCAGGCATGTCACTACACCCCATCGTAATTCGAGCCAGTCGCTTTGTTTTGATTTTTTTAATTTTATTAACACGCTTTTTTAATTTACCCCTCCTCCCACCCCATTCCGACACCCTTTCCGTTGCTGCTTAGAATTTCAATCTGCCGATGCCCGAGCGGGACGATAGAAGGCCACTAATGGGCGGCGACGCAGTCGACGGATTTAACTATGAAGAGCTCTACCAGCGTTCCAACGAACCGGGCAACGTTGAAATTGTCGAGTTAGACGATGATATGCCTCTACTCGAAGATGTAGACTCGCAAGACCCGGACTATGACCCGGATTCGTCCGCCAGAAGTCGCGGGAATGTTGCCAGAAGGCGCAAAGTGACCAACGAGAAAAAATCTCGTAGCAAATCTAGGGGTCGCAAAACGAGGAGCCAATCTGCCATAGAGAAACAAAACGTTGTCAAAGTAGACTAGCGATAGATTCGAACGTAACGACTGTGATCTGTGATTTTAGCGAGAGATATTTGATACGAATAATCTGTCTAATTTAGGAGGATATTTTGACAATACTATATCTTTATAGTTTGTGAGCTAAGCCTGTTCAACGCATATAGCTAGTAGGGGGACAAAGCCCTGGCGTCTGATTCATCAGAAGTGATGCACATAGTCATCGTTAATGGCTGTGATTGGTGAGCGATGCCTGTGCGCGTCATCATTGGCCAATAAGGCTCTTGGAATTCATATCCGTAATATTTCGTATCGTTGAACAGACTATAGACACAGTCCGAGTTTATAAAGCATCATACTAAATCAGACAGACTAGAAATAAAACTCTGCAGGTAAGTTTGCGTCTTTGGTTCTTCTAGTATATGATTTGACTCGTCAAAACATTAGCTAGTCGTACCTCTTACTTCTACCAGTTTTAGTTTTATTTATCGAAATACTATTATTCTTTATATAACTTATTCATTAAGACCTTCTAGGCGATTATTAGACGAAATTTTGTTTGTAAGACCTATAGCATAATTAGACATTGTATTGAAATGAACTTTATAAAGTAAACAATATGTCTAGTTCATTTTACTTTTCGAAAGTTATATTGAAAGAACTAAAAAGAAGAAGTCTTGACGGTACTTGCCATTTTGTATAACTTAAAACCGTTGTACATATACATGAAATTTATGACTTACTCAAACGGTTCATTGATTTAGCGTTTGCTTTTAATTATTTGGTTAACAGTAAATTCACCTATGTACGTAGTCACTTCAAACTGTGACCTTAAATATTTGTAAGGTTAAGGCTTTAGTTAAACTGTGACTCATGTACTTGGTATAGTCTGGCGCATGAATGGCCCAATACTGGTTTGGTACTGATTTTTGTAGGCTATGGTTGTTAGTGTTGCCTTGATATTGAATGGAACTAACGATTGTAGCCATAAAAGGTACACAATATAATGCTACTCTACGCAATGGAACCTTTCATTTTTTTCTGTTACCTATGTTTTTTTTTTCATCATTCACCCTTTATTGACCACTGCTGAGTATACGTCTCCCTTTTCTTTTTATTTATTTATGTATATAAAGTTAATCTGAAATTTCGAATTTCTAAAATATCGATGAATTATAAATCTATATTTTCAATTTTTTCCAGTAACCAATTTAAGCTCAATCTTAAAATCCTGTTTAATTATTTATATCAAGGCAATACTTAAGCTGCTAAGGAAAGCGCAGGTCGCAAATGTATTTTTATTAACATAAACTAGATTTATTGTTACTGTTTAAAGCTACGTAAATTAGTTCATACCGTAAACTTCTTCCTTTCTTTTTTTGTGAGCTAAGTAGGTATGCTCTATTGTCAAGATTTTTCCCAATCTATGGTCTCGGATATTATAATACAGTTAACCAATCGTCACATTAAGAAAATAGATGATCTCGTTTCATTCTCAGGGTTTTTAAATATGTAATACAAAACGCTAGCTTTCCTTTCCTGTTTTTTTGTAAACCAAAGTTCTCAATTTATTCTTATTTTAGTAGAATAGTTTTTTCGTTATAGCATAATTGTATTCCTATTTAGTATTTAATTTAGTCTTATTATTTTTATTATAGTTACATTATAATGTCATATTTATATTTATTTATTTTTTATTTTGTTTATAGATTTTTCGTTCTCTCAATTTTCGTGCAAAAGAAACGTCAAGAACATTCAGATGTTTTCTTTATTGCCTTGAGTTGTGCCTTTACTGTTTTTACAGATATTTCTATTATTTTAACACCAAGCCAAAAATTGCCTTTTTGACTAAATTTTTCGAAGCGCTTCTGGTATTTTTTATGTCAATCACTGTGAGCGCAAATTCTCAAGCAATCATTTTCACTAAACAGTTTGCTATAATTTACTAACAGTAACTGCCAGCTACTAGATCATCAGTTGTAAAATATTTTACAATAAGGATTAAATATAAATATTAGGACACATTTCACACATGGCTGGTTAGCCCCATATAAAACCATTTCTAGTTTGTATTATGGTTGCTAACATAATATACATACATAAAAACTTTATATCAATGTTATCTATTACGTCAACGTTGTCGTCAATTTAGACCGTATTTTATTGATAACGAACTCAAGATTTTGCCCATAGCTGCCTTAAAGATAAATCAATATATAAAATTGTTGTAACTATCTGATATCTGTTAGTAAGTTATAGTTAGCAGTTGTTAAATGCATGACTGTATAATTTTTTTTTATATTTAGATTTTAAATATTTGAGTGTATGTAACTTAGTTTTAGCTTCGAGTGACTGATTTAGCATAAAATACGTGTATCCAAATAAATGTTAGTGAATTCTTGGTAAATTATTTCTTTCAATATAAGCGAAGAGATGCTAAGCATGTACTTCGCTGTACGACTAAGCTTAGGCATAATTGTCACAGGCATAGGAACGCAAAATGTAAGTATACAATTTCATTGTTTCTTTTAAATAGTTTCATGTTTGTTTATATGTTTATTTCTGTTGTCATGGCGCTGGCCACGCGATTCTAGCCATATTAATTTGGGATAAAAAGCTCAAGTTAACACTAGCAACATCCAGGTTTAATCTTAGTACCAAATTTCATTAAAATCGGTTTAGTCAATCGCATTGATCCCCCGACCGATCGGTTTTATTTTTTGTTTGTACACAAACGCAAACCTATGAAGGGAAAAAACGGTTAGGGAAAGCGCCAAGGACGAAGAAAAAATCATAGTACAAGTATCCATCCTCACATATTTCCGCATTTACAATATTAGTAAGATTCGCTTAAAATAAATTCTGACCAAGAAATTATCGTAACAAAAATAACCTCGTAATTTTTGTTACGATAATATCGTAATGGGACTAAAGACTTTCCAATCTACATATTATAATTATTATCAATAATTTTTGTTCTATCTCCTTCTTATAAAGTTAAATTTTATCACTAGCTTCCGAAAACAAGGTTAGAGTTGTTTTGGGCTAGCTTGTATTAAAACTAGCTATTCTAATAAAATAAAACTAAATACACAATTATATACAAATAGTTTTTATGCCTGTCGAAATATTCGATGTCAAAAAAAGCACCAAAATAGTTAAAACAGAATCGCGTAGAAGTAGAAATTGTTATATTTTTGCTTAAGAGTTTCGCCAAACATTTTCCAGGGCGGCGGAGGTCTGGTGCAGCAAATACGCAAGAGTTACAGTCTGTCTGACTTGACAGAGTGCGCACCGCATGAAGAGAGAGGAAGCGATGAGACTGACGATGTTTTGGCTGAGCCGCTTGTGATGCGGAGAGCTGTTAAAACGTATGTACTGTCATTTGTTTTAATCTTCTTACATTTTATCGAAGCTAAGCAACGGTCGATGCAAACGGTGTGAGGATGGGTGACGATGCACAATACTGGTGGCAATTCAGCGGCACACACGACTAAACTAAATTTAAAGAAGCCCCGTCTCTTTTCATCTTAGGTAGCCAGAAAAAGACGGCACGTTCTGCACCATAGTCAAAACAACTAAAATCGCATCAAATGTAGAAAATATAGGCAACTTTAGAGCGCACTCACTTGTATCACCTCTAAAACTGCCTGCACATTCCATATTTGACGTGATTTTAGTTATTTTGTCTGTGGTTCAGAACGTGCTGTCTCTTTCTGGCCACCTAAGCTGAAAAGAGATGGGCTTCTTTAAATTTAGTTTAGTCGTGTGTGCCGCTGAATCGCCACCATTGTCTTTTAAAAGTGGCATTTTCATCTGGGCGCTACCGTGGCATGACACGTTAAATTGTAGGCCCCGGCGGTTACTCTTAGTACAAGCAGTCGTTAAGGCCAAGTTAGAGGCCTTCGGGCGGCTTGAAAAACTCGACATCAGAGCTTGGCCACTTAGATCATACGAAGAAAAAGAAGATTGGTTAAAATGTTTGGCAGGATGAATAAATAATAAATACTTATTATTCGTACTTCGTATAATAATATGGAAAGAACTTTACCAAAACGGAAACTATGATGTAGTTTTGTGCATACAAAAAAACATTCTTATACTAAAAGTACGGAACTTTATTTGTATCGTGTCATCACCATCAGCGTGATTATCTCCACGGGGTATTATTTTTTAATAATTATTATTTTACTAATTCCAGTGGTTTCACAACGCGTCGCAGTGCGTCCGAGTCGAACAGTCGGTCGCCGATATACTTCCCAGAGGTGGACGTAGATGTAAGGCCTCGACCCAACAGCGATGTGCCCGATTTTAGGTAAATGCTATTCATTTATTTTAAGCCTTTGGTGGGATAATGCTCTAGGCAAGCTTTTTTCCTTCCTTCAAAACAGCCGGGTCTTCGCATTTGTCCAGTTTATGACATATTTCGTATCATGATTCGAAATCGAGACACCACCTCTCTTTGGGTTCACCCCGGGGTCGTCTCTTGGCCATTTCTATAGAAGTAAGAATTACCAGATATAAGATAATATAATCTAACTTACACACACTGCAATATCGGTAACGCCTTAACCGTCGTTCGTTTTTTAAAGCCGTTTTTTCACTAAGGGATATTTGTTCTGTGAATGTCGCTCGACACGAAATTTACATGACGTGCGCACTGTCGCCCGACGTCGCTTGGGACATCTACGGGTCACGCAACTTGTCGCTAGTCGATGCTCACATCGGTATTTATACTTATACCACCATATGATGTATACTCGGACGCCTCCTGTTTTAATAGAAGTACCACAACATCTGACGCAATGACAGTGGAACAGGTATGCCAGCGACCCAACACCGTGCTCCGCTATTTTAAGGAGCTTGGGTAGAGGCTGGTAGGGGGAAATGCACAATACGCCTCTTGCAGGTTGTCAGTGCAGGTCTGATCGCCCCCATCATAGAATAAGAATACGATGTATTACGAGACCAGTCTACGAATATTAAAATGTAACATCCTTATTAATTCTATTTCCAGCTATATTAAATCTACCGAGGACATAAGCTCCGGCTATTCGAGCGCCGACAACTCTGCGTCGCTCACTCGCACAGCGTCCGTCGGCGCGGGCGCACGTGCTCGCCGGACCACGCGTACCACGCTCACAGCTATCAAGCGGCCGCAACCCGCTGAGGTCTGCTAACTTATATACTGTTCATAATTTTACGGACTGGTTCTAAAAAGACACGGAAAACACTAGTAAAACAAATTATTACAAAAAAAAAACAGACATAGATACTATATGTGTGAAAAATAAGCGGGTAGATCGTAGACCACGCGTACCACGCTCACAGCTATCAAGCGGCCGCAACCCGCTGAGGTCTGCTAACTTATATACTGTTCATAATTTTACGGACTGGTTCTAAAAAGACACGGAAAACACTAATAAAACAAATTATTAAAAAAAAAACTGTTTTAGGTACTATAAGTGTGAAAAATAAGCGGGTAGTTCGTAAAAGTGTGGATAAGTGAGAGAATATCACTCACACGGCGTTTTTCGACGCGGGCGCATCATGTAGAGATGTGGAGAAAAGAGTGTGAAAATTACCTATTGCCTCTTAATCATAATAAGCTATATGATTCGAGTTGAATATCGTCACTTTCATAACTATATGCGTCTGTATTTTCTTACCATTTAAACATCTTTGCTAAATTTCAACTTAATCGACTGAGAATAACATTTTATAGTTATAAAATTTAGTAGAATTTGACCAGAACATACTTCTACCATTGCTGCACGTTTAATTGAAAGTTTGTAATTAAATAGAGCCGTGATGTATTTTTAGGAATCAGTCCTTAGTTGTGGAATAAACGATCGCTCTTGTATTCGGAAACTATCGACCAATTCAAGCTGTTTTTGAAATGTGAAAGCAAAAATATAAACAGCTATTTGTTTAGGACTCTATTATTATTCAAAATATATTTTTAAAAACATTTGTATCAAATCATTTGTTGCATATTATTTTATTTATTGTTGTGAGACTAGAAAAGCACAAAAAGGTATGCCAGGGTATGTTTAACATGGTGCTGGAAAATGAATGATATCAATATCTATAGAATTTGGCTAAAATAACTTTGATGAGCTAAAAAGTTTGGGATGTGCTAAAACGCTCAAAATCGTACCTCTTAAACATTTAAAATTGCTATTAGCTTGAAATTATAAATGGTATTCTATATATATCTACTAATAGTATGAAATTAAAATTGGTAGTTTTATAAATGACAAAAGAAAACTATGGAAATCTATATCTGTATCATAATAATAAAACACATATAATCTTATTTTAGCTGTAGTCGTATATAATGTCTAGTAATTATGCATGCTTTAGATTCTTAAATCTTATTTTTATCACTTCTATAAGTCTGCCTTTGCATTTATCATTAGCTTGTTCGTTCTTTATGATTTAGACTTAAGTGCTTTTTATTTAAAGGAAAGTGAAGTAATCATCGAGGAGCTGCCAGACGACGATAATGTTGAATATGCGAATATGCCCCCCTTATTAAATGTCCCATCTCCAATATATTTGTCTCATACGGAACCCCCGTTTTTGTACCAATATGTTGGTGATCAAGTCAAAATACTCCAAGTTTTAGGTGATTTTCCTTTAGCTGGAAATGGTAATAAAAACAAGGATAAAAGCTGTCGAGAAAGAACCGCAAGCGATACTTCCGAAAGTCAGTGTAGAGATGAAAACAATACAAGAATTGATGAAAAGAAAAGCAACAATAACGTAACAAATATTACTGTCAAAGACCAAAATGAAAGTAAACATGATAGCGATAAAATGGAAATTTCAAGTACGAGAGAAAATTGTAATAGTAATAAAGATGATATTAAAAGTACAACATCTAATGTAACTACTAGCATTGAAAAAGAAAATTTGCCTAAAGTAACATCCCACCAAGACGATGATATGAACCGTCCAGATTCAAGTAGTTTAGATAACACCTCAATCAACGAGATTGAATCTGCTGATAGTGACGACGAAGCTTCTTTTGGTACTCCAGATAATTCACCAAAAAACAAAAGAAAATCTCCCAGAGGCAGATATGGAAAATCAAAAGCACCATTGCCGCCTATCGATGTAACATTAAAAGATAAGACTGATACAAATCTAGAAAGTGCTACATCACAAGAAAGCCTCGTAGACTTAGTTAGTAGAATGCCTAACGTAGCTTTCAAAGAATCTGGGAATTATAGAGGTGTTCAAGTGGTCAATCCTATAGCCGAAAAGAAAAGACGGCACAAATCAAAATCTCCTGGTATAATTGCTAAAAGTAACAGCTCAGGACTTAGTAGATTACTCCAACTGCCTGGTAAATTCGCTTTCTGGCAGAAAGGCGATGACAGATCTATAAAATCTGACATTTCGAATTCTACAGATAACAGTAGAAGATCGTCTAACATAGACCAATCAGTCATTGACGAGTTTCAAAGCTGCAGTGACTTGACCAAATTTATAACACTTGGTGAAGATATTTCTCTTATTTCTGAACGAGAAAAAAATAATACAGTTTTCAAAGACGCTGACACTGAAAGCATATCTCAAGAGATTTTAGAGAAAAGTGATGCTTTGCAAAAGACGATAGACGCTAAACTAGAAACCCATCCGGAATATAAAACTGGAGTTATAAACGATGAGATACCAACTACGTCTAAAAGTACAGAAGTGTGAATGTCCCATTTTCAAACACAATTAGATGAAGAAAATAGGCGAAACAGTATGTTATTTGTTTCGTGTGTCCGTTTTCAGCATGTTCTTACTAAATGCGTTCGCATATTCAAATTGAAAGAAGCTTAGTTTTGTCGTGAGATTTTTTTTCCCTTTGTATTCTAACAATTCAAACTTCTATTTCCTTTGTCTTTATTCTATAATATATCCTTTGTACTTCTTTGTGTATGTTAATGTATTGCGTGTGTTTTATGTAAAAACGATCAATATTTTTTTTTGTATTTCTTGACTAATATTGTGCACTTTTAGTTTGCTTTTAATTTGGTTTGATGATGTTTTGCGTTGTTTTTCTGTGACCTTAATGAAACATTTGTGAGATTTCAGTATCTTTATATTTTGAAACAAGTCTTTTTAGTCTTCTTAATTCATCATTATCTTAATAAGAGTTAAGGAGCATATTCTAAACAAGGAGTTGGAACATATGTCACATGTTTATCATTTGAAAAGACTCCGAAATCGTATGTAGAGTAGCCATGCACTTTTTTAGTATGATTTAAATTTATATTCCGAAGTCGCAAACACTAAGCAATATCGATAGCAGTATAACTCCAATCAAAGTAATAAAGGGTCTAAAATTTAGTTTCACAAATAATGATAACGAAATTCATTAAACTATGAATGTTATATTGACTGACTGAGCTATGGTCAAATGCAAACATTTATCATAAGAAAAAGTGACTGAAATATATGACTGATATGACGACCCAGCTCTTGTACGATGTCCCGAAATAGCTTTTAGTGATGTATAATTGAGGCCACCAGAACCAGAGCGGCCCAAACATAAACTACAAATTATGTGGATATGTGCTGGGCCAGTGTGCTCTATTGACATTGTTTTAAGAATCAAAATGCCATAACATATTTTTAGCACCATCTATGATTATTTATCGAAATTACCTTTGAGCCACTCTGGCTTTGAAATTAGGGGTTTGAAAAGGGGCATTGACGTGGTCAAGTAATAATATCACAAATTGTAGTTTGGGCCGCTCTGGTTCTGGTGGCCTCAATTATACTGTCTGTTCGTGGAATCGAGCAAGTAGATAGGAAAGTTCCTGGCGCTTGATTTGTCAGAAATGACGCTTAGTCAGCGTTCACCAATCGCAGCCATCAATAGAATCTATGAGCGTCACTTCTGACTAATCAGGCGTCAAGAATGTATATCTCTGTTAGATAAACTTATTGAACAGACTTCAGTTGTAATAGTCATCACTTGTGTTCGTCCTCTAGTTTTACCCTACCCTGTGCGTGCTTGCTCGTTTGTCTGTGCTTGTGCTTCTTTTGATTAGTTACCAATATACTTATTTTATTTTCAGGCAATGCTGTCAGCCTCCGCTACCATTCCGCGCACAAAAAAAACTAATAAAAGGAAAACGCAATAGAATGCAGAAGTATGATAGTCAGTACACAAAGTACTTTATTTGTTTTTTCGGGGAAGTAAGTGTTAGCAATAATTTTATAGAAGTTAAAACTTTTCCATGTTTTATCAAATATTGTGAGAAAATGTATGTGAAATCATTTCCTTAATTTTCTCCTTTCTATTTCGGTAGTTATGAGCATGACAGCTATTTAACTTACGTAGCTACTAAAAATAATGATTAGCTCTATGCAAGTGATTGAAAGGTCCGAAATAGATTTATTTAGACCTTAGAAGTCTAGCTGGTACTTTACCCAAATTCATTAGCATCTACTGGCTTGCACAGCTATACTGTCTAAAGAATTCGAACCTTGATTATGATGTATGTTTATTATGTTGAAAATATAATAAATTATATTTCTTGTTAAAACAAGAATATGTAACACTTACTTCTCCATTAAAATTGTATCTTTATTATTTGGCCATGTAGGCTTGCAAATATTGCTCTTTGCTCTCTAAAATTACAGGAATAATAATTGCAAAAATATATATCAAGTTAATTTGAATTTCACAATGAACGAGTACATAATTTGCTAGAATTATATGCTAGAGAGCTTTTATGCATAAATATTTTTTTAATCAATGGGGTTTGCATGAACATTTCGATTAGAAGTTAATATGATATGAAAAATCTAGAACAAATAGAAACGAACAGCGCCCCTAGCGGAAGAAAGCAAAACTGTCCTTGGTTGGACTTTCATAGAGCATGCACTTTCATGCTAGCCCCAAATAATAAAAACAATCAAATTCAATATAAATAATGAAATAATTGTTATTATAAATATTTCATGATATTATAAATATGCTACAATATCTAAATTACAGTTTGTTAAAAGTATCAAAGAATATTCAACAAACTGTGACTGTCAATGGAATCAAAAGCAAAAAATCCAAGGGCTTCTTCCCAGTATGCTCAAAAATAAAGAAATAATAATAATAATGCGTTTGTTTCAGCATGTGATGCACTTATACTATATCTAAAAAGAGAAGTTTCTTTCAAATACTTTGAAGTTGTTTCAAAAATTACTTTAGGTTGGTAAAACATAGCTAATTTTCAACTGATGGCCCCTCGCTGACTTACTAAAGCACCCAGTACTGTTGGCATTCTTTGCTATCCGTTAGTAAGTTGAGTCAACATTTGGTATAGTGGGTCTTGCTAAAACACAAAATTCAGTCCAAATTCGTAAGGTTCATGCTACAGAATATTTAAGTCCATTTTTCATGGCAAAATCTTTTACCAATCACTGGTTTCTTTTTACCATTGATAGGTTTGTGTTTGACTACAGCCTGGTGTTAAGCTACATTGTGATCTAAGATGTTGCATGCACCTAGAAAGTACCTCTCTCTAGATTTGAAGAACCCTAAAAAGTACACAAGAAAGGTCGAAGGGAATCGATTTGTTAGATATATGTATAATTTTTATCATAGAATCTCAATTTGGGCTGTTCCAATCAATGAAATTGGTAATTCATTAGTTTAGCCAAAATTTGCCAAAACAAGAAATTTGACTAAAAACTAAAATTAGCTAGATAGTTAGCTTTGTTGAGTACATTAGTTATAAAATTAGTTTATTAATAAAACTAGTCGGTTGAATATATTCCTTGTATAAAAAAGGCTTCTATGAGGCTTGTCTTGTTCTCTTATGTTTAACATTACCAAATCAAAACGTAACAAATATAATGTTGTCAAATATGGGTTTAAGAAGTTATGTATTAAATTACAGATGCTTCCATTTTATATTTAAAATACCTGACCAATGGGTAAAATATAGATTAGCTTTATTATTTATTAGTGCCTGTAGCTCAGCTGGCTAAGGTGATCTGTCGCGATCATCGCAGCTAAGCAACGGTCGACGGTGTTTGGATGTGAGTCCATGCACCAGACTGTCCTTTTAAAAGTGGAATTTTCATCTGAGTGCTACCGTGGGTCGGATGAAACGTTAAAGTTTGAGTCCTAGCTGTTAGTCCAAATCAGAGGCTTGAATACTCACGACATAAGAGCTTGGCCACTTAGCTCATGAGAAGAATAATTTATTACTGCTTTAACATCGGATATTTTAAAATGTTTGTGTAGACACAATGAAATTGTTTGTGATTTATTTAAATAGTTGCTTACACCTCCATCTGGCGGCGAGTAGTGTAATTATGATTAATTATTTCAGGTTCCGTTCCTTCAAAATTAGTTAGGTTTTTATATTTCCAAATACTGTGAATAAAATGTGAAAGTATGTGAAATATCCAGTATTATGCGTAAATTTATGTAGGGAATGTTTAACTATGTATGTGTGACGTTATTTCGATGTTGTTTTTAATTCTTAGACAATTTTTAGTACATAATGTATTATCATAAAATGTGGCTGCAATTAACTGTAAAAAAGTTACCCTGTTTTGTTACCAGTGTACGGAAGGTACATTATTATAAATGACTATGATGAATGGTGATTTAGCAATGTTTAGGTTTATGAAATAAAGAAATACTTATGACAAGACAATAACAAAGTTTTATTTCATACATTTGAGTATACTATACACCACCAACTCTAATTCTTAAGGTATCAATAATGTATTTTACATGGTCTGGTTTGTAGATGCTATTAAGCATTTGGTTCTCGAGTTTACTGAATGATTCATCATCCCAAACTTTAATCCAGTTAAGCAGGGCATATAACTTGTGATAACTGTTAGTATCACTTACAGCATCTACAATTTTGACAGCTGGTAAATTGTCAATAATCTGTAAGAGTTTAGGTCTGATTACTAAGTTGAAAGTCTTGTTATTTCTCACAGCAAACTTGTGGAGGATATCAACAGTTTGCAGATTGATGGAGTTATCAAGTAAAATGTCAGGTAAATTTAAAAGCCATTTTTCAAATGCTTCACTCTGTTGAAAGTGACTCAGACTATCATTCAGAGCAATAGTACAAAGCAGACTAAATACTTGTTGTTTGAAAGAACTCGACATTTCTTTATTAAAATAAGCCCAGATGATTTTCCTGAACAGAGCATCCATGACTGCCATAGTTCTAGTCCAACTGTTCACTTCTGTAGAAAATATGGTGTGAAGAATCTTCAGCACTGAATGACTGATCTTATCATGTGAGTTCTGATTAAATGTCCTCTCAATATAATTGAGTACTGACATAATCTCTTTATTATTTGTCTCAATGTTTATGTTAGGGTTCAGCAAAATAAACAAGTGGCATATTTCTAAATTCTCTGCAACTAGTTTTGAATCAGTTAACACATGATCAAATGCTGTATTCTCATTTTTCTGTCTCGACCTGATGTTTGAAACGAATGGGAACATTTTTACAAAATGTTGAGTATATTGCTGCCTGTATTTTTGACAGAACATTTTTTGAATATCTGAGCTGGGATTTTTCTTGTTTAAATGTTGAACTAACGTCCAAAGAAGAGTAATAACTTCATGTGTATGATTTAGCAGCATTGCTGCATCCTCGCTGATGACAGTTTCAAAGTTTTTCTCCCCCGAGTTGTTTGGGCATACTTCAAGCCATGTTTCAAACAGCAAAGGCATCAGAGTGTCAATGTACTCCATGAACTTCCCTACTTCATCCACAGGAGTGGTGTCCTGTGCTTTCTTTGATGAGAAACAAGACAAATGGCACACAGAAATGTAGTTTGGGTTGAATAATGGATAGTAGTTGAACTTGGAAGGGTTAAAGACTTTTGTAGTGTCACTAACTACTTTTTCTTCATACACATTTTCTTGTTGAACAAACTTCTTCAAATAGTCTTGCAATCTGTGTAGTACCTTCACTCTCCATTTGACACTAGTAAGCTGGCTTCCAAGATTGACTGTCAATGTTCTACCAGGTTTAGAATCAACCCTTAGCTTAGAGATCATGTCTAAAAAGTTAGGTATGATTTTGTGGAAGTCAGTGGCAACTTTGGCAGGGGCACATAGGAGCAAAGTGTCAAGAAAAAGAAGTGAATCTTCCTGGATCCTATTGTCAATGTGTGTCATTGCACTGCGAAGGTAAGTAGACATGATGTCATAGAATGGATCTATTTTCTCAATTTGTACATTAGTAAGTATTGCATGTAGAACTTGAAGAGTGTCTCTTCTCACCTGAAAATATATATATGATAGGATAAGTTACACTAAATATAGGATCTACGAAGTTTTCAAATTTAATAAACTACTTACAACTTTTTCTATATTCAGTATCAACGGTGTAATGCCATTAATTAGCTGTCCTAGATGTTGTTCTAAAACTGCTGGATTTCTTGTGACCAGCTCTTTTAACCCTTGAAGTGCATCAGTCCTGGAGTTGGTGTTGAAATGGTTCAAACGTGACAACAGCTCATTAACGTTAAGTTTTCTTGTTGAAAGTGACTCTAAATCTGTGTGTTTCTTTAACTGTTCTTTTATTACAATTTTCTTCACTTTGAAGTTTGTTTTTGTAACATTTGTCCCTTTTGGGAGATCTTTCTTAGCTTTTAATTTAGTTTTAGCTTTTTCCGATTTTAGAAATTTCTGATATCTAGTAGCTCCTGTTTGAGGCATTTTCCAGTATTTTATTAAGCCTTTGATGAATTTTTCAAAATACCTATAACCTTGCTTCTTTGGGTAGCTTCAAGCATGGAATTGACACTGACACTAATAAAATTAGAAGTCACGAAGTTCTAGATGTAAAGTTTACACATGGCCTCTACTCTTTCTATGACATGGCCATAAACTTCTTTGTGGCCATTTGAAAAAAAAATATACAAATACGAGTCGGGGTCGCACATAAAGGGTTCCGTACCATTATCTAAAAACTGGCAAAAAACACGTTTTTTTGTTTGAAAGCCCCTCTGAAATAACCATATATTTATATAATTAAATATTCTGTGAATGTTTTGAGGGTCTACCAGATGTCGTTATAAAGATCGAGAAAAAATGCTTTAAAATATTATTGGTTTTTGTAGCGGTACAGGAAATACGAACCTTGTGCAATTTTCAGCTTTCTAGCAATCTTAGTTTTTGAGATACCTACAGCCTGGTGACAGATTGACCGGGGAGGCTTAGTTAGCTTTTAGGTACGTAATCCTGAAACTAATACAATTTTGTATGTCGTATATTCCATACTTGTCAAAGTCACGTCACCAAAACGCATGTTGCTTTGTTTTGAAAGCGACTCTCGTGTTAGATATTTGATTATTTTAATATATTGTTTTAATATATAGTTTAAGTTCATCCCAATAAAATCAAAATGAAAATAAAAAAGCAGCATCGTAAGAAGAAATTTCTTCATAAACTAAATCGTAAAAGAATGCATTTGAAGCTACGAAGTACAGGTCAAGTGAAATGGTTAGAACTTGTTTTTTTATGACGCTTTTAAAACATTTATCCGTGTACTGTTTTTCCCATTAAGTAATAACAATATTTTATTATACAGCAAAGTTATAGATGAAGCATGGGATCACAAGAAGTCGTCGAAACGGAACCTTAGAGACATGGGTCTTGCTGATGATCCAAATAAGGTTATAAAAATACCAAGTTTCAAAGAATCAAAGTTGAAACAGGCGAAGAAAATTGTAAATAATGAATCTGAAGATAGTGAAGAGGAAATGGAAGTGGTACAAATGCCTGCTCCCAAGAAACAAGTTGCTGAGCAACTGGAAAAACAAGCCAGGGCACCTCGACCGAGAAAGTTCATGTATGTACTACTCAGATATATTGCTTTAATAGTGTGACTAAGCTATCTGTGACAAACTATAATCGAGGAACAATAAACTACATACATTAAATTGTAGGTTAGTTTTAATTGTTAGTCTTGTACAAGAAAAAACAGGCAAATGCCCATTCCACGCCAAATTTTAAAAAAAATTAAAGATTGGAAGGTTGGCGTGGTATGGGCATGTGATGCGTAGAGAGGAGACGCATGTTACTAGGAGATGTATGGCAATGGTAGTGCAAGGAAGAAGGGCAAGAGGTCTACTGAAGAAGACATGGATGGAGTGTGTGAATGAGGACATGAGAGAGAAAGGAGTGAGTGTAGAGATGACGGCTGATAGAGGAGAGTGGAAGAAGAAAATTTGCTGTGCCGACCCCACCTAGTAGGATAAGACAAGGAAGAAGAAGAAGTCTTGTACAAGAAGTTGTTAAACTTAGTCAGAAGCCTTCGAGCAACTTGAAACCCCACTACCAAAGCTTGACTACTTAGTTCATCAGATGAGGCGTCTCTAGCATTGAGAAAACTAAAAAAAAATTAGCCTATAGCAATAGCCTAATCTGTTCTCATTATTAAATTTCAGGTTACCGAAAGGCCAAGTAGAGTTCCTAACATATCTTCTAGATAAATATGGCCATGACTACAAAGCAATGGAACGAGACAAGAAAAATTACTATCAAGAAACATGGAAGCAAATTAGAGCTAAAATAAAAACATTTATGGGGATACCAGAACAGTATGCAGAATATTTGAAATCTAGAGGTTTACTTGACAAAGAAATTGATGAAGAGGAGCTGAAAGCTCAGGCAAAAGCTTTAGTTATGGATGATTAGCCTTTAAGTAATATCTTTCTTATACAGTAGAACCTTGTTAAGTCAAAAACCTCCAAATGTCGAAAAAATTTCTTGTTCCCTTCCCTTCAAACACCAAAACCGCCATTGATACTTGAAATCTTGACCCTCTGTTAGTCGAAATAATCACAGAGTCCCTCCAAGCCATTTTGGTACATATTTTCACTCTTATAAAAAAATAAATTTGACCTCGGCATCTCGAACATAGCAATGTTTTATTTTACAACCTTTACAACTTGATCATTTCGTCGACGATACTGCAATAGCGCTGAACTGTCATTTGCAATACCGCGGAAGTGCAAAAAGTAGCGAAATTCAAATTTGCGCGCCACACTGTCCTAGACTTCCATTGCCACGCGTTGGTAAACACACCACTTTGAATAAACCGATCAGAAGCTCTCTAGCGCTTCTCTGCAATAGCGCGATGCGCGCGCTGCGTTTATAGTTGGAAGTGAATACCTTAATTTAATCATCTACAAGAGCTCAAAAGTTCGATAACGCACGATTGCCACAAGTTTTATAATATTTTAATACATGAAAATCTTCATGTAATAAATTATATAATAATAAATTTTAGTATTTAAATATTATAATTCCAAGATTTAATGATGTTTGTTTTGATTTCAAGTAACTTTTGTTTAGCTACAGATTTTAAAAGTTTAAGACTAAACAGTACAAGGAGTATTGTACCTACTTAATATTAATATTTTATTTTTATTATAAGTTAAAAATTGTTTATTTCACATATTTCTGTGATTTAGAAGTGTTATTAGTGATGAATAAATAATTGTTTTGTACTTTTTATGATTGTTTCAATTACGCCTATCTATTTATATCATTATATCTTGTGGTTGATACTGGCACAATAAAACCGCGTAAGTGATACTACATCAGTCATTAGTAGAAAAAATGCATTTTTTCTACTGATGGCCCGGTACACTAAAAACCCAATATTTCACTTAGATTCGCTTTATCATTCCAAATACTTAAGTCATAAAGTTTTTTAATCTCCTCGTAGTCAACCTTGTAGATACGCACTATTGCAAATAGTACATCTGCGCTTTTGCAGTATCGTCGACGATTTGGAATTTATTACCTCTTTTTTTTGAACAAAAATAAGTTACGTTACTTACTTTAAGAACTTGCCGACAATGTCAGTATATTGTTTCTTAGAAAACATTTTAGGAGAATACGATAATAAATTTATGTATTGTAATTTTAGGTAATAAACTATAAAAACTTGAACATAATATTGTTTGGTGTTTATTATTTTTATATTCCCTTAACATTCGTTCATAGTGCTGCATACCCATTTCACGCATTTACCATACACACTTAAAATTAAATGATTTTGGCTGCCACATATTGTTGTTTCATATAAAAGTTCATTTAAATAAATGTTTTATTATTGTTTGTCACCTTTGCACATAAAAAGTAAAGCAAGTAATTCTTATTACTATATAAACATTAACTGAATTTATGTTTCTAATCACATTCCCAACTTCACGTACAAATCATTGATCAACAAATAAAGACAGGAATTCCTAAAAACTCATTAAATTAAACTCTAACAATTTATTGGGCTTTACAATCATTTGGTATATCTTTAACAGGCTGCACTTTTTTCAGCTCTTCATACCATTCCTTCTCCATATCTAACAGTTGCTGAGGTTTCTTATACTGAAAAAAAGAAATAAAGGGTTATTAATTTATAATTTCAAGTACTTAAAAAGAAATTAAAATTTTGTAGTATAAAGAGCATATTCTAATGCTCACCTGTCTAGTTAACCCCAACTTGAAAAATCTGTCACCAAGCACCTAACTGTGTTTTCTATCTTTCATTTGCCTTAACATAAGCAGCCCACTATATTATGTTCCCACTGCTGGGACTCGGGGCCTTCTCTGACGAGGAGAGAGATATAGGCCATAATCCACCACACTGGCCAAGTGCAGGTTGGCGGATGACACACATCTTCAGGTATTGTGGTCCTCAAACATGTTGGTTTCCTCACGATGTTTCCTTCACCGTAAAGTGAGTGCAAATCCACACATAACTTGAAAAACCAGTCATTGGTGTAGAGCTGGGATCAAACCAGGGGCCGTCTGATTGTAAAGTAGACATTATTACCACTAAGCCACACTCACTTTTTTAATTGCTTCATTGGCCTTATTTTCATGTTTCTGTTAATCTACAATACTTTAGCCATATGATATTAAACACCAAATAGCATATTTTATGTTATTCCTAACATTTCACCATGGCGATAAGGCATTTCTAAAGCTCACCTGGCCACCACTCACCAACCACCTTGAAGTTAAACATTCTGTCACCAAGCACCTAACAATGTTTTCTGGCAGCCTTCTTATGAGCCAGTTTTTCCACATTATGCATGCTCCACCTTAGGTCAGAGCGATGTTAACTTGTGTGGTTGTAGGGAGTAAAAAAATAACATATTCTTATACAGCTTAAGGTAAGAGACTTACTGATATAATCAAAGTATGAAAACCATGGCTGCTTTGTATATTAGCCTGCTCTATGGGCAAGTTAAGCCTCATTAATTCAGGTACTTGCAACTTCTTAAAATACTTCTTATTAGTAGTACGGACTATAATACACTTCTCATCGTTATTGGCGCTTATGGAGTAGGTTTCAATTGGGTAAGGCAAGTTTCTGATACGCCATTCCAAGTTTACTCTTGTATTGCGTCTCGATAGTATTGGCTGGAATTTATAAAAGGATATATTAAGAATAACTGGTACATTATTTAAAACAACAGAAACATTCGATTTCAAGAATGTATATAGCATGCTATGAAATATGAGAAGAATCCATTTTACCATCACTATTTGGCTTTGGTATTCAAATTAATAAGAAAACACAAAAATAAAATATTTTTGAAATTATTAATTATCATTTTATTATTATCATAACAATTATTATGTGTAGTGTACATTTTTACAATTTTAATGTAATAAAACACAACTGTCATGCTATTTAATTTGGACCAAGTTACATAGCATTTGAATCAGGTTTCATTGTATTTATCATAGATTAAAAAGATATATATTTAACAGAACCAACATCTTTGACTAATGCTGAAGGAGACACAAATGGAATAAACAAATAAAATGTATTTAAGGAAGAAAACTAGAAGACATTGTAAGCTAAATGTTTCTTAAAAATGGCATCACACATTTTGTGTATGTAGCTTGGTATATCTATTTTGCCTCTGCATAAATTTACAATTCTTAATTTTATTTCCTTGGACTTCGAATGCTTATTCACAGATTGAATTCTTACAAATCAAAACAATTTTGTAACAAAATGGTTTTTCAAAAGATTTTCTGAGATATATAACTTCAACAATTGTTTAGTAACTAATTGTTGATGTTAGACATATCTGTACCCTAATTTGAAAAGCTTCTAACTCCTCTGCAGGTTTTTTACGGAGAGGCTCTAAACTTCATTGTATTTTTTATTTTATGCAATAAAGAAAAAGCAAAATCCTGTAAAAAAAAATATTATTATAGTATTTTTTTTTATATATTACTTTTTATTTAAGTATCTAAATAAAATACAATGACATTTTGTGCCTCTCCCATAAAAAAACTGCAGAGGAGTTAGTAGGTTTGCAAATTAGGGTATTGATATGGATAATCGGATGTATGAAGAAAATCGGGCATTATATATTTTCCAATGAGTACCAGCGCAGGTGGGGTGATGCCAGTTCTGTCCGACACATTCATACTTGAGTTTTTACTGTATATGGATATAGTAAGCATAACTTGGTGGTCAGCCAGTTTCCGCATTCAGGTCCTCTTCTGAGCTCCCACTCTGCTTTATAGTAAGCAATGCAACTAATCTAGGTAGTGATAAACACTTACTTGATCTTTACTTTCCATAATATCAATGGAATCTGTAGTAGGAGAGGCATCAGGGATAGGGTCTCCGACTTCAACGTCCCATTTCCCTTCACCTCCAAGCTTTCCTTTCACCTTCCAGGCTCTCCTCAGCATGACTTGGGTGTCTACATTGTATTCTTCAACCATTTCTCTGTCATCTTCAAACTTATAATGCACTTTTTTTATTTTATCATCTTTTAGGCAAGATTTCTCAGCGCCTAGCAGTGATTTATACCAAATCGTGTTTCTGTGCATTTCTACAGGATACGATACCTAGCTTTGGAATGCTATGTGCGAAGCAAGAGAATTATGAATTATCGATCAAACCAGAAAAACACAAACAAATCGCATGTTGCCAATGGTTACCAAGTAAATATTTGAAAAAATAGAAATGGATTTTATCCTAGGATATGAAAAGTAAATAAACTTTTTAAATTCGTAATTCTAACCTCTATAGCAACTGTCAACCTTTTTTTATAAATTTGGTATGGAATGGAATATGGTTTTATAAGTTTGGTTAGGTATTGATTGCCTAACACATTTTTGAATAGGATTGTTTCTCAACATAAATATAATTTTAGTGAATTCCTTGGTCCAAAAACTTAAAAATATAAAATTTTAGAATGTGATAAAAAAATACAGAAAATCTATGCATACCTAGTCATAGCCAAAAAAAGAAAAAAAAGTCTCTTTCTCTTTCTAATCTTGTGTTATGACTTTTGATTTTGAGGTTATCCGTTGTAGATTAAATTATACGTAAATAAATTTACTCTTTCTAAATTACACGTATTTATTGAATTTCTAACATAATTGTCAATTTCTTATTATGGCATCTAGAGGAAAGATACCCGATCGGTAAAATTTCTATCACAATTTAAACGTTACTGATATTTTACGATTGTTTACTACCTACTTTTGATATTTGTGTTTTACAATATGCCTTCAGGTGGATACCGTACAAAGCATGCGGAAACGTTATAGAAGGCACCAAGATAATTTGCTTCAAAGTCCCGATTAATAAGGTGAGTTAAATTGCTATTTGACATGGCATATGCTCATATTCTGTGTCCATGATATTGTATAGGTCCTATAAACGTGGCTTGTAGGTGCTTCGTTTATTTGTACCTAAATAGCATGGCATATTACCAAGTATATGTGATATTAATAGGTTAGTGTTAGGCATAAGCCAAATACTCTAATATCAATAAATTATCATATTCAAATCACATTGTTTGCCCCACAAAGCTTTTTGCCACAGCTTTGTTGGGGCAACTAAATTTTATGTTTAGGAACTGATACTGAATAAATCACTGTTAACCATATTTATTAAAACATACCTATTTATGTACTAATTCCTCATGTTTCATAATTTTAAGTAATTTAGTAGAGCGCCATCTACCAGTAAAGTTCCGTACTGTTTTGTACAATCAGCTAGTTTTAATTTCTATCCTAGTTTGTTTATAGCAACTGTGCTAGGTGGCATCATTTATTAACTTACCTTGTAGCATATCAAATTTTGAAACCTTTGTGATGATGTCCTCCTAGCATGAGGTATAGTACTTTTTAATCCCTCTCTCTCTTCTCATCTATTTATCCCAGTTATTTTTTTACCAAATAAAGCCATTATTTTTGAGATCTATACTAATTACAGTGCAAGTTACTCATGTACAATAATATATAGTCCATCCAAGCCCTATTTGAATCTATGAGTTTGATTATACCTTGTAAACTGTTATTGTAAGGCATTATATTTACAAGAACAAACAGTCACACTTACTTTAAAACGTTTGAGAACTGCGAAGCTTTGGAATTCTCATCCTGAGTCTTGTTTTCGCGAGAAATACAATTTGGGGGTCTTCAAATAGGTTCCTTCTAGGCAAGCGTGAAATCTTAGACCACAGTAAAGCTTAACAAATAGGCAAGCTACGGTCAAACGTAAACCTATTCATCATTAAAAAAAATATCCAATGTTTTCGGTAAGTGTGACAGTCTGTTTGAGCAAATTAATTATACCTGTTGGAATAGATTATGCCTTAATATAAGATTATTTAACAAACCAAGGCTTCATCACATTCTCAGAGTGTTCATTTGTTTAGCTCTTCAAGTGTTTTGCACCTGGCACACGGGTTCTAACCGTCAATGCTGTGCATTATTAGTTCACAATGTGTGTTTGTATAACTGCACCGACGCGATGAGCGTTCTCTTGACCGCGCCACAGTTCGAAGCAAACATTCTTAGATATATGCTAGATATGGAGATATAGCTGATGTTACATGTATGAGATTGGCATGTTGGTTGTATGGGATCTACTTGTATTGTGATTCTATGCTTCTGTGATGATGACACAGCTATAAAAAAAAAAAATTGGCTATGCTGGATTTCAGCTACTTAGCTTATGTATGTATGTGTAGCAAATTGTTATGTTTTGAAGTGTCAAGATTACAACTACATTTAAGGTTGTTCGCTAGCATGCTGCAAGTGCTCATATGCCGCTAGATGGCGTTAAATAGGTATAAGTTAGTTATATTCATCCCAGCAGCCCAAGTAATTTCTTTTGTAACTTCAGAATCGGTTCGCGAAATCTACTGTTAATGTATTATTTTTAAGGCTCATCACAAAACAACATATATTAAGCGTTAATAGCAAAAATTTACAAAAAGCCATATAAAACCCATATCTACTATCATCTATTCTGTGACGATGCGGCTACACTCACACTAGCATTGACAATTTTTTTTTGTCACTTGAACTTCAGCATATTTGAATATGGATGCCAATTTCGAACGCTCAATTGTCGATTATATTAGCTCGTTCGTAGAGGAAGCATTTTTGGAACATGAAATATTTTTATGATTTGAATTGACCATGGTTCGAATCTCATGAATTGTTCTTGCTATTTTATTTTGTTTGAAACTCTTTTTTTTTGAAGGAAAATTATGAGAAAGAGAATATTATTTTCAATAGGTTTCGTTTTCGTGTATGTTAATATTCATAGCGCATACCTTCAAACCTCAAACGAAATTAGAAAAGTAAAAATCTATAGGGTACATGATATTAGTAACAAGAAAAAACTTTTCTCACGAATCATCTAACATATTGCATGAAACAGTTGTATTTTTCGCATGATTCCAAAATGTAAGCCCTTTCATTTGGGAAAGTTGCGAATAATATCATATCCAATATTTTGTATTCGCGGACATCCGAATACCATCAAACATAGCTAAGAACATCAAAACCGGAGCTAGACACATATGTACCTTCTACATACAGTGCGTGCGTGGGATGCCAAAATCTGATAAAGCTACGTATCCAGAGACCTTTTATTGATAAAATCTAATTTTTACTCTATCTTATCAGCTTCAAGTCTAATGATCAGAAAAGTAAATAATTACATATTATCAGGGAATTTATATTTATTAGACTATGGATACAATTTTAGCTACATTTGAAATAAAAAAAACTGTTATTATTATTCTAAGGTAAGAGGCCTGTCGAAATCTTAGTTATAATAAATGTACATCTGGCAGTTTACATATTGTATCGTTGATATAATTATACACTAGTGGCCCGTCCCGGCTTAGCACGGGCATAAAAAAAATTTAATTCTAGGAGATATGTTTGAAAGTCGTTCTTATTCGTTACAAACAAACATTTAAATTTTATCGCATTATAATTTTGACATAGATTAAAGTTTTTTTTTGTATTTATGGGTTCCGCTGCTCTCAAGACATACTAAACGACACCCGCCACAACTAACTTTTCATAGCGCATGCCATGAAACAATTTTTTTACTCTTTTTTATACCTTGTGTTACATTACTGGAGTAATATAAGAATTTATTACCCTTTGCAACAAAATATAATGCTTATGTCATTTGGGGATAATGTAGCTTCCTGACGGTGTAAGAATTTTTAATTTTAGTCCAATAGTTTCGGAGCCTATTTGTGTCAAACAAACATAAAAACATCCAAACAAACAAACAAACAAGCCTTTTGTAATTATGAAATTGATAAAGATATTGATAGGTAAACAAAAGACGTAAGTATAAAAAATGTATATAATTGGCCAAGTACGAACCGGGCTCGCGCGTGAAGGGTTCCGTACCATTATAAAAATATGGCAAAAAAACATGTTTATACAAAAAACATGTTTTTTGCCCCATATCAAACATTCGTTTTATTTTGAAAGAAAGAAAGAAAGAGAGAAATCATTAAAGAATCTACCAAGTGTCATTGTAAAGATAGAGTAAAAAGAGGTAATATGTAGCTTAATATTCTTTAGAATTCTTTAGTGTCCTGTTATCGTTATTGATATTAAGCAAAAATACAAAATATAACACGTATTTTAAGGTACACTTTAAAAACGTGTCATCCACCCTTTGATATTTTCTGTTTTTAGTATTTGTTGTTATAGCGTATCTAGTACTTGTATACTCTTGGGTTATAGCGGCAACGGAAACAAATAATTTGTGAAATTTTCAGCTATCACAGTGTATAAGAAACAGCTGGTGACAGAAAGACAGACAACGAATATTTTGTAAAAGGCATTCGTTTTTATCTTTTAAGTACAGAAAAGATCGCATTAGTATATTAATTTCATTCTTAGGGTACCTAACCCTAAAAATTATTGCTGCAATATAAATACGTTTTTTTAAGTATGTCAAATATGACAAACTGACATTGACATACCTAAATTTCATTCAAATAATCAAACAAAATTATACATATTTTAAATTTTTAATTCTATTACGATACTTAATATAAAAATAGCAATAATTTATTTAAAAATAATAAATAAATTTCATCAAACTCTTTAACAATACTTTTTTTGATCCTGCCATCTATCGGAATTTTGTTGATTTATTACTACGGATGGTAAGCTTGGGTTCATGTTTGGCAGAGAGAATGACACTAACGGAAACGGAAACTAACAATGTATACGTATACATGTCACCAACTTAGCTGTTCAGGTGGCCAAAATTGGAATTACAAGTTCGACAGCACTCTTAGGTGGCAACAAATCTCCACTAGCGACACTGTCAACTGAACAGCTAAGTTGTTGCACTGCACTCATACATGTGTATTTTGCTGGAAAAAATCACGCTGATATATCTGTTTTGCGATAAAAAATGTATAATATTACCTATTTCGCGCCCCAATTAGACCATTTTAAGTTTATGTTAAGTGATTACTATTTAAAAATCTTAGAGGAAATGGTTGCCAGTCTGAGAAGCATTTAGTATGGGGCTCGGAAAGCCTTAATTTTATAAACGTACTCAATGTGCTCGTTTTTAATGTATTAATTTGTAAATAAATTTTCTAGTAATTTTTTTTAATCTGAGCAAATCCTACAAAATCATTTATCAATAATTCGTTTCATGTATTGTGTGCATAAATAGACCCGAAATCATTATTATATAATAAGGCAGGAAACCACTGTATACCAGTGTTATTGCATAGAATATAATTCATTTACTATCATAACATTATGTAGGTAATTATTATATTGAGATTATATGTAATATATAGTACAACTAGATGTCATAGTGCGGTTGTTTTTATCCATTTGCGCTTTGTTTAGTGATAGATATTTAGGATTAATCAATCAATATGTTTTTTTTTTTTTTCTTATTTCTCTTCCTATCTGCAATCGGCGACGCCATGAGCAGAACTGTTGTAGAGTGGTCGGGTTTTTGAGGATTGGGGTCCTATGACCTCACATTCCTACTATTTTCTTACAGGTCGGCTATTTTGGCTCTCTTTAGCCGCCTGCATGTGCCTTCGTTGTTTTTAAGCTGAATAGCAAGTGGGTTCACGTGTCTCTCGAGCCTTGCCTGGTATCTCTTACTGTGCTTCGTGACTTCCTCTTTTATAGTAGGCATTTCTAGATACATATGTATTTCCGAGGTTTTCGCATACCAAGGTGCATTAGTTATGTTTCGGAAAACATTGTTTTGGAACCTTTGAAGTACCTCTATGTTGGAGTGGCTTGCAGTTCCCCACAGTTCTATACCATAAGTCCACACTGGTTTGAGTATACTTTTGTAGATTAGCAATTTGTTGTTGACTGATAACCTGGACTGCCTTCTTAAGAGCCACAAAAGAGAACGATACCTTATGTTGCATTCATCTCTTTTCTTTTGTAGGTGTGTTTTCCAGGTTTGACGCCTGTCCAGCCACATCCCCAGATATCGAACCTCGTCTTTCTGGGGGAGTTCCTCATTTCCTAGATGAACATTTGGGCAATATCCTTTCCGCAGAGTAAATGTAATATGTGTTGATTTTGCTGCACTTGCTTTGATTTTCCATTTTTTCATCCACTTATCAATTTTGTTTAGATGAAGTTGTAGGCTATCAGAGGCTGTTTTTGGATTGGAACTGCTACTTAGGGCTGCTGTATCATCAGCGAATGTTGCAGATAGGACATTTTCAGTCTCTGGAAGCTCAGCTGTGTATATTGTGTATAAGACGGGTCCTAACACTGAGCCTTGGGGGACTCCTGCCGTTATTGGAAGTGTGTCTGAGGTCTCATCATTTACTTTGACTCTAAATTTTCTGTCTGAGAGATAGGACTTGAGAATAACAAACATATTGTGCGGAATTTCTTTTTTGAGTTTGAACAAAAGCCCTTGATGCCAAACTTTGTCGAAAGCTTGCTGGACGTCTAGAAAGGCTGCTGAGCAGTATTCTTTGTTTTCTAGAGTTTCGCGAACTTTGTGGACCACTCTGTGCACTTGTTCTATGGTTGAATGGCAGTGACGGAATCCAAACTGATGATCCGGGATAACTTTATTTTCTGCAAGCACTATATGGAGCCGATGTAGTAGGATCTTCTCAAACACCTTAGACATAACAGGTAGTAGGCTAATTGGCCGGTATGATGATACCATTTGTGCAGGTTTATCTGGCTTTAGGATCATAACAACTTCTGAGTATTTCCAGATTGTTGGGTAGTATCCCAGTCTAAGAATAGAATTAAAGAGGGTTGACATATAGATGACGGCTTTTCTGGGAAGGCTTTTTAAGATCTCTGCTGTTATAAGATCAAATCCTGGGGCTTTATTTTTGTCTAGGTTTCTAATGATCCTCCAAACTTCTCTTGGTGAACAGTGTTTCACCGGGAGACTAAGTTGGAGATCACTCTCTAGGTAATCAGTCACCTCTCTCTCCCACTCAGGATCATAGTACTGATTTGGTACAAACACATCTTTAAGGAATGCTCCATAGGCCTGAGCTTTCTCTCTATTTGTGATGGCCCATTTAGAGTTACTGAGTTTGAGAGGGAACTGTAACTGCTCTGGTTTCCTAGATGAGCGGACTGCTTTCCATAATGAGTACTCTCCCATTTTGGAGGGTGCCATCTGTTCTAGTTTTTGTTGCATTGTCTCATTTTCTATCTCTAGGAGGAATGTTTTCAGTTCTCTAGCAGCTTTCTCATACTTGGTTTTGTCATTTTTGTTTCTATGTGTTTGCCAAATTCTACGGAGTCTTCTTTTCTCTAAAATTTTGTCTCTAATTTGTAGTGGTACATTCCTATATGTACACTTTGATCCTACCTGACACGGTGTAGCTCTCCATGCAGCAGTCTGAATAAGATTTGTAAAATTAAATGTTGCATTCTCTATGTCTTCATTAGTTTTGAGCCTAATTTTGAGATAAATGTTTTTGTCTATATACTTGCAGAAACTCTCCCAATCTGTATGTTTATTGCTTAACTGCGAGTTCTGCCCTCTTTCTATGATGGTTGTACTTATTGTAGCAATCACCGGCAAATGATCAGATGAAGTGTCAAAACTGCGTTCACATTTCATAAACAGGCTTTTCATTCCTTTGTGTATAAAGAAGTCTAGTAGATCAGGAAGTTTGGTGGTATCTTCTGGAAAGTGTGTTGGTTCACCGGATGTCAGTATTTGAAGTGAACTTTTGCTGTGAAATCTTAGCTGTCTTCCTCTAGTATTGGTTATGCGACAACCCCAGTGTGTAGATTTTGCATTCCAGTCACCACCTACAATGAACCTTGAGCCCATTTGTGAGAAGAATGTATCATACATGTTTTCAGTTATTTTGTGTCTGGGTGGACAATATATTGCAGCAACAACCAGTGGGCCTGACTTGTCTTGAATTCTAACTTTAGCACATTGGATATGTGAGGTTCTATAGACAGGTAAGCAGTTGTGCTTGATGTTGTTTTTTATTACGAGGCAACACCCTGCATGAGCAGTTCCATCTGGGTGGGGGGTTGAGTAAACTGTGTAACCGTTTATATTGAATGAAACTCTGTCGGTGAGATGTGTTTCTGTGAGGAGAATGATATCTATTTTGTTCAGATTGATAAATTGTACAACTTCTTGTTTCTTGTTAAGTAAGCCCCGTATGTTCCAAGTAGCTATTCATAGGCCCGCTACACCTATGACAGCTTTGTTAATATGGTTGTCATGAGGTTCATTAGAGTGCTTATCTGTTGTATTAGCATGTCCAGCTTTTCTGCTTGTTTGGTAAGAATTTCTTCTAAAAAATGTTTGCCTGTAATTAGTGGGGTTTGAGGGTTGTGCTCAGTATGTTGTGTACGGGTAGCCTGTGCATAGGTTGGTTTCTGGGTGTAGGCAACTGGAGCTGTGTGTGTGAAGTGTGCAGGTTGTTTACTCGGTGGGGGATGTTTGCCTTTAATTTTGCTGGCATAGGTGGCTACTTGGCTAGCAGAATTTGGTTCATGACGTGGTAGAGATGGTGGCTTAGAAACAGCTGCAGTTACACTGTTTGGTGTGGTCTTTAAAAGCGGAAAGCTGTTGCTGGTGTGTATTGTTTCTGGCTGTTTACTAATAGGTTCACTTACCAATTGTGTCTTGCTATTTGTCCTCTGGGCTGCCCCAAATTTCCTTTTATGTATTTCAAGGTATACCTGGCATCCTTTGTAGTTGGCGGGGTGTTCACCTGAGCACAGTGCACATGTTGCCGGTGTATTCCTGTCTTGTTTGGGGCAGGAGGTGGTGTCATGTGGCCCAGCACACTTCACACAACGGTGAGGGCGCATGCAGTTGTTCCTGGTGTGTCCATACTGCTGACAACGCTTGCACTGAGGTAAACTTTGCTTTCGTTTGGGATCTTCTATTTGAACTCTTGTATGGTAGATTGTAGTTATTTTCTTAACATCAGCATTGTTTGGGCCCTGTTTAATGTTCACAAAGAATGTTGACAATGGAGTTTTAGCAGGCCCAAACTTAGCATTAATGATCTCACCGAGAACCACATTACCGGAAGCTTCAATTGCTTTCTTTATTTCGTCCATTGGTGTTGATGGATGGAGATTCTTTATAACTATCCGGTAAGGTCTTTCTTCTTTTCTGGTAAATGTATGTCCTATCAGATTTTTTTCTCTTATGATGGTAATGATCTTTTTGTAGCACTCAGTGTTCAAGCAGCTTATTCGGAGTTGTTGTCTTGTTATTACTTTATATGAGAATTCATCCTTTGACACTGCTGTCTCTAGTAGCTCACTAAGTTTTGTGAGATCTTCTATGCCATAGAGCATGATTGGTGGCGGTTTGTTCACTCTTGCCGTTTTTTCTTGAGTATCCTTTTGGTAGATATCATGATCTTCCAGCTGTAACAAGGAATACCGGTTTTCTGTGGGTGTGGCTTCCGCAGTAGGTGACTGGTTCGGCTTCTTACGCTTCATGGGTTGTTGAACTGGAATTCTTTGCCACTGGTTATTGAGAGGAGTCCTACTAGTTGACGGCTCGCTTTGCTCAGGCGCAGTGTTGTTTTTGTTGTGAGGCGATATAAACAGTCCCTGGTGGAACACTTGCTGGGTGTATTTCTTGGGGCGAAGAGCCTTCTCTCCTTCCCTTTGTTGCGGGGATGTGGCGGTTAAGGCCGGTGAACCCACTATTTGCACATCATCGTAAACCTGTTCCATTCTGTTTACTTTCGGCGAAATGTTGTGATTATCATTATTCATGTTGAGAGGCACAGTTTTCACGACCTGATTTTCCATTTTCTATGCATTTTTCCCGATTTTACGCGAAAATAGCAGTTTTGTTTAGATTTTTTTTGTATTCGAAGGTAGGATTCGTAACTGTCGGCGTCTAGTTTGGAATCGTTATTTTGTTCGAATTATCACTGTTTTATTTGGGATAACGCTATCTAGCACTAATTGCGATACGCTTTACACGATTTTGCACTTTTTGTCACCATTTAACACTTAAATATATTTTTAGTATCTCGCGGTTAAAAAAGCGCGTCGAGGACGGACAACTTGACAGCTGTCACTCAATCAATATGTGAATGTCAAAACTTTAAAACTAAAACTAAACCGAATCATATAATCCACTACTGAATTATAACGATGCATCTGAGTTATAGAAGTAAAGTAGCAATATCGTAAATCAGGTTTGATTTACTCTAATATACTTGTCATTATTGCGCTAGCTTAGTTCATTCTACGTGTATTAATTGTTTTATGAGATGACAATAAATCATAGAAACGTTATTTATGGCCACTATAGCTAAGTTTAAGTAACAAACCTAAATGAATACTAAAGCATTATATGACGAGAAAACACTGCGTTCTAACCGAGCGGGTGTTTGTGGAAACTGGCTTGTTGGCTAGACACATTATTGTTTCAGTCAACAAAAACCTGTCTCGAGGGCTTAATCGGTGGCTTGGAATATAAAGTAACGAGAATTAGATATTCATATACGAGTAAGAAACATTTCATCATATCCGCGGTTATACATAATTATAGTGCATATACTAATTTACGGGCAACTGAAAACTATTTCGTTCAGTCCAGACTTCTGCTTGTTTTTCCTGTGAGCTATGTTGCCTTGCTTGTTAAAATTCAAACGTTTACGTGATTACGAACTTGATAACCATTTCACTAATACAAATTCCAGTGCCAACTATTCATAAAGTCTTATAATTTCTCAAGACGACCCAAGAACCTGACTTAAGAAAAATTTAATATGGTCGTCGAGAACGACCATTTTCAATTTTTCTTTAGACAATTCACCTAATTCCATCATAGGTTAGGTTAACAGATTAACCCTAGGTCATTGCGATAAGGTTCATGTTATGAAAATGATTTTCGTTTACTGAAAGTTATGCTCGGTAAGGTTTCCTATATCGTCCGGGACTCAGACAATTTGACCCGGCTAGTCAAGGCAGCCAGGATGTCGGTTAAGGTACGACGCAAATGACCCTGTGGCAGTTGCCTTGTAGCAGTTGTAGCCATATAGGTATGATCCTTTCCTAAGAAAGCGGTTGCAAATTGAGCTGTACTAAGATTTTATCAAGTCCAATAACTTCATTTTATGTCGCCCCGACCATCCAAGTAAAAGAAAAGCAATAAAAATAAGCAACCGTGTTTATTATGATTAGGGGCAGACATGCTTATGCCGACAGAGATTAAAATTCTAAAGATTAGTTGGGATTAAAACATAATTGCGCGTAAAGAAATGACCTTAATCCGACGACCGTTTCATTTTATTTGCTCGGTCTCGTGTCAAAATATTTGTCCCCACATAAAGAAGCGGCTCCGGCATCGAAAGGACTAATCCCGTTTTTGATAAAACAGCGGGTGCCTCTATGAATAGTTGATTCTTTTTATCTCTACATCTTTCATTTTCTAAAAAAAGTACACCTTTGTACGGTTTCCGTGGCGCTTTGATTCCGCTCCTTTATTCAACGGGACTTGGGTCATAAATTAAGATAGTTTTGTTCCCTTTGAATTATAGAGGTGTATAACCGTAATGGCAATCGGTAGGTGTAACTTGATATCGTTTCTTCAATTGTTTCTTTATTATCATTCACCACTGCTATTTGGTTACTGTTGGTTTAGGAGTTTTGAGGGTTTTATGAACCTCTAAAACTGTATAAACTGTCTTTTGGGACGCACATTGACAGTTTACCTATTGTGGAGATTCGAATTTCAGAGGAATCTTGTCTTGAACTTCTCTAAGTTACAATAACTTGATTTTATGACGTTCAGCTCTATAATAAATACCTGACTTATTTGCTACCTATTTCCGATTTATTTTCGAAAATACTTTCATCATTGCTTGCGCGTGTTCCCTGGTTGTCTCTAAAGAATTTGAAGAAATCTGTGGACGATTTATTGCTCTCTTTGTTGTAATTATGATGAATGAAGACATTTACAAGGGCGTTTCTTTTCATGGAACCGCCATATGGCACGTCGTCCTAAAGTTCCTTGTTTGAAAGTATTACTAATTGACCAGTCTTAGAAAGCTGCTGATGTTCAATTTTTTACGACACATTTCACACACGGCTAGACGACGGTCCAGGACTAAACCATTTCTAGTTTGTATTCTGGTTGCTAACATAACAGATATATTACATATACATACATAAATACTTTATATCCTTACATATTTGACAACCAGAAGCCCACCCAGCTAATTGCTTACGCATATTTGTTGTCAGAATGCGAAAGTCGATTATGACTTTTCAGAGTTACTTTTGAAAGAATATACTGACGCGTTAGAATATGAATATAATTTTAGATGATAAAAGAGATAAAGAATGTGAGGCAGTGATGAAATATTTCTGAATGTAAGTAGTTAAGCTGCTCAAGACTGATTTATTCGAACAGCTGTTAGTATTATGTGTGAAAGTTTTTACGCATAATATGTGCAAAAGGAAGTATGCCCTTTAAGATCTCTCGAATCGGCCTAATAAACATTCATTACACGTGTTTTGACTTTCATAAGCGAGAGTGATGCGCTAAACAGACTTCAATCGTAACATTTTATCAATCAGCTAAACGTTCCAACTCGGCAATAACAATATTTTTCTTCGCCAGTATATTTTTACAGTATCGCATCTAGCTAACACACAATTGGTACAACGACACTGATATATGCTTATGTTTTCATTATGCACACACACGAAGTCAACTTATAAAGTTGTAAAGAGACGACTAACTTATTGCTCTCGGTGTGTTTTTGTTTGTTTTTCGCTTAAAAGCTCTGCTAGTGACTAATGACGGTGCATAAATTCTTTAGTGTACTCGTATCTTGTGTGCAGTTTTATACAATGTTGAAAATAATTGTAATCAGTCTTAAAGTAGTAAAGCTTCGTGAGAAAACTGTGGTCGAAATTCAGAACGTAGTCACTTTGATAACTGAGTTGATACTCAGTTATCAAAATGTGCTGTTGGCGATGATTAAAGTATCTTCTGTTGGGTCCCGGGTTCGATTCCCGGTCAAAATCTTTGTGATGAACTAAATTTGTTGGCTGTCGGTTTAGGTGTTAAATATGTATCTGTATAAAGTATTTATGTAAAGTATGTATGTATATGTAGTATTTTAAATGTGCTAGCAACCATAATACAAACTAGAAATGGTTTAGTATGGAGCTAACCAGCCGTGTGTGAAATGTGTCCTAATTATTTATATAGTCGTCTAAATTGTATTGGCTGTTTCCCGTAAAGTTTAAGTAGATATTGTTACGAAACTCTGTTTTATTGTTAAGTCTGATGTGAAGGCTGAATGCTGATTGATACTAAGAAGTCATCAAAAAGAGAAGTTCCAAATACAACTAATATTATAAATGCGAAAGTTTGTGTGCGTGTATATGATGCTTATTTTCGCTCAAACGGCTGAATCGATTTCAATGTAGTTTTTTTTTTGGACGTAGTTCAGGCCCTGGATTAACACATAGACAACTTGTCCCACATTATCGCGGGTAACACCACGGGGCACAGTTAGTTTTTTAATAACGAACAGCCGTTCAAATCCATGGAGTTCTAAGAAGTTTCCGTGAAGGTGTGAAGCGGTAATAGTTTAGTAGTTTTAATGCAATTGATCGAAATCTGGTGCCGTTAATCGATTTCATAAGGCGTTGGTATGCGACTGTTATGGCGAAGAAACTGAATCGGTATCGATGTCCATTCCCTGCTTTAATGTGAGATGTGTGGTCCTACTAACGTGTGAAAGAATAGTGTAGATGTGATCCTTAAATGAAAGGTCATTCGAGTAAAATTATAGTCTGAAGGCATTTCTAGTTAAGATCCTCATATAATCGAGCCCCATTCCCTGATATTATGACAGGAGGCCATAATAAGACACGGTTATTACGATGCATCAGTAATGCGATCGAATATCAGTTTTCTTCCTCTTATAAACAACAGGAACCTGATAGGTGTCCCGCGCTCTAAAGGCAGGTACATTTTATTTTCTTTTTTCTTCTCATCAAAGTGGTTTATTTTATCTGTCAATTAATTAAGATTTATTTAATTGTTTACACCAATTGTGCTCTTAATATGGCTAATCGATTTAATGGCGCCCTTGATTAGTCCAAAGCTATTAATTTATAAGTTTTATAGTTCTACATTACCCACCATACTTCAGTATCGCCATGGAAATCTGAATCGGGAATGGTGTTGCATTTCTCTACCCATCGAATCGAATAAAAAAGTCATAAAACGATGACAGGCTTGGGAACACTGGGTAGCATGTAGGTCGATATCGAGTCCATTTCGTGGAGCGGACAACAGCGAAAGCCCATAGGATTGCACTTATCGTTTATCGCTATGTAATGATATAGCGTTACACGCTCGTAAAATCCTATCTAAAACTAGTTCGATCTCTGGCGGTTCGAAATGTGTTGATTATTCATCGGAGTGTAAAGGATTTGGTAATTTATAAAGAAACTGATCGCGCGGCAGTAACGCGTAGGTGAGAAGAGCCGACTATTCTTCTCCACCCAGTTTTGATGGACGTGTTCTAACGTTATACGCTTATCCTTTGAAAAGTGACCGGGTTCCGCATCGGGCACCGCATCGCCCCCCAAAACGTCCCATTGTTGAATTATGTGTAAGTGTCGAGGTGGTTGGCGTAACAATCAATATGGATACAGCTACGGCTTAATTTATGTCCCGAGCGCCGGGTGTCTAGATTGACGTAAATCATGATCATCACAAGGCAATGCACAAAAGGACTTTCTAATTCTCCTTTATTTCTTTTGTGCCTGGATCTCGTTAAGTCTCGTACGGGGACGTTTAGACACCATTGTTTAGTATTGTAAGCGGACTTACACCTCAATTATACGTAGGAATTTAGTAAAAAATCCCAGACTCAGCTATTGTGCCGGTCGAAGGGAGACCAATAATTCATTCTCCGTCTGGCTTCCGCAGAGCGTCAAATGGCGCGCTATTCGGGGTTGATGCAGGAAATCGTTTTATTTATTGACGCGCGAAAACAGTGGCTTTGGATGAAGTTAATTCCGTTCACAATTAAATTAGTCTTCCCTCCCTGTGTTTACGAGTAGATTCATACCGATTTTTTTAGTTTGTTTGCGCAAAGAATGTAAAGGAAAACTTGGATCTTTGATTTTGTTGGGTTTCCTTATGTGGCTGGCTTATAGAAAACGTGAAGTGCAACGGTTGGTTTTCTAAGAATATCACAAGTCTCATTTGAGTCACATTCCGTTTGCATCATGTATTACCGGTCATGTATGCATTAGCATATTCCGCTCGTAATTTGGCGGCATTTCTACTCAGCGTCGTAAAACCTGAGTTTGCACGTAGTTTGACAGTTTTAGAGGCCGGTCGATGTGGGCACGTTGGCAAATGTCTTGATCGCGGCGCGTGGTAATTGGTAATTAGTATCGATGTGCTAAAATCGAGTTCGCTGAGAAGTCGATTAGCGTCGAATCGATATCGTCGCTGATAGCGGTGGGCAGTGTTAATGGCCTCCCTATTAGCGAGCCGTTTCGTCTTAAAATAGTTGATATCACTTTGTTTTTGTACTCAATGCATTTTTGGTACGCTAATTGGTTAAACTCACACACACCTATGTGCTCGACGTCGTGTGCGATTGCGTCAAACTCGTCGTTTTATTGTGCTGGTGCTGTCATCATCTCATTTTGTGACTTATGCTATGGTGTTTTTTCTTATTGTGGAATCATTAGGCTGATGTCACCGTCGGATTCTGGCCACGATAATCGTGATGGTTGCGCCCCGGTCGCTATTACCATGTTAAGTTATGAGCTCATTTATTTAGTTGATTTCAATTTTTTGATTGTGTGGTTAGTCACGGTTAATAAAGTATAAGTAGCGGTTGACATTAAGAGCTCTGTGGGAAATTGATATATGATTATTGGATTGGCCGATTAATTAATTTGCAGAAGATTGCATGGCGCCTGCTTATGCTTACGGCAGTACTTAATTAGCGCAGTATGGTTTCTGTTTATAAATTCATTGGTTTTAGTACTGTGCAATTATCACGGATTGAAATTATTCTGTAATACATCTTTCTTAAAATGTAGTTTGAACCATTAGCTTTTTACTCAAGTCACAGATATTACAACTTGTAAAAACTTCTCTTCCAATTAATTTACTGTTTATACTGGTAAAGTATAGGCCTCCCATATCGCGAAGACATCAAGGATCTGCCACTGATCGGCTGCATCGAGCCTGACTAATCAACGCCAGTTGATTGCCAATTTGAACTCTGATATATCGCCGATGCTCGCATTTGATTGTTCGTTAAATAAACTAGGGGTCTTTGAATATCTGCAGACGTTATATCGGTATTTTATTTCAATTGCTTAATTTATTTCGTGTCTTTTAGTCTCTGCTTTCGCTACATATGTGAGTTTGTGAACTAATTTGCATAGTATTGAAAATAATATTCAAAATATTTTTTACCTTTTAATTATACATTTAATCTTATTCACTGACCCTCGAACTGGACACATTCGCGCAATAGATAGTTTTGTTAAGACATTTCAATTAAAATACCTATGTGAACCTCAGTAAAAGCATGCTCTCATTAAATCGTACATTTATTTACCATTTCGCAGCGACACAGTTTTCTTTATTGATTTACGAGAATTTTGCTCTATGATCGTTGACACTGCCAATATTCAGCGCACCTAATTTGCTTCAGAGAGAAAGCACTGTCTGGCATTGTTTGTTGTTATTAAACCGCCCTTAATTTTCTTCTATTTTGTACGAGCTAAGTGGCGAAGCTATAGAGTCGAGAGTTTTCAAGCTGCCCGAGGGCTTAATTTTTCTAGAATATCTATTAACTTCATAAAGTGTAAATTGTTATTAATTCGTGATCTTGTTAAATATGTGACAGATTGTTAGTACGAACTCTTCTTCTTCGTCACCTTATCCCATTTAGGTGGGGTCGGCACAGCAAATCTTCGCATTGTTAGTACGAACTATAGAAATTAAAGTGATTCTGTGACATGTTGCATGGTGGTAGATCATTTTCCAGTGCTTGCCAGGCTACCTAGCACAAAATGGTATGTTCCATATTGAGAGCCAAAAATTCCAGACTAGGCATGCTCTATTTTCTGCTAGTGTTGTATTTTATAAGGACGATACCATTTAACGCAGTCTAACTTAACTATCAGTATCGCGCTCATTCTTATTGATATCATTTCGGTCTGTACAAGTAGCACTGAACCTCACCCTGATTTGTAACAGTAACAGTACTTATTCCGAAAGCGTTCGAAATTATGGGACCACCAAAACTGCGAGAGTTACGATCTGGCGGGATCCGGCGTGTGCGATATCCTTTAACATGAACAACAGCTACAATGCAAATGACGGGCTGTGGGTGGCTCAGTTTATGCCGTCTTCAATCAGTGACGGCCGTTGGTCGCACGCGCTTGCCACGAATTACTCCACGAATTATTATGGCGCTATTTGCCGCAATATGCTCCTCCGGTGGCGCAAACACGCCATTGTGGCGTGTGAAGCTTATAGACCACCGAGAGGAGTTCGATTTAGAATCCAAACGAATAAGTTTCCAAAGATTTTATGCGTTCGCTCGACTCAGGGTCATGAATAACAAGTAGCTTTTTGTGTTTTTTCTATTAGGAATTTCGCATGGACATTTTGCCGTGCCTGTTTCTAGACTGAACGCTTTACATAGATTTATTTGTTTTTTATAGATTTATTGTATTTTTATTTTTTCCAATTTTTAGGAGCAAGAACACACTTATCTCAAATTTGAACCCCAAACGCAAAACGAAGGGGTTTTATTAGTTTGACGTGTCTATGTGTTTTTGTTTTTGTTCGATAGATGTGTAAGCCGAGAGAGTTCTTAGCTATGTTTGATCAAAATTGATCTGAGATGAAGAAGACGGCCGCTACGAAATGGGGGCTATCCAAGTTTTTCATTTAGACTTCTTAAATATTTATGTTCACATTACTCATGTCGAGGGCATCCATTTTCTTGTAATTTGTTTGAAGTGCAGTTAATAATGTACAGTAAATATAATTTGCTTAGTTTGACAACTATGATTTAGCATTGGAATTGAACTGGGCATATTTCATGAAAAGTACACTAGCGCCATCACGCTACCCACCATGATTCCACCCGTATCAATTACGGCGATCGTGCGATAAGCATCCGATAAATTATCGAATGTCTACGATAGCATCTCGTAAGCAGACGGGATAGCCGCCGTAATGTGTATTGAAATTTTTGTTCATTTATGAAATTGGGATAGGGGGAATTTGTGTAATACATTTATTTGATATGCACTAAAAGAAGTAAAAAATAAAAATTTGGAAACCATAAAAAAATTTTGGTGGCAGCTATCTTGAATTAGAAATTTGTCTTAATGATTGTATTCGTCAAGTCTTTTCATTTGATACTCGTACCAATATTGAGGCAGTTGTGAAGAATTATACAATCCGCCATTTTGTGCTGGTGGCCATCTTTGACCGATTTTTATCAAACAGCTATGAGCACTACTGACTAACTCGCCTTGCAAACAAAAAATTAAATTCAAATTAGTTAAAACGTTCGGGAACTACGAAGTCAACACACACGAGACAAACACAAACACAGACACGTCTATAACATACAGTCATTTTTGGCAAATTGTCTATCAATAAAACTGGACTGTACATTATTACATTATTTTTCTTTCAAGTTAGGTGCTATTTAGCGTAACGTCCACTGATCTTTCATAAAGTAATGCGCTCCATAAAACCATTACCCTCCTCGGCCCATACCCGTTCGAAACACAAACAAGATAATGAGCCCTGATTCCCCAAGGTTCCACCTGTTATGAATCCAACAGACGTACAGGACACGTGGTCTTACCCAGTGTTTGTTAAGGTGCTGCGGACCACACAGTAAGCGGCCAATCATCGGCATCTCTCCCCGCTCGCTCCCACTATGTAATGACGCCATCATTACCTCTAATGACGTGTTAACCCTGCTTTATGGGAATGCCAAACATGACGTTCACATTTCGGTCATTTACATTTGTTTGTCCACTATCTTCGGTTTGTTTGTCTATGTCTCTAGAACAGAGGGCCGCGTCTCGCACAGCCACCGGCGTGTTTAAGGCATTTTTTTAAGTGCAACTCGGTTTCGGGTTGTGCGTTTGTATGGGTGTTTTGTTACTGGCTCTCGGCCACGGGATCTACATTCTTTTGTTCCAGATATCCGACCAATTGTCTGTTTAATTTAAGAATGTTCCACGTTGTAAAATATTGTATCCGAAATTATACGTTATAGACAAATTTTATTATATGTAAATATAGGTAAGGAAATACCTTATCTTATATGCAAAACAAATTCTTTTTTGAATATAGTCAATATCTATTACAAACAAATAATAAAATTATCATAAAAGAAAAGTTATCTAAAAATGATCTACATTCTTTATGGTAACTTATATCTTAATAGTTAATTAAAGTTATTAAAACGTCGATGGCCGTAAACATTTTATTCTAATTTAATTTCTGAATTAAGATACCACCCCACGCACTCGTAATATTGACCTACTGATATGTAGTAGTATTTTATTGGAGCAATAAATTTTACGAAACAAAAAGAGGACCGTAGAGTACCGTTAGATCACTGATCAGGTGTACTGTTCCATTCACATAGACATCTTCAATACCGGATAATGTTGTATTGGGATTCTTTCGAGGCATGTGTTGACTCAAGTTGTTAATTCATCCTATGTTTAAAAAGAAAAATATGGAATTGATAAATAAACTGATCATTATCACCCAATCGCATCGGAGTTTGTAGTAAAGAGATGCATTAGCGCGTGCTTGGATCTCATTCACGTCTATTACCAAATTTCCTTGCGGTAGTTAGTGTCTACAAAAATGTGACTGGTTAAGAACACCCACGGCTCTCGACCATCCGGATGGTGTTAATACGTACCTGTTGATTTTGTGTCCCGACAACTTTCATCCCGTAGACCTCATAGAAGCAATTATGCTCTCTATCTCCGAACAGAACGAGCTTCAGAGTAGACCTTACAGACTTGGTGGTCGCAACCGCTGCCTAATTCACACCGTGTACTTAGCTAAACTTCGTGAAACACAACAAAGATGTAATGATGACTGTGGTAATGCATTTTTTTGTGTGCTTAAAGACGTCCGCCGCTGCACGTACATGCTAATCAAATTATCGATGCGCATTTCCGCACCTAACATTATTTAAAACGAGTTCGTCTACTGTCTACCACGGCCGTGTTTACGACTCCCGCGATACCAGAAATTAATATGAAAATGAACTGGGAGATTTAATATCGAGAAATGCGGTGTCGAATATCGTCTGGCGCCAATGGGTTAAATTATAACTAGTTTTTAAATAAATCGATTACATATTCACGAGTTCGTATTGAGCTGTCGGCGGTTTTCGTTAAACAGTACAGTCACGTTCCTTATAAGACGTGAGTAAAAAATCTATAAAAGGTGGATAATAGTCGGCGGTCACGAAGGTGCTCAGCATAGAGCATAGAGGCGCCAGCAGTCGCTGCAACCCGCTGAGATGTAATGCGTTCTCCAATGTAAGGAGACACGCGGGGTGTCTTTGCACCCTTTGCGCGAAAGTAGGGCGGATTGTGGTTTCGGGGGTCTCGTTAGCTGGTCTCGTTTGCCCCAAGACGCAGAGTTCGCCGATTGAATTCACACCCGTGGCTCCCCTGTCCCCCGCTCGTTATAAATCAAACGCAGGTATGATTCCGTCTGGAGCAGTCGCGTGGAATGCCCTAGCGAGGGAGAACCATGCACAACCACAGCTTGCACAGACTCCGTCCCCGGCATATTGTAATTAACGACCAACACTATAAAATACGACGGCACCGCGTGTTTTGGCGCGCGATTCATAATATCAAACTTAATTTATATTTAGTTTATACGCGAGTTTCTATTTCTTTGACTTTCAACAAAACCTTTGACAATAATTATGAAGAATGATGTCTGTAATACTATTTAATCAATAAATAAAAGATTATACTAATAAAGATTTCATTTTTCTTTGCTTTTGTCCGATGTTTGTTTGATTTTCTATGGTTTATTTTCATAAACACGCCTGCCGGCAATAAAAATATGGGTCACATTTCAAATCAGTACAAAGTCAACCTTCGACAGTAAATCGTCGGATTAATGAATTCCCAGTGAACAACTCAGAAGAGTGAATTCGGACAAAAATCGTAATTCATAGTAATCGAGACGTAACTCTTTTTTTCGATATTTGTTTAACCTGGTTTAATTTTTATAGTATTTTAAGATAAATATGTATAGTGAAAGAGAAAAACTTTCATGCGTAAAAAGGTTTACAATGAGTGTGTCAGTCTGAGTAGCGATGAGATCGTGAGTCATATAATAAATACCTTTACAGATGGTAGAGAATTATGCTATAGTCCTGTGCTCACGTGTGACAGACCTATGCGTTTATTTGTCCGCAGCTGTGGTGCCGACAACATATTTATTGTACTCATTAACCTTCAAGAACGCTATTTAATTGTCGGCCGTTTTTTATTCACTTCACCTCTGACCTGACGACGACTTATGGCTCCCCGGACCCGCTTTGAAAGCGAGAACTTGATGTTATTTATTATCCTCAGACGGGGATGCGTGTCGCTTCTAGCTTTGTGGCGCTTGTGAACTGCCGTATGATTTATGCTGTTATAAGTACGTGATTACTGTCACACGGAACGGTCTACGCCTTTTCTAATTTCATTCCGACTCCATTCATGATTTTGTATAATCTCTAGAGAAATCGTGGCATCCAGTTCGATTTGAAAGTATGCATGTAGAGAATCTTCATTTGTAACTCTAGAAGTTTTAATTCCTAACGAGGAGAAAACAGGATTTATCCATTCATAGCGGGTCGTAGTAAGATGTGCCGCCCAGAGATAATGATACCTCGGAAACATAATGCTGCGGGATATTGGCCGGCGGTCGGTAATGTGGAATATGGTCGTCGCGACGATATTGTCAAATGGCCGACAATTTCTCACACAGTGTGAGACGGTACTCGCGGAGGTCTAATATCTAAAGCTAATGATCAAAACACACGGCTCACAGGAATTTGTGTATACAAATGTGTTTATTGAATAATAAACCTGTTGCGCAATTTAAAATGTTACTTGTTGAGGATTATGACGACTCTCATGTGTATTTTATTGCGTTTGAGACGTCGGATTCTGCCTTTGCCGCATACTTATTCTTGGATGTTTTATTCATACTATTGGACGGGTAGTTTTGTTAAATACCTTGGAATCATTGATGAATCTTGTACCGGCGCTTTGGTTAGATATAAAATCCATTTTTTATAGTCGCGATAAAATTAGCTTCGAATAAAGTTCTGTTACGACAGCTTAACGTGCAAATGCATCTTATAGATCGGGACGCGTTATTACCATGTATTACTCGGGACTCGGTATGTCAATGAGAGCGCTGCTGCCATTGTTCCCGAGCTTTCTATCTGAGCGTGTTATTCACTTCAGTTTTGACGTCTTCATACGTGCTATCGGCAACAGTAAATTGTGGTATCATGTCGGTAACGTCGCGTCGTCGGTATGGAACCGTTTATTGATTGGTATCGTAGTTTGTCCGCTGTTCACTTTGAATAAAATTCGAATTATAATTAATCACGGGCGCGTCGCGTGGGAGAGCGTCGTCGCACGACCGACGATCTATCATATTTTGTGATAACGCCACTAGGACGCATCTCGTGAACGTATTGAGACGATCGGGTTAGAGGCTCAGCTATGCGACAATGCCCGTCTGCAACGGTCTCTCTATTTCGTATTACTATCACAATTGTCATTTCGATAACTGTTTTCGTTTGACAATACTAAGCGTGTTCAATTTTATGCTCCATGTAAGACACTTCACCACAAAGCCGGCGTTTAAAGAGCCGACGGTGTCGATGACAACAATAAAATCGGATCATAAAGCTCATCGCACCCTTTGAAACATCCCGTGCAATCTTGCCGCTCAATTTTATCTTCAATGTCGGCGTAAATAGATAGACGGCGGAGGTAAACGAGAGACACCCCGAAGCTCCGTCAGAGGCTTCTGTCAATTGAATTTGTCTGCAAGCGCACGGTGCATTAAAAGCGTACTAAACTATCTTCAGTACTATTGATATTTTCATAAAACCGCGTCTCCATTGTGCTTCGTCGACGTTCGGCTTACGTCTAGTTTTAGTGCTTTTTCGTTATGGTTTTTATTATTTTATACTGGTGTATTCGTTATGGCTCTCCGTGGTTTTATTGCTTTCATACGGTCCGATTTGATCATTTAATTTCACGCTTCCGGTGTTTCATTCCGTTGGTAATATTGGGATCTGTGTTTACTTCCCACCAATATTTCCTTAAGCTGGCAGACGCTCGTTATCTCGGCAAATTCTTGTATCGAGTCTGGTGCCACATTGCTCGGCGTGTATTTGTTTATAACGATCACTATCCCCTTTCATCGCAGTCTTTCTCTGTCTGTTCCCACGTTCCTGTCGCTTAATCACGTCGGCTCTGCGCTTGCGCCTAATATCGCACTCTCATGTGTTTATTAAGCGTCGTTCCCTTTAATGGCGCACCATTTACCATACAATGTGCAGTGGTCCGTTTTGCGTGTAGGTCCATCGTGGATGCGACATCTTGCTCCAATAATTATCCTTATGCACGGCACCGGCGATCGCTCCGTGTCTGGTTAGCTTTTATTGCTCCTGTTTCGACTTCATTTAGAAGCTCGGCAAAAAAATGTTTTTATTTTCATTGTAATTATTTATGCGATCTGATAAACTGCTCGCTTTATAATTTGGCTGCTAATGAAATTGCTCTGGCCTGACACCTCTTATCTGAGTATGTGGGCAGTTCCACAAGTTGATGTCGGTGTGTGAACTGCGATTTGCAGCTCGCTTTCTTTGCGTTTCGTCACCGTCCGCTACCTCGCTATGAATAATGCTGTATTAATTATTGCTACATTTGTTTAATGACAGACTTTATTCATGAGACTGCTGCTCATTCATATACGTGTCAATGGACCTTTTTACACGTGTAAAATGAATACCTGCTGTTGTAGAACTCAGCTATATGCCAGCTAATGAAAAGTTTGTACCATTGAAGCTTAATATTTTCTATACGATAGATATTCAAATTAGAAACGGCTAAACGCACATTAACTCGCTAAGCAGCCGGTAAAAAATAGTATCGTTTGACTTTATTTGGCTGGCCATTATGTCAACACGAATACCTTAATCACCGAGCATAAGTTGTGGATCGAAAGTGTTTGATAAATCTCCACGTGTCATCATTACCGAATGTGATCAACGTCTCTCATTAGCTCTTTCTCCAAATAAGATATCAAAATGGTGATTAAGAGCTTATGCCGGTGATTATTTTATTGCATTCCGGCATTATTAAACAAGCCGTCGATTAATGTTTCCATTCTAAACGGTATTGTCGGTGCAGTTCTCTGTAGACTACTCAGTTAACATTAACGGTCCTAATGGTAACCCCTTAGCAGACCCTCGCGAAATTTCGTAGATAAAGCGTGTTTTGAAATTCGGAGCAGAGAACCGAGATAATGTTATGTATACTAGTGGTATGATTGAAATTTAATGAGGTCCGTTGACTTTTAATATAGGGGACAGTTGAAATTGATAGTTCCATTGGTTTGTTTTCGTCGTTAGTGTCACTGGTTGGCTCACGGCGCGATGCAAATTAAGATGTTCGTTCGAAATCCACGTTTGATTTACGATGTTGTAAAACGGTATTACGGACGGCACTTCCTCTTAGCATAATTCATGCAAGGTGCATTGTATTGAATAATGGGAATTTGGTTACTTTTTATTTCGGTCTAATACATTCACTTGCATTCCAGGCAATTATTTTTAATATTACAAATCTTAAGATCGTTCTGTATATATATGTGTGTGTATGTGTTTGTATATTTCTTTGTTACCTCTACGCTCAAACTGCATATTTTATACCCGGATTAACTCGGGTAACAATGCGGGGCACAACTAGTATTTTATGGGAGAACTTAATAATATTATACTTTGCTTACTTATTACATTTATCTATCTATATTAGAATACTCGGTGTATTTTTTCTTTAAGCTGGCAATTACATTTGCCATTCACTTTTTCAAATTATTGTGTCGTATGATTCTATCTTAAATCAACCCAAGTGAAGTGAAGTCAAACAACCCGTAAAAGGTAAAAAACGCAATAAAAGTTTTTAAAGAAACTTGAAACATCTATACATATTCATTATTATATTGTCGGCTAATTTTAAAACTTCGTGTTGATTGAACATCGTCGTCACATAATTAATTAATTAACGAATACATAATAACATATTTAATTTATTGTTAATGTTCTATCATTTTATTATTCCGCTTTATATGTGAATATTTTAGTATGTTAGGAAATTAATCATATAAATCATTCACATACCATTGTAAGTTATTTGGCGAGTGTTGTGTTATTGCTTAATCATTTAAATGAGACTAATGACGTATAGCCATTTCCAAAACTATGAAGATATTCATGTTAATTATGTGTGTTTTAATATCTTATTTATTTAATGTTTGCTGCGCAGTTCTCAGTCATATATGTATGTATATTGAAAACTCGAATGCTATAGATATTATAAATGTTCCGTTCAATTTGATGGTTTATGAACAGTCAAATTTTAGTCAACGTGTTGTAAATATCAAACCAAGTTTAATCATTTATTAAAATGCACAAACATTTAATTTGCATTTCAATTAATTTATTTTTGATTTGTTGAATGACATCTTTTATTTGATGCAATGTTTTGATGTGATATTTATATTTGTGTACGACCATGCTTAGCATATAACTTATAAAAATATATGGTTATGAGTACAAATAGTATGTAGCTCGGCTGACTAAGGTGATCTGACGCGATCATCGAGGTTAAGTATAAGTCAATGCGGGCAGTTTTTGGACGGATTACCCTGCTCTAGACTGTCTTTTATATAGTAGTAATTTCATCTGGGGGCTACTGTTGGTCGGATGACATGTCCCGGATGTTGAGTCTTACTCGTAGTACATGCATTCTTTAAGCCAAGACTAAACTAACAAAACTTGACACTGGAGCTTAGCCACTTAGCTTAGATGATGTACACGTATGTGGGCCTTGTTATAGATATTTTTTATATTCGAAATTACCAGTACATACTCATTAGAATGTTATAACAAGTTTTGCGAAAGCTTGTACCTCTTAATTTAATTTGCGCTATCATTTTATTACCATGTCGTCTGTTGATTATGCAGTTATCGTTGAGTCTAATCTTAATCTTCATATTAAAGTTATATGCAGTTGTATAACTTGAAATATTTGTTGATCAGGTTGTAATAGTGCGGCTACACATTAGCTTTTTGACCCTGAGAAAATCTTTGACAGTGAAGGGAATTACGTTTTATTGAAACAATTGAAACTTTACTTTTATATCTCCGGAAGCAAAAAAGACGTGTGACTGTGTATGTATTTGTCCGTGACATTGTAGCTCTTAAACGGATGAACCGATTTTGATTTCGATCTTTGTGTATGGTGTATTAGGCGGGAGCGTTTAGCTGTTTGATGAAAGACGGATACAGATGGCCTCCTAATAAGCGAGAATGGCGGAATACATATTTTCATAACATCCCCACTACTATCCCTACAAATTAAAGTGCTTGAAAAGTGTAATCTATTATATAAAAATAAGTCGGCTTTTCCTTCCTGACGCTATAACTCCAGAACGCGACCAGTTTCCACGGCTTTGCATTCGTTGGAAAGGTCTTGGGCTCTGTGAGGTTTGTAGCAAACGAAATTCAGGAAAAATTTCAACTTTGTTGCGAAACGGAATTCGCCGGGTTTGCTAGTACTATTTATAAGTGTAACACTATTATACATCCAAATAGGATGGTCGCCATCACTTAATGATAAGTTTTCTAAGTTTTTCTCTTGCGCTGTCTCTGTATAAGTTTGATAAAATTAATCATCTGTCGGGATAAAACTTATCTCTCCAACATGTAATTGCATCACGTGCGATAGATAGTATTTGTATTCATTTACCAACGCACCAGCTTCGCAGTCGTCGTCACATCAACTGCGGGGCGTGTCGGCACACCTCCCCATTACGCTTCGCCTCTGGCAACCCCGTGGCACCTGGATCTAGGCACTTCATTAAAATTGTTTTAACAGTTGTGTGCTCAAGTAATTAATGCTTAGCTTGAAGGACGGGAGATGAGGGCTTAAGACGATGGTAAAAGCAAACATCTTGAACACTTGAATTTACAGTTTTTTCGCTATAAATGGTGAATGAAAAAAAAAATTGCTTAAAGGCCGTCTAAGGAACCACTCTAACAATATTTATACTTAGTTTAGTACCAATCAGACAAACGAATTAGAAATATAACTGGTTTAAAAAATAAATTTAATAATTGAATTTTAATTTCGTTTTTTGAACCAATTTTTTGTCATATTGATAAGTGTGATTGGTACAAAAATAAGTATAAGTATTCTTAGAGTAGTTTTTTAGACGGTCTTTGATAATTTTTTTCGTTTTTTTTTCTGTTTACTATTTATAGCAAAAAACAGTAAAATCAAGATTTTGCCTTAAAATTTGTGTTCGCCTTAAACTTGCTACGTTTCGTTGTTTTATCTTTCATCGTTAGATTACACTTTCTTTCAAGTCAGAGTTTCTAAATCGTCGTAAACAAAATATTTGGTCTTGTTAGCACGTATTATACGATAGATAAGCGTATAATAAAAATACCAACTTGCAAAGTTGTCAATACTTCTTGTTTAACTTTCACAGCTACCTAGAAAAACCTCTCATCTCTCGCGCTTCGAGTTATAGCCATTGGGTTTCCTTATGTTTTCAAAACGTCATGTAACAACGCATTCACATTACGGTTAGATTTAAGACGAAACTAGCGTCATTTCTTCTTATGTAACTTCTCTATCTGCTTATCTTACCTTTCGAGCGTTCGTCACATTTCAATGTTCTGCTGGTTCAAGTACTCTCGATTTAATTAGTCTATACAAATTGATTCACTATGATGTTGACATTTTCGCTTCGGGCATTTTTATATCTCGTGAGTGCTTCAACCACGGCTATACTTTCATTCGAGTGACTGTTGAAATTTAAAATTATCGCACTTTAAACTTGATTACGTGTTTATACGGTTACAGTTGTCAGAATCAATTTGCATAAAGAGCCTGATTGGCATACTTTAATACAGTCACTTTATAAAGTGATTTGAGTTGCTGATTGCGTATTCCTTGAATCGTCCAAATATGTGAGACACTACATATATCAAACATTTTAAACACCCTATCGCTTTAAAAAATTGCACCAGTCTCTTAAAATCCTTACACAAAGTTATATAAACATTGTTGCGACAAAGTTTTACTCTATAGCTTTTTGACAGAACATTTTCCACGGTAAACGTACAAACGTGAATCAGGATGGCCGCTTTTTGGAAGAAATGTAAATTACATTTATTACTTTGATGCAACGTACGATTCCTGCTATAGCCATTCATCGTACGCTGTGGGACTTCAAATTGTAGAGATTATTCATACTTGAGAATAAGATGTTTTGGTTGCAGCTTCTTACAGAGCCTCGTAAGATTCTAACGATTTATTCATATAATAAAAATAAGTTATGTTTGTAATTTCACAAAATATAATTGTTGCACTGTCAGAAAAATACGATATTCTCCTTTGTTGAGCCTTTTATTACTACTTAATTCGAAACTTTATTATATGTGTCTTATTGCATTCATCTGCGGATTTTAATTAACGATTCCAATTTACTTTTTAATTTCAATTACCTCCAATCTCATATTCAATTAACCAGTATCATTGCGCTTGCCAGGATAGTATATCACGTGTCTACGCGTCTGCCATCAGATTACGTTAGATAGGAGTCGGCGCCAGCGCAGCCTATTCTCACGAATTTCGCGGCGCCTGCGCGTGGGCGGCCTATCGAGCTGCCCATCGCACGTACACTTGACCTCACCTGGTTCCACTACGACCTTAGGTCATTAGAATAAAGCCCAATATCGAATGTTCCAAGTGCATTGTAAAATTCATATAAGAAGCGCGACGGTGCAGTTGAATGTCGGCACAGAATGGGATCTTTATTAAAATTGCCGTGATTTGGAGAGCCAGGCCTCCTTACTCTAGTCGTCGACTTTATAGACGAAGCGCCACGATCACTTGATTGAGATAGCCACTTCATTTGTTATATCGTTGCATTTAATGTATCTAACTACTAACATATTTTGATCCACCTTTCCATGAGTTTTTAACTACACTCACAAACTGGAAAGATATACAATATATCCTTTTGTATTGTATTTTATTGTTAAAGAAAAGCTATGCTACTGTAAAAACTGTACATAAGAGTAGACCAGCGGAGGCCCTTTGTTGCTTAGTGCGTCTAATTAGTCAGACTGTTTAGTGCGTCGGTCGCCGCGGGCGTGCGCCGGCGCAATATGCGCTGTGAAATTGTTAGATTTATTGATATTTAATGCGAAGCGTGAGTAGACAGACATGGATAGAGAAATACATCATTTGCGAATTATGAAATTTGTTCTAGAACTGTAAACGATGTAGAATCGAGAGAAGAGTTGTCGATTAGAACTCAGTAAAATTAGATAACTATTGCAGCCTGAAGAACTTGAATATTACAACAAATACTTACTAATATTATATAGTTATAATATATATGAGCGCCATCGATATTTCTGATTTTCATTATCTTAAGCTGACATGGTGCAAATAGGGAAAAATGGTTTATTTTAAAGAAAAAAATACATAAATCTATCCAGGCGTGTTCCGAGTACATATAGAACATACATACATAATTAGAACATACATACATAATTAGAACATACATACATAATTAGAACATACATACATAATTAGTAGGAAATTAATCTCGATAACTCGAAATCCTCCTTTTTGTTATTGCTTAAAGTCGGCTAAAAATATAAATAGCTTTCTGTCATCAGCAAACCATTATTATTTGTCTCCGAACAGTTTAAGGGAAATTAAAAAGTTCGATATCGTATGTAAATTTATGATGGGAGTGAAGGCGCCGTGGATACGCCTACAACAATGCATCGACGCGCAAACTCACCGTACTCGAATACGTATGTCTGCGAGACTAAAATGGCTGTGTTTTAACATTTGCCAGTAAAAAAAAACAACTTTTTTACGGTGATAGAGCATTTTCTAGTGCTCGCCCGGCCTTCAACCACCCTCAAGTTGAAAATCTGTCGTCAAGGACCCTGTGTGTTCGGGCAGCTTCATTCAAAGCCAATTACTCTAGACTAGGCATCTTGCATATAATGTCAGAGTGTCGCTAACTTGTGTGTTTACGCGCCCTGTTGAACAAATGTCTACATGTAAAACATAATATGGCGAAGTGCGTGTCAGGCTTACATAATGCTATCTAGCATAAACAACCCACTATACGTTCCCACTGCTGGGACTCGGGGCCTTCTCTCACGAGGAGAGAGATATAGGCCATAATCCACCACGCTGGCCAAGTGCGGGTTGACGGATGACACACGTCTTCGGATATTGTCCTCAAACATGCCGGTTTCCTCACGATGTTTTCCTTCACCGTAAAGCTAGTGCAAATCCACACATAACTTGAAAAACCAGTTATTGGTGTAGGGCCGGGATCGAAAATAATGGTATCTATAATAACAAAATTATGTATTAAAATGGCAAAAATAAACATTTGTTGCATGGGCACTTTAAATATTTATTTCATTCTGGTTTTCGTTGTTATAGCAGAAACAGAAATACAGCATCAGTGAAAAATTCAACTCTTTAGTTCACCGAGCCAGACTTGCCTAAATGGTAGAAATAAGAATATGGCCACACTAGTCTAGCAGCTCCTCGAAAACGTCGTATTTCAACAGTCGTGTACAGATTCATCTGGCCAGCTTATTCTTAACAATATTACAATATTCGCGAGTGACATTAAAACTCTTCGTATGATGTTATTGTCCATTATCATTGTCAACGGATATCAAAGGGTATTCGCCGGATTTATTGCACTCGCTTGCGGTATCGTCTGAGTGTAAAGGCTAATACACAATCTGTTTTCACAAGTATGAGTAAAAAAATAATTAAAAGCACTTACTTGTTTACGTATGTGAGCTACTAATCAAGTCCATTCATAAGATAATCATATTGAGGTAGTTAAAAAAAAACACAATATTTTTAAAATTTCATTTAATAGCTAAGAACATTCCCGACAGTAAAAAAACTTTATAAAAACCTAATTGTTATATATTTAAACATGACGCGAATTAAGAATTTTTCAAATAAACATTGCCTCCGGACAGATTTTATTTGCTTCTGGATTTGCCTTTAGTCGCTATCGTGAAATGGAATGGCATAACCTATCGATAAACTCTGTTGACGTTATATGTAATTCCCACACATTTTTTGTACTCAAATTATCAAAAGCACTCGAAAATTGCATGCCTTTATCAGCAGCCTACATAAAACAGTAATACTATGTGAAATAGTTTATAACACCGTCGTAACTCCTTAACGTAAATATTAATTCCATGCTAGAAAAGAACATAACATGCCACACATATGTATCTGTCCCTTTATATTGCGTGATATATTTTTCAGCCATTCTCATTCGAAATCTGGCTCTTGTGTAAAGACTGTCGCTGGCGTCTCGTATTTGCCATGACTTATTGTGTTGATATTGGCTAGATACAGCGAGAGCTTTTTGTTACTTATTGGTTCGATTTCATCTGTTAACCCATGAGAGCTTCCATCATTAATGCGAGTGAACGAGAGAGGTCCTGAATCTCAAATACACATAACCTGAAATACGGCGACAAGACGGCGCCGTCGGTGAAATTAATCTGATTCGTGTATCTGCTATTTCGGATTTAACCCGTTGTTTATTGCATTTGAGTGCACATATATATAATACTTGTAGAAATCTTGATTTGGTACTCTTGTGTTTGAATTTGTTGTGTACACACAATAATCGGTAAAGGATTAGAGATTTTATCGCTTAGATTATTGCAAGTAGCGGCGAGCTAGCGCTGTCGCAATGTGCATTAAGGTTTATTGTTATGTTATGACAACTATTATCTTACAGAAGCGAGTAGCTATAAAGATGTAAGCAATATAGCGCCGCAGACGGCCGCAAATAATAATGCATGTAAACAAGGATTGCGTTAAGGCGCTGAGTTTATCTCTTTAATCTCATACGGGAATCCCTCTGACAAATTAACCATTAGTTTCTAATCTTACACAGGATAGATTTCATGTAACTGCTAGAACTTTAATCAGATTGTCTAACTCTGATGTCTGTGTCTATGTTTCTTCGTAGAGGCTCTACGCAGCCGGCGAACGGTATTTCTATGGGCGCGTTTTTATCACCTACCGTCAATTTACACCAAATGTAATTACTCGGCCTATCGAGAAAATTGCTGGTCATAAAAAGCACCTTGTTAGAATCGATATATTTTTTACCGTAATCACGTCATTGTGCTCGGCCGAAATGAAGCGGCGCTTTGCTACCGAATTGTCGCGCTAAGGTGATTTATCTCCAGTAAATTTATCGCTCAATCAACGTCGTCGCATGCGCAGGCCGGCGCAAGCGCAGCCGCTGATTGGATTTCTTCATAATTACATCTTTTGACACGTACGCGCCAAGTTTCGAGCTTCGCAAGCCGCCAGGGCATGAGATCGTGGGAGCACCGTATAATCAGCTTTCTTGACCGTCTTGTTTTGATCTGCCATCATGGAGGTAACATTAGAATGGATAAAGCAATTTATTTAATAAGCATCAGTCCTTCTATATCCTTCTATTATCTTCTAATATACCAGGCGTGAGAGCCTGGCACTCACTTTCCTTTTCTATCTTTGGCACCTAAATAATAACTAGGAACTTGGTTTATTGAACTCTCTATTTTTAGTTCTTTTTAGCATGTAAGTAAGCTCTACATTTATTTTAAACAATTTAATTATTTAAATGATTGGCCTTGTGCGAGCCTTCTCGCAATCCTTAGAAATAGCAAAAATGAATGGAAGCCCCTCTCTAATATATTTATTATTATTTTATTGTTTATTTTTAAACGTTATACGAATATATATACATATGTAGATAAATATTCTGCAAATTTTCAGTCTAACAATTGTCATTATAAGAATCGAGACTAAAATTGCAATAAAATTACGTTTTTTGTACAGGATATCTTTCTAGCTATTATGTCTCATGAGATAAGCCTGGTAACGTATACATTCAAGCTGGTATCCTTTGGGTACGGAACCCTAAAAAAAGCTCGAACAGCTATAATGGCCTAAAGATTTCTTATGCTTTCGTTTACAAGTCACGACCTCCATGAAAAAGTTCTTTAATAAGCACGATTGGCGTTACTGATTGCATTCCCATATTCTTTAATTCGTGTAAGAGCTACATTGTATGCATTTATTGCATAAATGAATATTGTTTTGTAAATATAAAACTTTTGATGCATTGGAAGTTTGTATGGCGCAGGTACGTGGAGCTTAGGGGATTCTCCTGCAGGAACGAAAAAAAACAATTCACGCTCATATCGTAATACCGTAAAAATTTTGGATAGGACTTATCAACCGTATAAGCTTCAACATTACACAACTTAATAATTACGATTAACGGTTTTGTTAAAATTCTTATTAAGATTTTTGGTGATTCAAGTTCAAGGGTCTGTTTGTTTCTGGTGCCACTGGCTCGTTTTTGTTTTTTATTTTCTATCCAGAATTTCAATCGTCAGTGTACTAAGCGGTAGGTCGGTAAATTTATTTTTTGCCACCTATCTTGCTTCGTACCGAAATCCTTTGGTGGCCGCAATTAGGCAGATAAATGCCCCCGACATCTGACACTGGTCATCCGATTAATCGGCCCAACACGAAATCCGCCTTTAGCCGGTCGTATCTTTCGCTTGTTTATGGAACACCTTGCGCAGTCTCTACTCTTATCTGTTACCAAGTTATGATATTGACTTTTTCGAAAGCTATATTTAATAACAATATTTTCATATAAGTACAATGCGTTGAGTCAATATTGATGCGGAATTATCTACTTACATTATTTCCAATTATCGTCCGTCGTATTTCCAATATTAAATGCAATTGCATTACGAGAATACGACGAAAAAAAAGCTCTGATATTTAAAAACATATCGGGAATGTTCGAAAAATGTAAATAGTCGTGTTTTAACGCTTACGTTACCCGTATGCTTGTTTAAGTTATTGATCTCTGAATTAGTAAAACACGAAGTGGTTACTGACTACGTTGACAAGGCCCGCATTCGTAAGAAACCGGCCACATATCATTTATTTTGACACCAATTGTAATTTTTCTGTCGTTAATCAATTACTACGTGTTAAGTTTTATGTCTCCATTTCGGCTGTCAATCGGCGTACCAATTATTGTAATTTATTTATCTGGTTTGTTATTGACTTATTGAAGGATTCGATAAGAACAAATGTCGAGGAAAAGCCTTTTGGTTTCCAACGAGGAAGCCAAAATGCCCAAATTAATCAATGGCATTCCGATACACGTGTCATTTTAAGGACACCGGTAACGACACAGATATAATATGTGACTCTCGAGGTCACGAATTTGAATGAGACAACTCCGCCCTTTTTAAATCTACCGCCGCTGGAGCGTCGGTGTCAAATGTGAACAACCGAACAATCCAGTAACGAACCACCAAACAATAAGAATAACGACCATTACAAGGCGACAAAACTCTAATATCAATACAAGACAATAGGAACAATAGTGCCCTCTGTCAATTATGCCATCATTACCATTGGAATAAACGACGTAACGGATCAGATGCTTGTCAAAAACAACACGATGACAAACTTAACGCGGTCACAACTAATCTGAACTCTACAATCGAAATTAAATCTTAACAGCTAATAAATATAACTGTAATTAGATTGTAAAGGGAAGATGAACGTGCATATTTTATATGCCGAAACAGTTACACTATAAATGATTTATGGCGTGCGGCGCCGTCTTAAATTCTGTCACTTGCATTAACAATGTATCATGAATTCATTAATTAGTCCATGCTAATGAGCAGACGCCTGTCTTCTAAGCCCTTGAATTGCGTCTATAGACTAGTTTGATAATGTGATATGTATTGTATTTAAGTGATTATTTAATCGAATTTTAACTACCTTAGTTTTTTTAATAGTTGACCATTAACACGCTGGGTCGATGGAATCCATGACATCACAGGCAAGACACGAATGACAGCAGACCTTGCAGTGGCAATGGATGACTCCAGGTTAACAACGATGATGATGATGAGCTGATTAACAATATAGCGTTCTCTTCAACGTTTTTCAAGGAGCGGAAGCATCAAGTTTGTGTAACATACCGAGTTTCGAGACCATTGTCCTAGGAAAGTGCCAAGTACTCCGGTCTTATAGATCAACCAAGAAACAAGCCAGTTTGTGTAAACCCATAAATACAGTTCGATATCTGCTACATTTGTCCCAGACGTTTCAATTTGAAATCTAACACCAAACAAAACGCTGACTCACCCTCAGCATTTCATTTGCGTAATCTTTACATGATTCTGCATTGTCTTACACTTCGCGTTATTCAAATCGCAAATATAATTCATTTTATTCAAATTGCGGTACTTAACTTCCTTCCTTGACTTGATAAATTCTCTGTTACTTCATATTTACTGTCGGTTCTAAATCATTATTTATCATCCGATTGGTATCGCGTATGATTTGCTAAGGTGTGTTCTAATTGGATCCTTACCGTGCTTGTATTATGAATTTAAAGTTATTGAAAACGACGCCGGAGGCGTATTTGCGATTATTTGATCCTCGCATTTGTCAAGTATGATCGAGGTGTGAGAAGGTGTTTTCGTTTTGTCGACACGCGATCGTTCGATAACTACGCTTGCCACTTGTAATTTGATGGGAGGTCCTCGATATGAGAATTTTATATTTAACCAACGCAAAAACAAGGGGGTGTGATGTATCCCTCTTTATCTGATTGTGTGTGTCTCTCTGTGGCATCGTAGCTCCGGAACAGATGAACGGATTTGAATTCAGTTTGCTTATTAAATGGATAGATAGATAAAAAATTAAACTATGATATGACAAACTTCAAATCCAAGAACTCCATACAACGTTCTGTCGGGGGTTGATCGTTTTATATGCATAATCTACCTTTGCACATAGCACGGTAAAATACTGTGCATGTCAAATTAGAAGTTTTTTGTAATTTTTGTTCAAATTAAGTACTAAAAATTCTATAACGAAAATTAAAACATATTTTCCATATCACTTTCGAGTTTTTGTAGCGTTATACCGCATTCTCGGCCCCCATTTATCAATTATGCAAGTTAACGTGATAAGAATCTCTTAATTTTCACTTAAAGTATCTTACATCTCAATGCCGGCGGACGCGGCAGGTGGCGGAGATTCCTTCCCATATCTGCAAATGTTATAAGGATGGATGTACGCGCCACGCGTCGTAAAAATGACAAACTCACATTTATTGCGTTGTACGACATGTAAGTAATGTCTCAGCCCTTATAGGTTTTTGTCAGCGGGCAATCGGCGATTTATTAACGCGCATTGTTGATTATTTTATTAATGCCACTCACCCATCCTTGGAGGGTTATCGTTAAAATTTAAATCCTTCTGTCACAACACGCTGTTCTGTTGAAACGCTTGACGAATCAATGTTTATCACAGGCTGTAAGTAATAAAATAAATGCACGACGCTCGGGAAGCTTTCTCTCGGTATTTCAACAGACACTTCATCATACTCCCAGTGCGAGATATTTATGATATATTTAGTTCAGTCTATGCTGTATCAATACTGTCTAGTTAGATTTAGTCGCTGCCGTTTGAACCGGTGGCGCGCCTTACAATTTATTGTCATGCGACGTGTGACGACGAATCTTATGGTTTAGTTGAACACAATTTTTCAGTTAGAATTAAAAAGTTAAGAACTGCATTAATTTTCCTCAGGCTTCCAAAATGCTATGAACTAAATGTAGCCTTAATGCAATGGTCGTATTCCTTTTAAATTTTATTGCCTTTTTTTACCTTTCCCTATCGTTAGCAAAATGGAAAAGAATAACTGATGAGATATGAGCAATAATTTAATATCGACCCTTAAGCAAAAGCTACAAGTAAAAATAGCGCGAATATTCTTTAAAAGCTTTTGTCGGGTTGACAAGTTGACATATGTGAGTGCATACGAGACGTTCTTGCGAACTGCATTCGTTTTTGATTATATGTACGAGTATGTATCTCCTCTAGAGCTGTTAGGTTCGTAGCTAAATTTGCAACGAGTTGCTTCAATTTTCGAATTTCGTATTAACAGATGACGTTATACTCGTATTATGTCTGTGATGGATTTTTTTCAAATATATGGTCTATCCAGCTTTTTTTTCTAATTTATATTTTTTTAATTAGATATATCTACGCTTGTCCACCAACTCGCTTAATGTAGCATTTATTGGCGAATCAACACTTCGCAGATAGATCTAATTAAAGCCTTGCGAGTTTGCGAGAACATCGATTCAGTAAAGATTGTTTACTCGATTTGTTCAGTCGACGTTGTAGGTGCGTATCGCGATCCCAGCTTGTGATTGAGAGTTACGATTGTCATTAATATCGTAATGGAGTCGATTTATGATCGAGGATCATCGCATCGATTTTACGAGTACTCCACTCGTGCCGTATTTAATTCTAGATATGTTATAGCGATGTTTTATAGTGAGACGCCAATTTGTAAGCTGTTTGTGGTGCGCAATGGCTTTGTCGATTTTTTAATCGTTTTTCACATGTTATTGATTGCTCAGTTCGTTTGTTTTAAGAGCTGTTTGTTTATTGGTGTAATTTACTTTGCCTTCGTTGGTATTTGACGGTGCTTCAATATCCGGCGGTATGCGACGAAATTTCGAGTCAAAATTGAATGAGTTTTTAATATTTTTTTGCGTGCCAAGGTTTATGTGGCCACCGCATTTTTAACATTGATATTCGCCCTTCTGATAAGTTTCTTTGTCTCGCTTGAGTTTTATTTGTTCCGGTGCCTTAATGTTAATTGAAAATCGTGGTAAGTGCAACCGATGAGGTCGCGATTGTTTAAAACATTCATTGCCTTTTTGGGCAGACTTTATTTGGTCAGAGTATTGGTATGCACAATCCTCTTTTCGGTTTCAATTTTGTAAGTAACGGTTTCTGAAACAAATGTACAGATTTCGATTAATGTTTTTAAAATACATGCTTGCAAGTTAAGCAATAATTATAACTGTTAATTGTTTGTTTGATCGTTTCTCGGTATCGCATCGAAAAAGACGTTGAACAACGTTTCGGCAACTTGTCGCCAATTAATTTCATTTAACCGATCATATAAAGTTGCGTACAAACAGGTAGCAACTTTCGATATTTATGCACGCTTCTCAGTATAATAACGGGCTGGAGTTTATTTTAAATCGTCTCTCCTTAATTTATAATGGCCACCGGCGATTTCAAATTGAAAATTAACCCCGTTTAGACACGCCTCCTGGCGCTCACATATTTTTTTTCTACTACAATCTTTTCCAATCATGTCAACACCCGTCGATAAATAACGACCACTCTAAAACCCTATTATTATACAACCTGACATTTTATTTTGGACGAAATTGAAAATTTTTGTGTGGCGTTTTAGCCCGCGGTGCGTCTGGGATGGATTTTTGAGATTTATGTTCGCCTCGTTCAAGTTTTTCATACATTTACAATTCTAATGTATTGTTGATATTGATTGTTGTTATTATGAAGTGTTTCCGAATTCTCGAAATCGGTTGCGTCTAATTTGATCTGGGTATTTACATACTAATTTTTGTATGGGCAAGTGGAGTGGTGAGGTTGGTTGTGGTCAGGCTGCATTGGGTCGAGGTCATTCACACCGATCAGGTAGGGCCGTGGATGATTGATCTGGCCTCTTATCACTGCGCTGTGTCGCCTACGTGCGGCTTTGTCAAAGGCGCATTGTATAAATACGACAGAACCTCCTCGATATTTAAGCTCTGTTTTAGGACAAATTTTATTTTTAATTTATATGCGTTGTAATTGTTTCAATCGAAGCTAAGCAGTTAGACAAAATTGATTAAAATTGTTTTTTCCTTGTAGGCAACTAAAATTAATTTTTAGGTCATTTACAAAATTTTAACTTGCGTTTTTATTGTTTCAGAGAGTTCAAGAAAGTGTTCCAGAAATAAAGAAAATGTAAGACTATGTTTATTTTATCTTTCCAAATTGAAACTACTCAGACCTATTGAAGAAAAAAAAATAGTCTCATTGAAAAATGTCTACTTTTCTAATTTTAATTTGGAACTAAGTTTTTAGTGTTACGTACACAATTAGTACCAACAGAATCACCCCTATTATAAGGACTCCACTGTCCGTCTGTCTATCTGTCACTCAAGAACCATGATAGTTAGAAAGTTGATTTTTACAGTAGTAAATGATGTCTAATGTTGCTACTACAACAAATACTAAAAATATTATAATTAATCGATATTTAATGGGAGGCTCCTATTGCAAACTACATTTTTTGTCATATTTCATAATACGAAACCCTTTATGCGCACTCGCGCTTGGCCAATTATTTTAATAAAAAATGGTTGCCTGTAAAGTCGGTTTTACGGGCGAAGATTTTACGTGACAACGTCTGCCGCGTGCTGCGCGCGCGGCAGACCGATCATAGTTGAGTGGGAGAGAGACGCAAGGCATTCGGCGGGCCTCTCTCTCGTTCGGTGACTCATCGTAACGTTACCGGGCGTTACACTTTTTCATAAGTGACTCCCAGCCGCAACCTAATTTAAGATGTTGTCACGTCAAAATACCAACACAAACTGTGGCAAGGAATTCCTTGCCGAGTTCCCTGTTCCCCAATGACTATTATCTAGCGATTTTCAAGGCGAAAGTTACTGGTTAACCGGTTACTTCTAGGTAAGTACGCTCCACCATAGATTTCAATGTCACTTACCAGCAGGTGAATTGTGGTCAAGCTGAATTATTTAGAGTTACAAAAAATATGATTTGTATTTTGTCTATGTTTACAAAGTACAACACATTTGTCCATATGTATATTGGTTAGCAATGAAATGTTTTCGCTTTACATTTACATTCTTACTAATTTGGTGGCAGTACTTGACGGAGGTACCACTATGTCTGTAAATTTGTCAATTGACATTGAATGACATTTTATTGCTCCTGCAATCTCTTTGGGCATCATTTGAATGTTTTATTTTTAACAGTTCGGCAATATAACGTGTAATGTAGACATATTACGCCTATCTGTTTATGGTCGTTAGTGTTTTCGGTAATTGGACATATTTTGTGTTGCCTCCTACGTATCAATCAAATGGACTTCTGATATAAAGAATCTGTTTTACGGTACTTCGAATACTTATTCGGATTTAGAGACTTAACACTATATTTGATGATAGAAAGCGATTTGAAGCGATGACGGACAGCTCAGTCGGACGTGCGGCCGTCTTACGTCACGTAGGTCGTGAGTTCGATCCCCGAAAATGAAATCTAGCATTTGGTGAAGGAATAATTATACATTATGAGGAAACCCGATGGTGATAGAGCATTTGCTAGTTAGCCAGCTAACTATTACCTTCAAGTTGAAAAATCTGTTAATATGTGTTATCTTTTTATTATTTTCTTGATTTATTCAACTGAATCTGATATTCAGTTGAATAAATCTTAGTGTTAACTTCTGATATTTTATACATCATTCGATGATTTTTACTAAAAATTGGTTATCACGCTCACTATACACTTACAAATTACATAATATTTATTATTTCATCACGACTAACAGCTAGCTAGTTTTAGTGTGGTTACTCGTATTTTAGCGATTAGTTCTACCCTCAACAAAGTTATATTAGCGTTAGAAACAGGTTACATTGGATGTAAATGTATAAGAGGCCTATGCTCAGCGGTGAATGGCAGAAAACGATGATACTGAGGTAGCAGAAGTTGAATGGATGGATTTTACGAATGAGGATGTACTCGGAATAGAAAAGATGACGGATGATAGAATAGTATGGAAGCGACTAACTCGTTGTATTGACTTAGTGGGAAAAGGGAATTTACATAGAACACGGTAGATTTCATACCAATACATGGCTTATTTGACCTTAAGAATCAAATTAATAACAACCTGTTTTCCTTTACAGATGGGACATTTCAGCGGTTCTCGCGGAAATTCCAAAGCTATGCGCAGTTATAGACCTGACTAACACAGCGCGTTACTATGACCCTAGAGTAAGTGTGTTTTAACTTTTATTTCATTCCAACATCTCTTTGAAATGTTGTTCTTTATTCCACATTGTTGTGAAAGTGCAGTCACAAAAAGTCTCCTAAGGGTTAGGGTTACCACGAACTCAACCTAGTAATAAGTGCTTTTATAATGCACAGGTACTTAACGATATCGTATGGTAGATCGTATGGTAGATCCCGTTTGTTAGAGTTAGTAGGTACAAGCAGTCGTTAAGCCAAGTCAGTGGCCCTTAGGCAGCTTGAAAACCCTCGACACACGAGCCTGACCTGGCTCATACGAGGAAGAAGACAAGCATAACAAAAATTATAAGAATAAAATTATTTCATTTTCTTCTTGTCTCTTTCGTTTTTTGTTCATACTTCATGTATTTAGCTACATACATGAAGTATGCCAGCTTTTGGACTAATCCAGCCTGGCAGCTAAATAGTAGAAATCCTCGTATTCTCGATTAAAAGGCTTTCACAGTCAGACAATTGATATAATGATTTATTTATTTAGCTTCTTATTAAATTGCCTTGAACATTTTACTCCATTTAAATTTCTACGCATACAAAAACACACACACATGTATATGCAAACACATGCCACCTTACGTATAAATTCTTTCAAATACCGTTTCTCGTGCCTCAAACGCATACAACATTCTTCCTAAGATTATTACTAAATAATTTTTTTTTATTAAAAATACTAATAAATGTGTGGTAACCAGCACCGCGCTAATGCGAGACAACAAGCTTACGCTCAGAATTACGAATTTTTGGTCGTATAACTATAGAACGCTACGGATGGTTAATATTACTTCCCTAAGTACACAAGAACCCACCTGCCAACCCTGCGGTTAAATTCTTTCAGATGCCGCGTCTCGCGGCGCAAATGCATAAACATTCTTCCTAAGATTGTTACTAATAAATGAGTGGTAACAAGCACCACGCTAATGTAAGACAACAAGCTTACGCTCAGAATTACGAGTCTTGCCCGTATAACTATCGAACGCTCCGGGTGGTTCATAGCCTGCTCCATGTGTTAGAATACCAGAAAAGCACTAAACTTAGCGCAGTTTTACTATTGAAAGTCACATTTTCCACTACGACGCTTTGTTCGTAGTTATGTATGATTGCTAAGCATTCATCTTGTGGCATAATCCGATCGTAAAACGACGTTTTCATGGGGCGGACGACGCTGTGCTTTGTTTTGGCACATGTAACAGACTCTTGCGTTCTGTCTTAGAATATGTTCGAATTCTACATACTTTCGTTAAAATAATTATTTATTAAGTTTATTGACATAAAAGCCATTGTCTGAGATTTTATCATTAGCATCATAATCCTTTTTTTTCCCCATTGTTGTGTATTGGCTTCTTTATCTATTATGCTAATATCTCCAATCTTGCTTGTATTACTTGTGAAAGTAGAAAATTGAATTGATAACTTAGGAGGAGTAATAAATGTCGTACACAATCATTTCTGAACTTGAACATTTGTTTATCAGAAGTGACTTTTGGTTAGCAGTGGGTGATTATGGGCTGAGAAATGGTGACGAAGATACGTGATACATTTTGAGCTAAAGAAACAGTTTGATTTTCGTTATCCTGTCTATTATTCATATTATTCATTTGTTGAAGTTAATACTTGCTTCATTACCTTTGACAAAGCAGATTGTTGGCATATTAAAAACAAAACTCTAACGTCTCATAACTTGCAGCGTTCAAATTTGGCCGTTTTCCTTACCATGTCCGGTAGTTCGCACATTCACAGGTTTACGGTACCTCTCGGGGGAACAGTTTCTGCTAATCCGAATGATGTGTTCTCTTGTCCGTTATGTGTCAACTAAGTGTGACATTCTGGAGGCAAAGACTTGCCCATACAGTCACTCTCGCACTTCATGGCCGATGAATTGATTGTTAAGCAACGGTCAATGCAGACAGTCTTTGGATGGGTGACCATACACACATGACATGACATGGCGCTACCGTGGTTCGGATGTCACATTCAATTGTATATCCCGACTGTAAGCCTTAGTACAATCAGCCGTTAAACCAAGTTAAAGGCCTTCAGGCGGTTTGTAAACTCTCAACACTAGCCTAACCAGCTCATGGAAAAAAGATGATACATTTTACAGCCAATTATGAAATTTGACCGGTGCATGTTTTAAAACCTAAGTCCAGCAGTGGACGCAGACGGGCTGATGATGTTGTTTTAAAACATGAGTGCTTGATAACTCGATTCTATAAATAAAACATTTGAAAGCTATCTTCCTCTTCCTCACACTCAGTTTATGCTTCATCTTCTTTACTTTATCCCACTTAGGTGGGGTCGGCACGCCAGGGAAGCTGCAGTTAACATTTGTTACAAATACTTATAAATTTAATATAAAATTGTACGAGTCGTCTAAATTTTGATTTTAAATTTGGATTAAGTATTTACATACTTCCCACACATAAACACACTACTCCATTGTAGACTTCAATAAACTTTACTAAACTTGTTATGAAACTAACTTGTAAAAAAAACATTAGTGTTTGTAACTATAATTATTTTTTTGGGGAAGACTGAGTGCTGCAACACAGCTCCCGCTAAGCAGCAGGCAGAACCTCCACTCTATTAAGGATACATTTTGGGGAATTAAAATTTTTGTATTTGGAATTTGTGTGTGATAGTAAAATCACATGCGGAATTTCGATGCGTCGTAGGTGTTGGTGAACATAAAAACATAACTCGCAAAATTTCAGTGTATTCACACCTTTACACGCGTAAGTAGGTAGCAATGAATTACGTACAATGATACAATGTTATGTTAGCAAATCGTAAAGCATCGAATCCACTGGCGAACGTTTGTATGTTAGGAATAGCGGGTCCGGGAAATTCATCTCTTTGTTAAGTAATTATCGCTTGCTCAGTTAAAGTCTTATTGGGAATTACCGTTGTGGACTTCACCGGTCATTCTTCACACCTTGTTTCGGGTATTGTGTGTTTTTGACTGCTTATCGCAAGGGCAGGGGTCACCCTTCCGTTCCATTTTTCACATCTCGCACGCAGTGTTAGGCATATATTTATTGTATACCACTCTCAAGGGTTTTCAAGGTTTTATTTATGACTTTTCATAGACTTCTGAGTAGGTAAGGTTATTGGAGCGATGACAGCTCAGTTAGACGTGCGGCTGACTCAAGTCCCTAAGTTCGTAGGTACGATCCCGAGGTCGAGCTTTCGGTGACAGAAAATATATTGAGGAAATCATAGAACGGTAATAGGGCATATTATAGTGATCGCCTAGCTAGCAACCCTCAAGTTGAAAAATCTGTTGCCCAGCACCTTGTTAGGTTAAGTTAGTTATGTAACAATATGTTTCAGCAGCCCCCTTGAGAGGCAGATTTTTTAGACTAAGAACGCTCCAACTGAGATCAGAGATCTGAAAGTCGCTCACTTGTGTGGTCACACGCAATTTCTGTACAGATGCCGAGCTCTACAATGTAAAAAAAAATGTTTAAATAGAAATGATAATATATTTTTTCACTGGCAAAAATACTCTTATAAATTTTATCGAAATCAGCTAAGCGCGTTTTAAATTGAAGTCGATTTTCCAATGTTTAATTGTAAACTTGTAAAACACCTAGGTGTTAGGTTGTTATTTACGTTTGGTGATCGATTAGAATGTCTGCCGCGGCTGGTTCTAACTGTACTTTGTCTTCAAAGCTCGCCACAGTTTATCCAGCCACGTGTAACTCTGTGACACGTCGACTAATTATAGTAAATTTGCTGTGAAAGTGATACTGTTTCGGAACGAGGTTCGGAAAGGCGCCATCGGTGCCGCCGGCTGTCTTTCCATTGCGACGACGGCTTTAAATCTTTTTAGGGTTCCGTGGCCTTAGATAACAAGTACACGGGACCTTGTTGTTTAAGATCTGTTCGTCCGTCAGTCCGTTTGTCCTCCATATTTATTCAGACATTACGTGAAATTTGTATTTTAGATGTATGTTTGTAGTTCAAATATAGATACACGACATTTTCATTGCGTGTACTATTTTCTATATATGTAATCGGCCTTGTTATAGTTTTGTCCTTAACCTTGGTGAAATTCCAATTATATGATGTAAAAACTTGTAAATCTCAATAGTGATATGTTATGCTAAAATCATTTAATTTATTAGATAATATCTTTTGAGTTTATTAAGACTTTAAGTTTAACTTTTGTCATTAAAAACTGTTTACATGCAAACTAGATGGCGTTAGTGTACGGTATAATGTAACCTTAGTCTAACTTGCAGTTAGTAGAAATGTAATTTTTTGATAGAATCCATATACCTACGGAATCTTTCTACGAGCATGTCCTGACAATATCGTAGCCATCTATTTCTGTTTAACTTGTTTATATTGGCATCGACAGTTATGTGCATTTCCCAGAGATCTCGAAATTTGTCGTAGCTTGATGTATATCGTTTCATTTTGGTTAGTTTAACCAAACCGAACCGGTTACTTCGGAGCAAGCGCTTCTTCTTAAATGACAATATACTGCTTACCATCAGGTTAACTCAAACACATGCCTGTTAAGCGTATAAAGAGACTCTTTCAGTGTGATGAAGTTTGTGTGGGACAGCTTTAAGACTGTTGGTGGTCTATCATCTTTATTGATTTAAATACTTCTGCCTAGTCTAAGTACAATCAGTTGTTAAGTAGTAGCAGTAGTTAGTCAGAGGTCTTCGGGCGGCTTGAAATACTCTTAACATGAGCATACTGGCCGTGGTCTAGACCACGGCCAGTATGCTCATACGAAGAAGAAGACTTAATGACTTTATGCTTCGATGCTTGTTTACATTTGTTGATTGCAGTTATCATTATTGTCTTATATCCAAGTGCATGTACGTTTTTTTATCAATTGACTTAATGTCACTCACATTTTTCACACCTATAACTTGTTATCTATCCAATCAATGCTCACAACAGTTGTCTAATCAAATCATTATTCACTTAATCAAAAGCGAACTTAAGTATCATTTAACATTTCGACACCTCCGATCATCTCTTTGACGATTGTCGTTTGATATCTCACTTTTGACGTCTTCTTTGCTTTATAGTACTTCGTCGTGACCATATCTATCTTCATCAAAGTTACCAGTGAACAGATTTTTTTTAATTATCTCACTGTGACAAGGTTTCATGTGGTTCAATCAAGTTTTGAGTATGTACTGGTATGACTTTATCATGGTCCACTTTCTTAAAAATCCGTTTCTACATAACATAATACAGTGGAACCGGTTCTAATTAGAAGATAATATAATTTGGATCAGTTGTATGTACGTTGAAGTTGTGATTGCGTCTTCACCTTTGGTGAGAGGCAGGTAAACTTAAAAAAAAAAGATAAAAGTATTATTTTTATTCCTTTCGCTGTTGAGGCAGTTGGGGTGCAGATGCGAGGAGGCTAGTCGGAGAACTCTGGCGAAGAATAGTGGATAGAACGGGGGATCCCCGTTCTCGATCGTACTTGGTGCAGAGGATAGCCATTGCTATTCAGCGTGGAAATGCAGCCAGTGTTATGGGCACCTTTGCACCAAGTACGGTCATGGGTAGGTTTTCCTAACATTATATGTTTTTGACATGTATAATTTGATTATATTTGTGTTTATTAAAATAGGTATTTGATTGGTATTTAATTTTTGGAATTTTGAATAGTCTTTTATTATATATATATAGTCTCAACTTTTCAATGAAATTAAATTAAATTGTGCATTCGTATTATATAACTAAAGAACATTGGTGGTGGTGTTGTGTTGTGAGTTAATTGATCTGTAGACTTTTATACAGCTTATTCTGATAATTAATGTAAAGGACACTTGCTTAACCGACGAAGACCTAAGGTTTAAGGGTAGGAGGTTGAAAATCTGGGGTCAATGCTGAGAAAGCAGATGTTGTTTTGTTTTTATTGGGCAATTTTCTCATTTTTGTAAGAGCCTCCTAAAGTAGCTTATAAAAAAGTGACGAATGACATCGGTAAAGCCCCTATCAAGGTATAGCTGGACCAGAAAAAATAGGGGTTCATTTTTACATACGTACTAATACTACTGGATGATCTCTGAATCGATAAAGCTGTCCACAAATTATATTGTGACCAAAACAAGTGTGGTTCATTTTTAAATGATGGTAAAATATGAACAATATGTTATATAAAATGTACATACAAGATAGGTACAATATAATTAATTAGTTTTATTTTGTGTTCGATTACAGGAGTTCGAAAGAGCCAACGTAAGACACAAAAAGATATTCATGCCTGGACGCGAAATACCACCAGAGAGCAAAGTCCAAGAGTAAGTATAAATAGTAAAGATAAAAACACCATTCTTCTCCCTATCCTACTATAATTATAACAACACGAAAGTTTGAATGTATGTATGGATGTTTGTTCCTCTTTTACGCTAATACTTACGAATGGAGTTAAATGAAAATTCACAATAATATAGCTTATATTACATAGGCTATTTTATTAAAATAGTACGTGAATTGTTTAAAACACATGAAAAAAGAACGTAATAAATTATAGCTGATGGTTATGATATTATATTTTATTTATAATGTACCGGAACTTTACATGACTGCCAGTCAACGGCAAGTCTAAAAAAGACTGGCCTGTCAATTTTCGAAAAAGTTTTTTTTTTGTAAACTCTCGTATATATAATAAATAAATGGTAGGATACATCTCACATACGGCCAATTAGCCCCATACTAAACTATTTCTAGTAAACTAGAAATAGTCATAGGGACCATTCGGGAAGTACATACATTTATTTATACATAAAAATTTTATACATACAAAAATTATTTATAAATAAAAAATATTTCTAGTAAACTAGAAATAGTTTAGTATGGGGCTAATACTAAACTAATATTATGGTTGCTAACATAACCGATATACTACATATATATAAATCCACACATAACTGGAAAAATCATCACTTAATCAACGTTAATAGAATCATCAGAATGTATAGATAGTTTTTATACTTATTTTTTAATTTTGCAACTCAGTTATAATTAAGCCATCAAAATAATATATTCATGGTTAAACGACCAGATTATCTCTCAAGATCCTAAATCAATCTTTTAAGAAGTCACAAAATATTCCCTAAATAGATGCGCAGGCGCCGCTTTGGCACCGATTCGCGTCGGCTAATCTTTCTACAAGAGTTACCATCGACAAGTTTACACCCCCATATAAGATCACGTATAAATCAGACCGTGCAGCTATCTATCAAGTGGCCATCTTTTTGCATTCACTTTTAAAAGTTAAGGCACATCTACATTAGTGACAAGTAAAAAATAAAAGTAGGAAAATCGACTTAAATAATTAAGAAAACATAGCATAAGCATACATAGCAAAGCATACGCAGCCTACTGTACGTTCCCACTGCTGGGACTCGAAGCCTTCTCTAACGAGTAGAGGCCATGCTTCACCACGCTGCCCAAGTGCGGGTTGGCGGATGACCGTCTTCGGATATTGCAGTCCTCAAACGAGTCGGTTTCCTCACGATGTTTTCTTTCACCGTAAAGCGAGTGCAAATCCACACATAACTTGAAAATTAGTTATTGGTGTAGGGCTGGGATCGAACCAGGGGCCGTCTGATGGAAATGCAGATGTTTTTGCCACCAAGCCACACTCGCTTTTAAGAAATACATATACATTACGTATGTATATAAGAAATACATACTGGATCGATTTTGATAAAATGTGTATGGGATCATTCGATTCTAACATCGGTTCATAAACAACGGAGTTATGAGGACACAAGCAAAATAGATGATTTGATAATCTCTTCCTTTTTGGAAGTCGGCTAAACGCTCCGGGTAAAACTACGCTAACTGTAGTGGACTCTGACTAAAGGAGCTGCTAATTTTGTAGCACAACTTGCTTCACTAAAGAAAATATTTTAACATTCTGAAATATTTAATCTTTAATATAAAAATCAGTCTGGTTTTCCTTCCTGACGCTAAAACTCAAGAACGCACGAACCGATTTCTACGGTTTTGTATATTCGTTGGAAAGTTCTCGGGCTCCGTGAGGTTTATAGAAAAAACAAAATTTACAGAAAATTTGATTCGCAAAAAAGCGATGTATAAATAAATCTATGTACTTCCCGAATGGTCACGTAAATAATATCGATATCAGTTCAGTATATCTTACATTAAAATCAGTTGTCCAATATTTAATTGTTCATTTGTTATCATTGTGAAGTAGGCTTTGAAAGTTATAATTCGAAACGGCGCGGCGCCGGCGCCGATCGGCTTCGAATATGGGTAATGTTATAAATCTACTGCGACCGTGGGCGACCTGCCTCCAGCGAAGTGGAGCGATGTTCGCGAGGTAGCTGCCTGGATGACAACACCAGGTTAGAAGCCATCTTTGAATGGACGGACAGGTTTTAATTGGCTTGAAAAGAAGCGAAACAAAGGAACGTTTGAAAGGGTTCTTTATTCGGTTTTTATATTTACCTTCTGTTTGTTATGCTACTTACAAAGGACAGCCCCATAATTTTCTTGGCTTTGTTTCAATAGCGGTTTAGGTGAATTAAAGCTTTGCAGGAAGAGACGTTAGGTTAAGTTAGGTTAGGCTCATTAGTTTATTTTATTCATTTTAGTTGGGCTAAGTCGATCTGAACCCTCAATAACCGATGAAATCACAGAAATCATAGAATCATAGATGCAGCGGTAGGACAGTATTTTAAGGGGAAATGTCCAATGAAAAAAAACTGTCCTTTAATTTCAACGGTGGTCGAATGACTAGTTTTACTATAAGGTCTCGGCAGTTTGTCTTAGTATAAAAGCAGTCGTTAAGCCAAATCAAGAATCTTTAAAAAACTCCCGGTACTAGAGTTTGGCCACTAAGTTCACAAAGAAGAAGATAATAATAATCATCATCATCAGTAGCATTTTTGTTTTATACAGTTGGAGTTAGAATATGTAAACTCGTAAGGTTAGTGAGGCTCGCCGCTAAAGCCGCCGCCCACGCGTCTCATCTCTTGGAATTCGAAAGGCATCCGCTTAGTGCGTACGATGCTAGTACACGAGAAATCGTAAAGGCAACCATGTATTATGTTGCTATGTGGAGAATTTGGATTGAGATGTAATTAGCTGTTTACATGGTGAATTCCGGCGAAGCGAGTGTGGCTCAGTGGGAAAACGTCTGCTTTTCAATCTGTAGGCTCTATGTTCGATTCCGGCCCTACACCAAAGACTTGATTTTTTCAAGTTACATGTGAATTTGCTCTGGCTTTACGGTAAAGGAAAACATCGTGAGGAAACTGACATGTGGACCACAAAATCCGAAAACGTGTATCATTGGCCAACCCGCACTAGGCCAGTGTAGTAGATTATGTCCTAAAATCTCTATCTTCTTGAATCCCACCTGTGGGAACATATGGGAGGCTGCTCATTCTATGAATTTCGGTGTAGTGGTGTAGTAGCATTTCAAAAGATATAAGCAAATTTATTTAATTTCTTCGCTTTACTAAAATTTCATTTTCCTCTTCATTTTAAGGTAAATGGCCTAGTATCGAGTTTATAATTATGTTCAGTTCAGTTACCAAATTTATTTATTATTCATTAAACGTTACATTTAATATAATTCGGTTTACCAATTCGCATGGCACAATTTCACAGATAAAATGTTTTTTTTTTAATTTATTTTTCAACCTTTCACTTATCACCCACAGATATATATCTTAACAACATCTTATTTTACTCATAGCACAAATATTTTTTGAAATGTCCTCTAAAAACTATTTTTATAGTCACTATTTCTTTTAAAGCAGTCGGGTGGCAACCCTACATGTACGAGTATGTCCGTGTCACCTCACGTGCACTTGTAACCCATTTTATTATCCCATAAATTTCGACACAATAAAACTATAATCATATTACATAAATATACTATTAATCGATTTTCTATTCAATAAAATACCATTAGTTTTATTAGTTTTCCTGTTATTATATTGCGTTTCAAATGAACACTAAGCAGACATTTTAATTGTTACCGAAGTGTTCGTTGCAATAATCAAGTCTGATATTATTTATGTCTTTATTTCTACGATTGGTTACGTCTTAAGAATAGAACAAAGAGTTTATTTGCGTCATATTTAGCGCATATTTTAAAATGTTATTTGTTTTCTATTCGATGACGCTTTTGTTAAAATATCTTTTATTTCCGTATACCACGTAAGTACGTTACGTTTATTACGCACGTATACGAATGTTCCCTACTATTCTACCGATCCGTATCAGAGACAAAGAGCAGTCAATATTAATATGATTAGCTAAGCTTTAACTTAGAGATTATCTATATCATTTGTCTACTCTTTTGTTCGTCGAAGCGCCCCGTCGACGACTGTCTGCTACATAAATAACCATCGGGTTTCTTCGATACCGCCCCGTTATCGCAAAGAACCGTCGTCTTTATTGACCACCTTCTCTACAACTTTGTCGCTCCAAGAAACGTCGTCAACAAATCGAACCCGGTCAACTATTTCAGAAAACTTGTATCGGTAAAGTTCTAAAGTAAGTTCTAAGTCTCATAGTGGACACTAGAATCTCGCATCTGTTTGTAAGTTAACGTTAGACAAATGCGCCACCCGTACGGCTACTCCAGACTATGGACGTAGCGATGGGTCCACAAAACATTTGTTTCGAGAATTGGTAACTATTTGAAATATGTCGAGGCATGCGACGCAATTAGGACGACACAAAACGAAGCGTTAGATTTTACTAATTCTAGTTTTCTAACTAAGATGCTTAAAATGATTTTATTTACAATATTTATGTATCGTTGGTGTTTTAGGAATATGGAACTAAGCCACTTTTGCTCACACTTTATTTATCTTTTATATTATTGTCTTAATTATTTTAAGTTTTTATCTTAAATTTATCCGTGAATGTTGTAGTACTTGGCCAAGTCACAGTAGACCCAGTTTTGGAAGCTTAACATCTCTTGTACAAAAGAAGAATAATATATCTTCAATAATGATGCGCGCGTGCTCTTCCACTCGTCGAATAAGTTATTTCTCTTCATTCATATATCAGGGCCGTAATTTTACTTGTTTGCCCGTGTCGCCTGTCGACAATCATGTCATTACAGTCCAGTTGTAACCATCACCCCGTCTATAAATTGTGACCTTCGCTGGTGGCATGGATCGTCTGTTTAATAACTTTTACTGTTCTCTAACACTCTTTCTTTGTGCTTAAAATTGATTGATTTTTGCTTTATTATAAAAGCTACAGTTTAAGCTTTGTCTTCTAGTTTAATTGTAAGTCTAAATGTAGTCGTTAGTTTTGATTTGTTCATAAACATGCCGTCTAAAGTCAGCACGCGAAATATATCTTGATTGTCTATTCGTTACGTGTTAAATCAAATAGGTGTGGTTATTAGCATAATGAGTTTTTTAGACATCGAACGGCATCGATGTCTATTAATACGCGAAGTGCAAGCAACATATTCGTAGCGATTTAAAAATAATCCAAGCATCATAAGAATCATAGCATGATCCAATATTGATACACCGGATTCTATGCCATGCAAACATGTTAAATCCGCTTTTAAACTTTTTTCCCCATTTGTTTTTTGTTTGTAATTGGATTAGCGAACGTTTGAGACTTATGAGACAATTTGACATTGTGTTAAATCATTTCTTATTTTAGATTGTTCTATCACCCGCGGGAAAACCGAACTTTGTTGATGGGGACTTTGTACTCGGTTTAATCGGAGAGCGACAAGTTGCTCTATGTCAACATCGGTGTTCGGTGCACTGACTGGTTTGACATTATACTGGAATGTAATTTATCGTTTATTTCTTTTGTACCGTAAGCGGCTAGCTTAGCCGCTCCTTGTAGCATTTGGGAACCAGGACGAGTCTGATAATGTTAGTAATAAAGATGGCCGAAGTCACAAGAGCTGTGAACTCGTTAGTCGCGGAGGTGTGGAAAGTAAATTCTCACGTTAGACTGTTTGTCTTGTAAAAGGCTGGTGTAAATCAGAGTAAGATAGGAGACTTCCGAGTGTGATAACAAACACATAAATACGGCGACCGCCAGCCATTGTCCAAAATTTACTGTCACCGACACATTATTATTGGAGCTGTGAACCATTTGTCTATTTGTCCTTTTAAGATAATGAACGGAGCTTTGAAATGTGACTCTTATAACTTTATATGTACTTTGTGGATTTGTAGATTTATTCTATTCAGTGTTAGAAATTCGTTTGTGTACAACAATACCTAAATTCGTTACTTTCATTGTCATTGAAGTAATTTATTTTAACCGACTCCAACTGCATGTACGTGTATTTTTTTTAACTTTAATTTTCTTTAATATGGCGATGCTGACTTCTGCGTTTATATCGTGTGTTAAAATAAGCTCTTTGCACTTTAGTTGATTGACCTATGTTTTAAGATACGCTTTAATGCACTAATGAACATGATAAGAAACGGCCACGCTATCACATTGAACTGATTAAACCTTTGCAAATGTCAAGTAACCTTTTCATTCAATATACACACAAATTTTATCTTTAAACTTATTATGTTAATCAAATTCTCACAGCACAAAAGCAATAGACTTAATAATGTAAATTCTGTCCAATGTCGAAACTGACTGTAGATTTTCTATAATATCCGTAATGATGCTAATAACATGTCCATTACCAGTGGTTACAACGTTTCAATCGATGTAATAGCTGATCTAAATATCGACAATGTTATAGTTTTGTATTATTACCGAGTGGGCACATAATAATTTGATTTGGACCACACAGGGCTTTGTAATTGAGACATAAGATTTGTAGGATTATATTAAGTACTTATAGTAGAAGAGCCCGTGAAGATCGTCCTTCACCGATCTGATAACCAGATGAGACGTATTTTTTATTAATAAACAAATGTGCCTAAAATTGCTTGCCCATCGAAAAGTGCTCATGGCTATTTTTTATTAAATAAACTTTTATTGTTTTTTTTTCATCACCTTCATACTTTTGATAACCAAATGAAATTTATTTCACTGATAGTTTTTAATACACAGAATATGCCTCGGTATGCTTGCCTACTCATTTCAGTGTATAACTACCTGGCAAGCAGGTGTAAACAGGTAAGTCAAAATAGGTGACTCATTCGATTTTGATGCGCTTCATAGGAGTAACAACGATTCTGAACAGTTAGAATTTTATTTTTATTTTTGATAATTGTAGCTAAATTATTATTTGACTATACACGAGCATGCGCAAAAAAAAGCCATGAGCACTTTTCGATAGGCAACCAATTTTAGACATATTTGTTTATAAAAAATACTTAATAAAAAATACTTCTCATCTGGTTATCAGATCGGTGAAGGACGATCTTCACGGGCTCTTAGACTATTATCTATATATTTTATCGGTGAACTAGCTGTGCTTGCTAGGTTTGTCTCCAATAATAAAGTAGTTTTTATATTGCATAATATAACTTGGTAACTAATACCATATAGGGATAGGATAACTTTGGAATTCCTTGCCGAATTCCCTGTTCCCAAATGACTATAATCTAGCGATGTTCAAGGCAAGACTGAACCGGTTCCTTCTAGGTAAGCGCGCTTCACCGTAGACCTCAATGTCACTTACCATCAGGTGAATTTGTGGTCAAGCGCTGACCTATTTAAATTTTATTTTTATTTAGATAAAAAAAAAGATTTATAGCTCAACACGCTTCTGTTTTTAGGTTCCGTACGAGAAGCGTACATATAGAACTGAATTACTAAGTCTCCACTGACCGCTCGTCTATCCGTCTGTCTGTCAACAGCCTGTGACTTATGAACTGTAATGACCAGATATATGTTTATTTAAAGAAGATGTATTACTGTTGTCGCTCAACAGCTAATAACTTAAAACATAATAAAATTAATATTGAATGTCCCATACAATAAACGCGTGATTTCAGCATGTTTGCGGATAATGGTACGGAACCTTTTGCGCACGAGTTCAATTCACATTTGTTCGGTTGCTTCAAAATAAGGAATAGCACAATTGTTTTCCTTCACGAAAAAGAATGTAACTACAAACAAACGCATATTTCTTATATAATGCTAGTGTAATTTGCGTTGTTATTAACCTATGCCTGCATTTATCAGTAGTTGTGAAATTTTTACTTGCATCGTAGTCTAAGTTAATTAAACCGTTTCGTAACGTAGTACATGATTTGATTAGAACGCGCTCTTGTTTCGATGCACGTAATTATTTTATGGTCGTGTCGTGAAATGAGGACAGACCAGTTCGGTGTGTTTGATCGGGTATGAAATCTGTTTGGATTATAGAGTAATCGGTCATACTGATTCCGTATCAGATGCAAGTAAATGGAAGTATTTGAAGCTCACGATTTGATTGGTCGAAGTTTTGGCGTGCTGACTGACTTCAGTTCAACCGGTTATAAACATGAAAAGACCTTATACAAATGAACATGTTTTCATAATTTGTCGCCCTGTTCTGTATTGCAATTTTTAAAATATTCCACAAAAATCAACTTTTAGTTAAGCCAATAGAAAAGTGTATAGTGCGTACGGTTATCGCGCGGAATGGACATGTAATGCGTAGAGAGGAGATGCATGTGATTAGAAGCTAATATGGTAGAGTAAGTTTGAGGGTAGAGAGGTCTGAAATGAAAATATGGCTGGAATTTTTTTTTTTTTTTATTTATTTTTTTAAATTTGCGAATAACAATAGAAACAGGAGTGTTGAGATGACGGCTGATAGAGGAGAGTGAGTAAGAAGAGTCATGCCGACCCTAAGCAAAGGATATAAGGCGGAGGCAAAAAATACATTTGACCCTCGCTACGCTCTCGTCTCATATCTATAACGCTCATCAATATTTTTTTACATAGTTTACTTCCTCTTACTCACAATTGTTTGATTATGAAAGTGAAAGGAAATTGAACTTTCAAATGATTTCTTTATTGACTCGAGGTCTGATTAAAAAAAATATATATTTTTGATATACCTACTATATTATATTATACCTACGCTTGGCTGTAAATTATGCGGCACTTTTATTTTGTTCCATTCCTTTTTGTCTAGTAATTTAGTTTTTTGGTTTGCAAGTCTGATTAAAAAAAATATTTTTGATTTTACTATCGATATCATATTTCCAACAATTTACAGTTCTTTGATTTGAACGATAGTTCCTTATTTGATAGACAATTAATAACGCGGCTGCCAAATTTATTGCTTTGTTTGAAATATTGATCGAGTTATGATTAATATTAGTGGAGTGCATATTTGGGCTTGTATTGACTGCTTATACTAATTACTGCCGCCTCCGCAACTCTGTCAAGAAGTTATAAATTAACTGTATTCATTTGTTAGTTATTAAATTATGTTTACTAGCTGCGCTGCGGATCGAAGGGGGGTAATAAGTAGCCTGTGCTTTAGTTAATAAGTCTATGTTTATTTACTAATTTTTTATCACAAATGAATCTTCAAAACTATGACTAAAGCAAAGTTATTAAATGATACAATACAATGTACAAGCATGAAAGGTCGATTAATTAAATATATAAAAAAAACTGATTACTTCTTTACTTGTAAAAAATATAGTTACAGAAGTAACAAATTACCTATCGTGCAGTCGTTGGACTGTGATGGATAACTTACGAAAATTTATTTTCACATACTTTTTCTACCATTTTCATGCAAACAAATGTTTGCCATTTGTAAAAGCAAAGTCAGTGGCCTTCGAGTGGCTTGAAAGACTCTCGACACCAGATCAGTAAAAAAGACTTATGTCATAAATTGTGTTGTGATCACAAAATACCTTGAGCTTTTTGGAGATGGCTAAGACAGGTTTTTGGGTTTCCATGGGTGATATTTCCGTTTTTCGTTTCTTTTCTCCGTAGCGCCTGTAGTTCGGCTAAGGTGATTTGACGCAAAAATCGAGGTTAAGCAATATTGGATGGATCCAGTCTTCCTTGCATAAAATTTTCATTTAAAAAGTGGCATTTTCATTTGCACGCTACGGTTGACACGTTAAAATATAGGTCCCGGTTGTTACTTTTAGTACAAGCAGTCTTTCAGCAAAGTTAGTTCGGGCTGCTTGATAACTCAGACCTTGGTCACTTAGCTCACAAGATTAGAAGAAGAAGAAGAGTAAGTTTCAAATCTTCTTCTTCGTTCTAAAACCTGTGTAAAAGTCTTGGAATAAAAATTTCAATTTTGTTTTTTTTTGGACACAACTATCGAAGACGAATTTTAATCGTTATTTTAATTAACCTAATTATGTATATGCGACTGCCCTAAAACGTTAAATGATATCAACAGTTTCACTGTAAAAATATGCAGATGAGTACATCAAATTAGCGCTGTACAGGAATGACTGTATACGGCTATTGGATCAATCAAGAGAGATTAGCGTTACTCACAGCGGCTCACGATCAAAGTTTCCAGTAATCCGAACATAATATGCTCGGTTTGTGTGTCATTGGCGCCACTGTTTGATTCCGCTCATTAATATGGGCTTGTTACGTGATGACTCTTATTGTTGCGGTTTTTGGTATCATCAGAGCTTAACGCTTTGTATGGTGTGATCGCAAATATTGCGGGCATGGTGATATTTATAGTTTTTGACTCGCAAATGCAGGATGGTATGATTGTGATCTTTTAGGTAAGGTTTACTATTAACCTTAAACCTTGTTTTTTTTCGAATCTTGGTAAAAGTCGCATATATGAAAATTGTCTTGTTTTTTTTTCAAATTTTATTCATATAATTTAATTAATAACTAACGCAAAGCCTTTTTTGGGCAGCTTTAATGTAGATCCTTTTTTATTCGACTTCTTGACAATGCGGGACCCCACGGTAAAAACCTCATCAATACAATATAAGACAGTATTTTATCAAATTAATGTAGTGTCTCAACTTTAAATTATTTTGCAAAAAGTGGTTGGGGGCGACTAAAGAAGAACAACAGAATTAAAAAAAAACATTTTTGGAATTTTTTTCTTTCATATTCGCAGTAGGTATTTAAGAATAAACTAACAGTATAAATGCTATAAAGTCTTTGTGTGTGTGAAAGTGTATGTAACTTCTTTACGCTCAAACGGCTGTTTTTGATGAAAAATGGTACATAAATGGTTTCTAAGCCTATAGTCTACTCTAAAGTCATAGGCTTCTTTTAATCTAAGCGGTTTGCCTCCACCTTCATAGTGCGAACTGCGAAGGTGTGGAACTCTTTGCTTAGTTCCCTGTTCCCTGAGAGCTACAATCTGGCGGTTTTCAAAGCAAGAGTGAACCGGTTTTTTCTGGGTAAGCACGTTCCACCTTAGATCATAATGTCGCTTGCCATCCGGTGAATTGTGGTCAAGCGCAAGCCCATTTAATGTAAAAAATAAACTCTGAGTAACGCGGGCGTCACCGCGAGGCGCAGCTAGTAAAGAATAAATATTATACAGTTAAATAAATCTACATCTTTCATATAAATAAATGAAGAGATGCGCAAAAGGCACAAAAGTCATTGTCTCTCGACCATTAAACAGTACATTAATGTTCTTATTGCTGTCTTTATCAAAAGCAATAAAATTAACACCAACACGGGTGCCATTACCGTTTATGGTATTGCTAACCGGAATATTAGTTTTAAGTTCCTCAATAATTACATCAGCATTGTTTTTAACCTCCGAAGCAAAAACGACGGAGTGTTATAAGTTTGGCGTCTGTTTGTAGCTTCTGAACAGTTACATCGATTTTTATTTCGAATGAAACTTATTTTTTCGCACCTAACCTGATATGGGCATCAAATGAAAGGAAACATGTATGAAAAGCAATTAAATTAACACCTTTACTTACCTCAATAAAAGATAAAGATTTTGAATTTACATGAATAATCTTATCTTTATCTTCAATAATAACATTATATATTTGACGTGTCTGTGTATGTGTGTGTCTGTCTGTCTGATTCAACGTAGCTCTCAAACGGGTGTACCGATAAAAAATGTTTATTTTTGTTTCTAAAGTGAATTTGTCAAAAGTGCTTGACTATATTAGATGAAAATCGATTCAAGAAGTCCGCCGCTACAAAATGGAGAATGAATTTTTTTTTTAGAAATCACTCGATATAAGTATAAAATTAAAAGGCTTGACTTGTAGAATATACATATGCTACATTTTGAAATATAAAATGGCCGCCATCATTAAATGTCGTCGGGATTTTCTAAAGTTTGAATTTAAACTTGTAACAAATGTATTTATACTTGCGGTCAGAATGCCTATGAAATAACAAAGAGTATCGTTTTAAAATAGTTATTACTAGGTCTGATGTATATAGAAGGGCGGCAATGAGACTTTACCGCAAAGGAGGCTGATATCTTGGAATTTTGGTATAGGTATAAAAACAATTAAAAAAAAAACATTTTTACTCTTTACGGCTAGACATTTGTTTAGCGTGTGGCTCGGTGGTAATAACGTCTGCTTTTCAATCAGACGACCTCTGGTTCGATCCAGCCCTACACCAATGCCTTGTTTTTCAAGTTATATGTGGATTTGCACTCGCTTTACGGTGAAGGAAAACATCGTAAGGAAACCGACACGTTTGAGGACTACAATATCCAAAGACGTGTATCATCCGCCAACCCGCACTTGGCCAGCGTGGTGGATTATCGCCTATAACTCTCATCTTGACAGAGAAGACCCCGAGTTCCAGCAGTGGGAATGGTATAGTGGGCTTCTTATGCTATGCTTATTTGTTCAGCAGGATGAATAACCACTGGCCTAAGGTGGAATATGCCTAGTCTGGAATAACTGGCTCTCAAGGAGACTGCTCGAACACACGGTTAGGTTAGGTTGCTAGCCAGGCGGTCACTAAAGTGAAATAGCATTTTTTTTTGTAGATAAATGATATTCATCTAGAATCGTTAGAGCTAGATTTTTTTTGCAATATCTTTAATTGTTGATTTTAAAAGAATTTGTTTCCAGTGTATAATACCTATTATCACAATTCAGGAACCTTTCTTACGAGCCCGACTCATCGTCATCATCCACAGCCTGTTTGTTCTATCGCACTACTGGGAATAGGCCTCTCTCCAAAAACTAGCAGATACACCGCGCAAACACGTACTAAGACATAAATACAATTTGCAAGTACCAAGGTGTAGATTAGAAATGCAGAGCTCGAGCCCACATTCTATGGCTATTAAAATATTTAACAAATTACCAGACGACCTAAAGCGTATCGATAATATTAAAACTTTCCTAACAAACTTAAAAAACTTACTCAACAAAAAGTTCTTATAAAATCGAAGACTTTTTAAAACTTTAAAATTGCCGCTGAATCATACGACATAATTAGGATAGTTTCACGGGATGATTCCCCATTTTGCATAACATTACACGTAATGGTGTCTGAGTCACAGTTATGCTTCGATCAAATATATACCAGATTCAGTGTTGCATACAAACACAGCATAAAGAAATGGCATAAGTTTACTATACTATTTTATCTATTACAATATACACAGAAATGCAAACTATGGTTTTTTAAATCATTTATTTAATTTCTTACAGGGTTTTAATAAAATGACACCCTTGTGACAGAACAAATGATATTATCGATAGCTAATTAATTAGTAGAATTTCTTAATTTAACAGCTGCAGTATACATATCGTAGAATCTTCTCGTATTATCTTAAGGTTGAGTTTCGACTAGTGCCGTAAGAAACATAAACTATCTTGCTAAGCAATAACAGCTATAAAGTTTTATGACCGTAGGTACGTAGTGAGCATTAGAAAATTCAACTGTATAATAACTGTTCTAATAACGCTTAAATTCCTCAAACTCAAATAAGATCACACTCTTACTTGTGGTCTTATTTTCCTTGCCGTTTTTAGAGACATCACCTTGAATCTAGTACATACTATTTGATCGAAGCAGTTATGGGAACTTTGTTACGGCTCCGTCGTATGTCCCCTGTGCATGAGTAATTAGTCTGTCTCGTATGTTCGTCTGAATGTATTAAAATTTATGTCTTACATGTTTGCTGGCGTCTGCCAAATTTGTTAAGTCGCTAAATTTGGGAGAAGACAATTAAAGTATGTAGTATGTTCTCTCGGTATGTGAGAAACAATCTTCTCCTGTGTAAATGATATAGCTGTAGCTCTATTATTATGAGTTACCAAAACAAGATTACGTAAAATTCGCTCGATACGAGTAGATCTATTTTTTGTAAATATGTACTAGTTTTAAACTTTTATTATTGGCCAAATGCGAGTCTGGCTCTCGTGCATGAAGTGTTCCGTACCGTTATCTTTATAGCATAAGCAGCCCACTATACGTTCCCACTGCTGGGACTCGGGGCCTTCTCTGACGAAGAGAGAGATATAGGCCATAATCCACCACGCCGGCCAAGTGCGTTGGTGTATGACACACGCTTCGGATATTGTGGTCCTCTAAGATATCGGTTTCCTCACAATGTTTTCTTTCACCGCAAAACGAGTGCAAACCCACACAAAACTTGAAAAACAAATCATTGGTGAAGGGCTGGGATCGAACCAGGGGCCGTCTGATTGAAAAGGAGACGTTTTTACCACTACGCTACACTAGCTTCATTATCTTAATAAATGCCAAAAACCACTTTTGTAGTATGGAATCCCTTTAATGTTTTATGTTTTTTAATGGAAGAGTAACAAACATGTTCACGCACATACGCGGAATGGATGGGAAAGGGGATGAAATAAAATACTATATTATTTTTCTTTTTCAATATATTCCCCCCTAACTCGACTACACTTTTCAGATCTCTCTATTAACTTACTCGTATTTCGCTTTATGAATGTGATTGAATGCTCCTAGTAACAACAAATGAAAGGCATCGTAACAACAGTACTCTCTGCGCACCCATTAGACAAATCAAAAACTTTTTCATTGTGAGTCAGGACATGTAAATACACTTATCATCCATTTTACTAGCTTCTCTTGGGACTCGCTATCTTTAATACGTTTGATAGCAGTATGGGTACTTCATTTATCCTAAAAAATATCAATATACATATGTATTTACTTGATAAAAAAGGTTATTGCTTCAAGTCATAACTTTACATCGTTGGATAACATACTCTTAATTGAGAAACTATAAAAGTTTTGCTACTTAACAAAGATAAAAATAAAAAGTTTGATGTTCCTATCTATTGAAAGTTTTATGAAATTAGTTGAGGCATTTTCAAAACCTTCGCAGTAACTGTACAATTTGTAACGCTAAAACTGTAAAGTCAACATTTCGCTTAGGTTTTCGCATATAAGACTAGGATCGTTACCGTAAATATTTAAAATTATTTGATTTTTATGACATCGACTTCCCTCTGAGAGATAAACATTTTTAAGAAAACGTAAAATAAAACCCTTAAATAATGTGCTTCAGTCGGTCGCTTTATAACTAAAAACGATCTTATCCAGGCATCTTATAAGATCTTGTAATTTAGATTTGATTGTTTTTTTTTTACTTTTAGTTATTTATTAAACTGCTAAAATTTTATAATATTCATTTTAGGTTTATTGAAACACAGTTTCAATAAAATATGTGTGTATATAATAATTTTAATTAAACAAATTATTTGGTTCAATTCAAAATACATTTAAATTAAAACTACTTGAGTTGACTCCATACTGTTAAGATTGTTGCATAGCATTTCATTTGTGGGAGACATTTATAACCACAGCGTTATCCTTAAGTTTATTATTTTACGCGGTCACATTACAAGTTTTACTTACCAGACTAGACGTTGTTTTCGGAGTACTACAAAATTACACCCTAGACTACAAAAACTTTCCCGACGACATAAATATTTATGAATAACAAGTATTTTTTTGACATTGGAAAAAGATTCGATGCGAAGATATCGTGTCTTTTGCTTAAATTTGAAAGGTTTTCACAAAGTTGTTATAAAAGCTCTTTGAATAGAAAAGAGGTCACCTTTAAAAGATAATACGATCTTATGAAAAGGATATTTGTGTGTCATATTTATTTTATCAGGGGTTCGTCTGACACTTTGAATTTTTTGTGCTATTCAGTGTTGTAATATGTACCTACTCTGTCTTTTGCATATTTTCTTTACATTTAATGAGGTCACGCTTGCGGGGTCTTTTGTTACAGCTAGGTTGCCCTAAGCTTAACTGCGCATAATTGGTTCAGTTTAAAATGTTTGAGATCAATAGAATTTTGTATTTTGCGAATAGGTTTGAAAATACGAAATACGATTCGCACTCTAATTTTTGTTCATTTTTGTATGTATGGTAAATCTACAGTTATTTCTAAATAATACTAATTCTACCTCGAATATAAGTATCGCGCCATCAGAGGTTTGTCATAAACATAATTTAACGATATGTGTATCAAGACGCAATCGGTTTTCGGTGCAAATTATGGAAAAAACCGTAAAATCAAGAAATAATTTTACGACGGCCCCATAACGATAATTTAATTTTAACTTGACCTTCTTATGGCATACGAATTAAATTAAATTGAAAAGGCGAGAGAACAACAATTTAAAATCATTAGATTTTACAGCGGGTCGCCGTATGTGTCGTTTGAATTATACATTTTATGATGTTAATATGCCTAAATTACATTATTTTATAGAATTAAATTGCCCTATAAAAGTTGAATGTGGTATACAATCTTCAGATGTTAGTGTCAAGTGTTAAAGGAATAACAGGAATGTGTTTATTCTTTTAGTTTATATCTCAGATTTTATAAGTACCTACTCAAAACATTTCGTGAAAAACACCTTAGTATTTATATTAAACATTCAGATGTCAAATTACATTTTATTTACAAGCGGTATTTTATATGAAAACAATTTAAAACATGTACGCAGGTGTAATCAGCTAACGATGTTAATTCTAGTTTCTCCGACATTCTCACAATCATTGTGTATCAGATATGAGAACTAGAAAGGTGCAATCATATATGTTATCGACAGATTGCAGCCTCGAGGTTGTCGGTTGTCGATATTTTACTCGGTAGCTCATGTCGATACTAACTCTTAACGCATTTACGCATTTAGCATTGTAATAGACGATTATAAGATTTATGGTTATTTTTCTTGACGCTCCCTTAGTTTATGATTTGTGTATCTTGTACTTCTAAAAGGCAGATTTAACTCATTTTTGTCTCATACATTTTACAGAATTACTGATATTATTGCATTTTTTTAAGGGTAAGTATAGTACATCTAGATAAACAATTGTCCTACAAAATTGAGAAATTTGCGCAAAAACTGTTTAACGATGCTGAGCAAAACATAAAGAGAGAAATAAACGTGTTTTTTTTTCGCGGATTGTGCAATTTAAAGTCGTCTAACAAAAGAGGTTTTCTTGGTGAACTGAAGACGCCCTTAAATAATTGTGCTTTGGTCAATAATCACTCTATAAATAATTGTATTTTTGCTAGAAATGGGCTTTGCTTCGGATACTGAGCAAACACCTACATATGTACGAGTATAAAGGTATAACCAAACCATAAACAAACCTACTTATGAAAGACACGTGAATAAAAAACAAATGCAAATATGCGGTCGCATACTTCAAAAGTGCGTAACAACATTGCCGCCTCCTCGTAAATTACATATGAACAACACTAAACCTCCATTACATTAATGTTCAATCGTTAAAATACTTTTGATAGTTTACAAGTCCTTCGCCAAAGATAATATCTTCATTTTATACGTTTAATAAACTTTGTAGGTAATATTAATGATCGGATCGACCTCTGTGCATAATGAAACTATAAATCTTTCAATCATTCGCTTGTTTATAGGCAAGTCTATTTTTCTAATAAGTACTTTTATTAGTCTCATATTGTATTTTATTTCTTCATTACACATTTTTGTTGCCCTAGATATCATCGCAAATTGTTAAATTTTAAGTGCTCAAATTACGAATATGTTCATTACTACTCAATATGCTCGTTTTTTCTATGATTTCTGTAAATTGAAATTTCTAATCATTTAAAAAAAAATATAAGAGAAAATCTTACAAAGTTTCATACATTTTGTGCATACCCAACATAATTTTCATATCTAGGGCAGCAAAACTACAATAGACCAATGTTATATATACTATTTTAAAATACATTCAAACTTCTAAGGTGAAAATAACCTTGTTACATTTCAACGGTGAAATCCATTCATTGACGTTACATTTTAACATTTCTATTTTGATAAGTCCACACATTACTCCTTAAGAAACTCCACTCACCTTATTAACATGTCACTATCGTCGTTCCCCGGATATGTCTGTATTTGTCCCACGTGTGCCCTTTGACCCTTTGTTCTGTCCCTGCGCCTGCGCCCTGGGAACCTCCAGGTCCTTATCTGGCGTCGTATCAAAGTGTCGCCCATTATCTCTGTTTTGGGACACTTTGGCTCTTGTTGGTAGAAATACCGACATGTACGTGTATACGTTCGTACCATGATGGATGCGCGTGCGCCGACGCTGTGAGGTCTGTCGGGAAAGTGAGCTGTCAGATTTGTATCCTCCACTTGTTTTGTTTCGGATACATTGGAATTAAGGCTGTATGGGAGCAAAAAAGCACATTTGAAAAAGTGTGTGTTAAATAGGGCTACGTTTTTTTCAGGATCTTTCATTCAGTGTTGAGAATCGTCAGACTTCGAAAACACGATTACATTAAGTTCGATTAGTTTATATTTTTTGAAAATCTGTCATTATTATTTATTATTATGAGGCTGTTTTGTCCCATTGAAGAGCAAAGGCCTCTTTACCCTCTTTCCATTTATCACTTTTATTTATTATGAAAGTAATTAAAACAAATCTTACTCGTAGGTGTGTTATCTAGAATAGATAGAGCTTATCGTTGATCGTTTTTATTCGAGATTTCAATACTGTTAACCCTCACTTTAGGTGTTTCGCTCAAATAGGTATTATGAATGACGCGGTTGAACAACATCGCCTTAAGATCTAATTGTGATTATAAGGATAAATTATTGACATTGCGTTAGAAACTTGTTGAATTTAAAATTATATTATAAAAATACATACATATACTCGTATGTATAAAATTATAAAATTGCGAATTCTGCTAATTGTTTGCTATTTTTGGTCAACGAAATGCTCAAGTATTTTTATTTATTTAATAATTCATTTTTATTTGTATTTATATATACATAATAATTAATGTAGCAACAATATCCGGAAGTGGAAGACGAAATGTTAAATTAACAATTAATGTCGCAATTAATTCTCAACAATTAAAGAGGTAAGTTTATTTTTATTATGCTAAGTCGTCGACCGTATGGTTCATGTAAATTTATCATTTTATGGACCACAAAATCGTATAAAGCTCACGGATTCTTTTTTCATTAAACTTGTTTCTTAAGTTTTGAGATATTCACTTCCGACCGGAGACATTATCGTTAATTTTGTTTTAAAACACGAGTTAATTTTTTATTCAGTTCCGGTTTTCTATCATTGTAAATTAGACCGTGCCACGTTTATTGTAATTAATTGAAAAGCTCGGAATAATTTGTTTGGTTCCTGTTTGGTATCATCGTAAATTATTGTAGCGGTCATCTTAGTGGTTTCCTCACACGCCTTTTATTTCGTAACGTCCTTTTGATGTTAGCTTTTAGATGTATTAGTTTTTGATATTAGCGTTCTTAAGTAATACATTAATCAGGCAGTGGTGGATTACGAACATTTTTACATTCAACATTCATATCATTGCATTCGATCATTCTTTTCCCCTAGCTAATACGAAACTAAAAGTAAGGAAAGGCGCTAACATGAATTCGCGAAAACCAAGCACGTTTTATAAGTTGACCAGAATTGTGTGGAATAAGTCTGCCTTCTCGGTTTCCCACCGGATTTCTTCCTTAGAATATTGTCAAGGGCAATAATAATAATTGCAACGTTACAGCGGCAATATACTCGTAGCCAATACATAAAGCTAGTGGTTACATAAATCTGCTGCTTCAGAGGCACCGCGGCTTACTTGCTGCTATTTGAACAAGTTCTAAATACTCCTGGAAGCGCATTAGTACACCCGTTGGCGTCCACGCGATGTATGTCGAAATAAATTGCCTAAACGTTAAGTTTTTTTTAACAGGCTATGGATTTCTCACGATGTACTCCTTCACTGAAAGCTCGAGCTCATTAGCGGGGATCGAATTCCTACCGGACTTAAAGCCACACAACCAACTGAGCTGTAATGGTTACAAAATTTAATAAAAAATTGCCTGTTCTGTTGTAAATAAGTATAGTGTTGATACTCATTTCAATTTGGTAATCTATTGAGTGTAACAAGTGAGAAAAGTGCAGTTTGGATACGTGTTAGTAATCTTAAAATTTGTAACGTCTTCTGAGTAAATTTGCATCCCAAATAAAATGTATAATTATATTGCTAAAGTAAGACTTTTTCCTAAAACGCTTGCCTCCAGTACTTAGCTAAATAACTTATAAGAAAGACTTTTTTTATAAATGTTACTTAAAATTTCAATGTATTCCTCAGTCTTTGTTTGTCATCACTGTATTAAAACTTTCGTAAAGCATATTTTAATAATGTTTGTATAACCGGCTGTCACTTAAGTTTATTTTGTCGTTATTAGCCCGACATGTTTCAGCACAATCAGTGTGCCATTCTCAAGGGCAGGAACACGGCCAACGCATGCACGCGACGACGGCTGCGCCTGAACCCATTTGTTTGTCATATCCAGCCATGTAATAGTTCCAAGGCGTCGCATGAAAAATACCTGGATTATTCCCGAGTCCGATCTCGGTACAGATAACACAACTAGACATAAATTATCTCACAAACCCAACACACCACTAATATTAAATAAGAAAACATGTAATTCACTACACCACGATATGGCCCGCGCGTAATAAAATACAAATTTTTGACAGATTTTAAATAATGACATCCGCGTCGGTTCAGGAAATGCTTAGAAAGCTCAGTACCAGATGTGCCTACTTATAGAATAAACTGATTCCGGGTGCTTCCTTTTTAATTTTATTTGGAGAACTAGTTCTAGTTCGGTTTATATTTTTCTTACTCTTTGGGATTTTTTACTCTGTCGTTCTGTGGCTGTGCTAAAACATTTTTATACTCTTTACTATTAGACATTTGACCAGCAAATTGCAAAACCACACGAGTTAGCTTCACTGGCCTAAGGTGAAGCATGTCTAGTCTGGAATTTTTGGCTTTAAAGGAGGCTGCCGGAACATACTGTTGGGTTTTTAGCGAGAGATTGTTCAACTCGAGTATGGTTGTTAGCCAGGCGAGCACTAGAAAATTCTTTCCCACCCATGTATGCTAATATTGAAAAATAGTTACTGTAAAATGACTTAAAGCTTACGAGAACATTAAGCTTAACTGTGACATTTATACTTTGACCATAATTTTTGCGTCAATTGTCGTCGGTGACTAGAAGGTCTTTATACCTCGGTTTGTTGAGAATAATAGATAACTAATTTTAATTTTAAAAAAATTATGATTAGTGTTTTGTTTTACCGTATAGCTAACGCTAGGTTTTTAACCAGCAGGTCGCATTATCACACGAGTCAGCTACTCTGGGCGAAGGTGGAGCATGCCTATTATATCGTTTAATTAGGAAATGAGCGAATTATTTATAGTTTTCCAATTTATTGTTATTTACGTTTTCCTCCTAACTTAAAAATGACTTAACTGATATTCTTAGAAAAGTGTCTTCATAAGGCTTTACGTCAAATGGAGGCTAAACATACATACTTGAAGTAATACTCAAGTAGTTTCCATGAATTGATATAATAAATAAATGAACTATAATGACAATGTACAGAACAAACTAAAGTGATCTTGCAGTAAAGATCATCTATATCCTTCGGGCAGTATGAGTATGCATAATTACATATGTTTTAAACATAATATACCACCTGTGTATACCAAGTTTTTATAGATATTAAATCGTAATCTTCTTATATATAAAATTTCCGTGTCACAGTGTTTGTTACCGTACTCCTCCGAAACGGCTTGACCGATTTTTTCCAAATTTTATATCCGTATTCAGTAGGTCTGAGAATCGGCTACTGTATATTTAGAAATAATTATTAAGGCAAAACAACGTTTGCCGGGTCAGCTAGTGTACATATATATATCGGTTGTGTTAGTAACCATAATACAAACTAGAAATAGTTTAGCATGTGGCAAACCAGCCGTGTGTCTATAATAATCTGCCGCAAAATTTCGACCAGGAACTTAGTCAAAATTCCGATGAATTTAAAGAATCGTGACTTTACGCTTAATTAAATTGTTTACCATGTGGCGCCACACGTCGCGACCACCACTTCAATTTGTACACGATATTGGAGTAAAGAACGGAATTCCGTGAAACTGTGTACTCTGAACACAGAGGTGGGAGTCTGTTTTGCGCTGTTTGATCTAAGCTAGAGTCGTAAAAATTAGTAGCTCTTTGGATCTGTAGCGTGAATTAGTAGTCTTCTGAATGTTTTTACAGCGGCAAATACTTAGTACAATTCCTACTATGTGATTTTTTTAAATTCGATTTACACTCGAAGCTTCATCTGTTTATTGTACAGAACCATGGAAGTTTAAAAAGCTAACTGTATTTAGTTTTATAACAACTTCACGGCCAATTACAGATTTGATGTATGAAACGAGATTTCAAGCATTTTATTGTTATTGTTCCATGGCTGCATTTTTGTATCATCATGTTTTACGGTAATTTGACGTTAATAAATCTTTTAAATATTCTCAAGACAAACTCCCATAAATTACTAGTTGAATGCATAATAAGACGTCTGCAAAATGTCTTATTTTTGCACCCTTTTAAATGGCCACATTGCGGCTGATGATAGGGCTTTTTATGTATTTAGCCGGTATTTTATCCCTCGGGGGTAATCTCCCGCATAATTATTGAAACGTAGGCGCCTATAAACGGTGGCAGTTTTGCATAACAAGCCGTAATCACCACCTCGCTCCACTGAGCTTACATTACATAATCAAAAGACGTTTACGAAGAAACCTCGATGCCACAAGCGCCGAGAAACGTCAGACCACCCTTCCGAGTTATTTAACGAAACATCCGAATTATGTGTCGGGGCGCCCCTCACGGCGAATATTAAAAGGCATTTGTTATGATGAAAACAAACATATTTCACCAAATAGTCGGGTTTCGGCAGAAATGCCTTGTAATTCCAACACGCCCACGGATCGTGCGGTTTAGGTGTAAAAAAATCGATTACTGGCTGGCGACACGCTGCGATCGATACATGATATTTCATCTCCGCATTGACGGCTGCTGTAGATTCTATATTTTTGTGAAATTCAATTAAATATTTTATGGCGGAATAACTGTTGCCACGTATCGTTTTACATCGTATTTTAAAGCTTTCTTTTATTGTGTTAGGAAGTTGTATAAAACTGGAATGTGAAGTCTAAACTTACACCGAAGGCTGACATTATTGTTAACTCCGAATTAATTTGGCCGTTCCGATGTTATAGCTTCATTTTTCTCTCATGAACACGTCGCATTACCCGATATACAAAAGCAAACGTTACTCGAAACCGACTATTAAATTGAGTTTGTTTACTTGCAGATTTATGGACGCGGTCGACGAGTTCCTGGGAAGAGACTGCGGTGAGTGAGACTGGTGTTTGCGCGATAAGTTAACATGGTTGATTACTTTCGGGTCGCGGGTAATGACGGCTCTCGTATGCGTTCTCATATTAGTCTTGCGGTTTTCTCTTCTTTAGTGGCCGTGCAAGTGAGGCGAGCCGCCGACCGCAGAGATCCGTACATACACTCGATATGTCTAAACAACCAGTGTCTACAACTGGGTGTGTTGATGTTTGTGCGCTTAACGTTGTCTCAGTAAACGTGTATGTAGGTTAAATTCATGACTCGCCGGCGACTCGGCCGCCTTCCCGCGTGGGTGAAGACGCTCCATCGAGGTGTTAATGCACGCCCATTGCCTAATTGTATTGCTTTACGTCTTTACGAGACCACCATAAAGAGTATCGTTCGACCGAGTCTTTATAGTCACTAATCGTTGTGCCATTGTGAGGCTCTCCTCAGATAAATATGACCATACGTGTCGGCTCACTGAATCGTGAACGCGGCAATAAAATGTTCCACAATTGAATGCCGTTGTGTTATGCAATTCATTCTGAATTGAATTAAGTCATTCAATGACATTGATAAATGATTTAGTCTCAATAAATCGAATCGATTGATACCATCTTTGTTTTGGTCTCGTTTCGAGATAGAGTCGGTTCTATTGCAACTCAATTTGCTGGATTTAATTTGAAGTAATCTGTCGTTATCGTGGTAGCTGAATCAAACATACGATTTCAATTAAAGAGCGGTTGAATTTAACGAGGAATGCGTTACGCGTTCATTAATTTGAGAACCCGAACTGTTTCTGTATCGGTAGTGGGTCCAGTCCATCGCCGCCGGGATGAAAGCGCCAGAGAGCTCTCTCCAAGCTGGTTTGTCAATAACTCATAGCAGTCAAAACTAGTAGGTTGTGTCCGCACGTCCAGCTTTATCGGCAGCCACGCTTTTAATTACTCTGACACAAATCTCAGTTATCGTCTGACTTCTCACGGTGCCCAACTCAATATACCGAATGTTCATTAAGTTCTAATTACGAATGGGCGCCCTTGTTTGTCTTGATCACAAAAACTAGCTTTTATTAGATTACGTGGGCAGTTTCAATTAATTGTGAGCATGCGCGTATCTGTCGGCGTTTTCGGCCGGTAATGGTCGGTTATCGGTGTCGCTAAGTAGATTGAGTGAGATGTATATTACGCCGACTGGTTTGCCACGGCTAGCGCCAGATTCTTTCGGGTGGTTCGAGCGGGCTTTTAAAATGTTTCTCATTTTAGTACGGGCAATGATTATTATTGTACGTTTTATTACGTTAATAGTTGGAAACGAGTTATTGGAAATTTGTGGATAAAACATCCGACATGGTCGAGCGTCATGCCGCGTGCTGTGAACAAACGCACCTGTCGTGTATAATACGAGAGCTTTCTTAATGTATTTTTCTTTCAGAGTAAGTTCCTCTAGATAAGTCGCGTTTGATTCAATATCGTTATTTATAGCAAATGATACAACATAAGTGATCAAAAGGTCCTGCCGACAGTATATGTCATTTCCACATAAATGACATACATTTCATGTCAATTTACGTTAGCAACTAAAGCGAAGCGAAACTGAGGAGAATGCACCTCGTGTATAGGCAGAGACTGAGAAAGGAAATCATGTGGCAAGTGGCAAGTAAGGGGCGAAACAAACAAACGACAGTGTCGGTGGTAGCGTGCGGTAATGCGACGATATTCGTATATCAGCGGGTATCGCGGCGGGATCTCGCGCGCGTCCTGATTTACACGACAGCGAACACGATATGCCGCGTACGCGAGCCGCCGTTCCGAGGGTGGCCCTAATCGACTGCTCTGCACTGATTTGCTTATCGCCGCTAACATATCATGCACCTGGTTTTACTTTTGCCACCGAAGCGTTTAATATTTTGTTGTGATCTATCTCAGGGTACACTTGTTACTAGGACCGGTGTTATAAGTGCTTACTATTTGTAATATGAAGAATGCACGTGCTAAGACTCGTGTTACTACCATTACTATTAGTAATGCGCAATTGATTGAAATACTTTTATGTTATTGACACGTGTAATCAGATGTCAATAGTATCATCATTAGTCTCCGATGGCGCACAATAACACGGAAATCAATGAGTTGACTTATCGCCATTATAAATGTTTGATCCGATGGTATGTGACGCGTCTCCCCGAAGATGTCATATCCCGATTGATAGATGAATCATTTACCGTTGCGTGGATGACTTGCCATTTATATATTTTTACAATGATAAATATTAACCTGAGGAATTTCATATGCAGTGTTTATGATTTGAAATTGACGGTTCCAATAAAAGCAACAGATAAATACGTCGTAAACTATCGATTTACATTAACCCACGAATTCCGATAAGTGTGATTCACCATTATGTGAATCGGCAGCAACGACAGTGATGGTAATTTCTCTTGCGCAACCGACGACTTATCAGGTGACTTGCGCGCTCAAATTGTCTTCGTTTTTCACATTTTAATATTCATGACGTTACACAACAAAAGTTAAATAGTTACTGTTATCGTTTCACTTAATTTTCTTCTTCGTGTAACACAATATTCTCAAAACTCACGCGCTTTTACGGAATTTTCGAAACGTCTTTTATACTTTTTGGGGCACGCATTATAACATATGTCTCAGTAATCAACCGGGAAAACTTTTGAGTTTTGAAATACGCGCGACATAAAATCCAATGTCTTTGGAATTATAGAGTTAACGTCACGGAGGAATGAGTTCGCCGGAAACTTAGTTTGGAAGTTTTGTCGATATGAAAGCGGGATATATTGTTGCGTTCGCAGCAGTTCTACTTTTCTCTGTGATTCTACCAAAACACAGACAAAGTTGCAGTTGCTGACTGCGAACAGTCACAAATGTTGCTAAAGAATATGTTTGTCTATTTTCAGAATGATAACGCAGTTCAGAAGTTTCTAAAACTTGTGTTGCATTTAAATTATCGACTTTCCTAGTTTAATCTGGATATTTTTATTTGCTTTCAACTTTTTGCTCACTCGTTATCTAGTGTGTTGTTTCTTGTAAGTCTTTGTTTAACTTTAATTTATTGACGATAAACATTCTGTTTCTATTTCATTTAAAATGGCAATTGTAAAAACCCTGAAAAACAATTTTAATATTATGAATTCAAAATATGATTTTGCTCCTTAGTTATATATTTTTCCGACAAATAACATGCAAATAAATATTATCAAAAGGTCGAAATTAAATACTGAAAACTCCGATATTATAAGTATCGCTCCAAATTAATTTATGCAGCGCTTTGCTTTTTTGTATTTTTTTTAAGTTTTTGAGTTTTGTGTGCTTTTTGGGTTGTTTTTATAAACATCATTTGGCTTTTGTAATATTTTACACTAATTGACTTTAACTTTTTTTTTATCAGAAATTACTAAAAAAATGTCTCGTCATTTTATTTTTGCATATAATTTATGAAGATTTGTTGATGAAATGTTCAAGCATTTTAAGATATTATTACAACTGAAAGTGATATCAAATTTGTTCACTTTTTAAATTACACATAATAAAGATACCTAAATGGAGAATGCAGTACTAAAATACCATTCGAAGTGCACAATTAATATTCCTAAATAGCTAATCAGTCATTCGATCAACGTATCGTCGCCCACGCGCGGTGCCATCCGTCTAAACTATGTGGAAATGTGTAGCAAGTTCCATCAACTATGTGTTTAAGCACATACTTTAAAAGCTAAACCGAAATACACAACAAGAAACTTTGAAAATGTCCGTAACTTTTTGTACGAGCTTAGATAGCAGAGGTTAAAAATTGTAGACCAAGGACAGCCAGGCGAGCACTACACCTACGATTAGAAAATACTAGGATATTTTCATATGCCATAATTATTTCCTCAACTTTCTTCCATTATTTTCCTATGCCGAAAGCTCGAGCTCATTGGCGGGGATTCAACTCACGACCTTCGCGACATAAGGTGGCCGCACGCACGACTGAGCTGTCATCATCGCTTCGCTAGTGGTTTAATTTGTCGATAAAAGATTTCTAGTACGATGCGCTTAAGAATAAGCCTCCTGGTGGTATTTATTGTAATTAATTAACTTTTATGAACGGTTTGTCCATATAGGCTTACAACTCTATGCTCGGTTTCATTCGTAGCTTTCTACATAACTTCTTATGAGAGTTATAACATTGGCGCGGCAAAACAAAAACAAGCCGGTCTTACGTGTACACACTTTTATGACCACCAACAATAATTCTAGCTCACATAACCATAAAGCTCCTTTGATTCTCTCGCAGAAGACACTGCCATCAAAGACTCCAGTGTACTTGACATAGATATACCGAAGCTTTTCCTCTTGGCAATACTGGAAACCCTGTTCCGACAAAGAACCTAGGTTAGTGTTGTCGTAACATTGTTATTAAACCGCAGACGAATGCGTGCGGTAAAGTCCTAATAAGCCGATTACGATGTAAAAGGGTCGCGCGTAGGCGATTCGTCGTATCGCGTACGACATCGATGTTTCGGTGCGGAACAGTGCCCCAACTTTTCCTGGCTCCCAATGTGACTGCTAGAACACACCGTTAGATGCCGATTTTCAACTTAAGGGTGGTAGCTAGCAAGACAAACACTAGAAAAAGCTCTACCTTCTGTGCTAAGAATATCTCACGATGTTTCCAGCACAAGCTCTGATTAGCGGAGTCTTTCAGGACGTAAGGTGATCGCACGTCCGAATGTTTACGATAACTTCCTTGATTCACTATCAAAAGCTATCTCAATTTTGAACAACGCTAGTGAAACACTCTGAAATTAAACTCGATCGAACAGAAACAACGAAGCTTGTTAAGCTGTGTATTCGATATAAATCACCGAAATTCAGTTTATTGGCTGAATTCAGTTTATTTATTTCATACACAATACCACTTATCATATATACACCAAGTCTTAAATTATGTATTAGTTAAATTTAGGATACAAGTAAGAACTAGGTATTTAAGACAAGGGGTGCACTGAACTCCACAGAAGGTTGAACCTGTGTGTGTGAATTGTGACGTTTTAATATGCAAGAAAATAAAACGTACGCACAAAAGTGCTATTACATGAAGCAATCGATTTGATTAGAGATATACGTTTTATAAAATCGGTCTCTTGGCAACTGAGTTAGTGTATGCTGCGTGAAATACAATGCGATCTACGACAATCGATCTGCGACCGCACTGCGAGTGCTCATCACTAATGCAATTGATGTGTCAAAATGCATAATTTGATATCAGAGACGTTTCAAACCGATTAGATAGCTGTTTAATAAGATAATAAAGAAATTATTTATTTTTTCACTAGATCAATTATAAAAAAATACCGCTTTAATGTATTGAAATATCATTTTCCATAGTTCTATTATTAGTTAGAAGACTTGTGTACTGTTAGACTATAAAAAACTTTGGTACTATTCCAACCTTAGCTACGGCTATTGACGTCAAAGAAATTTCACACAAACAATCAATTGTTATGGAAAACACACATTAGAGGGTATCAAACGAGTTTTGCACACAGAAACGTTTTAGCATTTGTAAACGTTGCTAAATATTGTCAAATATTTCTTTAAGCTATTGTTGTTTTAGACTCGAATTTTCCGGCGCCCATTCTTCGTTTTCTGTTCTGTGGTAGGTCCCTACACTTACGCAATATCGATACGTTCAAGTACATCACTATTATAATTACGTAACGCCTTCTTTTGATACCTTTTGTCTGTTTGTTTGGGCCAGTCGGTGCGGTTCTAGTGTTGTGTTTATTTTTTTCTATAGGTTTTTATTACACGTTAGCTGCAGCCGCTTTCTATGCTAAGTAACTTACAAGTGGTAACACGTATTGGGCGATTGGATTATTGTACTGTCAGATGTGATTTGCATGTGAATCGGGCGCCGGGAGTGGAATAGGCGCTTGATTGACATTTCAACCGTCTGCAGATGCCGGTTACGAATCTAGTTTGCATGAGGCATATTATTATTAGACTTAGATATTATAATTGTTCGTGTGCTGTAAATTAGAATGATAGAGCGTATGTGCAACAGTAGGCGTAACTGAGATGATAACGCGAAATGCGTATCCAAATAGGAGCCTACTGGTAAAACAGGCTTGTTTCTTTTGTTATTCTAATCGTGCTCTTCACTGCCCGCTAAAGATATCTGTACCATTCAGTCGGTACACAAGTATAAATGGGCTAACAAACAAATAAACTCTGTGCCACTTTTATAAGCCAGAACTGCATTCCTTTAGATAAAATGTAAATAAAAAAGAAGTTAACATCAACTGATTAAATCGTTAACTTGACATTATCTCTGACTTGTACTGTAATTGCAATGCTAATTGCAATGTTTGTTACAGTAATTGAAACTCGACCACGTTTAATGAAGTTGCCGACGAACGCTTTTTCTGATGAATTGCCACATAAACAAGCACGAGAATGTTTTGTTTTTTTGTCAGTTCCGACCGAAGTTGGCATGAATTTACATGTGTTACGTTGCAAGTGGGAAAGGCAGAACAAAGGTTTTAAGAGTAGCACGTTTTAAGTTTTTGCTAAAAAAAAATACTGTTTTAGCAATATTTTATATTCGTCAATTATAATTGTCGTTCGTATTGGTTTAGTAATATTCTTCCGAAAGTAAAGCTTTCTCAAAGATTTAAAATTAAATAGACATTCACGTAGACAATAGTCAGTTTTTACATTCAAGCGGGGCAAAATACTGTCTTTTTGTTTTGAAAAAATGATGTTTCATATTTAGTGAAGAAGTATACAAACTTGATCACTTAAAAGCTTGATTTGTAAGAACTTCGGTTTTCCACTCCGTCCAAAAAACAAAACATATGAACTTCTCTCCATATTTCTCAACTCTTTAAATCTTTAGTACCAGTAACACAAATGTGTTATGCATTATGCCTAGCTCGTACCGTGGGAATTTTGCATCTGCAATGAGCTTTTTGCTCTGTTTTTGTCTCGTGCTAAGATATGTTTGAACACACGCAATGTTTTTTTTCATGTCAACACTAGTGTGGGCGGACAGGCGAATGTCAATTGTGCTGTTGATATCTTTGTTGCAAATAGCGATGGAGCAAATGGCGCCTACGGGCTGTTTTCTTAAGAAACGATCGGTGACCAATTTGCTTCAACTATGTGCCGTGGCATACACACTTAATCAGCATCGAGTGGCATCTCCACGTTGAAGATCAGCAGATGAAGGTCGGCTGATTCTTACGTTAGGTGTTTTAAATTTAGCAAAAAAGAAGCACAAAGTTACAATAGACCTTTTTGTCTTTTATAAAGCTGCGACGAACCCTATGCAATACAACGACGAGCATCTTGCTTGCTACTTCAAAGGTCTTCCGGAGGAAGTGTCAAACCACGGCCACGACTTCCTATGCCCCTCCCGCCCCGCGACCTACCCCGTTGCACCTCCCCTTGCCCCCTGAGTGAAGGGGTGCGGAGTCAACGACCTCGCGGCGATGTTTGCGGTGCGATTTCGAAGACACAAACATCAGGGGCAGTACCATAAACCTTTAACGATATACAGATTAGACATTAAAATAACACAAGACCCTATTGTCCTGCAATACGGCTTACAGTTGTACTAAATGTCTTTGATCTTTGAATCCCGTAAAGAGGTCGGTGGTACAGGCTCACATATTTTTAGTTTATTTTGGAAGGTTTAACGTTTAGTGGTTATCGATTGAAACTTTATACGTTCAGAACTTAAATAGGATTAGGTTTAGGATGAGTCACCTGAGTTAATAGCGTGCGTTACGCTCGATTTAGCCAAAACCTTGTGATTTTACCGGGTTTTATCTGTAGATTCAGTAGAATCAATATTTAATATCTTCAAGAACATTTTATTTTACTTTATTAATTTTCAGTGAAACTTCATGTAGTGTAGCATCTGTAGCTCGGCTAACTAAGGTGATCTGACGCGATCATCGAGGTTAAGCAACGGACAGTGTTTGGATAGGTTACCACGCAAAAGTTTGTCTTTAAAAAAGTATCATTTTTATCTGGGCGCTAAGCAGTCGTTAATCAAAGTCCGGCGCCTACGATCGGTAGGTCGTGAAAACACTCGACACCAGAGCTCAGCCACATAGCTCACACGAAGAATAAACTAAAGGCTTTATAAATAAGTTCTAAAGACCTATGTTTACGCTGGCACAAATTTTTTTTTCATATTTTTTTTTTTTTGCTATGCTTATGCTAAGTAAATGTGTAATGTATTAATTCTTTGTATTTGTTACAGACTCGGTAGTCGGAGTCCACTGTACGCATGGATTGAACAGGACCGGGTATATGGTGTGTCGGTATATGAGAGACCGACTCAACATACCTGCTGACGTGGCGATCAAAAGTAAGTGTATCTATAAGTATATGTACCAATAACTCCTAGCGGGTCTATAGTAAATAGGTCTATAAATAAAAGTACAGTCAGTACGGGGTATTTAATGCTTACGTGATATAGGCACGTGCGGCACTACATTTTTTTATATTGATTAGAGCATTATTTGTAAAGGTCGAAGTTCTCTGTTATCTTTTAGTTTGTTATAAATCAATCGTTCGTTTTTTTATATTTCTTCAATTTCAAGTGAGTATCTTATGGTTAGTATAGTGTATTAACAAAAACACCAAACGGCTTGGTTTGGATGATACGTTTGCCCGCAGCACAGGATCGAAAGTTATGAAAGCTATTACGTATTACAAAATGTTAATACTCAGTCTTTACAATAATCTTTACATACTAGTACACACACATTTGAATAGGACCAAATATATATTTTGTATGTGTATATGTATTGCCTAACTCCGGAAGGTACAATAGTCACCTCAATATTGCACTCGTTGACGCGGTGAAAACTAAATCAAAATAATATATCACTTGTAGTTTTTCCTTTTAGGATTTTGAGGATATGTATGTGTAATATTCTTCTTTATTTCAGGATTTGAAATTGCACGTGGTTATGAAATCGAAAGAGAAAACTACAAGGCTGATTTGTTAGGCATAAAGAACATACCTCGATCCGATTTCGGTAAGGCGACAGTTATAAGACCAATTAATAAAGAGGATAACGGTGAAGAGTCCAGGGATTATAACAATAGATATAGTGACGGCTGGCATACTCAACGATATGACCTTCACGGTAGATGCAGTGATGATAGGAATGGCGGTAGATACGGTGATGATAGGAATGGCGGTAGATACCGAGATGATAAGAATGGCGGTAGATACGGTGATGATAGGAATGGCGGTAGATACGGTGATGATAGGAATGGCGGTAGATACGGTGATGATAGGAATGGCGGTAGATACGGGGCAAGTAGTAGATTCAGCAACGACAGATTTGTTGATCGATTTGATAATTTTAACGCTCAAAATTATAAATACAATAAAAATAGGACTAGCACTGAGCGTGATGGTTACCTCTCATGGAGAAATAAAGAAGGTCGTCAATGCAATAGTGAGACTCACTGTGATTCTAATGGCTCTAGTTCTGGAAGATCTGAAGATGACTTTAGTTATAAACATGATTATTGAAGTGATTCATACCTGTGAGAAAAATATTACCAAATCAATCTATACTATAAGACTCTTTGTCTTGACTCATTCATTCATCTATAGGCACCGCAGAGCCCTAACGGCTGGTCCTAGGGTTATGAAATTTTGAGGATGTATTTGTTTTAGAATGTAGACGCGTCCTAAGAACGGATTTTTAAGAAAAAAAAATGTTTAATGAGAAATTAAAAATAATGGTATCAAGTTTTTTTTTGCCAGGGGTGAATTAAGGGTTTGTAATGGGGGTGAAAGTTTGTATGGAAAATTCTATATTATTTATCATGTTAAACTCTTGAAATTTATTACGGTACTAGTCTATCAAATGGTTAAATCACTGGTTAAATTATTGGTTAAATTAATGGTTATTAAAAATAATTTATAAAAACTTTTGCCAGGGGTTCATTAAGAGGGATGCCAATGGGGGTTAAAGTTCAAAATGAAAGTTTTGTGTTATTGAAATTAAATAATTCAGAATTGCTATTTAGGTAGCTCACTTAATGGTAGGAGTAATATTAGGGTTTTTTTTTGGACTATTTGGCGGTCAGCAAATCGATGCCCACTGCCGTACGCGGATCGAGACTGGCGATGTGTACACGGCTGATCTATCAAAGTTTCGGGCATAAGCATAAGCAGCCCACTGCTACGACTCAGGGCCTTCTCTTATGAGGAGAGTTATATAAACCATAACCCACCACGCTGGCCAAGCTTATCGCAGACGAAGCCGCGGGTAACAGCTAGTTAGAAATAAAATTTAAAGACTTTTGAGATTTTTTGGTTCAAGATCTTTCCACTCAGCATAATATTGAATTCTATGAAAGTTATTTCTACAATTCTTAATTTAAGTATCATATCAAATGTTTTGTTCGTGTTCTTGTAAACATAATAAATTACGGTGATATATTTAGTCTAGTGGTTTTGATATTTTTCTTAATGATGTTTTTGGTAAATCATTGCGTTACTCTTGTTTGTTATAAAAAATATTTTTGAACATTTATAGTAGCTAAGCTTAGGAAGCTAATTTATATTGTAAATTTTTGTATCATTGTATTTTTAGTAATTTATTGTGATTACTATTTTACTAAATATACCTACGGTAATTTAACAGATTATTTTCAAGTTACTAAATATGTTACCTGCATAATATTTTGCAAAATAAATTTAAATTTTTCATAACAAGTATTTTCATTCCGACATTATTATGGTTTTTTAGCTTTTACTTCCTTAATTTTTGTTGTTGTTGTTTGTTGTCTTGCACCAAACTGTCAACTACGATTTTTATTTTATTTTATTGAGATTCAGATATTCATGAGAAAAAGTCTTATTATAGTGAAACTAGTGGCTCACGTATGAACGCTGTGGTTACGTGGTAGATGCTATCAGACTGGCCTCTGGATGTGTTTGTATGATCTTCAGATTGGTGCTTGTAAGGTCTATTTCTGTCATTTGTTAGATCATGAGCTTAAAATAGCTACAGAGATTTTTGATCATTTAAGCCTAGCGTAAAGTAATAAATAACTTTTTTGAGGATAAGATTTTTTTGCTAGTTAAATAATATCTAATGATATCTTCGCGAAAATATTTGGTATTTTGTTAATTTACATATAATATAATTTATTGTAAAGTACCATAAACAATAGAAAGTAACCCCTGAAAGATTAGTCAATAACTAGGAAATAAGTAAAATCTTATTATCGACCTATTTTAATAAGTATTTAAGTGTACGATGCACGACTAAAACTGAATTTTTCATTGATTCAGGGTCAAAACACATGCTTCGAGTCAACAAAATGCTACCAAGTCAAAGGAAAAGCCGAAATATTCAGGATGATCTCTATGAAAATCCATTTTTGGATATGTCTGATAATACTAAAGATAGTAATGATGATGATGATGGCATAACTGATGACGATGTTGATGTTTATGTCGATGAAGTTAGTGATTCTGAACAGAGACAAAGTAAAGCAAATAAACGTAAACTTAGTAAAACACAAAAAAGAAATGAACAAAAGAAAAGAGCTCGACTAGAAAAAGCTAAATCATTGAAGGGTACATCTGACAAAGATTCAGATATAGAAAGAAATCAAATAAAGAAAGAAATATTAAAAAACGAATCCACAAAAAAATCTGAAAAAAAGAAAAAGGAAAAGGTTGATAGTTGATCATCAGTCAAGTAAAATTTGGTAATATGTATTGCTTTCACTTTAACATAAAACAAAACTACATTGAAGAAAATGGTGTGCAAATGGTATGACTTTTTCCATTGTGCTGTTGTAACCTTTCTTTTCATTATTAGTTTGTCTGATTTGACCCTTCAGATAAAGTTACGAAATCTTCCATGGAAGAATTTGAGCTAGTAAATTAAGTTTATCTTTGTAAATTTTACGATAATTGCGTCCAAATTTTATTGCTCTCTTAGATAAATCTTTGAAGACAAGTACGTGACAGGCCAACGATTGCATTTTCCGTGTAAATATATACTTTTGATAGTATGAAGATAGTTTTAAAAATATATATATTTCACTAAAAATGCATTGCCTACAATGCGTTTTTAGTGAAATAATTAAACTTAATGTAATTGTAGTACCTAGATCTTAAGATTTTAGTAATAAAATAACATTAGTAAGTATGAATGTATTTTATGAATTCTTTCCCATTTCATAGAAGATATTTCAAGACTAATTTATACAACACAACATCCTTATTACGAAGATTATACAAAAATCATTAGGTCACATACAAGGTAGGTACGAGATAAATTAATGCATGAGCTAGGGTCTTCAAGAAAAAGGTTTGTGATTCTTAGTCAAGAAAATCATGATAATAATAATTTTCTTTACCTTAAATGAAAAAACGACACGGCATCAACTCTAGAAAATACTTTTTTTTACCTCTAATCTAGTCTATTAACATTTTATTGTGGGACAAAGTTTAGAAGAAAATCACTACATTTCAGATCAGAATGTATGCCATATATATACTTTTTATCTAAGGTTTAAAAATGAAAGAACTTATTCAGGTACAAGCACAAAAGTAAAACAAGTGCCTATACTTACATTTGCTTATATGCTTTGCTGTATAGTCGTGTCGCCTTATCTATAAAAGGCCTTTTTATATTTTTTATCATGAGGAAATTCATTTACGCATCTCCCGCCACAAGCCTGAGGGAGGCGGGCGGGGTATGTCGGATTCGAGGGCCAGAGAGGCCGTCACTACCGACTGAAACCTTACGGTGGCCCATCTCACTACGGGTGCAGGGATGCAGGACCGCTTCGCGCATTGCCGCTGCTCTCCACGCCCAGGCCGCTGTCCGCAGTCCGAGCGGACCCACCTCAAGGGGGGCGGTGCCCCTCTCTACGGCACGAGCGATGCCCTGGGACAACCAAAGCCATCGTCTCCTCGGGAGGCCCTTTTCTCTGGTGTGTGGCACCGGACACCCCCGCGTCCAATGCCCCAGGGCCTCCAAGTGGAGACGGAGTCCGAGCCCGAACGGCTCGCCTCCGTACCCGTCTCCTGCGGAGCGGGTGTGCGGAGTGAGCACCCGCTCCTCGGGCTCTATTCTGAACATGACTGTCTGACAGAAGGAAGCCATCGCGTCCCATGACCTCTCGTCGTCGACCATCTCCTGAGAATGATTGGTAAGGAGAGGTCAGACCCAATCACCGCGACCAGGGATTGTCGCGGCCCGGCTTCTCCCGGACTATGAGGTCTAGTAGTAGGAATGAATAGAATTGTTTAAAAAAAAAACATTTCAGTTAGTCTGTTTTGCCCTTGGGAATAGAGAATGAACAGAGCAGACACAAACGCCCGGGGTGTTGCTACTGATTTATCTGCTACCAATGGATTCGACTCTGCGGGTTATTGCTCTATTGTTGCGCCCTCCGGCGTTTGTTCTGGACACAAAGGTAACTGTAATAGCAGTATGAGAAAAAACAAAAAGCGAGTGGCTCGGTAGCGAAACGTCTGTCTTTACGGATAAGGAAAACGTCGTGAGGAAACCGACATGTTTGAGGACCAAAATATCCGTTAACGTTTGTGATCCGCCAACCTGCACTTGGCCAGAGTGGTAAATTATTGCCTAAATCTTTCTCCCCTTAACAGAAGGTCCTAAGTCACAGCACTGGGGACGTATAGTGACTGCTTAAGCTAAATCATTATCTGGTTTCAATGTTACTTGTAAGTATTTACTAGAGTTTCGGGCGTAGACAGAGAAGTCTACGGTTTCGGGTGACTTTTTCGGTAATCCGTGCGGATGACAGACGACAACAAAAGTTGCAGAACGTAAGTTATTATGTCCCTTCATGTACATAAAAGCTGTCTTTTTTTATTATAATAATTTCATAATGGTTTCTAATAAATAGAGCTTTATTATTTTATCTATGACTAGCAAGTAGTCCCGACTTCGCACGGGCTATAAAATAATCTAAGTTGCAAAGAGAAACAAAATATAGGTACCCTATGTTACTCGGGGATAATAAAGCTTCCCAACGGTGAAAGAATTTTTCAAATCGTCCTGTGGTTTTGGAGCCAATTTGCGTCAAACAAACAAAAATCAAAGTTTTTATACTTTCGGTATAGGAAACGTGATGCTAAAAATGTATATATAACAAACACAATGTCAATGTCAAAATTTCAAGACTTGTTTCAATGTCCATACTGACTTTCGGAGTCGGCACCTGAGCTCCTAGAACAATGTTACCTGCGGGTCCTGCGACTACTGTGTGTTGTAAGTAACGTCTGTACTGACTAAATGAATGTGGCATTGGAGGCGATATGTTGACCACGACTTTATTTACGGCTAATTTTCTAACGCTGCAATATGGTGTGAAATAATTTAGTTCTATTAAAAAAAAACTATATGGGCTTGTCCTTGATTGCAATTTGCCTGTCGAACCTGGACTAAATTGACACGGGACCGAGACTGGTATGACAGGAGAGAGGCCTATACCCAGCAGTGGGATAGAATCGGCTGTGGCTGATGATGATGATGATGTGACATTGTGATTTTAAATAAAAAGCGCTTACACAAGAATGTGTCCCTTGGAAATAGCTAGCTTTGGGAAAAGGGAAAAAGGTGAACAAATTCACATCTTGGCTGATCAATACTCGTTTATTTTGTGGGCTCAGTTAACGAAAATTACAACTATTATATGGCCATAGTTTGGATAAAATTGACTCCGTGCGAAAACAATAGAACTATGTCTTGGTTTCGATTTATTTAATCCAAATTCAAATTCCAATAGGTACCTATGTTACTTTATTATACTTTTTACCGCGGAAAGTTACGTTCTAGCACGGCTTGGTGTTAAACGACGGTACAGTCGATGACAAGTATTTCGAAAACCATTGAAATAACGTAGCACATAAATCCATACTTGATTCGTAGTGAGCAGGAAGGCTCTGTTGGTATGTTAGTAACGGTTTCTCAGCACATCAACGCTACTGCCCTACATGTCAGTAAACCTCTGCATTAACGACCCTCAAAGGACGTAAATTAGCCGCTTTGTTAGCTCCCAATAAAATGTTACATCTTAACCGCTGTTATCTCATATTTTTGTTTTCCGATCTTTACTACCTGGCTTCCGTCAGGGTGTCACGAGGTCCTAAGGCTTGAGTGACGTGGATGACTATTTAATTTATGTCGCACGGACCGTCGCGTTTCATTTTAATGTGCTCGTTAGTTTCGGTGACAGTTGCTGACGCTTCGGGCGCCATTTTGATTTTTATCTGTGGCGGCGCTTTCATTATCTGTGTAGGTCACATAGAATACACCGTAGTTTGTATGTTTAGTTTAAGATCAGCGGGAATCGATACTGTTTTTGTGCAGTAATTCTATTTGTATTCGCTTTAGGTCAGTTCTTGGTATATCTCGTTTTAATGGCCAGCAATTAAATGTGATAGCCGTCGGATAAGCGAATGAATTACCGATAAGTTAATTGGATGGTGACATGTACTGCAGATTTGTCAATTTTGTCTATTACGATAAGTATTTAATCTTATATATAAAATTTCCGTGTCACAGTGTTTGTTACCGTACTTCTCCGAAACGGCTTGACCGATTCTTACCAAATTTTATATGCGTATTCAGTAGGTCTGAGAATCGGCTACTGCATATCTATTTTTCCGGCAAAACAACGTTTGCCGGGTCAGCTAGTTTTATTATATACATACTCGTAGGTACCTGCTCTATTGCAACTAAGACGTAATAACATTTAACAACAAGTAAAGTTATAAGATTAATATCTAAGAGAAATTAAAAATCTTAGCTATCTTAAGTGATTGCTGGCCATTAGCGATATTTAGGACAATGTTAGTAACTTATACCTAAACGTCGAAAATTAATACACATTTTTTTTATTATATATGCATGTACTACTTTTAAGATTACTTTTGCACCAATATTTCAGATGATGATATAATTTTAGAGGCAGCTAACAAATATTCTCCCCAATAAACATTGTAAGTAGATAAATGAACGCTGAAACGTTATAGAGTAAGGCATTTCTCTCACCAGCCTATTACGGGCTCGATAATTCAATCGGTAGATATTGTCTAAGAGCCTCGAGGCAGCTCCTGATGACGTGGATTAATATTATTGTACAGAGGGTTAGTCCGAATACTGATGAAGTGTTGCCTATTACTTTGAAGCCTCTTAGAAGATTCGGTTACTTTTATTGATGGTTAGTATGATGTGCAGAAGAAAAAACGACTCACTTTTATGAAGATAAAAAAGATTAGAATTCAGAATAGTTTTATTTTTGAACAAGCCGTTTTACAATTTAAAAATATTGTGTTTTAGAAAATATTAAAGAAATAAATATATCTTACATTTTTAGTTCGTAGTGATATTATCTAGAATCGTTAGAGTTTATAATTTTAATATTGTTAACTGTTGATTTTATATGAATTTGTTTCGTGAAATACATATTTCCGTACTTCAGGCACTTCGCTCATATATGTATGGCGTGACTGACCTCGGTACAACAGCTTTAATCCTAGTTATCTACTATGCATAGCGCTATTTTAAACTTTACACTTAACTAGTATCTTCGATCTTTTTTCCTACTCTTTGACGAATAAAGCGATTACCAAGCTGGTTTTGTTCTGAACTTCCTTTGAACATAATCAAACCGGCGTCAGTTATCGATAGCATTAAATATTAGAAGCATTCGAAACACTGGGTCATGCATGTTTTAATTATAACCTATTTATTACACCGACTTCCTATATTATTATGTGCTTACCGATAATTATAGTATGGGTTTCCTTAAAATAAACATCATGGAATTTATGGTACTGTACTATCTGTTAATATACATAAATCATAAGTTTTGGAAAGTAGGTAAGCGACGATTTAGTTGGAAGGAAATTGGTTGGAGTTTTTTTTTTTCACTAGAAAAAGAAAAATAGAATAGAAGTACATATTATTATTACTAGGTTTGTTCTTGTATTCTTCACTAAATATATTTTTTTTAATTTGACGACCTCGTTGGCGCAATGGTTACCATGCCGGACTGCCAATCAGAAGGGTCTGGGTTCGATTCCCGGCTCGGCAATACGAGTATCTTTGTGCTTAACTAAATTTGTTGGCTGTGGGTGTTAATTAAGTATCTATATAAAATATATATGTGTGTATATGTAGTATATAAATTGTGTTAGCCACCATAACACAAATCTAGAAATGGTTCAGTATGGGGTTAACCAGCCGTTAATGAAATAAGTCCTAATATTTATTTATTTATTTCGTCTAAATGAACCGGAAGAATCAAATGAGATTATAAAACGAATTTGAGATAAATGTTATCTTAATTAATTAGTAAGGTAATCGATCCGAGAGCAATCGAGTCTGATTTAATTAAACGGTAGGAAATTATTTTATTAAAGCTCAGTTAAATTTACGATCGAATTTAAATATTGGTGAGATCAATGTAGGTTTTGTGGTGCTACGTTTACATAAAAAAAATACCTATACGTTTTACAATAACTGTATACTGAATAATTTCTGTTTTTAACCTAAGAATATTGAAAAAAAAATATATTTGTTTTATAACTAGTTTTTTCTTACCATATACAACGGTAGAATGTTGTTTATATATTCTCAAGAAAGTCTGAAAATACTCGTAATATGTAGTGTAAGAACAAAGGTGTGTACAGTAAAATACTGCCTGCAAGAAAGTGAAAACTTTGTATATATAAGCTGGCCGTTCACCAGTGGGTCATTCCCACTTTTGAGACCTAGGGCCTTCTTACACAAGAAGATAAATTTCTATCGATCTAAGGTGGAACGCGCTTGTCCAGAAGAAACCACTAGATTATATTTACCTAGTTATCAGGGAACAGGAACTTTGGCAAAGAAATCCACACCTTGGCGGTTTAAAATAAACTCTTAAAAGTCAACATAAATCCAGTAAGGATAGTTCATAATTATTTATTGATAATAAAAGTTACACGTCATACATTTTCAATTGATTATTATTAAATAATCAAAATTAGTCAATAAAAATATAAAATAATATTCCTATAATATGTATATAAAACGGCCACATTAAAATAATTAATAGTTAAAAAAAAACTAAAAAACACGCTTTTTATAGAAAACCGTAATTTTATTAAATTAGTGTATTGTCATCGGTCCTCAATAAATCTACAAAGTTTGAACGAAATCTGGCCGTTTAAAGTGGGTCAAAATCGCGCCCAAAGAAGTCGGTTACAAACAAACATACAAACAAAAAATGGAATAATTTTATCAAATTAGTGTATTGTCATCGGTCCTCAATAAATCTACAAAGTTTGAACAAAATCTGGCCGTTTAAAGTGGGTTAAAATCGCGCCCAAAGAAGTCGGTTGCAAACAAACATACAAAAAATGGAATAATTTTATCAAAATTAGTGTATTGTCATCGGTCCTCAATAAATCTACAAAATTTTAACGAAATCTGGCCGTTTAAAGTGGGTCAAAATCGCGCCCAAAGAAGTCGGTTACAAACAAACATACAAACATACAGGTGAAGCTAATATAAAGCGTGTAAAAAATGGAATGGATGAAGTGATCCTAGATGTCATCACTCAATTCATCTCAATAAAGCACGTCGACCGCGTCACTAGGTACGTAATGAATTCCTCGCGTTCGTGTTAATAAACATACTAATTAATAAATGTTTGCTTAAGGTGGCTCAGCACGGATCGCGATAAAGGAATTCTCATTATTTATTTTAGGGTTTCGTAGCTCTACAAAGTTTCGCTTCCGTTAACTCCATTTTGTAGGGTATCTACGAAAAGGTCGTTAAAAAAATATTAAGTTAGGTGATGAGTAATAATAATTAGATTTCAAAGTTGTTTGCAGATTTTGTAACTTATTATTTTGTAAGTGCTAATCAGAAATGTGTGAAATTTGTCCATATATTTAATAAATAAAAAAATACGTTCTATTTACTAGTATATTCATATATTCATTACCCCTAAATGTTAATGGTTGTTCACCTGTAATTATTTTTTTAATTATTTGACGAATATATTTGTTTTTATTTTTTTATGATGCGGCATTAAAAATACATACAACCCTAAATTTTTACTTTTCTATGCAACGCCTATTTTATGGCCATTTTAGTAATTTAATAATTTTTTAATAAGTGATCAATTATTGTGTTTTTAACTGTACTTAATGCAAAACAACGTTTGCTGGGTCAGCTAGTAATACATATATCGCACATTCATTTCCTTACCGTCACTAAACAAAAATGATTAATTTTGTGATAAGTAACTCCATCTACTACGGACTTTACTCTATTGTTCTCAAAAACACTAAAAAAATAAACAAATTTTGTCTAGTGGTATTAAGGGAATTATACCTTTTTTTTTTTTTTGTTGACGAGGGGGAAATCTTCGACAAGATACCTGGCTACGATGGGGCGCAGCCAGGTTATGTGGGATTTGTACCCACTAAAACCCCCCCGGTGACCTGCCTCTGTGCTTAACGGAGGTCTCCGGGTTCTTAAGGGAATTATACCTAGTGCGATATGTACATGAGTACTTAATACTTTATGTTGTGGTATAACAGCACCTTAAGCAGTCGCCAGTGTTGATTGCAAGTGTCGAGGGCAGACGCGTTTGCTTTAGGACTGAGGACGCATTCTCGGAAATATCACTCTGACAGTTTAAGGTCTGTGGACTTTGAACTACGGCTTAGTACCAGGTAGTATCAACTTAGTAGATAACTTACCTACCGAGTACAAAGTAACAATGATCAGATTTATTAAGGGTTCCGTACCTAAAAGGTAAAAACAGGACCATATTACTAAGCCTCCGTTACACCGCTCTCATGTTTTATTATTACTGTCCTTTCTCTGGTTGCCTGGAAGATATTGCTTTTAGAGATAAGGCCGCCATTTTCGGCACCAGTTTTAAATTTATGTGTTAAAAAATGTATGCAATAATAAGTGTTTGAAATAAAGAATTTAACTATCTATATCCGTTGTTTGTCTGTCTGTCTCCAGGCTGTATCTCAGAAACCATGATAGCTAGAAAGCTAAAACTTTCACAAGTTTTGTATTTCCCGTGCGCCATAATAACAAAAAAATATTTTAGTTTTATGACTAAAACAAAAGGTAGGGGAGAAAGGGGTAATAGGAGTCAGTGGGCAATCGTAGTCACTAAAATAACTAAAGAAACCAAAAGCCTAGAGTTATTGTTGCCTCGCAACCAACATCACTCCATGCACCCCGCACCGGTCCCCAAAGCTCCCTGAGTTCACGCCAAGCGCTAGGACAATATTGCCGCATAACGTTTTCGCGCCAATTTCATATAATTTTTTACGTGAACAAAATAAACGTAAGTCCATTACTATGATGTATTTTAATCATAAGTTCAAGTTAAAACTTTAGTTATGACGTTTGAGATTGGATTTGTAAATCGTTTAATGTAATAAAGTCTAAAATTATTATTTTCTTATATATAAAATTCTCGTGTCACAATGTTAGTCTCGATACTCCTCCGAAACGGCTTGACCGATTCCTCTGAAATTTGGTAAGCATATTGGGTAGATATGAGAATCGGCTAACATCTATTTTTCACACCCCTAAATAATAAGGGTGGTCCACCCCTCAATTTTTTTTTTCATTTTTTTGACAAAATGTTTATTTTTTATTTTTTTATGATACGATATTCAAAAATACAAACAACCCTAAATTTTTACTTTTTTATCATCAACCCCTATTTTTTTATGGCCATTTTAGTAAATTTCCGTGTCACAGCGGAAATATGAACTACTAGCTGTTGCTGCCCGCGGCTCCACCCACGTGTAAGTCGCTTTATTGCATAACCTCTCCTGCACACGACTATTGTAAAAAAAAATATTTTCATCTGGGCGCTACTGTGGATTGGATTATACGTTAAATTGTAGGTCCTCTTAGTACAAACAGTCGTTAAACTAAGGAAGGGGCTTAAAAAACTCTCGACACCATAACTTATATGAACCTGATCACTAAGTTCTTACGTAGAATAAGTTATAAAATTTGATGTACTAATAAACTAGACCCCGAACGTATGAGCAAAAAATTTTCAACAAATATGATGATGACACTACAAATATTATGAAATTAAATTTGTTTTGCTTTGGACTTCTTTATGCTCAAACGGCTCAAACAAATATGCTAAAAATTTTCGCGCTCGCTTCGCTCGCGCATAGCTCGCTACGCTCGCATCCGGCTCGCTTCGCTCGCGATTGGTCCTAGGACGTTTTGGGTCATAGCTTACGACACTACAAATATTATGTAATTTGTTCTGCTTTGGACTTCTTTATGCTCAAACGGCTCAAACAAATATGCTAAAAATTTTCGCGCTCGCTTCGCTCGCGCATAGCTCGCTGCGCTCGCATCGGGCCTGTTTCGCTCGCGATTGGTCCTAGGACGTTTTTGGCCATAGCTTACGACACTACAAATATTATGTAATTTGTTCTGCTTTGGACTTCTTTATGCTCAAACGGCTCAAACAAATATGCTAAAAATTTTCGCGCTCGCTTCGCTCGCGCATAGCTCGCTGCGTTCGCATCGGGCCCGCTTCGCTCGCGATTGGTCCTAGGACGTTTTGGGCCATAGCTTACGACACTAAAAATATTATGTAATTTGTTCTGCTTTGGACTTCTTTGTGCTCAAGCGGCTCGAACAAATATGCTATAAGTTTTCGAGCTCGCTTCGCTCGCGATTGGTCCTATGACGTTTTGGGTCATAGCTTATGACAGTACAAATATTATGTAATTTGTTTGGTAACGGCTCGAACGGAATCGCTAAAAAAAATTTAATACTAAAACTTTGGAAAAATATCATTACTAACCTTAAAAATTTTACAATGAAATTGTATTATACAAATAACAGACTTCAAAATCATACCTACATTTATAAATTTTAACTGTATCTAAAAAGTGAAAAATAATTTTATGCCTACACATAAGTACTATCGAAGACTTTATTTGATTTCCTTATAAAAATGCTATTTTCAAGTTTTATTTATCCTGTATTCTTGGCGTCGGTGCCATCTAAGAAGAACAAATTAAAGTTTGTTAAAATAGACACTATTAAATAGATATGGTTTTGGAGTCGGTTATTTGTTTTAAAAAGATTTTTAATGCGTCTAGCATTCCAATATGAGCTCAATATTGAATATAATGCTCATTTAAAAGAGGCAATTGGTGCTATGGATAAGGTTCACACTATAGCATTAAAAGATTGATGTTGTTTGTTATTGTTCCTGTCGTAATTAATATGTGATATGTAATTTTAGGTAATAAACTATAAAAACTTAAACATAATATTTTTTGGCGTTTGTTATTTTTATATTTCCTTAATGTTTGTTCATAGCGCTCCATACCCATTTCACGCATATACCATACACACTTATAATAAGTAAGTAACATTTTAATTATACTAGAATTTGTCTAGAAACTAGAATAAAAATAATTAATAAGGCAAAACAACGTTTGCCGGGTCAGCTAGTCTTATATATAAAATTTCCGTGTCACAGTGTTTGTTACCGTACTCCTCCGAAACGGCTTGACCGATTTTTTCCAAATTTCATATGCGTATTCAGTAGGTCTGAGAATCGGCTACTGTATATTTAGTTTTTTTTTTTTTTTTTATTAAGGCAAAACAACGTTTGCCGGGTCAGCTAGTATAACTATAAATTTTCAAATTGTCCATTTCGGGTAATGAGAGTCGAGCGTCTGTGGGTAATGGGTGTCGACCATCGTCCACGTCTCATTACTCGCAGTTTTTATAACGTGCAAACGATTAATTATATCGTACATTTTTATTTGGCAGATGCCGAAAACTCGACCGAGGAGCACAAATAAAGCGTAATTGTCTTCTGACACAACGCACAGAGCGCAGAACTTCATAAAATTCGTAAATTTGGCCGAAACAACGAGATTTGGTACAGATACATATCTTGTGGGCTATGGGCATGCGCAAGCTGCACCGGATGGGATTCAGTTGAAGATTACGTGTGTGACAACTGCTAGGATTCGCTGACTCCCATTACCAAATATAGTGATTATTATTACCCGCATGTGCGGGCAATGGTAGTCAAAGTCATTATTTTTTAAAATAATTATAAATAGAAAAGTATAATTTTTACAGCTAATGAAACTTATCAGACTGATAGTTGATTAAGTATATTACATTAAAAATAAATAACTATCACCATAACTACAATAATGTTTGATTTGGAGAATATATTGCTTAAGTGACTCCCAATACCCCTTTCTCCCCTAACAAAATTTAACTAAAACTACAAAGAATGTCCCGAATTAATTTAACCCTAACTCATGTTTTCAATAATTTTTCAATACCAATCTAATACAGAAATATCGGTAACCGATAGTTCATCGATACGATATCTTGGACGAGGCAGGAAGCGATTTATTAAAACTTTATCGTCTGATCTCAATGCTCGATATAAAAAGCATCAAGGCGCATGCGTTTCTTTTTATTAATTTTTCTTTTTCTTTTTAATAATTTGGGAATGCAGTGAGAGTGTAAGGACAGGTGTAGTGTTTAAGATACAGGAAGTTATAAAAGTGAGTGTCTTCTGTTAAGCTTACGTTATGTTGATACGTTGATATGCAGGCTCCTTCCCGCAACTAGAAATCTTCTGGCTTCCACTGTGCGTAGGGGTCGACTGGTGGTCGCTAATCCAGCCAGCCGATCTCGCTGAAGAAGGCCAGCAACTCGCGTAGTACTATGCGTGCCAACTAAGAATAGGATCGCGCTTGCTTCAACTTCACACGATAACTGTCAAAAAAGTACTACTAGCAAAGAAAGCTTAAAAAATAAATTTAATAATTATTTTTTTGGTACATAGATATAAATTTAATTATTGTTTAATTATTCTTGGTTTTATTATTGGATAATTTTGGATTAATTAATTCTACAGGTAAGAAGTACCCAAGGCAAATTAACAACACCTAAAAAAAACGTGACGAGACATTGGTTTTGGATACTTGAAGAAGTGACAACAATGAAAAAGAACTTATATTTTTATAAATATGCTTTTGCTCTCAAACCCTACTCATTTATAATTAATTTGACGTAAAATGTATAAGAAAGAGCAAAACAGCGTACATTAAACATATAAACTGAATATAATTTGTTCATACAATTTTTTGCACACCATACACTTTGGTTATGAAGTTTGCGCGTATGATTGAGCAAGATGGCGGTTTTGACAGTCCTATTCTTAGTTGGCACGCATAGTACGCTGGCGCAGGCCTCCCGCAGCTTCCTCGGTGTCCCGAGGAATTCTTCTTCCTGTTTCGTCAAGCTACTACACTCCAAAAGCACATGCTTGACCGTTTCCTCTGCCTCCATGCATCCCCTGCACAGAGCACTGTCAGTATGCTGCAACATATGTAAATGTTTGTTAAGATTGCAATGACCTTAAGCTTAAGGAAGGTGTTTTTCTTTTTAATATTTACAGCTAGACGCGCGACCAGCACGGAGTTTTTTTATTCGGCATTTTATTTAGCAATTTCAGACAGAACGTAAATCATTTCAAGTGCCAATCATTTGCCACACAAAATTTCATCGAACACTAATCTAAATGTATATCATTTGGCTATAGCTTGTCAGCTAAAACATTGGACGCTTTCTTCTTTATCATAAACTAGATAAATAAATATAAATAAATAAATATTAGGACACATTTCACATACGGCTGGTTAACACCATACTGAACCATTTCTAGTTCGTATTGTGGTTGCTAACACAACTGATATACTACATATACATACATACATATTTTTATATAGATACATATTTAACACCCAGACCAACAGCCAATAAATTTAGTTCAGCACAAAGATTTTGGCCGTGCCGGGAATCGAACCCGAAACCTTCTGATTGGCAGTCCGGCATGGTAACCATTACGCTAACGAGGTCGTCGTAGATGTCGCCCTGTTAATCCGGGATAAAAAGTAGCTCCAGGGTTAAAGCTATCTTTGTATCAGATTTCATCAAAATAGGTACAATAATTTGATCGTACAAAAGTAATAAACATACACACACACTAACTTACAAACCTTTCGTCTTGGTAAATTTAGTAGGACTACGTCTATCAACTTAAATCCTTTTACAGTTAAAAAACTTAACGTAGATAGCCGTAACACTTCCATAGAAAAACCTGTATCCCACAACAAACATATGGAAGTAAATCCTCCATAATCTTATTAATAGACTTGTAAATACTGGATACATTTCAACGGGTCAAATAAAACATTTTTCTTACGTTTGTCGTACCCGAAAGATAAGTATAATCTATAGGTAATTAGGTAGTAAAATATTGAACTTTGATGTTTTCTTTGGCTCATTAATGCGACATTATTCTTTCTTTAGGGATTTTGGATTATTTATACGTTGTTTATTATAACCGTGTAATGGCTTATAGATAAGGTTTGAGAGATGAATGGAAGTGGAATAGATTAATATCAATGCCAGTGGACTCGAAATTTGAGTGAAAGCAGAATAAATTAGTATTTACTCTTTTCAGAGGACCTGAAACCGTCAGTTTTTATAAGATTTACTATTTTACTTAATGACTTTATAGGTTTAACCTATGCATTGTTTAATGACTATATAGTGTTTATGTACCAAAAATAAAATCAAAATTTTTATAGTGTAAAATTATCAAAATAAAGTTTTGCTTCATTTATAAGTAGCTAAAGTATATTTTAATCTCAAACATTTTTTTTGCTGTTTTTATTACCGTGATATGTATTTTTTTTAATGTAATTTATCGTAACTAAATGTACATATATTTTATTAACAATTAATCTAAAAAACGGGCTCGTCCGGATTTGAACCCGGGACCTCTCGCACCCAAAGCGAGAATCATACCCCTAGACCAACGAGCCGCTTGACTAGATGGTTGAATTGTGGACGCGCATGACCTAGGTAGCCTAAAAATCTTTGCCTTCAATGTGAGCTACATTACTTAACATTATAAGTAGGATAATGGGATACGTAGTTTTTGTAATGTTTTATACTATACATTGAATAATCATATAATAAAAAAAAAATTGATAGATAGATAGATAGATAGATATACTCTTTATTGCAACACAAAAGGGAATACAAACAAAGAGAAAAATAAATAAACAACTTATAAGTAGTGTTACAAGTGGCGGCCTTATCACTTACAGCGATCTCTTCCAGGCAACCAAAGGTGTGTGTTTGTTTGCAAATTGTACCAAATTTCACTCGTGACATCGTGCCCAGGTCGCTTAGCATTTGAAACGGATTGGTAAGTTACACAAATAAAAAAAATAATTAAATCGAATAGACTACGGCAAAACCACTCGCTCAAACGTACTCATTACGCTGGCAGCATTTCCTTCCAGAAAAATCCAGAAGATTGAGAGAGAAAAGAAAAAAAAAGGACGAAAATAATTGTATAGTGGAAAACTTTGTTCGTTTGTTTTAATTTATATTAAGCGTTTAAGGTTTGTGTTTGCCCTAATTAAAGTATTTTTCTCGCTTTCTTTCTTTGAACAACTAGAAAAATCTTAAAACATTGCAAATTATTTTTAAGCTAGCTAACTAGAGAATGCCTTAGCTTAATAAAATGTTTGACACCTCTTCAGCCGTCTTTTTATTTACCTAACTACGACTAGGTGCATCAAACCTCCCCCCCGTGGGGCCCCGCATTGTCGAGGCGGGGGGGCTCAGTAACCGTGGCCTGGTCACCCACGGTGAAGCGAAGAGGGTCCCTGAGGCGGGCCGCTCCCTAGACTTGTCCTCCCCCATGCAAGTTCTAGATGGAGTGGCACCAGTAGGTTGCGGGACCTCGCTCCAGGGGGGTTTCGCAACTGAGGAGGGCTGCGGTGTGGTTTTGGAGACACCCACCGCAGCCGAAGGTGTGGGGCCGCGGCAGGAGAGAAGTGTCGGTATTACGATGCGCCGCTCTTCCTACCTGCCGCGGCCTCGACGGGGTCGCCACCGATGATGGCGGACGCGGTGGGGCCGCAGGGAGAAGGGAGTGGTACCACAAAATACCACTTACCCTATTCTCTGCGGCCGTAGTGGCAGGTGACGGGGCCACAGACCTGACCCGTCACGGGGGACCTGGGACGTCGGACCGGGGTTGTCCGGCGTCCATTGCACTTATGGTCCCCGAGGTGGTTGCGGTGCACCATGTGCACTGCAAGGGGACTCATCCCCAGAGAAGGAGCCTCGCAGGCTAGCCGAGGTGGGCGGGGTGGTGGGTTAATGCGAGAAGCGGAACCTCATCCCGCCCTTTCCGGTGAGGAGGTCATCGTGAGGTTTTAGTCGGTAGGGATGTCCTTTTGACATCGAGCCCGACATACCCCACCCACCTCCCCGGGTGTGGTGGGGATGCGTAAATGCATTTCCTCACGTAAAAAAAAAAAAAAAAAAAAAAAAAAAAAAAAAAGGTGCATCAAACCTGAGGTATTTATGGTCTAGTTAGTAATTATGGCTGAACAGTATGAAAACCGTGATTTTCAGCTACATAAATACTCTCATAACGAGGCATTGTTCATTCTAACATATAGACGTCGTAGAATCGACGGATTTATGATCGCATTTCTTGAAAGTGTTTATTTTACACATTCTTAGCATGTTTGAGTTTTCTGAAGTTTCTGATAAATATGTAGTATAAAGTTCTATTGGCGAGTGTGGCTCGGTGGACGTCTGCTTTTCAATCCGACGACCCCTGGTTCGATCCCGGCCCTACAACAATGATTTGTTTTTCAAATGATGTGGATTTGTACTCGCTTCACGATGAAGGAAAACATCGTGAAGAAACCGGCTTGTTCCGAAGACATGTGTCATCCACCAACCCGCACTTGGCCAGCGTGGTGGATTATGGCCTGTATCTCTCTCCTCGTGAGAGAAGGCCCAGAGTCAAACAAACAAATTTCACATTACTAAAATAAGTAGGATCTTTATACAACAACACAAACGCTTAAAGCTATTAAAAAGCTACTTTGAGGTATCTACAAAACCTTAAAAAAATGTATATTCCTAGAATTGTTCTAGTCCAAACCATAATCAACTATGAATTAAAAAACTCGTTGTAATAAGACAATAATATAAACCTACTAGATGGAAAAGTTGCTCTCCGATATATACATATAATAACATATGACACTTTCGACTGTAATTCTGTTTTATTATCAGAGTGAAACTCCCACGGTAAGTTACAATGCAAATCTTATTTTTAATTAGGTCCTTATTTCCAACTGGTAAAGTTCACTTTGGCGTAGCACGACTCGTATGTGGAGGTTTTGCGGTGTTTTCAAATCAAAGCGATCGTACTATGCGTTCGCGCCGACCGCAGTTTACGATGCCCGAGATTTTCTCGTCAGGAATCATAAGCGGATATTTTTAGGGTTCCGTACCCAAAGAGTATCAACGGGACCCTACTACTAAAACTCCGCTGTCCGTATATGCCTGTTAACAAGCCAGATTTTCAGACATGACGTATGTATTTCCGCTATAATACTAAAAACCGCAAAAAATATTCTGGGCATGAATGACATGTAAAACATGTCTTTTTGCTGGGGTTTATAGATAATGGAAATCTTTATGCGGGAGTGTAACTTACTTATCTACATTTATTACTTGAGACGGAAATATTATATTATTTTAGCTTGTGACGTTACGCACACACCTGGATATATGCATAGCTGTAATGCATAAAAAATACGGGTATAGTTACTCTCAAACATAAACTAACTATGATGGAGCTCTTATATACATATGTATTTAAATTGACTAGCTAGTAAATAAAACAAAGGAACATAACAGTTTCATCGATTACCTATGTATTTAGTTAGAAAAGTGCAATATGGCTATTTTCAACAATAAAATAAAACTGCATATTCTTTTTCATGTGTTGACGATCTTTTTATAATTTTTAATTGCTTATGCAACTCGCTTCATGCAATTGAGAAACAATGTCTTTTCTTACATATACTTATATCGTAAGTTTTTGTAATTTTCGGGCTACAATGAAAAAGGAAGTGTTAGATATTTTTGTGGCAATATCAACAAAGTGCGTAGTAAAAAAATATTGGAGAAAGTCCAAGTATAAACAATAGTGACATTACTATTAAGTTTTATAATATTAGTTAGAGAACTCGAGTTAAGAAGTTTGTGTGAGAATAAGGTATAATAAGGTTGAAATTTAAAATCCTTGTATGGCCTGTACAAGTATTTCATGATTTATACATATAAAAAAGGCAAAAAAGAAATTTGAGCTAGATAAGCGTAGTCTATCTTAGTTACGCACTACAAACAGACAACGACACACGCCTGTCATTAGAGGAACATGTATAAAAATAATATAAGTACTGGGACTGTTTTTTTTAGATTAGATATAATATTAATTTAATTAATTTAAGATTAGATTAACATTAAGAATGATTGAATTCGTAGTAATTAGTTATCCGTGAATAAATAAATATAGTATACATATAAGTACTGTTATTATACATCCTATACTGATGCCAAAGACATAAGCAAGTTAAAGATTAAAGACACAAGCTGTTGGTACCCCTGTTACATCAACGGTATATTGAGTTTTTCGATTTAAACGACGCAGTTGGAATTAAATCGACCAATGCAATACAATGTGCTTTGCCGTCGGCCATGTGGGTAATTCCTCGAGTACCATTAAAGGTTATGGGTACATTTGGATGGACGCCATGACTACAAATGCTGCGATGGCTGAACTAGGACTGTTTGGCATCTAGGAATTACTGCTTGAGTACCATTTTTGTGGCTGTCATATTTCTGTAGCATTAATCCTTTGATTTGTAAAGGCACTGTGACAATCCTCACTATTGTAGTAAAAAAGTAACTTACTAAAAAAAATATAATAATATTGTTTGTATATTAATTTTTGAAATAATTTGGTTGAGTATTAATTAAGATATTCGATATTTATTTGATACGACATCTTCTACTATAGACTGCGATAGATATCGAACTGACTGAAACACATAAGAATGCATAGAAAAATATTCTTATAGATTTGTAGATGTTGTAAATAATAAAAAATAAAAAATCTGACAATAAAAAATGGTTCTCGTTTTGTGAAGAGGAAGCTAGTAAGTTTTATTTTCTTTGTTAACTCGTAGGTTGTGGTGTTAATAAATTATTTAAAATACCTATACAAAGAATAATAAAAACATTTCCAAAATCTTTGACTCTGTGCGTAGTTTTGACTTAACTAATTTAAAATTAGTTTTATCAATGTTGTATGTACATATAATAATGTATTTAATAAAATTAAACTAAATTAATTGAAAATTAACACTTACGAATTGCTTCCATGTGAAGGAACTAGATTTTTCCAACTTAGTCACACTCGCTTAGTCTTATTCTGAAGGAACGCTGCGCCCCGAGCTTAACGGTAGATATAGTATGTAGATCCGGTGAAGGTAAATTGTATATTCAAGTAGTTTTTTTTAGAACTTTACAGTGGCTAATTATTTAGAACATTTGCTATAAATTGATTAATTATTAAAATAAAAAAAATATCTTCAATTCTTATGCACTAACCCTTGAATGGTTTGCATTAGTACCTATCTGTGCCTACACAAGAAGTAAAAGCGCAAGTTGAAAACCAGCGCTGGAGTGCCTTCTAACCACTTTCAACATCACGCTGAAACCGCGCCTTTTGTGCATAACATAACATAAACATCTTTATTTACCAAAAAGTTGTACATTTTTGTAAATCAACACAAACTATGACTAAATAAGTACTAGGCTTAAAAGTATAAAATATGTATTAATTTACACTTGGTTGATCCCTGAATCCCACACGAGGTAAATCCTGTGTTGTGGGATTCAGTGCCTTCCCTTAGCCTCTAATAACTGATTATTTTACAATTATGTACTACTAGCTGACCCGGCAAACGTTGTTTTGCCTTAAAAATATATAGTAGAAGATTCTCAGACCTACTGAATACGCATATGAAATTTGGTAAAAATCGGTCAAGCCGTTTTGGAGAAGTACGGTAACTAACATTGTGTCATGGAAATTTTATTATTCTTTATTGGACACATAAATAAAAAAGGCACAGTAAAAAACAATTAACTTAAAATTAGTGTACCACAATTGGCGGCCTTATCGCTTAAAGCGATCTCTTCCAGGCAACCTTTGGATGGAAAGGAATTTATAAACGACTAAAGAAGGACGTAGTGTACAATAAAGAATAATAAAAAACATACATATAATATTAATAATCTTATCTTAATTTATATAATCTCGTGTCACAATGTTTGTCCTCAATGGACTCCTAAACCACTTAACCGATTATAATAAAATTCGCACACCATGTGCAGTTCAATCCAACTTGAGAGATAGGATAGTTTAAATCTCAAATTATAGTCGCAATTTTAATTTATTGCTAATATAATTTGTTATAATTAACTGTAAGTAACCTATCTATATAGTAATTGAATTATCAATGAAGTAATTTGTAAAAATGAAGTATCTTTTTGTACGTGTTACTCCTAACCAAAAAGAAACCTGGCAATAACTAACCTTAGGCCTATATTACTTAAAGTAGGCGACCATACGTTTTTATCAAATCGCTAGTGCCTTGAAAATTCGCAAAACGGACACAACCGTCAACGACGTCTGCCCTCACGCGTCTGCCCGCGTTCGGGTCGCGCACTCAGCTATTAGCCGCTTCTTCCCCACCCCACGCCCCGTTCGCCTGGCGCCGCTGCATTTTAAATCTGTGATATCTTCGAAAATATTTATTTAATTTACATGCTGCAAAAAGCCATATTGATCTTTATTAAATGCACAATGTATTTAAGATACTTAATTGGATAAGGATTTATACTGTATTGCTTAAAATCGCTTCGTAAATAAGCCATTATTTCTCGTACAAAGTAAAGGATAAAAAATGGTTATTGTGGGTTATTCCTAAGAGATAAACATATACCATCACGGACTTTTTTGTAGACCTTTTTAAGTTGTACAATACTGTAGTAAATTGTTTTGATCTATCTTGTAGGATTCAGTCAGCGTTTGCAATGTAAGCGCAAAAAATGTGTTTTTTTTACGACCTTACATTAAAAACCTCAAAAATTGTAGCCTATGTGTTATTCTGATGTATAAGCTATAGCCTATGTGTTATTCTGATGTATAAGCTATATTGTGGTAAAGTTTCATTCAAATCCATTCAGTAGTTTTTACGTGAAAGAGTAACAAACATACATCCATACATACAAACTTTCGCCTTTATAATATTAGTAGGAAGTAGGATTATAATTAAACATAAAATACAAATATAAATATCCATCCATTTGCAAGCAGGTAGGGTAGGTAGCACAGGTGATTAGGCGCGAAAAGTGCACAAAGAACAGTCTTAAGATTAATTTATGCTATGTTTTTTTCTGTTAAAGTTACCACTGACCCTGTACAAAACCTAAGTGCAATCCTTATGCAACTCGTATGTAAACTACCCTCTTTCAATCCAGGATTAGCGGCGGGCTCCAGCGGCGCGGAAAGACGCCGGTTTTGGCACCGATCCGGCTCGATGGAACCTCAAATTGCTTACTGAGACGATATTACTCATATGCCTAGGATGCAAGTGTCGTCAGTGTTCCAGGGCGTTTGTGGAACTGGCAAGTTAACGAAATGCATAGACGATTTCTGTTTGCAAGCTTCTTTGTTTGAAGTTTGTTTTGTTGCAAGATTTTTTTGAGGTCGTCTTAGGAAGACGTGGTTGAAATATGTGAATGATTATAATTATGATAAGATAAGCAGTTATTAGCCTGAAAAATATAACAATACAAGTTCAAAAAATTTAAGAATCAAAAAACGTAAAAATAGTTTAAAACTTAACTAAAACTAAACTTATAATAGGCCAAAGGTGAAAGTAAAATTAAACGTGATTAAAATTATAATTGTACTAGCTGACCCGGCAAACGTTGTTTTGCCTTAAAAAGTTAAGGGTGAACAACCCTTATCATTTAGGGGTATGAAAAATAGATAGTAGCTGATACTCAGATCTACTGAATACGCATATAAAATTTCGTAAAAATCGGTCAAGTCGTTTCGAAGGAGTACAGTAACTAACATTGTGACATGGAAATTTTATGTATAAGAAAGAATAAGATAAGCAAAAGAAGCGATAAGAATATACTCGTAATATTTCGTTATAGAAGATAATGCCTAGAAATTTTAAAAATGTCGATATGTTGTTACTCCCTGCGACACATTCTCTTTATACCCACATTTGATTGTAGTATTGCACGTAGTTGCTAGTTTTATTGCCCATATCAAGTTTGCAATTTAGTTGTTACAATACCAAGTATCCGTTCTGGGACTCGTGAACTGGGGACGTTTGTAACGGAATAATGGAATAATACATTATTTCCTCTCTACATTAAAATTAATTAAAACTTTTGTTTGTCTGTCTGTTTTTGTTGTTTTTTATATCTTTCTGATTATATGCACGTCAACTACTACAATAAGAAGCTACAATAATAATAATGTAGCGCCTGTAGCTCGGCTAGCTAAGGTGACCTGACGCGATCATCGAAGCTAAGCAACTGTGTTTAGATGGGTGACCATGCACAAGACTGACGTTTTTCAAGTAGTATTTTCATCTGAGCGCTACTGTGGGTCGGATGACACGTTCAATTGTAGGTCAGGGCAGTTACTCTTAGTACAAGCAGTCGTTAGCCAAGTCAGAAGCCTTCGGGCGGCTTGAAAAACTCGACACTAGAGCTTGGCCACTTGACTCATACGAAGGAGAAAAAGAAGAATATTAACGACAATAGCTTGTGTATGGTTTGTTGTTGACGTACAAAAAAATAAATCAATTCTTATTTATGAGTGGACATAAGAGAGTGTGGCTCGGTGGTAAAACGTCTGCTTTTTAATCAGACGGCCCCGGTTCAATCCGACCCTACACCAATGAATATTTTTCCAAGTTATGTGTGGATTGCACTCGCTTAAGGTGAAGAAAAATATCATCAGGAAACTGACACGTTTGGGAACCAGAATATCTGAAGACGTGTGTCTTGCACCAATCTACACTAACTGGAAATGTTTACAAATACAAATACAAATCATTTATTGATAACACCAAAGTTACAAGTCAAAAAATAAAAAAAATTTAGTGGGCCTCTTATGCTTATAGCGTATGTATATAATTTGTGTGATCATAGTAGTCTATAGTATGAAATAACATATTTTATATTGTATTCCAGATTGACGCGGGTCCAACCGCAGGAAGCAGCTAGTGGACCATAAAATGTAGTTGAATTGATAATATAAAATGTTAATTCGTCGTTGCGAATGTATGTAATGAAATTGTTTCTAAGAAACGTACGAGTATATTTGGCTATTACTTTGAATTTGTGCTCGTATATATGTATACATAGTATTAGGAAGCGTGCTCCACCTTAGATCATAATATCGCTTACCATCAGGTGAATTATGATTAAGCGCAAGACCATTTATTGAAAAAAAATACAATCGTTATTACTCGTAAGTTTTTTTTTCTTTTTTTTATTGTAGGACGCATTTCACACACGGCTGGTTAGCCCCATACTAAACAATTTCTAGTTTATATTATGGTTGTTATCACAAGTGACATACTACGAGTACATATACCTACACAAATACTTTACAAATATATTTTTTTTTTTACACTCAGACTGCCATCGAATTTAGTTCAGCACATAGATGATGGCCGTGCCGGGAATAGAACCCGGAACCATCTGTTTGGCAGTCCGGCTTGATAACCATTACGCCAACGAGGTCGTCGAATCGTTGAATCTAAAACGTATGAGATCAATAAAATATTTCACACTCACTACTACCAAACTTAAACAACGAAGAAAACTTACATAAAAGCGTTCCGACATATTTTGCGTAGGTTTAGAATGATGGTGGTTTAAAGAAAGCAGTAAAAGTGTCTTAAACTTTTACCTGTCTATCAAAAGGAATTAATTTAAGCTTTTTCACACCGAAATTGTCACGTTGTCTGAATGTCGTGGAATGTTTAAAGATTAAAAAAAAAAGGAAGCAATCCTGCGAGTCAAACGCGCGAAGTTTCAGCATTACCAAGCTCTTTATTTGAATTCCCATATACACTTATGTTATTACACCTCGTCATTATGTTCTTTCTTTGTGTTCTTTCTTGAATTGGTTGCCTGGAAGAGATCGCTATTAGCGAGAAGGTCGCCAGTTAAGGCACTAGCTTTTATGTACTATATATGTGTTTTCTGTAATTTGTTCCATTTTTTTGTGAGTGTTTTAATAAAGTGTTTATCTATCTATCTATCTCTTTCTGCGTTATTATTATTCTGCATTAGCCAATTTGCTTATATCAAGTCTTGGATGCTAGTTTTTGCGTTGAGCCAATTTTGAACCAATATCGACGAAATTACTACTAATTGATGGATTTTTTTGTCATCTGCAATTTTTGATTTGGGGAATGGTTAATACATTTTTGGGACAAGGGAAAGTTGTATGGGAGCCTGAGACATTTTAATTTTATTTAAATTTTATAATTATAAGCAATAAGAATGTTGCAAGAGTTTGTTCGTAAGGTTAGCTGTTCGGAAATGATTTTATTTAAAGTTCTATTTTCCTCTTTCTTACTATAATAGATGTTTTATTTTAAATGTGTGTACGACCTAGTAGGCGTGAATAAAGCATTTTCAGTGCATGTTTGTGCTTTCTCCTATTTTATAAATATTATCATCTGAAATCCATTCAATTATGCAACAAACGTAGCGCAACTAAAAAGTATGCGCGTTGAGTTCGTATATACAAGGTTCTGCTACGCATGTTTCTACGATAAGCTACGGGCTTGCTCTTAAAATATGTATTAAAGTTTCATACTTTCTCTTCCATCTTTAAGTGTGCTCAATAATTTGCAATATTTCTTATTCTAAATTCTGCTAATATAAAGGATTTTCTGTACGTTGATAATACGGTATGTAATTTTGAAATTTAAAATTTGAACTATTTGTTTATCGAATCAAAAAAGCATTGTTGTTTTTTTGTACATCTACCTCTTTTACATTAAGAAAATATTTGTCAGAATCTATCTTTCAATAATCCCGTCACACACACAGATACAAGAAACATATATATGAGTCGAAATGAGAACGCAATTCTTTGAGACAAACCACACTTCATTAAAAGGCAAAATTAAAAACCATTTCAAAATTAAGAAAGCAATATTAAGATTAAAGATACTAAGTTTTTTTGTGAAATAGTCACCAGACAGATGATTAACGCCGCTAAGGAATGTATGTTTTTATAACAAATACAGTTAGGTATGTCACAATTTTTCCATTTATTTTCTCAGCATTAGCCTATTTTCTTCAAGTATTTTATATCTAGCTGAGTTTTAGCGGCCTCACGACACGGACCGTGATGGCGCATACTAACCAAAATTAACTGACCGTGCCACCTTGGAAGTAGATTGCATTTAAGAAAAGAAGTAGCTTGTAACTTTACGGACATAAGAATTTTATTAAGAAAATGAGTAGAGTTAAAGATCTGTCTGGACCATTCTTTTACGAAACAACTAATGATTGGTCGGGTCAATCGTTTCATACAAATATTTGTACCAGTGGTGGTTGTAAAATGTTTGCTGTTTGTAAAAGTCTGCGTATTTGTTTTCTGGCTGGTGAATTAACTTGAATTCTTTGCGTTGTTGGTTAGACTTAGATGTTTAAACGTAAGTAATTTGCTGTTGTTTTTTTTCAACGTTATATAGCTAGCTAACATATGAGAAGTACATATTTCAGTTAACCACATGAGTCAGCGACACTTGGCCAAAAATGGAGCATATCTTTTATGAAATTACTGGCCCTCAAGGTGGCTGATAGTACATACCGTTATGTGTTTGGGGACTTGTTTTAAACTTGATGTCAAGCACTAGAAAATGCTCTACCACCGCGAAAATTTTAGATATGTAAATATAGTAATAAATGATAAGTGTGTTCTTTACCATCAGTGGGAATATAGTGAAAATAGTGTATTATGACATATATAAATCTTGTTAAGATATACACCAAAGAAATGTTTTTTTTTTACACGCTTTATATTAGCTTCACCTGTATGTTTGTTTGTAACCGACTTCTTTGGGCGCGATTTTGACCCACTTTGAACGGCCAGATTTCGTTGAAACTTTGTAGATTTATTGAGGACCGATGACAATACACTAATTTGATAAAATTATTTATTATTTTTGTTTGTATGTTTGTTTGTAACCGACTTCTTTGGGCGCGTTTTTGACCCACTTAAAACGGCCAGATATGCGTGTTTTTTAGCTTTTTTAAACTACTATTATTAATATGTAACAGGCACCTACGTTCTTCTCAGTGGAGGTCTCGCCAACGCTCTTTTAATTTTTTTTTATAATATAGGTTTGTACTTACGTAATAGATGAGTTCGTATATAATATAATAAAATAGTAGTTAAACAATACTCTCTCACCATAAAACGAAACAGAAAAATAAAAATAACTACCTGCACTCAGAGTTTTAAGAGTGTGAAATAGTTAACACAAACAACAGCCCTGGGTTACACTACAGGTACTATATTCTATTAGGCTAACTAGGATGAGTGTGTTTGTTATTTAGCACATTCTATGCTTAAGAGGGCATGAAAAAAAAAACATTTAGGAAACTTTCGCCTCAAAATCTTGTTATGGCAGCATGGATTTCAAATTCATCACAATGTATTTACTTTAATTAATTTCATCATCATCATTATCAGCCCGTAGTCGGTCACTGCTGAGCATAGGCCTCTCTTCTTGTACGCCAGTCATCTCGGTTTTGCGCTGCTCTCATCCATGTCCTGCCTGTGGTGTTGCGGATGTCGTCGACCCAGCGTGTTAATGGTCGACCGACGCTTCTTTTGCCTGTCATAGGCTTCCAGTCCGTCAATGTTTTGGCCCACTTACCATCGCTCTGCCTCGCAACATGTCCTGCCCAGCACCATTTGAGTTTGGTGATTGTCTTGCCGATGTCACGCACCTTGGTGTGGCGCCGGATCTCGACGTTCCTCACGAGATCTTGCAGTTTGATGCCGAGCATCCATGGATCTTTGAGCAACTTGAATTTTACTAACTATCTCCTTAGTAAGAGTCCATGTCTCAGCACCGTACGTCATGTTAATTAATTTACTGTTTTTTCAATTCACTGGAATCAATGTGGAAACATGATGGTAAAATTTTCTTGATAGACCTGGTTGTTTGTTACAAAAACAGTAGCAAGGTACGCTTTGAGGTTCTGTTTAACAATTAAAACCTAGTTGATTCAGGTGTGTATTAGACGATTATTTGTTTATTTTTTCATATTCTTATTTTGCTTAGCGAAGTAAGAAAGAATATATAAATATAATTTTTAACCGACTTCAAAGAACGAGGAGGTTATATATTCGACTGTATGTATTTTTTTGTGTATGTTCACCGATTTCTTTATCAAATTAAACCCTTTTTATTTTCGATCATATATTTTTTGCTGCCCCACTATGCTAAAAATAGAAGGAGTATTAAAAGCATTGGATTTCTCCAATTAATCCAATGGTTTTTTTAAGTATACCTAACGACAATTTTTAAATATTCGGGTGAAGATGATCCAAATGCTAGCCCACTACCAAATGACAGTATTTAAAAGGAAACAATACATTTTTAGTAGAATAAGTATAGTGCGGCTCAAATTGAATTTTAAAGCCAGCACTTTAGAACACAATTTGAACCGAACTAGATTTACTTATAATACAAGGAAGTATTCTTAAAATATGAGCTCAATTATTACTAAGAAAAAGGTTTCTGTGAATAAAATCATATTGAAGATTAAAATAAACGTGTCTCTAAGTTTTTACTTGTCTAAAAATACCACTGAAATATTTTTCAAAGGTTCTTTGCCCGATATTATTTTTGTCACGTTAATTAAATACTTAAGCCTTAAGTTTGAGAATGGCGTAGGTGGCCGTAAGTCCTTCAGATTCAATCACTCCATGTTTATAAAAAGGTTTGTTATTTCTGTCTGTCTGAAAATAGACTCGTCGCTAATAACATTAAGCGATGTTTATTTCTGTAAAACAACGTACAAAATATGAGCTGAAAGACAGTATGTAAGCTACTAGCTTAGTCATTTTATATATAAAAAAAATATATAGTAGCGCACGTAGCTCGCCTAGCAAGGTGAACTGACGCGATCATCGAAGCTAAGCAACGGTCGATGCGGATAGTGTTTGGATGGGGTTTGTTTTTTTGTTTGTTTTTGATACATTTCACACACGGTTGGTTAACCCCATACTGAACCATTTCTAGTTCGTATTATGGTTGCTAACACAGCTGATATACTACATATACATATATATAAATACATATTTAACACCCAGACCCACAGCCAACAAATTTGGTTAATCACAAAGATGTTGACCGGGCCGGGAATCGAACCCAGAACCTTCTGATTAGCAGTCCGGCATGGTAACCTTTACGCCAACGAGGTCGTCAAATGCACAAGATTGTCGTTTTTCAAGGGTCATTTTCATCTGGACGCTACCGTAGGTCAGATGACACGTTAAATTGTAGGTCGTAGGTCTCAGTACAAACAGTCGTTAAGCCAAGTCAGAGGCATTCGGGCGGCTTGAAAACTCTCACTTGCTTAGCTCAAACGAAGACAAAAGGAGCAGTTAAAATAGCACAAAGTTGCATCACATGTTAGAAAGTCCGACACCCACTACTGTGTTAGGTTTATACGAAACGGGTGGGTTAGGGGATGGGATCCCCGTCAATGGAAAGTGTGTCGGCAACCGAGCCACAGCGACGCCACGACTATACAGCTTACGGCTACAGGATGTTGTGGGAATACTGGCTCGAATGAAGCGGGTGTTTAGGAGACGAGACTTGTTTTACAGAGTAGTTAGTTAGAGCTTGTAGGTCTATTATTAAGAAGTTGATTTTGTCCTTACTTTTGCACTTTGTCTAAGCCTTGCCACCTTATGGCCAAATGGCCATTGAGAAACTTGACAAGTTAGCGACGCTCAGCCCCATGGTGCAGCATGCCTAGTCTAGAGTTCTTGGCTCTCGGGCAGGCTGCCGGACTACTACGTTAATTGCTTGGTGATAGATCTTTCAACTAGAGGATAGTATATAAAAAAAACTCTATGCTATGGTTTCGTGACACTGATTTCCTTCACCAAAAGCTGGAACTCATAGGCGGGAATGGAACCCATGCCCTGCAGGACGTAAGGTGTCTGCACACCAGAATAAGCTGTCTATGCTTTAAAAAAAACACAGTTGACAGTGAAAAAATACTAATTGACAATGAAACTAATGCCCCACAGCACAGGATTGAAAGGTATTTGTGTAGCTATAGGTTAGTTGTTAGCAGTAAAAGTTGTGGTATAAATAGGATCGTAGTGTGAGATCTCTGGTGCTCTGCACTACAGGCCCCTTGAAGTACGTAGGCATCCACTCACATAGCTATAACTAATCATTACTTTATGTACCTAATTCTAAGATGTATACATACAATAAACGATTGTTTTTTTTGAGCTTTGTGTGAATCCTCGGAACTTCCACAGGGAATCGTGTCCCTTCGCAGTGGCCCAGCTCGTAAAGCCTTGTCTGTAATGCATTTCTGTTACCAAAGAGAAGCATCCTGTAAAAATGTAAGATTTCAGACCACTCCCACGCAGATTTTTCCCGCGTAGGCGACGCTTAATAAATTCGTAGTATATTAATTCAGCTTAGTCATGGGGTATGGGTATCTGCCCCCATGGGTAGGGGAGGTGATGGGGGCTAGAAGGTTCTGTTTATGTGGGGTCAAATGGAGGACAAGTAATAGGGACTAAAAATAGAACTTGCGCTGTAGATTTACTCGTAATTTTGTGAAATTGCGTTGGATTGTGAAATGGGTTGTCTGTTATTGTAAATTGTCTATTCTGCAGATATACGGGTAAGATATGTCTTATGTATGGAATTCTTAAACGGGCTAGACACATTCATATTCAAATAGCTTGATTGAAGTGTTAAAGTGTTAATATAAATGTGTAAAATATAGAGGATCAAAAAATCAGCACTAAGCGCTTCACTTTCACATTAGTTGTGCATACGACCTTTGGTCGTATCTCTGTGAAACTCCTTGCCGGATTTCCTGTTACCACTTGAGAGTGAATTGGTTTCTTCTAGGATAGCGCTCCTCCTAGACTGTAACATAATTTAGCACCAGGTCAGATACGGTAAAGCGCCTATCTGTCTACCATATAAAAAATATAGACATTTAACTTATCTTAACCGGACATACATAGCAACGACTGTTGTATACGGAAACTAAATACGCTTTTTACGGTAATTACTCGTATGTAAATAAAATAAATTTATTTTATACATATAAATAATAGGTCTCCAATACGTCTTTACCACTGATAGCTTAAAAAAAGTGGATATGATACATCAGGAAAAAAATATATATCTATAGTTGTGTTAAAACTAGCTCGGTTAATAAATGAATGCTATGCAAAATTCTAACTTCAGTGTTTAGTAATTAATTAATTCCATACAAAATCAATATTTTTCTTTTTCTTTGTTCTAGGTTTGCGTTTGTCCAGAGTTAGCATGATTTTCAGCAGCGCTAAATACATGATTTTGTTTTTGCGGCTTTTAAAAAAGTTAGTAAGTAAGTCAAAATTGTGACCCTTAAAAGTAAACATTAGTTCCCAGTATCCCTGCTCCATTTTAATAATAATATCTGTGTAACAATTTATTTGGCATAATAAACTTTTAGCCCACGCTATGAAAAAGTTACGTTGCTCAGTTTCATGCTCCAATAAACATATTTTATTGTTATTTTCTTCTGCTTTCTTTGTAGTGTAGTAGTAAATTTTCGTATCACGTAATTGTTACCTACATTTAAGGATAAACATCCCAAATCGCAAGTTGCAAATTTCGCTCTCTTTTTTTAATACTCACAGCAATAAATAAATAAATAAGGTACTCATTTTTTATTAGTTTTGACGTGACAACGTCTTAAATTAGGTTGCGGCTGGGAGTCTCTTATGAAAAAGTGTAACGCCCGGTAACGTTACGATGAGTCACCGAACGAGAGAGAGGCCCGCCGAATGCCTTGCGTCTCTCTCCCACTCAACTATGATGACGTTGTCACGTAAAATCTTCGCCCGTAAAACCGACTTTACAGGCAACCATTTTTTTTTAATCTTATTATCTTCTATCTGTAATAAATGATAAAAGTATTACTTCAAGTATTATACGAGGGATTTAAAGTTACTTAGTCAATTACGTATATTGTAATGCCAAATATATAGGTTAATAAATAATCCTTACCATTTGATAGTTATATTTTACCAGAAATATAATAAAATTAATGTTTAAGAAAGCTTTCAAACGTGACATTTTGCCCTTTTTTAAGATCGTAGGTACGAAATCTTCATTCGTGTGTCTGACTCGCAGTTGGCCAATTATTTCTATGTAACTAAAGCTACACAAGTCGAAAAAGGAAGTGTACCGTTTATTTAATAATCTCACTGCGAATCATTCTGCTTTCTTAATATAGCGGGAACAAATGACAAAAAAGAAGTTCAATTTTACTTTCTTAGCTATAAAAGAAATTGATACTAAATTATCTGTAAATAAAATTAGCAGCCGCTTTCCTGTAATTCTTGTTTTCCTTCTTCACTGAGCGTTATTTACGAGTAAGGAATTCAGAACAACTGCCCATTGCTGACTCAGTGTGACACCACAAAATAGCAAGTTACATTATTTTCGTCACCCTTAACCTTTGCAATATTGTGTCGGGCTTGCCATATAATGTGGGAAAAATAACCAAAAATAAAGAACTTAATAACGAAGATAATAACCCCTCTCCATCCAAAGGTTGCCTGGAAGAAGCTTTAAGCGATAAGGCCGCCAATTTTGGCACACTTATTTGTAAGCTTTTTCTTTTTCTTTTTAAAATTTCATGTTTGTGTCCAATAAATAATTTTCTATCAATCTATCTAATTCTTAGCACATGTTTATTTATAAACACTGCGTTGCTACCTATGTTAATTCGGACAAAAGTATCTTATGTAAGTTAAGTTCATATGCTAAAAATATTTTCTATTATTAATAAGGTGTCACCTTAAAAAATATTACACCATTAATTAGATCTTAAAAAATGTTTACTTTATTAAAATGACTAAACTCACAAATATTCGTAATTTCAAACTTACAGGTGAAATATAACTAACTATTACTAAGAAGACTTAGACTGGCAATCTAAAAACATTTCACCGAACGCACAAAACTTTGAGATAAAAACTTCCCTGTCTCCTAACTTTTAAAGGAAGTTCTTTAAACGGGCAACACTGGTAACGGAACCACCAGACGTGGCGTGGTTTCCGTCGCCGTATATTGGCATTTTCCCAACTTTATCAACGTCTTTTCATTCATATATTCATACTACACATTAGGCATTTCTATTAAACGCGTGGGTGTTGATACATTTATTCTTTGCCGAATAAACGTCAAGGCTTATCAACTTTCTGATAGACATAACCTAATCAGCGCTAATCAATCATAATTATTCTAATAGATAAAAAAATCCGCGTTTCTTGGCTGGCTTTGAAAGAAATTGACTGAGATTGAGTTCTATTCGGTCTAGTAAATGTTTTTCATGAATACTTGGCTAGATTTTATTGTTATCGCACTCACACATGTACATACAAACCACTGAAGAGACCATGACAGCTCGTGTCAGGGAAGTCGGGCGTGGGTCGTCTTGCGTCCCATGTGTTTGATCTCCACCAATGACTGAGCTTTCACTGATAAAAAATAATTTTTACGAAACAATAGCATGGGGAAAGAGCACCATCCACCATCGGACGAGTAGGAAAACACCAAGGCGGTACCGTTATACTGTGGAGGTGCCTAAGTCGCGTACTAAGCGGTTTGCCTCCACCTTCATTGCGCGTGCTGCCAAGGTGTGTAATTCTTTGCCAAATTCCCTGTTCCTCGATAACTATAATCTAGCAGTTTTCAAGGCAAATGAACCGGTCTTCTGGGCAAGCGTGCTCCACCTTAGATCGCAATTTCGCTTAAAAAAGTACGCTTACGAGTAAAAAAAGCATTTTATAGTGCCCGCACGGCTAGATACAACTCTCAATTTAAAAATCTATCGCTAAGCACCTACCGGTGTTCCCGCAGTCTCCTTGAGATAAAGTTATTCTAGACTAGGCATGCACCTTCATCTTCAGCCAGTGTGTCGTTAAGTTGTGTGTTAACGCGCCCTGCAGGTCAGTCCATTAGGATGTCTGTCATTTTGAATTTCAGATAGAGGTTTGATCATTTGAAGTGGTCAGACAGTTGCAAACCATAACAGGTAAACATATTGAAAATATGGTTCGCTGAAAAAATATATTATGAATGAGTTTGGAGCTTACGTCAGATTATTTGGCTCCGTGCCAAAACGCAAAGATGTGGGACGAAAAAATATTTCCAAATGCTAGAGGTCAGGTCATGAAATTAAATATCTGACGAGATATGAAATGGGGTAGGCAGGAGCCAATTTATAGTTAGTTATTGCTAGTGAAATATTTTTTCAGGCCGCGTAAAGCCAAGCAAGCAAGTTGGACACCTTTGGCCAGAATACTTATATTTTGCCTAATTACCTGATTGATACCTGACTTGGTCGGTATTCGTCCAAGGGTATAAATAAACAAAGATCATAAAAATAAAATACCTCAATATATTATTTTGCTCCCCTAGCGCCAAGATAGGTTCAATAAAATAAATACTTTTCATTCAATACATTTAAATGAAATAAGCAAACGCATTTGTAATGAACAGTAAAATATGAGTGAAAATAAAAATCTCCTCTACTAAAGCTTTTGTAATAAAAAGTAAAATGTAAATAAAAACCTTTTCTTAAAAAGCTTCTATAAAGAAAATTTTAATATAAAGATAAATCTTTCATCAACTAAAGCATTTGTAATGAAAGGTTAAATATGAATAAAAATAAAAACTTTTCTTTTAAAGCTTTTCTAAGGAAAGGTAAAATAAAATAAAAATCTTTCATTAACTAAACCTTTGTATTCTAGTTACATAAGTTCCATTTTGTAACACCCATAAAAGTTTTCTCTTAAAATATGCTGAATTCACTTGCTCCACTAAGATAAAAATAATTAATTCGTGCACAGAATGGAGCTTATTTTATTATAATACTTTCAGTTGTGCCAAACGAGGCCATTGCGTTAGGTAACCGAGATTTAATTAAGATACCTACTTGTTTTCATTTCAGTACAAAAGGTATTTGCTGTAAAATATATTGAAATCAGCCAGTTTCAATGTAAATGTGCTTTTAGCTAATTCGATACGATATCAACGAGTTTTCACTAATAACAGTACTCGACTGGGTAAATATTTGAAAACTGAAAATTTGGTTTAGTCGGAAATATTTTTGACATGATATTATCCCATGTTATATCTTAAAAGTTTTTTTTTAATAATGAATGGGCTTGTGTTTGGTGACAATTTACCAGTAACTAAGCAAAATTGTGACTTTTAAGTGTGAAAAAGTTAAAGTTTGCGAAGTAGAAGAATTAACTACTTTATTTTTTCATATTATATTTACGTCAAAAATACTTTAATAATAATTTATTTTAATTTGCCGGGGCTAAGTCAAAATGAGAAATATGACTATGTATTTATTACCGTGTTTCTAAACAGTAGTACTAAATTATAATAGTAGTTTGTGCGTGCTAGACATCGTATCGTGTCGAATCTTCTGAAAGCATCCTTAGACCCAGTTACTAAATGAAGCGGCCGCAGACTCGGCAGCGAATTGAATTTATTCCGTCGCGAATGCGGGAAATTGTATCACTCGCACTGTATTATTTTTCGAAAACGCTGACGATGTTTCGATTTCGCTTTCCGAATCGACAATTGGGTTCGAGTTGTTATTTTGCGCGCTTTTTTATCTTGATTTTTATTTCGTTTTGTTTAGTCCACTGTGTGTGAATGAGGACATGAGAGCGAAAGAAGTGAGTGTAGAGACGACGGCTGATAGAGGAGAGTGGAAGCGGAAAATTTGCTGTGCTCACCCCACTTAGTGGAATAAGGCAAGGAAGACGAAGAAGAAGTTTAGTTCGCTGTTTCGTTTAATAAACTGTACTAATGTAATACATTATACAGATCTACGAACTCCAAGCCCTAGTTCGTCTACGAATCCATCGACGAACCAAAGATCGGGATGTCAGATTACCAGTAATGCATAATCAGGAATGGAGGAGGATATGTGGTTGGAAGAAATGATGACAGGAGGAGTAATGCCGTTATATCACGGTGGCTGTGAGTTGGGCCGACAACTTTATTAGAGTACTAGATTCTAGACGAGGCCAGCACAAATTCGACACAGGTCGTACAAGTAGGGAGGCCTATACACAGTAGTGGTATAAGGAGAGATTCAGATTCAGATGTTTTATTAACCATAATAACATTCATTGTTTTTGGTACGTCATTTACAATGATATGTCTCAATGTTAAATATAATTTAAATGTCCGCGAAAGTGTGAAATACGTTAAATTTACAATTAAATTATGTTTTTATTTATTATCTTTTATTTAATCTGAATTTAAATTAATGAGCGAAGGATGATGTGATGATGACTGACATAGATGAGTATATACAAACTGTACAATGTTCAGTAGAATTATGACCGTAAAAAAAGTTCACTGAAACAAATTGCAAGTTCAATTTTAAAAACTGCACCGAAATAATGACCTAAGAAATATGAAATCCAGAAAATTGAATCATGCGCCTCATTTAGTGACTTGTTTGCGCCAAAATAATATTTTGACTGCATCAAGAAAGGAAGAAAAATGGGATAAAGCTGTTTGAAAACAATGATAGATAGATAGATTATTATTTATTGGACACAAAAATTAAACTATTTAAACTAAAATAATAACCTGTATCAATATAAAGTATTTACGAGTATGTATGCACATAATTAAGTAAATATAGCTGTGTTAGCAAGCATAATACAAAATAGAAATGGGTTAGAATGGAGCTAACCAGCCGTGAGTGAAATGAGTCCTTATATTTATTTATTTTTATTTACGTTTAATAATTCAATTATGTCTGATACCTGGTCGTTCCCCGTTGCGTTTTTTCCATTCATTTCTGATCCTAGAAAACTGTAGCGCCTGTAGTTCCTAGCTAAGGTGATCTGACGCGATCATCGAAGCTAAGCAACGCTCGATGCGGACGGTGTTCGGATAGGTGACCATGCACAACACTGTCGTATTTCTAGTGACATTTTCACCTCGCGCTACCGTGGGTCGGATGACACGTTAAATTGTAGGTCCCTACTCTTAGTCTTAGTACAGACAGTCGTTAAGCCAAGTAAGAGACCTTCGGGCGGCTTTAAAGCTCTCGACACCAGAGCTTGGCCACTTAGCTCATACGAAGAAGAAGAATTGCTGATTACTCATTTTTTTATATTTTTTTTTGCTATTTTGGCAGATAGTTTCTATTTTAATTTGTTTACCTAATGGCATTAAGCGATGGCACCGCTATTACCCGTGGTAATCTAGACAACTGTAAGCCCTGCGAGACAGGTTTATCCTAGTGCAGAGCTTACAGTCACTCGCCAAAGCGGTTACCTACCGTTTCCATAAGTCTTAATTTTTGTTATATCTTTTGTGTAGCCATATTTTTATTTGAAATAAATAATTTTGTTTGTATTTGTATTTTTTTTATCCTTCCACGTTGTCCCCACCAGACCTGGTGTTCCCGACAGGTGCTCCTCTTTCCTCTTCCTCGTAAAGTCGTTTATTCATGCTTTAAAGGAAACCGCAAGGTTATCGAGTCTTACTATCTTACAGTTAAATATATGACTCGCTTAATAGTCTACTTGATTGACGTTTAGTTAAGTAAAGTGCTTTAAATTTTTATGTCGTCGATCAATCAACTTTAATTCAGAATTAACTGATGTAACAGGTTTAAGTGTGTAAGGAAATATTTGGTGTAATGAAGTCTCATTAGCTGTACTGTTTCTAGTTTAGTTATTTCGTATAGTATAAATACTTTGGTATTTATAATGTATGTACTCGTATATTTTCAAGTGCATATATTCGTAACAAGCTTCACCCCGCGGTGTCACCCGAATTACTTCAAGATTAAAAGTAGTATATGCGTTTATTTAGAGTCTAAACTATGTCCGTACCAAATTTCATCGAAATTAGTTCAGGCGTTTGAGCGTATTTAATATACAGACACTCGATTCTGATTTCTGATTCTGTTTGAGATTGTATTGTGTAAGAAATGTTATTATTTACCTTACCTTATTCTACAATAATGGGTTGGCATAGCAATTTTTCTAATTGCACTTCATTTTTCCTTTTTGTCTAATACTAGTTATTCTATATACCAAACGGAATCGAAATTTAAAATTAACATTATGTCATCATATACTTTAAAATTAAAATTACCTAATATAAGATACAATCTGAACTTTGATTTACGGCCATATTGATGTGCGAATGACATTTTATTACATATAATATACCTACATGTTATGATAATAAGTATTTATTACGACTCACATAAGTCGTAGATCATTTTGACACTGTGACAAGATTTTTTTACACTTCATCGGAATTTTCGTGCATCTTTATCTAAAATCGAAGAAGAAAACGAGACGGTGCTTTGTAACTGATACTAAATATTGGGAAGAATCGAATTTGATAGATATCAGGCCTTGTTTTTACTTCATGTCTCTAATAAAATACAACTTTTAAAGGTGCCATAAAGAAATCTGCATAATAGATCGAAATTTATTTATGGTGCAATATTTATTACGTTAGACTATAAGAAAGCATGATTTATGACTGACTTTAAGTATTTAGATGCGTTTTATTTATTATTTATAATTAATCGGAGACACTGGTTTGCGTTATAAAATTATAAATTATTGTTATTTGGTATTTTGTAATTTAGAAGCTTGTGTGAAGGACACGATGTATATTCGTATTATACATACTCGTATGTATTTGAGGTGGACGATTAGTGTGGTGGTACCTACTAAACATTATTTACCTTATTGATGTATGACCGTGAGATACGTAACAAAGAATTAACCTTGTGAATTATAAACTTATCTATTATGCATCCAGCTAACTAGGAAATTAAATGTCGGAGTTACTTCTTTATTTATTGAAGGGCCTACAAATTTTAATAAATTCGTTAGAACAATAAATTAAGATTTTACTTTCCAAATAAATCATTTTTCTTTAAAATAACTTCAATAATGTATACTTGAGTGAAAAATTTGGTACATGGGGTATCCGTCTTGTTAAGTAAGACGTGCTACAAAAATGGAAAAAATATATAATACCTACTTGTATGTTACTGGAAATAATAAAAGATTCAAACACCAAAGTTCAATATAGTTTAAAGATTAGATGTTGGTTTAATGTTAGTCATATAAATTTAGATTAAGTACTGTAACGAGTAAATACAAATCAAAAAGTAATTTAAGTGCTGCCATAAAAAATATTGATGTTAAATAACTGTAGGAAATGATTGAACACTATCAATAAACTAGTTTTTATTGATAACTGATAATCGCACAATAATTAAGCGTAAAATGCAAATTTGTTTCTTAACAAGGCTTTTTATAAATCAAACTAACTGTTAAGTGTCTAGGAAGTAACTGATCCAGTTTTAAGCTCATTACATTTTTTGTTCTGTTGATATTTAGTTTTTATACGGCGATGATCTTCAATGATATTGAAATAAAGGTTTAATAAGTTTTTTGCTGTCTGTGGCTTAGTTTCCTCAATACCAGACCTTGCCTCGTCCAGATGTTCAAATTAGCAAGGATTTAATAAGAAAATTAAATATTTGGAGCAGGCATAGCAAATAAAATATGCTTTATTGTTTATTTGTTTATGCTCTGTCAAAATTAACTAGATAACCATTTTAGAAATTTGTCTATTGCACGCGCCGTACTGAAATTTATTAACTGGCTCTTCTTAATTCATATGCAGAAATTATCAAGTGAAGCTGTTCACTGAAAAATAAATAATTAAAATTAAATAGTAAAATATGCCAAGATCTTATAAATCTTAAGACACTATCTAGTCATCACTAAATAAATAGAATTAGATTAACATAAGAAATACACATCTTAATAAATTTTGCCAGTCCTTTATTAAAGTCCTACAAATGATTAACACCGGGTATGTAGGTCATGTCCATTAAAAGTATTTTTAATGTTGTTGTGTTTTAATGTTTAATCTCTACTAATATTAAAATTAACAGTATAAGACCGAAATAAATAAGTAAACACGTTTCAGTAAGTTTTGTTATATGCCACATCCATCAAGAGTCGTTTTAATAAGTTTCAAAGCTCCATGTCAATTAAATAAGCTGTAGGTAACAAGCGGCACGCTGTCTAGCAAATTGTATTTTTTGTATCAAGTGTAAACGTTCTATATTCAGTTCAGTTTTTTGCTTCGCATCTTCACAATGACAACGTCTTACTCATAAAGCTATGAATGCTGCGACTAAGTACATTAACTCGCTAACAAACGGAGATTTATTACGCGATTTGACTATTTTTGACGTTTTTTTTTTGGTGATGATGAATTTGTGTAAAATGGTTAGTCGTTATGGTTTTGGATATAAATAGAACGGGGTGACATGAATAACTTTGGTGTAGATACTGCATAACTCAGCGAAACGCATGGTTCTTCTTAAATACAACCATAGAACTACATTCAAAAACCTTGCTTCACACGTCTTTTATTTCTAAAGCGGTATTATTCTCTAAGTAGCTATTATTACTGAAAGAAAGAAGTAAGAGAAACTAGCTTTCTCAAACTCAGGGAATCTTACTGAGAAAGCTAGAGCCTGTAAACTGCAAAATTTAGAATAACACTAATATAAGATTTTTTTATCTCTTAGCACATACATTTTATCTTAAGACCTAAGGTCATAAGTTCGATGTCCGACAATGAAGCTTGAGCTTTCGGTGAAGTAAAACATCATGAGGAAACCATAACCATAGCATTTTCTAGGGCTCACCTGACTAGCTACCATCCTCAAGTTGAAAAATCTGTCGCCAAGCCTAACAGTGTATTCCGGCTCCTTGAGCCAGTTATTCCAGACGCTCCACCTTAGGCAAGAGTGTCTAGCCCTATTGGTCAAATGTTTAGCTATAATGAAAGAAAAATATTAAAAACTAACTGATTATAAGCTTAACTTTTTATATTTCTCTGTGTAGTGTTATTTTTTAAGATTTAATGTTGTACATATTTACTCAACATTAAATAAATTAAACATATCTGAAGTCGTTAATCTTCCAATTTCTTTATCATTACTAATGTAATATCGTATGCCATTACGATATTATATGACCATTGCCCAGAAAGACACGTGGCAAAATAACACCTTTCAAAGCCAACCAAGCAGATGACCAAAACGTACATCAATCGAACCCCTAATCCGTTTAAATGGACCTCCCTGCGTGCTATATTTTGGTAATTGTCACAATGGCCGACGATTATCGAATTATTTTACTAATCTTTTCACTTTAAACCACAAGTAAATAAAGCTTATACGCCATTGCAATAGAGTTGACTTTGGGTTGTAAATAATTTGGCAGGATTCGGTCCTCAGCATGTCGAATTGAGTCGTCGATTTCGGACGGAAATAGACCAATTCATTCCCGGATTATACGTTTCCTATTCATAAAGGACTGTAATTGTTGGTCATTTCATTGGTGATAGATGGCGCATGCCGGGGTGCGATGAATACGATTCGATGTAGGTAAATCGATTCACAATCGATTCAGTGACGATTTATCGATTTTGTGCGTCATATATTTCTACTAATTTGTCGTTTCTGCGGTTAGATTGAATTACTGTAATGTTATAGGACGAGGGGTGGAAAAGTAGGGGAGTGATGCGTAAGTCCGAGTAAGAAAATCGATTGCTGTGGTCAGTCTCCATTATTAGACGTGTACTCATTGTGTGATTTGAGAAATAATTTAGACTCAATTATATACGCTACAATAGCTCTGCAGACATTACAATTTGAATGGTTTTCGCTAATTTCCAAAGTTTGTGCAACTATTATATTTACTATTCCAAATAGATTAAAGCAATTCATTAGAAAAAATGTGTTAGGTTAAATCTTTTAGATTAGTCTTAAGTATTTATTTCATTAGTTCTAAGAAGGGAAGGGTCCCTGGATCTCGCGACACAGGCTTGCCTAGAAGGAGGTTCAGCGGCACACCAACCTAGTATATTTTTTTTTTCATTTTTGTCTTCAGTCTAGTAATGGTGTATATACTTAGCCTTAAGTTTATAGAACAATAAAAATACATTTGAATTTGAATTAAAACTATCTGTGGTTTAACTGTGAACATATTACGTTCAATTTCTCAAATGTTTTTGTTGATTCGGTATTCGAATTCATAGCCCTATCTAATCTCCTATTACAACATCCACGTTATAACGCCTACTTTAAATTATTGCTTTGTTTATGTTCTTTATTGCAATAAAAGCGAAAAATATACCATTCGAAAATACCCGTATAATGCCACTTAAAGTGACGTGATGAAGCCTATTAATCGTCTTGTGAGGCCAGTTTTTATTTCCTAATGGCTATAAAGCTAGCTTAAGCTATTTCTACTAGTCTTTGTTTTCCGTTTTATTGGTCTTCTATATTATTATCCCTTCCTACGTTTGCTTATTGCTTATCTGATTTACCTATTTAAATTCTTCGTAGAATCACGTTTTGAATCAGTGACGCGATTTGTTTTAGTTTTATTATTGTGGTGGTCTATAATTGTAAATGCGCGTTGTTTGTGATGAAGTCAGCAGTTTTTAAGACAAGAGTGAAAAAGTTTCTTCTGGGCAAGCATGCTCCACGATAGCATAAGCAACCCACATAAGTATAAGCAACCCACTATTCGTTTCCACTGCTGGGACTCGCGGCCATCTCTCACGAGGAGAGAGATAAAGGCCGTAATCTACCACGCTGGCTAAGTGCGGGTTGGCGGATGACACATGTCTTCGGATATTGTGGTCCTCAAACATGCCGGTTTCCTCACGATGGTTTCCTTCACCGTAAAACGAGTGCAAATCCACTTTACGATGAAGGAAAACATGAGCCAAGAGCCTCACAGAAACATAATGTGAAAATATTTTAGCATAGAACATATTTGATTGATAAATGGTAATTTATCTATCAATTTAGTATCGAACCATAAAACCTCATTATTTATTTTTATTACATCTAATTCATAAAAATGTTCAAGTAACTATTTGGGTTTACGATTCCCAATCCGATTTGTAGAGAATGATAGAAACGCCCATTAAACAGAAGCTTGTTAATATCTATAAAATTGTTATTGGCAATCACATTTGTATAATAAAGTATAAGCGACACACCTATGTCTTTGATGCTGTTATTCGGATAATAAATACCAATGATTTGCCCTGAGTAGTTAGAGTTACGTATGCGGTCAAAATAAAGCGCGGTATAGAGCAATGAAAATAATAAAGGTTCCGTACAATTATCTTAAAATAATAGTTTTTTTTTTCACGGTATCCCCCTTAAATATTAATTTTAATTTTATAATTTATTTATAAAGTTTATACATACATACTCGTAGTATGTGTGAATGTTTAGAGGGTCTACAGGGTTATACAGATCGAGTAACAAATTGCTAAAAATTACATTTTTATATGGATATACATAACTTGTGAAAAATTCAACTTTCTAGCTATCAAGGTTTCTGAGATACAGCCTGGTGACAGATAGACACACAGTGGATACTAAAATCGGAGTTGGCGGGCTTTTCAATTGTATAATTATTGAATGAGACTTCAAAACAAATCTGAAATTATAAAGGTGGCGCGTAGAAAGACTCAAGCGCATTGTTTGCGTGGATATGTAAGTACATAAATCATAATAAATTAGATAACGTAAATAACCTACATAAGTAATTATAAATTATCATTGTTAATTTTATTAGGGGGATTACCTGTGGTAATAGAAAACTATAATTATGTCAAGATCTACTTGAACAAGAAGCGATAAAATAATATTACCTACTTTATTTGCGTCAATACAAAAGAGATTTTAGTTAAATTATTTTCGATAATTTGAACAATTTAACATCTAAGTAGATTTAATACAAATGATGAAAAACTGCTCAAAATTGGAATTTGCCGATCCTACGCTGTCAATTAGCCTTAATAATTATCTATAATTTTTACTACACCATTCTAGGTTAGGCTATTCCAAATCTCTAACCTTAATAAAAATACTATAATAAGTCTAATCCTGTCATACTCGTAATTCAGTTAATCCCAACGAAATTCCCTCAAACTGCTTTCTTCACAGATCGTAAAGTTATAACACGAATTATTATTTTTATTTTCATCAATTACCATGTAAATGCGAATCGAGCCTGGGACGCGTATCAATAAAGCTCGATGGTCAATAAATTGTAATTTTGGGAAAGTTTGAAGTCAAAATTATATGGTTCAGTACTGTCACTCCTGTTTCCTCCTAATTGGAAGTTTTATTACGGAATTTAATTAGATTTTTGGATAAGAAAGTGGAACTAGTGTATTTTTATGTATAATGGTCGATAATACACTATCGACATTTTTGCCGATAAGGTAATGGTGGTGGATAGTGTAGGTGTTACAAAAATAAATAGAATAATAGTCATACCTACTCTGTCACACGTATATAGCACATAGTGTTTGTCGACAGATTTTTCAACTTGACATCGTTAATATATATATGTTGCAGATTCAAACGGATTAGAATCCGCGTGGTTATCGTCGTTGTCTGCCATTATGATCTTATTGCTTGTCAGTGCGCGGGCGCTGCCTCATGGAAGACTGAAGTGAATTCAAGTCAAACCTCGAGTGAACTCACTACTGACCAATAAGAAACAACTTTATTCGTTAATTTACTCAATCGCTCCGTCAATCAGCACAGATAACAAACTCTTGCGTTGACAGTGCTGCCATTCGCATTGATGGAATTACTACACGAATAAATTAAAATAAAACATTCCTCAAACATATATGTATGTATCTACAAATACCTATGTATTGACCACTTCACATCGTAGTACATACATTCGTTTCAGAGAACTAAGAATAGACAAATACATACGTATAAAATTACATATCTCATTATTCACTGATGTAGCACAAGCGCTGTGAGTCCACAGTTCAAGAGCAGTCGTGAATGGCTGCACTCGACATTCCTCAGACACAAGGAGTATACAGGTGCGAAAGGCGCCATTTCTGAATCAATCTTCATGACATACTTTCGAAGAAATGTGTGTATTAACTACTCTTATGGAGTACCTTATCTGACACTTTGATATACAGACTTACTGATAAATCACTGTTTTAAATAAATAATAAATAAATAAAAAGTCTTTATTTCAGGCTAGTTGTACCCATATGATTACACATAAGTTAATACTAAATTGTTGACATTAAAACTTTCGTAAGGCATATTTGAATAATGTTTGTATAACCGACTATCACTTACGTTTATTTTGTCGGTTTTAGCCCGACATGTTTTAGCACAATCAGTGTGCCATTCTCAAGGGCAGGAACACAGCCAACGTACGCTCGCGATGACGGCTGCGCCTGCACGCTAATACCGACAAAATAAACGTAAGTGATAGCCGGTTATACAAACATTATTATTTACTAATAAACGTTGGAAAACCTATTATAAACCTATGAAGAATTTTCTAGTGCTCGTCTGGATAGCTACCACTCTCAAGCTGAAAGTCTGTCACCAAGCACCTTTTTTGAGTTTTGTTAGCCTCCTTGAGAGCCAGTTAGTCTAGAATAGGCATGCTCCACCGTCGGCTAGGGAGAAGAACTTGTGCTGTAAAATTGGCTAGCTGTAATGTGTAATAAAAAATAAAACCTTTTGTAACAAGCAGCATTGTAACACATAGACTAACGATAGTATATCAGTTGTGTTAGCGACCATAGTTCAAGTATTTTTTTTTTATTTTATTTAATTTTTCTTTGACATTTGGAACTGGATTATTGTTAAAAACTATGTTGATCTGCGACGAAATATATAACGAAAGATTTTTTCTTCCTCAAATCTGTTTATATATGTAAATATATATTTATTTAAATGTACTAACACCTCTTTAAACGCGTTGCGTTTCCAGTAACCCTATACCAAACCTTAGGTATAGGTTTTAAGCTATTTTATAAGCACTAGACTTTATCATCATACATTTCTCTAGGGATTTCGTAATCGGAACACACTTGATATGAAACTAGGACGCTTTCTGAGCACCTGATTTAAAATGGCTATCGAAATTCTAGACAAGAGTTGCGAAATCCTAGGAAAGTGGTGATAACTATGATTGTGGCCTAGATTACTGAAGAATCTAAAACTATTTCCAACCTAAGTAGTACCTAAGGACGTGTTCCGGCAGCTACCAAGAACCATAATATATATTCCAGACTAGGTATGCTCCATCTCAGACCAATGTCGCTGACTCGTGTAGTTACGCGCTGCAGGTCAAATCCCTGGTAGTAACGTGTAAAAAAAAGTAAAAGGAAGAGACTGTTAATATTTAGATAGAAAATTCTTTATTGCACACAATTTCTAAGTAAAAGTATACCCTTTCTTAAAAAAAATTAACTACGGGTATATATACCCTTACTTTAAAATTGTGTAAATAAAATAAATACCCTATACCCTTTAACAACAACAAAAACACAAAAAAAAAATCTTAAATTTAGTGTGCCACAATTGGCGGCCTTATCGCTTAGAGCGATAACCTGCACAGTTATTTTTTGCTATACAAAATATGGAAATACAGGAAGGAAGTATTCATATTTCCATTCAGTTATGTGTTTAATCATTATAGGTTCTGTTTTTACGACAGAATAAAGATAAACCTTGTAGCTTAAAACAATATACTTAGTCAGGTCATAAGTTCTGACACACAATAAAAACTTTTGAATTTAAAATGCTGGCCAAAAAAAAATTATTGAATTCGAATTCCGCATTTTTCATGAAAATAAAAATATGTACTTTTTAGACTTTTCCTCATTTTTAAATATTGAATGGACACTTAAAGAAGACCGTATCGGGGTTATTGCATTGCATCGTTGCGGTAACGCGCCAATTCAGATTTTCGACTTACTGAAAAATTTTGGATATAACCAAAAGATTCGTTTATCGTACCATAAATCGATACAATGAAGACTCTAGTGTAGATGATAGATCAAGAAGTGGTCGACCTCGCTCTGTTAGGACTCCAGCAGTGATAAAAGCTGTGAAGGCGCGAATTCAAAGAAATCCCATACGTAAGCAGAAACTGTTGGCCCTTCAGATGGGTTTAAGCAGGACCACGGTGAAAAGGGTGTTAAATGAAGACTTAGGGCTTAGGGCATATCGAAGAAAACAGGACATCGTTTGGACGCTCGTTTAATGGACCTGAGACTGAAGAGATGCCGCGCTTTGTTGAAGCGGTACGCAGGAAAAAAGCGTCAGGAAATTCTTTTTCGGATGAAAAAAATTTCACCATTGAAGAGAGCTAAAACAAATAAAATGATAATGTGTACGCACACAGCAGTGAAGAAGCGAGCAACCGTATTTCGCATGTCCAACGAGGTCATTTTCCATTCTCGATCATGGTTTGGCTGGGAGTCTCTTATTGGGGCTTAACTGAGGTACATTTTTGTGAGAAAGGCGTAAAAACTAATGCAGTTGTGTATCAAAATACAGTCCTTAAGAACCTTGAGAAACCTGTTTCTCATACCATGTTTAATAACAGGCCCTGGGTATTCCAACAAGATTCTGTACCAGCCCATAGAGCGAAAAGCACACAAGACTGGCTGGCGGCGCGTGAAATCGCCTTCATCCGACACGAAGACTGGCCCTCCTCCAGTCCAGATTTGAGTCCGTTAGATTACAAGATATGGCAACACTTGGAGGAAAAGGCCTGCTCAAAGCCTCATCCTGATTTGGAGTCGCTCAAGGCATCCTTGATTAAGGCAGCCGCCGATATTGACATAGACCTCGTTCGTGCCCCAATAGATGACTGGCCGCGCAGATTGAAGGCCTATATTCATAATCGCGGGGGTCATTTTGAATAAACTTTATTACCATAAGAATCTATGTTTAATTAAGTTCATTTTGATATATAAATGGTTACATAAATATTAAACATGTCTAAATTATCTCATATTACACATGTGACAGAACTTATGACCTGACTAAGTATAGTTAATTTACTTTTAATTTAGCTTTATTGTTTGAAAATACTTATTGTTAAAATATGTAAGAAGAAACACAGGATAATATATTATTTTAAAAAAATCACCTTCCTATTCTTAACTTTCTTTTCTAGATTACGAATGGTTTCCAGGCAGGTACGTAATAACATTTTGTCAAAACAAACAAAAAGCAGCGGGCAACATTTACAAAAAGGTTTAGGTACGGTCAGTGCACAAAAAGTACGTAGACAATTAACGCGCGCTACAGTATGTGTGTTGAAGCGAATAAACAATCGAATGTCAACACTTTAGGGAGCATTGGCTCTGCGCCGGCGCAACTTGGCGCGGCGCGGTGGTGTTTGTCGACCGACTGGCCTGTGTTACTGCTTTTTGTGTGGCTTACTGAATACTAAGCTTCGTAATAGCATTCTGTTATGAACAGATGCAGATTAAGCGATTAAAAAATTATTAACAGTTGCGTTAGAATTATTCTGAAACTGGAACTGTTTCTTCTCCTTCTTCTTCCTTGCCTTATCCCACATAAGTGGGGTCGGCACAGCAAACTTTCTTCTTTCACTCTATTCTATCAGACGTCATCTCCATACTCAGTCTTTTCTCTCTTATATGTTCTCATTCACACACTCTATCCATGTCTACTTTGGTCGACCTCTTGCACCATATCCATACATCTCTTAGTAACATGTATCTCCTCTCTACGCATCACATGCCCATACCACGCTAGCCTTCCACTCTTTTTTGCTATTGTTTTTTATGTAGGTGATTTTATAAAAAGAAGATAAACACAATTAAAATATCATCAAACTTGTACAAATGGTAATATTTATGTGAGTGTTTATTTACATTTTTTTTTTATCCATAGCTAGGTTAGCGTTTGACTACAATTAGCCTGATGTTAAGCTGCACTGCAGTCTACGGTTTAGTTTATTTTCCAAGTTTAGTTTATTCCTAGATATTAATAAATAAAAATAATTGGTTAGATCCTTTTCGAGGTTATCGGAGTTATATATCAGGAGTGATTAACTGAAAACTGTTAAAAATGCTGTATAATATCAAGCTCATATTCAACGTCATATTTGAACTTTGTTACTTTTTTTTCTCACTTACAAGTCCAGACTAATTAAGATGTTCAAGGCTCACCCAGTCTAGTGCGTCACAGCAATAATTCATAACACGAAAAAATAACAGCATTTTGCTAAATTATAATTAAGTAACAGTTCATTCCGAATGCGCTGCCCACTGACATCTTCATTTGATCTCTATCTAATGGAGGTGTAACAAAATAGTAATTCATTAACATTATATATTAACGACCATCGTGTCAAATTATAAAAATTATTGCCCAAGTTTTTTATCTCGGGAATTCGGCGTGTGAATTTAATTTTACGATTCGAGATAAATGAATCTCGATAGACCCAAATGCTTATCTGGGATTAAGTTTATAGAATTGACGTTTTATTGAATAAACAAACGTATGGATGTCGGGGCAAATTACGTATTTATGTGAAAGTTATGTGCTTTCTTTGGTGTGACCGATGGTAATGCGTTGTAATCGCGAGATTACCGCCCACCCGTCTTCCATAGAGTTTTACTTTATATGCTATAACTGATACGGTGCTAACGTTGAGCCCAGACGAAAGATGGATATGGCATTTAAATCAGACCTTTGACTTTTAATCTGAATAACGCGTTTTGTTTTATTTTTGGATAAAAATTGTAAGAACTTTAATTTAACTGATTTGATATTGAGATAACGTTCCTAAATAATAAATAACTCTTAACCACAATACGTGCATTATCATTTGCATGATAATAATAAAATTGTTTTAAAAAACAAAGAACCGACTTCAAAACACAACTAAAAAGGGAAAAATAATTTTAAGCCTACATCAAATCAAGAATAGTTATATAAGTAGAATCGAAGAGTTTGTTTCATGTACTTATAAAAAACTATTTTAAATTTTTATGAATCCTGTATTCTTGGAGTCGGTGCCAGCAAAGAAAGACAATTGAAAATAGTTTTTTTAACAAACATTAAATTGTTCTTCTTAGATGGCACCGACTTCAAGAAAACAGGATAAATAAAAATTTAAATTAGTTTTTTATAAGTACATGAAACAAACTCTTCGATTCTACTTATATAACTATTCTTGATTTGATGTAGGCTTAAAATTATTTTTCCCTTTTTAGTTGTGTTTTGAAGTCGGTTCTTTGTTTTTTAAAACAATTTTATTTTTACATTTTTAGTGGTTAGTCATGATATTTTTTAAGTTTTAGCTATAGAGAGCCAAATAAACTTCACAATCAAAAAACCTCTGGCGTATACCAGGCAGGCAACCAATTGCGAGCAAATTGAGCTGTATGCTAGCGAAGCGAGCGCGAAAATATTCACCGTATTTGTTCGAACCGTTTGAGCATAAAGAAGTCCAAAGCAGCACAAATTACATAATGTTTGTTGTGTCAAAACGTAATAGAACCAATTGCGAGCGAAGCGAGCCGGATGCGAGCGAAGCGAGCTATGCGCGAGCGAAGCGAGCGCGAAAATTTTCACCGTATTTGTTCGAACCGTTTGAGCATAAAGAAGTCCAAAGCAGCACAAATTACGTAATGTTTGTTGTGTTAAAACGTACTAGAACCAATTGCGAGCGAAGCGAGCCGGATGCGAGCGAAGCGAGCTATGCGCGAGCGAAGCGAGCGCGAAAATTTTCACCGTAAATGTTTAAACCGTTTGAGCATAAAGAAGTCCAAAGCAGCACAAATAACATAATGTTTGTTGTGTCAAAACGTACTAGGACCAAGGACGAGCGAAGCGAGCTGGATGCGAGCGTATCGAGCAATGCGCGAGCGAAGCGAGCGCGAAAATGTTCACCGTATTTGTTCAAACCATTTGAGCATAAAGAAGTCCAAAGCAGCACAAATTATATAATATTTGGAGTGTCATAAGCCCAAAACATCCTGGGGGAAAGTCGAACGAAGTGGGATAACTCCTAGCGAAGCGAGCCCGTAAATATTTTTTTTATCCGTTCGAGTGTCTAGTCTATTAATATATTATCAAATTTTACATAAGTGAAATCTGTATTGCCGTATGAGCGCGAAGAAGTGAAATAGGTTATCGAGTTATTTGGGTATCCCAAGGGAATAGCAATGACTTTTAAGATAAAAAGTAACCTTCGTGTTATACAAGGTCTAGTCTACCCCTTATATCAAATTTTAGCGAAATCAGTGTGTCATGTGTTATTTGGTGCATCCCACGGGAACAATAATTATTTTCAGGATAAAAAGTAGCCTATGTTTAAACACATAGTCTAACCTATCTTCATTCCAAATTTCATCAATGTCAGTACAACCGTTCGAGCGTGAAGAAGTTAAAAAGATTTATATGTTATTTGGTGCATCCCACGGGAATAGTATTTATTTTCGGGATAAAAAGTAGCGTATGTGTTAACACATAGTCTTACCTATTTTCTTCTCAAATTTCATGAATATCAGTACAGCCAAACGAGCGTGAATCTCTCTTCATGCGTAAAAATAACCTAACTTTTTAGGTTTTTCTTCGATTTCCCTAGGAGTCCATCATCAGAACCAGTTTTGGTGACAATGGGACCAATTCAGAACCATACTCTTTCAATTAAAAAAAGAATTTTGAGAATCGATCCACAAATGGCTGAGAAATCGGTGAACATACATAAAAAAAAAAAAAAATACATACACGTCGAATATATAACCTCCTCCTTTTTGAAGTCGGTTAAAAATACGGCTTTAAAATCATACGATTTCGTTCCAAATTAAATGAAAATTCCATCGCCTAGTAGTATGTTTGCAATTTTTATTGAGAGCAAAATATTCCAGACTAGGCATACATCTTAGGCCAGTGTGTCGCTGGCTCATGTGCTTAGGCGCTCTGCTGGTCAAATGCTTATAATGTGTAAAAAAATCTTTATCCTACTAATATAAAAAAGCATAAGTTTGTGTGTAAGTAAGTGTGTATGTTTGTTACTTCTTAACGGCTGAACCGATTGCATTAAAACTTGGTATTGATATAGTTTAGACCTTGGTTAATGCGTATGCTACTTTTTATCCCGGAATAACTCGAGTAGCACCGCAGGATGCAGCTCGTCACTTATAAAAATACCAGTCTCAAAGGACTTATATTATTCTGCAATGTTCTGCAATTAAAAATGTCTTGATAATAATTGCTTAAACTGCAACGCAAAGATAGTAAATAAAAAACACACTAATTTTATTATAGTTCTTAGCGTTATCAACTCCCTTGATTGATGTGTGCTCATAATGTCACCTACAAAAATTCCAGCTCCATATTTCATTAGGTACCAACTTTACACATTGTACTACAACTGTACTCGCTTTGAATAAATTATTATCAATAACTTTTTATATTGTTTTATAGGTACGAAAGCTTGTGTTTCAGATATTATCTACGTACGTGAAGTGACGCAATATTATGTTTTATGCGTCCGATAGCTGTGTGAACCGCAGCAATGAATTACTAGCTTCACGCCATGGTGCTACTCCATGTTTCTATACATTTATATTATCTATACCAATATTATAAAGGAGAAAATTTGATTTTTTGTTTGTTTCTTTGTTTGACGCAAATAGGCTCCGAAACTACAAGATGGACTTGAAAAATTCTTTCACCGTTGGTATACTACATTATCCCTAAGTAACAGGCTATATTTTGTTTCTCTTTGCAACTTAGATTATTTTATAGCCTGTGCGAAGCCGGAACGATCTGTTAGTTCACGAATATCTTTTTTCGTGAAAATGTATCGCCAAATAGTAATTGAGCAGTCAATCTTGTCAAATGCCTATATTTTGTAAAATAGTTCAGTTTTAAGGTGGTAATTTAATTTTATAATTTATTTGAAATTGTACGTATAATAAATGTAGGCATTTTCTTTTATTCTTACGTTCATGTATTAAATATAAAAATCATGTTAAAAGTACACAATAAGGATAATGCTACTTTTACTGCGTTAATCTAGCATGTATACTAAAACATTCAAACTTTCGAACTTCAATAATGTGTGATGGTTTTTAGTAGAAAGATGAACGTCTGTGGCAGTTGTATGGTATATTGGGGTTCGATAGTACGATATATCGACTCAGACAATAAATATTGAGATACGTTAAAGATTGTGTTGCTGTTGATATGTCACTTGTTATTGTACAAGCATCTTCTGTAATTTATAGTTGAAAACTTTTTTTTTTACTCTTAATGGGCTTGCTCTTGATCACAATTCACCTGATGGTAAGCGATATTGCAAAATAAGGTGGAGCGCGCTTGCCCAGAAGAAACCGGTTCACTCTTGCCTTGAAAACCGCTAGATTATAGTTATCGGGGAACAGGGAATTTGGCAAAGAATTCCACACCTTGGCGGTACGCACAATGAAGGAGGAGGCAAACCGCTAAGTACGCGACTTAGGCACCTCCACAGTATAACGATGCCGCCTTGGTGTTTCCCTACTCGTCCGATGGTGGAATGGGGAGGCGAGGATCAAATCATGCAATCCCGTTGCACACTCTCCGAAATGCAACCTAAAAAAAACCGAAAGGCTGGCCACCATGCGGCGATGCTCAAGGCTCTGCAGCTTCGCAACTTTTATACTATTTATACATGAATGTTTTTTCCTTCAACAGGTGGACTGATTTGGGTAAAGGTTGAAAGAGAAAAGAAAATCAGGATTGGCCCAAATGGCGTGCCTTGGAAGAGGTTAAACAGTAGAAAAGCACAATCGGTTGATGATGAAGAAATTGTTGTTATATAGGAACTATGAAGTAGTAAATAATTTTTTTTAGTTTTTTTTTTAATATTGTTTTTCGCAAGGTTTAACTGTTACAAGAGCTTCTATTTCAACTTAAACTTTTGTTTGTAGCCTCTGCGGTATTACCTCAACTTTGCGCCAGTGTTGTTGCGTGGTTGGCTAGAAAACAAACTCTGCAAGGATTGGCCAGTTAATCTGTCAAAAATCTATTGACGTTTCTTAGATGTTCGGTGATCACGAACTTCTATTTATAAAAAGCTATTTCTGGTTGACAAGTAGGATCTAGTTAAACGTTTGACGGATTAGCCACGTGATTAAACGCATTAATTTGGGATTAACGAGAATATGTAGGTGTTTAGGTCACGGCTAAAATGTATTTTTTTACGTAAGAACATGTGACGAACGGAAAATTGTAAAATATTCACACGGATTTACAGCCAATTACACTAATCCGTTGATACTGCCATATCAAACGTTAAACACGGAAGAAAATGAATCTGGATATGTCAAATGTCTACGCCTTCAAGAACTTAGCTATGTATAAACACAAATGTAGTATCAATGAAATAAAAGGTGTATAAACTGAAAAAATCCTTATTAGAAAATACCGTTTTAGATAAAAATTAAGCCCAACATGCTAAATAGTTACAACAAAATCGAAATAAAGCATAGGAAAATGCAAAATCAACACTAAACGCGTTCTTGCGAGTGCTATGAACATCTTTTTTTTGTCTGAAATATATTGATTATTATAAAAAAATGGTTGCCTGTAAAGTCGGTTTTACGGGCGAAGATTTCACGTGACAACGTCTGCCGCGTGCTGCGCGCGCGGCAGACCGATCATAGTTGAGTGGGAGAGAGACGCAAGGCATTCGGCGGGCCTCTCTCTCGTTCGGTGACTCATCGTAACATTACCGGGCGTTACACTTTTTCATAAGTGACTCCCAGCCGCAACCTAATTTAAGACGTTGTCACGTCAAAAGTATTTTAACATTTTTTTTATATGCTTTACTGCTTTTGTACCAGATCTATGTGACACTTCATCTATGTCATCAAAGCTTTAATCTTTTTCCTAATCTATTGTCAATTCCACATGTTTCTCAATATAGCATGTCGTATACAAGTTATTCATTTTATTGAGTTTTTACTGATAGTTAATACGCTATAAATATGTATTTATAGCTCAACCACTAATACGCCATTTCGTTCATTTTATTGTGAAGCGTTAAAAATTTATACCCGTAGATACTTCTTGTTGGTAATTTGATTTGCTTGAATATGATATTAACCTGCGATTAAATACATTATATTGTGTTTTATATTTTTACATAATGAATAGAAAGTAAAGTGGTCGTTAAGAACATTCGTATCTATTAGTTGGCTTGGCCATAAAATTATGGTTGTTGTTGATAATTATTTAAATTATTTCGTATCGATAACAAATTAATTTAACTATTTGTTAATGTAAAAATGCGACTATAAATTGCTGTGAGGCTAGTGATATCTGTATTTATAGTAGTAACTTTGGGAAAATACATTTTCTCTAATATTACTTATTATAGATAGGGTAATTGAAAAGTGGGAGAAGAAAATTAGCTGTGCCGATCCAACCTAATGGGATATATGTACGGCAAGACAGACGAAGTCGAATCCTTCTCGTCTTCCATCCCTCAAAGCCTTAAGAGAAAAGTCTACAATCAATGCTTCATACCAGTATTTACTTGGTGCCGAGACATGGACACTCACGGCAGGACTGGTCCGGAAACTCAAAGTCGCTGAACGAGCCGTGGAGCGAGCTATGCTCAGTATTTCTCTGCGGAATCTCAATCCGCAACGAAGTCATTAGCCAGAAAACAAAAGAAACGACAAAGCTCAAGGCATTAGCAAGATGAAGTGGCAATGGGCTGGTCATATCTGTAGCAGAACCGATAACCGCTATGGTAGGGCGAGTTCTGGAGTGAAGACCGCGTACCGGCACACATAGCGTAGGACGTCCTGCAACGAGGTGGAGCAACGATATATGAAAAAAAAGCAGGTACCTAGTGGATGGAGACGAAATGCCCAGAATAGTGTGCCGCGTGCCTTGGGAAAGGCCTATGTCCAGAAGTAGACGCAGATGGGCTGGTGGTGGTAATGATAATTATGATACAGAAAGTTGTAGCTATCCCTATATGCAAAATGTAAATATTATTATTTCAAACACAGGGAGCATCACAGAACATATTCAAATGCTCGTACCCCTCGCCCCATATAATCCCGAGCTGATGCAAATTAAATCGTTAACAATAGAAGTGAGCTTTATAGCTTCATTCGGAACCTGTTTGGCACGCGATGCTACAACGTTATTGTTGGGCCTAGAACACAATGGTGGTTACTAGCGTACTCACAACTAAATTAAATTTAAAGTAGTTCCTTTTTACGAGGGACAATATAGTGACGACATGAACCACAGACAAAATAACTAAAATCACGACAAATGCGAAAAATGTAGGTAGTTTTAGAGCTGATGTAAATGGGTGCGTTCTAAAATTGACAAAATTTTCCGTATTTTGATGAGAACTTAGTTGTTTTGTCTATGATTCAGATCGTCACCGTCTCTTTCTGCCCATGAAAAGATACAGGACTACTTTAAATTAAGTTTATTTTTTGTGTACACCAGAATCACCACTATGGAATGTTTTTGCAATGTTGTAATAGAAATTAACCAAATATCACGATAAAATAAAAAAAATATAAATAAAATGTAAAACCCAAATTCTTATATTCCGTACTGTGAGAAGACCAAGAAATGTATGTTTTCAAAGCGTATTATTATACTAGAAGGCCTGTATTGAACAAATTTTCAGGCACTACATTCACTAAAATTTTCAAAAAATAATCAACAAATAAATAATCAGGAATCCGTTACAATCAAGATACGCTATTCACAATGTTAATTTTTTTCTATACAATAAAGCTACCTCCGTTAGTATGAACTATGCTTTAGAAAGGGTAACCACAGTAATCTATGTATTCATCTATTGGGGAACATTTTGTTTAATAATGATTTTTAATTAGCTCGTATTGCGAATAAGTTTTTTTAATTGAAAGGGTTGAAACAGGATTACATTTATGTGACTAATTAAAATATGAATTATAAATGATACATCTCCCCTAACAATATCTGTACCAATTTTATAACGAACAAAAGTTTGATTTTTGTTTGTTTGTTTGACGCAAATAGGCTCCGGAACTACTGGACCGATTGAAAAATTCTTTTACCGTTGGGAAGCTACGAGTACATTATCCCTGAGTAACAGAGGCTTAATTTTGTTTCTCTTTGCAACTTAGACTATTTTATAACCCGTACGAAGTCGGGACGATATGCTAGTAATAGATATTTTAAGTTGGCTTCAGTAAAATTATGTTTACAAATTCAGAATAATTTAATACAGTTATAAGTAATTATTTTGTCCAAATTGGTCAACTAAATTCTCAACGTAAGTAAGTAACGCATTTTTTCCTTGATGGCATGTTTATGTATTTTTATACGTTTTTTATGTTTATTTTCTTTTCCGTATCATACAAAATATCTGCTACCACAAAAGCTATCAATCACAGCGACAAATTGCGAGTCAAGACCGTACAAAAGCGCTAAATTCCACAACATTCACATTTCTATAAAAACTATTTTTATTGCAATCCTACACAATAGGGATGGGGCATCAATCAAAATGTTTCACAAATGCCCCTTGTGGTGACGAAGGGTGAATCGATAAACCGGTAACACTTCCGGTGTTACCCTAAGCATGAGCTACCAGAGATGTAAAGTATAGTAGAAAAGACGCATATAGTTTCGTTGACGCCAAAAGATAAATTCAAATATGGAACACGCGTTATCTCCGAAAGTTTTCCCGAAGAAAAACGCCAAGCAACGGCCAAACGGAACTGCAAAGCAGCTAATTAAAATAGTTTATTAAATGTAAAAAAAAACAGCTTGTAACTTAATAAAAATCACTTCAAAATATAAACATTGCAGGTTATCTAAAAACTCTTTATCCTAGCTTGTTTTATTCTCATAAAGGGATAAATGTGAAATGAGGGTAGTACTACAAAACCTGCAGTCCGCGCGTCGCGGCCTGAGGTTTTCATCGCCGCGCCGTAGTAGGTACGGAGTTATTCGCTAATATATCCAAAATAGTGTGGCGCTTCGCTTCTCATTTGGATTTTTACTGTGCCGTGTACAGTGAATACTGTTCTGCATTTGAACAAGGAGCTTAGGCTACGTTGACGATCGTTACCCACCAAGCTGCCGCCAGGCGCGAAGAGTTGTCCCAGGGAGTGGCGTCGTGGATGAAAGGTACGTGGTCCTATATAGGTTTCGCATTTTCCTTGTGAGAGTCAAAACTTCCATAAAGTCTACTCATTTTCTATCAAACATAGCTTTTTTGTTTGATAACTATAAAATACAATAATTTACGCTGTTGAGGCGCCACATGACTGAATTTACGATTATGTTTCTTCCTTATCTGATCTCTTCAAACGCTGTGTATTTATATAATTTAATTAGACAGTCCATCATATTGCTACTTTCATCACCTTTCTATTCGCGCAGTTTGCTTGCGCTGTACGAGTAGTGTCTACAAACTATCAAAACTATAAGAAATAGTAAGAAATTACATTATACTCGTATCTTTTAGGTATGATGCTCAACTAATGAAAAAAAAGGTTTAACGAAAACAAGTACCATCATTACTTATTTCTTATTGGTTAAACAAATAAGCTAATAATTTAGATATTCCCCAACAAAGTTTTTGGGAGGCGAAAATCCTAGATTTAAAATTTATCAGATTGTGTATTAGCTGTCAAGCTCTTTTGTTTGATGGAGTTGTAAAAAAAAATGGACTTTTAGTGGTGGTAGTCATCTGAAAGCAAATTAAACAAAATTAAATGTAGCTTTGAACACAATCAATTAATATGCATTTAAAAAAAAAAGCGGTTCTCTACTTCGCGACCTATAAAATAAAATGAAATTAAATTAAATAATTTATTTGCGTAGCCACAGGTAATACAAAAACATGGAAAATATTATAAAATGTCCCTTGTAGGCTACCGCATATGCCGTGTGCAAAATGACAATTAATTAATAGATTTCTAAATTAATTTCCCAATATGATTTACAGCCTGGCAAATATTTAAAAGTAATGTACGACGACACAAACACAGACACGTCAAAACTTATGACACCCAGTAGCTTTTTAGGTAAAGGGTTAAAAAATTACAAGCAAATTGAGAACCTCCTTCTTTCGTGGAGGTCGGTTACAATACGTGATAATATATTTACAAATCACACGTGCTTAGAAATCGATTTGCCGCGGACTCTAGTTTGATGGATGAGCACGCGCACGCGGATAACTGCCAACCCTTTCGCACCGTTATACAGGGCCATTGGGATATTGGGGTACTGAGTGAACAATATTTTGAGAAATCCTACTAATATGGCAGGCCCAGACAGAGATGGCGGGACGAACTGGATAAACCCTGCAAAAACTGGCAAGAAATAGCAATAGATCGTGATAAATGGAAAGAGGCATTTGCTCTTCAATGAAAAAAAAACCAATCAAATCAAATCAAATAGTTTATTTAGTACAAACACATGGGTGAAACGTACTATGAGTAATTAAATACTAAAATATAGCTAAGTCTTAGTGTACGTTTTGCCATATTCACTGCGCTCCGCGCTAAGTATCATATTATTATGATCCTGTTATACGGGGCAACAGTATTTAGCTTTTTGTTACACTGACAGACTCATAATAAAATAATATACTAAAATTATAAATGAAGTTTGTGTGTAGGTGTGTATTTTATTTACTTCTTCGCGCTCTAACAGCTAAACAAATCGATTTTGATGAAATTTGGTGTGAAGATAGGTTAGACCTGGAATTAACACAAAGGCTATTTTTATCCCGAATCCCGAAAAATTGTGGTTCTCGTGATATACGCAAATATCTTCAAAATCTATGTTACTCCAAGGGCTGGACCGATTTTGTCAGTGAGATTTATTATGAAGATAGGTCAAATATTGGATTATCGCATAGGTTACTTTAATTTTATCCGGATTAACTTATTTTTGTCCCGGAATACCGCGGGGTGAGGTTAGTGAAATATAAAATATAGCACGTTGGTTATATAGATATAGGCTGGCTTTTACTGAGCGTTTACTAGTGTTTGTCTGGCTTACAACAAACACCATGTTGAATAATTTGACAACAAGCACTTAAAAGTGTGTTTAAGCACTTAAATATAAAATATGTATTCCACTAGTGCTCCATTTTACTGTTTATGTTTGTTACTTCTTCTCACTCAATTTGTCAATCGGTTTCGAGGAAATGTAGAATGATGATAGTTTGAGCCCGCAATTTGACATACGGGCAGGAAACAAGAAGCTAGTTGATTATAAACAATCAATTAAAAATTTAAAAATAGTTTCATATTAACATGTTCCTGAGACTGTTCCGGAGACCCTGGGCTGTTGGGACAAGGATGCTAGGGCTTTGCTCAAAGAAATTGGGCAAAGGCTTAACAAATCAACCAACCGGTGACTCTCGCCCCGGATCTTTCCTGGTGTAAAGGATAGCGATTGCCATTCAGCGCAGGAACGTTGTTAGTCTGTTTGCACCTGGAACTATTAGGGGCGAATTATTTAGTTAGAATTCAGTAATTTATATTTGATATAATTTAATTTTGACATTTTAAATAAATAAATTTTGTATTCCTACCCCAATATATTTTTCTATAACCTCTGTATAACCCTTTCACGCTGCGTTATGGTAACGTCGAGGGATTTAGGGCGTGAAGGGTAAATGAATAAAATGATATGAAGAAATCGCGAAATAAGCCGCAGCTGTCGATTTTAAACGCAATGTATGAGTCTCTCTCGTATTGTGATGCCAAATGATGTGACGATGCTGATCTTTCTTTTTTATCAGTATAACGGGCTGATTTATTCAATATTAATTTCAAAATTAATTTTAAAATAGTAGTAATAGCAGATGATTAACCTAGTGCAGAGCTTACAGTCACTCGCCAAAGCGGTTACCTACCGTTTTAATTATGATTCAGCTTTTCTGTAACCATGATTTATTGGAAATATATAATTTTGTATTGTATTTGTATTTTGTATTATGGAAAAAAATCTAGGTTTATCTAGGAAAGATGTACGCTAAATGTTTCCTATTTTGTTTCATTTACGATCGATTTCCGCTAGATGACACCTGAATCAATACTTCAGATTTAGATTTTACTGTGTCAAACGTTCATATTTTTACTATGTTTTTCTTATAAATGCTAGGTCGCCGATCTATATTGTCAGGATTTTAAAGGTCTTACGATTACAGTATAGGGCACCAACTACACAAAAGTCTATGTTGAAAACATATCTGTGTGTTTGACGACCTGTTTGGCGTTATGGTTACCATGCCGGACTGTCAACCAGAGGGTCCCGTGCTCGATTCCCGTCACGGCCAACATGTTTGTGATGAACTAAATTTGTTGGCTGTCGGTCTGGGTCTTAAAAATGTATCGATATAAAGTGTTTATGTATGTACCCGTACATGTAGTATGTCAGTTGTGTAAGCATTTTAGCAACCATAATACAAACTAGAAATGGGTTAGTATAGAGCTATCCATCCGTGTGTGAAATGTGTCCTGATATTTATTTATTTAATTATTTATTTATTTACACGGTCATTATTTAGTGATTTTTTATGTACTCGATATGTGCACAATAAACAGTTCTAGCTTCCTTTCTTTCTTTCATTATGACGATGTAGACAGTAAAGTTTGTTATTAAACTTTATTACGCTACAATCGTATATATTCTTTGTTTTATACAAGTTATTATTTGTTCATAAAAAGCGTAGTCTCTTTTGGCGTAATTAACACTGGGACACAGGTTGTAAATAATAAGCGAACGATGTTTTTATCAGCGATCTTGCAGTAAAAGGGATGTTGTAGGCAAGGATATCGGATTTCTGTTTATTATGGCTCACGGTAGCCCTGAGAAGCAGTACGTGGTCACAGGGAAGATTAAGTTAGGTTTCTGGTTTAAAATACTTTTTAGCAGTGGTTTTTAAAGTATTTTTAGTGGACTTAGTAAGGAAGTTGGCTTTCCACTCTCTGCTACCAGCGATTTCTCAGATATTTTGGACATGTCGCTCGAAGAAACCCACGAAAAACACGAGGTCGCTCTCCTACCCGCTGGTCAGACCTCGTAAAGACGCTCACTGGCCTACCTATTGCCGAAGCTTTTAAAACCGCCGAGGACAGGAAACAGTGGAAGACTATCGTTAACCGAGTGATCGACACTCCGTATTAGACACGACCTTCAGTAATGAAGCTACGACTAAGAAGAAGTATGGAAGTAACTCACACAGGTCTATTGAATTCTTGTACTAAGCGATAAATAAGTTACTATAGACGCTTGAGCGAAGCGAGGGCGGAATCATTTTTGTGTATCAATTGACACTGTTAGGCAAACAAATCAACTACAACATGATAATTATTTAACCATAAACTAGTTACTAACGCTTATCGAAATTATTACTTAGGAAACGTGTCATATGTTCTCGTATATGCCTCATAACATCTTGCAACCAATACGCGAGCGCAAATATTTTTTGGTTCCTAGTTGATCTTTTAATCAGGTAGTTTTCTGGAATGTCTTTTACTAAACTCTTTATATGTGCATACAAACATACAAAATATAATAATTGTTTGCATCAGTATGTTCGGCTAACCATACTTATATACAATTTGAAGTTTTCACGAGTTTTTTTTTACAACCTATAGGTTTTTGTTTGACCATAGTTTGTCTGGTGTTAAACAGTACTATGGTCTACGATGTTACACGCTTACCTAGAAAATACCTATTGAAGACCCCTAGGTGGTACTGCGGAGTTAGCCTACGGATTGATATTGTACTGTGGCTCAAGTAAGTTGTCTGCGAGATAGATGTCTGATAAGGATAGTTTTGAATTCGAGTTTATCAAACTGGTAGCCGTTTTGCTATATTAGAACTAATAGGGCATGCAGTTGTAGTATTTGAAAAAAAAAAAACTTAGTTAACCAATTATTTGAACATAAACTAAACTTTTGCGTATTAAATAGAGCTCAAGTATTTACATTTTAGATAAGAAAATAATAATAGAACTTTCTTAGATATAAAATGTGAGCATATTAAGAGTTATCTACTTCCTCAATATTGTTTATATTATGAGTTACCTTAAACGTGTTACTGAATTTGATAAATGTAAGGTTAGGTACTTAACTCAGTAAAAAAAATTGTAAAAATTAAACAACATATAGGTACTCGTAGTAAAGTGTCAGATATACATTATGTAGGATATCTATTATATCTTACCATGTAAAAGCCAACTTCCACTTCAGAAATTCCTAAAATATTTCGTTACCTACTCAAAAGAACACGTTTTCTCACTTTCCCTACTTACTTATACATTCACTGTAAGTCTGCCTCTAGCCCTGAAAGCCTGGAACATTCTCTCATGAAACTTATTCAAAACCTTATCCATTATAGGCATATCAGTTTATTTCAAATTACTTTTTCCTTTCCTAAATGATTAAAGAAGTTATGTAAAATATGATATAAATACTTACGGACTGTAAATATTAACAATTTTACTGGCTCTTGTCTATAAACCCTTTGGATAGAAACTAGCGAAATGATATTTAATTTAGTTATAAGTTTTTTATGACAATCAATATAACACCTATTATACCTAGTTTCATGGACAGTAAATAATTCATTCATTTCCTTTTCAAGATTCCGTCAACAAAAGGATAGAAACGAGACCCTACTACTGAGACTTCGCTGTCCGTCCGTCTGTCCGTTTGTCACCAGGCTGTGTCACATGAACCGTGGTAGCTAGAGTGTTGGAATTCTAGGAGATTCAAGATTCAGACTTCGAAGTACTTATACTCGTATTACCGCTAAAAACAGAGTTAAATAAATATTTAAAGGGAGCTCCCATACAACAAACTAAAAAACAAACACGGGTCCCTTCATGCGCGAGCCCGACTTACAGTTGCCTAATTATTTTTTAGTATTTACTAAATAATAGTGTCTACTAAACAAATTTCATTCAGGAGAAAACATTGACCCTGTATCGAGATATAGTGGTTCGCAGTCGCACAGGATAAGTTCGAACAAAACTTTTATGTTTTTCAACTTAATATTTAAATGTGTGGAAAGGGAGTTCAAAACTAAATGCAATATTACTTACATGTATTTGTTTCTATTGTAAAAAAAACAGCCTTTGTCTATAAAACTATAACAAGTTTCTAGACTGAATAGTTTGTAGCTTCTAATCTGTTAAAAATATCTTCGTTAACACTCCTCTTACAAAATAGTATCTATCTGATTCCCATACCATAAACTTACGAATTCTCAAAGAAACACTCAAAACTTTTAGGAGTTTTTAAGCTAAGATTACCAGTATTAGCCGACCACTAGCGCATTATCGATATAATCTTCAAAATTAGTTTTAACATGGCATCGTCATTATACTGTAAAAGCATCGCACCTCCAAAATATAAATATTTAAATACATATCGTTGACGAAATTGTCATTGACTACACTTTCTCTTCGGACGCCCTTTGAGATGAGCATTGATTATCCCGTATAGATTTAACTTGCACGACCTTTATAAGAAGACCTAAGAAGTAAGTTACAGCTTTAATCCTAATTAACTACTTACTTTTATCCTGCTTAATTCAAACGTAAGAAGTTACGAGTAGTTAAGTGGCCGTCTCATTTGTATTTGATTTATCTACCAGTTTCTCACATCTGCAAACTTATTTAACTAAGGAAAAAATAAACAACACAAAATCAACAAAAACATCAAATCCACTTCCATTGAAATACAAACAATTATATTATTTTTCATCTTGCTCAAAATAACGAAACATCACTAATATTAATTTATCTTAGAAATTATTAAAAACAATTGCAAGCTCAGACGATGTCACTCGAGACCACCATTTCCTCTACTTTGCACAGCGTATCAGTGTTGCTACACAAAGAGGCAATTCGACCGGTCTTTTGGAAACTCTTCCCATTGGATATTAAGATAAGGAATAGTTTTTGAATAAGTTTATATTAAACAGTTAGCTAATTAATACAGGTAGTTTAAATATTCTTACTCCTTGACATATTAAAAACGTCGAACCACGTTGTACAAAGTATCTATATTAGTGTAATCCGTTGTTTTGAGTCAATGGGGTTCTTGAATTGACGCTGTGTTAGTACTACGATTGACTGCTCTTTATGAATGTAAAAGGAACATTGAAACATTGTGAGAGAAGCATTTTGGTACTTTACAAGTACGGGGTATTGTTGTTGCATCCGCTTCGTGTCTTTTCTAAGACAAATATACGTTAAGAACTAAAGAACGTTGCATTCTTTGGAAGTACCGCATTGATAAATTCTTGCGTTGGCTCTCGTATATAAAACAGTACATTTTAAATAAAGAACTGACAATTCTGATCAATTAGATTTGTTTCTTGAATTTTATTAAAACTTGAATTTTGTAGTGTACATATATAGATACAAGTATATATTATATATAGAACATTCTTACATATGTATCTACTCAACTTTATATATCTTCTATGAGCTGAAAAGTGAAAAAAACATTATAAAATCGTAATGATTCATCTAATCGTGTGTTTATAAGAATTAAAACAATTATGTTTTACATAACAATTAACACAAAAGTGCTTGTTACATATCGCTTCTTTACAGCTCAGGGTAATTACCCTACTCTGTCAACATATCTAGAAAATATATCAATTTAGTTCATTAGCCTAACACAATATCAGTCGTTCAGGGATTTCGCCTTTGTACCTCCACATCTAGCTTCCAGTACATTTACCTTTGTACTTGTTCCACCAACAGTTCAGAATTCGAACAAACAAAACTAAAAGTCAACGACCCCGGCTTACGAGAGCCACAGTACCAGGCTTCCAGCGCGACAATTGCAATCGCACCAACAAACAACAACATTGTGACAACAACAGAACTGTTGTAAACTTGTATGGCGTTAGCGTCCTGCTCCTGCGTTTCCTGGTAGCCTGGTAACTTTAAACTGGGCTACTGATAACTTGTTATATAGTAACTGTGGGTATTTGTTGTTTATTAGTTTGTTGAGCCGTGCTCTGGCTTCGGGTTCCACATTCAAAAATAATTGGCCACGTGTGAGTCGGGATCGCAAATAAAGGGTTCCCTACCATTATTAATAAAAAAAAGGTGTCAAAAAATCTAGGTTGTTATATAGGAGCCCCTCAAGAATAATTATTTAATTTTAATTTAAAAATTTGATAAAGAGATAGATATAAAAATGGTTGCCTGTAAAGTCGGTTTTACGGACGAAGATTTTACGTGACAACGTCAACGGCAGACGGTGTTGAGTGGGAGAGAGACGCAAGGCATTCGGCGGGCCTCTCTCTCGTTCGGTGACTCATCGTAACGTTACCGGGCGTTACACTTTTTCATAAGTGACTCCCAGCCGCAACCTAATTTAAGACGTTGTCACGTCAAAACTAAATATTCTTTTAATATTTTTCATGTGTTTTCCAATAGGCATTATAGTATAGATCGAGAAAAAAAATCGAATGATAATTATTTGATTCTATTTTCAGTATTTGTTGTTATATTGCCGCATAAATACGCCATCTGTAAAAAAATCAGCAAGCACTTTTAAACTATCACAGTTAGTGATATACAGGCTGGTGACAGACGGACAGCGAAGTCTAATAGTTAGATTCTTAGTAATAAGGTCGTGGTACGAACCACAAACAAATTAGGTATTAGTACGAGTCTCATAACATAACCATTAAAATAGAACAATAGAATTAGTTATATGCAAAACAAAGTACATACATGTAAATTAAATTAATAAGCTATTCCTTAATAAAACACTGAAAGGAAAATGTGGATTTAAAACTCGTTCCCGTATAAACGGTTGATTGAGATTTATTATGAAGATAGCAAAGTTCTTGAATGAATACTTTTAAAATGTTTTACACTAGGGGCTAACTTTGGCTCTTTATCCTGAATAAGACCGAATGACCCAGCAGTTTTAAATGTTTATAGTAAAATCTAAATAAAGCCTGACAATCATCCTAACTATATTATTACATAGAAACGTAGAATGATTCATCTAATTTTCGCTAGATTCTAATTGTGCCATTTTTCAGTTCCATTACATGTGTGAGTCATATCTCATTAGTATTTTCAGAAATTCATGGTTGTTGTAAGAATTAGTTTTTTTTTAATTGATTGAATCACACATACATAGATATCTAACTTAATAACCAAAACGAGTATTGACGTGACAACGTCTTAAATTAGGTTGCGGCTGGGAGTCACTTATGAAAAAGTGTAACGCCCGGTAACGTTACGATGAGTCACCGAACGAGAGAGAGGCCCGCCGAATGCCTTGCGTCTCTCTCCCACTCAACTATGATCGGTCTGCCGCGCGCGCAGCACGCGGCAGACGTTGTCACGTAAAATCTTCGCCCGTAAAACCGACTTTACAGGCAACCATTTTTTTTTTTTTTTACTTAGCTTACTACAAAAAGTTTTGTGATTTTTACGCAAATTAAAGTAGACTGTCATAATTATATGAGTTAAAGTGCCGAGTGCAGCTTCTCAAACACATTGTGTAGACAACTCGACGGCGCCGTAATGCTTGACCCTTAAAATGTTTGATGTGATTGGCTGCCCAAGTCACGTGAGAGCTCGCGGCAGCCAATCATCGCGTTGCGACGCCACTGAGTTATCGATAAAATATGTTTCAAGAAATTTAATTTTAAGAAATAAAAACAAAATTACATACATATTTATGTTTGTAAAAATATGACACTATTTATATGACTGCCTTTTGCATGGTCAGCCATCCAAAGACTGTCCGCGTCGAACGTTGCAATCGCATAATGCAACCTTATTTAGCCAAGCTATATATACATAGTAATAGTAAATAATTTTCTCTTGTTATTTTAGCAGGTAACCTATATTAGCCAAATCAAACATATTTTCCAACAAATTTGTATTATTGTAGTGTAACATTCGACCCAGTTCTCGCGATTTATGTTAAACAAAATGAATAATGAATCAGCCGTCCATAATTGGTTGTGGTTTTCAGTGGTTGTAAAGCAATTCTATTAATAGGAAAAACTAATTGTTTAACTACTTAAGTCATTTGTATGCTGAGAAATAAATTAAAATAAGACTAAGCGTATTTATTTTGGCTTAAATCAAAGTTTATATTTTAATATTATATACCATTTGCAAGCAAGACTTATTAACCTATAAATATATAGTTACGAGTAGACAATTAACTACCTCTATATTACTCATAAAAAAGAGGTTTTTAATTTTATTTTTTTAATACATTTTCAATAATTATTTATGTGTGATACGAGTAGATTTATTAAATTCAAGCCCTCCCTTTGAAAGCTAGTTGTACTAAAACAGGGATCTGATACATTGTTTCTAATTTTTATAAGCTATGATACTAATATAATTTTATAGGTACCTATATAAATTTACACAATTGAACACAAAAAACATTTCCTAAAATCGCAGCAAGTAACCATTAATTTATACGCACACCTGCATTAACCACCCCTTTAGTCTCGATTAGTTAGTCAAGCGGGCCGCATGTGCATTCTAAATTCACTGCAAAAGCAAATTTAAATTATTCGTAGGCTCAATTAGACTTATTTTTATACTTACTTAGACTACTAGACAACAAATAAGTCGCGGGTCAAATGTACCGAATAAAATATTTCTGGATGCGTCACGGATCCGCTGAGCTGTAGGGCGACCGATCGGGGCGAAAGTCGACTCCGGCCGCACAGTGGGTCCGGCGCGCTTCACTCCACAGTCTCTTCTAAACCACAGCTATGCGAACATCTTCCCTACCGTAACCGAAATTCCGGGAGACACGCGTCCACGCGATCCGCACATTCCAAACTTGAATTCGCGAACTTTTCGAAATTCGAATAACGAACATTTTATTTTTTAATCAACACTTTTTGTACATCCGCTGAAAAATAGCAGTTTGCGGCAAACGGTAATTTGTGTTGTGCCCGTAAAGTGAATTTTCAGCTTGAGTAAGATTTATTTTAGTTTGTGTCGATGTGCCGAAAGATTCTGTGAAGTGTTTTATTATTTGTGCACTTTTTGATTTTGGATTTTTTTGCTGCGGATTTTTTTGGTTGGTTGTTTTTTGATGCATTACTTTTTATTTATTTTTAACAGGTAGGTGCGTTAAAGGTTTTATTGTTAGTTAAGTGCTTGCTTTGATTTTTGCCGAGTTTTACTATATTACATGAATATTGGTGGTGGTTTTACTATATTACATAAATATACGGAAAACATTATTAATTATTTTATTGAAAATCGGAAACTCTTGTCGCTGTGAGGACTAGAAAAGATTTTTAGAAGTGAAACGTATTAAAACTTACAATAAAAGTTTATTTATTAATAAAAACATATTGAGTCTTCATTTAAATTTTGATTTACATTTTTTAGGCTTCGCATTTCCCATAGATTTTTTTATAAAATGGTTTATCGTAAATGCGTTTCTACTCTAAAAAGTGTAAGTTTTAAACTAGCTGCGGCTTGCGGTCTCACTTGTGAGGTCCTTAGAGAATGTTCGTTTTATGTGGGATTAAAAAAAAGTTAGGTGTTCGAACTAAGTATAATGTATATTTTTTTTTCATCAAGAAAAATCTTCTATTAGAACAAAATTTCACGTGGGCATAAATAAGTATTTTAAATATTGTTGCGTACCACTTAATTGTAATTTATATTTTATATTAGATTTTGTTTGTACCTTGTTATTTTATAATTTTGTTTTTAACTAGTATGCAGTATTATTTATTATGCACAGAAGCAAATTCTTGACATCACAATTTCATCGTGATAATAGAGTTATGATAGTAAATGGTTAAATTGAGAAATTCCAATTAAAAAGTCTAGAAAATAAACATTAGACTACTTTTTCTATATCTATTTGTTTCTTGTTTGCTCCGGATATAAGAAAAAAAAAACATTACATTTTAAATGTCTAGTTGCATCATGTGGTGGGATCCGCGTTAATCCGGGATCAAATGTAGCCTTGATGTGTTAATCCTAGGTATACTATATCTACAAACTTACCAAGTTTAATTTAATTCAAATCAGTCGGTTGGGTCTAAAGGAGTAACGAAAATCCTTACATATCATCCTTATATCTTACAATCCAAAAATCTTCACGCAGTTACGCATTTTTAATATTAGAGAAGGGAATTAGTAGAATTCACAGTTCTGATTGGTACCAAAATTGGTGCAAATATTATTTTGACTGTTCTTCAGACACTCCTAAGGAGATTTCCATAAATAACAATTTAGCTGTAATAACTTAGTTAGCATCTAATTCTAAACGTTACTTGTTTGTTTTTATTACTAGCGTTGGTTTCATACAGGTTTAAAGATTAATAAAAAATATAAATTACAGTTATACAGGTTGATTGGTAACTAAAAATATACTAAAAATTTTTAGGGCGGCTTAAGTGCATCTAAACAAATAAACACTTATTCTAGGTTTCTCGAAAATGCCAATAATATCGTTTCTACTTCACTAACGCGTGGCAAACTGTGTAGTTTCTAATAAGGGGTAAGGGGTAACGCATTATTTTCTTGTGAATTTATCTAAGACGTAGAACATACGGACACCAAAATTTACTAAAATTTACCAAATATGGTTTATAGGTATATAGATTTTTTTACATATCATTTACTTACTAGTTACTTACTTTGTGATCGGGCCGGTTTCTCAGCGAGTTCTTCTTCGGAGATTCGTTATCCGATTCTGCATTATTTTACATAAAATTTATAAGAAAAAAATCCGTAAAAACTTTTCAGCAGGCTCTCTAGACATGCGTTTGTCACACTTAAGCCTGTATGAAATATAGCAGTTTTCTAATTAAAATTATATTTGAGGATAAGAAATTACCACAATACTATCTATATGATACTGTGTTCTGTGCAAAAGGAGAAGTACATTTTCATATTTTTGGCCCGGCCCTCCTTTGAAATCAAACAATACCAACTAAAATGCTGTTTTACAAGGTAAAGTTTAGAGGTTCTCTAAACATGCGATCTTAATAACTTTACTGTTATAAGTACTCAAATTAATATAAAGGTTTTATTGATGCTAAACATTTATTATCCTGGTTTTGGAATAGTTTGAGAAAGCAGTTTTTTAAATGATAAAATTACTGGATATTAAATCTGTATTTTATTACTCGTAAAAAGTACAAACAAAATTCCACTATTCTATGTAAAATGTTTTCTTTATTTCTTTATATGATTTCAGTTTCGAAGTTCCATCAACTTAACATATTCACTTATATTGCGTTAAAAATTTAGAACTGATTTCGTAAAAATAATATTTATAATTACCTTTAAGTGTATCATTAAAATGAAATATTCAGATAGCAAGATATTATGAGAAATGTTTGACGAATTACATGCTACTTATTTATATAACTTGTACAATTTTGAGACTAATAATTAACAACATTTGGATTTTTACTACTTACGTTCTTGTCAGAAAAAATATTATTTCATCTATTAATTAAGGACAGGGTCAAGTCTTATTACCATCAAGTGTATTTTAATCAATACTGGAAACTGCGAAATTCATCCTGGTTTTTCACTAACCAAAACCGACATTAACTAGAGACCATTATTAGAACTACTGGTAAAATACTATTATACTCTTTATATAAAATTTTCATGTCACAATGTAGTTACCGTACTCCTCTGAAACGGATTCACCGATTTTTATCAAATTTTATATGCTTATTTAGTAGGTCTGAAAATCGGCTACAATCTATTTTTCATACCCCTATGTGATAAGGGTTTTTCACCCCTATTTTGTTTATTTTTTGACGAAGTTTTTTGTTTTTTAACCGACTTCAAAAAAGGAGGAGGTTATATATTCGACTGTATGTATTTTTTTTTTTTTTATGTATGTTCACCGATTTCTCAGCCATTTGTGGATCGATTCTCAAAATTCTTTTTTTAATTGAAAGAGTATGGTTCTGAATTGGTCCCATTGTCACCAAAATAGGATCTGATGATGGATTCCTAGGGAAATCGAAGGAAAACCTAAAAAGTTAGGTTATGTTTACGGCCAAAGAGAGATTCACGCTCGTTCGGCTGTACTGATATTCATGAAATTTGAGATGAAAATAGGTAAGACTATGTGTTAATACATTCGCTACTTTTTATCCCGAAAAAAAAATACTGTTCCCGTGGGATGCACCAAATAACATATAAATATTTTTAACTTCTTCACGCTCGAAAGGCTGTACTGACATTGATGAAATTTGGAACGAAGAAAGGTTAGACTATGTGTTTACACATAGGCTACTTTTTATCCCGAAAATAATTACTGTTCCCGTGGGATGCACCAAATAACACATGACACACTGATTTCGCTAAAATTTGCTATGGGGGTAGACTAGACCTTGTATAACACGAAGGTTACTTTTTATCTTAAAGAGTTATTGCTATTCCCGTGGGATGCCCAAATAACTCGATAACCTATTTTATTTCTTCGCGCTCATACGGCAATACAGATTTCGCTCATAAAATAAGCAGCCTGGCTAACAAAAGTAATCTGACACCAGAGCTTGGCTACTTCGGTCATACTAAGTGGAAGAAGGAACTGTAAAATTTGATATATTAATAGACTAGACCCTCAAACGGATAAGGAAAATATTTACGCGCTCGCTTCGCTAGGAGTTATCCCGCTTCGTTCGATTTTCCCCCAGGGTGTTTTGGGCGTATGACACTCCAAATATAATATAATTTGTGCTGCTTTGAACTTCCCTATGCTCAAACGGCTTGAACAAATACGGTGAAAATTTTCGCGCTCGCTTCGCTCGCGCATAGCTCGCTTCGCTCGCATCAAGCTCGCTTTGCTCGCAATTGGATTTAGTACGCTTTGACACAACAAACATTATGTAATTGGTGCTGCTTTGGACTTATTTATGCTCAAACGGTTCGAACAAATACGGTGAAAATTTTCGCGCTCGCTTCGCTGGCGCATAGCTCGCTTCGCTTGCAATTGGTTCTAGTACGTTTTGACACAACAAACATTATGTAATATGTGTTGCTTTGGACTTCTTTATGCTTAAGCGATTCGAACAAATGCGGTGAACATTTTCGCGCTCGCTTCGCTCGCGCATTCCTCGCTCCGTTCGCATCCAGCTCGATTTGCTCCCAATTGGTTGCCTGCCTGGCAAACGCCAGATTTTTTCATCGTGAAGCTTATTTGGCTCTCCATAGCTAAAACTTAAAAAAAATCATTACTAAACACTAAAAATGTAAAAATAAAATTGTTTTAAAAAACAAACAACCGACTTCAAAACCACAACTAAAAAGGGAAAAATAATTTTAAGCCTAAATTAAATCAAGAATACATAAATAGAATACAAGAGTTTATTTCGTGTATTTATAAAAAAACTATTTTCAATTTTTATTAATCCTGTATTCTTGAAGTCGGTGCCATTTAATAAGAACAAATTAATGTTTGTTAAAAAAAAATCTTATATTAATTGTCTTTCTTTGCTGGCACCGACTCCAAGAATACAGGATTAATAAAAATTGAAAATAGTTTTTTTATAAATACACGAAATAAACTCTTCTATTCTATTTATGTATTCTTGATTTAATTTAGGCTTAAAATTATTTTTCCCTTTTTAGTTGTGGTTTTGAAGTCGGTTGTTTGTTTTTTAAAACAATTTTATTTCCTATTCTTCTTACATATAAAATGTCCATGTCATAATGTTAGTTACCGTGCTCCTCCGAAACGGCTTGACCATTTTTACCAAATTTTATATGCGTATTCGGTAAATCTGAGAACCGACTACTATTTATTTTCCATACCTTTAAGTGATAAGGGTTGTTCACACGTTGTTTTTTTTTAATGTTATTTTGATTTATTTTGTAAGTTGGCATTAAAATACATAGAACCCTAAATTTTTAATTTTTTATCACCAACCCCTATTTTTATGGCCTTTTTAGTAATTTTATCATTTTTCATCCCGCTCGATAACTGATCAATTACATTGTTTTAATTGTACTTAAGGCAAAACAAAGTTTGCCGGGTCAGGATTATAAAAGTTGTGAAGTTGTGTCTGGGTCCTAAATATACTCAGCTAATTGACCCTACTATAATTAAAACAGAATATAATTAGAAAACATAAAATTATTATTTATTAGATGAATAAGGATACCATTAGAGCATCTTCTCAAGCTATGACGTCACAAATCGCATACAAATATACGGAACGTCTTCGTTTTGTACCATTTACTACTACGCACTTAAATAATTTAATTCAAACTAACTTCTCACTGTAAATAATTTCACTGTTTTATCACCTTCTTACCTAGTAATCGCATGAACATATCTGTACATGCGATTACTAGGCAAGAAGTCCATTGACGACCTCGTTCGCGTAATGGTTACCATGCCAGATTGCCAATCAGAAGGTTCCGGGTTCGATTCCCGGCACGGCCAACATCTTTGTAGGCTGTCGGTCTGGTTGTTAAATATATGTATGTATACGTAATATATCAGTTGTTTTGGCAACCATTATTACAAACAAGAAATGGTTTAGTATTGGGGTATAGTATGAAATGTGTCCTTGTATTTATTTTATTACTAGACCATTCTTGAAGTAATTCTGACTGACGATGATGATGATTTTACAGCCTTAAATACGGACATAACCACAAATCAGTTTCTAACAAAGAATCAGTTTAAAATCAGTTTTTAACAAACAGACCGACAGCCAACAAAGACGTTGGCTGTGCCTGGAATCGAACCCGGAGCCTTCTGATTGGCAGTCTGGCATAGTAACCATTACGCCAACGAGGTCGTCAATGGACTTCTAGTATTACATAATCCTATTACATTTCTTGAAAGAATCCCATACACCGAGAGGGTGGGACCATAAAACTCTCCAACCCATATATTTTAACTAACGGTGCTATTGACTCCCGAATAACTTTGAGAATAACAACCGCTGCAACGAACTGCATTTCTGTAAACGTGGATATTTTTGCGAGCTGCGTCTTGCTATTTTCGGAAACTGTGCACAGTGAGTACAGTAGGATAACTTTTGTAAAGTATAAGTATACTAGCTGACCCGGCAAACGTTGTTTAGCCTCACTTAGGGGTATGAAAAATAGATAGTGTACCTTATATGACACGTTCGTAGATTTGCCATAGCAGCGCCATCTATTGATTACTTACTCAACCCAGTCAAAAGGTATCGACATCTTTTAGAATCATTTGGAGTTAACAGATAATTGTGACCGTCAAATAATAACAAACATAATTAGCAATAAATTAAAATTGCGACTATAGTTTGAGATTTAAACTATCCAATCTCTCAAGTTGGATCGAACTTATATTAACTGAACTGCATATGGTGTGCGAATGTTATTATAATCGGTTAAGTGGTTTAGGAGTCCATTAGGGCAAACATTGTGACACGAGATTTATATATATTAAGATATGTTCTTCTCTATGTGTGACATTTTGCTCGTATGATTGGGATAGATGTTATGTGTGCTACACATATAAAACGTGTGTTATCATAGTTTTTAATTAATAAGTCAAATATGGTAGTTAGTTTGGTATAAAATACACGGTTACTACTGGTTGTATATAAAAATAACCGTTTTGAAACAACTTTTAGATATTCGTGTAAGAAAACCTACTGTACGTCTTTTTTAGTAAACTAGATTTTTTTATCAGTAAATTAATTATCTTCTACTACGCATGACCTAAGTGGCCAAGCTCTGGTGTCGAGAGTTTTCAAGCCGCTCAATGGTTCTGATTTGGCTTAACGACTACTTGTACAAAGACTAAAAGCTAATTAATTATAAGATTTATATTATATTAGAGTTCCAATAAGGATGATATACAATACATATGAGACAATAATATTTTTGTTCATTAAGAAACTAAGTATTTGACTGTTATATTGGAATTTAATTTAATGTCATTTAATGTAACTTGCTTAGTAATTGGTCTCGGCCGTAAGTAAGGTGAATGAATAAATAAATAAATAAATAAGAGGTCGACCGTACAGAACAGTAGAATTCAAAAATATTACAGCAATCGACAAGTTTTCCTACTGACTCAGACGATACTGTGGTTGCATCGTAGCGCAGTTTGGAAATCTTATAAACATCTTCACGTTTCTTACGTATTATTTCCGCGGAAAACTTCTATTCGCGCTGTTATTTGATATTTGTTACTTGTTTTTGAACACGCTTTCTTATGATTTTGTTTTGGCGGTTGTAAGTGACGTTATCACGGCTAAGGAAAACAAAAACAATCTTGTACGAGTATGCATATGCAAGGATAGTTTTTTTTTTGTATTATACTACAACAAATAAATAAAAAATGCACCTATTATGTTCTTATGACCATAGTGTATAATCATCATACAATAAAGTTAACAAATAAAGAAGAGAAGGAGCAAGAAGAAGAGTTTTTAGTTAGCTTGCTTTTCAAATTCTTTTTTTTCGAACTGCTCTCTATTTTAGAAAGGATCCAGAAAAGAAGCAGGCTTTCGACGAGGTCTCTCAATAATTAAGCCTAGGAAGCTGACGCGGTTTTGGCAGCTGATTGATTAATTATACAGAAAACCTCATGTCACAGATTAGCTAACCGTTTCTACATCATTCGTGCTGGGAGTTGATTTTCGATACAGTGTAAAACAGTTGCACAAGTTACACCACGCAGTTAAGGAAAGGAAGTAGCAGTTGCATATACATATAAAAACAAAAAAATATAATAAATATCCTATTAATATTAAAAATGCGAAACTTTATGTATAAGTCTTCCTATGTCTGTTACTTCTTCTAGCTCAAACGGCTGATTCAATTGCATGCAATCTGGTATTGACTAGATATTATCGTCAGGTTCAGAAGGCAGGAGATTCAGAATTCAAAAATATTTATTCGTTTAAAATTGTACATCTACACTTATTCACTAACCCTCAAACTGGACGCATTCGCGCCCGTGCCATGGAGGCTAGTGCCTTCCAGTGAATTAAATAGTTTATGTACATTCATAGTTTATACATTAATTTACAATGATATATAAAACGTATTTAGAGTTTTAGATTAGATTAAATTACAATAATATAGCTTCTTTACATTATTTAAGGACCTAATGTTTTAGTTAAGTAATACATAAATAATTTCTGATCAAAAGCAATAAAGATAAAATAAAATATAAAACATGGAACAAATTTTAAAGATTACAGAATAGATTATAGATAGCTTAGACCCTGGATTAACAAGTAAACTTACTTTTATCCCGGATTAACCTCTTTTATCCCTGAATAACCTCTTTTATCCCTGATTAACCTCTTTTATCCCTGAATAACCTCTTTTATCCCGGATTAACCTCTTTTATCCCTGAATAACCTCTTTTATCCCTGATTCACCTCTTTTATCCCTGAATAACCTCTTTTATCCCTGATTAACCTCTTTTATCCGTGATTAACGCGGGTAAGCCCGTGCGCGCAGCTAGGAGAAAAAAAGTGAAATAGTGCATGAGCTAGAACACTGTTTTAAACGATAGTTTTGAAGGTAGTCGTCTACGCTACTGGCATCCAAGTAATTAGTAGGTTTTTCTAATTAGTTTGGGAGCTTTGGTATTTTATTGGATGTAGTTAAGCTTCCATGTTAATTAATTTACGATATCTTTGAATAGGATTCTTGGTGATTATACCTATTCATCTTCTCTTTGAGTAAGGTAAATTATTTCTGATATATCTTTATCTTATTATCGTCGACTGTTTTACCCAATCTCGAGAAATTAAAGGCGTTTTATTTGTCAAGAATCAAACATAAGAAACAAAACTCATACCACAACCTTCTACCTCCTTTTGAAATTGGTCAAAAAATCATACCGATATTCCTTAATTTAAATCATAAAAAAAATGTAGAAATTAATAAACAATAAAGTAAATATTTTTAATAAATAATTATTTTATTAATAAAACTAATTATATAAATAAAAAAAACACACACACACACACACCCATAGTAAATTAAACAAAAAACCTTACAAATAGTAAATTAAATCTAATCAGTGTACGCGGGTAAGGTGCCTAAAATGCTGGCGGCATTACCTCGCTGGATCGCCAAGCTTATACGTTGTTAACTATAAAGTTAATAATTATTTATTAGGTATACATACCAGAAGCTATAGAAATGTTAAAAAACAACATAGCAGTAATTTTTCCCACAAAACGTTTAGCTGAAAATGTAAATGTAATGTAAAAAATCGAACAAGCATGAAATATCGATGCAAATGTAACAGCACTTTAGAACATTTACAACCCACGGACAAATTGTCCACGGCACTAGAACGTCGCCCGTCGTTCATTGCACTCATGTGAGCGGATACGACATTTGCCAATTTCCGAAATCGTACGTTACTTTACGTTCTACGGTTGTATGTGCGTACTAGTGGTGTTACTATGGGAAATCTTTGAAAAATCTTATTTTTATGTCCCTTTTTCTGATAAGTAAGAAATAACTCTTAAATGTTTACAAATTAGTGCATTTTTTAGGTCAGTTAGACGGAAATATTAAAAATATACATAATTATTTACATTGTCACATTATTTCTCATGCTCTGAGTTAACGTGCAATACTCAAACGTAAATCTTATTTATATATAAAACAGACATCGCATAAACTAATAAAATAAAATTCAGTTATAAGCCACGAGATAGGTCTACGATAAATAACATCATCGGTGACTCCCGCTCCGGATCGTTCTTGGTGCAGAGGTTGGCCATAGCTATTCAGCGCGGTAATGCAGCGAGCGTGAGCGTGACCTTTGCACCGGGGGCGACCAGGGGCGGGTTATTTGATTAGTATTAGTTTTAGTTTTTAGTGTGTGACATTTATATTGGACGAAATTTTATATAATTTTATTGAATAGATGATATTTTAAATGTTATAATAATATGTAATTGATAAAGCAGTTACTAAATTTTGTTAAAAAAAAACTAAAATAAAAAGTGAGAACCAGGCGAGTATAAATCGAGTTCTTCCCGTGGTTACCACTTAGTACGATCCCGTAAACAGTCTACTTCAAACTTCCGTTCTGTTATAAATTGTCGATTGAGAAATGTCTGTGATTTATCATCACTTTGGTTATTTTTCTACCGTGATAGATGTGTGTTTACCGTTCTACTGAGGTGACATAGGTGATGTACCAGTAAAGTGACATTCTAGTGAGAAGTTCACGAGATCACTACTTTCAATTCATAGATTACTTTCAAATGACACTACCGTAGTGTCACTATTAACGTATTTACAGTTCTGCTGAGGTGTAAAAGGTGTACCAGTAGAGTGAAATTCTAGAGAGAAGTTTTTTTAATTTAAGAACTACTTTTAATCCATAGATTACTTTCAAATGGCACTACCGTAGTATCATTATTAACGTAACAGAAATTAATTGCAAGTTTTAGATCCCTGTTGTTGTTGTAAAAATGTTTAAAACAAATGAACGTCGATAGATTTCTGACTAAGGGTTTAGTAGGCATCAGCTGTTCCTTAACCTCGATGATCACGGCAGATCACCTTAGCCGAGTTGTAGGCGCTATACGGCATAACACTGTTTTTATGATAGGTACTTATATTTTAAGAATTTAAATAACTAGTTGGTGATATAATGTTTTCTTGCGGTTTATATTTAACTTGATTGATTTTTAATTTCTTTCAACTTTTTATTTATATTATTTTTGTTAGCTATGAAGTAGTGTCACTGGGTAGTGTCATTTGGTAGTGCTACATAGAAGACACATTGTGTAGGTGTCGCTGACAAAGGTTTTAACATTGTACGAGTATGCTAATTTCAAGTTCGAGCAACAAACTTTATTTATGTTATAATTAATCAATTTGGGTAGAAAGTTCTGTTGTTATCTATTGTGTAGTCTAGTTTTAGATTTTTCTTTATTTGCATTTTGAATACATTTTAATGATGACACACGTATTTATGTGTGAATATTGTGTTCCTCAAACATGTCGGTTTCCTCACGATGTTTTTCTTCACCGTAAAGCTAGTGCAAATCTACACATAACTTGAATAGCAAGTCATTGCCGTAGAGCTGGGATCGAACCAGGGGCCGTCTGATCGAAGAGCGGACGTTTCACCAACCGTGTCACACTTGGTTTTAGCCACATTTGTTTTTTGCTACTTACGTCTGAAAAAAAACTGTTTTTATTGCGTGAATAGTGGGCGTGTTGTAAGCGTCAGTGTCAAGTGACAATTTTGTTTGCGTACTATTGATTTAAAATTAAAACTACTTTTTGCTTCCTATAGGTAAATATTTTTAGAATTGAAGTCGTAAATATCATATTGTGTTTGGGTTTTTCCGGACACGTTTACTATTTTTAACGTAACATAGGAAAAAAAAACTCGAAATCGACAATAATTTCAAAAACCTCGTCGTATTTTTTTATAAATTGTCTTATGAGATAGTTTCAAACTGTTTAATATCTTACTTATAATAACTATATAAATTCAAAAAATATGAAAGTTTGTGAGGATGGATGGATGTAATTGTAGGTATTATAATTTATGGGTAGTGGCAACTCTTTCACTCTCTAACGGCTAAACTAATCAGGAATTTTAACACGGAAGTAGATTTATGTTTTTGATTTTAATTCAAAAAACCTTTGATTGAACAAAGGCTTTTTAAGACGCGAGTGGCACCGCGAGGCGTAGCTAGCAATTACGTATATTTAGGTAAAAATCTGGGATAACTGGCTTACAAGAAGAGAGGCTCAGCAGGGGCCGATTACAGTTTTAACAATGAGGATGACATTTGAGGGGTATAGATTCAAAAGCGCCTCTGTCCAGTTTTTTACCCAACACGTTTTTTGATTACTGGCAATACATTGCATGTTTATCTTTGACTTCACATAATCACATACGTGCAAAAACGTCTCTATCTAATACTAAATTCAATTTGAAATTTTCGGTTAGGTGCAAAAACGCCTCTATTATTTAACGTAGTAGCAAAAGCGCTTGTATCCCGCCTCGACCAATCACAGAGCCGGGCTGTGTTAGTAGCGTAATGGCGTCCACGTGTTGTTTCTTGAACTTTTCGTCCCATTATTTTATTGAATTTTAATAGTTAAAGAACGCAAAATGGAAGTTAACATTGCTTTAGTGCAGCATAATAAAGGAAGAAAACGGATCCGCAACGAAAAACAATGGAAACGTAATGTGCAAAAGCGTGCAAGGTAAGTTTCCCTGACCATGTTTTGTATGAGAAGTTGGATTAAGGACGGGTCAATACCATAATGACCAAGCAAGAATATCGCGGCGAACGCACCTCTTCTAATATGATTTATTATGATAATTTAGTAAATAAAATTAATGTAAAAACTGTAGATTTAACCTTCGTGTCGTGAGTTTGATTCGCACTTGACCGGTATTTTTTTATATTACAGGTATTCTGCTAAACGACCACCAGATATAACCGATATAAAAAATTGTGTACATAAAAAATTGGGTAAACTAAAATGCAACCAATTAAATCCCCAAGATATAAGAAAATTTCACCAAACTTTTTACGCAAAGGCGGATAAGGTGTATCAAGATAATTTTATATTAAAATTTATAAAAGTCAGTGCACCAAAGAGACGAAGACGTAAAGTAAAGAACCGTGCTCAAGCTGAATTTTTTACCAAATATTACATTCGAACATATACAAAACCTTACAAATTAGTGAGAATTTGTCAAAACGCCCTTAAAAAAATATTAGGCGTAGGTACCCATAGAATCAGAAACATTGCAAAGAAATTTTTAGCATCATGCCAAATTCCCCAAGAGCATCGAGGTGGAGATAGAGTGTCTAACAAAAATTGTGCTAAAAAAGAAAATGTGATGAAATTCATCGAGACATTCCCATGTATTGAATCTCACTACTGCAGGTCAGCCACGTCAACAAGAAATTATGTATCTTCAGACCTGAACATTAAAAAAATGTGGAAACTTTATCAAGAAAATCAGACAGATGAAAATCTTAAAGTGAGACATTGCTTTTTTAGGAGAATTTTTGTAGTACACTATAATATTGGGTTTAAAACACCTAGAGTTGATATTTGTTCAAAATGTAGTGAGTTGTCGGAGAAAATTAAAAATGAGAAGGTGGAAACTGAAAAAGTGACTCTCATGACGACATTACGAATTCATAAATTAAAAGCCAAATGCTTTTATATGTTTTTACGAGAGCTTGATGATGAAACGCTTACAATTTCGTTTGATTGCCAAAAAAATCAGGTTTTGCCTAAAGTTGCAGACCAGATTGCCTACTACTCTCGACAATTATACATTTATAACTTTACTATCGTGATAGGTACAAGTACAAATAAATTTCAAAAAGAAAACGTCCGCATATATACGTGGACCGAAAATGTCCATGCTAAATCTTCAAATGAAATAGCATCGGCAGTTTTTGATCTACTCTCAAAGGCAGATTTGACAGGAAAAAAAAAGATCCGAATGATGGCTGACGGATGTGGGTCACAAAATAAAAATAGCACAATGATAACAATGGTTGCTCATTGGTTATTAATGTATGCTCCAAGACTTGTTAAAACTATTGAACTCATTTTTCCTGTGCCCGGGCATTCGTTCATGCCGGCAGACCGAGTTTTCGGGTTCATTGAAAAGGAAGTAAAAAATAAGGAGGTCATACTCGATCCATCCGAATATCAAAACATTTATGAGAGATATGGGGTTGTTACAAAATTGGGTGAAGACTGTAAAGTGAAAGATTGGAAGACTTATGGTAGTGAAGTGATGAAGTCTCCAGCACAATATCATTTTAAATTTAACGAATGCAAGAGATATTATGTGACAAGAGTAAAGAATAAGCCGGGGCGGTTTTTATTAAGAGGCGAAGTAAATTATAAAAATGATATGGGTGTTGCCAAAAATGTAATGAAACGAGGTGTATCCTCGATGTCTGAGTTTGAAGTTAGAGACGTACCACCGTTACAAGTGAATGTGTCTGCCTTAAAACTTATCGACGTGAACAAATTGTTATGCAAACACTTCGGTAATAATTGGAAAACAGAACTTGGTTCTAGCCAGCTAAAATTTTACAAGAATGTTCTGGACGAAACCACTCCTGGTGAAGGCGAAAATGAAGAACCCTGTGAATATATGGAAGAAATTGGAGTTTGTGTTTAATTTTTAAGGAATACCATGTTTTTATTTCAGAAGGATACTTAAAGAGCGTTTGAATATTATATTACTTAAGTCATACTATTATTACAATTTTAGACTAATAAAAACAATTTTATAAAATGTTTCCTGATTTCTCACTCATTTGATTACTTTAACCACCAGTAATCTCGCATAAAACTGTCCACAAAGCCAGGTTATGTAATACCAAAACCGCCTCTATCCATGGTGATAAAATGCAAAACCTACTCTATCCAACGTTTAGACGCAAAACCTACTCTGTCCAAATTAAAAATAAAAATAATAAAGAATAACGTTTACTATGCTTTCAGATAATGCAATTTTGTTAAAGTTTAGATTATTTAACATCAGATGAAATCGAATTATTAAACAAAGTCTTGCTGTAGTAGCCGCAGCAGGTTTTTAGTATATTCTGAAAAAAATAAAAAACTGGACAGAGGCGCTTTTGAATCTATACCCCTCATTTTTAGTAATATTAAGGGGTTGGTCCTCGCTTCTGGAGATCCAAGAGCTGGCAGCTATTTTTACAAAGACTAAGTTTAGCTGTTCAACGGGGCAATGCTGCCAGCATCTTGGGAACTCTGCCCCGCAGTGACAGCCTGGATGGTGAATTAACTTTAATTTAAATTATAGTGTTTTGATTTTTGTTTCGTTTCTTTTTCATCTTTATGTTTGTTTTTTAATTGTTTTTCTGTAATAATTTTTTACTTGATAATTTAAGAATGAATACAAATACAAATACATAATAACAAACACATTTAGTTACAAGTCACACCAAAGTTACAAGTCAAAATCATTAGATATATATTAAAGCACCACTAAACATATTCTGATCCGGACTTACAATTTACACGCAATTTCTTCAAATGTTCGAACCCTTGTCAACCCGATAGCTGGTAGCGGATTTAAAATGAGTAAATCATAAAATTAACTGTCAATTCCACAGACCATAGCGCTACCGTTTCGCGTAGGTATTTCAAAGCAATTCGCCGTATATGTAACTTGATACATACTGGCATAACATATAATGGACCACCCACTGCATTAATTTTATCGCCTTGCAAATTTCATTGGTCCGTTTAGATATATGTTTGTATTTGCATAGTGTGTGTAATATTAATTTTAAATACAAAACTAGCAGGTCTGCTAACGGGAAAACTCGCAAACGTAATTTACCGATATTAAACTTACATGATCATCTTGACAACTGATTGATGAAATTATATTTATCTATTTGAAAACCTACAAATCCTACTTCATTTATTATACATTTAGGGAGTAAATGAAGATTTATTCAACAATTATGTAGGTAATTATGAACGAACTTATTAATGAATAAGAAAAATAAATATAAATTAAAACTGCAATCAGATTCAGATTCAGATATTTTATTAACCATGTTAACATTTATTATTTTAGGTACGTCATTTACAGTGGATATGTGATCATAGAAATAATGAATTTTTTCGTCGGTTTTAAAGATTTTTTATTTATGATTGTTGATTCACTTTTTATATAGATACAATTGATATTAACAAGACGTCGGAAAATAACAATGTTGAAAAATAAACTTCATGTGATTAGTGCAGTTTTATAAAACTAACACATTTTTCTGTCAAAGGTCTATGAACAATGCTTCGTCTACAATGAACTATTACTACCAATAAAGCTCGAAGCTTTCATCTACTAGAACATTTAGTCGCACTTATAAATTACCACAGACATTCTGTGGTCGCTGAAGTACCGCGAGATGTCAAGTATATACATAATGCGCAAAACTTCAGAACTAGATGTGGTATTCCGTATGAAGAATCTTCTGAATCACCTTAATTTACATATTTGTAATAATTAATTACTAAAACAAATATGAAACCTAATAAAATTCTGCACTTGAGACCCTTCATTAGAAAATCTAAACCTAAAATCCAAAAATTTAGATTGAGTCAATAAATCGTTTCAATTGAGGGAAAGCTTGACCAGCCGAGCAGTCTTCAAAACTACACAGTTGACTATGCTACCGCTATACGTTAACTTCCAGTCATTCTAATTGCGCGTAAACCCATTTGTGCACGCACACCATCGATTCCATTGTTGCGGTGTCCACGGTCTACTACAAACCAAACGTACCTGGGATAGGACCTTCACCTTTATTTATGTAGGTACACTCAGACAGAAATCACCCTTTGCGTCGCCGCTCCACGCATGGGAACCGAGAAAGCGTTCAAAATGATTTATTGTAAATGGTTTTCTACTTTGTTGGCTAAAATAATAACCCCCGGTCCGGACGGATTGCTGTTCTAAATCCGATGTTTTATTATTCCCCCTTTGCCGAGAGCCGATACCGACCTCCCGAAATTTAATTTGCGAACCTTTGTGAACCCATTAGCGAAGAATGAGCGCGAACTGAGTCAGCTGGACGAATTAAAGAGGCAGATATTAATAGTGAAATGTCTCTTTGCTTTTTTAGATACGTTAATGACGATGCTAACGATGAATGAGATATCGCCAGCGCCGAGAATAAAAACGTAAAAGACACGGTAGAAATTGCGGGTGGCTTTGTCCTAGCACAATAGGTGCGTCGAGAAGATTGACGCTTTAACTCCGGAGGTGTTACGAGAATTAGTGAGCCATTATTAGTCCATAGAACTGGCATGGTCAAGCAGAAAGCAGATAACAATAATTAGCTCGGACACCACAAAAACTGACATAAATCCCGCATAATAAGTTCCTCGGGTGCAAAAAACGAGTAACAGCTTACCTGCCTTCTTTTTTGCAGAGTGACTCGGGAATCGTGGCCCGATATAATAAACACCTCAATTCCTGGCAGAGGCATTGTTTAATGATTTTTCTGTTGTGATCTTGCACAATTCTCGGCTAGTTCGATTTTTTTAACGCAGCTTGCGAGAAAAATGTTTTTTTGTATGCTTGGTAGCGTTTAAACAAAAGGGACTGGGCCTTGCGAAGGTGTGATTTATTTACGACTTTGCCTTTAAAAGTCTCTTGACCGACTTTGGGTGGTTTCTGACATTTTTCACCTTCGCGAGTTTGATGTTTGTGTACTCAGCTTGTTTATCTTTTGTTGCAGGAACAATATGGAAATGGTGAACTCTATCGGCACGCATTTAGGAGACTCGTAAACGTTTAAATATTTTTTTGGTAGAACCGCGATTCCTATACCCGCCTGAAAACCGAAGATGCTGGGGGGAGCTCCGTCGAGAGTAACCTCAGCGCTTGCGTCGTTCCCTCTCCAAGATAACTGCTTCAGCTCGGCTGTTGACAGCCGGTGCTTAGACAAGTAGATATTCTTGATGCCGTTCGAAAATAAACTAAACTAGTCAGAAAACAAAATCGAGATCAAATAAATAGAAATCGAGTTTAACATAAATAGCAATAGTAAGTTACCATAGTGAGATTAGAACACAGATCTAGTGCACATCGTTCTGGAACCGCCACTTCGGTGGTATGCTTTATATTGCATCTTGGATCGACTGTGCGCTGACTGGTCGCTACGTCACGTGGCTTCCCGGCGCACGACTTCAGTGCTGGATGCTACTAACTGTATACACGTGAGTACTTTATTTTTATACTTTTTTGTCAGAGGAAATACTAGCTGTCTTTTTTTTACTTCTTTATCTTTTTAGTTGTAAACTTACACAGATATTATACATGATTTTAGAGTTTATATTGTATATCACTGTACCTGCAACTAGACTTTCTTACTGATAAACTTGCATTTTTTTAATTGTTTTCTATCACAAGTAAGAAGTTTATTTTTTATTCGTTGATTTTAATCCGCAGGTATCTGTATAGCCTATTAAACTGTGTGTTTTACAGCTGCTAATCAGGAAAATGGTTCTAAATTGCACATAGCTACATACATTAACGATTACAATGTATCTTTATAACATTCACAGCCGGCATTTCACCGGCAGTAGGCAGGTCAAGCAATCACGGTGCAGTACATGAAATAGCTCTATAGAACATTTTCCTTGCTGTCATCAATGTAAAGGTCATAAAAGTTATACGTCCCGTTAAATATGGTGGACGTTTGTAAGTGGGTGTGGCCGCTTACGCCTTTACGACTTGTCGTTTCCAGTTTCTATAGTTCAATGAAAATGTTTTCTAATGATAATGTTGTAAGCAGTCTTTTGCGGGTATTTTATGGATTTAGATGTTTTCAGCATTCCATAATATTATGGCTAAAGTTTTTGTATCATGAAACAAGTTTCGTCATCACTCTATTCATTAACATTTTGGCAAGTTAACTTGAATGGAAACTATACAAAACAATTGCTCCACAATATATTTATCTATTTAAAATTGTTGCATTGCCCTTAAACACATTTATTAAAATAATTAAACTTGAAAGATAATTACAAGATTTAAAAATTTACTAAGTTCAATAACTTTAAGTAAAATAAAAGAGAAAATTATACGTGTAAATAACCCATTTATTACCGACTCCCTGTATCCAAGAAGTAAATCTGTCATAGATAAATCCTCATCGACAGATTAGGAGTTAAGTGCTCAGAGATAACAGAAAAGAGTTTGTTCACATTGATTGGTACTTCCGACTAGAAGCGGGGTTTTCGTGATTTTGTATTTGATTAGACTATTAAAATTTTTAAAAATATCTTTTCAACGGTAAAAAAAGTACCAATAACTACTCCTTTTATTTCATAAAAAAAGTACTTACTACTTCTATTTAAATACAACTTATTAATTACTTATTAAAGAAATCTTATTGGAATTCTCGCTTATATACTTTATCACGCATTTTTTTTTATAACTAAGCAAAAAACTTGACCCATTCAATGTCAATAGGTTTGAAAAGGTAGGTTAGGTAGCTTAGACAAGATTATTTATCAATATCAATTCATATAAATATATATTAATTAAATTAAAATTACAATGTAAAACTAAGCCTAACTTAACTAACTTCTAAAACTAAGTCTAATTAAATAACCCGAACCTGACCGTTCCTGATGCCTAAAAAGCTAGCAGCATTGCCGCGCTGTATTGCAATGGTCAATCTATTTATGTATTCTTATTGTTTATGGCAACAAATAAAAGTTGACCATTATTTGAAAAAAAATCCAATATTTATTATTTGAATTGAAAGAAAATTTAATAGTGTTTTTTTAACAAACATTAATTCGTTCATCTTACATAATAAATAAAAATTATATACAGGATCTTTATACCTGACCATAAAATTTTATATAACATTAAATTAATAAAATTACACTAACAACCAAAAAAAAAGGCCGGGGCAGCTCGCCTTCAACCATGCCCTGCACAAAGGTGCCCATAATGCTGGCCGCGTTTCCACGCTGAATAGCGATGGCAATCCCTGCACCAGGTACGATCGAGAACGGGAGTCCCCCGTCTTATCCCTCAGTCTTCGGCCAATTTCCCCCACTAGCTTCCTCGCTTCTGAACCCCAACTGCCCAGCGTCTCAACCGCAAAAGGGACGAACACTTGTGTTTGAATTGTAGGTACCACCATCTTCTTCATTTATACCACACACATAATTAGTACATAGACTTCGATAGACATGTAAATTAGCTCTGTAATAACAAATTATCTGTTTAACATCAAATAATGAGACATTCCATTGGATTTGACACATCGTCGTGATATATTCAGCAAACTGTTCATGCAAACATTACCATGGTGTTGTTAAATAATTCTTTTATATGCCTTTTGCATGATCTAAAACGTTAATTAAGTCAGCAAAAATAACATACATAATTAAATTGTGACAAAAAATTATTAAAACTTATATGACATCACATAAAATAAAAAAAGCGAGTGTGGCTCGGTGGTAATAACGTCTGCTTTTCAATGAGACGGTCCCTGGTTCGATCCCAACCCGACACCAATAACTAGTTTATCAACTTATGTGTGGATTTGCACTCGCTTTACGGTGAAGGAAAACATCGTGAAGAAACCGGCATGTTTGAGGACCACAATGTCCGAAGACGTGTGTCATACGCCAACCCGCACTTGGCCAGTGTTGTGGATTATGACCTATATCTCTCCCCTAGTGTGAGAAGGCCCCGAGTCCCAGCAGTCCCACTGCTATAGCGTATAGAGAGCTGCTTATGTATGTTATGTATATGACATCAAAGTAACTTTTATAAAACTTTTCAAAAATGCAAAATATCAAGTTATTAAGTAAGAGTATTCTAATGATTGTTATGCAAATTAAAACTAGGTAAAATATGTGATAAGGTACTTACTACAATACTAACTAACGACTACAAAAAGCCTTCTATTTGGATTATTATGTAGTACTTGATTCTTATGATAAAAATTAACCTTACATAAAAGTAATTTTAAATAGGTACATTACTGAGTAGAATTACAATAAAAAAAACCTTTTTTAAAATAACATGGACCAAATCGGATACCATTTGTTTAGTTTTGGGTTCATACCAAAAACGGTTTAAATACAAAATAGAAAATACTCCATTTTTATTAATTTATATCGATTTTGTCTGGACCAGTTTCGAATTATGGTCATAGTTGGCGACAACACATGCTTATATCTTATTCCCGTATAAATTGACAATAAATTTATAAACAAAGAAAAAAAAGCATTTATGGTTTCTCGATCATATTTTAAAGGTTATAAGGGGTATTTTAGGATGTACGAAGTCAAAACCACATCCTTGACCGATCAGTTACGCCCACTGTTGGCCGAAAACGGATACAATACAATAATTAATAATAAACGATTGTCTGAGACGATGCATAGATAATTTGAGACATCGGCAAAGTCAAGTAGTCTGTTTAAATGTTGCTGGTCAAATGTAATGGCTGGAAAATATGTTTTATTACTAGGTGACAGGTTAAGGCTTAAGTACAGTTAAAAACACTATAATTGATCAGTAAATTACTAAAATGGCCATAAAAATAGGGGTTGGTGATAAAAAAGTAAAAATTTAGGGTTGTTAAATGCCACATTATAAAAAAATAAAAACAAAAAATTCGTCAATATATTACAAAATATATTTAAGGGTGAACAACCCTTATCACTTAGGGTCATGAAAAATAGATAGTAGCCGATTCTCAAACCTGCTGAATATTTATACAAAATTTAGTAATAAATTGGGTCAAGCCGTTTCGGAGGAGTACGGTACCTAACATTGTGACATGGAAATTTTATATATAAAACGATAGAAGATAAACTATTTAACCGACTTCTTTACGTTATATTTTTAATCATTTAACTCTGTGATTTTATCAATGCATCACAAAGACTTTTTTTTATCGTACACAGATAAACTAAAACGGAAAACTGGTTTAACAAAATTTACTTGTCCCTGTATAATGTAATAGACATTTTTAAATGTGCCGAAGTTTTCAATTGAGCTACAGCAAAAATCCTATGTACAACGTAACACAGTAGGTATCTTATCATGTAAATAAACTTCAATACAAGTCAAATTAGCATACATATTGGTTTTTTGCTCGCCAATGTGTCTAATTAGAATTTGGCATTTTGACTCCGGATACAGCAAATAAATGGTACATTATGCTTAAGTTAAAAGTCGTAGGGTTGACTCATCGATGCTAAAGTTCCTTTTAAGAAGTAAGCATGTGGTTTCATACATCACGGCTTAACTGATTAACGCAATATAAAAATTTAATTTTGTAAAAAGAATGCATAGCTGGTAAAATTTTCAGTCATCATTTTACGACTTGAATTGATACATAATTTCTATCAAATATGGTACGACTGCCATATTCGATATACTTAAATTTTTGCCAACCCTAGAGTTTAAAAGTTAGGGTTACTAAACGCGGAATTACAGTAACTCACGCTTTAAAAAATATAAATAATGATGATGATTGATATAAGAACGACAGACTTTTTTTTTCCTTGGTGGGTAAGGTTCCATATAAAACGTAATCATTCTTGCTTACTATTGGTACCAATCGAAACTGCAAAGGCTGTCGAAACTATGCATCGATTTTTTTATATTAATATGCGATTCGCAGTTTTAACAGTATGAGGCACAAAATATGTTACAAAAAAATTACAAAATGTTTTTTTAAGGCGGATAAAATTAAGTATTGCATGAAAAATTACAAAACTTCACTGATGTTCGCTTAAGGTTCGTTTTGCTTAATGCAATGTTAAAATTTATATTATACACGGCTATCAAAGCAAGGCATGTTAAGCTTCTAAGGGTCAATGTACTAATTCACCCGAATGATATGAGTGCTACTCAGAAATTTAAAGAAAAGAGAAACAGCTGCCTGATTCCAAATCGTTGATGAGCTGCAAAATGTTGTTGTTTTCTGTATTAACCTGGATAATGTACGTTCATATTCGGATTAAAGTTGATTTATGTAAATTTATAACCTCTTCTCGTATTTTACCTCTATTGTATATAATAAATTTTTATATCTTTCTTGAAACATATATGAACAACACAAACTGTTGCTTACATTAAATTATAGATATTTGATAATGAAAAATATGTAAGAAGCTATAGTTTTTCGATTTCACTTAAAAGCGCCTCTATAGCTCGGCTAGCTAAAGTGATCTGACACGATCATCAAAGTTAAGCGACGGTCGATGTGGACGGTATTTGGATGGGTGACCATACACAAGTCTGTCGTTTTTCAAGCGGCATTTTTATTTGGACGCTGCCATGAGTGGGATGTCACGTTAAATTGTAGGTCCTGGCTGTTAGTCTTAGTACAAGCAGTCGTTAAGCCAAGTCAGAGGCCTTCGGACGTATTGAAAACTCTCGACACCAGAGTTTGGCCACTTAGCTCATACGAAGAAAAAAGAAAAAAAAAAGCTGTATTAATAATAATAAATGCGGTTATCAAGGCAAGAGTGAACCGATTTCTTCTAAGCAAGCGCGCTCCACCGTAGATCAGAATATCGCTTACCATTAGGTGAATTGCGATCAACGCAAGCCCATTACGAGTAAAAAAAAATTAAAAAATAATGGTTTGTGAACTAAATACTTCTTTTAAGCCTTGTTGAGATTGAGATTTCAAGAGTTGCCAGTTAACCCTGAAAACATCTTCTACCGAACAAAACTCTTCGATTGTTACGACTTCTAACTGACATCTGAGACTATCCAATGATCCGATATACCGTTTTTTATTAGCGCATTAAAAAGTAGTCAAATATCAACGTCAACAATAACGAGTATGTGTGTAGGCTGATCATTGTTTGAAGTAGACAGGTTTAGGAGAACAATTGCTAGTGGACAATATGAAACGGTATTGCTACTTTACACTGAGTCAATACAAGCTATTTTGAACACGCCCATACCACATAGTTAATATAAATGTATATATATATATTAGGACAAATTTCACACACGGCTGATTAGCCCCATACTGAACAATTTCTAGATTAGTTATTAGATTAAATATTGTTTTGTATATTTAATTTATTTATTTACTTGCAATAAAAATACATATGCAACTCAAATTAACTTACAAATTAAATGAGACTCAATAATATATGTGGCATAAAATACTTATTTTGACAATGTTTTAAAAATAACAGTATTTCGTCAAAATTTCAAGCTTGTATACGTTCTACGTTATACGTTCTTAAGATTTCCGTAAAATTTTCCTTTAGTCTTTTTTTACGACCAACTAGATGCGTTACGCGGCGTAATAAGTGTTAATCCGGGATACAATTAAAATATTATTCTTAGTGTTAATAAAACATTATATGTCTATTTTTGCAAAGCTTGTTTCGCAAAAAAAAAATTAAAATACAAAAAAATATAATTTGTACTATTGCACAAATTCTAATCTAAGCTATTTCCTCGCCAAGTTTCAGCGAAATCAGCTCCGCCTTATTGAGCGTAAAGAAATAAAAAACATCCACACTAACACACAAACCTTCGCATTTCTAATGACAGTGGCTTATGTTAGATATTAAAATGTGTATCTGTCAAATCTCAGATAAAATTAAACAATGTTTTTTGTTTACATTGATGAAGAAAAATTTTATTTTCCAAAGCCACTAACAGTACAGTATTGGCCGTACACCACTGTTATTTTGGTTCCTTTCGTTCATGAGTTTCGCTACTGTCTTTATATTGTTAACTATGCTATAGTGACAGCGGTTACAAAACAGTCGTCTAGACATTATGAAAGGCAGACATTTTTTTATTCTACTACTCATTTCTGTAGGCGTGTATTTGAGTATATTAATAATGATCGATCTTTTTGAAAAGGATTTAGTAAGACGATTGTCTATACATTAGTTAAGCATTTTCATTTTTTTCATTACCAATAATTTTATCAAATTAGTGTATTGTCATCGGTCTTCAATAAATCTACAAAGTTTGAACGAAATCTGGCCGTTTAAAGTGGGTCAAAATTGCGCCCAAAGAAGTCGGTTACAAACAAACATACAGGTGAAGCAATATAAAGCGTGTAAAAAGGGTTTTGGATTTGAGTTTCGTAAGAGAGAGAGAAAGATTGGTTTTACAGTTTTGAAGCAATAACAGCTCAGTCGATTGTGCTGCCGCCTTACGTTTTAATAATCATGGGTTCGATCCCCGCCATTGAGTTTGAGCTTTCGGCGAAGGAAAACATTGTGGGGAAATCATAGCATGGTGGTAGGGCTTTTTCTAGGGCTCCCCTGGCTAGCAACCACCCCTCAAGCTGAAAAATATGTCGCCAAGTACCTAACAGTGGATTTGGACAGCCTCCTTGAGCCAAATATTTAGATAATTATTCCAGACCAGGCATGCTCCACCTGAGACCCAGAGATTCACTAACTTGTGTAGATACAAGCCCTACTGGTCACATTCTTAGCTGTACTGTGTAACTGTTATTATTTTTTAATCTTACTATACATTTACACTATGATTCAAAGCTATCAAATGAACATCAAGACAGTATTAAATCAAAACAAACACACTGTCGTTGACACCAGATACATATGTTGGAAGCGATTCAAATGTCATTCGTATCAAAACGTGCCTACTAATATGGGGGTGATAAATTGAAAGCTATTAATATAAGCTTATGGAGAGTTATTGATATGCAATTATTTGTCATTAGATATGACGATACCTGGATTGATCCGGGTTAAAAAGTAGCTTATGTGTTTATCCTTGGGTCTAAATTATATTATTATACCTTACTAAATCCAAATAGATTGTGCCGTTTGCTCGCAAAGAAGCACACAAACATTCTCACAAAATTTCACATTTAGAATAAATAAAAGGATGCAAGACTGATAAAAACAGTTAAAAAATATATATCTATACCCAAGCGGCAACTGTTGCAAAAAAATGTGTAAAAAATATTATACTCAAATAATTTAAAAAATATGTAATGCAATAGAATGAATAAAGGCTTTTTTACTTTTTACTTTACTTACTTTAAAGCTATAGTAAAAAAATAAAAAGATAAGCTCACAATCTTAAAAAATTATATCGCTGTATCTTAAAAAATTGTTAAAAACCACTTAAATTATTATTATATTTTAATTTTAAAATTTATTTTTAAATACGCACGCAATCAAATATGCTGTAAACGTTTTGCATCTAACTATATGTTAAAAGAAAAAAAAAACAAAAAATACACATTATTTTATTGCCTCCAGTAATATTTTTTTTATTTAGTATTTATTTTTAAACCAGCAACAGAAATACACTATCTGTAAAAATTTCACCTTTCTAGTTATCACGGTTTATGAGATAAAGCTTGGTGACAGACAAACAGACAGCGGAGGCTTAGTAATAGGGTTCCTTCCTTACCAACAGGTACGGAACTCAAAAAAATATGGTATTTCGAAATCGAAACGCTACCTTAACACGATAATTGTCATGCTTGTTGTATTTCATTATCATTTGTTTAACTAATAGGTGGTCCAGTGGGCGGGGGTTATTGTAATGTGTTAATTATATATTATGCTAATATTTAACTAATTTGCTTATTAACAATGTAATTGACAAAATGTTTTAGTAGACAAAAACGTTTAGGTGAAGTGTTTCGTCATGTATTAACTTTGTTGTTTTCTTGTTGGCAGTAGTATTAAAGAGAATACAGTTTGTGTGTATGTTCATTCTTCATCACAATTAGATGACGCACCCTGCATTCGAAAAATGATAGGTTTTTTTATGATTTGAGATAACGAAGAACGCCAACTGATATGAAGTTTTTTGCTACTGTACTTTGTAAGAACGAATACATAAGCGTATAAGTTATGAAAAATAACATATTTATAAAAAACATCCACTTTACAATCAACTACTAAGATATCAAATGAAACTAACCTACCTATTTTGCCTTGCCATATTAAAAAAGTCTATCGTTCGATTCTCATAAAGGAATAAATGTCAAATGAGGGTAGAAATACAAAACCAGCAGTCCGCACGTCGCGGCCCGAGGCAATCGATCTGGAATCGAATGGGAGTCAACCCGCGCTTACCATCGCCGCGCCGTAGTACAGAGTTACTCGCTAATGTGTCCAAAATAGTGCGCGCGTCGCTTCACATTTGGATTTTTACTGTGCCGTGTACAGTGAATACTGTTCTGCATTTGAACAAGGAGCTTAGGCCACGTTGACGTTCGTTACCCACCAAGCTGCCGCCAGACGCGAGGAGTTGTCCCAGGGAGTGGCGTCGTTGATGAAAGGTACGTGGTCCTCTCTAAGTTTCGCATTTTCATTGTGAGAATCAGAACTTTCATACAGTCCACTCACCTTGTATCGAACAACTATATAAATATGAAATTTCATTAAATCATTTGTCAGCATTCTCATAGCTACAGGGCTATGAGAATGCTAAATGTAAAATGTACTATATTAGAACTAATATAAATAAAATAACCATGTAAAAGGACACAGACAAGCTCAATTTCACAAAAATATAGATGTCCCCATTTCTGAATGCTAACACGAGTTGAATAAATCTCAAACAGCAAACATTTGAAGACATACCGAGCCATTCGCGTAAGAGTATCTTACATACTCAAGTTGCAGTAAGCTTTCAACTCAGTAGCAAAAGTGATAATACCCAAGTTGTATCTGCGCTTGAATCAATGGGGCACCCATTGCCCTCCTTCCATTCAGACTCGTCGCTAAATGACTTCCATCTTCAGAAAACACCCATCCCATAGAACCTTTTCAAAGTGAACTTTAAAACGTTTCCACCAATTTTGCTTTTAAAAGCTGAAGGTGTTTAACTTAGGTAAGGTATCAAAACATTTATAGGTTATTCTCTCATTAATATACATCCGTCCATACAAAAGGCACATAATGCGGAAAGTACACGTGACAATAAATTAATTAGCATAACCCTGTGATCCGGGTCTGTAGTGGCGTAAGGCGCACCGCACACCATCAGTTGGCTTGATGCATGGTTTGACGCTACACAATTAACGTTTAAATCATCAGATTTATATCCCCTGCCTTAATTGTGTTTTGTTTATGAAATAAAATTACAGGAATGTAAGATATCCATAAACTTATTTCCTGATGTAAGTCACGTCGTCCGATTTAAATATGCTCGTAACTAACATACCATTATCTTGACACGTGCTATATAAACCACTTCTCATCTTGCGTTATATTAATTCTGTAACTCAATACTGTTGTTTGTTAAATATTGTTATCGACGACCTTGTGAACTTATTGTTTTTATTTCGAAACCACATTTTTGTGGATATTTCAAATTAAAAAACTAGTATGTATATTCTTTTTTTGATCATACAGTAAGCGGCTACAGTTCGATCCGTTATTATTTTTGTGTAATATTTTGTTTATTAGACGTCAAAATAAGACTTGATTGTGTTCTGTGAGCTTTATATTTATCAGGTCAGGTGGTCTCTCTCCCTTTGTGTTTCAAGAGGGAAAACCGTTTTTGAGGCCAAAAACGTATTGTGTGTTATCTACCCACATGTGAGTATAAGAGGACCAAAGGGGCATGGTTGCGATGAACTGATAAATGCTTTGTATTACATACATGAATTGATGAAAAGTAAGAAACTTGATTATTTGCATCTCTAAGAATCTTACAATGAAATTCTGACAAACAGAACATTTCCACTGTGAAAGTTTAACTAAGTTTAAGTTTTAATTTAAGCTGTTGATACTTATTTATTTACATGGCCCGCAAGAGAAAACACGGACTTTAATCTTGCACCTAACTGCTCGGTTTGGTGGTTACGATGATATAGAGAATATACAGAATTTCAATTATAAAATTCAAATAATTTATTTCTCACAAAATAGGTACAATAAGGTGGTTGTCTTTATTTATCGTCAGGCATGTAACATTACATTTGTCAGTACGTAATAAAATTAAGAAACAATGTCTAGTCCAATTATGAAATTACACACAAAAACATTATTATTCGAATTCTCTTGCAAATATTATTGTATTATTGTCCAAAAATTATAAAATATCTACAAACTTATAGGATTTTACTCGTATTATAGAATTTTTAAACTCGAATTTACTCCTCGATCAGTAATTGAGCCTTCACATAGGCTTCGTCCAAGTTTGTTGTGGACTGGACTGACGTTTAACTATCAATAACTCATAATAGGCAAAGCTTTTTAATTTGGTACACGATAATAGCTTTCGGCGGCTCTTTTGATGCGAACCAATATGCGTAATTGTGGGGTTTACTGCACGCTTGCTCAAGTTGTAAGCACAAGCGTGAGCGTCAGCGTGGGCGGAGAAAGTCGACAAAAGACTTTATTAGCCTATTAGTGAATATAAAGTGTAATAGCAAGAATGAAAGCTATTCTTTTGGATCACAAAGAGCCAGGTCGGTTAGAATAGATAGCTATTATTTTAACAATGCTACGCTAAAATTTGTGCTGTTTGCTTAACTGTAACAATAGTAATGTTACAGTTATCATCCAAGAAATAGAAGATCTGCGAACAGTAGACTCTCAAACACCATTTTTTTACTAACATAGTTCGACCGATATCGAAACTTCTAGACTACGACCTTATGTTTACACAACAAATTGATTAATTGTATTCCGACTTCTTAAATTTATTAGTACATGCTTTTATATAAATATAAACCAAAACAACACACAAAACACGTAAATTATAGGAAGACCACCTTACTATTTTTAGTTATTTTATTTTTAGTATTTGTTGTTATAGCAGCATAGACAATACATAACTAGTAAATATTTCAGCTTCGCAAATATGTATATATATATAATATGAATGTATTGTAGTATATGTAGTATATCAGCTGTGTTAGCAACCATAATACGAGCTAGAAATGGTTCAGTATGGGACTAACCAGCCGTGTGTGAATGTGTCCTAATATTTTATTTATTTTTATACTCGTAGCTATCACGGTTTCTGAGATAGTCTAGTGACATGCAGACAAACAGATAGACAGAGTGACAGACAGACATCGGAATATAGTAATAGGGTCTTGTTTTTACCTTTTAGGTACGAAACCGTAAAAAGGGATGCAACAAAGAGAGATAAACAAAGATTTTTAACAAAAAATATTTGTTAACGCTATCGTCTGTAATTTGCCCCATACACAATGCACACGTTTTTTACACGGCGCAAGTGTTTTTAATGAATAGGTATTACATTATAATCGGAGGCTGTACTTTTTCCGATAATACTTTTATTTTTAAACCATAAAACTGTTGATGTCTTATTACCGGAGCCCGTCGTTATGTCTCGATCGATATAAAATATATTCAGTGTTATATAATGTTTACTGTGATATTTAATGCCAATTTATTAGAAAAAATTAACCTTAAAAAATAGAGTGTGAAGATTAGATTGATTGGCGACCCCAAATAATATATAATAATCCCAATTAATTGTAAGAACTGTAACGTTTTGAGATGCAAATATATAAGTAGTGTTTTGCACAAATTTATTAAAAATTAGCAGCTTGCCCCAGCCAAGCACGGGCAATAAAATAAACCAATTCTCATCAATCTAATTGCAAAGAGATGTTCTATTATTAATTTTTAGTAAGGAACTCTAATATTTCTGGTAACAACATACATCTGGAACAAAGGCTATATAGCCTTTGTTCATCAGGGATAATGTAGTTTACCAGTAGAGAAATCGTTTTTCAAAACGGGTGCAGTAGTTTTGGAGCCTTTTCTCGTCAAATAAACAAATAATCAAACTTTTCCTTCTTACAATACATATTTGTTTAGAATAACAATGTGGCCACATATGATGATGATGATGAAGTAAACACCAATTAATTGCGATTTGTATTATTACCAAAGTCAAAAAACTATTGCTAAGTATTTTGCATAAGCAGCCCACTATACGTTCCCACTGCTGGGACTCGGGGCCTTCTCTCACGAGGAGAGAGGTATAGGCCATAATCCACCACGCTGGCCAAGTGCGGGTTGGCGGATGACACACGTTTTCGGAAATTGTGGTCCTCATACATGCCGGCTTCCTCACGATGTTTTCCTTCACTGTAAAACGAGTGCAAATCCACACATAACTTGAAAAACAAGTCATTGGTGTAGGGCCGGGATCGAACCAGGGGCCGTCTGATTGAAAAGCAGACGTTAATACCACCGAGCCACACTCGCTTTCCTAAGTCTTTGCTTTATTAAAATTACTGATACGAGTATAAAAATTCTTAAAGTACTACTTCACTTCCTAACACAATACTTTTTATAGCACAATTTTACTCCTTTCATACTTTCTATTGAATCAAATGTGAGGAATCCACAACCGCTTCATCAAATTGATTTCAACATAGCACCTTTGTGTTTTTTGTCGATGTTTACATGTCAGTACACCCTAACAATGGCCGTGCATCTCTACAAGTAGTCAGCCAATAAAAACTTTTGATCGATTGAGAGGCGCATATCCGCCTTTACAAAAAGAGCATACTCTTTATGAATATTAAAGAGCATCGCCTTTTAATCGTTAAGGGCGTCGGGAATCCGATATAAATTACCTACCGATTAAAGAAACGCGTTATTAGCTGTCAGAAAATATTTAGAAACGAGAAAAACGATCGCCAAGGAAGCGCCTTTATAATTAAAGTCAATTATAAAAAAAATCTTTAATAAACGAACTGTTTAGTAAAATGATCGATTCAAGTGAAAGTTGTAAACGTGTCCAATAATTATGTACGTTTATCGGCATTTAAGAATGTTAAAATGAATTTTTATCGCTTCTTAGTTTTTTAGTTTTAACTAATTTTGGTAGCGATTGGTCGTAAAGAGCGATTTGTAAATCGAATGAAAATGTTTTTTTAGATAAACAGAATTCACAGTTAAGCAGTTTTTGGTTTCTCGTGGCAGTTGTACCTTAATGATTGACAATACGGACTATTTTCGCTTGTAATTTTTATCAACAAAACTGTGGTTATTGTCGTTTGAATGCAAGTGATGGCCATAAAGTAAATATCGGCTTATCGACGTGTCAAAATGTCGCTGTAGGTGGCTGCGTTCATTTCCAAAAAGGTAATATAGCAACATTTATTGGGACGCAGTACTTCGTTTAGTTTTTAAATTGGTTACCCGTATAGGTCAAACCAAAATAACCTTATTTAAAATATTCCAAAAAAATTACTCAAAATCTTTATCCGAAAAGTATGCATGTGATTGCTAAACTCTATCTTACTTGTAATCTATCCTTAAGTTTCAGTGTTCAAAACAAATGTATTTATTAGGTGAGTATGTCATTTTGTTTGTATGTTCATCAGTTCTTTCAAAGCTTCTAAATCATAAGCAGCCCACTAAACGTTCCCACTGCTGAGACTCGGGGCCTTCTCTCACAAGGAGAGATATAGGCCATAATCCACCGCGCTGGTTAATTGCGGGTTGGCGAATGATACAAGATTTGGATATTGTGGTCCTCAAACGTGACGGTTTCCTCACGATGTTTTCCTTCACCGTAAAAGATGTGCAAATCCACACGTAACTTGAAGAAACAAGTCATTGGTGTAGGGCTGGGATCGAACCATGGGCCGTCTGATTGAAAAGCAGACGTTATTACAACCGAGCCACACTCGCTTTAAGGGCGTACCATTTTGCAAAAGTAGCTGTCTATATAAAATAAAAGCAGTTTATTTAAATTTTAAATCACCAATTACAATAGCCCTGTATAAGCTTTGATTATAACCGCACGACAGGATGAATTTGGAATTCATTAAAAAGAAAATAATTACGAACCTCTCAAATGAAGCATGGTTAATCTCCCTTGTACTTCGTCCCCAAATACAACCTCACGATTTGAGTAGATCAAAAAACATTTTACGATTATTAAACCCCCGATTGACAACCGGGAAGGCATTCTCGTCGTACCCATATTTTTATAGCGTGTAAAACCTTCGGCGCTTTTTTATATCATCTCTTTTAAGTGACATAAATTCTAATACAAAGTCCATTTGTGTATCTCGGACGTCTTAAAAGGTATCCGGATAATCGTTTTTCTGCTTTTTACAAGGAACTCATTTCAATTATCAGACGATTTGATGGGTATAAAACGCGTTGGTATGTGTCGCGAGGATGGCGCCCTGCAGAGGTCGCCAGTAGGACGTCCCGCGACTTCTATACCATATTTTTTAATTTTCGAAGACGCTAATTTAATTATGGAACTTTTGTTTTTTTTTTCGACGCAGCTGTATCCTGCCAGTGTTCGATAATTTTCATAAATTAACGGTGCCTGCTTTGAACGCTGATTCGATGTTTTGTCGTAAACAGTGACAATAATTTTGGATTAAACATTAAACCCGGGCGATTTATTTTATTTTTCGAACTTTGTTGTAAGTAAGTACTTAATACGAGGAAGAATAAAATAATTGGAAAGACGGTTCGGTTCGATGTAATTGAATAAGTTTGGGTACATTTTCTAATCCGTGCGTGGGTGTGGTTTAGACGAATGCCTTGATATGAGGAACAGGGATTAATATCTATTGAGTGAGTGTGAAAGGACTTTGATGCGACACGACAAATGAACTCCGTTTCAAGTGACCGATGAGTAGAGTTAATCAACGTCCATTTACCGTTATTTGAAGGATTTTAAATCCAGAATTATTTTATTGGAGTTCTTATTACACGACTTTCGTGTCATTGAACTATTGCTTCGGTCAGTTTTAGATAGTGGTTAGGAATACCTTCCTAACAGACCATGTGTCATTTTTGCTTACTAAAATAATATAATAATGATACAAATAATTAAGCATAAGCAGCCTACTATACGTTCCCACTGTTGAAACTCGGGGCTTTCCCTCACGAGGAGAGAGATATAGGCCATAACACCACTTGACCACAGCGCTGGCTAAGTCGGGGTTAGTGAATTACAAATAATTATTCATACCAAATTTTTTACGAATCGACGGACGCAAAGGACCTCAATACATTTTTTCGGGTCACACTGATTATTTTTTTCCAAATTTAAAAAAGAATATATATTAAAGCGTTTTGTTTCGACCTTCATTGTTAGAACTAGAAGCTTTGGAACTCTCTTTCTGAGTCTCTTTTTCCCGAGAAGTACAATTTGGGGGTCTTCAAATCTAGAGTAAATAGGTTCTTTCTAGGCAAGCGTGTTAGACCTCAGTCAAGCTTAACTGATGTTAAGCTTGCCTGATGGCAAGCTGCAGTCAAAATTAAGCCTATTCATCAATAAAAACAAAAAAAAATGAAGTTATTACTTTAAATATTACAAAACTTAAGCTAAGCTAAGGGCTAAAGCTCTTTAAGGATTGCATTTATTACATATAAGTGTACCTAAATATAAACTAACAAAAATATCTCCCTCTCATTCCTATAGAAATATACTCTACTACTATGAAACTTAAGGAAGAGAGAATACTTGCGTATAATTTTGAATCAAATGTAGTGCGACCCTAATTTAAACTGTCGGCAGTCTACATTTCACTTATTACGTACTTGGTTTACTGAAATTCATAGTCTAGACTGGTTAACGTATTTCTGCAAGTCTCGTGACAATAAATTCATTAGATGTGATGTGAAAATGTCAATGACAACCTCGTTGGCGTAATGGTTACCATGCCGGACTGCCAATCAGAAGGTTCCAGGTTCGATTCCAGGCACGGGCAACATCTTTGTGCTGAACTAAATTTGTGTGCTGTGCGCCTAGATGAAAATATCATTTTTGACATATTAATTTATTGTATTAGGGATACCTAGGGAGATTTGAGATTTAGGATATAATATCACCTAAAATTATAAATAAATTACTAATGAGTACACATAACTTCTCCCCTTTCAAATAATACATGAAAAAAAATGCTAACTTTTATTTCGGCTAGAAACTAAGCATTCCCATCCAACGTGGCAAGCTAGCATTTTGGGCACCTTTTCCTCTACCCCTGTTTTTTTAGGTTAAATTTTAGTTAGTAATGATTTATGAAGGTATGTGTTTTTATGTTTTTGGTAAATATGATCTAATATATAAAATTTCCATGTCACATTGTTAGTTAGGTTAGGTAGTCAGCTACTATCTATTTTCCATACCCCTTGCTAATTCCCCCTATAAGTGATAAGGGTTATTCTCTTAAAAAAAATTTAAATGATTTTTTTTTCTGTTTATTTTTTTATAATGTGGCATTTAAATACAAACAACCTTAAATTATTAGATACTTTTTTATTACTAACCCCTATTTTTAAATAGCCATTTTAGTAATTGAATAATTTTTCATCCCGTTAGCTAACTGTTCAATTATAGTTTATTTAACTGAACTTAGAAGAAGACAATACAACGTTTGCCGGGTCAGCTAGTATATACTTAAAAAAAATCGAACCAGGCGTTGTAGCCTTAGCTTAACCTAAACAGCGTCCAGATTCAAATAAATTCAAATTAAACTAGCTAGTGGGATGGTTAGGATAATTGACAAGCTCTCCTTTACTGATGAATCGCCACGACTACCTTGTTAACAAAAGGGTCCATCTGTCTTAGTTGCCACCTGGGTACCTCGGCTTGGTTGGGTGGTGTATTGGTCACCACTTTGTTTGTAGCATTCATTTGTTTTGATTACAGATTACGTATATTATACACGTGTTAGTAAAGAAAACTTTTAAAAGTTGATGTCCTTCTAGCTTGTATGATGAAATGAATGTGAGCATGGAGAAGGGAATTTCCAAATGTTTTTTTTTATCATTGATTAGATAGATAGATAGATTAACTCTTTATTTGGCAAATTATTGGTACAAATTGTACGAGGTACAACAAATAAAAAGTAACAACATAAAAATATTGACAACGTGCCACAAACGGCGGCCTTATCGCTAACAGCGATCTCTTCCAGGCAACCTTTGGATGGAAAGGAGTTGAAAGGACGAGAAAAAGAGGGGTTGCACAATAAAGAATAGTAATACTTATAATTATGATGGAGGACTTAAAATAAACAAGTAAATAACATTAAATTATAACATTGATTAGTATTTTTAATACATTTATTTATTTAATAACGTATTTACATTTAGAATATACATGTCAATGTTGATTTTATACGTGTCACATATTAATAACTAAGACTAATAATTAACATGTAGAATTAAAAAAATACATCTATTAAAATATGGGCAAAATCTGGAACGTACAGTGTTATCGAGATAAATAAAAATAAATTACGCCGTAATTATCTAATTTAATTATCTATACTTTATGAAACAATATTTATAACGATTTTGGTACCAATCAGACCTGTGAATCAGAAAAACAACACTTTGGTATTAAAAAAAAAACTTAAAAAACTTTTTCAAAGTCTTATTGGTACCGTATATTATGTGCTTACCTAAATATTATACAGACAGTGACAAGGTTATTACTATTGTAGTTTTAAACAAAATTTGAATTTAATTAAACTTTTAATTTAGAAATTCAATTTACGAGTAATTAACTAACCGTGTATTTACGAGTAGTAAAGGTAGTTACCCTCAAGATGCGAAATATTGAAAAACAATCAATACAACTTAAAAATTTAGTTAAGTTATCAACTCAGTTCATTTATGTATTAAAACTTACACTTTGTTAATCAGGTATCTTGTTAAACAAGTTACATTATCACTTATCTTAAGAAAAACCATAAAATTTCATAACAGCAGTTTTAAAATGATCTCTTAATTTATACCTCATTATAGCATAACTACCAGCGCTTATTAAGATGTTATGAAGACATAAAAAAGTATTTACTTACCTAATAAATTACACGGTTGACATTTGTAAATAACGGTAACTGTCCAAAACTATAAAATGAATCATAAACGCATTAGAAGCTACTTTAAACTGATAAGTCAAATTGTAAGTTAAAACTCTATTTAGGCCGTTAATTTTTAACTTAACTTATGATCTTTAATATTCATTTTATTTTCTGAGCTCTAGTGTGGAAGTTTTCAAGTAGCCAGGTATTACACACTAGTCATGCTCTACCTTGGGCTTGATTGTCGCTTGTGTCGTTACGCGACCTTTGATCAAATGTAGGTCTAATGTTTTGAAAAAAAGACATGGGACATATCTTAACGCTATATCAAAACACAACACCACACTGCGCTCCAAAACAAAAATAATAGACGTTACGCAAAAAACAGCTCAACTGAAATGGGACTGGACGTTTGTCGCATGCTGGACGACCGCTGGGCAAGGGCCACCACAACATGGGTGCCAAACACTACTTGACCTCGAGGAAGACCCAGGAAACGGTGGCGTGACAATCTATGTAAATTTGATAATGACTGGGCCACCAAAGCCAAAGACCGGGCTGACTGGAAGGAGAGAAAGGAGGCCTTTGCCCAGCAGTGGGACACAACAGGCTTATAATAATAATACTGAAACGGGTAACCTAGACCAAAGTAAGAAGTACTAATAACGTAACTTAAATAGCAAGTAGGCACAGAATCCATCCCATCTCAATAAATCTTTATGCAAGTAAACGTTACAAAGTAAAGTAACAACCGCTATTAATGAATCGAACACATAATTTCAATAAAATACCACCACTTCAATTACACGGGATTCTGACACTTTCATTTTATGCAAAAGTGAAGTTATGAAGTGTTTCTTCACTTCAGATTGATAGTTAGTAAGCAGGAAGAAGCTGTAAGAGTAATAACCGTATCTTCTTTGATATTGCCAGCGTAATATCTGTAATGCTACTTAGGTACTTCATGTTTTCTAAACGTTTAGCCTTTGCTTTCATAATAACTGGTGTTTCGCGTTTTGTAAGTTTTTTGAAGACTTACATTAAGTGAGTAGCAATTACTTAATTTAATTAAATTAGTTAGGATACATTTTGATGTGTTATTAGATTTCCTTCTACTTATGAGTAATCATATTCCTCATTACTGTGGATCGTGACTCCCCCGCAGAATTTAAGTCGGTTTCCTTACGATGTTTTCCTTCTCTTTAAAGTAAGTGCAAATCCAAACATAACTTAAAAAATCCATTGATGCAGGGCCGAGATCGAACCAAGGGCCGTCAGATTGAAAAGCAAACGTTTTACCACCGAGACATACTTACTTTATATATGAAACTGTATTAAAAACAAATGCCGTAAAACAAAGCAAAATAAAGTAAATAGAGGAAACAATATTTATGAATCGCAAATGGTTTAAAACCGCTTTAAGTTCTCTCTAGTTACCCATATTTATTACCGTAAAATCATCTTACGGTTTGTTAATTTAAATTAAACACCGTGTAATTACAATGTGTTCTGTAATTCTGATTATATAGCTGTCCCATTTTCTTGTCGCTCAATGTACCCGTTAAATTGTGAGTGTGAAATTTTACAAGCTTGTAATTTTACAAACTTGTAATTTTCGAGGTGTGGTATGAAAAATACCACATAGTTCTGTAATTAATACGTTCGGAGATTACAGTTTTGACGTTTCGTTAATCGATTTATATTTCTTCCGCGGCTTTTATTATTCAATATGTAATTAAAGATGGTAGAATATTTATTGTGTGGGGTCATTCTAGTGTCAAAGTTCGTGTGAAAAATGCCGTCTTAGGTAACGCTTATAATTTTGATAATTGCACGATGTGAGTCTGTATAAGTTTTAATTATGCTGTTGAAATGGAGTTTGAAGGATATAAATCATCAAGGATATAATGTGTTGAAACATACTATTTTTAGATGAGGTGTATTTTCTTTGTAATTTATGATATTTAAAAATTTTTACTTATACAATGGGCGCCTGATGTGGCATGCAGGTTTTTTGTACGTACCTATATATTGTCTGCTTCTGAAAAATATTGACAGTGAATTTAAAGTGACAATTCTTTGTTTTAAATTACCGGAAACATACAAAATAAAATAACATTTTACTTACTAGGATAAGCTATTTACTAAATAATAAAACATAATTCACTTAAAAGATATATTATATAGGTAAATGCTTTATCTTGACACAAATTTGCCTAGTTGGTTTGAAATAATCTATCTTCTTATTCTAATATATAAAATTTCCATGTCACAATGTTATTTACCGTACTCCTCCGAACGGCTTGACCGATTTTTACCATATTTTATATGCATATTCAGTAGGTGTGAGAATAGGCTACTGTCTATTTTCCATACCCCTAAGTGATAATCACCCCTAATTTTTTTTTAATGTGGCATTAAAAAATACATACAACACTCATGTTTTACTTTTTCATCACCAACTTTTTTATGGTCATTTTTTTAGTAATATAATAATGTTTAATCCCGCTAGATAACTGATCAATTAAAGTGTTTTTAACTGTACTTAAGGCAAAACAACGTTTACCAGGTCAGCTAGTATTTATATGAAATAATGCATAGGTACAAGAAGTAGCTTAAAATGTTAGTTCAAAGACTTTCAATGTTTCCATTTCATTCCACAGCTCCCTTATTAGCACGGCACACCTGCTGTGCACACGTTCATTTGCTTAACCTTTCTAGTATACACGTTAATTAAATTTGAATATGAATATTCTATATTCATTTCACTCGTTACATTCACAGGTGTGTGTTTGTATAAGGGTTAAGGTGAGTTTGAGGCAGTTAAAATATTATAAAATGGTTTTACGAGAGACATTACATTGCAACAAGGGCTTTTTAGAAATAAATTGTAGATTACGTTACGTTTGGTTTGTGGATACAGTTCACTATGAATGTTGGTCTTCCAAAATAATTCTGGATGCAAATAATTTTTCCAATTATTAGGCTGGCAGTCTTTTGTTTGTTTGTATTGGTCGCTACGGTGGGTCGGATAACACGTTAAATTGTAGGTACTGGATGTAAGTCAAAGTACAAGAAGTTAGTAAGCCAAGTCGGAGGCCTTCGGGTGGCTGAAAACTTTCGACATCAGAACTTGGCCACTTGGCTCATACAAAGAAAAAGAAGAAATATTTTGTTATTCTGTCAATCAATTGTTTTGTACTAATTCAATCTCGAAAAAAAAAATTGATGTAAACAGTTTATTTTTAAGTAAATGGTACATTCGTTTCTAGGATTTTTTTGAGATAAATGAACATAAAACCTCTATTCGTGGTTTTAACTACGGTAGCCTTTTGAAAGTGAAAAGCTAACAAAAAAACTTTCGCATTTATTATATTTTACAGCCTACTGGACATTTTATAAGACAAGCGGGTGTAAAACACGATATCCTCATACATTCATGAAAATATTCAACACTTCAATAAGGGCTACCGTACTAGTACTAGAGTTATACAACTGTAGTTATTTTACAACCGACTAGTAATTCGCTTTCAATAAAAAGGTCGTTAAAGTCGAATATGATTTTCATATTATTTTCAAGTCCCTGACCCGTTTAGGTCTCAAGTTTCTACTTATCTAGGCTTTAAATCTAGGTTAGTTTTTATCTTTTGCGGCTATCGCATTCGCTTTATGTAACCGCTCAAGTTCAACCCGATTATTATCGGTAGCCTGAAAGCAACATTTCAGCTGTAGAATTTTTTTTAACAAAGTTACTATGTTCGATATACTCGTATAGGTAAGTATACAGTAATAACCCCGTCCTTGTAGATTTTAATACATATAAATAAGTAATTTCCATGAACATGATATATTTTTTACAATTTAACCCAATATATTATTATTATGTTTAACCAATATACTTATTAGTATTCATTTTGTAAGGTGTAAAAGTAATGCGGTAATAGAAATATGACGAATGTAAACTCCGTCAATAAAACAAAATCAAAGCTAAGAATTTTCCCTAAATGTTCCTAGCTAGTAATAAAAGCCCAAGTAAAATGCTAATAAAACCAAAAGACATCGTTAATGGCGTGTCGTCTGCCTATTAAACACTTAAGCTCAAGCCAAGAAATAAATACGCAAAAACAAAAATAAAGATACACGCCACAAAAAGAAGAAGAAAAACCATGCAATATCTTACTTCTTGTGACTAGTAAGTAACCAATTAGCAAGTGCATTTCAATGATGTTGTAACTGGTTATAGGTACCAGACTATGTAGTAAAAAGATAAGCTACATGATAGTTAGGACTGGTACAGATAGTTCTATTATACAATTTGATATATTAATACATTTCACTTATACGCTAATAAGAGTATGATCTATAATATAAAAATAAGTCAGGTATTCCTTCCTGACGCTATAACTCCAGGACGCAAGAACCGATTTCCACGGTTTTGCATTCGTTGGAAAGGTCTCGGGCTCCGTGAGGTTTTTAGCAAACTAAATTTAAGGAATTATTGAAAATTAAATTAGTATAAAAGTCAACCTACACGCTGGCCGAGCCGCGGTCAACAGCTAGTATATTATAAAGGTTTATTAAAAAATCTTAGTTAAATATAAACTTCTTCTTCTGTGTATCCTTATTCGTAAGTACGCTTCTTTCGTAAGTGTCTGTCATTTGTCATTTCAGTATTAACACCCCTTCTATTCATCTCGTTAAAAGTTAACAATTAATCTCACACTTTTTCCAATTAATAAAGGTTTTTCGGCTTAAGAATTTCTCTATATTCATTTCTTTTGTGAGCGGATTTGGATAAAAGTCAGTACGAAGATAATTCAGAATTAAAATTTACTCGTATTAAATTGTACATTTAAACTTATTCACTAACCCTCAAACTGGGCGCATTCGCGCCCTTTTAGATAACATTTAGGCAATAAATACATATATCACGCTTAACTATAGTAACACCGAGCTAATTAAAAAAAAACTGCTACTACTAAAACGTCTTACAATTCAATATAGCATACACAAAATTAAATAAAATTGTTTAAATTCAGTAAAATTTTAAACATTGGTACACAGCCTTAAGAACACAAGCTTTTGAATACACTGTGGAAATGCGTGTCATCGGGTTTTAATAATGACGTTGTACTTGATAATTCAGTCAAGGAAATTTAAGAACCGTGGAAAGTTTTTCTTATGTTAAAATACTCGTAATAGCAAATAATAACATAGGCAAGCGACCAACCCCTAGTATGTTTTTGTTATGTTTTTGGTAGGTATCTAACGGAATCATTTGATAATTTTTCAAGTTGACAAAAATATATCAGCTATTAATTTTGTATAAAAAAAAAAATAAGAACTTCGTGATTAAAAACAAAGTAAAACAACATTAATGAAAACACATCTAACTTATAAATTCAAAAACCTATTTTTTAAGGCAAGGTTTGTTAAAACCTCAATAAAATTTATTCGCAAATCGGCGTGTTACACACGAACTGTCACATCCAATGATAATAAAACGCGTGTTTTACGTATTCCAAGTCAATAATTAAAAGAGCAATTATGAGCTTGTAAAACATTTATAGCGTACAGGTATTTTTATAAACCAAAAAGATTTTTATCTTAGTCTCGTTATCTTGGTATCTGATCTTTATAAGGGAAGCCGCATGCTTACTGCATATAAAATACTCGACGACATATTTTTACTACATGTTTGGTATGTTTTCATATGGTATGTTTTAATATGTATGTTTATAATAATCAATAAATAATAATAATTATGTATTTATAAGTCCAGTAAAGCACGTTCAATATTCTAAAAGTGCAAGTACGAGAAGTAGTTACTTATTTACAAATAGAATATAGATTGATGGATAGATAAATTTTTTATTTCACACACTTATTATTACAAAAAATAATAAACAAAAAAATAAACTTAAAACTGGTGCCGAAAATGGCGGCCTTATCGCTAAAAGCGATCTCTTTCAGGCAAAAGTTTTGATGTCTAAATGATTATACACTAAAAACAATGTACACTGAAATATTATATAAAAAAATAAACAATATACAAGTAAAAAATAATAATCGGAAGATTAATTTATTTGATAATCAATCGGAAGCAATATTAGTCACGTGATGACAAAACTAGGCCCGATTTGTAGGGATGGACTCTTTAGCACAAGCTAACAATTAAAATTTTAACGTTTGTTGAATCATTTATTCGGACTGTTATTTGCACGTGTGTAATAGACCTTACGTTGTTATGACTGTAAATCATGTAGAGTAAAGGTTACCTGCTCATTTGTTCTGCCATGTTACTCTTTATTGGTTCTTAATTAATAAAGTGATTTTATGTCTTTCCTTAATTAAATTAATTTATGATTTGCAGAATTTAAAGCAGTTTTATCTTAATTTAACCAATTAGGTAGGTATTTGTGTGTACTCGGTGGAATTGTAGACTTATAGCTGCTTACATTGAATTAGCATTATACGAGTATATATTTTATCACAACTACCCGCATTTAGATATCAAATGAGAAGGACTATTGACTAGTTAATACACCGTATTGGATGAGATCTTTTTAAGTGATAAGGCTGCCAATTGTGACACACTTATATTAAGCCTTTTTCTTAAAAATTGATTAATATATCATGTGTCCAATAAATGATTTTCTGTTTATTTTACTACAAAAATGTCTGGGGCATTTTTTTAATTTTTTTTCTTACATAAAGTTTTAACTAAGTTTTAATTTACAAAATTATTAATATGTAACGATTTCAGTCATAACAAAAATAAATTACCATACCTCATTCGACCATGGCAAGTACGACAAAAACGTATACCAATATTAGCACGTCTTTTAATTTAAAACAGTAATTGAAAACAAAACTTACAATGCTAATAAGAGTTATATGCCTGACCGTGAAAAGAGGGCGTATTAAGGAATATTGCAACAGGGCACGCATCTTCCGAAAACAGCAAATTATGTCAGACTTTGAAAAATTCTAAAACATATTTCAAATAAATTTTGTGAAAAGCAAGAAAGCGAAGAAAAACAGAAGAAGTGTAGCAATTTGCGTACATACTGATTAAACGTAACTTTCTACACTGTACCCTTGCATACTATTCTTCTTCTTAATTACCATTTTTCTCTATGTAGGGGCAGCTGAGCTGAATCCTATTCTTGTACTTTCCCTTTTTAAAAAATATTAATATTTAATGTATGCATAAATGTTATTAGAAGTTGCGAAGTCATATTTGAAAGAAGACTAAATTATTATTCTTTTATTTTTTGCAAAAAATAACCACAGAATAGAATATGTTTAGAACAGGCTACACTCCTGTTTGCGCTACTAACTAAGATATTCTTTTATTTTTGAAATAGATAAATTCTGATTTGTTTGATACTCATGTAACCTGTCACATAGTGATTTTGAGTTTTTTATTTAGAATAATACGTGTCATATTGATGCCCCATCAAATCATCCTTATTACATCCACATCGTGACTGCTCATCATACGTAGCTACATATTAGTTTTGAAGCTATTTATTAGATGCAGTCTCGGTCATTACTGATTGATTTTGATATTGATTGCTCGCTTCCGCATCAACCTTTCAAGTTCATGTTGCTTGTCTTGTTCTGATGTTTTGTTTAGACAAATTGTGGGCTGGTTTAGATTGCGCCACTGATGAGTTAAATAAACTATGATCAATAAGTATCCATCTCTAAAAGAGCATAAGGTACTAGCGTAAAATTGAAATTTTGTATGGAACCACAAATTTAGGACTTAAGGCGATTGCAAGGGAAAAATCATGAGTTTACAGATTTTTAATTATAAATTACAAACGATTAAAAATATCGAAAAAAATAGTTCAAAGACCTCGATGAAACTGGTTAAAAAATCATTTCATATTTTTAAGCCTGAAAGGTAGCAAAATAAGTGTAAACATTTTAAGACCTGTTCTTTAGGCGGTCTTTAAACTATTTTTTCTATAATTCTAACTGTTTATTAATAACAATAAAGCTGTTAATTGAAGATTTGTTGTCACCTTAGTGCCAAAGGTTTACTTGTATGCAAAATTTACTTTGACATATTGTATGTAGCGGTCTGGTTTCTAGCTCTGAGTACTTGCAACGACAAATTTTAAATTAATCACTGACGATGGTTGCAATGATTATAATATGTAAATTAATTGATCATAATGTATACCATTTTTCTTCATTATGGAGAGTTTATATCTGACGACGGATTGAGCTAGTATAGTCAATTTTAGTCCATTAGATTAGGAATATGAGTTAACGTTCTACATTGCGTCGTATATTTTGTTAGTACTTACTAACAAAATATAACTTTATGTTACGAAATATATTCCGGTGAAAGCAAAAGAAACAGCTATTTCTGCCATCTGTGATAGTGATAAATATTTTCATTAAATCATAGCTGGGCGTTACCAATTTGCTAGTCTATTAATTAATTTGCTTTTATTTTGTTGCGGTCGGATTTTTAATTAAATGCTTCCTATTGGATCGTGTCATATAAATTTTACAACTTGTTTATATGTGAGAAGGTTGCTTTGCATATAATGTATGAGTTTAATGCACTTTTTATAATATGTAGATTTTGTTAGCTGCGTTATTCTAAAATTTACTTAACTTGTACAGTTTAATAAAAAAAAGAAATCATGCAATTAATCAAAATGCCACTTCAAATAATTGCTACGTCAATTTTCGCTAATGATGGATCCCACTTATCATGTTGACCGTTGGTATCTTTTACACCATTATTTCTCGTCAATTAAATGGAAGTAACAGAAATGCAGTAAGTTAAGACGTTACACTGAACATTTCTTTCGCAATAAATCTTATTTTTACATTCCTCGAAATGACAGCAAGTATTGTTAAAGCAATCTGAGAAATCGTTCGCTAAGGCGATAATATTATTTTTAAAACTTTTTAAAAGATATGTTTTGAATGGAACTCGTTCGGGTATTTTGCGTGTTACTTTATTTTTGGTTTCGACAGTGACACTCAATTTGGTATTGTAAAATATGTTGGGTGGTCTCAATCGCCGCTCTTTAAAAGGGATAATGCTTTAATTCATTGGAAGATTTTAAGGGCCACCAGGTTTTGGATACAAAATAAGTATAAAATCATTGAACAAGCTACCTGAATTACGAATAAAATGACAGTTTTTGCAAAACAATTTAGTAAACTTATTGGTAACTTATGTTCAAAAAGTTTATTATCTTTTCCATGTACGAGAATATCTATCATGAAGTAAATATTTAAGAGTTTCACACAATGGTTATTGTAATATATTTTTAGAGTAAATGTAATCACAAGTTTTACCTTTTATTATTTAAAACTATGATCAATTTTGTGATAACTATAACTAAACAAGAATTACTCAGTTACCTACTGCTTTATTTATTTTGCCGCTATAAAAAATCCACAAAATAAACAATTTTTAGAGGAAATTACCTCACAAAGAACACAATTATTACCATTTAAATAGATATGGAACCATTCATGCGCGAGCTCGATTTGCACTTATCCTATTATTTTATCAGCTTAGTCGTACGCATTTGATATTTTTTCCTCACCCAGCTCTACATCTTTCGTGTAAACAGTTTATTTACCTGCCTTTACACGTTCCCAATCAAAGCGTTAAATAGTAAATGACATGCATTTGAATGGCATCGGAAGTGTCCAACGTTTCCATTGATGTACCAACAGTACGTGACGATCGGCGACTCCGCTACATTAACTACGAGAATGCCCATGACACAAATAACACGAGCACAAACACAAGCCCGCGACAATAGGGATTTTGTCTGTCAGTTCTCAAAGCTCGCATACTTCACTTAAGACGCCGCTGTTAATGTTCCTAGAAAATTAACACCGCTTTTGCAAGCCATTATCATTTATGTCTTCATTTGAAGTTTAACCCTTCGGCGTTTCGACGGTTTTTTCCTTTGGGTTTTACGAGGTATACTTTTTGTTCGGAGGTGTTTAACGCTGACCCTTTCAAAGAACGCATGTAGCATGCGACGCCTTCGTATTGTAATGCGCTGTGATTGAGGAGTTTGACTCTACATGACGGTCATTACGCTTTAAAGTCTCTGCCTTTGTCAGAACATTTCTAGAGATGCCGTGGGCGTACGGTCATAACCCTGCTCATAAATTCACGAAACTCGAAGACACGATCACTCGGTGGCGAGTTAAAAGTCTCACTGCACAGTTTTTATCGTTCGCGAAAACTTTACTGCCACTTCGAACTTTTTGAAATAGCCCGACTGCGCCGGTGGCAGCTCCTTCGTGTCATGAATTATTCAGTAGGACATGTATAGTATGTCATCACGTCCACTTTGTAGACGATTACTAGACTGCATGATAATCCGCAGATTATCCGTAATACAGTCATCCATCGCTACCATAACTCAGACAGGTACTCGCAGGACGAGATGCTGCCTAATGATACAGTCTACAAAAGTAGCGTCTCTTATCAAAATGAAATCTTAATTGACGCAGCTATGAATTCATAAAACAATTTTAATTGTAATGTTTTGCATAAAACGTATTGAAAATAAATTGTTCGCGACGCGAGTGGACGTCGTGAGATGACGTGGGCAGCGGCGGTCGAAACGAAATGTCACTCGGCAACTTGTTCAACAATATTTATTCAAAAGCACAGCGGCTTGGAAGATGGACACTCGAGCACTCGACACTCGCGCAGGAAATGGTTAAAGACATTCAGTTCTTAGATACACATTCGTGAAGTGCGTTAATATTTCCTTGGCGCATGCGTTCGGCGCGCCTCCGTCACGGTGATCAATTAATTGAACGAAAAACTTTGACAAATTGTGGCCGGCAGAATGTCGGCCCGTCAGATGTGCTGATGGCGCAAGACACAAAAAACTTGATACAGTTGAAAGTGTGATTGATGGACGCGACGTCCGCACACTTACCAAGGACGGTAGTAATTGAATTACGGTACCAAATTAATTCTGTGCTTCGTTAACGCCGCTCTTTATCTGTGTTCGAGGGCATAGAGCTTAATATTAGAAGAGAAACTTCGTCTGGGACGCATTATAATCTTGCTACTTTGCTCGTTGACCACGTCGGAAGTTCGAGTAAGGTGGATAGTAGCGGGATGCCATTTGATCGTTAATTTGCTCTGCCTCGGCTGCGCAGGAGTGGTTTGTCGATATGCAAAACAATCGAGATAGAGCGAAGAGCAGGTTAAGTTGGCTCTTTAGTGTTTAAGTGCGAGACACATTAAACATTGCATGATTGTTTTCCGCCATTTGTTTCAAAGCAACTTGGAGCTTGAAATTCAAAAGCCTATCTTGGATTTCCCTTGATGTGAAAGTTAGTTTCAAAGTTGGGGAAAACGTTAGCACAAGTCGGTCGCGTGTGTACAAAGCATGATCGTCGTGCCTTTGTATAGGAATGTGAGTATACTTGAAATTTAACAGTGGAGGCATAATACTCTTGTCATTTCCTTCATTGTCAAGTATTACGACTGTTGTCAGAAACAAACTTGCGCCTCGATGTTAAATTTCGCTTGTTTGACGACTGCGTTGCTGTTTTGGTCAATGTATACTTGTGATGTTAATTATGTATTGTACAAAGTCTGTGCCATCAATGTCTGTTTGGTAAAGAGGATTTCCTACATTATTTGTTGTTGACATATAATATTTGGCTTATGTAATAGAAGATCGTTTTTATCATGTCACGTGACTGGAGATGCCTCTGAGGCTTTTCAAATTACGTAGTTTATTGAGAAAATTATTTTATGATTTATAACGAAAGTTAAACAAACGTATATTGTCAGAATGGTTGCTGTAAACTTTAGCAAACGTATTATTAAATTATTTAATAAAATATTTAGTAATTTGTAGATTTATGTTAACTTGTGTCTCCATCTAATTCAAGGTTCCAGTAAACTGTTTTTATTAATTAAATTTTTCTTCGTACCCCGGTGTATTCTAATCCTAAGAAGAATTTTAAAAAGCTATTTATACGAGTCCTGCGATATCTTGACTGTTGTGGCGCCACTGTGGGCTTTTAGAAATAAATGTATACGATTAAAAAAATATGTCTGTTTCAAGTTAAGAAAGTACTTTAGAGTGCTTTAAAGTAATTCAATTGAAAGAAGACTCGTAAAATTAGTAGAACCTGGGAGTAACAATGATACATTAAACGTGACAATTTAATTTTCCTTGTATCTCTGTGTATTTAGACTTACAAGGTCTAAGTCTAAAGTAAAATATAAATATTAGGTATTTGAGCGTGCAAACACAAAAAATGAATTATGCAAATCATTTTTGAAATAATTCGTAACTCCTTAATGTTTCGAAATTAATTACCATAAATATTGAATGCTTATTTTTAACTAACCCTCATTCTTATCTGCCATTCAACGTGGCAATGCTGCCAGCACTATAGGCACCCTCCCCTCGACAAATGGCTTGTGATATTAGGTTTTCTTCAACTTGAGGGCAGTAGCTAGGCAGGCAAGAATTAATAAATGCTCTACCACTAAGCTAATAGTTTAAGTTTAATATTTGTACATCTTTTGATGTAAATAAAGTATTATCTCCAAATTTGGCATTCATTTTTTCAATATGAGAAAGAGCCTATATACTTCAAACTCAAACTCAGATATTTATTACATTGTTAAATGTTACGTAGCTATACATATTTTTTTTAAATTACACTCCTCAGGGTGTAGCAATGTAAGTTTGGAATGTTTTTATCATTGATTGAATAAAACCGCAGGCGGTCGTTCTCACCTTAAGATGCTCGTAGCATTGTTAAATAAGTACATATTGATATCAGTAGTAAATCGACATTATACTGTTTTTAGAATACTAATTCGGACACACTAGTTGCGTTTCTACATGGAATACTAATTATCTGGTATTTTGGAAGGTTCAACAAAAAGAGGACAGTCTCTGATTCAGATTTAACGTGTTTCATTTATTTAGTTTCGTTTCGTTTTTCGGGGCCGAGGGGACCGCGAGCTAAATCTTTATTCAATGATTTAAAGAAGCGCTTGGTCGACGCTACTCGTGACCAAAATGCCGGCCTCTACTTTGCACAGCGGATTAGCGTTGCTATACAAAGAGGCAACTCGGCTGGCATTTTAGGTACTCTTCACTTCTAGCACTGGTTTTTTAGATTAGATATACTTAGTTTAGTAAGTCTATATAATACATAGTAATGGTTTTGACATTATAGATTTGCCTTATAGATTATTCACAACTTAACTGTATTTTTAACACACGTAATAGATTATTATGATGACTAATAAACTTACTCGTACACGAGGAAATCCAACTACATAAGTACGTTATACGTTTGCGATCGTATTTTCGTTAACTGAGTTCCGTAACTACGAATCTATTGTAATAAAATAATGTAAAAAGAATGGTATTGTAACGTAAGTAAGTGGTATATATAGTTGGTATGATATCTTAGGACTAATGTTTTTATACATCCAAAATCTATGTATTACATATTAATAGGTAATGAAATAAATATTTATTTTTTCATTGCAATATGATGTAAAAATAAAATACAAAAAAAGATATTTTTCTTCTTCTTCTTCTTATGAGCCAAGTGGCCAAGCTCTGGTGTCGAGAGTTTTCAAGCCGCTCGAAGGTATCTGACTTGGCTTAACGACTACTAGTGCTAAGACTAGCAGCCGGAACCTACAATTTAAGATGTCATTCGACGACCCACGAAAATTCCACTTTTTAAAAGACAGTCTTGTCCATCCATCCAAATACTGTCAGCATCGACCGTTTTTTAACCTCGGGGATCTTAGCCGAGCTGCAATCGATACAGGAATAGATAAAAAATAAATTTATATAACAACTAGCTGACCCGGCAAACGTTGTTTTGCCTTAAAAAAAGATAGTAGCCAATTCTCAGACCTACTGAATACGCATATAAAATTTGGTAAACATCGGTCGAGCCGTTTGGGAGGAGTACGGTAACTAACACTGTGACATGGAAATTTTATATATAAGATTATATATAAGATGAAAATTTTATATATACTACTAGCTGACCCGCCAAACGTTGTTTTGCCTTAATATAAAAAATAAATAAATATACAGTAGCCGATTCTCAGACCTACTGAATACGCATATAAAATTTGAAAAAAATCGGTCAAGCCGTTTCGGAGGAGTACGGTAACAAACACTGTGACACGGAAATTTTATATATAAGAAGAAGTAGAAGATATGTGTAATAAAAAGTACTCTAATTTCCCCTAAATTTTAGATTTTAAAATAAAAAGTCTTAAACTTTTCCAATTTGAACAAAAAGAAGTTAATGTAATTTTCAATAATTTATATCGTTCCATCTGCAAATAGTGGTGATGGGTCGGCATGCGAAATATTATTAGCCCATAAATTTCGAATCCATCGTTAAATCCCAAATTATACATACACGTTATCTGTTGCCAACTTCACAGTAGCAAATAAAATATGCAATACCGTATCGAAAAACAGTAAATTAAGCACAAGGAACCTCATAAAATGCTATAATTGACTGGAATGATTCGCAAGTATTCACTATATGGATTGTAAATTTGCCAATTTACATGACATTTTTTGTTGGTATGAATTTATCATAATATTTAATAGTGCCTACTTTGCTCTATAGAATATGACACATTATGTTCCTATAGTTAAAAAATGTGCATTTATTTATTTAAAAGCTTTATTTTAGATTTCCATACGTAATAAGCTTACAATTTAGGTTAGTACTCAAAAGTAAGGATTGTTTATCTTCTAATAACGATTGATGGATAACCGTTCATTTGTATAAAAAAAACCTGACTTAACCATTATCCATACCACTGCTTATTGAAATCGGCACAGCCGTTTGAATGCGAATGACGTAAAAAGAAATACTCAAAGTTTCGCTTTTATAATATTGGTAGGATTTTTCCTAGAAGGACCCAAATATGTATGTTTGTTTTAATATCCCATTATTAATAATTAGCATCGCGTCCCGGCTTCGCACGTTCTCTAAAATAATTTAAGTTGCAAAGACAAAACTAATATAAATAATAATATAAATAAAATTAGAAACAAAATAATAGCCTATGTTACTCAGGGATAATAAAGCTTCCCAACAGTGAAAGACTTTTTCAAATCGGTCCAGAAGTTTCGGAGCCAATTCGCGTCAAATAAATTTTTCCTCTTTATAATATTGGTATAGATTATATTCAAGTCTACTTTTGTTAAAGAATGGGCTAACATCATATATGTATTTGATCAGCATCGTAAAAAGCTCCCGGTATTGAAATAGCCGACCACCTATGACTAACGCCTGCCTCAATCTGCCCCTCTGACCTCTTCACAATAAATAAAGCACAAGTCGTCATCTACACCAAAATTCTATTAAAAATAATTAATAATGTATAAAAATTCACTTGGAATCCGCGTCAGTGCAAACAGGTTCCCGCCTTGGCATTAGAAAAATGAAACAATAAAACGCTAATGAAAATTCCGCAGAACCCGCCCGATATTGTGTCCTACCTGTTTTATTTTAATCTAAAATGAATTAACATAAATGACCAATAAATTAATATAACGACAAATAGATATTAGGTGGTACACGCTATCAGACACGTATCTAAGGAATTTGCAGTGATATGTCAAATAAAAATAAATAATTAATTTGCCGTAACTTTTATTTTTATTTGCTCATGTTTAATCAAGGCAGTCAAGTTTATGGATAGAACGATCTCTAAATTGATTTCATTTTGTGGCATATTTATTTGATGAGTTTTTGTAGGAATTTAGGTGTGCAGTCAGTTGGGTGTGTAGATCGTGGGTTCGACACCTGCCAATGAGTTCGAGATTTATCAAAGGAAAACATCGTGTAAGAAACCACAGCAAAGTTAGTAGGGCATTTTCTAGTGCTCACCTGACTAGCAATCATCCTCAAGTTGAAAAATCTGTCACTAAACACCTAACAGTTCCAGCATCCTCCTTGAAAACTAGTTATTACAGACTAGGCATGCTCCACTATATACATATTTGACACTAGCCCGTGTGGTTACTCGCTTTGCTAGAGAAATAGCTGTAATAAGCCATAAAAAATATATTCATTAATTAAATTAAAATTTCACCATTTATTTATATTTAGTACTTCCAGTAAAAAAAAATCATAGGTCGTTTTATATTAAAAGCTTCATGATTGAGCATCACTCTAAAGAAAGCCATTCCGAGCCCTAATGTCGAAAAATTATTCATAATCTCTTTGTTTGGTCAATTCTTGATTTCCAAATTGGCATTAGCATTAGTTACGATGGCATTTCTATGACACGAGATACCCATAAATATGATATCGATGGTTAATTATCTATTCGAAATTCATTTAGTTTGGAAATCTCAATATTTGGGCTGTCACTGTGAAAATTTGCTGTTTCCAAACAATATTGTTTATGCCCGTTTAATTCTCACCTTAGGTCGTTTCCCACGAGTTTTCTTTTTGTGATGAATGTTTTATTAATATTATGCGAGTGAACACGGAAATATTTGTGGTAACATCTTAATTATTTTTTCTAAAACGATAAAGATGTTTTTACGCCGCCGTCTAGGAGTGGCTAGGGAATTAGGATTATCATTATAGATAGAAGACAAAACATAGTGTACTTCCGCTGTGATCTGAAACCAAATTAAAACAAGCAAAGGAAAAAAGGAAAATTTAAATATTTAAAATGTTTTAGGTGTGTTCCTCCGACCGACCACCACGCCTCCAATACAACTCACACCAGTAAAACTAATCCCTGAACTACCCTCCTAACACAACGAAGGATACAATGGATTTCTGCAAAGTAACGCCCAAGTCAATAGATTACAAATTTTTTTATGATTGCTAAGAATTTTTACCAATTAATGGCTTTGCGATTCATCAGAATTTGCCTGATAGTAAGCGATATTTTGATCTAAGGTACGAGTAAAACGGGCCTTGGCTAAAGGAAACCTTAAGAGGGAGGCCTCTTCGACATAATGATATCTTCCAAAGCTATCACGGTAGATATGTATTATTTCTAATTTAACAGGGGTGTGGGATCAGCGCTGTTCTGAAAATCCGTTAGAACGGTATGTGCATTTCCTTCCCCCTATCAGAATAAACAAACCATCCGAATTTCTTTGAGGAACGGAGCACGGCTCTGTATCACTGGCATACCTGTTCCACTGTCATTCAATTATTAGTCTATGTAAAAGTAAAAGTAAAAAAATCTTTATTCATCTGCATTACATTATGATTACTTACTCGTACTTCTTTAACATGCACATTATCTTATTATATTTAATATTATGTTAATGTCAAATTACGATTATTTAAAAAGTAGTTTGTCAATTATAATGATGTCAAAAGTATAATTATAATGTGTCAATGTCAATGTGATTATTAAATTATGTCAAATGTTGGAATGCTGATGTCGCCTCATTTGCGTAGGCCTTCCCCAGTTTGCACCAAAGCTGTCTATCTCTATTAGTCCATGTAGCAACTCCAATTTACTTCTGCTGGCGTACCTGCTAACAGGTTTGCGCGTCACAGAACCCAGCAAACTCAGTTGCTATTGGAACAGCGGTATTTTTCTCGATTTCCTTCAAATGAAATCAAAATTTGCATACACATGGACGTGTCACCAGACGAGACCTGTTGGCAATATGGAATGTATTGGTCAAGGTTTCGATATGAATATTCATCTGATTTACTAATCACTGTTTTGTTTAGCCTGACCTGAGAGAAAGGTGCCTACTATGTACCTGGTATATTCGCAGGTACCAAGTACCGTTTCCATTGGGGAGAACAGCAAACAGCATTACGCGAAGCGGGCTTGCACCCATGCCCAAGTTCGTGAGATGGGACATCGTCATATATTAGTCGGTAGTGACGACCCCCCAACCTACAAAATATTTTTTTTTGAATCAATGATTAGGCTTAAATATCAGAGACTTGCAAATATTCTACGTGAAATCCTACTAATATTATAAATACAAAGTTTGTGTGTAAGAGTGTGAGTGTGTATGTTTCTTACTTCTTAACGGCCGAACCAATTGCAATGAAACTTGTTATGGATGTAGTTTAGCCCTTAGCTTAACAGTTAAGCTACTTTTTATCCCGGATTAACGCGGGCAACACCGTTGGACGCAGCTAGTAATCTATAAATGCAGTGAACCTTTTGTTCACTTTTTCAGTCTTCTTAATTTTGAACCTACGAGTATATGTGGTCTTTACGGTTTCTAGGATTAATGGGCTACTCTCAAACAATATAGTACAAGTATAACAATATATTTTGGAATTCTTATCTATCAAGAGGGCAAACTGTTTGGTGCTTAGCGACAAATGGTGAACTTAAGGGCGGTAGCTAACCAGGCAAGTACTAGAAATACTCTACCACGTCCATATAATTATATACATAAGTATACGTTCACCAGTAAATAACGTAGAAAAGTTATTAGATGGCCTCAGCTATAGATGTTACGAGCAGTTTTAGATCAAATTACATGTTTTTTATCGAGTTATAAATCGATTTTGATGGTTGGAACATTTGAATACGTTTTTGGAGAAATGAGACTAAATCTTTGTCGTCAATTTTAACGGGGCTTACAAAATACTAAATGAAAATACGTTAATTTATTTTTCTGGAGAATACAGTTAAACGGGTAAATTGCTTAACACTGTTTAATTAAATGCACAAATGTGATTAATATATTAAAGTTATCAGAAATCTACAAAAAAAAACAACTTGCTTATTAATCTATCTGAGTACTTATTTTTTTTTTACAAATCGCAGCTAGGCATTTGGTTCATATTATTTAAATTATTTAATTTATTTTGACAGGTCTTAATTTTTGTAACTGTTTCTTTTTTTTATTTTTAGGAACGCTTTGTTAAAATTTAATTGTATTTTGATTGTAATATTTAATGTTACGTGTTTTTCTATGAGCCACCATGCCTGAAATAAATGAATTTATTATTATTATTTGATCCAACAGAGCGTGTAACTATACGAATCAGCTTGCACCCTTGCATATGTTTTACTTTAGTAACGTAAAGGTAAAAGCAAATTTCTATTCTTTGCTACATTTTAATGTTAACCTCGTAAAATAATTAAATTCCGACACTATCGTGATGGATTTCGTAAACAAGAACAAAGTTGACGTCAATCTGTCTAGGACTAGTCAGTTTCTGTGAAGATGTCATTGATCAAGATAAGTTCGATATTATTATTTGAGAAACGGCATTATTCTTAAAATCTCGATTAAACCAAATATTAACTAATTTAGTCAAGATTCTAAGCATATGAGTAACCAGTTATATGAAGTGGTCGTTTATTTTCCAAAAGACAGAGATGTCAAGTTAGTATCATGTCATCATTTTACACAATACAGTTGATCAGTAGGGCGCTTAACCAAAGTACGAGCTAGCGACTGATGTGGAGTAAGCCTAGTCTGGAATAACTGGCTCTCATTGAGGCTGGCGAAACACATCGCTAAGTACTTGGTGACAGATTTATCAACTTGAGGGTGGTTGCTAGCCAGGCGAGAACTAGAAAATTCATTACCACAAATTCAATAATTTACTAATTAAATTTTACTTTATTGTCCATAAATATAATAAAAATTATACATTTCAAAAACATTTGAAGTTTGGAAAACCTAACCTACACCCATTAAATTTTGTTTAAATTCAATTTTAGAAGAATTAGGTTCAAGCGAACAAAACCAAGTAGTCCCACTTATTATTATCATGGCGACTGTTTGTATGTATTTGCGAATGTTTGTAACTCTATCACGCTCCAACCACCAAACTCACTGAAAAAATATTATAAGTTTTAAATAATATAAATTATAAATACATATACAAGCATATACTCGTATATCCACATACGCCCACTGTAGAACCTTCTGTCCTACATTTACTTGATATTGTAAAGGTGAAATGATGTGTACGTTTACAACTTTACGCTCATAAATGACTGAACCGATTGATATGGAATTTTGTACATAGTTAGCTTGGACAATTGGACCTTATATAGAGTGCTTTTTATCTCGAATTTACGCAGGTCATAGTAATTAATACCTTTTAATAATATTCTCCCTTAAATAAGTATGTATAGGAGGATTGGTTCAGACAATCAATGCGTGACATATACATATGTAATTATACCATATACGAACAAGTAAACTAGAGCTATAGAGGAGGTCAATGGGGCTTGCGGTCACTGAATTAATCCAATTTATAATGAAGCCCATGAAACGTTCATCATAATACAACTTGTGATTTGCTTTGTTTGAACTGATGTTTACTATACAAAATAACTCTTATATGTTGATTGTTTATTATACTATTTTATTAACTGTTTACTTACACATAATTATTTGTTACTTATGTAAGCATAAAGAACAAGATTAATAGATACGTAAATTCTTTACAATAACATAGATAACGGACAATACATTAACAGAGAATAAAACTAGTGCTACAAATGGAGACCTTATGGAGATCTCTTCTAGGCAACCGCTGTACAGAGAGGAAATTACAATAAATAAGATAGGGTGCACAAGCCCTCATAAAATTATATTATCATTGCTGGAACTTGGAGCCTTCTTTGGAAGTAGAGATGTAAAGGCCATTCATCACGGTTGATAAAAAATAAAATAATACATACAATCGTGATTGTTATGAAACTCAAAAACCAAAACTGGAATTCGGTTACAACATGTAAATAGATGTCTTCTTCTACTAAATAAATTTAGTAATTTTATTTACAAAAAAAGTTTTGGTTAATATAAAAAATATCTGTATTCTGAGAAGGACTTATTAGTGCTAAAAACAACAAAGTTATGACAAAAAACCCGTTGTGTTAAAAATGGCACACAAAGATTTCTAGGAATTATGGTTATCTGTGTAAATGAACACATTTTAATTGTTATATTAACATTATTTTAGATATAAAAGTTGCTTTTTCGTGCGCTAGACCTTTGACCTCAACTTTATGTTTAGCTTGTCTGTCTTCATTGATTATCTAGAAAGCACCTACTTCAAATATTTAAGACTCTTAGATGGAAGAAAGAAACCAACTCAGGTTAGGAGTTCCAAAGTTTCGCAATCCTTACAATTAAGATAACTGGGCTCGAGCATGAAGGGTTCCGTACCATTGTCGTATGGGAGCCCCCTTATTTTTTTATATTTTATAATTTAATTTGATAGCTAATACACATATGATGTGTATTTTGTGAAAATTATAACTATCTAGCAGCTACCGTTTTATTTTTTTATTTTTACCTTTTGTTGTTATAGCGGCACGGAAAATACATATCTTGTGAAAGTCTGGAGACAGACAGAGAGACAGACAGCGGAGTCTTAGTAATAGGGTCTCGTTTTTACCTTTTCGGTACGGAACCCTAAAAAAGTTTCTAGATATATCGTATGAAGTGATACACATTATACAAACACCCAAAAAGTACTCTAACTATTACTTATCGAGTTTTTTTATCACAAACTAGTACAGTTAGAACTTACTGACATGATATACAAACTATCACAGTAAATTGATTTAAACATTACGTATTCGCCCAATAAAATAAATCACTGTCGGCTATAGAAATAATAATAAAATACCATAATCTTGTTTCGTATAATCGACCTATCATTTAAAATTGCCTACGCACACTGTCTAAGTAAATATTGGATCACGGTAGTGTTGCCAGGTTTGTTGAAAAAATGCTTCTTGTAGAAAAAAAAATATAGTAGATCAGTTGGAAATAGTTTACTTTGTCTGACGGCCCGTGGTTTGATCCCGGCCCTGCACCATTGTCTTGCACTCGTTTTCCGGTGAAGGAAAATATCGTGAAGAAATCGACATGTTTGAGGAGCATAAAATCCCAGAATATGAATCTTCCGGGGCAGGACCTGGGCTCCCACTACAATGTACCTACTCCCAAAAGAACTCCCCCAATAAATATGTACCCCGGGGGAGTCATGACCTTCAGTAATGAGGAATACGACTAAGGAGGAGATATAAAAAAAATATCATCGTCACATATTCTACAAATCAATTGAGTAATTTTGTGTGCAAAAACATTTCTGATTACGTTTTCATCGGAACCGGATACCTATGTTTTTTTTTTAATTTGAGTTGACGGAAAATAAGTCAATTTAAAATAATTTTTTTCATTTAATATCTCGTATTGATCTAGACTAATGTTTTACAGACAAATTCTTGAAAAATATAATTGGTTGTACTTTTTTATCAGCTATACCTAGCAACACTAGTTAGTGCCCATCCCTAACTTCTAGTACCTGGTAGGTAATTCTGATAAACATCAGCGATAGTTTCACGCATGCAAGTTAAACTATACCTAAGCACTGAGTAGTTACTATTGAGAGAGATAACTAAAATGAACCGTTATCGTCAGCATTACTAAAGTAGTGCAAGCTATAGAAATGTAAAAATTTACGATAAAATTACGTATGTAGCTAAGTGACTATTTTAAAAAAATATGGAATAATAATTATCACAACATTTTAAAGAATCAAGAATGTTAAGCTTGCGTTATTATTTTTAAATTCACTTTATATCTCAGTCACTTATAAAACGATTAAAATAATCATCACTAAATTTATGAAATCAAGAATTTCAGGGTGATGTAGGTAAATACATAATACAAGTATTTCTCGGTGGGAAAACGTCTGCTTTTCAATCAGATCGCCCCTGGTTCGATCCCGGCCCTACACTAATGACTTGTTTTTCAAGTTATATGTGGATCTTCGACTCGCTTGACGGCGAAGGAAAACATCTTGTGGAAACCGACACGTTTGATGGCCAAAATATCCGAAGACATGTGTTACCCGACAACCCGCACTTGGCCAGGTGAATTATTATGGCCTATATCTCTCAACTTATAAGAGAAGGCCTCGAGTTCTAGCAGTTGCCCTGCTAAAGCTAAGCTTGATAAACACTATATTTAGATAAGAATAAATTATAAAATTATGTAATTGTAATAATTTACATCAAAAGACATAATTAAATTTAAAACGCTTGCGTATTTGTGTGAACACGCTTTAAAATAAAAGTCAATTTAAATCAGACCCCCAAACAATAGTACATGCACAGAAATAAGAGAGCACAAAGCGTCGAAGCATCTCTCTGTAAAGAGTTTCTACTCTGTCCTTAGATCGGTAGTAGCGTGCATAGGCCGTGGTCTAAGCGTGTTTGTTTATTAGAATCATTAAAGAAGATACGTAGTTAAGTTTTATGTTTTAGGTTGTAAATGAGTGGAATTCGCCATGTAACGTACAGAAGGTCAGCCGCTTGATGTTTTATTTTACTGGAGAGATAAGTTTGATGGGAAATGCACCTGGACAGTGGTAATTGAAAAGGAAAACGTGATTGAAAATTAGGTTGTATATTTGAGAGACGGCAAAAAAAAACTCAACAAAACAAAAATTAAGAAATGGAAAACCATTTCTCAACTTTTTTTTATCTATTTATGGTTTATGTTTACGGTAAAGGTAAAAAAATATTTTATTAAAATACATTGTCATATGTGTAAGTGTTTCTAAATTAATCAGTAAGTATTCACTTACAGTGATTAATTTAATAATAGCTTTGTATTTATTACTCAATACTATGCGTTCGACCACACAAATACACGACTAACCGGCCGGTAGGTAGGTAATATTTAGATTTACTAGCTCACAAAGAGACTGCCGGAACCTACCGCTTGATACTTGATAGTAGGTTAAATGATTAGTTTTTTCAAACTTTAATTTCCACTCGTGTACGCAATTTAAAATTGACACGTTGAGTGCACCATAACACTCCATAAAATATGTCATAAAAATGTCATTAGTGACATTGCCAAGGTTCGTGGCTCAGTAGAATGGTTATTAGGATGGCATGGTCTACCGCACGTCTGTACGATTATGTACCGGCTTGTAATGAAAACCGCAGAGATGCCACGTACCTTAATAATCCTATCCTAGTTCCTACTAATATTATTAATGCTGAAGTTCTTATAAGTGTGTTAGTGTTCAAACGACAGAACCTTATTCGGTGAAATTTGTTATGGAGATAGTTTGGACCCTGAATTAACACATAAGTTACATTTTATGTATATCAAATTAACCTAAACAACATCGGGTAATCTGAGCGCTTACTATTTTTTTATAGAACAATTCTTTAGGTGCTGATTCTAACCGTAATTATGTATCACTTTTTCTGTGAAGCTTTTAGTGAAATTTTAACAAAAATATTAACTGCTCGATACAAATTTGCCGACCAATTGATTATATTTGTATAGCGAAATCAATCTTCTTGGGCTCTAGTCGGTAGAGCAACAAGATTTTGATTGTTGTTCCATAATAAAGTCTTTATTACTGATAAGTAGAATGAAAACAGTTGGAAAAGCTTCTTAGCTAAATTAGTTTGTAAACTCGTTAGATTGGCTCTTCGGATTGAGTTAGCAACCAGTAACTAACTCTGTATAAGAAGTTTGCCAGTTCAAATTCCCTCGGTAAAAGCAGAACCCATCAAATATTTATAGAGTGCATACCTACGCATTGTTGTTTGCAAATAAAGATATACTCAATATATACGCTGCAAAAGGTGGACGTAAGCTTACAGGGCTATTCGAAAGCTCAGTTAAGCTCAACATTTATAAGCTTTTGCATGAGCTTTTCAATTTTTCTTGTGTTTTCGTGACTGTTTTAATACAGCAACGATTTTTTATTAACATATACTGATGAAATGGAAGTCCAGGCGAAACAGGCGCCAGATTAAAAATGGATTAAATGATGGTTTTATATAAGTCGTTTTGATTTTTAAAGGTTTCATAGCTTAAGGATACCAACAGTACTCAATTACTAAGACTTTTTACTGCCTGTTTGTCGGCCTATCCTCCATCTGACTCCAGCTGCATTTCATAGTTAGACAGTTACAAATTTTCACAAACTATATTGTATTCTATTGCCATTATATCAATAAATATTATAACAGAATAGAAAAAATATTTGAAGAGGTTCCATAACACTACAGATGTCAAGTAAACTATACCGTCCGTTAAAAAATGACGCTAGGGGTAGAATCGAAACAAGCAAAAGAAGCAAGATCTAAATAACAAAAAAAACTCACTTAATGGTTGATTTGCCCTTTTTTATAGATAAATAGTATGAAACAAAAGTAAAGGAAATTAATGTGGAGATGAAAGAATAGCGTGGAAGAAGAAGAGTTTATATCGCATTTGACTGATTATTTTAATAACTTATCCTGACTTTGAGTCATACATCAGTTCATCGCTGTTTAATTACAAGCAATACCTGTATTAAGTGTTGAAACAAACACATATTCCATTACTGAGGAATCTGCAAATCCAAATGCATTAGCACCTTTTACTCAGTCATTGATTTTATTGTTTTCCTTTTTTAAGTTCAAAGACATTGTTTACCAGAATATGCACATTCATTGATCCATAATTTAATAAAAAAATGTTGTTTTTACTAATTTCGGAAATGTTCAAGTGGGGAGCGTAAACTCCGTAAAACGCAGATTTAGAAATAAGAATACAACTGGTGAATCATAATTAAAAATATCGACAGCCAAACCTAAGAAACTTGATTTTGGCTATCAGTGCAATTTGTCAACAAACAAGTTGCATTGACTTCAAGATCAGTTTACTATCGCCTTATGACACGGAATTATGGAGCGATGACGGTCTGCCTCCATTTAAGCAAAAGCATATCCCCCCGGCCACATGCTGTGTCCGGAGACGTCTGTCCAACAGTCATGCATCTATGAACAGTCAGTCACAAGAGCGTTGAAAACATCACTTTCGCTATTCAGAAACGTAAGCTCTGATTGCGGAAATGATTTGTGAGAGTCAGAGGCGCTAGTGAATTTTTGAGCATTAATGTCATGCCTATTCTGCACCCCCAACTGATCATTTGACGATAGTGAATTGAATGGAATCCTAAAACAAATGCAACTTATGTAGAGCACAGATGTGTAACTGCACCGCGGTCACATGCAGCAGATGTGCTGCCATCTATTAGCCATCCAGCCATTACAAGTACGATAGCTAAACTCTTAGTTTTGTAGGAAAACCGGGTCTTTGGTACAGGATTTACTAAGATTGGTGTAAACATTTTGTAGTGTATAGTTTATGCATGTAGTCTTTTAGTGTATGGATGATAGTATATTTATAGTCTGTGATATATCTATGGATATGTCAGTGTCACTGACAAACTAAAATTGACGCTTTAAGCGAGCCTCCCCACTGAAATGTCCAAGTGCGTGTAGAACAACGTAGAATGCAGTGATACTCATATATACGTATAAAGTATTGTTATTTCACCCAGGTACGGTAGCATTCTCAGTATTAATTTCGAGTAAAGCGTTGCTCTTCTTAATTATCAGGATTTTAATAAACTTAGGTATATGAAATGAAATTATACAAAATGAGCAGTAGACTTAGGAATTATCATTAGTGATGCAAATGGTTATTCTGGGTATGTATTGCAAACACATGGCTAACACTTTGGCTAATACCAATAGGTAACTTCATTAATGCACGAACACGATCCTCCGTGTCTGCCCAACAACATTACATTTTCATATTTGGCATGTCGAATTTACTTTTTAAATTATTAGTTAGAAAGACCACCGTCAAATTTACTAAGGTCTTTTTGTCTTTTGTCTATTGATGAACGATCTTTTGTCTAATATACTGCAGAAACGGTAATATAAACTGGCTAGTAAAATCTGAAAAAAAAAAAGGAAATGGAATGCAAATATTTTTTGATCCACTAAAGCTCATAGAAGAGATAGCTGCTTAGTCTGACTTCTTCTGGTCTGGCAGTCGCTTTACGTTCCGTAGGGCGTTGGTTTGATTTCTGTTTTATCTGCTTCAGCATTCAGTAAAGGAAACTATCGTGTAGAAACCATAGTTACCAGTTTCGACCCTTTAGTTGAAAAATCTGTCAATAAGTACCGAACGATGTGTGTTCAAGTTGCACGCGCGATAGCCAGTAATTTTAGAAGCTCATAATACAATTTTCTTCTTCCTTTTGCATATGTATTCCACCACGCAGAAGTAAACCCAACAGCTTATGAAACTTTTTTTACTTTTCAAAAACTTCAGAATCCATTTGACAGCTGGTTAGCTCCTAAACTACAATATGCAAATAATTCTCGATATACAAGTAAGAATGTGTGTTCCGTTAATTACATAATTTTTAAAGGAAGGAATAGTGTCATCGGGCCAAGAATAGTAATAATAATTTATGCCACAGCACGATTTTTTCGTGTTAAGCGTAATTGCGAGGTTTCAAGTCAAATAAACATATGGAAATTTTGGGTAAAAATATGGTTGACCAAGAAAAAAATACTCGATTTCATTCATAAATATCATGACTTTGGCGTGCTTTATGTGCTTATTTGGTGTAATGAGTGAAAGTGCCTCGAGCATGTTAATTAAAACGATTACTATGAAATAAACGTAAACAGTTTAAATAGTTCATCAAAAATATGTATTTGAACTTTGTAACACAAATTATACATTTTTAAATGATGATAATTTTAGATAGTAAGTTGCGCTCTTAAAAATGGTACGCAATGAAATGTATCAAATAGTATTCTAATGTATTAAATACAGTATTTTGTTCGGCGAAATAATTTTTCAGGTTATACGCTAAACAAGCGTACAAAACTATATGTAACCCTTTTTTGATGATTTTATGTATACTCGTATATCAGATTGTTTTTTTTTTTGCCTTCAATTTGACTATGACATACATAACTAACATATAAACATATTTCTTCAACTATGAACAACACTAATGATTAACTGTGTACTATCCCAGTTAAAATGATTAACCGGTCTGCTAAAAAGATTAACGAATTTTCTGAACTGCGAACAGTGGCATGACTAAACGTTAGGAAACCCGCTAACTGTATGATAAGGGGGTCGCTATTTTGGTTACAACCTTAGCGATTGTTTAGTTACTATCTAGCTGTTGTACTAATACTTGTTAGACTTACCCGCCGTAGCGATCATATGGACATAACATTGAATTTGCTATTTCATCGTTATAAATCATGCAGTTTTTGAAAAAAAAAATAACGTGGAACCAATCGTACGTCAAAGCTACAATCTAGTTTTGGCACTATAAAAGTCTTAATAACGAGACGTTACAGTTAAAATTCGCATAGCATTCAATTATTAAACGAGCCAGTTCTGATTTTCAAAACTAGATGTAGTGTGAGAAGATATACACATTGACAGATCATTATTCTTGACATATGAGTATAAAAGTAAAAATAGCGTAACAAAGTATTATGTTTGTTGGTTTTTTAGTTGTGCCAATTTGACAGTACCATAGACGTTGCTTTTTCTTGTTACTTTATTATTTCTTCCTGTTACGTGAAATACGTGAAAAAGCTGCTAGATGACATCACTGCTTTACTTTTAATCTGAGACTGGGTACTCGGATGTGTGTGGTACAATCGAATGAACTAAATATTTTACCTCGGAGACAACTCGCTTATCTAACACTAAATCTTGTGGTTAAAGATAATTTATGAAACAGTCACCAATGCATCATAATCACACAAAACCTCACAATAAACGTCTACGTAATTGTGAAGGAAAAATGAGTCAATGAATTTTATGACCGTTTCATTTCTACGTATTATGTATTACGTGAGTTTGGGCTTTGTTCGGTTATTTATGGCTAGTACGTGTGTATAGAGCCTTATTTACATAACATCTTGAATAATACAGTGTTCGGGTAATATTGAATTGTGTTTGGTACCTCGTGTAGGTTAGATAGACGTTTGAATTATGTATTTTTTGTCTGTTTTGGCCATTTTTGTAATATGAATACTTACTCGTCGTATAAGCATGCCTCCCTTTTGTAATAAAGAATAAAGAACACCTGCTCTTCTTTCTATCTTCTTTATCTTTAATACTAATACTTACTCGTCGTATATACTTACTCGTCGTATAAGTATAATTAATACTTACTCGTCGTATAAGCATGTTTCCTTTTTGTAATAAAAAATAAAGAACCTCTTCTCTTCTTTCTTCTTTATCTTTATCTTTTCCCACTAGGTGGGGTTGGCACAGCCGGTTATTTGCTTCCACGACACTATATCAGCCGTCTTCCCTACACTAACTCTCTTCTCATTCATATCCTCTTTCACACAATTCATCTACGTCTTCTTTGGTCGGCCTCTACTTCAGCTACTTCTTACAATCATATCCATACTTGTCCTAGCCACATGCATCTCTTCCCTACGCATTACATGCGTAGAAAAAAGATGGCTGTAGATAGATAATAAAAAATGCACGAGAGGTAGATCACATAAAACAAGGATATGGTGCGTTGTGGAAGATTTGAAATGTTTGAGAAAACTGGATAGTTGGAGAAGTTCCAATAACGCTCACATTGGAATAGAAAAGGAGAGGAGGCCAAGACCCAGCGAGGGTTGGTAGAGTCACAGGAAGGAAGTAAGGTATTTTTCTTGTATAAGTAATCGACTTCAACGGGTGTGACTCGGTGTAAAAACGTCTATTTTTCAATCAGGCGGTTGCTCAGATTGATTCGATCCCGGCCCTATCGATCTACCGATACATTCATCATTAACATCAATATAAACTTCGGTTACTTGTTTCTTTCAAAAAACCAGGTAGATTGACTTTTCGCACGTTTTTTTCATTGCAAGTCCGTATTTCTAAGAAACCCAATGTTTGTTTACTGTTGCGGTAAAATGAACATTTCGTGTATGAATCACAAACACTTCAGACGGGATGAATTGGGACATATTCGTTCGTTGACTCTCCGATAATTGACCAGATGACATTCAATGTCGTCACTACATACTATTAAACATTCTATTCGTACATGCCCATCGCTCTTATTACGAAATCTACGCTTATCATCTGCCACATGCTACAAATTTCATAACCAAATTGAAGCTACTTTCATCAGAATGTAGCGCTGTCGTATGGAAATTATTTAATCTGTGGTCGTGTCTGACGTGTGAACGCAGTTATGCTAAGACTGTTATCTAATTAATTGATGTAAAATTATATCTTTAGAGGTTCGGCGTTATCTTGAAAGTGGAGAGATGATTGATTTATTCGCAACGATTTATTTGTTTTAATTTATTTGTTTAATTCGTTGTTATGAGGCAAGTAAAAAAAATATGTAGGTTTCTTACTATGTTATTGTTATTTAGATCTCGAAGGTATCCGATGAACAAATAAAACGAAGGTTCGAAAGCCCTCATGTCACGGAAAGAAGCTATAAAGCTAAAACAATTACTTGAGAGCCGTTAATTACAGACTAGGCATGCTCCACTACAGCCAGAGCGTCGGTGACTCCCTTGCTAATGAATAATCTATATACTTATCCTACTAAAATAATAAATGGGAAAGTTTGTGTGTGTGGTCGTGTGTATGTTTGTTTCTTCTTCACGCTCAATCGGCTTAGCCAATTTAGATGGAATTGGGTAAAGAAATAGGTTAATAGGCTACTTTTTATCCCGGACTAACACGGGCATGACCGCTGGGCGCAGCTAGTATGAAATAAATGTTTTTTATGTATTTTTCGTTGCCTTCAATATTCTATTACCTACTTTTTAATTTATAATTATTAATGGGGCGCGTAAAGCCTTCCATAGTAAGTTTTCGTATTGTAATCGATGAGTAAGCCTTTTCTAATCGCTTCTACTGAGTAAGAAGGATTAAGTACTTTAAATCAATTATTCGTAATTGGCATTAAACCGTTACTCATGGCCGTGATACAATTCATATACGTCACCTACTATTTTAGATGATTTTTTCATAGAGCCATTTAAAAAAGTGATTGCAAAAATGACACACAACCAATTTAATTTAGACTTATCCCGCTAATATAATAAATACGAAAGTTTGATGGACGATTTTGGTGAGATTTATTTATGAAGATAGGTTAGACCTTGGATTAACACATAGGCTAATTTTTGCCTGAATAAACTTCTTTTTGTCCCGGATTAAAGCAGGTAACACCGTGGGGCGCAACTAGATTACTACATTGCTAGTTTGTATTATGGTTGCTGACACAACTAATATACTACAAATACACACATAAATACTTTATATCGATACATATCTAACACCCAGACCGACAGCTAACAATATTTAGTTTATGAAAAAGATGTTTTTAGCCTACTAATATTATAACTGCAAAAGTTTGTATGTTGATTACTTGGGGCTAACCAGCCGTGTGTGAAATGTGTCCTAATATTTATTTATTTATATAATTGTGTAGTTTTTAACGGTATTATAATGGCGCCATAATTATATCAATGAATCGATAATTTGAATAGGTGAAGAGATAACACATCCGATATCACAAAACCCAGACGATATACAACGATACTGCATGATAGGAAGTACTGAATCAATAAGTGTCAGGAGTTTTCTACACCGTTTGATAAAACTGTGTTCTTCAATGACAACAAAATTCACTTTTTATTCTAGATTAAATAAAAAAACTTTTTAGATTTTCTTATCAGTTTAGTTCATCAATGCAAATTCTATAAAAAGACAGGTAAACTCGAGAGTCTGTATAATGTTTACATATTTTTACAAAAACTGATAGGGGGCAATTAAAGAAGAAGCAACTTCTTATTTTCTTCTTCTTCCTTTCCTTATAGTTGGCGTCGACACAGCAAATTTTATTCTTCCACTCTCTTTTTGCAGCCATCGTCTCTACACACTCTCTCTCAGTGGACGAATAAAATTTGCTGTGTCGACCCCACCTAGTGGGATAGGAAAAAGAAGAAGAATAAAAAAAAGAAGAAGTCGTTTCTTCTTTAATCGCCACTATCTGTTTTGGGAGGACAGGGGAGAGAAAGAGAGAGAGAGAGAGTGTAGAGTCGACGGCTGGTGGAAAAAAATATCCTCATTCACATAATCCATCCATGTCTTTTTCGGTCGGTCTCTTGCCCTTCTTCCTTGGATTACCATTTGCAGAAGAATTAACAGAAACAACAAAACGATTTTTGGATTTTTTTACTGTCTGTCTGGTACTTTATACCTGCGAAACGACTCAACGGGTTTGAATGCGGTTTTCACAGGTGGATTTCATAAAACATTACTTGGACAGAAAAGAAAACTATTAAAAAGAACATATTAACAATAATAAACAACTGAAGAGGAAACATGGTTAGCCACCTTATACGACATGACAGTTTCAGTTAAAACATCATATAAAGACCGAGAGAAGACAGGCGAGGAAGAGAAAGACTTAGAATAAGGTATCAGGAAGTGAAGGATTTAGCCGAGGATAGAACTATCTACCTGGAAAAAACTCCACGGACAAGAGCCCAGGTTTCTAAATATTGATTGATTGAACTTATGTTTTTGGAATTACCAGCTATATTACTCACCGGTGGGGGTGAAATAGGAAAGGGGGATGAATGTCATTTTAAGTTTGAAAAGGGTAAGATTTGAAAGGTTTCATACTACATGAGTCACTTTTAAATTAAATGTTTCCAAACGTAAACGGAAATATAAGCACTTCCGATTTGTTGTTTAAGTTAAAATTACACCGTATTTGTGGTGAACTATGAAAATATTATGAAAATTTTAACATACTTTGTAAAAAATAATCAAGTGATAGTTGAACTTTGGCACTAGGAGCTCCGTTCAAATATCTATGAAAAATGAGGGTTTATTGTAAGTCCTACTTAAATACCTGTCTTTTTCTGATTTTCTGGCAACCGTAATACATATTTTTGTGGTTAGATAATCATAATGAGACGAACGGCTTAGTCATAGTAATAGGGTTTCGTAGGTAACCTTCTAGTGCGGGACTCTAAAAGCTATCAGAAACAATTTGTATCTTGGCTCTTGTGTGACCTTCTTTTTTCATTTATTGGAACAGAAACTGTGATATGTGTTTCAGATAGAAAACAATCTAATTTGTCTGTACACAGAAACAAATCGCGCAAAAATCTATTTTCTGACTGCTCCAGGCTTACTAAGGAAGTCGTTTAGACGCAAATGTTGTCTGCCATTCGTCTATTTGTTCACATTTGGGTATTTGGGCAATGTACTTTAGTCAAACTTGATAGATTTTTGTTTTAGAATGTCTGTAGCGTACAGACACTTTGTCAATGTTTTCTGTACTTTATTTATCTAATTGAAAACTTCGATTGTGACTATTATGTATTAGAATAAAGTACCGACGTAGGTAAAATTTATAAACGAAGGCACGATGTTAGCATACTACAATGTGCAACGGTTTCCATGCACTTCAAAGATACGCCTTGTTGTTGTATAGTATAGGAGAAGACATTTTTTTCTAAGGTTACATAGATTGTTTTAATTTGAAAACTTTTACAGTGGAAATGGTTGAACGGCTATAGTAAATTTAAAGATTTTTCCTTATTTCCGAAATAGCTTTTATTGTTGTGAGTTTGGTAGTCGTCATTCTGTTTTCTTGTTTTTGAACCACGTACTTTTTCACACGTAGTCTATTAGTCAAACTACCAAAATTCGTTATATTTCTTATTCATAAAATTATTAATCAATACTTTTATACATAATTGACAAGTAAAACACAAAATATGATTTAGTTCAGAACCAAGACAGCTGCCTACAAAATTGTTTTCTGAGATATTACAATTTTTTATTTAGGTATACTAGTCCTATTAATATTGTAAATACGAAAGTTTATATGTAAGTATGTTTGTTTGATACTTCTTTACACTCAAACGGCTAAACCGATTTCATTGAATTTTATTATGGAGATAGAGTAAGACCCTGGATTAACAAAAATACTACTTTTTATCCAATATTTACGCGGGTAAAACCGAGGCACGGCTAGTTTAAAACGAAAATATTATTTAACACAGAAAAACCTTCGCTTTGTTAAAATTACCTTACAAATAATGAACACTAGCTCCTTAGCACACGTACAGTAATGTTTGCTCTCTGGCGCCTGCCATCTGTAATTGTTCGGACAAACAGACCGCCGCCGGTCCTGATTCACTAATGTATCTAGTTTTAACGCTTCGACATTTGTAGCAACACTTTTTTGTATTGCAATAGGTAAACGACTAAGTTTTGAAAGAATAAATTTGACCTTTAAAGCATAGACGCAAGATAAATTTCTAACATGTCGCCAAGCATCTCCTTAACAATGAATTATTATATTATTATACCTTAGGCCAGAAATCTACTGCCGAGCCGCGTGAATAGTTAGGCTGAATTAATTAATGGTTACATATATAATACATATTTTATATGAGACTAGCAAATTCGGCAAACTCTGTTTCGCCACAAAGTTGAAATTTTCCCTGAATTTTGTTGCTACCTACATACTTCACGGAGCCCGAGACCTTTCCAACGAATGCAAAACCGTGGAAATCGGTTCGTGCGTTCTGGAGTTATAGCGTCAGGAAGGAAAACCCGACTTATTTTTAACTTTCTCTTCTTTATCAAAGAATAAATAATTATGTCGTTTCAAAGAGTACATCGTAATTGAAAAATTGCTTAGCTTTGTAGGCCCGTAACTATAAAACTCTTTTACATAATGACGACCGAATAGGCATAAGTAATAATATACCTGTTTAGTACTTATCTTATGATAATTATATTCAATTTCTCTGAATATTGACATCACATGTTGATGTCATTCTCATCAATGCAATATGACGATTTTTCTAATTGTATTTGTAATATTTTTCGCGGAAATTGTGAGGTAATTGAGGACATTGGCATTTTAGTGATAAAATACTGAATAGTATTATCTAGAGATGTATGCAAGCGATAAAAAAATACATAGAATCCAAGTAAATTATAGTGTACGACGTATACGTTTTTGCACAAAATAAGAATAAGAAAACAAATATAGTTAGGCAACGCTTTAAAAGGCTTTGAAAGGTAATCCTTAAGTTTTTTTATTACTATCTAGGACACATTTCACAGACGGCTGGTTAGCTCCATACTAAACTATGCACTGTTTTACGAATTTGAACATAGATACTACGATTTTCTTTTTAATTAGAATATTAGTGTATAATTAGTGAATATAGGTAAAACATTTACCCACAGTTCGACCTCGTTGGCGTAAAGGTTACCATGCCGGTCTGCTAATCGGAAGGTTCAGGGTTCGATTCCCGGCCCGGTCAACATCTTTGTGCTTAACTAAATTTGTTGGCTGTGGGTCTGGGTGTTCAATATGTATTTATATATAATATGTATGTATGTATATGTAGTATATCAGTTGTGTTAGCAACCATAATACGAGCTAGAAATGGTTCAGTATGGGGCTAACCAGCCGTGTGTGAATGTGTCCTAATATTTAATAATATTTAATATTTAGTTACTTTTAAAAGTACCTATGTCAAGACAAAGTCTTATAAGAAATATATGTACGCACTTTGTCTTAAGGATTAATAATATTTATTTACAATTTGAAACTTAATATATTAGGTTGTAGTTTGATAATAAGCAAAAAGCATTAAAAATACGTATTGTTGACGTCAAATTAGTCGAAAAAACCCGGTATTAAAATGTGTGGGCGGGCTCCTATACTGTTTATTTACTTTACAGAACAACTTAAACCACTGACAAATTGCTTAATAAATATATACGCCGAAATGGATTTTATTTCTACTCTAGTTAGGTTTAAATTCCAGTGTACCTAGGAAGGTAGGTATGGTAAAATTTTCCAACGTATATCATTGTTCTTGACCTAGGAGCTAAGAAAGGCGTGGCATTTAAATGATGTAAATAAAAAAGAGTTTTGAGATGTGTTCAATTATTCATTAGTTAATAAGATGCTAGGATAGTTATTTTTGGTATATTTTCCTAAACAGGGTCACGGGTAACCAACGCACGACTTATGAAAAACAGTTGAATGATTCAAAACAACTGTAGTGTTCGTAAGTTTCTGCATTCAACGATTTCCGCTTATAAAAAAATGTTTACATAAATTTTACAAATATGCAAGAGTTAATATTAAAAATAAATAACGAAGACAAAGACTTCATTAATTTTATTGTACAAAACAAAACAATTACAAACTACAAAGATAAAGAAAGCAGTACGTTAAATTATTACAATTACATTCCGGACGGTACCAAAAATATACGATCAATAAAAATATACAATCTCAATACTTACTAGCATTGAAACTGTGGCTTTACACTCGTAAAGATAAATAATTGACAAAACAAAGCGCAGGAATGATGTTAAATCATTTTGAGTAATGCACCTATCGTTAGATGATGAACGCGACCCAAGGTGGCTATTGTGTTTCAACACATCTTATTATTATTATTATCGTCACTTTTCGATATTGTATTCTTATAACTGTATGCTTTATTTTATCTTTTGACATTACTTTTAAATATTATTGCCTAGCTGTAAATCATATTGGAAAATTAATTTTTAAATCTATTAATTAACCGCCGTCCGAGATCTGCCTCAAACTTCCTTGCCTCGGTTCCCCAAGGCCCCGCTACCTCGACAGCAAACGGCACGAACTCATATGCCACTTCCAAGGCAGAGTACTTCTGGTGCTTGCCAAGCGCAGCAGCCTCCTCACCCCTGCCACCCGCTCTCTGAGTGGCTGGAAGATGACAAGATGCGAAAGTGCTTATATTAGTATAGACTAAATGAAATGCCACGTCCATCCCTTTCCCTAACTCCACCTTATAAATTACACGACCTCGGAGTTTTCACGTCAACTTTGCTGAAGCATAAATTTCCGGAATTGTCGCTTGTCGCCGCTAGAACATTGTCGTCGGCTGTAAAACCCGAATAAGACGTCAGGGCCTTGTCTGAGCCCATCATATAGATATATAGATGCGAAACTCCAAGCAAAGGCTTCGTTAAGTACATGCGTGTTAAGTGTGTTGAACCTTCCTATTTCAGACGGGAGCGGGTCTTTATAGCGCGATACAACCATTGTGGCTCTCTGAGTAAATAAACACTCGTAAAAGCGTCAGTCTTCTGTCGTTATTATGTGTATAACTATCTTGCAATAAGGACTGTGTTTGTTATTGCTTCCACTCAATACAGACTTTATTTTGTTTACATTTTATCTCAATAAACTTCAATCGCACAATGTGTTTAGTTTATTAATTGCCACCGACACGGGTTGGGCAATTAAACGGTTTTGTTTTTCAATTAATTTTTATTTTTGTTTTGAAATAAGAAAAATCTCGTGTCTCATTGATATAAATGGCTTTAATTAAACGTGTTCAAAACCGCAGCTAATTTAATGAGCTTCTCGTGTTGAAAACAAATTCCGATCAAATGTTCAAATTTTGAATTTGGAAACAAGAATTATCGCTTCGCTTCCAAATGGAATTGGTTACAAAAGGGATTGAAAAATCGATTATTTCGATTATTTATCGATGCATTCAACCTGTCACAAAGTGGCCGTCAGTACTCATCTCGAATGCAAATAGAGGAAATGAAATGTGTTTCCAAAGCAAAGGCATCAAAGGTCAAGTAGCATCGTCACAAGCGGTCAAGTGGCAGAGGGCCGGTCAAGGCGACTCAGTCAAACCAAAACAGTGACAACTGAGACTAAACAAGGAAAATTTTGGGACTTAGTGGACACACACCTCGGAAACGGGAAGTGAAGTAAGTGTTTTTGAACTGAGTGACGGAGGTCAATGGTACACTCTTGGACTCTTGTCAGAGATTAACTAGCCTGTTGATAGCTTATCCTAATATAAGAATATTTATTGGCTAATCGTAGTATATGAATTGCTTTTTTACCCTGCTCATATTATATAGAACTTCTCTCTTTCTTACACAAAATAAGCGCTCTTTAGCATCTCTATTTTGAGACCACCAAATTAGTTGCTATTTTCACAAAATGGTCGTAATTTCTGCGTTTAACGTAATCTTACCAAGAAAGGATGATTTTCAGCTAAGAGTCAAGTATTTGACCTAGATATTGCGATTAGTATTAGAAAAATAAGAATACGGCAGTTTATGAAGAAAGTTATAGTTGGTTAATTGATGGAATAATAATAATTATTTTTTATTTTTATTTTTGTATTTTTGCATGTTATTAAATATTGTATATTCAAAAGAGCAAAACTGTTGATACCATTGAACCTAAGTAAGTACTTATTTGTAACACCATATCTGTACAGTTAACAATAAATGAATCTGAATCTGAACCTGAATCTATTTTATGTGAAATCAAAAGGAATAATGCTCTTTGGTTAACAATCACTAAATATTTAACACATCAAGGCGGTGCAGTTTACGTGGTTATTTCGATAATCCTTTGAAAAATAGGTGTTATACACGCACGTCTGGACGTGGGAAAAACCAAATATTCCGAATATCGTCCGTGAACTTCTGAGATCTTCTATCTGATTATACACACATTTTACAGAAGGTACTATAAATCGATTAGTTCAACGCACCGTCAAAAGATGGCGTTAAAATAAATTTTTGATAAAAATATTAGTTAGGAGGTGTCAGAAGTTCACGGACGACATGCGTCTTTGATAGGACGTGTAATTGATTGAACGAATGAGTTGAAGACAAAATGTGCTAGTGTTTCTGTTTTAGAATATTTTCTGCGCAATAATGAAACGGATAAATAGTGATCAATACAAAGATCTTTTTTCTAGTACTTCCTTTCACGTGTCGAGGAGAATGGATTCCGCCATCGAGATTTTCTTCTAAAGAGAGATTGGATTTTGAGTTCACCGGAATTAAGGCACTTGTGTACCGAGTTGCACTATACATATTTTAGCAAAGTGGCTGACGCGCGGCAGTAGATATTTCACGAAATACATTCTTATGAAATCAACAATTTAATTTTATATTCGAGATGGATGCAAACGAGTTTGCGCTGAATCCATCGGACGAAATGTATTTTTTATATAAAATGTTTAATGTTATAAAAAACAATTGCATGTCAAAAATAATAAAATTAAGTCTTAGTATATAAAGACTACGCCAAAGCCCCTCGCTCAAACGTACAACAATTTACAATATTGAAATTATATTTTATGCTCTAACTAGTCAGTCAGTTTGACGACCTCGTTGGCGTAAAGGTTACCATGCCGGACTGCTAATCAGAAGGTTCCGGGTTCGATTCCCGGCCCGGTCAACATCTTTGTGCTTAACTAAATTTGTTGGCTCTGGGTCTGGGTGTTAAATATGTATTTATATAAAATATGTATATGTAGTATATCAGTTGTGTTAGCAACCATAATACGAGCTAGAAATAGTTCAGTGTGGGGCTAACCAGCCGTGTGTGAATGTGTCCTAATATTTATTATTATTTATTTATTATTATTATATAATATCATGCCTATTTGCCTTTAGGCACGCGTTACGTTTAAATAAAAGAAAGAAAAAAAATATTAGGGCAAACCCAAAATTTAAATAAAATTATAATGATGTTATCGAAATTGATAGCTGTGACTATACGTTTTAAGGATTTTAACAAAGTTTTGTAAATAATTTGATTCCCTTCGTTTAAATTCGACTTGTGGCCTGAGCCATGCACCTGAGTAAATGAACATAATATTTTACACTTGCTTTACATAGTAAATTCCTAATTGGTGCCTAATAAACGGGCGCTGATGTTAATTTACATAATTATTGATTGTTATCGTAAAAGACGGAGTTAAGTAAAGTTACTTCAACTTTTTTGTCGAATATCCATAATCGTTTTGTTAGTTACTGCGACTAGAGTCAATAAATAAAACATTTGAAAGTTCTCTTCTTGCTCCCTCATTGTGAGATATATAACAACATTTTTTTCCAATGTTTCTAGTGCCACTAAAACACCTATTTAAATACATTCTTCTATCAAATATTAACATGTACTCGTATCTGACAACCACATCAAAATTTGACCAGTAGTTTTAGATATAAATGGTAACATTGGTTTGCACAAACAAACAAACATCCTCTCACACCAAACGCATATACTGGTTTCCGTTATGAAGCTAGTAAAAAAAGTTTTAAATTTTTAAATTACACAGGAAATCGTAAAAATACTTCCTGATAATCGTATGACTCATTCAAAATCCAAAAAATCTGCGAAAGAATTTTGAAATAAAACGTCAAATCCGATTTCACTTCTCGTTCTCAGAAAAATGTAAATTCGATGCATAAAAAAGTCGTCAAACTCAAATCTTTTGCCTTTTGTTTTTCCTCTAACATAAAGAAGAAGAAAACAAGCAATTTGTGGAGACACGTGCCGATGTCATAAATCAGGTTACACTGATTGTTTTGTTCCGAATCAGTTAGAATTATAGGTAGAGAGCTGGCGATTTATGTTGTACAAGTCGTGTTTATCGCAGTTCTAGACCGCGGTAGCGTTTGTGCCGCATTGACCTATTTTGATAAACCACCGAGCCGATTACACGATCGTTTTGAACTCAGGTGCTTGCTTTCCGTGTTCCATTGGAAAATTTGCTTAGTTACTTTTTGCTGTTGATTTAATATTAAAAGGCAAATTCTTTAATTACGTTTTTAGTACACTAAAAATATTTATTCGTGCACATACAATCTTATTACATTTCTGCAGTTTCATTAAAAAAATAATTAATTTATTGACTGTCAAAATCTATCTGTTATTCAATTTATTGAAATAATTAAAAATAATATCATTGTCTCAAGTATTAAGGGGTTACCACTCAAACTTTTTCATAGTGAAAACATCGTAAGGTCACTAACAAAGCCTCGTTGCACACTATATCAGGCGCACGCACACATACAAAAAACTTAGCTTATAAGTTTATAATCAAGCGGCGTTTTTATCTCGTAGTCGATGGCCGAACGTCGGGCCGAGTGCATGCCGCCAGACCCATCGTTTAAAATACGAAAGTGGGATTGCCACGCACATGAAAAATTTAAAAAGAAATCCCAGTTTGAATAACTCAAAGAACCGCCACCGTTAAAACAGCCTTTCAAAAAAAGTGTTCCATTTTCAAATTGGCGCTCGGCGGGCTTATTCGGAAAATTATGAAAGTGATGTGAAAACGTACGTGTTTTTCCTCGGTACGATTTTATTTTTCGTGACTACAAAAGCTATTGTTTCGGATTGAAATAACAAAAAAACAGTTTTCAGTGTTTGATCGTTTGAATAAAAAGTGTGTTGGAAAATTACGTAAAAGTGGATTGTACGGTTTTGATAAAGGAACAGCGGCTGAGCAATTCAGTTAGATGTATGTTCTACATAATATACAACGGGACACATCATGACGGCAAAGTTCGGCTATGTAAGTTAAACATTTTTGTTATCAGTGAGCTAATCCGTTTTTTGCACGTGTTTATGGAATATGCTTATTTCGTACTATCAATCTTAGGTTCAAAACGCCCGTATTTTGAAAGAAGAATTTCAGAGAGTTTTATTTGACTTGCATTTTATCAGTAAATTAAATCTAATCGAAGACGCCAGAGCATTTTATTATTGATAAATCAAGAACTTATCTTTTAAGTACATACTTCAAGAAGGCGTCTACGCAGTATTTCGTAGAATTATGGCTTATGAATGGATATTTATGGAGCCTTTTGATTTAGAAGATAAAAATTTAGATAGAAGAGAAAATATAGACATGGAACGATTTTTGACCATTGGTAAAATACAAGTGTATGTATCAAATAAAAAATGGTGTTGCTTAAGTACCAAAATAAATATACAAATTATTAATAAAAGATTTTCATTTGTGTATTAAATTTAAACGTAACAAATTTCTTACATAATAATACTGTACAAAAATATAAGTTTAAACCTCTGGCTGGTTATTTGCCTTTTCAAATAAAAATAAAGTCATAGTAGTTTAAAGCAGTTTAGTTATTGCTTCCAGGTAAATAAAACTAGTAGATATAAAAACTATTATCAGTCATTATCATTATCATCTAATGCCTAATATGATACGAAAATAATTCTAATTTACGGTTTTTATCAAAATAATATACGACAGGTGTTGTACTCCGTAAACATGCCAGGAAAAAAATTGTTTCTTAATTTTTTTTTAATATCTATAATATTTTTAGTATGTGTATATCGATAGTTTATACTTAGGCTCAAATTTATTAATTTTTACATATAGTGCGCATTTCAAAGTCAAAACGCAAAGTTTAATATTTTGTAATGGCACTGAAATTATTACAGAAACTCTTCTTCTTTTTCTTCGTAAGAGCTAAGTGGCTAAGCTTTTAGAGTATTTTTCGTGAGTTTTCAAGCCGCCCGAAAGGCCCTGACTTGGCTTAACGACTGCTTGTACGAAGACTAAGAGAACTACAATTCAATATGTCATCCGACCCACGGTAGCACTCAGATAAAAATGCTTACTTTAATAACGACAGTCTTGTGAATAGTCACTCATACCAACTCCATCGGTATTGACCGTTGCTTAGCATCGATAATCGCATCCGATCACCTTAGCTAGCCGAGCTACAGGCGCCACAAACATACGAGTAACTCTTAAGAGAAATATGCACCAAATAATAATTATATTTTTCACAATTTTACAGAGCTTTCTAGCTTAAGTATTTTTATCCTAATGGAGGTTTATTTTATATCTTTTAATATATACAATTTCCATGCCACAATGTTAGTTACAGTACTCCTCCGAAACGGCTGGACTGATTGTTACCAAATTTTTTATGCGTATTCAGTAGGTCTGAGAATAGGCTACTATCTATTTTTCATACCCCTAAGTGAGGCAAAACAAAGCTTACCAGGTCAGCTAGTAAATAAATAAATATTAGGACATATTTCACACAAGGCTGGTCAGCCTATACTAAACCATTTATATTTTGTATTATGGTTGCTGACACAACTGATATACTATAATATATACATATACGTACATAAATACTTTATATCGATACATATTTATCAAAAGCTCGACCACATCTAAAAGCAACTTATTGACTATTTATGAGATTAAATTCTAATTACTGATAATTAATATGCTACGGTTACTTAAACTTTTAAAACGCACTGGTATTTAGTTTCACGGGTATAAGAACGGGTTTAGAGCAATGAAAATCGTTTGAAAGTTAATTAAGATCTTTCGTTAAGAATTTTACTATTTGCAGTTTAATAACTTAATTAATTAAAGTTTCCTAGTATCGTATAATTGGAGTATTGATTTCAATTTACTTTCAATGCAACGAAATGCACTTGGAATTTATAATTCGTTTTCGTATTTGACTCTTAATTAACTTTTTGTTAAAATTAATTATGATATTTTGAACAAAAATAAATAATGGATAAAAATTTTGCAAGATTTATTATTGATATTTTGTAAAAATGTAATATGGGCTACTTAAAAAAATAATTTTAATTTGATTCGAAAGCAAATATAAAATATTATTGTTGTTGTTAGAAAGCTAAAAGGTATGGTTAGAAAATCGTATTAAGATTTTTTTTAAATAATACATATATCATTGGAATGCCACTTTTATTTAATACAAATATCATTGTATCGATCTTCATACAGGATTAGGAAATTACCATAAAAATGCGATTATGCCCTGTCTTAACACTGACTTATAGCCTAATAAATCTGTATTCGATGTCTTAATATTTTAATGTTTCGTATTATAATTAGTATATCATTGGCAGATTTACAAAAGCAAATTAACACGGTCTCGTTTTTGAAAGTGAGTTTTTTCATCATGGAAATTTTATTTCTAAATTTGAAAATGAGTTTGTAGGTACTATGGCTTAAAGCTAACGCGTTGATTAAATAATAATTTAAAACTTTTGAAATTTATCTTAGTACTCTTAACTGTCAAATACTAATCTCTCTGAATCTCTGTTTCATGCGATACTGTGGAGTACATAGTTTGACTAAGCTCTAGATTTTGAGAAGTTAGGGCATGTTTAGAAGCTAGTCTTTACTTTTATATTTCTTACGGTTTCGTCTTGGCAACATTTTACTATGGTTTTTTCTTGGTAGTATTACCTAAGCATGACAGCTATTCAATCAACACGAAAAATTACGATGTGGATCAAAACCAAATTATCAATAATTTGGTTTTGATTAAATGTATAAACGTCTGGTACTTATATGTAACACCATAATCTGTACAGTTTACAATTAATGAATCTGAATCTGGCAACGTAACAGCACTATACCTAGCGTAGATGGGTTAAAACGTTGACGTTAACGTTTGGACATTAACGTTAACGTTTTGGCAACTTGATGAAATGCATACGTTTTTCACAGCTACTATAATAACGGACTAAATGCTTTTCTTCATACACCGTGGGCAGTTTAAACCAACTGGTAGCAAAATGGTGCATAGTTATTTGACCTTCGAAGTCGTACATAAACTCAGCACAATGCTCGAAGGCAAGAATGTACGAGTAAATAGTAGCTACGTGCTTAATCCCACCTGAGGCAGGCATTACTCGATTACCGCAGCCTGATTAGATGGCCTTTGAACCTAGGTTCTTGTTCCTAGGTCTAGTGTTACCTAGAACTGATGCAGACGATGTGATTATAAATGATTAATGACACAAAAGTTGTAAGGAAATGATAGTTTTCGCTTTCCTAGGGATATATGATGACTGTTTTTTTACTCAATTTCAGTGTTTACTCCAGTATGTGTGTATTGATTAGTACAATGAACCATTTTTTTATTTAGTTTTAGTACATTACACTAACCACTATTTAATTCGACGACCACGTTGGAGTAAAGGTACCATGCCTGACTGCCAATCAGAAGGTTCCGGGTTCGATTCCCGACCCAGCCAACATCTTTGTGCTTAACTAAATTTGTTGGCTGTGAGTTTGGGTGTTGAATATGTAAATCTATATAAAATATGTATGTAGTATAAAATATGTATGTCAGTTGCGTTAGCTACCATAACACAAACTAGATATGGTTCAGTATGGGGTTAACCAGCCGTGTGTGAAATGTGTCCCAATATCAATAATATATAAAATATATTTATTTTATAATTACTCATTGCAGATAGCCACGCTAGTTAATGATTCTCTGAACTAAGACTAAGCATTCCTAGTCTAAGAATACTGGTTCTCAAAGAGCCTGCCGGAACAAACTATTCGGTGCTTGGCGACATTTTTCGGCTATAACTGGAGGGGTGGTAGCTAACCAGACAAGCACAAGTTAAAGCTCTGTGCTATGGTTTCTGTAATATGTTTTCCTTCACCCAAAACTCAAAGGTGGAAATTGAACCCACGATCTTCGTGACGAAAGGCGGTCCTACGCCCGGTAGCTATTCGACGCGGTGCGACAAGTGTGCTAGCTATCATAAGTTTTCATAATATAAAGAAAATAAATCTACTTGTTACGTTCGACGCATTCGCCGCCGGCTAGTATGCGATCACCTTTAACTGGAAGCTCTATTATGACTGCTGATTCGTCAAGTTATGCAACTGATATACTGATAGCAATACTAACTGTTGGTGTATTCTGTGACCGATGGCAAGATTGTATTGCCTATTATCGTCTAATCAGTGGCGCCTCACACTGGCTTTTTAGATGCGTTATTGATTAAACTCATCTTTAAATTCCTCTGATGAACAGATATATCGGTTGAATAGATGACAGAATGAGGTTTAGATTAGCTGAAGTTCGAAATTAATGGCACTATAAAGAGTAGGGCTATAAATTCAATAGAAAATCTAACGGACGGATGATATGGGCATGATACCATTTGGAGGTATTCAGGTTGCTATATACTCGTATTTTAGTAGAATCTTTGTTATGATTATTTTTTTTTCAAAACTTTACTCTAGGAATAATAATACAAAATAATATTACTTCATAGTTATATTGCCCAGAATAGAAGGTGAAGGTCAAAGTCTAAATTAATAATAAACTGTACTAGCTGTGCCCCGTCTTTATTCGGGATAAAAAGTAGTATATGTGTTAATCAAATCTAAGCTATCTGCATATCAAATTCAGCGTAATCGGATCAGGTGATTGAGAATAAAAATGTTACTTCTCAACATACTCACATAGAACTCATTTACACGAAAGATAGCATTCAATATTTTATTTACTAGACTGATGACCTTGATAAACACCTGACTATTTAACACCAAGACCGACAGCTAACAAATTTAGTTCATCACAAAGATTTTGCCCGTGCCGGGAATCGAATCCGGGACCCTCTAGTGGCAGTCCGGTATGGTAACCATTATAAAAACGAGGTCGTTAATATGTTACGGAGGATGATATGCACCAGACTTTATACGATTTAAGTTTCTAGGTATAATGTGGTTAACCTAAAATATGTTTAACAAAATATTAACCTGTTTTTTTTCTTGTTCCAGGTTACCACAGCTTGCCGTCTCTGCAAAGATATTGTGCCTCCTGATGGTAAGTAGAATAGAATAGAATATTTTTATTCACCAAAAGTTATGTTTTCACAAATACAATTATTATTAATAACAAGATACAGTATGGACTTGTCAAGAAAAAAAGAACCTATTACAATATCTCGATTAGCAATTAGATCATATGATTACGTTACTGGTTTTTAATATTTATCACTAATCTACACAAAACAATTATAATTATATGATATGATATTAAAGGTAACTTAAAACGTTTCTTTAGTGGCTTTAGTACGCCGTTTCTATGTTTGTACGTTTGTCTAGATTCTAGAGAAGTAAATCTTGTTTTATGTATAACAAAAGTTGTTTGTCTATCTGTAGTAACTGATGTCTATGTTTTTGTGTTGTTAATAGGAAATGCGTTTACAAGTGCATAAGATAAATTCATTTGTTTAATAAAAAATAAGCTCTTTCAGGTTTCATTTGTCAAATCAAATCAAATCATTTAATCACAGAATACAGCATTAAAAAGATATTACATGTGTAAAAATAAATAGAATGTGTAAGAATATATCTATATTCTTACCCGTAAGGCGCGTGATTGAAAATATATCTAAATCAAAATACATAATTTACTATACACTACTAAATTTCATTATTTCTATGTCATGTCGTGAATTCGTTTTGTCAGAATTTGGTTAAAACTATTACTATTAAGTGAAATTACTGTTAAGATATACATACATATACATATGTGTTCAGGATTCCACATCTGATTTACAATAACTAACTTTTGTAGAACGGTTAACATTTTTGGATACTTCGACTGATTAACGAACAAAAACAATTACCCAAATTTATCATATACAATAATAAATGATTGTTTCTTCCATCGGGTCCAGTTTATCTTTTAGTGAAGTTTATGTGCTCGATAACCTTAGTATCTGCGGATAAGATTTAATTTAATTCTACAAAAAAATGGAATCATAACAACCAATTTTACGTAGACTCATCTTTTTAACTATAATATTATACTACACCGGCATAGTTGTATTCTTATATTATACCAATTCAGAGGCCTTTGGGGGGCTTGAAAATTCACGACTCCATAGCTTGGCCACTCAGCTCTTACGAAATAATTATTTATTATATTTATTTTAACTATTAATATACTGACGTGTCTTTATGATTAATTACCTGCAAATACAATCAATTTTGATATTGGTACATATTTTCTTATACTTAAAACTATAAATTGAGTTGTCTTACACACACATTTTACCACAAAGACGTTTATTCATTAGGTAGTAATAATTATTGTGATTATCAATATCTCGTTGTACCACCTACGGCATCAAATTAAAAGCAGTTTTTATTCCTATCCTAATTCAACAGAGGGCGTCCGAACAAAAATAAATAATACTATAGCCAGCGAACTAGAATAAACGGAAGAGTAACTCCATACAATTGCCGCTTAGAATTTGAATCCGTCTACGCACACAATTATACTGCTATCCCAATGAAATACACACACACACAAAGCTCGCACGCGATTGGTGCCGTGCCACAGCATGTGACGCCACGCGGGCGCGCGGGTAGCTATTTTGCCCCGCCCACCGCGGTATTGTACGATTACACGTGAAACCATTTTATCGGCTAAGTTACTATTCTGTTTATTCTAGTTCGCTGACTTATAGCTTATATATGTTCTAACCTAGCTAGAATAATCTCAAAGATATTAACTAAACTATCCCTTCAACTAGCCTTGTCAGACTTGCTTATAATCACAAATTCCCTAATTGCCTAATGATATTTTATCTCCGCTGATAAAAGGAATTGATTTACGCAACACGTGACAAGTTTGCTTAACCGGTGTAAAAGAGTTACTGACTCAGTGTATCAATTACATTTGCTATCATTTTATTCACATTAGCTAGGTTTAATGAGAAATCGTCTTCTAGTTGTTTGTAAAAGATATACGACTTAAACGGGTGCGGTGTAAGAAAATAATCCACGGGTTGTCCTGTTGTTAATATTTGTAAGTAAAATATGATACGTATGCGTGTTTTGAGAGAAATAAAATTAAAAAGAAATTTATAAGTATTTTGAAATAAAGATTTAGTGCCTCCAGCCACCTTAACATAATATATACGACGACCTCGTTGACGCAATGGTTACCATGCCAGACTGGCAATCAGAAGGTTCCGGGTTCGATTTACGGCACGGCCAACATCTTTGTGCTAAAATCCAGCATCATCCTACCCCAAATGCATATTTACTTGTATCCGTTCCATCGAAGGTAAAATGGGTAATTTATTAAAATTATCTATTATTATTTATCTTATATTTATACATTTGTTGTTGAGTAAATGTGTAACTATGAAAAACCCAAGGAATTATTAGTTAGGTCTACCACAACAAAATCAACGGTTTCTCGTATTTTTTCATCGCCTATCTGAATAATGGGTAACTATTTAACATGCGAAGGATTTTGATAATAATTGAGCAACGTGGAAGTAAATATTTCTAAGTTATCTCATTTTTTTTCTCATTTAACTTAATGAATGTTGTACTATGTTGAATATCGGTAATTTTGAACTGACATTGAAATTCTGGGCGGAACCGAATGCGGAAATCTGTAAAGTTTTGATTTAACTGTTCGACTGTTTGCAATATTTTTTGCGTGTGATTGTAATGTGGTATCAATTTCAGAGATATAGTTATGACGTTGGCTTAGTTAATTAATTTATCATTTGGTGGGAGGTTTGTTTATTACCCTTGAAATTAATTATTGTTTGATAAATTTATGTAATCGAATTGTATATTGAATTTGTTTCAATTTAGAAAAAGGTTAAGTAAGTCAATCCGACCGTTATCTTATATTAATCTCGAGATCGTCAAAAATTTTGACGACCTCGTTGGCGTCATGATTACCATGCCGGACTGCTAAACAGAAGGGTCCGGGTTCGATTCCCGGCATGGCAAACATTTTTGTGCTGAATTAAATTTGTTGGCTTCCAGTCTGGGTATTTATAATATGTATATGTAGTATTTCAGTTGTGCAACCATAATACGAACTAAAAATGGTTCAGTATGGTGTTAACCAGCCGTGTATGAAATGTGTCCTATAATAAAAAAAAAAACAGTGTAAACTTCATGTAACGTCACTCGATTAAGCAACTCTCTTAAGCATCGAAATCGATTGGCTTTAGTTGGTTTAGCTTGAATTCCATACAATGATGCATTCTCTCCATTTAACGACCACTCTCTATAACGCCATAAAATGCACAGTCCCTTCAGTATCGTTATATAAAGTTTACACTGTATTATAGCGAAAGTCTTCTACTTCTACACGCTTAAACAACTGAACCAATGTTTTTGAAATTTGGTGTGGAGATTTGTGTAGACCCTGGAATAGCTAGTAGCCAATAAAGGAGAAGCTTTATTTATAAGTGATATGTAATAGAATAAAAATGTGAATATATAAAAATCAAACATTAACACTAACTTACATATTTACTCAAAAATATTCTACGAGTATTTTCATACGTTTACAGGACTAACTAATTGGAACACATAAAAAAATGACATTTAACGAACCTCAAAGTCACATCCTTCATTAACGTATAAATAATTCAACTAAGATTTATCAGAGTGCATCTAATATGCGGTGCATTAACCCGCTAGACATCACCTATCATTTACTATCATTACAGCACAAACACGACCGTGGACAACGAAGAAATTTCTTCTTATTGACTACCAGGATATTGAACACATTCGCACTGCCACTAAGACCAAATAAAACTATCTATGAAGCTCTGGTGTCTTAGAGTTTTTAAGCCGCCCGAAAGCCTCTGACTTGGCTTATCGGGATCTTTCCGGGATCTACTATTTAACGTGTCATCTGACCCACGGTAGCGCCCGTACAAAAAAAACACTTCTTAAAAGACAGTATTATGTATGTACTCGTATGTAACTTTAATTGAATGAACACAATTTTTATCACTAACTTAGAATCTTACGGTTTACGGCACATCAGTACAATTTGGTATTTTTTTTTGCACTAAATGTGTATGATATTTGAATATTGGTAAAAAAAATAATAATATTGAATATACTGCTTTAAGTTATGTAATATAATTAGAATCATAACCTTTTCAGAACTTTTTTTCTCGTAGTATTATCATTAAGCTACAAATAAACTCGCATGCATTCGCTAGTTGACAAAATTTAAATCATTTAATAAAAGGATAGGTATCTCAATCGTTGCAAAGATAAAAATATAAAAATATTGATATGTTTAAACAAAATACCGTAACTAATGCCAATATTAAGATCTTTATCGATATATTCGACTATCATTAATAAGATATTGATATTTATTTTTTTGATATAACTTAAATATCGATACAGATTAAAATATGCATTGGAACTAGTTTCAATAATGCAGACGCTTTACAGGATGTCTTATTTCGCAAAATACAGATTTAGTAAATTTTGTTTGCAGATTTAAAATTGACAAAAATACTGGCAATCAATCAAAATGCCATTTGACTAATTGACCATGATTTGGCCATCTTTACATATGAATGATTAAATTTCTTGAGACAATTCAACAGACTGTTCGACTTGAGACAGTTCGAAGTACTGTCATTAAATTTACTATCCTTTATTTATAATATAAATGCCCTATTTCACAAATCTCGACTGTACTCGATAGTATACAAAATTTTACATCCTTGAAAACATCCTGTATTTTTGTTAAAAGTGACATTGGTCGGTAACGGATCTCCGAGTCATCAGTCGAGATTTCTTATTTAGCACATTGATTATAGCACATTTACATAGTCATCAATGTCCTATCCTGTACATAGTTCTATATTACTTTGTCAAAACCACCCAAGTACGTTATGGTAAGACTTTGTTCAAAGTTACTGCGTAATAATTCCATTTTTCATCCCGAGAATACAGTTTTAAAAAACTTATATTTTTGAAATACATAACTTATGTTATTCGGGTTTAAGGTTTTTACTCCTTACAGGTAGGCATTGGGTGTAACTTCACGAGTTATTGACACTTAAAGGTTAAGGTGGAGTATGCCTTTTATTTTTCTCGCAAGGAAATCTATTAACACGTTCCATGCGAAACCAGGTCGAAAACTCCTGGTCCATATCTCGCTTGTGGTGCGGCTACGAAAAGTATAGACTTCTCTGTCGTGCGAAGAGCGTAACTTCAGATTGGCTCGGTGTAGGAAAGAGATAAATACATATCTGAGATGGGCTATTAAAATAGAATCCAGTGGTGTGCTTATCTTAATACCGGATATTTTATACCTGGTACCGCACTGAACAAATAAAATTTCATCACAGTGCGGGTGCAGGTTGAATACACCTGGTACCCCGCGCTAGCTTCGCACGGTCAGTGTTGTGATCGTTATCGAGAGAGCGCATGCGTCGACAATGACTTAAAGACTAGCGAAACGGTGTCGTAAAAGAATAAAACTCCACCACATTGAAGACAATGATGATAATAATAAATCAAAGTATAGATTACTATACAAGTACTATTTATAGTACTTAAAGACCGTAAATTATGTAATAACCCAAATAATTATTATAGTACACATTATTATCTAAAGAAAGTGTAGTCGTAATTATCACCTACCTATTTATTAGCAAATTCAATAAATAGTAATGACAACTTACCCGTTATTACTATAAATAGTACTCGTATGTCAAGCTTTTTAGGTAACAAAGTCGATTTTTGGCCTACAAGAAAATGTAGAAGAGAAACTGTGTTGGATGCTCGAAAAGCTTCGAACAATTTTAACAAGTCGTCAAGCTGACAAAAATGTTAAAAAAAAAATAACTGAATTTAACGCATGCAAAAGAAACTTCTGTTTGGATTGTTTCAATGAAAAACATTAATGAATATCATTTTTTCTTTTATTTCTTCAGTAAAACTTAGGCCCATCGATATCTGTTTTTTCCCATCCCTAAAATATGCATAAACATCCTCTTGTTCAGTGCGGCACAGGGTACATAAAACCCTGTATTTTATTTAAGCTATAGATTCTAAACCAAAGAAGCTGTCCACGTACGCCGTCAGGATCTTTTCAATCAATTCATTAATACTAATACTCAAAGCAAAAAAATATGTTTTTTCTTTTTATGAAGCCAAAAAAAGGATTAAAGTTTTTTTAACGTTACAGGGTATTATAAGCCTTGTACCGCCGCAATGGTAGTTTTAGGTCCAGGTGTAATACGCCCGGTACCGCAGGAATAGAAAGAATAGAAAAATTTGTGCCGCTTGGAACGTGTTAACGCATCTTCCGCCACAAACCTGGGGGAGGCGGGCGAGATATGTCGGGCTCAAGGGCCAGAGGGGCCGTCACTACCGACTAAAACCTCACGGTATCCCATCGGGTCGGTGTCACGACAGGGGCAGGGATGCAGGACCGTTTCGCGCAATGCCGCTGCTCTCCCCGCCCAAAGGTAGAGCAGGCCTAGTTTGGGATAATTGGCTCTCAAGGTGACTTCTGGAACACACTGTTAGGTGCCTAATGACGGAATGTTCAACATAAGGGTGGTAGAAAATGCCTTACCACCATGAACACATTTTTAACAATCGGTGAAAAATTTTTCGAATCCGCTCAGTATTTTTGGAGCCTATTAGATTCAAACAATTTTTATATTAAGTTTTTTTATAGAATTTCATATTGTTTTCGATGGATTAGTTTTATTTTATCATTCTTACCGATTTTCTTCGAAACACACTTTCTTATCATAAATGCGTGTGGCCAGTGTTATCCACTGAGGTAGGCTAAGATAAAACTACTGATTAGAGTGATCCTCGGTCTGTTCAAAATCAGGCTATCTGCCTATCACACAGACAATATCATGTTTATAAGGAAATGGGTCATAAAAACTATTTCTAATGGATTACATTCGTTACATATTTGAACCAAAAACTAATTTTTGTGTGATGCAAAATACGAGTATGTTTATTATAGCATCTTATCAATTGTTGCCATACTTAAATTTCTGGACAAAATATTTTAGGTGGTAAAATTATTAGTACATTCAAACATATGCCAATTACCTAAAATATATGTTTAAAATTTTTTGTTTTCAGAATTTAAAACTTTTGGAAATATTATTCCAAAGTTCCAAAAGATGTAGAGTCTTTTTAAATTACCGTAACGCATCTTATCAAACAACAAACTCCTGCAACTTTATTACGATCTAGAAATATCTAGGTACTCCATATTGCATCTAACAATAAGTTTAAATAGAATATGATTTGTTTTGCTAGAAATTCACAGTGCAATGCAAATGAATAACAAATCAGTAGAATTTCTTGCATATAAAAGATTTACAAAAGACTATGTTCATAAATTAAATAACTTTCTACTTTTTATGGTTAGGTTTTAATTCTCAATACAAAGAAAACATAATTTTATTACATCTTTGACCAAATATAATTCCAGTTTTTCATAAATAATTATTATTTACTTATGTAAGTATTATATTTTGGTATAATTATTTTTCAACACTCAGATCTTTCGTTCACGACTTTAACGGATATTTGTTTTTAAAAAACAAAGATTACGCTCTATTTATAAAGTCTATGTTACAAAGATAAATTGCTGGACTGCTGTTACATCATCTAGACTTTCTTCAAGCCACGAATATTTGCGCACACTTTCATCCAACGCCAATATGTAATAGAAGTGAAACGAATGTGACATTATATCTTGCGAAAGACTGAAATACTATGTACTCGTATTTATGTTGCAATTTCCTTACTCCACCAATTCGCTTGCTCGTCAAACAAATTTAGCAAACAACGTGAAGTCTATCGATTATGAAATCATTGAGATTTATTTAAGACTCGGTATGTTGCTCATCATCATTGTCATCAGTCTGTTTGCATCCACTGCTGGACATAGGCATCTCTCAAGCCACGTCTCTTGACCTTTTTCAGGACATATCGTCTCTATCCACTGCTTGTAGTATGCAGTATGCTGTATTGCGAAATATTCGATGATGTAGATTATTTTAAAAAAATTGTAAATTTATGTAAATAGTCTTTTTAAATACTTAATTTAGGTAATGATTGTAGTGTGACTTGCCCTTAACGTATTTTATTTCTGGCCATGTGTTTCTGTTTCTGCAGTTACAAATGCGAAAAACATGTATATACTGAGTTTGTCTACTTCTTTTTTTTCTTCGTATGAGATAAGTGGCCAAGCTCTGGTGTTGAGAGTTTTCAAGCCGCCCAAAGGCTTCTAACTACGCTCAAGGTCTGATTGCACTAAGACTAATAGCCGGGACCTACAATTTAACGTGTCATTCGAAGCACGGTAGCGCTCAGATAGAGAACTTTTGTAACAACAGTCGTGTGCATGGTCAAAGAGTGTCTACTAAAATCAATTTATAGCTCGTGTCAATAAAGTAAATAAAGAAAACATTTTGAAGTGCGTGTCGTCTCGCTTGCGTATTTAATGAGTGCGAATGAGACAGAACGAACTTTCAATTGTTTTCTATATTAAATCGAGTCACGCCGTTTCATTTAGGTACGTAAAACCAATATTCAGTTTAGTAGAATCTAATGTGGACACAGGTGGCGCTTTTCATCTTTCCCTATCGCTACCGATGCGTTTAATTTAACTTATCTACAGATACGGATATCTGCTCAAGTGCTGTGTAAATTTCCAGCACATTGCTTCACAGTTTTAGTGGGTTTGACATGTGATCAACCGGCACTAATGCATTCACCGGGGATATCCGATAAGCACAAAACGATCACTGACCTCCAACTATACGAAGATAATTGCACACGAGAAAATAACCTTCCAACTAATACAGACAGCAAATATTATGAAGATACAACTCAAATATTTATAATGTTCAAATATTTATATGTTCTTCATAATTTGTTACATAATTTTAAAAGTACGCAGCCTTTAAAATCCTGCAAAATTTTAAAGCTATGAAATCAAGTCGGGCGTGCGGTCGCTTTACGTTCTGTAGGACGTGCGTTCAATCCCTGCCAATGAGTTTTAGCTTTCGGTAAAGGTAAACATAGTGAGGGAACTAGAGCGTGGTGGTAGGGCTTTTCTAGTGCTAGTCTGGAAAATCGGTTACCAAGCATCTAGCAGTATTTTCGGCAGTCTTTTTGAGAGCCAGATATTCCATACTAAGGCATATTTCACTTAAGGCCACGTTACCTCGCGTGTTTAGTCGCCCTTTTTGGTCAAAAACCTTAATGTAATGATTAAAAAAGATATCATGGAAGTCTTGAAATATTTTTAAACAAGAATCAACATTTGCCAAGATTATTATAGTCGTTAAACAAATAATTATCTCAATAAAGTCAAGTGTTCAAAGTCCAATTCTTAACATTTTTTTACGCAGAGATAAAACTGTTGTTATTTATTTGCTGTAAATATTATAACGACCTTATAATAAGGTTGGCATGACTAGTTATAACATCACACAAAATGTGCATACAAATTTAGCTTCATTAACATCAAGGCGACTGCTACGATTTTGTATAATATTTAGAAATATTCTATGACAGTTTTTACAAACTTAATTTCGTTTAAGTACTCATTAGACGCGTAAGAGTGCTCGTTATTATTTTGTAGTATAAATAAAACGTGTCATGCTGAGACTATTTCTTTCAAAGTACTCGAATCTGACTTAAAAGTTTAGAATTCCATAATTTTAACACTTATGGAAATTTTTAAGTTGCTTTAATTATCATACGGAATCCCAATGCGGCGCCACACATAAATTTCAAACAAAACTACTTCAATTAAAAAAACGCGAGACATTCCTTTGAGCCAGGGAAGAAAGAAGAAAAAACTAGAGTCAGCATTAAAAAGTAAATACAGTATTGTTTATTAAAGTTCACGTGAAACGCAATACGGCTGTGTGGTGACCGCGGCGCGGTAGCTTACGCTTTCCCACCTGAATATGACACCACGACTCCAACATTAAAAGGTCTTACTAAACTAAATCTTGTAAGTGCAAAGTCAACCTCTTTTTTATTTGTATAGGATCGAGATTTGCTCATAGAGACCCTATGAACCCTCACATTGTCGGATTAACTCAGCTCGGTTGACCCATTAAAACGATCGATTGTTTTCCGCTCCGGACTGCCAACTCGAATAATTACAAAATTCTATTCGAATTGAACAATTTTCTCTGAGAGCGACCAACATTATGCAAGAATGTGAACCGAGATCGTAAGAGGGAAGACGTCTACATATCGCATTACTAATTAGTTAGATATTGTCATTAGTATATGCGTAATCAGCTGAATCGATTATATTCGATGAATCGATTAGCGGAAACCTGACTTTACTATCGATTTGATGCTAGATCAAGAGCACGGATCGAATCTTTACGTCTTTTTATGCTTATCTCTGCGTCGAAAAGGCAGTAAACCTTACAAAGTCAGTAGATAGAGCATGTCAGTTTACTTATCTGAGGTGTCTTGCCCATTACATACCTATCTCGTTTCTGCGTAAACGGTACAACGCGTTGCAGAAAAATAGATTTACCCGGGACAGACTAGAGTGGCATCATAAGTTATAAGATTATTTTATATACCTTTGTATAATTTATTGAAATTGATATTGAAAACTCGATCAACAAAGCATTTCAAAAATAAAAATTCTGCTCTCATAATTGGAAAACAATAATTATTTAGGTTTTGAAAAAATATAACTTAATCGTGGAATTCATAAGTTGCAAATACTCGTATAACTTATCGGACATTACCTGCATCTTATATATGTCTGTTTATTCATAGCATTACATGTTGTTAATGTCTTTAGTTTGAGCTTCCCAAAGGGCGCCAGATTCAGTTTAAAATGTCGCCCATATCTTATGATCAGCGTATAGACAAGATATCATTCCGCTTTTGTAAAATTTGGATAATAAATAAGTATTCTAAAAGTTATGAAAGAATAGACGAAGATATGAGTATATCTTGTTATATATTATTATAAAATGTCCATGTCATAATGTTAGTTACCGTACTCCTCCGGCTTGACCTATTTTTACCAAATTTTATATGCGTATTCTGTAGGTCTGAGGATCGGCTACTATCTATTTTCATACCCTAAGTGAGGCAAAACAACGTTTGCTGGGCAGCTAGTATTAATATAATATGTAGTAAAATAACCCCCATTTTGCATAGGCGGCTACTTGTAGTTTTTTATGAAAATGAAGTCTGATGGGAAAACTACCTTAGTTTAGAGGTTAACGAGAAAAGTAACAGAACACAAGTTCGTGAAAGCCACAGGGTCAAACAGTGGTTTGATTCCTATCTGAATAATGAGGTATCGACATTGGTACGTTCTCTTTGCCCTCAAAGCAGTTTACCCCAATACTTAATTCTATAGGTTTTAAATTGTGAATAGCTGCGTCTCGCGGTGTCCGCTATCCGCCTTAATCCGGGATAAAAAGCTAGTTATGTATTAATCCAAGTGGAAAATGCCTCAATACCAAATTTTATCATAAGCATAAACAGCTCACTATACGGCCCCACTGTTTGGACTCAGAACCTTCTCTCACGAGGAGAGAGATATAGACCATCACCACGATGGCCAAGTGCGGGTTGGCGGATAATACCAAATTTTATACAAACCTAATTAGCTGTAAAAAAAAGTAACACACATACAAAACATATAAAATTTGACTTATTGACTCAGGCGTTACTTTGCGGAAATCCATTGTAAATAGATGACAAAATTAAATATTTAGTGTACTTCCGCTGTGATATGAAATCCAAATTAAGACAAGTAAAGGAAAAATTAACTGAGATTAATTAACTAAGATTAATTAAGATTAACGTTACCTATCACAATTCAGAAATTCTTAACTCTACACGTGTTTCGCCTAACCACAAGGCATCATCAGGAGATGCTGACTCTTCGAACTCATTCACTCACTCGCTCACTCTCGACTTGTCGTTCGGATCACAGCGGAAGTACACTAAATATTTAAATATTTAATTCTGTCTTCTATTTATATAAATTTGTATTATTTAAACATTACAAGGAAGTAGAATAGAAAGTGAAGTAAATGTAGATAAGAAAAAGCGCCCTCTGGGATACTCGTAACTATTGATGCTTTGCGGTTGATTACAAAATCAAGCAAGATATTGATTTTTGTGTACCTGTCAGATGTAAACAGATCTGGGGTCAAAAGGAACGTCCCAATCACCATGGTGTGGCGCCATTAAAACTCAGTTGAAAGCTGGAAGTAAAACTAATTCCATTGACCTGAGTGGTAATTGACACTGATAGCCAATCTGTAGACCACACACTTGAGACTTACTCCTCTTAATTGCTGTACTCTCGTATTTTTGATTGCCTTTATGTTTGTATTACTTTGAAGTAGGCCTATCTGTTGTAGTGATATAAAAAGTATAGTACAACACTGTGACCCCTGTTCTTTTATCTTTCTATTTTTATTAAAATTATTATATGTAAAAAATACTTGACAACAAGCATGCCACTGGCAGCGAGCTTGTAGCTCGGCTAGCTAAGGCGATCTGACGCGATCATCGAGGCTAAACAACAGTCGATGAGGACGGACAGTCTTTGGATAGGTGACCATGCAAGAGACTGTCGTTTTTCAAGTGGAATTTTCATCTGGGCACTACCGTGGGTCGGATGTCAAGTTAAATTGTAGGTCTCGGCTGTAAGTCTTAGTACAAGCAGTCGATAAGCCAGAGGCCTTCGGGCGGCTTGAAAACTCGACACCCGAGCTTGACCACTTAATGGATTAAGGCCTGTACCCCTCTCCTCGTGAGAGAAAGTCCCGAGTCCCAGCAGTGAGAACGTAAAGTGGGATATGCATAAAAATATCACTTTAAATAACACTTTATGGATGTATGTGAATATACTATTGTTTCTTATATTTTTTTTTCATTTAATGGTATTCTTATAGAACGTACCTTGAAAATGTGTGACCACTACTGAAATGACCGTTTTGCTACAGGTGTTATCGTTCACTCTATTAACTGTGGCCGTGGCTTGATAATTTCAAAGTATGTAGGTTCTTGTGAAACTTAGTAGACATAGTCATTTTTAACCGACTTCAAAAAGGAGGAGGTTATATATTCGACGTGTATGTATTTTTTTTTTTTTTTATGTATGTTCACCGATTTCTCAGCCATTTGTGGATCGATTCTCAAAATTCTTTTTTTAATTGAAAGAGTATGGTTCTGAATTGGTCCCATTGTCACCAAAACTGATTCTGATGATGGACTCCTAGGGAAATCGAAGAAAAACCTAAAAAGTTAGGTTATTTTTACGCATGAAGAGAGATTCACGCTCGTTTGGCTGTACTGATATTCATGAAATTTGAGAAGAAAATAGGTAAGACTATGTGTTAACACATACGCTACTTTTTATCCCGAAAATAAATACTATTCCCGTGGGATGCACCAAATAACATATAAATCTTTTTAACTTCTTCACGCTCGAACGGTTGTACTGACATTGATGAAATTTGGAATGAAGATAGGTTAGACTATGTGTTTACACATAGGCTACTTTTTATCCCGAAAATAATTATTGTTCCCGTGGGATGCACCAAATAACACATGACACACTGATTTCGCTAAAATTTGATATAGGGGGTAGACTAGACCTTGGAAGGACCGTGGGAAGCCCAAATAACTCGATAACCTATTTTACTTCTTCGCGCTCATACGGCAATACAGATTTCGCTCATAAAATTAGCAGCCTGGCTAACAAAAGTTATCTGACGCGAACATCGAGGCTATGCAACGGCCCATGCGGCCAGTCTTTGGATGGGTAACCATGCACAAGACCTCCATAAAAAAATGTGATATTTTCATCTGGGCGTTACTGTGCTTCGGATAATACGTTAATTTGTTGGGCCTGGACCACTACTCTTAGTACAAGCAGGGGTCAAACTAAATCAGGGGCTTGAAAAAGTCTCGACGCCAGAGCTTGGCCACTTGGGTCATACTTAGTGGAAGAAGGAACTGTAAAATTTGATATATTAAAAGACAAGACCCTCGAACGGATAAGGAAAATATTTACGCGCTCGCTTTGCTAAGAGTTATCCCGCTTCGTTCGAATTTCCCCCAGGATGTTCTGGGCTTATGACACTCCAAATATTATATAATTTGTGCTGCTTTGGACTTCAAACGGTTCGAACAAATACGGTGAAAATTTTCGCGCTCGCTTCACTCGCGCATAGCTCGCTTCGCTCGCATCCGGCTCGCTTCGCTCGCAATTGGTTCTAGTACGTTTTGACACAACAAACATTATGTAATTTGTGCTGCTTTGGACTTTTTTATGCTCAAACGGTTGGAACAAATACGGTGAAAATTTTTGCGCTCGCTTCGCTCGCGCATAGCTCGCTTCGCTTGCCCTTGGTTCTGGTACGTTTTGACATAACAAACATTGTGTAATTTGTGCTGCTTTGGACTTTTTTATGCTCAAACGGTAGGAACAAATACGGTGAAAATTTTTCGCGCTCGCTTCGCTCGCGCATAGCTCGCTTCGCTCGCATCCACCACTTTTTGCTCGCACTTGGTTCTAGTACGTTTTGACACAACATACATTATGTAATTTGTGCTGCTTTGGACTTCTTTATGTTCAAACGGTTCGAACAAACACGGTGATAATTTTTCGCGCTCGCTTCGCTCGCAATTGGTACTAGTACGTTTTGACACAACAAACATTATGTAATTTGTGCTGCTTTGGACTTCTTTATGCTCAAACGGTTGGACCAAATACGGTGAAAATTTTCGCGCTCGCTTCGCTCGCGTATAGCTCGCTTCGCTCGCATCCAGCTCGGTTTGCTCCCAATTGGCTGCCTGCCTGACACACGCCAAATTTTTTCATCGTGAAGTTTATTTGGCTCTCCATAGCTAAAACTTAAACAAAATATCATTACCAACCACTAAAAATGTAAAAATAAAATTGTTTTAAAAAACAAACAACCGACTTCAAAAACACAACTAAAAAGGGAAAAATAATTTTAAGCCTAAATCAAATCAAGACTATATAAATAGAATAGGAGAGTTTATTTCATGTACTTATAAAAAACTATTTGCAATTTTTAGTAATCCTGTATTCTTGAAGTCGGTGCCATCTAATAAGAACAAATTAATGTTTGTTAAAAAAAAACTATTTTCAATTGTCTTTCTTTGCTGGCACCGACTCCAAGAATACAAGATTAGTAAAAATTGCAAATAGTTTTTTATAAGTACATGAAATAAACTCTCCTATTCTATTTATATAGTCTTGATTTGATTTAGGCTTAAAATTATTTTTCCCTTTTTAGTTGTGTTTTTGAAGTCGGTTGTTTGTTTTTTAAAACAATTTTATTATTTATGTTTATAAAATTCCAAATTATTACACAAGATATTATAAATTTCTCGGAATATTATCTAAAATGCATGTAGGTTTTATTTATACTAAATATAATTTTACTCATATCAAAATGTTTAATTGACTATACTTTTTTAATTAACGTACTAGACTGAAACTTTTCTAAGCGAATACAAAGCAAAATAATTTGATAGGTTTAAGCGTTTGAATTTTTTCCAATTCACATATGTTGGATTCCGAGAAAAACATAAAATTAAAGATAAAACTTGCGAGTTTTTCTTTGAATTTTATCTTCAGAAAAATCTAATTTGAGTCAAACTAGCCTGATAATTTTTAAAACATCTACTAGATAAAAACATAAATTAATATCAATGGAAAAAAAATGTATTGGCATGGAAACAATTCTAAGTTGATCTAATTGACTGATACATAATCACGTTTTTGTTTGATTAAACGGTTCTAAATACACGTTAATGTACATATTTATAAAATTGTGCTGTTATGAAGGGAAATTCAATAATTCCTGTACCTATGACAAAAAATTCAATTTGTTTTATAGATATGAAAGTCAAACCACTGATATTTATCAATTTATAATATTTAATAAGTAGTATTTTGACTGAATGTTATTCTTGACTAAAAAACTTGGAGAAGTTTTATGATGATGGGGTAAAAGTCATCAAATACGTATTGGCCTATGTTTGGTCAAAACTGGTGCCTCTGAATGACTCCTGCCTAAAAGTGCCCATTATAGTGTCCATATTCCCGCGCTGAATAGTTATTGGCACTCGCAGTGTCAAAAACCATCCAGCATAGAGAATCCGTTGAACCAAAACATGCATTTAACAATTTATCTTAAGGTTTAGGATGGTATAACAGTGTTCTCGTCGACACATTTATTATCAGAGGCAGCCAGGGCACTTTAGAGTATATAGAAATACTAGTATGAAAATATAAAGACAAGATTATATACAGATATATAGATATATTTGTGTAGAAGCGCCCTTAAATAAATTTTAAATTGAAAGATTTGTCGAAACGGAATAATTTGCAAACGAGTTTACATTAAACTAGCAGTAGTAAGATCAAGGTTTATTCAAGAAGATAAGATAAGCAAGTAAACATAACTTGCTGTTGAGGATCAAAGACCTCTTGGCAGGTATTGAAGGTTCTTGTACTATTTAGTCATGTTATATTATACTGTTAAGTAACAAAAGATGCAGATTTCATACTTATTAATTTATGCAGCGTACTAGCAACTAACTTTGGCACTTTTGGACTAAACACATTGAATAAATAATATAAATAAATATTACGACATTTCACTCACGGCTGGTTATCCCCATACTAAACCATAATATAAAGTTTGTATTATGGTTGCTAACAGAACTGATATACTACATATACACACATTAATATCGATACATATTTAACACCAATTTTTCATAACTCAGAATAAAACTGGAAAGTCCCTAATAAGATAGACATTCTTTAAAAATATATCGTTGAACTGCGAACAAATGTTCTTGTTTGTTTTTGAATGATTTTCCAATAGTTTTAGGATTATACTTATTAGAGTTTTCGTTCATACCCTGCTTAAATAAAAGTGAAATATTTCTTATTTTTTACTTACGACGATTAGTATTTTATGTAATAAAGACAAATAAATTGATCAAACACAAAGAAAGAACTTTTTAAATTATTATGTTAGAATAAACATTGACCTTGTGCTAATAATTATAGACATACTCGTACAAACCACGTTTGACGTCAGCGTTTAGTATTATTTATCGATTTGGCATAAATATTAAATAATTTATCATAACACACCTATTTCTTACCTTGCGAAAATTCTTTGAGCTAAATAGACTGAAAAAAATTAAAAAGTCGAATTTCTGAACAATTTTACAATAAATTGGCTTGATCTTGAACACAATTCATTTGATGGTAAACAACATTGCTATCTAAGGTGGTGCTGCGCACTTGCCCAGAAGAAACCGGTTCAGTCATGCCTTGATTTTCAGCTGGATTATAGTTTATGGGAACAAAGCATTTGGCTACAATTCCCACGTCTTGGCAGTCGCACAATGAAGGTGGAGTCAAAAGGCTTAGTGCACATTTTTGGTGTCTTCACAGTAAACATATGTCGCGGGGTCGTGACGTTTGGCAATGTCTTCATAGATTGATTATTTTGTTCGCTTCCAGGTGGTGATCTGCGGTGCGGTGCCGTCAATGGTCCGGTCAGTTCGCCTCTACAGCCAGTGTTCTCATCTATACCTAAACGTCTACCCAAACGGCACCGTCATGGCTCGCTCAGATGGAAACGACCAACGTGAGTGTTTTTTAGTATGGCATTACTCTTTACATCATTTTTTTCAGATTTCCGCTAAGTAAAACCCCTGTGTCAATAGGTAGAATAATACATATGTAAGCATTTCTTTATTGCATAGTCTCGTCAATAGACTGTGTAGAGCGTCCATTGCTCTTTAATTGAACAAAACAGGCTTCATATTTGATAGTAGGGAAATTATTGTTGAATGTATCAAAACCACAAATCATAAGGTTTTGACGCATTAAGCAATAATTTCTCTACTATCAATTACAAAAAATGTTAAGCGACTTGGTCGTTTGTATGCAAATTGTACCAAATATCGCTAGTGGCGTCACATTCGAAGTCGCATAGCATTTCAAACGGATTGTATCTACTTCGATAGCCATGTGGCTAGCCAGTCTACGCTGTAGCATTTTCGATCGATACACTTGAAAAATACCGTCACTAACCACCAGTTCAGGTGAAATCAAGAAATAACGACGTCGGGTATTCAGACATGCAAATCATATCCTTTAAACCACCCTTAGCAAAAATCTATATCCAATTCATACTGAAAATAAACACAAGCAAAAACGACCGTTATTGCTGAGTAAATAAGAACTCGAAAGAGTTATTTCGTAACATCCGATGACAAAATATACAAATGAAAGAAAGTGTGCGCCAGAAGTCAGATGCATTTGTTCGCTTGCGTAGTAAAAACATGCGAGTGGTTATCGTCGACATTGGATGCAGTACTAGGGGTGTCTGCTATGACGCATACTTTTCTTTACGCATTTTATTTAAAACGTATGTATAGTAAAATAGTTGAAAATTTTAAAGTTGCACGGTTACAAGTAATATTGTACGATTTCAAGGGTGTATGAAAACACTCATTCCAAATTAAATTCAATATACCAAAACATAATTCCATTTCAATGAACGATTTTTTTTTAATTGTTGCGTCTTAAAATACATACTAAACTAAAAACAAGAGAAGTATCAACAAGATTGCAGACGGTGATGAAGTATTATAATTTCAATTAACAGTATGATAACGCATCTAGCTACTAACCATGGACTAGGAATTAAATTAATATAAGTAAGCAAATTAAATTATCTATATTATAAGTAAGGAGTCAGGAAATTGGCATATTTGAGGTTAGCGTCTTTCATCTTTGGCCACACAGACGTGTCAGCTTTCAACGCCTTTCAACTTATTATTATTTTATGGTATACTTCAATCTTTTCTTTCCATGTCCAGTCATTAAAGAACTCTCCATCCAAAGGTTGCTTGCATGAGATCGCTTTAAGTTATAAATTTAGGCCGCCAATTTAGGCATACTTATATTATTCTAAGTTTTTCTTCTATCATAAATTGTTGTCCTGTAGTGTCCAGTTTTTTTTTTTTTACCGAAAGGTCAGCCATATCATACCATTCACCAGATGGTAAGTGATATTGAGGTCTACGGTGGATCGCGCTTACCTAGAAGGAACCAGTTCACTCTCGCCTTGAGAAGTTCCTCGTTCTGAATTTTCTATTACACTATCATTCTATCTGTGGAAACCGCGAATCTAAATCATTTCAAAAGAAGTACACCTCTGGCAGCCCTAAGCTAGACGTGAGAAACTATACAAATATGTCAATACTTGACGGGTCAACGTCCACCTCGTAGCTGCTAGAGTATGAGCAGTAACGGAGTATGGCCACACGAGGGCCACTCAGTGCCAGGTATGCGAAAAACTGAACTATACTGACCGCGGACAATATTACTGGCCTGCGTAGGTGGGATTGTTATATAGAGGGCGTTTTTTAGTTAAAAAAGGCTTAACAAATCAACCGGTGACTCCCGCTCCGGATCTTTCCTGGTGCAAAGGACAGGGAATGCCATTCAGCGCGGGAACGCTGTTAGTCTGATGGACACCTTTGCACCGGGAACTATTAGGAGCGGGTTATTTAGTTAGAATTAAGTAATTTATAATAAATTTAATTTAATTTTGACATTTCATTTGTATATTTTGACATTTTAATTGTATATAATTATTGTGACAAGTACTTAATAAATTACACGAAATGTTAAAAGTAAATTTATTCAGTTATTATTGCAATAGTCTACAAATATAATTAAAATGTTAATATTTAATTTTTTATTAACAGTTAAAAAAGAAACAAAATCTAATATATAATATTACCATGACACAATGTTAGTTATCGTACTCCTCCGAAACGGCTGACCGATTTTTACCAAATTTTATATGCGTATTCAGTAGGTCTGAGAATCGGCTACTATCTTTTTTCCATACCACTAAGTGATAAGGCAAAACAACGTTTGCCGGGTCAGCTAGCAAATAAATAAATATCACAAAACATGTATTATATTTGATTTATTTCAATTGAAATACATACGAGTATTATATAAGGTGCTATAAGGTTACTCTCGTTAATTCGGGTGAAAAGTAGCCTAATCCTAGTGTTATTTAATCTAAAGTCGAAACTATCTCCATACCTGATGTATATCGTCAAGTTAAAAAATCTGTCGCCAAGCTTATAACGGTGTGATCCGGTAGTCTCCTTGAGAGCCAGTGAGAGTTGTTCCATACTTGACATGCTCCACCTTAGGTTAGAGTATCGCACGAAATTACATGCCATCTTGGTCAAACGACTGTCATAAATTCGTTCAGCCGTTTGAGCGTGAAGAAGTAACAAACATACACTTTGACATTGATAATATTAGTAGAATCAACATCTTATGTATAAAAAATTAAATTAATTATGATCTTAAAATACTTAAAAAAAAATTAATTTAATTTTGAATGAAACATTTTCAAATGGACTAACGTATTTATAGAATCTACCAACTCTTAGTAACAGCTTGAAATAGCTAAAGAAACAAGCGTCTCCTACTATTTGTTTTCTTATTTTAGTATACTTACAATCAAAGTGCCTATTTTTTTCATCTAGAAATAACTATCCACTCCTTTTTTATTTGCCTCACTGATCCATACGAGCTTTTAGTGTCTCTAAAAATGCGAAAGCTTCAAACGATTGACAGGGTCGATAAATTTGTGATTGTGTTAGGATTTTTAAACAAGCCTTTGCTATTAGCAGAACGAGACTTGAACGGAATAACGTTTTATCTCTTTTTTATCCCTCGACGCAAAAACTAAGGGGTGTTATAAGTTCGAAAAGTCTCGGTGTGTGTGTTTTTTTTCCTTGGGAATGGGAGAAATCCTTTTTACGGATTTCAGGCATAGCTGTTTGGCCTGGATATGTGGTGATTCAACGCAGCGTCATACTAAAAACTCGACGCTAACATTCTACCCACTAAACCCTAAACCCCTTATCCTTCTTTCCTCTTATCCCTCAGCGACCCCTAAGCGGATGTAAAGTTTTTTTTACTCCTTACATCTAGGCATTTGACTAGCACGGCATGTAACCACACGAGTTAGCGACACTCTGGCCTAAGGTCGAGCATGCCTAGTCTGGTATAACTGGCTCTCAGCAGCCAGCAGCCAGAACACACTGTAAGGTGCTTGGCGACGGATTTTTCGACTTGAGGGTGGTTGCTAGCCAGGCGAGCACTAGAAAACGCCCTATGACCAAACAAAATGGATGATCTGTTTGCTACTCGTATATTTAATGAATATTTGCCCAAGATGGGTGCCACTACAAATTGACGGACATCGTATATTTTCAAAAGTCCCTTTATACAGGTATCACATGATAGGCGTTGACAAGTACAATGTCATACCCAAGATGCCGCCATACAAAAATGTCAGATGTAAGGTTTTCTAAATTTTTATTTTACACTTGTTATTGTATCTAAGCGAAAGCAATAGCGTTTATTCGCGAACGTGCAATATGTATTATAAAACTGGCTTATTGCTTAATATTTACTGACGATTATGACAACTATTGGGGTATCGCAAAGTCGTAATTTTTATGCAAATGAAGCTGTGGGCAGTAGGTGTGTATGTACTTGTACTTTCTCCTTACTCTAGGCTAACAAAATTATGTATTAACTGTGCCCGCGGAGTTTATACGCGTTATAAAAAGATAATCGGGATAAAAAGTAGCAAATACATGGTCCGGGATCTTATCTATTTCTACACGAAATTTCAACAAAATCAGTAGAGCCTCTTGAGCGCGAATGAGACAAACATAGACATTCGCACAATTAGACACAAACTTTTTATTATATTAGAGGGATTTTATTTAGAGTTGTAAAAATAAACTGTAATTGGTATTTCATAAAAATAATGAAATAAGTATATTTATATACATAAGTGTATGTGTGGTCATAGTTGATATCATTTACTACTAGCAGCCAGTCCCACACTGGCTATAAAATAATCCAAGTTGTAAAGAGAAACAAAATAAAGTCTATGTTACTCGGTGAGAATGTAGTTTCCCAACGATTAAATATTTTTTCAAATCAGTCCAGTAATTTCGGAGCCTATTCGCGTGAAACAAACAATCAAACTTTTCCTCTTTATTATATTGGTATAGGTATAAAAATGACTTGTTACTACGTTAAAGTTATAAATAAATAAACTATCACGTAAGAAAATGTATGATACTTGTTTGGGCCAAATAATGTAGTTTCATTCATACAAGTACCAGAAAAATACCTATCATAGGCTAAACAAAACACACGCCTTCTTTGCTTAAGACCTGTATAACCGATATGCAAAATCGTCAGCGTAATTTGAAGACTCCAAGACTCTGCAGTACAGACAAATTGAATCTCAGACGCCTTTCCTAGCATACTACCTATAGAGCATATTGACTCCTTCTTGACACTCTAAAATGTAACTTGTTGTTCCGAAATAGAGTTTAAAATAGCTTGCTAGAAGACTATCAAAATAATGTTTTGCATATCCAATTGTACTGAAGTTCATATAACAAGACACGTACTACGATTGACCTAATAAAGACTATGTCGTCTCGGTATCAGCGTTTTGACGCATAATTAATTTACAACTATTTTGCTCTATCATTTGTTTATCAATAATTGTGTAATTTATTCCATTAATAATGTAGTTATTTGAAGACATCAGATATGTGCCGCCGTTTGAATTATGTACCTTAGATTATGTGATATGGACCTTTGAACTTTTTGATCATTATTTGCTTTAGAGCCCAACATCTTTGCTGTTTAACTTCAACAGGTATTTAGTAAATGTAAGTAATTGACTGGAAGTTGCATTATATTTGCATTTGATGTTGGGTCTGGCAAAATGTACTTTTAAACTAAATAGGAACAAGTTTTGTTACATTCAATTGTGAATGTCTGAGTTGAGTCTTACTTAAATACATTCATATTGGTTTTTTACATCGTACAGCTAGGCATCTGACCAGGGGTAGTTATATATAGGTTTTGCTTTATTATTTAATTCTTAAAAAGCATGGTTTTTGTTCTGGCATAAAATATATTTCTAATCTCAGGACCTTGTTATAAATAATCAATTAATCAATATTTGCTGATATTTTAGAGCGTTAAAAATTTATTTATTTTAATTATATTGGTTAATTAATTATATTAATTTATTATATTTAATTTAATTATTTTCTGTCTGTTGTGGAAATATGTTATCCTGTGAATAAAAAGATTTGGTTAATTAAATATAATATGATGCTGATTACAAGTATAAACATAATATGAATGAGCTAAATAGACAGCCTTGACTAAATATAAATTAAAAAACAAATTTGGCTAAGTAATATCAAGCAAATTCTATAAAAGTTATGTTATATACGTTTAATGTTATAAACGCATACTCTACTGTAAAAAATACTACCTTCCACTGAACGTAGTATTTTTTTAAATACAAGAACATCATTAAAAATCCTAGTGGTGCTTCTAAAAGTGGAATCTAAAATATGCGTCCATCAATTAAAATAGTTCTAAAAATAAAATGTAGCAATATTATTAGTAGATAGATAAATATAGATAGCGATAAATTATTTCTGAGCGGAGAGCTATTAAATTAATTCGAACAATAATTGCGCGTGAATATAAATATTTTTGTTACTAGCATAGAAAAAACCTACTTGATCAGTTAACATACGTGCCAACTATGAAGCAATACATGAAACAGAACCAATATTAAATTTAACAAATTAATACTCGTATAAAGCCAGTTATTTAAGACCTTTTGTTAAAGTAACTTTCTTTATAGAAATATAGGAATATATAGCTCAAGATACGTTTGATAGTTAACCTTACATTTAAGAACGTTGCACCGCCTACCACCAAATACGAGTACAAAGTGAAATATGTGACGCATTTTAATTAAAAACTGATTCTAACACTCTGATAAGACTTTTAATTTTATGCTGATAAATTTGAGATGAGATAGTATTTCGTGCAAAATATTAAAGGTAAAAAATTTAAAAGTCAAAAATAGATCGAATTCCAATTTTAAATATGAAATAGGCAGTTTAAAAATGGAAGCTCTTGAGCATTGTTGGCAATTTAATTTTTTGCGGCAATCCATCGAAAGCGGATGCGCGCGGCAAGAAAATTATAAGAAATCAATCGACGTAGGCGGTACGGCGCCTTCCTAAATTAAGTTGTTATACTTCCAAAACACCATAATAATGGTCCATAAGGTACGTTTGGCAAAAAACGAGTGTGCCACACGCAAGCATCGTCATTATGTTACGTTTAATCTAATAAGAAATTAATGAAGCAATTTGTGAGCATCGATAAACTGGCCGATTTCTAAACAATTTCAATGGAGTTATGTTTTGATTCGATAGTTTTTTAGCGCCGATTTTGTTGAATACGATTCGATTGTGCGTGTCGAGGACTTTTTTGTGAGGGAGCTATGATGTTGTTTTTTTTTAGAGTTGTTTACATAAGTTTTGTAAAATGTCAGGTTGTTTGAAGTAGCTACAAGATGTTAGCTATGTTGGTAACAAAATGTGAGACGATAGAGTTTCGTCTTGAATTAATACTCATTTCTCTTAAAAATAGTTTTAAGTCAGTTAAATAGCATGGAGAATTATACGTACCAGATATGTTATGATATAAAAAAGTTTAATGCACAAACATACTTATTTATTATACAAACGTACTTGACTTATTTACATAATGTATTAATTTCAAATAATCAAGCTAAAACAAACCCCAACAGAAATCATCTCATAATCAAAACCTTGAAACGAGTTTTTTATCATAACTTTATTGGTTATTTCAATCAAACAACGTTGATGTGATTTTCATGTGTTTGAATTATCATAACTGCTATTATGTTTTATCTATTAAACGGTTATTATTTTAACATGTGTTTTAGCGCGTTGGGTGGTCGTTGTTATTCCGTTGTTGCCATTTGAAAAAATATAATGCTTTTGTTTTGTAAATATTGAACTTTGTTTTGTTGAAAATGTTTTGCGGTTTCTCGGTATTGTGTTACGACATTTTCGAAGGGCCCCTTTTGCGAGTAATTGTTCAATACATTTTAATTCTTAGAAAAAAAAACGATTACACATTAAAGTTATAAACTCAGAGTTTATTATATCTACGTATATGATAAGTTCTTTTAAAAACCTTTTTAGACCAACTAACAACTACAAAATGTCAACTTGAATGATAGTTAGCTTTGTGTAAATAACTAAAGTCAGTCCATCTACCAGAAGACAGTGTGTCCAACATACTGGCAGCATTACCACGTTGAATGGCAATGCTCATACATTGTCAGTTGAGTCAGTAATACCCCAGAATATTGCTAATGCAACGTTGTTTATTTATTTTGTACTTATATTTTAATATAATAATATAGCTTGTTGATAGGAATCGTTGCTTTTCTTAATATGTAAAATGTTTTTTTTTGCAATCGGAAACGTTTTTCACCTTAACACTCCACATTCAGTATCACAGGTATCAATACCTCCGTTTTTATCAAAATATTTGACCTGATTTTCAGTGACACGATAAGGCGAATTCCTTAACCCTTCCTCCATTCATAATAAGGTCTATTTTCAATGTTTTTAACCGCAAAAAGATAAGATGCATTATTGACACAGTTTTAGTTCTATCTACTCTTTTCGTGTCTAGATTTTTTAATGCTTATCAGTTATCACACAGATAGTGTCATCGGAATGTTATGAGATGGCTGAATTAAAGATCGGCGCCACACTAAATTCCTTCGTCTTAAACTCAAAGGGTTTAAAAGATTATATCGACTGTTGATATAATTACGTAACTCTTCTCTGCTTAAGAATAAAATTCATGTTTATTGTACAATCTGAAATAAAAATTTGTCAACGCCATATTTTCATGCAATAAGAAAAATAAATGCAGATTTCTTTTTCTTTTTTTATAATGTCTAATAATAATACCAATTAACTACTACAAGAAATAAGAATATTGGATAAGCTTAAGATAAATAACTAAAGCAAAACAAACATAAATACAAGCTTCATAACGGAATAAAGAAAACAAAAATCTAATCAATCGATAAAAAGTGAAAGTTGTTAGTTTTTCAGCATGATACGCATTTTATAATCTCATTAAAATTACTGCCTTTCTTTTTTCAGCTAACTTCTCGTAAGGAAGTTAGTTAACTTAACTGTCAATTCAGAAATGAAGTAGCTTAACCTACTTCATTTCTGCATTTCTGAAGAAGAAGAAGAAATGACTACTAGACCTTTGACCAACAGGGCGCTTAACCACATGAGTTAGCGGTAAAAATGACTCAAATGACATCGAAATAAATTGATGGTCTTAGCTATCAGTATTAGAATATCAGAATATCATCAGTAATTATGACATATTTGAGGCTAAAACTTTACTATATGGTCACTCTCACACGTCAAAGAATGTGAATCGTTATATCTTCTTTTTCTTAGCCAATATTAAATTTCTCGGTTTAGTCATACCAACATTGTAACAAATGATTTGTGTTACCTCATCCAACCTTACGTAATTGTAATCAGTTGGCAATTTCTCGCGTAATTCCATGCAAATATTGATAAAAGCTTGATATTGTGAGGGAATCTTGCTTTATTAGTGTCAATGTCGTACGCTGTGGTCGCATAATCTAGATAAACTTGATATTTTGAATCTACATTAATAGGTACTAATACATTAATATAAGGGTCCCATTACACTTGCACCAAACAAAGCAATTTACTGCTTGCTTTTTCTCATTTAAGTTTACTGCTTGCACTCCGCTTGCTCTTTTGATAATTTTCAGACAATTTTGAGCCCCTCTAAAGTATAAAGTATTTAGTGCAGAAACAAAAATATCACTGCAAAAGTAAATGTTATTTTAAAGTCACATTTACAGTATTTAGGACATTGGAATTGGTAATGTGCTGGCAATTTAGAATTTATAAAATCAATAACAATTAATTCATTTCAATTTAGATGAAGTAATCCTTTTATCATTTATGTACATTGCAGCACACGAATGGTAAATAATATCAAGTTATATCAATTAAACGGTTTAATTTAAAAGGTCAGAACATATACTTGCAGAAGCTACGAGAATGAATTAAAAACCGTAAATTACACTGCTCTACAAAAAGTTATTTTTTTTTCGTTGCCCTGGATATCATCGCAATTTTTTACGGTTTCAAGTACCCAGATTCCGAATATATTCATTAAAGTTCTCAATGTGCTCGTGTTTTCAAGATTTTTGCATATGTTATACTTGAACAATATTAGCTTGTTCATAATAAAACATAATTTTCCAACCATCAATTGGAAAAAAAAACTAAGCATATCGTACAAAATTATTGATAGTTTCATAGATTATGTGCATAGATAGACCTAAAATTATTGTCATATCTAAGGCAACAAAACCACTGTAGACCAGTGTTATCAACCAATGCTTTGTCTGATTAAGTGGTAAAATTCCGCCTATTTCCATTAATAAAATCTGTCAACATAATCATAACTTAAGTCCGGATATCCAAGAAAACAGGAAACACAATAATTAATGCGTCTTAAGGTAACACGACTGACGTTTTTATTGTTAAAACCGAATATTTATTTGAAAACACAAATACTCATACATGTTTTCGGATATCTCTAGAATCTAAAATATTTTAAGCATGATTCATGTTATTTTATTGACAGATAATAAGTAATTAATATTAAAAAATCCTCAAATCTGACTGGAAATCGACCGTGACCGAGATTTCTTGTTAAATTGGTAATGGATGCGTTTAGGAAATTCCTGGTATTGTCGTATATTCTTGAAAATATTGAAGCACTAGCTAAAGCCCGCGTTATATCTTGCGTTAATCCGGGATTAAATGTATTTTTTTTTAGATCCGGGGTCAAAACTTCACCCTGGATCTAAAAAAAAATCTGGATCTCAAAACACCATAAAAAATCATCGAAATCTGAGCTGGTTGGAATAAGTAACAAACGTACATAAGTACAGGTATACATATGTATGTAAGTTGTGTTAGCAATCAAAATACAAGTTTTCTTCATTTGACACAGTAAATACAAAAAAAAAATGTATGGGGTCAGAAGTGTATGAAATGTGTGCTATTATTTATTTAAGTTTTGTGACAAAATTTTAAATTTCTTTAAAATAATAAATGCAGTGTTTATGTCAATAAGAAACATACAAGAATATTAGTTAACTAAACCTATAAAAACAAACGAATCCTAATCTCTCAAGCCGTTAGTGGAAAAGTAAAAAAGTAAATTATTTTAGTACATAAGGTAAAGGCACCTTATTCCGAGGGGTTCTGGAATTGGCACCATATTCCGAGGTATTTAGAAAAATAGCGCTTACAAGAGATTTAATTAATGAAAATTAATGCAAGATTTTCCATTCAATAGATAATATATCTTTGCGTAGTTATATCATCAAAAAAGTGGTGTCATGTGTAAACAGTTTGAAATAATCGGTTAGAATAGCGACAGCAGCTGGCTCAAACGCAAGCTTCATACATTTTGGACCCTGTGCACGTGAATACCATGTTTTTTTAAATAGTGTTTTTCTCGTTATTTTTGTACTCTGTGTTTACTTCTTTGTCTTAAACTATTTAAAAAATATGTTTTTAATCTAAAACACTTAACTTTTGTGCATTTTTCTGAGTAAATTAAGCCCCAAATGTATTTCGAATTTACCTCGGCATTAGGTGCTAAATATTTTAGTCAGTTCCTAATTACGATTTATACCGCGGAATAGCGATTTCATAGACATGATCTATATTTTGATTTTCTGGGTTGTTTTTATGATTAAGGGTATCTCAGTTTGGATTTGACAAATTAAATATTAAATGAATATTAAAATCTATTTCCGAGGTAAGTTTTTGCATCACATTCACTAATGATAGCATGTAATAGATGATTCATTTACCTATTTTATTAATTCGTTGTATGGAAAAGATAAGAAAGAAAATTAAAGTTCATATTTAATCTAATATAAGTGTTAGCAAGTAATATATATATTTACGACGATATTGCAAATAAGATTTTTTCTGTATAACAAATATGAAAAATTTATACATTTTTTAGTACTCGGAATTAGGAAACATGATATTTTCATATGAAACGCTATTCCGATGTACAGTAGGTCGGGATAAGGTTCTATACGCACGTAATTCCGCGGCACAGACTCAAGTAAAATACAGAGTGTTCACAACTTGTACAGGTAACAATGTAGTTTTAGTAAATGCAAAAACTAAATAAAAATTTATAAAATTACTATTCTCCTATCATAATCATTAGTAACTATCACAAACTAAGAAAGATAGCGGTAAACGTTTATGAATAATTTTCAAATACAAATAATGTATTTACTTATTACTATTATTTTACATAATGCCTTGCTTGGCAGAGAGTCCTATATTAAGACGTTTGTATTACTGGATAGATTTGATTTAACTTAATATACAACATGTTGCTTTGCAAATGTGAAGAGGTAGTTTTACTCCACTAGCAGAGCACGAATAAACTATGGGCAACCTTGAAATCGAAAAAAAAATCATTTGCTGTTTCATATATTTTGTCGACGATCAACGAATTTTTTGTATGGAAAAGATGTTTTTTTTCTCCATCTCAAGGTTGCGCCATCGTTTATTCATGGTCTGCTATTGGAGTATACTTACCTCTACAAATTTTGCGAAAATGCAAAGCAACACGTTGTATATAGTCACTTCTTTGTTTAATTTTTATTATAATAATATTTATTTTTTTTGGTTATAGGATAATGAAGCCTAGAATAAAATATACAGAAGACGATCTCCAAAATGCTATTACACGGATCAAAAAGTTCTCATTGTTAAGAAGTCCAGTAACAAATTGTAACAAACAGTTCAACGTAGCTCTTTAGGAGCCATATTGATAATAATAATGTGATTAATAAATAATTAATGTTAATAAATAAGTCGTAATTTTTTGAACAACATGTATCATTCCTACCGATTCTATTTTGTACACTCGGAATTAAGGACCAAATAAACAAACAAACAAAAAACAAACAAAATCTTTATTTGACATGGTAAGTAAATTTAAATCAATAAAATTTAAGGAATCCAAAGGCTTCCAAACTAGTTGTAAGAACTGTATATTGGAAGCCAATGTCTTCTCCCAAAAATATTAATCTATCCATATACATAATTTTAAAAACTAAAATATAATTAATAAATTTACAAGTTGAAAATTGGAAATACAAAGTTAGTTTATATAAATCTATTCATCAAAGTACTAGTAAGTTATATTTAGATTTGCAAACATAGTTGTTTGAAACTTAAGTCAACATTTTTGAAAAAAGAAAAATAATTGTTTATATATAAATCCAAACTAAAACAAGTTTTAAATTAAAAGAAAAAATATAAAAATATTAATGAAAATATTAACTAATATAAAAATATTAATGATATGCTATACATAGGTTCCAGATAATATGCACGCATATGTTGTGTTTGTAATAGTAAGTGCCAATGTGTAAGTACATATACATACATCGGAATAAGGATTTTTACATCGGAATAAGGTGCTTAGGACTTTTTTCAGATTTAATTTAATTTTAAATACAAAGTTTAACCTAATCATGAAATATATAGTCTATTTAAAAAGGAAAAACAATAAAGCTTCTAATAAAAATAGCCAAACTGTTACAAAGGTTCAGTTAATGCCTAATATTCAATATCCTTTCAAGTTTTGGTGAAAATACCGCGGAAATAGGTGCCTTTACCTTAATATAAAAATGAGGAAACAATGAGATAAAACAACAATTCGTATTTAATATCTTTTAAATTATTTATTCTCTTCACATACTCATATAATGGTTTGTCGTATTGTTTAGACACCAAAGAAAAGATAGGCATATGAAATTCCTCAACAGATGATACATGCTGACGTCACGATGTACGTGCAAATACCTACTAGATTGATAAGGAAAATACTTACAACTTCACTCAAGAATCTAACACTACAGACAGCTCATTGAAAATAGTATTTATAGCTAAGCTAAGTAGGTATTGGGTGGAAAATATGCATAAGACCCGAGGACTTACTGTCGAGGTCTCACTGTCGTGATTCTTGAAATCATTTCTTCATTTGTATTTTTTTTAGTTATTTGCATGAATTCCACAATTCTAAGTAGTTTTAAATATCTAAGCTATACAATTCTATTATAAATTTTGGGATGATATAAAATAATTAAGTAATATTTTTTCCGAACTCAGAGGTTTATAATATGATGAATAAATTAAATTTAAAACAAATCAAATTAAAAATAATGGCAGTGTCGCTCGTCAGCCGCTTCGAGAGTTTCAACTCGATGGATAATTCAATTGACGTAGAATGTGTATAATATAATGTACAATGGAAATATGGAAGTGACGTAATAAAGCCGGGGCTTTTCGATAACTTGCGTCACTTCGACTATGATACCGAAATTGATACCTGAAGTGATAGAAACTTGTCTAGACCCCTAGGTAAGACAAACACATACTTACTTCAATGTTTAAATTATTCAATATTAATTATCACTTTAAACACTAATGATCTATAAACTGTGTTCTTCTGTGATCTTAATACAAATGAATCAATTCATGTTAATCAAGTTTTAATAGGAAGTACAAGACTTAATTAATTGGTTGTGTAAATTAATTATGTAAATTTTGCTATTTCACTTGGCAGACATCTATATTTTGCAAAGCTTGAATTTAATTAATTAATAAGTGATGTTGCATTTGAAATAAGGATTTTGTACTTATGTCTTTGGTGGTTATTATTACTGAAGAAAAACTTTTCAAATAATGACTGAAATCTGTAGATAGATAGATTTAAGTACTCTTTATTGGGCAGATAAAGAATACATAATTATATAAAGTATTAACACTTAATAATTTACAATGTGCCACAAACGACGTCCTAAACGCTAAAAGCGATACAATCAATGGTCTTAACTTTCATTTAGAGTTCCTATGGTCACGTTATGTATCTAGCTTCATAATATATTTCCAGAGTGTATTAAAAAAATGTGGTTCGAATATGAATGATCGCGTTTAAAATCTCATAAGTAATAAAAAAATACTTTTTATTTTGAAAAGTTCCTAATATTCCACGAAAACGTAGTGAAGAGTATTTGAAGTTAACTAAGATTAAGATTAGAGTAGAGATTAAAGGGTTTCAGTAGTGTTAGTGAAACCGTGTTTACAGATGAATTTGTCGGTAGATCCAGCCGCCCAACGGGCGCTAGTGATGTGGTTTGTTTCCATAGTTCATAGTATTTTTATTGTGTAATTAAAATAACACTTAGAAATAAGTGCTAGTATAACGCACAAAGATATTGCCTATAATAAATATATGCATATATACTAATACACACTATCATACTATATTTTACATTATCATTTTAAAGTACCTTTACTTAAAAAAATATTAAACAAAACAAAACTAGTAGTAATGATAAAAATAAAGTTAAACATAACTTAAGAATAATAAAGTGAAAATTATTTACAAAGGATAGTAGAAACGAAAATTTTGGGAATACAGAATAATAATAATGAAAATGGAATAATATAATTTGCTTGTATACATAGATTATATATATATACCTTCCACTTGTCTTGACAGCTACTAGACCAAATATTCATACACACGCGCAAATTAAAAGGCAAAAGTAATAAAGTAATTAATAATAAGACATAAGTAAGTAAGAAAAAGGAATTTATTACGCTTCCAAACTCACTTTAACTAAATGAAAAGGAAACTAAGAAAATTCTTTTAACTATTTTTGCATTTACGTATTACGTTTTATATATTATTATTGTATTTCTCTCACTTATAACGTTTTCACATGAAATTAGGACGACCTCGTTGCCATAATGTTTACCATGCCGGAGTGCCAACCAGAGGGTCCCAGGTTTGATTCCCGGCACGGCCAATATCTTTGTAATGAACTCAATTTATTAGCTGTCGATTTAGGTGTTAAATGTGTATCGATATATAGTATTTATCTATATAAATGTAGTATAACATTTATCAAACATAACACATAATAGAAATAGTTTAGTTTGGGGCTAACCAGCCGTGTGTGAAATGTGTCCTAATATTTACTTATATTTAAAAACAATGGAAACAATCCCGCTACTAAGGAAGCGGAGTAAGTTCCCCGGAATCCCGACAACAACCTACCGCAGCTTAATCCGGGATTTGGGACGCGTCGTTTATCCCCGGATTAGGTACATCAAAGCCTGTGCTATCTGCTACGTCTGCCGCGTATTTGGTCTGTGGATTGGTGAGATTTTGCGTTATCTAAATTTTTATTTGTTTATGGTAGTTACATGTGTATTTTAAATTAGGTTGCTTTTCAGAATCATTATGTTGTGTTATGTTCAATACAATTATTATGAGCACAAATTCAGGTACAATACAGGATATATGGGTATTAGCTAATTAAAGAAAAATTATACATGCATTTTTTTTACTTTTAAATGTTTCTCTCTTGATATAAGTTTGAGATCGCTTGTCGGCCTGATATTCACTCTTAAATAATGTTATTTCGCAGTAAAATATCGGAAGCAATACCCCTTAAAACGAAACATAGGTTAGCTGATACATCTATTTGGCGGTAGAATAACTGGCAAAGGTGCGGTACTACCTCGGTTGGTTCTTGCCAACGAAGCCTTACCACTTCAAAACATAGAATCATAAGTCAAAATGACGTGAAAATGACAATATTTGTCTGTTATTCAAGCAAGGTTAACTGATAACTATATTTATTTTTTTCAAGAGACATGCCGACTGCGGTACTTTATGAATAGCTCTTTCATGATAAAGTGACAGATAGCATTGCAGTATTGAAAGACAAAATAATTGAGAATGTGCACACTCACAGGGATTGCATGATCTAACTCCTTCAATCCAATCCGACCATTGGTCAAGCAATGAAAGGCTAAGGGTGGCATGGCAACACTGCGGTGGTGCCAAAGGGTGCCTAATCGTTTGGCCTCCACATTCATTGTGCGACCCACCAAGGTGAAGAAATCTTTGTCAAATGCCGTGTTCCTCGAACAATAATCTGGTGGTTTTCAAGGCAGGAGTAAACCCGTTTCTTCAGGGCATGTATACTTCAACTTAGATCAGAATATCGCATATCATCTGGTTATTTGTGATCAAGCGCAAGCCTAATAAAGAAAAACAAAAGAATTAAATGGAGACCAGTTAAGCCTTTCATTCCTAAAGTCTGTATGCTTTCGTAGGTCGGATGACATAAGAGTAACACCTTCTAAGGCCTTTTTTTAAAGCTGTTTATAAATCCAAATAAGGCTTTTTCTAAATAAAACAGTTGGTGGCGTGAAAACTCATGACACTAGGGCTGAGCTACATAGCTTATGAAAAAGATGACATGCCTCTATTCGAAACGAAATTGGGCATCAAGATTATCATTTCACACGTAGGCTATACGGCTATATGTACCGGCATAAAAAAATTGTCAGGATTTCCCCGATATTTTATAGTTTTATGATTCTTAATCAAACACTTAAATTTATTATACTTCGTTTTTACACGTCTGAATAGAACAAAATTTATAATTTTGTTCTAAAGCCATCGTTGAAAAAAATATCATTACTGTACAGCGAAATACAACGACTACTATTTTTCTGTATGCAAAAAAATGAACGTTTGGCAATATTTATTTTTAATATTTGGCTAAACCACACAGTCCTACTCGCATTAATTGGACACAAAAACTGGACGAGATTTCTAAAAATTCAAAGTCTGAGCAATTTACTCCTGCATTAAAATCCTGTAAATTATTTTACGCAGGTAACTTACTCTTTCATAACTAATTTATTTAGTCATTTGATTTTTTACGCATACTGTTTACATAGCTATAATTACGAAACGTTTCTACAATTTCAGCGTAGAAAACGGTCACACTTACATAATTATTAAAAGTTAGAATGGGTCCAATATTATAGTGTCGGTGCTTTCCGAGCAACATCTTCAGGGGCGAGTGTCACATAGACTGTCGCCGATGAGATCCACGCGTGGAAACTGTTGGACTAATTCCAACATTTGATGGTGGCAATTCAGCGGCACACGCGACTAAACTAAATTTAAAGTAGCCCCGTCTCTTTTCATCTTAGGTGGCCAGAAAGAGACGGCACTTTCTGAACCACACACAAAACAATTAAAATCACGTCAAATATGAAAAATGTAAGCGATTTTAGAGCGTACCCAATTGTATCAGCTCTAAATCTGACGTGTTTGACGTGATTTTAGATATTTTGTCTATGGTTAAGATCGCACCATCTCTTTTTGGCAATTTATGACGAAAAGAGACAGAGCTACTTTAAATTTAGTTTAGTTGTGTGTGTCGCTGAATCGCCACCAATGTAAGTGTGACAATTTTTGCGCTGGTATTATTAAGATGTCTTACGTGAACAGTTTACAAAGTTACTACAATTATTGAGAAAATTGAGGTAATAAGTACATAGATTATTGTTGATACGTTGTTATCTATTGTGGCGATATAAGTCATTGACCTGATAACACCTGCCTGCATAGACCCGCCAGCTGTACTCATATTTAGAAATATTAGAACGAGAAAACGAAAGCTATACTAATTATTAAATAATAAGATGCTTCATTTCATGTCTAATTTAGTTTTCGTATATGTTATTTGAATGTTCTTTTTTGGTCGAAGAAGAAATAAAACAGTACAACAACAATAATAAATAAAAGAAATTCAAAACTTACTTTTAAGACAAAAAGGGATGTAAGGATCAACAAATATGTAGGAGACGGGTATAAAAATGTACACATAACTTTATTCTATCGCTTCTCAATGTCTGTTCTATTTCTACTATTCTGAGATTCACTTGTGATTAAATTATTGGTTCTCTGTTTACAAACCTCTATCATACCTATACGAGTATATGTTGCAATATAACCCCGGTAGAAGCTTTCAATAACTGTACGCGTAGAATTTTCTTTCGAAACAAGTGAGGCGTGTAAACATTGCCCAAGCAACGTTATAGACGCAGGCTAATTTTGTCAAGACAACATAATCTGTACACAGAACAAACAGCTTTGAAGTGCCGACGTTGGTGGTTCACTTACTTTCGAAATTTTTCTTGTTTTCTCTACTTATTTGGGGCTCGTTGTGATCTGGGAAAAGCTGAAAATTGGAAATTCAGACAGAAGAAGGAAACAATACTATACTAGTATCTAATAATTCGTAACTAGTATTTTATTTCCTACTAATACGAGTATAAAAAATACAAAAGATTTGACAATGCATATTGGGATTTTGAGATGTTCGTTTTTCTTCAACGCTCAGACTAACAGCTGATTTGCTTGTGATAAAATGTTGTAAAGAGTAACTTTGATCCTCGATTAACACCTAGGCTACTTTTTATACCGGATCAAAGGGAATGGTGACACGGCTCCATACTCTCCTCTCGTTAGTTTTTCATGCAAGTATATTAGAATATTACTCCTCTACAATCACAAAACTACAAAAGTGCTATTACAAAATAATTTTCCAAAGCGAGGAAATTAAAGATTTTAAGTCAGATTTAAAACTAGTTTTCGCACTGACCATATTAACTTAAACCTACTTAAGTATACTAACTTCAATATTTAATCATGCCTCCAACGTGTAAGGCACGTGAACAAAACAAATACTAATTAAAATATAATAAAACTACGTTATCACTGCTGTTAATATTCTGTTCATAAGCTAATGAAAATATTTAATCAATCTAGAACCACTTTATAAAAACATTATGAGAAACTTTATAAAAAGCAACTACATCTGTTATATGACGCCTTACGGTCGTACTATGTTTGACGATGTCGTTGGCGTAAAGGTTACCATGCCGGACTGCTAATCAGAAGGTCCCGGGTTCGATTCCCGGCCCGGTCAACATCTTTGTGCTTACCTAAATTTGTTGACTATGGGTCTGGGTGTTAAATATGTATCTATATAAAATATATATGTATGTATATGTAGTATATCAGTTGTGTTAGCAACCATAATACGAGCTAGAAATGGTTCAGTATGGGGCTAACCAGCCGTGTGTGAAATGTGTCCTAATAATATATAAATAATATGTGACTATGTGTCAGACATATACTCGTACATATGTATAACTATGTGTTGATTAATAGATTTACATATTATATTTATTAGTACGAGTAACAACATAATTTTCAAAATACATTAAAATATCTATTAATATATTATTCTGAAAAATTTAACTTTTCGATAAGGCTATTGAAATCCTCACTCCTTCAATCTGTTTCGAATGCTATACTCGTATGGCGTTTGGACAGCGTTGTTCTAATATAATAAAGGCGAAAGTTTGTGTGTATTTTGCAAGACGCGTAAATGTTTACGTTTTACTTATTCACGCTCAAACACTTCCACAGATTCCATGAAAAATGTATATGGGTATTATGTAGGTTATATCCTGGATCTACATTTTTTACTACTTTACTTTACTACTTTTTATACCAGGAATACATCACCGGGCACCACTAATCTGCTTTTATATCAGAAAATTTTGAGTGCATTGAATACAGTTGTCATCAGAGCCAGCCTCTTTGTCTACCTTGCTTTAACTAACTCCTCAAACACCAAAACCAATTTAAAAACGTACTTCTCATTCCATTCAACGAAAGTTACGATATGAGACTCCTATTCAAATAAGTCAACAAAGTAACTCCATGTGAATCTCGGCTGGTAAGAAAGTATTGAATATCCGTTCACCATTTATCAAATGTTTATCGGCTTTTTATTTTTGTACTTTATTGGCGTTCGGATGTCATTAACGACTAGTGCATTTCATCTGGTTTGTCTTGCTTTTTCGTACTTAGGTATTTTGTGTATGCTCATACATTTAGAAACAGTATGGGATGTCTCTCACCTCTAGATATATGACAATATATCGTTGAAATTTTAGGAACAACTACTTTTTTATCTAACCTTTATTGTTCCACTGTTGGACAAAGGTCTCGTCCAAAGTTCCCCACGTTTTTCTGTCCTGGGCTAGCTCCTTCCAGGTGGTGAAAAAGTTCACAAACTAATTGCGCCATCGTGCTTGGGACCGGCCTCGTCGTATAGTATAACTAATATAGTATATAATAATACTAATAAATTGTTTACCTGAGACTCCAAAGGCATGGAAATAGTAAAAATCAATGCTGCCATATATATCTTAAACTTTCAAGCCAAATGTAAAGTCTGTTTTCAGTTGTGGCTTTGGTTTTGACTGTTGCATTCTCTTATATCAATGTTATGGTAACAATTTTCCAAAAGGCACTATAATTTAAATAACTAATTACCTATTTTTTTTTAATTTAGTGTTTGTTTCAATAAGATGATTAAACAATTTGGTAAACAGGAAGATCACCATCGATCGACATATAATATGGAAACCTTGTGGGAGTTCGTGTTTATAAAGAATGCTTTTACTGCAAGTATGGTAACATTATAATGCCACGTGGACTATTTGAAATATTTTTATAATATTTAAAAAATGAATTTATTACGTGTCCAAAGCCTGCTGCGTTGATTCGAATCGAATATTATACACCTGGGGCGATGTAATTATTCATGAAGTAAAAACTTAGAGCATTCCCAAAATATTTACGTTTTTATTCAGTTAATAACGTTATGGGTCAATTAATACACATGTTGTAACATTTGTACGTACACTATACGTAGAAAGTTATGAGAAATCATTTCCTTTTAACTACATACTTATTACATGTAGTATCGTAGATGGCTCCATCATATAATACATTTATTTTTGTTCTTATGTTTGTAATTTTTGACAGGAAGCATATTTTAGAGCTTGGGCTGTCTTCTACCTTTAAAGTCGAAGATCAAATCTTTAGAAATCATGTGATGTGTGGGATGATTGAAATCAATAATAGTTGTCTTTATCTTGTTACAGCGAATCTCACCATCAGCACGCGTGGCTTCAGCCTGGATCTGCTCATCCACTCGCCCGTTCAGGACATGTACCTCTGCTTCAATCGATCGCGGCTGGTCGGCAGACGGCTGGTGAGTATAGTACCCTATTCCTAGGACGTTAAAGTTCAATTTAAATATTTTTTTAAACCCCTATCAAGCTTAATCTAAATCTGACTTTCCTTGTCAACAGACCAGATTCCAAGCGGAGAGACAACCGAACTGCCTGTTCAAAGAGGAGTTCACGCTGGACGGCTACAACAGATACCACTTGGTGAAGAACGAGGACCGATACATCGGGTTCAACCGGCGAGGCGTTCAGCTGCGGCGCGGCAAGAGCCGTCTCTCCGAGCGACTCCACAAGTGCTTCTCCTTCATGAAGGAAAACCACGACTTCGACATAAACAGGCACAACTATCTTCTAGCCGGCGAGCTGCCCAAGTGGCGCGCCTACCCGCAGCGTAGGCTGCGTCCGCCCTCACAGAACGCGATCAAGCCGCCGTGCCATGGCGTGCGCCACCACCACGGCAGGCAACAGAGGCGGAGGAACTGCGAAGGCACGTAGATCCACCCCCGACCCTAGCAGCAAATTACGCTTTGACGCTTCGCGCGTTCCGTTGCCGGCTGTCGATGGACAATGTGCGTGGACAGAGTATTAGTCAATCGCAGTATTATTACAGTGACGTGGACTGGATAGCGTTAGGTCGGCTCGGCCGCCGCCGCTCGCCCGATGAATGGCTGAAGCGAGAGAGCAAACATTCGAACGGGGAAAAGGGCCGAGACGCCCGGAGCTGTGAAATTCCTTAAGGTCGTGCAACATCGTGGCGTTTGCTCTGCGCCAGTCGGACTCGTGCTCTAAAAGGAAAAAAGGTTTCTGTAGGGAGAGCAAATAGTAGTGTGGTCGGTCACGAGTCTTCTGAAAGACCTCCGCTGGTCGCCGGCGAAGCAGCTTCCACGCGACGCGGGCACAGCGGTCGAGCGACACTTGGAGCGGCTCGGAGGGCCGGCTGGCTTGCCACTGCAACTGCGCCTTTACGTCAATTCTCAGTGTGTTATTATTTAAAACGCTTTATTGTTAAGTACGGATCGTGTTATCTGCTTGTAAATATAATAAAACGATTATGTTCACTTATTTATCGAAAAAAACTTAATCCAGAATGTGTAAACGTAGGTGTTAGATGTATGTAAAGTTGTATTAAAATGTTTTGTATTTAATTAATTATGGGTATTTAATCTATCCGACCGACCGCTCTCTTGTGATTAGTTGCACTAGATGTGTCTAGTACCTTACTAACAACGTGTACTGAACAACTTTCTTACTAATGTTCTTTTTGAATGGTTCCATGAATTTGTTTGTATGATTTGAAATTTGTAAATATTATTTTAAGTCGAATGAGAGTGTTAGGTTTCTTGAATCTCTTTGTCGAAATGTTTCTTCTCGATAATTGTTGATGCTACAAACTTTCCAGTAAAAGGTTCACGTGGAATTCGTTGTTTGAACTTCAAAGCATTTAACAATAATTTGTTGGTAAATTATAATGTTTGTTTGCGACAATATCAGTACATACCTACTTATTAGAGATATATAGTTTTATATAATTTAATGAGATCTGTGCCATAGAGTGGTGGCAGTGTATAAGTGCTGGTGTGTTCCCCATATAACTAGTATATTAATATATGTCTGTAAACTTGATGTAGCAAATGTATAACTTAGGAAAGTTACGCAATGGAAATGTATTCACCATTTTCAAAATTGAAACTCAATCGAGCTAAAATATATTTATTAGTCACAAAAATACGTAACAATACTTTGAATTGTTCTACCGCTATTTTTGAAATTGGTGAACATATTTTTTAACACTATATATAAATATATATACCCAGTGTCTGTTTCAAAATATAAAAGCAACGGATGACTTAGTCAATTGTACAATATTTAGCATGGAAATTTTAACCAACGTAGAAAATATAGTGTAGTCTAATATTGTATTAACTAAGTTGTTTAAAAAACACGTTACTTTTGAAAATTATGAGCTTCGCCTGCCTTGCTTATATTTCCAATATAAATCCTTTTTGTAAAATTGGTCCCGATTATTTCGACATTTGAATTAAACTATTAATTCGGAATTTTCTATTTAGTTTTACATTTGACTGGAAAATTGGGTTGTTTACGGTTTTCCAGTTTAAAATGGTACATAGTATTTTAAATATTGTTGTAACTATTTAAAAATTAAAATACATATAATAAGTCAACGTTGCCATTCGAACAAAATGTTATTTATATACATTCCTCTATATTCCATAGTTTTAGTACTTTACAAAAAGACAAGAGACATTCCAAACAATATTGTAAAAATAATTATTACACAACAAAATATGCGCTTATGTATTTGTTATTGACACCACGTATTGTACTACAGTGTTGTTATTTTAAGTATTCCAATGCTGAAAACGAAATAATTGCTAAGAAAAATTACGAAATTAAATCATATTATTTAACTTGCATTTTCGTTTATCATTTTAATATAACATTGATAACAACTACACCACCTAGTTCTATACTTTGTTTTTAAACTATATAGATATTTTGCGTTTAAGTTTATTTTAAGAATCAAAAAGGAAACATGTAAAAGGTATTACTTAAAAAAAAAAAAAAAAAATCCTGTTTCAAATACCTGTTAGGCTGTTACATTCATATAATCATGTTTGCTCAAAGTAGCTGGTCGGGTGCGGTCACAAAAAAGGCGAGATTTCCACTAAACTGGCCGGAAAGAGGGTGTTTGCGGGTGAAACGTAACGTTTAGAACAAACAGGGTAAGTAAGTCTAACTGGCCGTCGCGAAGCGACGCGGGCGCGGCGTAGCCTGGCATCTACTGTCGACTGCGATTAACACCTTTTCGAGTAGAGCCGGGTGTGAGTAGAGATCTGAATCTCGAGTGCGGAGCTTGTCAAATACAATCAATATTAAAGAGTCAGATATTGATGGCGATTCAGCGGCACACACCACTAAACCAAATTTTAAGAAGCTCTTTTCATCTTAGGTGGCCAGAAAGAGACGGCACGTTCGAACCACAGACAAAACAACTAAAATCACGTCCAATATGGAATGTGCAGGCAGTTTTAGAGGTGATACAAGTGAGTGCACTCTAAAGTCACCTATATTTTCTACATTTGACGTGATTTTAGTTGTTTTGACTATGGTGCAGAACGTGCCGTCTCTTTCTGGCCACCTAAGATGAAAAGAGACGGGGCTTCTTTAAATTTGGTTTAGTCGTGTGTGCCGCTGAATCGCCACCATTTGTCTGTGAAGATCTTTTCCAGATATTTCTATCCTAGGCCAAATCCTTAACCTACTTATACGACATGACTTTCGCCGTAATTTGGTCTAAAATTACCTTCTAGGACTTTATATTCCTCTCCTAGCTTTTATCATTCCTTGTGTGACGTTTGTCAAACACACTGTGTCGATAACGTACTCGTAGCATCGTTGTTTCGCTATGATTGGCTGCCGTAAGCTCCCACGTGATCTCGGCAGCCAATCGCATCAATCATTCCACGGATTCTCTAATTAAATCGCCGTTGAGTTGTCGATACGAGTAAAATGTGTTAGAGAAACTCCTCACTCATTTATAACACCTATGCAGTGCTTTGTGAACTGATCACTGAAATAGCTGTATAATTCACAGGACTTAATTGACCTAAAAAGTCTTGAATAATAATTAACACTTGATATGATTTCGACAACCACTTCGTCAATGATTTGTAAAAAAGGCGAATAAGCACATTAAAAAAACAGTCAAATAATAACGTAACGCCAAGAAAAACATACTTTAACACAAAACGTTTTTGTTCTTTGGTTAACAAAAGTTTAGCATAAAGTTCAGTTAAGCAAAAAGAAAAGTGTCTTTTTCGCCCTTTCTAATCTTCAAAATTATTGAATGGCAAGCAGGCTAACTAATATTCTTGCTGATGTAATTAATATATACGTAAATAACTAATGACCAAGAGAATGTGTTATATCCACCAGTTTAGAAAATCCTCTAAGGTTTTCGAGTACCAATAAGATCAATGGAAATTCTTTACCTCCTAGACTCGAAGAAGGTTAGGTATGCAAAATACGTACTTACATATTAAATTTGTTCGATAAGCCCACATATTATAATCGGACGCAACCAGAGGCCTTTTGTGGCACCCTTTTAGATAATTTCAAAAGAAACAAAACACGACTAGAGATAGCGCTCGAGGTTACGTGGGATAAAATTATCTAACCCAATGCCGTGTTAAGCATGGAGATTTTACTAAACAAATGAAAAACATTCAAGTCAAGTATGCGTTGTATGTTTGTGTATAATAGGCAAAGTGTGTGCAGATAGGTGTGGCTACTATTGCTGTGTTTATAATTGCAAGGCATAGCGCCGGTTTGACAAAATTCGGTACACAGGTGTGTTTGTACAACTAACTGGAGAGGTTTTCAAACAATCTGTGCTAAGAAAAATAATGAACATCCTTTACATGATCGGTTTTATTGATTTGGCAAATATTGCTGAGGTATTGCTTAATTACATTGTCAGTCAAATTTCGTTTTAAGCGCTAAGGTAAGATGCCCGGATCTAGACTTTATTTCTGTGAATGAACATCTTTTCGCGAGTAACTACTCTAACTATGCCAGTTGATCTACCGCTTGTAAGATTTGATTAGTAAAATTTGGAAGGCTTGTGAATGGCATAAGCTGCCCACTATACGAGTACGTTCCCACGTCGAACTAGAAGCCTTCTTCAGGAAGAGTGAGATTATATTCGTAAGTCATGATCCACCACGAAAAGCAAGTGCTGGTTGACGGATGACACACGTCTTTGGCGTTGTGTTCCTCGAACGCGTCGGTTTTCTCATGATATTTTCCTTCGACGTATACCGAGTGCAAATCCACACATAACTTTAAAAAAGTCATTGGTCTGACCCGGATTGAAATAGAGGAAGAATTGAAAAGCACACGTTTTCCCACTGAGCGACACTCGCTTTTCCTAAACCTGATTTCAAGCTGTTTTTCAACACAACGGGTTTTATAGAACTGTGCAGTTTCATCCCAATTCTTGATCTCTAAATCTGCTGTTACGACTAGACTGTGAGTATGAACGCAATAAAAATAATACTAAACGCATGTAACTTATACTTGACGTCAATATATTAGTATATATGTATTAATAATATTGACTCAAAAATGTTTTATAAGATAATTATTCTTAACCTTAATTGCATTTATCTTCATTAAGTACGTCAAGAAACTCGTGTAGTAAACAGGTAGCAAGTGGTAAAATTCTAAGAATGTTACACGATTTCTGACGTAACATTTATTTGTAATGATTCAGTATAATTTGTCAACAATGTGAGTGATTTGACACGGTCGCGTCAGCGTTATGTTGTAAAGAAACAATTCTGTTACCTTACTATCGATTGTTTATTACGATTTTCCTACAACATGCATTCTTTCGCAAGGACGTGTCATTTTGTATGTAGTAGGTACTCATTGTTAATGATATTTGCCATATTTTGACATAGCACAAATTGGATCAAGATTTTAAAAAATGCATTATTTTTTTACGATCCTAATATGATATGAGAAAAGAAAAACCGAGAGGTTCATATTTTTTCAGACTACAAAATTATGGAACTCTTGAAGAATGAAATAAGCTACAGTTACATGTCTGACATATATAAAAACAGGGATCTTATTTGTCTATGACGCACAATCATCAGTATTGTATTCTACCTATATTTCAATAGAAATATTTTACATATTCAATAGAAATAAAGTAAGAATACAATATTGATGATTAATTGATTATATTGATTTGACCAAACGTCGTATTTTAAAATTAAATCACTAATATTTTAGTAATTTAATAGCAATCTTATTTGTATATTACAATGTTTGGTCAAATCAATAAAATCAATTAACAAGGAAAAATCACATCCACATTAAACAATTTTTTTCATGTGTATAAGATTGAATCTGTCTTCAGGATTATTATTTTAAAAGCAATGCTACGACCAAATTATTGAAGTATTCAGTAAATTTAACAAAAAAATCTTATTGAAAAACTTGAACTGTTTACAGTTCAGGAACTTCGTCTCTACCTGACTAAGGTGATCTGAAGCGATCATCGAATCTAAGCAACGGTCGATGCGGACGGTGTTTGGATGGGTGACCATACACAAGACTGTCGTTTTAAAAGTGACATTTTCATCTGAGCGCTACCTCTGGTGATACGTTAAATTGTAGGTCCTGACGTTAGTCTTAGTATGAGCAGTCTTTAAGCCAAGTCAGAGGCCTTCGGGCGGCTTCAAAACTCTCGACATGCCGCTTGTCTACATCTCAGTGTCTCATCTCATACGAAGAAGAAGTTTCTACCTGCATTCACCTTTCGGCGTGAATGAAACGAAAAACGCTACATTAGAAAAACAAATTTTAATCAAACCTCATGATGCCCAGTTGAGGGTACTCGTTAATTATTTAACCAAACATTTGCTCCTGAGCCGGTCGTAACCGTTTCCAACTGGTTAGATTTTAGTCAGTCGTTTTTTAACTCTTGTTAGAATACTTTTTGAGTAAGTGTTTACGAAAACTTTTCTTCTATCAATATTGTTTTTGTTAACGGAGGGTCTAAAATACCAAAACCTAATTTAGCATTGCTAATAATTTCATATATGGTTTAATAAACTTGGGAAATGCTATTGGCTCCCATAACACAGTTTTAGAATTATTTTGGGAGTTTTTGGATTCCTATTACTTTTATGACTAGTAGCTATGTAACCTTGCCCAAATAAACGTTTTTGATTTTGATTTTTGATGATATACCGTACTGACCCGGGAGACGATTGCGGAAATATTGATACAAATTTTACAAGGTCTGTCTCACCAAAACCGAAGACCGGGCTGATTAGAAGAAGAGAAAGGGGATGATAGTAAAAAGGGAAGATGGCGTTTGGCAAAGAATTTCACACCTTAGCTGTACCCGCATTGAAGTTGGAAGCAAACCGCTTAGTACGCATCTTTGGTACCTCCACAGTATAACGATGCCGCCTCGGTGTGTGACATGTGTCCTATAATCTTATATCTTTAAATGAGCAATTCTTGAATATATAATTGGAATCTCGGAATCGGCTCCAACAATTTTCATGAAATGTAGTACATAGGGGGTTTCAGGGGCGATAAATCGATCTAGCTAGGAATCATTTTTAGAAAATGTCATATTAAAAAAAACCGGTCAACCAGGTACTATTTATATTAATTATGATAAAATATAACCTATAGAAACTGAAGGATTGGGCTACCATGCGTCCATGCTCAAGTCTCTGCAGCTTCGCCTTGCAATTATTATTTATTTGTAGGTACTCGTATTTTTAGTTATTATTTAATCTCTTTGTTGAACACCCCGTATCGTATTTATTGTGATTTCCTCTCCATGCTTTGGTTGCCTGGAAGAGATCGCTTTAATTGATAAAGCCGCCACTTGTAACACTACTTATAAGTTGATTAATTATGTCTCTCTTTGTTTTGTATTTCTTTTTGTGTTGCAATAAAGAGTATATCTATCTATCTATCTTGCAAAGAGAATAATTGCCAATGAACTCCTTTCGAAAAGTAACGGACAAAAGCCCTTGCAAGCTGTTTGACAAACACCTAGATCTATAGATCGGCGGATTATGGTCCGACTACATGTGAGTTGAAGTTCTCTGTAAACAATCCATTCGCAGAGTGCAAGCTATGTTGGGGGTAAATCGTATCGCGAAATGTTGGGTCTTATACCAGTAGATATAACGAGAAGTGGATAAAGGCTGGAATAATGTTCAACGTATATTTAGCAAACTATGCTATACTTTTAAAACTAAATTATAAAAATACTAAACAATATTTTACAAACTGACTACGTTCAATATACATACACATGTACAATTAATATTGAAAAGTCAGCTTAAAAAATTATAAATTGTACTATAGCTATAAAATATCTTTTAATAAAGTCTCAAGATAATTATCACTGTTTTATTATTACAAAAAAAAAACAAAAAACTATACATTAATTAATTATTAAAAAAAAACTTTACAAATAGTGAATTAAACCTAAGTCAGTCCGCGGCCACTGACTAAAATGCTGGCGTTTACCTCGCTGGATAATTTATATCATCACTTAAAAATTAAAAAAAGTCTTAATATAATTGAATACGAGAACATAATGATTGCACCGTTTGAATGTAATGTACTCCCTCATAATATTTAGCTCTAGAATCATATCATAATATTGCATTGTGTAAAATTAAATAATAAGGAACTGTTTTGGACTCTTACGAACATTGCCAGACTTAAATTAAAATTCACCTAATCTTAATATCTTGAATTCGAAGAAATCTAAGATAACGAAAGAACTGAATCATTTGATTTTTATTTAACTTTTCTTACTAGATATCTGAGTATATCTAAGGATTTGACAGCCTTTGACCACACTTTACTGAATTAGATACTCTAACGGAAAAACTGTACAGCAAATTGCAAACAATTGGAACCGAAAGCAAATCGAATATGATTACAAATAAACTGCAAAACTGAAATGAACCAATCTCAGTACAATGCGAGCCAAGCCGCAGCTCTTCAAATACCAGCCATTCAACCCTTCCAGTCGAGCCTGACAAAAATACTCCGCTTTGTCAATATTGGCCGTCCAGTTTCCCAAAGGCTGGTACAAAATGTAGGCGCAAGCGATTGTACGAAAGGCAAAAAATCGTAATTGTTCACAAATATTTTTTTTTAACACATTTCACACACGGCTGGTTAGCCCCATACTGAACAATTTCTAGTTCGTATTATGGTTGTTAACACAACTGATATACTTCATATACATACATACATATTTTATATACATACATATTTAACACCCAGACCGACAGCCAACAAATTTGGTTCAGCACAAAGATGTTAGCCGTGCCGAGAATCGAACCCGGAACCTTCTGATTGGCAGGCCGGCATGGTAACCATTACGCCAACGAGGTTGCCACATATATACACAATATGACGACCTCGTTGGCGCAATCCCGGGTTCGATTCCCGGCACGGCCAACATCATTGTGCCGAACTAAATTTGTTGGTGGTCGGTCTGGGTGATAAATATGTATCTATATACCATATGTGTGTAGGTACATGTAGTATATCAGTTGCGTTAGCAACTATAATACGAACTAGAAATGGTTGAGTTTGGGGTTAACCAGCCGTGTGTGTGATATTATACTGTTAGTTTCCAATGCTATGCGACCTGAACCGTGACATCAGTTTAGTATACAGTTGGTACAAGTACATCTGCTAAAGTATAATATTTTATTTTATTTTATAAATGATTAAATATATTATCATTACAATAATAATACGAAACATGTTTTGTTTTAGCGTATTATTTTGCAATTGGTTTTACACGGTAGTGACGTCATGCCTCAAGTCGCATAGTATTTGAACAGCGTTGTACGGGTAACGTTTGCGGTGAGATAATTACGAGTTCGTCACTACGTCGTTTGTAAGATTATGTGATATCAGACGATAGATAGACGTGAATAGGTTTTATTTCAAAGATGCAGATATTTTTTCCTAATATTTTTTTACAATTTAATGGTTTGATTTGATCTTTTTTTTTGTGCAAAATATGATAACTTTTAATTTAGTTATATTTGTAGCCTTTATGTAATTCAAAAATGTTCTTTAATTTATTTTTTATCGTAATGTATGTTTTGTATGTCAAAAGTTTTAACTGTCTTCAAAAAATAAAATGGTTTGTGTATAATCATATCCGTTACAAAGAAATATTTATTTTGCATTTTGTATGCACACATATTTATACTCGATTCCCGAAAGATTTCATAAATCTTAATTTTCACTCGTTTAAATGTTTGTACAATCAAATGATAACCATCACAATATGTTACATCTAGATTTTGTGAAAGAAAGATTATGTATTTTATAAATAGCCAAATGATCAAGATATCGTTCAAAAAACCCAGATACATTTTATCAATTGAAATATTTTAAACGGAAATAATACGAGTAGATACGTAAATTACGCAGAAATGGTATTTGTATTGTCTACATCAATATACGAGTAGAAACTTAAAAGCATGTCCATTTTATAAGTTTATTGATTAGCTTAGGTCAGAGTTTGTTAAACTCAACTTACTTATGTACTAGACTGTTTTTCAAAATCATGCTGGTTTCAGAGAACCCACTTTGCAAGTATGCTTCATCTTAGACTGCAATATCACTTAACATCAGGTGAGTTGTGGTCAAGCGCAAGCCTATTAAGCATTAAAAAAAAGTTAATAGCATATTCATAAAAATTGCTGCGACATGGAATTTTATCATACTCATCTCAATAATTGGTCAAGCGGTTTTAGTTCTTTTCAATCGATGCAGAAAAATTTTTATGACCCGCAATTACAAATTGTGCACCCCTAATTTTGTAACGCAGCCTGTAGACCCTCTTCTCTCTGTTTTGGACATCACTTGAACCTCTTTGAGGAATACTGGGTCAGATGTTTAATTCATACTATATTATAATAATTATTTTTTTGTATCAAAAGTGTAAGGGTAAGTCGAAAGTAAAACCAGCAAGATCTATAAGAAAAATAATTCTAAGCGCCTATGTCTTGGACCGCAGCCAAAGATGTATTATGTTGGGCCTTCGTCCTTTTAACGCCACTTTTGTGTTTGAACATTCGGGTATTACAAGTCCATTAGTTCACTTGCGGATGTCTTGTGGCTTTCTACGTCGGCGTGAAGAAATCGTTTTACTTTTATTAGGTCCATGAATGTCCCTTCCAATAAAGACTGTGACAAAGCAATATGTGATTTTAGAAAATCTAGGATCTGTTCAGATATAAAACAAGTAAGTGTAGGTAACGTACAATGTTGTTTTACAATACTAAATTCGCTGATATTGTTTTGCAAATCACCTCTATTGGTCTAAGAGCCAATGAACCTCAAACCTTCGTGATAAAAGCTAAATGTTTGACAGCGCATGGTTACAACACAGGTAAAAACGTTGGACTTATACGGAGATTGGGTTGCCCTGGATTTGGTCGTATAAGTATATAAAATCAAGTTTTAAAATGCGATTTTTTGGTATTATATTCAGAATATTGTTAAAACCACGTTTTCCATTACCATACAATTAACATTCTGGAAACCTCTTGCCAGACAACCTTAATGTATTGTGGACAAATTAAGATTAAATCATGGCCAATGGCATGGGCATATTAAAAACCCTAAGTAATAAACAGTTTTTTCTGCTATCGTTTGTTGATAAGATTACCAAACAATTCCTACTGTTATTTTACTGTCTACATTGCGATCATTGAATCGATATACGTTTTCTTCGTCACAAAAAAATTAATGTAATACGAAATCCAAACCCACAATTTAAATAATTGGTTTGCCGCCACGTCCTTAAGGTTCGTAGCGCCAGTTCCATTGAGGTCCTTCTATTTTTATTTATCTATGCCCATTACGTTTTCTGACAAAAGACTTGGAGTGTTTGGTCGGGAGAACAAATGTAGCGGGCAAACAGATGGCTTTCCCACGGAGACCTTTGTGTGTCTACGATCTGGACATCGGCTGTCTGGTTGTTTGACCGCTGGTCTGTTGGTGAGGCAATTTTGGAAAATGATTTTTGTTATTGCGATGTAATTTTGCAATATCTATTATAATATTACAAAGATTTTAAAGCTGCATACCGCCTGTAGACTGTTATCAAGTGTCTGGTTCTAATTTAAAAAATATACAGTATTTATTAAAAAGTTAATTTATACATGATCTTTTTATATAAGTAAAAATGTAATAAATATAAAACTTAACTAAATTAAATTATTTAATAATAACGGTTTTTTATTAATAGATGCTGATTTTACTCCCTTTGTGAGCACACTTACCTATCTGTATTTATCATAGACCACCTTGATTTTATTTTATAAGATATACTATTGATAACATTTATCATAACATGAATTACTCACTCTTCAACAATATTTGCAAATTCATGGTTTACACACGTGATTAACTTGACTGCAGTTTTTTTAAACAATACATACAATTTAAACATTGTAAACTGTTCACGTAAGGCATCTTAATATTTTCGCGTAGAAAACGGTCACACTTACTTATTATTAAAAGTTGATGATAGTGCTCGGAAAGCACCGAAACTGTTGGACTCATTCCAACTTTTAATAATAAGTAAGTGTGACCGTTTTCTACGCGAAAATAATACATGCAATTTGTCCAGCAGAGCGCGTAACCACACAATCTAGGCTAATGAAGAGAATGCCTAGTCTACCTTAGCCGGAACATATCGTTAGGTGCTTGGCGACAGATTTTTCAACTCTAAGATGGTTGATAGCCAGGCAAGTTCTAGAAAATCCTTACCACCACGCTTTGGTTTCCTCACAATGTTTTCCTTCATCGATAGCTCAATCTCATTAGCGGCTATCGAAACCACGACCAATCAGACGTTAGACAACCGCATGTCAGACTGAGTTATTCAAATTCAACTTGTTTACTATATACTATGTAATATGTTTACTATACTACTACAAGTAACAAAGACTCACAACTTAATAAAATATTATAAACAATGGAATAAATATATAAAATAAAAACAAGTCAAAAATTAAATTTAAATCTCAAATTAAATTAAAAAACTATGAAGGCAGTTTCTAACCAGTCACGATATATAAGGACAAACACGTATCGGTATTTCACCGGCTACTAATAACAATCGAATCGAAATCTCTAAGCACTGATAAACGTTTAAATCGTCAATCGTTCATCCGATAATATACTAATGAGTGCTCGTTGAAAACAAACTTATCTTGATGAGACAGTTGAGTCGGACGCGGACCATTAATAACCTCTTATAAATAATAACATCATTACTTCAAAGACAGACCACCCAAAATCATCACCTTTACAATATGTACATTATTATTTGATCGTAAACCACAGAGATAAGAGATGAAAATGACAGACGAAAAACGCTTAAGAGAAACGCTTCGCGACCGCAATTGTGGGGCTACTTATAAGCAATTTGCATAAAGTATGAGGCGTTAATGGATGTAAGATACGTTTTTTAACTAAATATTCTGTGCATAAACATGCGCAATCTTAATTAGCATAGATCAGAGATTTAGTGGGGAAATAGACGATGCATTTCAAACGAGTTTCGGGACTGTAATTTGATTTGCCTATTTATCATCAAAAATAAGTCAAAATACTTTTTATAAGAGACTAGCAGCCAGTCCGGGGATTGCACGGGCTATAAAATAATACAAGTTGTAAAGAGAAACAAAATAAAGCCTATGTTACTCGGGAATAATGTAGCTTCCCAAAGGTGAAAGAATTTTTCAAATCGGTCCAGTAGTTTCGGAACCTATTCGCGTCAAACTAACAATCAAACTTTTCCTCATTATAATATTGGTATAAATGGCGCCTGCAGTATTTATAAAAGCATACTTCTATTTATAAAAGCATAATATTAAAATTATATTGCACGAACTAATACTGTAACACTTACTGTGTTAAAATTGAAACAAAAACTGTTAAAACAAAATAAGTAACTTAAAAAAAAAATATTAATAATAATAAAATTTTGTAACTATTATATTATACTCGAATAGAAAGATGATGATGAAAAGATTACAAAACACTCAACAATGTAAGGCTGTCACTGCGTGGCAGAGTTCCCAAGATGCTGGCAGTAATGAAAAATATGTATCTCCAATTTAAGTCTTAACATTTAATGATCTAACACTATAATGACAAATGTTGCTTTGATGAACTTTTCAACCTTTGTATTCGTAATAGTTTACTCTGATTGTCCTCTCAGAGGTTTACCTACTTTTTACATATTATGTAGGATGACAACTACCTCCACATATCTTGCATAATCTGTGACTAACTGTACTCAAACCTGGCTACTAAAATATGCATCGACAGTTTCGGTAGGCGTTCCATCATGTAATGAGCATATTTAACAGCCATTATTTAAAAAATAATTTATTGGTGGAGCACTTAAAGCGGCGGTATTTTAGACGAAACAAAGTGCGCCGCGCCGCCGTATCAATCAGGACTCGGGAGATCGGAAAGTGTTTACTGATTTTATTTTTACGTGGAAATGCGTGCTTGACAATTTAAGAAGGTCTTTCACACTCAGGAAGAAAATCGTGGGAAGTCAGAGAGGCGCGAGTTAGAACAAATGTTTTTTTCATTTTTGGGAATTAATTAAATATCTAGAAGACAATATGGCGATAAGTTGTCGCCCCGCGGTGTTACTCGCATAAAATGTTGTTAAAGTATCACTAAATTTTAATGTAGTCTTATCCATTTCCATACCAAATTACGTCGAAATCGGTTCAGCCGTTTGATCGCAAAGAAGTAGCAAACATACACACTAACACACATTTTTTTACATGTGCATGATAATATTAGATAGGACAAGTACGATGGTTGTTATTGTGCATTATAAATCTAAGTAAGGTCATTTGAATTAGCAAATCCATTGGCATGTGATGCGTAGAGAGGAGACGCATGTCACTAGGAGATGTATGGAAATGGTAGTGCAAGGAAGAAGGGCAAGAGGTCGACCGAAGAAGACGTGGATGGAGTGTTTGAATGAGGACATGAGAGAGAAACGAGTGAGTGTAGAGACGGCGGTTGATACAGGAGAGTGGAAGAAGTGAATTTGCTGTGCCGACACCACCTAGTGGGATAAGGCAAGGAAGAAGAAGATTGTAAGAAATTTACAGTAGAAATGTTGATTCGCATTATAATAAAATTATGAATTAGAGTTTATTCCTTAAATAATTAAATTTTATCTATAATTTAAATTAATCAATTCTTAAATTTATTCACTAATTAAATTGAATCCTATTTTTTGTACAACTTGTCAGCTTGTGAAATAGTTTAATCATAAAAACATTAAATAAAAACATATTCAGTCTCGTTTGATGCAATAAATTAATTATCAATAATACAATATAAACTAAGTTCATATCTGAATAAACAAAATACAATAAAAATAAATAAAGTATTATTTATATTACAAAAGGAACCTTTGCCTTGAACCTAAATGACCCCGTCCTAATTCTTTAACAATGAAATAATAAATTATTCATGGATATAATAAAATGTTCAAGGCATGTTTACTTCCTTTGATAACTTTAAACTTTGTACCTGTCATAAATTGTCTAGCTGTCATAAATTGTCTAGCTGTCATAAATTCATATTGTATCTTCAACGACTCGGGGAAAACTCCAATGGAAACTTACGTATCGGTAAGGTCTTATGTTAAGCCTTGATACATAGACTATGTAGGAGCTAAGTATCATTTAACTAGGTATGATAGAGTAAGAATCAGATCATCATCATTCATAGCTTATACGTTATAACACTAATATTATTAGCCATCAAGTAAAAATAAAAAATTTAGAAACACACTTCGACACTTTGTTAAAACATCTCACTCGTAGATTTAAAATTTATCATAATGTATGTTTTCTTCTAATCAACCCCTTCCGTTTAATACACATATTATGGCAGTTGAGGAAAAATATGCCAGCCGCCATTTTGAGGCAGTCGCCATCTTAGCAAACAACAAACACTCTAACACAACTTTCGATCAAAAACAACTAAATCACTATCGGTTATTCCGTTTGAGAGCTACGATGCAACAGAAACAAACCCACACAAAGACACGTGAAACTAATTACAACCTATCGTTTTTGCGTCGGAGGTTAAAGAAAACATCTTCTTCTTCATCGTATGAGCTAAGTGGCCAAGCTCTGGTGTCGAGAGTTTTCAAACCACCCGAAAGCCTCTGACTTGGCTTAGCGACTGCTTGTACCAAGACTAATAGCCGGGAACTACAATTTGACGGTCCACAGTAGCGCCCAGATGAAAATGCCACTCTAAAACTCGACTGCCTTGTGGTCACCCATCCAAAAACTGTCCGCATCAACCGTTGCTTAACTTCGATGATCGCTTCAGATCATCTTAGCTAGCTGAACTATAGGCGCTACAGTATATAAAGATATCACAAAACACCAACACATATGTATAGATAGAGCATAAATTCCCTTCTGTATCTGGAACATCTGTGACTACAGTTAGCTACCGCATTTGAGGCAAACCGGTATCGTACTAAATAGGTTTTTCATTAAAATAAGATCCATTATTAGGAGCCAGTTTCGGCGCCCTTATAAGCAGTTAACAAATTATTTTTTGTATTAATTACTGTTTGAAATATTCTATATTAGCATACAATATAACTTGTTCCGTTTAGAGCATTGGCGCCGCAACGCCCACGCGACTTGGAGTTTATGGCTTGAAATTTTCCTTATAAAGTAGGCTTTGTTACTTACCACTATTTTTTTGTGAAATTTGTTATTACTAATTTATTAATCATCTACTAATTCCGAAGATTCGCACAAAGCGCTTCGCCTCAACATTCATAGTGAGGACTGCGAAGCTATGGTGGAATTCTCTGCCAAATAAGAAACGAAGACTCATGTTTCCAGAGATACCATCTAAGAAGGAGCCTTGAATAGGTTTCTTCTCGATTTGAAGTATCATGTAGGTATCAAGAGTGAGGTTTCTTCTAGATGAGAGGAGTATGTAATGTACCAAATAAGGCCACAGCGCTTCTTAACATCAGGCAAGCTGTGGTCAAACGTACACCTATAACATATAAAAAAACTGTTTCTATATAAAGTTTTGCTAATAAAATTATACTGATGATATAAAAATGTTTTGTACTCTTAAATAATTGTATTTTAATTAAGTGTTTTTATATCACGTTTAAATATAGATAAAATGTGGTTAGTAGATACATTCCACATTTGAAGTAATGTTTACGTGCCATGCCCTAAAAACTGAATACAAGTACGAAATAGAAACCCAACTGGAAATTGGTTAATATGTGATTTATAAAAGTACAAATTACAATAAACCACCACGAGAGTATAAAATAGGCAAAAAATATTTTTACCGCGTGAAGTCAAATGTTAGGTTTAACTAAACGCTTAGTAAAGTTAACTTAATGGTCAGCATTTAAGTAGTCTTCAGAACACTTTACGTTGCTAAGTGAAGTAAAGAAGCCTTCACAATGGCCTTAAAGAATTAAATAAAGTTAATTCTTCTGTAATTGTACGTAAGAGTATTTGAAAATTCATGAATAGATTAGCCACGAAAAGCTTTTGACTGATAGGAAATTTTATTGATCTGGTCGTTTTTACTGTATATTATTTTATTAAACTAAATTAAAAATTCACAGCAGGTTTCAAGTGCCTAGCTTACATAATATAATATAGACATGTATAGTTGTCGCCAAATTTTTGGTCTTCAGTCGCATTTTGATTTGACGATTCTAGATTGCCTGACCTGAGTGAAGTCATTTCAAGAAAACACGAATAGATAGATGTTGTTTCGTGTATCGAATGATACACGTAGTACGATTTTCGACAAGAGGTTGAGCGTCTTATTATATTTATTAGTCTATGCTATTAGCTTGATTCGGTGAACGGACTACGGTAGTACTACGGTACGGTAGTGTATTACCACGCTTACATTAAATAAAAAGCCACCGTCAAAAATAATCGATACACATGCAAGAATGAAAATAATTACGCACTATCATCGCCCATTACGTCGTATATTATACGCGTAACGTAATGTATCTGATAATTGAGGCTTGCCAGTTGTAATTGTGGGTCTAAATATAATAATAAATTTACCTACTTGCCGCCAATTATTTGAAGGCCAGGTTCAAGTTAATAGGTTGGCGGTAAGACACGATTTATGCGTGATGATTAGTGCAGGGATCGGATTTCAAGTCGTGTTGTGGGATCGAGCCTAATTGGTAACTTTAACGCAAAATAGGAGAATTATTATGCTGTAATTTCTTTAGCTGTATAATTAACAACTGAATAATTTGTCTTTGTAAGAGTTTTTATCTGTTATGTGAGTTTTTCGTGACGGAAAGCCCCGAGTGTCAGCAGTGGGAACGTATAGTATAGCATAAGGCTTCTTATGCTATACTTATATGAGTTTTTAGACTACCTAATAGTTACTTATTTCCCATATTTTTTTCTATGAGCTAAGAGACCGAGAATTTACAAGCCGCCCAAAGGCCTCTGGCTTGGCTTAAAAACTGCTTGTATTTAGACTTACAGCCGGGACCTACAATTAAACGTGTCTTCTGACCCACGACTTACTTATGCCCCATAGTCATACCCATACACATGTGTGTGAAGGAATTTGTATCAAATTTACATCTAAGCAAGCTAATCAACTAAATAACATGGGTGCTTCAAAACTATGGGGTGTGAGGTCAAAACCATTCACTCCCGTAATTGGACCGATTAGGCCTCTATCCCGTCTAGCCGATGGGAACCTGTGAGCTTGGACAATACTGGGAATATCACAGAACGATTTAAAGAGGTGGCTAACGGAACTGACAGAGAACCTTTAGGTGAGCTTATAATAGCGCCCGTACTTTGGTACTTGGCTATCCAAGGTAATCTGATGTGATTGCCGATATTGCCGAAGCAACAGTCGTTGTGAACAGTCTTTCAAAGGATGCCTATGCAAAAGATTGTCGTTTAACAAGGGACATTTTCACTATAGGTCATACAGGAGAAGGATACAGTTATAGGAGTCAAGTAATAGGTATTTATCGATAAAGTGCTTAGATGGTGTTAATGTGCAAAATAAGGAGAGTTTACAGAGAGTAAACGAAATTAACCGTGAGCTTAATTTAATAAGCTAGTTTCGTTTTAATGATCACAAAACTTGTTACATTATTTTAATTAAGTTATGGTTCAGATTGTTTTCTGTTTTGTGAACTATCATAAATAAATAAATAAATAAAATAATATATGACGTACGCAATCACATAATAATTATTTTCTAACCCCGGAGCAACATCTGCGTCTGTGGGGTCTTTCCGACCGCACCAATAATTCTTAAGGCGAATGACTGGTCAATATCCCCTGGACACTTCGGGATAAAAACGCCTCAGGTAGCTTCATTAATTGACTATTAAACGCGTATCGGCACAAAAAGGCTTAAATGTAAAACAATGAATTTCACCAAAGTTGATAACTCAATTTAGACCGGCTGTTTGGAACATCGAATGGGATAGAGTAGAAACCACCCATGATACTTCATTTAGTTATTTGAGTTTTATGCGTTTGGGGAGAGAGATTGTTGATTTTCTTTTTATTAAGCTATTGGCTATTGCCAAGCTCTGGTGTCGAGAGTTTTGAAGCCGCCCGAAGGCCTTTGATTTGGCTGAGAGAATGTTGATGCAAACTAATGTTGCCATTTATGCTGCGATTTTTAGTAATAAAATTATATTCAAGCTTTTAGCACTTTTGACAAACGCTACATTTAGTTAGCTATTATAGGAATGACAACTTCTGTTTGTGATAAATATTTTCATTATTAAATTCAGTTCTTGAAGATTAACTCAAATATTTCTAAGTTATAACAAACTATGTCGATTCAACAGATTTATTCAATACTTTGTGCCTCATTGGCGGCATCGTTTGTGAAAAGATGCGAGTTGAATTATAATAGGGGGTCCATTAATAACAATGAGCATTTTGACTTTACCTACACCCGTGATTCATCAGGATGATAAAGTACTTTCTTAAGGAAATAAGCACTTAATGCAGAATGCAATTTTATTTTATGGAAGTTATTGACCGATTGAGCGAAGCATGCCTCTAATTGAGTGGCCAAATTAGCTTTCGTCTGTCTGCATGAATGTGTGTCTGTTTTTCTGAGTATGTATGTTTGCTTGTTTTTCGTGTAGCGCCCATAGTGTTGAACCAATCTGTCGAAAATGACAAAATTTGGTGTACAGGATTTTCTCGTCGTCGGCGATTCTAAATTGGGATCCCAAGTAAATAGAGGATTTCGCTTTAACTCATCCGTACTAACGTTTGTCATATGTCTTCTTCTTCGTATGAGCTTAGTGGTGAAGCTTTGGTATCGAGAGTTTTCGGCCCGCGTAAAGGCTCCTTCCTTGAGGAGTGAAAATCTTTGAAATTCTCTTCCTGAGTCTCTGTTTCTTGAGAAGTACCACCTGGGGCGGGGGGGTACCACCCGGGGGTAATACCACCTGGGTCTTCAAATCTAGAATTAATAAGTATTTTCTAGGTAAGCGTCTAACATCAAAGACCATAGTATTGTTTAACACCAGGCAAGCTGTGGTTAAACGCAAATCTATAAGTTGTAAAAAAAGTCTTGGCTCAACCACTGTTTGTAAATCTAACAACCGGGAACTAGAATTTAACATGTCATGGTCACCCATCCAAAGACTAACCGTATGTACCGTTGTCGTTAGCCGAGCTACAGATTATTCATATGTCAGTGATGCCAAAACAAAAACATTTTTCTTTTATTCCTTTATCCATATTTTTGTCATAGTGGTGAAAAAAGTATATCAAAAGATTACACATTTACTAGATCTTTTTCTGAACTTAAAATGCTACTTTCTACGCATCATTTTTTAAACTCATTCAAAGGTAATCAAAGCAGCCCCCTAATGACATGAGATAAATCAGTAGTTTAAGCAGTTAATAGCATTTAGGGCGGCACCCTTTTAAGGGTGTATTTCTCTCGTTTAAGGGTGCACAGTCATTGTTGCAGCATTTAAGGCTCTGCTTGCCGTTTCGGCTTTAAAAATATGTTTTTTTTTTATATTTTCATTTCTACCCTTATTGTTACAACAATTTTTAATAAAGCATTTTCAATACAAAAATGAAAATGTTAGTTTGGTAAGTATTTGATATATTCACACAATTTGTGAAAAGTATCTTTATAGTATTTAAATTCGTGTAGCAGTTATGTTAAATATTTATCGATATAAAGTATTTATGAATGTATAATGTATCAGTGTATCACCTATGTAAGCAACCATAATACAAACTAGAAATGGTTTAGTATGGGGCTAACCAGCCGTGTGTGAAATGTATCCTAGTATTATTTTTATTAATATATTTATTTTTGAAGAAATAAAATCATAGTAACCCTAAAATTTATATTTTTATACAAAAGACACCTCTCAGAAATATGCCTTATCTTCTTCGTAAGAGCTAAGTGGCCAAGCTCCGGTGTCGAGAGTTTTTAAGCCGCCCGAAGGCCTCTCACTTAGCCTAACTACTTGTACTAAGATTAACAACCGGGACCTACAATTTAACGTGTCATCTGACCCACGATATCCTTACTTAAAAAAATGGTTGCCTGTAAAGTCGGTTTTACGGGCGAAGATTTTACGTGACAACGTCTGCCGCGTGCTGAGCGCGCGGCAGACCGATCATAGTTGAGTGGGAGAGAGACGCAAGGCATTCGGCGGGCCTCTCTCTCGTTCGGTGACTCATCGTAACGTTACCGGGCGTTACACTTTTTCATAAGTTACTCCCAGCCGCAACCTAATTTAAGACGTTGTCACGTCAAAAATAATAATAATGCTGTTTATAGTTGTTTTTCTTTTCATAATGCCTCGAGTACCTCTCCACCTTAACAGAAGATTTAAGTGGTCTCTGCCATGACGCGGGTCAACAAGAAACGTTTTAATAATGTAATTTATTTCCAACAACCCACCTCTTGTCCTTAGAAGGGCGTTGCTGATTAACAACTAAAAGAATGAAGACCATTTTTTAACCAACCATATTGTTCACTGCGGAATCTTTGGTCAAATTATTTTGTTGGGATATGTTTAAAGAAGAATGGGAAGAAGAATGGAAAGAATAAGTTGGAAAGAAAAGAAAACTAATGAAGAGGTACTGTGCCCAGTACAAGAACCAAGAACTATACAATAAATACAATAGACAACAGAAGAGGAAAGATGGTTGGCCACCTTATACGGTATGACAATTTCATTAAAATATCGTAGAAGGAAAGATAGAAGCCAGGAGAGGAAGAGGAAGACCTAGAAGATCATATTTAGACCAAATTAAGGAGAATGTTTAATGATTAATAAGTAAGTAATAGGAAAATTATATTAAAATTTGTTGATATCTCTTTAAAGTTACGTAAGTAAGTACTTTTTACAGTTTTATCATTGGTACAAAAAATACGGTGTTCAGTTTTTTTCCCTAAAAGTAAGTTACATATATGATGAAAACGTCGAATTTCGACCTAAAACTGGTGTCTCTTAAAGTGTTCGCTGCTCAGTGTTTGCTAATTTTGGTAAAAAAAAGCAAGCAAGCGTACAAATACAGGCCTTTACGACCACACCGACGAACACACCAATCCTTTTTATTTGCCATATTTGTTCAAAAGGCGAATAAGACCAAATATAACGTCTTTTCATCTTAATTGTACCTACCGGATACCGGAATGCTTGCTTTATGAAATTAGCAAATTAACTAATAATAATATTGACGTACAAAAATAACGTTTATAAATAATTTTATTTATTTCACAGCTACTAATTAAACCAAAAAGACGGATAGTTAGACCAAACAAACTTTAAGCTAGTAAAATTTGTTTCTCCGATGAAATATAATCTTATTGTTCTCATTAGTAAAATAAAAAGTTAAAAGATATTCGAAATATGTATTTAAAAAATATTATAGAAAACATTTTACAAACTGGTCTAGAAGTGTTTTTTATCGTTTCATACAAGCAATCTTTTTTTTCCCACAATTTTGATATAGATATAAGTACGAGTAGAATTAAATTAATCGTAGCTAACTCGTATAACGTGCCAAGTCTCCGACTAAGTAAGGCAAGTAAAGCACAAAGCTCCGCAGTGGCCTTAGCCCGACGCGTGAAGGAATTTAAAACAATACTCCATCAAACGCCATGGTTTTGTTGCACCGCGTTTAACTGTCAACCGGGAGACCCAGGCTAGTTCCGAGGGAATATTATTATACAGGGTCATGGCTGCGTAAATTTTATTTACCTTATCTTTTTTTATGATAAATGGGTTTACGTTTGACCGCAGCTTGCCTGATGTTAAGCTTGACTGTGGTATAAGATGTATCACGCTTGCCTAGAAGGAACCTATTTAATCTGGATTTGAAGACCCCCAAATTGTACTTCTCGGGAAAAAGAGACTCAGGAAGAGAGTTCCATAGCTTCGCAGTTCTCACAATGAAGGTCGAAGCGAAACGCTTTGTGCGAATCTTCGGAACTTCGACAGTAAATCGGTGTCTCTTCGCTGTACCCCTGCTCGTATTTTGTAAGTAAGTGTTAAGTGTATTTTGTATGTTCTTTACGAACAAGACTGTTGTAACCTAATCACTATTTTAAGATCTCGCCTTTTTACACAGTTATGCAATATATATATTCTTATTCTTATTCGTAAATTATGTTTGTTACGTCTTCAAACTCAAAGGGCTTGACCAATTTAGAGGAAATTTGGTATGAAGATTGTTTTGATTCAGGATAAACACATATGCTTCTTTTTATCCCAGATTTAGTGTGTGCAGCGTAGTAATCAATATAAAACGAGCTAAAATAAGCATATATTTATTTATCATAGCTGTTTTTTTTCGTCCTAAAAATAAAAATAAAATAATTCACTTTGGTGAACAAAACTTTCATTAAAAAAAATACTTTCTTAAAAACTTAATTCACCTGGGTGCAATAAATATATTTATTTTCAGTTAATCAATTATTGGATACTTCTGTTTTTTTTTCATAGTATAAGTGCAATTCTTATAGTAAACCTTTGTAATGCACCGGTAAACAAAGTTTTTCGAAAAAAGGTAATTTTTAAGCACCCGGGGTTTTTCACTCCTACGGCTAGATATTAGGTCAGCAGGGCACGTAACCACACGAGCTAGTGACACTCTGGGCTAAGGTGGAGTATGCCTAGTTTAGAATAACTGGCTCTTCAGCACAGAGTCGTTAACCCATGATGTGACCCGAACCGTGACCCTTCGCGCTCTACTGGTCAAACGCCTATGTAAAAAAAAACACTATTATCACTTATAACTAAGCGGATATTTTGACAAATTACACTTAATAATTAACATGACGCCAATTTAAAATTCTTACAAGATAATTGATAGCGAATCAAATTGATCATAGTTTTTACAGTAAAACAACTAATTTATCAATTTTATTGATACTCACGTTTCGAAGTGGCGCCTGGTCGATATCGTAGCATCCGTATCGCTAAAATATGAGTTATTTAGTTTTTAAAATGTAGAAGATTAAGCAATATTTACCTAAGAGGACACCATAAAAAATTGCATCAAAAGCCAAAGGTGTTTGATTTCAAACGTCCATAAAAAAGGCAATTTATTATTTCGACGCTGATCATGTTATTTACGTCAAACGAATAACAATAAAATGAAAATTATTCTTTTTATTGACAAGGTCGCCCACTGGCGCCAATGGTTTAAATTCCATTCCTCTGTTGCCGGATTTACGGAAAAAACTACAAGGGGCTTTTTATTTTGAGGATTTTTACCTCATTTGCGAAGATATTGCTGATTTGCTTAACAAAATATTTATTACATTTTTAGCCGTTAAAGGTTATTGATTTTCCTTCTAGGCTGTTTTATGATTTGGATTTGATTGATGAGTGGTATAAATCAATGATAAATCTTGATAAATTTTAGTAAGTGTGTATGCTTTAATTTTTTTTTTAATATCTGTATAAGTTCCTTGTCCTTCTTGCTCTATTATTTACTCGCAACTAAAAAGAGTTATAGCCCTGGTCTACAGTGGATTTGTTGCCATTGATAGATAGATGTTTTTTTTTTCACGAGACCATCAATAATCTTGTAAAATAAGTTCAGTTTTTATTTTTCATTCAATGATTGGAAAATTAAATATTATTTTTAACAAACCTAATTTTTTAAATATAGGATATGCTAATTTTATTAAAATACGAGCACATTGAGAAATTTCAAGAATATATTCGTAATCTGGGCACTTGAAAACGTATAAATTTGCAATGACATAAAAACACTTTTCAGTGTAATGAGTTTACGTTTACCTACTGATTACATGTAGTAATGACTACTACGACTCACATAATAGTTCGGTGGATAAGTAAGCAAGTACCATGAAGAGTACACGGGGCAAGATTTGTGAGACTATTTGTGTAGAAAACATGAAGTTACTTGGAATTTCTTGAATTAGGCCTGGCTAGTTACCACCTTCAAGTAGAAAAAAATTGTCGCCAAAACAGTGTGTTTCGGCAGCCTCCTTAAAAGTTAGTTATTCCAGACTATTCATGCTCCACCTAAGGCCAGTGTCGCTGATTCGTGTGATTAAGCGCACGCTGGTTAAATGACCAGATTTAAGGTGTTAAAAATGGTAAAGACCGACAAAACATGTGACGGAAAATCTTATGGCATAATTTTAAAACTAGGTTCTACCTACTTATTTTGTGATATTCAATTCGTTTCCCTTGTGATCGCAGAAATTTAGCTTACAATAAATTTTCAATGTAATATAATAAGATTTGTAACAACGCCATCTAGCTATATTAGTGTGAACTTTTAGTATCATGTAAAAAGTAAACAGCTTGAACGCGGATAACTTATTTGAAACATGAACCATTACGTAGTGTTCGACGCTTTACTAAGAATGAGCCTCGACGCTAAATCGCTAGATGGCGCTGTATACAATATGTATTTTAAATGCAGTGTGGTTCCACAATTTCGACTAGATGGCGTTTAAATAATATGTAATTTCATAATTATTATTGTCTAGTTGCGTTAAAATGTGTGACGTTATGACGTAACATTAAATAAAGACATTTATATAAAATATGTATCTATGTATATGTGGCATATCAGTTGTGTTAGCAACCATAATACGAACTAAAAATGATTCAGTATGGGGTTAACCAGCCGTGTGTGAAATGAGTCCTAGTATTAAATTTGAACTTGACAATTATACCATTTATATGATTTGGTATTAGCACTAGAAAATACTCTACCGCCATGCCATGGCTTCCGAATGATGTTTTCCTTCACTGGAAGCTCAAACTCATAGTACACAGATCGAACCCAAGTCCTGCGAGAAGCATAGCCACTGAAGGCCCGACTGAGCTATCATCGTTTAGATTCAATTGACTTGAGATTTTCTATAACGGCGGAATAATTCAAGAAAATGTTTTAGTGATTTTTGCTATATCAAATACTTTTTAATATTTTCGAGCAGCGCCTACGATTTAAAGAATTTATGTAGTTAAGATTTACTAAAATCTATATTTTAATAATTTGCATAAATTTATATTTTAGTAAATCTTTCGGAATGAAAACATTTAAGTAATGCAATATTCTAGTCAAAGCAGATTGAAATTCCGTATTAATTACTGGTTGCCTGGTTGAGATCACCAAGGGAGATAAGGCTGCCTTTGTATTATGTAGCATTTTTGTCGTAAACTTAGCTTGTGGTTGTACAATAAAGTTATACTTAAATTCTAAACTATATTAGAACCAGACTGACCGTTGGGATCGGTTGCCTGATGAAAATATGATTACGAGTACAGTCCGGTTGTCGACGTCCCTAGGCTAATCTTGATATGGATTTGGAAACTATGAAAATATTTAAGTAAAATATATTTAAAGAGAATTTCGTCTAAAGTAAAATGAACATTCAGAGATTGCTTTTCTGTGTACCACATTTTGTTCAAGATTTTCTTTGCTTTCTCAAGAAAATTTAAACTGTCTACCTATCATTGTTTGAGATACATTCTGGTGACAGTCAGCGAAGTCTCAGTAACAGGGTCTCGTTGGTGCCCCTTGGATACGGAACCCAAAAATTTAAGAACCTTAATATAAGTAGCTTAGTATTTTTTTTCGTTCGATACCTGCCAATGAATGTATGTTTCAGTGAAGGAAAACATTGTGAGAAACCCATATGATATAATTAGTGTAAACTATATATAAAGACACTGAAGGGACTGTACATTTTACGGCGTTATACAGAGTGGTCGTAAAATGTATCATTGTATGGAATAAACCAACTTAAACCAACTAAATCCAAATGAATTCGACGGTTTAGAGTGTTTGTCGTTAAATCGAGTGACGTTACATGGAGTTTACATTCTATGACTACATTGTAAATGTATAGAATGGTGATAAGGCATTTTGTAGTGCTCGAATAGCTAGCAATCAAATCAAGTTGAAAAATCTGTCGCTAATTACTTAAAGGTGTATTTTGGCAGCATCCTTGAGAGCCAGCTATACCAGACTAGGCATGCTCCACCTTACGCCAGAGTGTCACTAATCCCAGAAGTTACGCTCCCTGTTTGTCAATGGCCTAGCCGTAATATTACTAAATAATATTAGGCCGCCACAGCATGGGTGGCAAACACTACTAGACCTCGAGGAAGACCCAGGAAACGGTGGCGCGACGATCTATGTAGATTTGATAAGGACTGGGCCACCAAAGCCGAAGACCGGGCTGACTGGAAGGAGAGAAGGGAGGCCTTCGCCCAGCAGTGGGACACAACAGGCAATAATAATAATAATGAGTTATTTCGGCAATTCGTGTTTTTACATTTTATTATTAAAACTTAAATTCATTTATTTCAGGACCAAGTCCCATATCCAAATGTTACATAAAATTATTAAATTATAATTAGAAAAATAAACTGTATCAAAGAAAAATAAAAAAATGGAATTTGAATTATATTGATGATACTTTTTTTTTGGATATTGTATAATTATTTTACTTCTACCCATAGCGTCTAACATCAATTTAATACCCGAAGCAATCCCTGTAACAAAACTGATGTAAAAACATTTTTATCCGACTGACAACTTAAATCCTTGAGGAAAACTTTCTATCCTAACTTCCAAAATCGACACCTAAAATGTCATCATTTTCTAATAAATATCTCCCTGGAGTTATGAATTTTACGCCGTTTTTGGCCCCATTTCAACCCTTCCATCTGAATATTTAAAAAGTCGTTGGCAAAGCCTTAATTGGGGGATCCTGGTTGGATTAAATTATCAAGACACCTAGTTAAGGCACCTTCAAACTTAATGAATTAGACATGAATTAACCGCGGCTTAATCGCGGATTCTGTCGTTTACAGATTTGGCCGCTTTTTCCCCGTTTAATTAGTCGTTCCAATTTGGTTGGATAATTGGGTTGTTTAATTGAAGTCTTAATTTGGAGCATGTAAGTACGGCTGTGTTTAAAAACTCAATTTGGGGATGTGGTTGTAGGTATTTTTGATTTGTCGGAAAAAGGCAATAGATGGCGCTAGTTGTACTCAAAGATGTTTGCAAGATGGTCTAACAATATTAAGGCTGGGTTGTATCAGCTTATTTTAGCATTAACAATAAGTTAAAGTACCCGTTCTGAAATAAATAATTTACACCATTAAAATCATTTTTAGTTAACGTCACAACTTTAACAGTAACCGCCCATACTTCGCTGGTTAAAGCTATAGTTTATGTTATCTAGCTGTCAAATGCGTCAATTGGCAGCCCGGATGACTTTAACTATATAACTATACTAAAAGTAACAGTCGGGATCAACAATTTAACTTGTCATCAGACCCATGGTAGCGCCCAAATGGAAATGTCAATTTCAAAACGACAGTTTAATCGCATCTACCGTTTCTTAGCTTCGATGATTGACTGACAGCCGGATAACTTTAACTATACTTAGAAATATGATAGTCCAACGCATTCCGCGGTTAATGTTAAAGTTTTAGTTGTGCATTACAGTTATAGTTGTGCTCTGCCACTTAGCTCATACGAAGAAGAAGAAGTTATAGTTAAGTTTAACTTAAACCATAACTTTAATTAATAATATGGTGCAACCGAGCAAAAGTTACAATTATTGTCTATACATATACCAATATAAAGAAGAAAGGTTAGATTTTTTGTTTGCTTGTTTGTTTCACGCGAATAGTCTCCGAAACTATTGGACCGATTTGAAAAATTATTTAACTGTTGGGAATCTACATTATCCCTGAGTAACATAGGCTTTATTATGTTTCTCTTTGCAATTAAGATTATTTTACAGCCCGTGCGAAGCCGAGACGATCTGCTAGTTAACTATGAAATAAATTAAATAAATAGCTAGTTAGTTAGTTAGTAAGTTTAACGAAATCTACCCCGAGCTTTATTAATTCACTTCTCAATCCCGTGCGCGCGTAAAAATGTTTATTCTTCCCAAAGAAGGAGACATTTAAACTTTTTTTCTCCATCGACTTAATTTTTAAAGGAAATTCCCGGGAGACCTCTGGATTTGAAACACGGCGGATTTAAAGAATTTAAAAAGTTAAGAGTAAAAGTAAAGGAGAGTTTGTTACAAAGTCACTTTACAATGGGTTACGTGAGGCTTGACTTGAATAATTTTACGGTTCCCTGGCTGGCTCTTTTATTTATTCCGTTTTAGGCCTGAGATTAACTTATGCGGGGTACAAAGTTTAAGACCGGATGCTTAATTTACTGGTTGACTTCTATAGAAGGATTAAAGTTTAATGCGATGAAAGCTTAGTTTCGCGTTGATTTTGTTAGAATAAGTAAATTAAAGCATGTCACAAATATTTGAATTTGTAGTCCTATTACATGATGTACGACATTCTAATTTAAGTCATTGGAAGGAACTAACCTCCATGACACGGGCGCTCAGTCCAGTTTGAGGGTTAGGGAAAATAAATTATGTACAACATTTAATGAATAAAAATATTTTGAATTTTGAATTTTTTTGAACCGCAGGTTGTGTTCTCGATCGATCCCCGCCAATGATCTCGTACTTTCAACGAAGGAAATCATCGTGAGGAAATCAAAGGATTTTCTCGTGCTTGTCTGGCTAGGCTATCTAAAAAAATGTCGCCACGCAACTGACGGTGGATTCTGGCAGCATCCTTGAAAGCCAGTTATTACAGACTAGGCATGCGCCATTTCAGTTCAGAATGACGCTGAAACGTGTGGTTTCGCGCCACGCTGGCGCGTTGTGTGACATTAAAGGTTTTTTGAGAGAAATAAAGTGTGAAGTAGGGAACATAAAGAAAAATTAATGTAATTAGTGCTTACCTTAATCTAAACTTAAATCTTAGAAGGGATTTTTCGATACCTACATGCTTTTATTTAATGGAGAACCTTCCCCTCGATAGCTCCATAAACTTGTAACAAGCAATACCGTTTCATCCTATAAAAACCCAACAAACAGGAACAATAATGTGAAACTGCTCATCTTATTTAATTTTCATAGTTTATTACCTAAAGTTACGATGAACTGCAGTCGTTACGGCACTTCTACGATTAATTCTTTAATCTTTGATGAGATAGCTTCTTCAAGTTTCTTGATTGTTCACAAGTTTTATGTTCAGAAAGAGATGTCTTTGTCTTTTCACTCATTTATGTATACTCTGTTGTCACTTTGGACTGCTTGATTATATTATCTTATTATTTAGGTATATTTGTTTATACCATTCATCATTTTGCCTCGGTTAAACAATCTCGTCTATGAGTATTGCTTTCATATATATATTTCAAGTTTTGCTTTGATGTAACTAACATATCTTATTATACGTTTATAAATAGTAATCATGTACGTTATAAAAGCTTTAATTGAGTAAAAATAAGAATTTTTGCTTGCAAAAAACTAAAAAGATAAAATTTCATAAACGTTTATTATCAACATAGAAACAAGGGGAATTACAGAAAGCATGGCATCGTGTATCCTAAAACACAAGTCACTAAATCTATTCCTGACGTTTTTATAAGAGGTAGATACTTCACCCCGATGCACCCAGAATTAGACGATTCAATGTAGTACCGTTAGCAAACACAAAACAAAACCTGTTTTGTATTATTTATTAGAATTAAAGCAAAAATAATTACGTAATGTAAAAAAAAGCATTCAACAAGATACTTGTTGAATGCTTAACCGGCCTTAATCCGCCAACCCGCACTTGGCCAGCGCCAAGTGCGGGTTGCGGGGGGCGGGTTGGCGGATGACACACGTCTTCGGATATTGTGGTCTTCTTGAACATGCCGGTTTCCTCACGATGCAAATCCACACATTACTTGAAAAACAAGTCATTGGTGTAGGGCCGGGATCGAACCTGGGGCCGTCTGATTGAAAAGCAGATGTTAGTACCACTGAGCCACACTCACTTTGTAATATTTGGATGAAACTCATGAAAACCTTGACAAATTTAGATGACTCCATCAGATTGGGTGATGCAGTCGGCACGACCAATGTGACCGCAGTCGAAGTACATAAATAGCTACTATAATATACCGCTGCATAATATGAGCACTTATTGGATGGTTTCTAAAATGGTTTATGATTGCGAAAAAATACATACATATATGTACTACTCTTCTCCTTTACCATTTCCCACTAGGTGGGGTCGGCACAGCCTGTTTTTCTCTTCCACGCCACTCTATCAGCCGTCATCTCCACTCAGTCCCTTCTCATTCATATCCTCCTTCACACAATTCATCCACGTCTTCTTTGGTCTACTTCTCCTTCCACTACTTCTAACAATCATATTCATATAGGTTAGTATGTAATAAACCTAAAGTAAAATTTCTACATAAAAATAAAATCAGTTTATGACTCAATATTTCTGCCAATAACTCATTTTGATAGGCAATTTGGTAGATGTAATTACAAAGATCTGATCGTTACGATAGAAAATCTATTCTTAATCCACTCTTTTTTTCTTAAATATGTGAATACGTACTTGGAACACGTACAATAATCCGTTTAGTTTTTCCTGTATGTACCATTGTATCAGGTTAGTATGTAATAAACCTTAACTAACGTTTCTACATAAACTTCATAATTGGGAAGTTAAAAATAAAATCAGTTAATGACCCAATATTTCTGCCAGTAAAGATGTTCTCAACTGGTTATTAAAACAAGTAAATTATTTAGCTTTCTTAAAAATATCAATGTAATTTCAATGAAATATCATCACATGAAAATAACATATTACTTTCAGGTGTTAATATAGATTTATATAACTATTACGTTGTCTAGCTTCGCTAATAAATTTGTCGAGTCAAAAATGCTTTTAAAAATATCCCGGCCCAACCAAAACATTAAAAATGCATTTTATTTGACGATTTGCACAAGTATATTCGGCAGTTTAAGTGTTTTAGCATTAGGAATTTACAAAAACTGTGAACCAGCTCAAGCAAAAATGGCCAATAGTAAACAAAGGCAAATACTAATAGTAAAAAATAAACTACAAAATAATATTTCATGTCACTTCGAGACCGCAAATGATGCTCTACCAAGCGTTGAAGATATCAGACCGCAAGCTAACTCTATATTCTTCCACGAAACTTCATGCATCGGCGGCTTAGACTCAAGAAAAGCGTGCTCAATAGAATCAGCAGTAAGAGCACATCCTCACAGAAATGTTTACGTGTTTTTTAATTCTCCCATTTCTGAAAAAGTTCTAAAAGGTCGTTGTATGTCAACTTTATCCCAGTTCAAGAACGTAAAATTTGCACGACTGTTGAGCTCTAAATACGCTCAAGGTACGGGTTTGAAAACCCTATTAACACTTGGAAACAAATTAGACAGTGACTGGTTAGTTCACCACATTGCGGATATGCTTAGATTCGTCACAATGTACAAGTATGGAGGTATTTATCTAGACTCCGATATAATTGTTGTGAAGCCTCTAGACGCATTGGGGAAAAATTGGTCAGTAAGAGAGACTGATGAAATCACAAGTATTGGAGCTATGGGATTTAGCTCTGAAGGCATTGGGAAATCGCTGTCTTACTTAATTATAAAGTAAGAATTTTTTTTAAATTGTTTTCAGTGCAACCACATAGGATCATTAAATAAGAAAATCTTGTGAGGTCAGTGACACTGGCTGAAGGCTTGGATTGTTTAGAGACTCAAGAAGGTAGCTAGGTTCTTCTTCTTCGTATGAGCTAAATGGCTAAGCTCTGGAGTCTAGAGGTACCCGAAGGCCTCTAACTTGCCGCTAGGTGCTCGGCGGTTTTACAACTTGGTGGATATTTCTAACTACGCTATGGTTTCCTCACGTTGCTTTTTTTTCATCGAAATCTCCGAGATTAAGTTTTGCGGAACGTAAGACGACCGTAAGCCAGACTGAGCTGAGTTACTTCATCATTGTAGCATCACACGGACATAATATGTATGTTTATGTGACTCTCGTCTTTTCACACTCATGTCAAGTTATTTTTAGGGTTCCGTATCTAAAAGGTAAAAACGTGACTCTATTACTACGCCTCCTCTGTCTGTTTGTCATCTCATAAACCGTGATTTCAGTCAAGTACCTAACGCAGGCTGTGGTTTTACAAAATCAATGTATGTATTTGTTTAAGAGAAATTCAAAGCAGTTACCGGCCTGATTTGTGGGACCATAACGGATCAGGGGCTTTAAGACGTGTCTTGAGAATGATATGCCTGAGATACAAAGTAGCAGATATGACTGCACCTAATTGTAAAGGTACAGTGGGTAATGATTATACGAGTACTACTTATTAAGCGCACGACTACTATTGATATTGATGTAAGTTCACATAAAAAAAATATGGGTCTTTTTTTGTTTCTTGTGAGCAAAGTGACTGAAGACTGCAGTCAATAGTTTTTGAACCTATATGGCTTGACTCTTGCATGAATATTACTTACTAATATAGTTTGTTGTATCGAAAAATGACAATATTTTTGTTCGACAAAATAATGTCATTTAGGTATATAACCTTCTTCTTGGTATTAGTTATTAGCTAAGTGGCCAAGTTTGGTGTCGAGAGTTTTCAAACCGCCTGGCCAACCTAAAGCTTGTCTGCATCGAAAGTTGTTTAACCTCGATGATCGCACTAGATTGTTTTAGCTAGCCGATCTACAGGTGTTACAGATCCAAGCACAGCAACCACAGTGTTGTCACACATAAAAAAATTGTTTCACGTTTGCACTACCATGACTCAACAAAGAAATTTTTTTTTACATTTTCAGGTTTTCATGTCTACGAGCCGATGACTGTTTATCCGATTTATTACGATCGCTGTAATTTTTATTTTAAGAAAGTTAATGGTACCCCACCGGAGTTTATTAAATACAAAAATAAAATATATGCTCATCATTTGTGGAACCAACTATCTTTAAAATATGACGTGGAGAAAGACTCTCCTTTCGACAGATTAGCTAGAAAATACTGTCCTTCTATCAGAGAGGCGTATGGGGATCAATTTGGAATGTAGCACGAGATTGAAGCGCAAAGAAAACTAATTAGTTTTCTATAGACACAAGTCAAGTGTTTAATCAAAAACCTGTTGAGATTTTAAGCAATTTGTCATACTAAATTAGTATATTGGACCCTTTTATATAAAGATTTACTGGTACTATATATAGAACAATAGCAATAAAGAATAGCCATAGAAAAACTTTGTCAGTACTGCTTGCTACTCATAATTAGTATAATGTGTAGATTTTTTTCACTCGTGTGGGTGTATTCTTTTATTACTTCTTATGCGTTTATTATGTTAAGTGACTGATTTCGTTTTATTGCCAATTAAATTTAATTATAGTACTTGTATAAAAATATCATGTCAAAATTATATACTACTTATACTCTTTTCAATTAGTACCACCTTAAGCACTTACTCTATCAACTTAATAAGGCAATAAAGTAACTAATTAGGAATTTTATTACATATTTTTCGCATAAATATTAATTGCTTCGACTAATTGTTTCCTTATCAAACTTACATTCCTCTAGAAATTGAAATAAGTTACTTTTACGTTATCCCTTTACTATATTCGTATTTTGTTATATTAAAAATGTTTTTACAGAGGATCAAGTCTGGCCTACATATTAAAACTGCATTTTTCTTTAAAATATTTGCAGGCGTAGTCGTAACTATATCAATTTTAGCTCTCAATATTTACACTCACAATTATCAAATAGTGAAAGATCGAATACTGATTCTTAATAATAAACTAAGAAATGATATTTCGTGTCACTTTGAGACTGCAAACGATGCTTTGCCAAGCGTAGAAGATATCAAACCGAAGCAAAATTCTATATTCTTTCATGAGACATCCTGCATCGGAGGTCTAGACTCTAGAAAGGCATGCGCAATAGAATCAGCGGCAAGACTGCATCCAAACAAAAGTGTTTACGTGTTTTTCAACTCTCCTATCTCAGCGAAAGTTCTAAACAAGAGCTGTCTATCAATTCTGTACCAGTTCCAAAACATAGAATTTGCGAGATTGATCAGCTCAAAATACGCTAAAGGCACGGCTTTAGAAAATCTTTTAGCAGTTGGAGGAAACACCGGTAGTCCCTGGTTAGTTCAACATACAGCTGATATGCTCAGGTTTATCACCCTTTATAAATATGGAGGTGTTTACCTGGATACTGATATGATTGTTGTTAAGCCTCTGGATAGTTTGGGAACAAATTGGGCTGTTAGAGAAACGAATGAAATAGTAAACATAGCTGCGATGGGGTTTAGCTCAAAAGGCATAGGGAAAACACTGGCTTCTTTAATTATTCAGTAAGTTTTTTTTATATAATCAATATTAAGTTTAAAAATCTGTCCCAAGCACCTAACAGTGTGTTCCGGGCAGTTTCGTCGGGAGCCAGTTATTTCAGCCGAGTTAAAAAAAACGCCGAGCTGTATTTAGTGTATAAAAACCATAACTTGCCAATTTCAGCAAACTCACGCGGCCAAATTTTAGTAATTTACAAAGCTTCTATAAATTTTTTGCCTTCACCAAACCGCGGCTTACAACTAAGTCACATATGTTTTAATGAAAGTTTGTGCATTATTTATTTATTTATTTATATTTATTTATTTTTACATATTTTTATTCATTTATTTATTTATTTGTTTAGAGACATAATGAGTACTTATCGGCCTGATTTATGGGATTACAATGGATCAGGAGCTTTGAGACGCTCTCTAAGACGAATCTGTCGGACATTCAAAGTCGTTCACATGACTGCACCTAATTGTAAAGGTACTGTTATTTACTTTCATTACATAGTTATTAGCATTATACAAATAATAACCGGCCAAGCTAGAGAGACTCTCGCTTGATGGGTTTCTGTACCGATATGTTTTGAAAATCGGCCATAACACGTTTGTTCGGAAATTCCCCTTGAATATTTATTTTGTTTAGTATTTGTTTATTTGATAATGTCAACTCCCTAAGTATCGGAAACTAGGAGCTGGACAAATATATTTTTTTCTTAAATAACTTAAATATTTTTTTTGTATGGGTATGTTTGTTACTTCTTCGCGCTTAAACGAGTGAACCGATTTTGTTAAAATTTGATGTGAAGGTAGGTTTGACCTGGAAATAACACATAGGATACTTTTTATCCCGAAAACAATTGTGGTTCCCGTGGGATACGCGAATAACTTCAAAATCTATGTTACTCTTTCACGCTCCAACGGCTGGACCGATTTTGATGAAATTTACTATAATGATACGTTAGACCTTAGAATAGGCTTTTTCACAGATTATCATATTTTTGTCTCGGACTAATGCAGGTAACACCGCAGGGCGTAGCTAGCTTACGATAATTGTTGAAACATTTGTTTCCAGGTTTTCATGTATATGAACCCATAACAGTGTATCCGATTCACTGGATTTACAGTAACTATTACTTTAAGAAGGAAGGAAGTTACTCATCAGCTCAATTCCACATCAGAGAGAATAAAGCAGATGAAATCTATGCTCACCATCTTTGGAACAAAATATCTATGAACTATGTTGTCGAACAAAACTCGCCTTTCGAGAAATTAGCTAGACAATACTGTCCTTCAATCTGGGCGGCCTATGGACATAAGTTTGGAATGTAAATGAATCAAATATTATAATTTATAAAAAAAATTTTTGCTTTTCACATTGAATAGACAATTAATCTATTGCAATTCTTCTTCTTCGTATGAGCTAATTGGCCAAGCTCTGGTGTCGAGAGTTTTCAAGCCACTTGAAGGCCTGTCATGGATTAAAAACTGCTTGACTAAAAACTAAGACTAGCTGCAGCCGTCATCCACAATTTAACCTACGGTAGCGCTCAGATGAAAATGCGACTTTAATAACTGCGACTGTCTTGTGCATGGTAACCCATCTAAACACCGTCCGTATTGACCGTTGCTGAGCTTCGATGATCGCGTCAGATCACTTTAGCTAGCTGTAAAAAAAACAAAGTACCTAGAACTTGCTTAAGGACGCTCCTTCTTGGTCGTAGTAATTTTCAATTGCTTTTTTTTTAATATAAATGTATGATCGAAGCGGTCAAGTTTATTTTTGTTGACGGTACCGTCTATCCCCGTTCATCTCCTACTGGCCGTAACTAGTGTTTTTCACACGAAGTTTTATGCGCTATTATTTGCAACGGGGCATAAAAGTAACCCAGGCTAGTTTATAGGCGGACATATCCCGGCTAATCCCGGGAATAGAATAGTATCCACCCTTTTATGTTCTGTACAACAGTAAAAACTTACTGTACTGGTGGTGAATAGAATGGTTATATGGTTGTTTATACGAATACGTCTGTATTTAGTGCTCGGATTTAACTTAGACATATGGATTTTTGCATGGTGGTAAGACATTTGCTAATGCCAGCGAACTAGAATAAACGGAAGAGTAACTGAGTTGAGAACCTCGTTGGCGCAACGGTTACCATGCCGGACTGCTAACCAGAAGGTTCCGGGTTCGATTCCCGGCCCGGCCGACATCTTTGTGCTTAACTAAATTTGTTGGTTGTGGGTCTGGGTGTTAAATATGTATCTATCTATATAAAATATATATGTATGTATATGTAGTATATCAGTTGTGTTAGCTACCATAACACGAACTAGAAATGGTTCAGTATGGGGTTAACCAGCCGTGTGTGAAATGAGTCCTAAAAAAAATATATAAATGCCGCATAGAACTTGGATCCATCTACGCACACAATTATACTGCTATCCTAACGAAACACACACACACAAAGCTCGCACGCAATTGGTGCCGTGCCACACCATGTGACGCCATGCGGCCGCGCGGGTAGCTGTTTTGCCCCGCCCACCACCTAACACCAAATTACTAAAATCATTATCTAAAATTGCATAACAAAGAATGCATGTTTTTGGTTAGGTTATGTTTTATTTAGAATAATTCATGTTTTTTTTTAATATCATAGGTGACGTATTAAAAAAAAAACAGATTAAATGTATCGTTGCACTAAAAGGATAATAACATTTACTATAAGTTACCAGATAGTAAGTCAGTAAAATAATTTAGCTTTAAGCATCAAACAGTGTTAGTATATTTGATTTATTTGATGGGCAAATTTAGTGTCCAATCAGTATTTTTGTTAGCAATTTCGAATACTTTGATAGAAAAGTGTGGATTTACAGTTAGTTATAAGATTAAGTACTTTCCTTATTTATTTTATTGCATTATCTGAATTATGTTGACAGGTTTGTTTAGTAAATTCATACATTAACTTAAAGTCACTATTTATAAACAAGATAGTGTAAGATTTAAACACGTGTATGGTGTATTTATTTTTATCAAATATTACTATGTAAAAACTATTACAAACAGGTTCCGTATCTTACTTCTTCTTGTTTTTTTATATTCCTTCTTACCCACATTTTTCCGTCACTTTTTTATAATTCGTACTGATTCAACAAGCAAGAGTTTCTGAGAAACTAGAATCGATATTAATAATATTATTCTAATATGAATTACCCGCACTTCACGCGAACGTATACGAGTATAAAAAGGTGTACTATTCTAGCATTCGCTCGTAACCATCTGTTTAACACCGCTCGAAGTGATTTCGAGTACCATGAAACTCGACGGGTGCCGTGATTGCGTGAAATTTTCATCGCACGGCGAACGTAAACGTCCAAGTTAACGTTTATCGACGAACTGTGAGTACTGTCACGGAATTAGTTCGGGAGTTTGGATAGCCGCTTTAGGTTGCCGAATAGGTAATTGTGCGGTTGCGGAATGAACTCGCCAAATGTGAATGTGGATTTTAGGGAAGCGGGCAAATCGAAAATAGGTGTTTGAGACTCGAATGGGAATGAAACGTGTAGATGAATGAATGTTTAAGTAAAATTGCTAAAAAGAACTGTTTTTGCTCTACTTATGTATAGAAATTGATCGTATTCAAATTAAAAAAAAAAAAACAAATACGTTTATTTGGGCTAAGGTTACATAATGAGTAAAAGTATATATAATAAGAATCCAAAGGCTCGCAAGGTAGTTTTAAAAACTGTGTTATGGGAGCCAAGAGTAAGAAGGAGGGAGGCAAGGTAGTTTTAAGAACTTATGCTAAAGTACTATACTATATAAGATAATTTACGCTGTTTATACTAAATTAGACTAAAGCCAAAATACAAAAGTATTGACTGGATTATAAAAACAAATTGGAAACAATATCGGTTGGTATAGAAAATGACTGGAAAATTTACCTGTTAGGGTATCAAGAGATATCTAAATAAACACTATTGAGAGTATGGTGGTTTTCTCTGTCTTATGGCCGCTACGAAAAAAAAATATGGTACGACGGACGCTACAGTGAAACTATGTGTATAATGTATGTTTATGATTTTTTTTCCGTGCGTGAAACGTCTTAATTTCCAAGCACGGAAAACTAAACAGTTTTTGTTTTGTTTTATTTTAACTGTACCGATCGTAACGATATTTCGGGACATGTGTAGCAGCCATTTATAGTTATTAATCCTAAACATACATATCGACGGTTAAAAGGCAAACTGCGTTAAGCGACAAATATTTGAGTTTTGAGTTATATACATATTTGGAATCAGCGATTTTTTCTGCGTCATCTGAACCCAGTTTTGTTCAATTCTGAGCACTTTTTTGTCGCTTGAGACCATTGCAAAAATTGGCCTATTTTTGGCTTGCATGGTTTAAAGCGACATGGAATTAGATCATTTTCGACACAAATGTATTTCAGCTGTTTTAAATTGTTCTTAATTTAATATACATTGGCACTTAAGCACACTGTTTGAAAACATGAAGTCGGGTAAGATAATTGACCTCGAATTAAAATAAACAGTGATGTCGCTTAAAACATTTCTCTTTTCATTCAAATGAAAGCATCGTGTCGCTTAAACTGTTTCATTCAGAGTATGTTTTAGGGCTATTTGGGACTTAAGCTGGTTTGCCGTGATGTGATATCGATGTCAAGAGTCATATGAGCCTGTAATGTAGTCATAATATTTTTCAATATTGGTCGTTTCAAACAAAACATTAAATACATTTTTGAACTTAAAACATTTTTCAACATGTCGAAAAACGGAGCCTTGGAGGATAATCATCTCGAAATCTACTTTGGCAGCGTAAATAGTGTCGGTTCATTCAAATAAATTTTCTCGCGCACATGTACTAACCTCCAGCGTGTAGCGAGAAACGCCATCTGCACGGGCGCTTCAGTCAGCAGTAATACATCGATGGGGACGGTTGTGTGTACAAGTTTGCTTCGAAGTAAGTATTAAACACACCACACGGAAACAGTATGCTGCTATTCTACTCAAGAAAATATGCTGTTTATAATTTATGTTTTTATGCAAGCATAACAAGAAACGGATTTAGTTTTACATGGGGGGAAGCTGGAGGAAAAAGAGGTGGCGATGAAGTAACCACGATTTTACAAAAGTATATTGCTGATGTAGATTCACGTGGTACGAATAAATCCCCGATTTTATACACAGATTCGTGTCCGGGTCAAAACAAAATCAAAATTGTGCTTGCAGCTTTTCATAATGCACTCTTGCAATCAGTGCATTTAGAGACCGATACAGATGAACTATTTGCTCCCAGGGCATACTAAAATTACGGTAGATAGCATGCATGCTACGATCAGAAATTCAGTACGAAACAACATTATATGAGCATTTTTTTTTAACGTGAGGAAATGCTTTTATGCATGCCCACCACACCTGGGGAAGTGGGTGGGGTATGTCGGGCTCGATGCCAGAAGGGCATCACTGCCCACTAAAGCCTCACGATGGCCTCCTCACCGGAGAGCGGGGTGAGGTTCCGCTCTTTGCATCAACCCACTATCCCGCCCACCTCGGCTAGCCGGCGACACTCCTCCTGAAGGGATGACTGCCTTAGCAGTGCACCACTTGTGCACCGCAACCACCTCGACCGTGAGTGCAATGGACGCTGGACAACTCGGGTCCGACGTCTTAGGTCCCCCGCAACGGGTCAGGTCTGTGGCCCCGTCACCTGCCACTACGGCCGCAGAGAATAGGGAGAGTGGCAGATAGTGGTGCCACTTCCTTCTTCCTGCAGATTCACCACGCCCGCCATCAACCGGTGGTGACCCCGTAGAGGTAGCGGCAGGTAGGAAGAGCGGCGCATCGTAGTACTGACACTTCTCTCCTGCCGTGGCCCCACACCTTTGGCTGCAGTGCCTCCATATCCACACCACAAGACCGCCTCAGTTGCAAAACCCCCTCCGGAACGAAGTTCCGCAACCTACTGGTGCCACTCCATCTAGAACTAGCATGGAGGAGTGAGTGAGTACAAGTCTAGGGAGTACCCGCCTCAGGGACCTTCTTCGCTTCCCCGTGGGTGACCAGACCACGGTTACTGACCGCCCCCGCCTTGACAATACGGGGCTCCACGGGGGGATTATTTGGGCACCCTCGCAATGGGCTACAGATTTTCAGCTGGCCAGAAAAGATCCATCCATACCAAGTGGAGACGCTGACTCACTTTGATTTCAAAAATTATGAAGAGATGTCAGACAAGTTTTTCAAAGGAAACCTCACAGGAAAGATTAGCAATATTTGGTAGCGATATTTGAAAATCTCCGGGCATAATGACAATTAAAAACAGTATGAAAGAAGATGCAAGAGCCGAGACAATCCCTATAATTAGACCGAAACCAATAAATGGAAAATATAAATCTATGCTGCAAATAACGTGGTAGTTATTGGCAGCATAGATAAATACAACGAATTGAAAAAACTGTGTGATAATGGTGTAATTCTAAAAATATTCCAGTTGGAATACACCAATCTGCCTCACCGAATCGGAAAATATAAACTAATTGATACCGACATAGAAGATGAGGTAGATCAAGATTTATAACTTTTTTGACACCATTGTATGCTGAATATGTAACTAAAATTTAAAACTAAAATATCATACCAGGTTAATTGATGATATAGACATTAAGATTAAAATATATATTTTTTTATATTAAGTGATTAATTAAAACGTTCCGTTAAAATTATAACACTCATAAACGCTGTTTTAATGCGATCATTCATTTATTCAATACCATTACAGGTTTATTTTTCTTATCGATTGTCATTAAGAATGAGGTTTATCTGACAAGCTTACAAACATTATTGCATTTTAGCGAACTTAAGTCAATCTGACTAGTATGTTCATTGTCGCGTGAGTCACTTTCCCTTTATTGTTTTTAACTCTTTGATACACTCTTGCCAATTTGACTCGTTCTATTTTTGTAATTATGTTGAGCTTAAAGCATTTTACTTCGATCTAAATATGAGGTCACCTGCACTTAAACATTTTTTGCTTCGAACTTATTTTAAATCCTGTGGCGGTTCAGTCAGTTATCCTTATCCCTAAATAATGCATTTGGGATTAAGCGACACTTATTTTTCAAAATAATGCTTGTTAGACCACGAAACTTTTGCAGTAGTAGCGTTTGAATAAATAAAAAATACGTTTTTCATCATTCTTTAATCCACCCAGAAATTTCTTGATTATGATTTTTTTTCCGAAATAAAAAACTTTGAATGGCTCTCCTGTAAAGTTCAAAAATTGTCGCTTAACGCAGTTTGCCTTTTAACCGTCGATATAAAAAAACAAGCAACGTCCATACATCAAAAATTTACCTCCACCATTACCCTACCATACTTACTCACTGGCAATCCAAAAGCCATTTTCTAACATAAATAAAATAAGTCTCACACGCCCCATACCTTTCAATTTCTACGTAGTACGGCAATATTCCCGAGACTATACTAAACAACTGTCATTTTATTTTATCACCTGGCTTTCGCGTAAACTCGTTCGCTAGTGATAAATTTTAATGTTAGGCACTCGAAATATTGTCGCGAGCCTTCTTGGTAGGGGCATGGTAGGAAACATTTTGAGTTCGGCGTAGCATCGTAGGAGCAGCGTAGTGTTGTAGCTTTATTTGTTTCGTAGCTGACGTAGCTTATTGCTACACATTATCTTGTAAGTATTCTTCTCATTCTTCTTCTTCTTCTTCGTATGAGCTAAGTGGCCAAGCTCTGGTGTCGAGAGTTTACAAGCCACCTAAAGGCCTCTGACATATGCATGACGGCTTAACGACTGCTTATATTAAGACTTACAGCCGGGATCAACAATTTAACGTGTCATCCGACCCACGGTAGTGCTCAGATAAAAATACCAGTTTTATAACGACAGTCTTGTCCAGGATTACACATCTAAACACCGGAAGGTGGCATTGACCGTTGCTCAATTTCGATGATCGCGACAAATCACCTTAGTTAGCCGAGCTACAGTCAATGGAGATCAATTATAAACTTAAGCGAGTGTCGCTTGGTGGGAAAAACATGTGTTTTTCAATTAGATGGCCCCTAGTTCGATCCCGACCCGACTTGTATTTCAAGTTGTGAGTGGATTTACATTCGCTTAACGTTAAAAACTTCGTGAGGAAACCGACATGTTTGAGGACCACAATATCCGAAGATGTGTGTCATCCGCCAACCCGTATTTGTACAACGAAGTGGATTCTGGTCTATATCTCTTTCCCCACGAGAGAAGGCCCCGAGTCCCAGCAGTGGGCATGTATAGTGGCTGCTTATGCTATATACTTGTGCAGTGCAGTGCATCAATTAGTTATTTACTACGCAAATATTATGTTCATAATTATTTTATCTAGTATCTACCTATCTAGAATGCTTTACATTACTTATAGTTTACTTTCCCAAATAAAAAAAGCCAACCAAACAAGTGGCAAATTCCTATTTTTTGCCCCAAACGCAATAAGAAAAACACATTAAACATTTGCGTCCCTCGAAAATTATAATATCAACGGAACATGTCCAATTTAGGAGTTCAGATATGATCCTTCAACCGACCCTTAGCTACGAATGTCATCTGGATATAATATATCGGACCCGAGGCATCCCTTAGGAGACCCTGTTAATTACAAGTACAAGTTTAGGGATACCTTTTAAATGTCATGGATGGAATGGAACTTTTTGGTCAGCTTTGAATGCTATGGCTGGGAAGTTTTGTGGTAATAAAATAGAATAACTATAATATTTATGTTTTTGCATTATAGCTAATAAATAATGTATTTAAAATAAACAATAAACTAATCTGAAAGGCCTTAAAAATATAAATATAGGGACACATTTCACACACGGCTAGTCAACCCCATACAAAGCCATTTCTAGTTTGTATTATTAAAAAAAAACAATTCAAAAATTTAATTTCAAGTAACAAAGACTCACATACATGTTAGAGAAAAAACTTTATTTACAAAAAAATTATGTACTACATAAACATACATAAATACCTTATATTTATGAATATTTATCATCCGAACCAAAACGTAACAAGTTTATTTCATCACAAAGATGTTGGCCGTGCCGGGAATCGTACCCGGGACCCTTTGGTTGGCAGTCCGACACGGTAATACGGCGATAATTACGCCAACGAGGTCGTCAATTTATGGAGATTAAAGCAGTCTCATTGCTGGCAGCATTACCACGTTGAATAAAAATGCTCAACATGTTCTATATTATTATTACCTCAAGCTTATTTTATGTCATCAATTTCTATGCATTTGTTAGTAAGATTTTTTTATTTAAGTAATAAACCTAGCGTCACTGGCTGGTAAGCCATTGTTTAGCAATTCAAGAATTAAATATGTTCTTTTTAAAAAAGTTTTCAAGCTGTTTCTCGCTTGAACTTATACCCACTAGGGATATTTCCCGTCGTTCCAGTTCGAAAATTAAATTTCAAATCCCCCGAATTTTTCCCGCCCTTCGAATTATTGCTGGCCTTAAGGACTTTTCGTGTGGTGATTATTTTAGCGGGGTCAAAGTGACTTGGTACTTTTTATTTACTGTTGCAATTTTCAAATACATTTTAAACTATAGAACTTTTTGTTTCTTTTTCTTAATTTTTATCGTTGAAAGAGAAACACAGTTATTAAGTAAATAGGTGATTAACATATAAATTAAATAATTATAAAATGTTAAAACTACATAAAGCAAAGTTTGCGAAAGCGAGTATGCGACGTCTATAAGAATCATAAACGAATTTATATTATGTTAACCACAATAAAAACTACAATAAAAAAATTGTAAATTAAGTTTTTATTGAGTATTATGTTGATTATAAATAAAAATGTATTTTATGGAGAAAAAAATATAGGTTATAGTAATGATTAACAAAAAACTCACTTGTACCATTAGGCTCAAATTTTACTTATCTTATCACCAGTTCATCAAAAGAGGCGTCACACATAAAAATATCCAAAAAGTATTTATTCTTCTCTACATAAAAGCAGTACATTCTTTTATAACCATAACTAAAAAGGTAAGAAGCACACACAAGTCACTAGGGGGCAGCAACGAGGCAGTTGTCAAAGCTCGTAATATTTTATTAGATAACCAAATAAACCTTGTTGGCTTTTGAAAATTTTATACACAGTTTTAGGAGAAATTTTTACTTAAAATGTCGAAATTTCGTCTCACATTTTTTGTTATCACTGTCAACTTTGTACATATTTTATCATATTGCATTCATTGTTGAGGTTTAGTTTATAATTAAAAAATCATATAAAATCCTGCGTAAATAATGGGGCTATGGTTTTTCCAGTTTTATTTCTAATTCAGTTTTAAGAAATTGTAACGATTGTTAGGATTCCAAAACACGATTACGTAAAATTAGCTCAATAGTTTTCTTTTAATGTTGTGCCTTTTTTTTTTGACACATTCACACACGGCTGGTTAGCCCCATACTGTTCTAGCTCGTATTATGGTCGCTAACACAACTGATATACTACATATACATACATACATTTTATATATAAATACATATTTAACACCCAGACCCACAGCCAACAAATTCAGTTAAGCACAAAGATGTTGACCGGGCCGGGAATCGAACCCGGAACCTTCTGATTAGCAGACCGGCATGGTAACCTTTACGCTAACGAGGTCGTCAAAAATTTGAATTTTTGAATGTAGATAAAATAAAGATATTAAAACAAAACTTGAGATTCGAGATCGTCTAACGATCTCAAATTATTTCATTATTTATCTACAGAAAAAAGTAAGCTTAAAATTTCAATATGTAATGTACATAATTTATAAATTTGTGTTGTTTTCGTAAAATTTCCACTGCTGAGAGGCTTTGCTCAAATTTGTATGGAGGTCCTGAAATCGGTACAATAGCGCCTTAAGACGTTATCGCTTAAATTATTTATCGTCTGTATACCAATCTCATCAGTTTTTCAATACATAAAATTTCTTTTCATTCTAGATTTTACGACAAAACCAAATCCTGCACAACCGCTGCGTAATAATTTCATAGGAAAATCTGAGCCATAAAGATGACACCGTAAAATATAATACGCACACATCTATTAATATTCATAATACAATTTAACGCAACGAGGTTAATTCACCTAAATATGTAAATTATCATGAGCCGACCGCCGTTTATTTCTAGATGTTTGAAAATATTTCCGTCTCTTTCCCACCCATATAAATTAATTATAGCGAGAACGAGACGCAAGCATTTGCGTGTATTATGAATAAGGAGGTAGGGAAAATTTTAACGGTACCTATGAGGGTTGTGAATGTTGAAATAACTTTCAAATATTGTCGCTAGGTGGACGGAAAGTTTGACTCCTAAGGGAAGCTGTTTTGTCCCTATGTTTGTGATGAAACTCGCAACATTTCCATAATACGAAACAGCTCTTGTGATACAAGGCGTCACAGACTAGAAAGTTTATTGTTGAATAATTTTAATTCTGTTTTTTAATGACACTTTTTGGATGGATTTGTTTAGCATGTGGAGCGTAGGGTTGCCCATATATGTGATATGCAGTTTGGGCAGCCTCGTCAATGTAGTGCGGGTAAGTTGAAAATATTACTTTTATAATTTCATACTTTTTATAAGGTTTGTTGCGTAGTAAATTATGTAAAATATGATAAAAATTCTAAAACACACATATTTATAAAAAAAAATTATAGAGTTAGAAAACAACTAAAATCCAATAACGCCTAAAATAAACACAACAGCAATCCATCATAGATTAACGAAAAAACAGAAGCGTAACTCAAAAACACCTATTCCGTAAATGAAGTTAATCCAGCAAATTGCGATCCTTCGCCGTAAAACATAATTAAAAATTCAATTCGGTGAAAAAGCGCGGCAAAAATCGGGCGAAAAAAAAATGGCGAGAGAAATCCGCGTCATCAATCTGAGGAATTATTTCATTTGCGTATTAAAATTCTCGTTTTGTCGGTCCGTGAATTATTTGCTGTCGTGTTAATTACTCGCACTGGCTTACTGCACCCAAGCGATTTAGGCAGCAAAGAGTATCTCGCAGATGTGACTACAATTACAGATTAGGTTTATTTTTGGGCCGAAATCGTCTTTTGAAAAAAAAATATGGGAAAGAAAGATAGAGATAATGAAATAAAAGCTTTTATTGTGCACGTGATACATAATAATAATTAAAATGTAGTACTATGTATGTGCACAAAACGAGCAGGTTCAGTATGTGCTTTAAGTACACAAGGCACTCCATGTGCATGTGCATGTATTTATTTAATAGACGCAACGAATATAATTTATTCAGCTGTGCATACATTTTATTATAATTAGTTGTACTTACCTAAAATAAATTATAATTATACTTTTTTGGTAACGGATACGTTAGAAAAAGATTCTAAATTATCGGACAAAACTAATAAAAATATGCCACAATAAATGGGTTTTCGATTAAATTAATTAAAATTAAATGGGAATTCGATGCATACTAGGGAACAATACAAATGTATGACATTTACTCGTACTTTCAAATCAAGCAAAATTTACAATTACTGATTACGAGTAAATTTTTTCTAAAAATATGATATTATTGTTAAGGTTTATCTATCTCGACGTTTTTATCGTATTTGTCTGGACGATAACATCTCTGTAGGTTTTAGGTCAGAATCATACTCGTAATAGTTGGAGGCTAACTTCCCTTCCCATCAATTGCGTAAAGCCCCATTGTCAATTAAAATGACTGTTGGTCATCTAGACCCCTACTAGAGTTACCGAGGGTTGAGGGCCTAATTAAATCTAGGTGGACAATTATGTTCATAACGTGTACCACGAATAACAGAAATAATACTATATGTCAGGAAAAAACATGGTCTATGGCTGTGCCAAATTGGCACAGTTGAAACACAAAATATTAATGCTGTATTATGCCGTATGAAATATAGGCCTGTCACTGTGTATTCCATCTCGCACGCCATCTAGTTTTGAACAATAGAACTGGCTCGTTTAACGAATAAATGTTACATAATTTGGACTTTCACGTTTCGTAACTAAAGTATTTTCCGTGTATAAAACATAGATTGTTTCTTTGACGTAAAATTGGCAACATCAGCTACTACAGAAAAGTAATAACACCAGATTTACCATCGGACTTGACGCTGTGATAGCACAGTAACATTAAGTCATAAGTATACTTTTTGTCCATTACTGCCCCCTTACTTCGACCATCCACGGTTAAATCGCTGATAAGTCGCTGATAATTCGCTGGGATTAGAGATGTGAAATACCAATAAATATTATTTGTGTCACTTATTTTTTTTTTACTTGAATAACCTCTTTTTCCGCTTTTTTGTTTTCAGGCTATCTAGACCAAATAAAACTCAGTAATAACAAGCGCTAAATTATTTATAAAGTTTAAACTTTTTCCCATGATTAATTTTATTGTTTATTGTGCTTTTATTGTACACTGTTCGACAACGTCTGTGAAAAACAAACCAACCTCTTTCATTTATGCTACAAATGTAATTTACTAAAACACCAAACTGGAAGTGGAACATAATTAAAAAGTCTGCAGCTGCTGTCAAAATTTCAAACACATGTCAACTGTGTTTATTATTAATAAATTAGTTACTTTACATACGTAGTTTCTAAAAAATGATAAAATTACTTCAATACCTAAGTATTGAATAATATGAAAGATACAAGCAGACAATCAAAGTAAAACAGAGAAGGATACAGAGAAAAAAATCAATGATTTTGTTATTGTGATTTCATGTATGTACGAAGCCATCTTCGACTACCATAGCATGTGACTGGAATAATTTGTAAATAAATATAATTGTATTACATACATACTTAAGTCGAATTGAAATTATATAAATTGACGAAAATTGAGTTCAGTTATTTCTGGTGTCTTCTATCTAGACTGCAGGAAATAGTAAATGAAATACAAAAATAGAAAATGTTTTTATTTATCACTTCCAATATATCCAATACATATTGCCAAAGACAAATTAATAATACTAAAAATGGTTTTAAGCTAAGATTACAAACCTAACAGGAATATTATGATGTAACAAGCTACTAGCAGAATATATCTATATTATTTAAATGGCACAATTTTTTACAAATTATTTAATACTCAACAATATTAGGTAGGTATATGTTGTAATCCAATAAATAAATTGATATTGGTGCAATTAGAAAGAGAGAGAAAAATTGTTTATTGTGCACAGACTTCTGAGTTTGACATACAAAATGACTTGTGTATTGTGTATGTGCACTAAAGGAGCAGGTTCAGCATGTGCTGAAAGTACACTTGGTACTCCAGCGCTGGTTTTCAACCTGCTCCTTTATATCCATTAATTAGTCACATAAATATAGGTAGTACACTATTATATAAGCACATGGTAATAACTTCAAAACTAAGAAAAATCAGTAGAGACCATCTTATATTAAGTTCTGAATAAAGATAAATAAAATATTTCAACATCATATTAAGTCATAAGTAATTTATTCACAAACATAACACATCAAAAAAATATTTCTTACAGTCATAGTATAATAAAATAAAATTAATTTTACAAATTATAAATTAATATACAAGCAGTATATATTTAATTATAAAGGATCCAAAGATAACACTGGTTATTTAATTAATTTGACAATTAATAAATTCATCAACTGAATAAAAAGTTTGCTCGATAAGCCATCCCTTCAACTTATTTTTAAAGTTAGCTGTAGTGGTGGTATTCACCACTAACTCGGGTAAGCAATTGTATACCCGCGGGCCCATAATATGAGTCAGCTTGGCTGACTTGGCGAGAGAGTGTTTGACAGGAACCATCTTCTCCGCGCCTCTAATGCAGCAGCGGTGTCTGTCGGTGTATTATAATGTAAAATAAGGCATGAGATTTAACAAAAGATTTACGCATTTAAACAAGTTTTATTTATAATATACATATTTTTTTTAGTTAGTACAGAAACCACATGGTTAATCAATACAGCAGTAGAAATAACTAATCAACAGTTTTAATAATAAAATGATAGCAATTTTATTATTATAGCAAATAACGGCACGGATAACATACATTTGTCATTGCTAGCCTGCAGTGAGTGCAAGCACACAGCTTACACCCGCCATTCAATCCTTAATAGTTATAAATTATTCTATATTAAATGTCAGGTATCTATAGACAAACATAAATTAAAAATATGTTAAATAGCTATGTTAATCGGTTGGTAATATAAGTATAAAATAAAAACTAGGTGTAATTTCTTGTGTAAGCATCTTGGTCCTAAACATTATAATTAAAGTGTTAATTTATAAGCACAATGAGTTAGTATGTATGTCTAATAACTTATATTAATTAAAAACATGAAGAATATCATTGTCCTGTCTTAAACAAAAACTTTTCCTCCTTAATTTTTTCTTAATAATATTTTGCCATGTTGTGTCCATGTATATTTCCAATTTAGTCTTATCTTTTCCTAATTGGCCTTATAAAAAAGTTGTTAGTTGTATTTGGTCAGCTTTTCATTAAAATAGACCCGTTGCTTAGCCACTGTCTCGGGCGGGAGGCCCAGGTCGCCGGCGCCGAGCGGCTGCCAACAGCCTCACATTTCAATTGATCGAGACTCGCCAGGACAGCATCACTACACGTATGTCTTACAGATTCTTCAATATCGCTCAATCTTTTTTCTAATTCATTGGCTTGATCGTCTAAGAAATTTACATTGTAGACACAAGTTTCAAGCTCTGGTTGCATTGAATTTTGATTAGATCGAAGTTTATCAAATTCCATACGGAATTCAGCTATCTCTGCACTAAATTTTTGCATACAGGTACGAAATGATCTCATCACATTGATAAGTTGGTGTACTGTTGAATCTGACAAAACCGAGGTGGCAGATGGTAACTGAAGTGAAGACCCACAGGAAGTGCCAGGCATTGGTTCGGGATCAATGTATATCGGAGATTTATCATTTGTTTCAATATTTTTCGCTACGCACTTCTCGCATCTCCACAGGCTTGTTATTGTGTTCTTGACCTTGAGGCAATGTTTATGATAAACACATTCACAATCGTTGCACTTTACGAGTCCCGTTGAAGACATAATATAATAAAATAATAAATAAATATTAAGTTAAGAGCAATTTCTTAGTATGAATTGCGGATTTACTAAAGATATCGAATTCAAATACGGAACAAAACAAACAATTATATGCACGATTGACATTCCATGACTTTGGTACAGGGTTGCCAGATGACAATAATTTTTACTGTTACCAAGGTTGGTAAAATATCTTGTAATTTCAACGGATAATCTCGTAAATGCATACATTTCAAGAAACTCTAATAAAATCAATGCTATTTATTTACTGTACTAAGTAACTTGTGTAGTCATATTCTTTGCTTGGGGTTGTTCAATTGAAAGAAAAAAAAAAAATTCATATTATATATAATTTTTATTAATTATATTCGATATCAGGGATGTTAGTAAAATAATCTTTATTTTTAGAGTATATCATTTCACCTGTTATTCTGACGTACATTTCTATTGATGGTTCGAAATGTTCGCAATTGCCTATGCGATTTGGGCCTTTAGCGCTTTCGGAAGCTAATAATGTACCATTTACTGTATCTGTGATAAAGGTATGCGAAAGAAGTCGTCAGTGTTAAAATCCTCCTAAAAAAAGTGTAGAGATTTTTGTTAATCTTGAATCTCGTACTGACCCTCTAAATTTTGTAATGATACGAGATTTCTCGTACTTCTGGCAACTCTGATTTGACACAATATTATTTTTTAGAGTTGAGAAAATCATAATAAATTATTTATTAAATCCAAAAAGGTTGCACACACTTAATGCTCTATAACATAGAAAATTTATTATAAACCTGGAACGTACGACTCACTCGCCTCTAATTCAACCACCAACTCGCTCCAATTTAGCTACCAAGTCGCTCCAATACGCCAACACCAAACCCCTTTGTTGTCACCATAGAATGTTGGCGCATATTGGAGCGACTTGGTGGGCGTGTTAGTTCGCTTGTAAGGTCGAAGTAAGGGGGCTGATCTTAATGAAATTGGGTGTAGTTTTTAAATGTTTTGGGATACATTTTTAGTGTAATTTATTGTTAATGAATACTATCTAAATAGAATAACATTCAATGTAAGAGGGTATTCCAAAATGGGAAATAAAGTGAACGTATTTTATTCGTTAACGTGAAGTCGCACCCGTTTTCTACATTTAGTTAACCAAATCTGTATGAACTTGTACATTACAAGCCATAATTATGAACACACACGGAGTGCGAATGTGTTAATGTGTGGATCGCCGGCGCGTGGCGTCACGCCGTGATTAGCAGTACGTGACAACCCTGCTAATGACTCCGCCGAAGCTTGTGAGGTTGTGAGTGAGGAAATCATAGTCACAGTTGTAATATCGCTCATTTGGCGCAACAATGGCGTAACTACCTATAAAGAGTTTTTAACCGGCCTTTCTTTTTTAACCGGCCGTCCTGACGTTGTCAGAAATGACGCCATTTCATTCAATTCACAAATGACACTCGCGCCATCTAGCGGCCTATCATTAAAATAACAATTCGGTCGATGTTTCACGGGTGTTATTACAAAAAAAAAGTTAATTCTGACGTTGTTGCACCAAATGAGCGATATGTCAACCTCTTTTCCGATGACGACAACTCCTTCATCGATAATAATAAAAAAAATATTCTGATTATTTTTCGTGTGAACTTCACTAAGTTTAGCTAGCTTTGATATCGTGAGTTTGCAAGCCATTTAAGGGTCTACATGGTCCAAGGGCCTGTATTAACTCTTTAACCGTCTATATACTTATTTGCTTACACCTTTTCCCACTATGTGGGGTCGACACAGCCCGTGTTTTGCTTCCACACTCTTCTGTCAGCCGTCATATCTACATTCACTCCCTCCTCTTTTATATTCTCTTTCAAACAATTCATCCACGTCTTCTTAGGTCGTCCTCTACTTCCACTACTTTAGCCGTCTGTATACGAGTATGTTTATATGATGATGATGATGAACACAGATCCAAATGGTACTATACTATTCATGGTATAATACATTGGCATAAGCAGGCATATATAGTACGGTATGTTTGTAGCGATATGCCATAATTTTAGAAACCTACAAACCTTCCATTGATCTTAAAGGTTTGGCCAAATATACCACTGAAATTACACCTACCCTACTTAAAAATATTATTTTATAAGTATGAGTAGCTAAAACAAGTTTACACTGTCCGGTAACATTAAAATGACTATAAAGTTTAATTCTCGTACTGTGTGAAACATACGATAGTCAAGTCAGACCTAGACTAGACAGACGTCGCCTAGAGATTTCACGGTCCATTATCGGTTCGTAGAGAGAGAGAGCTTAGATTAAATATCTATAGAGGATACCAAAAAGACAAAGCAATCGTCGAAAGCTTTTTCGAGTAGGGATATTCATTTATAAAATTAAAAGGCATGACTGACTGACTGACTTAGATATCAACGCACAGCCGAAACTACTGTGCCCTAGATAGTTGAAATACGGTACAGGAGTTCCTTTCATGGTGTATATGTTTTTTACATGATACAAGGATTTTTAGAAATTTGTAGCTCATAAGGGGAAAAATTTGAGGTATAACTTACATAAAAATATCTAATTTTGGACTTAGCACTATGAAAATTGATTTACGTGGATAAAAACTACTAGAGAGAATATAAGTTTTTAACAATGTGGTATTTTTTTTTATCATAAGCTAAAAGGTTAAGCTTTACCTAGTATTGAGAGTTTTTAACCGCTTCTAAGGCTAGAGAAGCTAATTTTTTATGAAAATTTTATAAGTACCTTTACGGAACCTTTACGTACCTTTACGGAAAACCAATTTTATATTTTAGGCAATCAGTTCAAAATAATACAAATTATCTCATCATTCGGTACTAAACTAACGCCAAAAAGTTTTGGCCAATCAGATCACCCCATTTTTTGGCGTATTGAAATATGCTCTTTGGTTTAAGGTTTCTAGGTTTTAAATTATCTGGTACATGAGATAGGGTAACTGTCGCCATTGTTGGCACTTACCACGCCGATCCTACGGTTTTAGTTTCAGGGTAAAAGCTAAACTAAACTCGTCGGTAGAATAGCTGATTCGGTGAAAATTGGAGTTTCAATTGTTGAGTAGAAAACGGGAAACATTTTGTTTAAGCTGGAAGATACAGAATCTTTAAAACTAGTTTGCAGATGCAAAATGTCTGACCAAGTGAGCGAAGTCGAAGAAGATGAATCGACTGAGCCATATTTTTTCGTCTGTCTTGACATAAACATATAATTAGATAAATCGTTATAATATGTAATAACATAAAAAAAATATTTATATAAAATATACTTAAGTATATTATTAATCATGAAAAGATATGTTTTAACTATAGGAAAAATACGAGAATATTATCAAACTTAAAAGTTTTTTTTTCATTAAATGGACTTGCGCTTCTCAATTCACCTGTTGGTAAGCGATATTATGATCTAAGATGGAGCGCACTTACCCAGAAAAAACCGGTTCATTCTTGCTTTAAAAACCGCTAGATTATAGTTTTCGGGGAACAGGGAGCATGGCAAAAACTTCCACACCTTCGCGGTTCGCACAATGAAGGTGGAAACAAACCGCTTAGTACGTGCCTTTGGTACCTCCACGGTATAACGATGCCTCCTAGGTGTTTCCCTGCTCGTCCAATAGTGGGATAAGAAGAATTAAATCATGGAATTCTGTCACACACTGTAATGTACCTTTAAAAAACTGAAAGGCTGGCCACCAGGCGGCGATGTTCAAGACTCTACAGTTTTAGCTTGCAAGAAGTTTCGTTACCAATGAGCTTTTTATCCAGAAGAAACCGGTTAACTCTTGCTTTGAAAACTGCCAGATTATAGTTACAATTAGTAGTTCCACTAACAACTAATTGACAATCAAATTCACACACAAATCACATCTCGATAAAGACATTAGCTAGAACAGTGATCAAGTTAGCGCCATTACACGTGACATGCGCCCAATTATACATGTCAAGCTCGCGGGACCGGGTTAGGGCGCGTGACACTGCCTCTAGTTTAGACGCGCCTTTATAATGTAACATTATTCAAATTCAAATTGTTTATTTCAGACTTTGGTCCATAAAATATTACCAAATAAGAATTAAAATTATAATTAAATACAAAAATTACAAGATTACATACACAAAATTAAAATTAAAATCTAATAAAACAAAACTATATCTTATTACCGACCAATACATTTTTTCTAAAAGGGTCGTTATACATGTGTATTATAGTTAGATAGTTTTTTTAAGTACGGCTGGTTAGCCCCATACTAAATCATTTCTAGTTTGTGTTACGATATGTATTATGGTTGTTCACACAACTGATATACTACATATACATACATAAATACTTCATATCAATACATATTTAACAGCCAGGCCAACAAATTTAGTTGATCACAGAAATGGTGGCCGTTTCATCAAAAATCACCGACAACTAAAATTATATTAAGCAGTAATACCGGTATACCAAGTTTCATCTAGACTAGTTCAAAATTGCGGCCTCTACGCGAGACATAAGCAAACATAGAACATATGTACATACAAACGAAACTAAAATTAACGAGTTAATGCATTGACTTCGCTCGCTCGGTCAGCCAGCTTATCCTAAGAGCGATAGGATAAACCGGCATAGGACTAACTGGTATATCCTATAAGATATTATGTTAGTCTTGCTGATTGACAGCAAGACTAATATAATAGTAAAATCAGCCGTTAAGTCATGTCATAAGCCTTCGGGCGGCTTGGAACTTTCGACACCAGATTTTGGCCAATTAGCTCATACGAAGAAGAAGATAAAGTTTTGGACTCATTTCACACATCCCATAGGATAAACCATTTCTAGTTTGTGCTATAGTAGCTAACACAACTGAAATACTACAAATACAATACGTAGGTAAATGTTTTATATACATACATATTTAACACCCAGACCCACAGCCGACAAATTAAGTAATGCACAAAAATTTTGGTTTTGCCGGCAATCGAACCCGGTACCTTTTGAATGACAATCCGGCATGGTATTCATTACGCCAACGAGGTCGTCAATAAGATATGATATATTATTCCTCAATAGAAGTTATTTAAAATCTTGGTAGATATATCTTAATTTACCTACATTAAAATAGAAAAAATCAGCAAGAAACAAACCTCAATTCGCACCAAACCTCTTTTAGGAAGAAGCTCCTAATAAAAGCGGTTCAATATAAACATTTGCTACCTAACGACGGTGCAAACGCGCCCTGACGGGCCAAGTCGGGGGAAATTGTAAATAGTGCTAGCACACGTTTAGTTTGCAATATTCGTGCGGTGCTGCGGAAATGGAAAAACTGGTATGCAGAGTAGAGATAATACAGAAAGTTTTTTGAAAATTCTCGACTTTGGTAAGTTTTTTTTTTTGGTAAACGTGCTCCAATTTCGGACGCAATATTGGTGAGTTTCAAAACCAAATTCCTGGTAGTATCAAAAAATCAGCTGAACCCAAGTATCACTGTAGCAGGATTAGATCTTGAGCGCGTGCGAAAGTATAAATATTTTGGTGCGTGGGTCAATGATGAATGGGATAGAGAACTAGAAATACGTACCCTGGAATTGCCCAAGCCACGTTAAAGAAGATGGAAAAAATCTTATGCAGTCGCCAGCTATCCATAAAGCTCAGAGTCCGAATGCTAAGATGTTACGTCTGGCCTATAGTATTGTACGGTAGTGAAGCCTGGACTCTGAAGGCCTCATAAGTATTTTGAAGCCTTTGAGATGTGGTGCTACCGTAGAATGCTACGCATTAGCTGGACACAGAGACTTTTCAGTGTGCGAGTACTCTAACGCGTCGGCGTGAACCGCGAATTGATGCAGACTGTCAAGGGGAGAAAAGTTGCTTATCTCGGTCATGTCTTGCGACACGAGAGGTATGAGCTGCTCCAACTCATAACGATGGGCAAAATCGCAGGAAAAAGGCGCGTTGGACGTAGAAAGATGTCGTGGCTACGAAATATACGGGAGTGGACAGGAATTGCCAGCGCTGAGAAATTATTTCGCTTGGCAAAGGATAAAACGAACTTCAGTAGGCTGACAACCAACCTCCAGTAATGGAGAGGCACTTGAAAAAAAAGAAGATTGGTGAGTGTTAAGCTAATTCTGTGTAAATATCATAGCTGTATTTTTTTTAGGAATATATATACCAGTTTATTAGAGAGAAATGATATGTGCTATTTATCACTACATCGCATTTTCTATCTGTGACTAAATAAGAAAGTAAAATACATGTTCTAAGTAACTTATTTAACCTTTTCAAAAATAAATGGTTTTTTACATAAACACAATTTATGACTAAGTTTCTGGAAGAAAATTATCTGGCAGATGACAATAATTTTTGATTTGCTATAATCTTGTTCAGATTGAATTCTACACTATTGTGTTGGTTTGTAGAGACAAACAAATTTGTATTACCTACAGAAAAAAACACATATTTGGAGAAATACAAGTATGTGTTTTTATGTTGGTACATACTCACGTACATAACCATAAAATTGTCTCAACTCTCAATTTATTTATTTTTTAATTATTTTGATTTCTCTGTTACCCTCGACTCTATGTATAAAGGGGGTACCTCGATATCGGAAACGCTGATGTGTGTAAGTCGACGGGAATTAGACGTTACGACTTGTGGGAATCGACCGCGGATGGTTAGCCGCCATGTTTCCATGTATATATGTAGGTATCAGTGGTACCTAATAGCGAGAGAAAATAAAGAGAATTGTTGTATTTTTTAAACAATACAGCTAGGAATTTGACCAGTAGGTTGCTTGGGTTTTTGTTAATAAAATCTTATATCTTTAAATGAGCAATATAAAATTGGAATCTCGGAATCGGCTCCAACGATTTTCATGAAATTTAGTTTAGGGGTTTTAGGGGGCGATAAATCGATCTAGCTAGAAATCATTTTTAGAAAATGTCATATTAAAAAAAATACCGAGCAAGGCTTGGTCAACTAGGTACTGTAGAATTAAAGAGTTAATATCCGGAACATGAACATGACCAAGACAGATGGCATGATAGGAGAGAGGCCTATAACCAGTAGTGGGATAAAATCGGCTTTGGATGATGATTATAATCCGTAACATCACAGGCAAGACATGGATGGGAGCTGCGCCAAATCGGGATGACTGGCGTACCAGAAAAGAGGCCTATGCTCAGCAGTGGGTGATTACAGGTTGATAATGATGAAGGAAAATAACAAAATACTAACTTTAGTAAAAGTGTGAAGTATGAAAATAGAATGTAATTGTGTTAAGTGGTGTAAAGTAGGTTAAGGTTTCTTTTTTTTTTTTAACTATTGTTATTGAATCCAAGAGATATCAATAGAAGTATGAGTTAAACCTTTTATATTTATTTCTAAATAAAATGTGTTATAGAAAAAGTTAAAAAAGGAATTGTAATATATCAGAAAAAGTTCAATTACAAGGTCCTTAATACTGTGATAAAGTTTTTTATCATATACCGTACCCTGCACAGAGACACAACTGTCTTAGATGTACTGTTAAGAACATCAAGGTACTCTTTATTCACCAATAAAACATAATTTTAGAATCCCATATATAAAGCGGCATCGGTTTACGGTTGAGGTGCCCAAGGCACGCACAAAGCGTTTTGCCTCCACCTTTGTTGTCCGAACCGCCAAACTATGGAATTCCTTGCCGAATTCCCTGTTCCCCAATGACTACAATCTAGCGATTTTCAAGGCGAGAGTGAACCGGTTCCTTCTAGGTAAGCGCGATCCACCGTAGACCTCAATATCACTTACCATCAGGTGAATTGTGGTCAAGCGCTGAACTATTCAGAGTAAAAAAATAATAAAAAATCTTACGTACAATACAATATACAATACAAATACAATACAAATAATTTATTAGGCCAACTTACATTCTAAACAAACTAACATTAAATATAGGTACATTAACTAATTAATACTAATTCTAGAAACTAAGTCTTAATGTAAGTGTGGTGCCTAGCTCCTGCAGTAGGATACCCTGTGTTAGCAGGAGCTAGCTCTCTTCAGAGGTGCTAAAAATAAAGTTCAGATAAATATGTTGTAAACAAGGGTAAATTAAATAATTATCAAGTAAATAAATGTATAAATAGTATAGTATACCGCTACGAAGTGGACACTGAGTGGGGTGTCAAGACCACCAAAGTGTGCTAGCGTGTGTATGTGAGTGTGTGTTTGTTTGTGAGTGTGTGTGTGTGTGTGTGTGTGTGTGTGTGTGTGTGTGTGTGTGTGTGTGTGTGAGTGTGTATGTGTGTGTTTGTGTGTGTGTGTATGTGTGATTGTATGAGAGAGAGCGAGTGTTCTTATGTATGTGTGTGTGTGTAGTAGTGCAGGGTGCAGTTTGGAGGTCAAGAAAAGGGCAGTCCGGGTTATATTTTTAGGCGGACTATACCCTCCGTTTCCGAGAAGTTAAGGGTCATCAGGTGATTTCTAATTAATATTCGAAGTGCATGTTTGTTGCAGTCTATAAATTTAAGTTTGTTATTAAGTTGATAGTATATGTATGGACCTAGTATGGAATAACATCTCCGGCCTATTTCTGTTTTGCATGTTGGAGTTACCCATCTCAGCGTTCGTTTTCGAGTAACCATAGATAGTGCATACTTATGGTATCTCAACGTGCATGCTTCAATGAATAACTGACGTACCCGTAACTGCTTAGTTTCTATATATAGTGCGTCGGTATCATGTCTGTAATGTTTATTGTGTGCTACTTTCAGTACTAATCTTTGTGCTCGTTCCACTTTAATGAGGTGTGTGATGCATGCACAGCCCCAAGAAGTGATACAGTACGTTAAGATAGGAATACACAATGCTGTGTATACCATGTTTATGACTCGACTATCAGCAACTATCCTGAGCCTTTTAAAGATAAAAATGAGTTTCTTGATCCTGCCACTTATGGATTGTATTTGTTTGATCCATGACATGAGCTCATCAATATAAATGCCTAAATACTTGATGTCTTTCACTTGTTCTAGTTTGGGACAGTTACTACTACGTACAAGTTAACGGAATTCCCCCGAACACTAACATAAACAAAAGAACTCTGCATTCGACCCACACAAAATACTTTTAATCCATATTTACCGAGCTCATAATATTCGTACGGTATCGCGAATCGATAATTAATTAATTACCGTATAGGAGCGCCGTGGCACCTACCGTACTATACTATACTATATAGCTTAGCATGCAGCCGTAACTAGCGCAACGCTGGATTTCCCTTGAGGACTTCGTTCAGTGTTGGCAAAGAATAGGGAAACAGAAGTGGGAACTATCTGAAGATTTTGGGCTTGCCTATTAAAAATATTGAAAATTTTTCATCCAACTATAATACTTATGTTAGTGGAAAATTTTGGCCTTCGGGCGGCTTGAAACCTATCGACATCAGAGCTTTACTTAGCCACTTAGCCAGTTATTTACTTAGCCACTTCTGAAGAAGAAGAATTCTGTAAAATATTAGGTTTAAGTAAAATATAGTACAACTAGCTGCGCACCACGGTGTTACCCGCGTTAATCCGGGACAAAGAAGTTAATCCGGGATAAAGGTAACCTATGTTAATCCAAGGTCCAACCTATCTTCACATTAAATCTCACCAAAACCGGTCCAGCCGTTGGAGTGAGACGAAGTAAAATCAATTTTAAAGTCATTTATGCGTATCCCACCGGAACCACAGTTGTTTTCGGGATAAAAAGTGGCTATGTGTAAATCTAATGTCTAACCTATCTTCACACCAAATTTCATCATAATCGGTTCAGTCGTTTGAGCGTTAGCCCAGTGAAATTAGGTAAAAAAGGGGTCAACCTCGGAATGAAAGATAATAAGCTGGAAATTGGTAAAAACCTTTGTTTTGTTACCCTAAATATTGTCTCAAAAGTCACAAATGCTATCGTGTCCGCGTCTTAAGATATAGAAGGTCACGAAAAACTATTTTTTGCGAATATCTCGGTTCCTATTGCTTAAATGATATTTTCACCTATCATAAAAGTTGTAGAGTATAAAATTCTCTACAACTTTTGTCTAAACTTTTTTTTATACGATCAACAGTTTTTGAGGTAGAGCGCGAAGAGTGCGGCTAGTGCGGCGGATGAGCTAATGCAGGGTCAAGCTTGACCCTGCATTAGCTCATATATGACTGTACGCTGCGCACTCTTCGCGCTCTACCTCAAAAACGGTTGATCGTATAAAAAAAAATTTAGACAAAAGTTGTAGAGAATTTTATACTCTACAACTTTTATAATTGGTGAAAATATCATTTAAGCAATAGGAACCGAGATATTCGCAAAAAATCGTTTTTTGCGACCTTCTATATCTTAAGACGCGGACACGATAGCATTTGTGACTTTTGAGACAATATTTAGGGTAACAAAACAAAGGTTTTTACCAATTTCCAGCTTATTATCTTTCATTCCGAGGTGAAACCCCTAATATGACTGGGCTACGTGGAGTTTGTAAGTAACAAACACTTATACGCAAACTTTCACATTTATAATATTAGTAGGCTTAATTTAATTTTGTAATAATATATATTGTTTTTACAATAATGTCTAATGACAGTCAGAGAAAGAAAATATAAGCAAGCACTTGTGTATATTAAGAGTTTCAATCATATTTTATTACTCCTTACATTTGACCAGCAGGTTTAACAACACAATTAAGCGACACTCCAACTAAGGGAAAGAATGACTAGTCTAGAAAAACTGGCCCTCTAGGAGGCTGTCGGATCACACTGTTAGGTGCTTGTCAACTTTTGAACTTGAAATGGTTGCTAGCCAGGCGAGCACTAGAAAATGCTTGACCACCATGCTATGGTTTCCTCACAATGTTTTCCTTCACTCATAAGTCGAAAATAACAGGGATCGAACGCACAAATTTTTCGAGACGTGAGGCCGCCGATCGCCGGACTGACGACGACCTCGTTGGCGTAAAGGTTACCATGCCGGTCTGCTAATCAGAAGGTTCCGGGTTCGATTCCCGGCCCGGTCAACATCTTTGTGCTTAACTAAATTTGTTGGCTGTGGGTCTGGGTGTTAAATATGTATTTATGTATAATATGTATGTATGTATGTATGTATTTGTATATGTAGTATATCAGTTGTGTTAGCAATCATAATACGAGCTAGAAATGGTTCAGAATGGGGCTAACCAGCCGTGTGTGAAAGTGTCCTAATATTTATTTATTTATTATTATTACTGAGTTCTTATCGCTTTAGGACCTTCTACACAAGTCCTTATTCTTTGGCCATCTGCAGGCGCTCCCGCCATGTCATGTCGCCTATTAAGGTGGCTGGCATGTGAGTTTACAACAAGTAAATAAGGCCCACGTTTACCTTGTTATTGCTTTGCTATTGGCGACAATACCGACTTGTTTGTTTGAAAAATTAGCTCCCCGTTGTTGGGTTTGGGTGATTTGTGCTGGGAAAAGGGGATTTGGTTTGGTTTACCAATTGTGGATATTGAAGGTTAAAAGAGTTATTGTTCAGGCTTTTTTTTTACCGCAACGCATATAATGGTTTTACGATAAATTTATTTTCCTGCATATTTTGTTTTTTGTTGGGTCGGCTCAGCAATATTTTACTGAAAGTTTTTTTTCAATAATTTTAATTTTCTTTTAATAAAAATGCATATCGAGAATAGAACCTCCGTAGAACTCTCTGAATCATGGCTTAGTTATTAATTTTGCGTTAAACAATACAGATTCACGCAGATTTACCCTGACGGGTCCCCAAATGACACTTTTTGTTGAATTAACCAAATTTTTACTTACAATAAAAAGTATTGTAATAATAATGGCTAGTTAAATAAATAAATAAAAAATATTGGGACTCATTTCACACACGGCTGGTTAACCCCATACTGAACCATTTTTAGTTCGTGTTATGGTAGCTAACACAACTGATATACTACATATACATACATATATATTTTATATAGATACATATTTAACACCCAGACCCACAACCAACAAATTTAGTTAAGCACAAAGATGTCGGCCGGGCCGGGAATCGAACCCGGAACCTTCTGGTTAGCAGTCCGGCATGGTAACCGTTGCGCCAACGAGGTCGTAGTTGATCGAACATAGCTTCATTTGTTAGCAAATTGTTTTTTTTTCTTTTACTCTGATGGTAAGTGATACTGCGGTTTTTGGTGGAACTTAGAAGAGACCGGATCCATCACGCCTTAAAAATGTCTAGGTTATATTAAAGTTATTGAGGAACAGGAACTTCGGTAGGAATTGCAAAGTTTGCCGGTTTAGACAACAAAGTTGGAGTCAATGCGCTTAGTGCGAGCCTTATGTATCTTTACCGTATGTATATGTATATGCATTCTTTGCGTTTATATCGAGTAAGCTGAAAAACATATATTTTGTTACAGCATATAATAATCCCACAGTGCATAATGTATCTAATTGTTTGTATTTATCGTGTCTTGTAAGTGGGCATGTAAATCCCTCGACAGACGGCGGGTCTTGCCTTAATTAATTTGACGCAGGTTTGACTTACGAATTAGTTAGCGGTAACTCGTAGATAAAGGTGGGTTCCACAGGTAGATTTAATGAGAATGGAAATTTGCATAAGATATTACTTAGTACGCCTATTCTATTTTAAAGGCCTATGCTATTTTTATTTAGTAATTATAATTATCATTTATAAATATATTTATTATTCTTAAGTTATGTTCAAAATTGTTTTTATCATTACTTCTAGTAATTTACTATTGAAAACATTATAAATATACATTCAGTAAAGAGTTTTTTTATCACAAAATTAAAAGGATGTTAAATATGTATTTTAATTAGTCCATAAGGCGGTTAATATAATATCATTCCCATGAATTATCTTGGCATAATAAAATTGCAAAAACTACTTGTTTTTTTGTTATATGTTAAAGTTTATTAATATTAAAACCGAAAAAAGTTGCTGTCCATTTTTGTATTCATGTAAATTTTGTACAAAAAATTCACAAAGTCTAATAAATCTCTATATCAAGCGTCATTTCAATACGTTTAAAGTTACCAGGAAAGGGTGGAAAAATAAAAACAATAATACCCGGCTCTGTGGTGCCTTTGGGACCCATTTTTACCCGGATAACACTTTTTATCATATTTATCGACTGATAAATGGTGCACAAACGTCTAGTGCATTTTTGTGTTGCCTTTTGTACTGATATTGGTTGTAAAAACTACTAACCACTTTTTTTCTATTAACCACTTCATTGCTTTACATGTTGAACGATAAGTAGAATATTGTTTTTCATTACAGATCTTTGATTTTACTATATACTCATAAAATATAACTATAATGTCCCAAAACCAGATACCTACTTAAAATAAAATTTATAATTAAGGACACTTACATTTAAAAAGTGCATGTTTCTAAGAGCAAAAAGAAATAAAATAGAAACGCTAACTTCTTCATAGCATTTTGTAACGCAATATAGGTCGTCAACTAAAAAAACCCTTTGAAATTCGAGTCGCGATACTAAGATGTAAATCTGTATCCCCCATGCTTTTACCCGATACGAATACGATATGTGTTGTCGCTGGTAACAATCGATTATCTCCTATAGATACTGCATTGCAACATACGAACAACCATAAAGTTTAGTTATGTACACTGGGTGGAATAAGGTCAAACTTAGTGTGATAACTATTGCTATATGTTGGTACTATTAATCTTGGTACTGTTTTACTAGAGACAATAAACGATTTTTTAATCTGTCACTCGGAAACATTGCAAAGAAGTAATGGATGAAAGTTCAATACAAACAGAAATGCCTGGTGTAGGCCAGATTCAAATAAAATTAAGAGAAGCCTATAGTGACTTAGTAGTGACTTATATTAGGCTAAGGAAGATGATGATGACGTCTATGACGACAGTCTGAATAATTATCTTAGTAGTAAAGTTAACCATTGCAAAATTTATTCCCAGGTCTGATTTTAGGTTCAATCCTTGAGAGAGTTTTCCAAATAAAAAATTGTGTATGGTTTAGGTTCTAGTAACAGTGAAGCGTTTAATACCGCTTTTATTACGAGTAAAATATCATAAGCATTTTTAAGGGTACAAAAACAATATTTATGTAATATGAATTAAAATATATAGAAGAAATAGCTTCGTTAAATGTATAATGACTAGAACTAGGATCTATGAAACATTTAATAAGTTAAACAGAAAAAGATTTTTTTTTTCTGAGTACATAGTAATATTTGACTTGAGTGCGTCTACAAATATATTTCTTAATATCTAGGCAGGGTAATCTATGGCTATCACTAATGTCACATGGGATCTCAGTAGTGCTTTGTGCTCAAAGGCACCTGTTTTCGCGAATTCTATATTCGATGTTTTTCGTGATAGTTACTTAGCGGTTGTTTGAAGTTGTTCACTTGCGGATATAGAGGATTGAAATATCCATAATAGGAGAAAGATACAATTTCGGTAGAGCGACTACGTCATTGGTAAATCCCATTTATTTTAGCTATTATAGTTTGAAATTATTTATTATCGATAAAATGTATAATTCATAGTTCTTTGTTATAACTACTATTAATTAAGTTATTTTACGTGTAAATTAATAAGATAATAATAAGTAATATAACTATTTCAATAAGATTGTATGTTCATAATGGACGAAAATGTTGGGACTAAATTTACTTTATTGTAACACCATAATATGTTCAGTTTAACAATAAACGTATCTGAATATTATCTATTTGCGATTTTCAAAAAACGGTAAGTAGTTTTTTTTTTTAATACTTGCAATGTAAAACACAATTAAGTATATTTAAACCTAACAATATTTACGTGCTTATCCTATTTCCTAAACAGAAATTCAAGTTAATGTGTTAAATTAAAACATAGGGTATGGTTTTTGACGTGACAACGTCTTAAATTAGGTTGCGGCTGGGAGTCACTTATGAAAAAGTGTAACGCCCGGTAACGTTACAATGAGTCACCGAACGAGAGAGAGGCCCGCCGAATGCCTTGCGTCTCTCTCCCACTCATCTATGATCGGTCTGCCGCGCGCGCAGCACGCGGCAGACGTTGTCACGTAAAATCTTCGCCCGTAAAACCGACTTTACAGGCAACCATTTTTTTTAAATAAACCTAATTTATAAAAATTAAGCCCGATAAAATCAAAACACAAGAAACCAGCGGGTACCGCTCTAAAACCTATTACACACGAACTACCTACTTAATTAAGTTCAATTCATTACCATCCTTATCTCCTTAGCTTACCGTAATGCAGCGTCATTTTAACGCCAAAACGTTGAACAAACAGAATTTTTGTCACCATGTCCAATGGAATTAACATTACGGGGTAGAAGCAGCTAACTTATGACAGTCCGTCACGCAATCGTGTCATGGTAATGACAGAATAATAAATTATGTTGTAATAAGTTATTATAATGTACACTCAGCCTTATGATAGGGTAATAGAGTAATTAGCAAATTCGGTAAATTAAAAGTGGGGTCAATGATACGCGTGTGGTAAGAAAGGGTTAATTAATTTAGTATATTATTTGTTTATATTGTCCACAGGTATAAGTATATTAAATTAATTTTCACATTTCACGAGCGAACATAGCACTTATCCCATTATATTAGAAAGACGAAAGCTTGTAAGTAATTATGTATGTTTATCTATTTAGCGCTGAAGCGAGTGAACCAATTTGTATGGAGTTTAGAAAGGAAATAGCTAAAACACTGTCTTCTTTTAACAGCATTTGGTTTCTATCCCGGATTTTTTCTATCACGGGCTGCAAGGCCCTAGTCTACTTGCTAATACTTATAGCAAATTATATTAGGTATTGAGGCTTTCTTACATATGAAGCTTTTCTGAATGAATCTTTAAAAATCTAGAAATTTTAGTCTATCAAGAAGTCGTCTATTAAAAAGAAAAAATCTCCTAGGAACATATTGCATTTCTAGAGAAAATAAGACCACTCAATATTTTTTTAGTAGACTGGCATAACGATTGTCTACTATTTCTATCACTATAATGGCAAAACGCAAACCTATATGGCCTAATATATATTGGCCCAATATGTCAGATGGGACCAATTTGTTTTCTTTTAGCGAAATCTCAAATTCAGCACAGGGCAATATTTACGATCGTGTTTCAATATTATTATGCAAACATATTTATTTTTATGTACCCACTAATTATCTTTATAATATATGCCGTCTATTTTTATAACTCAGAAGGTACGTAATGTAAACAAACGCTCACCAGTTCAGCCTACTTAATATGCACCCTCAGGGAGGCTCAACTAGTATAAAATAGTTAATTTTTAATTACAATTTTATTACTAGAGCGCGTCCCATCCAATTACCGAAAGATATATTAGAATCCACCTCAAACAAATTGAAAATAAGGGTTGGGTTTTTTTTCAGTGGAAACTAAGCAGGATAATCATTAGTAAACATATTTATATAAATTAAAACTTGGGAAAAATGAAGAGAAGAATGAAATAATATTTAATTGAAACTAGAAGAAGGTGATATGCAAGTAAGAAGGAAGGTACATAGATGAAACGATGATAAGCTTAGTCGGGCGTACGGCTGCTTTTCGTCCCACATGCCGTTGATTTGATGCCTGCCAATGAGCTCTTGGTAAAGGAAAACATCGTGAAGAAACCATAGCATGGTGGTTTGGAATTATTAAGCGCTGGCTCGGCTAACAACCACCCTCAAGTTAATAATCTGTCGCCTTTCCAGCCTAGGAATTCACCTTTGGATAGAGTGTTACTAACTCATATGATTACGCCCCCCGCTGGTCAAATACCTTGCAGTTCTGTACAAAAATGCTCTTTTTTAGTATAAATTCTAAAGTTAGGCCATAAAAACAATTACTTTACTAAGTACAGTCGGACATACATACATTTACTATGTGTAAATATGCTGTAGCTTTTCTTATATCACGATAAATCACATTCATAGTGAGGACTGCGAAGCTTTGGAATTCTCTGCCTGAGGCTCTGTTTCCTGAGATCTTCAAATAGGTTCCTTCTAGGTGAGCGTGCTTCAACGTAAGCTGCATCGTTGCTTAGCGTGAGGCAAGCTGTGGTCAAACTCAAACGTAATTCAAATAAAAAAAAAATCTTTTTACTATTCAAAAATGACATTATTCAATTTTAATTATTGATAACATATAAAATAAAAAACGTGAAACGCGCCACCTACGCGAAATAAATCTGCAGCCACTCTCCACACTAAGGCAATACACCTGCCATAAATGTGACCGCATCTGCGGCTCTCGCATCGGCTTGTTCAGCCACGAGCGCAGATGCAATAACAATCCGGACGCTACATGAAATCATCTTTCGTAGATGAAATGGGCCAATGATGATGATGATGATGATGATAAAATAAAATTAATTAACAAAAATGTTTTTTGACATGAATAATTTTGACATGTAATATAATACTGTGCGTTCAACAATATTTTAAGTACACATTAACAAAAATATAAATTTACTAAAAACTTCTCTTACTTGCATATATTCCAAGTTGGTTTAATATCCTGTGACGGTAGCGTAGTGTAGCGCTAACCTAACTTCAGTGCAGAACACGCACGTCGTAAACCGAGTGAAAAACGATTGGTCCGAGCAAATCGGACGCGGCATCAATTGTGTGATGTTATTGATATTGAGGGCAAGGAATAAATAATACCGGGGTGGGAGTCAGGGCTAGTTACGGTAAGTATTTATATATTTTTAATTTCTGTAGTGAAGGTAACTGGAATAAGAGGGAGGAGGCCTATACCCAGCAGTGGGTGGATGTAGGCTGATGATGATGATGAGTGAAGGTAGCTGTTGCATCTATTTACTATTACAAGTTACGTCATAATGATAAGTCTGTAATTCAAAGAAAACACCCAATTAGGTTCTCCTGTGGTAAAGAATACAATTTTGTTTTGCCTATTGCTTGAGAGCATAGATGTTATAAAAAAAAACAAATAAAATACAATAGAAGTAATTATTTGATATACTTATACAAAGCTATTTTTTTTAATCCTGTATTCTTGGAGTCGGTGCCAGCAAAGAAAAACAATTAATATTTTTTTTTAACAAACATTTATTTGTTCTTCTTAGATGGCACTGACTCCAAAAATACAGGATTAATAAAATTTAAAATAGCTTTTTTAAAAGTACATAAATCTTTATGTTCTTGATTTGATGTAGGCATATAAATATTTTTCACTTTTTAGTTACAGTTAGTATTTACTATAAAAGTAGGCATGGTTTTGAAGTCAGTTCTTTGTATTTTAAAACTCCTCCTCCTTGTTTGAAGTCGGTTAAAATAATCATGTAAAGTATACTCGTAGTATCTCAATTTTATAAAGGTATACAAAACCCCAGCGTTGTTTTCCTTGAACAGCAAAACGATATTACAGCAAAATCTAATTTCGCCAAACTAACACATTCAAAATGCACATTCGCAAGCGAAAATAAAAGGAAACTGTAACGAAATTCGCCCAAAATCAAATTCCGCCGAACAAAATTTTGCCCGCGGCGAGACAACACCTGTATTACCATAACAAGACGTGAAATTTGAATGTCCACAATCCAATAACCCGGACTCGCCGTCCGGAATTAAGTTATCCACTTTTTGCAAGAAAAGACGGACACGTTAACATATGAATATGACAAATTGTCCAGCAGCGGTCAGTCAGGCCCGGGCTATCCGCGGCGCTCCGAATTTTACGACACCCCAGGGACAAGGGGACCAACTTGAAAATTTTTCATCCCCGAATAGCCCCGAATAGCATAGGAAGAAAAACGGCCAGGTCACTCGTCAAAACTGTTACAATTTCTCAGAAACAATAATGGGATAAAACGTGGTGTGACCAGTGAAAAAGCTATTATGGCTACTGTCAATGTTATTTATTTGGGAAGCGCATGTTGTGAATTTTTATTTTGTCTTGGGATTTCGAGTTACGGGGGCGAAGTTTGATTGAAAGTGACTTAGGGCTTATATTTTCTCACGTATTCTTTTTTTGAGGATAAATAATTGTAGAGCTATTTATTTCATTTAGATTTTTAACTCAATAAAAATAAGAATTTTTTATGTGAATTCAAAGGATTAAAGACAAAATCATGATTTTACAGTTTTTTCGGTACAAATCGCAAACGTCGCAAATGTCAAAAAACAGCTTGGAAACCGTTTAAAGAACCAATCTAAGAATATTTATACTTATGTTTGTACCACAATCCGAGTTATCAATATAACAAAACTGGTTCAATAAACATTATTCAAGATTTTTATTTTCTACTAAATATTTTTAGAGTGGTTCTTCAGACGGTCTTTAAGCTATTTTTTTTTACATTTTTTACCGTTTACGACGTAAAGCGAAAACCTATTAAATCAAGTTTTCCCTTTATCTTCGCCTTCATAGATTTGTACTTTAATTCTGCAGCAGATATTAACAGCATGATAAGTTTCTCCATTCTTTTATTCTACAGGTATTACATAGTTTTAAGATTTTTAAGATAGATAGGAGATAGAAAATTCTTTTTTGGACACAAAAAAAGACATATTAAAATAAAATTAACTTAAAATTAATGTTCCACAATTGGCGGCCTTATCGGTTAAAGCGACCTCTTCCAGGTAACCTTTGGATGGAAAGGATTATACATATTATTAAAGGCTATACACATTATTTCGAAACCTAGAAAACAAACCAGCGCGTCTCGTAGGTTATAATGAAAATACTGATTTGTGAGTGTTGCGGCGACAGTAATTCCCAAATGGAATCACGAAGAGTGCAGCCTCCGTCGTGGACCGAATTGCAAATACGTATGTCGGAGACTTTATCCGGCACGCCGATTGGATGCGAGAACCTACTTGGTTACATATTTCAAATACAATAGTTCACTGGTCTACAGTGGTTTTGTTGCCATAGATATGAAAATGATTTTGGTTTATGCACACAATTCATGAAACTATCAATGATTTTGTAAAAGTGGCTAAGTTTTTTTTATATTGCTAGTAAATTTAATTTCAACTATTAAATGAATTTTTAAGAATTATAAAAATACGAGCATATTGAGTACTTTAAAAAGACTGTGTAGTCTTCAAAAATACTTTATTTTTTTGTTGCCCTGGATATCATCGCAAATCGCTACGTTTTTAAGTGCCCAGATTACTAATAAATTCATATAAGTACTCAATGAGCTTGCATTTTTATGTTTCTTACAATTTTTGCATTTAGTAGTTTAATTATATTTACTATTCATAATGAAAACAGAGCAAATTTTACAAAATCATTGATAGTTTCGTGAATTTTGTGATAAACCCAAATCATTTTTATATCTATGGCAACAAAACCACTGTAGACCAGTGAGCTATTGCAGTTACATAAATGATAAACAACACTTTTAGTAAGTTATTGTCTTCACTACTTCATTTTCCGTAGATATGGTATTAATTAATTTACTTTATAAAGATTTCTTGTGGCTTCTGCTCTAGGAGAACCCTGTTTCACAAAAGCCACTTCCAAAACAATATTCAAAATATTTGTTTTTCCATAGGTACCGGAGCGGATTTTAACCATATTATTTTGTATTTTTAAAACTAATTTTGCTTTTTACGTTCCGTGCGTGCGTGTTTGACCACAGCTTGCCTGTGTTTTTTTTGCTGTGATCGACGATAAAGCCGGTGTCCAAAATTTAAAAAATTAACATTATCTTTTTTTCTGATCCGTTTGTTTCTCAAATACGCTGAAACCTGAATAACGAAAACTGCTGATAAAGAAACCTTTATCAGCAGTTTTAAAATTTTCGATATTTTTGAACTGCAAACTTTTATCCATATATCAAACTGCGTAAAGGGATGAGAGAATAAATATTTATTTTTAATAAAATTATTTAAACATTTTATTACATATTTCCAATTTATTCAGTAGACACTTTACATGTTTCAGAAATTTCATTAAAAAAAAACAATAATAAGTATGTTTATTTTGACAATCTATCAAAGCTCAATCCACAAACATATGTATGTTAAATAATTTTCCGAGCCTAGTTAGTCGAAATGAATATCTAAATAAATAAATAAATAAATCATTTATTTGCACCAAATATACAAAGACAGTTTCATTATAAAATATGTACCCTATAGTTATCACTATATAAAACTACATATTCAAAAGGACTACAATTTGTGTTTACGACTGAAAAAAAGTTACCAACTATTGTACCAACTTTAATTAATATACGAGTATATTGTACATACCATAACGATACTAAACCTATCTACTTATTCCCCAGTTAGTACCTATCACCATTGTTTGAGAAAGAAATACCGGCACCGACAATCAGTCTCGCCCGGTAATGATTCCCGATGGATGTCCGGATGTTCCGGGTTCGATCGTGACTCTACTGCTGATCTATTGAACATATAGGAACGCGTGATTTATCTGAACAGCACGTCAGGTGAGGATTGAGGTAATGAGGGTTGCACGGTAAATTAGGAACGGTAAGGTTTCCGATGTGTGTGAGAATAAACCTCGAGAGATTTTGTTTGATATACAATACAATACAATACAATATGACTTTATTGCACACCAAAACACAACAAAAAATATATGTAAATATAAATATAAGATATGATATATAAAAATATATATAAAAGATATGTTCACAATGTACAAAATAAGTTAAGATATAATAAGTAGTAAATATTTTGCCAAGTGCGAATTGACCTCGCGCATGAAGGGTTTCATACCGTACTATACCATTACGAGTATCTTAAAAAAAATACCGAATAAACACGTTTATTGTATGTCGTCGTTAATATTTTTATTATTTGTTGTTAAAGAAAGCGGCACGGTAAATACAAAAGTTGTGAAAATTTCAGCTTTCTAGCTATCATTTCTGAGATACAGCCTGGTGACAAACAGGCAGACAGAGTAGTCTTACTATAAGTTTGACATGTCTCTGTGTTTTATTATTCTTAGCAACGTTTGTTGAAAATCGGTCCACGATAGCCGCTGTCATAAAATGGCGAATCACATAATTTTTCACTACTCCTTTTATTCATATTATGGTGTCAAATGAATGGGCTTGTCTAGTAAAATACATACATTAAGACACATTTCAATCCAAAATGGCTGCCTGGGGCTAACAACATTTTTAATTTATACTTCTTTACACAGACAAATTTAAGATATTTCAGAAATTGATCTTTCAACTTAAGGACTCAACTCTTTCTAAAAATATCCAATTAATAAAAAAGCCGGTCCATTAACGCTGCTATCGATTTACTTCTACTCTAACAAGTTGATCCAAACTAGCCTCTGGTGTATTAAGCCAATAACGCAAAAAAAGAGGGGCAGCGTCCTAAATGAGGCGTCTCCTGTTACTTTTGAATATTTATGAAGGACCATCAGGAGGCATCCGTGTTTTAATGTATTTTATTACAGCTTTATAAACCAAGCTGATAGTGACTTGATGAGATGGAAATTGTTTTTTGTAAGTAAACATTAAAGCTCTAAACCGGGATGAGTGGAAAGAGGGTAGAGAGGCCTTTGCCCAGCCGTGGAACGGGACTGGCTAAAATAACAAAAATAATAGTAAACATTAAAAAAATTGTTATGTTAAAGCTCAGAATACAGAAAGTTATTTCTGTATTCTGAGTGTTAAAGTTAGGATAGCGATATTTTTTTGTAAAATAATAGTTCACGTACATACTCCTTATTTATTTATTTAGTATAAGAATAATAATAACTGTGTAATAAGGTCTTTAGTCCACAAACTAAAAAGGTAAACAGTTTTAACTTTAATACATGTAATGTACATTAATACTCGTAGCTATTCATTTCGACTAACTAGGCTCGGAAAATTCCTATTATCAGTAGCATATATATCATGCAATTATATTTCAATGGTTCTCGACAATACACTAGTTTAAAGCTAAACTATGTTAAACAATTTCTTAAATACTTAGAATATAATTGATTTGTTGGTTAGTAATGAAATAACTTTATTTGAGTAGCCACAAGTAAAATATAAACATGGGACATATTAAGAAGTGTTCCTTGTAGACTACTGCATAAGCGGTGTGCGAAATGTCAAAAAGTTTATAGTTTTTTTTTTCTTGATATGATTTAAAGTTAGGCAGCAATATTTAAAAGTAATGTCAAAAGATGATTATAGATTATAGGTATACAGTATCAAATAATTAACCTAGTGCGAGTTGGACTCGCGCATGAAAGGTTCCGTATGGAACCCTAAATATGTCAATTATTATAATAATAGCTCAGAAAAAACAAATACAAATATAAATACATCCCAAAATTCAATTTACAACTTTTTTACTACAACGGAATAAGCATTTAGTATTTTCTGCAAGTATCTCTTCTACAATATTTTATGTACTTACTTAAAGTCAACGTTATGGAATCTCTATTAACCTTAGGTTGATTGAAATTGATTGGTTACATCAGTCAATACAATATGAAAATAAAAATAAATAAATAAGTAAAATAAACATAAACATAACTCATTGCACACGGCTGGTTAAGCCCTATGCTAAGCAATATCTAGTTTGTATTATGTTTGCTAACACAACCGATACGAGTACTTTATATCGAGACATATGTAACATCCAGACCGACAGCCAACAAATTTAGCTCGTCACAAAGATATTGGACATGGCAGGAATCGAACCCGGAACCGGTTAACCGAAACAGTCCGGCATGGTAACCATTACGCCAACGAGGCCTATTAGATAAAACTTTTTATAATATTAATGATTACGAGTATCTAAAATTGAAAATTGACATTTTATTCATATCATATACTATTGTAATGATATTATATTATTCGAATTAGAAATGAAAATTGACATACATCTTATCTTAATATATATAAATCTCGTGTCACAATGTTTGTCCTCAATGGACTCCTAAACCACTTAACCGATTATAATAAAATTCGCACACCATGTGCAGTTTGATCCAACTTGAGAGATAGGATAGTTTAAATCTCAAATTATAGTCGCAATTTTAATTTATTGCTAATTATTGTCTGTTATTATTTGACAGTCACAATTATCTGTTAACTCCAAATAATTCTAACAGATGTCGATACCTTTCGACTGGGTTCATTAAGTAATCAATAGATGGCGCTGCTATGGTAAATCTACGAACGTGTCATATAAGCTACACTATCTATTTTTCATACCCCTAAGTGAGGAAAAACAACGTTTGCCGGGTCAGCTAGTTCTTATATAAGCACACGAAACAAAACCTTTTTTTTTAATTACACATCTTGTAAACAATATGCACCTCAGTAACACAATTCAAATTCAAATCTTTCAAAATAATCGCAGTCATAACCACATTGTCGCGAGAGAACAATAAACCAATTAAGCCGTCATATTTCAGCCGCCACTTATTTACATTTATATTGGAATCCTCGACCAATGCAGGATCGAGTTTCGGATTTTAGAATCTAAGTTGGATTCCAATTTACGTGTGAAATAATGAAGTTCTGATATTTACACATTGTAATATATACTAGAATCCGATGAAATAAAAGCGTAATACGTGAGAACAAACATACAGACAGACAAAGGTAGAATTGATCAGTTAATGCTGAGACAATAACGTATGTCTGCTATGGTTTTTAAGTTTTTCCGTGTATTCTTCCTCTGACCACGGTTGTCAGAGACATTGTTAGACCAAACATATTACTTACGCAGTTTTCCTTTTGTTGGAATGGTCGGTAAATAATTCACCTTTTTTATTATTATTATAAATGTACATATATTAAAAAAGTTAGGAACGAATGCCTGCTAACTGAAGGACCGTCATAATTGAGGGTTCACTCAGTGCCCCCCAAGTTATTAGATCCATCAGTTAGCTCCACATAATTGAACCTAATGCATAAGCGCCTTAAACATAGGACACCTGTAACATAGGCTCACAATTATTATTATTTATTTTTTTCCCTTCTTTTTTGTTTTCCTTTTTAGTCTTTTATATTTTTGTAATTTCTTTTTTTTTTCTTATTCTATATAAAGTCTATATATGTCTGTAATATATCTTCAAATATATTTGTCTGCTATGGTTCTTCTTCTTATTCTTTTTCGTATGAGCTAAATGGCCAAACTCTGGTGTCAAGAGTTTTGAATCCGACTGCTTATACTAAGACTAACAGCCAGGACCTACAAAAAAGTGTCGTTCGGCCCACTGTAGCGCTCAGATGAAAATGCAATTTTTGAAACGTCAGCGTGCATCGACTGTTGCTTAGCTTGGATGATCGCATCAAATCGCTTTAGCTAGCCGAACTTTAGGCGTTACTGTGTTATGGTGAAAGATTATATTCCACCAAGGAGGTACTTAGTTATTTAGGATTACATATTCACTCGTTGTTTGCAGCAATAACAAAAGTCTTCACTTTTATTTCTGAAGAGTGAAATGTTTTAGGCAGTGATTATACCAAGATATTGAAAATATTACTTGATTTAACTTTCATTTCAAACATTAAAATTTGAATTTTCGGTGTCGTACTCGTAAGTATGGCAGAACTTATAGGTATGTAACGTCTCAAGATTTAACGACAAACTCTCAAAAGAGACGAAATTAATTGGCTTTAGTTGGTTTAGCATGTATTCCATACAAAGATACATTCTCTCCATTTAACGACCACTCTCTATAACGCCATAAAATGCACAGTCCTATCAGTGTCGTTATCTAGAGTTAACACTATATTTAGATCAGAAAAAACAACGTTTGATATATAAACGTAAAGCTATAACAAACAATCCAAAGCTCCACAATTCGTAAGTATAGTATCTCAACTTTACGACCAAGATAATGATGCAAAAATCACAAAAGCAAACCTAAAGTTTGCAAAGGGCCACATGTTAACCAATTTGTACCATCAAGTAGCTCCCGCTGTGAATATATTATACCTACCATAATACCATAAACAACACCAGTACGCCATAATCAACCCTAACGCCTTAAATATAAAGGTCAATACAGCGTAGATTTAGTACAATACTTGTTACAACTACGCAATGTAAATATCACGCCCCTACTATGCGAAATAATATTTCTAACAAAAGCTACTTGATTAAGAGTTATTATAACTGAATATTTGTTCCCATTTCTGTGCAGTTTTGATGCTTTATGATAATTGATCAGGCAAGTGTCATTTTCGACGGAAGATTCTTTATGATATTGATCAAGATCAATATTAGTTTCATTATATAATCTAAAAAATGTATGGAACTGATAGTTTCGGATAACAAGAGGGAAGAAATTGACTGATGAAATCAGAAAAAAAAAATCATCTTTTCTTTCTCATTTCATCAGCGATGATAGTCAATATACGAGAATTAAATAGAATAATTCGTTGGGCCGGTCACACTTAAAATGATTCTCCTTGCTCATATTCCTCATTCCGTGGAAGGAGCTTGGGTGCTAACCAATATAAGATCCAGAAAACTCCACTAATAAAAAAATCCGGGAGAGTAATATCCCTCAGAGATAGATCATTACCCTGAGACAACTTCCTTCGAGGCAAGGAAGTTTTCCTTCGCCGTAAAATGAGTGCAAATCAGCACATGTTTTGAAAAATCAGCCATAGCTGTATTAGCTGGTATTGATATAGACCGTCAATTAGACCCACCGAGCCATACCTACTTTTGCTTATAAATCAGATAGATAAAGAAAACAGCTGAAAAAAAAACCAAATCAGCAAGTATTTGCAAAACATTGAAACCATTGGACACTGATCATCCAAAACTGCATTCAGTTGAGGTCTAGGTCTATCTGCATTCAATCTTTGATGTACTTATACAAACTTAACTTGCAATCATTAACGTTATCGTTTATTAAATTTATTCACTAATTAAAAAACATAAAAATACACGTATGAAAACAAACTAAAATGTAACTAAATATTTAAATGACCAGTGGTGGAGGCTAAGGTTATGAAAATACTCGCAGCATTGCCACGTTAGATGACAATGCTTAATTTCTGACCAAAATAAAAGCCAACATTTCCTAAATGGATTTATCTATACGATATATTATCTCAAATGAGAATATCCTACCGTACATCAAAAGTAATGCATCGAGATACATGTAGAGACCCTATAATGGAATTTATCAAAAATCGAAGGGGTGTTGCGTCATCCCCTAATTTGGTTTTTATTTTATTTCAACCCCACGTATAGGGGCCAGTGTGGAATTAGTCTTACCATATGCGCACCTACTTGAGTTACACGAGCGATTGTTCATTTTGGTAGCGCAGTGTTACCAGTATGCTGTGAAAAGTGATGCTCAGTTCGTACCACTAATATTATAGAGGCAAGTGTATCTATATAAGATATGTAGTGTATCAGTTGTGCTAGCAACCATGATACAAACTAGATTTTGAAAGGAAGATAATACAAACTAGATTTTGGAAGAAACTAGATTGGTTTAGTATGGGACTAACCAGCTGAGTGTGTAAAAAAGTTTATATGTTAGTGTGTTTGTATATTAATAACTTTATCACGCTAAAACGGCTGGACTGATTTTGATGAAACTTGGTATAAAATAGATTTGAATCTGGATTAAGACATGGGTTACTTTTTGTTCCAGATTGATGCTAGTAACACCGCTGGACGCAGCTATTTTAAAAAATGAGTCAGATTCTGATCAGTCAGAACATATGTAATACGCCGTTTATATTTTCTGAAAGCATCGAATGATAAGGTGACATTTTTATTTGAAATTCACAAAAGATTATGACAATTGTATAATATGTACGGATAATAAACCCAAATAGTACGTCGGTAGCAGTGCCTACCTACCAATTTCTACATACTAGAAACTAAACAATCTTTTCAAGTTGTTCTATTCCAACAGGAATGACGTCAACGATATTTTTCTTATGAGTTTCCATCCATATCAAAATGATTAGGAAAGAATAAATAAATAATGCTCCCTTAACCACAAAATTAAGGGTAGCCTACACGAGTAATCCGAGCCTCAGCGCGTTTGCAACATGTGGGCTCCAAAATAAGCCCTGATGTAATTCCGATTACCAGCACGCAGCTTTAAAATTTTACTTACAGACAGAGAAACATTTTGTTTTAGTAAGTAAAAAGGAAAATAAGTATAAAATAATGGCAATGGTGGGGTATTTTATATTCTACTAGCTGACCCGGCAAACGTTGTTTTGCCTTATTAATTATTTTTATTCTAGTTTCTAGACAAATTCTAGTATAATTAAAATGTTACCTACTTATTATAAGTGTGTATGGTATATGCGTGAAATGGGTATGGAGCGCTATGAACAAACGTTAAGGAAATATAAAAATAACAAACGCCAAAAAATATTATGTTCAAGTTTTTATAGTTAATTACCTAAAATTGCATATCACATATTAATTACGACAGGAACAATAACAAACAACATCAATGTTTTAATGCTATTATAGTGTGAACCTTATCCATAGCACCAATTGCCTCTTTTAAATGAGCATTATATTCAATATTGAGCTCATAGTGGAATGCTAGACGCAATAAAAATCTTTTTAAAACAAATAACCGACTCCAAAACCATATATATCTATTTAATAGTGTCTATTTTAACAAACTTTAATTTGTTCTTCTTAGATGGCACCGACGTCAAGAATACAGGATAAATAAAACTTGAAAATAGCATTTTTATAAGTAAATCAAATAAAGTCTTCGATAGTACTTTTGTGTAGACATAAAATTATTTTTCACTTTTTAGATACAGTTAAAATTTATAAATTTAGTTATGATTTTTAAGTCTGTTATTTGTATAATACAATTTCATTGTACAATTTTTAAGGTTAGTAATGATATTTTTCCAAAGTTTTAGTATTCAAAATTTTTTAGCGATTCCGTTCGAGCGAGCGAAGCGAGACGGATGCGAGCGCAGCGAGCTATGCGCGAGCGAAGCGAGCGCGATAATTTTTTGCATACTTGTTTGAGCCGTTTGAGCATAAAGAAGCCCAAAGCAGAACAAATTACATAATATTTGTAGTGTCGTAAGCTATGACCCAAAACGTCATAGGACCAATCGCGAGCGAAGCAAGCCGGACGCGAGCGCAGCGAACTATGCGCGAGCGAAGCGAGCGCGAAAATTTTTAGCATATTTGTTTGAGCCGTTTGAGCATAAAGAAGTCCAAAGCAGAACAAATTACATAATATTTGTAGTGTCGTAAGCTATGACTAAAAATGTCCTAGGACCAATCGCGAGCGAAGCGAGGCGGATGCGAGCGCAGCGAGCTACGCGCCAGCGAAGCGAGCGCGAAAATTTTTAGCCTATTTGTTTTAGCCGTTTGAGCATAAAGAAGTCCAAAGCAGAACAAATTTAATTTTATAATATTTGTAGTGTCATCATCATATTTGTTGAAATTTTTTTGCTCATACGTTCGGGGTCTAGTTTTTTAGTACATCAAATTTTATAACTTATTCTACGTAAGAACTTAGTGATCAGGTTCATATAAGTTATGGTGTCGAGAGTTTTTTAAGCCCCTTCCTTAGTTTAACGACTATTTGTACTAAGAAGACCTACAATTTAACGTATAATCCGATCCACAGTAGCGCACAGATGAAAATACATTTTTTTACAACAGTCATGTGCAGGAGAGGTTATGCAATAAAGCGACTTACACGCGGGTGGAGCCGCGGGCAACAGCTAGTAGTTTATAAGAGTGTTACATTGAGATAGCAAAACGATAATTGTAAACAATACTACTACATACGATACATAAACAATAACGAAGGTCGAAATTTGTGTAAACAGTGAGAGAAGTCTTTGAAAAAGAATTTTGTGAGTGAAACAGGAGAACGACTTCAGTCTATAGCATAGTGTGGCATTTCACTCACCAGTAAAGTAAAGGCGCGGCAAATTTTAAGTATTTAAGATTGGTAATACTAAGCATATGTATATCAGGTTTAATTTTGTGAGTTATTTTCTTCAAAAAAAAAAGATAGATTTTTACTCGAAGTACAGTTAAAGACACTATATTTGATCAGTTATCAAGCGAGATGAAAAATGAATAAAATACTAAAATCGCCATAAAAATAGGGGTTGAAGATAAAAAAAAAAATTTGGGTTGTATGTATTTTTAATGCCACTTTATATAAAATTCAAATAAAAAAAATTCGTCGAAGAAATAAATAATATATTTAAGGGTGAACAACCCTTATCACTTAGGGGTAAAAACGTTACACAGTAGCTGATTCTCATACCTACTGAATACGTATATGAAATTTGGTAAAGATCAGTCAATCCGTTTCGGAGGAATACGGTAACAAACACTGTGACACGGAAATTTACTAAAATGGCCATAAAAAAATAGGGGTTGATGATAAAAAAGTAAAAATTTAGGGTTGTATGTATTTTGGAATATCGTATCATAAAAAAAAAAAAAAAAAAAAATTGTCAAAAAAATAAAAAAAAAAAATTGAGGGGTGGACCACCCTTATTATTTAGGGGTGTGAAAAATAGATGTTAGCCGATTCTCATACCTACCCAATATGCTTACCAAATTTCAGGGGAATCGGTCAAGCCGTTTCGGAGGAGTATCGAGACTAACATTGTGACACGAGAATTTTATATATAAGATTTATTTATACATCTCAATAAATAGAAAGATACTGGTGGCAATTCTGGCGAACACACGACTAAACTAAATTAAGTGTAGTCCTATCACTCTTCATCTTTAGTGAACAGAAAGAGAGAGCACGATTTGAACCATAAACAAAACTACTAAAATCACGTCAAATATGGAAAATGTAGGTGATTTTAGAACACACCCAATAGTATCAACTCTAAAACTACCTACATTTTCCATATTTGACGTGGTTTTAGTTGTTGTGTCTATGGTTTAGATTGTGCCGTCTCTTTCTGTGGTGAAAAGAGACAGAGTTACTTTAAATTTAGTTTTGTCGTATGTACACCAGAGTCGCCACCAATGTGCAATACGGTATTTCATACTATAATCCAGCATAAAATGTAGCTTTAGCATTATTCTGGGGCTAAGCTATCGCTTTTAAAAAAAGTAACCCGTTTAGTTTAGACACTAAGGCGTGAAAGAGTAACAAACATCCAAACATATATGTACTTGTATCTGTTTAACCTTCGGCATACAAGGTGGGGTTATTTTAACCCCAACACTTTTAAATTGCGTTGATTTTATATTAAAATGAAACCAAATAACTTAATTTTCTCAGTAGCTGAAGCTTAAATATTACCGCGTTGAATCACAGTGTTGAATCAGTACTGCGTGCACCAGCGTCGTGTGGACAGGTGCCCAAAGTGGGCCCCGGGCGTTTTTTACCCCACGTTGTACGGGACGTCGTCAAAAAAGTTTATACCTACTTCTGTGTTTTTTTGTTATTTACTGTAAATAGTCTTTTATTTATACTTTTCTATTTTAATTGTAGGTACAGATAGTCAATATGAATAATACTCTACAGGATAAAGTCTCGAATACCACATTAGGAAGAGAAAAGAAAATCCACATATACCACGAGATATAAGAAGACGCGTGCATCAAAAGTTGAATGAAGAAGTTCCAGGACCACCACAAAAGCAACCAAGACGGTCTCAGCGATGTTTTTTCTGTCCAAGACACAAATATAGGAAGACTCTGAAAGGATGTTTCAAATGAAATGCCGGCATATGTGAGGAACATGCATGCGAATTTGATGTGTCAAAATTGTACTATTTTAGATAACGAATTGTACCTCGCTACGGCTGCCTAAGCTCTTTTCTAATACATTAAATGCAATTCCTTGAACTAGCGTCTATTTATCCAGTTATAGGAATAAATCTATTAATATAGAAAATATAGTTATGGCAGTGTAACGTCTAGCAGAAGATAGGACCTCGTCATGTATGTAGAACTCAAGCTCTTTAAAGGTTCTAGAAAATACAGATCTAATAAACTGATCTAGCAAGAGAACAACAGAACTAAATAACCTAACATAGGAAAATCCTAAAAGGGAGATTAGTGACATATAAACAAACTTGAAATTTAACTATTTACATTTATTTACTGAATTCATTACAACACATTCACAAATAACATAATGATGATAAAGTAACACTGTACAACCGAAGCAGAACGCAGGACATGTGAAACATCTTCTTCTTGCTAAATAAACCAAAGAAAGATTAAACCCTATTTAACAAATACTAGGTTTCATAGTGCTTGATTCCTGACTATCAATATTTTTATTGATAATCGGGAAGAACGGAGCCCCACGCACGCTCCCGTTCCGTGAAAGTCATCCAGGGTGGTTATTTCCCCGTCAAGCACTATTTGCTTGACCTTCATTGTTGGAGGGCATAATTACGCACTTTTATGCCATCATCATTCAAGTCGAGTCATCGAAACGACAGATCATCTTACAATACAAATTGTCTAATATTATAAATCTGGCAAGCACTTTGTAAACCAACTTAAAGATTCAAGTCTGTTATTCCACCTTGTATACAAATTTAGTTTTAAGCCTAATACTCCTCCATAAACTCGCCCTAAGCAAATTAACTCGTTGGTTAATATTAATTAATCTAAGCAAAGGGACAAGAGGGCATCCTATATTCTGTCAGTTTGTTCAGTTTCCTATAGTATAGTCCATTACCTACGAGGGTCAAACTGAAAGTTCTTAGAAAATCAAAAACTAAGCATTCTAGCAAGTTATTAATTTTATTATAACTTTTCAAAATAGCGTCCATTTACATCAAAACATCTCTGCATTCGATAGAACCATTGAGAAAAGCACCTTGCCCACTCGGCCTTAGGGGTCTCTTCGACGGCGTTTTGAAACGCAGCCACTGCTTCCTCGGCGTCCATAAAACGTTTTCCTCGAAGTTTTTCTTTTATTTTCGGGAATAAATAAAAATCGCAAAGTGCGAGGTCGGGGCTATACGGCGGGTGACCCAGTAATTCCACGTCTGAGGTCGCCAAATAGTTGATCGTTTGCCTGGCGGCGTGCGACGAGGCATTGTCGTGATGAAGGAGGATCCTGCTGCGAGCTCGTTTCTCTCGAACTTTTTCAAAACAAGTGGCAAACAATCGTTAGTGTACCACTCTGCATTAACCGTTTTCTGATCCTCTAAGACAATTGTCACGTAATGACCTGTCCTTCCGAAGAACGAGGCCACCATCTTTTTTCCAACGCTTCGCCCTCTCTTCACTTTAGTTGGCAACTCCTCGGAAGGAAACACCCACTGAGCAGACTGTCTTTTGGTTTCCGGATCATAACAGTAAATCCAGCTTTTGTCACCTGTTAGTAAGCCGCACGCAGTATTTGAGTCACCTCCGTAAATTTTTTGGATTATTTCTCGGCACCAATCAACACGGCGGAGTTTTTGAGCTTCGGTCAAATTATGCGGTACCCAGCGGGCACAAAGCTTCCTGACCACTAAATGTTCATGGAGGATTTTGTGCACTTGACTCATACCTATGCCTAGACTTGTCCGAATCTGCTGATAGGTCACTCTTTTGTCAGTCTCTATCATACGCCGTACAACACTGATGTTATCTTCAGTCGTCGCTGTAGAAGGCCGTCCCTCACGCAAATCATCGGTGAGATTAGTGCGACCACGTTTGAATTCAATAAACCAGTTGTAAACTGTCGCACGAGATGGGGCTTCATCGTGAAAGGCCAATCGAAGTCTATCATAACTTTTTTGTTGACTTAAATGACACCGAAAGTCATAAAAAATCATTGCAGGAAAATTTTCTCGGCTTAAATTAATTCTAACGTGCACAGACTATTTTCAATTTGCCGCCAAATCGTAAAACAAATGACAAATGAATGAAATATATACTCAATAATATTGGGAAAGAGTTCTATTTTAAAAATTTAAACAATTTTTTTTAATATAATGCTTTTAAGTGGCCCGTTCTAAAAACTTACAGTTTGGCCCTCGTACTAGATCAATCACCTGCTTACAAACTGTTACTTTCTTTCAATTCTCTTTCTTTTATTTGATATAATCCAAGTAGTGGCAAGGATTTTAGCCCTTAAATTATACCAAACACTGCATCCATCACCACAGTTTACCTTTGGATCCTAAAGGACTCTTATGTTCGAGACCTAAAGGTCCCCCGTCAATTCCAGGTTTCCCTATCCTAACTATCCTAATTTTCTAAGTACTATAACGAATCTATCCTATTATTTGAAACTTTAAACTAGTCTGTCTGAAACTATCGGCCCTAGACTAATCCTAACCCAATTAAACATGATGCTCTAATCTCAGTATGTTCAAAGAAGGAAGAAGAGATGATAAATGAGATTGATATATTCTCCTGGGTCGGCAGAACATATAAATGAAATATTCTCCTGGGTCGGCAGAATATGTAGATGAAATATTCTCCTTGGGAGGTAGAATATAGATGAAATATTCTCCGTTAATGGCAGAATATAGGGATGAAATATTCTCCTTTGGAGGTAGAATATGGAAGTCGAACGTGATTATATATTCTCCTTTGGGGGTAGAATATATATAATAGAGAAGTCTCGCTCTCTTACTTATACTCAGATTAGAGTCATTAATTGAAATAAATCAACATTATACTTTGTCTCATTAAAATAACTTGACACAATATTTAAGTGCATAATCTTGCATATGATGGTTCTTTTATATCTCAGGAAAGTAAAGCAGTAGACATGTGTATGTCCAAGAATAAAGTATGACTATACTTTTGAGTAGCTTGGTCGCTATAAAGTTGGTTTAAATAATCTCATGAAATAGTAGACATAATAGCATTATCAATAAGATTTATTGTCTTTTCAAGTTTAGTTCTTCCTTTTAAAAGAAACAGTTTTCTTGTTGTAAAATATAATTCCTCAAATCGTTACAATAATTATAGCTCCGTAAAAGTAAAGTAAAAGGCTTGCACAAATCAATCTGGTGTATATTTAATATTATATGATCTTAAGTTTTACAATCTTATTTCGGCGTCTAGTAAATTAATCTCTTACCTCCCTTCTCTCCTGAGAATTACGTGAATCGTACAATCTCACCCAGATCCAGTTGTGACTCAGTCCAGGAGAATTACGCTCAGAAACCAGGAACCTGGATCCCGGAACCGCTGCACATTGGTACTTTATTACCACACTATTTGAACATCACGTTTCTTCTACTAAAACAGAAAAATACAATTTATAAAATATTTTTCACAATTTTCCATCTTTTCACTTCAAATTCCCAAACGTCAATCCCCGATATTCGAATGACAATCTCTCTTTTCCCAAATTCAAATATTTTTATTTTCTTTTTAATTCCTCGGAATAAAGTATGAAACTTCAAATGAGTTTGCACTCGCGCGAAAGGAGATTTATATCTATTATTTCTAGTTCCAGATAATATTAATGATTTAATAACTGTAAGCCATTTCTGGCCAGTTACAGAATGATCTCACTCAAATAGTCATAAAGGGCCAATTGTATTTTTTTTTATAAAGCCAAATATGTCTTATATTATATAAGAAGTAAAATAATTCAGTTAAAAAAGGAGAAATATTTTTGTTGATTTTTTATTAAGATCTAATAACATTTTGTTGAATTTACGGAAAGGTTACGTGATTTTTAAGTTTTTTTTATAATAAATGTTTGATTTGATACTTTTTGTATATTATTCATTAGCTTATGAATGTACGTAACAGAAAAACCCATTCAAACTTATTGCACATGATGTACACACAGAGTAGAGACAATCTCTAGTGGGGTTAATTTAACCCCACGTTGTATAGGTGAGGAGTTTTTTTCACCTTGTATGCCGAAGGTTAAAATTATATTTATGTATGTAGTATATCAGTTGTGTTAGCAACCATAACAAAAACTAGAAATGGTTAAGTATGAGGCTAACCAGCCGAGTGTGAAAAAAGCTTGTCAAAAGTCCAAAATTTTCATTGTTATCTTTCTCTTGCTCACATTCATTTGTTTATGCAACTAAAAGACCGTAACTTTCAAACGTTTTCTTTATTTTTACTCGAGTCACATGGAACATAGTCACAAACTTTCACGTTGACAATCCGTTTATCAACCAGTTCACAACGGGTCAGCAAAGTTATTTTTTTCAACCCTAAGCCTATTTAATTTATTATATACAAAATATAGCCCATGTTACTAAGGGATAATGTAACTTTCTAACGGTGAAAGTATTTTTCAAAGTAGTTTCGGTGCCTATTCGCGTCAAACAAACGATCAAAATATTCCTCTTAGAATATTAGAATGGAAAGCCCCTTATGTATGTTTTATTTAGTTATTTTTTTTATTGGTGAAACGTTCTATTTACAAGATTCAACTACATTTATTTAACACATTTATTTAACACATTTATTTAACACATTTATTTAACACATTTACATTCTTACAATTATACGTCAGTTGTAGTTATGGGTTCATTCATTCTAATAGGTAAAAAACATTTCACGAAAGTACGCAAAAACTTTCCTTAAAAAGCCCGCAAACTTTCACATTCAACTTAAACAGAACCAATCCGTTTCATTGTTGCAAACAAAATGCAAATCCAGACATTTCACCCTTTGCCCGTACCCGATATTTAATTCAGCACAACTGAATGCAGGTAGCGAAAAACACGGGTAACTGTAAGTGTAAACGAAGAGGGAACTGCGAAAAATTTCGCGTCGGGAGAAAGAAAAAAAACAACAAAGTGAAACTCTGGCTTCTTATTTCCCTTGGCGATTGCCCGCCGTTCCGCGCTTTCCCGAGTTTTTTCCCCGGAAATGGGAAATATTGCGATAAGACGCATTATAGATTAAAGAGCCCTGATGGTAATGTTCCGCCGTGATGAAGTGTCTTTATCGTGTGTGTTTGAGTTTTAATGTGTGTAATGGACGGATAAGGCAATGTATGCAAATGGGTAAAAGAACGGGAAGTTCTTCTTGCGAGTTAGAATGGCTTTTTTTATTGCACGACGCATGGTAGATGTAACCATCTACTTATTTTTAAATAAAGTAACTAAAAGCAGCAGATTCAGATAATTCAGTAATAATTGAAACTTTATACAGATTTTGTCGAAAAGAACACAATATTTTTTTTCGGTGACAGTTAAAAATAGCTTTTTATCTTCTTCGTTAACAGCTATTTGAACATAAAAATCTTGTTGGTTTAATAGAAAAAAAAAATCGTTTAATAATAAAACTTTATATAACCTAAGATACTTCAGTTAATATTAGAATCTAAACGCAATGAAATTAGGTACAAAAATGTATCCATGAAACCTTTATTTTAATAAATTATTCATAATTCCTCAGCATCGATATCCCAGGTATCGTTGTCCGTAATTAGTTAATGTACCTTCTCATATCGGATAATTTATTGAGACAGAGCACCTCCCCCCTCCTTAATAACTCCTCCTATTGGAAGCCCAGCGCTGGGAATTGATGGTGGCGAAAAACTCAACCGAAATATTAATGCAACGTGCTATGGTAAGTATTGATGGCTATATTCTGTCAGGAGTGAGTGGTTTTGATACTTTAAGGAATGAAAACGTATTCGTCTTTTTGAGCTTGTAGTTCGTGGAGATTTGGTCAGGCATATATGAATATGTCGGGAAGATTCTCATCGACATCATCATTAGTGGTTACTAGCTTGGTGGGCGTCGTCAGGATTAAGTCCGAGCATAAAACACAATAGTCAATTTCACAATATTTATTTTGTGGTCTTATTACACTGTACGCAAACTGTTCACAATAATTTCGGATGGATATCAAACAATCAGTAGCTTAGACCAAGCAGCGGGTTCAGGGCTCCGATCTCACTTTTCAATAACTTTGCAATTACGATCCAACTATATCACTCCACCAAACCGACTCCGTCAAGCAACCTCACATGAAATGCCCTCTAAAACTCCCTCGCTCTGCTTAAGTAAAGATGGCGTCCCGACTCCACTCGAGAACACACTCGGCTCTCCTCGGTCAATCGCTACGATTGGTCGATAGTTCCGACAGGCTGTACAATTCTTTTACTACTCCTAAATAAACAAGGCTTTATAATTTAGCAGAATCGAAAGTACAAATCAAATTAAATCTAATCAAGATATTTGAAAGTAATTTAACTAGTTTTTAGTAAACTAATAACTTTAGAAGTAAAACTAGTAATCGGACTCATAGCTCCTTCCGCCACGGCTCTCGTGTGATGTAGAACGCAAGGCCGCCGACAGATGGCGTTGCTCACTCTCCGACACGGCCATTCTGACGCACCACACGTCCTCGTGTGGGAAATCTGAAGGAAAGAAACGTCTTGGCAGTAAAAAGATATCGCTTCGGCCAGCCCTGACCCACAGTGTTGAAATAAGAACTTCAATTGCAATCATTTCTTTCAATTACGTGTCAAAATAAGAACCAACCTACAGAGAAATTCTTTTTGCTTTAATTTTCGGGAAACTTGCAAAAATCGTAAATTTGTAAGCAATCACTACCATTGCTTCCATCTAGCGAATACACATAAAAATCATCGTTTCCACCTTATAGTAAAATTACGGAAGCTAAAGTTTACACAAAATTCAATGCCATAAAAAAATTAAACTGGTCTCAACGCTTAAGATCAAAACAATAAAACCACCATAGAGCCTCCGCATAAAGTCATCTCAAAGATCATCTCAAAACACAGATCTTTACCATGAAAAATTTTAACCACACAGATCTTTTTCAAGATTTTTCCACACAGATCTTTACCATGAAAGATTTTAACCACACAGATCTTTTTCAAGATTTTTCCACACAGATCTTTACCATGAAAGATTTTAACCACAAAGATCTTTTTGTTAGCTACCTCCATCTGGTAACTCCAGGGAACCTCCATCCGGAACCCTTACATCACACATTCAAGATAGTCAAGCTGCCTCCATCCGGCCACCCATGGAAGTTTTTATCGTCAACCAAACTTTCAACTAATCAGAAGCAGCAAATGAGTTTTATTTGGCATCTCTACTCAATTACTACCACGCTTGCAGAATACGTCAAAGCACAAAATTAAATGCGTACCCGTAGGATAAATTTGAATTTACGCGCGTCTTTGTAATCTCTAAAGTAACGCAAAAATCTTTATGAAACATAGCTCTGTTGTATCTTCACAGCGAACCAGAATTAAAATCTCGTCATCTATTATGACGTCACTCCACAATTTAGCGGAAAATATGGCAACTAAAAAAAAACTATCGTGACCATTAACGTTGATCAAGACAAATCTAAATCTATTCTGTACTGAATACTCGCACTCACTCGTTATTGTCACAACTTTACTACATAGTTCGCCATTCTTCAAATCAAGAGTGTTCCGCGCCAAAAACCGAGTAAAACGAATACAGTCACCTTAACATTCCAACGTGTCCAATGAGGGTTGCATAACGCAGTCATCCACGTATTGCTCGCCATGCGATGCAGCTTGCGCCCACTGTACACTGGAGCCGCTGTCACCCGGCTGGTCGCCACTGTCACCCGGCTGCTGGTTCTGTAACGTAACATCAGCTTACGAGAGACGCTTTCTTTAATTAGGGAACAGTCCGCTCCGCAATCAAACCAAATCGAAAACTTCTCACCAAATTGCATAATTAGTCCGGCAACAGGTTTCACACCGCATACGTCCACTCGCTTTATGACGCTGGGTGCGGTGGTGACGGGCTGTGTACTGCTACTCCCATCTCAGTGTGTTGGAGCTCCGCGATGCCACGTGACCCTCAACACCATACTCCAAGTCACAGGAGCCCGCGCAGCAACTGCCTTGCTGTGGTGCGGTGAGCTTCGATTAACCTGCTACATCTTATGCGGTCGGCTGAAACATTCAAATAATTTGTAATCACGTTTTCCGCAACTAACTTTTTGTAGAAAACTAACCTAATGGAGAACGCTTATTATCACACACTAAATCTGCAGCGCTTTGAAATGTCCTGGTAATATCGTTCACAATAAGAAAAAGTCATCATTCCACGCTGTAATTTACTAGGGGCAGTTTTTCTTCAGAAAAATATCGCGTTGAAGTCGTGTCTTGGTTTGTCTACTTAAGCCGCCCTGAAGGACTCTTACTTGGATTAACGACTGCTTGTACTAAGACTAACGGCCAGGACCTACAATTTAACGTGTCATCCAACACATGTTAGCGTCCAAATGAAAATGTCACTTGAAAAAAAACGACAGTTTGGTGCGTGTTCACCCGTCCAAACACTGTCCGCATCGACCGTTTCTTAACTTTGACGATCGCGTTGGATCACCTTAGCTAGCCGAACTACAGGTCCGTAGCGCCTGCTTTGCTAATAAGCATTGTTAATATAGCCACCACATGCTTCAACCTCATCAAGAAAGAAAATTTTCTTTGAGTTCTACCTACTTCATATTTGGAAAAACTTTTTGAGAAAACTACTAAACGTATTAGAATCAATTTACTTCCCTGTAGTCCATAATCCGTCAAGCACACGTCCGCCGTAGCCAGCCAGGCCGTCCATGTCCGCATCCTCCGGTTCAAATGTCCAGCTGGTCCGGGCGTCCGTGTCCGCATCCTCTGGTTCAAATGTAGGTAGCTCGATGATCTTAGCTGCGGTATTTGACAGGTAAGTCAGCGCCTCCACGAGCAGCCTCATGTTCTCGCGCCTCACACGCCGGCGCCGTCCGTCGTATGCAGTTGTCTGCTCGCTGGCGTTGCGTCTGGACTCAGTGAAATAGCTTGTGCTCTCACAGTGATCATCTCACGCTCGTCTGAGTTTTCTTTTCGACGTATATAGGTAGTCAGGATTGCATCTTCCTCAAGTGGGTGCTCGGTTTACGTCATGTGTGTCTTCTTCACGTGGGCCTTTGAGTTTCCATCCCACTTCTGATGTCGGGAAGATTCTCATCGACATCATCATTAGTGGTTACTAGCTTGGTGGGCGTCGTCAGGATTAAGTCCGAGCATAAAACACAATAGTCAATTTCACAATATTTATTTTGTGGTCTTATTACACTGTACGCAAACTGTTCACAATAATTTCGGATGGATATCAAACAATCAGTAGCTTAGACCAAGCAGCGGGTTCAGGGCTCCGATCTCACTTTTCAATAACTTTGCAATTACGATCCAACTATATCACTCCACCAAACCGACTCCGTCAAGCAACCTCACATGAAATGCCCTCTAAAACTCCCTCGCTCTGCTTAAGTAAAGATGGCGTCCCGACTCCACTCGAGAACACACTCGGCTCTCCTCGGTCAATCGCTACGATTGGTCGATAGTTCCGACAGGCTGTACAATTCTTTTACTACTCCTAAATAAACAAGGCTTTATAATTTAGCAGAATCGAAAGTACAAATCAAATTAAATCTAATCAAGATATTTGAAAGTAATTTAACTAGTTTTTAGTAAACTAATAACTTTAGAAGTAAAACTAGTAATCGGACTCATAGCTCCTTCCGCCACGGCTCTCGTGTGATGTAGAACGCAAGGCCGCCGACAGATGGCGTTGCTCACTCTCCGACAAATATATTTTGACATACCTCAATGATGGGTTATTAAACAAATAACATTTTAAATCTCTTGACATATGTAGTTAAGTGGTGAAGAATATACTTTTACTTAACTGTTATATGAATAATAACGATATGCATACATTTATAAATTAGCGTTACAATTTTATTACTCCAACAACAAGTTTTAAATTATTGTTCATATTCAATATTTTTTAACGGATTATAGCTCTAACTAAGGCGATCTGATCCGATCATCGAGGTTAAGCAACGATAGATGCGGACAGTGATACATACAAGACTGTCTTAAAAGTGGCATTTTCATCTAAACGCTACTGTGGGTTGGATGATAAGTAATATTGTAGGTCCCGCCTGTTGGTCTTAGTACAAGCAGCCGTTAAGCTAAATCAGAGACCTACTGGCGTCTTCAAAACTCGTATTACCCTGAAAGGTCATAAGAAAAAAAAGCCAAGTGATGTTCGTCAAACGCTAAGATGGTTCGAAAACATTACAGCTGTGCATAACTGAGATAGATTATATGACAAGAAAGGCCTACACCTAATAGTAGGAGAGGTTGTTGTAGATGGTCATAATAATGACGACGGTCACATTTATCAAACCAAGTTTAAAACAATATAACTAATATTATTTATTAAAATCTAAACACAAACAATATTTGTTTCATACTTTTGAGAATTCACGAATAAAAATCTATTTATTTTCCAACTATCTCTATATATTTTGCCACAAGTCAGCGATCTGTATAGAAATGCTGATTTTGTTTCGCGAATTTCCAAAATATGTAAAACAAATGTTGTTTGCCTAGACGTCCAAAAACTGCCCTCAAAAGGATTTGATGTAGATTACCAGTAACACTGTCTTCTTCCTCTTCTTCTTCTTTTTCACCTTATCCCACTTCACCTTCTTCCATACATCTCTGTCATTCGTCATCTCTGTATTCACACCCTTCCTGGTCATGTCATCATTCACACAATCCATCCATACTTTCTTAGGCCGCCACCTTCCTATCTGTCCGTCCATACTCATACTCATTGTCTTCCTCGTGATATGGTCTCATTGTCTTCCTCACGTCGCATAATATGACCATACCACGACAGCCTATTACTCATTAGTTTGTCGGTAACACATTAACCACCAGTAACACTGTATGAATATTAAAAGTATCAAAACCTTTCCATCGCTGTAATTGGCACACGCCTCAATAGGCGGTCCCGACGTCGGATTAATCCCAATTGTCTCACCGTGAGATATTGTCGCCATCAACGTCTCGGATGAAAACTGCTGATGTATCGCCGAGATGAATTTTATTGCTCGAGAAATTTAACGCAGTTGTGTAAAAGCTGAAACGGAAATAAATTTAAAATTAATAAATGGTCAGACAAAAAGTTACGGATTATATCAAGTTATTTTTTTTCTTTTTAGTATTATTATTACTAATTACAATACACCATTCTAAAATTGAAAAAAAATTAATTGACTAGATCATATCTTATTTGGTTAGCAAACTAATATTTCCCATCAAAAATAGACATGATATTCTTCAGGTTCAAAATTCTTTCAGTTTTAATATGTTCAACCACACTTTTGCTATTAAAATAATCGTTCAAAAATAACCAATACCTATTTTCTATAAAGTTCTCTTCGTTTCCATTACTAAAAACAAAGGTTTACTAAATTTAAGATCTATCTAGGCATCTAGAGGGTAATTTCTTGATTTTACGGTTTTAATGTTTCAGAGTTCAAAATTTAAGGAAATATTTATTTCTTATTAACTTAATTCACAATTCAAATTCTGTAAATTCATAGGTTTTCTCCTGTACGCGCCTTACACTTGTAACAAGTTATTAATTATTTTTATGTATATTTGCTGTGTCAGCTAATATAAAATATGATCAAGTATAAAAGTGATATATCATCATACCTATCCATATACAGGATGATACCAACACTCTGTACTTTTTCTCTCATAATAAGTTCTCGTGCCGTGATTGGTTCAACCCCCAGGGGGTTCAAACTTCGTCAGCAAATGAACAGTGAGGCAGCGCCATAATAATTTATAAGACATGCTGTATTATTTATTGCTACAGCTATATTGGCAGACTGGTGCGCGAATCTGTGTTATTATGTCAGAAGTTAAAAATATTAAGCGCTAAAGAATAAAAAATAATACAACCTAAAGAAACTCCTACAAAAAATCTTTTCATATTTTCTTTTTGTTATAATAGTTATAATTTACTTTTCATAAATTTGGTAGCAGAGCGAAAAAATTTATTACTTTGGCGTGATTAATTTCTACCAAATTACAATTCTGTAAAAATTAAGCTTAGGTATAAATAAAATAATTTGATTTAATGTAACATTCTACATATATTTATATACAGCTTCTGTGTATTTGTTAAAAGTACGTTTCTATTATATACTAACTGAAACTAATTTAAATAACACAAAGAAAACTAGAAAATATACCAAAATCTCCGTTTTAAAAACGTACCGAGTCTGCCAAGAAAATAAATGATCTTTCCTCTAAGTTGTAGCGACCAAAAAGCTCAACCTACGCGTATTTTCCAAAAATAAACAAGCACATACAAGACCGCGTGAAGAAGATATATGAGCCAACCGGGGAATACAATTCTGGATGCAGAGGTCGTTCCCGTTAGTGGAAATGTAAGTAAATTTGAATAAAACATAGGCGGCTCTTGTTGCCCTGCGGAACCCTGTTTACATCCTTTTGTGCATTTTTGAGGCTTCTTTATAGGTTGAGTTTGTTAAGTAAATGACTGAGATTTTTACGGTTGTGAGTTTATGGAAAATGTGCAGTTAAATTATGTGCGGAGCAAAGGAACTGGTAACCTGTGACGTATGAAAAAAGGTAGATTTTACCATACAAAATAAATTTTGTAAATAAAAATATGCAATATACCTAGGCATTTAAACAGTGCGGCGCGTAACCACACAAGTTATAGTTACAATCTGGCCTATGGTGGAGTATGCGCAATCTAGAATAACGGGCTCTCAAAGAGGTTGTCGGAACACACTATTAGATTTCCGGCGACAGATTTGTCATACAAAAAATGTTGTAGTATACACACAATATTTTAACACATAATATTATTTTTTTATTTTACCACAGACATATTTCGTTTCGGCCATAGCGTCAGTTTTTAAGGTTAAAATACTGAAATAGGCAGTCGACTTACAAGACAGGTTTTTTTTGCATATTTGCAAATATTTGCTTAACAATAATTGAACAGTATTTAAGCAAACGCATTAAATTTGAAATACATGTACTCGTATTTGGCAGATTGCAAACTAATTCTAATATAGAAAAAATCCTGTCCCTGAACAGGACCGCTTTCCCACGACGCCCTCTTCTGTAGGATTTAAGCTTTAAAATTGCATACACATGTAGCAGAAAAAAAACCTGGCAATACTCTTTGACATTTGAAAATGATAAACCACTAATTTGGTTGAAACCCTTGACCACGCCTAAACTATTTTTGTATCACGCACAAAAACAGTGGTCGCATAAATTAACAAGGAAAAGGGTTAACCAGACAACGATCTAGTTAACCTAATTTTAATTAATCTGAGCCCATTTATTAAGCTTGTTAATTAATTAGAGCAAAATATTTAGGGATCGTTTGTAGTAGTTTTTCATGATAAACTCCATGGTATTTATTATTTTCTAAATAATGTCTTCAAGTAATAAAATAATACAAAAAGTATACAAAACTTTTCTGATTCATTTTTAAAAGACAAAGGGACGATGTTAAACGATTTTTTGTAACTTATATAGGAGAATTTGACAATTTAAAAAGTCTGGGATTTACGAAAAGAAACTTAAAATGCTCTTTTAGATAATAGTTGCAAGAAAATCTAAAAAGTACAAACTATAATATTTGTACTTTATACACAAAAAAAAACGTCCAGGCTAAGATTGTCATAACTCTGGCAGTATTGAATGCCATTTTGCTTAAAAAAATGTAATGCTGCGAAGCTTTGGAACTCTCTTTTTGAGTCTCTTTTTCCCGAGAAATACAATTTGGGGGTCTTCAAATCTAGAGTAAATATGTTCCTTCTAGGCAAACGTGTTACATCTTAGACCATAGTAAAGCTTAACATCAGGCTAGCTGCGGTCAAACGTAAGCCTATTCATCAATAAAAAAATAAAACAAAAAAAATTAAGCTACCAAAATCTATTATTTGAAGTAACATTTAATGTAAGTGATAAATATACAGTATACTTTTTTATACAGTAAATTTGTTCCTCAAAAGGGGAATCCTGACAACCGTCGCTTACCCAAAAGGGAGTTAAAACAAATGTCATATGTTTATGGCATTTTCGTGTTATGTTAATGCGAGTTTATATTTGCTTTGCTAATAAATTTTATTTAAATATGCATTAAAATGATAAGTTGCAATTTTCTAAGTAAACGAGTGCATGATGTTAGTACTTTGCATTTAGTACACTAGTATATTGAAGAAAACACTATGATGATTAACACTATCATGATTGTCATTTGAATTATTTGACTTTATGATCATTTTCATTAAAGAACAAAAACAATAGTTAGACATTTTAAGATATGTTTTTTTAAATTAAGATACGGAACTCTTTTCTCAAAAGCTCCACTCGCACTAAGCAAAATTTTTAATAATATTATATAGTCTTTGTATTTATAGTGAATGTGTGGTTTTTTTATCAGCTAACTTTAGAACCTTTTTGATACAAACATTTTTTTTAAATGCCGATTTGAATTTTATTTAACTAGTGAATCATTTTTTTATTAATAAAATTGTTTAATTTAATTCACAAAATTGTTTATTTACTTAATAAAACATTAAAAGAATCATCTGTATATAAACCATTCTGACCACTAAATAAAAAAAAAAACTTAATAAAAATTACCATTTACAATTAATATTTAACTTTTATTTTTTGACATTCTTATATCCGAATACCAACAGACTTGTCACCAAGATTTCATTACAAATCACAATACCAATAACGAGCCCCCATTCGATAACCGACAATAGAGTTAGTGCGCTCCCCTAAAGCTAAACTAAGCTAAACGCTAACCCGATCAGGCATAATTTGTGACCAATTAGAATAATGGTCCGCAGTGATGTATGCACGACGTGACTGACGCACGAAGTCTAAGGAGTCACATTAATATATAAAAAATATTAAAATAAATCAGATTATAATATCATAATAATGTTATTCCATTCGCTGTTGAGGCTATGGGCAGATGGGGTGCAGATGCGAGGAGGCTAGTAGAAGAACTCGGGCGAAGACTAGTGAATAGGTCGGGGGATCCCCGTTCTCGATCGTACTTGGTGCAGAGGATAGCCATTGCTATTCAGCGTGGAAACGCAACCAGTGTTATGGGCACCTTTGCACAGGCGGTTTTTCCTAACATTAAATGTTTTTGACATGTATATTTTTTATTATATTTATGTGTTTTTGATAAGATAACATAAGATGAAAAAAAAGATTATCTATAAGAATATAATCATTTTTTCATCATCTGAATATTAAAATTTGATCACTAGACTTCTGTCGCGCTTGTAGCTCGGCTAACAGAGGTAATATGGCACGACTATCAAGGTAAAGCAACGGTCGATGTGGGCAGGCTTTAGATGGGTGACCATGCACAAGACTGTCTTTTAAAAAATGGCATTTGCATCTGAGTGTTACGGTGGATCACATCACGTGTTAAGTTTTAGGCCGCGGCGGTTAGTATTAGTAAAAGGAGTCGTTAAGACAAATGCGCTTCAGCTTAGACCTCAATATCGCTTACCCTCAGGAATTACGATCAAGCGCAAACCCATTAAATGTAAAAATAAAAATAACACATAAATCATATCCAACTAACACTAAAAAACATAAATTCACTTACTTAAATCACCTTTTATATAATTTTATATCACCTTTTATATAATACCCTGCTCTTAATAATCAATTGAATGTGACCGCATCTGTGGCTCTCGCATCGGCTTACTCAGCCACGCAGATGCAATAACCATCCGGACGCCACATGAAATCATCTTTCGTAGATGAAATAGGCCAATGATGATGATGAATCAACTAACACAAAAATGTACAAAGCACTGCTCCATAGCTGCCTCTGTTCGCTAATAAATGTTTGGGCAGCGTTTGTCCAGTGCATAACGTCAGTGTTGCCTCTCTCCACGTTATGTATTTATCGACTTTGCGGTGCATTGTGTATGTGACGAGCCAGCGCTAATTGTCACCCTGTATGAAAGACTGGATGCTTGTGAATCTTGTATGAGTTACGAGTACGTCTGCGTGAAATTTCGCTTAAAACATATTTCCAACTATTACTATTCAGCTCAGTTTCAGATTGAAAATGCATTATTTTGTATAAAAGTACTTAATTATTACAACACCACTGTACTTAAAATCCTTTATTTTTTTTTTACGAGGAGGAAATCTTCATAGATCCCCGACTACGTTGGGGAGCCGGGGTATGTGAGATTTTTACTCACTAAAACCTCCTCGATTGCCATCCCTTGTGCTTTCAAAAAGAGGTTCTGGGATGTCAATACTTAAAATCCTAGTGACAACAATAATAATAATAATAATACCGGAGGTTCCTGTCCCCGTAGCTCCTACCGCCGGTAGCTTGGGCCTTGCCTCGCTGCTAGTAGCACGTTAGGTTTTTCTGAATATTTTTGTACTTTATTTTTATATATTTATTAAAATACTTAAAAGTTGGGTAAATAAATGAATACGAAAATAATAATTAAGTAATTATTGAAAATATTGTTGATTGTTTTTACAAAAAAAATATTTTTAGTAGGAAGTACAGTCCAAAACGACAGTCATGTGCATGGTCACCCATCCAAACACTGTCCGCATCCATTGCATAGCTTCGATGATAGCGTTAAATCTCCTTAGCTAGCCGGGCTATAGAAGCTACTGTACTATTATAGACTTATAAATATAATAGACGTTAATAACCTCTTGTAGAAAATCGTACTACGTGAATCATTTGTTCTACTACAAGGCTGCACTCTCGATTTGTAGCGCCATCTAGGTTTCACCGGTAATCATGGCAAATTTTTGCGCCACGCTTTATTCTTTATTAATCTTCTCTGGTATTTTGATCTCTGATACTATATAACTATTGTTAGACTCTAACATATTCGGTCAGTTCTTGAAACCACAAACACCTATAAATCTATCAATAGAAGACACGTAGCGAGGCGAAACGTGTCAATCCCAGTGGGAGGAATAAAGTTAACTATGACATCTACATCCATTACCGACATGCTAGTTACTATCCTGTTTGATGTGCCAGCTACTGTCTTGGCATTAGAAAACTTTATAATAAGAATGGGAAACTGGGAATTGACGAAGATTTCTCAAATTTTTGCTCAGATTTGCTGCTTTTTTTAATAGTAGTATAGCTAATACGAGTAAGTAATTAAATATTATTCTATATATTTTTTGAGTTAAAATTAGCACTAAAACATAGCAAGGAAATAAATCTAGATTAGTGTATGTGATTTTTTATGATTTTCTCTTTACCTGTCGTCGTGCTTTGTTTAGTTGCTAGAGGTAAATTTTGTATTTTACGAAATAATTCAATATTATCAAATATTTAATTTTAAATTTGTAAGATGATGTTAGATATCTCAACGGAACATTAGTTTTGACTATAATTAGAATAAAATAGAATATTACTTTATTATACAACCACATAAGAAAACAGTTTAAATTAAAGAAATAAATATTTACACATAGAGTACAAAGGCGGCCTTATCACCTATGGTGATCTCTACCAGGCAACCAGAAATGGAGAGTGACATTACAGATAGAAAAAAAAACGAGTTGAAAAGCAAACAAGTACCTAACGTTATTTATCCACAAAAGTTTGGACAGGGCGGTAAATCGAGTGTTTTGGGTTAAACAAAACGCAAAACGCTCGGTTTTTTGGGTTTAGCAAAACGGGCATAAATTAACGTAGATTGACGAGGGTAGACATGCGGACATCCCTGTAGGTAAGTAGGTATCAATAGGTAATATCAAAGAGGCATTTACGTCTAGGCGCTATCGTAGGACGAATGACACGTTGAATTGGAGGTCCCCCAATCTTAGAACTAGATAAATAATAAGACCTACATGAAATACTTGTCTAAGTACTTATGTCATGTACAAACAAGGAATAAAAGTAAGCTATATAATCTGTCTTTAAAATAAGTCAGAGCCGTTGAGCATTTTGAAAACTTAGAAGAGCTTAGCCACTCAGCTCATAATTACGAAACTTATTATGATAGAAAAATATACGTTTGTTGTATGGAATCCATTATCTTAAAAAAATGGAAAATCACGTTTGTTGAGTGAGGACTTACTATTTTTTATTTTTAGTATTTGTTGTAATAGTGGCATGGAAAATACATAATTTATGAAAAAGTGAAAAAAAAAAACAGATTTACTAAAATACAGACAGACAACGGAGGCTTAGTAATAGAGTCTCGTACTTATACCTTTTGGTACGGAACTCTAAAAATGTTTGAAAAAAGAATAAACATTAAAAAAGCAGCAATACTGCTTACTGAAAATGCATTCATTTTGTTGAGGCCATAATTTACATAATAACAAATAGCAGTACAGTAGGGTTGCAATTAACATGATACGTTTAATTACCCCGCATAAATTGTGCACAATATTGACTGTTTACGCGAGAAAATGTACCCAAACTGACATACATATTTTTTGGAGAAGGCAATAAAATCTCTTTTTTACTTTTTTCGGCGGTTCAATTTTGGATCGATTTTATTTTTTCATTTTCATAGCTAAAATCATTCCGGACTACTTAACACATCTTTAGGACATAAAAAAACTATAACTATATTGGCCCATTTATCTCTATCTATCTATCAATGTTATATATCAATGTTCGGAAGCTAAGACACCACATATACACACTGACACACTGACACGTGTGTGTATGTGATACACACATACACAGGCACGTCAAACTTATAACATCTCGTCTTTTCCGCGTTGGGGCTAAACAAACAACATCATGAAAAAAGCTATTTAACTTTTGTCCATCAAATTGTACGGTAAAATTTACAAAAACTTGTGGAAATATACCTTGCTCATTATTTCACAACTGAAAGACCATTAACGGTCATAAATATCCGGAACAAATTTCCGCCAATCGCGACAATGTGCGATCCATTTGTACCAAATTGTGCGCATAAATAATACAAAGGGGCGCTAAGGAGGGACGGATACTTTGGCATAAATGTTTTATGGACTTATTGAAAACATTCGAATTAAAAGGAAGTAAGACATAGTAATGTTATATTATTCCTAAATAAATTATTTTATTAAGTTAGTATCTGAAGATTAAGTAAATATCTGAATTTAATTTTAAAATTAAATAAGACGTAATAGAACTGCTTTGCTTAAATTAGGTAACACACTAAACAAGTTATATGTAGCTTACACGCTAAACAAAACACAGTCTACTTTAAACAAATAATTAACCATATTTTAAAAATAACTTAAAGTGCACATACAAAGACAACTATTATATGTTATACTAATGACAGGAATTTTCATCTTTTTCAAGGCCGGGTTTCTAATATTTATTTTCAGAGTACACTTACAAGAATGATATAGATTATTTATCTATGTACTACAGATATGAAACGTATTTTTACGCTAAAAACAACAAGCGCGTTCCACGTTTTGTAACAATATACCCTTGTTTGTAGAGTTAAATAACACTACACCTACTACAAAATTGTTCCAAACGTAGGCACATTTTGGTTCAAAGAATCCATAGATAAGGATCCCTCCCTTACTAAACCTACTTGGATTATATTTACTACCAAGGTGGCCAAACTAGTCTTAACATACTCGTAAAACATTTGTTACGGAAAAAATCGTGAAGACACCGACATTTTTGAGGACCACACAATTCGAGGACACATATCTGCCATGGAAGAAGTTGTACACCCACCACTATATGCTTAACCAAAAGAACTTCCCCCATTGAATAAATTTTGCAGGGGAGTCACAAACCTCAGTTACGAAGAATACGACTAAAGAAGAGGAGGAGGAAACATTTTTGGTGAAATATTTGTATCTTGAAAGTCTCATATTCAAACAAAAACAAATTATGTCATTATTTTCTACCTGTTTATCTTTTGTACAACATTTATTAAACGAACCATAATCCCTTTGTATCATTAACGCAGTAAATTACGGGATAATGTTCCCCTGAGTCTCAGAGTAAAACTATGCAGGTAATATGAAGTAATATCGGGTAATATAGCCAATAATGCGCCAAATTGGGCAGTGCCGCTTGATTTACCCGAAAATGGGGTAAATTGAAACGTTTCACGGTTCGTTTTCAACGTTTGAATTATTATTGAATTATTTTTTTTACGAGTCCATAAAATAAATTGATTCGAATGTAAACTAGTAACTACACTACTAATAACTAATACTTTATGTTTTGAAATTTAAAATATCACACAATTATTCAATATATTTTTAATATTTAAGCACTATTTATTAAACACTAAGTGTTTTGTGTAATTAATTTTGTGTGAGAGTTTAAATAAAGTGTTAATATATCTAGCTATATTGCCAGGCATCAGATTTATTTGTCTATGAAATAACTAAAATGTACCTATATAAGAAAACAATAATTATAATTATTTCAGTGATAATTTTGCTTGAAAATAACGCATGTAACCAGTCTTTAAAATGTCAAATACACGGTCAGTCCGTAATACTCGTATCTTAAATACAGAGTTTAGCAGTAAAATCAATGCAAAACGGATTAATCAAGCCGCATAGTCCACGACAGAGGGTCCAGTCCTCGGTGACCGTCTGGGCTAAGGACAGTCCCTGAAGATTAGAAACCGCTCAAATACTAGATATGCGGCTGACTGTCTGTCTGTCCCCAATTTAATAGAGAGACATCAACATAGTGATGTATTGCATGCTTATTCGTACACAGGATAGAGAAGGAATAGCTAAAAATAATTTCTTATGAGCTAAGTGGCCAAGCTCTGGTGTCGAGAGATTTCAAGCCGCCCTAGGCCTCTGACGTGACTTACAGACTGCTTGTTTTAAGTCTAACAGCCAAGACCTACAACCATGTTAGCGCCCAGGTGAAAATGCTACTTTTTTGTTTGGCCAGCGCGGTGGATTATGGTCTATGGTGGCGATTCAGCGGCACACACGACTAAACTAAATTTAAAGAATCGTCTCTTTTCATCTTAGGTGGCCAGAAAGAGACGGCACGTTCTGAACCACACACAAAACATCTAAAATCACGTCAAATATGAAAAATGTAAGCGATTTTAGAGCGCACCCAAATGTATCAGCTCTAAATCTGACGTGTTTGACGTGATTTTAGATGTTTTGTCTATGGTTTAGATCGTACCATCTCTTTTTGGTCATTTATGACGAAAAGAGACAGAGCTACTTTAAATTTAGTTTAGTCGTGTGTGCCGCTAAATCGCCACCAATATCTCTTTGCTCATGAAAGAAGGCCCCGAGTCCCAGCAGTGGGAAAGATTAGTAAGCTGCTAATGCTATGCTAAAACATATTCATCGAAAAATAAACGATTGTTTAACGCATAGCTACAAAGTAAAACAAAATTCAAAATGCACGTTTCATACATTTTTACACACCACCACATAATCACGACGTAAAGGCACTTTACTGAATTAACAAAATAAACAAGACCCGGTACAAAACTCCTCAAAATGCATAGCCCATTACAGGACCAAGTTTATTGTGATTTTTCGTTTAAACAAAGAGGGGCGGCTTTTTTACGCCACTTTCTATGAAATATTTCAAAAACAGTAAGGACATTTAAATTTGCTTATTCGTCATTACTGAGGGCTTTAACTCTCCTATCTGTGGTATCGAGTGGAGACAGCGACTCTTTCTTTCACAATTCATGCACTGGGATAGTTTTGTGGTCAATTATATCGTAGTAAACTCCAAGGACCTTCCAAGCAAATACTTACAAAACAGAGAAAAACTTGACGTGTATTGCAAAGTTAGGCATTTATTTGCCGGAAGTTGAACGATATGTTGAATTAAAGGTGCAATTGTTATGTTTGATGATTCGCCACTCAGTGTTTGTTTAGTTATATTGGTTACGATAATTTATTTGTTTCCCCGCTTAGTTGCTAAATTTAAGAATATAAAGCTATTTTTATATCTTAAGATGCGATGAACAGTGAATTGTTGCCCCGCATAACAGGATCCAGAGGTACATAGCGCGGGGCACAGTGCGTACTTCTTAATGTACAATAATATAACCTTTTCTAACCTTTGCTGTAAATTACTTATTTTGTAGTAGTATTGTACTTGTGTTTCACAAATATAACTATCTGTATTTGTATGTAGTTATGAAGATATCCTGTGTATGATATCCTCCTCAAACATACGTATGCTATACATTTTGCTTTCACTGAAAGTATTATAAATTAAGCTTTTTAACCTATTAATAATCGTCCTTAGTGAAGTTATACTTAATGAAGTATAAGTATTTGGATAGCAAAAAATATATGAACATCATCATAAACTTTAAAATATTGTATCCACAAGAGATGTTTATGTATAAATGGTAAATAAATAAGTAGTTGTATATAATTTTTTAGGATTCCGTACCTAAAAAACGGGACCTGAAGCCTTCCTTACTGCTTATACTTGAGTTTGTAATGAATTTTCAGGACGCCGAGACATTGGTCTGTTTAAATATTCAGGAAGATGTAGGGTGTAGGAGAATTTTGTTCACCTCATTGAATAACATTGGTTCATGCATAAATTTTCAGGTTGAAAAATTGTCGCGGGTAACGTAACTAGATAATGGTAACGTTTTATAAGATCTTGTTTCTTTCAGAGATGTATTTATATGTATTTGTTAAATGTTTTCCTTCCTTTAGAAAATTTCTAGTACTATTATTACTTTATTACTGGTGGAAATCCATCTCTATTATTTTTACCTTCAAAAAATTTTAAACTATTTATTTACAATTAACATAATCTTAATATAAATAAATCTCGTGTCACAATGTTTGTCCTCAATGGACTCCTAAACCACTTAACCAATTATAATAAAATTCGCACACCATGTGCAATTGCATCCAACTTGAGAGATAAGATAGTTTAAATCTTAAATTATAGTCGCAATTTTAATTTATTGCTAATTATTGACTGTTATTATTTGACAGTCACAATTATCTGTTAACTCCAAATGATTCTAACAGATGTCGATACCTTTCGACTGGGTTGAGTAAGTAATCAATAGATGGCGCAGTACCCCTAAGTGAGGCAAAACAACGTTTGCCGGGTCAGCTAGTACTCTTATAAAAATACACTATTTCAAAATCTGAAGAACGGTTCTTATCGTTTGCTCAGAGTAACTGAAATTTAATTTGTGAGACCAAAAACATTGAATATTGTATAATGTTATGAACGGAAATTGATATTGAAATATTGATTTTATTAAAAACCTGTCTTTAAGCGTAGATTGGTCGATGAAGAAGGATTTGTGACTTCCATCATCAGAAAATGAGATGAAGAGTACCAGACTCTTGACAAATACTGTTACTTTAGTAAAATATGCAACAAACATTTTGACGAATTGAGAACTATTCACTTTTAGAAGACTTAAAATTTGAGCAATTTGCAATGATCTAGCCTTTAATAAATTACGATTACGAGTACAAATACAAAATACAAAATACAAAATACAAAAAGTTTTTATTTCACAGAAATACAACGTTACAGTTTACGCTTACAATAATATAGAACAATATAATTGATTAATAAAGTGTAAATGTAGAGACCCTGCCTGCTGCTTTAGCGTGAGCTGTGTTGCAGCAGTCAGTCTTCCCCATTCTAATTATAACTAGCGTACAAAAACGAAACTATTACATTTTTATAATGAAGGTGACAAATAATTTAAGATTTAAGTCTTTTAAATTAAATGTATGTATGTATATGTGTTTGTGTATATGTGTGTGTATATGTGTATGTGTGTGTGTGTGTGTGTGTGTGTGAATGTATACGTGTATGTGTCTAATAAGACTAAGAACCGCCAAATGCTAAATATGTATAGTAGTATCATATATCAGTGTCTCTTTTAACCAGCTTTTCCAACGCTTTATAATCAAAGTTCTGTAACCATTTATTTACGACTATTGAGAGTTTAGACCAGGTTATGTTCATTGTCTTTTCATATGAATTTAGCTCGTTATATAACTTAGGTGCGATGTGGTTGTAGTGTCTCCATGAGAGGGCACTTGAGAACTTTGGTACTGGAAATCTCGGTTTCCTTTTATGACTGGCTGCCAAATTAGGGATCGCTTCTTTATGGTACCTATTTAAACATTGTCGAACAAATACTTTTCTAACCGTGAGAACCCCACTTAATGAGTACAAATCTTCTGTATCATATTTAAAAGGCAAACGCAATATAACTTTAAGTAGAGCGCGCTGGGCACGTTCTACTTCAATCATGTGCGTTTTAGCAGCTCCACCCCAAGCGGTGATACAGTAGCCTATGACACATTCGCAAAGCGCTTTGTAAGTGTTCATGAGTAGGTCCTTGTCAGCTACATCTCTTAATAATTTGAACACGTGTATGAACTTTCTAATGCGTTTAGAAACTGTATGGATATGTTCAGTCCATGACATTTTGTTATCAATAATTATACCGAGATATCTGATGGATTCAACTCGGGCTAGGCTGTCACATTTGCAGTTTACTCTAGATATGTCACGGTTGCAAGGAAAAACATGGGCTCTAATATTGAAACCTAATGGAAGTTTGGTATGTTCTGTCTTTTTGAAACATATGTACTTAGTTTTATCTATATTGAGTGATAGTAGACTATCTTCTAGCCATGATGTTATACGCGCCATGCCATCTTCCGCTGATTGCTTAACATCTTTCCAGTTGGATCCATGAAATAGAATAAAAGTATCATCAGCAAAAACAATTATATCAGCGTTGGCCATTTTCATATTACACAGATCATTTATATATAACAAAAAGAGAGTAGGCCCTAGCGTGCTGCCCTGAGGTACTCCGTATTTACAAGTGGCTTCTCCACTCATGAATTTATTAACTTTAACCTGCTGCTGGCGTTCCGAGAGGTAGTCTGTAAACCAGTTCAGGACACTACCTCTTATTCCAACGCTTTGCAAACGCGCTAATAGTATAGGGATCGAGACTGTGTCAAAGGCCTTCTGGAGGTCCAAAAAGACTCCAACACACCTCTTCTTTCTGTCTAAATAGCCTGTAACCAAGGTTGTTAATTTTAGTACAGCATCTTCGGTAGACTTTCCAGAGCGAAATCCGTATTGGTTAGAAGCTAGGATGTTATTTTTTTCAAGATATGATGTTAAACGCTTGTTCACGACTTTTTCTAATATCTTGGAAAGTGCTGGCAATAGTGAAATTGGTCTATAATTGGACGCAAGTTCTTTATTTCCAGATTTGAAAATAGGACAGACCATCGCTCTTTTAAAGATTGACGGAAACTCCCCATTTGAAAGACTTAAATTACAAAGATGTGAAATTGGTTCTGCTAAAGTTTTAGAACATATCTTAAGAAGTGAGGTACTAATGTTGTCATAACCCGGAGCACTATTTACTTTTAGCTTAGAAATAATATTTGATATTTCGTTAGCGTCAGTCAAAAACATTGCTAGTGATCCTGATGGTGATAGCGCAGTAGAAAACTTATTATTGCTCGCTAGCTCTGTATCCGTTTTCTTTAATTTATTTAGGGTAATGTTGGCCATTTTTTGTCCTATTGAGGTGAAGTAAGCATTTACTACATTAAGTGATTCTACAGCATTTTCCTTAAATGTCAATAAGGCTTCTGAATTAGTTTTCTTTTGACTGAAATCGCACACTTCTCTTATAACACTCCATGTGTCTTTAAGGTTACCGCGTGATTTGTCTAGCTTATTTTTATAGAAATTTTGTTTAACTGTTTTTATTAATTTATTACATGCATTGCGATATTGGACAAATTTAAGCCTTGCTTCTAAGTCGTGTGGCGAAGATTTCCATAGCTTTTGTAGACGATTCCTATGTCTAATACACCTAATAATACTGACATTAATCCACGGCTTCAGAGGCTTGTCTTTACTAGATATACGTTTAACTGTGGTATTTTTCAGAATAAATTCTTTAATGGTAGTTGTTAAATTCAATGCAGCGGTATGGACTTCAAAAGTGTCATAAAACAGTTGCCAGCTATGTTTTGCCAAACAATCATTGACAGCCTCATAATTAGTTTTGGCTATAATTTTCAATTCTTGGACTGTTGAGCTATGTTTAATTTTTAAGTTTATACAAAGTAGAATAGGGGAGTGATCTGTAAAATCGCCAAAAACTAATGTTTGCCATTGATGTGGAGTTTTAAGCATGAAGTGGTCTAGGCATGAATCTTTTCTAGTAGGTAGATTTATACCCTGAGAAAGACAGTGTGAAGCCATCAAATTAAGATACTCAGTTGCATATTCATGTGATTGAGAATTACCACCAGGTAAGATGTTAACATTCATATCTCCGGTTAAAATGATATTGTTTCTAATACTAAGTTGATCTAAAATGTCATCTAGGGAATGAAAATATGTGGTGGGTTTCCCGAAAGCGGGCGGACGGTAAGTACAGATAATGGTCAATTCATTATTAATTTCTAAAATTAAAAAGTTTCCTTCAGGTAAAAGGGGTTCAGTGCAATTTACTGAGTGGTGTTTGTGAACATACGCAACTACGCCATCATTTTGGTTGTAACTTCGCTTTGTATAGAACATATTATAGTTGTCAATCATAGGAGGATCATATTTGGGTGTCCAGGTCTCAGTTAGTACAATTACATCTACTTTGATATCAAAACTACTCATGTAAACTAAAAACTTGTCAAAATTTTTGTGTATACTACGTATATTTAGAGTTAAAATAGAAAATTTGTGGTAATTATTATGGTAATTTAAAATTTGAGAACAGTTAGTGTCAAATATTTGCCTACAGTTTATTGGTTCAGGTTCATCAAGATCCTGAAGTAAATTATTGTTAATTATATCAGGCATATTGATTGGTTAATACATATATTATGGAAGCAGAATATATTTTGTGCCGACAATAACTATTTTTAAGCAGTATTACAATAATATAAAAATAAAATGCTGGATAAGTAAGTGTGCTAATAGTAGCAATTATTATTAAATTACCTAAAGTATAATATGCCTTAAAATATGAGAAGCAGAAGTTGGCGCTTTCTATAAGTAGTTTGGTAATAGAAGTATATATATTATATTTTGGTTTAAAAGAACTACAGTTTTGTAAATATAAATCAATCTGATGAGTTGTGGTGTTTGCGTACCATAAAAGTGTGTGTGTAGAGTGTACTGTATAAGGTAAGGTGTTATAAGGTGTGAATTTTATCAGTTTGGTTATGTATGAAGACATCATAAACAATTTACAATGATAAGAGAACATAATTAGCTCAAAGTTAAGATATAGGTTTACAAAGATAATTAGTAATAGAGTTACAAGTACTAATCTAATAATTAAATTTGTTACAGTTACATAATGGTTATCTTGTAGTCATTTTCCACGAAGCTTTTCCAGAACAAATTCGTCATGCACTCGAATTTGAGGCGCCCCTTCAGATTTGCGCAGAAAAACTCGTCCATATGAGGTCCAGCAAAATGTATAGTTATAGCTTTTGGAAAATTCTCTAGCTAAAAAGTACAGCTTACGCTCACGTTGAGTCAGGTTTTCCGAAATGTAGACTGGTTTACTAGGTCCACATACATTAATATTGGTGGTATTGAGCTTGTTTGGTTTATTTTCTTTATTGTATTTTTTGTAACCAGCTAGAAAGTTGTCCCTCAGGGAGACGGTTGTAAATTCAGCCACAATCGGTTTTATAGCTGCTCTTGTATTCAATCTATATATATCTTTTATCTCAGTAGCTTGTAAGGGGATATGCAAAAAGTTTGCAGTGCAGCTAACTATTTTTTTAAGGTCTTCTTTGGATTCTTTGCCTTCCTGTGGGATATTCCTGAGTTCTATACTCGTGCACCGGCTATTATGCTCTAGGTGTTCTAATTTATTCTCAAGTTGAACAATATATGCCTTATCAGCTTTCCTCTCGCTTTCAAGGAATTCAATTTTCTGCAAGGCCTCGTCGTACTTTGAAGACATAAATTCTACAGAACATTTTAGTTCACTAATCGAGCCCAAGACTACGTTAAAGTTTTCATCTTGCCGTTTTTGTAGTGCCATTACCATGTCTTTAATATCAGATTTTTCTACTTCACTGTACTTTCTTGCTCTAGGTCTAGGCGTATTTCTAGCCGGGAGAGACGCTACTCCGCCTCCGGTCACACGTCCAGTCGATAATGCACCTAATCCGGCCTCTTGACCAATTTCTGCAATATTATTTTCTGAGAAGCTGTGTTGCAATGGTGTAGCATAAGCGGAGCGAGCGTGTTCGTTTTGAGATGGCGGGGTGTGCATCATTTTAGACATTCTTAAATTGATCGGAATAGAGGTACTACAGAAGTTTCGTAATATGCTCCTTTCGTAAATATGATACCAATAAGTTTGTTACTGAATGTTGTGGTATCTCGTAGCGTAATTGCTATTCACAAACCATCAGGCGCTTAATTTTTCGGTCTAATTGTGAGGGTTGTTTCACATTAGATGTTACGTGAGATTGCAATTTTACAATTACAGAGTTATCAATAAAACCAGTTTTACGCACCTTTGAGTGATTAAGGTAATTGTAATTGCTATCAATATGAAGATTTGCAATTTCTTGTCGTCACTATTTCAAATATAACACTAAAACTTTGTTTTTAACTTGATTTTGAATTAAATAGCGGAGAGCTGTTTACTACACTTCAAACTTGTTTGGTCGCAGGGGGGGGAATGAGTATCTACTTAATTTACACTAATATTAAGACTATTATAAATAAACTTTGATACTAACAATATAAAATACTTAGGACCTTAGTTTTATTCTGATTTTACCTTAATTGCATTTTTATAAGAATTTTTTTAACTTCCTATTGTTTAGTTTAGTTTAGTTACTATTTTCTCTGTCTTATTTTTTCTACAGCTCTGTATGTGTATATAAGTACACCAATAAACCATTATTATTATTATTTCAAGATTTCAAAGATGAATAAATGAAATAAAAAGATGAAAACTTCAAGAAGCAGCATAATAAAATAAAAAAAGAGATAGCTAGAGATCTATAATAGCTAGCTCTAACCAAGCAGCCAAATATCTCCCAATCTCCCCAAAAACTTTATTACCCCGACCGCCAACTATAACTAAGGTAATATAATTTCTCGTAGATCATAATCCTGAGGGAAGGAGGGATCAAAGTTGTCTCTAACGCAATTATTGTCGGGATTAGTTTCAGGTCTGGCCCTACCTGACCACTACGTGGATTGCTCTTAATTGGCTTCTAACTAGTTGCTAAGATTATTCGAATTGGTTGGAATTGGGCAAATTTGGTGTAATGTACGAGTAGTGTATTAAAACTTAAAATTTCAAGCATTTTTCTTATGTATAATATTATCTTATTCAGTTTCTATAACATCACAAAAAACTTTTTGGTCATTCCAACTCCGATTTCGATGTCTTAGACGCTTTTCCTTGCATACCATTTAGCTTTTTTTTTGCTTCTTGTACAAGAATTCTTAAAATTTATTTTTTACCACTAATTAGTTACTAATGTGTAGCAAAGTTCAATATTATTTTCCTAGTCGTATCTTATTTTAAAAGGAGTATTTGAGCAACTGAAAACAAAATTTTATAAGCCCTTTTACGTCCCCTATAGTGTCACAACATTGCTTAGTATTTTATCTATTTTCTTCTTTCATAAAGCAATTCCAAGCGTAAATCACGCTTATTATACTGCATAAACACAACCCATAATACAATATTAACCAGACATTTTCAGTCCCTAAAGTCCTCGAGGCATTAAAGATATAGATAATGTCCCTTTTTAAACATTGAAGACGGCATCCCTACGGTTTCCTCAAACGTGGACGTATCGAATATTCATAATAATATTCGAATATTCATAATACTACACGTAATGATGTTTGTATTGGACTAGGTTGGTCGGAATAGGGTGGGTATCTTAATCTTTTTTACTTTCAAATCTGAGGTCAAAACTGATGTGAATGGGATTACATTTACTGATTTTCTATGAAGTTTTGATGTATTATTTCCCGCCGTCCACCTTTTGTGACGATACGTTAATTTGAATGGAATAAAACCGCACTTTCACAAAACACTTCTTTATAAAATTACTGCCAATTTGTGAAAGTAGGAAGAAGAAAGAAAAAATCATTATTTTGTAATATAAACAAAGAAAACACATAATGTGCATTCTTTTTCATGCCTCTGTTTAGAATAGAAACCGAAATTTAGGCTTCTGCTCAGCATTGTGTTGAATGCAAACCGTCAGCGCTGCTCTTCATTATGATAACTTACCCCAAAAGCAATATAAATAAATCCCATTCTGAAAGTTACGTCACAAGAACCATATAAACATACATATTTTAAAACAAATTTACCAAATCCCTAAATCTGATAAAATCTCCCAAAATAATAGCTTTATTTGAAAAATCCAAAACCAAATTAACGACGGAACTCCATTTGGCAAACAAACTTTGAAGTTAGTTTATATTAAAGTTAATTAGGTCTAAAATAAAGTTATTCCACACTACGCTGCGAGCCTCGGGGGATCTTGAGAACTGTAACTACATGCCCGTTAACTCGTCTCATGTATTATGAAGCTGTGTCAAATGTGGCTTTTGGTTTATACAGAGTGTAACAAAATTCTAAAATTGGATACTCGATATAATGGAAGCAGAATGTTCTGTGCTTTCTTAGTGCACGTGCCATGGCGTGATGTAAAAAGTGAGAATATGGATCCTCCTCCTCCTCGCGTCGTTTTCTTCACTGCTGAGGGTCGTGACCCCCGCCACGGATCATCTTCTCCCGCACGATCTTGCGCCATCGACTCCGGTCATTTGCCGTGTGGATGGCTTCATGAACTTTTGTTCCAAGTGTGGTGCGAATCTGGTCAGTCCAACGCACCGGACTTCGTCCTCGCGGTCTTTTACCTTCGAAAATATGGATATATGTTTAGTAATACTGTAATGTATAATATGTAGGTACTGAAGAAATTAAGTAAAAAACATATTTATACAATCAAATCAATATCATTAGCCATCTTCATTATGTTATGCGTGGTGGTAGGGCATTTTCTGGTGCTCGGCTTGGTAGCGAGAATCCTCGAATTGAAAAATCTGTCTCCAAACATATATATAGCTGTGAGTTCTAGCAGCTTCCTTGAGAGCCAAAAATTTCATTCTAGGCATGCTCCACCTTATTGACTCGTGCGGCTATGCGCCGGTGAAAAGTTTATCTGTAAGGAATAGAATAAACATTTCGTAAACCGTGTAAAATGATTAAAATACTATTTTGGTTTGGTAAAATATCGTTAATTTCGAAACACTGAAACGCAAGATATAAAATTAAAACCAGTATGAAAAAAAAAATGTGTATCTTTATTTAATACTGTATTGTATAGGACATATATTCTGAATATATTCTGAACAGTTTGCAAATTTTAAATGGTCACCCTCTACATTAAGGGGAGGCTACACGTTAAAATAAAGGCACGCCGGATGTCGGATGTCGCGACCTTTGGGGATTTGGTCGCGGTCTGCTGTAACTCGGAACTATCTGCTAGTCTAATATTTGCAAAGCCGGATGGGGGTTAGTTACCTTTATTGTCTGTATGCACATGCCTTTATTTGAATTTCTTCAATTGAGTTGTCGTAATGTAGATATGGTAAAGAAACGTATCTAATGTTATTCAAACTTGTTTTTTATTTTCTTGTAGGTCCTTATTTCTGTTGATATTTAACACATGATTGATACATTAGACATAATCAAAGGCCGTAAAGTGATAATAATCATCATCATCAACAGTGTTTTAGAAAGAAAGAAAGAATAATGAAAGAAAGAAAGAATCATTTATTTTATGACACAAACAACAAAGAAAAAATAATACGCAAGAAACATAAAAGTAAAAACAAACTACTTTTAAGACTGGCTTTTTAGTTTGGATTGGTATATATTTTATTACTTCTATAGTGTCCAAGTGCGGATTACATAAAGGCCTTTTCCATTCTTTCCCACTCATAATATACTCATTCATTATGCTCTTCTACGCACTCACTTAATGAGAGCAAATCAGGAATGATAGTAAAATTTGGTAACTGATAAATTAGTTAGCATAACAATAGAAGACAAAATTAAATATTATTTAGTGTACTTCCGCTGTGATCTGAAACCAAACTAAGATAAGCAAAGCAAAGCAAAGCAAATTATATTTAGTATATTTTTACCCAAATTAGTATATTTTAAAATAAAAATATTTTTGTTTTTCCTTTGCTTATCCTAATTTGGGTTTCAGATCACAACAGAAGTACAATAAATACTTAATTTTGTCTTCTATTTACAATGGATTTCATAACGGTTTAAGGTTAGCATAACAATATTTTTCAGCTCAGCTTAAGTAAAGGATCCGATTTAAGTCGTTAATCAACAGAAAAACTAAATATATTTTGTGTTTCACCTTAACGTGTTTTACGAAAAATTTGTCTCATTATATTTCTCAGTTCTATACAATATTAGCATTTATAACTACACCTATTATCTTGTTACAAAAAATTCTAACACCTCTGAACTTCTCACTGTCTTCAAGGCGAGAGTGAATCGGTTTCGTCTAGGCAAGCGCGCTCCGCCCTAGATCGCAACATCACATAACATCAGGTGGGTTTCGATCAAGCGCTTGCCTATCCATCATAAAAAAAAGCCACAAAGCGTACCTTCCCCTCAGCAAACACACCTACAAAGGTAGATGATTTATCAAAATAAATTAAGCATAAGACATACGTACGGCGGTCGTCACAACCTTGTCAAATATTTACATCTCGGTTGGCCACAGAAAGCGGTGGTGAATGGAAACATAGCCTAATATTATGGGGTACAACAATTGTAGCAATTTCAAACATTCGACAAATTATGAAGCAACGACACGTTTATAAAAAACACATTTTATTTTATTCTGTTTAGTTATTTTGAGTCAGAAATATCTTTTTTCATATAGAAAATACATTAAATTACTAACACAAGTGTCAAAAACGCCGATAACGTGATACTTTTTAACTGAAGGCAAAATCTTGAATTTACAGTTTTATCGTTACATCTAAATCAAATCAAAAAATCAAATAGTTTATTTAGTACAAATACAGGGGTGAAACATACTATGAGTTATTAAATACTAAATTATAGCTAAGTCTTAGTGTACGTTTTGCCTTATCCACTGCGCCCCGCGCTAAGTATCATATGTCATACATACATACATACATAAATCGTAAAGGTAAAAGAATATTGAAAAACTTGTATAGACCGGCTCAAAACATCTCTAAGAATATTTATACTCATTTATTGGTTCAAATTGGTTAAAATGGTTAAAAAATCTACAATATTTTTTTAACTGTTTTTCTCATTACTAAATTGGATTGGTTCCAAAACAAGTACCTATAAATATAAGGTTGTTTTTAGACAATCTTTTAGCGGTTTTTTTTTTAATTTTGCAGCATTAATTTCTGTTTTAAAAACCTTATCATCGCATTAATAAGTCAAGTTTTTTTTTACAGAAGTTAATGCTCTTTAAGAAAATACAATTCATTCATATTAAAAAAAACACTGAATCTCACCTATCTGGAAACAATTTCTTCAAAAACGTTGCATATTGTAAACATTAAACGTAATTATTCTTTATAATATTTGAATAGAAGCTCCACAGAATGCGTACCGTGTAGCAAGGGTATCCTCAAATCTCATGTGATTTGGCGCTCACAATCCATCATCGTTCTGGACGGCTACCGTAATAATGCAGTCTTACGGAATACTAACAAAGTAAGCGTTTTTTCTTGAGGAAACTGCTGAATCAGATTCGAAGTCTTACATTTCGATTTTGCTGCTGAGAAATATTGATAGCAATTTCTATTTCACGTCCTTTTCAACTCATTTCCATCCAAAGGTTGCCTGGAGGAGATCGCTGTTAGCGAAAAGGCCGCTGTTTGTGGTATATTTTTGTGTTGTTACTCTTTATTTTGACTTGTACCTTTAATTTGCCCAAAAAAGAGTTTATCTATCTATCCATTTAATTTTTTTTTATCCTTGATAGGTTTGCGTTTGACTACAGCTAGCCTGATGTTAAGCTGAGTTGCAGTCTACGGTGTGGCACGCTTACCTAGAAGATACCTATTAACTCTACTTTTGAAGACCCCCGGAAGATATCTCTCAGGAAACAGAGACTCAAGTAGTGAGTTCCAAAGCTTCGCAGTCCTTTTTTTTTTTTTTTTTTTTTTTTTTTTTTTATCCATGATAGGTTTGCGTTTGACTACAGTTAGCCTGATGTTAAGCTGCACTGCAGTCTACGGTGTGGCACGCTTACCTAGAAGATACCTATTAACTCTACTTTTGAAGGCCCCCGGATGATACCTATCAGGAAACAGAGACTCAGGTAGTGAGTTCCAAAGCTTCGCAGTCCTAACAATAAAAGTCGACGCAAAGCGTTTTGTACGAAAGTTTGGAACTTCAACTCTGTATCGGTGTCTCTTCACTGTCTCTCTGCTCGTTCTGTAGTAGAACGGAGATGGTGGAATCAAATTATGAAGTTCCATAGCACACTCCCCGAAATGTATCCGATAAAAAACCGACAAACTAGCAACCTTGCGTCGGTGCTCTAGGCTCTGAAGCTTCGCCTTCGCAACGCAAGAATTGCCGATGAGCTTCTTAGCTCGTCTCTCAATGGACTCAAGTGCTTCACCAAACCATCCAAAAGATGCGAACAGTACTCCATGCACGACCGAACTTGTGCTTTATACAAGGTGAGCAACTGTTCAGGCCTGAAGTACTGTCGCACCTTTGAGAGGATACCCAGCTTTTTTGCAGCCACTTGCGCTTTGGATTCAATGTATGAACCAAAATTGAGAGACGAGGTCAAGGTGATACCGAGAAGCTCTAATTGATTTGTGATCGGAACGGATACATTTCGGAAAGTAGGGGCCAGATGAAATGGCCTCTTCTTGGCGGAGAATAGACACGCCTGAGTCTTAGCAGCATTAAACTTAACCAGATTGGCATCGCCCCAATCGGAGACTGCCTGTAAGGTGTCGTTTATGCGCTCGACCATGCCCTCTCTGAGTAACTGGATATCGGCCGCACTGGCTCGTGCGCTGGACATATAGCTCTCTACAACCGTGCTGTCATCTGCATACCCTATGATGCCAGGCTTGAGCAGATCATTAATATGCAGCAAGAAGAGAGTTGCAGAGAGCACTGAACCTTGAGGGACACCGGCATTTATAGCCATTCGATCAGACGAGCAGCCATCTATGACTACTCGAATTGATCGATCCCTCAAAAAGTTTGATATCCACGCACAAAAACCAGTGGGCAAACCGAAGGAGGAAAGCTTGCTGATAAGGCCGTCGTGCCAAACCCTGTCAAAGGCCTTAGAAATATCGAGAGAAACCGCTAGGGCTTCTCCGAATTTCTCGATGGCCTCACTCCAGATGTGCGTGGCGTACACTAGAAGATCCCCAGTTGACCGGTTCCGGCGAAAGCCATATTGTCGGTCACTGAGGAGGTCGTTCGATTCTAGGTACGCCAGGAGCCTGTTGTTCAAGACACGTTCCATACTCTTGCAGAGTACGGAAGTGACCGAAATGGGCCTGTAGTTGGCAGGGTCGGCTCGACTACCTTTTTTGGGCATTGGCTGCACGTTAGCAAGTTTCCAGGACTTCGGTACTAATCCAGTCTCAAGAGAGAGTCTAAAGAGGCGTGTCAATATAGGGGACAACTCGGGTGCACATGTCCTCAGTACAATAGCAGGAATACCATCTGGTCCACTGGCCTTGTTCACGTCTAGATTGCGCAGCGTTCTTCGAACCTCAGTCTGGCGAATCCGGATTTCTGGCATTACCACCGGACAACCGGGCATAACTGGAGGAATCGCGCTACCAGCATCTAGACGTGAAGACTCCGCAAACAGAGATGCAAACAAGTTTGCCTTCTCTTCAGCGGTGTGTGCCAGCGAACCGTCAGGCTTCTGCAATGGAGGCAACGAGGGGCGGCAGAAGTTCGCTTCAACCGCTTTAGCTAGGGACCAAAACGCTTTACTACCCGACGGGTATGAAGCCAGTTTGATCCCTATTCGACCAATATGGTCAAAACGAGCCTTCTGTAAGACCTTCTTGAAGGACTTGGCGGCCTTATTAAAAGTTCTCTTCTTTTCACGAATATCAGATGCCTTGCGCTGTCGAGCTTCAGCCCAGGCTTGGTAAGCCTGATGTTTGCACGCTTCTGCGCGTCCACACTCAGGTCCAAACCATGGGCGAGTCTTACCAGACGATGGAACATCAGAGAATGGAATATAATATTCCATCCCTTTCCGTATCACATCAGTTACGGCATCAGCACAGACACTGGGATCACTAGAAGAGAAGCAAACTGGCCGCCAAGGGAAAGATGCAAAAAATGACCGCATCTCATCCCAATCTGACTTGTATCGCCACATCCGCCGCGAACCTTTAGGACTAGGATCGGGCGGGGAGTAAACGGATACAGATTTCACCAAACAGTGATCGGAACGGCCCAGTGGCGATGAAATCGAAACCGAGTACCTGTCCGGATCAGTTGTCAGCAGAAGGTCCAAGCAATAAGGGGTGTGCGAGTCAACATCTGGTACCCGAGTGGCTCCATGGACAAGCTGGGTGAGACCTAAGCTGAGAGCAAGCTTCCGCGTCTCTTTCCCAGCATGATTGGTGTCCAGGTATGGATGTAGCCAATCTTGGTGATGGCAATTAAAATCCCCTAGTAACACCAGTTGAGCCGAAGGGTACATCTGTTGAGCTTCATCCGCCTTCTCGCTGAGGTAATCAATTAGCCGAGTTGTCTCCATATCTCCGCTGTGCGACCGGTACACACAGGCATAAAGAATTTTCTCAATGCCTGTGTCCACCAATGACCATAGCACTGAGAAGCAGGGGTCCTCAAATCTCCGGAGACGCCGAATGCAGATGTCATCGCGAGCGTATAAGCATACGCCCGCATGTGGTTTAAAATTGTGCTCCAGGGTATACCCTGGGTAAGATAAGTACGACACATCGGATGGACATCTGATCTGCGTCTCCGTGAGAAACAGGAGGTGCGGTTTATCTGTCTCGAGGTGATAGTGGACAGGTACGATATTAGAGTGCAGCCCTCTAATATTTATGAGGTGCACTTTTAAAGAGAGGGAGTGAAACCGCTGTGGAGCTTTCTTCCATTTACTGCTTCTCATATTTTAAAAGTCGAGGTAGGTAAGAGGTCGGCAGTAGAACGAGGCGTTCACGTCGTGTGACCAGTGAGACACAGCAGGACCACACACACCGAAGGGGGACTAGCCTGGAGACTGCGGGGACGCCCGAGCCCCCCCGAAAGTGTTCATCGCGCCCTCTCTTCCGGTAGCCAACCGGCACGATGACGCACTCCCGGGATTTTTCGCGAGTTGGCGGGACAGCCTCACGTGAGTGGCGAACTCACGATTGGGTCCCCTACTGACTGCGGTCGGCCAGCGGTGCACCGTGCCTCGGATCCCGCTACCCTCCGCGACTAGTCTCCCGATGTTGTGGCTCAGCGTGACTCATGTTCGGTATCAGACTGTGGCACGCAACTGTTCTGACCCGACCTCTCGGAACGGTGTCACCGGACTACACACCGGAACGTGACTAGGCCACTTGGCGGCGTGATTTAGTCCGGCGGGTGGTTACTAACCACGGCCGAAGCCTACCACCAGTATGTGACGCCTGATTCGCACCACCCGAGGATCACGTGTGGGGCTACATATTCGGGGTATTCTCCCACGGACGGAGGCGACTCAATCCTCACAATAAAGGTCGACGCAAAGCGTTTTGTACGAAAGTTTGGAACTTCAACTCTGTATCATTGTCTCTTCACCGACTCTCTGCTCGTTCTGTAGTAGAACGGAGACCAATATTATATTGGTCCTTTTTTGGAGTATGAGCTAAGAATATTTGGCCATCTGCGAGTCAGGTTCGCGCATGATGAGTTACTAAAAAATGACACTTTTCTCTAAAACTATTTTTAAAAAATGGTAAAAAACTAGTACGTTGTATGAGAGTCCCCATTAATAAAATATAAATAGTAAAATATTGTATTTAGCAACGTTTATAATAAAACTTTCAAACATATTTTTAAATTATAATGCATGTGTATCACACTCATACGCTCTCCTTAGAATATTTTTAATTTTACTTATTTACGCATCAAAAAACCACTTCTGTTGCTAAGAATATATCCGAAAACCTGTTTAAATTTAAGCAGAACGTGTACGTGTTAATAACAACTCCTTGATGAAATCATCTCAAATCTCGCTCCACAATCCTCTCGCGTATTTATCACAGTCGCATTTTAACCAAGATTAAACTTTAAATTCCCCTTACAAATTGAGTGTCTCAATCACAAGATGGTATAAGCCGTAGATTTCCTCAAATAGATGGAGTATAAGCATAAGCAGTCTTTTAAATAGTCTCACACTACTGTGGCTCGAGACTTTATCTGGTAGGTAAGCCAAATATGAGTAGGCTAATGTAAATAGGCTGAAATTTGGCCATGATTTTCGTATGTCGATAAAATAACATCAATAAAGGATATATACGAAATTTCAAAGGTCAGTTACTGGAGGAACTGAACTAACCTTTTTTTTTTTTTTTAGAAATCATAGAAATCATTGAACTTTATTAACCTTATAACATTGCGTTATACTAGGCACGTCAAATTTACATATTACATTTATATTCATCAACAATCAATTAATGAATTATTCAATATCTTAATATTATTGTTAGTCATACAATGTCATAATAATATAATTATTCGTACAATGTCATAATAATAAAATAGAAAATAACAACACATTTATATATAATTCATGTCACTTTACAGTCCGTCATACTTAAATAGAGATTCTGAAAGAGGCAACCTCATATATTCATTTAAAGCATAAAAAGGGTTTTCCACAAAGAAGTTTTTCAATTTTCTTTTAAATGTGTGAAAAGGCAGGTCTGTCATACTTTGAGGCAGTTTGTTAAACATACATATTTTGTTGTAGATCCCTTGCTTTTGCACTTTAAGTAACCTATTGTTTGGTTTTCTTAATCCTCTTGGTTTTCTTACAGAATAACGACTCTCATTTTTTAACAATTCCTTTTCGTTGTAGATTTCGAGTATGCACGTGTATATATACAAAGAAACAACAGTCATAATTTTGTTTTTCTTAAATTGTTGTCTGACCGGTGCTTGCTTTTTCAGTCCAAGCATCGTTCGAACTGCTCTCTTTTGGGCTCTAAGTACCTTTATCATCTCTACTCCATTGCCCCAAACGGTGATAGCATATCTCAGACGCGACTGTATGTATGCGTAATAAACAGAAAATATGGCTTCTTTGTCTAGGAGCGTTCTCAATCTCAACAAAAGCAAACTATGCCTTAAATAGGGCATAGTTTGCTTTTGTTAGGGATTTACATAGTTTTGAGATATGCGATGAGTGAGTTATAGTATTGTCAATAGTATATCCTAGAAATACATTTTCTTTTATATCACTATCAGTTTTAATACCCTTACGCGATTGATACTTCATAATTACACTTTTATCTGCATTCAAAATTATGCCGTTTGCGCTAAACCATTCTTTTAGGATCTTCATCGTTTCGTCAATTTTTACATTTAAGTCAATCGTATGTTTGTCATTAATTCCCACATGCGTGTCGTCAGCAAATAAACTTACGTATGTCCATTCAGGCAATATATTTACAAGGTCATTTACATAAATTAAAAATAATACAGGTCCGAGAATTGATCCTTGAGGAACTCCGATATTCATAAAACCGATTGATGAATTTGTGTCATTAACTGACACAACTTGTGACCTATTTTCTAAATATGTGCGCATGAAGTTCAGTTCTGGTCCTTCAAAACCATAGAATTGGAGTTTTAATAATAATATATCGTGTCGTAAACAATCAAACGCTTTAGACAAATCACAATAGATGCTTGCACATTTTTTTGATTTGTCTAGTGACTCGAGGATATAATATATTACTTTAGTAATTGCCATTTCAGTGGACCGACCTGGACGAAATCCGTACTGAGCATTGGTGAAGAGATCATTTCTTTCGAAGTAGTTTAAAATTCTCTTTTTAATGACGCTTTCTAATATTTTCGAGATAGTTGGCAGGATACATACCGGTCTGTAGTTATTTAGTTCGTTTCGATTTCCTTTTTTGTGTAAGGGAATAACTCTACCATGTTTAAGACAGTCTGGGAAAACACCTTTCTGTAAACAACTGTTAAGTATAATATATAAAAGTTCCTTTAAAGAATCATTTTCTAAAATCAGATCTCTTAATGTTTTTGAATTTATGTCAAGGTAATCAGGATCAGATTTTACTTGGAGGAAATGCAGTTACGCATGCCCGCCGAACTCGGGGGGAGGTGGCGGGGTATGTCGGACTCGGTGCCAGAGTGGCGATCCCTACCGACTAAAACCTCCAAGGTGTTCCCTCCTTGCGCCAAGAGGCCGGGAGACTGGAACCCCGTAGGTACACAACAGTCTCGCCAGCAGCGCTCATCTCCCTCAACGAGCCTTCCGCTCATCCCACACATGGCGATGTGTCGGGAACACTTGACACATCGCCCCATCTCGAACTCCGAGAGTGGACTTTAGGTTCCCCCGATCCTAAAGTCCGGAGTTCCCACCGGAAACGGCAGAGGTCACTTGTGACCTCTGCTAGTACCCGGCCCGTCAGCCTCTGTGGCTGTGTCCATACCAGGATGGTTGGAAACGATCCCAGCCACGCGTCTTCTCCGTTTTGGGGGAGGCTTGCAGGCCTTGCCCCCAGTACTGTGTCCCGCCGGTTGACCAGCAGCCGCGCAGACTGCACAGTGTGGTGCGCTGGAACAACTCGCCGCCTTGGAACTGAACTAACCTAACCTAACCCAACTTTTAAAGTTTTTGCATTACTTGCCCGAGTAACCTAACCCAATTTAAAAATTTGTAAATCCACCACAGCTCTCAAAACCAAAACTGTATGAAAATAAACCACATGTAACATGTAAATTTTGCCAAACGTCGCGTTTCTTTTGGTGGAACATTGAAAAATATGTTTCAATACAGTTAATTAAAAATGTATATCGTAATAAGTGGTAACACGTGCATATTGTACGCAGAGTAACGTTACCAAATACGTTTTAAACATTTAAGATAAAAGAAAAGTTGAGATTAACTTTAAGTGTTAGAAGATCGAGTATTCATAATGTTCTTTTTGTTTCTTCTTTTTTTTATAATTTGTTAAGTACACCTCCCTTCCTTTAAGGTTGCTTAGAAATCGCTACAGGTGATAAGGCCACCGATTGTGCAACTATTTTACTTTTATTTATGTATCGATAAATTTATTATCTGCATTTTGTTTCTTGAATATGCAACACGAGTTTTTGTTATGTAGTATATTGCTGGTGTTGACACTTACAACTAGTTGGACTAACTATTTAGTTAAAATAAACTTTTTTCCAACATCTGTAGGGGGTAATCTTTGCTATCAGTTGATGCGTGCGTGTGCACTTAATATTCATTAATAGGACAAAACGAGTGCGGCGTCGTGCTCACTCTTCCGGACTGATGAATACGCATGGTTTGGTATAACCCTGAAGTGTTGCGGGTGATTAAAATTAGTGGCATGCGTTGGAAACGTCAAGACACTGACATTATTTTAAATGTTTATAAGATTTTACTAACCCTTAAATGGATGATTTTTGTTTCACGTTATAAAAAAATATATTTGTGTAATAGACATGTATGTATCATGTCTAGGAAAAATTAGTTTAAAAAAAGCTAGACATTAATTTACTATACTTTTTTTGCAATAATGTGAGTGTTGTTTATAAACTACATTGCGCAAAATTTAAAAAATATATATATGAAGGTCAATTTTGTGTGTGATTTTTAGTATGTTGTTTAAAAACAACATTGTCCATTTAAGGGTTGCTCAAGTCCATATGAATTTGAGATGACTGCAATTATGTTACCTGTACCTACTGCAATAGCTTTTTGACTATTATCATGGGTAGATAGATATATGATAGGCATAAACCATAATAATATAGGCAAAATAGTTGGCGATGATAAAGGCAGATTTTTTTTTACTTATAATGGGCTTGCGCTTGATCGCAATTCACCTGATGGCAAGCGAAATTGCGATCTATTAATTTAGATTTCTATTGTTAAATAAGCAGTTAAAATAATTAAAAAGCACATAGACTGTCTAAACAATAACCCTAAGAATATTTATATTAATTTTGCTAAGCGAACACACAGAAAATTAAGTCAGAAAACCTTTATCAAATAAATGAACCTATGTTAGAATCCAGGTGGCATAAAAATAAAGCAGATTATAGACACGTAATTTCAACGCTGGGAAGCTAATAAAACGTGGAATTTACGTAGCAACGTGAAGAAGATGCAACTGAAAACGCCAGTACATAGACTTGTGAAATTGGAGAGGTCCGTTTACGTGTTGGGGCCCGCGATCTTCAACCGCGTACCCGCGACTGTCCGGGATGCACCTTCCACCGCCAGCTTAAAGACTAGACTCAGGGTTTGGCTATTAGATAGGAACTTTTTTATGGTATAGATTATTATCTAGAATTGAAAATTGACATTTGAATAATATAATATACTATTGTAATAATTAAATTAATATTGTAATATTACTAGAATATAATTGAAAATTGACATTGATATCATATAATTTGACTTGTAACTTTGGTATTATTAACAAATGATTTGTATTTGTATTTGTAAAACCTGCACGAATTCTCACACGTTCATCAAATATCACAACTATAAATACTCCAATAAGCCTACGGACATGTATCTGAGTCAAATTAAGAGTGGAGTCGCGTACTTCTCGGGGGACCCCGGCCAATCACGGCCGGCGGAATTGCTCGCCAGTGGATGTAATGATCACATTGAGATACTACTCCATACGTAGTTTAGTATAACGTCATTGCTAGCTAAAATATATTTATGCTAATAATTTTATTTTTGATATTTGTAGGATTATAATTCAATCGAATGAAAGAAAGAGTGGTACTCCTACAAATAACAAAATAAAAATATATTATTTAACTCAGCAACAATTGATAAGTAAATCAAAAATTAAGAAACTCTGAATACAAACAAATAAGGGCTTTTTTATGACGAATCTGCTGAATCAAATCAGAAGTCTAATAAGATTAATGTGGAAAATACATACATCATACTTTACCAAAATATGTAATTGCTTAACTTACTAATGAAATGTTTAAGCATTTTGACTTTGACTCTCAAACTAGACAGACCTTTGTTAATTGACTATTCTAATATACATCTTACAGCGTAGGTAACCAACTATAAACATGGACTTTCTGTAACGCAATTTATCTCACACGCTTTCCTCAATTTTCTTCAGAGGTTATGACGTGCTTTTACACTTACAAGGCTAACTTTGCAATGAGATGATTCCTATCACGTCGTCATAGTGACTATTTTTGAACAAACTTGCTACCAGTTATGTTGGTAAAGCAATATGCTCAGTTTACTAGCGTGAAATGAGACTTGCAACTAAGTGAGATCTAGTTTCGGTTTAAGCAACTATAAGATAGTTTGGAAGAAAAAGTATATTACAAGAAAAAAATATATATTGTGTGGGTTAAAGTTGGAAATTGCTAATATTTAATTAATACACCAGGAAAATCAGGCGAATACCGCTCCGGATCGTACCTAGCGCAAAGGCTATCCATAGCCATACAACGCGGCAATGCCACGAGCGTTATGGGTACCTTTCCGTTCTATCTATATATTATTAGGTTCCATCCGGAGTGGCCTATTAAATTAATTTTATGATTGGTTTTTTTTCTTTTATTAGTTTTTAATCTTATTATCTTCTATCTGTAATAAATTAATACATTAAAAATTACATTTCTTTCTATTAGTTACTTAGTAAACTACAAACAATAAGTGTTTATAAGTACCTACTACTTAAATATGTTTAACATTTTCTGTAAAAATCCATTACTTTACGATCTACCTTGATAAAATGTTACTATTAAAAATAAGTTAACGAAGAATCAGTTTATAAAAAAAAAAACATCTTCGTAATCTGTAACAAAAATATGACTAAGTAATTTTCTAAGAAAATTATGATTCCTTACAATTTTTACGCTTACATTTCTTTAGCACACCTTCGCAGGTGATGTTTGCAATCCATTACCACAATTATTCGTCGCCGTTGTCAAAACATCAATAATCGTGGGTTCCCCGAGGACGCAGGCAAATTCCGGCATCCATCTGTAAAAGCTTTTAAAATTACAGGCCATTCATTCAAACTGCTTTGTCGTCTCCCTTTACCGACGTTTGATTTAGAGCCCTTTTCGATTTTTTGAAGATAAACGAAGATGAATTTGTGGTTTTGTGATTAAAGACGCGTTTGGGGTAAACACTTTTGGGATGTAGCTGAAGTGCTGTTTTATTATGACTTATTTCAACTGTTTATTTAAGGCACGTAAATAAAATATAAATATCAGGCCGTCGCTGCTTTATTATTTAGGAAAATTAAAGTGTCATGGCATCTCTGCATAAATCTACTAGATTAAATAATCAAAAAATGTAAATTTATTTATTTATTTATTAGGCAATCAGACAGATTACAAACATTCATGATAACTTTACAACTACAAAGAACAACAAGTCTGCAATCCCAAACAGAGTACACAGCATGTTAGTATAAACTTAACAAAAAGGTAGGTTCAGATCTGATATACATAAAAAAAGAGTAATCAATTTAACAATCTAACCTGTAACTTATATAAATAATATACTACTTATAAATATTGAACCAAAAATATCCAACTATTTCACATATTTTTATTTAATTACAAACCAACCTTTTTACTACACACATTTAAGTAAGACTTTTTCCTAACAATTACATTGGCCTCTAAGAACTAGCCGAAAACAAAAAAAAACTGAATTCGAAAAAAGATTCGAAAATCTTTTGAATTTCGAATCCCCAGCGATTCGCACGTCAGTGGAAGCGCGCGCGACTCTCCGAATTACTGATTGATTATGCATTCCAGTCACGGTTGACGTGGCGGGTGAAAAACAATATAATACGGGGTAAAAATATTTTTTGTCGAGATCTCGATCTGTTTTGCGATCACTATTATTTCTTTTAAACCGCTTACTATGATGTTTAGAACGTATAAGGTACACTGTATACATTTTACTACATTCTTCTACGTCTTCATATGAGCTTAGTGGCCAAGCTCTGGTGTAGAGAATTTTTAAGCAGCCCAAATGCCGGGACCTGCAATTTAACGTGTCATCCTACACACGATTACTACATTCACATTGTGTTGTTTGATGTTGAAGATCTCCGTAAGATTTTGTACATAACAGTTTAGTTTGCATCCAGTTAGGAGTTAAATTTTAATTAAAAATAACTAGCAGATTGTCCCGGCTTCACACGTGCTATAAAATAATCTTCGGGGTCTATTTTTGGCAAACAAACAAAAAATTAATATATATCATATTGGTTTATATAATATTCTCTCATATCTAAACTTACTTTGACTGCGGTGACCTTTGTAACCGAGCTTTATGACATCAAATATATATCAAATCACGCATTCGGCTACTAAATTAACCCTATTTAAAATCTCCATTAAACATAACTACGGGTACAACACCAAAATCCACTAACTCATTAACGACCCCACTCATAACAAACATGCTTTTCATCTTGACACCGGGACCCCAAGACTGGACACTGGCAACCCTACAGTCACATTACGAATAAAGTCAGTAAACAAACTTACAGAAATCTCAAAGTTGAGCATAGACATCATAATATGCAGGCATGCAACGCTACCGCTCTTACACGCCCTAAAAACTATGACTCAATGGTAGCGATTCAGTGGCACACACGACTAAACTAAATTTAAAGAATAAATAAATAAATAAGCTGTGAAAAGCGTTAGCGCTAATAAGCGCTTACATGCTGGGCAAAACGTGACAATGGTGGCGATTCAGCGGCACACACGACTAAACTAAATTTAAAGAAGCCCCGTTTCTTTTCATCTTAGGTGGCCAGAAAGAGACGGCACGTTCTGAACCACAGACAAAACAACTAAAATCACGTCAAATATGGAATGTGCAGGCAGTTTTAGAGGTGATACAAATGGGTACTTCTAAAGTCGCCTATATTTTCTACATTTGACGTGGTTTTAGTTGGTTTGACTATGGTGCACAACGTGCCGTCCCTTTCTGGCCACCTTAGATGAAAAGAGACGGGGCTTCTTTAAATTTAGTTTAGTCGTGTGTGCCGCTGAATCGCCACCCATTGTCACGTTTTACCCAGCGTGTAAGCGCTTATCAGCGCTTGTCTCTTACCAGAGATCACATTTATATTTATTTTTTAATTTTTATGAGGATTTATTTCAGTCACCGCTGCGCTGGTTAGCCTCATACAAAACCATTTCTAGTTTGTATTGTGGTTGCTAACACTGATAATATACTAACTACATTGTCATAGACATACATACTTTATATAGATACATATTTAACACCCAACCAACAGCCAAAAATTTAGTTTAGCACAAAGATGTTGGCCGTGCCGGGAATCGAACCCGGAAACTACTGATTGGTATGGTAACTATACGCCAACGCGGTTGTCATATTATATCTTTCTTCCACTCCTCCCTAAACTTTTGTGATATTATAACGTTAAATAACATATTTTATTTTTATATTATCAACCGATTTTTTATATTACCAGCCAATTTTCAACATTCTTCAGTCAAACATCTTTTCCATGGTTTATATTATCTAAACTATGAAACTAACTTTATTTATTGAATATGGCCTAACTCAGTTATGAGTTTTATATACAAAATTGTCAAAGGAATATAAAATAAAAAAACATTGTTTTGTAGCATAAAATTAACTGTTTGCATCTACTTGAAACTCAAAGGAACTAACTAATAAACAGAATATGAGTAAAAGAAACTAAAGGAATATATGAAAAATTAACTAAATTATTTTTAATAGTACAAGAGTTGCGTGTACTTGACCTACTGTCCAGATATTTACTGTGGTAACGACCCTCAAAGATGGCGTCCGGTGATAGCGCTAAAATGTCCTGCAAGTGAGCTGATAAAACAGTAAAGCCAAATGGTCTGAAGACCAGACCCTTCGGGATTGTGGTGCCGCCGGGTTTTAGCGGCCATTGTTGTGGTGTGAATATTGATTTTTAACTGTCTGTTTAGTTACCTAATTTAGATTAAATTGAACTAATACATAATACTAGTTGCGCCCCGGGGAACCCGTGTTAATCCGGGATAAAAATAAATGAATCAGGGATAAAATTTGGCCTATGTGTTAATCCAAGATCTAACCTATCTTCATAGTAAATCTCATCAAAATCGGTCCAGCTGTTTGAGCGTGACAAAGTAACAAACATACACACATACACAAAAAACTTTCGCATTTATTATAATTATGTATTAGTAGGATTTACAGTTCACTTCATGTTTATTATATTTTTTTTTTGTAACTCCACAGCTAGGCATTTGGAACTAAGGCGCGTTACCACACGAGTTAGCGACACTCTATGGAGTGGCTATAGTTATAGGTGGAGCATGTCTAGTATGAAATATATAGCTTTCATGGAGGCTACAGGAACACACTGCGAGATATATGGACATTTTCATAATTTTCAGTCATTTATTTTTTTCATTTATTTATAATTTTTTTTATTTATCTGAGCATTATGTAGGTCTTCGTGTACACTATTCGTCTCGTTCTGTGCTGTCCTTATCCAGACCTTGCCCGTGATGTTCCGTATCTCGTCAACCGAACGTGCTAGTGACCGACACTATTTAGGTACTTGGTGACAGATTTTTCAACTTGAGTTTGGTCGATAGCCGAGCATGCACTAAAAATGCTCTATACATGATATATGCTATATGTATTAAAATATGAAAATATTTTTAGATTTGAATAGAAACGTTCATTGCTAAGAAGGTTTGTACGCGGCTAAACTTCAGAGGGCTTTACTACAAAAAAAAACTGTGTATTATATGACCACGGCATGCCTGGTATTAAACAAAACTATTATGGTCTACGATAAAACACCTATCAACTCTAGATTTAAATATCCCCCAGGTGCTACTTCTCACAAAACAGAGACTTAGAAAGTGAATTCCAAAGTTTCACTACAAAAAAGGCATTTTTAACCAAGTTGACCACGTGTGTTTTCAATTATCACGACACCGAATTCAAAACCAACAGAATGTCAACAATAAATCCAACAAGATTGTTATCTCATCAAATAGCCAATTAAACTCCCAACGTGCGGACCGAGAAATGTTTGACTTGTTGGTGATATTTTTAATTGAGAGCACCCTACGTATGTTATCAAACAAAAGCTCAGACTATTGTGGGTCGGTCTGGGTTTAACGTTTTGTATGAAAAGTACTACTTTAATTTATGTTTGAAAGTCTTTTTTCTTTTACTGAATATGCTGACCACAATTCACCTGATGGTAAGTGATATTCAGGTCTACGGTGGATCGCGCTTACCTAGAAGGAACCGGTTCACTCTTGCCTTGAAAATTACTTGATTGTAGTCATTGGGGAACAGGAAATCTGGCAAAGAGGCAAAGTCGAACATTTAAACACACAATAACCACAATATTAGATACCTAAGTATAAGTACAAGGTTGATGTATTTTCCTTTTTCGATTATTATATTTTTAGTATCCTTAATTGAAATTCAGAAGAATCCTTTTTTATTTTACTAGATGGTTTTGTGCATGACCAATAATTGACCCGATGATAAATCGACATTTCGATCTAAGGTGGAGCGCGCTTACCCAGAAGGAAGCGGTTCACTTATTGCCTTGCTAACCGCTAATTAAATGGATGGATATCCTAAACATTATGCTGCTGTAGAGTTTTAAAAGTAAATTACATTGTGTAAGTTTATAAGTGTGTATTTTTTGCTTCTTATAGCTTAAATGACTGGCCCGATTTTGATTAAGTTTGGTATGGGTAAGACCCTTGTTCACATAGACCACTTGTTAACTTACATTATCGTAGGTAACCACAGAGCACATTCAGTTATAAAAAAATTGTATGTTAGAAAGCAAGATCTTTTTAAATGTAGTTAAAAAATTGTCAAGATTTTAGTGCTTCTAAATTACTTACTCAGTACTTATGAGGTCACCGCCAGTCGCAACAGAATATCATCGCCATAAAATTATTTTTTTTCCTCATTTTTTTTCTGTGAAATAAACTTTAGAGGTCCACAAACGCTGGTTGTGAGAGTACGGTCATTGTTTGACAAGCCACGCAAATAATCATTAGAAATGTTCATTGGTTTTGTCAACACAAGTCGTAGAGCCAACGGGTTTGATTAGGGAGCAGTTTGTTTGGAATCGGGCGAATGAAATGTGTTGTTGGTTTGAGTTTATTGCTTTTTATATTGATGGAGGTAGATTGAAAATTTGTTGAGCTAGCAGCAATATTTTGAGTAAATTACTTTATGATACTAGTTAGGTGTAACCTTGTCTCTTATAATTATGTATGTATGTAAGGATTTGTAAATGCTAAAAAAATCCGTGTAAGTTTTTTTTAATTGTGCTTTACTTACTTACTTTTATTTAGATCATTTTTTCCTGTGATACTAATTTTTTTTGCATAAATAAATGCGTGAGTAGGTACGTAATTCGCTATATTTTTTTTTTCGACCTATGTAATTAAGTGTCATTCTCTTAAACCCATATAACAATCAAATCACAGACATTTAACACATAAATAATGAACATCCTCATCATTATTATAATAGCCAAATTCAGTACAATTTGGGGGTCTTCCAATCTAAATTAGGTTCCTTCCAGGCAAGTGTGCACAGTAAGAAGCGTAAGATCAGGCAAGCTCCGGTCAAACGTAAGCCTATTCATCAGTAAAAAAAATCCTCGACAAGATCAACTGACGAACCTGGCTGCGGAAACTAGTTCTAGAGCCAAGTATTCAAGTAGTAGAAATATCCATTATTCCTGGGAGCAGATATTCATCAATACTATCTACGTCGATCTAATGTACTTCTCACCCAGATTGAATGCGACTTTAAGAATGGTGCCGTTTTTGTGCTCACCAGTTGGCGCCACTGGCGAGTGAGGTCCGATTAGAAGAGCTGATAAAGTTTGCTACCTATTATATCTGGCGTCAAAACAAAGTTTACTTACAATTTAAAATAATATATCGAGTATGCCGCAGTAAACTAAAACTCAAAGCGGTGCCTAGTCGATTTTCTTGGAACTATGAAAGTGATGAAAGAAAGGAAATTATTACCTATTCATTGACCCGTAACTCGTATTTGCCACAATAAGGATTTTTTAAACTAAATATTCTGTAATACCTTAGAATTTAACTTAAATGAAATTAGTAAAACCGCGGAGCCCACCCATTAAAGTGACAAGTGACATTTAGGAGCACCTCACGCTACACTAGCGCCTCTAGCGGCGAATACACACGCTTTAGTCCTCATTGATCTCGCTGGCTCCTTACCTCCTCTCCATCCAAAGGTTGCCTGGAAGAGATCGCTTTAAGCGATAAGGCCGCCAATTGTGGCACACTTATTTGTAAGCTCTTTCTTTTTATTTTTGTATGTAATAATTAATGTGTCCAATAAAGAATTTTCTATCTATCTATCTATCTATCTATCTACCTCCTTACCTTACCCATAATTTATTTTCAATATCTTTACAATTTTTGATAAATCCCTCATGACCTAACCCTATTCTTTCCGATCTAGCAATTACTCCATCCTCTATAAACAGTACATTCAATTTCTTTTGTAACCGTTTCTTAGGGCAACTCCGTCATTCCCTTATTAGACACAGAACACAGAGCGTATTTGTTTTGGTCCCCGGACCAGTTGCACCATATTTTACTTGTGACAGTAGTTAATGTTCAGATAATTTGTTGTGCTCATCGCAGCAACGACAAGAAATAATTGTTAAGTTGATTGTTTTAATTATTAAGGCATGTTTTAAGTAAAGAATATAGAATTCAAGTTAATTATCATTTATTAAGGAGATCAGAAATACCTACTCTTATTGTTTTTAATATTTAACAGATGTGAAACTATTATATACTTTGTGAGACAACGCGACACTTACTATATTTACCTATAACCTTCTCACCGTAACTAAAATAAAAATAAACCGGGTAAGTACTAGATGAAGATACGAAGGATTGCATACTCTATTATCAATAAACGCTGAAAGGACTGTAATTGTATGCTCGAATCAATTCGGTAACAAAAGACTGTCAACGAAGTATTAGGAGTCCAGTTGTATAACCTTTTGGGAAAGAAACTCTAAAATAAAACATCACGTCTGTGAGAAAAAGAAATACAGTAAGCGCGAATCATATTAGTATTTTTTTAATGTTTTTTGTATAGTATAGGTACTGCAATCGACGGGCCCGTTACCGGGTCATTATACGGGAGCGGGACACGTGATGCGTGAAATTATTTTGTACTTTACACAATTCCGGGGCAGCGCGTGTGCCCTGCGCCTGCGCTTCGGGCCGAATAGTTATAATATGGTGGACATACCCTTGGTACAATATAAACTTAGAAACCATCAACTGTGGTGGTTTGTAAGTACTCGTTTACCTTACAAACAATTATCGGCATTCAGTTTATTTGTCATTCAATTTGCTACCGACAAAATTTAGGTAAAACCTTTTGAATTTTTTTCAAAAGGTTTTACCTAAATGACAAGTTTATGTAAAACCTTTTGAAAAAAAAACGAGAAAGTTTGTTGTTTAGAAAAAAGCGTATTTAAATTAAATTTAAACCGTTACATCGAAGCTCCGGCAAATGATTTATTTCTGTTATTTTTACAACATTACTTTGTTACAAAAGACGAAAAAGTAAAAGTAACAACGCTTAATATTTACATCATTCCACAAACGGTGGCCTTATTCCTTAAAGTTTTTAATTGTATATGGTTTCTTTTTAGATTATTTCTATGATTATATTCAAAAAAACTCTTTTGCTCGACCTTTCAACTCCTTTTCATCCAAAGGCTGTCTGGAAAAGATCGCTTTAGGCACCGCCGTTTGTGGCATGATGTAAAATTATAAGCGTTGTTACTTTTATAAAACATTACTCTATCTGGCTATCTAAAAGCTCTCATTGCGCTTTTAGATAGCCAAGAGAGAAAGAGAGAGAGAGAGAGAGAGGTAAGGTAAGTTAAAAAAATAATATAAAATCTTGATTCACGATCCACATTATTCTACCCTAGCAGGACCATTCCGGCACCCTGCTCGATTACAATTCTTACAGAACGCACCCGTAATGCAATACATCTGCCAACAATGCCCTGTTTGACACACTAATGTATAGCTCCAATACGATTGTGATTACCAACGGCACAATAGCTGTGTTTATTGTATCGCAGTTTTAAACTCAATGAGGCAGCAAGGAAAAGTATTAGAGAGATTCGTTGGCGAAATTGTTGTTGGTCGGTCGGAGAAATTGTTTGTGCGGATTGGGGGATGATAATAGTAAGTAACATCTGTAAGGAGACATGACAATTACATGCTAGGTTATTTATGTTAGTAGTCGAATTTTCAAATTGCACACAGTCAAATTTATAGTTATAAGAAATGCAGTTTTTTGGCTTGCAATCTAAATTAATTTAGTTAGTTTTATAATTTACTTAAATAACTCTTCCAATTTTTACCCTAATCAATCAAGAGAGAGTAAGGAGTAAGGAGAAGGAGTTTGTTGCATACAAAACATTTAGACTCCCAGTTAGTACGTAGACATAGGATATCGAAAAGAGCTTCATATACGGAAAAAACCAAAATTCTCAAAAAAATTTATGAGTATTTTTACATAGTTTTAACAAGTCATGTTGGTCAGTCTTAAAGTAAAAATCCCTACCTTGATACTGAAAAAACAATAGTTAAAATATGATTTCTTATAATTAAAAAAGCTTCATAATTTTCAAAAGTTATTTTAAAATATAAACTCAACATAAATAAATATACTCATACAATCAGATTCACCTCTCCGCGTTCATCCCTCTGCATTATCTCTCACGTAAGAAAGCTTGTCTCATCCTGTTTACACATCGTAATAAATTAAATTCACAAAGAGGTGTGGAATTGAATGAATAAACTTCGCGTTTTTTAAATAAGAGAGTCGAAGCAAGGGAGAGATTTGGCATCATTCGCCAGTCGCAAACTTTAACGGAGTTTCTACTTTTTAAACCAATTCTGTGTTCATCTTTTATATAAGTCGTTTATTTGAATCTTTCTTATTATGTACGGCAAGATTTTGAAAATTGTGTACAAACTCTAAGATAAAGATAAAAAGAGAAGAAGAAAAATTAAAACACTCTTTAATTTTAATCTGAGTCAAACTAGTCCAAACTATCACTAATAAAAATAAACAGTCTTAAATATAAGTAACTTCTTTAATACTCATACTTTTATTAGTATAAAAGTATATACTGTTAGTAGTATTTTTAACTTTCATATTATAAGGCATTCAATCTAAAAAATAAAGTCTTTTTTACCCTTATTAGTCTTACGCTTATGCGCTTATCGAGAAAACTCTCTAACTTACCTAACTGTACATAAATACGAAGTATCAGATATATTTATCGCGAAAAAACATTAGCAGTACTCAAGGGGATTGGAATAAATCTGATAAATCCGTGTTTATGTGAAAGTATTTCCATTCATTCGCGTTCGTTTCACCTGTCTGGTGTCGTTACTTCTGTTATTAATGATTTCCAGTTGCTCGCACGTAGGTAATCTTATTACTATACGATGAATTTTGTACATTTACGTGCCTTCAAAAGCACAACAAACTTTGAAGCGTTATTAGTGTGACTTTTAAAAACTACTATTTTAATTCAAGGTCAAAACTATCTGAAATCGTAAAATAGCATAAGTCACTATACATTCCCACTGCTGGGACTTGGGGCCTTCTCTCACGAGTAGAGATATATAGGCCATAATCCACCACGCTGGCCAAGTGCGGGTTGGCGGATGACACAAGTCTTCGGATATTGTGGTCCTCAAACGTGTCGGTTTCTTTACGATGTTTTTCCTTCACCGTAAAACGAGTGCAAATCCACACATAACTTGAAAAACAAGTCATTGGTGTAGGGCTGTGATCCAACAAGGGTCGTCTGATAGAAAAACAGACGTTTGTAACACTAGGCCAAACTCGCTTTTGAAAAATCAAAGTATGTAGGTACTATAGTGCAATCGACGAAAAAAGTTAAATCCTCGCAACATCTAAATCAACTTGTCAACTAACACTTGTTTCTGTTTCTATTGTAGTGGTGCCATATCTGGTAATTGCACTAACACATGGTATTATGACGGTGACAGAAATAGAAAAAAATTCATGCTCTGCCATAGATATTGTGCCATATTGCTTTGTGATAAAGCCTATATTTGTTTGCAGAGATGAGTCTATAAAAACAGTTCGAACACAAAGGGGTAAGAATAGGAAATATAATGAATGTTCCGAGGAAATAATGAACGATAACTCGTTATATTGTATTGAGATGGTAAATTGAATATGGTGAAGAATGGCGTTAGTTTTGGTACAGATGGTGAAAGGATTTGTTGAAATATTTGATTATGGATATGATGATATTTCAATTACGGCCTTTGTGACAAATTATCATAAAATTGGCGTCCTACACGTACAAGCCCAAAAGTTTTGCAAAAATATTGATTTAGGTACATTTTTACGCAAGAGACGGTATTTTTCTAGGTATTTCTGGAAAAAGATGAACTACTTGCAATTTTAATATTTTTTACTTTACTCCACACTTTTTCCCATTGAATAGATATCATTGATAAAGAAAAAATATTTCACTCTATTCCTAGCGTCTGCAGCGCAAGGTAAAGCTAAGGTAAACTGACGCGAACATCGAGTAAGTAATGGTCGATGCGGACAGTGTTTGGATGGGTAACCATACCCATGACTGTCGTTTTTCAAGTGGCATTTTCATCTGGATGATACCGTGCATAGGATGATAAGTTAGATTATAGATCCCGGCTATTAGCCTAAGTACAAGCAGCCATTAAGCCAAGTCAGAGGTCTTCGGGTGGTTTGAAAACTCTCGACACCAGAGCTTGGCCACTCAACTCATAAGAAGAAGTTTAATTTTTTGTAAGGTCAGCTACCCGCCGAACATTCTACTCTTACTCTAAAATATTTCCCGAATATATAATACATCTACACACATTTCCACTAACCACAAGCTATATAAATCTACTCATATTATATCCATAAAAGCTATTCTCAAACTTTAAACTAGGACCCTCAAAAGTGCGAAGTCGTGTTGAGACCGCCTTGCTCCCTGGGATTAGGGAGGTATCCATCAATACCTTTGCATATCGTAGCTATAAACAAAGATAGTTTTATGCATACTTTTACAGTGTTATATTATAGCTATATAGTTTTGTCCCGCAATGTCATTCGGGTTTGTCTGGAATTAAAAACAACAACGTTTTTTCTAAGGTCCGGAATGTAAACTGGTAAAAAACTGTATTCGTATTCAAGATAAACCGTTTGAGCTTAAAGAAAAAAATACTTAAATGCTTTCCCATGTACTTGCCTCTTTCTTAAATCAATATTATATTACGTTGTACGCTTCGTTCAAGTTTCTTTTCAAGTTTTTTTCTCGTACCCTGTGCTTGGTCCATAATAATCTTTTGAACCTCGAGACGCATAAATAAAATTAAACTTTTACCTTGTACGACATAAACGCGACTCGTTTTCGCATAAATTCGCAATTACGTGCCTACGAAACGACGTTCAAAATTACCTATTTCTAACATTTTTTTCCATCCAAATCCCTGTAGGCATCAGAAACTGGGTGGGAGTGGTTCTGAACAAACTAAGCCACTCCCATTGGCCATTTGAAGCTCCGCCCAGTCGTGTAACAAAAAGGAATATTGGAAACATGTCCCTAAACGCAAGAGCCTTGAGAATTCATCTCTCCCTTTCTCAAGTAGTTTCAGGACGGTCGCCGCTGAAACGGGTTCGTATCCTCGTCCCTTGAGAACCAAGTGCTGCCATCTAGCGGAGTCGCCCCGAACTACGTAGTCAGTGATAAAGACAAGATGGCGCCTGCAGTAGCCATTAAAGCCTCTGGGACGCTGTGGGCAAAGTTGGACGGGCGCTGAAACTTTGTGCTTAGAGAAATAAAACTAAGTTTTAAATGAAAGCTCGATGAAGTTAGACGCCATTTAAGCTACTGTTGAATCGCTATGAGATTAATATGCAAAACCTTTAATGCCTAGTAAGATTTGTGTAGGAAATTTTGGCTATAGAAAAATGTATCATGAAAACAGTAGTCTATAAATGTGACTAGGTACTATTAAACATTTTATTTTTTTATACATAACTTTAGCTTCATTGTTTGTTTTGGACTCGCGCACTAATGGTTCAAGAAACAAAATTGAAAAAATTGCTGTTGAAAATGGAAAAAAATATTAAAAGATTGCGAATATTAGTGGTACCTATAGTTACAGACAGGTATTGGGTCAGAGAAATTAATGCACCATATTCTGCCTAGCGGCGTGCAATAAAACGAGTATATAATTGCAGTTGTATCGGAAGCACGTTACCTATAATATATTTATTTTAATTTCTCTTAATCCAGGAGATAGGTTTAAGGATAAATAAAATCACCGGTGACTCCCGCTCCGGGTCGTTCTTGGTGCAGAGGTTGGCCATAGCTATTCAGCGCGGTAATGCTGCAAGCGTGATGGGCACCTTTGCACCGGGGGCGACCAGGGGCGGGTTATTTGATTAGTATTAGTTTTAGTTTTTAGGGTGTGACGTAATTTTATATAATTTTATTGAATAAATTTGATTTCTCTTATAGCGGCAACATAATTACAGCATAGTGAAAGACATGTGGACAGTGCATACTTAGTAATGGGATTCCATTTATACACTTGGATGCGAAATCCATCCTAAAATATGATCTATAACTACTAGAAATTCAGTTATTCCACACTAGGCATGCTCCGCCTTAGGTTAGAAAGCTGTTCACTAGTATGGTTACGCGCCCTGATGGACATTTGCCTAGATGTACTGTACAGACTAAAGAACTACAGATAGAAACTCTCTGATAGATCTGATAGTCCAGAATGCAGTCCATTTTCGCGCGTACCTTATCAAGATTGTGCCGAATTTTATGGGGCTAATCGAGTCAGCCACAAATTGGACCCGCGCGGCTAATAACCTAACCTGGTCGATTACCGGATTAAACCTAATTAGCTATTGGCCGATACAGTGTAAAGGGTTAACTGTAAAGCTTTACAACTTCTGTGTATGTTCACTTTTAAACATGACATTAAAATGTATGCACAATACTAGTAATACTTGCCTGGCTAGTAACCAGTTCATCTTGAAAAATCTGTCACCAAGCACTTAAAGTGTTTGGCAACCTCCTTATGATACAGTTATTTTAGACTAAGCATGCTCCATCTTAGGCCAGATTGACGTTTACTCATGTGGCGACGCGCAAAAAAAATATGGAAAACTAAAGTGTGGAAGGTTATGTATGGACATGTATTGCATAAAGAAGAAACGCATGTAACTAGAAGCATGGATATATATTATGATTGTGGTAGTGGTAGCGGAAGCAGAGTTAGGTCTGAGAAGGCGTGGATTAATTGTTTTTAAAGAGGATAAATGAAAGGAGTTAATGTAGAGATGACGGCTGATAAAATAGTGTAGAATACAAAAATATGCTGTGTCGACCTTACTTAGAGGGAAAAGGCAAAGACAAACTACATTCAGCTGTACATAATATACACAATACAAAAAACTACTTACACATGAATGTAATTATATTCTTAACTGTGTTAGTTTAGTGTTTTTCAGATTTTTTTACGAGTAAAAAAGTTAAGCGCAAAACCTTTAATCCAAGCAACACATCTAGAATAAAATCAATTTATCTAGAATAAAATGTTTTACTCCACCTTTACCTAAGCATTTTTTTTTACAAATAACGTTGTATATTTATAACCGCCGAAATAGATGTATTTCTACGCAGAATGTCGGTTCGCGGTCCCTTTTACAGATAATGAAGGTTTCTAAACGCGTTTTTGGAAGATAAAGTGCCGTATTAGCGTTTTAAAGTGTTTAAATATCTCAGTAAATTTTAAAAACGTTTTTTTAATACATTGATTGTAATTTTTGTAACATGTATATGTGTGTCAAATAAACTAATTATTATTATTACTTACAAAGTTTATTTTTTTATTTTTTAAGCTTAAAGATTTTTACAATAAATTGTATAAAAAATTAATGCAATTATATTATAAAAAAACCAAAAGATATTGTGCCACTGGCAGCGAGTCAAGACCCAAGCTACCGGCGGTAGGAGCTACAGGGACAGGAACCTCCAGACAATGCGCGCCGTGTCGAGTATGACTGCCTTCTGTTTCCGACCCTTGATCCATCAGAGCCTCCTTTATTATTATTATAGTTATAATTTATCTATTCAATAGTAAAAGGTACAAAAAATACACTAGAGGCGGCCTTATTGCCAGTAGCGATTAAATATTAAAGCAACTATTTTTGCAGTTACGAACGCCCATTACAAAGTTGGGCTCTACATCAGTCTGAATCCACCATACTCGTACATGTCTGAGTTCTAAATTTTTCGCTAACTGTTATATTCACATGATTTTTGAGACTAACTTTTCGCCAGTTGGCATGCCGCCGAGACATCAGTAAATTTCTCCTAACTGTACATTTGAAATGCAGTTTTATTAACGTCTATGCATATTCAGAAAGTTGGTTTCTGTTTCGCTACTGAGTTCTGATTTAGGGTACAGCAAATTGTTAGGAGGATGAATTGCATATTGCTGTATTAAACTTTGTAAACTGTTCACGTAAGGTTTCTTAAAAATTAAAAAAAAAAATCTTTAAATTATGTAAAGAAGAGTGCTGGGACACAAATTCCTCTAGTTCTTTATCTCTTCTAATTAGTAGAATCCGATATTTGAGCGAAATGCCTGACATGCAGTAGTGGATTAACCACGAAATAAACTTTTCTTCTTCTTCTTTTTTTTACCTTATCCCACTTAGGTGGGGTCGGCACAGCAAATCTTCTTCTTCCACTCTCCTCTATCAGCCGTCATCTCCACACTCAATCCTTTCTCTCTCATGTCCTCATTCACACACTCCATCCATGTCTTTTTCGAAAAATAAACTCATATAATATAAAAAGTTAACGACATTGAAATGATTACAAAATTATATCATTAGCTGCAAAAAAAGGAAGATTTGTTATTACATCACTTTTGTTACAACTAAAATCATAATATTATTAAATATTAAAACGACTATTTTATATAGAACTAATATTTACACAGACATAATTTGAAATTAGCAGGAAGTTTTAGTACTGTGATTAATTTTCTTGGGTAAAAGCAAACTAAGGAATCTTTTTTGCTTAATGCAATAACCATTCAGACACTACAATTAAACATTATTCGTTATAAATGCGACCACCGTATTACTTACCATCAGGTGAATTGTGGTCAAGCGCTGACTTATTCAGAGTAAAAAAAGAAGCGAAACAAAACACTAACGATGATGATGAAAAAATTAAAGGTTTCTTTTAATTTCTTACAATCTCACACCCGTACTCTAAAAGTATATTTTACCTATATTTCCACAAAGCGCATCTCGCGAAGTTGCGGCGTAGACCTTCAGACGGCAAACAAAGTGCTACAATTAACTCGCGACCCGCTCTGCCGAGTTCAACAGTTTTTCCCTCGTAATTCTATTACATTATTAACTTACACCGTGTCAGCGTAGTGGTGGACTTGTCGATGATTTGTTATCGATAAAATTGGTTACGTACCCAAGGTGTTATCAAGTTTATCGACAAGAATCTGATATCGATAACAACACATTGTAGGAACTTTTTTCGTAAGTAATGTTGTGTTTTTGACTTCTTATTTGCTCATTAATTTAATTGTAATTTAGTAAATTAAGCAGTATCATTGATTTTATGAATTCAGTTAACAGATTAGTTTTTGTCAACTCTTTCAAATTCCTTTTATATATATGAAGTAGTAGTTTTTCTAGCGGCTACCCAATATGTATTTTCCCACTTCCTAGACTAAGGGCCTTTTTGAAGATGAGTGATATATATACGAGTAGACTACTAGACTACTGTCTACCAATCTGACCAAGTGTGGGTTGGCGGATAGTTTTTCCTCGCAATATTTTTCCTACACCGTATGAGCAAGTGCAAATGGCACTTTGCTTTGCTTTTGAAAAACAAGTCATTGCATGGATTCGATCCTGTATATCACGAAACTGTAGTCCAACATTCTCCAACACACTCTCGCTCCAATCAGCCTAAAATACCCTAAAAAGTAAATAAATAAAGTAAAAAAATATTATAATTATTTTTGTTTATTTTAATAAATAAATATATTAAAAATTAAACATCTCAAATCATTTAAAGTTACGAAAACCCGCCCATGACCGTACCTGGTGCAAAGGTGCCCATAACACAGGCTGCGTTTCCACGCTGAATAGCAATGGCTATCTTCTGCACCAAGTACGATCGAGCCGTTCTCGATCGTACCTATCCCCCGTCCTATCCACTAGTCTTCGCCCAAGTTCTTCTACTAGCCTTCTCGCATCTTCACCCCAACTGCCCATAGTCTCAACAGCGAAAGGAATAAAAAATATTGAGACTCAAGACCCGAAGTAGTAGTATTAAGTAAGTAAATAAAGATTTAAGAAGTGATTATTAAATATTAATAAATGTTAATTGCACCATCTATCGACAAACATAAACTCATCCCTAAACCGCGCTTCGTCTCGCCGCTCAGAGATCGCTCGCTGAAAACTTTTAATACCTTAACTCGACTTTCACTCAATTTCCCTTAACGCCTCGCGTCGTTGACACGGCCCGATGAAGACCCGCATCGCTTTGTAACTGTTTTACTACTCGAACTTGAACTTTGTCGAGATATTTCACGAGGTTTCAGGATATTCAAGCGCCAAACTTTACCTTGGAAAATGTGAAGCTTTTCATAATTTTCTGCGTAAGTATTTCCTGTTTTAATCTAAGGATAAGGAGTTTCTTTTTTGCGCAGACAGTGAGGAGAACGTGTGATAGTACCGGAAGTGGATCGATTTGATCTGGAAATACCTTAAAGACATGTAAAAATCTGCTTGACTTTTTTATTAAACTCTCTGAAGTGTATATCTTCAATTAAATTTAATAACATTGATAAAATTAAGTCTGTTGATTAAAAGAGCACACGAAACATAATTAGTATGAAACGTTTAGAACTAACAATAACTTTTCCTTAGTGTCTAATGTAGCGCCTGTAGCTGTTGCGATCATCGAAGTTAAGCATCGGTCGATGTGAACGGTGTTTGGATGAGTGACCATGCACAAGACTGTCGTTTTTCAAGTGGCATTTTCATCTGGGCGCTATAGAGGGTCGTATGACACATTAAGTTGTAGGTCCCGGCTAACAGCCGGGACCTACAACTTCGGGGTCTTAGTACAAGAAGTCAAAGCCAAATCAAAGGTCATCGGGCAACTTGAAAACCCTTATCAGCTGATACGAAGAAAAAAAGACTAAGGATAAAAAGAAATTCGTAGGCAGTGATAAGTACATATATGTGATAGTATCGGAAATGGATCAATTTTATCAGAAAATATCCTACAAAGATCTAAAAAAATCTGCTAAACCTTTTTATGAAACTCTTGATAATTTTCATTGACATTGAATAAAATAGTGTGAAGAGTTTAGACCTAACAATAACTTTTCCTCAGCGTATGATGATGATGATTTCCAGTCTGGTTTCAGCCGCGACGACAGCTTACCGTTTTAGGTTATTTTTGCCCTTCCTTACCGTATTTGACGACCTCGATGGCTTTGGTTAACATGCTGGACTGCCAACCAGAAGATCCCAGATTCGATTACCGGTACGGTCAACATGTTTGTGATGACCTAAATTGGTCGGTCTGGGTGTTTTAACACATTTATATGAATCGATATAAATATATTATGTAATTCATTTATTTTTTCTTGTTATTTTCTTATTATCTTTTAGTTTGAACATAGTATTTTAATTTTTTTTCAGTAATTTATTTAAGTATTAAAAATTAAACCTAAAGGGGAGACCTTCCATTTATGTAGTATATCAGTTGTGTTAACCACAATACACACTATAAATGGTTTAGTATGGGGCTAACCAGCCGTGTGTGTAATGTGTTCAAATATTTTTTTTTTTATTTTATATATACTGTACAATACTTAAAAAACAATTGATATGACAAATAAAAAAAAATTGAATAACCTTGTATTTTGACACAGGTATTGCCCAACCCATTCGATCTAAAAATAGAGACCCTGAAAAATCGCAAAAGGACAAACAAAATAAAACCCCATCACGACACGACAAATTGATGTCATCCATCCCTCTCTTGCTAACTGTCGCAACATATCACTAGGCGAGCTCTCGACATTTTTCCTCTATATATTATTAATACATAAGTACAATCCGGCGCACTCTTCCAACTTGTGGCACCGACGTAGCGGTGTCCCTTTCTATATTGTTGGATCTAGTTTTCCCAAGCGACCGAGCCCCGAGGGTAAAGCTCCCTTGGGTTGGTATTGACTCTACTATACTATGGAAGGAAAGTTATCTGTACACCTATTGTCGGCCACCCCTTGTCCCCTACCCTCGTTTTTCCCCCTGACGTTTGCAGACTTTCTTAGGCGTTTTTCGTTTTATTTTTATCAGTTGTATGTTGTAGTTTGTTTTAGTTGTAAAGACGTTTTGTGGTGCTACTCGCAAATATGCGGGTACGTTACAACTTATTCAACTCAAATGTAATTTTGTTAGAAACGTACTTAGTTAAAAAAATCTGCCTTAATATGTTAAAAAAAAATTATTGCAATTTTTTACTAAATTTAATTCCAAATCCAAAACTTAGTAAATCCAAAAGTACTGCTAATAAAAAAAAAACATAATTCGTTTAATAAGTAAACTTGAACTTAACACAAAAAATAACTTTCATTTACAGGCTAATATTTTTTTCATGGCAGGCCATTTTCTTGTACTCGCTTGGCTAGCAACCACTCTCAATCGAAAAATTTGTTGCCAAACATTTGACAGCGCGTTCCGGCAGCCTCCTAGACCGCCATCATCAACAATCATTCCAGACTAGGCATGCTCAATTTTAGGCCAGAGTGTCACTAACTCTTGTTATTACGTCCCCTGCTGACCAAATGCCTAGCTGTAAGTAAAAAAAAGCTTTACTTTTAAACCCAATGATACAAAGACATCACTTCTAACCATAATTTCGATTAGTAATTTGACCCGCGTAATACGATTTAAGGGTGGGCTCACACCGGACGCTAATTTCGTAATACGCGACATAGACACGCGACCGACACGCGGCGTGACCACCGAGCGTCGGTCGCACGACAGATTGACGTGGCTGCTCGATTTGTCAACTTAACATGTTTATCATAAAGGACAGACAAATACGTGAGCTGAAATAAAAATGTCACTCCAGCCCCTTTGCAATTCGATATGCAATTACATTTGCTTACGTGAGTTAGCGTGTATGTTGAAGATAACTGCAGCATAATGCAATTTTTTTAAATATGCTAATCATGTTGAAATTGTGTTCTTTAATATGTTGTCTTTGTTTTTTTGAACAATTCTATGGTTTCTGTGTAAGTAAATTAAGATTTTATTATTGTTTAAAAAATATACAAACTGCTTCGGATTTTTTTCCTGTATTATCACTATATGAAAAACAACAGTATTATTTTTTTTAAGCAAATTCATAATTTTGTATCCACTATTATTTCTCCATCATCTTTTAACTTGTAGTAATAAAACTAACTGTAATATATTTTAATGAAATAAGAAATCCTGTTAACCTTGATTTTGTAGCCTAAAAGTACATCACTCTCTGTCAGGCTACCATTTTTTTTTTCTAAGATATTTTTATTCTAGTGACGTCTGCTAATCACACAAACGCGTGTCTCGCACGTGACTACAAACGAGCACGACAAAATGCTCATTTGGATTATTGTGTCTAATCTACTTAGTCGATTGTATAGTGTACTCGTAACCTTATATTTGGAGAAACGAAATAAAATTATACTAACTTCAGTTTTCATTACTTTTCGAAATGGAAATCAACGTAATAGCATAAATAAATAAAGCAACGTCTGTAGTATACATTGAATATACATAGATATTGCCAATTTTAATAGTTTAAAAAACGACAAAAATTTAAATAATATTTTTATCACGTCCACTTTTTTCTACTTTTAATTTTATCCTAAATAAAATAAAAATCAAGGTAACTTTACCAAGAAACTCATAAAATATATAAATGCAGATTAATTATACTTAGATACATAGTTTGACAATGACCAGTAATAATATTTGATTTAAAAATACTTTGCTTCCTTACCGAGAAAAAAACTAAAAATTTTTAACTTAACCATTAATTACGAACCATTCCCGTTCTAAAATTATCATAATTAATTTATTTTACAAAGACCGTTCCTAACGTCCATTTTAATGCTAATTCAGTAACACTATCCTCATTGTACCCTCATTGAATCCGAAGCAAGATAAACCCATGCATTATCTACTAAAGCACAAAAGAATGGGCCAAAAGTTGTATAATATTTCAAGTGGGGTGCAAAACGTACCATGTGTGAAATCACAATAGTTCTAAAGACTTGTTTGTCACATCTGATGCTTTTGATAGATGGTTTAAGTTTAATATATGGGTAATTTATCCTTTATGGATGAAGACAAAAATATTTTTTATAAATATTGTAGCTATAAATGAAAAACTAAATGCCTCGTTTCTTATTGCCAACATTCCAAATTAAAATTACTGAAAATTAGTTCGGTTGACTTTAAATCTAGTACGTACTTCCTGGAAATTTTTAATATCTTATTTATTGTAAAGCGAGGAATTCGTTTTCTCAGGAATAAAAAATCTTCTTAGAATTCATGTTATTTATTCTCTTACTTGGCGATGTTTTGTCATTATGAACGATTATAATTTACATCTTTTATTTTGATATAGTTTATTACATACGATTAAAATTTTATACATATTCAGTTTGGTATATCTAAAGATAAGTTATATTATTCTGTTTCAAAGCCATTCTGGGATATTTTTATATTCGTATACAATGTTTTTGATTTCAATGTGAGATTTCGTTGTGCTATTATAGATAAACCAGGTTTTCACATTCAGATATGTTTTGTTTAGATATGATACAATTTACAATTTCGATGTCAGATTAACAAAAAAAGAATTGTATAAGCCGCTAGATGGCGCGGTTCATGAAATGATTTACTACCTAATCCAAATTCAAATATCGAAAAATTTAAACATATTTAGAATGAGGTACGTTACAATTTACAGCGTTACTTACAATAAATATATCACAGATTTTACAAAATAACAAAACAGACACATTCACAATATTATTTTATCATAAATTTAACATATCGAAAAAATATTTCAAAACATTATCCTGAGCATTTTAGTTTAAATACAAAATCTAGTCTAGCTCTAGCAAGGGAACTTTTGAATAAAGTACATATTCCAGTTATTTTTGGTACGTTTAATATTTACAGAAAATTATTTACAAAATGTCTAAAATACTTATTTACAAAATACACTACCCCACCGCCTGAGAAATTTCACACAATTTCAATCATTCATAGAATAGAAATAAGATATATTTTTGTCTAAAATCATACATGAATTTATCAATCACACTCTACATTGACAACCTAATGTACTTTTCGTGTTTTCTATTTTGAATTTCGACCCTAATTTGGGCTTTATACTCGAGTGCGGTTACAATGCGGAAACGCTCATTTCGGAGTTATTTTGCCGATATTTTCCAAATCAAAGCAAGCAATAATGTCTACGTTTATTATGAAACGCTGAAATAAATAAACTGAAGTACATATTCAAAATTTCGTGCCCACAAAAAAAAATTGACAGTTTGCTGTTCTTTTCGTGAATTTCACTGATATGACCACTCACTCACGTACACTCACTAATTTAACGTTTTTCATTTGTTCTCTAACCCGTGGGGTAGTAAATCGGATGCTACTTGGAAGCCAAAGGCGCTGTTTGCGCGTATTGCTGGGCGCTGCATGTCGGTAGAGAGAAAGGATTCACGCTGAAAGGCGACGACACGAGACCGCCCATTCCTGAGGACAAAAAAGAGGGTACTTTTAGAAAATTGATTTGTGTATAACTAAATAACAGGATTTTTAAAAATTTTGTGGAAATTATAACTAATCCTTAACAAGAAACCCTAGATTCTAACTTTTCTATAAGAAAAAAAATACATACAGACGAATATATAACCTCCTTCTTTTTTGAAGTCGGTTAAAAAGAATCCTACTTGAAGAATCTATTGATATACATAGATATGTAGAGCAAAAGCAAAAAGAAACATGCAAAGTAAAGAGACGCAATTGATAATTAAAACAATAAATATTTAAATAAAAATACTTAAGTCATAGATAGTAAATTAAGAGACTAGAACATAAACCTTAGAAGCAGCACTACACAGAACTATACAGCGCGAAATTTGAAGTCAAAAGTAAGAAAAGCAGCAAAAGATAAATCTCTCACACATGAAAACAAAAAAGAACTACTAACACTGGACTGCAAGCTGCCAGGTGTGGTGAGAGTTCTGCACTCCTGGTGGACTCTGTCTCACCACTGCAAAAGCGCTTCTCTTTGCTCCTTTGTCCCCTTCCCCTTTCATATCACTGCCACTGCATTTTGCATGAGTGTTTGCCGGACAGTCAGCACCGCCCTTAGAATCCGTATTTCTTTCAGTGTAATACGCGCTATCTTTCGTATAATACGCGTTATAGTGATGGTCAGATACGCCATTCATACTCGACGGGTGGTACGGACCGAGCGACACTGAACGAACAAAAAAAACAGAGTTAGAAAACTACACAAAGCAAATGAAAGCGAGGAAATACCGGTAGTAAATCTTGTTTTAGTCGTTTCAGCACGAGATAAGCTCGGGTAAGGTTTCAAGCGTCTAGGTCAGATAAGTGAAGGGTCTCTATTTTTTAGTGCTAGAGATATTTTGCCTGTAAATTTTTGGCTTATAGTATATGTATGTATAGAAAATAATAAGTAATTATTATTTTATATGAAATAAAATTACCTGTGATTAAAGAATTCTGCAAAACGTTTCTGGATAAGTTGTTGAGAAGTGGCCATTTTGTTTGTATACTTACATACATGAAATGAGGTGTGCGTATATCGCAGCTACAGGTACAAAAAAAAACACGGCACGGTGACCAAAACAGAACCTGGGAGAGGGTTTATCAAACTGCCTAAGTGATTGTCTAAATACTATTTTTTGCACATGAGGTAATTAATGACCTTTTTTCTATCTTCTCTATGCTTCTATTCCTATCACTATGTAGCTACTACGAGTATTTTAATATTCACAGTTTGGAGGGTTCAAGTAAGACCGTCATTTATGTGTATAATATTTTTATAATGTATACAAAAATGGTCAATATGTTAGTTAGTATGGTAATAGTGAGGTTAGCGGCCCGGAGTGATGCTGTGGATGTTAGTAAGATTGCAGGTGCAGCAGAACCATATCGCTGGAACTCCGTTCCGACTTACCAAGTAATGACAGAAACTGCTTTTTTAACTACTAATAGCCTATCCTTATTCCTTATACCTTAATTTAGCTGCTTACGTGAGGTAGTATTAAAGAGTGAAGTTGACGACGTAGGTTAATGCTGCGGATGCGGGTAAGATGGTGAATGCGGCAGAACCATAGTCGATAAAATATATACTTATTTCTTTTACCTGTGACTGCTAAGAACAAGAATGAATAAAAACAGCTACTTACGTGAGGTTGTGTTAAAGAGTGAGGTTGGCGGCGCGGGGTAATGCTGCAGATGCAAGTGAGATGGAGGATGCGGCAGAGCCATAGTCGATAATATATTATACTTATTCCTTTTGCTTGTGACTGCTATGAATAAGATTATAAAGAAACAGCAACTAACGTGAGGTTGTATTAAAGAGTGAGGTTGACGGCCAGGGTTAATACTGCGGATGCGGGTAAGATGGCGGATGCGGCAGAGCCATAGTCGATAAAATACTATCCGTATTATTTTACCTGTGACTGCTAAGAATAAGAATGAATAAAAACAGCTACTTACGTGAGGTTGTATTTAAGAGTGAGGTTGGCGGCGCGGGGTAATGCTGCAGATGCAAGTGAGATGGAGGATGCGGCAGAGCCATAGTCGATAAAATACTATCCGTATTATTTTACCTGTGACTGCTAAGAATAAGAATTAATAAAAACAGCTACTTACGTGAGGTTGTGTTAAAGAGTGAGGTTGGCGGCGCGGGGTAATACTGCGGAAGCGGGTAAGATGGTGGATGCGGCAGAGCCATAATCGATAAAAAATATACTAACTCGTATTTCTTTTGCCTGTGACTGCTAAGAATAAGAATGAATAAAAACAGAAACTTACGTGAGGTTGTGTTAAAGAGGGAGGTTGGCGGCGCGGGGTAATGCTGCGGATGCAAGTAAGACGGAGGATGCGGCAGAACCATAGTCGATAAAATACTGTACCTATTATTTTACCTGCGACTGCTAAGAATAAGATTATAAAAAAACAGCTACTTACGTGAGGTTGTGTTAAAGAGTGAGGTTGGCGGCGCGGGGTAATGCTGCGGGTACGGGTAAGATGGTGGATGCGGCAGAACCATAGTGAATAAAATACTGTACCTATTATTATACCTGTGACTGCTAAGAATAAGAATCAATAAGAACAGCTACTTACGTGAGGTTGTGTTAAAGAGTGAGGTTGGCGGCGCGGGGTAATGCTGCGGGTGCGGGTAAGATGCGGGTGCGGCATGCGGGGTGGATGCGGCGGAGCAGTACCGCGGAGACACCGAGCCGCCGCTACGCGCATACTCCTCTAAAAGAAAAAGCCTGGGGTCAACACGAAATTACCGTTAGGACTGTTGCCTCTATGGTTGAATAAAGAACCTAATATATTACAAAAACCTAATATATTACGAAATTACCGTTAGGACTGTTGCCTCTAAGATTGAATAAAGAAACTAATATATTGCCGTAAGAACCTTATATATTACGAAATTATCATTAAGACTGTTGCCTCTAAGGTTGAATAAAGAACTTAATATATTACGAAATGACCGTTAGGACTGTTTCCTCTAAGGTTGAACAAAGAACTTAATATATTACGAAATGACCGTTAGGACTGTTTCCTCTAAGGTTGAATAAAGAACCTAATATATTACCGTAAGAACCTTATATATTACGAAATTACTGTTAGAACTGTTGCCTCTAAGGTTGAATAAAGAACCTAATATATTACCGTAAGAACCTAATATATTACGAAATTACCGTTATGACTGTTGCCTCTAAAGTTGAGTAAAGAACCTAATTATTACCGTAAGAACCTTATATATTGCGAAATTGCCTTTAGGACTGTTGCCTCTAAGGTCGAATAAAGAACTTAACATATTACGAAATTATCGTTAAGACTGTTGCCTCTAAGGTTGAATAAAGAACCTAATATATTACTGTAAGAACCTTATATATTACAAAATCGTCGTTAGAACTGTTGCCTCTAAGGTTTAATAAAGAACCTAATATATTACCGTAAGAACTTAATATATTATGAAATTGCCGTTAGGACTGTTGCCTCTAAGGTTGAGGAAAGAACCTAATTATTACCGTAAGAACCTTATATATTGCGAAATTGCCTTTAGGACTGCTGCCTCTAAGGTTGAGTAAAGAACCTAATATATTACTGTAAGAACCTTATATATTACCGTAAGAACCATATATATTACGAAATTACCGTAAGGACTGTTGCCTCTAAAGTTGAGTATACGTTTTTCTACGCACAATGTTTAGAAGAAAAGGCCTGGGATCAGTCAGGACATTACCACTAGGTCGGTTTCGTCAGCGGAAATGTAATGGGTAGGCTCGAATGGGATAGTTAACGATCGAGAGGAGTGGTCGCAATAAACTGTATGCAAATTAGCTTTTTAGTACATTATTTTTGTATATAACGTATATAAAGGTAATAAAGTGCTTAAATGTATATAATTTATACATTTAAGTGTAAGATTGCCCCTCTTGCTTGCACTCATCTAGAGAAAACGAGAGGAAATTAACTTTTAAATGTTTTCTTTTCTGACGCGAGGTATACTGGTACCAAATTTCCATAAATATATACTAGTTGCGCCCTGCGGTGTTACTCGCGTTAATCCGGGATAAAAAGTAGCCTATGTGTCAATCAAGGGTCTAACCTATCTTCATAGTAAATCTTATCAAATTCGGTCCAGCCGTTGGGGCATCAAATAGTAATTACATATTAAGTTATTTGCGTATCCCACGGAAAATACAACTGATTTCGGGATAAAAAGTAGCTTATGCGTTAATCCAAGGTCTAACCTATATCCATACCAAATTTCGTCAAAATTGGTTTAGCGGTTTGAGCGCGAAGAAGTAACAAACATATTCACTTACTCACTTGTACAAAATAAATCGCATTTATAATATGAATAGGATAATACAATATAGGTTACATGTCAGAGAGTGTGCAACGGAATTGCACGAATTGATCCCCCCTGCCCCATTCCATCATCGGACGAGTAGGGAAACACCAAGGCGGCATCGTTATACTGTGGAAGTGCATAAGTCGCGTACTAAGCGATTTGCGTCCACCTTCATTGTGTGTACCGCCAAGGTGTAGAATTCCTTGCCTAATTCCCTGTTCCCTGATAACTATAATCTAGCGGTTTTCAGGCTCTTGCCTGAACCGGTTTCTTCTGGGCAAGCGCGCTCCACGTTATACCGCAATATCGCTTACCATCAGATGAATTGCGATCAAGCGCAATCCCCTTTAAATTAAAAAAATACACACCTTATAATATATCAAATCTCACCTTCAGTCCACTGCGAAGCTGCAGTCTCCTGGACGCTGACTGCCAGCTGTCCACTGTAGGAGTTGAAGGGCATACTCGCTGGAGGTGACCTCGGGGCACCCAGACCTAGCTGGTTGTTCCGGGGCATGGAGTACAGGGCTTCGGCCAGGTCTGCAGCTCGTTTTAGGATTATTTCCTGGAAAATCGGGCTAAGTTAGTATACCTACAGTGATGGTACTAATAAATAATAATAAATAGCTAGAAATGGTTAAGTATGGGACTAACCAGCCGTGTGTGAATGTGTCAAAAAAAAAAATGAATATTAGGACACATTTCACACACGGCTGGTTAACCCCATACTGAACCATTTCTAGTTCGTATTATGGTTGCTAACACAACTGATATACTACATGTACATACATACATATTTTATATAGATACATATTTAACACCCAGACCGACTGCCAACAAATTTAGTTCAACACAAAGATGTTGGCCGTGCCGGGAATCGAACCCGGAACCGTCTGATTGGCAGTCCGGCATGGTAACCATTACGCCAACGAGGTTGTCATTAACTGAAACTTAGTTTTTTTATGCATTGCGCATGACCTCAACTCACGTGATGTTAAGTGATATTGAGGTCTAAGATGAGCGCGCTTGCCCAAGAAAAACCAATTCACTCGTGTTTTAGTAGTTAAACGTCTATATTATAGTTTGTTTTGGTATATATATACCAATGGCAAAAAACAATATGAATTGTGATCAAGCGCAAGTACAGCTAGTGTAAAATAAAGGCTTAATGATAAACTAATAGTTGTAAGACTCAGATTTTTATATTCATCATCATTATAATTGGCCCTTTACATCTACGAAAAATGATTTCATGTAGCGTCGGAATAGTTATTGCATCTGCGCTCATGGCTAAACAAACCAATGCGAGAGCCACAGATGCGTTCACATTTTGATCTAACATAACATCAAAAAGACTTACTTATTTTACTCGCTTTTCTAAGCGACCAATTTTTTAATATAAGTACAGAGTAGAGTAGAGGTTGGCCATAGCTATACAGCGCGGTAATGCAGCGAGCGTGATGGGCATCTTTGCACCGGGGGCAACCAGGGGCGGGTTATTTGTTTAGTATTAATTTTAGTTTTTAATATGTGACATTTATATATGGCATAGTAATTTGTAATATGACATAGTAATTTTAAATATGACATATTTTAATGAATAAATATATTTATTTTATGATTTATATGAGTAAATACTATTTGCATTTCACATACCTTGGGCAGTTTTTCCGGGTCGCCAGGATGCCTCGGTATCAGTTTCTGTAGCCGCTGAAACCCGTAATCTATCGTTGGCTCATTGAGAGCTGCTAAGCGAGACGAGAAAAAAAGAAAATCAATCATTAGTTTGTTGGTCTTGCCCTTAACGAATGGAGCCCTAATTGATGGATTGAGATTTACTTGCGTATTAATTGTACTCGTATTTTTGGTTGGATGTCTTGCTGAAACAAAAGAAGCTTGGACGTTCGGGGCATTGGCCTTATAAAGTTCTTTAAAACTTTGATATAGCTATGGCGAAATTTTGTCTGCTTGGGGTGTTTTATTAAAAAAATAACTAAGTGAATTTAATAATAATTTGGTCTTGCCCTTAACGAATGGAGCCTTAAAGTATAGATTAAGATGGAGATTTACATGTTTTAATTGTATGAGTACTTTTGGTGACGTGAAACAAAAGAAGCTTGGACGTTCGGGGCATTGACCTTATAAAGTACTTTAAAACTTTGATATAGCGATGACGAAATATGTTTATCTAAAAGTACTTTATGTATCTTAAGAGTGTTTTTACTCTATTTTTATTCAAAGCTAAGTATATTTTATTAAACTTTTATAATTTGGCATAAAGATATTTTTTTAGTTGATTCAAGTAATATTAGCCTATAATAGCGTTAAATAGGTAAGTATTATAGGTTAGTATTAGTGTTAATAAGGTAAAATAGCTAATACTAAAGTACATAAAATCCGATTAAAATGCCATGCGATTGGGTCGTGACGCCACACTATAGTTAGGTACATTTGGTACCATTTTCAAAGAAAACATAAAAAAACATTTTATGTAGAAAATATACTAAACAAAACTTTTTATTATTTTTGACGTGACAACGTCTTAAATTAGGTTGCGGCTGGGAGTCACTTATGAAAAAGTGTAACGCCCGGTAACGTTACGATGAGTCACCGAACGAGAGAGAGGCCCGCCGAATGCCTTGCGTCTCTCTCCCACTCAACTATGATCGGTTGACGTTGTCACGTAAAATCTTCGCCCGTAAAACCGACTTTACAGGCAACCATTTTTTTATTTAACTAATCGTTATATGAGTAGATATCATTTCAATTGTTTACAAAACATTTTATATTTCAGCTTATAATATTTGTAAATTGTACCAAGCGTCACAGCCCAAGTCACAAGCGGACAGCGTTGTAAACAAATATCATACTCACAAACGTAAACGAATCTCCCCGGTGCACCTTTGCAGAACTGTTTGCTTTTATACGATAACGTAACTTCTACCACGCCGGGTATATGTCTCGGTGGAGTCTGCACTCGTATTGCGTGGGACGTTATTAGCTGTGGACAAGGATACAGATTAATTAAGAATTTATTTATGTACATAATGTTCTTGGACCAGCTTTAGTTTTTTTAAGGTTAATTGAAATTGCGTAGAACAAGAAGTCGGCAAGTTGTATTTACCGTAGATTTGTAATTAGTTAGTTTAGTTACGAGTAGTATGGTTATTGTAAATAGAGTCAACAATAATTAAAATAAGTGATTAAGCATAAGCTTAAGCAGCTCATTATACGCCTAAGAGTAGGAACTGCTGAGGCTCGGGGCCTTCTCTCACGAGGAGGGAGATTCAGACCATAAACCACAAAGCTGGCCAAGTGCGGGTTGGCGAATGATACACGTTTCCTCATGATGTTTACCTTAGCCGTAAAACGAGTGCAAATCCACACACAACTTCAAAATTAAGCCATTGGTGGCTGGAATCAAATCAGCTTCCTAATTCAATAGCACATGTTTTTATCGACGAGCCACACTCGCTTCAAACTAAAAACTCGATTAAAAGATTTAGAAAGACATTTTATAAGAGTGGCGTCCATCAGTGGGAAAGAACCACCTAGACATGATGATATTGCAGAATTCATTTTAAATTGTATACGGTCCCTTAACATTTGATTCGCAATTTAATATCTATTTATCTTCAAATCCTAGTCTTTTCCTACTTAGTCTGGCATAGTTGGCATAGTTTAACATGTATTAATTAATAATAATAAGATTATTAATTAAATTAAATATTACCTCACTCCAAACCAGCATGGTTCCAAACACAACTTGCAAGCCGTCGAAGAAGTTATCACCCACTATGATGACCGTGGACCCTCCCGACGTCCACCCTTCGCTGGGAGATATCGCCTTGATACAGGGGGTGGCCACTGGGAGCGGTGGGTACAGACCCGCTGTGCGAAAACAAATAAAATTATAAGTAAACAGGTACTTAACTTTACGAAACTTAACATAGAAATTACAACTTTTTGCAAAAACTAATATAATAATAAATAATAATAATAATAAATATTAGGACACATTCACACACGGCTGGTTAGCCCCATACTAAACCATTTCTAGCTCGTATTATAGTTGCTAACACAACTGATATACTACTTATACATACATATTATATATAAATACATATTTAACACCCAGACCCACAGCCAACAAATTCAGTTAAGGACAAAGATGTTGACCGGACCGGGAATCGAACCCGGAACCTTCTGGTTAGCGGACCGGCATGGTAACCTTTACGCTAACGAGGTCGTCATTGAACATTAAAGCTGTGACCCGCAGTGATACCCGAGTAATTCCAGAATAAAAGTACTACTACATGTTAATCAGGTGTCTAACCTATAATATCATAACTAACTTATTGACTCAGGCGTTACTTTGCGGATATCCATTGTAAATAGAAGACAAAATTAAATATTTTGTGTACTTCCGCTGTGATAAATCACAGCTAGTACACTATGAAGTACACTAAATATTTAATTTTGTCTTCTACCTATAATATCATCTTAATAAGCCGTTTGAGCGTTAAGAAGTACGTAGGTATACACTTACACACAAACTTTTGCACCAATAAGATCAGTAGCATTAGAAAAGTTTGTCTTTATTATCGTCTTATCAACAAAAAGTATGTACGCAGTTAAAAGTATGAAGGATCAAAAAAATATATAAGGAATTCGAAACAATAATTTCACATCTAATGACTTTTTTTAATAAACTTATCTTGTTCAGTCAATGTTCGTTTCATAGTCAATACTCGAAGTGTTTATTTGTATATTTAATTTTCAAAGGGCGCTAACTTGAAAGAATACTTAAATAATATTTGTGGGATTACAAAAATAGTTCCCGACTACCCAAACACCAGTCCGAGCAACACACTTCCACGTAAACTACCACAACATAGGACCGAATGTATGCTCAACAACTTAAAACTTATACAGTCGCACAAAACTCATTCCGTCCTACTTGAACGTTTATCTTTGACTGCCTCAGAAAAAGGACGATTGCGGCTTAAAACTCTTCAACCATCAATCAATCGAAAATGAATTTCAATAGCTCGTGCTAAGGTTCAAAGTTGCATTGTAAGAAAAGCGGTGGTTAAGACCCGATGCAAGGAATATCAGAAGGGGGACATGGACCGTAACGCAGGGGAAACCAAAATCTTGCGAACAAACGACGCCGTAATAAAGACAAGAGAAAGTGAATCTAAGGGAACGAAAGAAGATTAAGTCGGGTGGTTCTTTTTAATTTGACTAATATAAGTCTCGTGCCCTCCCTGAAATAGATTTTAATATTCTTTTAAGATTTTCTTTACTTATTGGCTGGTGACTTGCGTAGGTTGGACGGTGAGAGGATTTTTTGTTATTTTTAATTAAAATGAAAGCTTTATTCGAAAAAGTATTACACTATGACTTTCAATTGGTTTAAGGTCATATTTATTTGGACTGATTATATAAGTAAAAAGTGAGAGTAAATAAAAACTTTTAAATTTTCGTTACTATAATATAAAATTCCTTAATGCCAGTATAAGCAGCCTACACGTTCACACTGCTGGGACTCGGGGCCTTGTCTCACGAAAAAAGCGATATAGTCCATAATCTAAATTTGTTAGCGCATGACAGACGTCTTTGGATATTGAGGTTCTCAAACATGTCGGTTTCCTCACGATGTTTTCCGTTTCCTACGTGTATCATTCGAATACAAGTAGTACGATTTTTAACAAGAGGTTGATCGTCTATTATGGTCTAGGTCCATATCTATTTTCATACTTTTAGACTCTAAACCTGTAAATAGCCCGATTATTTTCTCAAAAAACGAAGTGTTAAGCGTAGCAGTCAATCGACGATGAATGTGCAAAAGTCATAATACAGTCGTTTTAAGGTGTCATTTGTATTCAAGGAATCACTGTAGACATTTCGCAAAGAACTTCAGGCAAGGGGAGAGTGGGGTGGGCGAGGATTGGGGGTGTTGAAGCGAGCATGAACCGAATAGGGATAATTTAGTGAGAAATTATGCCTTGTAAAATCTTTGAGCATGCTTTTTGCCGTTCTTATCAGGTTTGAGGTTGGGTTTGTGGTTCTCCTATCGACTTCAATTTTTTTACAAAAATAATTATCATATTTATAAATTAAATTTATTGAGGAATTGTTTAGCGCTTTCAAACAAAATGCAACTTTCTTGTGCTGGAATATTACATAGCTTTGATATTCATTAAACTTGAAAAAACCTTTTTATTGGACTTGGTGGCGTAGAAATTTTCGTATTAATACTTTGTACATTACTTGTTATCTTTCTCAAAATATTAATTTTAAATTAATTTTAAATGATTGATTATATGTTTTAACCAAAAAACTATATATTTTTCTACTGAGGTGACCGGCAGAAATATGGCGCGAAGAGTTACCAAACCACCCAAAGACATAAGGCTAAACAAATAATTAAAAAGAAAACAAAAGAACAAATGGAAAAATAATAAAAAAACAAAAACGTACAATGATTCTCTGTCGCGGCATCTGTACCTTCAGTGGGGTCTAGCCGTTTGGCCCTGCGGCCGTGCTTGCTGTTGTTGTGCACAAACATGTTATCCGAGATAGCTAGGAGAGGGCCGTCCACCATCACTTGCGTTGATATCACCACCTGGAAACATGAAGAGGGAATTAATCACTGAAATACGTAAATGGCATGAGCTGTCAAGATGACTAGATGGTCTGATAAGGTGTCTGATCAGACCAACACACTGGCTCGAAAGCAAGTGTAGACATTCATGAAGCCGCGGATTGACATAACTGGCGACACATTGTCAACATCGACCGACTAGAGGAAGAGGTATTAGCTGTCATTGGTCAGGAAACAAATAAAAGCATTCAATGTAGGCTACATCATACTTTATGCAAACGGTACGTTACATGTGGCCGCCTCGCTTCTCGATGACCTTTGGTTCGATCCCCGCCAATAAGCTCGAACTTTCAATAAAAGAAAACATAACATAGTAGTAGGGTATTTTCTAGTGCTCGTCTGGATAGCAACCACCCATAAATTGAAAAAAATATTCTTAGAGTTCTCTAGATGCTCTAGACGCACTATTAATCAGCTTTTACTAATTTATATAATTCATGTAATAAATTAGAACTATAATAATGTTAATTGTAAGCTCAATTATGCTATATTTAAAATTAAAATTAACATATTGTAATAATATGGAGTCAGGCAAAGAAGCATTAATATTTTTAAGTCGAAATTTTGTAGTTCCTTTGATGAAATTATCATTGGAAATCTAACCCCAAAACTTAGCACATTTATTTTTAACACCAAGTTCAAGACCAGCAACTCAAACACTCTCGTAAAGAGAAGACACACACACAAAGAAACACTTTCAGTATTCCTTCACACTTAGTATTTATACGCACACACTGACATTTCGCCGAAAGTTACGGTGCTAAAGAAACTGCTACTTTAATCTGTGACATTACGTTTCTTGTTATAGAAACTGTTAGTCTAATCTGTGACGCAACGTAGTTTGCTGTAGTAACTATTCTTGAAGCTGTGCCGAAAGGGAGAGTCCCTTGGGAGGTGGAGCCAATGTCTCGAAATGTATGGCACTCTTCCAATCGGTATGCAAGGAAATGCATTGTGTGGGTGTGTGAGTGTAATGTGGGTGGCCTTTTGATGGACGTACAATCGATAAGTTTTTTTGGTATTTGATCCTTAACGATGTTTAGTGATAGATGGAGTTTTATGCTGCGTATGAAGAAGAAAACAAAATGGCGGGTGTTGTAAGGTTTGCGAATAGAGAGCTGTAAAATAAGTTGATTTAAAGACGAGGGAGTAAATACATAAATTATTTCAGTAGTAATGAATTATGCAGTGAGGTTCTTAGTGCACAAAAAATTTGCTTTAAGTGATAGGTACGTATATAAAATGAAAACGTTTCATTTTGGTTCAATTAATCCTTTATTATTATTGTTATACTACACTTTATTGAAATAGTGTTTAATTATTAGATTGCTTTGATAGTCAACAGAAAATAAGGTATCTTTCTCAACTACAAAAATTTAACGGTTAATATATTTTTTTATATTTTATATGTGTGCTGTGGTGCTTTTAATTTGTTCGACCAGTAACTTCTAATTAATCTTACCTCTAATTTCCAATTTATTCTACATTGTGGAGAAAATTCTGTTCGTACACAGAATGCGCTTATAATCTATACCTTATGCTATAAATAGTTAGGTATGCACTTTAATATACACCCATACATTCTTACCCTTGAAACATTGGGGAACGACCACTGAATTATTCAGTAACACACGGAAAGCCCAAATATAGACACAACTATAGGTACCCACACACGCACAAATATTTAAAACAATACATTGAAATATGACTCTAATGTTTCGAAACTTAAGTGTCATATTAGCTTGAAAGTTCAAGTTGCTTGCAAGACAAATATGTCTTTGAAACTGTAGAAGCAAATTTGTACTAATAAGTAGACTGTGTGACTGCACCTTAAGTTTGTGTAGGGTTGCCCGTAATTAGTTTGTTTTATGAAGTATGTGACTTGGTGAATTAAGTGTGAAATATTATTTAAGTTGGCAATTATTATAGAGTATTATGAAAACAACAATTTATTGAGAGAAAACGAATATGCTAAACTAAAATGTTAAATTATGTTACTTTCTAAATTGGTAAGAAGGATATTATATAACTAATTTAAAACTAAATTTAGTTATTTTTTATTCAAAGCTAAATGTAAAATTAAGATTAATTGCTGATGTCTGGATATTTTTTTATAAAATACCAGTTTGTTATACATAGTGACCAAACATTAAAACAACAAGATAAATGGTAACATACAATTTAAGCTACAATATTTTTGTATTACACCAAATGATACTTAATTATACTTATAACATAAAGAAATAATTTCACTAAAACGGGACTCTGTCTAAGCAAACAAAGAACACAATCAATTAGAAAAAGTAAAAAGCAAACAGAGAATCGGTTAAAGTAAATAAATAAGATAAATAAACTCGAATAAATAAATTTAATTTCATTCCTCCCCTAAATTGGGGCTGTTTCAAATATTCAAGCGTCGTGAACGGTACCTACCCCTTCCTTCCATTCAGGGTGAGAATGAATTCTGTAGGTTTAAGTTATAAGAGCAACCCATACAATAAGGAAATACATTGCATGTCTTATAAGATACACATGATTTAAAAAAATGCTTCTTGCTAAAAAACTAAAAATAATTCTCAAATAAAATGTTTTTCTTATTGCAGGTGTAATAATGTATTATTAACAATTTAATACGTGAGTAAGTTGATTTTAAAAATATTTTTGATATGACTTGCTATATCTTTCGAAAACATACTGGTCCATGATAACTAGCGCTAATCTTCTTCTTCTTCTTCTTCCTTGCCTTAATCTACAAGGTGGGGACGGCACAGCAAATTTTCCTCTTCCACTCTCCTCGATCAGCCGTTGTCTCTACACTCACTCCTTTCACTCTCATGTCCTCATTCACACACTCCATCCATGTCTTCTTCGGTCGGCCTCTTGCCCTTCTTCCTTGCACTTCCATTTCCATACATCTCCTACTAACATGCATCTCCTCTTTACGCATCACATGCCCATACCACTTATAACTAGCGCTAATAAAGCAAAAAATATATACATTTTGGCATTGATATTTTATCCTTCCCGATATGTGTTTTTTTTTATAAATATTTAGTGTTATGAGATGGATATAAACTAGGCATAATACTTAACTAGAACTTGAAACTTAATCGAAAATCAATCTGCTGCATCTTTGCTTTCTAATTTAGGTAGCTTATATTTAATTATTATCAATTTTTGATTTTATAAGAATTTATTTCGTAATACACTTACTACCGCGGCTGAAGTCGATACAACATCGCCTTAATGAAAAGTAAAAAAAAAAACTTACTTGAAACCTTCTCATGTCCCGCGGGTTGCCAGCGTTTTTCAAACAGTTCTGATTGCACTTTAGGAAGAATTTGAGGAAAAAACTGAAACAATAGAAACACTTTGTCAAATACAGCTTTCCCAGTAGATGGAAAGAAAATTAAAATGCGTCAATTAGTCATCCCAATAAGCATCGTGAGAGTGAGTGAGGCACGTCGAGTGAACGTTGCACGCGTTGGCCAGTTCCAATCGAATCCAGCTATGAATGCCAAAAAACATCGTGAGGAAACCCACATGCTCTTGAGTCCACGATATCCGAAGACGTGAGTCCTCCGCTAACACGCACTCGGCCAGCTTAGTGAATGATAGTCATTTGAGTATTTAAACATTAAGCAGATGGTTAAACTGTGACTTGTGGTTTACACTCAGATTAAGTAACTCAAAATATGAAAAAAAAAACGTGGCAAACGTATATGTTAAAGTGGCATTAAAATACACTTAATACATGTTACAAATTTTACGGTTTTCGACCATAAAACACAGACAGGCGTGTGAACAGATAATGCACAACAAATGATGCGGACGCATAAATCAACACTTAATTTCGAAATTAACGAGTTTCGTAAGGCGGGGCGTGATAAAATAATATTGGGATGGCAAAAACTTTAAACCGTTTACGTTTACTACTAATATAATCTGGGTTTTTAATTCCAGAGAAAGAACCTAAGCAACAGTATTGTCATAACGAATTAATATGAAGTAATTTTTTTCATCAAAATATGGTTATTAGTATATCTTTATTTTTAAAGTTGAATCCGAAATATATTTAGACTGACATCATAACAGATGTACCTACAGTTACTTGTAGTTCAGTTTTTTTGTAATGGTACGAAATCTTTCATGCGCAGACGTGACTCGAACTTGACCAATTTATTCGATAAGGTGTAGGTAGAAAAATAAAAGCTTGAAAAGTCACAAACTTCGCTGTACTTTCTGATCACATGAGATCATGAGAAAGTTATCAGATGATAAGTTTTGGACAGTGCCGCGTATATAATAGTCTCCTGGCAACATTTTACAACACATAAAGTTACTTAGTTCCCGAACAGTTCTCAAATAAAATGTTTTCGTTATTACAGGTATAAAAATCGTAAACAATTTAAGTGGTGAAGTTGACTTTAAATTTATTTTTTGATAACTTGTTATATGTTTCGTAAAGCCATTGGTCCTAGTAATGTCATTGGTATAAATATGATAAGTGGTATTGTGTACAAAATAAATAAACTGAAACTGAATAATAACTGGCGCTAAATCAACTTATTTCATACATTCAGCATTAAAATATTTTTTTAGAAACAATAGGTCCTTCCCGTAATTTTTTTAATTTCCTGATTTGTTTTTACTCAACTGCATTCTAGAGTATTTTTTTTACTTCCCTTCTTTAAAGTAGAGACGTCCATAAATTATCTAGCTATTAAGCTAGTTTAGTGCAAACCTTGTCACAGTTTCACAGAATCCTGACCAATCTTGAAACCAGCTGTTTTCACTTCACAAACGACTATTAGTATTAATTTGTTTCTCGTGTCCATGAATTTGTACCACTTCCGTTAACTTAGTCGTGAAAAAAAGCTCCTGCGGCAAATTGGGCCAACGTGTTGAGATTTTTTGCACTCGTTTAACAAGTTTTTGTCAATATTTTGAGTGTTCTTTTTTGTGGGCGTGAATTATTATGGTTTAGATTCATAAACATTTCAGCGTGCAGCTTATTTTTTATACAATGGAACTTAACTTTATTTTCTACGTATTTTTATTAATATTTGAAACTAAAAAATGTGTTTTTTTATAATACGTTTTATTCATTTTAAACAAAAATCGTTGGTACATTTTCACAGAATGTTAACATCACATAGTTTTTCAAAAGATTTATCCGTTTTTCTTAAAGGTAAGCGAGATCGACCGTGATAAACATTGTATTTGGTCAAGTGTAAGCTTACTCGACACAAAAAGTTATTTTAGGGATAAAACACCACGAGTATTTAAAACATTCCATATTCGAGTCAGAAAAGCAAGCTACTAGCATTCAAAATAAAACCTCGTCGAGAAACAAACAATCGGACGCAAGTCTATCGAGCTATCGTCATATTGGGTTACTCAATGGTGTCCCAAACAACTATAGCCCTTATTCCTTAGCAATAAGGTTCATGTAATAAAGCGTAGGATCGGGCTAGCGATCACGATGAATGCTTTTAGCAGAAATATTTTACATAGCCGGAGGCGTCAGCGATGCCGCCTGCCGAATTGCTGTGCCAACAGATATGGATTTACTAGAGCTGTTAGATACCTAGTTTTATAACGCGACGTAACAACAACGGGGTGATATAAGTGAATGTCTGTGTGTGTGTGTGTGTGTCTCTCTCTCTGTGTGTGTGTATGTCAGTCATTGGCATTGCACGCACAACTGATATTAGTTATAATTTAATAATATTGTATTTGATGAAAATTGGTCCAACATGGCTGCTTTCAAAAATATTGTCGAGGGTTGTCTAAATGTTTAATTTGAATTTGTTTACAAAGCGGGGACCAGCATAAACTGGTATTTTTTTAATAATACTATTTTTATCACTCATCTATGATCGAACCTGAAAATCAAAACCTCTTAGATGATTTAAAAATTTCCTCGAAAACTAATTGAATTTGTTATTACTTAAAATGTTCTTACTATTTTCAATGAATGAAAAAAAAACCACAATATTCATATAATATCTATATATCTAACCCTATAAATTAGCCCACTGCAGGGCAAAGGCCTCCCTACAGTCCCTCCACTGTTGTCTGTCCTGGGCAATCTATTATAAATCTTTTATAGATATAATATATCAATTATATCATAAATGAGAAAAAAATGAGGACCAGTAATTAGTACCAATGACCGTATCATCAGCTCTGTAGACACACGAAAAGACCATACCATCGTAGGGCTGGCGCGAACGTATTTGCGGTGCCTCGGGCGCTACACATCTGTGCGCATTATTTATGTTAAACACCTTATGTCGCAATATCGCGAGTTAGAGTTAACTGTCGCAGTCACGCGTGATTTTATTTTGAGAACCCTGCGTTCTTAAAATAAATGTGCGCTTTGTTATATTTGTCAAAATATTTTGAGAACCCTGTGTTCTTAAAATAAATCTACGCTTTGTTATAACTCGTTCTATTTGTCTAAATATTTTGCTATACACGAACCTATGTGAAACTAGTACCAAGGCGTAGATAGTTACTTAGGTTCTCCTGACCTCCTTTGGTGTGGTTAACAACACATTTGCACGACTACTATGGTCAAGTATAGTGAAACATAACTCTTCTTCTTCTTCGTATGAGCTAAGTGGCCAAGCTCTGGTGCCGAGAGTTTGCCCGAATGCCTCTGACTTGGCCGTGCTCAGCCAGGATATACAATTTAACGTATCAACCGACCCACCGTAGCGCCAAGATGAAACATCCACTTGAAAAACGACAGTCTTGTATGCACAAGACTGTCGTTTTTCACCCATCCAAACACTCACGTTCACGAATTTATTTACGGAAGCGTATATAAGTAACTCTAAATTTAGTCAAAATGATGGCGGAGGAATAAATATATACCATAGAAATTATTTTTTGAGTAAAAATTATGTCAATATTGCTATAAAAGATACAAAATAATAATTCTATGTGTATGTGTACCACGTGTACCACAGAATTACAAAAAAAAATTGTAGATGGACATCTGAGTTTATGGCTTCTCCGAATCCCTTCAAAACAAATCGTAAAACTAGCCCTTACTTCTTGAACAAAAAAGGCCATTATTTTTAACACCAAATTGATACAGAAGATCTTAATACTGGTACCTTGACCGTTATAAGCCTGCCATTAATATCGAAGTAGGGGTTACCTGACACTAGCTTTATCCCCCGGTGTTGCTCTTACGACCGGTAAGCCGAGAAATTATGGCAGTCTCAAGTAAATAGAATTTATAGAGCAGTCGTAACCGTATTGATATTTAGATACAGCTTAAACAGCTCACTATTTGTGCACACTAAATAAATAAACAGGTGGAACTAGGTGCCTTCTCTCATGCGGAGAGAGATAAAAACCAAAACTCACCACGCCGGCCATGATATAGAATTAGAAGATTTAGGCACGGAATTATCCGTAGAGCAGACTAAAAAATATCAACGTATAGTAGATTCAACCAGTGACAAACACAAACCTCAATTTTTCAGATACTACAAGTAAAAAAACTACAGTGAAGTAAGCTTAGACACCTTAATGAAAAATATCAATTTAGATTTCTTATGCTTTATTCCTAATGGTGTTGGAGAAGAATGGAAAAAATAAGTTGGAAAGAAAAGAACACTAATGAAGACGTACTCTGCCTAGTACAAGAACCAAGAACCATAATAAATACAATAGACAACAGAAGAGGAAAGATGGTAGGCCACCTTATACGACATGACAATTTCATTAACAATATCGTAGAAGGAAAGATAGAAGCCGGGAGAGGAAGAGGAAGACTTAGAAGATCATATTTAGACCAAATTAAGGAGAAGGCGAAAGTCATGTCGTATAGGGAGGTCAAGGATTTGGCCGAAGACAGAACAACCTGTAAAAAATTCTACAGACAAGAGCCCAGCTCTTAAATATTGAATGAATGAAAATGCTTTATTCTTAGGTAGTAGTATAACCTAATAACATGATTTTTGTAACGCTTGATAAATAAAGATTTTGAAAAAAAATTGACAAAAAAAGTCTTAAAAGAGTCTGTTTACTAAGTTTCTTCTGGATGAACTGAAGAACTATCATAGTATCATTTACTTTTATTAGTAGAGGCAGGCGAATGTAAACTTCCAATCGATGCAGAAATATTTACTCGCTCGGTGAATTATATTTTATCTTTCCTCTCAATAAACTTACTTATAGATGCCTATGGTGTATACATCAACGTTTTCACAGTGCAAAGCCCCGTGTTTACGTCGTAAAAACTGCCCTCGTCTTTGGACCCTCCCGTAGGTATCTGGGGGTAGTTACATGTAGATATGTACTTAATGTTTAGTATAAATAAATATGGCAGAATATGGTGCACTTTCGTTCTCTGACCCAATACCTGTCTGTAACTATACCATATTCGCAATAAAGTGATTTGAATTTGAATTTGAATTAAAAGTTTGAAGATGAAAAAATAAGTAACTTTATAGTTTTTCCGATTTATTTTATCATAAATGCGAAAATTTGTGTGTTAGTGTGTATGTTTGTTACTCCTTCACGCTTCTACAGATTTACTATGAAGATAGGTTAGACATTGGATTAACACATAGGTTATTTTTTACCCCGAAAACAATTATGGTTCCCGCGCAAATAACCTCAAAATCTATTTAGCTCCTTCATACATTTCAAAGGTTGGACCGATTTTAATGATATTTACTATGAAGATACTTTAGACCTTGGATTGACACATAGTCTACTTTTTTATCCCGGATTAAATATTGTATCCTGGATTAACGCAGGTAACACCGCAGGGCGCAGCCAGTTACTTTATAAAATGCCAGTAACTTCATAGTTACATTACATTTTGTCGAAATGCACACTTTTTATACGTAATAAAAATAATAAGAATTTCACCTAAACCTGATATATCTATTTCTTAAGACAATGCATTTTTTATTATACCTATATAAAAAAATTTTATACACATTACAAAACTGCTTATTTAATATATTTATTAAATTCATATATTTTATTTTTACTTTTATACTCCTTTTTTTTTCTTTTGACAAATTTATAACTGACATTTATTGTATTTTTACAACAAAATGATATTATTATTATTTGATATTTTTATTATTATATAATGAGCTAGGTATTTAAGATACCTTATTTACATATTTATTATTCCTTACATGTAATATTCCTTTTTACCAATAAATGAACTATAAACTACTGTACCTATTTGTTTCTATCACAAACTTATTTATAAAATCTATTTTTGTATAAAATTTTTTCGCCAAGTCTCGAATTCAAAAGAACATTCTGCGGAAAAAATCCAGTACCGCATTAAGTCGCGACATCGTATCGGGCTGCCCTCTTTCAAGGAACACTTGATACACCCCCCTCCCCCTACTCCCTGTTGCGGCGTAGACTATGTTTACTCGTATTTGCATCAGATAGTGTTGGTAAAAACTTGGCTGATATAGTTTCGACCTAAACTTGAAGGCCTGGTAGGTTTCAAGAAAAAAGGAAAAGTTTTTTATCTACGTCTTTTGTTTCATGTCAAATATCATTATGAATATTCACGACAATAATATCAGGAAATGCAAATAGAAAAAAAGTAGCCAAAAGCGTGTCTCAGCACGCTTATATAATGATTTACTGTTCTTACCACAAAATAATATGCATGTGTATCAAATTTGATGACGTAATTTAATTATATTTTGTCAATAACTTCAAAAGTTGCTTCCTGTTTTTGTCTAAAACAATTTTGATCGACAATTCAAAACAAAACAAATGAAAGCAAATCGTTTCCTTCCACTTGTATTTGAATTTAGAACAAAAGAGCATTCGTAGACTAGAGAAAACTAAACAGTCTAACCAGCCAGCACATCCGCACATCGGCAACCGTTCGAAAATCGAACTGGCAACGTACAACAAGCGTTCTTATAACTTTTCCCTTTTAACCTTTCGTCCCCCGCTCCCTCGGGAGGCGGTCCCCAGGGCCGGCACTGACTCCCCGGACGCCCTGCCACCACTCAATGCCGACACGCCATCTACCACAGAGTATAGACGCAGACTGGACATGTATGTTTTATGTTTTTTAAATTGTACGCTTGTTTAAAATTAGAAATAAAATATGCGCCTAAATTTGAAAGAAATGATGTATTTGTGCAGTTTTAGGCGGGGTTTTACAGGTAGTTACAATTTATTATCCAATGTACATCTCTTTTTTGTGATCATACCAACAAAACAGATTGTGTTTACCTACATACGTACTGCAAAAGAAGATTGAACATGAATAAGGTGCTAAGATAAGCAAAATAGCTTATTTTGAAAATACTTGAAAATTATGCTTAAGATACGGTTAAGATACTTTCAGTGTTTATCGTTGATTCAGTGCTTAGAAATGTTAGTTCCAAAACTCGATTACGTAAAATTGCCTTGATAGTTATATTTTTAAACAGTCTTAAAATTTTACAAATAGTGGGCTTCTAAAAGATGTAAGCGAAATTAAACAAATCTTACATATTACTATCTATCACACTAATTAACTATCACATTAATTTATTTCATGTAATACGAGTATCTACTGCCACCGTTCAGCCACCTCGCTCAAATTTAATCCCTAAAAACTCGTCTTAAAATCCCACATCTATCCTTCGTGACTCCATGTAACATGCGACGGGCCTAGTCGCTCGGCATTCGGCTTGTTTTTCCGCGAGCTCCATACAGGGCGTTAATATTTGAGCGCGCGCCCAATTCTAGGGTTAAACGCTAACGATCTACGGCGGTACGCTGGACTATTATTATTGTCATATAGGTATTATATGGTACTGTGTATAGGTATGGTATTGTACAAGGTAGTGGAAGTAGAGGACAACCTAAGAAGACGTGGATGAATTGTGTGAAAGAGGATATGAAGGAGAAATAAGTGAATGTAGATATGCTGTAACACAGGCTGGAAAGCCTAGTTCGGCAACAGCTGACCCACAGATAAATCAGCTTTAACAAGAATCATTATTAGTGAAAGTATTAGTGAAAGTAGTGAAAGATATGACGGCTGACAGAAGAGTGTGGAAGCAAAAAACGGGCTGTGCCAACCCCACATAGTGGGAAAAGGTGAAGGCAAAGAAGAGATAGGTATGACTGCATATTTTTGAGAAAAAATCCTGTTATAGACGTAGTAGTCGGAAAAACAAAAGTGTATCAGTAAAAAGTACTTATACCTAACAGTTCGGGATGTAAAAATTGAGATGCAAAATTCGTTTATTCGTTTTAGAATAGTATTCGGTAGATAGCCTTCCAGAGAATAGTTTAGTAGAAATCGACCATTCTAAAACAAAACTTCTTTCTAAACAAAAAAAAACTTTTTTATTGTATCTGCATTTTTTTTTAAATTTTACATAAAAGTCCTCAAAACCACCCTAGTTAATTAAACAGGCATTTGTTTTTCTCTCTTTTAAATATGAATTTTCTGGAATGGTCTATCTTCACCTACGTATAAATTTTCTCACTAAGATTGACTTAATCTTATCCAGATATAAATGAACGCCAAACAATCACATACCTCGGATCCGCAATATGTATTCAGTTACTAAGAACCAATAAAATTCTCTGCAACATTGATAATCTACATTCCACATAAAATGGCAATGTCGTTAAAGTTTCTTCACTCGCTTCCGATATTCCTGTTTCTATACACTATACATATCGAACGGCCGTAATATATAAAGCACTGTGGTAGTTTTTTCAAGCGAGGGGCATGAGTGGTATACTGTACATACGTAGCTAGAGGTTTGTAGTAGGTATCGCGACGCGGCATCCCGTCGTCGTCATGGCAACGCGATAAAACCTCGCCTTTTCATAGCCCTCTGTGCAGTATATGAGAAAGTAAGAGATGCGTCATTTATTGAAATTTAGAGAAACCTTGTAGACTGACCAAAACGTTTGAGGCTGTTTGAAATAAATACGTCTAAAACAAATACGGACAAAAAATTATAAAATAAATACGATTCGATGAACAATTTTGCTTTGATACTGACAATTCTGTCAACATTCTGGATACTTTTTTATCCACAAACTGCTATACTTTTGTGTGAATAGGTACATAAAGCATAAATTGACAGTCGCAAATTAAGTATTAAGTAATATGAATTCAATCCATCCAAGAAAATCTAAGAAAATGAAAGAAAATCTAAATCCATCTAAGAAAAATTTTCTTGGATGGATTGAATTGATATTCTCTGAAACAGAAAGCTATATACCTAATATTTGACCGGCAATAGTAAACAAACCGCAGTACCATAATTATATTTCACGTAGTATAGATTTATAATATACTTTTAACATGAGAATTATTCAAAATTATTAGAATCTCTATTATATTGAAAAATATTTTTTAATCATTTTAAGAATGTTATGAATGATGCGTGTGAAGTCTTACTGACTAAACTAATCTAGTCTAAATACCTACACAAACTACTCGTATTTCCGAATTTTGGCATATACTGTGTACGGGTATAATACGTACTCTTTGAAATCTAAAAGTGGTTGCGCGAAGCCGCGGGTTCCAATTGACAATATACCCTCCATTGCTAGTGGAGACCAATCGCTCTATGTAAGCGCCTTTACTTGGAGTTCTCAGAATAAAGTCTGCTTTTTAATAACATGTCTCAAAAATCATGTTTTTCGACAGATTCATAGTATTTTATTACTGTATTATTACATTATAATGACTGATACACTGAAACTAGCCGGTGTATATAATATACATATAGATCGGCTAAGGTGATCTGATGCAATCATCAGAGTAAAGCTGTAATCTATGCGAACAGTCTTTGGACAGGTGACCATACACAAGTATGTCATTTAAAACTGGCATTTTCAGCTGGGTGCTACCATGGGTCGGAAAACACGTTGTAGGCCCACACAGTTACTGTTAACCTTAGTACAAGCTTTCGTTAAGTCAAATCCAAGTCAAGGCCTTCTAGCGGCTTGAAAACTCTCGACACCAGAGCTTGGCGACTTAGTTCGGACGAAAGAGAATATGACTTTAACTGCTGTGACATGATCCGTATGTTATGTGATACCTGAGAATTTTAGTAACCATTATTTTTAAGTAATACTTAGCAGCAGATGCAACAACAATTCTAAAATTAAAAGTAACAAAAACATGTTTACTCAATTCAATATGTGAAACCAAAATATGACAAAAGAACTTTTGGACTAAAATTAAAACAAATAAAAACAATTTAAATCTGTGAAACCAAAATATGACAAAACAACTTCTAAAAACAGCTGTAATATACTTCGTAGTTTCGTTACCTCAGCCCCGAACCATGACTCTAATCGGAAGAAATAAAAATTAGTTGCGAGCGAAAAACCGTGAAAGCACTAACATTAGAAGTATCTCTGGGAGCGAAGCTGTTTCCGTCGCAATCAACATACAAAGACAAGGGGCAGCATTACGGCATCACTTCATTGTGGGCACCGGTCTAATTGTAACTACACTCTGGGGTAACATCGACCGCTCAGCGCGATGCTTCGGTAGGCGGGTGCCACTAATCTTCGACCCTCCGCGACTCTACATACCGATATCCTAGCTAACATTCTCACGCCAAATTCACTCTTATAACTATACAGTTAAAGTTCAAAATCGTACAATGCCGGTAGTTATTTGCAAACGTAGCGGAGGGTTCAAACGCACACTATCAAGTCATTAAATTGCATCGCCTTTTTAATGAGTCTGAAAGTGAACAAAGGATACGGTGCGATTACATTAAGCACGTAGTTTGTAAGTGTGTTTGGTTAAATTAAAATGTGTAGGTATTGTTTTAAATGTTGGTATTAAAATGAAAGGTTAAAGTTTGATTCTGGGTGTTGGGCTTTATTTGGCTAAGTTTGAGTTAATGCATGACAATACACTCACTATACGTTCCCACTGCTGGTACTCGGCACCTTCTGTCACGAGGAGAGAGATAATAAGTAGGTCACAATCTACTACGCTGACCAATAGTGTAGGTTGGCGGATGACACACGTCTCCGGATTTTGTGGGCCTCTCGGACCTAAAGAGTTTTGTCATGATCCTTCACCTTATGAGCGAGTAAAAATACCTAGACGAAACTAGAATAAAAAGTCATTGGTATTGCTGGATTCGATCCGGGGTGTCCCAAACGGCAGTCGACGTTCCCGACGAAACACACTAGCTAAGTCTGAACGCTTTTGAGCAAATTGTATTTCTAAATGTGTAGTTGTTGGTAAAAATATATCACTTAAGCAGCACTCTTTATGTTACTTGATAAAAACAACAAAAAAAAAAGAATTAAAAGTAATATTTTTTTCCTTTGCGTTTAGGTGCATTCCTACACTTACTTTGTACATTTTTACAAACTAGATAGATAGATAGATTAACTCTTTATTGGGCAAAAAAAGGTACAACACAAAATAAAAAGTAACAACACAAATGTATGCCACAAACGGCGGCCTTATCGCTAACAGCGATCTCTTCCAGGCAACCTTTGGATGGAAAAAAGTTGAAAAAGACGAAAAAAGAGATAAAGAATATTAATAAGATAAGATACTTGATAATAATCATCATGGAAATCTTATCTTTATTCACTTTACGCTCAGCAATAACAGACACTACCGGAAAAAAAAGCACCAAATTCACCACACCACTGTCCATTAATTCGGCATCCCTACATTACAGGCTGGAACATATAACCGGTTTTCCCTCATATTTACCGGATGAATACGCCATAAAGTGATATCACGTGATCGGTTTGCCGGGTAATAGTTATAAATTACCGGGGTAGTTTATAAAAGCCGGTTAACCCGAGGTAAGCGGACAAGGAACGTAATTTATTATTGTGAGTCGCGGGTGTGTACTATACGTGGTGTCGTATTTTCTGTCATGTTTTTGTATGTTGGTTAATAAAACAATGAACTTTATTTAATATGGGTTGCTTCACATAATTAAGTGAGTAAGGCAAAGATACTCGTAATATAATTTGAAGAAATTAAATTTGTACCTACAATTTATTGGATCTTAAACATTGGAAACTGTTCACGTAAGGCATCTTAATATTTTCGCGTAGAAAATATTGGATCTTAGTTTGAACTTGTAAACTTAATATTAACCAACAGCGCAGTTTTTCTTCTTGGGCAATTTGTTATTAAAAGAAAACTCATTAGTTCAAAAATAGTTCCGCAACTAAATTATATGAATAAAAATCCAATAACAAATATTGGAAACGCTTGATATGCAACAATTTATAAAAAATAGGATTTTTTAATTGCAGATAAGAAAATAATAATAAAATATAAGTTTTACAGACAGATATACTGAGGCCATAACAAACAATCACCTTTTTGCGTAAAGCATCCAAAAACCAAAACATAAACGTTATATCGGCGATCCTTCGAAACTGCTCTATCAAAACATAACGGCCACGATAAAAACGATGGAAAAGAAACCAAACGTTCCGAAGGAATTTCCAAAGTACGTACAATAAGAATATGAGCCTCTCTCTTACGCATGAGTAAATTATATAGGGCCATCCTTTTCTGGTAAGAATTTTCCGTTTTATATGCAACTCGATAATATTTGGACGGCTTTGCAAGATATGAGTGTTAAATATTTTATAATGTCCAGTCGGCGCAATGTTTGAGCTTTAGGCTTTCTCTGTATTTATGTGTAAAACAAAACTTTTTTTTACGAAAAATAAGCACATTCTTATGTGGTTTACAGTTTCAAAACATACGATATATTGTATTTAGGTACCTAACTAACGTTTACAATTTAATACGCTTCAAGACGCTCTAAACTCTATAAATTATATCGAAATAAAAAATAAATAAGCTTTTAACATACATTCTTATTATTTTACTTAACAACAATTAGTTTCTTTGTCACGTCTACAACTGTCTTAGCATAACGTCATTAATCTTGTAGGGCTGGCGGGCAGCAAACGACCTCACTTTAAGACTCTCCTACCCTCGTTCTATAATACGCTTACACACCGAAACAACACCTAAACACCAACCAAACGCGCAAGCTAAACCCAACCTTCCACTAATTGCTATTAGTCTCATTAACGTGTGCACAAACTTCGCCTTGTAACCTTTGGCCATGTTCCAAATAGAAAATAAGAAATCCCAGCGCGAAAAAAGGTACGCTACATGTATTTTTTTTTCGCCGTGTCTGTAGCTTTGTTGAATATATCGTCCAATCAGTATCTTCGAAGGAGGAATTAGCGAGAACGGAGCGCACACCGAATCTCGGTCTACCCTTTTATGCGATGGCGTAATAAAAAAAAAGAAATCTTATTTGAATTTGGAAGACGAATTTAAAAAGAAAATGAATTCTGCACTAATTTAAACAGAGAGAGGTTTGAGACGATTTTCGGGGTTCGGTGCGGCTTAATTAAATGCATTAGGGTTGGAGCTTTGACGTTTCGTTTATCTTTGTGCCTATTTTGGCTTTATATGAGCCTTTCATTTGATCAGGTTTATTTTAAGCCAAGTCTTGCACTTTATAGAACGTCAAATAGTGATTATTAATTGTACCCGCCGTTTGAACAGATAAAAAAATTCTTCAGTAAATTGCTCACTCTTCGTAGTACGTTTTGGCGCCATTAAAGGTGTCCCAAAAAACTAATCACAGATAAGAACCGCCCCACATTGATCCCTGCCCATTGGAAAGGTTACAGTCACTTCGTCTTCATTCTGCAGTCCCTTTAAGGAATCGTATAGTAGTAATGAAAGCTAATTCTTTCATTAACTCGTCGTGACAACGGAAAAAATTCGTAAGGCAAACTAAAATAGATGTGGATGTTAGGGGATTTGTACAGAGTGGTTAGCACATATCTTAGGGTCGTTATTAAATTAATACCAACATTTTAAAAAAACGTTTGCAAATCTGTTTGTTACCCCATAACGGTAAAACTTAAGATTAGATCAGGCTGAAATTGTACAGCAAAATTCTTTAAAACTTGAGAATTGACATAGGCTATTTCTTATGTTAGTATAATAATTTCCATTAAAATAAATTATCCCTATACATAGTCTTCGTAAGCAATCTAGGAACAGTGCTATTAGTCATTTTGTACATAACAAACCTATTACAACTGGTTCACCAGAAAATTCATAGATGGCGTTGTATAAAGTTTTCGTAAACAATTTCGGGATACGACGTTCAACTGATATTGCACGAGAAATATTACCTGGGCTCAAATTAATTATTAACTGCATTTTTTTATAACGCTGATTAATGTGTAAATTGGATTAGGTATCGTAAATAATAATCTAAAAATCTAATTTTTCATATCTCAACGTAAAGATTCTTGAAAAAAAAACTTTTAAAGAAAATAGTAATACGAAGTGCATATTCACGAGCATTGTTTTTCTTTTTTCAAACTACCAGTATTTTACAGTATTATGCCATTCTCAATTTGTCAAATATATAACATGGGACCAGATCTGACAAGGCGTTAATGGGTAGCCCTATTCAATTTAATCTACCCCTCCAGAAGTATAAACGGATTTTATTCACCACATCGATCCCATAAAAGGTGACTTTTTGAATCAATACATTTTTTCAACAATTTGGAAAAAAAATAAACACACACACATACACACGTCAACCTCATACTGAACCATTTCTAGTTGGTTTTATGGTTGCTAACACAACTGATATACTATATATACATATTTTATATAGATACATATTTAACACCCAGACCCATAGCCAACAAATTTAGTTCAGCACAAAGATGTTAGCCGTGCCGGGAATCAAACGCGGAACCTTCTGTTTGGCACTCCGGCCTGGTAACCATTACGCCAACGAGGTCGTTAAACGGAAACTTACTTCATCAAATATAAGTAAGAGATATGTAACGGTAAAGCTTGTAAAAAAAATCCAACATCACAGAACAGAGGGTGATCAGAAAACTCAGGCATTATCTGGAAAAAAAAGTTTGAAGATGAAGACAGTAAGTAATGCTCTCAGATATGATTTCACCTATATAATAACTTAAATAGTACTCAATTCTATGTTAAGAAAAACTAGAAGAAAGTTTTTTTTTTATTTGAGGCATTGTCGCTGAGCGACCATATCGCCTTTATTGTTTTATTATGTGATTTTTGTAAATTTAAGTAACAAAAATCACACAACAAAACAAAAAAAAACAAATAACGTGATTAGTTAGCAGATTAAGTCTCTTAAGACCTAGTTCTGCCAACTTATACATTGTGTTTGCCATGTTAGTAGAAGAAAGTAAAGATGACAAAAAGCGTCTATTACTGGAATGCACCCCACGACATGCGAAACTAGCATTATGGAGTTAAAATTGAATTTAGAGCTGACAATCGAAGGCGCTTCTATCAAAGCGACCCCTTTTGGATGCTCTCAGTGTTGTCGCGAAGTATTGGAGCAACACAAAAATAGTGCACTTTACGTATATTCAAATGATACGAGAATGTTGTATGAAAAATGACCTTGTTTTAATTGGAAATCTTCTCATAATAATCTACTTATTCACCTTCAGACTTGAGATTTAGGATATTAAAAAAGTACGATATAGTATGATCCACAACACTTTTTTATACGTATTTTAACAACGGATACAAAATTAAAACCTTTAACTGTTATCTGTATCGTTGACTTTGTATTTAAATTCGTTATCAGTGGGTGTACTTGTAAAATCAGTTCATGAAAACATGTCTCTAGACAAACGGCATTCTTATTAATATGATCCTAACTTACGTCATTACGAATAGTCATTTCCATTCAACAGCTTGTATTATTCCGATAAGTTTAAGCGAATAGGAAATTGAAATTTAAATTGAAACGAACTCGCATGCCACTTGTTCAGGACTCTAGAGAGCCTAAACAAGTAGCTGGTGCATCAGGTATTGCTACAATTTGAAATCGTCAAATGACGTGAAATAAAAGTATGTGACGTAAGCTATCGAAATGCCCTATCGACTGTATCTGTCACTCACATGCATTACACGACATTTGACGATATAAAATAGTAACGTAAAACGATAATTGAAGCTATAGCAACTAAACTGGACCTGAATGGACGTAAGCGGATGTCAATCGATCCAAAACAATACCAAACACTCGAGCATCTAATGCAATTTAGACAGGCAATCTCTATGGCTAGCCACATTGTAGTGCATCGTCAAAGAGCCAAAGGAAGCTAAGACGCCCTTAATAATTAATTGGTGCTTAAATGTGCTGACGTCTTGAGCCCCAAAGGGGGTGCTAACAGCTCTTAGTGTGTCTCACGTACGGATTCTGCATTTGAATTTGTTAATTGAGAGTCTCGTTCATGTTATTTGTGTTTGTGAAAAGATGTGTTACTTGCACTTCATTGTAACAAAAACTTAAGTTATTTTGATTTAAAATAAAATGTGATCAAGATAAAAACTCGCTTCTCCATGTAGCGAAGTCGAAAACGGTTGTGTTTTTTACAAGTCTTTTTTTTCCTAGGGATGGTTTTCTAGAAACACTGATTCAAATCCTAGAGATTGCAATATTTTTCTAGCATTTTTTGTCACAATTGCAAAAAATAAATTAATGTAGGAAATAGTGATTTGACTTGTAACTTTGGTGTTATCAATAAATGATTTGTATTTGTATTTGTATTTGTATTAGTGGAACATAAACCATTAATACAGAGTTTAAATTTAGAATATTTTCTTCCCTCTACCCCACTTCAAACCAAAGCAAATCATCCCTAAAATCTAACAAATAATGAAAACAGTCACGATTCTAAAACTAATGGAATAAAAACGTTCTTTTGACTACCATCCATTTAGACGTAAAATTGAAGATTGACCACTATCAATCAAGTAAAAGGGCATGATTACATTCAAATCATGATAAGTAAATGAATGCCACTCGTAATAATTGAATCTGAGTGATATTTATGAAATTTTTGTGAGGGGAGGAAATGTGAGATATACATTTTTGGAATATTTAAGATTTTTATGACAATTATTTAGATTTGTTTCTTTCATATCAATTAAATAAAATTTAAAATCTATGTTTTAATCCACGGTCTAACCTATCTTCATAGTTAATCTCATCAAGATCGTTCCAGCTGTTGGAGCGTAAATTAAGGGCGTAACATAGATTTTGAAGTAACTCGTATTTGAACCCAAGAGAACCACAATTGTTTTTGGGATAAAAAGTACCCTTCGTTTTAATCCAAAGTCTTCTCATTACACCATATTTCATCAAAATCAATTCACCCGTTTGAGTGGCATGCTGTAAATAATTTTGTTTTGTCACTTTTTATTTTGACTTGTACCTATAATCTGCCCAATATAGAGTTTATCTATATATCTATATATATATCTGAGTGTGAAGAAGTAACAATTACACACACTTAAACACAAAGTTTCACATTTATAATATTAGTAGGATACAGAACCTTTCAAATACCGTCCTAAATTGATAATCATGAAGAACAGCAACAATTTGTTTACCATCTGACCCCACTACACGCAATGCCATCATAAAATCAGCTATTAACTCCACTAGTTTATTTTACAGCGACTTTTACTAGGGGCGTGTTATTCACATGTTTGTCTTCAAAGGAGATGTCACGTAATTTATTCAATGACTACATTTTATATTGACAATTTAAGGATACTATGACTCGAGTTTTAAATATAGCTATATTATTATACTACACTAGCTGTGCTTTGAATTTATCTTAAGATTTTTGTAATAATAAAGTCAATCAGGCAATGCGGCAAGCTTGATGGGCTCGTTTGGGCGGGTGGGTTAATTTTGTCTTTTCAATTTTTGTTTTGTTTTTTTTTTAGTTTACAAAATGTTCGTTTTTCTATTACTTGTAAATAATTTTCACTTTATTATTCTTAGTTATATTTAAATTTATTTTTGTCATTACTACTAGTTTTGTTTTTTGTTGTATAATTTGTAAAAAAACATTTGTAAAAAAAATATTGAAAAATAAAGACACTTTGAAATTGATTTGAAAATTGACTAGCTGCACCCTGCGGTGTTACCCGCGTTAGTCCGGGATAAAAGTAACCTATGTATTAAGGATTTAACCTATCTCGATAGCAAATTTCGTTGAAATCGGTGTAGCCGTTTGAGCGTGAAGAAGTAACAAGCATACACAATTACACACTCGCACACAAAATTTCAAATTTATAATATTAGTCACATAAGTTTTAAAAGATTCATCATATCTGCTTAGTAAAAATGTCTTTGGTAAGGTGTTTTTTACTAAATATTTAAACGTTATTCGTATTATTGTATTACGTCGAGAGTCGTAAGGACATAAATGCTGTCTGCTTAAAGTATCATGTTTCATAACTAATAAATTCATTCTTTGTTTATTTTCGGATCGATTCATGTTATGTTGTGAAAAGATTAAAAGGCGAATAATAATCAAAGGATCTGACCTATGTATTGATATAATTAACACACTATTAAAGCATTCTCACCAAAGTTAGTATAGCGACTTAAACAGTAAAACAGAATTCAAAAACGTTGCCAATCTTTTATTTTATTAACTCCTCTCAATATTATTTAAGCTTCCCGAATATTCTTATTACAGTTGAAATTTTCCACGAATGAAAGCGAAAAGGGCGGATGATAAAACCCTGTCACTAATTAAATGGGCCCAAGACGTCCTATTCTTAATAGATTTGTCGCTAATTTGAAGTAATTTCGCCGAGCTCTTCTTAATATCAAACGTCGAATTAATTTGGGAAATTCAAAAGTTAATTTCGTATTTCTCTGGAGTGATTTTGGGCACGTATTGTGTGAGATTCGAGTTGGTTAACTTTTCATTATGTTTGACCTTTTTTGTATTCATTGTGCTTCATACGTGTATCGAAACCAATTCAATTTTCAGTTAAAATTGAAAGAAGGTGTTTATTTCAATCAACATTACTTTATCTAATTTATTTATAAAGACTAAGTCTAACTAACACTAAGTCTACAAATAGTATGTTCATACTTATTTTACATTTGAAAACAATCATATGTATTAAATTATTGTTGAAAAATTATATATGGTCATATATATTTACGCAAGCTTTACTTTCATTCTCTTATCAAATTCTACAAACCTAAAACAAAACTACATTCAAACCTTTTAACAGAAGACATATTCTCACTTGCTCCATAGAATTTCTCGAAAGAATTGTACAGAGGATCGCTCCATAGATTAGGTTCAACACCGTAGTAGGAGCAATTCATCATTATTATTCCGGACAATTTATCAAGCGCTTGGCTCGGCACCGACCGAATCGCACATCCTAACGAGATGGTGAATTTTCACCGAATAATTTGCGATCCGACGAATCACGTATCGGAATCGGCAATGAGCTCGGAATTGAGATAGAAGCCTCGAACATGGGGATAAAAGAGGCTATTTGAAAGACAATCCTATATATTTAATGGAAAATATAAAGCAGTAAAGTCAGTCTTAAAATAGCTGCCAACTGAAGAGACAAGTCAAGTCTGCATGGCAACTTTCGGAACCATTATCGGTCCCATGTTTTAATAATATGTTATAACTTTAAGAATGAATCGAATTCAACTCGTCATTGAATTTGAACGGGATTGCACAAAAATAATGCGGAAGTAACGCAAGTTACAGAATTGAGTTATGCTTTAATATGAAATAAAATATCTATTTCTATTATATTTGTACACTTTATCGAAAAATTTAATGATAAAAAATGGAAAATACCAGTAATGTCACATCACGCAACAAAGTATTACCGAATATGATATACCTACCGAGGTTAAATTTGGCATGACATTTCGTTAGCCGAGGGCCTGTAGCAGGGGTCGACACGATTACTACGGCTTATTACTGTGACTTTATCATATTTCAATTTATGATCATCGCACGAACTTATCGGGCAGAAAAAACGAGGGGTATAACGTATAAATCAGAAATAAGATGTCTCATTAGCAAGGTTTTAGTGTTCATTTGTTTTGCTATTTATCGATATTTGGTACGTTCTTTATGTTCCAGTTTTGTGAAACTCAAGTTGTTAAAAAATAACAATGTCTTCTTTGACTATTCAAAAATATCATCTGAAACAAAATGATCGTTGAAGCCAAAACTTGGCCGCGCCACATTACATAGGAATTTTAAGCGAAACAGAGGCGTTAGATAAAGTCATCGGACAAGAAAATGCTTGGTTAGAGAGAATACGAAAACGGTCCTAGTTGTTAAGTCTTGCACAGTTTCTGTCGCTATCTCCGGATAAGCAGCCTAATCACCGGTCGTCGCGACTGTATCGGGCCGCCGAAGCGGGCGGGTATCCCCCAAGGCGCGATACTGGGACCGTTTTCTTTTTTGGTTTACATTACAGCGTAAGTGTGCCGAATTCTTTTGTTGCGCTCCCGCTTTTTGTACAGATTTGCGTGATTTGTATTGTGTTTACTTGTATCTGTATCGCTTATAGAGTAGACTAGATGGTCGGATTTCGAGTACATTCTCTTACAGAAATTTGAATAATGCGGTTCCAGATAAAATTATCTGAGCACTTTTGGCGACATAAAGGTTTTTATGGAGCTTAAATCTTTAGATTTTATGGTAGTAAATAATACGTTATTTAACTTGGAGATACCATTTAAACTTTTAGAGATAAGTTACGTGTGAACGGTAAGTGAAGAAAGTGGAAAGCTATTAATAAAGAGACTTTGCAAAGTTATAGAAGTTGCAGAGCAAACGTTCCGGGTCGCGCATGAACAAACTTACTCTTGGTAACTATTTGTAATATGAATTTATTATGAGATTAGCATTGGCTTTAAGTGCAAACAAACCTACCTATAATAATGCTATGAAGATAAATACCTACTACCAAAGAAGTCAAATATCTAGAATAATAAGTTTGGTGTTCATAATTATTGATGTATAGATGAATGATGAATGTTGTGTCCTTAATTTAATGTAAAGTAAGTTTAATTTATCTTTTTTTTTGTTTTTTTTTTTCCGCAATATTTTATTTATTTCTTCTCTACTTATGCTTTGTTAAGTACACCTAACTTCTTCTTTTTTTACTTTTCCATACAAAAGTGGCATGGAAGATATCGCTACAAGCAATAAGGCCGCCATTGTATAGTGTATTTTTTATCTAATCTAATCTATAAGAGATTAATTGTAACTGTGTTTGGTTTTTTGCTGTGCAATAAAGAGTTTTGTATTGTATTGTATATATAATAAATAACATACACTTACTTATTGTAAATCATAACACAATTACTTACAATGAACTGAATACAAAGATTCAAATACTTCTACATTAAAACAACGAAACTTCACAAAATCACTAAATAATTCACCCTTTAACTAGCACTCGAATTTAAAAACCACGGTAAGTCTGCAGATAAAATTCAGTAACAATAGAGCCGTTCTATAGTACCATGTCTAATGAGATAACGTAATATCCGGGATTCCGGGGAAGCAACGCAGGAAAACTGTGTATATTTATTTTTAGTTTTATACAGCGCAAGAACTTGTAAAAAAGCAAGTGTGGCTCGGTGGGAAAACATTTGCTTATCAACAGACAACCCCTGGTTCGATCCCTGCCTTAACACCAATGGCTCGTTTTTCAAGTTATGTGTAGATTTGCACTCGCAAATCTACACATAACTTACGGTGAAGTAAAACATTGTGAGGAAACCGACATGTTTGAGGATCACAATATCCGAAGACGTGAGTCATCTGCCATCTCGCAATCGGCCAGCGTGGTGGATTATGGCCTATATCCTTCTCCTCGTGAGAGAATGCCCCGAGTCCCAGCTGTGGGAACGTATAGTGCTTCTATCTATCTGCTTATGTTTATGCATACATTGTATTTTAGAGCTTTTAAGGCTATCTATCTATCTAACTAGATAAAAAAAATAAAAGATATGATATCAATACCCTTCCACTCAATTTCTACACGTTGACTTCATTATATCCTTCACTAGTGACAAAATGTGACTCAATCGAATATCGAGTACGAGGGTCATATCGAATTGGGAATCGATTTTGTCGCGCCCGAAATGGCAGTAGGGTGAAAAAATCCCATTGTAGATATAGATGTTCGCCATATGTCGAACACAAAGACTTAAGTTACTATTAAAACTACTAGGCTTTTTAAGACCAAACCGTAAATACAGTCTACAGCGAGTCACCCATGGCGATAGATTTTTTAACTTGGCTGCATTTGACGATCTCGTTGGCGTAATGAGTTACGAGTACCATGCCGGACTGCCAATCAGAGGGTACCGGGTTAGATTCCCAGCACGGCCAAAATATTTGTGATGAACTAAATTTGTCGGCTGTAGGTTTGGGTGTTGAATATGTATCGATACTAATTATGTATGTAATATATCAGTTATTTAGCAACCATAATATAAGCTACAATTAGTTTCATATTTCACATTTGAATTGTGTACTAATATTTACGAGTTTTATTATTATTTTCTTATGTGTATCATCCGGGGGCCTTCAAAAGTAGAGTTAATATGTTTCTTCTAGGTAAGCGTGCCACACCGTAGACTGCAGTGCAGCTTAACATCAGGCTAGCTGTAGTCAAACGCTAACCTATCAAGGATAAATAAAAAAAAACACTTGAAAATCCACTCTTACTCTACCTATAACAAAAAACGCTGTACCGCTGTAACTATAAATAACGCTTATACCATGCAAAACGTCTGCAAACTGCTTTAGAATTGGCAACACTTTAGCCTTTTACTGCGAAAATCTTTTTTTAAATAAGTGCACCTTATCACAAATACTGATATATTATAAATACGTATACACACGCCAGTCATACTTCGTCTTTCTAATAAAAAGGCGGTTTCGAGTAATTAGTTACGTTTTTCTTCTCCTTGTACTCGTATGTATTTACACTTATAACTTTTTGTGACTGATTTTATTGCAGAAGATTTACTATTTTCTAGCCTTCCTTAATAGAGATTGTCAAAAGAAGGAAACCATAATGTTAATATATTTTGAGACAATTCAAAAAATAAGTCTAGTAACAGGCTGGCGCTTACCTCGGCCAACGTATTGGCCAACGTATTGGCAAAGCTTGGCGATCCAGCGAGATAATGCCGCCAGCATTTTAGGCACCTTACCCGCAGATACTGACTTAGATTTAATTTACTATTTTTTAAGGTCTAGTAACATAAATATAGCAATAATGTTTATTACAAAACAAAGACTTCTTCCCACGATGATAAATTTAAAAAAAAACAACTAATCTTTTGATAGCTATACTAGTCACAATATGTTTTAATTCCCCCTACAGTCAAAACGCAACAGTACCACAACTTTATTCATGTTTAAATTTGCTGTAGAACATGACCCTTATTGCGTTATAAAAGAGTCTATTTTTGTATGTTCTCTTGCCAACTATGACAGTAGTCTAGATTGAAAACATCTTAATCATTACGGTTCATAAAACTAAGTGATTGCTCAGGGGTTTGCGTGATCACGAATAGATTTCGAAAGTCCATCTCTTAAAGTACTTCGGTTTAATAGTCATGAAGGGTGAGACCACTTATAACGACAATGGGTGAGTTTTTTATTGATTGTACAGTTTAGGGCAGTATCTGTTTTAGATTTTGTTGAATGGGTAATTGATACTGATAAAATATTAACTATAGAAGAAATAATATATAAACAAAACAAAAAAATATATTAGTAAATTTTCATTAAACTTTTTAGATACCCATTTAATTTTTTAGAAGATTAAATTTATAGAAATAATAAAATTATAGAAATAAATAGTAAATTTCATTACTATTTAGACAACATTTTGGCCACGATAGCAGACAAACACATTTTTGATATATTTTTTCTGTTATACTCGTAGTTTGTAAATAAATGTTTTTGTCAATATTTTGGACACATAATTGTAAGTAAAAGTAATTATAACTTGCATTATAAAGTACAATAATCAAGAAAATATTAAACTCCACTTTATTAACCCAATAAATTGCGTCGTAAATTTGTAAACAATGCTAAAATAAAATGCAATACTCTTTTCATAGGCGCACGCGGGATCACAAAGAATATGGAAGAACAGAAATTCAACTTTGACCGAATAGTTACCGCCCACAAATTAACAATACACAAAATTGTATGCAATCTTCCCAACCAAATGAAGGTCAATAATTTACTTACAGAAAAAATAGGAAGTTAAGATTAATTTATTCAATTTATAAATAAGTTAGATAAAAGTTTTTTTTTAGCTCATGTAATAATAAAGTACCTGGATGACCGAGATTTGCTCGGGTTTTTTTTTTTTTTTTTTTTTTATAAATATGACATTTTCTAAAAACGATATATCGATCTAGCTGATCGATATATCGCCCCCAAAACCCCCTAAATACTAAATTTCATGAAAACCATTGGAGCCTATTCCGAGATTCCAATTATATATATACAAAAATTGCTCATTTAAAGATGTAAGATTTTAGTCAGTTAAAATACGGCAAATTACATTACTATCAAACGCAGTTCACGTATCCTATAGTTGCAGTCATTCCTGTTGTTCAAGAATAGGCTTATGTAGCGTGTATATATACTGCTTAAATCATCTGCTGTAATATATGAGAAAAGCCGCTGATGAATAGTTTTACTTCTTATTGATAATCTCGTTGGCGTAAAGGTTACAATGCCGGACTACCAATCAGAAGGTTCCTAGTTCAATTCCCGCCCCTAAACATAACTAAATTTGTTGGCTGTGGGTCTAGGTGTTAAATATGTATATAGTATATAAAGTTTGTAAGTAAATCAGTTGTGTTAGCTACCATAACACAAACAAGAAATGATTCAGTATTGGTTTTACCAGCCATGTGTGAAAAGTGTCCTAGTAAACTTTGGAATTCTCTTCCTGAGTCTCTGTTTCCTGAGAAGTACCACCTGGAGGTCTTCAAATCTGGAGTTAATAGGTATTGTCTAGGTAAGCGTGTAACATCGTAGGCCATAGTATCTATTGTTTAACACCAGGCAAGCTGTAGTCAAACGCAAACCTATAAGTTATATAAAAAAATAATAAACATAATTTTTAAGCAAGTTTTTAATCGATTTTATCATTAACTCAAAGTCAAAATTAATTTAAATTTATTAAAAATAACTTAAATCTAAATAAATAACCCGCCCCTAATAGTTCCCGGTGCAAAGGTGCCCATCAGACTTGCAGCGTTCCCGCGCTGAATGGCAATCGCTAACCTTTGCACCAGGAAAGATCCGGAGCGAGAGTCACCGGTCGTTATACTGGTATTTATTTATTAATAGCCGAGTCTCTGTATTATTCTGTGCCGGTAGAGCGGAGCGGGCACAGATAATGAAATTGTGTACAGAGGCGCAACGTAGCGGGCGCGTGTCTCCAGAAATCCACTTAACAAATTGCTGCTGATTCGTACGGCTTCGGATTGTTGCCTGCTTTTAGCGGGACGTCGATTAGTTGACGTGTTATCGATATTGTGCAAGATTTTGTTTTCGATTTTTGAAATTATGAATTGCTGGATATTTTTGCCAGCGTGGTGGATTATGGTCTATACGTATTATCGATAGTGTGCAAGATTTTGTTTTCGATTTTTGAAATTATGAATTGCTGGATATTTTTGCCAGCGTGGTAGATTATGGTCTATACGTGTTATCGATAGTGTGCAAGATTTTGTTTTCGATTTTTGAAATTATGAATTGCTGGATATTTTTGCCAGCGTGGTGGATTATGGTCTATAGACCAACCTATAGACCTGGCAAATATTCTCCAAGATGAAAATCAGTTACCAAGCTCCAAACTCTTATGAATTTCGGCAGCTTTCTTAAGAATCAGTATTCCCAGACTAGACATTCTGCACCAACGCATGTGGTTATACACCTTAAAAATAGAAAATGGAAATAGAAATAGAAATGTCTTATGAGTAAAAATAGTGATATCGTACTTCCGTTGTCGTACTCGGGACCTATAGGCCCCGAGTCCCAGCAATGGGAACGTATAGTAGGTATCTATGTCTTATGTATTGGAGGAAGTACGATACTACTAGTTTTACTCATAAGGCATTTCTATTTTCATTTTCTATTTTTAAAGTGTATAACTACATGCGCTGGTGCAGAATGTCTAGTCTGGGAATACTGATTCTCAAGAAAGTTGCAGAAATTCATAGGAGCTTGGCGACAGATTTTCATCTTGGAGGGGAGAGGGGAGGTTGCTAGCTAGGAAAGTGACTGAAAATAGAATAGTTTCCTCGCGATGTTTCCTTTACCAAAACATGAGCTCATTCATTATCGGAGATTGAACCCATAATCTACGGGACTAAAGCTGACCACACTTAGATGTCATCATAACTTAAAAAAATAAATAAAAAATATTGAGTGACGTTTACGAAGATTTTTTATATTTTTGAGCTTTGTTTTTGTTATGGTTGCGTCAAACTCAACCAAACACATGTCATTTGTTTTTGCGTTTCTAATATAACTATATTATAATAAATTACTCCACAGAGTTCTTTTTTTAAAACGTGAGTCAATCGCAAATGAAACAAAATGAAAATATTCCTTTCATAAAATTATTATACCGTTAACAGCCGTATCATGACGAAGGCAGGGACAGTGCATAAAAAAAGAGAAAAAAAATGCGAAAACCCGACACTAATGAATTCGGGCGTTTTCGCACGCAATTGCACAATTTCAATTATCGAATTAGTTCTGCCGTGACATTGTAAAATGCACCTTATTTTTATTAATGACTAGAGGTTGCCCGCGGCTCCGCCCGCGTGTACGTCGCTTTTCGCGTAACCTGTGGAAAAATTATATTGTACCTTTCACCCCCTTAAGGGTAAAATTTCCAAAAATCTATTCTTAGTACACGTTCAAGTACTAAAATATATACACACTCCACATTTTACACCTCTAAGTTCAAAAACACAAAACTTTCATTTTTAACTTTCAATCCCAATGGCATCCCCCTTAATGCACCCCTGACAAAAAAATAATAATTTTAATTTAACCATTTGATAATATAGTACCATAACAAATTTCAAGACTTTAACTTGATAAAGAAAGAATTTTCCATACAAACTTTCACCCCCCATTACAAACCCTTAGTTCACCCCTGGCAAAAAAAATGAATACCATTATTTTTAATTTTACATAAACTATACATATTCCAAATTTCATTGCTGGGAGTTCAAAAACAAAGAAGTTTCATACAAACTGTTTTACCCCCTATCACCCCCTTAAGGGTAGAATTTCCAAAAATCTATTCTTAGTACAGGTTTAAGTACTAAAATATATACACACTCCACATTTTACACCTCTAAGTTCAAAAACACGAAACTTTCATTTTTATCTTTCAACCCCAATGGCATCCCCCTTAATGCACCCCTGGCAAAAAAAAATATAATTTTGATTTAATCATTTAATAATATACTACTATAACAACTTTCATTACTTTGACTTGATAAATAAAGATTTTTCCATACAAACTTTCACCCCCCATAACGAACCCTTAGTTCACCCCTGGTAAAAAAAACTTGATACCGTTATTTTTAATTTTACATAAACTATACATATTCCAAATTTCATTGCTATAAGTTCAAAAACAAAGAAGTTTCATACAAACTGTTTTACCCCCTTTCACCCCCTTAGGGGTGGAATTTCCAAAAATCCGTTCTTAGTACGCGTCTGCATACCAAAACAAATACACCCTCCAAATTTCACAACCCTAGGACCAGCCGTTTGGGCTCTGCGTTGTCTATAGATGAATGAATGAATGAATAGGTCAGGACAAAGAGTCTTATAGTATAGAAGATGAGTGCATTTTGTAATATAGAATTCAGGTAAATGTGTGAGGCATGGGCGAGGCCTTGATGAATTCATATCAGTGACAATTAATAGCACCAGCTGACTTTCTTCATCCACTTCCAAAAATGGTTTACTTAACGATTAACTATTCCAAATTGTTTTTTTTTCATCTATGTAGTCAGTTTCAAGCGCTTTTAGTACTTAATATATCTTAATCCTACCTATTTCATATGTTAGATGTATATTATCTAAATTGTAAAGCGCTTGATTTTTTTTTTTCAAAATAAATATTACACCCAATAATCTGTAGAAAAAAACACAAATGTTTTTTAATAACAATTATAAAATATATATATTAAAAGACTTTATGTTATTCTGGTCATGTTTGTTTTAAAATTTAATAAAGCATTTAGTTTTCTAGTAGTCTAATTCTTTAATTTGCCACTCTCAATATTCAAATTGAAGGGTTCATATTTATTTAGTGCGTAATACTGTGTAGGTATAAATTGTAATTCGCCATTCACTCTAACGATCTACATCGATACATATTCATGAAATAATACAAATTCATTCAAAATTTCACACTTCACTACCTTGTGATGGCCATTGGACATTATCAAACTCTGATTCATTGACATCAAACGGGTTGTACAGATTTAAAAAATTCAAAATATCTAATAAGTTTATTTTGCGGTTTGGAAAATTTCAAACGATCAACTTCATGCCTCGTCGAAAAGCAAAAGAGGACTTACAAAGGACGGCTATGATTTTTTTATTGTTCCAAAAAGGAAGGAAAATTTGAATCGAGCGAATTACAAAAACCAACGTGCGGGAAATATAGGGTTGTCTATTCTGTATATTGGTTTTTATTTTTAAATATTACATTAAGAAATTATATGATATGTATAATTTACTAGATAATTTTATTTTTAAGAACATTTCGCTTTTATAAGAACACTTAGGTACAACTGCAAAACTTTCACACCAGCTTACACTAAAAAAGTAAACAAAACATAATTTTGTGAAATTTAGTGTTTCATTGTAGACACTTTAACTTGAACTATAGTTATATAAGTACCACGGCATATAAACTTTTGCTTAATTACAGGTTTTTCATAAATGTATCAATGTCTATATTTATATTTAGTCAGGTTTGAGGAAAACATCTTTACGTGAACTAAAATACTTCCCCGCACCGACCATCTCTTACAAAATATAACTTCACATTCTCAACCCTACATTTCAAATATCGAACGACGACGTACCGAGCGGGAGACGCCTATCTCTATTGAATTCCCGAAAAAGGACGAAAAATAAAAAGCAATAGCGCACCGCTCGCAAGCCCCTATCAATAGCGGCCGAATAGTGTTCGCCATTCAAACACCGATATTTGTCAGCCTGATTAGCTGACTTTCCCGCCTAAATTGTTTGAAAATGGAATCCGAATGAATGACTCAGCGTGAGACCAATATTCCGTCAGTATGCGATTCACTTTTGTTTTTATTATTTTTCTAATCACGAGGTGCGTTATATAATGCCAAAGATATAAAAGCGAGTTGATTAAAAGCTTGAAAACAAAGTCGAGGATACAAAAATTTAATGATTGTTTTATTTTCGCCTGCGAATATATAAATATCAGCGTCTGGGATCGCAATAAAAACGTGGTCGAAAGTTTCGTCGCGGAAATGCATTTGGAAAGTTCTCAGATTGCCGTCATTGCTGCCTGATGAATGGGATAGGAACAATTCGAAACAAACACTGTTGCCGCCTCTATTGTTTCACAGCTTTGTGTTCGATGAACTTTTCACTTTGTTGATTTGTTTTTGAATTTTGTTTGTGAAAATGTAATGCTAATAAAGGTATTGTGAATCGAGTGGGTTCTATTTTTAAACGTCGTATTTTTTTTAAAGTGTGTCTGTTTTGTGAGTAATTGAAATTTAACCGTTATGTATTCTTTTTGGAAGTAATTCATTCATTTACTTACCGATCAATAATGACAGGGTCCGATGGAGTTTCATTTCTATTGCCACAACTCTTTTTGTCACAGCACCGACTGAAAAAGAAGAAAAGTAAACATTATGTCAATATTAAACTTATATAAGACAAAAAAACAAATCTGAGTGACAATAATAATTAATTTATTAAGGTGTAAATTTTCGGGACTGAATAAAACCATATATTGATTATATCATGACTCGATATTAAGAATACGATCTTTTTTTTCTTACTAAGTAAAGTCTATATTGCGTACTTCAATCAAATAATAAGTTCATAGGATTTGTGAAGAGTTTCAAGCTCCACACAGTCTTCAAAGTATCAGATTGCAACCACCAAATGCATACCTAACCGTCTCCAAAAAGGAAGAGATTATTATTATTTATTATTTTAGCCGGTTCCGTCCCACTGCTGGGCAAAGGCCTCTCTATCCTCTTTCCACTCATCCCGGTTTTGAGCTTTTGAATCCAGTTTTTACAAAAGGAGATCATAAATTATATTCGACTCTATGTTTTTTTTAAAGTAGCATGCAGTATATGCAAAAATTCGAATACAAATACGCAGAAATAATATATTTCATACTAAATTGTAAGGATAATAATATGATAAGATATTTATTTTTAATGAAAAATATTGACCTATCTTTATTTTTTCCTAGTACTAAATGCGAGGCCCGTACGTGTAGCTATAATGTAAAAGATATACGTATCTACATGGACCCTTGCACTCCGCAGATAAAACTACTTAAAGGGCTACCTATCATAGGAAAAATCAATATATTGTCCGGAGACGTACGGTGGGATCTTGCTGTCGATCATACAGTGCACGATTTATAGCGATTTCCTAAGGCAGGAGTAACTCAGTAATGTAGTATACGTGTTGGTACTGACATTTTTTTTATGAATTCGATACCATCTATGAATGTTTTGCGTGAATAACTTACATTTTTTTAAGCCACTTTGACTCAGTGGTTAAAACGTCCGCTTTTCCACCAGACGGCCCTTGGTTCGATTACGGCCCTACACCAATGACTTGTTTTTCAAGTTAGGTATGTATGAGTGAATCACCAAAATAATTAAGCCTAAAATACAGTTAGTCACAGTTTTTTCTACAGGTACAGCAGCTGTCTTGTAAGATTAAAAAAGATAAAGTCAAATAAATTATGGTATAATACATAAAGTCTTAAAAAATATTTATAACGTATCACATAATGGACCCTTGGGTATCGCAAACATATTTTTACGTATTTACTTTTTGATGACATTGACATATCAACAAAAACGAAACACAAAAGACGTGTCCACACAAATCAACCGTTAGCAATGCATGCGCCCTACCGCGGCTTCTTGGCGCAAAGGGCAAAGACATCGTAAGGACAGACTCCCTTGAGACTCCACCCCAGAAGACGATAGAACGAGATGCACATATACCCCGGAAAGGGATAGAAGCATCGACAAAGGTGGGATAAAATTTTAATTGCTCACACAGACGCGTTCCAATGTTGTCAAAGACTAACACATAGACAGAACGTCGAGACGATTGTGCGAAGTTTACGAGCGGAAAAACCACCCCAAACAAATGGTTAAATTAATAAGGATGTTCGCTTCTGTTCGCATTTGTAAGAATTAGGAGCGTATTCACATTAGGACATGTTTATTTTTCCAGTTAGATTGGTGCAAGGATTACTAAGCGTTTTTTTTTTAAGATAGAATGGTCGTTACTAATGCAAATTGAAACTTTGTTTTAAAATGTGCAGTAAATAATAATGCATAATAAATATAAGAACACATTTCAGACACGGCTGGTTCGCCCCATACTAAAGCATTTATAGTTTGTAATTATGGTTGCTCACAACTGATATTATATACATATACATACAAAAATATAAATATAAATAGATACATTATTAACACCCAGACAGACTGCCAACAAATTTGGTTCAGTACAAAGATGTTAACCGTGCCGGAAATCGAACCCGGAACCTTCTGAGTGGCAGTCCGGTAATGTAACCAAGCCAACGAGGTCGTCTACGAATCATTTGAAGCAAACTTTAAATTTGTATGTCATTTTCATACCATGTGCACTTTGAAAATAAGTTACCAAGAACCAAAAACTTCTCTAGGTGGAAACCAAGGTAGCTCGTATCACAATCGAATCTGACACAACAAAACATTATGGGAAGAAAGATGACTGGCAATAATATTTGTAATGGTGCTTTTATGACAAATGACTGCAGTGGCACTTCTACGAAACACTGGCCAGTGATCATCTATTCAAACATTTTGACATGGAATTTTGAAAATGGAACTTCTCATAGATTATATGCATAGAAGAGAACAAATGCGTGACAGTTGTTTTATCCTGAGAAAAGTTATTTTTTTTTACTCTGAACAGTAGAAACGTGGTCAGCGCTTGACCACGATTCCCCTGATGGTAAGTGATATTGAGGCCTACTGTAGATCACGCTTACCTAGAAGGACCCGGTTCACTCTCGCCTTGAAAATCGCTAGATTAAATTCGAAACAAAAATATTCAAATCGGTACAATAAAATTTAACCAAAAATATTCTGATATAAGTATTTGATATTTTTTTACCTGCACATGACTTCATGAGTAAGCAAAACTCTGCACATTTCCGGGTTCTTGTCTTGACCTTCATAAACGATGGGCTGAAACAAAAAAAAACATTAGTTTATTAAAATAAAAAGATAAGAATAGATAAGATAATGCTAAAACTGGTCTGCGTTATCCGACCATTAATTTATGCACCCTTATCCTTGCATAATTGTGCTTTATTATTTCGCCCAAAATCTAATTAATGTTAATATTTAATGCACTGAACTTTTGTAAAATATTAAGATAACATTTACATTTGATTTTTATACATAAGTAGTTTTTACCCAAGCAAAAAACATTTGCTTACTGGCAACCTTAAATACGAATCGTAAATAAAATCATAGTACTATAATGTTGACGAAGTACCTACATTACGAAAGCCGTTTGAATTCTATCCAACTTTTTAAATAATTGTGACTGTTTTTGTTTTGAGCAAATATATCAACATTAAACAATAAATACCAATAACTATAAAAGATTTTTTTTCTCTCTTATATTTTAAATAACGTAAGTATGTAATTCAAATTCTAATAATTAATATTTTGAGAAACAATAGATATCAGTAGAAAACCTAAATAAAACAACCGACATAAGCCATCTAAATCCCAAAACCCAGAATAGATTTTTTCATCCTTAACAAAATATTTAATTGAATATGAAATAGCCGGCATTAGCGTTCTTTGTAAGTAAGCTTTAGGAGGATTTCTCCATAGTTAGGGTGTTATAATAGCCATACAATGTGGTACAACCCCTAAAGAGAACGTAATATTGTACGGAGCAGGTGATGGGACTATTTTTATGTTTTTTTTTTCTTTTGGAGTTACACGAAAATGTGCCTAATTATTGTAGCCTTGGAAAAAATTAAGAGAAAAATGATTCGATTTTCAAAAATAAAATACAATCATAACAACAAATCATTTAATAAGACTTATTTTAAATTTTCAAGAAATTTACTAATATAATAATTTTATTTAATATTTTGATATGGGAGCTGATTCTGAAATAAATTAATTTGAATTTGAATTATTTAGGTACTTATTTGAAAATCGAATAAAACGATCTAGCTAATTCAAATTCTATTTTCAAAATTACGCAACCGCCTGCAACTTCTGGCGTACTTCACTACTCTATGGTAATAGTATTGCATTTAAGGGTCATAGAATAGTATTTAAACAGAACAGATTATATTGATGGAAACTTTCTGTAGAGGGTCTTTTGGTGGATCAGGTGTTTGATTGTTACTATTAAGCTGGAATATGTTGCCCCTTGTAATTACCATAACACCATTAAACGGAATACAATGTGATCGATTTAAAACTAATGTATGTATCAATGTTTCATATTCAACGTTTACGTGTGTATACATAGATCTCGAAATAAGAGATTCCTTGCACATAATAAAATATATGCTGCATTAAATATTTATTTATTTATCGTTACAAATAATTACATACACAGCGCTAACGCAACAGTCTGCAGCGTATTGTCTGCATATAAATGAATTTTGATTTGATTTGAATTTAGAAAAGCGTCATATTAGAACACCACCATCAAACAACCCAATCTATAACTCACCTAATATTAGTAGAAGATTTGACCGAAGACTCAAAATCACCGACTATCTACTCTACTAGTCCTCGCTTCAATGCCCTAAGGGCTAGTTACCACTACAAGCCAGGCGCTGTAGACTGATAGTGGCCCACATTTTTCAAGTTCATCCAGTCTGGTCCCACTACGGGGACCGGGAGCGAACAGTGTTGGGGTTTTGCGTCGCCAGGGATTCAATCTCATGGGAATTTGGGGGGGATTAAAAAAAGCAACGGTAAGGAACTACTAGTCATGTAGATGATTAATAGAATATAGGCTATTAGTTGATCTAGTACATAGTGCTATTGATTGCAGCACTTGTGGATTCATGCTCGATCCCTGTGTAGAGATCGTTATTTATTGCAGACTAAGTAAGAGACATTCGCCTCTTGACTTGACAGACTTGGCTTGAAAACTCTCGGCACCAGAGCTAAGCTTAAACGAAGACTGGGATCTAAAAATCTATTTATCTAAAAATGTATTTCACATCTAGTTTAAACAGTGACTTCTTAAAGACATTATATTATGAAAGAAAACTCGTACAAAAGTCACAATCGCAATGTACAAGAATGTTTGTACAAACATGAAATAAAAAGTACCGCGAGACTTGGAAAGAGTTGAAACAAACAACGCTAGCGCGTGATTTAGTTACGCGAGGATTCACCAAGACTAGGTATTTACTTCTAGGTATGTCTGTTTTACACTGTTTAAAAGAACGGGTGTAATACATACAGATACAAATAATTTATTGGTACGCACATATCTACAATTCATTTTATAGTTATTTGATTGTTTTTTTTTTTAAATCATTTATTTATTTTTATACAGGGTTTTAATAAAATGTCACCCTTGTGACAGAATATTTGATTGATGATATTACAAATAAATTTGACATTTAAATAATAAATTTGAAGTTTCAGGTTGTTCTGTCTAGTTCCTCATTTTTAATAGCAAGATTTTGGTATTCATTTTATTTTATTTTATTAAAACCTTTATTGAGTTCAAATGTATATTCTAGGGTGGTTTTAAGGGTTCTGTGCCCAACGGGACCCTATTACTGAGACTTCGCTTTCTGTCTGTCTGTCTGTTACCAGGCTGTATGTGATAAACCTTGGTAGCTGGAGACATGAAATCTTTACCTATGACGTATTTTTATTGCCAATGCAGCAACAAATACTAAAAGCAGATTAAAATATCTCTACATTTTGCGTTGGTTACCATAATACCCCCAGTACTTTTAACTTGTTTGTTACTTAAAATAATCCATTTTCATAATACGAATATATTTACAGGAATGCGAGAGAAGATTCTTTTTACCAAATGACAACTTTAATACTGTCCAAAATAGCTTTCCATAACTTCCTTGCCTAGTTAATATTTTTCAATACAAACCTATACAGTTCGACAATAAAGGGAAAATAACAAAGACTTAGAGACAGGAGAAGAATTCCGAGATTTACGAGCACGTTCTAGCATTCACTGTGAGCGTTGCCAGAGAGTTGCTTAGTTATTTTTATTGTTATGTTCATTCCATTTTACAGAGAAAATTTTACACACAATTTTGAAACATAAATAGTAAATGTTGCCCTCGTACCCCCAACTTTGCTGTACTAGGTTGATCATGACAAACAATTCTTTGGATGAACATCTATGTTTCTTCTAAGCTTACGTACTATATCTATCTATCTTTGACCGCCATAGTTTAGAATTCCTTCCCAATTCCCTGTTCCCCAATACAGATTATAATTAGATTATAATCTAGCGATTTTTTTCCTTCTAGGTAAACGCGTTCCACCGTAGACCTCAACATCACTTACCATCAAGTGAATTGTGGTCAAGCGCTGACCTATTTAGAGTGAAAAAAAAAATTGCCAAAATTTAGCGAAAAATCAAGACAAGCAACGTCTATTACTTTTCGATTTTCGTAGAAATAATAAAAGATGCACCTTTAAAAACTTTTATATTAGTTACAGTAATTTCAATTTTAATTTATGAGTGAGCACTTTAATAGAATAATTTAAATTTACAAATAGTCAATAAACAATGCGTAGGTTAAACGCATATAGTCAGTAGCAAACCAAGTCCTATAACATTTAAATTGTACTGTATATTTTAATTACTATTTAAATTTAATTATTCGCGAATCTTCACATTGAAAAACTACGTCACTATTTCATCCACATAAAATACAGAATCCCAACATAATTCGACTGACCTCGAAACCCAGCAAAAAACCCACTAATCCCATACATAATTAGCTTCCGAAAGTCATTTTCCCAACAAAAACGCACCAAATTAATATGTTGTTTGAACATTGTTAAGTAAACATAATCAGGCAGACACGTGTTCCACACACGACCGTTCCATTCAGACTGCGACCGTTCTATAGGATTGGGAGCGAATCTCATTCCGTGGAACGTGAGTCAGTATCTTAAGACTTTGCTCAAACAGAGGGTAGGCAGATTGATGTTTTAGATATTGATATGATAGTGATTTAGTATGGGAACACAAATAATCCGGTGATTAATGCTGGGATACTTTAAAATGAATGGTATCGCGATCTGACCCTTATTGCTAGGGTGTTGAGTGGTGAAGTGGCACTTCTACTGTAAAGAGCGGGTGAAATTTTAAATCGGTGTGCTATATAAAAAAAAAATACTTATATTTAGGCACTTATTTTAGTTGTATCAAAAAACCAATGACATACTTTAGACGATCTCGTTGGCGTAATGGTTACCATGCCGGACTGCCAATCAGAAGGTTCCGGGTTCGATTCCCGGCACAGCCAACATCTTTGTGCTGAACTAAATTTGTTGGATGTCGGTCTGGGTGTTATATATGTATGTATGTATATGTAGTATATCAGTTGTGTTAGCAACCATAATACGAACTAGAAATGGTTCAGAATGAGGTTAACCAGCCGTGTGTGAAATGCGTCATATTATTTATTTATTTAATTATTTATTTATACTATTTTTCTAAATAAAACACACACTACCGTTTGGTTGTCGACTGTTATTGTAAGTAATTAATAATTAAATTATAGGAAACTCGAACGTTGTGGAGAGTTTAGGTTTGTGTAAGAAACCAGAAAGCGCAATAATTGAAATTCAATTATTGTAACTAAACTTATAGCCCAAGAGCCCATACGTTTCTGACCTTCGTCATTTTATAAAAGCTGAAAATTGTTATACGTGTCCCTAGTAGAGGTAAGAATGATCCCCAAACATGAAGCTGAGGCAGCAGTGGCTTTGGCAGATAACTGGTAACAAAGGTGTATAAAATTCCATCTCAAATTCGTTATAGTATAAAACCTGATTTTTTCACATTTGATTCATTATAATATCAAAAGTCGCGTTGCTCATTGCCAGACGGTTATTATGGTGGCAACCCTCTGCCAGACACCCTTAAACTATTATAATTTATGAGTATACTTACGCTATATTATAAAACCTACATTTTATATATAATCTTTTGGGGGCCTATTAATCTATGTTTACATAAAAGCCGGACAGTTTCGATAGTTCTATCATGTTGCCAGACGCATTCAAAGTGAGCAGTTGTTCGGGGAGCAAGGAGCGTATACAGTAACTAGTGCGAGTTAGACGCTTGGTCTAATGCAGCCCTTCACTGTGCATCCACTGTAATCAAGTTTTTTTTATTATTAATTTCTTAATCAAAAAATTTCATTTTTTTTTTACAGTTTGAATAACACATTTTTTTTTTTTAATATTTGGACATTTCACACACGGCTGGTTAGCCCCATACTGAACCATTTCTAGCTCGTATTATGGTTGCTAACACAACTGATATACTACATATACATACATACATATTTATATACATTATATATAAATACATATTTAACACCCAGACCCACAGCCAACAAATTTAGTTAAGCACAAAGATGTTGACCGGGCCGGGAATCGAATCCGGAACCTTCTGATTAGCAGACCGGCATGGTAACCTTTACGCCAACGAGGTCGTCAAAATAATATAAATGAAAAATAATATAAATAAAATTATTAGAGTTTCGATATGATTGAAATTGTATTAGAACAATTTTAATGGGTATTGTTTTAAATATTTGTTATTCAAACTGTAAAAAAAAGAATAATGAATTTTTTTGATTAAGAAATTAATAATAAAAAAAACTTGATTACAGTGGATGCACAGTGAAGGGCTGCATTAGACCAAGCGTCTAACTCGCACTAGTTACTGTATACGCTCCTTGCTCCCCGAACAACTGCTCACTTTGAATGCGTCTGGCAACATGATAGAACTATCGAAACTGTCCGGCTTTTATGTAAACATAGATTAATAGGCCCCCAAAAGATTATATATAAAATGTAGGTTTTATAATATAACGTAAGTATACTCATAAATTATAATAGTTTAAGGGTGTCTGGCAGAGGGTTGCCACCATAATAACCGTCTGGCAATGAGCAACGCGACTTTTGATATTATTATGAATCAAATGTGAAAAAATCAGGTTTTATACTATAACGAATTTGAGATGGAATTTTATACACCTTTGTTACCAGTTATCTGCCAAAGCCACTGCTGCCTCAGCTTCATGTTTGGGGATCATTCTTACCTCTACTAGGGACACACATATAACAATTTTCAGCTTTTATAAAATGACGAAGGTCAGAAACGTATGGGCTCTCGCTCTATTATATTTTTGTTGAAAATTGGTGTCCAAAGAAAAGATCTTTTTGGCATATACATCTTATGCTCTTGGTGATAATATCATCAAGAACAAAAATTATCTCAAAAGTGGAACTTTCTAGTCTAAAACTGAAATAAAAAATATTACAAAAACATCAATTTAGTTTAATCTTACTCATTTCAACCTAAATTTACCACGGTCAAAGTAAAAATAAAAATTATATGTACTCTTTTCTTAAAAAATACTTCCACCCTAACTAAAGTAACCCAACACTTCCACAGATTACAAAACTATTTCCGTACACAATCGTCCACAAAACGTCAGACACATCACGGCGTCAGATCGCGTAATTTTTTTAATCTCGCCAAACAAGTTGCGTGCCGAGTTCGCATGCACCGTACAACATTAGCTGATTGCTATTCTGCCCTCAGCCTTACTGCGATGTAATGTAATGCAGCGATACAGCTTTTGTAACAAGGTTTATAGGTGTAATGGTAGTTTCCTGGTATAGAACTGCTAGTAACGTACTAATTCTAACATGCAAATACAAATACAAATCATTTATTGATAACACCAAAGTTACAAGTCAAATAATATGATATCAATACAAAAATATTTGATGTATCCATGTCGATTTTCAATTGTAATTCTAATAATATAATATCATTACAAAAGTATATGATATTAATCAAATGTCAATTGTCACATCTAATTCTAGTAATATAATATCATTACAATAACATACATGAACGCAAACACTCAAAAAGTACTACTGTAAGCAATTATTCTTTATACTTCTTGTAACATATTAATTGTAAGATTATTAACCAGCCCATAGCCATAGCCCAGTTCATACGGGCGGCTAGAAAACTCTCGACACCAGAGCTTGGCCACTTAGCTCAAAGAAGAAGTATTCAGTCAGTGCTAAATCAAAGATTCTTTCAACAGTATAATGGATTCTCTCATTTCTTATGTAATCACCATCAATATTCACTAATGATAGTAAAAAGTTTCCGCTGTAATTTCTAATGACAAATGTTTACAGATAATCGTTGTGCGCAGCTCAAAGTAAAACAAGCTGTGGTATTAATATTTACAAAGGAAAAACAAAAAAGAAAGGACAATTATGCAATTTTAGCGGATATTGCTTAGATTTTTTCAAAACTTTCAAGCTCTTAAAAACAGACATCACCCTAAAATATAGCTTTTTACACAGATTAAGACATGGTTTTGCCCGTCCCTAATTTTCATCAACGGCTGCTAATTGCATGACATGATTCACTGTCCCAAATTACACTGCGTACTAACGTTTTAATACAATTAAATCGACCAACGAGTCTCTATTATCTGGACGCCATCTTTTCATCGCAATTTTTACAGAACGACCATTTCGCGTGTTCTGCCACAGGACTAAGTGCTAGCGTTTTGTTAATCAACTAGAATAATAATTTAATAGTCCACCGCCATGATCATTTTGTTTCTATTAGTGTTCCCATTTGTTTAGTTTCATTATGACATTTAATTATTTGGATGTTCGTTTAATTTTACTCGTTAATTACTTGGAAATATGGGTACATTTGATCATCCATTATATACATACAAAAGAATCGCATGGTCACGCCATCACTCGTAACGGCAGGACCGATTTCACTACTTTTTTTTTCATATATTAGTTTTGTCAGGAGAAAATTCTTACGAAAGATATAACGTTTTTTTTCAGAATATTGTGTATCATAAAGCATTATAAAATTGTTTTAAAAAACAAAGAACCGACTTCAAAACGGTACCGTTATAAATACTACGTGTAACTAAAAAGTGAGAAATAATTTTATGCCTACATCAAATCAAAAACATAAAATTACAATCGAAAAAAATATGTGATATATATTTTCAAAATAGCTATTTACAATTTTTAATCCTGTATTCTTGGAGTCGGTGCCATCTAAGATGGACAAATTAATTATTGTTAAAAACCACGATGAAACTTCTGTAACCAATCTAAATAAAATAATCATCGCTAAGACAGAACAACGTCTTTTATCATTCAGTCATTTTAGAATTAGAAAAATATATTGAGATAGTGTGTTTCTTTGGGAGAGTGAGGAAACTCTACATATCCGAGTTGAAAACCAGCCTTGCACCAATCATTTCTTTTTAAATTATGTATAGAATTTACCGCAAATATCGCGTAGATTCACTTGCTGAACTTTAAGTCCCAGTGGGAATATTAGGCTACTTATTTCCGTATGCTGAACCTAAATTAGTTATGTTAAGTTAGTTGTGGGTTTATTAAAAATACCGACCTAATTAAACATTACTGTACCTATATTCGTACCGAAACAATTCCGTAACTCCAAGTTAACTACATCGGCCTAAGTTAATTATGTTCAAGTTATAAATCTTAAGTAATTGGCCTCCGGTTTCACAACACTAAGAGCACACGACGTGTTGAAATTATATATGTGCAGGTGTTGCTTGTTCTCGCTTTAATGTATTGTTGATAAGCCTTTTGGAGTTTAGGTATTTACTAGCTGTGCGACGCAGTTTCACCTGCGTCATACAAAACAAGTAAAAAAGCATTTTTGTTTTTGATTTATCATTTTGAACCTAATAATAATTAAACTATAGATTACCTACCATCCGTCAAACATAGATTCAAATATATTTACTGACCTTAAAACTTTAAGTCTTAATAGACTCCGTAAAGTATATTTCTAAATGCCTTTTCACATAATTTTTTGTTCTGACCTTTCTTTTACTTTGGGAGTTATTGACAAACACATATGAAGATTCTATATACAAGAAGCTATTACAAAAACTCATCGTGTATCAGTCATAAGATCAATTATAATATGAACCAATAAGAAAAAATAGAAAATATAGTATTCTTCTATTGAATACTTTTATAATAGAAATGAAATAAACTAATATACATATGACTATGTTTCTACACAGCATACACATATTATAGTAAAATTAATATATCGCAGTTAGTTCTACTTTATCAGTAAGCTATTATCAAAATCTAGTGATCTAATCCAGTCTTTATAATCACACCCACCCTTTTAACCCTTCATCTGTCGATCAAATCTTAAATTTCCAACACCACAAAGGCGAGTGTCAGATTTAAAACTAACGTGGGATATAATTGTAACACGAGAGATAAGATGTATTTATAATAAGTTTGATTTACGCAGAGACAGTGAACTGGCTTGGCATTTTTTTTACCGTATTTGACCAGCAAGTTAAAACAACAAGCTTAACATTGGTCAGCAACACTATGGCCTAAGGTATATTTGAAATCATCTTACAGGGTTTTTTATTAAATCTAATCTATCTTGTTTAACAAAAAAAGTTTAATTTATAAATTCGGCTCATTATTGCTTTGTCAATAAATCAGTAAAATAAAATTAATACAAGCTGTTTTTAAACATAAACATTTAAAAATTCTCAAATAAAAATCGTCTGATAACAAGATTTGACTAACAACTCTGCGCCGCTTTGATAAATTCTTATCGAGTTTTAATATCCAATTATGGGTTTCTTTTTTTCCTGATAAATAAAACACTGTGCTTGCCAAGTCTATCATTTATACATAGATAGTCTGTCTATCTATCATAATACATTTTTTGCGTGTGATTGGTCAGATATGTGTAATTTATGCAATATTCACCAATCGCAACCGTCACTGATGCCTATACGCGTCATATCTGACCAATCAGATGCATCAAACTTAGTATTCTTGTTGTTTTTGCTCGTTATACTTTATTGTATAGTGTAACTTCAGCTACTGCTTTAAATATACAGAAATAACTATAATGATTGTGCTCAAACGCAATGCAATTTAGCTACCAGAGGGCGTCGGATTAGCCCCTAATCGTGCAGCGGCGATGACAATCTGCCACGAACAGGCGCGTGCGCGGCACGTGGTCTTGCAGGCCCCTGGTCTATGGGGTCAGATAGATTCCAAAACTGCGGGGGCGAAAAGACCCCGTGGTAGAGTTGGTTAGGTTGTAGCTTTAATTGATAGAAATTGCTGTTTGGTTGCTAAAAGGCCGGTTTTATTCAGAAGTTTTCGTTTACGTAATTGATAGGCAAGTAAATGTCAAAACTGCAGATTATTTTGAGAAATTTTTGTCCAAGGTGAGGGTGCATAATTAGTATATCAAAATATTTTGATGCAATACTAAAATACAAACTTCTTCAATAGTAACAATTATAGACTTACCTGCTTTGTCACCGAGTCGATAAGCCGAACGAAAATGTCCTGTTCTTGTCTGATACCTGCAAAATTAAAATATTTATTACCAATACTAAAAACAACACTTAAGAGTGGAAAAGAAAACAAGATTGAATACAGTACTATTGTTCTTAACAAATTACTTACAAGTAGGTAGTTTAAAGTTATTGTGCATTCGTGCCATAAAATATAAAAGCAACGTCCAATTGCTTATAAAGTCCATAAAACTGCATCCAACGAAAACAACGACCACGCTCTAATTCTAACGTCTACGAAACGTTAACATTTACACATTGTAGTAATAAAGATCGTAGCGTCTGGCTACGAGCTACGTCGTAGCAACGTAGCAGCGTAGCACCACAATTTGTTAACCTCTCGAAATTGCCTCCACACTAGCTTCCTTTTTCCTTTTACACGACAGGAATTAAAGTAATAGAGGGAAAATGAAAATCTGCTTGTACTCTTTTAGCTCAGTTTATATTTTTACTAAATATTATTTAAATTTCGATATTTTTTTACTCGACTACGAAAAAGTTTTTTCCTGCAACGTTTCTTAGGAAACCAGGGATTAACTGTGAAGCTACTATAATTACTAGGAAAGTAGTATTTATCAAACAGTGAAATAAAGAACGACATAAAAAAAACGAAAAAGTCTTCTTTTCTCTGTGTGAAAATAAATCGTATTAATACTTTATGTTAATATGTAAATATTGTATATTCAAAAGAGCAAAACTGTTGATACCATTGAACATAATTAAGTACTTACTTATAACATCATAGTCTGTACAGTTAACACTAAATGAATCTGAATCTGAATCTTTCTTGAAGTATTATTTCACAGCTTAATAAATGAAACTTCTTTAGTGATTATATTACCAACGTAGTAAAGCCCTGGTTTCTATGAAAAAGGTTCCGTAACAAACCAACCGCAATAATTCGATGTAAAATGACTATCTAGGTGCTCCTTACGTTGTTTATACACATACAGCTACGTATATACAGCCTTCTGAGATCCATTGACAGATTAACAATAGCCTACAATGGCAGACAGAGACAATATTTGGACCATCTCGAGACGTCTTGAAGGATTTATCGACTTTACATTGCGACGTACAATGCACAATGCTTAGGCCCATACAGTTTATCTAGCGAAAATTGGCTGCTGTGATGTGGAACTACGGGTATGTAACTTAAGTTGATACACGAATTTAGAAGTGACAGTTTTTTATGAAGAAGGTGCATTTATGTCATGTCTTATTACCTTTTTATACATATGTACTAGAGGCATACATATTAATACTTAACAAATTATGTCAAACTAATTGTTTGTACAAGTAAGCCATCATATATGTTACTTTTGATGTTTCGTGCACGTTAATATGGCACTTATGAAGTTAGTGGAAAGAGTTGTTTTAAATGCCATTTGTTATTTTTAAGTCGATTATTCAATAGCTACTCATGCACTACATAAAATAATCTTCCTCGTTTCACAGATTATTGTCAGTGGTTTCTTAAAATTTAACACATAGAGCTGTCATTCAGGCCAATCCTCGCTTACTACACTAAACGTATACGTCTCTGGTATACGCAGGCAGATCAAAACCACTTAGCACAAAGGTAAGAGGCTTGTGTCAAGTATTCAAGATGCTAGGAGGTTGTGTTCTCTATAGTAATATAGAATATGTTCAAGTGTGCTCTGTAGAACTATAGTTAATATGGGTTGTAACTATGTAGTTTTAAAAGTGTTTTTGGCTTAATATTATGCTCAATACAAGTAGTATACTTAGAGCAGGGTCTGTATACCTAATATTAGAAATATAAAAAAGGGTGTAATTTTTGCAAGAGTTGTGTATGTTTCAGGGAGTCCCCTAAGTTTTATACTTTGTAATAATGTTTAGTAATATAATGGTTAAGATTACCCATAAATAACTACACATGTTGTTACACTAATGTTGAAAATTTCTAGATTTACATTAGTTTTTTTCGTGGTGAATACATATTTTATTATATTACTATTTTTTAAAATACTTATTTTTTTGATCTTGTTGTTACATTTTTTTTAAAAGCCTCATTGTTTGCTAAAATTTTTCTATTGTATTGTAACTGTAACTTACCGTTTGCGTAAAGTAACTGTAGCCTATATTGAATGCCGTTATTTGTTTTCTGCCCTTCTGCTTCCTGAAACAAAATAAAAGCTTAATTTTGCTTAAAGTGCCAATACATATGATATTTATATATTTTTTTATGGATTTTAATAGGCTTACGTTTGACCGCAGCTAGTCTGATGTTAAGCTTGACTGTGGTCTAAGATGTAACACGCTTGCCTAGAAGGAACCTATTTACTCTAGAATGAAACATATAAAACACAAAATAAAAATTTAATAGTGTGTCTCACAAAGTACTAAATGTTATGCAACGCAAAGCTTTCGATACTCGGTTTTTTTTTATTTGATAAATCGTAATATGGATATATCGTAATCGTAGTAGGTATAGTTATTTATTAGTTCAGTAAAACCAGTCGTGTGTGAAATTTATCCTATAATTTACTATTTAATTTTATTATCAATTTATTATTACGTATGGGAAAAGTAGTCTTAAGGTAATAATATATTAGATGTCAGATTTGTGAATTAAAAAAAATAGTTTTGTGGAGAAACAGCTCTCACAAATAAATAAATAAAAGTTCTTTATTTCAGACACAAAATAACCCATATGAAAATTAAATAATAATAATAATAACAGGCACTGTATAGGGGTGCCAGTGCATTTTCATTTAAACGATCGCACTTGGAAACGCAATTCAAAAACGACAATATATTACACCGACTCCTCACAGAATAAAGGCTAGGCCACACGCACCGCAAAAAGTCAATGTTTACCTGTTGAATAATTAACAATGCAGCATACAAGACGTGTGAACGCACGCCCGTGGGCGACACGTGGTCACCTGCATACGTAATGTGACCTGTGTTTTCCAGTGTGCACGACGCTTTATTTCGGTTAAAATTTCAAGAATGAGCGGGAAAAAATATGCCCATGTAGAAAGGCTTGGGTTAAAGAAACTTTGTGGAAACCGTTTTTTTTGTATGTTTACCGTGTTTTGTTTTTGTCTATATATTATATTGAATGATCATCATTGTAATATAAGGATCTCCAGAACTAATAAAATTCTGACAAGTAAGCACATCAAATAATATGTGCTTTATTTAAAAAAACCCTTGATTTACCTTCAAAATTGTTTTTTATATACGCAATGTACAATTGAGCTGTTATGGCAGGTTATGAATGTATGGAAATAATATGAGTATAATTAATTTTGAAGAAAGATCATATAGAAACTAATTTTGCCTCGTGACCAAAATGTTGGGTTAAACTAATTGTCATTATTCAACGGGATAATGCAACCAGCATTTTGTCTGCTTTCGGGTACTGCCAATGTTTGGTATAGACATTGTGTTTTTTTCTATTCATTTTTTTTTTATTGGAAATAGTTTATTCAATAAAATAGCAATCAATACATTCTTCAACATTCATAGATACAAATGAGTTAAATATCAATTACATGTCAAAAAAAATTTTTTTTTCTTGTAGTTTTATTTCCGCATAATTTGCATAAATAGTAATGTAAATATAATACAGTTAATTTTAGATAAGTTGTTAGTTTTAGTGCTATCCTTTGCAATGTTCTGTTTTTTTTGAAAACAGACTAAATCTTATATATAAAATTTCAGTGTCACAGTGTTTGTTACCGTACTCCTCCGAAACGGCTTGACCGATTTTTTCCAAATTTAAACGCGTATTCAGAAGGTCTGAGAATCGGCTACTGTATATTTAGAAATAATTATTAAGGCAAAACAACGTTTGCCGGGTCAGCTAGTAATAATTTAAAAAGAAACACGAAATTTTCTAATCCCATAAAACCTTTTTAATATCACAATCACATTCCCAGTGGCCTAAGGAACTGACAGAATGCCACCCGGCTGCATTATTCAAATACATACTAAATCAGGCGACACAATAGAAATCATGAGACTTACATCCTGATTGATGACCGGTTCGATGCCTGATAGTCTTGATAAGACGCGGTAAATACTTATAAGGTACATTGAAAAGGTTTGTTGGAAAGAGAAAGCGATAATTTTCAAGCCTAATTTTACGAGTATTTTATATATGACGTTTTTTTCATCAAAAATTACATAAAACTATAATTACTAGTAACACAAAAAAGCGAGTGTGACTAGGTGGAAAAACATCTAATTTCAATCAGGCTGGAATTTTCTTCGCGATTCTCTGTTTTCTTAGAAGTATAATTTGGGGGTCTTCAAATCTAGAGTTAATATATGCCTTCTAGGCAAGAGTGCACATCGTTGACCACAGTAAAACTAATCATTAGGCATGCTGCGGTCAGTCGTGAGCCTAATCAGCACAAAACAATATAGGTCCTTACATATGAAATTGGCGTTTTTCGTACTGGCCACTTTAATCACAAATTTCTCCTCTTTGGTAAGGAATTCCAAATTCAAATTTGTACAGCTATAGACTATTTGTGCTTCGATGATCGTCATTCATTTGTTTTTTTCCTTCAGTTTTTTTTCTGTTTGCGTCACCCATTTTACAAAATGGAAAACTTAAAATATCATATGTAAGGACCTAATATAAACAATTTTTCCCATGAGACCACAATCGAAATTAAAAAAAAGTTTGTATCTCCTCATACGTTTACTGATCAGCCCATCAAATTTGTACGGGTAAATTAATCAATTGAATTAATTATAAGTTATACAACCCATATGTAAATACCACTTATTAATTTTTTACATGGGTCTCCGATTCAATGATAAATCGCGCTTAACTTATTAGATTTTTAATCGTGTCAGTACACTTTTGTTAACCGAGCTACAGGCAGGGCACATTTGCGACTTTGTAGTTTTTATATTGTTAACGAGGAGGAAAATCTTCTACAAGATACCAGGCTACAACGGGAAGCAGCCAGATTTTGTAGGATTTGTACCCACTCAAACTATCCCGGTGACTCGCCGGTTTTAAAAAAAATATATTTGTGTAATAGACATTTATTACTGTCTAGGAAAAATTAGTAAAAAATCTAGACATTAATTTACTTCACTTTTTTTTTCAATATTGTGAGTGTTGTTTATAAAATAAATTGCGCAAAATTAAAAAAATAATTAAATGAAGCTCAATTTTATCTGTGATTTTTAGTATGTTTTTTATAAACAACATTGTCCATTTAAGGGTTCACGATAGACTCAGAGTTGTAACTTTCCCGCTTCTAGCGATTAGCTACTTTAATAACTGCTGTAGTGAACCGTTATTCCCTCACCTGATCTTTCTCAATGAATCCAATGAAGGCGGTCCGTTCGATCTCAACAGGCTGTCCGGCGCGGTCGTACAGCGCCACAACGAAATGGAAGAAGTTGCTCTTGCGCAGGTTACTGGGCGGCTGCTTCTCGAAGTGAGCGCGACCCACGCCTACGCCCACGCTGGGTAAAGGAAAAGAGTTAGTTTTATTTAAAAATATCTTTAAAAATTTAAACTAGAATAAAACATTAGTGTACATTTTCATCCTAATATTTTATAACTATTCTATCTAGTCTATTACACGGTTTACAGAATTTAGAAGCCTTTTAAAACATTTATCTGCAAAATGAATTAGAACACTGATTCTTCTTTACAATTGGTATTCATGCATAAGCAGCCTGCTATACGTTCCCACTGCTGGGACTCGGGGCCTTCTCTCACTAGGAGAGAGATATAGGCCATAATCCTCCACGCTGGCCAAGTGCGGGTTGGCGGATGACACACGTCTTTGGATATTGTAGTCCTCAAACATGCCGGTTTCCTCACGATGTTTTCCTTCACCGTAAAGCGAGTGCAAAATCCACACATAACTTAAAAATCAAGTCACTGGTGTAGGGCCGGGATCGAACCAGGGGTTGTCTGATTGAAAAGCAGACGTTATTACCACCGAGCCACACTCGCTTACAATAATTAGTATACAATAGCATATATTTCTTTTAATTACTGTACGCTTAGTATGGCGCTACAATTTATTACGTAAAAATTAAGCGAGCTATTTTAATATCAACTATTTAGTGGGTAGATTTAAAAACGAGATGACGATGGCGTTTTACTATAAGATATTTACAATAAGCAGCAGGAAAGTACAAAGTTATCGTAAAAAAAGAGTAGTTAAAAATAATCAGACAAAATACTTTAAAATTTGAAATATCCGTCTAAGGCGTAAGGCGTAAAGTTGCCAGTCTGTCGGTGTTTTATAGAATACATTTCGGGAGTGCGCAAAGAAGTTGCATAATATTATACCACCTCCGTTCCATTACAGAAGAGACATAGGTAAACATTCAAAATCCCAAAGTATCACACAAGCCGATTAGCTTCGACCTTCCTCGTGAGAACTGCAAAACTGGGGGTCTTCAAATCTAGAGTTAATAGGTATTTTCTAGTTAAGCGTGTAGCATCGTAAGCCATAGTATTGCTTAACACCAGGCAAGCTGTGGTCAAACGCAAACCTATAAGTTGTTTAAAAAAATCTATATAATATATCTACCAGGTGGCTTCAGCTGTGTGTTGATAGATCAGTCACTAACAGTTCTCTTTTAAAACCTTACTTTCCAAATTTGAAATTTCTTGTGGTTTTGGTTGTGTGTTGATGGATCAACCAGTCAGTTACAGTTCTTTTTTATGTGTATGATTAAAGCCTAGGTTTGACTGAGAGCGAAGCGGGCAAAGATGAATTAAGCGATGATATAGGGGGCTGCTTGAAAGACTTCGCTCATATTTGACTCGGAACCAAATAGAACAGCGAGACCCTATCACGCATATTGGCTCGTTCACACTGCTTCGCAAGTATCTTTTGCAGCTTCTTTCGTCTCGCTCAGCGCATCATAGCTCGCTCCGCTCCGGTTGAGCCTTAGCTTAAATGTTAGAGACCCAGGGGTGACTTTGATGACCCACAAAAATAATAAAAGCGTGGCAGACCACATGATCATAGGGAAAATAAGAAATCATAAATCAGGTGTTCTCCGGATAAAAATGACTAAGACACGTGTATGAAATATATTTTGTCCAAGTACCCAAACCAATTAATACTTACTTATTTTTACAGTACGAACTTTTCAGAATATTTATAGCAAAGACATCAGACCGTAAAAATGCAAACTAAATCTAAAATGAACCTTTAAATCTCTTACACATCAGTATTTTTTTTAAACTAGCTTAAAGTTAATAGGACATTAAAGACCCATTTACTAAAATAGCAGCAGTAATTTCAGAGAACAGATGGCAAAGGAATCACAAAAACAAACCCACAGTGTGGGTGCACTGTCATAAATCAATTATGTCTTTTCACGGCTGCTTATGTTTAAATTTGTCACCAAAATGATATCTTTAACAGTAAATCAGAAAGTTCTGTTAGTAATAAACTTGGCAAAATATACATTTGAAAACATGACCAAAAATTTTAAACCAATCACATCATTTGACCAACAATTTTAAGCTAAAAATCTAAGTTCTGTACGTATTTTTTTTTCTAGATGAGCAAGAAACAAAAGACCATGGAAGAAATAAAAAACATGATATTGCAATTTAGCTCTTAAGAGTTGAATATAAAGCTTAAATTTGAACCATTTCTTTTGAATACAGATCGCATCCAATATGAAACAGCTTCTTTTGTCGAAGCCACAAAGTAGCTGAGACAAAATGAAAACAAAAGAAGAGATCATAATCCTTTTAAAATTGATTTATTGTACACCGTTACTTGCAGATTGGTTGTTATTTAGTTATTTGTTATCTTACTACCCTTATGATGGAAGCTTTTGTTCATAATAAGGACGGATAAACTCTTTTTTGTAAAGTGTGCCAGTAATAAATTTAAGAATAGTGTGAGAATTTGAAACTGAAGTAAAAGGATGGGAAAGGACCAGGGTTGCAATATGCTTGCAAAAATATTATAAAATGGAAATCACTAAAATTTTTATTGTTTTTTTTTTATAAAATAACATAGAACTTTGCAAAACAACAATCTCATAACAATTTATCACTTATCATTACAAAATTGTCATTACATAATTTATAGGAAGCAAATGAACTCAATTTCAAACCATCGATACCAAAATGAAGTGATGATACAGGAATTGCCAAAAACATACCGACACGTGCGGTTTTGTTAACAAGGCAAATTAGATCTTACTGTACGCATATAAGGTTGAAATTTAAGTGGAAAGGTGAGACAGATGGCGTAATAAATGCATCGATAGAGCAACATTTCAAACGCGGGATATTCATCAAATCTTCGGTCTCATTTCTCACTGGCGCTGCGCCGATGTTGTAGGTCTAGTGATGTATTAAAATATTGAGTTAGCAAATATGTATGTATATTATTTACATCACATATTTATGGAAGGAAATTACAACGAATCAAAGCAGTTTGGTTGGAAAAGCTTCGTAGTTAAATTATTGAAAAAGATATAACATATCTTTTAGTGTTCTAGGAAGAAAAGGAGGAAACATGTTTGAATGGTGTTTCAAGCTTTTCCATTGTAATTGGTAAAGTAACTTTGCGCGTAAAGGTTTTCTACTCATCGTTACTAACGCTAAATTAAAATACGAGTAAATATGACCTTTTTAACTAAAAAGATAGAAAATTATGCATTGGACAAAATATTAGAATAAAGATACAACATAAGATAAAAACAGATATCACATAAAATATGTGTGCTGCAATTGGCGGCCTTACCGCTTAAAGTAATTTCTCACAGGCAACCTTTAGATGGAAAGGAATTTATGAACAACTTAAGAAAGACGTAGTGAATAGAAATGAGAATTAAAAGAAATAGTGGGTAAGTAAATTTAATTAGATGCTGACTTTGATTTTACATATTCGCAATTAGAATTGACCTAGAGTACCTAAGAGACGTAAGTTTTTAGTTCTAAAAAACTTAGTATATTTAAGTTTGTGTTGTGCAGAATAATAACACTGTTATAAATATTTCATGGTAATTAAGTTACTTTTTATTTGTTGTATCTTGTATACTTTACCCAATACAGAGTTAATCTATCTATCTATTTAATCTATCTTTCAAAATCCGATCAATTAATTAGAAATAATTTCAAATTAGCCAAAAGACAACAGAACTACCGCCCGCACTAGGGCATTACCCCGCCGTATTACCCTATGCTCGCCCATTCATCTCGCCCGCTGCAGAATTTGCGTAAACAAATTGGTTTCGCGATTGCCATTTTATACTCTGCGAGCGACACTCCATTGTTTTATTTATCGCGCACGGTTTCGGCATCGAGCGTGCGATTAGGCAACGCTTTTTCCGACAGCGAATCTGAGTGTTTTGTCAGTCGGTCCACGGGTGCCTCCAACGTTTTGATTTAAACATTGTAAACTGTTCACGTAAGGCATCTTAATATTTTCGAGTACTTAATAGTAAGTGTGACCGTTTTCTGGTCACACTTACTTATTATTCAAAGTTGGAATGAGTGCAACAGTTTCGGTGTTTTCCGAGCACCATCTTCAGAGGCGAGTGTTACACGGACCGTCGCCGACGACGAGATCCACGCGTGCACGGAACAGTGCAAGCGCTGATATTTTGATTTATTAGAGAAAAATACAAGAAAAATATTTCATAAATCAAATATGGCTGATAATTGCGTTAGCAGATCTAAAAGAGCATCACCAAATTGTTGATGAAAAAAATGTTTTTGGTTACAGTCAAAATCTTAGGTAGTATAAAAATGAATAAGATAAAATAAAGTATTTGTTTCTTAATTTACGTATCAGCATATCGTCTGACATAGAGATGCGGAAATCGTATTTTGCATAACAATTAATCCCTGTTTTTTTTGTACTCTGAATAGGCCAGCGCTTGACCAAAATTTACCTGATGGTAAGTGATATTGAGGTCTATGGTGGATCGCGCTTACCTAGAAGGAATCGGTTCGCTCTCGCGTTGAACATTGCTAGATTGTAGTCATTGGGGAACAGGGAATTCGTCAAGAAATTCCATAGTTTCGCGGTTCGGACAACAAAGGTGGAGGCAAAACGCTTTGTGCGTGCCTTGTGCACCTCAACTGTAAACCGATGCCACCTTGGCGTTTCCCTGCTCGTCCGATAGTGGAAGAGGCGTTTCCCTGTTCTTCTTTCTTTTTTCTTCTATTTATCTCAGCTGTGTACACACACAGTGGAAGAGGAAGAAGAAGTAGAAAAGCTCTGGTGCTTCTCATGTAGCATAACAAAATCTGTACTGCACCAAGCACCTAACAATTTGTTCCGGCAGCCTTCTCAAGAACCAGTTGTTCCAGACTAGGCATGCTCAACGACAAGGTATCACTAATGCGTGTAGTTACGCGCCCTGTTGCCAGTTAACCAAAAGAACCAGTTTAATTAATCCCTTTTTTGTTATATTAAAAACTCCTTTATACTCGTAATTAACCATAATTGAACTAACTTTAGGTTCACAGTAATTTAGTTAAAAGAATCTAATCGTAGGGTGTGACGGGGAGGAGAGGTAATGATTAACGCAACGTATACAAATTACCCTGTCATCACCAACAGGGTAGCTATTTATACACATTTATCATTATAGAAGTATTTTAAGGTTTTTTACAACAAACGGAATAAAGACTTGATGTTCTTTCAAATATCGTACAATAATAATTCATCTTCATCAAATCAAATCAAACTACTGTATCTATCATCTGCCTACCTCGACCCACTGTTAGGAAGATTCAAAATATATTGACATTTGAGGAAAGAAGAATCTCTAATGTCAGTATTTTCGATCTTGAGCTCCGCGACCCCAGAGCGTCCCCGTAATAAATAATAATATTTATGGATTATTATATTTGCGACCCATTTTTTTTTTTTACTTTTAGGCTTGCGTCAGGTGAATTGCCAAGCAATTCAACTGTATTTCTAAGTAATCTTACAAATAACAAAAGACGATCATTTAAATACAACAAAACAAACCGTAATAAAATCCCAAAAAACGCTGAGTTTTCAAATACAATCGAAAATACTTTACTCTATATAAATACAAAGAATAAAAAGCAACAGATGTGGAGAAGCTCCGTCTTCAAACAATATGCACTAATGCTGTGGCGTTCGTCAATACGTTATAATGCAGGGGAGCCAAACATTGGGTCGCAGCGCAAATTTGTTATTCAACGGTAAATAAATTTGGTTGTTCAAGTACTGGCCCAAATTAATTAAAGGCTGTGGGGTTTTTTCAAGTATGTTTGTTGTTTATTTAGGCTTAATAATAGTAGGGTTTATGAAGTAAGAATCAAATCTTGTTACAGACAATGGAACCTGTTTTAGATGAATATTTTCAGTAAAAATATTTACGGAAGATTAAATAAATCGAACGATTAAACAGCTGAACAATGTAGATAGAAGTTATTATAGATAGAAGTGATTTTGCGTAGATACTTTCCGTTTCGTTAGGCATAACCGCTGACCCAGAACCACTTTTTGAAAGCACAAGGGATGGCCAACGAGGAAGTTTTAGTGAGTAAAAATCTCACATACCCCGGCTACACCCCAACGTGGTCGGGGAACTATGAAGATTTCCTAATCGTAAAAAAAAGGGCGTAACCGCAAGAGTCAGTGATACTGAGGAGCTTGCCTAGTCTGGAATATCTGGCTCTCAAGGAGGCTGCCGGATCAGACCGTTAGGTGCTTGACGACTGAGTGGTACCTAACCAGACGAGCACTAGAATATACTGGTGGCGATTCAGCGGCACACACGACTAAACTAAATTTAAAGAAGCCCCGTCTCTTTTTTTATTTTAGGTGGCAAGAAAGAGACGGCACGTTCTGCACCATAGTCAAAACAACTAAAATTACGTCGTTCATGGCGATGTTTTCCTTCGCTCGTTGTTTGGCCCAATTATGTTTTCTAGTCTGATTTCATTAAATGCACTGCTATAATTAACGTGCTTATTTTAATGAAGTCGACGAGTAATATATGATCTAGTAACATCTACAATTTAAAACCTTTTCAAAGGGGTTACTTTATTATTAACCAAGTGGTTAATAATAAGGTAACCCCTTAAAGATACACTATTAGTGCTGATAGTGTATCACTCGAAGGACGTGGTTTAAATTGCAAGCTTATGTACACTAGCATATATAAAATGTATGACCTTTAATTATCTAATGAAATTTGGAAACTAAAACTGAATAGACAGTAGATTCGTAAAACGACGAATATAAAAGGCAAAAGTTAACCAACTATCAAGCAGTGGTACTTATCCTATCTAGATAATGATAGGTACTCCAAATAATCTAGACCAATAAATAAAAGCTATCCTAACATGTTTCTAGCAGTTATGGTTCCAATTTCGATAGTACATAGTGCGATGCGGCCATAACCAAAACTTGCCGATAGCGCGGCATGGACACAGTATAAAACAGTGACAGAAATCCAACATAGGTAGACATTGCCCAATAAATTTAAAAATAAGTTGGTTTTGTGTTTTCTTTAAAGTGACTTTCAATGATAGGTCAAGTGCGAGCTGGACTCGCGTATGAAGGGTTTCGTGCCATTATCTATACTAATATTTTAAGGAGGAAAATGTGATTATTTGTTTGAAATGGAAAAAAAAACATGTTTGTTGTACGGGAGATCTCCCTTAATTATAATTTTTAATTTAATTTTTTGATTTATACACAACAACATATTCTATGAATGTTTTTAGAGACCAGGTGTCCAGTGTGAGCCTCCACCAGAGTTGGAGGCTCTTTTCCATTACTGTATGTCTAATAATTTAGAGTGTGTTGCAGGTGGTGACGCAAACGCACATTGCACGGTCTGGGGCTGCCCAGACACAAATGAAAGAGGAAAGGAAGTGCTGGATTTTGCGCTTCGGCACAACCTTACTATACTAAACCGAGGGGCTGAGCCCACGTTTGTAACGTCTTGGGCTCAAACCATAATAGACACGACGATAGCTACTGACGAAATCGCCGATTCGATTAGTGACTGGAGGGTGTCAACAAATGAATACTCCGGTTCCGATCACCGATGGATCAGGTTCGGTTTAGAGATAGGAGAACACAAACCAAGAACGTATAGAAATCCAAAAAAGACTGACAAAACAGCTTTCTCTGATCTTTTAGAAGAAACTCTTCTGAACACACAGAAAGTGGAACAGACAGACATGCTTAAACCATGTGAAATAGAAGAACTCGTCCAGACAATAGTAAAATCTCTAAGAGGAAGTTACGAAAAAGCGTGTCCTCTTCGGACGGAAACCCAGCCGCGCTTACACAAAAAAGATAGATGGTGGAATAAAGAACTCAGTACGCTGAGAAAAAAGGCTAGACACCACTTCAATAGAGCCATGAACACAAAACTGGCTGAGGATTGGCAAGAGTACAAAATAGCAAGACACCAACTTAAGGTTCAAATCAAAGAAAATCGCAAAAACACATGGAAGAAATACAGCTCGTCTATTCAATCAGAAAGCGAGACTGCTAGACTGAAGAAGCTGGTATCGAAAAACAAAAGTGTAAAGTTGGGTACCTTAAAAAATACTGATGGCACTTATACTGCTTCAGAAGAAGAACAGTTTGACTTATTGTTAAAAACCCACTTTCCGGACTGTATAACGGACAATGAAGGAGGATGGCAAACCCAGACTCAGCAAGAACCATGCAGAGACGACTGGAATTTCGCCTCACGCATAGTAACTGAAGAAGCACTTTTATGGGCAATCAGCACCTTCCTGCCTTATAAGGCCGCTGGAATGGACGAAATCTTTCCTGCACTTCTGCATTGGAGTGTTGCCAAAATAAGAAACCACCTTGTGGCTCTATACAGATCATGCCTAGCCTGGAAGTATATACCCAAGGCATGGCGAGAGGTTAAAGTAGTATTCTTACCAAAACCAGGAAAGTCTGACTACACGGATCCAAAGTCATTTAGGCCAATCAGTCTTAGCTCCTTCTTGCTGAAGACACTAGAAAGACTTTGTGACAAATATATACGCAACGGTCCTCTGATAGACAAGCCGGTGCATAAAAATCAACATGCGTACCAATCTGGTAAATCGACAGAAACCGCGCTACATCAAGTGGTATACAAAATCGAAAGCGCTATCGAACATAAACAATCATGTCTAGTCACATTTATAGACATAGAAGGCGCTTTCGATAAAACGACGTTTCCCAGCATTGTAAACGGGTTGCGGGCTCATAACGTCGATGATAGAGTGAACGATTGGATCACAACTATGTTGTCAAATAGAGCAGCCAGCATCGAGTCGTCCACAAACTCACGCTGTGTCGTGACAAAGGGATGTCCTCAGGGAGGAGTTCTGTCCCCATTATTGTGGGTAGTGGTGGCAAACGAGCTCCTCGAACTGCTCAACAAAGATGGTATTACAACCATTGGATACGCTGATGACCTGGCAATCATGATATCCGGTCTTTTCGAAACAACGCTATGCGAAAAAATGCAAAAAGCACTCAACATAGTCGAAAGATGGTGTGAGCGGCACAAACTCTCGGTGAACCCACAGAAAACCGAAATGGTGCTCTTCACAAGAAAACTTAAAATACCGAAAACATTAAAACTTCCACGTCTTTTTGGGTCGCAGCTTACCCTTAGCAAAGAAGTTAAATACCTAGGCATCTGGTTTGACAGTAAGCTTCTCTGGGGTAAACAACTTGACCATGTTACCACCAAAGCTACAAATATTTTATGGCAGTGTACGAGAGCTGTGGGCAAGGACTGGGGTTTAAAACCAAAATTAAGTCACTGGCTGTACACTGTAATAGTAAGACCAATTCTAACGTATGGTAGCATAGTGTGGTGGCCCAGGACGAATCTTATAACCACCATCACCAAACTACAGAAACTCCAGAGGCTGGCGTGCTCCATGATAACAGGATGCAATAAATCGACACCCTCAGCCGCCCTGGATACACTACTCGGATTGACGCCTCTGCATTTGCACATACAGCAAGAAGCAATGGCTGCAGCCCTAAGAATTAAATCAACAAACCAGTGGAAAGGTGTGGGTTCTTGTACAAACCACAGCAGAATTCTAGAAAAAGCAATATCAATAGTTCCTAACTCAGTTCGAGGAACAGACAAGATAGCTAAAACATACTTGGATGGCAAAAGATACTCTCTACAGATGGAGGAGATAAAGCCTCAGAGCGCAACGGCGACTGCTGTCGCTGTTGACGAGGTCTACAATGTCTATTGTGACGGCGCTAAAAACAACAATGGAGCAGGTTGCGGATATTACTCACCAGAATTAGGGATTGAGGATTCCATGTCACTGCCCAAAACCACAACAGCTTTTCAAACTGAAGCAATGGGTTTACTACTAGCGGCGAAAACAGTGCTGCTAAGAAATTTTGTTGAACCTGTAGGTAAAAATATGAAGCTAAATTTTATAACTGACAGTGCCGCAACGATCTACGCACTCAGAAAACCGATAACCAGATCACAAGTCATAAAGGACTGTCATTTGACTCTACAAAAACTGGCAGAGATATATGATGTTACAGTAACCTGGACCAAAAGTCATAGCACTTGTCAAGGTAACAATAAATCAGATCTGCTTGCAAAAGAAGGAGCAAAGAAACAAACGATATGCGCTGACATAGCTGATCTCTGCAAGCCGACAGCTATGGAAGCTAGAAATACACTACGAGCACACGCTGAACGAGAACACCAAAATCTGTGGAACAAAAGGACTGATTGTAAAAACTCTAGACTCTTCTTACCCAAATTAAACAAAAAAGTAACAAATAATTTACTAAAACTCACAAGAGGGGACCTACGTATGATGGTCGGCATCATTACCGGCCACTGTGATCTCAACTACCACCAACACAAAATAGGGGCGACGGACAGCCCTCTATGTCGGGGCTGTCTGGAGGAAGATGAAACGGTGGAACACGTGCTGCTGCACTGTGAGGCCACCAAACAAACCAGAAGGAGTTACGGCCTGATGATAGCAGCTCAAGATGAAAGTTCGCCTTCCATTGCTAATCTTCAGACAAACAGACCATCTGACGCAACAGGGGTGGAACAGGTATGCCAGCGACCCAGGGCTGTGCTCCGTTATTTCAAGGAGCTCGGTTGGCTTGGGTAGGCTGGTAAGGGGGGAATGCACAATACGCCCCTAGCGGGATGTCAGTGCAGGTCTCATCACCCCCACTTCAAATTAGAATTAGAATTAGAATTAGACCAGGTGTCGTTATAACGATCGAGAAAAAGTGCTTAAAAATTATATATAGCTTGTGAAATATCCAGCTTTCTAGCTATCACAGTTTCTGAAATATAGCCTGGTGGCTATAGGTTCCCGTTACCTTTATATACAATACACTAAAAAGAGTTTCACAACCTAATGATAATTGAAATCTGATGCGCTGTATCAAATACCTCTACATTTAATCATTTAGAGGATGGTGTGTTTGATATGACTTGTGGTAGAAATAATTTAACAAAATATAGTTAACTTTGGAGAATACACTTTTAAATACTTTTTTTATTTTATTTTTATAGCGCTCCGGTGTAAATACTACTTTTTTAATAGAAGTCTTCTGCATATCCAAAAACTCTTAAAGAAGGTTTCTTAACCTCGGCCAATGATAATATCCCGTCAAGTGGTATATTTTTATAAACCTTTGTAATTTGATCATCTTAGCTTGTAGGTATCTGAGCTACTGACCCGCTAGTACATTGTACTTTTGGCGAACGCATTGCGCTATGATTTATCCCGCCCTTTCGTATGAATACACTTGTTCCCGGTTCATTATCGACAGGAATTTGCTCGCCCATTATTGGACAGGGAGATAATGTGCGCCTCCTGATGATCGAGGGTTATGTGAAGTGATAAAAGTGCAGATGCCGCATCCAATACCCAAAGTTTCTATGCAATGATTCTGCATTCTGCTAGTGTGAAAGTATGTGTAGATACAAAATGTGTTTAAATATGTACCGTCTAGTTATTTTTTTTTCTAGTACACGCTTAACAACCCGGAAATGTTAAAAAAAGGTGTGATTTCTTTAATAATCGTTGAAAATGTCTTCTTGTATTTTCTGTAAAGATACGTTATAAAAAAAATCGTTATTATTGGAACACTCACGGGCCCACTTAAACTTTGCTGTGAGAAAACTGTATGAGTGTAAAAAAATTTACATGTTATTTCTGTTGTCTGTGAATTACAAAATTGGTGTAGTTTCTAACTGTATTTACCGCCTGTGACAATTTTTTTATTATGTTCATAGTTACCAATATAATATGTATGCTATATTGCCCTTATAATATGAATCTAACATCAATTAACCGAAACTTTTATTTTATTTAAAAAAAAAACTTTTTCTCCAGTGCTATACTCGCAATAAGATTATGCGAATTTTTTTAAAAGAGCAATCGTTTATTTAATATAATATATTCTCTACCACAAAACCATCAGGTAACTGTTCCACCATCAGTCCCTATCTCGGTAACCCCTCGCGAGCCAAACTTAATCCCATTCGGTTATTTAATGTCAAACCGGGCAGACATTTGTTTCGGTTTGTTCAGTTAATACAATTGTCGGAGCTTAATAAACTACTTGGTGGTATGCTTTTGCTCTTTTCGCGATAAAAGGTTTATAAATGTGGTGTAAATAAGGGTCCCTTGTCCACGCCATAATATGCGCATACTGTCTTTGTTCAATCATTTTTTTGACTTTCTTTTACATTACACGTAGGCATTTGACCAATAGAAAGAAAGAAAGAAAGAAAGAAAATACATTTGTTGTGTAAAAAACAAAAAAACTTACAATAAATGATGCGAGTAGATAATTATAACTAATACTCGTAGTATGTGCACAATACTAGCATATTCAGCATAATGTTGAGAGCACTAAGTAGCGCTGATTTTCAATAGACCGCGAAACTTCACAGGTAGCCTTTGGGCTAAAATGGAGCATGCATAGTCTGAATTAAATTGGTTGGCTGCCGGTCTGGGTGCTAAATATGTATCGGTATAAAGTATTTATGTAAATATATAATTATAGTATATCAGTTATGTTAGCAACCACAATACAAACTAAAAAAAAAATTCAGTATGGGACAAAACAGCCGTGTGTGAAATGTGTCCTAATATTTATATAATATTATTTTAACATTAGACCGAGTGTGACTCTGTAGTACAAACGTCTGCATTTCAATCAGACGGCCCTCGTTTCGATCCCGGCCCTACACCAATGACTTGTTTTTCAAGTTATGTGTGGATTTGCACTCGCTTTACGGTGAAGGAAAACATCGGGAGGGAACCGACACGTTTGAGGACCACAATATCCGAACGTGTGTCATCCGTCAACCCGCACTTGGCCAGCGTGGTGGGTGGTGGCTTGGCACTAGGAGAGATGTATATCTCTCCTAATGAGAGAAGGCCCCGCGTCCCAGCCGTGGGAACGTATAGTGGGCTGCTTATGTATGTATGTTATGTATTTTAATATTAATTAAAATGTGACGTACTTGGTATTGTCAACTAGTGAGCTCGGAGTCATCCAGGCCCTCGTTAGAGGCTCTTCCTTTAGCGAGGTGACGGGGCCGCGAGGCTGCGCGTGCAGGCCTCCTGCGGCCTCCTGGTGATGGAGGCCAAACATTAGGCCACCTGGAACAAGGAGGATTGAATCCTGTAACTTCTTACACCACTTTAGGAAAAAATATTTCAAAACAGAGAATTCATTAGTTGGATTTTGTTGCTTATTCTCATAAATAAAAAAAACTAACTCCTGTTTTAACATACAATATGTATATCAAATTTTATTAAACATTGTTTGTGAAACTACTCATATAAAAAATAATTATTTTTCTTGGACAAAAATAACACATCAAAAGTTTATAAAGAATTTATTGTTATGGTAAATTTGATAGGGTTAAGCAATTTTTTTATTCTTGTTTTACTTTTTATTCTAACTTTAGAAGCTGCTTACTGCCTATTTTATTATTATTTTATTATTAATGGCAAAAAAATATTAAGGTAAAAAGATATTGAATAAATTATAATTGTAAAAAAACATTATTTTTTCATATTTAAATACAAAGAAAATAAATTATTTTGACTAACAACCGTTAATTACTAATTAGCTTTATCATATTATGTACTGGCCAGCATTATGACAAGTACTTTGAATCTTATTTGGCATTAAAAAAGGTTTTCGTTACATATTTTTTTATTTAACAAAATGTGAAATTTTCGTACAAGCTTCTTAACGATTTTCTCTCAAACAGAAAATTCACCAAACAGAAAAAATACTGCAACCCATTTAAAACTGTAAACTTTGAAAACAAAACTAACGAGCGTAACCTACCCGTATAATTCACGATGTAAATTTTACACGTTTTTATTCAATTTCTTGAATTAATCCAATTCTGGCAACAAAAAAAAACACCATTAACCTTTTTTTGGTGAAACCAATCCTAACCGACCAAAACCATTCCCCAAGATCTTTTCAATTTCTTCTCTTGGAGCTTTCCTTATAACTTATCATAAAGTAACATCAAAACACCAATCTCCGTCATAAAGTACAGCTTACCTGAAGATCTGGGCGCTCCAGAAGGATACAGCTTCCGTCCCCATCCCACGGGGTCCAACTCGAGCGGCGGCCACGGCGAGCCGGTGTACCCGCCCGCCGCCGCGTTAAGCTCGTCCGACCGAATCGCGACACCCGTCTCGCGACACTGATACCGTACGCGCCCCGCGAGCGCTGCCCACCCCGGCCCGAGCGCACCACAGCTCTTAACGCTTCTTTCAGCTTATGCTTTTTACAGGTAGATTGGTATTTTATTTTATTGTGAACGTTACTGGGGTTAGTGTTTCATAAAAATCAAAAAAAAATTTTTTCAAAGTCAGAAAAACACTACCCAAAAATCACATGCGAATCATACAAAACTCTAGCTAAGTCGTAAGTTTCGAATCGATCAAAGCCGCGCGAAAAACTGACCCAAACTCAATTTCCAAAGTTGCGAAAAGTACGCAAGTGTCCGACAGGCGGCTCTGCGTTATCGTATGTGCGTATGGGGAGCGAGTCCCGGTAGTGCGGGCGATCCCGCTGCGGATTTGCGGAACACTAACAAGCGTCGCGGGAGCGCGGCGCCGAGTGCCCGCCGGCGCGGCGCCCCCGTCCGTCCCCGCGGACTGTGGGAGGCGCCTGGGGACACGCCCTCGCCTCCAGAGCGGGACGGCTGCACGCGCACAGGTGGCGCCACTCGCGCCAAAACGACCCGCACATTCCAAATTCAAATCCCAAAACCGTTGCCCCAAAAACGTTCCCAAAATTATAATTCTAATTTCAAAAATATTTGTAGGCCCGTACACGTGTGTGTTTATCGAGGAGTTTCATTGTAATGGAGCGCTCGATGCTGGCTCCCGAGGTTGCCCGTGGAGACCGCGGCGGGTAAAGGATGGAGCGACGGATGAGACGTACGATATCTCTCTGGACCAGCCCCGGCGAGCTTTGGGACGGCCTAGAACACTATTTACTTATTAAACCAAGTTGGATCGACGATGATGAAATTTCAGTGGGAATTGACTTTAACTGCTTCAGAGATGAGGTTTTGTCGCCTCATCAATTATGATGTAAGTATAATGTCGTATGTGAAAAGCACAAATGGCTTAGGTCTGATTGAGTCGTTACAACGACATGTTTCTGGCGTGGAGTGAGTGAGGGGGAGTGGTAGGTACTTGCAAGAGTAGGTATTTATCTGAGTAAGGAAAAATATACGTTCGTGTGTTAGCACTGGATTCTCAAAAGTTTAAGTAACGTAAATTTAAGCGATTGTGTATTTCTGAGTTTTTATTTAGATACTTTATCATCTTCTAGGTATACTAAAAGAATCTTTATGCTGACTCATTCATTCATTCATTTATTAATTTATCTATAGGCAACGCAGAGCCCAAACAGCTTATACAAAATATTTAATAAAACAAACACATAATCGCAGATGCGTAAATATAAAATCTCCATATCATTTAACGTAATTATCTCTGTGAACTCCGTATATCAGGTATCCGATGATACTGAAATTTGTTTGTGCAGTTCAACTTGAGCCCGATACCAACCTGAAATAAGATAATTCGAACTTATAATATAAATGTTGATAAATAATCATGTAGGTTTTTAAATGACTCTTATGTGGGAAAGTATCTACGAGTAAAAATGAGAATAATAATATAAGGTACAATATGTTCTTTATCAAGCAACCTTGCTTAACATTCACGCTCTTATTAAGTATTAATTATAATAATAATAATAATTTATAATTATACATCAATTATCTGAAAAAAGTAGGGCGTTTTGATGAGTAATGAAGTAATGAATAATAAGTTAGGAAAAATATAGTAATTATTATTTATCTCATAATTATTATTCTGAATAGGTACTCGTAAATCAGAGGCGGTGGCTATTCATAATAATATTTCGAGTGAAACCCACATACGATCATACCTGTGTGAAATTAGTTAAGATAGTCACACACCACTCTAATTTGTTTAAAAAATATCATGAGAAAATCGCTAATATAATAAAATGCAAGGAAATCTAAAATAAGTCGTAAGTTTCGTATCTCTCATTATTATTCTTCTGAATACTCAGTCAGAGGCGGCGGCTATTCATAATTTTATTTCGAGTGAAAACCATATACGATCATACCTGAGTGAAATTAATTAATATCCGAATTGTAGAAGTGTCAAAGCTAAAAGATGGTTATGTATTGCAGTGATATCAACTTCTGCCGAAGAACTGATGACCGTTATGGTAGACGAGTTCTAGAGTGGACACCGCGTCTCGGCAAACGTAGTGTAGGACGCCCTACAACCAGGTGGAGCGATGATCTGAAGAAGGTAGCGGGTAGTGGATGGTGAAGAGAAGCACAGGATAGGGCCAAGTGGCGTGCCTTGGGAGAGGCCTATGTTCAGCAGTGGACGAGCATAAGTTGATGATGATGATATCAACTTGACTCAAATACCAAACCGTAATGTAAAGGTGAGTCCTGAAAATCAGTGCTGTAGAGAAATCTATAGCGCTTACCTATACTGAGGGTTGACCTTTTTTGGACAGATTTCTACTATGCTGTTTTTCATCTTTATTGAGCGATTTCACATTCGAATGAGCTTGAGCTTACGGTAGAGGAAAACATCGCGTGAAAACCATAGCATGGTGTTTGGGTATTTTCTGATGCTTGCCTGGCTAGCTACCACCCTCAAGTAGTTAAATCTGTCGCCATGCGTCTAAAAGAGTGTCCCAACAGCCTGCTTGAAAGCCAGTACTTTCAACCTAGGCATGCTCCACTTTAGGCCAGAGTGTCTCGCATCCCGCTGGTCAAAATGCCTAGCTGTAAGGAACAAAAATAACTCACCTTTAAAAATATTTCATCAACCATCGTCATGAAATAATAAAAAAAAAGTTCGTTAACCTGAACGACTTTTCTCATTTCCCAAATGGCGCGCCATTTCGCGACATCATGGCGAAATTGGCAGCTGGCATAACTGGAGTTAGGTACCAAATGACTTATATTCAAGAACAACAAACAAGTTGTCGGCTCCTGAAGGCTCGAGTGCTCTGGGAGGTCCCCGAAGACCGCCTCTTGGCCCCGCCCACTCGAAACCACGCCCCTTCGGTGTGTCTGGAGACCAGAGACCAGTAAAATATTACTGGCTGCTAAGATGTATGATGGATGTAGAGACTACTCAAAGAAAAGTTGCCCTGTTGCAAATGTATGCGCATTAATTGAATAGGAGTTTTGAAAGCTTTGTTAACAATACCAAACATACATATAAAAAACCTCTAATATACTCATTTCTTACCTTGTCCATGATTCTTGTGAAATAGCGGCTCTTAAATTGCACAAATAACACATTGAAAATTTGCATAATTTGTCAAATTTCAGACTCACAGTTCTACAAGAATGGATAAGGTAAGAAATTAGTACCTATATTAGAGGAAGTTTGAATGTAGCTCCAGTGACAGAGAAAGTGAAGAGCGGAAGCTTATCTTGTTATGGGCATGTGATGCGCAGAGAGGAAATGCATGTGACTAGAAGAAATTTGCATATAACTTTACGAGGTAGTGGAAGTAGAAGTCTTAAGAAGACGTGGATGAATTGTGTAAATGAGGATATGAAAGAAAAGGGATTGAATGTAGGCAGACATATGACAGCTGATGGAATCGCTTACAAGAGGACTTGCTGTGCCGACCCACCTAGTGGGAAATGGTCAAAGAAGAAGAAGAATAGTTCCGATATTGCCAAATATTCAAAATTGTACGTAACATTTTTTCACAAAACCCTTGGTTCCGAAACATAGAGCATTTTATGTCTAGCTATCAAGCTCAAGTTAAAAAAACTGTCGCCAAACACATACCGGTGTATTACAACAGGTTTTATGACGACCTGACGACTGTCAATCAGAAGGTTCTGAGTTCGATTCCCGGTACGGCCAACATATTTATGCTGAACTAAATTTGTTGGCTGTGGGTCTGGGTGTTAGATACAAATGTATCTATATAAAATATGAATGTATGTATAATATGTAGTATATCAGATGTGTTCAAACTAAAAATGGTTCAGTACGGGGTTAACCACCCGTGTGTGAAATGTGTCCAAAAAAGCTTACTTGAGCGCTAGTTATTCTGACTAGGCATGCTCGATTTTTGGCCAGAGTATCGAAAGGCTCAAGTAGTTATTCTTCAAAGCAAAGGCGATTTTCCAGTTTCTAATCCACGTAATAATTTGCATAACAATAACTCTTCCGGGCTGGCCTTAAGCGGAACAATAGGATCTAGATCAAGCATGATAATTAGGTTACCTTCACGTATAAGACGAAGGGACTGGAAACTTTTGCTTTTAATAGGGATCTATCCTCCTAATATTATATTATTACTTCTTGTTAATTTTTCACGCTCAAACGGCTGAACTGATTTTGATAAAATTTGGTGTAAAGATAGGTTAGTCCTTGGATTAACACATAGATTGTTACTTTTTTACGCTCAAACGGCTTAACTGATTTTGATAAAATTTGGTGTAAAGATAGGCTAGTCCATGGATTAACACATAGTTAAACCATGTTACTTTTCACGCGCAAACGTCAAAACTGATTTCGTAGGTATACGTTTTTTGGTGTGGAGATAGGTTAGACCTTAGATTAACACATAGGCTACTTGTTATCCCGAAAACAATAGTGCTTCCTGTGGGATACGCAAATAACTTCAAAATCTATGTTACTTTTTCACTTGAATTTATTTCATTGGTTTTAGCTTATTGAATTCAACAATAACAAAATTTTATCGCTCCTAAATCAGTCTACAGCCGTCTTCTAATTAATTCTAATTATTTAATCTAGTGTTGAGGGTTTTGCTGCACAAAGATGAACTTACGAAGAAGAATTTTGTACATCAAATATTTTAACCTACTGCTTCTCAAAAAGTTTTATTTTTTTCAGAATCATTATTTAAACATAACAGAATAAAGTGATATAAGTTATTATTCACTTAAATACTAGGACAGTTTTTGACTGATAAATAAATGATTCATAAACATAATTAATATTTGACGTACCTATAGTATAACGCAACATTATGATGTTAATAAAGTTAGAAAGATAGATAGATAAACATTATTAAAACACTCACAAAAAGAAAACAGATTACAGAAAACACTTAAAATAGATAAAAACTAGTGCCTGAACTGGCGACCTTATTGCTAATAGCGATCTCTTCCAGATCTGATCTTCTTTTTCCACTTCTCTTCCAGATCTGATCTTCTTCTTCTATGTTTTTTTTTACAGTTTACAAAAGTTTGTCCACGTATTTCAAAATCACAGACATCTAATCACGTCCGTAGATCATAACTAGAGCGGAGGTCTGCAGGGAAATCATTTGCATCGGAGTACTGATGTGAATAATTGATTTCATTATAATGCGTCGTTAGTGATTGGTACATACATTACTGTACGGAACCATATTTGTGTAAGTATATTTTTTTCTCGTTACAACTAGACATTTGACCAGCAAGGCATGTAGAAATCATAGAACTTTATTAACCTTATAACATTGCGTTATACTAGGCACGTCAAATTTACATAAATGTCCATATATTCATCAACAATCTTATCTTAATATATCTAAATCTCGTGTCACAATGTTTGTCCTCAATGGACTCCTAAACCACTTAACCGATTATAATAAAATTCGCACACCATGTGCAGCTCGATCCAACTTGAGAGATAGGATAGTTAAATCCCAAATTATAGTCGCAATTTTAATTTATTGCTAATTATTGTCTGTTATTATTTGACAGTCACAATTATCTGTTAACTCCAAATGATTCTAACAGATGTCGATACCTTTCGACTGGGTTGAGTAAGTAATCTACGAACGTGTCATATACCTAAGCTACACCATCTATTTTTCATACCCTTAAGTAAGGCAAAACACCGTTTGCTGGGTCAGCTAGTTAATTAATATATTAGTAAATCATACAATGTCATAAAAATATAATAGAAAATAGCAACACATTTACACATAATTCATGTCGCTTTACAGTCCGTCATACTTAAATTAAGATTCTGAAAAATATTCATGTAACCACACGAGTCAGCGAAACTTTGATCTAAGTGGAACATGCCTTGTTTGGAATAACTAGATCTCAAGAAAGCTGCCCGAATAAACTGTAAGGACATTGTATGGATGTTTTAACTTGAAGGAGGTTGATACCAGAGGTTGGTCACACTCATTAAAAAATAATAGTTAAAAAACTAAAAAACACGCTTTTTATAGAAAACCGAACTAAAAAATAGAAAATAAATTTATATGAATTAAAATTAAGAAAATAGTGTTAAAAATTTCTATGAATATAAATTAATAATAGTGTGAATAAAAAATGAATTATTTTATTTTTTAAAAAGCGTGGTGCATAGTGTCAATGGTTATAGATATTTTATTGTCTGTAATATCTTAAGAAGCACCCCACGTTTTTGTTTATTTTCTACTTTTTAGTTTAGATAATTTATAATGGCTTGTTTTTTTAATTTTAAATTATTGCACGACTCAATCTGGCCGTTTAAAGTGGGTCAAAATCGCGCCCAAAGAAGTCGGTTACAAACAAACATACAAACAAAAAATGGAATAATTTTATCAAATTAGTGTATTGTCATCGGTCCTCAGTAAATCTACAAAGTTTGAACGAAATCTGGCCGTTTAAAGTGGGTCAAAATCGCGCACGAAGAAGTCGGTTACAAACCAACATACAGGTGAAGCTAATATAAAGCGTGTAAAAAGCAAGTTTGTTCGTGCAAATAGCTAACAGCTAGTTACTTTACACACATGCAAAATAGTCTTAGTCTTCCTACTTCACATTAACTCTATTTCTCTCCTCATTACTCCCAAAACTCGACATCGAATACCACGTCCATGGAACTGCCTCTTCATTTTAATTCGAAACCCTAAGTCAGCTTTAAATTACACTTTTTCTACCCTTATAACCCCCTGGACGCTAGTACGGGATTAGGGGCTACCAACGGGTACTTTTTCTGGCAGTGTCAAGAAACATCGTCCTGCCTTTACGGACCCCCTGGGGGGCCTTTTAGACCCTTAACGTTTACGAGTAGCCGATTGCTTTTCTATGAAGGAGCAGAATGTCCGTGGCAAAAACTTGCAGATGTGACCAGCGGAAGCCGGAATCCGAATCCGTATTTATAATTATACAAAACTGAAAGAGCATGTTTGTTCTTTCGTTCTAGGTTAAAATTATCTGTCAATAAACTGTAAATAACAGCATATTTTTAAAAGCCCTATAAAGTTCAGCCTAAATTACAGAGCTACAGTTTTATTATATGTATTTCATTCATGTTACACTATGAACTCTAATGTAACGATTCCAAGAGTCTCAACTTTGCGTAAAATTACCTGGATAGTTTTTATTTTTGAAAAAATAAAAGTTTTATAAAGTAAAAATGTTGTGTTACTTCAAGTAATATAAACATTAAAATAAATCTTACATTTTTCGAATCTAGAATTGTTAGAGCTAAAAATTTAGATATTGTCATTTGTTGATTTTTTATTAATTTATTTCGTGAAAATTCTACTGCTGCTCGGCAGGCATTTCGGTCAAATTTGTATGGCACGGCTGAACTCTGTATTACAATAGCGCCTTAAGGAGTCTACCAAAAATGATAATTATCATAGATAATCATCTTGATATCACACTTACTGGTATTTACAATGTATTTAACAAGTCCATAAAATGTGAATAGGTGATTTTTAATCTGAAAGTGTGCTTGTGTGTATGTATGTTTTACTTAATAACCCATAACAGACCGACGTCCTACTACAGGCCTCTGTGCCTTCTTGAGTCGTCGTGATTTGTGTAGGTGCTTTTTATAAATTGCAATACTCAATTTAAACATAGTATTTTAACAATATCACTTAGTATTGTATAAAACTAATAAGTTATTATTATGTTATACCGAATTGAGATGGCTTCCCTAGAGTAAGGATCTCCGGTGTCTGAAACACAAGCTTGTCGCTCAGTTTGGAGCCGGACTCTGACCTCTGGGGAGTCTCACTGCAATAGGTAAATTTTATAACTTAAAAATGACCTGCACATGATTTTTGTAACGCTTAATAAATAAAGATTTGATTTGATTTTGATTTAAAATTTAAAACGCGAAAGGCTCTCAATAAAACCGCGGGGCAAAGTTAGTTTATTTATGTGGTAAGCTTTGGCATCTGATTGCCACAAGCTATTTTTTTTACCTAAGTGGGTGAGAAGCAATAAAAACGTGTCAAGTCCTTAAGACAAACATCTTGTTTGGGATGTGAGAAATAACCACTTCAGGTAACGGGATTTGCTTCCGGAAGATGTTTTCTTACGACGGCTATTAATTTATCAAAACAAAACTCTCCTAAATATGTATAAAAACATGAATTGGTTCTAGTGTTTTATTTATTTAATTATTTTTTCTTATGCCGTGCCTTATGTTTGAAGAAAAAAAATCAATCAAAATATTTTGAAACACCCAGCGTACCAATTGTAGAGGGGCAAGATGCAAAATACATACGTGAAAATATATCTATATGTACTTAGTAAAACTTATATGTGTTTGTAGGTACTCAGTATATGAAAAAAACACAGCCCGAAACTAAAACCAAAGATAAAATATAATATTTAAAGTAAATAATTATTATATATAATATACTTTAAAGTAATAATGTAATGTAGTAAATGATGTATCGGTCTATACCAAAAACTATTACAACTATTCTTTAGTAATTACAAAGCTTTTGCCGCCATACACAAAAAAGTTATGAAAATAAATGATTACAAAGAAATTCGTCAAAGCTACCAGAAAATTTACCAGCCTCTGTCAAATTGACAAAACCATAACATGCTGTGAACATCATTTTGCCAAAAAATTTGCAAACATTTTGACAATACACATCTTTAGTTGTCACAAATAAATCATGAGTCATTTAACGTTTATGATTGAAGGGTTAAGATTCGCACAAATTCATTGTTGACTACTCCGTTTGCTAATATTTTGTGATTTGCCGCCAGTTCTTTTACGGATGAAGCTTCACGCTGCGAATACGTGTAAGAGAAGCAAAGATACGGTTTCAAGAATAAATTACAAGTATACTGGCAATTGTCTAAGGATATCTACCACTGCTAACATTTATCAAGTAGGTATTTCTTAAAAGTCGCTTAACTAAGCAATGGTTTAGGTAACTTATTGACTCAGGCGTTACTTTGCGGAAATCCATTGTAAATAGAAGACAAAATTAAATATTTAGTTTACTTCCGCTGTGACCCGAAATCCAAATTAAGACAAGTAAAGGAAAATTAACTAAGATTAATTAAGATTAATGTTACCTATCATAATTCGGAAATTCTTAACTCTACACGTGTTTCGCAAAACCACAAGGCATCAGGAGATGCTGACTCTTCGAACGACAAGTCGAGAGTCACTCTCGGCAAGTCCAGAGTAACTCTCGACTTGTTGTTCGGAAGTACACTAAATATTTAATTTTGTCTTCTATTTACAATGGTTAAGGTGCTGAATCACCTTACCATGTTTAATATGTTAGAAGTAAAATTGAAATACAGAGTTAAATTTGATTATTAATTTAATTCTTACGGAAACTAAAACAGAAAACTACGAAAGCTTCCTGTAAAGCTGCAGCCTGAAAAACTGATGTAAAAAAGAAACTGCAGCCAAATTTTAATGGTCAGCCTAACAGACAAGTCTGTTTTTAAAAACCATTCTACACGTCACAAAATATGAGCAAAAAGTAAGACCCACTAACTGGAACTATGAAAAACGTTCAAAATAACTGACAACGGCACACGAATTGCAAAAATATGAGCAGAAACTGCGCTAGGTTTCATTTTCCGAGTGAAAATGTATCATATTGCTCTACGCTTAGCTCGAAATGGTGGGTGTATGAGAATTTAAGGTGAATTTCCCACGTGATGTTATCATATTAGAGCGGTCTGATAAAACGTGGGGAAGCTTGTCATAATGGGCTTAGCTTGCAACGCGAATGTGGCAAAGAATATAACAAAAAGAAGCAGACATGACTCTTTGTAGAAAACTGTAGTTGTAAAATATTTTTTATAACTTTATTTTATTACATTAGGTAACTAACATCCCGTTCCCGAAGCCGGAGCGGCACTAGTATTTGAATAGGACAGGATTTTTGAATCGGGTTGAACACATTGTATAACAGACAGTACAACTAACACGGGAACTGTATGGCCCTGTTGCACAGAGCGACAGAAAATTCACGATAGCTCTTTATTCCTAAATTTCTTAAGCAATGTTTTTTTTACTGCTGCAAATTTTAATATAAGTCGGGCTTACATACAAATACAATACAATACAAAATAAATTATTAGACCAACTTACATTCTAAACAAAACAAACATTAAGTATAGGTACCTTAACTAATTAATACTAATTCTAGAAACTAAGTCTTAATGTAAGTGTGGTGCCTAGCTCCTGCAGTAGGATACCCTGTGTTTGCAGGAGCTAGCTCTCTTCAGAAGTGCTAAAAATGAAGTTGGGATAAACATGTTGTAAACAAGGGTAAATTATTATAAGGTAAATATAAATGTATAGATAGAATAGTATACCGCTACGCAGTGGACACTGAGTGGGATGTCAAGACCACCATAGTATGCTAGCGTGTGTAGGTATGTGTGTGTGTGTATGTGAGTGTGTGTATGTGTGACATGCTTCAAATATATGTACCTCTTTACTTAAAATGAGGGATTATTGCTGGAAGACAATGTGGTTTTACATCTAAAATCTTTTGAAAAAAAAGTACTATCTCGAAACCAATGATATTTTACCTACTCGTAATTTTACTAAAGCACCGTCTACCCGTACCTAATCTCTGCCACATTTCGGAAGCCCGTTACTTATTCAATATCTCCAAATTGGTATCTCGCCGTAGCACTGTAATGGCGAAGAAAAAAACCCGTAAACCGATGCAAATGGATTTGAAACCTCATTATTTATTTAACGTCTCCGAGCATCTTCATAACTGATTACGGGCTTTTCGGTTATGCTTCGGATTATTGGATAATGCTTTTAGCTCGTTTTCACGGTAAAAATTTGGCTGAAATAGGAATTCACTTTTTTTTGTAGTTAGAATATTTTTTATTCGACTGCGGGAGATTATGATAACGGTTTTGACTGGTGTCTTTATTTGCTTTTGTTTAAAAATGTATCTAATTTTATTTGTATGTCCTTCGGTTTCTAAATAAGTACTAAGTGTCTTGTGTTTGTTTTGTTGTATAAACTATTTGACGTCATATCAAATTATTCATAATTATAATCAATTATGCATGTTTATATTATCAACGTAACATTTTTTACCCGTAACATTTTTCATGATATGCTATTCAATTAAATTCACAGAACACATCTACATAACATCTCTAAAATGAATAAATTGATCTATTATTTATAACTGTACAATGGTAAAAATAATATGTACCTATATGTATACAATACAATTTTATTTATTATACCAATTTTATAATTTATTATACCAATTATATGTTAATTATTTTATTATACCATTATTATTGAATTTATGTTCATAATTCTGGAAACTAAGGTGTCATAAGGGTGTAAAGACTGACGTACGGATGGATAGAGCACTAATAAAAGGGTTATTCAAAACAACGAAACCTTAAAACTAACTATAATTGTCAACTAGCTTACATAATGCTTATAATAAACGTAACATCTTAAAAAGTGCAGACTAGAAAATAAACAAATGAATCTTAAAAGAAATGATAAAACTAAGCTTGAACAAAAATCCTCAAATAAAAAAAAAACAATTACCCGGCAAAAATGCGTGCCATATTTCCACTAGCCCCTAAAGCATCAAAACAAGCTAACTAACGAACAAGTGGATTCGCCATATGATCAACGTGTCAGTGCTACCATTTATCATCTACGATGTGACAACTGAATTTATTTATGTAAAAAAACAAACAATAGTTCCAGTTAGGGTAAGTGTAGTGCCCCTTGATAATGTTTGTGTTCGGCCTTCGGACTGCAATTTTTGTATAGAGCGGGGTATGGAACAGAGAGTTTCAGTATTTTTTCTTCTATCTTCAAGAGATTTTCGCAAAGTAACGCCTGAGTCAATAGGTTACTTTTTATTGTAGTTTATTATAATGGATTAGTTGTGGCTGACTGTTTTTTATTTTACTCGAAAAACAATTATTGTGGTTCAAATAATTATTTATATATCCAATGAATATTTTTAAGCGTTCATCGTAAAATGAAAGAAAAGGTAATTATAAGAATTTCACTTACCCATAGAAGTTTTCACGTTTTTAAGCCACGATAGAAGTAAGGCTTTAATTAAAATCTGTAACAAAAATCAAAATATAATATATTTGGAAGCAGACTGCCGGCGCGGGAGCAGAGACAGCCGCCCGAGACAAACGCCTTAAATACGCGAGCTTGGAACCAGCGTACAACTTCGTACCGTTTGCCGTAGAAATTTTAGGATCATGGTGCTTGGACGCCAAGCTTCTAGTCCGTGACCTCGGACGTCGAATGATGCGAGGTCAGGATCCTCGATCAGGGTGGTTTTTGACGCAGCGAGTTTCCTTGGCAATCCAGAGGGGTAACGCCGCCAGCATTTTGGGGACCTTCGGTGCAGCGCGGGGAGCTCATAGTCTGTTTTAGTTGTTTTTTGTGTTTGTGCAGTTTAATTTTTATTTATAAGTGACGTGTATTATATATAAATATAATCTTTTATCGGATAATTTTTGACTTAAAATTTGGAAGCCTAGAATATGATTTTAAAAACAATAATTCCACCAGATTGCACTGATTTATTTACAGATCAACCGACATTTACGATAAAATATTTCAAACTCTCTGTCACAGATCTACTCTGCATAAAAACCGGTCATAATCCAAGGGGTAGCCGGTGCGCCCGTATGATTTAGGGCGCTACACAATAGCAGATAGCAATTTGATATTCAGGCCACATTTTTAATAAGCACCAGTGTCTGTAACCGGCCTAATAGCTAGGGCCCACTGCTAAATAGCATTTTGTTGTTCGAATTCGAGTGCCCAATCATTTGCATGGTCAGTTCTGATTTATGTGAAATAACATATAGCTTGTTTTGTGTTACATTTAATATTTAAAATTAGCTCCTAATTAAAAGGAATATGCATTGAACTATGAACCTTCAAATAAAGCAGAATAGTAAATGATATTTGAACAATAATAACGATTCAAAAGTCAAAAGTTCGAAACTAAATTATAAACAACACTTCTATGTAATTAAGTTTATATTAGAAAGTGACCATTATAGAATAAGTAAATTTAGGTATAGGTACGATAGATAAAATAAATTAACTGTTAAAAATAAGAAAAAACATAGACTAGGATCCCGAAAAACAAATCTAGGGAGCATGACTAAAATTAAAAATAAAAAAAACTAAATTATACCCATGCATACCTATTACGATAAATAGGTATGTAGGCTTTATATGGTGGTACGGTATTTTCCAAAGCTCGTCTGGCTAGCAACAGTGTATTTTGACAGCCTCCTTGAGAACCAGTTATTCCAGCCTAGGCATGCTCCACCTTAAGCCACAGTTTCGCTTACTCATGTGGTTACACGCTCTGCTAATCAGATGCATAGCAGTGAGAAGTAAAAAAAATATGTATATGTAAAAGTTCTTTTTATCTAAACACTTTTTAATCATATTAGCCCAAATCGATCACTGTCTAAACAGAACACACCACATTAGCTAAGATCGATATTTACTTAAAAAACCACCACATGTGCGCTTCATAGCCACTATTATATTTTTATTGAGTGCGTTCGGGTAACGAAGCATTGTGACGCATCTGTTCGAAGCTCGAGTGGCTTTTTGTGTTCTTTGACGCGAAATGGTAATGCTGTCAATCTGTTTTTAAGAGGCTTACTTATTATCATCATCATCATTGTTAGTTAAATCATCTCTTGTAATAATTTTATCAAATTAGTGTACAGTAATAACCCGACTTACGCTACCTCGACTTACGCGAATTCGGAGTTACGCGATTTAATTTTCTCGTCTATTTTAACGTTTTTTGTTTGAAAGCCGCGCACTTCAGATTGTGTTTATACATTTTATTAATATAGTTTATCATATTATCTAGAATTAAATTAAAATTTATTTCCTAAATTATTGTTTTATATTTCCTAAATTATAGTCTCCGGTCCCAATTAAACATACTTTGTATGACTTTATAGGTATGTACATATATGCAAAATTGTACCCCGACTTACGCGAATTCGACTTACGCGGATAGTTCTCGGTCCCACCTATCGCGTAAGTCCGGGGTATTACTGTATTGTCATCGGTCTTCAATAAATCTACAAAGTTTGAACGAAATCTGGCCGTTTAAAGTGGGTCAAAATCGCGCCCAAAGAAGTCGGTTACAAACAAACAAACAGGTGAAGCTAATATAAAGCGTGTAAAAATATCCTTTCAATTCCATTAGTTTTGCTTGGGTGTTGTTTTTGAATATAAAATAAATAAGTAATAGTGATAGTTACTTCTTCACGCTCAAACAGCTGAACCGATATTGATGAAATTTGGTGTGAAGATAGGTTAGACCTTGGATTAATACACAGATTTTCGGAAAAAATTGTGGCTCCTGTGGGATACGCATTTGCGTGACCCTAAACTACAAAATCTATGTTACTACTATATGCTCCAATGGCAGGACCGATTTTGGTGATATTTACTATTGAGATAGATTAGACATTGGGTTAACACATAGGCAACTTTTTTATCCCGGGTTAACTTCTTTTGTCCCGGATTAAAGCGGGTAAAACCGCGGGGCGCAACTAGCCTTGAAATAAAGACATCAAAACTTAACCTTACACTGCACGACAAAATTGCACGAAAATCTGTCAGAATTTTCGGAGATTAACACTTATAAATGCCAACATTTGTTCAGTTTGCGCGCAATTTGCAAAAACAAACATTCTTTCACCCCAAACGCATCTACCGGTATCCATTCCTTCGATGGTAAAAATTGTCTTGTATAATCTAGCTATAGTTTTTTTTTTTTTCACACACGGCTGGTTAGCCCAATACTGAACCATTTCTAGCTCGTATTATGGTTGCTAACACAACTGATATACTACATATACAAACATACATATTATATATAAATACATATTTAAGACCCAGACCCACGCACAAAGATGTTGACCGGGCCGGGAATCGAACCCGGAACCTTCTGATTAGCAGACCGGCATGGTAACCTTTACGCTAACGAGGTCGTCAAGTCTAATCAGATCCAAGTTAGATCTAATTTGCTCGAACACGAACAACCAACAAACACCAACAAGGCTAAGCTAATTAGGTCTGCTAAGTTTAACAAGATGCTACAAATGCTAATTAAGTGATACGTAACTTGGGTTCGTCCGACTAAGTTACAGCTAAGTTGAATTGTTCCGAAGTTAAGTGTGATGGATGTTTGTTTATAATGTAACTTACATGTAATACTGATATATTGTTTAATTCGGGATGAAAAGTCACTTATGTAATCGAAGGTATAAACTATCACCATAATAAATTTCATCGAAATCGGTTCAAGCCTGTAGGTAAGTGTGAAGTAGTAATAAACATAATACACAATGACAGTAATATTTTTTCGCATTTATAATTATTATTAGGAGGCCTTTAATGAGTTTATGTGATTGCAAATTTAAACATATATTTGAATTAAATCGTCATCAAAATTAACACAGTCCATGCTTTCGTACTACCACTAGAAAAGATGAGACAAAGTATTTTAGTATAAACAAAGTAAAAAGTGTATCCATCAACCTTTTTCCAAAAACACATTATCCCAAATCTCCGCAACTATTTCCTAAAGTCTTACAAGCTTCCTTCATAATAATAGCAAATTTCTGGATAGTTTTAAGCACATCTTAGACCTCTCGCATTAAACATGAGGAGCCTTATTCTGTAAACCATTGTTCTAGACGAACGACAAACGCGTCAAAGCGATTCGACGCGGTTTGATACAACGGAAAAATATCAAAACACTGTCGTTGAATGTAATTGTAGTCTACATTTCACAACATTCCTACTAATATAATAAATGCAAAAGTTTGTGAGTGTGTATGTGTGTGTGTATGTTTGTTAGTTCTTCACGCTCAAACGGCGGGACTGATTTTGATCAAATTTAATGTGAAAATTGGTTAGATCTTGGATTAAAACAAAGGCTACTTTTTATCACGAAAACAATTGTGGTTCCCATGGGATATACAAATAAATTCGAAATCTATGGTACTCCTTCACTAAATGCACTACCACCATACTAAATGCTTTGTAGTGTGAAATATTTTGAATCTAACTACGATACTAATGCTGAAAGCTAATGATACATAACGCTGAAAGCTAATAATACACAATATGATAAAAGCAAAACAAAGCGACAAAGACATGGCGCGTAAGGCGCGTAAGTTAACCACTACACCGCGCCTAGTTTCTCGAGTAACTTACAGAATAAGCCTTCAAGTATTTCATTACCGGAGTTCAAGCAGGTCGCAAGACGGAGGCCGGAAGTTAGTTCATAAATTATAACTTCCGGTAGTTGGGCTTGAGCGGATGGATGGGATACAAGATACAGGGTGCTTTTCAAAGATATGAATAGGATAATATAATTATGAAATGTGGTGAAATTACGTTACACTAAAAAAGCGTAAAGGGAAAAGGAACGATTACATAAAAGTATATAAAAATGTTGTATAGTAAGTAGTATATTAAGATTGATAAGCGGAAGATTGTCAAACAATTATCTACGTTTTTAAAACGGAAAGGTAGTCATTTAGTCTAGGATTATTTTTGACATTCATGGAAATATATACAAAAAAAACTATATTTTTTAAAACTGTATTTGTTTATGTAAAATACTTATTTTACAACACAAACATAGCAATATGCAGCTTAAAACCGATAAGTTTTAGGTAGAATTAATTCCTTAGGAACCGGACCCGTCCCAAAGCTCGGTATCTTAAACAACTTTCAAAGGTCGACCTTTCTACTCACATCAGTTTTGAGTTTCTTTGAGCTCATTAAGTAAAAGTAACAATTCAAATTCTCGTAAAATAAGGGACCGAGTAAATTTATGCTTTATATTTTATAACAACCTGTGTATAACACGGCATAGTTCAATCCGTGCTGAGTATTGTCCAGAGACTCCTATTTAATTAGCCTACCTCAGAGTGCCGGATATTAACCCTCGAATATCAAATGCAAATCTTAGTTTAACTTATGATAAACGTATGAAGGAATGAAGAACCTCACCTTAATTATTGTTTTCACTAAAGTGTGTACCTAGCTTTTTCGAATGCGAAAAACCTCATTATAGTTTTCGTTTTACGTGATTTACGTTACATCCAAGTCACGACAGCGCCCAAGTAAGAAAGCCACTTTTTAATTTGTTTTTTGAGTATTTAAACCTCTGACACAACAACAACGCGCGTGTGTTGGCGCGTATTGCTCCCAAATGCTTTTGATTTTTTTTTTGTTTAAAGGTTCTTTGAGATAAAAATTGCTTCATTTTTGATTTACTGTTGCAATATCGCAATGGCGGTAACAAATTGTCTAGAAATTTTCACAATATTGCTATGAAATGAAAGGGTTTGGCTAGTAGAATACACACACTTTGATATTATGTTTTAAATACGAGATGGCCGACATCACAAAAAAATCAAGGGATTTTCTACATTTTTTGTAATTTATTTTTGCCAATTTAACGTAATCAAACCGATATGCGTGTAGGAAAAATTCCTATACTATACGTAAAATAATATCAGTTTTTTTGACAGCTGGTACTGACAGCGCCATCTATCCAAGTAAGATGTAATCACTACGAAAGCGACATTGGTGTCAGCATTTAATCTGGTTGCCTGCCTACTTGCATCAGTTTGACGTATAGAATATTTCCGACAATAGCGCCACCTAGTCCATTAGCTAGTCTATTGAAACTTTTACTTACGACGCTGATAAACACTACTTACAACGTTATAGACGACTTAGTTCTTCTGCGTTTCGAGAGATGGCGCCCTAAGCTATTTACCGTCAAAAATTTTGGAACCGAATCTAGATACCAATATTATAATGAGGAAAAGTTTGATTTTTCGTTTGTTTGTTTGACGCAAATAGGCTCCGAAACTATTGGACCGAGTGATAACTAGTGTGCATTTAACAAGATTCTTTTTAAGAAACTGTGTATTTCTTTCTAATTTTAAAATAAAAGTCCAAAAATACATACGAGAAATTTAAAATATTTGGTGTCTTCTGTGTTATTTTTTGTACAATGCAACTACATACAAAATGCCTGAAGAGCCTAATAACATGAAAATATAATGTTCGTATTTTCCTTTTATCATATAGATAGGCTATTTTTGTTTTATTTTATTTATTTTTATTTTCCTTTTACACCATATACGAACAAAAACTCTATACATTTACGAATCTGCTTTATTGAAAAGTGAATTGATCATAGAAAAATAAAAGAGACGTTGTCAGAATCAAATATGACAACACATTGAGAGAGCATGGGATTAATAATACAATCTTTACAAATACGTGAAAGAAAATTCTTTAAATGTTAAAATTACTCATTTATATAGCATTAATTATTAGACTTGCTTTTGGTTTACAGTTAGATGAATTACTAGATCCGGACGCGGCTTATGTTCCGAGAGTAGTCAATGGACGGCCAGCAGTTCTGGGCGATGTTCCGTATCAGGTACGACCAGGATTCCGCGCTGAATTGGTATAATAAGAAAGCGGTGATATGTCATAGCCAGTTTTACAAAAGTCTTAAATACGTTAAATATTGACCGATCGTGCGAAGTGAGCAAAATCTCTGCATTAATTAGACTTCCACTATCGGACGAGCAGGGAAACGCCAAGGCGGCATCGGTTTACGGTTGAGGTGCCTAAGGCACGCACAAAGCGTTTTGCCTCCACCTTTGTTGTCCGAATCGCCAAACTTTGGTATTCCTTGCCGAATTCCCTGTTCCCCAATGACTACAATCTAGCGATTTTCAAGGCGAGAGTGAACCGGTTCCTTCTAGGTAAGCGCGATCCACCGTAGACCTCAATATCACTTACCAGCTGGTGAATTGTGGTCAAGCGATGGCCTATTCAGAGTAAAAAAAATAATTATTGTCGTTACCTATGGTGGGTCGGATAACACGTTAAATTGTAGGTCCCGGCTATTAGTCTTAGTACAAGCAGTCGTTAAGCTATCAAAGGCCTTCGGGCTGTTTGAAAACTCTCGACACCAGCGCTTGGTCACTCAGCTAAGCTTATACGAAGAAGTATGGGCAACAACAATTTTTGCATGGTAAAAATCTTTGCAACATTGTACATTGCCGCATTGTTGCCATGATCTCAGTATTCTATCGGTTGCATTTCGGTAAGTGTGCAACTGAGTTATATGATCTGATTACCCCCACCCCCTTAACGGACGAGCAGGGAAACGGCAGCGTGGTACTCATCAGTTTACAGTTGAGGCACCTAAGGTTTTTTGACTTGTAACTTTGGTGTTATCAATAAATGATTTGTATTTGTACGCACAGAGCGTTTTGCCTCCGCCTTTGTTGTCCGAATCGCGAACTTGAGAATTCCTTGCCGAACTCCCTGTTTCCCAATAACGATCTAATGATCTCTTTCAAGGCCTGAGTGAACCGGTTCCTTCTAGGTAAGCGCGCTCCACCGTTCACCACAATATCGCTTACCATCAGGTGAATTGTGAACAAAAGTTTCTAGAGTAAAAAAATTGGTCAGTTGCTTTTATCTGTCTATATTCGTGTGCTGGTCTGCCTTACTAAAAGCAAGTATTACCAGACTAGGAATGCTCCATTTTCGGTCAGAGATTTGCGTCCTTGTGTGATTAATCGTATGATCAATGAGTAAAAAAAAATAAAAATAATGAGTAATCATAATGTCTTTTATCTACTATATCTCTTATTTTAACTACGAGCAGTTATGATTTACGAGTAATACTTAAGTAGGTAACTAAAATATTACTACTACTATTACTTGATTTCAGGTAGCATTTAAGATGAAAGGGCGCGGATCAATGTACCAGACGTTTTGTGGAGGTATCCTGCTTAGCGATATAAAACTACTATCAGCTGCTCACTGCTTTGAAGAATCAGGAAGTAAATGCTTTAGTGGGTAAATATCAGTAATACATATCAATACTACACAGGGTAACTGTACCGTACCTAATTGTACTAATACTAACCGCCGGGACCTACAATTTTACGTGTCATCCGAACCAAGGTAGAACCTAGATGAAAATGCTACTTTGACGACGGGAAAATCTTTGCACCCATCCAAATACCGCGCCGTCCATATCGACCGTTGCTTAGCTTCGATGATCGCGTCAGATCACCTTAGCTAGACGAGCTATAGGCGATACAACTTTGTACTATGAATTGAATTATCAAAAGTGTTAGTACAAAAGTTACTAAATGAATTGGCTGCTGGGTATATTTTGCCTTTTTTATTTAAGAGGAAATTATCACTATTATTGACTGAAAATTGTTTTTATACATTAAGATAATTTTATACCTATAAATTTACCTGGCATGTTAGTTTTTTATGTAATTAACTTTTTTTAAATTAATTTAATTAATCTTTATAATGTAAGCCATCATAATGTATAACGTACGAGTATATAATGTTGTAAGAAAATAGCCAGATTTCTTTATATATTTTGCACGCCCTAGTGGAAGGTTAGTTAAAAAAAACTAACTAACTAACTAGGTTGGCGCGTCGACCCCAATCGGATCTTGGCCTCCGATACTAAGAGACGCCACTGTTCTCGGTCCTGTGCCTTCTCCTGCCACTGCGTGATCTGAAGATTACGCAGGTCCTCCTCCACTTGGTCTATCCAGCGATACCTGGGACGTCCAACCGGTCGACGACCGCTCGCTCGTCCCAGGTAAGCTCTTTTCACTGCACGATCCGATTCCATTCTCTCCACATAAGGTTAGTTAGGCCATTTAAATTAGTTGTACAACATGAACACTCTGAAACCGCAATAAATTATTTGACTTTAACTTTGCCGCAAGATGACGATTTCTAACAAATGTTGTTTTCAGATCGGTAAGTAAAAGCCATCTCTCAAGAATTCAAGTGGTGGCTGGAGATCTGTTTAACTTCGGATACTGGCAACCATCAGATTCTGTAAATTACGGCCAGTGGAGGACTCTGAGGAACATGATCTATCCGAGGACATACAAATTTCCTACCAACGATATTTCTGTCGGAGTTAGTATCTTACTTGATGCTTGATGTGCAGGGTCCTTTCCGCTACTAGAAGTCCTTCGGCTTCCCCTGTGCGTAGGGCAGGACTGGCTGTCGCTAATCCAGCCAGCCGATCTCGCTGAAGAAGGCCAGCAGCTCGCGTACGCCGGCGCAGGCCTCCCGCTGCGTCCTCTCCCTGAGGAATTCTTCTCCCTGTTTCGTCAAGCTCCTGCACTCCAAAAGCACGTGCTTGGCCGTTTCCTCTGCCTCCATGCATCCCCTGCACAGAGCACTGTCAGTATGCTGTAACATATGTAAATATTTATTAAGATTGCAATGACCAGTAATAACTCTGACAATGAGTCGTAGCTTATCCCGTCTTAGATTCCTAAGCTTCCGAGAAAATCTGGAGTTAAGCTCCGGGAACGCCTCTCTGGATTGTCTACAATCTACCATACCTTCCCAGTACTCTTTATGTAGTCTTCTGGTAGAGTTAGTATCAGTTTACTTTTCTTTTACATAGTACAGTTTGCATTTGACCAGCAGGGCGCGTAACCATTTGACGACCTCGTTAGCGTAAAGATTACCATGCCGGACTGCCAATCAGAAGGTTCCGGGTTGGATTCCCGGCACGGCCAACATCTTTTTGCTGAACTAAATTTGTTGGCTGTGGGTCTGAGTTTTAAATATGTATGTATGTATAATGTAGTATATCAGTTGTGTTAGCAACCATAATACGAACTAGAAATGGTTCAGTATGGGGTTAACCAGACGTGTGTGAAATGTGTCCTAATATTGATTATTATTATTGTTTATTAGTGGTGACACACTGGCTTAAGGTGTAGCTTGCCTAGTATGGAATAACTGGCTGTCCGTGGTTTACTCGCGATGTTTTTTTTTTATATTTGTGTTTATATATATTTCAAAGCATATAATCACCAATTTTGTTATAATATATTCTTGTTCGTATTATATTTTCAGAATACAAAAACACCGTTCGCTTTAAACATGTATGTTAGACCGATTCCTTTTACAAGACGATTCAATGAATATATTGGAACATGCTTAGTATCCGGATTTGGGCGAGTTTCACAATATGTAAGTCGAACTATATACACTAACTGGGTATAATAAAGTTATTATGTAAACAGCGCCTGTAGCTCGGCTAGCTAAGGTGATCTGACGCGATCATCGAAGCTAAGCAACGGTCGATGCGGACGGTATTTGGACGATGCATAAAAATGCCGTTTTCAAAGTGGCATTTTCATCTGAGCGCTACCGTAGGTCGGGTGACCTAGTAGGCCTACGGGCGGCTTCAAAACTCTCGACACCAGAACTTGGCTACTTAGCTCATACGAAGAAGAAAAATAAAGTTATTATTATTATTGCATATAATATGCATATATAATATGCATATATAATTATTACTTTTATGATTGTATTAAAACATAATATTAATAATTTCATTTCTAATTCCATAATTAAAGTTTTGGTAAAATATTACAATACCTTATCCAGAACAAATGGCTTATCTGAAAATTTATTGATGGTGGCGCTTTGAATGTAGGTAAAGGTAAAAACTTAATTTATAATGCGGTCTAGCCACGATTATCAACCAGTAGAAGATTTTTAATATATTTATATCACTTGATACACAAGTGTATTTGAATTTATGCTATTCGCCAAAATTAATACAGAAATGCTAAGATACAATTTGTTTACGCACAATTTTATTTAGAAATCTCATTCTTTTTCAGACCGATGATTAAAAGGTTTACATTTGTGTTTTGGCAATGTAGTAAAACTTTCTGTATTTACTAGCAAATAAAATATTAATCATTTATTTTCAGAAAGGATCTGACAGATTGCTTCTTGCGGATCTACATATAGTTCCGACGAGTAAATGTAGCCGGATACATCGTAGAGATATGTTTAAGTTTGTCTGTACTGATATTTATTTGACGGATGTTGGAAAGGTACTTGTTATTATTATTTAACCCTTAAATGGACAATGTTGTTTATAAACAACATACTATAAATCACACATAAAATTTACCTTCATTTATTTTAATTTTAATTTTGCGCAATGTAGTTTATAAACAACACTCACATTTGAAAAGTATAGTAAATTAATGTCTAGATTTTTTTACTAATTTTTCCTAGGCATACATTATACATTTACAGGCATATATTATACATGTCTAAATGTTTTTAAGTTTTTAAGTTTAAAAAAATATATTTGTGTAATACAAATATATTTTTTTAAAACGTAAAACAAAATTAGACCATTTAAGGGTTCATTCCTGTTCATTCATGTTCTTAAGGCGCATACATTGGGAAAGTATATTCCAATATGTACATGTGTATTCTATTTGATTTCATTGAAAAATTAAAGGATTCCGATAAATAATAGATAAAAGTTTTTTCTCTAATTAGTAGATAAATTCAGATGAAAGACAAGGTTTTTTTCTTATTAACTAGTGTAGTTCTTAGAGTTAATGTTTTTTACGCGGTCAAGATTTGAATCTCTCGATAATTTGAACTTTCGTAGATTGTAACCTTAATACTGAAAAACTTAAAATCTAGTTTTGTCAGCGCCTAAAGTAACTGTTGTGAAATTTACATGTATAATAATAGTACAGTGAATATTAAGGGTTTTTGAAAAAAATACATTTACTCTTCGTAAAACTATACTTAAGCTAAGGCATATGTATATCAAATCCAATCAAATAAAAAAAGTAATAAACATACATTTTTGACTGCAATAAAATCGTGAAATTGTATGTCTTTTTAGAAAATGACTTCGTATAACCAGATGCGCTTGTTAAATAATTGGCCAATTGCGAGTCGAACACGCCCATGAAGGGTTTCGTTTACGTTTGTTATATGAGCACCCCCTTAATATTTTTATTTTTAATATTTGTTGTTATAGCTTCACGAGAAATAATAATTATACAATAGTAAAAAGGTTCAGCTTTTTAGCTATCATGGTTTATGAGATACAGCCTGACGATAGACAGCGGAGTTTTAGGGTCCCGTTTTTACCTCTAGGTACGGAACCCTTAAAAAGTATACATATTTGACATTTCAGGGTGATTCAGGAGGACCTTTAGTTTGTAAAGGCACTGGCGATCCTAATGAAGATCCGGTGAAAGGGATCCTGGTTGGAGTCGTCAGTGGGAGCAGAATAGGTGTAGGTTCCTTCTTTACCCGAGTGTCATCGTTCACAAGCTTCATTGACAGCTCTGCTTGCAAACCTCAAGGATTATTGTTGTGGTTGATCTTATTAAATGTCTGTTGTTTGATATTTTTATTTTGTTTTAATTGTTTGTCTAATAGCTACCCTTTTATGTAATAGTGGTCTCTAGTTAGGCAAGGCATTATTAATCATATTCGGAAACTGCATTTTACTGTTCTGTCAATATACGTCAGATTTTTGTGATTATATAAAACTAGCATCCCGTCCCGACTTCGCACGGGCTCTAAAATAATCTGAATAGCAAATAGAAACAAAATATACCCTATGTTACTCGGAGATAACGAAGCTTCCCAACGGTGAAATAATTTTTCAAATCGGTCCAGAAGTTTTGGGGCATATTCTTACATATAGACTTACATTACTCGTATATTCCTATCCTTATTTAAAAAATTGTGTCTTATAAAGAATGTCTATCTATCTATCCGTATATCTATGGTATTTACAAGGCGGATTAGTATATTTAATCTATGGGTATGATACATTTTATAACTGACTAGCAGATCGGCTTCGCACGGGCTATAAATTAATCTAAGTTGCAAAGAAAAACAAAATATAGCCTTTGTTATTCAGGGATGGTTGGCTGATGATGCTTGATGATGGCTGGATTCCCAGCGGTGAAAGAATTTTTCAATTCGCGGTAGTTTCGGAGCCTATTCGCATCAATCAAACAAAAAATCAAACTTTTCCTCTTTATAAAATTAGTATAGATAAAGAAAAGCGTAGAGTTTTGCGTTTTACTTATTTGACAATCACCTGTGTCACAATGATTTCTTCAACTAGCGTAATGAAAATAGCATCTTTATTACGGCAAAGACTTATATTTCTTATTATATATGATTAATATTTTTTTATCTAAAGCAACGAAAGTATATTGGCGATGTTCAAATCGCCCATTTTTTGTATATTTATTTTAATTAAATTAACAACAAGTTTAAAATTAGACAAGGTACAAGATTCGGAGGAAAACTTTATACCACGAGTGTTGAACGGTCGTGCTGCATTGCTTGGTGAAATACCATATCAGGTGTAGTAATTCTATTAAAGCAATTTGCCCAGAGGGCAAAATCTTGATTATACCCTTTTTTAAACGGTAAAAATATATAAATATTAGGACTTATTTCACACACGGCTGGTTAGCCCCATACTGAACCATTTCTAGTTTGTGTTATGGTAGCTAACACAACTCATATACTACACATACATACATATTTATTTTATATAGACACATATGTAACACCCAGACTCAACTAACAAATTTAGTACAGCACAAAGATGTTGGCTGTGCCGGGAATCGAACCCGGAACCTTGTGATTGGCAGTCCGGCATGGTAACCATTACATCAATGAGTTCGTAAAAAATATCGAAAATATAGCTTAAGGGCCGTCTAAAGAACCACTCTAAAAATATTAATATATGGTACCTGTATACAACATATTATATACAACAATGTGAACTTACACATATACTTAAGCATTTGATACTATTAGTATAGGGCCAACATTTATAACTTCTTCTTCTTCATATGAGTTATGATAAATGGCAAAGTTTTGGTGTCGAGAGTTTTTAAGCTGCCCTAGGGCTTCTGACGTGGCTTAACGACTGTTTGCCGGGACCTACAATATATCGTGGCATTCGACCAAAGGTAGCGCTCAGGCTAAAATGCCACCTTTTAAAAGTCAGGCTTATGCCTTGTCCATTCCAGAATTGTCCGCAGCTACCGTTGCTTAACCTCGATGATCGCGTCAGATCACCTTAACCGAGCTACAGGCGCTACAATTTAAAACAATTAACTAATTAAGATATCTAAGGAGGTATTTTATCCCATCAAGTCATCAGTCAATCCAATATAACTTTTGTAGCAAGTAAATAACAAATAATTTAACTGAATTTATGCGTTGAACAAATTTCGTTGGCTATCGGTCTGGGTGTTAAATATGTATAAAGTATTATAATATAATATAAAGTATTTTCAATTTACTTTAGGTAGCTTTGAAGAAACTTACAAAATCTCCGTTCTGGACATTTTGCGGAGCCACTCTGATTAGCGACAATAAACTGGTATCAGCAGCGCATTGCTTCAAAGATCCCGGAATTAATTGTCTTGGATATTGGTAAATATTGATCTCGCCAATATATTTGTAGTATGTAAAATTTTAATAGTAAATGTTCGACACTTTATTTCCTAGTCAACAATTTTTAAGATAAATCAAGATATAATCTATACTAATATTATAAAGCTGAAGAGTTTGTTTGTTTGTTTGAACGCGCTAATCTCAGGAACTACTCATGCGAATTTAAAAAATATTTTTGTGTTGGTTAGATCATTTATCGAGGAAAGTTTAAAGCTATAAAACATTATGCTGCGACTAATAGGAGCGAAGAACCAAAAGAAAATGTGGAAAAAAATGGAAAAAAATATTCATCTTTGAGGGCTTTCGTTGCGTGTGCTGCAAAAGGGGAGAAGGAGAGTTTATATAAAACAACCTACACGCGGGCAGAGCTGCGGGCAACAGCTAGTTTAATTTATAGGTTTATGTTTAATTTCAGTACAGTCAGTGAAGACTACCTTGCCAACATAAGGGCAGTTGCAGGAAATCTCTACAACTACGCCGACAGACAAGTAAAAGACTCTGAAGCAAATGGGCAGTGGAGAAATGTGAAAAGCATGATTTATCCTGAGTTATTTTTGTTTCCGTTTCACGATATTTCAGTTGGAGTAAGTAGATTTTTTTTGCACTTACTCGTATTTATGTTGGTTTTTGTAGCTAATCTAAGCATATGGAAAACAGGGCACGTAATTTCGTTCCTAGTCCCTATAGTGTAAATTAATATTATATTCTTTATTTTTCAGTATACAGATGTTGCTTTTACAATAAATAAAAATGTAAAGCCAATACCTTTTACGAGACAGTTCGCCGAATATACAGGTACATGTGTAGTATCTGGATACGGGCGAGTGTCACATGAGGAAAAAGTAAGTGAAGAAATTAAACAATTTTGTGAAATAATTGTATTCAACCTTGTATTCTGACAAACATAGACCAATGTTTGTAAGCCTGGAGTAACATATTTCTGATAGTTGAAGAAATATATTCAGTTGAAAGAGTTTCAGGCAAGTAAAAGCAAAATATCTTTGTTAGCGACACAAATATTGTACAAGAAACTTAATACAAGAAATGTGCACCCTGTACTTAGTTAATAAGGCATGGCTAAGACGAATTAAAATTAATTACTTAATACTTGATTTGGAACTACTGATTTACATTTAAATTACAATGACACCAGGAAGACTTTCAATATTCACAAAATATTTTGTTGAATATATAATGACTGTAATGATAAATAGTTAAATTTAATAAATATTATATTTAAGTAGCTCTCCTATACAACAAATATGATTTTATGACGTTTTTTGGTTTTCTCCCAAACAAAGGGTAACTACGGGACCCTAATACAAAGACTTCGCTGACCATTTGTCTGTCTTTCTGTAATTCAGTTTATTTTTCATAGTTACACTGTTGATTTTTTTATAGACGATGAGACGAAAAACAACTAAAACAGATTAAAATAAACATTTAAGATGACTCCCATACAACTAACGTGAATTGTTTGTATTTTTTTAAACATGTATCTTATTATATTTTAACAATGACATTTATCAGACGCTTAAAATATCCATCAAATATTAAATTATATTACATGAACTTTATTTAATATCCAATAGGGCTCCTATATAACAAATGTGTTATTTTGCCGTTTTCATAGATAATGGTACAAACCTTCTGATGCAAGAGTCTGACTTGCACCTGGCTAGTTCTTATTCTCAAACGTGTCGGTTTCCTCACGATATTTTCCTTCAACGTAAATCGAGTGCAAAGCCGTACAAACATGAAAAAAAGTTACTGGTGTAGGACCGTAGGAAAGATAAATTCCTCCCTAACCCTAAAATCTAGTTTATTTACTATTTAATCGAGCCAGAATACGCATGTTTCAGATTAAATCCGAAATATTGCTAGTGGCTAATCTCCACCTTATAGCATCTAAGAAGTGCAGTAAAATACATCGAAGGGATATGACACATTTTGTGTGCACTGAATCCTATATAACGGATGTTGCAAAGGTAATTCGTGTTCTCTTATGAAGCTTGTCTGCTTGTTATCTTCTCACTCATCACGGATAATAGAAAAAAAAAGTTATGGTACGCCTATTTTTATTACGTGAGGAAATGCATTTACGCATGCAAACCACACCTGGGGAAATGGGTGGGGTATGTCGGGCTCGATGACAGAATACTACCGACTAAAACCTCACGATGGCCTCCTCACCGGAAAGGGCGGGATGAGGTTCCGCTCCTCGCATTAACCCACCATCCCGCCCACGCCTGGAACAGCATAGTCTATGGCTGTGCCAAATTGGCACAGTTGAAATATATGAACAATAATGCTGTGTTAGGCCAGTTTTGAATTTAATATCTCAGGAATGTCTGTTAATGTGTGTCTTTTCACATGACATCTAGTTTTGAACATTAGAACTAGCTCGTTTAATAAATTAATCCTACTTATATTATAAATGCGAAAGTTTTTGTGTGTGTATGTTTGTTACTTCTTCACACTCAAACGGTTGAACCGTGTTTGTTTCCCGTGGGATACGCAAATTACTTCAAAATGTATGTTACTTCTTCACGTTAAAAATAGCTTTAAAACCGTCTAAAGAACAACTCAATGAATATTTATATTTATTTTGGTACCAGTCCAGATTTACAATTTAACATTGAAGGCATCGGTCTTACATTACAAAATAACTGCATTTTAATTAGTTTTTCTGATGCGTTATTATTAATGCCATAATAAAAAAAACGCTTTATTTATAACAGGATCATATGATACTTAGCGCGGGGCTCAGTGGATATGGCAAAACGTACACTAAGGCTAAGCTATACTTTAGTATTTAATTAGTGATAGTACCTTCACTCTTTCACTCCTGTATTTGTGCTGAAGAAACTATTTGTATTTGTATTTCAGGGCGATTCGGGAGGGCCTTTGGTTTGTTTTAACACCGGCGATCCGAAAGAAGATCCAGTAAAAGGTATTCTGGTTGGAGTCGTAAGTGGAGGTCAACCAAGTAGAGGGTCTTATCATACGAGGGTCTCATCGTACGCAGATTTCATTGAGAGTTCTGCTTGCAAGCCACGTTTTCTGATTCAGTTGTTATTATTATATATTTGGCGTCTGTTATTGTATTTTTGTTTTAGTTCAATATTTGTTTTTGTATTTTGTTTTAGTCGATTTTGGTGTACATACGACTAAACTAAATTTAAAGTAACTCTGTCTCTTTTCACCTTTAGTGAAAAGAAAGAGACAACACGATCTAAACCGTAGGCAAAACAACTAAAACCACGTCAAATATGGAAAATGTTGGGAGTTTTAGAGCTGATACAATTGGGTGTATTCTAAAATCGCCTAAATTTTCCATATTTGACGTGATTTTAGTTGTTTTGTATATGGTTCAAATCGTGCTGTCTCTTTCTGTTCACTAAAGATGAAAAGTGGCAGGACTACTCTTAATTTAGTTTAGTTGTGTGTTTACCACCATTGTTTCTAAGATCTCTTTCATCTTCAACGGATACGTTTTGTCGAGGCCAGGTTCAATCGAGGGTTAAGAAGTAACCTTCGATCGAACCTGCACACGATTGGCACAGGAACGAGATTAAATGGTATGTTAGAAGAGCCATATTCCCAGCAGTGGGAGAGAACTGTCTACGGATGATGATGATGATGATGAATAAAGTCTCTAGGACACTGGGCAAGTTTACGAGCTATACTATTCGGTGAGTTTGAAAGGTAGCAATTGAGGAAATAATATTTCCAATCATAATATATATTAAAAAGCATATTCTAAAGAATTTCAATGACACAGAACAAGTTTATAAACTACTTGCGGATTCAGTTACTTGTAGCTCAGCCCAGTGTCATAGAGTCCTTAGTTAAAATTGCATCAACACCCCTCGTATGAAAAAATACCATTCGCAAGAATGTTTTTTTTTTCATACTAGTGGCAGTTAGTGGCAGTTTTGCAGGCACTCTTTTAATGCTTTTTCCTCACCAACATAGAATTGACGACCTCGTTTGCGCAATGGTTACCATGCCAGACTGCCAATTAGAAGGTTCCGGGTTCGATCCCCGGCACGGCCCGGGGAGCGGGTTTCGGATTCATAATCGTATTAAGTACCTACAACTTAACGTGTCCTCCGACCCACGGTAAATGAAAATCACACTTATAAAACGACAGTTTTGTTGCTTAGCTTCGATGATCGCGACAGTTTACCTTACCTAGCCGAGCTACAGTCGCAGCTCCGTCGAGCGCATTTTGTAACTTAGAAGCAAGTCGATAGGTTTGATTGGGTACATACTAAAAAACATTTTGAAATCAATTTATTTATCAATCTTTTTCCATTCTACCAATAACGTACTACACGGAAAAACTACACCTAATCATCGCTAATATAAATAGAGCCGTCATCACGACAAAATTCCAAGGCAATAGGGCTCTGCCTCCGTCGGTGACCCATTTATGGAAAGTAGGCACTCTGTGATGCAAAGTTGGAAGATGCACGTTGATGAGGGAAGTGACACCGATCAAGAGACCTTGTTTGGTGTCAGTTTCTTCTGGATCACCAGTTTCACGACAGACTAAACCTGCGCCTTCAGCTTCCTGTGAAAAGAAAAACTTATCAAGCGTTGCTATTAGGTTTTTTCAGGCAACTGTATAACGTAACCAGGGATCAGATTAATTTGTCTATGTAAATACATAGGTTCTTCTTCGTTAGTTAAGTGGTCCAGTTCTGGTGTAGAAAGTTTTCAAGCCACTCGAGGGCGTCAGACATACCTTAACGACTGCTTGTGCTCTTTTCTTTACGAGGGGAAACTCTTCTTGGATCCCCAACTGCATTGGGTAACTACTACAACCCCCTCGGTTGACATCCCTTGTGCTTTTTAAGAAAGGTTCTTCTCTAAAGAAATACGCCAGAACTCCTCAACACTTAGTTGACTGCCTCATTATGTTTGTCTTTCATTGATGCCCAAATCACGTCAATCTCGTCCAACTGCTTGTTGTTAAAACAACAGCCGGAACCTACAATTTAATTTATTGTTTATATGGTAGCGCCCAGATGAAAATGCCAACCACTACTTGGTCACCCTTGCAAAGACTGTCCGCATTGATAGTTGCTTAACTTTGATGATTACGTCAGATCACATTAGTTAGTCAGGCTACAGCACAACTTATTTTTTTTTCACAGAAAAGCTTCACAGCGTTAAGTAAGTTCACAAAAAAATATATACACTTACACTGAAAATGTACCTAGTTTTGTATGCTGTACAGTAATATAATCTGCAGCTTCTAAGTAGCGTCTCTTCACAAAGATCCCGAGGCACCATTTGCAGTTGTTCCGAGAACAATGTTTTTTTCTCAGACCAGCTCTGAAAATTTAGTAAAAACATTGATATCGATCATCGATATTTACTATAATCCAGAATTGGATCCAAATAGGCGACCACCAAAACCCTGTCTACTAGAAACGTAGTTAATAAGTACATTATATACGAAAATTTATGGTTCCTAAATAAGCTTGATATATTATTTGCAGATTCAAGTCAATTTTAGTTTTAGTTGATGCCATTAATTTTACCGTGCGTTAGAAAATACCAACTTTAATTCGCATGATAAATTACCGGACTCAGATAAAAACTTTATTTTGATAAGAATATTATAGTAATTATATATATCAAAGTAAGTAATATTTTATCGACTTTTCGCAAAGTGAAGGTCATGCAAAAGCTAGAAATCAAAGGAAGAAAATCACTACTGACAAGCTAAAACCCAGGACGACGCGATGATTGGAGGTGCTGACCCAAAAATGCATAACAGATGTAGGGCCTTCCTATGTAACGCCTGCTAGAATAACCACAGCATACGTTTTAGTATAACATATAAAGTATGAGTGACCATGTAAAACAGACAGTCGCTCACGAGCGTTCCAATAAACCGCACCACAACAAATCGCATTTCATTATTTAGGTTCACCTGTGGCCCACTATCTTAGAACACGCACAACTATTACCTAATATATACCTAGTCATCAATAAGTATACCAGCAGCCCAGGCGACCCAAACTGGTATAGATATTAAGTAGCACCAACTCTTTGGCGCCTCCAACCAATTTGACTTGTCAACGCTGCGAAAGAAGCTGCGACTGCATTGGTAGGCTTGTTTAGCTACCAACAAAACTCCCACCTGATGAGTCATCATAATTGTAATTAAATTTGATTACTAAATTATCTAACCGATGACGGTTTCACGGTTGTAGATACGCAGACACCGTCGTAGTCCAAATTTTTAATGGCATATGGTATTTTATTCACGTGATCATTGAAAGAAAATTCCGTTTTCAATATCTGGAAATTAATAAGGATACAGATTTTTATCTCACATAATTAGAAGTGTGTTCTTTGTAAGACACGATAACATAGTTGACAGGCAATTGTTTTCGTATATACTATAAAACATGAAAATATCTTGTCACCATAGCTTAACTACTCAGCTCATACAAAAAGAAGCGAATAGTCATAGTCATTGTATTTGATACATATGTGGAGTAACGAGAATGGACAAGCTAAGAAATGAGAATATTAGAGGAAGTTCGAATGTAGCGCTCCAGTGACAGAGAAAGTGAAGAGCGGAAGTTTATCTTGGTACGTGCATGTGATGCGTAGAGAGGCATTGCACTGTCACTAGGAGAAGTATGGATATGATTGTGCGAGGTAGCGAAAGAAGAAGTCGACCTAGGAAGACCTGGATAAATTGTGTAAATGAGGATATGAAAGAAAAGGGATTGAATGTAAATATGATCGTAAATATGACAGCTGACAGAATCGTGTGGAAGAGGAAAACTTGCTGTGCTGACCCCACCTGATGGGAAAAGGTTAAAGAAGAAGAAAAATAAAAAATATATTTGATACATAAAGAAACATACCAAGACAGCAAGATTGAACGCTGGATATTTATAGAATCTCTGAGAATGTAAAGTCTGTATATCTCTCCATTGCTGAGAACTACTAGATGTTTCCTCGGCAAGAGTTTCCAGAACACCAGCCACCACTTTGATTGAAGATATCGGCATTTTATAGCTGAAAACACGAAAGAAATAAGAAGCTTTTTACATGAATCAGATAAGGCATTACATTTTGAAAGTCTAGAATGTTTCTATTAGTAGAGGCAGTAGTAGACCTCGGCTAGCTAAGGTGATCTGACGCTATCATCGAAGCTAAGCAACGGTCGATGCGGACGATGTTTGGATGAGTGACAATGCACAAGACAGTCGTTTTTCAAGTGGCATTTTCATCTGGGTGCTACCGTGAGTCGGATGACACGTTAAATTGAAGGTCCCGGCTGTTAGTCTTAGTACCTACAAGCAGTTGTTAAGCCAAGTCAGAGGTCTCCGGGCGGATTGAAAAACTCTCGACACCAGAGCTTGGCCACAGCTCATACCAAGAAAAAGAAGAAGTAGAGACGACTTGAGAAATCTTGATGTATAACTGCAGAGTTATACACTGCTTAGATTGTGTCTAGCGATAGTATTTTGCATTTCGATGGCGCTCTTTGGAAAATCTGTTCCTACTCGTATTAAAAAGTGTATAGGTCAACGTCCCCCGTACTTAAGATTTTAAAGTAGTCATCAGAAAACTGAAAGCAAAAAAATATAGAGTGTGTAAAAAAGCCCTGAGGTCTACTTACCGTTTACGATTAGTCAAAAAGCAATTTGTAGAGGATAATACTTTATCTGCTGCGATAATGCTGCCAGCGCAAAAAGCTCTGTATATTTTTCGTTTGTAGGGCTTGAATAGGAACACCTGAAGATAAGCGTTGGTAAGTTCTAATATTACTCAGAAAGTATATTATATGTATACCGATGCATTACTTGGGATGACGAAATCTTATAAGAACAAATTACGTAGATAATAGCATCTAAAATGTGTATAATGTTGCTTTCTATTTTGCACATTCCAGTTAGGTATTTGACCTTCACGGTGCGTAACCACATGAGTCAAGAAAATTTTGACCTAAGGTGGATCATGACTGGTCTAGAATATCTGGTTCTCTAAGAGGATGCTGAAACACATTGTTAGATGCATAGCTTAAAATTTTACAACTTGAGTGTGGTAACTAGTCAGGTGATCACAAGAAAATACTCCACCATTATGCGACTTGCAGATGGTTTCTTCAGACCTAACTTTTCTTTAAAAACACAGTAAAGCCAGAACTCAAAGTATTTAATTAAAAACTTTTCTCAATAGCTTTCAATACGGCAAAAAATATGCTATAATATAACTAAATATTAAATAACTATTTTGTTATGTGATAGACTATAAAAACGTACATGGTGTTTGAAATCGCCAAGCTGAACTTCGTCGCCTGTAAGCCTAAGGCTTTCCTGAAAATAATTGAAACGAATAGCATTTTTGTAAGAGACCTTCACATGTACTTAGTTGTTTTAGACACTATCTTTAAAACAGAACTGAACATTGTCTCAGCCAAGATACACCAAGTCACAATCGAAGTAACAAAGCTCTTCGCTGCAATCTTTATAATAAGAACTACAATACTTAGGAATTTTCTTCTTGAGTTTCGGTTTCCTGACAAGCACCATCTTAGAACTTCAAATCTAAAGCAATAAAGTTCTTTCTAGGAATGTATGCTACATTGTAGACCACAATACGGCTCAACATCAGACACGATATGGTCAAACACAATTCTCTTAAACTCAACATGAAAAATCAAACAAAACTTTAAAACATATCTCACGTGTCTTTTTATTATGGAGCTCCTTTGTTTATCAAGCTGTCTTGCTATCAATGTCGTATTAGAATACTTCTCTGCGATATTATTTGCAAGAATTGCTTCTGTAATATTAGTATTCTTATGAGAAAGAAGCTGTCTTGCTAACACAGTCTTATTATAATATTGTTCTATATTATTATTTGCATGTGCTTCTGTGTTGTCGGAAGTTGAACTCTTGAATACAAAGCAGAACGAAACAATATAAAACACCTTTAAACGAATCACTTTTTGTGATCTCCTATAACATTCATAATAAAAGGTAATATTCTTGCATTTTAATTTAATATTGTGATTCATAGACCAAAGCTGTCTACGTTGTGATTACTGGCCCTTAGGCAAAATATGTCAATCTGATAGATTTATTGGACCCAAGCAAAGAGTTATAGTCTAATAAAACTATAGAGGATAAATTCAAATTTTTAATCTCCAGAGTATGAAAGTCGTAGACGAAGAAACCAATGGACGTAGATGAAAGTACACTTTCATTCCTTTTACGCTCTTGATGTCATCTTTTTCTTTCAAATATTGGTATTCTTAATTTCTGACGTGAACTAAGTGTTAAATTCCTAATGATAAGTTATAAATGTGACTTACGGTGGACTTCGCTTACATAAACACTTTGCTAAGGCGGGAGTCGCCTTAAAATCCTCTAGATTTTAGTAATAGGACATACGAGTAGTATCAGACAATATAATTCGTAAAATCAACTATTTCGATTTTAACTATGGAGGAAGATAATTAAGCGAAATAAAATTCTAATTGATTTAGTAGTAACTTAGTTTTAATATTAAAAGTAAATAATGTTTTACAAGTTTAAGAATGAGCTATGATTTTCCATAAAAATGAGGAGACTGTAAGTGTGTAAATATTTTGGTGTTCATCTACATTATTACTTTCTCTTGAGACTCAAATTCGACGTCTTTGGAAAGACCATCAACAGTTTCATTCATCTTTGTATCATGATTCTTCATCCATCCCCACAATCCTGACCCATCGCCAGACTTTTCTGCTTTTTGTTTAATAGATTCTTTTGACACAGTTTTAAGGTCATACGCCCATCCGACCCAAGCGAAAAAGTCTATAAATAATGTGGTCATATTAAACCAGTTGTTTCCAAGTTCTGCCGCGCGGTAATCCCATGGATATACGTGGTGGTAATTGTGAAATCCTTCTCCTAAAGAAAACATTGATACTGGAACGTTTTGAGAAGGGAGAATAGTCTTATCATAAGGTCTGTAACCGAATTTATGAGCTGCGCTGTTTACTAAAAAGGTGGCATTGAGGTTGGAAATAAATCTGCAAATAGTAAGGTGCCAGGCGCAAGATAGGCTTTCCCCCCAGAAATAAATAGGGACCACTGTAGGAAGAACAAAGCCTATTAATCCGATAACGAGAACAGCATATCTGAAAAGTCAAAGAGTTTTTTTAGACGTTTTCATCATCAGATGCAAAAAAAATCTTATAATCATGAGTGAGAATGGTTAAAAATAAAAACATAGCAGACATTAAATAGCTCTTTCAATGCGATAAAACTATGTATGTAATAGCTATTATTTATTTGGTCACAAACGGAACGGAAACTTATTATATTTTGGCCTATGTCCAGCTTTGGACGCAGACGGGCTGACGATGATGAAGATTAACGGAAACTTACTTTTTCTGAAACCTCAGAACGGGATTGTTGTTTACGTCTGTCAGGTTCAAACGCTTTCCCTTCTCTAAGACTTCAGGGTGTTTCTTCACTAAGACCCATCCAAAATGAGCGAAGAAGAATCCTCTTGAAGAGTTGTGAGGGTCAGCATCAGTGTCGGAGTACTTGTGGTGTAAGCGATGATCCCTGACCCAGTCGTAAACGGTATTTTGGAAGGAGAGTGAGTGGAACATCATGAGGATTATTTGAAGGGGAAGTTTTGCTTTGTAGGAGCGGTGAGACCAGAGGCGATGAGCTCCTGCTGTGACTCCGATTTGAGCTGCCATGTATAGGATTATAGCTGTGGATAAAAAAAAACTCTTTAAAATTCATTTAATATATTTCGAGTAGGATTTGCTGTTCAATTTAATTACCAAAATCACGGCATAGTAGACAAAATAAGTGTGACCATTATAGTTTAAGTCCCACGAGTCAAATATAATGTTATGACCGCCTGCTTAACAAAATTAGTAGGTATAGAACAGTCTTGAGCAATCTTTAAATGAGCAATTCTTGTATATATTTATAATTGGAATCTCGGAATCGGCTCCAACGGTTTTCATGAAATTTAGTATTATACTTTTATTGGGTTTCGGGGGCGATAAATCGATCTAGCTAGGAATCATTTTTGGAAAAGTCATATAAAAAAAAATACCGTCAACCAGGTACTGACTGTTAATATGAGTTGAATGTCACTTTCAATTGACAGTTACAAGGCAGTTGGTTCCCGCCAAAAGCAGGGCATAATGTACAAGACAGACGCTATAAATAATAAACTGTGTGATTTCTCGATAATTGCCTTTTATTACACAAATAAACAATTACCATTATCAATACATGTGTAGCAAGCAAATAAATAAACTATAAACTATTTCATGCTACGAGTATAATCTTGGATTAAAAAAATAGTTAGGTACAAACTTATTAAAAAGACCGTGTGAGTAAATCTAAGCAAAAACAGAGAAAGGAGACTTACCAAGTGCAACTGTTGCCCATTTGGCTGTTGTGAAGCCCAAATACAATCCATACAACGCTGCCAGATGCCAGTAAGTATAAGTTAAGAAATTTCTATACACATAAACATATTCCCTAGGCGCCGCTTGTGGAGCATTTTGCTTCATAGACTCGTAATTAATTTCATCTTCCTTTGTATAAGGAGCCATGATTAAAAATAACCAATCCACAACGAACTTGTATTTCTGTATCTGTTATTTGTGAAGGACGTGAGAATACTGAAGGATTTAAACTCCTTATATACTCTTATAAGGTAAGTGCTATATAGACATGTTACTTTTAACATTTACTTATGAAAAACTATAAAAACTTAATATCATACATAGGTATTATTTTTTTCGAATTAGTAATTATATAAGACTAGCTGTTACCCGCGGCTTCGCCTGCGATAAGTATCTGCTATAAGTAGTAGTATTATCTATTAAAATATACATCGTTTTTCAAGTTATGTGTGGAATTGTACTTGCTTAAAGGTGAAGGAAAACATCGTGAGGAAACCGACATGTTCGAGGACTACAATATCCGAAGACGTGTGTCATCCGCCAACCTGAGTGGGCTGCTTATGCTTTGTGCTTCTGTACGAAACTTTGATAGATCAGCGATGTAGGTAGGTACGCATCGCCTGTGTCGATCCGTGCGCGGCAGTGAGCATCCCTTCCCTGACCGCCACATAATAATAAAAAAAATATTACTCCTACCATTAAGTGAACTACTTAAATATTCATTCTGAAGTATTTAATTTCAAATAAAAAAATCTTTCAGTTTGAACTTTCAACCCCAATGGCATCCCACTTAATAAACCCCTGGCAAAAGTTTCCATAATTTTAATTTAAGCATTTAATAAACTACTACTATAATAATTTTCAAGACATTAACTTGATAAACAAAGAATTTTCCATGCAAATTTTCACCCCCAGGCAAAAAAAAATATATCTACCATTATTTATAGTTTTACATAAACTATACATATTCTAAATTTTATTGCCAGAAGTTAAAAAACAAAGAAGTTTCATACAAACAGTTACTTTACTGTTTTACCCCCTATCATCCCTTTAGGGATGGAATTTCCAAAAATCCGTTCTTATATAGTACGCGTCTACATACCAAAACAAATACCTACACCCTGCATATTTAATATCCCTAGGAACAGCCGTTTGGGCCCTGCGTTGCCTATAGATGAATGAATTAATGTATGAATGAATGAGTCAGGACAAAGATTATTGTACAAAAAAATAAATTTTTGACGGGAAACGTCTAAGTATAGCCCCACGTAAAACCGATTTCTGGCGTGGCGACACATGCCGTGGCGACGCGAATGCATGCATTTGTACGCGTATATTAGGTGTGTTTTGAACTCCAGTAAATGTAATATCTACTCTCTTGGTAGATTAAAATTCACATAAATTTTATTGCGTATAATGTTTTTAAATTAATAATTAATATTTTAATTTAATTCTTATTGAAATTGATGCATTACAATTATTATTGCTTAGAGAATAAATTTATTAAGACTGACAGAATGGGATTTCAAAATCTGATGCAAAAAATAACTGATTACGTGCAACGCAATTTTTTTCTTATTTGTGATTAATAATATTAACAATAAAAAAATAATTAATTTTTATAATCATAGTGGAATTCATAGTGAAAAAATCATTATTGATATTAATAATTTACGATCTTTAGTAATATATTGAAATAACTAGCTAAGATTCTTGAATTTACTAATATATTGAAGCCAATTAAATTTCGTCTGTATATTTTAATAACATCCTAAAATTTCCATGTCACAATGTTAGTTACCGTACTCCTCCGAAACGGCTTGACCGATTTTTACCAAATGTTAGGTATATGCGTATTCAGTAGGTCTGAGAATCGGCTACTATCTATTTTTAAAGCTAATCAGAATTTTCCGGGTTCGATTCCCGGCCCGGTCAACATCTTTGTGCTTAACTAAATTTGCTGGCTGTGGGTCTGTATAATACACTTGCACTAATAAAAGTGCAATATCTCATCAAAACCTTTACTTTGCTTCAATTACCAAAACAGTGTACTAACTAGTCCAACAGGTTTATCGTAACGTTTCTAGTTTTCTTGCATCAGTTAAACGCATTGTTCCTATGTAACTATATTTACAATAGCAAGATAGTATGGTAGAGTTCGGCGTGAAACCGGGACCTAGACATGGAATAAGAGTCAGTGGCAAAGATTTATACAAAATGATGTTTACTTTTTCATGATGTCAAAGTAATTTCAGGTACTAATCTATAATTTTTCTTGTCTTCGCTCCTCGTTTTATTCCTAATTGCTGAAGGTTGTCCCTTCGCAAAAATTATTCATTAGGGGAGTTGTCTTGGTGTCCGCCCAGGTCCTTCCATGGATTGTCCAGCGTCCATTGCACTCATTGTCCTCATGAGGTGTTTGCGGTTAATTTTCCATTAACAAGTGTTTTAGAAAAGCCTTTTAGGAAACTGGTTTCCATACTTCGGTTCCTAATGTAAATGGACAAGTAGGTAATCTTGCACACTTTAAAAACTTTTTATGTTAAAATCATTAACTTTTTACAGATTAGGGCGCTATGGGAGCTAAATGGCATATCTTGAAAAATTCTATACAATCCTGCGTAAGTGATAGGGCTACGGTTTTGTCAGTTTTATTAACTTTCATTCAGTGTTGAGAATCGTTAGAGCTCCAAAACACGATTTTGTAAAATAGTCGTTTTAAAATGTTTTCCCTCTGAAAGTTATAAAGATACTCGTTTTACAACAAATCTTACTTCTTTGATATTATCTAGAATCATTAGAACTTATCATTTCAATATTGTTAATTGTTGATTTTGTATGAATTGAGGCCACCAGAACCAGAGCGACCCAAACATAAACTACAAATTATGTGGATATATGCAAAAACAGTGTGCTCTATTGATATTGTTTTAAGAATCAAAATGCCATAACATATTTTTTAGCACCATCTATGATTATTTATCGAAATTACCTTTGAGCCACTCTGGCTTTGAAATTAGGGATTTGAAAAGGGGCATTGCCGTGGTCAAGTTATAATATCACAAATTGTGGTTTGGGCCGCTCTGGTTCTGGTGGCCTCAATTTATTTCATGCTAAATCTACTGCCGCACGTCAAACGCATCAATAGCGCTTTAAGAACGTGGCAAAATATATGAAGCTATGATACTGTTAATACAATATACGGTGCTAAATAAACGTGGTAGTGGGAATACCGCATACCGGTCCAGAGTAGCTCAGTACTGTTGCATTTCCAGTGCCTGTTAGCCAGTTGGACGGAATGGAGTACCTCTGTGCCCTGTCGCTCGTCGTTTTAACTCGTAAGTCTTAATATTAGCTATTAACACGCCATTAAACATAATGAAGTGTTGGTTGATCTGAGATCAAAGCTAAAGGTGATAGTGTTTTTTTAATATAGACATAAAAAGGTGACAAGTCCTATGTAACAACCGCACAATGTTTTGTTTTGAAATAGACGTAAGTAACTATATATACTGTTTAGTGTTTTGTTTAGCTTACAATCGACGCTGGTCGACATATTTTATAGAAAAATTGTGTAAAGTAGTGGTCCAAGTAGTGTCCCTTGATGAGTCTATGAAAATTTTATATCTTTGGAAAGCTGATAACAAAATTATTAGAGTGCCGTTAAAAGTTTCAATATTTTTAAAGAGACATAAAAAAATTTAATTCCAAAAAAGTACAGATTTTTTTCGACTAGATATAATGCTTTTATCTGCTTATACGAGTAAAGTCTTGATTCTAGTACATAATTGTTACCCGAGTTAATCCAGGATAATAATAATTAGTCTATGTGTTGATCCACAGTGCTTATTATTAACTATCTCTTTTTTAATTAATTAATGTATACATTATAGTATTAGGATATTATACTCTATAATATTAGGATACATTATATTAATAAGTAACGTCTGGTTGTAAATAAATAGTCAGTTATTGTTGTCAAAAAAAAATTGAATAAATGTAATATTTGAATAATTCTCCACACCAAAATTCATCGCAATCGGTTCAACCGTTTGAGCATGAAGAAGTAACAAACATACACACTAACACACGCAGCATAAAAAAAAACATCTTTATTCATGTTTTAAGCGGAATCTAAAAATAATAATAATATCGTGTTACAAAAGCGGCAAAAGCATTTATTACACGTCACTCGAGCGTTTGATTGGTTTACTTTCGCACGCACTGTTACGAAATTACCTCAACTTTACCTATACCGGAAGATGGAACTTAGTTCAAAGATCTTCGAAACTAGATAAAAAAAACCCCCAACGATCTGAATAAAGCGCGAATATATATAACTACATTAGCTGGTATACATGTAAAACTTTGAGCTGTGATTTTGTGCTTTTTATTATGACATTATATAAGGTTAATAAAGTTCTATGATTTGAGAGAAATCTTGAACATTCAGTAACTATTTCAAACTAGTAAGTAGTAGTTCTCTGAAAATTAGACTTCGCGAACAAAATTTCATTTGTTATTACCGTATGACCTCATATCTCAAAAGTACTTGGCCAATTTAACTACTTAGTATTACAATATTAACATTGTCATTTGAAGTAAAATCAATATTAGTACAAGATACGGTTGATTAAATGTAAAAATTATGCGCAATTGTAAATACGAGTAAAGGTTTATTTTAAAATATTTTATTTTCTTATATTTTATTACCAACATTCACAAAATAATTTAAGAATATGGTATTTAAACGTTCTACTAAATTTCCTTAAAATCGACCACTTAGGACTTAGGAATCGTCCTCCATCAAAAATCGCCGACCATAAAAAATACTTTTAAAGAGCATTACCTTATTCGCATGTTTCGTCGGAACCAATAAATAAATAAATAATAAATACAAAACAGATATATCAACTGTGTTAGCAACCATTACACAAACTAGAAATGGGTTAGTTTGGGGCTAACTAACCGTGTGTGAAATGTGTCCAAATATTTATTTATTTATTTTTTACCTACTGCCAGACCACGGTATTATAACATACTCTATTGGTAGGCAATAGCTCAGTGAAAGTAAACCGGCAGGTAAGTATATGACCAAAACATTGTTGATCGCATTTAGAGCGTGCTTAAATTACGAGTAGATACAGAAACTTAATGATCCCTTACATTTGAACTATCGAATCAAAAGCAGGCTATTGTTAAATGCACTACATCAGTACATGTTAGAACTTTTACCTGCCCCTCAAGTCACGTATTTTACTCAATAGCAAAATTAAATCTGCTCTATGCCTATCAATGAGTGAAAAGCGATAGTTGCAATTGACTTAAATGCGCAGCAACTTGAGATTAAGATAATGGGTAAGAAAATAATAGGTGGGTAAAGAAGCACCATCAGTGTTATATTTTTGTTGTGATTTTCTATTCGCAGTTGATATTAATGGTAGTTGGTAACTGATATACATATCTTAACTTCCCTAATAACCGAAACCTTTTGTTTTTGCAGTGTTACAACAATGTCGAGCAGAAATCAAGGATGTCCAACCTCAATGGTATTCGGCTAACGTCATCAACGATGGTTTCCAACCGAAATCGATATCAGAATTATTCGCTAGTGACGCGCCCTTTTCAACTGCCAACCCTATCATCGTCTCGTCGATAAACAGCAACGATGACATCCGAATGCTATCGAGTTTGCCACCACCGACCAGTTTATCCAGCTCTACGAAAGGGTTCACGCAAACTAGTACGCCTTACCCTACATCAATCCAAGCTAAGCTGACCTCTTTGGCTTCAAGTCAACCACCGGCCACCCAATTTTCGACGACGCAGACACCTCAGTTCATGACAAGTATGACTGACTCTGTTGAAGTACAACCTATACAGCCTCGGAGCAAACCGACGCAAGAGCCCCAACGCAACATCCAAATACAAGACCAAACCGCGTCAACGCAATCACTGCCGCCAAACCCACCAATAATCAAACTGACGACGTTCTCGCAGCCAATGGAAACTACGCCACAAGATATGAGAGTAGAATTCGTGCCGCAAGTTCAAACTAGTATCAGTCCCGACGTTGGCCAGCCACAGACTATTCCTCTGTCGAACTATTTCCTGATCTACCAACAAGCGCCTGTCCAAAGCTTTTCTATCCCATCTTCCTCACCAATACCGACTTTAGGAGGACAAACTTTCACAACAGCTGCCCCTATCACCAGTACCTTCCCGTCTACTTTCAGCTCCTTACCGACTACGTTTTCTACCATCAACAGTTCTCCTATAACAACATCTCCATTATTTTCCACCACAACTCTGCCGCCAGTAACGCAGAATCTCCAAACTTCTACCATACCAAGAGTGACTGTTACATCATCATCATCCATAGGAGTCACAAGAAACATGGGCAGCAGTGTGAATGGAGACAGAATTTTCAATTGTACTCTGGTTTCCACAACGCCTGTACCAAAACTACGGAATCCAGTTGCAATACCGGTCAACCAAATGTTCCCGCTGAAAATAAGCGTTAGAGGTCCAAGTGGGTCCATTACTAACGTCAACTTTAACCCAGTGGTCAAAGCCGCACCTACTCCTAAGCCTACTCCAAAAACGACTCGAAAGCCGACGACTAAAAGAACGCAAAAGCCAAAGAAAAACACTTATGACAGATGTTTGCAAGGCTGCAGGAAGAATGGTCAAAACTTATGTGCAGCACCTCTTTCTCAAGCACCGGTAGATCCTAAGACCTTGAGAGGATTCCCGTCGGTCTGCCACATGGCTTGCCACAACTCTTACAGGAAAGATCGTGAGTACATTCCACATATATACATACCTACAAATAACTTTTTTCCACATGTTACACACATTAGAATGTTTATTCTATGAAAGCAAGAGAATGCTAATTTTCAAGTTATCCGTTTTTTCAATCCTGTTTCGGTTTCCGGAAGTCATACATTTAACAAACATATGATATGTTATTAACAAATGAACAATAATTATTATTGGTCTAGTTAACTAATGTTACCTACAAGAAATTCACATAATTGCTATTTAAAATTGAAAATTAGCTGTAACGTAATTCATTTTTCCACGCTAATGAATTATTTATCGATATCGGGTAACCATTGCGTGCAACTGCATGTGAGCTAACCAAAATGCATGTTCCGTTAGACCGGTTTAGGCAAACATCATAAATCTACTCCACTATTACTGTAGTCGCAATTGCTAAGGTTACAAAGAATAGTACCTAATTCAACCTGAAAAAAGTAGTAAACCTCATTTTACAGAATATTTTTATACGCTTCGCTGCATTATTTTGTAAACTTTACTGTACTTACTAAAATCCGTTCTTACGCACTATTTGTACCTACATTAAATGTTACAATATTAGGCGTTTAGTAGTTTTTTTCTTGGGTCGAAACAGCTTACAATGCTAAGGAACCATCTTCTCTTTTCATTCTCTATGCAACACCATGGTCGGTGGAGTATTGGCCATTGCTGGTTTCAATCGCAATACCTATCTTATATTATCTCAATTATAATCCTTGAACCCCGTGTACAATATGTCTTAGCTACTCGCACTTAATTAAGTACTTATCTGCGATTGAACGTAGATATATTATATTTCTTTGACTCATAGAAAAATACAGGCGATTCAAAATAATACAAAAAATAAACAAACTGCGCCTTACTAAGTCTGCAATATGTTTATTATTTATTTGATTATAATAAATATTATAATAATCAGCAATAATTATTCACTTAAAGTTTCGGCTGCTCATTGTGATTATGCATTGTAAACTGTTCACGTAAGGCATCTTAATATTTTCAACTTTTAATAATAATGTAAGTGTGACCGTTTTCGGTACGCGGAAATATTGTGTTTATGCTTTTAAAACGGTTTATTCGGTGATAAATTGGAGCTTTGAAAATTATTTTTATCCTAGGTCAAAGAAGTAACACATCAGGATGTAGTCAGAGATAAATTTATCTTCATTTTCAATCAAGTACTAAATCAATTACTTGAGTAATTTCTTTAATTTTGTCTATTTTTTTTCCAGCGTACGAAAAAATCACAGACGGTAGCTGCAGCAGACTCCGCACCCGGATTCGCCCGGTCGACTCCAACTCCAAATTAAAGAAAGACGAACTCCATAAAGTACAGTATTTCTTAGACGATTCGGGCCCACAAGCGCTCGTTGAAGTTTCTGGTACTTACTCGTAATATTGAGGATAGAAGAAGATATTGAATTGAATGGATTCGCCGTCAATCGTCATATAAAATATACATATTACAATGACATCATCTTATAATTTTTGTCTTCATAAAAGTAGTAGAATCGTAGTCATAACTATCGTTAGTCGTACGTAAATCGTGATCAATTAAATTTGAATCAAGTCTTTTGAGGTTGTTTCGTTACGGCGTCTCTGTACTACGGCTCGGCGATGATAAGCGCGGGTGGACTCCCATACGATTCCAGAGCGACTGCCTCGGGCCGCGACGCGCGGACTGTAGGTTTTGTAGAACTGGGTAGTTCTACAAAACCTGTGAAATGAGGGTTCATTTCACATTTATTCCTTAATGAGAATCGAACACTTATACTAGACTGGAGCTTATTTAACCGATTTTTGTACTCATATTTTTCATACAGATTGTAGTATCTACTGTTTTACAGAAATCTATAAGGCTAGTAGATATTTTTTTTCGAATGCGCTATACTGTGTTATAAGTTCCATTTCGTTCAAGTTCTATCAAATCAAAAATGATCTAATTGGTTCAAATTTTTGGTAAACCAGAAGACTTGAATCAGGTATATCTTTTGTTTTTACGGAACAAACTTATAAGAAACAAAACTATAATTTAATTTTGCGCATTGGAAAAGACTAGACTAACTATTGCCATGATTAAAAATAATAAGAATCGATTTTATGTACGATATGAAAATTATTAGGTCGTAACTGATCTATTTTTATTTTACCTAAGTGTGAAATAAAACTAAGGCCTCCGTCCATAAATTTAAAATTATATTTTGTACAGAACTTAAGTAATAAGTTTTTTATTAAAATGATTTAAACGATTGCATGACATTTTCTTTACAAGGTCTTTTATAATAATTTTAGTCTTTTATATAACTCATAAACAAATTCATTGAATCTACATACAGATACAGTACCTAGCGATAAATATTGCACATCGACCTTTGGAAAGAGACAATCGGCTAATTTCGGCTTCGTAGAGCGTCATCTCTGTCGCACGCTACCTTTGTGACGTTTTGTTAGTCGTCGTTCATTGTTTGTATTTCGTGCGACAGAGATAAAGCTCTACGAAACCGAAATTAGCACCTTGTCTCTTTCCAAAGGTCGATGTGCAATACTTATCGCCGACAGGAGTATATTCTTACGGCTATAAAGACCTTCGCATACGACGTGGAATCGTAAGCGTATCGTATATGCGTAAGGCTTGCAGATCCCTAATAAGTGTTTGTCATATTTAACAAAAAAAAAATGAACGAAAAATACAGACAAATACTACCATTGATCAAAATAGGTTTTTTAGACGGACCAAAGCCATAACAAATTTTGCCAGTAACCAGTTATGTAAGAAAAGTATAATTTTATTTAGATCCTTGACGAATTCATAAAAAAACACTTGAGACACGAGTCTACTGCCTCCATTTTCTATTGCAAGGCTAAAGGAAGTAGACCTTCAAAGCTCTGTGTAAAAAAAACAAAGAACTAGGAAAAATAGACATAATCTTCGTTTTGTTTCTGATTTTGTTAGTTAGACCGCATTTTATGTAGTGTTATAGCAATGCTGCGACCTAGGATCCAACCTTGCAATACTATATCCAGATAAAAAAATTTACAAACTTGCCGATTTGCTGTTAACAGCATCTTGTAGTTACTAAAATTCTATTCATCCAACGCCATTGTTTATGGATTTTGGCGCTTATAAACAGATTCCAAATTCAAAATCTCTGTTGAAAGTTGCCCTGTTGCTGATTGTTGCCACCCTGTTGCTGCCCACCGAACATCATCTGTTGCTGTTGATGGAACTCTTGTTGTCCACCGCCTGTATTGTTGTTGCCTTGATTTGGACCTGGAATGTTATGAAAAGCAACATTACACGGTGTTATTCAAGGGACTCCTTGCACCTTCGCTAACGGCTGGATTCTTTTAGATACGGGACCTTTTTTATGGTCCCGTATCTAAAAGACACAGAAGACATTGTGCTGAATCACAGTTCGATAACTAGTTCAGCATTAATGGTTCAAATTAAATTATGTACCTTCTGTGCTTTATGTCAATAAAGATATTATTATTATTATATTTCAAAGAATATATAGATAAACGAGTATATTGCCTTACGAAAGAAATTACTAAAATAAAATAAATATTTACAGGGAACTCCCATACAAAAAAACGTAATTTAAAAGCATTTTTTTCTCGATCTTTGTAACGACAGTAGGTAGGTAGATAGATCCTCTAAACATTCACAGAATATTCAACAATGCAAACTTTAAAAAGAAATTATAAAATTAATATTCAAGGGGGCTCCCAAACATAAATCATGTTTATTTTTGCATTTTTTTTAAGTTAATGGCACAGGACCCTTCCTGCGCGAGCCGTATTCGCCCTTGGCCAATTATTTCATTACTATTCTTTACTAACCTTTGACCTATGTTAAGAAAATAACAAATGTCATTACTGAACATTAAGTGAAATCTGCATTTATTGCCATACTGGCTGCGGCCGCGGTCTTACCCACTTTAGTCCGGGATAAAAAATTGACTATGCGTTCCAAGTTCTAATCTACTTCCATACCAAATTTCATCAAAATCTGTTAAGCCGTTTGAGCGTGAATATGTAACAAACATACATACACACAACCATTCGTATTTATTATATTAGTAGGTTTCACGAATTTTCTCTTACGTTACAAACTGAACTGTCCAAAATAAATACTCGATTAAACCAATAACTGCTCATTACTGCAACCCTTCGAACGGAAGTTTTTAATTAACACAAAGTACCTAAATAATTACAACTCTTCCTGTTTTAAAATAACAATTGCAATAAACATTGCTTTTTCATATCCTAATCAATTTGATAAGGAACAAAAACATTGATTTGATAAGTGTTATATCCAAACCGTATAATAACTAGGAAACTACTCAAAAGAAAAAATATACATAAAAGACAAGTGAACAATAAAAAATTGGAAAACCGACTTACATTTAATAGTACTGAAACAATTTACACGGCCGCTGGTTAGATCCCAGCCCTACATCAATGACTTGTTTATCAAGTTATATGTGGGTTTGCACTCGCTTTACGGTGAAGGAAAACATCGTAAGGAAACCGACACGTTTGAGGACCACAATATCCGAAAAAACGTGTGTCATCCGCCAACCCGCACTTGGCCAGTGTGGTGGATTATGGCCTATATCTCTCTCCTTGTGGGAGAAGGCCCCGAGTCCCAGCAGTGGGAACGTATAGTGGGCTGCTTATGCATCCACCCAAAGACTGGCCGTGTCGACTGTTGCTTCGGCAATCGAGTCACTTCACCTTATCTGAGCTACAGCCACTATTTACGGACAGTGATTGAATCATTACTCATTTAATTAGCGTTATGGTCTACTTACCAGCCATTCTCATCCGTTTTGCATTATTAGCCGCGTGGTCGTGATTGTTTGCTTGAACCTGATTTTGTTGAGTCTGAAATACAGAAACAAATTTGATTTAGTAAATCCTACTAATATTATAATAAAAAATAAAAAAAACAAATAAATGACGATCATCGAAGCACAAGCTGTACAAATTTGAATTTGGAATTCCTTACCAAAGAGGAGAAATTTGTGATTAAAGTGGCCAGTACGAAAAACGCCAATTATATTGTAAGTGTGTATGTTGGTTATTTCTTTACACTCAAACAGCTAAACCAATTTCGATGAAATTTAATTTGGTAATAGTTTAGACCCTGGATTAAAACAGGCTACTTTTTCTCCTTGAATTACGCGTGTAACACCGCGGAGCGCGGCTAGTACAAAATATAGAATAATTCCAGTAAAGTATTGATACACAGACACAATCAAATTATATGCATTATTGATTGATCATACAATAATTTACAGAGCAATAAAGCCATTAAACAATCTAAGAACCCTACCCTATGCTTTTGGTGGCCTAAAAAGTTATTACAATAAATATTACGAAATCGTTTTTTTTTTCTTAATAATTAGGATTAGACCTTCGAGGTGAAAACATTATTATGTCACCAAGCTGTCAAACTAGTAAATATTAGAATTTATGTTTAGAATTCAGCTACAAATCTTTTTGCATCAGTAGGCCTTTTTGTGGGGAGATTTTTTTCAGATACATCATTTATTAGTAGTGTTAAACCACTTCTTTCTTCCTCTTTAAAGCGTGTCGTTTCTAGTGAAACTACGAGGTTTAAAAGCTTTGGTATAAGCTTAAAAACCTTGTATCTCAAACCGCTCCAGCATTGTAAGCCATTCTAATCTTTTCGTTTGTTTATTTATACGTTGAAATCTTTACTAATCTTTTTTTATATACTTACTAGCTGACCCGGCAAACGTTGTTTTGCCTTATTAATTATTTTTATTCTAGTTTCTAGACACATTCTAGTATAATTAAAATGTTACTTACTTATTATAAGTGTGTATGGTATATGCGTGAAATGGGTATGGAGCGCCATGAACAAACGTTAAGGGAATATAAAAGTAACAAACGCCAAAAAATATTATGTTCAATCATATCTATTTAATAGTGTTTATTTTAACAAACATTAATTTGTTCTTCTTAGATCGCACCGACGCCAAGAAAACAGGATAAATACAAATTGAAAATAGCATGTTTATAAGTTAATCAAATAAAGTCTTCGATGGTACTTATGTGTAGGCATAAAATTATTTTTCACTTTTTAGATACAGTTAGAATTTATAAATGTAGGTATGATTTTGAAGTCTGTTATTTGTATAATACAATTTCATTGTAAAATGAAATAATGTAGCGATTCCATTCGAGTCGTTACCAAATTAATTACATAATATTGGTAGTGTCATAAGCTATGACCCAAAACGTCATAGGACCAATCGCGAGCAAAGCGAGCCTTATGCGAGCGTAGCGAGCTATGCGCGAGCAAAGCGAGCGCGAAATATTTTAGCATATTTGTTCGAGCCGCTTGAGCATAAAGATGTCCAAAGCAGAACATATAACATAATTTTTGTAGTGTCGTGAGCTATGACCCAAAACGTCCTAGGACCAATCGCGAGCGAAGCGAGCCTGATGCGAGCGTAGCGAGCTATGCGCGAGCTAAGCGAGCTCGAAAATTATTAGCATAATTGTTCGAGCCGCTTGAGCATAATGAAGTCCAAAGCAGAACAAATTATAAAGTATTTGTAGTGTCGTAAGCTATGATCCAAAAGTCCTAGGACCAATCGCGAGCGAAGCGAGCGCGAAATTTTTTAGCATATTTCTTCGTGCCGTTTGAGCATAAAGAAGTCCAAAGCAGAACAAAGTACATAATATTTGTAGTGTCGTAAGATATGACCCAAAACGTCCTAGGACCAATCGCGAGCGAAGCGAGCCGGCTGCGAGCGCAGCGAGCTATGCGCGAGCGAAGCGAGCGCGAAATTTTTTTGCATATTTGTTTGAGCCGTTTGAGCATAAAGAAGTCCAAAGCAGAACAAATTACATAATATTTGTAGTGTCGTATGCTATGACCCAAAACGTCCTAGGACCAATGGCGAGCGAAGCGAGCTGGTTGCGAGCGGAGCGAGCAATGCGCGAGCGAAGCGAGCGCAAAAATTATTAGCATATTTGTTTGAGCCGTTTGAGCATAAAGAAGTCCAAAGCAGAACAAATTACATAATATTTGTAGTGTCGTAAGCTATGACCCAAAACGTCCTAGGACCAATCGCGAGCAAAGCGAGCGCGAAAATTTTTAGCATATTTTTTGAGCCGTTTGAGCATAAAGAAGTCCAAAGCAGAACAAATTACATAATATTTGTAGTGTCGTAAGCTATGACCCAAAACGTCGTAGGACCAACCGCGAGCGAAGCGAGCCGGGTGCGAGCGCAGCGAGCTATGCGCGAGCGAAGCGAGCGCGAAAATTTTTAGCATATTTGTTTGAGCCGTTCGAGCATAAAGAAGTCCAAAGCAGAACAAATTACATAATATTTGTAGTGTCGTAAGCTATGACCCAAAACGTCCTAGGACCAATCGCGAGTGAAGCGAGTTGGATGCGAGCGCAGCGAGCTATGCGCGAGCGAAGCGAGCGCGAAAATTTTTAGCATATTTGTTTGAGCCGTTTGAGCATAAAGAAGTCCAAAGCAGAACAAATTTAATTTCATAATATTTGTAGTGTCATCATCATATTTGTTGAAAAATTTTGCTCATACGTTCGGCGTCTAGTGTACATCAAATTATGTAGCTTCTTCTACGTAAGAACTAAGTGATCAAGTTATGATGTCGAGAGTTTTTCAAGCCCCTGCCTTAGTTTAACGACTGTTTGTACTAAGAGGACCTACAATTTAACGTATAATCCGATCCACAGTAACGCACAGATAAAAATACTTTTTTTTTACAACAGTCATGTGCAGGAGAGGTTACGCAATAATTCGACTTACACGCGGTTGGAGCCGCGGGCAACAGCTAGTAGTTAATAAGAGAGTTACATTGAGGTAGCAAAATTATAATTGTGAACAATACTGACATATGGAACATAAACAATAACGCAGGTTGAAATTTGTGTAAGCAGTGAGAGAAGTCTGTGAAAAAGAATTGTGTGAGTGAAACAGGAGAACGACTTCAGTCTATGGCATAGTGTGGCATTTCACTCACCAGTAAAGTAAAGGCACGGCAAATTTTAAGTATTTAAGATTGGTAATACTAAGCATATGTATATCAGGTTTAATTTTGTGAGTTATTTTCTTCAAAAAAAAGATAGATTTTTACTCGAAGTACAGTTAAAGACACTATATTTGATCAGTTATCAAGCGAGATGAAAAATGAATAAAATACTAAAATCGCCATAAAAAATAGGGGTTGATGATAAAAAAGTAAAAATTTTGGGTTGTATGTATTTTTAATGCCACTTTATATAAAATTCAAATAAAAAAAATTCGTCGAAAAAATAAAAAATATATTTAAGGGTGAACAACCCTTATTACTTAGGGGTAAAAACGTTACACAGTAGCCGATTCTCATACCTACTGAATACGTATATGAAATTTGGTAAAGATCAGTCAATCCGTTTCGGAGGAGTACGGTAACAAACACTGTGACACGGAAATTTACTAAAATGGCCATAAAAAAATAGGGGTTGATGATAAAAAAGTAAAAATTTAGGGTTGTATGTATTTTTTAATATCGTATCATAAAAAAATAAAATATAAAAATTTTGTCAAAAAAATGAAAAAAAAAATTGAGGGGTGGACCACCCTTATTATTTAGGGGTGTGAAAAATAGATGTTAGCCGATTCTCATACCTACCCAATATGCTTACCAAATTTCAGAGGAATCGGTCAAGCCGTTTCGGAGGAGTATCGAGACTAACATTGTGACACGAGAATTTTATATATAAGATTTAACCCCCTAGTTATGCGTAGGGGATAAAAAATATATATCCATAAATAAATATTGTCGCGAAGCTCCCAGAATAGAATGTTCTAGAAAACACACGAACACCTTCGGTCTCGCTTTCACACATATTTGTTGTCTCACTCACACGGTAACTTGAACATTCTATATTGTACTGGGGAGTAGTATGGAAAGTTCGGTACCTACATCTTTCTAGAGACTTGTTTACCGTATATAAGGGAGCGGACCGGACTAGCGTAGACAGTTATCTGCGAGTTGTCGTAGAGTTAACTGCGAGCGATACCCCGAGCGAAAAGTGCGATTAGTGTCTACGAATGTACGACTCCGGCGAGGTATAAGGATTGCGATTGCATACGATTTGGACGTTTCGACGAGTTGGAAGACCAGACACGTATCAGTGTAGGGATTCCATAGTTAATAAATCCTAGTTATCCACGAAACCGACGTTTTAGTCATATACCCAAACCTTTATCCCGAGTGCCCCGTCCAGCACGTAACAATATTTTAAAAATCCTTACATTATTCTGCTGCTGTTGTTGTTGCTGATTCTGCCTCGCCTTGGACTCGCTCTTGTCATCTTGATCGTCGTCCGTCAAAAACTCTCTCTTCGGATAGGGAATGGTACAGCCCGCAAACACATCCTGTAATACAATTGTAATAAGCATGATTACTGGGCTCAGAATGAATTAGCCAATTTATTTATCTTATATCTTTAAATGTGCAATTCTTGTATACATATAATTGCAATCTTGGAATCGGCTCCAACGATTTTCATGAAATTTAGTATATAGGGGGTTTCGGGGGCGATAAATCGATCAAGCTAGGAATAATTTTTAGATAATGTCATATAAAACAAAAAAATACCGGTCAACTAGGTACTTTTATTTATAGGAGAGCAGCATAATGCAGACATTATATTTATCCTAATTTCTTATTCTAATTTGAAGCGATAGTTACGTTTTTTTACTGGTTTCACACACGGCTGGTTAACCCCATACTAATCCGTTTCTAGTTTGTGTTATGATAGATAACACACTGATATACTACATATACATACATACATACATATTTTATATAGATACATATTTAACACCCAGACAGCGAACTAGAATAAACGGAAGAGTAACTCCATACAATTGCCGTTTAGAATTTGGGTCCATCTACGCACACAATTATACTGCTATCCCAACGAAACACACACACACACACACACACACACACAAAGATCTCACGCGATTGGTCGGTCGACGCCACGCGGGGTGCGGGTAGCTGTTTTGCCCCGCCCACCGCTGTATTTTACGTGTGGACGGTGGAGCCATTTTACGGGCCAAGTTACTATTCTATTTATTCTAGTTTGCTGCCCACAGCCAAGAAATTTAGTCAAACACAAAGGTGTTGGCCGTGCTTGGAATCGAACCCGGAACCTTGGCAGTCTGGCATGGGTACCATTACCCCAACGAGATCGTCTATCGGCAGTCCTCTCTAGTATTCTGATCTCTACTAGACGGTTATCACTTGTGAGAATTCACATAATCACTAGGCCGGTTTTAAATAATTACAGAATGACTTGAAGTACCTGAGTAGGCAATGGATCCTCAGTGAAGTAAGGATCCTGCATGGCCTGTTCTGATGTGATTCTCCTATTGGGATCCATGAGGAGCAAGCGCTGGAGTAAACTGAACGCCTTGCTGTCCGGTTTTATCTTGTGCCGGTCCATGTATTTGCTTAGTGAACAGTTCTGATAGCTGAAAACATCAATACAGTTGTTTACTGGGTCATGTTAATATGTACGAGTACGTTATTTTTCCAATATGTTATTAATTTGTAAAATAGTTATACTATTATTCTATTTTCTAATTTATATTTAATACTAGCTGTGCCCTGCGGTGTTTCCAGTGCTAATCCGGGACAAAAAAGTTACTCCGGGATAAAAAGTAGCCTATGTGTTAATCCAAGGTCTTACTTACATTCACAACAAATGTCATAAAAATCGGTTTAGCCGTTTGAGTGTGAAGAAGTAACAAACACACACACACACAAACTTTTGCATTTATTATATTAGTGGGATATCATACTAATATATGAAAAAGTAATTAGGTTTTCATATGTATGTATATTAAGTTTGTTGTGGTAGCTGAAGACGGTAAAGGCTGCTTGCTATGATTTTCAATAACCTATCCACGCAAAGTAACGCGTGAGCGTTACTTAGCGGAAATCCATTGTAAATAGAAGACAAAATTAAATATTTAGTGTACTTCCGCTGTAATCTGAAAACCCAAATTTAAATAATAAATTAAAATATTTAAAAAAAATTAGGTGTGTTCCTCAGACCAACCACCACACCTCCACTACAAATCACACCAGTAAAACGAATCCCTAAACTACCCTCCTAACACAACAAAGTTTCACTCCGGGTGGCTAGTCTAAAGCGGAAGTACACTAAATATTTAATTTTGTCTTCTATTTAGTTATGATTTTATTTCTTTGCAGCTAGGAATTTGACCAGCAGTACGAGTAACCGCACGAGTTAGCAACTCTGGTGCCTAGTCAGGAATAGCTGACTCTCAAGTTGGCAGCCGGTACACACTGTTAGGTACTACGCGATTGATTTTTCAACGTGAAGGTAGTAGCTAGCCATGGGAGCACTAGATAATGCCCTACTACCATGCAAACATTAGATTGGATTGTTCAGCACAAACTGCAATGATAAATCTACAATGTGTGAAAAACTGTCCAATTTGATCATGTATAAGCAATACGAAAACTGCAGTTTGACCAGTGACCATAACGATATTTCGTTACGTGTGTAGCAGACATGAGTTGGACCTTATGATCCAGTGAATAGTATAAATAATTCAGTCATTCACCTATATAATATACTAAAAATATAGACACCAGGCTCAGCTCATAGAAAAATAATATCACCTATTTTTAGTAACAAACTATAACAGATTAAATAAAGCGCAGAAACTCACTTAGATCTCTTAAAGTCTTTCTGCAAAGTAGCATGTTCAGGCATTTTCCTAATATCTTCCCAATCTTTCTCCTGTGGGAATCCCATGACGTTAAATATTCTGTCCAATTGGTCGTGGTGATATGGGTTGCTGGTCTTTATGTCTTCTTGGCGACAGTGGAATATTGGCTCTGAGGTTAGGAGCTCGGCGAATATGCAGCCTATTGCCCAGATATCTGAAAGTAAAGTGACTTTTGGAACATGATGTTGATATTGCTAAAGTTCTTCAAAGCAAAGCAATTTTTCAATTACCGAATATTTGTTTTAAAAATCGTTCAACTGTTCTATTTTCCATTGTTACAGAATAAGTAATATGAGAAGTCAGACCTCTGAATGCCATTGAGAATTGTAATTTTTGAGGTAATTATTACTATAAATGGCATTGGCTTTTTATCAGACTTAAGCAGCAGTAGTTCTTGCACAATACTGCATAGTAATACTTCCTCAAACTATGTATAAGGGTTTCTTGTAAAACTATGGAACACTAAAAGCGCAATAAGCTAGAATTCACAAACACTATACATGTAGTATAGTGTTTGTTTAAAAAGTTAGTGTGGATGGTCGGGAGAATGTTAGTCTGTAGTCCATGACATGCCAGTCAAATCCAAATATGCACCAACAACTCATTCCTTAGTTATGTGTGGAATTCGCACTTTTATTATCTCTCTTTTATTATCATTAAGGCCCTCCAATCCCAGTAGTGGGAATGTACCGTGGGCTGTTAATGCTATGCCTGTGTTTGATTATATAAAAATACTAACCAATAGCTTTAGTGTAATGCCTAGCACCAAGCAATAGTTCAGGTGCCCTATACCAAAAGGTCACCACAACTGGGTCTAAGTCAGCCAAAGGTTTTAAAGGTGCATTGAACAACCGAGCAAACCCCATGTCAGCTATCTTAACTCGTCCTCTCTCTGGCCCTTCTCCCATCACCAAGATGTTAGCAGGTTTCTGGAAATAAAAAAAAATGTGCATGTAGCTCAGTTATCTGATGTGATCATCGAAGCCAAGTAATGTTTGATGCAGATGCTGTTGCTGCTGTTTTAAAGTCAACTGCTGTTTTAAAAGTTGCATTGGCAGAGGAAGCCGGAGGACTTCTAGTTGAGGAAAGGAGCCTGCATATCAAAGTATCAACGTAACATAAGTGGCATTGGCTATTGTGTTCGGTACCAAGAGTCAGACAGATGACATGTTAAATTGCAGGTCCCAGCTATTACTTTTAGTACAAGCAGTTGGCAGTTGGTCAAGTCAAAGTCCTTCAAGTGTCTTGAAAACTCTCAATACCAGAGCAAGCTTTGGTATACTTGGGCCACTTAGCTCATGCGAAGAAGGAAATTAAAATGAGTATTTATTACTCAAACTTTTTGCATGAGTCAATTTCTGGTACAGGATTTATAAATCTCCTAAGCCATAAACAAAGACATTCAACTTCATCCTTCTTACTTATTTAAAACAAACAAACGCTTTAATACCAAATGTTAAATCAAGGTTCTACTAATCTTATTTGGATGATAAAAATGTTACTTACCAAATCTCTATGCAAGACCCAATTTGAATGTAAATAATGTATACCGTCCAAAATCTGATAGAGCAAACTTTTCACCATTCCTTTAGGCACCATAACAGACTTTTTATTAGCCTTAGCAGCTCTATGGAACTTTATAATATGCCATAGATCATGTTCAGCATAATCAAACAGCAACCATACTTTACGATCAGTGTGTGATAGGAAAACTCGGATGAGGTTTATCACATTTGAGTGTTTCAACTCTCGTAATAACTGTAATATTAAAAGATATATCAATTTTAACTATTGCAAAACTTCTACATAATTAAAGTAATTAGACAAGAAACAAAACCACTAATAAAACTAATTTAAAAGGCCACTCCGGATAGAACCTGACGGAAAGGTAACCATAACGTTTGTGGAATTGCCGCGTTATATAGCTATGGATAGCCTTTGCACCAGGTACTATCCAGAGCAGAATTAATTAATTTATTGTTTTTAATTTTATAATTGTATGCTTTGTAAATTGTGAATGATAGGATGTAATTAGACTAGTATCATTTGAACATTTTATTGATAAGAAGGAAAGCCTATCTAACCTATATATAAAGAGGAAAAGTTTGATTTTTTGTTTGACACAAATAGGCTCTGAAACTATTGGACCAAATGTAAAAATTATTTCACCGTTGGGAAGCTACATTATCCCTGAGTAACATAGGCTATATTTTGTTTCTCTTTGCAACTTAGATTATTATATAGCCCATGTGAAGCCAGGATGATCTGCTAGTTGTCAAATAACATTAATGTGTGCATAATTTATACTGGCCCCATCCCATTATGGATAGATAAACAGATGTGCAGGCAGTTAAAGAATATTTAAGATATTTTTTACATTTATTTCAATTGTTTGGCCATTTTTACCCCAAAAAAGTAAGTTTATTGTTTATCTGTGTTACAAATTAAGTAAGTCTAATTATTTCAACAGTCATGTACAATTAAACTTTTCGGATTTGATTACTCTCGTAATAGGAGTAAGATAATAATAAAAGTAGGACATACTTACAGCAATTTCTCTACAAGCCGACATCGATAATCCCGTGCCTTCAATTTGTTTCAGGGCATAATCCTTTGTATCCGAGCCATCTTTCCGCCTAGCTTTGTATACATGGCCATACGTTCCTCTACCAACTTTACAGCCTTCAAAATCAAATAGATCCTCAACTTTAGACCGCTCGTTTTGGGTCTTCACTTTGAAGTCATAGTCCATCATAACAGGTGCCATGGTTTTGTTTTGGAAATTATCAGCCATTGTATACCTATAGTGTATTAACTTTATTTCATAACTAAAGTCATTTATATTTTAAACTAAAATCTATAATTTCATATGAAATCGAAAACAAGCACAATAGAAATGCGCCAGGCGCCTGAGCCTGAATCACAGAATCCTATTCTACCATGTACAGCGAATCCTAGTTCGCTGACCGAAGATATTTCCACAGACCAGTATTAAGTGTGACAGTAGTGACAAATATAATGTGCACGTAGACGGAGAAACCAATGGACGTAGGTAGTCACATTTCCATCTCTTTTACTCAACAGCGAAACAGCCATATGTAAAAAGATCACGCGACGTTTTTGTAAAGCGTGGAAATAAAGAGTAAGGAATGTATTGTGAATTGATAAAGCGTAAAAATATAATCTGAAGTCTTTTTATGTGTAAATCCTATTATATCCTATTGAATCCTATTATATCCTATTGAATCCTATTATATCATTTTCATGTGTAAAGTCTTTTATTATGTGTAAATCCTTACCCTAATTTCCCTATCTTCAATGGAATTCTAATAAAGTAGCAACATTGTCCGAAAATATCGCTATCTCATGTGCGGTTACACAGTACTTCAGTCCATTGGTTTCTCCGTCTACGGCAACTACAGGACCGCGCTTGCTGCCAACTTCATACAATAACTGTCAAAATAGTACTGATAGCAAAGAAAGTGCAAATAGTATTTTTTGAAGATATTCCATTTAGAACTTTTGAGCCATATCTGAATTTGTCCCATTATGTATTTCTTAAGCTGCTTTAGCGTCAAATTAAAAAATATAAATATTAAAGGGGGTCCCACATACAATAATTGTTTACACTACTAAATACTATAGTAATACGTGTTTCGTTTATTTGTTATGTAGGTATTAATTACAGTAATAGGTAAACGCCAAAAAATGTCATAATATTATCAAAAATAAAATTAACCTGTTAATAGGAGGTTAGGCAACTTTTAATTTGGCGAAAACGCAGCTTTCGGCATCTCCATAAATTTCCTTTCTCTATGCACTTTTTATCAAAACAACCTACAGCCGACATATTGATAATCGCGTTAGACATGTCAGTGTGACCACTTGTGGCAGACTTTTGCCTGGTAAGTTCTAACGCTTTTAATTTTTTACCTTCATCCTTGACTTTATTTAATTTATTTCTTATTTCTTCGTAATATGTACAATAAACTTAAACAAGTATGCAAAATAAAATAGATTCGACGGTAGAATTTTTATTCTACACTCATAGAATCAAGTGGAAGTAGAATAGTACCAGTGACGAAATTTGGTTCAATGCGCGAATGCAACGACAAAAATTATAAATTACACGGGAGATTTAACGGTTTTCTTCATAGTTCAGTTGTAATTTCTACAAAAAGTAGACAAACGGAGGATTTTTTCATTAAATAAGTTACTGCGAGTATGTTAATATGAATACAATATTTAAACTACTTTCTGTATTTGATTCGTTGCATGCACCGTCCTACTTTTTACATAATAAAGCTAGAGAAAAATATTTAAGCTTATGTTTATTCATAGCACACAACAAATAACACTAGAGCCAATGAAATATCAAAATTTGGCAGTTTTGGCATATTTTTGCCCGTTTGTGACAGTTTAGCCGATTCGCCAATTTTGAAACGGTCACACTGTTGGATAAATATAAATATCAAATCGGTATTTCTTGATTATCAGGATCCCTGTTTTCAAAGTTTCTACCTGTTAAAATCGCATTTTTATCATTAATATACTTTATGTTATAGACTTATCAATCAAATCGTGTGCTTTTATAATGTTTTAGTGGATTATTACATGTGTTTATAAAATGGATCTCGTCGAACAAATTGAGTTTTTATCATCAATGTTCGATGGGACAGTTAGTTTAGCTATCATTAGTTCCGTTTTAGAAAGCTGCAACGGTGACGGTAAGCCTCAACACAAAATCTGAGCTTTGGTCTGAAGTTTCTGTGTTCAAATTCTGTGTTGTTGTGTATGATTGCTAATTGTTGTTATTGGTTGTGAATGATGTACTTGAGTTTGATACGCGCCGTTTTATCTCAGTGCGCAGATACTTCGATACAGACATGCGATGTGTATCCTATTTTATGCAATATTGATTTATGGGATGTTGATTGCTCCACCTTTCCCCTTTCCCCTTAACCTGAGCTGTCCCGGGCATAGCTCATTCCTTGACAACGGTCGCGCCCAGTCACACCTATCCGTTCATGTGAGTCCTTTCTCTTTATATTTGCTGAAGCTTATTAAATTATTGTTTTAATAATTAAATTGAACTAAATTAAAAATAAATAATTGTTTGGTAAATAAATGGGTAGCGTAGCTCATAGCAATAAGCTGCAACTGTGAAACATATTGTCAGGCAACTTGTTGCATTGTTCCATACGGAGACAAAAGATTTTGTAATCTCTTGTACCCAGCTATGTTATAACTTTGAATTTGCAAATTACATAATTTATTTTTGGTTCTTATTTGACATTGGCTTACCGATGTTATACTGGGCTGAGTAATTATGTAGCAGATTACCCGTGTATTATCAACCTTTTTGCTAAGCTACCTAAAGTCTGGTGCCTTGATAGGAAACCTTATTTGGTAATATTCAAGAATAAATTAAAATATACAAAAATAAAAAACAATGATATCAAAAAAAAATATTTTTGATTACATCTGTGTTGGAATTGTAATGTACCTATTCTAGCTATTAAAGCTAAACTACTAAAGATTTTTCATTTGACACCCATATTGAAAGTGTTGAACTTTTTTTATGTAAGCGGCCATTTTGTTGAGGCGGCCATCTTGAATCTATTTTCGTCAAACGTATTAAAAAAAAACACCAATGACTATTCACTTTTCAAACAAAAAAATATAAAAATTAGTTCATCCATTCGGAAGCTATAATGTCATACACAGACATGCAAACTTATAACACCCCATTATTTTTGCATGAGGGTTTAAAAGTTTAAATATACTAGGAATACATGATTATTATATCTGATGAAAAACTAAATCTGTTCATCTATTCGGGAGATATGATGCCATACTAAAGAAACTCTAAACTTATAACACCTCTTTGTTTCGGTATCAAGGGATAGTAATGAAATTTTAAAAAATAAATGTAGTAACAATACTCCTTCTGATTATATTAAAATAAACTGCCTTTATTATTATTTTATAAACTTTATCTCAAACTTTTTATGTATGAGTATAATATTTAACAATCTTTGAACTTTATTGTACAAGTTTGCCATCATGATAATTTTTAGGGTTATCTAAACTTTATTTTATATAACCTAAATTTAATTATACTGATTTGATATACATCAACCACAATTTTTTCTCAATCTTTATAATGTATATGGTAGACCCTCTAAACATTCACAGAATATTTAATTATTTATTAACTTTCAAAATTAATCATAAAATAAAATATGCATTGAAAGGGGCTCCCATACAACAAGCGTGTTTTGTGTTTTTTTTTAATAGTATGACGGTTAATACAAGTTATACATCTCGTCACTTCTGCAATGACAGGCTTTCAAACGACCCCTCAAACTTCAAAGTCTATCCAGCCTAAACAGCAAAACCATTAAACTCAAAGCTTCAGACACTTCAAAGTCTATCCAGCCTACACGGCTCAAAGCCTCAGACATTCAGATTTACGCGCGAAAACCACAACCCTATTTCGCAGTCGGGTAGAAATAGAAGGAACTGTATATTACTGTATCCGCGGTGTTACCCGCGCTTCAGTACAGTTCCGACTACATTTTATATAGTCTGTGAAGCTCAAAGAATTTTCAAACATACGTAGCTGAAAAGTAGCATATGTTTTAATCCAAAGTCTAGCCTACCCGAGTTTTATCGAAATCTGTACAGTCATTTGAACGTGTTGAACTAACAAACATTCACACTATCAGACAAACTTACGCGTTTTAGTTGAAAATATGATACATACATTGATATCTAAACGAATTTCGTGTTCTGGGAGGGTGCTGAGATTTTCTTTGTTCTCTATTGATCGTTACCTGAGATGGGTTTTATTTTTAGCACAAGGGCAAGCCATTGTCGCCCTCTTATTTTCCCTCTCTTTCTATATTCAAGGCGTGAAGGGGACGGACGCTCTAAGCTTTTGCGCAGGAATCGCGCCCCAGACAGAGGTGTGGGTGTTACCTGGGAAAACCTGCTACTCTCTGGTATCCCTTGGATACCGCCTGGGTAGAGTAGAGTTATATAATAACTTTACAAAAAAAAATGCGTTGTCTTACTAATACGTAGTTAAGCTATACTACTCGTAATTTGTGGATATTTCAAACATTGCGATGTTAATATCATCTGCTTATTTTTACGTAGTTTCAGACGCGCCCTAGGAAAGGTTTCAACTGAAGGGTGCAGGGCGGAATATTGCACATGCGTGTAGTTTAGATCGATAAAGTGAGCTCGACCTAGGATAAGTGTTTATATTTTTACCGAGGTGACCTAGACGGGTACCTAAAGGTTGCGCGCACCGGTGCGAATAACGGAGAATACACATTTTATTGAGATTCAAATCTTGAAAGACTGATTACAATATTACTAGCGTATTAACTTATTGACTCAGGCGTTACTTTGCGGAAATCCATTGTAAATAGATGACAAAATTAAATATTTAGTGTACGCTGTGATCCGAAATCCAAATTAAGACAAGTAAAGGAAAAATCAACTAAGATCAATTAACCAAGCTTAATTAACTAAGACTAATTAACTAAGATCAATTAACTAAGATTAATTAAGATTAACGTTACCTATCACAATTAGGAAGTTCTTAACTCTACACGTGTTTCGCCTAATCACAAGGCATCATCAGGAGACGCTGACTCTTCGAACGACAAGTCGAGAGTCTCGACTTGACGTCGGATTTCGGATCACAGCGGAAGTACACTAAATATTTAATTTTGTCATCTATTTACTAGCGTATTAATTATTTTTGGGCTAAAGCTTAATTCGATAAATATTAAGGAAATATAAAAAATAAAACTATCTCGGTCGTTTTAATATTGAATCACTTTCTCTGTTAGTAAATCAAAACAGTTTTTGGTTTCACACCCTACTAAGGGTATACAGATGGGACTCTACTACTCAGACTGCGCTTTATGATGATCTCTCTCGTAAACAGATCTTCTCTCGTGGTAACTAGTTGTTTTTTAAAAACTGATGTACATTTTTATGTTGCCGCTATATCAACAAATTCCATAACTTTAATTAAACTAAATTAATTAGGGGGTTCCCATACATCAAGCGTGATGTTTTGCGATTTTATCCTCGTTCTTTATGACTTATGTTAGAGGTTTGAAGTTTTATAAAAATATGTTTAATTTATTAGGAATGTAAAGTAAAACCAAATTGCTGCATCCCATAAATCAATATATGAATTTATTGTCTTGTACCTACATATTTTACAGCACAAATTGTTATAATTATAATGCACAAATAATTATAATGCAAAATATGCATTCGTTTATTCTTGGTTATCATTTTTTAGTGCATCTCGCAGCGGATGCCATCATGCATTTCTCAGAAGAAATGTGTACCCTACAATCTGATGAGCCTCCTGGAGAAGAGAGGGAGCCCCCAAATAAACCTGAGGGGTCCGTAAAAGAAGATAAACCAATAGAAAAAAATTCTAATTTGAACGTAGAAGCAGCACCTTTTGAATTTCGCCCGCCGATCACCACGCGTGGTATAGAATCATTGAGAGAAAATGATATAACAACTTCTAGTTTGGACAAAATTGCAATTGCATATGGAGAGCCTGCAACAACAAGCCAACAATCATCTATAACTTTGCCGCAGGAAGCTATAATCAAGCCATCAACTTCAACTACAAAGCCTTTACCTACTACAGTAAACCAACAACTTATTCCGAGTGTAAATGAACAACCGTCTTCATTTTCTGGGCGTACTGACGTACCATTTTCAACTGACGCTTTATCTATGTCATTCTCTCAAACTTTAATTAATTCAGGTGCAATGCATAAAAAACCGCCTGATTTGAAACCTAAGGCTTCTTATACAATGAAAATTTGGCCTGACCAAATATCCAGAATTTTAAACTATCACAAAGAAGGTACACGAACACTTATAATAATGAGAGGTGCATCTGGTAGTGGTAAAACTCATTTGGCTAAACATATCGTCGATTATTCTGTGGGAGCATCATCTCAAAACTACGATCGCCACATTTTTTCATCAGACAGCTACTATATGAGAAGTGGTGTTTACGAGTTCAATAAAAATACTTTAGATCAGGCTCATGCAATGAATAAAAGAAAAGTTTGCGAGGCGACTAATAATGGCGTAAGCCCAGTTGTAGTCGATAATACGAATACCGAACTATGGGAAATGGAACCCTACATACGAGATGCCGTGCGTAATGGATACATCATTGAATTTGTAGAACCTAACAATGCTTGGTCTTGGAACGCAAATCAACTTGTTAAAAGAAACATACATGGTGTAAGTAGAGATACGATTCGGCGTATGCTGGATAGGTTCGATAGAAGAATTACTCCCGATACCGCCATGAACGCGTTGAGATTGTCATATGCTCCAAATAGGACGCCTCCACAACTGAGAAACATACCACCATTTTCGCCTCTGTTATCCCCACGAGATTCACTAAAGCGAAACCCTGATGATGGTAAAAAAGGTTTTAATGCCTTAAATAGAAATACTCTGCAAGAAAGCCCCGAACCTGCAGGTGAACATTCTAAAACAACTCAAAACGATGAAAAGAAAAATAAAGCGTGTGATGGTCATACTCCTATAGAAGATTATTCAAATAATGATGAACATGATATTAAGCTAAAGAAGATTATCGCAGCTCAAAAAGCTATTGAACAATTTGAAAAGGTAGAGGAAGAATGGGAGAATGGCGAAAGTTGGGATAGCACAACTGAGTCAAACAATGTACTCCAGACTACTGCATTTGGACCAAAATCTCCTAGGAAGCCTGAGCAGACTAATGATAATGCAAGGAAGCTGATACAATCTAGTGAAATTTGTGACGATTGGTCAAAAATTTCTATGTTTATGCCTCCATGGGAAAACACTCAAAGTACAAGTAGCCAACCTATGACAATGGTCGACACACCTTCTAAAAAAGTTATGACGAGTGTCGGTACAGGGTTTGAGATAAACGACATGACTGAGTTTATGTACAACATTCTATATGGCACTCCACGGAACATTAACGAAAACACGCCAGAAAAAACTAAAACAAAGATCCCTTTAGTAGTGATGCTCGATAAAAGTACATCAACACATGAAAATGACTTCTCATCCATTAAACAAGTATGCAAAAACACAGAGAGCCACTTCAGAGAGCTTCATCGAATGTTTAGATCTGTACCACGTGAGATACTTCGTGATATATTCAAAAGCTGTCATTTTGATGTTAACTGGGCGGTGAATTTGGTCCTTGACAGCTATCCCCAAAGTCCGAGAGATATGGATTTGCCGATTGATTCCGAATCTGAAGAAGAAGATGGTACGTTAGTAGAATGCAATTGCTTAGCCGGTTATAACATTATACCAGATTTGACTTCCTCTGTAGAGAATGCATCGGTTCCACAACTTGAATTACCTCCAACTACCACTCCAGTTTTGCAGAAAAAATCGAAATATACAAAGCCATCAGATAACTCTATGCAATTGAAGCGTCAAATTGAAAGCAATGTTATGATATCAGATAACCACTACTCGCAACATTATTTGAACTTGCGCAGGCGTCGGGATGTTTACTCCGACCGTGGTGAGGCCAGACCGTCCACTTCCACAGCTAATACTGAAGGTGTCTTTCAAGCGAGTACTTCACATGATGAATCGGATGTAGTCACAAACGCTAAAACACCGCTGTTGGAATTTGAACAAATGCAAAAATTAACACAATTTTCCCCTACTGATTATAACCTAGCAGGACCTAGTACTTCATACTTTGATAAATCTCAGTTCGTGAATGAAGACTTGGACTCAGACACAGAAAGCGAAAGCAATAAGTCTGACACTATCGAAAAAACTGTAACCATTAATCTCGGGAGAGAATTCATTTCAAAATTGGATGTACTTTTTGGAAGGTCTAACTTCCAATACCCTGATAATGTGCTTCCAATTATTAGTTTGCCTATGTCATTACTACAGCAGATAAATGCGCATTGGGCCATGTCAGTTGCATACCAATTGGACGAAGAATCACGACAGTCCGAAAAAATTACCAAGCAAGACGAAGAATTCGCAAGGTGAGAAATGCATGAATATAGGTAAGCAAATAAATATTGGACTGTTTACAGCTCATCTTCTGTAACATATTATAGTCCTGTGAAAATAATATAACATTGTCTACTTGTCTAGAAAATTTAATAAATTTCTTATTCTTTTAGAGCAAAAAAGCATATTTTGAAAAATCCTATAAAATCCTACGTAAATGATAGGACTATTAATGATAGCGTCTTTTCAGTTTGATTATCTTTAACTCAGTGTTAAGAATTGTTAGAGTTCCAAAACATTTATTGAACTCTTATTATTACAACAATTTTTTTACTAATCTTATTTTTTTCTTTAGATAATGAGGTTATCTAGAATCGTTCGAGGTTATAATTTCAATATTGTTAATAGTTATTTTTTTATGAATTTATTTCGTGAAATTTTTACTGCGGAGCGGCAGGCACTTTTCTCAAATTTGTATGAGGGAACTCGGTACAAAACGCCTTAAGCATTTCAGTTTAAAATTATAGGCTAGATTTAGGTGTAGCTGGTTTTTATTATCATTTGCACATTGCTCTTTTCTCTACATAAAGATTTTAGATTTTCACTTTAAGCACTTGCTCAATTTTCCATTATCTTCCAGACAACTAGCTGCGAAAGAACAAGAGATGTCTGACGAAGGGAAAGAACCTGAAATACCAACTTTGAAAGAGATAATGGACATGGAGATAGCATACGCGTTATATGAACGGAGTATATCGGAATGGCGTAATAATGAGCCTCAAGATATGGCCGCAAAATTGACAAGAGAGAAGCTTTATAATTTGTTCCCGGATATATCAAAGGAGGTCCTCTCTGAGATGTTGATGGCGCACGGCTATTCTTTCAAAGACACGATCGAGGTATGTATTTTAAATAATATAAATACTAGCTGATCCGGCAAACGTTGTTTTGCCTCACTTAGGGGTACAGCGCCATCTATCTGCCTATCGACATCTGTTAGAATCATTTGGAGTTAACAGATAATAATTGTGACTGTCAAATAATAACAGACAATAATTAGCAATAAATTAAAATTGCGACTATAATTTGAGATTTAAACTATCCTATCTCTCAAGTTGGATCGAACTGCACATGGTGTGCGAATTTTATTATAATCGGTTAAGTGGTTTAGGAGTCCATCGAGGACAAACATTGTGACACGAGATTTATATATATTAAGAAGTTAAGAGGGCTCTTTCCTGACTCTATAACTCCAGAACGCACGAACTGATTTCCACGGTTTTGCATTCGTTGGGAAGGTGTCGGGCTCCGTGAGGTTTGTAGCAAACGAAATTCAGGGAAAATTTCAACAGAAAAGGAGGAAAACATCTGGTGGCGAAACGGAGTTTGCCGGGTTTGCTAGTAGTTCATAAAAAAGGCATGATATTTTGAATGTTTGGTAAATATAGTTTCTGGCTGTTGTCCAATAGGGTGTGTTAACAAACCCTGGTGTGCTGTACTTTGAAAGTCGGACCACGGGAAAGTAAAAATGTTACTTGTGGTCCGAAAACTCTATAATGTTGGATACAGATATTTTACTTACCCGTTATCCGACTTATTGTAGTAGCGTAGCGCCTGTAGCTCGGCTAGCTAAGGTGATCTGACGCGATCATCGAAGCTAAGCAGCGGTCGATGCGGATGGTGTTTGGACGGGTGACCATATACAAGACTGTCGTTTTTCAAGTGACATTTCCACCTGGATGCTACCGTGGGTCGGATGATACGTTAAATTGTAGGCCCCGGCTGTTAGTCTTAGTACAAGCAGTCGTTAAGCCAAGTCAGAGAACTTCGGTCGGCTTGAAAACTCGACACCAGAGCAAGCTCTGGTACCACTTAGCTCATACGAAGAAGAAGAAGAAGAAGAAGAAGAAGACTTATTGGACATAATTGTTAGACCACGTGTCGGTTGCGGTAATTAATTTGTGTAGTACTTTATTCGCAAAAATATGTTACTTACGGAATATAATTAATATAGTAAATAAATGACACATGAATAAACATTTTATGTTTTTTTGTATTTGTTTTTTTTGCAGAGCTTGATCATTTCGACGGGCCAAGCCAACTGGTTGGAAGATGAAAAGGGAATCGAAAAATTCGTTATGAAAAAGGAAATGGAAAGAAAGGAGAAGTTCATGGAGGAACAAAAGAAGGTATTTTCTTTACAAATTATGGTAAATTGGTACCGTATGTCGGATGACACATTAAATTGTAGGTCCCACCTGTTAGTCTTAGTACAAGCAGTCGCTAAGCCAAGTAAGATGCTTTCGGGTGGCTTGAAAACTCTCGACACCAGAGCTTGGTCACTTAGCTCATACGAAGAAGAAGAAGATAGTATTGTTCGAAGTTGTGCAGTTTACTTAATTCGTTCGTCATTCCGTCAGGTCTTTTGTATCCGATCATCCAAAGTCTCGAAAGTTCTATATGTCGAATTTCGGAACGATACCCCAGAATAGTCTGGAATGTTGCTTACTGAGCATAGGCCAGCGAACTAGAATAAACGGAAGAGTAACTCCATACAATTGCCGCTTAGAATTCGGATCCATCTACGCCAGATCTACGCACACAATTATATTGCTATCCCAACGAAACACACATACACAAAGCTCGCATGCGATTGGTCGCATCAAGGTCACGCCACCGACCATGTGACGCGGGCGCGCGGATAGCGGTTTTGCCCCGCCCACCGGGGTGTAACCATTTTGTCGGCCAAATTACTTTCCTATTTAATCACGAAGTGAAAATATGGATCATAATTCACCAATGCTGGCCAAGCTTACTTAAACCAAGCCTATTAATTAGCAAAGGAATGAATTCGATAAATTTTTCAATTTCAGAGTCTCGATGAAACTGAATGGCCATATTTGGCCACACAGGAAAAGCCGATCACTTTGGAAACTGTTCAATTCTATAGAGCAGAAGCAGAGAAGTCTTTGCAGTGCAGGAATCAGTGAGTGCAAACCCTATTTTAATAAACGCTAACAAGCGAGCACAAATATATATTTTTAAGTGATATTAGCTTAGTCCGTTCGGCGTGCGGCCGCCTCATGTTCTCAAAGGTCGTGGATTTGATTCCCGCCAATAAGTTCGAGATTGCGGTGAAGGAAAACTTCTTATAAAAATCAATGTCTATGAGCTCTGCAAGGGTTAGACTGTCATATAACATACTTTTTTACTCATAACTGACATTAGACCTCCTAGTCTAGAATTACTTGCTGCCAGGACACTTTTTAGGCGCTTGCCAATAGATTTTTCAACTTGAGGATATTTGCTAGCCTGGCAAGTATTGGCAAATGTCCTACCAACATGCTATGTTTTCCTAACGATGTTGCCTTAACCTATAGTTCGAGCTCAATTGCGGGTTTCGAACCTACGATCTGAGAAACGTAAGACTGCTGCACGTCCGTCAGCGCTTCAAAACCTTATAATATAGTCACCGTATCTCTGTTGAGAAACAGAGATTTTACCTTTTTTGAGACCTTTATAATTTTCTTATGTGTGAATTGCAGGAACTTTGAGAAGGCACGCCAATACTTTGCCAGAAACAGTCCCTCTGCTGCCTCGTTTTACTCTGAGATAGCAGCTCTTCATACAAGGCGGTACGAGCAGTCCAGCTGTATGGCAGCTGCCTATTTGATGAATGTAAGACATCTGTTATAACCAATTATAATATCCCACTTGATAGCCAATAAGCAATGTCTCATATTAGCACTGTTCGACTCTGCGGTGCTAACAAAGGACAGTGCTATAATATGTCCGTACGGTAGAGCAGGACGGACTAAAGACTTCAACGGAGTGTGGTGGTTTCGCGTGATCGACATAATTTCTGTGATTCTGGATTGATTAATTTGCGAATTAAGCTTACCTGTAGAAAGAAATTCAAGGTTTCAGAAGAGTTGATTTTATTCATTTAGAGATAATATAACTTCATAGCACACTGCGTGGAAAGAGTTAGTGATGGATCAGTTACTTGTTTCGAAAGAGGGGTAATGCGCCATCAAGTGGATTATCATCATTGTTTATAACCACACATAGGGTATGTAAAATACATATTAGCTGATTCTCACCTACTGAATACACATATAAAATTTGGTAAAAATAGGTCAAGCCGTTTCGGAGAAGCACGGTAACTAACATTGTGACTTGAAAATTTTATATAAATAAAGATGGTACTAAACATTTAATTCGCGAGGCTGACTCGCACTTGACCAACTACTAATCACCTTGTATCTTATCTTATATCTTTAAATGAGCAATTCTTGTATATATATAATTGGAATCTCGGAATCGGCTCCAACTATTTTCATGAAATTTTGTGTATAGGGGTTTCGGGGGCGATAAATCGATCTAGCTAGGAATCATTTTTAGAAAACGTCATATTAAAAAAAAAATACCGAGCAACTCTCGGTCAACCAGGTACCGTATACTAATTCGAGTTCTTATATATCTTGTGTTGTTTGTTGTTTGCAGTATCATCTCCGGAATAACCCCGACCATGACGTGCTGGACCTTCACTATCTGCGTGTCTCTGAAGCAATAGTCAACCTGGATATATTCCTCGATCAAATCATTGTGCGCCTGCGCAATAAGGAGATTCGCTACAAGGTATAACTGTATAAATAGTGATCAGGAACATTTCAGTTTATATTGTAAAATGAACAAGAAAGTAAATAAAGCAATCAACCTCGTAGGATAAGATTCCTGCCCCCCACAGTAGGAGCAGCTAGCTCTATACACACACACACACACACACACATACATACAGTACATAATATGACGCTGCGTCGAGTCGCCACATATCCAGGCCAAACAGCTTTGTCTGGAATTCGTGAAAAGGATTCCCATCCCAAGGAAAAAAATACACACACATACATACACACATACTCACACACATGCACACATACAGACACAAATATACGCACACACACTCACACACATTCACACACACGTCTTTTGCGTTGGCGGTTAAGTACCCCGCCACATCACCAAACATTTAATTTATAACCACTTGAGGCTATTGCTTATTGAGTGACCACTGGTATGTTGTCATTATAAGACTTAGAGTACTATGCATCGATCAAATCCAAATACATTCAACTTAAACTGCATTCAAATTGGACTAGTAGTTTTGGAGATAAATGGCAACATTGATGCAACATTGAGTAATATTTTAAATGCGAAGCTTGTGTGTGTTTGTTACTTTATTACGCTCAAACGGCTGAACCGATTTCGACGAATTTAACATAGTATTATTTTAGACCTTGAAATAACAAATAGGCTACTATTTGTTATACCGTTTGAACGCGAGAAAAACTTGGGGGGCGTCAGTTTCGAAAGTTTTTTCCTTTATTTTCAGGAAACCTACATTATTACCGGCAAAGGAATGCACAGTGTTGGTGGGCCGAGGATCAAGCCGGCTACCAAGAGGCGCTTGAAGATCCGAGAAATCAAGTAAGTGTATATCAGGGATCAGAATACTATAGAGGATTGCTGATTGATGAAACCTAGATGGGCATGCTATTGCTGATTCCCATACAATAAAGCGTGGCGCGTAAGTTATTTATATATATAATACAAGCCGTAATTACTGATGAAACCTAGATGGGCATGCTAATCATGGGTAGCCTGGCTGCTGCCAAATTCCGCAACGCGCTGCAGTCACATAGTGATATGACGATAGTAGTAACGCGACACGAGTGAAGTCTTTTCAAGAAAATGCGAATGATACACGTAACATAATTTTTCATTCATATACAGCGGACTAGAAAAAACGGAAGAGTAACCATACAATTGCCGCATAGAATTTGGGCCCATCTACGCCAGATCTACGCACACAATTATACTGCTATCCCAACGAAACACACATACACAAAGCTCGCACGTGATTGGTCAAGGTTACGCCACCGACCATGTGACGCGGGCGCGCGGATAGCTGTTTTGCCCCGCCCACTGCGGTATTTTACACGCATAAAATACCGCGGTGGGGTGTAACCATTTTATCGGCCAAGTTATTTTTTTATTTATTCTAGTTCCCTGTGGACACCTGAGAGCGTCCGACGTCGAGGCAGGCCCAAACGGAGATGGCGGGACGAACTAGACTCCTTTTGTAAAAACTGGACTCAAAAAGCTCAAAACCGGGATGAGTGGAAAGAGGATAGAGAGGCCTTTGCCCAGCAGTGGGACGAAACCGGCTAATAATAAAATAAATAAAATAAATAAATTCTAGTTCGCTGTTCATATATGAATGAAAAATCGACCGTGGAAAAAATATAAACAGCATAACTGGTTTCACACACGCTTTGTGTATGCTTGGACTGTTTAGCACATCGTTATTTGAAACAAACAAATATTGTTCGACGACATTTGAAAATTCGCGTAAAATAAAATCATACATTTGTCCATGCTGTTTGTATGTTCAGCTTAAGCTAATGTTTAATTCTGCGATTTTTTTTTTCCCAATCTAAGCAAATTTAAATTGGTTATTTGCACAGAAGTAAATTTGGTACACAGGAAAAAAATAGTACATTTCTATTAAATTTACAGTTGGATCTACAGCTGTCTAAGCTAGGCTAGACCTTCTAATTAATTCAGGAACTCCTCTTATATTTCTGTCTAATTTTTTCTTAAAATATTACAGGATGAAGCAAGTCAACGGAGGCCTGTTTAAGGCGACCGTCTACCCTACAGACAAGCTGACTAGCGAGATGGATCTAGAAAAATCCTAGGATTGGGTTTCAAGGTGCACAGGGCCTAACGTAAACCAGGAAATAGCAGTGTTTTTCTTTAGGCCTCGTACCACAGTGTTTATTAAAACAGACTCTCGTAGCATACGTATAAATATAAGACCGCAAAACTATTTAAGTGCACCGACAGATGGCAATGAAAATCCAATTAATGACGTACCTTCCACATCCAATGGACAGAACATTGTAACTATCAGTGGCGGCAACAATGGTGGGAGCTCAAACACTAACTCGCAACCAAATCAGTCCAATCAAACCGCACAAAATGTACGTGCGACACATAATCCAAGCTCTAGTAATCGGTCTGATGATAATACTTTTCAACCTGTTAGTTATCGTAGACAACACGCCATTAACCCCGATCCGCTTTCAGAACAAGACTCTAATCGAGAAGAAGAATCTGAAAATAGTCAAATCACAATTCTTTCGGCAATTTCTAGCAATGGTCCGTGGAAACGTACCGTACCGAAAACTAGACCTATACCTTACGCTTTGCTGCCAAACGTTCGCAACCCACCAGTTGAAACTGAAGGAGAAAATATTAATTTAGAAAACTCTATGAGTAACGTTACAATATTGGACATTTCGCCTCATGCTCATACAGAGCCGGTTCAAGAAGTAAACAACGATGATCTTCCTCCTGATCAGGCAGCTAGTCAATCTGAATTCCTAAATTATCCTGAATCAGATGACTCTGACAGTGAGTTCATTGCTCAGAATAACAATGACTCGAATTTACACTTGCCATTATATTATTTTAACACTCAACAACTATTTATCAATGACCAACCTTTTTTTGAGATGCAACCTCATGATAATGTACCACACGTTTCAATTAACGTTTTATTCGTATCACAACAAGGTCGTATGTATGTTCCATATCACCTTTTGATTCGCCCACCACTTTCATTGACTCTTGTACCTCCCCCACCATTGTTTGCCAATCCCATTGATCCCCATTACGTATTTAATTCAAACGCCGAGATACTCGATCATGTTCGAAACTTACGATTTTACAACCAACAAGCAAACGAGTCTATGACGTATCCGATAATTTCCATTATGCCATATTTTTGTTCACCTAGCGAACATATTTTGAATACTCCTAGGCCTGACTATCTGTATCAAAACAATTTTGAGTTTCATCAATCGCCAACATATCCTCAAAATCTGCCACCAAATAACATTTCATACATTTTCCACCATCCACAACTTCGCCCACATAGCAATCTGCAAATAATGTTTATACACCATGTCACAGGTGTAACTGTGGTCACCGGGTTTCTGGATGATAATGATATATTTTGCGAAGTACCAAGTGGTTTACGTCACTCTAGACCAGATCCATGCAGTCCTGGGTATTTTATTGTGGACATTTTTTGCGGACACCTTGAGGTAAACGGTGTGCGTATTCCGTATATTATACCGTTTTATATACCAAGTACAAATTATTAAACTTTGACTCGGTAGCCATCGCGATGGTAAATGGTTAGAAGTGATTGCTTATAATAAAAAAAACTATTTCGTTCATTATAAAGAAATAGTAATTGACATGAAAGGTTCTGAACAATTAAGACAACATGGTGATTTTAGAATCGATGGTCTGAGAAAGCCTAGAATTTGATATGGCTTAGCCGGATTTTGAAAGTTGAATTTGCAAAGTAAAATGTAAGAATAAGAATGCTGACACAGTTTAAACACCCGACATTTTTGAGAAAACTGTTTGGTGATTTTTAGCGACCATAATTCACTGCAAGTTAGGCATTCTTCTTGTAAATAGTACATATGTCTCATTATTACGTAATTCATTGTTAATGTTAGTAATAATAAAATCATTTTTTTTATATTCTTATACTTGGGCTCAAGTTGAGTCTTCCATGTTAAAGGTTGTTCGAAACGATTTGTTCCTGTTGTTTGTGCATTTTTTTTAAATTGTACAAATTTCAAACAAGAACAGTACAAAAAATATATCTAGATACAAATATACCTTTGTATGTATATGCAATTATGCATATATTTATATGAACATTTTTAAGGTTAATGGAAAGCCTAAAATAACCTTCATTAATATAAACCACACTCACAATCACATTACTAACAACATTATACATTTAAATATTAAAAAGCCATTTTGTTTCAATACATGTAGTTTAATATTTCTATTAAGGTTTTTAGAGATCTTTGAATGTAGTAGCCGAAGCTACTGTTGCGAATTGTGACGCTTTGTGTAATAGTTAACAAGTGCATTATAATTTTTTTAATAAGGTCATTGAAATAACATAGATTCAAGGATATTTCATCAAAACATAGGTCTAAGAATATCATGTATACATGAATAGCTACAGGAAGTTATTCTGAAATAGGAATTTGGGACATAAAGAAAAGATTTTCCAATACTCTGTCCATAAAGGGAAAATAAAAAAGGTTTCTAGACAGAAGACAAAATTAATTTAAAAAAAATTGTGTATTTCCGCTGTAAACACAGTGGAAATACACATTTTTTTTAATATTCTAAATTTCTTGTCACTAAATTAATTGTCTTCTATTTACAATGGATTTCCGCAAAGTATCGCCTGAGTTAGGTTTCTAGACTTGACTTGAAATTCCCGTGAACGAAGCTGCGGGCAAAATATAATGTAGAAAAAATTATGTAGAAATCACTACTGGTTAAGGATTCTTTGTAGATTTAGCTCAATTTTGCCCTAGGGCTTTGTAGAAAGTAGATGCTGCGTTAGTAGTATTAAAGACATAATTTTATTCACCCTGAAAAAAGAGTTTTGTAGTTTAGTAATTTGAACGAATTATCTAGTAGTAATATTAATATAATTATACTAGCTGACCCGGCAAACGTTGTTTTGCCTTATTAATTATTTTTATTCTAGTTTCTAGACAAATTCTAGTATAATTAAAATGTTACTTACTTATTATAAGTGTGTATGGTATATCCGTGAAATGGGTATGGAGCGCCATGAACAAATGTTAAGGGAATATAAAAGTAACAAACGCCAAAAAATATTATGTTCAATCATGTCTATTTAATAGTGTTTATTTTAACAAACATTAATTTGTTCTTCTTAGATGGCACCGACGCCAAGAAAACAGGATAAATAAAAATTTAAAATAGCATGTTTATAAGTTAATCAAATAAAGTCTTCGATGGTACTTATGTGTAGGCATAAAATGATTTTTCACTTTTTAGATACAGTTAGAATTTATAAATGTAGGTATGATTTTGAAGTCTATTATTTGTATAATACAATTTCATTGTAAAATGTTTAAGGTTAGTAGGTAATGATATTTTTCTAAAGTTTTAGGTATTCAAAATTTTTTAGCGATTCCATTCGAGCCGTTACCAAACAAATTACATAATATTGGTAGTGTCATAAGCTATGACCCAAAATGTCTTAGGACCAATCGCGAGCGAAGCGAGCCCTATGCGAGTGTAGCGAGCTATGCGCGGGCGAAGCGAGCGCGAAATATTTTAGCATATTTGTTCGAGCCGCTTGAGCATAAAGATGTCCAAAGCAGAACAAATTACATAATATTTGTAGTGTCGTGAGCTATGACCCAAAACGTCCTATGACCAATCGCGAGCGAAGCGAGCCGGATGTGAGCGCAGCGAGCTATGCGCGAGCGAAGCGAGCGCGAAAATTATTAGCATATTTGTTCGAGCCGCTTGAGCATAATGAAGTCCAAAGCAGAACAAATTACATAGTATTTGTAGTGTCGTAAGCCATGACCCAAAAGTCCTAGGACCAATCGCGAGCGAAGCGAGCTGGATGCGAGCGCAGCGAGCTATGCGCGACCGAAGCGCAAATTTTTTTAGCATATTTGTTCGAGCCGTTTGAGCATAAAGAAATCCAAAGCAGAACAAATTACATAATATTTGTAGTGTCATCATCATATTTCTTGAAAATTTTTTGCTCATACGTTGTTCGGGGTCTAGTTTATTAGTACATCAAATTTTATAGCGTCTTCTACGTAAGAACTAAGTGATCAAGTTATGTTGTCGAGAGTTTTTCAAGCCCTGCCCCCTGCCTTAGTTTAACGACTGTTTGTGCTAAGAGGACCTACAATTTAACGTATAATCTGATCCACAGTAGCGCAAAGATGAAAATACATTTTTTTACAACAGTCATGTGCAGGAGAGGTTAGGCAATAAAGCGACTTACACGCGGGTGGTTATTAATAATACGCTGCGGTTAAGTTAATAAGAGAGTTACATTGATATAGCAAAATGATAATTGTTAACAATACTACTACATACGATACATAAACAATAACGAAGGTCGAAATTTGTGTAAACAGTGAGAGAAGTCTGTGAAGAAGAATTTTGTGAGTAAAACAGGAGACCGACTTCGGTCTATGGCATAGTGTGGCATTTCACTCACCAGTAAAAGTGAAGGCGCGGCAAATTTTAAGTATTTAAGATTGGTAATAATCATAAGCATAAGTATATCAGGTTAAATGTTGTTAGTTATTTTCTTTAAAAAAAAATAAGGATTTTTACTCGAAGTACAGTTAGATACTATATTTGATCAGTTATCAAGCGAAATGAAAAATGAATAAAATACTAAAATGGCCATAAAAAATAGGGAATGATGATAAAAAAGTAAAAAAATTAGGGTTGTATGTATTTTTTAATACCACTTAATACAAAAATAAAATGAAAAAATTCGTCGGCAAATTAAAAAAAAAATGTTTAAGGGTGATCAACCCTTATCACTTAGGGGTATAAAAAATAGATAGTAGCCGATTCCCTGACCTACTGAATACGTATATAAAATTTGGTAAAAATCAGTCAAACCGTTTCGGAGGAGTGCGGTAACAAACACTGTGACACGGAAATTTACTAAAATGGCCATAAAAAAATAGGGGTTGATGATAAAAAAGTAAAAATTTAGGGTTGTATGTATTTTTTAAGGCCACTTTATATAAAATTCAAATAAAAAAAATTCGTCGAAAAAATAAAAAAATATATTTAAGGGTGAACAACCCTTATCACTTAGGGGTAAAAACGTTTCACGTTGGCCGATTCTCATACTTACTGAATACGCATATGAAATTTGGTAATGATCAGTCAAGCCGTTTCGAAGGAGTTCGGTAACAAACACTGTGACACGGAAATTTTATATATAAGATTAAAATTTTAATCAGTGGTCAATGGTATATTAATAATTAAACGTTCACGAGTTAAAACAGGTAATTAGAATTTGGGGCATGGAAAAATAAATGAAATTAGATGTTTATTATATAAGTACATGTCTTTTACCAAACTAGTATAGTATTTGTGATTTTTTTTGATAAAACATCACTATTTGAACGAGTTTGCGAATGTGGAAGAAACTTTGAGATTTCGTTGGTAGCCCTTTTGGAATGATTCCATTAAAAGGATCTCTGCCAAGTATTATTGCTATGAGATATAATTTATTATTACATATAAAGACACAGTTGTGTTTTGGTGTTTTAGATATAAGGCCTAATCTTGGTCAGTATTATGTTATGGATTCAATTTAACGTAGTTTTTTATTAATATAATTGAATGGTATTTTTGTTTCTATTTTAGCTTGTATGTTAAAAGACATAAAATAACATGTAATGTTATAACTCAGATACTCACTACCTACCTAGATACATATATGTAAGTGTGGTTTATATTTTGTGGAGGTACTCCCGAAAAATGCATACCGCCCATCGATCTGAAGTTTGGTGTAATAACGTATTTTGGCCAGAAACAATAGAAGAACGGAAAATGTTCTTTTCGTTCCTAGGTTCTCTGCTGTAGACAAAAACATTATCTGTAGGTATGCTCTCTAGGGGAAGTTAAAACGAACTAAAATCCAGTCAGCAGTGGTATTGAACATGTATTTTTTGGTCCAGTAAATATTTTATTATTATTAATAAATCGGGTTTGCTCCTTCTGCGTATGAGCGGGTAAGCTCTGATGTCGAAAGTTTTCAATGCGCCCGAAGGCTTCAGACTTGGCTTAACAACTGCTTATTCTAAGACTAACACCCGGGACCAACAACAACAATTTTTCCGGTCATCCGACCCACGGTAGCACCCAGATGAAAATACCACTTTAAAAACAACAGTCTTGTACACCGTTTCCTTCAATGATCGCGTCAGATCACCTTAGATAGCCGAGCTACAATCGGCTAGAAATGCGTGATTGCCCACTGAACGAATAGAGGTCTTGTTTTTGTTTTTCTAAACCAATATGACGTTTCCACCGATTTTTGTTGTGATATTCGTGATCAGGGGGTCAAACTACATTATTATACGGTTTTTATATCTGATCGGTCGCCAGTATACGCTTTTCGGAAGTTTTTTCTTATTTGACTTAATACTATATTCAATTTTAACATATTTTTTTAATAAAACGAAATGTATTCTTAAGATGCCATGGGAGCAATATAACATATTTTGAAAAATCCTATAAAACCCTGCGTAATTGATAGGGCTGCGGTTTTTTTAATTGTAAGAGTTACAAAACACTACGAATACGTAAAATTCGCTCAATAGACTTATTTCTTGAAAAATAATCGTTTAGAACTTAAAAATGTTTTGCTTCGCTAAGTAATAAAGGAATTAAAACAAATCTTACTGTATTATCTAAAATTGTTGGAAATTATAATTTCAATATTGTTAATTGTGGATTTTATATGAATTTATTTTCGTTATAAAATCTACTGCCGCCAGCCATGCCATTTGCTCAAATATGTATTAAACATGGCGCGGTTGAACTCAGTTTAATAGCGCCTTAAGTGCTGTGGAATCAGATTAAATAGTTTGATTAAATTATACATTTTGTTATGTACTTTTTGAATAATCATTTTAATTTTTATCAACCGCGTGATTTGAAAATACGTCAATTGATACATTTTGCATGGACTGAAGTATCACGATTTTGATAAGATCTTATCGTTAAATAACTGGATAGTAAATAATAGTACTCATTTATTCGGTCAAAATACATTGTCACAATATAAATTCTAATAACGTTCATAGTCGAAAACTGGATCGTTGGATTGTTACAGTTTAAATATACTGTATTCATATAATTATGACTGATCACACTAAATTAGACGTTTCGTATAAAGATTTTCGTATAAATTAGACAATTCATATTTCTAAAGTTCAAAATCTATTGGCCCTTTTACAAGCGCTCCATTGTCAGTAACCAAGGTGGTTCCAGTAATGCTTCTCCCTTGTTCACTAACAACGAACGTGACCAAATCTGCTATCTCTTCAGCATCAGCCACCCTGTCCAATAAAGTCATTTTCTTCATAGCTTCCCATATTTTATCAGTTTCTTCATCGCTCAGACCTATAGCGTCAAATATATCGGTTCTAACTGGACCTGGGTTGACGCTATTAACTCTAACTCCTTTAGGCGCCAACTCGTAAGCAACGGTCCTCGTGAAATGATCTAAAGCAGCTTTGGATACGCAATAAGCGAAAGAGCTCCTAATAGCACATTTCGAAGCGACGCTCGATATATTCACAACATTTCCCTTCGACTCTATTAGATGTGGTGCCACAAGATGTGTAAGACGCACTCCCGAGTGTAGATTCGTGCTCATGATTTTATCGAACGTGTCTATAGCATGGGTATCTAAAATGCTGCTAACTCCACCCACGCCGGCATTGTTAATCAGAATGTCGATTTTTCCGAAGTAACCAACGCTTTCTGCCACAATGTTTTGAGCTTCGTATTCTTTTGTAATATCCCCCAGGACGGTCAGTGGTTTTTTGCCATATTTCTCACAGATATCCGATACGTTCTTCAGTTTGTTCCTGTTTCTGCCAACAATCACGACTTTAGCACCTTCTTGGACGAATTTGATTGCAATTGCGGCGCCGATGCCAGAGCTTGCGCCGGTTACGATGGCCACTTTATTTTTCAAACTCATTTTCGTATACTAGTTAGATTCGCGGTCCAATTAACAATGCTTGATTACGTTCCGTGTCCCTAATTATCTTATCTAAATCTTTTTTACTTGTTCCTATTATCAATTTGTATAGATAAGTTATTCGTGTGAAATACCTAGTTTCACCGATTGCGTAATTATTAGATGGTTTCTTTTTTTCATTGTAGAAAAAATTTGAAAACATAAAAGTACTAGTTGTATCTAACCCGTTATTTTATATTACCGCAGCAACCTCAAGCTGATTCCACAGCTATGTTATCTTAAGATGCGTTTTGACCAAAGGTAGTTACTAGTTGCCTTACTATCTTTGTATGGTGCAACACAGAGTCCGTCTATATACATACCATATTGATAATAAAGAAATTAACTAACCATTAACTCACTTATTAAGCGGGTCTAATGTTAAATGTCCAAGTAATCCTATCGTACCTAGGAATATATAAAATAATATCGATTGAATTAGTGGTTTTAAACCACTTAAAGTTTGGGAAAAATATAGCTTTATTTAGTTTTAATTGAATCTAATAATATTTTAATCTATTTTATATGAGTGAAACACCTGATTTAACCAATTACGATCAAAAAATTCTTACCTCAACTACTGTGATGTTTCTAAGTACATTTGTTTCTAATACACATGCCAAATATGTGACTATATTTTTGTTACTCTTTCTCTCATGGCTAAACCGAATCGCATGACATTTCATACGATAGTAACTTAAACCTATACGTTAATATAAACGTATTGGCTATTTTTTTTCCAGGATTAATGCGGGTTTATAACGAGCAGTAATAAATAATAATTAAAAAAATAACTAATTATTTGTTGTAACTGGTTATATTTATTAATCTTGTATGAAAATAACGTGGGGTTCAATTGTTTTTTTTTTTTTTTTGTATGATTCGCTCCTTACTCGGTACTATAATTTTTAACTTCTTACATTATTAACATACCTGCATAACCGTTGTAAGCTATATATAGATACTTGACTCGGTACTAGCTATAAAAATTCGCGATTGCTTCATAATTCTGGCTCTTATGAGACCAAATCATAAGAATTATATGTTCCTTGTTCCTGTAATACGAAAAGTTACCACGTTTTGACATAAAAAATGTGTTTGAAAACACATTCGTAGTCACTGAGGTATTTTAGATGTAACTTACTCTTCTATATCATATAATCTACCATAACCACAATTGTCAGCTTATAAAATATAGATATTGAAAGATTTACATCAGAAATGAACTCTGGCTTTAGTGTATCTATGTTTTATAAAGTCGATCTTAGCTTTTTATAAGGCGTATGACCTACCTTTCAATAAATATTTGATGGTATCTGATCAGGCCTTATCAAGGGTACAATTGTATTAATTAGATATAGTTTGATGTTCGATGTTTTAAATGTTATAGATACTTAGAATTATTGATAAGTATGTTCATGAATAATTTTGTCTGTAGTTTCAGTCGTTCTATGTGTTAATTAATATTGAAGCATACAATTTCATTTTTCCATTAAAATGGTAATTGAACTGTATTTGGTAGTCGTAAGATATTATTACGAGTATATTTACTTCTATACTATTGTTAGATAAACCTTTGCTGCATCTGTGTGTTTGGTTGTGGCCTCGTTAAGGCTAAACGAGAGATAGAATTACAATCATAAACAAATCCATAATACAAAAAGTTGACGTGAAAATTTAGGTCCTGATCCGTCCACCTACTTGTTATTCGCTACAGGGAACTTCCCTTCCCGTTGAACCCACTAAATTAGAATTTGACTTTTTTTTTGTTTGTTTGAAGTTTGTCGCCCAGCGCAACACAGGCTTTGTAATTATTGTCAATCATATAAAAAATGGTATCAATCTCCAATATCTCAGTATGAATATTTTAATTGGTTCACCCACCAGTGGATATATTGTTAGGTGGACGAGTCAAGACCCGAAAATTTATAGATGTCGTTTTGAAACTGACGATATTTTCGGGATTTATACATATGCTAGTATGAGATTATGATTGAAACAAACGTATTTTATAATGCAAATAAAACTGGGTAACAACTAGTATAACATAAACGCACAGGACTTACCTTGATTTAGGATAATCTACAAATATTTGTATTCATATTCTTTAAGGTAAATGTTGATCTCTTATGTCTGGAAAGTTAATTAACTACACATAATATTAAATATGTGTTGTTTTGTCTCGTCTGTGGTAAGATGTACATAATATGTATTTTTGAGTGGTTTCACATTCCAGATTGTGAGATTTTATTCAATGCACTCGCAACTGCAAGGTTTGGTTGCAATTTTTACAATTAATTGAAGTGGAAATGTGTAAATTTATACAGTTCTAGACTGCGTTTAAGAAGCCAACTTGCGTTTGCGACAGCATCCTTGTAACTCTCGGTGTCGTAAAACAACAGTGTAATATTAATTTTATATTAGCAATTAATTAAGAGTAGGTACTGTGAATTTCAGATTTTTGTTTTTCAACATTCAATCCGAATTCCAAAGCGTTGGCAAGGTCTTTTGGCCGTATATTTAACTAAGACAACGCATGTGGCGCGTAAAATTTTCATTATACGTACTAAATGTCAATTGATAATAAACAAACAGCTTTAATAGTGTAAACTGAATACAACCCATAGGCATAGGCACGCGCCACTTTTAAAACGAAAAGTGGATTGGTTAGGGAATTACTTACAATGTACTGTCGTGATCGAAAACGTGCATAAGTTACAACAAAAAAAAAAACAAAAAAAAACACAAAATTGATAATGAATGTCATTACTATAAACCAGGTAATAAATAACAGGAACTTAAAATGGAGAAAGTGTTTAATGTGTCTGCTTTTTGTTTTTCTTTCAGTCCAGTCAAAGAAGAAATTATTTGCTACCTTTTTGGAATGGCACTTTCTGTCGTTTAAAACTACTAGTTTATTCTCAAAACCCGGATGAAAAAATATTTTTTATTCAACAATATTACCTGTATTGTTATTTTTTTTTGTTTGGTAACTCTCCTTAATATTGTTTTATTTTTAGTGTTTGTTTTTATACCGGCACGGTTTCTGAAATACAACCTAGTGACCGACAGACTTTAGTAATAGGGTCCCGTTTTTACCTTTTAAGTAAGGGAACCCTAAAACGTTTTATTCTCGACGTTACATTGTAAGTATGCTTTGGGCGATAACATTTTGCCTTCATAACAGTGATAACAAATATTTTCGAAAAACGTATGTATTGGTTTATTGACCTTTTAATCTACTGTTACCAATAATTTCACATACTCGTATGTAATAAAATAATGTTATAACTTGATGTTGTGAATTGAACGGGTTAGCCGTTTCTCCGTACAATAATATTATTGTATTAATATTAGGAAAATATTGTTGACATGATTTGCCATTTTAGTAAGTATAATTGCTATAGTTTCATGTCCTATTGAAGTTATGCAATTTTGTTATAAAATGCGTATATTTGGTAAGATTTGTAATGTTTATATTTCTATATTTTTTCTATGTATTGACGAGACATCATTTGAATTCGATACAAAGATAAAGTTGCTCAACATAGTTTGTTCATTTGTTGTAAAGGTTTGATACGAGTTTATTTTTATAAAATTTAATAATTATGGATATACATATTTCGATTTTGACGAAATACCTTAGGTTAATTGTCTATTTTACTATCTACGCTGTTTAGTTATTGAGAAAGCGACATAAAAGCTTTTGACTAAATTTAAATACCTTTATTGAATGCTTTGATATAGGAATTTGCCTATAGCCGAGTCTGCCTAAGAAACATGTGATTTATACACAATGAAATTCATGCCTTGCAATGTAATTTGCGTGTAATAATAAGATCAATAAATATCGGCCTAATGGTCGCTACTTACGGTACGAAAAATCATTAAGACCTTACAAAAGCTTAAAGCTGTAACGATAAATCTACATGTGTGTCTGAGAAAAACTGAACAGTCTGTCCACATGGACAGACTATCATAGTTCTTACACATGTAAGAACTATGAAAATTGCATTTCTTAATGTACAGGCCGGTCATAAAGATTTTTGGTAGCCACCGCGTGTGTGGCGGCTATAATCAAACAGAATCTGTAAATGTTTTTTTTTATTTTTTTGTCAAAATTTAGTTTTACGATTATTCTAGTAGGTACACATTTTGTGCAACTACTTGTCAGATATTGTTCGATAGTCGTACTGTTTGGATGTTTTGTATTCGTAATATAACAAGGGTGGTGCTAAAGGATTGAAAAGTGAAATTTGATACAGGTATTGAAATATAATAATCTCTGCATAGTTTTGTATGACGGGAGAGGAGCAGGAAGATGGAATATGGGGAAAGGAAATATTACGAACTTAAATTAATTTTTATTTTAAAAAAAGTTTTTTATTGTTTAAGCTTTTTATATTAGATAATGTAAGATTTATGGAGCATGACCCTGAATAAGTAACAATCATTACTGTGGTGGGTTCAACGGGAATAGAATATTCCCCATCCACCCATTAGTGGGAGGATAGGTGGGCCGACGGGTCATGGCCCAGATTTATAAATGTTTTATGTTGTAATTGTTCTTATCGATGTTTTAATTAAATGGATGTTCCTGAAAAATTACTTTTAATATTAAGAACCCTTTCGTATCCTATTAAAATTGAATTTTACTATTGATGTAAAACATCTATAGCCGCACGTAAAACCAATTTAAGCCGTGGCGACGCATCGCCACGCTACATAATGGAATATGTATACAGTCTATATGCGTACTAATAGTGTGTACATTGTGGCGACGCGTCGCCAAAAGTATTTTGACGTGACAACGTCTTAAATTAGGTTGCGGCTGGGAGTCACTTATGAAAAAGTGTAACGCCCGGTAACGTTACGATGAGTCACCGAACGAGAGAGAGGCCCGCCAAATGCCTTGCGTCTCTCTCCCACTCAACTATGATCGGTCTGCCGCGCGCGCAGCACGCGGCAGACGTTGTCACGTAAAATCTTCGCCCGTAAAACCGACTTTACAGGCAACCATTTTTTTTTTCAAGAACCCGTATCAATTTTATTTTATTCTGTTTTTTTGTTAAGGCGATAAGTGAAGTTTACTACCAATTTTTTATTTGCGAGTACGTAGGAACCAAAGGTAGTAACATAGGTACATATTATTAGTCACCTTGGCAGCGCTAAGTAAGTAGAATGAAATGAGAATATTTGGTAATGAGGTCACATAAGAATATTTTAAACAAGTTAGAATGTATTAGTAACCGGAGCAGTTATTTTTATTGCCTTTACATTGAAACTAATGTAAATTTGCAAATGAGATACTTTGTGAGATGTGGATTGCACGAATTACCTTTATTCCATCCAGTCCACTAGTAGTTCGATAGTCGAACTTTTTGGATGTTTTTTCCAAAACGTTATACAGACTGATCGAACTATTTGGAAACATGGATTTCAACAGCCTACCGGGGTTGATGATAAAGGGCCTTTTTAGGTTTCCACCTAAAAGGTAAAAACGCGTATTATTGCTAAGACCTATTACTAAGACTCCGCTGTCCGTCTGTCTGTCTCCAGGCTGTATCTCAGAAACCGTAATAGCTAGAAAGCTGAACTTTCACAAGATATGTATTTCCCGTGCCACTATAACAAAAAATACTTTAAAAAAAAATTGAGGGGGGTCCCCATACAATAAACGTGTTTTTTTCGTATTTTTTTTCAGAAATGTTGTGTAAATAATAGGTCAAAATAAGGTAAACCCTTATTAAAGTTTGTCGGTCAGCAGTTCAATTTTTCGTGAAATTTCAAAGTTCATAGAACAACATTTATTTGCTTAGATGTTAGTACTTAGAAAACTATAAAAGTAGTAGACAGTTCATAAGCCAAACTTTGAAGATTTTGTTTCTGTTACCAATAATTTTTATTTTTTTATCTTGAATAGGCTGACTTTAGATCGCAGCTTACCTAATGTTAAGCTTTACTGTGGTCGAAGATGTAACACGCTTACCAAAATTGTACTTCCCAGGAATGTAGGTACTAGTAACGACCCGCGACGTTCCTCGCGTTAAATTGAATTAAAAAGTAGCATATGTGTAGAGAGTCAGTGAAGAGACACCGATACAGAGTTAAAGTTCCAAACTTTGCTACTAAACAGAGAGGGAAGCTTTGCTACTCACTACTTGAGTCTCTGTTTCCTGAGAGGTATCATCCGGGGGTCTTCAAAAGTAGAGTTAATAGGTATCTTAAGGTAAGCGTGCCACACCGTAGACTGCAGCGCAGCTTAACATCAGGCCTAGCTGTAATCAAACGCAAACCTATCAATGATAAAAAAAATCTAAAGTGTGAGTTATCTCTATATTAAATTTCATCCAAATCAGCCCAGCCGTTTCGGCGTGAATAAGTAACAAACATGCTTAGAACATTCGCCTGTACGAGTACCTTTAATATTTTTAGGAAATATATTTTCGCTCTGGTTAAAAGTAGGCCTGTATATTTGTTAATAAGTAACCAAGTATTGTTTTCCAGTAATTTATATAAACGTATAATTTATTTACGAGTATATACCGTCATTAATATTACCTTACGCAGGCATTGACCGAAAAGAAAATGTCACGCAATCAACTTCCTACAAGATCAAACAGCTTAAAAGTCAACAGTTTGCAGACACTTATAGGTAAGACTCGTAAAATTGTAAAGCTTGGTTTAGACTTGATTGGAATTTAAAGTTTCTCAGATTCATGGTTAAAATTTTTAATGATTGTTCTTATACCAGGGTTTTTAAGCATTTGAAAATCCTCTCAAATTTGATCCGGGTCGAAGTGTTTTATCATCATAATCATCATTATCAGTATTTTCATCGGAAATTAAAAACCCGATTTTCTTCATACTCTCGATTATCCGGATTTCTTATTAACCGAATGCCTAACAACAACAATTAGTCAGATTATTCGAGAGTCTACTGTGAATCACATCAATAAGCACATAAATAAGCTTAAAACTTCAGATTCAGTTCTGTTCAGTTGTTTATAAACTCCTCTCCATCCAAAGGTTGCCTGGAAGAGATCGCTTTAAGCGATAAGGCCGCCAATTGTGGCATACTAATTTGTAAGCTCTTTCTTTTTCTTTTTTTTTAAATTTAATGTGTCCAATAAAGAATGTTCTATCTATCTATCTATCTATCTAATTGTATCGTTGAAGTTAATATAGAATAACTCTTTTGTAAGACTCGGTCGCTTATATTGTCTATACACAGCCTTTAACTATAAACTTACGTCACTTTGTGTCCGACAGATTGGCCTTCTTGATTTATTTTGGCGTACGAAGATATTGAAATGAATGTAGGAACTGTATACGTAGTGGTTCGCCTCGACAGCCATCTTTCACTCGCTTTAGTAAATAACGTGTTGAGTAGGTACTGTCAGTTAAGTTATTTGCTTATGTTTATTCACTTCCTATGTCTTGCGAAAATTACCATGTTAATGGTTTTCTTCCGTTAGATTGGTCTATTTAAATACATCTGTTTAAAAGTAGCTTGATGGGAATTTTGGTACATTTACATATTAGCTTATTATAAGCTAGTACTAAAAACTAAATATCCGATGATGTGTGTCATCCGCCAAACCGCACTTGGCCAGCGTGTGACTCTCGCTTAGTGAGACAAGGCCCGGGTATACGGAGACCCGGAGTATCAGCATCAGCAGTAGTGGGGACAAATAGTGGGTTGCTTATGCTATTTATGCTATGTATACCTACATATACCTACTAAGTTACTTGTACAGTTAACCTCTTCATATGATATTGATAACAGTTTGAACTTATAAGATTAACTAGGTACAAAGTAAATATCAATACAATTATTTAGAAAACAAAAAGCCATATAACAATTTTATTTATTTCTAATTATTCTGCTAAAACATGTTATGTATTTTTTCGAATTCACATAGGTATACACTTCATTATAATTCTTCGTCTCTAAGTTCATTTTATGTGTACATAATTTGCTTAGTTCTTAAAGTATTTACTTAGAAATTGCACATAAATTAAAATATATAAATATATATCGTTTCATTTAGGTATTAGGCACGTCATTTTTTCGTCTATTAGACCACTATAGATAAAGTAAACAGGCATATGTATGCAAGCCACAACACTGCGTGATATAATTCTGTGACATTCCACGCATGTGGTCTGCAAAATCATGTTAAATTACATCTATGGGAGGAATTTCGTGTTGCTAACCTAATAGCTTGATAACATAGGTACATACACTGCCGGCCAAAAGTTTGAGACCACCATTCAAAACTTTTGTCATTAGTTAGTATCCCCAAAATATTGGTGATAAAAAAAAAGAAATCTGCACATCTGCGTATTCTATTGCTTTTAAAGATTGTCTAAAACCTTATTCTTTTGTATATATAAGCCAAGTAAAGGGCCATAAACGGTCATTGTTTCCAAACTTTATTCGGAGCCGAGCAAGAGCTGATCCGATAATCCTTTGGTACAAATACCATATATATAATGAATACACTAAAAGAATTAGTGCTTGGTTATATTTCCCAAAATATCTTCTTCGTATGAACTAAGTGGCTAAGCTAAGTGTCGAAAGTTTTCAACCCGCCCGCCGCTTCTGAATTGGCTTAACGACTGCTTGTACTAAGACTAACAGCCGGGACCTACAATTTAACGTGTCTTCCGAACACGGTGGTACACATGGTGGCACCAGATTAAAATGATAGATAGATATACTCACTATTGCAACACAAAAAGAAATACAAAAAATGCCACTTTTAAAACTACAGTCTTGAGTATGGTCACCCATCCAAACAACGTCCGTATCGAACATTGCTTAGCTTCGATGATTGCGTCTGATCACCTCAGCTAGCCGAGCTACAGGCGCTACAATTCTCATTCTCGAAATTATGGAATTAGTAAAAGTAAATGTACAGGACGACCGATAGTTTTAAGCAAGAAATAGTTTAAGTAGACTTTTTATATAAGGAATAATTTTATATAATGACAGGTTACCTATATAGTAAATAAATAATAATTTAGGTAGGTTTTAATAAAGAAAATAATAGAAAATTGAGAAAAATAGGTAGGTGCTCACCCTACAGTAAGGATAGAGTTTAGGTCAGTACCCTGTTAGAAAGAGAGGCTAGAAAGAGATAGCATAATAGAGGGCTCTGATTGGACGAATTAAATAGATTCTAATTGGTGTTCATTTGCAAGTCCAATCAGAGCTCAGACGAAATTTGTATATATTGAGGGCTGGGATCCTGAACAATCACAGTTCGTTCCAGTACCTCAAGCCCTCAAGAAGACTCCAATAAGACTCCCATAAGAAAAAGGAAGAATAAAGACTGGCTGGCCTAAGAAGACTGGTGTTTCCCTTCACAACCCTGCGCATCCCCCCTCTCGAGTTGCGGTGCAGTCACACACGAAAGTCTCCGCCCCCGCTCCCCCGCTCGTTGAAATTGCGTAGGAGCGCGGACGGCCCGGCTGTACCGCACATTTTGGTCCTTCGGGCGCCGGATACTGGGGGTCATCAGTCGTCAGTCGTCGGTCATCGAGCCAGTCATCAGTGAAGTCAGCGACGTCAACATGCCAGTGACGCGCTCAACGGGAAAAGGAAAGAAGATCGCGACGGAGCTTCAACAGTCGTCATCATCGGGTGCTACGACAACGTCAGCCGTCACAAGCCAGTCCATCTGCACGGCACACACCGGCATCACCTACGGCACCACGACCACGGGCACCGCCGCCGCCATTGAAGCATACGAAGCCGAAGATATTATGGAATCCAGGAGGAATGAACCTGAGGTGCTGGAACGAGCCTTGTCACCCGAACCGCCAGAACCGCCAGCTCCTATAGTCATAGAAGGCGGGAATGCACAACCGTTGGTGCATGGAGCAGAAAAGAAACAGAATAGCAAGCCAGTCAAGTCAACGTCATCGAAGTCATCGAAGACATACAAGAGACTAAAGGCCAAGGAGGAGGTAGCACGCCTCAAGCTGGAGCTAGCTGCAGCACGACTTGCCGTACTTGAAGCGGACTCCGACACGGACGACGATGGATCCGAGTTCTCGAAAATGGAATCGACACAACGTGTCGACGCTTGGTTCAGAGAGAAGAAAGGACCCACAACGCTGGCCGAAAGTGATGAACATCAGCAACAGAAGACTGCTGAAAATAATATACCAGTGATTGTGGACAGTTTGAAACCAAGTGTATGTGAAATAGTGAAAAGGAGCCCACAGACGTCGGAAGAACATAGTGCAAAGCAACAAGTCATTGAACAGCCAGATTTTGCGAAGTTTACTGAAGCGATAACACACGCCGTGAGGTCTTCGAGACCGAAAATGATGGAGCTGCCTTTCTTCAATGGAGCACACCAGGAGTGGCTCAACTTTAGTGCAGCATACAAAGAAACGGAGCAGCTGTTCTCGAAAGCGGAGAATCTGAACAGACTTCGAAAACATTTGAAAGGAAAAGCCAAAGAAGCTGTTGAGAGTCAACTGATCAGCAACACGGATCCAGCTGAAGTTCTGGAACACCTGGAAAGGAGATTTGGAAGACCCGATGTGATAGCACGGATGGAGATCAACGCACTGAAAACGCTGCCGCGCCTCACCGAGTCTCCAAAGGATATTTGTGTTTATTATAGCAAGATTGCTAATTCAGTGACAACATTGAAGACATTGAACTGTGTGTATCATCTGTACAACGTGGAAGTTTCTCAAGCTTTAATTGACAAGATGACACCGACAATGCGCTTCCGGTTCTTCGATTTTGCTGCCACTCTCCCTAAGGATGAACCCAAGCTGCTGACAATAGAGAAGTTCTTCAAGAGAGAAGCAGAATTGTGCGGACCATACGCTGAACCGGAACAAGTGAAAGTGGAAACTGTGCAACAAACGAGACGACCTCAGAGACTGTATAGTGTGAACGATATAAATGGACTGTCTAGAACAATAGTGAAGTGTTTATTATGTGAAAGTGATCACACTATTGAAAAGTGTTCAAAGTTTAAGGACTGTGACACAAGTGAAAGGTGGGACATTGCTAAGCAAAAGAAGTTGTGTTTCCGATGCTTACGTTTTAGAAATAAAACACACTCGTGTCGTCAACAATCGTGCGGTATCAACGGATGCAAGTTCTACCACAACAGAATGTTGCATCATCATAAAGCACAGAAGAAAGAAGAAAGTGAAGATAAGGAACAACCCGAGGTCATCAACTCAGCGTGGACTTCGAGGAAGCAGTCTTATCTGAAGATAGTGCCAGTGACAGTGAAGGGCCCAATAGACACTGTGAAAACTTACGCGCTCCTCGACGATGGTTCAACAGTGACACTCATCGATGAGAAAATAGCGAATAAAATCGGAGCGCCGGGACCCATAGAACCACTGAAGATAGAGTCAATCAACGCATTGAAAACTGCACATTCAAACTCAAGAAGAGTGGATGTCACCTTGAAAGGAGCCAATAACAACGTGCAGAGGATTCAAGCAAGAACAGTGAAGAATCTTCAAGTGACAGCACAACAAGTTTCATCAGAGCACATTGGAGAATGTAAACATCTACGATCCATCACCAAGTTCATCACCTACGAGCACGCGAAGCCAGGAATACTCATCGGGCAAGACAACTGGCATCTCCTCGTCACCAAAGGACTTCGAAGAGGACCACGAGACCAACCAGTGGCTTCACTCACTCCGCTGGGATGGGTACTTCACGGAAGCCAGACCCGATCGACAGGAAATAGCGACTTCGTCAACCATCTTATAGAAGAACAAATAGAGGAAAACATGGATGAACTAATGAAGAAGTATTTCACAATGGACGCGCTCTGCATCAACCCACAGAAACCGAAATCGGATCCAGAGGAACAAGCACTACGTATTCTAGAAAGGCATACAGTCCACATCGATAACTCAAGATACGAAACTGCTCTACTTTGGAGAACAGAGGATGCAGTGCTCCCCGACAACTACGAGAACTCATTGAAAAGGCTCCACGGAATAGAGAAGAAACTCGACAAAGATCCACTTCTTAAACTGAAGTACACAGAACAAATGGAAGATCTTGTGAGGAAAGGATACGCAGAACCAGCACCAGAAAGGAAAACAGAAAATAGAACATGGTATCTGCCACATTTTGGAGTTGTGAATCCATTGAAACCAGAGAAGCTACGTGTTGTCCACGACGCCGCAGCCAAAACGAAAGGAACTTCACTCAACGACATGCTGCACAAAGGTCCTGATTTATTGGAGTCGCTGCCGGGAGTCGTCATGCGGTTCAGACAACATCAGATAGCGGTGACAGCAGACATCAAGGAAATGTTTATGCGAGTGAAACTACGAGAGGAAGATAGAGATGCACTTCGATACCTCTGGAGAGGCAATAGGAGAGATGATCAGCCACCAGAAGAATACAGAATGACATCATTGATATTCGGCGCTTCATGTTCACCAGCAACAGCCATTTTTGTGAAGAACCTGAACGCAAAGAAGTATGAAGAGGCATATCCAGATGCAACGAAAGCGATAGTGAAGAAGCATTATGTCGACGATTATTTGGACAGCTTCAAGAGTTTAGAAGAGGCAATCAAGATTACAGAACAAGTCAGAAACATACAGAAGAAAGCCAACTTCGAACTCAAACAATGGAAATCAAATTCTACGAAACTTCTAGAAGCCATAGGAGAAACTGAAAATAGAGAAGGCATAGAACTCTACAAGTCAGAAGACAGAATGGAAAGAGTACTTGGACTCATATGGAAACCAGAAAAGGACGAGTTCACCTTCAACCTCGACTTGACAAGAATCCCACCGACACTTATTGAAGGAAAGAAGCCAACTAAGAGAGAAGCTTTGAAGATAGTCATGTCACTCTTCGATCCGTTGGGCTTCGCATCACCAGTCACCATCAGAGCAAAACAGATTCTACAAGAAGTCTGGCGACGTGGGACATCTTGGGACAGCGAGATAGATGAAGATCTAGCAGTACAATGGCGAAACTGGATAATAGAATTGAAGAATTTGACAAATGTGGCGATAACAAGATGTTATTTGAACTACAGCGACGCCACATCTCTACAGCTACATGTTTTCACCGATGCAAGTGAAGCAGCCTACTCAGCAGTCTTGTTCTGGAGATCGACTGCACCAAATGGAGACATCAGCGTGTCACTCATCATAGCGAAGGCGAAAGTTGCACCATTGAAGCTCACATCTATTCCGAGACTGGAACTTCAAGCCGCAGTAATGGGGACACGACTGGCAGAAACAGTTATCAGAGAACACGAAAGGAAGCCAGATACGAAGATATTCTGGACAGACAGCAAGACAGCTTTAACATGGATCAAGACAGGATCACGATCGTATAAACCATATGTTGCTCATCGACTTGCTGCGATTGAAGAAACAACGAAAGTGCAAGAGTGGCGATGGGTACCGACGAAACTCAACATCGCGGACGACGCCACGAGAGATGTACCAATCAACTTCGACAGGAATCATCGATGGTACAAAGGCCCAGAATTTCTGTATCAAGGAGAAGACTTCTGGCCGAAAGAGAAAGAAATAAGGACATCAGCAGAACCGACAGGAGAAGAAAGAGTCAACCACGTGAGAGAAGATGAAGAATCATCATTATCAGAAGCCCTGCCGGACGTTTCCCGATTCTCCAGATGGGAAAGACTCTGCCGATCAACAGCGAGAATTCTACAGTTTATTCAACTATGTCGTACAACCAAGGAAAACGTGAATTACAAAAGGACGTTGAAGAACAAAGAAAAGGATCCAGATTGGAGAAATAAGAAAACAAAGAAAGGCACAACGAAACCTCTTCAACGATCAAAGATAGAAGAAAGGAAATTTTTGACACTACCAGCTGAACTCTTGACAAAAGCAGAAGAGCTTTTAATGAAATCGTCACAACAGGAAGCCTTCAAACAAGAAATTGAAGATTTTAAGAAACAGAAGACGGTCAGCAAAGATAGCAGATTGAACCAACTCAGCGTCAAAATAGAAGATGGAATCGTCAGATTAAGAAGTCGCATAGAAGCAGCAGAACAGATCTCAGAAAGAGTAAAGACACCAATGATATTGGACGGAAGTCACACGACAGTCAAACTTTGGATAGAGAATGTACATAGAAGACTTCATCATGCAGGAGTAGAAACCACCGTCAACGAGTGTCGTCAACACTATTGGATACTTCGGTTGCGACCAACGACGCGTACAATTTTAAAGAGATGTCTACACTGCAGATTGAAGACCTTAACTCCGTCATATCCACGAACAGGTGATCTACCATCATGTCGTCTAGCTCACCATCAAAGGCCATTCACATACACTGGAGTGGATTACTTTGGACCGTTGACAATAACAGTTGGAAGAACACATCAGAAAAGGTATGTCGCAATCTTCACATGTCTGACAACGAGAGGAATCCACCTGGAGGTGGCGGGATCATTGAGCAGCAGCTCTGCCATCATGGCACTCAGGAGAATGATAGCGAGAAGAGGATGTCCCACAGAAATATGGTCAGACAACGGAACAAACTTGAAAGCAGCTGATCGGGAACTTCGAGAAACAGTGGAAGCGGAAACAGCGGAGGAAGCATCAAGGAGAAGAATCTCATGGCGCTTCATACCCCCCGGAGCACCGTTCATGGGAGGAGCATGGGAGCGAATGGTCAGGTCAGTCAAGACAGCACTCTCAGCTACGCTACATGAGAAGTACCCGACAGAAGAAGTCCTCAGCACACTACTGGCAGAAGTGGAGTACACCGTCAACAGCAGGCCACTAACGCACGTATCAGTCGACGCGCAAGATCCAGAAGCCCTGACTCCAAACCACTTCTTACTGGGAGGACCTGGAAGAGTACCAACGCCTGGGAAATTCAACGAAAGAGACACAGTCACGATGTCCAGCTGGCGAGCCTCACAGAAGCTGACAGAAGATTTCTGGGACCGATGGATGAAAGAGTACCTCCCGACACTTCAAGAACGGCGGGAGCCCCATGGTAAAGGGCCCGAACTCAAAACGGGTGACCTAGTTCTGATCATCGACCCGAACCTGCCCAGAAACACATGGCTACGAGGAAAAGTCATCACCACATTCCCTGGACCAGACGACATCGTGAGGACAGCCGACATTCAGACGCAGCATGGCATTCTACGTCGGCCTACAAGGAAACTAGTCATCCTACCAATAGAAGACAACAGCGAGCTTACGGCGGTCGACGGCGAGGTTCCGGTGACAAGGGACAACGGCAGCCCTGCAACGTCGAGCCACAGCGTCGTTCCTGTACCGAGGAGTGCGGCGAGACCACACGGCGGGAGAGATGTACAGGACGACCGATAGTTTTAAGCAAGAAATAGTTTAAGTAGACTTTTTATATAAGGAATAATTTTATATAATGACAGGTTACCTATATAGTAAATAAATAATAATTTAGGTAGGTTTTAATAAAGAAAATAATAGAAAATTGAGAAAAATAGGTAGGTGCTCACCCTACAGTAAGGATAGAGTTTAGGTCAGTACCCTGTTAGAAAGAGAGGCTAGAAAGAGATAGCATAATAGAGGGCTCTGATTGGACGAATTAAATAGATTCTAATTGGTGTTCATTTGCAAGTCCAATCAGAGCTCAGACGAAATTTGTATATATTGAGGGCTGGGATCCTGAACAATCACAGTTCGTTCCAGTACCTCAAGCCCTCAAGAAGACTCCAATAAGACTCCCATAAGAAAAAGGAAGAATAAAGACTGGCTGGCCTAAGAAGACTGGTGTTTCCCTTCACAACCCTGCGCATCCCCCCTCTCGAGTTGCGGTGCAGTCACACACGAAAGTCTCCGCCCCCGCTCCCCCGCTCGTTGAAATTGCGTAGGAGCGCGGACGGCCCGGCTGTACCGCACAGTAAAAGTAAAACATAGAGTCGTACATAGAGTCAAAAGTAAATGAGGATGTATCTTATATCAGTAAGGTATGGGTATAGCTATTGTAAAAAATAGTTTTTAGGTATAGTTTTAAGTATGAACGTCTTAAGATAAAAAAATATGTTACAAAGTAACTTTTTATCTCTGAAATTCAATATACGTTTGTACCTTATTAAATAAGTGCATTTGCAAAGCAACCTGAAGGACACTGAAACGACCTTTCACGTACTCAAGACTAAAGCTCTAAACTCGTCTACTCTCAAGAAGCTATTATTTTCGTCTGTCATTACGTACTAACATTACTTATCTACCTGAAATTAGCATCAATCAATCCAGTGTAAGTAACATTTAAGACAGCAGGCTTATGTGTCAAAATGTAAACATGATATTTAACTCCAAGGCTTTCGTAACCCGCCCTAGCTTCGGCAAGCGGAACAAACGAAATCGAAAGGCTATCTCTGACTCAGAATGGCGTAGGTAAGCTAGTTACATACAGTACGCTAGCTCACCTTGGCAATGAAAGTGAAGTGAGCACAGCAGGCATCAACTACTATAAAAACCGGAGCACTCCTTAACGAAATTATTCAGTTGCCAACACTAGAAGCATAAACATGTACGCCAAGGTGTGTAACAATGAGTTTTAGTGAAGCTTTTGTATCATAAAATAACTACTATAATTGTTATAATATAATCTAGTTTACGTGCAACTGTATTGAATTGCTCAAGTCCAGTGTGACTGTTATATTGACTAAGAAATTTAGTGCAGACTTTCTCTACTTAGAAAAGCTATTCGATTTATTAACAAATTAATTTTAAAATATTTTTGTGTACTAATTTACAGCTGATCGTCGCCCTTTGCGCCCTGGGAGTGGCCCACTCCAGCGGTCTCCACGGAGTCGCCCCCCTGGCTTACAGCACTCACGCCATCGCTGCCCCGGCTGTAGTCACCAAGACCATCTCCCCGGCTGTGAGCTCCGTCTCCTCCTACTCGACCCACACCGCTCACGGTGGTCACGCCACCTACGCCGCTGCCCCCATCGTGGCCAAGACCTACGCCGCTGCCCCCGCTGTAGCCGCTTACGCTGCTGCCCCCGCCGTGGCCTACTCCGCTGCCCCCGCTGTCGTGACCAAGACCATCACCCCCGCCGTGTCTTCCATCTCTTCTTACTCCACCCAGACCGCTCACGGTAGCCCCGCGTACGCCGCCTACTCTGCCCCCGCCTACGCTGCCTACTCCGCCCCTGCCTACGCTGCTTACTCCGCCCCCGTCGTCGCCAAGACCTATGCCGCTGCCCCCGCTGTTGTGACCAAGACCATCAGCCCCGCCGTGTCTTCTGTCTCCTCCTACTCCAGCAGCACCTCTCACGGATCCCCCGTGGCTTACGCCGCTGCCCCCATCGTGGCTAAGACCTACGCCGCTGCCCCCGCTGTGGCCACCTACGCCGCTGCCCCCGCTGTTGCCTACAGCGCTCCCGCCGTCTCCTACTCTCACGGTTACTCTGCCCCCGTGCTCGCTAAGACTGTTGCCGCCCCCGCGTACGCCACTTACGCCGCTGCCGCCCCCGCGTACACCACTTACGCCGCTGCCGCCCCCGTCCTGAAATCAGCTGTGGCGTACTCTGCCGCCCCCGCTGTCTCCCACATCTCTTACAGCGCCCACGGTGCTAACTACGGTTGGTAAACGAACTGAATCATAGACGCATTTGTAAATAGAACAATGTAAAAAAATAATAAAACGACTTGCCATAAACTAAACTTCCGTCTTTGATTTTCTTAGTACATACTTCTATCAGGCTAGTATAATTTAATACGTTGATTATCAATGTTTATAAGTTTCAAGCTCTGGCAAAAAAATCACGATCTAGTGTTTTGCAAGCGGCGGTTCTTAGTTAACCGACTACCTAACGTGAAAGTACCTCCACATAGAATACATATACGAGTAACTTGTGTCAATAAAGAAAGCTTTTAAATTTCATTTGCAAAATCAAAACCTTAGCAAAACCGAGTGAGTAATATGAAGTGAACTTTTAGATGTTTTCTTTATTAAATCGAGTAATAAATTCACATTGGATCTAACTTATGCATATCATTGTGAGTCATTGTCATTCTATGGTAATAAGTAAGTTGCATAGCTGCTGAGTGCGGGTGAAGCGTTTAATTAATTGTTTGAATGCCAAACAAACAAACTGCCTAAAGTTACATAACTCGAGAGGAAGTAATAAAGTAAAGGTTACTAAATTACGAATAAACAAACATCTTCGTGCAGTGACATTGTCGAACGAAATTTTAATTAGTTTGAAGTGTTGCTTTATTATAACTTATGTTTGTTCAGAATAATAATTAAAATGATTATGACCTTTAAATTAAAGTGCTATCAACGAGAGCTTCTTTTATAATAGATTTTACATAATAATAATGTCTAATGTACATAATATAACTTATGTATATAAGACTATCAATGCATATGTCACATAATATAAGCAACACAAAGTGTGATATTTGTATTTTTTTCTATGGATATATTTTATAAAGAGAGTTAGATAGGTACATAGATAGTGTAGGTACAGTAGTAATGTAGTATAGAAACAAAGAAATAATACTATTTTAACATCTGAAAACCTGTTTTGAAGATTAAAATTATTAGGTTACAAACTATAAGTCTTACTTACATAGATGTAAGAACTTATATATGAGAATACTTCGAAGTTTTAACATGATGTTGGTATGATATCTATTTTTATACTAGCTGACTCGACAAACGTTGTTTTCCCTAAAAAAATAGATAGTAGCCTATTCTCAGACCTACTGAATACGCATATAAAATTAGGAAAATCGGTCAAGTCGTTTTGGAGGAGTACGGTAACTAATATTGTGACATGGAAATTTTATATATAAGAAGATATACATACAAGTTTTTCGCACCCAAGCAATACGCAAGCATCTGTAATGAGAGTACTTAGGTACATAGTTGCAAGGGCAAACATTCTCGGTGAGAATATTATATTTATCATTTCAGTGTAGCTTCCGTTAACTGTTCCATAACTGTCAATGAATTTGTTTGCGGTTTATTATTTTACTGTCAAAATAAAGCGTGAGAAATAGCGCTTGTTTTTAGGGTTAAAAGTTAAAGATGAGACCCTATTACTAAGCCTCCGCTGTCTCTTATGTATTTCCCGTGTCGCTATAACTACAAATACTAAAAATAAAAAAATATACATGGGGGTATGCAAAATGCATGCCTATGCAAAAAACGTGTTTTTTTCGTATACTTTTTTACTTGTTACCAAAGACACTACGATAACCTAAGTAGAGTTTTTAAGCACACATACTTTTAAACACCACAAGAATAATAAACGTAGTCACCGGCCATCCGGCTTGCCGTATCCGCATAGCTAATAACGTGAATAGTAGCTAGACCCGTAGGTAGAGACACAACAAAATCAAGTTACAACCAATGATTTAATACAGATCCTACACAGATTTTGCTCTCCAATGTTGTGCACCATTTGATGACATTAGTATACGACAAAATTAGATCGTGCATCGTGTAAACTCTTATTTTTATCACCTGAGGGGCTATTTCTCAATATCACACGTTTTAGTTTTGCAACGCGTAGCTCATCTTGATGAGACGACCAGTTTCTTCTAAAGGTATATAAGAGAATGTTACATTAATTTATGAAATATTTTGTCAGCTAAACTGGTCCACGATGCATCTCAAGGTACGGGTGAAATGGAGCGTGATTTTTTATATGTTTTTTGGAACAATTTTATAGGTTTACTCATATTTTCTTTCACAGATTCTGATTGGGGTGCTGTGCGTAGGGTTAGCTACAGCTAGCCCCAAAGCTGATCCTAATCCTGAGCCGAAACCGTCACCGAAGGCGTCACCTCAGTTCATTCAAGGTTACCCTGGTGTGCAACCAAACTATTATCCCGGTGGTTCAAGTTATTTCGGACAAGAAATCGCTCCTCAACCAATTCTGGGACAGCCTTCGGCTGGAAGTTACGGATTGAGTTTTGAACAGCCAAACTACGGACCTTTTGGAAACGCTTATAGTGCTCAGCAAGCTCAACAAGTGCAGCAAGTGTATCCTCAACCGGTAGCAGGTAACTACTACCAGTCCCCGCAACCGGTTCCGTTATATCCCGGTGGATCGCCTCAATACAGTGTACCAGTGAATCAGTATGAGGCAGCTAGGCTGTGGCCAAAGGCATTGATTAGTCCTGCCGGATCTCCATCCCCCGTACCGGATAGTTTAGCCCGAGCATATTACGCAGTGTCTACACCTAGTCCTTTAACCTATCAATCGCCATCTGATATGCCTGTAACACCTCCTGCCGCACCTCCGTCGCCGCAGCAACCCGTTCCCGTCCCAGTGAAGGTTTACAGTCCTCCTCCTCCTGTTTCCACGCCACCCACTTACGTGACTAACTACCAGAAATATACTCCCCCAGCTTCTGAGGTTCAGAAGTACGCACATCCAACAGGATTTTCGTTTTCGACCACGAGTGCTCCTATTAAGAAGTACGAACCACCTACCACCCGCTACCCAGTGGGATATCAGTCTACCCCGGCTCCTTTCAAACTAAGCTACCAGCAATCCACTCCAGCACCTCAAGTACAATATCAGCCGACTTCATCACCCTTCAAACTTAGCTACCAGTCTACAACCACGCCCCAAGTTCAATATCAGCCAACCCCAACTCCCTACAAATATAGCTTCCAGCAATCCGCTCAAACGCCCCAAGCACAATATCAGTCTACACCAGCTCCCAGAGTACAAGTTCAGTATCAGTCGACCCCGCCTCCTCCAGCCCAGGCCCAGTACCAATCTACGTCAGTGCCCAGAGTACAAGTTCAATACCAGTCGACCCCACTTCCTCCAGTGCAGGCTCAGTACCAATCTACTCCAGCTCCACCACCTCAAATTAAATATCAACCTACTCCGTTACCACCTGTTCAATTGTCATACAAATATAGTCAACAGTCACAACCAGCTTACTATTCAACACCGGAACCCTATCAATTCAATTACCAATACCCTGGAGTTTCATCTCGTTCGCCATTCGCTGGTTACCAACAACCCACTCCCGCTCCTTATGTAGATCAATACCAACAGACACTGTCTCCTTTTGGGGCGCAATATCAACAGCCCACGGCTTCTCCGTTTTTGGCAGATTACCAACGCATTCCTGTTCCAGTGGGCTATCCGCAGAACACGTATCAAGGACAGCCAGATATACAATCAGCGTCAGTTACTTCTAAGCCCATCACCGTTGTTCCGACGAGTCCTCCCCCAGATAGAACTGTATCTATAACGGAGAATACCTTTATCCCTATACCCACGTCACCCTCCCCTACAAGCAAACCATTAGCCACAATTGTCAAGTCAGAATATAACGCAGGAACTGTCTCACCTCAATATAACCATATCCCACTCTATTCTAATGCTAGCCCTTACGAATATGGTAAAAATGCTTACTCACCAGAGTCTGGAAAATCTGCCTACCTTACCTATGCTCCTATGAAATCTTACGCGGCCTACGCTCCATCGACTGCAGTGTCCCATGTCTCATACAACGACTTACACCACAGTTACAGCTACTAAAGCTGAAAAAAATATTGTTTAAAGTGTAAAAGACTACGAAAAGACTCGATAATTTAATGTATTTTAAGAGCTTTAAATGTTTCGAATAAAACTGTTATCTATTTCGTGGTATTATTGCTTGTTAATGCCTTATTATTAGATCAGGATTGACATATTTTATGCTAAAGAATTACTACTATTATTTTATTCAAATGAGGGGCCAAATGTGACCGCTAAATCCTGCGATGAAAGGTGACATCTCAACTGAAGATTCTAGATTTTTTGTGACATAATCGCCTAATTTATGAATATCAGTGGTTGCACAAATGAAAATACATAAGCGTTATAATGGTTTAGAGGTTTCTTTTCCAATACCTTAAGGTTTAGGTAAATACTGAAAGCAACCTTATGGTGATAAAAAAATTGAACCAGGAGATTTATGTACGTCATTATTACAAAAAATCATACCTTAGAAAAATGCTTAATAATTACATAGGCGCAATAATGGGAACTTTGGTTCCGCTCACTTTTATTATGTATATTTTATGGATTAATGCATGATAAATGTTGTCAATATTAAAAAATAAATAAAAGGGAAGATGCCAATAATCATCCTACAAAGCCCAAAAGAACAAATAAAACCTACCTTTATATACATTCTCTATAAAAATAAGATTATTACATATCTCGACATTTAAAACATGCTAATAAATTCTAGATAGACAATAAGAAAAAATAATAATCATATAATAAACAATCAAACATCCATATAAATGAAAGAACAAATGTGGTGCTGGTTACACCACATATAACTCAAGAACAGTGGAACGGATGTAGCTGAAAATGGGTGGAGAAGTAGTTTAGAACCAGGAGACTGACATAAGATATTGTTTGTCCTGGATTAACGGGGGCAGCTAGTAAATTCTAAACAGTCGGTAAGGATATAAGCATTAAGCATAGCATATTCAGCCCACTATACGTTCCCACTGCTGGGACTCGGGGCCTTCTCTGACGACGAGAGAGACATAGGTCATCCACCACGCTGGCTTAGTGCGGGTTGGTGAATGACACACGTCTTCGGATATTGTAGTTCTTAAACGTGCCGGTTTCCTCACGATGTTTTCCTTTACCGTAAAGCGAGTGCAAATCCACGTATAACTTGAAAAACAAGTCAATGGTGTAGGGCTGGGTTCGAACCAGGCCCTGTCTGATTGAAAAGCAGACAGTTTTACCACTGAGCCACACTCGCTATAGTAAGGATATAATGGCGACAATTTCATAACAATTTTAACACTCACTCGTCTGCCAAGTGGTTACTAAGAAATGAAGTCACTAGGTATGAGAACTAGTTTGTTACTCTCGTATATTGCAATAACCTGTCTCGTGCTAGTTGTGTGATATTTTTGGATTTAATTTATTCGTGCTTTGCTATTAAACGTTTGGCGTTCCGTGTTAGAGTTGTGAAAACGGAAACAGGCTGTCTGTTTGTGATTTGCCGTTTGTTTGGGGTTGATAAATTATTTATATGTGGTAAAAATGTTAAGGTCCTTGAGAATATGATTCTTCTTCTTCTTCGTATGAGCTAAGTGGCTCTGGTGTCGAGAGTTTTCAAGCCGCCCGAAGGCCTCTGACTTGGCTTAAGGACTGCTTGTACTAAGACTAACAGCCGGGACCTACAATTTAACGTGTCATCCGACCCACGGTAGCGCCCAGATGAAAATGCCACTTGAAAAACAACAGTCTTGTGCGTGGTCACCCATCCAAACACCGTTCGCATCGATCGTAGCTTAGCTTCGATAATCGCGTCAGATCACCTTAGCTAGCCGAGTTTCAGGCGCTACTAGAAAATAATAGAATATTTTGTATTTCTGATTAAGTTTCGCTTTTAATTGCATTTCAATTTCACTTAATTACTTTTCTGGCAGATATAAACAAAAAAATATTTGGCTGGTTATATATTATGTAAATTATTAACATAGTGTAAAGCTTAGATCAAAGACGCGCCGATTTTGTTATCATTAACTTAGGTGTTATTTCAATCCAACTGTAATATAATAAATGCGAAAGTTTGTGTGTGTGTATATGTTTGTTACCTACTTCCACACTCTCAAACGGCTGGACAGATTTTGATGAGATTTATAATGAAGATAGATGAGATTTTGGATTAACTATTTAGTTATTATTAATTAGCAATTTTTTATCCCGGATTAACTTCTTTATGTCCCGGATTTAAGCGGGTAACACCGCGGGGCGTAACTAGTAGTACATAATAATGACGAGTAAATCTAAATATTTTTTTAATAAAGCATAATTAGCCTTTGATGATTACCCAGCACAATTAATTTAATGTTAAATTCATTCATTCATTCATACAATATTTAAGAGGTGGGCTCTTGTCTGTGGAGTTTTTTCCAGGTAGTTCTGTCTTCGGCCAAATCCTTGACCTCCCTATACGACATGACTTTCGCCTTCTCCTTATTTTGGTCTAAATATGATCTTCTAGGTCTAGGAAGAGGAAGACCTAGAAGATTAATGTTAAATATTTATCCTAAATACGTAAAACTCTTATATAAAAATTTTAAATTATTTTTGTCTTTAGGTGATATAATTATGTTTGATTTATTCTACGGAACCATTAGATATGGAAGTCGTATTAGGATTGTTAAGTAAGAACTTTGATTTACAACTGATTGGCAAGCACAACTTTAATAATGCGGAAAATTGTAAAACTAGTTCTTGGTAACATTTTATTGTAATGATTGTGAATTAATTAATATTTTAGTAAAGTACAACAGTTCTGACGTATTCTTTAGATCTGGTAGAGTACTACAAAGATATCAAGTTGTAACACATAAATCTAAATACCTATAGGAGAATTGGATGTGTGTGTGTGTGTGTATGGTAGAAATATTTTATGTTAATAAGAATCTTAATCTTAAGAATCTTGTCCACTTAAAATCGTAACACAGTTTGGAGCATCAACTCCGTACTAAAATGTTTAAAGAATTGAAACTTGTATAGTTTTTGGCGTACCTAATTATATGGGTTCGTATATGGGCCGTTATATGGGTTTGTATAGGGTTGACAGATGTAAACACCAAAATATCACAAAATACAAAATATATTTCGTTTAAAACATAACTTTACAATATTTACAGTTGTGTACAAAAATAATCGGTTAACCAATAAATAATTAATCAACAATTGTTTACAACGTTTACCAGCCGTAGTTGGCTCCCAGGCCGGAGTAAGTGACGTGGGAGACAGCGGGGGCAGCGGAGTAGCTGTGTACGGCGGGGGCAAGGGTCTTGGTCACCACCGGGGCGGAGTAGGAGTAAGCGGGGGCAGCCGCGGCGTAGGTCTGGTAAGCGGGAGCGGCGTGAGAGATGGAAGAGTAAGACACAGCGGGACTGATGGTCTTAGTCACGACAGGGGCGGAGTAGGTAGAGTAGGCGGGGGCAGCAACAGTCTTCAGAACGGGAGCGGCAGCAGCGTAGGTCTGGTAAGCGGGGGCAGCGTGAGAGATGGAAGAGTAAGAGACAGCGGGAGAGATGGTCTTCACAACGGGGGCAGCCGCAGCGTAGGTGTGGTAAGCGGGAGCGGCGGCAGCGTAGGTCTGGTAGGCAGGAGCGGCGTGAGAGATGGAGGAGTAAGACACGGCGGGAGCGACGGTCTTAGCCACAACAGGGGCGGAGTAGGCAGAGTAAGTGGGAGCGGAGTAGGCAGAGTAAGCGGGAGCGGCGTAGTGGACGGGGGTGGCGATCGTCTTGGTCACGACGGGGGCAGCGTGGGAGATCGAAGAGTAAGACACAGCGGGAGCGATCGACTTCGTGACCACAGGGGCGGCGTAAGACTGGACGACGGGGCTGCCGTAGGAGTAGGTGTTTCCGTGCGAGATGGAAGAGTAAGAGACAGCAGGGGCGATGCTCTTAGCCACAACCGGACCAGCGGCGTATGTGGCGACGGGAGCAGCGGCGTAAGTGGCGACTGGGGCGATGGTCTTGGCTACCACGGGGCCGGCGGAGTAGGCTACGGGTCCATGAGACGTGTGGCTGGAGAAGGACACCGAGGATACAGCGGGGGCAGAGCTGTAGGCTACGGGGGCAGCGGCCAGGAGGTTGCCAGCGGAGGCGATGCCAGCCGCGCACAGGAAGATTACAACCTGGAAAAAAGACACAATTAGTTTTACACTTAGAGAAGATTATCTTGTAAATGACCTTCGCCTCTTAAAGGCGCGCCTTTATGAGAGTCTGTGTCAGCCAAGAACACCAATGATGAACGATAGATATACAAAAGAGATATATTATTAGTTTATGGGTGTTTTGAAAATCTCATGACACCAAAGCTACTAAGATCCCACAATTATTAAAAAGGTAACAAAAATCTAAGAGTTACTTAAGATAAAAGATATTATTTTTTAAAAGGTACATCTAAATTGCAATTATTGTAACTTTGCAACTGAGCTTAAATTGAATGGTTAATTAAGATTGATGATCTAAAAAGCTCACGATAATCAAAATACTTATCACAAAAAAAATCGACTAGATGAATATTTCGTAAATACATTGAATGCTCATTTGGAGCAAATACTATCACGTGGTCTAGAATCTATTTGATACAGAATTCTAGATTCTTAACAAAATACTGTAACACCGAATAAAAAAATAAAATCCCTCTGTACCTTGGAGTACATGTTTGTATGGTACGTTGTTACTGATTGTAATAATTTTTGGAGCACTTGCTTTCGCTTTTATATCGTCGAGTGCAAACTGGTATTCACATTGGATCACAGTGGATCAGCCTGAGGCTTCTCTTTTCAATGCCAAGGCGAGTCTGTGCCGCGATAATTAAATTGTGTAACCAACAAGTACGGGTATGGTTACCTACATTTAAAGTAATAGCATATCGGAAAAAAATGAGGAAATCCGTTTCGGATACGGAATCTTGGTTTTATGGCAAGTGGGTAAGAAGCTACTTAGTTTAATTAGACAAGTTACAGTTGAAATAATATTGATTAACATTAAGTGTTTTACTGTAATAACTGTGATCCACATATGTAATACAGTAAATAATAATAATTCCACTAGTGTTCGGGCGGCATGAAAACTCTCGACACTAGGGCTTGGCCACTTAACGAAGAAGAAGACAGTAAATCGAGTACAGTTCATACAAAGATTGCAAAACAGTGTTAATACGTTTGTTATTTCGACGAATCTTTAAAGTGATTGTCCCTATATAGGATGCGATTATAGGATCCTACAAAAGAACCAGGACAAAGGACCAAATTTTATAGGGACGCATGTATTATGCTCGTATATTTTTGTAACTGTTCAAATATCTGAGTTTGGTAGTTACGTATCATCCAATCAGCGGCTCGTCCCGGCTTTGCACGGGTTTTAAAATAATCTAAGTTGCTAAAACATATTCTAGAAGATATTTTAAACTTGTCTATAAGTTTTTTATTTTAACTGAAGAAAATGAAAATGGTGGATATATGGATTTGCTTTAACTCTGCGCGTTACCTTTTTACCTTGTGTTTAGATTAGGAAAGAGAAAGGTAAAAGGTTCCTCATTATAAGATTTACAGAGCTTACGACTAATATTCAACTCCTTTAGCTAATGGATCGATCTGACTTAAGGTCTGTATTTTGACATACTCGTACTATCATGTTTTTATAGATGTAATAGAGAGTATTTTAGTGCCAACTTTTACGAGCAAACTAAATGCGGGATTCTAGAATTTTGCAGAAAAATACTGTTATTCACACAAAAAGTCACCGACGCACAGCTAAATATAATGCATAAAAATATAGCGTTTAAACTGTTTGTTCGGCATACGCATTGCTAGAAGACACATACATTATTGCATCTTCTAGCAGGAAACTGCGAAAGGATTTGCTTTAGTTCCCAGTAACCACTCAATAAGCAAAAATTGAAAACATTGATTTAGGTACAACACTAAAGATTCGTACGAGTATATCTAAAAATGGCAAAACATAAATTACTGATATACTTGGCATACCTACATTAATACTAGGTACCTGCTTGTAAAAGTAACACCTTACAAAATAGTCTTAATTATTTTGTCATTCAGTGACTTAATGTTTAATTTTTTGAGTAGGTAAGTACTCATTTGTATTGCATGCTCTTAATATATTCTGCTTAGTTTTTGACCGTCATTGATTGCAATCATGTGTATACATCTGAACTACTACTGTATATACTGTACACTATCGTTATATAAAGGGGTTTGAACTCGAGTAATTTAAAAGTCGATTAATGTTCAGGTACATTTTAATATTAAATCAATATCACAGTTACAGGAACATTTTTCAGATCTTTTACCAAGCCTGTTTGGACCATCCATTTTGTCCGTAACCAGCGTTGGACCAACCGTTGTTGCCAGAATATCCAGCGTTGGACCACCCATTGTGGCCAGCATAGCCAGCGTTGGACCAACCTCCCTGGTTGTAACCACCGTAGCCCCCAGCGTAAGCACCAGCGTACGCGCTAGGAGCCGGGTGCTTGGTGATGGTGTCGATGCGATGGACTTCAGACACCGCCTGGCCTAGACCAGCTCCACTGTAAAGACCGCTACCTCCATGGCTGCCGTACAGCCCAGCTCCGGAGTATCCATGGCCACCTGAGTAGCCACCAGAGTATCCACCAATACCGGTGTAACCAGCGCCAGAATAACCATGTCCCAGAGCATTGTTTCCATGCGCAGAGTAAGATGAAGAGGCAGGAATGACTTTAGTCACTTTGGTGTACGAGGTGGCTGGAGCGCCGTAGCCGCTGCCGTATCCAGAGTATCCACCAACACCAGAGTAGCCAGAACCGTGGCCAGCATAGCCACTTCCAAGACCGGCATAGCTTCCGTAGCCACCCTGGCTTCCGTAACCACCGTGGCTTCCGTAACCACCGTGGCTTCCGTAGCCACCCAGGGCACCGTAGCTGCCGTGGCCACCGTAACCGCCTGATAGTCCACCGTAGCCACCTCCTAGACCACCGTAGCTTCCATGACCTCCGAGACCAGCCAAACCAGCTGATAGGCCTCCAGCCTTGGCAAAGCCAAATAGGCAGGCAGCTAGGGTGAAGATCTGTGAAAAAATAAACAAAGACTTTAGTTATTGTTGTTTTTAAAGGTAGATTTACGTTAACAAATAAAGCACTAATAGGGTTAAGGTTTTCCATGTTTTAGCAAGTAGTTATATTGTATTTAGTAGTTGCAGTATTAAGCTTTGTTTACTTTGATTAAGGTGTATATGATATTGATGGGTAGTACATGGTAATTGTTGCTTATTGCTTTTTTCTATCGATGATGAAGCATGACTTTATGAATGACTCATAAAAGCGAATTAACATTTTATAGTTCGTAATTGTTCTTACCTTAGTAAACATTTTGCTTGTATCTTCAATTGTGATGAGTCGAATGTACTTTGAGCTATTGTTACACGCTTTTATATCAAATACGAAGGAAACGAACATGCATTTTCAAGGTTCCTTAGATTTTTGGATGGGAAACGGGGCATGACGAGATCTAATTAAATGTTATCTTAAACTGCAATGACTGTAATTATGTTGATGAATCCGAATTTCTCAGAGAATAAAAGATCTTATTTAGGAGAAAATAAAAGTCATTGTTGCTAGCTCTGTTTGGTAGATTGTATCAGTGTTTTGGTTTACTGTGAAGTGCATTACGAAGAGTTGGCAATGATATGAGAATTGAAATTCGCCGCCCACTCGCGTTTACTTAAAACGGTGTCTTTATTAATTTACATTATTGCTTTGAATGTTTTTCTGTCAAAAAGCCAGATAAAATATCCTGCTTTACAGCTTAGTCTAAATGTCTTTCCTTATACATGCCTAATATTCTCTATTATTTCAAACCAACTTGAAAAAAGAAAGGTCTCTATTTTGAACTGTTTCTTTGTGTTTGTTACTTCAGAACAACCTCATTTATAAACATAATTTGAAAATATTTTTTTGTTATTGGAAATTATTTTTTTCCCAAGTGGTCCAGTGGTGATTTATGCCCCATATTTTATTAATTAATTTAAGCATTATTCTTGAAATTGCAATCAATTATTCACTTGTCATTAAATAAGTTGCTCAATTTACACATAGAATCTGTTTTATTAAAAACTTCAGTGCGTAAAGTGAATTTCTAATTTCCAAGTTATGAGTAAAACTACTGATATTTATTCGTTGAGATTTGTTTGCATACAACATTATTATGCGTATCCACCTACATAATCTATGTCCATTAAAAGTAGATTACTACATACTGTTAATTGAGTGTCTGGTACATTAGAACCATAAACCGAATGTCATAAACAAGTGGATTAATTTTATTGAAAGACATGTTTACCTTTATCAAAGGATTAATCGAAATCACTTGATATTTCTAACGTGAAAAACATTTAAGAAATCTTTGTAACCTAATCGGTAGGTAACTATAATTTATGTGAGTGTCAGTGTGTGTATATATGTATTACCTTTGCCTGTAAAATTATAGCAATGCTGCATAGCTACTTATAGAATAAAATAAAACAAACTGTGTACTTACAATAAAATATTATTATAAAAAATAAATTTGTTATTGTTCTTGTAAATAAATTGACATATTTATATCACAGTATGGGAAATAAAATTTAAAATAATTTATGAACATACAACACAAATGACTACACAATCAAACAGTTTCCTTTGATATGAAGTCTATTACTACTGAATCATACTGGCAAGAAAAAAAAAAACATACATTTCCATATTCAAATTTCAAACAAAATATTTGCTTCTCAAGAGCCGTCCAAAAAGGCCTGTCTCGACTAACTTTAAGCTCGATTCTTCGTACGACTAATCGAGCGCTGGGTCCTTTTTACCACAGGTATTTGCTTCCATAGCCGTAGCCATGTCCGCCATAGCCGTGTCCGCCATAGCTGTGTCCGCCATAGCCGTATCCGCCATAAAGTCCGCCATAAGAGACTGGGGCCACGTAAGACTTGACAATAGGAGCGTGGACCTGGTAGCTGGATACGTGAGAGACGGCTGGAGCCGAGTACACTGCAGGAATCACGGCCTTAGTTACTATAGGAGCTGAGTACGCCACAGGGGCTGCGTACCCGATTCCGGAGTAACCTAAACCGTGTCCGCCGTAGCCGGAGTAACCACCGCCGAGGTAGCCGGCGTTGGCGAAGCCAATGATTGCCAGGATAGCGAAGAACTGCAGACAAAACAAAAGGAAAATTATTATTTACTGTGAATAATTTTGGTGACGTCATCACAGTTTTCTACGCCTACTAATACTATAAATACAATAGCTTGTGTGTAGGTGTATATTACATCTTTACGCTGCAACGGCTGAACCAAATTTGATGAAATCTGGTCTGAAGACCTTAGATGAACACAGGCAAGTTTATATCCCAAAAAATTTGTAGTTCCCGTGGGATATGCAAATAACTTTAAAATCTATGATACGTTCCGACAGCTGGACTGATTTTGATGGCATTTACTATAAAGATAGCTTAGACCTTGGATTAACACAAATGCTACTTTTTATCTGTGGTAAACTTTTTTTGTCCCGGATTAACAGGGGTAACATTGCGGGGCGCAGCTAGTTGTACGAAATTATTATATTGTTATTGGTATTTTACATTATCTTAAAAAAACCTTTATGCTTATATTGTATAAGTTATAGATACAATGAAATATTAAAGCAATTCAGAGCAATGAATATGTCTTTATTAAGAAAGGCGTGGGAAGCCATGTCGACTGGCCTTGGTGCTACTTTATGGATTATAATAGAATAGTTGTATTGAATCATATCTATTGTTATTATAAAGAGTACTGTACTAGCTATTATTTAGAAATAATTATTAACTACGGAAGAATATAACAGAAATATAGTAAATAGTGATTGACCTATTGTGCTAAGGCCTGTAATTGAAGATTAAAATTTCATAAAATCAACTAATTCTTCAATTCAAAGCGTTAATAAATAAGCACTGAAGAGAAGGTTGTTGGAACGTTTGAACTAGTTAAATTTTAAATAAATACTTTTATGTGCGTATAATTAAAACCTCGTTTATAATTTGAACGTCCACAGACAAGAAAACCGTCGGATAGCGTCCCTGTTTTGAACGGTGTTTTTCTGCTATGTTTTGAACTTAAGTATGCAATTTGATACACAGTGATCGGGCGCAATTTGATTTGGTGTGTTTTTTTAGGTTGCATACATATTTGAAGTTTTTATAAGATACTGTACTGGAACACGAGCGGTTAAAACTTAAGCTTTAAATAATTCCAGCTGTGATAATTGACTTATTTATCAAGTGGTTCCACTTCATATTTTCGAATTTAAGCATTCCTGTTTAAATTGCAATTCGTTTTCGCATGTTTCATTGTTCTTTTGGCGTTAAATAGGTTGCTCAATTAACATTTAGAATAGGGTTTGTTAGAAACGTTAATGCGTAAAATGAATGGTCTTTTTAGGTTCAGTCTAGTTAAGTTTAATTAGTATTTAATTTCATTTATTGTAGAAAAAAATGGAAAATAAAGCATGACAAACTCTATTAAAAATAATGAAATTTTAAATTGACGTGTTAAATTATGTATTATTTTTTGAGTGAATATAATTATATTCTTTTAAAACGCTCTCTAAGAGAGTTATGTCACAAAACATCGTAAAACTTTAACAGCCCAAAGTACTTTGATAGATCACTATGTAAATGAGTTGCGAAATTAAAACGGACATTTTTATGGTTCTTTTAAAGATGAGAAGTTCACATTGAGAACTGATCTGGATCATTGTGAAATTGCACATCTGGTTGGCATTCAGAAGTGCTAAATGTTGCCACACTTTTTGATTGGAAATAGTAACACTTGACGAGACTAGACGACAACTTGCTTGATGGGAAAAAGTGTGACGTGTATATAGTACATGTCTTGTATTTGAAACAATGGCGCAATTGACGACCTCGTTGGCGTAATGGTTACCATGCCGGACTGCCAATCAGAAATTTCGGGTTCGATTCCCGGCACTGCCAACATCTTTGTGCTTAACTAAATTTGTTGGCTGTCGGTCTGGATGTTATATATGTATCTATATAAAATATGTATGTTTGTATATAAGTAGTATATCAGTTGTGTTAGCAACCATAATACGAACTAGAAATGTTTTAGTATGGGGTTAACCAGCCGTGTGTGAAATGTGTCCTAATATTTATTATTATTATGATAAAAAAAATGCTGCACTGAATTAAACGAGATCTTTATACTTGATATTCTATATAAACATATGTTTAAAGTTAAAGTTCTACTAATTTAAGGCTCGTTAAAAATACCAAGTTCCATTATGCGAATATATAGCCAAGAGCAAACACACTCCTCACAATAAATACTCTCTACTTTTTCTAGCACTCTTTTCAAATGTACTGTAAGTATTTTAATAATCATAACAAATTGGTCTTGGAACTTATTGTACTCTCGAAGTACAATAGTTAATAAGTTAAGTAAGTTAATAAGGCGCAAAATAGTTACAAATACACAATGTTATTAAAAAAAATCTTAGTGCTTTTGTCCCGCAAATCTTTTTACTCGTATATTTCGAACACAGTGCCTAATTGCTTGATTGTGAGAATTTACACATTACACTTTATAATTTATTAAATTCACTTTTTTGCTCGTACCACCGTTACGTTAGTACGTATTTTGTTTCACTATCACTTTAATCCATGTAGTTAAGTCATAGATATTTTTTCGACTAATGTTAATAATCACTAGTGTTAGTGCAATATTCAAACATAAGAAGGACACAACACAAAAATGCTCCCATTACCGTTTTACGTAATCCAATTTTTTTTTCAACTGAATTAAAAGTGCTTTTACTATGATTGGTTTTAAAAACTTTTTTTCCAAAAACTCACCTTTGCGATCATTTTGCTGGTTTGGGGGTGATGTGTTGACTGCAGTAGGTTCAAAACTGTCAGCTTATATATGTCCAAATCTCGGAAACATCGCGACCTCGCCATTGTCACGGATATACTTAATTGTACCACAAAATGCGGCTATAGCGTTTGTTTGTTATAAATATTTAATTTTTGTGAACATCATTATAATAAAAGCGGAGCGGCCGCGGCGCGAAGGTGAATCGTTTCGGTTCGTACAGGAAGCCTCGCGAGCCTTTTGGGTTCCGTATTCGAGAATGAACAACAAGCCCTTTATTAATACTTTGTTAACAAAAAACATTTTATCGCCAAAATTTTTTATCACTGGCTTACCAGTACTTTAAAATAAAAAAATAAATAAATTTGAAATAGACTGAAAAAAAGTCATGTAATTAGAAATACACCCATCTCTCCATTTCATTTAAATCACTAAGCAACGTCATTTCATAAAAGGTGCCATGATGCCATCTCATGAAGCCTATTAAATATGACATTAATCTTAATAACGAACTACGTAAGTACTTAACTTTGTATGTTACTTTATTTTAAGATATTTGAAGCGATGACAGCTAAGTCAGGCGTGCGGCCGCCTTACGTCCCGAACGTCGTGAGTTCGATCACCTCCAATGTCAAATAAAAATAAACGAGCTATCGGTGAAGAAAAACGTTGTGAGGTAACCATAGCATAGCGATAGGACATTTTCTAGCGCTCCCAAGTACAAGCACCTTATGAAAAAGCAGTCGCCAAGCACCTTAGAGCAGCATCCAGTGTACCTAAAGTGTAGTTACGCATCATACTGGTCAATTGTCTAGCTGTTAAGATTAATAAAAAAGTTTGTCGCAAACTTCATCATACGTCAAGTCATATTAATAATAGCTCGATTTCTTCACGGTTGACACCACTGACGCAGGACGACCGTGGCGATGGTGCAACTTGACATTGACAGCTTGGCAATATCGCAACGTCACGAAAATTGTACTGACAATGGTGGCGATTCTGGCGTACACACGACTAAACTAAATTTAAAGCAGCCCTGTCTCATTTCATCGTTAGTAATTAGAAAGAAACTGCATGATATGATATCTTAACCATAGACAAAACAAGTAAAGTCACGACAAATATGAAAAATGGAGGTAGGTTTAGAGTTGATGTGTTTGGTTGCATTCTAAAAAAGTCTGTCTGAACATTTTCTGTATTTGACGTGATTATATTTGTTTTGTGTATCGTTCAGATCGTGCCGTCTTTTTCTAGTCACTGATGATGAAAATGACAGGGCTACTTTAATTTTTTTTTGTATGCCAGAATCGCGACCATTGTATCTCTGAATAAAGCATAAGCGACATATTCTTCAAGAGTACAAAGTCTGACACGAATAACCGTGTAGTTCCCAAGGACTATCCTATTTAAAGTACTTACTTAGTATTTACTTTTCACACATATTGTGCGGACCATTAAACTGTGAAACTCTTTGCCGGAATTTCTGACCCCTATGAACTATAACCTCACTGTGTTCAAGGCGAGAGTGAATCGGTTTCTTCTAGGCAAGCGCGCTCCACCCTAGATCGCAACATCACTTAACATCAGGTGAGTTTCGATCAAGCGCTTGCCTATCCATCATAGAAAAAACTTACGTTTATCAAGTTGTCTCTGAAATGGACATTCAAATAATTGCATGCACTTTTAATGTTTACAATTTTAAGATTTTGCGCAAATTTAGCGTAAGTTTAGAGTAAAAAGTTTTCTTTGCGTGTAAAATAAATACTGTCATAAAAATTTAAAGCGCAAGTCATTTTGAAACGTTGCCTATACCATACCTCCTTGTGCCTTAATTCTATGAGAACGTCTTTATTTTTTAATGTTTTTTTAGTTATATTAAAGTTTGTACATAAGGTTCATAAAATATGTAATGCCAGTAAGATTTAACTGTTTAGAGTTTTCGATACCACGACGCTATGCATTTTTTATTGTGTCATACAAAGTTATTTTTATGATTATGTTTATGTTAATAAATAATATAGCGATGTATTAAAATAAATAAAAGCCTATGAAGAAGTCTCTTCCAGTTATTTGAAAAGCACTACATTTGTTATAATATAACGTATTAGACAATACATACTTCAAAATGTCACGACTAAGACTTACTTATGAAGTTCAAGATTTTCTCACCAGATAAATACATTGCTTGAGTATTTACTAACATAGACGGAATGTTATTCTAACAAAAAAGTGCTTACGAATTCCATTCAGCAGTAAGTGTCTAACTATATTTTCATATTAGTTATTGGGCTATATATGTATATATACTACACGTTTGCGCCGCGTCTATTTTCATATTCGCCAGTTGCTTAACCTCGATGATCGCGTCAGATCATTTTAGAAAACCAAGCTTCAGGCGCTATAAAAATAGTCAATTTTATCTAGGCGCTACGGTGGACATCATAACAAGTTAGTCTTATTACAATTCGTTACAGACTGTAAGTCTTAGTACAAGTCGTAAGGCCAAGTCAGAGGCCTACTAATCTGATACGATGAATCTGAAGACTTTCATACTTCTTGTTAGTGGATAGACATAACAAGCTGAAGTGGCAATGGGCCGGACATATCTGCCGAAGAACCGATGACCGATGGTAGGCGAGTTCTAGAGTGGAGACCGCGTCTCGGCAAACGTAGTGTAGGATGCCCTACAACCAGGTGGAGCGATGATCTGAAGAAGGTAGCGGGTAGTGGATGGCGAAGAGAAGCACAGGATAGGGCCAAGTAGCGTGCCTTGGGAGAGGCCTATGTCCAGCAGTGGACGAACATAGGCTAATGATGATGATGTTAGTGGATATCATGTTTCTGTCTATATTGTCATGAACACTTAATATTTCTTTTTACTCATATTATTATTCTAAATCTTTCCTATATTACCATAGAGAATTATCTTCTACCTAGTGCATAAATCCAGTTGGTTGATAAAATCATTTTAATCATCCAAACAATATAAGATCTTATCTCTCTAATCAATACAAGAACTTATTATAATAACTAAATTAAGGTAACATAGAAAGATGATGATGTTGATCAATTTCCTTATGGGAGCACTTAATGGCTTAAACTGTGTCACGGACAGCCTGTCGATTTTATTGATAAGGAAATATCTAAAGCTAAAATTAAGGATTGTGATTATAGGTAAATTTATTAGAGTTACGTGATAAGGCTTTAACATATTGTCAATGATATTAATTAATAAACCAAAAGTTACAAACAACATTATATCATAGGAGACATCTACTATAAGACTCGTTTGAAATGTAAACTCTCGCTTCGCTCTTCCTACTGTTAAATATGACTTTTGTTTGGAATAAAATTATGTGCAAATAAGATTGTAAATAATTAATCATTAGTGTGTTTATTGTAGTCAATAGTCGCTTAAAAGATAAGTTATTCATATTAAATGAATAAACATTACACTAATAATAAAAGTTTTATATGAGCTATACAGCCAAGTTCTTATTTATGCCTAGAGTTTTCGAGTCTCACGAGAGCCTCTGATTCGGCTTATATAAGTCTTATAGTCGGGACTGTTGTTATTTGTCATACGACACACAATAGCTCCTAGATGTAAATAACATTTAAAAAAACCTTTTTTGCATGGTCACCCTACAAAAACTGTCCACACGGACTCTTTCTTAATTATGTTGATCGCATCAGATCACCTTAGTTCGCCGAGCTACAGGACCTACATCATACTGAAAAAATGTTTACATGTCGATACAAGTTAAAACCACATGCATGAACTAGCAGGTCAATGAACTAACTGCAATCGTTTGACATTTGACCTCTACCGAGTAATCAATAACAACATTATTCTATTGTTGCAATAGCTGTTACCCGTGGCTTCGCTCGCATCGATTTTATTATTCTTCATACATTCTTCGGACTTCGTCATCTTTGTAAAGTTTGAATGCGTTACTATAATAATTGTTTATAGTTGAAAATGGGCCGACCCTACCTTAGTGGGATAAGGTAAAGAAGAAGAGTTGAAAATAGTGAATAAAATTTAAATTTTTAAACCTCTATGATCACGTCGGATCACCTAAGTTAGCCGAGATACAGGCGCTAACGGTGAAGAAAAACATAGTGAGGGTTTCCATATGCTTCGAGGACAACAAAATTTTAAGAAATGTGTGTTCCGACTACTCGCTTTTGGCCAACGTGGTAGATTATGTTTATATATCTCCACCTTAGTTTCATCTTTTTGATCTTTGTTAGATAAGGCCCGAGTTACAGCAAGCAGTAGGAACCTGAGGCTGCTTATTCATTACACTGACGAGTCTCTAACACCTATTCATAGAAATCTAGAATAGTTTTTGACACAAACTAAAACTATCGTATTATGTACAGAACCATTGCATTACATAATTAGTTATTTAATGTATATACTATTTATAATTAGACGTCAATGACCTTTGTTAAAATGTACAGCAACATATTGAGCCTCATATAAAAACTGTAGTTCTTCGCAATTATCGCTTAGACTTTTTTGTTAATTAGATAGTCCATTGTTTTATTTTAGGAATGGACTAAAAATTACTTTCCCTGTAATATAATATTAATTTTCTATAGAAGTTACCTATTAATAAAAGATAAAATATGTGTCACAGTTAAAAGGTTTAAATAAGGCCTCAGTTTTTGGAATACATGCCTGTGAATACTTCAGCGTGGGATTGCTGCCAGCGTTATGGTCACATTTATATGTGGTAATTTAGTAGTTTTAGCAACCATAATACAAACAAGAAATTGTTTAATATGGGGCTAACCAGCCGTGTGTGAAATGTGTAAAAATATTTATTTTAATTTCTATACAAACGGCCTATTATGTTAGATTTTTCTTAGTTTATTGCTTAATTTTACATCTAATGATGTAAAATTATATTATATTGCCTTCGTGCTGGTTAATAGTGATTTATTTTTAATTATTTAGTTTACTTACTTCATATAGTTTAATATTTGTAAATAGGATGCATTTAAAAACAAATTCGAGTTCTAATGCCTTGACTTTTCAGCCACAAAGCCCATTAAGCACTACTAGACTTTCTTACTTACATTTAGCAATGTAAGTACGAGTAAGAAAGTCTAGTAGACTATAGACTAATAGATCTTATACTCCTAAAACTATCATTTTTATCATATAAAGACTAGACATGTTAATTTGACTCTTAGTGGTAATAGCAAATGTTAGTTATTCTACTATTGACCTAAACAAATGATATAAATGGGAAGGTTCAAGGGTGGCATTACGACAACTACTTTTGGCATAAGAACTCTACAATCCTTGGAATTGTGATAAAAATATAAATGGTAACTGGTAATCGAATTACCAAAATTATAAAAATATGATTTTAAAATGAATTAAAGTCTTCCTTATAAGGGCTTCCTTAGTTATTTGTTACCATGATGATAGCCTTCCATATATGTGTAATTCAAACAAATCAAAGAAACTTACAGATGTTTTTAAATATTTTCTTAGATTTTATATGAGCTTAAAGAAGGCACATGAATCACTATTATTTTCCTTTATGTCATGGTTATGGGTAACGCTTAAAACCTTTTTATTATTAAATATATTATATAGATAAGTATAGATTAGGTAGTAGTTTCTTCTCAATAAAAACACAGACCAGTTAAATTATTAAAACTTTAATCGCGTTGTAGAAAATTTATATACAAAATATATAACAAAAACTAAAATCGTTAAACATTAAGGTGATCACCAGCCGTAGTTAGCGAGACCGTTGTAGGCAACGTGGGAGACGGCGGGGGCGGCAGAGTACGCCACTGCCGTCTTGACTACCGGGGCGGCAGCGTATGTGGTCAGGGGAGCAGCGTGAGCGTAGGTAGCCACAGGGGCGCTGTAAGTGGTCACTGGAGCGTGGGCAGCGTAGGTCGCGACGGGGGCAGCGGCGGCATAGGTAGCTACGGGGGCATGAGCGTAATGTGCTACAGGTGCGATCGCTTTAGCGTAAACGGGGGCAGCGTGCGCGGTCTGGGTCGTGTACGAAGAGTAGGATGACGCTACTGGCGCCACGGCTTTGACCACGGGAGCGGCGTAGGACACAGCGGGAGCGGCGTAGGAGACGGCAGGCGCGGCGTAGGAGTACGAGGGAGCAGCGTAGGACACGGCAGGCGCAGCGTAGCTCTTAACGATCGGGGCAGAGGCGTACGTGGTGACAGGGGCGGCATAGGACGCGTACGATGGGCCGTGGTAGCTGGCGGCATAGCCTCCTCCGTACGCGTAGGGGGCGGCGTAAGAGGCCCCAATCAAGCCCCCAGCGCGGGCCGTCGCCAGCGCGCACATCAGTACTACAAACTGGAACAAGATATTATTAAGGTCAGATGAATCATTTATCTTATTAACACTTGCACTGATTGCCTCACTGTGAAGTTAGGAGATCTAGATAAACAAACTCGTTCGGTGTTACCGTTGCTACATAGTAACGTATGGTAGGTCAACAATGAGAACTAGTTTTTGATGCGTGTCAGTTAGTCATAAGTTGGGACCGAGTCTTCGAAAGAAAAAAAAACATCTAAGGCATAATATGAGTACGTTTGATATTTTAAATGCGCTCCAAAAATATTAAGCCGGTATTTTTGTAATTGTAATACCAAATTTGAATGCAATCGCAACGGGGAGTGGATTTCACCCAGTCTGAAGCTACTAGTATTAACGTTCCCATAGTTGATGGCAATAAATGGGATTTTTTCCCTTTTTTTTCACCTCTGTCTCAAGGCTTAAATACTTAACACAGCTTCCAAACAGCTTAGTGAAACCCATTAGACGTTTAGCCAATTATATAATAAAACTAGCTGACCTGGCAAACGTTGTTTTGCCTTAATAAAAAAAATATTCTAAATATACAGTAGCCGATTCTCAGACCTACTGAATACGCATATAAAATTTGGAAAAAATCGGTCAAGCCGTTTCGGAGGAGTACGGTAACAAACACTGTGACACGGAAATTTTATATATAAGATTAAATCATATTTTTTTTACTTATTATATCTTAACTGCACTGACACATCTGTAACAAATTAGTTTTAACTATTGCGTTCCAATTCTTATTTCCCATAAACGGACTTGAATCCACACATGCTTGTTAATAAACGAGCATATTCACTTAAATATTTATTTATTTATTTAACACATGTTTAATACCTTGGCTGCCATTTTGCTATATTAAATACTCTACGGCAAGTGATACGGGCTAAGCGGTCTCAGACACTTTTATACCAAGAAGGTTTTACCCCCGCACTCTTGATCTAGTTCAGAAATACATACAGCCTTTGCCTTAGCTAGGATACAAAATGTATGACATTAATGCGGTGGCCTAACATAATTATGGACAACATACTATTTGAGGTATGAATAATTGAGGTGTTGAAGTTGAATGCAGAAATTATAGTGTTTTAGTGCGTTAAATAAAAAATAAAGACGAAAAACGTCTTGTTAACTAAATGAAATATATTATTTAAATCGTCAGCAGTTGTATAATTTTGCTTCTCTATATAAGTGCCTACATCGAGTTTTAAACACCGTTTTAGCTAACAGACTTTTTTTATTCTTCGTAAAAACGAAGTAGTCAGGCTCCAGTGTCGAACATTTTCAATCCATCCAAGGGCATCTGGCATGGCTAACAGGTTGTTTATAGATGCTTAGGCCCTTGTAAAGGAACTTCACCTCTGACCTTAATTAGAGATAAGTTTATAATTGCAAACGTTGCATTTCTGCCTATTAAGAAAAAATAGAAACAGGATTAGTATTTAAAACAGTTATAAATGTTAAAAGCAACTTAACTTGTATCTTATTTAACACGTCAACTGATAAGGATATAATTAGTACTAGCAGTACAAGCGTGCTTTAATTATTATCGACTTATTTACAAACTAAACTAAACTTCGAATCCGGTTCTATACGGAGAGAGATGCGATAAATTTATACGTTTTTTTAGTTGTAAAGAATTGTTTCCGCAGAGATGAAATGAATTTAATATAGGACATCTCCTTATGAAAGGTACTTACAAAAATGTATGACACTCTTTTCGGAATCTTTTTTTGTAATATGCAAAATTGGGTTTATAAGTGCAAGTATAGTCGTTAGACCAAGGCCAGGCAAGGCAAGGCCTTTGGGCGGCTTGAAATCTCTCGACACCAGAGCTTGGTCACTTAGCTCATACGAAGAAGAAGTATAGTCGTTAATGCGATGACATGAAAAAAAAAACTTGAATTATGGTTGTTCTTTACACGATCTTCAAATTGTTGTTTCAATCACTTTAACCGTTTATCACTAGTCACTAACGATAAAACTGTAAATTTAAGATTTGGCTAGATAGCTCGCCAAAGATGAAGGTTTGGTAAAAATGCCTACGTACCTATATTTTGTCTTATATGCTGACTGCTGTTAATTATTGCAGAGGGGCTATTAACTTCTGGATACTTAAGTTGGTGGGAATTACCTAAGTTTTGGATGAGCATATAAAGCAATATATCAGGGATTCTTAGCACGTATCGCCGGTGGGTGAAACTAGCCAACATTCAAATTCATGAGACCATAATCTACTTCTTGTCATACGATAGCAACGGTTCGGGTTTGAGTCGTTCAAGTCGTAAGTTGTGTAAGACTGCCACATGTGCTCGGCGCTTTGTCCGCTAGTGGACCAACCGCGCCCTATCCGTATCGGCTTACATAGCGGTATAAAATACGTACTATATTAAATACGTATAAATATACGGTAAAAATACGTAAGCATAAGCAGCCCACTATACTTTCCCACTGTTGGGATTCGGGGCATTCTCTCACTAGGAGAGTGATATAGGCCATAATCTACCACGCTGGCCAAGTGCGGGTTGGCGGATGATACACGTCTTCGGATATTGTGGTCCTCAAAAGGTGTCGGTTTCCTCACGATGTTTTCCTTCACCGTAAAGCGAGTGCAAATCCACACATAACTTAAAAAACAAGTCATTGGTGTAGGGCCGGGATCGAACCAGGGGCCGTCAGATTGAAATGCAGACGTTATCACCACTGAGCCACACTCGCTTTTTTCGTTTAAAAAAAAACGTATTACTACTTATTGGCTGGAATTCATAATGATGATTATGAATCACAATGATTTATGATTTTTAACGACCTCGTTGGTTACTATGCCGAACTGCCAATCGGAGAGTCCAGGGTTCGATTCCTGGCACGGCCAATCAAATTTGTTGGCGGCAGCTAGGCTATAGGCCCGTTTTTTTTTAATATTAGGACTCATTTCACACACGGCTGGTTAACTCCATACTGAACCATTTTAAATTCGTGTTATGGTAGCTAACACAACTGATATACTACATATATATTTTATATAGATACAAATTTAACACCCAGACCCACAACCGACAAATTAAGTTAAGCACAAAGATGTCGGCCGGGCTGGGAATCGAACCCGGAACCTTCTGGTTAGCAGTCCGGCATGGTAACAGTTGCGCCAACGAGGTCGTCAAACCTTAAAATTTGCAGCGCCATCTAGGTTTCATTGGTTACCATGGCAAACTTCCGCACCACGCTTTTTTGTATGGGAATCAGCAATTCTCTCTAGTATTCTGATCCCTGGTATAAATTAAAGTAGGATACGTCAGTCGCCGCCATGTAAGTAAAAAGCTCCGTATCACGTTTTGCAATTCACGTGCACAGGTCAAGCTTGTCCTGCTGCCTATACATCACTATCTACTGAGTTTTGTACAAACTCTATACTGTTATAGACCATGTTTGATCCAAGAATTTAGTACGTAGACTAGGTTCAAAAATATGTTTTCGTATAACAGATAAACAGATAAACATTTTATTAATAATATGTCAAATTACAGGTCAGTTTACAATAAAATACAATATAAAAATCAACAATGTCAAATATAAATAATAAATAATTACGATTATAATTTAACATTATTCCTGATGTCAAATATTAAAATAAATAACATCTAATTTAGTAATATGTCACAATTAAATTACAACCGTTATCTGTGTAGTAACGTTTCTTTTCAGTTTCAAAAAACTCGTCAATACTATAGTAAGTTCGTTGTACGAGCCAGTTTGTAAGTTTTTTTTGAACACATTGTCGCTTATAGTATAAACTACACAATACCAGTATAGTACCATTATCTTAAAAACTAATTCATTCATTCAATATTTAAGAGCTGGGCACTGTCTGTGGAGTTTTTTCCAGGTAGTTCTGTCTTCGGCCAAATCCTTGACCTCCTATACGACACGACTTTTGCCTTCTCCTTAATTTGGTCTAAATATGATCGTCTAGGTCTTCAAAAACTAATTACCGCCCCAAAAATAATTTCTCGCCAAACGTGCCCATTATACTTGCCGCATTGCCTTTTTTTACTCATAATAGGTTTGCTTTTGACTACAACTTGCCTGATGTAAAGCTGCGCTGTAGTCTACTATGTGGCACACTTACCTAGAAGATACTTATTAACTCTACTTTTGAAGACCCCCAGATGATACATTTCAGGAAACAGAGTCAGGTAGAAAATTCTCAAAGTTCCTTTTTGAATTGTTATGTATTCCCTGGCTTACGGGCCCCATGCTCTTTGTTTTTTTTCATATATATAGATCAATATTCAAAACGATTGTACAAAGTACTCAAAGTACTCATGTGGCTTAACCAAAGACAGCCTTAACCTAAAACCACGAAACAAGTCAAACCAGAACTTACGTATCTATTATTGTTACATTAATGAGTGCAACGACCCCTTTTCTCGATACAATAGGCAGGCTGACTGATTCAAATACTTTGTTCCATAAAAAAATACAGCTAAGGTCATCGCTATTGCAAAAATTAAATGTATGAGTACTTATATTACAATTAAATTCATATGTCATTTGTTTTTTTCTTAATTTGGGATAATTCTGATTTGTTACTCGTTCTTGGAGTTACATCGATCGTGCATAAAAATCTGTAGGGCGTGTCTAGAGTCAGATTGTAGTTAATCTAGACCAACGTTTTCTATCTATTCGTGATCACCAGGAAAAAAATACTAAAGAAATTTATAAAATTAATTATATATTGATTAATAAAAATACTGAACGTAACATGAGATAAATATATTATTCTTATTTCTAATTGTTACTAAAATTAAGTTATCAATTAAAGCAAGTCAGTCGCATTAAATCTATAAACTTCACATATTTACAATAATTTAGCCAACGCATACATGCAATCACGTCTATGGGCTAAATTTATTCAGATATTAATTTACTCTGATCTACAGACACTATGCGAGTATTGGAACTGTAAGGCAAACCACCGGAAGATGAAGCGTAAGCAGACAATCCTGGAGTCACTTTGGAGTTATAAACAATGCGGGAGTCTCCAATCGAATACGATGGCAGTGATACAGGCTTCGGTAAGGCTGCAGACGTCGTATAGAAAGGAGCAGACCCTTGTTTGCTGCTTCCAGGATCTAAAATCGAAGGTGCCGACCGTTGACTGTTAGCCGCTGATTCGAATATAGGCCTTGATTTTGGACTTTGATCTGATGACAATGACAATCTTGAAAAAGATGCAGCTGAATATTCGTCGTCAAAAACGGCTGCTTGTGCCAAAATGGCCGTTCCAAAAATAATCAGCAACTAAAAGAAAAAGAAACGAAGTTTAATAACCAAAAAACGTATTAAGTTTGGGCATTCTAGTAAATTTAGTTATGTTTGCATTAGCAAAACTTGAGATAGGTATGAGGTACCTCTGATTTTACTGAAGAGTATAGGTTACACATACGGAAAGCCACTTTAAAAAGTTGTTGACATTCTGCGCTTACCGGGGTTATACAATTATTTGGACTCAAAACAAGACGACAGAATATTATTAAAATTACAAATAAGCGTTTCAATTTTAACACCAACCTTTCGGATCATTTTGTCAATAGTCTTTACCGCTACCAAATTGACTGACAAAATATTTTGAATGCAACCTTTTTATACAATGATCATTATCAATGGTCAGAGAAAACGGCTTGTCAATTCAATGTGAGCATGTTTCATATTTACCATACTATTACTAGCATTACGTAACTTTGCAGTGTTATGATTCAATGAATAATTAGCTTCGACCTCCGTTTTTTCAATGAAATTATCAACTTTCATCAGTTAAAATATACGTGACTCATATATTTACAGATGCTATATTCAGAAACCGGTGCTCGACCTTCAACTCTTGTACTGTTGACTTGGGGGTAAGGAGTTTATTATGAGTTTATTCGGTTCGGTAATGTCAGGTCAAATTCTGTTCTCATTTTAAAAATTGGTTGCAGAATTAAATTAAAGATTGAGGATTTACATTGAAGTTAACTTAAACATGTTATGATGTAATACTTATGTGTTTTAAAGTACAATTTTCGTCAAAGCTGCTCAAAGATTAAGATTAAAATAGGTTAATGATATGCAAACTTTTTCAATTCACTGTTTAAATGCATAGTACTAGTTATAAAAGTTGTGTTCACAATATAATAGATGGATTATTTGACACTTCAATAACAACTCTTACGTAATATTGTTGTTGCAATAATTTTATCAATTATATAGTTATTTATAAACGCTTTGAAGTTGTGCCTCAATCATGCTACTCGTATGTATAGATTTTTAACATAAAAAGATTTTTTTTTAAGCTAGCCTTATATTATTTAACTTAGTGTGTTTTAGTGGACTGTAGTTAATTTAAGAGAAACAACTGTGGATTGTTTGACAACCAGGACTGAATTACGGCCTACAAAAACCAAAGGAGATATTCTCCTTTGGTTTTTGTAGGGATTATATTTAATTTCAATTACGCGACTACTATAGGATTTTAAATTTTTGGTCGCATAGTCATTAGTAAATTTTCTATTTTACTAGCTGACCCGGCAAACATTGTTTGCCTTATCACTTAGGGGTATGGAAAATAGATAGTAAACAATTTTCAGACTTACTGAATACGCATATAAAATTTGATAAAAATCGGTCAAGCCGTTTTGGAGGAGTACGGTAACTAACACATAAGATTCTAAAAGAAATTTAAATCTTTCACTAAATGCATCTCGTAACTATGAAATACTGACTACTAAATGCTACTAATTATTAATTTGGCGCGCACTCATTCAAACCAGTCTAGGACGCCCATAAGTCTCATGTGCACTATAACGTAGTACTTGCAGTCATAGAAATATCTAGACTAGGATTACCTATTACTTTGTCGCAGTAAATTTTACCTTTATATAATATGAAGCTTAGCAACGTTCTAGGTTGAATAGTTATATAGACACGGTGCTTAAAGAAAAGGGTCGTATTCGTTAATCAATTAAGTTCTTAGAAATTGCTAGACTCGATAATTATGTCTGCCAATGAACTGTTCGTATCTGCTTATTAGTATTGCAATGTGATTCATGTTTAAAGTGGGTGTGACCCAAATGTAAACGGTTTCAAAACGTGGCATTGTATCCTTTGTGGTTTGATTGTGATTATGATATGGACAGAATAAGTGCATAGAATTAGTTATTTGAAATCCCATCATTAATCTTTGATTACGGATCTGTTTTATGAATCTTTGTTTCATTATTGATATTTTTTAATGTTTTGGTAAGAAAGAATTTAACACTTTTGGTGCTGTATAAAGTACTCGTAATTTCAATGGATAAATCTGATTATGTTAATTAAAATATTATATTTGTATTCTTTGTTTTAAGAACATTAGAAACATTTCAGGTCAAATCTAAAGCATCGTGTTTTAGTGTCATAAAAATTATTTTCAAAAAATTCAAGCGTGAATTCAAATTTATACGCCATTCCAAATATAACAAAAGTAGCTTCAAAACAATAAATATGTATGAGTGTATGATAAAATTGGTAATACAGTGCGTAGGTTATCAAAGAGTTATAGGGAAGGGGAGTGAACTGATGAAAATGTAACACAAGGCTAGAAATCATACATAAAACATGGGAAAGAGTAGGATGTCTTGTCAACACGTAACACATCATTATGGGCAAACCGTCGGGAAATAATGAGACTATGAACTGGCGCTATTTTTATGGCCAAGGATGCTACACTGCTATGTATGAAACTATCCAATTTCTTACAAATGTTATAAAGGTGTATGTTTGCGTGTTTTACCACTTAACGCTCAAATTATACCAATTTTGATGAAATAATAGATAGATTTTAAGAAAAAAATATTAAAACACTCACAAAAAAAAATACAGAAAGCACTTAAAAACTTTTATGTTAGTGCCGTGGGACCTTATCGCTGTAAGCTAAATTTAGAATACATGTAGCTATTACCCTGGATTAACACATAGCCAGGCTACAAGGGCAAGATCGCGGGCTATTATGTTTATAAAGTCAGAAGTCAGTCAGTTTTTGTATAAATGCTACATCATATTGACATATTATGCATAAACTATTGAAATCGTTTAAAGTGTTAATATGAGTAGGCTGTTCTATTATTCAAAACATGAAATGACGATGCAAAAACTTATTAATAATCAAAAACGTGCGTTCAAAATCTACAGCCGGTACCTATTATCGAAATGGTTTCCGTAATGTACCTAAATAGCCAAATCTAAGGAAATAAATGATTATTACATTTGTTCCACACTCAGTCACGCCTAACGAACCTTGGGCTTCAAAATGAACTTACAGTTCTAATGATGCAAAATACCAAAAAAGATCAAAAGATATGAGAATATAGAAGGTTGCATGGAATTGGACAATCGAATTCGCATCACAATCATAACAATTTGTTTTGGCTAGCTCGTTTTCGTAAAGACGCGCAACAGTAACTCAACTCAAACCAAAGATAAGTAATCGAAGAATAGAATAGATTTAACAAACTCAATTCAAAGCTAATAGATTTAATACCACCAAACGTTCCCAAGATAACGACGTGGGATCTTCGCTGCCAGGGAAAAAGCGGGTTGACAAATGTCTTCGGTTTCTGTGGTTCTTGGGCCACGTGGGTTTCCACGCGATGTTTTCCTTCACCGTTAGAGCAACTGCAAGTTCCACACCTAGCATGAAAAACATAACGTTATTCTTATGTTACAACTTAAATACTTACTTTTATACTTTTTGACTTGTAATTTTGGTGTTATCAATAAATGATTTGTATTTGTTTGTTGTATTTGTAAAACCTAGAGCCGCATGAAATGTCAATGTTCTGTTTTCTGTCAATAATAAATAAATACATTTTTGAATTTTATTATCGAGTAGGGCTGGTTTTAATCCGAGGTGTCGTGGACTGCAGTCGAACATTCTCCTAAAGAGCTACACTCACTCACTTAAATAAATACTAAGGATAATAATAGTAAGAAAATGATTTACTGTCTGCACATACGTACGTATACAATTATTTTATCTGATTTGACCTTGCAGCAATCTAATTGTTCAATCGTTTTAATATCAGAATAATCCCTGTGTCGTAAGATCCTCGTTCGGTTTCGGCGATACAATCTAGATGTCTAGTCAAATTATGCAATTACCTGTAAAAGTTGACTTAATAATATAAATTGCATGCAATCGATTTATGTGAATTAGTTTTAATAGCCTAAGATGGTTATTGATCTTTATTATGTATCTGAATGAATATTACGTGATAACTTATAAAAGTTCAAGCTTCTTAATTGTATTACTGTATATTATTTCTGACACTAATAATAGTACTGTGAATAGTGACTCAAATCAATTATACTGACTTCGTTATAGATTTTGAAAAGAAAATGCCCAATGAAATCTTTTACGTTAAATAAAATGGCTTACATTTTTTAAGCTCACGACGGAGTATTCTAAGTTTGGCATAAGTATGTGTGTATGTATGACTGTGGCATTTTTGCTGCCAAACGGATGAACTAATTATGTTTTTTTTTTTCATAATTAATCAAACAGTTATTCAATAAAATAGTAGTTTTGTTTCAAAGGTGTAAGTCAGGCGTGTTCTAAGCTAAGTTTGGTGAAAATCGGTCCATGCATCCATTTTTCACCAGCACCTGAATGAGTATCAAATAATTGGGCTGGACTAGTGTGTGTAGAATATAGTTAATCATTTCGATTCCAATATTGCCGCCACTAGTTTTTAAGTTTAGTCAGGGGATTTTTATTTTATAAATGTATACATGTTATTTGTTGAGTTACGATTTCTAGGTAGAATTTCTTATAACAAACTATAAAGATGAAATTATTTGAAGACTATATAGGTATATGGGTGTGGCACGTAAATTCTTTCTTTTGTGTTTCTTGTGTATTATTTTTCTTTGTTGTTAAAATAAATGTTTCTTTCTTTCTTTCTTTCTATATATCATATATATATCTACGTTTGGGCGAGGGGCTTTGACGTAGTCTTTTTAGGATATTAGACTTAATTTTATTTATTTTCATAATTGTTTAAATCAATAAATATTAAATTAATTGTAAGTTAAGTTGTTGACTTCTTAGTAAAATGTATAACATGTGTAATTTAATAAATTGTGTGACAGACTTATAAATATTAATAAATATATTATTTTACATATATCTAAACTACTTTGAATTGAATATCTACCTATTTTTGTGTAATTTTATGTTACGAACGACGTGCGCAGTGATTTTATACCAAAGATGATGAGTATATAACTTTAATCAGCTTTGTAACTGACTATTTTAAATCAACCATAAGCTAAGTATGAATAAACAAAACCAACATGTTAAAAGCTAAGAAATTACTATGCCTATATTTAATCACCGCAACTAACATCGGCCTTGCATACTTTACTATGTTGGATATTAAAATTTACGAACATGTTGAAGTTTGTACAGACAGCAAAATAGATATAAAAAATATTTAAGTACTTGATCATTATTTACATGGTTTGGAATGGTTTGATTTTCAAGTGAGTTTTTTTCTGTATATTATTTATTAGAATCCTAAATTGTGCGAAACTTATAGTGCAGTCGTAAAAATAATATTTCTCCTAAGAATGTAGTTGTCGCAAATTTTGAAAATTATGTTATACCGAGCTATATTACTTGTTTTTCTAAGGATCGTAACAACTCTAAACTGAAAAATTCCAAAAATCTTGAATTTTTAAGAAGTTATTTATTTGGGTAAAAGTAGACACATTATTTCATTTTAAGAACTTTTAATTCCTAGATTGTTTAATTACTTCTATGTCTATTTTTAGCCAGACATTGCCTGTAAATGCCGCAGTAAAAAATAATTAAATAAAATGACTTTCTCTGCTAACCGTACTTAAAGTTCCGTTTTCGCAGCTGCCTACGTCTGGGTACTTACGTGTATCTAATCACGAGTAGCACTTGCAATTTTCTAACGTAATTTGACTCATGTATTTCGCTTAAACAACATTTTGCCGGACCTTGAGTACAGTGACCTACCTTTTTTTTTGCTCAGGATACTTTTATTTTAGTTTTTTTTACACTATGATGGGTTTATGCTTGATCACATTTCACCTGATGGTAAGTGACATTGTGATCTAAGGTGGAGGTTCACTCGTGCCTTGTAAACCGCAAAATTATAGTTTTCGGGGATCAAGGCATTTGGCAAGGAGTTCCACACCTTGGCTGTACGTACAATGTAGGTAAAGTCAAAACGCTCAGTGCGCATTTTAGGTATCTCAACAGAGAAACGATGCCGCTTTGGTGTTTCTCTGCTCAGTCAGTATTTGATATTTTTCAGTATTATTTTGAAATTGCTTAAAGTAATACAGGACTGGAGTTATTTTAATAGGGTGTAAAAATGGCAGTTGAAATTCTTGACTAAACTTTGTATGTTAAACATTTACCCAAGACTTCATACTGTGTATTGATGCAATATAAGACAGAAATTTTATAAATTTGCTAGCAAATAGTAGTACTCATTCTAGACTTTTGTTTTAAATTTTTTTTACTAACTTTTACTACTTAAATCTACTAAAACAAAACGGATGGTTAAAAATACGAACAGATTTATGGTTCACAGGATCGGTTCGATATACTCGTAATTCACAAGTAACTTATTTTACTTAGAACAGGATTATGAGGCATTCGATACATTCTGTTTATTTATAAAATTTGGGCGGCTTAGTCTTAAAACACTGAATTTAATATTAGTCACGAACAGGGATTACCCTGTTTTTCATGGAAAGTCGTTTCATGTTTGCTTTGTAATCTCATGGGAGAAAACCACTGTAAATATTTAATTTGACTTGTTTTTAAATAGTGTATACAAGAGTATATTACAAGAAAGTGAATGAAAGCTTTTGTAGAACATTTTATAGGTATCGTTTGAAATATCACACGTTAAATAAGACGAGGACGAGGTATCGGTTGTTCCCAAACTAGATTGTTTGGCCAAACTAGATTGTCTAAAAGGTTCTTTCTTCTGATGGACAAACTCATAACAAAGTCAGAAAAAAATCTTTTAAACATAGTTAAGTACCAACTCGATAAAAAGAAAAACATTTCTGGCATTCAATTTGCCTCGAATTTTGCAATTCTTTTGGCGAATTTTTCACCAAATTACACGCATAGTTTGCTCCAGTTCTTCCGAATAGAAAATATGCGAGCGCAAAGAAAATTCGTCTCGCCCCATCATTATAAGTTTACTTGTTGCCGTTGACGTTCTGAAAGCGGAGGTACAGTACATGACTGTTTAAATTGTTAGTACCTTTAGAAAATAATAATAATAATAAAATATTTATTTACCACTGAAAAAACTAAATCATTAGTGTCGCATATTATACATGTTTGCTTATGAGTCTATATTTTAATAACTTTAGTACAATGTATAAAACTAATGGGACTCTGTGAAACATACGCAACTCTTGCAAAAAAATGACACTCTTTTTTATATTTCTAATATTAGGTATACAGACCCTGCACTAAGTAAACTACTTGTATTGGAGGGTCTGCAAATGCACAATGAACTTATTAGACATTAGTTATTTTGCACAATTAAGTTAATTAATTTACACATTTCACACACGGCTAGTTAGCCCCATACTAAACAATTTCTAGTTTGTATAATGGTTGCTAATACAACTGACATATTAAATATACACACATACTATAAAGATACATATTTAACACCCAGACCGACAGCCAATAAATTTAGTATAGTACAAATATGTTGGCCGTGCTGGGAATCGAACCTGGAACCTTTTGATTGTTCCGGCATAATAACCATTACCCCAACGCGGTCATCATTATTTATTGACACACAACTGGTTAGCCCCATAATAAACAATTTCTAGTTTGTATTATGGTTGCTAATACAACTAACATACTAAATACACACACATACTATATAGATACATATTTAACACCCAGACCGACAGCCAATAAATTTAGTTTAGTACAAAGATGCTGGCCGTGCTGGGAATCGAAACTGGAACCTTCTGATTGTAATTACGGCATAATAACCATTACCCCAACGCGGTCTTCATTATTTATTGATTGACAAATATTAAGCAATGAATATCACATAGGAGAGAATTGAAAGATTGGAAGGTAGCCTGGTATGGACATGTTATTTTTATACAGTAAAATTAAGTATTTGACCAGCACTGTGCGAGTTAGCGGCACTCTGGCCTAAGATGGAGCATGCTTAGTTTGGAATAGCTGGCTCTCAAGGAGGCTGTAAGAACACACTGTTAATGCTTGGCCACAGATTTTAAAATGGACGGTGGTTGCTAGCCAGGCTAGCACTAGAAAATGACTATTTCCTTTCTTTTTCGTACAATAGCTAAAACTTTTTTAAAGATAAAAACCAGAGCAACTCAATATTTTTATCACAGAATTAAATTGTTTCGGTATACCTGCGTAAAAATCTATATTTACCGAGTTAAGTCGAAGTTTACCGAATCGCTATTTAAAGCCGCTTACTGTATATCCCGTATTGTGATAAAATTGCCTTGCCTGCTTTTGTGAACTTTGAAATTGTTATATTGAAGGCCTACGAGTAGGTCGCAGATGTGTAATGTTAATGCAATATTCTTGGAAATGCTTGTTGTTATCTTTACTTCCTTTACAATAAATGCTATGTTTGGATTAAAAGTCTATAGGAAGTTGTTTTTTTTTACTTCTTACGACAATAGGTTGTCGTGGTATGGTCATATTATGCGACGTGAGGAAGACCATGCCACAAGGTAAACTATGAGTATGAGTGTGGACGGACAGATAGGAAGGGGGCGGCCTAAGAAAGTATGGATGGATTGTGTGAATGATGATATGACCAGGAGGGGTGTGAATAGTGAGATGACGAATGACAGAGATGTATGGAAGAAGCGTACATGCTGTACCGACCACACATGAAGTGGGATAAGGTGAAGCATAAGAATACGGCTACCCATTTGAGCACCTTGTGACCATACGATTTAGCGACACTCTGACTTGAAATGGAGACTGCCTTTTCTAGAATAACTGGCTCTATGAGGCTGCTGGAACAAACTGATAGGTGCTTGGCGATAGGAAGTGTCAGCTAGGAACTAAAATCTTGTTATTTTATATCATACTAGCTGACCCGGCAAACGTTGTTTTGCCTTATTAATTATTTTTATTCTAGTTTCTAGACAAATTCTAGTATAATTAAAATGTTACTTACTTATTATAAGTGTGTATGGTATATGCGTGAAATAGGTATGGAGCGCCATGAACAAATGTTAAGGGAATATAAAAGTAACAAACGCCAAATAATATTATGTTCAATAATATCTATTTAATAGTGTTTATTTTAACAAACATTAATTTGTTCTTCTAAGATGGCACCGACGCCAAGAATACAGGATAAATAAAAATTTAAAATAGCATGTTTATAAGTTAATCAAATAAAGTTTTCGATGGTACTTATGTGTAGGCATAAAATGATTTTTCACTTTTTAGATACAGTTAGAATTTATAAATGTAGGTATGATTTTGAAGTCTGTTATTTGTATAATACAATTTCATTGTAAAATTTTTAAGTCGTAATAAACGCTATGACCCAAAAGTCCTAGGACCAATCACGAGCGAAGCGAGCTGGATGCGAGCGCAGCGGGCTATGCGCGAGCGAAGTGAGCGCGAAAATTTTTAGCATATTTGTTCGAGCCATTTGAGCATAAAGAAGTCCAAAACAGAACAAATTACATAATATTTGTAGTGTCGTAAGCTATGACCCAAAACGTCCTAGGACCAATCGCAAGCGAAGCGAGCTGGATGCGAGCGCAGCGAGCGGAGCGAGTGCTAAAATTTTTAGCATATTTGTTCGAGCCGTTTGAGCATAAAGAAGTTCGAAGCAGAACAAATTACATAATATTTGTAGTGTCGTGAGCTATGACCCAAAACGTCCTAGGACCAATCGCGAGCGAAGCGAGCCGGATGCGAGCGCAGCGAGTGCGAAAATTTTTAGCATATTTGTTCGAGCCGCTTGAGCATAATGAAGTCCAAAGCAGAACAAATCACATAATATTTGTAGTGTCGTAAGCTATGACCCAAAAGTCCTAGGACCAATCGCGAGCGAAGCGAGCTGGATGCGAGCGCAGCGGGCTATGCGCGAGCGAAGCGAGCTATGCGCGAGCGAAGCGAGCGCGAAAATTTTTAGCATATTTGTTCGAGCTGTTTGAGCATAAAGAAGTCCAAAGCAGAACAAATTACATAATATTTGTAGTGTCATCATCGTATTTGTTGAAAATTTTTTGCTCATACGTTCGGGGTCTAGTTTATTAGTACATCAAATTTTATAGCTTCTTCTACGTAAGAACTAAGTGATCAAGTTATGTTGTCGAGAGTTTTTCCAGCCCCTGCCTTAGTTTAACGACTGTTTGTGCTAAGAGGACCTACAATTTAACGTATAATCCGATCCACAGTAGCGCACAGATGAAAATACATTTTTTTACAACAGTCATGTGCAGGAGAGGTTAGGCAATAAAGCGACTTACACGCGGGTGGAGCCGCGGTTAAGTTAATAAGAGAGTTACATTGATATAGCAAAATGATAATTGTTAACAATACTACTACATACGATACATAAACAATAACGAAGGTCGAAATTTGTATAAACAGTGAGAGAAGTCTGTGAAGAAGAATTTTGTGAGTAAAACAGGAGACCGACTTCGGTCTATGGCATAGTGTGGCATTTCACTCACCAGTAAAGTAAAGGCGCGGCAAATTTTAAGTATTTAAGATTGGTAATAATCATAAGCATAAGTATATCAGATTAAATTTTGTTAGTTATTTTCTTCAAAAAAAAAATAAGGATTTTTACTCGAAGTACAGTTAGATACTATATTTGATCAGTTATCAAGCGAGATGAAAAATGAATAAAATACTAAAATGGCCATAAAAAATAGGGAATGATGATAAAAAAGTAAAAAAATATAGGGTTGTATGGATTTTTTAATGCCACTTAATACAAAAATAAAATGAAAAATTTCGTCGAAAAATTAAAAAAAAAAGTTTAAGGGTGATCAACCCTTATCACTTAGGGGTATAAAAAATAGATAGTAGCTGATTCTCTGACCTACTGAATACGTATATAAAATTTGGTAAAGATCAGTCAACCCGTTTCGGAGGAGTGCGGTAACAAACACTGTGACACGGAAATTTACTAAAATGGCCATTAAAAATAGGGGTTGATGATAAAAAGTAAAAAATTAGGGTTGAATGTATTTTTTAATGCCACTTTATACAAAAAAAAAATTCGTCGAAAAAATAAAAAAAATATTGAAGGGTTATCAACTCTTATCAATTAGGGGTATAAAAATAGATAGTAGCCGGTTCTCAGACCTACTGAATACGTATATAAAATTTGGTAAAGATCAGTCAATCCGTTTCGGAGGTGTACGGCAACAAACACTGTGACACAGAAATTTACTAAAATGGCCATAAAAAAATAGGGGTTGATGATAAAAAAGTAAAAATTTAGGGTTGTATGAATTTTTAATGCCACTTTATATAAAATTCAAATAAAAAAAATTCGTCGAAAAAATAAAAAAATATATTTAGGGGTGAACAACCCTTATCACTTAGGGGTAAAAACGTTTCACGTTGGTTTATTCTCATACCTACTGAATACGCATATGAAATTTGGTTATGATCAGCCAAGCCGTTTCGGAGGAGTTCGGTAACAAACACTGTGACACGGAAATTTTATATATAAGAAGATATTAATATCATCATCCACAGCCTGTTCTATCCCACTGCTGGGTATAGGCCTCTCCCTTGTCATGCCATTTGTCTCGTCCTATGCCAATCTAGTCCAGGTTCGACCCGCGATAGCTGTAATGTCGTCGAACCATCTTGCCGCTGGACGGCCTACGTTCCGCTTCCCTAGCCTCGGCCACCACTCGGTTACTACTTTGCTCCACCTATCATAGCATCGTAAATAAAATAAAATTATCATAATATTTTTTTATATTTGTTAACAGAATTACAAAGTTGCCTTCCTTAATTTCATCTTTCGAAGGCTCCTCTCATTGACCTTACAAAATATACTGAAACAAACTTGTACACTAATCGTTAAGTAAGCAATTTCATGGAAAGCTTGAAATAATTTTACGTAGTCTTTTTCCTGTAGGTGGCAATTAAAATGATCCTGTTCGCTGAGCGTTTTGTGATTCGGTGAAAGTTGGCGTAATGGTTACCATGCCGGAACCAGAAGGTCCCGGTTTCAATTCCCGGAAAAAAAACTACGAATCATGTATTCACGAATGGGTCACAAGAAAAAGATTTTCAAACTTTGAATCGCGTTAGGTAAATTTTGTATGAAATTATTCTTTCTCTCACTTTCCTTTCTTTAACGAATGTCCAATAGAAATCCATAGAAATAAAGTTGCAGGTCCAGACGTACCTTCATACTCTTACCCCTGTATATCTGGTGATGAAACACTTTATTAATTACGGTGTGCCATTGTATATAATGACGTCATATAGCGGTCTTTTTATTCTCGCGAACAATAGACTTCGTTTGCGAAAGATTTTATTTTCCATGTAAGGGGAGATTCTTTGACGTCATTCTTCTTAAACAAGGTTGAAATGTTGTTATGAGGAAATCGTTAGTCATTGTTTTCACTCAGTACAGCTAGGCATTTGACTAACAGGTCACGTAGCCGCATGAGTCAGCAATACTGTTTGAGGTTGAGCATACCTAGTCTGGAATAAGCTCTCAAGGACTTTATCTATTTTTTATCTATTTTATATATACTCGTGTCTTGTATAATTGTGATATCGCATGAGGAATATAATTGACCGATCTAAACAAATAGAGAAAATGGGTAAGCAATAGTTCAATCAAAACAACATCCTTGACTCAATGATAGGTGATTAAAGGTGGAACAAAAAAAGGACGACTTTCTTTGACGCTGAAAATGATCTTGGCGGTGTTCTTTGTTTTTGCTGTATTACTTTTCTGTCGTAATATGTATATTTATTCTCAGTATTGTAATATTTTGTAGATATGACTGTTTTTTTTAAATAAGCCCTATTTTTATTTGGTTTAATAACCTTAAGGTTATTAAAAATAGTTAGGTTATAAAAATAGGGCTTCCTTTTAAGAGTGATTCTAATGCGTCTAGTCAAACAATTTGTATTCTTCAACTTTCTTATTTTACTTCTGCCATTTTGGGCTAGATCTAAGTAACATACATCCATACGTACATACATGCTACGTATAGTTCCAGTATAAAACTGACAACATCACATGCTAGTTCAAATATATTTAATAGCTGTACCAGCTGGCTTGTATCCAGTAACATATTCTGAGGCCAAGTGTGGTGTTATTGCGGTCCCCTTACCGACAAGACCTCAGGACAAAGCCTAGGCGCCTAGCCAAACCTATAGCGGTTATTACTCTATGGTTGCTGTTGGATGCTCTTTAACATTTAACGACATAGTTTTACAGTTTTGTAACATTTTGACACATCTGGATTTGTCTATTTCACTAGCTGACACGAGAGTGATAAAATCATCACTACACAACTAGATAGCTAGTACGATATATAATCCGTGCTTATTCGACACTTATTACGTATTAGCGCCTGTAGCTTGGCAAACTTCTTACTCTTTGGAAGGGTGGTTACCCCCTTATCACAAAATTATCTTTAGAAAATTGGTATTTTTATTTCAGCACTGCCGTGGTTCGGATGACACGTTAAATTGTGGGTCCCGGCTGTTGGTCTTAGTACATGCTGACGTTAAGCCAAGACAAAGGCGTTTGAAAACTTTACTGTGTTTAAAAATACGCGAGAAAGTTAACGATATGTTGGAGAATAGTTGTAGATTAAAACTAGTTCATTTTGGTAGATTAACCAACTAAACCATATATGATATATCTCAATAGACACTTAGAAAATAAATGCATCTACTAATAATGTATACTCACCAAAATAAAATAATTTTGTCATACTTTACTATCTCTATTTCATATCTATTTGAATGCAAGATTACTTACGGCTAACATCTTTATGATGAACTAAATTTGTCGGCTGTTGGTCTGTGTGTTATATATGACTGTATCGTATACATTACAAATACGTATGTACTCGTATACGTAGTATATCAGTTGTCTCAGCAACTATAAAACAAACTAGAAATGATTTAGTATGGTGCTAACCAGCTGTGTGTGAAATGTGTCCTATTATAATTATTATTATTACTACTTTTCTTATCTTTTCTTAAAGTATTAATTAACTTTTCTTAAAGTATGATTCGTTTTTTAGGAACTATAAGGCTTTTTTTATGTAAACGTTGAATTTCGGTATAAAACAAACGAGAAATGATTTAGTATGGGGCTAAACAGCCGTGTGTTAATTTTTTTCTAATATTTATTATTATTACTACTTTTCTTAAAATAACATTAACTTTTTTAGAACTTTAAGGCTTTTTATGTAAACTTGGAATTAAGGTAAAAAATATCAGAAGCAATATTTATAAAATTATCGTACTAATGTTTTTTTTATATGACCTCCTTCGACCAGGTGGCAGTAAGGCCTACGTTTAAAACAATTTTGCCACTGTTCGCTGCTCTGGTTCTCATCGCAAAGGTTCCGTTGACATTTGAGAAGGCCTTCTGTCATGTGGGTCAATGCGATACGCTGCTTAATTCGTACTCTTGTGATCTTGCAAACTAAGGATGACGTTGCCATAGGCATAATAGTTTAAGTCGGTTTGTATAACCGGTTCAATAAATAGACTTGGTTTTTTGGGTTCCGTAAGCAGAGGGTGCTAATGGAGCTCCATTACTTAGACTCCGCTGTTCATTTGTTTGTCCGCCTGTTTCATTGTGCCACGATGGATAGACAATTGAATTTTCTTTTAGCTTGCGCATGACAACATCTCGCCTGATCTTAAGTGTATGCGGTCTAGGATGAAGCGCGCTTTCCTTGAAGAAACCGTATAGAGAAAATGTTATAATAAACGACATTAAATTAAACGTAATAAGATAATGTACTGAACCCTTCGAACGCAAGCCTGGCTCGTACTTGGCGGGGTTTTTTTGCATAAATGTTTTTAATACCGTTAGTTCGTCTTTAGATTTGATTTCATAATACAGAATTGGCATCGTCTTGGAAGGTTTTCCAGACTTACACTTTTATATATGGGATTTTTATAACCCTGAAAGTACAATAAATGTTTCAAGTTATTGAATAATCGAAATTAGAAAGTCAAAAAATTTATAAGAATATTTGTATAAATTTTGTTAAAAATCATGTTAATAAATATTGTATAAAATACAAGCCTAAAGGTATCCGAGACTTAAGTTTGCCAGAAATATACAAAAATGGAATTTGCCTGATCAATCAGGTCGAAAAGTTACTAGACCCGCGACAAAATATATCCAAGTAGAATAGTAGATATAAATTAAAAAATATATTTGTTTCTTTTAGCTTAGAATGGCCGTCATTTGGCCTTATCATAATAATAGCTCCGTGGAAACTTAATTAAAACTTAAACCAAATTGAAATCTTCTCCGACAATGAGAAAATGACAAATTTAACTTGTAATATTTGGCCCACTCAAATATACTTAAAAATTAGCCCACTACATATTCCCACTCCTGGTACTCGGGGACTCTGTCGAGGAGAGAGATATAGGCCTTAATCTACCACGCTGACCAAGTGCGGGTTAGCGGATGACACACGTCTTCGGATATTGTAGTCCTCCAACATGTCGGTTTCCTCTACCGTAAAGCGAGTGCTAATCCACATATAACTTAAAAACAAGTAATTGGTGTAGGGCTGAGATCGAACAAGGGGCATTCAGATTGAAAAACAGACGCCATCAAGTACCTACATACATACGAAGATTGCAAGTTAAATATAAGCTCATAAAAATGCACCTTTTGATGTTTGCGCGTACGCAACCAATAAAAATGTCGGTTACAGCCATAAAATATGAGTTGATAATGTCAGGAGAATGATACTTTAATTGTGCCACAACCAGTTGTTTTTATGCATTTATTGTAAGAAAATTGAATAAAAACATGTTATATAATATTTTAATAACAAATCAGTCTTTGATTTTAAATATTGCTTTGCGGTTATAGATCAATTTAGTTTTTGTCTTTTTTAATAATTTTATATTCTGACCTTTTAAAGTTATTATTTTAATAGGAAAATAAAATCCGGCTTAAGCGTAACATACTCAAAATATAATATAAATACTAACACTAACAGACAAATAAAATGAAAACATACGCCTGCCTCCTTCGATAGGATTAAAAAATATATTATCTTCTCTTTTAATTTGATAAAATTGAGTAATGGCGACATAGGCGCAAAATAGCATAATTTGTAAAATATTTTAAAATCCTCCACGAAAGATAGAACTATCATTTATTCAGCATCATTATCTTTGATTTTGATTTAAGAAACATAAAAGTTCCAAAACACGAGTACGTAAAATTCACTCGATATATTTTTTTACCGACGACCTCGTTGGCGTAATGGTTACCATACCGGACTGCCAATCAGAAGATTCCGGGTTCGATTCCCGGCAAAGCCAACTTCTTTGTGCTGAACTAAATTTGTTGGCTGTCGGTCTGGCTGTTAAAAATGTATCTATATAAAATGTGTATAAATGTATATGTAGTATATCAGTTGTGTTAGCAACCATAATACGAACTAGAAATGGTTCAGTATGGGATTAACCAGCCGTGTGTGAAATGTGTCCTAATATTTATTTATTTAGTCGTTTAATGTTTAAAAATTGGCGTGCTTCTGAAAGCTGTAAGGAAATTAAAACAAATCTTACTTTGTGTGAAGGTATAAAACCGAAAGAGGTTATAAAACCAAAATTGATGATTTTATACGAATTTATTTAGTCAAATACCTACCGTGATTCAGACGCTCCGCTCAGATATGTCAACATTGCCTTATACGAAGAACGAATAACTTCTTTGTGAAAAATTGGCTCTGAATACGTATTGTCGTATGATACTTTATTTATCAGTGGTAGCTCTGTTAAGTGTTTCACCTTCGCTGTCACATTATTAAACAGATTTTAAAACACCATATTTCGCTCTGACATTTAGCAGTCATTTGTCAGTAGTATGCCTACGCGTGCTCTTTTGTTTTAAGAAGGTTTTGAGGCACAGAGTACTGTCGTAAGTAGAACTTGCCTTGGGCTTAACCTTCTTTTATTACTTGCAAAGATAATGAACTTCTTTATGTACTTTTAAAGGACTTCCTTCATTGAAATTTATTTTACAAAGAGCATTTGCTTTTCGATTAAGTTTTTGTTATTCCATTGAATTTAATCTTGACCTCCTATTTGGTTTAAAAATTAACCTGAAAGAATTTGATTATAGCGTCTTCGGGCTCCTCTTCCTACTAAATAAAAGAAATTTATTTTTATATAAAACAATGAGTATATGGTAGTATAGAAGTAGTAAATAAGTTGTGTTAGAAACCATAATAATAACTGGAAATGGTTTAATATGGGGCTAACCGGTCGTCAGTGAAATGTGCCCTAATATTTAATTAATGTTTGTTAATTCATTTAATTTTATTTAATTTTTGGAAGCAAATTTGTTTGCAAATCGGTAACATGGGTGGCAAGGCCACAGTTTTACAAAATTCCTATTTATATGTATACTGTGGCAAAGCTTTCAAAGTATAATGTTTGCTTGCCAAAGTACATGTTTTGATTATTTTATTTTACGTCTATGTATTAATCAATAAATCAAATTATTAGAAACAATAAAAGAGAAAACTTATACAAGATAAATAATAGTGGTAAAATTAATCTAACTTGAAGAATGAAAGCTGTACAACTTCTTACTTCAATCCAAAGTTATTTCAAGTACAATTTACGTTCAGATAAAGTTAAATATTATGTCTATTTCTGCAAAAATTATTTGGGATTATCAAATTATTATATTTTGTTAGAGTACGTCTTAAAATAAGAATTATTTTGCTGAAAGCTTTCAAAATATATAAAGATAAGGGATAATACTAAAATCTGAGAATCTAACTGCATGTCTTGATATCTTGTAAGAAAATAAATTGAATAAGTTTTGGATTTGGTGTACCTACTATGTACTACACGCTTTTTATTGGTGGCAAAACATTTTCTAGCGCTCGCTTAGCTACCGACCATTTTCGAGTTAAAGGTGTGTTGTGTGTTGAGAGTCAGTTTCCAGGCCAGGCATGCTCACCACTTAACTGCCTATGTATAAGTAAATTTATTTTATTATTGAAACGGAGGTAAATCAAAAAGAACTTAAGAATTCCGAAGAATTCGAGAGTAACAACTTTTCTTCTGATGAAACCGGTATTGAATAGAACTTTTTTCTGGTTTGATCTATGTCCACACTAAAATTTATTTATTTTTAAATAAAAAAATATTTTTTATTTTTAAATAGAAATAGAGTTAGATTAGATATTTTTAGATGAAGCAAACATTGATATAAGCCATTTCTTTTGAACGTATTTCTTGTACCGTTATTTGAATAGATAGGGATACAATCAGTAAAAAGAACATAAACATTATTTACATTATTTTAACCTATATTTCAAACACAATATTCATAAAATATGTCAATTATTCCATTAAGCATTTGCTAAACAATTTTAACAACTTAATTACACAGCACATTAACTATGTTACAACATTAGATGTTACTTCGGACCTCTGTACAATTTCTAAAATGGGAAATGCACTTTTAAATAAAACTTCTATTAATATGCCCCATCACGGGATGATGTGTTGGCATACCTTAACAATTCAATTCTTGCTATTAGTACAACCTATGGTTAAGTGTAGTATATACATAATTTTATCTGTTTCTACCTATATGGTGCGTTGGATGTTCTCTGTAAATTATATAGTAGCTAAATAAATAAATAAAATTGAACGAGCGAGCAAGCGAGCGTCTCTGCGTAAATGGTCGTATTTTTCTTTAGTCTATCAATTTTTACATAACTATTATGTGGCTTTTCTGATACAGGCTGCATGCCAAGAGTTATTATGATGAGATAACTTGCTATATAGTTATTTTATTTTCATTGTTTTACTTTAAGTTTTATCATAGACTATTATTGCACACCGGTAGGCAGAATATGGCGTACTTTTTTCTCTGACCCAATACCTGTCTGTAACTATACTACTAATATTCGCAATAAATTGATTTGAATTTGAATTTGTAACAGTTCTCCTTTAATGGCAAATTTAGCTTAAAAACGAGAGCTTGAGCTACTTTTTCTTGCTAACTCTGTATTATAATTTAGCACAGGATAACGCTTCCAGTAACGTAACTTTAGAATTCCGAGGCATCCTTCGTGCTCTACTGGTTATGAAATCTTCTAATTGGCCGACAAAATTGTAGCAATTAGCGCTAAGATTCTCTTAGTAAGCATTACGGATGTTTGAGACTAGCTTTGCGCCGTGGTTTCACATTGTGAAAATTCATTTTCATTACCCTTTAAATTAAAGTTAATTTCTATCTTATCTTATAACATATCTTTAAATGAGCAATTCTTGTATATAATTATAATTGGTATCTCGGAATCGGCTCCAACGATTTTCATGAAATTTAGTATATAGGGGGTTTCGGGAGCGTTAAATTGATCTAGATAGGAATCATTTTTAGAAAACGTTATAAAAAAAATACGGTCAACCACGTACTATAAAATTAGATTACCATTCACTTTTATGTACTTATATGTTTAAAAGTAGGTACTTTTCGAATAGAACTATACTTCTTTGTTATTCTAGAATTCTGTGGGGTGCCGAATTTAAAGCATCTAAATTAATTAGAGATTATACACCACGCTACTTTAACCCGAGATCAATTTAAAAAAAAACACGACTATTAAAAAAAATATCAAAAAAAAAACATAGTAAAGCTGACGTAAAAAGATCTCAATCTTTGTGAATTTAGCTTATTAATTTCAAGTATTTACATTATAAAAATATTTCAATAAAAAAATATATAATTATGTTGATTTTCTGTAACTGAATTTATTAATAAACAATTACACAAAAATATTTCCTTTATATGTAGAGAATGAATGTTGAGAAATGCTTGCAAGGCTTGTTTGCTTTACCAATTTTAGGTTAAACTTTAAGAAAATCTCTCTAGTATACGGAATGATTTAATAAGCTTTAAAATGCTTACTTAATAACCTAAAAATAACTTTAAAAAAGAAATAAACAGTTATTCGCTTAATATACCTAAATATTTAAATTACTTCTAAGGTCAAATAATATTTTTATGAATTTAATATATCTAAGATAAAACATGCGAAGAAAAATATAAGTTTTGATCTGTAGTTAAGTAACATAAGAGTATTTTTCTGTCATTCTTCTAATTTTATGCACGTACTCTTAACGACCCTAGAATTGCAAATAACTATGTTTTAAAATTAGCTTGTTTCCATTTTAAGAGCTATTATTACTTAGACTAAGTGTCGACACTGATTTCAAAATAAATAATGTTATTAAGCAGCTTGTTAAAAAAGTTACTTATAAAGCAGTCGCTATTTAAGGCTTCTAAATGTATAACTCACTCCCAAGTATGGATACTAAATTTAGAAAATTTATTGAATGAAGGCATAAATATTTGTTTAAAAATGTAGTATCAATATATAAATAGTTTTAATTACGTGAATCGTTAATATCTTACTTTGGTAGCCATTTAATCAATCGAACCTCATATGGTAACGATATTAACATGATAAGTAGGGATACATTTTTTAAATAGATTTAATGTAGCTAGATTGTTACTTTTTTGCTGGATTTGTTGCTTGTGTTAGTAATTTTATAACTTCATACTATTATTTATATTCAAAAAAATATTAAGGTTTTCATTTAGTTTATTTACTTACATATATTTCAGACGTGTTCGTAAAAAAAGTTCATGGATTCTTTCTCTTTACATATCTTTTGTTAAATGTATTCATTCATAACAAATATTACTTGTAAATTATTTTCAGGAAGGAGTTTCAATTTTTTTAAATAGAAACACCCATGTATATAAAATAAAATATATGCATATGTCAGATGTATAATAAAACAAACATGATTATATTTATAAACTTATTCTTAAAACAAGGTTAACATGTGTCTTTCTAACGTGACAAATAGTCCTTCAATTTTATGGCAAGCCCAGTTGCAAAGCAATGCGTCATCTCATTTGACGACTCCACCCATCTAAGTTCTAGATGATTAAGTTTATGTAGGTAAATCCATTATTCAACGCGCTAGAATATTTGCCCTAGATTCAGTTTCTTTAAATTCTTTGCTCAAATAGCTCTATGTCAAAATATCTATTGATATAGAAATGTTTAGTTGTGTTCTCGTCAATTGAGTGAGCGAAAAGTCTCTGCATTAACAAAGACATTGCTTGCTTCGCCTCGTTGGCGTAAAGGTTACCATGCCGAACTACTAAGAAGGTTCCGGGTTCGATTCCCGGCCTGGTCAACATCTTTGTGCTTAACTAAATTTGTTGGCTGTGGGTTTGGGTGTTAAACATGTATTTATATATAATATGTTTGTATGTAAATGTAGTATATCAGTTGTGTTAGCAACCATAATAAGAGCTAGAAATGGTTCAGTATGTGGCTAACCAGCCGTGTGTGAATGTGTCTTAATATTTATTTATTTATTATGTGATCACTTGCCAATTTCGCTCTCTTCTATGTGTATTTTGGTTCTTTTGTAGAGGCCGTAATTTGGAACCAGAATTGATGACACTTGGTATACAACTGCTCAATAGTAATATCCTCCTAATAATAGTAAAATCCATCTAATATAAATGCGAAAGTTTGTGAGTGTGTTCGTGTGTATGTTTGTTACTACTTCGCGCTCAAACAGCTGAACCAATTTCGACGAAATTTGTTACGGAGATAGGTAAGACCCTGGATTAACACAATGGCTACTTTTTAATCAACAACCAACTTCAAACAAGGAGGGGGTTATACGAGCCAATGATGTAGGGGCGGGATCGAACCAGGGCCCGTCAGATTAATAGCAACTTTTTCCACTAATGCACACTCTCTTATGTGTTAAAATAAAAGTTACTAATATCTATGTCTGAGTTTAGTTGGTATACGACCTGCGATCGTGTATTGATTTATTCATATGTGAAGTAAAAGTAACTTGGTCACATAAATCACTATGGAACGATTTAGGTCTTGACAGGGACTAATGTCGAAATTTTCTAAAGCGGTTATAGTCATTACTAGTAGACTGGACATATTTAATATGCTCGTGAATATTTTAACAACATGTTGATTCAAATAAATGAGTGGAGAGTATGTATCTAGGAAACTATATAAAGATATCCAAGTAGACAATTGTTAAACGTGTACCTACTGGTATCTCCAAACGACATAATATACGAGTAATTATGTCAACTCACTTGCAAGGTAAAAGTGAGAAATGTAAATTAAAATGACATTAAGAGTCAAGAAAAAATATCAAAGTATCTAGACTTAAAGGTTCCGGCAATAACTTCAATGTCGTTACTTTAATAAATAATAATAGTTTAAAAAAACTAAAAAACACGCTTACCTGGCTGTTTTAAGTGGGTCAAAATCGCGCCCAAAGAAGTCGGTTACAAACAAACAAAAATACAAAAAAAATGGAATAATTTTATCATATTAGTGTATTGTCATTGGTCCTCAATAAATCTACAAAGTTTGAACGAAATCTGGCCGTTAAAAGTGGGTCAAAATCGCGCCCAAAGAAGTCGGTTACAAACAAACATACAGGTGAAGCTAATAAAAAGCGTGTAAAAATATCGCTTTTTATGGTCTAAAACTGACAAAGACATTTACCAAAAACTGATTATTCACGTTTTACCATCAATTTAAACTAGTTTTAGGCCTTTCAATCCTCGGTAGCTTTAGATTTAATTAAATCTGCTTTTTGAAAAAATTGGCCCGCGCATAAAGGGTTTCACACCATCATCTAAGAATTAAAAATCAAATTTGTTGTATGGGAGTCCACTGTTTATTATATACGGTCTGGTGAAAGACAAACAGTCAGATAGATAGACAGCGAAGCCAGATTAATTAGGTCCCGTTTTTACCTTTTAAGTATAGAGTCTTAAAAACTATTTATCTTTAGACATTTCGGCAAATGCATACAATATCGCTTCGTTCACAGATTAACTCTCAGCCATTTCGCAACACTGTCTCGGACACACGCATTTATCTAAAATCTAGATCAGTACCAGACTTCGTGGCGAAAGGTCAATCAGACATGTCTGTCGTAAGCTGTAGGTACCTCTAAGATGGCCCCGGTACAGATAAAGTTTTCTCGGTAAGAAGGTAAGACATGTTAATTTTTATAACATCGCAAATATTCGTTTCTTTTTTCAGTAACAATGTATTTTTTTGCAAAATACAAGTCTATATATAGTAAGTAACTAATGCTAGAGTTCTTATTATCAAAGTAGGTGCATAATTATAAGGGATTAATTTTATCGAGTACAAAACAATATTAATGCAATGTTATACTGGGTGTAGTATCATGTTAATTAACTAAACAGCTCAATAATGTGCTGAAATAGAGCCTTTTAGATATACTCTTTTCTCAATAATAATGAATTCTTAGAAAATATTTAATGTTTCTAGAATGACTCTCTTGAAGTCTTTGAGTATGCCTCTGTACTTGGTCTTCAAACTTATCTACACAAAAATATGAAATCTAAATATGGTTGTTGATATTTTCCACACCTATAACTACTAGTTACCATTAATTATTAGATCTATAGAATACTTTCGAATTTCTCACAAATAGTTTCTTAAATATCTAGTTGTAAATGCCTTACTTACGCGCCATACTTTAAAAGTAAACATTTCCATTAAAGTATCTTACAAAACGAGTGACCCATCAACTTCACCTACATAATATTCATAACTGCAGTTCATTGACCGAAGATGAATCAGTTATTCAAGTGCACGATCATGATGCGCCGGAGTTTGCGCGAGACCTCGAACTATGATGAACCGTTAGTATAGTAACATCTTGAATGAGACGGTAGTAATCGTGACTTTGTATTATTAGAAACGTAGTAGTTTGTTTAGTTTTTTAGACGGTAGACTTTTTGTCTTGAAACCGTAACCACACGAGTCTCTGGCCTAAGGTGTAGTATGCCTAGTCTGGAATAACTAACTCTTAAGGAGCCGCGGGAAAATACCGTTAGGCGACAGGCGCCTGGCTAGCATACATTCAAGATTTTTGCAATTTGAATGGTCCTAGCGCTAGTAAACGATCTACCACCATGCAAAATATGTACTTTGTAAGTGCATTTTTACTGTCGTTTTGTCCATATAATATCTGGACAATCTGTCAGAGACATTGTCAGGCTGAAAACTATGCTCACAGAAATTACTTTGATTCATTATTTTAGTGTTTTTATTATTTTGGTAAGTATCACGTTTATATTTTAATAAGTCTTTAGATTCAATTATTTATCTTCTGTTGAGGTGATATCAGATTTTCGTATCGTATTTTCTATTAACAAAATTATTAACAATGGCACATATTGGTAGATTACGAATTATTTAAATCTCAGTGTTAGCATAGATCAGCGCTCATTAGCATAACTGACCTACAAACAAAAGAAATAGAGACACACCTGTTTATATTATAATATTGGTATACATTTAACCGCTTTGACCTCCAAAGTTCAAGATCACAGACCTCATCTTTATTTACCTAACATGGTATTATTACTACGTAACAATGTCTTGGTCGAAAGAGTACGAAAATGTTTGAGCAAACTTGTGATAGATGTGGCAAAGTAAGGCCTGAACTAATACAATAGACTTAAGAATGAGATTTTTGTAAAGTAGTTAAACTGAAATAATATTGAATAAATGATACAAAATATTTTTATTCCGCTGATTTTTAATATATATATTTTTATCTTTTCCTGAGTTATTTCATTATTTTTTTCTGTTTTTGGTCCATATTTTTACTTCCAGCTTAAAAGCATCATTTATATACTTATATAATACTAGTAGCATGCCCCTACTTCGTACGGGCTATATAAGGGCGTATGTTGCTTTATTCGATTTTTAGTAAGGGTGTCTAATATTTTTGGATACAAAATATAACTATGTTACTCGGGGATAATGTAACTTCCCAACAATGAAAATATTTTTCAAATCAGTCCAGCAGTTTCGAAGCATGTACGCGTCAAATAATAAAACTTTTCTTCTTTATAATATTAGTATAGATATCCTCATTGATTTGTAATACTTATATTGCACACTTAGATTTAAATCGCATCATATATTTACTAATTCATGTGTCAGCAGACGCGTCCACTTCATCTTTATTGAGCGACTCAATTGTATATTTAGAAGACTCTATGTCAAGGTTAAAAGTTCAAGGCATATCCAAAATAGTTTATATTTTGTAGACTATTTAGAACAGTTGTCTGATTTATGAAAAAAACATGTTTACTTGGTAAAGATATCTTAAATGTTTTGGTTTTAAAAGAAATTTTCTATATTTTTCCACTCAATTTGGCTATGTTTGTATGATGGTTTCTATTTTTACGATAGGTACCACAAATTTTGAACATATCTTTTTTCGTAACAAATTCAAAAACTAAATGAATTACTTTAACAAAAATTTATTCAGTTTTATTATTTCAAATAACTCATTATTATATTTACAATATATATTACCGATCACTAAAAATCTACAAACATTATATTTGCTTGACATTTGATTAATATCACATACAAATAAAAACACACACACACAAACACACACAAAAACCTTACAAATAGTAAATTAAATCTAAGTCAGTGTCCGCGGGTAAGGTGCCTAAAATGCTGACGGCATTACCTCGCTGGATCGCCAAACTTATACGTTGGCCGAGGTAAGTTGGCTCTTGGGTCATTTGTTCTGTCCACCAGCCGTTTGGACAGATCAATAAAAAACTTACGGGCGTTGGGGCCCCATGGCCCCAAAGTTAACAAAAATGTTTTTGTATAACCTTTCATTGTTTAATAAAATGAGCAACTAGGGTTTTCTGAATAAATAAAAATATCGTTAATAACTATCAAGAAAGAAAACCTACTTTTTTATTAATTTTAAAACCTAGATAAACCAGATTTCTCGTAAAGGTCAGTCTTAACTTGGCGACCTTGCCATGTTTACTGTTTACCGAAACAAAATTAATGACCTTTAAAGTAATACGATGCTTTTGATATTGATCCTTCTTAAGTTCTAAGGTCACTTCCTATAACTAAGTTATGATAATGTCACTTAATAGTTAATATGGCCTTCAATACAAATTATTAAAACAGAAAGACGATAGTTAACTATCAGTGTACCTTGTATTATAATTCCATCTTATATTATAACTGTCCTACTTTATATATTGCTTGAAAACTCAATTGTTTTATTGATGTTGGGACATTTTTTTCACAAGTTTTTTTTAATAATAATTATTTAAAAATCTAAACTACATAAGCTACTAAACTACTCGTACCTAACAAATAAAATCCATTTCATAATATTTCGATTCATTAGAGGGTTTTACATTCACAATTATGCTACACCTTAGCAAAGACAAATAATATAATCTAATCCCTGACTTAAGATAAAACCCTCAACACTGCGTGAAATTTAGCACTGAAAATTAAAAAAAAAACTCGACACACATTTCATTGTGTTAGTTATTATTTTTAATTTCTCATGGTGTTTGCATTGTTATGCCTTATAAACAACCCCCTCTTATTAATTGCCTACACTAAGGGAGTTGTGACAGAATAAGCAATCTGCCCTTTTGTGGTAGCGGCCAATTTTTATCAAATATACAAAAGTAGAACAAAAAAAAATCCTTTTGGGAGATAAGTTATCACAGACACGCAAAAACACTTTAAACTTATGACGCCACGTATTTTTGCGTCGGGGCTAAACATAAATCAGACTGCTTGATTCAATAAGGATTCTTCTTCATCGTATGATCTAAGTGGCCAAGCTTTATTGTCAAGTTTACAAGCCGCCTGAAGACCTCTGACTTGGCTTAACGATTGCTTGTACTAAGGCTAACAGCCAGGACTTACAATTTAACGTTTCATCCGACCCACGAAAACGCCCAGATGGAAATGCTACTTGAAAAACGACAGACATGGTCACCCATCCAAACAGCGTCGCTTAGCTTCGATGATCGCGTCGGATCACCTTAGCTAGCCGAGCTACAGGCGCTACTATTAGGAATGTAATAATTACATTCCAGTATAGACTACTATTAGAATGTATTATATATATATAAATTATAAAATAAATACATAAGCTTTAAGGGTAAGGTCACTTAGAGTAAATTGATTTGTTTTTGACTTGTCTCAGCCTACATAGGTAATCCTATTATGTAAATTAGTATGATTAGTGCTTCTATCAAATGTCATTAGCATTTAAAAAATATTCATTGCTCTTGCAATATTAAGTAGGCTTTAAGTTCACTAAGTTTAAGTCAATTGAGCTTAGCAAACTTACTTTACAGGGTGCTTTATAAATGATAAAAGACGTTTAGCTGTTAATCTTATTATTAAGTGTTCAAAAGAAAATTAAATGCCTAGAGTAGACCTTAATTATGTTAGTTTATCTTAAGCTTCTTAACAGAGTTTAGATTTATAAACTTAAATTGGTATTTAAAAATAATAATATTGACATAATTATTTTTCAAAAATCTTTTTGAAATTACGCGTTGCATATTAGACAAAGAAAAATAGATATTATTATTTCTTAAAATTACCAGCTAAAATGTTTTAGCAAATGTTTTAGAGTCAGTTTTGAGACAGTAGAAGGGTATTTTTACACGCTTTATATTAGCTTCACCTGTATGTTTGTTTGTAACCGACTTTTTTTGGGCGCCATTTTGACCCACTTTAAACGGCCAGATTAGGTTGAAACTTTGTAGATTTATTGAGGACCAATGACAATAGGTACACTAATTTGATAAAATTATTACATTTTTTTTGTATTTTTGTTTGTATGTTTGTTTGTAACCGACTTCTTTGGGCGCGATTTTGACCCACTTAAAACGGTCAGATAAGCGTGTTTTTTAGTTTTTTTAAACTACTATTATTTGTCATTATTGTTAAATAGATAATGTATTAGAAGTAAAAATTTTATAGAGAGCTTAAAATGACTAACATCTGTCCAAATCTCAGTGGTTGTGGACCTTTATTTTCCATTTTTTATCTTATTTGCATTAAAAAAAAAACTAACCTAAAAATGTATGTGTACCAGATCTACAACATCCATAATGAATTTCATCCAATTCGCTCCAACCATGAGTGACGCTAACAATATGCCAATCTAACATGTATCTAACTAAGAAACATGTCGCAAGCTGCGAAGGTGGGCCACGCCAAATGTTAATCGGTCGCACGGCAGCACTGATGATCATTACATCCGAGCGATGCTCTTGCGCAACATCTCACAGAATACGTAGAGTATAGAAGTGATTTTACTTAGAAGCTTGTATAGGTAAAGGTATAAAGTTGGTGAGCTTCTCTGAGTTATTTTTTTTACGGTGTACAGCTAGGCATTGGATCAGCATTGGTTGAAGAGTACATACATGTGGAAAGCGAATCCTGATTTTTTTTTGTAGCGCTTACTTCACTGTGTGAGTATGGACAGCGATAGAGATTGAGCGAGAACGCATGCGAGCCGACGCCATTTTCAGATCTATTCTCTATATGCGCTGGACCAGCCGTACTTTAAGTCACAGGGAGGGAACATCATCGAGGTTTTAGTTTGTAGTGGTCGCTACTCTGGCACCGAGCCCGACATACCCCGTCGCCTCCCTCGAGGCGGGCATGCGTAAATGCATTTCCTCCATGTCAAAAAAATAATTGGATCAGCAAGACGCGTAATCGCATGAGCTGGCGAAACTGTAGCATGTCTAGTCTGGAAACACTGTTTGTCGAAGAGGTTGTTAGTATATCGTTAGGTATTTTGAGATAGATTTTCATTCTTAATTCAGTAGCTAACCAGTACAAGTAGATAAATGCTCTACCAATCTTACGTCAAGCACCTAACGGTGTATTCCGGCCTCCTTGAAAACCAGATATTCTAGACTTGGCATACTCCACCTTAAGCAACAGTGTCACTAACTCGTCTGATTACGCGGCCATCCGTAATTAAAAAAAAACACAAACACAAAAACCATCTGTGACATATTTAATCTATGTTTTCTATAATAAATTGTAGTAATTTTGCTTGTTGATTTAATCCTTAGTACCGGTTCCTATCCATAGAACTTGACATTTTACTATCTAATTAAATTGTTGTTAACCCAATTTCTTACAAGAAATATACATATACATACATAATTATGTATGAATGTTTTGACATTTGTGTACGAAAAAAAATAGAGCCGAAATAGGTTCGATATATGTTTACGCATAAAAAAGGCACTGAATGAAAAAATAATACCAAATAATTCCATAGCTTGACGCCAACACACGCCTAGTCTGGAATGACGTGTACTCAAGGAGGCTATCGAAACCTATGCTTAGGTGCTTGGTGCCAGATTTTTATCGATGTTTTCAGAGTTCCGTACCTAAAAGGTAAAAACTATGACTAAGCCTCCGCTTTCTGTCTGACTATCTGTCTCCAGGCTTTATCTTAGAAACCGTAGGAGCTAGAAAGCTGAAACTTATAAGAAAGATATGTATTTCTCGTGCTGCTATAACAACCAATACTAAAAATAAAAAATATTAATCCCCATGCAATAAAGGTGTTATTTTTTCGTATTTTTTTGGTATACTATCAATAACGGTAGCTAAACATTTTCATAATATATATAAATGTATATTAACAAAATCAAATCAAACTATAAAATTTAAATTAAATACATATTTGAACATACGTACGGAAACCTTCATGCGCGAGTCCCACTCACACTTGGCCAATTACTTCCTTTACCAAAAACTCTAGGTCATTGCCGGGGATCAAGTACTTGGTAGTAAAGTAAAGAATGTGGTACTAAAACAACTACCCCTCGCAAAAGATTATCTCTACAAAGTGTACTAAAAGAGACCAACGTCATAAAAAATGTAATGAAAAGCTCTAAAATAAATAATCTGAATAATATCTCCTTCTCTGAATAGGCACATAGACTGCATTTAGCAGCATTAACTAAAGTTTTGCTTGTGTATCAGTATTTTACCAAGGGTAGGATTTATTGGGACAGGGCGTGGAATCAGGGACCATAATTTAGGAAATAAATAGGGGGAGGAAACTGAACCATCAGGGGAATTATATACGACTGAGGGTATGATTTATTGTCTCACGTAGTCACCCGTATATCCGGCTACTGATTTTTCTGCCGATACCGTTCAGACAGGCCCAAGTTCATTCGACAATTGCTGTTGTTTTTTTAAGATTCCGTACGTATAAGGTAAAACCGGGACCCTATTACTAAGCCTCCGCTGTGTTGTCACCAAGATGCATCTCATATACCGTGATAGCTAGAGAGTTGAAATTTTCACATATTGTGTATTTCGGTCGCCGCTGTAACAACAAATGCTATAAAAATATTGTATGTTTTTTTTCGGTTTTTTCTGCTGATATCGTTTAGACAGGCGCAAGTTCATTCGACAATTGCTGTTGTTTTTTAAGATTCCGTACGTATAAGGTAAAACCGGGACCCTATTACTAAGCCTCCGCTATCTGTCACCAAGATGCTTCTCATATACCGTGATAGCTAGAGAGTTGAAATTTTCACATATTGTGTATTTCGGTTGCCGCTGTAACAACAAATGCTATAAAAATATTGTATGTTTTTTTTCGGTTTTTTCTGCTGATATCGTTTAGACAGGCGCAAGTTCATTCGACAATTGCTGTTGTTTTTTAAGATTCCGTACGTATAAGGTAAAACCGGGACCCTATTACTAAGCCTCCGCTATCTGTCACCAAGATGCTTCTCATATACCGTGATAGCTAGAGAGTTGAAATTTTCGCACATTGTGTATTTCCGTTGCCGCTGTAACTACAAATGCTAAAAAAATATTGAATGTTTTTTTTTCGGTTTTAATTAACAGAAACAGATAGACCCTGTAGACATTCTCAGAATATTTAATAGTGTCTTTACTTATAAAATGAAGTATAAAATTAAAATAAAATATTTATTTTATTTTTATAAAAGATATGGGTTATTTATTTAGATTTAAGTTATTTGTAATAAATTTAAATTAATTTTGACATATTAACTATATATTGTGACATGAATATATTACTTTTTATTTTATAAAATTAAGTATAAATAATTATATTTAGTATAAAATAAATATTTATTTAATTTTAAGGAGCTGGATTAAAGCGGGTAACACGGCAGGGCGCAGCTAGTCTTTTATAAACAAGGTGTCAGAGAAAATATTGGCTTTAAGCCACAAAGGTGAGTCTCACAAGCCTTGTAAGCTATTTCCAAAAATTTACAACATTACTTACTTTACGCCTTCCTTTTCCGCAATTTAATTGTTTATTTGCTTGTTTTGCCATCGCTAGGAATAAACAAGACATTCAGAAACAGATCCATAACTTTTCACTGAAGCCGGAAACCCGGGAGATATTTCTTGAAGGGCCAGAGGTATCGTATCGAAAAACCATTTACTTTTGTTCTTCCTCTTCGGAATTGGTGAATAAAATACAAAAAGGTGCCGTTGAAATGGACTATTCACTTGTAACACAATAAAGTCTGTGTCATGTCGGATTGTCAGAGAGTAAGGGTATTAGACCCACCCCAGTCCTTAGAACACTCCTTTAGGAGTCTTTCAGGGTTTATTGGATGGTTTGATCAATTAAATAATAAATATCGATGCAAGAAAACGTATTTACTGTAAGTAGCCAAAACTCAACTTTTCACCAGATCCAAATGACTTTTTAAAGTTATTTGGATCAGGTGAAACGTTGGAGTTATAATATATAGTAATCCAATATCATAATAATATTTAAAAAATCCCTTACTATAATGTGGCGCCAATCTTGCATTTGAAATTTAGTATAGTATTCCACTATCAAGGCGAGTGTGGCTCGGTGACAAAAAGTCTGCTTTTCAATCTGACGGCCCTCGGGATCCTATGTCAATGATTTGTTTTTCAAGAATTTGCACTTCTTTACAGGAAGGCAAAAACCGTGAGGAAACCGACACGTTTAAGAAGCACAATATCCGAAGACGTGTATCATCCGCCAACCCGCACTTGGCCGGAGAATGGTTTATGGTCTATATCTGTCTCCTAGTGAGATAAGGAGTCGAGTCCCAAAATTGGGAACTTAGAGCATGCTGCATATGCTTTTATGCTTATATACTACTATCAATCACTTGATTAATGGTAAATCATATGAATTTAAAGAACTTACATAAAAATAAATAAAGATTGGTAAAATAGGTCTAAATTTACATAATTCGGTTACATTTGTATATCTAAACAGATACTTGGACGATTATAATCAAACATTATTACCGTGAGAGTTTAAATGACTTTATTAAAAATGTAGGTTATATTTACATACAACTATGTACTGAAAGCTATTTCTAATTCAATATGTGGCATAGATTTGGTTAAATATGGCAACGACGAATAGTAATGCAATCATATATGAACTAGCTGTGCTCCATGGTATTGCCTGCGCTATTCAGGGCCACATGGTTAGAAATTAGGTACAAAAATACAATGTCTTTCTATTTGAGTAGTAAATTTCATTTGAAATTGGTCCAAATGTTATTGCATGTTGGCTACACGTATATTATAAATGCGAAAGTAAGTGTGTAGGTTCGTAACTTCTTCGAGCTTCATCGACTGATCCGATTTCACGTGAAATTAGGTACGTAGATAGGTAAGACCCTGGATTAACACATAAGATACTTTGTATCCAAGACTAACGCAGGTAGTACTGTAGTATTCATAAGGTTCAATTTTTTTTTATGAAAGAATTGCATGTACATTGAAGAAAATATTTACTATACCATATAACGTAACAATATAATAAAAAAAACTAAAATATTAAACTTATAAATATTTTAACTTTTATTCGTCACACTATTTGTAATCTGATTCGAAACTACATCGTTATAAGTAGAGTCAAAAAAAAAACATTTGAGAATCTGTTTCCTCTTATTCATATATTTGATCAAGGGAGTGAGAGAACGTGAATTTGCAAATATTTTCTTTATTGACTTAAGTTATACCAAACAACTAAAAAAAATGCAACAAACAACTAATTGCATTTCTCAATCGTTTTCTCAACGTTATAATTCTTTGGTTTAACTTAAAAATCTTTTACTTAAGAACTTTGACGGGCACAATTTTAAAACATCTAAGTCGTTTTCTAGCAGAAGAAAGGACGAAGATTTTGTGCTTTCTGGTAAATTCTTCATTCATCATTGATTCCCTCAACGATGATGAAATTCTTCACCAACTGTCACTTCTGGGTGGCGGAGCAGGGATCCTGAAAATTAAATTATTAAGTTTGTGAACTGATTAAATAAATGTGATGAATCAGATCACCTTAGTTAACCTAACTTCAAGCTCTATTTGAGACCGTACAGACATTCAAAATGTGTAATATTAACTTGAAAGTTTGTAGACATAGATAGACATTTGGATGTTTTATGAATACATTCATGCTCTAATTGCTGAACAGATTGGCTTCTATTGTCATTTAATTGTAATTTAGTATTAATATCCAAAATTATGAACCTATGTATAATAGCCGGCAAACAACTTAGTTCGCGCATGTACACTTCCGGACATATTTTATTGGTCGTTGTTGAAATGTAAAAAATATATATAAATAAATATTGTGAAATATTCTTCATAAAAAACAAAATGTATATACAAAAAATATTTATTTTACACAATAAAATTAATATTACACATTCTACAATGAAAAAATTACAATTCTCAGATCTTTTTTGCCTGGTGTCCTAAATACGGTAAGCAACTCCGAGTCTTTGCTTTCTTTTATGTTTTTTTTTACAGTACTAACAGACTAGATTTTAGTTGCTTCCGCAGTCTTTTTTATAGTTTCCGCTTGTTTTGTATATTCCTGTTTAAGGAAGCAATACACATCAAACATCATTTTACTAGCTTGTCTCTTCAGAACTGTGTTATGTTTTGGCGGCATAGTCAGAAATGTTTTAAGTACGTATAAACACAATATACGAGGGTGAATCAAAAAATTCTTGGAATCAATATTAAAAAATGCAAAGATTTAAATAATAATATTTATTTTTCTACATAATCTTCCTGCAATGCAATGCATTTAGAATAACGCGTTTCTAACTTCCTTATTCCTTGTGAAAAAAAATATTTTCTTGACTCTCGAAAAAGTCCTCTTCAGCAGCTATAACCGCGTCATTATCGTGAAATTTTGTTCCACGAATTTCCTGTTTTAATTTTGGAAATAAGTGAAAATCACTTGGGGCTAAGTCCGGAGAATATGGTGGGTGGTCAAGGAGATTGAAGCCAGCACAGCGGATTGCGTTGAGCGCAACTTCCGATCGATGAGCAGGAGCGTTATCTTGAAGGAGCAACACGCCCAACGACAGTTTTCCACGACGTTTTTCTTTAATCGCTTCACGCACTTTCGGGATTAAATTTGCATAATAGGGTCCAGTAATCGTCTGGCCTTTTGGCATGTAACCAATAAAAAGGATTCCTTCACTATCCCAGAACACAGAGGCCATAAAATAAATAAATAAATAAATAAACTTTGCCAGTGGTAGGAGCAACTCGAAATTTCTTAATGGATGGAGAGGATGGTCGTTTCCAAGACATACTTTGTCTTTTAGTTTCAGGATTAAAAAGGATTGGACCCACGTTTCATCCATGGTGACAAGACGACGGCAAAAATTATCCGAATCACGCTGGAACATTTCGAGATTACGCTTGGAAATTTCCAAATATCGCTTTTGTTTTCGTCGGTTAACATTCGTGGCACCCATCTTGCAGACACTTTTTTGAACCCCAGTGAATCAATTAAAATTGGTTGAACGCTACCAAAAGATATCTTTAGGATCTCAGCTATATGTTTCATAGTCATTCTTCTGTCTTCCAAAACCAGATTCTCAACTTTTTTGACATTTTCTTCTGTAACGGAGGTTGAAGGCCGCCCAGAACGCGGGTCATCTTTACAGCTTGATGTACCTCTTTTAAATTCAGCCACCCAGTACGCAACCGTAGAATAGGGTACAGCATCACCCCCTAATGTCTGCTGAATGTCCAAAAAAATTTCCTTCGTAGACATTTTTTTCAAACTGAGATATTTTATCACCGTACGTAACTCACTTATATCCATAATTTTAACTTTTTAGCAACTCGTTGCACAAAAAAATGTATTACATGCGAACGAACTGACAAAAACAAGTGACAGTCTGCATAAATATAGTGTGATAGACACTCTTTAATTTGAATATCGAACTTGATCCAAAAAGGTTTCATATATATGCACTTCTATTCTAAGAACTTTTTGATTCACCCTCGTAATAAAAAATATAGTAACAATAATATAAATTAATATAAAACTTTAACAACAAAACTTCTTAACTCGAAATAGACTATTAAAACTGCACGCAAGTGTAGTCGATGCTAGTACAGATGCTAGCGGGACGAACGCGCGGCGCCAATCGCGGGGCCTCGTGCCGACAGAATGCCCCCGCGCACCTCTCCTACCACCAATGATACCTTAAAATCGTCTACTGCGCACTCAAGGGCTCAAGATGTTTGCCGGCCACTGTATATCAATACAAAAGCTATTCTTTATCTCAAATTAATGCACCGGGGATCGAAACTAGTAGTTCATAATGAACTAGTATGAACTTGGATAAGTTTTATTTAATTATTTAAATCCATAAAATTAATCCAAGTAACAAATTGAATGAAACTTCTCAGAAATTCGATTAATTTAAATGTCCGAGACGGATTATTTAAGTTGAATGACAGCCTTTTCTATTTGCAGATTTTACAAAATCAGTTTTTTTGAGACAATCTAAACTAAATAGATAAATTCTTATACATACCCCGGAGTATTCCAATTACTTCCATCGCATAATGCTGTGGTTGGAGTTTCTTGTTGTCTATAAAAAAAAATTAAGAAACTAAATAACTGTTATTATTTATTGTTGTTCAGATATCAGATCATAAATACATGGTCAGATACATTGGAACCAAAACTAGATAGGTATATATAAGTAGAAAACCTATTGAAGTGCTTGGAGTCGAGTAAAGCTTATAGCTTTATACTCTGATATATCAGAGTTCTCGCACTTTAATGATGATGGAGAAAGAGATCATTAAGGAGACTTTTAGATATTGTAAATGGTGAACAGATAAAAAGTTGAAAAAAAGTTAAATTGAAGTTTTAAAAATTAAACCTTTTAAAAAATATATCATCATTTACATAACAGTTAGACAACTGTTATGTAAATTGTCAATTGATGTTCAAACGTACTTCAGGAATGGACACATTAGAACTTTTACTATACAATTTGATTATTTAAAATTTAACCCGTTCGTTAACTTATGCGTCTATAGATATATGTAATATGTACGAGTACATGTTAATGACTGACAAAACTTTTATATCTATTGTAAGAATTTGATTGCGATTCTTTAGAACGAAACCTTTGGTTACCTTTAAGATGAAATAATAATTAAGCATAGAAGTATCGGGTGGCCACTCGCAAGTTGAATCGTTGACACACGAAACATCGTGGGTGACATGGATGAGGGTAGAACAAGACCGAGACGAATGGCGTACTCGGAGAGAGGCCTATGCCCAGTATTGGGCGATAGATGGCTGCAAATGATGATGACGATGAAATTTGATTACCCAGATAAATTGGTTAAGCTCATTGCTTCATGAGCTCTCATCTTCTTGCCATAGACCCGCCACAGTTTGACGCACAGCGGCATCAGAGCGGCGCACCATAGCACTCCCAGACAGAAGCCGCAAAACCACCAGCCGTGCTGAAAATAATAAACACTTCATACGTTGATATATTTATAAATATATTTCCTATGTTTTGGCCTCAAGGACTAGTATTACTGGGCTAAAGGATGCGGCACCGAAAAAAAAACTGCCACGCTGGCCAATGCGGATTGGCGGGTGACACACGTCTTCGGATATAGTGGTCCTCAAACATGCCGGTTTCCTCACGATGTTTTTCACCGAAAATCGAGTGCAAATCCACACATACATTACTTGAAAAACAAGTCATTGGTGTAGGGCTGGGATTGAACCAGGGGCCGTCTGATTGAAAAGCAGACGTTTTTACCACCGAGCCACACTCGCTTTTTTCTTATTTATATATAATTCGAAGAATGACAAAGAGGCATTTTAGCCGTTCCTGAGACGATCTGAGGACGGTAACTAGCATCAATAGGTGCTCTGAAATAGTAATTACGAGAAGCATATGCCCAAGAGTGGAAAGACTTTATATAGGTTAGATAATAATGAAACAGCCATTAAATACTTTGTAAACTGTTCTTGTAAGGCATATTATTTGCACAAACAAATATGTATTTATTGCATTTGCCGAAACTAAGTTTACTAAGTTAACTTTATTTATTTAATGAAATTTGTAAGTTTATTTAATTTTATCTAACTAATGTTAATTATTGTAGTATGACTTGCCTTTAACGTATGTTATTTAGGGCGAATAAAGTTCTAAGCACCAGAAAGCAGCTGCTTTAGTTAAAGGCAAGGAAGATTAGCACACGAGTTAAAGATACTCTGGCCTGAGGTGGCGCGTGCCTACTCTGGACTAACTGGCTTTCCAGAAGGCTGCGACTTGGGGCTGGTTGCTAGCCAAGCTAGTTCTTGTATTTTTTTACCACGATTTTCCTGCTAACTACAAACTTCTAGAAGAACTTACCAGAGAAGAAATGTAACTAGTACACAGTAAACTTCTTAGTCCAGAGAATACATTATACAGAGGTCTGCATTTCGCTGCGTGCTGAGCGACTGACTTCAACACGTGGGTCCTCCACCCAGCCGCGTGGGATATCAGACGAGATATGTAGATTGATATTTTCTGTACAAAAATACAATAATATTATTTAATCTGTGGTGGCAATTATGTTTTACCCGTATAACGTCTAAAATGTTATAACACCCTCAATGAATTCTTTCAAGATAAATAGTTACCATACATAAGATTTTATCGTAAGATAATATATAAAAAAAACTATATTCTTGTTATATAATCACTGATTTTAATGTTACCTAAAGTATAAAGTATCTTTACTGTTCACATTCATACATGTTAAGTTATCTTACGGAATGGTCACATGTTAGTATTTAACGTAGTTCATAAGAATCGCAACACCCTAATGTTACTGAATTACAGGGTACATGTTACTGTTTTAATTTAATTTGTACTATACATGTTATGCTAAAATAAAAAAGGTAAATTTTAGAAGTTACTCTGTTTGTTTATATAATTATATCTGAAAATATAGAAAATGCAAGCCGATGATTCGAATATATATATATATATAGCCTGCGGTTGAAGAAATATGTTTTGATAAAAACGTGTTGTGTGCTTTGTTCTTTGCTTTATTCGAAACAGTAGAAAATTCCTGTCATAGTGTGGATGTTTCTTGTCGGTTTTACCCACAAAATATAAGCGTTTTAAAATTTTTAAGCCAATAATTTGTGAGCAAAAAGGTAACAAACGTTCACTCAAACACAATTTCACATTATATATATATGTACAGTTTGACAATGTTAATGTTATTTACAAAGTTTAAAAGTTTGTTCAAAAATCAACAAATTCGTCGAAACACTTATAAAACGTTTTATTAGACAATTATTAAAAAATAAATAATCTGACCTTTCTAGCAATGACATCACCCTGGTTGTCGATATAATACTGCGCCGTATGGATGTGGCTCAGTGAAATGTTAAGTTTCCTCCTGAAAGGCATAAGCTGTAGTTCTAACTCTGTGAGCTTGAAAACAATATCGGCGCGTATCAGTTCCAGTGGCTTTATGTTGGCGGTGTGGAGTCTTTGCGTTCTGCTAGCTGAAATGATAGGAAGAAGAGATGATCTAAGCAATATAAACAAAACAATAATCTTAATATATATAAATCTCGTGTCACAATGTTTGTCCTCAATGGCCTCCTAAACCACTTAACCGATTATAATAAAATTTGCACACCATGTGCAGTTCAATCCAACTTGAGAGATAGGATAGTTTAAATCTCAAATTATAGTCGCAATTTTAATTTATTGCTAATTATTGACTGTTATTATTTGACAGTCACAATTATCTGTTAACTTCAAATGATTCTAACAGATGTCGATACCTTTCGACTGGGTTGAGTAAGTAATCAATAGATGGAGCTGTACCCCTAAGTGAGGCAAAACAACGTTTGCCGGGTCAGCTAGTTTATTATAATACCAACTAACTTTCACAAGAAATAAGCAATTTTGATTAGAATTTGAATTAAAAAAACTAAATCTAGTCTAAAAGCTCCAGCTCACTATCAGAAGGCAGCGTGACGAATATGCTGGCAGCATTAACACGTTGAATGATACCTAGTTGATACACTAGTAGTCATTTAGTTTTGACAACCTCGTGGCGTAATGGTTACCATGCCGGACTGACAACCAAAGGGTCCCCGAATGGATTGCCGGCTTAGCCAACATCTTTTTGATACGAGTAAACTAAATTTGTTGACTGTCAAATATGTATCCGTATAAAGAATTTATGTATGTACTCGTATATGTAGTATATCAGTTGTGTTAGCAACCATAATACAAACTATGAATGATTTAGTATGGGGCTAACCAGCCGTGTGTAAAATCTGTCGTAATTTCTATTTAAATATCTATTTCTATATAGGGTTTTTTGTGAATGCCGTTAAGGGGAGACAAAATCGTCGTTAGTAAGATCACAGAATAATATAAATAGGTAAGATTTATCTTATATACTTAATGCTTTCACGTATTAAAGAGTAGATTACATTGAAGCATCTTACTTTCCTTCATTCAGTGTTTATAAATAAATTTGTTTCACCATAGAAAACAGAATTTCATCAAGCAATACATTAATGAGATAAAACAGAGATATTACTGAACTAGGAATTATTTCTATCAAACGAATACTTGCCTAAAGTTTCGAGGCGGGATGCGACGTTTAAATCCGACATCTGAGCTGCAATGTTCTGGAGTTGGTCAACTAAAGAAGGCAAATCTCTGCCAACCACCGGGACATTGAAATCCATCCTAGAAAACGCATAAAATTGGTCTTTAAATATCAGAAGTGAAGTGTTCTTAAATTGCTTGTTTTCGATCCTTTTAGGTACAAAGTTCTTGGATAGTTTAGTTTTAATTGTATATGGCATACATCGTTGCATTTTATAATCATAAATCGCCCACTTTACGTTCCAAATGCAGGAAACCAGGACCTGCCCTCATAAGGAAAGAGATATAGGTCATTATCCAACACACTGACTTTTTTTACCGTTAAGCCAGTGCAAATTCTACTTTATATTTGATAAAAAAAAGTTATTGTTTAAAATTATAGAGCTGGATTCGATCCCGGGTTTCGTGACTTTACTGGCTCTAAATTCATATTCATAAATAACATTACTTTCAGATAACATATAGCATTGACACCATCAACAGACATAGATATTATAAAGTTCAGGCGCTGTTTCTATCTTGAAAAAAAAAACTTATGATTTATTTCGATAGATTATATACTTTTTCCTGACAAACTTACCTATATTTGGCTAAGTCCACATCAGTGACCTTCCTCATCCTATTCAATAACAGGCTAAAGTTGCCTGATATAGTTTTCAATAGCCCCACATCCACCACATCTGGTAGTCTTCCTAAGTCCGCTTGAAGTTCCTCCCATTCGAAGTAAGAAGTCTCTTTATTGACGTCCAGTATTTTGTCGAGTTGGAACACTATGTACGCTGGATGATCTTTTTCGCAATCTCTGAAAAATAAGTATTAATAAACCGAATTTTCTGTTTTTTCTTTCGTTTTTTGTTAGAAAAGAGTTTAAAACCATAATATGACTAGTTGTTGCCCGCGGCTCCGCCCGCGTGTCGTTAGTTTTTTTGCGAATTGGATTTTCCCTGAATTTCGTTTGCTACAAACCTTACGGAGCCTTTCCAAGGAATGCAAAACCGTGGAAGTCAGTTCGTGCATTCTGGAATTATAGCGTCAGGAAGGAAAACCCGACTTATTTTTATAATATTGATACAGGATAGTTTCCTATTCATTTTGATGCTAAAGTAAGCAGCATAGTATCGTATGTTGAATTTATAATATTTTTAAGTTTTTACACATATATTATTTAATAACTAGCTGACCCGGCAAACGTTGTTTTGCTATATTAATTATTTTTATTTAATAGAAAAATAAATACAAGAGGTATGGAAAATAGATAGGTAGTAGCTGATTCTCAGACCTACTGAATACGCATATAAAATTTGGTAAAAATCGGTCAAGCTGTTTCGGAGGAGTACGGTAACTAACATTGTGACATGGGAATTTTATATTTTGATATTTCTAATAAGCTTTATTAAGTGACTGTGGAAATACTGCAATAAATATGACTGAGTAAATACTTGAAGATATAAATTGCTATTGAGAAATGGTCAGGCTCTTAGACAACGAAAAAGAGACGAATACAAGATACCTACGTATGAACAGCTAATTACGGTTCAATTTAATGGGCAATGGGCAATTCAATTTTGAAATTAATTTAACCCGATCCGTGTTATATTTTAAATGTTTTTTGTGTAGAACAAATGTTTGGAACATTTTCGTGGTAGTTGTAATGTCATTTAACTCAACAACAAAATTGATCCAAAACGAACGCACATGTTATAATACGATTCATATCTTTAGTGTTATATAATCTATGGCAAAAGTATACTAAATTTTAGCAAGATTATCTTTGATAATGTCTAAGTCAAAGAATTTATTGCAATATTATGTCACTTTACAGTTACATAATTACCCATAAGGCATTGTAATTATTTATAGGAGATGAACCCTGTTAATCGATTTGACTTTTTTAGTGTTCCGTCATTTAAATAGTCTTCTATTTTATAATAACTCTTTGTTTTGAGTAATTTTTTTGAGTTTGTCAGGAAAGTTTTCATATTTTCGATACGTTTTAGGTTGTCTTGTAACTTGTTAAATATTTCAAAAGCCATGAATGTGAACCCGTAAAAACTTAGCTAATGGCATCTCTGTTTCTTTCTTAGAAATAAATACTAGGACACATCTCACACACGGCTGGTTACCAATATCTAGTTCGCATTATGGTTGCTAACACAACTGATATACTACATATACATACATACATATTTAATATAGATACATATATCTTCTCCTAACTACACCATTTAATACCTTAAAACATCTTTAATGTTGACATCGACTGTAACATTTTCCATGTCACTGAAAAGCGCATCAAATACTCCTTCATAATCTGTCAGTAATGGTGAAGGTCTGTCCATCAGAGCTGATAGCGTCTCATACTGAGGGCTGTCCCACAAGGCATGACACACGTATACCTGTAATGGGATTTTACAATACAATATTAATATTTATTTCCCTTGCAATACAAAGAGGCAATGCGGCAAGCCTGATGGTCACGTTTGGGCGGGTGTCTTAATTTTTATTTTGTTTTTATTATTTTTTTAGTTTACTAAATTTTCGTCTTTTCTAAGCTTTGTAAATATTCTTAAGTCCTGTAAAATATAATTATTTATAATATTTGTAAATTATGTTTTAGATTAAAAGACATGTGATTAAATATTGATGGTGTACAAACATACTAATTGGATCGAGTAATAAATACATTGTTAAGTTAAAAAAAAAGTAGATAATACAATACAATATAAAAACTTTTAATAGCACACCAAAAACACAGTAGATAATAATAAATTTATACATAAATAAAAAATACAAAATGCTGCACAATAATCGGCCTTATCGCCTGTAACGATTTCTTCCAGGCAACCTTTGTATGGAAAAGTGCGAAAAAAAAGGGAGGTGTACTTAAAAAAAAAAGCTTTCTTGACATCAGTGCGTAAAACAAGCATGTTATTATAACTGAATAAAATATTTAAAATATATGAGCAAGTTTCACATTTGCTACAAGCTATTACTTTTTCTTATTCTATGATACAATGAACTAATCGACCAAATTAAAAATGCGTAGTTGGAAAAATTCCATCTTTGGACATTTATAATAATAATGTAAAAAAATTATCTATATGTTTTTCATCATGACAGATGGACAAAAAAAATCATATAATCGTGAAATTGCGTGTGTATGTATTACACATATTGGTATTTAATTATGTTAGAATATATTATGCATTTATTCGAATTAATATAAAATGCATTTATATTATACCACCTCGCCTCTAAGTTTTTTATTTGTGTACTTTATTGGAATTGGTTGCCTGAAAGAGATCACTTTTAGCGATAAGGTCGATCGGTAGACACTAGATTTTTAACTATCTTAAGTGTTTTCTATTATATATTTTTGTGAGTGTTTTAATAAAGTGTTTATCTGTCAATCTATCAATCTAGTTAGTACAGCTAATATAGTAACAGTAAGTATAACTTTGTTTGATCTTGAATAGATAAAAGACATATCCCATTTAGTTAGTAACTATAAAGAGATAAAAATGATAGCACAGAGAGGTATAGCGTAGGGACAAAAAATATCTTCTGGTTCTAAAAATACATTTTCACAAAAGACAAAGCTTACAGGTAGATAATAATAAGCCAGCAGGAATCATTTTGCTATAAGCTGAAGCCTTCAAAATGCTTTTAGCAATACACTCACAAAGAGATTTCATGTCTCATAGAGCAAAATAATAAGCCATTTTCTTTTGATTAGGAGACAGGTAATTTACTCTGGATATTACTGTATTTTTAGGCTTAGATATCAAAATTTACCTCAGCATGGCCTGTCATAAGGAAAATTGCAGAAATTAGACTCCATAATGTCAGGGAAGCGAAGCATAACCAGCCGGCAGATCTGTAAGCGTTTTACGAAATTAAACTCTATTGCTTACACAATAAAGGACACTTTGATTAGTTTGAAACTTACACTTTTAATGTTCTCTTCGCATGGTTTTTTGCATGTCCGCACCCACAAAGCAAAGCCATTAGTATGAGTGCCATAACGAATCCGAAAATAACAACGTGGGCTGAAAAACACACATACATAGTTATGTGAAAAAACTTTGTTTCGGCGAAAAGCGGCGACGGCCGTAGAAATTCGTAGCAATCCGCTACGTTATGCAAAAAACATCAACACAATCTCATTTTCCAAATTTGCCTGAGGTTGAACAGGAGAGGCCAATTTTTGTACCGAAAAATCTGAAACTACTTCGTGAATTTGTCATCAGTTTAGATAATGTGTGAAGCTATTTACATTTTGTTTGCTTCTTCTTCGCAAGCTCTGGTGACGAGTTTTCAAGCCACCTGAAGGCTTTTGACTTGACTTAACGACTGCTAGTACTATGAAGGCTAAATACTTAGACTAACAGCTGATATCTATAATTTAATGGGTCATCTGACTAACGGTAGCGCCCTGATGAAAAAACCTAAAATATTGTTATGTATGCCAAGCTAGAGGCGCATATATCCTATATAATTACTTACGTAAATGATAGGATATAGGAACACATATCGTGTTTCATTATTACATTAAACACTATTATATTAAAATAAAATGTACGTAAATTATTTTAAGGCTTTGTATGCAACTTGTACAAGAAGGTATATAATGATTTCAAGCTTTGTAAGTTGTTTTAGATACTTAAAAACTACAATAAAGAAAGAAAGAAAGAAACATTTCTTTTGTGACACAAAGAAAAACAATACACAAAAAACAAGTAAAAAACAACATATACCAGCACTCATGAAAAATATTACACCTAAGCCATTAAAGTAGGGTACCTTCCAAAGCCTAGAAACTAGAGTTAAACTTACTTAGCATAATAGACCATCTCCCAAACTCATATTTTTCAACCCGGCTCAGCGCCGAATCAAGCCTTCTCGACGTAGTTACCAAGCTTGCCGTTAGATGGCGCACTATGTCGTTTAGAACTCTGGAAGACGAGGCTACTGAACGACGACGTTCTTCGATATGGGCAAGAATATCTGAAACGGAAAGGTTTTATATGTGCACGTACATCTTAGAAATAGTTTGTGGTATGACTGAAAAAAAAGATTTGTTCACAGGAACAATCCTTCTATTTTCTAGCCGTTATGGAAATCCAACTTAGATTTAATTTTGTTTTCTTCAATAACTTATAAGTACTATTTAAGATATACAGTTAAACATGTGTTCTATTAAAATAGTATAGTGCAAGTTATTGATTAAAATAAAATTAAATATAAGTCGGATGTCTTTTGTAATTATTTCTAGCGGTAAAACATCTATTATAGTTGTTTTACGTTTAACTCTTAATATAACTTTGTGCAGAACTTTAACTATTTTCAGATGTAACTAATTAAAATGTATTATCTAAGATCAATAGATGATTCCACCCCTATGCTATTTAGTATTTTTTTACGGTTTGGCCTTTAAAACACAGATAAGAAATAAAAAATTCGAGTTGAAAAATCTATCAAAAAAATATTCATTGGTTTTTATTTATTATCTGTATTTTAAAGGCCAAACCATAAAAAAATACTAAAAAGCAAAGGGGTGAAATCAACTATTGATCTTAGATAATTAATTTTAATAAGTAACATGTGTATGCCCCAACGCAAAAAAAAAACAGTATATTTGAATAATCTATACATAAACAGGTAGCCTTACCTGAATTTCTTCCCATCGATCTTATTTCTTCATACAAAGTTACTTTCGCACTCAACAACTTTGTGATCCATTTCTCTTAATTAGTACAACAAACATTCTCTCTACTTAAGTTTTTCTTTACCTCGCCAAATTCTAGTTAAATTATACTAAGTTACTGCACTTATTAGATTGCAGTTTGTGGACAAACTTAGCACTGTAACTTATTCGCTTATCTTGTTCTAACGCAAACATTTTAAAAGAGATTTGCTGGCTAGGTTTTCCTAGTAATTGGATAATATAGATATACCGCTTATTAATTTTATAATTTATTTTGTTAGGATGTTCATTTATACAGTCCGTGAAAATTTTAGGTACGAGTACAACAAGTTACCCTTATTGATATACATATGTATATGCGAGTAGCAAGAAAATACGAAAAAAACACGTTTATTGTATGGGGATCCCCCTTCATATATTTTTATTTTAAGTATTTTTGTTATAGCGATAACAAAAACACAAGTTACATACCTATTAGGTACAGAACCCTAATAAAAGAGATGTAATTTTGATGAACTATCTAATGAAATCATCATTAAATTAAATTTACTTGCTTAAACTTTTACTTACTCGTACTCTATTCAGGCGTCAAAAAAAAACCACACCTTTATTATTTACTGAGGATACCAAACTTACTTTGTCTAATTTTAACCGTCTGATTGAACACTGCCGCGGGCAATGCTCGGAACTCTTTCCTGGCATTTGAAATAGCCCGAGTAAGGTTTTCTTCGCCCAAAGTTTTCAGTTGCAGTAATTGTTGCTCTCGGAGGATCTGAAAGTTTAAAGTTAGGTTGAGCAAACTTATTGTTGAGACCGTTAGGGGAAACACAAACTTGGAGCTGCACGATTCTTTTCTTTTTTTTTTTTTACCAGGACTCATTTCTCACACGGCTGGTGAACCCCATACTGAACCATATCTAGTTCGTATTATGGTTGCTAACACAACTGATATACTACATATACATACATACATATATCTTTTTTTATAGATACCTATTTATTGAAGGATACTTTTTTATTTTTGCTCTTTACAGCTAGGTATTTGACACACGTAACTACAAGAGTTAGTGACATACCGTCAGTGACATAGCTATAGTAGACATAGGTCCTGCTGGTGCAGTGCTCCAGGGCTCCAGACGTCAGGGGGCCCTTAGCCCATTAACCTAAGCATAAATATTTGAAAATAATTTTTTAGAGTAACAATTCTCAATTGTGTACTCGACATAATAATCAATCAGTTAGACGCGCGTTTTCCCGGTCTGAGTGCACTTTGCAAAACGTTCGACTTTTTGATTCCAAAAAATTGTGTAGCCTACTAAAGATAAGTTCAACCCACTGTATCCTGTATCCCATTATTATTCCTGACTATATGTCACTTGGTGATAGTGTATTTGGGTTTCCAATTGTGAAATATTTTTTAAAATCAATCCAGTAGTTTTGCACATTATTCTGTTCAAGCAGACAATTAAACCTTTTCTTTTTCTAACATTGGTATAGATGGTACGGACGGGCAACGTCGTGGGGGCGCAGCTAGTTTCTATATACTATTTCTGTATGTATATGAAGCACCATGGTATGTAGTTAATTACATCACCTATATATTGGCCTAGTTTCAATGTCTACGTTCTTGTTTGTATTTTTTTTTCTCAGCTGAATTTGATCATCTACATACCATATCAAACTTCATCTTCATCTCCAAAGAGTTGGTATTCACTGTGTCACAGAGAGGCGTGTCTTTATGAGAACAGTGTCCTTTTATATTATCTATTTGTGCTGCCAAGTCGTGGATACGGTCTGAAGTCAGGGATGCGAGGGAACCAGCGCGGAGGCTCGCTTCTCGTAGGGCAGATACTTTCAGGGAAATATCCTCGCTTTCTGTGGACAATTTTATTTTTGAACTTATTATGAAGAAACGATATGATTAATTTTGAATACTAATTATACAGACAACTTAAGTAGAACTTATATGATTAGATAAAAAAGATTAGATAAAGGCGTTACCGCTTCAAGGAAGGCAAACCCACACCCAAGAAAGCCGTAGCCTCATCGTAGATTTACTGCATAATTAAATAAAAAGTTAAAGACCGCTATTTTGCTTTCCTTTCCCTATTGCCGTAGTACGCAGTTTTCTGATAACCATGTATGCGAAGTTGATTATCTTAAGTTGCAGTCTCAAGCTCAAAGGTGCTAGTGCTTAGGCAAAGTTTTAATGAAATACGTGTTGTTGGGATGAACACACGAAATTTGGAACACTAAACTAAATATCAAAGTGCAGGATTGTATATTATGCTCTGCCACGACTTAGGTTAGTAATTAACATAAAAAGTTGCCAAAACTACCCACTATGGGTTGTTAGTACAGAGAATTGTCGTTAAACGGAGAGAATGTATCATTGTATGGAATACAAGCTAAACCAACTAAAGCCAATTGATTTCGTTGCTTTTACATGGAGACACGTTACATGGAGTTTACACTGTATTACAGTTGTTAGAGCGGGTTGTTTTGTTCTAAGCAAGTTTTATAAAAATAACTTTAAAGCTATCAGATGTTTGACAAAAAATACTTTTGTAAGCACTTTCGTTTCTTTTTACTGCTGATATTTATTGACATAGATCTTGACAAATCGTAATTATAAGAATTGTAATACTCGTATGTTTAGATCAACTGGTGGTTTTTATTTTATTTTTCCGTAGATACAAGCCGATGCAGCAGATGTACGTCAATGTTACAATCAATATTTTGCTCCAAAAAAGTTGTGCCAATTTGGCCCATTTGGATGTTTTGTCTTGACGTACCATATATTTATTTTCTGTTCCAAAATTTATATATTTTGTGTAAGTCAACAGTAGTTAAAAATTGAATTTGTGAGATCAGATTTTACGCAGAAGGAAACATTAACCTGAGTTCTTTATTTTAATAGTATATTGTTCTCTGTAGTATTGACGCATTGAACTGGAATACAAGAACCCTGTCCAAATTTAGAGACATACATACTTTCATACCGAATTTGTCCAAGTCTACTACTTTTTAAATTCAACTGTTTATAACTTAACGGAGTAATAAAAGTCCATACACATCTTTTAACTCACCAGCAATAATATCTGCCAAAGAATCGAATACAAGATCAATGCCACTCTCAGATGCAATCGATTGTTGAATCGGTTCTCCTAGCAACGTATCCACGTCTGTAAAACAAATGCACATAAACTTACGTTAGGTAGACAGAGTTGAAGTTCCAAACTTTCGTACAAATAAATACTTTGCGTCGACCTTTATTGTGAGGACTGCGAAGCTTTGGAACTCACTACCTGAGTCTCTGTTTCCTGAGAGGTATCATCCGGGGGTCTTCAAAAGTAAAGTTAATAGGTTATCTAGGTAAGCGTGCCACACCGTTAACGGCAGTACAGCTTAACATCAGGCTAGCTGTAGTCAAACGCAAAGCTATCAAGGGTAAAAAGGCTTTTTTTTGTCTCTTTCTTCAGTCTGATGATAAAATAAGACAGACTGCTTTTACTAAGCCAATCAGAATCGGATTCAAATTTAAGCAATTTATACTATTCACTAGCTGCGCCTCGCGTTGATCCGGGATAAAAAGTAGGCAGTGGTTATCTTAATCCAGGGTTTAGAGTACCTAATTTTAAAATGTACTAGACGCGTCCCGCGTATTAATGGTAGTGCGGACAATCTTAATATATATAAATCTCGTGTCACAATGTTTGTCTTCAATGGACTCCTAAACCACTTAACCGATTATAATAAAATTCACACACCACATGCAGTTCGATCCAACTTGAGAGATACGATAGTTTAAATCTCAAATTATAGTCGCAATTTTAATTTATTGCTAATTATTGCATACTACAAGTATCTGTTAACTCCAAATGATTCTAACAGATGTCGATACCTTTCGACTAGGTTGAGTAGGTAATCAATAGATGGCGCTGCTATGGGAAATCTACGAACGTGTCATATAAGCTACACTATCTATTTTTCATACCCCTAAGTGAGGCAAAACAACGTTTGCCGGGTCAGCTAATTAATTTATATGAAATGATATGAAATGAAATAATTTATTTGCGTAGCCACAGGTAATATAAAAACATGGAAAATAATATAAAATGTCCCTTGTAGGCTACCGCATATGCGGTGTGCAAAAAGTCAAGGAAGTGTCAAATGCTTAGTGGACATACATATGTATATTTTTTTCTTTGATACAAGTTATGAGTTTGCGTTTGACTTTTAAATTAGAAAAAAAAACTAGAAATAGAATAAAACAGTCTTACTATTTAAGTCTTTCTTATAAGCGTGTAGAACGAGGTCCATAGGCGGTACGAGACAGTGGTGCAGCTCTCTGGCTGCTGTCGTGATCCACGCGGCAAGGTCAGCGAAAACACAGTTCATGACGTTTCTATTGCTCGAAGCAGCTTCATACGCTTGTTCATTGCTTACTGCCATTCCGGTTATTAAAACGCTAAAACAGAGAAACGACACTTTTAACAATTATCTTACAAGTGTTATTGACAAGCTGCGCCCCGGGGTATTACCCGCGTTAATCCAGGACAAAAGACGTTTATCCGGCATAAAATGTAGATTATGTGTTAATCCAAGGACTAACCTATCTTCACCCTTTTTTGCATTTATCATATTAGTAGGAATTTCGTTCGTTCTTTTTTATATCTTACCTGGCGCAAAGGCTATCCATCGCTATGGGTACCTTTCCGTCAGGTTCTGTCCGGTTTGTTATTTGTATGTATTTTTATGTTTGTTACTTCTTCAGGCTCAAACGATTGAACCGATTTTGATAAAATATGGTATGGTGATGGCTTAGAACTTGGATTGTGGTCAAGCGCTTTAGAGTAAAAAAAAGAATGCACTTGAAAAACAAAACTAAATTGTTGTCCTTTCCCTTGCATAATCTAATCTCCTACTTCACCGTATGAGCTAAGTGGCCAAGCTCTGGTGTCGAGAGTTTTATATGCCACCCGCAGGCCTGTGACTTGGCTTAACGACTTATACTAAGAATAACAACCGGGACCTGCAGCTTAGCGTGTCGTCCAACCCACGGTAGCGCCCTGAAAATGCTACTTGAAAAACGGCAGTCTTGTGCATGGTCACCCATCCAAACACCGTCCGCATCAACCGTTGTTTAGCTTCGATGATCGTGTCAGACCACCTTAGCTAGCTGAGCTACAGGCGCTACAATGAATGCGAGCAAAAAAAAAGCGAACTGTGAAATGATTTCTTTATCGAATCGAGTTATCCTAGCGCTAATTTTGGATGAAAAGTATTTTTTGTGTTAATCCAAGGTCAAATTCCTAATTACTGAGCGCCGTAACTCCCCCGCATAACTTGTTCATTGAAGAGTTTTCTTGGGTGGTTCATCATGGTGGTAAACTCCCAGGTTTGACGACCTTGTTGGCGAAATGGTTACCATGCTGGACTGCCTACCTGAGGGTCCCTAGTTCGATTCCTAGAATGGCAAACATATTTGTGATGAACTAAATTTATTGGCTGTCAGTCTGAGTGTTAGATATGTATCGATATAAAGTATTTATGTATATGTAGTATGTCAGTTGTGTTAGCTACCATAATACAAACTATAAATGGTTTAGTATGGAGCTAACCAGCCGTGAGTGAAATGTGTCTTAATATTTATTTATTTAAGTACTTCAATGGATATAATACACTTACTACGTGAAGTGAATGTGGCTCGGTGATAATAACGTCTGCTTTTCAATCAGACGACCCCTGGTTCGATCTCGGCCCTACACCAATGACTTGTTATTCAAGTGATGTGTGGATTTGCAATCGCTTTACGGCGAAAGTAAACATCGTGAGAAAACCAGCACGTTTGAGGTTCATAATATCCGAAGACGTGTGTCATCCGCCAACCCGCACTTGGCCAGCGTGGTGGATTATGGCCTTTATCTCTCTCCTAGTGAGAGAAGGCCTCGAGTCCCAGCAGTGGGAACGTATAGTGGGCTGCTTAAGTGTGTGTGTTTATGTGAATACACTAACTACGCTTCTACGGAAGGAACATATAAGATATTTCAAAGCGTGTTTATTTAAAATGCGTCATTAAGCCTCTATTGGTATAAATAGTAAATTCAAGTTCCTGTTTTGACAACATAAGTAGCTTTCCACTGCTTTAAAAATAGCAAACTTGCAAATTAATAAATATTAAGGACGTTAAGAACCGGTTGCCTTTTATATAATACAAAGTCAACCTTAGAATCTTATTAAAGCTTGAATCAATGTTAATATTAACATAGTCGTAATAAAGTATTATTTTTATTAATAAACTTTTGTTTCCTCAATCTATGTTAGACCTTATAAAAGAGATACTTTATAGCGATGTTAAGTGAAGAAATATAAAAGCTTTTAGACAAGATATGGATTACATTTACTTAAGTGAAGTCTATATTTAGACTTCCTGCTGTACTTATAGTAGGGGAAGCCCATGATGTTAAATTTGAGTTACTCGAGCGGAAATATTGTATTCTATGAAAAGTGTTATTTGTCGGATAGTCTTATAAGTTGAATACTTAAGATCTTATTGGCTTAATATGTTATTTTTAAGTATACTTGCAATATAACTATTTAACACTTCATGTGCAATAAATCAAAAGAGTAAATAGGTTCCTTGTAGACCAGGATCCTGCATCGTACGTTAAAACGCAGCTTAACATTCAGTGAGCTATGGTTAAACGCAAACTTATAACATTTTGAAAACATCTTCTTTTTAGAGACCAACTTAATAAGCTCTTATATTTAGCAGATATACTCAAAAGAGTCCAAGACATATCTTAATCTGACGTTAAGTTACTGCAAATATCCCCCCTTATGATCTCTTAATATTGGGTAAAGTACATGTTCATAACCCCAAAATGAGATACTTTTATTTCCACTGCGTCTAATTTAATGTTTCTTCTAGACTATTTCCTTGCTAAATTAAATTAATTCTTTGTCCCTTGACTACAAACTAGCGATTATCAACGCGAGAATGAATTGGTTCCTTCTTGGTAAGCGCGCTCCACAGTAGGCCACAATATCACTTACCATCAAGTGAATTGTGATCAAGTGCTAACCAGTTAAGAGTTAATGAAAAAAACTCTTGCAGCTAGTGTGAAAATAAACCAAAACTAACGCTTGGATAACTGAGACGGAATAACAATGTACATAGTTGCTCATTTTTCTGTTATCTCTTCCTGTTCTATCGTGTTCCCAGTCTTCGTTGACGTTTTATTAAGTTTATTCCTCTTTGAGCGTGAAATTAATTAAACACAGTTTCATAATAAAAGCCCTTTTCAACTTTACGCTAAAAGACGGTCCTTATAATGTGCGACAGCACTTGCTCAGCTTGTTATAAAGCAACTCTTGACTACCTCGTTGTTGTTATGGTTACCATGACGGACAGCCAACCAGAGGATTCTGGGTTCAATTCCTGGCACAGTCAACATTTTGTGTTGAACTAAATTTGTTGGCTATCGGTCTGGGTGTTGAGATATGCATCGATATGTATTTATGTACCTATGTTTATATAGGTGGTATATCAGTTGTGTTAGCAACCATAATACAAAATAGAAATGGTTTAGTATGAGGCTAACCAGCCGTGTGTCAAAGTGTGTCAAAAAAAAACAAATGTTATAAACTAGAAAAGATTTTTAGGACTTGCAGTTATGTTACAGTTTTATCGCTAAAATTTAGGTCAGCTTTTATTTTGTTCCAAAAACCATACGAACTGATGAATATGATAAAGGAACATGTATATTGTAAAATATACATGTATGTATGAAAACTTACCAACAAATAATCACCACAAGCGTAGTTGCAGCTGCCAAGCCTCTGTCATTGCATTCTGACTCTTCTGCCTCAGGGAATAAGGCTCCAGTTTCAGTTTCATAATTGCAGTTGGAGTTAGACATCATCGCCAAAATAGCCAGCACAAAGAGATAGCACGGGATCACCAGAGCAATACAAACGAAGAATATTATAAAAGCCAGGAAAGTCGATTCCACTTTTATTGACTGAAATAAAAAAATAAGTATAAATTGAAGGACAAAATAAAGTTCACAACAAGGGTATAAAATGAGGATATTGAAATGTCAAGTATCGCTTTAATTGTAAGTATGTAACACAGGTGTGTATTGTCGTTCAGTATTTTTATATACTTGTTTTTCCCTAACCAACTTCTGAAAATGATGTTAATTTACAAATATTAAAAAAAAGTTTGGAAACAATTTCTGTTTATTGTTTTATCACAGCTTAATGAAGGCCAAAATCTTACAACAGGAACTTTGAACTTGAAAATGTTCATATTCAACAGGAATTAAGAACTTGAAAATGTTCATTTTCAAGTTCCAAGTTCCTGTTATAAGGCTATAATTTTATTTAAATTTTAGTAACTTTTAAATCATTCCTGTATAACACTGTTTTCGTTAATAATATAGGGACGTCATTTAGTGAAGCATTTGCTAATGTCAAGAAATAATGCAAATTGATGCAATAAATTAACTTATTATTATGCAGTTAGCTACCAATCTACACATAATAATATTATTACACAGTCAAAAATTGTTGGATATAAATATCAAAATTTACAAATGAACAAAAACCGACAGAGTTCGCCGATTTTACGCCTCTGTAATGCATACAGACATATCGAAAAAAAAACAGCGCTCAATAGGTCTATTAAATATTTTTATCCTTGACCAAGAAATACTCGTAGTTTATTATTTTTAACCTTCGAATAAATATATACCAGATTCAGTGTTGCATACAAACAGCACAAAAAAATGGCATGAGTTTACTATACTGTTGTATCTATTACAGTATACGCAGAAATACAATATTTCAATTAAAGTCAACCTTACCACTGTATCTTAAGGTTGAGTTTCGACTAGTGCTATGTAATGAACATACGCTATCTTGCTCCGCGATAACAGCTAGTACTCGTAAAATTTTATGACCGTACGCAGTGAGCGTTACAAAATTCTACAGTATTTCCATACCAATAACGCTTAAATTACTGAAACTCAAATAAGACCACTCTTACTAGCTAGTCTTGTGGTCTTATTTTCCTTGCCGTTTTTAGAGACATCACCTTATGTCTAGTACATTTTTGATCAAACCGATAAATGTCAATCGTTACAATAAGAACATACCTACCAGGAAAATGCATGCTCGAATGCATGCGTAGGTAACAAAGCAAGACTTGTATTTTTTTATTTTGTTTCAAGGTTAGTGAGTTTTAGCGTAGAGAAAAAGTGGAATGTCAGAAAATGAAAAATAAAACTTAGCGGCAGCTTTTATTATTTATATTTTTACTTGGCTGCCAGGATAAACTGCAAGATAAGTGAAAAAACAGAATGTATAAATGATTGACGGAAAATGGCAAACATTATATCGACGGTTAAAAGGCAAACTGCGTTAAGCGACAATTTTTGAACTTTACAGGAGAGCCATTCAAAGTTTTTTATTTCGGAAAAAAAATCATAATCAAGAAATTTCTGGGTGGATTAAAGAATGATGAAAAACGTATTTTTTATTTATTCAAACGCTACTACTGCAAAAGTTTCGTGGTCTAACAAGCATTATTTTGAAAAATAAGTGTCGCTTAATCCCAAATGCATTATTTAGGGATAAGGATAACTGACTGAACCGCCACAGGATTTAAAATAAGTTCGAAGCAAAAAATGTTTAAGTGCAGGTGACCTCATATTTAGATCGAAGTAAAATGCTTTAAGCTCAACATAATTACAAAAATAGAACGAGTCAAATTGGCAAGAGTGTATCAAAGAGTTAAAAACAATAAAGGAAAAGTGACTCACGCGACAATGAACATACTAGCCAGATTTACTTAAGTTCGCTAAAATGCAATAATGTTTGTAAGCTTGTCAGATAAACCTCATTCTTAATGACAATCGATAAGAAAAATAAACCTGTAATGGAATTGAATAAATGACTGATCGCATTAAAACAGCGTTTATGAGTGTTATAATTTTAACGGAACGTTTTAATTAATCACTTTATATAAAAAATATATATATATTTTAATCTTAATGTCTATATCATCAATTAACCTGGTATGATATTTTAGTTTTAAATTTTAGTTACATATTCAGCATACAATGGTGTCAAAAAAGTTATAAATCTTGATCTACCTCATCTTCTATGTTGGTATCAATTAGTTTATCTTTTCCGATTCGGTGAGGCAGATTGGTGTATTCCAACTGGAATATTTTTAGCATTACACCATTATCACACAGTTTTTTCAATTCGTTGTATTTATCTATGCTGCCAATAACTACCACGTTATTTGCAGCATAGATTTATATTTTCCATTTATTGGTTTCGGTCTAACTATAGGGATTGTCTCGGCTCTTGCATCTTCTTTCATACTGTTTTTAATTGTCATTATGCCCGGAGATTTTCAAATGTCGCTACCAAATATTGCTAATCTTCCCTGTGAGGTTTCCTTTGAAAAACTTGTCTGACATCTCTTCATAATTTTTGAAATCAAAGTGAGTCAGCGTCTCCACTTGGTATGGATGGATCTTTTCTGGCCAGCTGAAAATCTGTAGCCCATTGCGAGGGTGCCCAAATGTGGAGCCCCGTATTGTCAAGGCGGGGGCGGTCAGTAACCGTGGTCTGGTCACCCACGGGGAAGCGAAGAAGGTCCCTGAGGCGGGTACTCCCCAGATTTGTACTCACTCACTCCTCCATGCTAGTTCTAGATGGAGTGGCACCAGTAGGTTGCGGAACTTCGTTCCGGAGGGGGTTTTGCAACTGACTGCGGGCTTGTGGTGTGGATATGGAGGCACTGCAGCCAAAGGTGTGGGGCCACGGTAGGAGAGAAGTGTCGGTACTACGATGCGCCGCTCTTCCTACCTGCCGCTACCTCTACGGGGTCACCACCGGTTGATGGCGGGCGCGGTGGATCTGCAGGAAGAAGGAAGTGGCACCACTATCTGCCACTCTCCCTATTATCTGCGGCCGTAGTGGCAGGTGACGGGGCCACAGACCTGACCCGTTGCGGGGGACCTAAGACGTCGGACCCGAGTTGTCCAGCGTCCATTGCACTCACGGTCGGGTGGTTGCGGTGCACAAGTGGTGCACTGCTAAGGCAGTCATCCCTTCAGGAGGAGTGTCGCCGGCTAGCCGAGGTGGGCGGGATAGTGGGTTGATGCAAAGAGCGGAACCTCACCCGCTCTCCGGTGAGGAGGCCATCGTGAGGCTTTAGTGGGCAGTGATGCCCTTCTGGCATCGAGTCCGACATACCCCACCCACTTCCCCAGGTGTGGTGGGCATGCGTAAAAGCATTTCCTCACGTTAAAAAAAAATGCTCATATAATATTGTTTCGTATTGAATTTCTGATCGTAGCATGCATGCTATCTACCGTCATTTCAGTATGCCCTGGGAGCAAATAGTTCATCTGTATCGGTCTCTAAATGCACTGATTGCAAGAGTGCATTATGAAAAGCTGCAAGCACAATTTTGATTTTGTTTTGACCCGGACACGAATCTGTGTATAAAATCGAGGATTTAATCGTACCACGGAATCTACATCAGCAATATACTTTTGTAAAATCGTGGTTACTTCATCGCCACCTCTTTTTCCTCCAGCTTCCCCCCATGTAAAACTAAATCCGTTTCTTGTTATGCTTGCATAAAAACATAAATTATAAACAGCATATTTTCTTGAGTAGAATAGCAGCATACTGTTTCCGTGTGGTGTGTTTAATACTTACTTCGAAGCAAACTTGTACACACAACCGTCCCCATCGATGTATTACTGCTGACTGAAGCGCCCGTGCAGATGGCGTTTCTCGCTACACGCTGGAGGTTAGTACATGTGCGCGAGAAAATTTCTTTGAATGAACCGACACTATTTACGCTGCCAAAGTAGATTTCGAGATGATTATCCTCCAAGGCTCCGTTTTTCGACATGTTGAAAAATGTTTTAAGTTCTAAAATGTATTTAATGTTTTGTTTGAAACGACCAATATTGAAAAATATTATGACTACATAACAGGCTCATATGACTCTTGACATCGATATCACATCACGGCAAACTAGCTTAAGTCCCAAATAGCCCTAAAGCATACTCTGAATGAAACAGTTTAAGCGACACGATGCTTTCATTTGAATGAAAAGAAAAATGTTTCAAGCGACATCACTGTTTATTTTAATTCGAGGTCAATTATCTTACCCGACTTCATGTTTTCAAACAGTGTGCTTAAGTGCCAATGTATATTAAATTAAGAACAATTTAAAACAGCTGAAATACATTTGTGTCGAAAATGATAAAAATCCAAGTCGCTTTAAACCATGCAAGCCAAAAAGAGGCCAATTTTTGCAATGGTCTCAAGCGACAAAAAAGTGCTCAGAATTGAACAAAACTGGGTTCAGATGACGCAGAAAAAATCGCTGATTCCAAATATGTATATAACTCAAAACTCAAATATTTGTCGCTTAACGCAGTTTGCCTTTTAACCGTCGATATATGTTTTTTAGTTTTGTGTACCTATCTGTTGTTTTGATATATTATGTATTATATGTATATTATTATAGTGTATTTTCAATGTTGTATAACTTTGTGTTAAAGTTTCTGCTACTGTTAACTCACTGGCCATATGCTGTGCCTAGATAGTAAGCTAACGCGCAGGTAGAAAACCAGCGCTGAAGTACCTACGAGGTACTCTCAGCATTATGCTGAACTTGCGCCTTTTGTGCACAAAGATCATTTTGATTGTATATATTATGTTTGTATGTTTGTTATAATTTTTTGTGCATAATAAAACATTTTTCTTTCTTCTTTCTTTCTTTTCTTTTTTTTAAATTTATTAGTAAAATAACATGTGAATGACAAAATGAATTACCTACTAACACCGCAGGGCATAGCTGTCAAAGTAATAACATCAATATATTTTTACTTTAATTATAAATGAATGAATACCAGCTAGTTTAAATAAGTTGATCATAGAACAAAAAGAAACTCTAAATATAGATTTATACTTTATGACTTCAAATGGCAACATTGGATTTTGGCATAACCTTGCAAATACTAATTTTGCCTATAAACGTAAATACTTATAACATTAAATTTATGAATGTAAAATAGAAGCGGAATTTTAAAGCTAACGCCATAGTGACCGGAAGTACAGCTTTTAAAATGTCAATGTCGAAAACGACAACCGGATGTTTGATTTTCAGACTCAAACGTTTGGAATCTTATGGGGTTGATTTCGCATGAGTGTAATACATCTCTTTAAACCACGTATGTATAAGAAGGCTTAGACCCAACAGTAGGTATAGACAGCCTAATATTAATATATATAAATCTCGTGTCACAATGTTTGTCTTCAATGGACTCCTAAACCACTTAACCGATTATAATAAAATTCGCACACCTTGTGCAGTTAAATCCAAGAGAGAGATAGGATAGTTTAAATCTCAAATTATAGTCGCAATTTTAATTTATTGCTAATTATTGTCTGTTATTATTTGACAATCACAATTATCTGTTAACTCCAAATGATTCTACCAGATGTCGATACCTTTCGACTGGGTTGAGTAAGTAATCAATAGATCGCGCTGTACCCCTAAGTGAGGCAAAACAACGTTTGCCGGGTCAGCTAGTTGATAATGAAGATGCCTGTATTTTCTGACCTGTGAAAGATTTCTAACGAAGTTTTGTTTGCGTATAAAAAAGTACGGTTTTATATTCCTACTTCCCGATTTAATAACGGCACGGCAACGGAAATTTTCTGAAAATGGATTAGATATTATTAAGATAATGTTCGTTACCTTTTCGTGCTTTTTTTTATTCATTTCTCTTTTGAGGCTTTGAATGTGAAACGTTATATCAGCCCCGTAATTACAACATAACACTTAATTCAACGACATAACTAGTATGTCTAAAATTGGCTTGTAGAAGTGACACAAAAAAACATGCTGAAAGCTACCACAGATAATGTAAATACACATCATCTGTGGTAATTTTCAGGGTGCAAACATTTGACCGACATAAGTGCTTAATTATAGCACGGTTTTAATATATAACAGTGGACGATTGTACCGCAAGGAATGCCTCTGAAGCATATACATACATATGTTTATTTGTTATACAACACTCTGACAGTATAACATGCCCAGTCTGGAACTGAAAACACTCTGTTAGATTCTTGGCAACAGATTTTTCAACTTGAGAGTGGAAACTAGCCAGGCGAGCTCAGCTTTATAAAATTTTCTACCTCTTATGTATTTGTTTGCCGTGTTACATTTTGTTCCCATAGGTTAATATAGCTAGACTAATCCTCTAATATATAAAAAAAAAACAAGTCACAATGTTAGTTACTGTACTCCTCCGAAACAGCTTGACCGATTTTTACCAAATTTTATATGCGTATTTAGTAGGTCTGAGAATCGGCTACTATCTGTTTTTCACACCCTTATGTGATAAGAGTTGTTCACTCTTAAATTTTTAAGGTAAAACAACTTTTGCCAGGTCAGCTAGTTTAATATAAGTGTAAGCCTGAATTTCGATTTAAATGCTGAACTGATTCAGGACATAACACTACAGCCGCAGCCATAGGCTGATTGAAGACATTTTTTGACAATGACATTCTAAAAATAAAAGCGTTACTGTCCTTTAGCTGACAAAAATATGGCAAATAAGAGGAATGGCTAGACCGCTGGAGTCCTATATCCGTCTCGTTCAAGGAGTGGGAAACCGATAAAGTCGCAAATATCTTCTTAAGCTGAAAAATCTGTGATTATGGTAAAAGCACTAAGAATGCGAACCGAAAAAACTGCTCATTTTTTTGGCCCCATGAAAATGTTTGCAGCACCAAACACACTTCGGCATTTTTAAAGAATAAAACATAAATATTATATTTTTACAAACAACGGACGTAGTCATAGCGTCACAAAACTGATATCAACTTAGCTCAAAGTTTAAGCAGGTTATAACGTATCTAATTTTATCACATGTTCCATTGGATTCTTAAACTGGTAGTCGTACGAAAAAATTGTTTTATCTGCGTCAACTGATCATGAATACATTATTTTATTATAATTATTACTTAATTTATTATACAAATAACAAGTTATTATATAGACTGGTATTGAATCAGTTTCTTAGAAATAGAAAACGAATTTTGTTTAGTGAGAAATGGTATAACGTTTTATGTAGGTATGTCCTGGTTGCAACCCGCGGTTTTTTTTAAAATAATAAAACATTTATTTGACATACAATGTTATGACAATAATAATACAACCTTATTATTATTTACTTACTTACTTATTTTATTATTTACAAATGTACGTTCCCATTTTAATTTGATCCCTATGTCCCACACTAGAGAAAACCCTGTGTTGTGGGACATAGTTCCTTCACCGCCAAATAGTACAAGTTTGCATAACAAGTCAAGGTTATGCCCGCATTTTAAAATTCTCATCCAATCATTGCCTGTGCATTATGTGCATATTAGATTTATTGATTATGATAAAAAAAGATTAAATTAACAACTTTTATCATTATTATAAAAGTTTGTTTTGTGTTATAATACTTTAGAATGTGTCTATATAAAATAATTTATGTATGTATATGTAGTATATCAGTCGTGTTAGCATCTGTAATATATACTAGAAATGATTCAGTATGGGGTTAACCACACTTTTGTGAAATGTAAAAAAAAACATCCCAATTAGTAGTTAGAGACTACTAGTTAGAGTATGAAGAAGTAATAAAATGCACATAAAATTTAATATTTATAGTATAAGAAAGAATAGTAGAACTAGTGTTTGAAAAGGTTAAAGTTAATTTAATTCGTGTACAATCGGAAATACCTTCTGCAATAATAAGCTTTGACCCTCTGTTCTCTGATTAAACGACTTGTTCGAAAATCGTATTGTATCTTATAAATACCCTTGACTTATGCGACAGTAATGCCTAAATAGCTCAGTTGGTTTTCAGAGAGCGCAAGAACGACATACGCGGCTTTTTTTAAACAAAAAATAATTTATTTTTTTAATAAATAATTGTTATTTAAAATGTGTCATATTTTGAAAGTTTTTGTCGTTGCATTTGTTGCGCATGTTGCTGTCGCTAAAGTTTTACGTAAGTTTTTAATTTTTGGTTATATTTCTCAATTTTAAATTAAGATTATTAGATGAAAGATGTTTTATTATTATATTGATAGCTAATGTAATTGTATAAATAGTTAATAGGTGTATTCTAAACAACATTTTCACTAATAATAAGAGGCGTAAGCCAAGGGAGAGGCTCATATTTCACCATAAATAATTAAATTATTCTAATTTGTTTTTAGTATAACACCACACTGAAATGCTACGTTATCATCATGCTACGTTTTTTTACCATAAAATATATATTTAACATGTTTATTCGAACTAAAATACACAGGCATTCACGTACATTTTATAAAAAAAAAATAGTATTTCAGATTCTACATATTCAGTATCATGTATCATCTTACGTTGATTACGCACAATTATGATTTGTTCAATACAAAGCTTGTAAGCGTTCTACTGCTTAAATGCATAGCTGCTGTTTTAAAAATAGGTATCTGTATTATTTTGTAATTTCAAATTTAAACTTTAAATGCTGACATTTAGTGTAAACTTTACTGAATTCAATTTCTCTTTGAATACGAAAATAAAGGTTTGGAGTTTCAAAACAAAACCGAAATTCGAGCCCTAAATATTTGTGTGATTGTTTGCGCAACATCGAGTGAAATAGAAAACAATAGCGTTTCGGTAATGTTTCTCAAAATATTGTCACGGCAGCGCCTGGGAGTCAACTATTGTATAGTTTGTAGTTTCACAACTATTGTGTAAGAAAAAAGCTAAATATTTTGTGTGAGATAAAAAACAACCTTTTTTTATTTATATGAAAACTTACTAAGCTGTGTTTCATGTGTTATTTGAAAATCATAATAAAACAATATTAATTTTTCATAAATTTTATTATGTATACGACGCCTAAAACGCCTTCCAGCATCATTGATCACGCCCCATCTTCCACTCTTTAGTTTTTCACTCACTGGAGCTAGCTTTTAATCTTACTCTAATATACCAATTTCTTACTTTGTCCATTCTGGTCACTCCACACATCAATCTCAACATTTGCATCTCTGCCTGATGCACTCTTATTCGTCTGTGACATACAAATTAGTGTCAGTTATTCTGAATTTTCTGGTTAATCAACTACTATCAGTAAATTGCTAGCTTTATTATGTTTCGGCTTCCTTTCGGCTTAATTTCTAGGAAATGAATATCTTAGGATGTCTGTAATAAAACTTTCGTAAGGCATATTTGAATAATGTTTGTATAACCGGCTATCACTTACGTTAATTTTGTCAGTATTAGCCCGACATGTTTCAGCACAATCAGTGTGCCATTCTCAAGGACAGGAACACAGCCAACGTACGCTTGCGATGACGGCTGCGCCTGAGTTCTGCTCAGCCCAATTCAGTGACGCGCTCAATTTTGTCAACCAAACTTGGGGTGCACTTGCAATTTTATAGGGCCAGAGTAGTACTGTGTACGTAGTACTGACTAGACTGGTCTTTAAATGAGAAAACAATATATTTTACTTATTTGGTGGTCAATTGGTTGCAGCCGACTTCATCAGCGTATGCCCAAAATGGACGAACGATTGCCTAAAGGAGAAAATGCAAGCAGTGATACCTCAATTCACAAAGGGCATACCGGAACTGAATGTTATCCCGACGGATCCGTTAAGGGATGACAATGTCAAACTGGAGTTACCCGGAGCTTTCAAAGTGCAGTTGAATAACGGAAGCCTAACTGGATTGAGGAAATGCATTGTTCAGGACTTTAAGTGAGTTTTTTATTTTGAATCGACGCAAAAATGACGGGGATATAAGGAAATGTCATAAGTAAGAATTGTTTACATATTATAACCAAGACTTGTAACTCTGTGGGAGAGGCCATTGGTGTTGAAACACAGTCTTTGACTAAAACAACACCAATTATTTCATTTTAATAGTGTATTTCTTACTTATGTCAATATAGGATATATCGCCGTCCCCGGAGAATAAAATGATAACTGCAAAAACGCAACTTTTCAGGAGAGCCAAAAAACATGTTTTTGTTAATTTCTCAAAATATACTAGTCGGAGGCAGATGGTTCTTACCTTTGTGTAAAGCTAATTTTTTATACATACATAATACTTCAATAGAACACATATATAATATAACATAATAAAGATATTTAAAAAATAATAAGTTAGTCAAAATTAATCATCAGTTGAGTTGTATAATGTCACTTATCATTTTATTCTCGGTACTTTTTAGTCAAAGTTTGATATTGTATCACTGTCTTGTCATTTTATTCGGTAGTTTATTATGGTACAATTGAAGATGGTAATGCATTAATATCGTCTTATTCTCCTTATCATTGTCTAATTCTATGTTGTTTAAAAGCTATTTCAATAAAACTTTGTGTGGTAAGTATTCACAAATCCTAATGTTATATTAAATTTCGGCCATCATGCCTCAGAATCTGGTCATGCTTTGACATAAAATATTAAAAAGGACACAGTTTTTACAAAACTAAAAAAAAAACGGTAATTTCTATTGATATTATAAGTTACCACTAATCAACTATTTTCTATAATAATGAATAAAAATCACACTTGAAATCACAACTCACTTTGTAAGCGTCTGGATAACTTAATTTGTTATATGCCCTACTTTAAAAGCCGAATGAGATCATCATGCAAAGCCTTGCTATAAGAAGAAGCTCAGTGCATAACACTTGCAATTCGAGCACATGGCTTGGGATAGGGCTTGATATAACCTATTGACTCATACGTTACTTTGTGGCAATCCATTGTAAATGGAAGAAAATCTGAAATATGTGGTGTATTTCTGCTGTGATCTGAAAACAAATTTACACCGGCATTAATTGCCATTAGATCAGACGAGCAGCCATCAATGACCACCCGTATATACCGTTCTCTCAAATAGTCGGAAATCCACACACGGAAACCAGAGGACAAACCGTAGGAGGAGCTGTCAAATGCCTTAGAAATGTCGAGAGAAACCGCTAGAAATTCTCCGAATTTCTCAATGGCTTTACTCCAGATGTGAGTGGCATACACTAGAAGGTCCCCCCCCCCCCCAGTAGATCGGTTCCGGCAAAAGCCATATTGTCGATCACTGAGGAGGTCATTCGCTTCTAGGTATGCCAGGAGCCTGCGATTCAGAACACGTTTCATACTCTTGCAGAGTACGGACGTTACTGATATGGGCCTGTAGTTAGCAGGGTCGGCAGCGAGGGACGGCAGAAGTTAGCTTCGACCGCTTTGGCTAGGGGCCAGAACGCTTTACTACCCGCCGGGTACGAAGCCAGTTTGGTCCCTATTCGGCCAATATGGTCAAAACGGGCCTTCTGTATAACCTTCTTGCAGGACTTGGCAGCCTTATTAAAAGCTCTCTTTTTATCACGAATATCAGATGCCTTACGCTGCCGAGTTTCAGCCCAGGCTTGGTACGCCAGATGTTTTTGTGCCTCAGCACGTCCACATTCAGGCCCAAACCATGGGTGAGCCTTACATAAAAATGGTGTGTCAGAAAAAGGAATAAAATATTCCATGCCCTTACGCAACACATCAGTCACGGCATCAGAGCAGGCACTAGGGTCGCTAGAAGAGAAGCATATAGGCCGCCAAGGGAAGAATGCAAAGAAAGATCGCATCTCATCAAAGTCTGCTGACTTGTATCGCCACAGCCACCTAGAGTCTTTTGGGCTAGGATCTGGCAGGGAGTAGACAAATACAGACTCCAAACAGTGGTCGGATCGACCCAGTGGCGATGAAATCGCCACTGAGTACCGGTCTGGATCAGTTGTCAGCAGAAGGCCTTAGCAATAAGGTGTATGAGAGTCAACGTCAGGTACCCGTGTGGCTCCTTGCCTCCAGCTGGGTGAGATCTAATGTAAGAGAAAGTTTCCTAGTCTCTCGTCCAGCATGGTTGGTGTCTAGTTATGGATACAGCCATTCCTGGTGATGGCCATTAAAGTCCCCTAATAACACAAGCTGAGCCGACGGGCACTCCTGTTGAGCTTCATCCGCCCTCTCGCTGAGGTACTCAATGAGCCTAGTTGTCTCCAAATCTTCGCTGTACGACCGGTAGAGATAGGCATAGAGAATTTTCTCCACGCCTGTGTCCACCAGTACCCATAGCACCGTGAAGCTGGGATCTTCAAATTTACGGAGACGCCGAAAACAGATGTCGTCACGGGCGTATAAGCATACGCCCGCGCGTGGCTTGAAGTGGTGCTCCAGGGTGTACCCTGGGTAGGAAAGGTACGACACGTCAGACGGACATCTCATTTGGGTCTCCGCAAGAAACAATAGGTGAGGTCTGTATGTCCCAAGATGGTGGTGGACAGAAGCGAGATTTGAGTGCAACTCCCGTTTATTACAGAAGTGCACTTTTAATGAGAGGGTGTGTAACCGCTGTGCTGTGTGTTTTTAATAATATTGTTTCTTATCATGATGCAAGAGGAAATAATAGGTGAAAGACAGCAGTTGAACGAGGCATTCCATGTACTGACTGCTCATCAGTTATCTTTTCACGCTTTTAAGGTTTTATGCTTGTTTTGTCTAAAAATTCTGGCACTACATGAACCCGTTTCGGGTTGGTCTTTTATTCCTACTAGACTGTGATATTCATTGTTTTCTTCTCCTAGTTATAGATCCTGATGATTAGGTATCTTGCTCATAATATTATCAGTGACCGTTTGTTTCGACAATATACTATCGGAAGTATTATTGGATGTTACATCTAAACCAATGGCTTCAATAGATGGTGTTGTTTATTTTTTTCAACATCAACATCGTATATTAATTGTACTATAATATGAGAATGACGACTGATTGTCATTATAGAATATTTTATTTTGATTTATTTTTGTGGACCGCTCTGTTTTATTGTCCTTGATTGCATGTATTTGAATAATTGTTGAATAAAGGTATGTGTAAATAAACAATAACACTTCGGGAGAATCCCTGCCAATTTTGTAGCTGCCATTTCAAACTATTACCGTAACTTCTAAGTGAAAGCAGAGCATGACAATATGTTTTGCACCACGAATAGTTTTACTAACAGAACATTATACGAAGCGCACAGATTGTTTTGTACGAGAATAAGATGATAACTGCTATTATCACTATCCAATCGAATATTTTTTACGAGAATATAACTTCATGACTGTTTGTCATACTTATAAGTATAAAAATATTTTGATAATATAACAATACAATTATATTCTTGTAACTTTAGGCATCGGTCTAATAATCGAATAACATTGTAATATTTTATATTTCCGTAACTAACAGTATTAGAGTCACGAAAAAAATTCAGCAGATGTATCAGTACCCACAGATATCAAAAATGGAATAACACTAAAACAAAGATAATGGCAGTTATCATTTTATTCTCCGGGGACGGCGATATATTATTATTGTTTTAATTTTGAAGGTGTACACACGTCAAACTTGTTAAGGTTCCGTACCTGAGAGGTAAAAACAGGATCCTATTACTAAGCCTCCGCTGTCTGTCTTGTACCGAAACCGTGATAGTTATAAAGCTGAAATCTTCACAAGTTATGTATTTCCCATGTCGCTATAATAACCTAATACAAATACTTAAAAACCCTTTATGCGCGAGCTTAACTCGCACTTTGCCAATTATTTTTGGTTGGTCCTCTAATCTCCCAAGCATGTTGATTTGGCTGAACAACTGCTTATGCATTTTTTCTATTTGTTTTGATCGGTCAATTATCAATACGTCAAAATTATTACACTTGTATTTGAGTGGTACTGTAGCTAACTACTAACTTGATTACAGCTATGAATATAATTGTACTCTTTCTACTCTTATTTTTCATGAAGGGAAAAAGCTGCCAAATTAATGGATATTTTCGGTTGCGTTGGATGTTGCCAATTTTAACGTATATGTCGCGTGAGACCCAAACATGTCGATGACTACAGGATGCCGGTGTGAAGAAATACGACAAGTGATGCTTGTACAAACTTTTATTACACAATTACAAGTTATGCGTCCGAGACGTGCGCACACGGCGAGCGCTTCTAGTCGACTGTTCCTGCGGCGGCCGAGTGCAGGCCTTATATAGTGGTCGGGGCGCCGCGCCTCACTGCACGTGCGCTGACGCGTGACTCGACTGCATGTTGTCATTCTCAATAGGCGGCTGACGCCGACACGGCCATACTGACATAAGCTCGTCCTCGAGCGCTATTAATTTCCTGGAACAACAGAAACGCTCGTTCATCCTGACATAAGGAATGAACATGAAGGATCTTTTGATCCATATCTCGACTGAATTTGTACTAGACATTCATTTAAGCTAGCCTGGATTAATATCCTTTAGCAACATTTGACCGGAATAATCTATTTCAACGCACTCACAACATTTTTTTTTTCTTCTCTTTTTTTATTTTTATTCTAGACCGGACAAATCATGAGTCTTAAATCATGTGAGACTTTTTTTTTCTCTCTTTATAGTTATCCCTTAGCAACAACATTGATATCCTTTTAGCAACAACATTGATATCCTTTTAGCAACAACATTGGACCGGAATTATCTATTTCAACCCCCTAAAAACTTTTTTTTTTTTTCTCCCTTTTTTTTATTTTTATTCTAGACCGGACAAGTCACCTTAAGTCATGAGAGACTTTTTTTTTCTCTCTTTATAGTTATCCCTTCAGTAATGGCAATGGACCGGAAAATCCCTTCAAAGCCATCATGACTCTCTTTTTTTTTTTCTCATACCAGACTGAATAAGTCATAGTCATAAGAGACTATTGGTTTTCTCTCCTTTTTTTATGCTAGACCGGATTGTTATCCCTTTAGCCATAGTGATACTATTAATGCTAGACCGGATTGTTATCCCTTTAGCCATAGTGATACTATTAATGCTAGACCGGATTGTTATCCCTTTAGCCATAGTGATACTATTAATGCTAGACCGGATTGTTATCCCTTTAGCCATAGTGATACTATAAGTCATAAGCCCTGAGAGACTATTGTTTTTCTCTCCTGTTTTTTTTAATGCTAGACCGGATTACTATCCCTTTAGCCATCGTGATACTATTTTTTTTATCACGCTAAGTCATAAGTCGTGAGAGACTATTGTTTTTCTCTCCTGTTTTTTTTTTTAATGCTAGACCGGATTACTATCCCTTTAGCTATCGTGATACTATTTTTTTTTTATCACGTTAAGTCATAATAGTCATCAGTTTCATGAACATCAGTATCTGTCGTCAAGTCGTCATTTTCATCTAGTAAAAGTCATATAGAACTTCAAATTTGACTATGAAATTTGAGGATCTGTACTCTATTTCAGCCCCAAAACTAGTGGTTTCTGTTACCTCCGCTTATTAAAAGGGCGTGATCATGAAACTGCTCACGATGTAATTACCAACTGATACTGTTTAATTAATCTTCATTCAAAACTGGACTCAAACTAAAAACGATAATTAAATGTTACTCATCTGTAAAACACCATGCGAAGCTCGGGAACACGTTGCACTTGTAAGTCATTGTAGTAAACTTTGTTTAGTTGGCGCCAACCTGGCCATTCTGCAAACAGGTCGCCCTCGATCTGCGCTCTCTGGTGTACAGTCAATTAGTTGTCTCGATACAAGACTGATGGGGAGCGATTGGGCGCCCCGCGCCTGACTACTCTGCTGCTGCCAAAATTTAAAGCTTTAAGTTAAACAGATAGTTAAAGATAGATGACATAGATTCTCACTTTGAAAAAGAACAAAATACCAAAAACCTTGAAAATTCCAATACACTAAATTATATGAGAGTACCTGCAAGATAATTTTGAATTTACATGTGTTTTTATTATCTCCAAATTAATGCATTAAATCTTTACGAAGGAAAGTTCTGTTGTAGGTAACTGAACGTTAAACCCCATTTAAAAACTTGGTCATCTATTAAAACGTCACTCCACAATTAACGGAAAAATAATTAAAACTATCGTGGCAATAAATGTGAATCAAGAAAATCGAAATCTATTCTGTTATTCTGTACTCTATACTCGCAGACACTCATTATTGTCGCAACTTTTCTACATAGTTTGCCATTCTTTGAAAAACGAGTATTCCACGCCAAAACAAGTAAAACTGATACATTCACCCAATCCGACGTCTCCAATGAGGGTTGCACAACACAGATATCTACGCGTCACTCGCTGTTACTTGCGCCCACTGTGCGCTGGAGCCGCTGTCACCCAGCTGGTTGCCGCTTGCGCATACTGTGCGCTGGAGCCGCTGTCACCCGGCTGGTTGCCGCTTGCGCACACTGTGCGATGGAGCCGCTGTCACCCGGCTGCTTGCCACTGCTGCTGCTGCACCGTACAGCAAGGTGGTCTGGTTTCTGTCATCCACAGCACATCGAAGAACTTGATGCTGGCTGCTGGTTCTGCAACGTAACATCAGCTTACGAGAGACGCTTTCTTTAATTAGGGAACAATCCGCTCCGCAATCAAACCAAATTGAAAACTGCTCACCAAATTGCATAATTAGTCCGGCGACAGGTTTCATACCGCATACGTCCACTCGCTTTACGACGCTGGGTGCGGTGGTAATGGGGCGCTTCTAGTCGACTGTTCCTGCGGCGGCCGAGTGCAGGCCTTATATAGTGGTCGGGGCGCCGCGCCTCACTGCACGTGCGCTGACGCGTGACTCGACTGCATGTTGTCATTCTCAATAGGCGGCTGACGCCGACATATATTTTAATTTGTTAGTATATGTATTGTATGAAAACTTTTCAAAACTTTATTTGTTTTTAATAAAAGCCTTTAATACTGTTGCAAAATATTTTTTGATAAAATACATACTGAACGTAAATATATATGATATGACTTATTACTATTTTACTTTGCTGTACAGATTAATTGATAATAAGCCAAGTCAGAGGCCTTCGGGCGGCTTGAAAATTCTCGACACTAAAGCTCAGCCACTTAAATCATATGAAAAAGAAGAAGAAGACAATATCTAAACATGGAAATAATAATAATGCTGCTAGCATGTTAGGCACGTTGATAGGGGTAAAGCTTTTAGTTATTTTTCTAAAGAATTCCAAATTACTAACTGATACATCTTGTTGTAGTTAGTTATTATTGGAAATCGTTTTATAATATATAACAAAGAATAATGATGAAATCAATATATTTATTTACATATCGATTTATGTTAAGTACTCTTAAACTTACGCACGCCATTCGACTGGTTTAAGGGAACCGGTAATCTACTTGGCATTAATAATGGTTGTTTTTTATCATGAGACAACAGTTTTTAGCTCTGTTAACGATTACCTGGTGTAACTTGATTATCCTGATATATAAATGAAGTTCAAGTACACTATGAACTATATATGCCACTTCATTGTATACAAATAAACAAATGAGAATAAGAATATTCTTTTGTGCCTCAGCCAGTAGTTCCATTTCCTTATTAAATATCAGTTGTTGGTATTTAAACTTCTTTGCGACATTTTAAAACGTTGTCTTTTTAGGTTTCATACCTTAAAGGTAAGAACGGGATCCTATTTCAAACTTTTATTTTTTATTATTGTCTCAGCTGTCTGTTTATCTATCACCAGGCTGTATATTATAGGCCGTAATAGCTAGAAAGTTGATAATTTCACAGATATATAAAAAAAATATTCAAAGGAGGCTCCCGTACCAAACACATGATTTTTAGTAATATATTTCTCGAACTTAATAACGACATCAGAAAGACGCTTGAAATAGTCACAATAGTCACAAAAAACTTACTTAGTACTTAGTTGTCTTTTTCTTAAAATTTAGTAAAAAAATATATATTTGATAATCATAATAATATAATAATAAATTTATTTAATTGAGGTTTCAAGGACCCATATTAATTCTAAATTACATTTAAGCAAGACCTTCTTACTACAAACTACATTTTTGCCGTTTTTATAGAGAATGTTTCCCTTTCATACGCGAGTCCAACTCACAGCGTTTTATTAGTAAGTTGAAAATAACTACATAAATATACCTTACATATACCTTATATACACGCATTTATAGTAAAAAATGTCAAAACAACAATAAAATCAAGGTCAGTGTCAAATATTTTGCATTGATATTGATATTATACATTCAATGGCCTTAGCATTGAACTCCAACAGCTGTTTGATTGACTGTATAAAAATATAACAATTAATGAAATAAACTTTAACAATGCCTCAAAGTAAAATAAAATAGAGAACTCGTGATTGGATATTAACCTTTCATCTACAACGCTTTTACAGTCCTTTTTTTGTATGTTCGTCAGGCTTTCCTCCAACACATTTACGTCGGAGACATTGTCCAACAAACTCTTTGTTCACTCACAACAGTTATTGCGAAATATACTTTAATTAAAAAATTGCAATATATTATGTAAAAATAATATGCTCGTCAGAGATATTTGTGGGGTAATTAAAAGTCACAGTAAAGGAAAGTTAGAAGCGTAGATGGCTTTTTCTTTACTATTATTTATCCTCTTTTTGCGTTTTATCACTTTTTTAAAACTTTTTCTTGTTATTTTTAGGTTTCCATTTTTTTCCTAAAGGTCTTTAGGTCTTCGGCAGTTTGCCTAGCGTCGTCAAAATGGCTTTGCCAATGGTCGAAGTTAATGTTTATAAATTAGTGGCAAGTTTTAACTCATCATTCGAATGGTTAGTTTATTTATGCAACTATGTACAGCAGCGCGGCGAGTTTTATAAACTAGCTGACCCGACAGACGTTTTTTTAATTCGAATCGGTTTAATTAATAAAAAAGTGTGTTTATTATTAAAATGCTTTATGATAAACAATAGTATTTTTCTGTAATAAGGACATAAATATATATTTACAATAGTAAAAAATATAGTTGGTCAGCCGTTCACGCGTGACCAAGAGATAAATAGGGATTCATTTGTACTCGTATAGATAGATTTTTCCGCGTAGAAAACTGTCACACTTACATTATTATTAAAAGTTGGAAATAGTCCAACAGTTTCGGTGCTTTCCGAGTACCATCTTCAGGCGAGTGTATAGATTGCTTATATATGCTTCATTTTTGAGCACCTGAGCTTTTAGCGTGGACACGTAGATAGGAGCGACACGACTGTGCTTCTTGGCGGTTTCTCAGAGACTATCCGCGGATCGGCAGCGCGCAGACTTCAATTTTGCAAACAGAGCATAAAACTACCCTCATTTTATTTCACTTTTGTTTAGTATTTGGTTTACCGATTTTCAATTGTTTACTTATTTAATTTCAGATACAACAACGATGAAGCTGACTTGAATCTGAGATGCAACGTAACTATCAGAGGGCAGTACAAAGCGAGAGGGCAAATCTTGATCGTTTCCATCAACGGTGACGGCGATGCCAAAATTAAGACGAGTAAGTAAAAATATATATTTCAAAGTATAAGGAAGTATTAATTAGTCTTTAGATCTTAGTCATCCCCATAAAAAAAGACGGAATGAGAATGTTAGACGGAAGAACATTTTCTAGCACCCGCCAGGTTAGTTACCACTTTCAATTTGAATAATATGCCACTAAGCACAGTGGGTGTCCTCTTCCTGGCATCTTCCTAAAGAAACAATAATTCCTGACTAAGCATTTTTCACCTATGGCCTGAGTGTTGCTAACTCGTATTATTGTGCGCTTTGCTAATCAAAATTTAATTCATAGTAAATTACTCGTAATTTAATTGTTAATATATTACCAAGACTTATCATAACTCTGTGGGAGAGGTTTGAAATACATTCTTTGACTAAATCAGCACCTGTGGTTTCAATTTAATAGTGTATTTGTTACTGAAGGCAATGAAGGATATTTATTATTATTATTATTATCTTATTAACTGAAAATAAAAACATATTCTACCACAACAGAGGAGAAAATAAATATTGTTAGCCATAAAATAATATGAATATTCGAAATAACAACCATTGATAAGTGCCAGGAACTAGTTATTATTATCGCATAAAAACAAGTTACACATTTCTGTTAAAATGCTAATTAGGAATCACAACTACTTGACAACACAACGGAAATAACTAACATAAATACAACTATCCAAATTATATGTCACCTGATCATGACACCACGGAAAACAAAAAGAAAGGGTTTGGTAGTCAGAAAAATATATCGTCTATATTTGTGCCACATTGGCATAACTCAAATAGAAAAACAATAACGCTGTGTTAGGCCAAAATTGTGTAGCATTCATTTATTACACCGGTAAGTCCTAATGTTCAAAACTACGAGTAAAAGATATCCAAATACAAAACAAAATACAAAATTACCTTATTTTACACAGTAAATAACAACGACAAAATGATTTGGAATCCAAAGACTTCCAAACTTGTTCTACAAGTATAAACTGTATATTGCAAGCTATTGTCTACAGTAGTATACACGGTAGTCCACTTTAATATCTGAGAAATAATGACGTACCCAAGGTGTATGTCTTCTCAAACGACATCTCGTTTTGAACATTAGAAATGACGTATGTAACAAATGAATGCTACATAAATATTAACTTTCAAGTTTCTTAATTCATTACTTTTTCGAGTGCAAAGCATAGATTGTAGATTTGACGTATAATTTGGTAACATAGATTTCTATAGAAAAGTAGTGGGAACCAACTAGTAGTATGAAACCATATGCTAATAAGACATTTGGCACAAAAATATACATGAATTAATTAATAGTCTTAAATGTTTTCAGATTTCTTATAAAAATCAATATTTTTTTGTGGCAAAGATAATTATTTTGAAGCCAAATATTAGGTAAGATATGCACGGGTATAATTATATACGTTCTTGACCTTTTTCATACCAATTTTGTATACAGTGCTTTACCATGAACAGTTCATTGTTAAGAGAATGAATGAATACTTTCGTATTTGCGACCTCATTGGCGTAATGCCGGACTGCCAACCTGAGGGTCCTAGGTTTGCTTCCCGGCCAACACCTTTGTGAGGAACTAAATTAGTTAGCAGTCGGTCTGAGTGTTACATTTTTTTTTTGTCTATTTTACTTTTTAACTTTTATTTGTATCCATATTATATATTTATGTATGTAAATGTGGTATAGGTAATGATACCTCGGATCGCAGCTAGTTATAATAAATCAGTTATATAGTTAAGTTACTTCTATATGCTCAAACGCCTAAAACGATTTCGGTTTGGACTTAGATTAAGCCTTGGATTAACACATATAGGCTACTTTTTCTTCCAGATTGACGCGAGCCACACCGTGGGGCAAAACTAGTATAATAATAAGTTGGAATAATAAAATCAATAATAATATATTATCACCACATTCATAACAGTCAGATAAAAGCTGAAAAACCTGTCTCATATTTTTTAGCATGGCACGGCTTGTCTATTCTGGAAATTATTATTTAAGCTTTGATATGTCATGTTAGCTAATTCTTTTTTTTTTCACAGCGGACCTGTTAATAAACGCAAAAATCAAATTTGAGGACAAGGAACGCGATGGAAAAGTGTACTATGAAATCAAAGAATCTAAAGTTAATCACAAATTTGCAGGAAGAGTTCACTTTTCACTCACAAATTTGTTCAAAGGAAACTCTCAACTGAGTAAGTGTTAAAAGTTATTTTTTAATTCATAATCATAAGCAGCCCTTCTATACGATCCCACTGCTAGGACTCAGGGCCGTCTCTCACGCGGATAGAGATATGGGCTAATCCACCACGCTGGCCAAGTGCGGGTTGGTAGATGACACATATTTTCGGATATTATGATCCTCAAACATATTGGTTTCCTCACAATGTTTTCCTTCACCGTAAAGCGAGTGGAAATCTACACATAACATGAAAAACAAGTCATTGGTGTAGGGTAGTCAAACCAGGGCCGTCTGATTGAAATCAGACGTTTTCCTACCGAGCCACCCTCGCTTTATTTATTCTTTTGCCTTTACTTTAATTTCAAAAATCTTAGATAAATTTACACGATATATAAATATAATAAAAATTATACATGACAAAAACATTTGATGTTAGGAAAACACACCCATGACCGTACCTGGTGCAAAGGTGCCCATAACACTCACAATATATAAATGGTGTTGTTATTTTTTTTCAGGTGAAACTGTTCTGCTGTTTTTGAACGAGAACTGGAAGGAAATTTCTGAAGAATTTGGCGGTCCCATCATTGACCGACTTGTCAAAATGATTTTCGCTACAGTCGAAACATTTTTCCACAACGTTCCTAAGAACGAATTGATGGGATAGTTAACAAATAAGTTTATGGAATGTTCTGTATCTAAAAGACTTGCAATTGGTTAAAATTATAGGGTTAGATATTTTTGTAAGCGATTGACTATTTATGGATTTATTAAAAAATGTATGAAAATGTAGTTTATGTGTTTTTTTAACATTAAGAATACTTACATGTATGAACGAATAAGGGAAACTGAATTCACCCCAAACTATATCTTTGACGAGACCTGTAAACAAAATTTATTTTATAATTATTAAATAATCTATATTACATAGAGGAAAAGTTTAACTGTGTGTTTGTTGAACCTACTGGACCGATTAAAAAATATTTTCTACCGTTGGGAAGCAACATTATCCATGGGTAACATAGGCTTTATTTTGTTTCTCTTTACAGCTTGGATTATTTTGTAACCCGTGTGAAGCCGGGACTGGCTGCTAGTTTTTTTATTTATCTGTACCTTAAAAGCACATATTATATGTTAGCTGGCTGGTCAGTTGTAAGGTAACACCAAACAAACTAATAGGATTCCCTTCAACAAATGACATTGACAAAAGCATTTACATGGTATTACCATTATGTGGAATAATGAGAATATTTTCAAAACAATACATTCAGTGGAATAATGAGAATATTTTCAAAACAAAATACTTGTTACTGTGTACGTAACAAAGATTTTTACAAGAAATTTTACATGCATCGATATTAACCTTGACACAGTTAGCTACTACAACTAGCTACCTATACATTTTTATAAAGTCTTAGTCAGTTAACGGTATTTTCTAGACATAGCATAGCATAAGCAGCCCACTTTACGATCTTACTGCTGGAACTCGGGGCCTTCTCTCACGAGGAGTGAAATTTAGGCCATAATCCACTACGCTGGGCAAGCGTGGATTAGCGGATGAAACTCGCCTTGATATTGTAGTCCTCAAACATATACAAGTGCCTAAACGTTTTTCTTCACCGTAAAGCGAGTGTATAACTTGAAAAACTTGTCATTGGTGTAGGGCTGGATTCGATTCGGGGTAACGCAGACTCCAATCCTACGTTCTCCAGACGAAACTCGCAAGCTCCTGATAAATATAGGTGTTATACCTATTTAGGTGCATGGATTTCTATCTACGTGTTCACACAAAGTCATGTCACACAAATTAAAAAAAAACTTACCAACAGGAAAGTCGAACGGATAAATCAGATAAAAAAACTCTGACATAAAACTGAAAGGATAGAAACCTTCATCCAATCTTAGCGTCGGTACCAAATACGTATCTTTCCTCGGAAGGCTGCTAAATCTTATTTTAGTTTTATTTCTAAAATCCAACCAGTCTTCGGTGTAACTTGCTATTACATTACTCTCAGTAACTACATTTCGTGTGGCGGTGGGAACTGTGGATTCTTGGAACAAATCTCTTGTTATAAAGAATGTTGGTACAATCGGAGATGTTTTTGCTTCAGTACTTTTATCATTATCACTAGTGATAACTTCTTCACTACTAGCTGTTAAAGTGGTAGAGGTTATGTTGAAGTTTATTGGAGTCGCAGCAGTTTTTTTGGTGAATGTTGGTTCTTGTTTTTGTGCACGACGTTCTTCTGCCTTGCTATTTAGTAAGCTCTTATATTTTTCTATCCAAGCCAGAACAGGTGCTGAGCTGGTAAACTTCGGGTCATTTCTTTTATTCCACGATGAACCACCATGTTTTATATTTAACTCATCAGGCGCATGATAGATTCTATAATCAGTAGCGATTTCGGCCTCATCCTTTATCTGCGACAAATGTCTTTGCTCTCGAAAATTTATATCTGTATCCAGACAATCGTCCCAAACGAAACGTTGAGAATCGAAGCTTTCTTCGACGGAAGCGTCATTAAAATTCAATTTTTCGATTTCTTTGCGTTTTTTTGATTCGTCACCGTCGGAAACCGGTGAGATTGGCTGGAAATCTTCGTCGAAAGACAGTCTAGCGGCATTTAGATTATTTCCGTTGGAAGCTGCGGGCTCCGCTTCCGATGTCCTGATTTGAAAAACGTTCCACGGTAACCGGTTTAACCTGGATTCAGCTGATTCAAACTGGATTGCCGCGAGCGCGATTGTAATTGCAAGAATTAGAGTTGTTTGCGCCATAGCCACATTTTTCCGTTGAAGTAAGTACGCGGGTGTGGCGAGTGGCGTACTGAGCCCAGGGTGGTAGCCTGGGGCCGCGGTCGGAGGATTTGTAGCACTTAGCAGTCTGCCCGGCAACGTTGCACAATCGTATCACTTCAGCCCCGCGCTCCACCTTTACTGGATTATGTATAGAGTAGTTAATTTTAGAAGGCGTGTTTATTATTATGGATGTCTTTTATTATACTGCCCAGTCTGTCCAACCAAAAAACACTCAAGATCTTAATATTCAGATGATAATCTACAAAAAATGCAATTAAGATGTTTAAAATACAAAAATAATAATAAAATCTTTTGATTAATAAACCATCAAAATCAAACATGATTGATAATAACTTACTTCAAATAATAATAACAAGACACATTGCTTTCACATGGTGTAGCTAAGAATTAAATTATGGTACAAAAAGGAAGGTCTGATATTACATTACTCTGCACCCACGAGTTTTATTGAATTTACTCAGCATTTAAGTTTGTCAAATTACAAATCAAATGAAAGACAACACTATAGGAACTATTAAGTTTTGGATTATGATCATGAGCTTTGATTAATTGAGGCTTTCCAGTAAACTAGAAAAAAACTTGTAGTAGTCTAATACTTTAGTTTGGTACTCCTTTAGTGATGCTTATGTAATATGTATATTGAAAATGGATTGGTCGAGACTGCCAAAGTGAAACAATGGTCGATGCGGGAGTCTATGGATGGGTGACCACTGACCATGTATAGAACAGTCATATAACAAGGGACATTTATGTCTACACTACCGTGAGTTGAATGACAAGTTAAACTGTAGGTCCCGACTGTTAGTCTTAGTACAAGCAGTCGTCCCGTTAGGCGGATTGAAAACTCTTGACATCAGAATTTCAAAGACCATTATAAACTCTTTTTGTATTATGATGCCAATTATTAAAACAAAAACAAATCCATTGGGATATTTTTTTACCATAATGATAATAACGATTAATTTGTCATTTATGATAATTAACATTATCGCAAAAGAACATTAGGTTCCTATTTCAAAACTCTGCGGTATGTAGTTACAATTAGGATTAAACTAAAACCAATTTAAACGTGGGATTATCCTTAAAAGCGTGTTAAATTAATCCGGGTCGTATGGGTAGATGTAGAATGTTGGCGTGAAACCGGATATCCGTTTATTATGATCCCGACTGGAGCAAGATGTCAATCCACAGCTTTATCGCTAGATACACGTAACACTTTTCCGAGTGTTCTCGCAGATCATTCTAATTAAATGTTATTTTAAACCATCGACTATACTACTTTTAAATTGTTTTTTTTTTTTTGGTAATCGACGTAAAACTTTTAAACAGTGGATCTTTTACACTTAGGCATTTTACAAGCAGAAAACGAAACCATACGAGTGACTCTTTTGGCCTAAAATGAAGCATGACTAGTCTAGTAATAACTGAACACTCCATGAATAAACATTCAACTTGACTAGACTTTCAATTTCAACCGATTCTATTACTTTTGGAAATATATAAAAAAAAAACAGCTGTTCCATATACATACATATACTCGTATATGTTGGTTGACTTCCTAAAACAGGAGGTCTGCAATCAATTTTTTTGTGCTTGTTAGTACATCATACAATAACATCGTCATTCATTTTATGATTTTATTTAAACAAATTATGTCGTTTCTAAGTAAATAGCTTAGAATTTTTGTATTGGTTGATATTTCAATTTTTCGTTGTTAAAAATAATGTTTATTTAATTATTTTTCTAACTATACATAAAACGTCCTACGTCCATTACTAAAAAAAAAACAGGTCTCATCAGCATTGTAGTAAAACCCTGATTACCATTTCCTGCCGTAATGTGGCTTCTCTAGTCTGGTTTTAAAATACTAGACAATAAGGTAATAGATATAGAATGCAATAGAGATGCGAAATGACCATGAATGAAAGAAAGAAAGTTGAGTTACTATTCATCTACGAGTAATATCCTCAACTAAACATATGTACTAGATTGAACGGGAAACTCTTTTTGTCATACTTTGCTAATACTGAAGATGTACACAATAGATTTCTGTTCTGTCAAAAAATCGCGTAGTTCTAATATGTTATTATTTGTATAATCATGTATAATACAGAAGATCGGACTGAACAAATTGAAGCCACTGTTGAAAAAATGGCGGCAGATTTGACACAGACAAGAGTGTGCAAGTTCTCTTAGGACTTCATATAAATTATAAAAATCGTTTCGCGTTCATCTGCAATTTAAGATTGAACAATTTAGTGTCACAATTATTATAAAATTAAAATACAATTCGAATTAGTAAAAAAAACATTTGAAAATTCATGTTCTTAATTTACTATATATGACCGAATGAGTGAAAGTAAGTTAAAACGAAGTTTCTAATAGTTTCTTTTTTAACTCGAGTTTTGCACATTTTTATTATTTCAGATAGTTTGCTGCCAAGAAACATATAGTGCGTATATGTACTAAACGTTTCCACTTAAGTTTTACTTGTTTATTTACGCGCTTTGAATTTGAACTGTGTACAGTCTTAGTGTACTCGTATAAGCTTCCAGGCCAGCAATTAACGTGTTTCTCCTCTAAGCTCCAAGCAGAAAACGCCTCTCTATGTTAAAAAAATCTACGACAATTATGTAAAATGTTTACGCTCCCAACCAGTCCTGGCTAATGGCATTAGTGCTACCTTTCCTGTCCGACCGTTGTTGTGGTTGTTGGGGATTTAAAGTAAACCACGGTGGAACGAAGTACTTTTAAACGGGAAGAAAAACATGGCTGAGTAAGATTCAAATAAAAACGGTAAAAAATATGAAAATATAGCTTAAAGACCGTCTAAAGAACCACTCTAAGATTATTTACACTTATTTTGGTACCAATGAGATTATGCATCAGAATTATTTCTGATTGGTACGAAAATAAATGTAAATATTCTGATAGTGGGTTTTAAGGCGGCTTTTCAGCTATTTATTCGTAATTGACGACCTCGTTGGCGTAAAGATTACCATGCCGCACTGCTAATCAGAAGGTTCCGGGTTCGATTCTCGGCCCGGTCAACATCTTTGTGCTTAACAAATTTTTTTGGCTGTGGGTCTGGGTGTTAAATATGTATTCATATATAATATGTATGTATGTATATGAAGTATATCAGTTGTGTTAGCAATCTTAATACGAGCTAGGAATGGTTCAGTATGGGGCTAACCAGACGTGTGTGAAAAAAAAGAAAAAAAAACTTTTTTTACTCCTTACGATTTATAGCGAAAAAACTATAAAATTAAGATTTGTCTTGTCTTTCCCCCCAACGTGAAAATATATGTAGTAGTTAACTAGGCGAACACTTAAAAAATGCTCCACCACCATGCTATTGTTTTTTCACAATGTTTTCCTTGACCAAAGATCGAGCTCATTGGGAATCGAGACCACGCCATATGGGACTTACATGTAATAGTGGTTATGAACTGTCATAGTTCCAAAATGTTTATGAATAATGTTTTTACTTTTATTTTTTAATAGATTTTCAATCAAATTTTGTGTCAGTTTTGTACGACTCAATTTCAGGGACTTACAAAACAGTAACACTCACCTTTTCAAAAACCGATCGGATTCCTTTGCATCAGGAAAACCACAGAGTTTGTTCGTACATAGCTAAACTTCTATCTTGAGAATTAGTTCGTGTTTGACTCTACGGAAAGATAGAATGCTTTTTAGCGAATAAAGTCCTCTTAATATAGTAACTCTTATGTAGACCGTTTTAAAGCTGCCCAAAAGGATTTATACATAATTAAAGTACTGGGTACTTACTTAGTTAGATCTTAATGTAAAATGTACACTAATATTTAGTACTAGTGTAAGTTCTGTAAATAAAGATGAAACAAAAAACAAACAATGTTAATCATGAATTAAATTTTATTCTTTAGAACATAAGAATATAATGTTCTCATTATTTTAGTTTCAGCAATCTATTGAATGTGTTTTTTTTAATTAATTTAACCACTATTCCGATTATTACTAAATTTTATATAATTAATGCAGTTGGTTTAATCCGCTTCATAATATTACTCGTAGATAGTAAATAAAATATTAGGACACATTTCACACACGGCTGGTTAACCCCATACTGAACCATTTCTAATTCGTATTATGGTTGCTAACACAACTGATATACTGCATATACATACATATTTTATATAGATACATATTTAACACCCAGACCGACAGCCAACAAATTTAGTTCAGCACAAAGATGTTGGCCGTGCCGGGAATCGAACCCAGAACCTTCTGATTGGCAGTCCGGCATGGTAGCCATTACGCCAACGAGGTCGTCGTAAGGTAAATAGAAGTAAAGTTAACAAATGTTACAAAAAACAAACAGATGTCTCTTCCAGTAGAGAAATTGTCTACTACCCGCGCTTGCCCGCTGAAGTAGTTTTGTGTGTATGCTTAAATGGTACTTTTTAAATAGTATCTGTCTATCTGTCTAAGCTTATAAATCAGCCTACTGTAGGGCAAATGCCTACCGTCCCTCCACCTTTGTTCGTCTTGGGAAACGGTCTGGAAAGTCTGGGTCGTGTGTGTCGAGGTAGTACCACCATCTCATCTTGCCCTCTATTTGATGGGCTCCATTCGGCGGTGGTTTTTACCCAAAACGTATCCGGCATGCGGGCGACGTGTCCGGCCTAGCCCCATAGTTAGTAACCATAGACCAGTCTCAGTAACCATAGACAGATAAATGAATTTCTCTATGTTAGTGACTAAGCGTTCGTGTCAAAAGTTTTCAACCCATTCATAAAAGGTCCAGTATTTTAGAAACTCTATGACGCCTGCATACTCACTTGCAGTGACTTAGCTGCATTATTCATCACGCTTGCGAACGCCCGCCTTAGTATTTGAAATGCAATCGTGCATTATGTACGACTTACGAGCGTTTGACGGGCTTGGATCGGAGATTTTATGGATTTGTGCAGCTCGCGGTGCGTGCTGTAGCGATTTGTTGGAAATCGGTTTTAAATCTCTTTCGATTTGTTATATTTTACTTTACATGTTGTTTTATCCACGACGAAAAGACAACGGGGTGCAGTTACAAGTTTGACGTATCTTAGTGTGTGTTTGTTTGTGCTTTTGGTATTGTAGCTCCCGAACGGATGAGTCGAATTGGTTTTTTATAAATTTATTTTTTGATAAATGTGTTAGTCAGATATGTTCTTAGCTAGATTTGATGGAAATCAACCCAAGATGGCTGCCAGCACAAATAATAATAATTATACATTATTTATTTAGCACATAAATGTCGGATTCATTTTTTTAAGACTCTTTCATCATATCAAGTCATAATCTTTGGCTGGTAGAAAACACACTTTATGAAAAAATCACAAATCCAATATAGTCAGCACCAAATATCTTCGGAGGGATGTTTTTTTATTTATACTTGCTGTGTGATATGTTTCAAGAGTGTGTGAAAGATTGAGAAATAACTAATTGATACATTGTAAATGCAGCTGACTTACCGTCTGTCGAAACATGGATTTTCTACGTGATCTTTTTTGGTGCACTCAAGAACCAATCGTTGCTAGTCTGGTTCTCATCTTGAAGTTTATTTATTTTAAAGGAAAATGAAGAAGTCGAAATGCTAAGCGCCTGAGCTGTGACGTTACTTACGTTTGGTACAGTATACATAAACATACGCTGAAATATGACATATTTAATATTAAATTATGAATTAATAAAAACAAATACATTAGGCCTCACTTCACACACGGCTGGTAAGCCCCATACTAAACCATTTCTAGTATGTATTATGGTTGTTATAACACAACATAATAATTGTATACTCTAAATAATAAACTGTATGCTAACATAATAATTTGCATCGATACATATTTAACACCCAGACCCTTACAGCTAACAAATTTAGTTCATCACAAAGATGTTGGCCGTGCCTTGAATCGAACCCGGGACCCTCTGGTTGGCATCCTGACATGGTTTCAATGATAATAATAATAATATAAATAACTATACCTTATAACTAAAACACCTTAATATATTAGTACGAATATAAAAAAAAAAAATAAACCAAATGCCACCATTGACGTCGTGGCTAGGTCGCTTATCATTTGAATCAGCTTATTCCAAATAAAATAAGCAATAAATAGCAACTCATTCATAATACAAGACGCAATATTCATTGAAAAACCTTTCTGAACCGAAACATGAATGAAATCCACTGCCATGTGTGACCATGTGACAGCAATTTGAATAACGTAAACATCGTGTTTCAGGTCTCCACCATTCCTAAGCATGCCACCAGAAAGTCTAGAAAAACGACTTAACTCTCATTTCATTGCCAAGCAAATATAGACCTAATGAGTAAAGGTGTGAGAGGGGTGTCGGGCGGTTTTAGCGTGGCACCAAAATGAGGGCGCAGTGATATTGTATATGGGTATGTGTGTCAAGTCAACATACTGCTTTCTTTCGGGTGGAGGTTTCCGAGATTTTTTTAAAAGGTAAATTGACTAGTCGCAGGTGGTTGAAGGGAAACGGGTCAGCGGGTCTCGGTGGCATGTCATGTTCATGTATCACCAGGGACGAATTCATATCATAGATTTCTTATCATAAATATTCATACATTCCACATAATATTATACCCTATTCCCAAGCTATGGTTAGAGAGGTCACTCCTAAAACCAATTTTCTAGTCTTCTAATTTTTCTTTTTCGTTGAACTTAGTGGACAAGCTCTGTTTAAAGTTTTCAAGCCGCCCTAAGGCCTATGACTTGGTTTAACGATTAATTTAACGTACTATTATCCGATCCATGGTAGCTCCCAGATGAAAATTCCACTTTAAGACATACCTACTTTTGAAAATGTGCTTAGGTAAAGTTAAGCAACTATTTCCATCTAGAAGAAAAAACATTCTAAACAGATAATATTTTTTTTTATATTGGCTAATTATGCAGTGTAATATTCAAATACATAATTTTGACTTTCGTGGCCATCAGCCATGCATTACAACTTATTGGAAAAAAGAGTGTCGCAAGTACAAGTTATTATTCTGTGGTATCGCTAGCTCGTGTCGCTCGCTCGCTGGCTAGACGGGCCCTGCTGGTCAAATGCTCAGCTGTACTATGTAAAAAAAAAAATGCCCCGAAAGAGGTTGTCCTAAGTCCATCTCTGTCCATATTGCTGTTAATTACCGCGTCAACTGGAGCGGCGGCCTATCTCCGTCCAGCTTCTTACGTTATAAGGTTTTTCACACACCTCGGAAGCGGTCGACGAATAAGTAATTAAAAGTTTCAGGGTGAAATCTTGGGGGAGCGACACCTAACTTTGTAAGTAGAGATTGATTGTGACTTTGATGTGAAAGACGAAAGTAAGGAACATACATTGCGAAGAGTCGTTAATGATGTAGGTTCAATAGAAGCTAATGAGAAAGCGTTTTGTTGAATGGTTACTGGTTTTTTACTTTTAAAAGTTTCCTGTTAAAATAACATTGTTTCGGGATTAAACAAAAAATTATGGAACATTTTGTAACATACGGTTCTCAATGAACGTTAAATATTACGAAACTGAAAATAAAAACAAAGATAAAACAAAGTTTCATAAAAAAAAAAACATTCAGACAACTTTTAAACTGCAGGTGCTTCTAATCTTCAAAATATACAAGGAGATAGATCATTACGGGGAACTCATTTTCGCTGAAACAGTATCTTAAGAGCCATAAACGTGGCTCAGGCCGGAACTTTCCATGTCGAGGGAATTGGAAGGCACTTAAAATACCCTGGACATTCCCGAAATGACCGAAAATTTATGACCAATTTCCCCCGCGTGGAATTAGATTCTGTCTAATTTTGGAGATTGCACCGATCGCTTCGTCAGTTACCGTTAACAGCTGGGTCTTAGGGAACGTGGAAGTAGGTCAGACTGGACCGTTTGTCAAAGGCGCCTGAGAGAATGCTTTCTGCACTTTGCTTCTGTATGCTTTGCCCGAGCTAATTCGATGTTTTCGTTATCTGTTTTGGGTTCAAAGTAAGTCAACTATTCAAGATACGTATCTTTTACATTCTCTTTACAGATTATTTCCTCTCAAACTAATATTGTATTGTGGTATTGTGGTTGGATAACTCCAGCATAGTCAAAATTCATGATTAATTAATTATGATTATGACTCCCCCCGAAATTTTTGACTTTTCGAGGGAGGTTTCTTGTAAGCCCAGGTCTTTTGACGGAAGGAAAAAAGGTAGGACACCATAAACTGCAGCCATTGTTCTCGATCGTACCTGGTGCAGAGGATAGATACCGCAATTCAGCGTGAAAACGCAGCCAGTGCCAGGGCGCCTCTGCGCCAGGTACGAAGCGTACGGGCGAGTAGTGGCGGGTTAATTTAATATTTTGACATATTATTTTGTATAATTTAAATTATTGATAACTTATGAATTTGAAATAATAAGTATATTTTTATGTATCCACGGTTTTATAATTGTTATATAATATATGTATTGGATATCTTAACTTAATTAATGTAATAATATAGTCACTTTGAAACAAATTGTTTTCATAAACAGTTCTCAAAACATAAAAACCGATTACAACAATAATTCCACAATCTTTGAGCTCCCACCTGAAATCAACTGTCAGTTACAATTCACTAGGAAATTTAATTACTAGTAGTTCCCTTCATTTCCATAAACAAGCTAAACACATTCAGTGATGAGGGTCGACGTGTAGTTTGTTGCTAGTGAGAAGTGAACCTAATTAGTAAGTCAAATGGTGGTTGGCCTATATGGAGCCTAATGGGCTTTGAAGAAGTAGGGTCATGGAACGAGAACATGGAAAGATTTACTTTCAGAACGAGCTTGATTTGGTTTAACTGAATCCTTAACTAGTTGCACCCTTTTGTTTTTCCCGTTAGTATTGGATAAAAGTAGCATAGAGTTAATGTAATATTAATAGGAAAGGCTAACAGTAAACTTTACGTTAATCGGCTCAGCTTTTAAGCGTATAATAAAGCGTATAACAAATGTTCAACGTAGGTACATTGAGTTGAAGGAAGCATAAAAATACGAGGTGTTATAAGCAACGAAAAATACTATTTATATTTTTTTTTCAGGCTCTTGTGTCACGCTGCTGAACAGAGAGTTTTTTCCCTAGAGGCCCTTCATCAGTTTACTGGTCCAGTTTGTAATGTTTGTCAAGATCACGACGCGTTGCTACGCCACCGTTGTCTGGGATGAACCCGAGGTTATCTCGTATTCGGCACCCGGTGTAGAGGCCTACCCAAGTATATACAAAATTAATTTCTGAGAGTAATACATAAATATAAAAAGTAATACATAAAATTGCTTATTTTATAATAGCAAAGCGCCTCGTTGTACTGACTATACTTAAAACCATCAGGCGACATTTCTTTACTGAATATTCTTGATCATGTAAGTATGTATGTACTCGTACATTGAGGTTATTAGCCTAAATGAAATGATGAAACTTTTATTATAGTAATAGAAAGAATTAATTTATTAGTTAGAAGTAAAAACTGGCAAGCTGACAAGATAGATAGATAGATAGATAAACACTTTATTAAATAAAACACTCACAAAAAAATGGAACAATTTACAGAAAACACATAAAATACATAAAAGCTAGTGCCTTAACTGGCGACCTTATCGCTAATAGCGATCTCTTCCAGGCAACCAATTGCAAGAAAGAACACAAAGAAAGAACATAATGACGAGGTGTAATAACATAAGTGTATATGGGAATGTGTGTGAACAAGTGCTGTGCCGGAAACCAGCCAAGAAATCAGCATCATCACCTTCATAATATTTAAATGTAAGATTTTAGAGCTTTACTATACTAAGTGATGCAGTCTAGAATGGAGCGCATTTGCCTAGAAGAAACCTGTTCACTCTCACCTTGAAAACGGTGGGGTCGAATTTACCATTCCATTTGCATTGGCAACCAAATAATATTTCTTAAAATCACAATTAAGCTGAAATCTAGTACCAATACAACCTGTGGATTTATCGCTTAGACACTTTAGAGCCACAAATTGAACAGAAGTATTCTGTAAGCTTCTTAGCAAACAGATTGTGTATTTAATACTTTAAGTCTCAGTAGTAAGTCTTACTTCGAAATGAAGTTTCAAGGCAACGTTTTTTTATGATGATGATTTGGAAAATAAAGTGGTTATTGTTAGATTTTTTTTTATTTGGCTTGCGCTTTATTACAATTCACCTGATGGTTAGCGATATTGTAATCTGGGTAACGTGTTTCCAAGGAATAACCACCCAAAAAATTTTTAGAGATTTTTAGTACTATTTTTTTTTATTTTGTAGGAACTAGTGGTTTATTAAAAACAACTATACAAAAAGTATTCTCTCTATTTATTTGTGCAGGCGCTATTTTATTCCAATGTTGTATGAACCAATTTTAGTCGAGGAATAGAGTTCCCCGTTGAAAAGATTAAGCATTCCGTGAAGAGAAAAATTGTAGGGAATCCACAGTGATCCGCCTCCTTGAGAGCTAGTATTTCTAGACTAGGCATGTTCTACCTTTGCCCAGAATGTCGCTAACTTGTGAAGTTACGCGCCCTGATGGTCAAATACCTATGTAATAGCTGTAAAGAGTAAAACTAAAATCAAATCTCGTTTATTCGTACAAATTCGGCCATACCAAATAGTTAATATTTCACCAACTATTTTAATTAAATAAAAAGTCTTAGCTTGATTCGCGGTGAGCCCAAACTTTTACTGAGGTAAATTACTTAGCCAGTCTTGTTTGAACATCTCCGTTTCTTTGAGGCACCAACTTGTTCGGAGTTAGGTTTACTTTTTAAACTTGGGGAATGTTATAAAACCTGTGATGATACGGTAAAATGTGGTACTGATCACAACGATGGATAACGTTGAAATAGCCTACGAACTAAATATACATATTTTTTCTAAGCTGTTCTGGCACGATACAGCTTACGAAACGTAAAACCTTTTAAAAGTGAATTTAGTGCAACTAGAAAAACAACTTTTGTTCTAAAACTGAAAATTTTGATAAGCTTATTTACAGAGGATCGTTTTCCGCAACCGATTTCTTTTCGGTACCGCTAATAAAAAAGGTTCTGCGTTATGTATCTGTTAACTTTCTTTGATTTTTATCCTGTTAATACAAAAATAAATTAAAAACTTTATTTATTCTTAAGCGTAAATTAAATTTAGAAAAATATCTCGACTCAACTTTGGCTTTTTTAACTTTCGGTCAAATTGGATTTAATATTTATCACATTGAATGTACTCTTCTAATCAAACCCTTTCATTTGATAACCATATTGCGATAGTTGTGAATAAATATATCATCCGCCATAATGTAGCGGCAGCCACCTTCGTCCAATTGCAAAGAAAACTAAGAACACTCTTGCCAAACATACCTTTTATAAGGAAAACAATATAATACGAAACTTTGACTATCACTATGACAGTGTAATGTTATTTTTAAGAGACTTTAGAAAAAAAACGGAAACAGATCCGTTTGACGGAATCGTTATAGTTTTTTAAATATCAGTAGCATTTTATTATGTTATGTATAATTTAGGCCGGACGGGCTGACTTTGGTGCCATGGAAGAAAGGTAAGTGCTTAGTTTGGGACGCCACTTGCGTCAGCACAGTTGCCGCCAGTATCCTCGGTCGCACCGTCCACTCGCCGGCGGCTGCAGCAGAGGACACAGCCAATCTGAAGCGTCAAAAGTACGCCACGATGTTGCCTCAGTATCTCTTTGTGCCCGTTGCTTTTGAAACAATGGGTTGTTGGGGAACTGAGGCCAAACTTTTTATTTCTGGAAATGGGCGTAGATTAAAAGAAAAATCAGGCGAATACCGCTCCGGATCGTACCTAGCGCAAAGGCTATCCTTAGCCATACAACGCGGCAATGCCACGAGCGTTATGGGTACCTTTCCGTCAGGTTCTACTCGGAGTGGCCTATTAAATTAATTTTATGAGTGTTTTTTTTATTAGTTTTTAATCTTATTATCTTCTATCTGTAATAAATTATATATACATGTTGTTAATTACGTTATATAATTATACGGTAAAACTATTTGATGGATTTCGAACCTTGGATCTAGATTATGATTGCAATTATAGAACGGGTTTTACTGACAAGTCTAAGGCATAAATCATGTTTAAGTCCGCATAGAAGAATTATAATATATGGTCATCGATAAACGTTTTAATATATTGATGTTAGTCTTGAGATTAACAATTTTATGACCTCGTTGGAGTAAAGGTTCTGGGTTGGATTCCCGGCACGGCCAACATCTTCATCGTCTGGGGTCAAATATAAAGTATTTATGTAAGTATATCAGTTTAGTTAAGTATATCAGTTGTTTTAGCAAACATAATACAAACTTGAAATGGCTTAGTATTGACTAACCAGCCGAGTGTGAAATTATGTTTAAAAAAGTACCTCTATATGTAGTAATGCTTAGTAACATACACTAGAAACATTTAATATTCTGGAAATACACGAGCATACATTTTTACGTAATAATCACAAAAAAACATTCAAATAAAACCAAATTAATTTTGCATATTCATTACAAATTTATGTGTAAAATTTTAACTATAACATTGTTTTTATAAATTCATACTAAGTTTGTTTTTCTACGAGTACACTTTATTAAAATAGTAACTAAAATCACAATGGAAAAGTGTTCTGGAACATTTTTGTTTCGTTGTTAACCTTGGATCTGTGAGGGTCAATGTATTTTTACCGTATAGGCGTAAAAATCAACTGAATTTATAAAATTAAATAGATAGAGATATACGTTTATAGAAATAATATAGATAGAGATACATGTGGATAGAAGTAAAAAATAAATATTAAGTGTATATCTGCTGTGATCTGAAACCAAATAAAGATAAGCAAAGGAAAACTTAAAATAAAAATAAAAAATACTCATATTGAATTGATATACGTTTCGTTTAACTCTTATTTCAAAACTGAATAAATAGCAAGAAAATAGGCAGCTATGACTTACTGAGATAATCTACCAATGTATGTATCAACGGAAAATTACATGGTTAATTTTAAACTACTAAGTAATTTTGCAACAATGTTGGCTGTGATCTGTGTATGTAACAAGATTATCTAGAACTTCATTCAAAATAATTGAAGTCAACTGGTGATTAGATCTCCATTATTATACAGGGTAGGTCCTAGCTGTTACGAATAGTATAAGAAGCCATTATGTCTAGGCAGAGACCTTTGGGCAACTTGAAAAATCTCGACACTAGAGCTTGACTACTTAGCTTATACGAAGAAGAAGAAAATATGATTAGTTAAAGTTTTTATATAAATTTACCAATATTTCGATTTCTCAACAACTTTTTTTTAATGCAGCCATATTCTGCAAGTGAGGCCAGTTTGTACGTATCCGACTTAAATTGTCAGAAATCTTTCATTTCAAAACATCGTTCGAAACTACACCATTTCTACATATCACATTCGGAAACCCTTGAAATCGGTTCCTTAACGTTATGTTTGACAAAGACAGACCGGGTGTCGATATACCTAGTCTGTCATTGTCAAATATAACGATATACTATACGCATCGATATAAAAAAAACCAAGGAGGTCTAGTAAAGGAGAGGCCCTATGGTTATCTATGGTTTATTTGAAACAAAATGTGCCAACGCGCTTGTTATGAAACTTTTCATTAAATTATTAAATAAGTCTTAGTTTGTAACGTTATCGCTATGATTCATTGTTTTGTTTGTATGGTTATACTATCTTGTAAGAGGTTAAGTTTATTTAAAAATTGTAAACAGGTTATATAGGACTACTTAGATTCCTTGTCTAGTTAAGTAGTCACAATATAATATATAATAAGCTAGCAAATAAATATTTTTCATTAAATTTTATTATATCTGTAGTATTCTATAATTATCTACTAGTTCCGCCCCGCGGTGTACCCGTACAATAGAAGTTAATCCAGGATAAAAATGGCCTATTTGTTTATCCAAGTTCTAACTTATCTCTCAAATTTGGGTAAATGTTATCAAAATCGGTCCAGCCGGTTGGGCGTGAAGAAGTAACAAACATACATTCGCATTAGTAATATTAGTAGGATGACTAACTGAGTGTACGCATTGGTATAAAAAAAAACAATATCTTTAGCTAAAGCGTCGAATATGGTTTACTATGACAAATTTGTCTTAGTAGGTATACCATTTTCGACACAAAGGAAACGTGGAACTGCCAAGAATGGCTGTCTGTATTCATTCTGCAGTCATAACAATTACATTTATGTATATAGAATACCTCTATTATGTATTCTTTTAACGAATACGGATCGACAATTATTTGATGCCAGTTCAAGGGCATAAGTCTTTTGAAAATCTAACATTGTAAATTACAAGTCTGATGAGTAAGTCACGATTTTGGCTAAGACGCTGTTTTTTGCCAATTCTCTTAACTATTATTTATAGCATTTCAAATGAAAAAAATAACGTAGAGGAAAATATAGTCTAGCTAGATCTTTTTGTGATGATGATCCGTGAGCTAGATACATTTTACGTTAAGACGATGATATGGGTAAACTTTGGACATGAATTTTCAAATATTTTTTTATTGATGCGGCCGTTTTTTTGAGACTTTAATATAAGTATATTTAGTGTTCCTAGAATCCATAAAATAGCTTAAGCATAAGCATCCCACTATACTTTCCCACTGCTGGGACTCGGGGCCTTCTCTCAATAGGAGAGGGTTCTAAGCCATAATCCACCACGCTGGCCATGTGTGGGTTGGCGGATGACACACGTCTTCGGATTTGCAGTCCTCAAACGTGTCGGTTTCCCTACGATGCTTTTCTTTGCCGTAAAGCGAGAGCAAAACCACACATAACTTGAAAAACAAGTCATTGGAGTAGGGCAGGAATCGAACCAGCGGCTGACTGATTAAAAAGCAGACGTTTCAACCACCGAGCCAGACTCGCTATTTAATCAATTATTTCATTTAAATTGATGTAAAATCGTATAAATGTGTGTAAATAATAATAAAATGGCAATATTACATTTTCTATGTCTCAGTCTGATGTCAGTCTTTTCGATTCAATGTGTTAGTTGACATAACACACCTACTCTTACGAAGAATCTCGGAAAAACAAGCTGAAAGTAAAACAAAAAGCTTGTAAAAAGTTACCTCCACTGCAGTTCTAGCACGGGTAGTGGATAATTTTTCCACCAGGAGAAAAGATAGTCTATTTCTTCTTCTTATATTACTTTTATTTTAACGGTGCGTTTGAAGTAATATTAGTGTAATTTCTACAAAATCATTGCAACACAAATAATATTTCCCATTTTATTAAAGAAACTGAAACTCAATGAGATTTTTTACATTTCTTTTTTTGCCTATTTCCTAATCAGACGATGGCTTTTTCTCTGTAATATGTCAATTTTAGAGTATTAAATTATCATCGTTTTACGAGTATACAGCGGGTCAATTCAATTCAATTTTTAATTTCAATTTTTAAATATCTTTATTAGCATAATTGTACAAAACAGTTACATACTAGTGTACATGGCTCCTAGTACGTAGCAATCATAAACAAAAATATAACGTTCTTGAGTCCAAGGTAGACTCATTAAGAACTTATAGCTTAATTTAGAAAAAAAAACACAACATTAGAGGAGCATTCGCCATTATGGTTAAACCATGAGACTTTATACAGCGGGTAATAGCGTTAAAAATGTCTAAAATAAACGTCAAAATATCCCTTGTTATCTTGCTATTAAAGTAGAAGAGATTATTATTTCCCCCAACAGATGAAAAAACCGGTGGAAAGATTATATATACCCCTCATACCCTGCTAGCACTGCTGAGCGACGTAACTCAATAACAAGAGCAGTACCACTGAGAGCACGGACTAACTTCTAACCAGATTATACGCCTTCATATTACACCCACCTTGTGCCTAGAACAATGCTAAAGGGGCTTTAGTCTAAATTTACAAAAATAAAAGAAATATCAACACATTATATTCACTTATATTTTATTAAGTTTTAGTTACTACCGGAATTGTGTCATTAAAAGTGACTTCATAGGGAAATATAAATTATATTTAAGTAATTTCTCTGACTGATGAACCAATGCGCGGTGATTAATCTAATTTATTGGATCAAGGGATTTGCATGATTTACTGGAATAGTTAGTATATTACACACAGTATATACTAATAGTTAGATATAACATCAAAGTAATTCAATATTGGTGATGATTACATTGTATTTACATGTATACAATTTTTTGATTTAGTGAATGTGCATAATGTTCGTTAGGTAATTCTTGAGATACCAGGTCAAAATCATTGGTAATTAAGTGCAAACGATATTTCATTTTTTTATGTTTTACTGTTCATAGAAAAAAAACTAGGTTAAGAGTTTACCGTTACCGTTTACTGGTTCAATCACGGCCCTACACCAATGACTTGCTTTTCAAGTTAAGTGTGGATTTGCACTCGCTTTACGGTGAAGGAAAACATCGTGAGGAAACCGGCATGTTTGAGGTCCACAATATCCGAAGGCGTGTGTCATCCGCCAACCCGCATTTGGCCAGCGTGGTGAATTATAGCCTATATCTCTCTCCTCTTGAGAGAAGGCCCCGAGTCCCAGCAGTGGGAAGGTATAGTGAGCTGCTTATGCTTATGCTTTAAGAGTTTACTCCACGGATCAGAAAAAAACAGGTTTATACTTTTTACATAAAAACTACGCTTATTGAAAGCTTGTTTGCTAGTCGATAGTAAAGCGATTTGATTTGTTTTAAAACACCTAAAAATACCCGAAACAAACATTTTTATGAAATAGAATAAGAACGAGTGCCAACTATCGAAGCTTGTTAAACTTATTCCGACAATACACGAGACGATAAAATATCGCTTGAAAGCTTGAAATGTAATGTAGAGCAAGTCCACGACAGAACAACTTGTGCTCGAAACTCGCCGGACGGTTCAAAGTTGTTATTCTGACTTGTATTTGCACTGTACACGATCAGTAAGACATCTTTGTACTCAGATCTATTAAGTTTACCATACTAAATCGCTATAGTAAATTTAACCAGCAACAATAATTGGCCAAGTGTGAGTTGGGCTCGCGCATGAAGGTTTCCGTACCATTGTTGTATGGGAGCCCTTTAAATATTTATTTTAATTTAATTTTATAATTTATTATAATAGATAATATACATTTATATATTTTGTAAAAAAAATTGGTGTCTAGCAGCGTTATTGATATTCAGCTTTCTAGCTATTACGGTTTCTGAGATACAGCCTGGAGAGAGAAAGACTCCAGCTTAGTAATAAAGTCCCGTTTTACCATTTAGGTACGGAACTCTAAAAATGGAAAAATGTTGAATGATATGTTAAATATTATGGAGTAGTCAAAGCTAAATAAAACTCTTATCGTATCAACGGTTCCCTATTACTAAGACTTCGCTGTACATCTGTCTGTCTGTGTGTCATTCACCAAACTGTATTTCATGGCCAATTATTAATAGACAGTTGAAACTTCACAAATACCTGCATATTGACTAGGTCAGAATACTTTGACTCATTATCTGATACGAACACAACATGTTTTGAGGCAGATTTTATATAAGAAACTTATGTTTCACGACTTTTGAAAATTGTATATACTAGCAGATCGTCCCGGCTTTACACGGGATATAAAATAAGTTGCAAAGAGAAACAAAATATAGCCTATGTTACTCAGGGATAATGTAGGTTACATAACATAAAAAAGGTAAAAGAATTTTTCAGATCGGTCTAGCAGTTTCGGAACCTATGCGTCAAACAAACAAAAAACCATACTGCTCCTTTGTATATTGGTATAGATAATCTTAATTTTTCTGTTATGTATATATTTTTTTTTTATATTTTACGTAAGTTAACCTATAATTGCATTGATTTTGGCAAAAACAAATGCAAACATAATATATCCGCAACTTCTTTACTGTCTGTGTAGAACATTGTCACTGAAAATAGAATTGTACGACACTCTGTTATCTCTCGCGGTTAGTGGGGCATTTAATTAAGACTTTGTAGAAAACTACGCTTGTGAACATGTTTCTACAAGAGGCTTTAGCTGAATGTCAAGGTGTTTGATAAGTGCAGTTGGATTCAGAAAACAGAATTGAGTATTTTTGTTTTAAAATGTTTGGTTATTTTTTTTTAGACATTTCACACACGGCTGAACCATTTCTAGTTCGTATTATGGTTGGTAACACAACTGTTATACGATATACATACATACAAATTTGATATAGATACATATTGAACACCCAAATCGACAGCCAACAAGACGTGAGAAGATAAGACTGACAATTAAAAAGTGAAATTTACACCTTCGTGCTAACGTGGGTTGGATGGCTGTTTGTCTTGGTAAGAAGTCCTTAACCGTTAGAGGAAAATTCTTATGATTAATAAAGGAACAAAAAAAATATTATCCTTATTAATAAAAATTGCGCTTATTTTATGATGTGGCTTCGAGTTGGCTACCAACTTTTTGTTGTAATTAAAATAGTTTTTGCGTCCAGAAATACGTAGCTGCCAAATCTACGTTCATACATAATGTATTTTCGTAATTTTTATATCACTAAATTAAACTCGTTTGGCCAAAACTACTTAGATTTTTTCTTATCATTAACTGGTAATTAGGAAGATTTTTATGACATAGCTACTGTTTTTATATATTTTATATGCATATATTTCTTGACTAAATAACCTGTTGACGACCTCGTTGACGTAATGGTTACCATGCCGGACTGCTAATCAGAAAGTTCCGGGTTCGATTCCTGACACGGCCAACATCTTTGTGCTAAACTAAATTGGTTGGCTGTCGGTCTGGGTATAATATGTATCTTTATAAAATATAATAAAAAAAATGTACTTGTATGTATTTGTAGTATGTAGTTGTGTTAACAACCATAATACGAACTAGAAATGGTTCAGTATGGGGTTAACCAGCCGTGTGTGAAATGTGTCCAAAAAAAACTGTGTAAAAGAAGAAAAAGAAAACAAATAAAGGAAAACAACAGCAAATTATTTTCTATTCCCATTTTGAAATGTAAAATTACGCGATTAAAATACGGGAGAAGGCAAATTAACAAAGTTTGTGATATAAAAATTTGTTTTTACGACCCTTTAAAACTTTAGCGCTTGCTTGCAATGAAATTTCAGCTCCATAAAAAATATTAATAAATACATGTAATCTTGCATCTTGGCTATGTATTTGAGTATTTTGAGTGTACTATTTTCATTTAATAAGAAGATATATTTTCTTGCTCATAAATTAAATTACTAAACTAAATACGAACGATTACTAGACTTAAGTTTTTTGCTCATATAAATGATTGTTTAATGTTAATTATTATTTGTACATATACTCGTAAAATAAAAACAGGATAACTGGCAACAAATCATTTAAGAACTTATTAAAATAACATTTTATTGACCCACGTAAAAAGTTAAAAGTGGTGCTGTTTTATACGCAAAATTCCTATTTCAAGAACAAATATGTTTTATTTAATGGTGTATAATTTTAGAATAAAGTTTTTTTTACTTTAAAGTCTACTATAAAGTCGCCCTTATAACGTATTTTTATATTTGCTAGTTACTCTGTTTTTATTTGTTATATAGCATAAGCAGCCCACTATACGTTCCCACTGCTGTGACTCCTTCTCTTACTAGGAGAGAGATATAGGCCATAATCCACCACGCTGGTTGGTGAATGACACACATCTTCGGATATTCGTCCTCAAACGTGTCGGTTTTTTCACGATATTTTCCTTCACCGTAAGCAAGTGCAAATTCACACATAACTTGAAAAACAAGTCATTGGTGTAAGGCCGGGATCGAAATCCGTCTGATTGAAAAGCAGACGTTTATACCACCGAGCCACACTCGCTTTTTTACATACTACTTGATATATATGTACTACTAATTAACTTTGTACTTGAGTCCATGTGTGATTTGCAAAGGTCGTGTTGTTTTCTGTACTTCCTAGTTTCCATAAATATCTTTTTAATTCCTTCGTTCTTGTTTTATTGACGTGTGCAAAGGGTTTGTCTGCGTACTTCATTATAGTTTATAGGCAGTTATATACATAACATGAACTTTGTTTTAGTATATTTATAGAACGTTTACGGAATTTTTGTCACACATAGTTTTCGGTAGATTATTAAAACGTAATTAAAAAATTAAATAAAATAAATAAATATTAAAGACACATTTCACACACACGGCTGGTTAGCCCCACACTGAACCATTTCTAGTTCGTATTATGGTTGCTAACACAACTGATATACCACATATACATACATACTTATTTTATATAGATACATATTTAACACCCAGACCCACAGCCAACAAATTTAGTTAAGCACAAAGATGTCGGCCGGGCCAGGAATCGAACCCAGAACCTTCTGATTGGCAGTCCGGCATGGTAACCATTACGCCAACAAGGTTGTAATTTTTTATATAAAATATAAAGTCGTTTGGTTTGGTCTTCTTTTGAAGCCAGCTAAAAAAAATTTAATTCTACATGAATGGATAGGTTTGCGCTTAACCGCTACTCACCTGATGTTAAATGATGTTACAATCTGTAAGTATTGATGTAGCATTTCTCTACATATTTCTATAACCGTATTTTTGTTGGAAATAAATAATTTTGTATTGTATTTTAGCAGATTTGCAGCTTTTTAAAAAAATATACGAGGCGATGATCAAAATTAATTAACCTAGTTAAACCATGAAAAAAAAATTGCATCTAGATAAATTACAAAATTAATTGTATACTATAACTTAATAAACGAACTTTTAGATTTATGAGAGTTTTTGCGATACAAAAATAGGAATATATTGTAAAAAATTAGGAAGTTATAAAAGTATAATGACTTATCATTATTATATAAGATAGCAAAAAATGAATTTACATATACTGGTTTTACCTGCTACCTATTATATTTATTTACGTCAGTATATTTTGACAAAAAACGATTTTATTTTGATTTTCGAAAAAAAAGACACATCTTCGGGTTTTGTGTTATTTGAAGTGTAATGGTCAAGGTTACAATTTCAGGCGCTTTTTAGTTCTCTGTGCGTTGCTTTTATTTTTACTATTGCAAGTTTATATCCACATATCTATACGGGGTATCCTCTCAATAAAATCCTCCATAAAGTTTCTGCTCTCTGTCTCTCTGTCACCAGGATGTATTTCATAAACCAAGGAAGCTAAAGAACTGAACTTACATTAATTAGGTATTTCCGTTGCCGCTATAACAATCCTACTACTATTATAAAGGCGAAAGTTTGTATGTATGGATGTATGGATGTTTGTTACTCTTTCACGTAAAAACTACTGAATGGATTTGAATGAAACTTTACCACAATATAGCTTATACATCAGAATAACACATAGGCTAAAATTTTTGAGGTTTTTAATGTGAGGTCGTAAAAAAAACACATTTTTTGCGCTTACATTGCAAACGCTGACTGAATCCTACAAGATAGATCAAAACAATTTACTACAGTATTCTACAACTTAAAAAAGTCTACAAAAAAGTCCGTGATGGTATATGTTTATCTCTTAGGAATAACCCACAATAACCATTTTTTATCCTTTACTTTGTACGAGAAATATTAGCTTATTTACGAAGCGATTTTAAGCAATACAGTATTAATCCTTATCCAATTAAGTATCTTAAATACATTGTGCATTTAATAAAGTTCAATATGGCTTTTTACAGCATGTAAATTAAATAAATATTTTCGAAGATATCACAGATTTAAAATGCAGAGTCATAGCAATTTCGGCGATAAATACCGTTTCGGTGATAAATACCGGCAGCGGCGCCAGGCGAACGGGGCGTGGGGGGAGCGGGGTAGGTGCGGTGGGGAAGAAGTGGCTGATCGCTGAGTGCGCGATCTGAACGCGGGCAGACGCTTGAGGGCAGACGGCGTTGACGGTTGTGTCCGTTTTGCGAATTCTAGCGATTTGATAAAAACGTATGGTCGCCTACTTTAAGTAATATAGGCCTAAGGTTAGTTATTGCCAGGTTTCTTTTTGGTAAGGAGTTAGTAACACGTACAAAAAGATACTTCATTTTTACGAATTACTTCATTGATAATTCAATTACTATATAGATAGGTTACTTACAGTTAATTATAACAAATCATACTAGCAATATATTAAAATTGCAACTATAATTTGAGATTTAAACTATCCTATCTCTCAAGTTGGATCGAACTGCACATGGTGTGCGAATTTTATTATAATCGGATAAGTGGTTTAGGAGTTCTTTGAGGACAAACATTGTGACACGAGATTTATATAAATTAAGATAAGATTATGAATATTATATGTATGTTTTTATTATTCTTTATTGTACACTACGTCCTTCTTTATTCGTTTATAAATTCCTTTCCATCCAAAGGTTGCCTGGAAGAGATCGCTTTAAGCGATAAGGCCGCCAATTGTGGTACACTAATTTTAAGTGAATTGTCATTTACTGTGCCTTTTTTATTTATGTGTCCAATAAATAATTATAAAATTTCCATGACACAATGTTAGTTACCGTACTCCTCCGAAACGGCTTGACCGATTTTTACCAAATTTCATATGCGTATGTAGTAGGTCTGAGAATCTTCTACTATATATTTTTAAGGCAAAACAACGTTTGCCGGGTCAGCTAGTAGATACTAAAATTAAAAACATCTGAAAGAGTTATTTTTTTACCATTTTTTAAGTTATTGGTATGGAACCCCACATGCGTGAGCCTGACTCGCGCTTGATCGATTATTATATACATATGTGTCATACATAAGATTCAAGATTGACCAAATTTTTTAGATTGACCAAATTTGCCTGATGCTAAGCATCGCTAAGGCCTATGTTGTAGCACACTTACCTTACCTCCTTGTTCGCTAAATCCCAATTGCATCCACTACATTTAACCTGACTCTAAACTTTATCTATATATTACATATCCTGTCCCAAAACTAATGTCCAACATCATTTAGACCAAAATCTTGCTAACCTATATCTATATCATAGTATATTTACTTTGTTCCTATATGACGACAACTTAGAAAAGGCGTAACCACTTCTCTTGCCCTTATCAAGATATATTGGCAGTGTCGGGGATAATGTGATGTTTCTATCTATCTATACACTCGGATACTATAGGTAATTATAGTAGAAATTTGATTAACAGATAATTAGATTCAATTCAAAATCAATACAAAAAATACAAGTAGATTTTATCATTGGAAACTATGGCTGAAATTTAATGACCAACCAATCAAGAATCTACCAATCGGTATTATAAGCACCGAGAAAGAATTATGGGGATCTGGGATCTAAGCTATGGTGTCGAAATATACAAATATATAAACCTCTATCCGCTGGCACGTTTTTATGAAGGCTGAACTAAAACGAACACCAGCGGGGCGAGCACACAACTAGGACTATAATCTTTCCACCATTATTTCCACCTCACAGTAGAAATGCATTCTTAGCATAGCATGACAACTTCTCTTATAAAATACTGCTGTTTCCGCGTAAAATACCGGTAGTCACTCGTTTATTGACATGGGGAAGAGAAGACAGACTATCATATAATTAGAAGGTGGGGGAGGGTGTGGGTTAATAATAGTAGGTACGTAATAAATATTAATTGACCCCAAAGTGTACATAATGACTCTTTTTTTCCCGGGTAGTACAATTTGGGGTCTACAAATCTAGAGTGAAAGTGATTTGCCTTTCAGGCAAGCCTGATACGTCTTAAACCACAGTAAAGCAAGGCACATAAGACAAGCTGCGGTCAAACGTATGCTTATTCATCATAAAAAAAATAGACTATAATAAAGTGAGAAATATTATTTGTGATGAAGACCTCGTTGGCGTAATGGTTACCATGCCGGAATGCTAACATCTTTGTGTTGAACTAAATTTGTTGGCTGTCGGTCTGGGTGTTAAATATGTATCTTTAAAAATTATCTATGTATGTTTATGTAGTATATCAGTTTAGTAAGCAACCAAAATACAAACTAGAAATAGTTTAGTCTGGAGCTTACCAGACGTGTGTAAAAAAAAAGATTATGAAGAAATTTATAAAAATAATATACTTAACTATAAATGCAGCAAACCCAAAAAAAAGTACGTAAATGTAACAAAAACTAACAAATGATTGTCTCTTCCTGTGGATAAATTGTCCCCTACCTGTGCTTGCCCTGCGACCACTGCTTTACATTATATCAGTCCTGCAGAACCCCCTACATTTTTTTTGTTGTTGACCTCACATAAGACAAGTTTAAAATCTAGGCCAATATTAACAACTCAAGGTTATTGATAAGTGTCTAGGTCTACAGATTACGCATAATTAACATTTTATTTCATAGCAAATAAATGCACATAATTTACACGCTGATGATTACAGTATTATATCAGAATTTAATATTTAACCGACTTTAAGAAAAGAAAAGGGTACTAAATTTGACTGTTTATATATATATAATTTGTGAATGTGGAGAAATTAAATTAATAAATTAATTAACAAAGTTAAAATGGTCGCCATGTAGCAGAGATCCAAGTATTCTGACAACATTCCTGCACTGTATTTCGTAACGATAAATAATTATATTAGAACAAATAATATAATTTTTCATTGTAGTATTATTTTTTTTGATACGCACAGGTCCGTATTAACGTTAAACCACGTCCGCATTTACTTGTTTTAGTAGCTTTGGTGCTAAAATATAATATAATACAATCGAATAACCAATATCATAATGATATGAGACTAGATGGAGCCACTCTAATTCTGAGGCGTCTCGGACGCATCCTGGTCTGGGATGCCACGTGCGTATATACATTAGGTTTCCATACCGTCCAGCTCCCCCAATTAATTTAAAATCTGTATTCATCACAGATATTTAATTAAATAACAAACACTCTTTGCAAACAAATAAACGCTATGTTTATAAATCCCGTAGATAAATCCTCACCTCAGCCAAATTTCTTTGGTATAAATGACAAACAATTTTCTGACATTGATAGGACTAAATATTTTCTTATTCCTTTTTTTTTTTGTTGCTTTGTGGACTATATATAACTTTTATTCCGAGAGTAAACTCAATGTAGCTTAGTACAACCTTACTCCATGTTTATAAATTTATAGTTAAACTAGCTGACCCGGCAAACGTTGTTTTGCCTTATTAATTATTTTAATTCTAGTTTCTAGACAAATTTTAGTATAATAAAAATGGGTATGGAGCGCTATGAACAAACGTTAAGGAAATATAAAAATAACAAACGCTAAAAAATATTATGTTTAAGTTTTTATAGTTTATTACCTAAAATTACATATCACATATTAATTACGACAGGAACAATAACAAACAACATCAATCTTTTAATGCTATAGTGTGAACCTTATCCATAGCACCAATTGCCTCTTTTAAATGAGCATTATATTCAATATTGAGCTCATATTGGAATGCTAGACGCATTAAAAATCTTTTTAAAACAAATAACCGACTCCAAAACCATATCTATTTAATAGTGTCTATTTTAACAAACTTTAATTTGTTCTTCTTAGATGGCACCGACGCCAAGAATACAGGATAAATAAAACTTGAAAATAGCATTTTTATAAGGAAATCAAATAAAGTCTTCGATAGTAGATACTTATGTGTAGGCATAAAATTATTTTTCACTTTTTAGATACAGTTAAAATTTATAAATGTAGGTATGATTTTGAAGTCTGTTATTTGTATAATACAATTTCATTGTAAAATTTTCTAGGTTAGTAATGATATTTTTCCAAAGTTTTTTTAGCGATTCCGTTCGAGCCGTTACCAAACAAATTACATAATATTAGTAGTGTCATAAGCTATGACCCAAAACGTCATAAGACCAATCGCGAGCGAAGCGAGCCGGATTCGAGCTCGAAAACTTATAGCATATTTGTTCGAGCCGCTTGAGCACAAAGAAGTCCATAGCAGAACAAATCACATAATATTCGTTGTGTCGTAAGCTATTACCGAAAACGTCCTAGGACCAATCGCGAGCGAAGCGAGCGCGAAAATTTTTAGCATAATATTTGTTCGAGCCGTTTGAGCATAAAGTAGTCCAAAGCAGAACAAATTACATAATATTTGTAGTGTCGTAAGCTATGACCCAAAACGTCCTAGGATCAATCGAGAGTGAAGCGTGCCGGATGCGAGCGCAGCGAGCTATGCGCGAGCGAAGCGAGCGCGAAAATTTTTAGCATATTTGTTTGAGCCGTTTGAGCATAAAGAAGTCCAAAGCAGAACAAATTACATAGTATTTTTAGTGTCGTAAGCTATGGCCCAAAACGTCCTAGGACCAATCGCGAGCGAAGCGAGCGCGAAAATTTTTTGCATATTTGTTCGAGCCGTTTGAGCATAAAGAAGTCCAAAGCAGAACAAATTACATAATATTTGTAGTGTCGTAAGCTATGACCCAAAACGTCCTAGGACCAATCGCGAGCGAAGCGAGCCGGATGCGAGCGCGGCGAGCAATGCGCGAGCGAAGCGAGCGCGAAAATTTTTAGCATATTTGTTTGAGCCGTTTGAGCATAAAGAAGTCCAAAGCAGAACAAATTACATAATATTTGTAGTGTCGTAAGCTATGTCCCAAAACGTCCTAGGACCAATCGCGAGCGAAGCGAGCCCGATGCGAGCGCAGCGAGCGCGAAAATTTTTAGCATATTTGTTTGAGCCGTTTGAGCATAAAGAAGTCCAAAGCAGAACAAATTTAATTTCATAATATTTGTAGTGTCATCATCATATTTGTTGAAAATTTTTTTCTCATACTTTCAGGGTCTAGTTTATTAGTACATCAAATTTTATAACTTATTCTACGTAAGAACTTAGTGATCAGGTTCATATAAGTTATGGTGTCGAGAGTTTTTTAAGCCCCTTCCTTAGTTTAACGACAGTTTGTACTAAGAGGACCTACAATTTAACGTATAATCCGATCCACAGTAGCGCACAGATGAAAATACATTTTTTTACAACAGTCATGTGCAGGAGAGGTTATGCAATAAAGCGACTTACACGCGAGTGGAGCCGCGGGCAACAGCTAGTAGTTCTTAAGAGTGTTACATTGAGATAGCAAAACGATAATTGTCAACAATACTGCTACATACGATACATGTGTATGTACATAAACAAACGATATATGTGTAAAATAAGGTCGAAATTTGTGTAAACAGTGAGAGAAGTCTTTGAAAAAGAATTTTGTGAGTGAAACAGGAGAACGACTTCAGTCTATAGCATAGTGTGGCATTTCACTCACCAGTAAAGTAAAGGCGCGGCAAATTTTAAGTATTTAAGATTGGTAATACTAAGCATATGTATATCAGGTTTAATTTTGTGAGTTATTTTCTTCAAAAAAAAGATAGATTTTTACTCGAAGTAACAGTTAAAGACACTATATTTGATCAGTTATCAAGCGAGATGAAAAATGAATAAAATACTAAAATCCCCATAAAAAATAGGGGTTGATGATAAAAAAGTAAAAATTTTGGGTTGTTTGTATTTTTTAATGCCACTTTATATAAAATTCAAATAAAAAAAATTCGTCGAAAAAATAAATAATATATTTAAGGGTGAACAACCCTTATCACTTAGGGGTAAAAACGTTACACAGTAGCTGATTCTCATACCTACTGAATACGTATATGAAATTTGGTAAAGATCAATCAATCCGTTTCGGAGGAGTACGGTAACAAACACTGTGACACGGAAATTTACTAAAATGGCCATAAAAAAATAGGGGTTGATGATAAAAAAGTAAAAATTTTGGGGTTGTATGTATTTTGGAATATCGTATCATAAAAAAATAAAATAAAAAAAAATTGTCAAAAAAATGAAAAAAAAAATTGAGGGGTGGACCACCCTTATTATTTAGGGGTGTGAAAAATAGATGTTAGCCGATTCTCATACCTACCCAATATGTTTACCAAATTTCAGGGGAATCGGTCAAGCCGTTTCGGAGGAGTATCGAGACTAACATTGTGACACGAGAATTTTATATATAAGAGAAGATAGTAGTTTTATTTAATAAGTGTTTTAGTCTTGGAGTTAAGTTATGACGGTACAAGTCAACGTTTATTAATAAGACGGTAGGAGTAAGGGATATGACATATTGCACACACGGCTGGTTAGCCCCATACTAAACCTTTTCTAGTTTGTATTATGGTTGCTAACACAACTGTTATAATTTTTTATCCTTGATAGGTTAGCGTTGACTACAGATAACCTGATGTTAAGCTGCACTGCAGTCTACGTTGTGGCACGCTTACCTAGAAGATACCTATTAACTCTACTTTAGAAGGCTCCCGGATGATACCTCTCAGAAAACAGTAACTCAGGTAGTGAGTTCCAAAGCTTCGCAGTCCTAACAATAAAGGTCGACGCGACGCAAAGCGTTTATATTTATGTAGTAATGCTTTAGTAAGACTAAAGCAATATTACATATACATTCATAAATACTTTATATATCGATACATATTAGACCGACAGCTAACAAATTTAATTCACCACACCTGTTTGACAATCAAATAACTATACTAAGAAAAATTACTCAAATATTTTGTGCACAAAGTTACTAGAGCGTGAGTCCACGGCCGCTAGATTTTCGTTATTTTATAAATGCTAAATTTGTTTAGCTGTTATTTGCAAAGGCACAATTGCTTAATTTGAGGTTTCTGTTTAATGACTTCAAATATTTAAACTAACTGTTCAAATAAAACTTACACCTGGGCAAATAGCCTTTACACTAATTAATTTGGAAATACGAGATATTTATACAAAACTGTAGTTAAAATGTATGCGCGTATTTTAAAGCCATTAAATAAGCTGCTTGTCTTGATGAACTACGAGTAAAACAGTCCGTAAAAAAATGCGATAGTTATAAGCAACTGTATAAACAATGTTTAGAGGAAAACTGGAGAATCTTGCTTTCATTTGGCCATACAACCACTTCGATACTCAATAATCCTACTTATATTCATATGCGAAAGTTTGTGTGTAAATGTGTATGTTTGTTACTTCTTTACACTTAAACGGCTGAACCGACTTAGAATATTAGATATTGAATCGGTTTAGAATAGGTCCGGAATAAAAAATAGCCTGTGTGCTGATCCAAGGTGCAACCTATCTTCACAGTAAGTATCATCAAAACCGGTCTTGCCGTTGGAGCATGAAGGAGTAAGATACTATTGAAGCTATTGGCGTATCCCACGAGAACATCAATTTTCGGGATAAAAATTAGCTTTTGCGTTAATCCAAAGTCTAACCTATCTTCACGCCAAATTTAATCAAAATCGGTTCAGCCGTTTGAGCGTGAAGAAGCAACAAACATAAACACACACTTGTACACAAACTTTAGCATATTAGGTAGTAGGATTTTTCATCCTAATGATGGAATTTTTGTCGGCTCTAAAATCTCTTCTCTATGAATACACTAGCTGACCCGGCAAACGTTGTTTTGCTTGACTTAGGGGCACAGCGCCATCTATTGATTACTTACTCAACCCAGTCGAAAGGTATCGACATCTGTTAGAATCATTTGGAGTTAACAGATAATTGTGACTGTCAAATAATAACAGACAATAATTAGCAATAAATTAAAATTGCGACTATAATTTGAGATTTAAACTACCTATCTCTCAAGTTGGATCGAACTGCACATGGTGTCCGAATTGTATTATAATCGGTTAAGTGGTTTAGGAGTCCATTGAGGACAAACATTGTGACACGAGATTTATGTAATATATTAAGAAAAGATTAAGATTTTACTTACGCTACGCTACAATACCCACATATTTATGTTTATATTACTTACCTTTAACCATTTTTTTACATTTATCATATATCTTATCATACCTTAGGAACACTAGAATTAATTAAATAGTTCAAGAGCAGCCTAGCATTTAAGCACATATGTATGTCTATATTTTAGAATAACGGTAGATATTATTATATCATAGAATAGTCAAATCAAATTATGTATAAGAATGTGACAAACGATAATGTTTTTAGTAATAATTAATATTAAACCATTAGATCGGAATCGTCGAAAAATTTATTGCATTTGTATGTTTAGTATACGTAAATTAAAAGATATGTAACCTATATATACATATATATTTTTTAATATATAACTTATATATAGAATGTAACAAGAAATAAGAAAAAAAAAGAAAAATATATAAAAAAAAAATACAGAAAAAAATATAAAAAAAAGAAATGGAAAAAAAAAGTAAAAGTAAAAGACATATATACATATAAGAGAAAAAAAATGTCTAATTTAAGAACATTTTGCCACTTGTGATACTGATATATATATCTTCATATATATTCGTATCTCAAGTAACCATATTGAGCGGAGCTAACCAGCGGGCCTAATAATTTGTGGGCCACTGAGTGAGCCCACGATTATGGTGGTCCGTTGGTTGGACTGGTATATTATAGTAATCTCTGTTTTGTGTTGTCCATTCAAAAAAAAAAAAAAAGGTGAATCATTTACCGATCATAACAAAAAAGGACTCAGTAACTTGCGTAAGCAACTTGTTCAGCCTAACAATGTCTCTGACAACGAATGTCGGAGGAAGTATAGACGGAACGACAAAAAAAAAAATAAAAAAATACCCACATATTTAACAAGTTCAAGTCTATTTACGCAAGTCCTTATTGCTTACATATACGTGTTAAGCTTACCTGAGCACTGTGATGACCGGAACAAGGCCGGAACAAGTTTCACAATGAATTCTTGGAAACAAGGTTTACTCGCCTGGTGTTACCAGTAGCATATACTTGTATTATATAATAATGTGTTTTAATGTCATAGAAGATATTGTATTGAATACTTTTAAAATTTTGTAATTATGAGTGTGGAGCCTTACCACTTCCCATATCTAAATGTGACTATATGATGAGTGAAGGAGCAGGTTGAAAACCAGCGCTGGAGTACCTAGTGTACTCCCAGCATTATGGAGAACCTGCTCCTTTTATGCATATACTTAGTATTAACACCCCATATTATAACTTTTGTATGTAATCACTTTTTATGTATGTGTACAATAAACTTTTTTCTTTCTTTCATTCTAAATATAAGTACAGTGTTAACTCTTTATAATGACGCTGAAAGTACTGTATTTATTGCGTTATAGAGAGGGGTCGTTAAATGGACAGAATTTTATTTTTTATTTATTTATTAAGGTTCACAAAACTGATAATAATCAAAACTTTAACTAAAATTAATTAATTCAAGTATCAGAATAGGATTATTTTCCTAACTATGTGTACACAATATGATCAAATAAAAGTAGAAGAAAGAAACAATACAGAACTAGTTGGTGCCAATTAGGTTCAGCTACAATTTAATTTAGTTAAGTATGAGTTTGGTTTTAATCTAATTTCAATAATTCTATAATGCTTTTCTTAAATTTGACGAAGAATAATTTTGAATGTAATATCATTGTATGGAATACAAGCTAAACCAACTAAAGCCAATTGATTTCGACGCTTTAGAGAGTATGTCGCTAAATCGAGTGAATCGTTACTTGGAGTGTACACTTTATTACTAGCTGCGCACCGCAGTGATACCAGCATTAATCCGGGGTAAAAAGTAACCTTTATCCTAATCCGGGGTCTAAACTAGCACCGTACCAAATTTCATCAAAATTGATTCACCCGTTTTATCGTGAAGAAGTAACAAACATACATATTTGAAAACAAACTTTCGCATTTATAATTTTATTAAGATATATTTCTATAGTGGCAATGACGGCTCAGTCTGGAGTTCGGCTACCTTACGTCTCGCGTGGGTAAGTTCGGTTCAAGTAAATGAGCCTTTTTAACTTAAGGGTTTAAGTTAAAAATCTATCGCCAAGCAACTATCGATTTATTCTGGCAGCCTCCTCCAGAGTCAGAATTCAGACTAGGCATGCATCAGACCAGTGCCGGTAACCTGTATCGGACCCACTATCGGACGAGTAGAGAAAAACACCAAGGCGGCATCGTTATACTGTGGAGGTGCCTAAGTCGCGTACTAAGCAATTTGCCTCCACCTTCATTGTGCGTACCGTCAAGGTGTGGAACTCTTTGTCAAATTCCCTGTGCCCCGATAACTATAATCTAGCGTCTTTCAAGGCTAGAGTGAACTGGTTTCTTCTGGGTAAGCGCGCTTCACCTTAGATCGCAATATCGCTTACCATCAGGTGAGTTGCGATCAAGCGCAAGCCCATTATGAGTAAAAAAAAATGTTATACCATCTGCAGGTCAAATACCTCGATGTTAAAAATAAAAACACTCAGTTTCAATTGAAATTAGAACATCTTCCGTATTTTTAAAGCCGGTTAAAAAGAGTGTTCGTGAAATCTACTAGTAATCCAAAAACGATTAATATAATGTAATACGATCCAGGCAAGTTTCAATAACTATTTGAAAGGAAGGCTAACATGGTCGAAGGTTGAAATAAAGGGAAACTATAAATGGAATAAGCACTACACATTTTACTTCCTCGATATATAGCAACGTATAAAAAATTATAATTAAGTTGTTCTGAAGGTTTCGTCCTAAAAATTTACTGCACTTTATGCGGATATACGCACTATTTATGTATGGATGTTATAGCTACCGTGGGCCGGATGGTATGTTAAATTGTAGGTCCCGGCTGTTAGTCTTAGAAATAAGCAGTCGTTAGCCAGAGGACTTCGGGCGGTTAGAAAACTGTCGAAACCAGAAGTTGACTACTTAGTTCATAAAAAGAAGTCGTTCCAAACGCAGAACGGATTAGGATGAAATTTGACATAGACGTTGCTTAGTCTCTGAATTAAGACAAAAGCTTTACAACCGGATAAAAATAACATCACAGGTTGTAGCTTTATAATAGTAAAACTTTATAAAATTGTTTATCAACCACTAGTTTTTAATTATATGATTAATTTTTTATCGATAAATTAAATGATATAAAATGCAAATCAGTACATTTTAGCAAAGTCTATAGAGTTAAAAATACTAATTTATTAAACTATGAATAAAACAAACGTGTAAAAATATCACACACTTACGTTTAATTAATATCAATTGTATCTTATGAATTAATTAATAACTAACTTACTTACAATTTAGTAGTTAAAATTATCTCACTGCTTATTAACATAATAAAAGGTATTTACGTACTTTATTCATTTAAGGGAAAGGGAAAGGAACATTGATAAGTTCGTCAAAAGGAACTGCAAGGAAGAATTTTTCAATAGTTTTTATGGCCAAATCTACCGCGTAATCCACGATGGGTTTGCCAAACTCTTGGGCTACGGTCCGCCAGTTTTCATTCAGGAAAGCTAATACCGTGTCACCTGAAACAAACATATAAATCAATACATATAATAACTAGCTGACCCGGCAAACGTTGTTTTGCCTCACTTAGGGGTATGAAAAATAGATATTGTAGCTTATATGACACGTTCGTAGATTTACCATAGCAGCGCCATCTATTGATTACTTACTCAACCCAGTCGAAAGGTATCGACATCTGTTAGAATCATTTGGAGTTAACAGATAATTGTGACTGTCAAATAATAACAGACAATAATTAGCAATAAATTGAAATTGCGACTATAATTTGAGATTTAAACTATCCTATCTCTCAAGTTGGATCGAACTGCACATGGTGTGCAAATTTTATTATAATCGGTTAAGTGGTTTAGGAGTCCATTGAGGACAAACATTGTGACACGAGATTTATATATATTAAGAAGATAGTAATATTTTTGTCCCCATAGTTGTATCGGTAAACGGCCTCATAGCGAAGCTTCGACCAACATCTTAAGAGGGTCTTGCTAGATGGATGGACCAAGGGTCGGATACAGAAGGCAGTCATACTCGACACGGCGCGCATTGTCCGGAGGTTCCTGTCCCTGTAGCTCCTACCGCCGGTACTCGCTAATATATCCAAAATAGTGTCGCGCGTCGCTTCACATTTGGATTTTTACTGTGCCGTGTACAGTAAATACTGTTCTGCATTTAAACAAGGAGCTTAGGCCACGTTGACGATCGTTACCCACCAAGCTGCCGCCAGACGCGAGTAGTTGTCCCAGTGAGTGGCGTCGTGGATGAAAGGTACGTGTCCTATCTAAGTTTCGCATTTTCCTTGTGATAGTCAAAACTTCCATACAGTCCATTCACTATGTATCGAACATAGTTTTTAACCTATTGACTCAGGCTCTACTTAGCAAAATTCCATGAAGCTGTGATCACAGCGGAAGATTTTTTTTAAACTGTTACCATACCCGTATTTAAAAACACACAGACACGTAAAACTTAAAACACCCCGTCGTTTTGGGGTGCGGGGTAAATACAGTTCTATGAGTTGCGACATTAGTATAGATTGATTTGTTATAATTGGTTTAGGTTAGGTTAAGTTAGAAGTAGCACAAATCAGAAGTAGCCCTTATGAGAAAAAGCCCTAATGAGAAGAAGCCCAAAAGAGAAGTAGTCTTTATGAGAAATAGCCCTAATGAATAGAAGCCTAAATGAGAAGTAGTTCTAATGAATACTAGCCCTAATGAACTAGCCTTGATGAGAAATGACATTAACAAATAGTAGTTTATTAGCGAATCAGTTGCCATAAGGAGAAAAAAATTGCCCTAATGCGCCAAAACCTTCAATTCTTTGAGTTGTTACCTCATGAGTTGTTAAAATTCTTTCTTACTAATAATACGAGTGACACAGTGCAACAGTGTTGCTATAATCACCGGAAAGACAAAAACGCTAACAGAATATTAATCAGCTATTAATAAACATCAATCAAACTGCAATGGCTCTACAGTCAATCAGGTCAATCATGGTAGGATATAGGAGGGACGAATTTAATTGCCACCGTACATTTTCCGGTAAATTGGTGATTGGTGATTTTCGAATACAATATAAACACTTTTTTATCACCAATAGGCTCACGCTTGACCGCAGTAATTAATACTATGCAAGTAATTAGTCTATTTATTAGTAGCATATGGTTTTAGAAATTAAATAGGAAACATTGACTTTGACAACTTACAACATTTTTATACTTATCTACAACAAAATATGTATGTAAAAACTGCCTCAAAGTATGAGAGACCTACCTTTGCACACATTTAAAAGAAAATTGTAATAATTATTTATGGAAAACCCTTTTTATGCCTTAAATAAATATATTAGGTTGCCTCTTTCAGAATCTTTATTTAAGTATGAAGGACTGTAAAGTGTCATGAATGATGTGTAAATGTGTAGTTAATAGGCGATAAACAGGTAAGTTAGCGTAGATTTAAAAAATTACACGGATGTAATTTTTAGGAATACAAGTAGCTTTTTTCACATCATACAGTCATTTGACCAGCGGTACACGTAACCACACGAGCGACGTTGGCGTAAAGGTTACCATGCCGGACTGCCAATCAGAAGGTTCCAGGTTCGATTCCCGGCGCGGCCAACATCTTTCTGCATTACTAAATTTGTTGGCTGTAGGTCTGGGTGTTAAATATGTATCTATATAAACTATATATATGTATATGTATATGTAGTATAGCAGTTGTGGTAGCAACCATAATACGAACTAGAAATGGTTCAGTCTAACCAGCCGTGTGTGAAATGAGTCCTAATTTCTTTGATTTTTTTTAGTTAGCAACACTGGAGGAGCATGACTAGTCTGGAAATAACAGGTTCTCAAGGAGGCTGCCGGAATACACAGTTTGGTGCTTGGCGACATATTTTTCAACTTATTGCTAGCCAGGTGAGAACTAGAATATGCCTCCCCTATCACCATGCTTTAGCTATAAAATATCTTGATTAAAATAATGATTCAAAATTTATAGAGGAATCATTCTATTGACATAACGCTCCATATCTCATCATTATGGTGAACTTAATTTCTTATTAAAATGTAATAATGTTCCTACGACGTAAATTTTCATAAAATAAAGTAGTTAATTTTGAATATTTCTTTCGTAATCTTGGCATTGATAATAATTATATTAAACGTTAAATACATTAAATCACTAGTTTAAAGGTGAAGGAAAACTAGGCTTGTTGACTAGGCCTAAGGACGAGGCCAGAACTTTGAACCAATATAATAATTAATATATTTTAATTGTAGTTTATCGTTTAAAAAACGGATTGAATATTGCAATTACAATTATTACAACATTGATCATTGTAATTGAATAACATTGGAGGTTTGAAACTTGAAACTAAAAATTACCATTTTTTTAAGTAAATTTTCTTTGTGTATCGTTAACATTTTGTTCAATAAACTTGAAATTTGTTTATTTTTCAAATAATTAGTCTTAACATGTTTATGATATCGTTTTGTTTGAGGTTTGTAAATATTTAGGAATAATAATATCGATTGGTTGCTTTAATATGATTGGTTGATTGATCGGTATAAAATTGACTAATAGACATATTCATACAAGTGATAAATTTGACATTCTTCAATTTTAATTGGGTGACATAATTATTTATTATTGTGCTATAATTATTATGTAATGTTGTTAGCAGGTACGAAATAGGAGTGTATAACGCGCATTGTTATTTATATGTCATTTAACTTTTAATGATATTTTAAAATTAAAATTGAAAAGATATTAATTTAAATAAATTTTGATTTGATCTGAGTTGATATTATTTTATCGTATTGTTTAAAGAATGTCCTATCTGGTGTGACACGCTTGCTTAATTATATGTCAATTAAAAAAATGTTAAATTCTTGATGTCTAATCACAAGTTAATCGATAAAGCGATAAAATATTTATCATTCAGTTAGGAGTTGACTGATTTACTTAATTACAGCAAATCTCTAAAATTGAGACCATATACATATACTCTGTGTCATTATTGAGTACATTGTATAACATGATTGCTCCATGTTAATAGTCAAAGCGGATTTTCGTAAAATCTTTGAGAATTATTAAGAACATATGAAAGTAGCTGAGCAGTAAATGAACAAAGTCGTGTCCTACATTATAGTAATCCTGTTACAATCTACTTTTTGCCATGGTGGAAAACACAAACAGAATAAAACAAATGTAATGCAATGTCTTTAAAGTATAATATGTATACACATGTATATACATGTAAACCATTACGTTGTGAATAAGGAATACCTACTTTGTGACCTAAAACCTATATCAGTGGTGATAATACAAAAAAACAGTAGTTAGTGGTCGTTATACTGTGAAAGTGCCTAAGTCGCGTACTAAACGATTTGCGTCCACCTTCATTGTGCGTACCGCCAAGGTGTGGAATCCTTGTTCCACGATAACTATAATCTAGTGGTTTTCAAGGCAAAAGTGAACCGGTTTCTTCTGGGCAAGCGCGCTCCACCTTAGATCGCAATATCGCTTACCATCACGTGAATTGCAATCAAGTGCAAGCCCATTACGAGTAAAAAAAAACACAAGTTACTTTTAACTACTTTAGGAAGTCCGCGAAAAAATATAAACAGTTACGAGTCAGTACAAAAATTTCATGTGATAATACGAGTATTTATGGGGAATTGAATGAATATTTCGTGAATTCCCAAAACCGTAGTGCAAGATTTTTTGTCAACATATTTTCAATCAGCTCTTAAAAGTTTTTACATAAGTTACCACTACAATTTTACTATAAATTTAAACATATACATACTCAATTCTTTGCTGCCCTTGAAAAGGTTCTTGAGATCAAAAGTCATACGATCTCCATAGTCGAAATCGTACTTGTAGTTCTTCAAAGCGAAGTAATTGCGCCCTTCATTGTCTTTGATGTACTTTGTGTTTATGTCTACCTTCATTCTGAGGTTTGCTGAAACATAGAGATCATTGGTGAGTTGGTTTAGTTAACTGAGACAGTGCGTTTTCTAAAAATTTTAAGATAAACTTCAGAAAATATAAAATAGTCAATAAAATGCTATACATTTGCACGAAACAAACGGTCACACTTACTAAAAAAACTTTGGATATACGTAAGGTCACACTTACTTTTTTAAGTAAGTGTGACCGTTTGTTTCGTGCAAATATATAATACAGTTTACAAAATGCTATACCTTTCGCTAACTAAGAAAATGTAATGGAATTTTGCTATACCTCGTGCTTTAGGTCAGACATATTAAACTCTACAAATATACCTAAATATTATTTAGTAACATTATAGACTAATTTTGGTATTTTTCTACTCAAACACATTAAAAAATTTGAGCTGCCAGGGTGACTAAAACGACGCATTTATTTTCAAAATTTAACAAGCTAATCGGGAGATATAACGCAATAAGGAAACATATGTACATACATATGTCATACAACTTATTTGACACATTGACAACTTCGTTGGCGTAATGGTTACTATGCCGGACTGTTAACCAAAGGGTCCCGAGGGTTCGATTCCTAGCATGGACTACATCTTTATGATGAATCTAAATGTGTTGACTTTCAGTGTTAAATAATATAAATCTGAATTATTTATGTCAAAAATCAAAATCTAATTATAAAAATCAAATTAATTATTAGAATCACGCCATACTGGGCAAGTCAATTTACAATTAATTTCTTAAATTTATATGCCTATAATAAATAAATATCTACATTATTTCATCCACCTGGAATCGTTTGAATATGTCTGATATATAGTTGTGTTACTAACTATTTAACTAACTATTCAAACTAGACATGGTTGTATGGGGCTAACCAGCCGTATACGATGTGTACTAATATTTATTTATAAATACGTTCAAGATACATAAATATTTACCCTTCCTCCGTCTGGTAATAAGTTGTAAATAAAGCAATGAATATAAAAAACCTTACTTATTTTGATTTTAGCATCCCCTTCGCCGTCGATTTGGAACAACAATATCCTGCCGATCGCATCATATTGCCCTTTGATTGTCAAATTGCAATGGAATTCCAGAACAAAGTGCCGCTTTTCCAATTCAGATCTGTGAACAAAATATTATGTACCTAATTTAATGTCGTTTTTAGGGTTTCGTAACTAAAAGGTAAAAACGGACCCTATTACTAAGCCTTCTCTGTCTGTCTGTCTGTCTCCAGGCTGTAAGTATCTCAGAAACCGTAATAGCTAGAAAGCTGAAACTTTCACAAGATATGTATTTCCCGTGCCACCATAACAACAAATACTAAAAATATTAAAATATTTATATTAAAGGTGTTTTTTTTATTTTTTTGCTTTATATCAATAACGGTAGCTGCTAGACACTTACAATTTTCACAAAATATATTCATATATGTATATAAGCTATCAAATTAAATTATTAAATTTAAATAAAATACATTTTTGAGGGGGGCGCCCATACAACAATGGTACGGAACCCTTCATGTGCGACTACAACTCGCACTTGAAGGGTTCCGGCATATTTTTGCCTTTCTGCCGTTTGAACGTGAAGAATTTACAAACATACACACTTACATACATACTTTCGCATTAACATGTTAGTAGAATTATATGTCTATTTTTACCGCAGGCAGTAAGTAAGCTATGTACAAACATAGCTTACTCGTAAATACACATGTAAATACGAGTATCTACTTGTTATTTATCGGAACTCCGGAAATCACTTAGATTGCAGCGATCGTAGGTAAGCCGAGTCAAGACTAATTAGTAGCCAGTTAACGTTGCTACCTTATACATTGCACTAATGCATAATCTAGATAACTTCTTTGCCTTCGCCTTTTCCCACTATGTGGGGTCGACACAGCCCGTTTTTTGCTCTTCTGTCAGCCTTTATAGTAGTGTTTAATTCACTCCTTTCTCTTTCATATCCTCTTTCACACAATTCATCCACAGATGTGGAACGACCTAAGAAGATTCTTAGGTCGTCCTCTACTTCCACTACCTTGTACATTCATATTCATACTTCTCCTAGTCACATGCTTCTCCTCTCTTCTAGATAACTGCACCGATTTTATTTGTATGTAGCAGCAGCCTACTATACGTTCCCAATGCTGGGACTCGGAGCCTTCCCTCACAAGGTAAGAGACATAGGCCAACTACGTGTTGCGGATGACACACGGTCTTGTCTTATTGGTGTAGCTACCGGGGGCCGTCTAGTTAAAAAGCAAACGTTTTCTCGAGTCTGGCTCGCTTTTTTATGCCATTTGTAAGAAATTGGTATTTATTGTTGCGATATTTATTTATATTTAAAAAGTAACTTGTATTTTCACATTTTGTTTTCTACAGTTCAGGATAAGTGCAAACTTTAGGTACAACAATATATACAATATGACGTGCAAGTATAGTGTAAACTCTATATAACGACACTGAAGGGACTGTGCGTTCTATGGTGTTATAGAGAGTGGTCGTTAAATGAAGAGAATTTATCATTATAGCTTGTATCCATACAAGGCTAAACCAACTAAAGTCAATTGATTTCGACGCTTTAGAGAGTTTATCGTTAAATCGAGTAACGTACGAGTACATAGAGTTTACTATGTATATATAAGAAGACATGAACTTCCAAATATTTTCTTAAGTAGTCTAGTTATAGTAGGTAAAAATGATTTCTATTGATGATATGCACAATAATTTTCTTCTGGTTTATTACAGGCGTTTGCAATAACTCTGTATAGAAAATACAAGCCTACCCATTATTAAAAGTGTTGCGGAAAAAAAGCTAGGCGGGTAGTGAAGGTTATATATATTTTTTAACAAGTGTAAAGAAAAAATAAGAACACCCGTATCTAAACATTTTCTAAAGGCGTTTTGTGTTTGAAGTTTATCACAGTGTATGTGTTCTAAGTCCACGTCTCAACATTTTCTAGAGTCGGACGTATTAGATTTAAAATAAATGTGTTCTAATAACCAATCACTTTCATTTGATACCCTTATTTCAGTGTGAGAGCTGTCGTTTATATACTTATACTAGCTGATCCGGCAAACGTTGTTTTATATACAGTAGCCGATTCTCAGACCTACTGAATACGCATATAAAATTTGGAAAAAATCGGTCAAGCCGTTTCGGAGGAGTACGGTAACAAACACTGTGACACGGAAATTTTATAATGTAAGATTGTTCAATGTTAAACTCAATTAGTGGTATTAAAAATGTTTTAGTAAAAATATTTTGTATATTAGTTTATAAGTCACGTATTCTTGTAGTTTGCAAGTCTTTTAAGTTCAATGAACATTATTATTATTATTGAGTTAGGTATGAAAAAATGTTCATCCACCATTTTTCTGGAGGTTGCTATTTTGGATTTATTTTCATCTATTAAATAAAGACATTCTCAACTAACACACCTTTCGAGCAAAAAAAAAAAACAAAATCAAAATCTGTTCTTCCGTTCGCGGGCTACGATGGCACAGATACACACATACACACGCACACACACAAACACACACAGAGAGACATCTAACTTATAATACCGCGTTATTTTTGTGTCGAAGGTTAAAATAAATCGCTTGAGTCCGAAGATCCAACATGAAAAATTTCAACCCCAACTTAGTAATTGGAGTTTGTTTGCAAGTGGAATTATTAATTATGGCACGGGGATGAAGTTTGGAAAAGCTCTGAAAAATACTTAGCATTTTTCTCTAATTATTGTTTACTAGCTATGACCTGTGGTGTCACTTGTTTGATAAAAATATTATTTCGTTTTTAAAAGTCTTCTTCTTCTTCGTATGAGCTAAGGCTTCTGATTTGTTTTAACGACTGTTTGTACTAAGACAAATTATAGCCGGGACCAGAAAAAAACACTTATTAAACGACAGTCTTATTTATACACAGTCACCTATACAAAGACTGGTGGCGATTCAGCGGCACACACGACTAAACTAAATTTAAAGAAGTCCCGTCTCTTTTCATCTTAGGTGGCCAGAAAGAGACGTCGCGTTCTGAAACACACACAAAACAACTAAAATCACGTAAAACATGAAAAATGTAAGCGATTTTAGAGCGCACCCAATTGTATCAGCTCTAAATCTGACGTGTTTGACGTGATTTTAGATGTTTTGTCTATGGTTCAGATCGTACCATCTCATTTATGACGAAAAGAGACAGAGCTACTTTAAATTTAGTTTAGTCGTGTGTGCCGCTGAATTGCCCCCACTGTCTGCATCGACTGTTGCCTAACTTTGACGATCGTATCAAACCATCTTAGTTAGTCGAACTAAGGCGCTACTAAATCATACTACTACATGTATAAAAGTATAACATTCCGATTAAAACGAAAGTACGAGTAATAAGCCTGCTAGCTTTGGTACCTAGATTTTCATGTATCAATCTGTAATAATTATAGATTTTATTGATCGAGCGAGAAACAAGAATCATCTCGATGAAGCATATTGTCTGTACGCTTGTAAGTTTTAATATTGTTACTCATGATATATGTAGAAAATTGAATTTCAAGCCAATCTTTACGAATCAACTAAGTGACCCTACGGCAAAGATTAATGCTTATTTTGCTGATCTGCCAATCAGAGGGTCCTGGCATGGCCAATATCTTTGTGATGAACTAAATTTGTTGGCTGTCAGTCTAGGTATTAAAAATAATCTATACCAATGTTATAAAGGGAAAAGTTTAGTTGTTTGTTTGACGCGAATAGACTCCGAAACTACAGGACCGATTTGAATAATTCTTTCACCATTGGGAAGCTACATTATCCCCGAGTAACATAATAGGCTATATTTTGTTTCTCTTTGCAACTTAGATTATTTTATACTATAATACAATCTATACCAATATTATAAAGAGGAAAAGTTTAATTGTTTGTTTGTTTGTTTGACGCGAAAAGGCTCCGAAAGTACTGAACCGATTTGAATAATTCTTTCACCATTGGGAAGCTACATTATTCCCGAGTAACATATTAGGCTATATTTTGTTTCTCTTTGCAACTTAGATTTTTTTAGCTCGTGCGAAGCCGGGATGATCTGCTGGTATTAAATATGCTTTCATGTAAAGTATCTATTTATGTAAAAAGTATTTATTCATGTAAAGTATTTATTTACATAAATAAATACTTTGGTATTTATTTAAATAAATAAATACTTTACATGAAAGTATATTTAATACCAGCATTATAATTAGAATTAGGAGTAGTATAAAGAATGTAGTAATTACCATTAAGTGTATCACAAGGTGAAGATCGTAATTTAAGATAATTATTTTAACGCATTATCTTTATATCTTTACTACGAGGTATAATTACTACAGAACATAGCTACATTAAAACACGCGAAACTTCGCGAACACAAATTCTTAGCAACTTTGTTCGTACTGAAAATGTACATTATAACATTGAATTCACACACGGCTGGTTAGCCCCATACTAAACCATTTCTAGTAAGTATTATGGTTGCTAACACAACTGATATACTACATATACATATACAATTATTTTCAATCAATACATGTTTAACACCCAGACCAACGGCTAACAAATTTAGTTCATGACAAAAATGTTGACCGAGCCGGGAATCGAAACCGGGAACCTCTGATTGGTTGGTGAGTAACACCAGGGGTACAAAGAGTATAAAATCTTTGAGAAAAACTTATTCTGCTTAAGCTATTTAATAAACTTCACTTTTTATTTAGTGGGTTACAATTTTAAAGGAGGGTTTTTTCTTTTTAACCGTAGGTTATTTAAACCTAAGTATAATAGTACCTTCTTTGAAGGTTCTTTCTCTGTGTACGCCATAAAGTCGTGGAATGCGTTACCGGAGGATGTCAGAAAATCTCCATTCTTGGACATTTTTAATATTTGAGTCAAAAAAAATATATGTATTTTTTTCATCTTGATGGATAGACTTTTCTAATTATATATTTTAATATTAAAAAATTTTTATTGTGTGTGTATATGTATTATACATATATTTTGTATTAATTATTAAAAAAAAATGTTAAATATTGTTATCTATGCATTTATCCGAATTCACATTGCCCTTAAATTTACACATCATTAATTATTACACATCGGCTTTAAGTTCTTTCTTTGTGTACTTTCTTGGAATTGGTGGTCTTGAAGAGATCGTTCTTAGCAATAAGGTCGTTAGTTAAGTCACTAGCTTCTAAATACTTAAAGTGTTTTACCGTATTTTTTTTCTTTGTTGTGAGTGTTTTAACAAAGTGTATATATCTATCTTTTTATCTATCTATATACAATATCTCTTAAACTTGTCCCAGTTATTTTTCGGAGGGAAAAGAATTGGTTATGAGCAGCACGTATTATCGTATTACATGCACAACCAATTATGTAATTTATGATGATGTCAGAATCCTTCAGCTCCAGTAAGCATACAATAATAAAACATGACATCCTTTTCTCACGCGCGTGGTTTTTTCAACAGAGTGGATAGAACAATAACAATCTGTAATACTACGAAATAATAAAATAAACATGCAAAAGATAATAATAATGACAATAGTAATAATAATCACAAAACCAATCTTAAAAAAATATGTACCCAATGTTCGTTTGGCTTTCAGCCCGCGGATTTTGGTAAAACTTCGCTTGACGAGAGAATATGTGACAAACCAATTTGAAATAATAATATTAACATCACTTGGCTTAGGCCCATGATGCTTCATATTTCACCAGTATTTCTAAAATTCCGAATTCAGAATTAATAAAATCTTTATTTTCAGACACAAAGTCGATAAAAAAAAATACGCGGTGCCTAAAAAAAATTTAATAATAAAAATATACTATTAAAAATAACAAAGCAGACATTTCTCTTGAATGTATTGTCAGCAAAAATAAATTATTGTATATGAAAATTTTTAAGGTATTATTGTTGAAATAGAATGTTTTATAAATGGGCTATTGTATTTATTACTAATTATTGTATCGAATGTTTCATAAATAGGGTTTATATTACTAATGACTTGATTTTTTTTTCTTTACCTACAGTGGGACCTCTGCTTGACAAAGGGAAGCTTTCGACCGGGATTCGTGGATGGAGTTGGGGGAGACCTTTGCCCAGCAGTGGGACAGTATAGGTTAAGAAGAATTATGTTGCAACTATTTCTTATTCTATTTAATATTGAAATATGCGTTTACGCATTATTGCGTAAAACCCATCAACTACCGCATTGGCAAACATGCCAGAAGCACCGCAAAACCTAAGCAATCCCACCATCAATCGAAAAATATTATTGAACGCGAAGAGCATTAATTAGCATATCTCTGGATGTAGTGGACCCAAGGCTGCTGGTGTAAAAACATTGACAAAAAGTCTTAAACCTTGATAATAGGACTTAAAATTTTGACGATTGTCGCTCAACCATATTTCAAAAGTAACCGTTATTGTAATAAAATTACCACTTTAATTACTCATCACATCACAAATTCGAAACACGATTAGAATTCAAGATATCCTTGACACGTCCCGTTTGCCACCAAGAACCGATAGACTTGCCTTGCGGTGCATGGTCAACGCATACAAAATACGAGTATATTCGTTCTTCTACACAACCAAATTAATAAAATATACAAAAAAGTTTTTTTTTAATTCGTAGTTCCAACATTGTTAAAATTAAAATAAAATAAAGTGGTTTTGTTATATTATTTTGAAGTTAACTTATTATGTCTATTTTTTTTATTTTTTCAGATAATTTTACAATCAGAAATAACACCAAAATCACAACAAAAGTTTTTTTTTTCATAATATATTTTGGAAAAAAAACTATTATTAATATCATGAACAATTTTCTATATATAGAACAAGATATTCGACATTTGAGAATATTTTTCCTTGATCCTTAAAGCCATACTTAACCTAACTGTTGGGTAGGGACCGTTTTTTCACTTCTTTTCTTTTCAATTCCACACCAATCTATCACGCATCATCTTTTTATACACTCCCTTTTCTTCCATATTTTCATTTCCACTATTTGTCCACAACTTCAAACCTCTACTTCTCTAACTAGACTGAGAATTATTGATAGAATTAGTTTATATTATTTAATTAATATATATAATAATCATCACTTACATTACATTATCAACGATACATTTTCTGAATCCTGACACTTTTCCTTGATAGAAAGTGACTTTGAGACCGCTTAAAGGTATAGCCAGCTTTTCAATGACAAAGGGATCTAAAGGAGGTACGCCCAATTGTGGTTCTCCCTTTACAAAACTAGGAATGGCATCTTGCGTTGCTTTCACCAGACATGCTGGTGCAGTTGAATTGCAGGGGTGAATGTAATCCGCTGAAAATAGAAAAAAAAGTAAGTAAAGCATGTGTTACTAAATTTTAAAAACCTGACTACCGCAGTTTTATAAATATCATTTATTTTCAAACTGTTATCCATTATAAATAAACAATTAAAATACTAATAAAGAACAATAATAAAATTACAGTAGCCATTTTTTTAGGTTTTATTAGTTGTTATTTGCGATAAATTATAAAGATATAACTCTCTTTTAATGTACCACATTAGATGCACTATTCCATGTTTAGATAATTTATGCTTTTAAACGAACTTTTTGTTTTTTTTATGCCAAAAATCTACCATTTGTTTTCAACAAGCACCTTTCCGAGAATTTGAATTGTTAAGACAAATATAAAGGCACTATATTTAATTAGAGCATTTGCTTATTATCCATTACTACTCGTACCTATTATAATAAGTTGTTAATATAATTATTTGCATACCATATTGCCTTCCTTTTTAGTATTTTTACCGAAAACAAAACCACGCAAAACAAGTATGTTTATATTTAAACCAAAAGGTTAATATTTTGTAATACAAAAAGAAAAGGTCGCAACCAACTTTCAATACTATCCACATCCAAACACCTTTGTATAAACGATTTGAGTATTTAATATTTCTAAATTTTCATCGTTTTGACTTTATAAGCTATGAATATATTTTACCTACTTCCTGTCGTTTGGTTAACCATAGTTTAAGATTTACATAATCCTGCTATATTTTTAAATAAACTTAGCTGGTTACATAATGAGTTCATGGTTAACAGCAATGATACTTGTAATAACATAACGCAGTATGTTTTTACGTGGTTAAGCAGTATGGATGCAGGCAAAGTAATATATTGTTGCATTGTTTTTCTCGATTATTAATTTTGCAACATTATTATTTACTAGTTGCACCCCGTAGTTTTATCCGCGTCTATCCACTAAAATCGTAATAGTCGTTATAATGTGTATACATTTGTAGTGTTTTGAATGAAGTTGAAACTGTTTTTGTGTATTTAATATTCAAATATTTAATAAATTGTTAAAAATATCATCTAACATTTCGAATGCCGCAGCAAATATTGACGGCCGAAGACGCGTATCGAAATTTGCGTTTTTTGACTGTTTTAAAAATACTTAAATCTTTATAGGAAAAATCAATCAGATGAATACAAGGTGCTTGCCAATTGTTTCAGGAAAATATTTAACTATCATAAAAGTAAAAGTGATTCATTGAAATAAGTACGAGTAAGTTAAAAAATATAATTATAAATAAGAATAAAACCGCGCTTTAAGGAAGGAAGGAAATCTCATCGGAGTTCCTTACTCTTATTCTTTTAACACAGAGGTTGTATTACTCGTATTGAGTCATACCACTTTACAAAGTCAAGGGCGTATTGTAATTGGTTATTATTTAACAGCCTCAAACTTTTTGCACCAACGTCGTTAAACTGCTAGGTTTTTTTTGCACGAAATTGTCTATGGAATTTAGTTTTAATTAGTTTCCTGGTGGCAATTTGAATATTTATTTGCTGATATTTATTCTTCCAAAAAATATTTTATGTTAGCAAAAAAACGGTTATTACAAAAAATGTTATATATTTTCGGTGTATAGTCTGTAGAATTGATCTTATAATTGTGCACACATGCGTTGTTTTAGAGTTACGTACCCAACGGGTATTATTGGAACCATATTATTAGGACTCTGATGCTCGTCTGTCTGTCCGTCTGTCACCAGTCTGTATCTCATGACCTGTGGTAACTATAGCTTCTTTTATCTAAAGAGGTTATTGTTTGTTGTCATACAACGAATAAGTAATATTAAAATATAACTAATTTTAAGGGGGCTCTCATACTACAACTACACATTAGGTATTTATTTTTAACAGTACCGAACTTACATTACGTCATTGACTGAAATAGCACAAGTTTTTTCGATGTCTCAAAACTAAGCACAATGGTGGCGATTCAGCGGCACACACGACTGAACTAAATTTAAAGAAGCCCCGTCTCTTTTGATCTTAGGTGACCAGAAAGAGACGGCACGTTCTGCACCATAGTCAAAACAACTAAAATCACGTGTGAAAAAAAAAATGATTGGCCAAAATGATTTTTGGCCAATCATTTGTTTACAGACAAAACCAAAATAAAACGTTAAGTATTCAAAAGATACAATCGAAAAAAAAATACTAGCCATACTAAATAGATTGAAAGAATATAGCCTAATCAGTGTCGTCCTTTCAAATAATAAATTGTTCTGTGAACTAAAATAATCCCGCATCACTGAACTCGATTCTTCTAAAAACAAACTACTTAGCTAAATACAAATAGATACGAATCACTTGAGACATCTCTAATTAATTGATCCTCATAAACCTTTGTAAGAGAGTCTCTAAGCAAAATCTCTTACTTTGTATCACTTTTCTTTGTATTTGGGGTTTAAAAATAAAATAACAGATTTTGACTCCTAATTTAGTCGTACATACTCAAAATACTTTGAGCTTGTTATGAAATAGCATGACTATTAAATTAGTCTATTACAATTATTTAATTTGGCAAAATTATTTATATGCATTTTTTACACCTAACCAACCTTCCTAACGATTCAGAGACACAGAGGGAAAGTGGAAAATATCTAGTCTGGAATTACTGAAGAAGAGTGGCAGAACACGTTAGTTGTAAATATGATAACCACACGTGTAGGTACACCCTATTAATATAATAAATGCGAATTTCTGTGTGTGTGTATGAAGTATGTGTGTTTGTTTGTTACTCCTTCACTGGCTAAACCAATTGTTATGCAATTTGGCGTGAAGATAGGTTAGTTAGACTTTGGATCAACACATAGACTACTGTTAATTCTGAAATCAATTATGGTTCCCGTGGGATGCGCAAATAACTTAAAAATGTATGTTACTCCTTCACGCAACGGCTACACCGATTTTTATGAAATTTGGTGTAAAGATAGGTAGGTTAGACTTTGGATTTACACATAAGCTTCTTTTTATCTCGGATTAAAGCGGGTAACATCGCAGTAGGCAGTATCACTATAAAGGTCAGGACAAAATTGTCGTTTTTATTTAATTGTATGATTAATATTTTACCGATATGTTTTGTGTCCTAAGAGATAAATAAAAATATTATATCTTATTAATCTTTTCGTTTTATAACTGTTATTAATATCAAAGATTTTTCAAGTAAACAGGTAATTTAATATCTTATTTAAATTTAAAGAGATATAGTGTAAATTGATCTGTTTTTCACATCTGTAAAAACTATCTAAAGGTCTTTCAACGCACAATCGCAAGGCTGAGGTTATACTTACCTGCCTACGACATTTTTTGCTTCAATTAACTTGTTTGATTGATTTTTATGGAAAAGTAAGTAAGTATTGTGGTCAAGTTTCGAGGTTTGTTTTGCTAATAAAGCAATTTTATAGCATAATGCGTCGAAAAGCCTTGCAACCAAACTAATATTAATTTTATGTTCAGGTGGCCTTAGTTATGCTACGCGCTTAATTTATGCAAATTAAATTACTAATTAAAGCAAAAAATTATAATACAAGATCTCTCAAAAGTGTAAAAGTAAAATATTTCGTGTATTCTTTAGTGTTCTTTCTTTGTGTTCTCTCTTGAAATTGGTTACCTGGAAGAGATCGCTATTAGCGATAAGGTCGCCAGTTAAGGCACTAGCTTTTATGTATTTTATGTGTTTTCTGTAATTTGTTCCATTTTTTTGTGAGTGTTTTAATAAAGTGTTTATCTATCTATCTATCTACCTATTCATACAATTTTTAATCAATTTAAATACATGGAAAAAGTCATACAAAAACTATTTTTGTAACGTAAGTATACGCACTAAACTATTTTTGGGTGTAATTTTATTGTTTATGGTAATCGAAAAGAAAATATGCAAAAGCAAGCCAAAGATACAAGTTTGTTCTACACAGTTACAATTAATAACGTAATAACAGATAGATTAATTAATAGATATTATCATGGGAATTATACTCGTAGTTCCATTTACGGGAGTGCTTTGGGTGGATATCCAGACAAAAAAGTTTTATTTTGAGTTTTTTTTTATAATTACAGTAGATACACGAGATAGACTGTTCCAGGTAAATGACACCTATTTAACACAATAATTATAATTTAATCGTTAAATGAATATACCAATTTTACCCATGATTCACTGACATTTCATTGGTATAATTCGTTAGGATAGGATATTTTTTTAAATCTTAAGTTGTACCTTAAAAAATAATAATTACAAAACGATTCATCTACATGCAATATACATACATAATACACCAAATAATTTAATAGACCTGAATTATTATGGATTTGTGTCAACTCATTATTGCAAATTGCGTTGAATGCAATAATATTTAAAATTTATTGTATTTACGTATAATGTGTGTTTAGATATGTTTAAGTACTTATATAACACAAACTTCTAAAATTGGCATAAGTTTTAAACTTAATCTAATAACGAAATAAAAATAAATGTAAATACAATTATTGCCAAATATACCAGACTGGAATTATAAAACATAAATTTCTTGGTGTAAAATTTTTGCATCATACAAAAAAATATATCAAAAATAAATTGGCATTGGATACAAAAATAAAGAATGGAATAGGATTAAAAAAAAACTTACGTGCTTTCTTGGCCGTCGCATTCCCGCATAAAAATAGAACCAAGCAGAACACAACACCATTTACAGTCGTTTGTAAACTCATCTTCGGTGAACAATGTGTTCAATTAAAGGTTTTCTTCACCACTGTTCATGCAGCGTCGAGAATAACAGCTATATATCGACTAAATGTAAAGACATTAGTGGACCTTCAATCCACGACTGACATTGTAGATGGAAGTTAGTAACGCAGTACGTAAACTCGCGCAGATTGAGTTTTATAGTGATGCCGGCTTTTTGTTGCATACGCTTTGATACCGTTTTAGTTTGCTATCATCAAATGACATGTAGATGACATAAACTGACTACAACTGGTGTCTCTAGATCGCTTCAAATCAAATCATATATTTCTTGCAAAATAGGTACAATTGGTGTTATTATATTAAGTCGGTTAAGTTTGGGTTGGATTACCATGTCAGAAAAATTATATAGAACAATGTCAAAGTCAAAGTTTAGTTCAATTTGCCAACATCATATTACATGAAATCTATGCAGATGATATAAATAGGCTCCCAAATAACGATGTGTATGTAGTGTACTCTATCGAATAGCTCTGATAACAGTCGTATGTCATTTCTGTGCTTTTCACGTCACTAGACAAAAGCAAATTACAGCAATACTTGAAGGGAATGTTACACGTTGAGGGACATTAGTTTTCATGAACAAACTAGTATATTTTTAAGATCTCTTAAAATTAAACAGACACATTCTAATCAAAGAGTTAGCAGAGTTATACATATCTATATATAATATGTATGTATATATGTATATGTACATGAAATCATCTTTCATAGATGAAGTGGGCCAATGATGATGTATATGTAGTATATCAGTTGTGTTAGCAACCATAACATGAACTAGAAATGGTTCAGTATGGGGTTAACCAGCCGTGTGTGAAATGTGTCCTAATATATAAAAAAATGGGTATAAAATAGATTATAAGTGAATTCAGTACCTCTCAAATTAAAAATCAGACAATGTAAATTTAATATGTTGTTTATTTATATATAGTGTAAAAATAGTATTATTTTACCCCTCATGACTTAACACTTAATCACAATACACCTGATTATAAGTACCGGTATGGTTAGCTACGAGTACATATATTGTGATCTAAGGTAGAGCGCGCTTGCCCATAAAAACAGCGGACTGTCGGAAGCTTAGTCACTGGATGCACTTTACATACAGCCGGACAACCGGTCCCGATATGCTTCTTACATCGCGATTAATTAACATTATCTCATAATTGAACAGAAAAAAAATGTGTTACTTTAGGTTAAGCTATTGAAAATATATTTCTATACACCTCGTGGCTTACTTAGATATGAGTTAACTTACCTGCGAAAGGTTATTGGTTTACTCTGGTTGCAAACTAAAAATGACACACAAAACTAAAACAAATAAGCAAATATTTTTGACACTACAATTCATATTTGAGTCACCTATTTGTGCATTCACACTTGTTATTTATTACATAAATTCTAAGTAACAAAAAATATTTGTTTTGCCAAAAAAATTGCTTTAGCGTAATCAAAAGGCAATTACCATCTAAAAGATAGACTATTAGATAGTTAATATTATATGTGTTTCCTTATGTGGCTGATGAATAGATTTTTAGAATATCAAGGAGACCTAGGTATAGAAGATTGGAGTATTGCATTTCCGGACACCCACATATTCACATTTTATGTTTATTTGCAGAGAAATGCAAATATTACGAAAATCCCGCTTCTGTGGCTGGAGATTTTGAGGGTTTATCTGTAATTCAGTCGAGCTATTTAGCTATTTTTTAAGTTTTCTGTGCAGAACTGATTTCTTAGAAAATTAATTGTAATTTTACCAAAATTGTATAACTTACAAATATCTTATACATATCCTAAAAATATTTAACCATATTTAGTAATATTTACGAAATCTTTTAAAAGTAGTTTTTAATCGCTATGCCAAACAATATGTATACTTATCATCGAAAATAAACAGCAATGGAGAAATACTCTTCCTCATGTAGAAACCATCCCTGGTATAAAAAATTACAGACCACAAAAAACTGTTAAGTAGTATTTGCATGTATTTCTATAAGTCTCGTCAAGATTGATACAGCTTTGTTCTGCGACTTTAAGATATGTGGGAATATTCATTATATATTTACGTACATGAAGTTCGTTGACACGATGACATTTTGTTCAAGCATTTTAAATTTTAGGTCATACATTTTCGTCGAAACATTTCCGTCATAGATCCTAAAGAGCTAAATCTTCTAAGAGTACGATAAGTATGTACACATACTTACATAAAAAAAGAACAACAATTTATTTATGCCCTGACTAAGCACAGTTATTGTACATGGTCTTCATTTCGCAGCCTTTGTTTTCTGAGAGTAAGTACATATTTAGTTTAACTCAATACATCGTGGACCAAACTGGCTAAACATCAACTAAGCTATGGTGAAAAGATTATATTTGTACCTATGAGTAGAAGAATCTATGTACCAAGTTCTGTTCAAATTGGGTAACGGTTTGTTTAACACTATAAACCTATGCAGTCAATTTCACATGAGACAGTGACTCTCTGGTGCAGCATGCAGTCTAGAATAACTGGATCTTAGGTTACTGTCGGAATACATTATAAGGTGCTTGGCAACATATTTTTACTAAGAGAAAGTAAATGTTCTATTGTCATATAAAAAGTTGTATTCTCCGTCTTTAATAGTATTCAAACAAAAGCTTACTTCGCTTGCTCTGTTAAAATAATAGACATTACTGGCTTTGGACTAACATAAAAATCTCCATTATTCTATTCTATTTAAATCTTCACCAGACCAAAAAACAAGTCTAAGCTTAATTATAGGTATAGCTGGTAGTAAAAACATTAAGATGCAGCTGAAGGTCACAATTTTACGATTTCGGACCATTAACTAAGATAATAGTCAGATGGATGAATACAGGAAATCTTAACACAATCGCTAACAATAAATCAGTATTACAGTTTTTTAAAGTCGTTTATTTTTAATCTTATAATAACTAAAGATTTTATGAATTTATTATAATTAAAAATCGGTATTAAAAATTGCAATAAGAAAGACCTTGCTTAGAATAAAATAGATTCTAGTTTGAAACTAAGTTTGTAAACATTATAATGCTTTTTACAAAAAGTACATGAATTGATCCAGTGTGTATGGAGTATAAATACATAACCACGTAATAAACTGGTTTCCCTTGTCTACTAAGCTTATAGGAAAGAGTTTCTTATACTAAAAATCTTCGATCAAATATATACCAGATTCAGTGTTGCATACAAAGTCAGCATAAAAAATGGCATGAGTGGCATGAGACAAAAAATTGTTCAATTAAAGTCAACCTTAAAACTGGATGTTAAAGTTGAGTTTCGACTATTGCCGTAATAAACATAAGCTATCTTGCTCCACGATAACAGCTATAAAATTGTATGACCGTACGCAGTGAGCGTTGGAAAATTCAATTGTATTACTTTACTAATTACGCTTAAATTCCTTAAACTCAAACATGACCACAATCTTTCTTGTGGTCTTATTTGCCTTGCCATTTTAGAGACATCACCTTATACCTAGTACATTTTTGATCGAAGCTGAAAATAATACTTCAGCGTATTTGGGATTGGCTTAAAATACAATAAAGACATCAAGAACATAATTTGCATTTCTGTCCACCTACAGAATGAAACTAGGAAACTTTTTTAGAATACATTTTTTCATTTTAATAGTTAATATGTATAAATTGCCTCCACGACGAAAACCTTCCTTTGGCTGCTATTTGTGCATCGAAAGAACGTATTACTAGTGTAAGTAAACAGTTTTCTTAACAAATACAGTAGGCGGAATAATTATTATACCACCCCGTAGTACCATGGCCGAAAAAGGCCCGTGTCCGGCAAAAAAAAAACTTAAAATATATTATCTTATTTATCAAAGGACCCAAAATATATTTTCATAAGATTTGTAGGCTCTTTCACATAACTTGATATGCCACAAATACAGGCGTTACATTGCATATTGCATCGGTTTGCTATTAAATTCTTCCAGGCTCCAATTAATTTAAACTTCTTCCTAAGTTTACAAATAAGTTCTTTTATTCCTAAGTTTACAAATAAGTTCTTCCAGGCTCGAAACAATTAAAATTAGAGATTCCTAAGTTTACAAATTTGCTAAGTTTGATTTTCGAATATAAACATTTGGGCCTCTATTTTTAGGCTCCAACATTTTTTACATTGTGTTACTTAGGTTTTTTATTAAATAAGTAATATAAAGGATCTGACGCTATGATCATTTAGGTGAAGCAACGGTCGATTCGGACAGTCTTTGGATGGGAGACCAAACACAACACTGTCTTTTTAAAAGAGTGGCATTATCGGCTGGGAGCTTCTATGACACGTACAGTTTTAGTTCTCGACCGTTAGTCTGAGTAGTACCTAGAGTACAAGCAGTTGATAAGCCAAGTCAGAGGCGTTTAGGCTGCTTCAAAACTCTCGACACCAGAGCTAAGGAGAAGAAGTAGTCAACTATACTTGTCATTTTAACCTAAAAAACTGTAGTTTATACGCAGTCTATTTACTTAGTACAATCTTAGTTCTAATCAGTACTTAGGTATAGGTACATGTAGTAGCTCATCGTAAGGCACTGCATCGAAGAATTTCTTGGCCGTATGAACAGTCACGTTTATTGCGTAGTCGACAACCGGTTGACCAAACTCTTCGGTCACTACTCGCCAGTTGTCGTTGAGGAATTGGAGAACTGTGTTACCTGGAAGTAAAAAATATAAGTTATTGGTTAGAAATTGGAAAACCAACTTCAATAAGAAAAAATATGGGACCAGTTGCCTTTAAGGCGCAAAATGGGAGAAAGCCAAATAGCATATTTTGAATAATCCTATAAAATCTTTCGTAAATGATAAGGCTAAGGTTTTTTCAGTTTTATTATCTTTAGTTCAGTGTTAAGAACAGTTCGAATTCCAAAATAAGATATTGTGATAAACACTCGATTGTTTTATATTTTGAAACATAGTCGTTTTAAAATTTAAAAATGTGAGGTGTCATTAAGAGACTAAATCAAATCTTATTTTTTTTTTGTGATATCAATGTAATCTAGAATTGTTAGAGCTCAAAATTTCAGTATTGTGAATTGTTGATTTTATATAAATTTATTTGTTTCGGCTGGCATTTTAGGTACTCTTCCCACTGGCACTGGTTTTTAGATTAAATATACTTTAACTTAATTCTTTTTTTATTAGATTTTATATTATAAGTTGAATTATAAAATAAGATGTTTAATATTGTAATAAATTTATTTCGTGAAATTTCCACCGCCCGGCGTGCGCGGCAGGCGCTTTGCTCGCCTTGGTAAGGCGCGGATTGAACTCAGCACAATAGCGCCTTAGAAAATGTTGCGTGGTGGTTGAGCATTTTCTAGTGCTCGCCTGGCTAGCAATCACCCTCAAGTTGAAAAATTGGTCACCAAGCACCTAACAGTGTGTTCCCGCAAACCTTTGAGGGCCAGTTTTCTCTGACTATGCATGTGCCACCTTAAGACAGAGAGTCGCTCTCTTTTGTGTGTAACCACATCTCTGCTTGTCAAATGCCTAGCTGTAAAGAGTAAAAAAATCATAATCATTTAATAATATGTCATAACAAAGATGTCCATAAATAATACGAAGTTGATTTGTGAGCCTTTTTTGTAGTCGGATAAAAAATGTGCACTTATTTTTGGAAGAGCGTACAAATAACACATTTGCCAGGGAACAGAAATGAACGTTGTAGTTGTACGAAATTGCCCTGTTTGATGGACAAAAAAATGCCTTTTTAGGTATAAAAATAAAGTGAAAAATATCAGCTCAACTGTGCAATGAAAATTACCCCTTTCGTTCACTGTTTGGTTGCTGAAATGAAATGGGGTAAATATTTGCATTAAGGAATTACATTTGGTGGCATCGTTTGCCGATATTATTGTAGGGTTAAAATGTTTTACACTTTTGTGTTTATTAATATAAGTATCAGTGACTGTAACCGGCCAAGCTTGAGACGGACTACCGCACTCCTTGAAGCATAAGCAGCCCACTATACGGACTTGGCGCCTTCTCTCACAAGAAGAATGATATAGACCATCCACTACGCTGGACAAGCACATTGGTGGATGACACCAGTCTTCGGATTTTGTGATCCTCGGAGTATTTGGTTTTTTAAACGATAAGTTCTGATGTCAGCCGTACTTTTAGTGGCATTGAAATTAGCCAAGAGCTACGTTACATAGCATTTGAATCGGGTTCAAACTTACTAATATAAAGCAGTGGGATAAAAAAGGGTGGATGATGATGAAATCGATGACGTACATCATAAAGAAAATAACAATAACCAAACAGGATAAACAAGAACCTCACCTAATCCAATATTCTAGCGGTTTTACGAGTATCTGTTTGAATTTTGTTTTACGGCCAGTTTATGGCAAAGTACACTCAGATGTATTACGCGAGATTGCATGCATTAAGGATAGGTACGTACAGCCAACCCATTAATGGATAGAAGTTGTAGCAACAGATATTATGCCATTGCAGTACATAATTTTATTTCTCATATGGTCGAATGACACGTTAAATTATTTGACCTATAAATTCTTTAAAATAAATTAATACCATTTTTTTTAATGATATATAGGCTTACGTTTGACCGCAGCTTGCCTGATGTTAAGCTTGACTGTGTTCTAAGATGTATCATGCTTGCCTAAAAGGAACCTATCTACTCTAGATTTGAAGACCCCTAAATTGTACTTCTCGGGAAAAAGAGACTCAGACTGCTGGACTGCTGGTGATCGTTAGGAGAGACCTATGGTCCTCTCCGCTCCTAACGATCACCACAGAGCACAGTCTTCTGCCTTACGCATCCAGTGCATACTAGCTACCAACTGCAGCTCGTCACTCCACCTGGCCTGTTGGCCTTTCAAGGTGGATTAAGCCTGGTCTGAAATGAAAACTGGCTCTCTAGAGGAGGAGGCCAATTTATCTATTACGGTATGGTTGCTAGAAAGTACGAAAGATACTCTACCATCACACAAATATATTTCTTGATCAATCGAACCTAAGAGCTATTAAGGAGTACGTACAGAAACTGATTTCATCTAATCTATGCGCGTAATGTAGAAATACTTACTTAGCTCTACTTACTCAGCTTTGGATTTCCCTTCAATTCAAATTAAGCCTGGTCTGAAATGAAAACTGACTCTCTAGAGGAGGGGGCCAATTTGTCTATTAGGTTATGGTTGCTAGACAGTACTTAAAATGATCTACCACCACGCAAATATATTTCTTGATCAATCAGAACCCAAGAGCTGTTTAGACACTGCTTACAGACACTGATTTCATCTAATCTATGTGCGTAATGTAGAAATACTTACTTAGCTCTGGATTTCCCTTGAATAGGTTGGTGATGGTGTAATGTATCCGTTCACCGTAGTCAAAGTTATATTTGTAGCTCTTGATGCCGAAATGGTCTCGCCCTTCAGAATCCTTGTAGTACTTTGTGTTGATATTGAGCTTTATGATGGAGTTTACTGAAAAAGGTCGGTTAAGGTTTATGACACTTGAAAATTCCAAAGTTTTGCACAAATTTGACACAGATTTGACTTAACTTTTCTAACGAGGACTGTGAAACTTGGAACTACGAGTAACTGCGCTGCTCACTGGATTGGCGATTTTTGATTTGATGGAGGAATGGTTCTAACAAAAAAAAAGGGAAATTTGCTGCAGTGCTAATCACTGAAGGATTGTAATAAGAATTTGTGAATATAAAAAAAATTGGTTAAGTACTTGTTGGGATAATAAGACCATAAAGTTTCGGTTCAAACGATGTGTCAAGAACACACTAGTTTTAGAAGGAATCGATACGTTCTGTTCTTAAATTTGTTAAGCTAGTAGCGACCCGCGGTGCTACTGGCGTTAATCCGGGATAAAGCGTAGCCTATATGTATGTATCCAGGGGCTAAGCAATTTTATTCAAATTGGCACACAAAATTCCGTTTTTCTTTATAATATGGTAGGATAAGATATTATGATGTTCTTACCTATTTTAATCTTTGAATCTCCCTCTCCGTTGATTGGGAAGAGCAGCAATCTCCCAACAGCCGTATACTTGCCCTTGATGGTAATGTTGCATTTTACTTCTATTACAAACACGTTCTTCTCCAAGTAAGCTCTGGAAAATGGAATTTATTTAGATTAGTTTTTTACGTAATTTTTTTTTATACCAATATGGACGAAAAGTTAATGGTCATAATATTTTTTAAAAGCTTGCTATAAAAATAAATACAATAAGTATAACTATTCGTATTTGCCATTTAACGGATAAAAAATAAATGTAATCTAAATCTATGACAGACGAATTTAAGTTTTATTTTTTGGAAAAATTAAATATATTTTATGTGCCATGTCATGTATTCTTCTACTTTTTTAATCAGTAATGCTATTTGGTAGAGTTTTACTCTACAACTAATAAAGCAATACTTTTTAGTAGAAATTTTATTCAACCAAAAAGAATTGCAAAATAAAATAAGTAGCAAAATACATGACACATGGCTCCAAGATGTTTAAACACAGGTAATTCAGTCCTGTTTCTAAATCACATTTGGGCAACGTCCAACCCGTGAGCCGGATTAGGGCTGCCTCAGGTTTTAATCCCGCTTACGAGACATTTTGAAATTATGCGGCAGACAGTTACACATTGGTAACAATATGCTTAGATAAAAATCTGGACAACTCTTTACGCCTCTGTACAAACGAAATTCATTGAGACATCGATAAACTTGTTTCAGAAGTTCAGATTAAAATCAGTGTCAAATTAATAGTTAGGCTTGAATTAACTTAAAAATAACCCTCATAGATTTTTTAATATTATTATCAATTTTTAAATATTATTTATTAAATTATATTTCTTAAATCCTGCTTGCTGTTGATGTAGGACGTCCAGCGGCAAGATTGGTCGACAATATTACAGCGATTACGGGTCAAACCTGGACTAGATTGGCATAGGACCGAGGCAGATGGTATGACAGGAGAGAAGCCTATACCCAGCAGTGGGATAGAACAGGCTGTGGATGATGATGAAGATGATGATGAATTCCTGCCTATAATTTATTTGGCATGAAAAAAAAACAAAAGATACCTAAATCTAATCTTAACCTTTAGATCTTTAAATCGTGATTTCCTATTAATTAAATTTCACACATAACAATAACAACCCTCTTCCTCCGCGTTTGCGAAACGATATGATGCATATTCGACAAACGTTTACTGTGTCAAGGGGAAGTGGGAAAGTTTGACAAGGTTTTTGTTCTGGCAAAACCCATATTTGCTTCATTGCTCGGAGTACGAGTAACTAGATTTTCCTCGTAGTTTTTGAGGTCAACTCTTTCGTTTAACTTCATGTTTTAAACAATAATTGTATAATTAAATGAATCTCATATGATGCATAATTTGTTTATGAGGAAAACATTGATTTTAAAATTTAGATTTCAAAAATCCCTAAAATACGTTACTACACTAAATTCAAACTTTTTTAAAAATAGTGCTTTTCCGAAGGACCCTAAACTAGGCCAAAGCGGTTTTTCGGTGGTCCACACATGAATAAATTAAAAACTTTAATATTGCAAAATATATACTAGATGTACTCGAATATTACCTGAATTTGAATATTTTGTTTATCTTCCCGTTAACAAATTCATGGCAAATATAAATAAAAAATCCAAGTACAAAATGTTGATTTTGTAGTTATGGCCACCTGGTATGGATTTTTGATATTTCGTAGAGCATTCCACTAGTTCAACGTCATTTATTTGACGGGTAACGAAATGAATAAAATGAGGTCAGAGAAAATAATAAGAGGAAAACCCACCATTCTCTACAGAAAACATAATCAAGGATTGGAATAGCACAAAAGCAATAAAAACCCCCCTTTTAATTTCCGTGGCTGCCATTCATTAGCAACAATAGGCCCCTCCAATATGGATTGGAAGATAACTTAGAAGACCACGCCGCATTTACGCTAAATTTTCGACTGCGAACGCAGAAATAGTCCAGGATCTAACGGTACTGTTAAAAACAGTCCGTTATTTAACCGACTGATATAATATTTATATTTAGTTTGCAAATTCCAAAGGAAGTCTTCTGTTGTATTATCAGACTAGCTAAGTGATATTAATGGCAAAATTTTTATTTATCGGGCAACGGAATATGACAGGTAAGTCGGAACAAATAGTTTAGTTACTCGTAAATAAAAGCATACTAAATCTTTGAATAAAATAAATCTTAGAAATTTTTATTTTGCTTCTAAATTTTTAAATAAAATACAAAATGGATTCGTCAATCTAATGCTCACAATATAAACGTTAGAATGAACCAGTATTATTGCAGTGCGGCAAGGTTTCGTGGCGATAGAATATTGTTGTTGGAGAGAGAATGGCCAGAATCAATGAACGGGCTTCTTTATCCCAATTATACCCATTCTTAAAACTCAATGCCTCTTCTCATGATCCTTTCACACCAATCCGATAAGAATTTACAAGTGCTTCATAGTTGGATGTTTAGTTGACTTCTTAGCTAAGTTTGCTGAAATTGAACCAAAATGGCTGCCACCAACAAATGGCAGTTTCAATGTTGTTCCAGAACTCTCTCAATATGGGTATCAAATGAATCGGCTAAATTAGTAAAATACACACACAACCATAAATATGGATCCAAGAATGCTGCCATCACAAAGCTTTGGTCGAAGGTTTTCTATTATTTTTTATTTATCCTTGTTAGGAATTGACATATACGGTTTCCTTTCTTCTTTTTTTATCAAACTGTGGCTACACTGCGCTACCTAGTTTGCAGAATGAGATATTTTTAGTACCGTCCGTGGTGTAGTTAGGTATGCTGTTAGTATGCACGTGGTTGTTTATGTTGGGTCTCTCTATTCACTAAATTGTTAACTGCTTGCTATTATTATTACCTAGACAGTGTTTTGTTCTTTGTTGGCTTTGAATCTAAAACGAAGTTCAAAGGAAACTGAAATGAATATCAGAAGTGTATATTTGGAAAGCCCGCGAATGAGTAAACCGTCATCATCATTAGCCCGTCTGCGTCCACTGCTGGACATAGGCCTCTCCCAAGGCACGCCACGCGACCCTATCCTGAGCATATCGTCTCCATCCGCTGCCCCCTTTTTAGCGTACATCATCGCTCCACCTCATTGCAGGACGTCCTATTGGTTTACTCATTACACGTAGTGTAATGAGTAAACTAATTTTCATTAACTTATTATTATTATATTTAAGACCTTCATACATGTTGTTTCATAAATAAATGTATTTGAATTTGAATTAACCGACTTAAAAAAAAGGGACGTTATAAATAATTTAGTCTGTAAGCTTTTGAATAATATGTTTGGATTTTATTACTTTTTCACGCTGAAACTATTGTGGATAAAATGTTGTGTGAAGATAGGTTATAAATCAGATTCGCACATCTTTTTCATATTAACGCAGACAATTGGACGTAGCTGGATTAGCTTAAGAAAAAGGTTACAATGAACTTTATTGAATAGGCTATAGAGTTCATTTTGCAAGTGCTTTTTAATTTGTTTGTCTTAAATTCACGAGCGACGCACAATGCTAGTACCGACCGACCGGGTTGGTCTTTACCACGAATGCGTGTAATATTCACGAATACGCACAATAAAGAGGAATGTTCGTGGATTACTGACGAATGTCAGTTCTGTGCCTCATATGTGACGTTTGAGCGTGATGAACAAAGCTTATTCCAGATTTTTAGATGTATACACGAGGTTTTCCGTATAGGGGCATATTAGTAGTGCCTGTAGCTCGGCTCACTATGGTGATTTGACGCGGTCATGTGGACAGTCTTTGGATGGGTAATCAATTAATCATGCACAAGACTGTCATTAAAAAGTGTCATTCTTATCTGAGTACTACGGTAGGTTTGATGGTATGTTAAACAGTAAGTCTCGGCTTAGTATAAACATTTCTCAAGCCCTGTCTTGACTTCGGGTGCCTTGAAAACTCTGACAAAAAACTGACACCAAAGCTTGGCCACATAAAAAAAAGAAGGAACACATGTGACATTAGTTTGGATTAGACTATATTTTAAAATTACATAATAATTTCCTCGAAAATTAAGTAGTACTTACTGTAACCAAAACTATTGACTTTGAGTCCCCAAAACAGACAACAGTTTGAAAAAGATAGGTTTTCTGTATAGTTGGTTAACGGACAATTATTTTAATTGATAACGTCACAAGATAATTCAATTTTGCTGATAAAATAGAAGAAAAAGAGATATAAAATGTCACAAGCGGGGAACCCCCGAGCCAAACTCTTGGGACGATCGTGCCTCTTTATCGCATGAACCGTGGTCTCGCTTGTAGGCTCGGCTCATTCGGAACGTGACAATGAGTGTTTATTTTTGTGCATGCACCCGGCGCTTTTCATTCAGAAGCAAAAAAAACTGCAATAAAAGGATTAACTTTTAAGATAAAAAAAATTCAACTCACTCCACATTCAACACCTCACATTTTTTCAGTCCAGTGGCTTTTCCTCCATAAAACGTAACTTTAATTCCTGGCAACTGGATTGGCAGATTCTCAATGAGGAACGGATCTAGAGGTGGAACTCCTAGATGCGGCATCCCCTTGGAAAACTCTGGTATGGCATCTCGTGTGGCTCGTATCAGACATTCTGGCTCGGTGCTGTTGCAAGGGTGGATGAAGTCAGCTGTAATTGTAACGATTTAATGTTTTAAATAGGTCTAGAATAAAAGAACCATAAAAAATGGTTAATGGACATGTAATTAATTCTATGTAAATGTTGACTTAAAAACTAGTACATACACTTATAACAATTAACATAACAATAAAAAATATATAAGAAATTAAAAACTTCAAATATCAACTGCAATTTTTTTTTAAACCTTTAATATACATAAGTACAGAATGTCTTCGTAACGTTTTTTTAACGTTTAAAACTGATTATTATTATAGTAGGTTTCCACAATTACCGAATTTTACCCGCTTGGTGGAAAAAAACGACTGCTTTTCATTCAGACAGGCCCCTGGTTCGATCCAAATCCATCACTAATGACTTGTTTTTCAAGTTATGTGTGGATTTGAACTCGCTTTACGGTGAAAGAAAACAACGTGAGGAAACCGACATGTAATAGGACTACAATATCCGAAGACGTGTGTCATCCGCCAACCCGTACTTGGCCAGCGTGGTGAATTATGGCCTGTATCTCTCTCCTCGTGAGAGAAGGCAGTCTCACCAGTGGAAATGTATAATGGGCTGCTTATGATTATACTATGGATGTTTCTGAAGCATGGATTTATCATTCACTGTAAAGCGAGTGAAAATCCACGCATAACTTGAAAAACAAATCATAGGGCTGGAATCGAACCAGGGGCCGTCTGATTTAAAAACAGACGTTTTCCATCGAGACCACTTTCTTTTGTTGATAGCGTAACTCGAGTCAATAAACAATACATTTGAATGTTTGAGCTTTCTCCTCTCACTTGCTTAACGTAATAAGTGAGGAAGAGGGAACGAATTTCAAATGTTTTCTTTATTTAATCAAGTTATTAACCTGTTCAAGGATACGCAGTAAGTACGCGAAATTTACGCTTACCAAATAGTTAGGTATCGTTAGGCAAGAGATCGGTCCACCTTGCGATGGAATCACGCGATGCTAGAGGAAATAGAAGCCTAGTATAGATAATGAATGTTTTTAACAATACGGAAATTGCACAATAATTTACTCATTCATTAAAAGTGGTAGCAAATTGCCATTTAATTTTAAAACTCGTGGGTGTTATTGTTAATTTGTTAAACTGTGGTGTTAAGATATTTTAAACTGACAATTTAGGGGTTCCGTACCTCAAAGGTAAATACGGTGCCCTAATACTAAGCCTCCGCTGCCTGTTTGTCTTTTTGTAAGTTATTTATTTTCCGTGCCGCTAGAACAACAAATACTTATAATAAATAATTGTCCAAATGCATGATGGGCTCGCGCATAAAGGGTTCCGTTGTTGTATGGGAGCCCCCCTTATTTTTTTTTAATTTTTATTTTATACATAAATCAATATTCTGTGAATTTATAGAGGGTCAACCAAATATCGTTATAAATATCGTGTTAAAAACTACTTAAAAATAACGTTTCTTGTATGGGAGCCTCCCTCAAATATTTATTTAAAAAATTAAAATATTAAGGGAGGATACAATAAACGTAATCCTAAAACATTATTTTACACGATTGTTTCAAAGACATTTAGACTCTCTTAATATTCACAGATTATTTAGTTACGTATTAACATTACAAATAAATTATAAAATTAAAGTTAAATTAATATTAAAAAGTAAAAAAAACTGTATTTTTGCATTTTTTTAAGATAGTGATGCGGAACCCTTCATGCGCGAGTCTGACTTGAACTTGGCCTATTTTTTTTATTCTTTTAGGTGCAAAATGTAGTAATCTCGTTTTTACTTTTAGATATGGGACCCAAAAAGCCATTAATTCAATTACACTTATACATTTTCCAAAGATCAGCACTGTATAACCAATATCGTATTTACTAAAACTATACAAAATATAAACATTTTGCTCTCAAATACAAGTAAAGATATACTCGTAAGTATTACACGGAGTTCTGGTTATCTGTACATTGCATCTCAAAGTAAACATTACACAGACGTTAAGCCTTGAACAGAAGCAATGTATGTTTAAACGTCCGACCGTGACACGCCGGCATTGTGGTTAAACAAGTCTTCGTGCCATTCCTGATAATCGTATGGAAAGGATTTGTTGTGACTTATTCTAATGTTTTTAAATTTTACCTAACGAGGTCTGGTCGAATAATAAGGTCTAATGTATAGAGCCTAACCGGTACTTAAAAGAGAGATTTCTAAAGATTAATAAAAAAAGACACGTAATCATCGTCAAGGTAGTCATTATTATTACTGTGGCTTCACGTGCAAAATCTTCATTATTTTTAGCAGTGTGTGTGTGTGTGTGTGTGTGTGTGTGTGTGTGTGTGTGTGTGTGTGTGTGTGTGTGTGTGTGTGTGTGTGTGTGTGTGTGTGGTGTGTGTAACGCGAAGTAAGCGACACTCTGGCCTAGTCTATAAATATCTGGCTTTCAAAGGGGCTGCCGGAACACAAGTGTTAGGTGCTTTGTATCAGATTTTTAAATTTTAGGGCAGTTCCTAGTCAGACGAACTCTAGAAATGCCATAACCACCATGCTTTGGTTAGCTCACAATGTTTTCCTTCGCTGATAGTTTGAGCTTATTGGCAGGGATTGAACCCACGACCTACTGGGCGTGAGGTGGCCGGACGTCTGCCCGAACTGTTATCGCTTCAAAATTACATATAATAATAATTATTATTCGTTAAAACATTTTTACGACATAAGAAATTCGTTTGCACATTTAAAATTCATAACAATTAGGTATTTTTCATGCATTGATGGATAACTTAAAACCAAGATTAACTCAAGGATCCAAGCCAAGCCTTGGTTCACCTTCTAATTGGTCTAGACTACGTTGACCACTTATTGCATAAGTTGCATACTGCATTTTCATCTACTAACTGGTTTTATCCGCGTGGTATCTAGAACTTGGAAACCGGTAATCGTACTAATTGAAAAGGCGAATGTTTGTATACACGTATGTTTCGTCTTTGAAGTTTAAGATGAGTTCTAATTTAATTGAAGTTCAACTTAGAGATAGTTTAGACGTACGTTTGGAAAAAATATGGTCTGTAGCTGTGCTAAATTGACACAACTGAAATACAAAAATCGTATCACGGTGTTACGCCAATTTGACTTTTATATCTTCGAAATAAAGATCTGTCAATGTGTATGTCTACTCACATGACATCTAGTTTTGAACATTAGAATTAGCTCGTTTAATATAGGAATGCTATGCAAATAAAAAAAATATAGACTTTGCCACATGTAAAACTGTTTTGGCTAAAAATGACGTTTAGGCATTAAAGATTTCTCCATTTGCAAAACAAAGATTGTTTCTTTGACGTAGGATAGGCTCCATTGTCTTTTACAGATAAGTAGTGAGTATCACCGGGCTGGCTTAGACCTTAGATTGTTTATGTCCGAAGCAACTTTTTTAACCCTCTTCAATGTGGGCAACGTCAAAGCATGCAGTTAGTATAATTTGATTTCTAGGACACTGTTACAAGATAACTTGCCTTGCTGTACTTGGAAACGCCACAGAATAGTTAATACGATAAGTGAATAGTTTATATTTACAACTGGCAACATTTAGCAGATCAGATACCAAAGTAATAGATTCAAAGATATTTTTTAGCCTTATTACATTTAAAAGAACATTTTCGGGGTAAGCGCGAAATCCACCTTAGATCATAATATCGTTTACCATCAGGTGAATTGTGATCAAGCCCATTTAATATTTTAAAAAAAACCTAAGTAATTGACTAAATTAGAGAAACCACTAAAGCCAATATCCGCAATAAACCAGTTCAAGGGTATATAAACATCTTTCCAAGCGGCAGTTACGTCACACGAGCGGCGACCGTTACGCTTAAAAGAGAAACCCTGACCTTGTATAAGGGACCCGGTTCGTGATTTGAACGTCTTTTAGTTTTTTTTTTTACTCATTACAGCTAGGCATTTGCCCAACAGGGTTAGTACGGGTAAGCGACACTCTGACCTAAACTGGAGCATGCCTAGTCAGGAATAACTGGCTCTCAAGGAGGCTGCCGTAACACTTTGTTAGGTGGTTGGTGACAGATTTTTCAGCATGAATGGTTGCTAGCCAGGCGAGCACTAGATATTGCCCTACCACCATGAATAATTCTCATTAAAAAAGAAAAATGTCCCTTTTATAACTTTAACAAATAATCTAAATTATTTCAACTTATTTTTTTCCTAAGACATCTTTAACTAGTATACTGATGTTTAAAAATTACACAGACATAATATTTTAAATTATAAATATACCTTATAATATGTAATGAATGAAAAACTAAAATACGTGAATAATAAAGGATTCATTTATTATTCACGTATTTTAGTTTTTCATTACATTCATTACATGGTTTTCGTTGAAGCACGGCCTATAGTATATTTCATGGCACAATATTTCTGTTTTTATTCATAAAAGGTTAAATTACCATCCACTGGAAAAAATAGTGTGGAGGTGTTTTAAATTAACATCAAGTTAGTCTAAATCCAAATCAAAACATACTCTTACTTGTAGTCTAGAATCGAATCATTATTAACAATTAATATTAAACTGCTAAAAAAAATGCTAAAAAAATAACAATAAAGAAATTTATTTAACTAAAAAATCAATTATCAATTTTATTCTAACCACCAAAATGTTAACTTGTGTTTAGAATCCGAATTTCGAGATTCGATCCTTCTTAAATTTAGTATTAATCATTAAAGAATAGAAATACAATTATATAGAAACTTGTTAAACTAAATAATTAATTTTATTCTAACCACCAAATTTTCTTCTGGTGTTTTGTATCCGAATCTCGAAATTCAAACCTACTTAAATTTAGAATATTATTATAGAACTCGATAAAATCAATTTCAAAATACTTACGTGCCAATTTAGTGCCATGTACCGCGCTAACCGTCACCACCAAAACAAAGACCACTAATCTCTCACACATGTTAGTGTTGACACTATAACCATGCAAGTTTGGAGTCGCGTACTACCACACTATCTTCGCCTCTGACCCTCAAGACTAGCTGCGTTGAATCTTATGCAAATGCAACTGGTTATTTCTTTTTCAGTTGCATCAATTCGGTAGCCGGTGTGCCAATTTTCACGCAACACTGCTTGATAGCTAGTGCTTGTATCTGTGTGCAGTAACGGACTTATTCTGGAGGACTGGTGGAGTACTGCTATTGCGAGGCGGTTGCGATGTGCCAATAGTGGAATAAGGTATGGTGGGCTTAAATGTAAACGTAAGGTTGAGGTGGTTTGTAAACAGATTGCAGGACGAATTTTGCCCGACCGCGTCATATTTTCTTAGTTTTTTTTTATTAGGGTTCCTATTCAAAAAGTTACAGAGACCCTGTTACTAAGACTCCGCTGTCCGGATTCGTGAATATCATATCCATATTATTATAATAAATGTAATATCCGGATTTTTTAATATATTTTACCCGACTGTGTTATGTTTTCTTGAAGGTGACAAAGGCAATATGTTGAATTTACAGTTTTCCGTTGTATCGGTATCCCATAAACGGTAAAAAATATTGAAACAATTGCTTAAAAGTGTGAAGAACGAAGTACTCTAAGAATATTAGTATAAACTTCGACTGTAGTGGGTGGACAGGTCATGTCCCATATTAATGAATATTTTGCCATGAAAAATCTAAAATTAAGTTTTTGAACCGTTTTCATTTTCATATTGATAGGTCTGTTTGTGCCAAAATTAATTATTTTTCATATAGTTGATGGCACGGAATCCTTTGTTGCCGAATAAGAATCGCTATTTGCAGGTTTTTCATTGACATCAGATGGATATGTTCTGGGGATTAGAAGAAGTATCGTATACAAACAAGCTTGTTGTACATAATAATCAAACCCAAATCAAAATGGACATTCTCGCGACGCAGCATACTGCTAAAAACTTTGTAAAATTTTGGAAAGAAACCGATAAACTAAATTCAAGACCGAGCCTTCCCGTGAGCATTGAAGGTATAAGTGGGTCTGACCAGATTGCAAATCGTTTTAAGGAGCATTTTAGAGTCCACTCTTTGCTGGGAGCTAGTGATTCTAGGGCGGAGACACGTAGTATCAGTACGGGGGGCCAAATCACTAGAATTACAGCAAAGCAGGTAGCACAGGTGGTGAGGAACATGAAGCGAGGAAAATCCCCAGGCCATGACTCATTGAGTATTGAGCATCTGCAACATGCAGGAGCTCATTTGCCGAGGGTACTCGCCATGCTTTTCACTTTCTGCATTGGACACTCCTATCTGCCGGAAGCAATGATGAGAACTCTAGTGGTTCCTATAGTTAAAAATAAAACGGGGGATGTGTCTAGTTTAAATAACTATAGACCAATATCTCTTGCAACAGTTATCGCCAAAGTGCTGAATGGTGTGTTTGATACTCAGTTACGTCAGCACGTCACATTGCAAGACGCTCAGTTTGGCTTTCGAGCTGGGCTGTCGACTGAGTCGGCTATACTGAGTCTCAAGCACACTGTCCAGTACTATACTAGCAGAAACACACCTGTCTACGCCTGCTTTTTAGATTTATCCAAAGCATTTGATTTGGTAGCGTATGACAGGTTGTGGCATAAGCTGTCAAGAGATACGGAGTTCCCATCAGATTTCTTGGCAGTTTTGAAATTTTGGTACAATAACCAAAACAATGTAGTGAGGTGGTCAGGCTCTCTTTCGGACGAGTACAGGTTGGAGTGTGGTGTAAGGCAAGGCGGTTTAACTTCGCCTACCCTCTTTAACCTGTACATTGACCGACTGATTGGTGAACTCAGCAATGCCGGTGTCGGTTGCTCGATTGATGGTGTTTTTGTAAACAACATCAGCTATGCGGACGACATGGTTTTGTTGAGTCCATCAATCAGAGGCCTTCGAAAACTCCTAGGCATCTGTGAGCGTTATGCTGAGACCCATGGACTCATGTATAATACCAAGAAAAGTGAAATAATGGTGTTTAAAGCGGGCTCTAAAACCTATACCTTAGTCCCACCTGTCACGTTGAATGGAAGTCCGTTAAATATGGTCTCAAAATTTAAATACCTAGGCCAGTGGGTCACGGAGACGCTCACAGACGATCTAGATATGGAGAGGGAGCGCAGGGCGTTGTCAGTGAGAGCCAACATGCTGGCCCGTAGGTTCGCACGTTGTACCCCTCAGGTGAAGGTTACACTCTTTAGAGCATTCTGCCAGTCCCTTTACACGTGCAGCCTATGGGTCAAGTACACGCAGAAGGCATACATCGCCCTGCGCACCCAATATAATAATGCTTACAGGGCGGTGATGAGGCTGCCTAAGTGGTGTAGCGCATCAGGGATGTTTGCGGATGCGCATATAGACGGTTTCGCGGCGATCGTGCGCAAGCGCGTGGCCTCACTGATGCGCCGCGTCCGAGCCAGCGCCAACACCTACCTGCAGCTGTTCGCCTGGAGGATGGACTTAGACTGCCCAATGATGCAGCATTGGACTAAGCTTCATGTTCAGCACTCTGGGTCCACCCGCGGTTACAGACTTCGTTAAATATAATATGTTATGCACAGTATTTGAATTTTTATAGTATTAAATAAGTATGAAATTCCCTAAGTTTAAATTTTGACAGATTTTTGAATTTTAAATTGACATTTGTAATTATTATTTGTATTTAATTTGATAATGATGGATTGATTAGTTTTGACATTTATTTATTATTCTTAATTCTTAATTTTTATGTTATTTTTTGTGTGCACTGTACTATGAATGAAAATCTGAAATAAATAAATTATTATTATATTATTATTATTATTATAATTATAATAATACTGTATGCATAGGTAAGTTGCTACCTACACCATTATAACATTTATACTTTGCACGCAATAGCTACTCGTATGATAGCATGTTGTCACGATAGCATTATTTTATTATAGAGATTATTTAATACCATTTTTCTCCCATTTTCGTAAACATTGGCATTGCAGATTTTTAAATCATTTTAGTTTTGTTGATACGTTGATATGCGGGCTCCTTCTTGCAAAAACAAGTTTTCTGGCTTCCTCTTCATTATTATCACTTTAATTAGTCGAGAATTGAATATTCAAATAAATGAGGGAGGTATGTACCCTTTTTTTGTTTTTTTTTTTTACGTGAGGATGTAATGCATTTACGCATGCCCACCACACCCGGGGAGGTGGGTGGGGTATGCCGGACTCGATGCCACCAGGGCATCACTACTGACTAAAACCTCACGATGGCCTCCTCACCGGAAAGGGCGGGGTGAGGTTCCGCTCCTCGCATCAACGCACCACCCCACCCACGAGGTAGGTAGGTACCCTGGACTAAGAAGTAACTAGTATAAACTAAAAAAAAAATAGAAAATCCGCGAACCAAAATTTTCTGGGGTTCTGTTCATACTTAAGAGTATTTTTGTATAATGCGCCTACGATTTTGCAATATCAAAACACAGAAGAATGCGCGAGCAAAATTGCAGGAGCGATGGCCAATTTTGTGTATTTCACTGCAGACCACCGCGTTTTGGTAAATTGCTTTGGTTAAACTGATGATTGACGTAAACCACAGTTTTGTGTTATAGGGTAAGTATACTTGTAAAGAAAAATTATAGAAACAAATTTTACACACAGGTGGTTAGCCCCATACAAAAGAAGAATAAGCAAGAATCGAAAAGATAAATAAGCAGAAAAATTTTCAATTGGACTCGTTTTTAAAACAACATGGAAAAGAAGAATTTAATATATTATACTAAGAGTGATTTCAATTGACATTATAATATAATTATGTGTTTTTTTTTTGTTTTGTTTGATTATTATTTAAGAATGGTGTGTTAAGGTTGCTTTTTGTATAAAATCTCGGGGAAGGAATGAAATACGTAGTGTCACTTGCAAGGTGTATTGACAACTAAAAAACTTACTGAGATACCGACGTATGTAGCACAATAAGACATTTGACAGACCATACCGCCCACCAAAAGGGCTTTGGCCCTTTTAATCACAAATATACGAACATAATTACGAGCTAACATTACAATTCAATCACAATAAAGTAAGAACTAAACATAAGTTCGAATAGTGTAGGTAGGAATAAAACTTTTTATTCTAAATAAACTTGACATTGCAAACGCGTTTACGTCGAACGAAACGTTTCCAACTTAGTGTGGTTTCTCGTGAATACGGTCGTATATGCAAAATTTTATCATTTTACAAACATTAAATATTTTACAATTATGGTTTTACAAAGTGAACTGAACTTAAATATTTTGAAAAAATGGTAAGTACATATTATAAAAACCACAAAAACATGTTACTTAAAAATCTTATACAACATTTTGTGACAACAAAGTATTGTGAGAAATTGTAAGTAATTGACAAATTTGAAACCAATTTACACCTACAAATATTACTTGACTATCGGGCAGAATATAAAAAATAACTCGATACTTTTCGATACACACAGAAAATCTTACATCTTCTTATATATAAAATTTCCGTGTCACAGTGTTTGTTACCGAACTCCTTGACTGATCATTACCAAATTTCATATGCGTATTCAGTAGGTATGAGAATCGGCCAACGTGGAACGTTTTTACCCCTAAGTGATAAGGGTTGTTCACCCTTAAATATATTTTTTTATTTTTTCGACGATTTTTTTTCATTTGAATTTTATATGGAGTGGCATTAAAAAATACATACAACCCTAAATTTTTAATTTTTTAACATCAACCCCTATTTTTTTATGGCCAGTTTAGTAAATTTCCGTGTCACAGTGTTTGTTACCGTACTCCTCCGAAACGGATTGACTGATCTTTACCAAATTTCATATGCGTATTCAGTAGGTATGAGAATCGGCCAACGTGGAACGTTTTTACCCCTAAGTGATAAGGGTTGTTCACCCTTAAATATATTTTTTTATTTTTTCGACGATTTTTTTTTCATTTGAATTTTATATGGAGTGGCATTAAAAAATACATACAACCCTAAATTTTTAATTTTTTAACATCAACCCCTATTTTTTTATGGCCAGTTTAGTAAATTTCCGTGTCACAGTGTTTGTTACCGTACTCCTCCGAAACGGATTGACTGATCTTTACCAAAATTCATATGCGTATTCAGTAGGTATGAGAATCGGCCAACGTGGAACGTTTTTACCCCTAAATGATAAGGGTTGTTCACCCTTAAATATATTTTTTTATTTTTTTGACGATTTTTTTTCATTTGAATTTTATATGGAGTGGCATTAAAAAATACATACAACCCTAAATTTTTAATTTTTTAACATCAACCCCTATTTTTTATGGCCAGTTTAGTAAATTTCCGTGTCACAGTGTTTGTTACCGTACTCCTCCGAAACGGATTGACTGATCTTTACCAAATTTCATATGCGTATTCAGTAGGTATGAGAATCGGCTACTATCTATTTTTTATACCCCTAAGTGATAAGGGTTGATCACCCTTAAATAGTTTTTTTCATTTTTCGACGATTTTTTTTATTTTATTTTTGTATAAAGTGGCATTAAAAAATACATACAACCTTAATTTTTTACTTTTTTATCATCAACCCCTATTTTTTGGCCATTTGAGTATTTTATTCATATTTCATCTCGCTTGATAACTGATCAAATATAGTGTCCTTAACTGTACTTCGAGTAAAAATCATTTTTTTTTTTAAGAAAATAACTAACTAAATTTAACCTGAAATACATATGCTTAGTATTACAAATCTTAAATACTTAAAATTTGCCGCGGCTTTACTTTACTGGTGAGTGGAATGCCACACTATGCCATAGACTGAAGTCGGTCTCCTGTTTCACTCACAAAATTCTTCTTCAAAGACTTCTCTCATTGTTCACACAAATTTCGACCTTCGTTATTGTTTATGTAACGTGTGTAGTAGTATTGTTTACAATTATCTTTTTGCTATCTCAATGTAACTCTCTTATTAACTACTAGCTGTTGCCCGCGGCTCCACCTGCGTGTAAGTCGCTTTATTGCGTAACCTCTCCTGCACATGACTGTTGTAAAAAAAATTATTTTTATCTGTGCGTTACTGTGGATCGGATTATACGTTAAATTGTAGGTCCTCTTAGTACAAACAGTCGTTAAACTAAGGCAGGGGCTTGAAAAACTCTCGACACCATAACTTGATCACTTAGTCCTTACGTAGAAGAAGCTATATAATTTGATGTACTAATAAACTAGACCCCGAACGTATGAGCAAAAAATTTTCAACAAATATGATGATGACACTACAAATATTATGTAATTTGTTCTGTTTTGGACTTCATTATGCTCAAACGGCTCGAACAAAAAAAATTTCCAATTTTACAAATTTTAAAAAATTTCGCGCTCGCTTCGCTCGCGCATAGCTCGCTGCGCTCGCATCCAACTCGCTTCGATCGCGATTGCTCCTAAGACTTTTGGGTCATAGCTTACGACACTACAAATATTATGTTATTTGTTCTGCTTTGGACTTCATTATGCTCAAACGGCTCAAACAAATATGCTAAAAATTTTCGCGCTCGCTTCGCTCGCGCATAGCTCGCTGCGCTCGCATCCGGCTCGCTTCGCTCGCGATTGGTCCTAAGACTTTTGGGTCATAGCTTACGACACTACAAATATTATGTAATTTGTTCTGCTTTGGACTTCATTGTGCTTAAGCGGCTCGAACAAATATGCTTAAAATTTTCGCGCTCGCTTCGCTCGCGCATAGCTCGCTACGCTCGCATCCGGCTCGCTTTGCTCGCGATTGGTTCTAGGACGTTTCGGGTCATAGCTCACGACACTACAAATATTATGTAATTTGTTCTGCTTTGGACATCTTTATGCTCAAGCGGCTCGAACAAATTTGCTAAAAATTTTCGCGCTCGCTACGCTCGCGCATAGCTCGCTACGCTCGCATGGGGCTCGCTTCGCTTACGATTGGTCCTATAACGTTTTGGGTTATAGCTTATGACACTACAACACTGTAATTTGTTTGGTAACGGCTCGAACGGAATCGCTAAAAGATTTTGAATACCTAAAACTTTAGAAAAATATCATTACCTACTTATCTTAAAAATTTTACAATGAAATTGTATTATACAAATAACAGACTTCAAAATTATACCTACATTTATAAATTCTAACTGTGTCTAAAAAGTGAAAAATAATTTTATGCCTACACATAAGTACCATCGAACACTTTATTTGATTAACTTATAAACATGCTATTTTCAATTTTTATTTATCCTGTGTTCTTGGCGTCGGTGCCATCTAAGAAGAACAAATTAATGTTTGTTAAAATAAACACTATTAAATAGATATGATTGAACATAATATTTTTGGCGTTTGTTACTTTTATATTCCCTTAACGTTTGTTCATGGCGCTCCATACCCATTTCACGCATATACCATACACACTTATAATAAGTAACATTTTTATTATACTAGAATTTTTTTAGAAACTAGAATAAAAATAATTAATAAGGCAAAACAACGTTTGCCGGGTCAGCTAGTCTATATATATATATATCGATATCTTAGAACTAATTCTAAAGTCCATTTTCACTTCACTTAAAGAGTTTTATTTTGAGTCAATCGGAAGCGCACAAAGTTTTGAAACACTTCTTTGTTTTATAGAATCGCCACTTTTAACACTGTATACTCGCGTCAAACCATCGGATCCGGGATGTTTCTCGATGATTCGGCCAAGCGACCACTTTCCAGGTGGCAGCCCGTCGGTCTTGATCAGGACTATGTCACCGATGTTGAACTCTTTCGTTTTCTTTAGCCATTTAGGACGCTGCTGAAGTCTCGCTAGATATTCATCTTGCCATCGTTGCCAGAAGTCATTTAAAAGTTTTTGTGTATGTCGCCAACGGGAAAGATGCGACATTTTAACATCTTGCATATTTGGTGACGGGACAACTGTAGGTGCTTCGCCAATCAAAAAATGACCCGGTGTAAGAGGGTCTGTATTGTCTGGATCCGTATCGTCTATTGGACATAACGGACGAAAATTTAAGCAGGCTTCTATTTGGCAAAGAATTGTCGTCATCTATTCATATGTCAAATGAGTTGTTACTATTCGTTTGAGATGGTGTTTTATTGATTTCACACCTGTTTCCCATAAGCCTCCAAATGACGGGCTGTAGGCTGGGATGAAATGCCATTGAGTTCCATCTGTGGCCAAAGTGTCAACTAGTTCACCGGAAAACTGTAACTTTGCCTCTTCCCAAGCCTCTCGAAGCTCTTTGTTGGCTCCAACAAAGTTTCGCCCTTGGTTACTCCACAGGTGGTTACATTTGCCTCTCCTGGCAACAAAACGTCAGAATGCACCAATGAAACTTTCAGATGTGAGGTCTCCGACCAACTCTATGTGAATAGCAGTCGTAGCCATGTCAACGAAGATAGCCACGTATGTCTTCACCGTCTTGTTGCCTCTGCCTTTGGCCATCAATGTTTGGAAAGGTCCAGCGAAATCTACAGCACTGTTTAAAAATGGCCGTGCTGGTGTTACTCGTTGCATTGGTAAGTTTCCCATCATTTGTGTCTTGGTTGTAGCTCTAAGTTTTGCGCAAATAAGGCATTTATTGTTGTATTTCTTCACCATTTATTTAGCTCTTATAATCCAAAACTTGGCTCGTAAATAGCTCATCATCAGCTGTACACCTCCATGTAGCGTTTTTGTATGGGCATCAGCGATTATCAAGGGAGCAAGTGCGTTTTTGTGACCGATAATAATGGGATGTTTTTTGTAATCAGGCAAGGTTGCATGTTTCAAGCGACCGCCCACGCCCACCTGAGGATTTGATTCTCATCTAAGTAAGGATTGAGTAATCGCAATGGACTTGTACCTTTCACGTGGTTATTTTCCTTTAATCTTTTTATATCTTCTTGAAATTCTTCTTCTTGTACCTTCTTTATGCAAATTGTCAAAGTGTCTTCTAGTTCTTGTGTAGTAAGGTTACCATCGACTCTCAACTTCTTAAAATATAAAAATCTTCTGCAGTATGAAAGAGTCTTGAGGAGTTCTGCAAGGGTGTCAAACTTTTCGAATTCTTCAGTAAAGGATTTTTCTCCTTCGGTATTCAGGAAAGTGTTCATCTTTACTGGTTTCATTTCTAGTTCTGTAGGTATTACTTCTTGGTTTTTAAATGCGATTTCAGTTTCAGATAACCAACTTGGCCCATTCCACCAAATGTCAGCATTCTTCAAGTCAATGAGCGATATACCTCGAGACGCTAAATCAGCTGGATTTTGGGCAGATTCTACATGATATACTTGCTTGCCTTTTAAGTTTTCAGATATCTCCACAACGCGATTGGCTACGAAGGGTTTCCATCTTCCGGGTTCGCCTGCCATCCAGGCAACTACTATTGAAGAGTCCGTCCATGCATACATATTTGAGGTAGGTATGTTCATTGATTTGCTGATTTGTTTCAGAAGTCGTGATAGAAGTAATAAGCCGAGAAGTTCTAGTCGTGGTAGCGAGATGGTCTTCAGTGGTGATACTTTAGTCTTAGCAGCAATAAGACTTGTTTTGATAACATGCGTTTTATCTTTGGTTCTCAAATATACTGCTGCCGAATAAGCACGCATCGATGCGTCACTAAATCCGTGAAGCTGTGTCTCCAATTTATTTGTATTTGTTGTGTTTAACCACCTCGGTGTCTGTACATTGTTTACGTTAACAAAGTCACTTCTCATCTGCAGCCACTCATCTTTTAGGGTTTCGCTGACCGTTTCATCCCAAGATAATTTTTCAAGCCACAATTTTTGCATCAGTATCTTGGCTCGGGGCTATCCAACCCAGTGGATCAAATAGCTTCTGTATGTCAGATAGGATTCCACGTTTGGTTATATTGTTTGGAGCTGGTGGCAGCTCTAGGTTATATTGGAAACTGTCATTGCTAAGATTCCATACTATTCCGAGAGCTTTGATTGTTCCATCAAGATTCATATCCACGTGCGCATTGGAAGATCTTTTGTCTTGATCTATACTCTTCATGAACTCAACGCTGTTTGAAGACCATTTAGTGAGTTCAAAACCACCCTTATGTAGCAGTTGCTTAAGTTCTGATGCTAAACATACGGCTGATTTGACATCATCAGCTCCATCCAACCAGTCATCCATGTAAAAATTGGTTTTTATACTTTGGACAGCCAATGGTTTATTCTTTTCCTCCTTCGTCATTTGCTATTTGGTGTAGTGTTCTCACGGCTAAGAATGGTGCTGGTGCCGTTCCGAATGTGACACGAAGGAGACGGTATTCATTCAATTCATCGCCTTCATCAGCTCTCCAAAGTATTCTTTGGTAATCAGCGTCTTCTTTTGTTACTAGTATTTGACGATACATTTGTCGTATATCTGCCATGAAACATACAGGCTTCATTCGCCACCGGAAAAGTATATCTCTCAGGTCGTCTTGCAATTGTGGGCCAACGTGAAGTTCATCGTTCAATGAAACAATGTTTGTGCCCTTACAGGAAGCGTCTAAAACCACACGTGTTCGAGAGGTTTCCTTGTCGTTTCGGACCACTGCATGATGAGGTAAGTATACTGTATTCTTTGTATCTCGCTCGTCTTTAGGTACTTCTTCCATGTGATTTTGTTGAATATAATCTTCGATAACTTTTGTATATTCTTTTTTCAGGTCTGGTGATCTACGGAACTTCCGTTCAAGTTGTAAGAACCTTCGTGTAGCTATATCTTTTGTGTTTCCATCAGGAGCTCTTGGACTGTGTACTTTGAAAGGTAAGTGGACTATGTATCTTCCTTCTTCGTTTCTATTTGTTGTATTTTGATAAATTTCTTCGCAGATCTTTTCTTCTCTGGTAAGTTCTCTTTTCTCATCTGGTTCTATTTCCCACATCGACTTTAGAATTTCATCGACATTGACATGCATAGAGCAGTAATCTCTTTCATCTGTGTTTTCTGGATTTTCAGGTAGTTCTCCAAAAATGATCCAGCCCAAACTTGTACTCTGTGCTGACGGAGTGTCTGGAGGTCCCTTTACTAGTCCATTCTGGCAAATTTTGTTGTATTGTCTGACTATGAGTAGCATATCAATAGGACCAGCTTCTAAATAACTTGGATCTGCGAGCTAAAGGCCTTTGAGATGAGGCCATTGTTGTGCTGGGGTTATGGTGCGCATCTTGCAGGTGGACACTTTGGATACCACGTAGGCTTGTAACGGTAAACTAAAGTCGGTTTCCCATCGTGGTTTGATAGTTAACTCCACTGCATGTTTAAATCTGGTTTTCATTGATGCTAATCCCGACGCACAGCCGTTCACAGGTTGTCTCTTTAGTTTCAGGAGTTGAGTTGTCTTTTCGCTTATAAATGCTGCTTCGGAACCTGGATCTATTAGCGCTCGTAGAGGAGTGATGTAACCGTATTCGCTTCTTGCCTCCACTATCGCCGTCGCTAATAGTGCTTGTCCCTGTTTGGTTGTAAAGTGTGAGTGTGACGTAACCATTGTATTATTCACTTGTACATCTAATTCTTCTACTACATGATGTGAAGTCAGCGGTTGTGTTTGTGAGTGCTCGGTTGAAGCCGCTGATTCCGTTATCTTGGTTTCATGGAGAAGAGAATGGTGACGTCTCCCACAAATTCTACAGGACCCTGCCTTGCATCGAGAGCTTCGGTGTCCTGGGGCCAAACGTTGTAACATAAGTGTTTATCCCTTATGTATTCACTTCTATCTTTAGGTTCCATTTTGCTAAATTCCTTGCAGTGACATAAAGTATGCTGCCCACTGCACATGGCACATTTTCTTTCAGGATCAGGTGTAGCGATCACATTCACATGAAATGATCGTTCTCTTGTTTGTTTGGGTTGTGAAGTGCTTGCAGTCACTAGTTCCAGAGTACGAAATTTACACTCCATAAACTTCTTGAACTGATTCCATGTCGGTAAATCATCACCTTCTTCTTTAGTAAGATCACTTACATGTTCTTCCCAGTTCTTGTGGGTCTCCGAGTCCAACTTTTGAACGAGAAGATGTATGATTATCAGATCCCAAGAACTGGTTGCTACCTTCATGTTTTCCAAATTGTTTAAACATTCTGCCGTCGTGTCAATCAAAGATTTTATTTGCGCAGCAGATTGGTTTATCAATTTCTTTTGGTTGAACAATCTCTTCATTATATTGTTAATGATCAAACGTTTGTTACCATATCTGGTATTAAGAATGTCCCATGCGACCTCATAGTTAGCGGCAGTTACTTGTATATGTTTTAATAAAGCTTCTGCTTCACCCGATATACTTGTTTTCAAGTAATGTAGTTTTTGTACGTTGCTCAAAGTTGAATTTTCGTGAACAAGTGAAATGAACAGATCCTTAAAAGCAGGCCAACCTTTATAAGTGCTCGTAAAAAGTGGTAACTGGATTTTAGGTAAATGTACAAACGTACTGTGCGTATTAGAGTTAGCGTTAGAACCAACATTGCCATTCTCGGTTTCGCGTGATGCGGAACGTGGCGTTAAATCGTCAAGTATATCCAATAGTTCGCCGTGAAGTGAATTGTACAAATCTTCATATTCACAAAAAATGTCATTTACGAAATACGGCAATATCACCTTCTTCGGCTGAGGCGTAATTCTTATCAGTTGTTCGTGAGCCTTTAGTATAACGTTCCGATAATCGCAAATCATACTAATTCTGGTTTGTACATACCCTTTTGTTAGCCTTGTCTTTGGTGTTTTCTTGAAATTAATATTGGCCTTCTTGAGCATTTCACCACTATTTTCGATTGTTAATAAAAGGCTTTGTTGTTCTTCCGTGGCCATGTTTCACTTCACTTTTCACTGTATCCGTGGGCAGGTTTTCAGTAAGAATCCGGTTCGTTTGGACCAAATTTATGGTGTGTTAAGGTTGCTTTTTGTATAAAATCTCGGGGAAGGAATGAAATACGTAGTGTCACTTGCAAGGTGTATTGACAACTAAAAAACTTACTGAGATACCGACGTATGTAGCACAATAAGACATTTGACAGACCAAAGAAACAACTGAATTTACAAAAAGTCGGTTAAGCAACTACACGCGAACTCTATCCATTATCACTTAACATCAGGTGAGTTGTGAAAACAAACAAAATATATCTAAGCAATACATTTATTTGGAATTTTCATATTGTCATTTTTTGTATGTTTGTTGGAAGCGAATAGGCTCCGAGTCTACTGGACCGATTTAAAAAATTCTTTCACCGTTAGAAAGCTACATTATCCCTGGACATGGGCTAGGTATATTTTATTTATATTTGCAATTTAGATAATTTTATAATTTGATTGTTTGTATATCACCAAGACTTGTAATAACTCTGTGGAAGAGGCCATTGGTGTTGAAACATAGTCTATGACTAAACCAATACCAAAGGTTTTATTTTAATAGTGTATTTCTTACTTATGTCAATAGGGGATATTTATTATTATTGTTATTATAGCCCGTGCAAAGGGACGATCTGCTAGTCTACTGTTAAAAAATAAACTAAAATAAGTGTTCTAGTAAATTCACAGAATAACAGCCACAAACATTAATAGAATAACCGTATTTTATGCTTTATTAGAGAATGTGCGTGCATTGTTGGTTGCATTATGCATTAACTCAACTCTCTCAAGGTGAAACTGAATGTAAAACCAGATATTTTTTAGGGGAATGTGCGAGAAGCTATAATCTAGCCTACTAAACTCTGATAACATATGTCATCCGCCAACCCGTGGCAACGTGGTGGAAAGTGGCCTAAATGTCCTTATGTTTTTTTATTGAATAGATTTACGTTTGGCTACCAAATCTCAACCAATGGGAGAAGGCCCACTCCCATCTGTGGGAACGTATATAGTTGTCTATGTATCCTATCCTACTAATACTAAAAAACCGAATGTTTTTGTGTGTATGCTTGTTACTACTTCGCGCCCAAACGGCTGAAGCGATTTTGATGAAATTTGGTGGCATAGGCTACTCTTTGTCCCGAAAACAATTGTGGTTCGTATGGGATACGCAAATAGCTTTAAAATCTATGTTACTCCTTCACGCTCCAACGGCTGGACCGATTTTGACCGAGTGAATGATAAGTAGAGAAGTACGATTAAGAACATTTGAGGTGGCCATTTTGGATACATCAAGAAGACTGTTCTTGACTAAATCACCTTTCGAATAATCAACACGTCGGGGTAAATAAACTCAATCAAGGTTTTAATAATAAGGTTTTAATATAATTACTAAGATCTTGTTATTTAATCTGCGGTCAAAAAAGTTTGTTTGTGATTGAGAGGGTGACCTTGACTCTTCTAGATTAATTAGTTTTGGAGTACTTTTTTTTAGGTGGAGTTTTGGAAAAAACTCATTAAAAATTAATCCGGTGTGAGTCTTTGAATTTTTTTACAGAAAGTCTTTTGTAGGTAATAAAAAATACTTATGTAGGTACACTTTGTCTAAAGAAAGATAAATTTGCAATAATAATAGACACACGATAACTCAACTCCGTATCCTGACACTTAGACTTACACTAGATTTTTTAAGTCTTAATTTTGTCTTAGTGAAGTGCTTCTAAATTACCTGACTTTATCGTAAGTTTTTTCCTTTTTTCCGTATATTTGTGCGTTTGCACTAATGTACAGACCGCAGTTTTGTAATTCTCGAATTTACAGTTCTGAATGAAATACGGTGAAAGATATTAGGTACGTGATTGTCAAAAGAATTATCTTAAGAATATTTATTTGGCACCAACCAGACCGAGGCTATGGAATCAGAAAAAGTATGTATAAGATGTCGTGGTGTGAAAATTCAATCATATCGCATTTTCCATATTACTAATACTGAAAAGGCCGCCTGGTGATATAAAAGTAGATGATGGTGGTACTCTACTTTTAAGTTTTTAATTTTAAATATTTATTTTTTTGTGGTTGTACAATAAAGATATTATATTCTATTCTAATACTATAAAGACGAGCTACATTCCTTAAGTTGTAAAATCTGTCAACAAACATTAAATGATAAGTTCCGGCAACCTTCTGAATAGCCAGTTATTCCAGACTAGTCATGTTTCAGTGTACAAATTCTTCACGCTCAAACGGCTATACCAATTTCGATGAAATTTTGCATGGTGATAGCCTGGATTAAGGCTATCTTACTTTTAAGTGGGGATGCAGCTAGAAGCTTATAAACCAGTGGACAAAAGAAGACTCTTATGTCATCATTTGAAAATATGGACAGACGAACACATGTATCGGACAAACTATAGATAATAATGTCGCTTACTATCAGGTCTATTACTATCTGAATTGTGATTACAAGCCTTTTTATTGTAAAAAAACATAACTCTTCTAGGTAGTCGGATAATAAACGTACATGTAGCAAAAAAACTGCAGGATAATAATCATCTGAACATAATCTTAATTAATTGCAATCTATACAGGTGGGTTCATAAAACTAAGTATTTTTTTTGGTCTGGAAAATTTGTCAGTGTGTTTGTGTGTGTGTGTGTGTGTGTGTGTGTATGTGTGTGAACACAGAATCAAATTTCGGCCGTTGATTAACAACAAGTGAACAATAAATCATAAAAAATTGGAATGTCGACTTCTATAATATTTATACGGGATCATTCCGGAATACTTTTGCAATAAAAACGTAATTTTCAAAGTTTCCTAAGGGTAATTTAGAAAATTACTTTTATTTTTTTAATTTAAAAAATAATTCTTAAATTTGTTTTAGTCGTGTGTGTCGCTGAATCGCCACCGTTGATTGTGGGTTCGAGCTCTGTATTTCTTGCAAGATGTAGAGTAGAAACTAGAATTGTATTTATTCATGAAGTGCGTGTTTGCGCGGTATGTCTTTTTTATTTTTTTAAACCTTTGTTCTAAGAACCCGGATTCCTCTGCAAAGCACCTCGTCAACAAAAAAAGTACCTATCTAGAAAGTACATATATGGATAGAGAACATAGGTACCTTTTTTTCTAATAAGTTAGAACATCCTGTAGGTAATATTATATCACAATGACGATTGGAGGGCAAAAATATATTTTAATTTTGACCTTAGCTTGAGCATTTACAAACCTGTTTTGTGCAGCCGTCTTTATAGAGGGTGCATAGATATTTTGGGGCACTTCACTTGCATACGTTTTAGAAGAAACAGTGGTCACGATGCAAATTTTTATAGTGTTTATTCTCAGTTTTGCTTACGTTTACGGAGCGTATAAATTTCGTAAGTGATAAAATTATTATTATTATTTAATCTCATGGATAATTCTTACCACGGACATAAGATTTTTACTATGCACACTAGATAATAAAATAATATTGATAATTTATATAAAATAGGTAAATTCATACCCATGGTCCAACAGCTATGATCAACAAGTTGTCAAAGAACTTAACAGTGTTGAACTACTGGTAAATTTGGTGGTTGAATGTGGTACTATTAAATTTGACGTTTAAATAAAAGTATTTAAACAAACGAACGAGGTGCATTATCCCTTTAGCTAGCAAGGTTTGAAGTTGATTTGGGTGATGTAACAAAACATTGAAGCAAATCTAAACAAGCAAATTATGAAAATGTTAATCTAGTAATAAGATTACCCTTTAAAAAAATGTTTTGTATTAGCTGGCTTCGCTCGCTCAGTTAATTGAAAAATGATCTTCTTCTTTTTTTATCATTTCCCGCTAGGTGGGGTCGGCACAGCCTGTTTTTTGCTTCCACTCCACTCTATCAGCCGCCAACTCCACATTCACTCCCTTTTCATTCATATCCTCCTTCACACAATTTATCCACGTCTTCTTTGGTCGACCTCTACTTCCGCTACTTCTTACAATCATATCCATACTTCTCCTAGTCACATGCATCTCCTCTCTACGCATTACATGTCCGTACCACGCTAACCATCCACTCTTTACTTTCTCTGACACAGGTGGCACTTTTAAAAAGTTTATTGAAAAATGATATTTGTTTTAATTACAGCGGATATGCCAAAATGCAAGATAAGTGACAACGAATGCCTGGGAAACATGTACAAGAATAACTTAGCAATTATTGCTGAGCGCGGAATACCTGAACTTAACTTAGCCCCTGTGGATCCTATGAATATAACAGGCATGCATGTTTCAATACTGGGACAAGTAGATCTTAACATGGAAAGTGGTGTCGCAAAAGGAGTGAAAAAATGCTCGATTGAGAACTTCTCGTGAGTATTTTTATCGATATACAGACATGTAGCATTTAAACTTTTTTGCATTGCAATTTTTTGTCACTGTATTATTAATTTACCAAAGGCCAACATCTTTGTGTTGAACTAAATTTGTTTGCTGTCAGTCTGGGTGTTAAATATGTATCGATGTAAAGTATACATGTATGTATATGTAGTATATCAGTTGTGTCAGCAACCAGAATACAAATTGTAAATGTATGGGGCTAACCAGCCGTGTGTGAGTAGAATAAAACTTTAGCTGTACCAGAGACGAATATATTTAAAATATATCATACCATAGGAAAATATAATTAAAATATAGTAACTGCTTTTATTTGTGAAGCCGATGTAAGTGGCTATTTCTAACATACCAAAATTGGTGTAACACAGCGTTACGGTCGACGCATTTCACTTGTGCCAATGTGGCATAACCATAAGCAAAGTACTTTTTTTCACGTTCCATATCCGTTTTTTCTGTTCTATTCGTTGTTTTCAGAGATTTCTTATTTTGACGCATTAAATTTCATGTTTTTTGTTACAGAATGGATTTAGCGGCAGGAAAAGGGTCTCACGATGTTAAATGCAAACGTATCCACATTGAGGGAATATACAGTATGACTGCGGATAGTGAACTGATCGAAAGTGTTTTAGGAAATGGCCGTCCTACTGGACATGGAAACGCAAAAGTAATCATAAGTAAGTAAACTTTTTTTTAAACTGATAAAATGTGCTTCACAACTTACATTAGGCGCTAAGAAGTTATAACTGATCTATAAGATACCTAAACAGAACCTAACACCCGTATTCTTAAACATTACCTCGAGATTTCCTTGACTCGACTCAAGATCACGTGACCAATTTGGTATTTTAAAACGTCAAAAGTGAACTCCACTTGACGAAATTCTTCACTCGAGTCGAGTGACAGTAGAGTATAGACTATTTATAAGTTCTATAACGATTAGCAAGAACTGCTATACCCCCACAGACTCTTGCAGCCTTAGGTTCTTCTATGGCAATATAGTGGAGTTACGGTGTATGAATTTAAGCGATTTAAGCGAATTAAGGGGGACACATATTGTACGAGTAACACCAATTGTAGGTACCTACCTATTTTGGAAGAAATAAAAAATGATTTGATTTGATTTAATTTGTTATGTTGGTTTCAGATGATCTTCTCATGACCTTCAGATGGCCTATTAAAATCGAAAAAGGATCCGACGGTGAAACCTACTTTATCTGTGATTACAAGAAAACTACTTACGATTATAAAGTAGGTGGAGCTAAATTCAACGCCGATGGTATTATTTTAAATGGCAAGGATATCAGTAAGTACAATTTTGTTTATTTTCGTATGATCATATTGATATTATTTATTTAAAAACAGATGACGAGTGAAGATTAACACTGGAGTAGTATTTTGGAAATATGTAAATAACCAAATTGATTTAAACCTACCTACATAAGCATAAGCAGCCCACTATACGTTCCCACTGCTGGGACTTGGGGCCTCCTCTCACGAGGAGAGAGATATAGGCCATAATCCACCACGCTGGCCAAGTGCGGGTTGGCGGATGACACACGTCTTCGGATATTATGGTCCTCAAACATGCTGGTTTCCTCACGATGTTTTCCTTCACCGTAAAGCGAGTGCGAATCCACACATAACTTGAAAAACAAGTCATTGGTCTACTCCAATCGCCGGGATCAAACCAGGGGCCGTCTGGTTGAAAAAGCAGACGTTATTACTACCGAGCCACACTCGCTTTTAATCTACCTGCTTGAACTCCATTTATATTGTACGCTGCGTTTTAAATATTTTGGTAAATTACTGATATACCTTGGATCCACAATAGACAAATATATATACCTACTCAAAAAAGGGAATAAATATTATGATGCTCAATTAGCCATTTCCTGTGCAAAGTACCTACTCGTACAAAAATGATGATTATAATATATAATTATATGTAAAAGAAAGTGGTCTATATACCATATAATTTTAATATAATAGACTATAAGTTTATGTATATATTGTGTCACATAAATATGTGACACAATATACGTTTCTTCAAAATTGATGAAAAATATGGAAATAAATAACTTTAAGGCCGTCTAAAAACTCCACTCTAAGAATATTTATTCTTATTTTGGTACCAATTAGACTTCTTTATATTATCAATATGAAAAAGGGGTTCAAAAAATTAATTTTAGCTTTTTTAAACCAGTTTTATTTCTTACTCATAAGTTTGATTGCTACCAAAATAAGTAAACATATTTCTAAGAGTGGTTCTTTAGACGGCCCTTAAGTATATTCGATATTTATTATCCTTTACAAAAAAAAACTGGAAATCAATCAAGGTTAGATTAGATTAACTGTTTGTGAAATAAACTATTAAGTATAATGTACTAATTGTAGTTTTATATTTAGCCTTTGCGCTCCGGATCGTACCTAGCGCAAAGGCTATCCATAGCCATACAACGCGGCAATGCACCTTTTCGTCAGGTTCTATCCGGAGTGGCCTATTAAATTAATTTCATGAGTGTTTTTGTTTTTATTAGTGTTTTTAATCTTATTATCTTCTATCTGTAATTGTAGTTTTTAATGCAATTTTCTTTTGCAGGCAAACAAGTAGTCGGTCTTTTGAACGAGAGTTGGGAATTTATCATGACTACTTTCGGAAGGTATTTTATGGATAAGGCAGTCAAAATTTCCCAGCATTACCTTGGAACAATCTTCGGTTCGGCTCCAACAAGCAATTTTGTTACAGATGACCTAACTCCATATGTGAAATCTTAGAGCTTTGTGTTCTGAGTTTAATGTTTTTATTTTAACTGATAATTTTTTTTCTTTCTTTGTCTTAAAACTATTTTTATGTTACATTTTTTTGTGTCTGTTTTGTTTTAGTTCAATTCTATTTTACTTTACAATAAAATGGTAAATATTACAATATTTTTTTGTTTTACCCTTAATAGGATTGCGCTTGACCACAACTCACCTGATGTTAAGTGATATTGCAGTCTAAGATGAAGCGCGCTTGCCTAGAAGAAACCGGTTCACTCTCGCCTTTAAGACAGTAAGGTTGTAGTTCAGTGGGAACAGGGATTCAGGCAAGGAGTTCCACAGTTTGGCCGTCCGTACTATAAACGTGGAAACGAATCGCTTAGTACGCATTTTCGGCATTTACACTGTATATCGGTGTCTCCTAGCAGTCTCCCTGCTCGTTCGGTAATGGAAAGGGGCCGGGGGAATTAACTTGTGTTTTGATAAGAGCAACTTACTAGTCTTCTATGCTTCAACATAATATTTTGTAGGCGTTTCCTTATGATAGATATCTTATAACGCGAATAACAAACCAATGTAAAGCAAGTCTGAGGATCCCATAGATTGGACCTTCGATAGTAAAATAGAAATAAAGCACCTATATTAATTAAAAATAGGTTTTTCAAAACATTTAAAATCCTGAGTTTATTGATAGAACTACCAGTTTTTCAGTCTTTAGTTTGGTATGATAATCACTTGATTTCCAAAACCATATGTCATAAAATTCACTCCAAAGTTACCTATATTTGTAGTATCCTTAAAATTAAATAAATGGGCAAGTGCGAGTCATCACGAAGGGCTCCGTACCATCATCGAAAAACATTTAAAAAATATCACTTCTGGTGTAAGTGTTTTTGAAGCTCCCTAAACTAATTTATTTAACACTTATTTTAAAACACATTACAAAGTTAAATATAACATTATATTCTGAGAATATTTCATGAGATGTTATAGCGCCAACGGCAATACATAATTTATGAAAATTTTAGCTTCCTAGCTATCACTGTTTATAAGTTACAGCATAGTGACAGACAGATAGTGGTGGCAATTCAGCGGCACACACGACTAAACTAAATTAAAAGAAGCCCCGTCTTTTTTCATCTTAGTAATCTTACTAAATTAAAACAACTAAAATCACGTCAAATATGAAAAATGTAAGCGATTTTAGAGCGCACCCAATTGTATCAGCTCTAAATCTGACGTGTTTGACGTGATTTTAGATGTTTTGTTTTGGTTTAGATCGTACCATCTCTTTTTGGTCATTTATGACGAAAAGAGACAGAGCTAATTTAAATTTAGTTTAGTCGTGTGTGCCGCTTAATCGCCACCAGTGAATGCTGATGTGCTTCTTCCCGGTTTCTCAGATACGATAGCTCATATGTCCATAAGGTAGTACGATAAAATACGAGCAATAGTAGTTAGAAATGCATTCTAGAAATCACTTTTCAACTCCTTAACCCATATTTGAGGTCGTGTCTATACTACCCATAATTTGTTTTACACATTTTAAACACGGCTGGTTGGCCCCATTCTAAACCATGTCTAGTTTGTATTATGTTTGCTACCGCAACTGATACAAAGATACTTTAAATCGATACATATTTAACACCCATACCAACAGCCAACAAATTTAATTCATTATAAAGATATTGGCAGTGCCGGGAATCGAACCCGGTAACCTCTGGTTGGCAGTCCGGCATGGTAACCATTACGCTAACGAGGTCGTCATATTAAATCTAGTTCACTTAAAATCACTATGGATACAACTGTAAATAACATAACCAACAGGTCTAACTGTAAAAGACTAGTTTTAGAGAAATAGATCGTTTTAAAACTTATTTTATGGCAATTTCATCGTTTTGTGCGAGATATGTGAATGTAAATAACGTATTATAGACAATAGATTTTGACAAGTTTTTAGGGTTCTCGTTCAAGACTCAAAATGGGAGCTCGCAAGATGGCTACAGAAACTTATTAGTAATTTATTATTTGAATATAATGATAAATTGTTGTAATTCCTTGGTTCCTGTATATCTAGACTATAAATCATATCTTGTTTTTTGCTTACATTAGATCGCTATTCATCTGATTTTAAGCGAGATGTGATCATTGGTGAAACACGCTTGCCTAGAACAAACAGGTTCATTCTAGCCTTGATAACAAATATATTATAGATATTGGAAAACAAGATGTTGGCAAAGGAAACCATATTATGCTGGTTCGCACAATGAAGGTGGAGGCAAAACGCCTGTTGCCTTTAGCACCTTAACAGCTTTCCCTGCTCGTCTTATGTTGTATATTTATATGTACTTCACTTAATTATATACATAGGTTTATAAATTTATAAATTTGAATTTCTTTTTAAAATGCTCAACTGAATATATTACAGTACAGAACAGAACATAAACATTACTGAAACATAGTAATGAAGTTAGTAGTTAACCATTAGAGTAGGTAAAATATAACTGTTGTTTTACGTTGCACTTTCATTTGGGCGCTACCGTAGGTCGTATGGCACGTTAAATTGTAGGTCCCGGTTAGTCTTAGTACAGCTAAGTCAGAGGCCTTCGGACGGCTTGAAACTCTCGACGCCAGAGCTTGGCCACTTACTCATAGAAAGAAGAAGAATAAGCATATAAGTATCAATAAGATTAAAAAACATATTATGACATCAAAAACTTTGTCTTAATCGCAAGGGAAAATTGTTTAAAAATCGAAATAAAAAATGGGTACGGAACCTAAACCGTTAGTTGAACACTATTTATTTAATGAACTTGTATTATTTTATATTTTAATACCGTTGCATCCATGTGGATTTTATATATAAAATCAGCATCAAATCCGAATCCTACCATAGATTAACTTTGGATCAATCAACGTTCACGATGTTTTTCAATAAAGCGATATTTTGCTTACTATGTGTTTCCATACAATTTTGTGCCCCGGCGTCTATTTTGGGTAAGTTCATAACCAATTATTTTACATAATTTTATGAATTAGTTGTTATTTACTTACGTAAATTTGGTTAAGTTTTTCTAAAGTCGAATGGGTAAAATTAGCATTTGTATATTATGTTATCTGTGTTTGTCAGACGATAACTTAAAAATCCGCTTGGTTATTTTGTATAACTCCTGATAAAACACTTAAACTACTATTCTCCAACCGAAAATATGACATGTATTTATGTAATCAATTCAAAAATAAAGACTTATTATTGTATGGTAACTGTACTAACAATTTGTAAATGATAAGATGTTCATTGTCAATACATAATAATATTTAAATTCAGCATGCCACAAACATAAGACATCAGGTAACAAGATTAATTTTAAAAGTAGTAAATTAAATAAATAACCATTACGCACTTTTATAAACTATTTGTAAATTTCAGATTTGGAATTCCCTTTCAAATGCAACATAGATGATTCGGAGTGTTTGAAGAATTTGTCCGTCGAGATGTTTCAAAAAGCAAAAGGGACAGGTATTCCAGAGCTCAACATTCCCGTCATGGACCCTTACAAAATCAAAGACGGGAAAATATCCGTCCTCAATATGGTAACTTTCACATTAACTGACGGATTGGCGGAAGGCGCTATGTCTTGTGAAATGAAGAAGTTTGAGTAAGTATTTATTTATATCAACTTTATTCACCGTTTATTTAATACAAAAAATGACACGTATACAACCAGTTTTGACATTACCTAGATTAAAAAAATATATGTATATATAATGTATTATTAATATTTTATTCCTGAAATTAAAATTATTAACTGCTAAGATAAATTATAATTATTTTGATTAATTTATGAATTGAAAGGTTTTATAATTGATTGAAATCTTACAGGAGCGTTTTTGAAATGAATGAAAAGTACATAGCGTCTGAAACTTTCTGCGAAAGTGTCAGAATGTCTGGAAGCTACATGACTGAGTTTGGACCTATAGCTCTAACACTGCTTGGTAAAAACACATCTGCCGATGGTACTGGATCTATACAAATTGGTGAGTACGAATAATCAAAGATTATGGGATAATTATTGATATACTTAGAATTCTTGAAAATGAACGTTTGTGAGGATAGAAGTCTGAATAATTTTAAGTTTTTAACGCTCTCATAGCTGTAAAACTTAAAGTTAAATTTGGTATAGAGATAGCTTAGACTCTAGATTATATAGGCTATTTATTATCCTGGATTAAAGCGAGTAAAAACGCAGGACAAAGCAAGTTAAATCAAGCAAGTCAAATTTATATCGATATAAAGTATTTATGAATGTATATGTTATATCAGTTGTGTTAGCTACCATAAGACGAACTTAAAATGGTTCAGTATGGAGTTAACCAGCCGTGTGTGAAATGAGTCCTAATATTTATTTTATTTTTATAATTTTTTTATCGATGTTACCTTTCTGCTTAATATGCTCAGTGTCTGTCTTTCTTGACTATAATTATATTATAATTTATAATTAGGCGAGTATTTGATCTCATTAGAAAATAAACGGGGATTATATTCTTCATTATTTGTATGGGTGCATGCATTATCGAGGTGTTGTGTTGTGTTTGAAATAGATCAAAATTTCCTGTTTTTAAGAAAATCTGCTCATGATATTTTTGTCCTTATTGTTTTATTGTAGGTTTGTTATAATGGAAAAATTGATCTTCCTTGTAAGTTAAATGTTGTGTTCTTCCTTATGTAAATTCCTGAGTTAACTTATTACAATATTTAACCCTAATAAACAATTTAATTGCCATGTTTACAGCGCAATTTTTTCTGAATCATATCCTTGTATTTTAAAATAATATTGCATTACGAACAATACGAGTATTTGTTTTCTTCCTTATTATGCCATTTTGTTCGGAGCAAAAATAGTTTACCTCAAATAAGTGTATCTTGCATATAGAAAACGATGGAAGCTTCTTCTTGCTCATACTTGGTTATGCAAGTGAACTTACGAAAGTTTTCTTTATTGAATCGAGTTATATAGCTATTAGATACTAGCTGCGCTCCGCGGTGTTACCTGAGTTAATTAGGAATAAGGTGAAGGTAATGTGGGATTAAAGTAACATATGGGTTTATTTTTTTAGTTTCGTATGGAGCTAACTAGCTGCTTGTGTATTATTTAACATTAACATCCAAGGTCAATCCTAGCTTCATAGTAAATCTCATCAAAATCGCTCCAGCTATTGGAGCGTGAAGGAGTAACATAGATTTTAAAGTTATTTGCGTATTCCACCGGAACCAAAATTGTTTTCGGGATAAAAAGTTGCCTGTTAATCCAAGGTCTAACACCAAATTTCATCAAAATCGGTTTAGTCGTTTGAGCGTGAAGATGTAACAAACATACACACACACATATACACACAAACTTTCGTAATAATAATATTAATAGGATCTTTGCCAATTTTTAACGCTAAGTGCAAGCACTATTGCTTTAACTACTATGTTTTTTTTTTATAATTACATTGAAACAGGTGAACTCAAAGGGCACTGAAATATAAGACATTAAAATGTAAAACGAGAAGCATTGTTTAGTTCACTACATACTTATATATGTATTTAGAGACTCTAAAGTCTATATATAACACGAAGTTCTTTCGAGTTACCATGAAGATAAGGACTTGCTGCACTTGTTAAAATATATTGTCATTAAAACATTTTAGAACAACAACAACAACAACAACAAACCTCTTCAATTAAAAGATGCTAAACTGGTCGATAAAACTTATAGAAAACCATTTAAGGAGTATTAACTACATCCTTTAGAATAAAAAAAGAAAGGAGATTTTTTCATTGCACATCTATTTAAAATTTAAACAAACAACCAGCATAATATCAAATAAATAAAAAACGAAATTATCCAAATATAAAAAAAAGTTACTAAAATCGTTACCCAGTCGAAAGTTCTTATAAGTAACAAACTCGAAAAAATTATAATAATGCAGCCAATTTAAGAACCTTTTCCTTAAATTGAAGTCGGTTAAAATGCAAGTAGAATATAATTCTTTTGGACGTGACTTATTTGTATATATCGTACCTACAATGTTTTTCTTCATTTTCAGATAACATGACAATGAAAATGAAAATTCCTTACGAAGTCCTAAAACTTGACGACGGTGAAATTTATCTGGTTCCGGTAGCAGAGAAAGCCGAGTACTCAAATAACGACATTGAGAAAATTACTTTCAATGTTAACAATGTTATATTTGGTGGTCGTGACGTTAGTAAGTATCTGAACTCTTTATTTTGTTGTATAACTGGCTTAATAACTTACAAAAAAAAAATACTTACTATTTACTATACTTTTTTATTATTATCAATTACCATAAATATAATATGACGACCTCTTATTAGAATAATTCTTATTCTACTCGTATGTTGGGGCGATCAGACCTGCACTGACAACCTGCAAGAGGCGTATTGTGCATTTCCCCCTACCAGCCTACCCAAGCCATCCAAGCTCCTTAAAATAGCGGAGCACGGTCTTGGGTTGCTGGCATACCTGTTCCACTGTCATTGCGTCAGATGTTGTGGTACTTCTATTAAAACAGGAGGCGTCCGAGTATAGCGTCGTGTTTTGTTGACATTCCCTTGCTAGTCCGGTTTTCTCTCTTGTTTGGCTTGTATATTTACAGTGTAATAGCACATGTTCCACAGTCTCAGTCTTTGACGACCTCGTTGGCGTAATTATTACTATACCAGACTGCCAACTAGATGGTCCTGTATATCAGTTGTGTTAACAACCACCACAATACAAACTAAAAATGGTTTGGAATGGGGCTTGGTAAGCCCGTGTGTGAAAAGAACCTTACCAGTTTTGTACGAATATTTTTTGCATGAGCGATATCTCAGGGCAGTATGAAGACTAGACACCAAAGCCCGACCACGCGAAGAAAAGACTTATTAATTTATACCAAAATACTTTTGAGTTCGTTAATAATAAATTTCTTCTCTGGACTATTCATATACCTATACTATACATGTAATTAAAAATAATTAGAAATGTTTAGATTAAATAACTAAGAACTTAGTAATTTTTTTACCGATTTCTATTTAATTTTGCACTTGGCAACACGTAATGTATTTTAATTTTATTATTATCTGTGGATATAACTGAGTGCTGTGGTTATGTTGTTGTTTGTTTTTTTTCTTTTTTTCTTTCACCTCTTTGTTATTCTTATATGTGTAACAATTTTCCTTATTTTATTTACAGGCGAAAGATTCACCAATTACATGAACAACAACTGGAAAATGATGAACAGATCTTTTGGCAAAATTGTCAGCGACAAAGTAATGCAGACATTCTTCGTTTACATGAAGATGGCTTTCCTTCAGATTCCAGCAAATAAAATGATTGAAGACATAAGTCAACTAGAACCTCATGTGAAGGTTGAATCGAACAAGAGACGTGTAATTGATTTTTAAAAGAGCTTTTCTTTACAAGAATTTCAGTAACTAGCCGACTTATATTTTTTTAGCGAAGAGCCGAAGGATTTCGACTGTATATTTTTTTGTGTTTGTTTCCTCGTAGCTCTGTTTTTTTTTGTGAACTGATTTTGAAAGGTTTTTATTAGAAAAGTCACGCTTGTTCTCTTAATGGTGCCATAAAAAATATTAAAATCAGTTCACTATATTTTTAATTGAAGTTGATTTAAATTATTGCTTGTTAAATTATTATTCTTCAGTGTTATTAATTTTACAGTCGTAAAATATAATTAAGTAAGGAACTGAAAATAAATTGAATGTGAACAAAAAAAAATATTTTTTTGTTTTTTAAGCCTTCTCACGTTATGATAATCTTGATAGGTTACCGACACTTTTATTAGAGCTACCCGTGCCAAGCCGGTTCGTGATTTGAGAGTACATGATTTAGAGTTGAAAATCGCTTGGCAGATTGAAGTTTCGGTACAAACGATGTTTTAAGGTATCGCTTTAGGAAACTACGTGTACATACTAATCTAGACTAGCTCCACCCTCAAGTTGAGAATATGTGGTCAAGTACTCAACATTGACTTTTTTTGCCCCAGTAATTCTAGACTAGACATGATGTACTTTTGGACCACACTTAACCTAGGTATATTGTGTAAAAAACATACTAGTCGGTAATTAAAACCCCAGAACGCTCGTATTTTAATCATCCGTCATTCTTATTTTTAGCCTGTGTTATTAAGGAAATGTGCATTTGCGCATTTATTCCTGAATACAAAAAAATATATTACAGTTGTTTCTCTTATTATTATTATATTATACTCGTAGGTATGAAAATCTTAATTAGTCTAGTGAATTTCAAGCTCATAAAAAATTAGGTACTTTTGTTATATTTGTATATTTTTTTCTTAATTTCTCGTATTTTTGCGATTAAAAAATCTTAAAACTTTCTTTAAAACCCACTTTTTATATTAATTTATTAATCCATCCAGCAAATGCTAAAACTTAGTACAGTATCCTCGATAAGTTATCACTGTTAAAATCCAAACCTATCATTGCTAGTCTCTTCAAAATCGAACAAGTAGTTTATGGTATAAATGGCAACATTGATTTATACAAACACACAAACAAAGCATCCACTTACTCCAAACGTGGGTAAAATTTACTTTGGATTAAATTATAGGTTCATAACATCCTCAATATAGGTACGAGTATCAAACTCATCCATTTCGTATCTACACATACTGCACTATGATTTATTTCAAATCAAAGCTAGCTTAGCTATCGTAAAATGTGTTGGGGGTTTTGAAAACTTAAATGTTCGTATAATATTCCTATATATTATGCAACATCTCTGTACACTTTATTTACTCATTATATTATATTATATTCATAACATCCTGTTGCCTGAAAATAGAAGATTAATTTGTTATTATTTGCATTAATTTTCCTTTACAAAACCTATATATAAGATGGATTCTCCATTATTGACCACATCAATTGTTGATCTTTCGGGAGTGAACTTTTGCTGTCAAAATGAGACAAATATTATTTTATTTATTAGTTTCTTTGGCTGTTTGCAATTGTGAACGTGAGTATACATCTTTATATACCTACTTTTCGATTAAAATCAATTGAATATTAAAATTATTAATAAAATAAACACTAAAATAAACTCTTGATAAAAAACAGCTCAAAAATTTTGCAGCATTACGCTGCTGGATAATAAGTTTTAAATACTTTTCAACACATTTGTTCATAAAGGGATTTTAGTCCAATTAGACACATAATGATAGCTATGTCAACAAACTGTGACCTATTCATTTCTATTCACATGTTAACTAACAGTTTTATTTTTACGATTTCTCAATATAAACTGTTTATCCACAAAATAAAATTATTTTTTCATATTTTGCACAAATGTTTTGTTAATGGCATGTGATACACGTGTGAATTGACAGTTAACGTCTTCGGCTCTCTTCAGACCCTCGCTTAGCGGTCTCTATGGCACCTTAGTGGAAGTCACTAAAATTGCATATTTATACCATAATGTTCTATTATTGATTTTAAGACGAAAATATGCGTAATAATAAAAATATACGAATTTATTCATTCAAGAGATTCTAAATTTTCTCTGATATGAGTCACAATCTATTATATAACCTAACTTAAGTAGGGTTAGATTTTTTAGCTTACGCTTTAAACCTAATATTTAAATAGGTTGGAATTATTATTTACCTTACACATGTTTATGTTGCTTTACATCAAGAGTAAAATTTAAATAAATATGAAATATATTGTATATGTAAGCTATTCCGATAACGTTTTTAATTCTCATCACAGAAGCCGATACCAGGTGTAGCATCTACGACAATGAATGTACGAAGAATTTCTTTCAACAAATCGCAGTTCAGTACGCTCCTACCGGAATACCAGAATTAGGGCTCCCGATAATAGATCCTTTCCATTTGGAGCATGTGAAATTATCAATTCTGGGTTTAGTGGATTTGGAACTCGTTGAAGGAGAAGCTATAGGAATCGGAAAATGCCTTGTTACGGGCTTTGAGTAAGTAAATGTTTATTAAATGCTAGGCATTTCAGTAGCTAGTCCTGCAGCCTGGGCGAAAGAATAAGGCTGCGGAATTGCCCCTGCCTGTCGTAAGAGGCGACCAAAAGAGGCATCAGACTCGAAGGAGTTCGGAGATGGGGTTCCGACACCTCCTCCATCGAGTCCGGGTTTAACGACGACGGCGTCGCGTGACCGTCACCGTCGCGTGGTTGGTGAAACAATCCGGAAAGGGCCACAGCGCAGTGCAAGGAGGTCTCCGGAGTGTTTCCCGGAAGAACCTGGAGACCTCCGTCAAGCACAGAGGCAGGTCACCGGGGGGGTTTAAGTGGGTACAAATACCACATAACCTGGCTGCGCCCCATCGTAGCCAGGTATCTTGTCGAAGATTTCCCCCACGTCAACAAAAAATAAGGCATTTCAGCAGCAGAGCGCGTAAATTGAATTCGTGACGCTCTAGCCTAAGGTAGAGAATGGAGTATCAAGCTCTCAAAGTAGCTGCTGAATCACACTGACTTAACGAACGGTGGCTGCTAGCCAAGAGAGTACTAGAAAACTAGCACTACTGTCAGAAAAGCTCCATCTTTGGACATTTTTTAATAATAAAGTCAAAAAATTATATTTATCCCTTTCATCTTGATGGATTGACCTTTCTTATTACATATTTTTAATGTTTTGATTGTACTGTGTGTGTGTATATGTATTATATATTTTGTAATCACTTTGTATTGAATTCCCATATACACTTATGTTATTACACCTCATCATTATGTTCTTTCTTTGTGTTCTTTCTTGAAATTGGTTGCCTAGAAGAGATTGCTATTAGCGATAAGGTCGCCATTTAAGGCACTAGCTTTTATGTACTTAATGTGTTTTCTGTAATTTGTTCCATTTTTTTTGTGAGTGTTTTAATAAAGTGTTTACTTATCTATCTATCTATCACTACCACTATTTGAGGACCTCGTCGCCGTAATGGTTACCTTGCCGGATTGCCAATCAGAAGGTTCCGGGTTTTATTCCCGGCACGGCCAACATCACTGTGCTGAACTACGAGAAAATTGGTTGGCTGTGTGTGGGTCTAGATACCCATCCAGACCCACAGCCAACCAATTTAGTGTAATACACACACGTGTAATCTGTCCTAATATAAGAAAAAAACTATGCTATAGTTTCCTTACGATGTTTAAATTCCCGAAGGCTTGAGCCCAATGGCTCGGATCGAATGGTCTATCTATGGCATCCCTGATACAGCAAAAAAACAAAATGATTATAAAAACGTTTGTTCGTTTGTTTTTGGTACTGCATATTATGATTATTTTCTCTTACTATGGTATAATCTTTCTAGATTTAAATTCTTTGGTTTAAGGGCTTCCTAAAATTTCAGAACCAATATTGAAGCTCGAACGCGGTCACCAGAAATCATCTGCAACAAGATCACCATCAAAGGAAAATACAAGCTGTCTTCCGCTAAAGTTCTAGAAAAGGCTTGCTCTTTGTGCGACATTCATGGCGAAGGATATGGAACTATTGTTTTGGGTAATCATTTTTCGGTGGTAAAGAAAACCTTGAAAGCCTGATGGAGGGTCATGACTGCTACGCCGGCCTGGTAGTCCATTTTCCAGATGTCAAAGCGTCAGGTCCTGGATTCAATTCCCGCAGCCAGACATATTTTGAATAGTGATCTCGAGTTTCGATATTTTTGCATGTTGTGTGCATATATGTATGTCTATGCTTGGCATAGGCAGTCCCCTTTACGTTCTCACTGCTGGTATTCGGAGGTTTATCTACGAGGAGAGAAAAATAGATCATAATCCAGCCCTCTGGCCATGTGTGCTAGTGCGGATAATACAAACCTTCAGATTTTTGTTCTTTGGAGCTTGTGGGGTTCCACACAATGTTTTCCTTCACGGTATGAGTAAAAGCGTATATCTATGGTGGAATGAGTAATTCGCATATAAGAGCTATTTGTGTGATAGCGTTATAATTAAGTATTTAATAAGTTTATTAAATTTTTCAGAGGACTGGTACTTCAAATTCGTGTACCCCTTCAAAATGACCAGGCACGCAGATCACAAGATTTACTTAGACGCTGATTTCGACAAGGCTGTTTACAAAACTAGCGTAGGCAAAGTCACTGTTACAGCTGATTCTATCAAGAGCGGCAAACATGACATCAGTGAGTATATTATTTATTATAAATTTATATATACTAACAAGCTGCGCCCTGAGGTGTTACCCGCGTTAATCTGGGACAAAAATAGCCTATAGTAGTACATATAATAGACAAAGGACGCCTATGTGGGGGGTAATGGGGGAGAACGGATTTAACATTTTTCCGGCCCCAACTGTCAACCTCACCTGCACGCGCGGACGACACATCATCCGCGGCGGTATCTCCCGATACCGCGGTCCCCCTGCTAGATAACAGACGAGGCAATGGCGACCGAGCCGTGGCGGTATAACCACAATCCTGACCAGAGGTCAGAAGAGGCTTCAGTAGCCTTGGGCCTAAATAACCCTAAAAGTCTGGTGCAGAAGGCAAGGGGAAACCACTGCGACTATTCTCCCGAGAAAATCGTTATGGAAGTAAATACACGAGAATCACGATTGCCATGCGAACCACCTAGCGACCGGCGCCGCGCCGCGTCCGGGGCGCGCGGTGTGAAATGGACTATCGGCCATGTTGGAGTAGGAGACCAGGCTTCACATGGAAACAATATTACTGGAAACCCTGTAAAGTTGCGGGATTTTCCGCTAGTTTAGCGGAAGAGATGAGCGAGATGTCGTGAGGCAAATCATATCTGCCCCCTCTAGTGACCCTCCATGACGATCACGACCGCTCTGACAAGAGCGTCACGAATAAGAAGAAGACTATGTGTTAATCGGAGGTCTAACCTATCTTCACACCAAATTTCATCATACACACATACACACTCACAAACTTTCGCATTTATTATATTAGTAGGATACTTTTATACATACGTATATTATTTACCTATATTATTTTAAATGAAGTTCAATTTTAAACCAGATAAATAATGATATTTTTACAGAAAATTAATTAAATTTACTCATTTAAATTAATATGAAAACGATTATGTCAATATTTATGCAAGGAGATTTAAAATGAAGGTCAGTTTTTCATCATATTGATGTACAAATAAGCACTCATAAGTAAATTTTCTTTTTAAAATAAATTGAATAAAACGAGCATGTTAAATGTTTGTTGTGTTTGTTATCATAGTTATAGTTTTAAATATATTTGCTTATTTTCTGACCTTTTTAGCTGACCACGTCGTAAAGTTTATCAACAAACATTGGAAACTGATAATGAAATCGAGCATCGGAAAGTTTATTAATGATGAATCGGCAAAGTATTATTATGAAGTATACAACATATTCTTCACTAAGTCACCAGCCGAAACTTATTTGAAAGGAGATCTAACACATCTACTTGAAAAGTAAGGGTTATTTTATTTCTCCATAACTTAATAACTATATTTTTGTCTAACTAATAGTGAGTGATTCCTAAAAATCAAGGTTAACATTTTTAAAAGTAGCCAGACGCCTTTACTTACCAAATTACTTAATCCTTTTTGTTTTTGTTTTTTAAGTCAACAAAATTTTCGTTTTTACTATGCTTTGTAAATAAAGTTCACTATTATTCTTAAGTTATGTTTAAATTTATTTTTATCCTTACTTATTCATTGCTTACTTTATTTTTTATTTATATTATTATTACATAGTGGAAAAAGGCAAGGAAAAAGATGATATTAAGGCAGATAAGACAAAACAATATTACGTAATTTATTTTTTTTTAATTTTTTTTTTTTACTTACAGACCGGAACCCGTGTGCAGATTGAAAATGTCTTATGAAACCGATGGCTACCAGAAAGTTAGCAAAGACGAGTTTTAAATAAAACCTGTTATGTACAAGAAATGTCAGATGAGCATGAATAAATAAAGTTCTCTGTACATTTACATAAGTCTATTATTTTCCAGCACCTTTACTTTTAGAGCATTCACTGAATTATATACCTTACACTACTCAAGCTCAAGCTATTACGTTAAAGTGTCCCGAAGGTCGTGGGTTCTACGCCAATGAGTTGAAGAAACCATAGCATGGTGGTAGGACATTCACTAGTTTGGGCGGGGAGAGCAGCGGCAATACGCGAAGCGGTCCTGCATCCCTGCCACCGTCGTGAGACTAGGGGGATACCGTGAGGTTTCAGTCGGTAGTGACGGCCCCTCTGGCCCCGACATACCCCGCTCGCCTCCCCCAGGCTAGTGGCGAGAGATGCGTAAATGCATTTCCTCACGAAAAAATAAAATAAAAGGACATTTGTTAGTCATCGCCTTTTTAACCTTAAAGAAATGTATTTACGCATGCCTACCATACCCGGGGAGGTGGGTGGGGTATGTCGGGCTCGATGTCAAAAGGACATCACTACCGACTAAAACTACACGATAGTCTCCTCACTGAGATGTGAGCGATAAAGTTCCTACTAGTCATCGGCTAGCTACCTTACTATGTGTTTTGGCAGTCTCCTAGAGATACAGTTATTCAAGACTAGGCTTGGTCCAAATTAGGCCAGAGTTTCACTTAATCATGTGGGCTACGCGTCAAGCTGGTCAAATGGCTACCTAATATGTAAGGATTAAAAAAAACATTCAACAGTAGACATTGCGAATAAAATTTTTGGAAATTTCGTTTGTATCAGAATAGAAAGTAGAAATAAACAAAAGTCTAAACTGCAACTACTTTCCTTACCAAATTGTCGGTATAGACCGTTGCTTAACCTCGATGATCGAATCAGACCACCTTAGTTAGTCGAGCTACAGGCACTACGTAAAACAGTTCTCCAATAATTTATAATGTAACTAAGTTAATTGACAAAAGACAAAGATAACCTACTTAAAATAAACAATGATATGCACAAACGAAAAGAAGCTAATAATTTATGCAAGTCAAGATATAGAGTTACTAGATTGTCACATGGCGTTACTTGTGATTATTACTTAAGTTATGTTTCACTGCTTACAGCTTAATAATTTGACCAGCGCTTTCATAACCACACGAGCAGCACTCTGGTCTAAGGTGGAGCATGCCTTGTGTGGTATAACAAGCTATTGAGGAGGATGCCAACACAGTTAGATACTTGGAGACAGATTTTTTAACTAAATTTAAACTTAAATATTATAAACTGCTTTTATGTTGGTTGCATCTCTTTTACTTTTTTGTCAATTTATTTAAGGCTTTGTGGTTGGTTGAGAGACATAATAATAAAAAAAAATTAGTTACCAAACTTAAGTCTCGTGGCCTAGACCTAAGGTGACCTAGGGCTCTGCCAACTTATACAATGAGATTGCCCTTTGTAGGCGTGTGGCTCGATGGGTTAAAGTTTGCTTTCTAAAGTGACAGCCCTTGGTTCAATCCCGGCAATACACAAATGATTTATGTTTTAAGTTACTTGTGTTACCACCATAGAGATTATTCTTTATTCAAGGGTAGAATCACTCTATCTCTATGGATCTATAATAGAACATACACTTCTATGTTTTTTAATTATTCACTCTCTTAAAAATATATCTAGCGAAATTTCATATACGAATTAATTAACTCACAAACAAACTTGTCTTTTTTTATTTGCATAAAGATCAGTAAAGTTACATTGGAGATAGTATAAAAACAGTAAAATTGCGACAGTTTATTAGTGTTTTGCATCAATTTTAAACCTTCACATCGATGTACAGAGAAATAATTGTACTCATATGTGTATTTTTCTCGTTTTCTTAAGAAATATACAACTCGCCTTCTAAGTAATAATTCATACGCATTCTGGACAAGTTCAAGGTAAGCGTTCTAAATTTTAGACGACAGCGTCGGTTAACTATTTGTACTTTAGTTAGTTAACATACATCTTAAAACGTTCAATATATTGACAATAATATTAACAATAACAATACAGCCAGTTTTGTATAACATCACTGGATTTATTGCTCTCAGGTATTGTTTATAATTTATTATGCAATTATAATAAGTTGTAATTTATATAAAAAAACAGAAAGAATAGTATAAAACTTACCAATCAAAGTAACACAAGACTAAGACTTTTTTTTTACAAAACTTAATACTTAATTTAACTAAGTATGATTTTTTTGCAATGCTTTATCAACCCTAAAACAAAGCATTAATGTCAAATTTAGTTCAAAAATGATTGCCACATGTTTTCCTGGTGCACTTCTCGAAAAAGATTGCAAGTATCATATAATATCATATCTCTTGTTTTAACAACTATAAAAATATACCCGTTTCTTTGTATCCTTTTAGTACCGCTGGTTTCGTAAGTATCTAAAGTTGTACGTAAGCTGATCGATTACCTGTAATATTCGTCACAATGAAGTCGACATGGTTCTTTGTGATAATTTCGTTTGCATACTGCACTTGTCAAGGTAAGTAAATTAACTCATGTATTATCTATTACCCTACAGGTTATTAAGAAAAGGAATGATGGAATTTATGCTTCTAGGCAAACAAATTAACGCTTTAATGTCTATAAAACTGGGTAAAAACCACACAAGTGTTATTATGCATTACGATTATATTATAAGAAGTTAAACTTATTTATCTAAAACACATTGAATGATTATTCCGCTAGTTTCTACCCATGGGGCTAACACACAAGAACTATAAGTTTGAAGGTTAATATTTACTAGTATGGTATACAAACAACTAAGTTATATATCTTATTAGAATTCGCAAAATAAAAAAAAAACTCTACTAAATAAATTTGCCGCGCGATGACAAATTGTTTAGTTAATTATTAATAGCCAGTTTTAACGAAAAGAAGTTTATAGTCTCTGTAACCATTCATCGCCGAAATCTTAAAAATATATCCTCAAAAAAATTATATGTAAAAAAGCAATTTGCTAATTTTGAGATAAGATCTGAAACCTGTCTTGCTTATTTGCGGATAAGGTAAAGTAAAGTAAAGCTAATTTTGAAGTGATAGAAGCTCAGACGCGTGTGCGGCCTTCTGCGGTCTTGCTGATCGTTGGCTCGAAACCATAGCATAATGGTAGAGCATTTCTTATTGATACCATGGCCATACTCATGTTGAAAAAAATTCTCCAAGCCCCTAACAGTGTGTTCTGGCAGCTTTCTTAAGATCGAGTTATTCCAGACTAGACATGCTTCCCTAAAGGCCACTAGTTTGTGTGATTACGCGTCTTGCAGATCAAATGCCTAAAAGTACTGTATATAAAATAATAACAAGTTTAATCACTTTTAGTTTTGTAAAACCTACTCGAGTAATGCTGTTTAATTGGTATTTTCCTGTTATTGACTTTTGCATTTATAATGATTTGTATTCATAACAAATGTAAATTGTTATTTTAAGTAATTTAATTACATGCAAAATGTATACACTTTTAGGTTTTTAGTTCTATATTACTATTTGACGATCCTCATTTTTCGCAATGGATACCATGCCGTACTGCCAAATAGAGGGTCGCGGGTTCGAATCCCGGCACGCCCAACTTATTTGGGATTACCTAAATTTGATTGGCTGGCGTGTGTATTAAGTACGTATCTATATCAACGGATTTATGTTTGTATACGTAGATATCATTTGTGCAAGAAACCATAATACAAACTGTGTGTGAAATGTGTCCTAATATAAATTCATTTATTTTATTATTTATTGAACAAATCTTAATTTATTGCAGAAACAAACGATACAAGATGTAGCATATACGACAATGAATGTCAGAAGAATTACTTCCAAGATATTGCTCGGAATCGTGCCCATACTGGAATCCCTGAAGTTGGTATACCAGTTATAGATCCTTTTAAGCTGACAAATGTTGTCTTGAAAATTTTGGGGCTTGTTAAATTAACATTAGTGGATGGAGAGGCCGTCGGAATCGGAAAATGCATTGTGACTTACTTTGAGTGAGTAAACTATGTACGCTTTTTTGTGATTACTCATTCTAATGAGCAACTCTTTGTCTAATAATAAATGTCTTTAAAAAAACACCATTTTCCAAGCAAACCGAAGTCTCGAAGAATAAATGACATAATAATGGTGGCGATTCAACGGCACACACGACTAAACTAAATTTAAAGAAGCCCCGTCTCTTTTCATCTTAGGTGGCCAGTAAGAGACGGCACGTTCTGAACCTCACACAAAGCAACTAAAATCTCGTCAAATATGAAAAATGTAAGCGATTTTAGAGCGCACCCAATTATATCAGCTCTAAATCTGAAGTGTTTGACGTGATTTTAGATGTTTTGTCTATGGTTTAGATCGTACCATCTCTTTTTGGTCATTTATGACGAAAAGAGACAGAGCTACTTTTAATTTAGTTTAGTCGTATGTGCCGCTGAATCGCCACCATGTAACTATGCCGAGTGGGAACGTAACATTGACGATGATGATAGTCTCGCTTCAATAATTATAATATTTTGATGTTTTAGAAACTGCTATTTATTAGCACTTGACGACCTCGTTGACGTAATGGTTACCATGCCGAACTGCCAAATAGAAGGTCCCGGATTCGATTCTCGGCCAACATCTTGGTGATGAACCAAATTTGTTGGCCGTTGGTCTGGGTGTAAAATATCGATAAAAAGTATTTATAAATGTGTATGTAGTATATCAGTTACGTTAGCGACCATAATACAAACTAGAAATGGTTTAATACTGGGCTAACCAGCCGTGTGTGAAATGTTAAAAAAAAACTTACCTCGTGGAAGAAGATTGTAAACAAGCAAGTTCAAAGACATTCAATTACCTGCGGCTTATCCAGTTAAGTGACGTGCTGAGTTTTTTAATAGCTGTAAAAACACACGAATTAATTTGATCAATAAATAGGCTCAGGTGAATATGTAACTTCATAGATACAACACCTTATTATTATTGGATATTAAATCGTTCTGCCAGCTATCATCGAGGCGATCATAAATCAGAAACCAACGAAAAAACACCCTTTGATTAGTAGAACCTGTTTACAAAATTTAGATAAGATGAGTTTGAAATTATATCCACTAAGCGAGTGCCAACATACATACATCAAAAGATCCGGATAGTTATGTTTTATTAATGCTGATAAAGCTTGATCAGTGCATGTTTTAAAATAGAAGTTATGCTAATGACGCACCATTCGCTGCAATACCTAAACGTTTTTTCGACAAAACAATGGTACTCGTATTATTTATCTTTAAAACTGCTAGGGTGTTTTAAAATTGGAATAATGCTAATGACTCGACATTCGCTGCAATACGTAAACGTTTTTTATACAAAACAATATTACTCGTACCTATTATTATTTATCTTTAAAACTGCTAGGGTGTTTTAAAAAAGAAATAATGGTAATGACTCACCGTTTAGGTACTGCTGCGGCAGTACCAAAAAGTTTTTTGAGAAACCAAAATGTACGTTATAATATTTATCTCTAAAATTGCTAGGGTGTTTTAAAATAGGAATAATTGTAAAGACTCACCATTCGCTGCAGTTCCTCAACGTTTTTAGACAAACCAATGGTGTTATTTATCTTTTAAACTGCTAAGATGTTTAAAAATAGGAATAATTGTAATGACTCACCATTCGCTGCAGTACCTAATCGTTTTATGACAAACCAATGTTACTCGTATTATTAATGTTTAAAACTGCTAGGGTGTATTAAAATAGGAATAATGGTAATGACTCACCATTCGTTGCGGTTCCTAAACGTTTTATCGACAAACTAATGTTGTTATTTATTTTTTAAACTGCTAAGATGTTTTAAAATAGGAATAATTCCAATGACTCACCATTCGCTGCAGTTCCTCAACGTTTTATGGACAAAAAAATATTGTTATTTATATCTAAGACTTCTAGGGTTATTTAAATATTGTATACATATATTTTATGTTTAATATTTTCAGAACCAACGTAACAGGCCGGTACAGGCAACCAGAAATGATTTGCAATAGGATTACCATACGAGGTCATTACAAAATCGATTCAGAGCCTGTTGTAGGCAAACATTGTGCTTGGTGCAACTTGAATGGAGAAGGCAATGGAACTATTGTGATTGGTACTACTATTTTATTATTTAACTTTTAAGAATATATAACTTTGTATTGTATTGTGAAAAAAAAGGAATTAAACTGTTTTATCTATCCCCCTAATGCCGATAGGGACAGATCATACTTTTTTTTTCGTTCTGTCGTTCATTTCGATGTTGAAGGCCGCGCATCATCGCCATTGTTTAACAAACACGTAGTTCGACACATATAAATAAACCATTTCTACCCTCATTTCAGATGATTGGTTCTTCAAATTTAGATATCCGTTTAGAATGGTAAGGAAGGAAAATGGACAGATCTACATGGATGCTATGTTTGATAAGGCAGTTTATGCAGCCAGTGTAAAAAAAGTCACTGTTACAGCCGACTGTATTATGAATGGAAATCGAGATATAAGTAAGTGTCAATTAATAAATAACGAAGTAACTTACTGAGCAAGCGTAGCGTATCATTTAGGTGCTAAATTATACATCCATCAAGTAAAACAAAAAGTGTAAACACGTTAAATTGTAGGTCCCGGTTGTTAGTCTTAGTACAAACCTCAGCCTTAATTGTTAGTCTTAAACTTTATTCTTTCGTTCTTAAATCTTAGCCTTCATTATGCGAACTGTGAAGGTGTGAAATTCATTGTCAAGCTCCATATTCCCCGAAAACTACAATCTGGTGGGTTTCAAAGCATGAGAGAACCGGTTTTTCTGGGTAAGCGCGCTCCACCTTAGATCGTAATATCGATTGCCTTTAGGGGTAATTGTGATCAAGCTCAAACCCATTTATAGTAAAAAGAGTCAATAAGAAAACTGGCCTAAGGACGGCTTCAAAACGTATCGACACCAGAGCTTGACTATTTAACTCGTACGAAGAAAAAGAGTACAATACAAATATCATTTATAGTCGTATAATGTTTATTTTTTCCATATTGAAGCCTTGAGCTAGTTATTAGACCAGCAAAGAAAAAACGACTTGAGAACAATTTGAGAACCTGTTTCTTGAAATTAGTTATGCATTGCATAAATAAAATAGAAAACATTTTAAGATTTAATTCCTTTTGCTTATTCATCAGGTACTCACGCGACCATGCAATTTTCATGTTTTCTTATACTTACACAATTTTTTATCTTTCCAGCTCGTGAAGTGGTCTCCTTCATCAATAACAACTGGAAACTTCTAATGGCCTCCGAAATCGGGAAGTTTATCAACGATAAATCAGCAGAATATTACTATGATATTTATAAAATATTTTTCACGAACGCACCAGCAAATACTTACCTGAACGACGACTTGACTCCTTTGCTTGAAAATTAAAACATTTGTGTTGTAAAATTTCATATTATGCTTGTTAAAATAGATTGTTATATACATACATAATACTATTAGTTAAATAAAATACAATATTTTTACGAGTATACACAAATTAAAGACTTAAAATATTATCAAAACTGTAAAAAATAGGTTAAAACAAAACTGTGTAACATAATATGTACTCGTATACATATATGTCATTAGACTTGTCAAGTCACATTAAACTAATGTTAGATTTCCATAGATTTTAAACGGTAGAAAATCTGAAAGTACTGTTGTGATGACCTTAGGAAAAAACCTTTATGTTTCAGTATATATCACTCTACATATACAATAGATTCCCGCAAAGTAACAAGGCCTGACTAAATTTTTTTTTCATGGGTTGTGTTTACAGCCCAATTCACAATATGTTACATAATGACTAACATGTAATTACATAATAAAGGACCTACAATAATAAACCATAAAATATGTTTAATTTAATTACTTATATAACATTACATAACATAATTTATTGCAAAATATTGACGTCAATTACTAAATGTATACAGCTTCCTCAGTTTACTGGCCTTCACGGCTTAGAGATTTCAGTGTATTAATTAAGATATATAACATGTACAAATAAATAATTTATTGCCACGTCATATGACACTACAATAAACTATTTTTTTATATCTAGTACCATACAACTAAGCGTGATGTTTTCTGGACCGTTACTGAGAGGCTATTAAAATATGAAATAATAGTTAAAAAAAAACTAAAAAACACGCTTTTTATAGAAAACCGTAATTTTATCAAATTAGTGTATTGTCATCGGTCCTTAATAAATCTACAAAGTTTGAACGAAATCTGGCCGTATAAAGTGGGTCAAAATCGCGCCCAAAGAAGTCGGTTACAAACAAACATACAGGTGAAGCTAATAGAAAGGGTGTAAAAGGTACTCTTACAGTAAAACATATTGGTCAAATACGAGTAGGGATCACGTTTGAATAGTTCTATACCATTAAATTTACAGTAGTACCTATAAAAATTTAGTTTATTGGCTCCCTTAATAATTATAAATATTATATATATCATTTCATAAAATAAATAATTATAATTAAAAGTATTCTATTTTTCATGCTGTTGTTACAACAAAAATATATTATGTGTGAAAATATCAACCCTCTAGCTATAAAGGTTCATAAGGTACAACCTGGTGACATACAGACAGATAGTGAAGGCACGCGTAAGTGATGAAGCCTGATGGTATCCATTAGATACGGAATCCTAAAATTAGGAAAACGGCAAAAAACCGGTTAAAATAACGAGTACTTACTAATTAATACATTCATGTATTAATTAGTAAGATATAATATACAACTAGCAGTCAGTCCCGGCTACGCACGGGCTATAAAATAATCCAAAATGTAAAGAAACAAAAGCCTATATTACTCAGGGATACTGTAGCTTCCCAACGGTGAAATAATGTTTCAAGTCGCTCCAGTAGTTTTGGAGCCTATTCGCGTCAAACAAACAAATAAACAAACATTTCCTCTTCATAATATTGGTATAGATGTATATAAAAGAAGCGTCACGAAACGAGCACAATGTAAACTACTTACCATTTTCAGTAGGCGGTAGACAACTACAAACGTAGTCGTAGCATTGCTTTTGTTAGGTCTCAGAGGATGTACCTATACTTTTCCAATTATTCTACTGCCAAGCAGTAGTCTGCAAGCTCATCTACTCGTATGTTTAGGGCGTTATTTCCGGTGAATTTGCAGGGCAGTGTGTTCAAAACTTAATAGTGCTTTAAAACTTTAACGTGCGAGTGTCTCGTCTTGTCACTTCTTATTCTAAAAATCATCATCATCGTCATCAGCCTATGCTCGTCCACTGCTGGACATAGGCCTCTCCCAAGGTACGCCACTTGGCCCTATCCTTTGCTTCTCTTCGCCATCCACTACCCGCTACCTTCTTCAGATCATCGCTCCACCTGGTTGTAGGGCGTCCTACACTACGTTTGCCGAGACGCGGTCTCCACTCTAGAACTCGTCTACCATAACAGTCATCGGTTCTTCGGCAACAAATGTCCGGCCCATTGCCACTTCAGCTTGCTAATGCGTTGAGCTATGTCGGTGACTTTGGTTCTCTGTCGAATTACTTCGTTCCGGATTCGATCCCGTAGAGAAACACCGAGCATATCTCTTTCAAACACAAATATGACAACAATAACTATTAAAAAAAAACACATAAATAATAAAACTACATGACTAGACTGCCAGGCAAACTATAAATCTATGTAAGCTATGTTTTTGTTATTGCCTCAGCTTTGGTATCGATAGTTACCAAACCGAATGCAACCCATGACATGGACAAAACTAAACGACTTTTGCTGCAAGACAAGATTTACAAACTGGTAATTATAAATCTTCTATTAATAACAGTATATGTTAATCTATGATTTATTAATAACACACAGCTTTGAAAGCTGAAGGCCAAATATGCATTTAAAACAACATTATATACATCCTGTATTACAAGTTTTGTCTGTGGATTCATCTAAAAAAGCAAAAACTAATTACAACCTTACTGGATTCAAGGCGAGAGTGAAACGAGGGTTTCTTTTAGGCAAGCACGTTTTCATCTCCAGACTGCAATATCACTTAAAACCAGTTTATAAATTGTATTTTTAACCGACTTCATTATAAATTAATTTGGTGGTTACTATTATATATTTTGTAAAAATTTGTAGCAGCTACCATTATTGGTATATAGCAAAAAAATACGAAAAAAACACGTTTATTGTATGGGCACCCCCATAATCTTTTTTTTTATTACTTTTAGTATTTGTTGTTAAAGCGGCACGGGAAATACATATATTACACTGAAAATTTATATGGCAATGTTTTATATCTTACCTATTTGTCCCACTGTTGGGCAAAGGTCTCCCCCAATGATATCCACGTTTTTCTGTCCTGGGCCAGTTCCTTCCAGTTGGTGTGGAAGTCCATCAACTTTTTGCGCCATCAAGTTGGGGGCCAGCCTCGTTGTATATTTTCTGCAAATCAATCTCTTTGTTTATCGACAACGTTAGGTTGACGTTATGAAACGACTTATTATAATCTATCGATCTAATCGACTTATTTATAATTTTTCCATTCTAAATTAAGGTTTTTTTTTACTCCGAATAGGTCAGCGCTTGACCACAATTCATTAGATGGTAAGTGAAATTGAGGTCTACGGTGGATCGCGCTTACCTAGAAGGAACCGGTTCACTCTCGCCTTGAAAATCGCTAGATTGTAGTCATTGGGGAACAGGGAGTTCGGCAAAGAATTCCAAAGTTTGGCGGCTGCTCGTCCGATAGAGGAAGAGGGTGGGGGGATTTATATCATGTAATTCTGTCGCACACTCGCCGAAATGCAACCAATAGAATACCGAAAACTGGCAACAATGCGGCGGTGCGACAGGTTGTCAAAATTGTGAACCTACCCTTAAATCAAGTGTTAGAATAAATGAACCGAAATATTTTACAAAATAACAACCATCATAAAATAGTACGTTAGTGTTACGATATTATTTATAATGTAAGTTTTTACCTCCGTAATCTAAGACGAGGAACAAAAACTAGATCTGCAAAGAAACCACCTGCAAATCCAATTAATACATACGTGTGAAACTGGAAGACTATTCGCAAATCACTCTAGGCATAACTATAATTACGAAGGTATCATATAAAAAGCTGGCTGGGTTTTAAACTTTTTGTTAGCTTTGTTTAAAACTAAATTATAATTTCATCTTGCCTCCAATTTTTAACTTATCTAGTTTTTTTTTTAAACGTCTTTTCGTCTAACGTTGATAAGAACGTGACAATTTTTTACAAGATACAGAGACTGACATAGTACAAAAACTTCAATAAATAGATAAATGAACACACGCTCTCAAATAACCAAGCTAATGCGTACATTAAAATCTTTATCTACAAAATAATTAGAAGAATCATATCAGAAGTTCAAACAGATTGTTTCTTCCGAAACACAGCAGGGACAATTTTATATCAGAGGTACAACCACGGTAAAACCTACCGAAATGGTCATGTCATGCAAGCTAATAATATTTAAGAACAAATTAAAAATATTATCTAAAATTATTTGTTGTCAGTATAAATAATACATAAATAGTCTAGTTTAAACTGGGAGTCCGTGTTTTGATACCGAGTCTTTTCAAAAATGTTAAATAACAAAAAAAGTAATCGAAGAAGTATCTTCGATTAAATTTTAATTAATAGAACAATTTTAAAAACCATATTTACTTTCTTGTTGCAAATTGTCATCAAATCTGTTCCAAGTAGGTACTTCACATACTTGGAACAAATTTGATACAGAAGCGTTTTATTTAGTATATTTAAATATTATTTAACAAACAGACAAAAAACATAAGTCAAAACAATTAATAAATAAGAGTCAGATGTAATTTTAAGAAAAATCCCACGTTATTATTTGGTTAAGAAAAATGACTCAACGAATCTTATAAACTTGAAGAATTTTTATAAAAAGACGACGTTTTAAAATAAGTAGGTAATTAATTAATGAGATTATTTCAAAAATGTTGTTTAGTCATTCTCATGCAAAACATCTTAAAATATTTTGCGCTGGTTCTTAAAAATCCTGTTTATTTATGCAAGTTTTAGCCAGAACCGGAAAACCTAATTAAAGATTCAAGTTTTATATACATTTATTTCTGCCATGGACTCACTCACGTCAAAACGTGATTATATAATATTGAAATAAAAGTCTTCGCCACCAAAATATATTTATTTTGCTTTTCGTTATTACGAAACAATAAAAAAATAAAAATGAAAAACAATCAAAATTATCACGACCAACGGGATTTGAACCCGTGTCTATACGTGCTGCAATTTTCGGTTGATATTATCGATTATTTTTAATGTAATATATGTGTATACAAGATAACCTTAGTGCGGGTTCAGTACTATAGGCAAAATCGTATAATCAACACTCTAAGCAAACAGACAAATTCAGACCTTTAAGTCATAAAATATAATATACCCGTGCATAGCATAATATAAATAAATCGATTTAACTGGCAAGCGATGCAATGATAGTCAAGTTTTTTGCAACATACCAAAGACAAGTTAAAGTTCAATTATGCAGAAGACATAGTCAAAAAACCATAACTTGATATTTAGTGAGAATCACAAAAAAATTAAGATTTATAGACAGATATTGAGATCAAAGTCTACTTCTGCGCCGTACCAAGTTTTTAGAGCTTTTTTTGCATGCAAATACCTAACATATCTGGTATAATTATACGTATATAATGAGCTTGAGAGTGGTATTTTTAGTCAAATCTTACTGGCCAGTGAACCAAGCAAGAATGGCGTTTTTAAGAGTTTTGTTGTTCGTGTTAGTTTCCTGTTTAGGCTATTCATATTGTGCTTTTGGTGAGAATATATTAGTCAAATAGCGTGTAGTTTTTTTAATGACCTAAAAAGTCTTATTAAATTTCATAATTAATATTTTTATTTTTAGAGAACATTTCAGTAACATAACGAGCAGAATTTAAAAAAAACCTTCTGTAAAATCAAAACAAATTTCAAAATAAACATTTTTTTTTGAGAAACATCTCAGTTACAAAGCATAGTTTGGTGTTTTTTTAAATAATCAGAATAAATACAACATGGAAAATAAAATTATAAATTAAATACATTAAAATAATGTTCCTCCGTTTATAATGACTGTGTAACGAATATTTGCAATATACATATGAAATGTGTAAAAGAAAAATGTTTAATTAATAACGTTGCATTTTTAACTAACTTTCTGATAATTTCCAATATTCTCAGAAGAAAAAAAAATAACAAAGACACATCGGATGTAATAAGATTTCTTACAATTTGTACGACATAATAAAAATGCGCCTGTTATAAATCTATGAAACGGATACATTTCAATCATGTTTTTGTATCACGATTTGACATTTTAATAAATTCAATATATTTTAATAATTATTGATAATGATAATGTATTAGATAATGTAGTAATGTAGTATTAGGTAATTTATTTTTATGAATAAAAGCACGTTTTCTTTAACTTTATTCTATTTTCAGTGGATAATCTAAAACCATGTCCACTAAAAGACAAGCAATGTCAAATTGCAACAATGCAAAATGCCATTACTGCTCTTTCCGAAACCGGGGCTCCAGAATATGAAATACCACCGATTGACCCAATTCATATAAAAAATTTGGATGGATCTATTTTCAATGTACTGGAACTCGTATTTGTCGAAGGCACTGTCAAAGGCGTTAAAAATTGTGTCATAAATGATTTGAAGTAAGTCTATATTTATTTAGTTACTCTTTATTTTCTTCTTCTTCTTCTTCACCTTATACCATTTAGGTGGGGTCGGCACAGCAAATCTCCTTCTTCCACACTCTTATATTAGACGTCATCATATATTTATTATTTATTTAGTTACAATAGTACCTATTATTAATATATCCTTTTGTAAATCAACATCGCTTAGTTTCAGGAAGAGGAGACACTGTGCTTTATAACACTGGACTTATCCTACAGTGAAGCACTGGGTACACTTTAAACTTGTAAAATAGAATTTAGGTTAATTTTGACAAAAAAGGGGTCTATAATTATTATTGTACACCATTTTATTTAGCTACATAAACATTTGATTTTTTTTAATTTATTTATTATGTTACGTCATCCGTACATGTTTAAACAATTATGTTCAAATGCTATGCGACTTGGGCCTGAAGTTTTCAGTAACAATATACAAAATTAGACGCGGATATATAACATGCAATGTATTTAACCGTCATTACGAGTATAATAATATAATAAATGCTTTTACGACTATAGTTAAAGATATTATATGTTTTTGGTACAGTATTTTATTTGATAAAATTATAAGATTTAATGAAGCATGTTTGTTAACTTCCTTTAAATTTACACTTTAATTGACAGTTAATAAGTTGACATTACAGTAAATAATATTTAAGCTAAAATTAATTAGGATAAAACTATATTTATATTACGACACTTACTATTATCATAACTAATAAGTACAACGAAAATTAATAATCCTAATCTTAATAATTATATTTGAATTTCAAGAGAAAAAATAGCATGTAAGTGTGTTAATGTGCAAAAGTGTTAAAAGTGTTAATATATTGTTATTTTATTTTAGTGTTGAAATGGAACGTTTACACGCTTCTATAGAACTAACGTGTGATATAACAATCAAGGGCAAATACAGCGTAAAGTCAACCACTGATGCCTTCCAAGCTTTGTTTGGAGGAAAGGCTTATGGAGAGGGCAATGGAAAGATCAAAATAGGTTAGTAAAATATATTGGCTAGTTTGTTATAGTTTTTGCCAACGTAATCTTTTATCAATAACAAATTAAAATTTTATATAAACACACCCGACCTTGTTGGCGTAATGGTTACCATGCCGGACTACCGATCAGAAGGTTCAATTCCCGGCACGGCCAACACAATTGTGTGGTTGCTTAAATTACATATTTATCTTCTTCATCGTATGAGCTAAGAAGCCAAGCTCTGGTGTCGAATGTTTTCAAGTCGCCCATGATACATAATACCTATATTTATTTTATTTGATTTTTCGTTTTGTTATTATGCAGGCTATAAAAAGATGTACGAACAATTTTTTTTTCATACACGACTGGTCAGCCCCATACTTAAACATTTCTAGTCTGTATTATATGGTTGCTAACACAACTGATTGACTACATATACATACATACATTACATAATTACTTTATATCGATACATATTGAACACCTAGACCGACAGCCAACAAATTTAGTTTATCACAAAGATGTTGGTCGTGCCGGAAATCGAACCCTGCACCCTCTGGTTGGCAGTCGAACATGGTAACCGTTAATGTCTATCACATTTCATGAGATACACCCTGATGACAAACGGACCGAGAGTTAGTGACAGGGTTTTCTTAGTACACTTTGGATACTGAACCCAGAGTATCAGAAAAGGTGCAGGAAAAACATAAAAACTATAATTTGTATTTCTTTTTCAGAACAAATTAAAATCAAGATCGAGTTTCCCTACAAAGTAGTCAAACGTGGAGATGATTTCTTTTTCACATCTGAGTTGAAAAAATACAAATACAGCTTCAAAGTTCTGAAGAGAGTTACTTTCCATGCTGACAAACTTTACGTCGCAGGGAAGGAGTCAAGTAAGTTACCTAAATTAAAGTCATAATATAAGTAATACGGGAGAGGAAAGGGAGCATGCTTTTGATGCTACAGGTACGGCGATATAATGTTGTGCCGAAATATAGAAGTCACGCAATATTCAAAATTCAAAATATTCTTTTCATTATTTATTTATTATATGTTTCATAATCCTAGCTAAGTAATAAATATCCTAATGCATAAATTTAGATTTAAGATTAGGGCTAGGTTGAGCTCAGTACTCTGCACTAGGACAAAAATGGACAAAGCACAGAGGCAGGTCACTGGGGGGGTTTTAGTGGGTACAAATCCCACATAACCTGGCTGCGCCCCATCGTAGCCAGGTATCTTGTCGAAGATTTTCCCCTCGTCAAAAAAAAGGACAAAAATGTTACCAAGTATGGCAGTGCTGCAGAAACCCTGTTAGTTAGTTGTACTTAGTAATATTTAATTTTTGATATATATATATTTTTGACAAGCATAGCATTTACTCCCCACTGCTGGGTATCAGGGCTTTTTCTAATGAGAAGAGAGGTATAGGCCTTAATCCACTGTGCTGACCAAGTGCGGGTTGGCAGATTTACGCCTTAGGATGTTTTGGTCCTGAAATCTGTCGGTTTCCTCACGATACTTTCCTTTGCCGTAAAATGTGTGAAAATCGACAATGAAGTTCCTATCATAGCAACTATTTTATACACATTTCACTATCTCAAATGTGATTCACTTTGCTAAAGATGTGATCCCAATATTATGTATGACTTGTACTCGTACTTATATGTACTCTTTGAAATAAATTTGCCTCTTTATTGCGTGTTCTTTGAAGTTCCTATATCTTGAAAAGTTTAAGACTTCCAAACGAGAAGTGAAAAAAAAACAGTTTTTAAGTATTGAAGACTTCAAAAACTAAAAATGTCTCTTATTTTTCAGGTAAGGATATTGTCAAACTGGTGAACGAGAATTGGAACGTGATAGTGGATGCTTTTGGCAGTCATTTCATGGATCTAGCGGTTGAATACATGTACCCTTTCATTCTAAACTTCTTCAAAAATATTCCAGCAAAGGCTTACATAACGGACGATCTATCTTCATACGTAAAATAAGACGACAACAAACATTTCAAAATAAATATTATATTTATACAAAATAAAATGTTATGCCAACAATTATTTGATATACAAGCGACACATTTTTCTTTATAATTGCTGCGAAGTAAGAAATAAATATTAGTACATACTTATACTAAATAATGAAAACTAAGTTTTTGTTACGCACTATCTTCACTCTGAAGATCAAAATACCTGTGAGTATTCATATGCTTAGTCTGATTTGATTTTGAGACAAACTTTGCCAAATGTGTTTGGTTAGTACTGAAATGCTAAAATAAATTGTTATAAACATTATTTGTTTCAAAAGATAGTTTTTCTCTTTAATTCGCCGCGCCCCGCCGTGCTATCCTGGTTTTAATTCTAGGGATAAAAAGTTGCCTATAATTTAACCAGACCAGAGTAAAAAAATCGCGACATTAAAAACTTCCGCATTTATAACTTAGGTATTAGTCACAAATTACAAATATTCGACAAATATATTATAAAGAATTTATGCGTTCAAAAATACTTAGGTGTAGGTAAACTAATATCTATTAAATCAATAGCTATTTATATTGTGATTTCAAAACCAAAAAAGAACTCTGTTTTATATTAAGACAATAAAGAAATAATTAGATCTCATTGTTTTATTTATTCCTTATCTATTATTTTTAAGCATATTTTATATGACGGCTTTCATACGAAAAATCTATTTTTTCCGTAGACGGTGAAACTCTTTTTTCCGTGTGAAAGACCGGTGCATTCCGCAGCCGCCATCAGAGGAATTCGGTATGTCAGGATTGCCAAAATAAACAACACGCATTGTAGTTTACACGTCTATTTTTCGCTTTTAATTAAACTTTGGCAGTTTTACAATAAGATTGCAATAATAATAATTTTCGATTCGAGAAACGTGTTGAGTCTATCACAGCAATATAATATTCAAATGTGTCTCCTCAAAGCTTGTTTCTTAGTATGTCACAATAGTAATAACGATTATTACTAGATGGTACCACTTGCAACGCTTTCTCCAATTTATGTTTTTTTTTATTAGCTAGACATTTGAGAAACCAAACATGCACAATTACCTAGCCAGCGAGTTTTTGGTCCAAACTCTGATCTAAGGCGCATGCCAATTCCAGAATAAACTGGCTTGATGTATGGTTAGTTTTTCTCACAGACATTTAACTCTCTTAAATGTCTGTGGTTTTTCTATAGTCTGTACCAATATTATAAAAAGATAAAGTTTGATTGTTTGTATGACGCAAATAGGCTAAGAAACAACTGGACCGATTTTAAAAATTCTTTCACTTTTGCGAAGCTATATTATCCCTGAGTAACATAGGCTATAGTTTGTTTTTCTTTGCAACTTAGATAATAAATAAATGATGAGACTGTTATTATAACATTATCGACTTTATGATATGATAATTATTATGTTATTATGTATCATATTTATTAGATTTATATTTTTATGTTTGACTTTAAAATGGGTAATATAAATAATATATGATTAAAAGAACTTGAAAAGTGAAGTTCGATCAATATTATATGAGTAAGTTTCATGCGAAGATATAACAACATGGTAGTACTTTTATCCTACAGGCTACATTGCACATCTAGTAGCAACCCTACCCTCAATATCACCTCATTCTTTAGAGAACAATTGCCACAAATTTTTAAAATGAGGGATTTAGGGAGGGAGGGAGGGAGTATATAACTTCATCATATTATAACTTTATCGACTTTATGATATGACAATTATTATGTTATTATGTCTCATATTTATTAGATTTATATTTTTATGTTTGTCTTTAATATGGGTAAATAATTTAATATTATGTAATTCTTATTGTCTTAAATAAATAAAACGAATGATTTATCTACAAGTATGATTAACTACTGTTATAAGATGTATGATAATAATATTTTATTAACGTAATTGGTCTAGGTACCGTTTTAATTAAATTCATTAAATAAATATGCTGACCACATTATACTTTATGAATTTAACTATATGACTGGTAGCATCGGGAAACCAGAAAAAGTTAAAGAGGCTTAGGGTATAAGAAAAATATACTCATAGTATGAAGAAAAAATGTGCGAGAAACATACTAGATAAAACTGGAATAAAGAATAAAAAAAAATAGCAATGCGTCAGACACGAACCTGTCATAGCAGGATGTATGAAAAACAGGTATAGGTAGCAGAATAAATGCCAAGATCTGCAGAACTTGTTTGAAACAATAACAACTTGCAATAAAAAATATCGAAATAGATGCGTTTAATATCAAATTTGCACACATATATTATACTTATTTATATCAAACAACTGAACTCTTTTATGATAGAAAGTAAAAATATTTGACTTTATGCAAAACTTGGTACACCTGTAATTATAATATTTACTAACTCTTAGGAGGAATATGTAGGTCTCAGATGAAATGAATATCTAGGTCCAAGATAAAATCTATTCAAACCAATCGAAACGATATAGTATAAGATTAATAAAAATATACATTCATTGTCAGCAACACCTCAAACGATATTGTGAGAATAAACTCAAAAAAATGCAATTTCAGAAGTAACGGAACATATCTATAGTTTCACTGTATTAAAACATTCGTAAAGCATATTTCTAGTAGTATGCTAGGCATATGGCTTTCTGATAAAATTGAAAAAAATACATACATTTGAGAAAAAATTGGCAAAAGACCAAAGTGATACGAGTATCACGAGTACTTAGACACCAAATTATTCTTTTATGGCTAAAACTTGTAAGTGAGATAAACAACATAGCTATAATTATCATATTTCATTAGATGTTTACAAATTGCAATACTGGTGTGCTAACTAGCTCATTAAACATATTGTCATATACAAGTAACAATGTAACAACTACAAAAATATCTCAATGTATTTAAAACATTGTTACAATACAACTACAATTAAACTTTCCATCCGAACCATAGTAATGATCAGATAAAAACGCCATCAATTTTTAAACTACAATATAATGCACGGTCACCCATCCAAAGACTGCCCGCATCGACTGTTACTTAACTCCGATTATCGTGTCAGATCACCTTAGTTAGCCGATCTACGGGCGCTACTGAAGCTGAATATGGTAAAAATCGTATATGAGTCTCTGCTTTCGTACTTCACGAAGCTCTTCTTCTTTCTATAAAGAAACTTTGTAAACTGATCACGTAATCTATAATTATATTATTATTTATATTTCCGCGTAGAAAAACGGTCACACTTACATTATTATTGAAAGTTGGAATGAGTTCAACAGTTTTGGTGCTTTCCGGTCACAATCTTCAGGGGCTAGTGTTACACGGACCACCACGGACGGTGTAGAGTTGTTGTTTAGACGGTCTTTTAGCTATATTTTTGATAATAATGTAAGTGTGACCGTTTTTCTATGCGGAAATATTTTTCTTTAAAGAAGTTGATGATGAAGGTTGAGGTAGAGCGTGTGAACCGAGGCCAGCGACCTTCTTTTTCCGTTGCCAATTGCGTTAACACTTAAAGAAGAAGAAGACGTTAAGAAGATGACATGGGAAAAATCTTGAATTTCAATTTTTTTGGTTGTAAAACATAAACGCTAAAAATGCTGAAAAGGCCGTCTAAAGAATAACTCTAGGAATGTTTACACTTACTTTGGCATCAATCAGACTTATCAATATCAATATGAAAAAAAAATGGTTCAACAAATTTAATTTTCCATTTTATATACCAGTTTTATTTCTAATTCATAATCATCGGCACCAAAATAAGTAAAAATATTCTTAGAGTTGTTCTTTTACGGTATTTAAGCTATTCTTTCGATGTTTTTTTTTTTCATTTGCGATTTATAGCAAAAAAACTGTAAAATCAAGATTTTGCCTTTACAGTTAATTTTATTTTACTTTGGGTTTGAAGTTTTTGCAATAATTTCATATTCTTTTGTGAAAGTGGCTTTTATGTGAATTTGTTACTCATAAAAAATAAAAATATTTTATCTGTATAATGTCAGAAAAAATACAAATCTCATATCTTTATAATGTCAGTGTTAATTAAAAAATAACCTTCAAAAACCCTTCCTTTCAGGTTTTGCAACAAAAACTAAGCATAATCTGATATCGAGATTAAAGTCATCGCCGGGTCATCTTATTTTTAGGGTTCCGTACCTAAAAGGTTGAGACAGGTCCCTATTACTAAGCCTTCGCTGTCTGTTTCTCTATTTTTTATATAATACATATGTATTTTCTGTGCCGTTATTACAACAAACACTAAAAATAAAAAATAATACATTACATATTTAAAATAGTTTATATAGCTTAAAATGTTCAAAGAATATATAGATGTATATCATATAATAATATGTAATATCTTTCTAAAAAAATAATTAAATAAAAATAAAGTATTTTTTAAGAGAGGTTACATGCAACAAATAAATTATTAAAGCAAATTTGAATTCGATCTTTATAATGACATTTGGTAGACTGGTTAGACCTTTCCAATATTCACAGAATATTTGACTTTGTATTAATAAATTAAATTAAATTAATATTTAAGGTGGGCTAAAACAAAAAGCTTGTTTTTAGCCATTTATTTTTGATATTGGTAAGGAACCCTTTATTTGCGAGCCCGAATCGAACTTGGCCAATTTTTTATATACAAATACCTAAATACCAAATAAATCTGGTATAATATTACGTATATAATGCGCTTGAGAATGTAATTTTATGTTATAACTAATTCATCAGTGAACTAAGAAACAATGACGATTGAAAAAGCTGTGTTGTTTATGTTAGTTTGCTGTTTTGGATACTCACGGTCTTCTTTTGGTGAGAAAATCTATTTTTTTTGTTATATGGTAGTGCCAGGAAGAAGTATCTATGGTAGTGCAAGGAAAAAGGGCAAGAAGCTGACTGAAGAAGACATGGATGGAGTATGTGAATGGGGACATGAGAGAGAAAGGAGTGAGTGTAGAGATGACGGCTGATAGAGGAGAGTGGAAGAAGAAAATTTGCTGTGCCGACCCCACCTTGTGGAATGAGGCAAGAAAGCAAAAGAAGGTTTTTTTGTTATCTAATAATATCAAAATTGTATTTATCATTATTTTATATTCGTCATCTAAAAACTTAAGTTTATCATAAGCAGCCCACTATACGTTCCCACTGCTAGGACTCTGAGCCTCCTCTCACGAGAAGAGAGATACAGGCCATAATCCACCATACTGGCCTAGTGAGGGTTGGCGGATAACACACGTCTTCTGATATATAATATACATGTTAGTTTCCTTACGATGCTTTCCCTTACCGTAAAGCGAGTGCAATTCCATATATAACTTGAAAAACAAGTCATAGTGTAGGACAAGGACCGAACCAGGGGCCGTCTGATTAAAAAGTAGACGGTTTTCCACCAAGCCACGGTCGCTGTAAAAATATAAAATTATATTAGGAAATGATTTTTGTAAGCTATTATTGAAAATCAAACCTTTATTTCAATTCAGACGTTTTATAACAATTTTACAATAGCAGATTTCTGTACATAAATAAGGTGTTTTTTGTATACTATTGATTTTTTTAACAATTAAGATGGTTGTACGTTTGAAATTGACTGTTTATTTTGAGGGTGTTATATTAATACATATTTTTTTTAGTAATATTTCTTTGCGTGATTTTTTAACTGATACCATGTGTAAAAATATAATATTACGTATATTTTATTTACTTTAAAATATTTATGATATTATTAACTTGTACATATAGTCAAGTAAATCATTTTATTATGAAGAGATATTATGTTAAAATATTTACAATTTATTGATAAAATAAACATTTTGTAATCCTAAAAAAATATCCAATAATAAGACCCTCGTCCAAACGTGTCCATTATTTTTAATTTCAGATGTTTTTAAAGCATACTAACTTTATATTCATTACATTTTCAGTGGATATTCTGAAACCATGTTCACTACAAGATAAAGAATGTCAAATTACATTAATGCAAAATATTTTAATTAATCTCTCCGAAAAAGGCGCACCTGAATATAGCATCCCATCGATTGATCCATTTCACGTGGAAAATTTAGATGCATCTATTGCCAAGGTGTTGGATTTTATATTTATCAGAGGTACTGTAACAGGTGTTAAAAAATGTATAATCAATGATGTGACGTAAGTAAAACAACTTATTTTTATTAACTTATAGCATTAAGGTTTTTATATAAGAGTAAATTCAATTCAGTTCTCATACCACTATGTACAACATAATTTGTTCAGGCTATTCTAAACTCCGGAGTTTCTAGAATTGTCTGAGATAAAATTTGATAGTGCAGCGCCTGTAGCCCAGCTAGCTAAGGTGATCTGACTCGATCATCGAAGCTAAGCAACGGCCGATGCGGACGATGTTTGGATAGATGACCATACACAAGACTGTCGTTTTATAAGTGGCAGATGAAAGGATCTGGGCGCTACCATGGATCAGATGACATGTTAAGTTGTAGCTGCCAGCTGTCTTAGAAACACAAGCAGCCGTCCTTAAGGCGGCTTGAAAACTTTCATCACCAGAGCTTAGCCACTTAGCCCTTAGCTGCTTCGTATGAGCAGTAGCAGTTGTTTCAAAGAAAAGGAGATTAATAAACACAAAAATGCATTGTTTAAATATCAAAATTAATAAATAAGACTGTTGAAAATACTCGTATGCACTAAAGTTCAGTTCTGTGATGTATACTCGTTATCTAACAAAAGGATACTGTTTTAGGTTATTTCGATGTAAAAATACATAGGTATTAAAGAGAACCGGTTGTGCTAATCAAGCTTGATATACATACGTATTTGAAACAAATGGCATTGTATATTTTTACTTGGCATACCTATTACCATTTAGTTTTTAAAATTAGAATTCATAGTTGAACTTATACTACCCAAATATAAAATGAATTCAAGATAAAGAACCGGACATACAAAAAATCCAAATATATTGACTTTACGAAAAAAATATAAGTCTCAAAAAATTCTACAAGTTCTTAACTAATATGTATTTATTTATGGCTCTTAAATAAAATAAAATGAGGACTCATTTCTCACACGCCTGGTTAGCACCTTACTAAACCATTTATAGTTTAAGTTTATATTATGGTTTCTAACACAACTGATACACTATACATACATACGTAAAATAATTTAGTTTGTAAAATTGAGAAGGCACTCGCTTCTGTAACACAGTGCATACTAGCTCAGAAGCCAGGACTACCTTTTAAAATAATACTGTAAATTTATTTACATCAATAAACACATATTTGATTTGATACATATAAATACGTCGATACCGATTTAACACCCAGACCGATAGCCAACAAATTTTATTCATCACAAAGATAAGGCCTTTAATATAACTATGTGTTATGTATAGAAGTACCACAACATCTGACGCAATGACAGTGGAACAGGTATGCCAGCGACCCAAGACCGTGCTCCGCTATTTTAAGGAGCTTGGATGGCTTGGGTAGGCTGGTAGGGGGAAATGCACAATACGCCTCTTGCAGGTTGTCAGTGCAGGTCTGATCGCCCCCATCATAGAATAAGAATAAGAACTAGGTATGTGTTTTATTTATTCCAGTATTGATATGGAACATTTGCTGGCTTCCATTGAACTAACAACTGATATCACGATAGAAGGAACGTATAATGTCACATCCAACACTGATGCCTTTGAAGCTATTTTTGGAGGAAACGCCCACGGAGAGGGCAATGGACGAATCGAAATAGGTTGGTAAAACATAATGCAATCAAAAAAAAACATAACTCCTTCTAAGGGGTCGTTAATCTTTCTAAGTTTTGATCACTAAGTACCTACATCTTTAAACGAGTGCGGCAGGATGATTTCTAACAGAGAGGAATGGCGCGGCATCGTCAGGCGCGTACTGTATGTCCCTTCCACTGCGTCTTCATGACGACCACGACCGCTCTGTCAAGAGCGTACCGACTTATAAGATAGGACCATACAGAGCGACGACGGTCTGCCTCCATCTAGCAAAGGGACCCCGGACAGATGTTGTGTCCGGAGACGGCCGACCGACGGTCATGTATTGTAGCTTGGTCCAGTCGTACGCGCGTTATAAATACCGCTCAGAACGCGCGTTCTGATTGGTAGCGGGCGATGAAGTGCGACAGAGACGCCACAGCTACTTCTGACTTACATATTTATTACTAGATGTAAAAGGCCAAGTCAAATGCGTTCAGCTTACGTCTGCGGTGGTATGCACGTTGCGGTTAAGAACACAACATTGCGACTATAGATATATACAAGGACAATGTCTTAATTTTATAGTTATTCCGTTATAAATTATTAATGGTAAAAAATATCGACAAAATAGCTTAAATTCCGTCTAAAATACCACTATAAGAATAGTTATACCTATTTTGTTACCAATTAGACTTATGAATTAGAAATGAAACTGGTTCAAAAAATTTAAAGCTAAGTTTTTTGAACCTGTTTTTTTTCATGTTGATACATCTAAATATGTATTTTGTGAAAATTTTAAGCGCCTACCTGTTTCTGTTATTTATATATCTACATATAGCAAAGGATATGAAAAAAATCATGTTCATTGTGTAGAGACACCCTGGTAGAGACACTAACTTATTGTATTTTTTTTAATTGGTATATAGTGGCACGGAAATTAATTGAGAAAATTCCAGTTTTCTATTTATAGTGGTTTCTGATATAAAGTCTGGTGACGGACAGATAGTCGGAGAGCGAAGTCTTAGCAATAAGCAATCCGGATCTTTTTTTAGATACGGAACCCTAAAAAAATAACAATAACATCACTGAGATATGAATATTGCCAAACTCAATATGTTTTTTTTTTTCAGAACAAATCAAACTGAAAATCGAGTTTCCTTTCAAAGTAGTGAAGCGTGGAGAGGATTTCTTTGTCACATCTGAGCTGAAAAAATACAAATACAGCTTTAAAATTCTTAAGAAAATTACCTTCCATGCAGATAATCTTTACTTGGGAGGAAAGGAGTCAAGTAAGTAGTACAAATATTACGAGTAATAAGAAGAAAAAAAAATATCCAGAGAGCGAAGTGACCAAAGGTGTTTTTTTTGTAACTAGATGAGCTAGTAACACTCTGGCCTAAGATAGAGCATGCCTAGGCTGGATTAACTGTCTTTCAAGGACACGCTGTGTGACTTGCCTATAACGTATGTTATTTATGGCAAATAAAGTTCTGTATTAAGTTTAGATAAATTTATTTAAATCAATCTTTATTCATACATGTCACAATATACAGTTAATATGTCAAAATTAATTTAAATTTATTACAAATTACTTAAATCTAAATAAATAACCCGCCCCTAATAGTTCCCGGTGCAAAGGTGCCCATCAGACTTGCAGCGTTCTCGCGCTGAATGGCAATCGCTATCCTTTGCACCAGTAATGTATTAAGTTAGTAAGTAAGCGTCTGATTGGCGACAGATTTTTCAACTTGAAGGCGAGCATTAAAAAAATCCTAACCACCATGCTATGGCTTATGGTATGGTGGATGCACCAAAAATGTATTGGCGGGGATCAAATTTACGGCCCTAAGGGATGTAAGGCGGCCGCTCGCCCGACTGTGTTGTCATCGCTTTAAATCTGAATTGGCTTTGTTCAAATGCTAGTATTTCTGAGTATAAGCCATAATCCACCACACTGGCCAAGTACGAGTTGGCAAATGACTCACGTCTTCGGATATTGCAGTCCTCAAACGTGTTAGTTTTCTCACGATATTTTCCTTCACCGTAAAGTGAGTGCAAATCCATACAAAACTTGAAAAACAAGTAATTAGTAGATAGATAGATATACTCTTTATTGCAACACAAAAGGAAATATAAATACAAAACAGAGAGAAAAATAGAAAAACAACTTTTAAACAACCTGCAACGTACAGGGCCAGGATTGAATCAGGACCGTCGAATTGAAAAGCAGACGTTTTTACTACCGAGCCACATTCGCTAATTCGTTTCGCCTATTTGTTTGAGGATCAAGAAGTAACAAACATAATATGTACACAGACACAAGCTTTCGCTTTTATAATATTAATAGAATGTAAGGTTCACAATCTTATTCTTTCTTTATTTTCAGGCAAAGATATCATAAAGCTGGTGAACGAGAATTGGACTTTGCTAGTGGATGCTTTTGGCAGTCACTTCCTGAAAGTTGCGGTGAAATTCATGAATCCCTTTATTAAGAACATCTTCGGCAATGTTCCTACAAAGTATTACATAAAAGAAGACCTATCAAAATATGTTACATGAAATAAAAATTGTTGACCTTTTATATGTCTTTTTCTTTTGCAAAGTTATAAAAATGATGATCTAGGTTTTGAGCTAGGACCAGAGACTTGGTCTCTAAATAAGGCGTGGCTTCCTGAGGCGTTTATCCGGGATAAAGGTAGTCTTTGTGTTATTCCAGGTAGTATTCTATGTCTATATCCAATTTAATCCGAATTGGTAAAAAACAAAATGCGCGAAGGAGCAACAAACATACACTTAACATATTATGATGTTACATAGATACATGTATGTGTCTGAAAATAAAACACAGTGTGTTTTTAATAAAAATTAGTCTATGTAGTAATTAATCCAGAGTCAAAGCTTTCTTCATATCAAATTTCATTGCAATCAGTTTTGTCGTTCGAGCGTGAAGAAGTGACAAGCATACACACGTACACACTAGCTTTCGTATTTATAGGTAATACTAGTAGGATCCACAATGTTCTTAGAACTTGCTCATAAAAACTTTGTGTATACATACCAAGAAAAAACTGTTTCAATGAAACCAGACTAAGCTAGACAATTAATTTATTAATTAACTGTTTTGACTTAATTTTTGTGGACTGGAACCGCAAAAATGAGTATATACAATTGACTAAACAAATATTAAACCAAAGATAATGAAAAAAGTAACTGAAGAGACGCATTTAGATAATAATAATTAATTTTATTTTCATCAAACATAGGTAGGGTGATATGGGAGCAAAATAGCATATTATGTATTTTGAAAAATCTCTTACAAATCTATGTTGATATAGCTAAGGTTTATTCAATTTTGTTATCTACTCGTATGAATCAGTGTTTAAGCCTTTGCCATAGTCCCAAAGCAAAGAAAAGTTCACACGATATTTTTTCTTGTTATAATCATCATTTTAGAAGGTTGTCCTTCAGGCAGTAATAAAGAAATTAAAACGAATTTTACTTTATTTTGTGGGGTATATATATTATAGAATCTTTAAAGCTTATAATTTTGACTTATAAACTCAGGCGTTACTTTGCGGAAATCCATTATAAATAGAAGACAAAATTAAATATTTAGTGTACTTCCGCTGTGATCCGAAATCCAAATTAAGACAAGTAAAGGAAAAATTAACTAAGATAAATTAACTAAGATTAATTAAGATTAACGTTACGTATCACAATTCGGAAATTCTTAATAAGTGTAATTATAAATAATTACACGTGTTTCGCCTAACCACAAGGCATCATCAGGAGATGCTGACTCTTCGAACGACAAGTCGAGAGTACTCTCGGCTTGTCGTTCGAAGAGTCAGCATGAAGCATGAGAAGAGTTAATTTATCTTAGTTAATTAATCTTAGTAAATTTTTCCTTTACTTGTCTTAATTTGGATTTCGGATCACAACGGAAGTACACTAAATATTTAATTTTGTCTTCAGCTTATAATTTTATAATTGAATATTGTTGATTTTATATGAATTAATTGTGAAAAATGCCTACTGCTTTGTGTCAGACGCTTCGAGCAAGTATGATATACCAATAGTGCGGATGAACTTGGTCCAACATCGTACAATGAACTTATTCTGCTACTGATTGTCTTGACACTTATTTTGTAAGGAATTTTTCAACAAGATATGTATCTGGTTATTCGTGATTCATACCCACTAAAACCCCATCATTTGATGACCTAGTTGGCGTAATGGTTACTATGCCAGACTACCAATCAGAAGGTTCCGGGTTCGATACCCGTCACGGTCAATATCTTTGTGATGAACTAAATTTGTTGGCTGTCGGTCCAGGTTTTTAAATATGTATCTATATAAAATATGTATAATTATGTAGTATATCAGTTGTGTTAGCAAACAATATTCCAACTAGATATGGTTCAGTATGGGGTTAAACATAAAAAAAGCGCTAGGAAGAAACGGCGTTTTTTTTGTCACCATGAGGCGTGATCACATAAAGTACCGACACCCTGGTCTACGATGGAGTATACTTAGTTTGGAACTCGTTGGATATGCAATATTGCATATGTATGAATTAATTACAAGCTTGTTACAACGTACCAAGGATTTCCTACAAAAAAACACTTCAAAAAACTTCTATATCAGATTTTGCTACAAACACTAAGCAAAAATGAAAATGAATAGACTTTTATCTAGATTAAAGTCTTTTTCAGCACCGTACCGCGTTTTTAGAGTTTTTATGTAAATAATTAACATACATATATTATTATCCGGTATAAATACTATATAATGAGCCTGAGAGTCATATTTTAGTTATATCTTGTTCGTCAGTTAATCTAGCAACAATGGTGTTTCTAAAAGTTTTGTTGTTTATTTTGGTTTCCTGTTTAGAGTATTCAAATTGTGCTTTTGGTGAGAACATCTTTGTTATATACTACGTAGAAATATTTAATATGTGCAGAAATAAATATTCAGATTTTTTAATAGTTATAATTAATTTCATGATCATTACTTTATAAGATATCAGTTTTAAAACACGTTTATAAAGGATTTTTTTACTAAAACAATTGAGTTCCATAGAAATCATCTTAATTAAAATATAGGAGGTTTTTTAACTGTAACTTTTTGTTGCATAATTATAATTATATAATTAGTTTTATTATTAATTATTACAATTCAGGAATGTACGTAAAGATAAGAAATGAAGTATCAAATAAGAGCAAAATTCGTGAAATTTAAAATTTTTACAAACCTTGAAATGGGCGTGGTTTTATCTATACTAAAATTATAAAGAGCAAAAGTGGTTTTTTTTTGTTTTAGACGAATATGCTCCAAAACAACTGAACTGATTTAAAAATCGGGAAAAATACATTATTCCCGAGTAACATAAGCCTATATGTTACTTGGGAGTAATGGAGTTTCCAACATAAAATATTTTCTCAAATCAGTTCAGTTATTTGGGAGCCTATTCGCGTCAAACAAACCATTTTTTTTACAATTAATGGCTTGCACTTGATCACAATTCACCTGATGGCAAGCGACATTATGATCTATGGTGGAGTGCGCTTAGCCGGCAAAAATCGGTTCACTCTTGCTTTGAAAACTGCCAGATTGTAGCTTTCAGGGAACTTGACAAACTTTACCCCTTATTAATAATAGTATAGATATTGATTAGTGTAAAATGACTACGCTCACAATCTTGATATTTTTTCAGTGAACTCTCTGAAAGTCTGTTCACTACAAGACAAGGAATGTCAAATAGCAACACTGCAAAATGCCTTAATAAACCTCTCCGAGGAAGGTGCTCCCGAGTATAACATACCACCGATTGACCCGATTCATATCAAACATTTGGACGGATCCATTCCAAATGTCCTGAGTATTGTATTTGACGATGGCATTGTGGAAGGTGTTAAGAATTGTGTCATTAATGATTTGACGTAAGTAAACATCTCAATATTATTAAACACACCTGTTTTACATACATACACTTTCACATAATAACATAAGTAAGGGTTTTTGACGACCTCGTTGATGTAATGTTAGCATACAATTCAGAAATCTGCAGACTGCCAGCCAGAGGGCCCCGGGTTCGATTCCCGGGAAGTTCAGGAAGTTCCTTTGTGATGAACTAAATTTGTTTGCTGTTCGTCTGAGTATTAAATATGTATCGATGTAATGTATTTTTGTATGTATATGTATCATAACAGTTATATTTGCAACCATATTAAATAAATAATAAATATCCTTTATTGACTTCAAAGTAACAAATACACTATTAAAATAAAATTATTGGTGCTGATTTAGTCATAGATTGTGTTTCAACACTAATGACTTCTCCCACAGAGTTTTACAAGTCTTGGTTATTTTATACATTTATTTATTTCAGCGTTGATATGGATCGTTTTCATGCTTCTATTGAAGTAACGTGCGATATAACAATAAGTGGCAAGTATAAGGTGAAGTCCACCACTGACATCCTTGTAACTCTTTTTGGAGGAAATGCCCATGGCGAAGGAAATGGAAAAATTGAAATAGGTAAGGTAAAGTAAGGGATTTCTGTATCGGTAATACGCAGACCACCAAGCCACCGACGCTGATTTGAGTACGGAAATAAATACAATTTAACCTTCACTAACCATATGGAGGGTGATAGCTTGTGACCCTTTACCGAGACTCTTTAACAATATCATATTTTATCTGGCGTCTAACAATTGACACATACACACATTAGTTAGTTAGTTAGTCTATGTACGTCAAGGTCTTTCAATGATAAGCTGTAGGGTTGAAACTCTTAAAGTTTTCGTTAAAGTTCAACTTGCGATTGCTTGAAATCTATGATACTTAGAATAATAAAATCTTTTGAACTAAATTCCAAATATGTCTAGGAATGCGTAATTTAAGTATTGTCACGCCGTTCAGAAGTACCTTGTTTATTTTAAATATTAAGTACAGGTAGGCCTTTGAGCAGTAGGGTTTTTTAAGGTAAGTAAAATAGTTCGTATAAAAAGGTTATAAACGTTTATTTTTTATTCATATTTGAATTTGAAGCAATGACAGCTTAATCAGGCATACCGCTTTACGTTCCAAAAGTCATGGGTTGGAACTCCGCATCATGGGCTTGAGCTTTTTCGATGATAGAAAATCGTGAGGAAACCATTTGGTGGTAGGGCGTTTTCAAATTTTCGCCTAGCTAGCAGTTACCCTTAAGTTTAAAAATATATCGACAAGCACCTGTAGGTGTGTGTTCCAGCTGTCTCCTTGAGAGCCAGTTTTTCTTAACTAGGCATGCTCCTAATGAAGCTAACCCATGATGCCCCCTACCATCAAAGCCTAGCTATTTGATGGTTAAATGCGATTACCAATAAAGCAATCCCTTGTTTTTATCATAAACAATGACGGACATAAACATTTGGAGCATATGATAAAATAAAATATCAGAAATGTATGTGTGTGATAAAATTGTTTTAAAAAACAAACAACCGACTTCAAAAACACAACTAAAAAGGGAAAAATAATTTTAAGCCTAAATCAAATCAAGAATATATAAATAGAATAGGAGAGTTTATTTCATGTACTTATAAAAACTATTTGCAATTTTTACTAATCCTGTATTCTAGGAGTCGGTGCCAGCAAAGAAAGACAATTGAAAATAGTTTTCTTAACAAACATTAATTTGTTCTTATTAGATGGCACCGACTTCAAGAATACAGGATTACTAAAAATTGCAAATAGTTTTTATAAGTACATGAAATAAACTCTCCTATTCTATTTATATATTCTTGATTTGATTTAGGCTTAAAATTATTTTTCCCTTTTTAGTTGTGTTTTTGAAGTCGGTTGTTTGTTTTTTAAAACAATTTTATTTTTACATTTTTAGTGGTTGGTAATGATATTTTGTCTAAGTTTTAGCTATGGAGAGCCAAATAAACTTCACGATGAAAAAAATTTGGCGTGTGCCAGGCAGGCAACCAATTGGGAGCAAATCGAGCTGGTTGCGAGCGAAGCGAGCTATACGCGAGCGAAGCGAGCGCAAAAATTTTCACCGTATTTGTCCCAACCGTTTGAGCATAAAGAAGTCCAAAGCAGCACAAATCACATAATGTTTGTTGTGTCAAAACGTACTAGAACCAAGTGCGAGCGAAAAGAGATGAATGCGAGCGAAGCGAGCTATGCGCGAGCGAAGCGAGCGCGAAAATTTTCACCGTATTTGTTCCAACCGTTTGAGCATAAAGAAGTCCAAAGCAGCACAAATTACAAAATGTTTGTTGTGTCAAAACGTACTAGAACCAAGTGTGAGCGAAAAGAGGTGGATGCGAGCGAAGCGAGCTATGCGCGAGCGAAGCGAGCGCGAAAATTTTCACTGTATTTGTTCCAACCGTTTGAGCATAAAGAAGTCCAAAGCAGCACAAATCACATAATGTTTGTTGTGTCAAAACGTACTAGAACCAAGTGCGAGCGAAAAGAGATGAATGCGAGCGAAGCGAGCTATGCGCGAGCGAAGCGAGCGCGAAAAATTTCACCGTATTTGTTCCAACCGTTTGAGCATAAAGAAGTCCAAAGCAGCACAAATCACATAATGTTTGTTGTGTCAAAACTTACTAGAACCAAGTGCTAGCGAAGCGAGCGCAAAAATTTCACCGTATTTGTTCGAACCGTTTGAACATAAACAAGTCCAAAGCAGCACAAATTACATAATGTTTGTTGTGTCAAAACGTACTAGAACCAATCGCGAGCGAAGCGAGCTGGATGCGAGCGAAGCGAGCTTTGCGCGAGCGAAGCGAGCGCGAATATTTTCACCGTATTTGTTCGAACCGTTTGAAGTCCAAAGCAGCACAAATTATATAATATTTGGAGTGTCATAAGCCCAGAACATCCTGGGGGAAATTCGAACGAAGCGGGATAACTCCTAGCGAAGCGATCGCGTAAATATTTTCCTTATCCGTTCGTGGGTCTTGTCTATTAATATATCAAATTTTACAATTCCTTCTTCCACTAAGTATGACCCAAGTGGCCAAGCTCTGGCGTGGAGAGTTTTTCAAGCCCCTGATTTAGTTTGACCCCTGCTTGTACTAAGAGTAGTGGTCCAGGCCCAACAAATTAACGTGTTATCCGAAGCACAGTAATGCCCAGACGAAAATATCACATTTTTTTATGGAAGTCTTGTGCATGGTCACCCATCCAAAGACTGGCCGCATGGGCCGTTGCTAAGCCTCGATGTTCGCGTCAGATTACTTTTGTTAGCCAGACTATAAGCTGCCGATTTTATGAGCGAAATCTGTATTGCCGTATGAGCGCGAAGAAGTAAAATAGGTTATCGAGTTATTTGGGCTTCCCACGGGAATAGCAATGACTTTTAAGATAAAAAGTAACCTTCGTGTTATACAAGGTCTAGTCTACCCCCTATATCAAATTTTAGCGAAATCAGTGTGTCATGTGTTATTTGGTGCATCCCACGGGAACAATAATTATTTTCGGGATAAAAAGTAGCCTATGTGTAAACACATAGTCTAACCTATCTTCATTCCAAATTTCATCAATGTCAGTACAACCGTTCGAGCGTGAAGAAGTTAAAAAGATGTATATGTTATTTGGTGCATCCCACGGGAATAGTATTTATTTTCGGGATAAAAAGTAGCGTGTGTGTTAACACATAGTCTTACCTATTTTCTTCTCAAATTTCATGAATATCAGTACAGCCAAACGAGCGTGAATCTCTCTTCGTGCGTAAAAATAACCTAACTTTTTAGGTTTTTCTTCGATTTCCCTAGGAGTCCATCATCAGAACCAGTTTTGGTGACAATGGGACCAATTCAGTACCATACTCTTTCAATTAAAAAAAGAATTTTGAGAATCGATCCACAAATGGCTAAGAAATCGGTGAACATACATAAAAAAAAAAAAAAATACATACACGTCGAATATATAACCTCCTCCTTTTTGAAGTCGGTTAAAAAGTGCAAAAAGAAACCAACCGATGAAAAGTTGTAAACAAATGTTTTTCTTTTCAGAACAAGTTAAACTCAAGATTGAGTTTCCCTTCAAAGTAGAAAAGCGTGGCGACGATTTCTTTTTCACATCTGACCTAAAACAATACAAAAACAGTTTCAAAATTCTTAAGAAAGTAACTATCGACGCTGACAGTATTTACTTGGGAGAAAAAGAGTCAAGTAAGTTGCCCAAGTTTATTAATACAACTAAATCTGGGTGAAGTGATCGAGTGAGTGAAGCGATTAAAGTCGTTCTTATGCCCAATATCCATCTATCTCCATATGCATATGCATTTACTACTGTAGTAAAATATGGATAAATATTTAATTATAAAAATAAAACTTGTTACCGCTTAAACAATTGAATAAATATTATTGTAAATTAAAAATAAACAGATGATTTAAAGAAAATTAACTAAAGCAAATTATTAAGAGAACTTATTTCAAAAATAACAAACGAACTTTCTTTTCCAGGCAAGGACATTTTAAAACTGGTGAACGAGAATTGGAGATTGCTAGTGGATGCTTTTGGCGGTCATTTTATGGATGTAGCGGTTGGATACATGTACCCCTTCTTGTTAAATTTCTTCAATAATGTTCCGGCAAAGTATTATATACAAGAAGATTTATCTAAGTATGTTAAATGAGATAATAATATAATTAAAGTCTGCTGTCTGGTAAAAATTGTAAATGCATATTTACATGTATACATGTATTTAAACAATTGTTACTCTAAAACCAAATATTTGTATCTGTTTTACTTTTGAATAAAAATTGATTAAAAAGATCTCAAAATTTTATTTTTAATACCTTACTGACATTTCACTATCCAACCTTTAAATCCAGCCGTATAATTCAAGTAAGCCGTAGATGTGGCTCTTATCTATAGGACCGCTTTTTTGTCTTATCTATAATATTTAGTCCTTATTAAACTATTTGTGTAAATTAGCATACATATAATGTTAAGATCTGTAGAACAGGTTTGAAAAACGAAAAGAAATATTACTCGTATGTTCTAAAAACTTTAAATCTAGTAGCACAAGAGATTATAGTGTAAACGAATTTTATATCAGTTTTTTTTTATTTCTCATCCTAACTAATTTACTTTAATAGCAAAAATAAATAAATATACATGTTAATAGAAAACGTTGATATAGGTTAGGTATCTATTTTTTATAAACTATCTTAGAATTCTTCTTCTAAAAATATCAAGGTTTCAAATAAATCACTTCTTAAAATATTCACGTACAATAGCCCAATTTAATTATATTATTTATGAAGTGTCAGATTAATACAAAAACTAAACGATTACCAAAACTTAAAATGAATAATGTTTTAAGCACATTGAATTGAATTTGCATAATCAAATTAAGATTTTGATTGCATGCTATTTTTTACACTAAATGTGCGTGCGCTTGATAACAATTCACCTGATCCTTTCATTTCCATTTCCGCCTTGCCCAGAGTTTGACACACTAATAGTTATGACAATTTTTTTAATTTTTTTAATATAAGGAGGACACATCTCACACACGGCTGGTTAGCCTCATACTCAACCATTTCTAGTTTGTATTATGGTAGCTATTACAACTGATATACTACATATACATACATACATACATATTATATATAAATACATACTTAACACCCAGACCCACAGCCAACAAATTCAATTAAGCACAAAAATGTTGGCCGTGCCGGGAATCGAACCCGGAACCTTCTGAATGGCAGTCCAGCAAGGTTACCTTTACGCCAACGAGGTCGTAAATTTTTGCTATGCTTAATTTAAAAGTGTTTGATCATCGTTTTTTTGTACGCAATAAAGTCCAATAAATATTATATTATTCATATTTTTTTCAATCAGAAAGGAAAAGCAATTAAACCTATTGTGTAAAGCCATGAAATGCAAATACGAATAAAATAAAAAAATAATAATAGTTTAAAAAACTAAAAAAACACGCGTATCTGGCCGTTTTAAGTGGGTCAAAATCGCGCCCAAAGAAGTCGGTTACAAACAAAAACACAAAAAAGTAATAATTTTATCAAATAAGTGTATTGTCATCGGTCCTCAATAAATCTACAAAGTTTCAACGAAATCTGGCCGTTTAAAGTGGGTCAAAATCCGCCCAAAGAAGTCGGTTACAAACAAACATACAGGTGAAGCTAATTAAAGCGTGTAAAAATAGAATGCAATACGATACATAATACATACACGTCCTGGCATTTGTGAAAACGTGCGTTTCTATTCACGTGCGCTGTTGACACTGTTTGTATTTACCTTCGCTAATGAAGACCTCAACCCTGCAATTTGAGTTAGTTGTTTATAAAATGGAAGAGCAAACAACCGAGTAGCAGTGTCATTGCTACGAGAGCTATACAAGTGGTTCCCCAGGGAACAAAATGGGGCAAGCGCTCGGTTTGTCCGCAATTGTGAATTATGTACGTACATTAGCTCTGCAGGACTACGTATTTTATCTAGTTTTATGAATAGTTTCTAGGGTTCCGTACCTAAGAGGTAAAAACGGGACCCTATTACTAAGACTCCGCTGTCTGTCTGTCTTCATAGCTAGAAAGCTGAAACTCTCACAAGATATGTATTTCCCGTGCCGCTAGACAATAAATACTAAAAATAAAAATAAAAAAAAAGAATTTTGCGGATCGATCCACAAATGGCTGAGAAATCGGTGAACATACATAAAAAAATACATACAGTCGAATATATTATAACCTCCTCCTTTTTTTAAGTCGGTTAAAAACTACTAAGGGCGTCCACATACAATAAACGTGTTTTTTCCTTTTTTGCTATATATCAATAACGGTAGCTGCTAGACACTTAAAATTTTCACAAAATATATTTGGTGTCAAATTAAATTGTAAAATTTAGTAAAAATGAATATTTTAGGCGGGCTCTCAAACAACAATGGTACGGAACCCTTCATGCGCGAGCCTAACTCGCACTTGGCCAATTACTTTTACTCTTTACAGCTAATCTTTTGACGCGAAACCACACGTGTAGGTGACACTATAGCCTAAGGTGGAGCATGCCTAGTCTGGGGTAACTGGCTCTCAAGAAAGCTGCTGGAATAAAGAACTAGTTGCTTGGCGACAGATTTTTCTACTTGAGGGTGTTTGCTAGCCAAGCGAGCACTTGAAAATACTCTACCACTATGCTATGGTTTCCTCACAAAGTCTTCCTTCACTGGAAACTTGATCTCATTGTCGGGGATCGAACCCATGGCCTGTGGGAAGTGAAGCGGCCGCACGTTTTACTAAGCTGTCATCGCTTCGTTTCCAGCCACTCCTATGTTATAGTAGATTTATGAACACTTTAAATGTTTTAAAACTTGTTTATAATTTTATGCGCTTGCGATGACTTGTCGGATTTGGCTTTTTTGCACAATATTTCGATGTTATGTCTGTAATTATTAACGTGGCTTAGTTACAAAGTTATTTTAATTAAAATGATGCGTTTTTATTGCAATATAATTTGTGAAGAATGTAGCAAAATACTTATTTACGGCACGTCAAAAATGTGAATGACTAATTCCGGGTACTCACAATTTTCCAATTGAAGGACACAATTTAAAAAAAAACTGTCGAAAGAATGTAACGTTATCGTGTTTTTAGTATTTACTACCGATTTTGATGACTGAATTTAATATGGTAAAAAAATATAAAGAAAACTAGAAAACCCGGCGAACGCCGTTTCGCCACAAAGTTGAAAATTTCTTTGAATTTTGTTTGCTGCAAACCTCACGGAGCCCGAGACATTTCCAACGAATGCAAAACTGTCGAAATCGGTTCGTGTGTTCTGGAGTTATAGTCAGGAAAGCCCGTCAGGAAAGCCCACTTATTTTTATATAATCTTAATAATTATATATAAATATCGTGTCACAATGTTTGTCCTCAATGGACTCCTAAACTACTTAACCGATTATAATAAAATTCACACACCATGTGCATGCAGTTAGGTCCAACTTGAGAGATAGGATAGTTTAAATCTCAAATTATAGTCGCAATTTGATTTTATTGCTAACTATTGCCTGTTATTATTTGACAGTCTATCTGTTAATTCCAAATAATTCTAACAGATGTCGATACCTTTCGACTGGGTTGAGTAAGTAATCAATTGATGGCGCTGCTATGGTAAATCTACGAACGTGTCATATAAGCTACACTATCTATTTTTCATACCCCTAAGCTCAGAATACCTGTATTCTGAGCCCCTAAGTGAGGCAAAACAACGTGTGCCGGGTCAGCTAGTAGATTATAGATCACATAGCTACGATTTTATCAATCTTGGATACCAACAAGACCCATAACAACAAAGACTTTGCTGTCTGTAAAAATCCGACTAGCATTTGGCCAAGACTTAATTTTACCAAAATTTAATTTATTTATTATTGTATTAAATTTTTGCAACAAAAAACAAAGTAAAAACCGTAACCTCTGTCACTCCAACCATTAATTAGTCTGTGAATGAAGGTTTCGGCACAAAGCTTTAATGAACTATGCGGGCTATAATGATGGCCACACGGGCAATTAGGTAAATTCAGGGTTGCCATACGTAAGGGTTGTGTTTTGACTACAGAAATAATGACTTAGGGAATTTTTAAACATTTATAAATATAACAATCTGAATTAGCCAAGTGGGCAAAACTTTATACTAAAATCACAATTAATAGGCGCTTGTCCGTAACTCGTGAAGTAAAATATTTAGGTTTAAGATACTTATAATGCCTCTGACGAATGAATAAAAGTTATATAGTAACACCATAATGTAAATGGAACAAATTTTAAATGCATTACCCCAAACTTTTTTCACTTCTTTATAAAAATAATGAATTTTTTACTATATTTTTAGACACTACACACTTACACTCCACTTTAAAACTCGATACAAAAATGACGCGTTATAAATTTGTCGTATCTCTCTCTGTCTCCGCTCCGGAACGAAAGAATCGGTTTAGATTTAGTGTTTTTTTAAAACTATGTTTGATGCATAATCATAAGCAGCCCACTATACGTTCCCACTGCTGGGACCCAGGTCTTTTTTTCGCGAGATAAGAGATTTAAGTTATAATCCATCGCGCTGGCCAAGTGCAGGTTGGCGGATGACACACGTCATCGGATGTTGTGGTCCTCGAACATGTCGGTTCCCTCACGATGTTTTCCTTCATCCTAAAGGGAGTGCAATTCCACATTTAATATGAAAAACAAGTCATTGATGTAGGGCTAGGATCGAAGTAGGGGTCATTTGATTGAAAAGCAGACGTTTTCCCACCGAGCCACACTCGCTTTATACGTCTTTGATGAAAATCTGACAAATCCAAAATTTGAATTTAGACTTGTTATAATAAAAAGTGGTGACCCTACACCTAACCTTTTAATTACGCATAATATTATGGAGGCGAATCTTAAAGGGTCCGTTACACAATTAGCTGCAGAGATGATTCATTAGGAACAAAGGACGTAATGGGGCGAAAGTCAGTCGCGATCTGGACGTAACAACGTCAAGGCAAAGTACACTCCCTGGCAGTAAAAAAATACACATCAATAATATGAATATTTTTTGATAAAACGCTTTTATTGTGAGGTTTAAGAAACATTAGTAAAAAAACTCAAAAACTCTGCCTGAGCCTTCAGAGAGTTTTAAAATAATAATTAAATAGGATCTACTAATAAGCGTGCTATATCGTAAGCTTTGTAGACTACGTGACTTATTATCAGCAAAACTATTGACAAACGCAAATCCATACTTCATAATAATAATTGGAAAGAATTCGTATCTCTTATTTCGAATGTTTTAATCATCTACATCATCATCATTATTAGCCTCTTCAGTGTCCGCTGCTGGACATAAGCCTCTCCTAAGGCCCGCTACGTGACCTTATCCTGGGCATATCGTCTCCACTCATTGCCTGCGTTAATATTAGCAGTAAACAATACGTCCATATACTAAAATACTTTCTATAGCACCTTAAGTACATCTGTTTCCTAATTGCGGATAAATGTTTTACATACATAAGTTTCATTAATAATACTCAGTTTTAGTAATGAAACTTTTTAATTGTTTTTCAATTTTATTATTAATATTAATACTTAAAGCTTGAATTAAAAATACTGAAGACTTATTTCTTATTGAACGGATGAAAACACAATAGTTTTCCGATTTTAAAATATCGCGACGTGCCCATAATATGTGCTGACACTACAGCATATCAAGTGTCAATTTAGAAGTGATCTGTCGCGACACAGAATAAACTTATTTACGACAGTTTCTGTCTGTTACAATTCTTTTCTTTTTTTTCTTTATAACAATAAATATTCTTTATAGTAAAAGACACTGATTTATATATTGTATCGTTTTCGGTAGGTACTAATGGCCAATATTATTGTTTTGAAAAAATGCTCCCAGCATTACAATTATTAATAATAAAGTGTATAAAATTTTAAGAGAAATCTTTTTAAGTTAACCAAATAATTGTAGAAAAAATACAGTTTTATCTAACAAAGAAACCAGCATGCTTGAAATGTATAGTTGGTTAAAAATAAGCAAATGTATTTCAGCAACGGATTTGGCAAAGTGCCTAGTGAGGTTCAATAGTATTTTTGTATTTTATATTATTCTATCGTACTAAATATTTTTTTAAATCTTAGATAAAGATGTTGTGAACTCAGTTTTGTTCGCAGTATTAATTCACGTACTAAAGATCGCTGAACTTTTAGAAATATGAACTGCATTTGTTCATTTATTTCAGTCTGTTTTCAACCACGCATTTCAGTCAACGTGCGTGAAAAAAAAGAATCTACACGTTTTCTGAGTATTTTATGATCCTGTTTTATGTTGCAAAGAACACTACACTTCATGTCTGCATTTGGTACGAGCACGTGTCTGTTGACGGTTAAACTTACTGGCACATACTGAAACACGATATCAAATACGAGGTGGAGGGCTTACTTTAGGATGAAGAGTCTATATAGGGATAAGAATTTAGGTAAGAGGTTTGTGGTTGAGTAAAAGTAAGACTCATTGAGAGTTCATTTAAAATTCTACATGAGTTATTGGATTATACGCAATTAATTATTCTAATACCTTAGTGATCTGTGATCAAATTGGGCTAGTTTCCAACTTGTCCTTTGCGCACTATTAGTTGAAGGTCAAAACCTACCTACATGACTTGATACCTTTTTAATCAAAAAATGATATTTCGAATCGTCTAAACCTTTGAGAGTAGGTATCCAGAAAAATCCATAGCAAACTCCGACGATTTGAGAATCTTCTCCGATTTATATCAAAAATCTGTTATAGCACACAAAAAAGCAGTTAGGTGAATCTTTCCGATCCTATTTATAAATATAAATGTGTGTATGTTTGTTACTTCTTCGCGCTCAAACGGCTGAACTAATTTGGCCGCAATTTGTTATGCCTTGGATTAACTCATAGCCAACCTATTTTACCGGATTAACAAGGGCGACACCGCGGAGCGCAGTTAGTCAAAAATACATTCACAAAATTCAAGCCAAAATCTTCCGATAAAGTTTAATTATGCTGTTTGTTTTTTATCTGTTTCATGGGATAAGATAAACAAACTTTTGAACGAGTTATGGAATGAGTAATCGGTGAAGTGGGACCTTTCATTTCTCGGCATTGCTATCGTTAACAATGTCGCTATTTTGTTAGAAAAGGTTCCGTATGACGTACTTAATATAAGTTAAACATGTTGAAAAATAATGCAAAAAATATGATTGTTGTATGGGGAAATCATTTTTTATAGTTAGGTAACTAGTTTTTAGTATTTATTGTTTTAGCAGCAACAAAGGCCATCACTGGTCATAAGATACAGCCTGGTTACAGACGCACAGCGAAATCTTAGTAATAAGGCCCTGCTGGTACTCATTGGGTACGGATCCCTAAAAAGGTAGTACCTATTAGTAATATCTATTAACTAAAGTATAGCTTCGTGTACACACGAACTGTAAGGAATCAATATAAATTTAGACATTTTTTATATGTGTTAAGTCATCGATTATTATTATTATTTTTTACTCTGAATAGGTCAGCGCTTGACCGCAATTCACCCGATGGTAAGTGATATGAGGTCTACGGTGGATCGCGCTTACCTACAAGGAACCGTTTCACTCTCGTCTTGAACATCGCTAGATTGTAGTCATTTGGGAACAGGGAATTCCGCAAGTCAAGGAATTCCAAAGTTTGGCGGACAAGATAAAGAAACAATACTCAAGTATCATACTCAGGTTTATAATAAGGTGTTGGTTCAATTATACTATTAGGACATGGGATACTTACAACTAACTAAATGGTTGTATGTAACACAATTTTACATACAATCATTTCATCATCATCAGCCCGACGGCTTCCACTGGGCATAGGCCTCTCCCAAGCCCACGCGACCGTACCCGTACCGACCGTACCCAGTTTTATAAATAGTTATTAATGAAACTGTAATTTTAAACACATAATTAATATTAAAAAGGTGTTTAATCTTTATTTAAAATTTAATCTTGCTATAAAATAAGGCTTACAAATTTCAACGGAAAAGGTTAAATTTAATTGGTTAGTTAATCATTTTATATCCTTAACCTTAAATTTGAACAATGTGTTAGATAGGCTACTTTTAACCCTTAAAATGCGGTATCTGCAATGAAATAACATTATTTCATGAAATTATGCTTGAACATTGCCCATCGTGACATTGTCGTAAAGGTATGTTCACATTTTATTTTGCTTTACTATACATTTTTACAGTACACCACAAGAGCAAATCAGAGGTCCTGAGGCGGCTAGAAGACAGATACTAGAGCTTGGGCACTCAGCATATAAGAAGAAGAATACCAACAAAGAAAACTAATTAATTAAATAAAGACAAGAGAGTAAATAAGCAAAATAAAGACCTCTTTGCTACTTGTGATTTTTCTCAAGCCAACCGTTGTATAGATAAGCCATTTGAGACCTCGATCGGTACTAAATAAATATATTACTTAACTTAGTTAGTTTACTATATATTATATATTAAACTAACTATAAACGCAAAATAAAATCTTTGTGCAGTACTTAATTTAAATACTGAGTTTCTTCTATTTTTAAAGCTGAATATTCGTTTTTTTTTATGTTTCAATTAAAAGTGAAGGCTCTACAGAGGTACTTAACCTTCATGAATATATTATTAGTTTAGAAACTCGGACATTTTATCCCGATTAATATAGAGCAAGGAAAGATAAAAAATTGATATATTAAAAAAAAAAAAATCATTCCTTTGGCCTTGAATTAATAAATATTATTTAAACTAATTAAATATGAAAATTTAAATTTGAAAAAATTCAGGTGCCTACAGGACAGATCAATAAACAATAATCCGTGGTCAAAAACTTTTTTTTTTTTCAGCGGTACTTCATTGTTTTCGAAAACTATCTAGATGCCATTCAGAATCGAATAACACCTCCATCATAATTTTCGGAGACTGCTGAAAAAAGTTGACCAAAAAGGCACTAGACTAGAAAGTTAAAAAAAAATAAAGAATAATACTCGATGTCCATTGTGTTCAAGCCTTACTTGTTCAAGACGGCAGCGGGTGCGGTTTCCGTTTCGATGGCCTTAAATTTTAATTAAACCATGTAATGCCTCCGGGGGGTAGCCTCGAGATAGGGGAAGTAACGTATAAAATGTACTTCAATAAGTTGTTATGTCACTTAAACTAGATAAAATAATGGAACTAACATTTTGGGAGAGAAGTTGTGCAACAGATATTATTATTATGTCAAGTTTTTCTTACATTTATTGCCTATACAAATACAAATACAAATCATTTATTGATAACACCAAAGTTACAAGTCAAATAATAATAATATCATTACAAAAGTATATGATATGTATCCATGTCAATTTTCAATTATATTCTAGTACTATAATATCATTACAATAGTATATGATATTAATCATAATGTCAATTTTCACTACTAATTCTAGTATCTAATATAATATCAATACAAAAGTATATGATATGAATCAAATGTCAATTTGTCAATTTAAATGTCAATTTTCAAATTTAGATAATCATTTATATTGTACAAAGTTTTATCTAATAGCCAAACCCTGAGTCTAGTCTTAAAGCTGGCCTAAATAATAGAGATATCAATTGTATGTTTGTATCCACTTTGCTTGTGATAAATACCTACATATGAATTTTCTTACTAAAGAGGAGATAGGTACATGCTAGTAAAAGGTGTATGGGAATGGTATTGCAAGGAAGAAGGGCAAGAGATGACCTAAGAAGATATGGATGGAGTGTGTCAGTGAGGATAAGAGAGAGAAAGGAGAAAGTGTAAAGATAACGACTGATAAAGAAGAGTGGAAGAAGAACATTTACTGTGCCTACCCCACCTAGTGGGATAAAGCAAAGATGAAGCAGAAAGAAGGAGATACTAATTATCTTACCAAAAATAAATTTAACTAAGCTTGTTATTTAATTTAACGTTAACTTAACTTTAACTTTACGTTAATTTATTTTAATTTATGGTTGTACAAAAATGATACAAATATAAACAATTTTACTGGCATTAATTAGGTACACAATAATAATAACAAAGCTTCTGGTCTCGTCTCTGCTAGTCCTTACATATATTATTATATTCTATTCTACATTAAAAAATTCAGAATATTTGTTTTTTAGAACTTGCAATAAAATACGCGCCTAAATGAAGATACCCATTAGGTAAAATAATAACGAAAGCCTTAAATTCATCATAATTAAAATGATGTCTAAAATAAACACTCATTAGTGACGTGGCAAATTATACAAATTTCAGTTTGAATTTAACAATTTTGCATTTCATACCTATAGAGTTAATTCATTTCACATATCACTCATCTACTAAGCTAAAGTTGTTTTTTACATTTTACATGAATGCTAGCTTTTTAGCGCCTGTGGTTCGAATAACTAAAGTGATATGACGCGAATTTAAGCTACGGACGATGCGTACAGTCTTTGGATGGTTGACCATACACAAAAAATACACATAAAAGAGACCAAACACAAGAATGCCATTTAAAAATATTCTTGTGTTTTCTTTGTGTCATTTATGTATCAAGACTCATTTTCACGTATTCGCTACAGTGGGTAGAATGACATGCTAAAAATAAAGTAAGTAAAGGACCTGACTGTTTTTCTTAGTACAAATAGTTGAAGAAGAAGAAGATGAGCTAGCTTTGAACTGTACAAATGTATACTACAATATATCAAGAAATACGAAAGAGCCGCCCAGAAGTTTGAAGCTGTAACCGCGCGAAATATTTAAAATTAATGGCTTTTCCACAGCTGATATAAAACTAAATTTGCGTAAAAACGGGACAAAGAGGGTAAGATATCTACGCTGGAACGTAATTTACCTGAGATAGGGGACAATGCGCCCGCTTCGGGAACAGATGCGATTACATGGGACGAGACCGGTACCGAGGGTTTGCACTCGTCCAGTGATCGTTCCATCAGTGTTATTAGTCTAGGGCGATAATAAGGGCAAAATTAGAAGTCTGTTTTAGCCGTAGTACTAGTTATTATTCTGTGCCGTTAGGGAGATATGCTCAACAAATCTCAAGCAAAATGTCTGTGCACAGTATATGTAAAGATAAGATTAAAATAGTTTTATTTTACACGTACCTTATAATGGTATCCTGTAGATTGTCTTGTGTTAAATTGTTTTGGCACATTAAATTTTTTCATCTCGTTATATTTAGTAAAATCATATTTAAATAGTAAGTAAACACCTTTTATTAGTGACGAGAGGAAAATCTTCAACAAGATACCCTGGGTGCAAAGAGGCGCAGTTAGGTTATGTGGTATTTGCCCACAAAAGCCTCCCTGGTGACTTCCTTCTTCTGTGCCTGATGCCTGATCTTATGTGCTTAAAACGGGGTAATCTAGGTTCTTCCGGCAAACACCCTAGAGACCTCCTTACACTGTGCTGTGGCCCTTAGTAGTAATATAATATTATCTCAGTGTTCTAAAATTGTACTTGAACACATACTGGAATCATCTAAACAGTTGATATATGCTGTTTAGTACAAGGCGATGGAAAAATTTAGGATGCTTAAAATTTTTGCATTACTTTATGCCACCATTCATAATTTATTTTAATCGTTGTGTTTGAGTATTTAAGTACGTTTTTGTAATGTGTAATTGAGCTTAATAATGCAGTTTATACGGAGGCAGATGTTTTTCTATCTACCTTCATTTATATTCAAGCTCACAGCAAAAGATATTTAATTGTTGAAAATTTTAGACCATTTTTTCGGGTTTAGCAAACTATCTATTATAATGAAAAAAGCAACAATATTCTACTCACCCTTACAAATCTAGAACTTTAAAAGGTTTTAGTTCGTGAAGTCCGTTAAAAGCCGCATGAATTGAGCCTTCTCTGAACACAATGCGGTGGAAAGCAACGCTAAGAACAGATTCCAGTCTTAAGTAACGCAATGTCTTGAGGTACGGTAATGTTTTCTATTGTAAAGCAGATGGAATGTTCTAGTTCGAATAAATGAACTCTACGAGGAATTTTTCAGGATTTTTATCGTTCGTTTTTTAACCAACGCACCTAGGCTTTTTGAATTCTGAAACGCCAACCAATCTTTTTTTGAATCAACTGGCCAAAATGTATGCTTGTAATTTGTCTGTATGTTCGGAAGTCAGTTTTTCCGTTAAGGAAATAGAATAATAGTATATGTACCATTTTAGTTATATTATTATTTTTGTAAATAAACTTTTATTGAAATAATTTAATATGGTTTACCGTTGTGTATGAAATATATTTGTTTTATTGTCGTGTCTGTGAATTTTGAAGGGGTGCGGTAAAAAAGACATTAAACTGTAGTGCTAATTAAGCCCTGACTGATTTTGATGATTGACAAAACCTTTATAGACAATACTTTCTTTAGATTATTTTTTAAGATTGTAAAGAATAATTAGTTAATAGGATGTCGGGGTTTTCACCTTACTAAAATGTCGTAAGAATTATAATCGCGAGTTTTACACTTGGAAGAACTTCTTATATTACTTTAAAAAAACATATTGACATTATAGCCTGCTAGTGTTTGTCATCCCAAAATTGTGACTCATAGATATAAAGAAGTGTTACTTTTTACGAGCCTCTTATGACTGAGGGTCCTACAATAAAATTTGACCGAAAATTTTCGAGGATCATCAAAATTTTGTCCCTTTTTCCCAACACTTCTTCACGACTTAGAGATTTCTTACAAAGTAAAAATATGTTGCCATATTTTATCATATTTTTAACAAACAATAAAAGTTGGATAAATTAAAACTCAGTAGGTACATAGCAGAACCTAAATTACATCTTCCTAACTAAAACTATCAGTTACAAAATTAAAAGTTAAATGAATAAAAGGAAATATATAATTATGTACATTCGTCTGTTGTCCTATATAAGTAAAATCAATTTCAATACATATAAGCACCTAAAACACATCTTTCTGACTAAAAGTACTGTTTACAAATCAAAAGATTCAAAAACTTTACATAAATCTCAATTACCCTTGAGAAAACTCTCAAGTTATGTCTCGTTTGTGTCCCTTTACAAATGAAAAAATCTGCAGATGGGACCACAGAAAGTTATTGTATCCTTTTGTGTCGTCGGATATATGAATGTAAAATTTGTCTGATTATATTCAAACGTAGCATTATGAGAAAATTCTTATTGTTATATTTGACTTTTTGTGTAATTACTAGCTGCGCCCGCGGTGTACCCGCGTTAATCCAGGACAAAATGTTAAACCGGGATCAGAAGTTGCCTATGTGTTAACCCAACGTCTAACCTAACCTAATCTATCTTCATAGTAAATCTTATAAAAATCGCTCCAGCCGTTAGAGCGTGAAGGAGTAACATAGATTTTGAAGTAATTTGCATATTCAATGAGAATCACATTTGTTTTCGGGATCTTAATAGTAAATAATAAAAAAAAACGAAAAAAGAATTGTGAAGAAGTTACAAACTTACACACACACACAAACTTTTGCATTTATTATATTAGTAGGATGACACAATCAATGTCATTGTTATTCGACTTTGCGTACAAATATGATACAGTCAATGTTTAAAAATTTATATCCTTTAATTTATTTGTCTTGTTATACACAAAGTGCTCCAAATTAAAAATTAAAAAAAAATGTAAATGCAACGGTACTCGAAAATAACATGAAATACTTACATCAAGCCAGCGAATGTCTCAAAATCAAAAACACATTTCTAAAAGATCAGGCAATTCAGGAAAATGTATGAAAAACAAAGTAAAAGCTAAAAAGTGACTACCGCTTTCAAGTCAACCACTTGTAGACTGATGTAAATCGCCGCCGGGCACAAAAACAATTTACTCCTCTAAGACCAGTTCGTAAAAGCAGGACCAAAGCATCTCCTGTGAACACAGAAGTCTATTTCCATCACAAAGTCTCACCTGAGGCAAGGAAAAAGAGCTACCATTCATTCTATTGTAAGGACCCTGATTGTCTCCACGGGGTGGCGAATAGGTAAATACTTTCTTTCTGCGTCAATGCTCAGCCGTAAATCTCTGAGGACGCCAAATTGTTATAAGTTTCGGTTCATTGTCATGGAAAGAAACCACATTTTTATCTAACCCCTAAACTAAACATTGCTTTTACATTAGGTTATAAGGTAAGCCATCAGATTAACCAACTGTACAGGAAAAAAATGTTTAAAATAATTTCAGAATTTAAAAAGCCTATAGGTGCGTTTGCTTTGTAATGTACATAACTTTTAGATCAGATGATTCGAATTAATTTTAAGAACATGCAATAAAATAGTAACAGTAAATCAATAAAATAGTTTGTTCAGCAATAAATGAGGATTATAAGTGACATTATTTTTTCTGTAAAGTCATATGAAAGAAAAGAACATACTCATTTTTCTTTCTTAAAGAAGTATAACACTTATTTCAGCTTTATTTTTGGCATATTATTATTATTTTAAGACACATTTCACACACATTTCACGGTCGGTTAGCCCCGCACTAAAAACCATTTCTGGTTTATACTTATTATTCAAACACGAAAAATCTCTCGTAGATTATGCAATAAGAAAATGACCATGAACGACCTAGATATTAAATCCTAGATCAAAATAAATGTTGAATTCATTTATCTGTATTGCGACTTTAAAATTAAACCGATACTGTGCATTTTGAGTGTTCGGATTAAAATACCAGGTGCAACTGGATGTAAAATAAAAGCAAAAACTATGCATAAAAGGTGAGCTTTTTTGCATTTCAGCGCATTTTGAATTTGAATTCAATTGTTTAAAGCTATTCTTTAATCGTTTTGAACGTACCCAATTTACTAAAATTAAATTATAAAAATTAGTCATAAAAATTTGAAAGGGACACCCGGATGGAACGAAGTTCCTTTCGTTTAATTAGTGAAGGAACTGTTTTTTTTTAGGTAATTTTTTTTTTTATTTGTATTTTAATTTGACTTTCTTTTTATATTTTTTTTTTCTGTGACATATTTTTTATTTTTTGATACAGTTTATTTTATTAATAATAATTTTATGTAACATTTGGATATGGGACTTGATCCTGAAATAGTAAATGAATTTGAATTTGAATATATTTATTTATTTCACAACGCGCGTTATGGGACTTCGTTCCAAAAATGTTTTTGAAATATTGAATTACTCTTCAAATAAACATATTTGTCTCTTTAGAATATTGTCAAAGTTATATTAGTTAGCTATCTATCTACATTAATTCCAATCACGAGGAATAAGTTACTTTTCTTATCAATATCGTAATTTACATACATACGTTTATTTCTTATTACGTTAATACCACGCATGGTGGTCGAGCATTTGCTAGGGGTCAATCACGATATTTCAAAAATCAGATGTTTGATGAACGAAAGATCGACTGAACTTTAAATTCAAATTAACTTTTGTGAGAAATAACTTTATATCGAAAAACGCTGCTGCAAATAAACTTTAGTTCGAAGGAACGTTTGTTCCAATACAGTTAAGGGCGAATAAGCTTATCTTGTAAAAAAAAAAATTTGGCGCTACCTGTTTTATAGAACTGGATATTTGTGGGGAAACAAGCCAAAACTTATTTTCTTGAATATACAAACATCTGAAAATGAATAAAATGGTCATCCCATCATTAGAGCTTAACTGGCTACCACCCTTAAGTTGAAAAATTTACCGACAAGGACCTAAAAGTATGTTACGGCAGCCGCCTTGAGAGCCATCATTTCCAGACTAGGCATGCTCCACCTTAGACCAGAGTATTACTAACTAAATGCCTAGTTGTAATATCTTTAAAAACAATTAGAAGTTATTTTGATATGTAGTTAGAGCATATAGATATAGTAATAGCAAAATATCTCACCAAAAAATGAAACAAAAATGACGTTACGTATTTTAAGCTGCAAAATATTTCCTCATGAGGAAAGAAAGCCGGAAATATTGTACCGAACTCAGACCATGATTTATCTGGACATTGTGATTTGACATTTTATATTTGTTTCCTTCAGTGCACGGACTTTTTAAAGCAAAGTTTTTTCCAAGTTAAGACAAAAAATAATATTAGAACTTTTGTTGGGTGCTCTTTTTACAAATTATTGTATTTATTCACTTCATACAGCTTTAAAAAATTATATCTTAATATAAAGTCTCAAAATGTATGCCTTGATGATATCCCATAAGTGTGATGTATATATAATTTACATAAAGTAATTTATCTTTCAAATTTACATAAATCTGGGCGCTACCGTGGGTCAGATGACACGGCTATTAGTCTAAGTATAATCAATTACTAAGTCAAGCCTAAGGCTTTCGGGTGGCTTGGAAACTCTTGACACTTAGCTTCACTTAGAAGAAGATCAATAATTTCAAATATTCATCACAAAACGTCGATAATCTTCGAAGTGAATCTATAGCAAATTTTCAAGCGCTTTATCCATTACAAGTAAATTTTATTGAATAGTGCTGCAGCGCTTTTAATCGAAAGTCACCGCAACTAAATAGCTGCACTTAGCTTTAGTATTGGCAATTAGGTAGCTACCGTCTTTATTAATGAAGATTGAAAGCTTCTTGGGTGATTAGATATCGGTGTCAAGGCGAATATAGTGCTAGAATATATACGAGTACATAGTAACTATATATAGTTACTAACTAACGAACGTTTATGTTGTTATTTAAACGGATAATTTAAAAAAAAAAGGTATGATGACACTTCAGGAAAAAACATCGTCTATAGTTGTGCCAAACTGGCGTAACTGAAATACTACAACCATAACGCTGTGTAATGCCAATTTTGACTTTTATACCTCTTTAATAAAGATTTATCAATGTGCATCTGTTAGACACGACATCTAGTTTTGAACACTAGAACGAACTCGTTTAATAAATGTATGCTACGAAAATTTTAACTTTTAATTTTACATAATTAATTTCTTCCGATTACAAAACATAGATTGTAACTGTGACGTACAGTTGGCTACATCGATTCCAACAGAAAAGTAGTGATAACCACCCGGTCATTGTATTGAGCTTAAAACATATTATCTGATAAGAAGTGGATAATTATCTGAATATAAAAGATATAAAGATAGATTATTCAAACACTTTATTCAAACACCCACAAAAAAAAAATTACAGAAAACACTTAAAGAATTTAATAGCTAGTGCATTAAAAAAATGGCGACATAGTTAGTCTAGATTTCATGTTTAAGTTCTAAAAAATCTATTATATCATATTTATGTTCATCACATTATAACTATAGCGTTGTTTGACATTTTTCGACACGTAAATCCAGACTGGATTTACGAGTCGAAAATTGTCAGATCAGAATGATTAATTATTCAGAAGGATGCTACCAAGACCATGATTTTTATCCTCATAACATAGCCAGCGCACAAACCGTACGTTCGAATAACGTAAGGTTTCGTAATCATGGTAGGCCCCATAGTATGAACAATCTAATACTGCATTTGCTGAAACGAGTTAGCGCCAATTGTGCTGTTACGCCAATTAACGTTTTGCTACTGACGGTAACTAGCTAACGAATTGTTAGTTTTATCTAAAACTTGTTCATTCAGACTAGATTTTATGCAAGGACATGTTAATTTGACTTTGTCTATAGAGTAGAAGTTTAAAATTTGCTCGCCTAACTAAGGTAATCTGACACGATCAGTGAGGTTAAGCAACGGTCGATGCGGACAGTCTTTGGATGGGTAACCATGCGAAAGTCTTTCAAAAGGCGGTATTCATCTGCGAGCTACCGTGGGATGATACTTACGTTAAATTGTAGGTCCCATCTGTTCTTAGTACAAGATAGATAGATAGATAAATTTTTTTATTTCCCACTAATTACATTAAATTATACATAGAAGAAACTTATAACTAGTGCCGAAAATGGCGGCCTTATCGCTAAAAGCAATCTCTTCCAGGCAACCAGAGTCGTTAAACAAGCAGTCGTTAAACCAACAACCCTCAACACTAGAGCTCGGCCACTTAGCTCATATGGAGAAGAAGAAGTGAAAAAAATAAATGCAAGTATATAAAAGTAAAAACATATATATTATTTTCTAGCTCCATAAAAGTGAAGGGTGCGTATGAGTATAATTGTTAAAAAACATCACAGTAATGTACATATTCTATAACAATAATTTGCCAAGTGTGAGATGGACTCTCGCATGAAGGGTTCCGTACCATTGTTGCATGGAAGTCCCCCTTAAATATTATTTTTTAATTAAATTATTTAAAAACGCTGCACAAAAGCTCACAAAATTCAGCCTAATTTAATAGCCTAATCTAGAAAATGTTCTATCACTATGCTAATTGAAATTAATATGTGTTATAATACATAACGATATCGTGACATGGCGTAATGGTTACCATGCCGGACTGCAAACCAGAGGATCTTGGGTTCGATTCCCGGCACGGCCAACAACTTTGTGATGAACTAAATTTGTTGGCTTTCGGTCTGAGTGTAAAAAATATGATATATCTTATATATAAAATTCTCGTGTCACAATGTTAGTCTCGATACTCCTCCGAAACGGCTTGACCGATTCCTCTGAAATTTGGTAAGCATATTAGGTAGGTATGAGAATCGGCTAACATCTATTTTTCACACCCCTAAATAATAAGGGTGGTCCACCCCTCAATTTTTTTCTTCATTTTTTTGACAAAATTTTTATTTTTTTATGATACGAAATTCAAAAATACATACAACTCTAAATTTTTACTCTTTTATCATCAACCCCTATTTTTTTATGGCCATTTTAGTAAATTTCCGTGTCACAGTGTTTGTTACCGTACTCCTCCGAAACGGCTTGACTGATCTTTACCAAATTTCATATACGTATTCAGTAGGTATGAGAATCTGCTACTGTGTAACGTTTTTACCCCTAAGTGATAAGGGTTGTTCACCCTTAAATATATTTTTTATTTTTTCGACGAATTTTTTTTATTTGAAATTTATATAAAGTGGCATTAAAAAATACATACAACCCAAAATTTTTACTTTTTTATCATCAACCCCTATTTTTTATGGCGATTTTAGTATTTTATTCATTTTTCATCTTATATATAAAATTCTCGTGTCACAATGTTAGTCTCGATACTCCTCCGAAACGGCTTGACCGATTCCTCTGAAATTTGGTAAGCATATTAGGTAGGTATGAGAATCGGCTAACATCTATTTTTCACACCCCTAAATAATAAGGGTGGTCCACCCCTCAATTTTTTTCTTCATTTTTTTGACAAAATTTTTATTTTTTTATGATACGAAATTCAAAAATACATACAACTCTAAATTTTTACTCTTTTATCATCAACCCCTATTTTTTTATGGCCATTTTAGTAAATTTCCGTGTCACAGTGTTTGTTACCGTACTCCTCCGAAACGGCTTGACTGATCTTTACCAAATTTCATATACGTATTCAGTAGGTATGAGAATCTGCTACTGTGTAACGTTTTTACCCCTAAGTGATAAGGGTTGTTCACCCTTAAATATATTTTTTATTTTTTCGACGAATTTTTTTTATTTGAAATTTATATAAAGTGGCATTAAAAAATACATACAACCCAAAATTTTTACTTTTTTATCATCAACCCCTATTTTTTATGGCGATTTTAGTATTTTATTCATTTTTCATCTCGCTTGATAACTGATCAAATATAGTGTCTTTAACTGTACTTCGAGTAAAAATCTATCTTTTTTTTGAAGAAAATAACTCACAAAATTAAACCTGATATACATATGCTTAGTATTACCAATCTTAAATACTTAAAATTTGCCGCGCCTTTACTTTACTGGTGAGTGAAATGCCACACTATGCCATAGACTGAAGTCGTTCTCCTGTTTCACTCACAAAATTCTTCTTCAAAGACTTCTCTCACTGTTTACACAAATTTCGACCTTCGTTATTGTTTATGTATCGTATGTAGTAGTATTGTTTACAATTATCATTTTGCTATCTCAATGTAACACTCTTATGAACTACTAGCTGTTGCCCGCGGCCCCACCCGCGTGTAAGTCGTTTTATTGCATAACCTCTCCTGCACATGCCTGTTGTAAAAAAATGTATTTTCATCTGTGCGCTACTATGGATCGGATAATACGTTAAATTGTAGGTCCTCTTAGTACAAACAGTCGTTAAACTAAGGAAGGAGCTTAAAAAACTCTCGACACCATAACTTATATGAACCTGATCACTTAGTTCTTACGTAGAATAAGTTATAAAATTTGATGTACTAATAAACTAGACCCCGAACGTATGAGCAAAAAATTTTCAACAAATATGATGATGACACTACAAATATTATAAAATTAAATTAGTTCTGCTTTGGACTTCTTTATGCTCAAACGGCTCAAACAAATATGCTAAAAATTTTCGCGCTCGCTTCGCTCGCGCATAGCTCGCTGAGCTTGCATCCGGCTCGCTTTGCTCGCGATTGGTCCTAGGACGTTTTGGGCCATAGCTTACGACACTACAAATATTATGTAATTTGTTCTGCTTTGGACTTCTTTATGCTCAAACGGCTCAAACAAATATGCTAAAAATTTTCGCGCTCGCTTCGCTCGCGCATAGCTCGCTGCGCTCGCATCCGGCTCGCTTCGCTCGCGATTGGTCCTAGGACGTTTTGGGTCATAGCTTACGACACTACAAATATTATGTAATTTGTTCTGCTTTGGACTTCTTTATGCTCAAACGACTCAAACAAATATGCTAAAAATTTTCGCGCTCGCTTCGCTCGCGCATAGCTCGCTGCGAACGCATCCAGTTCGCTTCGCTCGCGATTGGTCCTAGGACGTTTTGGGTCATAGCTTACGACACTACAAATATTATGTAATTTGTTCTGCTTTGGACTTCTTTATGCTCAAACGGCTCAAACAAATATGCTAAAAATTTTCGCGCTCGCTTCGCTCGCGCATAGCTCGCTGCGCTCGCATCCGGCTCGCTTCGCTCGCGATTGGTCCTAGGACGTTTTGGGTCTTAGCTTACGACACTACAAATATTATGTAATTTGTTCTGCTTTGGACTTCTTTATGCTCAAACGGCTCAAACAAATATGCTAAAAATTTTCGCGCTCGCTTCGCTCGCGCATAGCTCGCTGCGCTCGCGTCCGGCTCGCTTCGCTCACGATTGGTCCTAGGACGTTTTGGTTCATAGCTTACGACACTACAAATATTATGTTATTCGTTCTGCTTTGGACTTCTTTATGCTCAAACGGCTCAAACAAATATGCTAAAAAATTTCGCGCTCGCTTCGCTCGCGCATAGCTCGCTGCGCTCGCATCCGGCACGCTTCGCTTGCGATTGGTCCTAGGACGTTTTGGGTCATACACTTACTGCTTACGACACTACAAATATTATATTATTTGTTCTGCTTTGGACTTCTTTATGCTCAAACGGCTAGAACTATTATGCTAAAGATTTTCGCGCTCGCTTCGCTCGCGATTGGTCCAAGGACGTTTTGGGTCATAGCTTATGACACTACAAATATTACGTAATTTGTTTGGTAACGGCTCGAACGGAATCGCTAAAAGATTTTGAATACTAAAACTTTGGAAAAATATCATTACTAACATTAAAAATTTTACAATGAAAATGTATTATACAAATAACAGACTTCAAAATCATACTTTACCTACATTTATAAATTTTAACTGTATCTAAAAAGTGAAAAATTATTTTATGCCTGCACATAAGTACTATCGAAGGCTTTATTTGATTTACTTATAAAAATGCTATTTTCAAGTTTTACTTATCCTGTATTCTTGGCGTCGGTCTAAGAAGAACAAATTAAAGTTTGTTAAAATAGACACTATTAAATAGATATGGTTTTGGAGTCGGTTATTTGTTTTAAAATGATTTTTATTGCGTCTAGCATTCCAATATTGAATATAATGCTCATTTAAAAGAGGCAATTGGTGCTATGGATAAGGTTCACACTATAGCATTAAAAGATTGATGTTGTTTGTTATTGTTCCTGTCGTAATTAATATGTGATATGTAATTTTAGGTAATAAACTATAAAAACTTAAACATAATATTTTTTGGCGTTTGTTATTTTTATATTTCCTTAACGTTTGTTCATAGCGCTCCATACCCATTTCACGCATATACCATAGACACTTATAATAAGTAAGTAACATTTTAATTATACTAGAATTTGTCTAGAAACTAGAATAAAAATAATTAATAAGGCAAAACAACGTTTGCCGGGTCAGCTAGTATCGATATAAAATATTTATGTATGTACCTACTATATCGTTGTACGTCGTATAGTTGTATTAGCAACCATAAACCAAACTAGATATGGGACTAACCAGCCGCGTGTGAAATGTGTTCATAAAAAAAATTTATACTTCTTATAATATCAAAAGGTTGAAATCTAAGTGAGTACTTCTCACGCATGTCCGTGACAGGACCCATTAATTAAAAGACAGCGGATGTTCAGTGGAGACTGCAATTATCCGGGACTGATGAGAATGTCTTCGGGGAAAAGTTATTTCTTTTATTGCCAGCTATACCATTTATATCTTGAAGTAAGCGAAATAAAAGACGGGCTTTAGCGTAATAGTAAAGAGAAAAACACTAATTAAGTTTTAGAAATCTAATCGTTAGATGTATACAACAGTTTTATCAGCCTCTTTAAAAATAGTTAAAATAAAAGTTTAGTAATAAAAATAATAGTTTAAGAAATAAAAAAAAACTGTAATAGTAACAATAAAAGTCTCATGCACCTTTATTTAAACAAACATTTTTGGGGTTATTTTTTTTACTTTTATTTTATTTGGTATTTGACTAGCAGTGCGTATTAACCACACGAGTTATAAACACTTTGGCTGACGATCAATCATGCCAAGTCTAGAATTACTCTCTCCTAAGGCACTATTAGGAGTACTTTGAGACAGATTTTAAAACTTGAGGGTGGTGGCTAACCAACAAGCAATAGAAAATGTTAAATAACCATGCAATTATCCTTTTATAATTACGTTAATTACATAAAACACCCAATCGCATCTAAGCCGTGTAGAAAAAGCTTCTAAACGTCACAATTCGATATTTAAGTAGTAACCAAAATTAAAGTAAAGAAAATGTTAAGTCATAATAAAAGAAGTTGATTGAAAATGATTTAGAGCAAATGTTGGTTACATTTTCGCAAAATCCTCTCAGATTTATATAATCTGTGATCACAAGCCAGTAGTTGGCTTGCCCTCATGCTCCCATTGTCCGAAAGATGTACGATAAGCCTTTTTCTGGTCTCTTACATAAATTACGTAAGGAATTTCCTCATGTTAAGTTATAATAATATGTAGGTATCGCCTGCTATGAATAATTTTATAATAATATGTTCATTTACCTGTTTTGAACACAGCGCATAGAGGCATGAAGTGTTGAGGAAATTATTATTAAGCTGCTCGGATATAAACTTTAATTAGTAGTAAGTACTTGTTAATTAAAAAAAAAGTGTGTTCGCAAATTGAACGATACAGTCTGTCGGTGTTTTACAGAATAAATAATAAATGAAATTCCAAATTATCGCATCAGCCGATTTGCTTCGACTTTCCTTGTGAGGACTACAAAACTTTGGGATTCTCTTCCTGAGTCTTTGTTTCCATAGAAGTACTATCTGAGGGTCTTCAAATCTAGAGTTAATGTGTATTTTCTCGGTAAACGTGTAACATCGTAGATCATAGTTTTGTTTAACGCCAGGCAAGCCGTGGTTAAACGTAAACCTATAAGTTGAAATAAATGCTCTTTTTTAATTCGAAGTCCCTGTCAAAAACAAAAATTTAAGAAAAAAATAAAATATAATTGCATTATCAAGTCAAAATTAAAATATTCTCACATATCAACAATAAATAGATTCCAAAGTGTATGATGGTAGACTTAATTATAAATATGTATCCAGTTATTTTTCGACAACATAAATTATTATTACGCTACCAGCTGGCACTTTTTTTGTTTCGAGTATTAGTGAAACAAAATTACGCTATCTAGTTTTTGATTGTTTCTAAAATGTTTTTTTTTTGTTCTCAAATAAAATCTTTATTATACGAACAATCATAATTTGTCACATGTTGTTTTTGACGTGATTGGTTCAAAATCAATGTACACATACACGAAACGAAGTGGAATCAAAGCAATAGCTTCAGCAATATCATGCCAATAATAATATGATAAAATATAATGTAATACACTCGGAAAGTTAATGTGCCGTGCCTTCTTTCCGGAGTCGGATAATGGACTGTGGATGCGGATCTCACGATTTATTGCTCGAGCTCATCCGCATTACTTGGCTGAGATTTTTTTGCTTCAAATGGTAATGTCCATATTTTATTGTAATGTTACGAGTAGACAGTAAACTACTGTGTATATTAGTATTATTTACATGAGAAATACTTAACTATATTCCCTATTATTTATTGTATTTATAAAGTATTTATTCGAATATACATATGCACTTATAAGTAAACTATAAAATTACATTAAAAGTATAATATAATAAATAATAAATATTAATTACCTTGTGCAACATATTTCCCTTGCAATCCAAAGAGGCAATGCGGCAAGCCTGATGGGCACGTTTGGGCGGGTGGCTTAATATATGAAATTATAAAAAATGTTTGCGTATCTATTTATTGTATCACTATTTTATTTAAAATCTACAAAAATCTCTAATATATAAAAACCATTTTTAATACTAAACAAAATTATTGAATTCTTCTTCTTGTTCATTAATAAGTGGTATATAATAATTACCAAAATGCTAGAAGCTTTGACACTTTGGATGGAAAGGCTTAGTTTCTGACCGAAATAAAGGCCAGCATTCTGGACACACGAAACCTTTTTTTTCTAGAACGGGATGACAAAAACAATAAATGAAGAGCAGATGGTGAATTTGATAATGGTGATGCAACAAAACATAAAATAATAATAAATATATAATAATTTTAATCTACATTAACAAGTTGTTCGTGTAACAAATATCAGCTAAGGCTGGCGGTTGATGTGGACAAACGTAGCAACTTTTAAGAACAAAGGCATGACCCAACTCTTGTTGTGAAATTGTGGAAGACGTGTCAGTACAGAAACTCAATACAGTTCAACCATGGCCGAAGAAGATAATCACACCGTAATATTTTACTTCTGAAGATTAGTAATTAAACTGAAATAAAATTGGTACGAGAAAATCCTATTTCGTACTATGCAAAAAAATGGGTTAGTGAAATTGTCAAGCGTCAAAATAATAAATCTTAGATTATTTGCGATTTTGACCTAAATTCTATTGATCTTTATGGAGAAAGTAATGAATCCTGTGTTTTTTTTTAAACTAGGTATATTCAGGACTAGACTGAACAAAATTTTTTTAGATCATCGGTAATATTTTCACTTACTAATAGGCAAGTTGGTGGCCAAGCGTAAATCTATATCAATTATATAAAAAAAATCTTCTTGGCTCAGAGGTCGGTATACGCCTGTACCAAACACTGACAAAAATATTGTTGAAGCATATTTTTCTTTTCTTCACAAGATGAAGTATCAGTTTATCTGCTGCATTTAAGGTATTTATTACAAGAACCACATTGAATATTCCCAGATTACAATCTATTTGAATGGGCCGCTTGATTATCAACATTACAGATACTCAACTTCGAAGTTTATTTGTATCCTTGATGGGTCTTCTCATGTGATAAATTCTCATAGTATCAAACTTAACTACTGCAAAACACTGAACGGGGTGCGATGACGAATATTTTTAGCAAACTTGCATTTTCACGTTATGTTAGTCTTATTGCGTAAGAAATAAGTTCTATATTTGTCTAAATAGGTACAGTTTTCCGGGCTGTACTTCCTTGTCACGAAAGTGACGTCGCAGAATGTGTGTTTTCCGTGAGAGCGCTAAAACAACAGCTGAATTTTTATGCGAATCGAATTTTAATACCTTAACTAAAACAGATCAAAATGTTTGTGAGAATCGCGTGTTTTATATAAAGCCTTTTCATCACATTATTTTTTTATGAATAGAATAGAATATCCCTTATTCGTCATAACGTATCCTACTTATTACAAATTAAGGCTTATTAATAATAATATACAATATGTTTTCGTCTAATACACATTACATACATAATTAATTATTAAATTAATTTGGTCATTGTTTGATTTAAAGAAAAAAAAATTTAATATTAATCGCATTAACAAATTAAACACACAGGATTAAAAATAAATTTAGGGCTTTCATAGATAAAAAATTACTATAGACTTGTGTCAAAAACAATGCGGCTGTAAAGTTCCCATGTCAAGAAAAAGTAAAAATGCTACAAAATTTCGTTATTTGTCAGTAAATTGAAATTAGAATATCTATTTTCTATGCACTGTACGGTTAGGTTTGAACTAAATTGTTAAAACTATGAATTTTTTTTTTAGAACGTCCGCAGTTAAGTTTTGCATCAAACTTAACTGCGGACGTACTTAATTGTTTTACATAAAACAGGTTTGAAGCCTCTAATGACCAATATTTTTGCTTCCATTCATTGTTCCTCTATTCAAGATGAAAATGCCTTTAGAGATAAAATCTAGGGTAGAATTTGCAATATTCAAAGCGTCGGAGATCGCCATTTCTCGTCGGTGAGAGGATTGGCTTACAAGTTTTCTTATATCTAAAGCTTCAACAGCTCGCCGCTTATTTTATCTAATCTGTGGAATGTTTTCTCGAAGGCAGCTCAAAACCTTAAAGTATCGAGCGCGTTTGGCAACTTGAGGATACTTTATGCCGTGTGAAAAGCTGTTTGGAATTTGCAAAGGCCCATATTTTTCTTGGTTTATATAGGTAAGATTTAAATACAAGTTTTTAGGATTCCGTACCTAAAAGGTAAAAACGGGATCCTATTACTAAGCCTCTGTTGTCTGTCTGTCTGTCACAAGGCTGTACCTAGACACCGTGATAGCTAGACTGAAATGTTCACAAGTTATGTATTGCCCGTGCCGCTATAACAACTAAAATCAAATATTAAGAAAAGTCACCATACAATAAACAACGTACGAAAGTCTACATGAACGGGCCTGACTCGATCTTGGCCAATTCATTTATTTAGTATTTAGTTGTCTACTACTAGAAAGTAATAAATGACGCTTATGGCAGTGTTCATTTTCTCAACACCAATACCTTATTACATAGCTTGTTTTACTTGAATATCTCCTTTCCCACTCTACCATGAAAAGACGTTTTTATTTAATTTAATTGTTACTACTCGTATTATAACAAATGCCAATTTGACTATCGCAACATTTTATTTCTGGCTATCTTCTCGATTGTGACTATATCATCAAATAATATAATAACACTAGCTAGTTTTGACTCGTACTCAGGTTTCTCATTGCCACACTACTATTACGTGAACGGAATAGTTTGTTTAACAAGATTGACAGTTTCTGTATTACATTTTCTTTTGGTAAAAATGTTTCGAGATACACGAGCACGTTTTAGAATAAATTGGGTAGTCCTAAAGTTGTGCTGAATAGGTTGTAGGCTTCTATCTCGATTTTCTCTGAACTGGCAAATCTTAATTCCAAATGTGAGACACGATGTTAAGCGACAAACGAAAAAGGTCCCGTTTTCTGCTACGGTTTTAAGACTGTGTTGTCTTAAAATAAAACGTTGTTTGCCTGACAAACAGGAATGAGGAAGCTAATTTTACAAAGTTTCTTAGTTTGTTTTTGTGGGATAAATTTTATTGTTTTTCTTGTTCGTTTTGAGGGAGACATCTGGAGATAGCTAAGTGAGACTGAGTGACTGCTTACACCTTTCAACTCTTTTCCATCCAAAGGTTGCCTGGAAGAGATAAGGCCACCGTTTGTGGCACGTTGTAAATAATTATGTGTTGTTACTTTTTATTTTGACTTCTACCTATAATATGCCTAATAAAGAGTTTATTTATCTACTGGTATCAACATATTTTAACTAAATTAAATTAACTACTTAAACACAAAAATCACGTCATTTATAAATACGAAAAATGGCAAAAACTAAATTAGACTCTGGAATCCCGCTCTACACCGAAGTTCCCTAAATACTGGCGGCATTACCCCTCTGGATTGCCAAGGAGATGTAATTATTTTTTACTCTGAATAGGTCAGCGCTTGACCACAATTCACCTGATGATAAATAATATTGATTATTGGTCATGGATATGATCAACATGAACATAAATCGTTCAAACGTTAAATATTCGTCACATTAAGCAGAGTCAAAACCAACATGGATATGTTGGATTGTAAATATCTAATGCGTTCTACATAATTAAAAGAAAAACTTCCCGACACACTTAGGATAGCATTTTCTTAAACATTTTGTTCAAGTTGTAGTAACTCCTTATATCCTAGTTTCATTTTCACCCAGAAGTTCCATGTCCACAGAGATGGATTGTGAACATTGAATATACGCTCTACAGCGACGTCCATTATTCTACACGATAAATGACCAACTGGCGTCCTTGCTAATGCCTTCTAAGACACCGCCATCTTGAATTTGTGGAAAATGACATTAGGGTAATGGTGGAATTATTGCCAGAAATTGAAATGAATTGGTATTATTTAGAGTGGTAATAAATTTGAATTTGTATTAATTGTCCTTTATTTGTCGTTTATTGAATACCAGTAACAATTATTTTACCAAACGACGGAATAAAACTGCTTTTAATGTATTGAAATAACTAATTAAGCATAAAATTACAGATGGCTTAATGAAATTAAATTGAAAATGCGGTGCTATATGTGGGTACATATGTGATGTACGTAAATATTTTCTTATTTATTAAGTACAGTACAAAATATCGCACACACCGTATATTTTATTTCAATTTTTTTTATGATATTAACTTTATATTGTGGTCTCTCAAGCGTGTCGGCTTCCTCACGATGTTTTCCTTCCCCGTAAAGTTGCATGCGGCAAATCCACACAAAAATAAAAAAAAAATTCGCTGTTGTAAGGCTAGGACTGAAGGGCCGTCTAATTGACCAGTAGACATTTTTCCTACTAAGCTATACGCATATATATCTATGAAAAGTCTCTTTCACATATTTTGACTCGCTCCAATAGCATCATTCGTATAGCTTCTGCAAAAAGAGAGAGATATTCTCTCTTCCAAACTTCGCTCAGCTCATCTTTGTTTACTTCTCTGTAAACTTAACCTTGATGTCCTTTCACTTGCATAAACTAATGATGCGATCAAGAGAAAGCGAGCTTCACATGTTTCGTTATTGAATCGTGTTATATAACGTTACATTAAAAGCATTCGAAAACAAAAACAAAACAATCTGGGCAAATTGCGTCTCGTACGCGTATTCCACGGGGGTTTGAAAAACAAAACGCCGGGAACAATGCTTTTAAAACTCTGTTTAATGTGACGTGTAAGAGTGAACGTTAACGAGTATCAAAGGTGAAAATTCAATGTTGGAACGATTTAATTGAGAAGGCGAAAAAATATAAAACCTTTAGGTAGCATATGCTGTTTCTTACGTCTAGTTTTATAATAAGTTATTAATTGTTACAATTTTCTACTAGAACAGTGAAAATAGAAAATAGTGTTTAGATGGGTGACCAACAAGACTGTCGTTTATATACTACAGTGGTTCGAATGATACGTTAAATTGTAGGTCCCGGCTGTTACAAGCAGTCGTTAAGCCAAGTCAGAGGCCTTCGGGCAGCTTGGAAACTCTCGACACCAGAGCTTGGCCACTTAGCTCATACGAAGAAGAAGAACCACCCTAACTAGCCTCTTAAAGTAAAAATTAGATAGGAAAAAAGTATGTATGATATATTTATGTCAAACTTACATATTTTACGAGTTAATTGATATCCTATGATCTCAATTATAATCTCAGTAGGCGAATATTTTCTAACGACATCTCGTTTGACGTCTTTTCAAACTTTTAAGTGAGTACATGTAAACGTCGTCTCGTAGAAATCAAAGTATGTAGTTCAAATTTTTGTAAGGCCAGCTTAAGGAGTTTTGTCGAGCGTTCTGCTTTGTGTTCCCAAGTTATAACAAGCAAACACTTCACTTTTTCAAACTACCCAAGTGCTATTTTGCACTTAACAAAAGTTTTAATTAGATACGAGGGCCGCGGGCTGCGTTTGAGGTTTCTTATTTATTTTGCAATTCACTGTTATTCAGTGTTTAGGATATTTGAGTACAATTTATTAGTGAATGATTTTGCTAGATAGCTTTTATTTTATTTCATAGTGATTTGATTCGATTTTTCATGACAAGAAATTTGACTAAGAAAATAAAAAAAGTGCGAGTCGCACATGAAGGGTTCCGTACCATTCTTGTACGGAAGTCCCCCTTAAATATAAATTTTATTATAATTTATAATAATTCATCAATTAATATCAATTAATAATTCAATTAAGGATCGATTAAAATAGTAATTCTCAAACGTTACGTTAGGAGGAGCTCACGTACAACAATGTATGGGAGCTCCTCCTAAATATTTATTTTATTTTATAATTTATTTTGAAAGGAAATGTAAAGTTGAATTTTCCGTGGACATTATAGGCGTCTATCCCTTACCGACATTGTTATAAAGCAAAAAAAACGAAAAAAACTAACACGTATATACACACGTATTCTATGAGGACCCCTGTATAATATATTTTTATTGTTTTTTAAGGTTAGTAACAGGGTATCGTGTTTAGCTCTAGGCACGGAACTTTAATAACCTAAGCCTTGAGTTTTCACGTTTATCACTATTATTCCACCATAATATTTTATTTTATTGTTCATGTTATTAAACAGAAAGCTTTGCTTATTCTTAAACTGTTCCACACCTTGTGTGCCACTAACAAAGTTAGTTTATACGAACTTTTTATGAAAAAACTAAAGTGGTATCGCACAGACTTGCCGTGTCGAAGGGCTCAAGGGAACTTTTAGGAGAAGCAACTTGACTTGCTTAATGACTTTGCTGCGAGAATATGACGTTTAATACAGCAAATTGAATTTTGTTGTAACTAATTTCTTACGTAAGTGTATGTGAAAAAAATCGCTGAAGATTCGTGACTTCTTATTGTAATAAGAGTTATAAAAATAATTTTGTTAGTTTTCGATCAAAAAAGTTTTAAAGGTTAAGTTTTTTTGCAATTTTTTAAGATATAAACCAACCTTTAATTACATAGACTTTTTCGTTGACGTCGACAAGTCTAAAAATAATTACTATTTTTACACGAACAAGGTTTCTGAGGAATAATTGCAAAATACTACGACACGCTATTTTGTCTGAATAATAAAAAAAAAACAGAAATATACATATACAAGTTTAACCGCTAAAGGCAGAAAAGTGATAAAAGTAAAAGATATTCTAACAACAAAACCCTCTATTGCTTCCGCTTGAAAAGTGCGAAGGCACTTCCAAGCGGGAACAAGGTGTCCTAATTGGGTTGTCGTTGCTTTCGCCAACACCAACGCAACTTGTGTCTGCACTGAGAGATGTACAGTACATAAACTTAGTACCTACATTTGTTGCATCACTGCCATAAGTCACCGCCCATAGCCAATCCATGGCTCGTTCTGAATCGCGCTAAAGTATCGCTACGCATAAAGGTCCAACTAACACATATTATGACCGTGAATAAAACATCTATCCGAAGGGAATTCCCTATGCTATAATAGATTTCATTTTTACAGATCTAGTTTGATAGTCATAGTATTGTGACCAAGTGACTATAATGGACTTGATATCGATTCATTATCGTTCTATTGGTGCTGTCAATAAGAAATTAAACGCTATTAATAAATGAATATGTTGTAAAAGGAGGCAGATTAACGACACTCAATACTTAGGCGAGACATTTTAGCGTCAACGCAACGCAATTTCTAATGCATATTTTGTAATATCTTCATCTTCCCTGCCTTATCCCACAAAGTGGGGTCGCACATCAAATTTTATTCCTTCCACTCCTTTCTGCCACTAATTTTATTCATACTTATATCTTTTTTTAGATTTACATACATATATTATATAGGATCAATCCTATACAATATATGTATGTATGTCTTCATTGGATCAATTCATCTTTTCATCGTTTTAAAATTATTTCAGCAAGTTTATCGTTGGCGAAATGTCTAACGCTGTTTGGTTTTTGCGTATTTTTTTCTACCTCTGTTTTTATATTTTTTAGACATAGTAGTTTTTAAACTATTACATTTGACTCATATTTTTGTTGTTTGACAAATGATATACATCAAAATTGTACCTTAATCACTGTGTAGATCTACACATAGCACCAACTTCTCAATACCTGAGACACAAACTCGTTCAAAACTAAATCTTATCTCGGTCATATTAGGTTCAAAATCGCCTGTTACCACCTGTAATTGAGATTTCACCTCAGCTAAACCAATTTATAGTACCTTTGAGCTACCAGAGAAGTAACCGTGATGTCTCGGATATTAGTCCAATAAGGAAATGGAATTCCATTTTGTTCATTGCTGTGGCAATTTAGTTATTTAGGCAAAATGGGCGGATGTTATATAATAATATATATTTTTATTCCAGTACCGTGTACAAACCTACTGGAAAATCCAACATATTACTAATTAGCTAAGTTGGTGCAACTTCCCAAGTTACGCTGAAAAGAAAAACATTGTGGAGGAAGGCCATTTCGATTTCAGGCTACTCAATGACAGGAGACAGCACAAGAGCGAATAGCTTGGCCGCAAGTCATTTGGTGTCAAGAAGATGATATCTTAGTAACAACAAATATTAAAAAAACGCAAATATTTAAGAACTTAAGGCGGTATGGAACAAAATAAAATACGAGTATACCTTTTGAAAAATTGTACAAAATCTTGAAAGCTTGAGACATTGTTGAATTAAAATTAAAATATTATATATGTAGAGGATATAAAAGTTATGCAATGTGAGCATAATAGCCAGTTCATTCTATTCAATAATGAAGGCTGGAGGTAAGTAGTAGTAGGCAATAGTAATTGGAGGAATCGAGTTCACTGGTCGACTTCCTTTAATTTTTGCTCAAATGCATATTTTACTGCTGGTCTTTTTAGCTAGTACGTTTTATGAAATGTTTTATTTATTTCTATAACATTAAGTGGAATAAAATTTTAATAAAATAAATACCGGACCTTATTAGTTATTTCATTTTCAAAATTGAATTTGAAACTTAAATTGTTTAATATCTACGAGTAAACGCAAAGAAACACAAAACCACTTAGTTTTGTAAATTATATTTAAAATTAAACTGAAATGACTGTCTTTACAAAATAACAGGCTAAACTTATTAGTTTACTTGTTTAATTTTAAACGAATTTAATTTTCAAATCTTGCAATTTTTTAAATAATTTAAATGCAAAGAAAACCTGTCATTATTTTAATAGAACATTTATTTCTGTCAAAATAATAAGACTTCAAACTGACAACTTAATATTATAATGGAAAACAATTACTTCTGACTAATAATGTACTGTAATCATAATGTTGACAAAATCTCGGAAAATTCGCGTGAAGCTGAATTTTCATTAATTAAAATGGGAGGCCAATCAATCTTGTTGACATTATAGAAAGACATTTTGTTAAAGCATCAAGTTTCTATAGCAACATTGATTTGATTTGATGACTTCGCAATTTTGTTTGGGGAATAAACAACGGATAACATAAAAAATCATATTGTACGTCAGAACAAAAAAAAAGGTCTATGGTTGTGCCACATTGGCATAACTGAAATACAATAACTACAACGCCATGTTACGCCAATTTTGACTTTCTAATCTCAGGAGAAATAATGATGGTCTACAGCGGTTATGTTGCCATGGATATTAAAATGATTTTGAATCTGTGGTACACCATGCATGAAACTAACAATGATTTGTTTTCGAAGCTTTTATTTAAAGTGTTGATAAATTTAGTCTGATTTTTAACAGTTCATAATATAATATATGTAAAAATCATGAAAATACGAGCACATAATCTGAGAACTTAAAATATTTGCGATTAAATTCAGGGCATCATAATTTTTTTAAGTCTTAAATGTCAATTTGTACCTATGTCGTCTATATCTAGTTAATTATTACAACTAAATTAATGTTATGCAAAATTTGACAAAACGTTTTTTAGTAAGTAACAAGGCAAAGAAATATATAAAAATATATATATTAATTAACTAAATAAATAAATTACTTATGTAACTATTTATATATAGGTAGACCGTTTTATGTAACGTATACATAAATAGTAACTTGGAAATTTAATATTTGGTGTCAGCTGACGTAATAAACAATCGAGCATCGATATCGACACCATTATTAAATACAAGGGATTGTTCGAATGCACAGACAGCAATCGGCTTTAAACATTAAAACACCTCGTTGGTTCGTAATTAAAACTGGCTTAAGCCCACGTCTGCATAATCGAAAAGCTCTATTAAAAGTTGGGCCGCGATTTTCATCGGATCCCAGCGAATGATAGTTGTTCAACTTTTCATCAAAATTTAAGCGTAGCATACACCTATGTTTCTCAAAAGACGACAAAACTAATGAGCAAAAATCAAAGCTAGCTTGAGGATTTTATTAAAATACTAGCAAGATAGAAAATACTTTCCGATCGACTTCAAAAACGGAGGATGTTATAGTATTAAGCCATAATATTATAATGACAAAACATTACTCAGTAAATCAAACCTCTCTCTTTGATCTCTATCTTTAATCGATCTCAGTACAAAGGTCTATCAAATACATAATTTGAGATAAGTTTCGGGTGTCCAGAATGCTGGCTTTTATTTCGGTCAAAAGCTAATCATTTCCATCCAACGTGGCAATGCTGCCAGCATTTTGGGCACCTTTTCCTCTACCCCTGGACTTTTATAGGTTAAGTTTTAGTTAAGTATTTTATACCATTGTTATGTTTGTTATAAATAAATGCCCGTTTGATGTATCAGTATTTGAGAAAATGATTTTCTTTGAACGTTTTGACACATCAGAATTTAGATTCAAAATTATCACAATTTCGTACATGCAAATAAATATTTTACTCCAAAAAACGTCCGTAATCTCTAGTAGCTGTCAAAGAAATGGTTCTAAAAAGCACGTTAATGTTACCAAAAACGATATCATCCCTTAGCACGAAAAAAGCGTCATCAACCGCTGGTTATGTTCTTACAAGTACATATGTGGATAGCCATTAGAGCGCTATACGAGACAGGATCTAAATCAATCTTTTCGGCCACGCAAGCAAGTCTGTGAGACCCATTGAATAAACATAAACAGTCTAGAGACCCAGTAAATAAACAACGGCAGAGGGCTTTCATAAGTGCTACAAAAAGCATCACAAGATGTGACATTGACCGATCGAGTGGACATTAGCCGCTCAGTTTTGCTTTACCGCACCAGCCATAGTTAGGAATTACAGACAGACACACAGTGAATTATGTTAGAGTTTCAGTGCCTTGACCAAATAAGTTCTAAAAGGTTAATTACCACAGCGAGGTATGGGCATGTGATGCGTAGAGAGGAGATGCATGTCACTAGGAGATGTATGGATATGGTAGTGCAAGGAAGAAGAGCAAGAGGCTGACCAAAGAAGACATGGGTAGAGTGTTTGAATGAAGACATGACAGAGAAAAGACTCAGTGTAGAGATGTCATCTGATAGAAGTGAGTGGAAGACGAAAATGTGCTGTGCGGACCCCACCTACGTGGGATAAGGCAAAGAGGAAGAAGAAGCTTAATATATTTATTAAATTTTATGTTCCAACACTGGCAAGGTATGGGTGTCTTTTGAGGTTTTTTGCTGTATATAATTACTAGATGCTCCCCGTTGCATTGCACGCAGTCTGTGATAAAAAGTAGCAAATGTGTTAATCCAAGATACGACTACAAGCTACATCTGTGCCAATTTTCATTCGTATTAGTCTAGCCGTTTGAAGGCGCACAAGTAAAAAACATACACATAAAATTTAACCTTTATAATATTATTAGTGTGATCAGAAAACTGGTCATCTAGTGTCTTGAATAAATGTGTATTCATTATTTAGTTTCATTTATTAGAATTTGTAAGACTATTAAATAAAAAAAAATGTCGCAGATTTAAACATTTTTGTTCCTCCGCTGGAAAAAGATTAATCTTCATAACTGACTTCTTTCGACAATATGTACTTAGTTTCACGCCCCGATATTAATGGTTCAGTCGAAGTCTCTCTTCATTAATTCACTTTCCAATTTGCGAAGTTCCGGGTAAATATATAATTAATACTGTGGACATAAGCTGCCTCGGATTATTTAATTAATTGTTGTTTCATAACATCGTGAATATTAGAATTAATGTCTTGCGGTTCAGTCTTTGGCATAAGGAATAAATGCGCGTTTCTACTTATTTTTTGAAAGTGCACAAAACTGTTTACAAACTAGATATAAATAACTTAACCTAACTTTATTAAACTTACAAATGTTTATAAACTACTAGATGTGGGCCTAACTATACAATTATTAACTTACAATGAAATTCGTTAAATTCAGTTGATTTAGTTTTCTCAGTTTAAGAAATATAAATATTATTATTATTTTAAAGTATGGGTTTTAATGCCTGCAATAAAGAAATTTTATTAATTTATTTATTGCAATAAAGAAATTTTATTAATTTATTTATTTTTTATAAAAAAATTAATATAGTCGTTCTGATGAATTGCTATCAGTTTAAGAAAAAGTACTGTGATTACTGCAGAAAGGTGTATAAAAAGTCTAACATTAAAGATATTGTATGGCCTTTTAAAGAGGTAATTAAGTACAATATTGTCTGGAAGAGATCGCTTTAAGCGATAAGGCCGCCAATAGTAGCACACTGTTTTTTATTTTCAGTCTTTGTGCTTAAATAACTTTTGTCTCAAATAAAGAATTATCTACCTAGAAATATTGAACTTTGATATCTCAATTTTATTTTTGGAAATGACAGCTAATTTATTGAAGTGGAAGGAGAAAAATACAGCACCGATCTCTGCACCTACTGGAAAAAAGCGAAAACAGATTATTATATTTGACATGACTATTGTGTTTCATTCAAAATCAAATCATTTTAATATGTACACGCCGGTACAAATCCGTATAACATAAATAAAATGCCAAATGCCCTGTTCCCCGAAAACTATAATCTTGCGGTTTTCAAGGCACGAGTGAACCGGTATATAACCTTCTGGGTAAGCGCGTTCCACTTTAGATCACAATGTCGCCCGCCATCAGGTGAATTGTGATCAAACGCAAACCAATCATAATTAAAAAAAAAAACAAAATAAGGAAACATTTCTTATTACTTACTTCCTTATTTAAAAATAAAATTATGATTGTCGGGTTCAACTAAGTTTAAAAAATGCTATTAAAGTGTGGTTTTTGTTCTTTTGTTTGACGCAAATAGGCTCCGAAACTACGAAACCGATTCGAAAAATTCTTTCACCGTTGGGAAGCTACATTATCCCTGAGTAACAAAGACAATGTTTTGTTTCTCTTGGCAACTTGATTATTTTACAGCCTGTGCAAAGCTGGGACGATCTGCAAGTCAACCTATATGATCGATTAAGAAAGTGCTCCCATCCATACTGCAATTTTCACGCACACAGATTGTTGCTATGTATGTGTGGGTTGACAGTAAACATCATCTGTCAATGTCTCTGCCACAATTCACTCGAATTGTGTAAACATACTCTAAGGGCCTATTTACACTAGGCACGATGTAAGTGCTCGCATCACGGCATTGTTGGATTGATCGTGATACATAATGCATACAGCCCTTTTGCAGCCCTTTTGCTTTGACTGCCGAATGCCATCGTCTTGCTTCTTAGGTCATACATAAGTAAATAGTTTATGTAAGCATATTTGTTACTAAAAATAAATAAAAATAAAATAAAACGTCAGCCTTTTTTATTGAAAAATGTTGATAAGATGATGACATTGATAAAACTAAGACATTAAACACTAAATTTTCCATTCGCATTGACTACTACCGATCTGATTATCTTTATAATCTGAAATTGGCAGATGCATTCAAAGACTATCTGATTAGCCCTGCTTGAACAATTTTATTTTGCTTTACATTGTCATTTCCGTGTCTTATAAAAAGTTTACGTGTATATATCTCAGTAAAAATCTAGCATAAAACATAAGCAACCCACAATGCATTTCCAATGCTGAGACTCGGGGCTTTTTCTTACGAGGAGAGAAATAAAGGCCATAATCCATAAGATGTTTTCTTTCACCGTCAAGTCATTGGTGTAGGGCTGGGATCGAACCAGGGGCCGTCTGATGGAAAAACAGACGTTATAACCACCTAGCTACACTTGCTTAATAATAAGTAAACATCTAAATCTAAAATATTCGTTTGTAAGATATTTCTTGCTGATAAAAAAACGTTTTAACAACACCAAAAATGAAACGTGAAAAAACCCTAGGAGCATTATATTGCAGTATTCCGACATGAATTATATAATCCTTTGAATTACCTCTCTACTATAAATAAATACTAAATATATGTTTTATAGCTTGTGTAAAGTTTTATACATTCGAATATTCGCGTAGTTATGTAAACAAAGAAGTCATAACTATTTTTATTTCTCGCAAAAATATGTTTATTACCATTGTGTGTAATTATTCGACGCAACAACCTTGACAATGGATGTTACGTAAACTTCATAAACATGTAGACACATAATAAAAACTACAACAATTAACTAGTTTTAACGTTTAGAATTTCCTCAAACATCCATTCTTATATTTCCACAATTAATTTTTTTAATTATTTGAGTGTGTATCTTTGTCTTGTTTTGAAATAATGAATAATTATGTATTTCAACTGTGGAAAGCCCACTTTGCTGACCAAAAATTAATTTTGAAAAAAAAATTGTATAGAATCAATGTTTTTGATGTCTTAGGCTAATATTTGGCAGGAAAGTCTAGAAAAGTTTTTACTACAAATCACACTAAACATAGTTAACTATTTTATACGTATACGTAACTATCTTATAATATGTTTTAATTTTTAAAACAATTGTTTTTCAAGAAGGAAGCTATCGACAGGGATTTGTGGAGGGAGTTGGGGGAGGCCTTTGCTCAGCAGTGGGGCGATATAAGTTAAGAAAAAAAAACTATCGTCCGTATTTTACGTAACCGTTTTTTGGAGCTATAATAATTATAAAAGGGCGTTAAATATATTAAAACCGTGATAACCGTAGTCCTTTTATTTGTGCAGTATTTATTAGGATTTTTTTAAATATGCTATTTCGCTTCCATAATTCCAGTTACTATTTCCACAGTCAGATGTTGGACCTTTGACCCAAATACACAACAGTCATGGTATCACTTTCCTATTCAAATGCTTCTCAAATGGGTATTTTTAGAAACCTTTCAGTTCCCGCCTTCAATACCATCACTACAAAAGTAGGAAAGGCGACTTGAATCAAATCTGAATGGCTGCTTTTGGGATGCTACCTACGCAAAGGTTAACGGTCCATAGAGTACAACACTGTTAAAATGCCATGCGACTAAGGTTGTGACGTCACCAGTAACGTGTACTATGCGTGCCAACTTAGAATAGGATCGCGCTTGCTTCAACTTCACACGATAACTGTCAAAAAAGTACTGCCGGCAAAGAAAGATCAAAAAGAAATTTGATTATATTTTTTGGTTCATAGATATAAATATAATTAATGTATAATTATTCTTGAATTTATTATTGGATAATTTTGGATTAATTAATGCTACAGGTAATAAGCACCCAAGACAAATTAACAACACCTAAAAAGAAAATCACGTGACAAGACATTGGTTTTGGATAGTTTCGACTTAAGTGCTGTAAGCAGTATAATAAACTCTTTTTATTTGATACAAAAAGAAGTGCCAACAATGAAGAAAAAATTGTTTATTTTTATAAATATGCTTTGACTTTAAAATCCTACGCATTTATAATTAATTTGCCGTAAGAAGAATAAGAAATAGCAAAACAGCGTACATTAAACATATGAACTGAATATAATTTGTTTACATTTTTTTTTGCATACTATACTCTTTGGTAATGACGTTAGCGCGTATTATTGAGCAAGATGGTGGTTTGACAGTCCTATTCTTAGTTGGCACGCATAGTAAGTAATACGATTGGCAAAATTATACGCTGAAATAAAACATGTTTCTTATAATGATAAATAATCTATCTATCAATAATCTAGCCTATAATCAATCAGCTGTCTTGTTGTGGGTTGTGTAATATAGTTTTTGTTGAAAACAATTCAAGATGAGTATTTATACTAGAACCAACGGGTTGGAAAAAAATGCTCAGCGTGCTTGCAAAAAGTGACTTAATTTGTTTTGTGGCAATAAAAAATCATTGCCCAAGTGTGAGCTGGGCTCGCGCATAGAGGGTTCCGTGCCATTGTTGTATGAGAGCCCCTGTTTAATAATATTTTATTAATTATTTTATAATTAAATACATTAAACAATATTCTGTGAATGTATAGAGGGAATGTATAAGATCGAGAAAAAACTACTTCAAAATTTGGTTTGTTGTATGGGAGTTCCTCTCAAATATTTATTTCATTGAAAAAACTATAACTTAATTTAATAATACAAAATTATCTAGTAATATAGTTTAATTTAATAATTACTAAATTATAATTTACATCATTCGTGAAAAATTTAAGAGTCTAGCAGATACCGTTATTGATATACAGTGAAAAAACATGCTTTTTGTATGAGAACCCCCTTTTTTTACTATTAGTTGTTAAAGCGGCATGGCAAATACATATCTGATGAAAGTTTCAGCTTTCTAGCTATTACGATTTCTGAGATACAGCCTGGTCACAGACAGCGGAGGCCTTAATATGGTCCCGTTTTTACCTTCTAGTTCCGTACTTAAAAAAATTCATTGGCTACAATAAAATGTACTTCGTTCGTTGGTAATAATATACATTCAGTTTAAATCCAGCGAGGTACCGCGTCGTTTCGCCGGAGGGATACATTTCCTGCACTGTCTACTTTGTAGTGCACTCTGTCTAACTGTGAATCCCGCTTTATTTCTAGTTTTAACTCTTTTTGAGAAACAAAGTCGTGCGAAGACGAAAATTGTTTTGCTTTTTATACAATACATATTATATGCATTTGATTTATATGCATGAAAATTTTTTCCTCATACAAATAAGTGTCAATACTAATCCATTAGTGTAAATACTAGAAATGTTAAGTTTTTTAGGGTAATATAATAATTAAACAATTTATTAATTTTATAATAATGTTATAAATTCATAAACTTAGTCTTTATGTGGTAAAATTCCAAAGTTATTTAAACAATTAGATAATAATGGAACTTACAAATAATAAAATATACGTTACATGAAATCAACAAAAAAGATTTTACATAGTCCAGCAAGGCGTGAAACCACGTGCACGAGCTAGTGACACTATGACCTAAGGTAAAGCATGCCTAGTCTGGAAATACTGGCTTTCAAAGAGGTGTCTAGATTAAGGACGACAGCGTTTTTTAGTTTGGGACTGTTGCACGAGCATTGGAAAATACTCTACCACCATGATGTTTTCCTTCATCGAAAATTCAAGCTCATTGGCGTGTATTGAACTTACTAATTGTTGGACGTAAAGCGGCCACACGCCTGACAGCTGTCATCGCTTCAAAAAATAAAATGAAGTATCAGTTTTCAGGTATTTTCAGCGCTGCAAACTTAGAGCACTAAGGATATATCGGATTTCTAGTTACGAGAAAATTCTTAAAGTTGTAGATAACGAACACAAACACTCTTGTTCGAGCTCTTTTTCAAATAGTTTTCATGTTGAAAACTATTTTTCCAATTTATCCTGAAGAATTTCTCAGAATATTTTCGCGTAGAAAACGGTCACACTTACTTATTATTAAAAGTTGGAATGAGTCCAATTTCTCAGAACACAACAAATACTGTTGACGTATTATGATGACCTCGTTGGCGTAATGGTTACCATGCCGCACGGCCTATCAGAAGGTTTCGAGTTCGATTCCTGGCACGGCCAACATTTTTATGCTGAACTAAATTTGTTGGCTGTTGGTCTGGGTGTTAAATGTGTATCTTTATAAAATATGTATACGAGTATGTAGTATATCAGTTATGTTAGCAACCATAATACGAACTACAAATGGTTCAGTATGTTCTTCAATGGTTTAGCAAGGGTTCAGTATGGGGTTAACCAGCCGTGTGTGAAATGAGTTAAGGACTCATTTTTTTATTTTTTTTTATTTTTCCAATTTATCCTAAAAAATCTTTCAAACAGAACGAATACTGTTTACGTATTATGGACATATACTGTTAACGTATGCAAAGCTATGTGATACAAAACGCTCATTACTAAATATGGCCACGAGAACCGGAGATTTGTAGTCAGGGAGCGCGGCGACCACAAACATGACCACAAACCGCTCTGGCTTAGGGAAAATTTATGACATGGCCTCTCTAAACCATAGGCATACGCATAGAAGAGTGAAATATAACCTTTTACGGAATTGCATGAATTTACCCTTAAACAATCACGTATTTTTTATTTTATTTGTTATTGCAAATAATAATAATCATTAGATATATTAAATTTTATTTTATATATGTTTAATGACAAATGAAAAATTCTACCCTTTACAAAATCTTACCTAGACTCACAATATAATCACGATATAATATCGGAAATATCGCACACGCGATTATCGGATCAGCAGACAGCAGCCTTCTTGATAACAAGTTATTCCAGGCTAAGCATGCTCCTCCTTACACACCTGACCCGTCGCGGGGGACCTAGCACTTCGGACTTGGGTTGTCCAGCGTCCATTACACTCACGGTCCCCGAGGTGGTTGCGGTGCACCACGTCCACTGCAAGGGGAGTCATCCTCAGAGGAGAAGTCTCGCAGGCTAGCCGAGGTGAGCGGGGTGGTGCGTTAATGCAAGGAGCGGAACCTCACCAAGCCCTTGCTAGTGAGGAGGCCATCGTGAGGTTTAAGTCGGTAGTGAAGTCCTTCTGGCATCGAGCCCAACATACCCCACCCACCTCCCCGGGTGTGGTGGGCATGTGTAAATGCATTTCCTCACGTAAAAATAAAAATTAGGGCATGCTCCTCCTTAGTGCAAAGTGTCGCTATTTTGTGTTATGTATAAAGCTTCGGTCTGGTGATCATGACGCACAAAGCTGGAGTATGCGCCGCACCGCAGCGTCACGACACAGTATTTAGCATCCCTGCGGAGCGGTGGTCAGTTGATTTTGCCGCAGCTCAATAATTCCATATTGACTCAGTGACGCACACCCGTGACGCGCAAAGCACACCGCAGCGTTGAACCGAGAATGACGCCGCGCTGTGCGGCAGTACACCTCCCACTTCACCGCGCTTGCCCCTCGCCGCTGACGCATACTGCGACGGAACAAGAGAACATTCTCGACGTTTTTCATATGATTGAGTGTCCGGCAACGCATACCGCATACCGCAGCGTTGTGCATCATGATCACCAGACCGAAGCTTTACGCGCCCTGCTGTGACCAGCAGGGCGCGTAAAGCTTCGGTCTGGTATGCTTAGCTGTGTAGCTGTAAGAAGAAAAAAAAAAAAAAGTTTCGAGTAAATTTTACATATGTATAACCAACCTATATTATGTTATTTCGTTCTAGTGCCAGTATGCCAAAAATTTACTTCCTCAAACATTACCCACTCTAAAATATTTTTGTTTACGACCAATTTTATATCCTTCTGGTGAATACGATCTATGTTGTAAAAGGCTGACACAAACTTTATGCCTAAATAAAAATAGTTTAACTAGGAAATATAAACCACTGGTGGAGAAAATGAGATGGAATAATAATATAACCATATATATTGGTTTGTAATAAATCCTACTAATATTATAAATGCGAAACTTTGTGTGTGAGGAAGTAAGTAACATACATACACTCGTATATTTGTTACTTCTTCACGCTCAAACGGCTAAGCCAATTTTGATGAAATTTAGTTTGCAAACAGGTTAGACTTTGGATTAACACATAGGCTACTTTTTACCCCGAAAACAATTGTGGTTATTGGAATACAGAAAAATAACTCCAAAATCTTACTCCTTCACGCTCCAACGGCTGGACCGATTGTGATGAGATGTATTAACATTATAGGTTAGATCTTGCATTAGCACATCCTTCACCGTAAAGCGAGTGCAAATCCACACGTAACTTGAAAAACAAGTCATTGGTGTATCGGCGGGACTGAACCAGAGGCCGTCAGATTGGAAAACAGACATTTCCCACACTCGCTATCAAATAAAGTTACCTATAAAAGCCATTCCAACAAAATATCACCTCATATTATTATGTGTAATGTTTAATACTTGTGTCTCATGTTTATTAAACAGACCCACCACCATACTATAACGAATAGTGTAATAAACAGTGTTGTTTCCCTTTTCAGTTCCAGCCACTGGAATTGATTGATGACAGAATGATCATTCCACACGGACTATAGTACAATATGTCGTTAGCCATTCTATCTGTTATCATTGTCGTACGGTCGTAAAGAAAACTCGTAGCGCTTTTAATCTAGCTTGGTTAATAAGGTGATCTGACGCGATCATTGTATAGAATATTATTATTCATCATAACGTATCCTATTACAAATACAATTAATATCAATAACAAGATAGAGTATGGATTTGTCAATAATATAATATACAATATCTATTTGTGAATAAATGAATAAATAAATTAATAAATCTCTCTTAGCAATTAGATCATAATTTTGTTACCTGTTTTATCTTTTTATCACTAATGTACGCAAAACAAAGGTTAAGGTTAAGCAACGATCGATGCGAAAAGGCATAGGAGGGGTGGATACAAGACTTTCTTTTTAAAAAGTGGCATTTTTATCTGAGCGCTACCGTGTGTTGGATGACACGTTGAATCGTACGAGTAGGTTTTAAAAATGTGCATAATATGAAGGCCGGAGCGCTTCGTTGCGATATTCTACCCCATCCTTCCAGACGATACTATATGTTAAAGCTATCAGACCTTAAAGCGCTATTATACAGAGTTCAGCCTCGAGTACAAATTTGATCGAAGCGCCTGCCGCCCGTTTAGTGGCAATTTCATGAAATAAATCCAATAATAAACAGTTTTGAAATTACTCGTTTAAGTTCAAACGATTCTACATAATCTTTATCTATAGAAAAATATAAGATTTGTTTTAATTTATTCCTGAAAAACCATTTACGAATAATACATATCATTTACGAATGATTTTTGTAGGAATTTCAAAGTAAATATGCTATTTTGCACCCATGGTGCCTTTTAAATAAATCTTTGTACTATGTTCCGAGTTTTCATTTTATGTATTATTATTATTTATTATGTATTCCTGTTTTTTCCTATTGCCTCAAAGCCTCTTTTCATTTTATGTATTGTTTTCTTTATTTCTCACATCGATATTCTAACTGCAAATATTCACTTTCCATCGCGCCTGTACATACATTGTTGGCAAGTGTTATCGCTGCTCCGAAATGTTATTGGCTTGGCGTCCAGCCATATTGGTGACTTCAGACTTGCTTAACGGTGTCTTGGGACCAAGTTTATGTGTTATGGCGTGTAACTTAAACTTTAATAGTTTACTGATACCCATTACCTGTGTACGCTGATGGAGAATTTGAAAAGTGTTTGTTTTGTCTAGCAGATTCTTTGTTATGGCCAGGATTCTACAATTGATTCAAATGTTTTCTCTTGTGTATTGTTGCTGGAGAGAAGACCTCAGACAGAAGCCTCATTAATATCATCATCATTATCAGCCCGTAGTCACCCACTGCTGAGCATAGGCCTCTCTTCTTGTACGCCAGTTATCTCGGCTTTGCGCTGCTCTCATCCATGTCCTGCCTGTGATGTTACGGATGTCGTCGACCCAGCGTGTTAATGGTCAACCGACGCTTCTTTTGCCTATCATAGGTCTAGGTTTAGTGCTTATCTAATGTCTAAGACTGTCTCCAAACAAAATTTTATATCAACAGATTCTGCGGTAACTAATTAACAGGAAGCAACATTAACAAGGTTTCTGGGATTAAAAGTAGCCTAATCTAGTGCTAATCTAATGTCTAAGTCTGTTTCCACACGAAATGTAATCTCGACAGATTTTGCGGTAACAACATGAAAGAGTTCCAAACACACATAAATTCATTCATTCATTTGCATTAAAAAATTATAAGTATTTATTTATATCAAAATCACTACATTCTACAACATTCATAGATACAAACTAGTTATTATCAATTACATGTCAAAAAACAAAAAAAAAATCTACGTCTATAAAGACTACGTCAACGCCCACATTTGCCTGTATTTAAAATATTAGTTAGAACATATAGCTTAATATATACTTCTTTCTAGGGCCCCACCCTTAGAAAGAAGTATGTATTGTATATAGCAGCAGATAACGTCAATTATGAGGTACCTATACATATCATTGCACGAAACTTAGGAATAACGCGTAACGCTTCCCAAATATTTTTGTTTTATTCTTTAAAAAAATCTTTGACATCCATCGCCTCTATCGCAAACGGCACACACATCTAAAGACGATCAAGTTGTGTATATTTGTGCTGTTTGACAGTTCCACGTTGACAGTTGTATAATATATCATACAAAGATCCATAGCAGCTGTGCGACGCAACGTAAGTGAACCCAGAGAGAAAAGCCAAACCCCACTTCACCGTGTAATCGCAGAACTATATCCAACTTACTTACATAGCGTCTTAACTTGAAACGCCAACAGACAGTATTGCAAACTGGGGCCGTGTCAACACTAGACACAAACAGAGGAACAATGACTAACTTTGTTCATTTCAATTAGCGGACTGGTTTGACAGAACAAGTTACCCGCTTACAAGTCAACGACGATGTTTGATTAAATCGGTTCCAGTTTTCCGCCGCGTAACATGGTAATCGACTTATGTTATTATTATTAAATTATATCTGTACCAATATTACAAAGAAGAAAAGTTTGTTTGACGCAAATAGGCTTCGAAACTACAGAACCGATATGAAAAATTCTTTCACCGTTGGGAAGCTACATTATTCCCGAGTAACATAGGCTTTCTTTTGTTTCTCTTTACAAGTTGGATTACTATATAGCTCGTACGAAACCGAGACTGGCTGCTAGTTTATTATAAAAGTGATCAATTTGAGAATAATTAAATATCATTTTTTACTCCTCAAAGCTAGTCATTTGACCAGTGGGGCGCGTATTCCACACGAATTAGCGACACTCTAGCCTAATGTGGAGCATGCCTAGTCTGGAATAACTGGCTCTAAGGAGCCAGCTGGAATATACTGCTAGGTGCTTGGCGACAGATTTTACTACTATAAAATTACCTACCACCGTGATATAATTTCCTAGTTAGAGATGTTTCTCTTTACCGAAAGCTCAAGCTCATTGGCGGGGATCAAACCACGATCTTCGGCTTGAGGCAGCTGCACACCCGACTGAGCTGTGGTCGCTTCAATCTTAGTTCATAAAGATTCTTGTAACCTGCTTTAAAAATATATTTAAATGTGATCTATAAAACTGTAAATTTAAGATTTTCCCCATGGCATTGCCTTCAAATTATTAATACTTTGAATATCTTGACAGTAAGTAAAAGTTTCGGATAAGAAGTGCGAAAGATGCCATGTAAACACAAAATTCTTAGCATTTTAAACGCGCGCAAGTCACAATTGCAGATAAAAGTATTATTTTACAAAAACAAACAGGGACGGTGCACTTCATTTTATTTTAGTCGTTAGAATTACCGCAAAGCTTGGCTGTGCAATAAAGGTGACACATTGGACACATGGATTATATCTACGTTTATATGTTTTCCTTTTTGTTTTTTCATAACCTTAAATAGCAGTAAGAAATGTGAGTTGTAGTCGTATTTAAGTTTTGGGAAAGTGTTTTATAAAAATCGACGTGTACCTTTTATGCACTTTTTTTCCAACCAATCAAATTACTCTTATACCAAACGTATTTAAGTAATTGGAAAACATGTTTTACCTCTCACGCTAACCCAAATGACTACCAAAGCAATTTTTCTTATTCTTTTCTTTCGTTTTAAATGCTGGAAAATTGTGCTTTGAAAGAAACATCAAAGCCCTTTCCTTTGCATTTTACGAGTACATACGACTGTTTACAGTGTTTCTTGCAACAGATATGGTTAACGTATGTATTCGTTTGCGACCTAAGTCACAGAATATTTCAAAGTAGGACCCAAACCACAGTCATAAGTGTCAAGTGGTTGCGACGTGGCGGCGCGCTCTAAAATCTCATTTGGACGCCAAAATGAATGGTTTTACACTGTTTTGAACTTAGACTGAGGAATGAACATAAGGAAATGTGCGATTGTTTTCGAGCCGAGAACAATTTTGGAATATAAAAATGGGTGGCGGGGTCAGAAATATATTATGTGGCTAGACTAAAAAAAATCTCAAAACTTTATTTAGAATAATACCTACTAACTGCTACAAAAGGTAAGGAATTCAGATTAGCATTAAATTATTTAAAAAAACTAAAGCTACTCCAAAAGCACTACCCGATAACAGAAAGCAGCGTTAAAAAGAACTTTCTAAAATTACTTTTATACATCAGATTACATACTCGTATACATGTAGGTACTATTTCTTGTTTTGATTTTTAATTGAAACCAATCCATAAAAATATATGTATATGTTTCTATTGATACTCGTACCATCAAACTTAATACATAAACGAACAGTAAAAATATGTAGATAAAAAAATTATTTGAGGACGATCAAATAAAATTATACATGGACGTAAGAAATAATTTTAATTACTTCATTACACACATTTTTTCATTACATGAGTAGCTCTAGAAGTAATTTTTTCGCAGTGCCATCGGTCAGATTGTGTCCCTTTTACGCATTCGTGTTTTCTAAGTCTGCTCTGTTAGCCTCATTTGCGGCCCTTTTCTCGCTTCCAAATCTCGCATAGCTTATCTCTGCCCGCACCACTCGCAGTCAAGGCTCGGCGTCAACCGGGTACTAAATGCGCCGGCCAAATATTATCAAAATCAGTCGACTAGAAACATGCTGCACCGAAATTCATCGCATTTTTTTCATCAGAATTACATCTTTTTGGACGGAAAAGCCATCAAGAGCATTAGGTTTTCAAATCTCGACTTGTTAGCCCATTATATGACTAAGTAGGTATGTATTTCGTTGGCATAATGGTTACCATGCTGGACTGCCAATTAGAAGGTTCCGGGTTCGATTCCCGGCACGGCCAACATCTTTGTGATGAACTAAATTTGTTGGCTGTCGGTGTTATCTATGTATCTGTATAAAATTTGTATGTATGTATATGTAGTATATCAGTTGTGTTAGCAACCATAATACGAACTAGAAGTGGTACAGTATGGGGTTTATTTTTGTTTATATATTTGTTTCGCACACAGCATAAGTGTAAAAAACTTACGGTTAAATGCAATTGCTTGCTTTGCTATTGTCATTCAACATTAACAGTTCAGTAAATCACACTTTAAATCGACTTGAAAAGCTTGCGTGGTCTCAAAAGCTATCCCACATAAATTCTCATTCGACTTTCGACTAAACGTTGTCTAAAACACTGTTTACGGGGCCGCGAACCGTCATCTAATGAGTGTCAAGTGTGAACGACACCGCGGTTCACCATTAGTGCAGTTCATGGAATTAGGAAAAAATATAGACTCGGAAAAACAGGAATAAATAAATAAAAAAAAAATACATGCAGTCGAATATAAAACCTCCTCCTTTTTTGAAGTCGGTTAAAAATTGTGAACCTCCGATAATATTTTGTGCTTTTCATTCGTTCCACCTGTAATCTCCCTTAACACAGATGTCAAGGATGTTGTTTTGACTGATCAATTGCTTACGTATTTTCTCTATTTGTTTTGATCTGTCAGTTATATACGTCATGCAAAACACTGTTATAATACAAATAAATGTATATGTGGAATATAATAACTAATATTTATATTAAATAATATAATTATGTTATAGTCAAATTCATTTCATATCCATATTAAAGAAAAAATAATAATAAGTAGTCCGCCATTTTGTAGCAGCGGCCATGTTTCAACTAAAAATCGAAATCCATTCATCCATTCTGGATCTACAATACCATAGATAGATATCACGTTATAAGTTTGACTTCACGGCACGTCAAAATTATAACACTCCCTCATTTTTGCATCGGGAATGAAAAACTGGCAGGACTCCTATAAATTATGATTAATAATAATAAATAATAAATGTGTTTGCGCAAAGACTTACGAATAGCTTACACCGAGTTACATAAAAATATATATATATCTCTTAAACTGATTGTGATTCTTTACATATTTGTCATAGAATCGCAAACAAAAATAAATATGGCTTTATAAATATAAGTCTATAAACATTTTTTACATTATTTGTTGGTTACTCTACTGAAGATTCCACGAGTAGCACCACGATAAAAACCCGTCCCAGTCACAATGAAATATCACGTGTTCCGACTTTTCAAAATGAAAATATATTTTGCCAGATAGCAGTCCTAGTGTGTGATAATAGCAGCTCCAGTTACCGCTAGGTTTGGAAGATGTGCTCATTTGTTTTGATAGAAATTCAAGCAAGGCGTCCGCCATTTTGTTTTGTTTAATTAAACGAGTCTTACGCAATAAGAGTTTACTCACAATTCAGGAAAATGTGGGAGCTTTAGTGTTTTTAAAAGGTTTTTTTTTCGAAAAAGGTATTCTGCCGAAAATCTGCGCTTGCATACAAGATTGATTGAAGACTATCGATCTGTAAAGCAAAATCATCTGTACAGATGTAGTTGAAACCTTTATAAATATAAATACAAGTAAATGGCCAAGCTCGAGTCAGACTTGCAAATGAAGGGTTCCGTACTTAGTTTAATAACAGCAATTACCTTTATTGTGTGTGGTAGCCCACCTAAATATAAAAATATATTTTGTTATTTCAATATAAATATGATTGAATATTACGTAAATATTTTAAACGTCTATCAATGTACGAAAAATGTATAAAATATACACTTTGTTGTAAGGAACCTGCCCTCAAATATTTATTTTATTCTATGTATGGAGTTGTTTTTTATAGCGGCAACAGAAATAAATCGACTATAAAAAATATTAGAAAACCTAGCTATGGCAGTCGTAAGATAAAGCATTGTAAACTACTTCCACTATTTAACTAGTCTTATTGTATAATGCATGTATGTAGATTTCCCTATTGTGGATTTAGAGAGACACTAAGCTTCACTGCGTAAGCTAGCTGTATTATCGAGGTTTGAACATTGTGTTTGAATTGATAAGCTGATAAGCTACTACGACGTGTTCAAGAGATATACCTACCAACGAGGAAATCTATCCATAAAACTATGCACTGTTTTTTAAGGTTTATTTCCCAAGGGGTACGTACCATCGGGTCTCTATTTGTAACACTGTGAATGTCTGTCTGTTAACCCATCCGTCTGTCACAAAGCAGTACCTTATGTACTCATATACCTGAATAGATAAATAATTAAAATTTTCAAAGAAGATATATTTTATATTAGCACGAAACAAACGGTCACACTTACTTAAAAAGTTGGTTTCGTGCAAGTATTATAGTATGCCTTACTATAACAGTTTACAAAGTACAAGATACATTTTGTTGCCGAAAAAACCACGAATACTAAAAAATATTAAGATAAATATTATACATATGCAAAGACTCCATACAACAGACGTGAGTTTTGCTCGAGCTTTATTAGGACAAATATAATTATAAAATTTTAATATAGTTTAATAGTTTATTTATCTAAAACACATGTACATTCACAATTAGTTTTACAAAAATCCGTCGTCTTATTAATCTAATTGATTTACGATATAACATTTTTCTTGTGGCTCCTGCACTAGGAGAACCCTGTTTCGCAAAAGCCACTTCCAAATCATTATAAAAGAATTTGTTTTTTTCCAAACCGGTGCGGATTTTGACCAGGTACCCTTTAGCCTAAATATTTTGTATTTTTAAAACTAAAACAGTTTTTAGGGTTAGTTTGTTAAGTTGTATTTTATTTTTAGTTATAGGTATTTAATTTCAAATAAAATATATTCTATTGTTCTAAATGTGTTAGTTACTCTATATTGGAACACAATTACAATTATTTACCTAGTCTCTAAAGTTAGATCGAAATTGTAGGCCTAATGATCCTAATGTGAAAACAGACATAAAACGATTTGAAACTTTTAATTAGAAAACTTCCATCCACCTATAAGCTCACAAAGCAGAAAAGTTAATGAACAAGAGCTTAAAACCTACGGAATTTTATAGACGAAAATATTTTAAGTGGATCTCGGAATGAAAATAATTTATAAATTGTTTTGATTTTTTCTAGTAATAAGAAATTTATATTTTATTGTGCTCACGATATTTCTTATTAATAATGTTCAAAATTTGATGTTATTTGTATTGAATTGATTAACAAAATCACTGCAATAAAAAAATAATACATTGAACATAAAACAAATAATTTCATTGAAATCAGATACTTTCTCTCTTACACACTCACACAAACTTTTGTACTTATAATATTAGTTTATTCGTAAATACGTTTATGTAAACAATATGTAGATAACTAATTTTCCCTTCACATTTGATTTTGGGAAACAAAATTTTGCCAAAGTTCCTAATTATATTTAATTTTTATGTAATCTACCTGTGAAAAACCGCATTCAACCGTTACCATACCGTTGAGTATTTTAAAAGTTACTTATAGGGTACCAGACAGACAGACAAAAATTTAAAAAAATGTTTTTTTTTTGGTTTCGTAACTTCTTTGTAACTAAGCTAACGTAACTTTACCGTAACGCAACTTTATCAGTTTTTTTGGGAATATTTTTTTTTATATATACACTCGATTTTTACTGCTTTATTATATGTTTTGTTATAAAAAGTTCTAATTTTTATCAAGCATACAAAATTGTTTGTCACAACGGTAACCTATTACGGTTATCGTTGTGAAAATGTGATGTGTTCGTAGCAACCTTATTCTTTAGCAAGTAAACATTCATATGAAAAATATGATTCATAAATAGGTACGTTTCAACCGCAAGATCTCTGTGACAAGTGAGTGATAGGTCGTAGGTAACCGGAGTTAGGTACCGGAACCCGAAGGCAGGTATACCAATTTACGTCTATCATTTGATATCCGAACGGTTCACGGTGCCGTATTTGCTTTCTAAGGGTCTCGAACTCTTCGGTTACACTTACGCAGTTTTTATTAATGCTAGATTATTTGTTTTAGGGGTTGAAATTATGAACGAATACCACCTTTTTAATGAATTAATTTTGTTATTCTCAACCACATTTTCTCTCAAATTTGTAATAAAATGTCAAGCTCAACAGCAAACGCGATATTTGTAATTTATATATTTAGGATACAAGACCGCCTATCTCTTAGAATCGATATAATTTTCGGATGTAAAATCATTTCTAAAGCCGATTTAAAAAATGAATATTTTACACTAGTAAATTTACGCTTAAAAATGTTTGTAGTATATTCTAGACAAACAAATTTAAAAAAAAACTTCATTATATCAATCATCATTGTATATTTTTCAACGCGAACACAACTAATTGTATGAAATTGCCGATTTTTTTTTCGCGAATATGCTTAATTCAACAACAAAAGTATTAAAGCCCAAACATATTAGTTAGTCTATATACTCGTATTTACACATATAAAATCTGCTTGTTAAATGTTTTGTTATCAGTATTCCTATTATGTAGTTATTTACGCAATATATTATATTATACAATGATATTACACGGCATAATACCGTTATATATATATGTAGTTATAGATTGACGCATGATACGAAGCTGGTATCAGTAGTTTCCCGGCTGATATGGCAAAAATGTAAGAGGATTATGCATGAATTCCTTATTAAGTACGAGGAAAAAATAAACAATATTGCATGTCGTACTCACACCACGTTTGTAGCTGATTTTCTCAATATCCGACGAAAGAAGCAGAATACATTTCCTGCGACTGTGTGCGACCCACTTTGTTAAAGTTGCATGCATACAAATGATGTGAAATTAGATCATTAATATTCATTTTACAATGTCACGCATACAGACAGTATCTATAATTATTTTTAATTATGTATGTGTTCTGCTGCTTAATAACTCGGATACTTCTCTTAATTTCTATAAGGTATCGTAAGGGAAAAACATTTGCATATTTTTAATACTCAATTCACGTGATGGTATGTGATAATATTGTGGTCTGCGATGGAGCGCGCTTTCCTAGTAGGAACCGGCTCACTCTTTCCTTGAAAATCGCTTAATTATAGCAATTTTATGGCAGCGAATTTATAGGCGCTAAGTGATACCACCATTTAAAGATTAAACGTCAAAAATGCTGTTTGATTTAACATTAAAAAATGTACCAATATAAATTGCAGACACGGGGGTTTTTCGTAATTACATCACCATGGATTTTACTTAATTTTAATAGTTCGAGGTAGCCACGCAGAAATGTGTATAATAATAAATTAATTTATTTATTTTCAGATTGTCATCCATAGTATATTTCACACAAAAAAGAACATAAAAATTAAATAATAATAATTATATATTTATTTTTAATTATAATTTATAATTAATTAAGCAAAGGTGTGTGTGTATGTTTAACGAGTATGTGTATCTTCGGCATCGGAACGGATGTGCCGATTTCGAATCTAGTTTCAGTTTACATATTTTTTTCAAAATATCCTTTATGAGTATCAGAGTTAATTAAGGATTTATTTAAGGTCTTGACTTGTAGAATACAATACATTAGGATAAATTACTAATACAAGATGACTGCTTTCAAAAATGTGTAGAATAAACCAAGAGTTAAAGTAAGTAGTAAGTAATCTATGATTTTTTGCTCTGAAACTGAATGAAACAATTTTGTCTCTCTCAATTCAACTTACTCGTACATGACGCACTTTGCTTAGCAATACAGCGTTGAAGAACGTTCCATTCCTTTTAACAACCAACTCTTCATAACGATTATTATGGTTGTCATAATATTTTAATTAAGTTGATTACAATTTGGGATCAACCCTTAGCACTCGCTCCCTCCACTTGGATTAAGGAATATTGTTAGGCTTAACATAATATTTATGAAATTTCCAGTTCAATGTTAGCATTTTTCAAAATCAATCTGGCCTACATACCTTACATTAGACACCTTAAATTTCTATCAAGCAGCTTTCTGCAATTGTCTTGTTTATTAGGATAAAAATTACGTCAAAGGTACTAACCCTAATCATTGAATCTCAAAAAAACTCTTTGGGACATTAGTCTAAGAATTAAAAAACGACGACTTTCAAGGCGTGGAATTAAAAACGGATCTATGGCACGCAATTTAGGTTTAAAAATATTAACTTTTATTCTTATACGGCAGGGTAAGGAATATAAGTTAATATTTTGAAAAATATTTCAGACTTCATGACGTGAACCTTAAAGTTAACAACTTCAGTTCTAAACTGTAAATTGAGACATAAAACTCTCGTTATTGGATATAGAATTCCCGCATTATCAGCCGCATCACCTTTATGTTAGTTTTATGCTTGGTTTTGTTTCCACTTTACGATTTTTCACATTTTATTAAAGGAAATGAAATACCGTTATATGAGGTGATGTAAGAAAGTAGAAACAAGCGAACTAGAATAAACGGAAGAAACGGAAGTAACTCCATAAAATTGCCGCTTAGAATTTGTATGCATCTACGCACACAATTATACTACACAATTATACCCAACGAAACTCACACACACAAAGCTCGCACGCGATTGGTGCCGTGCCACACCATGTGATGCCGCACCGGCGCCCGGGTATCTGTTTTGCCCCGCCCACCGCGGTATTTTACGATTACGCGTGAAACCATTTTGTAGGCCAAGTTACTATTCCATATATTTTAGTTCGCTGGTAGAAACCTTAAGTACATATGTACGTTATTGATAAAGAGTGTTTAACTACAATAATGTGTTGCGTACCCAGCTATAAATTTTTTTTTTCGTATATGAGAAGTGGCCAAGCTCTGATATCGAGAGTTTTCAAGCCGCCCCAAGGCCTCTGACTTGGCTCCGGCTGCACGTATTTATGAATAACAGCTTGGACCTAAATTTTAACGTGTCATTTGACCCTTAGTAGCGCCAAGATTAAAATGCCATTTTTAACAACGCAATCTAGTACATGGTCACCCATCCAAAGTTGTCCGCATCGAGCGTTGCTTAACCTCGACAATCGCTTTAGATCAACATATTTAGCCGAGCTACAGGCGCTACGCTATTAAATTACATAGTACCTATTATAGAATTTTGTCGCTCGTACCTTATTATTAGTAATTTTGTAAAAAAAATACTAAGTTATTTTATAAAAAGCTTGTAAGAAACTGAAGAAAGATAGCCGCAATATTGATTTTTCTGGACTAGCTGGTAATTTATAGCAGTCTCAAGTGAAATATTACCTCCCTTAAGTAAAGCTTTCAAGTCTTGGTTTAAGTTCAAAAACGATAAAAAAACTATAGGTACATAAGATGCAGGCTTTCTTGAGGCTTGCAGTTTTTATGGAAAAATGTTTAAAGCTATTTTTCTTTCAGGCGCTGCGTGGTTGACATGAAATACTACTCAGGGAACAACGAATTCACTGACAAGGTTTTAGTGAACAATTTTAAAGATAAATAACGTTTTTCATAAATAATATTTTTTGTGTGTTTATTCATTTTTCATGAAAAAAACTCGCTCGAATTTCATTTAAAATATACAAATTAACAAGTCTTCCAAGTTTGTATATTTTCATTGCACGTACTTGTGACTTGCACCTAGCGGCTTGTATTGCACTATGCGATTGACATTGTTCTGCAGCACTATTATTTTGACCGATGACCACTTTATCGTCCAACTGAAAATAAAATGGAAAGCATAACTAACCCTTATACGGTTCCAGTGCTGGGACTCGAAACCTTTTTAAACGAGGAGATAATATAGACCATATTAAAGACGTATATTATCCACCATGTTTGCCAAACGCGGGTTGGCGGATGACAAACGTGTTTGTGGTCCTTGCCCTTTTCCTTACAATGTTTTCTGGCGGTCATTTTAAACGGGTTTTCATCAAACAAAATACAATTCCGACTAACGCATATTTCAAACAAAAAATAAAAAAGTTTACTTTTGTTTTTACGACTAAATAAATAAGACGTATAGTATATATTAGGACACATTTCACACACGACTGGTTAACCCCATACTGACCCATTTCTAGTTTGTGTTACGGTAGCTAACGCAACACATATACTTTAATAAATGCAAACATATTTTATATACATACGAGTACATATTTAACACCCAGACCCACAGCGCGCGTTGGCCATGCCGGAATTCTTTGCCAAATTCCCTGTTCCCCGATAACTATAATCTAGCGGTTTTCAAGGAACCGGTTTCTTCTGGGCAAGCGCCTTATATTGCAATATCGCTTACCATCAGATGAATTGCGATCAAGCGCAAGCCCCATTACCAGTAAAAAAAAATCGAACCTGCAACCTTCCGATTGGCAGTCCAGCATGGTAACCTTTACGCCAACGTGATCGTCAACTAACTACACCGTTTTCGTTTTATGCAGATTTTGACCCCTCAACATGTATAAATGCTCTACGTACCTCCTGTATGTCAACACTGCTTGTCCGATATGACATGTCATGCTCCCTCGTCCAAACTGACAGATGGACAAGTTAGACGCGGGCTGTGTTTACGAAGCTTTCAGGGAAGTTTATAGTGCCTGTCTATATTTATTTTTGTTCTCAGAGCGTTTGACACTAAACTATTATGTTACCGACGGTATTAAGGTGCCATTAACGCTTTCCAGAATGGTCTCTAGAGAGTTGTAGATTGTAGTTTCCTGACATTTCTGACAGTTTTGGAGAAACCGTCATTCATGACTAAACATAAAGGTTACAATAACAAAGAACTATCACTATTACACTTATGTTCTCCAAGTATTTTGCCTTCGTGGTTTCAGAAAATTTATATAATGAACAAATATTAGGCATATTCATATAAGTTTTTAATAACGATATTTAAATTATGAAGAAATATTGTTCCTTACTTCAGAACACAAATCAAAAAAATCTTGCTCAGAATAACCTTAGTTTTTTTTTAACTCGTATATATCAATAGTATATTTTACTTTTCAAATAAATAGCGCATAACTTGTATGTGATATATTATATTAAAGTAAGTACCTAATAGGTAAGTCCTTCCAACCTAAATAAATTGTGTAGATATAATTTGATTCAATAAAGAAAAAAAAATCTTTCTCACACGAATTAGTATGAGCTAAGTGGCCAAGCTCTAGTGTCTAGAGTTTTTAAGCCGCCGTAGGCCTCTGACTTTGCTTAACGACTGTATCAAGTACTGTCATAGTGACTGTACCAAGACAAACAGCCGGCACCTACAATTTAACGTGTCATCCGTCCCTTTTTAGTAAAAATGACACTTTTTTAAAAGACAGTCTTGTGCATGGTCACCCATCCAAAGACTGCTCTCATCGACCGTTGTTTAATGATCGCGTCAGATCACCTTAGTTAGCCGAGCTACAGCGCTACTATTAAGCGAGTGAGGGAAAACTTAAACATTCAATTGTTTTCTTTACTAACTTGAGCTATATAATTTATCCTGCGCCTAATTGTTTGAAAAAGTGCATCGTTTTTCATAAGGAAGTCAGAGCAAAAAGAAGCGTTGGCGAGCTAGCACGCGAACGTATGAAACGTGCCTTGCACCAGTGATGTCACATAATCTTAGTTGCGACGTGAGTGTCGTCTGTCTCGTGCACTGATTACTTTGCTATAGATTCAACATTAGAACAGAATGGTACGTAACCGAGCGAGCTAGCGACACCCCGGCCTGAGGTGGAACATGACTAGTCTGGAATAACTGGTTCTCAAGGAGGCTGCCGGAATGCACTGTTAAGTGTTTGGCGACAGATTCTTCAACTTGAGGGTATTTGCTAGCCAGGTGAGCACTAGAAAATACTCTACTACCATGCTATGGTTTCCGCACGATGTTTTCTAATACTGAAAGCTCGAGATCATTGGCAGAGATCGAACCCATGACGGGGTGTGAAGCAGCTGCACGCTCGAATGAGCTGTCACCAATAACCACAATAAAATTAAATAATGAAGTATGATGGTGATTAAATTATTGGATATTAATAAGAATCATACAATATACGAATATACGAGTGAGCACAGATATACGAATGCTTTGCAAAAACGTATCTACAAAAAAAACGAGTTATTTTCTTAATTAACTTTAATGAATGTAACACACAGGGTTGTAGCACAGCAATGATCACTTTTTTCATTATCATCATAATTAGTATCTATTGGTAGTATTCTTCGATCTCAAGAAATGACTTCCTATGTCCCATGTCGTGTTTTCTCGCTAATAGAATTAATGTGTTTTCCTTGTTTGTTTTGTATTTCCGATTGCATGCAGTATTTTTGTCGGTTCTATTTGTCACCTGCCTAACGACCTCGCTGATCAATGGACGGGAAAATTGACAAACCGCTTTTGGGAATGAATCGTGTTTATTCAGTTAGAATAGATTATATGGTTTTGATGGTCCTGTGTTAGCGTTAAACCATGTAAAATACCGGCCTTTAAACCCTGTATAACTGCACAAAGCCAATTCAATATATGGTATAATATTATTGTATGACATGTTTTGGGGAAAGGCAAGTCCACATTTCAAGAAATAATTGGTAAAAACAGACTGGCACATAATATGTACGTATGTACATACATGTAAATAAATCTGCAAATACAAAATAAGTAATTTGCGCCAACAAACATTTCCTACTAAACGCAACCAGTAAAAATTTTACAACAAAACTTAGTTCTGAATTTTACAATAAAACTTAGTTCTGAATTTTACAATAAAACTTAGTTCTGAATTTTACAATAAAACTTAGTTCTGAATTTTACAATAAAACTTAGTTCTGAATTTTACAATTAAACTTAGTTCTGAATTTTACAATAAAACTTAGTTCTGAATTTTACAATAAAACTTAGCTAAAAGCCAGTTAGCGTAGAATAAATTACCCTGAATGCTTGCAGCATAGACTGGCTATGTCTAAAGAATTTGATAAAGTAGTTTCACCCCGCAGTGTTACCCGGGTTAATCCTGGATAAAAAGAAGCCTATGTATTAATGCAAGGTTTTACCTATTACCATACCAAATTCCATCGAAATCGGCTTAGCTGGAACGTGAAGAAGTAACAAACATACACACTTACTCATTTACACACAAACTTTGGCCTTCATAATATAGTACCATAATTACTTTGAAAAATATAACCGCACCGCAGTAAATCACTCATAAAAACTTTCAACGTAAAATGATTGCTGATTCGAAAGTATTAAGGAAACTATTTAAAAGTAATAATTTATACAAAGGAAGCTTTTATCTTGTATTTAGTTACCCAAGGGGAAGCTACTCGTAATGGTTTGTTACCGGCTTTCCTCAAAGCGATCTATCTTTATTACAAGTTTCTTAACGATACTTCTTTACTTTCATATTACAAATTTACTTTGTTCGTTTAATTTGACGTGCAGAAAAATAAATACAATCATTGAAATTTTCCATTCATGGCATTGTATTTTTACAAAAACTAATTCAGTTTTGTCTAACAATGGTCTCAGTGAAATGAATATAAGTGCATACAAACACAAATTATTATTAACCTTCAAGTTGAAAGGTCTGTCGCCAAGCATATTTAGAGTAAGACTATTTTCAGGAGCCTTCTTGACATCCAGTTATTTTAGACTAGGCATACTCTACCTGAGATCAGAGTATCGCTAACTCGTGTGATTATGTGCCCTGTAGGTTAAGTGTCTGGCTTTAAAGATTAAAAATAAATTAGTGCTATTATATTTTTATCATTAGTCATTGCTCTAAGATATATAGAAACGCTATTTCTAAGAAAAAATATTTCTAATGACACGTCATATTTTTTTATTTATTTTTTGCTTAGATACATAAGCTGAATCAGACATTACAGTTAACTCCACTAGTGAACCGCTTTACGTATTTGGTTTTGCACCCATCTTCCTCTTTCGAGTTTAGCCTACGCATACACTTCTTACGCCACTTAGCTCTCATGTTGTTAATGTTTGAGTAACGAAGCATTACAAAACTTGGTGATTCAGTTAAATGTATTGGTCATTTTGAGACTTTTAGGATCTTTGCTTTATTGCTAGGCCTCTTTTCTGCCTTGCCATCTGCCACAGTAATACATACAAGTGAACCTCGACTTCAATGAATTGAATTTGGAGTGATAACAACTCAGTCAGGCGTGCAGCCGCCTTACGTCCCGAAGGTCGTGGGTTTAATCCCCGCTAATAAGATCGAGTTTTTGGTGAGAGATAACATCGTGAAAACACTATAGCACGGTAGATGCGCATTTTATAGTGCTCAACATCTTATTGCCAATCTTTTTAACGTCAATATTTTTTACATACATTTGATTGTTTGTTTGTTTGTTTACTCCGAAACTACGATTTGAATAATTCGTTCACCGTTGAGGAGGTATTATATATCCAAGTAACATAGGCTATATATTGTTTCTCCTTGCTACTCAGATAATTATACAGCACTGTGTTATATTTGCCAGGGATCTTCCGAAGTACCTTACAGTTTTATTATTGTGCCTAACACCCTTGTAAATGTAAAAAAACAGTTAGATTTTGTCAGTAAATAAAAAACAACAGCTAGATAAATCTGTTGAAGCGTGGCCCCGACACATCAACACTTTATTGCCGTTCATAGCCCGCTCATGGTAATAAAAGGCACGGACTGCCCATAAAAAATTGCCATAAACATGATATCTTTGAGATGAGCTAGTTTTGCGGCTGCAGTTTTACGATGCAGCCACTTTTCAGTTTATCTGAAGTGCTTTAGGGTACATTTTATCGGTTCGCCTTCATGTCATTATTGGTTTGAAAACGTTTTGCTGATCTGTGCTTGTCCCATGGGCGTTAGGTATAAACTCTATAACTTAAACCAAAAAATACTGTTTTAAAACTTTCGTATGGCATATTTGAATAATGATTATTTATAACCGGCTATCATTTACGTTTATTTTGTCGGTATTAGCGCGACATGTCTCAGCACAATCAGTGTACCATTTTCAAGGGCAGGAACACTGCCAACGTACGCTCGCGATGACGGCTGCGCCCGCACTGCCTACTCCATCGACTAATTACCCTGCGAGACACAGCGCACGACTCGCGCGCTGTCGCTCGCTGAGCTTGCTGTGGTGTTGCTATTGCAGTTGGCGCAGGCGTTACCGGTGGATGGTCTTAGATACCGACAAAATACATCTTATCTTATATATAAAATTTCCGTGTCACAGTGTTTGTTACCGTACTCCTCCGAAACGGCTTGACCGATTTTTTTCCAAATTTTATATGCGTATTCAGTAGGTCTGAGAATCGGCTACTGCATATTTAGTTTTTTTTTTTTTTCTAAGACAAAACAACGTTTGCCGGGTCAGCTAGTAATTATATAGATAGCCGGTCATACAAACATTAATAAAAAAAAAATGAAAATTTGCTTTCTTTGGCTCCGCTCTTAACACTCATTTGATTACATAACCAGATCAAGAACACAATATGATTCAACGTACAATTATTTATTGAATCGACTTATTCTTATGTTTACACTATCATAGTAATTCGTGCCCTGGCTTTAGGATAACCTATGTTCCATTTGCCAGGAATCTTCCGAAGCGCCTAACGCTCATATTAAAATTTGGGTAGAAAGATTAAATAAAACCCAGTTTTATAGAAACAAATTTAATATTCTCTATCCTGTTACAACATTAAGTTAGACATCAACAATGTTTACTTTACGTATCGAATGTATAGAAGAAATTATGCATTGTGCGGTTCTGGTTACTTATTCTTCCATCAAACAGTCTTATTATTTATTATGTATTATATTATTTACAATGGTCAATTTGTAAGCTGAAATTATTTCAAATGTATTAAGAGTTATTAGGCAATGAGATCAAATTACTAATTCAATATCGCTACTATACCTTCCAATAAAATAACCCTAAATTAAAATTATTTGTTTCGGAAATTATAATACAGATTCAAAATATTTTTTAAGATTATCGAAATATGTTTACGGTCAATGAATTTAAAAACTTTGGCGCACTTTTACACAGGCATTTCATCTCTTTCTCATCGAAATGTTCACCAGTCATAATCTAATTCTATACCTTTCTTCAAATACAAATCTATTTTAAATTACCTATCTTTACAATTTTTACGATAATATATTGAAACATACACTGAGATTTTTTATTGCATTTTATAGTAATAGCTTTATAACCTATTTTATTTTCATTTTAGCTTAACCCAACGTGAATAAAAATAAAAATTTACTGTACCTACTTTGTTAAACTTATATTAGATATAAAATTTTATATTAACTTCAGTTCTATTAAATCATTAAGTATCTACATTTCTTTGAAAGAGTTGTTTTTAAAAACAAAGTTTTTTTTTGCAATTACTATATAATATATGTAAATATAATTATTATGAAGATAATAAAGTTCATACAGTGTTACTGAAAACAAACAAAGCCTTTCAAAGAGCAGCATTAGCATATCTAGACAGATTTACAAAAAAATATCAGTCGAAATCGATCAGACACATACATAAATAATATAATCTACGTGAGAACAAACCTCATAATAATTAGACCCGTAGCTACTGGTCCACAATCTCTTATATACCTATGATCATCAACCGCTATTGCTAATTATCACGGAGTCCTTTTTGTACACTTTTGATTACATTGGTGGCTGTGCTCGGGCGATAGCTCCAAATGAACCACATTCACCGCTCTATCAAAAGTCACTCTCGGAAGTCATCGCGTCAACGTCACTTCAGTATCACTCGAGCTTCTCGAACTTTCTTTGATCACATCGAGTTCTCTATTTGAAAGAGATGACGTACGTGAAAACTTATGAGCACTATATTCACTTTTGTCTTCGCACGTGTCATGAACACAGTTATTACATTCTTCTACATCGTTTATATCATTATCTACCCCGTTCACTTCCACTTCTAGTAAATTATCATTATTAATACCAAAGGCGTTACAGTTTCGTTCGTGACTTAAACTGCGTATCCTATCGAGGTTTTGTTCTAAACTGTGCATCTCATCGTTCACAGCAGGCGAATCGTCAAACTTCCACTTGATGTTTGAGTTGAAATGCTCGACTCCCGGGTACATGCCTATACTATTACTTCTGTGCCCGAAGACCGGACAGTTTCGGAATTCTCACAAATCCGGATGACGTCCATTGCACACCTTGTTGAAATTGCCCTCATCCAAACTCAAGTTGGAACGAGACCGTCCACATTCCAAACCCGGACTAGGTCGGAATAAACACATGTCCGAATTCTTTAGCCGACACTGCCTCGAACATGATTCTATTTGAAACGCTTGTCTGTCGAGATGTCTGTAATCTGTTGGACCGTAGTCGAAAAATCTGGCTTCATGTTTGCAATTACTATGACATCCTTTAAACGACCCAGTGCATCTTAAATCTCTGTGACACCCTTTCTGGATTGCGTGTAGTGACGTGGACGAAACTGTTCTTTCTAATATTTCACCCCAATACTTTTCCCCGAGACCTTCAAACTCTCCTTTAGAATGTAAACCATCCGATGTTATCGGAGAGCCACAACATCCCACAGGTTTTTCAAATCCAGGATAAGATTTCGGTCGTCGGCAGCAAACCTAACAACAAAGAAAATTAATTTAATCAAAATTTCAAGTTGTCCCACATTCAAAACATTTGGGGACGCAATTCTGTAACAGTCCGAAATTAAATTCTTATCTCATGAATGTTTTATTAGAACAAGACATAAATCTAGCAGACGGTATCGAAAGCGTCATAATTTTGCGGGGAACGTTTTTATGTTGGGTTATAAAATATTGTTCACTATTCCTGGGAGAGATTCATAAGGGTATACTCAGAATAGGCACTTACGTAGTATTGTAGTAGCTCGTTGCTGATTCGCCTGAAGTGGCTGTTCAGGAGCCAGTAGAGAAATGGATTCCAGAAACTGTTACTTAGAGCGAGCCACGTAACGATGAAATCCAACGACGGCGGAACCTGTTGATGTAATGGAAATGTAACAAGATTATATGAATATTCAAACGTTGCCAAGCTTCCACAGATATTAGCAGCAAAATGTGGCGGTTTAATTTTCTATGTGTGTATGTACTCGTATATATGTATAGTTCATACATATATACTCGTATTATCGTTAAATATGTATAGTTCATACATAAATTTGAAAGGTTGTTAGGTCAGTGTTTTAGAAACTTTAGTTAGTTTTAGAAACCGATTGAAGCTATGCTCAATTTACTATTTTTACCAAGATATTTTTATAATTAAAGGCGCAAGATAAGATACATAAGAACTTACTTAAGTTACTTAACCTTACTAAGTTATATAATTATTTACCTTGCATCCCGTACAAGCAGCGACGACTTCTTGAATGGTAACAGGTGTGACCATCACAATGAAGCCTAACGACATCGCCGCCATCGTCCGTGACGTGCTCACGCTATGCGGTCTTACAGGAGCTTGGATCTGGAAGGAATATTCAAATTCTTCTCATTCAACTCACAAAAATAGAACAGATTCTTAAAAAAAAATGTTACTGCGATCTTGACGATTTTTTTAACTGACACATTAGATTAGGAATTTAGATTTAATGATTTCTAAGAGGTTTAATCAGTAATTTATATATAAGTTTACGGCAGACGCTACCCGCCATGTCTTTGTCTCTTGGCGCGCCTCTTTCAAAATGCTGTGTTGCAAGATTAATAAATACTAATTAAATTTAAAATGAGTGAATTGATGAAGAAGATAAATGCTTGTGTTTGTTTATTGTTTCCAGATAAGTATTTTTTTCAAAACCTTTGAAATACCAACTTAGAAGTGTGATACTAACTTACTTATCTGATTTATTATCGTGATATTGTTATAGTGATATGTTATAGCAATTCATAAGTTGGTATAGTAAGCCATTAACTATTTTATTTATCATACATATGGCGTGGTAAATGATAAATTTAAGCTAGAAACGAATTCAAGATAAACAAGCACGGTTCCTCAAAATAAACTAGTTACTATATTATGTACGAAAAGTTTAATCAGCTAATGCGCCAAAAACTGTAGGAAGCACACCAAATGGCCTCCAAAAGGTTAATCCGGCCCTTGAGTTAGAAACTATAAAAGATCAAAGTCTGACCGTCTTTTAATTTTATTAACTTCCTTCATTAATATTTACTTTAGTTCAACTCCTTTGAAAACTCTTAGAAGTTCGTTCAAAGGTAAAAATTTGAACCAAATTTATTTTAAGTGAGTTTCAATTTTCCACTGTGATTAAAGTGTATTTTAACTACTTATGCAAACACCAATTAGCAATATAATTATGTCATTTAAAATTTAATTAATATTATATAATATTTAATTTATTTAGATTATAGCTTGGCCTCCCTTTCATGAAGTATATCAAATATATAATCAGTTTGCTAGCTGGCTAATCCTTAACCTTTCTTTTATACATTTCCTTTGCGTTTTCCTTGATTTTAGTCTATAAATGCTCAATCAAAACACTTATGTGGGTAAGTTTGCTTGTATAAATATTGAGATATAGATAAACAATAGTATAAAAAGTATCAAATGATGGTGGCTAGCAAATATTTCGTATTTCTAAACCAATGTTGTTTAGACGAATTCTAAATGTAAAATTACCCATAATGATAATGATGACTATGAAATTCATATGATAATAAAGATAAGTATCCGTTAAATATACACTAGGAAAAATTCAAGTCGTGAAGCGATGACAGCTCAGTCAGACGTGCGGCTGCTTCATATCCCGTAGATTGTGGGTTCGGTCCCCGCCAATTAGCTCGAGCTTTTGGTGAAGTAAATAATGCTTTTCTAGCGAACAACCACCCTCAAGTTGAAAAATCTGTCGCCAAACACCTAAAGGTGTGTTCTGGCAGCCTTAAAAGCCAGTTATTCCAGACGAGGCGTGCTCCACCCTAAGCTTTTGTTTTTTTTTTTACACGACTGTTTAACCCCATACTGAACCATTTCTAGTTTGTGTTTTGGAAGCTAACACGACTGATATACTACATGTACATACATATAATATTTTATATATGGATACATACGAGTATTTAACACCCAGACCCACAGCCAACAAATCTAGTTAAGCACAAAGATTGACGTGAAAAGTTAGCCTGCCGGGAATCGAACCCGGAACCTTCTGATTGACAGTCCGGCATGGTAACCTTTACGCCAACGAGGTCATAATTTTTTCTTGTGTATTAATTCGAGTGGTTACGCGCCCTGTTAGTCAAATGCTTATCTGCAAGGAATAACAAAAAAAAATCTATTCCAATAGTATCTTTTACAACTTTTACCATGACTTCGTCCCCGTGCACAGTCTTGGCACAAGGTCCGGGTCCATTGGACCTCATGATCTCAGGTTCGCATTTGCTCCTCATTTTGCTGATGTGGAACCCTGACCCATAGCAGTACATTAGCGCCATGGTGGTTGGGAAGTAGTAGGCGCAGCAAGCTAGAATCCTGCAAATGGAAAAAAATCGGACCCGAGAAATTTTTTAAGCCTAGATGTTATCATAATTTTGGAATTATTATTATTTAACTACATATTTTAGGCAAATGGATTTACCTGCTATTTTCCTTAATTTCATGTTTGTTTTTGTGATTACGTGTATGTTTAGATTATACAGTACAAATGGTACATTGTTTTGTTAGTATTAAAAATAATTCTCAAAAATAACTTATGAGTAGAGCGACAATTATTTTTTTTTTATTCTGAATATGTCACCGCTTGACCACAATTATCAGAACGTTTATGTTCTAGTAAAAATATTACATTTTTATGAGATTCTCGGCGAGTGACATCATAGACCGAGCGAATGCATCCAAATTTAGTAACATTGATTTATACAAATGAAAATTAGAACTTTATGAAAATCTGTTTGTTTTATCAGATTTCGAGTATGCAACTTGTAAATGGCATTTTCATGTAGGCGTTTCCATAAGTCGGATGATACGTTAAATTTTAGGTCCTGGCTGTTAGTATTAGTACAAACAGCTTTTGTTAAGCCAAGTCAGAGGCATTCGGGTGGCTTGAAAACTCTCGACACCAAAGTTTGGCCATTTATTTGGCTCATACGAAGAGTTAGAAGAAGTCATATATTTATCATATTTTAGTATATCAAAAGGTGAATAAAATACATCGTTTTTATTACTCAGAAATCTTATTTTTATTACTTTTCCTACAAAAGATCCAGTTCATAATAAAAATATACAATTACCTGAAAGCGACCCGACTATGAAAAACATCGCAGGCCATCAGACCGGTCGAATTGAAGTAGTAGCCGGACCGAGGCAGTACCATTATGGCAAATAACGACACAGATAGTATCCAAGTTATGCTTATTACAAGCACGCAGCCCTGTAACAAATAAATATATCTAAAACATATACCACAATGAGGTTAGGTCCGTAACGTTATTTCATAATAATAATAAATAAGTCGATCTCACGTTCATCGAACAGAATAAGATCGACTTTTGTTTGAATTAACTGACATGCAAAATAACTTTATATCGAAAAACGTGCCCTCAGATTTATCAATATTTGAACAAACAAAAATATATTTTTCGTACCAATACATTTTTTGCAATATGATATATTATTATGTATATTCATTTGTAAGTTAAGTTGTAATGATATTATATTACTAGAATTAGAATTGATTTTTTTTATTGTATAATTGTTTTTTTCATATACCTAATTTTTTATTTTAATTAATGAATAATTTGGTATTTTGTAACATTTTTTTGAATTATATCCGTATAACACATAAATAGGAATTGAAAAATTGACATTTGAATCATATCTTTAATATTATTGTAATGATATTATATTATTTGACTTGGAACTTTGGTGTTATCAATAAATGATTTGTATTACAATTATATTTAATATAATATATTCAAATGCTGCGCGACTTAGACCTCTATGAGTTAAGACATATATTTTATTAAATATGTATCAGTATAAGAATTCAAAAGCGGGAAAATAAATTGCCGTTTTCATAATACTTGTTTCTTAGTTACTACTAATATAGTACGTTTCTGAACATATTAAACTATATGCAAAACTTTTGCATAAGCAAACTTTGCACAGTATTGCATTTTGGACGCTAGTCTGTGTGATATGGCCAACTATCTTGTTGCGGCAACTATATTTTCTGGTGAAGTCATTATCTTGAAACTGACTATAAAGTTGAACCGGTATTTTGGCACGTCAGAAGTTAGTATTTAAATATTTTGCTGTCCTTTATTTTACATTAAATGCGTCCTAACAAATTAACGTACATGTACGTACTTAATATATTTCCTGGGTTTACTATTTCAATCAATGTATTAATCAAGTTAATCGAAGTATCGGATGTCAAAATAATTAATTTTTATTCACATACAACAATGTCAAAACTTAAAATTAAAACTATACTTAATCAAATAACCCACCCCTGACCGTTCCGGATACAAAGGTGCCCATAACGCTAACAGCATTGCCGCGCTGTATTGCAATGGCATAATTAAGTTAATTACTATACTGTTATTTGTATGTTTGTAATAATAAAGTGGTAAAATTGGGAATGGCATGACAATTATTTGATTGAAGTGACAATTACAATTAACACGATTTTTTCCTTGTCGATATAGGTATATTTTGTTAGAAAGTCTACAAACAAATCATTTTAGACAGACAAATATAATTTTGCATGTTTAGAAGGCTGTTTTTGCTATAACGTCAGTTATTGATTGTATTATATTGAGATTATCTTTAAAGCTTCTTCTAATAATAAGTTTTGTGATTGTAAATTTAATAGTGTATAAAAGATAGTTATTTGGCTTGATAGTTTTTGATAATATCATATTGAGATTATCTTTAACGCTTCTTCTAGTAATAAGTTTTGTGATTGTAAATTTAATAGTGTTTAAAACATAGTTATTTGGCTTGATAATTATAACTTTATAAATTAATATTTATTTTAACGCCCCAATGTCCAAAGTGCTATATCAGTGACGGGAACTATACTACCTCATTCACAGCATCATTCTTGCATGCCAGAGCATAAACAAGCCAGAGCAATATCTCTGTCTCCATATTTATGTACCACTTCTTCGTTTTATAAACACTGCAGTCTTATTACATCAATTTTGCGAGGAAACTGGCATCTGGTGCACTTTAAGGCTAAACAAGCGGGGTTGAGTGCGAAATTAAAATTCTAAACAATTCAGTAGCTTTTTAGGCCTTTGGGCGGCTTGAAAGTTATCGACACCAGAGCTTGGCCACTTAGCTTATACGGAGAAGATGTATTTTTTTACTTTAGATACTTAACTACTATTAAAGCTACATCGTTTGCAATTATGTTTGATGTGTACGATATGTACAAATGCGACTCACTAAACAGGCTTCAAGGAAAGCTAGCACGAGACGCAGTTTCTTCCACAATGTACCTCATAGGTCTTTATTTAGACTTTAACTAGAGCTATATAAACATGGATGTACACCTGACAACTCCAGAAAAAAATATTTAAATTTATCTTTACGTTTATGTATATTCAAACTATACATTTGCCGATGATATAGTTTATTCTCATATTTACAAAGAAAACTGCAAACAGTAATAAATTATACACGCTGGTATTGCGATCATGATAGATAAAACATTTTTACGTAATATATAATAGTCATATGACTATATCATGATCATATATTTCCGCAATTGTCTAAAACAATAAACCCCTACCGACCCGTGGTCTAATGATTTTACTTACCTTAAGTAAAATCTTAAAATGCGAAAGTTTGTGTGTAAGTGAGTACTTGTGTTGTGGTTCTCGAGGGATATGTTAATAGCTTCAAAATCTTCATTTTCCAACAGATGGGCCGATTCTGTTGAGAATTTACTATGAAGATAGGTTTGACTTTGGATTAACACATAGACATTTTTATCCCGGATTAACGCGGGTACACCGCGGGGTACAGCTAGTTACCCAATAAAGGCTAAAATATCAAAATTAGATTTTCGCGCCAGTCCATCTCCGACATCCTTAAATTTAAAATAGCTTTCGCAAATAACTTTTTTTTGCAGCAAAGTAACATCTGCTACCTAAGCCAAGTTCGCCTAGATTACATTTTAAAATCCTAAATTGAAATTCAGATTCTACTTTGTAGATAAATGTGAGCATTACATTTTAAATTGAAAAATAAATAATAAAAAACTTTGAGCTGAGTTTTGTAGACAATTTATTCGAATCATATATATATTTTTGAATTCAGTATAAATTTGTTCGACTGTGTTTGTACAGGGACAGATCTCAAAAATATGTATTTTGGGAGTATGTACAAAAAATGGGGGTATGTATATGAAACAAATTAGCGCGTTACACTAATGTAGATAGATTCCTTTGCACATAAAATTATCTCCTGTTACTACTATTTTTTATTTTATTTTAGCAATGCATCTTTATTGCATGACAATAAGAAAGAGTGATTTGAACTACTCGAGTGCTTGCATCGTAACCACTCCACCACTCGCTTATAGTTGTTAAATAACAATTATTATATTTAATACGACCTCGTTGGCGTAATGTATACCATGCCGGGCTGCCAATCAGAAGGTTTCGTGTTCGATTTCCGGCACGGTCAACATCTTTGTGCAAACAAAATTTTTTGACTGTTGGTCTGGGTGTTAAATATGTATCTACTCATATAAAGTATGTTTGCATGTATATTTATTCTACATATTAGTTGTGTTAGCTACCATAATGCAAACTAGAAATGGTTTAGTATGGGGCTAACCAGTCGTGTGTGAAATATGTAAAAAAAAGAAGAGAGTTAAAACTGTAAGAAAATGTAAAATTATATTAAATTCAAAATGGTTCAACGTCTCCTGTATATCCGTGGTACTGAATTTTATGATAAGAATTTACTGTAAATACGATCACAACTTCTCTCGAAACTTTGCCGCTCTAAAGTTGGTGATCCACAGAGGTGAAACCGAGAAACATGTGAAAGCGATAACGTTCCAGGAGATTTTTGTTATGTGCGACTTTGTATGCTTTCTCACACACAACGCCAAATTTGACATCTACTATTTATTTAAGTATACTATTAAATATACCTTAGAATATTACAAAAACTCCACCGCTACCGCGTTTCCTGCCTCTGTGTGTCGACAGTTTAAATAAAGTAGGCGGTAATTTATTTACTCGACGTGTGTTTTGATGATGAATTCTAAATAAAGCTTGTGTATCTTCTTGATTGATGGGAATTATGTTTGCTGACTGTTAAGCTATTACTTATTACTTGTAAACTATTTCCGTGTTTACTACTGGTGTTAGACTGCTACTTGCTATGTTATGGTGGTATGTTGCATACCATATGTTGGATCGACGAAATCTTCTGCTTACTGCTAAAATGGTAAATGCATTGAACGGAGTTCCCCTTTTGAATTTATGTCGTTATCTTAGTAGAATTTACAAAAATATTCTGCACTTTTAATTATGGAATTTACCACTAAACAGTCCTAGCACTTACCGCATTACCAGTATGAAGTGTGTTGAAAATTACATATTATATCTGCATTGTTAAATCATTCTTGATAAAACAGTACATTTACCACGTTTTACCAATAAGCAGACGAAATACGAAACAAGGCAGGATCGCATAAGGGCAGAACAATACCAAGACGAATAATGTACAAGAAGGGAGGCCTATGCTCAGAAAAACTGAAAGTGATAATAATTGTAAAATATTTTAGTGTTGAACCGTTATTATGAGTATTAGTTATAAGTATGTTTGGTAAAGTATCGCTGATTTGATATTGATTGACTGCCTAAAATTGTAATTAATCGACAGTTTTAACTCAAGCAATCTGACAAGTTTTGTTCTAAGGCTATGTATGATAAAATCTCGGTAGCTGTTCCATACAAAAAAAAAACTTGTTGACTCGTGTCAAGGAAGGTAAAGTTTTATTTTCCGCGAAATTTCCTCAAGACATAACTGTCGTTGCTGGTCTGGAATACTTAAAGCTTTGCGTTAGCTATCAATATTTCTATATAGTTATCTATCTGTATATTTCTTGTTATGATGTTTATAGCGGTGTGTGTTATATTTAAAATCAACAACATATATGAGAAAATAGTAGTCTTTTTATTTTTCAAAATATTTACTCTACTAATATTATTAGCGTAAAAGTTTGTATATATTATGGATAAATGGATTTTTGTTCCTCTTTCACGCAAATTAAGCAAAAAGATTTTAATGAATGTGCACAATATAATGTGTAGTTATCATCAAAATTATACACAGGCTTTTTTTAAATATGTGGTTCTTATTTAATACATGAATTATATAAATAGTAAGAGCTGATTAATAAATAAATCTATTGTGGAATTATGAGATTAGATGAAGAATATAAAGTAAAGTATGTTGAGTAAGTTTCAAGGATGTCTTATAGTATTTTTTCAGGGCACTAACTCCCTCAGTAGGATTCCCTGAGTTTGAGGGAGTTAGTTTCTCTTCTGGGGTGTAAGGTGTGAGTGGTAGTGAGTAGGTAAATTTAGGGTTTGAGGACCAAACATAATTATGAATGACGGGTTTTGTTGGGGAACCTATGACATAGTGTCTGTGTGTTTGTGAGTGTGTGTATGTATGTGTGTATTATATGTGTATGTATGTGTGCGTGTTTGGGTGTGTAAGAGTGTATGTTTGTAAATGGCTGTATATGGTTGTGTGTGTGCTTGTAAGTGACTGGTGAGTAAATGTGAATGTGCAGTATTTTAGGTGTGTGTGTGTGTGTGAATTGTCTAAAATATATTCAAAATTAACTTAGTCAATGATGGCTAATAATGTAACCTTATGGCATTTAGCACACCAGTCAGTCAATGACATGTCTACAACGACTGTCATGACAGTTGTCTTGAATCAACTTTATTAATAAGGCAAGACAACGTTTGCCGGCAGCCAATAGTTAAAACTTAAAATACGGAAGAACCAATCTTAAGTAATCGAGTCAATTGCATTTTTTATCCATCGAATATTTTATAAGATGCTTACCTTTTTACTGGAGTGTTTGTGGTAAGTGTTCGGATGTAACAAGTATAAGTATCGATCCATGGCCATGCAGACCAATATAACAGCGCTTTGTTGACTCACTGCACCTCGTAGGAGCGCCTGGAAAGAAAACAAGGTGTAAATGATCGGAGGAAAAACTTTATGTGCAAGAAACCAGGAATGAAAATTTGTAGTAGCTTTTCAATTCCCTGGTCCCCGATAACTATAATCTAGCGATTTTCAAGGCAAGGGAAAGAAAGAAAGAAAAGAAAGAAAACATATTTATTATACACAAATAAAAAAAATTAAAATATGTAGGTACCAACAAGAATTTACCAATTTCATTTGTGCACAAAAGGTGCTGGTTCTGCATAATGCTGAGAGTACCTTCAAGGTACCTCAGGGTGAACCGGTTTCTTCTGGGCAAGCGCGCTCCACCTTAGATCGCAATATAAATAATACCAGGTGAATAGCGATCAAACGCAAGCCCACTAAGAGTAAAAAAAAAGTAGCTTGATCCAAATGTCAAAAGAGGCCTTTCAAACAAATGACTTGTTTGAAAGGACGCTCATAAAATTTATGGAATTTGATATATTTCTGTCATTCTGCCTTTTACTACATAAAACAATACATACACGAAATTCAAATGAAAAATTAGTGAAAATCTTATTTAATGTCCTAATCAATTCGAAAAAATAAAAACGCAGAATTATACTATGTTATATAAAAAATAATAATCATAATCAATAATATTTTTGTTTTGTGACTAACTAGGTATGTGTCTGCGTGACAATTAAATTGCAGTAAATAACGTCGAACAGAGCCAAACAAAAATTTTATCTAAATAGATGACTTTTCAAAATACAGTTGCGGTTTTAGTAAGAAATATTAGTTAAAATATAAATTCACGCAATAAATACTTTTAATTAAATATTGACGATTCATTTCTATAATAAGTGGCAATAGTAGCTATAAAGCTGCAATTGAGATCCTCCCTTATGTATTTAATTTATTCAATATTTAGTAGTTTCTTTTATTCCTACTAATTTGTAGTTAAAGCGGCAACAGACCATACACCGTCTGCAACTATTTCAGTTCTCACAGTTCATGAAATACAGTTTGCGGAACTACAGACAGCGAAGTTTTAGTAATAAGCTTCTGTTAGAACCTTGAAAAGAAAAAAAAAATCAAAGTGAAAACGCCCAACACAATTTAAATAAAAACGTTGACAGATCTTAAAGTCTCTACGCGGTTTAAATGTTAATTCAGTGTCGGGACACAAGTCACGTGATAGACTGTGCCATGGAATCTAAATGGCCTTGATCTAAATACAACAAAAGGCAGCCAGAAAGGAATTACGAGTCAGCGTGGCCAAGCTAAGAGAGGTGAGGAGCCCTATATTGCTTTAGTAACGAGTGAAAGCAAATTATTTCGGGTAAACGTAAAAATAAAAAAAAACCTTTTAAGTAAGTTTTCAAAGTAAATAAAGAGTTTATTAAACAGGTTATATAGAGTAATATGTAAATTAGCAAATAAATATTTCTTATTCTTATAATGAATCTAAGATAATGAACATAATACTGAGAGTAGAGTCATGTGCCAGAATGTATTTTTTTTACAAAACGGGCTTGCGCTTGATCACAATTTATCAACGCCTCTAGCTGGTACTTATCCGATCCGATGCGAACAGTACTCCATGCACGTACTACGTTGATACATGTACCAGAAACAAGCTGCATTTGATGCATCTTGGTATTTAGACATCAAGATGTCAACATACGAGTTAGTTTAGATATATATAGCTTATAAATTAGCAGAAGTGGAAAAACATATATGTATGTATATTGCGTTAAAAAAAAGCCAGCCCTTTGCTCAAATGCTAACGTCAGGAGGGCTTTGGTGTGTTTCACCCTTCCACCAGGCATCGAGGCTGGGCACTGAGGGCGATTTAGTGGGTAAGAACCCCACATAACCTGGCTGCAATGTGGTGCACCCTATTGCAACGGGTATCTTATTGAAGATTTCCCTCTCTTGAAAAACCCCTTGGATTATTGGCTCTTTCGTTCAAGCGACGCTCCAGCTCAGACACCAAGTCCTTGGCATCGGACCCTTACGTTCCCGCAATCTCGACAGCAAAAGGGAGAAAATCATACATACGCTGACTCCCCCAAATTACTTAGCGGTGGGAATATTTTATTATAAATAATTTTATAGGTTTTATGCTATTAACATTTTATTTGTCATTTCTCTTAACAAAAAACAAAACTACTGCATTCACTCCTCTACTATGAAGCCTTTTGTTGCTAACTGTTTAAGTTTGAAGCTCAAACTTGTGCTATCCAAAGGACTTTACGCTAGTCATTGCACCATTAGCCTACACAGCTTTATTTGTTGAGCGAAGTTTGGCTCATTTTATTTGCCGACGTTGACGAGGGCTCGTCTTTTCTTGCCGCAAAATAGTTAATTTTGAATTTAAATTTTCTATTAGAGTTGAATATACTAGAGAGAATTGACTCGTGAGAGCCACCATGAATGGTAAATTTGGTCGATTCAATTTTCTCTTGTATATACCATAATAGTAATAGAAAAAATGTTTTGTTAATATCAATTTTTATTCTTAGTCCGTATTAGACACGACCTTCAGTTATCTTCATAACTGAGTGTCGATCACTCGGTTTACTAATAATATCAATTATGTTGGAATATGTTGGAAATAAATGTTTTGTTTGGTTTTTGATATGGTTTAGTAATTTTTATTTATATTTAGACCTACTTAGAATAATGTATTTGTACGTATCTAAACAACTAGGCATAACTATTTTGCTAATCAAAATAAATAATAAAAATCAACATCAAGTTATCAATTGAACAAGATTATTAGTAATTCAAGTAACCTTGATTTAATTGCTATCAAAACTATGTGATTAAATATAAGTAGATACATATTTTCTATGAGTTACCAAAAGTAAATTATTATTAAAACAGAGTTCAAACATTTTTGAGCACTCTCTTTGAAACTGAGAAATATTGCAAAAATTACAATAAATATCTCATTTCAGTTCCGGAGTTTAAATACTTTTGAATATTCATAATCAAGATGTGATTCTGAATTAAATTCAACCTCTCGATCCCAAGATGAAGTGTTTTTTGTCAAGGAGTAACTTTCCTCATTTTCTATCCGTACCTTGTAGAGTAACCATGATCAAGATTTTTCAACAAGTATAAATTAAAACACTAAGTAACCCTCGACACTCGACGGTGTCACCCGCGGTGGCGGCCATTTTGTAAAGTTTGTGTGTCTGTGTGCGTTTTCTTGTTACTTCTTCAGGCTCATGATGAAATTTGTTGTTAAGATAGGTTAGAACTTGGAGTAACACATAGGCTATTTTAATCGCCAATTAACTTATTTTTTTTTCTGGATTAACGTGGAGTGCAACTATACAGAAATACAACAAATTCTGACATACTACTACAAAGTTGAAATTTTCCCTGAATTTTGTTTGCTACAACTCTCACGGAGCCCAAAACCTTTCAAATGAAAACCTTGGAAATCATAATGATAATCATCTGGAGTTAGAGCGTCAGGAAGGAAACCCCGACTTATTTTTATATTACAGATTGTTTGTCGTGTTTTAAAGGGTGTCAATGAATTTTCAGCTTGAGCAGCTTGAGCAGCGTAGCTCTGACATCGAAAAATTTCCATCACACAGTCTGATATTTTTAAAGACATTTTTTTTTATTAATGGACATTAGTTTAAAATTTGAGAAGCCCTACAACATGAGAAGAAAAAAGTATCCGCGGAAAGGCTAACAGTAACATAATCCATAAGCACATTTATGCTGTTAATTTTTATTAAAATAATATTAAAACATTTGAAATGATGGCTCCCCTACAAAGCTAAAATAAAGTTTTGCAAAGACTCTCGCGGCTCAGCACCCGTTTGTAGCTTAAACAGGATTATACAACTTGCCGGTTTGAAGCCGAGTTCATTTTAACGCCATCTTTAAACAATACAAACAGCTACGGTGTTCGTCTTAAATACCTTTGTCGCTTACACAAAAGTGGATTTAGGCTTAGATAAAAGTGTATTGCAAATAATATCTTTAATTTCTACATTTCAAATATTATTCAATATCAAAGCCTTTCAGCTATGGAATGCGTTACCACAATATGGCAGGCCTAAGTCTCTTCAAAAAGGCCTAAGTCTCTTTAAAAACGAGTGTGGCTCGGTGGTAATAACGTGTGCTTTTCAATCAGACGGCCCCTGGTTCGATCCCGGCCTAACAACAACAACTTGTTTTTCAAGTTATGTGTGGATTTGATATCGCTTTAGGGAGAAGGAAACACCGTGAGGAAACTGACACGTTTGAGGACCATAATATCCGAAGACTTGTGTCATCCGTCAACCCGCACTTGGCCAGCGTGGTGGATTATGGCCTATATCTATCTCTCTCCGCGTAAGAGAAGGTTCTGAATCCCAGCAGTGGGAACGTATTAAAGATAAATTTATTTGTAAAGTTAAAAATAATGTACGTACAAAGTTCTTACGTCTACATGACATCTTAAAGATTACCTGGTACGCTGTAGGGAGCACTACGCCCTGCTATAGGACTGCCAGGAGCCTGTATCACAGGGCCGTAGGAATTGCCGCTTTGAACCAGAATACACACATACACTTTATTTACCTATATGAAGGAAATATTATGTCTATTTAAACTAATAACTTAAACTAGTACTACTCACATTTTCATTATCAAAACTTCGTAAAAGAACAAAAATACAAAACGAAATACAATAACAATCATTCATAGAACAAGGAACAGCTTTTTTACATATTGGCGTTGGCATTTTGTGTTACCAGTATCGTAAACTGTATATTCCTTACTTATTACAAATTAACATTAACATATCATGGTAATATGTATATTTTACGATGTATATATAAATGAAGAAAATTGCGAGTATTATATATATAAATAGTTAAAGTTAAAAGATGTGGTGTGTATGTGTGTGTGTGTGTGTGCGTGTGTGGGTGTGTGAGTGTGTGTGTGGGTGTGTGTGTTTGAGTGTGTATAAATAATAATAAAAATAATAAAATAATATTAATAATATGAGAATTTGTTAATAGTTGATTGTATATACTGGTAAATAAGTGATTTATGTGTAACACAAATACGTGCATTTTAAATGAATTTTATAATCAATTAATTAATCCTCCTTTTACATAATAATATCTTTTTTTTTTTTTTTTTTTTTTTTTTTTTTTTTTTTTTTTTTTTTAATGGCACACATTTATTTATGGATATCCAATATTTTTTCAGTATCCTCGTAGTTTAAAGTGAGCAAGTAATTGGTCACTAAAGTAATGCATTCAAACTTGTTTACGTTTGCTATTTGTAGTTCCTTACATATTTTATTATATAAGAATGGGCCAAGTTTAGTAGTGCTCATCCCTCCAAATTTAGTCCTAGATTTCTTGCCTGTCAAGATTCGATCTTTCCTTCGTTTCAGTGAAACTGCTTCTATGTCATATCTAGGTATAAGGGTATGCTGGTACGCGATCATTGACTTTATGAAGAGTTGTCTCACGGTCAATACTTCACACTCCTTGTAAAGTGTTTCGGTGCTAAAACGACGTTTTTTAAATGTCATTACCTTCAATAGTCCTCGCTGCGCAATTTCAAGTGGTTCTAAATGGGTCTTGGCTGCTGATCCCCATATGGGAATACAGTAGGAGATGACGGACTGCGCAAGTGCGAAATAAATTTTACGTACCTCATCAAAAGATAGTAGATGTCTAAGTTTTTTAAATGTTAGGATAAGCTTTCGGACTCTACCCGAAAGTTTTTTGATATGCTCCGACCATGTTAAATTTTTATCTAGTATGATGCCAAGATAACGAATTTCTGATGTGGCTTTAAGGATTTCACATGTACAATTTGCATCATTATTACAATTTGGTTTGTGTATCTTTAAAGTTAGTTCCGTTTTCGGTTGTGTTGAGTTATTGATTGAGAATGTCATATATTTAGTTTTTGTTACATTTACAGTAAGAAGATTCATTCTCAGCCACTCAGATACTTTTTGCAACCCATTATTGGTAATATCCTCAACTTCCCTCCAGTTTTTACCCCAAAATAGTAGAACTGTGTCATCAGCGTATGTAATGATTTTCCCTTGGTGCATGCTTATGTCGCAAAGGCTGTTAATATATATCAGGAACAGCGTAGGTCCGAGAATACTGCCTTGGGGTACTCCAAAATTGATAGTTTCCTCTTCACTTAGAATTTCCCCTATTCGCACGACTTGCGTTCGTTTGGTGAGGTAATTTTCTAACCATTTCAGTGCTATTCCACGTATACCTATTGATTGTGCCTTCGCCAGAAGGATGGGGATGGAGACGGTGTCAAATGCCTTAGCGAAATCTAAAAAAACACCTACCACCCTGTTTTTGTCGTCCAAATTGTCTTTTATGTGGTTGGTAACTTCCATTACTGCGTTTTCTGTGCATCTCCCAGGTCTGAAACCGTATTGGTTTTTGGAGAGTAGGCATTTGCTTTCAAGGTAGCTTTTGATCCTTGTATTCATAATTTTCTCCAGAATTTTCGAAAAAGTCGGTAGTAAGGAAATTGGCCTATAATTTGCTGCACCGTCTTCATCCCCACCTTTATAAATGGGACACACTACTGATTTTTTAAAAGCGCTTGGAAATATTCCGGTTTCTAGGCTTGTTTGGCATATAACTGTGAGTGGGTCCAGAATATACGGCAGTATAGTTTTTACTAGATTCGCGTTTATTCTGTCCCAGCCTGGCGCTGCGCCGTTTTTAAGAGCTTTTATTGTATGGACTACTTCCATTTGATCAACCGGTAATATACCAAATGATTGCTGTAGTCCATGCTTATTTACTTGTTTGTTGGCGAGATCCTGTTCCGAGAGTTCTAGACTTGATAGAGCTTCTTGTGCCAGAGTAGATCCAACACTAGTAAAGAAGTGGTTGATGTGGTTTAATGATTCTTTAGGGGATGATTTGAGGTTCAGTAAGTTCTCTACTGGGTTTTCTTTACTCGGATAATTGCAAATTGTTTTAATCGTTTTCCACATGCCTTTACTATCTTTGATATATTTCATTAATTCGTTTTTCTCATAGTTTCTCTTCAATTTCTTCAGTATTTTATTACAAATGTTTCTGTAAGTTAAATATTCTTTTTTTAGGTTATCATTAAGAGGGCTCGTTTTGCTTAAGTAGTGTAGTTTGTTTCGTTTCTTTATACATTTTACTAATCCAGGCGTGATCCATGGCTTAATATTTAATGCACTCTTTTTTGTTGTTTTAGTTGAAGTGTTCTTTTCAATTGCAGATATTATTGAGTTGACAAAAGTGTTTGTGGCCCTATTTAAATTACTAAAATCAAGTATATTTGACCATTCTATTTTTATGAGCTCTTCTTTTAGCGCATTAAAGTTTATCCTTGATATTTTGTAGGTTAATTGCTTTTTAACAGACGCTGTTGTTTTTATTTGTATAAGTATAGGTGAGTGGTCAGTTATGCTATCATCCGGTAGAATCACTGTATTTGCGATATTTTTTGACTTTATCATGCAATGATCTAGGCAACTATCTTTACGTGTTGGAGTAGTATAAGCTGGCAAAAACCCGAGACTGGCTAATTGTACGAGATATTCGTCTCTATTTCTGTCCTTGGGTCTTATATGGTCCTTGTCTGTGTTTATATTAATATTTAGGTCACCTATAATTAAGATATTGGAAAAACTTTTATTTTTATTTATTATGTTTGTCAGGGAATTTAGAAATATTGTTGCATCTTTATTAAAAGGAGGGCGATATAGAGCTACCACACAAAGTTCCTTTCCGATTTTAACTGTTATGCAGTTACCATCTCTACAACTTTGTTCGCACACTTTAACTTTTTTCAGGTTTCTCTTATAGTATACTACTACTCCGTCGTTCTGATTTATATGATTCCTAGTGTGGGAAACAGAATAGCAAGGTATTTGCTCTGGTACATAGTTATCATCTAGCCAGCATTCTGATAGGATTAAGGGCTGCTTATGTTTGTATGTAATAACGATAAACATGTAGACCACCGCCTACACATATTCGTTAATAACTTGAATATTTTTTATTTACATGCAGTTTGTCTAAGAATTTTATTAAACACTATTAACATAATAAAATATTTTCTTAAAGAAATAACATCTCGATATAAGATTGTAAAAGCCACGTTTGACCTCTACGCAAAGACAGTTCACCCTCTAACAATGTTCGCACCACTTCTTTATTTTCACTATTATAATAAGCCTATAATAATTCTGAGCCGTATCATAATTTATTTTTATGTAGATACGCTACATAAAACTGCTACAGAAAGGCAACAAATGAAAATTATTGTAATGTCATAGACATACATACTCGTGTTAGTGATGCATTGAGTGGAATTGAATTTAGTGAGTTTCTATTATATTATGTTACTTATGTGCCCGCGGTGATACCCGCGTTAATCCAGGATAAAAAGTAACCTATGTGTTAATCCAGGGTCTTCTTTTCCATACTACATTTCATCGAAATCAGTGTATGCGTTCGAGCGCGAAAAAGTAACAAAAGCACACACATACACACAAGATTTAGCACAATCATATAATATTAGTAGGATACTGTAAACAGTAATATATTAAGAAAACCTCTCGAAGTTACATAATAAAATGAGAGAATTAATCAGTCGTCCTGAATTCAGTGGGTAAAATTCCACATAACTTGGCTGCGCCCCATTGTAGCCAGGTATCTTATTAAAGATTACCTTGCTAAAAAAGTGTAAGAATGCTACATAACTGCTTAATGTAAATTATTAAACAAATTGTAATCCAATATACTCGTAGATAGCAAACCTATATTACTAAAAAAATAACGATGTAAAACACATATAACATTATATTAGTTACAAAACATTACAGCAACGATCTACGAATACCTTTCAAAATATTCCAGCTAAAGCTAAACGCAAACGTTACCAGCCTTTCCTGAAAGCACTAAGATCATACCTGTATCTGACAGAATATCTCTCCGTACGGCCAACACTTGTACAAGGCAGGAAGGAGAGCCACCGGAGCCACGAGGATCCCAGTAAACAAGTCGTTTAAAGCCAGTGACGTCAGCAAGTAGCGAGGCTGCAAGATAAAACTAACTTTAGTTGTTGGACTCTAGTTGTAGCCCAAGAGCCCGTGATTGCTAGACCTTCGTTATTTTATAAAAGCTGATAGTTTCTATGTTTCAGGTAATAACGAGCTGTGACTACAATGTTTCGATTGTGCTTACTTGGGCAGGTAACAGGTTATAAAGGTATATAAAATGGTATCTTAAGTACCTTAATGAGTAAAATTATTTTTTTTATAATATCTTGTTGGAAAGGACTGTGTAAGATTTTTCAGTTCGAGTAACAAACTACACTTTTTGTACATACAGCTGTTAGACTGATGTTTTGACTTCAGTTCCAGTCTCCTGGCTCAGAGACGCAAAGAGGGAACACCTTGGAGGTTTTAGTCGGTAGGGGTCGCCACTCTGGCACCGAGTCCGACATACCCCACCACCTCCCCCGAGGATTGGCGGGCATGCGTAACTGCATTTCCTCCAAGCCAAAAAAAAAAGGTATATAACCAGAAGGGCGCGTAACCATTTGAATCAGTAACACTGTGAGCTAAGGTGTAATTTGCTTAATCTGGAATAACTAGCTCTCAAGGAGGCTGTAGGAACACTGCTTGACAAAAGTTTTTTTTACAAGCTGGTTGGTGGTTTTCAAAAAGATTAGAGAAGATCCATTGTATAAAAAATAAAGTGCATACTACACCTACAATTTACATAATTATAGAAGTTCTTTATAAAGCCTATCCTATCTATTCAAACTATCATTAGTCTAAGCAAAAAGAAAATACCTGATTATCAATATACTTGATGTACCGCCTGTTATTCAACACGCAGATCAGCACCAGATTCCCAAAAACTATTGCCATAGACAACGCAAAGATGAAGAACGCCTTTACAATGTCTGAAGGAGCTGGGAACGTCGAAGGCCACCCTTTACCATTCAACCAACAGGAACTGTTTGAGAGAGATGGCGCCACTAGCAATGCGCCTTTGGTCGAGTCGAACATACTTCGCGACTGCCGGTCGCAGGCCAAACTTCTCTTGAACTATTCATTTAGGTCTAAATATTCTTCTATTCATCTAATTTAGCCTCCCCCAATAGCCACTCGATCATTTATATCAATTTGCGCTGTTTCCTTTTCAATTTTCTTTCCATTATGATATACGGCTCACAAAGAGGCGCGTTTGTTGTATTTTTTTCGAGCGACGTGTCATGCTTCCGTTTTAATCTGTAACAAAAATGTTTTCTTAAAAATGTTGTTACTTAATTATTTTCTGCGCAAAGTTATTTGGCTGTTAATTATTTACAAGTAAACATTAGGAAAACCAACTTCAACTAAAATGTTGTATCAATTTCGACAAAAATTATAAAATGAAATTTAAGAAATCATATTAGGCTTTCCAGTAAAAGCAAAAACTTTCAAAATAGTTTCATATTATGACGAAGTCAATGAGGTGCCTGTATATTTGACAGGTTTGACAGATAGCACTTGTATCACGTATTTAAGGTGTTTGAATAAGGGTAGTTAGTCAAAAAGTCAGTCCGAAGTAAATGGTGCAACAATCACTACCTATCGTCTTAATATTTTTTCTCTTTCTACAATAGAATATTATACTGGCGACGTGGATTTCGCAAATTTGCGTGCATTAAAATGTTAAATGCGTTTTAATCGCAAAACATTGTCAATCGGCGAGATACGGAGTTTGTTGTGGCTGCCATTAACTGGCGGATATCCGTTGAATGACTGGAACAATACTTTTGTTGTGGAGAATATCAAGCAAGATAAGTGCCTACTCATCAAAATTGGTCCAGCCGTTGGAGTGGGAAGAAGTAACAAACATACACACACACACAAACGTTCGCGATTATTATGTTAGGAGGATTATACCCACACATATTATCCCCTCGTATTTATCCGCTACGCAATACAAACAAATAACTAGAACCTGAAGTAATCTCGCCCATCTAATAAAATTACAACGCGTGTTACCTTTACAACTTGACCTAAGGAGCTACTAATATATTTACAACCACCGTGATTTTATTATGAGTTATATGTCAAAACTATATTTGTAGCATAAGGGCTAACAATAACAGCTACAAACCGAAACTTACGATACGAGTACTATTACTAACTAATTACAATTATTATGGCTCGAAGTAAAAAATACGCTTACAATTTATTTGCAAATAGCAAAGGTTTGTCGGTATCTACTTGCAAATTGAAAACTTATTTTCATCTATACTTCCGCCAAATTCGATGTGAACTAAATGTAAACAAACAAAAAAAATACAATATTAGGGTTATCACTTCAAGAAAGTGCTACGGCTATCAGAATTTCTATATTTTGTCGTAAAAGTCATCCAGACTTTTTGTAATTTTAATCGAAAAGTCATATTTACTGTATTTAAAGATCAATAGCAATAACAAATTGCCAAGAAGTGAGTTTTAAAAGAAATCAGAATATTCAGTGATTACTTACATTGGAATTTGCATCAACCCTAGCCATTTTTTCGTTTGAGTGCAGGAATCTCAAACCATTGGCCACTTTTCTATTATTCTTCCAAATAAAATACCTACAACACTAAAACCCTTAAAAATTCCAATTAACAAGTTAATTTTTATTTAGTCGCATTATTGACCTGATATATGATGTTCCGTTGTACGCTGTATTTTAGTAAGATGCAATTTCAACAAATATTTTTATTTAAGGGAAATAGTAATTTGTAATCACTAAAAATAACAGTTTTAGTAAACATTTCAATTACAAGTTTCTTATAAAATCTACGTCATACTTAAGTGCTATTTTAGGGAGAATACAATGTGATGATGTTCTTGTAACGTATCAATGGTGTAAAACGAAACGTGCTAAAATAAATCGTAAACAAACATCTCAAACATGGCCGCTCCTTCAACACTTTTTGTATCACAAGTATTTCTATATTGAACATTAGAAAAAAAATTGAACATTAGAAAAAAAGTTCTTTACCACTGCTGTCAGTGGTTGCTAGGCAACGCTTTGTTGGTAAACATTTCACATCGAATTTGGCGGAAGTAAGTTACTACATATCAGAAAGATTTTTAGTCGTTCTTTGCATTAATTTTTTCGCTAGTTATTCTTCAACTTTTAATTCAGGATGTTGTTTGGGTTGAACAGTAATTGCATGACCATTTATTAGTATTTTTTCTGGTCAAATGCCCAGCAGTACAGCTGGCTGGAAGGAGAGAAGGGAGGCCTTTGCCCAGCCGTGGGGCACAACAGGCTTTTAATAATAATAATACATTGCATTTAAACTTTCTCTTTTGCCAGCAATGTGCTTAGGTAATATTAAACAATGTGAGTTTTTTGTAGTTTATGGTAACCCCAGCAATAAATCACAGAAGTAACGTCAGGTAAAATTTGGCTGCTAAGCTGACACGTGAAATACCCAAATATCTAGGAGTACTTTGATCTTCATTTTGCTGCCATTGTTTTCGAATTTGAATTAGATTTTGATAACATCTCATATTTAAAATGTTCATGTCACAATCTTAGTAGCCGTACTCCTCCGAAACGGCTTGACCGATTTTTACCAAATTTAATATGCGTATTCAGTAGGTCTGAAAATCGACATTTATTTTTTATACCCCTAAGCGATAAGGCAAAACAACGTTTGCCGGGTCAGCTTGTTGTAATATAAAACTATATTTAACCTTTCTAATAAAACTGTGCGTGTAGGAAGAGTATCTTAAATGCCATCCGGGTTGCTAAATCATTTTTATAAAGTTTTGTATTTTAAAGCTTGTTCTAAAATCTTTGTTCTAATTTTTCTTCATTGTCGGGCTATCATAAATAAATTATTTTTTTTGTAAATATTTTCAAACTAGCTACGACCGCGGTGTTAGCCGCGTTTAGTACGAAATAAATTTAGCCTATATTATTATGTTAATGCAGGGTCTTATGTATCTCCATATCAAATTTCATTGCAGTCGGTTAGCCGTTTGAGCGTGAAGAAGTAACATACACTCTCACACACAATCTTTCCCATTTATAATATAAGTGGGATAAAGCTTAATTAATTGGCTATTACTGTAACCCATTTTTTAGAAGAAAATAAACATTTAATTAGTTTTGAGTTGATATATAGTATACAGAAGAAACAAAGAAATAAAATTAACTTTGAGTTAGTTTACTAAGTTGCATACTCGTACGATTGTTTAAAACAATGACAGTTAAGACAATGTAGTTGTTAATAGAATTCTCCCATAAACGTGTTAAGTTCAAAAGCTTCTTATAGCTTCAACTAAGCTTCGCATCTGAATATTTCAACAGCTATTTTACGCTTTCAAGCTCTCTGTGGTTACAATGATTCCGAATATATTTACTTACGCCTAGCGCTACGTAAGACAATTATATTATTATTTACTTTCTACGTAATTTGCACAAAATGTATTTGCATATTACTCGACTGCGTAAGATGGTAATGTATTTTGACGGTAGGTATTTGCTATTTACCCCACAAATATTATAAAAGCGGAAGTCCGTGTGTGTGTGTGTGTGTGTGTGTGTGTGTGTGTGTGTGTGTGTGTGCTGGATATTTCTTCTCGCTCAAACTCCTGAACCAATTTTGATGAAATTTAGTATTATTCTTCTTCTTTTTATGAGCTTAGCCTTATGCCTGCACCAACTAACTACTTTTAAAAAGTAAATAGAGAGAAATAAATACAAATAAAATTGTTTTAAAAAACAAACAACCGACTTCAAAAACACAACTAAAAAGAGAAAAATAATTTTAAGCCTACATCAAATCAAGAATATATAAATAGAATAGAAGAGTTTATTTCATGTACTTATAAAAAACTATTTTAAATTTTTATTAATCCTGTATTCTTGGAGTCGGTGCCAGCAAAGAAAGACAATTAAAAATAGTTTTTTTTAACAAACATTAATTTATTCTTATTAGATGGCACCGACTTCAAGAATACAGGATTAATAAAAATTGAAAATAGTTTTTTATAAGTACATGAAATAAACTCTTCTATTCTATTTATATATTCTTGATTTGATGTAGGCTTAAAATTATTTTTCTCTTTTTAGTTGTGTTTTTGAAGTCGGTTGTTTGTTTTTTAAAACAATTTTATTTTTACATTTTTAGTGGTTAGTAATGATATTTTTTAAGTTTTAGCTATGGAGAGCCAAATAAACTTCACGATGAAAAAATCTGGCGTGTGCCATGCAGGCAACCAATTGCGAGCGAAGCGAGCTTGATGCGAGCGGAGCGAGCTATGCGCGAGCGAAGCGAGCGCGAAAATTTTTACCGTATTTGTTCGAAACGTTTGAGCATAAAGAAGTCCAAAGCAGCACAAATTACATAATGTTTGTTGTGTCAAAACGTACTAGAACCAATTGCAAGCGAAGCGAGCTGGATGCGAGCGGAGCGAGCTATGTGCGAGTGAAGCGAGCGCGAAAATTTTCACCGTATTTGTTCAAGCCGTTTGAGCATAAAGAAGTCCAAAGCAGCACAAATAATTTTATTATATTTGGAGTGTCATACGCCCAAAACATCCTGGGGGAAAATCGAACGAAGCGGGATTACTCCTAGCGAAGCGAGCGCGTAAATATTTTCCATATCCGTTCGAGGGTCTTGTCTATTTATATATATACAATTTTACAGTTCCTTCTTCCACTTAGTATGACCTAAGTGGCCAAGCTCTGGTGTCGAGAGTTTTTCAAGCCCCTGATTTAGTTTGACCACTGCTTGTACTAAGAGTAGTATCCAGGACCAACAAATTAACGTGTTATCCGAAGCACAGTAACGCCCAGATGAAAATACTAAATTTTTTTATGGAAGCCTTGTGCATGGTCCCCCATCCAAAGACTGGCCGCTGGGCCATTGCTTAGCCTCGATGTTCGCTAACTTTTAGATTACTTTTGTTAGCCAGACTATAGGCTGCTAATTTTATGAGCTAAATCTGTTTTGCCGTATGAGCGCGAAGAAGTAAAATAGGTTATCGAGTTATTTGGGCATCCCACAGGAATAGCAATGACTTTTAAGATAAAAAGTTACCTTCGTGTTATACAAGGTCTAGTCTACCCCCTATATCAAATTTTAGCGAAATCAGTGTGGCATGTGTTATTTGGTGCATCCCACGGGAACAGTAATTATTTTCGGGATAAAAAGTAGCCTATGTGTAAACACATAGTCTAACCTATCTTCATTCCAAATTTCATCAATGTCAGTACAGCCGTTCGAGCGTGAAGAAGTTAAAAAGATTTATATGTTATTTTGTTTATCCCACGGGAACAGTATTTTTTTTTCGGGATAAAAAGTAGCGTATGTGTTAACACATAGTCTAACCTATTTTCATCTCAAATTTCATGAATATCAGTACAGCCGAACGAGCGTGAATCTCTCTTCGGCCGTAAACATAACCTAACTTTTTAGGTTTTTCGTCGATTTCCCTAGGAATACATCAACAGATCCTATTTTGGTGACAATGGGACCAATTCAGAACCATACTCTTTCAATTAAAAAAAGAATTTTGAGAATCGATCCACAAATGGCTGAGAAATCGGTGAACATACATAAAAAAAAAAAAAAATACATACACGTCGAATATATAACCTCCTCCTTTTTGAAGTCGGTTAAAAATAATTTTCATTACATAAAAAAACAGAATCTAACTAATATTATCACAAATGCAAACGTTTGTGTACGTGTATGTATGTAACTTCATCACTCTCATACGGCTAAACAGACTGGGCTGAGCTCTACTAGGTATCATCTGTCATACTAGATGAAAATATCACTTTTTAGAAGATGGTCTTTTGCATGATCACCCATCCAAAGACTGTCAGCTTCGATCGTTAATACATTAACTTAACCTCAATGATTGCGTCAGATCATCTTAGTTAGCCGAGCTACAGGCCCTACCTTATTATATTATCACAACTCTAAAATTATATACTTTTGGATTCTAATTTCGGCTAATCGATCACGGTCACTCATAGGGATATAAATAAATTGACATACTCTTCTGGGTAGATAGATTGACGTATAATAGATCTACGGGTATTTTCACGTTAGGCAACCCTCATACACCTTTCAGGGAACTTCCATGAATCGAGTCTTCATTATCTGATTTACCTACTACTGCCTTTGAAGTGTGCGAAATATTTCGGTGTAAGTGTTTGGAATTCCATTCGCTTAATTAATCCACATACTCGAATACAGGAATTTGTATTGAAAACCAGACTAGGAAACCTTCGTGTAGTTAGAATATTTGCTTAAGCTGTTTACTGTACTAATTATGTTTATTTTATAAAAACTCAATTTTTTAATCTATGCCAGTATTATAAAGAGAAAAAGTTGTTTGTTTGCGCGAATAGGCTCCAAAACAAAGGCGAAGGCAAAGAAGAATAGAACTACTAGACCGATTTGAAAAATTATTTCACCGTTGGAAAGCTACATTATCCCCGAGTAACATAATTTTTATTTGGTTTATCTTTACAACTTGGATTATTTTATAGCCCTTGCGTAGCCGGGACTGGCTGGTAGTTAATTATATAATGTTCCCATTTTAAAATGTTGTTTTATTATAAGTTCTTAAGAACTAGCTTCGGAAGCACCATTTTTGGCAGCTAGAGCCGAAATTAACTGAATATGCATTTTTATGTCATGCATAAATAAGTTTGAATTTGAATTTTCAGCCAGTACACAGGGATACTGATAACTATTGCATTTTATTTTAAAAACAAGCCCTCGCCATGTTCTCGAATAAAAATATGGAAGGATGTATCGCCATATTATTTTTTCTTACACGTCAGAAGCCCATAGGCTTTTTAGATTTTTTTTTACGACTAATAATTATATTGTAAAAATCTTTATTGCTTCTATGTAAAACAATATAAAATTATTTTATAGAAAAAAACCGAACCAATTAATAGTTAAGTTAAGTAAGAGTTAATAAGTACCCATTATGTATCAAATTCTAAATTTTGTAATGTTCAGTGGATAGCAAAGCGATTTAGGTTCCATATTATTTCAATAGAATGACATATAAAAATTATATCTATTATCATATTACGGAATTTTACACTGGCTTTCGAAATACTCCCATAGTTTATATTGAAACATTAGGTGAATGCAACGGACGATCAAACTTTGTATTCCGAAAAGATACTTACAATATATCATCCGCAGTAAACTCGATTTAGATCCGTCCATAAAGCCAATTTGTTATTGTCAACTGTTACCAACTCCAGTAACAGCTAATAACTCACAAATAGATGTGCTCTTTATAACGGACAATTTGTCATAATATTTTATGTATTACAACTCTTAAATCTCATAAGAACCTATCAGAGCTACAGCCATAAATCTTAAGATGTTATTAGACCTGACTTTCGACACTTAGAAGTAAAATACGGTGTGAAATATTCCCACAAGACCCCTTCGCAGACACGTTACATATTAAATAAAATTTCCAGCGTACAATAAAAACAGAAACACAATTTTCGAAAACGGTCATAAAACAAGTATAAATTTAAAATGTAGTAAGCCCCGTACCCAACAAATTCTGGTGGCAGCCATCTTAGATTTGAAATTGTTCATGGAGTATCTATTTTACGTATCAAGCCCTTTTATTTGTTACCCATCTTGGGGCAGTTGTGAAAAATATATCATTCATCACTTCATAGCGGTGGACATCTATATTTTATTTTTAACAAACATATTCAAGAACACAATGGTGTGTTAAAAACTTGGCAATAAAAAAACTAACTAAAAAAAAGTTCATCCGTTAGAGCGCAACAATGCCATCACGGATATGTGAAACTTTGATTCAGAAAAAACAGCGTGAAACCTATAACACCCCGTCATATTTTACGTCGTAGGTTAGCAAACAATGTCTGATATTCGAGCAAGAATAAACAAAACAAAAGCTTCATATTTCGGCAGACTTGCTATCGCGTAAGACGTTTCTGTTGCAGCATCTGTTAATAGCATTAGATTACGTATCTAAATGAATAAATCTACCTCCATTGTGAGGGGCTTACTGTTTGTTATCCTGAGAGGTCGTTAGTTACCCAAAGACGTCATAATCTTAATGGGCGGACTGCCAATTCGGTGCATGAAATCTCGGCATTAAATTCTATTGAAGACAGGATTTGCAGCATTGCTGAAAATAGACTTCAGTTCAGCGGCATTTGCGCATAAGTTGGCAAAAATCTAGTTGGTTACATAAGTATTTATATATTTGTTTTATTTCAAATTTAAAAATAGGTTGATTTTGAAGTTTTCAAATATTTCAAATAATAAATGATTTAGTTTTTGTTACTTTACTAAACTTTATTGACATGAGTTAAAATTTTAACGACGACCTCGTTGGCGTAAAGGTTAACCATGCCGGTCTGCTAATCAGAAGGTTCCGGGTTCGATTCCCGGCCCGGTCAACATCTTTGTGCTTAACCAAATTTGTTGGCTGTGGGTCTGGGTGTTAAATATGTATTTATATATTGTATGTATGTATATGTAGTATATCAGTTGTGTTAGCAACCATAATACGAGCTAGAAATGGTTCAGTATGGGGCTAACCAGCCGTGTGTGAATGTGTCCTGATATTTATATTTATTATTTATTATTAATTAAGTTAACTATTTCCTCGCGTACTATAATAATACAGAAAATACTCACAGTCATCTATAATCGATAGATTTAGATTGGTACTGCCAGGTATAAAACATACAAAACTATCACATATCTATAAAACAGATAAACATGTTATTAAACATTTGTTAAATTATGACTCAGATATGTATTTATTCGTAGGCACATTGTACCCTTCTCACAAAAAATATATGCATTGGAATAATTATTGCAGCAATAAAAAATCTTAACACACTTGTTTGGCACAGCGCCACTCTGGATTCGTTTTGATCCATGTATATTACTATAGTAACTTTAGTAACTTCAATCTACGAAGCCGAATATTTTTCACACTTTACGATCTCCATTATGGCGAGTTTTTGGCGATTACTCCTGAAACCTCCAATATATTGGAAATCGCTTCTATTTGACACGAAAATGTTCGGTCGTTTCACGTCAAAGCCACATTTTTTTAACAAATATAAATGTAAGAAACTATGGACTTTAAGTGAGAGAATAAAGAAGTACATTATTTGTAATATCTTATATATAAAATTTCCGTGTCACAGTGTTTGTTACCGAACTCCTCCGAAACGGCTTGACTGATTTCATATGCGTATTCAGTAGGTATGAGAATCGGCCAACGTGAAACGTTTTTACCCCTAAGTGATAAGGGTTGTTCACCCTTAAATATATTTTTTTATTTTTTCGACGAATTTTTTTATTTGAATTTTATATAAAGTGGCATTAAAAAATACACCCAACCCTAAATTTTTACTTTTTTATCATCAACCCCTATTTTTTTATGGCCATTTTAGTAAATTTCTGTGTCACAGTGTTTGTTGCCGTACACCTCCGACACGGATTGACTGATCTTTACCAAATTTCATATTCGTATTCAGTAGGTATGTGAATCGGCTACTGTGTAACGTTTTAACCCCTAAGTGATAAGGGTTGTTAACCCTTAAATATATTTTTTATTTTTTCGACGAATTTTTTTATTTGAATTTTATATAAAGTGGCATTAAAAAGTACATACAACCCTAATTTTTTATTTTTTTATCATCTACCCCTATTTTTTTATGGCCATTTTAGTAAATTTCCGTGTCACAGTGTTTGTTACCGTACTCCTCCGAAACGGTTTGACTGATCTTTACCAAATTTTATATACGTATTCAGTAGGTCAGAGAATCGGCTACTATCTATTTTTTATACCCCTAAGTGATAAGGGTTGATCACCCTTAAACATTTTTTTTTTATGCATTCATTTTATTTTTGTATTAAGTGGCATTAAAAAATACATACAACCCTAATTTTTTTACTTTTTTATCATCATTCCCTATTTTTTATGGCCATTTTAGTATTTTATTCATTTTTCATCTCGCTTGATAACTGATCAAATATAGTATCTAACTGTACTTCGAGTAAAAATTTTTTTTTGAAGAAAATAACTAACAAAATTTAACCTGATATATTTATGCTTATGATTATTACCAATCTTAAATACTTCAAATTTGCCGCGCCTTTACTTTACTGGTGAGTGAAATGCCACACTATGCCATAGACCGAAGTCGGTCTCCTGTTTTACTCACAAAATTATTTTTCACAATTCACAGACTTCTCTCACTGTTTACACAAATTTCGACCTTCGTTATTGTTTATGTATCGTATGTAGTAGTATTGTTAACAATTATCATTTTGCTATATCAATGTTACTCTCTTATTAACTTAACCTCGGCTCCACCCGCGTGTAAGTCGCTTTATTGTATAACCTCTCCTGCACAGGACTGTTGTAAAAAATGTGTTTTCATCTGTGCGCTACTGTGGATCGGATTATACGTTAAATTGTAGGTCCTCTTAGCACAAACAGTCGTTAAACTAAGGCAGGGGCTTGAAAAACTCTCGACAACATAACTTGATCACTTAGTTCTTACGTAGAAGAAGCTATAAAATTTGATGTACTAATAAACTAGACCCCGAACGTATGAGCAAAAAATTTTCAACAAATATGATGATGACACTACAAATATTATGTAATTTGTTTTGCTTTGGACTTCTTTATGCTCAAACGGCTCGAACAAATATGCAAAAAATTTTCGCGCTCGCTTCGCTCGCGCATAGCTCACTGCGCTCGCATCCGGCTCGCTTCGTTCGCGATTGGTCCTACGACGTTTTGGTTCATAGCTTACGACACTACAAATATTATGTAATTTGTTCTGTTTTGGACTTCTTTATGCTCAAGCGGCTCGAACAAATATGCTAAAAAATTTCGCGCTCGCTTCGCTCGCGATTGGTCCTAGGTCTTTTGGGTCATAGCTTACGACACTACAAATATTATGTGATTTGTTCTGCTTTGGACTTCATTATGCTCAAGCGGCTCGAACAAATATGCTAAAAATTTTCGCGCTCGCTTCGCTCGCGCATAGCTCGCTGCGCTCGCATCCAGCTCGCTTCGCTCGCGATTGATCCTAGGACGTTTTGGGTCATAGCTTACGACACTACAAATATTATGTAATTTGTTCTGTTTTGGACTTCTTTATGCTCGAACGGCTCGAACAAATATGCTAAAAATTTTCGCGCTCGCTCCGCTCGCGCATAGCTCACTGTGCTCGCATCCGGCTCGCTTCGCTCGCGATTGGTCCTAAGACTTTTGGGTCATAGCTTACGACACTACAAATACTATATTGTAATTTGTTCTGCTTTGGACTTCATTATGCTCAAGCGGCTCGAACAAATATGCTAAAAATTTTCGCGCTCGCTACGCTCGCGCATAGCTCGCTACACTCGCATCCGGCTCGCTTCGCTCGCGATTGGTCCTATAACGTTTTGGGTCATAGCTTATGACACTACCAATTTTATGTAATTAGTTTGGTAACGGCTCGAATGGAATCGCTACATTATTTCATTTTACAATGAAATTGTATTATACAAATAACAGACTTCAAAATCATACCTACATTTATAAATTCTAACTGTATCTAAAAAGTGAAAAATAATTTTATGCCTACACATAAGTACCATCGAAGACTTTATTTGATTAACTTATAAACATGCTATTTTCAATTTGTATTTATCCTGTATTCTTGGCGTCGGTGCCATCTAAGAAGAACAAATTAATGTTTGTTAAAATAAACACTATTAAATAGTGATTGAACATAATATTTTTTGGCGTTTGTTACTTTTATATTCCCTTAACGTTTGTTCATGGCGCTCCATACCCATTTCACGCATATACTATACACACTTATAATAAGTAAGTAACATTTTAATTATACTAGAATTTGTCTAGAAACTAGAATAAAAATAATTAATAAGGCAAAACAACGTTTGCCGGGTCAGCTAGTATTAATATAAAAACTAGTTTTGTAAAATAAATTATTTATATATTTTTTAAACCATTCATTATTATATCCGTGCCTTTATTTTATTATAACATTTACATATTATCTAAAAACATAAAATTAAAATACTATGTAACTCAAAGATAAAAACACAAGAAAAAGATAAATTAAAACAGTCTACCATTTATTATATTTTAAATTAAGATAAACACACCGCCCAAGCTGTCACTTTCTCAAAATGCTGGCAGCATTGCCACCTTGAATAGCTAAATCTTATATATAAAATTTCCGTGTCACAGTGTTTGTTACCGTACTCCTTCGAAACGGCTTGACCGATTTTTTCCAAATTTTATATGCGTATTCAGTAGGTCTGAGAATCGGCTACTGTATATTTAGATTTCTTATTTTTTTTTAAGGCAAAACAACGTTTGCCGGGTCAGCTAGTATAATATATAATTATATTTTCCCTTGCACTCCAAAGAGGCAATGCGGCAAGCCTGATGGGCACGTTTGGGCGGGTGGTTTAATTTTTATTTTGTTATTATTATATTTTTTTAGTTTACTAAATTTTCGTCTTTTCTATGCTTTGTCCTGTAAAATACATTACTACATACATTATATAATAAATAAATAAATTGTTTTAATTAGCAATGAGAACTGTTACTTATTTATAATGAAATAATAAATATAATAAAAGTATAAAACTAAAATATATTATTCTGCAATAAAAAAGGATTGTTACAGTCACGCAAGCCTTAGCTGTTCAAAAGCATCATTGTAATGTAAATCAGCAAGCTCATGTTCTTATGGGATGTGGCAGAGTTAATTGAAGGCAAAGGATTACACTAATGTCTTTGATAAATAGGAACCCAAAATTATGGCCCGTGTTCTATCAAACATTTACTTTCAATTCAATTGTAAAATTGTTAAATGGTGGTCATGCCGGTAATTTGTAAACTTCTAGAACTGATTTTTTAATCAAATACAGAATGTAATTTGTAAAGCTTTTGTTTTAAGCTAGTTTTTTAGTATTGTAATTTTTAATTTAGTTTAATTACAATAATAAATATAAAATAACGGCTAGAAATATATTGAATATCATATAGATATAATATGATATTCAGTGTCACAATATCCTCATTTGATCAGTCTTCCTGACGTCTATCCCGGAAGCGTGATTTTTGTATATAATATATTATGGTTTTGGCTTGACCCAAATCTCCCACTGGGATAGTTATGTTATGGGGTTGGACACGATTCATTTATTCTTTTCCACTCGATTTATCTTTTGGCTGTATATACAAAAAACATATTTTATTTATAAAAGATACATCTGATATAATATTTTTTATATGATTCCTTGTCTTAAAAGTGGCACACAATGTGAACTTAAATAAATATTCGACAAGTCCTGTTAATTTTTGTAAGAATAAGAATATAAACTTGGCAATTGCAAGTCTGAAAAAAGGCTCAATAAAACAGAAACATAGCACAAAAAGTTCACAGCTGAAAAAACTAGCACCAAAAATGTTTTTCGCGCAAAATATCGCCGCCATTATCATCATTTTTAACGGTGTCTGGCAAAAATAATTGCGTCATAAGTGCGCTACAATTAAGTGTAGCAGTGAAAATTGAGTGCTTCCTTGCAAAGATAAATAAATAAAACAAGTGGGTCAGGGATGCGTCGTTCCACTTGGCTGTGTGAACTGGGATGTACCGCCAAGACCTTTAGGAAACTGTGAACGACGACGCAGGCAGGCTATGTTTGCGAATAATAAGTATAATCAATATAAATTAGCTTTAAGTTTTATCATAGACTATTATTGCACGCCGGTAGGCAGAATATGGTGCACTTTTTTCTCTGACCCAATACCTGTCTGTAACTATACTACTAATAATATTCGCAATAAATTGATTTGAATTTGAATAACCTACCGCGTAGTTCTCACTACATTCCTGCAGAAGCCGGTGCAGACAAATGTACGTCAAAATTACAATCTGTATTTTGCACTTGGAAAATTAGTCTTTAATCGCGAAATGTTAAAGTTCGAATTTGGTCAGCATTTATTTAGAAAACGAGTAAGTTCTTACTTTCAAAACTAGATGTCGTGTGAGAAGACATACACATTGACTGATCTTTGATCCTGAGGTACAAAATTCAGAATTACCGTAATAAAGCGTTACGGTTGTTGTATTTCTTTTGTGTCAGTTTTGCACAACCATGGCCGATGTTTTGTTTTTCCCTGACGTACCTACTCGTACCATATCCTTTTTTTTGTAATCCGTGATAGTAACATAATTTTTCCTCGTAAATATATGGTCATAATTTTATTGAAAGTAAGTGATACAAAATCCTGAAATTATAATTTTAATCATAAGAACTTGCCAAAAATCTTTACAAGGGTCAACATAAAACCCTAAAAAAAGTTCTCTGACCGATCCAGCGGTTTCTAACTATTTATTCTAACTATTCGCGTAACTTATAATACAATACAAGAAAGTAATGATAAAGTGAGATCTTATCTTTCTAAGAAGGTGGTTAAAATGTTGAAATAACAATAAAAGCCGTGAAAATATATGAATTTTGATTTGAGAGATTTCCATACTACCTACATACCTTTCGACATACACCACCCCATTCGGCAAAATGTATGTTTGTTTCTTATTACTGCTTACATAAAACCCATTACAATTGGATAGTGCTGCAAAAGCCAGTTTATAAATTCTGTCAATTATGTGTCGTTTATTATTTAATATTGTTATTACTGCTTATATCTTCTCCACTACAAACGAAATGAAAATTATTCATTTCGGAGTTGTGAGTTGTATTCATACAACGAAGCGACACAAAAGCGCGGTCTAGTTTTGATTAAAAATCTTGTTTGTGTGTTCTAGATTTTTATAAGGTTTTATGGTGCCGTGTTACATTCAAAACGAAACAATTTTTTTTTTTTTAAAAAAACGTCTATACTCCGTCAAATCTACTACAATGTTGTGTCTTCTTCTTTATATGAGCTACTGGCCAAGCTCTGGTGTTGAGAGTTTTCAAACCGCCTGAAGGCCTCTGACTTGTAAAGACTAGACAGTACTAAGACTAACAACGGGACCTACAATTAAACATGTCATCCGACTCATGATAGATGCGAGATGAAAATTACACATTAAAAGACAGCCTTGTGTGGTCACCCATCCAAAGACTGACCGTTTCGGCCGTTGCGTAACCTCGATGATCGCTTCAGATCACCTTAGTTAGAAGGCCTACTGGTGCTACGAGTAATTTGTTTGTTATTATTTAAATGACCTGAATAAAGCATTTACCACACATAGTAACAGAGCTATTTTTATTTAAATGCATCAAGAAGTCAACGGTAAATTAAATCATTTTTTTACAAATGCATTAAGGCGCTATTGTACCGAGTTCAACAATGCCTGACAAATTTGAGGGAATCGCCTGCCGCCCGGCAGAGATATACAACAAAATAAATTCATATAAAATCAACAATTAACAATATTGAAATTGTAAGCTCTAACGATTTTATACAGTATCATCACCTACAAAAAAGTAAGATATGTTTTTATTTCTTTATTTCATTCAGAAGCATAACAAAGTAAATTTTAAAACGACTAACTTTTTAAAATAAAATTATCGGACGAATTTTAATTAACAATATTAAAATTATAAGCTCTAACGATTTTATACAATATCATTACCTACAAAAAAGTAAGATATGTTTTTATTTCTTTATTTCATTCAGAAGCATAACAAATTAAATGCTAAAACGACTAACTTTTTAAAATAAAACTATCGGACGAATTTTAATTAACAATATTAAAATTATAAGCTCTAACGATTTTATACAATATCATCACCTACAAAAAAGTAAGATATGTTTTTATTTCTTTATTTCATTCAGAAGCATAACAAAGTAAATTTTAAAACGACTAACTTTTTAAAATAAAATTATCGGACGAATTTTAATTAACAATATTAAAATTATAAGCTCTAACGATTTTATACAATATCATTACCTACAAAAAAGTAAGATTTGTTTTAATTTCTTTATTACATTCAGAAGCACAACATATTAAAATGTTAAAACGATTAACTTTTTAAAATAAAACTATCGGACGAATTTTACGTAATCGTGTTTCGTAATACTGAACAAAGATAATAAAACTGAAAAAGCAGAGCCTTATCGTTTCCGCAAGACTTTATAAGATTTTTCAAAATATGCTATTTTGCTAACATAGCTTCTTAAAGACTATTTATAAGAAAACTTACTGCAAAAATATCGTTCAATGTTCAAGAACCCACAGTAAGATAAAGGCGAAAATCTCTTTATATCAGAGACGCAGTAAAAAGCCGAGTCTAGTAGAGAATAAGGACTGCATTCTCTAGAGCACCACAAACTTTCCCGTTATGGGTGATTTTTCTCTCACAATCCTATGGTAATCTTGCCTCGACGTTACAGCCCCAATAAAGGCGAACTTCAGTCATCAAACAGGACAATCTGGGAACTTTGTCGGTCAAGTTTGTTGGGCTTGCATTTCTTGATGCACGAATAAGAAGTTTATTCGAAAACAAGATGTGTGTTTGATAATGACGTGTGAATTTACAGAATTTTGAATTTGTCACGTTATAAATATCGAAATTAAGAAATAAGTAAAATTTCTAAACCTTATGTGGTGGGTTTAACGGGTATTAGGCTAGGACCTATACATGATAGAATGGATAGCTAAATGCTATTTATATTATGTAGTAGTTTTATTATGTATTACTCTCATATAAAATGTGTCCAACCTTGACTTATAATAATTTGATATAATTTATTGATAGTAAATGGTTAATTTTGTTTATATTTTTTTTTAAATATTCACACAAGATTTTTAAATTTCGACTTATTGCGTAAATTTTTGGTCAAGATCAAATATCTTTATTTTTTGTTCTGGAAATGATGATAATTCTTGACTTCTTTCTAACGAGAATATCTTATATAAAATAAGAGAATATACCTGAAAACACACAAATAACTGACTTCCGACAAAAGCAAGCAGTCATAAACAATAATGGGAAAAGTTGGTCCGCATGGTTTTTAAATCACTGATTCCACTTCCAGCTTTTTATGAATGAACTCTGATCCAATCCGGGGTTTTTATTGGACATACTTATTTTATCAGTGTATTTTTGTATTTTTATGATAATATTTTCCGTATTTCCCACAATAAGTTAAGTACTTACCTGCTAAAGTTACATGTTGCCAACGTAAAAGCTTTTAATGAAAATGTAAATGAAGATTAACAATTTTTGTTTAGCGAAAATATTGAAAATGTTAAAAAATAACACCTTTTAAACTGCCTCAAACGTTTTTTTTAAGCTTGTTAACGTCTTTGAAATTGATGAATACCGGCTGCACGCACGAAAACAAGTTACGTTTCGCTGAACCTAAGCTAACCGAGCAAGCGAAATCGTAGAACGAGTGATAGAGAGAGAGTCACCATTGGCCTTTGCGTTTAGCTATATAGTAATAACTAAATACTCTTGTTTTTCATTCATTTTATTCAAAAGCTGGTAGCATACCAAATTTCCGCGAAATTAATTGAGCTGAATTTTAGTAGCTATCTTAGTAACTTTGGTTTGTACAAACTTAATAAGCTTATCCTATAGTATTGATGCAAAAGTTTGTGTGTGAGTAAGTGTGTATGTCTGTAACTTCTTCACGCTTAAACGGCTTAACCAATTTCGATAAAATATGGTACGCAGGTATTTTTAAGGTAGGGAGTATTTATAAGTTTAAGGAAAGGAAGAAGGATAAGATCAACTTTTTATTACGTAAATGTATGCTTAGTGTTAACATTATCTGATATAGGCTAAACTAGACAATTTTTTTTAGTTTGGAAGCTTTCAGGTCTTATTCAGGTCAAACTTCGTACGAGCAAAACAAAACACAACGCAATGACCCAAAAATCCCGAAACTAACCCCTGCATTACGACAAGGAACCACAAAACTTTTAAAACCACTATAAAACCTTAACATGTACGTTTCAGTGGTTTCTACGTACATTATGTACATTACAGATACAGGACTACTTAGAAACGAAAGGAAAATATGTTTGTACTTGCGATTTGCATATATATCTTATATATAAAATTTCCGTGTCACAGTGTTTGTTACCGTACTCCTCCGAATCGGCTTGACCGATTTTTTCCAAATTTTATATACGTATTCAGTAGGTCTGAGAATCGGCTACTGTATATTTAGAAATTATTATTAAGGCAAAACAACGTTTGCCGGGTACGTAGTTTTTTTATAAAAGTGGCACTTCACGATGGCGTGGCAATACCGATATTACTGTATCTTACCGTATTCGCGTTTTCTGTAGCGCCTGTAGCTCGGCTAACTGAGGTGATCTGACACGATCATCGAGGTCAAAGAAAGGTTGATGCGAACAGTATTTGGATGGGTTACCATGCACAAAACTCGTTACTACTAGTACGTTGACAGGCATTACCGTAACTCGGATTACAGGTTAAATTGTAGGACCCGGCTGTCTTAGTACTAGGAGTCGTTAAGTCAGAGGCCTTCCGGTGGCTTGTAAACCCTCGACAACAGAGCTTAGTCACTTTGCTCATGTACGAAAAATAAGAAAAAATGGTAACAGCATTATTTAATTAAAATTAAATCAATATTTAAGGGGGGCATTCGGTACGGAACCCTTCATGCGCGAGCCCGGCTTGCACTTGGCCAATTATTTACGTAATTTTTTTTTGTCGATCCGTGTATGTGTTCGTGTATTCTCCAATACATAAAACACCGAATAGTAAATACCATACGAATTGCATCGAAGATACGAATTACTTTAATTGATTTACTATTCAAGATTTATTTGTAGTGGTTATAATACATCTACCTAAAACATAACATGCATAAGAAGCCCACTATACGTTCCCACTTCTGTGACTTTGGGCCTTTTTTCACTCTTACAAGAAGAGAGAGATATAGGCCACGCTAGTCAAGTGCGGTTTTGTAGATGACACATATTTTTGGACACAAACAGACACGTCAAACTTACGACCAACCTCATCTTTCAGACTGTCAGTCGTCATCTCCATATGCACTGCCTTTTCTTTCATACCTCGCGAATGTTATATTATATTCTTTTAATTTTAGTGTAACGCGAGTAGCAAGATGTTAGCATCATCGGTCTATATTTACCAACTGCTGGGTATAGGCCTCCTCTTCGCTCTTTTAGTGATCTTATGCTCCACGGCCCCAGAGCATGCCCTCGATGGTCCGGATATCATTGATCCATCGGGCTGGTGGTCTGCCTATCAAATTATAATTATTATAATTTCTAACCTGCACTGACAACCCACAGAAGGCGTTTTGTGCATATGCCCCTACCAACCAACCCAACAAGCCATCCAAGCTCTTTGAAGTAACGGAGCACGGTCTTGGGTCGCTGGCATACCTGTTCTACTGTCATTTTACGTACTTGTATAAAAACAGAAGGCATCTGAGTATTTGTCCGAGAATAGCGTCGTGTTTTGTTTAGATTATCTTGATAAACCGTGTTTTTTCTCTCGTTTGATTTGTGTCCTCGCTGTCCAACAGCACATGCTGTACAGAGACCAGACCATAATTCTGGTTAGAAAGCTTCCACCCTAAACCGTCACCGTCGGTATCTCGACATAACCCTGTAAAGAGGAGATACGATCGTTCGCTCCAGCGGAAGTCGTAATAAGCGGACGCCTAAAGAAATAAACAAACAATACATGGGATGATAATAGCAAAGAAAGCTGACTACGCGAAGGCTCAGTAATTGGAAGTATAGTAGCTAAATGCTCTTTTATGGGTCGATGTTTACGACCGCAGTAAAAATAAAACGACTGAGTTATTCGAGATTGTTCGGCAGACTCGGTCTTTACGCTTTTTGTAAAAGCTTCTTTTGTATTAAAAACCTTAAAAAACTTGACGTAAATTTTGGTTGTAATTTAAAAATTTTACTCATAAGACATTTTGCTGGTTAGCGTATCCTATGAAATAGGCATACATTAAATAAAGTAAAATATTTGATAAGCAAAAATTACACAAAACTTTCGACTATGATATTATATTTTGAGTACAAAAGATACCTGGGTTTTACGCCAAACTTTGAAAAGTAGGTTGTGAGTACAATCAATTCAAGTGTGTCGTTTTCAAAAGTCGTTAAAGTAAAGTATTATTTGTCTTGATGGACCTTAAACAGCCTTCTACAAGTTTTTCCGATAGATGCCGAAAGTTTTAATACCTAATATATGCTATTTACACTACCATTAATAATAAAGTTTTAAAATTGAATCTATCATCTAGGATCTCACTTTTTGACAATTTTTTTGACCTTAAAAATATTAAACAGTTGAAATTAAATAATAATTTAGTAGAAAAGGGAGATCGATAATAGTTTTAGTAGTTTCGTTTGAGTTAAATGGCCAAACTCTGGTATCGTTAGTTTTAAACTCGCCCAAATATCTACAAGCCTTGTACTAAGGCTGACAACCGGAACATTCAATTTAACGTGTTATCTGACCTACGTTTGTCACTTCTTCATGCTCAAACAGCTTGGCCTATTTTGGTGAAATTTGGTATGATGATCATTATGAATTTACACAAATACTGCGTTTGATCCCAGATCAATGTAGGTGACACCGCAGGGCTCAGCTAGTGATCTAATAAGTTCCAACTGTTTAAGTTATAAAATGTTATGGTATGTTTGTATTGTATCGCGTGTCAGTTGCCCCGCATCCAAACAACTTGGAACATATCCTGTTCTTTAGTATTTTATTTGTATTCCGAATGCGTAAACAAGGAATCGTCACTAACATTATATTTTGATGCGTGCGATTTCTATTTTTTGTCGTTCACACATCTTATTTCGATTGAGGAAAATGATTCTCTTATGTAAATACGAAACAAAGAATTCAAGGAACTAGTTCCAAAGCACAAACAATGGGAACGAGTGAAAAACGCTATTGTTTCACATTTTCATTCGTTTTGTGCGACTGTCGGAAAATGTATAAATTTGAGATTTTGTTTTCGTGTTTTGAGACTGATATTTTTGCAATGTTTTCTGTATGTATGTCGAGTTTTCGCATATTTATTGTGACGGAGATGTTTGCTAACAACTGATTGATAAACAATCCGTTTCAAATGCTATGATACCTAGGGGTTGCTTGTGACATTATAGATGTGCAATAGAGTGCATTTTTTTACAAAATGTGCATCGTATGTTAGCAATAATCATTTATTTTAAATTGTCGCAAATGACATATAAAATGTACGTATAATATGTTAGTAGATTAATTACAGACGCTAAAAAAAAATCAAAAAAAAAAGTTCATGCCCTACGCGGTCAATCCATTCGAAACAACGTTTCAATGAATAAATTAGATTCTTTAGATTGTATTTTACATATTCGCATTTTGTGTTTATAATATATATATTTTTCATAATGAAAGCTGTGTACCGTCATAATAGGTTAATTAAATAAGATTATACTTATCAACTTTTTGTCTGGGACAGTGCCGAATAAATAAATAAATAAATCAAAAATCTTTACTAAATTATTAAGTCAGACTAATTACTAATAGTGCGATCATCACCTCTTATTCTGAACAATAGTTTGGCACCATTCCAAATCTCTAGAGGCTAATAGTGATGAATTGTAATTCTGATGGCTTGTTTGTGCAATTAGCTTGACCCGTTTTTGATAGATAGCTGTTTATATCACCCGAGTCTAGCCATTGGTAGGTCAAGGGGGTAATAAAGCATTTGAAAACCAAATAAGTTATTTTCAGTCATAATTACTTAATAGGAAAGCATTGCTAACTATTCGGACGACGACATTTATTATCTTACTAATATTACGAGTATAAACTCATAATAAATTGTTTGTTACTCTTTCACGCAAACACTATCGAATGGATTTTAATTATTATTATTATGAGCCTGTTTTATCCCATTAGAGAGCAAAGGCCTCTCTACCATCGATTTTGATTAAAGATCGCATTATTATAGTTATTCATCAGAATAGCAACACATCTTCTTAATCAAAAAATCTCAACAAAAAAATCTCGTGTCACAATGTTTGTCCTCAATGGACACCTAAACCACTTAACCGATTATAATAAAATTCGCACACCATGTGCAGTTTGAACCAACTTGAGAGATAGGATAGTTTAAATCTCAATTTATAGACGCAATTTTAATTTATTGCTAATTATTGCATGTTATTATTTGACAGTCACAAGTATCTGTTCTCCAAATGATTCTAACAAATGTCGATACCTTTCGACTGTGTTGAGTAAGTAATCATTAGATGGCGCTGCTATGGTAAATCTACGAACGTGTCATATAAGCAACACTATCTATTTTTCATACCCCTAAGTAAGGCAAAACAACGTTTGCCGGGTCAGCTAGTAGACTATATTTTTTAAAAAGATTATATTGTGTCAATTGTCCATAATATATAAAAATCATTTGATGAGTGATAGCTGATAATGATAAGATTAAGTTTTTACTAACAATGTAACCTTAAGGCTGTCAATCAACGACATGTGTACAACTGCGACTGTCATGTTACTTTTCTTGAAACAGTTTATTAATAAGGAAAAACAACGTTTGTCGGGTCAGCTATTTATCTATATCTATAGACCAATATATAAAAAGGAAGAGGTTTGTTTGACGCAATTAAGCTCCGACACTACTAAATTGATTTGAAAAATTCTTTCACTGTTAGGAAGCTACATTATACCTGAGTGACATTATCTATATTTTGTTTCTGTATGAAACTTAGATTATTTTATAGGCGTGAGAGCGTGAGTGCGCGAGATTATTTTATGTAGTGGCAAGTTATAAAGTATAAATGTAGTTGCTAGTTATAAAGTATAAATGACGTGGCTAGTTATAAAGTATAAATGACGTGGCTAGTTATAAAGTATAAATGAAATGACTAGTTATAAAGTATAAATGAAGTGGCTAGTTATAAAGTATAAATGACGTGGCTAGTTATAAAGTATAAATGACGTGGCTAGTTATAAAGTATAAATGAAATGACTAGTTATAAAGTATAAATGAAGTGGCTAGTTATAAAGTATAAATGACGTGGCTAGTTATAAAGTATAAATAAAGTGAAGCTCGATTACTTACTTGTACGCAAAAAATGGATATCGACAGCACGTCTTGATGGAAAATCAATATCATTCATGTCTCGCTAAAACTCTTATCGTATTCATTTATATTCATGACCATAATATTCGAAGGTTAATGCTTGGTTGGGTTTGATTTAATAGATCTAATAACTTGATAATAGCCTGATAAGTAGATAAAGTGGTTGATCTTACGATTTTAACAACTTTTTTTTTTATAGTAATTTACCGCTACCGCAGTAAAAATTAACATTATTGTATTTAAAGGAAATAATTTTGAGTATTGTGCTCAAATCGTACACTATCACATAAAATTTAATATTGATATTGGGCACGTTCAACCTTTTTCTTTTAACACAAATGTACATTAGATAGTATTAGGTACGCTTTCATCGCAAATTGAGACCCGGGAGTGTATTTCTTATAAATAAACAACACAATGATATCTGGAAGCCTACTTCTTTTTTCTTGTATTTAAAAGAGCATACATTTTATTATGAAGCCTCCCTCCATCACCAATTTTAGCATAAAAGAATGAAAGCAGTATTGAATAAATTAAATAAAGCAAAAAATGAGCTATTATGCAGTTTTTTTTTAATAAAATTATACACTTTATCTCAGAAACTACGAAATACATAGACATATAAGAAAAACTGAAGCTATTATAAAAAAGCTTTTATACAAAGTAATTCATCTTTAATTTTTTTGTGAAACACCCAAAACAATATTATACTTATGCACCTTACTTGATACAGAGATTGCAAAGCAAATTGCTTGCCACACATTACACTACACAATTATCACTGGGATGTCCGTATCCGTTTTAGTGCCGTGTCGTTTACCTCTCGACAGCACAAAGGAAGCAATGGACGTGAAGACAAGCGACTAATGGAAGTACTCGAATGAATCTACGTCACAAGGTAATGTGCGGGATTCTAATGATTTGCCCCACCGGTGGGATCAAAATTGATTATGTATAATGATTGAAAAAGTAATCAATATATACCAAGTTTTTTTAACATAAGCGGTCTTTAACTATTTTAAGGACATAGAAACCATGTGACGTTTTCATTTTACAAACCAGTGAATATTACTGCGTGTTTAAAATTTCTCAAACACAATAATGAGATATATTTTTAATTTAATTTTCATCTATTTTGCACGCACAATCTACAATTACCTGCAAATTACGTTATCTTAAACTCATAATAATACTTAATAGCTTATGAAGGCATTAAAGGAATAAGTATATTATTATGATATTCCATATTTTAATGTAAATAAATAGTAACTCAATGTGCCTGTTTATTTTTTTTAAACATTATATAATATAATATAATAATCAAGTTGTCTATGAAAATATTCATTAATACTTTAAAAAAACAGGTATTAAAATTTTCGCCGAAACATGTCATGGCAAAATAGTCATGGCATAAACTTCATCTCCTGCCAAGCGATTTTCATCTCTAAATAAAGGACGTTCAAATCACGAACCACCCTTAATTTTCAAAACTTACAAGGTCAGTCCCACTAGTTGTTCTAACCAGTAGACCTAAAAGTATCTCTACGTCTCTTGGTCTAGTGATAATGCATCTAACGACTGTCGTCTCAGATTGTGGTGTTGGGGAAAATTGGTCGAATAAATCTTGAGAACTCCATTGATCTCACGGTGTAATTTTCGAGGTAAAATACACCTTATACAAATTACAATATGTTTTAATTTCCAGTAACAGTGTATACCTACTCAATATCAACTATCCAGTAGGTAGTTTCCTGAACAACTCATAGATAACTTGTTCAACGTAGTTTTTCTATGTTGCTTAATGATCCGTGCAATAGCAGTTTTAAAGATCTTTTTGAGTAAACTATTTAAAAGTTAAGCATATTTAATGAAAACCTAATGCTTTTCATTTTAAACAGGGATTATTTTATATAAACTTTCCTTTATACGCTCCCATTTGTGAAATTTAAGGTATTTTCTCACAAGAAGAGAGATATACAAGTACGAGGACTTAGCAGGTTGGCAGATGTCACAAGTCTTCGGTTTTTTCCTTATTTGGAGGATTTGAGTTTCCTTTAAATGTTTTCCTTCGCCTTATATGCTCTGTAAAATAAACTCTATAACTAGAATATAACTGTTTTTTCCTCTCACTCATGGCATCTTCTTTTATTTCCTTCCTCTATGGTCTAAACAAGAAGCGGCTGTCAAATAACAGTTCCCATCTATATTCACTAACGCCTATTAGTCAAGGAGCAATCACAAAGAGAGCTAATACGTATTACAATGACATTATAGTGATCTAGCAGTATTGAATTCAATTGTCTATTAGATTGGATGATTTGAGTATGTAATTGGGAATGAATGGAACGGATTGAAGTGCTTTAAGAGGTTATTACTACTTGTACCTATATAGGCATAGAAGAAGGGAGGTTACCATATATAAATACTTTGTTATAGGTCACGAATATTATTTTTTAATCTTTTTTGCGGGTATTTTTATCTAGAAAAGCGATTTTGTTTCGATGTCAAAAATCTAACACCCAAATTTTGATTATTTAAAATTCATAATTTATTTATTCAATAAATAAGCCAGAACAGTTATTACACCAAATGCACTAACTATTTTAGATCTAAAAACTAAAAGCGTGAATGCGCATACTATGTTAGTGATGGCACTACAGAAGACATCGATATCTTGGATTTCAGTTATAGCATTAAAATAAGCTATAGCTCGTGTCAAAAAGCTAAAAATGCGCATGCTCAAGCTTAATATGATTTCAATGATTACAATCGCGAAATAATATATGTAGTTGTGTTCCCAACTCACCTGTCCTGAATATAACGACTTCATAACATCAAAAACCTTATAAAATCGTCAAATTCAAAAAACTTTCCCCGTCAGCCTCCTCAATTCTGGTATGAGTTTGTTTTTTTATTTGCAAAAGCAATTTCATCATAATAAAAAAGTTCCGTAATTGTGGGTAGAATTTATTCGATGGTGAAATGAAATACGTTTCTGAAACCTCTTTATCGGTTTAATTTTGAGTAAGTACGAGTAGATCAGTGAAAGCGGATTTTGTTTTGAATTAGTATGTTTATAAAATATATTTTTTAAGTGATGAGCTCAGTGAGGCATCGTCGTCTCACGACCCGTGGGGCGTAGGTTCGATTCCTGGCCATGTAAGAAAAACATTGTGCATAGTAGCCGATAATTTTCTAGTGTTCACTTAGCTAAGCTGATAACTAACCACTACTAATACAGCTAACCACCCTCAAGTTATAAATCGGTTGCCAACATCTAAGCGGTGTGAATCTTAAAATCCAACTAAAATCCAAAAAAAAACATCGTCTACCAACTGAAATACATGTTTGGTAAAGTTGTTGTCTTAACTGATCGCAGAAAAGCGTAAACAAAAGAAGAAAAAATACAAAAACCATAAGGACAGGCTTAGGGATTATGTATTCCAGTTCTTGTTTTACGCCAATGTAAAATTTTAGATCTTAGGAATAAGGATCTGTCAATGTGTATGTTGTCTCACACGACATCTAGTTTAGTTTATCAGAACTAGCTCGTTTAATAAATAAATGCTACCCACATTTCAACTTAAACGCCTAGTAATTAGACTTTTCCGAGAGTAAAACATAGGTTTATACGTAGGATTGGCTTTTACAGAAAAGTAGTACTTAAGTACTACCAAGTTGATTCGATCAGTCGATTACGACCCAAACACTCAGCGTCGATAAAATACCAGCTAAATTCTCATCATGTTACAAACGTTGCTTCTTGGAAACGTGATCTACCTAATGAAAGATGAAACAGGACTAAAATTATCCTTGTACCCATAAAAATAACAAGGTATAGAGAAACGAATCTGACTCAGAAAGACGACACATTTCTTTGAGGAAAATTACTTTGCTCACGAATAAATTAATATTGCCTATTTATATGCCGAGCAAGCGAATAAATAGAAACGTCTCTACGTCAACTGGACAAATAGATAATATTATGATCATAATGTTTGTTAACGTTTGTATTTGCGTAGTTTTTCTTTCAACCAATCATCTAAAATTTCTGGTTAATTGGTAGTTTTATTGTTGTTAGAAGTTTTTCTTCATCACATCTCAAAAAAGTGAGAAAACCTGCACCTATACCGCTCAATATTTAAATATTCACCAGAACCATAAACTAGAACTAAAGCTTATAAGTGAATGGCAGTGAATAATAAATTAAGAATTAAGGTCATGAATGTTCGGTATTGGACGAAATACGTTGCGAAAAGGTACTACCAATGCCTGAAAGGTAAAAATAAGAGCCTAATACTAAGCTTCCGCTATCTGTCTGTCAATCTTCAGGCTGTATCTCAGAAACCGTGATATTGCAAACAAAAGTTATGTAATTCCCGTGCCGCTTAAGAAAAGCTGCTGGAACATACTGTTAAGTGCTGGACAACAGATTTTTCTACATTATGAGGTCACAATACAAGTTGGCTGAAAACGGCAATCGTTCGGACTTGTCAAACTGCATTATTATATTAATATTTTTGCAGAATGAATATATGTATCAGAAATCCTTAAAAAATATATTTACCTAGGGAATTATAGGGAAACGATTCATTGCACCGCGGGGTGAAAGGCAAGTGGTCATCGCACTATTTTCCCTAATCTCGGAGTTGTGAAATGTCGCAATTAGAAGCCAGGAGAGGAAAAACAAGACCTAGAAAATCATATTCAGACCAAATTAAGGAGAAAGCCAAAGTCATGTCGTATAGGGAGGTCAAGGATTTGGACGAATATAGAACTACCTGGAAAAAACTCCACAGACAAGAGCCCAGCTCTTAAATATTGAACGAATGAAGGGAATGATAGAGAAAATAATGAATTCTACTTATTTTTATTTGAAATAACATAATATCTAGCTAGATTTTCCGTAATTGGTGGTTACTTGCCATGCGAGAACCAAGGACGATCTACCACCGTGATATGGTTTCTACATGATGTTTTCCTTTACCGACAGTTGAAGTTCGAGGTGGGTATCGAACCCCATGCCTCGCAGCATGTATTGTAACTGAGCTGTCATCGCTCAAAAATTGAAAATCTTTTGTCCGTAGAACTGCTAGTTTAATCCAAGTAACCTGCTCTAAAAAGGTGCTCGCGCAGCAAATTATATCTCGCCAGGCGTTTCAACTTTGAATGGAGATTCATTACTGAATACGTAGGCGCTATTCAAGCCTAGAAATGTTTTTATTTTTGGGTCAGAATTCCATTTCAGGTCTCTGTGTCATAAGATTAAATGTGTCATGGTTTATGTAGGTGAGAGACTTAAGTAAAACAGTGTCGATTGAAGAAAAGTTGCAATGTTTAGTGTACTTCCGCTGTGTTTCTTTCATCTACGTCAATAGGTTAAAACAGTGTTGGTCTTCTTAAATATGAAGAAAAGCTCAAAGGAAACCTAAAATATCAAAATTGAAATTAATAACTTAAACGTTTCTATAATATTATGATGACATATTGTTGGCGTACCTCGTTGGCGTAAAGGTTATCATGCCGGACTGCCAATCAGAAGCTTCCGGGTTCGATTCCCGGCCCGGACAACATCTTTGTGCTCAACTAAATTTGTTGGCTGTGGGCCTGGGTGCTGTATAAAATATGTATGGATATGTAGTATATCAGTTGTGTTAGCTACCATAAGACGAACTAAAAATGGTTCAGTATGAGGTTAACCAGCCGTGTGTGAAATGTGTCCAAATATTAAAAAAATAAATAAAAAAAAGCTATTTATCTATATCTATATGTGTCCTAATATTTATTTATTTACAAATTAGATAGTAGTATAAGTATTTTTACTATCTTTACAACTTAGCACGCCAGTTTCAAATTCAAAGTGTAAATAATAGTTTAAAAACCCCCGACTCAACATTTTGTGGTGCTAGCTATCTTAGATTTAAAATGTTTTACTATGTACGTTATTAAAGCGAGTGTTAATTGGTGAGATAAGCGTCTGCTTTCAATGTAACGGGCCTTGGTTCAATCTCTGCCTTACACCAATGACTTTTCAAGTGTGTGAATTTGCACTCGCTTGATGGTGACATACACATCGTAAGGAAACTGTCATGTTTGGGGACCACAAAAAACCAAAAACGTGTGTCATCCGCCAACCCGTACTTGGTTTAGTGTGGTGGATTATGACCTGTATCTCTGTCCTTAAGAGAAAAAGTCCCGAGTCCAAGTAATGGGACAGTATGCTTTTTATGCATAAGATACATATATTATTATTTTACTAATCGAGCCCTTTCATTTGACACCCATATTGAGGCAGTTGAATGGCAAGGCAAAAGAATGTGTCCTCCGCCATATTATTATTAGTCCAATTTCTCAGTAAACATAACTAAGAATACTCTCGACTACCACACCTTTCAAGCAAAAATATCTAAATTAAATGTGTCTATCGGTTCGGAAAATATGATATCACAGACAAACACACAGACACTTCAAACTTATAACACCTCGCAAATTTCACTTCACTGTTAAAACTTCAATATATATTATATAATTTGTCATAATGTATGTGTATGTAAATTAAATTTTAGTAATAAATAATTGTAAATTGACTTGCACAGTACAGTGCGATTCCGTAAGGTTAATCCGTTTTGATTTTGATTTTATAAAAAAACACAGTCGAGCAAATTATGTTGTGATATTTAAGGATTCAAATGAATGAAATGAATGATACCACCTTGAGATTGAAGAGATCGCTATTAGCGATAAGGTCGCCAGTTAAGGCACTAGCTTTTATGTTCTTTATGTGTTTTCTGTAATTAAAATTTGTTCTTTTTTTTGTGAGTGTTTTAATAAAATGTTTACCTATCTATCTATCTTGAGTTATAAAATTACTACTGTTATCCAAAATCCTTACTAGACCGGACAAAGCGAGTATCCGTATACTCACTGTTGGTAGATATCATAGTAATCGTGGATTCGTCACGTACATCTCCTGCTAAGGCATTTCGGGACCCACAGCCTTCTCGACGTTCAAAAGGCCCAATTTAAACTCCATCATTATTTGAAAGCCCCACTATTGAGCATTTCAAAAGGCCATTCAGTCCAAATTCTGTAGTATGATTTAATTTTGATATCAGACTTTCTTATTTATTTTTATTTATTTACTAGCTGACCCGGCAAAAGCCGCCAAATTCTCAGACCTACTAACTGAATACGCATATAAATTTGGAAAAAAATCGGTCAAGCCTTTTTGGAGGAGTACGGTAACAAACATAGTGACATGGAAATTTTATATATTAGAAGACTAGTTGACCCGGCAAAAGTTGTTTTGTCTTAAAAAATAGATAGTTGCCGATTCTTAGACCTACTGAATACGCAGTTAAAATTTGCTAAAAATCGGTCTAGCCGTTTAGGAGGAGTACGGTAACAAACATAGTGACATGGAAATTTTATATATTAGAAGACTAGTTGACCCGGCAAAAGTTGTTTTGTCTTAAAAAATAGATAGTTGCCGATTCTTAGACCTACTGAATACGCAGTTAAAATTTGCTAAAAATCGGTCTAGCCGTTTAGGAGGAGTACGGTAACAAACATTGTGACATGGAAATTTTATAAATAAGAAGATTTATTGTATATGGAATAACATGTAGTACTATAAAAATATACTTTAGTTTTTACATACGTAAAACGTGTTGATGCATAAATCTCAATCAAAATCAAATAGAAGAATAATATCAATTTCTTGTATGCTTAAAAATTTACAACAGCAAAAGCGAGAAAACGTGCCAAGTAAAATGCGATGAATAAAATTTCATTAATTTGATTCCGTCTTTTCTTATTACCGGCCTTCACGATAATTCCATTATCTCATATTACTGATTTAAAAATGTTTTACACAATTATGATATTGTGTTTTAAATTACCTAGTGTTTAAAAATAATAACGGTTTTATTTTGTAATAAAAATGTAACAATTTAACTTTTAAGATCTAACTTGGTCAACTTTTAAATCATAGACAAATAAATAAAAAAAAGTTCAGACGTAAAATTAAATACATTATTTTATGTGAATGATTTTTTTCAAACAATATAAAATTGATTTTGTATTTTATATGTGGCTTATTTTTTATTTAATATCTCTTACTCGTAATTATGTCTTTATCGTCCGCCATATTTGATTTTTACCTTCTCTTTGATTTATTCTGTAAATTCTTCCTGGCCATATTCTCTCTAACCTCCAATTTCAAAAATCTTGAATATTAAATCTCTTTTTATGAAGGACTAAGTATTTTGTGCTAGATGGCAAAATTGTTTCTTTTGATTTTAATTGTCGTTACATACTTATTTGTGTTATTCTTAGACCAAGTACATAATTATTATATATACAAGTAAAAGTTAGTATTATAAACATAATAATGAGAATAATTTGGCACAATGGACGTCTTTTTATACCTTTAGTAAGCACGTTTTGTGTACTTGTGTTTCAGGGCTGACCGGAAAGATTGACAAAGGGCCTCCTAATAGGGTTTCCATTCCGACACCCTTAGAGATAAAGAAATACGAGACTCATTAAGGTATTGTTTTATTTTGTTTTAAATTGAATATGTGTTTGCTTATGTTTCAACGTTTTCATGATAAAAAAAACACCAAAATATAAAAGTATATGTTACTTTAGCTTTTTTCTACTCATAATGGGCTTGATCGCAATTCACCTGATGGTAAGCGAAATTGCGATCCAAGGTGGAGCGCGCTTGCCCTATCATAATTTGGTGTCTGATCACAGCTGAAGTACACTAAATGTTTCAGTTTCTTCTATCTACTTTCGTTTTCTGCAAAGTACTTGGTATAACTAATGCTAGTACTAAGACTAACGCCGTGACCTACAATTAAACGCGTCATCTGAACCACGGTAGCCCCCGCATGAAAATGCCATTATTTTATTGTGCACGGCAAAAAAAAAATACGGGGGTCTACATACAATAAACGTGTTTCAATAACGGTAGCTGCTAGACACTTAGAATTTTCACAAAATATAAAAATGTATTTTAGCTATAAAATCAAAATATAAAATTTTATTATAAAACATATTTGACGACCTCGTTGGCATAAAGGTTACCATGCCGGAATGCTAACCCGAAGGTTCCGGGTTCGATACCCGGCCCGGTCAACATCTTTGTGCTTAACTAAATTTGTTGGCTGTGGGTCTGGGTGTTATAATATGTATTTATATAAAAAATATGTATGTATGTGTATGTAGTAATTCAGTTGTGTTAGCTATCATAATACGAACTAGAAAATGTTCAGTAGGTATGGGGTTAACCAGCCGTGTGTGAAATGTGTCCTAAGATTTATTTATTTATTTATATTATTTGAGGGGGGCTCCCATACAACAATGGTACGGAACCATTCATGCGCGAGCCCAACTCGCACTTGGCCAATTATTTATTATAAAGAAACTTTACGCGTTTTAGATTGAGAAACAAAAATAATGTATCAAATATTTAAAACACAGTGGTAGTAAATTCTTTATTCGAAGCCATAAAATGGATGAAATATTCGTTCTAACATACCAACCGCTTGAAATATACACATAAGCTGATATAAACGAGAGCAACTTAACTATCCGTGAAATTCATATCGGAACTTAAATAATACTTATATAACTTACTTTTAACTTGTGTTCCTTATTTTATAACTTTAGCGATAAATCATTTTTATGAATGTGTATTTTTATTGGTATACCAACTTCGTTTGGGGTGAACTACTAAAGGAAACCATGGCATATGTATTTTATTAGTCAGTCTAACGCTTATTACAAAATCATACTACAATAAACAAATGATTACATTAGAGGAAGTTTGAAAGTAGCACCAGTGAGTGAGAAATTAAAAAGTGGGAGGTTAGCGTGGTATGGGCATGTGATGCGTAGGGAGGAGATGCATGTTAGTAAGAGATGTATGGAAATGGAAGTGCAAAGTAGAATGGCAAAAGGCCGACCAAAGAAGACGTGGATGGAGTGTGTAAATGAGGACATGAGAGTGAAAGGAGTGAGTGTAGAGACGACGGCTGATAGAGGAGAGTGGAAGAAGAAAATTTGCTGTGCCGACCCCACCTAGTGGGATAAGGTAAGGAAGAAGAGACTACGGTTAACAAATAACTTATTATGTATTGGAGAATTTAATCGTAAAATAAATCTAGAAATAGAACATACAAATATAAATAGAAATACAACTTTGACGAACTTATTGGCGTAATGGTTACCATACCGGTCTGCCAACCAAACGTCCTGGGTTCGATTCCCGGCAGGCCCAACATCTTTGTGATGAACTAAATTTGTTGGCTCTCGGTCTGGGTGTTAAAAATCAATATGAAGTATTTATGTACAAGTATGTATATGTAGTGTATCAGTTGTGTTAGCAATCATGGTACAAACTAGAAATGGTTCAGTATGGGGTTAGCCAGCCGTGTGTAAAATGTGTCCTAATATTTATATTTGTATTTATATTTATTACCTATCATACGATTTGGGTTATAAAAGGTAGTATTTAAATATTTGGTGTAGAATAATACGTTTTCATATAAATTTATATGTATATGTATACTATCTGACCCGGCAAACATTGTTTTACCTTAAGTATAGTTAAAAACACTAGAATTGATCAGTTATTGACCGGGATTAAAAATTATTAAATAACTAAAATGGCCATAAAAAATAGGGGTTGGTGATAAAAAAGGAAAAATTTAGGAATGTAGGTATATTTTAGTAATTTAATCATTTTTCATCCCGCTCGACAACTGATCAATTAGTGTTTTTAACTGTACTTAAGGCAAAACAACGTTTGCCGGGTAAAGTAAAGTAAGTAAATAAAATTCACATATTTAATATAATAAGAGCGAACACGATTCGTATTTGATTTCTGACTTACTCGTAACTCCAGCGAGAGGTCAAGCACTACTTCGGGTTGATCTCAGAGGTCAATCAGATTTTGATTTATATCGACGTTTTTATTAAAGGATACTCTGCCTCAGGCGAAACGCTTTTTGCTGAGCCGTTCCTGGATTCAACCATCAAAAGATATTAGTGGCAGTTACTAAACTCCTGTCTATTTTGATAAATAATGTTTTTTTTTATGAATACTCTAATTTATTTACAATCAACATAAATAATGTTATGTTATTTAATAAAAAAGCCTAATACAAATAAGTATGTCAGTGAAGATACAGATAGGTAGATAGATAGTTATAACTAGGTAGGCATAACTCTAATATAATAAACAAACTACGATTACATAATAATTATAGATTCTAATAATAAATAATAAAATATTTTTGTCTAAACCTTTTTAGTTACTTTTTAGTTATTATGAGGAATAAATGAATATGTGATAATAAATTTTAAATAATAAATATTAGGACACAATTCACCCTATAGGGGATAGCCTCATACTAAAACGATTTGTTGTTTGCATTGTGGTTACTAAAAACTCATATACTACATATACATACCTTAATACCATTTATTATTTAACTAAATAAGTCTAAAAATTTACTGTAACGACATATAAATAAAGAAAAAAAGGGTTTTATTGTGGCATACAAACCAAACAGACATACATAAATATAAAAATGTATAAAAAGATAGTAAATTTTACGCAACTCAGCAAATGCCGGTAGCGGTGGAATACCGGCGCTGGTGTTCTGTTGCGGCTGGTGATGACGTCATTAATTGAATTCATTTAACTCGAATGTATCTGTCCAAAATAAATAAAATCCAATAAGCAAAACAATTGAATGTCCAAACAAAAAAATATATTGTGGTTAACGAAATTTAACCACAAAGTATAGTCCGTAGATAAAAAATGTCTTAAATTTTAATTACATACTTAGCGATTTCGATTCAAAACGTTGTACATTGCTCAGACGAGAAGAAATCAGCATTTGTTAAAAAAAATTAAACTTTTAATTTTTTGTTTGTCTGTTCATTTATAATAAGATAATAATAATAATACGATTTTTATTGATCATAAGCTATGGTATTTTTGTACAATATAGATACATTTAAAGTACAGTAGTGAAGTTTACATATCATTTTGGAATTTGGTGTGCACTAGACCACACTCTAGGGTTACCTATGTCGAGCGGTCCAGGTCCTCCTAAAGAAATAAAAATAAAAAGAAACAAAATTTGAGGTTAAGTTTCCATACTGTACCGGAATTGTGACTTTCTTGACTACTTCCAACCTTAAACGGAGCATTACTCGGCGACTCTCGGTTCATTAGGAAAGGGCAAACTAATAGTTAACAATCCGACCTAATCGGCCAAAATCACGTCTCGGCAACCCGCTGCTTTGTAAATTATGTATCTTGGAAAATATTACGTTATGGTACTCTGGTGCGTTATGGTGTTTTCGATACAAGGTGAGTGGACTGTATGGAAGTTCTGACTCTCACAAGGAAAATGCGAAACGTAGATAGGACCATGTACCTTTCATCCACGACGCCACTCCCCGGGACAACTCCTCGCGTCTGGCGGCAACTTGGTGGGTAACGATCGTCGACGTAACCTACGCTCCTTGTTTAAATGCAGAATAGTATGCACTGTACACGGCACAGTAAACATCCAAATGTGAAGCGACGCGCGACACTATTTTGGATATATTAGCGAGTAACTCTGTACTACGGCGAGGCGATGATACGCTCGATTCCAGAGCAACTGCCTCGGGCCGCGACTCGCGGACTACAGGTTTTGTAGAACTACCCTCATTTCGCATTTATGGACTTATGAGAATTGAATATGGTGCTATACGTGTATTTTTTGGTTACACATGTACGATACGTCTACGGTTACTATATGAAACAACAATATTTCCTTAGATTATACGCGTCAAAGGTATCTAATGAGAGAATGTAGGATATTAAAATTTAGAATCAGCTTCACATTTCCATGATTAAAATTGTATCTTATTTTTGCGTAAAAACAGGCAAAGTTTTGATCGTTAACGTCTGGAACATTGTAATTTGGGAGGCAGACTCTCAAATTATGTTTTAATTAACTGAACAATGAATGTCGGACTCCTCTATTTATTTTCAGTCAGTTTTCAAAGAAATTGTTATTTCGTTCCATAATTTTATTTGTCCATTATTTCGTTAATTTGTCCGTAAAATAATATAAAATCTCACCCCGTCAAACAAACATAATATTTTTAAAATTAAAATCAATTTTTATTTTAATATTATCCTTATATTACTATTATCTTATTATTTATATTACTATTATTCAAACTGTTTGTACTTAATAGCAAAAGAACAAAATGCCATCACCTCAAAAGATACATATTGTAAAGACATAACATATTTTATAATATGTTAACATATTAAAAAATAACCAAATAACCCGCCCCTGCACGCCCCTGGTGCAAAGGTACCCATTACGCTCGCTGCATTACCGCGCTGAATAGCTAAGGCCAATCTCTGCACCAAGAACGTCCCGGAGCGAGAGTCACCGGTGATGTTATTTATCCTTAGACCTAGCTCGTGGACAAAACTCTTTGCCTCTCTGCTCCAACAACCCAAAGTCTCTGCGGCCAAATTTTTGGTTAAATATATTTATTAGCTAAGTACGCTAGGCTACGCTAGTATTGATTATAATGGATAACTGCTTGTTTTCCTTGAGCAAAAATATAATAGTTTAGATTTGTGCACATAACACATTGTTTACACAAACTGGTTTTCAAGAAGTTCGAAACTCACCAGTAGGCGCATTGTCGCAGATTTTTCAATTTTAGAGTCGGTCGCTAGTTAGGCAAGTGCTAAAAACGTAAGGCAGTCCTTTGTCCTACTGAGTTTTCATCGCTTTAAATGACTTCGCGTCACGTGAGAGTTTGTCTTACAACAAAACAGAGCACCATTCATTTAGATATATATTTTCACTTATATATCAATTGAACTATATGTCTATCATGTTACTGTAGTATCTGTCAAAAATATTGTAATTTTGTTATTTGTATTATTACTACAGTGAGAGTAATAAAAACTATAGATATAGTTAGAGCCTATATAAAATTAGAACTTGAAATTCAGTCTTTATTCAAATTTAAGAGCTAGGCTCTTTACCAAGAAGAGTTTTCTTTTTCTTTTTTTTGATCTAAGGCAAAATTCTTAACTTCCCCGATTTTGATGAGATTTACTTTGAAGATAGGTTAGACTTTGGATTAACACATAGGCTACTTTTTATACCGGATTAACTTCTTTTGTCCCGGATAATGCGGGTAACAGCTAGTTAATTATAAATAACTTTTATTTTGACTTTGTTAAATGAGAAACTTAATTTCCTCCACGTTTCAATATTCGCCATGTGGTTTCATCCATGAAACTCAGTCAAAATTAATGGCGGGTTTACAGAACGGCGCGTAGCAAAGGATTATTGTCATTATTAGCATAATATATCAAGCTAAGCAAACAAGGAGGCTTAATTAACAGGTAAATCCGTGCAGATACGGTACAGTAGCTGAAAAATACTATAATAACCTAAAAAAAAAAACATAAAAATACCCCGTTAAATAGAATCTTGATGCAAAAATATGTTTGGTAATTTGATTTTCACTGTGATTTTCACTAATCAGATTTTTAAACATTAATCAATCAGTCAAACAAATAAGCTTCTAAATCACTCATCAATCAATCAAAATCATAAATAGATTTCAGACACGGTGACGGATACTTGAAATTGGAGTAATATGGCTGCTATGTCTAAAATAGCATATTAGCCCCCGGCGCAAGAAACAACGGGGCGTTATAATTTTTAACTTTTTCTTCTCATTTTTGAAAACTTTCTGACATATTTACTTTACTACCTACGATTGGCAGAAGACATCGGCTTCGTCATACAGTTAGGAACTAGTTTAGAAACCTTTGGATAGCTATATATATTTGTATTAATTACTGTGTCAAATAAATTAAATTCGTATTTATCTTATATATAAAATTTCCGTGTCACAGTGTTTGTTACCGTACTCCTCCGAAACGGCTTGACCGATTTTTTCCAAATTTTATATGCGTATTCAGTAGGTCAGAGAATCGGCTACTGTATATTTAGAAATAATTATTAAGGCAAAACAATGTTTGCCGGGTCAGCTAGTATTGATATAAGTTTAACGTTGTGTTTATGTGTCCTGTAGCTCCCGAACGAATTTCCGATTTAGATGTTTTTTTTGTGTTTGAAATGGTTTTGGTTCTGAAAATGGCGAATGACAGACTTGTCAGTTGCCTACATTAGTTGAGATTGTTATGTTTAATAATGAAAAAGCAAGTGTGGCTCGGTGGTAATAACGTCTGCTTTATAATCAGACGGCCCCTGGTTCGATCCCAGCCCTACACCAATGACTTGTTTTTCAAGTTATGTTACGCTTTACGGTGAAGTAAAACATCGTGAGGAAACCGGCATATTTGAGGACCACAATATGCTAAGACGTGTGTCATCCGCCAACCCGCTCTTGGCCAGCGTGGTGGATTATGGCCTATATCTCTCTCCTCGTAAGAGAAGGCCGCAAGTCCCAGCAGTGGTAACCTATTAGTGGGCTGCTTATGCTTATGTTATGTTTAATGTTTACAGACAACTACTACATGTGCGATATACGAAGGTGCTTTCTGTTTGAAAAGGGGTTCAAAAGGGAGGCGTGGTTAGAAAGTTGTCAAGTTATTACCGACTCTGTGTGTGATTTGTATTATGATATAAATAGAGTTTAAGAGTTATGTCTTAAGATACGATCTTCCTCTGAATTTAAGGTTTAAATATTTACTTTTCTTTGTTATGAAATTTTGCTTTAGTTTTAGCATTCAGCACATTGTTATTCACTCTTTGTATTTATTATGCTCGTACACAATTAAAAGGATAATAAAAATAGTTTGTCTATTTGTATTTGTAGTACAGAAATTATTAGTTGGCTTTTTTAAAGAAATCAAAGTTGAACTTATTTTACAGAATATCAAAATCATTTTATACTCGTACTTACTAGAGTAAATTATGAGACAACATAAGTGCCAAATTAAAGTTACAATTTCCACACCATATCACAATTTCACAAAAAGAACAAATCAGAAAAGTATTACATCGTAAGCCTTTCGCATCACAGTCGTAGCCCACATTTTCAGAGCCTCGCTCGCAAAATCCTAGGCTTTGCACATAACTCTCTCAAATAAAGAGCAATCTCACAATAATAAAGAGGTTTTCAAACACGCCTTCAGTACGTTATTTATGATCACTATCTAGCCCGGAGAGTCCTGACTAATGATAATTACCACCACAGCTGTCTATTGAAGCCACAAAGCTCTGAATGTAGGTTCATTGTCGGAAATTTAGGCCATAATTAGATTTGTTCTCGCCTTGATTGCGTACCTAACCTACCCAAAGTAGGTAGGTACTCTATTCTACTCGTATTTAGAGTTTTAGCTGCCTAGTGCTGAAATTACCTACATAAAAGTATACGGAGATACAATCTCTGAATATATATAGCATATATTTTATGTAGAAAACGAGTTGTTATAAATGTTGTAACTCTCTTTGGAACGAAGTTCCTTATCGCGCGTTATGAAAAGGGGCTAGACGGAAAAAATCTTACGAAAAGTGTCACGACACTTTTTGTGCACGGTATGGCAACGTCGCATCTCCAAAATTTGTTCGGATGTCAAATACGGCTATCAATGAAAGTATTCTATCACTAATTGACAACAGCGCCATTCGTTTCATGTGTAGTTACGCTTGATCCTACTGATAAAGTTTATATTACATTATATTGGTTAATAATAATAAAAAAATATAACTTAAAAAAATTAAATGTTATTACAATTCCTTCACTAATTAATCGAAAAGAACTTCCTTCCATCCGGGTCCCTTGGCACCTCTCAAATTTTTTTCGAACTGTAAAATAAATTATCGTTATTTTTATTCCCATTAAAATTCTACCCTTAGCTCTTTTTTTTATTTTTATCTCTCATCACATTGACACACAATAACACAAGTAAATCCGGAACTGGGTCGTAGTAAGCTCTTAAAAGTGCAACGGGCGTGTTTTATCGCTTCGCAGCGACGCAATTAATTTCGACTCATTTAATTAACAATTATCATATTAATGAACCTGATAATTATGTTAAAGAGACGCGATAAAAGTTTGTCAAGTCGATGAAAATGCTAATCAGATGCTGATTTAATGAATTAACAAAAAAAAGTTTGTTCGGATGAAGACTGCCCATTTTATGCCAACCTTACTTTATATTTAAATTTTTACGGACTGATGGGTAATCAAATCATAATTTTGTTTCGTCTTTTGGTTATTATTTTCTATACTATGTAATTTGTCGTTATATTTAAATAATTGATTTTATTACAGATATTTATAAATTATAGAAACTTGCTTCGCTCCGCGGTTTTACCCACGTAAATCAGGGATAAAATCAGCCTGTGTGAACTTGTAACTAAAAATTATGGAGTTTTCTGAGTGTAAGCAGACTTATTAGAGAGAGTGATAACAATCAGTATTATCATCACCTGGAACTATTATTTTAGCTTAGTGTTATTATTTTCCATTTCAAAAACCGCTCTTTTGAGCGCTGTTTCTAAATTGAAAATAAAGAAATTTTTTTCATATATTTAAACTTAATACATTAGCATGCAAACGGTACACGTAAGGAAATATTTTGCACAGTTTTTTAAACATAACTAAAAATTATTATCGCCAAAGTCATGAAAACCATTGATTACGTCAAATTTATCTTCCAACTTCCAAGAACTAGCAATTCAATTCGAGTTTAACTTAAAATTCATATATCAATAAATTTCACAAAGTGGCGATAATTTGGATCTCAATACTTTATTGAAGCATTTTGGTTCGTGGTTAACCGCAATACGGCCAAAAGCCAACTATTTATCTTGGTAACCGAACCCGCAATCGAGTTCCAATTTATTACTTAGCGCTTTCATAAATATGAACAATGATAATAACTGATAATGAGTATTAATTTTAAAAGTTTTTTATAAATAAATGATTAAATACTAGGACTTATTTCACACACGACTGGTTAGTCGCATATTGATCCATTTCTAGTTTGCGTTTGGTTGCTAAAACAACTGATATACTACATATACTTAAATAAATACTTTATATCTATACATTTTTAAAACCTAAATTTAGTGTATTTCAAGAATATAGATATGGAAATCGAACCAGGGACCCTCTAGTTAGCAGTCCAACGAGGTCGTCAAACGAAACAAAAATATAAATATAAAACAACAAACATGTGAAATACGCACAAAAAAATAACCATCGAGAAGATTTTCTCAGAAGAAAGGTTAGAAAATTAGTTATCCAGTTTATTTAAAAAAATATACAATAAAATGACATAAAGTAAACATAAGTATCAACAACGTTTTATGATAATATACCAAATTTTTGACAGCAACAATAATAAGAGAGAATAATAAAAGTCCATCAAGCAAACAACGTCGAACTTAACGCGATATCCGAATGAAGTTCTAAAGAAATAAAAATGTAGAATGTGATAATTTATTTCCCACCAACTTGGCTGGCTGCAAGAAAGTTATTGTTTATCGGCTAGAATGTTTCACAGATTCACAATCCCGACTGTAGTTTTAGGACTTTATCGTCTCTCTGAGACCATAAAATATGATTTTAGAATAGAACCCGTTTGAAACTGGAAACGGATAGTGTTCTCACGAAAATGCATGTAGCCATTACTTATTCACGCCAAATATTCTATTCGCACCAAATAAACAATTAAACTTTTGCTCTTTATAATGGTATAGAAAAAGGCTAAGCCTTTGAACAGAAATGAATAATTTTAAGCATAAAGAAACATAGTGATGTTTAAAATAATAATTATTTCATTTACATATGAATACGGAAAATTAGAGTTACTATCCAATCTTACATTAGAACTAAATTATGTAACTTTTAACCCCTTACGCAAAGACAACGGGTGTTATACGTTTCTCGTGTCTTTGTGTGTATTCGGAATTATAAATTGATATTCGTTTATTATTATATGATGTACTTCATTATTTCCGTATTTATTTCAAATAGTAAAGAAATGAAATAAAACAATAAACAAATAAAGAAATAGAAGTAGAAGAAGAAGTATGAGTAGTTCATAAGATAAACTAGAAAATGCTCTACCACCATTGTCATATTCTCGAATATCCATACAATACCATGTGCGTCTACTGATGTTAATAAACAATGGAAATAAAATAATAACAAGATGACTATGCCGGATTTACCATCTGTAATTGACCCTCAGAAAAGACTCATTTTAATCCGTTGAAAAAGAGACACGCAAAACGCTTTATCTCCTAAGCTGAATGTTGTATTTAAAACATTATTACTCCGGCCTGTTTGCGTTGCGTGAATCTTGGGATTAACCTTTTATTTACGATGTGAGAGGTCTCAACTGCGGGTATTTTCTATTTTAAAGTAGCTTAATTTTACACTCTGTAATGTACGAGCCGAAACGAGCCGTGAAGATTCAGTTTTGCAGGATTGTATGAGATTTTTGTCTAACGTATTATCTGTGTCGTCTGTTTATATACCCACAAGCCGCCGTTTGCCATCCGTGATAAAAACAATAAGAATTTACATATATAATATATACTCATTTATTCAACATTTCATATGCAAGGAAAATAAATACAGTAACATGTACCCTGTAAGTAAGTAACATCATGGGATGTTGCTAATCTTATGAACTACTCGTACTTCTTCTTCTACTTCTTTTTCTTTATTTGTTTATTGTTTTATTTCATTTCTTTATTATTTGAAATAAGTACGGAAATAATGAAGTACATTATATAATAATAAACGAATATCAATTTATAATTCCGAATACACACAAAGACACGAGAAACGTATAACACCCGTTGTCTTTGCGTAAGGGGTTAAAAGTTACATAATTTAGTTCTAATGTAAGATTGGATAGTAACTCCAACTTTCCATAATATGTAAATGAAATAATTATTATTTTAAACATCACCATGTTTCTGTATGCTTAAAATTATTCATTTCTATTCAAAGGTCGTAAAGGTCGTGAAAGAAAAATATTTCCAAAGTTCAATGATTAGCAACTAGCTTTGTGCATTTTTTTCCGAAACACAAATTTCGAAATTTCCGCAGATTAAAAGTAGTTAAGCCAGCATAACCAAGGCTAAATAAAAAAATAATTAAATTATACTCGTACCTACTATGTCCAAATATTGAATCATATCAAAACATAATTATTTTATTCTCATTCGTCGTATATCAGTGAAACCGAATAAAAAAATCACGTAAATAGGACTGCAAAATTACGTAACTCTACCAAGGAAATTGCAGCGTGTCTGCAATAACCTACAAATCTCAAGAGCATGGTACGTCGGGCTCCGATGTTTACGCATCCTGTGATTTGTTGAAGCCATAGATTACCATTCACCGATTTTTATTATCTCATTAATATAGAAAAAAATGTAAGTATGTGCGCGTGTCTCTGAGAAATATTTGAACAATACCAACTTAGATAATCAACAATATAGAAAATATATCTTCATTTGCAGTTTTATTATTTTAAATCATGATAAACGGTTACATATATTGAGGACCTCGTTTGGCGTTATGGTTAACATGCTGCACTGCTAACCAGAGGGTTCGATTCCCGGCACTGCCAACATATTTGAGATGAACTAATTTTTTTGGCTGTCGGCCTGGATGTTAAATAAGTACTAAACTACTAAGTATTTATGTATGAATGTGTACAAAATCATAATACAAAAAGTGTTAAAAACCATAATACAAACTAGAAATGGTTTAGTATGTGATTAACCAGTTGTGTGTGAAATGTGTCCTATTATTAAAATAAATAAATAACAATAATAACTTATGGACCGTCCTAAGCATATACATCAATACCAAATTTAGTACTAACCAGAGTATATAAAGTAAAAATATTTAAGAATTTTGGAACAAGTTTTTTTTCAATTCGTAAGTTCTTTTGAACCAAAATTGGTTAAATAATTTTAGACAATGATTAGTACAGTAACTTTAACCGTTTTTTTTAACGATAAAACTGCATTCAATATTTTGCCACATTACCTTTCTATATAAAATTCTTCTATTCTGTATCTACTCTTGCTTGTAAGGGGTAATCAATGCCAAGTCGTCTTTTTATTGTGTTTTTCTCCGTTTTATCTGTCCAACATACTTGCAGATCCCAAATTACGTTGTAACACTTCAGGTTTGTAGGGATCAGCGGCTTTAAGAGGGAGGTGCTTTGGAGTGCCTAGTTTTTTATTATTATGTTTGTTAACCTTAGAAGTATGTGTGTACAGTATTTGGTTCTGAGAGTTTCTTTATAATTATATTCTATGCCATATCATAAGGACGAGAATTCTCGTTTGAGACGTCCTTGTCATTAATACGTTTATTTTTCTTACTTAAATATAATAATAATATTATAAAGAGGAAATGTTTGTTTTTTTTTGTGTTTTGTATGACGGGATTAGGCTCCAAAACTACAGAAATGATTTGAAAAATTCTTTCACCGTTGAGTAGCTACATTATTCCCGAATAACATAGGCTATATTTTGTTTCCAAAAATATCAGAGATCCTTAATAAAATGTGTAACCCGTGCGGAGCTGGTGCTTTCTGCTAGTTATAAAACACTACTAAAATAACAAGTTCAGAAACATATATACATATAACTAAATAGTTTGTACCCTATCCAACAAATGTAACTTTTACCAATGAATCCTTCAGATATACTCGTATATAGGTACGGAATATTAAAAGTAGAATGTGTGCTAATCCAAGGTTTAAGCTATTGTTTACTCTTCACAGCATTAGGCCAGCGAGGCGCGTAACCACAGAAGCGACACTACGGTCTTAACCCATTTAGACCCAAACCAAACTGGGCCGTAAAAAAACTTATTTTTTGGTATTAATTGGTAGAATATGACATAATGAAATAAGAAACGTGAAAAAAATTTTGTTTTTTTTTTATTTTGGTAGAAAAAAAATGCCGTCCTCAAATGGGGCCACTGGGCTCATACAGTATGAAAACTTTCGAAACAAATTTTACCAATGCAAAGTGTCTTACAACATTTTTTGCATTGCCAGCGGGCTTTTTTATGACAAACGGCACATCTCAATTGCTGGGATAGTTTTTGAGGGTAGTGGCCTCTACATCGTGCTGCAGATTTGGCACTGCAGAAGCTGCTGGTCGCATTGATACGCTTTCTGTGTTTCGCAAATAGTGACAAGCGACGTAGCGTCGATATTCATTTTGACTTCCATGGTTAGTAGGTGGAGAAGCCATGCGTTTGCAATGGCTAGATCCAGCATGTAAAGATTAAACCCTCCACCATTTTTGCCTCGTACAGCGGTGCGGTACAGGGAAATAGACTGATCAGCTTGATCAACCCCTCGCATACCATTGTTGAGGTTTTGAAAAACATGCGGGATTCCAACGTCAAATTTTTTCTTCTCTATAGTACTCCATCTCTTTACTTTACCTAGAGGGAGAACACTGTCAAACGACGACCCCATAGTGCAAACACTGTTGTCCTGCCATCACACAAATAAAACTTGGTTGACTTGATCAAAGCGGTAATCAACATCGGCACGGGTTTTCTTCTTCATGTCCTTTACTGCTACGAGGGTAGGACCAAGAAGTGTCCTTTGTCCTTTCTTGATCCTACCCTCGCGAACAGTACCAGTGCGCGATAACCAGCTTGTCGTAGATAACGTAGCAATGTGTAACTGGTAACGAAATTTTCGAAGTATACGATATGGATACCACACTTGGTCCTGGGGGCAGTGCCACTAAGTCAATCTCACCAACGTCTCCTTCTTCGTCCATTTCAGTTTCAATTACTTCTTGAAGGCTTTGGTAGTAGTTACAACTGCTAAATACCCATCGTGCCATTATGAAATTGGCATTGGCCTATCAACAAAAATATTCAATTATGTACCTCAGATGTGCCCATTGGCCCCAATTGGGGACAGCATGATAAAATTAGATTTTATCTTACTTGTACTTACGTTTTGTAATGAAATAAAGTAGTAAGTAATAGTACATAAAACAATTAAGTAATTTATGTAAGAAACCAAAAATATCTAGAAGACAAAGATAGAAATAAAGTATACTCACTTTGAAATATCACTGAAGTAATAAACAGGTCCACAAAATGCTCAATATACGACTTAAATACGTTTTAAATAATTATTTTTACTAAACAACATAAAAATGCACTACTTGTCGTCACAATCCAGAAAATGAACTAACTAAAGACTAATATGTTAAAAAAATATGGGTAGATTTATGAGTGTCCTCGTTTGGGCACGGCGGGTCTATATGGGTTAAGTAGAGCATACCTAGTCTGAAATAACTGGTTCTCAAAAATGCTGCTGGATTACACTGTTAGGTATTTGGCGATAGATTGTTCAACTTGAGGGTGGTTACTAGCCAGGCGAGCACTAGAAAATGCATCACCACCCACTATGGTTCCCTCACGATGTTTTCCCTCACCAAGCTCAAGCTCATTGGCGGGGATTGAACCCATGGACCTTTGGAACGTGAGGTGCCACACGCCCGACTGAACTGTCATCCCTTTAAACAACTTCCTAGATAGCTACTGGACTTAGATATATATTTAAGGTTATATTTTATAAATATAATCTTTTGAATTTAAAAAATAAGTGGTCTAAGTATATTTTTGCCCTTGAATTTTATAAATAACCTTTAGCAATCTTTTAAGGGATGATTCTTAGGCAAGATTTATTTGTCGAGTGTGAAAATACTTTTACCCTAAATAAATAACCGTTATTTTTCTCTTTATTTCCTCTCCAAATAGGCTAATGGTTAGCTTTCTAGTTCAGAAGTTGCTGACGACTAGAAAATTCGCAGACATTATTGTGAAACCGGACTTATTATTTGTCATTAGATACTGGTTAAAAAAGAGAATTTGTCTTGGTGGGTAAACGTCTGCTTGTAATTCTGTCGGCCCCTGGTTCGATCCCGGCCCTGCACCAATGACTTGTTTTCAAGTTATGTGTGGATTTGCACTCGCTTTACGGTGAAGGAAAACTTCGTGAGGAAACCAATATGTTTCAAGACCGTTTATCCGAAGACGTTGTCATCCGCCAACCCGCACTTGTCCAGCGTCGTGGGTTATGGCATATAACCTCTTTGCTTGTAAGAGAAGGCCCTGAGTTTCCGTAGTGGCGTATAGTGGGCTGCTTATGCTACTGGTAATAATCGTTTATTGAAATAGCTTTTACACCACTGCTGGCAAACCATATCCACCTATCTTACATAATTAATTAAACTAAATCTACCTATATCTTTTATTTAAGTATGTTTTAAATATTAATCAAACTTAAATTCCTTTACAGAAATGAAAGTAGCATATTATAATTGTATATTTAAATAGATCCGACGAGCTTATCAGGTATCGTCGATCGTAAAATTAGTTTAAGGAAACCTTTCAAAGAGAGTGGTGAAATCTAAGGGAAGGTAAAGCAATTATTTGGTTTTCAAAATGTATTTACGAACTCCTGTGAAAAAGAAGTAAAGAAAACAACATCCTACTAATATTATAAACGCGAACGTTTGTGTGTTAGTGTGTAACTTTTTCACGCCCAAACAGCTGTACTACCGATTTTGATAAAATTCGGTTTGATGATAGGTTAGACCTTGAATTAACACATAGGCTTCTTTTAATCCCAAAATCATAATATGTGGTTGTCGTGGGATACGCAAATAGCTTCAAAATCTATGTTACTCCTTCACGCTCTAACTACGAACCGATTTTGATGAGATTTACTATGAAGATGGGTTAGACCTAGTTAGTTAGTTATTAAAAACATTGGCTACCTTTTTTTCCGGCTTGGCTTATTTTATACCATATTAACTTTTTAGAAGATACTCAACTAAAAGCTCTAATCACAAATTGTAGTACCTATAGTTACCTACTTAAAGGTTATGTTAAGCCTCCTGAATTGAAGCCTCGTTATGTATTGCTCTTAACTTGAGTACATGTACTTTGTTTCTCGTAATTAACGCTAAATCTTATCTTATCTTATTAATATCTTGCACATATTTATTCTAAAGTATATTATTGGAATGACTAGCTTTGTAGTTATCAAGGCACATTCCCACCTGTTTCCAATTCAAATTCAAATTCAAAAACTTTATTTTCAACTAACAAAAACATACATGTTAGAGAAAATATACCTACGACTACAATGTCAATACAATACAAATATAAAATGTCAAAAAAAAAATCGGTAACTCGCGCTAAAAGTGAACTAAGTCTTCAATTTTTTTTATTACTCTTTAGTATACAGTTTTGTAGTGCGTGTGTGTGTGTGTGTGTGTGTGTGTGTGTGTGTGTGTGTGTGTTTTATCCATTTTAAAAGTAGATTTAACACCATACTAGCTATATAATAAGTATAAACCCGTATAAAAAGTAACATTCCTTCATAGTTTCACATCGCGCTATTATCAACTGCCTTATCGTTAAAAGTGATCTCTTCTAAGGTTTCCCTTTGGATTGAAAGGAGTTGTTAAAAATATTAAAGAAAGGCTTAATATGAAATTTATTTTTAATGACCCAATATGCACTGGCACTATGTTACTCGTAAATTTTGTTACCTCTTCTCAAACTGAATGGGATTCATAGACTTGTTTGTTCTCTTATTTCAATTGTTTTTTTTTTATTTTATTATTTCTCTTGCTTTGTTATATTGTGCAACTCCAACTGTTTGTAAGGAGAAAATTATTAATAAAACGCTATTTACAAAATAACGTTTACTTTAATTTTATAGAGAAAAAAGGGGGAGACACGTTTCCTAGAGTTTGAAATTCTGAAGACTAATTTATACTTTAGTAATGATTATTATCTTCGAACTTCTCCATTTAATTATGTTGTACACAAAGCAAGACATAGAAGAAATAATAATTTTAGAAATTAAATGAAAAAATAGCAAACTGTTTCGTTCATTCATAAAAAAATAATCAGGAAGGTGTCCATTAACGGTTTTTTAGGGCCTGAGTTTTTTTTTGTAGTAGAAACGCGAACAATTTCTTTACAAAATCACTAACAAACTAAACTACTTACCACTCTGACATCAAATTCAACATTAATTAACTGACGGCACGCGGCACCACCACTGAACACAAAATCCAAACACGAAAAAAAAATTTAAAAAATCACTTTTCAACTAAACAAACAAAAATTCAAAATTAGTTAGCTTTATTTGAGCAGTCCTTGGCTTTACTTTTCAGTTCGCTTAGTTGCGTGATGAAACCGCTCGAGTGCGAAACACGTCTTTCTCCTGTGACGACTGTATTGAGACTGAAGCTGTGAAACTGAAATGTCTCGAGGTCCCTCTGGCCAGCAAGTCACAAGATAAGTCCCATAGTGCTTTCACTAAGCTGATTACGGGACTTTCGAATCTGTAGAGGTTTTACTGCGATTTTATAGGTACTTATTTACGTTGGCGGCAGATAACGTGGGCAGTAATAAAAGTCTATGATTTTGGCATTATTTAGGGGATGATATTTTCAGTATCAAGTATTATTAGATATACTTAAAATGTTATTTGTCTATACCAATATTATAAAGATAAAAAAAAGTTTGACTGTTTGTTTGACGTGAATAGACTCCAAAACTATTTGACTAATTTGAAAACTTCTGTCAACGTTGGGATGCTACATTAACCATGAGTAACATAGGCTATTATGTTGTTTCTCTTTACGAGTTAGATTATTTTAAAGCCCGTGCGATGCCGGGATTTGCTGCTAGTTAAATATAAATAACTTTTAAAGGTACCGGTTAATATTAGGTTTGAAAATTTCTTTGTCTAGTTTTGTTCTGTCAGGCGTATTTTGTTACAAACCTTTTCCAAGAAAATGGTCCAGGGGAAACATTGAGAAAACAGGAAAACCTCTGTAAAGTTGGTGACGTTGACTATAAGCGAAGAATAAATTAAATAGAGGGCGCAAATAGCTTTACGTGGAACGAATACAACTGATGGTAACTTGTAAAACGTTTATTTCACCATAACTTACCTTTTCTTTTGCCTTCTCACGAAAAAGATTTCATATTGAAAAATAGCTAAATTTATGTCTTTTTTAAAATATAAATATTGATTAGTTATTGAAATTAATTTTGTTAATAGAGTTCCCAGTACAAACGATTAACAGTATGTAGCTAGTCTTTTGTTCACAATGTCCAAATTAAAAACTAATATGCGAGTTTTAATGTTTCTCCAAAATGATTGCCTGTTGGCAATCATTTTGAGGGTCTCGTGATGCTGACAAATTTTGTTAATCACTACATCTATGTAATTAACAAAATTTGTCGGCTATCGGTCTGGGTGTTAAATGTGTGTCGATATAAAGTATTTATGTACGTAAATGTTGTTAGTATATCAGTTGTGTTAGCAACCATAATACAAACTGGAAATGGTTTAGAATGGGGCTAACCAGCTGTGTGTGAAATATGTATTTGTTTAATAAATAAAAATAACAACAACATTGTATTGGGTTTTTTTTTATTAATAGCGTAAAACGTTTAACATATGTAGCCAAACTTATTTTGTTCACAATGAGTGCGGACAAGGCATGGTAAAGAGGCTTTGGTATCCGAAAATAGCTTTAACCTTTTTTACACAGTAAACAACAAAAGGCTCTATCGACGTCAAATTTTAATTTTGACAAGGGTCGGTTACTCTGAAGCTCTAACACTCTCAAGGAACTATATAGAAAGCCTCAAGTATGTTCAAAATTGAGGTTAAAAAACAAAACATTTTCCGAAGATCTCAGAGCCTTTTCCCTTCAAGGTCGTTTCGTTGTATAGGCACTTGTGAAACAATAGGCTATAGAAATTGCTTCTTTGTAATGCTAAAACTGAGGGCGATATGCGAACCTCCGATTCTGTATAAGAGCGGCATTTCTTTGGAAATATCCTTGTAGCTACGATGTGAAGTGCCTTGACGAGGCCAATACAAATAATGTAAGTCGATCTTGTTTGTTAGATTTTGTTGTTTCTATTGTCTTATGAGGAAACGAAGGTACGAATAATACCTACTTAAAGGTTTCTTATTGATATTTAAAAAAGCTAACGGTAAAATCGGATTTCAAAAATAAGTTGCCTAAAGACAAAGCAGATTAAAAAAATATATTTTTACCTAAATAATATGATACAACACAAAAATTTGAAAATATTATATTGAAACTTACAATGCATCAAATAATAACATAAACTCTCTATTTACTGCGGACATGTACTCGTTATTCTCTGAGGTATTAGTACTAAGCGTAATATACTCGTATATGTAGTTTGTCGTTGATAACTCTAAAGGACTCGACATACAGAGGCGAGAGAAATGGGAAAGCGATAACGGTACAATCAATGATGTTTGATACATTTACATGGTAGTCTTTGAACCCAACATACAGAAAGCAAACGTATCCGTATCAATCTGTGACAAGGTTGCATACAAATTCGAACAGTACAGTACAAAATAACAGATCGCTGTTGCTCTTCCGCTTCTGTGTATTGTCAGCTTAAAACGGATGAAAAGTTAAATGTTCAGCATCATATACAGAGTCTCTAGAATGGTTCCAATGGTTCCATTAAATCAGCGTTCTACCATAGACAGCTAATTTTCCATATCCATCCACAATGGCAATATTTCTGGAACTTTTCACATCTCGCAATGCCAGATAAAACGCAACGCTCGTGAGTAATCGTCAAAGTTGAAAGAGTTTAAAATTGAAATACGTACGGTTATTAATTTTTGGGATTCTAGTTGGTGAAATTGCTATTGGACGACTGTGGGCCGCTTTTTATCCTTTTGGTGTTAAAGTTGTAATTAAAATGGCCAACTGATCATTTTATAAATGTTTTCATATATTTACAGATTCTGTTGGTTTGCTTGACTGAATATTAGTTTTACGGTTATAGTAAATCGTACGTTGAAATTTTTTTTTTTATTAATGTAAGTAAGTACGTGCAGTAGGATACCCTGTGTTTGCAGGAGCTAGAAGAAGCCAGAAGTGCTATGGCAAATTTCTTAGTAAACAGTTGTTTTAAATTCTAAATCCAATTAATATATTTATTTTAGATGGCTACCAACCGCAGACCAGTTGGATGCGTTAGAGTCAATTGAGAGACGGGTCAAGAATCTTATCGCCCAATATTCCGTAACTAACACAACGGAGTCTTGTACTTACTAGTAGGCGTAAGGTTTCCAATCTGCCTGTTTTTTATCGCATACATTTTGGAGAGTTTCCAATGTACCTGCCCTATTTAATTCCCGCATCTCCATTCCATTACAGAACGAGAAGAGGCACATCGAAGAGACACCGATTCACTTTCGGAATTCCAGTGGGCTGGACTGCGAAGCTTTGGAATTCTTTTCCTGAGTCTCTGTTTCCTGAGAAGTACCACTTGGGAGTTTTCAGATCTAGAGTAAGGTTTCTTCTTGTTTAACGTATCTCAGACATAGTATAGCCTAACATCAGCCAAGGTGTGGTCAAGCGTGAATCCATTTAGCACAAAAGTATATTAATATGTTTTTTTACCATCAAATAAAATCAAAATCAAATTATTTATTGGCCGCATCATTTATTATCCGGCATCACGCAGTACTGGTTAATTTATACTAAAGTGGGTGCTGTATGTATAAGATAACAATAGTTTAATCTGACCGTATAATGTTATTATGGAATAGTAATGACGAGGGCCCAAGAGTAATTAATTATTGTTTTATGCAAATTCAAACACCCTTATCATCTAATGGCATAAGATGACCAACCGATAGCAGTATAGTTTTCGTTTATACATATACTCGTACTTACTACAAAGTATATCAACAGCAACAAATTTTGCTATATTAGCCAAAGTAACTAACATATACATTTATATGCTTGCTTTTATTTCCGGTCAGAAATTTTGGGAGATTTTTGCCTCCACCCCATTTAATTTTTAGGGTTCCGTACCTACATACAAAAATAAAAAAATATTAAGGGGGATCCCCATACAATAAACGTGTCTTTACGTATGTTTTTGCTATATACTTGTATCAATAAGGATAGTTGGTAGACGTTTTTTTTTCCCAGAATAAATAAATGTAAATAACTTTCATATTATATTATTAAATTTATATAAAGTATTTTTTACTTATTATTTTTTTTACTTTTATTTATTATTTTTTACTCCATCTTTATAAGGACATTTGGTAGGCCTTATATAAATTTGTATGTATTACGTAATAAATTATAGTATTAAAATAATATACAACAATAATAAAATTCATATCTAAAGAGGGCTCCCATACAACAATGACTCATACTTGGGCAATCATTAGGTTTAATTTTAGCTGAATTTTTAATAAGTATTTTTATGTTCTTGTAAAATAAAACTGATTTTTGTAGTTTAATACATAACGTCTTATATTTTAGCGTATATTTTTGCAAACTTTACTAAACGACTAGTAACGCCAAAGCCCAAGCCGTATATCATTGAAACAGTGCTATATATAATGTTCAAAGCAACTAGCATTTTATACGTGCAAAGACTGTATTCCCCGCCCGTTGATTGTGAGCTACAATTGAATAATAAATGCGCGAAGTTTAAACTCTGCAACACAAACTTTAATAGACCATTGCGGCTATAATAATTTGGTTAAGCGCACAAGTTAATCTGAAATTTTAATGTGGGCAACTTTATGAATAAGCGTAGAGTAGTATAGAAGATGAGATGGATGAAAATGTGTTTTTATCGATACTTATAAGTAATTTAATATTCATAAAAATTCACTATGAGCTGAAAAACTCACATTTATTTTATCAAGCTTAATTTTTATAAAATTATTAGAAAACAGATTAATGTATTTATATTATGTATATACAAACAAATTTTACGGAAAAAATAAACCCAATATTGCAAAATGCAGCTGCTCCATTTAGTTTGAATTACATCAACCAATTTTTTTTATTGTCACACGTATTTTTTCCCGCAATTGCTGTGTTGGCTACACAGTAGAAGTAGTTTCCATTGATGAATAGGTGATACCTAATAAGAACATTTCTGATGAGCTTGTAGTCTATAAGTACAGTATTACAAGGAAATAATTTTGTTAAAGGACGCAAAATCTATTAAATAGACTTACCCATACCAATATTTTGTAGCTGCTCGAAAATTAATAATTTGAGGTGCCTACAAGAGAGCACATAAGTACTCCTATAGCACGAGACCTCACTCTCGTGATCTCTAAAACACTCAGTATACGAGTAGATGAAGGGATTCAAAATAAAGATAACCTAAATTTGCAAGATTTTAAGTTTTGTATGAATGAGAATGCATTTTTTTTTGTAGTAACAGTTAAAAAAAAGGAAAGGGTTTTTTCGGAAATTGATTTCCACAATAAACAAATTTGATTTTGAATTCTATTCATCTTACAACCGTACCTTAAAAGGTATGTAGTGTGCTACATACCTACATGTATGTATACATCAAGAGTCTATAGACTTAAGTAATTATTTTTCAAATTCACAAAATTGATTAAACAAATCCACTTCTCTTTCCTCGTAGCCCATTTCTAACAAAGACAAACTGGCCACTCTCTAAACTCCAAACTCATCGAACAAAATTTTTGATTTGTTTTCTCAAAGTCCGAGCAATGAATTGTTTTATTCAAAAAGTTCTTCTTGACACAAGTAATTACACAAAACACTGATTGGCAAAAAAACATAGATTACCCACCATAGAGTCTATGATGATGCATTCAAAAATAAGATAAGGATATCATTTTCTAATTTTACTTGTTCTTTAGTTATAATTATTTACTTTTTGACAAAGCCCCTATACAGCTACTATCCTTTTAATTATTCCATATCAATATACGAGTCCATATTAATGATAGTTATGATTATGCAAATATAATGTTGTTTCAATATAAAGAAGTTATATTCTATTCTATAATACAATAATCTGTTAAACATGGTGTGCACTTGTGAATTAGAATTTTGACTGTTTTCTTTGTTTTGATCTATAATTATTTTAAACAGGCTAGAAAAAACTATAGATTTAAATAATTAGATATCCTGCCCGCTCTCTATCTAACTAAAAAACAAAACAGAGACAAATTATATTATCATAAAAATATTTAATCGATGTTATGTTTAGCTTGCGACTACTGCTAAAATAAGTAATAGTAACCAATTCTCTATATAAGTTTTTGGAGCGATTAAAATAAGATATGTACATACGATAGCGCTTAAAACAAATGAATAAGACAAAAATAAAATGTTCGACATTTTTAAATAGCTGTTCGATGACCCTAATTAAAAAGATACTTATAATAATTGCAAATATATTGGTTCTTAAGTCTGCACATGGTAATCCACGGACAAGGGTAAGTGATGAACTTTGTGTTTTTGCTAGATACTGGATTTATATCTACCGTCAGTTTCAGGTATCGAAGATGTTTAAAGGTAAATTGAGACTATTATTTTCGAGTCATTATTAAATATAATTCAGTTGTTAGGCGCTTTTATATGACGATAATATTTTATTTTTTTGTAATTATAAAGTCAATCTGGACAGAGGCGAAGGTTATACGATTGAAAAAGTATAAATTTAATGAACAAATTGACTCTCTTGATTTGTATGTTGAAATGCGTAAGTTTAGAATGCGCAATGTGATATTACTGATCAGTGCATTGAAAAAAAAATTGGCTAAAGTAATAAAACAGACAATTACATATAAGTTGAACAAAGTGACATGTAATTAATCTATGGACAGGATGTTTTTAGGGTTTCGTACCTAAATACTAAGTCTGCGCTGTCTGTCTTTCACCAAGTTGTATCTCATTAACCGTGATAGTAAGAAAGCTGAAATTTACACAAAAATAAAAATAAATTATGAAAAGAAAATTAAATTATTATTTAAGGCCTTCCATACAACAAACGTGTTATTTTTTAATATAAATAGTACGGAATCCTTCATACGCGAGCCAGACTCGTACTTGTACTCGTTTTTTCTATAAATGCGTGCCATTTTATTGGCGTATATTCATAGGAAATAAGACAGTGTCTGTATAAAATTTTAAAGCAAAATTTCATCATCATCATCCACAGCCGGTTCTATCCCAGATGCTTGGATATAGGCCTCTTTCTTCTCCTTTACCACAGTTTACATAAGCGAAATAATAGCATCTCTTTTTCTATAGTATTTCCTTTTCTCTATAGTAAATTTGAACATTGACTAAGAACAATTACCTAATGCTACAGTCAGATAGGTAGATAAGCGTATCAATCAACGTCTATTACAGGAATCAATGCGGGCCGTGGCTTCGACAGCGCGTAAACTTGTGTTGCCACATGTCGTGAATCATTAGGGCTGTCCCGAAAACTAACCCGGATATTTCAACTGAATTGGACCTTGAATATATGTATTTTTTATATATTACAGTTAGGCTCTTGGACACGGTAGGGTGCGTAACTTTACGGGATATAAACACTCTGGCTTAAGGTGGAGAATGCATAGTCTGGAAATACTGGCTGCCTGAACACACTGTTTGGTTTGACATTGATGATGATGCGTGATGCTTGGATACTGATTTCATAACTTGAAGATGATTGCTAGCCAGGCCAGCAGAAGAAACCAACAGGTATATAATTATGTACATAGAGTATCAAATTTTCCATAAATAATCAAAACTGCTAGATGATTTTAAAATAAATATGACTAAAGCAGATTTCTATACTATTTTAAAAAACATTAATGATACGAGTATGTTGATTGAAATACAACGTAAAAATAAACGTAGAGTAAATAAATAAATGTTAGGACATATTTCACACACGGCTGGTCCCATACTGAACCATTTCTAGTTTGTATTATGGTTGCTAACACAACTGATAAACTACATATTTTATTTTGATACATCTTTAGCACCCAGAACCACAGCCAATAAATTTAGTTAAGCATATAAATTTTGGCCGCACCGGGAATCGAACTCGGAACTCTGATTAGCAGTCCAGAATGGTAACCATTACGCCAACGAGGTCGTCATAATAGAGGAAATTTCATAATCGTGGACTCTACTATCTATCTACATCCTAAAATTATAGGTATAGTTATAACTGTTTTATTCAACGATCCTTACTAAGCCCTGTTAAAGTAAGGTCAGAAAATGTGTTCTAAAAATCTCCACCTCATCGAAGGTCGGTCCAGCGGAGCACAAAATTCTGCGACAAAATAAAATATTAACACTGCGGTCGTGTCACGGTCTGGCTGTCACCAAATCGTGTAAACGAAAAACACGGATCATCAATTTTATTTCGTAAAACGTTTGCAAAACAACAGGTACAGCCCAACCTTAATTTATCATCCGTAGGTACATTTTACGGCCTACGTTTTAATCTAACAAAGTGTCACATCTAGCTTAGTAATTTTATTACCCTTGTCTCTTTGTTGGTATTTTAAAACAGATATCTCGGAAATACAAGACTAAATTATAGTCTTTCGGTGGTGCCACAGCGTGCAATGTTGTTATAGAAATAAGATCTTAACTAGGTATACAAAACAGATCATTTTACGTTGAATGGTGTTTTAAATTTTGTAGTATTTGGTAATAATACGCTCTTCTTCCAAAGCAGCGATATAGAATTACGTTGAACAATAAGAAATGTGTTGATGGGCACTATATTTCACTTAGAAATTCATGTAACATTAAAACTATTTATTAGGTTAGTAGGCTAGATTTACAACAGTTTTCATCTTTGTATGAGCTGAGTGGCCAAACTATGGTGTCGAGGGATTTCAATCCGCTCGAAGACCTCTGACCTTGCATAACGACTACATGTACTAACACCAACAGCCAAGACCGACAATTAAACGTGTCATCTGACTAACGGTAGTGTCCAGATATAAATACCACTTTTTAAAAGAGAGTCTTGTGCATGGTCACCCATCCGATGACTGTCCGCAACGACCATCGCTTAGCCTCAATTATCGAGTCAGATCACCTCAGCTAGCCGAGCCACAGGCGGTACATTAGATTAGAGAGAAAAGTGTCATACAACAATACAAAAAATGAAAAATAGGAAATGTTTAAATATAATTACAAAACTGAATTTAAATAATTAATTAAGTAGCTAACGACTGTGATGGCTGCCGGGATTCACAAACTAAATTATGTTAATTTCGACCAAATTAAAAAAGCCCGCACTCGTAGAAACATACATACGTAACTTTATTACATTGATACCGTAAACAAAATAATTAAACGTAGCACAAACATGTAGGATAATACAATTACAAAGAACCCGGATACGGAAAGCAAATGTCAAACCATTGTTGACAAAGGCTGAAAATTAAATTGTACAGAAGGTCTACGACTAAGACCCCTGGGTAAATGTACGCTCAACACATGTGTACTAATTTAAGAGAGTACTCGTATATCGAAAGGGAATCATGATTTTATGGAGTGTGACGGACAAGTGGATTAAAGGTTTTTCGGTACAATTTGTATATTCTTCGTTGTTTTCCAGGAACGGAAACAAATCATTATTCCTTAATTTAATGGTACCTATTTTAATGTTTACTTACCTACTGTAATAGAAGGGTAAGGTTAGTTTTGTTTGAAGTAACATAATTGTTAGTCAGCAATTTTATTTGTACTCCAACTCACGACAATAGAGGCGATTCTAGTGAACATAATAATATGACTAAACTAAATTAAAAATAACTTTAAAATAGCACCGAAACTGTTGGACTCATTCCAACTTATAAGTAAGTGTGACCGTTTTCTACGCGAAAATAAAATAACTCTTTTTACACTAGTGAACAGAAAGAGACGTCACGATTTTAACCATAGATAAAACCACGTCAAATATGGAAAATTTAGGTAGTTTTAGAGCTGATACAATTGAGTGTGTTTTAAAATCGCCTACATTTTCCATATTTGACGTGATTTTAGTTGTTTTGTTTATGGTTCAATTCGTGCTGTCTCTTTCTGTTCACTAAAGATGAAAAGTGACAGGACTCTAAATTCAGTTTAGTCGTGTGTTTGCCAGAATTGCCTCCATATATATTTTACAAATTCATTTTAATTAGTAAACGGAAATAAGGAATTCTAGTTATTAGTCAAAGATTTAGCATTATGGTTGAGTATTTTCTCGGGCTCGCCTGGCTAGCAACTAGCCAGGCGAGCCCGAGAAAATACTCACCATCAAATTGAAAACCCTGTTACCATGCTAACCTAACATATGGGTGTTTTCTGTTAGCCTCTTTGATAGATCTTTCAAAATAGGCATGCTTCACCGTGGTTATGTGCCCTGCTGGTCAAATGCTGTACTGTGTAAAAAAAAACATTGAATTTTACTTTTAAAGTATTATAAAATATTCTACGTGGCAACCCTAACCTTAATTGACAGGGATCAATCATTCTGTAGGCTTTGTAGAACCGATGCGCGGATTTTGCAGCTAATTGCTGGGACCCTTGCTTATATTTAATGATTTACGGATTACTTTTTACTGTCGATTTCTTAGTTGTCTAATAAAGAGGAAGTTCTTTGTTTACTGTATCTTTTAAATTACTTAACAATTACAATTTAAGGACAGTTTTAGCGTAAAATGTGCGTAGTTGGACATTTATTTCATCATCGTCCACAGCTGGTTCTCTCCCACTGCTGGGAATAAGCCTCTGTTTTATTATGCCATTCATCTCGGTCCTAAGTAATTTAATATTTTAGCCCTAGATTAATGACATGCTAATTAATTTAACATTAATTGCTTACTATACATTACTTAAAGTCATGTTACTTATTATAATTTTAAAATCATCATTATGAAATATTTTCGTATTAAATCCATACCACCTTAACTTAGGGAACCTAAATCATTCTTCTTATTTTTATTAATTGTTGGTCAAAGTGTTAAATGTGTATCGATATAAAAATATGTATGTATGTATATGTAGTAATGTAAGCAGACATAATACAAACTTGTAATGTTTCAGTATGGGGCTAACCGCGTAAGCCGTGTATGAAATATGTCCTGATATTTATGAATTTTATGTCATTTAATGTACTTAGTTTGTTTAACGATGATTTTTGACAGTTTAAATCATAAACTGCACCTGAAACTCTTAGATAATACTATCTATACGTATATTATCAGTACGCACGTCGATTTATTGAAACCACGATTGGATTTTGGTTCGAATAAAATATTCATGGAATGGCCGAATTTATTATTCACACGTGACACGAAATACTTGGTAAAAAAATATAAATGGAATGAAACTTGCTTGTATTTCAGCTAAGGAATACCATTCGCGTTTGACCAGCTCTTGTTGTAATTGTTTGTAGGATTATTGTACGGAATTTTTGTAATATAACAAATGATTAATATCAAAGGTCTTTGGCCGAACCATGTGGCAACGCTATGAGCAATTTTTCAATTTTTATAAATCGTCGCCGTAGTTGGAAAATTAAATAACTAACCATTTTCTTGAAATCGACTTTTTTACATTATCATAAAGTCCAATTCAAGCTGCATCTTTCTGTCTCACTAAAATTGTAATATCTTAATTAATAACAAAATAAACTACACATAAACATTACAACACACTATAGTTGGAAAAATAAATATCGAATATAAGAGAATAATTTAGCGAAGGAAAAGAAGCTAACTCGGAAATAATTAGATAACTACACCCATGCGTCAATTCAAGAGCGAATAAAGTGCATAACGACGGTTAAAAGGCAAACTGCGTTAAGCGACAATTTTTGAACTTTACAGGAGAGCCATTCAAAGTTTTTTATTTCGGAAAAAAAATCATAATCAAGAAATTTCTGGGTGGAATAAAGAATGATGAAAAACGTATTTTTTATTTAGTCAAACGCTACTACTGCAAAAGTTTCGTGGTCTAACAAGCATTATTTTGAAAAATAAGTGTCGCTTAATCCCAAATGCATTATTTAGGGATAAGGATAACTGACTGAACCGCCACAGGATTTAAAATAAGTTCGAAGCAAAAAATGTTTAAGTGCAGGTGACCTCATATTTAGATCGAAGTAAAATGCTTTAAGCTCAACATAATTACAAAAATAGAACGAGTCAAACTGGCAAGAGTGTATCAAAGAGTTAAAAACAATAAAGGAAAAGTGACTCACGCGACAATGGACATACTAGCCAGATTGACTTAAGTTCGCTAAAATGCAATAATGTTTGTAAGCTTGTCAGATAAACCTCATTCTTAATGACAATCGATAAGAAAAATAAACCTGTAATGGAATTGAATAAATGACTGATCGCATTAAAACAGCGTTTATGAGTGTTATAATTTTAACAGAACGTTTTAATTAATCACTTTATATAAAAAAAATATCTATTTTAATCTTAATGTCTATATCATCAATTAACTTGGTATGATATTTTAGTTTTAAATTTTAGTTACATATTCAGCATACAATGGTGTCAAAAAAGTTATAAATCTTGATCTACCTCATCTTCTATGTCGGTATCAATTAGTTTATCTTTTCCGATTCGGTGAGGCAGATTGGTGTATTCCAACTGAAATATTTTTAGAATTACACCATTATCACACAGTTTTTTCAATTCGTTGTATTTATCTATGCTGCCAATAACTACCACGTTATTGGCAGCATAGATTTATATTTTCCATTTATTGGTTTCGGTCTAACTATAGGGATTGTCTCGGCTCTTGCATCTTCTTTCATACTGTTTTTAATTGTCACTATGCCCGGAGATTTTTAAATATCGCTACCCGTATTTGCTAATCTTTCCTGTGAGGTTTCCTTTCAAAAACTTGTCTGACATCTCTTCATAATTTTTGAAATCAAAGTGAATCAGCGTCTTCACTTGGTATGGATGGATCTTTTCTGGCCAGCTGAAAATCTGTAGCCCATTGCGAGGGTGCCCATATAATCCCCCGTGGGGCCCCGCATTGTCAAGGCGGGGAAGGTCAGTAACCGTGGTCTGGTCACCCACGGGGAAGCGAAGAAGGTCCCTGAGGCGGGCACTCCCTAGACTTGTACTCACTCACTCCTCCATGCTAGTTCTAGATGGAGTGGCACCAGTAGGTTGCGGAACTTCGTTCCGGAGGGGGTTTTGCAACTGAGGCGGGCTTGTGGTGTGGATATGGAGGCACTGCAGCCGAAGGTGTGGGGCCACGGCAGGAGAGAAGTGTCGGTATTACGATGCGCCGCTCTTCCTACCTGCCGCTACCTCTACGGGGTCGCCACCGGTTGATGGCGGGCGCGGTGGATCTGCAGGAAGAAGGAAGTGGCACCACTATCTGCCACTCTCCTTATTCTCTGCGGCCGTAGTGGCAGGTGACGGGGCCACAGACCTGACCCGTTGCGGGGGACCTAAGACGTCGGACCCGAGTTGTCCAGCGTCCATTGCACTCACGGTCCCCGAGGTGGTTGCGGTGCACAAGTGGTGCACTGCTAAGGCAGTCATCCCTTCAGGAGGAGTGTCGCAGGCTAGCCGAGGTGGGCGGGATAGTGGGTTGATGCAAAGAGCGGAACCTCACCCCGCTTTCCGGTGAGGAGGCCATCGTGAGGCTTTAGTGGGCAGTGATGCCCTTCTGGAATCGAGCCCGACATACCCCACCCACCTCCCCAGGTGTGGTGGGCATGCGTAAAAGCATATCCTCACGTTAAAAAAAAATAAATTGCTCATATAATGTTGTTTCGTATTGAATTTCTGATCGTAGCATGCATGCTATCTACCGTCGTTTCAGTATGCCCTGGGAACAAATAGTTCATCTGTATCGGTCTCTAAATGCACTGATTGCAAGAGTGCATTATGAAGAGCTGCAAGCACAATTTTGATTTTGTTTTGACCCGGACACGAATCTGTGTATAAAATCGGGGATTTAATTGTATCACGTGAATCTACATCAGCAATATACTTTTGTAAAATCGTGGTTACTTCATCGCCACCTCTTTTTCCTCCAGCTTCCCCCATGTAAAACTAAATCCGTTTCTTGTTATGCTTGCATAAAAACATAAATTATAAACAGCATATTTTCTTGAGTAGAATAGCAGAATACTGTTTCCGTGTGGTGTGTTTAATACTTACTTCGAAGCAAACTTGTACACACAACCGTCCCCATCGATGTATTACTGCTGACTGAAGCGCCCGTGCAGATGGCGTTTCTCGCTACACGCTGGAGGTTAGTACATGTGCGCGAGAAAATTTCTTTGAATGAACCGACACTATTTACGCTGCCAAAGTAGATTTCGAGAAGATTATCCTCCAAGGCTCCGTTTTTCGACATGTTGAAAAATGTTTTAAGTTCTAAAATGTATTTAATGTTTTGTTTGAAACGACCAATATTGAAAAATATTATGATTACATAACAGGCTCATATGACTCTTGACATCGATATCACATCACGGCAAACCAGCTTAAGTCCCAAATAGCCCTAAAGCATACTCAGAATGAAACAGTTTAAGCGACACGATGCTTTCATTTGAATGAAAAGAAAAATGTTTCAAGCGACATCACTGTTTATTTTAATTCGAGGTCAATTATCTTACCCGACTTCATGTTTTCAAACAGTGTGCTTAAGTGCCAATGTATATGAAATTAAGAACAATTTAAAACAGCTGAAATACATTTGTGTCGAAAATGATCAAATTCCATGTCGCTTTAAACCATGCAAGCCAAAAATAGGCCAATTTTTGCAATGGTCTCAAGCGACAAAAAAGTGCTCAGAATTGAACAAAACTGGGTTCAGATGACGCAGAAAAAATCGCTGATTCCAAATATGTATATAACTCAAAACTCAAATATTTGTCGCTTAACGCAGTTTGCCTTTTAACCGTCGATAAAGTCTTTTGTTTAATTTTCCCTCGACACATTTGTGCTCTATTGGACCAATACGGTCTCGAAAAAAGTTATTAAAGGCAGTTATGTAATATTTCGTGTCTCATGAAATGTGATGGTTATACAATTATGTAATTGTTGTGTGATCCACAGTAGCACCCAGATGAAAGTACCACATTTTTAAATGACAGTATTGTGCAGTATTGTCACCCATCCAAAGACTGGCCGCATGGACCGTTGCATAGCCTCGATGTTCGCGTCAGATTACCTTTGTTAGCCAGACTAAGGGCTGCTAGGAGGAGCTAGCGGGAAGAAGTAGAATAGGTTTTTGAGTTATTTGGGCATTCCACTGGAACATCAATTACTTTTAAGATAAAAAGTAACCCTCAAGATCTAGCCTACCTCCATATTAAATTTTAGGAAAATCAGTACAGCTAGAGAAAGTAAAAGAGATGTGTTATCCGGTGCATCCCACGGGAACAGTAATTATTTTCGGAATATAAAGTAGCCTATGTGTTTGCACATAGTCTAACCTATTTTCATCCCAAATTTCATCAATATCTATTGATGAAATTTAGACAGTACAGCCGTTAGAGCGAGAATCTGTTCAGGCGTATAATTAACCTAACTTTTTATAGTTTCCTTCGATTTTCCTGGGATGCCATCATCAGATCTTAACTTGGTGCCAATGGGACCAATTCAGGACTATACTCATTCAATAAAAAGAAGAATTTTGAGAATCGGTTCACAAATGTCTGAGAAATCGGTGAACATAATATAAACAAATATATGCAGTCGAATATAATTATAGCTAGAAAACACAGATTCTGACCTCACGGGCTGATCAGTTTCAACACCTGCCGGCACACGTCTCTATGGTTCTCTTGCGGGCCTGCTTCGGGATGCCCAACTTGACTTATGTCATGCGTATGGCGCCAACACAGAAGCTCCCGAATGTCATCGTGTGATCGAGGATCGGCTCAATATCAGTCTCACTGAGGAGCAATGGTGCCAGGCTAATCTGTCCAATTCAGAGGTCTGGGTGTTAGGTGCTTACAGGAGTGCGGTACCATTGCTTTCCTGGCATCAGCTAATGGTGTCTCCGGGTTGGTTCGGCATATTCTGCCTGAATGTGGGGACTCGTTCACCATCCTTTTTGCATCAGAGACGCACGATGTCTGGGTAGCGATGCATCCTGGTGCAGCTTTGCCAACGAAGCCCAACTCACAAAGGTGTTGAGATGATTTATCAAGCCTCGCATGCGCGTGGGGGTCTCAGGAACCGAGTTGGCTCGCCTCAATGCCGCTAAGGCGGAGTCCGGAGCCTGGCTGCATGCCCTACCTTCACCTCATCTGGACACAATGCTGGACGACGACTCTTTTAGGGTTGGCTGCGGGATACCGACTCGGTTGTGTGGTTTGTGAGCCCCACGTTTGCATCTGTGGCGTGAGAGTAGAGGCGAATGGCTTACGTGCTCTTAGTTGTTCCCGGTGTGCACGACGCAGACCTAGGTTTCATGCCATTGATGAAATTTTAAGGAGGGCTCTGGTGCTAGCCGAAGTTCTCTGCGTGTTGAAACCTCCCGGCCTATCGCGCTCCGACGGTAAACGGGCGGATAGACTTACGTTGATTCCTTGCCATAAAGGATGGTGTCTTATCTGGGCAAGCTAGGTAATCAAGGTACTCACGAAAGTAGCATTTGCGTGAGTACCTTCGCATTTTGCCATCTTCCAGCTACTCAAAGAGTGGCTGGTGGAGGCGGCTGCGCTCAGTAATCACCAGAAGTATTCTGCCCTGGAATCGGCGTATGAGTTTGTGCCTGCGTCGTTTGCATGAGAAAAGGCGAGACCCGGGGGCTGGGCAGTACCTAAGACAGCAAAATTCCCCTTGCCATACAGCGGGGAAATGCTGCGAGTCTGATGGGCACGTTTGGGCGAAGGACTTGGATGATCAACATAAGAATGTTTGAATATTTTCTTTTTTATGTTGACGTTATATGTTAGATATATTATTAATAATAAAAAAATCAAGAAATTGTTAAAACTTACTTAGTAATCAAAAATCAATACTTACAATTGGGTTGGATAGCCTTAGTAATAAATAAATAATAGATCAATTATAAACTTTCCCGTTGGAGGAAAATTAAATAAGTGCTGTTATTATGGGCTTTTTATATCTTAATGAAAGATATTGGCGAAGGAGAACTAAATAACTAACATGCAAAAGTAAATAATTACATGAAATATTAAAATTTTGGGCGAGGGAGAAATACATAGTGGCTATTTTTTGCTTTTCTCACAAACGAATCAATTAAAATAAAATTTCCCTGAATGAATAACTAGATGCTTTATCAATCTTTAACATATTAAAATTTGGACAGCAAAATTGATTTTAAAAAAAAAGTTATCATCATTTTTGTTGCAAAAAAACAGTAAATCGCGTTTTTCTCACAATTTTGATTTTGTTAGTTATTTAATTTTCCAACTACGGCGACGAAATATTGTTAGTTTAGTAAAATTAATATTTGTAAAAAAATCGTAAAACTATGATTGAAAAGCTTACATTTAATTATTTCATAAAGAACAAACACTGAAATGTGATTCAAATATTCATGACAAAACGGAATTATGACAATAAAGAATTAATATTTTTTCCTAGTATATCATTTTGCTAATAATTTTTGTGGCCGTACTTTCGGGCTTTTCCTAATTATATCTGTTAAAGACCAAAATATATATATTTTAACACAGTGTCACATTTTAAATTTTTTAAGACAAACAAATTGTCAAAATAAATAATTCATATTCTTTCTTTTTTTTTGTTTTTAATATTGCCAATAATTTAATTCTTTCGGGTTTTTTCTTAGTATTATATCTAAAGATCAAACTATATTTTTTTACAACAGTATCACATTTTAATATCTTAAATACAAATTCATAATCACATTCCCGTACTTACTAAGGTGTCAACTACTAGACCTTAATCAGAATTCGCAAAATCAAATTAGTTTAAACATTAGCGATTTCAGATATGGGTTGTTTCTTCAAAAATTGGACCATGTTTTTGAAAATGACCTCTGATGCGACATCTAGTATCGGTCTTCCGAACTCACTTGAAATCTGCTTCCAATTCTCGTTCAGGAAAGTTAACATGGTTTCACCTGAAATTTAGTTAGAGATAAAAGTGGTTTAAAAAAAAACCTATTCTTTAACCAGTTTTATTTCATATTGATAAGTCAGATTGGTACCAGATGAAGTATAAATAATCTTAAGAGATGTTCTTTAGACGGTCTTGAAGCTCTGCTATTATTGCAATATTCTCAGAATACAGAAAGAACCTACTAAATAAAACAAAATAAAATAAAACTAAATGAAACAACTGTAAAATCAAGATTTTGCCTTAAGAGAGAGCATTAATTTTTTTCTTTGTTAGTATTATGAGTACTAATAAAGAAAACATACCACCTTCACAGTGCGAACCGCGAAGGTGTGTAACTCTTTACCAAGCTCCCTGTTCCCTGAGACCTACAATCTGGCGGTTTTCAAAACAAGAGTGAACCGGTTCTTTCTGGGTAAGCGCGCTCCACCTTAGATCATAATATCGTTTGCCATCAGGTGAAATGAGATCAAGCGCAAGCCCATTTATAGTATAAAAAGGAGTTTGCAATAATTATGCAGAAAACATTTCTGTACTTACTAAGTTCCTTATTCCCGTTAAACAGGTTTGTAAGATTAAAATGAGCGTTTTCTTTTACTTCAAAGTCAATGCTTTGTTTCTTAGGAACCACAATGTCTTTTCCTTCGTCATCTTTTTCCATTTCGTAGTCGATGTGGAAGTTGAATTGAACATGTTCTGAAATTATACAAATCATACAATCACACATGATATGACAAAACATGACAAGTTAAGAACACGACGAGTAAATAGATTCCTTTTAGGCAAGCGTGATACATCATAGACCACAGTCAAGCTTAACATCAGGCAAGCTGCGGTCAAACGTAAGCCTATTTTTTCATAAAAAGATATACGAGTATGACAAAAAATTAAACGTCTACTTGTATGTGGCACTGTACAGTTTGGATAATATGCTGAAACGAAAAATCGAATGAATTGATAATTAACTTCCTACTATTCAACAAAATATTATAAATGCTAAAGTTTTCGGCTTTTTTTGCGGCTGAGCTGATTGTGATGAAATTTGGTGTGAATATAGGTTAAAACTTGGATTAACACATAAACTACTTTTTGTTATGTTATTCCTATACGCTCCAACGGCTACCGATTTTGATAGCATTTACAATTTTATGTTATGGGATAGACCTTGGATACATACATAGAGATTGAGGGATTGTGTTTTTTTTATCCTCCTACCTCTGATTTATATGTCGGAGACCTATTTTACACTATTCCTTTCATACCAGTTCTCGCTTGCATGCATCTCGTACTTGCATTTTCGATACTTTTTCTTTCTCTCATTCATCATCTTTCGTTCTCAGTTTTAGTCTAAATCTAGCTAGGTAACTAACTTAACTATCTATCTATTTTAACTAAACTATCTGTTTTTACCTTTTAGATACGAAATCCTTAAAAATGATGATAAAAATGTGTACTTACTAAGTTTCAATTTCATCTGTCCGTCACCAGTGATTGGTAGAATAAGGATTCTACCTCCAGCAGTGTAGTGGCCTTTCAGCGAGCAGTCCGCGTGTAAATCTATGTCAATGTGCTTCTTTTTAAGGTCCCACCTGCAAACAGTAAGTATGAGTAATGGGTAAGTATTACATTGAGAATATATTTACCCCTCATAACGATTGTTTAGATTTAACTTGAAAATTATATTATACATTTTATATCTATATTTGACAGTAACGTTATAAAAAATATGATATCTCCCAAAAACTAGTCAAATTAAGATAATTATGATTCAACAGCGATTCCACAGGCACAACATATGCGTCGGGGACTAAAACTACATACTAAATACTATACAGATAAAATAACAAAACATAATAAAAAAACGTTATACTAACAGACGTAGGAGATAAATGAAAAGCCTTGTGAAATGTTCTTTATATAAATATACTATAATGGTTTGCACTTGATCACAAGATGGTAAAGGACATTGTGAACTTACTGACTTAGGTGGAACGCGCTTACCTAGGAGAAACCAATTAGAAAGCAAAAGAAAATTACTTACTTGACTTCATCATATACAATATTTTTAAGACCCTTTAGTCTTCCTTCTTTAAGTGAGAACTTTAGACCTGCGAGGTCGAAGGAAAAGTCTTTCAATTCCATTACATCCATGACTTCAACACCTAGCTCCGGTATACCGCTGAAGAAGATTGAGCCAACTTTGTTGAAAGCAGCTGTCATACATACTGAATCTTCGAGGTTGCATTTTTCTACTGGTAACACTGAAAATACGAAGATAGAATTTTCAATAGATTTTATGGTGTCATCCCCAAAGAATACCAACGGGATGTTATTACTAAAACTTCAATGTTTGTCCGTTCGTCTATCACCAGATGTTTTTTTTATTGATGAATAAATAGGCTTACGTTTGACCGCAGCTAGCCTGATGTTAAGCTTGACTGTGGTCTAAGATGTAACACGCTTGCCTAGAAGGAACCTATTTACTCTATCTATATTATATGTATCTTATGAACCGTGATTGCTAGACAGTTGAAATGTTCACAGACAATGTATACCTGTGGCAGCTATAACACCAAATACGAGTACTAAAATCAGAATAAAATAAATACCTTCCGCGTACAGAAGACATTTGACCATTAAGCCTATAAACTAGATTTTTTTAAGGTTAGTGTTACAAGTGTTATAATTTATTTTTAAAATCAATATCATATTTAGATATTGTTTGGAAGGTTTGCCAAATAACGCTATTCGGATCAAATAAAAATTGGAAAGAAAATTACCCGCAGACACTGACTTATATTTAATCTACTATTTATAAGGTATTGTGTGTGTGTGTGTGTTTTTATTTATATAATTAGTTTTAAATTAGAAAGTTATTGTTAACTATTATCTCTAATAAAAGTATATTAATAAAGAAAACTAAAAAAAATAAAAAATAGTTTTGTGGCAGCCACTATCTTCGACAAATTTATAAAATAAAAAAAAGACTAAATGAAAATTTGTTCGGGAGCTATGATGCTACAGAGACAAATGCATACACTCACACATACGTGAAATTAATTGCTTTGGAATATTCTTTTTATGGTGCCATACCTAATAGGTAAAAACGGGACCCTATTACTAAGCATCCGCTGTCTGTTTGTCACCAGGTTGTATCTCAGAAACCGTGATAACTAGAAAGCTAAAATTTCACAGCTTATGTATATCTCATGCCGCCATAACAAAAAATACAAAAATAAAAACATTAAGGGAGCTTTCCATACAATAAACGTGTTGTTTTCGTATTTTTGTTTGTTGCGAGTATATCGCCGTCCCCGGAGAATAAAATGATAACTGCCATTATCTTCATTTTAGTGTTATTCCATTTTTGATATCTGTGGGTGCTGATACATCTGCTGAATTTTTTTCGTGACTCTAATACTGTTATTTACGGAAATATAAAAAATTACAATGTTATTCGATTATTAGACCCATGCCTAAAGTTACAAGAATATAATTGTATTGTTATATTATCAAAATATGTTTAAACTTATAAGTATGACAAACAGTCATGAAGTTATATTCTCGTAAAAAATATTCGATTGGATAATGATAATAGCAGTTATCATTTTATTCTCGTACAAAACAATCTGTGCGCTTCGTATAATGTTCTGTTAGTAAAACTATTCGTGGTGCAAAACATATTGTCATGCTCTGCTTTCACTTAGAAGTTACGGTAATAGTTTGAAATGGCAGCTACAAAATTGGCAGGGATTCTCTCGAAGTGTTATTGTTTATTTACACATACCTTTATTCAACACTTATTCAAATACATGCAATCAAGGACAATAAAACAGAGCTGTCTTCAAAAATAAAATATTCTATAATGACAATCAGTCGTCGTCCTCATATCATAGTACTATTAATATATGATGTTGATTAAAAAAAATAAACAACACCATCTAATGAAACCATTGGTTTAGATGTAACATCCGATAATACTTCCGATAGTATATTGGCGAAACAAACGGTTACTGATAATATGAGCAAGATACCTAATTATCAGGATCTAAGAGTAGGAGAAGAATACAATGAATATCACAGTCTGGTAGGAATAAAAGACCAACCCGAAAAGGGTTCATGTAGTGCCAGGATTTTTAGACAAAACAAGCATAAAACCTTAAAAGCGTGAAAAGATAACTCATGAGCAGTCAGTACATTGAATGCCTCGTTCAACTGTTGCCTTTTACCTATTATTTCCTCTTGAATCATGATAAAAAACAATATTATTAAAAGGTTACACAGCGGTTTCGCACCCTCTCATTAAAAGTGCACTTCTGTATACTAATACTATATACGGGGGTTGCACTCAAATCTCGCTTCTGTTCACCACCATCTTGAGACATACAGACCTCACCTATTGTTTCTTGCGGAGACCCAAATGAGATGTCCGTCCGACGTGTCGTACCTTTCCTACCCAGGGTACACCCTGGAGCACAACTTCAAACCACGCGCGGGCGTATGCTTATACGCCCGTGACGACATCTGTTTTCTGCGTCTCCGTAAATTTGAAGATCCCAGCTTCACGGTGCTGGTGGACACAGGCGGACACAGGCGTGAAGAAAATTCTCTATGCCTATGTCTATCGGTCGCACAGCGAAGATTTGGAGACAACTAGGCTCATTGACTACCTCAGCGAGAGGGCGGATGAAGCTCAACAGGAGTGCCCGTCGGCTCAGCTTGTGTTATTAGGGGACTTTAATGGCCATCACTAGGAATGGCTGTATCCATACCTAGTCACCAACCATGCTGGACGAGACTAGGAAACTTTCCCCGTACGTTAGATTTCACCCAGCTGGAGGCAAGGAGCCACACGGGTACCCGACGTTGACTCTCATACACCTTATTGCTAAGGCCTTCTGTTAACAACTGATCCAGACCGGTACTCAGTGGCGATTTCATCGCCACTGGGTCGATCCGACCACTGCTTGGTGAAGTCTGTATTTGTCTACTCCCTGCCAGATCCTAGCCCAAAAGGCTCTAGGCAGCTGTGGCGATACAAGTCAGCAGACTTGGATGAGATGCGATCTTTCTTTGCATCCTTCCCTTGGCGATGTGTTGCGTAAGGGCATGGAATATTTTATCCCTATTTCTGAAGCACCATCTTCATGTAAGGCTCGCCCGTGGTTTGGGCCTGAATGTGGACGTGCTGAGGCCCAAAAACATCTGGCGTACCAAGCCTGGGCTGAAACTCGGCATCGAAAGGCATCTGATATTCGTGATAAAAAGAGAGCTTTTAATAAGGCTGCCAAGTCCTGCAAGAAGGTTATACAGAAGGCCCGTTTTGACCATATTGGCCGAATAGGGACCAAACTGACTTCGTACCCGGCGGGTAGTAAAGCATTCTGGCCCCTAGCTAAAGCGGTTGAAGCTAACTTCTGCGGTCCCTCGCTGCCGACCCTGCTAACTACAGGCCCATATCAGAAACGTCCGTACTCTGTAAGAGTATGGAACGTGTTCTGAATCGCAGGCTCCTGGCATACCTAGAAGCGAATGACCTCCTCAGTGATCGACAATATGGCTTTTGCCGGAACCGATCTACTGGGGACCTTCTAGTGTTTGCCACTCACATCTGGAAAATCAAGAAATTCGCCATCACCATTGAGCAATTCACCATCGAGAAATTCGGAAAATTTCCAGCGGTTTCTCTCGCCATTTCTAAGGCTTTTGACAGCTCTTCCTACGGTTTGCCCTCTGGTTTCCGTGTGTGGATTTCCGACTTTTTGAGAGAACGGTCTATACGGGTGGTCAGTGATGGCTGCTCGTCTGATCTAATGGCAATTAGTGCCAGTGTAAATTTGTTTTCAGATCACAGCAGAAGTACACCAAATATTTCAGATTTTCTTCCATTTACAATGGATTTCCACAGAGTAACGTATGAGTCAATAGGTTATATCAAGCCCTATCCCAAGCCCTGTGCTCGAATTGCAAGTGTTATGCACTGAGCTTCTTCTTATAGCAAGGCTTTGCATGATGATCTCATTAGGCTTTTAAAGTAGGGCATATAACAAATTAATCCAGACGCTTACAAAGTGATTTGTGATTTCAAGTCTGTTTTTTATTCACTATTATAGAAAATAGCTCATTAGTGTTAACTTATAATACTCAATAGAAATTACCGTTTTTTTGGTTTTGTAAAAACTGTGTCCTTTTCAATATTTTGCGTCAAAGCATGACCAGATTCTGAGGCATGGTGGCCGAAATTTAATATAACATTAGGATTTGTGAATACTTACCACACAAAATTTTATTGAAATAGCTTTTAAACAACATAGAGTTAGACAATGATAAGGAGAATAAGACGATATTAATGCGTTATCATCTTCAATTGTACCCTACTAAACTACCGAATAAAATGACAAGATAGTGATACAATATCAAACTTTGACTAAAAAGTACCGAGAATAAAATGATAAGTGACATTATACAACTCAACTGATGATTAATTTTGACTAACTTCTTATTTTTTTAATATCTTTATTATGTTATATTATATATGTGTTATATTGAAGTATTAAGTATGTATAAAAAATTAGCTTTACTTAAAGGTAAGAACCATCTGCCTCCGACTAGTACTTTTTGAGAAATTAACAAAAACATGTTTTTTGGCTCTCCTGAAAAGTTGAGTTTTTGCAGTTATCATTTTATTCTCCGGGGACGGCGATATATGAATAATAATAACAGGTAGGTACTTGAAATTTGAACAAAATATAAAAAAAAGTATATTACCTTACGCAATAAATAATTTAATAAATATTAAAGGGGGGCTCCTTTACAACAAACGTAATTTTTAAGCAATATATAAATATTCCCACACAACCAACATTATATATAAGTAGATATATTAGAAAAAATTAGGTCCCTAAGATTTACTAACATTATTCTTATAAATAAATAAAAAATCACTCACCCCCTCCATCCACAATTATTACTGATATAACTAAACATATTATTCTGAACATATTCATTTTGTCTAAAACTAAAGGTCTGTACCGTATCTGTACATATGAAAAGTTACGCGACAACTGTGAGGGAAGTAGATGAGCGTAGACTAATATAGTTTTTAGTCTTTGCTTACGTCACGCCTAGAATAACTTAATGAGGATGATGGTTTGGTTTTTAAATTGAAAATATATTTGAAAAAAGATTGCAAAAAAATAAGTTTGACGTAGATATATGTATCTGCAGGTGCTAGTATTTTTGTATGTAGCATTATTATGCTCCCAAAGGGATTAACCTATTTTTTCATTAGCTTTTCTTTTTTATTTTGAAATGTGAATTATAATAATAATAATATATTTATTTACCATAAACCTTAACCCCGTGACGGGTCAGGTCTGTGGCCCCGTCACATGCCACTACGGCCGCAGAGAATAGGGAAAGTGGTAGTTGCTGGTTACCACTCTCTTCTCCCTGCGGCCCTACCGCGTCCGCCATCAACGGCGGCGACCTCGTCGAGGCCGCGGCAGGTAGGAAGAGCGGCGCATCGTAATACCGACACTTCTCTCCTGCCGCGGTCCCACACCTTCAGCTGCGGTGCCTCCCAAACCACACCGCAGCCCGCCTCAGTTGCGAAACCCCCCCGAAACGAGGTCCCGCAACCTACTGGTGCCACTCCATCTAGAACTTGCGTACTGGAAATACAAGTCTAGAGAGTGGTCCGCCTCAGAGACCCTCTTTGCTTCACCGTGGGTGACCAGACTATTATTAATTGACATTTTACACACCGCATTTGCGGTAGCCTACAAGGGACATTTTATATTCATTTTCCCTATTTATTTTCCATGTTTTTACCTGTGGCTACGCAAATAAATTATTTCATTTCATATCATCCGCCTTACTCCTTGTATCTATGTATTTTATTAACATAAACTTAATAAAATACATTAAATATAGAAAGTAAATAAAACTTGATCAGAGCCAGTGGTAACTAACGCAAACTTTTAAAAAAAACCTAAGAACAACTTGAAATGTAACTTTTTATCTATGATTCCTGAAGTAACATCGCTATTTAGCAGCTTTTGTGTTTTTGAACCAGTTTCTCTAGGGATAAAATTTGCGGCCAGTGACTCGAGATGTTTTTGTGACAAGTTGTGTTTTTGTTTTGTTAAATTGAATTTTTGTTTTGTCAAAAAAATAGGTTAAATCGAAACTAGTACTTTATGGCATATTGTAAGCAATGTTTTATTATTTAGAGTTATATAATGTTATATCTATTCTATCTATACTATAAGACTCTTTGTCCTGACTCATTCATCTATAGACAACGCAGAGCCCAAACGGCTGGTCCTAGGGTTGTGAAATTTGGAGAGTGTATTTGTTTTAGTATGTAGACGCGTACTAAGAACGGATTTTTGGAAATTCCACCCCTAAGGGGGTGAAAGAGGGTAAAACAGTTTGTATGAAACTTCTTTGTTTTTGAACTTCCAGCAATGAAATTTGGAATATGTATAGTTTAAGCAAAATTAAAAATAATAGTATCAAGTTTTTTTGCCAGTGGTGAACTAAGGGTTTGTAATGGAGGGTGAAAGTTTGTATGGAAAAATCTTTATTTATCAAGTTAAAGTCTTGAAAGTTGTTATGATAGTAGTTTATTACATGGTTAAATTAAAATTATAGTTCTTTTCGCCAGGGGTGCAATAAGGGGGATGCCATTGGGGTTGAAAGTTAAAAATGAAAGTTTTGTGTTTTGTAACTTAGAGGTGTAAAATTTGGAGTGTGTACATATTTTAGTACTTAAACGTGTACTAAGAATAGATTTTTGGAAATTCTACCCTTAAGGGGGTGAAAGGGGGTAAAATAGTTTGTATGAAACTTCTATGTTTTTGTTCTTCTAGCAATGAAATTTGGAATATGTGTAGTGTATGTAAAATTAAAAATAACGGTATCAAGTTTTTTGCCAGGGGTGAACTAAGGGTTTGTAGGGGGGGATGAAAGTTTGTATGGAAAATTCTTTATTTATCAAGTTAAAGTTGTTATGGTAGTAAATTATTAAATGGTTTAATTAAAATTATAAAAAGTTTAGCCGGGGGTGCATTAAGGGGGGTGCCATGGGGGTTTAAAGTGGTTCACTTAGTGGTATGGTTCGCGTATTCTAATTATTCAAATTAAAATAGTTGCTTGGAGAAAACGGTCTAATCTGTCGCATCGTCACCAAAGTAGCTAAGAACAGATGTTAACTAGATATCACGGACCGAATGCGGAAAGACAGATGCGACTCATTTTGATATCGTAGCAATGTTTATATAAAATTGCCACGGGAATAGGATACAATAGAATTTTTCCACAGGTTACGCGAAAAGCGACCTACACGCGGGCGGAGCCGCGGGCAACCTCTAGTCTATACTATAAGACTCTTTGTCCTGACCTATTCATTCATTCATCTATAGACAACGCAGAGCCCAAACGGCTGGTTCTAGGGTTGTGAAATTTGGAGGGTGTATTTGTTTTAGTATGTAGACGCGTACTAAGAACGGATTTTTGGAAATTCCATCCCTAAGGGGGTGAAAAGGGGTAAAACAGTTTGTATGAAACTTCTTTGTTTTTGAACTTATAACAATGAAATTTGGAATATGTATAGTTTATGTAAAATTAAAAATATTACTATCAAGTTTTTTTTGCCAGGGGTGAACTAAGGGTTTGTAATGGGGGGTGAAAGTTTGTATGGAAAATTCTTTATTTATCAAGTTTAAGTATTGAAAGTTGTTATGGTTGTAGTTTATATGATGGTTAAAATAAATTTGTAAAAATATTTGCCAGGAGTGCATTAAGGTATACTACCTGTGAAAATTCTATTATATATATTTTTTACACAGGTTACGCGAAAAGCGACCTACACGCGAGCGGAGCCGCGGGCAACCTTTAGTTTTCTATATAAGTCGGGTGGATTGGCTTAATATCAATTCTAGCACAGGAACAATGTTATTCAGGCCCTATTTTTAAAATATCACATAATAAGATCTATTATGTAAAAAAAATAAACTATTTGTATATCAAGTATATTATTATACAATATACGTGGAAAAATCCAATTTGCTACTACATAATCCTATTATTACGGTAATCTTCTACATAATATCTATAATTATATTCTACCGGTTATTATTATAATTTGTCGGAAGCTTGTATTCTGTTAGGAAAATCTACAAATACATATTTACTTATTTATTTTTATATACAGATCTTGGTTTTTGGCCTGCAACCTACCTGATGGAAAACAATGCTGGAAGTAATTTTTGAATAAATCTCTATAGCGTGTACATTAGTTTTTTATATTATTACGTGCTGGACGGGGCACTCGGGATAAAGGTTTGGGTATATGACTAAAACGTCGGTTTCGTGGATAACTAGGATTTATTAATTATGGAATCCCCACACTGATACGTGTCTGGTCTTCCAACTCGTCGAAACGTCCAAATCGTATGCTATCGCAATCCTTGTTCCTCGCCGGAGTCGTACACTTGTAGACACTAATCGCACTTTTCGCTCGGGGTATCACTCGGAGTTAACTCTACGACAACTCGCAGATAACTGTCCTCGCTAGTCCTGTCCGCTCCCTTATATTCGGTAAGCAAATCACTAGAAAGTTCTAGGTACCGAACTTTCCATACTATTCCCTAGTACAATCACAGAATAATAACTTGTACTTACGTACTTACTTACATTCGAGTTACTGTGTGAGTGAGACAACAAATGTGTGTGAGAGCGAGACTGAAGGTGTTCTCGCGTCTTTTCCAGAACATTCTATTCTGGGAGCTTCGCGACAATATTAAGAAAGAAAGAAAGAAAAGAAAGAAAAAGTTTTATTACGCACAAAAATAATTTACATCAATGAAGCAATATATATTAATGTATATATATATATATATATATGTAACAATTATACAGGTTCAGTATTTATTTGTGCATAAAAGGCGTAGGTTCAGCATAATGCTGGAGTACCTGCCAGGTAGGTACTTCAGCGCTGGTTTTCAACCTCTGCCTTCACTCACATTTTATACACTCATTTCAGGCGATAGGTAGTTATTTAAATCACAATCTATCACACAAGACACAAATTGACAAGAAAAATTATAAACTTGAAAGCGTTGCTCTAAAGTAAGCATATTATTGAAGAAAATCAAAACAATTAATATAACAGTATTAGTAAATAGTTACAGTATAAATAATGTAACATTTAAGTTACATATGGAAAAAAAAGAGGAAAAACAATAACTTATTTTACTAGTTAGATAATTTTCAAAATTAAAAAAAACTAAATACTTACATACGTATATTGTATTACATATTTATATGTTGTAAAACATTCAACCACTAACGACCAATAAATAGACAGAATGAATATATACTCATAGAATCTACTCTCTCACAGAATATATACTCATAAGTAATTTTTAAGTACCAAATATACATTGTAGAACACATAATATAAGAAATATGCAAATCGTAGGAACAAATACAATATACATATTATATAATCTAAACTAAATTTTCACCACATTTTATGCGATGAATTTTGCCACCTTCTTCTTTTCTCAATAATATTTTTCCGTCTCTAATCCAAACATATTTCCAATTTTGCTTCTCTTTCGCTTGCTTAGCCTGGTGTAACAACTGCTTATTGAGTCTCGTGAGCCGTTCATTGAAAAATATACGTTGGTTAGAGCCTGCAACCTGCGGTAGCTTGAGGTCATCGCTATGTGTTCGGTGAGCGCGCGCCGCCGCCAGCCACCGCTCCCGCAGGTGGCGGCTGGCGAAGCGCACTACCACGGGCCGCGGCCTCGCGCGCTCCGACTGCACTCCATCACTATTCGGGATCCTGGGTGGACCCACACGATATGTTTCTGCTATATCGCTAGCTTCCACTGACACCTTCAACACTGATGCAGCATTCTGCAACACCTGACGCAGATTCTCACAGGGAGTCTCGGGGATCCCGTGTACCTCCATATCATTGACCAGCATCTGTTGATCTCTCTCATTAGCTGAATATTTTAGCTCCTCGAGGGTCGACTGGATAGATAGACTGCAGATACCGCCACTTACGGTATTTTCCAAAGCATCAAGTCTTTTTTCATAGTCGTTCGCCTGATCTCCCAAAAACGTTATGTTATAATTGCATGTTTCCAGCTCTGATTTGACGTAGTTGAAATCCGACCGCAGCTTATTAAATTCTTCACGAAATTTCGCCATTTCCTCGCTCACATTTTGCATACATATTCGAAAACTACTCATCTCGCTAATTAACTGTAGCACAGTAGAATCTGAGAGAACCGATGCAGGTGCCGGTGATTGAAAAGAAGATTCACCTACAGCTCCAGGACAGTATTCAACTTCCGCACACGACGAAGACTCATTATTCAGCTCGGATTTCTTCACAGCGCATTGCTCACATCTCCACTGGCCAAGGGCAGTGTCCTTGACCTTGACGCATTGTTTGTGATACAAAGATTTGCAATCTACGCACTTCGCGACACCCGTCGCCGACACAAACTTGCCGCAAGCACTGCACTTCGCCATACTATTATATATATTTATTTACACAAACGGGGGAACACTATGGCAGATTACTATGATAATGCGACGCACGTATAAAGACTTCACAAACACATCAAATGGTCGATTTTTGTTTTGAAATCACTGTTGTTTATGATTTGCAACTTGCTCAACAAACGTAGACTAATTTTATCGTGTACTTCACACTTTTAACAAAGATATTGATTTAATTAACAAGACAAACACGTTCACTCACTGACGCCTACCCACATTCCTCCTTTCATTATTGACCACCTTTATCTATGTACGTACTCAAAGGATCACTCACAGAAGGCACTCTATAGTCTATATCGTAACGCAGGGTTGCAGATAAAATTTTTGTAATAGTAGGCATCTTTTGCCTCAGAGCGTCCGGCAAAGACAGCAGCTATTCCAGACTAGGACTGCTCCATCTTAGGCCAGAATATTGCTAACTTGTGTGGTTACGAGCTCGCTGTACTGTGTAAAAAAATCTGTGATGAAAATTGAATAAAAATGGACTACTTAGTCAATACAGAGTAGTTTTTTAATATCGATAATCCTTCTAAATAGAATACAAAATTAAATATTTAGTGTACTTCCGCTGTGATCCGAAATCCAAATTAAGACAAGTAAAGGAAAAATTAACTAAGATTAATTAACCAAGATTAATCAAGATTAACGTTACCTATCACAATTCGGAAATTCTTAACTCTACACGTGTTTCGCCTAACCACAAGGCATCATCAGGAGATGCTGGCTCTTCGAACGACAAGTCGAGAGTGAGACTAATCTTGGTTAATTAATCTTAGTTAATTTTTCCTTTACTTGTCTTAATTTGGATTTCGGATCACAGCGGAAGTACACTAAATATTTAATTTTGTCTTCTATTTACAATGAATTTCCGCAAAGTAACGCCTGAGTCAATAAGTTATTTGATAATCCTTCTCTATTCAAAAGTATTTCTCGATAAAAATAGTGGTGTAAAAATTCTATGTATATCTACGAAGTACAAGTTATTATTCTGTGGTATATCTTTAATCAGATATATTTATATATATGAAACTGTTAAGGATAACTGAATAATTAAACCTGACACACGACTGACACATCACACGTGTTAATTATGTAATTTATCTTATAGTAAATTACTCTAAATTGCTCTTCAACCACAAAATGAGCACTTTATGCAGCAATTTGTACCTATCTATGTATAGTATATAATGATTTGTGAACAGAGTTCTACAGGGTTTTTAGCATTTATGGCAAAACTTTGTGTGACTTAAAACTAAGCGCCAGTTCAGAGGCCTTCGGGCGGCTCTCGACATCAGAGCTTGGCCACTTACTCATAGCTCATACGAAGAAGAAAAAGAAGACCTAAGCGTACACGTTTTTAACTCTAATATTAACTTTCTCAGTTTGTTGACGAGGGTGAAATTTTTAACAAGATTGTGGCCCACGATGAGGTGCAGCCAGGCTATATGGGATTTTTATCCACTAAAACCCGGTGACCTGCCTATGTGCTTTTCGGAGGACTCCGGGTTCTTCCAGGAAACACCCCGCAGACCTCCTTGCACTGCGCTATGGCCCTTCCCGGATAGCTGACCAATCCGCCAATGACGGTGATGGTCACAAACCACCATTGCCCACCCCGGATTCGATGAAGCGGATGTTGGAGCCCCATATCCGAACACCCTCGAGTCTGAAAACCGCATTTGGAAAACAAAGACTTATAAGTACATTGCCTATAATACTGTGACTTTCAGCTCATATACTATGAACTCATATACCCAGTAAACTTGTATACTCGTTTACCAATGTGGCATTCACGCAAATCATAACAACTTTAAAATGTCACTAAGTCAAGGAACATCTAAATAAATTCTAAATTAAACCCCAACCAAATATCTACCTATTTTCTACCTCTCTACCTATTTACCAGGCTTGTTAAGCATTCCAAACCAATATTGGTTTTCTCTAAATCTACCTTTGCCAGAAAGTTAAAACTACCCTCTACCTTAATTCCTATACACCTATAAGCACTCTAATATGTAGAAGTTCTAATTCAATTACGCATGCCAAAGTTATACAGTGTTACTGAAAATATTCACAAAACCTTTAAGTATCTTTAAGTGGGTTAGTATGAACAAAATTTGATAAAAAGCTACAAAATTTGAAACAAAAATATAGCATCTCAATTTTATCGCAGATCAACACACAACGAACTTCTGTTATATTAGTAGGTACAACTTATATAAATATATATCGATAAATAAAACACTTAACAGTTGCTATCTTTGCTTGCATTTAACGTAATAAGTGCAAGCAAAAGAAAGCGAACTCTCAAAATATGTTTTCTTTATCGAATCTAGCCTAATATAAGTAGCCTTATTAATAGCCTATCATTTATAAATATTGAATGTAAGGAAAACAAGCATGTTTGGCTCCAGGTATATAATTACCTAGGGTACTTAACTAAGATAGTTAACGACTAAGTAGTGTTAAATTAACGTTGTAAACTAATACCTACTACTATATAGTATCAAACTTTTAAATACCTATCTTAGAAAATAATCTAAATTCTACACTAATAATTATATTGGTATGTATATGATTGTGAAATACCTACTGGTTTCATCTGGGCTAGCGCGCTCCACCTTATCACATTATCGCTTATCGTCTGGTGAATTGCGATTAATCGAAAGCCAGGCTGCCTCTGTATAAATGTAAAAACTAAAAGCAGTATATTATGTATATATAGCGATATATGTCGTAGACTAACTAGCCAACCTTATAGAGTTATGAGACGACTACCATTTGCTATTATACTCAAGTAAATGAGCTCGATTAAGTTGTATTTACATACTAGCTGACCTGGTATATGTTGTTTTGCCTTAAGAATAGTTAAAACACTATAATTATTGATCAGTTATCGAGCGGGATGAAAAATAATTAAATTACTAAAATGGCCATTAAAAAATAGTGGTCGGTGATAAAAAAGTAAAACTTTAAGGTTGTATGTATTTTTAATGCCACATTATATAAAATAATAAAAAAATAGGGTGAACAACCCTTATCACTTATGGGTATAAAAAAGATAGTAGCCGATTCTCAGACCTACTGAATACGCAAATAAAATTTTGTAATAATCGGTCAAGCCGTTTTGGAGGAGTACGGTAACTAACATTGTGACATAGACATTTTATATATTAGACTAGCTGACCCGGCAAACGTTGTTTTGCCTTATTAATTATTTTTATTCTAGTTTCTTGACAAATTCTAGTATAATTAAAATGTTACTTACTTATTTTAAGTGTGTATGGTATATGCGTGAAATGGGTATGGAGCGCCATGAACAAACGTTAAGGGAATATAAAAATAACAAACGCCAAAAAATATTATGTTCAAGTTTTTATAGTTTATTACCTAAAATTACATATCACATATTAATTACGACAGGAACAATAACAAACTACATCAATATTTTAATGCTATAGCGTGAACCTTATCCATAGCACCAATTACCTCTTTTAAATGAGCATTATATTTATTACTGAGCTCATACTGGAATAATAGACGCAATAAAATTGTTTTAAAAACAAATAACCGACTCCAATACCATATCTATTTAATAGTGTATATTTTAACAAACATTTATTTGTTCTTCTTAGATGGCACCGACGCCAAGAATACAGGATAAATAAAAATTGAAAATAGCATTTTTATAAGTTAATCAAATAAAGTCTTCGATGGTACTTATGTGTAGGCATATTTGTTCGAGCCGCTTGACCATAAAGATTTCCAAAGCAGAACAAATTACATAATATTTGTAGTGTCGTAAGCTATGACCCAAAACGTCCTAGGACCAATCGCGAGCGAAGCGAGCCGGATGCGAGCGCAGCGAGTTATGCGCGAGCGAAGCGAGCGCGAAAAATTTTAGCATAATATTTGTTCGAGCCGTTTGAGTATAAAGAAGTCCAAAGCAAAAAAATAACATAATATTTGTAGTGTCGTAAGCTATGACCCAAAACGTCCTAGGACCAATCGCGAGCGAAGCGAGCCGGATGCGAGCGCAGCGAGCTATGCGCGAGCGAAGCGAACGCGAAAAATTTTAGCATAATATTTGTTCGAGCCGTTTGAGCATAAAGAAGTCCAAAGCAGAACAAATTACATAATATTTGTAGTGTCGTAAGTTATGACCCAAAACGTCCTAGGACCAATCGCGAGCGAAGCGAGCGCGAAAAATTTTAGCATAATATTTGTTCGAGCCGTTTGAGCATAAAGAAGTCCAAAGCAGAACAAATTACATAATATTTGTAGTGTCGTAAGCTATGACCCAAAACGTCCTAGGACCAATCGCGAGCAAAGTGATTTGAATGCGAGCGCAGCGAGCTATGCTCGAGCGAAGCGTGCGCGAAAATTTTAGCATAATATTTGTTCGAGCCGTTTGAGCATAAAGAAGTCCAAAGCAGAACAAATGACATAATATTTGTAGTGTCGTAAGCTATGGCCCAAAACGTCCTAGGACCAATCGCGAGCGAAGCGAGCCGGATGCGAGCGTAGCGAGCTATGCGCGAGCGAAGCGAGCGCGAAAAATTTTAGCATAATATTTGTTCGAGCTGTCTGAGCATAAAGAAGTCCAAAGCAGAACAAATTACATAATATTTGTAGTGTCGTAAGCTATGACCCAAAACGTCCTAGGACCAATCGCGAGCGATACGAGCCGAATGCGAGCGCAGCGAGCGCGAATTTTTTTTAGCATATTTGTTTGAGCCGTTTGAGCATAAAGAAATCCAAAGCAGAACAAATTTAATTTCATAATATTTGTAGTGTCATCATCATATTTCTTGAAAATTTTTTGCTCATACGTTCGGGGTCTAGTTTATTAGTACATCAAATTTTATAGCTTCTTCTACGTAAGAACTAAGTGATCAAGTTATGTTGTCGAGAGTTTTTCAAGCTCCTGCCTTAGTTTAACGATTGTTTGTACTAAGAGGACCTACAATTTAACGTATAATCCGATCCACAGTAGCGCACAGATGAAAATACATTTTTTTACAACAGTCATGTGCAAGAGAGGTTATGCGATAAAGCGACTTACACGCGGGTGGAGCCGGGGGCAACAGCTAGTAGTTAATAAGAGAGTTACATTGATATAGCAAAATGATAATTGTTAACAATATTACTACTGACATACGATACATAAACAATAACGAAGGTCGAAATTTGTGTAAACAGTGAGAGAAGTCTGGGAAGTAGAATTTTGTGAGTGAAACAGGAGAACGACTTCAGTCTATGGCATAGTGTGGCATTTCACTCAACAGTAAAGTAAAGGCGCGGCAAATTTTAAGTATTTAAAATTGGTAATACTAAGCATATGTATATCAGGTTAAATTTTGTTAGTTTCTTCAAAAAAAAAAGATTTTTACTCAAAGTATAGTTAGACACTATATTTGGTCTGTTATCAAGCGAGATGAAAAATGAATGAAATAGTAAAATGGCCATAAAAAATAGGGGTTTATGATAAAAAGTAAAAAATTAGGGTTGTATGTATTTTTTAATGCCACTTAATACAGAAATAAAATAAAAAAAAATTAAGGGTGATCAACCCTTATCACTTAGGGGTATAAAAAATAGATAGCAGCTGATTCTCATACCTACTGAATACGCATATGAAATTTGGTAAAGATCAGTCAATCCGTTTCGGAAGAGTACGGTAACAAACACTGTGACACGGAAATTTACTAAACTGGCCATAAAAAAATAGGGGTTGATGTTAAAAAGTAAAAATTTAGGGTTGTATGTATTTTTTAATGCCACTTCATATAAAATTAAAATAAAAAAAAATCGTCGAAAAAATAAAAAAATATATTTAAGGGTGAACAACCCTTATCACTTAGGGGTAAAAACGTTCCACGTTGGCCGATTCTCATACCTACTGAATACGCATATGAAATTTGGTAATGATTAGTCAAGCCGTTTCGGAGGAGTTCGGTAACAAACACTGTGACACGGAAATTTACTAAACTGGCCATAAAAAAATAGGGGTTGATGTTAAAAAAGTAAAAATTTAGGGTTGTATGTATTTTTTAATGCCACTTTATATAAAATTAAAATAAAAAAAAATCGTCGAAAAAATAAAAAAATATATTTAAGGGTGAACAACCCTTATCACTTAGGGGTAAAAACGTTCCACGTTGGCCGATTCTCATACCTACTGAATACGCATATGAAATTTGGTAATGATTAGTCAAGCCGTTTCGGAGGAGTTCGGTAACAAACACTGTGACACGGAAATTTTATATATAAGAATTACGAGAAGAAGTATATCAGAATGCGTGGGATCACAAGCGAAATGTGACTAGGTAAGCCTTTGATGTAGCGTATTTGCAGTACTACTCCTACTTTCTGTGGCACGTGCAATCCCCCTTAGTATGACAGTGTTTATGCATGAAAGTATGTTTATCGCAGAAAATGTGTCAGTGTATTTTTTAATGAATAGGCTCAAGTTTGTCCGATGCTTGCCCAATTTTAAGCTTTATAGTCCATTGAAAAGTTACATTTGGGGTTGCGTTTTTTAGAGGACGCAATTTTATTTTTTTGATGTGTAGGGGGGGTCAGTGTAAAGCTAAAACCAAGTTTGTGGGGTCACCACCCTTGTCCCACGGCCGCCATCTTGAAAATAGGGGTTGAAACGGTTTTTATGATATATCTCTTAAACTATTTATTTGATAAAAAAAAAATTGTTAACATGTTTTGTTGCAAATCAAATTCTCTACAACTTTGGTCCCGTAACCGTTTCAACCCCTATTTTCAAGATGGCGGCCGTGGGACAAGGGTGGCGACCCCACAAACTTGGTTTTAGCTTTACACTGACCCCCCCTACACATCAAAAAAATAAAATTGCGTCCTCTAAAAAACGCAAGGTTAGGCCTAAAAAATGTAACATTTCAATGGACTATTACTGTGGTCTTATATGTAACACACTTGCCTAGTAGGAACCCATTTACTATAGATTAAAAAACCCTCTAATTGTATTTCTCAAGAAAAAAAGACTCGCGGAACTTCGCAATTCTCACTACAAATGTCGATGCAAAACGCTTTGTGCGAATCCTCGGAACATCGACAGACAATCGGTGTCTTTTCGCTGTGCTCCAAAACGTTATAATATTGTAGCAATAATTTAGTTTTAGTCGTAGTGTCTTTTTCTATTTACGAGCAGGATAAAATTGATTAGGACTGACAAATCAACTATTCTGGTCTGGTACGAAGTTCAACCAACCGAATAAAATATAATTTAAAATATTTAGTAAGTATATTAAACACAACATACCACAGTTTTTACTTCCCTACAATATATCTCCGCGTATATTTATTAACACCTGAATAAGTTATCAAATAACTCGTTGTATCACCAAGTTGAGAATCCTTTCGAAATTCGGCTTCTTCCATCATTTGATCAGTCAGTCGACAGTATCCTTTGCCACAGAACACAGGCTTGCCAAGTCTAATTTTGAGTTTGATCGTCTTTTGTCTACGCCCAAAGCGTACGTCATGAAGATTACATTGCAATGTTTTTGGACTTGGTATGTTCATATTTATGTCCTCCTAGCATATTAATATGTCTTAGACATTAACATTAAAAAATACACAAGTTTTAACTCGCAAACAGAATTAACATTTCTTTATTTGGTGTCCTTCACTTATCAGGTAATATGCCTTTTAAATTATATAAAACTCATGTCAAATGTCAAAACAAAAAACTTCAATTAAGGCTGTTCGTTAGCATGCCACAAGTGCTCAGATGCCGCTAGATGGCGTTAAATTTTCATAAGTATGTTTTCTTTATCCTAGCGGCTCAAATTATCCCTTTCAGAACTTCTGAATCGTTACGCGAAATCTATTGTTAATGTATTATTTTTAGGGCTCATCACAAAACACCATCTACTAAGGCGTCGGTAGCAAAAGTCAAATAAACCCATATCTACTATCATCTATTCTGTGACGATGCGGCTACACTCACACTAGCATTGACAATTTTTTTTGTCACTTGAACTTCAGCATATTTGAATATGCATGCCAATTTCGAACGCTCAATTGTCGATTATATGGCTCGTTCGTAGAGGAAGCATTTTTGGAACAGGAAATATTTTTATGATTTAAATTGACTATGGTTCAAATCTCATGAATTATTAATTTTGCTATTTTATTTTGTTCGAAACTCTTTTTTTTTAAAGGAATATTATGGGAAAGTCAATATTTTCAATAGGTTTCGTTTTCGTGTATGTTAATATTCATAGTGCATACCTTAAAACCTCAAATGAAATTAAAAAATAAATCTATTGGGTACATGATACGAGTAACAAGAAAAAACTTTTCTCACGAATCATCTAACATATTGCATGAAACAGTTGTATTTTTCGCATGATTCCAAAATGTAAGCCATTTCATTTGGGAAAGTTGCGAATAATATCATATCCGCTATTTTGGCGGACATCCGAATATCATCAAACATAGCTAAGAACATCAAAATCGGTTCATCCGGAATAACAGCTTCAAGTCTAATGATTAGAAAAGTAAATAATTACATATTATCAGGGAATTTATATATAATAGACTATGGATATTATTTTAGCTTCATTTGAAATAAAAAAAAACTATTATTATTATTCTAAGGTAAGAGGCCTGTCGAAATCTTAGTTATTATAAATATACACCTGGCAGTTTACATGTATCGTTGATATAATTATACACTAGTGGCCCGTCCCGGCTTAGCACGGGCATAAAAAAAAATCAATTCTAGGAGATATGTTTGAAAGTCGTTCAGAAGTGTAATATTTTATTCGTTACGAACAAACATTTAAACTTTATCGCATTATAATTTTGACATAGATTAAAGTTTTTTTTTGTATATATGGGTTCCGCTGCTCTCAAGACATACTAAACGACACCCGCCACAACTAACTTTTCTTAGCGCATGCGATGAAACAAATTTTTTACTCTTTTTTATACCTTGTGTTACATTACTGGAGTCTTAATAAGAATTTCTTACCCTTTGCAACAAAATATAATGCCTATGTCATTTGGGGATAATGTAACTTCCCAACGGTGTAAGAATTTTTAGTAATAAGTTAAATAGTTTCGGAGCCTATTCGCGTCAAAAAAACATAAAAACATCCAAACAAACAAACAAACAAGCCTTTTGTAATTATGAGATTGTTAAAGATATTGATAGGTAAACAAAAGACGTAGGTATAAAAATTTGATATAATTGGCCAAGTACGAACCGGGCTCGCGCGTGAAGGGTTCCGTACCATTATTAAAATATGGCGAAAAAACATGTTTTTTGTATGGAAACCCCATATCAAACATTCATTTTATTTTGAAAGAAAGAAAGAGAGAAATCATGAAAGAATCTACCAAGTGTCATTGTAAAGATAGAGTAAAAAGAGGTAATACGTAGCTTAATATTCTGTAGAATTCTTTAGTGTCCTGTTATCGTTTTTGATATTGAGCAAAAATACAAAATATAACACGTCTTTTAAGGTACACTTTAAAAACATGTCATCCACCCTTTATATTTGTATATTTTCTGTTTTTAGTATTTGTTGTTATAGCGTATCTAGTACTTGTATACTCTTGGGTTATAGCGGCAACGGAAACAAATAATTTGTGAAATTTTCAGCTATCAAAGTGTATAAGAAACAGCCTGGTGACAGAAAGACAGACAACGAATATTTTGTAAAAGGCATTCGTTTTTATCTTTTAAGTACAGAAAAGATCGCAGTAGTATATTAATTTCATTCTTAGGGTACCTAACCCTAAAAATTATTGCTGCAATATAAATACGTTTTTTTAAGTATGTCAAATATGACAAACTGACATTGACATAACTAAATTTCATTCAAATAATCAAACAAAATTATACATATTTTAAATTTTTAATTCTATTACGATACTTAATATAAAAATAGCAATAATTTATTTAAAAATAATAAATAAATTTCATCAAACTCTTTAACAATACTATTTTTGATCCTGCCATCTATCGGAATTTTGTTGATTTATTACTACGGATGGTAAGTTTGGGTTTATGTTTGGCAGAGAGAATGACACTAACGGAAACGGAAACTAACAATGTATACGTATACATGTCACCAACTTAGCTGTTCAGGTGGCCAAAATTGGAATTACAAGTTCGACAGCACTCTTAGGTGGCAACAAATCTCCACTAGCGACACTGTCAACTGAACAGCTAAGTTGTTGCACTGCACTCATACATGTGTATTTTGCTGGAAAAAATCACGCTGATATATCTGTTTTGCGATAAAAAATGTATAATATTACCTATTTCGCGCCCCAATTAGACCATTTTAAGTTTATGTTAAGTGATTACTATTTAAAAATCTTAGAGGAAATGGTTGCCAGTCTGAGAAGCATTTAGTATGGGGCTCGGAAAGCCTTAAGCTGCTTACTTAAATCGATTAAACTAAACAATTTAAAACAATAATAAAATATAAAAATAACTTACGTATATACTAAAACCTAATACGTACTCGTATAAACTAAAAATATCCCTAAAGACTAGCTATTGTCTCCAAAGGTTGTGACCTAAGATAAGTTTGGATGGAGCTGAACACTTTAGCCATGGGAGTGTTGAAGACTGGGATCCCAAACTCTTGGAGGAGCAGCTTCCAGCTGGTGTTCATGAAAGTGTGCATGGTGTCACCTGCAAGTAACACGATAGAGGTTTTAGAGAAATATAGATACAAAATACAAAAAATATTAGAAGATTAGAAGATATATCACTAGGTAAACATTTAAAATAGATAAATAGATACACTCTTTATTTCACATACTTATTACATTAATTTATTTACATACTAGCTGACCAGGAAAACGTTGTTTTACCTTAATAAAAAAAAAAATCTAAATATACAGTAGCCGATTCTCAGACCTACTGAATACGCATATAATGTTTGGAAAAAATCGGCCAAGCCGTTTCGGAGGAGTACGGTAACAAACACTGTGACACGGAAATTTTATATATAAGAAGAAACTTAAAACTAGTGCCGAAAACGGCAATCTTATCGCTAATAGCGATCTCTTCAGATAATAAATCTCGATTTGCTGTTATGATTATATCTCACCAGTGGTCACCAAATAATATTACAAGTATTTATAAATGGAAAAAATTACAAATGTGTTGCTTAAAATTTGAATATAGGACCAAATTTTGCACCTACCTCCTGGACTAAAAGACCACTGAGAAAAAGTTAAAAAATTTCAATGGAACAAAAAAAAAGTATACCATCTTTTACGATATGGCAAATTACACATAAATACAGTATTTTTTCAATTCCGATTTAGTCATTTAATAAAAAAGTGAATAGAACATAGCGCCTTTCAAAACAATATCTGCATGTGGCATGTGAGTGTCGAAACGTCAGTAAATAACTCTCGACTGGATCCAAACCACTCCACACAACCACAGTGACTAATAGTTATGGCAAGCAGTTAGGAATAAAAACATTTGGCTTGTACCTAAATGGGTCAATCTCCCCAAGTCTGCCATTTAAGATAATGACAACCGTCGTCACTACCAATGCTAATTATAATAGGCACTGCTATTAGTAGCAATATATATTATGTACAACAAAAATTAGTACCAACTAATTTTTGTTGTACATAATACAGCATACATACGCTAAGCGACGCGATAGTTATCTAAAATCTTATTTGTTTGTCTGAATAAATATTAAATACAATTTTGGAGTACTGGTGCCAGCGTCAATTGCCAGCAATAGAGAGCATCTACTACGTTTGAGAACTTCCACGGAACATTAAAATAGAACTGCTATTTGTTTGACCAACACCATGAGGGAGCTCAAAACTCATGACTCTAGATCATAGCTACTTTGACCGTGCTCCGTTACTTTAAGGAACTTGATTGGCTTGGTTAGGCTGGTAAGGGGAAATGCACAAAACGCCTCCCGGGGGTTGTCAGTGCGGGTCTGAAAACCCGAAGATATTATATTCTAAGAATAAGAATAGGAACTTTGTTTAATTTTATCTCTAATATTAAATGAAATAAATGCCGTCCAAATTTTGATTTTTAAATTTCTATTCAAAATCTCTTTCGGTGAAAATATACCGCTGGTCACAAAAAAAAAATAAAGCGACATGAACGATGGAATTTAAAATTTAACACCCTCGGGAGATCCCGGATTATGATTTCATTAAGAGAATTTGAAAAAAAAGCCTTTATGTTTCGTCAACCGACCACAGGTACAATTCAAATAATAATAAATAGGTATTTTTTAGAAGTTTTAACGGAACGGGAAACAAATTTAAAAGCAGAAAATAGTTCGATCTTTTTATGTAAAAAAATGAAAAGAGAAAAATATTTATTAACCAAAAACATATTATAAATAAAATTGTTTTAAAAAACAAACAACCGACTTCAAAAACACAACTAAAAAGGGAAAAATAATTTTAAGCCTAAATCAAATCAAGAATATATAAATAGAATAGGAGAGTTTATTTCATGTACTTATAAAAAACTATTTGCAATTTTTAGTAATCCTGTATTCTTGAAGTCGGTGCCATCTAATAAGAACAAATTAAAACTATTTTCAATTGTCTTTCTTTGCTGGCACCGACTCCAAGAATACAGGATTAGTAAAATATGCAAATAGTTTTTTATAAGTACATGAAATAAACTCTCCTATTCTATTTATATATTCTTGATTTGATTTAGGCTTAAAATTATTTTTCCCTTTTTAGTTGTGTTTTTGAAGTCGGTTGTTTGTTTTTTAAAACAATTTTATTTTTCCCTTTTTAGTTGTGTTTTTGAAGTCGGTTGTTTGTTTTTTAAAACAATTTTATTTTTACATTTTTAGTGGTTGGTAATGATATTTTGTTTAAGTTTTAGCTATGGAGAGCCAAATAAACTTCACGATGAAAAAATTTGGCGTGTGCCAGGCAGGCAACCAATTGGGAGCAAATCGAGCTGGATGCGAGCGAAGCGAGCGCGAAAATTTTCACCGTATTTGTTCCAACAGTTTGAGCATAAAGAAGTCCAAAGCAGCACCAATTACATAATGTTTGTTGTGTCAAAACGTACAAGAACCAATTGCGAGCGAAGCGAGCGCGAAAATTTTCACCGTATTTGTTCCAACCGTTTGAGCATAAAGAAGTCCAAAGCAGCACAAATTACATAATGTTTGTTGTGTCAAAACGTACAAGAACCAATTGCGAGCGAAGCGAGCGCGAAAATTTTTACCGTATTTGTTCCAGCCGTTTGAGCATATAGAAGTCCAAAGCAGCACAAATTACATAATGTTTGTTGTGTCAAAACGTACAAGAACCAAATGCGAGCGAAGCGAGCTGGATGCGAGCGAAGCGAGCTATGCGCGAGCGAAGCGAGCGCGAAAATTTTCACCGTATTTGTTCCAACCGTTTGAGCATAAAGAAGTCCAAAGCAGCACCAATTAAATAATGTTTGTTGTGTCAAAGCTTACTAGAACCAAGTGCGAGCGAAAAGAGGTGGATGCGAGCAAAACGAGCTATGCGCGAGCAAAGCGAGCGCGAAAATTTTCACGGTATTTGTTCCAACCGTTTGAGCATAAAGAAGTCCAAAGCAGCACATATTACATAATGTTTGTTGTGTCAAAACGTACTAGAACCAATTGCGTGCGAAGCGAGCTATGCGCGAGCGAAGCAAGCGCGAAAATTTTCACCGTATTTGTTCGAACCGTTTGAGCATAAAAAAGTCCAAAGCAGCACAAATTATATAATATTTGGAGTGTCATAAGCCCAGAACATCCTGGGGGAAATTCGAACGAAGCGGGATAACTCCTAGCGAAGCGAGCGCGTAAATATTTTCCTTATCCGTTCGAGGGTCTTGTCTATTAATATATCAAATTTTACAGTTCCTTCTTCCACTAAGTATGACCCAAGTGGCCAAGCTCTGGCGTCGAGAGTTTTTCAAGCCCCTGATTTAGTTTGACCCCTGCTTGTACTAAGAGTAGTGGTCCAGGCCCATGAAATTAACGTGTTATCCGAAGCACAGTAACGCCCAGATGAAAATATCATATTTTTTTTATGGAAGTCTTGTGCATGGTTACCCATCCAAAGACTGGCCGCATGGGCCGTTGCTTAGCCTCGATGTTCGCGTCAGATTACTTTTGTTAGCCAGGCTGCTAATTTTATGAGCGAAATCTGTATTGCCGTATGAGCGCGAAGAAGTAAAATAGGTTATCCAGTTATTTGGGCTTCCCACGGGAATAGCAATGACTTTTAAGATAAAAAGTAACCTTCGTGTTATACAAGGTCTAGTCTACCCCCTATATCAAATTTTAGCGAAATCAGTGTGTCATGTGTTATTTGGTGCATCCCTCGGGAACAATAATTATTTTCGGGATAAAAAGTAGCCTATGTGTAAACACATAGTCTAACCTATCTTCATTCCAAATTTCATCAATGTCAGTACAACCGTTCGAGCGTGAAGAAGTTAAAAAGATTTATATGTTATTTGGTGCATCCCACGGGAATAGTATTTATTTTCGGGATAAAAAGTAGCGTGTGTGTTAACACATAGTCTTACCTATTTTCTTCTCAAATTTCATGAATATCAGTACAGCCAAACGAGCGTGAATCTCTCTACATGCGTAAAAATAACCTAACTTTTTAGGTTTTTCTTCGATTTCCCTAGGAGTCCATCATCAGAACCAGTTTTGGTGACAATGGGACCAATTCAGAACCATACTCTTTCAATTAAAAAAAGAATTTTGAGAATCGATCCACAAATGGCTGAGAAATCGGTGAACATACATAAAAAAAAAATACATACACGTCGAATATATAACCTCCTCCTTTTTGAAGTCGGTTAAAAATACAAAATTCAATTTTATTTGACACAGTAAATAAAAAAAATCAACAAAATTATATGGAATGTTCTCCAAAGGCTTCCAAACTAGTTGTATAAACTGTATATTGGAAGCCAATGTCTTCTCCCAAAAAAAAAACTATTTAATTATACATATTATTATGTCATAATAAAACACAATTGAATATCTAGTGGTTGCTTCATTACACGGTTGGCCTGTATCGAAGCAACCTTCCACAGTTACCAACAAAACTTATCCTCTGAATTGAACAAGACAAGACAATACACATTATATGTACTTACAAAGATACCCATTTTTATTGTGGTAAAAGCAACTTCAATAAGATTTTGTTTTAGGTTTTATTTCCTCGAAAAGAATCCGATTGCAATCCGATGCTTGTGAAAGTCTAAATAAAACAGTCAATTCATTAGAGATTAAAAACAATGACAACAATACTTACTAGCAGCCTTGTTTCCGTTAAACAGGTTAGTAAGTTTGAAATTAGCTCCATCTTTAACATCGTACTCGTACTTATAGCTTTTCAAGTCGATAATGTCTTGGCCCTGGCTGTTCTTACCGATGTCGAAAATAATGTTCATTGTTAGTTGACAGTTTTCTGGAAAAATACCACAGTACAATTAGGAAATTATTAAAAGATAATTCTAATTATTGATTTACAATTATAATTCTAAACGATTCCATACAACTGATTATTATAATTCAAAGTAGTTAATGAGTCCATTCGAGAAAAAAAATCACTCCAACTGACAGTTACAATAAGAGACGTGCGGTCGCCTTAGATCCTTACTTGGGTTCGATCCCTGCCAATGAGTTTGAACTTTCGGAGAAGGATTTCTTTTTCATTCACACAACGGGGTTAACCCATACTAAACCATTTCTAGTTCGTAATGTGGTAGCTAACACAACTAATATACTAAATATACATACATACATATTTTATACAGATACATATAACACCCAGACCGAAGCCAACAAATTTAGTTCAGCACAAAGATGTTGACCATGCCGGGAATCGAACCTGGAACCTTCTGATTGGCAGTCCGGCATGGTAACAATATATCGTGAAGCAAATCTTGGTGCACCCGGATGGTGGTAGATCATTTTCAAGCCAGCCTGGCTATAGTACCCACGGTCCAGATGAAATATCTGTTGCCAAGCATCTAACGATGTGTTCCGGCAGCCTGCTTGAAAGCCAGTTATTCCAGCCTAGGCATGCGCCTTCTCAAGCCAGAGTGACGCTGACTCGTGTAGTTACGCGCCCTTCTGGTTGAATGCCTTAGCTGTACTGTGTAAAATACATGTATGAACGCTTCAGGCGTTGGAGTCAATTGAACGGCGTGCAAAGAGACTCATAGGCAATGCTACTCTCTTATATGTCTGTGGCAATGACAACCTTTGCAAAGCAAAGTTGCAAAGCCTAGAGCACCGCCGCATTGTTGCCAGTCTGACGGTATTCTATCGGTTGCATTTCGGCGAGTGTGCGACTGAATTACATGATGTACTCGTAATTCCCCCCGCCCCCTTCTACTATCGGACGAGAAGGGAAACGCCAAGGCGGCATCGGTTTACGGTTGAGGTGCCCAAAGCACGCACAAAGCGTTTTGCCTCCACTTTTGTTGTCCGAACAGCCAAACTTTGGAATTCCTTGCCGAATTCCCTGTTTCCCAATGACTACAATCTAGCGATTTTCAAGGCGAGAGTGAACCGGTTCCGTCTAGGTAAGCGCGATCCACCGTAGACCTCAATATCATTTACCATCAGGTGAATTGTGGTCAAGCGCTGACCTATTCAAAGTAAAAAAAAGCTTACAGGCAAACTTTGTCCATGCAAACTAGTAGTAGTACGAGTAGATATCTACCTACCTTTGAAGTGGAGAAGACGGGACAAAGTCATCTCGAATAGATTAGCATAGACGTTTTACACTGATTGACTTACTTTAGGTGAGTTACATGTTGGCAAATATATTGTGCCTACAGCATATAGTACTGCCTACTAATGACTTTATAATTCACTACGTACCTATATAGGTATAGGATTACTGGTAATATTAACGCTTAAGAAAATGGAATAATATATAGCAATAAAACGGTAACGTTTAATTGCTTACTTAACTTTTTTTGACACACTTCACACACGGCTGGTTAGCCCCATACTGAACCATTTCTAGTTCGTATTTTGGTTGCTAACACTAGTTGCTAACTGATATACTACATATACTTACATACATACTTGTGGTTTGTAGGTATATGTAGTATTGGTGTTTAATATGTAACTACATAGCTACATATTAAACACCCAGACCGACAGCCAACAAATTTAGTTTAGCACAAAGATGTTGACCGTGCCGGGAATCGAACCCGGAACCTTCTGATTGGCAGTCTTGCATGGTAACCATTATGCCAACGAGGTCGTCAAATTGTAATCGACTATTATCGACATTAGACAATTAATCGAAACCATGTTTTCATTACTTTTTTTTACTTCATACAGCTAGCCATTTGCGACACTCTAGGCAGCTAAGGTGGAGTATGCCTTTTTTTTTGTTGACGAGGGGGAAATCTTCGATAAGATACCTGGCTACGATGGGGCGCAGTCAGGTTATGTGGGATTTGTACCCACTAAAACCCCCCCGGTGACCTGCCTCTGTGCTTAACGGAGGTCTCCGGGTTCTTAAGGTGGAGTATGTCTAGCGGCGGAACAACTCGAGGGTGATTACTAGCCAGGCGAGCACTAAAAAAAAGCCCTACCACCATACTTACTTTCACCGGAAGGTCGAAACGAATAATGAAATAATACTAACTCTGGTAACAATTAAAGAAGAGCTTAATACGAGTAAACATTAAAGACAGTATATTATCTTTATATATATAAATTTCGTGTCACAATGTTTGTCCTCAATGGACTCACCCACAATGGACTCAACCCACTTAACCGATTATAATAAAATTAGCACACCATGTGCAGTTCGATCCAACTTGAGAGATAGGATAGTTTAAATCTCAAATTATAGTCGCAATTTTAATTTATTGCTTATAATTGTCTGTTATTATTTGACAGTCACAATTATCTGTTAACTTTTGATTCTAACAGATGTCGATACCTTTCGACTGGGTTGAGTAAGTAATCAATAGGTGGCGCTTCTATGGTAAATCTACGAACGTGTCATATAAGCTACACTATCTATTGTTCATACCTCTAAGTGAGGCAAAACAACGTTTGCCGGGTCAGCTAGTAAGTCTATAAATTAAATGACATTTACTTACTGAGTTTCATAACTGCCTGCCCATCACCACTGATGGGTAAGATGAGAAGCCTTCCAGAAGCTTTGTAGTTGGCCTTCAGAACTAAATCTGAGTGATAGATAAGCTGCATTTGTTTCTTGGCTACGTTTATACTGAAAATATATTTAAACACAATGATATATTAAACTACAGCTAGGTTTAAAAATAAATTGAAAGGATGACTTATCGAGCAAACCTTTTATTCATTTGGTGAATTTATTAATTGTCAAATAAGATAAATAACCAGAGTTATCTTTAGATCATTCATAATTAAATATATATATACTGCTTGTATATTAATTTATAATTTGTATAATTAATTTTTATTATAAATTATGACTGTAAAATATTTTTTGATGTGTAAACTTGTGTTTACGAATAAATGACTTATGACTTAAACTAAAGAACAGAAATGGTCCAAAGAATGATGAATGATATAGGTATCTTTTATGGTATATTAATATGTTATGACATTGTTCATATAGGTACATATTTTGTACTGATCAGACCATACCGTATTTTGTTACTTGATAAGTCAAATGGGACTACGGAACATAAGACTTTAAATTATGTTGATGAATAAATTTCATTTCATGTCATATGGTACAAAACATCTAAGGTTAGATTCATAGATAAAAATATAGATGTCCTTTTAAGACACTTGCACTGACCCTGTGTAAATAAAAATGAAACATTTAAAAGTTTGATTTCTTTTGCTATACACATTTACTCGTAGTTAAATAAGCGAGAAGGCATGTACTCGTAGGTACTTTGAAATAATATATTCTTTACTGGCGTAAGTTATACTAGGTACTCTTAATTGTGCTCTTAATCTTAATGGTGTATTTACTAGGCCATAATAATAGTCTTAGTATTATAATTTATTTAAATTGAATGATAAATTTTCAAACTAAACAATATCTAGTTATCGTAACAAAACAAAAATTCAATATTACTTAATGTAAATCTAATCTAAAATTAATTAATTTAAAAGTATATCTAATCTAAAAAACCAGTGCCAGTGGGAAGAGTACCTACTCGTAAAATGCCAGCCGAGTTGCCTCACTGTATAGCAACGCTAAGTTTTATATTTTTCTATTAGTCTAAATTATACGTTTGTGTCTTAATGATGCGTAAGTGTCGTTTCTGGTAATAAACAGAATTTTAATTCGAATACGCTAAAAAATCCACAAAACCTTTTTTATAAAAAAACATCGTTGCTCTACTAACCTCAACTTGTCAATAACGGATTTTTTCAAGCCATATATGTTAGAATCCCGTAAATTGAGCTTCAATCCAGCCAGGTCTATGTCAATTTTCTTAACGAGCATGGGATCCAATGTCTCCGTGCCTAGTTCTGATATCCCTTCTGCGACGACTGGAAGAGCTGCCTGGGCTGAGGTTTTGAGACAGCTGGAGTCTTTTAGCTGACATTTTTGGATTGGTGGCACTGGAAACAAAAGAAATGGAAAATAAAATTAAGTGTGTGAGGCCTGCCAACTCGATGGCGCTACTAGTTGGTAGACTTCCACACCAACTGGAAGGAACTGGCGCAGGACAGAAAAGCGTGGAAATCATTGGGGGAGACCTTTGCCCAACAGTGGGACAGTAAAGGTTGGATAAAAAATAGTGTGAAGGATTTTATTATTCTTTGATAAACTTGTGTTGAAACATTTCCGCGCAGAAAACGGTCACACATTGAAACGTCATTCCAACTTTTGATAATAATAGAAGTGTGACCGTTTTCTACGCGGAAATTATTAAGATGCCTTACGTGAGGAGTTTATAAAGTTGTGATGAAAATCTAAATCAATATTAGCTTACTTTAAAAACACTGGATAGAGGGTGCCCAAGAGACATGCAATGCATCTGCATTTAGGAACTGAACTTTATGTGTGCGGTGAGTATTATCTATTGAATTTATCTTTTCGTGTTTTAAAAAATAATCTTTATTTCAAAAGTGACGTAACTTCTGTTGTTTTCGATTACTTGGAAATTTCGTGAGAGATGCATCATTTAGGCCCTGCTTTTAGTTAATAATCCTAGAGCATAATGAAATTATTTATTTATAAATTCAAATTAGTTATTTATGAGGAATAATGACCTCAAACTAACTAATGACCGTATTTGCTTTCTTAAAATTAGTTATGTTATTATAAGTTACCTTGGCTAAATTTTCACACAAGTAGACGGTAGATAAAAGCTTGATGACACTGGGCTAATTTACGAGCTGCTAGTCGGTGAGTATAAAAGGTAGTTAGCGAGTGACTAAAACTGTTACAAAGTTGCAGAAATATTTTGGTCAAAAATCTGGACCGATAGAAAGTGCTTTAACTTCAGCACACTTATGTTTTTCTTATTCTTTTATTGGGGCGGTCAAATCTACACTGTACCTTTCTTGGGCCTCCTACCAGCTTATCCTAGATAATTTATGATGCTCTACTACAAGATATATTTGTAGAATGAGCTGTGATCGTTGGACAAGAAAGATAATAAAATGGGTACCGAGAGAAGACAAAAAGGACGAGGGAAACCAAATAGAAGATGGGAAGATTTATTTACTCAAAGATACAGACAGGAATGGACGAGGTTGGCAAGAAATAGGAAAAAGAGTAAACTGGGACCGCCTACGCCAACGAGGCGACAATTACATCAATTTAAAACTGACAAGAGAAATAGCTAAATTCTCAAATATTTTTTTATATTTTTGACGTTTTGAAATTTAACTTTACGTATTATTATTATTTTATGAAATACATTGTGAATTTGAAACTGAACCTTATAATGTAATTAAATAAATGGCATTTTTACTTTTACTTTTACGTTTACTTTACAACAAGATAATATAAAATATCGTGTCGAAATATTAAATCGAAGTCACGCGTAGAATCAAGTAGAGAAAGACGCCTCAGATATAAGCAACCATTGGTTTCTCGTATACAACGAAATAATTTCGGAGCGCATAGTATCTGTCAACAGTATAGCAAATTTTGTAGTTTTTGACGACAATTATAATCAATTTGTCGATACGCGCGTCATAAGGATTCATTCATTTGAATCCGTTTCATCCGTTATCATCAGAATCATTTGAAATGTAACGCGCATATTATTCCCATTCGTTTGTATTTCTCGACACATTTCACTTTAATTCACTTTAGTTCAAACTTTTATGAAAGATAAAAATAAAATGAAACAGCCGTGTGTGAAATGTGTCCTAAAAATCGAATGCAACTTAATTGTCGGAGGTGAAGTTCAACGTACTTTTCTTTCGTAAAACAAAAATGCATTTCAATGTTCAATATACCAAGGCCGCCTTCTGAGTAAATTTACATATTATATGTACTTAACAAATAAACCAGTAATACCGATTATTGTCATCTAACTAAATTGTGTGAAAAGATTATGCTTATTTTTGGTTTAAGCATGTTACAGAACTTAGAACTAACTTCCTTGTTCCTCTACTCTATGACAAACCTAGACTATTATATTCAACTTAACATAAGACCTCGATAAAAACTAACACCTACCTTCCTAGTTGATTTGAGGATAAAACGTCAAGTTCATAGCATATTGTCTTCAAGAGGCAAATAGGAACGTGACTAAAGTAATTATTGCTTAAATTATGTATGCATCTATGGTCTTAGCTAGGCAATGAATCAAGAATGTACCTAGTAGCTTGAATAATAATGTAACAACAGCCTAAATTCATATCCAGGTTTGTTTAAAATTTGAGTCACGGAAAGATGGTGTCCAAATCTTCTGTTCAATGGCTTACTATCGGCAAATTAATGGTAAATTAATATTTAGCGTTCATAAAAGGATTTTTTCTTTTCCTGCTTTTAACCTAGGGAGTCTGACCGCGGCTGATTTCCAAGTGTGCCAGATATTCTGCCGCCAAAAAGAAAGTAATATTCAAGCACTACCGTGTTCCGGTTTGAAACGCAGTAGTTCCGGTTAAATTTCTGCGTAAAAATATGATGACCCATATTCTCAAGGTGAAAATCAAAGTTCAAAGACACTGAGTTTTGTCATTTAAAGAATATAGCTGTAGTTATCTTACGAGTACTTCCTGATAATATCCTACAACAGTGTAAACTCCATGTAACGTCACTCGATTAACGACAAACTCTCTAAAGCGTCGAAATCAATTGGTGTTGGAAATCCGTCCTTCGACTACGGATGTGTGGATCCTAAACTGATTGCACGGAGGGTGGAGTGTATATTAAAACACTTAACGTACAGTGCTGAACTAAAAGACAAGTTTACTTGTGGATAGAAAGGTTATAAAATGAACACCTTATTGATAACTTAGGTAACGCGGCGGGCAGCGCTTGGGCGAGCGCTCAGAGACTAGGATTGGAACTTAACTCGCTTCTGTTGGAGCAGCACTCTATATAGCCGTTGTCGCTCCCCGCCGCTCGCAACACTATGTTGGGCATTTCCATGAATTGCATCTGTGCCGGCAGGCCGATGCCGAACTCTTAGAATTATACTAAGGCAACAATTAGTCGGCGGGGTGTCAAAGAAACTAACCCATCATAAAATAATAGAGCCTGACTAATACAAAGGAAATTAGAAACAATATCTTTTTAGAAATTACCTTGGCAATAATTCTAAGGTTCGAACCATTAAAGGCCCAACATGTGCGCGCTATTCTTAAAATTATTTTATTACTAAAATACATTCCCGTGGGAACTTGCTGCGATTCCCAACATTTCTCCCCCCTGTAAGAGGGTTCAGCCGGTTACATCACTATCGGTCGGAAGCACAGCAATCTTAGCAACAGGCCTACGTAGAATTCCGTGCGAAGTCTTAATGACCGCTACATACACTACTGAATCCGGTCATTCATACCACTATACCTTTATTACACTGATTTCGCCTACTATATTATATGTATTAAAATCGCTTAATAACCTACAGCTGATACATAGTAGGTACATCGCCTACACGTGATTATCCGTGGAACACCGCTTATTTCTATTTAATTATAAGTATATGCTTACACTACGACTTATTCTACACAAAGTCCATTAACACGTTACACTTGCACATAACCTTCGAAGTGTAGCCGGGTAGCTTGTGAGGGCGCTTGCTGGATTTGTCCAAACAGCTGATGATCCGCATCTTCATGCAGCGGCGCTCGTCACTATTCGCCGTAATCCGACGTGTGTAGAAACCTCTCGCGTAGTGCTCCGAAAGCGGTGTGTGGCAGGTTTGTTACCGGGGCTGGTGACATCTGTAGACCGCAGACTCGCTGACCAAATATCCTTTCTGACATCGGATTTCACAGCACCCTGTTTATTTGTTGTGTCACATAGGATGCGTGGTGTCACCTGTCTGCGTTTTTGAGTGTGCACAATGAGTTCTCTTGTAACATGATTTGTTTTCATCTATAGCGCCTGTCTGAGATCCTTGTCTTCCGCTCTCTCTTCGTTATGGCGCTGGCGCAACCATATGCTCGCGAGCATTTGCTCCGAAGCTCGTTGCGTTGTGACAGCGCTCTCCTTTACAGAGCTGTGTGACTCGTCGTACAGAGGCGCAGCGATGGGCGTAGCAGGCAGACTCGTAGCGTGCCCCATTTGCAGTAAATCTTCGTAGGTGACCTCGATGACGTCACACTCCGTCCTCCACATCTGCGGGTCACGAAGAAAAGAGAAGCCAGAATACCGTTCTCTACCATGTTGGGTACAATACAACCTGAACGCATAGTCAGCCAAAATTTCCGCTGATGGAAACCGGCGCCAGTTGCTTCCACGTGACTCATACCTAGACCCAAAACAACTTTCTAATTGGTCTAGACTATTAAGATCTGATTGATTGTCAATAATTAAATGTGCTATGGGAAATGAAAACTGGTCTTTTTCCGCAATGGTGATTTCCCCAGCCCAGATGGTATTTGCCCCTTTAATCAGATATTGTACAGCGGTTTCCTCGTTCGTCCCACCGTAATTCCATAGCATCCCAGGTTCTTCATTCATCCGAGTGAAACATTGTTGCGGTTGTTCGATAGGACTCATACTTACCATTGGCTGGTATTGCCATTCTGGAACATCATAACCTGATAGCTCCGTTATCTGTGTGTAATCAACACTAGCCGTTGAGTCTGGACAATCGGTGATCGCTACTAAAGAAGTGGTTTTCATTATACACTTACCTCGATCAAATACAAAATCACAATTCACTCGTTCGGATTCGTTATTCTTCATACCTCTTTCTCGCCTGAGCTCGTCGCTGCGTACCTGGCACGTGCTCTTATCAATAATGACTTTATGTGAACTCACCATTAGCCCACTAGAACAGTTTTCTTTAACGTAGGCATCGTCATTAGCACGCGCAGTTTCCATAGCTCGACCGGTGTCTAACACCACATCAGTCGATGCAATTGGATACTTACATTGATCCAATAGGATAACGTTGGGCAATCGCTTGGACCGTTTAGTCCGCGTCTGCCTCGCCTCATCAATACTCTTTGTTATCCCGACGTTTTCTGTACTTGGGCCTGCGTGCCCCATGCAAATAGCGACGTTGTTGGTACTTACCATCAATTCGCGTGAAGCATACCTCAGCGAGCTTACTTCGTTGCTGTCACTATCATGCGCATGCATTGTACATTGACCGCTGTCGAATACGACATCGGTAGGTTGAATTGGATCCTTACCTCGATCCAATAAGATAACGCGTTGCATCCATTTAGACCTTTTCGTCTTTTTTCGTGTTGGCTGCAACATTTTCTCCGTTATCTCGTCACTGTGAGCACTTGCACCTGAATTCTGACTACTTACCGATTCAAACGGCAGATTCTCGCTATAGTAGTTGCTGCCACGCGTGTAACTTACAGTTACCGATGACCTCAGTTGGTCTGAACATACCAGTCGCTCTGTCTCGGCCGCTGGCTTATATCGACGCTCCACCGAACGCGTTCCGGCACGCAGGTTGCCGCATCCACGTGTCCCTTTTTCAAGAGTGACAATTTGACTACTTACCGAATCACCAACTGGACTTCCAATGTAGTCGTCACCGACACGTAGGCACCTCGTACTCGCCCGAACGTTTACCTGTCCGGTGTCCAGCGCAACACTCGAGATGTTGTTTTGCTCCACCGAACGCGTACCGGCACGCAGGTTGCCGCATCCACGTGTCCCTTTTTCAAGAGTGACAATTTGACTACTTACCGAATCACCAATTGGACTTCCAATGTAGTCGTCACCGACACGTAGGCATCTCGTACTCGCCCGAACGTTTACCTGTCCGGTGTCTAACGCAACGCTCGAGATATCATTGTCCAGACTAACATTATTGATATCTTGTCTGTGGCTGCAACTATCTGGCGGCTTTACACAGACTTGGTGCTGTATGACTCTACTCACGATGTTTGTAGGCTTTGCCGGATTGTCACTCCGACCAACGTTGCTCTCGATGTTGATCTTTATGGGATTACTACGGGAACGGTTATCTGCTGTGAAACCATCCACTACGATCGCGGCCTGTGCCTTGCCATCGCAGTCTGTAGGAGAAACCACCTTGCGGCTCACTGCCCCGTTTATAATCTGCCCGTTACAATTACTCTCGCTACTATCAACATCACACAAAGAAGCAACTGACTCACCGGTCATCCATCGTTGGTCGTCTCGGCTGCCTCTGCGTCCCCGGTTGTCCCGCTCCACCGGTAGCGGCGCGGCTCTCTTCTCGTCGCTACTCGCAGCGTGACGGAGAGCGCCATCTTCCGACGCCGCCGTGGACCTCGCCTGCGCATGTAGGTCCACTCGTGTGTCACCACACGAAGGTTGAAGTTCCTTGGTTCCTTTATCCCAGCGTGTGTGGTTCTTATCCTGCCCCACATTCCCCTTATGAGTAGGTCGACACGCTGAGGAACCTAGTCCGACCGCCACGTTCGTCTGATATTTGTGGATATCTCGCCTTAATACTGACATATCATTTTTATCGCATGTGCGCTCTGGCGCGCCTTCTGTGCTCGGCACGGCCATGCCGGGAGACGCCACACATGACACAGCTTCTACATCTGGTGCACGCTGAAGCGTCGTATTCACTGTCGTAGAATTTATCTGCTGTGATGTTAGTGATATTGTAGGTGCTTTCTTGCTCTGAAGACGCTTTCTTATTCTCAACAACTCGTTTTCTAAGCAACGAGCGCGTCTCTCATCCGCTTCTATTTCGATACGCCGGAGCTCCAATTCAAACTCCTTCCGTTTCCGTAGGTTTACCGACCTCGTACTTGTACTCGACGTACGGCTTGAAAGGGGGCTCGGGTCTCTCGTTCTCTGCACCAAAAACATGCTCGGACCTCGCGCATATGAAGTTTGAGCAAACATGTCGCAACGTGTTATTTTAAGCGGCTTACCGTTACGCGGTTTTCTTAGCCAAAACATAACATAATTGACAGCAACACGATAGTGTTCTTTCCATTTTCTATATCACTTCACAAAGGCTTTCAGTTCACTCACATGTCAATGTCTAACACTTACTCCACCACGTACTTTTGGATCCGGCTCGAAACTGTTGGAAATCCGTCCTTCGACTACGGATGTGTGGATCCTAAACTGATTGCACGGAGGGTGGAGTGTATATTAAAACACTTAACGTACAGTGCTGAACTAAAAGACAAGTTTACTTGTGGATAGAAAGGTTATAAAATGAACACCTTATTGATAACTTAGGTAACGCGGCGGGCAGCGCTTGGGCGAGCGCTCAGAGACTAGGATTGGAACTTAACTCGCTCCTGTTGGAGCAGCACTCTATATAGCCGTTGTCGCTCCCCGCCGCTCGCAACACTATGTTGGGCATTTCCATGAATTGCATCTGTGCCGGCAGGCCGATGCCGAACTCTTAGAATTATACTAAGGCAACAATTAGTCGGCGGGGTGTCAAAGAAACTAACCCATCATAAAATAATAGAGCCTGACTAATACAAAGGAAATTAGAAACAATATCTTTTTAGAAATTACCTTGGCAATAATTCTAAGGTTCGAACCATTAAAGGCCCAACATGTGCGCGCTATTCTTAAAATTATTTTATTACTAAAATACATTCCCGTGGGAACTTGCTGCGATTCCCAACAATTGGTTTTAGTTGGTTTAGCTTGTACTAATGATACATTCTCTCCGTTGAAAGACCACTCTCTATAACGCCATATAAGGACAGTCTCCCTTCAGTGTCGTTATATAGAGTTTACATTGTATTTGTTCCTAGAGGAACAAACATACGCATACGGATAAATCACGCTTAACCAGTTGAACTGATTGAGATGAAATTAGTTTCGAAGAAAGCTTAGGCCCTGGATTCACTCGTATGCTATTTTTTATCCCTGGTTAACGCAAATAACACGTGGGTTGGGATGTTTATGATATAAATAGTTTGGCATAGGTGATTATAGACAGCATTGATTATATCCTTACCTTATTGTTATCCAATATTACACTTTAAAATATTAACCCTACATCTTCGTAGTAAATAATTAAACAAATGTTTACTAAAAGAAATGTAGCACTTGTATCTCGGCCAATTTTGGTATCGGATGAGGTCACGGAAACTAAGCACCAGAGGATATGGACCTTTCTTTCTGAGCCGTGAGCCGACTTTGTCACAGGCATAAAGCAACTTGAGACTGATGTTTTGTCTTCAGTTCCGGTCTCCTGGCTCTGAGGCACAAAGAGGGAACACCTTGGAGGTTTTAGTCGGTATGAGTCGCCACTCTGGCACCGAATCCGACATACCCCGCCACCTCCCCCGAGGTTTGGCGGGCATGCGTAACTGCATTTCCTCCAAGTCAAAAAAAAGGCGCAAAGCAACTTATTTCTTATAATATCATTTTACAACTCGTAAATGTTTGATAACTTCAACTAGTTATAGGATACATATTAATTGTTTTTGAACTTTATTTTGAATATAAAAAATAAAAATAAGCACAGAATTCCGGCACATGATGACAACTTGGAACCCACTGTAAGAATACGATTTAAAAACAAAGCAGTTCTTCGCTGAGGTTTTATAGGTACAAGTAACTGAATAGGTAATTCGAGGTCTTCAAGGCGAGAATGAACCAGTTTTTTTTTAGGCAATCGCACTCGATCCTAAGCCACAACTTAACATCAGGTGTGTTGCCGACAAGCGCAATCTTATCACACATAAATATAAAGTTACTTTGGGTAACCTTTAGGTTGTATGTGTTGAAAACAAAGTTAAGAAACTGTAGATTTCCAAATGAGAGTGGGTATCTTTGGTAAGTAGATGATTTTCCTAATAAGTAAATGTGATGCCTTATTTTTATGAAATAGGTTGCATAATTTCTGCAATAAACTATTTTTAACTCTTTTTCTAGGCACGGGAATCAATAATTTTCTTTTAATATTTATTTTATGTAATACTTGTATTCTTAACGAAATAATTGAGTTTAGAAAACCAAATTTCGATAAACACTTCTGTAAAGATATGTTAGCTGCTTAATAAAGTTCACCGATGACCGGTAAAATGTATTTATAAGCCAGAGATTTAATTCGCGAACTGTGGAACCAAAAGTGTTAAATATTTATTTAGACAGCCTTTAGTTAATTAATTTATAAGGATCAATGCAGGAGATATATGTAGAGGGAGGCCTATACAAAATAGATGCAGGAGATACATGTAGAGGGAGGCCTATACCACAATTATAAATTTCATTTTTTTTGTAATACTGTGCCTAGCAGTCGGTTATGGTAGGCTGTATTTTTATGAAGAAGAAATATTGGACTACAGACTATATAGACACTAAAATATTAAGGCGTCCCTCTTTTACCTATTTTTAAGTGGATATTTGCCTGGTAATATTAAAATTGTATTGAAAAAAAGTTGACCAATTTAAGGTTGGTAATTGTAAGTACCTACCTAATGCATAAAATCAAGGCCTATCAAGACGATTGATTTTTGTAGTGATTATCTAATCTGTGTGCACTTTTGGTGTGAGCTATTTAGCGGAGTATTTTACATAATCTAACTTGTACGTAATGATCTTCCTTTAAATTGATTGATGCAGTAACTCTTCTCCATTGTTTCACATTGCATGATGTCTAATTAATTGTATTGTTTTTCTTTTTCTTCCTAATTACTTAATTGCTTGAAGTGGGTGCACGCAACGTAATGCGTGTTTGCAATTGAATGACTGATTAGTTTTTATGTTAAAATTAATTGACAATATAATTTTATACATAAACTTACCTAATGACCTATGGTATTGAAGGATTTAAAAATAAAAGTTCTTATAGGTGTATTTATATTTGACGTAGGACCGAAGTTTGTTTCTTCGTATGAGCTAAATGACCAAGCTCCTATCGTCGAGAGTTTTCAAGCCGCCCGAAGGTCTCTCTTGGCTTAACAACTGCTTGTACTGAGACTAACAGCCGGGACCTACAATTTAAAGTGTCATCCGGCCCACGGTAGTGGACAGATGAAAATGCCACTTTTTAGAGAATGCACAAGACAAATCTTGTGCATTGTGATCTCCCAACTAAAGATTATCCGGGTCGACCGTTGCTTAACCTTGATGATCGTGTCAGAGATCACCTTAGTTAGCCGAGCTACAGGCGCTACTACTAGGGCCGGAGTGAATGACATGTGGGTAATAAGAGATAGAGATACCTAATCATCGAAGTGCGAAAGAACTGGATGGATGATGATGATGAAATATATTGTATAATTATGTTTAGCTGCTTCTGGGTGTTTTACGTATAAACAGGACTTAGTTAACGAAGACCATATCTCTTTAATTACTTAACCACAAAATTTTCAAAAAATATGGTATTTAACTGTAAAATTCAATTAAGGCGCTATTGTACAGAGTTCAACCGCGCCATACAAATTTGCGCTAAGCGCCTGTTGCGCTGCATTGGAAATTATACGAAATAAATTCATATGAAATCAACAATAAATATTGGAATTTTAAGTTCTGAACATTATAGATATATCATTTATTTATTAATACAAAAAATATTTATATGTTTTAATTTCTTTTTGACATTCAGAAGCACATTTTATATTTTAATAAAACTACTTTTAAAAAAACTAACGTTACGTTATCGTGTTCCCTAAATGAAAATAATAAAACTGAAAAAAAAACAAATGGCTATAACTTATGCAGGATTTTAAAAGGTTTTTAAATATGCTATTTTGCCTCCTGCTAAGTAACTCAACATAAGGCGCTATGCCTTAAATCAACCAGTTAATAGTGATGCAGCAAGTTTCTTACTTTTTATGGGAATCATCGCCGTAATTAGAAATCGCTGACGACTAAAAAATATATAGAATATAATAGTATATAATAGTAATTGTATACCAAGTTTCGCCAGCATTGGTCCAAAGTTATGGCCGTTACGCAATAATCAAAATACATACACACATAGAGACAGATACGGTATTTAACGAAAAGGTATTTAAGAATTTGAGAAAAACGGTATTTAAGCAAAATTGGCCGGTTAATGTAGGCTTTGCTCGCTTCGCTCGGTCATTCAATAAAATATCATTTAAACGTCTACGAGAAGGTTTTTAAAGACATCTTCAAGTGGCTGGTGGACAGAATTAATGACACCAGAGCAGGTGCTTGCCTCGGCCAAAGTTATTTTTCCAGCATAATATTAAGTCCTCGACATAATATTCAGTCGACGACCTCGTTAGCGTAAAGGTTACCATGCCGGTCTGCTAATCAGAAGGTTCCGGGTTCGATTCCCGGCCCGGTCAACATCTAAATTTGTTGGCTGTGGGTCTGGGTGTTAAATATGTATTTATATATAATATGTATGTATGTATGTATATGTAGTATATCAGTTTTGTTAGCAACCATAATACGAGCTAGAAATGGTTCAGTATGGGGCTAACCAGCCGTGTGTGAATGTGTCCAAAAAAAAAAAAAATACCCTGTCTGCGGACACAGACTTTGGATTATCATATTATTTGTGAGTCAAGTTTTAATCTTAAAAAAGTGTAGTTTTTAATTTGATTTAGTTTTGTAAATTTAATGTTCAATTGAGACCTAAAAGTTTCAAGTAGGAAATTTATAAAATAAACTATTTACACAGGTGAGACACGTGCGTCAGATTCTATAGCAAATGTGTTAAAATATTTTAATGACGATATGTAAATAAGTACCTGAGTTACTTACTATATAGATAAACGTGAAGGAAACTTTGGTGTAACTGACAAGCTATTAAAATTTTATTATCCCAAATTCTAATAAAATAATTCACTAAAATCTATTAATTGTTATGCTTATGCTTCGCCGGTACAATAGTGAGAGATTAAAAAAAATAATAAATAAAATCAGTATCAATCATCTGCCTACCTTTTATGGGCCTAAAATATCTCAACACTAATCACTTACCCGAGGAAAAAACCACTAACTATTAAGATTATAATAGTTAGTGGTTTTTTTCTGGGATTAGTCAACCACTTATCTCATAAAATAATAATAGTTTAAGAAACTAAAAAACACACTTTTTATAGAAAACCGTAATTTTATCAAATAAGTGTATTGTCATCGGTCCTCAATAAATTTTGAACGAAATCTGGCCGTTTTAAGGGGGTCAAAATCGCGCCCAAAGATGTCGGTTAAAAACAAACATACAAACAAAAATACAAAAAATATAATAATTTTTTCTAACTAGTGTATTGTCATCGGTCCTCAATAAATCTACAAAGTTTGAACGAAATCTGGCTGTTTAAAGTGGGTAAAAATCGCGCCAAAAGAAGTCGGTTACAGACATAGTACAAACATACAGGTGAAGCTAATAGAAAGCGTGTAAAAACTAACACAATTATAATAAAAATAAGTACAAGAACTTACAAGTCGAAAAAGCGACAGCGAAATATAGGCACAGAATTAACACTTTCCACACACTCATTTCGACTATTTTATTTGGCAACGTGTTTTCGTAATTTTAGCCAACCACTCGTGCTTACGCGATGGTTGCACACTATTTAATGCAAAACCTCAACACCAGTTGCTTATATTAAAACGACACTCGATGTCAAGGGTAGTTATGGAATTAATGCGATGGTAAAACAGCATAAAAAGTGTCAGATTTTTCAATTAACTTACATATATCTATAATTATGAGTATAGCACATCGTTGAATTAATGAATTTCACAATCATAGATATTATATTTGTATCTAAGTACCTACTAATACCAATCAATTACATAAAGAGCTCTTATGTATATTCGATTCCTTGTCTATATTCGGCTGACTATTATGAATACTTAGTTAATTTTTCCTGGTTTTCTTGTGTAAAAATATTATATTAATTAATATCGCTATTAACAGTAATAACCTTAAGCACGTCGCACGTAACTGATATAGGTCTGGATGGAACTAACCACCGTGACACGGGCGTGTAACAGTAATCGTTGTTTAAAAGTTAGAGACGTAATTTAAAACACTTTTTTTTTATATATATATTTTGTATTTTCTTTAATTAGCTCAGATCAGATAAATACTCAATGCCGGTAGAATTGTAAGACCGGAGTAAAAATAAAACCATGTTCATAAAACATGGTTTATTGTGAATTTTCCATGCCAACAAATACTAAAAATTAAATAAAATAACATATGAAGTCCCCCTTATTAATTATACTTAGTATACACTTAAACTCCCTACACACGTAAAATATTCACAATATATAATGTACCTATATGAGCTATAAAATTAAATTATAAAATTTAAATAAAATAAATATGAAGGGGCTCCCATATAACAAACATAATTTTTAAGATATTTTTTCTCAATCTTAGGATCTTAGGATAATTTTTAAGGACATTTTGTAGACCCTTTAAACATTCACAAAATATTTGTTTACGTAAAAAAAAATATAAAGTAACATTTAAGAGGCTCCCATAAAACAACGGTATGGAACCCTTCATGCGTGACCCTGACTCGCACTTGCCCAATTAATATATATTGCGAGCAAATCAAATAAATCATTTATTAACCTTATGACTACTTCTGTTAAAGTCATCTAATGTAATCCTATCTCATCTCATTCCAATTGCAAAACGGTCGGACGGTGAGTAAAAATTGCAATTTCTACAGCGCATTAGACTCGATTCAATTCAATATCGGCATAATAGCGATTAAATATCAGATCATAGATTTATAATACATAGATAGATCTCAAGTCTATTAATTATATTTTTCAATTATATGTAAAAGAGGTTGTAATGGTTCCGCATGTATAAAATTCCATCACATAGTCATTATCTCAGCATAGCAGTTAACAAATATAGCGCACTCTGATTGGCTGCTATCAATTTAATTCATAATAATTAACTATTATTATTGAAATGTAATCAGAACTTGGGATAGACTAGTCCATATTGTCGCTAGTTATTATAACAATAATTATGTCAATGATATGTAATAGCTATGTATCATTATGATAATAAATCAATTCTATTTTATTAGACTTACGACTTTGATGACGAGCAATTTTATGCTATTTTCATAAACTTGTATGTCTTTTCATACTATTAGAAGTCACTACATAATTCTTAGATTTTTTAAAATGAAATAGGTCTTAAGTTATGTCAAACGTTTCTGGGACCACGAATTCAATCAGGATTGGAAACGAGAGCCTTGAAATGGTTGACCGTTGCGTGTATCTTGGCCATGTTTTATCTTTTGGCAAGGAGCATCAAATATGGGAGATCGCTAGACGTATACGGCTTGGTTGGGCGGTGTTCAAGAAACTAGAAGACATCCTTGGGAAGATAGATTGATAGATTAACTCATTATTGGGCAAATTATTATAGTTACAAGTAGTACAAGGTACAACAAATAAAAAAAAATATCAACGTGCCACAAACAGCGGCCTTATCGCTAACAGCGACCTCTTCCAGGCAACCTTTGGATGGAAAGGAGTTGAAAGCACGAGAAAAAGAGGGGTTGCATAATAAAGAATATTAAAACTTATAATTATGATGTAGGACTTAATAACATTATAACTATAATATATAAATACATACGACGACGTCGACGTCGGATTAGCAGTGATGCATCTGAAATAGAGCTGGGCAGGACACGTGGTTAGAGGAAATGACGACAGGTGGAGTAAAGCCGTTACTGAGTGGTGGCCGAGAACTGGCAAGCGAGGAGTTGGTCGTCCAGCAGCGAGATGGGTTGACAATATCACTGAAGCCGCAGGCCCTACCTGGACGAGGACTGCACAAGATCGACGCAGGTGGCACATGCAGAGGGAGGCCTATACCCAGCAGTGGGTTAAAAAGGACTGTGATGATAATAATGATAAAAGATGATAATGATAAAGTTTTTAAGAAACCTTATACAATTTTCGTTTTTCACCAAAAAAATAACACCCTCGAATAACAATCTTTTTAAACAAAAAAACTAAATGAAAATCAGGGTATCCGTTCGGGAGCTGCGATGCCACAGACATATATACACACAGACGCGTCAAACTAAACAAAATTCTATCGTTTTTGCATAGCGGTTTTCAAGGCAAGAGCGAACCGGTTTCTTCTGGGCAATTGCGCTCCACCTTAGATCGCAATGTCGATTACCAACATGTATTGCGATCAAGCGCAGTCCATTAAATGTACGAGTAATTTATATAGCTACTAGCTGACCCGGCAAACGTTGTTTTGCCTCACTTAGGGGTACAGCGCCATATAGTAGAAGATTCTCAGACCTACTGAATACGCATAAGAAATTTGTTAAAAATCGGTCAAGCCGTTTCGGAGGAGTACGGTAACTAACATTGTGTCATGGAAATTTTATAATTCTTTATTGGACACATAAATAAAAAAGGCACAGTAAAAGACAATTAACTTAAAATTAGTGTACCACCATTGGCGGCCTTATCGCTTAAAGCGATCTCTTCCAGGCAACCTTTGGATGGAAAGGAATTTATAAACGACTAAAGAAGGACGTAGTGTACAATAAAGAATAATAAAAAACATACATATAATATTAATAATCTTATCTTAATTTATATAAATCTCGTGTCACAATGTTTGTCCTCAATGGACTCCTAAACCACTTAACCGATTATAATAAAATTCGCACACCATGTGCAGTTAGTTCGATCCAACTTGAGAGATAGGATAGCTTAAATCTCAAATGATAGTCGCAATTTTAATTTATTGCTGATATAATTTGTTATAATTAACTGTAAGTAACCTATCTATATAGTAATTGAATTATCAATGAAGTAATTCGTAAAAATGAAGTATCTTTTTGTACGTGTAACTCCTAACCAAAAAGAAACCTGGCAATAACTAACCTTAGGCCTATATTACTTAAAGTAGGCGACCATACGTTTTTATCAAATCGCTAGTGCCTTGAAAATTCGCAAAACGGACACAACCGTCAACGACGTCTGCCCTCACGCGTCTGCCCGCGTTCGGGTCGCGCACTCAGCGATGAGCCACTTCTTCCCCACCGCACCTACCCCGCTCCCCCCACGCCCCGTTCGCCTGGCGCCGCTGCCGGTATTTATCACCGAAACTATTAAGATACTTAATTGGATAAGGATTAATACTGTATTGCTTAAAATCGCTTCGTAAATAAGCCATTATTTCTCGTACAAAGTAAAGGATAAAAAATGGTTATTGTGGGTTATTCCTAAGAGATAAACATATACCATCACGGACTTTTTTGTAGACCTTTTTAAGTTGTACAATACTGTAGTAAATTGTTTTGATCTATCTTGTAGGATTCAGTCAGCGTTTGCAATTTAAGCGCAAAAAATGTGTTTTTTTTTACGACCTCACATTAAAAACATCAAAAATTGTAGCCTATGTGTTATTCTGATGTATAAGCTATAGCCTATGTGTTATTCTGATGTATAAGCTATATTGTGGTAAAGTTTCATTCAAATCCATTCAGTAGTTTTTACGTGAAAGAGTAACAAACATCCATACATCCATACTTACAAACTTTCGCCTTTATAATAGTAGTAGGATTAGCCAAGTGCGAGTTGGACTCGCGCATGGGTTCCGTACCATTGTTGTATGGGAGTCCCCCTTAAATATTATTTAAAAACACTGCACAAAGGCTCACAAAATTCAGCCTAATTTAAATACAGTCAATTGGGATAGAAATTGGCAATTTGACAACCAGATTTGTGACATGGTTACATTAAAATATTTATGTATTAGGCTGCGAAGTTTTCTAATCCACCCTCGTAGGTATGTTGTATGAGAGCCTCCCTCAAATGTGTATTTTATTTAAATTTTATAATTTAATAGCTAATATACTTTTATGTATTTTGTAAAAAATTTAAGTGTCTAGCACTTACCGTTATTGATATATAGTAAAAAAATACGAAAAAACACGTTTATTGTTTAGGGGGTACCTTAACATTTACATATTTTTTATTTTTGGTATTTGTTGTTATAGCGGGACAGGAAATACATATCTTGTAAAAGTTTCAGCTTTCTAGCTATAACGGTTTCTGAGATATAGCCTGGAGACCAGACACACAGACAGCGGAGTCTTAGTAATAGGGTCCCGTTTTTACCTTTTATGTGCGGAACCCTAAAAATCAATACATAAAATAGCTTTGTATTTTATATATTGATTTTAATAAATAAATGTATTTTATACATATATACATTTATTGGCACGTTGTCGATATGTTGAAGTTATCGGTCGAAGAGGGCTCCTAGATAGATATATCGACTATATAAGGCGGCAGGCAGTCTTAATACATTAGGTACTTAAGTGTATGATTGGTTAAATTCATTCCAATAATAATTTTCTCGCATTCGTTAACTTGAGGAAATTACCACCTTGCAACAGGAAATCGAAATCCAGCTTTTGATGATATAATAATTGGCATGTCAAGGTGGAAATGGTACTCTGATAATATAAATGACATCAGTAATAATGATATTAGGTCATTAACGAGGTAATGCCGCCAGCATTTTTGGCACCTTTCCCGCGGACACTGATTTAGATTTAATCTACTATTTGTAAGTTTTTTTTTATTGTGATTGTGTGTTCTTTTTCATGGGTTATTAACTAAAAATAATAATTGACAAGTGCATGTTAGCCTCGTGTACCAAGGGTTCCGTACCATTATCTATAATGGTACGGAACTCTCGGTACGCGACCTGTTTATAAACAGGTCACTATCTATATTTCGCTTTAAGCGATAAAGGCGCTAATTGTTGCACACTTTTTTGTTCTTAGACTTTATTTTAGTTTAAATAAGTTTGTGTCTAGTAAAGAATGATCTATCAATCTTTTTATCTATATATTTTATCATGCACCTATGTACTTAAAATATTACTCAGGTCACAAAAATAAATATTAAAAGAGAATAAATGTCCTCTAGCTTGCGAATTCTCAAATGTTTTTTTATGAACCTAGTTGTACTAAAAAGAAATATATAATCAATAATTTAAAGACAGTATTAAAACAAACAGATTTGTTGAAATAATTTATTGTAAATAGAACTTTTGTTTCACTCTTACGACATAATATTTTACAATTAATTTTAAACTAGATTTAGATTGGTCATTTTGTAACCGACTTCAAAAATTAGGTATGTTCTTAATTCAACCACGTTTTTTTTATATGTTTGTGACGCAATTACTCGACGACGAAAGGACCTTTTGGAAAATATCTTTCGTCGTTGAAAAATAGGGCAAGCTTTAGAAACGGTGAAAGTTGAGTCGGGCTTGCACCTTTTGACGTGACAACGTCTTAAATTAGGTTGCAAAAAAAGTGTAACGCCCGGTAACGTTACGATGAGTCACCGAACGAGAGAGAGGCCCGCCGAATGCCTTGCGTCTCTCTCCCACTCAACTATGATCGGTCTGCCGCGCGCGCAGCACGCGGCAGACGTTGTCACGTAAAATCTTCGCCCGTAAAACCGACTTTACAGGCAACCATTTTTTGATTATTTCTAAACTCGTAGAATGATAATATTGTTTATAGGGCTACCTTTTCAATTGTTACTAGTACATTTATATAGTTTCAATAAATATATTTTTGATTTGATTTAAATATGTAACAAAACCGCCCTTAAAAGCTTTGCGTTAGTTGACGACCTCGTTGGCATAAAGGTTACCATGCCGGACTGCTAATCAGAAGGTTCCGGGTTCGATTCCCGGCCCGGTCAACATCTTTGTGCTTAACCAAATTTGTTGGCTGTGGGTCTGGGTGTTAAATATGTATTTATATATAATATGTATGTATGTATATGTAGTATATCAGCTGTGTTAGCAACCATAATACGAGCTAGAAATGGTTCAGTATGGGGCTAACCAGCCGTGTGTGAATATGTCAAAAAAAAAAAGTTTCCAGTGAACTTGTTTATACATTTATAATAAACTCTATTCTTCACTTTGTGGTAACACAGTACCTACAGTTTTGAAGTCGGTTTTTTGTATTTTTGGACAATTACGTGTATATACACGTATTTATATAGATGAAAAATAAAAATCTTTCAAATGCATGATTATATAGGTAGTAAATATAGTTGCCACATCGTCCACATAATAATGATAGTTCTGTACACATACTCTAAAATGGCAATGTAATCTATCACTATTTAGAAATATTAAGAAAACAGAGAATATAAGCAAAAATAATTAATTTTATATTACTCGCGCCAGTAAAAAAAAACATTTAATAGTTCATGTCCTCTTAGTTCTAAACAAATGATTGGTAGTAGCAGGAAGCGGATTGTCCAATGTTTTTTTTTTATTACGACGAGTTATAAAACTTTTTATTCATAAACCATAGTCGTATATTCTATCCGATAACTCTGTATTTAATTAAATTACATGGGGAATAGTCCTCATGCAAATTTAATAAATTAATCCGCATGGCATGCAAATATTCATAATGGTTATATAACCTATTATTTTTTGTAACCTATGGATTCAAAGCAATAGAAAAAATACTTTTTAACCTTTATATTAAAACATAAGAGATCAAAAAATATACTGCCAGTTACCAATAGTTTTAACTACGTTGTTATCCATGGTTCTTTAATCTATTTATTAATTTTTTTTAGATATAAGAAGCGTAGAGTAACTTAAAAAACTTATTTACCGAGTATCGTAAACCTTTATCAGTAAAAAAAAGTATTCAAAATTTGGTAGCTTTAAAACGCGCGATTTGATCATGTCATCGTTTTAGCATAATACCATTTGAAACAAATTTAAAACATAATACTGCAAGAAAAATCTGAATAATTCTTCTTCATATGAGCTAAATAGCCAAGCTCTGATGACGAGAGTTTTGAAGCCGCCCGAAGGCTTCTGACTTAGCTTAATAATAATACTATTAAAAGTAAAGACTAACAAACATTTATCAAATGACTCATGCGAACTGCAAGAGCCGATGTAAAAGAAAAGCAAGAATACATAAAGGCATAACTATGACTTGCTATTATTATGATTTGATTTTAATTTAATTTTAGTTGTATTTTATTAATGTATAGATTATCCCAAATAAATGAATTAATGAACATGAAATGTTGAAGTCTTATATGTGAATGAAAGTTTATAATTAAATAAATACTAACTTCGACACCACTTGAATAAATACTTAAGAATTCATCAACGTCAATTGAAACAACTGACAAGCAAGTAAAATAAGAAAATGTTTCTTGTAACCCTTGTAGACCTTGAAAATTGTTATTTGCTAATATTAATGCTAACTAATTCGGCTCAGCAAGAATGTCTTGTTTACGCATTACGAGTGAAATAAATTATTAAATGTAACCCTAAACATAACTTCATTTATTATACTTATAATCATATTAAGTACGTTTTGTATCTCGTCAAATCACTATAAATAAGGTGTTGATCGCAAAATATTTTGTTTAAATTATTATTTTTTTCGTCGGGGTTTCACACATTGATCGTAATCTAGGATCTAGTAGTCTCATGTCACATGCCGCCACACTTTACACATAGGACGAGTACAAAAAGAGGTGCCGAAATTTCGTACACTTTTTCATACAAATACTGTACAATTTTCTAGGGAAGGTAAGCCAAAATAGTGATTTGTTTCAACATGTACGTGTTCTTAGTTCTTTGGCCTAGGCCGCGGGCACTTTGGACACGAATTCGTATCGAACTGTATAGGTACGTACGCATACGTAAAGTGCGTATACGTACGCATACGTAAAGTGCGTATACGTACGCATACGTAGAGTGCGTATACGTAAGCATACTTAGAGTACGAATACGTACGCATACGTAGAGTGCGTATACGTACGCATACGTAGAATGCGTATACGAACGCATACGTACTTTGAATTTCGGGATCGTTCGTACGTGTTCATATGTGCGTGTCCGCACGAGTTAAATTCGTAAACTTTTCAAAACTTTGCTCGACCCCATGCACGTCTTACGGTACACTTATGATCCGACGTCGTATGCGACAACCTTAGTACTATTTTAGTCTTAGATTAGTGATTTTACATTTAGTATTCATTCATATTAGAAACTAACACACATCACACGACCACATCTAAACTAACAATCAAGTCTTAATATCTATTCATAAGACGAAACATTTTACCTGACTCAAAAACTTATCTAACAAACTTACACTAAATTAGTATCAGACTTATTACAGAAATAAAATTTCACTCTCATAGAGTATTAATATTACAGCACTAATGTGCGATGCTCTTTTGTCAACTATCACAATCACTCAATTTTGGTTTTAAAATAGACTAAGAAAAAGTCGTAACAAATATGTCATAATAAGGTTGAATTCCAATGTCAGTCATTTCACAACACAAATAAATTCAAAGTTATATTGATCCATTCAAATTAGTAAACACCACGTATTCTTTGTATGAGCTACATTTTAGTGATACCAAATCAACATCTCCTTACAAATTTGATGCGCTGATTTGTATGGGCAGTTTATTACATATTGACTTAGGATTTTAACATTTAGTTAAGACTACGAAAAAGCTGCCATTGTAAAAGTTATTTAATTTATATAATAGGTAGGATCACAATCAAAAGTATAGTTCTGTCAAAGAAATAGTAGTGTATGTACATTTTTTTTGTAATGAACAATACTTTTGCTAAACTAAACCAAAATTGTTACTGGCCAAATGCATCTTTATCTTTGTTAAACGCTTACGATGAAAATAACGCATTTTTGAAAAGCTAGTCAACAGCTTACATTGTCTCTTTTAAGAAATTATAAAATTTACAATAGAAATTTTAGAAAATCTATAGCAACATTACAGATTCGTATAGTAAGCTTCATATTTGAATTACTCGACTTGAATCCTAGAATATATTATCAACGTATCTGACTCCTGCCAGATTCAAAATGTATATTCCAATTCCTTTTCCATCTGAAAACTTGGAATTTATATGATAAATTAACAACCACAAATCCTTCGTCATAAAGTTCAAATTCCAATGGCTCACCTTAATCAAAGTCCAAATTCAGTTAACTTCTGGTTCTACCAAAGCCGCTTGAGACAAGGATATTTGCGGCGCTTGCGCACTTCTTTTGACAAGCAACATTTTAATACATGGCGCTAGCAAATATATTAAAACCGCACTAGCGATTATAGACACTGCGAATAACGCCCATTGCGCGGCTTTTATTGAAGGCGCTATTTCGTGCGGTGGGGTTAGTAGGTTACAGAGTGACTTTAGTGATGTCGACGCGTTGTAGGGACCAGAAATTCTAGTGTTCGAACCGCAACTTGAAGTTTGAAAGCCGATCCAGCCGGCTGAACGGTTGAATAGCACCTGAAAAGTGACATTTATGGTATTTAATTCGAAGATAGCTGTATAGGAGCGGTAGTATTTTTCTAGAATAATTTTTAGTCGTTACATTTTAGAGTTTTATACACAAAGGGTACCACTCTGGGGTAAGACTCCGCTCCATCTGTCACCATGCTGTATCTCAAGAATTTGCTAGAATTTGTTTTGTAGTAGTAATTTTATTCGGCCAACGGGCTTTGATAGATGAATACTCGTAAAGGAGGTTTTCATACAACAAATGTGATATTTTGTTGTTTTAATAGATAATCATTAGAGCATTAAGTGCGCGAGTCCGACTTTTGTTGTCAAATGTGGCTTTGACCAAAGTCAAAACTGTTTTTGACTAGGGGAGTCGAAGGCAAAACTTGTTAATAGTTTTTGACTCCTCGATCATCAGACTATACTACAAATATCAGTCTATTACAATACTATTTTTAACTGAAGGCACCAGTCAAATCTACTGTATTTTTAAAGTGATAAGTGATTTTAAGTTTATTATAAAACATTTACAATATGTAATAGAAAAAAATAACCCTCTTTTCCAGTCATGTAATAATATTATAAATTACCTCAAAACCCTCCATAGCTGTGTAACCAAGCACCATTTCCCTGTTGCCCGCTTCTATGCCGAGTTTGTAGCAATATTCGGACACGATACCGTCTTCGCCGGTGTTATTCCGAGCTTTCACAACTCGCATATAGTTCTGAAATGTACAAAGAATTAGACTAAATTAACTATATTTTTTTTTCGAACAAATTTTATACCTCGTGAACAAAATGTTTCGTTTATTATTATCGATTTTTTTTTATTGGACAGCAATTGTTTTGGACCACTTTTATTTCTATTTATAAAATCTTTGGTTGAATGACGTTTAAAATCAAAGCTGCAAGCGCTTCAAACCGAAGTTAATTGGGTTGTAAAGGACAGAGTCAGCGAGACCAAAGTAAAATCAATGTATTATGTTGTAACTTTGGGCTATTTACAAGCCCTTGAATTCATTTAAACAATAACTATACAAAAGAATACCTATAATGTCAATAGTTTTGCAATTTGACAACCAGAGAGTAAACTATGCGAATGAGGTCAGTTACATTAAAATAGTTTAAGTATTTATGTGTTAGGACGCGAACTTTTCAATTCACCCCCGTGTAAACGTGGAAGCGAATTGCTTAGCCGTTTGTTGGTAACTTATTGACTCAGGCGTTACTTTGCGGAAATCCATTGTAAATAGAAGACAAAATTAAATATTTAGTGTACTTCCGCTGTGATCCTAAATCCAAATTAAGACAAGTAAAGGAAAAATTAACTAAGATTAATTAACTAAGATAAATTAAGATTAACGTTACCTATCACAATTCTAAAATTCTTAACTCTTCGAACGACAAGTCGAGAGTCTCTTGAGTTGTCGTTCGAAGAGTCAGCATCTCCTGATGATGCCTTGTGGTTAGGCGAAACACGTGTAGAGTTAAGAATTTCCGAATTGTGATAGGTAACGTTAATCTTAATTAATCTTAGTTAATTTATCTTAGTTAATTAATCTTAGTTAATTTTTCCTTTACTTGTCTTTTTGGATTTCGGATCACAGCGGAAGTACACTAAATATTTAATTTTGTCTTTTATTTCCGTTTGTTGGTATTGAACTGAACAGAAGTCGGTTTAATAACTGTTCACTTTTATAGTTAAGACTCGAACCTGTGAAGGTATCTCCAAAGTGAAGTACTGGTTATCAGCATCAGCGCTGTAGAGGTCCACTGCCAGCCACGGCAGCGCCCATTCCTGGGGTTCAGGCCAACATGCCGCCTGAAATTATATAGAAAGGGAATATTATCAAATAACTTATTGACACAGGCGTTACTTTGGAATATTATCAATACGGCTGTTTCTAAATCGAACATTTATCAATGTCCTAGTACTAATACCCCTAGTTCTAATACTAAATCTAGAGTAAATAGACTCTAGATTCGAAGAAACAGAGAAACTCACAATGAAGAATTTACTCGAATAATTTGGCTAAATAACTTATTTCATGGCATTAACCTTTTGACATAGACATAACAAATTCTTTCATTTATTCGGTTTTACCGCCTATATCTATAAATTAGCAACCCTTATCAAATCTGTCGTAAATGATACACAACTATAATTACAATTTAAGAATATCTCATAACATATTCTTCTTCTTATTCAATTGAGTTACATGGCCAAGTTGGTGTTGAAGGTTTAAAACGCCCAAAGCCGTCTGACTTGGCTAAGCGACTGCTTGTCCTAAAACTAAGAAAACGTAAATTAAACTTAATAAAATAAAATTTAATGAGAAGTTATTACCTCACCATGGTACCAAAACTCGTTCAAAATTAGAACATTCGACGCTTGTGCTGCATTTTTCAACTGATCTACAATCTGTAATTAGAATAAATAATGCATTAATAGTTAAACAATCTTCTTAAAATGATTTCACAATTTTTCGCACCATCTCCAATGTTTATTGATTCTTTAAATAAGTTCTCTTGTCCAATGCCTGTATTATTAAAAATTATTTAATTGGCACAACATTTTAAAATTTTAAAACGGCTCTTATTAAAACTGGTACAATTGTTAAAATAAAAAAGATCTTTCAGTGTATATTTTAACCAATGTACCAATCTAGTAACGTCACGGCCCAAGTCATATAGCATTAGAACAGCAGCTGCGTAATACATTACATTCATGTACCGTCATGAAGTAATACTGCATCTACGCTCATAATTAACCGCATTATAAATATTTGAATAAAGCTTCTTGTTCCTTTACTTACCGGTCTGAAAAATGTTTCTGGCACTCTAATATTAGTTGTACCGCTGTCCACAATACTTTTTTCCGCGTTTAGCTTCTGACACATGCGTTCGTCAAAAATGCCCTCTGAATCAGTCGTGGGGTTGATTTCCTTGTCATTGGTCGAGTTTGTTAAAACCCTGATCGATAGTATTCCAACTTCATACCATCGCTTCCGTAGAATGGGAGTTCTGTAGGTTTTGTTGGGATTGTGGTTCGGTGTTTCGTCGTCTGGAAGCAAAAAGATGATTCCTCATGTACCTACATCATTTTCCACTTATCAAGTTTTATTTTTATTGTTATCTATTAAATAGTTTGCCAGCTCCCAGAAAATATTAGGTACATTGATATAACTGATGTGAAGCGCCTGTTGTTAGACTAAAGCTAAGGCAAGACGCACACTAGGCGACTTGTCGCCACGACGAGTCGCGATTGAACCTGCGCTCGCTTCGATAGTCGTGCGACAGGTTTTCACTAGTCTGCCGTCAATACTCTGTCTCCAAGTGTATTTATTGTTTAACCTTACGACCAAAATCAGATCAAAATATTTCATGAAAATAAAATTGTCATCAGTAACCTATCATAGCGTCTAAATAGTCGTCCAGCTGTTGCTGCTGTGTAGCCTAGAGTGCGCTTAGACCTAAGGTATTCCTAAGGATGATGAATCATTTTTTTGGATTTTTGGTCCATTTAAAAATCATGCCATTCAAAGTAATATTTACATCTGATATGTTCCGGATGACACGTTACGGTAGGTGCTGAAGTTTTCTTTATACGTTAAGTAGGTTTGCGTTAGGACACAATAGTAGTCATGGTTTTCCTCAGTAGACCTAAGTACCCGCTTATGTCGGCTCGCCTGGTTTGAGGCACTATGTACCAAATAGACATACCTACTAAACCACGTGGGTTTTTCGCAATATCAGTAAGAAAGTGTTGTTAAAGCTATTTAAAACATTAACTCTCCAAATTAAAGAAGTAAAATAACAATCATAGATATATTGTAAGCTTTATTTCAATCAAGCAACCAACAGAACTTAAACTAGCACACAAAGTGAGAAATTATTATTAACTAGAACGTGAATCTACATGAGGTGCGTAACTTGTATAAAGATAATCAAATAAGTTGTTGAAACACTAATAAATTTAAATACAAATGCTATGTTCAAGTAAAACATGTCGTACAGCGCGATTTTAAGAGGCTCTACTTCAATCAATTTCATAAAGGCTTTTGCTTGTTTTCTCATGGGTTTCGGCAGATCATAGTCCATTATAATCTCGTTGACGAGGATACGAGTTTCAGCCCGAACAGACTGTAGTTCCTCGCATATCGAACACACAAAATAAATCTGTCCCAAAGTAGTTGTACACCACACCAGCATATTAACAACATCTTCCAAACGAAAGCCGTGGCAAACGTAATAATAAGCATTGCAAATTGTCATCACCACGGAAATTAATGATACCAAGAGCAAAACGAAAATTTTAAAATTGAAAACATAATTTGTCTTCGAGCAAACGTCGCTTAGTTTGTCATACATCTTCGCTAGTTCGGTAATCTTCTTATTGTCTGTTGAAGGGCGGCCGATGAAATCCAGTTTATCTTTCATATACTCCTTCTTTTTAAGTGAAAACGTATCATTTTGGCTTCCCTTCTCGGTCTGTATAAACGTCGCAAGACATCTGTTAACGATCAGGAGTCGATCTCTGATCATACTAACGTAAATGTAGAACATTAATACTTCGAGCTTTGCAACAAAGTAAATAGGCAATGTAATAACATTACTCAGAAATTCAAACTGTACTGAGTACATATACAATATATTTATAATAATGTGGTACAAGAGAACGCATATAAACATATACACATTTTTAGCTCGAGCTCTTTCGTAATATAACATTCCGACCGACATCATTAGTTTACTGTCTAAATATGCTAGCGTATTTAGGATTTCTACGTTATATTCTGTGTTAATAAAAGTCATATTTATTGCCACCGTTATGTAATAGAACAAAATTGCAAATGACGATATTTGCTGCACGAGCGTATAAAAATTTAATTCATCAAAATCCTTGTGGCAACAAACAAAAAGCACAATAATGTAAATCACTAAGATTGACAATGTGTACAGCTTCATTTTGAATGAAGATGGCGAGAAACTCCCATCTCTGTAAGTACATCTGAGAATTCCGTAAACATATTCTGCCAGTATCAAGATTTTAAGTGTAGAATATATATAAGTAACATTACTTTTCATAATCATATTTTTAGCTTATGAATATGCTTATCTTCCTTTTTCACTGTCTTTGAGCATGATTTATTGAACTAAAAAGGTATAGAGATGCGTTTATCATCAAGTTTCTAGAATAACTAAATTTATTTCGATAGATATTTACTATCTAACGACAATACATTCAATTTAATAATTACAATCGGAATTAGATACTAACCCAATTTACTTCAAGCTGTATCAATATATTGAATCATTTATATGCTGGTACATAACACAGAGCACATAACTAATTCAATAGCTTTAAGTAAATTGGAGAGGTAATAATAATCAGGCCACATTTAGATATTACATTGGAAAACTAATAATTACTTTTGTGATATATGTACTTTTTTCTATATTTATCCAAATGATCTATGCTGGCATAGGTACATTCGTATCAGGTTTTAAAGAAAGTTACGAAAAGGCTCAATTAATAATATGCCTTCAAAAACAAAACAGCGCAGGGAATGGAGCAGGGTATTAAGAAAATAATATATAACTAGTTAATGAATTTTTTTTTTTTTAATATTAGGACTCATTTCACACACGGGTGGTTAACCCCACACTGAACCATTTCTAGTTCGTGCTATGGTAGCTAACACAAATGATAAACTACATATACATACATACATATTTTATATAGATACATATTTATCACCCAGACCCACAGCCAACAAATTTAGTTAAGCAATATTTTATTACTAGCATTAGTTAATTTAGTTAAAGATGTTGGCCGGGCCAGGAATCGAACCTGGAACCTTTTGATTGGCAGTCCGGCATGGTAACCTTTAAGGCAACGAGGTCGTCAAATATCAAATAATGTAAGTTTAATTTAAATATACCAGTACCTTATGCCCCCACTATACTAACAATGGTTTCTATAAGATAATAATTATTTTATCTATGTATCAGTAAGATGTCTCATTTGAAAAAGTGCAGGTTTGAAATGAATACTGAGTGAAACGAGGAATTCTAAACTTCTGGGGGTATTATACAATGAGAATAAAAATATAGATGAAACTCACCAAGCATCTGGAATCTTCCATAATGCGTTGCATTTGTCACTCCTTGTGGTCCACATAGTTTCATTAGAAAAGACATTGGTTTGCCCACAGTCCTTTCTAGTGCATCCAACCAAGACTCCACAACAACTTTGTCACCCCATGCTCCTACTGGCAAATATGCTAGTCCAAGTAAACCCTGGAAAATTATAAACAAGATTTTTAGAACATCTTTGCCTGTAGTTTTTTTCAAGTCTACTTCTTCATCGAGTTAGTGGGTAATAGAAATGAGGAAAATTAACTATGCTAAATTAAGGCAATATACAATAGGTAGATTTAAATATTTACAGAATATGTATTTGTAAGACTGACTGGAGACTCTAACCAACAAGACCATCAAAAAGCCTTTCTAGGATTCCAATGTTGTCAAAAATGAAAACTAGAGTTTCCTGAAATAAACCACTTAAAATATTTTTTTTTTCATTATTCCACAAACATTACTCAATAAAATAAGTGAAGATCAAGATTTATGTAAATATATTTAAATGTAGTATATTTATGTATATTTTATTTTTAGTTTAGTTAGCCATATATTTGAAAAAATATTTATGTCTCCGTAAGTATACTCTGAACATAATGTTGCAGTTGATCATTAATGATACTGTACTAATAAAACTGTATGATTGATGGTTTGTATAGATTGAAGTGAATCGGTAGTGCTGTAATACTCTGACCTGTTTTTACATTTTGAGCCTCCACATAATAACTGAGTGTTATAAGTTTAAAACACCTTACGCTAAAGCGATGTGTTATTATAAGTTTGCTATGTTTTGTGTTTGTGTGTCTGTCTGTGGCATTGCAGCTCCCGATCAAGAAGACCAATTTAAGGTGTAAAAAGATATAAAATCTAAGTCTGATAAAAAACCTGACCAAATTAGTGGTTGACAAATATTTTCACAACTCTGCCAAAATGGTTATCAAATGAAAGGGTTTGACTAGTATGTTTACACTTTAATCAAATTCACAATTTAGATCAACTTTCACCAAAAATAGCTAAGAATATTCTCAATTGACAACTAAATCAAAATGATTTCATTTATTCTGGTGCTATGATGCGACAGACAGATAATTTATGTAGGTACATGCATGAGCACAGCATGAGTTGCCCACTATACGTTCCCAATGCTGGGATTCGGGGCCTTCTCTCACGAGGAGAGAGATATAGGCCATAATCCAAGCTGCCAAGTGCGAGCTGGCGGATGACACACATCTTCGGATATTGTAGTCCTCAAACATGTCGGTTTAAGGACTACAATATCCAAACAGACAGATGCACAAACACAAAAATCTTCACACTTATAATACCACATCGCTTTTACGTCAGTGGTTAAAAACACAATTTTTTAGATTTGCCAGTAACTATTACCTGCCATCCAGATCCATTCATGAAGAAGTTATGACTCTTAGTTATAAGAGCAATATCTGTTCTAACTTCAGGTATGTTTAGTGATGGGAAATCAATGTAATCTGACACTAGCTGACCCCACCACATACCTTGTGAGTATCTTGCTTGCACCTGAAGTGTGAAAATATTTAGAATTAGATTACAAAAATAGAATATCTTAATTCCCTATCTAAAGGCTGATATTATTACCTATATACAGTGTAAACTCCATGTAACATCATTCGATTTAACAACAAACTCTCTAAAGTGTCAAATTCAATTGGCTTTAGTTGGTATAGCTTGTATTCCATACAATGATACATTCTCTCCATTTAACAACCACTCTCTATAACACCATAAAATGCACAGTCACTTCATTGTTGTTATATTATTATATAGTTTACACTGTATCTAGATACCTTTAGATAAGGAATTATTATCTAAAGGCTGATATTAAATTATACTTATCACAATTAAATAACATAAAATGTATCTATATGTATATAAAACGCACTGACTTAGATATCAATGCACAGCCAAAACAATGAACCCTAAAAAACTGAAACTTGAAATGAGGTACAGAGTTTAATTTCATGATATTAGTCACTGAAAGGAAACTCCAAAGGAGTGAAGTTAGAATAGATTGTTTAAATGTTTTGCCTTAAAAATATGACTGGTCACATATAATGAAGGTTAATGTAATTAATAAATTAATTCTATTTCATCATGTAATTGAAATAAGAAGGGAGTAATAATAATTGTAAAATTAATACATGCTAGTGCAAATTAATTACACCAGTAACTGTTTTCAATGCAGATTTAGCACTCTCTTTTGAAAAACTACAACGAAAGTGAGTCAGGAAGAGTTTTCAAATTTTGTTTAGCACATTCCAAACAACAGATATGACTTACCTGTTTCCCACTCTTATTAATGCTGCTAGATTTTCCAGCATCAAAATAAATACTGCTATCCTGTGCACTACTTGCTATAGCTAATGTTGTACTCCCAGTGTCAATAAGGACGTGAACCTGCAAAAATATCATATACCTACATTGATATATATATCTATAGTAATTTAGAAGCTTTTCTTAAAGTTTCATACTACTAAGGTGTGCCAATGAACAGAAGATATATAGGTATAAGAAAATATACCTCAATTTAAATTACCTTTTGGTGTGGATGTCCAAGATTTACACTGATTGAATATGCTTGGCCAGCTTCACCAAACAGATTGAACTCTTCAGCATTTATTTTGGTCACAATGAAACAACAAAGCTGGAAACATATTAGCCAAATAGTCATTTTTATATCAGCCCCTTAAAGTAAGACCTTTATACAGTATTCTGCGTCAGGTTAGTGGTAAAAGCTTTAATTACTATCAGCAAAACATTAAAAACAATAAATAAAGTCAAAGCGACGCAATCATAATTTTTTGAATTGAACTTGATTTAATTTTTGAATGACTTTGACAATTTTAACAATTGGAATCACAGATTAGAATAGACGTTTTGTCCAAAGCTTTTTTTTAAAAAGGTAGGCAAACTGCTTTTAAGCAGGAATAAAAACCAAGAATGAAACACATAAAGATAATTGTTACTCTGCCTAAGCATTTTTATTATGAAGAGCACCTAAAAAGTAAATATCTGACATATTTCTAAGCGATACCAAATATGGCATTTTAATTTGTATGTATGTACCTTGTTAAGTAAAATGGACAAAATTAGATAAACACTCAAGCAGCCCACCAAACGTTTCCGCTGTTGAAATTCGGGGCCTTCTCTCACGAGGAGATAAATACAAACCTTCACCATGCTTGGCGGATATCAGTTACAGACAAGTAAGGAACCCTAATATTAGGACTTACTTTTTTTTATTAGAGTTTCTAGAAGCAAGCTTTTGTTAAAATCTTACTAAAACTAAGTTTTATTTAAGTCTGTTAAAATTAAAGTATATTTAATATTGTTGCTATTGATTATTAAAAAAAAAATTACTTTGACATGTCAATTAGATAATTGACAATAATTGACATTTGTCAATGACAGATTCTAAAGGCGAGCGCGCGATTTTTCATTGTCGTGTTTTATGTTTGTTTTGATTTTTGAATTGATTCTTTGTTTTCTTCTATAAAAATGAGTCTTTGGGTAGATAAACACCGCCCGAGAGATTTGAACAAGTTAGACTTTCACAAAAACCAAGCCTTGCAGTTAAAAAGCCTCGTTCAACAAAGTGATTTTCCACATCTTCTGGTATATGGACCCTCCGGAGCCGGCAAGAAAACGCGAATCATGTGCTTGTTGCGAGAGCTCTACGGATCAGGTGTGGAACGATTAAGGCAGGAGACGATGAATTTTACTACTCCTTCCAATAAGAAAATCGAAATTATGACAGTTAGTAGTAATTACCACATTGAGGTTAATCCGACGGATGTAGGAATACATGACCGAGTAGTGATCATGGATTTAGTGAAGAACGTCGCTCAGACGCATCAGATTGACTCTTCGGGACAGCGCGAGTTTAAAGTTGTCATACTGAATGAGGTAGACGATTTAACAAAAGATGCACAGCATGCATTACGTCGTACTATGGAGAAGTATGTGGCTACATGTCGCCTCATCCTTATCGCCAATTCTATATCACGAGTGATACCAGCTATTCGCTCTCGTTGTTTGACGATAAGAGTACCTGCTCCAGAGGAGAGTGAGATCGCATCGGTGCTCCAGTTAGTATGCAAAAAGGAATGTTTGAATCTGCCATCTGATTTGGCGTTGCGGATTGCGAAGTGTGCCGACAGAAACCTACGCCGAGCTCTACTAATGTGTGAAGCTTGCAAAGTGCAGCAGTATCCGTTTACAGCAGATCAGAAAGTGTCTGAACCTGATTGGCAGGTGGTGATTAGAGACACAGCCTCAATGATACTCTCGGAACAGTCTCCGAAGAAACTTGGTGAAGTCAGGCAGAAGCTGTATGAGCTAATCATCCACGGTGTTCCTGCTGACATGATTTTTGCAGGCCTATTGAAAGAATTGGTCCGGAACTGTGATATGGCTATGAAATGTCAAGTAGCGAGCTATGCAGCTAAATTTGAACATAGAATGAGACAGGGGAATAAAACTATATTCCATTTAGAAGCTTTTGTGGCAAAATTCATGGCTATTTATAAGAAGTTTATGGAAGAGTCTATGGGAGATGCCTTCTAGTGCCTTAATGTAATAATATTAGGCACAAATACAATATGTCAAGTGAATAATTATGAAACTTTTTCCAATGTTATGTGAAGTGAGTAGACTTTAAAAGTTAAAATATGGTTTGCTTTAATTGTGGATAATAAATAAGTCGATTATGATTTCTTTACCCTTTTTTCGTAGCTTAAATTAGTAAAAAGCTAGTATAGGTATGTAGGTATTGAGTTGATTAAGTACATATAATTTGCATTTTATGCAATGCAGGTAAATAGGTATTTTAGTTTATAGTATGGGTTTTATCCAGTAATAAGACTGTATCTTTACAAATAAGGAAGATATTGAATAAGTTGACCAAATAATTAAATATTAACATGTTCCTTATGGAGTTCCTTTATGAGGCAGACCACCAGCCTGATGGTCAGATGACATCATTAGGCACGCTGGAAAGAGCTGGTGGAAACTGGCTGAAGACCGTACTATATGGCGTGTTGGAGAGGAGTCCTATACCCAGTAGTGGGAAGACACAGGTTGATGATGATGATATTCCTTATGAAATACACAGGATATGCTTTTAGGGTGTCTATCCATTGATAGGCCCTGTGATTAGCCTCTACATAATATATTATACTAGCTGCACCCCACGGTGCTAACCGTGTTCCAGGGGGTTGAATGAAAAAAATAGGGGTTCAATTCCTAAGGCTTTATTCACTTCTTATACAGTTTGTAATAATGATGTATTGGCACAGTTCTTGAGAATAGTTTGAAATTGTCAAATACTGAATGCATGACGGAAATAGTAATCTCATCTGCAAGATGGTCCAGGATAGCTGGCTGCACCTGTAGGGTTTGCTCTATCGTTTTTGCTTCAGTTATATCTGTAACAATTCAACAAAATCACATTTATTATACGCCATTTATATTATGTGTATTCAAAAGATAGGTAGTTTAGATTACCTATTTTTTTTCCTAATATATTTCGCTTGTTACTTAAAAATTATATTACAAATAGTTTCACAGTTGATTCTGTGTCTATTCATTAACCCCCTATGCGAAAATGACAGGGTGTTATAAATTTGACGTGTCTGTGGCAATGTAGCTCCCAAATGGATGAACTGGCTTGAATTTTTTTTTTGTATAAAAGGTCTCACTTTGATTTTAATATTGAAACAAAAACCAGGTATTTCGTAATCAACGTAGCATAAAAGCTTGGTAAAATATTACTAACTACTCATATATTTATTAATTTACACGCGCTTAATAACAACTTACTTGATAACTAAAGTAATACCTAAAGTCAGTTAACGCCTGACGTTAAACTCTTATCAATTGTCGTCACCTAATTACAACTAAACTTGTACAAAATGATGAAAGCTTTCAGATAGTTAATTACGCACAAAGTGAATGAAGGTTCAAGTCGTTTGTTAGGCAGTGACAGTAAAATGATAAATGTTGACTTCATTCTGAAACCGACGGCATTGGAGGGAAAGTCTTGGGAAAATAGAAAGTTTTTTGTGGTTGTTCAGCCATTAGTCTGAGTACTTTCAGCATAGGAGTTCCTTTAGGAAATAATAATATATTGTTAGTCCAAAAGGTTTCGCTATCTCAGAAAACATTCCATAAGTTTCCTTTTGAGTTGGAGTGTTTTCTCGGTGGTAAGAACAACATTATAGTTACTCGTGTTATGAATAAATGTATGTTTCAACCCACATGATTTCCACTCGGTTTTTTTTATTATAGTTGGTAAATACTTTGTTTGATGAGTACATGAAGTACGTAATTTTATTTATTTTTATTTACACATAGGAAACTTTCCCTCCAAATTACTTATAATATTTTAACTAATGGCAACAGTCGTCATCCACATTGACAGTAGCCTCTACTATCAATGGCAATAGATAAAAAAATATTATGCTGGGTGACGAGAGTTATTGTTTATTATTTCGGTAAGTAAGCCTTTTTGTCAAATAACACCTAATAAATATGAGACTACTGTCTCTGTGTCGATCAGCATATTTATTGTATTTTATCTAATGCCATTGATAGTAGTAGATCGTCAATAAGATTGGCGACAGTTACCATTGCCTTAAATACGGGACTTAGGGGAATGCCCACAAACCTACCGATCTTACCTATGCCATAGCCTAAATTATATAATAGGTGCTCAACCTCTTGTTCAAAATTGTTACATCTATTCGTATTTTCTTGAAACGACTTCATTCTGGTCACTCAATCTACTATCGTTATATCACTATGCGACTGCTGAGCGTTGCGGAATTTGGCGGCCGCTAGTCTGCATACTCGATTTGCAGCGCCATCTATTTAGGTTTCATCCGTAATTACAGCAAACTTCCACGCTTTATTGTATGGGAATCAACAATACTTTCTAGCATTCTGATCTCTGCCTATACCTAAGATTGAACTTGCACTATTACCTACCTATATAGGTTTAAAGTTTGCACATAATATGTAAATAACGTTGCAAAGATACTTTTATAATTAGATTTTGTCTTCATTTCTCTTAGGGAAGTGCAAATTCCAATCCTCTGTGACATAAAGTGGTTCACAAAACTTTTAGTATGAGGGTCTTGCTAGCTGCTGCACTTTATTCTCTGTGGCGTAATTAAAAGATACAAGTTTGGAAGTTCTAGACTGACTCAGCTTATACGGGTAATGCAAAGTAGTTCTCGTCTTATGAGCTAATTAGAATAGTACCTACATCGTTGTTGTAACTACCCGAAGATTAGATAATTATACAATTTGTCTTGTCTGTGATATTTTTACCTAATATACTACTCTCAATCAAACCCTTTCATAATATGATATGATGAACTGGCGTCTATTATATTTATCAGTCTATATCAGGTAAGTAAAAACATTTTTATCCTCGACGAAGGCTCAAATCAACAAAATACTTAATCAAAATTATCTTTCAGATTTACCTGGTTGTAAGAAGAAACTTGGTGTACGGCTATTTCTCACAACAATTCTTTCGTTGCCGATGATTATGTAGTCGTAGTTGTCAATGCCTCTTTCTCCTCTCCACGAATACGTTACATTGCTCTGAACGCCCTCTGAAACAAAATTATATTATCGTTATTTTTAAAATAATTAAAATATCTACAAAAATCAACATTCTATCTGTGTCACTCCTTAAAGAAGATGGGAGGAATGTGTGTAAATGATATACAACGTCTCCTATCCCTGAAATTCTTAATATAATAAATACATAAGATATATGTCGCTTAGCATTTTCATGATCATTCATCCTCAGAATAATATTCCCAACTGAAGAGCAATGAATTGAGCATCAATACTACGTCGTTGGTCCTGAATCATCGAATTATCCTCAACCTTTTAAAGTAAACTGTTAAGATTTGAGGCCTTTCTTCGCATTCGCCCTTCATTCTAAGTCTACAGGCGTTTTGCCCTCTACAGGCGTTTGTAGTCTAGTCTTAGTGATGTTCCTATCCTTTTCCTACCTGCAATGTTGCGGTTGTCATCGTCCCAGGGTTATAATGGCCAACCGACATTTCACCTATACCAATTTTGTAAAGAAGAAAAGTTTGATTTTTTGTTTGTTTGTTTGACGCAAATAGGCTTCAAAACTACTGGACCGATTTGAAAAATTCTTTCACCGTTGGGAAGATACATTATCCCAGAGTGAACATAGGCTTTATTTGTTTCTCTTTACAACTTAGAGTATTTTATAGCCCGTGCGAAACTGGGACGATCTGCTAGTATACTATACGTTTTTCTCTCCAGACTATTTTAGAATTTTAGTTGCTATAAATCTATATATAGCTAGTTTGATTTCCCCAAAGCTCGTCCAATGTAAATATACATATACATAGATCTTCTTACGCATAATGTACAAGAATTAATACTTAGTAGGTACTTAGGGACTGGGCATTTACTAAATACTAATCTAGGTATCCAAATTAATTACTTAGTACTTAAATACTGGGCATTTACTAAAATATAGGTACTAACCTAGGTATCCAGACAGCTTTACAAAATCTTGATTAGTCTTAGCTTAGTGTAGCTACCTAAGCTTACTCGGTGAATGCTTAAGATGGCATAAGTAATCAGTAATATAGCCCCCAAGTCCGCTGTCAAAGCCTATAGCAACTGAAGCCAATACAAGTGGTAAGACACTGCTCGTATTTGTGGCAATAGATAAAACAATCACTATCCTGAGCGAAGCGTCAGTTGTCTAAAATCTTTTTGTTATTTATTCTGACAGAAAACTGACAGACAGACGTGACTGTTCTTAACGTAGGTATTATGTGACATATTGTACTAACAATTTTGACTTATAAATTACTATTCAACACAAAAAGTGTTTTTTAATTCACATCAGTAGAGCCTGAGATAAGCGCGTTCAAACAAACAAAATTTTCAGCTTTATAATATTGGTATAGATAATCTTATGTACTCGTATTTTGCATTAAATGATATTAATGACAGTAACTTTATTTACTGCCATTAAGTTTAATTACCTGTTATTGTATTCACTCGCAAACAGGTAGTTTGCAAGTGAATTTTATTTATTCATAAATAATTATCCGATTGAAATCAGATTTTTAATTGACGCGTAGAATACGTAATGAGCATTCTTAATTAAGTATACTTTATATTTTGGTTGCATGTCTAAAACAAGTAACGTTTAGGTACACCTCTTTTCAGTACCTATTACAGAAGGGCAAAGGGAAGGTATAAAATATAGCGCCACCACAGGCATCACGATTGCTGATTCCGTTGGTCGAAGCCCATTGCACCCTAATTTAATCTATATACGAATTTATACAAGAATGTCAAGTTCGATACTCTAATTATAACTGAAGAACGGCTGAAAAATGGTGGAGAGGTGTTTGGAGAGGAAACCAGGAGAAGGACATAAGATATTTTTTATCCCAATTTTTTTCATATATTATTAGAAGGTGCTTCAGTCAAGGAACCTATTAAAGAATAAAAATATGCCCTACCATGCTATAGGTTCCTTTTCCTTTACCGAAAGCTCGAGCTCGTTAGCAAGGAACGAACCCACGACCATCCGGACGTGAGACGGCCGCACGCCTGACTGAGCAGTCATCGACTCAAAATGTTTGATATTTACTCACGTATATCCATGGTAAGGAATGCAGTTAGAGGATCGAGCCGCTCTGCTGAAGTTAAAATAATATCTCCAGTCACGTGGAGGTCACTGCTGAATAAAGCCGTGCTTCGAGACCCTGACAGGCTGAATCTGAAATATAAACACAATATTTTCTATTTAAATCCACCAGTTATTTCGACTATATTTTCAAGTCATAGAATTACAAACACAAAAATAACAATAAAAAATACCTATCAAACACTACATATATACAGTTTCTTTTTAAAAGAAACATAAAATAAATCGTGATAAATAGGTTGACTATCTAAAGTATCTTTCATTGTTTGTCGTTATGGCAATCAAAATATATTTATCATCTACAGGGCTATTACGTGTACTAAGCCGCAGGGGGTCAATGTCCCTTTTCATTAGCACTAATAATAATTTTACTACAGTACCAACTCTGAAATCACGATAAATATCATCTGATCCATACTTGTTACGTTTGGGGCAGGCTGGTTTACGCAGCTAAGTCGCAATGGAGACTTCCAACTGGGCGAGGCACGTCTACTCCAGCCACTCGATGTTTTCCAGGAAAGCCAGCAGTTTGCTGACGCAGCTGGTCCATAGAAAAAGCTAGTAACAAAATTTCTTCCATACCAAGTAAAGTGTGGAGCAGCTCATATCTTTTTGGGATTTCTGTATTGGTTCCATAATAATGCCTTTAACATATGTTATTTATGACCAATAAAGCCTATTAGGTACCTACCTAATATTTATTCGTACTGATGAGTTCATTGACCCCCTCTCTGCTCTCTACAGGCGTTTGCAATAACTCTGTAATACTAAGTACTTGAACCTGTACTGTATTACAGCAAGCTGAATAATTGTCTCTTGAAAACTTGGAATTTACCAACCAATTATAAGCTCTGACGATTCTACATAATAATTATTAAGAAGTTCGAGTATCAAATATAATACTTATTAATCTTCTCTTTATCTATTTCAAAGATACCTGACTCGTTTTTATGAAACGAAAAAAATAATAAGGTTCTATTTTGAATCGTACTCAAGAGTAGGTTCATCTTAGAACACTTACAACGACTTATATTGCAGTGATAGGATTTCGTTAAGAGGATTATTTACTCAGAGAGATAGCTTACATTTATTGGTTGTCTCTAGATTTCTACTTAAAGACCTAAATGGGCACCCCAACACCTACTTTTGTTTAGGAGACATCTTAGGCATAATGAAATAGCACAAAGGCCTACTTATAAGCTCACATGACGAAGGTACCTTTATCTCTACTCGACAGAAGTTCTAGCGAAACAAAGGCATGTTTTCCGTTCTCGTGTTTATAAGGGTTTCCATTTATTTGCCCACACGGTGGTATAAACGGGACTACAGTCGAAAAAGTAAAGGATCTTATTTTCAAGTGCAAGTTTACCGGCCTTCTATTTCCTTTGCGGTCTCGGTTTCCGTTAGTTTTTTTACATTCAGTTGGCACTAGCCTGAAATATTTTTTTTGCATCGGGTATCGTTTCTGTACGTGTAGTCAAACCGTTCAGGTTTTTACAACTTTTGAAAATGTATGGAAATAAAATCATATCATACGTTGCTTGAACCTGCCAATGTATACTTATTGTAGCAGTCTCATAGTTATGAAGCTTTCAACCGATTTCAGGTTGATGAAAAAAATGTATATAATAGTTATGTAATAAGAGTGTATTACAGGCATATAAATTTAAGAAATTATTTATAAATTGACTTGCTCAGTACGGCGCTATGCGGTAAGGCAAATAAATATTTTGATTTTGATTTGATTTTTTTATTGAGCAGACTTTTGTTTATTGCCAAGTCGTAGAGCAAAAGTTGCTTCTTACTCGTCATTACTAATAACTCTATTATGTTGCCAGTTTTTACAAATATTTAATGTTTTGTTTGTATGCCCCTATTATAATTTATTGTCTAAGGTCAGACACAGAAAGCAGTCCTTGACACGATTATTTCCGGATTCCTTTCTTTGTAGTTCGCTGCGAGTGTCACGGTAGTTTTTAGTATTTTTATAATAATATTCTTTTTCCTTATGATTTTATTGTAAAGTCTTCAAAACTATGATAAATGAATTAAAACAAAACAAAAATTATAATTAACAAATAGTTTTATACAAAATCTGCGTCCATTCAGGTTCCATGGTCCATTGATCCACCGCTTAACAAAACTATAAAAAGAACGCCATGTGGAGGTGCTGGGATTTGAACCCAGGACTTTCAGCATGCGAAGCAGACACTCTACCACTGAGTTACACCCCCTGACAGTAAGTGTAGTCAAATTAAAAGCCACACTCTCAATGCAAAACTTGTTACGACTTTCTCTTTGATATACAACGTAAAAAAAACTGAAGTAGATAAGATACACCAATGTTTGTTACTTCTTTTCGCTCAAAAAATTTAACTGATTAAGATAACATTTTGCAAGTAGACTGGTTTAATACACATACAATGTTTTTCGAGTTTACGCGGCAATACCGCGGGCTATTTTTGCTATGATAGACAAAAGCACAGTACTTACTTCCTATCAATCAATTTAGTCCACCTCGCACCAGTCACATTGATATTCCTCATCAAGTAAGACATCTGCTGTTCTGGTAGTGTCACAGATACGCTGTTGATGATGATAGGGTCAACTGGCTTCATGCCCAAGTGTCCAGAGTCCATGAGGAAGAAAAACGTCCTCAACCCTCGCCTCAGGCATTCGATGTCGTCCATCCGGCACGTTGGGAACGGGATGGCTTTTGTGGCTGAAACTAGTAAATGTATACTTGGTTAGTGCTGGGAATTACCGATGACTTGGTCCTCTCTGAGAATTTTAGTAAAAATGGTGGCGATTCTGGTGTACATACGACTAAACAAAATTTAAAGTAACTCTGTCTCTTTTCACCATTAGTGAACAGAGTGAGACGGCACGATCTAAACCATAGAAAATGTAGTAGGTAGTTTTAGAGTTGATACAATTGGGTGTGTTCTTAAATCGCCTACATTTTCTATATTTGACGTGATTTTAGTTGTTTTGTATATGGTTCAAATCGTGCTGTCTCTTTCTGTTCACTAAAGACGAAAAGTGACAGGACTACTCTAAATTAAGTTTAGTCATGTGTTCGCCAGAATTGCCACCACTATCTACCAAATAGCGTTTTTCATATATTATAACTAGGCATTTGCCCAATAGGGCGTGTAACTACACAAATCAGCGAAACTTTGGCTTAAGGTGGAGCATGCCTAGTCTGAAATATCTCTCAAGGAGCTTGCCGGAACATAGGGCTACCTCTAGAAGCTTGGCGACAGTATTTCCTGAAGGTGATGGCTAACAGACAGCCAGCAAACAGTTCTGGTGGTACAAAGCCATCAGACTACGCGCGCACACACACACAAACACATAAACAAATACCTAGATAGATACGTCGAACTTGCAAGCACCCTTCTTTATTGTATCGGTGTAAATTCAATTTCATTTTATTTTATTCTATTGTAGTCTGCCAAAAAAGCATTCAATAAATTTCTCACTAAATGGATCCGAAGAGAGGACAGCGATCTATGCCTTTCAGACGAAGCTTACTTAAGTACTCGTATTATATATGGATAAAGCTTTACCAAAATTTTTGGTGTACAAGTTCACTTATACGTGTAAGTAATGTCTAACTGACCTTTTTGCGAGTTTTTCTTTGCCCAAACAATGTGAATATTTGAAGTGGACCCTTTTTAACGAGCGCGGAATATTAGATTTTTTCATGCGCATACTTATTTTTCGCCACCAACCCTTTTATTATACAAGTAGATAGACCTTTATGACCCTGGCTTTGCTCGCGAATAGCTGAATATGATTTTAATGCTGCGCTATAATTTAAACTCAGGCTCTTTATTTGCAAGCCGTGGTTTGATGTTACAATGGAATATACTTTAGTGTAGTTTTGAGTTCAAAATTCAAAATGTTTTTATTCATGGAATGTATGTACATAATTTAAAACCCTCAAACTGGACTGCAAGCCCCTGTAGGTTAGTTCCTTCCAGTCACTAAATTGCAATGTCGTACAATGTCGTAATCTGTTAATGGTCTACAATTTCAAATATTTGTGACATGCTTTAGTTTACTCATCTTAACAAAATCTATTATTTTATTACATTATCACTCTATTACATTTTATAAATTCCATTAGACGAGGAATCATTATCTACCTACGAGTGTGTACCTACAATAGTCATCAGCATCATCATCAGCCTGTCTACATGCCCCGTTGGCCATATATTTCCAAACCATGCCACGTAACCCTATCCTGGACCTCTCGTACCAGCAACTACTTGTTTTTCTACAGTCAGCAATGCAGATATAATTATTAATATACCTGGATTATCTGCCTCATTATAAACCCTAAGTACTGTAAATAATGTATGAGCCAGTAACATAATTTATGAACAAGTAACAAACGTTACTATGTACCTAAATTTATATTTCATGTATGTACGTAAACAGTTTTTACTGTATTTGGAACTTCAAAGACAGATAAAAAAACAGTTCTATACAAAAACTCATTCAAAGAGAAAAAGCAAATTTATTTTCGCAATTTCTAAAAGGCTCAATGATACGAGTAGTCTAGACGTACATATTATACTCAAGCCGCCTCTAGGAATTTAAGTATTAGTTACTAATGTAAGTATTTCTTTAGATTTGTCAAGTACCTACCTAGACAATATTCCAAGATTTTTTTACGAAGGGGCAATCTTTAGTATGGTACCCAACCGCGATATGGTGTAGCCGGGCTATGTGGTGATCTTAATCTTCCACTCAAACTCCCTCGGTGCCCGGATACGATGCCTGATGGAGGGTTTGGGAAACTTTTCTCTGGACCGATTTTACAAAAAAAAAAATTGTTGTGTTTGATATTGTCAAGAGAAAGACTAATGACATTATTTTTTTCCAAACACATTTTTTTAATTAATTATACCAACTCGAATTAAATATTCATCGTTGTAGACAGGAGACTAGACAATGTACTCGTATGTCGGGTCAGCTAGTAAATAAATAAATCTTATGACACATAATAGTAAATACTAGAAAATTTGTATTATGGTTGCTAACTAACTGATATACTACTTATACATCAATACTTATATCGATACATATTTAACACCCAAATCGACAGCCAACAAATCTAGTTCATCACAATATGTTAGCCGCGCCGGGAATTGAACCCGGGACCCTCTGGTTGGCAGTCCGGCATAGTAACCATAACGCCTACGCGTCCTTTAATTTGAGGTAGCTTTTGAATTTGTATTACTCGTATTTTAAGACTGAGTATTTTTGTATCCATCTTGTCTCTTTTTGTATCAATGCATACATATCGACTAATGTATCTTTATAAGATACTAGCTGACCCGGCAAACCTTGTTTTGCCTTGAAAAATAGATAGTAGCCGATTCTCAGACCTACTGAATACGCATATAAAATTGTGTAAAAATCGGTCAAGCCATTTCGGAGGAGTACGGTAGCTAAAATTGTGACATGGAAATTTTATATATAAGAAGATAATTTTAACATGCCTGTTGCCAATTAATAACTTATTAACAAAAACACAATAGCCAATAGATAATGATACAAAAACATTATGTAGTTTGACCATCATAAATAGGTATCGAGCTGATAAATCTGTAATCGTGATTGAACTCATTAATTTAAGTAAGAATGACATTAATTTAATGCTATAAATTTTTACGACGTCTACGCCTCTTGACGCCTAAAAAGCAAATTGATCACGCTCTTCCGTTTAGAGATCATTCAACTTGCTTGACCATGATTAAAGGTGCAAAAAGAATAAGCCATTGTTCCACATCCACGATCAAAAGTTACTACCGTTCCTAGATTTATTATACCCATTTATATACTTATGTATATTTTAATGACTAAGATCCTTTATTTCTCATTATGTGGATAATCATTAGGACAAAAAAATTTTTCATGATTTCAAGACATTGACATACCCTAATGACATTTTATTATAAACTTGCGCTTGACCGCATCAAACTACCTAGACAATTGCTTTAACGGTATCCGAAGTAATCTTTAGCCCTATTTACAACATATGTATACATATGTTGTAAATAGGGACAAAGGTTGCCAGGACGAAATTGCTGCAAACCATAAGGTCGCCTATTGTGCAACAAGATTTCTAGAACTGCTATTTTTACTTACTTTTAAATTGTTATGTTGAAAGATTAATAAATAAAATTATATGTACTATATTAAGATTGTATTCAAGTATCTCGTTCAAAACATAACTGGCGACAAATAAAGATTTTTACGTCCAAACTATTTTTGAAATGTCATTTCCTTGATCTGTTTACGTTGAGTTCAATAATATGCACGTTATTTCGGCTTATACGACCTTCTTATTTTACCTACATTATTCACACATGTATCACCAATGCAGCTGCTCATATTACAAATGCGAAAGGTTGTGAGAATGGTTGTATATTTAATATTCATTCACGCTCTAATGGCTAAAATTTACTTGACAATGAGATAATTTATTACTCGCATTGAAACAAAAAATATGCTTTTATCCCGCATTAACGGGGGCAACACTGCATGGCGCAGATAATTCAAGCTACTTTATTTTGTTTGAACTATTATAGTTTATTGTACTGGGTAATCTTTCAATTAAAATATGTAAATCATAAATGAGAAGCCAAAAGCTAAAACTACCAATAACATAATAATCCAAAAACACTAAAACTTAACGAACAGCTAAGGGAGCATGGGGGCAATATCAAAGATAGTGAAAGCATTGCATCATTGGATGGTAATGATGAATTTCTGGCTGAAATAAAAGCCATCATTTTGAGCACCCATAACCTCCACAGCAGCAGCGGCTTGGCAAGTTCTATAATATAAAATTAGGTTGGCCGGCTCTCACAAACCTTTTGTATCTGGTCTGACCTTTAAGGCAACCAACAAATACACGCATATCTGCATCTAAGTTGTCATCATCCCGATTCCTATCGAGCAATCAGCGTATGTTAGCGAGTCAGTTTCACGTTAAATTTCGATGAGTTCAATAAGGCTACAAACAGATGGAAATCCGTAATTTGTTTGTTATTTGCTTTTTATTTTGTTTATGGATTTATATTTTGTCATGTTTTACTTTCTTATTTCAATATTTTATCTCAAAATTGAAAAAAAAAAATGAAAAAAGAGGAAGTGGAACAAAGTTTTTTATATGTATATTAATACTCGTATATATAGTATGTTAAAATAGATATGTCGCTGACAGCAAAATGGATAAACGTAGTAGTAACTGCTTACCCGGTTGGCAAAGCTATGTAATTTTTGTAATTTCGAAAGGTATTCGGTTTCTAAAAGCCTCTTATGTCCAAATACTCAGGCTTAGACTAAATTTAGATCTAGGTACCTGCACTATATCGATCGTATCCAGGCTCCAAGAACTGACTTTCACAGACTAATACATTAAGCACGATAACTCCGCACAGCCACAGCACTTTACACAGGACCATCTTGCGGAAAACACGGAACATCAGAACCGACCGGTCCGCTGCATCAACAATATATACGCGAATATTTTCAAAAACCGGCTTTTCAACGGACCGCTTTGGCCAGTGACTATCGTTATTCATCCACAAAATGCTAAAACTTTAGTCATCACTTCTCACGGTCCAGTCCCGCTTAGATTTATAGTAGGTACTGTTAGTAGTACAAACCTGCTTGCGAGAATGTAGATGTTGAGAGCTAATGAAAACAAATGACAACTTTTGGCTAAAAATTATGTCAACGGACCAGTGCCAAGGTAGTTTGAAAGTCAAGGCTCCAATTTAGTCCTCTCCGTATACTTTTAGTTCTTCTGTGATAAATAACTTTATTGGTTTAGATCACTGATAGTTTCTAATATTCAGACGTCTCAGACTTGCTGTTTATATTATCAGCCAAGTTCTTACATGGGTATAAGTAACTTTTTTTTTAAGATTTGTTTTAATTTGCTCTCCTCTCCAGATTGTTTTCGTGAAAATTGGTTCAAGGCGCTCTCGAACAAAACTTAAGGTATTTTTGTCGAAGAATTCGTAGGTTGAACAATTTCAGCATCTGGAAATTTACATTTTTACCTTTGCTTTCCTTTGTGCGGCACAAATATTTTCTTCGACTTTGCGTTATCTTCTATTACGAGATGGTACAAAAGTTTTACTTATAAAGAATATTAAATGGAGCATACTTGGCGATTTGTTTGAGACAGTAGTAGGTATTTAGGTACTGAGGGTCCTGACCTGGCATGCATGACAACCTAAAACTATGACATAAACAATTTAATTCCTGAACCCCCAAAGTTATGCCAATCTCGCTACCTGACCACAACAAATTTGACCGTAGATCCATCCGTACCCTTCCCTGTTGAAATCACGCTCATTATAATTCGTATACAATGTTATTGAATAACTGACAAAGGGTTGCCTTTAAATTATGACATTTGCAACGAGTGTGTTTGCCAATTTCGACAAACATTTATTCTATCAAACTCGTCTATGAACGAAAACGACGTACATGAAATATTGTTTATTCATAAGTAAGTTATATTTTTTGCCAATTGAATCGATAGGGTTCAGAATTAACTTTCTAGCATTATTTATTCGTGTTTTTTTTTAATTTCTGGGTTTCTCAGCATGTCAATTTAAATATACGCGTTTGGCGTATCTTAAAGGCTTAGCTGGCGTAGTGGACTACGATAATTTTCTTTGTGTCAATTCTTGAAATTTTCTTATATATAAACTGAGACCCACTGAGACAAAAGTGGCAATGTCTTTTGAAATATTGTGCATTCAAATGAAGTTTTTATCTGTCAAGTTGACAATTTACTCACCTGTCATAACCATCCATTTTGCCGTAGACAGAGAAAGCAACATTTTGCAATGATTCTGAAGGGTAAGGAGATTGAAACCCAACCAAAGAGAATGCATGTCTGGAGGCACGTTATCATTTTCTTCTATCTACGATCGGCAACTCAACTGGTAGCCCTGTAACTATCACTTTGATATGTGGGTGTGCCCTAACAATGGTTTCATTATCTACAAGCTACGGTGCCGAGAGAGCTATTCATTCTGGAATGTCAAGCTAATGTCCTTTGTGTCTGATTAACAATCACCGTTAATATTAGAAGTATAAACGCTTGTATGTTACATCGTGCAAATTAGTTGGACATGTGCTTCACATTTTAACTAAGTTCAATTTCAGGGTCCTTGGATATATTAGTTATTTGATTTGCATAATGGTTGGTTGGTCCTCGCTTCTGGAGATCCAAGAGCTGGCAGCTATTTCTTACAAAGTTTAGCTGTTCAACGGGGCAATGCTGCCAGCATCTTGGGAACTCTGCCCCGCAGCGACAGCCTGGATGGTGGAGCTTACTCTAATTTAAATTGTAGTGTTTAAGTTTATATATAGTATTTTAATTGTTTTTTCTCTTGTTATTTGTAAATAAACATTTTCTATTTGCATAATTAGTTTTTTCTGTATTGTAATGTACCCGAGCCAATCATGGAAGGTACAAGGCTCTTGCTCATGGATTGTCATACGCTGCAGCCAGTTTTAAGAGTTCCGTAGTTCTTCAAATAATGCTTCAAGTTTTCTTTTATATATGCCATATGTCTGCCTAAATCTAAATTCTACATATGAAAACATAAATTCTTGAACTTTGGTACACAATAAATGAAACAAACAAATTAATGATAATTGAGGATTGAACGCGCGAAAATTTTGATTTTAATATGTAAAATACTGGTGAATATTTATGTAATGAAGTTCAAAACAATAGTTCTTCATTTTTGGGCTTGAGTGTTTGAGAAAAATATTATACTGTCATCAGGCTTAACAGAACTCACGGATTTATCCTGTTGCGTCACTCCTCATACTCCGTTTACCCTGTTACGTCTAAATAAGTAACCACAATCTATAAAATTTCCGTGTCACAGTGTTCGTTACCGTACTCCTTCGAAACGGCTTGACTAATCTTTACCAAATTTTATTTGCGTATTCAGTAGGTCTGAGAATCGACTACTAATATCTATCTATTTTTCATATCACTAAGTGAGGCAAAAAAACGTTCGCCTGGTCAGCTAGTATTAATATAAATTTGCAAGTCAAAAAAGAAAAAAGTAAAAAAGTAAATCATAAAGAAGAACTTTAAGACCTTTTTCAACTACACAACAGTTTCTTCTACTTTTCCAGTTGTCCCGAATACATTTAGAATATTTTTCCCTAAGTCCCTGACCCAAGCAAATGATCTGCACTAATTTAATGAGTGTCCTTAGTCTGTCTGTAACAATAACAATTGTGTTCCAAGATCTTTCTCTTCGTGTCTATCGGTAAAGTGGCACAAAGACAGACGAATAAAGGAAAAAATATCTTGAAAAGAAAATATCTAACTAAATGGTTTTTTTACTTTGGTTTTATTATATCGGACAAACTGTTAAAAAATATAAATATCAATCATCTTATATGCGCCGTTTGGGGTAGAAAATCTTTGACCATATAGAGAGAGAGCGCCATGGACTCTTTTAGAGATCTTTCGGGTCGTATGGACAAGTTGACTCGTGACCAAAATGTGAGTATCCATAAACAGTGGGATAATGCAGCCAGCATTTTGGGATTGAAGATTTATTTACATAGTATTTTTGAATTCAGATTTGTGTTTTTTTTTTCGATAAGTATAGAGATTAAGATAAGTTTCAAGTTAACAATCCTATAAATAGTTATGTTTGTACATGTAATAAAAAATGAATGTTTACCATCTGATTCTATGCAAATTCAGGCGAGCGTATCTCATCGTAGACCGTATCATAATAGTAACATACAAGTATAGATAGTTAATTTTTATTTGATGATCAAATTACCTGATGATAGGTAATCTATGGTCAAATATGAGCCTATTCAGAATATAAAATAAAAGCTGTAGACACCATAACTGACTGAGCGGTCATCACTTTATTAAAAAATAATGTTTAATTCTGTCAATATTAATAACCTTCACCAGAAAATTTCCGCAGCGAGAAATTAGGTAATTATGTGGCAGAAAATGAATAATTTAACATAAAGGAAATTAAGAGGAACAAGAATCTCCATATAAGACGGAGAGGTATACGTCCCATGCAAAAAGCTATAGAAAATGCAAGGGAATACCCAAGGAAAGTAAAGCCATTATTTATGTATAATGGGCCTTACGATCGGGGCCTAGTTTAAACTGTTTGACCTTTCCTTCGTTTTATGGGTTTTTTTACGGGAATACCAGAGAAATATCAGCGTGTGGATTTACCTAGATACTCGTACCGTAAGGTTAGTTTGATTTTTATTATGTATGATAAACTTGCGCTTGACCACAACTCACTTGATGTTCACATTGCGGTCTAGAATGGAGCGCGCTTGCATAGATGAAACCTGTTCACTCTCGCCTCGAAGATAGTAAGGTTGTAGTTAAGTGGGTACAGGGATTCCGGCAAGGAGTTCCACAATTTGGCCATCCGTTCTATAAATGTGAAAGAATCCTATTCCGTGTAATGCATAGGATTAGGAAAAAAATGAATGTAGAGATGACGGCTGATAAAATAGTGTAGAAGCAAAAAATAGGCTGTGCCGACCCTACCTTGCAGAAAAGGCGAAATCAAAGAAGAACATTGCATAGAGTTTGCCAGTTTATTTACCCTTAAATAGTTACTATTATATTCTATTTTAGGAGGTACTGACATTCAATAGGTTGTTATAATTTATTATTAACCTACTGAATGTCAACATATTTTTAAATTTCGAAGTCATTATAGATTTGATCAATTCGAAGTAAAAACTTACAAAGGTGCTCTAACTACGTAGTTGACGAAAGTTTAGCTTCCTACATAATGATTATTATAAAAAAAAAAACACTTGTCGTCAGAAATGTTTGCCACAATTAGGTATAATATACATTCAAACAAAAAGATCGCCACTCGAGTGCATGGCTCTTTATCGGCATTACCGGTCCACACCTTATTTGTTTTATTATTATTGAGTGCAAAAAACTCGAAAAACTGCAGTTTCAAGCGATTGTTTCTTGGGTGTGGTGGGTCTGTCATAATTATTGTTTCTACCTTCTTTAGTCTCTTTATGTCAACGGATGGATCACGGATGTTTAAATATGATATTCATATATGGTCTGTTGCAGGTATTCCAATTACTACGTTTTATTACTGGAGAAAAATACCTTTGTTCAAATGTATACAATTAGTTGGATTTAAGAGGTAAATGGGTATTTGGAAAAGAACAGGACCTGTTTTCTTATATTATAAACAAGATATATACTGATAATATACAGAAAATACTTTTACGTGTTTATTAGGTATATACAGAGTCAGTGAGCGGGAGTTTATGGAGCAGCGAATGATATATAAAAAAAGATTTTCATCTGCCGCCTTGCACCTAACAGTGTATTCCTGCAGCCTCCTGAGAGAGCTAGATATTCCACACTAGGCATGCTCCTTGTTAGGCCGCAGTGTCGGTAACTCGCGTGGATGCGCGCCCTGCTGGTGAATGAGGCCATCTTTTAAAGATGATTCATCGGGTTGTTTTAGAGTCATATGTAGGCAAAGCTTTTTCACAAATCCCTCGTTCACTCCGCTAGCCTCTTTCACGGCTTTTTTCTCTCATCTCTGCCCATTCCGCTCGCAGCCCAGCTTTGAAAGGTTTTAAGGTAAGGTATTTTAAGGTAAGCACTTAAAAATTATCACGTTAGCTGCTCGGAATGCCTAAGTTAACTGCTTCTAAACATTGATCTTTATGTATTATCCAATATTTTACTTTACTTTATTTACATTTGTAAACTGATATTTCATCTCATCTCATCATTTGCCAATAAAAACGGAGACCCACAATGTTAGAGTTTCAATAAAACAAATGCTTTATATGTACTTGACATAGGCTGAAGGACCAATAAAATGTAAATCAAAATGTTTGACAACGAAACCCGAAGGAATTCGAGAATTGGATTTATATGGCCGGTGCTACCAAAATAATTTGAAAGGCTTTTTCTAGTCTAGGCATTTTGTAATCCGGGTTATTCATATTTTTTAAGCGAGTAAGTAACCAATAAAATCTTCTTTATATTCCAATGTAGGTTTTAAGCCAGCCTTTATAGACATAGATAATATAAGTAATGCATATAACGGATTACAAACTCGTAGACTTGTTGAGACCCTTCTCTTTTCCGGTCCAAAAAAATACTACCTGGTTAGCAATGGTCCAATGTGTATAACAATAAAAAACACTTTTCAGTTTCAGAGTTTTAAGAACTGGTACTGATAATTTAATCTAAAAAAAAAACGAGACGCATACACACACAAAATAAACCCAGATCTCATTGCGTTTCCGAATATACAAAATGCTTGTCTTTATTCCCAATGCCATGTTCAGATGTTAAAAGCACATTAAAATATTGGAGTACCGTTTTTTACACAGATTATACACATTACACGGGTTTAACACTTATTTTTCGCACGCATGCCAAAATCACGCCGTTTATCGTATCGGTGACAGGTTATCTGTGGAAGGCATAAATTACATCTCTCTTACGATAAAAAAATTACAGTATACTTTCTGTATTCGCCTCAGTAGACCCGACAAAATCCGTGCCTCTCGCGCGGTAATAGTTTTTTATACAATTATGGGTAGAGTTATCAAGAAAAACCCGCGGAGATTAGTAAAATAAATGATTGTTTTTTAAATAAGTTCTGCCAATGATATCTTATCGTGTTGGTGACTTAAATTATATTAAATTACATTGCAATGGATTACTAGGGATTGGTACAGTTGGTATACGACTATATTTAGCTTACACTTATACCTATTATACATAAATATGATCTAAATATAAGATGTATGTACGTACATCGAGATTAAAATGTATATTAAAACGACCCTTCAAATAATTTGGCAATTATTCTTCTGCAGCATTAAACCTTTGGCTCTTTCCAAAACCAGCCATTAAAGTCTAGTCTGATAAATTAGCCACTTACGCGAAGCAAACATGCAGCCGGAAAGTTTCAGAATTTTGTATGTTTTAGTTTTAAATAGTTACTAGCTGACCCGGCAAACGTTGTTTTGCCTTATTAATTATTTTTATTCTAGTTTCTTGACAAATTCTAGTATAATTAAAATGTTACTTACTTATTATAAGTGTGTATGGTATATGCGTGAAATGGGTATGGAGCGCCATGAACAAACGTTAAGGGAATATAAAAATAACAAACGCCAAAAAATATTATGTTCAAGTTTTTATAGTTTATTACCTAATATTACATATCACATATTAATTACGACAGGAACAATAACAAACTACATCAATATTTTAATGCTATAGCGTGAACCTTATCCATAGCACCAATTACCTCTTTTAAATGAGCATTATATTTAATACTGAGCTCATACTGGAATAATAGACGCAATAAAATTGTTGTAAAAACAAATAACCGACTCCCATACCATATCTATTTAATAGTGTATACTTTAACAAACATTTATTTGTTCTTCTTAGATGGCACCGAGGCCAAGAATACAGGATAAATAAAAATTGAAAATAGCATTTTTATAAGTTAATCAAATAAAGTCTTCGATGGTACTTATGTGTAGGCATATTTGTTCGAGCCGCTTGAGCATAAAGATTTCCAAAGCAGAACAAATTACATAATATTTGTAGTGTCGTAAGCTATGACCCAAAACGTCCTAGGACCAATCGCGAGCGAAGCGAGCCGGACGCGAGCGTAGCGAGCTATGCGCGAGCGAAGCGATCGCGAAAAGTTTTAGCATAATATTTGTTCGAGCCGTTTGAGCATAAAGAAGTCCAAAGCAGAACAAATTACATAATATTTGTAGTGTCGTAAGCTATGACCCAAAACGTCCTAGGACCAATCGTGAGCAAAGTGATTCGAAAGCGAGCGCAGCGAGCTATGCGCGAGCGAAGCGAGCGCGAAAAATTTTAGCATAATATTTGTTCGAGCCGTCTGAGCATAAAGAAGTCCAAAGCAGAACAAATTACATAATATTTGTAGTGTCGTAAGCTATGACCCATAACGTCCTAGGACCAATCTCGAGCGAAGCGAGCCGAATGCGAGCGCAGCGAGCTATGCGCGAGCGAAGCGAGCGCGAAATTTTTTAGCATATTTGTTTGAGCCGTTTGAGCATAAAGAAATCCAAAGCAGAACAAATTAAATTTCATAATATTTATAGTGTCATCATCATATTTGTTGAAAATTTTTTGCTCATACGTTCGGGGTCTAGTTTATTAGTACATCAAATTTTATAGCTTCTTCTACGTAAGAACTAAGTGATCAAGTTATGTTGTCGAGAGTTTTTCAAGCCCCTGCCTTAGTTTAACGATTGTTTGTACTAAGAGGACCTACAATTTAACGTATAATCCGATCCACAGTAGCGCACAGATGAAAATACATTTTTTTACAACAGTCATGTGCAAGAGAGGTTATGCGATAAAGCGACTTACACGCGGGTGGAACCGGGGGCAACAGCTAGTAGTTAATAAGAGAGTTACATTGATATAGCAAAATGATAATTGTTAACAATACTACTACTGACATACGATACATAAACAATAACGAAGGTCGAAATTTGTGTAAACAGTGAGAGAAGTCTGGGAAGAAGAATTTTGTGAGTGAAACAGGAGACCGACTTCAGTTTATAGCATAGTGTGGCATTTCACTCACCAGTAAAGTAAAAGCGCGGCAAATAATAAGTATTTAAAATTGGTAATACTAAGCATATGTATATCAGGTTAAATTTTGTTAGTTTCTTCAAAAAGAAAAAGATTTTTACTCGAAGTATAGTTAGACACTATATTTGATCTGTTATCAAGCGAGATGAAAAATGAATAAAATACTAAAATGGCCATAAAAAATAGGGGTTTATGATAAAAAGTAAAAAATTAGGTTTGTATGTATTTTTTAATGCCAGTTCATATAAAATTCAAATAAAAAAAAACGTCGAAAAAATAAAAAAATATATTTAAGGGTGAACAACCCTTATCACTTAGGGGTAAAAACGTTCCACGTTGGCCGATTCTCATACCTACTGAATACGCATATGAAATTTGGTAATGATCAGTCAAGCCGTTTCGGAGGAGTTCGGTAACAAACACTGTGACACGGAAATTTACTAAACTGGCCATAAAAAAATAGGGGTTGATGTTAAAAAAGTAAAAGTTTAGGGTTGTATGTATTTTTTAATGCCACTTCATATAAAATTCAAATAAAAAAAAATCGTCGAAAAAATAAAAAAATATATTTAAGGGTGAACAACCCTTATCACTTAGGGGTAAAAACGTTCCACGTTGGCCGATTCTCATACCTACTGAATACGCATATGAAATTTGGTAATGATCAGTCAAGCCGTTTCGGAGGAGTTCGGTAACAAACACTGTGACACGGAAATTTTATATATAAGAATAAGATATTTGGCATAATCATAATGAATTAATTTTAAGTACGCAGAGTACACTTTGCACTTGGATGGATATTATGTAAACTACGTGTCAACCAGATAACGAGGCTGTTAATGTCGTTTGTAGATTCCTTTCTTTAACTAACTATTAGATAATTTATCCTATACAATTATTAAATAAATTCAATGGATTGCAATCAATGGATATCAGTATATTTCTAGATATATTTTATTTATGTAACTTCTCTAATAAATTCAGAAAAAGGAAGTGAAGTGTCTAATTTTCTGTGATTCATAGTGACATCAGAATGCCAAATATGTATGGATGCAAGGTGAACGAATAAATTGATACAGGTTTACGGTAGACTACATACTTATTATTATACTCATAGTTATACATATTTAAATGTCTTTGAAAAATGCGGTTTTAGGATACATTTTGGCAGCTGCTCTGACGTCGTGGACGACGAATGCATACGCCTTCTTAGCAATCTGACAAACAGTTTGCTTCCTGTAGTTGGTTTTGTTCGCTGCATAGGCGGCAGCGTTAGATTTCGCCAGTGGATCTGGAATTGTTAAGAAACAATTATTTAGTAAAGAATCGTTAATTTAAAAGCCCCCGATAAAACCTCGCGGCCATTTTGGATTTGAAATGTATTATAGTGTACAGTATTTATTCTACTAGTCGAGTCCTTTCATTTGGCACCCATATTTGGAAAGATAAAAAAAATATAATTAAGTTTTGCGCTGTTTTTCAGCCGCGGCCATCAATGGACGGATTTTCATCAAACATAGCTAAGCTCACTCTCGCTTTATGTTTTCATCGATAAAATACAATTAAATTCGGTGCATCCCTTCGGGAATTGCAATGCCACATACAACCAGACACACACATATACGTCAAACTTATGACACCTCTTCGATTTTCGGTCAGGAGTTCAAAATATAACTTCAAGCGTAGATCGATCAATAAGCAAGGACCTTTCTTCAATCTTCAGATTAAGGTGATAAGTACCAGACTCATTTTTTTTACATTTGAATGAACTTACGCTTGACCACAATTCACTTTATTGCGATATTGTGTTCGTAGATGGAGCGTGCTTGCTCAGAAAAATCCGGTTCACTTTTGCCTTGAAAACCGGTAGATATTACAGTTCTCGGATAACAAGGCGTTTGGCAAAGAAACTTGTGGTATTTTAGAAAATACTTTCCTCGTCATGCGTCCCTATTCGGTACGGGGCTATTTATTATTTAAATTTCGCAGTTTCAAGATTGTTTCAATTGTAAAAGTCGTCCGTATGGTAAGCCCATATCGTTTGTAGAATCAAACCCATCCGTGTAAAGTTGAATATGCGGAGTCCTGCGAACTCACAACTTTCAAACGGCTGAACCGATGTACTTCATGCACATTTGACATAGAAAGAGTGTCGACTCTGGGATACTTTTTATTCCGCGCTAATGCAAGTAACACAGAGGAGTGCTAAACTAAACGTATTTATGGTGTTAATTGGCCAATGATCATGGTGCATTCCGTAATTAGCGTAGGTAAAAAAGTGAGTTTGAAATTTTAATATTACATTAAAACCTACTCTTGGCTTCGTGTTTGAATAATTTTGATAACCGATGATATAAGTAATTACGTAGAGGATGTTTATACAAGATAACATCATAATGATCTCAGCATACTTGCAGTTAGATTGAATTTGACCAAAGGTCAGACTTAATGAGATTATACAACTGCTTTGAAAGTAAAATAGGCCATATTGACAACGTTTGTTTACTTAATAAATACAATATTTAAATAATAATAATAAAGCCATTTATTCCAAAAACTCCTAATACAAATTTATGTTAAAAAAAAATTACGTTTAAAAAATAGTTACGAGTTTTGGACCCCTATTTGGGTAAAGGCCTCCTCCATCTTTTCCCATAACTCTCTATCTTTGCCTAGCTTCATCCAGTCGTTTCCTGCGACGTGGGTTATGTCATCAGCCCACCGTTTTACAAACCGGAATTACAATATTTGCAGTTTGACAAATATTTTCCATCGGGTGTTTTCATCAAATCAAAATCAGAGCTAAAATTTAGGTACATATAAAAGTAATAATAATATATGTGTGATTGTAATTTTTTTGAAAGGCGACATTCTGTGAAATTGAAATTTGTTATCAAATTCAAATTGCTTTTTTTCAAGTACGAGTATCAAAGACGCACAACTAAATATAATACTAATAAACAATGAAATAATAACGCTTATGTTATGCACTAGGAACCTAGATTAATTAGCATTTCCAGGGATGTCACAGTTGGCCTATGGTAATACATTTTTTTTTTATCTTTAAACACGGTTATAAATGCGAGGCCTAGTTGGATTGAATTTACAGAATATAAAACGAGTTTTATTGTTTCTGATAATGTACCAAAACTACTAGTAGGTATACTTTGTTTCAAGTTATATTACCACTACAGTACAAGTTTACGCTAGGATATTCGAACAACAATCTTGATAAATTGATAAATTATTTTGTTTTGATCAATATGAGACTGGAAATAATATATTTGAAACTAGCTGGTCACGACCTAACTGATCAAAAAACCAAAAGAAGAGCAATGAACCCATTAACAATATTAATGAAGTGATTAACATCACTCTTTTAAGAAAATACTTTTTAATATAATACTAGCTGCGCTTCGCAGTGTCATATGGAACGCCGTACCCGGTAGATATAAAAAAAAGCTTGTTTGTTAATGCAGAGTCTAATCTAACCTACTTAAAAAAGTCTACTTAGAGACTAGTAACAAACATACACACTAACATACTTATTGGTATAAGAAAAAGGAAGTAGGATTATAATATTTGTAGGATAGGTTAGGATGGGCTTGCGCTTGTCCGGAAGAAACCGGTTCACTATCTTTTTATAGACAGTGAGATAGTCTCGAGAATTGAGAAGATAGTTCAGTTCACAGATTACTCGTATAATTTTTTCACAGTGTATAAGTTTCGTTGTATGTGGAAGCAAAACACTTAGTTCAGATTTTTGGAGCTTCCAGTGTATTAGGCACTGTGTCTCCTAGCCGTCTCCCAAATCATACAGTAGTAAAAGGCGCCAAGGGAATTAGCTCGTGCCTAATTCCGAAATGGAACCTTGCGGCGATGCTCCAAATTATGGAGTTTCGCATTGCACTGGGAGCCATTACCCGTCTCCAACGCCTGAAGCTTGTATTTAGAAGATCCATCTCAAAGGTGCAAATTATACTCCATACACGACCGAACTTCCTCATGATATACATAGAGCCAGCAGCTCAGTATGGAATCAAACTATTTCTGACTTCGGAGTCAAAATCAAAATTCATATTTTCATATTAAATGGGCTTGCACTTGATCACAATTCAACTCATGGTAAGTGATATTGTGAATGTGTGAAGCACGCTTACCCAGAAGAAACCATTTCATTTGTCCCTTGACAACTGCTAGATAAAAAGTTTTGAGGAACAGAGCAAAGCAAAGAATTCCACACCAAGGTGGTTCGCACAATGAAGGCGTTGCAAAATATTTGGTGCACATCTTTGGTTTTTCCACAGTAAAACGATGTTGCCTTGGTGTTTCCCCGCTCGTCCGATCATGAAAGGGGACGGGAGGAATTAAGTAGTGTGATTCCATCGCACAAACTGAGCAAACTCAGAACCTATAGAAAATCGAAAGGCTGGTTACTATGCGACGGTGCTCAAGGTTCTGCAACTTTGCCTTGCTCAGAGCATTCAGTTGCCAATGAGCTTCTTTTCTCTCTGCATTATCGTCTCTAACGCCTTGCTAGCTTGAAAATAAATATTTATTACTCGTATAATAATATGTATATGAACATACCTTTTTCTAATGCTTGCATAAGTTCATCACTAAGAGATACGGAGGGTTCGGCATTAATTTCGCAAGTTACAGTTTCTGGTCCAACGTTAAAATAATCAATTCCTTGCCTTTTTTCAAATTCATAATTGTACAGAGTTGTGCCGAATACGCCTGCAAAATAATAGTGAACAAAATCGTTGTTATTTGAAGCATTATAATGTCATTTAAAACTAGTGGTTTGGCATTTAATATTCTCAAAATGAATGAGTAATTATTATTAAACTGCAATAATTTATCTAATTAATTTTGTTAATACTTGAATACGGAATGATTTTCTTCATCTGTTTTTTTTTAAACTCTTACAGCTAGGCAATTAACCAGCAGAAATCGTAACCACACGAGTTAGTGACACTCCAACCTGGGGTGGAGTATGCCTAGTCTGGAATAATTGGTTCTCAAGGAGGCTAGCTGAAAATACTGTATAAAGACTGAAAATATACTGAAAATAAAGTATAGGGCGATAGATTTTTTAACTTGAGGGTGGTTAATTTTTAAACACCTGACATATACTAGAGAATTTCCTGCCACCACGCTATGGGTACCCCACGATGTTTTCCTTTGCCTAAAGCTCAAACTCAAGCTTATAAAATATTTATTTTTATATTAGGCTAAAGGCTTTTTTTAAGATAATGGATAATTAGGTTTGGGCAAAAGATTAGGTCGGTGCAGAAAATATAAGATCAGTACAAAACTTACTAGCAATCGCTGTATATACCCCCGAAAAATGTTTCCCTTGCAACTCAATATCAATATCCGAAACGATATTCAAATTTGCCTTTGTTTTCAATAACACTGATTTGGCTTCGGTGTTCATTCTGTAATGAAATAATAAATAATAATGTTTATTACGCAGTATGTTGCGTTACAATTTCAGCTACATAAGGTACAAAGAGCACTCTAATGTCAAAATGAGCGGCCAAGAATTTGACAGGATATGGTCACGTAAGGGAATCAGATTCCATCACATATTGTTATAAAATAGTAATAACAATAAGTTTAGCGCACCTAGTAAGGTGCGCCATCTAGTTTGCTTGTTCTTAAAATGTGCTTAAACAGACAAAATATCAATAAAAATAAATAAATATTTTACTTATAAATAATACATTATGACTTCTTTAAAACATTTTCTGATTTAGCTGGAATCGGTTAGCAAAAATTTAGTTTTTTTTATTGCGAAAATCAAAACATGTACCTATTTCGCTGATAAGTAAAAAAATAAAATGTCTTGTACACCTTGTTCAAAACTTACGTTTTGAACAAGGTTTACCTTTTACATGTTAAAGCAAAAACTATTAAAATAACCAAGAAGCAAGATCCAAAACCAGAACTGGTCATATAGTTAAACTTATACTACACGACTACATACAAGTAATACTACTACAGCCAAGTAAGCAGTAGGACGTTCGAACTAAAACTTTCGAAAAACCAAAGCATGTATTTTTAATTCTTTTTGAGATTCCACAAGGGCAGGTACATTGACATTTAAAGAGAGCAAGGTTACTCACTGGAAATCAGATATCTTCAGGTGCCGCAGACCTGTGACGTTTAAGTTCTTAAAGTGGAATATGAGTCTCATTTCTTTATCCACTTCATAGGAGAATGGCTCTATTAAAGTCAGTGGATCTATAGGTTTGACATCGGTGTCTGGTACTCCTCTATAAGTTTCCTCTAAGAACTGCTCTGTGAAACGGCTAAGGCATTCCATGTCGTTTATATAACATGGTTCTAGCGGTTTAACTGAAACAAAAATACAACAATTTTATTGAAATTCTACTAATAATTGTTGTTATATTGTTTTTCGCGCATAGAGAAGATAAAACTTGCATCTTGTCGTATGGTCCTAACTGACTTAAATCAGTTTAAAATGTTACGCGATCTCGCTTGTGTTGTTAGTATTGGCGTTTCGCCGCATGTGGTTGTATGTGATGGTACTCTTTACTTTTTTGTACCGATCAGTTGTAAATGTACATCAACGTTACATCTATGTTTTGCATTCGAAAAGTTTTTAATTTTGATACGTTTAATATGACATTTACTAAACAGGCTAATTCTTATTTTTAGAAACTAGTTGTCGTGAGAGACACTTATAATGTATAGTAACACTTCTTTATGATTGTTGAATTTGCAACAACTTTGTATCTATCTAGTCTATGTTTTTTTCCCAACATCAAAAATTGATAAAAATTGTAGAGAGGAAATGCATGTGACTAGAAGAAGTATGGATATGATTGTACAAAGTAGCGGAAGTATAAGTCGACCAAGGGAGACGTGGATGAATTGTGTTAATGAGGATATGAAAGAAAAGGGAGTGAATGTAGATAATAAAATGACTGACAGATTCGTGTGGAATAGGACTAACTTGCTATGCCCCTTACCAATGGGAAGTAAAAGAAGAAGAATCGAAAAAAGAAAAAAAAATACACACCTTCTGAAACCACAAACAGTAAAATTCCAAGCAATATACAAATAAAATTATACATATTTCACTAGCCACTGAATGCCCAACACTTAAACTAACTCAACTGATACTGAGGTCTAAATAACAACCAGATAACGTTATATAATAAATAGCTGATTAAATAAACAAGTCATTACAAAGTATTTAATTCTAAATATATTTGAAACGCGCGGACTCACTTGGGTGAATATTACAGTTTTTAAATTATATTTATTAGTCGTGGTTTTGATTAAAGGATTAAATAACGATAGTATAATTTAGCTTTGTCATAGTATAGAGAAAGTAATGGAAATAATAATTGATATTCACTATAGCTAAGGGAATGAATATCTATAACCATTCAGGTAATTATTATTTTTTATGAGAGTATTTAAGTAGAAAGGCCTACAATGCTCATCACAGTCGCATAAACAAATCTTCTACGCACTTTAATTATACAGGATCTTTGACCCTAAGCACACCATCCTTAACACCTTATGGACACCTGAGCAAAATACTACTATATTTCATTGTTGTTTGGGAATTAATCGATTTGGCAACGTGCGAATAATTTTAAATGCACATATTTTCTACAGAATCCCGTACATTAAAAATGTAAGAAAGAAAAAAAGAAAGTTTAATAATAGAAGTATTGAAAATATGTATAACAAAAAATAAAACAAAATGTAAAACAATGTTATACATACTTTAAACCTTACCATTCATGAATAAATGTATAGTTAGAAATCCGATATTATGGAAAAAAATCTTCAAAAAATAAAAATAAAATAAACAATCAATCAAACATATTAATTATAGTAACTGTGTATATATAACTTTTTATCGCTTAGGTAACTACTTATATTTGACGAGCAATGCACGCGGAATTACCATGACTTTATTTGCTTGAACAATAATTCCTAGAAGAGTTATACATTGATGTATTTGGATAATACCCTCTATAATTATTCATTTCGATGGATGTAATTTCAACCTAAAACCAATCATACGCACAGTTGGACCGATGAAAGCAAATTTAGATAGCTAATGCAGTGACTCTACGCTCGTTCTACCAAATACTTTTTTAATTACCCTTTCCAATGTTTTTTTTTGCCTTTCTTATACCTATGTAATTGTTTAATCCCATCGATCTATTCTGATCAAGCCAAGCGAACAATACAACTTCCATTTCCAAAGTAGAAACTTGGCAGAAACTATTAACATTATGATTTTGAGTTTCCAGGCGATTCGAGATTGCCAAGCTAAAACCACGAGAACAGCCGAACATTTCCGGGCCACTTGATAACTGTCCCGAAATTAGATCACCCGTCCTGCGGGGGAATTAATTTTGGACCCTAATCAAACTTGGTCCATGTTGGGAGAAGTCAGTTAAAGTCGCCTGTGAGATATAAGATACGTGTAAGACACATGTTACTCGGCTGAGACACTGCTAACTTTGCGTTACGGATTGCGGTTGGCGCTTTTTATAAATTACATATTACAAATACAATTCGTTTTATTTACATTTGTCAATGGTTGCGACGATCTCGTTTGCGTAGATAGATAGATATACTCTTTATTGCAACACAAAAGGAAATAGAAAACAGAGAAAAAAATAAAGAACTTAAGTGAGAGATAAGTGGCGGCCTTATCGCGGAAAACGATCTCTTCCAGAATCTATACTATAAGACTCTTTGTCCTGACCTATTCATTCATTCATCTATAGACAACGCAGAGCCCAAACGGCTGGTCCTAGGGTTGTGAAATTTAGAGGGTGTATTTGTTTTGGTATGCAGACGCGTACTAAGAACGGATTTTTGGAAATTCCACCCCTAAGGGGGTGAAAGGGGGTAAAACAGTTTGTATGAAACTTCTTTGTTTTTGAACTTATAGCAATGAAATTTGGAATATGTATAGTTTATGTAAAATTAAAAATAATGGTATCAAGTTTTTTTACCAGGGGTGAACTAAGGTTTTGTTATGGGGGGTGAAAGTTTGTATGGAAAAATCTTTATTTATCAAGTTAAAGTCTTAAAAGTTGTTATGGTAGTAGTTTATTGAATGGTTAAATTAAAATTTTAAAAACATTTGCCAGGGGTGCATTAAGGGGGATGCCATTGGGGTTGAAAGTTAAAAATGAAAGTTTTGTGTTTTTGAACTTAAATGTGTAAAATTTGGAGTGTGTATATATTATAGTACTTAGACGTGTACTAAGAATAGATTTTTTTGAAATTCTACCCTTAAGGGGGGTGAAAGGGGGTAAAACAGTTTGTATGAAACTTCTTTGTTTTTAAACTTCCAGCAATGAAATTTGGAATATGTATAGTTTATGTAAAATAAAAAATAATGGTATCAAGTTTTTTTACCAGGGGTGAACTAAGGGTTTGTTATGGGGGGGTGAAAGTTTGTATGGAAAAATCTTAATTTATCAAGTTAAAGTCTTGAAAGTTGTTATGGTAGTAGTTTATTGAATGGTTAAATTAAAATTTTAAAAACTTTTGCCAGGGGTGCATTAAGGGGGATGCCATTGGGGTTGAAAGTTAAAAATGAAAGTTTTGTGTTTTTGAACTTAGAGGTGTAAAATTTGGAGTGTGTATATATTTTAGTATTTAAACGTGTACTAAGAACGGATTTTTGGAAATTCCACCCCTGAGGGGGTGAAAGGGGGTAAAACAGTTTGTATGAAACTTCTATGTTTTTGAACTTCTAGCAATGAAATTTGGAATATGTATAGTTTATGTAAAATCAAGTTTTTTTGCCAGGGGTTAAATAATGGTTTATAGGGGGGAGGGGGGTGAAAGTTTGTTTGGATTTTTTATTTATTTATCAATTTAACAGTCTTGAACATTGTTTTGGTTGTAGTTTATATGGTGGTTAAAATAAATTTGTAATGATGTTTGCTAGGAGTGAATTAAGGTATGCCATTGGGGTTTAAAGTTCAAAGGGAAAGTTTTGTGTGTTTGAAATTAAATACTTATGAACTGGAATTTAAGTATGTGGTTTACTTAGTGGTATGATTCACGTATTCTTATTATTAAATATTAAAATAATGGCTTGGAGAAAACGATCTAATCTGTAGCATCACCACCAAAATAGCTAAAACAGAGGTTAACTAGATCTCAGGAATCGAATGAGGAAATACAGGTGCGGCTTATTTTGATATCGTAGCAATGTAGTGTTTATATAAAATTGGCACGGGAATAGGATACAATAGATTTTTCCACAGGTTACGCAAAAAGCGACCTACACGCGGGCGGAGCCGCGGGCAACCTCTAGTAATAAATAATAGGCGTAATAGTTACTATGCCAGATTGCCAGCCAGAGGGTCATCTTTGTGATGAACTAAATATATGTCAGCTGTCAGCCTGGGTGTTCAATACATATGTATCGGTATAAGGTATGTATGTATGTATATTTAGTATATTAATTGTGTAAGCAACCATAATACAAACTAGAAATGTAACTAGAAGAGTAACTCCATAATTACCATTGTCGCTTAGAATTTGGATCCATCTACGCACACAATTATACTGCTATTCCAACGAAACACACAAACACAAAGCTCGCACGCGATTGGTCGCATCCAGGTCACGCCACCGACTATTTGACGCGGGCGCGTGGAGAGCTGTTTTGCCCCGCCCACCGCGGTATTTTACACGTGTAAAATACCACGGTGGGGTGGAAGCATTTTATGGTCCAAATTACTTTTTTATTTATTCTAGTTTGCTGATTTTAACACAATTCTTTGTTTGTAGCTGCAAAAACTTAATATTCTTGCCGTTAGTGGCCCACTGCTGGGCCTAAGCTTCTTGCATTTAATTTATATGCTCTGATATGGAAAGTTTCACTAGTTTCTTTGACAAAGCTATTATTTTACTAGATTGCTATAAAAAAATACCTTTCTTCGTTCGACTTACTTTCTGGTTCTCAGAAATATAAAAGTAGCAAGGACAAAGTCTGCGCACTTCTATTTTCATAAACTTGAGTCAACTGTTTCGCAAATTCGGTTTCTACAACGTTTGAGAAAATTTCCCTCTACGCCGCTGGCTTAGGTATTTAGTACTTTATATGGAAAAGCTTAAAAGACAACCGTTTTATGAAATTATTTTAACGCTGAATTGAGGCAGATAATGTTTCACATAAATAGATCTCTTGAATACAGAGATCTATTAATAAAGGCGGATAATGTTCAACATAAATAGATTTCATACACTGAGATCTATTTATGTTGAGATTAACAGATCCAATAAATTTAATTTATTTACAATTTGAGAGAAAAAGGGTTTCCATTAAAACCGTTGTAAATACTCTTTCGGATACTTTTAAAGGATTGGAATTATAATTTGAACACGAAAACTTCAGAAAAGGTAACATCAAATTAAGCAATACTTAGGTTAAATATTTAGTTTTTTTAATATTGAATTTATTTAGGTGCTTAACTCGGAGGACTCTGATGGATTCCACTCTATGTTCGGCCTGGGTCGTGGAGTATAGACTCTTTTTAATTACATAAATATGGATGACTACAGTATATGATAATTAACAAAATAAGCCATATGTTCTAATCCAGGGTCTAAGCTATAAAATAAATAAATATTAGGACACTTTTCACACACGGCTAGTTGGCTCTGTACTTAAACATTTCTATTTTGTATTATGGTTGCTTACACAACTGATATACTAAATATACATACATAAGTACTTTATGTCGATACATATTGAACACCCAGACCAATCAAAAATTAGTTCATCACAAAGATGTTGTCCGGTTCCTCTGATTAGCAGTCCGGCATGCTAACCATTACGCCAACGAGATATACAACAACCAACGAGACGCCGACAACATGACGTATATTCTTAATTTTTTGTTCGAAATCAGTGTGACCGTCAAGAAGTTTCAAACATGTCAAACTGTCTTACTTTAGCTAAGCTTTTTCATTTGGTTTTCTTCTGTTCATTTAATTTACTAGTTATTTAATTTCAGTCACAATACATATGAACTTAGGAAAATTAAGAATCATGAAATTTCCACAATACTCGCGTGTAACATAAATGTTACCGAACGAGCCTCAAGGAACTTGAGATTTTGTCCGACCCAACGCGACGCTGGGACCAAACCTTGTAGAGATGTTTGCTTAGGATCCTTGAAGCTGAGCTCAGTTAGTTAAAAATATCAAATATTAGTCAAGACGTTAACGATTCGTGGTATTAAGTTATTGCCTTACCCTCTAGAGGTTTGCTGCTCAAGATTTACCTACGCTCTTTGAGCAAGGATTTTGACATTAATTTTGATTGTTTTCCAAGAAGAGGAAGAATTGAAAAGGCCTGTTATTTTAAGGACAAAATTAGTGTAGTATTAACTTTATGAATTGTATTGCGAAATTAAGCTAGCAGATGACATTTTCATTCAGGCGTTACTAGCATATGTCTTGCTCACAGATAGATCTCTATGAGAATAAATATAGGAATATCCACTATTGATATCAACCAGAAACACACTATATTAATCTCTTTGTACTTCTGTCGGCAAGTATGTAAAACCACGCCATCAGAGAAGGTCCAAAGCTCCGTAATACTGCTTAATTAACTCATCTGCACCAGATGTAGAGGCCATTCATATTTTTGTTTATAAATTGATAAGAGATAAGATATTGTTATGTATAATACAAATGTCTAGATAGGTAATAATTATACTGACATTGTTATCTATAATATAATTGTTGTACGTTTCGTTAAGTTAACGTCGAACATAAATTTACAACACTAAAACTGCTAGGTCGCAATGATAAATAAATCAAATCAAATATATATTTATTGAAGTAAATTAATTTACAGAACGTTTCAAAAGGTAGCCCTGGTTTATGAACTAGTATGCTCATACATATGTGTTACAGAAGCTAGTGCCTTCTCAATTATACCAAACAAATGTAATATACTGTTAACCTAGCCAGCAAATATGTAGCAAGAAATATATTTTACATGTATGTTTGACATGTGATGTGTGTCTGTCTGAGGCATCGTAGCTCCCGAACGCCTGAACTGGCATTGATTTGGCGGGTTAGTTGAAAGGCGCGTACTAAGCGGTTTGCCTCCACCTTCATAATGCGAACTGAGAAGGTGTGGAACTCTTTGCCTAGTTCCCTGTTCCCTGAGAGCTACAATCTGGCGGTTTTCAAAGCAAGAGTGAACCGGTTTTTTCTGGGTAAGCGCGTTCCACCTTAGATCATAATGTCGCTTGCCATCAGGTGAATTGTGATCAAGCGCAAGCCCATTTAATGTAAAAAAAGTGTTCATAGCTACAGAAGACAAAATATAATATTTTTCGATTCGTCGTTCGAAGAGTCAACATCTTCTGATGATGCCTTGTGGAAAGGCGAAACACGTGTTGAATTAAGAATTTCCGAATTGTGATAGGTAACGTCAATTTTAATTAATCTTAGTTCATTTTTCCTTTACTTATCTTAATTTGGGTTTCGGATCACACGGAAGTACACTAAATATTGAATTTTGCCTTTTTTTGATTCCCGCAAAGTAACGCCTGAGTCAATAAGTTGTTCATAGCAATGTTTGATAAAAATAAATCAAAGATGCCGACCGCCACAAATTAGAGACTGACATATTTTTTCACAACTGCCTCAACATGGGCATCAAATAAAAGGACTTGAAAAGTAGAATACATTCTCTATGATTAATTTAATCCACAATGACCGCAACAAAAAACGTGAAGACGGGGATTTTCCATTTTTAACCACTTTAAAAACGGAGGAGGTTATATGTTTAACTGTGTGTATGTTTTATTTTTTAATTTACACTTGTGATGGCTATTAGTTAAGTTAAAATAAATTCATATCGCGTACGAAGCAATCAAACTTAATTATATTTTACATTGTAACGTTAGCACGTCAGACTCAGACAGAAGTTAGAAATGTGATTAAAGCATCATATGAAATGGTCATGCTAATGGCTAGTTTCAAATTTTCAGCACTTAATTAAGTACATTGTTGCTTAACTACGTGATCTGGTTTAGGATCATAATATTCGGTAATTTTATGATATTATTATAAATTGCGTACGGCGGAGTGGGAGCAAAATACGAGTAGCTAATTTTGTTAAACATATTTTTGAATTCTGCGACAAAGATTGAACTGCAATTGTTTCAATTTCATTATCTTTTATACCATGTTGAGAATTGTTGAGTTCTAAAATACGAATACCTAAAATTAGCTCAATAATCTTATCACTATTTAAAAAATAGTCGTATTAAAATTTGAAAATGTTGAGCCCCTAAAAATTATAAAGAAGTTCATATTATACAAAGTCAGCCAATTTTTAGTTTTTGGAGGAACCTCTCTGTCTCTTTTAAACCGTATTCCTAATTACTGAGTGTCGTCACGTTCTTCTACGGTAAACATATGTCTTTGGGTTTTGTGATCCTCGAACATGGTTTTGTGATGGATCACAAAACCCAAAGACATGTGTTTACCGTAGAAGAACGTGACGAAACTATTTTTTCTCACAATCTTCTCTCTTCACCATAAAACGAATCCACCCTTGAAAACCAGTCATCAGTGAAAGACCGGGATCGAACAAGGGACCGTCAAATCGGAAAGAAGACGTTTCATTTCGTAGTCTTCTTCTTATTATCTTTTTTTTTGGAGTTTGTTCTCTATTAATTTCCACACTCTTAACAACCTTCTTCTGCTGCTCCTTGTAACGTAGTACGTTACTTACCAATTGCATCCCTTATTATTCCGCTGCAAATAATAAATACATTATAATTTGTGTCCGGCATTCCCGACTGGAGTTTTGACACACAGTCGCGGACACTGCATGTTATCGATGCGTAGGAGTTTCGTATCACTAAAAACTGAATCACTTCAGAATCATATTTTAATTGGCACTATATTTCCACTATCGTATTTTGCTTAGAATATTGTTAGAATAAACAAACATAACTTGCAATGTAGTGACTATATTGACTTTTCCGAGATTTGACAGTAACAACTAAATTTTGACACTGACAGTTAAAATTCAGGGAGGAGATTCACACTGCTTTATGGAAGCGATCAGTTCGCGTTTGAGAAACCGATAAATTTGTAGTTAGGAATGGTACAGTGTGCACGCACCATATAGGTTGGAAAAGATTTGCTTGTCTATTGCTAAGATCAAAAATGGCGTCCCGCGCTAAACGGAAGGCCCGTCTCCTGACAAGGCTTCGACTGCATTCCCCAAAACCAAAGAAAAGAAAGCGGGCCTCCTCCTTCCGGCCATAATGCCCTCCAGCCCCTTTGAACCCTGACGACGACGTTTGCTGCCTCCCCCTGACGGCTTGATTGCGCGCCTTGGCGTTGCCCCGCTGTACGCGAGGAACCCCGTCCTGCATTTATTTTCCACGCGGAAAAATCCGCTGGCATCGTCCTGGTCGGCGAGTCGCCACGTTGCGCCTGCGGCGTGACGAACGGACCTGCACCCGAGCTTCGGTATTTGTAAAATATTTATATAATTTAACTGAATCGATGTGGAACGTCCTTCACCGTCATAATAACCTCAAATATTGTGAGTGACCACACCACCCCATGTGCTCCGACACTTCCATAGGACGGATCGTCACTGTGTGTATTAATGAGGATAATAATTGATATAAGGCGTTCGCCACTACTATGCCTAGAGAAGCATTCTGTTAAACTAAGCGCTAACCTTAAATTATAACCTAGGCACATAGCCCCGAGGACGCTCGGCTTAATTTGCATAAACTCAAAGTATAATGTGGAATAAGGCCTCCACTATTTGTATAACATCATTGTAGACATCTTTTTCTATTAGTAGCATGTATTGTCAATATTTTTCCAAAGATTAACCAAGGTAGTTTTGATAAATTTAATTTAATTCTCTTTAGTTCAAAATAAATTTATATTGTATTAATGTAACAAAACCTTGTTTTATTTTCACCACACAACATAATACCAGTCAGCTATAAAGAACGGTCCTTGACACTAAAGGTTCTTTGTTCCTCCGGCTTTGTATATCCCGGTAAGTTTCCTTAATCAATCTTTCATAACTTTATCTTTTTTAACGTAACATTATCACCTTATACTTTTACAACGTTACATCCTCAAACTGCAAACACCTTTTTTGGCCTTCCTCTTCCTTTGCCTAGAATAATATCCTGTCTAGTTATTTTTTTAGGAATTAGTTTGTACGTAAGTACAAGGTGGCCAAACATTTTCATTTCAACAGCTTATATAAAAAAATCTTAGACCGTGCTTCTGTGGAAGTATTGAACTTCTTCGTAAGATGTTTTATTTATATTACTAATAATATAAAAATTACTCGCAATATTCCTAAATCCATACCCCTGCGTTCATGTCATATATGTAACAGACGTGTCCGATATAAAACGCACGGTGCAACAGTGGTAAAACATTTTGGTTTGTCCGCACTAAAGTTACCATAAAGTTAATTTAAACCAAAACTCATTAAAACCAGAGGTCACGTGTAAATTGTGGCGTTTAGCTCGCCCGTATTTAATTATGGCCAGTATAAATCACTGGGTTTCAGTAACCAGCTGGCGCGATACGGAAAGTAAGTACGGTTAGGTAAACTTGGTTTGTACCGTTGTGATCCATCATTGTTATGTGTTATGTCCTAGCTTGGATATGGAGATTTGTGTTACATTACAGCTTATATCAGGATATATGGAAATGGATTTTAATGTAAAGACATGCGGATAGGGTTTTTTCACAAAGGGTTTTGGGGTTACAGTACCTTATGAAATGTCTTTTTTTATGTAAACTAAGGGACGCATCAACTTTCGTTTATACAAAATTTGTACGCAGTATAATTTTTTTAAGTAATCAACATTAGATTCAATTATTGACATTTCGTTTCTACTTGTTTCTATTTTTTAGTAATAACGAAAATTATTTGATTTAATTTCATTGCACTTTTTCCGAAGTTCAAAAGTCCATTATAAAAAAAAATTAAGCTCGCTTAAATAATGCGGTCACTAACAGAATGCGATGGAGCATCGTTACGAACATTTACTTGAACAGACTTAATTAACTTTAACTTAGTGCAAAGACGAACTATAAAATTATGTGCCAACTTTGACTTCCTTTTTAAAATGTAACTTACATTTAAAATCTTTCGCGAGTTACTCTACCGTCTTTTAAAAGTATGCAAAGCACTTCTGTGATAATATTCCCAAAGGTACCATTTTAATGCCACTTGAGTTTTGCAAGTTATGCGTTGTGGAATGTTTCGTGAAAATTATTTTAAATATGAATAAAAAAACCCACTTCCGAATTACCTAAAAATTCAGCTTATATAAAAAAATTCAAATATATGACTTTATATTCATATAGTTAAGTCAAAAATAATTAGTTAAGGCTAAAAAAAATAAGGTATATAATAATTAATTGTTATTATTATTGTATTTGTTACTACCAACAATTAGACTTAAAATAAACATCTCGAATATAAATAAAAACATCTAGAAACACAACTTAGTTACAGACCGAGTGAGCGAAGCGAGCAATTTTAAAGATTTTTGGCAGTTCGATTAAATATCATATTTGATTGGTTTTAAAAAAATATAAATGAAATGGATCTAAAGAGACACGATGCCATAGTTTCGATAATAACTAGAATATGTAGTAAGAATATGGCTACGCGACGTCTATTGTTCAGGGAATTGCATTTTTATATGTGTTTGATTTATGAAAATATATTTCTTTTAGCCACCATTCACGCTTAAGAGACGAAATGTTCTCTCAAAGGTTATAAAAAAGTTTTCCAGTAGTATTTTGCTGAAGAAAGACCTTTTTATTGTAATTGAAAAATTCTCAAGATTTAAATTTTAATTATTTTAATTAGCTGCTGGAAGCACTATAAAGAATCTCAAAAAAAATAGTTAGAGCGCAATTAATTTCTTAGTAAAAAATTACATTATTTTTAGCACAACGGGTATTCACTACTGTTGTCAAATATCAAAGTAATACAAATAGTTATAGGCACCTAACAACAAAAATTGCGTACACCAGATTAAAATTAATTGTTTTTCTGTTCTCGGAAAGATGAATATAAGTACTAATTAAGCATTATTACAATGAAACAGTAAGTTGAATAGAATTATTATTCGCAGAATAGTAGGGCATTTTCTATAGCTTGCCTTGATAGAAACCCTCAAGTTGAAAAATCTGCCACTAAACACCTACCTAATGGTATGGTCCGGCAGCCGAAGGAGAGAAGCAGTTATTCCTGACTAGTCATGCTCCACCTAAGGCCAGTGTGTCGCTAACCTGCGTGGTTACTCGCCAAGCTGGCGATTGTCTAGCTATAATAATAATAAACATTAGTCGACAGCCTTGAAACACTTAACATCGACAACTCTACACTAAAATTACTACAAAAAGCAACAATCTTGAATACCTGCAGAATTGTCCGAAAATTCTTATCATTGTCATAGCACTTGGCTCCGGCCCGTGCCCTAATCTACCTCCAAAAATTATGGAGAGAAAACGAAATTTTTAAACAAATAATAATAAAAAAAATGTGTATTGTATGAAACAGCATCTTGCTCCAAAACGATCTGCATTAATTTATTATTTTAATTTATAGTTGCATAGTTTTGTTTCCTGTCTAGTTTTAGGGCCATTTCATAAACGCGCGGTGCATTTTTCTGCCGCGCAGTGGCCACCGCACCGCGCGATTTTTAAATGGCCCTAAAAGTAGACAGGATACAAAACTATGCAACCATAAATTAAAATAATAGATTAATGCATATCGTTTATGAAATGGCCCATAGTGTGGGATAAAGTCTGTTACGTTTTCCCGTAAGTCCACAAAACCGTGTTAGGTACTCTTTTCTAATCCTGTATACTGATTAGTGCTAGCTACTCCACACACCTCAACTTTACCTAGTAATTGATTTTAATCAAATTTCAGGTTTCGCCGAACTAAATAAATTATCTAATACTCGGTAATCAATCATTAGCATTCATATTTGACGATTTATGCCTGCTGTTACATACACGTAATCCCTTCATTAGATTGTGTTTAACAAAAAATAGTTGGTCCAAGATAAATAAAAGTATTTAGTTCAGAAAAACTTATGTATGTTATTTTATTATTGGTATTTCATTTGGATCTCTGAATGAAACAAAATGTCGCTTAGAAATTACGTTAATTTAGTCAAACGAATTTGTACTTTGCCTACTAGTGTGAATAAGTGAAAACCTAAGGTAAAGCCAATTTCTAGCCAGCCCGCGGAGTGAGCACGGATAGTGGACAAATTCTCCACCGGGAGAAGATATAATTTGTTCGTTCGAAATTTTAATTGATATTTTTATTTTGATGCAGCGTTTGAAGATTTAATTTTGTGTATTTCTTCAGAGTCTTTGCAACACTAATAATACTATTCTTATTATTATAAAAAGGATAGTCAAAAAATTTGCATTCCTTTTTTTTTCTTCTCTTTTTTTTTTTTTTTTTTTTTTTTTTAATACTAAGATGGGTTTGCGCTTGATCAGAATTCACCTGATGGTAAGCGATATTGTGATCTAAGGTGGAACGCGCTTACCCAGAAGAAACCGGTTCACTCGTGCTTTGAAAACCGCAAGATTATAGTTTTCGGGGAACAGGGCATTTGGCAAAGTGTTCCACACCTTGGCAGTACGTACAATGAAGGTGGAGGCAAAACGCTTAGTGCGCATTTTAGGTATCTCCACAGTGAAACGATGCCGCCTTGGTGTTTCCCTGCTCGTCCGATTGTGAAAGGGGGCGGGGGGAATTAAATTGTGCAATTCAGTCGCACACTCTCCGAAATGTAACCTATAAAAAACCGAAAGACTGGCTACTTTGCGACGGTGCTCAAGGCTCTGCAACTTTGCCTTGCACAGAGCATCGCTACCAATGAGCCTCTTTGCTCGCCGCTCAATGGTCTCCAACGCCTCAAGCTGGTATTTAGCCGATCCATCCCAAAGGTGCGAACAGTACTCCATGCACGACCGAACTTGTGCTTGATACAATGTAAGCAACTGTTCCGGCCTGAAGTACCGTCGGACCTTCGAGAGGATACCCAGCTTCTTGGCTGCCAATTGAGCCTTAGACTCAATAAAGGAGCCAAAGTTGAGGGTCGAAGACAACGTCACGCCAAGAAGCTCAAGATGGTCGGTGATTGGTAAGGTTACATCCCGGAAAGCAGGGGCCAGATCGAAGGGCCTCTTTTTCGCAGAGAAAAGACACGCCTGGGTTTTTGCAGCATTAAACCTAACTAAATTGGCATCGCCCCAATCGGAGACCGCCTGAAGAGAAAGGTTTAAGCGCCCAACCATGGCCTCTCTCTGAGACTGGATTTCGGCCGCACTAGCTCGAGCAGTGGATATATAGCTCTCTACAACAGTGCTGTCATCTGCGTACCCAAAGATACCGGGACTAAGCAGATCATTAATGTGCAGCAGAAAAAGCGTTGCAGAGAGCACCGACCCCTGAGGGACCCCGGCATTAATAGCCATAAGATCCGACGAGCAGCCATCGATGACTACTCGAATAGATCTATCCCTCAAGAAGTCAGATATCCATGCACAAAAACTAGCGGGCAGGCCGTAAGATGAAAGCTTACTAATAAGGCCGTCGTGCCAGACCCTGTCAAAGGCTTTAGAAACATCGAGAGAAACCGCAAGGGCTTCCCCGAATTTCTCCATAGCCTCACTCCATATGTGCGTGGCATACGCTAGAAGATCCCCAGTAGACCGATTCCGACGAAAGCCATATTGTCGGTCACTGAGGAGGTCATTCAGTTCTAAGTACGCCAGGAGCCTGCGGTTCAAGACACGTTCCATGCTCTTGCAGAGTATGGACGTGACTGAAATGGGCCGGTAGTTAGCAGGGTCGGCGCGACTACCTTTTTTGGGCACAGGCTGCACGTTAGCAAGCTTCCAAGAACTCGGCACTTTCCCAGTCTCAAGAGAAAGCCGAAAGAGGCGTGTCAACACAGGAGCCAACTCAGGTGCACAGGTCCTCAAAATAATTGCTGGAATACCATCGGGTCCACTGGCTTTATTCACATCTAGATCGCGTAACGCTTTCCGTACCTCAGTCTGACGAATTCTAATGTTAGGCATTATTGCCTCGCAGACAAGAGGAGTTTTTTTCTCCTAATCAGTTAATAGTTTGTCCTCTACCATATGTCAATAGAAGAGTAATTATTATCGTTTTACGGGGAAATAGCGAGGTAAAATGTAATGATAAACGTGAAGTGGAAATATTTTATAAGAAAAAATGACCCTTGTTACCATGCTATTAAGGTGGAAAATATTATTATTTCTACTAACTGGAAGAAAAATGTTGTGGAAAGACTATAACTCCTAGTCCCGTGCTAGCCTTGGACTGATCTTTGGCTTTACGAAAGTCCAGCCGAGAGCTATCACATCACGTGGCTCGCTTCACACGACACTCTTTCGAGACATTAAGGTACGAAAAGGGTTTCTAAAGCTCACGTGAATGGAAAACCTCCAGTTACATGAACAATAGAAAGCTTAGCATTCGAGGAAAATATATAAATTTAAGATAAAGTTTTATGCTCTTTTAAAGCATTATCCGTGCTATTGAGTAATTACTGAGAATTTTATAAATGACTTGGAATTTATTAGTTTAATTAAAGCGAATATTTATCAAATGCATCATATTTTAAGTGCCGTTTAAATGATTAATCAGCTTTTCTCAATGACATTTTAATATTTTATGAAAAGTAATAATTCTTCTTTACTTGGTATTTTTTTACAAATTGAAACTTTAACCAAATAAAAAACAATTACAGCTTAATTAGGCATGGGTTCGATCCCCACCAATGAGCATGAGCTTTCTGTAAAAGAATAAATAGGTACATCATAAGCAAACCATAGTATGGAGATGCATTTTCTAGTGTAAGCCTGGCTGGTTACCATCATAAAGTTGAAAACCTGCCGCCAAGTAGGTTTGCGTTTGATCACAGCTTGCCTGATGCTAGACAACGCTGCAGTCTACGTTGGAGCACGCTCACCTAGAAGGAACCTATTCACTCACGATTTGAAGATCTCAAGGTGGTACTTCTTAGGAAACAGAGCCTCAGGTAGAGAATTCCAAAGCTTCGCAGTCCTCACTTTTAATGTTGAGGTATCTCTTTGTATGAATCTTCGGAATTTCCGCAGTATCTTTTACCCGTTGCCCTGCTCGTTCTATAGTGGAACGGAGATGGGGGAATTAAGTTGTGCAATTCCAACGCACAGTCTCCGAAATGTATCCGATAAAACACTGTATATAACAGTGAGTTCCGTTCAGTCTCATTGAGACCCAAGTATTCCAATCTAGGCATACTCTACCTTCAGCCAAAGTGCCGGTAAATCGTGTGGTTACGTTGCGCACCTTGCTAGTCAAATTCCAAACTGTATAACTTAAAAAAAACATAAACGTTTTGTTTGTTTGGAAAATCTAATTAAAATAAGCATAAAAACGAATGTCCACATAGAAACGTGTCGATTCGTACCTCGTGGCTACTTAAGAGCTTTGCAAAGGATATGGAAACCACGACCACCGCATTCGATTCAACACAAAACAAGCAAGCTTTGAAATAAACTTGGTGAGATTATAGATGTAGATATATCATAGAATTTAAGAGAGCTTAAATACGGGTACCGTGTATGTAATATTAAATTCCACTTCAGTCTTAATTACATATATTTGATTTTTATCTTATTCTATTCATTAGTTATGAGTACCTGGGTACCGAGCTTTGGTCGGTTTTTTTTATATGACATTTTCTTAAAATGATTCCTAGCTAGATCGATTTATCGCCCCCGAAACCCCCCATTTACTAAATTTCATGAAAATCGTTGGAGCCGATTCCGAGATTCCAATTATATATGCTCATTTAAAGTAATAAAGATTCCACTTCTTACATTACGAGTAATAACGCCTTGATACAATTTCATACAAAGTACAACTTGCCAGATTGTGTTTATCGATAAATTCATTAATTTCTTCCATCTAGCTCATAATCGCGTTTTCGCCATTAAAACATAAATATCAGCAGAGTTTAATAAACGCGTATACACAGGGTAATTTGTAATGGAGTGCTTGCAATCCATCATACCCAGTAATTTAGCCACGATGGCATGACCCGCCTAATGGAGAAATGAAGTTTAGGCGACACGCCTTAATAATTCAGGCGCTCGAAACTGCGAGGGTATTAATCTGATAAATACAAGCAGATATAGCACCTATAGCCAAATTAAAATCAATTTATTGCAAATATAGTTAACATACAGGTATTCGGTCAAGGAAAAAGTGCACCATATTCTACCCACCGGCGTGCAATAATATCATCAATGTAGCCATAAATATCATCAATACATATTGTATGTAACTAGCATTTTATTGGTACGTATTAATTCTCACATCCCAATCAAATCAATCAGCTCAATACATTACTAAAACATTACGAGCAGTAGGTATTACTCTGAACAATGGATTTCTTTTGTTATTAGTTGTTATTATAAACTTTATAACATTTTATCTCAACAACTATTTGACCAATTTTATTCATATTCACAAAATATTTTAAGAATGATAATTTATTTACTCTGCTAAAAATAATTGAAATCGATCAGTAAATAGCACTGCAACTAATTTCCCCTTTTTTGTAGAAACCCAGGCAAAAATCACCAACGACTAAAATATATTTAAAGTACTTACATGGTAAATAAGTTTCGACGAAGTTCTAAATTACGATTTCTAGCGAAAACTATTATCCAAACACATAGAGGAGACTTAAAATGGCTAAACTTTTATTCTAGACTAGATAATACCTATAAAAAATGTATTTAATTTTAGGTTTAACTGGATAATACCTATTAAAATTTCTACCCTTAACTTAATATCGAATTTTGCGTCTATATTTATTCTAGTTGCGAGCCTACACTACTCACATTCGAAATGTCTGGTATATAACAGACGGGCGGCGGCAAAGAAACACGTCAAAGATTGAATTAAACTTCAATTCAAAATTTAGAAAATTAACTCTCTAGAAAGAAAAACAAACTAAGAAGTTTAAAGTTAACCATTGAATTGGTTTTCAGCTAATTGAATAACTCGCTGAAACTTATTTAAGTATAAACATACAAAGGTTTTATGAAACAAGCGTAGCGACCGTTTGGACGTCCCAGGTACTGCTGCGGGGCGAGCAAGGGACGAGGATTTGTAGTCTTTCCACCATTATTTTCACCTCTCATTGGAAATCCATATTATTACCATGGGAACAAGGAACAATTTCTCTTATAAAATATTTGCACTTATCGTGGACATTTCGTATCACTATTCCACGCTGATTCCAATTAAAATGACAGTAAAATTACTCTTCGATAGACATATATGACAAAGACGTATTGTATAATTTGGAGGTGGACAAAAGGAATGTAGGTAAGTATTTTGTGTTAGCATTTTTTATAAAATTGGAAATATTATTTGTGCTGCAAAGATTTAATACGTTACAAAAATATAATATCAAAATAACAAAATAATTAAGTAAAAGTAACAAAAACCTACAAATTATTGCTTCTCCCGGTGGCCCACTTCCCGTGCTTGCCTCGCTGCTTAGGTCAGGTGGATCCAGGATCCGTGAAGCTTCAGGCCGCCCTGTGGCAAGACGATATAGGACTGTGTCGTCCCTTGGTATCGGAGACCAGGATTTAAAAGGTCAACGCGCAAAACCAGTTAGTAAGTATACAAAGGTTACATTGGAGGCTAAAGCTCACTATTGTGTAACTTATGCTTTTCTATTTGTCAATTCTGTTTAGTACTATTAAATGGAAGGGTTCTCTCATAACGTCACCGCCAATGTTTTCAACATACTCCATACTCGGGATTCAGTTTTTTTATCACTACAGTCGAAAGATTAATTTATCTTACCTTCTTTTACTCATCAATTTATCTTACATAGTTACAGATCCAGGTTAAAAGGTTTATACTGTAATCAATCAGGCACTTGCCCATCTGTACTGAAGAAAGCAGTTAGATAATTGATTAGAGGCCAATAAGAAGGATGACATAAGTAACTAACATATAACGACAATTTATATGTTTCGCGAAGTAAATACAATAATATTTTTAATACAATAGTAGGTAAACACTACAAAAGTTAGTTAAAATGCCAAATAACCTGTCGAATCAGGCGTTACTTTACGGTTATCTATTACAATATTTAATAGAAGAAAACATAGTCAGGCAAGCATTAGAACCCCCCCGTGGGGCCCCGCATTGTCGAGGCGGGGGGGCTCAGTAACCGTGGCCTGGTCACCCACGGTGAAGCGAAGAGGGTCCCTGAGGCGGGCCACTCCCTAGACTTGTAATCCCTGTACGCAAGTTCTAGATGGAGTGGCACCAGTAGGTTGCGGAACCTCGTTTCGGGGGGGTTTCGCAACTGAGGCGGGCTGCGGTGTGGTTTGGGAGGCACCGCAGCTGAAGGTGTGAGGCCGCGGCAGGAGAGAAGTGTCGGTATTACGATGCGCCGCTCTTCCTACCTGCCGCGGCCTCGACGGGGTCGCCACCGTTGATGGCGGACGCGGTGGGGCCGCAGGGAAAAGGGAGTGGTAACCGGAGACTACCACTGTCCCTATTCTCTGCGGCCGTAGTGGCATGTGGCGGGGCCACAGACCTGACCCGTCACGGGGGACCTAGGACGTCGGACTGGGGTTGTCCGGCGTCCATTGCACTCACGGTCCCCGAGGTGGTTGCGGTGCACTACGTGCACTGCAAGGGGAGTCATCCCCTGAGGAGGAGTCTCGCTCAGGCTAGCCGAGGTGGGCGGGGTGGTGAGTTAATGCGAGAAGCGGAACCTCACCCCGTCCTTTCCGGTGAGGAGGCCATCGTGAGGTTTTAGTCGGTAGTGATGCCCTTCTGGCATCGAGCCCGACATACCCCACCCACCTCCCCGGGTGTGGTGGGCATGCGTAAATGCATTTCCTCACGTAAAAAAAAAAAAAAAAAAAAAAAAAAAAGGCAAGCATTAGAAAATTAACCACCATGGTTTCCTCATGACGTTTCCTTCATCGAAATCTCGAGCTCATTAGCGGAGATCTAACTCATGAATTGTGGGACGTGAGGCGCCCGCATGCCCGACTGAGCTGTCATAGCTTAAAGTTCATCATCTAGTTGTCACTTATTGCAGCACACCTGGGCAAAGCAATTTAAAAAAAATAAGTTTTTTGTACACACTGGAAAAAAAGTTCGATAAATAGTACCACAGTAGCTTGGTCTTACTCAATTGGTAATTAAATCTGTCGCCAAACACTTAAAAGTGCGTTCAGCAGCTTCTTTGAGAGCCAGCTATTCCAAACTAGGCATGTTCCATCAAAGGCCAGGGTGTTGCTAGCTCGTTTGGTTAACCGCTGGTCGAATGTCTATTTAACAATAAAGAAACAAAATAATTCAACAGGTTCACAACTAAAATGTGTCTTATCGAAACGCTTTTCGCAACAAAAATTGGATATAATTATTTCTATTATCGTCTTTGTCTCATAATTAATTGATACAAACAACGGCGTACGTCATCTCGTGCCATTAATTCTATATCTAATTCCGTATTATATTTCTCTTGTTATTGGGATTCCAAATCAATTTCATATCTTGATCGTTCTCGTTTATCGGATAAATAATCACTTCCCGCTTTCTGTATCGTTTCCGTTCACATTCCAGTTTCTGGTAAACAATGTGAAAACGAAAAGTATATTGTATTTATTAAGTAGCTAGCTGACCCAGCAAACGTTGTTTTGCCTTTTAAATAAAATTGTTTCTAAAAAACTGACGTTGCAGTGACAGTGACAGTGACAGTAAAAATGGTTACATGTTGCTCACTGACAGTAATGTAAAATGACATAAGATAGACAAGTTATTTATTTCCACACATTTATTAAAGTGAGTTAAATACTGACATTAGAAACTTAAAACTAATGTGGATAGAAGCGGATAAAAATTGTACCTACTCTATGGACTTTGTGTCTGACAATAAAGATTTTATAATTACTATTATTATTTATTGCTATTATTATTATTATTAATTATCGCTATAAGTGATCTCTTCCAAGCATCCACAGAAAGGACAGTGACAATAAAACGAATTATATTATCATTATAGAATATTTTTTATTCATCAGTACATCAATATTTGCGACATGCAAAAAATAAACATTTAATACTTATAACAAGCCATGCCTTAATTTGCCAACGCTTATCCAATATTAAATAATTAAGTTACGAAGTAAACTTCCTAATGGAGCTTTTAAGGCAGTACTAGAAGTTATCAGTTTACAAGCTTCATCACAAAACTTTTAAGTGCTTAGGAATGTTCTAAGCTCATTGGATATTATCAGCCAGACTTAGGATAAGTAATTAAAAGATTAATAATTACAGTATTATTAGTTACTAAGGGATATTTTATCACGAGTTAATTATGTAAATTAAAATGAATTTTAACCTAGGATAAAAATAGGAGTCTTCTTCTTCTTCTTTACCATTTCCCACTAGGTGGGGTCGGCACAACCTGTTTTTCGCTTCCACGCCACTCTATCAGCCGTCATCTCCATATTCACTCTCTTCTCATTCATATCCTCCTTCACACAATTAATACACGTCTTCTTTGGTCTACCTCTACTTCCGCTACTTCTTATTGTGTCTATTTTTATGCCTCGTTCCATTTACCTATATTCAAATAATGGTTTTACCGTTTTTTAAATGTTATTTACTCAAAAATAACTCTATCAAAACTTATCAAATAAAAAGGTTATGCGTCAGGTAATACATAATTTTTTTTTCCTAACCTATACTGTCCCACTCCTGGGGAGGTCTGAGTTATAAATCATATTTTGAACAAAGTTACATCTTCCTGCGTATATAATGGAGTCATAGGTTTTTTCAGTTTTATTGTCGTTAATTCAATCTTAAGAATAAATACAGTTCCAAAACACGATTAAGAATTAACTTGATAGATTTCTTTTTAAATGATATTTTTAAATTAAGAAAATGTTGTTCCTTTGAAAGCAATAAAGACATTAAAATATATTTTTATTTTTTTGTGCGTAAGTAATGCTATTAATTTAACAAGTTTAATTTATCGGATTGTAAGAGCTTATAATTTCAATATTGTTAAAAGGTAACTTTATATAATACTCACAGCACGAGGGACAACTCTCAGTGTGAGTGCTGTGCGTCAAATATATTGGTACATACATTTACGAAGTACCTAGTTTTAATATTATATTATGTGCTTCGTTTTGTTAAAGCTTTGTTAATATTTTAGAAATGAATGATTGATTGATATGAATTTATTTCGAGAAATTGCTATTGCCGCTTGTCAGATGTTTCGCCAAAATAAGCGCGGCAGAACTCAGTACTGTAGCGCCTTAAATCTAAATTCACGCGCTCATTATAAATACAATAGAGCGAGCGACCTGGGATTACCTGTCACATAGCATTGCTCGGGAGGCAATGTGGGGCATTGCAACCTCATGAAAGGGGAGCGATGCGATGTAGGGCAATGCATCGTCACGTGTGACTCGTCCTAACACGCTCAAACATGCTCGAACTGCGCCCTGGGTGGCTTGCCAGATGGTTTTATATCGTGAACACACAACTTAATAAAAAGCTGGCAGCGCTCAAGGTTTGAGCCTTAGTATTGAAAAAAGGAATGATAATAACGATAATAATTTATTAAAGCATGTAACGGCACTGATAAATTACATTTCACAATGCTAGTGTAGTGAATTTTATTCACTTTCATTTGAATTAAAGAATCAGTAGCCTATTTTATAAATATCTATGGTATTTTTAAAATTATAAGACAAATAAATGATATTTATATAATTATAAAACTATGGATACAAGTAAGTATAATATGCTCTTACTTTTTAAGTAATATGTATTACAATTTGTAGCATATGGACATAACATACAATTATTTAAAATAAATTATAAAATTAAAAACTGATAACTTTTACAAATAAGAGCCTTATAATATTATGGGATAATACTAATAAATATTTTAAATAAGTACAACCTAAAAACAAAAAATTCTGATTATACAAAAAGTTTTTATGCAAAACAACCAGTCTTTGATGTACATCAGCTATGTATCAATTTATTTTATATTAGAGCTTTTGTATTAACCACCAAATCAGATGATAATTTTCTGAATATTCTAGACTTTACTAAATTTAAATAGAATATCTTTATAAATTATAGCAATAAATAATAAGTACACAAATAAAACTATTGCATAGCAGAAGTCCCGCTCTTTGTAATTTATTTTGTGAAAGAGAAGTATCTTCCAAGTTGGTTTGTTTTTAGTTGTGAATCATGGGAGCATGTTTCAACCCAGTTCTTTCCTTTTGTGTTGGTCTGTGATGAATTAAAACTTACAGAAACGGGTCAGATGTTCAAGTTAATTTGTAAACTGGATCCGGGGTTTTCTTGTTTTCAAGATCTATTTACTTATTTGCTTTTGGGAGCTTCTCATAGTATTTATTTCTATGTAACGTTCTTTTCCTACTTAAGTACTCCTCTGTGCCTTCTAAGTTATTAGAGTGATTTAAGTACATCGTGTAAAATATAAATTCAACAGACAATATTAAAATTGCGAAAGATCAGTTTCCTAGCATTTTCATCATCATTATCATCAACAGTAGCTTTTCATCTGATTTAGACGATTTAACCAATATTATGGAGCATTGTATCCCTCCTAGATGCTATACAAGCCTATTTCTTTAATACTCAATTACATTTCCTGCCAAAAGCTTATCTTCAGTTCCAATTCAAGTTGTTCTAAATTTGAGTAGAAATTTGTACCTATGAATATTTGCCAAAACTCCCCATAGATTCGTTATGATTCTAAATTTCCAGGAAATGACAATTTATCGACCTTTAAAGCTAAGTTTAATGACTTGGCAACTTGTTAAGTAATTGAATTTCCAAAGTTCGAGTGCTGAGGTTAACTATGAATTGCTTGATTGATACTTACGTAATTAATAATATGCATTGATTTAGGGAAATTTATGCACGCTGTATTAGTTTGAACTACCGCTGTGAAGTTAGATAACACGTATAGGAAGCGATTTACTATATTTGTATTTAAGTTGCTAGTGTTGTATTTTTGTGAAAGTGAAGAGTGGACGTTTAGCGTGGTACGGACATGTAATGCGTAGAGAGGAGATGCATGTGACTAGGAGAAGTGTGGATATGATTGTAAGAAGTAGCGAAAGGAGAGGTAGGCCAAAGAAGACGTGGATGAATTGTGTGAAGGAGGATATGAATGAGAAGAGAGTGAATGCGAAGATGACGGCTGATAGAGTGGCGTGGAAGAGAAAAACAGGCTGTGCCGACCCCACCTAGTTGTTTGTTTTCAAATTATCTTTATTTACCAGTAATTAATTACATACTCAACTTATCTAGTGTACATAATATAATCCTAGAAGTGAGAAACTTAATTAAATATATGTTAAAAAATGGTTGCCTGTAAAGTCGGTTTTACGGGCGAAGATTTTACGTGACAACGTCGGTCTGCCGCGCGCGCAGCACGCGGCAGACCGATCATAGCTGAGTGGGAGAGAGACGCAAGGCATTCGGCGGGCCTCTCTCTCGTTCGGTGACTCATCGTAACGTTACCGGGCGTTACACTTTTTCATAAGTGACTCCCAGCCGCAACCTAATTTAAGACGTTGTCACGTCAATAATTCTTAAGCAAATTGTTTTAACTTATTGCACGATTGTTGTAAGATGAGTTAGTATATTAGTTAGTATAGAGATAGGTGGTAATTACATGTAAACTTTAGTGAAGATTTACATTTTTTATCCGAGATAACTTGAGACCATCAACGGTTGGGAAATGTATGTAGGATAAACGTTCATAAACTTTTTCAAGTATCATCTCTTTTCTTCTTAATTGTATACCTCATTACTCAGGGTTGTGACTCCCCCAAAGAACTTTATTCATTGAGCGAGTTCTCTTAGGCTCGTGAATTGTGGTGATCCTGCCACGGAAGACACATCATGGTCTGGTTCACCTTAAAGCGAGTGCAAATCTAACTATAACTTAGAAAACAAGTCATTGGGGTAGGGCCGGAATCAAACGTCGAAAAGCAGATGTTTTCCCATCCAACTACACTTGTTTTTTGAGTATTATACCTAGTCACGAAATTTATGAACTTTTTAACAAATGTTAATGTAGTACTTAAGCTACCAACGATAACAAACAGCATGGATAAGTTAATTTTAATCGCATTTACAGAAAGTTCCAGATGGACATCAGATAAGCAAGCGTTACTTTACTCAAGCAAAATATAAATAAACAAAAGCTGAAAAGGTCGAACCAATTTAACCCCGCGTACGTAACTCAAACCTATTTGAGGCATGAAAACATAAAATAAATAAGGGGCTACAATCCCAACCTTTTTGAATACCAACATACTTTATAGAATCTTGAAAATCTTTTATATCTTGGGCTATTGACACTTGGGAACCAGCCAAGGGTCAACAACCTACCAGAATGTGTCACACGATTTTCTCATTTCCATACATTACCATCGAAAATAGTAAGTATGAACTATTTCTAAGAAAGCTCTGTTTAAGTAGGGTATTACTCACGCTTTCCAGTTAGAGCTTGTATAAGCTCTTGAATAAAGGCTTTGTCTTAACTAACATAAATTGCACTTCAATTCATATTTTGTGGAAAATGATATTTATTTACTCACTTTCTTTGGAGAATAGAATGAATAGAATGTCTTATTTAACCTTACTCAAGAATTGTATTAGAAGTTATTAAAGTAGGTATACGTTTACTTGTGTTCGAATAAACTTTAATTGTAAATCTATTTTAGGTAACTTACTTACTAAAAATTCACTCAAGAATCTTATCCTTTTGGCGCAAAATTCACAATTTTAACCAACATTTCAAATTGTTTTTGAGTAAAGATTTTCTTACTAAAGTGGTAAAATACCACCAAATTATCGCGTAAAGCAAATTACGCTATAAACACGAAGAAACTCCTGTTTCCTGTGATTCCTTAATTAAGTTGAAATCTATTTGGTTCAGAGATAAACGGCGACCAAGTATCATTGGTATCTGAAACGTTAATTTACATTTAAATAGTCCTCTTAACATTTATATCGACAATGTGGGCAGCAGCACTGTGGGGAATTAAGTACTTCTTTTAGTTCAAATCATTATTATCTTTAATGGGTTTCTTAGAACGGCTCGGAGAGAATTTGTTTTTAATTACTAACTCATCGAAACTACTTAAATGAATGGTTGGGCAGTAGGTCGGATCTTTTTTCCGATATAACCAAATTAAGCGGTCTTAACGTTCGATTTGAGCAAATTCTTGAAATTGTCACGCCATGCCACGTTTTTTTGGTTTATTAAATAATTTTAGAATTAAATACTCATACAAATTTGGGACATCTTCTAAATGAAAAACTAAGTACTGTTACAATTTTAAAAGTATAATAAATAATATAATAATTTTGCATATCTTAGGGGCGAAAATCTGATGTTGAGAGATTTCAACCCACTCAATGACCTCTGGCTTGGTTTATCGGCTAATTGTACTAAATCTTACATCTATTACATATTCCCATATTCATTATCTATATTAAATTTAATCCGACCCACGGTTGGTGTAAATACTATTTTTATGACAGTCATGTGCATGGTCACCCATTTAAAGACTATCATCATCGGCCGTTGCTTCGAACTTGTATAATCGCATCAAATCACAATCATAATTGGCGAATAACTCAAATTAGAGGTAAGGCGCTACTGCTATTTTTCGAAGGAAAAAGACGGAAACCTTTGCTAGTAAAAATATGTTTGCACTTTCCACGACTCAGTGAGATTTTACAAAGTTGATGTTCCAATTACGATAGAAATCAGACGACTCTCCATGACCACTGTACTGTGGACAAAGGAACTGTTAATAGAAATCAATTGTTTGATGTGGCTTCACAGTGCTAATAGGGGCCAATATACTTCTATGCCTATTGTGCTCAACACAGCTACTCGAATATAGTCTCTAACTCCCAAAGTTAAGGCTTTTTTACACGAACACATAAATTTGTTTAAAACCCAGCTCCCCTGTTCAGATTAGTCTGGCCCTCGACGACATAATGTCTGTAATATTTTTAGCAAGTTAGGTATCTCGTATACTTTGATACCTACCTTTCATACCTGTAACTGAAATTTTCCTTACTTTTGCAATTGTTTTGTGTTTGCAGTGTTCTGGATACGTTGTGGTGAAAACCTAAAAAGCTGCTTAGTTTTACTAGCCCTGCGGACGATATATGACAATTACAAATTACCTTGATATAAGAAATTACACCATTTTACGCACAATATCCAAACTTCACACCTGAATCTTTACTCATAAATTATGTTCATTTTCTTGCGCCTACTGCAGGGACTCTAGGCCTTCTGTAACGAGGATAGACTTCACGCTGGCACAAACGGGAATTTGCATAACATAAATTATAAAAAAAGGACGCATTTCACACACAGCTGGTTAACCTCATGAACCATATACAGGTTGTGTTATGGTAGCTAACACAACTGATATACTACATAAACATACATACTTATTTTATATAGATACATATGTATTTCACACCCAGACCCACATGCGTAGTCCAAAATAATGTTACCACTTTAGAAAAATTGGACGTCAACCACGTTATTGTTTTCAATAGTTAGGTAGTAATTCAAAATCAATATACGCTACAAATTTAATTATGGCCAGTTGGAAAAAATATAAGACTAATCAATAAGTGTTTTACTCTTTACAGCTAGACATTTCAGCAGGGCACGTAACCACATGATTTAGTGACACTCTGGCTCTAGTTAGAGTTTGCCTTGTCTAGTATAACTGGCTCTAAAAGAGGATGTCGGCACACTCTGTTAGATGTCTGTTAGATTGGCGACAGATTTTTCAACTCTTAGGGGGTTGCTAGATGAGCACTAGAAAATACCCCACCACCATGCTATGGTTTCCCCACAATGTTTACCTTCACCAAAAACCCGACATCATTGGCGGGGACCAAACCTACGGCCATAGGGACGTGAGGCAGCGGCGTACCCTACTGAGTCGTCATCGCTTTAAAATTAAGACGTGTGTGAACAAAGTTTAGTTACGTTCGTCTTTCCCTCTAAACGGACGCAGCGTATTTTAGTTTAAATTACTCACTGTCCATCTATTACGTTGAATTGAGAACGTTGGTTTGTTATACAAGGTTAGTGGTTACTTATGCACATCACTTCAATAATAATTAAATATTTATTCAGGTAAAAAGCTACCCATACAAGATTTGCGTAAAAGTGTTTGTCTATACTAATGTTATAACATTCTACTTATGTTTCCAATACTTGACTTATAATGACTATGGCTTATACTACTGTTATAGCGCAGACAACAAAACACTCAATTTAAGCAATTTCACATGATGTTATAATATCCACATCGATATCGTAAAATCTCATTATAACATCGCTCGCTCGCACCTGATTGGTCCTGCGCGCGCAGCTGTGTTCTCATTGGTTAGATTTTAATGGCGGCAAGTTCACTGTGACAATACACGTACGCGTGAATTTTTACTCTTGTTGTTTGATTAATTGCATTAGTGAAGATAAAGTAGTGTATGCAACTGCATATAACACGGGTATTAAAACACTCGTTACTATTATGTAACTCGCTGCGCGCGTTCACACTCGTGTTTTAATACCCTTCATTATATTACAGTTGCATAAACTACTATTAAGAGCCCTACACATTAAAGTACATTTAGACAAACGACTTTTAGATATTCTGGAACACTGGTCTTACGAGTATAACCGACTTCAAAAAAAAAGGTCTCAATTTGTTTGTAATTTTTTTGTGTTTGTTTCCTCATAAATCCGACATTTCAAGTCTCGACGACTTAAATCGGGGGGTTAAGGCAGACTATTTTAATTTATGAAGGTTGAAGATATCGAAAATTACTTACTTTCCGAATGGTCAAAATTATATCTAGACTGTTTAAGAGTTGTTTTCCTATTCTTAATTATTATCTTATTACATTAAACATGTGTACGTATATTTTTGCGTTTTTTTTATGATGAATGCGATTTCACCAAAATTTCACCAATCTTGTCAAAACTTTGACAAGATAAACAAAATATTATCTTGTCAAAACTTTTAGAAGTTTGTACGTTACGTATAACTCTGTATACGTATCTTGTTTTATAATAGCAAAACTGATGTCAGATAGCTCGTTCCCAGGGGAAATATGGACGTGACAACTTTGTTTGCAGTTCCTTATTATGCCGGCGTATTATTTGGTTTATTTTTTATGGCCTTTATTCCCCATGTGTCAATTCCCAAAAAAAGTTTTGTCCAATTTTGTCAGTTCCGTGATATTTCAGAAAGTCAAACATCAATGTTTATTTATTTTACCATCCTACTAATATTATAAACGCGAAAGTTTATGTTTAAGTAAGTAAATTGGTATGTTTGTTCCTTGTTCACTCTTACACGGCAGAACCGATTTTGATGAAATTTTGTGTGAAGATAGGTTAGACCTTTGATTGATTCATAAGCTATTTGATACGCAAAAAACTTCAAAATCTAAGTTACTCCTTCACGCTCCAACGGTCGGACCGATTTTGATGAGATTAACTATGAAGATAGATTAGACCTTGGATTAACACATAGGCTACTTTTCATCCCGGATTAACAACTTTTGTGCTGGATTAACGAAGGTAACTGCGCCCACGCAAAGTATAGTTAAGTCAAAGTATAGTTGATACTTGCTGCACCCCAGTGCAGCAAGTATCAACTATACTTTGACTTATGACATTAGAAATCATATATTTTTATTCACGCAAAAGTAAAAAAGAATCCTCATACAAATCGTAGCTACAAATAAAATAAAATGATCGCACAATAAAAATTTACACAAAAGTGGTTATACTGAATTTAGATTCGCTGATAAAGTCAATTAGGAACCAGCCCGGCCTGATCGGGAGGGTAGATTTACTTTGGTTATACGTAATAATTCAATATTACCTAAACCCGAATAAACCAGCACCGTGGAATACAGTGACGGCCCTTGGGTTAACATAGTGAAAGATTAATCGTATCTGCCAAGCTTTTAGCAAAATAGGGATCTCTTTTATATTATACGGTACCGTTCAGGTATTCAAGTAGGCATTATACAAGTATTTGGAAGGTAGCTAGTTCTTATTCATGACGTGCCTGAGGGGTTTGTTAAAGAAGTACCCTATGTGAAACTTCAAGGTCTAAACTGAACGTTTTGTAGAGCGTAAAAAGGAACTAACGCTAATATTTAGTATGTTCTAGTGCCCGCCTTGCTAGCGAGTATGGCTGGTAATAACGTCTGTTTTTCCATCAGACGACCCCTGGTTCGATCCCAGCCCTACCCTAATGACTTATTATTCAAGTTATGTGTGGATTTGCATTCGCTTTACGATGAAGGAAAACATCGTGGGAAAACCGGAGGAAAAAACATGTTTTAGGACCACAATATCCGAAGACGTGTGTCATCCGCCAACCCGCACTTGGCAAGCGTGGTGGGTTATGGCCTATATCTCTCTCCTAGTGAGGGAAGGGCCCGAGTGAACCCTTAGCAATGGGAACGTATAGTGGTCTGCTTATGCTATGCTATGCCTTGCTAGAAAACATCTTATAGAATTATAAACATCTTATATATTATATGTAAAATCGCCAAGCACTTACCTAACAGTGTGTTCTGGCAACTTCCATGAGACCCAGTATATCCAGCCTAAGCATGTTCCAACTCAGATAAGAGTATAGCAAACTCTTCAAACAACCACACGAGTTTGCGCCTTCTAATGTATAAAAAACATAAAAGATTTTCATCAAAGTTTTATTGTAATTTTCGATGACCTTGAGATGTAGCTGGATATAATATGTTATATGCTTCTTAGGTAAAATCGGTAGTATTGTATATAGTGTGCCTTATAAATTTTCAGCATATTTGCTATCTCGTTTTTACTACGATACTCACACAACACGTTATTTTGACGTCATGTCTCTAAGTCAATACCTACCTTAAAGAACCTAACATTAGTTTTTGCCTTATAAAATTTACTTGAAAATCGAATTGATAATTTTTATAATTTACAAAACAACCACTGATTTACTGTCTAAAATTCCATTAAACCGTTAAGCAAAGATCTGGATAAGGTCGATCATGCGAATGCACGACAAAAACCAATTTAAACCCCATTCAAGCCAAATAGCTCCTAACAATCCGCACAGGAAATTAAAGTATGGAACTCAGATATTATTCATGAGAATAATTAGTACGGGATGAGTTTGTATAAAAGAGACATTTGCATTGTTAATACAGAAAAAAATATCGGTGCCAGTGACAGTTTCATTTCAAGTTTAAAATCCAATTTTATCGGTCTATTGTTGGTGGAATTATGATCTTGGATGAATTAAATACCTACGCTTTTCAGCCTGTCATTTGCATTTATATGAGTGGGATGATTTTTTTGGGAATATTTATGACCGAAGTACCAAATACGAGCAGTGTTGCCGCTTAGAGAAAATAAAAAGCTCGATCATCAAAAACAGCACTTAATTGTGACTGAATTACAATGCTGGATTTGGCAACACTAGAACACGAGTAAATTTTGTAAACACTTATGAATATAAAATAAGCGTCATAAGAGCTGTAAGTGAATTGATAAAGTACTTTTTTACTCTTATCTTCGCATAAGTTACAAAGGTTGTATGTTTTCTAAACATTCTAAATACATATTCTGTACTGAAAAAAAAAGAAAGAAAAAGATATGTTATCGTAAACCCAAACAAGGCTATGTTAAATGTTTTTTCTCCTCAAAACGAATTTATTTAACAAAATTTTGTAACTAGTATTTTTTTGCCAGAGAAAATATAAATAGAAGCCACCGCTGTCGAAAGAAAAATATTTCATCACTATTTTTAATAAACGGCATTTTTAGAAAAGAAAAATATTGTTTTACTTCGTCAAAAACTAAGTAACATCGAAGAGACATTATCTTGACAGGACTCGGATTTGTATTGTATTCTTAAAACTAAAAAGTCTTTCAAACATAAATAAAATTTTATAAATGAGAAAAATAGGTTTCAAGCTATAAAGCAAAGGCTAAAAAACTAGGCACCTCATCGAATTTGACCATAAAACTACCAGATCTATCTGCGGTCTCGTGGCTTTCATTAAATTCTGTGGATATAAACAAATTTTACACATATTTAGGATTATATTAATATATGTATATACGTCTATCAGATTGCCCATCAAATAAGGCCGGTATATAAAATTTTCTGTAAGCAGATATGATTTAGATATTATATATGTATACATCGCTGTGAGAAGACGTTCAAATTCAAGTGTTTTTTTTTTTTCCGAAATAATAATTATTTTGCTTAGTATTATTTTATGTTATTTCGGTCTAACATCTGCTAATAACAATGATTTATACTGTAAGTTTGAAACGCATAGCAACATTTTTTCTATTTTCTCTATATTCCGATCTAACAATTATTCAATAAAAATATTAGCGGCTATAGTTTTTAATGGCAACCTCATGGTAAATTGATTCTACAGCAGGATGGAACTTAAAGAACTTTTACATACATTTCCGAAAATAGCAGAAACTTTATAAAATAATTTTAAAAAATGTTTATCACACAAAACTTTGAAATGTTATATCTAAGTTTGGTTTATCGGAGATTTATCAAAACAATATATATGACATAGTGACCTTTAGTATTTACGATGTGATGCCCATTGTTTGTCAAATCCGTCACCCGCAGTCCACTGTTTAAAGATTTACTAGCTTTGATGAAGTGTTATGATCTTAGTCATAAACCTAGACGGTTTCTATGCCCTCTGATAATGTCAGAGCAGAGTTAGCGCATGCGCGTTTCATCATTCACAACACACCAACCAGTTTGATCTGAAACCTGGCTGAAGTAAGACAGGGCATCGTTTTCCATCGCCGGCTAACTTACGATATTTTGGAAGCGCTGGAATTCAAAAATTTCAAAACCTCTAAGTGAAATATCTATGTGAAGTTTTACAATTTAAACTAATTCAATTTGAAACCGATTTAAACTTTGGAACATTAATACGTTTCGTGTGACTTTTGGAACTTGGAAAGTGCGAGTGTCTGTACTTTTGATTTAGGTTGAGTTTTGTGACTATGACTTAAATTTAATTAAAGTTGGTGTGTTAGAGCGGAGAGTTCGAATTATGTTTGGAATTAAGTGATGGTAAGTGTTTTTAGCATAAAATATTAGGCATTTGAACTTTTTTATTTAGTTGACTACAATATTTTTAGATACTTTTTTATATAAAAAATTGATAGCAGGTACGCTGTGGTTAAGGACTGATTTTTATATATGTAAATGAAATGAAGGAAATGCCTGCATTGAAATGGAATAAATGATTACCCAATTTTACCCGGGGTCCTCAATTCTTTCAAATCAAATTGAACATTTGACAGTGAAAGTATAAATCAAACAAGGATTTGCAATCTAACTTCTACTTCTCCTACTTAAAAAGCCTGAGAATAATAAAACAACTAATTTAATTAATAATATCGTGAACCACATCTACATAGATTCTATCTAATGCGTAGTATTTTGTCCTAAATTCCTGTGAAACTTGCCTGCAGAAATTATTGTCAACGTTTTGTTAAAAAACGTGACAAGACAGATTGGTTACAAATGGACAAACAGACAGACAGCGAAGTACTTTGTGGGCACGGAACTCTGGGCTATTTAAAATCACTAGTTAAAATAAAATAATAAAAATAAAATAAAATCACTACTTAGGAGATTTAAACATGACTGCAAATTACGTAGATATATTCAAATTTGTACTTTCATAAACTGATTTGACTTATTGTCTATTTAGCTCAAGGCCTTTTGGCTAAGATCAAAGTGTAGGATAAAGATAAATGTTATATTAGTAAAATAATGTTTTTTATTCTAGCTTTTGCGTTTCAATCAAGTGGCCAAGTGGTTTTCATTGCCCTGATGTGATCTGAGGCGAGCATCGAGGACATGCGCCTGTCGATTCGGACAATCTTCGGATGGTTGACTAAGTCCAAGACTGTTTTAAAAAAAGTGATATTTTCATCTGGGTGCTACCGTGGGTTGGTTGACATGTTAGTTTATTGTAGGTCCCGGTTGTTAGTTTTAGTTAAAGTAGTCGTTAAGACAAGACATATACCTTTGGGCGGCTTGAACACTCTCGACACCAGAGCTCAGCTACTTAGCTCATACGAAGAAGAAGAAGATTTACTTTGAAGCCAGCTTATATAACGACATTACATAGGCGTGGAATCTAATTATTTATTATGTCTTTCGCTTACGGAATTACCAAGTTTTAAATGCCACTTTGTCTATATGCATTGCTATCCATGAAAATACTGTTGCTTGACTTTAATGATCGCGTCGGACCACCTCAGTTACCTAAACAACAGACTTTCCATTACAAGCCTAGCCTACACTCCAAGTCCATATTGTATCTTGTTGGTGATATAATTGTATTTCTAATAGGATACGTTATGATGAATAAAATTATTCTATTCTATTCTATTCTTAAAGTGGGTGCTTTTTGATGTGCTGTTTACTTCGTCTTTTCGAAATTCCGATTATCAGTCAATGACGATGATGATAATATATGAACAAAAACTTTATTAAATTTGTAAGAATTTACTTTTCCTTACGGAAAGCTTCCTTAAACTTGTAAAATTGTATGTTTCGTAGATAATCTTATAACAAAGGCAGCAGTTAAACAACAACGCCCCCAAAATAAAGCTCCGAAGTCCCATTTTTAAAGCATTTTGGTATTATTTTGTTATCTTATCTTGTTATCTTGGAAGCAGGAAAGAACATTATGCGATTATGGGGCAATTTATTGGCACCATTACTTTCTCAATATGGGGGCATATCACAGAGTAAAAAAAATTACAGAGTAAAAAGATCCTATAATATACTTTTTTAATTTTTGGATTTTTTCTGTGTGTAATGGAAATTGCATATTAATATTATAAAGTTATTCACATGTGCTGTGTCTTTTAAAAAACTTAAATATGCCTTATACTTCTTAGGATTTTCCGTTAAAATGCAAATCCGATGCGAAAGTGACTGAATGTTATATTTTGACGGGTCTCGCTCTCTCTCTCTCTCTCTCTCTCTCTCTATCTCTGTGTGTGTGAGTGTGTTGATGTCTGTCTCTGGCATCGTAACTCGTGAACCACGGATCAGAAAAAAACGGCGCGAACGGATGAACGATTTTGATTTAATTTTCTTTGTTCGAAAGGTGCGTTAGTCGAGTGTTCTTAACTGTGTTTGATGAAAATAGATCCAATTTGCCGGTCACTACAATATGGCGGATGGTACCAGAAGATTTTGTTTCGGGAGTATTTTAACTATTGAATTTATACTTGTTTTAGTGTTTTAGTTCATGCCACACGGATTCTATTTACTAAGATCATCCGTTCCATCAGACCTCGGGGCTGGTTGCAATCGGGCGCCGACTAAATTGAATTCCAGCTGCAAAAAGCTCTATAAAGCGGCCTTTGCGCAAAAACCTACAAGATGAAAGGATTTATTTACCATCCCGTACCCTTTACGTGTATTCCGTCGTTTAGATAAACTCTCATCTAAAACGTGTGGAATAGATCGGTCAAACCGATAAAAAAATGCCAGTGTCTGAAAAGACCGGCGGAATGAGCTACCAAGTATGGGACCGAATTATAGATGTATCTATTTATAAATGTGTGTGTGAATAGATTTGGGTTTCATAATGTTGGGATATTTAAGTGATTTCTGTGAAAGCGATCTACCTAAGAATGATAAGGGACCAATTGACAGTGGGATTACCATGACGTGTCAATTTGTATCGGCAGAAAAAGGTACCAAGCTACTTATGTCGGTGTTCGGATTCACTGTCAATTTCGGACGAAATAGATTCATTCATGGTATAAATAGTTTTAAATAAATTCTTAAAATCGGCCCAGTGCGAATTATTCGAGTAAAAAAAGGAAGAAAATCACATATGTTGTTTGTAAGCTCTTAAATTTGTATTTTATCCTATTTGTAGTATCTGTTGCTGTAACAGCAAACGACAACCGCAACAGAAATACTTCTATAAAAATTTTAACTGTCTAGTTAACACGGTTCATCAGACGCAAACTGTCGTACAGATAGACAAACTGGTGACAAACGGCCAAACAGACTGACAGCGAAATACTCCGTGGGCACGGAACTCTGAAAACAATAGAGGTTTTTATAAAATCACTAGTAAGTTTATCATAATTTGAGTAGATAGATAGATAGATTAACTCTTTATTGGGCAAAATATACAAGGTAAAATAAATAAAAAGTAACAACATAAAAAAGATTAACAAAGTGCCACAAACGGCGGCCTTATCGCTAACAGCGATCTCTTCCAGGCAACCTTTGGATGGAAAGGAGTTGAAAGGACGAGAAAAAAAGAGGGTTGCACAATAAAGAATAGTAATACTTATAATTATGATGGAGGACTTAAAATAAACAAGTAAATAACATTATATTATAACTATAATACATAAATACATATTATAAATATTATATAACATAACATGAGTACCTAGTTAGGAGATTTAAACATGACTGCAAATTATGTATCTGCCCTTTCTTTCTCTTTTTTTAAATTTATTATATGTGTCCAATAAAGAATTTTCTATCTAACTATGTAGATATATTCCAATTTGTACCTTCAGAATATTTGTGTAGTCGTGTTAGGAAGTTTCGTAATAAAATATACCAATTTCGTTATTTCGCACCTTTTCTCCGCGTACCAAGAACTTGTTTCAAAGAAAGATGTCTTCATTTATAGAATAGCAACACAGAGAAAACAATAAAATACAATGTTCATTTAAGAAAATGTCGGTCTTCTTTCCCTACCTACACGTGTAAAGTTCTGATTGTAATCAAAGTGAGAGGGAATGGTACTATTGAAGAAACATTTTTATCAAATTACGTTTGAGCATTTGGAAAATTGACGATTTTGTATTGTTTCAAACAATTACCCAGTAAATAAGTAGAATCTTAAGTGGAAGCTAGTAGATATCTTTATTAAATTACACATTTTTTTACTTTTTGAGACAAAAAATACCATTACGCATTGAGAACTCATGTAGAGTTTTGTTAAAAGATTTTAATTGGAAATATGTGCGAAGATTTCATCGGATAATTATATATTATGAGCTTTATTATAAAAGTTCGTTCTTTACACAATTAGTGTGTTCATTTTCTTGCTATTAATTATATATTTATAGTTTCGGATATCTTAAATTGTTAAATGTATTAAAAACTGGAAAATTGTTATAGATTAAGTACGGACTTTCAAATACAAAAAATTGTATAAAATTGCCTTTTATCATTAGGGATTTTATAGGCAAGGAAGTAAATTTCTACCCTGCATTTTCCGGAGCACAATTTCGTCACATATTCAAATTCTTAATTTTCGAACAAGAAAGTATACACAAAGTCAATAATTAAATCAAAATAAAATCGGCAAGGTCAAAATAAAAAGAAAATTTAAAATGATCTACTATTTACAATCTACAAATAAATAATCATTTAAATGGAAGCATATGGACAAATTCTTAAAATTTAATTTTATTTGTTATGTGTAATATATGGTCAAAATAGCTTCATCTATAGAAAACAACTCTAAGAATATGTATACTAGTTTTGGTACCAATCACATATATACATACTTTAATTTTCTTTCAAGAAAAGGCAAAATTCACGATTTCTATCTACATAACCATTAAAAGAATGTACAAATACATACTTTTTTTTTTGAAGCAGGTATTTACGGAGTCATCTTTATTAAACACGTAAATATAATAAAAATTATACATGTCAAAAACATTTAATGTTAGGAAAACCCGCCCATGACCGTACCTGGTGCAAAGGTGCCCAAACACTGGCTGTGTTTCCACACTGAATAGCAATGGCTATCCTCTGCACCAAGTACGATCGAGAACGGGGATCCCCCGTCCTATCCACTAGTCTTCGCCCGAGTTCTCCTTCTAGCCTCCTCCATACATACTTAGTGAATTTCAGTATATTTCCATCCAGCAAACATAATAACGGTTTCTTACGAGAAAAGTTAAGAAAATTACGGACCATCCGACGATCATTAGCCAAGATTGATCCCTCGAGATCGCATTTATCTTTGCAAGTTTATTACACTGAGCGTTTGCCAAGTTCCTAGACAAAAACATTTGCTAAAAGCCTTGTGGATATATCCAGATATTTACAACTGATTTACAATATTTGAACCATAGAGATGCCAAGTAAGCTCTTGATATAAAGAATGATCAGACACTGATTCAAACATATTTATACTTTTTATGCGGTATGATGAGTCTGGCTCTGCAGTGGGCTTTTCAATTTGACAGCCCCTGCATTAGATCCCGGCCCACACTAATGACTTTTTTTTCAAGTTATGTGTGAATTTGCACTCGCTTTACGGTCAAGAAAAGCATCGTGAACAAACTGACGTGTTTGAGGACTACAATATTAGAAGACGTGTGTCATCCGCCAACCCTAACTTGGCCAGCGTGGTAGCCTATAATATCGGTCTCCTCGTGAGAGAAGGTTCTGAGTCCTAGCAGAGTCCTACAAGGAACATATAGTGAGCTGCTTACGTGAAAAACAATTCTAGTTTATTTAGCGAGAAACTTCTAGAGTTTTGAAAGACTATCTGTTTCAAAGAGAAACAGAAACAAAACGAGAATGAAACCATTAAATTCTCAGTTTATATTGGAGGAAACAAACCTTTGCGGCTGAAAATAAATGAAACTTTTTGTTCTGTAACACTTGGGATCAAATAACAAGTTTTCAGAACGATACTGGGTCGACCAGTTAATGTCTTTATAAAGGAATCGAATTCCTTTGGTCGTTCAGTTGAATAAAAAAGGCCAGTAAAAATAATTCCCCAGTTAAAATAGAAAAAAATCTTTCACGCTTTCCGTTGTTGAAAAAACTTTTAACTTGCAAATTACTCTTTTAGTTGCAGTCGCCTGGAAGTACTTGGCTTTAAATGATATTCAAAAAGAATTCTAAAGGCATTCTAGTTTTAAATTTAAAATTATCACGATTGAATAAAAAAAGTTACAGTTTGTACGATCCTCATATATACGTGGGTTTACAAAAGATTAAATTGTTATAACCAATGGAAACCAAGAACCAATATACACAATAAAGTACAAGATACTTACTTCGAGATACAATAGAAAAAATAATCATTTATACCGCTAGACAATTTGGACCAGTATGGTGAAAACCATCAAGTTAGCGGTAATCTGGCCGAAAGCGGAGCGTTTCTAGTCTAGAATAACTAGTTTTTAAGAAGGATTCAACACACGCTTTTTAGATGCTTGGCAACAGATTTTAGCTCTAAAAAGTGATTTAACATCATACTATGGTTTCCTTATGATGTTATCTACACCGTATATAAAATTCTTTACCAGGGATCGAATCCATGCCCTGGGGGCCGTACTGTGACCGTTCGCCCGAATAAGCTTTCATTGCTTTTAATTCGAGGTACTATGAAAACAAAAAAATAATAATAATTAGAAATGCCTTTATTATCATAAAAAAACATTCATTGAGAGTTTGTGTTTTAATTTACTCGTATCTCAGAATTCCTAGAATACAGGTAAACGCGTACATGCCGACAAAATAAATTTAGGTATTCCAAGTAACATAGGCAATGGCGGCGATTCAGCGGCACACACGACTAAACTAAATTTAAAGAAGCCTCGTCTCTTTTCATCTTAGGTGGCCAGAAAGAGACGGCAAGTTCTGAACCACAGACAAAACAACAATAATCACGTCAAATATGGAATGTGCAGGCAGTTTTAGAGGTGATACAAGTGAGTGCGTTCTAAAGTCGCCTATATTTTCTACATTTGACGTGATTTTAGTTGTTTTGACTATGGTGCAGAACGTGCCGTCTCTTTCTGGCCAACTATGAAAAGAGACGGGGATTCTTTAAATTTAGTTTAGTCATGTGTGCCGCTGAATTGCCACCAATAATTCAGATTGAAACCCTCTCATTGTACATTCTGAATCTCAACCCTCAGTGTAACAGTCGTTCTTTTTACGTGATAGTGACCGAGTGACAGCAAAAACGAGAAAGTCCCTAAACAAAAGTAAAACCGCCATACTATTTTGTTGGGCCGTATTCGCAGCGACCACATGTAACAATGGCGCGACAAAGGATCCCGTTGACCCAGCACTTCTGTTGAAACTCGCAAATAATTTCTACCCACTCGTTGACGACATGCCCATTGGGCTGTCAAACATTCAACGGACCAAATTAATGGGCGAACTGGGCATGAGCATTCTCGTCCGTGCAAAAACTTTTCACGCGCCCGAACTTTTTTTGAGAGTTCCGTACCTAAAAGGTAAAAACGGGATCCTATTACTAAGCCTCAGTTGTTTGTCTGTCTGTCTCAGAAACCGTGATAGCTAGAAAGCTGAAACTTTCACAAGTTATGTATTTCCCGTGCCGCTGAAAAACAAACACTAAAAAAGGCCTCCCTACTATAAAACATGTTTTTTTTTCTCGTATTTTTTGCAATAGCGGTAGCTGTTAAATACTTAAAGTTTGCACAAAATTATTGAATGTATATTAGCTATTAAATTATAAAATTTTAATAAAATAAATATTTGAGGGGGGCTCCTATGCAACAAACCTAATTTGTAAGTACTTTTACTCGATCTTTATAACGATATTTGGTAAACCCTCTCTCTATACAGTCAAAAAATATTAAATTATGTATTAAATAAAAAAAAATATATTTAAGGTAGTTTCCATCCGAAAATGGTACGGGACCCATTATGCGTGAGCCCAACTCGCATTTGGCTAGTTTTTTTGTTAACAGAACCATCTCTCCCCTCGTTCTTCTCTATAAATATTTTCCCACACATTGTTTAGGTGTTAGGATCACAACCTTTTAGCTTTTGATATCTGTTTGAAGAGATATCGAGACCTTTGTTAGATGTATTGATATTGTGCAAGTGGATTCTCTCTTATGGTTTCGAAATCCTCCAATTTAACTTGTACACGTTTCGCACTATAACACAGAGACTTCAAAGGAATCAACATATTTTGGGCTTTATTGCACGGTTTATATGTACGAAAATAATTTGTTGTCGCAACTTGGCACTTTTCAGAGTCACGTTTCTGCGTCACCGATAAACAAATCTGGGTGAAATGAAATTGTTTCGATTTCTTTGTTTGCCATTCGAAGCTTTGATCGTCTTTTAAAAAGCTAATTTGAACACGTTCTTTGTTTATTTTCTTTTGTTTATTATGAAATAAATAACTTCCAATTATAGGTTGGTAGTATTTTAAACTGCTCTAATAGCCAATTTCTCTCTAAGCAGCAAATTAATTTCTCTCGCAATTCAGCGAGGAAATGCTGCTAGCCTAATGGGTATGTTTGGGCGAGGGGCTTTGACGTAAAGTTTAAGACTTAATTTTATTATTTTTGACTGTAATTTACTAGAAAATAAACGAGTTATATTAAGTATATAATTACAAAAAAAATATAAACTTAAACGACCATCAATCTGTCACAAGGGTCACATTTTATTAAAACCTTGTATAAAATTTAAGAAAAGATTTAAAAAAAGACCTTAAATAGGTTTTCATTTCGCTGATGCACGGGTTCCTGATTTCTTTGCAGTTATTCGATCACGTATTGCGTCCTTCTGGGATAAGATACGTAGGTCGAATAATTGCATACTTCAGTGCCTATCTGAAGATATCAACAGTCATATCTAATGGTCTTGGGCCTACGTCCGCCGGAACGCAAACCGAAAATAGCTTTTAAGTTTGTTGGTTTATTTTATTTTACTTGTGTACTTGTAAGTTTTTTTTTTACTCTGAATAGGTCAGCGCTTGGCAACAATTATTCACCTGATGGTAAGTGATATTGAGATCTACGGTGGATCGCGCTTACCTAGAAGGAACCGGTACACAATTATTATGGTTTAATGTGCCTGCAATAAAGAATGTATTTATTTATTAATATAATCCAATATAAAAAATACTTACCTTATATTACTCCTACCTTATATTACTCTTAGTACCTTATATTACTCCTAAATATACATTTTACGATCGAGCCTTTCTACAAAAACGTGTATTTTTTTATAGACATAGAAGTAGAATAAGTCATATAGTTCAGAAACATCCAAAAGCATTTGAACTGAATACGGGTTTATATGTTAACACTTTGCCTAGAGAGCCCTCTGACACTCTTTCAGGATTTTATTGTCAGCGGCATAGATTGTGATAGCATGTTCGTAAAAAAGATACCCATCTTGTGGGTCGTAAATGCGAAGTGTTAGAGGAACCGCAGCCTTGGGGCAAATATATGTAATTGACAACACGATGTTGGCACTAAAGATGAAGTTAGTGTCAGTGAGATAGAACTTGGCGCAGAAATGCCAAGACATGTGCTAACTAACCCAAGTCGATTACACCTACCGGTTTCTTATATTACACCAAAACACTTCTAATTAAAGATGAGAAACTAAGGTTTTCAGGAAAAGTACCATAAGATAAGAGTTTATCACCATTAATAGTTTGGTTTCATGTTTTTTCTGACTAAAACCATAGATAGATACATATACGAGACGCTCAACCTTTTGTTGAAAATCGTACTACCTACGTGTATCATTACACGTAGCGTCATCTATTCGTATTTTCTTGAAACGGCTTCACTCAGGTCACCAAATCAATCTTCTATCGTCACATCACTTTGCGAATGCAGCGCGTTGCGTAATTTGGTGACAACTGGGCTGCACGCTCAATTTGCAGCGTCATCTATGTTTCATCGGTAATTACAAACTTTTGCGTCCACGCTTTTTTGTATGAGAATCAGAATCTTCTCTAGTATTCTGATTCCCGCTAAAACTTATATTACAATGTCAACAACCCTTCAGTAAGTTTTTTCTACAACGAAAATCACAGCTAGGTGCCATAATGAAACATCCTATAACAATTTGAAACGTATAATCTATTCTTCAGCGTTTTGCAGTTATTGCGTGCTTGGAATTTTACCTTCATATTACTTCAAAGAGCTGTGATAACTTTTTAACTGCAACTGTACGTGTTTAGAATGCGAACAGTGTTCAAAATTATCTTTTCAGTTTCAAGAAACGTAGCATCGTTAGTGCTTCGCGTTTCAATTTGATAAAGTTAGTTTGAGCTCGTGAGAAGTGGATTCTAGATTTACTTACATCAAACGCCACAGGCTGGTTTCTTTATCGATACTGTTTAAGATTTAAACTAGATGATTTAGTTTAGTTTAGTGAAATGTGAAAGCATTTTTTTTATATTACGCATTTAACACACGGCTGGTTAACCCCATACTAAAACATTTATAGTTTGTATAACTGATATATACTACATAAAACTAAATTGATACTTTATGCTGATACATATTGAACATCTATAGCCAACAAATCAGCTCATAACAAAAATGTTGCGCTTGCGGGAATCGAATCTACCCTCTGGTTGTCATCCGACATGGTAACAATTACGCCAACGGGTCGTCTTTAATTATTATTACGAGTAGATATGTTTTATGTAACTTAGTGCTTGAAATGCTGCTGTAATACACCCTAAACTAGACTAGAGTGTCGCTAAGTCGTGTGGTTTACGCCCTGCTGATCACTCTAATGAATAAAATTTTATTTTTTTACATTTGAAGACAAATAAACCACCAAATAAAATACTCATCATTTAAAAAAAAACGAACATTTCTAGTTCTAACGATTTTTAACGTTTTAAGATTTATATTAAAAGTAACTAAATCGTAACTTAACATAAATCTTATTTTTTACTAAATATGATAGCAAAAAAGTCTTTGTAAATAATTGACCTTTTTCGCTCAATCTTTATCTTTGCTTTTCCACAAAGGTTTTAGAGAGTACATTTCTCTCATAATTCAAAAATACCAGCTGTGTTGAAAGCACAACTTTCTAAGGACTTACAAAGATTTATGTTTATTATTTATTGCTTATTGTGGAACTTAACTGAGATACACAGAATGTCTATTTTGGTTTTAAAGTAGGTCACATACCTACTTGACTTTGTGTACTTATCTATATAAATAAAAAAAAGTATATAAATAAATTTTCAAAGTCCATTAGTAAGTAGTTCCTAAATATCTTTTAGTTAAATCCAAAAACTATATAAGGGCGAAAAACTTATCAAACGATAAACATAAGAAGGGCATCGATATAAGTTCTAATGCAAGTAAGTTCTAGTGCATTTTACCAACCTTAAATATATCATAAACGTGGTCCGGACATGTAATGAGTAGAGAGGAGATACATGTGACTAGGAGAAGTATGGATATGATTGTAAGAAGCAGCGGAAGTAGATAGAGGTCGACCAAATAAGACGTGGATGAATTGTGTGAAGGAGGATATGAATGAGAAAGGAGTGAATGTGGAGATGACGGCTGATAGAGTGGCGTGGAAGCGAAAAACAGGCTGCGCCGACCCCACCTAGTGGGAAATGGTAAAGAAGAAGAAGAAGAGTATGCATATTTTTTTCTTATGGTTATTACGAGCTTTCTGTTATTAAGGAAACCCAATTAATTTAACGAGCGACGCTGTGAAAAAAAAGAATCTGTTGAAACATTCTCTGTACTTACGAAAAGCGACAATTTCATGTCAGCCTCTGATGGTATCTTTGCATGCACAACTCCACTTTCCTCACAAGAATGTTCCAGATAAAGTCTTAATGCCAGGTTCAGGAAAACAGCAAGGTAGCAATATAAGACGTAACAGTAACTAGTTATAAAAAAAAACAAACGGCCAAGTGTGAGTCAGATTCGCCCGCGAAGGGTTTCGTACAATTATTTATAAAACACGTTAAAATTGATCGTAATATAAGTACATATTTATTATACTTTTTCTTATAAGGATAGCGTCATAAATTAAACCCTCGCCAAGCGAGTGAAAATCTACACATAACTCGAAAAACATGACCCAAAACAGGTGGCTGGGATCGAACCAGGAGTCGTCTGATTGAAAAGCAGACGTTTTTACCACCGAGCCACACTCTTTTTAAATAAGTAATATTTCTTCAAAATTCTGAGTAGACCACCGTTGAAGGAAGAAAGTTCTAACCTAATTATGTTGTTTACATTAAGTTACGCTGACCTAATTTAATTGTGAGGAGACGTCAAAAAATCAACCAAAGCAATTACTTTCGTCCATTGGGTTTCCGAGTAAATATTACGCGTTTTAATTTTACAGGGTTAGTACACGTTATGCGTGATATTTGGTAAATTTGTTATATAACGTTTAAATAAACTACATTTTTCCACTAACACTATATGTTTATAAAAATATGCTTTCCCATCCATTTTGTCGTAATACAACTAATTGTAAGGGCTTTGCATATGCTTTTTTTCTTCTAGAAATTTCAGGAAGCGTGGAGCAAACGTTGTTTGTATGGATAAGAAAAAAAGTACTATTTTTAATTCCGAAAATGAAACGTATGAAAATAAAAACTTACATATTCTATCTTCTAATATATAAAATTTACATGTCACAATGTAAGTTGCCTTACTCCTCCGAAACGGCTTGACTGATTTTTGCCAAATGTTATATGCGTATTCAGTAGGTCTGAGAACTGGCTACTATCTATGTTTAAATACCCTAAGTAATAAGGGTTGTTCACCCTTAAATTTAATTTTCAAGTTTTTGGCGAATTTTTTTTTTCTTTATTTTTTATAACGTCTATTTTAGTAATTTAATCATTTTTCATCCCGCTCGATAATTACTTATGGCAAAACAACGTTTGTCGGGTCAGCTAGTATTATATAAAAAACAGTATTTGATATTAATGTTTTTTTCCTAATGCGTAATAAAGTCTAATGTGCGTATAGGTTAAAATATCTTTAAAATGTAGAACTGCAAAGAAAACTGGAACTATAAAAGAGGGTCAAATGTGTTTTCCAATAGTAAAAGCGGCAGGCTACTTGAATTCCAATCTCCTTAAGCCTTCTGCAGTGAATACGCAATCTCGATTTGTCTGCGCCACTTCAGAGAATAGGAACAACAATTGCACAGTTGGCTTTCCAGCCTCTTTTATTTCCCTAAACCGGAATGTAAGACTTAATAACTAATTATTATTAGCATCAAGTTAGGTTAGTAATAAAAAAAAAAAAAAAAAAATGGTTGCCTGTAAAGTCGGTTTTACGGGCGAAGATTTTACGTGACAACGTCTGCCGCGTGCTGCGCGCGCGGCAGACCGATCATAGTTGAGTGGGAGAGAGACGCAAGGCATTCGGCGGGCCTCTCTCTCGTTCGGTGACTCATCGTAACGTTACCGGGCGTTACACTTTTTCATAAGTGACTCCCAGCCGCAACCTAATTTAAGACGTTGTCACGTCAAAAACATTTCAAACCTGTCAGCGAGTTAACTTCAACAAAGCGTAACACATGCAAAGACTTTACATATTTTTTTAAATACTAGGACACATTTCCCATACTGAACCATTTCAGTTCGTATTATGGTTGCTAACACAACTGATATACATACATATATATATTTTAAATACATACATATTTAACACCCAGACCCACAGCCAAAAAATTTAGTTCAGCACAAAGATGTTGCTGTACCGGGAATCGAGCCCGGAACCTTCTGATTGGCAGTCCGGCATGGTAACCATTACGCCAACGAGGTCGTATTCTATTAATATTATCTTTTAATAATTTTGTCCGAAAAAATGAAAGGAAATCGGCCTCTTTTAAGTGAACACTAAATACCAAAGAAATCCAGTTACATTAATGAAAAACGAAACTCCCACAAACCGTAATTTTATTGAATACATTCAATAGAGGTCTATCATTTACCTCGTACAAAAGGAAGGTGAACTCAAATAGGGACCCAAATTGTAAAGCCGCACAAATAACACTTGTAATTCAATTAGCCATTGAAGCCATATATACGATAGGCCTGTTATTTGAATCTTTTAGTCGTATTATGTTAGTAAGCGAACATTGTTCCAGTTACCTAGTAAGAATGGAGATTAAAATGTACTTACACACATACATACACGGCACACAGGTATTAATTAATAAGGAAATTCAAAACATACCTAACACAAACCGTCGCCATAGCTTGTTAGTTGGCTTTACTGGCATGAGAGTTAAAAATAAAGGGCTTATCATTATAAAACTGGAATCCAACCTTTGTACAGGGATAAAGGATCACTGTTACGTTACGATATACCTACTTGTGTGTTATGTTATACAGAATTTAACAGAGATGGATCTTTCTAAATCTTAACGCTGCTATACCAATAGAAATGAAACTATTTCATTATGTAAGAGAAACTATTTTACTTCAATGTTATCTTTTGCAACGATTTCTATTCATTCAAGTACTTCTAGGTACTATTGTAGGGTTATTTTACTTACCTACCTACATTTTTACTAAACATTGGAGGGGCGTTGATTTTTAGAATGGTCGATTTCTAACTCTAGACATCGACCAGACATCATCATACACAAGTGAAAATACGTTTCAAAATTCTACAAGATTACATTTAGATTCCTCATAATATCTATACTTTGTGAATAGGTACGGTAATACACAAAGAATAATAATAATCATCCTGCTATCCTACTATCTTATCTTCTTATATATAAAATTTCCATGCCACAACGTTAGTTACCGTGCTTCTCCGAAACGGCTCGACCAATTTTTACCAAATTTTAAATGCGTATTCAGTAGGTCTGAGAATCGGCTACTATCTTTTTTTCATACTCTCAAAATAATTTATATCTACAGCAAAAAAACGTTTGCCGGGTCAGCTAGTAATACAATAAATGTGAAAGTTTGTGTCTATGTATGTATATTACTTCTTCACGCTCCAACAGATTAACCGATTTTGATGAAATTTAATATGAAAATAGGTTAGACCCTAACACATAGGCTAAGTTTTATCCCGGAAAACTTACTGGTTCCCGTGGGATGCGCAAATAACTAAAAAAATGGTTGCCTGTAAAGTCGGTTTTACGGGCGAAGATTTTACGTGACAACGTCTGCCGCGGCAGACCGATCATAGTTGAGTGGGAGAGAGACGCAAGGCATTCGGCGGGCCTCTCTCTCGTTCGGTGACTCATCGTAACGTTACCGGGCGTTACACTTTTTCATAAGTGACTCCCAGCCGCAACCTAATTTAAGACGTTGTCACGTCAAAAACTGCGCAAAACTATTTCTCTCCGTCACTCTTAAACTCCTTGACCGATTCTGATGAAATATGATACGGAGTTAAGTTAGATCTTGATTGATACAAAGGTTACTTTTTATCCCGGATTAACGCGGGTAAGACCATGGGGTGCACCTAGTTTATTAATATATTGTAAACATACATTGGTTGACGTAAAATATGGCTCTGCTTCTTACAATACAACCATCATCATAATCAGCGTCCAGAGCCCATCTTAAAACATCGCTGGGCATTAAAACATCAAATCTTGTGCAGGCCTTGTCCAAAGAGGACCCAAAACACTGTTTTTTTTTTAAACAATATAATGTAGGTATTATGCGCTCTAAAATATACTTAGGTTAACTGACATTTATCGGATATCTAAAACACCATGTGGTTAAGACATTTCGTATATTCATAGATATTAATAAATAATTTGTTACGAAATGTCTTTGTACGATTTATTAGAAATTGCCTCAAAAGTCCTTTTTTTTAAATAAAAAACGTTCCTGGATAAATCCAACAAGAATTATTCATTAAATGGTTTTTTTCATCAAACAATGGATACCATATTCAATGAAATTAAAATCATTCAAATGCACCCTCAATAAATAGAAATTCAATGTAAGGAAAATTGTTAGCGTTTATTATTCATTCTTTTCATATCGAAATGTTTTTAATGCAAATAGGAATAAAATATCTGCTGAAAAGGAAATAAAATTTAATTTGCTGTGACTTGTTTTACGTGATCATTGATTCAGATTAGCGCTTGTAGCTCAGCTGGCTAAGGTGATCTGACGCGATCATCGAGGCTAAGCAAACGGTTGATGCGGTCAGTCTTTGGATGGGTAATCATGCATAAGATCGTCGTTTTAAAAGTGACATTTTTATCTAGGCGCTACCGTTGGTTGGATGATACGCTAAGTGGCTTAAAGACTTTCGACATCTGAGCTTGGCCACTTAGCTCATGCGAAGAAGAAGTAGAATGAGTCAAAGTTAAATTAGAACCAAGGACCTAGATTTTTCCAATTTGTACTTTGATTATAATCGACCATAGACACTGTTGTATGTAATAAAAACGTGTCTTGAAAAAGAGTTTAGTTTTCTTACCCCTTTCGTAATCAACTTTGCCTTTTCATGAATATTCCGATCACGTGATGGTCACAGTTCCCAATTTAAGACCGTTGGCAAGCAAAAAGCTCAGTTTATCAGATTTTAGGCAAAAACTTGATTTATGATATTGTCTCAACTTTGCTGTTTACTAATGTCGTGGTTTTACAGTTTGCTGCTATTTTTACGACCTTGGTGTTTATTGGTTACCATGCCGGACTGCCAACCAGAGGATCCTGGGATCGTTTTCCGGCAAGTCAAGTCTTTCTGATGAACTATATTTGTTGGCTGTCAGTCTGGGTGTTCAATATGTATCGATAATATGTAGTTTACATATATATTATGTAGTACATTAGTTGTGTTACCAACTATGGATACAAAGTGAGCAATGGTTTAGTATGAGGCTAACAAACCGTGTGTGAAATGTGTCCTTATATTTGTTTTATTTATTTATTACTTACTAGTACCCGTGACTCCGCCCGCGTGTAGGTCCATTTTTTTTACGAATCGAATTTTATCTGGACTTTGTTTGCTACAAACTTCACGGAACCCGAGACCTTTCCAACGAATGCAAACCGTGGAAATCGGTTCGTGCGTTCCGGAGATATAGCGTCAAGAAAGAAAACCCGACTTATTTTTATAAAATAGATTATTTACAATTTTATTAAACTATTTAAAAATAGAAGCGTTTTACGGATATATCAGTATACTATCCTGTTATTAAAAGCATGTGTTAATCTCGGCAAAATCACGCTATTTGTCATAACGCAATAAACACTTCCATTACGGAAGGAGCTCCATTTAGCGAACAATAAGTGCTACGTGTCCACAATTCTAAAGAGCTGTTCTTTTCTAACGCTATCATTAACCACAATATGTTGGCCTCAGCTCTAAGACACGGATATATCGTTTCGGCCTCTTTTATTGCCTCCTTGATAAATGAAGAAAGGTGGGATGTAAAAAATAGCGATGAAATTAGCGCCCTGCTTGTGAAGTAACCAGAGCCAATAGTTAGAGAAAATAGCGCCACAGAGAGAAATAAATTAATGAATAATAATATATGAATATTTTTAGTGAAAATTGCGATAATGCGAAATATACGAAATATGTATAATCAACATGCATCAACATATAATTAAAAATTGTGTTCTTCGTCTTTTTATATTGAGCTCAGTGGCGAATCTGGTGTCGAGTTTTCAAGCCGCCCAAGTTCTCTGATTTGGCTAAGTACTTGTACTAAGACATAACAGCCGCAATCTACAATTTACCTTGTCATCTGACCCACAGTAGCGTCCAAGTAAAAATGACACTCTTCTTGTGCATGGTCCCCCACACAAAGACTATAGGCATCGCCGATCGTGATGATTGCGTCAGATCACGTAAATTAGCCGAGCTATAGGCGCCACAGGCGCGTTATATACTCGTAGGTAGCAAAATCGATTAACAAGTTTCGTTTTCACGGAAGAAAATTTCGTATACCCTCATCTGAAGTAGCGCTTCGTTGGAAACGCCAGTCACGATTACCCACTCAAGAACCGGCGAGGTCGAAAGATGCAACTTTGGGATCCGTTTAAACCACCTGGGTCAGATAGCTACAGCGCTACAATTTCAGCCATAAAGATTAGCCATAAAAATTAAGCGTACCGACCGCTGTTTAATTTAACTACCTAGTTAATTAAATGCCGAGCGAAGTGGACGTAAAAAGCTCACAGGAAGTTTAGCCGCGCTAGCATCCAGCATTCCAGTGGGAGACCAATTTGCTTAAGTGTCACTCAGGTCTTTTCAAAGCAAACAGAATTCCAAAAAATTGGAAAATACGAAACTTTTTTGGCTGCAACTAATTAATTTGCTCTCACAATGAAACTATACTGGTTAGAAAATAAAAAGTTTTATAGGTCTGTTTACAGTTTCACACATACCTAATCGTGCTTTTGACGGATATTGCATATGTTTTGTTAAACTTCCTCCTTTAATTAAGATGATTTGTGAAACTAGTAAATCCGTAGGGCACTATTGTAACATTGGTTATGAAGGATATTAGACAAACTCTTTAACTTCTCTAATTAGTTATCATTGGTAACTAACACACAACCTTCTAGGGACAGCTTGAGTACATTTAGACTATTTTAGACAAAAACCTAAAAATGCATTTCCATACATTTGGCCGCGCAACAACAAACATTATTACTTACTTAGTACTAGCTGCGTCCTGCGGTGTCACGTAATTTTAACTAACGTGTAAAATAAAATTTTATTAGCCTATGCGTTAATCTACAGTCTAAATTCGCATTGATAATATTTTCGACGAATTAACTATTAATTATATTAGTTTATTCTTAAATACGTATAAATACTAAATAATATGTAAACCGCAATTAACTCTGTTTAAAAGTTGTGAAGCAGTGCTTGAAGTATATTTTCAACGAACCATAATTAAATCTTTTTCGCATAACCGATTTGATGAAATAAAGTTTTAACAACGCCCTTAATTACATGTAATCTACCCGTTCAAATACTTGGAGCAGTTACAAAGTAATAAAGTACCTGACAGACATAGAAAAAAATGATTTTGGTTTCCATTACTCTTCTTGAATTGCCCCCTATCAGTTTATCGGAAAAATATTTGATGTTCGGACACTAGATTTTTACTGTCTTATCTTCTTCTTCGTATGAGCTAAGTGGCCAAGCTCTGGTGCTGAGAGTTTTCAAACCGTCTGAAGACCTCTGACTTGGTTTAACGGCTACTTGTACTAAGACTAACTGCCGGGACCTACAATTTGACGTGTCATCCGATTCACGGCAGCGCCCAGATGAAATGCCACTTTTAGATACCGGTGCTACTGTTTTATTATATGTAACTAGCTGACCTGGCAAACATTGTTTTGCCTCACTTAGGAGTATGAAAAATAGATAGTAGCCGATTCTCAGACCTACTGATTACGCATATAAAATTTGGTAAAAATCGGTCAAGTTGTTTCGGAGGAGTACGGTAACTAAAATTGTGACATGGAAATTTCATAAGATGATGACTATATCTACTTACAGTATCTTTACAAACCTAGCCAGTAAAACTATTACGTAACTGTACAGCACAAAGTTTGAAATAGAACAGATTTGCACAGGCAGCAGTTAACTGCACATTTATTGAGAAGTCTATGTTTAATTTTGCGAAACCAAGCTCTTTGTCTTTACTGTGAACGCAATGGACCATGTTTCACAGGCGCCGTATAAATAAAGCCACTGTGTATTTTACTGAGCCAGCTCTTGATATTACGCTTTTCACGAACTAGCAAGGGGTTAAACTTTTACCTACATTGTTAGAGATGAAGTTCTTTTAAACGTTCGGGTTGCCCAAAGAAATAAAAGAATTGCTTGATTGATTTATAATATAACACAGGTAGAATATAAAATAAAGTTTAGTAAAGCAGAATAGTATAAGCTAGCTAAAGTGGCAATGGGCCGGACATATCTGCCGATGAACCGATGACCGTTATGGTAGACGAGTTCTAGAGTGGAAACCGCGTCTCGGCAAACGTAGTGTAGGACGCCCTACAACCAGGTGGAGCGATGATCTGAAGAAGGTAGCGGGTAGTGGATGGCGAAGAGAAGCACAGGATAGGGCCAAGTGGCGTGCCTTGGGAGAGGCCTATGTCCAGCAGTGGACGAGCATAGGCTGATGATAATGATGATGAAACCAGAATAGAAGACAAAATTAAATAATTAGTGTATTTCCGCAGTGAACTGAAACCCAAATTAAGATAAGCAAAGGAAAAATTCAAATATTAAAAAAAAAATTAGGTGTGTTCCTCCGACCGACCACCACACCTCCACTACAACTCACACCAGTAAAACTAATCCCTAATCTACCCTCCTAACACAACGAAGATTCACTCCGCGTGGCTGGTCTCCTCACACACCGGAACAACCTGAAACATCTGATTCTAATATTAACGTTGCCTATCTCAATTCGGAAATTCTTACTCAACACGTGTCAAAAGGTTAAGTTTAGTAAAGTTTTTTTTTTAAGTAATAAGGTCCCGTGTTTTACCTTTTCGATAAAAAGGTAAAAACGGGACCACAGTCTGTCTGTCTATCTGTCACCAGGCTTTGAAATTTGGTAGAACATCTAAACATTCACGGAATAATTATTAATGTATTAATTGAATAAATAAATTATAAAATTAATTTAATGGGGTTCTCTCATACAACAAACGTGTTTTTTTGCAATATTTTAAAGATAATTGTATTGAACCCTTTAAGTGCGAGCCCAACTTGCCCTTGACCATTTTTTTTCTTTATGACGTACTCGTATTCATTTGTTAAATATATTTTTTTGTTGTGAGGGTGTTTCTATATCAATATCTTTACACGTAAAGCAACATATATTATTAACTTGATTAAATTTTATAATTTTTACTTATTAGTATTAAGTATCCTACTTAAATTAAAACTATTTAATTAATTTAAAAGTCGCACTACTAGTATTAGCTTGTATTGAACGGATGCCTTTCCTAAATAAATTGAAAAAAAAAGACGAGAGCGTAGTTTATTGAATCTATTGGAATAGGAAATCTATTTTGCGCGTTCGAATTCGGGGTGGTGGGCAAAATTGTATTCCCAGAAGCAATGACGAGGTTTTGATAACAACGTAACCAACAATTTGTATACAGCTGTGGTACATTCTCGCCATATTTTTTGAGTCTGTCGACTGCCAAAATCGTCCGAAAATTGGAGAATAATGGATTCGTAATGCTTTTTAAATGGGAAAATCTTGTGAGTGCTCCTTTACCGTTTAGTTTTATTCAACTTTCTTTTTTGACTAAAAATAAGGAAAGTTATGTATTCGACATGGTATAATAAATTGTTTAATTATTTATACATAATGCCGCTCAAATTAGTTTGTTAAATTTTATATTGTAGTCAGTTTATAAATTGAGACAAAAAGGAGTGAGTGTAGAGATGACGGCTGATAGAAGAGAGTGGAAGAAGTAAATTTGCAATGCCGACCCCACCTAGTGAGATAAGGCAAGGTTGAAAAAGAGTTTATAAATTGAGCTTACTGACTCTCTGATAAGTTTAACAACGAAGTCATGGTGTTAATAATAAATATTAGTTCTGAGATCTAGAGATCCAGTCGTATGAAAAGAAAAAACGAGCTAGTTTTTGGAATTATTTGATTTTTCACACTGTTGCCCCGCATAGCACGATCCAGAGATACGAGTACTTAGCGCGGGGCCTAGTGCATACTTCTGTACTGTACAATAATAGAAAAGGTAATTTTTGCTTGAAATTACTAAGTTTGTAATATTGTACATTTTGCTTATGTGTTCACTATAAAACAATTTGTATTTGTATTACAGTATTTGACGTGTCAATAAATTGGTTGGTTAAAACATTTTCCATTACATTTACCACTTGTATCAATCAGCCCATTTTCTGCTAATCGTTACATAACAATCACTTGTCCCTTTGTAAATCTTTGTAAAAGCTTTTTTAAAATCCATTATCTAAGCGTATTCCGTAACATTACATGGACTTTTTCAAATAAAGTCTCAGTAACGACCTACAACAGACAGTATGTAAAACTAAATTGAACCAGAGACAGATATTCGGAGCTCAAAGTTTGAGCTTAATATTTTTCCGAGAGCAATATCTTTATACCTCGGGGTATTTTGCATCAATTTTACACTGTCAAAGCCCTTTTGTATGAGAGAAAGGTACGCCCGGTAACTTAGAATTTTTGTGGCCTATTTTTGTTAAATATCCTGGCAATGAAGATAGATTGATAGTGTAAGTATTAACAGCCCACTTCACGTATCCCACTGGTAGGACTCGAGGCTTTATCTCACGAGGAGAGATAGATCCAGGCCTAGATACCACGCTGGCCACACTTTTGATGATTTTGCAGTCAGCAGTGAGGTAACCCACATGCTCAAAAGAGCATGTGGGTTACCTCAAAAGAGCATGTGGGTTACGATGTTTATCTTCACCGTATACAAATTACACATATAGCTAGAATACCAAGTCAGGCTTAGGATTCGATCCAGGGTGCCGCGGGCTGCAGTCAAACATTCTATCGATAAGGGCAGATAGATAAATAATTACAAAATCTTTATTGACACACTTGAATTAACAAACCACCACAAACGTAAAGAACAAACTACAACAAAGTCGGGAAACGATGAAACAATTTATGTTGCCCAACGAAATTCGTGTCAATGCAACTTGTGTTCAGTAAATGGAATGAAATCACATAACAATATATACAGATGCATTCAAATACAAGAATAAATATTAAATTATTATTGTAATATTTTTTCTTCAATTATAATTATTTATTTTTTTGACAAAGCCTAGGTACTACTGCTATCAATTGAATTCCTTAATTTATTTACTTTTTATATTTAAAATGTATTTAATACTAGTGAAAGACGAGACCATATTGTTGCTAGTTATTATAAATTATTTCAATGTAATTTAACAACTATGTATCACTATAATAATACTTAAATTCTATTATATAGTACTAGGAACTGAGTTGGAACTACAAAATTATTTCCCATGTAATGAAATATGCAAAGATAGATAGTCGTAGTTATTTGAGATACACAAAATCGACCCACAAAACCCCTGTATCTAAAATTACTAAATCCCGTAAGCCAAATTATCCCTCATCAATTAACACCCTTGTTTGTCCCCAGCGTGACGCAGGGTACAAGCGGAATATTTACTAGCTTCTACCCTTATCCTTCAAAACGGTCAGTTAACTAAAATACGAGTACGTTATTATCATGGAACAAGAATAAAAGTTGAAAGCTGGATGAGATTGTTTCAATATCACGTTTCGAAAAAAATATGCATATGTTGTCTAAGCAAATAACATGAAACCAGCAAGTGCCGTGGCGAGCTATATAATCTATTTTTTTATTACGTTGCTGAAATTACCTTATGTACTGTATCGTGTAGACGCATCGTCACAGAATAAATGATAGCAGATTTGGGTTTCATAGGGCTTTACGGCAATTTTTTTCTACTAATGCTTTGCTATTAACAATAGTTGTCGCAAAACGATTCAGAAGTTAAAAATTAATAATTTGGGCCGCCGGGATAACTAAATTAAACTAGTAGCTATTTCGCCATCTAGTAGCAAATGAGCACTTGAAGACCGCTATCAAACAAGCTTAATATTTTTTTTCATTGCAATGTGCTTTGGAATTTATGATAATTACAGAAAACTAAAAATTAACAGTCGCTATGAAAAATCGAGAGTTAATAAAACTTCTCGTATATTTCAATGACAGCAAAACGCAAAATCATAACTTTTCTTTGCCTTATTTTAATTTGTCGCTCGCAGTTTTCTTTGAATTCTTTATGAAATCTGCTGCTTATTAATAAATCCGGTCGATCTCTAGGCTTGAAATACGATTACTCTGTAATACAGCTATCATTCGAAATGTTAATTAATGGTTCTTTTAGATACACAATAGGCATAAAATCTTAAATAATAAGGTTACATGCGTTAAATTAGCACGTATACGAGTAAATGTTTGTTCGGGTAGAATCTTGGAATCTCTTAATTAGACCAACTTTCCGTTTTCCGGTTGGTTCAATTTTAGTACTTATGTATCATTTCATTGTGCAAACCGCGAATGTGTGGAATTCTTTGCTAGGCACCCTGTTTCCCGAAAATTTGAATTAAAACAAATGCCTATTTATTGTAAAAAAATAATTAAAGAGCTGTTCTGATGGTGAAGTCGGCAGCCAAAGGAGTTTTTGAACTAAATAGCTTATTTTATTATGTTTAGCAAGCTTATGTACATCAAGCCACATGTAGATAAATCTGCATCTTTGGAAATAGTTTAGAGGTATGTATTGAGAGCTATACTCGTAAGTGCGTATTACATTTTGCTCGATCCAACGTGACTGAGGCTAGTGTTAGATAGAGGAATTTAGGTAGAACGGTGTTATCATTGAGGCACTGAATAAAGGTAAGCACACACAATGTAACTTTAATTTTCACTACCCAGTAGTATTTAGCGCGGTCAACAACGGTGATGAACTAAATTTGTAGGCAGTCTGGGTGTTAAATATGTATCGATATAAAATATTTAGGTATCTATGTATAAGTAGTATTTCAGTTATGTTAGCAACCATAACACAAACTAGAAAAGGTTTAGTAGTTTAGTTTAGTTGACTTTTTCCTTTAGTTTGGGGCTAACCATCCGTGTGTGAAAACATATGAAAAATAAAATTGGTTCAAAACTATTTAAAATATGCATAACAAACACATATGATAGCACCAATAATATGTTGGCCACGTATTTTTAGTAAACTTTTCTGATCTAATTAAACAATTTTTTTTCTTAATTACTGTGTGGTTTTTTTTTATGTAAATTTTTACGTAAAAATATATAATAGACTGAATCATATATCAAATTAAAACATTATTTAAATTTTTCCGTCCCTTCTCTTTCTGGATGGAGAAATAATAAAATAATAAAGTGTAATTATATTTGATGATTATGACGACTATTGTACCTTTTCGTGTATTCTAGGCCTAACACAATGTATGCAGGCACTACTGTACAGAATCCCGGAAAATGGGATTCCTGTCGAATGAACATCATGATGTACGGGATCTACGTGAAATGTGCAATGCTTGCTCGAGCATCGGATAATCGGACACTGTACCACTTTCGTTCGCGTGAAGTGTTAGAAAATGTACTTTATTTCTCGAAAATACAGATTGTATTTGATCGATAAGTTAGGTTTTTACTCGTATTTGAGAATTATTTTTACTTTACTTGGGGTAAGCAGTAGCATAACTTTCAGATTTTTTTAAAATTGGGATTGTTGGTAGGCTTACAAACATCAGGTAAAGAACCAGAAAAAATATGAATCACCTAAACACAGTCTCTCGCCTCAGGTTGGGTTCTCAGCGGCCTTAGTTACTGAAATCTAAAACTAAAAAGACTACACTAGTAATAGTAAACGCACACACAATTTAAAAAGACTACACTAGTATTAGTATACACAAATAAAGAAATCTATTTCTGAAATGAGTTTGTAAATGCTTGAAAAACGTCTCTAAGATTTTATTGTATGTTGTATTGTTAATGTAGTCTTAAAGTTATGTTACATAAATTAATTATTATTATTATTATTTATAAGTTATCTTATAACTATTATACATAATAAATAAACAAGACATTTATGAGAATGAACTAATGAAAATGCTTATTAACTGTTCATAAAGGAGACCACGATTTAATCTCTTGCACAGAGCAGCAGACATTAAATAAAGCTAGTATTACATACGTATCTAATAATACGAGTACAGCTCTAAGCGCAGCTCCAAATAACGGGATAAGAATCCTTTCTTGTCGACATGAGGGCGTTATCAGATTTATATTTAGTTGGGTTAGGTATATTGAGCTTGAATAAGATAATCTTTCAAGGTTTTTAGATATTACACGCATTTTGTTACGAGTATATTCAACTTGTACACCTATTGTAAGACGCTTACAAGATTTTGTCATGTTTCTTTTGAGTATTTTTTACAAACTTTCGCTTCGTTCCGTATTATTGAAGGAGGGAGCAAAGCGTGTTTGCTTCAATTGGCCGATTTGTGAGTTTAGTTGTTGGCACTCGTGTACAGGCTGTAATTTAAACCAAACCTAATGAAACTTAATGTACAAGTCCCATCTAATCTAAGGCGATCTGACGCAATCATCAAAGCTAAGCAACGGGCGACAAGACTGTCGTTTTTAAAGTGGCATTTTCTTCTTCACGCTACCGTGGGTCGGATGACATGTTAAATTGTAGGTCCCGGCTATCAGTCTTAGTAAAGGTAGTGGTTATGGAATTTATAGTAAAAAAAAAAAATTCTAATTGTCTCTAAAGACGACGTGCCGGTCTACCATTGTTATGTCTAGGCATATCTTAAGTTAGAACAAATTCCACTAATAAAAGAAATGTCATTTCGGATCACGATCGAGCGAGCCTCTATGGGTTTTATGCTTAAATAGTGGAAACCTGAATTGCGTTATCTGAAAATATGTATGACCTAGGCTTTTGACCATGTCGAAAAATATTATGTTTAATATAGACATAAAAGTATAAGTATAGCATTTTCTAATGCTCGCCTGGTTAGCTACCACTCTCGGTTGGAAAATCTGATGATAAGCACCTGATGCTGTGTTGCAGCAGCCTCATTGAGAGCTAGTTATTATATAGTCTAGACTAAGCGTGCTTAGTCTCTAAGCTAGAACGTCGGAGACTGATGAGGTTAAATGTTGCACGCGCCGTGTCGGTCAAATTGTTGGCTATACTGTGTCAAAAAAAATCTATAAGAATTTATCGCTGAATCAAATTATACGCTGGAAACCGATCTGATACAAACATACGCGTACATATAAACTTGAACTTGGATGTCACTCTCTAGTTGTTTTCAAAGGACGTAAAACGAAACCTCTGTTCAACACCGAAAACCGATTGTCGTTGGAATAGCGAGCGACCTTGGAAAGGAAAGATCAACGTTCTTCTATGGTAATTCTATGCCTAATAGGCCTGTCTGTCAATACTAAACTAAGATTATGGGTCTTTTTATCGGAATGGTTATTTTTATGGTTATTGAGCATAAAATTGATGGACCGCACTTTATGAGCATAAAAGTTTAGGTCACGACTGGTGACTTTGTGTTACTTGTAAGTGTGTTAAGTATACCTCAATAACATAGCTTTTGATGTCATTGAGATCTTACATGATTTTTCTAATGAATTTAAATCGTTTTGAAAACAAATTGTTATACCTATCAGTAATATCAGGGATCAGTATTTATTAGCCATTATATTTTTATACACACGTTCAAAAGTTGATTTTTCATTTAAAACAAATGTCTGTGACAATTTAACAACAATAAATAAATTAATCGCAGAAATAAAATTAAAATATCAGTATTGGATCGGGACCAAACTACAAACAGATTTAACTATTTAAATTATACATTTGAAAAACAACCGAACACAATGAATTGTAATGATAATTCCTTTATCTTTAAGACCTAGGAATTGAGCTAAAAATATGAGTAAACTCTTTACGTGTGAAAAATAAAAGTATTTCTGTTTCAATATACAATATTAATATACAGTCTTCTAAAAACATAGTTTTTGTATATTATATTTCAATACATTCATTAATAAACGATAAAACCTTTCACGTTCCGCTAAAGCTCTACAAACGTAAGTAGGATATTATATATTCAAAATTTTAAAATGCAAAGTTAAAACAGAGCTTTTTGCCGCACAAGCACTCAGTAACATTTGCATTCACAAACAGTCTCTGACCACCTTTGACGTATTCACTGAATCCACATTAGTCGCTGGTCTCTCCCACTTCGCATCACAGACTGAAGAATGTTAACCACGTTCGCTTTTGTGCACATAGCATAGAAACAGAATGGAATAGAAAATGTCTTTACTGTAAAGCCACAAATAAAATTAGTCTACGTAAAGCGTTTCAAAGTAGAGTACAATAGCAAATTCCTTCTATACTGATCTCTACCAGGTTGGAAATAGAAACAAAATACGCACGAAAAGTAGATGATATTCAGGCTAAATATATGTATGTACACCTTATAAAAGTCTGTTTCAAAAACTACCAAAGAAAGTGTCTTAACCGTTAATAATAATTAATCTTTTACATTCAAATGCAAGTGCGGCTGCCTTACGTCCCGTCCCGTTGGTTGTGGGTTCAATTTCCGCCCATGTATCGAGCTTTCGCTAAAGTAAACATTGTGAGGAAAAACGCATACTCTCCAAAATTTATCTGATAGAACACTAATAGACTGGCAACCTTGCGTCGGTGTTCCTGGCTTTTAAGTTAGGCTTTGGTCACGCAATAATTGCCGATGAGCTACCTGGCTCGCCTCTCAACAGACTCCAACGCATCCAGTTGGTACTTCACAGATCCATCCTATTGGCGCGTACATTACGCCATACACGACTGAACTTGAGCTTTATATAAAGCGAGCCACTGTTCCAGCTTGAAGTACCGATGTCAGTGCGTGAAATGTGACCTGTTTTTTAGGGTTCCGTACCAAAAGGTAAAAACGGGACCCTATTACTAAGCCTCCGCTGTCTGTCTGTCTGTCTCCAGGCTGTATCTCAGAAACCGTAATAGCTAGAAAGCTAAAACTTTCACAATGTATAATGTATTTCCCGTGTCGCTATAACAACAAATACTAAAAATAAAAAATATTATGGGGTATAAACGTGTTTTTTCTGCTATATTATTTTATTAATAACGGTAGCTGCTGGATACTTTAAATTTTCGCAAAATATATAAAAAAACATTACCTTTCAAATTATTATAAAAATAAAATAAAATACATATTTAAAGGGGGCTCTTAGTTAAATTTATGAATAAATACTCATTTCGTATAAATTTGCAGGGAATACAACAATGGTACAGGACCCTTCATGCGCGAGTCAAACTCGTACTTGGCCAATTATTCAGTTTTAACACCCCATCGTTTTTGCGTTAGGGGTTAAAAACCTTGCTTATTTACATGTTGTATGGCTTGCACGGCTAACGAGCGTGGCACTATGTCGCTGTTTCCCCGCAACATTATGCTCGCTTACCGTTGCACTACGTCATTGCAAACATGGAATTTGCAGTGAAAATTTTACGAGTGTTTCATTTTCTTTAGATTTGCTTCTACTTTAGATGGCTGTGTGCACAATTTACTTGCATGAAAAAAAGTAGGTTTTATCTGGCTTTGAAACATGCAGCTTTGTAAGTGGGAAACTTTTTTTATAGGTAACAAGTAACGATTAAAAAACCTTTTAAGAACCGAAAATGTTAAGAATGATGCCCGTTTTATCTTTGGTCTACGAGTTATGAAAATTCATGAAAAAACGTTCGCTGCTCCATGTATGTAGTATTTTGCCGGGCGGGTTATGAACTTTTCGTATTGAACAGCTTTTCTTTGCGAATTTCCTTAAGACGTAAAACAAAATATGTTTATCGTGGAGCTTCTTAAAGGTTTAACCTAACCCTGTATATTATGTAAATCAAAGGTTAAGATTGGTTTTTGAAATATGAAATAGTTAAGTCATAGTTTTTACACACTTCTATATATTCTTTACTTTTTCATTTTTATTAGATCTAGGTATTACTTAAGTTTAAATTCTATAGGATCACATTATATGCATAACTCAATAAATGTTTTTTTAGTACAATCACAAATATTAATATCTAATTAATAAAGATTACTTTGTATAGTTTACCGTTTGAGAAGTTATATAATACTCACGCTAAAAACAATAACGAAAGTTCATTCTAATTTTTGAATCAGTTTACAAATCCTTGATAAAAGTTATTTAAAACAATCGAATTTCGAACCTTGTCAAATTAGTTCTACCCGGCTAAAAGAGCTCAAAACAAAAATATTTTCGTGAAAGTCGTCGTTTCAGCTAACTCACCAATTCGGAAGTTTTGCGTCTTCAAATTGGAAGTGGCGAAGGTAGGAAATTTGCAAAAAGAAATATGGAAATATGCTCTGTTTTTATCGAAGCTGCCTACAATTTTCTATTCCGTTTACTTTGTACCTGATTTTTCGGCTGAACCATTTTATACGGCGTTTTCACATCTATTTTTAATGGCTAATATTTCTTCTGCTAATTTACTAAACTCACAGGACAAAAGTTGCTTTTGAGCGTAATAAAGTCTAGTACCAAATGCTCTAAAAAGTTTTACGTTAACTCCCTGTCGCCTTGTACAATCAACTGGTAGCCCCAATCGCACCCTAAGTTCGAAATACAAAAGTCTTTTATCTTAATGGTACCTTATGACATAGCGTTATATTAAAAAGGGTATTCTTCAAAAGATTTTCCTCTTATCATTCCTTGCATATCTCCATCCCTTCCCATTCCGTGTCATACTGTGTCATCGTTGAAAGATTGTCGTACCTTTCACTTGTCTTCGAATAAGCCCTTCCAACATCATCTTACGAGACATTCCGTGAGGCCCTTCAGTAAACAATGTGATATTTATAGCATTCTCACGTACGGTATTCATTGCATTTTGACGAAACTTTTTTGAGGACTTACTGGTGTGATAAAAGTATGATTATTCTTTTTCAGTAATGCGTATGTGTGAGTGCATAAAAAATGTGTGTGTTTAATTAGTTTGAAAGTAGAGTAGAGTAGGTACCTAATGTTAGTTTTTAAAAGGCGCTGTAAAACCAGACTAATTAGGTTATAATTAATTTAAAAAAATATTATAATTTATTCATTTAAATGAAGATCTTTAAAAATTCAAATTTATGTTAAAAATGATAATATCTCGGTGTAAAATTAAATAAAATTTAAATAAAGCATAAAAATTTCTCTAAAATTTGTTTAAAAAAACTCCAATAATCTAGAATACAGTATTTTATTTCTATTACGGATTAAAAGTTTGATATACTTAATAAAATAATACTCTTATCCAGAATTAAACCGACACAGTTCTGCTCCCCAAGCAAAGTAAAAAAAAAATACCGCTTTTCAACACCATAACACTCAAAGCGCAAGGTAGAACGTACCTGAGAGTTGAATATTAAATCGGAACGAGCTCAAGACAACTTTGCCGGCTTATGGCTGCCACTACGCTGTTATGAGCACACCAGCACTCCGCACATTTATTATTCATACCTCATCACTTAATAACGTTGAGATATTTACAGGAAGTTAGTAAAACAGTAGGCTCTATATTTTAGTGACTCACGGCGTTTCCCGTGCTAATCCAAGATAATGGTGACGATTCAGCGGCACACACGACTAAACTAAATTTAAAGTAGCTCTGTCTCTTTTCGTCATAAATGACCAAAAAGAGATGGTACGATCTAAACCATAGACAAAACATCTAAAATCACGTCAAACACGTCAGATTTAGAGCTGATACAATTGGGTGCGCTCTAAAATCGCTTACATTTTTCATATTTGACGTGATCTTAGTTGTTTTGTGTGTGGTGTGCAGAACGTGCCTTCTTTCTGGCCACCTAAGATGAAAAGAGACGGGGCTTCTTTAAATTTAGTTTAATCGTGTGTGCCGCTGAATCGCCACCAATAAGCACTTTTTTTACGAGGAAATCTTCATGGAGCCCAGACTACGTTGAGGTTTAGCCGGTGTATGTGATATTTTTACTCACTAAAACCTCCTCGATGGCCATCCCTTGTGCTTTCAAAAGGAGGTTCTGGGTTATCATATTGATTGCACCAGAACCCCTGCACTTTTCTCTACTTACTCATTTCTTCTTTACTTTCTTGTGAGTGATGCGTATTATGACCCCCAAGTCAGGGTACTAACAAGCCTTAGGCCTCCTGTCAGTCGACTTATGTGACTGGCAGGGGGCTTACTGCATTCCGTATACCCCGGCTCCAGGTCCAAGTTGTATGGATCATCGTTCTCCCCCCTTCCCTGTCCCATGTTCCCATGTGTTAATCAAGGGTCTAAATTATTTGTAAACCAAGTTTTGATGCAAATCGAATTAGCCGTAGGGCGCACACAAGCTTTCGCATTTATAATATTAATAGGGTACTAGCTGTGTCCCGCAGCGTTACCTGCGTTAATCCGAGATAAAAAAGTTGTATCTTAATCAAAATAAATGTCAAGCTATCTTCACATCAAGTTTCATGAGTTACATGAGATTTCGTTTCCAAATATTTTCTAAGAAGTTATTATTACATATTTATTATGTTTAAAAAAAAACCGCGCAATACCTTTCAATATATTTTTCTTGAGAGTAATATAAGGAGCAATCTACCGCGTACCACTTGGGATCAGTCTGTAGGCCGCACAGATGATTCAATTACTTCAACTCACTGGACCACGGAAGCTATGATTTGTCTTTAAGAACTCTCTACCGAAATGGATTGGCCTTGCCTTTTCCAATTCCAAATAAAAAAGGGTAAGCTTTTAATAAGATATGAGATGTTATTTTGTTTGTTTAGGCTGTTGGTAGTATTAGGATATTATTGCCAGGTTTCTTTGAAATATTTTGTAAGTTCTATTGTTTTAATGATATAATGAGGAAAGTATATACGCATAATGTTTAAGCATAAGCAGCCCACTATACGTTCCCACTGCTGGGACTCGGGGCCTTCCATCACTATAGACCACTGGGATATAGACCACACTGGCCAAGTGCGGGTTGGCGGATATTGTGTTCTCAAACATGTCGGTTTCCTCATGATGTTTTCCTTCACCGTAATGCGAGTGCAAACATAATGTTTAAATTTTAGCATATACTAGAAAGGATTTTTTTTGCGCGATTCTTATATGTATCTTATTTTACAATTTGTATCTTCTATACGACTGGACAGGTATCGAAATTATCATTTTAGGTTTGATAGTTCAAATGTATCTACGAGTATTATATGTTTTTTAGACACTAAAGTGTTATAAGAAATATCATGGATATTTTTAACGCGATATAATATTGGTTATATAACACTAAATCTACCAAATAAGGTGATTAAAAATGGTACGGTCATAGGTAATACTCATTTGGTGTTGGACAGGGATCTGTTGATTGGATTCTGTTGAATCCAAAATGATGAAGAGTAATTAAAAATAACATAAAATCTTGTAAATCCTTTTTTGCATTCCCAGTAGATGCTGACAATTATGATAGTAGTATAGTACTGGTTAACTTTAAGTTAATAGTGTATGATCAGCAATAAAGGCTTATTTTATTTATTTTATTTTTATAGTACTGGTATATAGGTTTACGTTCTTGAACGTTGTATATACTGTTTTGATACCCTGTCTACAAGCTTCTAATTATGTTTTCCGTCGCTTAAGCAAAGAGAGCTATATTAATGACCGGGCTTTTAGTGCCGCCAACCTTTTACATTATTCACACGCGACGTGCGTGGCACAGCTTAATATAATACTGGATCAGTTTTGTAGTTATGGAGATAGCGGTCGATGGCGGTAAATCTATTGATGTTATTTCCGTAGATTTATTTCCGTATTTTCGTAGCTTCTTCTTATTCATTGTATTGTTGTAAATTTGATGTAAATATAAATATAGAAGTAGCAATGGAGATTTGGTGGTCAATCATTTTTTAGTATTACACAAAAAGGCTACGCATTTGACTAACTGGGCACGTATCACATTATTCAGTGGCACTCTGGCCTAATATCAAGTATGCCTAGTCTGGAATAAGTGTCTCAAGGTGGTTACCGGAACTAACCGTTAGATGCTTGCCAGGCGAGTACTAGAGTGAACCGGTTTTTACACTGTAGATCATATTATCACTTACCATCAGGTGAATTGTGATCAAGCGCTAGTCCACTTATTCTTAAAATAAATACAGTTGAAGACCGGAGTAAGTAATCTAAGAGTGCATATTATGAGAGACCGTCCTGGTCTCCGTAATATTGACATCACGCGCAATGAAATCAGTCCGCGGCTACATTTCTATGAAGTGGCTTCGCACTAAAGCAGGAAAATGGATTATAATATTGAAGCGATCCACTAAGGCTTATCTACGAGGACCTCGAATATGGTTTTTATAAGTAAGTGGGATCGGAAAACGTGACCCATCGGATTTAGCCCCGGGCTAAGTTGGTATAAAACGTTTTTGGAATACTAAATCGCTTCTTAGTCATATTATGGGCATTAATTTTTCTAAATAAATTGGTTTACGTCAGCAAGAGCACTATTAGTAAAAAAAATAGGTGTACCGTTATAGATATTACGGGCACTGAATTAATCGTACTACTCTTACACCTACTTATCATCATGGGCCTTTATACATCTTTATCAGATGATTTAAGCAGCGTCCGTCGGTGAGCACCTTCGCTGGTGGCTGAACAACCCTATCCGGGAGCCGCAGCCGCGACCGCACCGGTTGCATAAAAATGTGGGCGAGACAGCGGCATCTATGCTACTTTTGTGTCTATGTGCTCGCTTTTGAGCCAAAGCCCCACACCTACTTATAGCTGTAACGTATCTCACTATATATTATTATATTTAACTAGCTGACCCGGCAAATGTTGTTTTGCCTCACTTAGGGGTACAGCGCCATCTATTGATTACTTACTCAACCCAGTCGAAAGGTATCGACATCTATTAGAATCATTTGGAGTTAACAGATAATTGCGACTGTCAAATAATAACAGACAATAATTAGCAATAAATTAAAATTCCGACTATAATTTGAGATTTAAACTATCCTATCTCTCAAGTTGGATCGAACTGCACATGGTGTGCGAATTTTATTATTACCAGTTAAGTGGTTTAGAAGTCCATTGAGGACAAACATTGTGACACGAGATTTATATATATTAAGATTTTTATTGAATTTTTGTTATAAAGGTTTTCACGGTAGAGTTTTTTGAGGTGCTCGCCTGGCTAGAAACCACCCTTAAGTTGAAAAATCCTTAGCCAAGCCCCTAACATTATACTCCAGCGGCCTCTTTGAGAGCCAGTTTTTTTATTTTTTTTATTTGAAATAGATTTGCGTTTGACCACAGCTTGCCTGATGCTAAGCAACGCTGCGGCCTACGATGGAGCACGCTCACCTAGAGGAACCTATTCATTCTCGATTTGAAGATCTCAGTTATTGCAGATTAGTTATACAATATAATATTTTACATTTAATACTCCGAAATAGCATAGAAAAACACTTAAAATTATAAAAATCGGTAAATGCATGCACATACATACATACGAGTATATAATTCTAAGATGTGTCATTTAATATTCTAAATATTTAGACATTTTCGCATATGTTTCAGAAATGTCTCGATTAAGATTAGATACAAACTGAAAAAGGGCATCAAATAAAAAATATCTCCCCCAACCAGCGTTTTGATCCCCCCTTTAATAAAATATTCAGGAAGCGGGAATAAATTAACAATTTAATTTTTAATAAATGAGTCAACAGATACTACTTTTGTCTTCAGTAGAGAGTATCAAACGTAACCAAAAAGGCTAATTATTGGGCAGTTTGCATCGATAACATTTTAGTTAAAATGGGTGAATTAATGTCAAAAATTTAATAGAACCATTTCAGTCATATTTATTGTCTCACTATATATCTTTCTCTTTTCGGTCTGATCCTATTTGTGAATAAATTTATCTATACCAATATTATAAAGAGGAAAAGTTAGGTTTTTTGTTTGGTTATTTGACCGGTTGGCGAATAGACTCCGAAACTACTGGACCGATTTATGGCAGGAAATGTATCATGTATTATTATTATTTGTGTACCTTTATGTTTTTCCTGTCACAAGAATAAATGGGTTTCTGATTTTCTTTCAAAAATTATTTCACCGCTGGGAAGCTACATTATCCCTGAGTAACATAGGTTATAATATTTTGTTTCACTTGGCAACTTAAATTATTTTATAGACCGTGCGAAGCCAGGACGATCTGCTAGTTATTCATATTGTAATTATAATTATAAAATAAAGTAAGTCCATGTAGCATGAAGGAATAAGTCTTCGGCAATTAAAACTAATTTTTTTTTTATAGTTTTTAATCTCTTAAACTATATTGTACATAATAGACAGTTATTGCATGTTGTTGTTATGTTATTTGATTTTTTGAAATTTTAAATTTAATAATAGTTACAAAGCATGGTAAAAAAGAAAATTTTGTATTATTATTTTTATGATTTCATTGATTATGATTAATAACTAATTTCTAGTTCACGCTTATTTTGCTTCGAATTTTCTCATTATAAACATAAATCTTTTCAAAACTCCCAGAATTGAATGTCAAAAACTTTCACATTACAAATAAAATAAACTTATTTGTTGATTCCTTGAAAACATTACCAAGATGTTAAATAATTTTAGGCTGTCAAGACCAGGCTTTGGTTAACAACTCTTGGCAAATGAATGATTGGAAAATAATTTACAATTCAAAGGAAAAAAATTGGTAACCACTTCAAAACGACGAAACGGTCAGCCGAGTCAAAGTCTGTTTTTGGCACGATTAAAAATACAGCAAGGAATTCTGATAACATTTATTAAAATACCAGCTGAAAACTAACTTACTAGCTCTTTTACTTGCTATTTGATGGAAGCTTAGAACAGAATCGTTTGAAATAAAAATAGTTGACATTAAAAAAAGTATTTTGCCTGACAAATAAAAATAGGAATTTGAATGTTTTATTTCAATTTGAAAAGCTTGAAATTAAATTTGTATCCTTTAATTTATACTCACTGAGTTGATTCGTTTTAAATCAAGCTAAAATAGAAGCACCAAAATTTTAATGAACAAATTACTAAAAAGTATGTTTATTCTTTCTGTATATCTGTATATCTATCAATATGTACCTATATGTATATATAAGTTACAAAATCGGCCCACCGGGCAAAGGCCTCCCTACATCTGTATAACTAACTATATACTAGTATATACATTATACTCAGTGTTACATCAGTTCTTTAGACGCATATAAATTTCATTTTATTGCTAATTTTGATTCAGGGATAAGTCCAGCGTATACCTCTCTCTGTCTGTATATGTATCGTGATTTTACCATTGAAATAGGCTTCATTGCCAACGGATAATAATAACTTTTCTTGTCAGAATAAACAAGGTCTACTCACTGGTTTATTTTGTCAAAGGCGTTTTGAGAACGTATGTTTTTGTTAGAATCGGGTGTGTTTTTCTTGAAGTCTTTCGTTTCTTCTACGTTTTAGTATATGATTCTTATGATATATTCTATTATTTTCTTAGTAAGATTGAGTATCTACGTATGTAATAATTTTATTTACCCAAATTCTATCGCCTGTGAAGAAATAAATTACAATAAAGATACAAGTTAAATCTACAAAAAGCTTGAATTCTACAGGTTGGTGATAGACGTGTTCAAGGTCATCCTATAATTTCTTAAGCTTGGGGGACACTAGCCTAGTTCTTTCAAGCTAGTGAGGTAAGTAGATTATTGTTATTGCAGATTTTGTTGGTAAACAATAATTGTTGATAGCTTCCTATACTTCGCTAGCTTAATTAATTAATAGCAAGTGTGTATCGGTGGGAAAATGTCTACTTTTTAACCAGACGGCCCCGTCATTGGTGTGAGGATTTGTACCTCACATAACTTGAAAAACAAGTCATTGTAGCACCAATGACTGGGCTGTGATGACTTCGCTTGTGAACGGTGAAAGGAAAACATCGTGAGGAAACCGACATATTTGAAGACCACTATATCCGAAGACGTATGTCTTCTTCAAATATGTACGCTAACCCTCACCTGACCAGCGTGGTGGATTAAGGCCTATATCTCTCTCCTCGTGAGAAAGAATCCCGAGTCCCAGCAGTGGGAACGTATAGTGGGCTGCTTATGCTATTGTTTAAATTATGTTTTAATGTTACTGGCTTTAATTAAACTAGCGATCTAATGGCAAAGTAGTCACGAAACAACGAGTTTGATTGATGGTTCCAGTAAACAAAACGATGGATTTAACGACTTCAATAATGGCCACATTAAAATTTCAGTTCGCTGAAACATTCTCGGTATTTATAGCCAATTTGAATTTTCATTTCTATTTAGTGATACAACGCGCTGTTTTCAATGCCGCTATTATTGGTGCTTAAATCAATGAATTTATATCAATTTATATAAAGGCAAAAGTTTATGTGTGTATGTTTGTTACTCGATCACGTTTAAACGGTTAAGATGGATATACATAATACTATATGTGGCATGGAGATAGCTTAGAAACAGGATTAGAACAAAGGCTACTTTTTAACCCGGATTTAACTCAATATTATAAAACCTAGCAAGTACGAATTCTTACGACCCTTTCATTCTTTCAAATAGCAAAACGAATTTTGATGAAATTAGCGAAAAACGTTATGTTTAACTCTAATTCCATTGAAACGTGTGTGAATCTAGAAATTACTTAAAAATTTTGCAGTTTGTGCTTGCAAAATATGGGCTTGTGTATGTGTATTGTACTGGTTTTTTTTTGTTGCGTATGGGATAGTAGCGTTTCAAAAAGAACACGTAAAGCTTTGGAAAACTCTCAAGCAAACTCCAGTGGCCACATAAAAAGTTTTATGGATTACCCGAAACTTCGCGTTCAATTCTCAAAGACTCGGAGACATCGGAATCCCCAGGAAACTTTCAGTAAATCAAAGACTCGACCAATCCCAACTCCAGAGTTCTCGAGAAAATTCTTTTGTTGAACCACCGGATTTATCATTTCATTGTGTTTCGGCTTAACGAAGCGGAACATTGTTTGAATTCAAAACCAATTTGTCCCGCAATCGGCAGATATGGTGGGAACCCAGTGGTTCATCTCTAGAAATTCGCTGATGAAAGACTGCCTGATATCACCTCTCGCGGTGGTTTAAAAGTATGTAGTAATGACACGTCTGTTATATCCAGTTGTTTATTATGTTAAGAAGAGAGTGGTGGCCAGCACAGGTAGTTTTTGTTTCCTGTAAGCTTTATTTCTTGCCATTTTCAGTACTCTCTCTCGCTCTTTCTCTTTTTCTCTTTCACTTTTTATTTCCACGTTCACTAATTCATAACAACGTTGTAAATTTTTTCTAGTCTTCGATCATCAAAATATCAGTAAACTTAAAGATACTTAATTTTTTTATTACCATACAAAATAAATAATATGTAGATAGTTTTTTATCGTGGCTTGTAAAAATACCATAATTTTAATACAGGTATAAAGCAAACAATACGAAAATATATTTTTTAACTTGGATAGACACTAAATTGAAAAGATACGAGTGGGTACTAAACTTGTTGTGTGGTTATAATTCATTTTAATTATATTATAAATTTGTACTGAAATTCTTAAAATAAAATCTTACTAAATGTTTTTCCCGCTGCAAAGTGTTGTGCCAAAAACTGTCACCTCGTATTATCCAAGGCGTCACGGGGGCTTTCAAAAATTAAATTTCTCTGCAAATGTAATTACGAGAATCGCAGAAAATTTGATAACACCCCAACTGGAGGCTGAATAAAATTAAAGTTACAATCGTAAAGTTTTACTCCTGTATTATAAGACGGTTATGTCGCTTCGTATGAAACGGGGTTTGTTTTTTATTAGGACACATTCACACACGGCTGGTTAGCCCCATACTGAACCATTTCTAGCTCGTATTATGGTTGCTAACACAACTGATATACTACATATACATACATACATATTATATATAAATACATATTTAACACCTAGACCCACAGCCAACAAATTTAGTTAAGCACAAAGATGTTGACCGGGCCGGGAATCGAACCCGGAACCTTCTGATTAGCAGACCGGCATGGTAACCTTTATGCTAACGAGGTCGTCTAGTCTTTACACTCATTTTAAAACAATTTCGTTAATTAACCAACTTAAGATTTTTCAATTTAATTTATGGCCATTGTAAAAGAAGGATAAAGAATGATTAAATTATCTAAATCATATATTGATATTTAAACTTAATATAAATAATCTGTAATCATTAGAAATATTTCATTAGATATTTAACTATAACCTCCAAAAAACGTATTTGCACAATTTTCTAAAATACTTACACATTAAAATATTATTTTTTTAACCTTTTCTACCAGAAGACAACAAAATTGAATTTTATTTATCAAATGGAAGATAATTTTTTTAGCGAGTGATATAATCTAAAATCACAAAAAAATCTTGTTTAGATATTAAACCACAGCCTCCAAAGAGTTTAAAAAAACCTAAATTATGTTTAAAGCTAAAACTACGATTCACTTAACACTGAACTTTGATATTCTTCAGTTTAGCAGTGTCTCCAAAAGGAATTCAAAACAAAAGGTAGGATAATAGATACCGTGAACAAATGAAAACCTAATTTGTACCAGTAAACTGCGCTTGAGCTGGTACATTGATAAGAAAAGACACGACAAAGTTCCGCCGAGGTCGAAGCAAGTATGCTAACCATGGAAGTTTCGAGACTCGTAAAATTGTGATTGCAGTAGAAACGTTTGAAGCTGTAGTGATTTTTAATTAGTTTTCCTTTGACACGGCGTTTAATTTGCGAATCAGTTTCTTTAGTTTCTTGGAAAATAAATGGGTTTGGAATGACTTTGTCGTTTTAGTAGTCTATTTAAGGAAATTGACTTTAACTATTTTACTCGTCGTGTGAACAAAGTTTTGATTACATGAACAATGAATAATTTTGCTTAAATATACAATGCTTACTTCTCGTGTTATAATTTTGTATTATTTTTAGTAAGCAACTGAACTTCACTATTAAAATGTGATTGTTTTGTACTTTATTCTTGAGATTAAGTGCAATTTGACGAATGAAGTCGATAAATTATTTCATAAGTGAAAAATAATTTACTAATTAAGTGAATATATATTTTTTAAATAAACAAGTAATATAAAAATTCTTGCAAATAATATGAAAAATAATGTACATTTTAATATAGTGTAAAATAATATAAAACTATTTTTGAGTAAATTGATTAATTTATGAACTATTTTTCATAATTCTGATGCTTGCCTGGCAGACCAACTCAAATTGAAAAATCTGTCGCCAAGTACCTTACGGTGACTTCCAGCAGCCTTCTTCAGAGCGAGTTATTACAGACTTGCTCCACCTTACGTCAGAGTGCCACTCACTTGAGTCATATCGCACCCTGCTGGTGAATTGCTTCGCTGTATATAAAAATAGTTTATTTATTTGCTATGAATATTTATATGTATGTAGTATAAAAAAAATTTATTTAAATGCCATGAACATTAAACTTTTTATTAGTTTATTTATTATTATTATATATCATACATATATATAGCCTTACAGTTGTAACCATATCGCCCACCCCAGATTACCTAAACACACATAAACATACATAAAAAGCATACAAAACAAAAAACTTAACAAATACAAATTATTACTAAACTACTTTATTAACACAACTTTGAGCGTCTGAGTACATTGCCGCCTTGTGAATATCAGCATCGGTGCTACAAAAGTATCTATATATTTCCATAAGTATCTACCTTACGATATCTAACCTGCAGATTTTATTATTCTCTACTCAAACGTTGGTAAAGTGATAAACACGGTCATTAAATTAAGTGAGGCAGTAAAACTGATGTAGGTACCTAATGTAAGCGACCCACTTAAACTTGCTAATAAAGTTTGCGGTGACGTGGTTCATTTCTCTGAACAGATTTTGTTGTATGGATGCCAAATGACCGGCGCAATGTTATCGTTGGAGGAAAACAAGCGAATAAGTCCAAAATACGACAACTTTGGTGATTGTAATAGAAGTTTGGAACATTTTCTATCTCAAAATACTTCACTTAGGTTTCTGATGAAACTAAGAACATATCTTGAATAGACAACATCAGAGAGGAACAACATGAAGAGAAGAAGACGAGTCCCGCCAAAATGAGTCAAACGAAGTGTAAGGGCACTTTTCCTTTTTAACTCTCGCGAAGAAACGACGGGGCGCAAAGTTTCAATTGTATATTTATACGTTACTTAATACTTAGATCTAGAAAATACCGGACGGAATCTGTGTTGTTTTTTTTTTTCGTACTTCCTGAAGTCCTGGGAAGCTAAAATTTTACATGTATTTATCATTAATACATTATAAACAAAAACACTATAAAACTTTAACATTTATCCCCGAACCTCTAAAACTAGGGTTTGGAAGTTTATACTAGATTTCTGCGTCGACCGTTGCTTAACCTCGTTGATTGCGTCAGATCATCTTAATTAGCCAAGCTACAGGCGCTACAATCATGGCCTAAGAATTTGAGAAAGGAAATGAATACAATCAATTCGCTCGCAAAAATGGAAATAAATATATTATTGTAATGTAAAGGTAACAGAAATATATTGTACAATGAATACCTTTTCATTTTACGCCCATGCGATGATATGTTTTAATTTCTCACCGCCAGTATTAACCACCGTGTCTGTTAGTAGATACTATTTTCGAAGGCACTTTATGCAGCCGATTTGTTACCTAAAACTCTATACATAAACCATGGTTTCACTCGTACACCCATGATTTATGTATACACTTCCCGTACACCGAAACAAAATAAATGCCTACCGCATTTGTTATAACGTAAACATTTTATAGGAAAACTTTCTAGAAGCACATTTTAGGCGAACAATTTACTTTGCTCATATAAAAAATGTGTCTGCAAGAAACCAAGTGACGGCATGAGATGGTAATAGAAAAGATGAGTGTGAACGTTATGAAAAAGATTCTTCGGGTAAAAATATTTTAGAAGCTAGATTTTTTTGTATTAATACTAACGTCTACTGTGAACAAAATTAAATACATTCTACTCCAAACAATACAAAAATAAACCGCCTTCCTTATTATTTTTATGGTATCGCGGATCGTACGGAATGTCTCTAAGGGCGTAAGCAAGACAAACAGGAATCCCGTTACCGTGAAAACGGTCGTTTCCCATTACCATTTATTACATTACCTTTGCTCATCCTTAAAAATGTTGTTATACGATGCGTGTCACAGCAAACTCATAAATAAAGTACTTGTATTGTGCGATTTACGCAAGATGACTCCTTCCGTTCCCGAGCCAACTAAATAATTTATGAGCGTCTTATGTTTTTGTGCCTGACATGGTGTGTTAGCGTATTTCGCAGGATTTGCCGGTACATGACTTGAATTTAAGCTCCTAAGAGGTATCATAAGCCTGTTACGTCACAAACCACGCTTTTCCACGTTCTTGAGTTGGTTGTTTGAGACACAGAATGTTCGTTGTTCTGAACGGAATACCTGAAATTAAATAGGTATATGTTTGTATGTACATGTCACGAATTTCAAGAGTATACAACGACAAATAAGAACAACCTTTTTATGGAATACGACATAGGCTCAAGCATAGATTTTAGTTGTTTACTATATCTATATAGTGAAGTTTTATGTTGGCATTTTTTTTTTACTGTCTATTTTGACTGAATTCATAAATAAAGAAAGAACTTAGACACATGCAATAATGACATAAGTGCCTATGCGAATTATACGAGTAGTAGGAAGCCCAAGATCATACAAAACGAATGAGAATCATAGTGAAGGGCTGGAACCCCAGGGTTGTACAGCCATAAATAAATAACAATAAAATATCTTAATTAAATAGACAAATTGCATTCACGTACAAATAGTTTTAATTCTTTGTTTCTTCTTCCACAGACTCATCACTCCGAGTCGGCCTCAACTGTTTTAGTTGCGTTGGACAGTACGCGTTGCTCGCGAGGGCGTGCACTGCAACACCGATGAGGCTGGCGAACCATGAGTGCTTGGTGCTGCATCGCAATCATGATGTCCACAGTCAGCACAGGAGTGCTGTCGCCGGCGCCGATGAAGACCGAGGCCAAGGAGGCTTATGGTACGTCTATTAACAGTAATAACAGTAAACATTTAGAAGTCATCTTTTCTTTTCTTTTTTTTACTGGTAATGGGCTTGCGCTTGACCGCAATTCACCTGATGGTAAACGATATTGCAATCTAAGGTGGAGCGCGAAGAAACCGGTTCACTCTTGCCTTGAAAACCGCTAGATTATAGTTATCAGGGAACAGGAAATTTGGCAAGGAATTCCACACTTTGGCGGTACGCACGATGATAGGTGGAGGCAAACCGCTTAGTACGCGACTTAGGCACCTCCACAGAACGTTGAAGCCTTGGTAGTTCCCTACTCTTCCGATGGTGGAATGGGGCAGGGGGTATCATATCATGCAATCCCGATGCACACTCACCGAAATGTAACCTGTAAAAAACCGAAAGGCTGGCCACCAGGCGGCGATGCTCAAGGCACTGCATTTTCGCCGTGCACAGAGCATTATTGCCAATTAGCCTCTTCGCTCGCCGCTCTATTGCCTCAATATCAACCACCTGAGTTGAAACATCTGTCACCAAGCACCTTTAACAGCGAGTTCTAGCGGTTTCCTGGAGAGTCATTTATTCCGGAATAGACATGTTCCAAGTGTTGCCAAGAATGTTGCTGGCTCGTTTGGTTACACGGTCTATACTGGTCAAATGCTGACGACGACAGACGATTAAGAAATAAGATTTTTTTCACCCTCCCTTTGATCTACGTAGAACAAAAACTACATTATTTTATTTAGTCCACTGTTTGCTCATACGCCTTTAAAAATAATGGTATATGAATTTATAAGAAAAAAATACATTGTTTAACAATTAAGAAGAAGATTACATATTTTGATAAGAAGATTACAGTAAACGGCATTTACCTTAAGAAATTGCACTGTAGTTTAGGAATACACAAATGGGTTAAATTAGTCGTGTCTAGAGAATTATCAGATGCGCGTTAAATGCTTATTTAAATGTTGCTAAGTTTGAACTAAATTATAATGAAGGACAAAAATTTTCAAACTAAATTTCCTTGTCATACCTACATACATTGAAGTACATCTTGCTCAAATGACAGAAGTGGCATCCATAGGTTTTAGCACATGTATATATGGCTGAACAAGCGTATCTGGTTGCCGCAGTGTTTCCATGCCAGGTATTGTACGTAGAAGTTGATAACATATTATATATTGAAGTATTGGTTTTCGTATATATTACAAACACAAATTCACAACAAACTACTGTCGAAATTTCATGTCAATTGTCACAGTGGCAATTTTGACGTACCCACTACAACAATATTTAAAATACTATAGCCCTGTCTTTGTACATCTTTAGTAATTAGAAAGAGACGGTACCAATCGAACAATAGAAAAATCAAATAAAATCACGTCCAATAGAAAAAAATTGGGAGTTTTGGAACTCAACTATTTATAACTGCTCTAAAACTACCTACATTTTCAATATTTGACGCTATACAGTTTTGTCTATGGTTCAAATCGTGCCGTCTCTCTCATGCACTAATGAGGAACAGAGACAGTTTCTTCAAATTTAATTTAGTAATACGAGTATGTACGCTAGAATTAACACCATATTAGTTAACCAAATATATGTCAGTCCAAAAATGCAAGGCGGCTATGTTATATTTTTTTCTTTTTAACCGACTTCATGTATTGTCGACTCACGTATCTGCTTAACTACAAACACATGATAAAAATAGTCCTTGTTTTCAGATCGCCATTACTGGTACACCCAAGCGCAAGAAACCTTACAGAAAAGACTTCAATACTCATCAGATAAGAAACCTGTTGCTAAGTAAGTATAAGTTACTTACGCAAGTAACTCAATTTCTTGAAGCAGAAACTTGTGTGTGGAATATTTCAACACGCGTGTAAGCAAATTATAAACTTTGGTCTCTAATATTGTTTTAACAACGGAACTTCGTAACGCTTAAGCTGTTCTATGAAATTGGAACCGTATTTGTGGAGTAGATAGATGTGTATGTAACTTTATATGAACATTTGTTTGTTTTCGTAGAATGGGTGCTCATAATTACGAAGAAGTTTCTAATGAAGATAGACTGACACGTGTCTTACGTCTATTTTAATCCTCGAATAACAAGGGGTAATCTTATATATAAAATTTCCGTGTCACAGTGTTTGTTACCGTACTCCTCCGAAACGGCTTGACCGATTTTTTCCAAATTTTATATGCGTATTCAGAAGGTCTGAGAATCGGCTACTGTATATTTAGATTTAATTTTTTTATTAAGGTAAAAAAACGTTTGCCGGGTCAGCTAGTAATGTATAATATTGACGTGTTTATGTTTATGTGTGTATATTTATATGGCATTGTAGCTTCTGAACGAATGGCGCAATCTTGATTTATTTTTATTTTTAAAAAGGTGTTATAGTCGAAAGTGTTTTTCGCCGTCCCAAAATGGAAAATAAAGAAATTGATTCAATATTATTACTTTTTTAATAAAAGTAAAAAATTAAAGGAATTGTCAAGTAGCATACACACATACTGATAAATTTCAAAACAAGGATTGCCAATAAACAACACTTAAAATACTATACTATATTTTTCACACCATACAACACTTCAAAAAAGAAAATCAAAACCAGTTAATCCGTGTAAGAGCCACGTTTCTGCACTTAGTTTGGAGATGCAAGCTCATCTACTGTAGCTTTTAATATCAACTATGTAAATCTATATATTAAAAAGCATAAGCTACAAATTGTAATAAAATTAACCATCCAAATAAAGAATTTGATTTCATTACTTCTTTTTACGTCGGGGGCTTCGATCAAATATTATTTATGATCGAAGGTCGGGGGCTAAGAATATGTAAAGACCACTGAAGTGTCTCATTCAGGTAAAAGCATTTAACTTAAATTTAAGTCCTATTTTTTCAACAATGTAATCTGAATACTGAACTGTACAGTCGGTTTACTTTGTATTTATCACAAAGTTTGCTGTCTTCTTCGCAACATTTCAGTCTTACAAATATTGACGCTAATAAACTGGAGAAATTGTTAGCAAACAAGCCAGAACTTAGTCTTTTGCCCCTTTACTATGTCAACAATCATGTTGGAAATTCTAATTTATTAAAGAAAGATAACTAAATAGTTAACACATAATTATTATTTGTGGACAGATTCCAGAGCTCTAAGATATAAAGATACTTCTGACATTAATCTTACTAAACACTTTTGATACGTTTGAGCTAGGGTTGCAAATTTAAATTTTATCTAAGCATTTTATAAAACCAGCATTTTAATTACACTAGTGAGTTTTATATAATAGGTGACCAAATGAGACAGTAGCTTGGCAGAATATCTGGCAAAAGTACTTTCCCGGGTGGTCACCGCAGAAGAGCGCTAAAAAGCCTAGAGTAAGGAGTGTTGTAAATAAATAAATAAATATTAAGACACATTTCACACACGGCTGGTTAACCCTATACTAAACCATTTCTAGTTCGTATTATGGTTGCTAACACAACTGATACATATACATACATACAAAAATATTTTATATAGATACATATATAACACCCAGCTCCACAGCCAACAAATTTAGTTCAGCACAAGGATATTGGCCGTCAGGATATTTGCCGTGCCGGGAATCGAACCCGGAACCTTCTGATTGGCAGTCCGGCATAGTCACCAATACGCCAACGACCTCGTCAAATTAAGATTTGCATTTCCCAATCTTCAGCAGTAACAAGGTACGGTTGTTTGCAGGAACATAATCCTGGTGGTAGGTGACGGTATGAGCTTGACGACTGCGACTGCAGCCAGGATTCTTCGCGGACAACGGCGCGGTCAAACTGGAGAAGACACAGACCTTGTATGGGACACATTTCCCGCTGTCGCTTTGGCTAAGGTAAGTCACGCAGTACTCTCTCTTCTTTAGGAGGTCTCTTTATTAGGATTTCCTACCCAAAGAGTATGAACGGGACCCTATTACTAAGACTCCGCTGTCCATCTGTCACCAGGCTATGCCTCATGAACCGTGTTACAATAGAGATTTGATTTTTTTATAGACGATACATTTCTGGGGCCACTTTGACAACAAAAAGAATGCAATCAAATTAAAAAAAAAACAGTCTTGCATAAAAAAATTGATTCATCATTTGCATTGTTTTTCTCCATTCTAATAACGACAACAGCTGACGACGCTTGAAATATTGACTGAAAAATAAATTAATATGTATATTATTAAAAAAAATAATGACTAAATAAAAGGGAGGCTCCCATACAACAGAATACAATACACTACGTTTACCATTCTTAATGGCTGGTACAGCTGGTAACCCTACATGCATAAGCCCTATTCGCACTTGCCTAAATATTGCGTTATAGTAGGAGCGTAAGTCCTAGGTTTGTCAGATATCTATAGTTATGACGTAGTAAAAAATCTTTGACACGGTTTGGACGTTTAGAATAAAACAAGTTTATTTCGCATCGACGTTAGAAGTCAGTTTTATCGCGGCGTGCGAGTGAATGAATCTATTATTTATTAAATAAAAAAAAAGTTTAAAAATTTAATGAAACTATTAAATATTGATGTTTGAAACTATTATGTATGACATGAAAATGTACAGTTTTAAAGTGGTTGAACCCTGTCACTTTTATAAACACCAAGGACCTCAAAAAAGTTATTTCTTTAATTTGACTTTTTATATATCGGACTCTGTTTTTTTATGTTAATAATTTACCTGTTCATTCATAAAAAAATCATGGTATTTTTTTTACATCGGACACTGTTTTTTATGTAAATAATTTACCTGTTCATTCATGAAAATTTCATAGCCTGTAAAATTTGGTAAAATTATCATAATATTTAATATTTTTCCTTATGGAATTTGTCGGAAGCTTCAGTACTCTTATTTGATATAAGTATCAGAATATTAAACAGTTTCCGAATTGACTCTTCAAAATATTTAATAAACCATACAAAAATTAAATCAGAAAAAATTAATTACAGCATTTTATATTACAAAGTTTTCGTGGTTTTAATGGCAAAAAATCAGCATTTAGTTAATGTTTAATTTGCATAAAATATATTCGTCTGAGTAGGATTATGAAAGTTTAGTTAAATTACTATTATGTGTAACTACGTTTTAAAATACAAAAACGAAAAAAGGTCATCGTTAGGGCAGATGAACTAAGGTGTAAACGGACTGAAAACCAATAACCAATATTAAGACAACAGAATAAGTAAGAAGTCAGCCGTTTAAGAAAAATCGTGGACAGGATCTGGATGACGGCAGCTCAGCAGTACAAGATCGAGAAGATAGGTATACTCAGCAGTTGTCAATAAATGGCTGATAAATGATAAAAAAAATATGATAAACGCGCTCGCTATTGTATAGTCACCATTGAATGGAATGCTAATAAGTACACATTTCACAACGAACAAGTTTCAATCTTTCAACACACCGCCGTCATTCATACCGCTATTGCTATGCTAATCTGGATTTTAATTTGACAGACCTACAAGAAAGCAGTAGGGCAACACAAGATCGAGACGAATAGTGTACCTTTACTAAGAAAGGCCTATGCTCAGCAGTGGGCAATAAATGGCTGATATATGATAAAAAAGATTATGATAAACGAGCTTGCTATTGGATAGTCACCATTGAATGGAATGCTATTAAGTACACATGTCACAACGAACAAGTTTCAATCTTTCAACACACCGCCGTCGTTCATACCGCTATTGCTATGCTAATCTGGATTTTAATTTGACAGACCTACAACATAGATGCGCAAACCGGCGAATCTTCAGCATGTGCCACGGCTTTGCTTTGCGGTGTGAAAGCCCGGTACGAGACCTTGGGGCTCGACGCTGGAGGTCGTTTCAACAACTGCGCCTCGACTATCAACTCGAAAGTTAGTTCTTTGGTGGACTGGGCACATGAAGCAGGTAATGTAATTTTATAGGCATATGTAATTTTGCTATATTTTCAGGAACTATGAACCGTTCGTTAGTTTCGAGGACCTAAGTCAGCCTACTGACAGTTTATTTGTCACCATGTGAATGTCGAGGCTATCGATCTTCTTGAAATTACACATGAAATAAGAAAACTAAAGAGATCGAAACCATTTGAGTTAGTGTAGTGTTGTGTTAAATAGACAGTGATAACGAAATCCAAGGTGTTGGTTATTGGTGCTGTTAAAAAGAAAATAAACGGTTGGACGGGCTTTAGTAGTCTATATTAAAGTAATACTATGTATTTATTTGCTATGAAGGCTATATTATTCCCTTTAATAACTTCACGTATTCCCTTAAAAAACCCAAATCGTATGTTTAAACAGGTAAATCAAGCGGAATAGTGACCACGGCTCGCATAACGCACGCCACTCCCGCTGCGTTGTATGCGCACGCGCCTTCCAGGTACTGGGAAGATGACAGCCGAGTCCCGCCGACTGTGAGGAAGAACTGCAAGGACATCGCTATGCAACTAGTTGAGAATGAACCGGGGAGAAACATCAATGTGAGTATAACCTTTATTTAAGAACTATATGGAGGACGCTGCGAGAGGCCTGTGCCGGCGTGAGCGAGCTGCTGGCCTTCCTCAGCGAGATCAGATGGTTGGAGTAGCATCACCAGCTGGTCGGTACGCAGAATAGGAGCTTAGAAGAGGACCTGACTGCGGAAACCGGTCCGATCACCAAGTAACCTTTATATACTTGTTTTACAGAATACAAGTAGACATTTAAATAGCAGGTCGTGTAATCTCACAACTCAGCAATCCTGGCCGAATGTAAAGCTTACCTTGTATAGATTTACTGGCTCTTAGGAGGCAGATCATTCTGTTAGGTGTTTGGCAAAAGAACTCGCGGCACATCTTGCTGTTGGTAGCTAAACAGTCAAGCACTTGATTGACTAGCCAAAAGTGGAGCTTACCTTGTATGGATATACTAGCTCTGAGGAGGCTACGAGATCATTTCTTTAAGTGCTTGGCAAAAGAATTTGCGGTTGGTAGCTAACCAGTCCAGCACTTGATTGATCAAGCATACGAGTAGCTGCGTAAAAGAGGTCTAATAGAGGTTTTCACGGCCACTTTCTCCACGCATAGCTTATCTTTGTCCGATCCGTTTACCACCGAGTCTCAGCTTAAACACAGTCCATTTTTAATTGGCATAAGTACTTACACGTGGTCCTAAGACTCGAAGATTTTAATTTTTCAATATGTATGATTAAGCAGTGATGTGAGTAAAGAAGAAATAACAAATCTAGTTTTAGAAAAGCGTTCTAGAACATTGTTGAACTTTAATATAAAGACTTCCCTTAAAACTTCAAATTATTAAATGGTAAAACTTTGTCAACACAAAATAAATTGATAGATAACTTCTTTATTTCACACTAATTACATTAAATTATACACAAAAGAAACTTAAAACTAGTGCCGATAATGGTGGCCTTCCGAAAGCGATCTCCTCCAGAAAATAATGTTATTTATCTCATTAAAATATGTAATAAGTACTCTCTTGACAGTAAAAATAACTAGAAATCCTTTTTTTTATTTTAGATTTTATAAAACAAAAGAAAAACGTGAAAACTATCCCAAGTGAAATATAAAATTTACATGTCACGACACACCGTTAATTCTCAATGCTCATATTACTTCAAGCTGCTCCGAGTAACAAGACATATTACTAATAGATAGCTTTATATACAGGTGTTATACATTTATACTGAATAGTTAAACAGATTATCTCCTCATAGATAATACAACTTAAAATTTATATGGTAAACACGCATTTCAAATCGATATATTACTGAACCTAAATAATTAACTACTGTACCTAATAATTAAATTGAAAATATAAGATAAGGTTAAAAAAATAATAAACAACTTATTTTTCTCACATGGATCTACTGACATACTCATCGTTCATATAAAAGCTTAAAATCTTCATGATGTGATTTACCAAATATTGTGACGATTCGATAAATGTTCCAGTTGATTCCGTGACTATTAAAAGTATTACGTATTTTGTGAGTTTTTTCTCGCTAATCCACATATGTATCATTATTTTTTCTTCAACCTTATTCTCACATCCAGGTGGTACTTTGCAAATGGAAGCACACAAAAATGTTGGATTGTAATAAGAATGACCCACATCGAGTGCTAAGATACGACGAAATGTTTATCAAAACTAGAGTATTTTTTTAACTTAATAGTTTTTTTACAAAGTGTTAGTCAAAGGCAACCCAAGCGAAGAACGGAGCTTTCATGATATGAGTATAAAGAGAGTTTGAGATGAGATAATTTAAGATATACATTATTACGCTCAAACGACTAAACATATTTCGATGGGATTTCGCATGATAAAAGTGTAGACCCTGGATTAACACAAAGTTTACTTTTATCCCAGATTAACGCTGCAATCACAAAATAAATCACGCTGCTGGAGTGGCTTGTCACAAAATAAATTTCAAAATATTTTTTTATTATTTGTTATACAGTATTATCACTGAAAAATACACTAGTAGTTAAGTTGCCGTGTACGAACTTCCTAACGCCATTAGATTTTCTACTCATAGTTATTTTGCTACGAAGCTACAAATTTCGTAGACCCTCTACAAAATTATCTAGAAACCCATATCGTGAATCTATTGGAGTTAAGCTTCTCCCACACGATTTACCACAGGGATTTGTCAGCGGCGAGGGAAATAACGCTTTCTGAATGCTGCGATTACACTCCCCGATGCAACTAGCAACTAGAACACATATGAGCGTACATATGTTACTCAATATTTATAAAGTTAACTGGAGCAGTATTTTCTGTTTTGTACGGACACAGGATAGCGCGGGAACTCATACAAGTATATACTAATTAAAAAGCTGTTTTTGAAACATTTGGAACCCAGTATGGATCTGAATCTGTACAAAGCTTTGCGCTGAAATTGCGTTTTAACATAAAATTACGTATGGATTTGGTTTTGTTTTAGAGATTTTTCTGTACCATCATAATCATCATCATCAGTTTGCTTTTTTCAAATGCTGGGCATTCTGTAAAGATGACAATGTGCCTAACAATGCCGTCTGACCAACAAGCAGGTGGTCAGCAAAGATGTCCATATATAAAAAAAAATTACATTTTAGCGTTGATACATTATATCCAGCGAAATATTTACAAGGAAAGTTATTTGATACGGTAAATAATTACAATAGTAAGGCTTGTTTTGCGTAGTACCAAAAAGGGTGGAAGTAAGTAGGCGAGATTAACTGAGCCTTGTTACGTCAACATTAAACAGCGACTAATTAATTGCTAACCGAAGAGTAAAGTCAATTTTGAGGCGGATACACACGTCATTTGCTTATTTACAAGTACAACACCGTTATCGTGTTTAATTATTAACATTCACGCAAAAAATACGGTGTATTCGTTTAGTGAGTCCATGTGTGTGCTATACTTAGCTATTTTTGATGAAAACATTTTACTATGGGTATCAAATGATTAGTAAAAAAAAACAATTTAAAATTTAAAATGAAAGAAAACTAACAAAAAAATTAAGTTGAAAATTGATTTATTTATTATGTTGCCATTTAGTAATTGCTAGTAAACTAACTATACTCAATGTAATAAACAGTTTTCTTAGCATAATCATTGTATGGTACTCTGTACGCTTATTGGGCTGCCATTGTACAATATTATTTAACGGAATTTTAACTGTACCTCGATTCTCCGCTTGTTTTGGTAAACATCATAATCATAATATAAGAAGTAGCGTAGTTCCTGTAGCACCGCTAGCTAAGGTGATCTAACGCGATAATTAAAAGCTAAGCAACGTTCGATGCGAACGATGTTCCGATGGGTGTCCATCCATAAGACTGTCGTTTTTAAAGTGGCATTTTTATCTTGGCGCTACCAAGGGTCGGATGACACGTTAAATTGTAGGTCCCGGCTGTAAGTCTTAGTACAAGCATTCGATAAGCCGAGTCAGAGGCTTTCAGGTGGCATGAAAACTCCTGACACCAGAGCTTCACCAATTAGCTCATACGAATAAGAAGAAGAAGAACCACATACTGTAATACACAAGTGAATGTAAAGACGCAAAAGACGTTTTTTTTTATCTTTTTATTTGTGCAAAAAAATATTTTTCTTTCTTTCTTTCAAATTACTTTTACACTTTATTTCGACTGCTAATCCAGTTGGAATAAATATTTAGCGATGGTATGTCTGTGTCTCCGAGATCAATATAAAAGAATGTGGATTCACCCCCCAGATATTCCGAGCCATAAACTTCACTCAAACCTTATATTCAGAAGAAGATTTTATATCTGTAGTTCACACAAATTTGGAGAGAATAACAAACTGTTTTATAGCACCATAATAAAGAAAGAAGAAAGAAAGAAAGAAAAAATATTTATTATGCACAAATAAAAAAAATAAAAAATATGTAGCAACAAAAATTTACCAATTTCATTTGTGCACAAAAGGTGCTGGTTCAGCATAATGCTGAGAGTACCTTCAAGGTACCTCAGCGCTGGTTTTCAACCAGCACCTTAACATACTATACATGCACAGTAAAAGGGTAGTGAGATAACCTAAATAAATTAAAGTAAATAATCAATATCTTAAACACTCAGTAATATAAAATAGTTTATATGTATGTATACACCATAACAAAAACCAATATCTAGATATGATGTTTTGATGATTTTGTATAAGAAAATATATTTACATAGATTTGAGACAAACACACAAAACTCAAAATGCCTTCATACAGAAAAAATATTATCTGATAATCTCATAAGTATATACAGTGAATAAACATACCCAAAAATACTCCTATATTAACACTTATAAAATAAATAATCCTTAACATACAAAACAAGTAGGTATTACAGAACAAACTCAAAAAATTGAAATTGACAAAGAGCAAAACAGACAATCATAAACATAGAAAGGTTATTTACTAAACAAGATTGAGATTACATAAGGTCCAGTAGCATGTTTCATCATTATACAGGAAAAAAAATATCTACATTGAACTTTAAAATTAAAATACACTAATTATAGCTAGTAAGTTTGTACTATAGTGCTTTAACTTTCATACTTATAAATAAAAAATATATTTTTATTTAGGCTGAAACATAGAATCATAAGCAAGTAAGCACATAATCATATATCTAAAGTTTTTATTCATATTTGGCCACAAATAGGTGAAGTCTACAAACTAAATCTTGGAAGTTGTTTTTGCAAATACCAGTAGGCATATACAATTACTCATTCAGAATACTAACTAAATCATCGGCTCTCTTTATGCGATGAACTTTGCCTCCTTCAACCTTTCTTAATAATAACTTTCCATCTCTAATCCAAATATATTTCCAATTATGCTTCTCTTTCTCTTGTTTAGCCTGATATAACAGATGCTTGTTGAGCTTCGTGAGCCTTTCATTAAAGAATACGCGTTGTTTCGAGCCTTCCAGTGCTAAGTTGAGGTCATCAGTGTGAGTGGGGCGCGCGCGTGCCGCCGCCAGCCACCGGTCGCGCAGGTGCTGACTGGCGAGGCGCACTACCACGGGCCGCGGCTTCGCACGCTCTCCGTCACTACTCGGGGTTCTGGGCTGACCCACACGATATATTTCTATTAAATCGCTAGCATCCATTGGCACCTTCAACACCGATGCAGCATTCTGTAGCACCTGGCGCAAACCATCACAGGGGCTTTCTGGGATACCGATCACCTCCATATCATTCACAAGCATTCGCTGTTCTGTCTCATTAGTTGCATATTTGAGCTGTTCAAGGGTCGCCTGCACGACTTGATTGCAGATACCATCACCGCCATTATTTTCTAATGCTTCAAGTCTTTTTTCAAAATTATTAGCCTCATTCCCCAAAAATGTTATGTTATAACTACAAGTTTCAACCTCCGATTTCACTGAGTTCAAATCTGACCGCAGCTTATCAAATTCTTCTCGAAATTTGGCCAGTTCATCGCTAACGTTTTTCATGCACGTTCGAAAATTTTTATTTCGTTGATTAATTTTAGTACAGTCGAATCAGAGAGAACAGATGGAGGGTCCGGGGATTGCACTGAAGATTCACGTCCAGGACCTGGATATAGGTCAACTGAACACGACGGAGTGTTGTTATTGAGTCGAGATATTTTTACGACGCATTGCTCACATCTCCACTGGTCAAGGGCAGTGTCATTGACCTTGGCGCATTGTTATTTGCAAGCCACGCACTTCACGACTCCCGTAGCTGGCGCGAACTTGCCGTAAGCACTGCACTTTGCCATATTATCTACGTACGAGTGTTTATTTTGTTTTACAACACACAAACGAATCGAACACTATGGCGGATAAGATATATGGCATAAAATAGCCGTTTTTATCTGTGAAAACACTAACACTTAAAATTCACAACTTGTTAATCGTATGTAGACCAATTTTATTGAAAATTTCTCACTTTTAACTAAGATAATGATTAAAATTACAGAACGATACGGTCACTCACTTACGCCTACCCGCAATTTTTTCTTAATAATACTAGTACGTGACGAATAAAAGGCTTTCTTTTGAATATTTTATGTGCATCAAATATTGGGAATAAATAACAGCATTTAAGCAAGAAAACATTGTTAAATTCGTTACGAACTAGTAGTTCATTACTTGATAGACTATATTATTGTATTCGAAATATGGAAGTTATTTTTTATTCTGTAAAAAAGCACATAATACATCTGATAGGTACTTACGATAAGATTTGATTCCTTCTTAACTTATTTGCTTGAAAAAAATCCGTTAATAAATGATTTTGGATTTAGTATAGGAAAAAAAAAACTTGGAAATTATAACTTGTGTACAATTGTTATATTACTTGTGTTTTTTATACATTTCCTGTCCCAAGCCACGTCCCGGATTCAAGCGAATGCCCATTAATTTTGAGCAGATAAAAACAGCCAAGTATAAAAAGTACATAACGCTTTATCACTGTTTTCAACACATTTAACTTAAAAAGCTATTTAAACTAATAAATTAAGCAATGGCCATTTTAAAATCCGGTCCGCTTTGCTCATTTCAGTTCACACAGTGAAAAGTATGCATAAATATGCAATTTGGATCATTGCCATCCGGAATACTAGACTATCGGTACTTAGTTAAAAGAACGATTAAATTCAATCGTACATTCAAGTAGTGTTTTGCCAAAAAATTCGTAGCTAAGTTTGTGTGACAGCTTTACTCGTATGTAGGATTAGTAGTAAAATGAAGCGGAAATAATGTTTACTGCGCTAATAACATTTAGTTTTATCTAAAGGAAATTCTTCTATTATATTTTTCAAATCTCATGAACAAATTTTCGCATTTATAATACTTCTAACGCAAAGTATAAGCGAGCATGGTTCCGTGGCAAAACGTTTGCGTTTTAATCTGACGATTCTTGGTTCAATCCCGGCCCTACGAAACGCATTTCGGTACAGCTTGGTGTACAAAAATATGTTTTCTTGTTGTGGTCCACCCCAGCTGAAACTCTCCTTTACTTCCCAGGTCATAATGGGTGGCGGCAGAAGGCACTTCCTCCCGAACGTGACTCCAGACCCTGAGCATCCAAACCGCGAAGGAAGAAGATTAGATGGAAGAAATCTGGCAGAAGACTGGGCCAGGGAGAAGAAACGACGGCGGCTGAGGGCCCAGTACATTCATTCTAGGGAACAGCTGGCTAAGCTGGATCCACGAACAGTAGATTATTTGCTAGGTGAGTCAATATTTACGGACAAAAAATTAATATACATTGTTAGCTTAACCTACTGACCCTGGGCTGGGTCAGTAATTGTTCACGTAAGGCATCTTAATATTTCCGCATAGAAAACGGTCACACTGACATTTTTATTAAAAGTTGGAATGAGTTCAACAGTTTCGGTGCTTTCCGAGCATCACCATCAATTTCGAAGAGCACCAAAACTGTTGGACTCATTCCAACTTTTAATAATAACGTAAGTGTGACCGTTTTATACGCGGAAATATTAAGATGCCTTACGTGAACAGTTTACAATGTTTGACATACCTTATATTTTAAATTATAGAATAGAAAGTATGATGCCCAAAACTATAAAAATTATCTTCATGTCACTACACTGCTTCATCCCAGCAGCTTCCCGAATAGCTTTTATATGATACACATTAAAAATAGGAATTCAATCTAAAATGGAATATTTGGCCGGAACATACGATTTTATGAACTGTGGAATTCAATTTGCTTTTATTTATTAACTGGCATATTTTAATAACAGTGGAAATTGGATGAACATTGTTCGTTGCGTGGTTTGTTCTGTTTAATTTGATAGTAAATAAATAAAAAATAGAACAATCCAAATCACATTTTTACTTGTTTACAAATAAAATAAATTATGAGAATGTTAATGCGAGCAATATAGTTTATTTATAAAAAAAGTAATATAATTACTGTGGCACCTATTGAATTTGAATATTTTCAGACTTAGTTACATCAAGAATACGAGTATGTACATTGATGTTACCAATTAAATTTATTGACCGCTCTTTCAGGCAAAAAAAATAATACAAAAATTGTTAATCTTTTACTTTCAACTATAACATTTTACTTAATAATTCGGATCAATGCATAAAAGATTATTTTACTACAAATTCCCGAAAAGCCAAAACATATTATGCAAGTTTTGACTTCTCGCAAATAAGTATTTCGATATAACTAACTGTACTTTAACGTATTCACTTGAGATAGAACGACACACTTATTGACGCTAAACTTGTTACAAAAATCATTATGAATGGACATTACCTTTGAAACTGCTGGAGTTTTAGTAGCTCTTACACAGATTTTCTCATAAAACCGTAATTACGTAGAATTTTTGTTGCAGTTTAAGCTTTACCCTACAGTAGAAACAACATTTCGTAACTTGCGTATTCAGCACCTATAAAAACTGATGACGTGGAAAAAGAAAAAAACCTTGTATTAAACCCTGAAACCTAGAAACCAGTATTACGGGTCACGGCTTATAACGTCCCATTATAAAGCTTACAAAAATATGATACAAAGTACCTTAATTCACGGAAAAAACTTTTCAATGGCAAAAAATTGCAACCTTTCAAATATAATAAAGCAGATTGTTCAGCTACGACCGAAAAACCGCGTTAGATAAAAGCTGTTACTTTATAAAACTCGTTTTTTATGCTTCGCTAAATAGGTAGAGGGGCATCGTTGAAATTGTAAAAGAAATCGGACCTTTTTACTTTCTATGTAATGTTTATTAAATGGGAAAAGCTTACGCAGCAGTTTTCTTGAAACCTTTTAAGATTCCGCGCCCTGTTTGAGGAGAGGGTCTTGTGTAACTTAACTCAAAAAGTTAGCAATATAAACAATGGAACTTAATTATTTTTTTACACGCACACGGAATTCGAACAGCGGGGCGGGCCGCGTCACTACACGAGTCAGCGACTCTCTAGCCTAATGTGGAGCATGCTTAGTCTAGAATAACTGTCTCTTAAGCTGCCGGAATACACTATTAAGTCCTTGGTGACAGATTTTTCAATTTAAGGGTGGTAACTAGGGAAGAACAAGATTATGTATTACCGCCATGCAAAGGTTAAGTTTTAATATGATATATTTTTATATAGAGTTGTACGTACATTCTTAGTAAAGGGTTAAGTATTCAATTTACAATATAACTTTATTTAATAAATGATGGATTTCTGCCTTGATGCCTTAAAGATATTTTTTTGTGGCAAGTACGATTCAGTTTAGTACTTTTCATTTGAGTTATATCGTTCAGGACTAACGTCTCTAAAAAGTTGATAACAATGCCAAAATCCATAATTTTAACTAAAGTGTCCTAAAAGTTAAGCATCTAAAATGTAATTATTCCGAGCAAACAGCTTCCCTAAGCCGGTCTAATATCAGCTCATGGAAAATTAAATAACTTTCAGAACATTTCCAAAGTCCATTAAAGTATTTACGTATTATTGAAATCCACTTCGGCAGTTATTCCTAATGGCTTTTATTATAATAAGTTTAACGACAACATTTAGCGACTTTACAATTAAATTATGATCTTCCAGGACCACGCGTAATCCCCTGTATCTTTTTAATCCGACCCGAGTTTACCAGAATTTGCATTTTAAATGACCAAGCACCTACATTTATAATTGAAAAGTGCGCGAAGTTAATGCGTGTATTTTGATGTTAAGTATCATGTTTATCTCACATTTTAACTTGAAGTGAGTAAATTATGAAAATGCTCTAATGCTCTCTTTAGAAGTAACTTTCAAGTAAGTTGATCATGTTGTATAATATGGATAAGTACAACTTAAAAATATGGAATTAAGTTTAGTATCCATAAAATTGACACCGAGATGAATGGCATGTTTAAAGAGAGGCTTTTTCCCAGCAGTGGAAGAAAACCGGCTTAAGATGATGATGATGATCCGTAAACTGTTTGCTGTTGTAAATAGGTAAAGGAATTTGGCCCCATTCCTGTACCTTGGGAAGTGGTATTTTAGGAAATGTGTCCTATTCTGGGCAAAGGAGACCAGCTTCTTCAAGTTGGCGCGGAATTTCAAATAAAATTCTAATTATAAATAGTCAAATAAAATAACGAATGTATACGGATAGTATAAGCTATCATACAATCCTGTTCACTGATAATGTCATCTTTGATCTCCGTACAGTTCTTGTCCTTTGGATGTAGTAGATACGAGTAGATAGATAAATAAAAATATATTTATTGGACACAATATTTTAAAGAAGAATTCAACAGCAACAAAAAAACTAACACAATAAAATACATTTTACTTAAAATTAGTGCCGCACCATTGGTACATTAATTGGTACTATTTTATTTTGATCGAAATATAGTCTACAATTCTATTACGCAACTTCCGAATAGATAAATTTAGCAAGGTTAAGCTACAAATATGTTAAGGCATTGTGTAGTGCGTATTAACTATTGTAATAAATCTACTCCGCTTGAGGAATTAGACCTTTGCCAAAACATGGGATTTGGGCGTATTTAGGGTAGGCGTATAAGGGTCTTAGTTTTCAATTTAGTTCTATTTTAAGGGTGACAGATACCTTTATTAGTTCCTTTGATTTATTTTATAAATTAATAACATTTTATCTTGCTAAATAGTTACAAAATTATTTATATTTACAAAACTTATAAGAATCCTTAAAATGTCAGTTTCTTTATTCACATGGTTTAAAACATTTCCAACTTTTTTCTGTATATATAGGGTTCAAATTTCACTGCTTTTAGATCTGTAATGGCCCTTATTTCGTTCACAACTCAGTAATGTTATTAACACGACCAAACAAACATCCCATTCCGTAACTAAAGCTTTTGTAAACAAAAACAATTGGAATAGAGTACAGTAGGCTTATTTGAGGTTGATTTATGTTAGAATTCCTTTGCGAGAACGCCGGTTTGGGGATGAGAGAATGGATTCAAAATATTATTATTGTTGATGTATTATTGGATTACGGTAAATAAGATGATTATGTTTGATGTGAAATATTGCAAATAAATTTAGTTGAACAGATTAGTTTTATATAATCATTCAAATTGGGAGTAGTAGTAAGTTTGTAATATTTTCAATATAACACGTGTTTGGACTGATTAATAAAAATGTTAATGAAATACGAATATTATAAAGGGAGCTGTATTTATTTGCAAATAGCATAATTTACAATGAAATATGTTAATTTTCTTACCAAAAAATATTGTTATTATTTACAATAATTCATGTAATGCTTATATCATATGACATTTACTTATCTTGAGAACGTTATATGTATTTGTATTTATTTAATAACACAGTAAAAACCAGTAGTATTTGAAATAAATTTGGTTCTTTATAACCGTAAACAGGTCAAATGATTGAATATAAGATTTTTATATTCGAGATTTATTTACTAAAAGTTGGTATGACATAGGTAAGGTATGACTTAAACGGGACGCCGAATATACAGAATTCGAATAAATATATTGCCAGACTGATAGTCTTTTTGAGCAGCATAAATATAAATGTTCAGAACCATAAAAAAATATTACCAAATGTTAGGTCGCACAATGGTTGGTAACATACGAGTACATATATACTTAGTAGGCATGTTTTAATATATGGTTAAAACGTGACATTGTTTGCTAGAAGCGCACAATTGTATACAAACGGAAAATTACGAATATTGCTCTCAACAACAAACGCATTTCGAGCTTTGAGGGGTTACTAATTGTTTTTAATTTTCGAATTAAAAAATATGTTATAAGCTGACGTATCTGTATGTGTCTGTGGACACGTAGCTCCCGAGCTGATAAACCGATTTTGATACAGGTTTTTGGTAAAAAAAAATATTAGGCGAAATACAAAATATCTTTATTTGACATAGTAAATAAAAATCTAGTGTTCTTAGGTATGTTTAACGAAAATTAAACTGATATAGCCGCTGCTACAAAATGGCAGATAAATATTTTTTTTCGTAATTTCCCCTATATATGTATGTACGTATCAAAATTCGAAAGGCTTAATTGATAAGTAAAATATATTTCAAATAAGATGGCCACCATCACATTTTGTTAATTAAGGATTTAACATTTTGTTTTAATTTTTACTTGTTTTTATTTTGATATTCTTCATTATTTCATGAACCTACCACTTACATCCACCTTCCAGCATTCGCCACAACATACATTATAGTCCATATAAATATCGAAAAATAGAAGTCAGCACTTCATATTGTTTTTGATGATAAAATTTATGTTATCAAAAACATGATGGTATGTTTAGTGGTAATATCCTACTTGTAGCAAAAAAATATCTAATACGCGTAGGCAAGCTACGCCGTCATAGCTACGCGTGTGCTACGACGGTAATGCTACAATTGTGCTACGTTTACTAAACGTTGGGTATTTTGATTAATATGTCTGACACAAGGCACCAAAATATGACAAAATATATACATGCTCAGTTACAATTCACATAATATGTGGATTTAAGAAAAGAAATCGATACTGTTACGATTAGCGTGATTCGAATCCGCGTTTTACGGAACACCAGGCCTAAATATGGTATGCGTACCGATAAATTCCGTGTTATTCCGACGCGTTGTGTTAGGTATCGGATGCTTTGTTAGGCTAGTTGTTGGTACTAACCAAATTTATGCATCGTGTTTGGTCCCAGATTTTAATACTGTTTTTGAAACGGTTTTGGTTATAGTACAAAACGCACACTGAGTTTCAGTGTGCGTACCAAAACCGTTCCAAAAACAGTATTAAAATCTGGGACCAAACACGATGCATAAGTCTGGTTAGAACCCCAGAACTAACCTAACAAAGCATCCAATACTTAACACAACGCGCCGGAATCACACGGAAATTATCGGTACGCAAACGGCCCCGGCCTGTATAGTGGAATTAATGTTAATACCATGTTGATACCGTGTTTGTATTGTAGGTTTGTTTGAATACTCCCACATGGAGTTCAACGCAGAGCGAGGCGCTGCCGTGGATGCTGAAGAGGGCGCGCAAGCGGGGGCGGCTGTCAAAGCAGATGATCCATCACTCGCAGACATGACTAGGGCTGCCCTGTCAATATTACTCAAGAATGATAAAGGATTCTTCTTGCTATTAGAAGGTGGGTTGAGAAATTGCAATTCTTTTTTAATCTTCGACGCAAAATTGATAGGGTTTAGTATGTTTTACGTGCGTAAAACAGTTAACGTGTGTGACTGTGTGTGCGTGTGAGTCTGCGGCACAGTAGACACAGGGAAACTGATTTTGATTTACAAAAAAAAACAAAATTATTAATTAGTGCATATTGAAGCCTCTGGTCTCGTACTAGTTATCAGACAGTGTTACGAGATCACAGTTCTCTTCCAGTTTTACTATTTTACAATAATGTGCAAGATTAGCTAATGGATTAATAATTACATTATAACTTACCTGCCCGCAACGAATGGTTAAACTAGTTAGAGAGCGGTCACTCACACACGCGCATTGCGTAATTATTATTTAGTTTTTATTGTTTGAAAAATGTGTTAGTCGTGAGTGTTTTTGCCTATAATTGACGAAAATATAGATTTGAGAAGGTCGCCGTTGTAAAATGTTGAGTCTGGGATTCTCTAAATGTTTAATTGTATTTGGATCAAGAATGAGATATTACAACATAAAAAATATGAGCTCAATGTACGTTTTTAAAATAAAAAAAAGGTGCTTAATCTTATCGCTCTCTCTATCTCTCTCTCTTTGTTTGTCAAACAAAAGTATAGTGTTTTATTCTTTGAAAACAAATATTATAGCTCTCATATAAAAGTGTAAAAGAAAACGTGTCAGTTCAGATAAAGTATTAGATATAAGTCTTGAATTAATACGTCTTTCTTTGAAAACAAGGTCTTACTCGTATTACAATTCCTAACCTATTTCTTTTCTCAATTCAATTCAACGTTAGACGTAAAATTGCGTACAGAATAATTCGCACTGTCTCATCCTACATTCACGGTCCATATTTACGTTAAGAGGCTTTTATTACTGTGCTCAGCAGTAAGTACCTACGATGCGTAACATGTTATCTTTAATAAATTATTCAGTTAGGGAGCCGAATCCGGACTTTGGGGGTTAGTGAATCTGAATTTGTGAAAGAAAAATACTTAATGTATCGGTTTTATAAGCAGATGAAAAATGCGTGTTTTGGTGAATATTTATTTTAATATAACCACCATCTAATCTAACAATGTTATTACTATGGTTCGAGGGATGTGTTTAGGGGTTTTGATCTTCTTTGAACACAATATAAATAAATATAACAATCTTCAAAACCGGGCCAAATAGCTATGATTAAACCAGAAAAAAAAGACAGCAGACATGGATTTTTTCGCTAGTATCAGAAGTATATCTAAGTTACAAACAGATCTTGCGTAGCCTTAGTTATTCACTGTTGACACTTCGTATGAAATTAATATAAAGCTAAATTTCAGGAGGAAGAATTGACCACGCTCATCATTACAACAATCCGTACAGAGCTTTGGATGAGACATTAGAATTAGAAACAGCTCTGCTAGCGGCTTTAGAGCGAGTCAATCCTGCCGAGACGCTTATCGTGGTCACGGCCGATCACGGGCATGTGATGACGTTTGGAGGGCAAGCGACGCCAAGAGGACATCCTGTGTTAGGTAAGTATTTCAATTCATACTCGTACTTTGTCAGAGCAAGGAAAGCAACTAAGCTGATGTGTTTCTTTCATGGATAACAGAACAAAAAATATTTAGAACTCCTTCTTCTTCTTCACCTTCTTCTGATTCTACCCGAAGTGGCCTTTTTAATTAGTTTTGTTAGTGGTTTTGCTTTTAATTTTATAATTTATTTAAGATTGTATGTTTTGTCTGTGTGCTATAAATTGTAATAGTAGCTTAGAATTTTAGAAATAACATGCATATATTTCGGCATAAGATTTTGTATGACTGTTTATCTATATACGAGGGTGAATCAAAAAGTTCTTAGAAGTGCATATATATGAAACTTTTTTGGATCAAGTTCGATATTCAAATTAAAGAGTGTATATCACACTATATTTATGCAGACTGTCACTTGTTTTTGTCAGTTCGTTCGCATGTAATAAATTTTTTTGTGCAACGAGTTGCTAAAAAGTTAAAATTATGGATAAAAGTGAGTTACATGCGGTGATAAAATATCTCAGTTTGAAAAAAATGTCTACGAAGGAAATTTTTTTGGACATTCAGCAGACATTAGGGGGTGATGCTGTACCCTGTTCTACGGTTGCGTACTGGGTGGCTGAATTTAAAAGAGGTAGATCAAGCTGTAAAGATGACCCGCGTTCTGGGCAGCCTTCAACCTCCGTTACAGAAGAAAATGTCAAAAAGGTTGAGAATCTGGTTTTGGAAGACAAAAGAATGACTATAAAACATATAGCTGAGATCCTAAAGATATCTTTTGGTAGCGTTCAACCAATTTTAATTGATTCACTGGGGTTCAAAAAAGTGTCTGCAAGATGGGTGCCACGAATGTTAACCGACGAAAACAAAAAGCGACATTTGGAAATTTCCAAGCGTAATCTCGAAATGTTCCAGCGTGATTCGGATAATTTTTGCCGTCGTCTTGTCACCATGGATGAAACGTGGGTCCAACAAAATTTCACGATAATGTCGCGATTATAGCTGCCGTAGAGGACTTTTTCGAGAGTCAAGAAAATATTTTTTTTTCACAAGGAATAAGGAAGTTAGAAACGCGATATTCTAAATGCATTGCATTGCAGGGAGATTATGTAGAAAAATAAAATATTATTATTTAAATCTTTGCATTTTTTAATATTGATTCCAAGAATTTTTTGATTCACCCTCGTAATATGTATACTCGTATATAGGTTACGATTAAAAGAAAGTGGTGTTAGTTACACCACTTATAACTCAAGAACGGCTGAACGGATTTAGCTGAAAATTGGTAGGGACGTAGCTTAGAACCAGGAGACGGACATTAGATACTATTTTTTTTCTGTCCCGCATTAACGCGGGCAACACCGCGGGATGCAGCTAGTGTTGTATAATAAAATTGCCCCTGCACTCTGCCGTCATCGCGAGCGGACGTTAATTGTAGCTTTGAGAATGGCAATCTGATTGCGCTGAAATATAATTTGTCGGGCTAATACCAACAAAATAAAATATGTAAGTGATAGTTGGTTATACAAACATTATTAAAATACGCATTACGGAAGTTTTTATACAGCTACTAGCTGACCCGGCAAACGTTGTTTTGCCTTATTAATTATGTTTATTCTAGTTTCTAGACAAATTCTAGTATAATTAAAATGTTACTGACTTATTATAAGTGTGTATGGTTTAAGCGTGAAATGGGTATGGAGCGCCATGAGCAAACGTTAAGGGAATATAAAAGTAACAATCGCCAAAACATATTATGTTCAATCATATCTAGATTAATAGTGCTTATTTTAACAAACATTAATTTGTTCTTCTTATATGGCACCGACGCCAAGAATACAGGATAAATACAAATTGAAAATAGCATGTTTATAAGTTAATCAAATAAAGTCTTCGATGGTACTTATGTGTAGGCATAAAATTATTTTTCACTTTTTAGATACAGTTAGAATTTATAAATGTAGGTATGAATATAGGCGAAATATTTTAGCATATTTGTTCGAGCCGCTTAAGCATAAAGATGTCCAAAGCAGAACAAATTACATAATATTTGTAGTGTCGTGAGCTATGACCCAACACGTCCTAGGACCAATCGCGAGCGAAGCGAGCCGGATGCGAGCGTAGCGAGCTATGCGCGAGCGAAGCGAGCGCGAAAATTATTAGCATATTTGTTCGAGCCGCTTGAGCATAATGAAGTCCAAAGCAGAACAAATAACATAGTATTTGTAGTGTCGTAAGCTATGACCCAAAAGTCCTAGGACCAATCGCGAGCGAAGCGAGCGCGAAAATTTTGAGCATATTTGTTCGAGCCGTTTGAGCATAAAGAATTCCAAAACAGAACAAATAACATAATATTTGTAGTGTCGTAAGCTATGACCCAAAACGTCCTACGACCGATCGGGAGCGAAGCGAGCCGAATGCGAGCGCAGCGAGCTATACGCGAGCGGAGCGAGCGCGAAAATTTTTAGCATATTTGTTCGAGCCGCTTGAGCATAATGAAGTCCAAAGTAGAACAAATAACATAATATTTGTAATGTCGTAAGCTATGACCCAAAACGTCGTAGGACCAATCGCGAGCGAAGCGAGCGCGAAGATTTTTAGCATATTTGTTCGAGCCGCTTGAGCATAATGAAGTCCAAAGCAGAACAAATAACATAGTATTTGTAGTGTCGTAAGCTATGACCCAAAAGTCCTAGGACCAATCGCGAGCGAAGCGAGCGCGAAAATTTTTAGCATATTTGTTCGAGCCGTTTGAGCATAAAAAATTCCAAAACAGAACAAATAACATAATATTTGTAGTGTCGTAAGCTATGACCCAAAACGTCCTACGACCAATCGCGAGCGAAGCGAGCCGAATGCGAGCGCAGCGAGCTATGCGCGAGCGGAGCGAGCGCGAAAATTTTTAGCATATTTGTTCGAGCCGCTTGAGCATAATGAAGTCCAAAGTAGAACAAATAACATAATATTTGTAATGTCGTAAGCTATGACCCAAAACGTCGTAGGACCAATCGCGAGCGAAGCGAGCGCGAAAATTATTAGCACATTTTTTCGAGCCGTTTGAGCATAAAGAAGTCCAAAACAGAACAAATTACATAATATTTGTAGTGTCGTAAGCTATGATCCAAAACGTCCTAGGACCAATAGCGAGCGAAGCGAGCCGGATGCGAGCGCAGCGAGCCATGCGCGAGCGAAGCGAGCGCGAAAATTTTTAGCATATTTGTTCGAGCCGTTTGAGCATAATGAAGTCCAAAGTAGAACAAATAACATAATATTTGTAATGTCGTAAGCTATGACCCAAAGCGTCGTAGGACCAATCGCGAGCGAAGCGAGCGCGAAGATTATTAGCATATTTGTTCGAGCCGCTTGAGCATAATGAAGTCCAAAGCAGAACAAATAACATAGTATTTGTAGTGTCGTAAGCTATGACCCAAAAGTCCTAGGACCAATCGCGAGCGAAGCGAGCGCGAAAATTTTTAGCATATTTGTTCGAGCCGTTTGAGCATAAAAAATTCCAAAACAGAACAAATAACATAATATTTGTAGTGTCGTTAGCTATGACCCAAAACGTCCTACGACCAATCGGGAGCGAAGCGAGCCGAATGCGAGCGCAGCGAGCTATGCGCGAGCGGAGCGAGCGCGAAAATTTTTAGCATATTTGTTCGAGCCGCTTTAGCATAATGAAGTCCAAAGTAGAACAAATAACATAATATTTGTAATGTCGTAAGCTATGACCCAAAACGTCGTAGGACCAATCGCGAGCGAAGCGAGCGCGAAAATTTTTAGCATATTTTTTCGAGCCGTTTGAGCATAAAGAAGTCCAAAACAGAACAAATTACATAATATTTGTAGTGTCGTAAGCTATGATCCAAAACGTCCTAGGACCAATAGCGAGCGAAGCGAGCCGGATGCGAGCGCAGCGAGCCATGCGCGAGCGAAGCGAGCGCGAAAATTTTTAGCATATTTGTTCGAGCCGTTTGAGCATAATGAAGTCCAAAGCAGAACAAATCACATAATATTTGTAGTGTCGTAAGCTATGATCCAAAACGTCGTAGGACCAATCGCGAGCGTAGCGAGCGGGATGCGAGCGCAGCGAGCTATGCGCGAGCGAAGCGAGCGCGAAAATTTTTAGCATATTTGTTCGAGCCGCTTGAGCATAATGAAATCCAAAGTAGAACAAATCACATAATATTTGTAGTGTCGTAAGCTATGACCCAAAAGTCCTAGGACCAATCGCGAGCGAAGCGAGCAGGATGCGAGGGCAGCGAGCTATGCGCGAGCGAAGCGAGCGCGAAAATTTTTAGCATATTTGTTCGAGCCGTTTGAGCATAAAGAAGTCCAAAGCAGAACAAATTACATAATATTTGTAGTGTCATCATCATATATGTTGAAAATTTTTTGCTCATACGTTCGGGGTCTAGTTTATTAGTACATCAAATTTTATAGCTTCTTCTACGTAAGAACTAAGTGATCAAGTTATGTTGTCTAGAATTTTTCAAGCCCCTGCCTTAGTTTTACGACTGCTTGTGCTAAGAGGACCTACAATTTAACGTATAATCCGATCCACAGTAGCGCACAGATGAAAATACATTTTCTCACAACAATCATGTGCAGGAGAGGTTATGCAATAAAACGACTTACACGCGGGTGGAGCCGCGGTTAAGTTAATAAGAGAGTTATATTGATACAGCAAAATGATAATTGTTAACAATACTACTACATACGATACATAAACAATAACGAAGGTCGAAATTTGTGTAAACAGTGAGAGAAGTCTGTGAAGAAGAATTTTGTGAGTAAAACAGGAGACCGGCTTCGGTCTATGGCATATTGTGGCATTTCACTCACCAGTAAAGTAAAGGCGCGGCAAATTTTAAGTATTTAAGATTGGTAATAATTATAAGCATAAATATATCAGGTTAAATTTTGTTAGTTATTTTCTTCAAAAAAAAAAAAGGATTTTTACTCGAAGTACAGTTAGATACTATATTTGATCATTTATCAAGCGAGATGAAAAATGAATAAAATACTAAAATTGCCATAAAAAATAGGGAATGATGATAAAAAAGTAAAAAAAATAGGGTTGTATGTATTTTTAATGCCACTTAATACAAAAATAAAATGAAAAAATTCGTCGAAAAATTAAAAAAAAATGTTTGAGGGTGATCAACCCTTATCACTTAGGGGTATAAAAAATAGATAGTAGCTGATTCTCTGACCTACTGAATACGTATATAAAATTTGGTAAAGATCAGTCAAACCGTTTCGGAGGAGTGCGGTAACAAACACTGTGACACAGAAATTTACTAAAATGGCCATAAAAAAATAGGGGTTGATGATAAAAAAGTAAAAATTTAGGGTTGAATGTATTTTTTAATGCCACTTTAAACAAAAAAAAAATTTCGTCGAAAAATTAAAAAAAATATATTGAAGGGTGATCAACCCTTATCAATTAGGGGTATAAAAAATAGATAGTAGCCGGTTCTCAGACCTACTGAATACGTATATAAAATTTGGTAAAGATCAGTCAATCCGTTTCGGAGGTGTACGGCAACAAACACTGTGACACAGAAATTTACTAAAATGGCCATAAAAAAATAGGGGTTGATGATAAAAAAGTAAAAATTTAGGGTTGTATGTATTTTTTAATGCCACTTTATATAAAATTCAAATAAAAAAAATTCGTCGAAAAAATAAAAAAATATATTTAGGGGTGAACAACCCTTATCACTTAGGGGTAAAAACGTTTCACGTTGGCTTATTCTCATACCTACTGAATACGCATATGAAATTTGGTAATGATCAGTCAAGCCGTTTCGGAGGAGTTCGGTAACAAACACTGTGACACGGAAATTTTATATATAAGATTATGAAATGTTTTAACCGAATTCAAGTCGGTTATTTTTTATATTTATGTTGCGTCTTTCGTCTGAAACCCTAAAATATCGACGAAGTCTGTCACATCGTATGAATACACAAATTCTATAATAGAAGAATATATTATACTCATGTATTCATGTCAATTGATTAGAACACATGAATATTTATTCTCACCGTGTTCTCAAAGTAACAAAGCATGAACATCCTTATAACACGATTATTTAATTTTGAATTCACGGAGACTGTGCCAGAGAAATATAAGTGATACGGTTTAATTTCACAATCTTAGTTATAAGCTGGATCTGTTAGACTGGTACAAGCCCGCATACACGTGTGAATACGGCATTCGTATCTTGATCGCGTAGGTTTTCTCAAATATATGCCAAATACGAATAATTTTACGGAGTTTACATGTCAAGAAGGAAAATAAAAAAATCAAAGAATTTTTGCGGGTTTTCTTCAAAGTATGGCCAAATTACATTTGTACAGCTCATAATAATATTGCTATGGAATCAGAACTCGAACAATAAAATCTCAAAACTCGATGCGTCATTCATTCCTTTGTTGTTGCCCTCTTTGTTGTTCAATATGTTGGTACTTTGTGATATAATGTTAGTACCTTTGCACGAGTACAATCGAAGTATAGAATGTTTTCCAGATTCTCAAATGCTAAGTTACGTAAGCACATTACTTACAATATGAGAGTTAATTAATTTGTAATTAGCTAACGAAGTTCTAGAGTTAAGAGTTTTTTTTTTTTTTTTTTTTTTTTTTTTTTAGTGGGGAAATCCGGAACGGACACCCGCACATCGTCGGGCGGTGTGCGGGTAGTGTCGGGCTCCAACCGACTAAAACCCCTCAGAATACAGAAAGTACCAGAAGCCGCGTTCATCTGTATTTGCGAGCTACACGCTGTGTCCAAAAATCAAAACAATGCCCCCCGCCCGCGTCACTTCCCACCCGCGTAATGTTCTAGCTCAGGCATTATGTGCCCGTTTTTAGGGTAAAATTTGGGAGTCCAGGAAGTGAGATACTAATAGAATAAAAATTGTCCTAATCTTTATTATAATTATGTACCTACCTAATTGTCTCAAGAAATTGATAGATTTATTGAATTTAATAAAACGCTTTAGAAAAAAATTCATTTAATTTCCTTTTTGCTTAGTAAGCTTTTTATAATATTGTCTCTTAGAATTTGAACTTAGTAACAAAAATTTAAATTTAGATAAATGATGAAATCTTATGTCTAGGTATTTTTCATAGATACTAACATACTATTTAATAGGACTATTTGGTTATGTACACACAGGCTGCTCTGATGTTTTATACTTTCTTTTTCAAGTCGGTTATTTTATATTAAATTAATTATTAATATTCTACAATGAATAAAAGCCCTCAAGAGGTAATAAAAAGAAGGGTAAATCAAAACTCTTATACTGGCAACACTAACAAGATGGATGCCTCATTATCTATGACAATTAATTGAAAACATAGAAATTTATTCAAAGTTGATACCTAAATACGATACTTATACGTGAAATGTGATCCCATCCTGTTTCTTTTATAGACCCGCTGCATTTTATAGGTAGGAACGACATAAGACGGCATAATTTAATTAAATTGGTACAGCGTCGTACGTCCCAACGGTCACAGAGTGACTGATCGGTCGCGCGTCAAACTACTCCATTTTGGAGTAGTTTTAGTAGCCTCAGTTTTAGGCGCGCTCACGGTTTCTGGTTCTTTCTGTATTCTGAGTAAAACCCCACTGTGTGCGCTTCCGTACGCTTTGTGTCCTGATTGTGGGAACGGTTTCTCACTCTACCACAACCACGACGGCGCTAATCTTTCGCGACCCTTTCCGTAAGATTGCATAGAGTTGGAGATACTCTACTCGGCACCTGCATGGATATGCGACAAAAACAACTTTTTTTTTTTTTTTTTATAAAGAAATAGCAAACATGAGTCTGCTACTCAAGAACCCTGCTATGGAGGTCGAAGAAGGGCTTGGTATAGCCTCCTTTGTCGTCCTGGTCTCCTGCGCCGGATAGCTATATTGGAGGCAATTTCGCGCTAGCGTTCGGCCGTCTCTTTCCGGGACATGACTTGTTCGCAGAAAGAGACAACCGCCTCCCAGGATGTCTCTGATTCCAACATGGACTTTACCACTGCCGGGAGGGACACATCCGACCCTACTGAAGCGACCATTTCGCTACGTTCATTTGCCCATGCTGGGCACTCCATTAGCGTATGTTGTGCAGTGTCTTCGACACAACTACAGTGGTGGCACACGGTCGTTGGTTCCCTTCTGGCTGTGCGGCACAAGTACTTACCAAAGCAACCATGTCCGGTGAGTATCTGCACTAGCCTGAAGGTAAGCGATCCGTGTGACCTGTCTATCCAGTTTTCAAGGACTGGTAAGACTGCCCCAATGGTCCAGCTACCATACACTGTATGTGCTAGTCTATCCTTCCAGTCTCTAATGAGAGCAAGTCGAGCATTTGCCTTCCACGCATTTATTTCTTGCGGTGCAGGAATATCACCACAGAGATGATAAGTGACACGCCATGTATACATGTCTGCATGAATCCTCGCTTCCAAGTCCCAAGGTAATGAACCAGCCAGTAAACACGCGGCCTCATAAGAGGTGGTCCGATATCCACGTATGGCTCTGATCGCTAAGAGCCTCTGAGGGCGCCTCAGTAGCGGTATCGTGTGGCGATCAAGAGCCCGGGCCCAGATAGGAGCGCCATACAAAGCCATTGATCGGATCACATCCAAATAGAGGCGACGGCATTCATTTCTTGGTCCTCCAAGATTTGGCAAAAGACGTTTGAGAGCTCCTGCTGCACTCATTAATCGAGGATTCAAGCGGGCAAAATGCTCGCGGAAGTTCCACTTTCCATCGAGATGAAGTCCTAAATATTTAATTGAAGTCTCCATCTCGAGGCGTACATCACCTACAAGTATAGATGAACCCCTTGGAGGCGCTCGACGAGGACCGTGGAACATCAGTACTTCAGATTTGTTTAGGGCCACCCGAAGACCTAACTGCCCAATTCTCCCTACCACGTTTTCCGTAGCGTTTGTAGCTAATTGAGCAGCTTCACTAAAAGTGGTGCCCCAGGCTGTCACTAACGTATCATCTGCATAGCAGGTTAGGTGGGCGCCTGGTCCAGGACTTTCCCTTAACACCCAGTCGTATCCGATGTTCCACAGGAGCGGCCCGAGGGCCGACCCCTGCGGGACACCACGGAACATTTCTTTTCGCACAAGGTCTCCATCCTTATCAGTGTACGAGATAAACCTTTCTGAGAGATACGCATTAACAATGCGATAAAGATAAGACGGCACTTCGTGGTACTTCAGCGCTTCCTTAATGCAGATCCAAGGTAGTGAGTTAAATGCATTGGCAATGTCAAGGGACACTGCAACCATAACCCCACCTTGGGCTGTCACTTCATCCGATAAGGCTTTGACTCGTCCGATTGCGTCAATTGTAGACCGGCCTAAGCGAAAACCAAATTGGTTATCGGACAAGTTTGGTCCCACTATCTCGAGATGTCGGGCAAGACGTCCAGCTATCACGCGTTCAAATATTTTGTCTGCCTCATTCAGCAAAACAATGGGGCGGTATGCTGAAGGAGAATCTTCCGGGCGCCCACCCTTCTTTAAAAGAACCAGCTTTCCTGTCTTCCATTGTTTTGGGAACTGTCCTCTTTCCAGACAAGTGTCTAAAAGCTTGCGGAAACGAATTCCAAGGACATCAAGAGCAGATACCCAAATGCGTCCCGGTATACCATCCGGTCCCGGTGCTTTAGATTTACCTTTGAGCTTTAACATGGCATATGCCAATTCGCCATCGGAGACGGGTGGTATATTCTCAGACTCGGCGTGAACCTCCTCTTGGTAAGATCCCATAACAGGCGGAGTAAGGTTTATGTCATTGGGAAATAAACCCGTTACGACCTCCTCCAAAAGCTGGGGTTCTAATGTCTCAGTTAATGGAGGTGCCCATGGACGGATCTTCCCTCTGACTTGTCTATATGGGCGTCCCCAGGGATCTCTATTGAGCGTTTCTAACTGTTCCGCATGTGCTCGACTTTTAGATTCTTTAATAAGTTTGTGCAGTTCTCGCGCTCGTTCTCGATATGCATTATACAGTTCAGCCTCAACTATCTCGTTCCTGGTCTGACGGCGTCGGTGCCGAGTATACCGGCGTCTTGCTTCTATGCAACTTCTGCGCAAAGAAGCAATTTCTTGAGACCACCAGTACATATTTCGTTTTGGGGGAAGTGGTTTGATCCTCTTCATACACGCATCACAGATTTGTGACATGGATTCTCTGAACCACTCCACTTCCTCATCAACATCTACCTCATTTGTTTGAGTCAGCCAGGCTTTAACAATAGCAGCTTCTACTAGTGCCTCTCTGTCCATAGTTTTCAGTTTCCAACGTGGAAATTTGATAGGACGCCGGCGCTGATGGTTGTTGTTGTCCATAGATGTAACCAAGTCAAATCGAATATATCTATGATCTGACAAAGTTTCAACGTCTTCAAGAACCCGCCATCCGCTCAGCCTATTTGTGAGAGACGGGGAAGCCAGAGTTATATCTACAATAGATTCCCCGTTCCAACGTACGCAAGTGGCTACTGAACCGCGGTTGAGGATTAGTAGGTCCGTAGTTGTTGCCCATTCCTGCAGAGCATCACCCCGTGCGTCAGTTGCAGGATTTCCCCACTCGACCGATTTGGCATTAAAATCTCCTGCAACAATCACCGGGTGGGGCAGATTTTGCCTTATAAGAGACCCCAACCCATGGAGAAAAGATTGAAACTCGGAAAGGTTTCGAATGTTTGGCGAGTAATAAACTCCGATAAGGACTATATTCCGCCATCGGACGGCCACATATCCTTTGCCTCTTGCTATAACTGATATTGGCGGCGTATTTGTCGATACAGTGTATACGACTGCCACCAAACCATCCAGGTCATCAATCCAATTGTCTCTAGCTGGTATGAAGTATGGCTCGGCGACTATCGCAATCTCAATTGACATTTCGGCCATACTTTGCAGCAGGAGATCTTGCGCACTAGCACAATGATTAATGTTCACTTGAAGAACGCTATAAGCCATATTTATACGGGATCAGTGCTCATAAGCTCCTCTTCCCGCTGTTGCAAGGGGGGTCTGGCCATAAAAGCAGGGGTTGCCTTGATACCTTTTGTAAATTTAAGTGGAGAACATGCCTTACTTCCCATTCTGTGATCAGCCTTTTTATTAGCTGTTGCACAAACTGGACAAGATGGCTTTTCTTGGCAAGCAGCTGCTTTATGGCCAAGTTCGCCACAACGGTAACAGACTTGACTGCGGTCTTCCTCAGCTGTACATTGAGCTCGTATGTGTCCTATATGGAGACAGCGATAACATTGTAACGGCCTAGGTTCTATGAGTTTGACTCGCGCTGACACCCACCCTACTAGTAGACGACCTTCCTCTTCTATCTTTTTCGCGGCTGTAACTGGACAGCGTGCCCATGCAATTCCTGTGCCATGAGAGCCTTGACGGATAGTTCCAACTTTGATGAAATCTATGGAACATTCCCCTCTTTGGGCGATAGCTACCTTTAGTTCTTCGGAAGACACTGAGTCATCAAGACCTGAAATACGCATTTCTGCGCATTTCATCGGCCTTGATACTCTAACTAGTGTCACGTCAACATTATCGCGGATTTTTTGAGCTAGAGCATCTGCCTTCTGATCGCTATCAGTACCATTTATTTCTAACTTGCGAGCTCCAGTAGCGGCTCGTTTACATTGTAAACCTGTACCCACTATTCCACAACTAGGGAGGTCGATTTTTTTCCGCAGTTCTCTCATCACCTGCTCATATGTCATTCCTTTTGCTTCTGCTTCTGGTTGCAGCGTAAGTACTATTGCAGCTGACCGAGGGGTACGCAATGTTACTCGTTTTCTAGCTACTTTCCTGTTAGAGGTACTTGAGTCTTTTATTTGAGGTTTTGTCAGATTTCTACCTCTCTTTCCAACCGTTGTCCAACCATCCTCCATAGTGTCAGAATCAGTCGCAAGTGACTTGTTAGTAGCCGCTTGCTGATGATTACCAGTTGCCTTGGTATTTGAATCAGTTAACACTCGAATATCCTTTGTAGGCCTAGCCTCTTTACCTTTAATAGGGATTCCTGTGGTGGCTTTTCCTTTCTTATGCTTAGACTTTTTTTGTAGGTTTGGCATTTTATTTATCCCTGAGTTATTTTCTTTATTTACCTTCTGTGGGTTTGATAGTCCAGACTGTATATGCTGAGTGCTGGAAGACAGAGATGCCGCCCGTCTATGATCAGCAGCAAGAGGCGGCCGTATGCGTGTTTCTGGCAAAAGACGGTCCTCTATGGACTCAAAACGCGCATTTATCATACCTCCGACCTGCATCATTATACAGCGTGTCACTTCTTCCAATGTGTCATGGTCACCTGTAGGTTCAGATATCTGGCCTTTTGTTCTTTTTGAAGAGCCAGCTAGGTGCGAATTTAAAGGCAGAGAACCAGCACGTAGTTGTGCTAACTCTTTTTTCATATGCGCCACCTCTTTTCGTAGCTCTACGACTTCGCCAGTCAGACGGGTATTCGCAGCCTCTAATTTAGCTGTTTCTTCGGAAGATGTTCTCTTAGATAGGACATCGACAATTGATATAATCGACGTTACTGCATCTTTTAACCGCTTTTGAAAGGTGCCCTTTAAATTTCCTGATTTTGCAGCAACATCTGTGATGATCTTACAGTCATCACGAGCTTGCGAGGCCAGTTGCTGTATAACGCGAGGATCATCGTTGATGTCATCATTAGATCTGAGGCTTAAAGATCTTCGCTTTTCGTTTATGACTTGCTCACCTTCTTCAAGTTCTCGCTCTAGTTGCTCACTTTGAGCTTTGATGACTTCCTTCCTCCATTTGTTGACCTTAACGTTAACTCTACTCCTTAATATGGGTGACTTAGTCACAAGAGGTAGATCCTCTGAGTCGCTTCCAAATGATCCATCATTTAAGCGCTGCCGCTTACCTTCGCTCTCTCGAAATCGTAATCTCGATGAGGACTCAAATGAGCTAACTGATATCTGACTCGCATTTGAGTCCGCATCAGACCCTTGATCGTGAGTGAATTTTCTTCTGGTCTTTTGTCTTCCTTTGGGATCTAGCATCACATGTAGAGGAGTCTCTTTACTTTTCCTTAGCTTTATTTCTTCTACCTGTTCTTTGTTTTGGTTTTCTTCTTCTTGCATTTCATCGCTTTTGTTTTCTTTATCTGCAATTTTATTTTCTTTTTGGCATTGGTTGCCCACCCCAAAGTACGAAGGGCGGCTCTCGTCCTTAGACGAGAGGCAGGATTTCCCGGAAACCGATGTACCTGCTTGGGGACTCTCTTCACTAATGCCGGTATTCATTTTTGTGATTGGCTCAAGTAACGGGTAGAGCATTCCCGAGGGGTCTAATGGCCAGACTTCCCGTTGACCATGCCCGATCTTGTAAACTCGGAGTCACGCCGCAAAACTACGTGGCTTCGAGCTCACATCCCGAACATTCTCTTCAGCGACCCCTGAACCTTTTGATTTGGTGTTCTGTCCAGGGCGACTGCCCGCACGTATCCTCTCTCAAACGGTCTTTCGAAAAAATCCAGTTAGAGAGGTAGACACTCACAAACAGTCGCCACTGACAGATATTTGGTTTTGAAGGATCCTGTGTAGGATCTCTGCCTGACTGTTGTTCTAAGAACAATGCTTTGGCTCATCTTATGCACCCTCTGTTGATCAAAGGGGATAATCAAGCCTCCTTCTGACGCTCCTGGCAACTCACGCTGAATTGTGACTTCAATTGTTGCCAGGTTTAATTCCCCGGCCATCACAGGCACCAGCCATCACTATCCCGCAAGGGAGAGGTGATGGTTCCCTACAGCCAGCGGCTGCTGGACTGAGCCCTACACCAATCCTCTCAAAGGAGAGGTATAGGCGAGGGCTCCCCCTCCTGTCCACCATTGGCCCCCATGTCCTATTTCGCGCCATCCAGACAAAACTGGATCGCACAGAGTTAAGAGTATGCTCGTACCTGTGATTTTGAAGTTAATTAATTTCAGGTGTTATAAATGATGAGTCATTATATTATACACCGCGATTAACCTTCTTCACGGTGATGTCTGTCCGTCTATCTATTCATCTATCTGTCTGTCTGTCATTAGGTCTTGAACCATTGTAGCAAGACAGTTAAAATTTACACAAACGATATATTTCTGTTAATAAAATAATATTTTAAGGTGGCTCTCAAACAAAACACTATAACAATATTGTAAAGCAGACTGCATGACCATTCATAAAATGTTTTATTTTTCTATCATGATGATTTTCTGTATGTATAGATAATGATACATAGACCTTCATTGAAGGAATAGGTACTGTAATGGAAGGTTAGCATGGTATGCGTAGAAAAAAGACGGATGTTACTACGAAAGTTATGGAAATTGCAGTGCAAGACCAAAAGTAAGAGACAAGATGGAGTGCGTGAACAAGGGCACTAGAGAGAAAAGACTCAGTGCTAAGATAACGGCTGAAAAATTATAATGAAAGAAAAAAAATGCTCTCTTCCAGACAACCTTTATGACCAGGCCTGATCAACTGAGGCACCTGGTCATAAAGGTTGCCTGGAAGAGATCGCTTTGAGCAATAAGGTTGCCAATTGTGGCACACTATTATTTTGTTCTAAGTTTTTATTTTATCTTTAGTTTTAGTTTTAAGTTTGTGTCCAATAAAGTATTATCTATCTATATCAGGTAGGAAGAAAAATAGGGTATAAAAACCCTCCTGTTCTCTAACACCACCTACACTTGTCAGTTTTTTTTCAATATCGGTGTTTAATTTACAACATTATTCTTTAAATTCCAAAAAAAAACTTTTAAGCACGTTCCAGTTTAGTTTCACATTTCAAAGTTAGTAACTTCATTAGATTAAATAATAATTAACGAATCTTCATTCCTCAAGGCGCGGACACGGTCGTCTCAGATATCGACGGGCTCCGGTACACGACGCTTCTCTACGGCACTGGGCCGGGTCACACTGAACCTCGAGCCCTTCCCCTCAACACTACGTCATCGTCTGCTGCTGCCACAGCTGACGCGGTACATGCGGCAGCTGTGCCGAGACAGTGGGCCACACATGGGGGTGAAGATGTACCTATTTGGGCGTTGGGTAATTATAATTAAATACAAATATAAAATTCATCTAGCTTTATTTCTCTTTAGCAAAGTAAACGTACCTTTAATTTAACACTTATGCTTACATAGAAAACAAAGGAGATAGAGCATACGTTGGTAAACCGCCAAGCCCTACACTAAGTACCCTTTCATTGTGCATACCGCCAAAGTGTGGAATTCTTTGACAAATTCCATGTTCCCCGATAACTATAAACTAGCGGTTTTCAAGGCAAGAGCGAACCGGTTTCTTCTGGGCAAGTGCGCACCACCTTAGATTGCAATATCGCTTACCATCAAGTGAATTGCGGTCAAGCGCAAGCCCATTACCAGTAAAAAAAAAATACCGCTCGAAGGCCTCTGCCCTGGGTTAACTACTGCTTGTACTAATACTTACAGCCGGAATCTACAATGTAACGTGTTATCCGACCCACGGCAGCGCCAAGGTGAAAATGCCACTTTTTAATGCATGGTCACACCATCCATAGACTGTCTGCATCAACCGTTGCTTAACCTTGATGATCGCGTCAGATCACTTTAGTCAGCCGAAACACGGGCGCTATAACCTTCACATGTTTTCTTTATTGAATCAAGTTCTAAAGCCAAATCGTAAAGATATACTCGTTATCCATTAAGCCCGTGTAAGACAAGAGAGATTAGCTAAATATTAAGTTACAAGATTATAACTGAATTCCTCTAAGGGGAATCCTAACAGCTCCAGTTAAATAAAATGTAATAACTAAATGGTACAAACTGAGAAAGCTTGTCGCAAGATAAGAAAAATGTTTTAAATTTGCGCACACTTTTTTTCGCTTTTTTAAAAACAAGCTATTTATCAGATTGTTTATGAGAAATTATAAATAGTATCCAGTTTGTCTTCAGTTAGAAATGTATCTTATTATTATTAAATATTAGTGTTAATGTATGTGTGGGTTTTGAACTATATTTGTTAAAAATCGGTCCAAATTGGCGCTAAAGTAAAATAGAAGCATTTCAAAATATTACAGGCCAATCATGCTAAGAAAATGTTAAATTTTGTTCGTAAATACTTATTATTATTTGACGATATAAATAGACTTATATCGTTACTATGACACACCACAATAAATAACATTTAAACATTTATTGTTTTTGTAACCTAATACCAGGTTAAAAAACATACTCGAGTTTATGTGTTGGTTAATATTACGATATATTGTAATCATCATTCACAAAAATATAAGATAAAATTAATCATATATGTCACAAGAATCTGACTTCAAATTCAACGAATCCTAAATAATTCATAACCTCTAACCAATACATATGAATTCGTATTTCTAAGAAATATTGGGGAAAAAAATGATATTGACTATGAATTGATGAGGGTGAAATATTCATTTTGACTTTTATGTGTTTGAATTGATTTTGTTCATAACATTGAAGACAAGCTGATTCCCAGAAGAGTAATTTACAAAACACTTATTTCTTTGAACAACATTTAGTTTTCTCTAAATGCTATCTCTAGGGTTTTTTTTTTTTTTTGACTTTAATTAAAATCGTAGACTATCTGAAGGTTTTAACTAGAGCCTTATAGTTTTCTGAAAATTCTGACAAAAATGCTCCACTTAAGAGTCCTAATATAAATATACGACACTGATATTATTATCAACTCACAGGGTCTTCTCTTATACAGAGCTATTTGTAAAGAATGCATGACGTTACTAAGGTTAAGGAGGAAAAATCTAAAAATCCAGTTAAAAAAATATGAAAGGATCCGAGTGCAGATTAATTGCGTTCTTCCAGTATTTGCTATAAGTAGGAGAACATTTTTTAAATTTTGCTAAGCGTAACATAGATTTGATGACATCGTATGTGAAATGTGTCGTAGCATTTATTTATTTATTTTAATCAAATACTGATTAGATGATTATAATGATTTACAACCAGATCTCGTACGTTAAACACGATTTTTTTCCATACATTATTCGACTACACTTACCTTTTCTTACGACACATCTAGTTTTTCATTAGCAACTCTTAAAAATTTATTGAATTAAAGTTGTTTGTGGAAAAATACTCAGCCTCGAATTCGTTCGTTTTTTACCAGAAAACCTGTAAACAGGGAGTTCCCATCAGTCAAATATAATTATGATTATTTGTCTTAAGGCTATCGAGAGACGCATTATTGTTAACAAGTTTTGCGTTGTTAGTAGTCCTGTATGATAACGAGTAGTTTCCATCAATCGATGATATAATTATGATTAGTATTACAAGTCTTAGGGCAGTCGAGAGACGCATTCTTGTTATCAAGTTTTGCGTTATTAGTAGTCCTGTATGATTACAAGTAGTTTTCGCCAATCGATGATATAATTATGATTAGTATTACATGTTTTAAGGCTGTCAAGAGAAGCTTTTTTTAAAGCACTATACCAACCAGTAGTTTCCGTCAGTCGACGATATAGTTTTGATTAGCTTTAGCTGTCTTAGGGCTCTAGAAGCATTCTTGCCCGGTTAACAAGTATAGCGTTATCATATAAATCATAGAACTTAACCTTATAACATTGCGTTATACTAGACAAGTCAAATTTACATATACATATATTCATCAACAATTAATTAATTTATCAGTCGTACAATGTCATGATAATATAATTAGTAATACAATGCCATAATAATATAATTAGTCGTACAATGTCATAATAATAAAATAGAAAATAATAACACATTTACATGTCACTTTACAGTCCGTCAAACTAAAGTAAAGATTCTGAAAGAGGCAACCTCGTATATTCATTTATGAGTATGGCATAAAAAGGGTTTTCCACAAAAGGGTTACAAGTAGTCCTGTATAGATGACTAATAGCCTTATTACTTCAGGTCCGATGGCCACCACGTTGTTCGCCGGCGTGGTAGAGCAGAGCTACATCCCCCACGCGATAGCGTACGCCGCGTGTCTCGCCCACCAATCACGGAGGTGTCAGGAGAAGATTAATTTCACACAGCCGGCGGTAAGTCTGCCTCCTCAACTAATAGGCACGTGAAATTGGATTTCTTCAAGCTGTGAGGTTGATTAGCTACGTGCTGCACAGAGATTGATTCGCGTAGATTGTGATCTCTGGATAGAACTATTGGTTTGATCAATTTGGAGAGTTTTGATGTCTATTATGTAGAAATGAACACTAACTGAGCGAGCATGGATTGAATCCAGCTCAACGCCAATGCTTGTTTTTCAAGTTTACTGTGGAATTCACACTTGCTCGTAAGGTGAATGATGATATCTTGAGGAAACCATCACGCTCCGGGGACCTCTAAATCCGATGATGTGTGTCATCCGCCAGCACGCACGTGGTAATTTTTTACCTATATATTTGTATGACATCGTAGAATAAACAAACTAAATAAGTTTGTGATGAGATTTTATGATGAGATAATATTATTTTTTGAAACAATAAATGTCTAACACCTTTAAACTTCCTGTATGTAAAATCAAACGGCAAGAATTTAATAAAAACCTTCTGCAGGAAGTAGTCGATGACAGCATATTTTGTACCGACAAGTGAGAGCTTACATATTCAAGATGGTTGAAGGGAATCTCGTGAATTGACAATCCGTTTGAATGTTTTACGAGTATGTCTGAAAATCAAAGCTTTGTATTTTGGTTTTATGGGTCGGATGCGATTGGTTCGTAAAGATGCTTGTCAGATTACAGAAAGAACTCATTGTCAGCAACAAGATTGTTAATTTTAAGATTTTAACTCTTTTATTCACATAAACATGTACATATATAAATGTTTTCACCAACCATCAAACTGGGCGTATTTATGCCCTTGTCACGAAGGATAGTTATTTCCAGTAACCTAAATAAGGTACATAATGTGATACAATTTAATGATTAGATTGACCTTAATATAATCAAAGCATATTTGAACAAATGGGCATGTCATGCGAAGAGAGGAGAAGCATGTGACTAGGAGAAGTATGAATATGATTGTACAAGGTAGTGGAAGTAGAGGACGACCTAAGAAGATGTGGATGAATTGTGTGAAAGAGGATATGTAAGAGAAAGGAGTGACTGTAGATATGACGGCTGACAGAAGAGTGTGGAAGCAAAAAACGGGCTGTGCCGACCCCACATAGTGGGAAAAGGTGAAGGCAAAGAAGAAGAAGAAGATTTGAACAAATACATAATTGAATATTCTGTTATATTACTAAACTTAAAAATTACATGGAAAAAATTATTAGGTTTAAATACGTTTTATGTTTAGTTACGAATAATATATTATTGAGTTATTATTAAAAAAATGTAGTGTACAAATAACAATTCAAATTATTTTTAATACATGTTTTTAAAGCTTGAAAAACAAAAATTATAGATGTTTTTAGAACGAAATTATCGAAAAACTATATTTACTTAGTTGGCTTAATGTGGTATTTTATTCATAGGAAAAGATCCCGACTTGCGTGTCACCGGAAGTAAGCAGCGTATCCGCCGCCGACGAAACTCGGAGCGAAGGATCCAGCGGTCGCCGAGTGGTCGTCGCTTCGAGCGTGATGTCTGACGAACGCGCGCCACGTTCAACCGCTCCGCTTGTCGCCCCGCTCATGACCTCACGCTGCCTTATTTCGAAGGCGGCAAATTTAATCGCGTTATTAGTTCCGATACATAAGTATTTGTTTTGAAATGTAAATATGTAATTTAAACGTCAAAAGCCTACAAACAGAACGATGTCATTCGTTTTACGAGTATTAATCAAACAGATTGCGTTTTGTACATAAATGATAGTGTAAATATTTTGTGACACAGGCACTAATAGTGTAAATATTTTATGGTGAGTGTAAATACAAACAATTTACTTTCATTGGTTGTTTTATTGGGCTAGTGATTTAGAGCTTAAGATATTTTGGCGTGAACCACTAGGTTGTGCTTTAACACTTTCTTATATTTGACCCGGTAATCAGAAATGATTCATTTGTAAACAATCAATAGAACAATTTATTGACTGGGCTTTTTTGGCAGTTTTTTCAGAAAATTATCAAATGAAGTTTGCAGCTTCTTAATGTTATTATTAACGGAGAAATATAAAATTAAACAGTAAAACCTGTACCATGAACAAATAAATAAATAAAATTATGAAGTATTTATTTGCTAATGGTACTGGCTGCGGTAATAGGCATTGAGGTTTTGTAAATAACTATGTATATATAACTACTCTTTTCTAAACAGTAGGCTTAGCGAAGAAAATTTTTTCTTAAAAATTATTTGATAAATTTTATTCATATTTAAGAAATCGTTTAAAAATATAGTTTTTTAATAGCTCTTTTAAACATCTTTAAAATTCACTTGTAAATACTGCTGCTAGAAATGTTCCTTATGTTGTGGGAACCACCACTCTAAATGAAAATCATCAGCGACCAAATAATTGTACTGAGTAGTACTATATACCAAGTTTTATCAAGATAAGTTCAAAGTTACGGCCTCTATGCGACAACCAATATACGTATTTATATAAGCTTTATATACGTATGTATATTAGCTTCATCTATTACACACAGACAGATGAAAGCTAAATTAGCCAGCTAATTCAGAGATTTCGGTCGATTCACTCGCTCAGTTATTTAAATATCTGACGTTTTTGACTTTCAGTCGTTCTATTATTAATTTGATTTTTGATAAATGTTTAGTTTAATGTTTGGTTTAGTACATACTTTTGTACGTACAGCAATAGATAATTTAGATTTGCTTGCCAAAGGTGTTCCTATTTCTAACAAGCGTGCATACGTTTGCCAATTAATACCGGTGTTACGTATCGTAACAACCAAAACTAAACACGTATCTCTGTACAATGTAACAGAATCGCTACCAAATTGTTGAAGGCTCTACGTTCCCAATTTATCAGACAATCGTGTTACCAACACCCGGTCGCTTCTCGTGATAGTGCCATTTCATACTACCTAGGAGTTCAGGCACTTAGAACTCTGTACTTCTGAGTGTTTTAAATTGAATGATTGAATTCAAAGGAATTGTTTTGTTCAACTAAATTGATTTCCCAGACTGTTTAATCATTTGCCTGAGTATATCAAAAATACAGCTTCCCTTAACACATTTAAGGTAAGTAGAAATTACCTTTAATTAATAAATCACACTATAATGTTAAAGAATTTCTCAATGATAAATTTATTAATAATCGACAAACATAATGCTTGTTAAAGGATTTTTAAATCTGTGTTTATCAATTAATTATCTGTATCTGCAAATTATTCTATTATTTATGATTTTGAAACTCAATGGAAAATGTTTTATTTTTAACTATTTTTTCTATCCACAATTAAATAGGCTATCACAAAGTGAAGACGAAATAAATTTATCACAATTATTTACTTTTCAATGAAATAAAAAAATAAGAATCAACTGTATTATAGATATATGAAATTAATTACATTTCTATACATTATGTTGGCGACATTCAGCGTCTATTTGTATTTACTGATTACATTTTAATTAGTGCTTTGCTTTTATATTTTTCTGTGCTATGAACACCCCGGTATTTGTTCTTATCCTGTTGGTAGTAATAAATTATTATTTTGATTCGTACTATGTTCACCTGAAATCAATACGCTTACAAAATTTTTGACACTACTAGTAGAGTCAACACATAGTATCATGTGAAACAAATGCCAACACCTAGCACAATCAAGTAAATGCGTTTTCCCTCGCAGGTTTAACGTGATAAAATGGGGATGTTCGTTTCTAAAACACGTCTCACCTGTTTCACACAAATTTATTTGATACAAAAGGATTTTGTTACGTGAATTAGATTTTCACGTTCTGTCTGGCAATGTTTGGAATGCCCGAGAAAAAGGTTCCAGCGTAAGTGGCTGCTACCGTCTAAAAATAAACATAGCAGGTATCTATGAACACTTGTATTAAATGTTATGTAGGTATAATGAGAACGAGGATATCGTTACTCGATATCATTTTTAAGAAAATGACAGATAATTTAGTTTTTTTTTGGTTGCATTTTTATGAGGCTTTTACAAAAGTCTCATAAAAATGCTACCAATAAAAAACTACACATCTGTTTATTAAAACAGATGCGTAGTTTTTTTGTTGGTAGCAGCAAGCTTGTTTTAGGCGTACCCTTAAGTAAAAATGGGACCTTAATACTAAATAATAATAATGTTTATTGAACTGAGCCTCCGCTGTCTGTATGTCCAATAAATTTTGAAATTAATTGAATATTTAAAGGGGCATGGGGCAAGGGGCCCTTCCATACAACAAACGTGTTTTTTCGCCATGGTACAGAACCCACAATGTGCGAGTTTGCCTAGACAAGGCTAATAATTTTATTTGGCTTCTATTCCAAGATCTGATCTCTCATATTAGTAAAATATAATCAAAAGTTTTATCTTATTATTATATATAAAATTTCCGTGTCACTGTGTTTGTTACCGTACTCCTCCGAAACGGCTTGACCGATTTTTTCCAAACTTTATATGCGTATTCAGTAGGTCTGAGAATCGGCTACTGTATATTTAGAAATAATTATTAAGGCAAAACAACGTTTGCCGGGTCAGCTAGTATTTCTATAAATTTGGTTATGTCATGCCATTACTAAAGTGTGTTTAGAGTACGTTATCTTAGTTACTCAGATAGGAAAAGAACCCCGAGGCCCCCTGTGTGTCATAAGTTACCCTTATTGTGTCCACAGAGGAGATAAAGCCTCTCATTCTTACATTTGACAGCTGACAGCTATTATGGAGCAGAGAGTGCAATGAGGTTCGAGTGTTTTGTGCCAGTAAAAGCTTTCAAGGAGAGTAGTGGGTCGAAGGAAAAAAACGGTGTCAACGTACAGTTTGGTGAAAACTCTTTCACCCAAAGTTGGGCAAAAAAACTCGGCGCCATATGAAATAGGCCAACATGATTCCGACCATCTGGCTAGCGACTGATTTGTCATGTTAGATTGTTCAATAGTTTTATATTTGCTATAGAATTAATCTGCTATACTGTTAAAATAGTAGGTATATTGCGTTTGGCCCGGCCCGGCTTGAATCGAATCCGGCGAAATATTTGTCCCTCTTAAAAATCTACAGATCAAATTGATCTTAGTGCAAATTCTACTAGATATTTAGCTAGAGTAGGTATCGTGAATTAAGCATCTTTTTAATAACAGAAAGTTTGTTGATAAAACGCGATTAGATACATAGCAAAATGTTTTTTTTTGTAGTAAAAGGTAATATTATGTTACACTTTAGATTTTGGAAATTGAAGTATTTTAGATAATAATGATTCAGAATTGTTCAATATCAAGTAAAATATACAAAATAATTTTACGATAACCAACACAGAGTTTAATATTTTATTTCCGTTTTCAAAGCTACGAGTATACCAATATAAAAGTCACTTGACAGCTTTGTTTTAATATTGGCTGTTATTTGACTTTCTAACTTTACTCTAGGTTTATTTTTTCGCACTCTTTTGATAACTCTGTACTTTTTTACAATCCAAATCCGTGCCAGCAATATTTCTAAAAATCCACCTATTTATCAAGCGTAAGCCAGATCCGACCTAGTTCATTTGTTTTACTAAACCATAACACTTTTATAGCCCTCCATTCTGAGCTTAGGGCAGGCTTCGATGTGTTTACAAATTTACGCCTCGCTACTGCTGATTTTTTTGCGAATATGTGTGTGTGTCTGCAAAAAAGCTGGGTATCCTCTCAAAGGTGCGACAGTACTTCAGGCCTGAACAGTTGCTCACCTTATGTAAAGTGCAAGTTTGGTCGTGCATGGAGTACTGTTCGCATCTTTGGGATGTTTCTGCCAAATATCCGCTAGAAGCACTTGAGTCCATTGAGAGACGAGCTAAGAAGCTCATCGGCAAATTTTGCGTTGTGAAGGCGAAGCTTCAGAGCCTAGATCAGAGACACAAGGTTGCTAGTTTTTTCGGTTTTTTATCGAACACATTTCGGGGAGTGTGCTATGGAACTTCATAATTTGATTCCACCATCTCCGTTCTACTACAGAACGAGCAGAGAGTCATTGAAGAGTCACCGATACAGAGTTGAAGTTCCAAACTTTCGTACCAAACGCTTTGCGTCGACCTTTATTGTTTGGACTACGAAGCTTTGGAACTCACTACCTGAGTCTCTGTTTCCTGAGAGGTATCATCCGGGGGCCTTCAAAAGTAATAATAATAATAAATTTATTTGCACAAAAATCTTACGAAATAGCTTACAAAGAAGGTATCTTCTAGGTAAGCTTGCCACACCGTAGACTGCAGTGCAGCTTAACATCAGGCTAGCTGTAGTCAAACGCTAACCTATCAAGGATAAAAAAGAGTATAATGGCTGCTACACACTTTACGTCGTTATAAGCCGATGGCACGGTTTAAGCTGCACGGTTTAGTCGTGACCACACACTGATAGCTTTAACAATTTTCTCATACACATGCGTATATTTTTCGTTAAACTCTGAAATGTACCGTTAAATCGATTTCCCGTAACGTGTATATCGGCTATAAAAATTACATGAAGCTCAGGCTGAAGGACTGCCAGTGATAGATAGTAGAAAAATTACTTCTGTATTGTAAAAAAAGCGGTAAGTCTTATGATAAAATTAAGTTTATTACCAATGTAACAAGTACAGTATGTGACGGCCAGATTTTTTTTTAATATTTTTTGTTTCAAATAGATAAAGCTTTATGCAACATTGTGTATGTTAGTTACTGTAATCATTTAATTTAGAACTTCGTATGGACATCTTCTGGCTCTATCATCAGAACAGCTCCGTGGAGCTAAGGTATACGTATTGTTACCGAAGGTAGACGATTGTACCAAATTTGAACGTAATCGAACAACTAAAGTGGACTTAATTTTTCCCGCAAGTTTCCACCTTTTCATTGTATTAAGAGGTCGAAACTTGCGAAACACATATACAATGAAAGTGAATAAAACCTTCTAAAAAGTGTGGAATGAACCAGCGTGGTGGAAGGCAACTAAGGCTAGAACTAACATTTTATAACCTAACTACCTATAACAATCGATAACAGAATATGGTTCGGTATGAAAACGTGTATTTCCCAATCTTACGGCAGGTTCGATCTTGACCCGAGAGAGAGTGACAACACAAAATCCGAGAACCAATGAAGATGCAAGTCCGAGGACATGTGGAAGGACCTGGCTGCCCACTACATGTACAGTAGAAACTCGATTATTGGCCCTCAGTTATACGGATTCGCGATTATTCGGACTATAAACCAATTGTCCAAAGTTGTATTATTGCAAATATGAACGTGTCGGACGGACCTGGAATCCCCCGCCGGCGCCGGAATGAGAACATTGGAAAATATAAATCCCGATTTTCCTCATACGTTCGATTATCCGGATTTGCGATCATCCGAATACCTTTTTTTTTTGTTGACGAGGGGGAAATCTTCGACAAGATACCTGGCTACGATGGGGCGCAGCCAGGTTGTGTGGGATTTGTACCCACTAAAACCCCCCCGGTGACCTGCCTCTGTGCTTAACGGAGGTCTCCGGGGTTTTCCGGGAAACACTCCGGAGAGATCATCCGAATACCTAACAACAACAAATACTTCGGTTAATCGAGTTTTTACTGTACTACCGAGAAAAATACCCCAAATGAATAAAAATTGCGTAGAAGATATCCTCAATCATAAGATAGAGGTCTAAGACAATAATCCAGTTTAATACCACAAAGATAAAGCTAAAAAATTTACGACCTCGTTGGCATAATGGTTGCCATTACTGTCAACCAGGGAGTCCCGGGTTCGATTCCCGGCGCGTCCAATATCTTTGTGCTTAACTAAATTTGTCGGTCTGGTTGTTAAATATGTATCGATTATAAAATATTAATATATGTAAATGTGGTATATCAGTTTTGTTCGTAACCAAAATTCAAACTAGAAATGGTTAGGTGTGGGGCTAACTAGTCGTGTGTGAAATTTGTAAAAAAATATACATAGTTTACCTTTACGGTACCTTTACCTAATAGTAGAAGTCTACGATTTTCTACATATTTACTATCTACATAAGGAAGACGACAATCGCGTTTACTGTATCATCTTCTTGGTTACGTTATCCAGTTTCCGGTAATGTAATCCTTTCTACCCACAGAAAGTAATGGTGTGTAAACAAATAAACAATAGAATATTTTTTGCACTGTACTTTTGTAGCGGAAAACTATCATTTACACTTTCCGTTCCAATAGAAGACATATCGTGATCGATGGTAATAGAAAGAGTTCGGAGAAAATGGCGTAGACGTAGGTATTTTTATTCATTTGAATTTATTTATCGGAGTAAATGAAGTTTAAAGACAAATAAATGAAAAGACAAACACGTTTTGGGAACTCGCGCAATGAATTCAGAATCCAAACAAAAAGCTTTTTGACCTGCGATCAAACGTTGGTAACGCGTAGGAGGTCTCTTTATTCTCGAATTCACGAAATTCTCAGAGAAAGTTGTTTTTCAAGCTCTCTATTTGAATGAAATAATTTGATGATTGCTGGTTTACAATCATTATATTTTTTTATATTTTTAATTTACCGAGTTCACTTTTTCTGCTTTGTCCCAACGGAAAATCATCAATTAATTACCTATAGTAGCAAACGAGTGTGGCTCGGTGGTAAAAACGTCTGCTTTTCAATCAGACGGCTCCTGGTTCGATCTCGGTCCTACACCAATGACATGTTTTTCAAGTTAAGTGAGGATTTGTACTCGCTTTACGTTGAAGGAAAACACGGGAGGAAACCCACACGTTTGAGGACGACAATATCCGAAAAACATGTGTCATCCGCCAACCTGCACTTGGCCAGCGTGGTGGATTATGGCCTATATCTCTCTCCCCGTAGGTGAAGGCCCTGAGTCCCAGTAGTGGGAAAGTATAGTGGGCTGCTTATGCTATAGCAAGTGAGAGCAAAACATTATTATGCGAGAGGTGCAATTACGTGTAACTGTATGGAAATGGCGTAGTTACGCTCCGTATAAATCAGTTTTATGAGTGTAGACTAGAAATTATTGCGAAAAACAAAACAGTGCTTTCACACAAAAGTTTTGCTCAAATATTAACACAGAATTAAATGTCCATTGAAACTAAACTAAGTGCCTTTGAACCAAATTTGATTCCATAAAGTAGAATTTGAATTTCATCGCAGAGTAATAAATGTAAATATCCAAGTAATGCCAGTTTCTGAAATGTTGAGTTCCTGGTAATCAGACCCTACTTCAAATTAGGCAATCCTATGTAGATTTAGAAAATGTCTAGATCAACTTTGAAAGGGATAATTGGACAGATTCGAAGCAACTTTGATGGCGAAAGTTAGCAAACCCAAACCGCCCGGATAAGTACACTAGAACACTTTCAATACATATTAAGCCACACAATTTTCGTCATAGACCTTTACAAAGGTAGGAAATACCTGAAATGCCATAGTTTTATTACGTCCCAGTCATAAAAAGCATTTTCGGCCGCATATTTGGGTCGGTCCTTCCATGCATTCCGCGGTAAGGTACTGGGAAATTCTAATTTTGAGTCATATTTTTTCAGAGACGTGGTTACTTTGCGTTTGCCAACAATTTTAAGGCACTACTTTGAGTAAAGAGGAAAGATCATAGTTAAAAACGATGTAGGTATTGAGTTTTCGGAGCTTAGAAAAAAAAGTCTTTTGTCTTTTTAACAGACTTCAGATATTCGCCGTATTTATGTTTATTGTGTTTGTTACCTCACAACTCCGTCATTTTATGAATCGTTTTTGTTTTTTTTTACTGGAAATTGTTTACATAACAATTTCATAAAACATATCAATGTTATGAAATTGGTTTAGTATTTTTCTAAATTTAAGTCTGTTTTTCTACTCTTATGTCAGTTTTTAATTGTTCAAAAAAAAGAAGTGCATGTGTGGCAATTTTCCCTTTGAATATTAATTTTATTTTAATTTTCTTATATTCTCAAACAAAAAAACGTGCTTTTAGTCATATTTTCATGATGATGAGGTCCTTCATACACGAGTCCGACTCGCAGTTGGCCAATCACATTATAAACAGAAGTAGGATTAGATGTATCACTATTCAAGCAAAACATTAAAAGAGAAGGAGCATTACCAGTTGCCCATTTGTTTGCAATTCTCTGCACTGTATGAAAAATAATGATGCAAGCGCAAGACGCTATTCAGAATATGCCAACTTTGGCTCGAGACATACTTTGCAGTTTGAGAGAAGAGGTTGTTACAATCGGAAATGTGGATTCTTGAAAGTTTTCTCCTCAAACATGACTGTCAGCTGCATGTTTGCAGTTGCAAAATGCAAGGCAAACCCGCCTATCCGGTGATACAGATATTGTTCAATAAACCGTGAAGATTTTATTGGTTGTAAGGATAAGAAATAAAGGAACATTGATTTTCTAGCTAGAAGAGAGCACCTCCTTACGCAGTCTTAGTATAGGCGTGGAAATCCAAAACCAAGAAAACTTTAAATTCAAACTATTTTAGAATTGTCTCATATAAATGTGTATTTCGTAACTAATGTTCTCTATTTAATTCTGGCAATGAAATAGAGAACTGGGGCATGTTTGGGTGAGAGGTTTGAGCGTATTTTTTTGATATTTAAAAATGTTTTATATTGTTGTCAATTTTTAATATTATTAATAAGTATTTTGACTGAATATTGTACAAATGTAATAATAAATTATTGATATTCGTTTTGTAATAATATTAAATACAATTTGAATTTATGTTTCAATACAATATTGTTGTTACTCATATGATTATTTACTCTTATGATCTATGTATGTATGCCAATATTATAGGAAGTACATATTTATATCATATATCGATTGAACGTCCGTTTATCCATCAACAGTATTATTTACATTGGACATAGGTCAAACCTAAAAATCTATATAATATTGACATTGTAACGAAGCTATGGCATTAAAAAAGACCTTAATAAAGCCAGATCTAGATATTTAAAAGCGAGAATAGTTCATTCGGGTCGCATTACGTTCCGCAGGTTGCGGGTTCTATCTTCGCCAATGAGCTCGAGCCAAAGGAAAATATTGTGAAAATACCGTAACATGGTAGTGGAGCAATTTCTAGTGCTCATCTGGCTAGCAAACATCCTCAAGTCGAAACATCTCTTGTCAACCTAGTGGTGTATTCCGGCAGCCTCCTTGAGAGCCAGTTATTCCAGACAGTGGATGCTTTACTTTAGGTCTATGATGTAAAAAGAAACTAAATCTGTAAGTTAACTCATGTAGCTCGCTAACCGAGAAAGTTAATTTCAAGTCTGAACTCAAGTTAAGTTTATCTACAATGTAACTAAATATAAGATTTTTCCGTTAACTATACTACTCGTACTTGCGGGAAGTAATAAAATAGGTCCGACGGCCACTCTAGGTGGGTGCGAACTTTGTTTTATAGGGGTTAATGGACGCAACAGAGGCGGGGTTAGGATAAATGGTAAATAACGACTAACTTGCTTTTTACCAAGTTTGCAAACGTATATACAAAACAATCAACGAGCGGTTGCCTTTATTTTGAGGAAATTCTTCAAAGAATCCGTCTCGGGATTTTTAAATAGATTAGAACATTGCAGACAAGCTGTGGTCAAGCGATAACCTTCTGCAGTCGCAAAAAGTTGCAATGCGTCTTTTTTAACGTATTGAAGAAATCGTATTATTATTATTTTCTAATTATATATTTTATTCATAGACAATCTTTTACAAACATATTATACTCGTAACTTAATTTATGAATTCATCGCAAGAAAATAATTAAACATGTTTTGATAAAAAATAACGTATAATATGCTTATTTAAGCAATGTTTTTTTTAGAATAGCTTGACCACATTTCACCCGTTGGTAAGTGATATTGTGGCCTACGGTAAACAAGCCTTAGCTAGTTTACCGTAGACCACTCTGACCAAAAGGACAAGAAATAAACTGCCCTATGACAGATCCCTGGCTCCGTACCTGGTTGTCTGTAAGCTCACTCTCCCAGTTTCACCTATATTACTTTGTAATCCTTTCGCCAGGAGCAGCGTTAACCAGGTTAGCAGACTAGATTTGAGGATTTTTATTTTTCTTCTTTATAGCCAGCTCGTGACTGAGCGTGAAAATTTGAAGACGTGTTGGGCATGATTGATGGACACCTTACCTCCAAACTCATTAGGAGACACCTTTTTTCGAAGAACTTATTCATTTGAGGCTTGGTTTAGGTAACTAGGTATTGTGTTTTTACACCCTTGGGCAGATTTTGGTTAGTCTTTTTGATATATTTTTTGTTATTGATTAGTTCAATCTATTTCAATCTTTTCTGGGCAGTTTTATTTCCACAAACAGCTTAGTACGAGAGGTTAGGTTTTTTCTATGTTTTATAATGAAATTTAAGTTTACCTGTAATATTTTATGATAATCTCTTTTTATTTTAATAAAAATACATATTTATTATATTCAATCACGAATTCCTCAAGCCATAGTTCTTAATCCAAATTTATCTTCCTTTTGGTTTGTTACCATGAAACCTTTGCTCCCCAAATGTCTTCATAAACGTTTATCAAGCTAAGGAAAAAAGGATCGTCGCCACGCCATAAAAAGCTAGGTCACTGCATATCACACATGATTTCTGGGGAAAAACGTCCGGCCCTTAAATTAGTTGAGGAGGGTGGTGTATGAGAAAGTACAACGTGATAAAACATTTTATGCGTCGCACGGATTAGAAAATCCGTGTTGCCAATTTGGGACTGATTTGGGATGGGCATGTACTTTGCAAGGCTAACGAATCAGAATTTCATGGGTAAATAAATGTATGTTCTTCAACTTTGGAAGGACTTTATCATAAATCTTTAAAAAAAATAAGTTCTGAATCTCCTAACACTTTATAAAAAACTGTTGATAGATACGATTTGACTATCGAGTATGTATGTAGCCAATGTACTTATTTTTTTTACATATTACAGCAAGGCTTTGTACAAATCAGCGACACTTTCTCGTCTTCTCCGTATGAGTTAAGTGATCAAGCTCTGGTGTTGGGAGTTTTCAAGCTGCGCGAAGGCCTCTGCCTTGGCTTTGGCCTAAGGTGGAGCCTGATTCACCTACACATATAGATTACATACTGTTGCTTCAGACTAGGCATGCCTAGTCTGTTTTTCTTTTTCTATGTATTCCTAGTCTGGAATAACAGTATGTAATCTATTTGGCAAGAATGCTTGTGGCTTATCGAGGAGCATGCCTAATATGGAATTAGAGTATGTAATGTAAATTGGCAAAAATGCTAATGGCTATAGTAAAATGACGGCCTTCTACCCAGGTGGCTCCTGATCTACTATAACGTTTCATCTCGACCTCGGAAAAAGTAGTGTATCTTTATAAGGTGCCAGTTTGCAAGACGAAGATTTATGACGGGCCAGCGGTCGGCATCGAAGGCTGTTCTATAAGTGATTAACTCCCAATGGAACTTTCAGATAATATTGTTATAGAAGACTGATGTTTCTGCTTCATAAGAAACATTGTTGTTTGACGGAGAATATCTGGGTTCGGCGCTAAAGGTTAGTGTGCCGATTTCGGCTTGTTTGGTGTGAGGTGAAGCGTTTAGCATTATGTGCGGTTGGACAGTGTTTGCCGATTTTTGTAAAAATAACTCTTACATTATTTGCTTCAACGTAAGAACAAATACACTGAAATGACAAAATAACTGGCCAAGTGAGAGTTTGCCTCACGCACTAAAAGCTATTTACCGCCGACCTCGTTGGCGTAAAGGTTACCATTCCGGACTGCCAATCAGAAGGTTCCGGGTTCGATTCCCGGCCGGCCAATATCTTTGTGCTTAAATTAATTTGTTGGCTGTGGGTCTGGGTGTCAAATATGTATCTATATAAAATATGTATGTATGTATATGTAGTATATCGGTTGTGTTAGCTACCATAACACGAACTAGAAATGGTTCAGTATTGGGTTAACCAGCCGTGTGTGAAATGAGTCCAAGTAAAAAAAAATATATGGCAAAAATTGTTAAACGTCTGTTATATGACAGTCCCTCTTATTTATTTCATTATATATATATTTTACTCCTTACATCTATGCATTCTACCAGTAAAGCGCGAAACCACACAAGACAGAAGTAAGCGACATTCTGGCCTAAGATGGATCTTGTCTAGACAAGTGGCTCTCAATAAGACTACTGGAACACTGTTAGGTGCTTGGTGATAGATTTTTTGACATTATGGTGATTGCTAGCCAGGCAAGTCTAGTACTTGCCTGAATAGACATTAATTTACAGCTAGAAAAATACTATACCAACTTGAAAATTTTCGCATTTGTTGTTAAAGGTACAACAGAAATAAACCTACCATCTGTGAAAATGCTGTTTTACGTTTCACCTCGGTCGTATCACGTTTCATGATATACAATCTGGTAACATTCGGGTAGACAGATGGATAATAAAGTCTTAATAGTTCTGTACATAATAATTTTTATACCTTTTGAGTAAAATAACACGAAAAAAAGCCATTGATTCAATTCACACACACACACACACGCGGCTGGTTAGCCCCACACTAAACCTTTTCTAGTTTGTATTATGGTTGCTAACACAACTGATATTCTACATATATAATTTTTAGAGATACATGATATAATAATTCAATTGACCATTTAAGTACACAAGCCGAAAAAAATAATGAATCTATGAAATAATGGATGATAAAACTATAAATTGAAAAGATATGAAATTCCTAATATTTTAGGACACGTAAACTACATTCTGTTTTTAAAAACGACAGGCTAAGTTCAATCACTTCGCACATAGCTGAAATTTTTGAAGATGATTGATTACAAATTCGGATAACATTATATAGATTTCATTCATAACACAACAGAAGAGGAATTATGGTAGGCCACCTTATACGACATGACAATGTCATTAAAAATATCTAGAAGGAAAGATAGAAACCAGAAGAGGAAGAAAGAGACCTAGAAGATCATATTTAGATCAAATTAAGGAGAAGGCAAAAGTCATGTCGTATAGGGAGGTCAAGGATTTGGCTGAAGATAGAACTACCTGGAAAAAAAACTCCAACACAGACAAGAGCCCGGCTCTTAAATATTGAATGAATTAACTAATTCATAAACGTTGCTAAATAAACTTACTATAACATATGTTTAATCAATAAACTAGTTTTTATATAGGTACCTATAATCTGAAGAAAGCCAATATCGGAACGCCTTTCATAACTGCGCTAGCCGTCTCGGAAGTTGCTCGTCATATCGACGACCGCCATAGTTCAAGTTATCGAAACTTATTTAATCCTGTACTGAAACCTAGTTTCAAAGGCATCACAACTTCAACTATTTCGGTATAACCACAAGCAAGAGTAAGAGACAAGAAATTCTTCAAAGGTAACGCCTAACTATCAATTTGAAAGAGAATTGAAATTGGGTCAATTTATTTAAAAATGGACTGTAACGTGAGATATGATGCTACGAGACAACTGATTTAATTGTTGATAAAGTGGTATTAATTTTTTTTTTATATGTTAAAAACTTGAAGATGGAACGCCACGGAGTAAGTAGTCATCGTTGCTTTTAGCATAGATAAATCTCCGTTACTTAAAGAAATGAATCCACATATCCCTGTGAATAGTTGAATCGGGCCAGCCGTGACCACGCGATGATGTGGCCAAGGGATATAAGGGTTCTATTATAAATGTATTATAGATTCCGATTCGAATATGATAATCATCGTTAAGACAGGACAACGCCTGTCAGGCCAGCTAGTATACATAAAGTATAGATAAATATTGACCTACTTTTGTAATAGAAAGCGCTTGCAAATCCTAGAAAGTGTATGTTGTCAACCTAGGCTCTATTCACTATTTGTACTACTACTAAAGAAAACAGAAAGAAAAAAATAAAGCAATAAAAAGATTTACAACAAAAGATTTTTAGTTAACTCGCTCGCTTGCATTTTCTTCTTCATAATGCTATTACTGTAATAAAAATTGACCTAGTAATCTATACAGACTCCATAGATCCGTGAAGATGTAGTTCAAAAGTCGCTAGCCAAGAAAAAAGGTTTGAAAAAACAAATTGCTTTCCGCTTGTCAGCGTATTAAACGCGGGTAAGTAGGTACAATCAGAAAAAATCCTTTTGCAAAATTACTTTTCGATTGAGATAAACGTCTTGCCGGGCGGGCTTAGGATCGCTGCTTCGTATATTTGTTTTATTTATTCAGAAGCTAAAGTAAATATAAATACAGGTTTCACGATAATAAACAAAAAACCCTTTTATCTTAATATCGAAATCAAAATTTCTGAAACAGCCGTTTCCATAATTTATTTTCCAAGCTGCTTTCAAATTATTTCTAACTAGCTGTGCCCCGCAGTCTTACCCGCGTTAATCCGGGATAAAAAGTAGCCTATGTTTTAATCCAAGCTATATTCACACCAAGATTTTTGAAATCCGGTTCAACTGTTTGAGCGTGAAGAATGAACAAAAATACACGCACACACACACAAACTTTCGCATTTATTATATTAGTAGGATAAAACCTTGTATATAACTATAACCTCACTGACTTCAAGGCGAGAGTGAATCGGTTTCTTCTAGGCAAGCGTGCTCCACCCTAGATCGCAACATCACTTAACATCAGGTGAGTTTCGATCAAGCGTTTGCCTATCCAACATTAAAAAAAACAGTCACGACTTTGGCGAAATCCTTATTAACCTAAAAAGGAAATAAACCTAATTAATTAATCAAGAAACTTTATGACATATGATATGACTATGTTGTCGGATATTGTTGGTTGGGACAAGTAAACAATACTTACGTAAATATAAACCTAAATAAATATGTAGACTTAACTGAAAAATAAATAACAGAGCTAGGCAATATTATTCACAACTCAAATATGGAAAAATAAATACGTTTTCTAAAAATAAATAAGCACCTTAGTTTCTTAAGCAAATGACTATACAACTCCATATGAATCTGTACCTGGCTCCAATAAACATATTTTACGAATACGAAGAGATCAGTTGAAATCAGTATATTCTCGTGTCATACACATGATTTATAACATCAAACATCTCAGTTCAGAAGCTACATGCGTGACGCGTATTTTTTCGGGTTTTGTACAGAAACGGTAATAACGGAACCCTTGAACCTCCGATGTCTGTCTGTCACCAGGATTTATCTCATGAACGGTGACAGATGAAACTACCAAAAAAATATATATTTTCGTTACCGCTCTAACAACAAATATCTAAAAAAACCCCAAGAGGGTTCCCATACAAATACATGTGTTTGTTTTCGTTTTTGTTTTGCTTAGAAAAAATTAAGTTAATATTATAGGGGGCTCGATTTTTCGGGTACGAAACCATTTATACACCGAGCCTGTCGCGCATTAAGCCGTTTTATATACCTACATACGAGTATGTGGATCAGTTTAATATTTGCCTCTTATGTTGCTTGCGAGGTTTGTTTCTACCTATAGATTGAGCCTCTTTCCAAACGGTGCAAAAGGAACACATCTACGAATATTTTATTGATAAAATAGCAAACTAGGATCGGTATCTCTAACTTCTTTAACTTTTTCAAAGCACAAGATACAGGAATCGATAGTTAAAGCGAAAACTTTTCCCTCTCATGTCTATCTTCAAAGGGAGCAAATTAAATAAAACTAAAAGTTTTGCGGCAGTTTGCAGTAAAGTTCATGTAGCTGTAAAGCTATTAACTAAATGGATACTGGGATGGCATAAGTATGGCAAAAACTGTGATATCGGAAAGTTTGTTGGTCGTGTGTCGTAAACCGCTTTTAAACTTGCGGGTGTTAGACTAAGTTTTGAGTTTAAACTTCCGACACATCTAAGCGCAGGACAAGGACGTAAACGATACTTTAACCTACCTACCAGTACAAACGTTGATTGTTGTATGTGAAACTAGCAGATCGGCCCGGTTTCGCACGGACTATAAAATAATCTAAATTGCAAAGAGAACAAAATATAGCCTATGCTACTCTGGGATAAAGTAGCTTTCCAACGGTGAAAGAATTTTTAAAATCGGTCCAGTAGATTCGGAGCCTATGTGCGTCAAACAAAATATAACGTAAAATTTTTCCTCTTTATAATATTGGTATGAAAAACAAAATATGTCAAAATTGTTAGTACAAATTAATTTAAGAATAGATATTTTTAGCTAAAATACTTTCGACTAACACATATTGAATAAAATAAAATAAAAAACACGTTTGTTTATCTGTTCTGGTGAACAGATAAACAAATTTAAGGTTAATTTTAGTAAATAAAAATGAATTTAAAAGAAATATGTTTAATTTTGTTTCAATTCACAATTTACAAAGCATGCATTTTCATTCACAATTTACAAAGCATACAATTTAAAATAAATAATAAAATTAAAAAACTAAAAACAAAATCACTAATAAAACTAATTTAAAAGGCCACTCCGGACAGAACCCACGCCATAACGCTCATGCCGTACATTGCCGCGTTGTATGGATAGCCTTTGCGCCAGGTACGATCCGGAGCGGTATTCACCCGATCTCTCTCTAATTCTACGCCCAATCTCAGCAATAATAATTTTGGCCTCAGTTCCCCAACAATCCATGGTTCCAAAAGCAAAAATAAATAAATAAATCAAAAAGGCAACAAATCTAACCTAAAATACCTCTACTGCACGTTTATAGTAGACAGCTGCATAGTTTAGGTATATCCTAGACTAGAATACCCGTTGCGCTCGCTTAGCAGTCATAGTAACTCGCTTCAGCACATCTGCGCTTAGAACCGAAGTTGCCTAAGAACCGAAACCAGCGAGTGCGGTGGCATATCTTATTGATATATTGCTTTACTTCAAGCTGGTATACATAACATTAGAATCCAGAATTTAGCCATTTTTCTCCCGTAAAACAAACCTATGTATAAGCTCACCTGAGTATGTTAGAAAAGCTTCATAGACATTTTTATTATCAAAGTCAAGAAATTATATTTATCCTTTATATTTTATCTTAATGGATAAATATATTTATGTGTTCTTTGTTATTTTATTATACTGTGAGTGTTTTAATAAAATTTGTATCTGTCTATCTATGTAGCAGGTTTCATTATGTATTGAACAGTTTTATCATCAATCGGTCCTATCAAGTTAAGAATTATTTAACCAAAGTAAACACTTGGTAAGTAGCACTGTTACCTACATTAATTCGAGACAAAAGGTACTAGTCCTTCTAGTTATAGAAGGAGTCCGTATATCAAGTATCAAGTAGTGTCTAAACTATTTTCACATCAAGTTTTACCGCAATCGATAGAGCCGTTTCTGTATGAAGAAGTAACAAACATAGACAAACTTTCGCATTTATAACACCCGTGCAAGGATAGTGTAGACGTCCAAACGATGTTTTTTTAGAATGATCTGCATGTATGAACATGACTTTAATAGAGTTAGCAAAAACACTATCAAATCTTTCCTTTTTTTAATATTGGAAGGAGTAATCAGTCATTTGTCTTCTCAAGTGAGTCAGAATACATATTTCATTTTATTAATTCATTCATGAAGTAGAATTCTGTGTTGTAATCAAGAATTTACTAGAGCTCTGAGTATTGAGACTTGTTATTTAAATTCTAGTTGAAATTTAGTGCTTAGAGAGTATTTCGCCTCGATAGCACTTTTAATATCTTAGTATTTTATTGCTTTTAAATTAGGGATTTCTATTCCTAAATTTTAACAAATCTATTTTAAAATTACGCTGATAAGAACAGTAAAAGTACGTTTAAAATGAAAATTAATATTTCTTTTGAATCTCTCAGTTTTTACTTTCCCCGTAGAAAACTTTTGTGAAAAGCTTTTTCTTAAATTATTCTAATGATTATGCCGGTTCCTTCCGGGTTATTCTTACATTCTGACTGGCATTAGGAAACGTTTTATGTATCCTATTTTTACCAGCTTTCATAAAAAAGATAAAAGCATAAATCATGACACTTTATTTAGACTTCTTATTTTTTATAACTTAAATATGTATAACCATTTGCCGAATGTCAAAAAGAAAACAGATTACAATAATACATATAAAAAACTAAAACAATCTTCACTAACTAAAAATACAATATACAAAACTCGAAATCCATGTTCAGTTTGTATGAAAAATTATAGATAAATAGATTATTAGATACATAATCGTACTACCTGATTCAAAAGCTATGTTATCTAGGTCATAACACTAGTGCCATTTGGTACAATTTTCAAACAAATATAATATTTTTGATTTTATAAAATTTCATTATTTTATTATCATTAAAAAATTTAAGACATTTTTTTTTATCCTTGATAAGTTTGCGTTTAACTACAGCTTACCTAGAAGTTAACTATTTACTCTTCTTTTTAAGATCCCGATGATACTTCTCAGGAAACAGAGACTCAGGAAGAGAATTAACTACAAAAACGAATGTTTCATCCCTATATTTTGGCCGTAAATATTGTTTTGTATAACGTAATCAGAACCAAACAATTGAAGGGAGCAGATTATTTTCCGTATAAAGCAAGATATTGAGCATCTTTCTATTGTATTTACGGCAACTCTATTGTCATCGACCATTGTAGGAGCTCCATATCATATACCATATATTTATTATATTTCAATTTATTTATACTATACATATTACATAATATAAATTATCCATTTACAATAACGTATTTATAGTATTACACTCCACATACATTACTCACATACATCCGACATTCATTCATCACTCTTAACAAATAAAAATATTAATTATATTATCTACACAGGCATAGCCGCGCGAAAACACTTGTTTCATTATTCTATTATTCGCGCGGCTGGCCGACCGACGTCATCACGCGCGTCACCATGCGCCTGCGCCGGCCGCCGCCGCGCAGTGCCAATCGAACTTCACCGCGCACGGCCGCGCCACTCGCTCCCGCGCTCCGGCCATTTTATATTACGCAACTGGATATCAAACTATAGTGACATACTCTCTATAACTGGTGACCCCGCCTATAAATTACACGCACAATGTCGGATCCGGAATTACAATGTAAAAGCGAGGACGGTGGCGATACGGACGACATGGCTGTCCGCGTGGACACGCGTCCCCGCCGCCAACATGTGAAGACGACAACGCCGAAGACCGCTTCACCTCCGTCAGCCGCAAATCTTAAGATACCGCCATTTTGGCCGGAGAAGCCGGCGATATGGTTCGCGCAAGTAGAAGGGCAGTTTGCCATTATGCAGATAGAAGATGACAACATAAAATTTTACCACATCCTTGCCACTCTCGACCGACAGTACGCAGCCGAAGTGGAAGACATTTTGACTGGCCCGCCGAATTATAACCGCCTAAAAGAGGAACTCATTAAAAGGCTTTCGGTTTCAAGCGACAACAAGATCAAACAACTTTTGACACACGAACAACTCGGCTCAAGAAAACCTTCACAATTCCTAAGGCACCTCAGACATCTGGCTGGACAGGACATACCAGACGATTTTTTAAAAACTATTTGGAGTAGCAGGCTGCCATCATCCTTGCAGCCCATAATAGCATCACAAACTAGCCTCAGCTTGGATGCACTTGCTGACCTCGCCGATCGTGTTCATGACATTGCAGCGCCACCAAACCAATACGTCGCATCAACATCATCATCGCCTTCCCCAAGTGCACACCCAGCAGCTTCTACAATGGATGATCTCGTTCGCCAAGTGGCAGAGCTGACCCGGCAAGTTAGTGCCCTCACAGCCGCTCATTCATCGAGACAGCCTCGTCAAGCTGATCGCAGGAACACTACTCAACGAAGCCGCAGCCCCTCGCGTCGCTCCGCGTCGAACTATCGCATGTTCCCTGTGTGCTGGTACCACTCTAAGTTCGGCTCCCAGGCGCGGAGGTGTGTGAAACCTTGCGACTACGCGGAAAACGCCGCGGGCAGTCAATAGCTGCGGCCGACGACTGCCAAGCGGAATCAGGCCGCCTCTTCGTGCGAGACTGGAGAACGTCACAGCAATTCCTGGTGGACACCGGCAGCGACGTCTGTGTTTTTCCGGTCGCCGCACTCGGCGAAAAAAGAACTAAGACGGACTTCCATCTCGACGCTGCTAACGGCTCGCACATATCTACCTACGGGTATATAAATTTAAATTTAAATTTGGGTCTCCGTCGAGATTTTTTCTGGAATTTCATTGTCGCTGAGGTCACGAAACCCATCATTGGTGCAGATTTTTTAAAACACTACCGACTGCTCGTTGACCTCAGTGACAAGAAACTGATTGACGGGACCACAGGCCTATATACAGTGGCTTCACTGTGCTCAAGCACAAACGTTATGAGTGTAAAGGTTGGCACTGGCGGCGACGGTAGGTACCAACACATCTTGGCTGAATATCCGGAAATAACACGCCCTGCTGGTATTCCGGGTATTCCCAAACACCACACAACACACCACATACGCACTACACCTGGCCCACCTATATCGTGCTCACCCAGACGACTCGCCCCCGACAAACTCAAAATTGCCAAACAAGAGTTCGATGTAATGTTAAAAAACGGAACCGCACGTCCGTCTGACAGTCCTTGGGCTTCGCCACTTCACCTAGTCAGTAAAAAAGACGACGGCTGGCGCCCTTGTGGCGATTATCGTCTCCTGAACGCGCGGACTATTCCGGATAAGTATCCAATCCGCCATATACAAGATTTCGCGCACGCCTTGTCCGGTTGTACCGTATTCTCCGTAATAGATTTAGTAAAAGCTTACAATCAGATACCCGTTCAGGAAAAGGACATACCTAAAACTGCCATAACAACTCCTTTCGGTTTGTTTGAGTTCCCCCACATGACTTTCGGACTTCGAAATGCCGGGCAAACTTTTCAGAGATTTGTGGATGAACTTACTCGAGGCCTTGATTTTTGCTACCCATACTTAGACGATTTCTTAGTATTTTCAAAATCTCCACGTGACCACGAGGACCACCTGCGCCAACTTTTTGTGCGTATGCGCGAATACGGTGTTCTCGTCAATACCGCCAAATGCGTCTTTGGTATGTCAGAAATCACGTTTTTAGGGTACCAAATCTCTGAAAAGGGAACTAAGCCATTGGACAGCAAAGTACAGGCTATAGCTCAGTTTCCCCTACCTAAGACCGTCCGAGAACTCAGACGCTTTTTGGGCATGGTAAATTTTTACAGGCGGTTCTTACCCAATGCTGCTCAAATTCAAGCCCCTCTAAACGCCTTGCTTTCCGGGTCAGTGAAAGCTTCCCATCCTGTCAATTTAGATGGAGACTCCTTACGCGCCTTCGAGTCATGCAAACAGAGCCTCTGCAACGCCGCCCTCTTAGCCCACCCTGACTCACAGGCTAAGCTTGGCCTCGTCACTGACGCCTCCGACACCGCAATAGGCGCTGTTTTACAACAGCTTAAGGATGGAAACTGGCAGCCGCTAGCATTCTTCTCTCGCAAGTTGAGCCCGTCGCAAACAAAGTACTCTCCGTATGACCGCGAGCTCCTTGCCATTTACGACAGTATCAAATACTTTCGGCACATGCTAGAAGCTACTCACTTCACGGTCTATACTGATCACAAGCCCCTTTGTTACGCTTTCCATCAGCGGAAAAGTAACTGCTCGCCTAGACAGTATAGACATCTCGACTTCATCTCGCAGTTCACCTCCGACATAGTGCACATCTCCGGCAAGGACAACGTGGTTGCCGATACCTTATCGCGGGTTGAAGAACTGCAAATGCCAGTAGATATCGAGGTGTTGGCTAAACTGCAAGCTAACGATCCAGACCTTACTACTCACTTCACCGACTCTTCTCTACGCCTCATAAAAATGAAACACCCCGGAAGTCGTATTGACGTGTACTGTGACGTCAGTACAGCGACACCCAGGCCATTCGTCCCCCAACAACTACGTCAACAGGTATTCAATAGCCTGCACTCCCTTAGTCACCCTGGTCCCAACGCATCAGCTAAACTCGTTGCTCAACGTTTTGTTTGGCCCTTGATGAGAAAAAACTGCCGGGAATGGGCTAAAGCTTGTTTAACCTGCCAGCGCTCGAAGGTAACTAGACACGTTGCTTCACCGCTTGGTACACATGACTTACCTTCAGCGCGTTTCAAACACGTTCATATAGACCTTATCGGCCCTCTGCCTCCCGCGGGTAATTACCGATACTGCCTGACAGCCGTCGATCGTTTCACACGATGGCCCGAAGCAGTGCCTATTACCGACATCACGGCCGAAACAGTGGCCAAAGCGTTCATTTCCTGCTGGGTAGCTAGATATGGTTGTCCTATCGAGATCGTTACTGATCGCGGTGGACAATTCCAATCTGCTTTGTTTCAACAGTTGTCCAAATTCATCGGTTTCGATCACCGCAAAACGACAGCATACCACCCGCAATGCAACGGTTTAGTTGAGCGTTTTCACCGTCAGCTTAAAGCAGCAATTACCTGCCACGCTAACTCAAACTGGGTCGATTCTCTCCCACTCGTTCTTCTCGGTGTCAGAAGCATCTTTAAAGAGGACCTCCAAGCCTCTTCCGCAGAGCTCTTGTATGGTGAGCCACTTCGTCTCCCCGGTGAATTTTTCGGACACGATGCTTCCCACTATACCACCGACTTAAGCGATTTCTCGGCAAGGATCAAATCTTTTGCTGAAAAGATCCGACCAGTTCCTCCTCAGCATCACTCAAATTCTCGTCGAGCCTTCATCTTCCGAGATTTAGCCACATGCGAGCACGTATTTCTTCGGGAAGAAGTGCACCGTGGCGCACTCCAACCTGCCTACACTGGCCCCTACAAAGTGCTCAAGAGAGGTGCTAAATCTTATAAAATTCTAATGGGAACCGCTGAACAGACAGTATCAATCGACCGCCTTAAGCCAGCCTATATACTGTCAGCTGACACTCTCCCACCTGTTTCTAATGTTGTTACTCCGCCACCTGACCCCCCACAACCACCGCAACAAGATCCACATATCCGAACTACTCGTTCTGGACGACACGTACGGTTCCCGGATTTTTATCGCCCTTAGCCGGTCTCTGGAGGGGAGTGATGTAGGAGCTCCATATCATATACCATATATTTATTATATTTCAATTTATTTATACTATACATATTACATAATATAAATTATCCATTTACAATAACGTATTTATAGTATTACACTCCACATACATTACTCACATACATCCGACATTCATTCATCACTCTTAACAAATAAAAATATTAATTATATTATCTACACAGGCATAGCCGCGCGAAAACACTTGTTTCATTATTCTATTATTCGCGCGGCTGGCCGACCGACGTCATCACGCGCGTCACCATGCGCCTGCGCCGGCCGCCGCCGCGCAGTGCCAATCGAACTTCACCGCGCACGGCCGCGCCACTCGCTCCCGCGCTCCGGCCATTTTATATTACGCAACTGGATATCAAACTATAGTGACATACTCTCTATAACCATTGTTCGGTAGTGATGCGAGTAAATTGAATGTGGTAAGAGGCAAAATTACGTAAGCTTTCTAGGGCTGTGCCGCGTCGGTGCCGAAATACTTGATCATCACGATACATCATATATTTTTGCGCTATAATGTAAACTAATATGAATGAGTATAGCTAGCTACGAGTACAATCAATTTCAATAATATTTATAACACAAGACCGAGACAAATGACGTACTATGATAATGGAGTAATGGCTAAAAATGATAATGACAATGTCGAATATAATATTTATTTCAATAATGTACGTACCCGCACTACTCATATTACAGGCAAAAATGTGAAGGAGCAAATTGAAAACCAGCGGTGGAGTACCTAGTGCTCTCAGCATTACGCTGAATTTTCTACTTTTTGTGTACTTACTATTGATGATAATAATGTATCATAATATATGTTTTTGTGCACAATAAGTGTTTTTTCTTTCTTTCTTGGAATATCGCGAGTATTTGGAAAAGTATCTACGTGTGAGGAAAAGGCAACAAATACTTAACCAACAGGGAGATTGAAACATCACCTGGTCATAAGAATTTTTGTGTATATTAAAATTAAGATTGTAAAATACATATAAGTAAATGTAATAAAATGTAAATCTATACTCAAAAAACGGATTCAAAGAGATCTATCTCACATGATTTATATGTAGTTTTGAACATAAATTATTAATACATGAATAACGCAAATTTTAACTTTAACGTTTTGTAATTATAATTACTCCCGGTGCAGAACATAGATTGTAATTCTAACTTTGTGTATGTACGCTATTGGCTACATTCACTTCTACAGAACAGCAGTGTATATTTGTATAAAGTGAGTATTTGAATATTTATTGGCCAAATCTAAGTAACAACGACTCATTTTTACACGACAACTGCACAGGCAATTATTTGTTGGATACGAATGACTTATTGCAATCAGACAAAGTCGCGGGTAAAAACTAGTAACATACAGAGTGACGAGAAATTAAATGACAACCCTAGTAGTGACGAAGGTTCACTGTCTATCTCAAGTCGCACTCGTGCAATGATTAACAACTCTTGTACCTGAAAATAGAATACCAACAGTAGGTAATGTTAGAGATAGCAAACCTAAAATGGTCGACCTTGATCCTTGTTCTCTGTCCCACTGTCAGACCTTTTTCAATCTGGTAAAGGAATCGTGTAAGTATTTGTAATAGAAGAAAGAAACTGAGAAAATCCTGTTTTTATTCTGTTATATTTTAGACAAGCTGCGTCTCACATTCCTTGTGTTAATCCGGAATATGTAGAAGCTTGTTTGTTAATCCAGGGTCTAAGCTCAACAAACATTCATATTATGTACTACCACTCCAAAAAACCTAATATGTTCAAATCAGACATAAAAAATAAAGTGCTTTTAATTGTTAAATTTCACTGATAGTTAGTTGATAGTTAGTTAACTTTACGCAGAATGAGTGCGTAGTATTTTGCGTTAAAAAAAAATGCTGCAATTTTATCACGACAAACATCCTCATTTTAAAAATTCTGTCAATTAAAGAGCGTTAGTTCAAAAGTCATAAAACCTTTTAGGAAAATCCGTATAAAATACAAAACAGGAATATGCTAATTCGCAAGCTGGGTTATCGGCCGACGCCATTTTTCATTCAAAAACATTGTCCAAACGGATTGCCTAAATGGATGAGAGTTGCTGAACAAAGAGTTAGTATTTAATGTTCATTTGTTTTCTGTTTTACTCCTTATAGTCATTTTACCAGCAGGGGGAGTAACGACACTTTGCCCTAAGATGGAGCATGCCTAGTCTGGAAATAGTTATCAAAGAGGCTGCCGGAACACACTGTTAAGTACTTGGCGACAGGTTTTTAATTTGAGGGGGGTTGCTAGCCAAATGGGCACTGGAATATGCATGCTATGTGTGTGCTATGTATTGTGCATTTTCCACCACCCTACTACCATGCTATGGTATCCCATATTGGTATCCCATATGGTATATTGGTGTAAAGAGTAGTACTTTAATTTAATAGACACGACAAACTAGTGCTAATGTGTGTAGTAAGAATATTTATTTAATGAAATTTGTTAGTTTATTTAATTTTATCTAACTAATGTTTTAAGTATTAAGTAATTATTGTAGTATTACTCGCTTTTAACTTATGTTATTTAGGGCTACTAAAGTTCTGTATTTCTGTATTTCCCCACAATGTTTTACTTTACCGCAAGCTCGAGTTCAGTAGTAGAGATTTAACCTACGATGATCTACGAGTATCTATCTAAAGAATGAAATTGAAAAATATTTAACTTCGCTCGCTTAACAACTGAATCAAACTGTTTGTAAGTATTACTCAAGATATAAAAATATTGTACTGCAGACTCTTGTACATACAATTATAACTAGTTACTTCTGTGACAGAAGGACAGTACAATAGAATATTTCTCTAGATTAGTTCCGAGATCACAAGGACTTCGTTATTACTACAGCTTAGTACTATAGTTTTCAATTACAAGAGACTGTTACTTGCTCGAAATAACTTGGTGGACTTTGTTTCTAACTAATAAAATCTAAGCAAGGGCAAGGTCAAAATATCGTATAAATCCTCTTCAATATAGCCTTATTCAATACCATTTTGATGATAAATAAGTTTTAGCTCGAAACTAAAAAAAAACTAGAATTAAATGTAGAAATATCGGATTGTTGAAAAATTGTTGTTTTGTATATCTTATAAGTAGTGATATTAAATATTATTTTACACTTCGTATTACATATTTTTTACACAGTGCTTACTACGAGTAGTTATTAGTACTTGTCCAGCAGAGCGCTTAACCACGCGAGTCAGCGATACTCTGGCCTATCCATGCCTAGTCTAGAATAACTAGCTCAATTAAAGTTATTATGGCTCTTTGCCATACTTAAAGTATTTAAACCAACTTCCAAAAAGGCATAGGATATACATGGATCGTAATCTTTGCTATTCACGCGTCTAGTTGCTGATTTTTTTATTTTGTATTTTAAAGAAACCATATACACCTTATTTTATCCAATCCTCTTCGCACCACACTTCCCAACATCTACTTTATAATAGTTATCACATCCCAAAGCGTTTTCAAATCAAAATCCTATTTGCCGAGGCTATTTTCATTTGCCATAATTTGTACCCTACGGATAGCAAACGGAATTGAGACACTCAATATTGGTACGGGGAAAATCCCTTTTCCGTAAAATTAAAGTGTCACTAAATCCTAACGACCGTGGATTTGCCAGAGGGCTGTCATAATCTATGACGATCAATGAGGTACCTTCAAACAGGTTCAAATTTAACGTGTGGGGTAGCCATCGCATTTTATATCTTCGGATAAACGTCTCGCGCAGGGTTGGCGGTATTCTCTTGGTTCCCGTAAAAGTGCCGGTTCAATAGAAGTGAACTATCCTGGAAACAATGATCGGTTCGGCTCCCTTAGGGCCTCTTGTCGATTTTTTCAGCGAACAGCGGCCTACTTTAACACGTACGCGTACTGTCAGCAGCGATGGAATGCTTTCGAGTGTCGTTGTGGACATGCGAACAATAAGGCACGAAAAAACTACACTGAAAAAGGTGAAAGAAGTTTTTTTTATTGGACACCTTTCATATCCGGCTGGTTAGCCCAATACTATTTCATTTCTAGTTTGTACTATATTTGCTAACACAACTGACTACATATACATACATAAATATTTTGTATAAATATGTAGGTATATATATTTAACATACAGACCGCCAGCCGCAAATTTAATTCATCCCAAAGATGTTGGCCGTGCCGGGAATCGAACTCCGGACCCTCTCGATGGCAGTCTGGTATGGTAACTAACCAATGCGCCAACGAGGACGTCGTAGTTTTGCTAATAATGGATGGTTTGAAATGTCTACAGGAGGTTTACTGTACGAAGAGTAAAAAAAATCTGGTAGAAATTATTAAAAATATCAGAGTTTTTTCATATACAATGGATTTCTACTAAGTAACACCTGAAACAGTAGGCTATCAGCATATTAGGATAATCATTATTCATATCAATTAAAAAAGTTTTTCCGCCGTAATCTGATTTTACATTACCATTTACTCATCTTTGATTTTCTTCAGATTCAACGTAAAACCACACAATGGGCCAGTTGGGAAATAAAGAGCATATTTTTTTACTTGTGTTCAACTTTGAAAGGATATAACTGTTTATTTTATACACAAGCTCTAATTTGGAAGAAACGCAATAAACTTTAATGAAAAGCAAAAAAAGTCTCAGTAATTTTTGGGTCAAGTGTAGACTCGGGACTTTTCATTTGCTGGAGTTAAGCTAACACGTGTAACTTAGGCTTTACTTAACTTTTTCAATCGGACGAGATTTTTTATTTTAATATACTTTTCTTTGAAAAAGTTCGTTGTTTTTTTAGCACTTAACCTTTATTTCGTTGTCAAGCTCAATAATCGGTAGTGAATCGGTTTAAAAAACGATACAAAAAAATATTGAAAATGAAGATGTTTATGATTTTTTTCAAAGTATTTTATTTTGCTCACACGTTGCATGGAATACAGCTAGCAAATAGACGAGCAATATAAGCAGAAAACAAACACTATTTTCGTCAACATTAGAGCTACCTAAATACTTCACATTAATGTTTACTATTGTCTAATTATTTATTTTATTCGACACTAACATCACATCCCGGTTTTGTATGGGCTCTAAAATCTATACTATAAGACTCTTTGTCCTGACTCATTCATTCATTCATCTATAGACAACGCAGAGCCCAAACGGCTGGTCCTAGGAGTGTGAAATTTGGAGGGTGTATTTGTTTTAGTATGTAGACGTTATACTAAGAACGGATTTTTGGAAATTCCACCCCTAAGGGGGTGAAAAGGGGTAAAACAGTTTGTATGAAACTTCTTTGTTTTTGAACTTTCAGTAATGAAATTTGAAACATGTATAGTTTATGTAAAATTAAAAACACTGGTATCAAGTTTTTTGCCAGGGGTGAACTAAGGGTTTGTAATGGGGGGTGAAATTTTGTATGGAAAATTCTTTATTTATCAAGTTAAAAACTTGAAAGTTGTTATGATAGTAGATTATTAAATGGTTAAATTAAAATTATATTTTTTTTGCCAGGGGTGCATTAAAGGGGATTCCATTGGGGTTGAAAGTTAAAAATGAAAGTTTTGTGTTTTTGAACTTAGAGGTGTAAAATTTGGAGTGTGTATATATTTTAGTATTTAGACGTGTACTAAGAATAGATTTTTGGAAATTCTACCCTTAAGGGGGTAAAACAGTTTGTATGAAACTTCTTTGTTTTTGAACTTCTAGAAATGAAATTTGGAATATTTATAGTTTATGTAAAATCAAGTTGATTTTGCTAGGGGTTAACTAAGGGTTTGTAGGGGGAGGAGGGTGAACGTTTGTATGTAAAATTCTATATTTATCAATTTAACAGTCTTGAAAGTTGTTTTGGTTGTAGATTATATGGTGGTTAAAATAAATTTGTAATGATATTTGCTAGGAATGAATTAAGGTATGCCATTGGGGTTTAAAGTTCAAAGGGAAAGTTTTGTGTGTTTGAAATTAAATACTTCTGGTTTGGAATTTAAGTATGTGGTTTACTTAGTGGTATGGTTCACATATTCTTATTATTTATATTAAAATAATGGCTTGGAGAAACCGATCTAATCTGTCGCATCACCACCAAAGTAGCTAAAACAGAAGTTAACAAGATCTCAGGAATCGAATGCGGAAAGACAGATGTGGCTCATTTTGATATCGTAGCAATGAAATGTTTATTTAAATTTGGCACGGGAATAGGATACAATAGATTTTTCCACAGGTTACGCGAAAAGCGACCTACACGCGGGCGGAGCCGCGGGCAACCTCTAGTAACCTATAAGTGCTATTTGTAAGTGAAAAAGAAAAAAGAAAATATAGTCTGTTACTCGGGGATAAGCTTGCTTCCCAACGGAGAAATATTTTTTCAGATCGGTTAAGTAGTTTCGGACCCTATTTACGTCAAACAAACAAACAATCACACTTTTTCTCCTTATAATATTGGTCAAGACAAGAGAAAGATTTAGTGCTCAAACAAGTCGCTTCAACCTCGGCACCTTTATAACTAAGCCTAGCCGTAAGCTGGATTACGGTCCTCGAAATAATTATTCCAGGAAAACCCAAGTTTCAAAGGCTTTTTATTCTATACAGTGACCGGCAAACAACTTGAACCCTGACCTTGAATGTTCCATACACAATTTTAAGGTATCTTTAAATTAAATTGTTTATAAGAGCATAAAATTTCATTAATCTCATGTCCAAAATATTTGATATTTATTTGCTTTTACCATGCTCCATATATATTGTAATAATTTCATACTTTGTTTTGTAATTTTTTAAAAACTTTTTCTTTTCAATTTTGAAAACTTTGTGACATAAATTATGTACTTCTATACCTACGATTGGGAGAAGACATCGGCTTCCGTCATACAGTTCTGAACTAGTTCGGAAGCCTTTGGAGTTCTTTATATATTTGTAATAATTACTTTGTCAAATAAATAAATTTAGTATTTTTGTTGGTATTTGTATCTTTGGTGGAATGAGGAAGTGCGCAGGGGCATTTTGTCGGCACGCTGCCTCGCAATTGGCCAATCAGTTGGCCACTGTTCTACTACACTCGCGTGCAGTTTCAAAAGGCTATATCATGTTTAGTTTTTTTGTTGTTCAAGTTGGTATGTTATTGTTAGTTTCTTTTTTTTATCATATCAAACTTTTTGGACAATGTCGCGAAAACATAACACAGTTCTGAAGAGACAAGCTAGAAAAATACGGTGTAAACTCCATGTAACGACACTCGATTAAACGACAAACTCTCTAAAGCGTCGAAATCAATTGGCTTTAGTTGCTTAGCTTGTATTCCATACAATCATACATTCCCTCCATTTAACGACCACTCTCTATAACGCCATAAGATGCACAGTCCCTTCAGTGTCGTTATATAAAGTTATACACATCATACACTCTTGTGTATGATGTATACACTGTGGTGTATGATGTGTATTGCTTTATGAGGTGAGGATCTACAAAAGAAACTAAAACTATAAGACAGACTGCAACTAAAACGTCTGTCAGTAAAGTTTATATTTTACAAACGCCAACAATGACTAATAAAATATGTCCGGAAGTGTACATGCGCGATCTTACCCCCTCTACGTCGACTTTGACTCAAGTTGTTTGCCGGCCACTGTACAAGTTACTTTTGGGTGTCAATCAATATTATTTAATTTGATTTAATTTTTAACTCAGGTTACTAGGGTGATCTGACGATATCGCAAAAATCAAAGAACGGTATTACGGAACTTTGGATGGATGACACGGGCAAAAAACTGTGGAGCTTAGATTTGTACGTTATTATGGTTCGGATAGCACTTCTAATGTAGGTCCTGGCTATAAAAAATAATAGTAGTCATACAACTATGCCAGAAATACTTGTATATTTTTTTTCTTTAGGAATACTTGCTTATAAAAAAGTAGATTCGATTTTACCCATTGTATTATAATAGTGTGCAATTAAATTTTTGTTACCACCGTCAAATTTATATATAATTTATGCAGTTAATATAATTTATTTGACAAAAACAAACACGGATTAAACCAGTAACACATAACTCAATTATTAATAGTTTAGGACCTACTGTATTAAAAACAATGTATTAGATTTATAAATAATTGTGCATGCAAAATAGGTTTCGAGAAGGGATAAACGTAGAAAAGATGTAATATAAATGTAAACATAATTGTCGTTTAATGGCCTTATGTCATCTAACAGTTTATCCTCTTAGTAGAGAATTTTAGCACTTATTGCACTAAGTAACAATATAAAAGTAAACTTTTAGTTAACTGAACCAAAATTAAATCCACTTCGGTATTGAAAAGAAAGCTTTGTGCTAACGGTTCGAACCTCACATACTGCCTGCAATTTAATCACCCAGACCTGTATTTACAGAGTCGCTTGCACTTCAGTATGAATCCTGAGTCAGTACATAAAACTATTAATTTGTGGCGTCAAAATTTCACTATAAGTATGTAGTGGAATAGTGCATGTAATAATGTCACTAGACGTTAGGCTTCCCTTGTTATTATGAATCATTGATTTCATTATCTTTCAAATGAATTAACAGATCCACGATTAGGCCTCAAAACTTAAACATTGCTTAATATCAATCTTTCTTCATCTTCTTCGTATGAGCTAAGAGGTCAAGCTCTGGTGCCAAGAGTTTTCAAGCCGCCCGAAGGCCTCTGACTTGGCTTAACGACTGCTTGTACTAAGAGCCGGGACCTGCAATTTAACGTGTCATCGAACCCCACGGTGAAAATGCATGGTCGTGCATTTGTGCATGGTCACCTATCCTATCCAAACACCGTTCGCAACGAGCGTTGCTTAGCTTCGGTGATCGTGTCAGATCACCTTAGATAGCCATGCTACAGGCACTACCTATATTAATTCTGCTTCAAAGTGATGGTAACTTAAATTATTCCTAAATTTATGATTACAACCAACAATTGGCACGAGGCAGGCACTTTAATTTTCTAAATTCTCTTTTAAGTTTAAAACTATAAAATAAGGCATTTCAAAAAATTCAAATTCGTTTATTTTGTACACATCTAAGAGTTAGATACATAAAGTAATGTTTAGTAAAAGCTATGTGAGTGGAGGGCTGTGTCGTACCTGAGAAAGTCGCTGTGCTCTGTGCTAGGTACCTCAATGGGCCTGTAATGCAGAGCAGCAGAGATCTCACACTACGATACAATTATAGCACATCTTGTACAGCTAACAACATACCTTGTTACTAAATGACGTAAATATATGACGTAATAAACGTAAATAATGTTGGTACATATTTATGCGAAAGGAAATGTTTGAGCATCCTGCTGCTCAAATGTGTAACCACACTAGTTAGCAACAGTCTGGTCTAAGATGGAGCATGCCAGTCTGCAGTATTTTTCATAAATAATTTACCAGAATTTGAACCAAACCTCTTAACTGTTACATACTGTATTGCCGACCAAAGCGAGGGATTGTATGCCGGTTAAATCCACACGCCCTGTTTTCCAACCGAAACAAAAGCGGTTAATGCTTTTGTTTTCCTGAACACAACCTAACGTACCTATTTATTAATGGACGCAATATTGTGTTCTTTTCAGGAATTGAGTGTTTGTTGCATGTGTTAGATATGTGTGATAGATATATTTTTTTAATCTCTAACTCTTGTAATTGCGTTTTTAAAACAACGTAAAGTCATTCCAAGTGAAGTCAATATTTGAATATTCGCCATCTTTTAATTTTCTTCCATATTTTGTCTGTGGTGTGGCTCGGCTATCTAAGGTGATCTGACGCGATCATTGATGCGGAGTCTTAGAAATACACCATGCAATAAAACGTGGCATTTTCATCTGGGCGCTACCGTGTGTCGGATAATACTTTAATTGTAGAACTCGGCTGTTAGTTTTGAAATTATCGCCACGAAGGCTTAGTTACTTAGTTCAAACGAAGAAGAAGTAGATTAATTTATCAAAGAGCTAGTACAAATATGAGCGGTATTTTCAACCAATGGGAGTGCCACGTTGACGACACCAGTTAAGGGACCGATGAGTTGTTGCCGAGAAAAGCGTTGTAGATTCAAAAATTCAAATTCAAATCTCTTTATTGTATACATCTTAGAATTAGGTACATAAAGTAGTGTATAATTAGGTACTGTATTTAAGTGAGTGGGGGGCTGAGTTATACCTGGGGAAGTCACTGTGCTGTGTGCTAGGTATCTTGGGCCTGTGACGCAGAGCAGCAGAGAGATCTCACACTACGATTCTCGACAAAAGATAAGCTAGCACGAGTTTTCCTATTTCATTTCACTTCGAGGCATTGATATTTAATACGTTTTTAACCGACGTCGTAAATATGACGTTGTTATACGAATGTATTTTTTTTACTCTTAATGGGCTTGCGCTTGATCACAATTCAGCTGATGATAAGTGATATTGCAATCTAAGGTGGAGCGCGCTTGCCCAGAAGAAACCGGTTCACTCTTGCCTTGAAAACCGCTTGGTTATTTTTATAAGCTTGACGTGAATTTTCGCGGCTAATGGTGAGTCGTCCATAGTTTAGTGGCTAGAACGCGGCCTGGATTACGGGAGACGCGGTTTGAATCTCGCTAGTCGTTATATTTTCGATTGTTTTTCTTAAATTTATAAATACAACCTTAGTGCGGGCTTAGCACATTGACCAAAGAAAGGAAAGCTTTGTAATCGATTAAATTGACCCAAGTAGAGCTAATTACAAGGAGCATAAAACAAGATTGGAATAAAAGACAAAATGTTCGCGACACAAGGTGATAAACCGGGAACCGTTATCACCATTTGTGAGGTCATGCTAGCTGGCGCCGTGTGTGCGGAACCGCTCTGCTATGGAAGCGGGTCACAGACAACAAAGTCAACATGTGTATTTTAAGTACATGTAGGGTAGAATGTAAACATACGCGCTGGATTAAGTGATTATTTTTTCCTTGAACAGACATTTTAACATAGATGCTTCTTTTCTTGTGCTCGAGTCGAAAGTTTTTGAAATTATTTTTTTTATTTTATTCTTTAATTGGAAACTTTTGACATTTATCATTTATGAATATTTACATATTTATTTGTTTTAACCTCTAACCCACACTTGGCCACCTTGGTAGATTATGACCTATAACTCTTTCCTAGTAAGAGAAGGTCCCGAGTCCCAGCAGAGGGGACGTATAGTGGGCTGTTTATGCTTATACATTTATTTGTTTTAGTTATTACCTATAAAGTTGGATAACTGTCATATTTTTTTTTAATATTGGTTAAATTCACTATAGTTAGTTATGTGATTTCCCCAAAAGATCATATATTTGTGGTAGAACATTTTATTAACTACTAGCTGTACTCAGCGGTGTCACCCGCGTTTCTCAGAGTCTAAACTGCTAAATTATTTCGATGAAATTTGGCACTAACTAACGAAAGATTGTGGAAACTAAACATTTTCAGTCCATTATATGGTCAATTTTATTAGCTTGTGGTGCTCTTACGTTTAGCAACTGCAACATTAGGCTGATAGCACTTGTGCTAGCTATTCATTTCGCCTCCGGCTTTACCATATTGGTATCGATGTTTCTAACGAACCGTATAGTGGCCAATACTGTTATAGGGGTTGACTAAAAAAGTTTCTTTATGGCTTAGTTTGCAACTGGTACTATCGTGCGAAATGGTAGTAGACCAACCATCGTCTTAAACATATGTCTAAGACAGGAAACGGGATTTCGGGTGACTTTATGTCTGTCTCTCTATCTGGTACGTAATAACTTTGAAGCTACTCAACAGATTTGAACGTGGATATAACTTAAAAGCTACTAAGCTACGGATGGTCAACGTATTTAAACGTGGATTACGGATGGATTACATATAATTAAGAGCTTTTTCAAAGCTTTATTTTATTAAAATCTGTTAAAGGATAAAGATGTTATGGTCAGTTGAAAATTTAATTCAAGCACTGCTACAAAACTTTTGACGTGACAACGTCTTAAATTAGGTTGCGGCTGGGAGTCACTTATGAAAAAGTGTAACGCCCGGTAACGTTACGATGAGTCAACGAACGAGAGAGAGGCCCGCCGAATGCCTTGCGTCTCTCTCCCACTCAACTATGATCGGTCTGCCGCGCGCGCAGCACGCGGCAGACGTTGTCACGTAAAATCTTCGCCCGTAAAACCGACTTTTCAGGCAACCATTTTTTTCTTCGTATGAGCTAAGTAGCCAAGCTCTGGTGTCAAGATCTTTCAAGCCGCCCGAAGGCCTTTGATTTTTAATATAATTAATGAAAGTTTGTGCGAGTCTGTATGTTTTTACTTCATTACGCCCAAACGGCTGAACTGAGTTCTATGAAATTTGGTACGTTTTTAAGTTTAGACTCTATATTCATCCATAGGTTAGCAACTTTTAGCCTTGGAGTAACCATTTATAAATGTAAATTTAACTGTAGAAAATTTAAGTAAGATCATGTTAGATAAAGAAGTTAGTCATAAGTTTATATTATATTGCAAAGAAATTGTAAAAAGAGTAGTAATAAGGAATGGAAGCAAAAATATGGGAGCACTACCCGCCATATTAAGTCTGGCGGACTAAGGGCCTCTATAGTATGTAATAAATTTAAATAAACATAAATTTAGAAAATAGACACACCGTAGATAGCATAGGAATAGATAAAATAAATATGAATGGTGATGGATATAAGAAAGATAAGGAATGAAGAATGAAAGTACGAGAAGTAGCAAAAGCGAGAACTGGTATGAAAGGGGTTTGCAGTATAAGAATAGGCTACGAATAATCCAAACATCGGAGGTAAGTATATAAAAAAAACTTGGAGTTACGCGTGTGGCATTGCGTGGCGCAGCTAGTCTCAAAATATACACCTTTAACTAGAGTATAAGAAAATTTTCCGTGATATTTTCGCTTGTTACTTTTAAGCGCTTCTATGCACAAAGTCTATTAGGTACTCGTATAAGCACTGCGGTCTCGCTATTAGCTAGAAGTAGAACAATTCTGGGTAAAGGAGATTAGCCTCGTTAAACGAGCAAGTGAAGCGAGCGTAGTCAATGTCTATTTTGTTTTCGTCTGTATGTATTATGCGCATGTTTATTTGTGTTTATATATGTTTGTATTTTCGTATGTTTGTGTATTCATATGTTCGTAGGATTGTATTTTTGTATGTTTGTATATGTCAGGTTTTAAGATCCGTTTTAAAATTATAAACATTATTCTTAACAACTCTGATTCAACAATTAAAATTCATTTTAAACAATTACACAAAATGATTAAACAATAAAATTATTAGTTCACTTACAATAGTTAATTTACAGTAGGTACATATTTATACGGACATAATCGCACTCGCTACGGACAGAATGGAAGAAATCTGAAATATTTAGAATACCTTCGCTATGATCTGAGACCAAGATGAGATATACAAAGAAAGCATGAACCTATTAAAAAATGCGGTGTTCTTTCAACCGACCACCATGCTCATCTATCAGTCATACCAGTATGAGCTGAGTGGTGTGGTATATTTTAGGTCTTCTTCCATTCATTGCCAACCTATTCAGCATAAATCTTGTTATAATTTTCTCTTACTCAATTTAACTCGCTTGTTATTTTATTTAAGCCGGTCTATCCTATTATTAAATAAATTGTTCTCCATAAAACTAGAACTAAAACAACAAAAGCACAATAACGTCTTGGAATGGAAGCATTTCCAACATGCACGTAGACAGTCCAATAACTTTTAGAGCACTGATTGCTCTATAAAATTTCGCTATTCAGCGTCGTCATGCTGCATCTCAACTTAGTTTAAACTTTAACACTTGGGAATTTATTCGGAGAAACGTTTCGTTGAGAATCAGGGAAGAAGTTAAAAAATCTCAGTACCTTAACTAGTCAAACCAGATTCTTTTTAAAAACTGTTTGTACACAAATTAATTTGGTAATAGACGACAAGTCGACGACTTGTCGTTCGAAGAGTCAGCATCTCCTGATGATGCCTTGTGGTTAGGCGAAACACGTGTAGAGTTAAGAATTTCCGAATTGTGATAGGTAACGTTAATCTTAATTAATCTTTGTTAATTTATCTTAGTTAATTAATTTTAGTTATTTTTTCCTTTACTTGTCTTAATTTGGATTTCGCATCACAGCGGAAGTACACTAAATATTTAATTTTGTCATCTATTTACAATGGATTTCCGCAAAGTAACGCCTGAGTCAATAAATTAATTTGGGTTTAAACTGAAATTATGTATATTTAGGTCTGCAAATCAGAGCCTGAATTGACTCAAAGTCCTGGGTTGTTAACAACTTCAAAAACAAACCTTTAAGGGACTCTACCATTAAACAATAGTACCCGCCCTATTTACATCGCAAATTTCCGCAAATTAAGTCCGTTTAATATCGTTGTCGCGGCAAAACGCGGTTGAAGCTGAATTTCTACTTAGTAAACGTTTTATACCGTTCCTTTTGTCCGCTACCAGTTTGCGAAAAGGTATCTTGTACGTATCGTTATGTTTTTTGTTGCCAGTTGAAAAAACAAAGTAATGAGCAACTTTTTTAAACCTTTGTCGATAAGGTTTGATAATTATGTCTCAGAAGCAATATTTCATCATATTTTTCAATTTAAGTCGGATATACATAATTTAAAAAAAAATATTAGTCCAAACTATCGAAACAGCATTTTTTGTCATTTTTTAACAATAAATCTACTACCTCAGGGGTAGGGTACATTGTTACCTAACTCCCAAATACGAGCACATTGCATTTGCAAAATTTTGAATTGCAAATCAGCACAATGAATGTACAAAATATTTTAAAGGAAACCTTTTTTACATTTTTGCGCAACGGTACTTCGATGTGTACTTACGTTTTTTCAAGCGGAAAAGTTGCAAATTATTTCGAACCTTTTTTAATCTTCGTTCGATAATTAATTTGCTGGGTTTTTTTGTAAAACATTACATTTACCTTAAACAGTATAATGATTCGTTAATGATTCAATCATAGTAGTCGTTAAAACCGATATTTTTACTAAAATTTAATAGAAATACTTATACGTTAAATCAAAATATTAATTTTATTAGCCGAGAATAAGAAAGATTATTTATATTATATTCTTCAAATGAATGTTATAGCTCTTCTAGTTAACATACAATTTAGTTTTTGAAATCAAATGCAGATCACATAAGAATCAGATTCTAATTCTATTTCATAATAAATAGAGTGAAAATTCAGATGCTTAGCAACCGATTTTCTATTTCAATAGATATATTTCCATTTGAGCGTATCAGTGACTATTACGCTTGATCGGCAAGTTTGTCATCTGTAATATAACATACGTGACTAGCTTCATAATATGATACGTGGTGTACTTATATATTTATTGTTAAGTATAAATGTTTTGAAAAGCATAAAAACTTACCCAAGTGTCCATGTTTCAAAAGTAACAAATAAACATTCAAAATTGAGGCATCCACGCACGCAAGATTTTGTGTTACGGACATATTTGAATAAATTGTATCATAGTGTATTTTTATTTTCAGCCTATTGTGTCCCACTGCTGGGCAAAGGCCTCTCTTCCCTCCTTCCAGACAGCCCGGTCTTCAGCTTTGGTGGCCCAGTTTGTGTCATGTTCGTCTAGGTCATGACGCCACCTTTGTCTGGGTCGAGGTCGTTTCGCGTTCGGTACCCAAGTAGTACAAACCTTCGCCCAGCGGTCACCTGACATACGGCATACATGTCCCGCCCAATCCCATTTCAGCTGTGCAGACTTTTGGGTTACGTCGGCAATTTTTGTTTTGGAGCGCAGAATGGTGTTACGAATCCTGTCTGTCAATTTGACACCCAGGATACTGCGCTCCATTGCCCTTTGGCATCATAGTGTATGTAAATAACTAATTACACTTTTATTTGATACCCATTTTTAAGCAGTTGTGAAAAATATGTCATCAACCGAGATATTGCGGCGGCCATTTTATCACAAATACCTACTTTCATCTGTTAGGGAACTATGATGCCCGGGCATACACACAAACTAACACATAACATAGTACGTGAATTAACGTACAAAGCCCCCTTGAGTATAACTAATTATCCTTAAAATCTTAATGTCTAAGTGACTTAATGTGCCATAGGAACTATAAAATATGATAAGTAACTACATTCAATGCAACTCGAAATTTTATTACATTACGTACGGAGTCATTTTTTTAGAGCGGTTTTTTGTTTATATCTATAGAAATTAAAAAGTAAATTAGTACATGTAGGTTATATTAAAGGATTTAATCGATAACAGTATCTAAGCTAAAGGTTTAAATCCTCTTATCATACCATAAGCCATTTTGGGGTAGAAAGAATTATTTTCCGCCCCACGGCGCAAGAATGAAAGATAAAACAATGAAAAGCCTTAGGGTGATGCGCCGCAAATGATAAATTGAAGCTAAAGGCTTAGGTGAGATAACCTTCTTGGTGTATGATAAAAGTAGCAAGCACGTAGTTTTTATATAAACAAAGTATTTTGCTTTTGGTTTTAATAACATTATGTTTAATTCAATAGCTTGCGTAGCTATTTCAAATTAAAATCATTCTAGTAAAAAGTTTCTCTGTAAAAGAATTATATCGTTTCTCATTAGCTTGAGCAGTTGTTGTAAATAAGTATTATTTTATTATAAATTAATTATAACAGGTAACACCAATTACAATAATTAATAAACTTAAAACATATATGTGAGTCAAAAATTATTAAGAAACATCACAATATCACATAAACCATAATGTCAGCAAGTCTTAATAGAAGTAACAATACACATAGTGTTACTATAAATTAAATCCAGTGTAGTTTGACAGTATGTTATCGCCTGGTTTGTCTAGTTACTCTTTACCTTAAAAAAATAGCCCCTAGAAGAAAATACTTCTAGACTTAAAATACTAGTACTTGATTAGAAAATAGAGTCAACCATACTGGTTTTGCCTTTACGCAGCGACACACATAACACGGCTCAAATGTGGTTTAACCCCATAGAAATGTCATAATATTGCGCACCATGTGAACGCGTGCTGAATTAAAAATGTGGGAAGTTGGCAAGGAAGCAATAAAAGGAATTTATGTCATTGTCTGCTTTTTCAACAAAAACGTGTCTGTTCCTAAAAAGTATGTCAGAATGTCGAAAATTACTGGAATTGCCTTAGGACTACTTTTAAAAATTATGCGTTATAGGTTAAGAATATCCTAGTGGAAAGCTATTTATTAGTGAAGCTGTCATAACTGCCAAGCTATTTTACACAAGGTTGAATGACATGGGAATAAGAGAAAAAAAGGCAGACCTTTGCGACTAAGGCTATGATTGTACGAGTATGTATATGAAATAAGTGAATTTACATGTATGTTAGTGTTGAACAGTGACATAATAATATAGTTAAGCTATATAATTTGTAACTGTACAATCAAGGCTTTTATAATTATTTTTATTACAGACCTATGCGACTGAGGCTATGATTGTATATAAAATAATTAAATGTACATGTAGTATAGGTCTTGAACAGTGAGTAGTCACTGTTCAAGACCTATAATAGAGTAAAGCTGCTAAAATTGTAACTGTACAATTAGGGCTTTTTTATTTATTTTATAATAGCACGCAATTACATCGTAAACGTTATAATTGGGTTTAAGGAACATTATTATTTTCTATTGTTTTAATATCTTTAGTGACCATAAAAACGGCTATATTTATTTAAAAAGTTAGTGAAAGCCCTTTTTCAACTTCGACGACTTCCTACAAACTCGACTTACGTTGTACAAACAGCTACTATACGTTAAACTAAACACTAAGTATTGTTTGGCTCGTGCTAACAGAAATAATACAACATTCCCCACTACGGTTACTAAGTAAAAAACAACAAAATTTAAACTGTAATTTTTTTACGTTCTAATTTCGGATAGTAATAAGTAGTTGTGACATTTTACGATATCTATCTAACTCACGTTGATCAGATCCTAAATTAGACTGTGAAATTTCTAAATTTGACAACCTCGTTGGAGTAATGGTTACCATGCCGTACTTCCAATCAGAAGCTTCCGGGTTCGATTCCCGGCAAGGCCAACACCTTTGTGCGAAACTAAATGTGTTGGCTGTGGTTCTGGGTGTTAAATAAATGTATATTTATAAAATATGTAGTACTCGTATATCAGTTGTGTTAGCAACCATAATATGAACCAGAAAATGGTTCAGTAAGGGTTTAACCAGCCGTGGGTGAAATGTGTCCTAATATTTATTGTTTTGTTTATTTTTAACCCTAAATAGGTCAGCGCTTGACCACAATTCACCTGATGGTAAGTGACATTAAGGTCTACGGTGAAGCGAGCTTACCTAGAAGGAACCGGTTCACTCTCTCCTTGAAAATTGCTAGATTATAGTCATTGGCGAAAACGGAATTCGGCAAGGAATTCCAAAGTTTGGCGGTTCGGACAACAAAAGTGGAGGCAAAATACAAGACAGATCTAGTTTTAAATGTATTTTGACAAAATGTTATTGCAACCGACAACATGCTTGTGGTGTGTGAGGGTTTTATGAGTTTATTTTTTAACCACCGTCACGATGGGTTAGTTTAAGGTGTCCGCGTGTCTGTCTAAAGCATCATATAGCTCACGAATCAATGAACCATACCTATTTAATTTTAATAAGTAGCCACAAAAGGGCGGATGGCGTATTTGTTCGCGAACCTCAATAACGTAGACAGAGAAGGCTCAATATGGATATGAAATGAAAGGAGACAATTAAATACAAACTCTTGACATTTCAAATCCAAAATGGCCGGACAAAAATATTTTTTTTTTATCAATTTATAGTAAACCTAACTCACAACCGTCTTAATATTTATACTCGTTGTTTCAGCGAAAAATTGACGACATTACATCATTTTGATGTTAGAGTACGAAGTACAAGTTATTATTCTGTGGTTAGAGTCTAAAATACATAAATTAATTACAGCAAGAAGCAAAGCAAAGAGCTTAAAAAGAAAATAAATGCCCAATACACCATTTATTTGCTTTTAAGCTTCGATGAATTCAAAACAGAAAAAGTTTTATTTTATAAAATCTGTTAAAATATTATATCATAAAGTAATTAGGCAAGAACTTTTAGAAAAGCGCTACTACGCCTACAAAATCTGCTTAACAGAATCGTGATCAAAATATTGCGGAACATTCAATAAATATCCTGAATACTAACTTAAGCGTAATGAAAATACGATTACTCGGATCACAAACATCTAAGAAAGTATTTATAAGTTGTGCAAACATCCAATAACAAACATATTGAGAATTCGAGCGTTCTTAGATTAAATGGGTACTCGCAAAGCATTCAATATTACTCGGAAAATGTTGTTGGAAAGTCTCGGCAGAATTTCGGGAAGGGTTGCCGTGCAAAGTTAAAATAAAAAAATTATAATAAAATAAGCCATTATTGCTGATTACAGGGTTAACTTAAAACTAACTATTTACGTGCTTATATTTACAGCTTGTCTTGCGACAAAGGCCTCCTCCAAACACTTCCATTTTCATCTCTCTCCAGCTACTCTCGTCCGTCGTGTAAAGTTTTACTAATTTAAATAATAGATAGTTTTAAAAAATCTTATTATTTATTTGAAATCTTATATCTAATATTTAAAATATCCATGTCACAATGTTAGTTACCGTACTCCTCCGAAACGGCTTGACTAATTTTGACCAAATTTTATATGCGCATTCAGTAGGTTTGAGAATCGGCTACTATCTAATTTCCATACCCCTTAAATAATTTATAAGGCAAAACAACGTTTTCCGCGTCAGTTAGTGCATATATAATAGTGATCCTGTCAAAATTTGTCATTCATGTAAATTACTGTTGATTTTTAGGTACGAACACACAATTTTAATTTATCGCTTGGCTTGTAGCAAAGTTCTATGATACCAGGAGTCATCTAAATAAATAAATATAACCACATACTAAACCATTTCTAGTTTGTAATATAGTTGCTGATACAACTGATATACTATATCAATCAATCAACATAAGACCTGGGCTCTTGTCCGTGGAGTTTTTTCCCAGGTAGTTCTATCTTCAGCCAAATCCTTGACCTCGTTATAAGATATGACCCTCTGGTTGACAGTCGGGCATGGTAACCATTTCGTTTAACACTATTTACGATATAATTTAACATAGTAACTAACTAACTATGATGTCTCGGTGACCTCGAAATGGATCCTGGCCTCCGACACTAAGAGCCGCCACTCTTCTCTATCTTGTGCTGTCTCCTGCCAGCCTGAGGCATGAATTGCGCTAAGGTCTTGCTGCACATGGTCTTCCCAGCGATACTTGGGATGACCGACCGGACAGGCCAGTTATTAGTCCCAAGAATGCTCGTCTCACAGCCTGATTATCTCCCAAAAAAAACATAATTTTATATTAGCCTTTGTTCGCATATTGGCTATCATTCTGTTTCTCGAAATATCGCAAGGATAACTTCTATTTGGTGGGTATTATTTGTCTATTTATAGATACTACAGTGTCGCTTTTAACCATTTACATGTATACTATTAATTACCACTTCAAAGCTCATAGTCTCACAAACTGTATGAATAGATCGAGAATAGCTTTCCCCAAATCCGATATTGTGTCAAATCGCATTATACGTTTGGCACTCAGCTCACAAGCATTTGGGCCAAACTGTACCGTATGAGGATTCATACGGTACAGTTTGGCCCAGGGCTAATTAAGCGTCTGGTCCCAAAGGCTTTATGTTCTGAACACGTGGTTGCATTATTAATGAAAATTCCGAATCGTACGTCAAAATTTTAAAACTTTATCAACCAATGCTAGGCATTGCTAAGTAAAAACTAAATTTCAAATTAAATTCAAATTCAAATTTGTAAAAAAAAAAATCCTTTATTTTTCTCGATATAAGAGCTCGCGTTCTCCTTATAGTCGAAGGTGGAATACAAAATGTTGTCGATAATGTGAGTGATTAAATAACGACATAACTTTCAGGAAAAAAAATGCCCGTATCTTAGTCTGATCATTATAACTAGCTGAGTTACAGGCAACACTATTATCACTACGAGCCAGTCGATGAATTTAAAAACTAGCGAGTAAATCTTTAATTATTTCAATCGGATACCCAAAACCAGCATAGAATCTGCTTTCAAACTCGGTAGCTTGTAACTTGAAAACTAGACCTGATTCAACTTAGAAAACTTGTTGAGGTTGATAAACAAGATATATTATAACATGAATGGATATTTCGGTAGCGTAAATTAATAAAAATGTATTAGTAAATAATTATTATATATTTTATTTCTACTTAATATAGTATGTTCTTCACGAACAAGACTTTTGTAACCTAATTACTATTTTAAAAGCTTGTCTTTGTACACAGTTATGCATTGACCCTTCAGCCGATAATTATGAATTAACTGTTTGTACATACATATTTTAGTTAAAGCGCTATTATACCAAGTTTCGCCACGCCATACAAATTTGAGCAAAGCAATGGACGTTCGGTTTCAGTGTATTTTTCAAGAAATTAATTTATAATTCAGCAACTAACTAAAATATTGAGATAATAAACTCTAACGATTCTATACAATATCATTATTACCTACAAATAACAAGTAAGATTAGTTGTAGTATCTTTATTACTTTCAGAAGCACAACATTTTTTTACTTTAAAACGGCTATTACTTTCAAAAAATAAAACTATCGAGCAAAGTTTACATAATCGCGTTTTGAAGCTCTACCAATTTTTAACACTGAATTAAAGCTATAAAAACTGAAAAAACTGTAGGCTTTTTTATCATTTATACTGGATTTTCTAGGAATTTTCAAAATATGCCATTTTGCTCCTAAAGCACCTTTAACCTTACACAACGCAGTAGTCAAAATGTAACATAAATACGCTTAGCAAATATTTAAACTCCGTCCTTAAGCAAAAGCGACTAATTTAAAATGTACGCATTCACTAACAAACGGATCCTTAAAGTTTTATTGGAACAAAATAAATAATTCTAACATTAAAACATTTTGTTGGGTAATCGATAGGCAAAATACTAGGCTATCGATAGGCTTAAAGGTTTATTTGTGCTTGTTTATTTTGCTAGTGATTTTATAGCAAAACTTTATATCGGTTTATGCAAAAAGTTTTTTTAAACGATTTAGAAAACCTTATGAATTCTTTAAAACGATTTAGAAGCGTTATGAAGAATTAAATACTTAATTATAATAGTGAGTAAAATTAAAAATCACATAAGCACAGAGTTTTTTTTATAAGATTTTATTAATTTTAATAGCTGTGCCCCGCCGTTTTACCCGTGTTCCATGCTTTGCAGTCCTCAAAAGGAAGGTCGAAGGGAATCGGCTTGTTTGATACTTTCGGTCTTTAACTTCGTATGAGCTAAGTTGCCAAACCTTCATATCAAAAATTTATAAGATACCTACATTAAGAAACTTTAAATGTCTATAAATGTATATAAGCAAATAAATAAAAACTTATTACATTTCAACGGGTTTTAAATCGTATAAATTATACTTTAGTCCAAAATCTATGAAAACCTGAAAAATTTACAATTGGATTCGCATTTTATATCAAAATCACAGTAACACAAACTAGACACTAGAAAATTGACATTGAATCATTTTATCATATACTTTTGTAATGATATTATATTATCTGTCTTTTAACTTTGGTGTAATGAATAAATTATTTGTATTTGTATTTGCACCTTTTTACCGCAAAGTAAAAACGACCTTTCTAGTATCACGTGGAAAATAAAATTATCATTTTACAGGGAAGGAGGAAAAGCCGAATATGTCTGGACAGAACGTGAAGCATTCTTAGCGAGGACAAAAATCGCGAGCACATAAGCATCACATCTTGTGAGCCCATTCGCAAGTTACCATAGATAATAACCTACAAGGAGAACGGTATTTTGTATGCTCAGCTTTTTATGAGATTGAGATAAAGTTTTTGTTCTATTTTTTGTTTAAGATAAAACTTCAAAGATAACAAAGTTTTGTTTGTAATAAGAGAAATTATGTTTGAAGTAACAACGGTTTTTAAATGACGTCAAATGATTATATTATAAAGTTTTTAACTTTTTCTGTTTTTAATTGTAAATGTTTTTTGATATTTGAATTAAATTGAAATTGTTTTTTTTTTTATTTCGAAATAAAAGTAAACTTAAAAAAAAAAATCAGTCACCCGAGACTTATTTTTTTTTCAGAAAGCAATCAAAAATTATCACTACCGACAGGATTCGAATCTTCGTATTTCGGGACCCTTAGACTAATGGCATTCGCTATCACTTATTAGCGAATTGAAGTGGTAACAAATCGTCATATTACGTCTAATGTATATGAGTTTCACATATCAAAGAGCCCAGTCGACAGACTACGTCACAACAATTCATTTCAAACGACGATATCGAATTGAAGCATTACTGAGTCAACTTATCAGTAAGCACCAAATTTCAAGATTATTTTCCGGCGCTAAACGTATCTACAACAGAACACGCGTCGTTTCGAAATAATGTTCCACATCTGCGTTCTTTTCTTGTAAGGACTTGCACGTGCAAGCTCATCCTTTGCACAAACACGGGGCAAGTTTTCAAAGGCCGAGGTTCTTGTTTACTGAGAGAAAAGTAATACACATCCAAGAGTATGTAAATGGATACAAAACATGAACGGTGCAAGCCAAATTTCATATACAATTTTATTTTAAATGGGTTTTTAGGTACTTTAGATAAAACTTAACACTCAATATACTGTTGACTTTTAAAAATGATTTCTAAAAATATTATTATTTACTATCAGGATTTGGAGCTTTTGTTTGGATTTGTGATTAGCTTTCGACAGCGTAAATTGAAAGCCCGTGTTTCTCTCGTGTTCACATTTAAATTGGGCTTGTTTATGACAATGACATTCATTAAATATATAATTTTATCTGAATAATTGTGTCAAACCGACTAACATTTAGGTTTATTTATTTTATCGGTATTAGCCCGTCATTTTTCATCACAATCATTGGTGTTACAATTTTTTTTTAATATGCCTTATGGAAATTTTAGTTTAATCAAATTTGATTTTGTATATTTAAATTAAACAGAGTATTAATTCAGTTTTAGTAGTTCATTTGTTGGTGAAGACAAATATACAAATATTAAAATACCTATGTAGATGTCTTGTATTTTTTATACATCAGCTTTAGTTAGACAAATACTGGTCTACATAGAAGGCAAATTGGGAGGCTGACATTACTAGCCACTAATTTCATTAAATAATTACAGAACTAAATTAATATGGACTACTTCCTTAAGTAACAGGCTGTAAGACACATACAATTCTGCTTGAGTAAACAAAATACTCTTCTAAAATCTGCAGGATATTATACAAAGAATTATAATTGTTATTCGCACCTATTATCATTATTTTCAACTTAATTACAGGCCCTTTTGTCCCACACTTGACCTTATTAACGGCCCTTTGTAACGAGCTTCATATTAATATTGAGCACCTCTTTATTGCGAGCAAATTACATGCTGATATTAAATGTTATTGCTTTATTTTATTAAAATGACGTTGGCAGTACGTGATATGTTATAACTTTAACAAGTACAACATAAGATACCTTTAAGTATAAATAAAATAATAAATAAATAATAATCATTTATTTTGAACCAATAGGATATACAAAGCAGATTAAATTATTCTATAATATTTACAAAGTATCCTTATATTTATGTCCTGAAAGAAAATGAGCGTGCTCCTCAGAACTAAGCGAACTTGTATCTCTAAGGAGCAGCTCCCCCAAGTGTGGTGTATGCATTTCTTACACAATCTACCTTATACTTTACTATTTTAATCATCATAACATTATCTTATTTTCGAAAATATTTGGTTTGATTGGATAACTTAAAACTGACCCAATACTAAAGATCATTAATCTGACAGCTAAAACTACCCCAGTTAAACATTAAGTAGACCACAAACTTATCCTTGTGGAAGTTATAATATTCCGACTTCCTGATACATTGATCCGGCCACACACTGGAACTCCCGGAAGTCTCAAAGGACGACGAAAATGGTAGCGGAGATAGTCTTATCTTCTCAGACGTGGACGGACTAAGGCTATAAATGCGGGTAAATGGGAGCTTCTCTGACTTAATCCGTAGTCCGCCAGTCCTTAGAATATTGATTCTTTTTTCACATATTAGAACCAGCCAAATTAGCATAAGATTTTTTACTTTGATACCCATAAGTTAATGTTTTTTTGTTCGGTATCTGGTTTTCTTCGTTGTTTAGAGATGTGAAGAACTAATTGAAAAAATATAGTATGAGAAATAATATCAGATACAAAATTAATAAAGAAAATATGGTAGAAGGTTACAAAATTTAGTTTGCGAGGTTAACCGTTCTCATAATGACTATTAGTATTTTTCAGCATGGCACATGGTAGTTTGACATAAACTGGTTTTGACCCCTCTCGACCCGTCCCTAGATTCAAACCCAAATTACAAAGTTAAGATTTCAAACTCAAACAGCGTCCTGAAGATTCGCAAGTTATCGGATGGTTCTACTGATTAGGAGACTTCCGTAGCGTCTGTTATTTATCAGTGTAACCAACCTTTCAAAAAATCAATAAAGAATTGAATAATATTCGATGATTCTGGCAAAAACACCTTAAGAGAAAATGTACTATAGTTGAGATATCAATTTTATAATGTGCCTAACGAAATAAAAAAATAAAATGAAACCAAGTTTTTAACCCCTGACGCAATAACGCCAGATTGTTATACATTTGACATGTCTGTGTGCGTGTATGTATATGTGTGTGTCTGAGGCATCGTTCCACCCGAACGCATGAACTGGGTCTATTTTTTTTTGTTTGAAAGGTATATAAAAGGTATAATAGGCTTGAGTGTTTTAGCGCACTCTGATGGAAATCCCAGGGGTAAAAAATGTTAAATGGTTTCTATTACAAAATGTTGGACTTAGTATACAGTTTTGTAATTTATACAATTTTATAAAATTTTGAATCAATAGGTTCTCTTATCCTTTAATGTTTAAACGGTAGTTCGACGAGGCGTAGCTTCTTAATTAATTACACGACTGTATTTGAACAACAATAACAGTCAATATGTCTTACGATGGTGATGCACGGTTGAAATTGATGGTACGCGTATAACCATATATTGAATGTTCAACAAGTATACGCCTTCATGAAATACGTCTACAATACGCCTATAGAACCAGTGTACGAGAACCCATTTTGAGTACCTACCCCAAATACCCAAGGTTTCCCCGTTGGTGGATTTGTCTATACAAATACAAATAATTTATTGATAACACCAAAGTTAAAGGTCAATTAATATGATATCATTACAAAAGTATATGATATGTATGATATACCTATAAAAGAGGCTGAAAAAAAGTTGTATGGCAGACATACTCGAAATAGTCATATTAGGCTTATATAATTTATTTACGTCTTTAAGAGTGTGTAATTAGTTAAGTTTCAGTTTTGTTTCAGTTTTTTCATGTTATAATATCTTCTTTATAATTCGACTTGCTGTGCCCGTGGTGTTTCTTACCCACGATAATCCTGGACAAAAAAAGTATCCTATGTCCGTAACCTGGTTCTAAGCTACCTCCCCACCAATTTTCAGCGAAATCCGATCAGCCGTTCTTGAATTATAAGTGGTGTAACTAACACGACTTTCTTTTATATACAGTGTAAACTCCATGTTACGTCACTCGATTTAACGACAAACTCTCTAAAGCGTTGAAATCAATTGGCTTAGCTTATATATATATATCCATACAATGATACATTACCTCTATTTAACGACCAAAAGCACAGTCCCTTCAGTGTCGTTATAATATAGAGTTTACACTGTATATAGAATAGCACCAAACGGCTAGTACATATTAGCATTCTGGCTGCCTCTATTACTACATGAAACACAATTCCACATAACACATTTACCAAAATATAGATTTTATAAGCAGCTTTGCAGTGATAATTCCAAAATTATGTTGAATTCTATCAGACCGTGACTATAATTTCGTTATTGCATCGTAAACGCTTTAAGTAGCTAATCGATAGATATTGATGGTAATAAAATTGATCGGCGCAGCACCTAAACTTTTCGACTATCGACTACCAAAAACAAAAATGGGACACACCACTACACGTACACTATCGTGGTCCGAGACAACAATATGTTTGCTAACTATAAAATTTGTATAATATATAATTAGTGTCAATAATTTACAAAGAAGTAGTTTATTTTACTCATAACAAAGAAAAATTTCTCCTAAATTTCTAAGGAAAATTAACTTTTTGCTTCCTTCATTATGAGATAATCAATGTTGTATAATTGTGTTTTATCTAAAAAAAATACAATCATATTATTATTTTCCTAACTCTTGTTTTATTGTATTACACTATCGTAGTCTACAGAAATGGTTCAAGCAAAAAACAACTAGGTATTTTTTGCCTTTGTATTTTATTTTACCACACAATTGTTAGTTTTAAAGTTAAGCTTGCCAGCTTTTTTTATAGTCCGGTCAATTTAAATATTCGAAGCTACATAAATTCCCATCGAGCTGAAAATCAGTAAGGTCGTTAAAATATGATAAAAAACAAAATTTGAAAGTTCCTATCCTTCCCCTGTCCCTTTTTAACAACCTTACTGATATTCAGCTTGATGGGAATTTACATATGTACCTTCGCTCTCATTTTTAGGTCTAGATCTCAGACTACAGGCTTTATTCCTGTAATTTGAGGTCTAGATTTAGCGGACTACAAAACTGAGGAAGAGTTTGATTTTCCTTTAGTCCTTGTAGGTGTCGTATGTGTAGTTCATAAATTTTTATTATGAAAGTTTAAGCTATGCAATAAGGAGAAGAAATGGATTATATTGAAGGAATTTTCATTTTAAGTTAAATCCATTTGTAGGGTCTATTTTTTATATCAAGTTTACGTACGGATTGAAACTATACTGAAAAAATGCGTAGGTAGATCTCGATGAGATAGCCTCGTCATTTTCATCAGATCTTCGGTAGCTGCTGATGATATGGCGGTTTTTTAATAAAATGTTCCGGAAACGGGCCTTTGTGAAAGGATTTCGATGGTTCTGGGTTTAATAAAGTGCTCGTAAGCCGCGAGTGGCAGTTTGACTAAGTGTTTTATATTAGCACAAGGTTAGGAAACTTTATGCTATTACGCCTTTCATTCCTTTAGCTTACTAGTTTTTACTGAAGAAGTATTTTAATTTACAATAGCTTTTACATGTATAAGGGTTTTTGTTATTACCTGTTTTAATAACATTTCGTGGTGTTACCCGCATTAATAAAATAATTATCTATGCTTGTGTGCTAATCCAATGTATGATAGATACCAAATTTCATGTAAACGTGAGGTGTTAACAAACGTCCACATACACATACTAACTTTTACATTTACTAACAAGTATGACTGATAGAATTATGATATTAGAATCGAAATAAACAAAACAGCAAAATGTCTTGACTAAGTTTAAACATCATTGTGCTTGCGACTGCACTACGCTAACAAAATTACGAGATAAAATGTTTTTTTTTTTGTCCAACGAATCTCTTAAAACATTTATTTCATATGAAGCCAATACAAGAGATATTGCAGATTATATATCATACTAGCTGACCCTGCAAACGTTTTTTTTTACCTTATGTAAAAATTTAAGGATGAACAACCCTTAACACTTACGGGTATGAAAAATAGATAGTAGCCGATTCTCAGACCTACTGAATACGCATATAAAATTTGGTAAAGATCAGTCAAGCCGTTTCGGAGGAGTTCGGTAACAAACACTGTGACACGGAAATTTTATATATAAGATAAGATAAGATAAGAAGATAAATATGTATCTGTATAAAATATGTATGTATTCATATAAAATTTAGTAAAAATCGGTCAAGCCGTTTTGGAGGAGAAAGTCTGTAAGTAACATTGTGACATGGAAATTTTATATATTAGATAATTGTTTAATGTACTTTGTCATTTTGAACAGAGGAATTTACTGTGTGTTTTGTAAGAACACGTATGTCTGAAATTGACTTGAGTACTTACGTACTCGTAAGTGGCATACTCCGGATTTTTTTAGTGTCTGCGCTATTTTATAAAAAATAAAATAGAAAGTATTTACTGAATTTTTCTCAACGAGCTTTTATACATATTGCAAAGTTGATGGTCCGTGCCGAACGCAATAGGTTCAAACTAAGTGCATTTGCATCTACTTACGCAAAATTGTCTTATACAAAAGCATTATAAAAATAAGTCTCAGTTCTTAACTTTGTTTTATAAAAATGCAATACTTGAAATCCTCATCTTTTTTTTCAGATAATTCATCCATAAATAGAAATAGACACAAGAAAACATTTTAACTGTTTCTTAATACTGTTTGCAAAAAAGAGTAAATAATGTGTATGTTACAAGTCAATCCCTTTCATTTGATACCTATATTGAGGAAGTTGCGAAAGAATTAGTAATCTTGATACGATTTTCTTCAAATATAGCTAAGAACATTCTCGCCTAATACATCTATAGAAAAATCTAGATGGAGATCCGTTTATCCGTTCGGGAGTTACGATGCCAGAGACAGACAGACACACACTTACACAAACACACAGAGACGCATCCAACTTATAAAACCCCGCCAGTTTTGCGTCGGTGGTTAAAACAAATTGAAATGATTAACCAAATCAAGGTGTTAGAGCAGAAGCGTAAGTAAATTTGCAAAACCATTCATAAACCGCAAATCTTAATGTAAATAAAAACAATTATTTTTATCAATGATTAATTATTTTCATCAACAAAAACCGGGATGAGTGGAAAGAGGATAGAGAGACCATTGCCCAGCAGTGGGACGGAACCGGCTAAAATAATAGTAAAAATTTCATCAATTATTTACGTTCTATTGTACGAGGGTGGATGGAAAAGTTCGCGGCCTAACACATACATACTTAAACTATTTTGTAACTGACCTCATTCGAATTTACTCTCTGGTTGTCAAATTGTTAAATTCTATCGCAATAGCACATTGTGGCACGTCGTTAATAATTTTGTGTTGTTAATTTTTATTTTGACTTATAATCTGCCCAATAAAGTTTTTATCTATCTAGCATTGACTGTATTGAAATTAGGCTGAACTTTGTGTGTCTTGCTTTTAAGCCGCTTTATGGAATTCAATTTCGAAATTAGGAATTTCAATTGGAAACCTTTGATTGATGATTAATACCTAACAACATAATAGAATTTCTCAATATTTAACGGATAACTAAGTTATTTACTTACTAGAGGTTCTGAGAATATCTCGAGAGCTTGATTTATTTATTCAGGCTATCACTGGTAATTAACCTAAGCCCATTTGAGAACGACTTCAGTAAATAACGAGTATAATTACATAATTTCTTTTTGTATAGGTTGGTGTCCATTGGACAGTCATAGCGACTAATACAAGCACTGTGATATCCAAACGTGAAAGAAAGCTTTCAGTTATATTTTAATACTATTAAATTAGTGTTTAGTAGGGAATGGACATTGAATCAACACAGGCTTGCCTAGAGTAAGGTCCAGCGGCAAACCAACCTACCACTTTGTATTATCTCAAGTTAATCTTAAGTACAGCAATAAATAAATAAATAATAAATATTAGGACACATTCACACACGGCTGGTTAGCCCCATACTGAACCATTTCTAGCTCGTATTATGGTTGCTTACACAACTGATATACTACATAATAATATACATACATACATATTATATATAAATACATATTTAACACCCAGACCCACAGCCAACAAATTTATTTATGCACAAAGATGTTGACCGGGTCGGGAATCAAACCCGGAACGTTCTGATTAGCAGACCGGCATGGTAACCTTTACGCCAACGAAGTTATTGTTCAAACAATATCCTTGTCATAGTGTTAAGGCAGAACTGGCGGAACCAAAGGATATATTTCGAAAATTCGGGAAAAAAGATATTATGTTCTATTTTTTCTTCTTTAAAAAATATATGTTCCATTTTGTTTTATTTTTTTGTTGTAGTAGTGACGCGCTGTATAAAAGTAAGGGTTTCGCGAAGGTCCGTGTCCAGACTTAAGTTTCAGTTAAGCGGGATCAATGTATAAATCTTTATTTCAGCTCCAAAAGCCTTACCTAAAGCCCCGTTAAGTAAAAGTCACTCTTTTCTTCCTTTGGCCTCACTCGTATTTCTTAACATTTGAACCGATTCCAGAAAGAGGATGCAATGTTCAACTCGGCTGCGAAAGAAAATTACGTTTAGAAATAATTTATTAATCAATTTTTTTTATCGATTTTTACATAAGAATATATTTATTATTTTACTTTTTACAGCTAGGAACAGTAGGGTGCGTAAACAAACGAGCTAACGACACTCTAGTCTCAGGTGGAGCGGGCCTTGTCTAGAAAAACTGGCTTTCAAAGAGGCTGCCAAAACACACTGTTAGGTGCTTGGTGACAGATTTTACAACTTTACTTCTAGACTAAAAAACGACTATGCAAATTATGCTTCCATGTATAATTATTATAAATATAAGTTCAGCAAACAGCTGATGTAGCGAAATATATTTTCTTGATTTACATGAACTCATAATATCGTTAACTATTTATCAAATTATATCTACATATAAATATGTATCTATATAAAATATGTATGTATTCATATATAGTATATCAGTTGTGTTAGCAACCATAATACGAACTATGAGTGGTTCAGTATTGGGTTACCCAGCCGTGTGATAAATGCAACCATGTTAATATATGTTTTAAATCATTCAGGTTCAGCGTATCGATATTTATGTACATATCCTTAGACACTGGAAGGCACTAGCCTTCATTACACGGACGCGAATGCATCTAGTCTAGAGTGTTAGTGGGTAGGTTTAAAAGTACAATTAAAATCGAAAAAAAATTGAAAGTTTTTGAAATTCAATTATGATATTTATATTCTGCTTGCCTAGCTACCGGACTATAATAGTAACCACATCACGACCTTTACCTCTCTGACCTTGCAAATATTCTTACTCCACTCGCCATCAGCTTATGATAAACTCCCGCAATGTATATAATGCACGTCTACATTTACTTAGGCCTGAGTGGGGTAACGTTACTTAAGGCACATTACCGCATCACAATGCCCCTCGTTATGAGTGCTCTATTATTAATAAAGGTAAGCTGCACCTCTATAATCCTGTAAGTCTGGAAACCTAATGTCCGATGGTGGGGTCTGTTGGCATTAGCTTCTGAATATTAAACACTTATTCTGCATATCTTTGTTTGTATGTAAGCACGTTCGCTATGCAAAAGGACTGAGTATACGTTTTATGATTGTAACTGCTACTTAATTGAAAGGATTTGAATCCTATAAAGAGGATCGGTTATATAATAAGTACTAGCTGATAAGTAATAAAGTTAGCTAATAAGTACGGCAAACGTTGTTTTGCCTTTAAAATAGATAGTAGCCGATTCTCAGACCTACTGAATATCCATATAAAATTTGGTAAAAATCGGTCAAACCGTTTCGGAGGAGTACGGTAACTAACATTGTGTCATGGTTTTTTTTTTTATAAAAGACAATATTTCTACCCTATTGACTCGTGCGTTACTTTGCGGAAATCCATTGTAAATAGAAGAAAAAATTAAATATTTAGTGTACTTCCGCTGTGAACTGAAAACCCAAATTGTCTAACCAGCCGTGTGTGTAAAAAAAACTATCTCTAGAGTCTACTTCGTGACACCAAAAGTCACGGCAAAAATACTTCTTGCGACTGTAAAATGTTGCTTGCTTGTTGTATGTGCGCCGCGGAAACCGTTCAACAACGTGATGACGTCATTAGTGGCGGTGACAACGACGTCATTGTTCGGGCGACGTGTGTGATCCCTTGAGACCGCATGCTCGCTTGTCGCACTTCGCAATATTTCACGTCAAAGCTTTTATAGAGACGTGAACGTTTGTAAACTTGTTTGTTGCCGCTACGACCGCTAAACGTTGCTTAATTTTACAAAAATGAAACGCCTATTTATGTTTGTTATTATTATTTATGACTAGCTGACCCGGCAAACGTTGTTTTGCCTTAAAAATATATAGTAGAAGATTCTCAGACCTACTGAATACGCATATGAAATTTGGTAAAAATCGGTCAAGCCGTTTCGGAGGAGTACGGTAACTAACATTGTGTCATGGAAATTTTATAATTCTTTATTGGACACATAGATAAAAAAGGCATAGTAAAAGACAATTAACTTAAAATTTGTGTACCACAATTGGCGGCCTTATCGCTTAAAGCGATCTCTTCCAGGCTACCTTTGGATGGAAAGGAATTTATAAACGACTAAAGAAGGACGTAGTGTACAATAAAGAATAATAAAAAACATACATATAATATTAATAATCTTATCTTAATTTATATAAATCTCGTGTCACAATGTTTGTCCTCAATGGACTCCTAAACCACTTAACCGATTATAATAAAATTCGCACACCATGTGCAGTTCGATCCAACTTGAGAGATAGGATAGTATAAATCTCAAATTATAGTCGCAATTTTAATTAACTGCTAATTATTGTCTGTTATTATTTGACAGTCACAATTATCTGTTAACTCCAAATGATTCTAACTGATGTCGATACCTTTCGACTGGGTTGAGTAAGTAATCAATAGATGGCACTGCTATGGTAAATCTACGAACGTGTCATATAAGCTATACTATCTATTTTTCATACCCTTAAGTGAGGCAAAACCTAGTTTGCCGGGTCAGCTAGTATTATATATTAGACAACAGTTTAGCTCTGAGAAGAACTTTTGCGTATGTGTAGTTAAAAGAACAAAATAAAAAAAAAACCGAAAATTATTAGACTTTGCGCACGACCGCTGCGATGGGAGCCAACCTCGCGACTGAGCCGCGGGTACCTTACTCCTCAGAATACAGAAAGAACCAGAAACCGTGAGCGCGCCTAAAACTGAGGCTACTAAAACTACTCCAAAATGGAGTAGTTTGACGCGCGACCGATCAGTCACTCTGTGACCGTCGGGACGTACGACGCTGTACCAATTTAATTAAATTATGCCGTCTTATGTCGTTCCTACCTATGCAGCGGGTCTATGAAAGAAACAGGATGGGATCACATTTCACGTATAAGTATCGTATTTAGGTATCAACTTTGAATAAATTTCTATGTTTTCAATTGTCATAGATAATGAGGCATCCATCTTGTTAGTGTTGCCAGTATAAGAGTTTTGATTTACCCTTCTTTTTATTACCTCTTGAGGGCTTTTATTCATTGTAGAATATTAATAATTAATTTAATATAAAATAACCGACTTGAAAAAGAAAGTATAAAACATCAGAGCAGCCTGTGTGTACATAACCAAATAGTCCTATTAAATAGTATGTTAGTATCTATGAAAAATACCTAGACATAAGATTTCATCATATATCTAAATTTAAATTTTTGTTACTAAGTTCAAATTCTAAGAGACAATATTATAAAAAGCTTACTAAGCAAAAAGGAAATTAAATGAATTTTTTTCTAAAGCGTTTTATTAAATTCAATAAATCTATCAATTTCTTGAGACAATTAGGTAGGTACATAATTATAATAAAGATTAGGACAATTTTTATTCTATTAGTATCTCACCTCCTGGACTCCCAAATTTTACCCTAAAAACGGGCACATAATGCCTGAGCTAGAACATTACGCGGGTGGGAAGTGACGCGGGCGGCATTGTTTTGATTTTTGGACACAGCGTGTAGCTCGCAAATACAGATGAACGCGGCTTCTGGTACTTTCTGTATTCTGAGCCTTACTCATAGATCTAAACACCCCTCCCCCGCACACGCCCTCTTCGCAACGGGCCGTGCAGCAGAAATCGTAATATTTTAATTTCACCATAACTTCAAAACCAAACGTCCAATTTTAATCATTCAAAGACCAAATATTATCAACACAAACTGTTCTTATTGATGAAATAATTTATTTTGATAAGGATTAATAGTGTATTGCTTAAAATCGCTTCGTAAATAAGCCATTATTTCTCGTACAAAGTAAAGGATAAAAAATGGTTATTGTGGGTTATTCCTAAGAGATAAACATATACCATCACGGACTTTTTTGTAGACCTTTTTAAGTTGTACAATACTGTAGTAAATTGTTTTGATCTATCTTGTAGGATTCAGTCAGCGTTTGCAATGTAAGCGCAAAAAAAGGTTTTTTTTACGACCTGACATTAAAAACCTCAAAAATTGTAGCCTATGTGTTATTCTGATGTATAAGCTATAGCCTATGTGTTATTCTGATGTATAAGCTATATTGTGGTAAAGTTTCATTCAAATCCATTCAGTAGTTTTTACGTGAAAGAGTAACAAACATACATCCATACATACAAACTTTCGCCTTTATAATATTAGTAGGATGATAAATGTGATTTAAGAAAGAATTGACGCAGAGTTTTTTTTTTGTGTATAGATACACGTCTTAAATTACTAAGTCAATATCAAAAATAGAATTAAAACTAAACCTTATCAAATAACCCACCCGTGACCGTTGCCGGTGTAAAGGCGCTCAAAACGCTAGCAGCATTGCCGCTCTGTATTGCAATCTTCAAACCAACAAGGGATTCACTTGACATTGTCTTCTCCACTATTTTTTTACACGAATGATAGATATACAAATTATAATGTGTTTTTAATGTTGTTGGAAATTGTAAATTGGCACTTTTAGACTGTAATTACGGCCATAGAGCGCATAATTTAGGAGCGTATTTTAAATAACAGATAAACCAATCCAACCATTGTAGGACGATGGTAGCAGGCTGGATGGAAAATTTCTTGTTCCTTGGTGTCTTGGCGATCCCTGATCTGGGATGCCACGAAGGCCCCACCTCCGCTAGCGACGGTAGGGCCACTGAGCAGGTCCAAGTATTCATAGATCACTGCAAAATATGAGAGTCACACTGTCTATGAAGAAGACATCATGCCCATGCTTGGTCTTGTGATGATATTGAAAAATATAATTAAACAAATTTATTTTAATTATATTTGATAAGAAATTAAAAGTATTTATACGAGTAAGTATGATATGACAATATGTTTTATTTTCTAAGTATTTTATATTTGGAAGGTATATAATTATCATAATTAATTTTATTGTAAGCTAAGCCACTGTACCCTTTCCATAAGAGCGATGTGTGCTCATGCAAAACATTTTAATTGCAATTTAGTGCTGCGATTATTATCACCAGTATAATGATACAAATTTTATATCTCTCCGTCTACATCAGTATTTTTCGAGATAAAAAATATCGAGTTTCTAATTGCTTACAAATGTTTAAAAATACACTCTCATAAAAACTTAACACTTAAAAGTACCAGTTGAGTAGACTTTGAAATCGGATGATGAAAGGGCAAAGCTAGTTTATGCTTAAGCATACACATGTAATACGTACATTGCATACTAAAATATACGAGAGTTTACTGGGGCAATTCTTTGAAAAAACAAAACCAGTCAGTACAATAGTATTTCGTGAAACTCCAAACTGCGTTCTATCGAAATCTTGAGCTTAATCTAACTTTCAATCAGCTGTTCTTATGAAAATACAGATTTCTTTAGTGACAAAAGAAAGAACTATAATAATGTACTTCCGCTGTGATTTGAAACCAAATATCAAATAACAAAACAACATAAAAATATCAAATAAAATTTGCTTATTTTTATTTTCTTTCCGCATAGTAACGCGTGAGTCAATAGGTTCTTTAGTGATCTCTTGAGTGACCTTTGCGTAGTGATCACTAGTGATGTATCGGTGGATAGTAACCTATTTATCGATACCCTAATTTGCAAATCTACTAACTCCTCTACAGACTTTTTACGGGAAATGCTCAAAACGTCATTGAATTTTATTTAGACAAATAAAAAGTAATATAACTTTTTTTTTATTATATTAATAAAGATAAAACATAGTTTTTCACGGGATTTTGGTTTTTCTTTATTGCGTAAAATAAAAAATACAATGAAGTTCCGAGCCTCTCCTTTAAAAAACCCACAGAGGAGTAAGTAGCTTTTCAAATTAGGGTATCGTTATAGATTTTATTACTATAAGAGCGCCAACCGAGTGCCGTGACCCGGAAAAGCGTTGCATCCGTCTCACGCGTACCGGTGAGAAAATATCCGGGGTAATATGTTCCGGCCAACTTCCGGGGTATCCAGTATAATCCCGGTGCAATTTGTCGGCGAACCCTCCATGTGATGATGGGATGGGACACAAAGATTTATCTTTTGCATTTTTTGGCGCCTGTCACTAACGTAGTGAGTGGCAACAAGCACTAAGTTAAAAATGTAAGAATCTTGTAACATACAGTCATGTACAATGTGCTTTGACTTTCTTGGTATGTCGTAGGCGCTTAGCTTCATCTACGAGTATAGCTTAGTTTTGTATGTCAGAATCGAGCGTGACCGTACATTGAATTGAGATGTGGTCTATAATCCTGGACGTGATCAGAACTGAATGTTTTATCTTGTTAACATTAGACGTGTTTACAACTCATTCTAGCATAGAGAAGAAGATTATATCACTACACATAATTAAAAACATCTTAGACCTGAACGATGACTTTTTGGCCTATTTGTATCATTTCGAAACTTTTTTTCTCTTTTTTCCGTACCTATTTAAAAGGTAAAAACAGTACTCTATTACTAAGCCGATGCTGTGTATCTGTCACCAGGTAGTATCTCAGAAATCGTGATAGCTAAAATGCTGACATTTTCTCTAACTATATATCGGTATCACACATAATTTATAACATCTTAGACCCGATAATGACGTTTTTTGATTTTTTTCCCCCTTTCTTTCCCTTTTTTCCGACATTTTTATATTATTTTATTTTGATGTCTAAATTTCATTAAACCATAACGTCCCAATCTATCAACCAAATTGAAAATACACAGAATTTTCTTCTATTTTAAGCTGCTTAAAAAGACTAAAGTAATGTAGTATTACTTTCGTAATAACCGCTTTAGTTCTGAACTAAAGTAACGTTCTAGAAGACCAAAGAAAACATTTTCATTGAATGATTTGGGTTGTTTTAATTCAATCAGGCCTGTGGGACTAACGAGGGTTGCTTTGAATCAACAAAAGGGTATGTGTGAATACACCAATATTGTTTATGTAGGAAATAGGATTTGCTAATCTATTTAATCTATCAGAGCGTTATACAGAGTTGCTGTCAGAAATTGACTGGGCTGCGGCCGGCTACTATTACAGCTAGGTATTTTTTTTCTATAAAATTTTTTGGGCTATTTTAAATCAATTTACATTTTGTTTAAAAAGTTTTGAAATTCACATAAGTTAACTATAATAGTATGCTGGTTAGATACTCGTATATGTGATTTTCACTTTAGGTACCCAATAAAAAATATTGCTAATATTGGCAGTAATACACTTAAATTGAGCTGTTAAAATATATTTATAGTTAGAAACAGACATAAAGGAAGGTACTAGAGTAGCCAATAGACAGCCTCTTAAAAGTTTAAAGCTTATTTTGATGTCAGCCAAAAGATCTCGGCTGTGAAATTAGGTAAGTACGGGAAATTTCATTTCGTTGAGAGCTGTAGAAAGGAGGGTTACTCAAAGTTTTAACTATGGTTGAGTCGTAGAAAATCATTACTGTTGGAAAAATATGCCTTTATCAATTTTCGTCATAATAATAGTAACACTATATCCGTTTATATTTTTTTTGCAGTAAATGATTAGTTTTAGAAGATAATAATTAATTAGCAGTTTTTCCCACAACGTACAGCAAAAATATTTTTTAAAAACCTAGCGCTAAGTCATCATGTACGTACACCTAAGTTTACCACAAATAAATTTATCTTTATCTTTATTAACCATGATATAAAGTAGTTTTGGAAACGATGTAGATCCTACTAATACAATAAATGCGAAAGTTTGTGTGTGTGTATGTTTGTTGCTTCTTCACGCTCAAACGGCTGGACCGATTCTGATGAAATTGGATTTGAAGATAGATTAGACTTCGGATTGACACATAGGCTATTTCATACCCGGATTAACTTCTTTTTTGTCTCGGATTAACGCGGGTAACACCGCAGGATGCAGCTAGCTATAATATATTTTTTAATATGAAAGCCAATATGCTACCATCTCGTGGTAGTCCTCTAAAACTGCTTAGCCGGTTGTTATCCCGAAATTTGTATTGTACAAAGTTTTACTGTTACTCATGTTTTTATTACGAATATAATTTTGTTCTAAGTGTGCTTGACACGGGTAAAACACAGATAATTTTGTTACAAGCACGTTTTATGTACAAGCTAAGGTAGTTACAGAAATACTACAAAAATTTAAGAATATTAGCATCTCGGCGGGTCATACTGCTTTATATAATAAATAGGATATGTGACATGTCTTCACTCCTATAGTAGGGCATGCGTTCGAGCCACTAAAAAAAACTCACGCACACAGGGTCTTCAAATTCAAAACTCTGTTGATCGAAATTAAAATGTCTTGGATGATGATTGTAAGCCACGTGAATCATTAGCCGCTACAGGTTGACCGAGCTTTGCTCGGTATATTATTATTATTATTTATGTTTAAGTCTTTCAGCTTCTCTCGTTTCCGATGTATATGACGGCGCGTTCGATCTGAAGAGCGGGCGAGTTGCGATGTCAGTGTCAGCTGACACTGACTTGTGACTAACGTCGGAGGCCCGCTCTGACGCAACAGCCAGCGCTAGCACGGAACGCGGAGCGGCAGTTCGATTCGAGACAGCAATCGGTTCGCATCGTGCGCAAGCGCTACGTGTTGGCTGGAGTGTCGATCTAATAAGCGGAAATAATTGTCAATCTACCTACCTGCGATTATATTTTGTGATTCGATTGTAATACACCTTCATTATAAATTGAGTGCCACGTTTTCATTTCTCCACGCCTGAAGACCTACGCTACCCACATCTGCAACTAAAATGGATGACGAGGAAGAACGCTCTGCCGTCCCGTCATCAGAAGTGGGATTGCAACCTTAAAGGCCCACGTAAAGAAGACACATGACGTAATCTGACCCACGTGATATAGATGCAACCGTGACTACCTACATCGAAAAAAAAAACGCTGACGAGCACTAAGATGATCACTGTGAGAGCACGAGTTTATTACACTGAGTCCAGTCGCCAGCGAGCAGACAACTGCATACGACGGATGGCGCCGGCGTGTGAGGCGTGAGAACATGAGGCTGCTCGTGGAGGCGCTGACCCACCTGTCAAATACCGGCGTCCATGTCCGCATCCTCTGGTTCAAATGTCCAGCTGGTCCGGGCGTCCGTGTCCGCATCCTCTGGTTCAAATGTCCAGCTGGTCCAGGTGTCCGTGTCCGCATCTTCTGGTTCAAATGTAGGTAGCTCGATGGTCTTAGCTGCGTCGTGTGTCTTAGATGGCAGCTAAGACCATCGAGCTACCTACATTTGAACCAGAGGATGCGGACACGGACGCCCGGACCAGCTGGACATTTGAACCAGAGGATGCGGACATGGACGCCCGGGCCAGCTGGCTACGGCGCGTATGCTTGTCGGATTGTGGAATACAGGGAAGTAAACTGATTCTAACACGTTTGGTAGTTTTCTCAAATAGTTTTTCCAATGAATGAAGTGAGTAGAACTTAAAGAAAATTTTCTTTCTTGATGAGGCTAGAAACATGTGGTGACTATATTAACAATGCTTATTAGCAAACCGTAGCGCCTGTAGTTCGGCTAGCTAAGTTGATCTGACGCGATCGTCGAAGTTAAGCAATGGTCGATGTGGAGAGTGTTTGGATGGGTGACCATGCACAAAACTGTCGTTTTTCTAGTGGCATTTTCATCTGGGCGCTACCGTAGGTCGGATGACACGTTAAATTATAGTCTCGGCTGTTAGTCTTAGTACAAGCAGTCGTTAAGCCAAGTAAAAGTCCTTCAGGGCGGCATAAGTAGACAAACCAAGCCACAGTTTCAACGCGATATTTTTCTGAAGAAAAACTGCCCGTAGTTAAATACAGTGTGGACTGATGACTTTTTCTTATTGTGAACGATATTACCAGGAGCTTTCAAAGAGCGCTGCAGATTTAGTGTGTGATAACAAGCGTTCTCCATTAGGTTATTTTTCTACAAAAAGATAGTTGCGGAAAATTGAAATTTTGATCACAAATTGTTTGAATGTTTCAGTCGACCGCATAAGACGCAGCAAGTTAATCCAAGCTCACAGCACCCCAACACGGCAGTTACTGCGCGGGCCCCTGTGACTTGAAGCATGGTGTTGAGGGTCACGTGGCATCGTGGAGCTCCAACACACTGCCAGATGGGAGTAGCAGCACACAGCCCGTCACCACCGCACCCAGCGTCGTAAAGCGAGTGGACGTATGCGGTATGAAGCCTGTCGCCGGACTTATAATGCAATTTGGTGAGCAGTTTTCAATTTGGTTTGATTGCGGAGCGGATTTTTCCCTAATTAAAGGAAGTGTCTCTCGTAAGCTAATGTTACGTTACAGAACCAGCAGCCAGCGTCAAGTTGGATGACAGACACCAGACCACCTTGCTGTACGGTGCAGCAGCAGCAGTGGCAAGCAGCCGGGTGACAGCGGCAACCAGCGCATAGTGTGCGCAAGCGGCAAGCAGCCGAGTGGTAGCGGCTCCAGCGTACAGTGGGCGCATGGCGAGCGATGCGTGGATGACTGCGTTATGCAATCCTCATTGGATACGTTGGAATGTTAAGGTGAATGTAATGGTTTTATTTGGTTTTTTGGCGCGGAACACTCGTTATTTGAAGAATGGCAAACTATGTAGTAAAGTTGTGACAATAACGAGTGAGTGCGAGTATTCAGTACAGAATAGATTTAGATTTGTCTTGATCAACCTTTCTTGCCAAGATAGTTTTTTTTTAGTTACCATATTTGTCGCTTAATTGTGGAGTGACGTCATAATAGATGACGAGATTTTAATTATGGTTCGATGTGAAGACAACAGAGCTATGTTTCATAAAGATTTTTGCGTTACTTTAGAGATTACAAAGACGTGCGTAAAATCAAATTTATCCTACGGGTACGCATTTAATTCTGTGCTTTGACGTATTCTGCAAGCGTGGTAGTAATTGCGTACAAATGCCAAATAAAACTCATTTGCTGCTGCTGATTAGTTGAAAGTTTGGTTGAAGATAAATACTTCCATGGGTGGCCGGATGGAGGCAGCTTGACTATCTTGAATGTGTGATGTAAGGGTTCCGGATGGAGGTTCCCTGGAGTTACCAGATGGAGGTAGCTAACTCGTTGATGATTTTTGAGATGACTTTATGCGGAGGCTCTATGGTGGTTTTATTGTTTTGATCTTAAGCGTTGAGACCAGTTTAATTTTTTTATGGCATTGAATTTTGTTCGGTAAACTTTAGCTTCCGTAATTTTACTTTTGAGGAAACGGAAACGATGATTTTTGTGTGTATTCGCTAGATGGAGGCAATGATTTGTGTGTATCCGCTAGATGGAAGCGATGGTAGTGATTGCTTAAAAATTTACGATTTTTGCAAGTTTCCCGAAAATTAAAGCAAAACAATTTCTCTGTAGTCGGTTCTTATTTTGACACGTAATTGAAAGAAATGATTGCAATTGAAGTTCTTATTTCAACACTGTGGGTCAGGGCTGGCCGAAGCGATATCTTTTTACTGCCAAGACTTTCTTTCCTTCAGATCTCCCACACGAGGACGTGTGGTGCGTTAGAATGGCCGTATCGGCGAGTGAGCAACGCCATCTGGCGTCGGGCTTGCGGCTTCTACATCACACCAGGGCACATCTCTCCAGCCTATCCGGAGAAGGTGGTCAAAGAGGTCCACGTCTGCAACCATCAAACTGCGAGGAGTGCGCTGGCAACATCATCGGGTGAGATCGTCCAATTTTTATTTGATAGTGGTGGTGAATGCTCTTTTAGTAGCTACTTTGTCGATTAATTATGTTGATGATGAAGAGGAGGAGGCCGAGACGGCGGGTCGAAGTCAAAGAAATGAGGCGGTATCATCAGATGATGATACAATCTCGGTTGCTAGTTCGCACGCAATGACCGCCACCTCGGCGACCCTCTCAGTATCGGAAAGCGAACAAGAGATTTGATTGAAAAGTGAGTAATGCACTAGTCGTATCATATTCAATACTACCACTTACGAGCAAGTAGGCTACACGTCATATGAGATGACGTCGCGTCATATGATATGACGTCGCGTCATATGAGATGATGTCGGATAGCATTGACATACATCGGTGCTCCAACTGCGGGGCCGTCCGGTCCAGATCGTCACACGAGGTGTCGAGTTTGGTCGAAAGGACACCCCGCAGAGGCTTATTTGCAGGAGGTCAAATAGTGCCACGGAGTGGTGCAAATAATTGTCAATCTACCTACCTGCGATTATATTTTGTGATTCGATTGTAATACATACATTATAAATTGAGTGCCACGTTTTCATTTCTCCACGCCTGAATACCTACGCTACCCATATCTGCAACTAAAATGGATGACGAGGAAGAACGCTCTGCCGTCCCGTCATATATTTTAATATTTTTTTAATTATTATTATTTCTTATTTTTTTTATATGAAATTTTCTAAAAAATATTCCTATGTAGATCGATTTATCGCCCCCGAAACCCCCTATATACCTACAAATTTTCATGAAAATTGTTGGAACCGATTCCGAGATTCCAATTATATATATACTTAAAAGAATTGCTCGTTTAAAGGTATAAGATACTAATTGTCAAGCCTAATCATTTATTACACATTTTGAGGAAGTTTGCTAAATAATTAGTGATCCGCATTTTTAAGCGGCACGGCTCTTCTTTAGTTAAATTTATCTTTTTAACAGTTAAAGATAGATTTAACTCAGTTCTTTACAATTGAGAATTAAACAAATTAGGACTTATAGTTTCCTAGTATTGGGGTTAGTTTTTATTTAAATTTTCTTAATTTAATAAAGCTCAATAATTCTGAAGAAAACTTTCAAGAACATAATGCATCAGTTATAAGTTACTAAACACTCGGTGTTACAGAATTGTGTATTCATCCTTGGAGAGTGAGGATGAACCGGTTTCTTCTGGGCAAGCGCGCTCCGCCTTAGATCACAATAACGCTTACCATTAGGTGAAATGCGATCAGGTGCAAGCCCAACAAAAGTAATAAAAAGAGAGTCTTAACATAATTTTAGTGAGTTGAAATGCTTCCGAAGGCTTCGAAATGCTGGTCATTTCGAAAGCTACCAACATATAGATTATAGGATAGAAAGAATAAAACATTACAGAAAACTATAAAAAAATGTATTTTAGTTAACCTCGTCGCAAAATCATACTCCGCAAAACGCTCTTTGAGAAGATGTTCTCTTTAAATAATCGGCAATCCCATACATATTATATTGATTACAATTCCTTATTTACTCGTATGTTATTTAACTTGTCAAGCAAATACCGACAAAATAATTGTAGTGCGTATCCTTCAACATAGGTATGTAATATTCGTAGGCATAACCTACTTACCCTAAAGTAAGATGCTCGATACATGGTAATAAATAGGCTCTCCTAGTTTTGTTTGAGTATAGGCAGTGTTTAAGGTATACTGGGCTATCAGGATAAGCTTAGTTTTGAAGGTCAATGTCCTCATCCCTCGTCCTCGAATAGTTTTCCTTATCACTGAAAGTCGTGACACATTCGCAGAATTTATTAGAGAGTTTTCTTAGGCAAATATCGTGGTGGGTGCTCAGTTCCTTCAAGTACGACTTGTGTAATCGTACTTTACAGTCCTCAAACAGTTTCTTCACGATGTTTTCCTTCGCCGTGTGAGCGGAAATCCATACATAACTTGAAATTTAAAAAAAAAACCTTTAGACCGTAATTGATCAATAATATTAACTGTCAGATTTAAAAGCAGACGTATCCCCCATCAAGCCACGCTTCATCAGCTAATTGTTACATAATAAACAGAGAGTATTATAACGCCTGACAGTTGTTAACTCCAACAAGATCTAATTGTAGGTTTTAAATACATATTTATATACTCTTACATCGGAAGTAATGAGATGTTACATTAACTGTCAAAACTATCGAAAGAAATTTCCAGAAGCTTAATCTCATGCTCTTATTTAATTATCATATTTTTTTGATCTCTAATCAATTTATATATCATACATTGGTCACTACAGAAATATTTGTTACATCATCATCATTAGCGTCAGGCCAGTTTGTTACTAGTAGTTTAGAAGACTCTGTACAAAAAAATTACTTTTAGTGTCTACATGTTATTTTTAAGAAATGTAGCGCTTTAGGGACTAAGTCTCTGTAATGCTATATTTTAAGGAATAAATGAATTTGAATTTGAATAACATGTCAGGTTAATTCCGAAAACTAAACATAGATGAGAGCAGGCTATACAAATATTGTTAAAGTAGTTTTTAATTATAAGAAAGAATAGGTCGCTGTTTTCGTATTTTTTTATTTAAGATCTTGTATAGTATGAGTATTATGTAGTTGGTAGTTACGTATGAGAAAAATGAATCGATATCGTTTATTTTATTATCACGTGGTCACAACACTATAACTGTCAAATTAGATCTGTAAAAAAAAAATACACGGTTGGATCTATACAAGCTTCTTTTAAACGGTTCGTGATGACCCTGTAGGTGTATTAGCTCACGGAGGCAGAGAGGATCTCGGATTATACGATCAGTTGAAATGTTTTGCGATCAGATTTAGCGCCTTCTCATATTGTTGGAGCAACTTGAGCTACGTGTCGATTGCTATGGTGATTATAGAGGTAAGTTTGGAACATTGAATATCTAATATATATAAACCTCGTGTCACAATGTTTATCCTCAATGGACTCCTAAACCACTTAACCGATTATAATAAAATTCGCACACCATGTGCAGTTCGATCCAACTTGAGAGATAGGATAGTTTAAATCTCAAATTATAGTCGCAATTTTAATTTATTGCTAATTATTGTCTGTTGTTATTTGACAGTCACAATTATCTGTTAACTCCAAATGATTCTAACAGATGTCGATACCTTTCGACTGGGTTGAGTAAGTAATCAATAGTTAGTAATAGTTGTGGAATTTATTGAACAAGTATCTGTGCACCGACGGGCTACCCGTGTTATTTCGAGATAAAATGTAATCGATATGTTAATCCAGAGTCTTACCTATCTCTATGCCAAACTTCATCAAATACAGTTATTTATACACGGTTATATGTAATTGGTGAATACTAGTTGAAAATACCTATAGATAAATATAATTTCAAAGAAAGCATTACAATATTGTCATCCCAAATTTTGGAATAAAATTAATATTTTGAGTTAATTATTTAGGTCAGTGTCATGTATGGAAGAAACTAAAATGACTAGAAGACAATAATTAAAATTATTTGGAACCAAAACAAAACCTACTTACATATAAACTTTTGTACGAGTACTAGAAAAAACTCCGTGTACTTTCATGAATGACATGATTATTTTTCAAAGAATTTAAAAATAAACATTTTAAAAACGAGTAAAGAATACAAGAACTATATATATATAAATAAAAATAAACAATGAAATAAAATAATACTTAAAAAAGCGTGATACAATTGGCAAGCTTATTGCTCAAAGCAATCTACGAGTACTTCAGGTAAAATAAGAAGGTATGTTTAACTAACCTAGTTGTACAGTTTTTCCTTCACGGCATACTTGAATAGTTTCATGACCGCCATCCGGTCATTTAGCTTAGCAATTGCATTGCGTGTGACCCTATTTCTTTCACTATTTTTATAATTTCATTTTCTCATAACGCCACGGTTGCTACTCCAATTTGTTTTTCCATGCTTATGCAAAATGAACTTGCATTTTTTTATATTTAGTAAGGAACAGGAAAATACTTAGTACGAGTAATACGTGAGAAGCAATTTAAAATAAGAGGTAGAATCAAAATGCTGATTTACGCTAAGTATATTTATATTTGAGTACGTCTATTTCTTAAAATATGATTGAAATTATTTGATAATTAAATCTATATTTGGCACCTACCTCATGCTATACATCCTATAAACCTAATTTTAAACTAAATCTCAACGACGTAAACAAGATATTAACAGAATTAACAAAATAATATATAAATCAAAAAACATAATATTAATATAGAAAACTAAATTTTCTTTATTACAATATCTTGCTTTGGTTCTTTTTAGATGTGTACAACCACTAAAATATGACTAAACTAAAAAGCGAGCCAAGTCTGGTTTAGCAGTCAGATATATGGTTGAAATACGAGTAACATATGTGTCACATATATACAGATATTTTTCTGATATTTTAGAAATGTATCAGCCATACTATAACTTCCTGCTTTACCGTCTCGCAGAGCAAGTATTTCTCCATATTTCATTGCAAATGCATATCTTCAAATCGAAACACCACAAGGATATGGTATGTAAGTTACGATGTAAAACAAAAGCACGCAAGAAAATCACCACCAAACGATGGAACGGACGTCCACATTTCTAACTGGTATCACGAATTCAATTCGTTCTCTCAAAATGGGTTGTCGCTGTGCCCTGCATTTTGATCGCGACATGTTTTGTTGGCGCCAATTAATGCCGCCAATGTGCCGGAAATGTCAATTGATTCAATATTCTACGTTCACTGGCACACAAATTACAGTTTCGTTCACGGATAATTTCCAGAAGCATTGCTCAAATTGCAGGCGTCTAACCTAATTTCCATTACAACGTTTATAACTCAGGGTATTTCATATTCTTCTAGTATAATTATCTTCCCTTATTATGGTATGGTTACTTACTTATTAAAAAGTGATTACGTGTTGATTCACGCTACGCTCGCTACGTCACTGATTCAATTTCTTTATTTCGAGCAACAAAGACTCATACATATTAAAAAACTTAATTTAGCATCAATTATAATGATAAAATCAAAATAAAAATAGAAATGTCAAAATAAAAAAAAAAAAAAAATTACAATTTACAATTTCATAATAAAAATTCAATTGAAATTTATATAAAAAAAAATCTAATAACTGGCCCAAAACTAAGACATAAATTTAAGGTTACACATACTGACCTGAACGGCTCAAACGCAACGAATTTTAGAATTCTGTACATGAAATCTTATGAAAGTTTGCACTCTTGCTCGCGTCCAAATTCGCTTCTCAAATGCATTCCTTATCTTAGCACCACTCCGCGCATTCGATTCGGGTTAATGTGTGTACACCTTAAACTTGTTAAATATAGCTTTTATAAAATATGACTTTTGACTCGTATGAAGCTGCCACAATAATCAGTTTACTATTGAAAAAGTATACTTTGATTTGTTGATAGCTTTTTCTCCACAACAGCTTGAAAAAAGTCAAATATTAGACCAAATTACTCTCATAATATAGAAAAAAAGGATCCGTAGGTGTTTCGTTTGATATTTATTTCTGAACAAATTTAAATTCAGATCACGTCTGAGGAACTCTTGACTTGTCATAATGGGACGGCATACAACACTCGAACGAATAGCGCAAAATAAACACAAATTGTTTTCATTACTTTTTGCTCGTTTATTTTGGGAATCAAATCTTCAAATTTTTCTTTATCACAGCGTAGGTAATGACATATTATGTCAGGGAAAAGAATTTCAAGTAATATCATTCCACGGCGTTGCCTGTGTCAAGCCAAGGATACAATAGAACCTAAAAATTAATCTACTCCTAAGATCAAACATACCTACGTTAGTCAAAAAATGTTAAGTGGACACCACGGAAAAGAAAAATCAAAAGAAAAAAGTACGATAAAACGACGCGTGTTATCTTATTTTTTTTTCAGTGAATTTTCGTAAAAAGAAATGAGATTAAAAGTTATATGCTTACATAATTTTATTTACGTAACAGGTAATCACACTCTATTTCGGTCAAAAATGCATTTTACCTGCTATTAATCATTTACAGTTTTTTGCATAGCATTATAATCTAGGAATGCTTTTCACAATTCGAATTCGGTAGAATTTTCGTTTAATTTACTGCATACTACCCGCATCTTCAGCAAATATTTCACAATTTGGAACAACGAAAATACACGATAATATCATACCATGTGATTACGCAATTGAATCTGCTAATTAATCAGTCTACGGTTAATTTCAATATTTTGTGGACAAATAAACCGAGCGAATGAAGTACGTATCTCAACTGCATACTTTTTTCCTTATGCTTCCATACGAAGCCAAAACATACTCGAAGTTTGCAGTTTTATACAGGTAGAAGCAAATCAGTTCTATCCGGCCCTATGTATACTTACTAATTATTTTTTAGTATATACATATTTATTTTTACTTTTTACAGCTAGGCATCTGGCCCAATGTGGAGCATACCTGGTCTGGAATATTAAGATTTCATGCTAATAACTATTTTGATTTTAATATTATTCGTTGTCTCTGTTAAGTTTACTATTCACATATTATGATTGCATATTTTAGCTACTTCATTAAAAATGATAAAGAGTTTTTTAAGACACTAAGTACCTACTCTAAGTACGTAAGAAGACATGGTGGTAAGGCATTACGAAGAGCATGTCAAACATCTGTCGCCAAGCACCTAACAGCGTGTTACGGCCGTCTCGAGAGCCAGCTATTCCTGACTAGGGATACTCCATCCTAGGCCAGAGTGTTGCTAACTCGTGAGCATACCCGGCTTGCTGGTCACATGTTAGATGTAACGAGCAATAAAATAACTACACTGCATATACGTACATACACATTTGAAAAAAGTTAAATTTCAATTTACCTCCCCTGTAATTCGTACAATATCCAGATTCAGAATAACGCCCGAAGTTTCTCAAAATAATTCCTGTCATTTCGCTCATTTTTCCATTCCACGCCTAATAAAACCTTATTTTACATTCTCAGTAAGCGTAAATATTAATGACGCTATTACAATAAAATATGGGTAATCTTTATGACGAGTTGGAGTTTTTTTTCTCCTAATGCTAATTTTACTTTGAGTGAATTCAACTTGAATTATTGCTCTGAGAGATTTCAGCTTGATGTAAGTAATGGTAATCCGATTTTGGAGATATTCAACTTTATTAAAATGTATTAGGGCTTTGGAAATTATGTTCAAGTTTAGGCTTCATACTCGCTTAGTAAAGGTTTCTCCTTATGCAAAGTAGCGGATCCCCGACATGTGTTTTACATGATATAACCGACCGAAAGCCTTAGATGTGGGTAATAATATGATCGACTAGGTACAAAGCTTAGATATTGAAATGAAATCGTGTACAACAATGGCATAAGAAGTAATATTTGTCACTTTTTATTCAATCATAAATTTACATATTCTTTTCTAAAGTTAAATAAATTAAATTAAAGACTCAATCTAAAACTTGACCAGAATATAAAGATCAGGGGTAAAGGCAAAAGGTGCTTAAAATGGTAGCAACATTGCCTTAATGGTGGCAATGCTTAGTTTCTAACCCAGCAACCTACCTGAAGTAAAGTGATTATAATAGTAGTGAAGTGAGAATGGAGTAAGAACAATTTAGTAAGTGAGCAAACCAGAGCCTTAAAGAGAGTAAACAAAAATCTTAAAAAATCTCCGACTGTCCGATGTACATAATATTGTGTTAGCATTCATCTCGAATTTGAAATTTATCACAGTTTATGTATTCTACTAATACAGCCCTTTCATTATCCATATTGAGGCATTTGTGAAAAAATATGCCATACGCCTTTTATGGCGGCCCTCGTAAATAGTTAGGTATATCAATTAATTATATTTTGATCAAACATAGCTAAGACCACTTTCAACTTACACACTTCAAACAAAATAACTCTAAATCAAAATTAGTTCATACGTTTGGGAGTTACAATGCCACAGACAGACAAGCACAAAGTAACATTTTTGTTTTTGCAGCAAAAAACAACTTTGTGTCAACACTATGACAGTTTTCGTGAAGGTCTTTAGTCTAGTTCTTCTGTTGTACGTACCTCTAACATAGCATATACAGGTAAAGTTTTCGGACGTAAACCTAACAGGTAAACAGGTTAACTGCTAACTTCTTTGGCTTCAAGTGTTTTCCGAAGAAAATAAGCTTCGTCTAGAGAGTCAGTAGTTTGGACTTGTTTATTGTTTCTTTAGGTCTTGTTACAGTTTGTTAGACCTACCTTTTCAAGTGTCTTAAGAATTTTGTGAGAACTAATTAGACTAATTAATTCCTTTCAAATAAATTTATATAACATTGTTTTCATAGAAGTTCATAAATGTATAAGAAATAAACTATTAGCAAAAGAGAAGCTTCAACACGAAAGTTCTTTCAAATTTTGAATAAATAATACCTACTTTAGATTTCCTGTGTCACGTAAACAAATTTATATAATTATTTTAGCTGACCCGGCAAACATTGTTATGCCACACTATAAGTGATCAGTAAATTACTAAAATGGTCATAAAAAAGGGCTTGGTGATGAAAAAGTAAGCATTTATGATCGTATATATTTTAAATGCCACATAATAAAAAAAAAACAAAAAATTTCGCCAAAGTATATAAAAAAAATGGTTTTGGTGCATGTTTGCTAGTGAGTATGAGTGTGGATGGACAGATAGGAAGGGGCGTCCTAAGAAAGTATGGATAGGTTGTGTGAATGGTGATATGAGAAGGAGGGGTGTGATAAAGAGATGACGAATGGCAGAAATGTGTGGAAGGAAGAAGCGTTACTGTACCGACCCCACATGAAGTGAAGTAAGGTGATGCAGAATAAAGTCCTAAAGTAGAAGAACACAAGTTGTTTCCAAAAACCCATAAAAATAGTAAGTCTTGCGTAAGTTAGCAGTAAGCCAGTATACGTGTTGTCATATTAGAAAAATAGCTTATCGAAAAATATCTTGTAAGCATCTTCTCGCACGGCGTAACATCTTCGTGTATCACCTCATGACGTAAACTGCTTATCCTACACGATACAGATACTTATCAGCTAAATCGAATCGCTAATAAATCTTCTTCCCACTTCGTAGGCTCACGGAAACTCCTTGCGAAGAGCAGTTATTTTTTATATCTAAGTGTGAGACACATCTGTGTCGGCAAAAATGTATTGTAACACGTTGTAAAGGTGCTATAAAGATATTCGATCCAGCTTTAGTAACGACTGTTTTACGGCACTATTTTATAACGTGCTTTCCTTTACTGAACCTGGAACGTGACGTAGAGGCTTCCTCGTAGACAAATAATAGAGCAGATGAAATGTTTAGCCTTGCCTTCTTTGTAGAAAATATTAAACAAACAAATTTTCAAATATCTTCATTTTCTATATGCTTGAGACGATTGTGACTCGGTGGAGAAACGTCTGCTTTTCAATCTGACGGTCCCTGGTTTGATCCCGACTCTACACTAATGACTTGTTTTTCAACTCACTAACAAAAACGTCGTGAGAAAACCAATATGTTTGAGGATCACAATATCCGAAGACGTGTCATCCGCCATCTTCCACATAGCCAGCGTGGTGGATTATGGCCTTTATCTATGTCCTCGTGAGACAAAGCCCCGTGTCCCAGCAGTGGAAATGTAAGGTGGGCTACTTATACTATACACAGGCACATACGTAAAGTATGCATGTTTTTTTAGTTAGCATTTTAGTTAATTAAGCAAGATTATTTGGATAACAAATAAAATCATTAAGACGAGGATCATGATCATTCTCTTTGACCAAAATATTTAATACTAACTACACACTAACAATGCTTTAGAAGCTATAAAGTATTTTACTCAAGATTATCTCTGTTATTGCATTTTAAATTAAAATAAGTGGAAAATAAGTGAAGCTGATACTGCAGGTTAATAAAATTAAAAAAGAAAGAAAACAAAATGTCAGTTGGGCTTATCCGAGACTAGTGAGTAGGAAACTGGATCACATTTAAGTTAATTGCAGTGACCACAGTTTGACGCATGAGCTACACAGGGTAACACGTAACAACCTAACTAACCACACCAAATTCCACACCAAATTCCTTAGGCAACCTTAAGAATTTGGTAAGGTAGCTAAAGCAATTTGGTGTTCTAGTACAAATAACTATTGTTCTCCGACTCATAGAATGACACCTTATGAATTTGGTGTGTTGGTTAGGGTGTTACTTATTACTGTGTCAGACTGTGGTCACTGCAATTAACTTGTATAATTATATCTAGATAATAAAAATAATAAATATAAGGACTCATTTCATTGGCTGGTTAACCCCATACCGAACCATATTTAGTTCGTGTTATGGTAGGTAACACAACTGATATACTACATATACATACATTTATATTTTATATAGATACATATTTAACACCTAGACCCACAACCAACAAATTTATTTAAGCACAAAGATGTCGGCCGGGCCGGGAATCGAACCCGGAACCTTCTGGTTAGCAGTCCGGCATGGTAACCGTTGCGCTAACGAGGTCGTCAAATAAATATTTTTTATGCTCCAACTCATGGAAAATTGCTTTTGGAATGGAACAGCTTTATTTTGCAAAGTTTTATATACTGAAAGAAAATATTGTTGGTTTATATGTACTAAAATCACATTTAAAACATAGTGCGTTAGTCATAAGCTACCCTGTAAAGCAACCTTTATTAAGATCCGTAAACATGATTAACACAGCTTCGGCGTAATGTTCTAGTAGGTACTATGTGAATTATTTTTTTACTAGCTGACCAGAAAACGTTGTTTTGCCTCATTAAATAACTGTTGCAATAAAACTGTCAAGACAGTCTTTGTAAAAAGCGAGTGTGCCTCGGTGGTAAAAACGTCAGCTTTTCAATCAGACGGCCTCTGGTTCGACCCCAGTTCTACACCAATGACTTGTTTCAAGTTACATGTGAATTTACACTCGCTTTACGACGAAGGAAAACATCGTGAGGAAACTGGCATGTTTGAGGAACACAATATCCGAAGACGTGTGTCACCCCGCACTTGCCAGCGTGGTGGATTATGGCCTATATATACCTCTTTGCTTGTGAGAGAAGGCCCCGAATCCGGAACTTATAGTGGGCGCTTATGTTATGACCTTTTGACAGTCGTTGTAGACATGTCATTGACTGACAGTTGTGAAAAATGCCATAAAGGCACATTATAGGTAAACATCGTAGACAGAGAAAGCAATAGACGGAGTCACATTTCCATCTCTTTTACTCAACAGCGAAACAGCCATATGTAAAAATAACATGCGTGAAAGAGAAAGGCTTATACTGTTTTTCTCTCTGTCGCTGTAACTGTTTGACACCAGCATATTTGTCAGTTTCGGTGTCAAACATTACTGCGATTCTGAGAATTTTGTGTTCTTTCGAAAAAATATCGTTTAAATTCAAGTGTAAGTGTTATTCTCGCGCGGTGAATAGTTTTGGACATCGACAGAATGGTGCAGTGTTGTATTTTGAGTTATTAGAATAGAACAGAACCTGGTTTATGTGATGTTACATTTCACAGGTTGGTACTGGCCTTTTTTATATACAATATATCTTCTAAAATCAATCCAAATATTAATTAAATAGGATTAATTCAAGTACTATTGATTTGGATGTAAAGTTCTGCTTCAAAGTGGTAAAACATGCAAATGCAAAATAAAAACATAACCTACAAGAAATTGAATAAGGGTTGTCATAATCTGACTTTCAATTTTACCCCTAGTTTTACAAAAACCGTTTGCACTGTACTTGAGAATTGCTTAAACAGTCCTTTAACTAATTTAATCTACTTCCATCGAAATATTCGCTCGCTAGTCGGGCTTTTTTTTACACTAAATGGGTTAGCGCTTAGTTTCAATATTCCTCGTGGTAAGCGATATTGTGATCTAAGGTGGACCGCGCTCGCCCAGTGAAGTTAAGCCCAGTTATTTGACATGAAGTTACCATATTATATAATTATCTGTACTATAAGACTCTTTGTCCTGACTTATTCATTCATTCATTCATCTATAGACAACGCAGAGCCCAAACGGCTGGTCTTAGGGTTGTGATTTTTTTTTATTTATTTGGAATATGTATTGTTTATGTAAAATTAAAAATAATGGTATCAAGTTTTTTTGCCAGGGGTGAACTAAGGGTTTGTAATGGGGGGTGAAAGTTTGTATGGAAAATTCTTTATTTATCAAGTTATGTTAGTTAGTCTTGAAAGTTGTTATGTTTGAAGCTTCTTTGATGGTTAAAATAAATTCGTAAAAATATTTGCCAGGAGTGCATTTAGGTATGCTAATGGGGTTTAAAGTTCAAAGGGAAAGTTTGTGTTTTTGCTATTAAATACTTCTGAATTAGAATTTAAGTAAATGGTTCACTTAGTGGTATGGTTCACGTATTCTAGTTACATATTTAAATAATGGCTTGGAGAAATCGCTCGCATCATCACCAAAGTAGCTAAAAACAGAGGTTAACTAGATCTCAGCAATCGAATGAGGAAAGTGTATATAAAATTGGCACGGGAATAGGATACTATAGAGTTTTTCCACAGGTTACCCGAAAAGCGACCTTCACGCGGGCCGCGGGCAAAGTCTAGTATTTTATATTTCTTAATATTTTTTTACAGATTTCCATCGAATGCTGAACTTGTAGAGATTTGGATAGAAGCATATGGTAGATAATATTTTATGATTGGAAATCAACGCAAAATTTCAGGATTTGTTCCAACTATTTTATGGGTGACGTTTTTGTGAAGCGTGGAAATAAAGAGTAAGGAATGTGTACAATAAACTGATTTTGTTTAAAAATTAATAAAACGAAGAAATATAATCTGAAGTCTTTTTCTTTATTATGTGTATACCCTAACCCTAATTTCCCTATCTTCAATGAAATTCTACTAAAGTGGCAACATTATCCGAAAATATCGCTATCTCATGTGCGGTCACACAGTACCTCAGTCTTTTTTTTCTTTTGTCTATGGTAAACATGCTACAAATATAGCATCGTCATCAGCAATCGTAAATTAAGTTATTTTTACACATTTTGGACAATTCACTATTCACGTCTTTATAAATATAGACTATGTTTTATTCCAATGTTTAAGCTATATTTTCGTAAACTTTTTTTTTGCGTGAATGAGGAACAAACCTCCATACATACAGACATCTACACTATTCGTGTTTATAATATTAAGTAGGAAGTAAGAGGAATTAGATAATTCATTTAAATAAAAAAAAAACTTGTTGTACAGCGACTTGATATAGATAACTCCATCATATTGTACAGCGTATAATTTTGAACCTTATGCATATTTCATACTAAAGTTCAAAATCCTTATATTCTAATTTTAGTGGAAGGTAACGAAGATGGAGAGATGTTATCGGAAAACTAATAAACTTAGAGTCCCTCGGTTTCAGACTGGGGATTTTGGATATATCAGACTACGGATAAATTCAAGTCGAGTAAATGGTGATTTATTCATTTTATACAATGTTTTTATACCCAAGACAAAATAAGGTTTAAATTTAGACTTAGCCGAAAAAAGTCCTTTGCCTGACTTATTTACAATTACTCTCATGAAATTTATAGTAAGTGGTATAACTCAGTTAACGCGGTTTAAACCGGTGTGCATCAGACCAAAATCACGTTTATTATATATTTTTGTAGCTCCAGTTATCCTTATTACTTTTAAAGCTTTTTATTACAAAAAGAACCAAAGAATTCCGTGCGTCAATTGTGCGTGTTACTTTTTTGTCTCATTTGATCTAAAATAACTTTAAGCAGCTGTTATAAAGGAACAGTATATTTACATAGGAATATGAATCTTATTTCATTCAAATAGACTTACATTATGTGAGTGGAAATTCTATTAAGTACATTGTAGCACTCGATTTTTTTGCTACATAACTTTAATTTGTATGACGTTGTTGTCATAAAATTACCCGCATACGAGTGGTTAACGGTTTATTCACTTTTGAAACTTTCGGTTTATTAAAGTTGCTTTTAAAAACTAACACACTTTAATTTTAATAATTTATTTAAGTACGTATTTATTCGTGTATATACATAAATTAACATCTGATTAGATTAGTAGAACTAAATTGTATTATTCTTAAATAAAAGTTACATTTTTATGTCTTGTACATTAAAATGCAGCTTTTAAAAGATTGAATTAAAATTTTAACTAAAAAGATAAAGAGCATTAGATTAGATAAATTAACTTAATAAAACATATGAAATTGTTTAAGATGATTAATAAATTTGATCTAAGTAAACAACCATACAGCAAATACCCAAAGCGCATTTTCATAAAAAAGTAGTGTTTAAGCAGGTCATTCATTATTCAGTATATCTAAAAATTGTAATGAGGTATTTCTACTTAAAAAACAAACCACTTTTACAAAGTCCAATTGTCAAATTACCATAGAGGAAATCCCAGCAATGCCTCGTACTATCTATTCTGTGGCATTGCTTTTTAATAATCAATTAGTTCAAATAAATTGGTGTAAAATATTCCATCGGATTTATTTACACCATAATGTAATATTCATAAACTTGCTGATTAAAATAACACGGGTGTAAATTCGATCTTGATTCCACATTAACCACCTGTACCAATAACTATAGATCACAATAATTTAAATATATATCGTTGATATACGTCGTTATACAAGTAGAGATATTTAAACACTGAGAGTGCAGCTTTATTTTAGGTAGTAACTGAATGTTAAATATGTATATCACCAATTTGAATACAAACTAGAGTAAATGGTTTGGTTTAGTTTAGTTTATGGAGCTACGAGTCGTGTGAAATGTGAGAAAAAACGTATTTATTAATCACACTCTACTTTCATTTTCTGCACTAGGTAGCAGAATTAGAGGTCGACCAAGAAAGACGTGGCTGAATTGTATAAATGAGGATATGAAAGAAAAGGAAATGAATGTAAATATGACAGCTAACAGAATCGTATGGAATAGAAAAACTTTTTGAGCTGACTCCCACTAGTGGGAAAAGGTTGAAAAAAAAGAAGAAGAAGCTCTACTTTCATCTGCATTCAACTCTACATTTTCTTTCATAACAAACATTAGTATAATGGAAGCTATGGTAATAATAGTGTCCTTCTAAAACACCTACCAACTGTACACGCAAAACTAGATCGGAAATTGTAAAATTAGTTTACAAATCGGTGTAAACGAAATCGGGTAACCGGTCGATGACGCGAGTGCGTGCGCCGGCAAGAGAATGGCAAGGCTTGGCCGCAACAACATACGGGTAGTTTAACTGGCGAAGCCTTTAACTGCGCACGCGACGGTACAACTTTACACTTTCGCAACCATTCGCCGCAACTTTGGTTAGCGTATATTGTAACAGTGGTTTAAGTGACAATATCCTGGACCAGCGGTAAGTTTTTTAACACTTAACTATTTACTTCTTTCAAAATATAATTTTGTTGGGTATTAAATATTTTATTTGTGTTATTTTAAGGGTATCGATAGCTTTAAACAAAACATCGAAGTTCTACTATTCCTCAAGTCTTTTAACGTAATATTTTTTTGGTCTCTTTTCCTAAGTAATGAATAATTTAAATAACTAATAATTTACCCAAATATTTATATTTATAATTAAAAAACATGTTTTATTCTATTCGAATTAGATTCAAAAGCATTTAATATTTATATTATTTTTGTTAAGCGTTGGTGCTTTCAGGTCGGCATCACAAAAACAAATGAGAACATTCTTTTGAGTAAAAGCTCCTATTGTTGTATATTTCAACAGACGAAAGCTCCTGAAACCATATTGTTTTGCAATATAATGCTGTTATGAAGCCATATTATAACGCTCTGGCTTTTAAAATGGAGAGAGCAAAATGGAAGAGTTTTCCTAGAGTTTATGAATTATTTCTTGAACAATATAATTGAATTGGTTCATCCTTTGTCATTCATCTGGCTTGTTTATAATTGGTTAAATTACAACACAAATCTAAACTAAACAAATCATTATCTATTAGAAAATTCGTGCGCTCGGATAAGTTGTCGCACGTTATAGGGCCGAAGGTTTATAACTGTTTGCCTAAAGATATTACAAATGTATGTAATGATAACATTTTCAAGAATAAGCTCAAGAACTGGCTCGTTCAGGAAACTTTTTATTCCATGGACGATTTTTTTAATATCAGGAAAAATGTTATGTGACATGTATTACAATTTATTTGTATATCATATTGACATTTTCTTTTATATTCTTATTGACATTTTTTTAATTTTTGACGTATAATTGTACAATTATCAATAAATGGTTTATCTTGTTTATCTTGAAAGATGAAATACAAAATAGTTTATTTATTCCGAGCATTTCTTTAAACACAACTTATCAAATGCAATCAAACATGAAACTTTAGAATGATTAATTGGCTATTTAAACTTCCAGACATGGCTTCCAAGTTACTTTGTAAACAACTTGATAATCAAAGTGTTAGAGCAAAGTACTGAGCAAGGTTCACGTGAGGCAAATAATGAAGTCGGTGATTACCTTGCCTATACATGGTTGGGGCCCATAATTTAATGTCGAAAAGATCGAGTGTGGCTGGGTGGGAAAACGTCTGCTTTACAATCCGACGGCCCCAGGTTCGATCCTGACATTACACGAATAACCTTTTTTTTAATTATGTGTTTATTGAAAAAAAAGAAAATGCTTTGCGATGCAGAAGTACGACATCTTTTCGAAAAAGAAATACGCTACGTTACATTGAGTTCTAGTTTTTAACATCGGAGCTAGCTCATTTAATAAATGAATGCTATGCAAATTTCAGCTTTATACATGCATAACATAAACTTTAACTTTAACGTTTCGTAATATAAGGACTCTAATGAGTGCAAAACTTAGATTGTAACAAATACAAATAAAAACAAATACATATACTTATTAATAAAACCATTAGTTACATGTCAAAAAAATCAATAAGTTAATGTGTCAATAATAAACATTTTTTTTTTATATTCACACAGCACAGAAAAGAAGTACCATCCTGTTGTACTAGACGTTTTTATCAATCACTAGTATATCGTCCCGGCTTTGGGCGGGCTGCAAAATAATCTAAGTAGCAAAGAGAAACAACATATAGCCTTTGTTACTTACGGGTAATGTAGCTTCGCAACGGTAAAAGAATGTTTAAATCGGTCCAGTAGTTTCGGAGCCTATTTGCGTCAAATAAACAAACAAAAAAACTAACTTTTCTTTTTATAATTTTATATACACAAATAAATAAACAGGGTATTTATTTATTTATTTATTCATATAGCATTACAGATAATTACATTAACTTATTAGCTAATTAATTATTGTACCCTATACATAGGGTGTAGCTACATCTAACTTAATCTATGTCTACTTATAGTTAAAAAATATTTGAAAATTTAAAATTATATCTAGATGAATAATCAAAAATCTCAAACTACTGGATAATAAAATAAATGTAAATCAGTAAATATATAGCCTATTTTATGTCATCTTCTAAAAAATCTTATATTATGAAAATGATATAACGTAACCCTGTACATCCGGAAGTTTCCCAATATTGGGCAATATGCAATCAAGTCAGAGTTCCCTTGGGTAATGCAAATCCGCGCCTAGCGAGGTTGCATCCTTCATTCAAAACTTATATTAGTCAATTTGCATAAGCATAGGCACCTTCACACGAGGAGAAATAAATAAGCTACTAGCTGACCCGGCAAACGTTGTTATGCCTCACTTAGGGGTATGAAAAATAGATAGTGTAGCTTATATGACACGTTCGTAGATTTACCATAACAGCACCATCTATTGATTACTTACTCAACCCAGTCGAAAGGTAGCGACATCAGTTAGAATCATTTGGAGCTAACAGATAATTGTGACTGTCAAATAATAACAGACAATAATTAGCAATAAATTAAAATTGCGACTATAATTTGAGTTTTAAACTATCCTATCTCTCAAGTTGGATGGAACTGCACATGGTGTGCGAATTTTATTATAATCGGTTAAGTGGTTTAGGCGTCCATTGAGGACAAACATTGTGTCACGAGATTTATACATATTAAGATAATCTACTACACTGACCAAGTTAGGGTTGACGGTTGCGTCTTCGGATATCGTGGTCCTCGAACATGTCGGTGTCCTCAGATGTTTTTCTTCATTGTAAAGTAAGTGCAAATCCACACATAACAAGTCATTAGTGTAGGGCCGAGATCGAACCCGGAGCCGTCAGATTGAAAAGGAGACGTTTTTCCCACCGAGCCATACACGCTTTTTTAATTTAATTGTCTTGACCAGTGCGCTATCGCATTATATTATACATCTCTGTTTTGGTAAAATACTATAATTACTCGTACCATATATGAAACAAAGTCTATTGTCATTATAAAATCTAAACGATAAACATAAAATATTTTATGTCCATCAGGCTCAACGAAATCGCAAAAATCTTCCATTTGAACGGGCTAAAAAACCTATTCTTAAAACCCAAAACAATTTCAGAGCTGATGTACTTGCCAAAAGTTTAATACGGCCTGAATAAAAATGCTAAATATAGGTAATCCGCATAATCCAGTGTGAAATGTTGCATCGGAAAATACTTTAACGCTTATTAAGCCAACACTTTGGGCAATTTTCGATAAAAAGGCCCGTTTGTAAATGGTAATGTGGGCATGGTGGCAACACCAGCCCTAATCTGTTCCCCATACGAGGTCTATAGAGTTGCGCTAGATCTGATATACGCAATTGTTAACATTAATATAATCATAGGCTAATAAATATAATGGACGCTTTACCTCTTGTTGAAAATGGTACTACGTGTATCTTTCGAAAAAGTATCTCCATATATTCGTATTTTCTTGAAATGACTTCACTCGGATCTCGCAATCTGTTATCGTTATATCACTATGCGACTGCAGCGCGTTGCGGAATTTGGCGGCAGCTAGGCTGCACGCTCATTTCACCGGTAATTATGGCATACTTCCGCGTCACGCCGTTATTGTATGGGAGTTAGCAATCCTCTTTAGTATTCTGATCACTGATATAATACATTCAATAATACATTTTAATAATACATACAGTCGAATAAACTCCTCTTTTGAAGTCGGTTTATAAAAACTCTTTTGGTAGTTAACAACACTTCAATTTCTTTTATAAATTGCGTGCTTTTGTATAGAAATTCGTTGGTATAATATCAAATAAAGTTATTAGTATAGACTTTACATTAATAATTAATAAAAGACATTTAAAAACAAAAGACATCTAGAAATACACCCTTTCCATAGATCTGTGTTACATACGGGGTAATGTGAAGCTTTATCGTGTAGGAAACGTGAGCGATTCCGCCATTTTCTAACCGCTTTACTTCTCGAGGTGGCAAGATTAGCTTTTCCCTTAAAAAGGTTCAATTGTTTCCACAGCTGTATTTCACAATATCAATTAATTTCAAATACTGTATCGGGTGGTTTTCACGGTTATATTAAAATTTTACACATCAAAATATGTAGAATTGGATATTTAGATTAGAGTTGGTTACATTTCTTGGATTTTATTGCGTCATTTCTAACTAAATGCACCATATGAGTAAGTTTATGAAGTTTAGAAAAACAAAGATATCCCACTGTTTTATATATGTTTAGAATTAGTCGCATCCACAGTTCCTTGAAAAAGTTTGCAAAAAAAGTCTAATAATGGAAATATGTATAGAGTAGAGACGCATCACAATATTGTGATAGTCAGTTGTAATTAAAACGAGTAATTAGATATTCACTAATTACGCCGATACAAACGCTGCGAACCAAATGACAATAATGGACTAAATAATTATTACCAGTGTTGCTCATTAGAGTGAAATCATAACCGGGTCGATAACCAGGTAGAGCACAACCCTACTAATAGTCGGTTCAATGAATTGAGATAATCTAGAGACAAATTGCTAGTTCCTGATTGGTCAAAAATGACGCGCACAGCTAATGTTTATGGCTGGGATTGGTGAATGCTGTCTATGCACACCATCTCTGGCGAAACAGACTTCAGGTGTTTGGCTTAATTTGCTAAATATACTAAAACCCTATCAAGGAGTTGTACTATCACAAGATTCTTTTAAGTCTTACCTTATATAAGCAATTATCTACATAGTTGATTATAATTTGCCTATTATCGCCGGAACCGTTGATTGGATGGCTCATACAACAAATCCATTAATCTCAGTTTAATTAGAGTACAAAATGAGCAAGACAACTCACATCGTAGATTTGTTCAATTGTTCAAACTGTAAGGATACAGGAAAATCTACTAATTACTTTACCTATGTGGATTACAACATAAAAAGGTTTATTAAGATAACTTATCATAAGTTAGATGCTGGTAAACCACAAACACACTTTTGAAATGCAGCTGAAGTATCAGTTAATAGTAGATAATTGGGGTCAAATTTAATTTAATGCCTTTTACATAAACAATATTTGTTTGTATTGATCGAGCCTCAGTCTGAACCATTTTGACACATTACAAATTTCTAATTGCATTTTGACACATTACAAATTCCTAATTGCATTTTGACAAATTACAAATTTCTGAATGCATTTAACGGCGTTCGGTGTAAATCGATCTCGAATATTTTGAACAACGTCCTTTCCAAAACTTTATCAACTCATATCTTTACAATCACTCGACCAATTTCATTCACATACACAAATATTTATAAAATATTGTATTTAAATGCTCTACTTACTTAATTATCAAATCAGTAATGAGACGTACCGCAATCCATAATGGTTGATAAAAAATATCCGTGTATTTCAGACGAAAGCAAATTGGTAGGGTTGTTTTGGTCGCATCGCTCTTCGGAATAAATAGTAAATTTTTTCAGTTTATTACAAGAGAAAACCTAAAAAAGTATTCAGTTAATTTCGAACCAGTCTTGATAATTAAGATTAAATTTAGACCAAAATCTTAACATTTCTGAATCGCTCGTTAAGTTTGCTGTTTCTGACGTTCTCATTTATATTACTAATTTCTAGTGAATGAAATTATTGTGACAATTAAAAATTTTCTAACTAATTAATCAAATGCCGTATAAAATTTTATAATTTTTTCTCGCTATAAGATATAAGATAAAATTTAATATAAGATTAAATGTCACTAACCTTTGCACTTAACTTTGACATGTCTGTCTAATATCTAACTCAATTTTATCTAATCTGATCGTATACTCTTACACTTATAAAGATAAAAGCTGTAGGTATATGAAATGAGAGCTTTAATTTTTTATTCTGCCTCTTAACCTGTCTGTGGAGTTATTGATCCTGATGTGTAAAGGTCACCTATTTTTAACTTGAAACTTGTTCTTTCATTAGTAGTAGTAACTGTAGTTCCTCGAATGGGAAAAGTCGCATACGCATTTTTTTAATAACTTTTTTGAAAGTAATTTTTTTAAAAGTTACTAAGGAGCAAAAAAAATATTATAAAAATAATTGACATTATTGCCTGTACAACAGCTGATTCCGGTGTCTTCGCGAACGACAGAATTTTATTTTATTACATGATACTGTTAGGGATTTAGGTAAGCTAATTATGAGCCACATTAGCTCAATTCTAAACATTTATAGTTTATGGGTGCTAACACAACTGACATATTACATATACATACAAAAATACCGACCCAGACCGACAGCCAACAAATTGTGTTCCTCCCAAAGATGTTGGCGTGCCGGGAATCGAAAAAGGATACCTTCTGGTTGGCAGTCCGGCGTGGTAACCATTACGCCAACGAGTTCGTAAAATTTGTCTATGGTACGGAGTATTTTTGAATCAGAAGTCATATCTGACCAGTAATCAACTTCGTATCTAAATTCCGACAAATAAGCTTATAAACTATGCACACTAAGCAGTTGCGGCTGGCTCCTGTATATCTAAGTGCTAAGTCCCGGACAATCATTAGCGAGTCATTACAGTTAAACTCCGGGATTAAGCTTAAGTGCCCGGGTTGGCAGTTGATAGATATACGATGCAGCAATAACCTATTAGCGCTTACTAACTGCTTACTTAATTCAATTGCAAATCAATTTTAGTGCAATTACTAAATAAGCAATAATTGTTTCAATAGGTAATTTACGATCATGTAGCGTAACATTTTCGTAAGGTTTAAAAAAATGAGTTATCCATTTTGCAGAGTATTCCTGAACTAAGGATACGTCAAAAGCGACCCCTATAAATTGTATTTTACTTAAAATTTTATAATTTAAATTTGGTAACTTATATACATTTACATATTTTGTGAAAATTTTAAGTGTCTAGCAGCTACCGTTATTGATATATTATAGCAAAGAAATACGAAAAAACACGTTTATTGTATAGGGACCCCCTTTAATATATTTTTTTAATTTTTAGTATTTGTAGTTGTAGCGGCACGGAAAATACATATCTTGTGCAAGTTTCAGCTTTCTACCTATTACGGTTTCTGAGATACAGACAGACAGCGGAGTCTTAGTAATAGGGTCCCGTTTATACCTTTTAGGTACGGAACGATAAAAAGTGTGTTCTGTTTTTTGTTCATCTCCTTTCAGCTAGGCATTTTACCAGCAGGGTGCGTAAGTTAGTTACTTATACTCTAGCCTAAGGTAGAGCATGGCTTGTCCGGAATAGCAAAACCTTTTCAGGTTGGTTTTAGTGCGATAAACTAACAGCTTACTGACTAACGAGTGTTGGTAAATTACAAGAAATAAATAAATAGCTAAATAGTAGAATAAATTAATAGATAATAAATAGTTCGATGATCCGCGACAAAATGTATGGAGATAAAAAGTTGTTTATCCAGATATTCTAAAACCACCTTTTAAAGGTGTAAGTATAGTTACGAGACTAATAACGTATAGTTTGTATTTCTTGCAAAATATTAATAAAAATACAGAGACAACAAGACGTTTAAACCTTATCTTTACTTGAGAATGTTATTCTAAAAAATCTTCGTATGTCGTAATAGTTAAGAAAACTTCGGGTCGGCTAACTCAGGTGATATGACGTGATTATCGATATTAAGCAATGATCGATTCGGTTAGTCTTTGGAAGAGTGACTATTCTCAAAACTGTCGTCTAAAATATCGTTTTTTTTTTCTCTGGACGCCAACGTGGTTCCAAATTTGACGACCTCGTTGGCGTAAAGGTTACCATGCCGGTCTGCTAATCAGAAGGTTCCGGGTTCGATTCCCGGCCCGGTCAACATCTTTGTGCTTAACTAAATTTGTTGGCTCCACAGTCTGGGTGTTAAATATGTATTTATATATAATATGTATGTATGTATATGTAGTATATCAGTTGTGTTAGCAACCATAATACGAGCTAGAAATGGTTCAGTAGGGGGCTAACCAGCCGTGTGTGAATGTGTCCTAACATAAAAAAAAATAACACGTTTAACTGTAAGTCTCGGCTGTTAGTCTTAGTACAAGCAGTCGCTAAGCCAATCAGAGGCCTTCGGGCGGCTTGAAAACTCTCAACACCAGAGTTTTGCCACTAAGCTCATACGAAGAAGAAGATATGTTTAGCCAAAGTGTACCAGTTTTAATTACTTTGTGTTGTAGACCTCTTCAGATAGGTATGATCTCCTACGTTAACCGTAGATAACGCCATCACTACATTTTAAAGGTGCGACAGGCGGCCTTTTATCGCCGACACAGAAGCGAGTAATGGGTGCAGTCTCCCAGAAAATTGGGTTATTCGTTCTAGACCCAGAGACAAACGTGCGAAAAAAGTAGCTACATAAAACAAAACTCATCGGCTAACATGTCAGCGTAAAAGAAAAAGTACATCTCGTACTTGACAACGGGAATAACACTAGTCAGAAGAATTTTTAAACGGCCTGAATTTTTCAGTTTTGCATTTATTTTCGACTAGCTGCGCCTCGCAGTAATTCGTACGTTAATCCAGGACAAAAAGAAGCCTTTGTGTTAATCCAATTCTAACCCATATTCATAGTAAATCTCATCAACATTGGTCCAGCCGTTGGCGCGTGAAAAAGTGACATCGATTATGAAATAAATTTGCGTATCCCACTGGAACCACGTTTTCGGGATAAAAAGTAGCCTATGTGTAAATCCAAGGGTTATCTTCACAGTCAATTTCATAAAAAACGGTTAATGCGCTTGAGCGTGAAGAAGTAACAAACATACACACCTATAGACTTGAAACTCAAATTGTAGTCTAAAGAAAGAAAGAAAGAATGGGAAGAGAAGAAAAGGAAAAGGGATGCCTTCATCCGATATCGAGCCCAAACAACAGCTTGCCTTATTCGGTATGTACCGTCAGTATAGGGGCATGACAAAATGCTGTGTTAAATATTATGCAAATGAACTTCAAAAGGTTGAAAGTGCTAAATACCAAGTACTTACTTACTTACTCTATAAATTTATTAAACACAATCTTCTAAAGCTGCGTAATTAGCCAAAAAAATACAACAGCGTATTATATGTTGTGTTAGGGCTTGTCAAATTTGAGAGATATTCAATATTTCAAGTTCTACTTAACAAACACATCTTTCTATTCTTACCCACCTCCTAGTCTATCGAACTGTGAAATCGAGGCCGCGGCTGTGACTATCAAATGTAATTTTGGGATGACACCCGAATATTTGGTGGCTAATATAGATAAATCCCCGTGAACTCATCATTGGAATTAATAGGATTCAAGTTCCTTATTTAATGTTCTTAGCTGTTAAACTCAATCTACTGTGTTATTGAAACAAGCGAGGCTCTACTGTTTCCTGTTTCTTATCTGATTGAAACTGACGGCGTAAATATTCGTTAGCGATGATTTCAAATTGTTCCGCTTTTGAGAAGGCGCTTTTAGAACTGTTATGAAGTGAAATTAAATATTTACATTACCACAGGTAATATATAAATGTTTAGCTGAAAGAAAACATGGATGGAGTGTGTGAATGAGGACATGAATGAATGTCTGAGTGTGGAGATAACGTCTGATAGAAGTGTGTGAAAGAAGATTTGCTGTGCCGACCCCACCTAAGCGGGATAAGACAAGGAAAAAGAGTTTAATGATTTTTTTATTACCTTCGATTCATATCATGACGTTACCATTTAGCCCCAGCGGAAAAGCAGTTGTGATTGCTTGCAATCAGGATATGCTGCGCTGAAGCCGGTTTTATGGCATGAAATAATACAGTATAATTTGTTTTTTATGTTTTTTTTTATTGTTCATGTTACAAAATAAATGTTTTTTTCTCTCTTTCAAAAGCGTGGAAAAATTTAATTAATATTTTTCCGAGAATAAAATGACCCTTACATATGTCGTGTTTTCACACATACGTCGTGAGAAAATGTTAAAATATAAATGAATGTTTTTGTTATTGTTATATGATACAAAACATTTTTTTTCGTTTCTTTAATTGGCCTTAATTATATCGTTGTCGAGTTTTTATGCAAAATCACCCTAGATCTTTTAGATCTAGAATTATCTTATCATCACTGCATACACAAAGTTACAATCTCCGTATTACGAGCAACCGAGAAATAACGATGTGTTCATGATTTTAAAAATAAAATAATTGTGATTGTTTGTCAATACCTATACAATAAGCGTCTAGGGAGTCATATCGACAGTTTACTAATGCCCAACAACATGTTTGTGTTGAAATTTAATGAAAACAACCGAAATTTTGTCACAATGTTATGATAAACTTTACTTGGAATTTCTTGGGTATTTTATATTTCGTAGTGCCCATCTGACAGCTTCAGAAACATACACATAGTATCAGACTAGCCGTCTCACCAAGTGAAAGGCACAATAATTGCGCCACAGTAAGTCACAGTATACGAATTGCAAAACCTTGGCTATTCACCGGATTTATTTACATCAGATGGTTATAGATTCCGGGAACCAGTGTTAATTAAAAATTTAGTAAACCCCCGACACAATCTCAAAACGAACATAGCCGATGTTGCCGATGTTCGATTTGAAATTTATCATAATGTCTTCTGCTAATAAAACCCTTTCATTTCGTATCCGTATTGAGGTATTTGTGAAAAAATAAGTCATTTTGTAGCAGTAAAAAATATAGCTCAGAAAGCAAATATAGCTCAAGAAACTCTAGATCAACGAACCTCACAAAAAAAAACTAAATCAAAATTGGTTCACACGTATGGGAGCTACGATACTACAGACACACACACACAAACACATCAAACTTATAACATTGTCAATTTTGTGACAGAGGATAAATAAAACAATTAAAGATGAAAACTGTCATTCAATTACTATTTATGATAGTATATTACTACTATGACCAGCTATCAAATCGATAATCAGCCATCCGTGATTCTATTGCAGCAGTTATATTTCACAGTCAAACTAACTTAACGGAATAAATACACAATCATCGCAATAAAATTAGCATTAAGGCTTTCCTGTTTATTTCTACTTGTATTAGCAAAAACATAAAACAATTAGCATCTTGCTAAAGACACTTTATTAGCAAACATTTATTAATATAATCAATGCAATTTGAGACGTTTATTATGTATGTTCTTCAAATTATTACAACAATCTTTATACATTTAAGAAGATGTAACAAATTCAGACAAACGTACCTACTTCCTTCTACGTTTTGGATCTCAAGTCTTGTGACCAGACGCCAAAATTACCAATAAGTACTCTCAACTAAGTCCATATCACAGGGTGCAACGTTCTTTGAATACGGCATATCGACCTTGAGTCATTCCTATGCTGATACTCCTGCGTAAGCATTCGGATCACGTTTGCACCGACACTTTCTGCATTTAAATGGTTTCCATCTATAAACCACGTGCAAAAATCAGCTGGGGCAATAACAATGTCAATAGACAAAGAAAAAATTAATAAAGAAGAAACTTGCTCGGATCCAAAGCTGGTTGCTTTGAGTTAGTCGTGTGCTACTAACAAACTATAGGGTTTTTGCATTGGCATGTGGTAGTTTTGAAACAAATCTTACATTTTTTAAACAAAATTAATTTAAATTATACTAGATAGTGGTGGCGATTCAGCGGCACACACGACTAAACAAAATTTAAAGAAGCCCCGTCTCTTTTCATCTTAGGTGGCCAGAAAGAGACGGCACGTTCTGCACCATAGTCAAACCAACTAAAATCACGTCAAATGTTAAAATATAGGCGACTTTAGTCCGCACTCACTTGTGTCACCTCTAAAACTGCCTGCACATTCCAGATTTGACGTGATTTTAGTTGGTTTGACTATGGTGCAGAACGTGCCGTCTCTTTCTGGCCACCTGAGATGAAAAGAGACGGGGTTTCTTTAAATTTAGTATAGTCGTGTGTGCCGCTGAATCGCCACCACTACCTACCACTAGTAACCCTCAAATATCAATGTATTCAAATTAATAGGGAACACGTATCGATAATACGAAATGAGGATAATTCCATTAATAGGCGAATGTATGCGTGTCTTTTACTCCTTCAATGTCATCGGCTTTACAAATTAGGAACGAAAAATGGTATAGAAATAGGTTACCTGAATTCAACATTTATTTTATCATGAATTAACGCGGGCAATACCGCTAAGCGCATCTAGTAGATAACGAACAAGATATTTTTGTAATTCTACTAAATTACAAACAACATAGGTACCTAGTAAATATTCATCATAGCTATAGATGATTGAAATTCAATCGGCTGTAGCTATGATGAAAATTGACTAGGTACTTAACTTATATGTGTATTCTATCATCATATGTAACTATGTAATGTGATATTGTAACTAATAATAGTTACAAGTTCTAAAAACTCTATAGGCAAGTCAAGTTATGCTACACTAGGTGTGCAACATAACTGACCTAAGCGCGCTCCATCGTAACCACCAAGACTCGACTAAAAACGACCCATTCTTATAGAAAACATACCGTTTGCGAGTTTTAATTTTACCTGTGGCGCCATCTGCTATCGTTTTTTAACACTATGTCATGCTAAAATGCCTGCTGATATTATAGTGGGCTTGTCTATTGTTATGAATAGTTAATTATTATCAAATAGATATATACGAGTATAAAGGCAAGGAGTTTAATGCTTTTCGCACGGACTTATATAATAATAATAAATATCCTTTATTGAAATAAATAACTAATACACTTTTAAAATGAAACCATTGGTGTTGATTTAGTCATGGCCTCTCCCACAGAATTATTACAAGTCTTGGTGATATATAAACAATCAAATTATTTTATTGTTAATAACAGTTACAAAAAAATATATTTATACATATATACGTAATTACAGGTATCGTTGTATTAACAAACCAATGAAATACATGTTGGCGCGAAATAGTAACTAAATCCTTAAATCATGTTGAAAAAAAACTAATATAATCTCATCTTGTACTAATATTAAATAACGAAGCGTGGTAGATAGAGGACGTCGTCAAATTTGCAGGAGCTCTGCACAAGATTAATACCCAGCTTCAAGTCTTTTATGACAAGTTTGATATTCCTGAAATTTTCAAGCATAAGGTATTTATCCCAACAATACGTCAGATTAACAATAACATAAATGTTACATAAAGTACCTTAATATAAACAACATCAGGTCAGATGATTATCAGACTTATATAAGCACTCGAGTATATATTATGTACTTGTATGAGCAGGTAAAAAGTTTCAGAACCGGTTAGGGCCCACTTTTTCGACATAATTACAGATTTGGACCCTCGAAAATGTAGATATCAGCAAAACTCAAGCATGTGACTCCATCGGCTTATTGAAATTCGGTCGGCTCTAATTTCCATAGGTCCATTTCGAGGGACTTGATATGCGCTGAGCTCATGAATAAAGGACACACGGCTGTCTCAGAAACTATTCCATTTAGTCACCTGTGGGCCGCTTAATAAATCATGACCGATGGGTCCTCGATCCCGAATTCATCAGGTCATTAATTTTGTAATGAATATCTACCATTGATGGCAGGAGGATAAGATACATCTTAACCACTATCTACGGAGGTTTTACTCCATAGTAGTTAATATGTGTCTGATCTCTCCCTTATGATTCTCATGACCACTTTAAATTCTATGACCTCTTTAAATTCTATGGCGCTCTATATCTCAGCTATCTGTAATGTTCAAGAATCTTTTTTGTATTCATTTAGCTATTTCGAATTACAGTTCTGTGAACTAGTTTGAACTCTATATCCCTTTGGACTCTATATGTTTTTTTTTTTGTGTCACAAATAAAGAGTTTTGTATTTTTTTACTTTTAAATATATTTTTTGTGTTATCTATTTATTATATTTACTATCTATTAACTACATTTTGATATATATTGCATAATCATGTTTAATGCTTTTTTATTTTTGTTTCAGACAAAATGGGACAAACGAGTCTATTGTTATTAATGTTGGTCGCACAGGCGTATTCGGTGAGTAATTAATTTTATTTGCTCTTGATTAATTATATAATTTAGTAAAAAAAAATAATTATATAAAAGTTTTTGTTTCTTTCATGGAAAGTGGCAGACACAATGGTTTTCTAATTTACGGCAAATTTGGTACCTACGACAGCTTAAAAGTTTGGAGAGACTTGTCAAAATTTGGAAAAATCAATAGAGGTTATATGTGCTCTAAAGTTGAGGTTTGATCACGAGCAAAGAGGTTATAAATGACTCAAACCTCGCGTCTTTTGTTGACCTAATGTAAATTTTTATAAATGCGGCTCAACCACCACTTTAAAAAATGTTTAAAAGATGTAACTATAAATGTTGAGAGGTCTGACTCATTATGGCATCGCTTGTGATTCTCGCCTTTGAACAATAAAATTTTGTTTTAATCAATCAATCAATATTTTATAGCCAGGCTCTTCTTTGTGCAGATCTTTTTAGGGCCTACATATATTATATTCGTCTAGTTGACCTGTAAATATACAGTTTGAAATGATATGAATGTAGTTATCAAGTATTTTTGATTGAGAATATAAAAGTTTATTTATTCTTCGTGTCTTAACATATTGTCATTACTAAGTAAATTTCGGGGATTAGTATTGATTAAAATGTATAAATAAATACTAAAACATATTTCACATACGGTTGGTTAGCCATATACTAAACCATTTGTAATTTGTATTACGGTCGCTAACACAACTGATGTACTACATAAAATACATAAATACTTTATATCGATACATATTTAACACCCAGACCGACAGCCAACAAATGAAGTTCACCTCAAAGATGTCAGCCGTGCCGGGAATTGAACCCAGTATCCTCTGGTAAACACTTTGTATCTTATCTTACAAATGCATGCACCTCCAGACTACACTAATCTAAATAAAAGATAGCGTATTATAATAGCCTTATTCACCAAATCTGTTCTTAAAATGGGGCAAGAGACGATTTATCTCTGTCATCAGACTTCACCGACGGTTTGTGACTCGTAAAATATTATGCGGTCTCACCATAATTTTCCTTAAACATTTTTTGCAAATAATTATCTCTTTTTTGCTAAAACTTAATCATTTTTCTTATCTTTTCTTTAAAGATATCAATCTAGTTTTTGAAGCTGAAAACGCAAAGAATAATTTTGTCACAGTAGGTCTTATAGAATTGAATTTCAGCAGTAGACTGATTAACAAAAAAACACCAAAATATACAATACATATAAACAAAAATTATATAGTTACCATAACTTTAAATCCGGTTCTCTTTCGCAACGAAGGTGCAACCCAGAGAGGTTCATGGCCTCCTCTTAAAACATGTATAATGATACTAAATTTCTTTAAACCATAAAATATTTTGTACACCTGGTCATAAACTGGTTATCTGGACAGTTAATAATTTTATTTGCCCGTTCCATTAATTGTGAATAATTTACTAATTATGCGTCAAATGAGCACCAGTATGAAAATAGTTGGACCACTTTGGAAACAGCCCAGTTGTTTTATCATAAACATTTTATATAAAAAATAAGATTTTGACTAAGGAACTTTTTACTACGTTTATTTTGTGTTTGGTATAAAGGCATTCTTATAGTATATAAAATATATCTCATCTCGAATTAATGCTCTGTTATGGATAAGGATTAAATCTGAATGAAAAACTAATAGGCTTAATCATACTTGGCTAGTTTACCAACTGCTTGTCGGTAAGTTTTAAAGCTAGTGGAAAAGCGAGTATCATATTATTTAAAAGCCGATTGTAAAGAAGCAAAATGACACAGAGCTTGACATCGAGCCTTCGTATACACGTGCCAGTAATATAATCTAATATATAAAATTTCCATGTCATAATATTATTTACCGTACTCCCCCGAAACAGCTTGACCGATTTTTACCAAATTTTATGTGCGTTTTTAGTAGGTCTGAGATTCGGCTACCACATATCAATTTTTAAGCCAAAAAGACGTGCCGGGTCAGCTAGTAATAATATAATAAGTACGTTTGTACTCAAAATTAAATAACCATGTCATACAAAAGAATCTATGACAAGAAAAAAAACAACTGGTGAACTTTCTGACCTGTCGCCTGTAGATGGCAGCTGCCGTATCTAAACTGTATATCTATGCCGCACAGTCCGCTATTGCATTCCCAAGTATTCAAGTATAGCCAGAGTTTTCTATTGTTTGCAAAAACCTATTGTATTTAAATAAAACTTGGTAGATGTGGGTCTAACCACTGACTAATGTACCTTAACATTAACTTGATGTTTGCTTCAAAACACTTATAACAGGTGTTTCTTAGTTGTACTGATCTTTTTGTGCGAGTTTTTTCTCATAGTTATATTTTTTGTCATCTGATCAAGATGACAGTGTAAACGCCATGTAACGTCACTCGATTAAACGACAAACTGTCTAAAGCGTCGAAATCATTTGACTTTAGTTGGTTTAGCTTGTATTCCATTTCTGATTTTTCTTCTCTTCATTTAACGACCACTCTCTATAATGCCATAAAATACACAGTCCCTTCAGTGTTAGAGTTTACACCGTATAGCGAAAAGCCCGCAAAAATAGAAAACATACCTACCTTGGAAACGAAAGAAGTTAAAAGTCTGAAACATGAATAATATTAATATTATAAAGGTTTACATTTTATACTGTTTCATTAATAAGACTGTACTAATACAGACACTCGATTTTACTAATCGAGTGTCTGTACATTTTTCCATGAAACTGATAGGCCGTGTTCAAAGAAGTGTAACAGAAACCAAACAAATAGTTTTTGGGTTTTTTATTTTTCTAATACTTGCACTTTATGGAGCCATCCAAAAATTACGTCACACGTTAAGGGGAGGGAGAAGATCGTTGAAGTGAGACATTGTGTGACAACGTGACGACGTCTGAAAAGGGCTTCCATATTTGCTGACATTACTTTTCAAAATATAATATTGAATATCTTATTATACACTTCTGATTTAATTTCACTATTTCTTAAATGTAAAACTGCAAAGTATGTGTCGTTTAAGTAGCGCAAAGGGGTAGGGTGGATTTGGGCAAAATTGACAAGCTGTGTCAAGAACGGGACAGGAGTAAAAAATCATGTGAGGTAATCATATGGATTACCCCTAATGTTCTCCAAATGTATATGATACACGTACATACATATACAGATATAGAAAAGTTTTCTGTGAGAAACTTTCGAAAAAAAAATATTTATATATAGATAATATACGAGTAACTGAAATAAGTCAATGCATAGTAACGTAGTTAATTACGTTATGTTGTTTTTACTTCAATATTTTGTTTGATTAACAATTTTAAATATTCATACTGTTAATTTTTTCACCTATAACCTTCCCTCAAAGCCATATGTAGAAAACTGGATTTCTGTATAAAACTATACATATGAAATTTGTTTTTTTATTATAAGCCAGATAAAAATCAAGTAAATATTTTAAAATAAAAGCTAACAACAGCCATTACTGAACATACGCTGTCGTAATATTGTCGCAATTATAAAGTGTAATTGTCTGCAACACGGAAACACCCAGAGGTTCTGTAATTGACCGCGCAGGCCAACAGTCTCTCCATCAACTGGTCAAAGTTAGTTATATCTGTCCATATTGTATAAATATACCTGTAGATGTTGGTAGGGGAGAAGGGGGTATTGGGAGTCACTTAAGCAATATATTCTCCAAATCAAACATTATTGTAGTTATGGTGATAGTTATTTATTTTTAATGTAATATACTTTATCAACTATCAGTCTGATAAGTTTCATTAGCTGTAAAAATTATACTTTTCTATTTATAATTATTTTAAAAAATAATGACTTTGACTACCATTGCCCGCACCTGCGGGCAATAATAATCACTATATTTGGTAATGGGTGTCAGCGAATCCTAGCAGTTGTCACACACGTAATCTTCAACTGAATCCCATCCGGTGCAGCTTGCGCATGCCCATAGCCCACAAGATATGTATCTGTACCAAATCTCGTTGTTTCGGCCAAATTTACGAATTTTATGAAGTTCTGCGCTCTGTGCGTTGTGTCAGAAGACAATTACGCTTTATTTGTGCTCCTCGGTCGAGTTTTCGGCATCTGCCAAATAAAAATGTACGATATAATTAATCGTTTGCACGTTATAAAAACTGCGAGTAATGAGACGTGGACGATGGTCGACACCCATTACCCACAGACGCTCGACTCTCATTACCCGAAATGGACAATTTGAAAATTTACAGTTATAAAATAATTATTTTAGACTTTATTACATTAAACGATTTACAAATCCAATCTCAAACGTCATAACTAAAGTTTTAACTTGAACTAATGATTAAAATACATCATAGTAATGGACTTACGTTTATTTTGTTCATGAAAAAATTATATGAAATTGGCGCGAAAACGTTATGCGGCAATATTTTCCTAGCGCTTGGCGTGAACTCAGGGAGCTTTGGGGACCGGTGCGGGGTGCATGGAGTGATGTTGGTTGCGAGGCAACAATAACTCTAGGCTTTTGGTTTCTTTAGTTATTTTAGTGACTACGATTGCCCACTGACTCCCATTACCCCTTTTTCCCCTACTCTGGGCTGTAATTTTTAAAAAGGTAATAAAAGTAATTTTAAATTTTAACGATGATATACTATATTAGGATGTGTGAAGGAGCAGGTTGAAAACCAGCGCTGGAGTACCTAGTGTACTCCCTGCATTATGCTGAACCTGCTTCTTTTGTGCACATACTTTGTATTAACATCCCATGTGATAATTTTTGAATGTAACCACTTATTATGTATGTGTACAATAATTTTTTTCTTTCTTTCTTTATAAGCATTTTTTTATTGAATTGTGATGAAGGTTCAGTTCAGTTTACATTTTTGGTAAAAAGAAAACCAACGGGACCCTGTAACTAAGATATCGATGACTGTCCGTCTGTCTGAATGTGCATCTGTCACCAGGCTTTATCTCATCACTTTAATAGCTACAGAGTTGAAAATATCACATATTGTATATTATTGTTGCCGTTATGTACATTACATCATAAAGTAATTAATTAAGGGAGGCACCAATACAACAAATTAAAATTTGGTACGGAACCTCACGCATGGAGATGCGTGAGATAGACTCACACTTATAACACTTAATTATGAAATCACAAAATTACTACACGAATGAAATACCGAGAAATTGTGGAAGTCTACTATGCGACGAGCTATTGTTCATTTTAATGGTGTGATTAGCTTATATTAAGCTAAGCCATGACCGTTTTGGGTCAGTACACATTTTTATACTCACGATATCAGGCAATATTGTTTTCATCCCTAACTGCAGAGTTTGCTCTTTAGATAATGCGGCTATGTTAAAAAAACTAATTTTCCAACTTATTTATTTCTCTGAATAGCTTTTGATTAAAAACTTTATGAAAGGCCAAAATAGATGTCATAAATGAATAAAACAATCTCGTTATATAATATTGTGTAGAATATAAATAAACTAAACATTGACTTAGGTGTTCAGCTAACTGGCACAAAATTAAACCTTTACCAGCCAATATAAAAAAACGTTTGAAAATTACGAAAAATATTATTTATTAGTAGCAGCTAAATATTTTTATATCTTATATAAAAGGAAACATACGAGTTACAAAATAATATACAAGTATACCTAATAAGCTGCATAAGAACTTAAGTGTAGCTTAAGTGTGATATAAAAGAAACATCTATTGGTCAATGTATAGAAACGTTTTAAATATAGATGCAATATTTGAATCTACTGCAATGGGTCACAGTTCGTTGCACCTACTTAGATTAGCCTTTTGACGTGCCTGCTATATTTAATAGCATCGATAGATAGATAAATACTTTATTATAACACTCAACCGATAGTTGAAAATCACGTATTTTCAACTATCTATGCTTATAGGTATTTATCTTCGTTTAATTTGATAAAGGAGCTAATAAGGCTCGATTTCCACTTCACAGCTCTGTAGTTCAGAATTCAGGCGAAACAGCACAATGCAAGACTGCTTCGTAAATCAAACTGAGTGTCGGGTAGCTCACCATGTAATGCATGTGCTGACGCGGTGTGCGAATATGATCACTGTAGTACGAATATCGCATGATATATCTTCGCTTGCCTCTGTGGGCGAGAAGCCTCATTCATTTTGAGGCCAAATAATAATGTAGTATTTCGAGAGCCTAGGTGAAAATAGGGAATGATTGATGATAAGGTTACGAAACCATTGTTGAAACTCCCTTTTGAATAAAATTTTGTTTGTTGCTTTCAGTTGTTGTTAGTAAATTATTTATTTGCTTTATGTTGTATATATTTTACACAATACGAATAGGATTTTGACTAGCAAGACGCATAACAACAATCATTTTTACTATCTCGTAAAGGAAAAAAAAATCCTATACGAGATAGTAAAAGTGTAGGTTCTGAAGTCAAGATATTTCAACAGGTAACTCCGTTATCTATAAGCAATGCTATACATACGAGTACACTGTGACTAACATAAATTTCAGACATTGACATAAATTCTCCCAAGTTTATATGGGATTATCCGTTTACGTGAAATTTTCACCAAAACATGTGTTACAAAGTAAATTTTCCAATCCGACCATGTCATTACATTAAACGTATAATGGGCCCCTAAAATGTTTTGACGTTTACCTCATTTCCTTTCAACTTTATCATCGAGTTTGCAATAGGCCTAATGAAGGCGTATTTCACAAACGTTGCAGAGGCTAATGTTATGGGAATCTAATTTTACATGCGAGTGAAGTATACAGACTTTGAAGACGTAATATTACCAGACATTTTGACGATTTATTTGTAAACATCTTCTTCTTCTTGTATATAAAATTTCCATGTCACAATGTTAGTACCGTACTCCTCCGAAACGACTTGACCGATTTTTACCAAATTTAATATGCGAATTCAGTAGGTCTGAGAATCGGTTACTATCTATTTTTTATACCCCTAAGTGAGGAAAAACAACGTTTGCCGGGTCAGCTAGTATACATATACATATAAGAGATTGCAAATTATAAGTGAAAAGTTTTCGTGATTCACTCGTTTACGCAAAATGAAAAATATTTATTATACTCGTACTTTTCCAGTCAGTTTTCCAGCGATAGTTCTGTATAAAAATTTGCTTTCGTGTTAATCTGGTTAATCCAGAGTTAAACCAAATGTTATCCTATTTAATTCAGCAAGTTGAACGTGAACAATTAAGAATTTATATTAATATTTGTTGGATGGAATTAGGTACTAGACTAGTAGACTGGATCTTATCGGAAATGTTTAGTTAGACGTATTTCCTAACAGTTTATTTAACATTAAAGTAGTTTTAAATTTTTATTACTTTTCTTTTAAACTAATGTGAAAAGAGATATGATTTGCTATAAATAACATATATTGAATAATATAAACTAGCAGGTATTTTACAAGTATTTTATCTGTTACTTTCATTAAACTAAATCAGTGAAGGAAGGGAAAATTTGCCCGCTAAGCGGCGCTGATATTAGTTATAAAGTTCTGCTTTATTTTGTGGCGCCACCTTAAGGTCTTGACTAGAGATGAGACATCTAAAATTTTACGACACCCAAAAATTAGAGCTGTCCTTCTGGCTCATTGCCAAACTGGTCAATAGTAACACAAGGCAAAACAACAAGTTTATAGTACATTTGTAGTGTAGAAACAAGGCAATTACTGTGGCAGTTTTCGTAACAATGGCGATGGGCCTTGGTCTATTTTGTCAGTATTACGTGAATAGCTGCGGTGGCTTCGTGGGAAATTAATACTTAATTAACAACAAATATAATAAATAATTCACGTGTCATACGCTTTATCTTGACATATTATAAATTCTAAACTTTACGTGTGATTGTGTATATTTGTAACTTCTTTACGCTCAAACGGCTGGACTGAATTTAATTTAATTTGTTGTGGATATAGTATTTACATATTATTGTATATTTACATTTATTAATAAATTATCTGTATCTGTATCTGTATAGAAGATATTACAGCCACCGCGGATCGAAATTGAACTAGATTGACACAGGACCGAGACAGATGGCATGACAGGAGAGAGACCTATACCCAGCAGTGGGATAGAACAGGCTGTGGATGATGATGATGATAGTAAAGACTCTGTTTATTTATATTGACTACTTTTTGTACATGTTACGCCGCCAGGGGTAGCTAGTAGGTATATATGTACACACACCCTGAGAATCATTCGCATTATTCAAATTAGCAGGATAAATTAACAATAGCGCGAAGTTCACAATAATAATATTATTAAACACGACTCTTCATGTCGTTCCGTTGTAGGTAAGAAGGAAAGAAAAAATGAAATGGAAAAAATATTATTGTCAGGTGAGTGGCATCTGAGATGCTACAGGTGGAAATAACGTCTCCAAAATTATTTTCTGGAAAAGTATTTACGGAGGAAAATATTTATCCTTAAACATCCAATAGTGGTTACTATGTTATATAAAATACTCGTAATATGATTTTGCATCGTCCTTTATTACATTTAAGGTGTTGCATGGTGATAGATCAATTTTATAGTGCTCACCTACCACTGTCAAGTTGAAAAATCAGCCAGCAAGCACCAATAAGGGGTGTTGAATAACGGGAAGTGGGTCTAATATATCAAGATTGTAAAAGTTCAACCATATAGTTGACGACCTCGTTGGCGTAAAGGTTACCATGCCGGTCTGCTAATCAGAAGGTTCCGGGTTCGATTCCCGGCCCGGTCAACATCTTTGTGCTTAACTAAATTTGTTGGCTGTGGGTCTGGGTGTTAAATGTGTATTTATATATAATATGTATGTATGTATATGTCAGTTGTGTTAGCAACCATAATACGAGCTAGAAATGGTTCAGTATGGGGCTAACCGGCCGTGTGTGAATGTGTCCTAATATTTATTTATTTATATGTATGTATACGCACATACATACTCGTACAATGTAAGCTACTAAAAACCTTATAAAAAAGTACTTAAATATTATAATATTAAATGAATTTTAAAACAAAGAAAACAGCGCGTTTATTTACAGTAATTTATAATCTCTGCCACAACTCCTTTAATACAGTTTCCGTCTTATGATGTTATGATGCAAATGCCGCATTAGTACGCAGGTGTTACGCAAATTGAATACGTTCAATTATTGCGCCCGAGGCTCTGTTTATTTCCTTTAGCTCTGCCTTGAGGGATTAGAAGTTATCGCCTCGATTGTTCTATATTAAATTAATACTCATTTCAATTCCCTTTGTTTTTTAATACCCAACGCAAAAACAACGGGATGTTTATTTGTGGGACGTATTTACGTATGGTTGTCTGTGGCATCGTAGATCCCTAACGGATTATCCGATTTTGATTTTTAATTTAGCTACTTTTTTAAAAACTTGAAAAATAGTTGAAATAAATGAAATTTGAATTTAGTTTCATGTTTGTGTTAATTGGCAGTGCTTTTAGTTATCTTTGATGAAATTTGGCCGGTATTGACGCCGTCACAAAATAGTGTATTTTATTACATCTCCTTTAATAAGGCGGATTGTTTTTTTTACAACTCTCTTAATATGGGCATCAACTAAGAGCTTGACTAATAGCTTGTCACGGTCTCAACTTTAGAACCATCTACCCCTGTAGTTATTACATGTTAAGATGGTGGTATGGTTCTACAAGTTAAGAGTGGAGACCGCAGCTCGGCAATGCAGTGCGCGATTCTCTGTTCTGAAGAAGACAGCAAATATTGGATAGCAAAGAGAAACACAGGATTGAAAGAAAGAAAGAAACATATATTTTGTGACACAAAGATAAACAATACATAAAAAAACAAGACATGCGGCGTGCCTTGCGAGAGTCCTATGTCCTGTATTAGAAGAATATAGGCTTATGATGATGATACCTAATGAACTAGATACTGCGCTTATTTTAATCAACATGTATTGTAATTTTTTTTATTAAATATAAAAACAGTGTGTATGTACCAAAGAATATAATTAAAAGAAAACTAAATACATTAATTACTGATTAGGTACACACAGTCATGTTCCAAATGTTATTATGAGTAAGAACTAGTACTGTGTTATTGTTGTACTGCATTCTTTGCATTTTATTCAGACTATCGCTGCGGTGTAGACGTGATCTAACTATTTAACATGCTTCCGTTCTTTTTCCAGTGAGTATTATGACTCAAGTTGATTTTACGCATGAAAAGACCAGTATTACAACATTTTACTAAATTTACACGCTTTAATATGAAACAAATCCATTTCCGCCGTTTAATCTGTAAAGTGGCAAAAAAAGTTTTTCTCAGATATACTTACCTACAATTGCAATTAGGTAGGTTTTTTTTTGTAACTTGTTCTGTCTTATCGAATACGAGTACGTGCATTTTAGATAAGGTGATTTTGATTTTCGGAACTAGCGCAAAACTAATCAAAGTTTAATAAAAAAATGGAATATCAACTAAAACACAAAAGAGTATAATATTCATGTATCTAATCCAATATTTAATACAAGTATATACAAGTATTTTTTAGAATAGTTCACCTCGATAATATGATTTCTTAAACCAGCGTTTATATCAAAACTTTATATTGCGATCATTACAAGACCGATTTTATTTGAATTCACATTTTTTTAAAATAAATTATACATAAACGCTCAACCAAATATTATTAGAGTTGACCAGTAAATAGCGTAACAGTAAATTTCCCCCTATTTAGGGAGAATCAGAAACAAAAGACAGTTGTCATCGCTTTACAACCTACGCTTTTTACATTAAAATTAGTATAAACAGAAATAGAAGATCATAAACAACTTTTCTAAATAAAATATGACATTTGTGTATATGCACTGAAATCGGTACCAGATTAGGGCAGCATTCAGTCCTTACCACTAATGGGGTATCGCATTAGCGTGCGGTTTGGTTCCAGATTCAGAATAAATACATTATAATCCATACGACAATGTGTGATACTGTTAGATTACATAACATTATTTGTTTTACTTAAATAAGCTTGTTTTAAGAATTTTTCATACATACATTTGGAATATGCAAAAAAAAACATCTCCCGCCCTTGACAAGGAATATATAAAACTTCATATGTTAACTTGAATGAACATAGTATGTCAATTTGAAGATCCTTTTTTATCATTGCTCCTTAATAATTTTCTTTAGTTAACAGATACTTATTATACTCCAAATAAACCAATTCTTGACACGATATTATTATATCTGATTATAAGTGTAGGTATATCGAATACGAGTACTATGTGTCAATGTCAATTCTCTTGCTTCTACTAACCAAAAAGCTTTTTTTTTCATTTATAGAGAACGTGATTTCGAATTTGAGACTAACACAAAACTAATCAAAGTTTAATACAAGAATGGAATTTTTACTAAAACACCAAAAAGTAATATTCATGCAAATTTTCTGAATGTTTTACGTGAAACAAAATAAATCAAGTAATCGAGACAGGCGTTTTAGCGAAAGGATTTTTATTATTTTACATTAAAATTATGGAAATAAGAAAAAATGTTTTCGTCTGTGCTGGGTAGTAGGTACGTAAGATCGTAAAATAATACAAAGTTGAAGTGTAATTTAACTTCCAAGTCGACCTTGTTTTTTCTTCGTCATTTATATCTAAAATAAAATGATTACAATCTTGACAACTTCCATCATGGAAAATGCCGCTACACCTACTCGAGTCGCATTTATACACCAAGACTGTAATTAATTCTATAAATACTATATTATTCACCTTTATTATACGTCAGGGAAAGATAAATAAACTTATGTTGCTGTATAATTCTGAGCAGGATGATTAATGACATGAAAAAAAAAATGGTTGCCTGTAAAGTCGGTTTTACGGGCGAAGATTTTACGTGACAACGTCTGCCGCGTGCTGCGCGCGCGGCAGACCGATCATAGTTGAGTGGGAGAGAGACGCAAGGCATTCGGCGGGCCTCTCTCTCGTTCGGTGACTCATCGTAACGTTACCGGGCGTTACACTTTTTCATAAGTGACTCCCAGCCGCAACCTAATTTAAGACGTTGTCACGTCAAAAGATAAATAACGAAGTGTGTACAACAACTTTTTTTGTATTATGACCCTCACTCGCCCTGTTATGTTTCTTACGGGTTTACAATAGATACCTTAAAAAAAGTTATATTTCGCTATACAAAATTCATCATCACATTCGATCTGTACGAAAGTTTCTATATTAATAGGTACATATAATGTATTTTAAGCGGCACGGCTTCTTTTATTTCCTATGAGCCGAGTGCCCAAGCTCTAGTGTGAAAGTTTTCAAGCCCCCCTAACATGGCTTCACGACTGCTAAAGTACTGTGTAATTCAAAAAGTACGTCCACCCAATCAAACGTCAAAGAATGAGCGATATAAAAGTACGGATGGTCCTCCTGGTGCATTCCAATTGATATTCCAGATCCTCTCATATGCACATCGTATGGCCATCAATAGGATTATAGTAAGTACAAATCTCAGATACTCCGGTATAAACCATACATATTCTACAGCTACTAACGTGGTCAAACATCTTTAGTAAACGAACTTGTTTACTTAGTAGACGCTGTGATCTAAAGGTGTGTCCTTAATTCATATTATAGAAAAATCAATGTTTGATACTACGAAAGCAAAGTCCCTAATCAATGGAATGAACCTTATCTTACGAAATGAACTAAACTAGAACCTATGCCCCAAGACAAGTGATGTTTGCTTGAGATGCATAGGCTTGCTTTTTACCTCACGTAACTCACCAAAAGTTAAGTAAGTGATTTTGGGGTGTAGGATAGAGCGCTCTCGCCTAGAAGGAACCGATGCACTCTCACCTTGAAGACAGTGACATTCAACACAGTTCGTCCAGTGCCCCTAGAATCGCTTTCGTCAAATTTCGTTATCGAAAAACGACTTGAAATGTATTGGAGTGACGTGAACTTTCAACAGGGCTTTCCGATAGATTCAATTTCGATTTAAACTACTTCGATACATTTCACATCATTTGGGGATAGCGAATTGAAACGATTGCCTAAGGCCACTTTTCTAAGAAAAGATGAAAAAAACGGACATGCTAGCTAGATTTTTTCTTACGACTGCAAACTTGGTTGTTTCAGGTTTTGGTTTAACTTTAAAATTAGCTTAGTCAGTCATCCCATCACTGAGCTGCTCAGTGATGGGATGACTGACTGACCTACTACTACTACTGATGGGCATTTACTAAATGCTCAGTCTGCTCTACTCACCGACCAATCCAATCTACGTTTGTCTCTCTTGTAACGTATCATTGGCGTAATTGCGTCCATACCGACACAGACAAAGACATAATAGACGCCAAACTTAAAGTAATGTTGGGTGGATATCGACTAAATATATAACTTTTTTAACCCCCGAAGCAAATTTTTTCTGTTTCTGTGTGTCTGTCTGTAGCATCGTAGCTCTTAAACGGATGAACCGAATTTATTTCAGATTTTATTCCATGAAAGGGGTTCGTATCAAAAGGACATTTAAGCAGAACGCCCTATTAGCAGATCGTCCTAAAAGCAAAACGACATATTAGCATAATGTCCTACTAGCAACATGACCTAGTAGCAAAACGGCCTAATATCAAAACGACATGGACATTCATGTACACAAAAAAATTTAAGATTTTAATAAAACTGTACAGTCAAATTTTTTTTTAGATATTTAAATGTTATGAAACCAAATGTTATGATATACATAATTCAAATACAGTTCATGCCATTGACATATTAACATATGGCGAGAGTGTTCTTAGCTATGTTTGGTGATAATTGGTTTAAGATGTCCGTAGTCACAAAATGGTGACAGACAACTTTTCAACTCACTTAGGTATCAAATGAAAGAGCTTGACGAGTAGAGTACTATACAATATAAGATACATTTCAAATAAGATAGCCATCGTGCCGGGGATTTTTTTTATTTATTCTTGATATTGTTGTTTTAGGCGCCCCAGTTTATTACCTGGAAGGATGGCAAGCTTGGAGTCAACTTTGCAGGCTATCATGCCGGTATTGGTATGGGCGGGCCAGGAGGTAAAGTATGCATGATTATCTCTGTCTGTTACTGTGTATCTTTTTGTACTTATGGATGAAAATATTTGTAAAGAATTGAACTCTCAATTGCATATTTACCTATGTAACTTAGTCTAAATCTGATACACTAAATACAAAAAGACACACATATATACAACATATGACAGTTTGATATAAATACGCTTCATATTTTTATACTAACACTGCTCTACATATAAGAAAACTTCATTTTTATTGCCTTGGATATCATCGCAAACTTTTACGTTTTCAAGTTCCCAGATTACAAATATGAGAGTTCTCAATGTGCTCGTATTTTCATGACTATTGTATATCTTATACTTGAACAGTTATCGGTATGTTAAAAATGAAATTTTATTGTGCATAATAATTAATGATTGGATACAACAATATATGTTATGGAAATATTATTGTTGTATTTCTTTAAGTTCTTTATTAAATCTTGTTAAAGTTTTCTACCATAAATCTATTTTTATTAAATCTGCTATATTGTACTTACCGAAGATACGTATAATATAAAATATATATATTTTCCCGTCTGATATTCGATGCTTCCAAAGTGCTCGAGTCTCTAATGAAACTAATTTCCATAATGAACGTCCCCCAAGTGGCGTGTTCTAATAAACAATGTAAAATATTAAACAAGTTCAAGCATAATGTAGGTTCTTGACTATTACTACTGGTAGATGGAGAAAGCCTTTTGAGACACTAAAAGACCTTAATATTTTTTATTTATTTTATCTTATATGATTTTAGATCGAAATTGTCTCATAAAAGTTTAAGAATTGGAATAAAATACATTAACAATTGAGACGTTATTTCTTAACTGTATATCAGCTACGTATAAAATGTAACATACGACTGGGCACATTTAGAGTTTGAGCTACACAACACCATACGATTGATAAAAATAGTTTTTACCATTTCTATGCTATATCATAATTATGTTGGTAATAAAGACATTTAAATTTAGGTCGGCTTAGTTAAAACTTGTCTATCAGAATTCTTCCCAAGTATTGTTTTCAAGCTTTATTATTCTTTATTCAGTAAATAATCAGGTTACAGTAATTTATTTAGCTTTAAGCTAGTGTAATTATCTGTGATGCTAAATGAAATAATAAATATTATATATATTTAATAAAATAAATATTTGGACACATTTCACACACGGCTGGTTAGCCCCACACTGAACCATTTCTAGTTCGTATTATGGTTGCTACATATACACACATTTCATATATATATACAAACATATTTAACACCCAGACCCACAGCCAACAAATTTAGTTAAGCACGAAGATGTTGACCGGGCCGGGAATCGAACCCGGAACCTTCTGATTAGCAGTCCGGCATGGTAACCTTTACGCTAACGAGGTCGTCAAATATTGACAGGTAACGCAGGTCTATACGCCGAAGCTGGAACTCCGCACGGACAAAGCGCCATGGCTGGACTAGGCGGACTCTTTGGAACTAAAGGAGGACTTACAGGTTTGTTTTTATACTTTCTTCCTATTTAATGATTAGTAACCTGTCCTGGCTATGAAAAAATCTAACTAACTATACTGTGTGTATTAATATTGACAAGTAACGCGATTTAATTTTTGATAAATGTATAAAAATTTAAATCGTGTTGCTCAAATTTGGAAACCTCAATTTGAGTTCTATTATATGTGTGAAGTTCGAACCACGTCAAGCATTGTATGAGTCATTGCACCATGGCAGGAATCATTCAGATCCATATTTGACGAGTCGACATTTTTTTGGCGTCAATATTTTTAGTACAAAATTCAACACAATAATCAGAATTAAATCACCAAAGGCTATTTTCACAGGCGACCTCCGTATGGATATTATACTTGTACATATACATAGTGGTGAAAAATGAATGTTAATACATACCATTAAAAGTTTTGAAATAACTTTGAGCATAAAATATTTACGAGCCATGTCTGCTGATTGCTTGCGCTGTAAGTTTTCATCAGCCATTTTTGCAAGGCATGAATTAACTTTTTGTGAGTAGACAGACATTAACACTTTTTTATGTTCAAACTGGGAATTTTTACACAATTTATTTTTATGGCTACATCATTTCGGCTTTATTGGTCTGAGCTCTTAGAGAGCAGTAGATTATAATTAGGATCATTATAACCAAACTGATATGGATTCACCCCGAGGAGGTTTAGTACAGTAGTAATGAAATAGATGCCTCGATATAGATAGAATAGAATTATCTCCAATTGTGAGATGAAGTTGCTTAATTTCTCTGAAATGTCTAGTGATATTCTAGCTTATCAAGCTGAAGGCATTAAGGAGCAAATTGCCCGTGCACCTTTGTCTCGCCCAATTCAGAAGGGTGAAATTGTTTTATGACTTTCAAATTCAGTAGCTTTGAGGAAAATTGTCAGAGAAGTTCTTCGTTATTATTTCTTTAAAATGTTTCACTCTTATACTTTATCTTTAAAAACTCATAGCGTAATTGAATGTCGTATTTAAAATTAGTTTACCCCTAAAATTCTTAGTTTCACTAATAAACATCAATGTGAAATATACTTTTATGCAGAAGTTTCAGAAAATATTGGCGGTCTGTTACAATTACACAGTGGCGTTTTAGCTATTCACTTATACTTATGTTTTTTATTTTATATATGAACCTAATGTTAAAAAAACACTAAGATATAATGCAATTAAGTTCGAGAGTCTGGCTTATGCCGCTTGATAAGTATATTTGAGCTCTAATAAGGCTCAAATATGGAATATATGGATGCAAATTAAATATCTAATATTGTGAAATATTTTTATAAAGCACTTTTTCAGTAGCCAGATCATAATATTTCAGTCATAATATTATGGCAACATTTCCAAAATGAATTTACTTATTATTTTCAGGTGGCCTTTACGCCGGAGCGCAAGCATCTGAGAACGTTCATGCTTCAGCCGGCATCGGCGGCCTTACCGCCAACAACGGGTTTTCTTCCGGCAACGGGTTTGCAACCGCACAAGCAGGCAACCAAATCGCTTCTTCAGCCCTGGTAGGTCGCATGAGAGACATGCGGAACAAGAAAACTAATGATAATACTAACTTACATAGAATAAAGCGAAGGGACTGGTAGAAAATGTTAAGGATATGACTTTTTTAAGTGTCTGTTTGTGGTGTGGGATTGTTTTTGTCTGTGCTAAGTTTAAACTAAGTATGTATAACGGAATCGCGTAACAAACTAATCCTAAATCTAAATGTGTGTAACTTTTATGTATTTGTATTAGCCGGAGTATACTGATGATTATATTAATCTACTACTTATCTGTGTTTATTTTTACTAACAGTTTAATACATATTTTTATACTTACTTATATCTATTTTTATGTATACCTACTATTCCTTATAAGTCTAAGTATTTGAATTACTAATAAAATATGTTTGTTAATATTTCCAAGTTTTTGTAATAAACTAATATAACATACAATTATTAACTTTAATACAGGGTTTTGGGAGAAAAGAAGGAAGGTAGTAAACCGAAAAGGGCTTCATTCGAATTACTTCTATGGGTTAGATAGATAGATAAATTCTTTATTGGACACATAAATAAATAAAAAAGACATAGTAAAAGACAATTAACTTAAAATTAGTGTGCCACAACTGGCGGCCTTATCGCTTAAAGCGATCTATTAAACTTAAAATTAAAACTTTTAAATCCCGAAATATTTTGACCCCTTTCCGGTTTAACACTATACCCTTATTTGATGAACCTGAAGTGTTAACTTCCATGCTATAAAAAACCGGCTGCTGCTGTTTTCTGAGGACTAACATACCCCACATAAGTCCTTGCTGGATTAAGGTAAAAGTGTCTATTGACTGAGCATGCTTTCACAATGCACTTTTCTCATTTCACGTCCCGGTTTTTTGGGGCCCCATTTGGAACATGCTTCTATACGTACAAAACAGGGCATTTATACAGGATGTTTGCATAAATAATACTGTTTTATTTTGAAGGAACGATCGAAATTATCTTCAATTTGAATTATATGATTTTTGTCAGTAAAACTAATATTATTGTACATTAACTAAAAAGATTTACCGAAACATAACTGTGTAGCATTATTTTATAACATCTACTAAGTATTAGTACTGTACTAGCAAACCCGGTGAACTTCTTTTCGCCACAAAGTTGAAATTTCCCTGAGTTTCGTTTGCAGAGCTCGAGACCTTTCCAACGAATGCAAAATCATGGAAATCGGTTCGTGCGTTCTGGAATTATAGCTTCAGGAAGGAAAACCCGACTTATTTTTATATAATAGAGATAATTACAATGTTCATATCTGTTTCACCCAAAAAAATCTCATATTTTTGCCCTTAACTTTACTAAGCATACACACTGTATATTGCTTTTCAGCTTACCTTCGTATTGTAATGCACGGAGCTTTTCCCACCCCATTGCGATGCTTCCCAAAAAATGATAAAGGCATAAAACGTTTTCAGGGAGGCCAATCTTCCGCCGCTGGATCTACAGGATACAAGGTGCAGACATTCACAGTTCCCGCAACTGTGGTAAAAGAAACTGAAGTCTCGGTAGTACCAGTTGAAAATAAACCTACGTATACGGAAACTGGGAATGTACATAAAGAAGTTAAATTGGAAACAGATAATGAAGTGCAGCCTTTGCCCTTGAGTCCGGCAGCTGAAGCTCACGCGGATGCTAAGTTTGAAATCAAATCTGAAGCTCAACCAGCTACTGTCTTAGTCAAAGAAGTAAGTCTCGAATATTTGCAAAAATATTAATTCGATAACAATTTTCCATTTCAGAACTTATTTTCATCATCGTTCTTTGCCATGCCTAAAATTGCCTTCTGGCAGCCCCTATGGATACAAAGACCAAGTTTTGTTCATCAGGTTTGATTTTTAAATGGTGTTGGTGTTTGATATGCACCACAAGCTTTAAGACCGCTTAATTACTTATTTTATTCACATTGTTGTCTATAAAACAAATTTAAGGTATCCTAACTGACAGGAACTGCTGCACAATGCTAGTTTTAAACATAAGACTCCACAACATTATGCTAACCCGATGTAATATGTAGTGCCAAAACATGGTATCTTAACACACGATCTAAAATGCATAAAGTTCAAATAAGAACAATCGAGTTATTCAGTAACGAAAAAAAACTCGGTAACGTCTAAATGTCCTTGTGCTAATATAAAAATAAGTCGTCGACAAGCAAAACTAACTTTTACGTAACATTTTCAGGTCTACGTTGAACCTCAACCACAGATCATTGAGAAGACCAAGATCCGTACTCACAACAAACCTCACCATCACCACGTTCACAAGACAACTTACATCGGAGGATACGTTGAAGGAGGCGCAGACCTTCCTCCTCCACCTCAGATCCAAAAGAGAGTAGATGTAGGAGTGGAAGCTTCTGGAAATGCTGGAGTAGAAGGTTCTGGGCACGTAGTAACCAAGTCGACAATCACTAAGCGGGACCCCGGTTTCTTTAGTGACATTTTTAACGTAAGTACTGTTAGAATAAGAATTCGTTATTTCATAATATATTGTCTCAAATCGAGTGTGGTTCGGTGGGAAAACGTCTATTTTCAATCTGATGGCCCGTAGTTCGATCCCGGCCCTACACCAATGATTTGTTTTTCAAGCTATGAGTAGATTTTCACTTGGCAAGCGTTTTAGATTATGGCCTATATCTGTCTCATCGCAAAGAAAGGCCCCGAATCCCACCAGTGGAAAATTATAATTTGATATAAGGCATGTTTAAGCATATTTTTATGCAAATTAGATCAATTCATTTGTCAAATCATATGATTTATCTGAGAACCTTTCCCTTAGTTTATTATTTTTATCGCAATTAAAACATCGTGTTCGAATATATTTAGTATCTAAAAAATTCAGTTATGGTGAAAAGATAATTTATAAGTTAATGTATAAACAATGGTAAGTTATAGATAACGTAATTATCTTTTCAGATTCCAATTTCCACTCTGCAAGCCGTCAGCGATTTGCTGAGCAACACTGCCGCAAACACAAGAGTTTCCGTACAGAAATCAGCGTCAGTAGAAGCAGGTGCTCACGTTTAAAAACAAGCTCAAGACCAGTTTCAATTTTAATACGTCTTATATTACTTTAGTAACTAAGAGAACAAAATGAAACGGAGAGTCAGTGTCCTAATTTAGGTCTGAATTCTAAATGACAGTTCGTTGGCTGCGCATTGAATTCATTATAAGGTGGTTTTGATTTCAGCCAAGCCTTTCGCAAGGCTGGCAACTAGGTTTAATTTTTTAATGAAAAAAATATTTTATACCCAGTTTTTATATCAGCGATAAGGCATTTAAGGGAGCTGGTAGGAGAGGACGGCGTATAATCTTGCCGCTTCTTTCGGCTCGTAATCTTGATGATATTTTTATCTTCTAGCTTTTATTACGTTTTTATTTTTTACGAGCGCCCTCTTTCTGCAAACGATGTAAGCGGACTTGTTTTCGAATAAATATGTTGCACCTACTTACTTACATACATATATATTTCGATACGACCAAGAAGAGTTGATATGTAGAAACTACATTCCTACTTTGAGTGTTTTCTACGTAAATGTTTTCATTTTCTGTATTGATAAAATAAATTTTTGTTTTCCGCTTTGCATATTTTACAAAGGTATGTGAATTTTGAGTATTTGAAATGCCTTTGGTATACATTCTGTGTTACACTATTGGTACAATATTTACAATTTATTATATTTTTTTATGTCGATGTGCCTTTATAGCGCCAGGTACTCATTAATAAAAAAATGTACAAAACTAATGTATTTTTATCTTCCCCAGACACAGTCTCGAAGCATGCTCCATTATCATCATCATCATCGTCCGATACACATGTTTCTGTAGAGACACCGACAGTATCACAAATCGTTGACGGTATATTCTCTGTAAGTCAATTCATTCCATAAAGTAAATTAACACTAAACAAATTGGCAAGGCAATTTAACAAGTAGGTCCTGATTTAATTGGCTATTACTCACGTTTATATTGTCACGCCTTTGCTTCACTGGTTTCGGAAGGATTAACTAACAAAATTGAGTGAAATTACTAAAATTATCACCAGTTAACGAGAACAAGTTATGAATAAAAGTTGAATGATTGGTTTAAGGAATTTCATTAAAGGCGAAGAAAAAGTCAGGGATAAGTTATAAATCTAGCCAATATTTAAAAAATAACAATATTAGTAATAATAATCAAATCCAATTTTTATGCTCTAGGTATATAGATCGAATAATGAATAAAAAATCTACATCTACAGAGAGGTTTTTTTTACTCTGTACTAGCTCCGTAGAGACAGCAGAGCGTGTAACCACTCAATTTAGCGATACAATTATAAGGTGGAGCATGCCTAGTCTGGAATAACTGAGTCTCAAGAAGGCTACCGGAACACACTGTTAGGTTCTTGGAGACATATTTAACAGTTTTTGTAAATGGAAAACTTGTTCTACTAGCCCATAGATTAATAGATCTATTCAGTATCAAAATCTGTGCAATCGAGGCTAGTGTAGTGTAATTTATCAGTTTTTTTTTTTACTAGTAATGGGCTTGCGCTTGACCGCAATCAGTGCCATAATGTGCATGTTATCTGTACGAGTATTTCAATGTGTATTTTTAGATATTGGCTAAACATCTCAAGTACTTCGACCGCGCCTAATCATATTTTATAGGTAAATAGTCAAAACATAAATGTTTATGTTTTCGCCTTGAAATGGTGGAAATTGTGTTGTTTTTTTCGATCACCATTTTCGATCACCTAAAGTTACCACATTATATGGGTACTAGAAGTTTGACTGAAATGATTATAACATTGTCAACATATTTGCTCTTACTATAAAGTTTATGTATTTTCGAATAGTGTTAATAATACACAATTATTGTTAACCATCACAAATCAGAAAACTATTTTAGTGTAGTTTTAATTATTAATGAAATAAATATTCTCATTTACTTCAATTAAGTTTAACACAGAATATAACCACATTCTAGACTACCACTTGGCATTTAACTACCGTAAATGGTAAAATCATATATATGCAACAAAAACAAAATACATTTATTCTACCTTAATGTAGGTATTCGTGATTCAACAACGATTTCCTCATGTTAACTTGAGTGGTTCAGAAGATAATTGCAGTAAAATAATAATACAGAGTTCTTAAAACTATTCAATAAAAACAAAAAGATACTTATTACGCACATGCTAATGAAATATCCATAAATGTAAAAATATTTGGTATCTGTCACTATTGTGTCACAATTTTCTAGGTAATTGGCATTCATTAGCATTAATTTATGAATATTTACCAAACAGGATATACATTTCTTTAGATTTTGAATAACTTGTCACAACTTAGTTCACCTTGCTTTATTTCGGTATTCTTACTTCTCGTTGTTTCTGATGCATGATTCATTCTCATTTCAGAGTCAGTCCTATCCATATAAATAGCTTGACATTTAAGTACTAAATGGTAACTCAGTACTGTATATTTATGAGTACTCTTTAAGCACCTACATATGTATATAATAGACACCTTCCTTGTGGGTTTCCCAACAGGTAAATCGAGTACTGGTATGTAGTAAAAGTAAATTTTATATTACCACTAGCTTAAACAACTACGTCATTTATTGCGGTCGGTCAAGATAGTTAATTATTTTAACCAACATGTTCAGTTCCTCTTTTTGTAGAATAATACATATATAATATCTGGCAGCACAAAATAGGCAGTATTCATGCTACATAAAGGAAATACAGTGCAGATAAATTGTAAACGTCAGGGACACACATGTATAATTTACAAGCTATAACGTTTCAAACTTAATAATGATATAATACTTTCATAATACAAATAATGATCAATAACGAGTTGACTGGACATTTTAATACGTAGTTAAACCAAAAGCTACCGTAACTTTTATAAAAAAAAATTATAATCCTAAAGTGGCATATTATGATGTCTTTTTTACTGACGTAGTTTCATATACTATCTCTTTTACTAGCCAGCTATATACCAAAGTTTATCTTGTTAAAAATGGCGGATGGTGTTTTATGGATCTTAAACATTATCAACTAGTTTGTGATTCTCAGCCAGAGATAGCAAATCGTAGTTTTCTGCAATATCATATAGTTTATTATAGCTTTAATATGCTTGCTATACCATAAATGCTACGGAACAAACAAAGCTTTAATTTGGTCTGCTTGTCTTAAAGGTAAGTTGATTTAGCTTATTTTTGAGCAAATACTAATTACTTACTAACTGAAATTAATTATTCTCTTATCTTAGTCTCTGGGGTCAAAAAATATTAGTTTGTCAATACTGATACTAAGAGACACTACTAATCTCGAACCGGTTCCATATTATGAGGTTAGAGTTGGAAAAATAAAGCTTGTAAATAAGCTTACGCACTTTTGATACAAATTATAACCATTACTAACTTTTAACTGAAAGGATAGCTGGTTAACGCAATCAATAAGGTTAACTTTAAGATATTAGTTATAACTTAATAGACATTGCAAAATCTCATATATATAGGATTGTGTTTCACCACAACTTGCATTAGAATACTTTTTTTGAATAACTCTTGGAAAACGCAAACGGGAAGAGAATTTAACACATAAATTTAATCATTGGTCACAAAATCTTCGCTTTACTTAACTAAACTTAAGTGCAAATTTACCTACAATTTCAGATTCCAATCAACACTTTGGGAGCAGTCAACAAATTTTTGGAAAACAACATCTCAGGTAGAAGGCGAGTCCAGGTAAGCGTAAGCAAAAAGACATTTTAAATTGTATGCTACATTTTCTTTCCTATTGTTTTCTCGAGCAAAAGCTTTTAATTCAAAGCTTTCCCGCATCGAAAATAATGTCCTTCATTAAAGTTTGTCTTGTCTTATTTTTCTTTCATCCTCGCTTCCTATATAGAGTTTCCGGATGACCTCCTGCATATTTCATTTTAGGATTTTTCTTTCGAAAATATCATGTTTTCAAGAAGACGGATTCTTTTGTAATGATGGAAGTAATCGGTTGAAAGTAAGGCCGGCGGGTCAGTTCCGAGATTAATCATTTCTGGCGCCAGAACACTCGGCAAAGACATTTTTCCTATCTATCTCAAAATAAACATGACCTAATCAATCGAAATTTGATACCAACAGACTACTAGTGAACCCGCCAAACCAACCAAAGTGTAAAGGCAGTGTCCACAAGTACCTTTTTTAACGCTCTCTGTCAATTTTTGAGTCGTCATAACTGCAATTTAGTGTATACCTACCTTATAATCAATCTTACAAATTTATGTACAGTACAAATTAGCTTTGAAAAGAAATTCGTAGTAAAAATCAAAGAGAAAAAGAGAGGAATATACAGTCATTTGCGAGCAAAACATACAAATCGTTTTTATAAAACATTTAAATATAAATAAATACTGCAGGCATAACAAATACGAGTACAATCACTCGTGGATTCATTGAAATCACACAAAATATATTGGTTCGGACAGAATCTTTATCCGGGGTCTTCAAAATTAGAGTCAATAGGTATTCTCTAGTTAAGCGCGCCACACCGTAGACTGCAGCGCAGCTTAACATGGAGCTAGCAGCTGTAGTCAAACATAAACCTATCAAGCATAAAAAAAAAAAAATATAGAGTGATCCTTGCAGAGGATTTTCAATCTTTTGTTTTTCATTTTAGTTAGTTTTTTATTTGTATATCCCTTTGACATGAATATATTACAGAAACATGTTTTTTAATTTTTCAGGTCCAAGAAGGTACAGGAGAGCATGATAGGGTGAGGCGAGGGCCTCACGCGCGCAGGAGGGCAAATAAAGTTATCTACGTGGAAAAAGAAAGTGTTGACGGCCCTAAACCAGAAGAGGCTCAGTAAAATATGACCAGTGAAACTTATGTCTAAGTACCTGATTATTCAAACAAAACTATTTACACTAAAAGCTCGAGGCTTATGCATATTTATGTGTTGGGTGTACATACTATTAATAACACACAAATAATGTACAAACACTAGGTTGTTTCTCGAGGCTTTTATACTATTTCCAAATAATATGTCTCATTTGGCTGTCGGCATAGTTGAGCCGATGAAAAATAATAACTTCAGCAAAGTCCCATATGCAGTACTGTAAGGTATTAGATATAAATGTTTTATAAAATAAAACTTCAGTACAAACTATACTTAACTCTTTTATTAATATAGTTAGAGTTACAGACAATAATAAATCATTGAATTCTAATGAAGTAGAGTATTTTACACAAAATACAAAATAATTGACCGTAACAGTAGAAGAGAGAAAAATTTAAAATTACATTGCGAGTTCACTTGCACAGACAATTACGTAAGACACATTTACAAAATAAAACAATACTGTATACATCCAAAGAACAAGATTTAGGAAATATATTTGCACGAAACAAACGGTCACACTTATTTAAAAAACGTTGGATATACGTCCAACTGGTTTCGACGCATTATGAGCGTCATCATCAGGGACGAGCTTCACACGGACTGTCACCAACACCGGAACAGTTCGTGTGAAGCTCGTCCTTGAAAATGACGCTCGTAATGCGTCGCAATCCGTTGGACGTTTTTTTAAGTTTTTTAAGTAAGTGTGACCGTTTGGTTCTAGCAAATATATAATATGCCTTACGATTACAGTACACAAAGATTTAGGAAACTCAAATTCGTGAAATCACAAGTACTCAATTAGAGCCACGTAGCAGTACAATGTTTCATAAAGATTATGTAAACTGAAAAGAATAACACTTTCTCCCAGCTGTCTTGCTGGAAACACGAATACACCCTTATCTATTTTAGCAAGATCAAGATTATCAAAGGAATAGGTTCCTTTATAAAACACACAATTTTTCGAATCGTATCGTACACGAGAAGCGAGCAGAATTAGCTTCGGAATGATGTTGTGACACGATATATTATCGTACTCATACCTGTATTTGATCACGCCAGATTGCTCTTTACCGGACTTGAATCTCCAAAAATAACCTCTCAGATCCTCTTTCGACGTCCAAGTACCTTTGATTATTGTTTTATTATTCTTCTTGTCGAGTGTTAGCGTGAGTTTTGTGTTGTTGTTTTTTGCGTACAACGGGTCGGCGTCTTTACATTCTTCTAAACTTTTTACGACCATCTGATACTGGTGTGCTGCTACTGAGATAGCGCAAGCTATTAAGGGTACTATGATTTGTATTCTCCTCATAATGTTTACCGTATTGTAACAACGCAGCCAATGTTGCCGAGGTCCAAATATGTTGTTTATTCAAACGTTTAAATTGCACAATAATGAACGTAGACAAAATGATGTATTTAAAATACAGTTTATATCTCGTTAGGTTTCCACGCTGAATGCGCACACTAAGTGCGATTGAGTCGAAATGAAATTTCGCATTTCAATGTGCTAAATATTCCCTAAAATAAATACTCACAACATACGGCGTCTGTGAGGAAATTAGCGTATTATAATTGCAGCCTTTATTTCCACGACAAAGTGCACGTAGGTTAGTTTAGATATTGTATAAGCTTAGTTTTTCATATTTTTTTTGGCAGGTAATGTGTCTGACCAATTTTTCATGGCTTTTTAAATAAATTTAAATTACAAACAAGGAGTATCTTTCGTGTATCATCATACACTTTTTTATTTTTAAATGGTCCATTATTCAACATATTCATTTCATTTGAGTACAAGCTGTCGTTGAGCCAAATCAAAGGCCCTTGGACGGCTTGAAAACTCTCGACACCAGAGCTTGACCACTTAGCTCATTCGAAATAGTTATTATTATACATGGACATTATTAACTTAGAATAACACTACTAACAAAACGTCATTGACGACCTCGTTGGCGTAATGGTCACCATGCCGGACTGTCAACCAGAGGGTCCCAGGTTCGATTCTCGGCACGGCGAACATTTTTGTGATGAACTAAATTTGTTGACTGTCGGTCTGGATGTTAAATATGAATCGATTCGAATCGATATTTATGTATATATATGTAGTATATCAGTTGTGTTAGCAACCATAATACAAACTTGCTCTTGAAATGGTTTAGTATGGGGCTGACCAGCCGTGTGTGAAATGTGTCCTAATATTTATTTAATTCTTAAACCATTTCAAGAGCTTACTTGATATTTTTTACAATGTTTTTATTGAAAGCTTGTAAAAAATATATACTGTTAGGGACTTACTCTGAATTTCATTTGATATCGATGCTGTTTTTAAGAATTTAGATTGAACAAGGCTTCGGTCTGGCGATTTCGTTTGGTCCAGTGCACTCCACCATGGTCTGTTAGACAACATATAGTGCTTTATTCAGTTTAGACTATAAGAGTTATTGTATCGTACGAAACAATATATTTCGTCCCATGTTGTGGTTTTCCACTCTATTTTAGTTTTTGTGTCAGTTTGTTTTTAAGGTTTCCGTATCTAAAAGGTAAAAACGGGAGCCTAATTCAAGCCTCCGATGTCTGTCTGTTTATCTTTCTCCAGGTTGTATCTCAGAAACTGTGATAGCTAGAAAGCTGACGCTTTCATAACTTATGTATTATTGTGCTGCTATAATAACAAATACTAAAAATAAAAATATATAAAATAGGGGTCCCCATGGGTTTTTTTTTCTACCACCGCTTTTTTTCTATCTGTACTGTCCCTCGCCATTCCTATTTGCCTGGTAGAGATCACCACAGATGACAAGGCCGCCTTTGTTTGTACCCTATATTTTATTTCCTTAATTTAAGCTGTTTTTTATGTGGTTGTACAATAAAGTAATATTCTATTCTATTCTATTTTACAAGTTTATAACAAGTTATCTAAATTGTGTATATAATATATTATTGTGTTTTGTACATAATGATTTATGAGTATTGTGCTTCAAAGGCACTTCACGTTTCACGCGTCACTGACATTTGAGTTCGCTTCAAACTTTATTGACTTCACAAACGTAAAGGTCATTTTTATAAAAAATATATATAGAAATCTTTATTGCTCAGAAACTTTGAATTAAGTTCATTGAATTTAGATAAGAGTAGTGCATAGGTTGTGTAATACAAGTATAATGTAAACATTATAAATTTAAGGAAATATTTGTTTTCAACTAAAACATATGTTATATAATAAATAATTAATAATTTTATGAATTAAATCACAAACATGCTCAATTCAAAATGCTTGATCATCTATGACAAACTTATATAAGCACAATATGACACCTAATTTAACATAAACGATATTCTGATTTATTTTCACAGCCTTGTCATAGCATCAGCATAAGCAGCTCACTATACGTTCCCACTGCTGGGTCTTATCACACGAGGAGAGAGTTATAGGCCAAAATCCACTACGCTGGCCAAGTGCGGGTAGGCGGATGACTTCACTTCTTAGGATATATTGGTCCTCATGAAGGAACATGTCAGTTTCCTCACGATGATTTCTTTAACCGTTAAGCGAGTGCAAATCCACACATAACTTGAAAAAAAAGTGTAAGGCCGGGATCGAACTAGGGGCCGCCTGATTGAAAAGCAGACATTTATACCACCGAGCCACACTCGCTCTTTCCGTTATTGTAAAATTTATATTATATCAAAAGTATTGATACTCGTAATACGTAATAATTACAAACATCATTATTGTATAATCTCTCGTACTAGATCAGATCTCCAACCTCCCAAAGAATTTCAATATCCCAGTTTGAATTTTCCAAGTTTCTAATACTCTAGGAATCTGCGATATACATAGTATACATAACATAGCCCCTAAGTTTAACACAAGTAGAATATACTATAAACGGGATTAAATCTCTTTGTAAGAAGTTCTTAATACTTCTTCGTAAGGACGTTTCGTAAGGACTCCTTTTACGTAGCTAATTATGATCTTATCAAAACAGAAGATAGCAGTTAACACTAGTAAACAATGATTTTTAACACTAAACAGATATTTCAGAATGCAATGAAAATATAAATAAAGCGAAGCAAAACAAATTATCATATTTATTTGTAGTATATTTAAAGTTATTCTCATGACATTTAATAGGCAAGAATATATTTTAAGGCAGTGTATGAAATTCATAAAAAATGTAACTCAAATTTGTATAGAATAAAGCAGAGCCACCTGGTGGTCAGATATGGAAACAATACTCATCTCAAGACTGTGGACCGAACATCAGTTATATTATTTCTGCAAGGCTTGGCAATTTTGTCAACCAATCACACCAGGCCTTTGAAGGCTCATATTTCGGTGCGTATAAATTATTATATCATATCCAAGTCCCTTGAAAACTCTCGACAACAGAGCTTGTTCGCTTAGCTCCTATGAAATATATTAATCAGTAATCGATATATATCGTAACGTGTATGTACGGGTATAACTTATAGTATATCTCGACGACCTTTTTGTCTTTTTGTTGAAATGTGTCCAAAGATTTAAAATATGTTATTTATATTTCTTCTAAGGCTCTGGTGTAGTCTTCGTGTAAGAAGAAGCTTAATTACTGTTTCATATTTAGTTCGAGAGCGTATAGCGATCAAGTAAGATCAAGCTGTGAAATAATTTAAACCCTGTTGCGGTTCATTTAAGTGACTGCTTTATCAAGTTAACTATAATGATCTTAGCTTTAATGTGTGTTTCATTCAAATTAATGACGTTAACGTTCTGTTCGCGCAATATTATAATTAAAGTAATAATAATGCTAAGCCGTAAATTTTTATTTAAGAATTCTAAAATATGTTTTTACTTATATTGAAAAATAATAATAAAAGCAATTCAATCTCTATTTTTATTGTATTGTAGAAAAGTACTCATGTAGCAAGTTAAAAAAATATTAATGTATAAAAAAATATAATGTCTTATCATAAACTAATTTGGAATAGCTCCGGGAAATGTCTGATTATATACACAGTCAAATCAGTATACGATAGTTATTTTCAGATAATATTGTACAATTATACGATTTATACGATTCGCAAATTAACTTGGAGAGTTTAAAACAAACAACCGTTTCAGAGTTACTCAGGCTCCTAACAGCAGAGGAACACAAAATTAGACTCTATAATACAAAAGAAAACCACAAAAACAAAAAGCGACGCTGCAAAAACACGCCATTCCGTTCACATTCCCATAATGGCACTTTTTGAGAGCAATTAGGCGTCAATTAATCTGGTAAATGCTGAAGAAGGATTATTTTGTTTACTAATTGGTCCATAGATGGCTGCGGAGGTTAATTTATGGTCGAGGTGGGTCCGCTATGTTAAGCTTTTGTGCTGTGTATTTAAATCGGTAATTTGTTTACGTGTGTCCAGTGAGGGGTTAATAATGTCTTTGGCTGTATTTACTTGTTGGACAAACATTTAATAGGGGCAGAAACAATGTAGGCTTTTGAAATAAAATTATGATTGTAACTTGTGAGTATAATTTTGGTGAAAAAATAAAAGTAAGCAACATTATCTATTACTAGCTGACCCGGCAAACGTTGCTTTGCCTTAAGTATAGTTACCCTTATCACTTAAGGGTATGAAAAACAGATAGTAGCCGATTCTCAGACCTACTGAATACGCACATAAAATTTGGCAAAAATCGGTCAAGCCGTTTCGGAGGAGTACGATAACTAACATTGTGACATTGAAAATTTTATAGTATACTAGCTGACCTGGCAAACGTGGTTTTGTCTCACTTAGGTTAGACAAAACAACGTTAGGAACCGATTTTTACCAAATTTTATATGCTTATTTAGTAGGTCTGAGATTCGGCTACTATCTATTTTTAATACCCCTAAGTGAGGCAAAACAACGTTTGCCGGGTCAGCTAGTATTATATGGATATGAAATCAAATCGTATTTATTAATATGGTTCGGATAATATTAAGTGTCACGTAATGTGCTAACGTTTACTTCTATTCATAAAATGTAAATAAATAAAAAACGTTTTTGTAATAATGTCAGAATTCTGAGATAAAGTTTTGACCTTATCTCGAAATAACAGTAAATGTTTATAAAATAATAGCCAATCTAAGCTGACAAGATGGAATGTACTATTCATGTCGTATAAGAACAAAGCTGATACAATTTGGCTAGCTACATCAAAATATCACAAACTTAACAGTTTGAGCTCTAGGGAAATACTCATTTGCTATTCACGGAGTGACTTTATCTTGAAGGGTAATCTTGCATTCTGTTGACGTAGTTTGCTCGTTAATTAAAGATGTTGGAATCGTATATTGTAATTAGACAGTTTTAACATAAAGGATGGAAAGCGATGACTTTGGAGTGCTCAAAACTTGATGTCTGTGATAAAAGGAAAAACTTCTGTTTCAAAAAATTTGGACTCACTTTGCAAAAAAACGAGTATATCTCTGTGAGAGAAACGTCTGCTTTTCAATCAGATGGCCTCTGGTTCAAATCTAGCCCTACACTAATGACTTTTTTTTTCAAATAATATGTGGATTGGCACTCGCGTTACGGCGAAGGCAAACCTCGTTAGGAAACCGACATGTTCGAAGACCACAAACAACATCCCAAGATATATGTCATCTACCAACCTGCACTTGGCCAGCGTGGTGGATTATGGCCTATATATCTCTCCTTGTGAGAGAAGGCGCCGAGTCCAGGAAGGAACGTATAAGGGGCTACTTATGCGATGCATGCATATTGTGCTTGCAAAAAATATTTAGTACGTGTCATTTTAACTTACTTCATTTTTCTTCTTTACCATAAGAATGTATTGATTGCATAAACTCTATGCAACGACCAAATCCTAAATAGCGATTAGGATGCTAAAAGTAAAATATCTCATTTTTTTTACTAAGAACATTATAATAAATAAAACGTTAATAACTAAATATAACTAAACCAAAATAAGATATTATTATTCAAATTATAATTCTTGAAAATTACATAATTTTTAAGAATGTCCTATTCAGCTTGGTTGACTTTTAAACCAACGAGAGAGGAAGGCTGATCAGTAATTCAGAGTAGGTAATCAGAAGTTTGAGAACACCAGTAAATCTCACAGGTAGTTAACTGAAGCAAGTCTCTAGTGCTTGATGCTTAGACTTAGCTCTTTTCATCATCCACAACAAGGTTAAATTAAACATTTATAAAACCGTCGAGGGTTTATTTTAAATTTACTTTTTAAGGTGCCGATCATCGTGCATATGAAATTTATCAAAGTGCATGTATTCTACTAATCAAACACTGTTAATTGATAAACTAATTGAGGCAGTTGTGATAAAATATGTCATCGGCCATTTTGTGGCGACGGCCATCTTACTCGTAAGATCTATTTTCAACAAAATATAAATAAAAAAATACAAACAGACCAATATATAACCTCCTCCTTTTTTGAAGTCGGTTAATAAAGTGCTAAGAATACTCCTACCACTAACACACCTTTTCAACATCATATTTTGCCGTTTTATTCGTTCGGGAGATACGATGCCACAAACACTCTCACACAAACACATACATACACACACACAAAAATACTTATTATGTCACAAAAGAACCTTATCACCAAAAACTAAATCTCTTTCAGGAGATTTATTAGATACCGTTGGAAGAAAATCATAAATATTTATAAGTTAGTTAATTTATTGCTTCCGTTATGATCTCAAACCAAATTGAGATGTACAAAGAAAAAAATTAAAATGAACACAGTACATGTAATTATTTTATCTACACTAATGTTTTAGCATTCTAGTTATGTTTCCAATACATGCGCTCGTTTCATAAACTCACACTCGTGTTATAATACCCTTCATTATATTATGACATTTGCATAAACTATTTTTCAACTACAATAGATTATTGCAAAGTAACGCCTGAGTCAATAGAATATATTATGCGATACACATTTTATGTAACTTCTTATGAACAGTTCTGTATAATATAATCATATCCACACTCATTTTTCAGACCTTTATTGGAGTCACTTTGTAATACTTTAACAAGCCTTTTAAAAGTTTGACGTTAAGTTACTTTTTCGAATTACGGAGTAGATGATTGCCCTCGAATAAGGGAATGTAATAAAATTTTGCCCTTTGATCGTTTCGAAAAGGGAGGACAAATAAACTTTTTGGCAAATATTTGAAGAAGAGTCGCCTGTTGATATTTATCAAACAACATAGTAAATATTAAAGACAATAAGTTAAATAAGGAGGCGGCGGATACTTGTCGCGTGTCAGAATAAACTGTACAATATGTATGTATATAAACAACAAAGTCCTTTTACAAAGTCATCACCGACCATTCCAATTTTAGTAAAATGTGATAGGATTTTGCCCAATCTTCTGATGATAAATGAGAAAATATGATCACCGTTACCTTATAAACCTTACATATCACCTAGACTAGCGTACTCCTAGCGTAGGCAGTTTTAAAAACAGCCTAAAGAACTGGATTATCGAGCGAATACTATAGGTTCGAGGATTCTTTTTGAAATGAAAGTCTGCGGCTGTTCGATACGTATACAGGTATATACATATATATATGTGACAGTCAATTTACTCGTTATTGTGTACATTGATTGAATTAAATAGACAATCTAAAAAAAAGCGTGAAAGAGCTATATTAGCTTGCCTGCGGCTCGGCCCGCGTGTATGTAGTTTTTTTTTATCGAATTTTCCCTGTTTTTTTTTGCTACAAACCTCACGAAGACCGAGATCTTTCCAACGAATGTAAAAATCGGTTCGTGCATTCTGGAATTGTAGCGTCAGGAAGGAAAAACTGAGTTATTTTTATGTTATTGAAGAAAATATAAGACACTTCTAGTCACTCTAGACACTCACTGACATAGTCTAGTACTAAATAATAAAGTGAAACCAGACGTCGTGAATTATGAGCCGGCTCAGCTTATAGTTAGCAAGCTGCATAGATAGCCGGCGCGGGCGGAATATTCATATTTGTTACACTAAGCCCAGACTACCACCTCGGATTAAACAGAACTTAACTGTTAACAGAGCGAAATATTTTATCATAAAATGTAACACTAATGCAATTGAAATTCAAGCTCAAGTACTTTTATTGTTAAGAGCATACTTTTATTGTGTTTATTAACGTATTTAATTAATTGTATATAAAGGGTATCGAAAGGTAACAGCCCAAAGCCCGACCTCATTTAATACCATTTTGAGTTCATATTTTTTTCTATCACGTAAAAATGTTCAACTACATGTATTGGGACCCAATCTTTTACAATGTCAACTGACGCCTTCGTTGGCGTAATTGTTACCATGCTGGACAGCCAATCACAAGGTTCCAGGTCCGATTCCCGGCACGGTCATGATAATTATTTGTGCTTAATTAAATTTGTTTGTCGGTCTGGGTGTTAAATATGTACTCGTATCTATATAAAATATGTATGTTGTATATGTTATCAGTTGTGTTAGCTACACAACCTACAGAAACTAGAAATGGTTCAGTATGGGGTTAGTCAGCCGTGTGTGAAATGTGTCCTAATATTTTTTTTTTATTTTATTTAATATACAAAAGCGAACATCATTTCTGTGTTAAATAAACAAACTAATAGGTAAGTCATAAGCTAAGCAAACGATAGCGTAGTAACCGAAAATTTGGTAGCTAATTTCCCGCCATGTATTCACAGATTTCAAATAAATGTTTGAAAACCCCAGAATTCCTAGTCATTGAGCATATCACTGAAACAAGTTAGTAAGTCAAGGCAAGATAGTTTGTTAATAAATCAAGTCCAAGATTGGCACATGTACGGAACAATCGAAATCACAGAATAAATTCGCTTTCTTGTAGAAATGAAATGCAGATGACAAATCACTCATAAAGTGCAATGGTCTAAAAGAAAACAAGATTACAAAATCGAATCACGGAATCTCCTAAATATCTCTTGGCAAATCCAACAAAACAAATCTGGAGTTCATCACAACACAAGAGAATGTTCGTTACGATAAAACCAACATTTGGGAGGTTCACTCAGTTGGCATGTTACGTCATCTACAGAATCCCATTTTTTGCTTATCTCTCTTCCTAATGATGCTAATTTATGGGGCGTATCTCCGAAATCGTTGACCGTCCCTAAATAAATCGTGAAAGGTCGTGAAGCCGAGGACAATGTATGGAAAGATGGATGGAAGCCAAAACACACGACCGATATTATATCGGTGACTGGGTTTCGTCAAAAGAAATAAATTCGGGTCCTTGCTAAACATTTTATACAATATTTTATTGAAATATTTTATTTTTAAATCTGTCCTAGAACCTTTGCAGTCGACAGAGAAAAATATATGTAATGAAATGTTATGTATGTAATAATAAATACAATTGTTTGAAAAAACAAACAACCGACTTCAAAACCATAACTAGAAAGTGAAAAATAATTTTATGTCTGCATCAAATCAAGAACATATAAATACAATCGAGGAGTTTATTTGATGTACTTATAAAAAAGCTATTTTAATTTTTTATTAATCCTGTATCCTTGAAATCGGTGCCAGCAAAGAAAGACAATTGAATAGGGTTTTTTTTAACAAACATTAATTTGTTCACAAATGGCTGAGAAATCGTTGAGCATACATAAAAAAATGCATACAGTCGAATATAAAACCTCCTTCTTTTTTGAAGTCTGTTAAAAAACGTATCTAAAGTAAACAAATTGTACTGTATCAGTTACTAGTACAAGTATGTACTCGTATCTATAATTATACTGTTCTATAACATTATTTCATCAAAATTTACTAATATACGAGCTTTTCTTGCTAATATATTTATTTGTTAAACGTATAAAATTACAGTTTTTTGTTAACAATGATTAGCCGATACGAGTATTATAATTTTTTCCATAATGATAGGCCTATATTATACCTGTATTTAATTTATATGTTTATTTTACATACGTTCTTTGTTCTCAGGAACAACTCAAATGTTCGATGTATTGTTAGTTATAATGAGGTTGCCTGTTTTGTATTTAATCATTTTAATATTTGTATTGGATTCGCTAATTGGGTCGTATGTTAAATGAAATAACAATACAACACTTGTATTTTTGTAGAATCTTTCCTAACCAGATTGGAAAAGCCGGCTTATTAAATGTAAATAATGAGCCAAGTGCGAGACGGGTTCGCGCATGAAGGGTTCCGTGCCATTCTATAAAAAATGCAAAAAGCCACGCTTGTTGTATGGTTCGCCAGCTTATATTTTTATTTTATTGTTTACTTTTTTAAGTATTATTACGGGGAAAACATTAGAGATATATTTTTGATATTTACTTTACTTTACTTAAAAAAAACTACACAATAATTAAATATTAAAAAACCTTACAAATATTAAATTAAAGCTAAGTCAGTGTTTGCGGGTAAGGTGCCTAATGTGATGGCGGCATTACCTCGCTGGATCGCAAAACTTTTTAAAGTTAATATAATTAAACGTTCTGTCAATATTTCAAACGTCTACCAATCGTAATTCAAATCGGTAAAAAGTGCAAAAAAAAAGTTTGTTTGTTTGGGTGCCCCCTTACATTTATAATTAAGTACATTAGTAAATTTAGTAATAAATAAAAGATAAAAATTATTCTGATTTAAGTATTTGTAGTGGCAACAGAAATACATCATATTTGAATATCTCGTATTAACTCTCTTAGTATCACGGCTTAAGAGATACATCCTGGTGACAGACACACGGACGGACAGCGAAGTTTTGGCAATAAGGTTCCGTTGGTACCCTTTAGGTACGGAACTCTAAAAAAACAGGCTCAAAGTCGAATTCTCTTCATCAACTCAAGGAGGATAAACGGTCACAGTTGTTCAATACACTTGATGAAATTGCAACGCAAAAAAGGAATCGAAGTCTGTGTTGAATTGGACGGATTTATTCTTTCTCCCCTGTTTAGCTTTGTTCGAGAAAGCTTTGCAGGCTTAACATTTCACTCGTTCTAAGCTTTGTTATGTATAAAAGTTAAAATGTCTGGGATAAAAATGCCTCGGCTTATGTAGTGGAATTTAAAATATGTCGAAGTACTTACTACTTGTTAAATTGAGTGACAACAGTGAGGTTTAGATTTACAGTAATAAGTTTTAACGATAAAATTATTTTTGATAATTAGCTACAAACGGCATTTTTTACACGCTTTTTATTAGCTTCATCTGTAAGTTTGTTTATATGTTTGTTTGTAACTAACTTCTTTGGGCGCGATTTTGACCCACTTGAAATGGCCAGATTTCATTCAAACTTTGTAGATTTTTTGAGGACCGATGAAATAAAATACTTTGAATACATAACTGTGACTCTGGGTCGTACTTGGTGCAAAGAATAGCTATAGCTATCCAGCGCAGTAATGTAGCTAGCATTATAGGCACCATTACATACGATTAGAGGTGGGTTGTATAATTCTACTCTCACTAATATAGATAATGACAAATAATTTTTTTATCAGCACATTTCACACAAATCTGGATATATAATTTAATTTTAATTTAATATACATAGTATAGTTGTAATATTAATACATTGTAATATACATAGTATAGTAATATAGGTCAAATATTATGGTTTACTAGGTTGTACTACAACTATAAGTTAACAATTTTGATCCTTTCCTGAGTCCCATTCTATTAAGAATCAAAATAAAATAATCCGTAGACGTCTACTTAGTATGTACGACGTAATAAGTACAGAATAAAGATAATATAAGTCCGGTTTACGTTCGGCTCAGCGATAATGTTAGCGCTGCAGGCGGGTCAAGTGTTAAATAGAAAATCCTTGACTCTGCAGCCAGTCTTTATGCACCCGGCATGGCTCGGTGCCAAATGCATTGAGCTCGAGAATTCGATTCTAACCTCACTATAACAATATACCACGGTCTGACATCACCAGAATGAGACCCTTTTGAAGCTATGGCACAATTAAGTGGTATAAACTAGTACAGTCGCAAAGCACCAAGCGTATCTGATTGTACACGCAGCGTGAAAACTTCAAGATTACTGTCATAGATTGTAAACGGTAGAGAATAGTAGTTTATGCAACTGTCATATAATGAAGGGTATTAAAACACGAGTTTCATAATAATAACAAGTGTTTTAATACCCGTGTTATATGCAGTTGCATACACTACTTTATCTTCACTAATGCAATTAATCAAATAACAAGAGTAAAAATTCACGCGTACGTGTATTTTCACAGTGAACTTGCCGCCATTAAAATCTAACCAATGAGAGCGCAACTGCGCGCGCCGGGCCAATCAGAAGCGAGCGAGCGATGTTATAATGAGATTTTACGATATCGATGTGGATATTATACCATCATGTGAAATTGCTTAAATTGAGTGTTTTGTTGTCTGCGCTATAACAGTAGTTATTATAAGTCGAGTATTGGAAACATGAGTAGAATGTTACAACATTAGTGTAGATAAATCCTTTTAAAGCATTGTTCAGCAGTGCTAACAGCCGTGCTATTTGAGCGATGCGTCTGAAGGTCGGCAGTAGGTATTGTACTAAATCAATTCATATAAAATCAACAGTTAACATTATTGAAATTATAACCTAGGCAAAAAAATTAAGATCTGTTTATTGCTTTAAGAAACACAGCATTTTTAAAGTGGAAATTTGCGTCACATAGACTTATGGTTGATGTATTTCAGTTATGCCAATGTGACATAACCGTAGACCATGATTTTTCCTGACAAACCATATCCTCTTTTCTGTTATCCGTAATTTGCCGTACTAGCACGAATGAAATGAATGAAAAAATCAACATCTGAAGCGAATGAAAGGTACGTCGGTGAATGGATAATTTGTAATCGAACTATTGGTATATATATATATAATTTGATCAAAAAGTCGAGCATAGATAGAGCACTGAAGGCTGCTACTATAAAATCATACGTTTTCAAAGAAACAATGGCATAGTAATAAGTCAATGTTCGTTTCAATACACTGTAACAGTAGAAACAATGATAGATGTGAGCGAGATTGCTCCAAGAAATAGAAATACATATTCGTACATCGAGCATAACAATGCATCTGTTTCAATTGGATTGTTTATTGTAGATTTGATTAGTGTGCCTTTATTGTTCTCTATTCTGCAGAAGAACATTGTGAATATTCAATTGTTAAATGGCGACAACTAAATAAGTATTTGAATTGAATTTAACCTTACGGTATACCGTAAGGTAAAATTCAATTATTTAATATATTTAGGTATGATTAATTGGCAAATGTATAATAATAATTTATATGATCAATAAAAATACTAAAATCAATCGTTAAGCCAAGTCAAAGGCTCTTGAGGCAACTTCAGAGTTTGCCAATTTAGGTTATACGAAATGATTTTTGGAATCTATGTAAATAAATAAGGTCGAATCATACGTAGTGCCTGTAGCTCGTATAAGTAAGGGGATCCGACGCGATCATTGAGGTTAAGCAACAGTCTATGCGGGCAGTCTGGCTGAATGACCATACAAAAGTTGAATACCAGACTGTCTTTTAAAAAGTTGTCATTTTTATCTGGGCGTTACCGTGGAGCGAGCGACGCGTTAAATTGTAGGCTCCTACTATTAGTTGTAGTACTCAGCAGTCGGCAAGCCAAGTCAGAGGTCTTAGGGCGGCTTGAAAACTCTCGAGACCAGAGCTTAGCCACTTTGCTCATACAAAGAAGAAGAATATCATACGTCATGTCATAAAATATGGAAGTTATTAGGACATGAATACATCTTTCCGATGGATGGCAAGAGCCAATGATTCATATTCAAAGCTTTTTATGTTGAAAATGTCAGGAAGCAATTCGCAAAAGTTGTTATGTGCACACCCACGATGCTCGCCGGCGGTCAGGGCGAGGATTTATGGAAGTGCACGTTTTAAAATACCGATTTTTATTCGAACAATCTATAGACTTTAACACTGAAGCGTTAGGGGCTATTTTGGTGTGCGTTTCACTAAATAGTTGTCTCGCAGGCAATATAGCGGGAAGCTGAATAACGGGCGGGCTGTCTGCAATTTATGCTTCACAAAATCTGTTATTGGAACCCGGCTTAATAGCCGCTACATTATTCTAAGTAGGTGGATCATTCAATGTTTTTGTAGAACCCATTTCAATTTTTAGAGCTACTTTAACCCGCATAATAAAGTTCCATTATTTTAGTGGCAAGGTTTATTTAATAATTTATTTTCCCCATACAAAACCCTACCAAAGACATTATTTACGTACTGCAATTTGTAACGGCGTTCATAATATGTAGTTTCGCAACGAGGGCCCAAAACGTATTGAACTGCTGGCAAGGTTTATTTAATAATTTTCTCAATTTTTATTTCATGAGTTACTACCAACCTATTTTCTTTGAACGTTTTTAACCACAGTATTTCACAGGTTTTATTTTTATAACCTAAATTGACCTTGTCATTAGAAATTCATATTTTCCCCATACAAAACCCAACCAAATACATTATTTACGTACTGCAATTTGTAACGACGTTCATATGTAGTTTCGTAACGAGGGCCCAAAACGTATTACTTTTCCTTTTTTATAATAACTCAACTTCCGCGCTCAAATAAGTATCCCCATTTCCGCGTTTCGAGTTAGTTTTAGATCCCTCCAAATACAGAATACATTTCACTCAAACGCGTAGTTCGAATTCGTAGATAAATTGGTATTTTGACCGCAACTCTACACGAGGTTGTTAGCTCAGTAGATCCAATCAGGGAAAACTGAGATACCTAGGTACCCGTTAGGTAAGTAATGCCTATAAATTGCTTTTAGTAGTTTTGATTTAGCTTGTGCGAGTGTTGTTTTTATAAAAGGTAGAGAGGTGAAGAATATTTTAATTTAAATCATCTTCATCATCAGCCTATGCTTGTCCACTGCCGGACATAGGCCTCTACCAAGACACACCACTTGGCCCTTTTTTTTTTTTTTAACGTGTGGAAATGCATTTACGCATGGCTACCACACCCGGGGAGGTGGGTGGGGTATGTCGGGCTCGATGCCAGAAGGGCATCACTACCGACTAAAACCTCACGATGGCCTCCTCACCGGAAAGGGCGGGGTGAGGTTCCGCTTCACGCATTAACCCACCACCCCGCCCACCTCGGCTAGCCTGAGAGAGACTCCTCCTCAGGGGATGACTCCCCTAGCAGTGCACGTAGTGCACCGCAACCACCTCGGGGACCGTGAGTGCAATGGACGCCGGATAACCCCAGTCCGACGTCCTAGGTCCCCCGTGACGGGTCAGGTCTGTGGCCCCGTCACATGCCACTACGGCCGCAGAGAATAGGGAAAGTGGTAGTCTCCGGTTACCACTCCCTTCTCCCTGCGGCCCCACCGCGTCCGCCATCAACGGTGGCGACCCCGTCTAGGCCGCGGCAGGTAGGAAGAGCGGCGCACCGTAATACCGACACTTCTCTCCTGCCGCGGCCCCACACCTTCAGCTGCGGTGCCTCCCAAACCACACCGCAGCCCGCCTCAGTTGCGAAACCCCCCCGAAACGAGGTTCCGCAACCTACTGGTGCCACTCCATCTAGAACTTGCGTACAGGGATTACAAGTCTAGGGAGTGGCCCGCCTCAGGGACCCTCTTCGCTTCACCGTGGGTGACCAGGCCACGGTTACTGAGCCCCCCCGCCTCGACAATGCGGGGCCCCACGGGGGGGACACCACTTGGCCCTATCCTGTGCTTCTCCTCGCCATCCTCTACCCGCTACCTTCCTCAGGTCATCACTTGTCGAGGCGCGGTCTCCACTATAGCCTACCATAGCGGTCATCAGTTGTTCGGCAGATATGTCGGCCCCATTGCCACTTCAGCTTACTAGTATATCTATCCAAAATTCCTAATGTTGTCTCTCCACCTAACTACTAATATTCGCTACTCAGTATTTTTAGTCTTCGGCAAAAATATTTATGGGTAACGCAATCAAGCAAAAATGGCCATCCGTACAAACGAACACAAAAAAATTTAGTATTCGACGTACTCGTCATATATACAAATATATCAAATAGATTTTCAAATATACCGTCCACACGTAATAATTGTTATTGTTGTAATTATTGTTGTTAGACTACTATATTAAAACTTTCGTAAGTCATATTTGAATAATGTTTGTACTTATAACCGGCTATCACTTACGTTTATTTTGTCGGTGTTAGCCCGACATGTTTCAGCACAATCAGTGTGCCATTCTCAAGGGCAGGAACACAGGCAACGTTCGTCTGCGGTGACGGTGCACTGCAGTGCAGGGCACACTGATTGTGCTGAAACATGTCGGGCTAATACCGACAAAATAAACGTAAGTGATAGCCGGTCATACAAACATTGTTAGACTACTAGTTTTAAACTTATACATAAATGAAACTAAATCTTAACTAGACTCAACCTAAAAGACAAGGGGTAGAGGCAAAGGTGCATAAAATGCTATCAGCATTGGCACGTTAGATGGAAATGCTTAGTTTCTGACCGAAATGAAAGCCACCATTTGAGACACTATTAAGATATAAATAGATATTAGACTGCCTGAGTTAGGCATTCGTTACACGATACGAGTAGCTGTGCAGCTTAGGTCATTAAAATAATTTTCTCGGCAATTTCACTGAGGTATAATTGCGCCCCGTTCTAGCCCAGCGAAGGCAGACTTTCTCGTTAAACCTCAGCAAAAAGTGCTCGAATGGGCATAATTTAATTATATCTAGTAGTTCTACTGTGGCTAATTGCGTTATTGCAATCTGTAGGTGTTTGCTTTATTGTTTTAATACAGGTTTTGGATCATTAGACTAATTTTGTTTGCAGCAAGACATTGTACCAATGTATATGTGTATATCACCTTTTTTAATACAAATATCAGGACACGCACGGCTGATTAGTCTCATACTAAACCACTTATAGCTTGTATTGTGGTTGCTAACACAACTGATGTACTACATTACATATACATACATAAAAACTTTATATCGATGCATATTTAACACCCAGACCAACGGCCAACAAATTAAGTTTATCATAAAGATCTTGGCCATGGCGGGAATCGAACCCGGGATCCAATAGTTAGCAGTTCAGCATGGTAACCATTACGCCAACGAGGTCATCGAAGGCCTTCTATATTTTTACCAATTTGCACAAAAAAGAAAGTCTTAATTCGGGCTGAACGGATTTTAGAAATGTTTGTAACATTATAATATTTCCACTGGGACCAATAAAATAATATAAATATCCCTATATATCCTGGGTATATCGATATAATAATATTACGAGGATTCACTTGCTTGATCGATGGCAGCTGACAGGATTCTGTTCAAACTTGGCATATAGGTATACTCATAAACAGTCCCTTATTAGTAACTATCAGCGGCAGTTCCCCCACCCTCGATATCCCCTCCATTCCGCGAACTTTTTCACCCTCCCTCGTAGCACCGGTTTCTTCATATTTATAATATATTTTAACTGTATTTAATTTTTATGCCAAATACTTTACAAACCTAATAAAACAACTTTAAGAACACGCACAAAATGTGTTATTGCAGAAGTTTTTTACGAGCTTCTTGATCGGAAAAACTCCATAAAAATACGTCTTAGAGATGCAAAGATATACGGAATACATGATTGCGCACACCTTAATAAATTCGTTAACATTCCTTGACGATAATATATCATATTTATTCTTGTTCCGGTTTGAAATCAGTAGTGAGTTTGTAGTTCAAGTGTACTTCTGTACTGGAAAGTTCTTGGAAAGGATTACCAAACTTTCTGTAAGGAAAACAAAATAACGAAATCACACGTTTGTGTCACTATAGTATGAACTTATATATGTATTTTGTACCTATTTTGTTTCTTTTTATAGCTTGTGGAAAATTTATTAGTATAAAAAATTACCTATTTCTTAACTGATATATTCCTTCTAGATTTACCATAACTTACAGTATTTAGTATATTAGAAACAAAGCTTTGTTTCTAAAAACGAATAAATCATAATATAACTGGAGATGCTTCGATATCGTAATATAAATCATTTTTGAGGCAACTGACCTCATCGACTGGTACAAAATTGTACAGACATACCTACATACGTAGACTAAGCTGCCTACTACACGTTCCTACTGCTGGTGCTCGGGGCCTTCTCTCACTAGGAGAGAGATATAGGCCATAGTCCATCACGCTAACCAAATGCGGTTTGGCGGATGACACACGTCTTTAAATATTGTATTAGGAAAATATTGCGAGGAAAGTTTGAGAACTAACTTTCCTCGCAATATTTTCCTTCACCGTAAAGCTAGTGCAAATCTACACAATCCTTGAAAAACAAGTCATTAGTGTACGGCCGGGATCGAACCAGCGGCCATTTGATTGAAAAGCAGGCGTTATCACCACCGAGCTACACTTGCTTTACCTACCTACGTACCATCATATTATGTTAGCTCTGATAATCTATGGGCAGCATTACCGAAAAATTGACGTGTGATAAAGCCCAACAGTTAGTTAGCAGGTTAGGGATGTCAACCATCCAGAGTCATGCGTTCCGGACTTTAACGTTCGCATGCACGCGAGCCGTCATGTTCACGGTAATGCTCACTTAATTACGCAGAAATGGACATTCGGAGGCCGCCGGCGTTACGATACGAATACGAGTGTAGGTGGAATTCCGATGGCAATGCTCTTTGCCCGATCGAAATTCAGAAACGTGTTATTATGTACTATCGTGTTCAATTTGGCAGGGTTTTATTAAAAAAATTACATAATGTGGAAAGGAAAAATAAAAGTAAGAGCATCCTATTTACGTAATTAGTCTTATACATTTTAAGTTATTAGGATTTTGGATATGATTTAATCTCTCAGTATACTATTAATCATAGATAGAATAAACAAAGTAAAACAATTGCCTCTATTTACTAATGCTCAGAATGATTAGACATGGAACATACATAATCATCCGCATCAAGTATTTATATTGTTTTTACTTCAAAATATAGTTTCACTTTTAACAAACAGAATTATATTTTATTTTAAAATGATGCAAATTTTTTACTAACCAGTGCTTCTGTATGTGTTTTTGTAAAAGTTTAGAGTTTTTCGGTAAATGGTATTCTTTACTTTTGATTTTTACTTATTCGTAGTATGTATAAATTATATTTACTACGTATTCATGATATACTTCTGTCCAACCTTGTAAACACTTTTAAGTACAATTCTACAAAAACTAATTCATTAAGAGACACTAAGAACGTTTTTTCTTCAAAGTTTTGTTTGCTAAAAGTTCTCATGAATTGTAGTCTCAAAGACTTTTACGCCAAAGTTCGTCACATAACTAATACAAAAGAAACGCTGAAAGTTCATTCAACTCCAATGATTTACTTTGGTAATGGGCAGATTTACTCAATAAAAAAGCAGACACAAACACACCCCCGGGGCGGAAACTGAGAAAAAGTAATAGTAATCGTTTTCTTTATAAGAAAAGTTTTAGGCTCAGAAGACGGTATATGCGAAGTATGGACAAAGAAACATATGTTATAGGCCGAGCAGGAATGAATGAATGAATGTTATTTATTTTCCAATAAGTCACAAAGATATTACATTTCACTTATAATACTAAACTAAGATGTCATTACAATAAATACAAGTACAAGTGAAGCAAGCGACATTCTCACTGCTGGGACTCGGGGCCTTCTCTCACTAGGAGAGAGTTGCAGGCCATAATCCACCACGCTGGCCAAGTGTGGGTCGGCGGATGACACACGTCTTCGGATATTGCAGTCCTCAAACGTGTCGGTTTCCTCACGATGTTTTCCTTCACCGTAAAGCGAGTGCAAATCCACACATAACTTGAAAAACAAGTCATTGGTGGTTAGGGCTGGAACTACGGAACTGATTGAAAAGCAGACGAAATTTCTACATAAACTGACTAAATCTATTCATTTAGATGTTTGGATACGTCCAACCTATCATAACGATATTATAAGCATATATTTACTACACGCTAGATTTTTTTGCTAATGGTGATTTATGTTTGGTAGACTGGCTACAGAAAGGGTAAATTTAATGCTGCGCCATTTGTGTTATATTCGACCAAACTATAAAATATATTCTTAAAAAAAAATTCAGCCATATTTTTCTGTTGATTCTGATATATCAAGAGTCATAAAGAGAGATGTGTTGGTTATAAAATGATGTCTAGGTCTATTGCTTGAAGAACTAATGTTTGCAATGAAAATGTAAAAAAGTAGTGTTTGATTTTCTTAGTAGTTTTATAATTTATGCCTTATTAGAAGTTCATTACAAGATTTGCATGGCCTTTTTTTTTTTTTTTTGTTGACGAGGGGGAAATCTCCGAACACCCTCGAGTCTGATGCCCCTTTTAGTCGGCTCTTACGACAGGCAGGGGCAATACCGCAGCCTTATTCTTTCACCCAGGCTGCAGGGTTAAGATTTGCATGGCCTAGCAACGACTACAGTTTTCGTAGAAAATGTCTTAGTAGCAGTACAAAATATTCAGTAAATTACTTATTTCGCATTTCCAATGTAAATTTCCTAGCATAAAATGAAAGTAAAAATAATCAAATCAACTTTTCATTTGATAATCCCAGGTTTTTACAGGTAAAGTATCTCAACTATAGTAAATGTATTCTATTTGTGATTAGTAAATAAATAAATCATAAAATATTTATAGGAGACAAGAGAAGAGGTCATAAATAGCGGATTGGTTGATGACACGCTTATCAGATTTTGCGGTCAACAGTGCATGTGTGTTTCCCTACGATATTTTTTAACTATATGAGCATGTGTATCCTTCACATACAGATACAAAAAAATAATTGGTGCACCGGGGTGTCATGGATTGCTTATCTCTTTCTGAACGGAACATACATACCTATTCACCTTTTTTTTAACTTTGTAGAACCGCAATGATGTTTCATTGCGAATTGATTTTCTTTTATAAAGAGACGTTCCATACTGTGTTTCTAGTCAAGCCGATATTGTTTATGCTTATTAGGATCTTATCTAATGTTTGTTCGAAGATATTATCGTAACAAGACTCACCTGCATATGTACTTGTTACGCTCAGACAAGGGTACGGCGCTTGGGACGTCTCATCATAATGATGTAGAATATATTTTAATAAAGCAAAATATTGGAAACTTACGAACGTACGTAGTTTTATTGGTTCCAAGAAGATTAACTTCAGAATATACGAGTAGACATGAAGCGAAGACAGTTATGCCTGTTATCCTTAGTAACTCTACAAAGTTATTTATCATGTATAGTTATTAGTTATTATTAGTTATATAACATGTATAAATATTAATAAATTAACATTCTGACAAGTATTGTTTTCCAATCTTTAGATAAAGTAACTACTTGTAGTTGAATAAAAAGACTTTTTTTGTTTCAACTTTTTCATATAATTAATATTCTCACTGTATCAAAATAGGTAGGAAAATAGTAATTTTGTTTACTCCCTTCATCTAGATTACTTTAATCAGCGCGCAATAAAATAGGCAACTTGTGATAGGGCACCAATTTGCGCCTCGATATCTTCCGTATTTATGCTTATAAGCTTCTGCATTTTATGATGCGTCGTAACAACAGATCAACCTTGTTTGCGTCGCAAATTTGCAATACAATACAATACAATACAATAATTTATTGATAACTCCATGTTACATGTCAAAGTTAAAATTAAATTGATATAAAATTATTACAATTCAAAAATAAAATTAGATATTCAACAATAATCTTTAAAATCCAAGAATTCATCTATGTCATAGAATAATTTGTCAAGCAACCAAGCTTTAAGTTTAATTTTGAATCGCGCGATGGAAGCTGCATCTCTGACGGTAGCGGGTATGCGGTTGTATACCGCGGGCCCTACAATATACACCGACCTCTCCGACTTGACGAGACGATGCGACGGTGTTACTAACTGGTCTTTTTTACTATTACTCCGCAATTCGTACGAGGCATGGACGCCTCTACGCTTAAATTTATCCAGGTGCGTATGTGTGAAGAGGGCAGGGCTATCTGGTATATAAGCTCGCATGGCAACGGCAGTATTCCGAGCTCCCGGAACAACTCTACACACGACTCATCATCCTGCACTCTACAAATAGCACGAATCGCTCGTTTTTGCAAAACGAAGGCTCTATTTCGATCAGCAGCGCGCCCCCATAGCTCCAAGCCGTACGTTATGATGCTATGGACGGTCGCGAAGTAGCAGGAGCGCACGACGCTGCGGGTGGCGGTGCTCGCGAGCCGCCGGAGCGCGAAGCACGAGCTCGAGAGTCTCCCGCATAGCTCGCGTATGTGCGTCTCCCACGTTAACGCGCCGTCGATGTGGAAACCTAGAAGCTTCGTACTGTGGACTTGTTGAAGCGGGGTGCTGCCGACAGTTACTGTGTACTTCCGCGCTGTGTGACCGTTGAGACCAAAACCGAGAAAACATGTTTTTTCCTTATTTAACGCTAGCCCGTTCGACCTGAACCAACCGTCGAGCCTGTTCGCCACTAAGTTCAGTTTAGTTTCTAGTTGGCTGTGTGTCGGTGCGCTTATCACCGCTGCGACGTCGTCCGCATACATATAAATGTCTGCATCCTTTATGGACTCAGCGAGATCGTTTAGTAGTAAGCTGAACAACGTATTCGACAGGCAGGAGCCTTGTGGTACACCCATTTCGTTCTGCAGCTCCGAGGATGCGACGCGGCCGCCGTCGCCGACTACTACCTGCGTGCGGTTCGACATAAATGTGGTCAGTATAGATAAAGCTGGGCCACGGATACCGTAGAAGTCCAGTTTTTTGGCTATGAGGGCGTGGTTGGCCGAGTCAAACGCGCGCGAAAGGTCACAGCATAGAACTGCTACCTGCAATCTGGCTTCGCGCGCAGACAGTATTCGCCACACTACTTCGCGCACTAGGTCCGTGGTCGCGCGGCCCGCCCTGTAGGCGTATTGCCTCTCCGACAACACGTCTCGCCCCACGACAAAATTCAGAAGCCTCCTGTTTAAACCAGCCTCGAACAGTTTGCTTATGGCGGGAACAAGGGATATCGGACGGTAAGATTTTGTGTCTGCCTTTTTACCTTTCCCTTTGTACAGCGGACAAATTTTAACTTTTTTGAGCGGTACAGGGTAAGTGCCCTCTCTCATGCAACAGTTAAATAGATATGCGATAATGGGCGCTACTGTATTTATCGCGGTTTTCATAATATTCGCAGACAGACCGTATATATCGGTACTTTTCTTTGGGGCTATTCGTTTTGTCGCTAGTGTGATTAGTTCGGACGATGAAAACGGTTCAAACCATATTGATACGTCACTAGCGCGGGAACTTTCTACGAGAGCGTTGAGCGCAATACCGTTGTTAGCTGAGGGCGCGCCGCACTTCGTCGCCGCTGTAACAAACTCTATGTTGAGAGCATCTAGTACGGCTTTTTTTGTCGCGTACTCTTGTCCGTTTGCGTCTCGAACCACGTCCGTGAAATCCACTCTATCCCGGGTACCACGGCCTAACTCATTGTTGATTACCCGCCACATATTTCGCGGATTATTTTTTATAATATTAGAGTAGTAGCTAACTCTTTTTTCTTTGAGCATGCCATGATAACTTATTGTTAGTTCATCACATTTGTCACGTAAAAAGTCATTGGAAGGCATGACCATCTTTAACCGGTGGGCGTCGTGTAGCAGATGCCTAAAATTATGTATGTCTGCATCAACCCAGTGTCGGTTATGATTCGGTATTTTTTTAAACGGAAAGCAGATGTTAAATTTGTTCGTCATTACATTAATTAAATTATCTGATAATGTATGACAGCTACCATTAGATTTTCCGATAATATGCTCCCAATCAACTGACTCAAGAGATTGTATAAAGTTGAGTTCGTTCATCTTATTGAACGCGCGTCCCTCGCGGTGTGCGGGCCCGGGCGTGCGGGCGCTGGTGGCCGCGAGCGTGAGGCGCTGGGCGCTGTGGTCGCTGAGCGGCCGCGTGTCTATCACGGAGATAGCGGCGACACGTTTAGGAGGCATGTTCACATATACGTGGTCAAGTAATGATTTGCGGCCGGTGACGTCATCTACTCGCGTGTGAGAGTTTACTAGCTGAGTAAAATTAAAACTTTCCATCAAATCATTGTGTGCTTTTTGAATACTAGAGCTCTCAAGTAGGTCAATGTTGATGTCGCCCATGATAACGCAGTCCAAGCCATCGTCTGTCACTTTACACAGAACACGCTCAAATAGTTTTAAAAAGTCGCTATCGCTCGTCCCGTTGGAGTGGTATATACCTATTACTAGTAAATTGTCGTCAAGTAAGTGTACAGCGCATAGGTCACAAATCTGCTCCTTAGCGAGGTCGCAGTAATCTTGTCTTCTCACCGCCATTATACCCGTCCGAACGAAGATGCAACTACCACCGTGCGCTACACGTTCTCTACAACTAAAAGCTAATAGATCATAATTACACAATGTAACAGAAACTAACTCGTGTTTTCGTAACCAATGTTCAGTAATTATAATTAAATCGCAGGTTAATTCCTTTGTCAAAAGCACTTCTAAATCTTTCGTTTTACTAGTTATGCACCGAATATTTTGGTGACAGAATGTTAAAGTCTTTAGTTTACTGCGCGTGCGAGGGGGAGGCCCGGACGGCGCACGAATAACTCGCTTGTCCTGTAGGCGGCGAGCCGTCGGCGCCTGCGAGATTGTTGCCGTGTGCGCGGCTGGCGCGCGGCCGCCGGCGCCGGGACTCCGTGCCGGCGGCGGCTGGCGCGGCATCTCCGGCGGACTGGTGGTGGCGGGGCGCACCTCCCGCGCGCCCGACGCTCCTCCGAAACCACTCGCGTACTTCTGTGCTAATCGGCCAATTTTCTGCTGACATGAAAAACTCGTAATAACTTGTTGGTACTGTCACTCGAAAAGACGAGTAATGATTGTGGGTCAGCTGTAGTTTTTCTACTTGATACGCGTCACACGGTTTCTTTCTTTGCATGAACGATAGTATTGCGTCAGCAGAAGTTTCGGGTCTAAAAAAACAAGCGTGAATTTTACGCACTCGTTCAACCGTTTGTAGATCAGCGTCACACGTTCCGCATCCTTTTATTACCGTTCGCCGACGTTGGGTGACGCTCTGCTTCCTGCGGCTCTGCACTGTCGTCCATCCTTCATCGTCGATGTTTTTTGACGTACTCTTAGTGATATTTAGCCTACGTCTATGTTGACTTGGGAGTGCTGAAGGTGATAATGACGATGCCGGCGCATAACGGGACGCAGTAGGCAGCACATCGTATTCTGACGTTCGAGTTGTGTTGGCGGCCAATGAGTGTTTCGTTTCACGAAGTTGACATTTTGGTTTCTCTACTGGGTCGTTTGTCACGATGACCGAAGTCGAAGTCGCTATCTGAGGCTGCGGTGAGTCCGGCGGGACGTCTGTGTGAACCGGGGCCAACGGGGGCTCAGGAGGAGCGTACCGTGATAAGCGATCAGCGTAACTCGATATAGTTTCGATATTAGATGCGCTCAGAACTTCATATTTCGCCATTGACTCAAGAAGGGTCTGTGTTAAAGTTGCATACTTGTCGAGTTTTATCTCGTAGCTAGCAATCGTTTGTATGGGGTGTTCAGTCTCTATACGGAATCAAGAATATTATAATTAACTAACACTTGGTTTTGTAATCGAATCAATTTAATTATCCTGCTTTTAATTTAATAACCGCCACCAGGTGAGAGTCGGAATCACGCACTACGATATTTCTATAAAAACGTCACGCGTGTGATATTTATTTATAAAAAATACATCTCATTATTCTGTGAATATTAAAACCCTCTACTTATAGATGTCGTTACAAAATTCGATAAAAAAAAACAACATGTTTTTCGTACGGGATCCCTCTTACATATTAATTTTATATAGCGGCAACATACATTAATAAATGCGTCATCTCTGAATATTTCAACTGTCTAGTTATTACAGTTCATGTTAATACAGTTCATGTGATACGAGCAAACAGGCTGGCTGCAAAGTCTTCATAGGGTCCTGTCGGTATCCTTTGAGTACGGAACACGGTTTAAAAAAAACACAATTAATTTAGTCAATCTTGTAATGATTATATATTATTGCTATGCTAACAGTGTAGAGTGGAGAATCAGCAACAGATAATGAAAAACAAAATTAAGTAAGAATATACATTTCTATGTATTTTGAAAAATGCCCTTTAAACTTAAAGGGAAAGTTTACAAGACGATCATTAGATCATCTGTCGTATTGTATGGATCTGAGTATTGGGGAACAAAAGTAGGACATGTAAGAGAAGTTCATGCGGCAGAGATGTTGAGAAGGATGTGTGGAGTGACAAGAATGGACAATATAAGAAATGATGACATTAGAGGAAGTTTAAAAGTAGCACCAGTGAGTGAGAAATTAAAGAGTAGGTCAGCGTGGTATGGGCATGTGATGCTTAGAGAGGAGATGCATGTTAGTAGGAGATGTATTGAAATGGAAGTGCAAGGAAGAAGGGCAAGAAGACCGAAGAAGACATGGATGGAGTGTGTGAATGAGGACATGAAAGTGAAAAAAGTGAGTGTAGTGACGACGGCTGATAGAGAAGAGTGGAAGAGGAAAATTTGCTGTGCCGACCCCAGCTAGTGGGGTAAGGCAAGAAAGAAGAAGATGTGATTGTGTTTTTACTTACTTACATATTTTGTCTTCTAGCAAAGAAAATTCACGTAAGCTGACCTTAACAAGCATTACTTAATTGCATTTACCTAATACGGTAATGGCTTGCAAACACCGTGCCACTACCGATTTTCACGAATATACTCGTTATCCAGCATCTGTTTGTGGCCAGGGGTGGTATTAAGGAAATTAAACCTGCTGGTGAAATTGCCTTCATAATATTTAGTCTTATTTTGCTATGCTAACAAAGTAGAGTGGAGAAGTAGCAACAGCTAATGAAAAACAAGATTAGTAAGAATATAGATTTTTATGTTTATGGAAAATAAATTGTATAGTAATATTTTTGAAGTTAATAAATGTATTTGTATGCATGATAGGCTTGCGCTTTACCACTACTCACCTGATGTTGAGTGACGTTTGTCTAGAAGAAACCGGTTCACTCTCGCCTTGAAGACAGTAAGGTTGTTCAGTGGGAACAGGGTTTCCGGCAAAGAGTTCTACAGTTTGGCCATCCTTACTATAAATGTGGATAAAACCAATGATAAAACCAATAATAAAATTGGATTTATTTTCAAGTTACTTAAAAACTTTTAAATTATAGGATTGTAAGTTACGAGGTGCATAAGTATGTGCAATACAGACATGTATAACCTAAAAACATTATTAAACGTGTTAACTGAGTCAAATGAGTAAGTTAAGAGCAGGGAAAATATAAAAGCATCTGCGGGTGCAATGAAATGGCAAATGAAATATAAAAATTAATGTTCAATTTTAATTGATCATATCCAATATTTTTATATAGATTATTATTATTTTTTCTCTTTACATAGATTTAAAATTCATAACAAGACACAGCATGCTTTACTTTTACTAACGTAATTTAACCTACAAATTTTGTCTCCAACCTAAGAAGGGAGAAAAGAGGTAATTAAACGTAAAGAATTGGCTTAATAGTTTCCGAAGTAGGTCAAGGGATCCAAATGGAACCCAGGGAAGAACCCTTTTTCTTTATAAGTATTTATGATCACCAAGAGTGCTCACTAAGGAACGTTTTAATTCTAATACTACTTAAGTGATTCATTCCGTGCTACAGTACTGTAATCAGAACTTGATCTGATCTCTTGAGTCTTTAATCTATTAATTTCAGCTACTATTAAAGCCATTTTAATTTATTAGGTCATAAAACAAAATAATTATGTCAAAAACAAGAATGTTAAGATGTCAATAAATATCTCAAAACGAATCAAATAACCCGGCCCTGCTGCAAAGTCGTGCTTGCTGCATTACCGCAATGATAGCTATTCAGGCTCGCTTTAGCACCAAGAATGACCCGGAGTGGGCGTCAGGGATGGTTTTAATAATTACACATTTGATATATATTTATTTTAATAAGCATTTATTTTGACACAGCAGGTGTCGATAGCCATTCAGCGCGGGAACGCGGCCGCTATAATGGGCACGTTTGGACAGGGAACTTTTCGGGGAGGCATTTTTGACAACGCGTAGGCTTACGTTTTGACTTGGGTTCAACCAATGTATTTAAATTAGTTAGATTTAAATATTTGACATGAAATAATAATAAACTATATATGTTTTAATAAGAGAAAAAACAATTAAAATGCTATATACAAACTTAAACACTACAATTTAATAAAATTTATTCCTAGAAAAAATATCAAGGTAATTAGAAAAGTTATAGCAAAAATGCTTCGAATTTTTAGCAGTTTCATTACTAGAACTACATAATTACTCGTATTTCAGAGAAGTTCTTGAATACTTCATTAAAGTAACTAAGACGCCAGAGCGATTTGCAGAAATTAATTTGAATTAGTACTTCTTTTAGTTAACCTTTGCTATGATTTATTACGGGCCAGTAAAAAACGTTGTTTGTAAAAACACTGTGTATTTTGTGTCTCTAGTCTGGCAGGTTTGCTTCTAGCAATAAGGCTGCCGTTGGTCGCCATTTGTGTTTTACTAATTTTTATAATTTTTTAATCTAGCTATTTTCAGGGCGAGAGTGAACCGGTTCCTTCTAGGTAAGCGCGCTTCGCCGTAGACCTCAATGTCACTTACCATCAGGTGAATTGTAGTCAAACGCTGACCTATTTTGAGTAAAAAAAAACTGCCAGTAATTTATAAGATACCTGACTAACTTACCCTTTATGGTATCCGTGATTATTACAAATCATTTATATATCTTTCAAATCCTGGTCACCTAGCAGGCCACATAAATTTCAGTAAAATAGAAAAACCTAAAAACTTTTTTTAAAAGCAATCTGTACTCTTTAAAACCCGTTCAATGCGCTGAGATTTATCGCTGGCATCCAGTTGTGCCCTCGGGGATCCTAACTATAAATGTCACAACGTCGGAACCCTACAGCTTGTTGAAGTGCTTTATGGACTATAAATCGGAGCCGCTGCACCCGCTAACTCTCTGCTGGTCAGATGCCGAGATGGTTTATTGGAGACTACGGAACGGTTAAAGTCGTCTTTAGAACAAATTACTGTCTGTCTTTTAATTTAAGTGTTACTTGCTATTTATCGTAGAACCGACTTATTACATACATTGTTATGCTACTGGTGGCGATTCAGCAGCTCACACGACTAAACTAAATTTAAAGAAGCCCCGTCTCTTTTCATCTTAGGTGGCCAGAAAGAGACGGCATGCTCTGAACCATAGACAAAACAACTAAAATCACGTCAAATATGGAATGTGCAGGCAGTTTTAGAGGTGACACAAGTGAGTGCGGACTAAAGTCGCCTATATTTTCAACATTTGACGTGATTTAAGTTGGTTTGACTATGGTGCAGGGCGTGCCGTCTCTTTCTGACCACCTAAGATGAAAAGAAACGGGGCTTCTTTAAATTTAGTTTAGTCGTGTGTGCCGCTGAATCGCCACCACTATCTATTGACGACCTCGTTGGCGTAAAGGTTTCCATGCCGGTCTGCTAATCAGAAGGTTCCGGGTTCGATTCCTGGCCCGGTCAACATCTTTGTGCTTAACTAAATTTGTTGGCTGTGGGTCTGGGTGTTAAATATGTATTTATATATAATATGTATGTATGTATATGTAGTATATCAGCTGTGTTAGCAACCATAATACGAGCTAGAAATGGTTCAGTATGGGGCTAACCAGCCGTGTGTGAATGTGTCCTAATATTTATTTATTTATTTATTTATTTTTATATTTTGCATTATTTTGAAAGCACTCTAAGAACGTTAGGATCATGGTGCTTGGACGCCAAGCTTCTAGTCCGTGACCTCGGACGTCGAATGAGGGAGAGAGGTCAGGATCCTCGGTCAGGGCGGTTTTTGACGCAGCGAGTTTCCTTGGCAATCCAGAGGGGTAACGCTGCCAGCATTTTGGGGACCTTCAGTGCAGTGTGGGGAGCTCATAGTATGTATTAGTTGTTTTTCGTGTTTGTGCAGTTTTTATTTTTAATTATAAATGGCGTGTATTTAATATAAATATAATCTTATATTGGAAATAAAACTCGAAGATAGTATAAAAATATGAAGCAATCTATTGGAATACTAATTTTGTACTTGAAATAGAATCTCTAATAATAATATGAGAGAATCTCTATAATGGACTTAAGTACAATTTAGTAACATTCTGACTTACACAAGACACAGATACTAAATAGACATGTAATGTATCATTCCAAAATTCGATTCTAATAAAGCTCTATCTAAAACCCAATTTCGATATATTGCTTTTTCAGTAAGACAAATGAGCAATTTCACTTATGTACGAGCTGAAATATGTAACCTAAAAACAAGATCATTTTTTAAATTGAAAGCGTCTATTAAATATTTTCATGTCAAATTTCGCACCCCATAATGAAAACTCCGACGGTAACTATCACTGGAAGTTGCTTCGAAGGGCATTTAACAAGGCCGCAAATGGACAGTGGCACTTACCTTTTAGCAGTTAGCACTTTGTTCAATTTTGTTGGCGGTATGCTAATACTATTTATATTAGCGTAAATCTTTGCTCTCAGCCACCGAGTTTAACAAACAGCCACTGCCATGATTCATGTTAATCTTCGAGAAGATTTATTTATTGTTTTATCCGATCTGTCTTCCTTAAGTGATTTCTCTTTACTTTTGAATATTTTACTGGAGACGAATTTATTTAACGCAGTTTTGTTATTTTTACGCAAAATAACTTAATAATATACAATTCCAAACAGATTCAGGTCGAAATGTTGATAGCGCTTTCACCCTTAAATCACAATATCGCTTACCATCAGATGCATGACGACCTAGTTGGCGTAATGGTTACCATGCTGGACTTCCAACCAGAGGTTTCCGGGTTCGATTTCAGCATGGCCGACATCTTTGTGATGAACTAAATTTATTGGTTGACAGTCCGGGTGTTAGATATGTATTGATACAAAGTATTGATGTATGTATATTATGTAGTATGTCACTTGTGTTACCAACCATAATATTCGTACAGCTAGAAATTGTTTAGTATGGGGCTAACTAGGGTGAAATGTGTCCTTGTATTAAAGAAATAGACGCAAACCCATACAGCGCAAAAAACATTTTTTTTTATATCTCATATGCGTATATCGAACGAAATTAGCACTATCAAATGTTCCTACCAGAAACTTACTTAATCATTGCATTCAATTCCCCTCTAGGTCTCTGATGGCCTGTTTCCATTTGAGCTTTGACTTATCGCACTTTAGCTCTAACGAATCAATCGTCCAGCAAGGTTGGGAATGCTAGTGTTGAGTGTGGCACGGGAATTGCAATTTAGCATTGCCGCTGCGGTGGTTCGTTATGAAACACTTATGTCATTGCTCATTAGGTACTCTGGCCAGCCATTTTGTCAGCTCTATTGTAGCTACTGCGTTATGCTGTTTGATGACGCTAATTTAACAAGAGCAATTTGCTAACAGCACCATTATTGTGACGCATGTCACTTCACTTTACTTCACGCTTTCCAAGGTCTTTCCTGCCCAGCACCTGCAAACTTTGGAACGGACTTCCACCCTCAGGCGATCTAGTGTCCTGAAATATGGATATTTAAAAAAGAGAGCCAATAGAGTCTTAAAGGACCAGCAACGTACATGTGCCAGGGTTTTACAAGTATTGATAAATGACTTATTAATATCAGTAAGTTTTCATCAATAAATTTACTAAAAATAATGATAATGCTCAGTTTTTAATTGCAAACCCAAAGTAACGAAAACCCAAATTAGCATACCCATAGTCAAATATTTGAGGGTAAGGTAGGTGATATATCCAGCTGAGAAAAAGCTTTGTGTCGTACAAAATTCCATGTATGAAATTAAAATTAAATTAAATTTCCTCTACGATGTTATCCTTCTCCGTAAAGCGAGTGCAAATCCACACATAACTTAAAAAAAAAAACAAGTTATTGGTGTAGGGCTGAGATCGAATCTAATTGAAAAGCAGACGTTTATCCTACCAAGCCAAACTAGCTATTTTCAACTACTTCTAAGTACTGTAATCTTAAATTATTAGTTCAAAGTCAGTTACAAGAGTAATTCTCTGGCGTTAACACAGAAAAATCGCCAAGAAACCTAGGCAGCCTAGTAACTTTCCGTCGGCTTACAGATGTAAATCTTTACAAATAGCTTTCATTTAGATAAAACGAGAAGATTCAACTTGCTTACGCAAGTCAGATTTTCTTGACCTTTCAAGAGGCATAGGTTACTGAGTTAGAGTAAAAGTGGAGATATTGTAATACAGATATATATATTGAGAACACCCGAAGATTTCAGATATTTTCTTTTCTTTCTTACACCAATGAATCACAGCCTGTTTATGTTTCAGTGAAGCGAAAAATTGAGTTATTGTTATTCTGTCTTGAAGTAAATTTTTCACGAAACAAATATGTGTTATTGCAATTTGTTCTGATTCTGACCTTCTTATTTCAAATTTGAATATTGACTTCTTATTTCAAACTTGAAATCGAACAATTGACGTAATTATCAAGACACAAGAGTCTGTTACAAATGGAATAGACCATTATACTTTGTTAGAAACAGTTACAACTGTCATATATAATATACATAATACTACATAATCTGGTTGGCGGTACGGCATTACCCACAACTGTTAAACAAACTTTTAACAAAGTTTAAAGTAATGATCTATATTTTGTGTTCTTCCTCTGATACACGCAGAAGAATACAAATTACAAAGGAAATAATATAATACGATACACGAGAAGTGATATCAGAAATTACAATAAGTTACTGTTATCTTGAAAGGTGCTTAATAAACAAGCTAGCCATTGGAGGCTACATTTTCTATCGAAAAAAAACTAATGATAATATCTAAAAGGATAAAAAATGTTTATACGAAATTGAAACATGAATGTTATATTTTAGATTGGATATGTCGAAGCCCCATCTGTTTTACGGAACCAAAGAGTCCTAGTGTTTGTGTAACACAAAGTTCCGCTAATGAGCAAAATTTCGCAATCAGGAATGCTTATCTTACAATGTTGTTACGTGTTCTGTTTCAACTCACGCCTGTTATTTTGTGGAACTTTTATTACAATGTTCGGTTCGCAACTCGCACGTTAGCAAATGTTCGCAAACATTTATGTACATTACATTGTAAGGCATGTTTTCTACTGTCTACTGTCTTTTGTACGAGTATGTATGTTTTAATTTGTTATACTCCTAATTGTAAAAAGTAGATTTAATTTTTTACAATTTAACGTGTCATCCGACCCACGGTAGCATCAAGTTGAAAATGCCTTCATTCAATTCAAAGACTGTCCGCATCGACCGCGCATAACCTCAATGATAGCGTCGGAACTCTCAATACTGATTTTATATATTTAATTATTATATAATTTAGTGATAATATGGTTTATTTCAATTACTCACTTATGTTAATGTTCCTCATTATTTTTAATAAAATGTAGAATTTGACTTTTTACAATTATTGTATATCATTTTTTTAACGAGTACATTCCAAAGTTAAAAAAATTAATACGCTTTTGCGATACCACAATACCACACTAAAACAAGTTTTTGTCCAAAATATAGTTTATTAAAGAGTATTCAAGAGTAGGCACTATTTAAGCAAGGTAAATTTTAGTAAAATCTTATTTTCTTTAAAATAGGGCAAAGTTTTTGTAAAGGTCTGACTTTCAAGTCTGACTCACCAATCAAGTTGATTCAAATCGAAATAATTTTAAGCTGAAAGACATATTTACGGGTCAAAGCAATTAATTATTTATCGCTTACCTACACTTCAATGATTCTTACGAATTTCAAATGAAACTCATCTACTGGAAGTTAATAACTAGACATTTTTATATTAAAAATATTCTGAGCGCAATATTTCTTTTTGAGATTACTGAAACCAGTGATCAGAAACTAGAATCAATTGGACCGATAAAGGTCCAAGGAACCGTAAATAGAGGGTTGGGTAATAAATTGCCAAAATTCCTTTCTATCTGTGACCTCTCAGGTGGGTGGTACAGGGTAAGTAAAATTGATTGTGGGGTAAAAACTAATATTGATGAACGATGCCCCTTGATTTCGCTTAAGTGTTGAATTTTGAGAAATGCTGGCGCTGAAACGAAGGTCACCTGGCGTGGTAAAATTATTTGATAAAACCGTTTCCGAAGGCGGATCAAATTTGATTATTGAATTTGAAAACGGTCGAAGTTTTTTATTGGCGGTTGGAATCAATTTTGTGGCATTTTTTTCGAACTGGACCTTTTTGAAGCTGTATTTAATTTCTATTCTGCTTTTGGAATTGGGAACAGATGTTGCTTTGGGGACTGCTAGTTGGACTGTTAAGTAATTTTCTGTTTAATACTTATATTTCCTGCTGATCATGCGAGCATACATATTTTCGATTAGATGTTTCCTCGATGTGCGTATTCAATGTAGGCTTAAAACAAAACCAATTCAAAACAGAACAGTTTTTTTACATAACAACCATTTTATTTACTCATCAATCTGTGTATAATTTATTTTCAACAGACACCGTTGTTACATTTCCGATATCACAATATGTCACACACATCCAGATTGCCGGAACAAAATTCAGGACAATCTCGACCGTTGTTTACGATGTGTCGGGACTACAAAAAATGTGCTTCAATCATTTTTAGCCGCGATGTAAAAACCGACGAAAGCGAAACGAAGCGACAGCCGATGATTGATAAATCCATAAAGATCAGCGCGAGATGGAAAATACTGGAATAGAAATGCTTGATTAGAACCTGTACAAAGAATATAGGCATAACTTTGAAATTAACTGGCTTATCGAACAAACATTTTTGAAGCTTTGGGGTTTTTTTAAATAGAAATTTAAAAGTACTAGAAGTATAAATTAAATATATATTAATTGGTAATAATATTATTATTATCATTATCAATTTTAATAAGTAACTTAGATAAATAATATTACATTTATTTACGAGGACTAAGAGTAACCGAACTTAATTATATTTACCGTATTTTTATAAAAAAAAAAATATTGAAGATCTTATAATAATGATGTGGTTAACACGAGAAACACTTTAAGCTGGTTCTTTTCTTTTAAAGATTCGGTTGGTTCTTATACATATTATAAAACTTTTAAAACTAGCTTTACCATTTTATTTACATCAAAAAATAGAATTCATATAACATATACCTACGAACATTCATGCGTACTGCACTGCTATGAAGACAAGATTATTTCAGTCTTCAATGAATAGAGTTTCAAAATCTCAAAAGCCATCTAGTATACGTATAGTGTTATCTTAGTTACCTGGGCTACGGTTGCTACAAAATTTAAGCATAAAGCTTAGATTTGTTATTCAAGGAATGTACTCGTAAATTCCTTTTGGTCAAAAACAAACTTCAACTAACGTATTAAAACTAAATTTAGTAAGCAGGGCGCGTAACTAAACATGGTTCAGCGGCACTGTGGACGAAGATGGAGCAACACCTTGTCTGGAATTACTGGTTCTCAACGACGATGCCAGAATACAATGTTAGGTAATTGGTGTCAGATAAAGAAAAGGGCCAAAAAACTAGCCAGGCGAGCACAAAAAAACGCTCTACCGCCATGCTATATATATGATTTGCTTTCGATGTTTTTTAATACGCCTTTAATCCAATACAACCACGCATTTGAAGGAATTTTCCTTTATCACGAAACGCTATTTTCCTCCAAGAGGTTTAATCAAAGTACATATTCACTTTATTTTTGTCGGAATAAAAATATACCAAATGTAGTTCCTTCAGTCAACTACGCGAGCGTATGAAATGAAAATTCGAATTCTGGTACCGATGATAGAATCCAGGAATCCTATAACTCGACGAAATGTGGTGTTATTGAAAATATCATTTTGGAATATGAGAATATTCCGTTGATATGTAGTACCTATCTACAGCTCTTAGAGGAACATTTAATAAACCAGCTCATGGAATAAAATTATTTCGTCTTTTGCTTGTATACTACTATAGGGACTGGTACATACATATATCATAACTTTTTTCATGAAATAATTTGAATTGTTCAAATTTGATACTCTAACGAGTATGTTAAAATACTCGTACGATACGCCTGACAAAAAAATAAATTATTTTAATAGGAATAATAACAACATTAGATATATTGTATCCTAAATACAATAAAAAAAAAATGAAAATATGCCTAGTAACAAATAATGGTGTTAATAATTCAAATATGTAAATAATTCATAAAATACGTGTTGGAGAGGATACTTGCGACTAGGTTTGGTAAAGTTTAGAGCTAATAACTATAGAGATGATAATAAGGTATTTAAACATTATAATTCTTTGATAGTAGGCAAAATAAAATACTTTAAACGTTCTTCTTCTTTTTTGTATTAGCTAAGTAGCCAAAGATCTGGTGTAGAGAGTTTCCAAGCCAGCAGATGTAACTGGCTTTAACGACTTTCTGTACTAAGACTAACAGCAGGGACCTACATTTTAATGTGTCATCCGATCAATGGTAGCACCCAGATGAAAATGCCACCTTTTAAAATAAAATTAATATCTTGTGCATGGCGAAGAAAAAAAAATGGTCAACACCGATAGCACTATATTATTTTAAGCCACTTTTAATAAATACTGTGTGTATGTAATCTGACGCGTTTACTGATTTACTATTTAATATAAAAAACCACATTGAAAGTGATATTCATATTTGTATAACTAAAATATTTAATAAGCATAACCTGCTCCGCTATTAAAGTATAATAATTAATTATAATGGATAAATTACGTTATGTGTGGTTGAATAAAACACCGCAAATTCATTTTGTGGCCATTACTTTGCAACTACTTCAGGACATGTATAAACCGAGAACTTTAAATGGCCAAAATATGTGATGTCAATTAATTTTATCGTTTAATCAGTTGCTATTTTTAATCAGTTGGTAGTTTTAATCAGTCGCTATTTTTATAATAAAGGTTTATATTTATTAATTCTCTGTTAATAATCCATTACTCCATACAAAATAGTAGTAAAGTAAATTGTCTAATAAGGTAATTTCAACTTATTTATCACTAAAATAGCTTAACAGATTAGGTTTACGCCTGAATTCTCGGAAAAGGATCTTGTTCATTCGAATAAATGTTTAATTTTATTGGCCGGGATCTTTGTATAGTTGTAAAAGTATGTGCAAGCGATATCATGATTAATTCGAGTTATAAAAGTAGTAATAACGCAGAGAAAATGCAAGAACTTCCTTATATTGTCGACAAATTAAACCGAGCATTTTGTTATACATTTATTCATGACATGTGCATAAGCCTGTTTAATTAAACTCATTGTGGTCATATATATGAGCTGTCCATACAAGGTTTTATAACACATGTAAAATTATTAAAGTTGGATTCACCGCAGAATATAGAGCTTATTGTAATAATTGTAATGTGTTTTTGTACTAAACATTTGCATTGACGGAATTAATACTCGGATAAATTAATATAAAACATTCCTCTAATATATATAACTTAGATACTCATATATTTAAGCTACATAATTTCTGTTAAAGACACCTTTATGATATAAGGTTTATTGTAATATTACCAGCAACCCAAAGTTATAAAGTACTGAAAAAAAACCTTGTTGGCGAAATGGTTACCATGCTGGCCTGACTGCCAACTAATGAGTCCCGGGTTCGATTCCTGACATCTATGTGATGAACTAAAATTGAGATCTGTCGGTCTGAGTGTTAAATATTTAACGAAAAGAATGTATGTTTTTATATGTAGTGTATTAGTTGTGTTAGCTACCATAATAGTATTATTCACTAGAAAAGATTTATTATGAGGTGAGCCAGCCATGTGTGAAATGTGTCCTAATATTACATAGTTTATACATGGGTAACTTTGTTATATTGTAAAACTTGCGTGAAAGCTAATTCCGCGTGCAAACTACTTGAATTAAACTTCTTAACATCCCAAGTAACAGTAATTTAACTTTAATTGACAACTGAAGAGGTAGTTAAGTACCTTATATATTTAACAGTTAAAAAAAAGGTTTACACTTAAATTGTTTTTTTAAGAAAATAATATACTATTTTTTAACTACAAAAACACTTTTTCATTTATTAACCTTATTAATTGAAAACATTAGTCATTTTCATCTGTCATAACAGAATGTCGAGTTTTCGAGTAAATAATTTGGTTACTGTGATTGATGAATTAAGTATAGATAAATGATGAATGCCCAAATTGAAATCTTGAAAGTTGGAAGTTATTATGTATACACTTTTTAATATAAAAACTGGCAACGGTTAAAAATTAAAACGTAAGATATAAACGCCAATTATTTTTTGTTGTTTTTTAACAAACACAGAATGAATACATTTGACAGAATGACATTGGCGAAATTATTGGCTTTGGAACTCTCTTCCTGAGTCTCTTTTTCCCGAGAAGTACAATTTGGGGATCTTCAAATCTAGAGTAAAAAGGTTCCTTCTGGGCAAGCGTGATACATCTTAGACCACAGTCAAGCTTAACATCAGGCAAGCTGCGATCAAATGTAAGCCCATTTATCATAAAAAACAAAACACTGTAAAAGCCACAGATGGAATATAATACATTTCACAATAATTATGAATGTGCCGTAATTCTAAACAAAAAAAGAATCTCAGAATTATAAACTACAGATTAAGGAGTTTGTAACTCGTCAATATAATCACATAGGTTCATAATATCAAAACTTTTTAACTTTTTCCTTTTGCTAAGCTTTGAAGTCAACTTTTCTAGACTCTTGCACAGACTTACGAGCAACGTCGCAATTAAAGCCCTACGTTTTTTAGGGTTCCGTTCCCAAAAAATATCATCCGGTCCCTATAACCAAGAATCTGGTGTAGGTCCGTCTATTCGTCTTTCTGGCACCAAGCTGTATGTGAGTCGTGATAGATAGAGAAATAATATACATATTTACAGATGATTACTACTAAAAATTAAATAAAATAAATATTACAAGAAGATTAATTTTATCTATTAGAGATTGACGTAGCTTTATTACATTTTTATAGACAATGATGCGGAACCCATGGAGCGTAAATTTGAATCGCACTTGGCTGGTTTGTGTTTTGCTTTTAGCTTTCGGCTTACCTTAAGCGTTCAGGAATTAAAGCAGTCACTCTTTACTTCAAAGATTTAAAGGCCCTAGCTTAAATCCTGTTGCAACTTTAGTTAAGTAAGTGTTAAAACCTCGATATTAGTTAGGAGGTTTAGAATTCCAACATTCAGTTAATCTTATGTAGCAAAAAATATCATAAGATTTTTAAGAGATTCCGAAGGATCAGGACAATTTGCAAGAAAAACATGCCTTACATTATGATACTAAATATACTTTTACAGACAAAGTAAAACAATTCTAAATAATACCAAACAAAATCCTCGAACTCCTTGGCGTAATGGTTACCATGCCGGACTGCTAATCAGAAGGTTCTGGGTTCGATTCCCGGCACGGACAACATTATTGTGCTGAACTTAATTTGTTGGCTGTGGGTCTGGGTGTTAAATATGTATCTATATTAAATATGTATGTATGTTGTGTAGTATATCAGTTGTGTTAGCAACCATAATATGAACTAGAAATGGTTCAGTATGGGGTTAACTAGCCGTGTGTGAAATGTGTCCTAATAATAATCTTAATTAACCTAAAATAGTACTAGGTACGTTGTAGCATAAGCAGCTCACTATATGTTCCCAGTGCTGAGACTCAGGGCCTTTCCTCACCAGGAGAGATATAGGCCATAATCCACCACGCTGACCAAGTGCGGGTTGGCGAATGACACACGTCTTCGGATGTTGTGGTCCTCACACATGCCGTTTTCCTCGCGATGTTCTCCTTCACCGTAAAGCGAGTCCAAATTCACACATAACTTGAAAAACAAGTCGTTGGTGTATGGCTGGGATCGAACCAGGCCATCTGATAAAAAAAACAGACGTTATAACCACCAAGCCACACTCGCTTTTATGCGGCACGTTGTAGGCTTCAGGCAATATATTAAAATGATTAATTATTTACAATATAACTATTAATAGTAACAGTTTGATATTGAATGTGTGTGACCTCGATAGGTATAATTTAGGATAGCAAAGCTTAAATAATTGTACAAACAGGGCTCAGATCAGTTTTCAATTAAATTCCAAAACCGATCACGCTTAGTGTAATAACGGATCAAACTTTCATACAACATACATAATATAATCCGTGGGAAGTTAAATATAGCGAGATAATTAGGACACATTTCACACACGGCTGGTTAGCCCCATACTAAATCCTTTCTAGTTTGTATTATGGTTGCTAACACAACTGATATACTTAATATACATATACATATAAATACTTTACATAAACAGCCAACAGCCGACAAATTTTGGTTCATCACAAATAAGTTGGCTGTGCCGGGTATCGAGCCCGGAACTCTCTGGTTGGAATCCGGCGTGGTGCACCCATTACGCCTACAAGGTCGTCAAAGATATAACACAAACCCATACAGTAATTTAAAAAAAAAATGCCGTGCTTTATTTGGCTAAATCTCGAGAACGGACCGATTTGGCTTAGGTTTAGAAGTATATTAAGCCAGTAATATGGACTTCGTAGAAGTTGTAGAAGTCCAGAAAAGATATTAGTCAAGGGATAATTATTTGCGCATAAAGACATAAGAACTATTTCTGGACAATAACTATTTTAAATCGCTTTAAAAGGGACGAAGTCCCACGGGTAAGCCAAGTAATTTCATTTCACCTCTTATGTTGATTCACAGAAGAAAATCGATTGCTCTCTATCTACTCGTATATTAGCATAAATGTACAGATACACCCATAGTTGTCGCTTAACTATGCCTGAAATAACTCACTCTATGCGATGAGGCCACATTTTAGTTCGATACAGTGTATGGAAGTACTGATTCTCACAAGGAAAATGCGAAACTTAGATAGCACCACGTACCTTTCATCCACGACGCCACTCCCTGGGACAACTCCTCGCGTCTGGCGGCAGCTTGGTGGGTAACGATCGTCGACGTACACTAAACTCCTTGTTTACATGCAGAACAGTATTCACTGTACACGGCACAGTAAAATCAAAATATGAAGACGCGCGAAACTATTTTTGAAATATTAGCGAGTATCTCTGTACTACGGCGCGGCGATGGTAGGCGCGTTTTTGTCTATTCGAAGGTAGTATTTAATAAATACGAAACATTTATAGCTGCACGTAAAACTCATTTCTGGCGTGGCGACGCATGCCGTGGTGACGCGTTGTCACGCTATATGATTTGCAGTTATGCAGTTTATATCACGGAATAGAAAAAACAGTTTTTTCTCTTCCGTGGTTTATATGCAGCTGTAGTGTGTACGGTGTGGCGACGTGTCGCCATGCGCATTCGACTGTGATAAATTAAGTTAATTTGGAATAAATTCATATTTTTTTTGTATTTCGTGAAAATAAATGTTTATTCAATAAATAGTCATCGTAATCTGAAAAAAAAACGTTAATTTTTACTTTATCATTATGACATTTAGTTCCTATCACTTTTCAAAACAATGTCGATGTTTCACATCTGCCAAGCGTCCCGTGACGGCTCACATTTGTTATTTTATTACTGGTAACACTGTATAAAGTTTTGAGCCAAGAAACATGAGTGTCACGTCCAAAAAGTTATGACTCTCTACTTCCTGTCATAAGCTCATGACAAATTTTAAACACTTGCTCGCACGGATGTTCGTACATCTCAAATGTACAGCCAAAGTTTTTAATTTATGATCAACGCGTGCAAATTTATTTTACAGGAGTGTTTTCTCAACAGCCTCCAGGCAAAACATTTAATTACTAGAAAAGGTGAACTTTGTGTAAACGCATTCACAGAGGCTAAACACACTGAATATTGTATTAAGACCTACTTACTGGCTGTTAAAATTTTTGATACGCGAAGCAAAAACGACAGGAGTTAAAAACTATATGTTATAAGTTTGAAATTTCTATGTGTGAAAAAAAGAAAATAGGTGAATAAATTTTCTTGTTTGAAAGGTTTTCAAGGTTACGAGGTACGTTAGTCTGAAAATGCGAAAGTATGTGTGTATGTTTGTTATTTTTTCATGCTAAAACCGCTGAACAAATTTCCATGAAACTTGGTATGGACTTTGTTCAGACTTTAGATAACGCATAGGCTACTTTTGATATAATGCGGCAGCACTGCGGGCGCAGCTTATGTCAAAATTATTTTTATTGCTATATATTTGAAAATGTGTGTGTGTGTGTGTGTGTATGTATGTATATGTGTGTGTATTCATGGTCAAACGGCTGATTAGATTCGGGTGAAATTTGTTATGGTCATAGCTTATTCAGAATTAAATGCTTAAACATTTGTGCAGCACTTCGGAATCTAGGCGCGAAGGCTTTTATTTTGTCTAATTTGCTAAAAATAACGCTTTAAATCACTATTCAGTTAACGTAAAACTGCTCTAATTAATCCTGCAGTAGTTTGTTAGCACGTTTCTAATGAACTTTTTCTTCCGTAGTAGCGACCCTTCACTCTCCGGCTTCTATCGGTTGAAATGCCACGAGAGTCGATTAATCCTTTTAGGATTGGATCCGAAAAACATCGTTGATTTTTTTTCAAGCTTAAAACTCAAAGCTTTCGTTGCAGATTTGAATTTTTAAAATGAAAGACGTTGAGATTTTTTATTGTTTTGGTTAATTTTATTGGAGCTCTTATTTAAGTAAATTTTAATAAATGTCTAGTTCTGTAAGATCTTCAGTTATTTTTTTCAATAATTGTTTTCTTTACACATTCCACACACGGCTGGTTAGCCCCATTCTAAGCCATTTCTAGTTTGTATTATAATTAGTAACACAGTTGATATACTATATATACATACATACAATGGTGAAACATAATTATATATAGTGAAATATACTTAACATCCACACCGATTGCCAACTAATTTAGTTCAACACAAAGATGTAGGCCGTGCTGGAAATTGACCCCGGGACTCTCTGGTTGGCAGTCTGGCATGGTAACCATTACGCCACGAGAGGTTTTTTCAGCACTTTATAACTTTGGGTTACTGGTAAATTACGCTAAATTTTATAAAGATGGCTTTCACAGAAAATATGTAGCTTTAGTATATCTAGGTTATGGATGGTTATGTCGTCTAATTTGGTTTTGTATTGTGATCAAAACATTAATATAAAGCTCACGCATTATAATGAAATGATAATTATCGAGTACTTCTTTCTCATTAATTGTTTCTTTGTTCATTATTTACGATATCAAATACGATTTCAACAAAGCGAACTCCAAGTCTTGCGAGTACTTGGCGGAATTAAATGTCCACACGTGAATCCAACTTTTACGGGATCTCGTCAATCTTAATTGACGAGATCCCGTAAAAGTTGGATTCACCTCGATATAGGTTGTCGTGATAGATTATACTCTGTCTAAATTCTTGAGTGATGAGTCGCTAGACGCCCTCTTTCTGCTTTTCCCAAACTTGTGACTCGGACCGTGACGAAAACTTTCGATCAGATAATAAAATTTGGCTGGAAAATGATTGAAGTAATTTCAAGTTTAAATCATATTTTACAACATTTTTTTTTATTTGCGTAATCTTTTCCATCTATTCTCTTCTTAATTTTTTGTAATCTATGCCTTAATCATGCCGCATGTACAAATACAAATACAAAATGTTTATTACACAAAAATATATACGTAGAAGCTGTGTGTTCAGCCCTGGGTTTTGCCGGAACTAATTTGAATCTTAAAATCATGAAACAAAAACTCGACCCACCTTGTGACCCGCAGTCCTCTCTTGCCGGCCGGCGTATTGAGTAATTAATTATTGATTCTGGATACACACACAATTGAGGCTCACTGATGCACACAATTTATAACAGTTTGATAGACTTCACAGTATTTTTTGTATTATTTTATATTATTATGCGCGAGCGGCGTGCATCGCCATATTCAGTTTTTATGCGACTAACTTCACATCAAGTTCAAGGGCGACTAACGACTAACCAATATAGGTCGAGGTCCCCACACTCTGCTAACATGATATAGAAAAGAAATGTTAGAAATATTGGCTCTTTAGCAACAGGGACAGATTCTCAACTGGACAGAATACAGCCGTGAACATTTTCTAAAACAATCTGGAAGACAGACAAGCGACAAGCTAAGACAGAAGAGCGTGAAGATCATTGGAGGAGACCTTTGCCCAGCTGTGGGACAAAATAGTAGGTTAGATTAAAATTAATTGATTATTGAAGAAAACTAGCCGAAATTAAATTAATAAAAGAAAGGTCAATTTGTATGGCGTTAAAGTTTCTTCAGACAAAATATTATACATCTACATTTCAGTCTAAATTTGCTTCTGTAGTTATTTTAATGATAATTTCAAATTCAAATCAAATGTAGTGCGTGAAACACTATTAAGAGGATTATATTACAACCGGTAGCATGATATCTATAATACACATAATATTATTATCTGTTTGTAGTATTATCTTATCTCATTAATCATTCAACTTGAGTCCCCACAGAGATGTTCATAGCGAAATTATGGTTAATTAATGATTCTTATTTTATCCCTTGATTCAAAAGCCTAGCTCAAGTTATTATCTAGAGATAAAAAATAGAGAAGAAGCTGACTGACTGATAAACTAGCTAATTTATCGATCGACCTACAGCCAAAACCGTTAGCGCGGTTTTAATACGTCAAACAATTTCTGATCAAAGACTATTCGAGATTTGTCTAATAGTACGAGCATATTATATAGTACTTTCCGCAGAAACAATATACCAAGTATTATCAAAATAGATTCAAAATTAACGCCTTTGCGCGACTATCAACATACAAAAGAAAAAAACAAGGCTAAGGATATAGAGGAAAGCAAATTTGGCCAGTCGATATAGACATTCGTTGCACACGAAACTAAGCATTACGTATTGGTTGGTATTTGTTGACAACTTATAGACAGGCTATATAATTGGCCAAGTGGCAGTAAATTTTTATTTTAATTTATTTTTCTAATTTATTTCAAAAGATATAATAAGGTAATTATTTTTTAAAAATTTTAAGCGTCTATCTGCTACTGTTATTATTATAAAACACTAAGACACGAATTTATATATTTTATTTTATTTGTAGCAATTGTTGTAATAGTGGCACGAGTAATACAAAACTTGTGAACATTTCAGCTTTCTAGCTATCATGGTTTCTGAGATACAATCTGGTGTCAGACAGACAGACATCGGAGGCTTAGTAATAGGGTCCCGTTTTTACCTTTTAGGTAAACGAACACTAAAATTAGCCATAAAGTTAGAGTAATAATATGTTAATAACAAAAAAAAACAGCATATATTCCATAAGTTGTTCCAACAATGCCACTATCCCTTCCGGCTATATACCTGAACCACACTCATGGCCATCCTTCCCTTATTAGTGGCCACAAAACATGTTTTATTATTCGGTTCCCATCATTATTCGGCTAATGAGGGACAATTAGAAGCTCCACTAACTTTTCTTGTAAAAATATTCCGGGACTGAGCAAAAGCTTTATGTTAACCAATTTCCGGAAAAACCCTCGGTTTCCTTCGCCAGTCGTTGGTTTGACAATGGGCATTGCAAAACTTCTCGTTCAATTAACCCTTTTTTAAAGCGGTTCAAAAGAATTGTCGTGTCGCTAAGTGGAGATTCAAATAATTGGTTTTTAATTATGTCGTCCTTTTTGCAAATAGAACGAGTACCTTCCTACGTACAGATAATATCAAAAGGTTTACCAAGATATTACTATCATTATTGTTATGTTATTTTTTTTTAGTTTACATAATTTTCGTTTTTACTATGCTTTGGAAAAAAAACACTTTATTATTCTTAAGTTATGTTTACATTTATTTTTATCATACTAATATGTACAACGAAAAATAATTAGAATTACAAAATCAGTACATTTTGATAATCACGTACTGTAAGATTAAATATTTCGGTATATTAAAGAAAGAAAAAAAGACAAATCTTGTTTTTTTTATATGTCTTCGCGAATCAAAAACCCTGACTCATTGTATTAGCATTGCCATCCAACGTGGTAATGCTGCCTGCATATAAATGCAGCCCTCTGGTAGTAAGGTAGGCTAGGCCAATTGGTATTTTAAAACTATCCAAATTAACCTTTTGTAGTTAGTAATTGACAAAAAAGTGGAATCTTTTGTTTGTTGAAAATAGAATTCGTAATAAAAAGTTTTTCACCGTATTACGAAATTCAATAACAGAAACAATGTATTTGTTTATCCAACAACAACAGTAATCACAGCAATATTTCCGCTACTACACTCGCAATATTCCACCATGTTTTCAACTCTGCCTAAATATGTGCGAATGACTGCCGGCCGTAATGGCTCGTAAAAACAAAATAAAACTATAACAAACTCGTATTTCTTGTATACAGGACTATATCGCAACGATTCCTTTCCGCATTAACAATTTTTTTTTCTCTCTACACTTACCGAGACTCTAGCCTAAGATGGAGCATGCATAGTCTGGAATAACTGTATCTCAATGCTAGAAGTCAATAAAAGTTGTAAAAAGTCGAAATAAATATAAAATAAAAAGCAACCATAAAAACAAAAATTAAAAAGCGAGAGCGTACGATGTAAAATGTTTCTTGCCTCGTGAGAAGAAATTTGGTAAAAATATAAAAAAAATCTGGCTTTCAAGGATGTTGCTGGAACATACTATTATGTGCTTGGCGACAGATTTTTCAACTTGACGGTTGTTGCTATCCAGGCAAGCACTAAAATAACCTACCACCATGCTTGCAATAGTGTTCTTTTCTTCTAATTCTTCGGCCCGCGGGTCCGTTTTTCTTCCTCAACTATCTTTTTTGAAAATCGGTGTACATCCTACTAATATTATAAATGCGAAAGTTTGTGTGTAAGGGTATATGTTTGTTACTTATTCACGCTTAAAAGGCTGAACTAATTTTGTTAAAATTTCGTGTGAAGTTAAGTTAGATCTTGGCTACTTTTTATCTAGAAAACAATTGTGGTTCTCGTTGTATAAGCAAATAACTACAAAATCTAAGTTACTCCTTCACGCTCCAGCGGCTTGACCGATTTTGATGAGATTTAATATGAAGATAGGTTAGACCTTGACACATAGGTATTTTATTTCGGATTAACTTTTCTTTTCCCGGACAAACGCGGGACAAGAGCGCAACTAATATTATTTAAAGGTGTGATAAAAATTGGTATTTCAAACCTAATTTTCTTATGTAAAGCATCCAATGTCTACAAAACTAACCCAGAATGACCGTAAGAGTCCTTGACAGCGTAGTGAAGAGGGCCAGCGTCTGCGACTAAAATAAAGACGCCCAGTTTTATGCGTACCACAAAGAGCCCTGCTGGGAGATTGTTACCGCCTAGAATAAGTGGTTTTAACTTTAACAGTATGGACGGGTCCGCTTACTTTCATTTTCTTGTGACTTAAATTTTGGGCACTTTGACCTGTCCTAGTCAAATTATGGGTCCAGTTATACAATGCCAAATATTATGTGCGCATATAGATCTCCGAGCTTTGAGCATAAATCTAGTCTGTTGATTTTATGTTTCTGAAATATATAAATTAAAACTTCATGGCATAAAATATAGAAATATATATATAAATAAAAAAATATTAGGACACATTTCACCCCGTACTGAACCGTTTCTAGTTTGTGCTATGATAGCTAACACAACCGATATACTACATATACAAACATACTTATTTTATATAGATACATATTGAACATCCAGACCCACAGCCAACAAATTTAGTTAAGCACAAAGATAATGGCCGGCCCAATCTAACCCGGAACCTGCTGATTGGCAGTCCGGCATGGTAACCTTTATGCCAACGAGATCGTCCAGTATAGTGTAATCCGTGCTCACAACTTAAAACACAATAAAAATATTTTCTTACTTTTTCATACTGGTCAAGAACTGGTTAGCCATATTGGAGATCATAGGGCAGCGGAGGAGTTGACCACATCGTCAAGTCCTACCTGGACAAAGCCTGCACTAGTTCGACGCAGCTGGCTTACACCCAGCAGTGGAATATAAAAATCTATTGACAATGATAAAATTTCTTAAATACTAATTAATTGCAACAGTAATTAATTATTTATTTAATCTTAATAATCAATTTTTTTTATTTGGTATAATGTGTGACCCGGTGCGGAAACGTCTATTTTTAAATTTGACAACCCCTGGTTTGATTCCAGCTTTACAACAATTACTTATTTTTCAATATATGTGTTTTTCAAAATATTGCACTTGTTTTACAGTGAAGGAAGACATCATGAGAAAACATGAAAACTTAATAGAAAAACCCACATGTTTGAAGACCTCAAAATCCGAAGACGTGTGTCATCCGCCATCCCCACTTAGCATGCGTAGTCGATTATGGCCTTTATCTCTCTGCTCGTGAGAGAAAGCCCCGAGTCTCTGCGGTGGGATGCTTATGCTATGATGCATAGGCAGTATAATTATGATAATGTGAAGCGGCAGCTACTCAGGTATAGTTAATGAAATTGAAAACATAAGTGAAATTAATAATCTAAACCAATTAAAACCCTTAACGTATTACGCTATCCCCTACTGTTCATGTCCGAATAGTGACAGTAATGCCTTTGCTCTCGCCTAGATCTAAATTAACGAAGAGATTTAGTGCCAGAAGAAAAGTATTTTAGCAATTCTCTTACAAAAAGCCAAGCCATAAAAAAACCGACGCAGCTGAAAATTAAAGCACTTTGATTAACAAGATGTTTCTAATAGAAAATGCTTAAACACTATTAAAAGTCTTTGAACTTAGTGTCTATTGGTCGTAAGAACGTGCGGTTGCCTTTTGATGAAGGGCAAGGGTTTAATCCTAGCCAGTAAAGGAAAATATGTAAAGGAATTTGGTGTATTTCTTATAGTGGAAGACCTTTTTCTGATGCACGCCTTGTTTTAACTAGTCCTTAGTGCTTACTTCCACCTTTAAGTTGATAAATCCGAAGTCGAGGACCTAGCGGTGTATTCTGACAGTCTCGTTGAGACCTAACAATTCCAGACTTCGCATGCTCCACCTTCACACCAGAGCTATCTCATGTGGTTTCATCTCTGAAGCAGCAGCTGTAAGGTCCTTCTATCTCTTTCTCTCTCTCCCTCTCTATATCTCTCTCTCTCTTACTCTCTCGCTCTCTCTCTCTTTCTATTGTGCGTAATTTTAAAATTAATTCATATAATACGACTTGTAACACTTGCTTGCACTGCATTTTGAAGCATTATTCACTCGTATATTAATGTTTTGACTAAATCAAAAATGTTTTAAAGTATTAAATGTTTCAATCAAAAATTATATCATCATATACCTATATATCTAACATATAATCTAATCTCCATCTTCATACCATGAACACATTTCCTTCCCTTCGTAAACAATTTACCTTTGACTATTCCAATGCAAGTCCATTTCAATCTCCACAGATACCTGTTCCCGGCCACAATATTGACTTGATTCCTTCTCAACAGTCAATACAATACAATGCTCTTCGGAAACTGCAATCCACTTCTGCATTGCGTTCGCGCCACGATACTGCTGTATATAAGCACGAGTACAATACTATACTCCCCGTAGTTCCAATCCTTTGAGGCAGTCGTTATAAACTGCGATTCAAAGTAATTTACGTCCTTTTCTACTAGCTTTGTGCATAGAAATTTGAACTGAAATTGAATTTCTCATTCCATCTATTAAGTGGCACAAAATATGGAAACGGGCCAAGTAAAAGTGGCAGGTTGAATTAATCAATTATATCTTTGTCGATTTATTTAAGCATACATAAATATTATTTTATGCATGGCATAACTATATATAATTCTGTAACAATTTCCTCTTAAATTACCTCGTTTTTCCACGCATATATAAATACTTTTTGATTTCCTTTACCAATATATAAAGAGGATAAGTTTGATTTTTTGTTTGTTAGACGCAAATAGGTTCCGAAACTACTGAACCGATTTGAAAAAATATTTCACCGTTGGGAAGCTACATTATCCCTGAGTACGAGTAACAACGGCTACATTTTGTTTTTTGTCTTTGCAATTAAGATTATTTTATAGCCCGTGCAAAGCCGGAACGATCTGCTAGTAAAATATAATATAGTTAAAACTCGTTGCGACAAATTGATTCCAATATTCTTAATTCGAATTTATCACATGAATAAAAAATACCCAATAAAAAAACTCACTAATAAAGGCCCTGAGCGTAGCCATTTTCCATTGATATGCTTTTGTCAGCGTTCATTAAAATAAAAATAAATAATAATAAAAAAACAGATAAAAGCCACACAAAAGCACTGTTGAAGCCATAGCAAATTCATTTTATTCGTATTTTACACTCGCAAATAAATCCAGTACTTGTTTAAATTTCAAAACTTGAGAGTCATTGCGCAAAGTTTTCGGGATGCGTTTTAACTTTAGTCTACATAAAATAACGTTAGTTTTAATAAATCTGATGAATGTTAAAAGTGTAATAGTGCTTTATAAGTTTAATAACTTAATTTTAATGACATAATATTTTCTAATATATTAAAATTCACTGTATTAAAACTTTTGAAAGGCATTTTTATGGTAATGTCACACTGATTGTGCTTAAACGTATTGGGCTAATACCAATCTTAAACTTAAAGAAAAAACTTAAGTTATAGCCGGTTATACAAACATATTCAGCAAAAATGGAAAATAAATTCTTGTGCATATATTTTTTATTCCTAGTGTACATAAAAATTGTTATTTTTTTTCAATTAAACTAGGCATAATGCGAGTGTAATGTTAGTACTTCATGTAGTAAGTGTCATGTTAGTTCGTAATGTCAAAAAGTCATAAGTCTCATGTTTGTTCTTCGGACAGATTTTCGTACCAAATACAGAAAACGTGAATTCTTGTGGAACACAGATTTTGCGCTGTCCATTGTGCTATTTCTTCCATATTTTTATCGAAAGCAAACAGTTTGAAATATATCAATGTTACGTAGGTACGTGATTTTCCTTTACGAGAGTAAATCATCCTCTTTATTTTGCTGGAAAATCTGCTTCGTAGAACTCGAAGATAAACTGCTTTATTGTATACGCATTTTTTGCTATCTGTTATATTTTGAAAACATCCATTAACGACTAGTAACTATTCGAACAGTATTTTATTTACAAAATTGTTTTCGAAGTGTTAAACAATCAATAATGTATTTTAATGCTATGCATTTCTTGATAATAATAATAATAATTATTATTTGTTATTGCATATTTACATATGCAAATATTGTACTAAATAAAATCAATGCGGGGTCTTCAATTAGATCTGTAGATCTAATTAATGACCCCGCCCATACTCGTTTTCGGGGTAAGTGTGTCTATGAATCTTACTGCATTTTTTTTTTAAATACACACGGCTGGTTAACCCCATACTGAACCATTTTTAGTTCGTGTTATGGTAGCTAACACAACTGATATACTACATATACATACATATATATTTTATATAGATACATATTTAACACCCAGACCCACAACCAACAAATTTACTTAAGCACAAAATATGTCGGCTGGGCCGGGAATCGAACCCGAAACCTTCTGGTTAGCAGTTCGGCATGGTAACCGTTGCGCCAACGAGGTCGTCAATTGCGCTTACATACGACGGCTGACCGCTACACCTAGAACGACCCGGAAAAATAAAACTTTATTCAGAAAAGTCAATATTAAACGAGTCATTCCGGCTTGGAACCGCGTCACACTCCCAACAATAATTGCATTTTTATCCGAAACCATAGTGTCACTTTTGCAGTCTGTTTGTGGCTTATAAAACTGTCAACCGTTTTACAGCCTTTTACACTGTCACGTTGGTGGCAATTTAATAGCAGTTGGATATTTAAGCTCTTTTCACTTATTTGGCCAAACAATATTTTCAAACTTTTTATAAAGTGCTTTAACACACTTTATTTTTAAATTTAAAGAATAGGTTATTTTTATCGAAAAAGAAACTAGCAAATGTTAATATATATAAATCTCGTGTCACAATATTTGTCCTCAATGGACTCCTAAACCACTTAACCGATTATAGTAAAATTCGCACACCATGTGCAGTTCGATCCAATTTGAGAGGTAGGATAGTTTAAATCTCAAATTATAGTCGCAATTTTAATTTATTACTAATTATTGTCTGTAATTATTTGCCAGTCACAATTATCACAACAGATGTCGATACCTTTCGACTGGGTTGAGTAAGTAATCAATAGATAGCGCTGCACCCCTAAGTGAGGCAAAACAACGTTTGCCGGGTCAGCTAGTAATATATAAATAACCATTAATGAATATGCATAACACCTAAAGTATAAAGTATCTTTACTGTTCACATTCATACAATATGTTAATTCATCTTAAGGAATGGTCTCATCTTAGATTTTAAGGTAGTTCATAAGACTAGCAACACCCTAATGTTACTTAATTACAGGGTACATGAAACTGTAATTAATAATTTAATTTGTACTGTACATGTTATGCTGAAATAAATATAAAAAAAATGTATACAGTTGCAATGACGGTACTGACCGTAGGTATAATATTACAAATGTGAAAATTGGTTTCTGTGCGTGTTTGTTACTCTTTTACCCTCAAACGGCTGGACCAATTTTGACGAAGTCTTAGTATGGTGTGGAGGTAGGATTACACACTCATAGATTTCCTACATGTTTGCACGGTTTCATTCCGGATTATCACGGGTAACACTGCGGGGTGCAGCTAGCCACTGCATAAAAAGTATTAATTTCCTTATATTTGTTCTCAAAGTTTCAGTTTTTTACTCAAAACAACAAATATTATAAACAACAAATATTACAACACAACATGCAAATATATAATACATACGTATCATATAATACATACAAATTCTTTACTGGCACTATTTTTTTAGATTAGATATATGTATTTTTAATTTAATTAATTTTAGATTAGATTTACATTAAGTGATTGATTTTGTTACATATTAAATTAATATAGCATTTAATAACAATAATAAAATGTATTCCCCTAATTCTATATTTGCATGTTGTCAAACGCAATAACATCCAAAATTAAATGGCACGTAAAATATCATAAATGATCCCTCGTAAAATATCGAGTCACTCGGCTTGAAAAGTAATTAAACATGCAATCAAACACGAACTTTACAAGCTGCCTAATATTTGTCTTAATCACTTCGCCAAACGCCGCCCCCAACATCAAGAAGCCTTATCTACATAATAAGTCACTGAATATTCATACGAAATACCAACATTTATATGCCTAAGCAGGCAACCGAGGGTAAAGGCTTAATCCTCGCGAATAACCCGGAATACGTGCGCTTAAAAGGCTTTACACATAAATCTACCATGAAACCTCTTTCCGGCCCCGCCCTTAGTTGCACCCTCCAACTGCACTTAGATCAAATTATAGAGATTAGAAACGTTTGCTGCACGAATCGAGGCTTAAATATTTACCAGAACGGGGCTCTCTATCGCATCTCAATTTGCTGATTTTCCAGTATCTCTTCAACGTAATTTGTTTCATTTATTTACATTCTATTTTACACTTTTTGCTACATCAATTTCAGGTCGTGAGTTTCAGCTTGTATTTTTTTTTATTGTGGAATAGGCATGCGTTTGACCGCAGTTTGCCTGATGTTAAGCTTCAGTAATCTAACACGTTTGTCTAGAGCGAACCTGTTTACTCATGTTTTTTTGTATTCTACAGAAAATGTAAAAGTATTTGTAACTTTACACTAATGTTTATCGTCTTTATCACATTTGCCTTGTTAAATGAATTTGGTATTTTTACAGGTACATCTGGCTTAATCGGCTTTTTTGATAAGTAGCTTGATGCATCGCTGTTGACGAAAAATGAGTACTAAGTAATACCAAAAAAAATACTTTTTAGAGTTCCGTACCTAAAAAGTAAAAACGGAACTCTAATACTAAGCCTCCGTTATCTGTCTGTGTGTCTCCAGGCTGTATCTCAGAAACCGATTTGGTTTTGCTATATTTTATTATTAATGTTATTTTAGGCTTTGAATATTTTGTATATATATTTTTAAATTTAAGCAGTATATATAATAACCAAAAAATTGCAATTCTAATCATTTTATCCCAACCCACTTCATAAATGCACGTGTGTGTAAGTTCATGTTTATTTCTCCTTTACGTTCACACGGATGAACCGATTCAGATAAATTTGGCATAGGGAATTGAGTTTACACCTTTAATTAACGTATAGGCTATTTTATCTTGGTTTGACGAGTAGCACCGCGCTGTGGAGCTAGTAATCATATGTATCGTTATAAATGAAAAGAGAACTGAATGGCAGCACTATCAAAACTTTTTTCTTTATAAATAGTTTACTTAATCTTAATGTAGTATTTAAGCCTTGGCATAATAATAGTTCTTAGCATTGTAATTTATTTTATTAATAATTTTATGTATGTAATTAATTTTCTAATAGTCTAAGTGATACATTTGGTTTAGCTGTAAGTGTCATTTATATAAATAAACAGAATTTGAATTTGTGAGTATTTGCGTTTTTGTGATTGAAATATACATATTATGTATATCTTTCACATCTTAAAGGTAAACATATAGGGCAGATACTTGAAAGTAACAAGATATTTGAATACGATAGCTCACAAACATCGAGGTCGGAAAACTCAGTTTGCCACGAGCTCTTGTGGGGAACCGATAACGATGTCATAGGAAGTGCGTGACACCGCGTCAAGACCTCTTGAATTATGACTTATGTAACTTAGGGGTGCGTGAACCCGGTTACTCAATTTAGTGAAATGTGAGTATTTTGTCTCTACTAAATCTGTTTTTGTCTCTACTTAATCATTTTTTGTCTTTACTAAATGATTTAGACCTTATAAAAACAACAATTTTGTAATGTATAGTTTATGTTTATAGTTTATCTATTAGCTTGCAACACATGTATGACATAAAGCTGTTACATGTACCCTGTTATAATAGGGCGTAGCAAGAGGCACTGGCTAGCTTTGTTCCAAGGCAAACTAGACAATATCTTTACATAATTAGTTACTACTTACGAGTATGACTAAATATTTATTATTTATTTATTATCACAGCTCTTTTTACTTTGTACTAACCATTTATTTATTCTTATTTAACGTCAACGAAGTCTTTGAGTTGGTTATAATATTTTTTGACAAGTATTTGTTGAAGTTTATTATAAAAGATGTTGAATTTTGTTTCCTTTCTTTATTGAGTCAGGGATATGATTAACGATTATTATATATATTGCCACCGCGGATTTGGATCTTAAAAATAATTAAACCAACGATTTGTGAATATGATCAACATTAGCGTAGTAGGTGCCTCTCGACTTATGAAAACCTATACTGATAAAAATATGCATACTGAGTAATACCTAAAACAACGGGTTAGTAACTAAAACTTATCTAAAACTGAGTTATTTCAGAAAAGGTGAGGTGACTATCTATCATTCATTTCATGCTTTTGTTAAGAAATTCTCAGTTGGAGTTCTTAGATAACACGTTTGTAATCTCAGTCAGCTACGGGGCATCAAGTTAATCATGTCTTTGACATAAACACTGAGCTTTGTAAGGAAAAATACCATCTTGACTGCAATAAAACACAGCTTCCTTTTACTGCAAATAATATAGGCACTTTTTGCAGAGGAGAAAGAGACTTGATCTCTCTCGAAACAAAAGCGTAACGACGTTTAGACTTCTATCTGCGTGAAAAAGCGTGCAGAATTTTTCAGTGGATCATTACAGAAGCGTTCGCTTCTCGGCCTGTTATGGTCGATTTATCACCAGATTCCTTCAGGATTAAAACAAAAGGAGGGCGCACAGATGACTTAATCTTGTAAAATACGGTTTACAGAGGGGCTTATCTTAAGTGAAAACGCGTACCTAAACATCAACAAGAGGTTTCCTCCTCGTGGCGGCTGTTTAGATTACTGAACAAACAATTTTTGTATTTGGGTCGGCCGCCGCGGATTTATGGAATAAGTTTGGATAGTCGTCGAATGAGAGCCGTGAAAATATTACGCGGGCTTGTTGTGTTTACTCGACGGCGTACTGTGATGATATTTTATTTTGAGAGAATGCGTTTTGTATATTTTAATAGTAAAGACAATAAAGCAGAAAAGAGTGAAGCGGTTTCTTCCAAATATTTTCACAAAATAATGAATGCTATGTGGCATGCCATAATTTCAAATAATAAATATATTTTCTGTTTTCTATTTGGTAGTTTATTTATACAATAATGGTAATAAAAACACACACACACAAAAACCTTACAAATGGTAAATTAAATCTAAGTCAATGAATAGTAATTGTAGTATCGTATTCATTAATTAATTTGATGTTTTTCTAGTCATGCCCTATTAACTAACCACAGCGTGCAATTTTTGTCTTACAACAATCGGGTTGCTAATAAAGACTTTTAAATTTCGTTTATGTCAAAATAAACGAGTTTACTACTTCTATTATTCCCTTATCAAATACAATATCAAGCGCCAAAGACGCTTTTCAACTATATAATGTCCGCGAATTGCTAATTTTAAATAACTTCATGCATGAATAAAGTATTGTTTCTGAAACTGTATGTAATTTAATGTTAGTGACATTGACAAATTAATGGACAAGTTGATGCAGCGTATTTAGAATATGAGATTAAATTGCTATGTCAAAAATATCAACCAGCACCGAAATGGTTCTGCTGCTAACTTGTCGCTTTTTATAGAAACTACCATCGAGATAAAATTGCCGACCAAATAATATTTAGAAAAGCAAAATGTGTAAACAGTACTGTCTATGAAGATTAGTTTTAAAAATTGAAATTTACTATTATTACAACCATACAAATGAAAGCTTATCTAACCAGTTAGCAGGGGCGTTTTGATCTCTCAACTAATAAACTATAAATACAACTGAACTATATAATTGTTCCTATCTAATCTACTCGTATCTTGAACCCTACTCAATAATTACGCTTCTTCTTCAATGAATTGGTAGCGTAGCAAAATTCTTCAATGGCTCTAGAGAGCTCTAAACTTCAATCATATCAAAGCTTTAATCAAAGTCATTGTCTTTAATATTTCAATTTCCAATTCTATTCTATTGAGAATGTCTCTAGCTTAATAAGGCCACAACACAATAGTTCCGGAATATTGGAAACGGATCTATTGTTTATATTCGCATAGTTAATAAACTCTCCGGAAATGTGCTTCTAGACAATAACAGTCGTTTGTTTAAGAGTGTGCTCTGAAAACTTTATGCTAATATTTTTTTAACTAATGACGTTTAAAAAAGTAAGTAGGTTAAAACCAGATGGCGCTAGTAAAATTACGCGATTAAATAATAATAATCTATAATATAAAAATAAGTCCGGTTTTCCTCCCTGGCGCTATAACTCCAGAACGCACGAACCGATTTCCACGGTATTGCATTCGTTAGAAAGGTCTCGGGCTCCGTGAGGTTTGTAGCAAACCAAATTTATACGGAGAAACGAGAGTTCGCCGTGTTTGCTAGTATATATATGATAAAATCCCTATGAATCAATAATCAAAGTATGTTATCATAATATCTTGTTCACTTAATTATAGTTATTATTTAAAATTGTGAGTCATATACATATATATGTAAAAAACTAAATTCGGCCACCTGTTACTTGTCCCGGGTAAATTGGATTCTCCCGCGCGTACAAGTTTTACTCAAATTAAAATGTTTTGTTTATTCAAAACATTTTCGCGGTACATTTGCATGAAATGAAATACACAACATGCTCTGTCAATATACGTTTATAGAAGGCACATACGCGTGTACGTGGTATTGGACATTTAAACATTTGGCCTGTAATTGGTATTAGCGACTTTAGCCAATTATTATAAAGATGTGGTAACGGCTGTTGCGGATGCTGTGGTGTGTGTTGCTGCTTGTCCATATCTACACGTGCTGCACGAAGATCTGCAATTCTCGCACCTAACAGTCTTAGTCTAAACCTAACAGTCTGTGGAGATGCGCCTGCAGTACAGCATGCTAGCACTGAGAAGTATAATTGATCCGTGATGTTATGAACTATAATATTGTTTTTACCCTTGATAAGTATGCGTTTGATTACAGCTTGCCTGGTGTTAAATTGCGCTATAGTCTACGGTGTGGCAAACTTACCTATAAGATACCTATTAACTCTACTTTTGAAGACTCTTGGATGATACCGCTCAGGAAACAGAAACTCAGGGAGAGAGTTCCAAAGCTTCGCAGTGCTCACAATAAAGGTTGACGCAAAGCGTTTTGCACGAAAGTTTGGAACTTCAACTCTGTATCTGTGTCTCTTCACTGACTCTCTGCTCGTTCTGTAGTAGAACGGAGATGGTGGAATCAAATTATGAAGTTCCAGAGCACACTCCCCGAAATGTATCCGATAAAATACCGACAAACTAGCAACCTTACGTCGGTGCTCTAGGCTTTGAAGCTTCGCCTTCGCAACGCAAGAATTGCCGATGAGCTTTTTAGCTCGTCTCTCAATGGACTCAAGTGATTCGAGCTGATATTTGGAAGAATCATCCCAAAGATGCGAACAGTACTCCATGCACGACCGAACTTGCGCATTATACAAGGTATGTATTTCTAATATTATTATTTTATTATAAGCATTATTATGAACAAATACATCGTTATGCACTTTAAGGCTAATTTCTGCTGACGCTGCGTATCGGGAACACCGTACAAACGTATTTTTGTAGATTAAGATGCCAATCGAGCACTAGTATTAATTAGAATAAGTTAGTCTAGATTTAGCCGTGGTGCACCGCGCACTAATAATCCTAAGAAATAATTGTGATAAATTAGTTCATTTAAAGTAAAAACGTCGTTTCAAAACTTTTTTATATAAACTACATAATAAATTGTACTGTGATTAACAATAGATTTTATTGTAAGCTTTTTTTGAATTTGCATTGTATGTACGGATGTTTGAGTGGATTTTGTACAATACATCTTGAAATTTGACCAACGTCAAATGTCAAGCAGTACTGTGTAAAAAACACACACAAATGCAAACGAACTTCTTTATATTATCAACTGTGTATTAAAGCTTCCTTATAGAAAGAGCTATCTTCCTCGTTACCATGGCAACGCCCACTATAACTTTAAGAGCTCTATATTAACGCAAGGGGCTCTAAACGCCTCAGACAGATGGTAGAGGTCAGGACCGTCAGCAGCACAATATATCTTGTCCAAATAGCCTGATTGCCTGAATCTTGCTACCTAATGGCTGTCTAAATTGTTAACATTTCTCCAACTTAACCGGAGGTGCGTGTATTACCGGAGTATTAGATACTGGAAATGGGATATGTTTATGAACACGGACTACGCCTATATTTGCATGCCGGTCTGCTAATCAGAAGGTTCCGGGTTCGATTCCCGGCCCGGTCAATATCTTTGTGCTTAACTAAATTTGTTGGCTGTGGGTCTGGGTGTTAAATATGTTTCTTTATTAAATATGTATGTATGTATATGTGGTATATCAGTTGTGTTAGCAACCATAATACGAGCTAGAAATGGTTCAGTATGGGGCTAACCAGCCATGTGTAAATGTGAAAATAAATAGTATACATATATGTGTTGTGAAGAGAATGTAATACAAAGTGGAAAATGGTAAGAAGAAAAAGTAAAAGAAGATCGCCAATCTTATCGAATATATTCGATATATATGTCGAAAGATGTCGACAGACACGCTGTTAAAGACACAAATCCAGTTGCCCATAGTTAAGATCTTATAATAGATAAATAAATTAAATATTTAGTTAGTAAACAAGTATATACAATTTTTAAGGAAAACAGCAATAAAAGCTATTTTTATCGAAAGAGTTAAATTTGTTTTGTGTTTTTTTTTACAAGGAGGCTGTTGGAACACACTGTTAGCAATTTGGCGACCGATTTTTCAACTTCTTGTGTGGTTGTATAACAACAGGTTGGTTTTTAGTCAGACGAGAACAAGAAAGTGGTAGGCCACTACACTATGGTTTTCTCACAATGGGAACACACACACGGGAATCGAACCCATGAATTGCGTGACGTTTTATAAGTTTGACGTGAATGTGTGTGTGTGTGTGTCTATTAGTTGCATAATAGCTGCCTAACAGATTGGCCGATATCATTTTATTAGTGAAAATTTGGCGCTACTACAAAATACATATTATTTCTCAACGACCTAAATTATGTGTATCAAATACGAGTACATACATGTATGTACATATATAATAATATAATAAATGTCATAACCAAGACGGCCACCTCCAAAAAATGTTATCAGGATTTAAAAGTATATATACCTGTTCGTTAACTGTTAAAAATACTAACACTAACTTTAATGCCAGTTACAAAGTTTGACCTCAATAAAATCTGTATGTGTAAAGTTGTACAACAAAATAAATTGTATTGTTTCAAAATATCCATCACTCAATCATATCATAAAAAACTATCTCTCACGACCCTTGTCATACGCTCAAACTATCGATCTATTTTCAATGTCGCTAGTAAATTTGTTCGAAAACGTAAAGCAACAAGTTGTAAGTACAAATTACGAATTCAAACCAAAATAACCCTTATAACTATTGGTTTGTATATGTTATCTATTAATTATTCAACATGCGGAATTGATAATGAACATAAATCCCGATTGATTAACGGCGTCGCCTCCAGTCGACGAATAAGTTTCAGGCGACAATACGCTTTCATGATGGATAAATTAACTACAATATTATTATGATGAATGAATGTTGAGGGACATATTATAATTAAAGCATTATAGGTACGTAAATAAAAAAAAATTCATGTAACTGGACTTATAAATGTATCTACTTAAATATTAACTTTATAGTTACACACCGAGGTATTAACTGCGTCTGAGAAAAAAAAATAGCCTACGTGTTAAATTCAAATTCAAAATGTCTTTTCAAATTCAACGCTAATAAATAAAAATTGTGCAAACTTTGCTTCGTTATTAGAGCTTAGCTAAGACTACTTAATATTAATTACTTTTTACGATATTTAGATCTAGTTATTTATAATTAAATTATTATTAATTTCTCTTTAAATTACTTGTTGGTAATATTATGCTATAATCCCAAAACCTACATATTTACATACCAAATGTCATCGAAATCGGTTTAGCCGTTTAGCGTGAAGAAGTTACAAACATACACACTTTGTCACTTATATACACATACAAATAATCGGTAATGTGCAAGTCGGAGTCGCACAGGATGAGTTCCGTAGCATAACTTTAAAAAAACACGTTTTTTCGTAGTAGTGCCCCTAATAAAAACTTATTTTATCCTGTTTTTAGCGTCACTTGTTATAGATGCAACAAGAATGCGTCAACTGTAACAGTAATAATAATGATAAATAGCCAAATACTCATAGTTAGATACTGTCTAGACAAAGACGGATGGACTGACAGCAGTATCGTAGTTTGTACCCCCACTCGTATTATTTTTTTTTAAATAAATAAATTATAATTGAAGTTCTTACCTTTAACGCACACCATTTTACCTACTTAAAATTGCTAATTAAGTATTCTTATTGGAATGTTATCATAGTCACAAAATGTTTGTTTTGGCTGTGAATCGTCTAGTAGCTATAAGGACCACGTCATGTATGTAGAAACTCAAGTTCTTTAAAGGTTCAAGAAAGTACAAACCCTAACCCTAATTATAGATAACGTTCGGATACTAAATACCTATTTATGAAGGATTTAATGGATAGTGATTTATGTTAAACTTTAGCTCACGTATTATCTTTTACTTTCGTGTTATTGAAAATTAATTATAGAATATTTCGCAATAGATTGTTCTTAGTAAAGGTTCGTATTATGTTAGTGCCAGGTTCCAGACTATCAAAATATTTATGATAATCTAGAAGATCGGGGCTCCATCCAGATCGCCCCGCTCTATGACCTTCAACCTCTAGCTTTAAGGAAAGCTAGATAATAGGGACCTACGGTCCCTACCCAGCACTAACTGGTGACCTCAGGGATATGTAATTACACACTTTCATGGTACATTCAAGTCTCACCGAAGACAGATCCGCATGCATATAAGCAACTACTTACAAATCGCTTCCTTGCTCTCTTACTTTCAATCATCTAAACAAATTAACTCGTGAGTTAATGTAATTTAATCTACAACAAAAAGACAAGAGGACATCCTATTGTTTGTCAGTAAGTCAGTTGGAATAATTCAACTCCTATTAACTTGCATTCATCTAACTTTTTTACTTCATACTTCCGCTAGTTAGTAGAACCGGGGTAGAGGTTTTGGCCCACGAATCCTAACTAACACCATCCATCATCTCAGTTCATGCGGAGCGTAAGAAGGCCTTCGGTGAAAAGCCCTAAAACGCCCCTAATACTTAACATAGAATAGTCCATGCAATTACAATAGTATTACTACTATTATAATTACATAGTAGGGTATTGGACTCTTTCCATCGCATAATCAGAAAGACGTACTGTAGGTTCTTATTAGATTAATCCGCAGATTAATAACGTTGTGATCAGATTCCAACACTTAGTTTATGATCTCTGACGGTAGCTCCCGTTTACGAGAATCATCATGAGCCTATTCGCACTCATCCAAATGTGAAACCTTCACACATTATTCCCCATTGGCAGGTAGAATAATTCGTTGTATAATACTCGATGAATATAGTATCATCTCTCTTTCAAATACTCAGGCTAGAGTCATGAAGTTGACGGTAATTATTCCCCATTGGCAGGTAGAATAAATCGTAGTAAACAATTGAAGAATAGAGAATCACATCTCTTTAAATACTCTGATTAGAGTCGTAACATTGAAGATAATTATTCCCCATTGGCAGGTAGAATAAATTGGTGTATAACAGTCGATGAGTAGAGAATCACATCTCTTTAAAATACTCTGATTAGAGTCATAAAAATGATGATAATTATTTCCCATTGGCAGGTAGAATAAATTGTTGTATAATAGTCGATGAATAGAGAGTCACATCTCTTTAAAATACTCTGATTAGAGTCATAAATTGAAGATAATTATTCCCCATTGGCAGGTAGAATAAATTGTTGAATAACAGTGGATTAATAGAGAATCACACCTCTTTAAATTACTCTTATTAGAGTCATAGCGTTGAAGATAATTAATTATTCCCCATTGGCAGGTAGAATAAATTGTTGTATAACAGTCAATGAGTAGAGAATCACATCTCTTTGAAATACTCTGTTTAGAGTCGTAACATTGATGATAATTATTCCCCATTGGCAGGTAGAAGAAATTGTTGTATAACAGTCGATGAATAGAGAGTCACATCTCTTTAAAATACTCTGATTAGAGTCATAAAAATGATGATAATTATTCCCCATAGGCAGGCAGAATAAATTGTTGAATAATATAAAGTGAGTAGAGAGTCCTTTTCTCTTTTAATATAATCTTATTAGAGTCTTAAAATTTTAGTTATCAATAACTAATTGCACCTTAGTTTTTGTTAAAAATTCTATATTTTTGAATTTTGGTGAAATAGATTGTATTACAAATTATTAAGGCAAAATACAAGTAAATTTTGTGAAATTCTGACGATTTAGTTTTATGGTTAAGTCACTTGAACTCGATAATGGAAGTCACAAAATAGAAGTTTGTTCTTTAAATTATTCAAATATGGGGTTGTAATTTTAATTAACAGTAAAATTTACATGATTTTGGCAACAGCATTGAATGGAAGTTCATCCTAGGCAAATGACCTATGCAATCTAATACACCTAACATTTAATTTAGCCCTGATCTTTTATCTGCGTCATACTTACGAACATTTGTACAAACTACCAGACGACCCGCACTCCGCTCAGCAGGCTGAAAAAGAAACCTAAGGCATCCATTCCCTATCTCATGTAAATGAGACCTAACCATAACCTATCTCTATCTACCATAAATGGCCTATTGCTCCTAACGAATCAGCTAAGTTAAATAACCATCCAAAACTAGAGAATCCAATGGATTGGAATCTCACATTTACGTTAAACGTGTGCTGTTTGTTTGCGATTTCCTAGCAAAGAACTCGCAAACCCTACGAAGGAAACCCAAACATGACAACTCCTTCGGCGAAGCCATGAATGAGATCCGCTAAGCTGGGCCCTACACCGAAAGAAGCGGGACGGGTTAAATCCCAACTGTAAACCTAAAACCCGAGTGCCTACGAATACCTAACGGGGTAGTGAATTGTGTTATGTAGCCCGATAACACAACCCACGTATAAATACATATATAGATATACAATCCATGGCAAATTCAACGTTGTAACTTGTAACCCCACACCTGTGGGTTAGTGTCTCACTTCGACGAGCCGGTAACATTACAAGTACAACGCAAATTAAACCATAAAAGGAGGACTGGCACTGCCTGAGTAATCAGGAAAACAGTTTGTGGTCGCCCCAAGCCACACCTAACCAACGCAAATCATGTACCATCACTCATTTGACACCGTTAGGTTTCATGATGATACACAACCCCAAATTCATTAAACCGGAGTTCAAGGAATCTGGTATCCAGTAGGTAAAGATATGAATTAGCCCATTTCTATTGGTGCTAGAACAACCAAACTGTTCATCACGACACCCTACCTAAATTAGTTAGTCTAATGATGCTAGAACTACCGTACAGTTCATCACAACATCCTATGCATTCTAAACCTATCTGTTAGTGCTAGAACAACCGTACTGTTCATCACGACACTCTACCTAGTTTTAGGCCTGTTGGTGCTAGAACTACCAGACAGTTCATCACAACACCCTAAACTCGAACTAACAAATAAGTGCTAGAACTACCGAACAGTTCATCACAGTGCACTTCCTAATTTGTACTATTTATTCGTGCTAGAACTACCAAACAGTTCATCACAACACGCTACCTAATTTAGGCCTGTTGGTGCTAGAACTACCAGACAGTTCATCACAACACCCTAAACTCGAACTAACAAATAAGTGCTAGAACTACCGAACAGTTCATCACAGTGCACTTCCTAATTTGTACTATTTATTCGTGCTAGAACTACCAAACAGTTCATCACAACACGCTACCTAATTTAGGCCTGTTGGTGCTAGAACTACCAGACAGTTCATCACAACACCCTAAACTCGAACTAACAAATAAGTGCTAGAACTACCGAACAGTTCATCACAGTGCACTTCCTAATTTGTACTATTTATTTGTGCTAGAACTACCGTACAGTTCATCACAACACACTACCTAGTTGGTCTAGTTATTTGTGCTAGAACTACCGTACAGTTCATCACGACACACTACTTAATAGGTCTAATTATTTGTGCTAGAACTACCGTACAGTTCATCACAACACCCTAACAAATATGTGCTAGAACTACCAAACAGTTCATCACAGTGCACTTCCTATAAGACCTAAATGATTGTGCTAGAACTACCGTACAGTTCATCACAACACCCTACACGACAAATCCTATCCACTAGTGCTAGAACTACCAAACAGTTCATCACAACACTCTACCTAAGTTAGACCAAAATGTTAGTGCTAGAACTACCGTACAGCTCATCACAACACTCTACATCAAAAGGAAATCACTACACTGTCACGTATTAATCCTATTAGAAATGACCCAGAACTAACACTGAAATTACAACCCAAATTCATATCGATTCCCACTGGTCCCTAATATCCTGGTACCGTAGCAGCTGATGTCCGAACGTCCTTCTTTGGTCTGTCCTCTCCCGGCGCCTCCAGTCTCCTCAGTCCTCAGTCCCGTGTGTCGCCCTCGAAGCCCCAAATAAGAGTGCCTCCACCTTACGTATTTCCCCCGTCCTCCGTATATTTAATTACCTACTTCAAATGTGTCCTATCGGGTTCCGATAAGAAACCTTAGCTCGATATTTGTTTAAAATATTGGCTTGGGTAGAACAAGCACTTCAAACAGATGACTACTTTATCCCGCGGTGTCACTTGCCTTGTTTCCATTCAAGCTTGAGATTGCAGCTGTAATCGTACAACCAAACAAACATGCAGTTATTTTATTTTTATAGTATTAGTTTACTGTTTTGATGACATATTTGTGACTTCCAATATATTTCAAAATAATTTCTTTTCCCGAAAGTATTTGATGTTTCTTTGGTTACAGATTTTGTGTAGTTTATTGCCATTAATATTTGCAAATATTTTGATATAATTAATATTGGTTTGATAATAGTAATGATTCATTCTTATTTTTGAAGATATTTTGATGTTGCTGATTATGATAATGATTTTTAATAACTGAGCCGTATCTGGCCAGTTACAGCCGACCCCTGGTAAATTCTGTAAGCTCACTATCTAAGGCTGAAAGAATTTACCACATATAATACTCACAAATTTTTAACTTTTAATTAATTTCATTTTAATTCTCACATGTATATATATTCAACTATTTATTCATTAGAACTCTTGTATAAGTTAAAAGAAAGAATTCTCTATTCACCAGCTTACATACTAGACATTTATTTGTCCTAACCTTGCCATTTGTGTTATACCGTCTATACGGTAATACGATTTATCGAACTAACTGGCACACAATCATACGCATTGGATCGGCCGAAAAGTGTGACATTCTCGTTATCTTATTTGTCGGAATACAAAAATAAATTTCAAACTAACTGGCGCACAACCCCGAGATTTGAATTGACCAAAACCATGACTATCGTATTAAGATATTCTTTTTTTTTTCGAACTAGTTGGCACACAACCCCACAAATGAGATCGGCCAAAAATATTTAAATTCTAGTTTCGAACCTTTATTTATAAATATATTAAACTAACTGGCACACAATCCCTGCAACTGAACCGGCCAAAAGCACAACCTTTTTATTGTTAATAATATATAATGAAAATAGAAAAATATCAAACTTACTGGCACACAACCCCACAAATGAGACCGGCCAAAAAGCTTGACATCCGCGTTATAAATTATTTTTGACAGAAATTAGAAATATCAAACTAGCTGGCACACAATCCCATAAAGGAACCGGCCAATTAGCTTGACATTTGCGTTATAAATTATTATTGACAAATATAAAAATATCAAACTAACTGGCACACAACCCCACAAATGGGACCGGCCAAAAAGCTTGACATTTGCGTTATGAATAAAATTTTCCGAAACCCAAAAGTCTAACTTATTGGCACACGATTCAGCAAATAAGATCGGCCAAAAAGCTTAACAATCACGTTGTCATTACATTTTACTTCAAATAAAAAATATAAAACTAACCAATAATTAACCCCGCAAACTGAATTGCCCAAGATGTTTGAAATAGATTTTTGACGAAAAGATAAAATATTACACTATACCACATAACCCCACGAATTGGATCGGCCAAGAAGCTTGAAATTCTACATTATTATAAGTAAATAAAGTAACATTTTTGTAGAAAGAAATAAAATATCAACTAGCCGGCACACGACCCGCGCACATGATCGGCCAAGAAGTTTCGTATTTTCGCCCCAAGGTATTTACTCTAAAATTACTTAATAATACCTTATACTATATACTTTATAACAATAACTTCTTCAGCGAGGACTAGGATTTAAATCAGTATACTATTTAAACATTTTACCAAATTAATTAATTTTATATTTTCCTACCTAATACCATATTTCACTATACCGCATTATTATATTTACTTCAGATCTTGTCTGTTCTATTTAATTAACTCTTAAATTTGACTTAGATTATCACACAATTTTTCATGTCAATTGATTACCTTTAATCATATTTTAATCCATTTGCTATTAATTATTTCAAACTTGTAATGTTACCAATATTGTACAATTTTATACAAATTATCATGTGATAATGAGGTCATTTTATTTCTGATTTACCCATTATAAGCTTCCATCCAATGCTAAATTGCCATAAAGTTTAAATTTTATATCATTATGAACAAATCATACTTAGCTATAAGACCGCTTCTTTTTGGCACAAATATAAAAATCTTATTGGATTAAGACGCCATTTTGAAATGAAGCAATATTAAATATTTACGAAGTCCAATTTGAAATAATTGTTGTTTTTTAAAAGACCGTAAGAATTATTTTATAATTATATTTATACAACTATTTTTTTTATCATGTATGAGTACATATGGCCCAAATGTCCTTTATAATTTGATATGCTATAACTCAATTTGTTTTTTTTTTTTTTTCATTAACTCTTAGTAAAATAATTTTGTAATTCTCACGACAGTCTTGTGTCCACAACATCTGTTGACTACTTATCGATTGTTTTTTAACCCAATTTCATCCCGCGGCCTCAAATAAAAATATTATCGATCTCTGACAACATTAATATTCTCAATCGTCTATAATATAGTTATAGTTAAATTTGTGACCGTGTTTTCTTTAAGTATTTATTTAGTTTACACCACTACTAATAATTGCTTATGATGAAATCTATGTTCAAATTAACTCGACCCCCGTTTGTAAAACTCTACTTAGATCGTTATAAATTTAAAATGAGCCTGATCTCTATAGCAAAACAATGTTTGATTTTTAAATTGACTTCATTCGAGTCTCGATTTACAAAATAATTACAGGTAAGTTTCAAAATTGTAGTTGATAGTGATATTGAAACTGTTAAATGGTTACATTTAAGTTGAAAATCAAATTGATTTAAATTATGGAAGCAATATTAACACCGATTTGTCAAAAGGATTCCATTGCTTAAACCTTAATAATCTAAGTTCAAGATGTCGTATGCATATCTATGGTCAGTAAAGTTATCAACCGTAATTCAATAATTAATCTAATAAATTTAATTGCGACCCCAATCATTACATCTTTACAATAGTGAATATTAACTTCTTATCGTATGTACATATGTTGAAGAGATCTAACCACTAAATTACTATAAATGAATAATCAATAACCCATTAAATTTTTACACATTTTCTAATTATTGCTAAATCAATCAACTTATCTTGGGACACTTTGTTAGAAATATGTTATTTCTATCGTTAATCTATTTAAATTATCAAAGCCAAAGATATGTTACTTAACAAACATAATCCTTCCCGATAGCCTGCAAGACATTGTACGCAAAAACTAAACTTTCTAAACCAGAACTCTTCTAACACGTGTTGACCATATTGGTCGCATCCCTTTTTTGTATTGACCATCTTTGTAAAAAAAAAGGAAACGAACATAACAGTTCACTAGCCCATCCAACTTAAATTGACTCAGTTTGCAATTGACTAAACCACGGTGCGCATACGAGTTTAACATAAACAATTTAATAAAAAAAAACAGTTATTTATCTAAATGTTAATCAGTGCTGCATAGTGTTTAGTGAAGTGATAAAATAAGAACCTAAGTGTTTTGTGAACATAATTTCAAAACTTATCGCGCACAAAATTGTAAGTGTTTCGTCAACTAAATTTATCGTCACCATAAGTGGATCTCTAGTAGGTGTGTAAACCCCATAAAATATTTTGTTTAAGTAATGGTTTAAACTTTTAAGTGTTTTACACCCTGTTCACAAAACAAAAGGTACTGTTTGAATTTATGCTTAGTGATGACTGACTCATTATCGTGGTGATATATATTTTTTTTATTCACATACATAAAACCAAATCTGTCCTTTTTGAATTATTGAAAGTACTTTTTTTTTCTGTTACAAATGATGTTTACAAAAATGGCCTAAACTGAAAATGTTCATCGGTATTTGAAATTTACTACGAAACACTGACTCGGTTCTAATATCTAAAACATATTTATTTCTAACTACTATCTACTAATATCTCATTGTGTACATAGCAAATATGACTCATAACAAAATTGTTTACCTAAATTTGAAATTATTTCTTCAATTATACTTGAATTTAATTTATAAAATATTAACCAGAATGGAAATCTTTTATTTCTTCCATTAAAATAAGATAAGCGCAGACTTTGTCTGATGTTAAGCTTCGGTATGGAATAAAAACTCACTCTTGTACCTATCACTCAGCACAAGTGCCTATATACCTGCTTTTGACCTTTTTTCTTACAGACCAACGCTGGTTAACGTTGCTGTTTTAAATGCATTCTTAACTTGATTTAAATGTTATGATACAAAGCTATTCTGAATAATTTGAACCAGTATAGTTTATGATTTGCAATTATGATTTCCTTAGATAGAATTTATATAACTACTGAGAGCGAGTGAGAACCTACTTTTCACCCATCGTAAATTATACTTATTTTTGACCCCAATGTTTAAGTTGATAAAACAATAAAAATTACTTGTTTGTTTTTTCTATTTGTTTGACTTTGTTATTGTTAAACAATACGATTAGATATTCAAATGAAATATGTAACAACCCGATAAATACCGCTAACCTTCTATTTTCTGTTTGTGAATTATGCAAATAAATTTTATAATATTTAAATTTGAAATTTATTACTCCTCAGACTATTTTCTGGCTACTGTCTATATAGGACTTCGACCCCAGACTCTAACAACACCTAAGACTTACTATGTGAACTGTCTGATAAATCTTATCTTATATATAAAATTTCCGTGTCACAGTGTTTGTTACCGTACTCCTCCGAAATGGCTTGACTGATCATTACCAAATTTCATATGCGTATTTAGTAGGTATGAGAATCGGCCAACGTGGAACGTTTTTACCCCTAAGTGATAAGGGTAGTTCACCCTTAAATATATTTTTTTTTATTTTTTCGACGAATTTTTTTATTTTAATTTAATATAAAGTGACATTAAAAATTACATACAACCCTAAATTTTTACTTTTTTATCATCAACCCCTATTTTTTTATGGCCATTTTAGTAAATTTCCGTGTCACAGTGTTTGTTACCGTACTCCTCCGAAACGGATTGACTGATCTTTACCAAATTTTATATACGTATTCAGTAAGTCTGAGAATCGGCTACTATCTATTTTTTATACCCCTAAGTGATAAGGGTTGATCACCCTTAAATATTTTTATCATCTTTCGACGAATTTTTTATTTCGTTTTTTGTATAAAATGGCATAAAAAAATACAAACAACCCTAATTTTTTACTTTTTTATTTTCAACCCCTATTTTTTATGGCCATTTTAGTATTTTATTCATTTTCCATCTCGCTTGATAACTGATCAAATATGATGTCTTTAACCGTACTTCGAGTAAAAATCTGTTTTTATTTGAAGGAAATAACTAACAAAATTTAACCTGATATACATATGCTTAGTATAACCAATCTTAAATACTTAAAATTTGCCGCGCCTTTACTTTACTGGTGAGTGAAATGCCACACTATGCCATAGACTGAAGTCGGTCGCCTGTTTCATTCTCACAATTCTTCTTCAAAGACTTCTCTCTCTACACTGTTTACACAAATTTCGACCTTCGTAATTGTTTATGTATCGTAATATGTATCGTATTGTTTACAATTATCATTTTGCTAACTCAATGTAACACTCTTATGAACTACTAGCTGTTGCCCGCGGCTCCTCCCGCGTGTAAGTTGCTTTATTGCGTAACCTCTCCTGCACATGACTGTTGTAAAAAAATGTATTTTGATCTGTGCGTTACTGTGGATCGGATTATACGTTAAATTGTAGGTTCTTTTAGTACAAAAACGTTTTGGGTCATAGCTTACGGTACTACAAATATTATGTAATTTGATCTGCTTTGGACTTCTTTATGCTCAAGCGGCTCGAAAAAATATGCTAAAAATTTTCGCGCTCGCTTCGCTCGCGCATAGCTCGCTGCGCTCGCAACCGGCTCGCTTCGCTCGCGATTGGTCCTAGGACGTTTTTGGTCATAGCTTACGACACTACAAATATTATGTAATTTGTTCTGCTTTGGACTTCTTTATGCTCAAGCGGCTCGAAAAAATATGCTAAAAATTTTCGCGCTCGCTACGCTCGCGCATAGCTCGCTGCGCTCGCATCCGGCTCGCTTCGCTCGCGATTGGTCCTAGGACGTTTTTGGTCATAGCTTACGACACTACAAATATTATGTAATTTGTTCTGCTTTGGACTTCTTTATGCTCAAGCGGCTCGAAAAAATATGCTAAAAATTTTCGCGCTCGCTACGCTCGCGCATAGCTCGCTGAGCTCGCATCCAGCTCGCTTCGCTCGCGATTGGTCCTAGGACGTTTTGAGTCATAGCTTACGACACTACAAATATTATGTAATTTGTTCTGCTTTGGACTTCTTTATGCTCAAGCGGCTCGAAAAAATATGCTAAAAATTTTCGCGCTCGCTACGCTCGCGCATAGCTCGCTGCGCTCGCATCCAGGTCGCTTCGCTCGCGATTGGTCCTAGGACGTTTTTGGTCATAGCTTACGACACTACAAATATTATGTAATTTGTTCTGCTTTGGACGTCTTTATGCTCAAGCGGCTCGAAAAAATATGCTAAAAATTTTCGCGCTCGCTTTGCTCGCGCATAGCTCGCTGCGCTCGCATCCAGCTCGCTTTGCTCGCGATTGGTCCTAGGACGTTTTGAGTCATAGCTTACGACACTACAAATATTATGTAATTTGTTCTGCTTTGGACTTCTTTATGCTCAAGCGGCTCGAAAAAATATGCTAAAAATTTTCGCGCTCGCTTCGCTCGCGCATAGCTCGCTGCGCTCGCATCCAGCTCGCTTCGCTCGCGATTGGTCCTAGGACGTTTTTGGTCATAGCTTACGACACTACAAATATTATTTTATTTGTTCTGCTTTGGACTTCTTCATGCTCAAGTGACTCGAAAAAATTTGCTACAAAATTTTCGCGCTCGCTTCGCTCGCAATTGGTCCTAGGACGTTTTGGGTCATAGCTTACGACACTACAAATAATGTGTAATTTGTTGGGTAACGGCTCGAACGGAATCGCTAAAAATTTTGAATACCTAATACTTTGGGAAAATATCATTACTAACCTTAAAAATTTTACAATGAAAGTGTATTATACAAATAACAGACTTCAAAATCATACCTACATTTATAAATTCTAACTGTATATAAAAGGGAAAAATAATTTTATGCCTACACATATTGTACTTATGTGACAGACTGCGAAATCTTTATTTGATTTACTTTTAAAAATGCAATTTTCAATTTTTATTTATCCTGTATTCTTGGCGTTGGTGCCATCTAAGAAGAACAAATCAATGTTTGTTAAAATAAACAATGTTAAATAGGTATGGTTTTGGAGTCGGTTATTTGTTTTTAAAACAATTTTATATCGTCTAGCATTTCAGTATGAGCTCAATATTGAATATAATGCTCATTTGAAAGTGGTAATTGGTGCTATGGATATGGTTCACGCTATAGCGTTAAAAGATTGATGTTGTCTGTTATTGTTCCTGTCGTAATTAATATGTGATATGTAATTTTAGGTAATAAACTAGAAAAACTTGAAGATAATATTTTTTGACGTTTGTTATTTTTATATTCCCTTAACGTTTGTTCATAGCGCTCCATACCCATTTCACGCATATACCATACACACTTATAATAAGTAAGTAACATTTGAATTATACTAGAATTTGTCTAGAAACCAGAATTAAAATAATTAATGAGGCAAAACAACGTTTGCCGGGTCAGCTAGTTAAGATATAAATGTTAGTGAATATAATGTCGAAATACGAGTTCAATACCTAGTTTTGAATTACTACCTAGTTCCAGTACTTTCTTAACCTCTCCATTCTCACGGCATCATTTTATGCCAGATTTCTCTAGCATTATTTACAATTTATGACATGACACATTCCAATAAGGAGTTTAAAGTAGTCTACGTATAATTTTGTAAAAATAAACACTAAATGACTGAAATTGAACCTAGATATCCTGGTCACGGCTATTCATTTTATGTACCCACCCTACGTATAATTTTTTTTTAAATAATAATTTTATAATTGAAGTTCTTACCTTTAACGCACACCATTTTACCTACTTAAAATTGCTAATTAAGTATTCTTATTGGAATGTTATCATAGTCACAAAATGTTTGTTTTGGCTGTGAATCGTCTAGTAGCTATAAGGACCACGTCATGTATGTAGAAACTCAAGTTCTTTAAAGGTTCAAGAAAGTACAAACCCTAACCCTAATTATAGATAACGTTCGGATACTAAATACCTATTTATGAAGGATTTAATGGATAGTGATTTATGTTAAACTTTAGCTCACGTATTATCTTTTACTTTCGTGTTATTGAAAATTAATTATAGAATATTTCGCAATAGATTGTTCTTAGTAAAGGTTCGTATTATGTTAGTGCCAGGTTCCAGACTATCAAAATATTTATGATAATCTAGAAGATCGGGGCTCCATCCAGATCGCCCCGCTCTATGACCTTCAACCTCTAGCTTTAAGGAAAGCTAGATAATAGGGACCTACGGTCCCTACCCAGCACTAACTGGTGACCTCAGGGATATGTAATTACACACTTTCATGGTACATTCAAGTCTCACCGAAGACAGATCCGCATGCATATAAGCAACTACTTACAAATCGCTTCCTTGCTCTCTTACTTTCAATCATCTAAACAAATTAACTCGTGAGTTAATGTAATTTAATCTACAACAAAAAGACAAGAGGACATCCTATTGTTTGTCAGTAAGTCAGTTGGAATAATTCAACTCCTATTAACTTGCATTCATCTAACTTTTTTACTTCATACTTCCGCTAGTTAGTAGAACCGGGGTAGAGGTTTTGGCCCACGAATCCTAACTAACACCATCCATCATCTCAGTTCATGCGGAGCGTAAGAAGGCCTTCGGTGAAAAGCCCTAAAACGCCCCTAATACTTAACATAGAATAGTCCATGCAATTACAATAGTATTACTACTATTATAATTACATAGTAGGGTATTGGACTCTTTCCATCGCATAATCAGAAAGACGTACTGTAGGTTCTTATTAGATTAATCCGCAGATTAATAACGTTGTGATCAGATTCCAACACTTAGTTTATGATCTCTGACGGTAGCTCCCGTTTACGAGAATCATCATGAGCCTATTCGCACTCATCCAAATGTGAAACCTTCACACATTATTCCCCATTGGCAGGTAGAATAATTCGTTGTATAATACTCGATGAATATAGTATCATCTCTCTTTCAAATACTCAGGCTAGAGTCATGAAGTTGACGGTAATTATTCCCCATTGGCAGGTAGAATAAATCGTAGTAAACAATTGAAGAATAGAGAATCACATCTCTTTAAATACTCTGATTAGAGTCGTAACATTGAAGATAATTATTCCCCATTGGCAGGTAGAATAAATTGGTGTATAACAGTCGATGAGTAGAGAATCACATCTCTTTAAAATACTCTGATTAGAGTCATAAAAATGATGATAATTATTCCCCATTGGCAGGTAGAATAAATTGTTGTATAATAGTCGATGAATAGAGAGTCACATCTCTTTAAAATACTCTGATTAGAGTCATAAATTGAAGATAATTATTCCCCATTGGCAGGTAGAATAAATTGTTGAATAACAGTGGATTAATAGAGAATCACACCTCTTTAAATTACTCTTATTAGAGTCATAGCGTTGAAGATAATTAATTATTCCCCATTGGCAGGTAGAATAAATTGTTGTATAACAGTCAATGAGTAGAGAATCACATCTCTTTGAAATACTCTGTTTAGAGTCGTAACATTGATGATAATTATTCCCCATTGGCAGGTAGAAGAAATTGTTGTATAACAGTCGATGAATAGAGAGTCACATCTCTTTAAAATACTCTGATTAGAGTCATAAAAATGATGATAATTATTCCCCATAGGCAGGCAGAATAAATTGTTGAATAATATAAAGTGAGTAGAGAGTCCTTTTCTCTTTTAATATAATCTTATTAGAGTCTTAAAATTTTAGTTATCAATAACTAATTGCACCTTAGTTTTTGTTAAAAATTCTATATTTTTGAATTTTGGTGAAATAGATTGTATTACAAATTATTAAGGCAAAATACAAGTAAATTTTGTGAAATTCTGACGATTTAGTTTTATGGTTAAGTCACTTGAACTCGATAATGGAAGTCACAAAATAGAAGTTTGTTCTTTAAATTATTCAAATATGGGGTTGTAATTTTAATTAACAGTAAAATTTACATGATTTTGGCAACAGCATTGAATGGAAGTTCATCCTAGGCAAATGACCTATGCAATCTAATACACCTAACATTTAATTTAGCCCTGATCTTTTATCTGCGTCATACTTACGAACATTTGTACAAACTACCAGACGACCCGCACTCCGCTCAGCAGGCTGAAAAAGAAACCTAAGGCATCCATTCCCTATCTCATGTAAATGAGACCTAACCATAACCTATCTCTATCTACCATAAATGGCCTATTGCTCCTAACGAATCAGCTAAGTTAAATAACCATCCAAAACTAGAGAATCCAATGGATTGGAATCTCACATTTACGTTAAACGTGTGCTGTTTGTTTGCGATTTCCTAGCAAAGAACTCGCAAACCCTACGAAGGAAACCCAAACATGACAACTCCTTCGGCGAAGCCATGAATGAGATCCGCTAAGCTGGGCCCTACACCGAAAGAAGCGGGACGGGTTAAATCCCAACTGTAAACCTAAAACCCGAGTGCCTACGAATACCTAACGGGGTAGTGAATTGTGTTATGTAGCCCGATAACACAACCCACGTATAAATACATATATAGATATACAATCCATGGCAAATTCAACGTTGTAACTTGTAACCCCACACCTGTGGGTTAGTGTCTCACTTCGACGAGCCGGTAACATTACAAGTACAACGCAAATTAAACCATATAAAATTGTTTTAAAAAACAAACAACCGACTTCAAAAACACAACTAAAAAGGGAAAAATAATTTTAAGCCTAAATCAAATCAAGAATATATAAATAGAATAGGAGAGTTTATTTCATGTACTTATAAAAAACTATTTGCAATTTTTACTAATCCTGTATTCTTGGAGTCGGTGCCAGCAAAGAAAGACAATTGAAAATAGTTTTAATTTGTTCTTATTAGATGGCACCGACTTCAAGAATACAGGATTACTAAAAATTGCAAATAGTTTTTTATAAGTACATGAAATAAACTCTCCTATTCTATTTATATATTCTTGATTTGATTTAGGCTTAAAATTATTTTTCCCTTTTTAGTTGTGTTTTTGAAGTCGGTTGTTTGTTTTTTAAAACAATTTTATTTTTACATTTTTAGTGGTTGGTAATGATATTTTGTTTAAGTTTTAGCTATGGAGAGCCAAATAAACTTCACGATGAAAAAATTTGGCGTGTGCCAGGCAGTTGGGAGCAAATCGAGCTGGATGCGAGCGAAGCGAGCGCGAAAATTTTCACCGTATTTGTTCCAACCGTTTGAGCATAAAGAAGTCCAAAGCAGCACCAATTACATAATGTTTGTTGTGTCAAAGCTTACTAGAACCAAGTGCGAGCGAAAAGAGGTGGATGCGAGCGAAGCGAGCTGTGCGCGAGCGAAGCGAGCGCGAAAATTTTCACCGTATTTGTTCGAACCGTTTGAACATAAAGAAGTCCAAAGCAGCACAAATTACATAATGTTTGTTGTGTTAAAACTTACTAGAACCAAGTGCGAGCGAAAAGAGGTGGATGCGAGCGAAGCGAGCTACGCGCGAGCGAAGCGAGCGCGAAAATGTTCACCGTATTTGTTCCAACCGTTTGACCATAAAGAAGTCCAAAGCAGCGCAAATTACATAATGTTTGTTGTGTCAAAACGTACAAGAACCAATTGCGAGCGAAGCGAGCTGGATGCGAGCGAAGCGAGATATGCGCGAGCGAAGCGAGCGCGAAAATTTTCACCGTATTTGTTCGAACCGTTTGAGCATAAACAAAGCAAGCACAAATTATATAATATTTGGAGTGTCATAAGCCCAGAACATCCTGGGGGAAATTCGAACGAAGCGGGATAACTCCTAGCGAAGCGAGCGCGTAAATATTTTCCTTATCCGTTCGAGGGTCTTGTCTATTAATATATCAAATTTTACAGTTCCTTCTTCCACTAAGTATGACCCAAATGGCCAAGCTCTGGCGTCGAGAGTTTTTCAAGCCCCTGATTTAGTTTGACCCCTGCTTGTACTAAGAGTAGTGGTCCAGGCCCAACAAATTAACGTGTTATCCGAAGCACAGTAACGCCCAGATGAAAATATCATATTTTTTTATGGAAGTCTTGTGCATGGTTACCCATCCAAAGACTGGCCGCATGGGCCGTTGCTTAGCCTCGATGTTCGCGTCAGATTACTTTTGTTAGCCAGGCTGCTAATTTTATGAGCGAAATCTGTATTGCCGTATGAGCGCGAAGAAGTAAAATAGGTTATCCAGTTATTTGGGCTTCCCACGGGAATAGCAATGACTTTTAAGATAAAAAGTAACCTTCGTGTTATACAAGGTCTAGTCTACCCCCTATATCAAATTTTAGCGATATCACTGTGTCATGTGTTATTTGGTGCATCCCACGGGAACAATAATTATTTTCGGGATAAAAAGTAGCCTATGTGTAAACACATAGTCTAACCTATCTTCATTCCAAATTTCATCAATGTCAGTACAACCGTTCGAGCGTGAAGAAGTTAAAAAGATTTATATGTTATTTGGTGCATCCCACGGGAATAGTATTTATTTTCGGGATAAAAAGTAGCGTATGTGTTAACACATAGTCTTACCTATTTTCTTCTCAAATTTCATGAATATCAGTACAGCCAAACGAGCTAGAATCTCTCTTCATGAGTAAAAATAACCTAACTTTTTAGGTTTTTCTTCGATTTCCCTAGGAGCCCATCATCAGAACCAGTTTTGGTGACAATGGGACCAATTCAGAACCATACTCTTTCAATTAAAAAAAGAATTTTGAGAATCGATCCACAAATGGCTGAGAAATCGGTGAACATACATAAAAAAAAAAAAAAATACATACACGTCGAATATATAACCTCCTCCTTTTTGAAGTCGGTTAAAAAGGAGGACTGGCACTGCCTGAGTAATCAGGAAAACAGTTTGTGGTCGCCCCAAGCCACACCTAACCAACGCAAATCATGTACCATCACTCATTTGACACCGTTAGGTTTCATGATGATACACAACCCCAAATTCATTAAACCGGAGTTCAAGGAATCTGGTATCCAGTAGGTAAAGATATGAATTAGCCCATTTCTATTGGTGCTAGAACAACCAAACTGTTCATCACGACACCCTACCTAAATTAGTTAGTCTAATGATGCTAGAACTACCGTACAGTTCATCACAACATCCTATGCATTCTAAACCTATCTGTTAGTGCTAGAACAACCGTACTGTTCATCACGACACTCTACCTAGTTTTAGGCCTGTTGGTGCTAGAACTACCAGACAGTTCATCACAACACCCTAAACTCGAACTAACAAATAAGTGCTAGAACTACCGAACAGTTCATCACAGTGCACTTCCTAATTTGTACTATTTATTCGTGCTAGAACTACCAAACAGTTCATCACAACACGCTACCTAATTTAGGCCTGTTGGTGCTAGAACTACCAGACAGTTCATCACAACACCCTAAACTCGAACTAACAAATAAGTGCTAGAACTACCGAACAGTTCATCACAGTGCACTTCCTAATTTGTACTATTTATTCGTGCTAGAACTACCAAACAGTTCATCACAACACGCTACCTAATTTAGGCCTGTTGGTGCTAGAACTACCAGACAGTTCATCACAACACCCTAAACTCGAACTAACAAATAAGTGCTAGAACTACCGAACAGTTCATCACAGTGCACTTCCTAATTTGTACTATTTATTCGTGCTAGAACTACCAAACAGTTCATCACAACACGCTACCTAATTTAGGCCTGTTGGTGCTAGAACTACCAGACAGTTCATCACAACACCCTAAACTCGAACTAACAAATAAGTGCTAGAACTACCGAACAGTTCATCACAGTGCACTTCCTAATTTGTACTATTTATTCGTGCTAGAACTACCAAACAGTTCATCACAACACGCTACCTAATTTAGGCCTGTTGGTGCTAGAACTACCAGACAGTTCATCACAACACCCTAAACTCGAACTAACAAATAAGTGCTAGAACTACCGAACAGTTCATCACAGTGCACTTCCTAATTTGTACTATTTATTTGTGCTAGAACTACCGTACAGTTCATCACAACACACTACCTAGTTGGTCTAGTTATTTGTGCTAGAACTACCGTACAGTTCATCACGACACACTACTTAATAGGTCTAATTATTTGTGCTAGAACTACCGTACAGTTCATCACAACACCCTAACAAATATGTGCTAGAACTACCAAACAGTTCATCACAGTGCACTTCCTATAAGACCTAAATGATTGTGCTAGAACTACCGTACAGTTCATCACAACACCCTACACGACAAATCCTATCCACTAGTGCTAGAACTACCAAACAGTTCATCACAACACTCTACCTAAGTTAGACCAAAATGTTAGTGCTAGAACTACCGTACAGCTCATCACAACACTCTACATCAAAAGGAAATCACTACACTGTCACGTATTAATCCTATTAGAAATGACCCAGAACTAACACTGAAATTACAACCCAAATTCATATCGATTCCCACTGGTCCCTAATATCCTGGTACCGTAGCAGCTGATGTCCGAACGTCCTTCTTTGGTCTGTCCTCTCCCGGCGCCTCCAGTCTCCTCAGTCCTCAGTCCCGTGTGTCGCCCTCGAAGCCCCAAATAAGAGTGCCTCCACCTTACGTATTTCCCCCGTCCTCCGTATATTTAATTACCTACTTCAAATGTGTCCTATCGGGTTCCGATAAGAAACCTTAGCTCGATATTTGTTTAAAATATTGGCTTGGGTAGAACAAGCACTTCAAACAGATGACTACTTTATCCCGCGGTGTCACTTGCCTTGTTTCCATTCAAGCTTGAGATTGCAGCTGTAATCGTACAACCAAACAAACATGCAGTTATTTTATTTTTATAGTATTAGTTTACTGTTTTGATGACATATTTGTGACTTCCAATATATTTCAAAATAATTTCTTTTCCCGAAAGTATTTGATGTTTCTTTGGTTACAGATTTTGTGTAGTTTATTGCCATTAATATTTGCAAATATTTTGATATAATTAATATTGGTTTGATAATAGTAATGATTCATTCTTATTTTTGAAGATATTTTGATGTTGCTGATTATGATAATGATTTTTAATAACTGAGCCGTATCTGGCCAGTTACAAGTTCCACTGCATCCTTTTGGGCACGGAACTCTGAAATCAATCGTTACATTAATATGCCTTCAAATTATTGAGTCTATATAACAGAACCTTATAAAAACAAACAAAACAAAATTGAATGTTACATGATAATAAATGATGATGAATCCCAGCAAAAACAAGTACATCAAAATAAGACATCTGAAATGCTGTAGCTAAGTAAATGAAAGATTTTTTGTACAGTACAAGGAAAGGAAAGAAATGATTCCATTATGCCGACGGAAAAGTGGCACAGAGAGACGAATTTCCCAAGATAGCTGTTAATAGAGGCAGTCGTTTGTGATATCAGGCCATCTCGGAACTCGACGATGGTTGTAAACCAGGACCACTGGCTGAAAATGGCATAAATAAAGTCTCGTCATGACACAACACTCATTTAAGCCGGTGTCGATTTCTTTCGTTTCAGATTTATGTTTTCCTTCCAATTACATAAATCATATTATGTATGCCACGATGTAAATTCGAGTTCTTTAATCATCATCATCATCATCAGCCCTTCTGAGTTCACTGCTAGATATAGGCCTTTCTCAAGGCACGCCAAGCGCCCCTATCCATAAATTCTATCCTATCTATAAATTCTTTATTAACATAAGTAAAATTAAATGATTATTCGTGATTACGTTCTTGAATAATTCGTATAAAAATTGATCTGACTTCGATCAGCATAAGCATAAGCAGCCCAATATACGTACCTACTGCTGGGACTCGAGGCCTTCTCTCATGAGGAGAGATATAGGCCATAATCTACAACGCTGGCCAAGAAGGTTGGCGAATGACACACGTCTTAGGATATTGCCGTCCTCAAACATGCCGGTTGCCGATGTATTCCTTCACCGTAAAGCGAAAAAGTGCAAATCTACACATAACTTGAAAAATAAGATATTGGCGTAGGGCCGGGATCGAACGAAGGGCCGTCTGATTGAAAAGCAGACGTTGTTACCACGGCCACACTCGCTTTTTCTTTGATTGACTTCGATTATGTATCGATAATTATAATTTTTATCGTTTTTGTAGCCAGGGAAAGCAATATAGGAAAAAGCCTGAATATTTTATTGTTATTTTTTATTGGGATCAATTGAGAATCTTGACCTCTTTAGAGCCTAACGGTATAGGCTACATTGTCGTTCTCAAAATAACTGTTATATAAGGCTCTTACAAGCTAAAGAAATCCACCAATTTGTTCGGTCGGGCAACAAAATCGAGTATTTACTTGTCGAAGTTCTATAAATACGGTACCCTTTCAACCTTATGCAAGAATTTCCTGTTTGCGGACATAATAAACTTCTTAACTATTTGGAAAATCATTTCATTGGTCTCGAATTTCAGTTACTGCCACAATTTCCCCGAGTGGTTTTAAATTAGCTAAATGGCGGACAACTTAGCTGAGTTTAATGAAACATTTTGCACAAATTTAGAACAGTTTAAACTGTTTGTAACATAATTTGTTTTGATGTTCAACTTTATATATCTTACTAATAATATAAATGCAAAAGTTTTTGTGTAAGAAAGAAAGAAAGGAACATTTATTTTGTGATACAAACAACAAAGAAAAACAAAACATAAAAAAACAATAAAAAACATTTACGTGGCTCAAAACCTAAGTGTGTCCGTACGTTTGTTACTTCTTAACGTTCAAACCGCTCAACCGATTTTGATGAAATGTTGTGTGGAGGTTAGATTTATTCCATGGATTAACACAAAGGTACTTTTTATCTCGAAAACATTATATTTTACGCAGGATATTAAAATATTTTTCAAAGTATGCTAGTTACCAGCTCAAAACTACTATTTGTGTTTGTAGATTTTTACTGCTATATATCTAATAATCTTATAGAACACACCGAGTCTTGGATTAGTTATGAATGTAATCTCTTTAAAACGTTCTAAAACACAATTAGTTAAAATTCGATTTACTTGAAAAATTGCTTTCTTTAAATTAAAAGCTAAAAATGGTATGCTTCTGAAAGTTACAAAAAAATAACACAAATCTCACTTAGTAAATTATGTCAATATTATAAATACTCGTTAATAAGAGTTTTTACATGCCTGCCTGCGTGCTATAAAATAAATATTCTTAAATTATAATCTTACTTTAATGATATTATTTCTACTTTGTAAACCATTCTAATTGACAAAGGTGGTCTCTTAAACTACAAAACTCTCGCAATAGATAAAGGAACAAATATTAAATTTAGCAGACGAGATGTAATGAGTAATATCGAAGTCATGCAAGCACTGGAATTCGCTCTAAAATCCATTACAATCGAATACAGTATGCGATACGTGGCTTTACACACTAATTGCACCCATGCATGCACTGGGAAGACTAAGCTGCTGTCGTGTATTGAAATCTAATTGGTCTACAGCTATTATATCTAGGTATAGTTGTGGTGTATGAAAACAATTAGGTGGTGCATAGTGTGGTGGCTGGCTACTAAATTGCAGTAGAATATCGATGTTACAGGTATACAGGTTGAAGCTAGTTTGATTACTTATCTCTCAAAGCAGGCACAATGCGGATGAGAATGTGTTATTACATACAAACGATAAATGTATACAATTCGGGTCAATAAGAAAACATCTTTTTTGACACATTTCACACACGACTGGTTAACCCCATAATGAACCACTTCTAGTATGGTTGCTAGGACAACTGATATACTACATATACATACATATTTTTATAGATACATGTTTAACCCCTAGACCGACAGCCAATAAATTTAGTTCAGCACAAATATGTTGGCCGTGCCAGGAATTGAACCCGCAATCTTCTAATTGGCAGTCCGGCATGGTAACCATTACGCCAACGAGGTCGTCATTTGAAAGCTTATGTCTTGAGTTGGGATAACGAAATGAGTAAGAGAAAGAAAAGTGAACTTTATTTATTATTTTCATTAATGCTAATTTTATTAACTGAAGTTAACAGTTAGTTAAACAAAAATGTTTTGTTATTACGGTTTGTGGATATTCACGAAAAAAAAAATTCATATAAAAAAAATGTTTTGACACGATTTAACTATCATTTGTAAAGACATCTTTTTCATAGATTTTTTTTTGTGTGACAAACATTTATTTGCTTAGTTTTAGTAAAAAGCTTTCTTAGAAAGTTTTGAGTTAAGAAGTTTGTCACTAAACACCTAACTATGTAACTGGGCTTGTTCCTAGAGACTCAATTACTCTAGACTAGGCATGTTCCACTGTCGCTAACTCGTGTGATGACGCACCTTGCTAGTCTTTTAATAATTCAAAGAACAGCGGTATTAATAATCCAAATTGAACTGGTAGAAAAGGAATAAAATTGGCAAATTAACTTGTCTATTGTATACTCTTTACGAAATAAAAAATGATAGCTTAAGCTTTTCTTTTATCTAATAAATTACAGTTAATTGAAGCAGGTGCCAATCAAAATCTAAATGAAAGAGGCTCGCAATATCGACGTCTGACTGGTATTGATTACAAAGGGCATCCCTTTGAAAAGCAAATCGCTTTGGTTAGTTTGTTATTAATCTTACGAATAGATTTTAAAGCGGTTGCGAAGTTAAATGGTTAAGAAAGAAAAGAACGAAAACTTGCAACTTTCAATCGGTTTTCCAACCCACTCTTAATCGGTTTAGTCAATATGATGCGATGGTCAAATCAAATCATTTATTAACCTTATGACTACTTTTGTCATACACGGCACGTCACTTACCAAAACATTTTATTAAAATTATAAATTTTTCAATAACTTTATCACAATAATTAAGATTAATAATAAAACTATATTATAAAAATAAAATTAATATGAAAAATCTATTTTATGTCGCTATTACGCTGCTGGACGACGACTCCCTTAGGGTGGCTGCGGGATACCGACTCGGGTGTGTAGTCTGTGAGCCTCATCGTTGCGTCTGTGGCGCAATGGTAGGAGCGGACGGCCTGCATGCCTTGAGCTGTTCCCGGTGCGCGGGACAAAGACCTCGCCATCATGCTTTAAACGAGATCATCAGGAGAGCTCTCGTCCTGGCTGAGGTTCCGTGTGTGCTTGAGCCTCCGGGTTTGTCGCGCTCCGACGGTAAGCGACCGGATGGACTAACGTTTATTCCATGGCAGAGGGGACGGTGCCTAATCTGGGATGCCACATGCGTAAGCACCTTCGCATCTTGTCATCTTCCAGCGCCACTCAGAGAGCGGGTGGCGGGGGTGCGGAGGCTGCTGCGCTTGGCAAGCACCAGAAGTACTCTGCCTTGGAAGTGGCATATGAGTTCGTGCCGTTTGCTGTCGAGGTAGCGGGGCCTTGGGGAACCGAGGCAAGGAAGTTTGTGGCAGATCTCGAACGGCGGTTACGAGATAGGGGGCGAGATCCGCGGGCTGGGGAATACTTGCGGCAGCAAATTTCTCTCGCGATTCAGCGAGGAAATGCTGCCAGCCTAATGGGTACGTTTGGGCGAGGGGCCTTGACGTAGTCTTTTCAGATATAAGACTTAATTTTATTAATTTTCATTATTTTTAGATTTGACCATGATAAATTTTATGTCACAGTTAATGTTATTTATATAAAATTTCAAGAAGATGTATTATTAATCTTGTCATGTCCGAACTAATTACTACCATTTAAAACATGTCAAAGTTCACATTACTGCAATGTCAAATTTTAAATAATAACAGATATTTAAGATATTAAGTACAGATAAATTTCTATTAATACAAGATACAGACGGCAAACATCACACTAACACACAACAATTTTATTACACCCCTAGTTTTTTTTTTGAGTTGAAAAAAGTTGAAAAAAGAGGACATAAAAGACAATAAAATTTGGTACGTTCCACCAACAAAATCAGAATATTTGTAACACACAGGAAGATATCCATTCTAAATATTACGAGCAATAAACCGCGAGGAACAGATTCGATAAACATCAGTAATATTGTTTAGGTCCGCAGCGGATATCAAAACTCTGTTCGATGTCCCAGAAGGATATTACAATTTATCGAAACAATAAAAATACATATACATGAAGAATACCGAACACGTCTCGTACGAAAGTTAATCAAATTCTTCCGAAGAAATGTCAGACAGGAGGCAAGGAATCTCTGACTTACGTTCCCAAGGGGACTCCAATTATTAGATGATAGATTTTCACATTCTCTTGTTTTGCCGAAATCATGATAAGAAATTGTAAAAAAAAATGCTATCGTGAAGATGCGTTGACACATTGGATTGAGATTTATTGATTGAGTTTTATGGTTTTACAACAGATTGAATGACGACCTCATTGGCGTAATGGCTACATTTAGTCTGGTTAATTGAGTTTCTACTGTAATTATGACTTAGTTTGATTAGACAAACAACGTTTGTTTCTTTTTCGAATTTTGAATATTGCTCAAAACATTTTGTAGTGCTTGGACTAACTTTTTGTATGGAACAGCTCTTATTTGAATAAATTTTCAAATGTTGTAAAACAAAAGTTGGTTGTTTTTATTAACAAAAGCCGCCCTTCGTTTTAGCGTTAGTTATCAGTATTCTTTTATATTAAGATTCCAGTGTTTGCCAATAACACAAATAAGTAATAAACTTGACGAGAATAAAATAAAAAATATGCCAAGTTAATAAAATTTGCTTAGTTTTTCGAAGTATCCATATTTCCCTTCGCAGGAATTTAATAACTTTATTAAGCGAACTTCACTAACTATGGCAATAAATGGTTACGCGAAGTTAAATTTCTACTAAAGCAAGCTTATTTGTAAATTAAGTTGGTGAAAAGATACTTATAAGAAATAATTAAACGTTTTTACATAGTTGATTACAATTTTGGGCTCAAGGCAGTGAGATAGATATTATAATTATATTAACAGTTTTGGTTTTTTGAGCGGTTTATAATCATAACATTTTTTTAGTATAAAAAGATGGGACGATAGTTACAATCTTCATAGGTTAATAATAAAATATAGGGAAAATCCGACAAATAATGTTAATATTTTAATTGATTTTATTTATTACTATTAGTTAAGGCTTTAATTTATAATACACACTACACCCCGCGGTGTTAACCGCTTTAAACTAGGATAAGATATAGTCTATGTGTTAATGCAAGGTCTTACCTATCTTCACATTAAATTTTATCACAATCGGTTCAGCGGTTTGAGCGTGAAGAAGTAGCACACATACACACTTACACACAAACTATCGCATTTATTTAAACTATTTTTAAGGATAAAATTAATTAAAAAAATAGAGTAGATGTCTATGAATAGCTTAAATAAATAAATAAATATTAGGACACATTCCACACACGGCTGGTTAACCTCATACTGAACCATTTCTAGTTCGTGTTATGGTAGCTAACACAGCTGATATACTACATATACATACATACATATTTTATATAGATACATATTTAACACCCAGACCCACAGCCAACAAATTTATTTAAGCACAAAGATGTTGGCCGGGCCGGGAATCGAACCCGGAACTTTCTGATGGACAGGCCAGCATGGTAACCTTTATGCCAACGAGGTCGTCGTCCCGCTGCATCCTAAGTTACAAAATCCACATAGACGTGTACATTTCAAAGTCAGATGTGTATTGCAGCTGTATAATGTCCCGGCAATAAATTCAAGTCGCTCAGACATGCTCTAATCCTCGACTCCGACTCCCAGTGTCACTCTGTCTCTGTCATTACTGGTTGTTTTTAAAAATATACTATCTCTCTCTTCTTGGTTGAAAACTCTACACATATTTATTATATTACTAGCTGACCCGGCAAACGTTGTTTTGCCTCACTTAGGGGTATGAAAAATAGATAGTGTAGCTTATATGACACGTTCGTAGATTTACCAAAGTAGCGCCATCCATTGATTACTTACTCAACCCAGTCGAAAGGTATCGACATCTGTTAGAATCTTTTGTAGTTAACAGATAATTGTGACTGTCAAATAATAACAGACAATAATTAGGAATAAATTAAAATTGCGACTAAATTTTGAGATTTAAACTATCCTATCTCTCAAGTTAGATCGAACTGCACATGGTGTGCGAATTTTATAGTGGTTTAGGAGTCCATTGAGGACAAACATTGTGACACGAGATTTATATATATTTAGATAAATAACTTCAAAATCTATGTTACTCCTCCACGCTCCAACGGCTGGACCGATTTTGATGAGTTTTACTTTGAACATAGGTTAAAACTTGGATTAACACATAAGCTACTTTTTATCCCGGATTAACTTCTTGCTGTCCCGGATTTAGGGCACAGCAATTTTTCAATAAGAAGAATCCTGAAATTTTACTCGTAACATTAAATATGTGCAGTTAAATATGTGAATAGAGGTTTACATATTTTTAATTATTTAGTATCGTTGGATTTACTAATCGTTAGAACTAAGTAAGTATTATTGCTATACTGAACGACAAGAAAAAAAGCAAAAGACTGAAAAAAGACAAAGTCGCTCGTCTTAAGGATAACAATTTTTTTATTATTTAGTCATTCTGCTACCCAGATTTGTTTTTGGGGATCCTTGTCTACATTTTTTCTTATATTTAACAATTAACTTATTATACCTATCATATCTAGTTTTACTTTTTTACTCAATACGGAAGACATTTTTCTAGCTACAAAATTCGTAGCAAACGTAACATGGCGCTACGTTTTTCGTAGCAGTAGCTACGTTTTTCGTAGCAGTAGCTACGCCTGCATGCGAACTCGACAAAAATATCGCCGTGCGATCCCACCATGTGTTGCCATAATTTACAGCTAAGAGTAAATTTATGAACTCTGGAACTCGAGTTTGTAAATCTCCATCTAGAGCATGAGGGCGCCGCGATCAGTAGGACAAAGTGAGCTAATGCAAGCGACAACTTGGCGACGTTCAATTTGTAAGTGTTACCACTCGCGCTTTGCGGTCGCCGATTTGTGGAGATGAGATTTACACCCGCCTCGACTTCAGAGTATTTCTAGACAGCTGTGTAACTGTGAGTAATGGTAGACATTAAAACTAATAGTGTAACTATGCAGGCTAGCAAGGGAGAGAGTGGAGTTAAAGCGACAGTGATAGCGAAGAGTTAGATAATGTTGATTTTAGCTATCAGGTATTTGTGCTGGTATTTGCGATAACGGCTGTAGTTTGCATTATTTTTAATACTTATGCACTACTATTTAATTTTGAGGCTTAAGATTTATGCTGTCGGTGTTTTATAGAACACATTTCCGGGAGTGCGCAACGGAGTTGCATAATATTATACCACCGTCTCCGTTTCATTACAGAACGAGTAAAAATTCTGCGAAGAGACATAGGTATACAGTCGAAATCCCTAAATTTCGCACAAGCCGATTCGCTACGACCTTTCTTATGAGGACTGCAAAACTTTGGAATTCTCTTCCAGTGTCTCTTATTCCTGAGAAGTATCACCTAGGGGTCTTCAAATCTAGAGTTAATAGGTGTTTTCTAGGTAATCATTTAACATTGTAGACCATAATTAAAATATTGTTTAACACCAGACAAGTTGTCGTCAATCACAAATATCACTATAATATCACTATAAGTAATAAAAAAAGAATGGAGTGCACAAAACATTTTAGGTAAACATTGTAATTAATCTTATCTTATATATAATTGGAATCTCGCAATCGGCTTTAACGATTTTCATGAAATTTAATGTCTAGAATAGCAGTAAATTTTTCCAATAATGTAATAAATTAGAACTTCACCGTGCAATGATCCCAACAGCATGTTTACAATTACGTACATAGTAGCTAATCCGCTGCAACAACGGATTATTCCCTGACCATATACGACATATCAAACCGTACAATGTGCAAGAATATCCAATTTTCCGCAACAGGGCTGGATTAAACATGTTGACCTGTGCAGTAAAACCAGCGGTAGCTGAAACGTTAGTTTATTGTTTATTCCATGCATTTGTCATTTATTTTTATTTTCAACTATTCCTAAAAATATTGTATTCTACTGTTAATGTCTGTGTATGTGTAATGTTCATAAAGACCCTCAATTTTAAAATTTTTTTTCAAGGTGCTTTTAAAATAGGCAATGCAAAAAGTTGAGCCTACATTAACGTGTTTAATCTAATTTTCGAGAATACCGCTGTCCTAATAAGAAACTAATTAAAATTTAATTAATTTCCTATTATTATAACCTAATTTGTAGCAGAGCCATTTTGGACCGATTTTCATCAAATATAGCTAAGAAAACTCAAAAAGCTCATTCGAAGTCAATGTCAAGGTCAAATAAATTATTGCATCATATGCATTGTCTTACAAACCAAATAAAACCAAATCAAAATCAATTCACCGGTTCGGGAGCTGCGATACCACAGACAGACAGATAAACACGCTTATGTGTTGTATTTTAAGTATAAAGTTTGACTGTGGTCAGCCTCGAAAATATATCTATTAAGGAGTACATTAACATCAAACTGAACCGACTGCGGCAAAGTTCTACATCTGCTTTGTACAGCATACACCTAAATTGACCCTGCCTCTGACCCAGGATATTGACGTAATAAAGGGGGACGGAAGGGACCAAATGCGAATCCATTTTTCATACATTTTCCCACAAAACATTCCATATATTCTCTTTGCTCGCAACCCCAATTTATTAATCTCTATTATCTTTGATGTCGAGTTGAGTGTTTTTCTCTGTTTTCTCTTTTTAGCATGAGAAAAGCAAGTGTGGCTCGGCGGAAAAAACGTCTGCTTTTCAGTCAGACAGATCCTGGTTCGATCTCGGCCCTACACCAATGACTTGTTTTCCAAGCTATGTGTGGATTTGCACTCGCTTTATGGTGAAGGAAAACATCGTGAGGAAACCGACATGTTGGAGGACTGCAATATCCGAAGACGTGTGTCATCCGCATACCCACACTTAGCCAGCGTGGTGGGCTATGGTCTATATCTCTCTCCTAGTGAAAGAAAGCCCCGAGTCCCAGCAATGGGAACATTAAGTGGGCTGCTTATGCTTTTATCATGAAATAATAACATAGCTTAATCATTGCATAACATGCTTACAAAGTAAATTGGGCGTATTTACATAAAGGAATAAATTAGTATGATTTATGGAGTACACCAATAACCAACAAAATTAAAACAGCGGCACGCAAAATTCAATTATGCGCAAGAATCCCCACTTGCAGGAAAGGACGTTTTTCCGTAACATTTTTCCGGTAGCCACGGAATATGAGGAGGCGTTTTAATCCAATTTAAGCCCCAGTGTGGTGTGTATCAAAAAACAAGGTGATTGTTATTCCGCGCAGTAATCGCGGAGTCACGTTCGCTTGGGATAGGTATCGGGCCTATTTCAGATGTTACGTCGTGTTACGCGGCCGCTTGGCCCGGAGACCTGGTTACTTGCTCTTTGGCTTATATCTGTTAGTATAGCTTTCATATTGGCCGTATACCTTGTCTTTTTAAATAACACATATTATTTACTAAAATATCAAATATTTTTTATGAATTTGGCACCGAAGATGGACATAAAGAAGACTTGAACAATGAATAAATATTTCTAGGACACATTTCACACACGGCTGGTTAGCCCCAAACTAAACCATTTCTATTTTGTATTATGGTTACTAGCATAACTGATATACTACATATACAAACATAAATACTTTATATCGATATATATTTAATGTCATTCAGACCAACAGCCAACAAATTTAGTTCATCACAACGATGTAGACCGTGCCGGGAATCGAAACTGGGACCATCTGTTTGGCAGTCCTGCGTGGTCTATTACGCCAACGGATCGTCAATAGGGTCGTTGATTGACTTGGTAACAGACAGGAATATTTAAAAAAAACATGTAGTGTAAGTAGTTAAGATTATCTTGATCTAAAATATAAGATATGTTCATTAATAGATAAATAACATCTAGATACCAGAGTCTATACAAGGTTGCTGAAGACATATGTACTTACTTGTAAGTTGGAACTAGCATGTGAACAACGACCATAGAGATTCATCCGCATTAAATAATAAAAACACGTAGCTAACACTTTATCCAATAAAACTTGATGTGAACAAGAATAGCATAATAATCTCGATGTAAGTTTTAACTGCCCTATTGTTGCTAAGAATTGAACAAACGGAAACTTTTCCAGGCGAACTAAAACCTTTTTGAAAGTTTATCCATCGGGAACCTTTTTTGAAAGAAAGTTTATACGTTGTTGGGCTTCAAATATATGCTTATCGACTACTTAATATGTTTCACGTGTAGAACTTATTTACAAATTTTGTCTATTACAGATCCAAAAAAACATACATACAATTACACCTTGAAGACAAGTGACAATACTTGTAAATTTATTTTAATTACGATTCTGATACATCTCTGAACTTAAATAACTTAAAAGAAATTATTAAAATAACTTCAAATTTAAAATAAAATTTTGACGATTTTATTTTATTGCTAAAACCAAACCGTCAAAATTTTATTTTGACGATTCAAAATTCAAAAAAGGCGGCTATGCGTTTCTACGGTTATTTGATCGAAAATGTTGGTTGATTTAAGCGAGATTATAAATATAAGTTATTTAAAATGCATTTTGCGAAAATGCATTAAACGATTTTTGTTTTTTTTGTGTCTCTTTTGCATTTAATGAGCGAATTATTCGCATCTTCTAGTAAACTGGCTGCGTCAGTAACTTGAGTACTTGAGCAAAACACGTTACTTATCTCCGATCTTTTCGTATAAATTCGTAGCCTTTTGGAAATATACGTGCCCATAATTTTGATTCGATTTCTTTCGGGGAGGCTTCCCGCGTTTACGTTTACGTCAGCGATTTACGTGAGATAGTTACTCGTACTATGAATATTTGGAAGAAGCATCGGTGATAAAATCTTGAAGAGGATTCCTGTGGGGCTAATGCACGTATGGCACAAAATATAGAAACATTAACGTTGGTTTCTTTTTAGCACAGTTAATTGAAAGACTTTAGAGTACTAAGAGGCGGAATCTATGTTACATAATAATAAATGTTTGAAGCGATGACAGCTCAGTTGGGCATGCGGCTGCCTTACATCCTAAATGTCTTGGGTTCAAACACCGCCAATGTGCTCAACCTTCCAACGAAAGAAAACATCTTGAGGAAACCAATCAAGGTCCTTCCACCACTTCCACCATGTAAGGCATATTCCAGTCTTATCATGACTTGAAACCAAACCCAAATTGAGAGAACTAGCGCCAAATAGATAACGGTGTGTTCCAGTCATAGATAAGGGAATAATAGCAGCCTGTTTGAGAGCCAGTATTTCTTGTCTAAGCATGCTCTACCTATGGACAGAGAGTGGCTAACCCGAGCAGTTAAGTGGCCTGCTAGTTATGTGCCTAGCTGTAATGTGAAAAAAAAACATACATTTATATCATATCTATTCGTAGCTAAAATAAATGTATTTCTGATTAAGTTCACTTGTGAAAACCTAAAGTTGCAACTTTCATTACTTACAGTTTTATTTCTATTTTAATTTAGTATTACATCCAAAAGTAATTCTAATTACTCGCAGTTTAAAAAAATATTTTGATCAACATTTATGAATAAATTTAGGAGATCGTTACGATTAATAGCGTCAATTTGGCCAATTAGCTAGAATGTCCAACGATTATTAAGTTAAATTTTCGTCTTTGAAATTCAAGTAGATATCTTTACGCTGCAAGGTCTTATATTTAAATTTACTAAAGCTAATGGCTAGTTTATCCAGCAAATTACGTCCAATCAATGTGATGTCTTATAAATTAGTATACATAAAATGAAAGCTTTGATACTTCACAGAAACGAATTCAGTTTTTTTAATATTTCAGCAAAAGGCTCAAACAGTTTTTAAAGTAAACTTTCAGTAGTTGATTTTGCAAACAGTTTTTATTTTTTCAAGATACTCGTAGTTTAATCACGAAACGTGTGAGTTGAGTCATGAAAAAAATAACTAAAGAAGATTATTTTGAGAATATGCAACAACCGTCAAACATATGACTTCGGTATATAATACATTTTAAATATTATAATATTTCTTATTTGTACTGCTCTTGATTTTTTTTTTGCTTTTGCTTCTGCTCGTAGAGAAGTAAGAAACATACACAAATAAATACAAACACTAAACTTTCCCATTTATTATATTAATAGGATAGGAAATCTAAGGTTTGTACTCCATTTTTATTATGAAATAATTCAAAAAAAGCTAAGGCCGCAAAAAATGCGACGCTTAAAGGCCTATTCTTCAAAGTACAACGTGAAGATAATAGACCTTTATTACTCTGTCAGTCGATGAATCCCAGAGCCACGATGTTCTAGATAAAGAAACGAGGGCCTGAATTAGAAATAATTTTCTTCCTCGCCTTTAATTATGACTGACTGCTCTTCATCATTAGTAGCGCCTGACCTAGATTTGATATTGAAATAATAATTGATAATTATTCTACACTATGCATGCTCTAAATATCAATTTATATATATAGACGACGTATAGATAAAATACGTGTGTATTTCACACACGTATTTTATCTATACGAGTACGTATAAATATATAAATAAAATGTATAAATATTAGGGTTAATTTCGAACCCTAATATTTATTTATTCCTACTTCGTATGAGTGAAAAGAAGGCTGAGCTCTGGTGTTGAGAGTTTTCAAGCCGCCCAAAAGCCTCTGACTTGGCTTTGAGTTTCGCTAGCATCTGTGTTTACGCGCATTTTGATCAACTGCCTAGCTGAACTGTGTAAAAATAATAATTAGGTAACCATGTTCTGTGGTAAAAACGTCTGCTTTTCAATGAGGCAGTGCCTGATTCGATCCCGGCCCTACACCAATAACTTATTTTTCAAGTTATGTTTGGATTTACCCTCGCTTTTCGGTGAAGGAAAACATCGTGAGGAAACTGACACGTTTGACGGAGTGTGTCATCCGCCAGCCCGCACTTGGCCAGCGTGGTGGATAATGACCATTATCTGTCTCTTCGTGAGAGCAGGCCCCGAGTCCCAGCAGTGGGAACGTATAGAGCTAACCATATTCAGGAATATGCCGAGTTACTTGCACTTATTTAACACATTTTAAGAAAAGGTTTGGAAAATCTAAACAAACAGCCTTTATTCTAATGTTTCGTCTTAATTCTTTATATAATAAAATACCGAAGTTCATCGGAGAACGGTAACTACCTGGCAAAGCTAATCTATCGAATAATACGAGTAGCTACATGCGGTAAACTATTGTCACACTGCCGAATAGGAGTCAAGTCGTCGTAAATTCAGTTCCATTTGTATAGCAATTATACCAAGAGGAGACTACGACTAAATTGGATGCCGTTGAATCTTGGTAATCCCCTGTGTGAATGGTAAATGGCATTGCCAGTTGCTTAAAGGAAAACCGCCAGAAGCCACGGCAATCGTGCCATTCAAACTCGGACAAGCAAGATGAGTCGAACATAATGACAGGGTTGTGCAAGTGAGGGTAGAAAAAAGTTATTAATTTATAAACGAACATTCAAATGCATCCAATATTAATTTACTATTACTACTATTATACTATATTGTAAAGTTTTTAATTTTTAATTGTTGTGTAGTTTTATTTTCATGTAATTCTTAATTTTGGTGTAAGTTATAATAAATAAAATTTTATATTTTCCATTTTACAATTCATTTAAATTTAATTTTAGAATTTTATAGAAAATAAGGTCATGATAGGTATACAATAAACTAGACTATTAAACGTTTTTTTTTTATAAATTCAAAAGTTTTTATGTGTGTTTTAGTGTATAGGTTTGTTCTGTCTTCACCATCGAACGGCTCAAACGAATTCGATAGTATGAAGAAAGAAAGTCGATAGCACCGCGGTGCATAAAAATTGATAATTCATTCACTCTGTAAAAATTATTTTATACCTGTGTGCAACGAAGTGTTTAATAAATATTTTAGTAATTCATTCTAAAATTATGAGTGGATTTGGCCCCTTCATTATAGTATTCACAGCAGTATCATAGATGTCGATCAAAGTCAAAAGATTATGTGCCCGTTACAAAATTACAACTAAAGCGTCTACATTTTATCTACGTTTGCTTAAATATTATTAAGCATCTGGTTGTTTTTTTTTAATACGACATTTTCTAAAAATGATTCCTAGCTAGATCGATTTATCGCCCCCGAATCCCCCTACATACTAAATTTCATAAAAATCGTTGGAGCTGATTCCGAGATTCCAATTATATATATACAAGATTTGCTCATTAAGATATAAGGATATATTATAAATTTTCTCTTTTATTTCTTGAATTTGACAGTTTTCGTTAAATATCTATGTTTAAGAGTTGGACAAAATAGGAAACTAAATATTTGTACAGAGATGTACGAGTATCTTTGCCTTTTGTCAATAAGCAAGTCAAAGTGCCAGCAACTCTCGAGTGTTACATATAAATCGTTGCATCGAAGCGCCAAACCCGAACGGTCAACAAGCACATAAAAGCTATATAAACAAGCGCAACCGCCACCGACCGCAATAAAACCGGGTTTGCCATGTGGAATGGTAACTTTCTTTGGCCGTAATATTTTATGTTCACATATTATTTACATATCAAAGCTGCCATAAAGCTCATGAATATATTTTAAACACAAAATCTATGAGTACGCAATATTAGTAAACTAGTTTAACAGATCGATATAAAAACATAAATTATCGTATTTTACGAAGCTGCTTGCTGGAATTTGAGGAAATTGTATTGTGAATGAATAATTAAGAATTTTTAGTTTAATCATGTACTAATTAATTACAACAAGTCATTAACAATGTCATCTAAAATCAAATTAAAATGTCACAAACAAAAGAAAAAAGAAGTCAGGACAGCCCGCAATCGACCGTACCCGGCGCAAAGGTGCCCATAACGCTGGCTGCGTTTAATTATATTTTTATTAAAGAATATAGATATATTAGGTTTGCACTTGACTACAATACGATGATACCAATTAAAAAAAAAAACAAGCGAAAACTTTTAAGCTGAATGTTTACAAGCCACTTAAGACACTGCAACATAGTCTGTCACGAACTTGTTTAGAATTTATTTAATATAATTTTGGGTATTCTTGTATGAAGAATCTGGCAGCCCGGAATGAGCGACGAAGCGAAGGCTATTCCCCAACGATCCTGAACACAAAAGAAGATATTTGCCGGAGACTTTTAAAAATTGTTGTGCTCCAGATTTGCGGCTCTTTGTCCAAGTCACGATCGCGTCCTTCGAGCGTTCTTCATTCACGCTTACAAATTGTGTAGTGAGACCCGTTTTGTGCAGATTTCATTTTATAATCTTAGTCTGAGAGATTTAATACATGAGACTGCAACAGAATTTGTGTTTTCACAATTTTTCGAGGTTCAGATTCAGATTCAGATATATTTATTGTCAAACTGTGCATAATAAGGTAAATAAATTTAGTCCCAACAGTTTCGTCCTTACGAACATACAATATTATGAAATTAATTGTATTATTATTATTATTATCTAATTAATTGTATAATATACACGTCAAATAAAATATAACATAAATAATTAAAAGAGGTTGAAAATGGACGTCTCATTGATATCACAAATAAGTGTGTGTATTTCAGAAAATGGTAGCATATGAGTTAATAAAATTAGTAAATAAGCAAACGTAAGGTTTTTCAGTAGCAAATGTAATTTATGAGTTTTTACACATAGATACATTGTAGGCCATTGTTGCAGTCTAGTCAAGTTTTATCGAAAAATGTTAAATGTAGGTACTGTATTTTATAATTAATATGGGTCCTGGTAACCAGAATTAAATTAAATTATTATTATTATTATGTAACTCTTGTCAATAAATAGTTTTATGTAACACGTGTCGATTAAGTATGAGTACGATTAAGAAAAAACGGAATTCCAGATATTTTCTTTACAAATATACAAACATAAATTGACCCATTTACAAAACTTACCAACTTATTTAAAAATTTCTTGTACTACACACTTTTTAAATACATATAACAATATCAGTTGTGTGATTTTGTTTTTTAATTAAATTGAATCATAAAATGTTAAATACAATTGAATTTAGATATAATATGAGGCCTGGAAACCTGAATTAAATACATTTATTATATATTAGTATTATTATTATATTTCAAGATACACACATTACATTTCAAGTAATAGCTTAGAGGTGACGGTCAGCCTTCACTCTGAGATTATTAATCTCGTATAGCGGATTTTATTGAATGGAGTTATACTCTAAATGTAATCTTCAAGAATCAGAGTAAGGAAAATCAAACATAATTTTTCATCATACGAAAAGCGTTGAATGTATTCGTTAGATACGAGTATTTATGCAAAGACTGTTTATCGTTCTTCGAGATTCGAGTCGACAAACAGCAAATGTATACAAATAAGTATTTATTAATACAGAATTCCAAACCTTCTAAACTTTATATAGATAGATAGATATATGTACGTAAATTAACGCGTATACCAAACATATATTGTAAAAACAGGCAGTGGAGGTTTAACTCATTAATTATTCACCAAAGGCCCACCAATACATGACAAAGCCGACCGATTCTCTCGGGATTTTCCTAACCATATTGGCCCAGTACTTTAATTATTAATGACGAGGCTAAATCAGAAAGTGAGTTTGTCAAAGCTCAAGGATGGTTCACAGTCAAAACATTTATTAAATTAATACATATTAACTAGTTTAAATGGTTTGGGTGACATAATATTAGTTTGGAGCTAATATTAGATAACACTGCTTGTTAAAAATTTATTACACCAAGCTTTTAATAATAAAATGGCACGGAAAAATAAAGTATTTTTTGTGTTAATACGTTAGTTAGTACAAAGTTTCTTTTTACATAATCGACCAAGCCTCTCAGCATGCCAGTTGGGCATAGTTTTCAACATATCCTAGATGACGTACTCGAAATAATAGTGTCACCAATCATTTGTGACGTAAATATGGCGTATTAGATAATCTTGAAAAAATATAACAGATTAACATATTTTTTTTATTATTATATAAGTTAGTAAAAAAATGAGTTTCGTGACATTGGCCGTATTAGAAAGATTTGCATCCACATGCATAATTTTCTGTGTGTGTGTTACTATTATATATTATGTTGGTCCTGGCGTAGAGGCCGAATATTGAAACACTGAATGAAAGTAAGTAGAAAACACAGGTTCTATTATGCAATAGGTTTTCTCGTCGTCAGCTTTTTATGATTTATCATAAAAAAGGAGGAAGTTGGCCGTCACCAGCATTTAGGTCTTGTTGATTTGGATGTTATTCGGCAGATGAATTAAATATCGTATTTTCACAAGAAATAACAAATATTAATAAGATTACAATATTTTGACTATCAAGATGCGACTAATACGAACAAATAAAATTATTGAGATAATCGAGGGCCTTAAATATTGGTAAGAAAGATGTTTCAAGATTTTTTTGTAGCTTCAATATAGTTTTAAGATTTATTTTTATTTAGTTTTAATTTGCATTTTTTTTTAATGTTTCTTCACTTTTTAACTACAAAACATATGCAATAAATTTTAAAAATCTCTTCTAGTAACTAAACATTCAAATTAGATAAATATAATAAGGAATAGGTGTAAAACCTACCGAACTCCCTGAAGTTATCGTGCGAGCATTCGTTATTTTTATCTTTAACACGTTTTAAGTATTTGCCACGAGTTGTCCATACTTAAGTGGGCATATTCCCATGACACCGTAGATAGGACTCGAGGTTCACAAAGTGGAGATTTATTGTTCTTCCAGTCTGATGTTACGTGAATTATCTGTTTTTGCTCCCTACGCGAAAACGACGAAGCGTTGTAAGTCTGATATATTAAAAGTCTGTGTGTGTTATGTACGTGTGTGTGTATGTTTCTGTGACAACGTACTCGTAGCTACTAAATGAACAAACCGTTTTTACCGGTTCCGTGTCTAAAAGGTAAAAATGGGACCCTATTACTAAGCCTCCGATGTCTGTCTGTCTCCAGGCTGTATCTCAGAAACCGTAATAGTAATAGAAAGCTGAAACTTTCAAAAGATATGTATTTCCCGTGCCGCTATAACAACAAATACTAAAAATAAAAATATATATATTAAGGGGTCTCCATACAAAAAACGTACGGAACCCTTCATGCGCGAGTCCAACTCGCACTTGGTTAATTATTTATTCAATCTTTTGTTTGCAAGGCACGCTATTCTGGAGTGTTTTAGTTATTTTTTATGAAAATTGGTCCAAGATCGCTATGGTGCAAGATGGCAGATTACTTTATGTTTTACTTAACTCTCTTTATATGAGTATCAAACCAAAATGCTTGATTGACTAGTAAAATACATACAATTTGATAAATTGAAAAGTGCAAGACGAAATGAAGTAATTACATATATGGTTTAAAAAAATATATTTTTTATTTGTTACAAACGTAGAAACAAAGTTTCTGTGAACCTCTTGTTTTCATATAACTAGAGAAAATTTGAATATGCGAGTGTCTTATTTATTACAGGACAAGAAAATAAAGTTTTAAATAAGTTGTAAGACGACATTTCCAAAACTGAATAATTTCTTTTAGTTTTGTTCTGAGTTTGGATAAGTTATTATATTTAAAGCAAATATTTAATACAAATAAACATACATATATAATATCGTGCACTTATGAGTATATTTATGTATGTGTATTAATTCTCAATAATTCTCTCTCTTTAATGATAAATTAATGAGAAGAATGGAAATTCTAGAACAAACACCATGAAGTAAAATAATTTGTGTAAAAACTTAGAAATTAATTAATTTGTAATCTTTTTATTTTTTTAATAGTAATTTGTAATATATTTATACTAACAAGCTTTCTCTAGCCCGTATAAATAACAGTAAAACTAGAAAAAACTATTTGCTTTACTAAATTTATATACGAGTATATTGTTTTGAGGTTAGAAAAAAATCCACATGATTCATAGAGCTTCTTTTACGAGAAGGTTTAAAAAATAATCATTTGGAACAATTCTGCCCAAGCTATAAGCATTGCACACTCTGCGATGCTTGCAATGTAAAGGTATTTTCACACTAAAACTCTATTTGCATTTAAATCATAATCGTAGAGGTAGGTAAAGCTTGGTTTTCTGCTTTTCTATTACATCGCAGTTAGGTGGTGGTTATTTGCAAGGTAGTGGAGTATTTTCTAGTATTTTGCGGGCTAGCCACCACGCGCACGTCGAAAAATCTGTTGTCAAGGACCTAACGGTGTGTTTCGGCAGTAGAGGCAGGCAGTATATCAATACTATGCACATTCCGTGTATACATGCGCTGGACGTAACCACACGTACATATGGACAAACAACTAGCTGTTAAGTGTAAAAAAAGGATCCTAATTTATTTTGTTCTTCTCTTTCTCCGTATGAGCTAAGTAACCAAGCTGTGGTGTCGAGAGTTTTTAAGCCGCCCGAAGGCCTCTGGCTTGGCTAAACGACTGTTTGTACTAAGACTAACAACTGGGGCCAGCAATTTAACGTGTCATCCAGCCCAGGTGAAAATGCCACTTGAAAAACGACTGTCTTGTGCAAGGTCACCCAGCCAAACACTGTCTGCATCGAGTGTTGCTAAGCTTTGATGAAAATGATGTTGCTTGTTTTGTTAAAAAAACTGCATTATGCACAGACCTAGAACTGATGTATTACTACTATTGCGCGAACAAATGACCAAAAGAGCTGGCGCTTACCTCGGCCAACGTATAAGCCTGGTGATCCAGCGAGGTAATGGCGCCAGCATTTTAGGTACCTTACCCGCGGACACTGACTTAGATTTAATCTACTATTTATATAGGTTTTGTGCCTGTAGATCAATGTATTCGACGACCTCGTTGGCGTAATGGTTACCATGCCGGACTGCCAATTAGAAGGTTCCGGGTACGATTCCCGGCACGGCCAACATCTTTGTGCTTAACTAAATTTGTTGGCTGTTGGTCTGGGTGTTAAATACGTATCTATATAAAATATGTATGTATATGTAGTATATCAGTTGTGTTAGCAACCATGACACGAACTAGAAATGGTTCAGTATGGGGTTAGCCAGCCGTGTGTGAAATGTGTCTTTTTATTTATTTATTGTGACATAAACCTAATTCTATGTGTAACCTCGATTGCAACAAGCGTGAGTGCTCCGCAACAATTATTCAAGCAATAATTTAACGCGAAAGTTCAGGGTGGCTGTGGCGCGTCTCCTGCGCCATGATTAACGAGCCAAATTTCCGTCAGGCGTGTGAAGTGTGAACTTTTTGATAAACGAGTAAACAGTTACTGCTTAATATTTTTTGCCTGTTTACCTCAGTGTTTAACGTATTGCAATTTAACAGAAACTTTTTGATGAAAACGTTTCGTCTGTTGACGAGAAAAGTTGCTTTTACAAAACTTAGCTCTATATAAAATATAGTGAACCAATTTCAATATTATTTATGGAACCATTCGGAAAGTATATTATTATTATTTGTCTTTAAAAACATATTTTTCAATATGGGTCAATATTTGAGCTAAAGATAACAACATAAAAAATAACATATAGCTGAATTGAACCCCACTCCTTGTTTAAATTTATTTAATAAGCATACTGGTTTTTCAGTAATTAAAAGAGATAAGGTAGTCGACTTATAGCTAATTAACTTGTACTTCTGAGAATATTATAGCATCAACAATATACGCGACTTCTTAGTACATAACATTATGTATTCTCGGAAGTACGACATATTTCAATATTAAATGATATAACAAAGCATACAATAAGATAACAAAGTATATGACTGTTTAATGATAGACCACAAATATAAATAAAAATAAACCACAAAAATTTCATATGAATATACAAACAAGATGAGAGAGAAAAATATTACTCGAATTGCTCCAATATCAAGAAAAACGTTTCATTTACATATGAGTAAATATAGAGATATGTAAGTAAATAGAGATAGATATGTAAATAAATAGAGAGAAAAATATAGATACATACTTGAACCAAATTCATGAAATCTTCTCAAAGGAACTATCAAGGAGTTCACGCTAAAACTTCTCCTTAATAAACCGCTACGGAGACATTCATACAATCAAGGAATATCTGAATTCCCTTACGCTGTAATTAACGTCAAGACAAAAGGAAGGGGTATGGAGGAATTTAGTGTGCTCTCCCGAGCGATCTGTACCAAACAGGGAGCTTATTACGCGGTATTGCCATTTATCTTGATACCCTTAACTATTATGTGTAAACTTTAATATTTCCCGCCCTTGATTAGTATACATTCATGACACTAGGGTCGAAAAAGCAGATAATGCAAATTAACTAATAATAAATAAAAGAAGTCGGAAAATAATACTAGTATACAGCAAAACAATCGCAGAAATAATAAACTTCTTCTTCTTCTTCTTTACCTTATCCCACTTCATGTGGGTCGGTCCAGAAGGCGAAATAAAACATAGGCTGTATAAATATTGCTTGAAAACATACAATAGATTGTATTTCAATTCCAAGACTAAAACGATTTTCAGCGCATAAACATGCAATCTAGATCTACACAAAAATAGGTGGTTTTATTTGTCTAAACTAAAAAGTAAACAATGAAAAGAAAATTTTAAAATCTTACAATAAATAAGGTCTCTTACCCCGTGAAAGGAAATTTAATGGAACTAATAAAAAAAAACACACACGTAATTTTACTTTATATCCCGGATCTAAGCGGGCCACGGGGGAGGGGAGTATAAATAATATATCTGCCTGCAGTATGTCGTATAGTGTTGTCAGTGGTTCACAAGAGCTATATGAGTTGTGTTACCCCCGGGAGCTGCCGTGGTAGCTTGTTCCACTGATGAAGCTGGAACCTGATACTACGGAGCTTTATAACCGGATACTTACTACCTATCTATACACACCCGTGACTCTCAGTCAGTTTATCTAACCGATCACCAAAGTAAAGGTCTATAAGTACGGTCTTTGGATGGGTGAGACTATAAAAAGAAAAAGTTGCAATTGTACATAATATATGTGTGCTGCGCCGTTTCTTTTGAGCCACGGTTTTGAAAAATCCCTATACATAAGAGTTATATACTGATTAGCATCTGCGTCTCGCCGTTTTATTATATCGCAAAACAGTATAATAACTGCTTTTGTATACTACTGTTAGTATTAGTACACGTTTTGTACTACTTTTTAAAAAGTAGTACACACAACATACACTAATATAGTATAAAATATATTAACGCATTTTTTTAATGCTATATACCTACTGTCACTCTTTGATCCAGAGTTTTTGACAGACAAGCTCGACTAATAATTTACATTAATCAAGATTAATATTCTAGCCCATATTAGTATTTCAAAAACCTTTTTCGAGTTTTACTATGATAGAGCACGAGTCTATTAGTCCAGGCTTAGTCTAACAGACGTCAATGGCTTCACGCGTCGTGCCCTGATGCGACATTTACCCCAAATTCCTAGAACGTCGCATATCGACAGCGGCAGAATTAATTAGGATGTATTCACAGTGTTAACTGCGTCAAGAGAATTAAATGAGGGTTAGACAACATATGCAGCTTCATAAAATCGACTAATACCATATTTAGCTGATTTGATCCGATCCTTGAAGTTAAACATCAGCCAACACGGACAAATTCTGTAAGGATGAACTGATACAAAATGAGTAAATAGAATGTATATACCGGCGCAACCGTGGATCGGATTATGATCATACGTTAGATTATAGGATCTGGTTGTAGTTAAAAGTACAGTTGTAGTAAATATAAGCAGTTTTTATGTCATGTATGTTACAAGCTTTTGGGTACCTTGAAAAGTTATAACACCAGAGCTTGGCCACTTACTGCAGTAATGAGAAGGAATAGGGGACACTAAAATTTTATTTACAGAAAACGAATCCCTGCGTCACATTCGTCATTTGACAAATACTCGTTTAAGGATAAACATATACGGATTATTTTGATTCATGTGATAGTCCGATTTGATAGAACATTTTATTAGTGGGCAACTTTTGCTTAAAAATGTGTAAAAAAATAAGTAATTTTAAAAATATGTAATGCAATAGAAATAAAGGCTTTTTTAATTTTACTTTTACTTTATTAGTAGTAAATATTGCCTAATTGTCTTGCACATACGATATACTTGTGTATGTCGTACCTAGCTTTACATAATATTAAGAAATTATTTTTTTAAACTTTACATTTATTGACATTTTGCACACCGCATGCATATGCGGTAGCCCACATGGGACACTTCTTAATATTTTCCATGTTATTTATTTTTAATAAAAAATGTTATTATATTACCTGTGGCTACGCAAATAAAATTATTTCATATCTTAAGCCATTTAATAAATAATATATATAGAGAGTTAAGTGTCTAAATCTAATTTATCTATCTATCCAGAAGATTGTCGAAACTGTGAGTCGTGTGAACTGTCGAAATGAACCACATATTGTATAAATACACCCTTACGGAGTTTACCGAGCATCGACTCGGTATATCTGACGTCACACATATGCTTATCCTTATAAATCCCGAATCTTAATTGAACAGTCGGATTATTTCGTAACCAGCCAAAGATACCGCCCGTACTAATTTGGTTCCCTCCTTTACCTAATCCCTTAGTAACTTACAGAGCAAAGTTATGACTTTGTAGCTACACTACTGGACACGTTTTTTACTATTGAGGATTTTACTTCGATTAGGCTATACCAATAAAGGGGAAAAGTTTGATTTTTTATTTGTTTTTTTGACGCGAATAGGCTCCGAAACTATTGGACTGATTTGAAAAATTCTTTCACCGTTGGGAAGCTACATTGTCCCCGAGTAAAATAGGCTATAATTATTTTCTCCTTACAAATTTGATTAATAGCCCGCGCGAAGCCGGGCCTGTCTGCTAGTTTAATTATAATTATGTAAGTATATATAAGTAAGAAATAATGTATTTATTTGCAATTAATCTATTTTACAATACAGAATAAATGACTATATCAATGTCAAAAACTAATTATAAGTATAAATTATTCATCAAAAGTAATATAACAAAAAAATATTAGTATCTATCTAGCCAAGTAAAAATTAGAGGCTTGGCCACAGCTAAGCCTCCTCCTCTCTTATTTTAAAAAAATATAAAACGATTGGAAATCGAAGCTGTTTATACAACAGTTACTTCGATTTATGTCTGTTAAAAATACTTAAATAAAAATGTCAAGGTGAAAAAAAATTAATAAATAAATAAATAAAAAACTGTAGAAGGTAAATAAAAAAAATCATGTAAGAAAAATTTAGAGATATAAAAATATAAAGTTAAATAAAGAAGTCTAACTTAGAAATCTTAAAAGAAATACCCTTAGCAACTACAGTTTACCCGAGTCTAATACGTGAAACGTAGCAGACGTTCAGAATCACTCGCCTTTGGTAGGAAAGTTCCCGCTACGAGTAAAGTATGCCAAGTCATGGCAGATTTGCCTGAATCGGATGTACTGAGCCGAATAATTGGACTTGTTCCTTTCGCTCGCAAAGGAAATGCGCTTCCAAGACTGAGGAACTTTGGGCTACTGTGCCAGTACTTTAAAGTACTTTAAAATGCAATGATGCATGTATCGTACCTATGGTAAAGATTGAAACTAAGAAAAATAAAGTTAAAAAATCTGTCGTCAAGCTCTTAACAGTGTTTTTCGGCAACCTTCTTGAGAGACAGTTATTCCTCATAAGGCTTGCTCCATCTTAGGCTCACAGTGTTAAATGTTATATAATAAAAAAAAATGTTTGTATGTATTAAATAAATAAATAAATCATTTAATTCACGCTACAAGGACCTATATCACATTCGTTACACGTAATAAGCTAAAAATAATGTTAGAAGAGAGGCATATTCAAGTAGTGGAACAGAATCAGCTGTGGATAGATAGAAAAACACTTTATATTAAAATACTCACAATCAAATAAAATCACAGAAAACACATGAAGAACTTAAAAGCTAGTGTCATAACTGGCGACTTTATCGCTAAAAGCGCTCTCTTCCAAACAACCAATTTAAAAAAGATACACGAGAAAGAACTTAAGGAGTAGGTGTAATAACACAAAGTACCTATGAGGAATCGAATAAATATATACTATATTATGACAAAATAAATACATAATAAATGTTTACTATGATGAAGTTATATAAAGTTGCCATATCAGCAAACTAAACATTTATTTAGCCTTTCGCAACTTATATACGCACTTGGATTTATCATATACTCGTATACAAAGCAATGTAAAAAAAACACTAAGAATTGAAATGTAAACACCAAACTTCGCCTGCTTAATTTATTCAGTATAAAGATTTGACGCTAGTTCCCACCACCATAAAAATAATTTGTATTGACTACACTAAAATTAAAAATTAAAATTAAACTAAATAATTACAAATTAAAAAAAATAGTGAATTAAACCTAAGTCAGTGTCCGCGTGTAAAGTGCCTAAAATGCTGACGGCATTACCTCGCTGAATCACCAAACTTATACGTTGGCCGAGGTAAGCGCCAGCTCTTGGGTAATTTGTTCTGTCTCAAACTAACAATTCTTATCCTCTTTTAATTTCAAAATAACTTATTTACATGTACAAATCTGTAATCCTCCGTCCTCTACCCCCGACTGAATGAGAGCAGTATGTAGGGTTTCTCCATGCATAATGCAAGATCACGTACTCCTCTTTCCCATGTGATATGAGAAGCTTTAGGACCATCGCCGTGAGTTGTTGCGGACTGACGATGTTATGACATAACCTTAAAAAACCTTTCATAGTATGCCATTTGAATATAAAGTAGCTATTTATGTATAGTGAGAAATGATAATAATCATAAGTCGCCAATTCGGTCGGTTGTTTACAACACGTAATGTACATTCTGTTTCTACAGAGTTACTTAGAACTTCTTTTATATATAGTTTTCTGAAATGAAGACCAAAAACTTTTATTTTATAACGTATTACAATATAATACAAGATGTTATGCGAAATGAAGATGATTTAAATAAAAATCGAATGCCGTTTGTAAAAATTGAAAGCATATTTTTATTTGTTTTAACATTTGTAACTATAATTTGTAAATTATTAATCAAAAATCATTACATTATTTCTTACTGGATAACTCGTCGTTTTATATTTTTCAGAGGCGAAACAAATATTTCACTGAAAAAAAATACTGGTTACTTCTTATCCATACATTTTGTCGCGGATCATCAAACATTTTGTATGAGACAGCTAATTAATTTTCGTGAATTTTAAAAGAGGTATAATTTAATTATATATAAAACTAGTTGTAGCCCGCGGCTCCGCCCGCGTGCAAATTTAGCGTGTACACGCTACAAACCTCATGGAGCCAGAGACCTTTCCAATGAATGCAAAACCGTGGAAATCGGTTCGTGCTTTCTGAAGTTATAGCGTTAGAAAGAAAAACCCGATTTATTTGTATATTATAAACTATTATTATTAAAAAAGTCAAAGTCAAAGTCAAAGTATATTTATTAACCTTAGGCTAGTTACAAGCACTTGGTTTCGTCAAAACAGTACAATATGAAAATTATACAATATATGTATAAAAATAGAATTATAAAAATAAAACCTATATAATATAATAATCAAATTACAATAGAATTATTTGTCATTTTTACATGCTAGTACATTCAAATCATTAAATATATGCCTGTCTTCTATAGCATCCGCTAGTTTATAGTAACTCTTTACAAGAAGTATTTCTTTGATTTTTGTCAGTAATATGTTTTTATTAACATTTTTAGCCACAGCAGGTATTTTATTGTAAAAGTGTACGCCTAGACAGTGAAAGCTATTTGCTGTTTTAGCTAGTCTTCGTTTAGGTACTACTAATCTTTGTGTATCTCTTTTGTGGTACAAACATGATTGTGCTTCAGTTACTGTAGTGAACATTTCTGGATTATCAATAACATGTAATACATTCTGGTATATGAACTCACTAAAGACGGTCATGATGCCTACTTCTTTAAATGTATTCCGGCAGGAATCTAATCTTTTCAGACCTAAAATATAACGCACTGCCCTTTTCTGTAAAATCAGTATTCTATTTGTATGACAATCCCCAGCCGCCCCCCAAAACAATATACCATATGTCATAATCGAGTGAAAGTAAGCGAAATACACAGTTCTAGCTGCTTCAGAGCCGGCCAACTCTTTTATCTTTTTAATGGCATATGTAGCTGAACTGAGCTTTTTCGCCACTTCATTAATATGTATGGACCAAGTTAACTTTTTATCCAACCACACACCCAGAAACTTCACCTTATTAGATAGAGTTAGATTCAAATCCTCTAGGATTGTTTGAATTGAATTTGAGGGGTTCCTTATGTATGTAGCCAGATTAAAGTCAACAAGGTGTGTTTTATCTACGTTTAGCAGCATATTGTTAACAGAGAACCAATTTTTAATATTGTCAATCACAGTTTTTATCTTATTACCAGTTACATTTTCACTTTTATCTTTAATTACTAAACTAGTATCGTCTGCAAATAAAACTATATCTATATCACCAGTCACAGCAGGAACATCATTAACATAGATAAGAAACAAAAGCGGACCAAGGATAGATCCTTGTGGAACGCCTAATTTTAGTGAGGTAAGTTCAGATCTACAGCCGTTTATTTCAGTGATTTGGCTCCTATTACTCAAGTATGAACGTAACAAGTCTAATTCTGTATCCCGTATGCCATAATGTTCCAGCTTGGCCACTAAAATTTCATGTGAAACACAATCAAATGCCTTAGAGAGGTCGCAGAACATACCAAAAGTTTTCTGCGACCTCTCCAGACCATTTAAAACATCAGTAATTAAAGCAATTATGGCATCTTTGCAAGATTTGGCTTTTTGAAAGCCAAATTGTCTATCATTTAATAAATTCTGATCTACCATGAAACTCATGAGTTCTTCTGCGATATATTTTTCAAATATTTTACTAGCACTTGGGAGGATTGAAATTGGTCGATAGTTATTGCACTTAACGACATCTCCGTTTTTATATACAGGGACGACTTTAGCAACTTTCATTTCGTCAGGAAAATTACCTTGAGCAATACACTTATTTATTATGGTCATAATTGGTCCAGCAATCACTACCTCGAGCTTCTTCAAGAGATGAGGCGTAACATACCATAAATCGTTAGACTTTTTCGATTTCATTTGTCTAATTATCTTAATAACGCGCGAAACCTTAATTGGTTTTAAAGTAAAATTACATAAATGCCTAGTTCTAAACTTATTTAAAAAAGCTAAAGCTTGTACGGTCGATGTATTAAGATTTCTTGTAAGGTCAATCGCTATATTAGTAAAATATTTGTTAAAGGTATCACAGATTTCTTTCTTGTCATACAAAAGGTTACCATCATTATTTAATACTTTATCACATACAATATCGCAGTTGGTTCTTTTCCCGGTTTCATCTTTTATAATTTGCCACACGCATTTGATTTTATCAAGAGAACTATCAACTCTATGTTTGATATGTAATTTTTTTGCAACATGACAAGCATTTTTAAATACCTTACTATATCGTGTCAGATAACTTCTCGAGACATTACCACCTTCGTTATAAAGAGAATATAAATCAAATAACTTTTGTCTAGAAATCAGAATGCCTCTAGTAGCCCATCTCTCTCCTCTAGTAGCCCTATTATATTAATAATGATAACCATCAAATCGTTATCATAATAATTATGTTTTTTTTTCAATTGTTATCAGTAACTCTGAGTACGGGAATAACTTGCAACCTATGCCGAATTAAATCTAATACCCTGGTCAAATAGAAAATTATAGTGTTGTGTGATCAAGAATACGCAATCGCAAAAATAAAAGAAATGGAAAGATGGGAAATGCGTAGGTGGTTTCTTTCATACTCTTCGACTGGGAAGTATAGATTACGTGTTTCTTATTACCCTATTGTTACCTTTTTTCTACCCAATATGTTTTTACAGAAAAAATAATATATTTATTACACTGAAAACGTTTACATGCATAAATGCAAATGAAGATACTTGGTTGAAGGTGCTGGCTCAGAATACGTTCGAATTCTTCATGGTTTTTTCCAATATCTATCTGACTTGCCAATAACACTGCTGATGAAGCTGTGACTCCTGCAAAAGCCTGGTTCAGTCATCAAAGAAAGTGCTACAAGACGCTGTGCGTCTTATTCATTGATTAAAGAATCATTTGAATAAGACGCACAAAGGATAATAATGATTTATTTTAATGTAGTTTCTCAAATAATAAGTAGCAAACCGACGACCTAGTTGGCGTAATGGTTAACATAATGGCTGCCAATCAGAAGGTTCCGGGTTCGATTTCCGGCACGTCCAACATCTTTGTGCTGAACTAAACTTGTTGGTTGTGTGTCTGGTTGTTAAATATGTATATCTAAATATAAAATATGTATGTATGTTTATGTTATATCAGTTTTGTTAGCAACCATAATACGAACTACAAATGGTTCAGTATAGGGTTAACTAGCCGTGTGTGAAATGTGTCCTAATATTTATTTATTTGTTTATTATTATTAAATCAAACGCTGTAACTGTAAAAAATATCTAATATCACTTTCTCGGTCTCCTACGCACTCTTAATATCCGAAATTCTTTTCTCAATTTGTTTCCGCTCGTCGGCTAGCAACTAAAAAGTATGTTATTCCGTTGCTTAACAGATTCTTTGCCTTGCATCAGCAATTTTCTTTACAATGTGTTTATTCTAGGCAACTTTTAATATATGCACGCCTTATCCTTTAGCGTATTTCACTCCCCTTTGGCTTAGAGCCAGTCGGATACGTCGTGACTGAGCGGATAAACCATGGAATATTGGAGCTATGGAATAGCTTTTATTAATTATCAAGACTAGAGAAGACAAGATTCTACATTTAGACGGTGCTGTGTATCTATCTAATAACATGTTAAATTTTAGGTCGACTCTGTATATTTCAGTACATCTGTCTTAATACTATGTCAAAGGCTTTTCAAAATAGACTTTGAACTCAGTACTTCAGCCTTTGTAGTTAGTTCATACAAAAACAAACCTAAGATACCTTAGAAAAAATATTGTTTAAATTCTCCAACATGCACTAGTTTATTTGACGACCTCGTTGGCGTAATGGTTACCATGCCGGACTACCAATCAGAAGGTTCCAGGTTCTAATCCCGACACAGGCAACATCTTTGTGCTGTCTGGGTGTTAAAAATGTGTGTATGTATATAAAGTATTTATGCATGTATATGTATTCGAAGTATATAATTTGTGTTAGTTAATAACCATAATTACAAACTAGATAAGGTTTAGTATGGGGCTAACCAGCCGTGTGAGAAATGTGTAAAAAAATATATATCCCAGATTTAAAATTGGCTACTTAGACTATATGTATCAAATTATGTTCATGTTAGTTTATACTCACACTTCTAAGTAAACATGTACTAGGTTGCCAAAAACGCGTTGGAGTTAGATTATTCGACTATCAAGTGGTCACAACTGAATTGATAGTTAAAAACGAACATAAAAAGATTAATGTTAGGTTTACGTTTCGATTCCAGCTACTTTATTAATACGTATTCTACAACTTCATTGCTCTTCGACTACACGTTCACACTGAACTGAAGAATTTCATTTCAATGATGAATGGATTAAAAATGCGACGATTTAATAAGTACCTCCTAGCAGCTACTGGCGTGATTTGTGGAGCTAATTTGGGCAACACCCAAGAACCCATATTGCCGTAGTGGAGGGCTGATCTCGAGATATTTTGGTACGATAAAAAGTAATAAACTATGCGACGACAACGTAATTTTCCAACACTGCCAAATTAATTTCCCTTCAAGATTTATGTGAACGACTTTGCGAGTAGCTACCGGTAGGTATCAGTTTCGCTAATCGAAAGCGATTAAGTTGTGTTCTAAAATGCCAATAAAGCTTCGTCATTGCTTAAATATCGTTTTAAATCTTAATTGATTTACTAAAATCGATTGTGATTTGGTGGGAAGCGTCTGTATTTCAATATGATGGCTCCTGAATTCCGTGGACTTGTGTCTTTTGTGGAAGAACCTAGAACACCCCCCTAATTGCCCAAGAGAGATTCCTTAACAAAATAACTCTGTGGGGGAGTCACAACCCTCAGTAATGGAGGAACACGACTGAAACGAAGGAGTGCCTGAGTGAACACATATCCCACATTTGTTAGTTTGTTGGTTTTTTGAGTAATTTAACTTAACCTAGTCATGAAGAAGTGAGTGTGGCTCGGTGGTAATAACGTCTGATTTTTAATCAGACGGCCCCTGGTTCGATCCCGGCCCTACTCCAATAACTTGTTTTTCAAGTTGTGTGGATTTACACTCGCTTTACGGTGAAGGAAAACATCGTGAGGAAACCGGCATGTTTGAGGACCACAATATCCGAAGACGTGTGTCATCCGCCAACCCGAACTTGGCCAGCGTGGTGGATTATGGCCTATATCTCTCTCCTCGTAAGAGAAGGCTCGAGTCCCAGCAGTGGAAACGTGGTTACGCGGATAACTTAGTTCAATAGGATAATAGTATGCGAAATGATTATAATCGTACCCAGTGCGGTTCATAAGAAGAAAGTACTTGACAGTAATGATATCATCAGTCTACGCCTGGGCCTGCCTGAGATAAGATATGAGCTTATCACACAAAAACATAACAGCAATATTTGGCTGGAGCACAAATGAAAGCCATTGGGTAGAACGACCCAAAAATAAATCAAGACATCAAATTGCCGCGGAAGAACACCGTATAGATCCGAGGTTACTGAAAATATTATTACTTGTCGGAAGAGGCTCTTAGTTTTAGTTGACATTGTTGCTCTAATGGACCTTCAAAAGCACTTAGCATCCCATTCTAGGCTTCTAAAATAAAAAGAGCGTTGACGTAAAAATGAAAGCGTTTTAACAATTTATCTTTTCTGTTCATTGAATATTCGTAAAGACACCTATTTTTAACCGACTTCATTAATAAACAAACACAACGTTATTGATGATGTTTACAGTACTCAGATTACGTTTTGTTTAGCATTGAATACAAGTAAATTTCAAACAAGCTGTATATTATTTATTAAACCATGTATATAATATTGCTGAGCCAGTAATTAAATTCCTCGACATCTCTCTGTCTAGCAGCGACGTTGATTATTACCATATTATTACATTCCATGACTTCACTTTACATTATAACTTTATGACACGCGATTTGGAACATAATTTTTCTTTTCGCTGAAGCTAATTTTCTTGGGGGAGCTATGGAATTGTTGTACTCGTATTTATGAACAGCGAGCCGATAAATCATGTCGAATTAAATTACGAGATTTGACTCGGCTGGGCCTTCGTAGACGCTTATTGATCGGCCTTAAGCGTTACGTTGGATAGATATTTATTTCACCAGACGTTTCACTTTTTTTGTTTTGTTTTTTGTCTAAATGTTTTGATCTTTTATTACTTTTTAACAAACAAAAGTAACAAACTTAACAAATTACTCATCATCGATTGGTAGTTAATAAAAACAAAAACAACCCGGCCAGGGTTAGAAATAACTAAGACCAACCCACAGTAGTTTTCATGAATTTGACGGGATATATTTGGCAAGAGTACACCAAACCGTTTCTTTATTTTAAAATTCCGTTTAATTAAATCACACATATTTTTCACTCTAAATATAAAATAAGTCAGCGCTTGACCACAAGGAATGGAGTGGAAATTTTTAAGAGTCTTGATTGTGACCCTTAAATAGATAGATAATAAAGGCTATTTTTATTATTTTATTTTATTATGATTGTGACCCTTATTACGGGCACCATATTAAATTTAAACTGATGTCCTTTAGCCTACTAGTATAACCAGCAAAGAAACAATACTCTTCCAATACCTATTTGTGAAATACAGTTGCTACTCGTTCGAGTTGGTATTCTTTCGTTGATGTACTTTTAATTAAATGTCAAATCTCGCCCCCATATTAATAAATTGGCTATCAACATGCAAAGCAGTAGTGAAGGATCAAAACATGATAAGGCTGTCGAATTACTGATAATGAACCCCAAATCAGTCAAATAAAAAGTTAATAAACATGTATGCAATTTTGTTAGGTTGATGATGATGATGATTTTGGGAGTTTTTTTGCGATTCTTGTGTATGGAAATTATTTTATCCATGTCCTTATGTGCTTTAATAAATTATCATTGTCATAATATTTTTTAGTATTCTAGTAAATTAGTATACCCAGTTAATAACCTTATTAGAATAAGCAATTTAGAGACGATAGAACAGGCAGACATACATACATACGCACATAACCCTCGCTTTTGCGTATTTAGGTTAAAATACCATCGTTCACATTCTAATTTGCACCAAATCAGTGTTCAATTGAAACTGTCAACAACACGTAACATTGTTAAAATTTCTGTAATTCATTGAACGTTCAGCTTTTAATCAAATCAACGATCCATACGATACAAATGACGTATGTCAATTACATCAAATTACATTCCTGAACAGAACAAGGATACAAGGCAGCATCAGATATCGAGTGAATCGTTTACCATTTGATGTAGAAATGGCATTGTTGTACTCAGATACAAGCGTAATAGGTACGAATAGGTATAAGATACACAAAAGGCGGTGCTTGTTTCTCGTAAATTGTAAGCAATCTGTCTAGTTTGTCTCCATTTAATGAGATAATTGTAGTAATAAGGAGTCGGGAGCACGAATTCGGCTCACGCGCATACGGACTCAGGAATGTTTGGGGCTGGAATGAAGATTTATTTTTAACAATAGATAGTGAGGCGGATGTTGATTTTGTCACTTTTTGCTTATTTTTTTTTTGTATTGGCTAAAAGTCCCATTCTACGACTTTTCTAAGCGACATCTATTATAAACTCGATAACATTATAGTTAGAAATAAGAATAAAGAATATTTATTACAAAAGATAGTTGTGCGTACAAATTACAAAAGAGAACAAAATACATACTTAAAAACTATACTTACAAATTACATTTTAGTACACTTGGTTTAGCCCTGAGCCCCGCAGGAAGGTTCGGGGAGAGCGTGTGTTGCAGGACGTCAGTCGTCTATATTTGTAAAGCACTAAAACTAATAGGAAAATTAAGTAAAACTTAAATTTCTAACAAAAACATAAAACGTAGCTTATTTAGCAATAACATTTGGACGGATCAACCAACTCTTAAGTATTTAATGTCAAAGGATCTAGCCTATTTCTTGCTAATACTTTTACAACAATGCTAATACTTTTACAGAATATAATAATTTATGTGTATAATTATTGTAAATAAAAAAACACTTAAAAACGTTGTAATAGCAGACTTTTGAAGCGATGACAGCTCAGTAGAGCATGCGGCCGCCTCACGTCCCAAACAAAGGTCGTGGATTTGATCCCCGTCAATGAGTTCGAGCTTTAGGGGTGAGGAAACCATAGCGTGGTGGGGCATTTCTACTGCTACCAAGCACCCTCAAGTTAAATATAATTAAATAAATATTAGAACTCATCTCACACACGGCTGGTTAACCCCATACCATTTCTAGTTCGTATTATGGTTGCTAACACAACTCAGATATACTACATATACATACATATATATTTTATAAAGATACATATTTAACACTCAGACCGACAGCCAACAAATTTCGTTCAACATAAAGAGAAATAAAGAAGTTAAATAATATGTTTCCAAGCAACGTGTTCCGACAGTCTTCTTGAGAGCCAGTTATTCTTATTATTAAGCCAAAGTGTCACTAATTCGTGTGATTATGCGACCTGATGTAAGAAGTAATAAAAACTGATACCCAAACACGCCATTATGAATACAGAAAATTTCCCTATCACGAAACTGTTGTAAATTAAGTAGTCGATTAATTTTCATGAAACCGCCCGAATGGCCCCGCCCTCGATTACGGCCCAGCTGCTGTTTGCTTTAATTTTTGTCGCATGACGACGGTCCGGCTTCGCCAGAGCCCAGTTTATTTTTCATTAGGCCAGGATCTCATCTCATTCTGTCCGTAATTAAACACGATGTTACGGTCCACTCGATCCGATTCCGCTGTGCCTCGGAGTACTCCTAATGCGGAAAGGAAACTTTATTCAAATTCAAATCATTTATTTCAGACATAGTCCATACTACACATAAAAAAAATCATAAAAATCAAAATTATAAAAATAATAATATAAAATCAGGTTCATAGCGAAACAAAATCAGATAAAATTAAATGTCATGTTGTTATAACGACGCTACTTTTATTATATATTTATAGTAGCGTATACGACGCTACTTATCTTATCTTCATCTTCTTCTTTCTTTCTTTCTTATATATTAAATTTCCATGTCACAATGTTAGGTACCGTACTCCTCCTAAACGGCTGGACCGATTTTTATCTAATTTTATATGTGTATTCAGTAGGTCTGAGAATCGCCTAATATTTACTTATATATTTCATACCCCTAAGTGGTAAGGGTTGTTCATCCTTAAATAAGAATATTTTTAAAAAATTTCAACGAAATTTTTGTTTTGATTATTTTATTATTTGGCAATAAAAAAATACATACAACCTTAAATTTTTACTTTATTTTTACCAACCCAATTTTTTTAAGGCGATTAGGCCCAATTTTTTTAAAAATTTTTCATCCCGCTCGATAACTGATCAATTGTAGTGTTTTTAACTGTAATTAAGGCAAAACAACGTTTGCTGGGTCAGCTAGTATTATAATATTTATAGTAGCTCGGATAACTAAGGTGATATGACGCGATCATCGAGGTTAAGCAAAACTCGATGCGTACAGTCTTTGGATGGGTGACCTACTTTAAAAAGTGTCATTTTAATCTGGACGCTACCGAGGGTAGTTTAATACGTTAAAATACAGGTCCCATCTGTTAATCTCAGTACAAGCAGTCGTAAAGCCAAGTCAGAGGCATACGGGCGGCTTGAAAACTCTCAACATCAGAGCTTGGCCACTTAGCTTATACAAAGAAGAAGACGAACGACGCTACTTTTAGAATTTTGAAGCAATGACTGGTCAATATTTCTCCTTTACCTAACTAAAGTATGGAAAATACTTTTTACTATAAAAGTTTATCGTTGTTGTTTTGATAAAACTTAAGTAGAATAAATTAAATTCTATATTGTTTAGCTTTATAGCAATTTTTTCGTACTCGTTTATAAATAAACGTTCGAGCTTACCGGTTATTTTATCAAAGCTTAACTTTAAAGGTATTTACTAACCGTATTGGTCTCATCTAGTTAATGAACTCGTTACTCCAAGATTAACAGTTACTCGGAATTGGGTCTTTCGACTAACTGGATGAATCTCGAAAACTCCGCGTAAGCATCGTCCGAGGCGCCTCCAGCTCTTGGCTGTAATTGGATGATGCAGTGCTGAAACGTCATAATCTCTACTGGCATTTATCTTGGTAAAACTAGCGCCTGAACTTCTCTTGAGGAAATGATTACTACTCGTCTAAAAGAAAAAGATTTTAAATGTATTTGTATAAATCGTTTAAAGTTTTAGACATAAAGTAGTATATTCTATGTACGGCTAAAATATAATTAACATAATTACGTAAATAAAAACACACACACACAATAAAAAACCTTACAAATAGCAGATTAAATCTAAGCCAGTGTCTGCGGGTAAGGTGCCTAAAATGCTGGCGGCATTACCTCGCCAAGCTTATACGTTGGCAGAGGTAAGCGCCAGCTCTTGGCCAGTTATTTGTTCTGTTCACCAGCCGTTTGTACAGATCAATAAATAAATTCATTCTAATACTATACTATAGATACATAAAGTATGGTGTCATTCCACATGCATACCACACATTGAAAATGAGCACATTGAAAAATATGTTACCATATACTCTGCAATAACAATCTCTTCGACTCATGTGAACTACATTTCGTTTAAAAGATGACTCCCATTTCCGAAACTTGTTGTCGATTCGAGGCACACAAAGCGATACGTGTTGGGTATTCCAACATACACAAATTTAAAAGCGACCTCGCTATACCTTCCGTTTTAAAAACTTGGAAATATATATTTCGCACTCAAGAGAAGTGAGATCGCTTTGCCTCGAGCAACCCTCCAGTGAAAACCATTTTCATCGAACACTTTCGATATGACGTACGATATTAACATGAAAATACGAACGTTTAAGGTTCATTGTATTGTATTTTAAAAGTAACTGTGTAAGATAAATATGAAATATTTTTTCAAGGAATATTATTATTTTTCAAATAAAAAGTATAGTATTTATGAAGCACATAAAAATACATTAAACATTACTAACTAAAACGAAACCTAAAAAAGACCAGAGCCAGAGGAAAAGGTGCCCAAATTGACGCCAGGTTGCTTTTCAGCATTGCCACGTTGGATAGCAATGCTTAGTTTCTGACCGAAAGAAAAGCCAGCATTTTGAACACCATCACATTTATTTACAATTAAAGCATTTATTTTTTTAATAATATCACTTATTATAAGTTATGTTTTTAAGTAATGTCTGGTCTGTACATATAAATACTGCTCTTAATTTGTAATAATTAAATGAGTTTATTTGAAAAATATTACAAAATCTGAGTAATATTTAATTCATTAACAAAATCTCAATATTTATGTTAAACGTTATGCATCACTCACAAAATAACCCACCTTCTTTTTTTCGTTGACGAGGGGGAAATCTTTAACAAGATGCATGCAGATGGGGCGCAGCCAGAATATGTGGGATTTTTACCCACTAAAACCCCCTCGGTGACCTGCCTCTGTGCTTAGCGCAGGTCTTCGGGTTCTAAATATAACCCACTTCCTAGAAACAGTTTTCAAGTACTCTCTAGGTCTATTATTTAATTATCCCCGGTACACTTGTGCCTATTTCACTTGCAGCATTGCCACGCTGAAACACGATGGCCATCCTCTACGCCTAAAAGAACCCGAAGCGGACTTACCACTTTCCCTGCGCGAGAATCTATATTGAGGTACTTAATATATAACCGAACTAATTAGTCTACAAGAAAAATAGTTCCTACAACAAATACACATTTAAAAACGGCCTGTAACAGCACATTTCCTAAACAGACCAAATAAACGAGTAATGTTTATGTTCCCATTAAATATACACTGAAAGTTTCTACAAACAAAGTAGTTCGCCTACACAAACGGTGTTCTTAGTTTTATTGCTTCAATATGAGCGAGCGCTCGTATACCACTCTCGATGTAAAAAAATATTTATTTTGTATTTGAAATCTCAGTCGCTCGTACGAATATATTACGCGGAGCATACGTCTCAATAACAAACTGCTAGAGATGTAAATAAGGGTACTACTTCGAAACGCATAAGTTTAACTTTTAAGTTTTTAACCGACTTCAAAAAGGAGGAGGTTATATATTCGACGTGTATGTATTTTTTTTTACTTAAGACTCTTATGATTGCAAGGTTTAATCCATCATGTTTATTACTAGTATATTAGTTACCTACACGTATCTTGAATCAGATTTTCACCTGGGCGGTACCGTGGGTCGGATGACATGTTCAATTGTAGGTCCTGGCTGTTAGTCTTAGTACAAGCAGTGGCTTGAAAACTCTCAACACCATATCTTTGCCACTTACCTCATATGTAGAAGAGAAGACGTGCCTCGTTCATTTAAAAGCTGAACGGAACCCTAAAAAGGTAACAATAGACAAAAATAATAATACTTCCATGATGGTTGGAGCACATGGTAGCTCTGAATAATTTAACAGCATGTGCTAGCAATAACTTAAAATGTCAATTCTGCATTTTGTAAAAGCGCTTCACTGAACTTAAATTGAGAAGAGAAAGGTTACATTGAAAGGTTGAGAGTCACGGCAATTTGTCCGGACTTGTCGTCTCTCATTCTTTATGTACATACGTTTCAGGTTGCCGATAGTAAAACTTACTTAGACTTAAGTAAATTTAGTAGCCTTTTTAAAAAGAAAAACTTGTAAAATACAAGTAGCTTTAAGACATGTCTGGGCTTTTCTGTTTAACAGATATACTCCATTGTAATAGATATATAAAGATATAATCTTAGGACACATTTCACACACGGTTGGTTAACCCCATACTGAACCATTTCTCGTTCGTATCATGGTTGCTAACACAACTGATATACTACATAATAATATACATATTTTATATAGATACATATTTAACACCCAGACCGACAGCCAACAAATTTAGTTGAGCACAAAGATGTTGGCATGGTAACCATTACGCCAATGAGGTCGTCTGTAAGGTACGTTTTCGTATCTAAAATTACGTAAGTGTATCCAGTTTCAAAATAACCGAGAATAAAGCCTAACATTCAAAAATTAAGTACATGGTAGAAATAAAAAATATTTTTCCTAGCAATTGTGGTTAGCAGTGTCGAAGGCGCACGTGACAGATTTGTTGGCACGTACGTCGCGACAAAAGCTAGAATTACAGTACAAACTTGTGTAGTTTCCCGGATAAACCTCCTGACTTGTTAGTTACACACTGCGGCTACAGAGTCCCTCTAAAACCAGATAGTTTTATACTCAACTGGAAATAGAATAGTGGCAGGATAAGTTTTAGAAACAGTTCAACTGTCCTGCATGTTGCTTTGAATTGTATTTGCTGTTTAAAATGTGTTTGTTTATTTTAAATCACTGGAATGTGAACACGTGTAAGTAAGTTTGTTTGCGTAGTTTATTTTAAGCAAATGTGATATAAAAAATGTAAAGAGTGTCTTGTAATTGAGTAAGCGAAGTACGAAATGTCTATTCAAGAAAACATCTCTTTAATTTTTAGAGCACTCGGTAAAATCCAAAAGTGAGTAGGCATATTAACCTAATAGTGAATTGAGTTACGATAAAAAGAGATCCCAAAATGTTGAGAAACAACATTAAGGAAAAAATTTTACTAATCAGCTAAATTCAATCTTCGTTTAACTGTTACTTTAATACGGAAAAATAAAATACTACATTGAAAACCTTCTTCTTTTTATATTCATTCTTCTTTTTATAAGAATTTACTTGATTATACTAAAATATCTATAGTTAATTGTAGGTTATATAGTATTAAGATTCAGCTGAGAAAACCTACACTGCAACAATTTTTCCTTTCCCGCCAAAGAGAGTCGTATTTTAAATCCGCGTAGATACCGGCTCGATAGGTTCTTGATTTAAAGCCAATTTAACTTTGCTGCAGACTTAGTTCTGAATGAGACTATGCGGCATCTGATCCGCTACCGAGCCAGATAAAACCTAGAAAAGAAATTCAATTCAAAGATTTTAAGTGCAGAAGATAGATTGAGTGTTCCAATTAGTGACGTTGTGTTTGAGAAACGTCTATTTAGTTGATAAAATTTTATATTACTACTCCGTGTATAAATCACATGAGCACATAAAGCACCATATCTACTTGGCTCTAATAAAACGTTAGTAGCAAAGGCATACCTTGTAAGGTTTACCTAGTACATATACAGTAAATAAAAAAAAAACTTCAGCCCTTTTAAATATTAGATTATCTTCTCGCTACATTTTTTGCTTCTACTTTTTGTATTGAACAGCTGATTTTTGTTCGTATTTTTCTTCTGGAAATAAAACAAAACAAAACTTAACAAAACAAAAAGCTTCAGAACAAAATCATTTTTAGTTTAAAGGAAACGAATGAAGAGGTACTAGGTATACTTATTGCAAATACACTTTTTCCATGCGGCAATAGGCAATAGAAGAGAATAGATAATCAACATTGCAGTCACCTTTTACGCTTTTAATAAAACATCTTTGTTAAGCAAGATAGTATAACTTGAGTCAACGTAGTAAACTCTCACTCTCACTTGCATAACTGTTTATTAAAACAAATGTTTTTATTATCGGCGCGAGTTATAGTAAGTGAAAAAGAATAAAGACCTAGAAAGGCACGAAGAAGGCAGTAAATATGCGTTATCGAAAAAGATCAAGGATTTGCAAAATTTTGAAATTTTGCAAATCCTTGAAATGGAAAACACTCCATGGATAAGAGCCCAGCTTATAAATACTGACTAAATGAGTATGTCACAAACAAAAATGTATTGTATATAAATACAAAAGTTTACCTTACATGATTTTAATTTTTTAGCGTAAGCTAGTACCTAGTTATCTTGCCAGTAAATGTTATTTACCTTATAAGTAAAATTCATATATATTATCCTTTGCAAACATCTCCATATTATTCGTAAATAGACAGCTAAAATAATATTAGTAAAAACTGGTAAAAAACAATATTAAAAAACATAAACGCAGCTAAATAATAAATTAAAAGTAAAAATACAATTTCAAATTGTCTAGAGTGTCGTACTCATACCTTTTTAAAAGAGGATTTCATTTTTAGAAGCATTGCAAACAAGATTGGGGAATAAAAGGGACGAAATGAAATTTATTATTCAAAAGTTATTACACACACTGTTTTATTAAGCCACTTACGGTTACTTTATTGTTTTGCAGATAGAATAACTTTGTTTTGGCAGAGGAGTGCTTAATTTATGGATTCATTGCCTCCGGCGAAAACACTGCCGATTCTCGCTTACTAAGACCCATTAGGTGTAATTAATTGTGTGTTTTTCATTTTAATTCGTTCTCATTTCGTATGAAATTCGATCAAATATAAATCCAAATACGAATCTTAATCTCGCGTTCATTCCTGTTTACAATAATACTACTAGCTACGCTACTTGATCTACCCACAATAATCAACAATTTTTACAGCAGTAGCTTAGGTGTTAACTTGGGGTCTAACTAAATCCATAGCAAAATATTTTTAAATCAGTTCAGCCGATCACAATACTAGAGAGGATAGCTGATTTCCATGCAATAAAGCGTGGCGCGGAAGTTTGCCATGATTATTACCGATGAAACCTAGATGGCGCAGCATATCGAGCGTGTAGCCAAATTCCGCAATGCGCTGCAGTCGCAAAGATAGTATTGTCGCAAAGATAGTATTAGATTGCGTGACCCGAGTAAAGTCGTTTTAAGAAAATTCAAACAGATGGCGCTGCGTGTATCAAATGATACACAGTACCAATTAAAACAAGCGGTTGAGTCTATTAAATTTATTAGTCTATTATTAAAGTCAATAATTAAAAAACCACGAATTTTAACAAATATAAGAGGTGTTAACTCACATACTCACTAATATTATTGTTGTGATAGTGTGTGAGTGTTAAAAATGCTTCTTATATTTGTTAAAGTTTGTCGTAAATAAAAACTTACAAAGACATGGCTGCCATAAGAAATTCGTAATATAAAATCATTGAATTATATATTACTAGCTTAGTAGTAATACCTCAGTATGTAAAATACCATCAGAATTTTTTACATAAAATTAGTCGTTGAATCCCTAACAGCATTACTTTTTTAATACCTAGTTAGAGTCACGTTAGTGCCACTTTTCCATTTAATCTTCAACATCTCTGCGATCTAATCAGGTTTTCAAGGAATATTTCAGTCGTAAAGTGAAATTAATTGTGATAAAAATTATCTACCTAGTGCAGACGTATAACGTGAGACATGATAACAATATTGTCTTAAGTCTTTAGTTATTGAGTAGGCGGTCATTATATACGAGTACAATAAAAATAATTATTTATTTAGCACGAAAAAAACGTACATTAATGTTAAATTAGGTCAGCGCTTGACCGCAATTCACCTGATGGTAAGTGACATTGAAGTCTACGGTAGAGCGCGCTTACCTAGAAGGAACATGTTTGGTTAGGAGTTACATTTTTTTAACATTATTCTCAAGAAACATTAGAATGAAGAGTATAACATTTAGGGGGCTCTGTGAAAGATAGGCATCTCATGAATAAATGTCACCCTATTTTATTATACTTACACATACCTCTTTGTTTCAATTAACTATGAGCAATTGTAATTATATAAAACTGCAACAAATGCTTATCGCAGTACGTAGGTACATACCAAGAAAAATTACAAAATGTATCGAACTATATTTCTTTTATCTTACTATCTCGTTGTGTAGACATATGAGAACGCACTATGCGTTTATATATGTAGCTCCGTTGATGTTATTCCGTCAATATGTAGCTGACGGTTTGTTACATAAAAACATGTTTTACTGATCGTAAACAATTGCGTACAAATTCCCTCTATGTTCTGTTTGTCTGTCTCAAAATACCCAAGGCCTTGGTACGGGGCAGTTGCCAGAATTCATTCAGTTTACGGATCAGATAAGGCGAGGACACTGACAAATGATAGGCAGAATTGAACGGTCGGGCAACGCGTTCGCGCGATCGGTGTTCTCAAGCCTCGACCATAAATCTAGTTCTAAAAAGTCAAATTAATCTTACAAGGAAAGTACCTATATCTACTTTCCCCATGTTTAGATGGATTCCTATTGCAGCATCGTAAGATTGATATATGAAACAGAAGAAGCGATGATAATTAGCTTTCGATAAAGAAAAACATCATGAGGAAACCATAGCATAATGGTAGAGCATTTTATAGAGCTTGCCTGGCTAGCAACGACCATCAAGTTGAAAAATCGATGGATAAGCATCTAATGGTGTTTTTAGTTACTTATTTCCTGACTAAGCATACTCCACCTTAGGCCTAATCACTAACGCTTACTCGTGTGGTTACGTGCCTTGCTGGTCAAATACCTGGCTGTACTGTGTAAAATAAGAAAATATAAAGTTAAATATTACATGAAAACATGAATGATTATTAGCCAACGTTCATCTCCTGAAACTACCAATGGGTTCACCTTTGTCCACCTAGGTTCAATGTTTCATGGAAAATCGTGCATGTTTAAGATAAATACATAGAACTCAAATTACAATAACAGGATAGATACCTTCTGATTAACTGGCAAGGTGAAAATTACAAGTAGTTCTTCCTACGACGAAGATGTGAGACAATCAATTCACTACAGTTTCAGTTTCTGCCTATACAAAAACCTTTTGATTTCAAGTCTCACCTCAACAGCCATTTTCCTTGTCCCCCCAATGCCTAGCTGCGAACAATCCTGTCGTCATTAGACGATAAGCCTAAAACACGGTGGCATTACTTACGATGACAGATTTTATTACTTTGCCGTTCTCCTTTTTATGACATGAAAATTTATCACCATCGTGAATGGCCACTTTCACTTATTTTATGTGTTTAAAGTCTTAGCATAAGCTGTTTTAGTAGACAGATAAGTTTGTCTCTCGTCTTCAAATTCTTTAGATAAGTATAAACATTTTTTTTTCTGACCTTTACGCCTTTACCTACGCATTCGCATGCGACAGCCAAACGACGAAAAAACTGCAAGTTGTATGGCAACGTTTCACATGTCGTCCCCGTAGAGCGAAAACTCACTAAGTCGGAAAATGGCCAAAATGAGTTATTTATGTCACTAAAACAACATTTTTTTTATCTAAATATCTGTTTGACAAACAATTTTGTAGCTGTCTTAGTTTCCAAGTTACGAAGTGTGAAAAGTGAATAAATCTTGTTTTATGATGCAGCCGGGAAATGCGAGAAGTCACTAATATTTTTAATTACTTTATAGAATTCAAATCTTATGAATTCGTACGCATTTTGTTAAAATAAAGTCACTATAATCATTTAGTGAGTTTTCTAATTCAACAGTTTGTTTCGATACTCGAATGCGAAAATTAACTAACTCGGGATAGTGACTGCTTACTCTTTACTGTTAAATGATTATGTAAAATACTACCACAGCGAAAAATTATTATCTCAACATAAACACTTCTTCTATAATAAAAATAGTTTAAGATAATGATTGCAAATAATAATTAAAATAATTTAGTTATTATTTGTAAAAGTTCGACGTGGGTCGTTACATTTAGTTATATGTCGCTCCCGAGTTAGTGAGTTGTTCGCGGGCAGAACGCCGCGTGCGTCGCGTGGTTACTTTCATATAGCCCACCACACTGTGCGCCTTTGTTGGTTGAGAGCTGCTGGGACATTTTGTCCGATGACAGTGTTAAATAAGAAAAATGCGTATCTTGTCACAGACACCAAAACCAAAAATCTAGTAGAAGAGTTGAGTTCAATGAATAAAATATATTAGGACTCATTTCACACAAGGCAGGTTAACCCCATACTGAACCATTTTTAGTTCGTGTTATCGTGGCTAACACAACTGATATACTACATATACATACATATATATTTTATAGGTATAGATACATATTTAACACCCAGACCCACAACCAACAAATTTAGTTAATCACAAAGATGTCGGCCGGGCCGGGAATCGAACCCGGAACCTTCTGGTTAGCAGTCCGGCATGGTAACCGTTGCGCCAACGAGGTCGTCTCAGTTCTTCTTCTATTCGAATTTTCTCTAACTCTAGCGTTTCATGGTTTTCCGACAGCGAAGATGATAAGCGTACTAAGAAGAAAAGGCGTGTGTACGAGTATGTTGCATCGTCGTCTAGTGAGAGAGATAGTGACGATTGTCAGAAATCAAACTTGATGAAGATTGATCGTAGCGATGATGATTAACCAACCTCAGGTGCCTATTTTACCGTCTTGCAATTCTAATTTAGCAGGTATTTACACTATAGCCAGTCAAGATTCAACAGAGCAGCCAATAACAAATCCTGCTGAAAATAATGAACCTACGCGTTGGAAGAAATGTGATCCTAGCAAGTGGAAAAAAATACAGCTAAGTCTAACAAACAAAACTGTTTGCCTTATTTGGGTAAAAAGTAACCTAAACCTATGAAATGCTTCATTGAATGCCGGTATCAGTGCCACAATAACTTTGCTGACGAAGATAGATATAGGATTTGTCAAGCATACTGGCAAATTACCGATTTAAAAGCACAAAAACAACTTTTACTTCAAAAATGGTGGCTCAACCGTTAAAAACTGTGAAAGATGGTATTCGTAGCCAAAAAAACCGAGCTGCTGCTACCTATGAATATTATTTTGATAAAAATGATACTTAGATACGCGTCTGCAGAGATTTTGTCCTAGAGACATTGTGTATTTAAAATGGATCTGTCATTGAAGCCTTAAAATATAAAGACGAGCTAAACCTCTTCATGAAGCATACTGTATAACATGGTATGAGATTAATATCAAAAGAGGCAGTGTTGAAATTGCCAGTGTCATAGATTAGTGGTTTACTCAGATACAAAAACCAAATTAAAGAAATCACTATGTATATACATGTGTCAGGCAACATAAAATAAGTATAACGGCGTATTTGGCACATTTAATACAACTCCCTAAACATTTTTGTTCGATTACTTCAAGATTTGCTTCAGTAAATCTTGAAGTAATCGAACAAAAATGTTTAGAGAGTGGTCACACCCACTTGGAAGTGGATTCTATGCACAGTGCTACAGAGAGAGAACAAAGACACACCCCTGAGTATTCTATTAGATGTTCCACTAACTACAAGAAAGAGGAGACAGTAAATATTTTTGCACAATAAAACAATCCTACTGTTGTGGGGCCAATTAAGTTTTAGTAAATCAACAATATTCTATAAATATGCTACATACACTACACTGCTACTATTTAATCATCAAAATCAATCTACTTCGTCTTCGCCATCTTCGGTAATGTCTGGCTCCGATATCTTGTCTATTACATCTTTGCTTGTGGGTAAAGACATACCAGACATTTAACTCTTATGGGATTATGCCTTTGCCAGATAAATTGTTCAGGTCCTTCTTCTTTGCCTCTGAAATCGTCAGCGGCGAAGAATATGCTTGTGATATTTTATAGGTATTTTACTCTTTTATCAGTTCTTCTTTTAGAAAAAGTATTAGTACAAATATACTACTTGATTTTGATGATTAAATAAAATCTTTTTTTATCTATTGTATCTCCCGTTTTGTGTTTCGTTGCAGTGTAGTGTATGTAGCATCTTTATAGAATATTGATGAATTACTAAAACTTAATTGCCTTACAATAGGGTTTTATTATGCAAAATTGTTTTATTATGCAAAATTATTATAAAAAACATTATTGTTAAAGGGCCTATATTATATATAACTCACATTTTGTACACCTAGCAATTAGGTCCATATAACCTAACTTGAGATGTTTTCTTAAAAATAACTCTATGACTATGCAAAAATTCACTAACTCAGGGCGAAAATTAACTATTTCGTACCTAGCTCAAGTGGTTTTAAAGAGAACAAATAATTAACTTGTGTTTTCTAAGTTTCCTAGTAATTACTCACTTTTTATTTGATACTGAAATGAAGTACATATAATAATATAAACTTTAATATATTACCTTCTAAATAAAACTTAAAGAATAGAGATATGCACTGCCATGCTAAAGTTATAGAATTTAGTATTTTCCAAAACTTTAACGCTCATTATCTCAAAACAGGTTTTTAGGACTTAGTGATTTTTCGCTCTACGGGGACGATGTGTTGTCTCGCTCTACTATATAGCTAGATGAAATAGTTGCGTCCTTGTGTATAATACATATTAGTATAATAATAGTTGTGTTTCGCAAGTAACTGCGAAATTGCCGTTACACAGACGCAGCTATTACGCTAGTGAAGTTTCGCATCGCATAGCGGCACCACGTGTTCTGTCACAGTCACTGTCAGAGGACAGAATTTCGCAAAATGGAAACCGAAAATATGAAATGACAATGACATTTTTTTACCAAAGAACTGCAGTGTACTATCGTTCCGCAGATGTTTCGCTACCGCATTTCTCAAAGACTCGCTGCCGCATGACAAATGCGTAGGTGTACTAAAGGCGTTACCGACTGCCGACAAGGACGCAACTATTTCATCTAGCTATGTATATAGTAGAGCGAGACATAACACATGCGAATCGTTGCCATACAACTGACAGTTCTTTCGTCTTTTCGCTGCCGCATGCGAATGCGTAGGTGTGCTAAAGACGTTATTTCATCAATTCTTTTCCATCTAAAAGTTGCCAGGAAGAGATTAATTTAGCAATAAGGTCGCCGTTTGTCGCTCTTCGTGTTTGTCGTAATTTTCCTCGTTTTGTTAATTTAAGTGTGGCAATAAATAATGAATGGTCTATCTAACAAATATTTGTTCTTACTTGGGGTATTGCTGTTTGTTTCCTTATTAGTTAGGAAGTTACCATAATATTAGTTGTCTGGTTTAATTTAGGACTTTGTTAGAACTAAAACCGATCTTTGAGAGGTGGCTGACGATGAGTGATCAAGCTAAGTATTCGTTATAAGTTACATTAAGCGAAAAACGATACACGGAGCTCAATATGTCGTATGTAGGGGCAATATAAAATAAAATAAAAATAATTAACGGCTGGTTAGCCCCATACTAAACCATTTCTAGTAACAATGGTGACACGAAGATGACGTGCAAGTAAGAAATGTGAACATAACATAAAAATCCTACGTTCATGAAAAAAACAAAACATATATCAAAGTAGTTAAACCTTTTTTTTTTTTTTTTTTTTTTTTTTACGTGAGGAAATGCATTTACGCATCCCCACCACACCCGGGGAGGTGGGTGGGGTATGTCGGGCTCGATGTCAAAAGGACATCCCTACCGACTAAAACCTCACGATGACCTCCTCACCGGAAAGGGCGGGATGAGGTTCCGCTTCTCGCATTAACCCACCATCCCGCCCACCTCGGCTAGCCTGCGAGGCTCCTTCTCTGGGGATGAGTCCCCTTGCAGTGCACATGGTGCACCGCAACCACCTCGGGGACCATAAGTGCAATGGACGCCGGACAACCCCGGTCCGACGTCCCAGGTCCCCCGTGACGGGTCAGGTCTGTGGCCCCGTCACCTGCCACTACGGCCGCAGAGAATAGGGTAAGTGGTATTTTGTGGTACCACTCCCTTCTCCCTGCGGCCCCACCGCGTCCGCCATCAACGGTGGCGACCCCGTCGAGGCCGCGGCAGGTAGGAAGAGCGGCGCATCGTAATACCGACACTTCTCTCCTGCCGCGGCCCCACACCTTCGGCTGCGGTGGGTGTCTCCAAATCCACACCGCAGCCCTCCTCAGTTGCGAAACCCCCCCGGAGCGAGGTCCCGCAACCTACTGGTGCCACTCCATCTAGAACTTGCATGTGGGAGGACAAGTCTAGGGAGCGGCCCGCCTCAGGGACCCTCTTCGCTTCACCGTGGGTGACCAGGCCACGGTTACTGAGCCCCCCCGCCTCGACAATGCGGGGCCCCACGGGGGGGAAAGTAGTTAAACCTAGTTTATTATGTATTTCAAACAAAAGTTTACTGAAACTTTCAGGGAAATTGATTAAAAGTTGAAAGTAAACTACGAAAGAACTGCAAGCAAAAGTCCACAACGGATACCGATTAATTGTAAGGCAAAGTCAAACTTGATCGTAAACTTATGTAATGAAAATTTGAGAAGTTAAGAAAAGGGTAGGTAAGTTTACAAGTCTCACAGCTAGACCTAACCTTTGACAGGATAGTTTCATTGGTTAACGAATATTTTGATTAATTTTGGTTATTATTTTTGAAATTTTATTTTCATTTATTCAGGCATTAACTATCAAATTTATTTGTTCCAATTTATCTTCTGTTGTGAAACTCGTCGAGTGTCATCAATGGCTGAAACAAATTAATTATTATTATTAAACGTCAAAATCAGAGTTTTAACAACAACATTAGGATGTAAAAGTTTATTTTCCCGCTCACGTTTGTTTAAGTACTTCGAATTGGCAAAATAATTTATTTAAAAGCCAGGAAACATACCCCTTTAATGTAAGTGTTAATTACGAGTATAAACATGCTTTTGTGACTATACCCGTAGTCTAGTCAACAAGTGCCTTTTTGGTCAACTTTTTCCAGCAGTCTCCGAAAATTATGATTGAGGTGTCATTCGATTCGGAATGGCATCTAGATAGTTTTCGAAAAACAATGAAGTTCCGCTAATAAAAATTATAAAAGTTATTAACAAATAACTAAAAAAAAAAGAGGGGTTGCAAATATCTCATAAACTAATAAAGATTTTACAAATTTGAAAAAAGATTCAGAAAGAGGAGGAAATTTCCTAAAAAAATTATGACTCCCGGAATTGTAGGACTATTATTTATAATTTTCCCAGAGGGTTGAAAATACGCCTGAAAACGGGTACTCCGGCTTGCGCAAGCCACGCCTCCTTCGGACCTTGAATGAATAAATATTTTAAACTTATTAAATATGAAAATTAAAATTTAAAAAAATTCAGGTGCCTACAGGACAGATATAATCCGTAGTCAAAAAATTTAAAAATGTCTATTTATTTTACATTTTTCAAAAAGGCACTTAGTGACTAGACTACCGTTCTAAATCCTACAAACAAAATGTCTGTACAATAAACACGGATCCAAGTTACAAATCACAACCGTCGGATAGCCGTCCCCAAACACAACACCTGCCCGGAGGGAATTCCCTTTACTAAGATGGAAACCGACGTCGCTCCATAGGCCCTTCAAGAGCAATATACTTAAGTAAATAATAGCATCATTTCGGAAAGTTTATCATAGCTGGATATGAAAAATTACTATAAAATTTATTTCTATTTTATTGTACTCACACGATCTCTATTTTATTTGTTAGTAAATATGCGAAAGTTAAAAATAGAATATTTTCACTACACCTCACGGCTAATCTTATATCTTTAAATGAGCAATATGAGCAATTCTTGTATATATATAATTGGAATCTCGGAATCGGCTCCAATGATTTTCATGAAATTTAGTATATAGGGGATTTCGGGGACAATAAATCGATAAAATGTCATATTAAATAAAACCGAAGCAAAGCTCGGTCAACCAGGTACCACAGAATAATAACTTGTACTTCGTACAGGTACTAAGATTTAATCGTATACATGCACTTATAGCCTAAATCACTCGTCGACAATAGAAAAGTTTATGGGTCCTCAAACCTGGTCCAGATTAACACAGGGCATGAAATATGACACCTTACACCCAGCTGTGGAAGAACCGGATGATGATGATGAGGATTAAATCGTACTTGTATTGTCAGCGATAACGACAGGACTAGTCCGAGAAGCGACACATAGTTCGAGCCTGAAACTCTTCAACTCCGCAGTTGTGGGCATCTGGCAGCGGGACGGAAACGAGCGAAAATCACTCATTAGCAGGCGGCCTATTTTTAACACAGCCTGGGAAAAGAACATAATTTTAAAGTTTTTATTTTATTTTTAAATGGAGGCCACATTTCACACACGGCTCGTTAACCCCATACTGAACCATTTCTAGTTCGTGTTATGGTAGCTAACACAACTGATATACTACATATACATACATACATATTTTATATAGATACATATTTAACACCGAGACCCACAGCCAACAAATTTAGTTAAGCACAAAGATGTTGACCGGGCCGGGAATCGAACCCGGAACCTTCTGATTGGCAGTCTGGCATGGTATCCTTTACGCCAACGAGGTCGTCATGTGCTTATTAAAGCTTCATTAAGTGGTATATATATGTATACTATCATCTCAATTACATTAAAAAAGGGTAAGTATTTAGTATCCGCTAACCCGCACTTGGCCAGCGTGGTAGATTATGGCCTATAACTCTCTCCTAGTGAGAGAAGGCCCTGAGTCCCAGCAGTGCGAACGAATAGTGGGCTGCTTATGCTAAGTGTTTAAATTCCAATTGCATATGAAGAAGTATGTCATTGGTTAACCAATTTTTGTTTTCTTTTTTACATCAAGAAAGTCTAACAAAATATAAATTACCATATCACTTCCAGTCAACTATTTGCCGGCACTTCACATTGGAATTATAGCCTTGAAATTGTAGTCTTGAGACCAACACTCCAGTGTAGAGGGATCGATTTTGGACACATGTGTGAAGATTTTGATAAACATTATATAAATACGAGTATAATGGATAATTAGTTTTAACTGCGAAGCTTTGGAACTCTCTTCCTGAGTCTCTTTTTCCCGAGAAGTACAATTTGGGGGTCTTCAAATCTAGAGTAAATAGGTTCCTTCTAGGCAAGCGTGATACATCTTAGACCACAGTTTAGCTTAACAACAGGCAAGCTGCGGTCAAACGTAAGCCTATTCATCAATAAAAAATAAATAAAAAGAAAGTAAGAAAAACTAGTATTCAATAGTGAATAAATAATTTGTATGGTGGTAGAGCATTTTGTTGCAAGTGCTGCTTTGCTAGCAACCGCCTTCAAGTTGAAAAATCTGTCACTAATTACCTAACAGCGAGTTTCAGCAGCCTCTAGACTATAATAGATATGAATCACCACACCATCTAGAAATCAAGAATATCGCTAACAGGCTCGTATGGTTACGCACCCTGCTGGCCAAGCTTAGCAGCTGTAGGAGTTAAAAAAATAAAATAAAAGACATTTACTTTTGAAAACTCTTTCAAATCTATAAGTTTACTAGCTGACCCGGCAAACGTTGTTTTGCCTTATAAATTATTTCTATTATTTAAAAATAAAATTAAGGAACAACCCTTATCACTTAGGGTATGGAAAATAGATAGTAGCCGATTATCATACCTACTGAATACACTCATAAAATTTGGTAATAATCGGAAAAGCCGTTTCGGAGTAGTACGGTACCTAACATTGTGACATGGAAATTTTATATATAAGATTATATGTATCTATTTAAAATATGTATGTATGTATATGTAGTATATCAGTTGTGTTAGCAACCATAATACGAACTAGAAATGGTTCAGTATGGGGTTAACCAGCCGTGTGTGACATGTGTCCTAGTATTTATTTATTTATATGTATATGTATGTATGTTTATAATATCTTACTGATCGTGCAGGTAATGGCAGTGCGGGGCGAGCGTACACCGGCGGACAAGCTAGTAGAACGCTCAGAGGCACAAACATCTTCATGATTACAAATGGCACTAAAGATGACACAAATTCTGAAAATTAAAACAATAAGGGCATAGTAAAAATATCAGTTATTCATGATAAAACATGTATATCACCAAAAATCATTGTTCAAAAGTTACCAGGATATATCCGTGTAGAATATTTATCCGAACAAGAAAACAAAGGCTTCAGCTTGGGATAAAAATCTTCTGTCATATCCCAAATACGCAAAATATGGCCGTCTCTAGGACCCTCGATGAATAACAGCACAATGCTTCCAGTGTCAATAGCGAATCCTGTCAATAGATGTTCTCTATTTTCCGTCACGACGATATCCTCATTGATATCTGTTATGCATCGGAGTAAAGGTATCAATGCGTCAGAATCTCTAATCAAGCAACACATTCTAGAAAAACAATCGGAGAAATTGCGTGGTCTACAACCGACCACTCCCATTGAAACTTCTAGAGTCATCTGCGCAAGAAGTACAACCTCAGGTAGCACTATTAACTCAGGCACCACTGGGCTTCTTATACAATTGATATCGTTTGTGCAATATGTATCACGCACCAGCGGTTTAGCAGACACTGTGGGTGGATACAAAGGATATTCCCCACTAACAAATGCGTTGAAACCTCGAGACATTTGATTCGCGTCGATATGAGTAACAGCTATAAGGAAATCATTATCATCGTTGTTGTTCAGTTTCGGAACCGACCTGCCGTAATCTCGATCACTTTTATCATAGCCAAAGAGCTTGGAAGTATTAGTTTCTGATGGTAATTTGATACCCCGCAACTGGAACAACGGACAAAATTATATTCATCTCTCATAAATGAGTTGCTTAGCAGTCATGATTCATTTAAGCCAATATTACTTAAGCATAAGCAGTCCACTATACGTTCCCACTACTGGGACTCGGGGCCTTCTCTCACGAGGAGAGAGATATAGGCCATAATCCACCACGCTGGCCAAGTGCGGGTTGGCGTTGTCACACGTCTTCGGATATTGTGGTCCTCAAACGTGCCGGTTTCCTCACGATGTTTTCCTTAACCGTAAAGCGAGTGCAAATCCACACATAACTTGAAAAACACTACTTAATACACAATATTACTTAGACTACGTACTAAATATGTCCTTTGTCATTTACAATTGTGATACTCGTACATAAATTTAAAAGCATTTACCTCTATCTTATAACAAGTGTCCAGGAACATAGATGTAGTCTTTGACAGGTGTTCGTAAGCAATAGGAAATGCTCGGTGGTCGTTGAAGTTAATAGTCGTATTTTGCTTAAGAGGTTGATGTTCTGAAGTATTCACCTCTTCTCCTATTTGCCATTTTACGTACAGATGTGTTGTTCTGAGGACAAACTTTTATCATACGTATGAATTTCTGCAAGTAGGTATGTGTATTTATCATGTATGTAAAAATATTTGATATCACTTTCATACATTTTACATCTTACACTCAAAACGTGTAAATCTATTCTGATCTTCACCAGAAAATCGACTAAGACGCTGATCATTCAAACAAAATGATTAATAATTAACCGTTACAAAGTTATGTGCTCACGCAAATAAAAGTTTATCTGATCAAACTATTTACAGACTAAGCTGCGGTCTCGCCAGTCCAATCAGCGTAATAATGCTAATAACAAAACAAGAACAAAGGGACCAAGAGGCAACTTCCCGAGTTTCCCAACTGGCCAAAGTTAACTATTTATTACCTGAGTAGCTTGAGCTCATTTAGGGGTATCTGGCACAAGTTCTGTACGTTGAGGAAAACTATCGACAGATCGTCTTGTGCCGGTAAATTATTGCTGCTAATCAGGACTATTATCTCGGGGGATTCGGCTGAAGCCTGCCCGGTTGTCTCGAACGGCACTATCCTGCCGATTCCTGTTAGGAATTACTTATTAGATAAGACAATATACACACACAATACTGTCTACCTCTACAGGTTTACTAGTAACTGACGCTACTACTTCTTATTGTTTTATTACATACAGCTTTATTATATGGTAATCATTAATTTTATTAAATTCATCACTAAATGTTCTACTACGCGCTAAAGTTAACATCGGTTGAATCGATTCAGTCTATTACCTTACGTACTTACATACGTAAATACTAGGCATTGCCTATAACATAGTAATACCTTCGTAAGCACTTGATAATACTTGTAGGTAATCTAAATCTAAAGCTAAGTCAAAACGTTTGAGGAAAATTGTCAAAAAAAAATATCATAAAATCTCGGCATAACGTAAAAACATTTACGCGCAATGTAAGTAAGAACGGTTTGATCATGTATATTTAGGTAGCTGTATATATTTATATGAACAGGAAACGATGTTCCATATAAATGTATCGTATTTTCTTAGATGATATTATGATTTGCTACGAGTATCATAACGATAAAATATCATCTTTTGAGGTTAAACGCGGAGGCGTGCTCCCGCCCTATAATATATACATACTTACAAAGCATAGGATTACTCAAGCAAATAGTCTTATGCTTTCAACTCCGTGTGTACCTGTGGAGTATTACAGCCTTAGGGACGGCTTAGCGAATTATCAGCTCGCAGCACTAGAGTCTAATCTTAAAGATCTACATATGTGATCTTCTTTATCTATTCTTCGATTACATTTTCGAACAGGTATCTATACTTTGAGAAAATGTTTTTTAAGAACAAAAATAACGGATACAAACCTAACGCGCTAAATACATGAATGCGCGATCGATCAAAAGTTTAGCTAGTTAACCCCATTACAAAGCTAAACATTTTACATAGTAGTTACGCAATCGATTAAAAAACTGGCTTGTTATCCTCTACATTTTCCGAAGCATAAAACCACTCGAACATAGCAAGTAATTTGCGATAGCCGACCGACCGCTACAAGTATGCCTAATTCCACTTATTACAACCTAGTTTAACGAGGGTTCATTCTTCAGAAACTTGAACGTGCCTACTTCAATTACTGAGCTAAACATAAACAGAATTTATGTACCTAATGGCTGCACATAATCTACGCTTCTGGCACTTTAGTAGAACAAAAATTGCAAGACTTGTTTTTCTTGTCGAAGCTAGACTGTTCACAAAAACCTTAGCGAAGTAAACGTTTGATAGTGTCGCTATTTAGACCGAAAAAGATTCAAAGGGAAAACTTGATAAAGAAATGTTTAATAAAAGGAATACGAATAAAAATTTACTCATTTCCATTGTATGAAAGAAAGTTAAAAATAACAAAATCGTACCAGCTAAAATACTTTCTCCCGAGAGTTTAATTTCAGTCTTTTCAGGGGCTTTCTTTTTCTCCTTTTCTTTAGGTTTCTCTACAATTCTGGATTCCTTTCTTCCTCTTATTACAGGCATTTCTGGCTCAGAAATTATTGGAACTGGTTCGGGCTCCTCGGTTCGTCTCAGTATGAGGTCTCGTACACTGTCCAAACATGTGTCTTGATGTCTCGCGTCTAATATAAGCAAAATAAAAGGAATAATGCATATTATGTTAAAATCATAGAAATCATAGATATTTATTAACCTTATAATAATACCAATAGGCATGTCAAAATATACATATAAATTATCCTAACAATACTTACTACAATTAATTCTAAATGAATACTATAAACATGATTGATTTCTATACACAAATGAAGACTCTGCAAGAGGCAATCTCATATATTCATTTATCGAGTAAAATGCATTCGCCTTAAAAAACTGTTTAGTACATCTTTTGAAGTCAATAAATGGCAGATTAATAATAATAATAATAGTTGAAAGAAAGAGTAGCAAGATTGCAAAACGTATACTATAGCGCATTTGGCTAGCTTTCTGCAAATTATAAATATGTAATCCAGTGCAAATAATGTCTTATTAGATAATAATCAAGAATCTCATATTTTGTAAACAAAATATAGCCTATGTTACTCGGGGTTAATGTAGCTTCCCTTCGGTGAAAGACATTTTCAAAGCGATCCAGTAGTTCCGGAGCCTATACGCGTCAAACAAACAATCCAACTTTTCCTTTCTAATATTAGTGTAGACAAGACAAAATGGGTTCTTGTAAAATAAACTACTGAGAGTTTTTTGCCATAGATAAAAAACTTTCAAAACATAATGCTTGTGCTTTGCTGGAACTAAAACGGAAAAAAAATATGTTACAGTAAAGTTAATTCAAATTCACAAAACGATAACATAAAATCCCACCTGTTACCACACTTGGAGTATCGAATTCTCTATCTAAAAATGATGCAGGTATGAACGATTCAACCAATTTCAATATCATTCTTGTGACAAAGGTCTTCATAGCTTCTTGTTCTTGCTCTAGAACTGGAGCAAAATACCGCCGAGTGCCAAAACATAGAGGAGGTAAATATACTTCGCTACTTTTATCACCTTTTGCTCTAAAAATAAAATGTGTTTCATTGAGTTTAATACTATAATTATCTGAACGGAGGCTTTAATTATCTAGCAGCGGATAGACCTTCTAAGGTACCATTCAGATCCGAATCTACGTTGCTTTATAATAAAATACTTTGGAGCATTTAACTTAGTAGGTACAGTATACCATAGTTTATCCACTAAAAGCATGGGTTTTCGACAAATTGTTTGAACCCATTGATGTTACATTAACCAAATGGACAATTAATGTCTTGAAAACCAAATAGTTACGCAATTTTACACCATTTTTTTAAAGTATTGTGATGTTTTCTTTGCTAATATTAATTTGATTTCAGACCACAGCGGAAGTACGCTGAATATTTCAGATTTTCTTATATCCACAATGGATTTCCGAAAAGTAGGTTAAACTAGGTTAGTTAAAGTCTTAGTCTGTTAGAACAACTATGAAAAATCTTACGTGGCTCCTAAGGATGCCATTCCGAAAGATGGTGACACCGTGGCAGTGACAGATCGAAAATCAACAACTCTTACAGGAAAGACAAAGCTTATGGAAAAGGCAAGCCATCTCTTCTGAAGAAACTGCCATGTTCTGACCCATCCATATTGACTTCCACGCCATATCTAAAAATTATACATTTTTCTTCTTCTTCTTTTTAAGCTTAAGCTAAGTGACTAAGCTGTGGTATCGAGAGTTTTCAAGCCGCCCGAAGGTCTCTGACTTGGTTAAAAGGCTGCTTGTGCTGTAATAACAGCAGATATATAAACTTTTGAAAAAAAAATGTGGGAATTTGTAACATAAGTTACCTTAATCTTCATAAAATAATAAATTAGCTAACTAGGTGACTTCCGCTCCGGGTCGTTCTTGGTGCAAAGGCTGGCCATAGCTATTCAGCGTCGTAATGCAGCGAGCGTGATGGGCACCTTTGCACCAGGGGCGAACAAAGGCGGCTGTAATTATTTATTTATTTACACGGCAGGTTAACCCCATACTGAACCATTTCTAGCTCGTATTATGGTTGCTAACACAACTGATATACTACATATACATACATACATATTTTATATAGATACATATTTAACAACCAGACCCACAGCCAACAAATTTAGTACAGCACAAAGACGTTGGCCGTGCCGGGAATCGAACCCGGAACCTTCTGATTGGCAGTCCGGCATGGTAACCATTACGCCAACGAGGTCGCCGTTTATTTATTGATTAACTTTGTAATATTTAGAAATATTAATTTTGGAGAATATATGCTCGGGATAGGGTCGCGTGGCATACCTTGGGAGAGGCCTATGTCCAGCAGCGGACGCAGAGGGGCTGATGATGATGATGATTAATTTTGTATAATTGAAATTGACATTTTATAATGGAATTCAAGCTAATATCTATTTAGTTTCTATGACGAACCTTAGCAGTATGTGGCCATATCATGACATCCAAATCGTAAGAAACTCCGGGATACAACTGGCACTGTAACTTTACTCCCTGAACACAAGCCCCTTGTTGCAACCACCCTGCATTGTGGTCCTCCCATACATCCAAGCCTACTACTTCAATAGCAAAGGTCAGAGTAAACGCGCTGGGACTGTATTTAGGGTCACCAACTGTAGGTTTATTTGTGCCCTTATTCATGGTCCTTTGAAATAAAGACTAGAAACGTTTTTATCATAATGCATGCGTGCAATATAATAAATCAATTGAAATAAAACTTTGACAGACCCTCTGTAAATAATCACAAGTGAAATGTTTGCTACATGATTGACATGTATTTTTAACTTGCCCAAGGAGGTTATTATATTAATTTAAGAGCTGGAGCTCTAAAAATTGTTAACACTGATTTAAACTGAAAAAAAACCTTAGCATTATCATTTACGCAGGATTTTAAGTTTTTTCAAAATACAGTGTAAACTCTATATAACGACACTGAAGGGACTGTGCATTTTATGGTGTTATAGAGAGTGGTCGTTAAACAGAGCGAATGTATCATTGTATGGAATACAAGATTAACCAACTAAAGCCAATTGATTTCGACGCTTTAGAGAGTTTGTGTTTGAGTTTGTCGTTAAATCGAGTGACGTTATATGGAGTTTACACTGTATGCTGTTTTGCTCTTATAGCGCCTTGAGTAATGATTTAACCAGTTATAGGTACTACTTGTTGATACAATAACTTCAAATATAATAAATGCTAATGGTAAATATTCCCATAATATTATTCATGGTATGCCTAACCAGTATTACCTGCACCTGCATTGTTGTTACTTATATCCTTTTCTTTAAACTGTAAAAGAGTGAGACAAAAATAAAACTTGAATTTACCTAGTAGGTATAGTTAGTAGGTTAATAATAGCCACCTTTGTATATCAATAACTAATATAAATCCATAAGAAATGTGCGTCATTTTACTGCGATCTATTTAAGAGGTGACACGCGTTTAGTCCGATAGTTTTATTGGAAAATGTTAACGTTACGAAACGTTACAACGTTAGCGAGATTTGGTCTACAACCGAAAAGGTATGTTCGTAAAGGCACGTAACAAGTCACTCCTTTTTTTCACTTTTATTAAATCATTTGAATTTAATTCGGCTATAGACTTAACCGTAATACAAATTAGCAATGCAAGCATTAGTTTAAAGATAAAGATGCATGCGATTTTTGAGTGCATGGCTAGTCAAAAATATGGTAGTTATTTAAAGAGTTCAGTTTAAATCTGGGCGCTACCATGGGTTGAAAGACACGTTATATGTGTAACGGATTATAATTATAAATCGTTAAGGAGTGGTTATTCATTTAAAAATAAACATAACCCTTCAGCATTTTAGCCAAACAGTCTATGTTTATTATATTACCAACGGTAAATCTAGTATGGCAACTTGTACTTATTACATAAAAAAAAAAAAAACAAAACAATAATAAAAATACAATATAAATCCCATTCATCCCTCATTTACTCATTCATCACCTTTCAACCACTAACGAATTGTTATTTTTTCTGTATAGTAATATATCTGAAGAGGAAAATAATAATATTAATGCTGATATACTTATGTGTGTATAATAAAATAAAAATATGAATGTTAAAAAAATAAAAATCAGAAATATAATTTACACAATATAAAAATAATAGAAATCGTCCATTCACCTTTACATTACTACAGCTTTGTACATTTTTAAAAATAGAACATTATTTTTATTCTCTTGCTATTTATTCAGATGGTTAACACACGCGTTTTTAAAAATAGAAATTATTTTTATTCTTCTGTTTTTTATTCAGATGGTTGACATCCACAAGGCTTGCCACTACGTATAATTCAGCCTTTAAAAGGAAAGAGGATGTCAATGATACAATTTCAACTGTGGACATATCGGAAGTAGAAACGTTTTCCCGCGACGCGGATACTTGGTGGAACTGTAATGGACCGATGAAAGCCTTACACGCTTTTAATAAAATACGGTAAGACTTAGTCAACTTTAAGAAAGGGAGGGAGGCCTATGCTCAGCAGTGGGCTATAAATGGCTGAAAATCGTCATGAGCATGGGGTTAACCAGCCGTGTGTGAAATGTGTCCTAACATTTATTTATTATTATTACATCCACTCACAAACTTACGCATTTATGTAAAATATTAGTAGGTTTGATCATCATTATCAATCCTACTAATATTATAGATACATAAATGCGAAAGTTTGTGAGTGGATGTAATAATAATTAATAAATATTAGGACACATTTCACACACGGCTGGTTAACCCTATACTGAACCATTTCTAGTTTTATGGTTGCTAACACAACTGATATTTTATTTTTCTTTTTCTTTTTTTTTAAGATAGCTTTGACTAGGGTAAAAATTAAGTACTTTTGTCCAGGTTCAACCATTTTTTTACTGGACAGGAGTAATTACATAAATTAGTAGTTACTAATATCTGTTTCCAGGGTACCTTTCATTGTGGGAGACACAAATTATTGTGATAATGTCAAGATTCTAGATATTGGATGTGGAGGCGGACTACTATCTGAAGTAAGAGATTCATATATAACACCAGGTATCAGAATACTAGAGAGGATTGCTGATTCCCTTACAATAAAGCGTGGCGCGGAAGTTTGCCATAATTACCGATGAAACCTAGATGGCGCTGCAAATCGTGGTGCAGCCTAGCTGCCGCCAAATGACGCAACGCGCTGCCGACGCATGGTGATATAACGATATTAGATTACATAGATTGCGTGACCCAAGTAAAGTCGCTTCAAAAAAATACGAATAGATGGCGCTACGTGTATCTAATACAAGAGGTTGAGCGTTTATTATATGAATATATAACGTTATTATATAAATATATAATAAATATCTCAATACCTACTTACTTTACCTACTTCAAACTCCAATTCAACACCAACTACTAGGGATCAGAATACTAGAGAGGATTGCTGATTCCCATACAATAAAGCGTGGCGCAGAAGTTTACCATAATTACCGATGAAAACTAGATGGCGCTGGATTTATGTAAATAATCAGAATTTGAAATATATTTTCCAAAATATGGGTTGCATGACCAGTTTCACTTATGAAGTGTGCGCTGCATAACTTACGAATAAAATATAAATATAACTATCCAAGTATGTATAATTTCAGGCTTTAGCCAAACGTGGTAAAATTGTCACCGGTGTCGATGTATCTCAAGATTTGATTGAAATCGCCAAACAGCACTGCAAAACAAATCGAGAACTACCAAATAAGCCGACATATTATTGCCAGTCGATCGAAGTAAGACTTTGGAGAATATCTATAGCAAAGCCAAATTTGCACTGACCTCTATTTCTACTAGTAGAAATAGAGGCCAGTGCAAATTATACATAAACTTTATATAGCATAGACAAATTATATATAAAAAGTTAACGTATAATTTGTCTATGGCTATAGTAAATGGTAACTGCTTTGTTCGAATGCATTTTTGTTTAACCTAAGATTTAATAATGCTAAAATATAGGTACAAGAATATGTGTACACTGACTTGCCCACCTATGTGTATAATATTATATACTCCTATTAACGAATCGTAGTAAAGAATAATAAAAATATTGTATTTTATGTGCACCTCAAAGGCGAGGTCTAAAATAGTAAAATTAAGTAACAGTATATATGATATTCGTAAAGAACATACAAAAGCTTAGATCAAGTAAGAATTTTCGTTTACAGGATCACGCAAAAGAGTTCAAAAACCACTACGACGTCGTAGTAGCATCTGAAGTGATAGAACATATCACTAACAAAGAGCTGTTTGTGACTTCTTGCCTTGAAGCCCTAAAACTTGGTGGCAAATTCTACGTAACTTGTCCAAGCAAAACCAGGCTCTCTCAATTTGTAAACATTTTATTCGCCGAAAACGTTATGAATTCGCCGCCGAAAGGAACGCATGAGTATGAGAAATTCATATCGGTGCGTACTCTTCAGTCTTTGTTGGAAAAAAGTAAGTTTCCTTATCTTCGTTGTGACGTATTTGATCTTCTTTTTCTTAAAGATATGCAGCCCACATACTTTCCTACTGCTGGGACTCGGGACCTTCTCTCACGAGGAGAGATATATATATATTGTTGGAGAGAAACTACCCTCATCTACCACGTGATGACGTCACAGCGACGAGTATAAAACGCCGAGCAGACTGGACATCGGGACACTTTGCTTTCGGCTACCGTAGCGACAACATCGTCTCACTTTCTCACTGTTACACTGCCCACTTTTCCATTTAATTGTTTTGATAAGTTGATTGTTTGTATAATTGTGTAAACCTTTGCTGTTGTTCAATAATTTGTTTGTAATTAAATAAAACCAAGTTGTGTTCTGTTAAATTTGGGTTTTCATTTTTCTAAATAGATTTTGGCCTTATTGCCAAAATCAGAAGTGGGATTCGAATTTAACGTATAGCCTATCACTGACTTAAATTATTTTTGTGTTATTTATTGCCAAACGGGGTTTGAAATGTCTGACCGCGAATATCGTCACAGCCGTCATGGCAGTCGACATGGTAGCCGTGAGCATCGTTCTAATAGACGCCGAGAGCGTACGCCTGATGGTGCTTTTCGGAGCGCCATGGAGGCGATCTTGTCACGTCTCACAGCATTAGAGGAGTGGTCAGCACGGCGACCCAGCCGGTCCCCTGAGCAACGAGTGCATCGCAGTCCACCTCGGTCAACTTCGCCATCACGACGCGTGGGCACTTCTCCGGCTGCGGCGTCGTCGGGCGGGTCACTGCCAGAGTTTGTACACGCCGCTGTACCGACATCAACACCAACGCCGACTAGTTCAGTCGCGGCACTGCCTACTGCACTGGCGCGCGCCGTGCCAGTGGCGCCTATGGAGTTCAGCATGCCGACGCAGCGGGCATCGCGTGCTGATGCTGAGCTGGGCGCAGCGACATCGGCGCAGCAGGAGGTCACCGGGGCATCTTCGAGCTCCGCGCTGTCTTCGGGTACCGACCGCATTGTCGAGGCGATCTGGTCCATAGGAAGCGTGGTGAGATCTAACCAATCTATTTCTGTTTTCTTGTACCTTTTGCAAAAAGCCTGGACATACGGTTGAATCTTGCTTAGCCAAAATAAAAATAGTCTCGTAACATTAAAAAACGTCAATTTTTGTTGCAAAAGAGTAACTGCTGATGTTAAGGATGTGGCCGCTGAGGTCCTCGTTTACATTGATGATTTTCTACTCTTAAGTGTACGACATTAGATAGCAGATTTGTTTTACTGAACCAAGTAATGTCAGTATTAACAAAGACAGGCTTTTCCATAAGTGTACATTCTTGGCCACAGAAATTGAATACTTAAGTCGAACTATTTAGTCAAGGTCAGGTACGACCGAGCTCTGGTAAAATTAAAGCGTTGACTGAATTACTGATCCCAAGAATGATAAGTTAATGCGTCAATTGTTGGGCCTGTCGAGTTATTTTCAGTGGTATATTGCCAATTTTGTTTAAAAACTGTCTGTTTTGCGGCGTAGACTGCAGCACTCTGGCTGCGGCTATGCCGACAAATATGTGCAGGTAACGGCGTGCGGATCGTCATCGTCGGCATCGTCGGCAGCGGCCTGCCAAGCAGCGTCGGCAGCGGCCTGCCGAGCAGCGTCGGCAGCGGCCTGCCGAGCAGCGTCGGCAGCGGCCTGCTGAGCAGCATTGGCAACGGCAGCCGAGAACTCTGAAGCGGAGACTGCGGCGGCGTAGACTGCAGCACTTTGGCTGCGGCTATGCCGACAAATATGTGCAGGTGGCGGCCAGCCGAGCTCCGTGGGCAGCCGAGCACCGTGGGCAGCCGAGCACCGTCGGCAGCCGAGCACCGTCGGCAGCCGAGCACCGTCGGCAGCCGAGCACCGTCGGCAGCCGAGCACCGTCGGCAGCCGAGCACCGTCGGCAGCCGAGCACCGTCGGCAGCCGAGCACCGTGCCGAGCGGGGCTGGCGGTTGCAGCATTGTTTCGACATCATAGTTCTGCCTTACGGGGAACTATGGTGAGGTTGTATATCGGAAAAGGTTCCGTCAGCATTGTGGGCTGTATATCGGAAAATGTTCCGTCAGCATTGTGGGCTGTATATCGGAAAATGTTCCGTCAGCATTGTGGGCTGTATATCGGAGAATGTTCCGTCAGCATTGTGGGCTGTATATCGGAGAATGTTCCGTCAGCATTGTGGGCTGTATATCGGAAAATGTTCCGTCAGCATTGTGGGCTGTATATCGGAAAATGTTCCGTCAGCATTTCGACATCATGACCCGGTCATGGTGGGGCTGTACAGCGGTTCCCATAAGGAGCCGTCAGCATCGCGTATTTCGACATCATAACACGGTTATGGTGGGGCTGTATAGCGGTTCCCATAAGGATCCGTCAGCATCGTGTATTTCGACATCATAACACGGTTATGGTGGGGCTGTATAGCGGTTCCCATAAGGATCCGTCAGCATCGTGTATTTCGACATCATAACACGGTTATGGTGGGGCTGTATAGCGGTTCCCATAAGGATCCGTCAGCATCGTGTATTTCGACATCATAACACGGTTATGGTGGGGCTGTATAGCGGTTCCCATAAGGATCCGTCAGCATCGTGTATTTCGACATCATAACACGGTTATGGTGGGGCTGTATAGCGGTTCCCATAAGGATCCGTCAGTACCGTGTATTTCGACATCATAACACGGTTATGGTGCGGCTGTATAGCGGTTCCCATAAGGATCCGTCACTAGCGCGTTGATTTTCTGTTTAATATGAACATGTTTTGTCATGACTGCAGCATGTCTAAACATGAGCTTATTAATTTGTACCTATCTTGCTTCTAACAATATGACACTGACAAATTGTTAGGAACAAGTTTGTTTCTCTTAAACATGATTTGAGCATTTGTGTTGTACTGTTCTCAGATTCTGATGACAAAGTCGAGGAGTTCACATAGAGATCCGAGGACGGATCTCCGTCAGGAGAGGCCGTGTTGGAGAGAAACTACCCTCATCTACCACGTGATGACGTCACAGCGACGAGTATAAAACGCCGAGCAGACTGGACATCGGGACACTTTGCTTTCGGCTACCGTAGCGACAACATCGTCTCACTTTCTCACTGTTACACTGCCCACTTTTCCATTTAATTGTTTTGATAAGTTGATTGTTTGTATAATTGTGTAAACCTTTGCTGTTGTTCAATAATTTGTTTGTAATTAAATAAAACCAAGTTGTGTTCTGTTAAATTTGGGTTTTCATTTTTCTAAATAGATTTTGGCCTTATTGCCAAAAATATATATTGGATAATATAATGGATGACACACGTCTTCGGATGTTGGGCTCCTCAAACGTGTCGGTTTCCTCACGACGTTTTCCTCAATCGTAACTAGAGTGCAAATGCACACATTACTTGAAAAACAAGTCATTGGAGATGAACCAGGGGCCGTCTGATTGAAAATCAGGCGTTTTCCCACCAAGCCACGCTCGCTTTCTCTTAATTTGAGCTAAATGGCAAGACTGTTTGATTTGATATCGGCAGCATTCATGTCACAAAAGGGCCACTTACCAGACCACAACTACATATTATTACCACATCTTAGTTATAATAAGAATTTATTTATTTCCAGATGGATGTAAAGTTCAAGAAATTAAAGGATTTCTATATAACATGATCACGAACACCTGGATGGTGACCCGTACAACAAGTTTGTTTTATGGTGTTCAAGCAATGAAAGTTGAATAATAAAAAGTAAATTAAATTTTTCTTGCGCCTGTGGACGTCATACATAATATAATATGACCTCCATGATAATTGGCGCCACTTGGAATGTGAAGTCATTTTGTATTCTAATTATCTTAGTAGTGCATTGTAGTCTTACATTGTAATTTTGTAATTTTTATTCTTGTAATGGTTTTTTCTTTGTGCATAACAATACTTTTTCCTTTATAAGTCTGTGACTTTTTTTTCTTTCTTTACTTTGCTTTCATACCTATACACTATAGTATTATTCGTAGACGGAGAATCTGTCTACGGTATTATTTTTAAATATGTTGTGGTTTATAACTTATTGACTCAGGCGTTACTTTGCGGAAATCCATTGTAAATAGATGACAAAATTAAATATTTAGTGTACTTCCGCTGTGATCCGAAATCCAAATTAAGACAAGTAAAGGAAAAATCAACTAAGATCAATGAACCAAGCTTAATTAACTAAGACTAATTAACTAAGATCAATTAACTAAGATTAATTAAGATTAACGTTACCTATCACAATTCGGAAGTTCTTAACTCTACACGTGTTTCGCCTAACCACAAGGCATCATCAGGAGATGCTGACTCTTCGAACGACAAGTCGAGAGACTCTCGTCGATGCCTTGTGGTTAGGCGAAACACGTGTAGAGTTAAGAACTTCCGAATTGTGATAGGTAACGTTAATCTTAATTAATCTTAGTTAATTGATCTTAGTTAATTAGTCTTAGTTAATTAAGCTTGGTTAATTGATCTTAGTTGATTTTTCCTTTACTTGTCTTAATTTGGATTTCGGATCACAGCGGAAGTACACTAAATATTTAATTTTGTCATCTATGTTGTGGTTTCATTAATAGTTAAAACGAGTAATATAAACATTAGACATTAATAATAAGGTATTTCTAGGAAAAACTTAGTTAAAACTTTAAATGATAATCAGTCATATGACATCAATCTTAAGTCAGTGCAGTGAGGTATAGTTTTTTTTTCTCAGAGGAAATAATACTTTATGTCTATGATGTCAATGTCATTGTCAATGGTTTTCGAAGTAACCTAGCTTTCCGTCGGTTTTCAATAATAATTTGTGAAAACTGAAGGTGAAAAACATTATAAAATGAAAACATAGCGTTGTCCCGACCCGTAACTTAACGAATCGACGATCTTATGCCTAACCGATCTATTCTGTAGCGTTAGTACCCACTAAAAACAAATTGTATCATAGCATAGAAGTTTACTTCAAGAACTCATTCAAGAATTAATACAAATCTATTTTATCATAACTTCTATAATGACGAAGTTGCTGCGGTCGTCTTGGAGTTTACCAATTGTCTTTTCTAGTAAAAATGCGTAAGTAATCTACCTACTGTAAAGCCCTATGCAACAGTGGATGAAAACACCAAATATATGATAATGAGATTACTATTTAACCAATACTTTTCATTTTATTGTTGCTTAGTACATTCCAATTTATTTATTACAGTATCCCTTGTTCTAAACCTCGGCTGTTAGCCACTTCATGTTGCAATTGGAAAGATAAACATGCCTCTCAGTCTACTGTGGATAAAGATGAAATTCAATTATTTTCTACATTGAAGGACTGGTGGAACCCAGAAGGGCCAATGAAGCCACTACATTCTATGAATACTATTAGGTAATGTACTACACATTTGTTGTTCTTGCTAGGACTCGACTAGGAAATCATTTTGCTATAGATAGCTAGCATTTTTAGTGCTGGCCTGGCTAGAAGTTATAGTTACTCAAGATGAAAAATATGTTGCCAAACATGTGCGGTTTTCAAGGCACAAGTGAACCGGTTTCTTCTGGGTAAGCGTGTTCCACCTTAGATCACAATGTCGCTTACCATCAGGCAAATTTTGATCAAGCGCAAACCCATCATAATAATAATAATAATTTATTATAGCACATAACGGCATGGATAAAATACACTTCACAGTGCTAGCCTGCTGCGACTGCAGGCGCGCAAGACGCCATTGCTGCCTTGTCTTGACTAGCGGATCTTCTTCATAGTATAAAAAAAAGTAATGGTATTTTCTGGCAGCCTTCTTGAGAGCAGAGTTCAAACTGACCATGTTCTGCCTAAGGCCAGAGTGTCTCTGACTGTGAGAAGTGTATTTAATTTCCAGGATACCTTTTGTAAGAGATGGTCTAGTGGATTGTGCTGAGGAAGCGAGAACTACTAAACCCTTAATCGGACAGAAAATATTAGATGTGGGCTGTGGTGGAGGCATTTTGTCTGAAGTAAGTTTTACTGATCAGTGGCAATCGATTCTTTATTTTTATGATGAATAGGCTTACGTTTGACCGGAGCTTGCCTGATGTTAAACTTGACTGTGCTTGCCTAGAAGGAACCTATTTACTCTAGATTTTAAGACCCCCAAATTGTAGTTCTCGGGAAAAAGAGACTCAGGAAGAAAGTTCCAACTGCCTTGGTTTCAGTTTTTCAGTTCTCACAATGAAGGTCAAAGCAAAACACTTTGTGCGAATCCTCGGAACTTCAACATCATCTAGAGAACTTAAGACAAGGGCATAATCTTGAATTTGCAGTTTTTTATTATAAATGAAAACAACTTTTAAGAACTATTTTTAATTTTTAATTATGTTATACATTTTCAGGGTCTTGCTAGACTCGGTGCCAGTGTAACAGGCATTGATGCTACAAAAGAACTAATAGCAGTTGCAATGGAACACAGAGATTTAGATCCTAAGATTGCTGACAATAAGCCAGAATATATTTTTACAACTATTGAGGTGAGATCTTTCTTACACATGTATGAGTAATTGGCAAATACATAACTATTACTAGCGTCACCCCTCAGGGTTCCTCGCATTAATCCTGGATAAATATTAACCTTGGTGTTAATCCAGGGTCTAAACTATCTCTATGCCAAATTTCATGATGATCTGCTTAACTAACAGTGTGAAGATGTAACTAACACATACACTCATATGTTAACTTACCCTAAAACCTCTAGGAAACACATACACTCACTTGTGTAAATTTGTATGTTAACATACACTAAAACCTCTAGGAAATTTATTTTGAAGGAAATTGGACAATAACTTTTGATTTTTTTTAGCAAATTACAAATAAATCCTGTTGTTTTTAAAGTTATTAGCAATAGCGAACCAAGGTGCACAAGGTAGTTTGTGTAAAATGACAAAACAGTCACTATAAAAGCTTTGACTTATAAAAACTTCTGTATCCATTTTTCAGGAACATGCACCGAACCACATTAATTATTATGACGGCATTGTCGCCTCAGAAGTGATAGAGCATGTTAACAATAAAGAAATATTTGTCAAGAGCTGCCTTCAAGCATTAAAACCTGAGGGTAGAATATTCTTCACTACCCCAAATAGAACTAGAATCTCCCAGTTTGCTTCAATTTGTGTGGCAGAGTATGTGCTAAAGCTGATACCTAAAGGGACACATCAGTATGAGAAGTTCATAACACCGACTGAGCTCACGTTTTTATTGGAAAGAAGTAAGTGCCTCATACAAGTCGTAGCTATTATCTATTATATTTAAAGCAATTTACTTGCCTAGATACCATGGTTACATTAGCCATATAACTATCTGCCAAAAGAAGTGAACTTTTGTGAGTGATTAAAATAATTATAATTTTTTGTATATAATTATAAAATAAAATAATTATTTTATTTTATAATTATTTTATTTTATAATTATATAATTATAGAATTTTATAATTATTTTATATTACAATTCCTTCACTAACTAATCGAAAGGAACTTCGTTCCATCCAGGTGTCCCATGACACCTCTCAAGTTTTTTATTTTTAATTGACACTTGTATTATTTCCAGATGGTTGTCATGTGGAGGCGATCTATGGCACTTTCTACCATTTCTTATCAAATACTTGGGAGTTTGTCAAGACACAGCAACTTATGTACGCTTTACAAGCGGTCAAGCTTCAGTGATTACCTGTACAAGTGTTTTTAGTTTTAACAAAAGGAAAGACTAATTTAATGTTAGCTCTTAAGTGAAAGTATTTTTGGTATGGTAAACTAGTCGCTTACACGTTATTATTTTGATATACAGTAAAGATTACAGAGAAGCTCCTGGTTATTTATTTATTTTGAAAATTGTGGTATTTTTTCTACGAAAAACGACAGGGTGATATGAATGCAAGTTTTTTACATTCTATTATTACCAAAATCTGGAAGTATTGATGATGGTAATGTAAGATAGTTGATTTGCCGTTTAGAGCTAAGTTTTTTCCTTTATTACATGATCATTTCTTGCGTTTACATTATTTACTTATATGATACAATATAATATAAAGGGGAAAAGTTTAATTTTTTGTTTGTTTGGCGCGAATAGGCTCCGAAACTACTGGACCGATTTGAAAATTGGAAAGCCACGTTATCCCAGAGTAACATAGGCTATATTTTGTCTTTTTTTCTTTGCAACTTAGATTATTTTATAGCTATCTGCTAGTAGAAGATATTTTCGTTGGATAATAATAATAAATAATCAATGGGATAAACTCCTCCTTCTACGGTATTGTAGAAACAGGAAGTATTTTATCAAAGAGTTTCTTCTATTTCACTGGATTTTCTTACCTCTATGAATGGAAGTCATTACGGAAGATGTTGACAGAATCAAAAAGTTTCCATTTGTGTCAAATTGAAGCAAAAATGGGTCTTATTTGGAAAATGATTTAATGATTTAAAATTGTGAGATTTCCCGCCTCATAGGAGCCCAAATCGGCATGATCTTGCTACTACATCATGTCCCTAACGAAGCTCCTCAAGACACCTATCAAATTGTTCAGGAAAGAAGTTATAACATTCATCATAGTGCGTCGGTATGATTTAGGCAGTAAGTACACAGATAAAAAAGTTTTATTTATGTATTATTTTATGTTTAACTTGCTCTATAAATCAGTTTACTTATTGCACGTAACTTATTTGCACACATATTCAATGCTTGTCGTACTTAATAAGAAAAAATCCTATTTGCCTCCCAAGTCCGGAGTTTAAGCCATTGGATAACAGTAGCCATTCCCAATGATAATAGCCACTGCCGGCAGTGGTAATAAAATGCTGAGCGACGCGACAGTAGTCTACAATCGTATTACATATTCTGACTGTCAGAATAAAAAAGATTTAACACTACTGTCGCGCGCTCAGCATTGTAATTTATTGTTGTATCTATTGCCACTGGTACAGTGGCTATTAGTATTGGGAGTGGCTACAGTTGCTAGTGGTTTAACACCGGACTTGGAGAGCTGGATTGCCCAATATTCATATTTATCATCATCATCTTCAACCAAGTGCTGTCATAACTCATCTTAAGTCATACACGTCTGAAAATACGGTACTTTTCGAGTATAAACATGTTCATAGACAGATTAAATCAAATTGGTCCTAATAATGCTGAGGCGCTTCGCTCGCTCGGTCACTTGACTATTTCCATCATCGGACGAGTAGGGAACCAAGGCGGCATCGTTATACTGTGGAGGTGCGTAAGTCGCGTACTAAGCGATTTGCGTCCACCTTCATTGTGCGTACCGCCAAGGTGTGGAATTCTTTGCCAAATTCCCTGTTCACCGATAACTATAATCTAGCGGTTTTCAAGGCAAGAGTGAACCAGTTTCTTCTGGGCAAGCGCGGCTCCACCTTAGATCGCATTATCACTTTCCATCAGGTGAATTGCGATCAAGCGCAAGCCCATTATGAGTAAAAAAAAATATTGCCTAATTCACAGTAATGGACGAATCTCTCCTGTACATATCAGTGAAACCTTCCGCTTCCATTTCGGTTTTGCGCCATAAGATATGGCATCTACTGTATTTACCAGACTACTGTGAAGAAATCATCATACTGAAATCTCCGGAAGAACAGGAAATACCACTGACGGAGCTGCGGAGAGGGAATGAGCCGCAAAGACCTTACTTCCTGGAAGTGTGGCCGAGGCATCGTGATGGTAGACTTATATTCTACTTCTTCACTTATTAATACTTAGTTGTTCTTGCAACATATATTGTCTTTAGTACGTAGGTATGTATGCAGTTAGGATCCCATCGGGTCCCAAACCCTGAAGGGAAATTCTTCTGAAGGAATTTAGCTCATGCAGTTGAATTATTTTGAGGAATAAATGAATGGTTATGTAGGCACAAATAAAAGCCAGTGTCGCTCAGTGGGTAAGCGTATGCTTTCCAATCTGACGGTCCCTGGTTCAATCCCGCCTCTACACCAATGACTTGTTTCATGTTATGTGGAGTTGCACTCGCTTTACGGTGAAGGAAAACATCGCGAGGAAACTGGCATGTTTGAGGACCACAATATCCGAAGACGTGTGTCATCCGCCAACCCACACTTGGCGAGCGTGGTGGATTATGGCCTATATCTCTCTCCTAGTGAAATAAGGCCACGAGTCCCAGCTGTGGGAACGTAAAGTGAGCTGCTTAATTATGTATGCACGAACAAACAGTCACACTTACTTAAAAAACGTTAGCTGCTTTATAATAGGTATTTTATTACTTTTGGTGACCGCTGGGCGATGCCGATGGTCTGTACTACTTGGGTACCGAACGCGAAATGACCTTGGGGTCTCAGACAAAGGTGGCGTCGTCATCTAGACGAACATAACACAAACTGGGACACCAAAGCTAAATACCGTACTGAGTAGAAGGAGGGAAGAGAGGCCTTTGCCCAGCAGTGAGACACAATAGACTGAGAATAATAGTAATTATTACTTTTTCAGCAAACATGCTGAACACAATAATGTCATACAAAAGTCACGATCGTATGTCCGTTACGCCCACAGATAGTATCGAAGAAAAGAAAGAGAGCCTTGACAAGATCTGCAATGCTTGTAAGTTTTCATTTTTTTAAGACATTTCCGTGGGTCGGACGACATGTAAAATTTCAGGTTCCGGCTAATACGTAACAGTACAACATTTGGCGGGGCTTATAATCTTGACAATAGACCTCCGACATATCTAATATGGTATATATCTAAGATGGTCACTAAGCACTATTGCACAATTTATTTCGTATTTTGTATGAGCATGCCAATATGACATGCCATAAAATTCATATTATTATACTTAGCAGCTACCTACTTAGAAATTTCTACAGACAATATAAGTTTAAAACTAGCTTCGCCCTGCGGTGCTACCCGCGTTAATCCGGGACAAAAGTAGCCTATGTGTTAATCCAAGGTCAAAACTATATCCATACCAAGTTTCATCGCAAACGGTTCAGCAGTTTGAGTGTGAAGAAGTAAAAAACATACTCACTTAAACAAAAAAGTATTAGTAGCATGTGTCACTATAATGATAAACTCTCAAATATATAAGACGAAATACAATAGCATCTTCGCCATCTATGACGTGCTTTTAACTATCTATAAATATATTTTCAAACATTACAGCTGCATCTTCGTTCACAACCGAAGCACTGCCGTTAAACAAAACCAGAGTCTCAAGCGATGAGTTAAAAAAACCAAACCTATCATGCAAGTTCTCAAGATCATCCATTTTCAAACTGACCGGCAAGAGAAGTCAGGATAACTTCACTAATTTACTGCTGAAAATACAAAATGATCTATCGGCTTTGAGTAGTAAACTTTCTGTTTTGGAGACTAAAATAACAAGTTAATAAAAATACAGTCTGCAAAAAATATTGTGGAGTTTATTTTTTTATGTTAACCATACCCATAACAATCTGGTAGATATTGAAACTTACTTTTTTACCTGCTAGGAAATAAAACAGCAATTTTTTCAAAAATAAATAACTTTGTTCAAAATTATATGGTTAAACAAGTAACGTTGATAAATAGCAAATGGTATAAAATACTTCATTTGATCCTTATATACAGACTATTTACATCATCTATTTACAGAACGATTCGTAAACACCACAGGAGGTATATTATCGGACTAGGTGTTTAGCTAAGAGTTAACTTTAAAAAGTCTTAGTAAACTGTACAATCTAATAGCCATTTCAATGGTTGCTTAAAGCTTTGCATTTCCTACATATCTCAACACCAATCTTGTCAAACAAACTATCTAGCAACCCAGTCAAGTTAACTTACAATACAAGTATAACTAATATATCATACATATACCCTGTAGAACAGCTTCAGGTATAAACTGTAGGCGTATAATATTAGCATCGTCCAACCGAATTTCATATTCACTAGCTGCTTCTTTACAAGGTTCTGTCCACAAGCCTGAAGAAAAAATAAAAAGAAACATGTTAAACACGGTGAAAAAAGAGCTTTACAAACTGGCTTATTAGTAAATACCGTTGATTTTTTCTTATAATCAACTAGATATTGAACAATATGTTTTGTCAAAAATTAAATAAAGCAACTTAGCACGACGACGGGTTATTATTTAATTTTTAAATAGTCTTATTGGCTATTGAGAAAGATACTAACATGACCAATTATATTCAGTATTATAATAAAAAATCAATGCTTTACTATCAGCGATATTTTTAAGAGACGCGATCTTGTATTCTTAGTATTCGCTATTTTAGTTTAGGTTAGGTATCTTTAATAAATAAATATATACTAGGACACATTTCACACACAGCTGGTTAACCCCATACTGAACCATTTCTAGTTCGTATTATGGTTGCTAACACAACTGATAGATATACTACATATACATACCATACATATTTTATATAGATATACATATATTTAACACCCAGACCGACAGCCAACAAATTTAGTTCAGCACAAAGATGTTAGCCGTGCCGGGAATCGAACCCAGAACCTTCTGATTGGTATTCAGGCATGGTAACCATTACGCCAACGAGGTCGTCAAATTAATGAACTCGAGTCACATGCATAACCATTTCAGTGCGTGAGCAAAAGAAAGCAAACTTTCAAATGTACTATTGTTTAACCGAATTAAATTACGAGTTACCTTATACTCTGCATTGTAAACAGCCTGAACGCAGCATTTGCTCATTACCACAAAGCCGCACATCCTGTCCTGGGTTCCGAGAGCAAACTCTATACTTCTGATGAGGTCGTTAGTCTTAAGCACAAGGAGAGCATCTCTGTCCACGTGCTCTAGACAATGGGTCAGGTGCGGGAGGAAGTTTGGCAGCTCCTTTTGGAATGTCGTTTTCTGGAATTAAAAATAATTCTTTTAGGCTTCCGTACCTAGAATATAAAAATGGGACCCTATTACTAAGTCTCCGCTGTCTGTCTGACACCAGGCTGTATCTCATACAACAATTGTTCGGAAACCCTTCATGCGCGAGTCTGAAGGCTTGCGTTTGTCCAACAACTAAGTTTATGTATTACTAGCTCTAATTATCCGGGATATATAACTATCCGGCAGTTTTAATCGTGCGTCAATCCCGGATCAAGCGGGTATCGAAGCGCAACCATTAAGATCATAATGTTTCTGTACGAAAAATGCTGCCAGAGGTACCTTCCAAACTAAATGGGTTTCATCACAGGTCATTGTCATAGTTATAGCGGTCATTATTTAAACAATGGCTATACAAATTGCATGTGTCCTTTACAAAAGCCAAACACATTTCGCGGCCCCAAGGCTGATTAACACACGCGTAAGTCAACATAGCGTACTCACCGTCACTACCCAAGGTACTTGACCTTTCATTGATTGTACCAATATTCAACTTTACAACGAAATAGCGTGAATAAGTCATATAAGTTTACGTGTTAACGAATCAACCACTCTTTCTAAACCAATGCAAGAAATTGCTAACAAGGCTATAAACTACAATGGCAATGAAGAAGGGCAATTAGTAAATTATTTATTTAATTTAGAATGTATTTTTATTAGATATTTTTTACAGTATGTAGCAAGGCAGTAGAGTAGAAGGTAGCGTAACCAAATTTGTCAACGGTTTTCTGACTCAAGGCGAAGCATGTCTTGTCTGCAAATACTTGCTCTCAAGAAGATTTCCGATAAATGTCGTTAGCTGCTTGGCGACAGATTTTCTACTTGAGGGTGCTACATACATATATCCATCTCGTAAAGAATTAATTTTCCATCAGGATTTTTGTCTTTAAATTGTTTTAAATAACTAGCATTTATAACATCCTGTTAGGTCCTGACCATAAATCACTTCTTTTCAAAACATCCCAATTTAAGTTGTAAATAAAAAAATACACAGCTATGCAGATAAAAAAAATATGTAAAGCAAACATTTCTCACCTCATCAGCAGTAGGTTTAGTTCTTGTGACCCCCTTCATGACGGTATCCCACGGGCGGCCAGTCACCATACACACAAACAGCCCATACAGCTCTTTCTTGATACCAAGTGCTTCAGAATGGATCCTCATCTCCTCACGATTGCGGTCGATTATGGATAACCATAGCTTGGAGTAGTGGTAGCGAAACTTATCTGAGAGTTGCTGTAAAAAAAATTTAATCATTGCGAGAATAGCAGAAGCCATAACCTGAAAATCCAGCGTGATCTTGCCAACACAAATACAGGGAATCATATACTCAGCAACAGAGTGGTTCACAATTGGAACAAGTTGCCCGAGGAGTAGTCAGTGCTATGTCAGTGAACAGCTTTAAAAACCGGCTTGATAGCTGGCTGCAGAAAACAAAAAAATCTCTTGCTAACCTGTGATCAGTGCACCAGTGGACTTACTATGTACATTATGAACTGTTACAAATTTTTTTATCAACTCAGTGTGATATAGGCACATCGGCATATTGCTGCTCAAATAAATAAAATAAAATGTTTGTTAGGATAGGTAACACTTCTGGTTGTGTTGTAAAAGGGAAGATAAATTGTAACAAGAGTCTAATGAAAAAGAAAGTTCTATTATTCACAGCTCTCATGATACTGTGGTAAAAAATGCTCCAAAACCTTTGTAAAATAGTATATTTCAGTTATCTGTGAGTTACATAAGAATCCATTTCATTCATTCATTCTGTTTTTCATCTTCTTGTCAATCAAAATCAAATTAACACAAATGCCCCACGACTGATAGAAAAAAGTCAGAGACTCTTGAACTCATAGTAGGTACTCAAAGGAGGTGAATATGAAGATCAATATTAGTAAATTTTACTTGCTATTGTTTTATTTAGTATTTTTTTAAAAGAGCCTATGTTTGGCCACTATCTCCCCTGATGGGAACTGAGAAGAATGTTGGAAAACAACCTGATGTATTTTTAATAACTTACAGCATACAAACCGTGATCCAGCAGGTAAACTGATACTTCTTTATCCTCAGGGTTCTGCTTCAGCAGGATATTACCAGGATGTGGATCGCTGTGCACGAAACCAGTCCCAAATATCATGTGCGCATATAGATCTCCAAGCTTTGAGCATAAATCTAGTCTGTTGATTTTATGTTTCTGAAATATATAAATTAAAACTTCATAGCATAAATATAAAGATATAAATAAATAAATATCATGACACATTTCACACACGGCTGGTTAACCCCATACTGAACCATTTCTAGTTCGTAATATGGTCGCTAACACAACTGATATACTAAATAATACATACATATATATTTTTATACAAATACATATTTAACACAAAGACCAACAGCCAACAAATTTTAGTTCAGCACAAAGATGTTGGCCAAGCCAGGAATCAAACCCGGAACCTTCTGATTGGCAGTCCAGCATGGTAACCACTGATGAGGTCGTCAGTATATGTAGTATGTTCAAAGTATAATCTTTATCAGGGTTTTAATATGATATAAAAAGATTATGCTGGAAGCAGGCAAGTTTAATTTATAATCTTTTGACTTCACTTTGATAGAATGGTCAAATAAATACCTAGAGCTACTCAGTAAGCAAAATACACGTTTGTATTTACAAGACCTTGTAATATTAAAGTTTGGCAACTCATTAGTATGCAATGCAGATATCTAATCTAATGTATTCAACTGGTTTTAGCTTATATAAAAATACTGCAGAATATTCTGTGTTCGCACACTAGGATTACATATACCTATTTAGAAACTAGTTTATATAATTTTGAAAGTACATAATATAACTTGAAGCAATATTTTACATTGGAAAACTTAGAATAGAACACAAACCCCATGGACAGAATTTGAAATATAGTATTATAAATACATTATCATAGAAACTGACACAATCTCTTTCAAACATCACCATCCATATCCTCCTCTATCCAACTGCTAGGTGTTTGGTTTACTTTGTAAGTACCAGCTCTGCCGATTCAGCAGTTCTTCACAACATTGTCAAGGAATAATAAATACTTACATCAATGTAATTTACATCATTGACTTGTCCCCCCTCAACATACTCCATGACTAGAACTCTCTCTGTGCTATAATCCCAGAACACCTTTGGCACCTTTAACCATTTGTAATGTGAAAACATAGATGCAACTTTTTCACTATTCTTGCCCTCATTTAGAAAATTTAACTCCTTAGTTATATTTTTCTTAGTTTCCTCTATCAGCCAGTTCAATTCAAACTCAGGGAAAACTTTAGACATTGTGTGTAGTACAAACTCCATCCATTGGAGATCAATCTTGATGTTTTTCTTAACAAAATGGTGTTGAACTTTTACAGCAACATCTGTTCCATCTTTGAGCTTTGCTCGATGCACTTGTGCTAGTGATGCAGTACCTAAAGGTTCTTTTTCAAAGTCATCAAATAACTCTTTTGGCTGCAACAAGACAATAAAAGTCAATTTGAAGTTCCATATGAATTATTCCATTAAATATGAGCAATATTCGTTTAGTTACATCATAATTTCATCATTCATATAATCTTATGTAACAAGGAATTATTAGCCATTTAAAGATAAGAATAGGTCAAATAGAAAGAAATGATACTTACATCTTTTTTCAAGTCTTCCCTTATAACCTTATAGAGCTCATCAACAGAATTTTGAGGGGCATCTTTATGTAAAACCCGCATGGTAGTCACATATTCAGTAGGAAGTAAGTAATCGAGGGCTCCGACGTGCTGGCCGACTTTGATATACACGCCTTTATTTGCTATGCATAAGTCTAAAAGTTTCTCTGCCCCAATTTTGTGCGCGCAACTCCTAGCTTCCATGTACTCCTCAGACTCCCTGTCCCAATCCTTACTGTAGAGGATAGACTTGTATGTCCTGCCAATGTCCACGGCGGTGCATGCTGTTCTCGTAATCCTTACTATAGCCCAGGAGTCGACGTCGTAATCTGCATTCACAGCCGCTACGGTGCCACCGATAGCTACACTGCCATAAACGCCGTACTTTAACACGCGTGATACACTTCTTGAAAACATCTTGCAGTTGTAAATTCTTAATCACATAATCTTACACCTCAAACTTATCAAGATTTTTATTTTACTTCCAATAAAATAACAGAAAAAATCATAGAGCTTTGCAGCATTGCATAGATTCTGACTGACTGAGTGAAATAGGGATGTTAAGCCCTGTATAATATCGACAGGTCATTTTTCATAAGCTGTCGACAATCGACTATTGTTATATTCGTTATTCTTAATATCATTATATTTTTTCATATATCGTTTATGTTATATCAAGGTAGTTTTTAATTTGTATACTCCAGCTATAAAATTTCTTTTTTAGGGCTCCTTACCTAAAAGGTAAATATGGGACCCTATTACTAAGCCTCCGATTTTTATCTGTCTGTCACATATCGCCAATTGTTGCACACTAATTTGTAAGCCCTTTCTTTTTTTTTCCTTTTTTAAAATTTAATGAATGAGCCCAATTAAGAATTTTCTATCTATCTATCTATGTATATCTTGGAAACTGTAACTTTATAAATTAAAATTGAAAAAAAAAATGGTTGCCTGTACAGTCGGTTTTACGGGCGAAGATTTTACGTGACAACGTCTGCCACGTGCTGCGCGCGCGGCAGACGTTCATAGTTGAGTGGGAGAGAGACGCAAGGCATTCGGCCGGCCTCTCTCTCGTTCGGTGACTCATCGTAACGTTACCGGGCGTTACACTTTTTCATAAGTGACTCCCAGCCGCAACCTAATTTAAGACGTTGTCACGTCAAATATTTAGGGGGTCCCCATACAAAAAACGTGATTTTCGTATTTTTCGCTATATTTCACTAAACGGTTACAAGTTAGAACGGCGACGTTGACGCTTTAATGTACATGACCTTTTGAAATTGATAATTAAAATAAAATAAATAAATATTTAAATGATTTTTTTATGTATCCCATACAACAAACATAATATTTAATGAATTTTTTAAAATTTAGTAATCGAGGTTTTTGAATGCCAAAACCAATTTTTCCATATGATATAAGAGATATCGATATTATCGATAATTTTACAGTACAATTCTAGAACTACAGATGCCTTGTTTGGCATTGACAACTGGTGGTTTTGTGTCATTTGACAACATTGTTTTCACACAAGTAAACAGATACCTGTTTTTATTTTATCTAAAGGTGAATTAGCCTTTCTTTATTTCAGTTTTGACTGAAAATTTCATATAATACATGAGTTTACCTTTGCTTGTAACGATAAAAGAAACAATCAATCAATTAATGTAATCAATGGTAAAAACACTTAAGTTAAAATACTACATTATTTATAAGTCATTGTCATTCGATTCTATTGGATTGTCATTCAATCGAAGCCGTAAGCAAAGCAAGCATCTGCAAAAGTAAAAAGTGAAGAAAAAATATTGTTCTCTGTTTTAACTGCTTAATAGTTCCAGTGTTGTTAATTTTTCAGCTAATATTTAGTCGTGTTCATTGCAATAACCAGGATATGTACGTTCATTCCTGATGGCGTACACCGAAAAAGTATCACTTAGTGGTACGGCTTTATCATTTTTACTGTACGAAAACATTAATTCAGCCGGTAGTCAGGTAAATATACACTACATTATCGCTCGATCAAAGTATTTTTTTGTAGAACTGGAGTGAAACTCAGCTATTATATTGACGTTGCTTTTAGGAAGGTTTCCTCGTTGGCGATGTGACTTCTGAAATAACCAACCACATATCAGACTCGCATAGCGATAATGCTCGGCTTGACACTCAAATCGTAATAAGAACGGTGCTGCCGCTCCCATCCGTATCACTGTTCTACACGCCTACTGGCAGGATCAAAGAAGATATCTTACAGGAGATACTTTCAAGCTCTGCCAGTGAAGTAGTGGGCTGGTATAAATACAGGAAAAACAGCTCCGTCAAACCTACATTTAGAGACAAGCAAATATCTAAAGGTTTACAAAAGTACTTTGAAAATAATTATGGGACTAAAACTTTTGTGACGTGCAATCTGACTACCAAAGTCTCGCCATCTGGGTCGACACACACATACAGTTACAGGTTTGGAAAGATCAACTGCTTTGATATGTTTGAGTATATTGAAGATGTGACAGCAAACTTGGGTGAGAAGTTGACTGGGTATAGAAAAGGACACAAGCAATCACCTCACTGTATTTTTAACAAGATAGTCCAGGAGTGCAACCTCCAAAACAATAACACTAACGATGCAATCCTCACTTTGCAAGAAGCTGTTGATTTGAGGCTTAGCAAAGAGGCTAAAATAGCTGCAAAAAATGAGAATGCAATTAGAGAAATAGCTGCTGACATTAAGCAAATAAGCTCAATTCTCTCTGAGCAAGTTGCTTCAAATCTTTATACACAATTCAATAAAATGACTGAAAAAAAGAACCATAAAAGAGATGCTGAAATGGCTCAAGCTTGTGTTGAAGCTTTGAACGCTCCTTTTGAAGTTGACATCTTAAACACCAAAAACAATGAAGAAAATAATGTTCTGTATGACAGTGACCCCGTTCAGATGATGGAGAATGATATTGATGATGGTTGTGTTAGTCCGGTCTTACCAACACCAAATGTTCCAAAACCAATACTGAATTATGCAGCAGCACTAAGAAACAAACCTGACATGCCTTCTACAAGTGTAAGTAATAATTTATAACTGGCAGTGATAGCTAACAATTAGCCTATGTGTCAATGCCGTGTCTGACCTATCTTAATACCAAATTTAATCAAAATTGCTCATTTGGACATGAAGAAGTAACATATAGTTTGAAGTTATTTTCGTATCCAGTGGGTACCACCATTTGGTGTTAAAACATGGTCTAAATCTCCATATAAATATCATCAAAATCGGTCCAGCCGATTTGAGTGTGAAGAAGTAACAAACACACACACCAATTTTCACTATTATAACATTAGTAGGATATTTCTGTGCTCATTCTGCAATTTTTACTGTCTTATTTAGCTATTGTTCATCCGTTTACCGATTGTGTTGTTTATATTTCAGAAAACAAATAACACAACAGAGGATCTTATCTGTTTTGATGATGATGATGACGACTGTTCAATAAAGACAGTGAAAATAAATGTTAAAACCACATGTGACAGTTCACCGGAATACTAAAAAGTGCCTTTACAGAACTTGAAAACAAGTTACCGCTATATGTTAAATATTAGATATTACTTTGTTATCTTATATTAATATTTACTATGTAGGTTTTATTCAAATAAACCATTATCAATAAATTATGTTAGGTGCAGTATTATAATATGATAGTGTTCAGTTTCTTATTCTTGTCATAGTAAGCCATGTAATGTAAATAGATTTAATAAGGCTATAAACTCAAGGTTTTGCTCAAGTGTTTTCTAAGAAAATAGTTTTGTAAAAAAATATATATTGAATCTTAGAAATATTCAGGCTATTTTTGCATTAAACCTAAAAATCTTGGTATTTTTTTCTAAAAATGATCATTTATATTTTACTGCACCTGTCATAATTTTTAGATATAATGGATGTCTGGTTAAGTTTTTTCTATTGATAGTTGGTAATTTTATGATCTGCTTTATTCATATTTTGATTACCATCACATATCAATTTCAACTAGCATAGTTGTACTATGTTTTGGTGCCAAAGTTGCACACTTTTTGGTATACTGCTTTAGAGTATATGTTTGATAATCCTACTTGCTTAGCAAATGAAATTCTAGTGATATCGTCATTTCACATGCATTGTGATTTGTAATAAAAAAATATATAATATCAGCTGTTGATATAATTATATGGCATAAAATAAATCTTTGTGTTGTAGTAAAGTGGTCTTAACAGATATTTTTATAATACTGGATATATATCACAACAATTATGTTTCTAATTCCACCATCACATGAGCACTTTATAAATGAAAACCAGATATAAGTGATACTTATTATTTATTAAGTTGGTTACTTAAACGAATTAAATACACAATTTGATTACTTTTTTTTGAGTTTGATAAGGTTAATTGTACAAATACAAAATATTTTTGTAATAAACAAATTAATTTACACATACATTGTGTCTTAATAAATTAAAACATACCATACGTAAGTACATGTTATATTATAAAACAGTTAAAATACTCAGATATAGAATTAAGAATACAAACAAAATAAAACAGTTTAAGTATAAATATTTTAAATCATAACAATGGCACAAAAATCTAATATTCAGGTTTTGTTATTGATAGTAAATACCATGACATTCTGATAAACACATGTTTTCTGGTTTATAAAAGATCACAAGTAATTGAAGCAATACCATTCAAAGGCTTCCTTAGTACATGTAGGATAACAGCTATTATTCTACTGTTAGAACTTAGCCAATATAAATATCAGCTGTCCCATACAAAAGTTGGTTTAATCGCGACCAAATGTATGGTGACGAAGTTTATTGACAGATGTACCAAAAACACAATGAAAACGTTTTGCGTAAGTTAAATACCTACACTAACCTCATTCATCTTATAACTAGCTTGATGTATGGCCGTCTATAACTCGCGTCAATAAAAAAACATTTGAAAATTCATGTCCAGTCGCTTGCTCAACTAAATGTGCGCGAGCAAGAGGAAATTAACTTTCAAATATTTTCTTTATTGAATTGAGTTAAAAGGACTAATATTTTATACAACATATACATAGGTACCATAATTAAATATTAAATGTCTTAATGGAATGTGAACTATCACAAAAGCTTATTTGCTTATTTCTAAACGAAAACTTTCTGGCAAGAATTTGGCTATTTGGCACAACTGCAGCAAATATTCCCAATAAAAGTAATAATAGCATGTGACTAGGAGAAGTATGAATATGGTTGTACAAAGTAGTGGAAGTAGAGGACGACCTAAGAAGATGTGGATGAATTATATGAAAGAGAAAGAAGTGCATGTAGATATGACGGCTGACAGAAGAATGTGGAAGCAAAAAACGGGCTGTGCCGGCCCCACATAGTGCGAAAAGGTGAAGGCAAAGAAGAAGAAAAGTAATAAATACTTACATTAAGCAAGTACACTTGTACTTAATATGCATGGCAAAAGTTTCATAATAGTTCTTCTAGCTGTTATGTTATATATTTCCTCTATTTGCTTTACCTATAAATCAAATTCATTGAATATTCTTTATCAAACATAAGTTGCGCAACAGCATGTTGCACGGAAATAAATGACAAACCGCGTCTTAGGAAGCGTGCCGTGGCGTTATGGAATGTAATAGGTTTTGTTGAACGTTATTATTATGATTATCTCCATATGAAATTTTATTGAAATACTAGCTGACCCGGCAAACGTTGTTTTGCCTTAATAATTCTTTCTGAATATACAGTAGCCGATTCTCAGACCTACTGAATACGCATATAAAATTTGGAAAAAATCGGTCAAGCCGTTTCGGAGGAGTACGGTAACAAACACTGTGACACGGAAATTTTATATATAAGATGTAACACTTACACACGTACACACCTCCAAACTTACGCCTTTATTACATACAACCTACTACCCTACTGGATACCTACTGGATGAGGTCTGCTCAAGATCGACGCAGCCAGCTCATGCAAAGATGGCCTATTACTAAACTTGATAATCCTTTATGATTACACCCAACACTAGGACTATCCCAGTGCTGGGTTTGGTCGAATATAAGCTGAATTAAAATCTCAGACGTTTCGCTCGTCCAATTATAATTTTTTGAATAAATACATCAAACATGCATGGCGCATTTTGAATTTCTCGCGTGGCAACCACTCATACGAGTAAGTTGAAAACTGCCGCTCATAACGCTGTTTTCCGGCAGCCTCCTTGAGAGCCAAGAATTAAGTCCTAGAAAACATAAGACTTTAGGACAGACTGTGCTGACTGTATAGTTACTTGCCCTGCTGGTCTAATGCCTCGATGCAATGTGTAAAATCAATTATTTTCTCTTCTGATACGGGACATAAAGGAGTATTCTCTATGAAGGCTGTGGATGATGATGAAGTATGGAGTTAGAGAAGGTCGGCTGCGAGCGCGGGGTGGTCGGCGGCCAGCTCGTGCGCGGAGTGCGCCAGGCGGCGCGCTTGCTGCACGGCCGTCGCCGCCGGCAGCAGCCCGAGGTGCACGCAGATCAGCTCCTTCAGCGTCACGCCCTGACTGTCGTTGGGGAACGCTAGCTCCGTCAGCTGCCTGCAACACATACATTCCATATAGAGCAAGGAAATATTATAGGGCCTCTAAAGAAGTTAAGCTTACTTTATTCAGGGCATATTGCCAATCGTTTTACACGTGTCAACTATGGACTAATTACACCGTGAGGTCGCACAGTACGATAAGAGTTGCCTACAATAACATTTTCAGGCACCTGATGGGCCTGAAATGGTATTGTAGTGCCTCCGAAATGTTTACTGAATCGCGAGTAGACCCTTATAACGTCATACAAAGAAAACGCATTGCGTCATTTATGTCGAGAATTGACACGTGTAAAAATACGATTATTAGAAGTTTATCTGACCGGCGGCTGCTGTCTGCAACCTATAAACGATGGTTAGCAATAGCTACCTAATTGATACTAAGTAATATTGAATGTGTTTTTTTTTTACTATTTTATTGTTATAATATTTGTATGTGTAATTATGGATCATCAGTGTCTGAAATAAAGAGATATTATTATTATTATATCCCAATCATACTTCGCAACTTAATTTCAATAATATTATTTTCAACCTACTTTGAAGGAGGAAGAAATTATTCTCAATTCGTTTGTATAAGCTATCTCATCTAGTCTCGCACGTTTACATAGGCAGAAATGGAGTCTGTGGAGGAAGCCTGCCGTCACAGCAGGTTTATCCTTTATTTTTTAGCTTACAAAATATGTATGACATAAGGCTATGTTACATGTTTGGTTAGCACTGAATTGTAATTTATCCGTGCTGTTAGTTGGTATCATTTGCGGATCATTATTTTAGCACGGTCAGTATCTTTGAATCACTGCTCATTGTTGACGATGATGTAATGTAGGGGGCGCTTACTTTAGAATATATTTAATGGATTAAGCGGTAGTAAACTAAGTTATATGTGTACTATGCGTGCCAACTAAGAATAGGATCGCGCTTGCTTCAACTTCACACGATATCTGTCAAAAAAAGTAGTGCTAGCAAAGAAAGCGTAAAAAAGAAATTTAATATTATTTTTTTTGGTTCATAGATATAAATTTAATTATTGTTTAATTATTATAATTAAAGTAATAAATCCTTTTGTTATACAAACTATGTGTAGGTAAATAATTCACCTGTATAAACAAATATGTATGAGCTTATGTATTTTGGTAAATAAACAAATTTCTTTCTTTCTTTATTCTTGATTTTATTACTGGATAATTTTGGATTAATTAATTCTACTGGTAAGAAGTACCCAAGGCAAATTAACAACACCTAAAAAAATCACGTGACGAGACATTGGATTTGGATAGTTTCGACTTAAGTGCTGTAAGCAGTATAATAAACTATTTTTATTTGGTACAAAAAGAAGTGACAACAATGAAAAAGAAATTATATTTTTATAAATATGCTTTTACTTTCAAATCCTACTAATTTATAATTAATTTGCCGTAAAATGTGTTTGAAATGGCAAAACAGCGTACATTAAAAATATAAACTGAATATAATTTGTTCATAAAATTTTGCACACCATACACTTTGGTTATGAAGTTTGCGCGTATGATTGAGCAAGATGGCGGTTTTGACAGTCCTATTCTTAGTTGGCACGCAGAGTACGTAAATTATTGATAGTATGGCCGCCACGTCGCGCCGCACTGGTAGTATCCGGTGGTGTGTTACCTGTAGAAGGCGGCCAGTATGTCCCCGGGCGCGGGCAGCGCGCGCACGGCGGCGGGGTGCGGGGGGCGCGCGGGCCGCACGGCGCCGCCGCCGCGCTCCCACCACCACACGGCGCACGCGTGCAGCGCGCCGCGCCGCCACGTCGCGCCGCAGTACCCCTCGCGCGACACTGTCATGCCGCGAGACACTATCGCGCGGATCTACACAAACATCATTATTACATTATCCACAGAGCTTTATCTAGACAAACAACATTATTACATTATCCACAGAGCTTTATCTAGACAAACAACATTATTACATTATCCACAGATCTTTATCTAGACAAACAACATTATTACATTATCTACAGAGCTTTAGAGCTTTGCAGACCCTGCGTGCCCAGACGCGCGAGGTGGGAGGGGGGGGACTACCGTTGTTGCGTGAGCATTATCAGTATCACACTTGTAAGCAATTACTAATAACTAACGCTATTAAAGGCGTTAGTACTCCCACACTGGCGAGGTTACCTCAATCAATAAGGAAACACCACGGAAGCCAAATACGGATTTGACTGGAAGGAGAGTTGGCCAGTACAGAGATACAATAGACATAATATATTTTTTGTTTTTTAATTAACCTGTATTGTCCCACTGCTGGACAAAGGTCTCCAACAATGATCTCCACGCCTACTATCATGGGCCAGCTCCTTCCAGTTGTTGCGGAAGTCAGCTGACCCAGCGTTCAGTGTGAATCTTGCACAAGTGCCATTAACACCCAGTCCGATTTGAGCCATAATAATAATACATGGCTCTCGCTAGATGAATGGATCTTTCTGTGTCCGACCCTTAGAACCTCCAGACTTCCGATCAAATATATATATGTACATATATTCGATCGAAGGTCTGGAGGTTCCTATCCCTGTAGCTCTTACCGCTGGTAGCTTAGGTCTTACCTCATCGCCAGTGACATAGGTTTTTATATATTTTTTTTTGTTTATATGATCATATTAAAAAAAAATATTGTAAAGGCATTTTAAACCGCAGTAAAGCTTAGGCAAACTGCGGTCAACCGTAAGCCTTAATTACTTATTCATCAATAAAAAAAATAGGTTGATGATGATTGTTAAAGCTTAAAGTAAGATAGATAAATGAATACGTTGATAATAAACGAGTAAAACAAAGCAAGTTACCGTATCAGCAGCGAGCATGTCCGCGCAGTCGGCGGCGTCGGGCGCGAGCGAGCGGCCCGCGGTGCGGTCCACGTACACGAAGTGCACAAGCCCGGGGAACTCCTCCACATACTTGTGAACCGTTAGGGAACTCACCTCACTGCCGCCCGTGCATCCACCACACATTAAGCGAAATAATTGATTACAATAATGCTGATGGGTACATACTATTGATTATTATTGCTGAAATATTGGCAGGCTTGTTTGAGACATCAAAAGAAACAAAAGAGTATCAAAATAATAGAGAGCTATTTGAGGAAGCTAAAGCGCATCACTGAGTGACAAAACAACACAATACGTTTAATTCCGGTATGGTTGGTAAAAAAATATAATTTCATTTTGATTACTTCAAGGAGCGACGACGGTCTGCCTCAGTTTGGCAAAGGGATATCGGTTCAACGGTTATGCATTGCAGCTAGGACCGGTTGGAAGCGCGTTATGAACACCATTTGCGTGATTCAGAAACGAACGCTCTAATTGGTAGCGGGTGGTGAAGTCACGCCAACATTTCCACAATATCGTAATATGGTATAACCAGAGTCAATAAAGAAAACATTTGTAAGTTCATGTAACTTGCATAACTAAATAAGTATGAGCGAGATAGGGAACTTTCCAATATTTAATTCATTGACTTGAATTATATATGCTGTTACACCTATACAAATGAAAACATTCAAAGCATGAGATTTTACTTCCGATACCACATGCATTTTTTATATATGTATAACATATTCTATACGTGTATTATTATGAACAACCACAATTTGAACTTCGTCAAGCCTTAACTCCATTAATAAATGCAACACCATCGATAACATCGTGCAGTTTCTGCCTTATTTTCAACTTAAACATTCAGAACCCATACCATTCCATTACAAATCCCCCGAGATTTTACGGCGGTGGCCATCTTATATTTTTAATTTAGAGCATAATATATGTATTCTACTAGCCAAGTCCTTTCATTTGACACCTATGTTGAGTGATTTGTGAAAAATAACTCATTGGCCATTTAGTAGCGGCGGCGAGCTTGAATCTATTTTCGTCCAACTTAGCTAAGAACACTGAAGAAAAAAAAATACCTTTCAAACAAAAAAAAGTGAATCGAAATTTACCCATCTGTTTAGGACCTACGGTGCCACAAATAAACACACATATAGACATGTGAAACTTTAACACTCCGTTTTTTTCGTCGGGGGTTATATAATCGGTAGGTCGGTATTATATTGAAAAGGATATGATCCCATGCTGAAGTACCGCATCGCTTTCACCCGTAGGAAATCAACGTACGGCGCCAAAGTCTTCCTCAAATGTTCCACAGTTGGTTCCACTTTTAGACTAGGTATATCAGGCTTGAGAAGTTCCACCACTGCTTCTAAAGCCGTATGCATAGCCGTGGCCGTAGTTTCAGGGGTAAGAGGTGTGGTTGTAGTACATGATTTACGTAACTCAAGCATTCGGGTAGAAAGTCGAGCGCAAAGAGAGGTATGCTTGCTTTTGCGAAGGGCGTCTGTTGTCTGAAAAAAAATAACATTTGTATACGGGAAAGTACAGGTACGGGTAGTTCAAACTACCCCTTATAGTTGCAGGAAGAAGAGAGGCGACTTTAGGTTTATGGCACGTAGACATTAAGACAGGACTGGAATATGTGAATGATGTTTTTTTTTTGGACTCATTTCACACACGGCTGGTTAACCCCATATTGAACCATTTTAAGTTCATGTTATGGTAGCTAACACAACTGATATACTACATATACAAACATATATATTTTATATAGATACATATTTAACACCCAGACCCACAACCAACAAATTTAGTTAAGCACAAAGATGTCGGCCGGGCCGGGAATCGAACCCGGAACCTTCTGGTTAGCAGTCCGGCATGGTAACCGTTGCGCCAACGAGGTCGTCATAGAATAAATATAATTATGAAAGATATATAATAGAGAGACAGAAATGAATGCGTAGATGGCTGATGACGTTAGTGGAAGAAAAAAGATCAATCGACCCCTAGTGCAATAAGGTAAAGATAAATAGTTAAAATAAGTCACATAGCTAATATCCTCCAAAGAAAATCATGCGCTTAGTTTAAATAAAGATAAGTTAGGATATCAAAGTCAAACAATTAAATATTATGCCACTTTTCAGTAACAATAAGGCATTGCAATTATTTACTGGAGATGAGCAACCGTGTTAATTGATTTGATTTTTTTAGTGTTTCGCCCATATATGTAGGCTTCTATTTTATAGTACTTAGCCTTTTTTATGAGTAAATGTTTTAAGATTGTCAGGTAAGTTTTAATATTATCGATACACCTTAGGTCATATTAGGGAATTGGTATCGTTTGGCAAGCAACATATTAATTTAAAGACAAATGTGAGCTAAATTACTAATATTCTTTTTGCATAAACGATCTACACATAAACAACCAACTACAGACGACCTCGGTGGCGTAAAGGTTACCATGCCGGACTGCCAATCAGAAGATTCTGGGTTTGATTCCTGGCCCGGCCAACATCTTTGTGCTTAAATTTGTGGGCTGTGGGTCTGGGTGTTAAATATATATCTATATAATAAAATATATATGTATATGTAGTATATCAGTTGTGTTAGCTACCATAATACGAACTAGATATGGTTCAGTATAGGGTTAGCCAGCCGTGTGTGTTTTAAAAAAATACTACTTTATTGGAGACAAATATCATTCGATACCACGAGGTGAAGCTAGAGAGAACATAGATTCAATACTACCTTTTTCAAAGCAGCTTCCAAACTGTCAAGTGTATTGGGCAGCAGTTCCAGATTCCTTTGTAAGAGCAACCTTCTTAAATTGGACAACACTTGGTTCGCCATGTAAGTGGCCACACCCACTTCCCTGAAAACATAACACATAATAGTTTGTTTTAAAAATAAATAATCACAAAAATAATTTTGCCGGTGTTTGCAGGTATACTTACTACAACCTGCAATGTTACATTGATCCTATATACAAATAGCTTAAGTGTAATACATCTTTATACCAAATTTAACGATAATCGATGACAACCTCGTTGTCGTAAAGGTTACCATACCGGACTGCCATTCAGAAGGTTCCGGGTTCCATTCCCGACCCGGCCAACATCTTAGTGCTTAACTAAATTTGTTGGTTGTGGGTCTTCTTCTTCTACTTCACCTTATCCCATTTAGGTGGGGTCGGCACAGCAAATCTTCTTCTTCCACTCTCCTCTATCAGACGTCATCTCCACACTCAATCCTTTCTCTCTCATGTCTTCATTCACACACTCCATCCATGTCTTTTTCGGGCGGCCTCTTGCTCTTCTTCCTTGCACTACCATTTCCATACATCTTCTAGTGACATGCTTCTCCTCTCTACGCATCACATGTCCATACCACGCTAACCTTCTACTCCTTATTTTCTCCCTCACTGGGGCTACTTTCACACTTCCTCTGATGTACTCATTCCTTATTTTGTCCATTCTTGTCACTCCACACATCCATCTCAACATTCGCATCTCTGCCGCATGCACTCCTCTTTCATATCCTACCTTGGTTGCCCAACACTCTGATCCATACAGTACGACAGGTCTAATGATCGTCTTGTAGATTTTCCCCTTAAGCTTAAGGGGCATTTTTCGATCGCATGTTGTTCCTGAGACCTGTCGCCATTTCATCCATCCAGCGTTTATTCGGCTCGCTACATCACGGTCAATATCGCCGTCGTTTTGGAGGATAGAACCGAGATACTTGAAGTCGGTGCAGACTGGCAGGGATACGCCATCTAAGGCAATTGGCGTGAAGTCCGAAGATCCGCCAAAGTCACAAAACATGTGTTCTGTTTTCGTTCGACTGATCTTCAGACCCACGTTCTCCAATCTTCCCTGCCATTGCTCCAATCTCCTCTGTACCTCTTGCCCTTCCTCGCCAACAAGTACAATGTCGTCGGCAAACAGCATACACCAAGGCGCCTGCTCCTGTATATTTGATGTTAGAGCATCCATTATCAGGACGAACAGGTAGGGGCTTAAAGCAGATCCCTGGTGTAAGCCTACAGCCACATTGAACTCGTTGGTTTCGCCAGCTGCAGAGCGCACATAAGTACTAGCTCGACCGTACATAGCCCGAACAAGCCGCTGGTATTTCCCTGGCACTCCTTTCACATTCATACTCCACCACAGAACCTCACGGGGCACCCTATCATACGCTTTTTCCAAGTCAACGAACACCATGTGCAAGTTTTTATGTGCGCTGCGGTATTTTTCACATAGTTGGCGAAGTGCAAAAATGGCATCCGTTGTACTGCGTCCCGGCATAAACCCGTACTGGTTCTGTGATACCTCACTTTCCTCTCTCAATCGTCTAGCTATGACTTTCTCCCACGCTTTCATACTATGTGACATGAGCTTTATTCCCCTATAATTGTTGCATACCTGTACATCACCTTTGTTTTTGTAAACAGGTACAAGTGAGCTTTTGCACCACTCGTCAGGTATGACCTCTTCGTGCAACAATTTATTGAAGAATAAAGTCAGCCACGTCCATCCATCTGCTTTCAAAAACTTCCACACCTCTATTGGGATTCCATCCGGTCCAGTAGATTTACCATTCTTCATATCTTGTACAGCCTTTCTTACTTCTTCCATACTTACTTCCCTTACTACACCAGCATTCGTTGGGACATTTTGTAAATCACCACTCCAGTCATTCTCTTCATTCATCAATCTTTCAAAATATCGCATCCATCTCTCTCTTATTTCTCCATCATTCGTTAACACTCGCCCAGAACTATCTTTCACGCACTTAATGTGGCTAATATCTCTACCATTCTTCTCTCTTGCCTTAGCTATTTTGAACAGATGTTTTTGTCCCTCAGGGCTTTCTAATGTCTTATACAAAGTATTTTGTGCATTGGCCCTGGCAATAGCAACTGCTCTTTTTGCTTTCTTCTTACATTCGTGGTATGTCGCTTTCAACCTATTTTTTGTCCTTGTGTCGCTGGGGTTAGTGCTCTGTAGTTCCTTAAAGATCTTCTTCTTTTCTCTAATAGCGTGTTGTACCTCATTGCACCACCACCAGGTCTCTTTATCCTTGATTTTCTGCCCCGTTGACATACCAAACACACTCTTAGCCACATTCCTTATACACGCAGCCATTTCATTCCAACACTCATTCACTGTCATTCCACTCAAATCATTCATTTCAATCATTCTATCCACTACCTCTTTCCGAAACTTTTCTCCGTATTCTGCCTTGTCCATCATGTGCCACTTTATTTTTGAAATAGGTTTAGGTTTGTTTGTGTTTTTGCGTATACAATGTTTGATATCTAATACCAGAAGACGGTGTTGAGGAGCTAAGGCTTCCCCCGGAATTATTTTACAGTTCTTTACAAAATTGATCTTATGTCTACGGATTAGGAAATAGTCTGGGTGTTAAATATGTGGATGTTAAATATGTGGGTGTTAAATAGGTCTGGGTGTTAAATATGTATCTATACAAAATATGTAGGTATGTATATATATATGTAGTATATCAGTTGTGTTAGCAACCATAACACGAACTAGAAATGGTTGAGTATGGGGTTAACCAGCCGTTGTGAAATGAGTACTAATATTAAAAAAAAAATGATACCTCAGATCCATATCGACGACGACAGCAAGCGTGATCCTGGGCGCGATCTCCGCTAGATGGAGTGAGTGCGGCGCGCACGGCACGCTCGCTGCGCCCGCGCATAGGTGCACTACCGCGCTGTTCTCTTGGGACAACCCTGGAATCAGAATATGGTTTAGTTATCAGGCAATCTGTAAGTGCTTTCCAGAATTAGAAAACATTTTTTTTTTTGACACAATTCATTCATAGCTGGTTAACACTATATTGAACCATTTCTAGTTCGTATTATGGTTGCTAACACAGCTGATATACTACATATACATACATATTTTATATAGATACATATTTAACACCCAGACCGACAGTCAACAAATTTAGTTCAGCACAAAGATGTTGGCCGAGCTAGGAATCGAACCTGGAACCTTCTGATTGGCAGTCCGGCATGGTAACCATTACGCCAACGAGGTCGTCAATATATTAAAATACTTATATGTACTTGGGATGCTCTTAGGCAAAATAAGACATTTGATTGTGATAACAATAATGATAACGATGGACATTTATGGTCTATGTTTTAGTTGGAAGTTTGTGATACAAATATTATCTGACTCTTGAGTGTTAAATCTTAAACACATAATATTTTGTTTTTTTTTCTTTTAAAGTTAGTAATTTTAGGTACTATATTTATAAATATAGTAACATTATATACTTTACTTACAAGGTAATCGGTTGCTTTCTGAAGAGCTGAGTTCTTTCCAATATTCCTGTGCAGCTACACATTGAATGCTGAGCAGAATGAGATCTGGTGGAGTCACATCTTCGCAGCCGCGGCTGAAATATCAAAGTAATTGTTAGGTTTAGTTTGTTTACCAAAGGCGGCTCTAAATACTGAGAGATTGACAGACAAAATGCAACCTTGCCTTGGGTTCTTCTTCTACTTTGTATGAGCTAAGTGGCCAAGCTCTGGTGTCAAGTTTTCAACCGCTCGAAGGCCTCTGACTTGGCTTAACAACTGCTTGTACTGAGACTAACAGCTGGGACCTACAATAACGTGTTATCCGACCCACGGTAACGCCCCGATGAAAAAGCTACTTTAAAAATGAAACTCATCCATACACCATCCGCATCGGCTGTTGCTTAACTTCGATGATCGCGTCTGATCACCTTAGCTAGCCGAGCTACAGGAGCTAAGGCTTACCTTGAGTATAAAGCCAGCATCTTATCCCCAACAAACAGCAAGAGATGGTAATGTGAGTGAGACACCTTGATGTCCTTAGAGGCGGCCTTCAAAGCGTTAAGCGCCGCCACTGTTGCACCGGATTCGCCAATAAACCCATTTGCACCGGGGATGTTGTCTCCTTTAGTGCGGCACTCGAGCAAATTGCATAACCAGTCTTGATAGATTGGGGACTGCAGGCTGTTAAGAGAAAGTTGTTAGGATAAAGAAAGTAAGAACTTAATGACATATGCATATTATATATGAATAGAGTTTGTACTCTAATACTTAAGATATCATTAATACTTAAGAAGTAAAAATATGTATATTGCTTTCCTAGGATGTTCTTATTTGTCAGGTATGATATAAACCTCCACAAAATATACACACATCAAATACAACATTCAAAATTTGTCACAGCTTTATGATGTACATTAAAGTTACAGTGGAATTGTTTGAATTAATTATGTTTTGCCTTAAAATCTTAGTGCAAACAAAAGTGCTTCATGTTAAATTTAGAACACATAAATAAAGTGTCTAATTTTCTTAACACAGACAATAAGTTTAGTTATGTACTGAAACACAATATGCTAAGGAGTTAAAATTATATTTAACCTATTTGAGCTGTGCGGAGTAGATTACAGTGTTATCTAGAGACAACTGCTATGCCTGTATCTTTTCCTCAAGTCTTTGCACATTAGAGATACAGCATAAATTATAAAATTAATAAGAAGTGTTTTGTGCTTACAGGTTAATATTCTGTCCACAAATGTGTTGGACCAGGGTCTTGCAGTCAAGCAGTTCTCTGTGAGCATCATCAACATCATCCTCCGTAATTATCACAAACACATGGTCCAACCACTGAAATTAAAATACAAATTTAATATATTATATAATTTATTATGAATATGAAACCTTTTGAATGTGTTACAGCCTGCACTAGTTTTTTTTTATATTTTGATATGAATGTTTTGATATACAACTATAGGTAAACAAATATTATAATAGAAATTAATTATTATAAGGTACCTGTGTTGCACCTTATAATTTTACAAAACCAAATATATTTATAAATCAAGTGATATCAAAGCCCGCTTAAGTGAAAAACCAGTTTGATTATAAGGTTGGATCTAACATATTTTATGTCACAATAATTATACCATCAAATATTCTCTTAATTAACATGTTTGTCATAAAGGCTTTTGCAATAAATGGAAAACTAGTTATTATATTTACACAAACAAACAGTCACACATACTTCATACTTTGGTAAGTGTGACCATTTGTTTGTGCAAATACATACATTATTTAATTGTTATGTTGCAAGATTATTAATTAATTAAATAAATAAAATAAACTTTGGATACTAGTGCTCTCATCTTCTTAGGTCATACAAACGAAAGATGTATATCACTTGAGGCTAGGAAAGATAGTACAATAAATAGAAACCTTTTTTTTTTTTTTTTTTTTTATTTATGATAGGTTAGCGTTTGACTACAGTTAGCCTGATGTTAAGCTGCACTGCAGTCTACGGTGTGGCACGCTTACCTAGAAGATACCTATTAACTCTACTTTTGAAGGCCCCCGGACGATAACCTACCTCATCAAAAACAATAGTAGTATTGTCCTTGCACTGCACTGATGAATATGTGTTACCAAACTGTGCTGCCATCACTCTTTGAGATGTTATTATCGGAGACAGCAGCTGAGAAACACTGTTGCTGTCTGTTACATTCTCTCCGCTATCCTGAAAAAGAAGAAGGTATTACACAGAGTTAGCGTTGGCTAATTTATTATTTACTTTAATAGCTAAACATGCACACAAGTAAGATTTTACATGTAATGTAATTTAATTGCTATTTAAAGAGTTGTCGCAGGTTTAATTAGAAAGTATACTTTAGAAAATATACTAAGAAATCAGCAGGAGTGTAAGTATGCACGTTTCTTACCTGTGCATTAAAAGATTTCATACGGCTTATAAAATTCTCATCCCACTTGTAGAATAAAAGATCATTTACACTGTCGAAAATTAATGTCGCCTTCATCGTTTCTTTAATTATTTATCTAGCTCAATCTATTAAATTCGTTTCCAATTTTCTTACAAATATTTTTATATTTTGTTTATTTCATTTCTGAAAAATCGTATGACATAAATTCATAGAATATGTAATGTATATAGCATAGACAAAGTTGCTTTCTCTGTCTACGGTATATAGACATAGAGGAAGGGAATAAGAAGGCATAGACAAAAGAAAAAAAAGAAGGTATAAAATATGTCAATGGATGTAGTAAGTAATAATTGGCCAAGTACGAGTTGGGCTTGCGCATGAAGGTTTCCTTACCATTGTGGTATGAAAGGCCACGTAAATATTATTTTTATAACTTTTTCAAAGTAATACATAATTAAATATTCTTTGAATTATACGGAGTTTGTTTACCAAATTTCGTTTTAAATATGGAGTAAAAATATGCTCAAAAATACATTTGTTGTATGGGATGGCTCTCCTTAAATATGATACAATTTATTTAATTGTAACATATTTAGGGGGGGGGGGGGGGAAGGCAATTTAGTGAAAATTTTGGTGTCTGCCAGCTTACACGATTAGGACTTAACCTAGCTAAAAAGGAAAACTTTTTTTTTCGATTTTTAAGTCTCGATATCTCGGAAACTTTCTCTCGTTTCATTTCATTTTCTTTTGTTGAGATCTATAAGAATACGGCTTCAAATCATGGCACCGTACGAATCACAATCTCTAGTATTTGTTGTTATAACGGCACGGGGAATACATATTGTCAAAGTTCAGCTTTCTAGCTATAACGCTATCAGAGAAACAGCCTGGGGACATTCAGTCAGCAGAGGCTTAGTAAAAGGGTCCCGTTTTTATCTGTTCAGTGTAGAACCCTAAGAATTGTCTATGGTAATAGCTAGCTGCATGAAGTTTTAGGTAAAAATGGAGACCACACTTAGAACAAAATCTTGAGGCAAATACCTACTTATCTCTTTCTCGCTCTCTGTGGGCCGACCTCTCTTTCTAGTGTGGACTAAAGTATTGCTATCTTCATATTTAAATCTCCTATAAAAAAAAATTGATTAGTCACCACACTAGTCTAACCAGTAGTAAATCACTGACAAATAATTTAACTATAAAAAATATTGAATCTGTGATTAGTTCAATTGAAAATTCCAAAATTTTATATCACGTGTGCATGTCTGGGTTGGCAAATCAACGAATTATAATCCCATTTCTTAAGGACTTGGTTATGTGGCAACATTGGCCCTATGTGCCAAAATATATCGGGCAATATGGCGGTTGTTTACTTTTCGGTTTATAGCTTCGTTTGAGATTTTTCGCGTTATACATAGCTATAATTCAAAAAAATGGTGCAAAGTTGTGTTGTGAGTGGTTGCGGCAGTACGTGGTGTCCAAATGGCGATATAAAGTTTCACGCGTAAGTGTTTAAATCCTGCTTTATAACATTGAATCATTGTAAACATATTTCTTTGTATTTTCACTTAGTTGCCTCGCAAATCGATTAACCAGTGTTTTCAAAATAATTGTAAAAGATAACTATGTCAAGATCAAATACATTTACATTGAATTTCATTGATTTTCTCCAATTTAATTTATTTTGTTTATATGAAGAAGTACTGCTGTAGTGTGACCATATTGTGGATATATGTGGGACTTTCCATAGGACCTTAACAGTTAACTAATAATCATCGTATTATTCAGTTACTAGGTTGTGGAGATCAGATAGGCATTCGCTACATGCAATTCAGCTGCATCTGGTTAGACTGGAAGCAGACCCCAAAATAGTTGGGTAAAGATTAGGCGGATTGATTGAAATATTATAAATATTTATTTATATTTTTATTTAATTTTTATTCTTCACTATTCTGATATGTTAATAAATTAAGACCATAATTATGTTATATTCCAGAATTCCTCAAAATGAATCTCGAAGAAAATTGTGGCTCTACATTGTACCATAGAAAATGAAGTTCTATGAAAGCGCAAGGATTTGCAGTTTGCAGTTTCAAGAAACGGATTATGATTTAACAACAAGACGCTTGAAATCAACAGCAGTTCCAACTATATTATTAAATCAACAAACAGTATCTCCAGTCATGGTAAATATTTCACATAATTTAATTACCCATTTAACATATTTTTATCTATTTTACTATAAGAAATAATAGTAGTTCAAATATAATTATGACAAAAGGCAACATTTTGTAAAATACATCATATTATAATTTTCAGACATCAAGTACATTACATGAAGAGTCTATGGTGCAAACAGCTGCTCTGGCTATACCAAGCACTAGTTCTACTGTTTATAAAAGTAATGCTCCATATAAGGAAATAAGAGTTAATCGTGCTGGCTGCAATGTTGACGACCACATCAGTAAAAGCAGTGTCGGGAAATTCTTGGAAATATAAGCAATCGTTACAAGTTAACTGTAAGTTTTCCTTTCCTTTATTTAGAAATAACGATAGTAATAAAAATAATTTTCCAATCCGACATTATCTGTCACATGTGAAAAGTTTTTTGCTGACCCAATTCTTCAGGAAATAGAACATTACGCTGTGACTCTTAGGAGTGGAGAAATTCTGTGCTCTATCCTCCATCTATTGATTACTTACTCAACCCAGTCGAAAAGTATCGACATCTGTTAGAATTATTTGGAGTTAACAGATAATTGTGACTGTCAAATAATAACAGACAATAATTAGCAATAAATTAAAATTGCGACTATAATTTGAGAATTTAACTATCCTATCTCTCAAGTTGGATCTAACTGCACATGGTGTGCGAATTTTATTATAATCGGTTAAGTGGTTTAGGAGTCCATTGAGGACAAACATTGTGACACGAGATATATATATATTAAGATATATTTAAATAAAACAATCAACTGAATTCAAGACATGTATTTCTGGTTTCACAAAATTTTCTTGATTTTTTAGGTCAGCAGCAGTGAAGACCACGCTACTGTGATTATTTGTAGGGGCGTACAAGCGAAAATAAAATCGAATAAAGAAAAAATACTTCGAGAAAAACTAAAATCCTCAAGCAGAAAGTGACGCGACAAACTCAAAAAATTCAGGATATGTCGTCCTTAATAGCAACTATTAAAAAATATACGAGTCAATCAGAGATTGAAAATATTATCCGAGGGCGATTTACTGATATCTGTAAGGAGTTCAAAAAACACAGAAAAATCCACATGGTATTCGTTATAGTGAAAAAGTGAAAGCTTTCGCTTTAACTTTGAATTTCTATTCTGCGAAGGCTTATGAATTTTTAAGAAAACATACGTCTTTGGCTCATGTAAAAACGATATGAAGATATTTGTCTCTATTCAACTGTAATGTCGGTTTCTTATCTGAACTCGAACATTTAAAAGAACAAGTAAAATTGTAAGAAAAAATGCATTTAAAAAATTTTGCTTTAATTTTTGATGGAATGGCACTAAAAAAAACCTGGCCTATGATCAAAAATTGGATAAAGTTATTGGTTATGTGGATTTAGGACCAATTTCTGTAAGTGATTCAGAAAAATTAGCTTCTGAAGTCTTCGTATTTCAGATAGTTTCTCATATTTTATTTATTGCAAATAACTTGCCTGGAGAGATGTTAATTAATAAAAACAGCAATAATTCTGTTTGATGAAATTGGTATCACCGTGAGATCTCTGACTTGTGATGGCGCATCATCCAATATAAGGGCTTATCAATATTTAGGTTGTTCACTAGATCAAAACATTTTGAGACCGTTCTTTCAACATACTAGCAGGAAGAGCAAAATTTACTGTCTGCTGGACGCTGCACATATGCTAAAACTTGCTAGAAATGTGTTGGGCGATTTTGAAATAAAGTCAAATACCGGCGATATATCGTTTGAATGTATACGAAAACTACCCGTAATCATCCGATTACGGACTCCATTAAATGTAATGATATGCATGAAACTAAGATAGTAAAACAATTAGCTCATTTTTTTTTTTAATGTGTATACGTGCTCACTTAAAGAGCTACAAAGAAAATGTTTTTAGTGATTTACGTGGTAAGAGACAGAAATTACACAGAACAATCATATTTAGTCATGTCTAATAAATATAAAAATTATAATATACGATTTTAAATAGAAAAGGCTTTTTGTTTTTTCATATAATTATATTGTTGTTCCTATTATATTCCCGTATAATACATATACGTAATATTAAAAATAGCACACAAGATAAAAACACTTTAACACGTTCCTTACCATTCCTGCTCCTTAACACTGGTGGCGATTCAGCGGCACACGCGACAAAACTAAATTTAAAGTAGCTCTGTCTCTTTTCGTCATATATGACCAAAAAGAGATGGTACGATCTAAACCATAGACAAAACATCTAAAATCACGTCAAACGCGTCCGATTTAGAGCTGATATAATTGGATGCGCTCTAAAATCGCTTATATTTTTCACATTTGACGTGATTTTAGTTGTTTTGTGTGTGGTTCAGAACGTGCTCTCTTTCTGGCCACCTAAGATGAAAAGAGACGGGGCTTCTTTAAATTTAGTTTAGTCGTGTGTGCCGCTGAATCGCCACCACTAACTCAGAAATTTGCAAAAAAAATAGCTCAATGTGTTTCATTATGGAACAAAATTAACGATGATTTCTTTTTCGCTATTTCTGGGTTGGTCCCTTAGTACCAGTTGTTGTAATATGAGTTGTACAATGGTATCTATTTCTCGCGCCCGCACAGATCTCAGTCATTCATTTCGCATTGCTGCGAGAACTAAACCTACATCTAGGTCATGATCTATTTCCGCATGAAATTCTGTCCATGTCGACCCAGCGCTTTCTGCGTGATTAGATTAATGACAAACAGCCAAATTTACTAATTTATTATATAATTTTAGGGCTCGGTCTTAGTATTAATGAGATATAGATAATTATATAAATATTATTATAGACCACTATATGGACGGCAACAATTATAACTGTCCTGGGAAAAAATAAATAAAGGTTACCCTACTAGACAGAGAGGGCCTTCCCACAGAGAGCGAGATGGCGATACATAATTTTTGCTTCAAGTAGGTATTGGCAGTGTGGCCTCCATCTTTACCTACAACTTCATGGCTAGCTGGCTAGCTAACCTAGAAGTGGCACCATTGATCAATTTCAAAACCAAAGTAATATTTTTTCGATTCAGCATTTCTTTGATTGATAACAAGTTATTACATCATGAAGCGAAACACTGTTGTGAGTTATACATACTTCGTAATAAGTAACATTTCATGGGTAGGTATATAATTTATAATCTGAATTTACCTTATTTCAGCAAAAGATAAAGTCTCTGTGTTATTTAACTCTTGGAGGATCAGTGGCGTACCAGTATATATATTTTAAGAAAGATTTTAATACCTACTATGAACAATATTTGCAACCAGCTAGCCAATTTCTAAGTCCTGAATCAGCGCATAAATTCGGAGTGTTTGCCTTAAAATATGGAATTTTCCCGCCAAACAATTACGAAGACCCTAAAGTTTTGGTAAGTTTTAAATAAATTAATTCTTTGCTTGCTTGTTGGTTTTGCGTGAACAGACTTTTAGGCCCAGATGAAATGATTGTCATATATTGCTCTTTACAGAAAACAAAGCTTCTAAATTATGAACTGAAAAACCCAATTGGCATAGCAGCAGGCTTTGATAAAGATGGTGATGCTGTACTAGGATTACAAAACTTGGGATTTTCTATTGTAGAGATTGGCTCGGTTACACCTCAACCACAGCCTGGCAATCCTAAACCGAGAGTTTTTAGGCTGCCCGAAGATGGAGCCGTCATCAATAGATATGGTTTCAATAGTGAGGGGCATGATAAAGTTGCTAAAAAACTCAATGAATTGGACAAAACTCTATTGGATAAAGCAGTGCTAGGGATTAATCTAGGCAAAAACAAACTATCCGAAGATGCTGTTGATGATTATACTCTAGGCATCAAAAGATTTTCTACAGTAGCTGACTATTTTGTCGTAAACATAAGCAGGTAGATATTTATTCTCAATGTATGGCTTTTAAAACACTGGCAACTAATACTAAAATGCTTATAGATTTAATAGGAACAGCTAACAATAATAGCACTTTAATATGATTATAATTACATTTTTGTTATTTCAGTCCGAATACTCCCGGTTTAAGATCATTACAGAAGAAGGAAGAGCTACAACACCTATTGGCTGAAATTAACAAAGTAAGAGAAGCAGTTGAACAGTTCAGCACTCATAAGCCGCCACTATTCTTAAAACTAGCGCCAGATCTACATATTGATGAAATGAAAGATATTGTATCTGTCATATCTAAAAAGGAGAGCAAAGTTGATGGTTTGATCATATCCAATACTACAATAGACCGACCCAAAGAGTTGACAAATAAAGAGTTTGTGAATGAAGCTGGTGGTCTCAGTGGAAAGCCCCTAGCAAACAAATCTACACAAATGATCAAAGAGATGTACAAACTTACTAAAGGTGTGTATTCTTTGTTACTTTCTTATTTATTATTATACAGTACCTGGTTTTTTTTTATATGACATTTTCTAAAAATGATTCCTAGCTAGATCAATTTATCGCCCCAAAACCACCTATATACTAAATTTCATGAAAATTGTTGGAGCAGATTCCGAGATTCCAATTATATATTTTATATATACAAGAATTGCTTGTTTAAAGATATAATATTCATAATATTTGCTTGGGCACTTCACTCATACAAAGAACTTGTACTGTATTATATGCCAATATCATAAAGTGGAAAAGTATAATTGTTTGTTTAATTCTAATAGGCTCCGGAACTGATCGACCGATTTGAGAACTTTTCTTTCAATGTTGGGAAGCTATATTATCCCTGAGTAATAGTTTGTTATTACTCAGTTTAGGCTAAAGTATTTGGCTATAGTTAGTTTCTATTTGCAACATAGATTATTTAAGAGACTGTGCGAAGCCAGGGTAGGATGCTAGTATTCTAATACAATCAAGTCATATCTGTGAATGAAAACTCTAGACATTGGCAACATAATATATAATATTATAAAATAAAATAGTTTACTATCCCAAAAGCATTATACATTATAACAAATATTTTGCCTTGTATTTTAATTAATAATACAAAAAGTTTTCTTGTGACTTGTCCATTAGACATATCATGTGTAGCATAATCCACTTCATAAACAGTAACAATGGGTAGTGTGATTATAAAGTTATTATCTAATTTTATATTAGTAGCTTCTTGATGTGGAAGCATACTACTTATCATATGAATATAAATTTTTCTTTAATTTTTTTAGTTTTAATAATTTATTAGAGTAAGGAATTAATAATTTGCCTGATTATAATTTTAGTAACAAGCTTACTAATTATTTAATGAGTATATTTTTTTGTTCTTTTTGTTTTAAGTATTTTATTAGATTATTGAAATACAAATTAGCTTGATTATAATTTTAGTTCCCAGCTTAATACTTATTTAAATAAATATTAATTAGTTGTGTTTGTGTTCCATTTAAATTTTTTGTGTATTTTTGTTTTGTTTTATGTATTTTAGTTGATTATTGAATCAATAATCCTATTCATATATTTTATTAGTTAATATAATTAAATAATCAAGAGTACCATCCTGTTAGAGAATATGAGTGTGTGATCTAAATGGGTGTGTGTGTGTGTAAGTGGGAAATAATCTTCTCATTTCCACCTTGAAATAAAATCATAAATCAATGTATAGGTTATCCATTGTCAATAGCAGCAAGTTATCTTGAGTTTCTCTAAAATCGTAACATAATTATGTTTTAGTAACTGACTCGTGGACTTTGTGATCTTAACCTATTCACATTTTATTTCAGGTAAGGTGCCTATTATAGGTGTAGGAGGTGTATTCTCTGGACAGGATGCTTATGAAAAGATCCTGGCAGGTGCTAGTGCTGTTCAAATATACACAGCATTAATATACAATGGACCTCCAGTTGTATCTAAGATTAAACAAGAACTTGCCGAGTTATTAGAAAAAGACGGCTACAAAAGTGTGAATGAAGCTATAGGAAAAGGTGTAAAATAGTTTGCATTTAACATCTTTACAAAAATTTTAGGTAATGTTTGTTAGTTATATACTCTGTAAATATACATAGAGCTGTACAAAATGTGTTTGTTATAACTCATAAGTTTTATTATTGTTATTATGACTTCTCATTGACCTCTTTCTCAGCACCTGAAAGTATAATTTTATGTTAATTATAACAAATGTTATTTGAAATCCAGTTTATTATTGTTTAACTATTTACCTATGAAACTGCACTTAGATAAGTGCGATTTTAAAAATTGCTTGCAATCATCAAGGTTATCAACACTAGCCAGACTAAACAAGACCAACGTCTGCAAGTTGGTTAACTCTTTCAGGTCCTTGATACCAGTATCTGTAACTTGAGAGCATTTAGATATTTGCAAATGAGTGAGAGTATCCTTAGCATGTGCTAAGCCTTTCAGAGCTCGATCATCAATGTATGAAGCATTGTGCAGAATTATTTTTTGTATCTTAGTACAGCCAACTGAAACAAGAAAATAAGTAATTAGAATGACTGACTGGTTATCGCATAATTGAAAAAACTGAACATTTTAATATTACTTAAATGCGGAAATCCATAATGTGAAATTCCCGAGTCAGTTGCATCAATTTCTTGTATCTTCGGCACACTTTGGTCTTCTGATGGTAATGAATTATAGTCTGATAGTTGTTTTCCTCCCGACCACATAACTTTGCCGCCGTTCCTCAGAACCCATTCGGCGCAGGCACGGTCTGGACCCAACTTCTTGATTCTCTCTGGATCAGGCTTATTGAACATCATGTTGACAAACTCCCAGAATGATCGTTTTTGTACATTGTGAGAAGGTAAGGGATTCGTTTGCATTCGCACACCCTGAAATAGAAGTATGTTATCATAGAAAATGTATTCCATTAAAACATTTTGATATTGAAAGTTGTCGAGAATGATGACAAATATATATTCACTCTGATGAAAAGTTATCATATATCATTTTAATCTGATCTTCTTATGTATCAATAGTTTAGAGGACAGGGGATGATACACAATAAATCCTCAAACTTATTTTATTATTTATAACAAATCCCTACTATTTGAATAATTAGCAGTTTTAAGTCACAAGGTGTCCGCTTACTTCTGGGCGCTTCACCTTAGATCACAATATCGCTTACCATCAGGTGAACTGTGATCAAGCGCAAGCCTATTAATAATACATTTTTAAAACTCGATTTCTAGATCCAATTAATACCTATTTGCAGGAGTCTCATACATAATTCTATCCCCTAAAAAAGGATTGGGAGTCCCTTTAGGGCAAACACACTACGCAACCTAGGGAATAAAATTATGACAAGCTTTTTTCTTTTATTTGTTGTACTATGTTGATAAATATCATACAAATAATTTTATCACACAATTACAAATGCGCAGTTCACTTACGCAACCAAACGCTTTTAACATTTTGGCAGCTATTAATAGTCTTGATAACTAAGGATCACTTAGGTAAGTTAAATAGATGTAATAACAGAATTTATTTTTAAGTATGTAATGCGATTTCTAAACTTCTAATTTGGTGTCGCTCAATTCAAAACAATCAATGTGGCCGTTCCAGGATTAGCGCAGAATTAGAGAGAGAATCTGTGGATACCACAGAAAAAAATCAAGAAATTACCAAAATGTCAATCCCAGTATATGTCAAATTAATTTCATGCAGTTCAATAGTTCAATCTTTCAGGTTTTCCCAGTGAGTTGGGTTTTCCGCCCAAATTTATGTAGAATTCAGGTGCTGAGGATTTTTGGGGAGAGATTGAAACTAACCAATAATAATAAAATCGTTATTTTCCGTAGAAAGAAAAATACTTATTTTCAGACTCACAGCCCATAGAGTACAATATTACGGTGTTCAGAAAAAAATATTCAAAACAAATCATTAAACATGACATATCATACATATCTCTTGATAACACAACAGCAAAAATATATTAAAGTTTATATGAATAAAACTTAGGGTATTATTGATAGTTCAATAAAATATATAAAAAAATATATTCAATAGGGTATTATTAATTATTCTAATATCAGAACCAATCACCAATGTAACATCAGAACTATTGATGTATTCATTGTTTTAAAACTAAATATTTATTCATTGTGATTGAAATGATAACCTAATGGACTACGTGATCGATAATTAGGGCATTTCAGGGAAATATGCAGTTTGTCGTCTGGGAAAAATTTCGCAAGGGCTGGCAGCACTAATTTCATGTTTTCTTTTTCAACTGCTTCAAAAATAACAAAAAGTTGTTTTGATTTTAGGAAAATCTCAAAATTCCCAGTGAATTTCTAGACAAACGTAATATTCATGTTAAGCTAAAATGTCTGAAACTTACGGTAAGCTTTTAATGATCAATTAGACAGATCAAATTTTCTAGCAATCACACAAAAATGATTATACAGTTTTAACTCAATTTACATTTAAGCTTGAATATTTGCTTGTTTTCCGGGTTGAAATGTTTCGTACGTGAAACTTCATGATTCTTGAGAGTGATAGCTTAAGGCATATCGCTCAATGGCTTAAGGTCACATTATCATTAAATGGTTGTGGCTATACTTTATAACCAGTAGTTGGTATCTAGCTTCCTAGGTGTAGGTATCCAAACCTTAAAGCAGAATAACTAGGTGTAACTCGATCCTACATATTTGGTGGCTTTTAAATATTGAATTTGTTACATTGTACTAGCTAAAGAGATATCACTTATGAAATACAGTTTTATAATATTCCAGATTACCTCTTCAAATTTCTAGTGATTGGAAGTGCTGGTACAGGGAAATCAAGTCTTCTCAACAATTTTATTGGAAATAAATGTAAGTACTTTGGAATAAATGTAAATACCTATTATACCTATTATTAAGCATATATACAATTTGTAATGGAAAGTTTCAAAAATATAAAAAACTGTCAATAATTATTATACAAATAATATCCATGCATGGGTCTCCAATATGTGTAATGTAATTTTTGAAACCCTGTATTTTATTTTCAGTCAAAGAAGATAGGTGTCACACTATCGGTGTTGAGTTTGGCTCCAAAATTATAAACATAGGTGGCAAGTCTACAAAGCTGCAGATATGGGACACAGCTGGGCAAGAACGGTTCCGATCTGTCACCCGTTCCTATTACCGAGGTGCAGCTGGTGCTCTTCTGGTTTATGATATCACATCTCGAGACTCTTTCAATGCTCTCGCAAATTGGCTACGAGATGCTCGCACTCTCTCCAGTCCAAACATATGCATACTTCTTGTTGGCAACAAGAAAGATATGGAAGAATCCCGTGAGGTCACATTTACTGAAGCCAGTCAGTTTGCACAGGAAAATGGTTAGTTGTAAAAATAATGTTTAATTAAATATGAGCACTTGAGCATAATGGTATTTCCGTTTCTTATCTTTGTCTGGAAACTGTTTCTTATCTTGTTTGGCTAAGTTGCTTATATTAACATTATAAACAATTCCATATTTGTTGGATTCAAAACAGAGAGGAGTAATATAATTTGAAGACATTTTACATTATATCTGCCGAATGTAAACATTGAAGTTATATAACTAATTTTATGTAAGGTTATATTTTTAGGGTTTCTTTGACTTTTTAAAATAATTATACATATTTGCTATTTAATTAAAAGATTTTTGTTTCCATTTCCAGAACTAATGTTTCTAGAGACCAGTGCTAAGACAGGAGAAAATGTGGAGGAGGCTTTCCTGAAATGCTCTAAAACTATTCTTGCTAAGATTGAAACTGGAGAGTTAGATCCAGAGAGGATTGGATCAGGGATCCAGTATGGTACAGGTACTTCAAAACGACTCTCAGTGCCTAAAAGGCCTGTCAAAACCCCATCAGACTGTGCCTGTCGTTTTAACTAAAACTATCAATGTAAGACTCTTAATTATTACTTAAATCTTAAAATCTCTGTTATAAATTATTATTGTATTATGCACTAGTGTCCTTCTTCAAGTTTAAGATAAATATAATTGTTGCCTAAGTATGTGTTTATGAAGATAACAAGCCTAAAGGTTCAAGTTGGCAGCTGATTACATGCAGCAACAGCAGAAGATGTGTCATTGTTTCATGTTGTCACAACATGACATCATTGGCACTACTTAGTCCCTAGTGTAGAGCTTCTCAGGGTGGAGCAACCCTTGGGTGCTTGCGGCAGCCAATCATTGTGTTGCATTCCATATTTATTCTGATAGTCAAGCTGACACAATGGACATAATAAATAAGGTTGCAGACTAATATGGCGTCGCCAGCGAACTAGAATAAACGGAAGAGTAACTCTATACAATTGACGCTTAGAATTTGAATCCATCTACGCACACATTTATACTGCTATCCCAACGAAACACAGATACCACACAAAGCTCGCACGCGATTGGTCAAGGTCACGCCACCGATACTAGACCCGCGGGTAGCTGTTTTGCCCGCCCACCGCGGTTTACGGTGGAACCATTTTATCGGCCAAGTTACTATTCTATTTCGCTGGGCGTCGCCCAGAACTGTCATTGTTTTATCTAACACTATTTATAGAGGCCATTATCAATGTGTGTGTGGCATTAGTTGCCATTGGCTTTTTTACCTGACTTTGGAGGCAGTAGTATTGCTGAGACACATCATTTGCTGGTGCTGCATGTAGTCTGCCAACTCGAGCCAATAAAGAAAACATTTGATAGTTCATATCCCCTCACTTCAATAATCATGAGTGTGATCATTATAAGGGAACCTTTAAATATTTTCTTATTGACTTTTGTTATACCTTAAATTTGATCTATGATTCTCATAGTGTAAGCAACATTTTTATTCATCATTGCAATTATAAATTGTTTATGAGTATATAGAAACTTATTCGAATTTCTATTGCGACATTCATATGGTTTTAAGAATATATTTAAAAAAAAGACGAATTTTAGGCTATGAATATTGAATTTTCCAGTGAGCAAAACTACATATAATTTTCATTTCACTTCCACATGTTAAATTTTGATTAAATTTAACATGTTTATTAACTTAATGCAAAACCAGCTGATCTCAATATTTCAAAATTTTTGCAAAACCCATGACACTTAGTTTGCCTATATGTAGTTATAAGTTTACCAAATCTAAAACTATAATGTAGATTGCTAAAACTATAAATTAATTTGCTCATTTGAACAATCTTGTCTTGACTATTGAATGACTACACTCATTTATTTAATGTTTTTAACATAATGACAATAAATTAGATCTGATTTCTGAATTGCTAGTAAACATAAGCATGCAAACTTCATAATTAAAATAAATGTTGCTATGAATATTGGTTTTTCATTAGATATCAATATGTTTGGCACATATAAATAATTATTTAGTGAAAGTCGCAATTCAGATTAAAATTAAGTTTTAAAACGAATTTATTTTTATCTATTAAAGTTACTAATATTATTTAACGATGTGTGTGAGGGTTGTTAATCTGATATTTACATCTGCAAAGATTGTGTTGAAACGTAACTCGAGCGCATATTACAGTCTCGGTCGGGTAACTATGAAAACGCCTGTACTTCTTTGTATAAGCTAAATTAACGGACTCAGGTATCGAGATATTTCAAGCCGCTCTAGGGCCTCTGTCTTGGCTTAACGACTGTTTGTACTAAGATTTACAGTCGGGACCTCTTTAGCGTGGCATCCGACTCTTTTCAAATTACAGTTTGGTCATTCAACCAAAGAGTCTCACTATCGACTATTACCTGACTATGATGATCTACAGGCGCTACAGTGTAATAACCATTCTCAGTTCAAGCATAAAAAACACTTAATATGATGTATTTTAAAAATTGCATAAGACAGCCTTGTAATTTACTCAATTAACAGTTTACCAAACATTTTCAACTGGGAGAAATTTGACTTATGTTAGTTTGTAATGAAGAAAGTTGTGATTTTGTGTATAATGTAGCAGCACACACAATAGTGATATAGATATGAAACGTTGTGCTTGTTTAAAAACATTGACCTGTACTATAGAGCGTTTATTTACACAAGAAAGTTATGTGTGTGTAAATAAATGCTTTATATGTTGCGCTTTTTTCATGTTTTGCTAAATATATTTTTGTATAATTAGTTTAATGTTAAATTCATGCAAAATCTATTCTCAGAATTTGTATCTGTGGACTAATGATATGTATAAGTGTAAATGTAAAATTGTTAATTAATATGTATCATGTGACCAGAGAAATAAATCTTAGTATTGTAAGAATTATGTATTATTTGTACACTGATTTGATTTATTAGTTAATATTTAAATTTATGAAATAGATAGATTTGTAACATTCCACCGTACTAGCATATGTACATACTCGTACAAACAATGCAAGTTCATAAAAAGCTTGTATAATTTGGATTTTTCCATAGTCACCCTGCTCTGTCCCCCTGGGGTTACAGATTGGTCAAAGATGTTTTATCTGTCCTTATAGCAATAATGGAACAATGTAATGCCAATCCCACCTTTTTTCGCGAGGAAATGCATTTACGCATCTCCTGCCACAAGCCCTGGGTGAGGCGGGCGGGGTACGTCGGGCTCGAGGGCCAGAGGGGCCGTCACTAGTCACTACCGACTACAACCTCACGGTGTCCTATCTCACGACAGGGGCTTTTACCTTCGAGTCTGAAACGACGTGGTGTATGTGTGAGCCAGTCTGAGGCATAGCTCCCGAATGCACCGAATTGATTTAGGTTTTTTGTTAGTTTGGTGTTATGGAGCGACGACGGTCTGCCCCCATCTAGCAAAGGAATATCCGCCCGGACAGATGTTGTGTCCGGAGACGGCCGTCCGACTGTCATGCATTGTAGCAAGGACCAGTCGTACGCGCGTTGAAAATACCGTTTGCGCGATTCAGTACAAGCGCTCTGATTGGTGGCGGGCGATGAAGTACGACAGAGATACCACAGTGTGTTAGTCGTGCAGTGTTTTTTCTTAGTTACTTTTGATGAAAGACGGCCCTAGATTGCCGCCACCACAAAAGAGCGTATTACTTATTTTTATCACAACTCCATCATTATGGTTATCAAATAAAATAATTTGACTCATTACAAATCCAAGATCGACCACAAACTATTGTCGAGATTCTAGTTCGCTGGTCGAGGGTATTCAACATTTTTTAGTAATCTTGTTGCCAAACTATGTCGGCAATCCCTCGATGTAATAATAATATACATATATGTACTGCAAATTGTTATGTTCCGGATTTACTATCAATGATCTTGCATCTACCCGGAGGTTAATTAAGTAGCGGATACTCGTAGCCTGTTTTGATTAGTCTACACTAATATTATAAAGAGGAAAACTTTGTTTGTTTGTTTGTTTGGTTGTGACGAATAGGCTCAAAAACTACTGGACCGATTTTAAAATTCTTTCACTATACGAAAGCTACATTATCCACGAGTAACATAGGCTATATTTTATTTTGGAAAAAAATAGGGTTCCGTAAGATATTTGGATTTTTCGGACACAAGCTGAAAAAAATCAACCAAAAAAGTTACTTATTTTGCGTACGCTGCCTAAACTACAAAAGATAGAACCATAAAATGTTGTAATAATTTGTAGATCTTATTAATATCTACAAAAAAGTCCGCGACACACTATATCTATCTATGTCGAGTAAGGCATAACAACCACATTTTTATTAAAAAATCTTGAATTTTTTTTGGCCTACATTTAAACGCGTTTATTTTACTCATGCTATTAATTCTTATCAAAATAAATTATTTCATCAATAAGTACAGTTTATGTTGATAATATTTGGTCTTTGAATGATTAAAATTGGACGTTCGGTTTTGAAGTTGTGGTGAAATTAAAATATTACGATCAGTGCACTGCGGGACTGCAGGCAGAAGTGAACACTTTTGCCGGGAGCAAGACTTAGCGCTTTGCGGGCGGTCCTTTTGTTAGTTCTAATCTACACTAATCTTCTTATATATAAAAATTCCGTGTCACAGTGTTTGTTACCGTACTCCTCCGAAACGGCTTGACTAATCTGTACCAAATTTTATATGCGTATTCAGTAGGTCTGAGAATCGGCTACTGTGAATTTTTTATACCCCTAAGTGATGAGGGTTGTTCACCCTTAAATATTTTTTTTTTAATTTTTCGAGGTTTTTTTTTATTTTGTTTTTTATAATGTGGCGTTAAGAAATACATACAACCCTACATTTTTATTTTTTTATCATCAACACCTATATTTCTAGGGCCAATTTAGTATTTCAATCATTTTTCATCTCGCTTGATAACTGATCAAAATAGTGTCTCTAACTGTTCTTCGAGTAAAAAACTATTTTTTTTTTGAAGATAATTACTAACAAAATTTAACCTGATATATGCTTTTTTTTTAATTTTTGTTGACGAGGGGGAAATCTTCAACAAGATACCTGGCTACGATGGAGCGCAGACAGGTTTTGTGGGATTTGTACCCACTAAAACCCCCCGGTAACCTGCCTCTGTGCTTAACGGAAGTCTCTGGGTTCTTCCGTTTTGGAACTCTAACGATTCTTAACACTGAATATCTAAATATATTACATTAAAAACAGTATGAATTTAAAATACTATGTAGAAACTCAAAGATAAAAGAATTAAAGATAATAAAATTCAAAAAACTACTCAACCGATTTGAAAAACTCTTTCACAGTTGGGAAGCTAAAATATCCCCAAGTAACATATTATAAGGCTATTTTTGTTGTTTCCAATAATATTTAGTTATTTAATTAACCGTGCGAAGCCGTGGTGGGCTGCTAGTACACTTATATAAAGGTACTTCACCTGATGATGAAACATGGTGACTCTCTAATATCATATTATTAGTTGGCACGTGACGGTTTACTAATCATCCTATAAAATAATCTAAAAAAAATCAGATAATTAAATAATAAACATATATCATTATTTTAAATTCATTTATTCTTGATTTAAGTAACATTTCTATAGGTACAAACGACCTGACTAAACGATATTCGCCTTAGTGGCACAAAAAAAAAATTAAAACAATTATTAAAATTATATAGGCTTGTAGTAAAATTTCCAAACACAAACTGGATTTAGTACAGCGCTTAAAATGTAAGTATAACTTATGTTTATTCAATCTATTTTGTAAAGTATGTTAAATGTGGGATTTAAATATGATTGTAAGGCTAAGGTTTGACACTCCAAAAGATCAGGGACGAAATTTATTACAAAATAGTTTGCTTACATAACATTCAAGATACCTTTGGAATGGTATTTTTTATAGTTTACACCAGTTCGACTTTGTGTGCAGATTACCTACGTAACATTTCACATAATTTAATTATTGATTGTTATTTATAACTATTAAGTATTTTTTGTTAAAATTGAATTCCACTACCTATCTGTACCGTGTTTGTCAGACTTTGGGAAATACGAATAAGTGTGCAATATAATATGTGATTTTTTTTTATTTTATTTAAAGTGACTGTCGTTGTCCAATTTATTGAATGAATGTATAATTGAGCAAACAATTACATACTCGTAATAAGCACACAAAATATATAACGTTTTCTCTATCCGTATTTAAACAATAAGTACTTTGTTTCATCGTAAGTCTGACAGTTAAACTGTACTGCAATAAAATTATTGTACTTTATTTTGTTATCAATCAAAACCAACTTCAGAATTCTTAAACGCCACCTTGAATAGTATGTATTAATATAAATAAATAAAATATTATATACCCCGTGCACATAAAAATATTGTTTATTTATAGCCTATGTTTGTATCCATTTTAAATGTATATTATTTTAGCGACATAGGGCAGATAGTCACAGCGGGACACTTTTAATATAATTATGTATTTACAATTAACTTAAAAATACTTAAAATACTTAGAACATGATTACAAAGCATGCAACAAAACGTAACAATCACTCACACAATCTAAAAACAATATACCTAAACTGAAATGCACCTACTTTGTATCTAGGAACTATACAAAATATAAATATGATTAAAATTATTTATTGTATCTAATGTCTGTTTGATTTTTCAGTATATTGCGATTATAATAATAACAAATAAACAAATACAAAATAAAATAAGTACAAAAAAAGCGATATTAATTATTGTTCTATGCCAAAGAAACTTTAAGATACAAAATAATGAATAAACCTACTTGATGAATAAATACTCCTAGTTCTATCACAGTAAAATATCAAAACGTTTTATGTACAAATTTGCAATGTATTTAAAAATAAAAAGAAAGTTAATTCAGTAATAAAATTGTCTGTCTGATAAGATTACCATAGTATTTGAAATATTCCCAACCAAAAGTTGTTATATTAGTCTGTTTTAATGATTTATTTAATAATGGAATGATCAAAGATGAAACTACTTTTAGGATGCGGTACCTTTTGAAAGTACCTACTTAGTATAAATATTGAGATTCCCACGTAGATTGGGCTACATGCAGATTCACAAATATGTTTCCGTGGACATCAAACCATACAAAATTCATATAATATTTATATTAAATTTATCTAATATATGTATATTGTATATACCTCTGGCTATCTGACATATAACAGTTTGAAATAACAGCAACGACACCGCGTCTTTGTGATTTTTTTATAGAGTTTTTAGTAATATATCCAATAAAATATATATTACTTAAAATTCATCAATACTAAAAAAGAGCTTTCTCTCCAATACCTCTGTACATTGCTTAAACTACTTATTGCTAAATTAACAAAATATTAGTCACTGTTGATAATGTTTTGGGCCAAAGTACTGTGTGCTGGCTAAAATAGGCACTGCATCAAATACTCTCGGAGTATGACACGACACTAAGATCCTTTTGATTTGTTTTTAAAAGAACCATCACAATTTTTGTTGATAGCTCGATCAGTCTTCAACTACTTTTCATTTATGTTGATATTAAATGTGATTAAAAGAAAATAGCCAACTTCCAGTAAATTGTGACTAGACTACACTAATAAATAAGTACAAAGAAACTCCACAACCCAATTTAAACAATAACGAGACCGTTCATACTTTGAATCTTAGTGCCTAACCACATTGGAAATCGGTCGATGAAATACTAACTAGCTTTCAGCAAGAGAGCGAACACTAGAACGCCAAAACTAGCACACAGCGGCATAAGACTCTAAATAAACAGAATTAGTCTTACTTTGAAAGGTACTAAAACAGCCTAAACCTTTAATGTACTTACGCCTTAATTTTTCTAAACGGATGCGTTGATTTTCTTACGCATCAATAAACTATACTTCTAAAACTTGTTTGTAAAAAGGTTTAAAACCCGCTAAGATAAGATAATAAGATTAATCTAAATTAACCCTGAAGCTGTGTAAATAAAGTGTAATAAAGCGGATGTGTTGATGTACGAGGCAAAGTCCATTGTCGGTCAGCTAGGCTGCGTCGCCGCGGGGGCAGAGATCGCGGGGGTATCGCTGGGAAGGTTACTTGGCGCCCATAACCTCGCGGCAGGCCACTGCCGCCACCAACGCCGCGCCGCGCCCGCTGCCATCCTCGGACAGCATCAGGTCGAACTGGAATTCAAGCAAATGACACATCAAATATTTATTATATCTTTGAACACACGTATAAATTTAAAATTTAGGAAACCGCTGAGAATATTTTGCGGTAGCGACCGTCTTGGATTTAAAAATTGTCTTAGTGTAGGTATGTATTCTACTAATCAAGCCGTTTCGTTCATGTGAAATAATATGTAGGTAAGTACTCGTTCTCCGGAGTGTTTCCCGGAAGAACGCGGAGACCTCCGTTAAGCAAGTACAAGTTATTATTCTGTGGTTAAGCACAGAGGCAGGTCACCGGGGGGGTTTTAGTGGGTACAAATCCCACATAATCTGGCTGCGCCCCATCATAGCCAGGTATCTTGTCGAAGATTTCCCCCTCGTCAACAAAAAAAAAATAAAAAAGGTAAGTACTCGTATTCCGCAATATTGCGGCGGCGCCCATCTTCGACCGATTTTCACATATTATGTAAAACACACCTTTCAAACAAATAAAACGAAATCGGTTCGTCCCTTAGAATAACCTTTTTGGTTCATCCGGTCGGAACACTGAGATCGGAAGCTTAAAATATATTGAAATAACCAGACTGCCGGTAAAAAATTGTATCTAGGTATGGCCTGATCACAGCGACACACCCTTGGGGTTTTGGCGCATTGTTATCTTTATTATACACTGTATTTATCAAATCTCATCAGCCGCATTATCTGTATATAATTATCGATATATTAGTCAGCTTGATTACTACAATATCTTTAATTATGATGGACTCGCATCTCTATGATAGGTAATTCATACCTATCGTATTTGTCTTAATATGATCCTAGATACTCGTATGCTCAGAATACAGAAAGATGTATTCTGAGCTCGTATGTTATGGAGACTCGTATGCTCAAGAAGACTCCAGAAATTAAGTAGAAAACTTGTCTTGTAAATATGAAACTGGGTTTGGCTAAACCTGATTGTTTATTGGAATATTAGCGATTGCGACGAGAGCAAAGTTCGACATGTGACCTTTATTTCTATTATATTATGACAACATTATCTCTGACGCTTACGATAAATGTTTGTCGAATAATAACGTAAAAGGGGCTCGCCTCGGCATTCATAAACAAGGACTTATCAAAGTTGATAGCGGAGTTCAGAGGGCATGTTTAACTGATACTGAGTATGTTTGGATGAGTCTGTAACCTTCTAGATAGATCAATATATTCTTCTAAAAAGCCTGGTATAATTCCATCAATTCTATATCAGTCTGATACTGTTATCTCAGTCTAGACGTCATATTATTTTTGGCGAAGTGTGTGGTCGTTATCATCTATTTTGCTTGCCTTGACTTAGCTAATATTATCTTTCACTGTCGCGGCAATATTAGATCTTTTTATCAGAAATGCGACGGAATCCTTTGAGCTTGACTATAGTCTTACTTAGCAGGATTTTGTAATCAGTCAAAACACTTAAACATATGTATGTAGGTATCTGCTTTTTAATTTGTGTTGGTCACAATGACTAGACATTTTCTTTATAAGACTTGATAACAGCTTTGTAATAGATATTAAGACGTAAGTACACTAAGTGTAGTATGTATTATATTCATTATGTAAGCATGTGGCAAAAAGCCTTATATGATTGGGCTAGTGCCGTGGTTATTATCTTACATGATTATCAGTTCCGCTGTTTGTCACAGTAAATCTGTCATAAACGAGCATAATATGAGAAGCCTTAGCTCGTCTTGAAGACTACTTACTTACATCTGAACTCTGCTTTCGTGAGTACGAATCGAGAGTAAAACTAAAAATATTTGCAAGTTGGCTACTCTAAAACTCTCAAGCATATGATATGGCCTGTAGAAGTCTTAAGAGGTTGATGATGAACTAGTAGAACTTGGGCGTAGGACGGTGGCTAGCATGTAATTAAATTTAATCTAAATATTTTTAATACGTCTTATTACGAGTATATCATTGTTAATTAATCAAAAAAATATTTACGTACTCGTATGTACATATCTATGTAGGTCACTGGAAGGTACTCTAGCCTCCAAGGCATGGGCGCGAATGCGTCCAGTTTGAGGGTTAGTGAATAAGTTTAAATGTAGAGGCAAATATTTTTTTTTATTGATGAATAGGCTTACGTTTGACCGCAGCTTGCCTGATGTTAAGCTTAACTGTGGTCTAAGATGTAACACGCTTGCCTAGAAGGAACCTATTTACTCTAGATTCGAAGACCCCCAAATTGTACTTCTCGGGAAAAAGAGACTCAGAAAGAGAGTTCCAAAGCTTCGCAGTTCTCACAATGAAGGTCGAAGCAAAACGCTTTGTGCGAATCCTTGGAACTTCGACAGTGAATCGATGTCTCTTCGCTGTACCCCTGCTCGTTCTAATGATTAAGTTGTCGTATAATTACCGTGAGGCCAGGGTTGACGAGCTGCGCGATCTTCTCACACATGAGCGCGTGGAAGTGTGGGTGGAACCTGTAGACGGAGCCGTCGATGCCGACGGTGACGTGGGGCTCGTTCATCTTGTTGAGCAGCACGGCGATGCCGGCCGACACGAGGTGCGCGGCACGACGCGACACGCACTCACACACGTGCCGCACTGCCGCCATGTCGCACTCCGTCGCGTGTGACAGCCCTGCAGGAAACGATAGGTTCCTTTGTTAATTTTAACTAGCTGCGACTTTTTTATTCTTATGAGCTAAGTGGCCAAACTCTAGTGTCGAGAGTTTTCAAGCCGCCCGAAGGCCTTCGACTTGACTTAACGACTGCTTGTACTAAGACTAACGGCCGGATTCTACAATTTAACGTGTCATCCGACCCAGATGAAAATACCACTTTAAATACGACATATGTAATTGTGCATGGTCCCCCATCCAAACACCATCCGCAATAATCCGCATCGATCGTTGCTTAGCTTCGATGATCACGTCAGATCATCTTAGCTAGCCGCGCTACAAGCGCTAATCCGGGATGAAAGTGGTATATACGCTAATGATCATAAAACGCTGATCTGCAGACATTTTTTTTTAATTGGAGACGAGTGACAACTCCTCTACGCCCAAACAGCTGCACCAAAACTTCCGCTTTCATAATGTTATTGGGATGTTTTTTGTGTTAATCGGTACCTACTATTTAACCTCATAGTACTTGAGTAAAAGGTTGTAGGTATATTACACAACACGTGGGCACAGCTTTTATCAAGTGTAGTTTCATCATGATTGATGCAAAGAATTGTTTGCATAACTGTTTACACCTATGACTTGAGACATGTTATGAAAATGTTTCTATTTTGACACCTCGTCTATTCGTATTTTGCACGCTAGAACTTTGACAGGTATAATATCCTGTCTCTTTATACAAGGTGTTTATATCTTTGATTCTATCCTGTTCTACATTGTCATCTATACCAATATTATAAAAAGGAAAAGTTTGATTATTTGTTTTTTTTTTGTTTGTTTGTCGCGTTCAGAAACTACTGGACCGATTTGAAAAATTCTTTCACCGTTGGGAAGCTACATTATCCCCGAGTAACATAGACTATGTTTCTCTTATAATATGTGATTCTATCCCGTTCCTTTATACAAGGTGTTCCGTTGTATTTGATTCGATCCTGTCCCTTTATACAAGGTGTTCCGTTGTATTTGATTCTATCCTGTCCCTTTATACAAGTGGTCCATTGTTTTTATTATAAAATGCGTTCCGTTATCTTTCTTCGTTATTCTTTCCTTAATATTTTTTCTATACTGTTCTTTTATACAATGTTTTCTATTATTTTTGACTCTATCATGTACAAATAACGTAGATATATGTATGTGTCTTCTGTGTCTGAAATAAATGTGTTCTTTCTTTTTCTCTTCGTACCTTGATACAATTTGTTCCATTATTTTTGAGACTATAAAATATGTATAACGATTGATTGTACCGGTTGCACAAATCCATCGACGAGTTCGTAAACACGCTCGGTATCGGATCGCTTGAAACAAGTTTTGCAACTTAACCTGCAGTAATGCGGAACACGCGTAACCTTACATAGCCTAAAACAAGTCGCCAACTTGCAACAAGGTTTTATCTACTTCTAACAAGATAATTAACTATACATGTACACTAGCTTTATAATTTCCGACATCACGTGAGTTGTTTTATCGCTAACCCGCTTTTTCTATCAGTAAACATACCTAATTGTTTCCTCATAGTTGAGCAAAAAATATTTTTTTCGCAGTCTTTTCTTGGAAAAGTTTTATCTCCCTTTGTTTTATGAGTTTAGATTTTCATAAGTTTACACGTGTGTCCTTTTGTTTAAAAATTGCTACTTAGTATAAAGTTGAAAATTCTGACTTAGAATGAACCAATTGGTCATAATTGAATACTTTTGAAAGAGTTGTTTATACGCTTTACAGTTCTTGTGTATGTCACGTTTCTTATCACACGTTTTTTAGGATTCCGTATTTGAAGGGTACCGATGGAATCCTATTACTGAGACTTCGCTATCCGTCCATCAGTCTGTCTTTTGTGTGTCACCAGGCTGAATAATATAAATTGTGATTGTTAGTTGAAACTTTCATAGATGATGTATTTCGTTGCCGCTATAACAACTATCTAATAGTAAAACAGAATAAAATAAATGTTTAATAATTGAGGGGCTCCCCAAACATTACATTACATTACATTACAAACTACATTATGTGCATTTTTTAAATAAAAAATGGTACGGAACCCTTTAAGCACGAGCCCGACTCGCACTTGGCCAATAATTTATTTATGATGTGCAGTTTTTCTTGTTGTGTTTTTGTTACATTACAAAAATAAATGGTCACATTGTATGCACGATGTTTTTCCTGACAAAGCATCTCTTTTGAAATTAGCGAAGCAAATTATTGCAGTGACTTTGTACGAATTAGCCAAATTTGCTTTGGTGTTTGAATGTTTGGATGTTGGTACTGGCTTAGAGGCCGCAATAAATAAAACAACTTTATAAAAATAGTTTATAACAGACCTACGATCTCAGAAATAATATTAATAACTAGTATATATAGCAGATCGTCCCGGCTTCGCACGGACGTTAAAATAATCTAAGTTGCAAAGAGAAACACAATATAACCAATGTTACTCAGAGATGATGTACGAGTACATAGCTTCCCAACGGTGAAAGAATTTTTTAAATCGGTCTCGTAGTTACGGAGCCTATTTGCGTCAAACTAACATACAAAAATTCTAACTTTTCCTCTTTACAATATTGGTATAGATTAATAGCAAATCATACTTATTAATTAATAATCTATAATATAAAAAAACTAGCTGACCCGGCAAACGTTGTTTTGCCTTATCAATTATTTTTATTCTAGATTCTAGACAAATTCTAGTATAATTAAAATGTTACTTACTTATTATAAGTGTGTATGGTATATGCGTGAAATGGGTATGGAGCGCTATGAACAAACGTTAAGGAAATATAAAAATAACAAACGCCAAAAAATATTATGTTTAAGTTTTTATAGTTTATTACCTAAAATGACATATCACATATTAATTACGACAGGAACAATAACAAACAACATCAATCTTTTAATGCTATAGTGTGAACCTTATCCATAGCACCAATTGCCTCTTTTAAATGAACATTATATTCAATATTGAGCTCATATTGGAATGCTAGACGCAATAAAAATCTTTTTAAAACAAATAACCGACTCCAAAACCATATCTATTTAATAGTGTCTATTTTAACAAACTTTAATTTGTTCTTCTTAGATGGCACCGACGCCAAGAATACAGGATAAATAAAACTTGAAAATAGCATTTTTATAAGTAAATCAAATAAAGTCTTCGATAGTACTTATGTGTAGGCATAAAAATATTTTTTACTTTTTAGATACAGTTAAAATTTATAAATGTAGGTATGATTTTGAAGTCTGTTATTTGTATAATACAATTTCATTGTAAAATTTTTAAGGTTAGTAATGATATTTTTCCAAAGTTTTAGTATTCAAGATTTTTTAGCGATTCCCTTCGAGCCGTTACCGAACAAATTACATAACATTTGTAGTGTCATAAGCTATGACCCAAAACGTCATAGAACCAAACGTGAGCGAAGCGAGCCGAATTCGAGCGTAGCGAGCCATGCGCGAGCGAAGCGAGCTCGAAAATTTTTAGCATATTTGTTTGAGCCGTTTGAGCATAAAGAAGTCCAAAGCAGAACAAATTACATAATATTTGTAGTGTCGTAAGCTATGACCGAAAACGTCGTAGGACCAATCGCGAGCGAAGCGAGCCGGATCCGAGCGCACGGAGCTATGCGCGAGCGAAGCGAGTGCGAAATTTTTTAGCATATTTGTTTGAGCCGTTTGAGTGTAAAGAAGTCCAAAGCAGAACAATTTACATAATATTTGTAGTGTCGTAAGCTATGTCCCAAAACGTCCTAGGACCAATCGCGAGCAAAGCGAGCCGGATGCGAGCGCAGCGAGCTATCCGCGAGCGAAGCGAGCGCGAAAATTTTTAGCATATTTGTTTGAGCCGTTTGAGCATAAAGAAGTCCAAAGCAGAACAAATTACATAATATTTGTAGTGTCGTAAGCTATGACCCAAAACGTGCTAGGACCAATCGCGAGCGAAGCGAGCCAGATGCGAGCGCAGCGAGCTATGCGCGAGCGAAGCGACCGCGAAAATTTTTAGCATATTTGTTTGAGCCGTTTGAGCATAAAGAATTCCAAAGCAGAACAAATTGCATAATATTTGTAGTGTCGTAAGCTATGACCCAAAACGTCCTAGGACCAATCGCGAGCGAAGCGAGTCGGATGCGAGCGCAGCGAGCAATGCGCGAGCGAAGCGAGCGCGAAAATTTTTAAGCATATTTTTTCGAGCCGTTTGAGCATAAAGAAGTCCAAAGCAGAACAAATTACATAATATATGTAGTGTCGTAAGCTATGACCCCAAAACGTCCTAGGACCAATCGCGAGCGCAGCGAGCTATGTGCGAGCGAAGCGAGCGCGAAATTTTTTAGCATATTTGTTTGAGCTGTATGATTATAAAGAAGTCCAAAGCAGAACAAATTACATAATATTTGTAGTGTCGTAAGCTATGACCCAAAACGTCCTAGGACCAATCGCGAGCGAAGCGAGCTGGTTGCGAGCGCAGCGAGCTATGCGCGAGCAAAGCGAGCGCGAAAATTTTTAGCATATTTGTTTGAGCCGTTTGAGCATAAAGAAGTCCAAAGCAGAACAAATTTAATTTCATAATATTTGTAATGTCATCATCATATTTTTTGAAAATTTTTTGCTCATACGTTCGGGGTCTAGTTTATTAGTACATCAAATTTTATAACTTATTCTACGAAGTGATCAGGTTCATATAAGTTATGGTGTCGAGAGTTTTTTAAGTCCCTTCATTAGTTTAACGAATGTTTGTACTAAGAGGACCTACAATTTAACGTATAATCCGGTCCACAGTAGCGCACAGATGAAAATACATTTTTTTACAACAGTCATGTGCAGGAGAGGTTATGCAATAAAGCGACTTACACGCGGGTGGAGCCGCGGGCAACAGCTAGTAGTTCATAAGAGTGTTGCATTGAGATAGCAAAATGATAATTGTAAACAATACTACTACATACGATACATAAACAATAACGAAGGTCGAAATTTGTGTAAACAGTGAGAGAAGTCTTTGAAGAAGAATTTTGTGAGTGAAACAGGAGAACAACTTCAGTCTATGGCATAGTGTGGCATTTCACTCACCAGTAAAGTAAAGGCGCGGCAAATTTTAAGTTTGGTAATACTTAGCATATGTATATCAGGTTTAATTTTGTGAGTTATTTTCTTCAAAAAAAAGATAGATTTTTACTCGAAGTACAGTTAAAGACACTATATTTGATCAGTTATCAAGCGAGATGAAAAATGAATAAAATACTAAAATCGCCATAAAATAGGGGTTGATGATAAAAAAGTAAAATTTTTGGGTTGTATGTATTTTTTAATGCCGCTTTATATAAAATTCAAATAAAAAAAATTCGTCGAAAAAATAAAAACTATATTTAAGGGTGAACAACCCTTATCACTTAGGGGTAAAAACGTTACACAGTAGCCGATTCTCATACCTACTGAATACGTATATGAAATTTGGTAAAGATCAGTCAATCCGTTTCGGAGGAGTACGGTAACAAATACTGTGACACGGAAATTTACTAAAATGGCCATAAAAAAATAGGGGTTGATGATAAAAAAGTAAAAATTTAGGGTTGTATGTATTTTTGAATATCGTATCATAAAAAAATAAATAAATAAAAATTTGACAAAAAAATGAAAAAAAAAATTGAGGGGTGGACCACCCTTATTATTTAGGGGTGTGAAAAATAGATGTTAGCCGATTCTCAGACCTACCCAATATGCTTACCAAATTTCAGAGGAATCGGTCAAGCCGTTTCGGAGGAGTATCGAGACTAACATTGTGACACGAGAATTTTATATATAAGAGATAAGTCGGGTTTTCCTTCCTGACCCTATAACTCCAGAACGCACGAACCGATTTCCACGGTTTTGCATTTGTTGGAAAAGTCTCGGGCTCCGTGAGGCTTGTAGCAAACAAAATTCAGGGAAAATTTCAACTTTGTAGCGAAACGGAGTTCGCCGGGTTTGCTAGTTGTATATAAATATACGGTGAACATACTTGACTGACTGATTTTGACTTCAGTTCAGGTATCCTGGCTCTAAGGCGCAAAGAGGGAACACCGTGGAGGTTTTAGTCGGTAGTAGTCGCCACTCTGGCACCGGTCCGACATACCCCGCCGCCTCCCCCGAGGATTGGCGGGTATGCGTAAATGCATTTACTCCAAGCCAAAAAAAAGGGTAACCATACTTGAGTTATTTATGTTATGATATCTCCACTTACCAAGTTCTTCAAGAACATCCATACAGCTTGTGTAATCTCCAAGTTTATCCGACTCGATCTCCGAAACGTATTTAGTGTAGAAGCTGCCTCTTTGGAACAACAGGTCGGAGCCTCGGCCGCCAAATAACAAGCCCATCCGGGTGAACTTGACTAGTGCTAGTCGTACCAACTCGCCCATGTACATTCCAGAGATCATCTTCTCTTGACTGAAAATAAAATAAGATACTTAAAATATGTGTTGTGAATTAGACAGTTTGTTTGTTTTGGAACATTCTGTATTAACATGCAACAAATCTTCTTCTCCTTCGTATGAGCTAAGTGGCCAAGCTCTGGTGTCGAGAGTTTTCAAGTCGCCAGAAGGCCTCTGGCTTGGTTTAACAGCTGCTTGTACTAAAACTAACAGCCGGGAGCTACAATTTAACGTGTCATACGACCCATGGTAGCGCCCAGATGAAAATGCCACTTGAAAAATTATAGTCCTGAGCATGGTCTTTTATCTCAACACTGTTTACATCGACCGTTGCTTAGCTTTGATGATTGAGACTGATCACTTTAGCTAGCCTAGTTGCAAATTAGATCCCGTTACAACGCACTAAAAATTAAGCCACTATCTGACGAAGCCGAAATGCTATACAAATTAGTTATTTATTTTAGAAATAAGTCGTAGATTCTAGAAGTAAGCCATAGAATAGACAGAAAACTTTCAAGAAATAATAAATAGAGCACTTTCCTGTTTTAGAAAAATATTCGTGACTAGCGCAAATTTCAGCGCTTATCTGTCATCAACTCGTAATATAGGTACACAAATATTTATTTACTGTCTCGATTGTTTGTTTAACACTTAGGTTGTGCTTATAAGTTTGTATAAGACAGATTTTAGCATAACAATTAGATCTTTCCTTTGTTTTCTTAAAACATTTTCAGTCTTGGCATACTCGTGGATATTATATGTGAAAACGTGAATCATGGATAGTTAAATTAATGAAGGCTTGACGTAGACCATGTATTATCACTTCACTTTACATGAGCTATAACTAAATAAAATACCTACTGGTAGGTAATGTAAGGAAAATGTTTTAAGTAAAGTGGCATTTTTAAGGCGATATTGTGCCAAGTTTAGCTGCCCCATACATATTTAAGCGAAGCGCTTGAATCACGGCAGTATATACCTAAGCAGATATTTCATTAAATAAAATCTTTTAAAATCAAAAATTAACAATTAAATTATAAGCTAATTCTTAGATAATATAATTTCCTAGGAAGATTGATTTTAATTTCTTTATTACCTACTTTCAGAAGCACGGTATTTTTTAATTTTAAAACAACTATTAAAGAAACTATTAATCTAGTTATACGTGATTGTGTTTTGGAACTCAAATGATTCTTAACACTGAATTAAATATAATACCACTGAAAAAAACGGTGGCTAATGGTAGATATCATTTACGCAGAATTTTTCAAATAAGTTTACTGTCGTACTGCCTTAAAGGTTAAATTTTACCGATATAATTACATTAGATACGTTATTAGTTAGTTGTTCTAACATGTCTTGTAGTTATGATGAGACTCATCACTTTATAGCCGTTATTACAGATAACACAACTCATAATCTCTCTACGCAATTGTTTTACTGTAACGATAAACTCAAGATGCTCTTCAGTCACATAAACAGATAATGTTGTTTTCGACAACTTAAAAGAAACATTTTTGTTTACACAAATTTGATCATAAAATTGGACTCCTACCATTATTATAAAATCCCGAAAATACGATAAGTTTTAGCTGCAACTTTTCTAGTTTCGTCCAATTCTTTTCAGTTTACTTGTACTTGTGCTTATACGAGTATTCTTATGTGAAAATTCCATTGGTAGGTGATTTATTTTCTAGATAAAACGAGGAATGTAATAAAGAGGCGACAAAATAATGTCGCCTCGTTCCTTTAATTCATAGAAGCTGAAATGAAATGCTTGTGTAGGCACATTTGCGCATTGGTGGTATATAAGCCTTTCGTAAAACTAAAAAAAATATATATATTATGGTCAGCACTTTTGAGGTCTAATATTGCCAGAAAATTTAAAAAATGGTACCTACTAATTTTAATATGAACCAAGCTATCAGTTAGAACTTTACACATCGCACGTATCGATTATATATTGCTCTCAAAAATGTACTAAGTGTACTCACATCTGTTTTCCAGGGTTTATGGAATTGTTGTCGACTTCCCGGTCGAACTCTGTCCGGATGATGTCCAGCATACCATCGTCCCCGAAGGCGCCCCACTCAGTATTGATCAAGAGCTCTTGCTTGCCTGGTTCTCCGTCGAACATATCGCAGTTTTCCGTCTTCTCCACGTAGCAAGCATTGCTGCCGGTTCCTGGATGATGCAAGGTTAGTTTGATAACACGTTCTTTTTTTAAATTGATCCAAAATTTTCTTATAGGTATATCAAAGTTGTGCTAATTCTGATAAATCTAGTTGGTATTGATTGTTAGAGCAGATAAATGTCATTTGTTTCATTAGACAAAAATGTCGAGTCCAAATCAGACAGAATTTTAATAACTGTATAAGTGCAGTATACGTATACAAACGACTTTGCAATTAAAAGCATTTGCAAAATTCATCCTCCAAAAGAGATCATCCTTGTTGATCTCTTTTTGGAAATATCAATCTGTATCTCTACTTTCACCATTGTAGTCCAATTATTATTGTTTATCGAATCGATTTATACCAGAAAGCATGTCATTAAATAATTATTGAGTTTCTCTAATTAGCGATATGTCGCTTACTATCTCTTAGAGTATCGTGTGTACTACTTTCTTGGTTAAATCGACTGGAACTACACACAATGAAGCTACACAATAAATCTACATGTACAGGTATTTTATTCTCAAGAAAAATACGAAAAAATATAAGAACATGCAATACTATGGTATAAATTTGCAAAACAAGGTATTATTACATAGTATGTATATTATAGGTTAGTCAGCACATAATTATTATCTGACTCTGTATATCAAACAATTGCACTCTTATAATCTGTTTATTTTGCAAGGTCGCATAAAAGATGCTGTGACCATAAGATTTGTTTTTTCGGGAACCGTGCAAAGTGGATACGTAATAAAATTTACTTATTTATAAACAATTGTAGCTTAAATTTAGTAATTATTTCACCATGCTAATTAAACATGCTAAATATATAAATGTTAGTCGTAAAATCACATCCATTTTGACGTCATTATATGCGCCACGTGCGTAACTGTAAACACTGCATAGATCATCGCATGTCATAAGATTACAGGCGTGTTTGTCAAAGCTCATATCTGAACAGTGTATCAGTGACGTTATTATACAGTGTAAACTCTATTTAACAACACTGAAGGGACTGTGCATTTTATGGTTATAGAGAGTATCGTTAAATGGAGAGAATGTATTATTGTATAGAATACAAGCCAAATCAAGTAAACTAATTGATTTTGACGCTTTAAAGTGTGACATGGAGTTTACACTGTATTTGTACTCAAAACTAGAATGTGTTATGCCCACTATTAACCACCAGATATATAAAGAATAACACACAAATCCAAAAATAATAAGGTAAAACCTACCAACAATGAGGCCTATTTTGCAGTTGTGGTTTTTCCACGCGCAGGACATGAGAGTTCCCGTTGTGTCGTTCAGAATTGCGCAAATGTCAATCTGTACGTCCTAAGGAGTGAGAAGACATGCATTTTAAGAAAAGAGAAAGATGACATTCCACAGTTTTAGCTGATGTATTTATCATATTACGTTGAAGATGATTGATTGTAGAGGCTTTCAATGAATTTTTACCAACCCAGTAGGTATTTTATAATTGTGTAACCGTTTATAGTTTAAAAACATGCGTTGCTTTAGATTGATAGAATAGACAGACAATTAAGAAACAAGACATTTTAGAGCAAAACTTTGAAGTAAGTAAAATGATCAAAGAATTTGTTTCCGGAAATAGTAAATAAAGAACGAGAGAGCTCAATGAAATAGTTGTCGTTTCTCTAGGCCAAAGTCTCGCCCGATAAGGCTTAGTCGTTATTTGTTTATGTATGTACTCTGTATTTGTTTATTTTACTGGGTACTACGTGTGTAACAAACAATATTTCCCAGATGGGCCGATTTCCGTGATAACTTCGACTTATGTTTCAATCATGCATTTTTGAGTAAATATCTTATTATTTTGAAAAACCCTTTTTATGTGATCAATGGCGAATCCCGCAACATGTTTTAATTTGAAAGCCTCCACATGGCTCTCGTTTCTTATCCATCATGCTTTATTCGTAAAGAGAGCATCATCATCAACTCACCAATAATTATCCCTACTCGACAATCAGGGTTCTTATGAGCACACGACATAAGCGTGCCAGTTGCGTCATTTAGTATGCCCATCACAGTAACACTAATATCCTGTAAAATTTCTTTATTTTCACTGCCAGTTTATCGTTTTTTAACCTACTGTCTTAAGGCTAATTACGCTAATTACGTTCTTTCAAGAAATACAAATATTAACGACAAACTTATTTTAATGGAATCATGTTTAGAATATTGAGGCAAAAAAGTAATTACGTAATACGTAATTAAAAGAATAGTTAAAATTATATCCGCTTACCCCACGTCTAGCTATGGCGTCTTTGAGCCCTTGGACAACATCTTCTCCAACGACGCCACTGCATGAGAATCCTTTCGTCCAGCGTTGAAGAATTCCTTTTGTCAGACCCAGTTGTTTTAGCGGAAAACTAAACGTGAATCCGAGCGCCAATCGTTCTTCATATACATTATGCTCCTAATTAAAAATAAAATTAGATTAGAATTAGTTAAGAAACTTCTAAACATTAAGACATATTAATGATTTTGAAAATCCATAATTACCTTCATGAAATTAGCTAAACATTCAGCAATGTGGTCGAACAGAGCTACACCGGTGCCTGTCATAATGTGATTTGGTATCGCATAGATTTTGGACTGCATATCGAAGTGGTTCTCCCCTAAGTTTATTATCAACACTCGGAAGTTAGTTCCACCTAAATCTAACGCCAAAAATTTACCACGTTCTGAAACAAAAGTATACCTTAACTTAATTTCAATCCAAAATATACACGTTGCTGCATTTAATTTGTTCGCTTTGGAATGTTTCTTAATTAACTACACGATAAGTAAATAGTTGACTATTCAAGTATAATTAGCGATAATATCGTAGTGGGTTACCTTTTCCATTGGGCAAATCCTGTATGTATGTGATCCAGCACTTTACTATGGATTTTGCATGGGTGTCTTTGCCGAGTCCTTTGAGCAAATCATTATGTAGTCGGCACATAATTTCTCTGATGTGTTTATCACCTAGGTGAAAAACTTCGCATTCTTCGCGGATCTGTAACAAACATATGAATATTTTTAAAAGTGAACGACCTACGCTAATGATAGTGTCCGTGACGTTTAAAAATCGAGGTTATTTAGGTGTACGCACATTTCATTACGCGAATAAACCCCACGTTAAGGGCTATCAGACTCGTGTTTGTTTGGAACTCTGTTCCGATTTTTTTTCTTTTATAATGATATCGGGTATTTCAATATTTTTTGTTCGTGATTTGCAGACTATTACGTACTCATTATATCCCTCGAATGATAAGCGTTATGAGGAGATGTAAGTCAACATTTATTTTGTTGTTGATTCAGCGTAAAGTCTAGTGTAACGGCTGTAATCCTTGCAGCGGAACATAGTTTTACATTATCGCGGGCGAGTTTCACAAGGTCAAAGCGGTCATTACAACACTACCGTTGCTTTCCAATACGAAGCCGGCTACATAATTATTAAAGCAAATATTTTTATTTAAATATTAACTCACCAGAGGCAAATTGTTCACGACTATACCCATCTTTATGCACTGACGTTACGACTATTTTACTTTAATTATACACCACAGCACAATCTATTTACGATGAAACGGCACGTCTTGCCAAACTCGCGAGGAAATGTGGAATACGAGCGGTGGCGCGAGCTAGTGAGCACCGACCCACAGCGCTGCGTCGATCGCGGTCACACACAAGCGCAAAATTTTCATTCATGATAATAAACTATTGTCATCTCTTTCATTTGTGGTATGACCGCTTGGTGTTGAAGAAGGATGGACGTATTTAAATAAAATGAAAAATCGATGAACCAGGAATATACTCCATAGTATCTTTTAAATTAGTATAACGTCATGTATTCAGTAAGATTTTGGATTAGCAAGTTTAAACACTATTGGGTTATAGTTCTCGAGCCCCTGCATATTGTTTATCTTGTTTCCCTAGTCGTGCCTCTTTGTGTTTGACTCTGATTGGCGGACGCGTGGGCTCGTTCGTGACGTCACCGAACATTCTTTGGCCTCTATAATATTCTGTTTGTAGAGGTGGATTATAAACTTGTGTGCGCTGGGTGGTGTGGTTCTTGCAATCTTTAGTAATAACTATCAAATAAGCATGAAAATGTAAATGAGGAAAATTACATGCAATATTCATACTTCTGGTCTTAATAAATGTATTCGTTATTGAATCGTCTTTATATAGTGGAATAAACAATAACCAGGGCTTATTAAATTAGTTAACAACAAAAATATATATTACGTTATGATTTGCTTAAATGCGTTAGATTATAATAATATATTAGTGACGAAATGTAAAATAAACCAGTAATTTTATTTACATGATCTTTAGATTAGCCACTTCAGTTTTACCTTTAAGTTCATGAAACGGTTTAAACGTCACTGACTGCTAATCAAAGCGTTGATAACGATAATAAACACGAAAACCAGTTCGATCCGGCCTGAACTACAAAACGGGTATTTTTTGCAAATGACTGGCGGAATCTTTTGCAAAAAAGACGATAGATTCATATTTGACCTTTTTACAAGTTTAACCTGTTTTTTTACATATGTATTTTTATATTTAGACATGTTTAGTAATATGTAATTATGTATGTAGATAATTATAATGATCATTTCTTACGATTACACTTAGTGTGAAACTAAAATTTGCTTCAATTTCGCTACAAAAATATCCTGAAATTTATGAAAGCCATGGTAATCTTACGAATTATGATTTTCCGTTTATTATCTGAAAATCTTTCACTTATAACTTATTCTTCTGTATTCTTACTAACTTTATATTAACAGACTTGAGCCTAACTCCTTAGCATCAACCTGGACAGAACGTGCAAATAACCTTCTTTAGGAATTAAAAATCAATCGCATAGACAGTAAAGTGCTGTCTAGCAATAACAAGTTTAAATTAAAAAATCAATAAGTCCCATCAACACTCATCTTGTATTTAAAATAAAACGTAGCATAGGTATTTTATTTATTTTACTACCTAATCCTTTCATTTGATACCCATATTGAAGGAGTTGTAAAAAAATTGTCATCCGCCATTTTGAGACGGCTGCCATACCTATAAATCCGATTTTCAACCAACATAGTTAGGAATGCTCCTGGATTACTGCACATTTCAACAAAAAAAAAAAATCTGTACATCCGTTCGGAAGCTACGATGCCACAGACACACCTCACACACATAGGTAAACACTCACACACACACACACAAACACATCAAACTTATAACATTCCGTCGTTTTTGCGTCGGCGGTTAAAAAGATAAACAGAAACAAAATAACGTACATTAGTGTTTGTTGTTCTCGATCTATTTTTGCACGGCACCGACCGATCGCCCATTTCGCGTCAAGACTAACGCACGCTGATATTTGCTTGGCAAAGTGCTTCTGTTTATTTTTGTAAAGATATTGTCTCGTGACGACTACACGGCTGAAGGTACAACTTTAGCCGTTTGACGTAATTCAAGTCCCGGTTCGTTGTAAAACTCATTTTTACGCAAGTAGAGTGTAACTCCATAATCAACTAAGAAAATCAATTGATTTTGCTTTTAAAACGTTTTTCATCATACCTAAGATCTACTTTAAAATCAATATACGGTGTTATTAGTAAGAAAATAAGTAGTAGTAAACCCTTTAGTAAGCCTAGAGAAAAAACATTCGCGGAAAAAATGAAGTCGCTTCTCCGTCCAAAAAATTTGATGCGCGGCAGAATAAATAGACTAGCATTTTTTTTTTGTCGCGAATGTAAAATTTTTCGTAGCTTCTAGTACATAGACGAAATAATGTGCGTTCACGCTTGTGTGGCAAACCACATAGCGTTAGAACCTGTTTATATCTTGTTTGTTTAGCCAATAGTATTACTTATAACATACAATACTAATTTCTTTCTTTAGGTAGATACTAAATATATACATTTCTTCAGAAGGAATTTTATTTTTGCTATCAGAACTATAGGTGTGGCCCGGCCAGACAATATAATCTTGATACTCCAGTTACAAGTACAGTCCGATAAGCACCGTATCGTTGTCAGATTGCAATTTCATACTGATTCTCTTGATTACTCATACTTTACGATAAAAAACAAATGAATTCAAAACGAATTTATTAATATTTGCAAATTCTGCAAATAACTATAAATATAAACGATTTTTTCATCACAATATTATTTAAAATGAATAAGTTAAATGCAAAATTTCAATTTCTCTACTCACGTTAGGGTTTCATAGTCAACCCTATCAGGAGCCGTAATAGTCTCCAAGGAAACTTTATCAAGCGTTCTTTGTTCTAGTACGGAGCCCTTCAATTGTGAGTTTCTGTAAAGTACGAGTATAATATGCGAGTTCAATTTAAATATACATTCATTATATTACTATTATTTTTCACCCAAAGCTAAATTTTCCTGCAATCAAGACTTGATCGTAGCATTTACACAGATAAGTTAATTGCAATGCGCGTTATCAAACCTATTTACTAAGAAATGTTATGCCATAACAGGCAAATAATTAATTTTATTTTAGTAATTAAAATTCCAAGTGTAAACTGCTGATAGCTTTGACCATGCTAGATTGCGACAGAGAAATTAACTACGTAATATTGTTTATTAAAAAACTCAGTGAATCAGATGATGCAGGGGCAATTAAAAAAGACACACGAGTGATAATGAACTTCATAATCTTGGATGACATTGCACAGCAATACTGAATTTCTGATACAAGAACTCAGTAAAGAGTAAAGCTTCGCAAGCAAAAATAAAAAGCTTTTCTAAATGTGTATACATTCTGTACATATTTTGAAATTATCCTATGGTCACACCAGATTCTACAAAACGGAAATAGGAAAGGTTGTCTTTCGATTTACACCAACTTTCCTGACATATTCAATTTTTGCCATGGATACACAAATGCAAGCTTGATCAGTAAGAAGATATCCATAAGCATTCTCAATATCTTTCAATCAGAACCGGTTTGATCTGCCGCAGTTATCCGCTAATGAGTGGTTGATGTGTGTGCACGGTCTGTTAGCAGCAAGTATGGATCACGAACTAAATAGAGCAAATACTTATGAATATGAAAATCGTTCGCGTCGAATTATAAGTGTAGCTAAACCTAGTCGATTGAACATATTTTAACCTCTTTGAGGATAGAATTTGTTTTAAAATCTATGGATACAATTTTAATTATATTAGCTTGTAAAAGAAAATAGGTAGAACGTATGTTAGATAGATTCATACGCATCTAGCGTATGAACTGTGGCTTAAGCAGTACATTGTACGTCCCCATGCACTGCTAGGGCTCGTCGGGGTCTTCGTCTTCCACATAGTACCTATTTGTTAGCAGTATCATTTTCATTGGAGTCTTTACGAAAACTAAAAAGAAAGCTCTATACTACTGGACCAAGCTAGTTTGCCAATTTTCGTATATGTCTGCTATTAATTTCGGCAAAACTTTAAGAGTAACACAGTGCCCAAAAAAAAATCCGTTCAGCAATTTTGTTTGGTATCTCTTATAATCAATTTAGTTCCTTTGGTTTCTTTCTGAAGCCGTATGATCCTTTTGTTATATGGAGGGTTTGGATGTTTCCAATCATCGCATCAAGAATAACATTAATCTGACAATTTTATGGTAGTACCCGTGTATACGGTATTGAAGATTCCTCTTGATTAGTATATAAGTGACTTTTATTTTACGCAAAACATTGAACAGATTTCTGCCGAGGAAATTAACCTGATATACTTATAAGTAGGAACATAAAATATAACCTATATGCATATGTATCAAAGTAAAACGCATACTAACAAGCACAAGGCCGCGAATTTTACCACGATAATTCTAACTACCTACATATGCACACTTAGTATCTGTATATTTAACACGTGTCATATGTATATATATGTTGGTGTTGTACACATACGTATGTATATATAATCGTTTTGTGCATGGGCACTTTAACAATGGTGTATTGTTAGCAATTTCACATATTATTAAAGCCTCCTGCACATTTTCCCTGAATTGACTTTTTACTCGTATTTACTCTACCATTGTATAGCTATAAAACAAAGGGTTAGATAGAAGTTCTCTCCTCAATCGTATTCATTACTGAGGGTCTTAACTCCCCTACAAAATGTATTCATTGAGGCAGTTTTCTTGGGCAAGTACAAGTGGTGGTCACCCAAGTCCTTCAACAGCAGACACATGTTTTCGGATTTTTGTAACGTTGGTAGTTGGTCGCTTTTAATTAAAACCAATCACGTATTATTTATTAGGTATCTAATGATCTACAGTTGTTAATCTATATAATCGTTCTTTGAATAAATGTCTACTTATTTTTATTAATAGCATCAGACTCGTATCTCTTTTGCCGTAGGAATTGTATTTTTGTTGATTGAAAGTAAATTATAAACGTTATGGTGGTCATCTATGCAAACAGTTTTTAAATGATGATTAGGTACCACTAGTTATCTGGAACATAATTATAAATTTAGACGATCTAGTTGAATTGTCGGTTCTTTAGCTAGCGTTTTTTCCATAAACTTAAGTCGTTTACTTTGTTTTTTCCTTGTAGCATTTGTTTCGTTTGGAGATTACGCCAAAATAAAGTGTGGGGGTATTCAATAAACTTTATGAGACAGGCTGAATGGAGCTCCATGGTCGACCTTGTGTCACGACCTTGCCCTAAAACATCTGATGTAACTGACATGGCGGATGGTGTAACGTCACGGGATGGGAAAAGTTATACAAGAGGCAAAAATGCAAGGTATTGATTTCTGAACCTGGTACTGAGTAAATGTTTACCAAATGAATCATAGCACTACCGTAATCTAGAGGTAAACCCCAAAATGCGTTCGATGACCTCTTTGGCCCAACGTCTAGTTAGAGTCTACATTGAATACCTACTACTTAATTGAAAATTTTGCAAGCGTTTAAAATCGCGCAGACCGCGAGATACTGTCAAGAAGCGAGATATATTGGAAAAGTTCTGGACAAATATTTGAGTAGCGATACTCACAATGTCCCGCGGTTGACGCATATCGATTTGTCTTGTCAGCCGCAGCGACCGAGACAGGAGGTGATGAACGATGAGCGTTGGAGTCCACAGCTTGCCGTCATAAATTCCAGCGCGCACAGAGACCGAGCGATATCCGCGTCGAGGCGAATACCGGTACCGGAGACGTACAAGTGAAAGGATCGGTGAATGCCGCGCGCGACGTTGAGGCAAAGCGGTCGGTGGTCGAGGGTCACCTTGAGCGATGGCCGGCGGCGCATGTGCACCACACCCTCGGCCTCCGCCCCCCCCCTCCCGCGTGACGTCACGCCGCGCCTGCCGCCGCTCGCACGTGACGCCCTTCACGCAATATCTCGTCAGTTAGCGCAATAGTGAAACTAATCCTTTCAAATTCGTCTGCGACTGTTATTTGAGTCAGAGTCTTTGATATTTGTTTTGTAAGATGCATTATTGCTTTTACCTACATGCCTAATTCCTGAAACTTAACGATCTCTATCAAATTGTTTCCTGTGTATTTATCTTATCATTTATGATAACACAACAATTCTATCTTTATAATTCAAGACAAGTTTCCTAAAACTTTTACATATCTGCAAATCTGATCTGCAATGGATTTCATCACGGCATTTTCCTTGTTGAATTCTGGCTTTGAAATCGTAAATCTGTTCTAGAAGCTTCATTGCCGCTTCATCATTTATTTGCAACTGCTAAGGATATTTTTAAAAGGTTAATTTTGCCTCAAACGCTTTAATGAATTACTTATACATTTAATTGTCTCCTTTTCTTAACATTTTTTGTCTGTTTGGGAAACGATTATATTTTACATACCTAATTATATTAAAGTGGGGTCTAATTATTTACATTTTTTCTTGGTTTTTAGCCCGTACTTATTCTTATCTGTAACGTTTTTATGATAAAATGTTGTTTACAAATTATATACTAGTAAGTACCTAATGCATGACTTGACGGCTCTATAGTTATTATTTAAACCACGTTTTTGTTGTCACGCTTTAAACTAAGATGACTTGCTATTTGATAGTATGCAAGCAAGAAGGTATGTGCAAGAAATAGTCACAAGTATAAAAATGTGCAATTATCCTTTTTTAGGTCTATTGTAAATTACTTTATTAGTGTTTATAAGAACAAAGTTAAATAATAATACCAAGGATATTTATTATTTATGACTTGAATTACATACATGCAATGTAGGTATTTCTATGTTAAACCCTGCACTAAAATTCGGAGAAAATGAAATGTTTCGATGTCGTATGCCACATAGAGTTTCATGTTTATTAAACCTTTGAACTTTTGTGACATCTCACCAATCTGGTTTCGGGTGTGGTAGCTACGCGATGACGCGCCTCCGCTTCATGATTGCATTATACAGGTTAGTTTATATATACATGGCTTTAGATGTAGATACGAGTATATTCTGCGCTCGTGAGTCAACTCACGCGCACACCTCCTCGCTTCAAGAAACGAGCCCTTTTCCTCGTATAACAGTCATCTTAGCCTTATTTGCATTAACTTTGAATTTAGCATTCTCGTCATAACATTACATCAAAAGATTTGCTATAAATATTGTTCCGGACTTAATCGGATTATTTATGGGGCATAGAAACCCGATAAATAACGAATTTCCTTTACTATCTTAAGCCGGTCTGATATCACCGATTCTTGTTTTTGCAATTCTCTTGTGATATGTAGCTGCATTGCTATCTTATCAATTCATGCAATTTCTTATAAAGTTGTTTTGACGGGAATCAATTTGATGTGGATTAAGCCGGCGTTATCCTTAAAGACTTCCTTTGAAATAGTTTTTGCGAATATGACGGCATGTCCTTCCCAAAGATTTTTATTAAACACTAGAGGTTGCCCGCGGCTCCGCCCGCGTGTAGGTCGCTTTTCGAGTAACCTGTGGAAAAAATATATTGTATCCTATTCCCGTGCCAATTGTATATAAACATTACATTGCTACGATATCAAAATGAGCCGCATCTGTCTTTCCGCATTCGATTCCTGAGATCTAATGAACCTTTTTTTTTAGCTACTTTGGTAATGAATGATGCGACAGATTAGATCGTTTTCTCCAAGCCATTATTTTAATTTAAATAATTAGAATACGTGAACCATACCACTAAGTGAACCACATACTTAAATTCCAATTCAGAAGTAATTTAATTTCAAAAACACTAAACCTCTGAACTTTAAACCCCAATGGCATACCTAAATGCACTCCTGGAAAATATTTTTACAAATCTATTTAACCATCATAGAAACTACAACCATAACAACTTTTAAGACTTTAACTTGATAAATAAAGAAATTTTCAGACAAACCAAAACCCTTAGTTAACTCCTGGCAAAAAACTTGATACCATTATTTTTAATTTTACATAAGCTATACATATTCCAAATTTCATTGCTGGGAGTTCAAAAACAAAGAAGTTTCATACAAACTGTTTTACCCCCTTTCACTCCCTTAGGGGTGGAATTCCCAAAAATCCGTTCTTAGTACGCGTCTACATACTAAAACAAATACACCCTCCAAATTTCATAACCCTAGGACCAGCCGTTTGGGCTCTGCGTTGTCTATAGATGAGTCAGGACAAAGAGTCTTATAGTATAGATTGTTGGCTATTCACAAGGCACTGCGAAGAATGTATTTGAATTCTTCTCAGATCTATGTGTGGTACGTTACAAATAATCTAAATTGGATTTTGTTGTCTATTAATTAAACAAACAGGTTCGTGTTTCTTGTTGGACGATATGTAGAATCTATTTGCGTTGCGAGAAGTGAAGGTGAAAGGCGACCTTGGTGTTTGACCTTAAGAAAACAATATGCGGTAGATGATAGATATGTTATAAAAATACTTTGGCATTTTTTAGCTTGAACATTAGTTTTTTTATGGTTATGAATTCTTGTCCTCTAAGTATGTATTTTATGTATATTTTTGGCATCACCAGCCCGAAAAAAATCATGATGAAGAGCTACACGTAGAAGAAGAAGTCACAAAAGTTAAATCGCGTGCGTGGTTTTGACTGCCTCTGCATAAAAGATCTTACCTATTAGTTATCGAACCAATTAATTTTTCCCTTAAGATGAGTAAGTACCTCTAACTAATGAATGTTGGCTATGACAAACAAAAGTCATTTTAGAAAATTTCCTAGGACAAATATATTTAATTTAAACTCAAGGAAAACTGCTAAATAACTCGTAGATTACAACAATTATCTAATCATTCAGAAAAAGGTGAATCCCACAGAACATGACTAGTCATGCCAGCCAATCTTACCTACTTGTATCCATGATAATAATATTATGTTACAGTTAGAATACAGAAAGACAGGTTACAGTATGAATGAGATGCTATTCCATATAGTTTACATAGGAAAGTAGTTGAAGTTCTGCCAGCTATTAGACTAGCTACCTTTACCTGTTTCATGTTATAAAAAAATATTAATGTACAGCATGTTGCCAAAGAACATAACAAATATTAATAGTACGAGTAAGATGTTTAAGCAAAAAATAAAGAGGTTTTGTGAAAAAGTAATCCCTTTTATAATTAAAGTGAATATATGAATATGGAATCGTTATTAATATGTAAAAAATATTGTAGATATTTTAAATTTAATAGATATGGGAAAAAAGTGGCTATTGTGTGTAGTATTCAATGGTGTAGAATATTTAATGAACTTTAATCAAACTAGTATTTTTAAGTAGTTCAGTAATGATTGTAATGTGACCTGTTTATTTATGGAAAATAAAGTTCTGTGTTTCTGTCTTTCTATTTATGTTTCATTTACGTATTTCTCGTATGAACCTACCAGTCGCAAAATAGTTTCCTCATTCTAATGATGGATTTTCCGTCGTAATTTTGTTTTTTTTTTGTCAGTGGTACCACATATATAATTGTGTACACGTGTTTTATTGGTAGATACAAATTAAAAAAACTATTAAAATATAAAAAAGCTGATTAGGTTTTCAGTGACATACAGGAAAGTATATATGTTTTGTAAAACCTACTAGGCATATTATGGCCACAAACATACATATTACTAAAAACTATTATTGCCAATATAGATAAGGTATGTGTAAGCCTCATATCGCTACAAAATATTGCTAACGACCCTTGGTCCAGAAGCTATGCCCAACAGGAAATAAATACGCATTTATTATACACCTTAGCGTAAATCTAAATTATTCTGGAAAAGGTATTGGTTTTAAATACCACATCTGGTTATGTATCATACTCTTTACCTAGATGTTTTCGTGTATCCTAATCTATTCTAATTATGACAGAGTTATGACTAAATTTAATTAGAAATTGTATTAGTTCTACGTACATAGGTGTTATTTATTGCATGTTGTTTCCATTTACATACATTCCTTATTACTCACACAAAGGAATAGGTAATCAAATTTCCTATTATTTTTTATGTTCTGAGCAGGTTCTCTAATAAGAACTTGGTATGTATATAACATTTATGGCCCTTGTTGCTCACATAAAAGGTAGTTTTCCGACTCCAAAAAAGGAGGAAGATTAATTGTAGATACGTTGCCATTATACTTAATCTATCGGTTTTTATGATTGTATGCGTGGAGTTAATGTGCAGCACATACGATAAAGGAAAATGTTGTGAAGTAACCTACAAGCTCTGATGACCGTAAAAACCGGACGTTTGTCATCAAGCAAACAGCTGCTCTTGGCTAGCGTGATCGGATCCATATTATATACTCGCATATGTCAGACTTTGTGAGAGAAAGCCCCTATTCCCAGCAGTGGGCTGCTTGTGCTTTGTCAAAAAGTATAAATTAAACATTTAGAAAACCCCGACAAGGTTCTATAGTGGCGGTTATGAAATGAAGCATACCAAGTATATGGTATTCTACTAAACAAACCCATCGCAGGGATAGGGAAAAATATGCCATCTGCCATTTTGTATCAGTGACCATCTCAATCCGATTTTGAAACAAAGGAAAGAACACTTCCGCCGTCCAAAATTTCAAACAAAAAGAATATATCCTCCAGTCCATCCGTGCGTGCATCGGAGGCTAAAAAGTTATCTAGCTGGTTGTTCTCAGTAAATTAGTAAAAAGTACAAGTCTCATATTTTCCAAGGTTAGAAACACAAACTGAAAGAGTCGCGTGAATTTAGCACATAACTCAAATATAGGTCACTTCTAACACCTTGATGGAAATAGCGCTACATCTAGTCTAGAATGTCAAGCGAATTGTGATGATAACATTAAGGTTACGGGTTAAATAGACTAAATACATAAAATAAATTTCCCTTGCACTTGTGTCTAATGTTTTGTCTAGAAGTGTGCATCGTTGGCTGATAGACTGGTAGATATTATGTTATATTGTAGTGTATCGAAACAAGATAAGGCACGTTTCAATGTTGCGTCCAACACAGATCTCAGTTTCATATATTAATTATATTAATTGTGATAATAAGTACGTTTTAATTATCAAGAAAGCATTAGTAAGCTAATTAGTCTGCTCATGTACCTCGGAAAAAATTGTGAAGGAAGAGGTTTCAGCAATGATAAAATTCATAATTTATGATCATAATTTATGATAAATTATGAATATTATCATTGGATTTACGTAACAGTTTTGTTCACATATGTAGGCAAACAATAATATTATTTGCTTTCCTTTGCTACTTCGAGAAAATACTTTAGAGTCAATAAAAAATGCACTATATTTTCTAATGATTTATTTATGTTTTTTACGCAGGGAAAACGCACAGGAGTTTCCCAAGGGGGAAAGACGTCTCGACACTGGGGCCACGTTTCCTTGTGTCTGGGTTATTCCAAACTGACTAAATTTATATGACTTCGCAAATCGTAGGATTTTCTCGACAGATAATATCAAAATAAATACGTGACTAATATAGTGCATAAGCGGATAAACCACAAGCGATCAAAATTGAATATAATAAATTATTGAACTAGTGGAATTACGTAATTGATTTTAAATGAGTAATCCGAATGTTTATATGTATACGGCATACAATGATATTGTTTATTTCGTACGACTGACATTTCAATTCGAAATACATACCTATGTATCTCATCCCACTCAGAATACAGAAAGACCCAATGACATAATAAGTGTATCTGTAATTGTGAAAATTGTTAATTTACCTTGAAATCACACAAATCCTTGGCCATGATGTCCGATTACAAGAATTACGGTTCTTGAAAGGTCTTCAGTACACTCCGCCACAGACAGTAAAGAACTGAGCTAGAGTACTTCTCTGACACGACTTTTCAACAAAGCCCACAAAAGGTCTTATCATTCAGTTACCACTAAGATAATCTCTATCTTAATTGCGACTAAGACTATATTGCTATTGTAAAACTTAACAATCGTTTGTTATTCGCAAACGGTATTGTTATAAAAGAGCGTATAATAAAATAATTGAGCTATATCGCAGTATTTTATATAAGCGTGTTATTATTGGTATTAAGTATGTTTATTTAGTTATTCCGATCGTGGTGGTCTTTAGACTGGGGTGCGAATTGGGTAACTGGTCTTCTTTGCGGCTTGGCACGAAATATTGGATCGGAACCAAGATTTGCTTATGTCAGTTATAGAGATTATACTGAGATACTCTATATGTAAACAAATCGTTAGTTATATAGTTAGTGTCACATGAAAAGTATGTTCGAAAAATGGGGGTGCGTTTGTGAACAGTTGCTCTCGAGCATTATTTTTTAAATAGCCTAAAAATAAATTTAATATTGATTGACACATATAAAATATATTGTTTTTGATTATTACTCTGAATATGTCAGCGCTTGACCACAATTCACCTGATGTTAAGTTACATTGAGGTCTACTACGGTGAAGCGCGCTTACCTAGAAGGAACCAGAAATTTATGATTACTAAAGGTGCTAGCATACAAACTCTTGGCCAGAAAAATAAATAAAAAGGAAACTTAAATCAATTTATGATACTGATCGCTTTATCTATCTATAAATAATGGTGGAAAAAGGTGTAAGTGTGTTTTTAATAAGGCATAAGTTATTTTTTTTAATTTTGGGAATCATTATTTGGCATTATACTAACTTATGTACAAACTCTAAGAAATAAAATTAACATATTTTATTATGTACAAACGCAAAGGAGTCATAGGTTTATTAGATTTTGGTTAAAAATTAAACATGTTGATAAAAATCTTTCACGTCAGCTTTATTTTTCCGTGATCCGAATTATATTATGTACACAATAGATACATACGGTTTTGAACTTCCATACCATCGAAGATAAAATCCATTTATAAAATTTATATCCCAAGTCAATGACGATCAAAATTCTAATTATTCAAAACAAAACTAAACCTAAAATTAGTAACAAAGTAACAGTATCAATTAAAATCTAGTTTAATTTTAACCACAGTAGTGGCAATTAGGTTACTGCAATCGCCTAATTAAAATAGGACCTTGGAAATAAATAGTTATAAGAAAGAAAAGAACGACAACTGAAACTAAATATGAACGTACCTAATACGTTCGGTAGGTAAGTACCTACTTACATTTACTTGTTTTTCTTTTTATTTTTAAAGCGAATTAATTCATGGAAAAAAATTAGTTAGCTAATTACAAAGTTCAAGCTATATAAACAAGCTTACATATATAGCTTGATAACATGAAATTACTTTAAATTATGAGGTCAACTTAAGTAGTGTTTATTGTAACCTACAGAATGAGTAGGTATAGTATTTGTCTTAGGTAACCTTTTGATATTATTCAGTACGTTACAATAGTTGCTTAGATGACGGAAAAGAAGGGAACTTTTATTTTGCTTTTCATCTGAAAATGCGACAGTAGCTCCTCGGCCGATAAAATTAAGTTGGTACTTCTTCTTTTTGTCGTCACCTTTTCCCACTACGTGGGGTCGGCACAGCCCGTTTTTTGCTTCCACACTCTTCTGTCAGCCGTCATATTCCGCCGTACTTCTGAAGTAATTTTTTTATTACCATTATGAAATATCACGTGGGACTTCCCTAATACCCCACATAATAAGATTACCGCGCTCTTTAGCTATCGACCTGTCGATAGCAATATATCAACAATTTTATTACAAGTCATCAGTTAAAGTAGTAATAGGTATAATAGAATTTTACAACCAGATAATTGCTGAAAATTTCCAACTGCTTTACTCATAATTGGTTAAGTGAGAGTGGGATTCGAGCACGACTGTTTCGGTACACATATTTTAAAAAACCGCCAAAAATTTCGTTAGTTGTATGGGAATCTCTTAAATATATTTTTTTATATATATATCGATAGACAGACTGGACAGGCGGCCAGTCCAGTATTCATAATAGGGTCCCGTTGGTACTCTTTGGAACGAAACCTACATAATTTCATATTGAAACTAACTTTTTTCTAGCGTACTTAGAGCGCTAATAATCTCAATGACTTCGACTAAATTCACATAAAATAATAAAATAAAACTTGTAGCGCCATCTACACTCATTCGTAATAACTATTTATCCCGCTCTCACTAAACTATTATCAGCTCGCTTGGCTGTTTGGTTTGTATACGAACCAGTACTATAAATTATATTTAGATGGCGCTAGTAATCTTGTTGGAAAATTACACAGGGCAACAAAAAAAAAAAAATTTATTGCCCTGGATATAATAGCAAATTGTTGCGTTTGAAGTGTCCTGATTACGACTATATTCATAAAAATACTCAATGTGCTCGTTTTTTTTATGATTTTTTCGTATTAAGTTTAGAACAACTTATCGTTAAAAGTGGATTTTCTAGTCATTTTTTGAAATCAAATCTTACAAAATCATTGATTGTGTAGGTACATAAACAAACCAAAAATCATTTGCTTATCTAGTGCAACATAACCACTATAAACCAGTATTATTTAAAAACTATCTGTTTGTTATATTCTCTGGTACAAAGAATAAATAGTGCAATTACTTTGGCAGGAGATTCGGAAACCAGCAAACATTAAGTACCTACATATTTAGAGATGTTAGGATAACTTGCTACTGACACTTTTTTTGCGAATCATAGAAATTAAAATATTGTTTTGATAACCAAGGCTGGCAAGGGCAAAATCTTGAAATTACGGATTTTTCGTTTTTAAAAAAAAGTAATGAAAAGCATGAAGGTTTCTTTCAAAAGTGTAGATATAGCAGGGATAGCAACTTGAATATGACATGGGACATTTTTCATTTTAAAATGTCTAAGTTAAATATCGTTTTAACATAAGCCGTTTTCGTTAAATTGAGTTTAAACTACAAATTGCTAGGTAGACTGATGGCAAATGGACTAAGGTGTTTACGGACTGGAGACCAATGTCAGGCAGGAGAAGTGTCGGTCGACCACTCGCACGTCGATGACATACGAAACATCGTGGGCAGGACATGGATGAGGGCAGAACAAGACCGAGACGAATGGCGTACACGAAGGGAGGCCTATGCTCAGCAGTGTGCGATAGATGGCTGATAATGATGATGATGAAACTACAAAACCGACCACAGTAGAGCGTGGGAAGTGATACCCAATGGTATGCAGTTATATTAATTGAACTCAGTGTAAATTGCCTCTGATCTCAGTACTGATGTCATAGATTAACTAACAGTTACTAAGAACATAGCCACAGGTAATTGTCAAACTACTATGGCTGGCCTTGGTAGTGTAATGAATTGTGCTATATAACTAATTTAATGAATTAGGATCAACAAGGGCAATAGTGGCGGTGTTATGTGAAAGTTATGGTGAATTAAGAAGTATGATTAATGGAAAAAATTATGATAGACGATAGAAGTTATGAAAAGTATAGGTACGGTCGCAGAATAATAACTAGTAGGTAGTATACGGTATAGGTTTTTAAAGCTAAAAAGTTAAGTCACTATATATTATGCGGCTATTTTTCTGTTTACATATGTGTGTAAAATGTGAATAAAAAAAGGTAATATACATCTATATATTCTGTGAACATTTAAAATTCAAAATACGAAAAAACACACATTATTGTATGGGGATCACCTTAATATGTTCAATTTTATTTACTTTTTAGTATTTGTTGTTATAGCGGCAAGGGTAATACATAACTTTCAGCTTTCTAGAGATCACGATTTAGGAGATAGAGCCTGGTGACAGACAGCAATAGTATCCTGTTTGTACCTTTTAGGTACGGAACCCTAAGAACTGTCAAAAGATAAATATAGACTTGTAACGTTGTGTAAATAATGAAGATTTTTATAAGGCAAAGCTACAGTCCAGAGGCCTAGACGTAGTGGCTATTATCATTAGAAGTAACGCCAGTTGCCAGTGTCTTAACCACGAGACTTGGGGGGCTTGGCTGTGACACTGCGTTCCCACAGCTGGGGCTCGGAGCCTTCTCTGACGAGGAGCAGGCCAAGTGCGGGTGGGTTGGATAAAAACGTAATCGAATAAAAAGTATCTCGAAAATAGCGCAATTATCTCATTTAAAAAATTTAAAATAAAAATAAAATACCGCACACTCCTTTATTTTTTCTCAGTCTACAATTATACAGTCTTACCGTAAACCTATACCTGTTCCTTTCCCTTTGTCCACTTTCGTAACTAAAAATTTCGTAACTGGTTATGAACATGGAATTTTTTTCACTATTTCGTAACCAGTTACTAACAAACACTTATTCGTCCACTTTCGTAACTAAAAACACCTCATCTGGTTACGAACATGGATTTTTTTCCGTAAATTGCTATGAAACCGGGCACCGTGTGTCTACAGGTGTAAAGAGCGTCAAGTAAAGCCCTCGTTAAGGACATAATAGCCGTAGCGCCCAAGCGATGGCTCGGGAGCAGCGCGTGCGTCGCCGTCGGGCGGATATTCAGTTGGTCCCTAACTTTCGTTGCGCGCGCGCCGCACCGCTCGCGCTTCCAAACCATGACGATTCGCGCGCGCAAACCCACCCCGCACCACCCGACTTTATGACATTTTTTTTTAATATTTTACGAGATATGTGTGTGTGACAAGTGTTAGGAAAGTGAGCACAATGGACGGTGCGCGGAATTGGCGCAAATGGCTAGTGTTGCCGCTGCTCGGATTAGCTTTGTCCGCTCGCTCAATTGGCTGCGATTACAGTTCCATCACCGAGAAATTTGGAGCGGAAGCTGTTGAGCGGTGCAGCGAAAAATGCCCGTTTCAGGTTCGTTGCGATTTGGTATTGGTCCATTGCTTTGCTTCCAGTTGGACATAAGGTGTACGCTTGGAGCCTATTCGTTAATTTATGGTTTGGGGAAAAGATAGAAAACTTGAGCAAGAACATCTTGTATCATTAACATAGATAGACTAAAATAGCCTACTTAACTTTTTTGACGCCAAATATAATGTGCATGCTATTTATCAAAACTCGCTTGACTGCAAGCGATATTGATTTCAATATTATTGATTGATTTTTGATCTTTTTGGATACCTATTTACCAATTGATCAATTTAACATGTATCTTGCTTGATGTTAAAGTTTTATTAGTTTTCTCTTTTTTTTCTGGAAAATTAAAAAAGTTAAACTCCCTACTAGATTTTGGGCGTGGTATAACAAATGCATTTAAAATATATTCGTATTCGCATTTTTTTATCTTCGAATTTAGTATCTACTTCGAGCACGCAAATCACAGTTGTTTATTTTTATTAACACATATATTATCGTAAATGCTATATTTCTGTTTTCTTATACGAATACTAGTGACCCAACTGATAAAATGTTTATCTTATAAACGTGAAGCTGAGTCCATCATACTTAGCCGTTTCATTTTGTACGCAAGTGGGTCACAAGTACACGAATGAAAACAATGTATTTAACTAGTATATGCGTAGTTATTGTTACTATTTTCATTGATAAACTATTCATGAATAGAGACGCGCGACGGTCGGACGATATTTATCTACACTGTATGAATACAGGTTGCCCATGACATAGGAAGCAAAGAAAATAACTTGTTTTATAACTCCTTCAATAGAGAACACAAATATAATAGTAAATATTAGGACACATTTCACACACGGCTGGTTAACCCCATACTGAACCATTTCTAGTTCGTATTATGATTGCTAACACAACTGATATACTACATATACATACATAATATCTTATATCCATACATATTTAAAATCCAGACCCACAGCCAACAAATTTAGTTCAGCACAAAGATGTTGACCCTACCGGGAATCGAACCCGGAACCTTTTGATTGGCAGCCCGGCATGGTAGCCTTTACGCAACGAGGTCGTCAAATCGTCAAATTGAAGTTTGACTTCCTCTTGCTTATAGTCATTAAGCTATGAGAGGACATGAATTTTCAAATACTTTCTTTATTAAATCGAGTCATATTATTGTATACAAAAAAAAAATCGTTAGCCAAGTTTTGCATGGTGGTAGAGCATTTTCTATTTCTCACCTGACTAGCTGCCACCTTCAAATTGAAAATCTGTCGCCAAGTATGAAGTGGTGTATTCCGGTAGGTTATTGAAAGCCAGTTATTCCAAACTAGGCATGCTTCACCTTCTGCTACTGTCGCTGACTTGGTGGTTACGCGCTCTGCAGGCCTAGTACAAAAAAAACCTTCCAGTCTATCTTTCAAGTTTCTTGTTGGTCTTTTGTACAACATCAGTAAAGACTTAGTCAAATTTAATCATTTAAATAACATACAATGTGTATAAATACTTTATTCTAATTCATCGACAATAGTAATCCCATTCTGTAAGTTTGTTTGCGGCGACTGCTGCAAGGTTCAACGCACATCTAAGCAATTGTGACAATTAGCCACTTGTAATTAACTGCATGCTAAATATAGAGCATTTTACTTTTACAGCCCAACCATATTATAACATAGTAAAAACAAGCCGTACACACATACGAGTACGTAAAACATATAATATTTAGACATTCCTTAATATACTTAACATACTTAATCCTTAATATACTCAACTTACATAGGTACATACATTCTTTTGTAAGAATAGAAAGGTGTGATTTCTCATGCACCTACAAATTCTGGTTTTAAGAGGTTCCCGATTTTTCCAGCCGTGTAAGGACTAAGACTATTTTTTTATTATAATGCTTTGAAAAAGCATGCGAACGCGATATCTTGAAACATTGTTTCTACCGAATCTTTCTGATACATTTCATATCTAAACAATTTCATGACTATTTTTATTTGTATTCGTAAAATCTTTTGAGGATATGGTTCTTAATCCCATTGCTGAATAGCATTTTAATCACCAGTAAATTGCATTGCAGGATTTTTTTGCCGAAGCTACGATATTTTATTTCAGCACAATGATAAAACAATAGTTTAGTCTACAGACTAAAATTTCAATTTCACATTGTGACAATAAAATCATAACAATAGTTCACAGCCAAAACAGGTTGGTAAAATGAGAAAAAAATCCAAAAGCTGTGACCACAGGTATCAGATAGCATCATGGAAGCCACACGAGTGTCAGCAGACCGGTTCCGGTCGCACGCTGCTAAATAATATACGAAAACAAAAGCCTTTGACATGTATAAAATTTGGATAATTTTATTTGGAAATTGAGATTATCTAATACATCTATACTTATTAATATTATAAAGCTGAAGAGTTTGTTTGTTTGAAAGCGCTAATCTTAGCGCTAATTCTTTTCTAAGAGATCGCTGTTAGCGATAAGGCCGCCGTTTGTGGCATACATTTGTGTTGTTACTTTTTTTTTATTTTGTGTTATACCTTTATTTGCCCAATAAAGAGTTTATCTACCTATCTATCTATCTATTGAAAAAACATTTTCTTGTTGGATAGACCATTTATCGAGGAAGGCTTTAGGCTATAAAACATCATGCTGTGACTAATAGGAGCGAAGAAACACAGGAAAATGTGGAAACAAACGGGAAAATTATTCATCTTTGAAGGTTCCCGTTGCGTGCGCTGTGAAATGGGAGAAGGAGAGGTTACAAAAAATCACATACACGCGGGCACGGGTGGAGCCGCGGGCAACAGCTAGTTATTTATTTTAAAATAAATAAATAAATTGATTATAAAATGGTAGAGTATACCCCTTATCAAAATCGGATTAATAATCCAGAAGCCAGATCATATGGGTACATATACCATATTAGAAGCGTGTAGCGATGTTGAATTTGTAGCGACTACGTTTACCGTGATTATTGTTGCAGATATGCATTTCTGGCTTTCTATCTGAATTATAAGTTGGTTCAGTCTTTTTTAACCCTTGCTACTTAGTTGGGTTGAAGATTTTATACCCTACAGACATAGAGTCATGCCATATCAATGCTGTGTGCTGTTACTGCTACTCGGACCTCTGTTTTACGTTACGAAGGGAACAGTGCATTACGTTGTATAACAGGAATTCACCCCCATTACAAACCCTTAGTTCACCCCTGGCAAAAATAAACTTGATACTGTTATTTTGTTATTTTACATAAACTATGCATATTCTTAATTTCATTGCTAGAAGTTCAAAAACAAAGAAGTTTCATACAGACTGTTTTACCCCCTTTCACCCCCTTAGGGGTGGAATTTCTAAAAACCCGTTCTTAGTACGCGTCTACATACTAAAACAAATACACTCTCCAGATTTCATAACCCTAGGACCAGCCGTTTGGGCTCTGCGTTGTCTATAGGTGAATGAATGAATGAGTGAGTCAGGACAAAGAGTCTTATAGTGTAGATAGATGTAGTCCTAGGTACTGTAAGTACCTAATCAATGCTCCCGATAACAATTTGTCACGGAGAAGCGACAATCGCGACGAATCAATCAGATCCTGATCGAAACAGGTAGGGTCCGGCGTTTACTGCACGCTTGAGTGCGCGTGCGCTGGTGCGACGGAAGTGCTCGGTGCAACTTCAGTGCGCATCACACAAAATAAAATTACTAATTAGAAAAAAAACCTTGATCGAGACCAGATTGAGATCTTGATGATGTTTTGAGATAGAGTTGTGTCGTGTTATCTCTATTCAACTTTTTACACTATATCTTGGACTTGTACATTTTTAGTAAATAGCTCACAATTTTTTTTACGCTTGCGTTTGAGCACTATTCAAATTCAAAATGACTTTATTATCAACACAATTAATGTTGAACACAAAATGTGCACCAATGCCTTAGTTAATAGTGCATGGATAAGACTACTTCAAATTAATTACATTAGAATTAGTTATTTACATTTAAATATTATTAATTTCTCTTATAATTATATACTAGCAAGTTTGTAAAATTAATAATGTTATTCTTCTGATGGTAAGTGATATTGTGATCTAAGGTAGAGCACGCTTGCCCAAAAGAAACCATTTCACTCGCCCTGAAAACCGGCTAGCATGATTTCAAGAAACATGGCGTTTGGCAAAGAATATCCAATGTCTTTTGGGAAATCACACAATTTGGGGGCAACATAACACAATACAATTTGGAGGTCTTCAAATCTAGAGTAAATAGGTAGTTATAGATAGTTCTAGGCAAGCGTGATAGATACATCATAGACCACAGTCAAGCTTAACATCAGGCAAGTTGCGGTTAAACGTAAGCCTATTTATCATTAAAAAAAAAAACATTTCCTTTAAGATTTGTGCTCGAAACTAAATACTTTAGTAAAATTTGTTTTCTTTTCAGAATCGAACTGGCGACGGTCACTTTGACGTCAACTGCGGGTCTGAATGCAGTCTAAAACATGTGAGTAAAATACCTTTATTATATTGTAGATCTTACTTCTATTTGTGCTAAGTAGGCAAGCGTTAGTGTCGAAGTTTTTATGTCAACAAAAGCTATCGATAGTTAATGACTGCTAAACTAGCTAGCTAGTACCCAGAAGTCAATAAAAACCATTTTAGATTGTAAATGTTGAATGATGGATGACCATGCGAAAACTGAGTAAAATTGGAGTAAAAACTATTTAAGAATTATTATTATTTTTTTTGTTCGTATTACAAATACATTTTCTTTCTATCAACTTAGAATTTAAGAAAAAGCCCGACACAACACTTGGTAGTCTCTCACCATCTTGGATTTAAAATTGATAATAGTGTATGTATTCTACTAGTCAAGGTTCTTCTTTTGATAGCAAACCGGACCCTTGCACAGACATGTCAAACTTATAACACAAACCATTATTTTTACGTCGGAGTTAAAAAGGCTACTGAGTTAAGAACGTTAGATCCTGCTTGTCTTTTAAATCTTACTTATTAAATGTTTCTGCAAACTTTCCCATACATTCCTTATTCAATTCCCTAAACCAAAATATAAACAAAGCGCTTTGTTTACACCGCGGTTATTTTAATTAATAGTATTGTAATTAACTATTACAATAAAAACTCTTAACATTCGACTGCGATATTCGTTGATCGTAAATCGATAACTGTGTAGCCAACTCGTAAAATAAGTACTTTATAAGTCGATAAGGGATTATTGTTTATTTATATTTTCCCTCCATATATTGGGTAATAAGATTTTAACGACGTGCTGCGGAAATTGTAACAATATATCAACAAATATATAACAGCTTATCAAATACTTATTATGTTTTACTGGCTACTACTTCCTTTACATTAAGTTAAAAAAAAATGTTTTTATATTTAAATTATTTGCTGTTTTTTTATTATTTACGTAATCGACTTATTCAGCTATGAATGCAGATGCGAAAATAATATTCGCACTTACGTGAAGTTATTTCTCGTGTATGCAAAAGGCTGATGATAATGATGAAGTTTACATACAAATGGATGACGAATAATTAAAAAAACTATTATACAAACAGTGGTTTCAAAGTGTAGGTTAAGTTTGTCGTAAACTGTAGTTGCTATACAATAATAATTAAATTTGTTATTGATAGATAGCTCAGTATCTGCTAACCTCTCAAGAGATATTGAATACTGTAAATAAAACATTTTGATATGCATATTTTCTTGTTAATAATCTACCTTGGATAGACTGTAAGTCTGTAACTCTCAAACCCATTTTTTCGATTGATATCCAGTCTTTAATGTATTATGACTTAAAGTGCTCAGAACAGAAAGGGATATACAAAGTCAAAAACTGTGTTTAAGATTTTGGTATTTCTTTATAAAACCAGTCTTGATAAGATCTACCTATCTACATATTTGTGACTTTGTGTATAATTTTTAAACATCTACCTAGTATAACATGTGTCTTATCTTTCACGGCTTACAGTAAAACCCAAACAATTGAGAAAATAGGTCGTCACAAGATGTTTTCAATGTATTTGGACCGTGTAGGTACACTCTGAGCCTAACAGGCTCGTCGCCAGCTACCGCTTTTGTTCCCTGATGAATATGAATTTTTGAAGCATTTACATACACTTACTAAAGAAGTCTCAATAGAGTGTCACGACTTGTTACAAAAGTAACGCTTTATAAAAAACAAAACTGTCTAAATATAGCATTGGCAATATAGGCTCGTTACAGTTAGGGCTTTTCAGAATTAAAACTTCATAATATTTATTTTAAATTTAAAAGCGAGTATGGCTCAGTGGTAATAACGTCTGCTTTTCAATCAGACGGCACCTGGTTCGATCCCGGCCCAACACCAATGACTTGTTTTTCAAGTTATGTGTGGATTTGCACTCTCTTTACGGTGAAGGAAAACATCGTGAGGAAACCGGCATGTTTGAGGACCACAATATCCGAAGACGTGTGTCATCCGCCAACCCGCACTTGGCCAGCGTGGTGGATTATGGCCTAAATCTCTCTACTAGTGGGAGAAGCCACCGAGTCCCAGCAGTGGGAACGTATAGTGGGCTGCTTATGCTTATATTTATTTGTTTATTTTATTTATCACACTGAATTGAAATTAAATTTTTAACAGTTCACATAATGTCCAATAAAGTTTCTTCTCCCGTAAAGTATTTACGACCAACTCTCAGTAAAACCCTGAAACCTGATAGGGGAGGGTTCCCTTATCATGTTTTAGAAAATTCCAAACAAAATACAGTTATCCATCTTACTTTGCACCCAAACAGACATAAAACGGATTGTTCCCATCGCCTTCTGGCAGTAACCACTGGTTTATGTCAAAATTATCTTTTAGGACCAATTTGTGCCCCTGTAGCGCAAAAAACCACAGTTTACTGCGTTCTGTGGCACAGTTAACTTTCGTAGCAGTGACTAAGCTATTTATGTACAGTAACAGAACTTATTGCTTTAGAAATTATACTTTAAAGCCGTCCTAAGTACGTTAAAATATTCCCACCAAGATAAGTCTAAAATTAAATTTAATAAATAAATAATTTTATTTAAAATGTAAATACATTACATAACAAAAAAAGCTAAAGTCTGCAAGCTATCGAAACATCGATATTATTTACTAATTCACCAGCATAACTTCGAGTACTACGACTATAATTTTTCGTAGATAAAATCAGAACATACATTTTTGATATTCTTTGGAGTAAGTTTAAGATCTGACTGCAACAACGTACATTTAGAAGTGGCGAGACGGGGCGAGCTTGCACCCTCGGACCGGCGGCTTGGTGTGCGGTAAACGAAGTCAATTGACTTGTTTCAATGTTATTATTATTGACCAGACGCCTTTGTTGATGCATTCAATACCAAGTTACTGCCGTAAACTATACTAACATTTGAATAAAAAAGTTTACGTATTACATTGCTTTAAAGTAAGAAAAAGAACGTCCCTAAAAATATTGGGGTATGAAATATTATTATTTTCTGGATAAGATATTATACGAGTAGCTAACCTTGTATAAAGATATTAAAGCTAATCTAGTGTATAGGATATTATTATTATAGCTGAGTGGGTGTTGCAGTCCAGGCATACCACCTCATGTAAGTGTCGCTAGCTTGTGTAGTTACGTGCCCTGCTAGTCTAATGATAGATAGATAGATAAATTCTTTATTTCACACACTTATAACATAAAATTATTAACAAAATAAATAACTTTAATGACTCAGGCGTTACTTTGCGGAAATCCATTGTAAATAGAAGACAAAATTAAATATTTAGTGTACTTCCGCTGTGATCCGAAATCCAAATTAAGACAAGTAAAGGAAAAATTAACTAAGATCAATTAACAAAGATTAATAAACTAAGATTAATTAAGATTAACGTTACCTATCACAATTTCACACACACGGAAATTCTTAACTCTACCTGCCTGTTCTCGCATATAGCACAACATTAAGGCCTTCAAGTTGTTACATACAAAATCCAGAATTTCTGACATTAGCATTAATTACTTGTTTATCTAAAATGCAAACATCGGTTCTCGTCACTTCACACCCCGCAAGGTGCGACAAACAGAACGCATCCACCCTGCCCTGCGCCCTGTCTCTACTCACCTCGGCAATTCAAGCGTTTTGTTTACATGCAGTTTTCCTTTAACAACTTGGTTTACTTTCACACAGATCCTGTTACTCTCTCATCTCTATTTAGCAGTCATCGCTCGGCTCTTATTGTTAATTAATATAGGGATGGGCTTTCTTGGAAGTTACTTCTTTCATGCTTACTTCAATTTAAGTTCATAAATGTCGGAATACTTGAAAGCTTGATATGTAACTATGCAATTTGCCATTGTAATGTTTTTTCTTGGTGTAACGCCGTAGCTTTAAATAAAAAAAATATAAATTTTGAAATAATTTAATATTTTATTGGGTTTTTCTATATTGGTTGTCAATTTATAAGTTTTTTTTAAAGAAATAATAATAGGCTTGACAAATATTATAAAGGCGAAAGTTTGTGTGTCGTGCCTACGTTAGTTACTCTTTACCATTTTTTATGAAATTTGGCTTTATGATTTATCATACCATCATTAACGCAGGCTAATTAAATCCTGGATTAGCGCGGGTGGGTAATTTTTTTTTTAAATTGTCAAGTCTTTTTCAATGTTTATTTTCCCAATTTCCGAGCGATTTCTCTTGCGATCTGCATTCCTTGAGTCTCGTGGAACCCTCGTGAAGTTCTGGCGAGTCGGCTCGCCCCACCCCCCGGGGCTCGTGAGCGCGGGGTCGCGTGAGACTGCACGCCGGATGGCCGCAGGAAGGAAGCAGCTAGTTGCTGCCCCCCTCGCCTCTATTTCAGAGCTGGTTCGTTTTGTTCTAGCGTTCAAAACCGCGCTCTTGACTTATTGACGTTTCGTGCACGTAATTAGGATGTGCTCGTTGTTGCTAACAGAAAGAGCAAATAGTGTTTACGGGTATTGCCCTATTTGGAATGTCAGAAGTTGGAACAACCGGAAGTAATGTACCTAACTATGTTTTGGACACAGGACACTGTGGATAATAAATGAAACCAAAATAAATGTGTGGTGTAGGTGCCAATAAGCGTATTTTACCTCTAAAAGGGCAGACGCCTATACCCAGCAGTGGGATAGAACAGGCTGTGGTTAATGATGATGATCTCTCTATGATGATGACCTCTAAAAGGAGATACTGTCGTTATGACCATTAAGGTTTGGGGAAAATCCATTTCTTCCGCAGTTTTAACACGATAATTAATAGATGCATCTAAAAATGTATAACAAAATTATAAAAGTTTCTACAACGCATAGCTACACCAAAAACTAAGAAAAATAATATATGACGTTTCACGAAAAAGCCTACGAGTAAAATGTAGGCTCTTTATTCGGCTTTTAATTTCGTCATATTTTTTAGACAATAACCACCATTTAGCCCCACATTACAAGGCATCAAGCCAAGTCAGTGTACCGTATCGCCATGGCTATTGAGCTCGTGCGACGGAATTCACTTCCCATACGCTCTGCTGAGCTCGGAAATGGACAATCACCTATCGGAAGCCAGCCACCATGGACCCTGGGGTGCTTTCTCGTAATTTATGTGTGAAACGGTACAGTTGACTATTGTCTACTATTGATGTGAAAATCACGTTTCTGGATTGATTTTGTGTTGGTGTGCTTTTGTTTATGAGCTTTGGTGATTCCTGTCGCTCTTATAACATTGTACCTTGGGCATATTGTTGTTTAATGATATTTTAGTTATGCATTTTTACTAAACTTTTGAAATCTCTAATTCTACTTTTAAATAAATAATAACTAAACATAAACAATAAAATTGTATTTATGAAAGGTGAGAGACATATACATATAGATTGTGACAGGAAGGTGCAATTTGATTTTACTTACGGTAGCCATATTCTGTTAGGTAATTTTTCCTTTATTTATATGTTTTTGGTTAGTCTAAAAGTAGTAACATAAATCTCCTCTTCTAATTAAGGTAGTCCTGGTGGGTGTAACGTAATCCAATAACCATCGTGGGAACCTCATAACCGGTACTGCAATTATGCATACATTTGAATATTTAATCCACGAAGTCAGTAGAGCAAAAATTTAAAAACAATATTAGGAACAAGCGGTGCGTAACTGCGAGAACAGTCATTCATGTCTGGTGTTTTCATGAATATTCATAGATAGGTACGTTATGTAACGGCTATGGGTGCATAAAAAAGCATAGCATATGCATCCCACTACACGTTCCTACTGCTGGGACTCGAGGCCTTCTCTCACGAGGAGAGCGAGATATAGGCCATAATCCATCACGCTGGCCAAGTGCGGGTTGGCGGATGACACACGTTTTCGGATATTGTGGTCCTCAAACATGTCGGTTTCTTCACGATGTATTCCTACACCGTAAAACGAGAGCAAATCCACACATAACTTGAAAAACAAGTCATTGGTGTAGGGCCGGGATTGAACCAGGGGCCGTCTGATTGAAAAGCAGACGTTATTACCGAGCCACACCCGCTTTTTGCTATGGGTGCAATTACCTATATTTGACTGAGCGACTGCAGCAAACGAAGTCTCTGCAGTGATTGGCCAATTTTGCTTTCGTCTGTATTTATGCATGTTGGTAAGTTGGTTCGTGCGTAGAGGCCTTATTTTTGAACCAATCTCGACGAAACTTGATATGTAGGTACTACCATAGACAAATTATAATTTACTACTTAATAGAGTTTTTTAGATGTCGCTAATTTTTCATTGGGATAGTTCCCACAAAAATGAAGAAGGAAAGAAACGTTTGTTGCAGCGATATTTAATGGTCGATATTAAAGATATTTGGCAGAACGATTAAATACTATTATATCCTTAAAAGATTATGTAGATATAAATAAAATTTGTTGTGTAATTTTTGAGATATGAGATCTTAAACTTCGATACCAACGATGTTCCAAGAAATCGTGTTCGCGGGGTCTACTCTTCAAACAATTTCTAGTTATAGACATGAAATTAATTGACAAGTGTTTTTTATAAGTCATTCTATCACAGATTTTTTGAGAAAATAGTTTAAGAGCTTTGTGTGATTATTCGTTGTGTTCTTATTTGATAAAAGAGGATTCTGTCTAAACACACTTTAGTTTTAAATGAAAGATCATAACAATACATACATAAAATATATATACGCGCGAAAGACATAACTCCAAAAAGTGCGTCGTAACAAATATTTGATTTGCTGAAATAACAAACTTTCTACGGCCCCTCTTATAGTCGGATCAGATGGACTGCTAATTGAAATTGGTACGATAAGAAGGCGACTCGAGCTCTAATTAGCCAATCAAGACGACGCTAATGTTTGTTTATTTCTTTTCATGTGCTCCACAGATTACGCAATTGTCTTTAGAAACTGCCTCCTGGTCCTTTAATTACTCTTCAGTCATATATACTCTGTACTCATAATTATTATTTTGTCCATTCTTATGGCAATGGACAAAAGTTGCATTTCGACTACTTTGCAACCAAACATTTTATTTTAAAAAAACTTTCCATTTCAAAGCTATTATTTGCAATTTCAGCACATACTAAGTCTTAGGTCTAATTATATAATCTTCCTAAGGTGATGATGAGTATGTCGTAATTAAAGCTCATAAAAGCCCAGGCCTCCTTCAAGGACAATCTTTGTTCAAATCTTAATGACAAAGAACTCTTAAGACATTTCTTAATTGTCTAGCTAAATATAACTCGTAGGCTCAAGAAGAAGTCTAATTCAATTGTTTCTAGCGCGTTATTCAAGTGCTAATATTTCTTGTGTCTAGCATCAATTGGTAGCCAGACAGTTAAATTTAATTTTAAACGAACATAGTTTAAAAGTGCTATTGAATCTTTAGTCAGGTTATAGAAAGGTACGGAAAGAATGATCGCAACCAATAACACAATAAAGTAGTAAGGCGTACAATCTCACAACTTGATATAATATTCTTCTCGATAACAGCAATTGGTATTTTCCAAAAAAAAATTGAACAATATAATCCCGTCGAAACAGCACTCAAATCACAAAGTCAGTATCTAGTTATTATGATAAAGAAGTGCACCTCGGCTCGTAAGCCGCTAATTCCTATTTCCTCATTAGGGCAGCCCGCCTGCGCCTCCGCTGCGTCCATTCAACGTTCTCCGCTGTCTTCGTCTCTCCTCGACTCCGATCCTTGCCACAGAGTAAATAATGTCCTCAACGCAATTGTGCGAGGTCCGAGTGCACTTGACGACGAAACGTTTTGATTTATCGCCTATTTTATTGACTACGCGACTGCAGAATAAAAACAGAAAACTGAATTGAGCTGGGCTGATCTTGTTAACTGACTACCAGCGGAAGTGTCTACATACACCTACAACAATGATACACGCATTCTTCAAGAAAATATACTTAAAATGAAACACGATAACGGGCTTATCGTGTTTCATTTTAAGTATATTTCATGTTCTTAAAAATAAATGAAATGGCCAGTCTATCTACTCGTATATCGCTCCAGAAATTCTATGCGGAACTGCATTGTGATGGGTGTTATACCTACCCTGAGATCTATATGTATAATTTAACCAGTAAATGTTAAACAAACAGCTATTCATAAAAAAAAAACAAATAAACTTATTGTCACTAAAATAGTAAGTAGTATATGCGACTCTAGTTATCAAATTGTCAAATATCCAGTTAACCCACGTCTTGATAGCTAGTACTTCCCAGTGTATATTCCTGCTGGTGTACATTATATGCCAGCAGCAAAAGGCCAGCGAGGCAGCACTACAGTCACCAACGCACTAGAGTGTAGTGGAGCCCTCTCGAGAGGCGACAGTGGCGGGAAGCGCACCGGTAGGCCCCAATTCGCCTCAGCATTATCCAATTGCCAGAATCAAGTGGTTAGCGTGGGCCAACGCGTGACCTGCTCACATATTTTGGTACCCTTTCTGGCATATATTCATATCTATTTACGATTTGGGCTCAATTGGATAAGCTCGGGCGGAACTTGAACAATGATTTGGGAGCATGACATATTTCCTTGTGATTAATTTTAGGTATTATCTTTTTTTTATCAGAACGTTTTACAGTTCTAGTGCATTTAGTGTATTTCTGATGAAATACGAGTACTCTTTAAGAGCTAGCTGTTCTTATTCTTATTGATATCATTATGATGTGTTATCGATTATTTATTACACGTTACTCGTATCATGAATATACATTTATGTATAAACGTTATTATTTATTATGAATACCTATTATAATATCAACACCAACTGTACGTTTCCCGCGTAAATTTAAACAGTCGTCTTCACAGCAACAAATTGATTTAAAATATACTGATACCTAGAGTAATTTTCAGTACATTCACACTAATTCTCATAAACATATCACACATGCGCCAGCTGATCGGCTCGTGTAAATCGTACCTAATGTAAATACTTACAAACGATTTGTGAAATAATATGGCAGACGATAAATCATATCTTACGGTTTATCTATGGGTCACTAACGTATACGCAGAATTAGGAAAACAGCTCGCGATACCATCTAGTGGCGCCTCTTATAGATCAGATGTCTGTATCAAGTTGCTACCCAGTCAGATAAAAAATATCACTCCACCCTACTGTGATAAAATACAAAGAAATTGATTTACATTTTACATGGCTAGAAGTATGAGCAGAGCTGTATATTGTACGAGTATGTAAATACGAGCAAATCCGCGGGATACCCGATAGTATGATTGTATGCACTTGTACATATATACAAATATTTTATAATAAGCTTTAATAGGTATGGCAAACCGTTTTTTGTCTGTTTTAGCAAACCCTTTTAGATGAACCTTAGCTCGACGGGTATATATAAGTAGGCTAAAACCCCTTTGGTCGTTTTCCAGCTACATAAATGATTAGAACGGCACATACATTAACATTAAATGCAACAAATTTTAATCCACTTGGGTAAAAGAAAGTGGGTCTAATTTTACTTGATTTTTTTCCGAATTTATATACATACAATAACACATACATTGTAAGTTAAGTAAAAGGCAAACTTATCAAGTGCTTACATTAAACACAATCATGTGATGACAGGGCATCAGTCGTAGACATTGGAGTGCAAGACACGTAGATAGCGTTAATTTTATAAATAAACTTATTTTATACGCTTTCCTACAAAAGTATCAATATCGTTGAGCAAAAAATATTTAAATCTCTTGACGACAGTTAACTCATGCACTTGATAACAACTGATCGCTGCAAGAAATAACGACGAAAAAATAACTTAGTACACCTAAGTACTTATTTTATTGTACAAATGTATCAAGAGCTTTATAAAACCTGAACACCACAAATAGATATCCACTAAACTACACCAATAATCTACGTCTCCTACGTACGAGTATGTCCTACTCTTATCTTACTCAAATGCGTTCATCATTGCACAAAACTAAACTTTACTAAATGAACTACCAGACAGTGTAGGTCATAGCTACTAGCATGATTTTAATTTCAGCTGCAGCGCAACAATAACCAAACGCATGCCATAAATAAATAACCGGCACAAAACAATAATAAATGTACAGCAGCAATTAACAAGCAAATTATTTGAGAGTGCTTTAGCGCCCTGCGTCCGGCGCGCGGTCTCAATTGGACTTCCGACCGAGGCATTTCCGAAATCTAACTACGTGACGCGACGATTTTAATAACTCTAGGGACTTATTGTTTTGTTATTACCACGGCACGAGACAGGATGCTGGTTAATTACCCGCTCATTTACTTACATGGAGGGTTTGTTAGCTTTATCGGTCTTTTGTTTTACGCTGTTCTCTGTCAAATGTTTCAATTTTTTAATGTTTATTTATTCTTTATTTATTTAATTCCTCACCATACAAGTATATATTTTTTTACGCTTAATAGGCTTGCTCTTGACCACAACTCACCTGATGTTAAGTGACGTTGCAGTCTAAGATGAAGCGCGTTTGCCTAGAAACCGGCTCACTCTCGCCTTGAGACAGTAAGGTTGTAGTAGTAAGGTTGTTTCTGCGCTAGGTTTTGAATATCTCATGCAGCAAAGCGCATCACTTCTTAATTTATTTTGTCTTAAATTAATTTATTAGCAAGATGAACTTAGACACTTTCCTACATCAACACTTTACATTTGTTTCATACTTACATATTGTTAACATTTGTAAATTTCTTGTTTGGTTTATACAAAACACGCCCCTAGTCTTGTCTGTCTAACATCGTAATGGGCTGTGACAGAAACATGATTTCAATATTTGTTTTCTCTAATTTGGATTGACAGTTTACAGAGAACAGTGGCGAGCGTCCACAACTATCTATCATCTGGACAAAATATGAGTTGTCTGTCAGTAAAATTAATAAATTGGTACATATAGAGGGTTATAATGGTGACTGGTAGTCAATCTGTGTACGAAGGGCGGGGTGTTGTGACAGACGAGGCGGAAGACCGTGTTAGCACGGGAAGGGAAGCTCAAACACCATACAAATACTAACTTATTCGTACGTGTATCCCACAGGATACGATGCAAAAAATAACTAAAAGTATCATCAATCTTAGCATAGGTTTTTTGTAATTGTGTTAACATTTGTATGTTAAGTGTACTGGTTCGAAAAAAAACATAAGGCGATAAATTATTGGTGGTTAAGGCCAGGTAGTTGGTCGTCTCTTGTCACCAATGCGTTGACATCGTCAAATTCTCGGGACCTACCTGGACGAGGTCTTCACGATATCAAAGCATTTGGAACATGTAAAAAGATACACACTACACCCAGGTATGTGATAAGGAAGGCTATGGATTATGATTATATTACTAAATGATAAATAGATATAGATATTTAGAGTATACCAAAAAATATTTTCTGACAGCGTGAACCTTGCAAATAAAAGACAAAATTGGTGCCTAATCTCAGCTTTATCCATCCTTATTTTAAAAACGATGCCAGAGCTACTTTTCATGTAAATGTTAACTGGTTCATCGATAAATTGACACAGTCCATTAATGAAAGCTAGCAGCTTTCTTTAAAGGGCTATCAAAGAATGTATGTAATAACAGTTTCCCACATAGAGATAAATGAAGCAAGTTGTTGTGAACCGCAGCATCACACGACATCGCCCGTTATAGAATGGATCAACAGACGCAATAGCTCAGATTATCCTTGAATGAAACGACACAATTGTGTACCAGACATGGCATATCGTTCGTGTGTACCGGTTTCTGTTCAGTGATTTTCTTTGCCGTTAATGGAAATTTGAGCAGTGATGTTGAAATTAAGTAGGTTTAGTTAGATAACTTGAGATCCAGAACAAAGACGATTGATAAATATTTAAAATATTTCTAGCTATTTCATCGGAGAAACATAAATATACCTAATATTTATGTTTCTCCGATGAAATAGCTACTGAAATAATATTAAAGTATGTTTACTGAACATGTAAATGGCTGCTACAGTATTCCTAAAATGGGATGATTTATATGATAAATATGAGCCAGTCTCTAGCTTAATAAAAAGCTTTACGCTGTCTCAAACAAAATTCAGTGTCACTCCGCGCGTCACAGAACTTTTCTTCTTTATCCTGAAATATTAGTTCTTAAATCTTAGTAGTTACACCGTAAACACTGTCCTTCAACTGGAGCTCACTATAATTAGTCCTTGCAATTGAACCCCGCAAGAAAGGACTATAACTACAAATAGCCTAGACGTGCAGCAGAAAAATATGGAACAACTAAATCTTTTTTTCTGTAATCCGTGAACTAAACAGGATAACCACATCGGAATCTGTTTCATTGATAAGACCTTGAACTGATCGTCCATACAGTCCCAATAACAAACAAAGCCAGTAGATGCGTAACCTCGTTCGGTTACTGACTCTACTGAACGCAAATACAAATTTCCATAATCGAAAAAATAACGACACAAACTTTAACTTGTTGATGAAAAATATGATGACGAGTTAGATTCAGTTAACTTCCCCCGAACAGCTTAAAAAATTGCCTTTAGTGTTTGGTAAAAAAAGGACTAGAGTTTTTTTTTATTTGAAAAAGGTTTGCGTTTGACCACAGCTTGCCTGATGTTAAGCAACGCTGCGGCCTACGTTGGAGCACGCTCACCTAGAAGGAACCTATTCACTCTCGATTTGAAGATCTCGGGGTGGTATTTAAAATATTTTGAACTGTTTTTGCCCTTGTCTCGATACATAAATGAACCTACAAAGAATACGAATCTGACTGAAGAGTTGACTCATAGAAACTTTCGTGAGATTCCTCCGGTTACTCACTCCAGCAGCGTCAGAACTGTGATTACCGACGTCACTAGCGCCAGGGCCCTCAATGGGAATGCGTGCGATGCCGCGACCCGCAATAACGAGCCGAAACAAACAGCACAGATCACTACTGCATCCGTTTTAATTGTTCTGCTGGGTTCGGCGCTCTGAATGGCGCTCTCGATGACTCAAATGTTGGCTAATACGCCATTTACAGCGCTCGGGTACATTGTATAGTGTGCTGCTGTCTGCGATGAAAAGGCAAATGAACTTTCATAATGAATGTTGAGTGTTACTTTCATTTGTGATGCGGAAATTCTTTTCTAAGGTAGAGATGCAGCATTGGCCTTAACGGCTACTCCATAGTAATTTCTTATTAGGAATATTTGTGAATTTTTCGGTACCTAGCTAAAGTATTTATTAATTGTACTTGATTCAATAAAAAACTGTGGAGGTTTTTGTTGAATAGGTAATTACTAGTATTGTTGGATACGTAATTAGGTATCCCTGACATACCATAATAATGAAAGAACACCCACGGAGAAAACAAATTGAATTTCATCTATTTATCACACGCCACTGCGGCTAGATGTGTTTATTAACGGTCATTATTCAACCCAAATTCATTGTAATAAAGGAACGTATCGATAATTAGTGTGTTTATAATTGACGCCTTAACAATTATATTGTACCAATATCAAAGTTTCTTAGTAAGGGAAGGTAAGATAAAAGCTCAATATCAAACCTGAAAAAAATACAAAATAATGTATGGATAAGTAATTATTATAATGCGACAATATAAGGCCAATGTAGGGTGTCTTTAAGACAGTGGAACCTGTTGGAGACACCTGTGTCTTCCGGTGAGCAATCACCACGCGTAGAGACAGCCGCTCGACCGTAGAAATCCGTTACAAATAACGACAATTTAGCTAATCATTGTTTTGGAATAAACCATACGTGACTTGGGACATAACATATAAGTAACACGTAAGTGATAGGCATACGAAAAATAAGATCTCTTACTCCTGTGAAAAGATCTAATCTAAACCATCAAATAAAACAGTAGGATTTTCCCACCCTAACGTTAGAACATGGCTCAAGTGTACATCATAAAATCACTGATATTTACGACTTCTTTCGCATTGTTTGATTGAAGCTTTATAAAGCTTAGAAGCTACAAATTGAACATGTGCTCTTGAGAGATCTAAACACGCGTGCGAATCAATTTTTTTTTAACAGATCGTTAAAAATCTTTAAAACGAAACTCTTTTTCGAAACGCATTTCATGTTTTTTTCTGGTCGTACAAAATAATAAAGAATATAATAACAACAAAAATATTGGCTAAATCATGCGGATAGTTTTTAAGAAAACTTGTACCTACAGCTATTTAAGTTGCCACGAAAATCACTTACATAGCCAAAGCTGCTGTACTAGGGCAACCGAGATTTATTATAATTTTAATAAGAAGCAAAAGATTGCAAATTAATTACGAACTAAAAAATGCGATTTTGTTGCAATAAAGGGCACAAAAATTTGTAACGTAATGTGAGAGCCTTTTTTCCAAAATTACCTAAAAACTCAATTAAACCTACTCCAAAATTAAACAGTTAACTGCATAGATTACTCAATTATCTAGTTACGATGCAATTTGCCTAAACAAAGAACTCACAGGGCTGGTATAATAGGATTAGCGCCCGCACCATTACAAGCTAATTGGTCCAACCATATTATTTTGTGCTTTTTGAATTGTGGCATTTACATTATTTATTTTAGTTGACCCACATGGCCTGGCGCTTTTTAAGGTTCCGTAACTAAAGGATAAAAACGGGACGATATGACTAAGGCTCCGCTGTATGTCTGTCTTACTATCTACCATCAGGCTGAGTCTCATAAACCGTAACTAGCTCATAACCGAAAGCTGAAATTTAGACAAATTATGTATTTATGTTTGCCGCTATGACAACAAATACGAGTAAATTAAAAGTGAAGGATAATGTATATACTTTCAGAAGCACAACATGTATACATTTTAAAACGATTAATCTTATATTTCTAATAATAAAGCTATGAGTATTATGATTATGCAATCTTTTTTTGGAACTCTAACGCTGTGTTGCCAGATACACTGTAATTACAGCAGATTTACTGTATTTTCACACGATCTACTGTAATACTAAAATTACAGTATATGGAGAACACTCAGACTACTGGAATAAAGGTGTAGTCTGAGGGAGAACACTGTAATTTTTCTACAGACAAAATTCAAAATAGTTCAATATAAACTGTACCACAGAATAATAACTTGTACTTCGCAGACTTTTGAAAAAAAAAAATTACGTGAATAACAAAACGTAACTGGCTACTAAAGACCGCGCCACCTCTTTGCATATGTCACAACCCTTGTTTTTATTGTAATGAATGAATATTATGTCTTACTTTAAACCATGAAGTTGTAGGTAAAGATGGAGGCCATACTTCCAATACCTACTTGAAGCAAAAATTATGTATCGCCATCTCGCTCTCTGTGGGCAGGCCCTCTCTGTCTAGTAGGGTAACCTTTATTTATTTTTTCCCAGGACAGTTATAATTGTTGCCGTCCATATAGTGGTCTATAAATATATTTATATAATTATCTATATCTCATTAATACTAAGACCGAGCCCTAAAAATTATATAATAGGTTAGTAAATTTGGCTGTTTGTCATTAATCTAATCACGCAGAAAGCGCTGGGTCGACATGGACAGAATTTCATGCGGAAATAGATCATGACCTAGATGTAGGTTTAGTTCTCGCAGCAATGCGCAATGAATGACTGAGATCTGTGCGGGCGCGAGAAATAGATACCATTGTACAAATCATATTACAACAACTGGGGAACTAAGGGACCAACCCAGAAATAGTGAAAAAGAAATCATCGTTAATTTTGTTCCATAATGAAACACATTGAGCTATTTTTTTTGCAAATTTCTGAGTTAGTCAGTGGTGGAGATTCAGCGGCACACACGACTAAACTAAATTTAAAGAAGCCCCGTCTCTTTTCATCTTAGGTGGCCAGAAAGAGAGCACGTTCTGAACCACACACAAAACAACTAAAATCACGTCAAATGTGAAAAATATAAGCGATTTTAGAGCGCATCCAATTATATCAGCTCTAAATCGGACGTGTTTGACGTGATTTTAGATGTTTTGTCTATGGTTTAGATCGTACCATCTCTTTTTGGTCATATATGACGAAAAGAGACAGAGCTACTTTAAATTTAGTTTTGTCGCGTGTGCCGCTGAATCGCCACCAGTGTTAAGGAGCAGGAATGGTAAGGAACGTGTTAAAGTGTTTTTATCTTGTGTGCTATTTTTAATATTACGTATATGTATTATACGGGAATATAATAGGAACAACAATATAATTATATGAAAAAACAAAAAGCCTTTTCTATTTAAAATCGTATATTATAATTTTTATATTTATTAGACATGACTAAATATGATTGTTCTGTGTAATTTCTGTCTCTTACCACGTAAATCACTAAAAACATTTTCTTTGTAGCTCTTTAAGTGAGCACGTATACACATTAAAAAAAAAATGAGCTAATTGTTTTACTATTTTAGTTTCATGCATAACATTACATTTAATGGAGTCCGTAATCGGATGATTACGGGTAGTTTTCGTATACATTCAAACGATATATCGCCGGTATTTGACTTTATTTCAAAATCGCCCAACACATTTCTAGCAAGTTTTAGCATATGTGCAGCGTCCAGCAGACAGTAAATTTTGCTCTTCCTGCTAGTATGTTGAAAGAACGGTCTCAAAATGTTTTGATCTAGTGAACAACCTAAATATTGATAAGCTTTTATATTGGATGATGCGCCATCACAAGTCAGAGATCTCACGGTGATACCAATTTCATCAAACAGAATTATTGCTGTTTTTTAATTCGGATAGCAGCCCTCCAGGCAAGTTATTTGCAATAAATAAAATATGAGAAACTATCTGAAATACGAAAACTTCAGAAGCTAATTTTTCTGAATCACTTACAGAAATTGGTCCTAAATCCACATAACAAATAACTTGATCCAATTTTTGATCATAGGCCAGGTTTTTTTTAGTGCCATTCCATCAAAAATTAAAGCAAAATTTTTTAAATGCATTTTTTCTTACAATTTTACTTGTTCTTTTAAATATTCGAGTTCAGTTAAGAAACCGACATTACAGTTGAATAGAGACAAATATCTTCATATCGTTTTTACATGAGCCAAAGACGTATGTTTTCTTAAAAATTCATAAGCCTTCGCATAATAGAAATTCAAAGTTAAAGCGAAAGCTTTCACTTTTTCACTATAAAGAAGACCATGTAGATTTTTCTGTGTTTTTTGAACTTCTTACAGATATCAGCAAATCGCCCTGGGATAATATTTTCAATCTCTGATTGACTCGTATATTTTTTAATAGTTGCTATTAAGGACGACATATCCTGAATTTTTTGAGTTTGTCGCGTCACTTTCTGCTTGAGGATTTTAGTTTTTCTCTGAAGTATTTTTTCTTTATTCGATTTTATTTTCGCTTGTACACCCCTACAAATAATCACAGTAGCGTGGTCTTCACTGCTGCTGACCTAAAAAATCAAGAAAATTTTGTGAAACCAGAAATACATGTCTTGAATTCAGTTGATTGTTTTATTTAAATATATCTTAATATATATATATCTCGTGTCACAATGTTTGTCCTCAATGGACTCCTAAACCACTTAACCGATTATAATAAAATTCGCACACCATGTGCAGATCGATCCAACTTGGGAGATAGGATAGTTAAATTCTCAAATTATAGTCGCAATTTTAATTTATTGCTAATTATTGTCTGTTATTATTTGACAGTCACAATTATCTGTTAACTCCAAATAATTCTAACAGATGTCGATACCTTTCGACTGGGTTGAGTAAGTAAGGAGGATAGAGCACAGAATTTCTCCACTCCTAAGAGTCACAGCGTAATGTTCTATTTCCTGAAGAATTGGGTCAGCAAAAAACTTTTCACATGTGACAGATAATGTCGGATTGGAAAATTATTTTTATTACTATCGTTATTTCTAAATAAAGGAAAGGAAAACTTACAGTTAACTTGTAACGATTGCTTATATTTCCAAGAATTTCCCGACACTGCTTTTACTGATATGGTCGTCAACATTGCAGCCAGCACGATTAACTCTTATTTCCTTATATGGAGCATTACTTTTATAAACAGTAGAACTAGTGCTTGGTATAGCCAGAGCAGCTGTTTGCACCATAGACTCTTCATGTAATGTACTTGATGTCTGAAAATTATAATATGATGTATTTTACAAAATGTTGCCTTTTGTCATAATTATATTTGAACTACTATTATTTCTTATAGTAAAATAGATACAAACATGTTAAATGGGTAATTAAATTATGTGAAATATTTACCATGACTGGAGATACTGTTTGTTGATTTAATAATATAGTTGGAACTGCTGTTGATTTCAAGCGTCTTGTTGTTAAATCATAATCCGTTTCTTGAAACTGCAAACTGCAAATCCTTGCGCTTTCATAGAACTTCATTTTCTATGGTACAATGTAGAGCCACAATTTTCTTCGAGATTCATTTTGAGGAATTCTGGAATATAACATAATTATGGTCTTAATTTATTAACATATCAGAATAGTGAAGAATAAAAATTAAATAAAAATATAAATAAATATTTATAATATTTCAATCAATCCGCCTAATCTTTACCCAACTATTTTGGGGTCTGCTTCCAGTCTAACCAGATGCAGCTGAATTGCATGTAGCGAATGCCTATCTGATCTCCACAACCCAGTAACTGAATAATACGATGATTATTAGTTAACTGTTAAGGTCCTATGGAAAGTCCCACATATATCCACAATATGGTCACACTACAGCAGTACTTCTTCATATAAACAAAATAAATTAAATTGGAGAAAATCAATGAAATTCAATGTAAATGTATTTGATCTTGACATAGTTATCTTTTACAATTATTTTGAAAACACTGGTTAATCGATTTGCGAGGCAACTAAGTGAAAATACAAAGAAATATGTTTACAATGATTCAATGTTATAAAGCAGGATTTAAACACTTACGCGTGAAACTTTATATCGCCATTTGGACACCACGTACTCCCGCAACCACTCACAACACAACTTTGCACCATTTTTTTGAATTATAGCTATGTATAACGCGAAAAATCTCAAACGAAGCTATAAACCGAAAAGTAAACAACCGCCATATTGCCCGATATATTTTGGCACATAGGGCCAATGTTGCCACATAACCAAGTCCTTAAGAAATGGGATAATAATTCGTTGATTTGCCAACCCAGATATGCACACGTGATATAAATATTTGGAATTTTCAATTGAACTAATCACAGTTTCAATATTTTTTATAGTTAAATTATTTGTCAGTGATTTACTACTGGTTAGACTAGTGTGGTGACTAATAATTTTTTTTTTATAGGAGATTTAAATATGAAGATAGCAATACTTTAGTCCACACTAGAAAGAGAGGTCGGCCCACAGAGAGCGAGAAAGAGATAAGTAGGTATTTGCCTCAAGATTTTGTTCTAAGTGTGGTCTCCATTTTTACCTAAAACTTCATGCTTTAAACTGGCATGATTAGCGGCGGCGGTGGATAATACGCGGGAATCTCCCGTCATAGACTAAAAACCACTTCTAGTACCACCCAAATTTTGCCAACCGTGTTTTTTTAGTTTTCAAGCCTGTCATACTTAAATTAGTATGATTGTAAATTGGTTTCATATGCAATGCATTCCGTTTTTCTGTCTTGCCTTTCTGTGAATCTGGCGCAACTGGTTATATTGTTTGAGGACTTGAGAATTAAAAATGCCTAATTCATCTGATTATGGTGAACAAAGCTGACCATCAAGTAAAAAAAAAAAACAACATTTAGCACAACAAACCATTCAGCGTCACAGTACCAGTTGTGTTAGCTTTAAATCAGTTGATTGGTTGGAGAAAATGATTAAATCATACAAAAATGAAGCGGGCTAAATGATAGTGACAGTATATAGCTCAATGGTGACAGGTATTGATTAATATACCTAGCTATCATGCTTATCAAAATGACAAAAGGGGAAACTAAAACCGTAATTTGAAATCTATTGTAAAATCCACTGTACCTATTTTTATTTTACTGTAATTTTGTCGTAAACACTGTAAATTTGATCACGTAACACTGTAATATCATTTTCCTCATCTGGTGGTAACACTGTTCTAACGATTCTTTGCACTGATTTAAAGATATTTATTATTACATATTTCAAAATATGCTAAACATACCGCCTTATAAGGTGCTATTTCTAGTAGTCAGTATAAACTTAATGCCATTCTAAGCTAATCTTATCTTTGTTTCATTGTTTCAGTGTAAGCAAGGCTGCAGTCTTTGGCAGCAAGGTCTAGAAAACTCATGCCAGATTGCTTGCGTAAGTTTTACTTCTTAAAGTATCACATTTGTGGTTTTATGATTGTGTAAAGTTACATAAATTAACTGTGTTGATTTTTCCAGAATGCCACATTGGATACAGTATTTTCGAGAGAACTTTATTGCGTCATCGGGTGCAATGAAGCTTTGAACACTTATTTTCAAAAACTAAGAGGTGGGTTATTTTCTTTATAAGTAAGGTAACTTAAGATGATCGAGTTTTAGTTAACTTTGTTTGTAAAGATCATACGTATAGTATAGCATGTAGGCGGGATTACATTTACTAGCATCACATCTACTGCTGGTGATCAGCCTCCTCTAACTCATCTGCATACAAAGTTACTAAAATTGGTGAAAATGCAGGCTAAAAACTTTAATAACAGTTTCACTCTGCGCGATTTGTTTCATAATAAAGCTACTATTAATACACACAAGGTAGGTATACACATTGCCTATTTAAAAGCTCTCGCCCCTGAAGATGGTGCTAGGAAAGCACCGAAACTGTTGGACTGATTCCAACTTTTAACTTTTTAATAAAGTGTGATTGTTTTCTATATAAGATAAATATTAAGATGCCTTACGTGAACAATTATGTACAATGTTTATTTAAAAGGTTACGTAAATTAAGATAAAACTTATTTTCCTACCAGAATTGATCGGTACTCCGTCAGCACCAGCTCTAGTGGCAGACAGTTTAACAGCTACCTCCCTATCCCTGACATGGGAGCCCCGGAACCTGGCCAATATGAGCTATCTGGTCCAGTGGCGTTACGAAGAGTTGCCCGGAACCTGGCAGTATTACTCCAATACCAGCCACTCGGACAAGTCCATCATACATGTGGAGAACTTGAGGCCATATACTAAATATAGGGTGAGTTTTTTTAAGTTTCAAACATTTTTTGTATGAGTGCTGTGCTGTAACGCCTGTAGCTCGGCAAGCTAAGAAGATCTGACGCGACCGTCTAGGTTAAGTAATGGTCAATGCGGATAGTATTTGCATTGACCATTGCATAAGACTGTCATTTAATAAGTGGTATTTATATTTGGCTCTACTGTGGGTCGAATGACACGTTAAATGTTAGAGGCCGGCTATTAGCCTCAGTACAAGCAGTCGTTTAACCAAGTCAGAGGTCTTTGGGCAGCTTGGAGACTCTCGGTACCTGAGCTTGGCCACCTAGATCATACAAATAACAAGAATTAGCCGGGACCTTAAATTTAACCAGTCTTCTGACCTACTGTTACACCCATACGTAAAAATAACTTTATGCTGGAGTTTGTCTTAAAAGGTGATAAGAGAATAAAAGTAGGTACAGATTATTGCATTATTTAAATCAATTGAATGACATTTTCAGTGATGACGATTTAATCATTAGTTTCAAATTCAATCCTAATTTAGTTTATTATACAATATATTTTGAGATATCATTATTTTCTTACAATCAACGCGACATATTTATGTTTCAGTTCCGCGTAGCAATATTCCTATCAGGCCGCGGCGGGGCGGTGGAACCTGTTTACTCCGAGCCTTCAGTAGTAATCTCAACCCTTGAGAACGGTACTCCTAGTTCACCCCCCGCCGCCCTTCGAGCCGCAGCCCCTGATCCTACTAGAGTGGCCATATCCTGGGAGCCGGGGCCTTTCCCCAACGGACCGCTGATCTCATATGTTCTAAGACTGACCGATACACAACCAAATACTATTGATGCACTTGAGGTAAGTTTCAGAAACTCTACAACCAAACAACAATATGGCAAACGACTTCACGTTGCAGCAGCAGACGAAGTGTCGTAACGACAATACTAGTATATTTCCCATAAAATTCCTTATAGTTAGTGACGCGACGTGTCGTCGAGCGGTAGATGGCGTAGTATTTCGACCGAATCGTAGACTTTGACGTGTCGTGGTATAATAAAAAAGCGACCTTCTGCAGCTAATACGTGTAGTTAGATGTCGACCGTACCTTTGTATCGTGTGAAGAATGTAATAATCATTGTATCATTTGGATTTTATGTTAAACTGCACATAGGCTGAAAATCAAATTAGATACTTACTGTGCAATATATTTATATTATCTAATGTTGTAAATAACGAGGTAACTGCTATTGTTCTTTTATTCTTAAGCTATCCTCTTTTACATGAGATGGGATATGGAGTATTTTTTTTTTTATTCGAGATTTTTATTTGACAAGACAATAGTATAGTAATATAATTTTTGTTTCCTTACACGAATGTTTTATTCCAGGATATGCCAGCATCAAACAACACGCTTTTCTACATGTTTCAAAATCTGGCACCAGCTCGAGAATACGAGGTTTCTGTGGCAATGAGGAACGCGGTAGGGGAAGGTCCGCGGTCTACCGTCAGGGTTTCCACACCAGCTTTACCTACATGTAAGTATTGTTTTGCATTCTCATAAGCCTCACAAAATGAAATGAGTGTAGTACTGTGCGCTTGCATATTGGAAATATTGCGTGAAAACTACTGAAGATAGCAATCTGTTTAGGCCGTATTTCGAGGCCTCAGTGTGTTTCCACCGAAGAACCTGAAGCCCTCCATAAAGCATCGAGGCAGAGCACCGAAGGGGTTTTAGTGGGTAAAAATCCCACATAACCCAGCTGCAGCCCATTGTAGCTGGGTATCTTATGGAAGATTTCCCCCTCGTAAAAAATGCCGTATTTCGAAATGTAAGCTTATCTTACTGTCAGTTAGCATTAGCATTAAAATACTAATTTCGTTTTATTTTCCAGCCACTCCCAGCCAACAGCCTATTTTGATATTGGGTGGAGATCACAATGTTTTAGCCGCACCGGCTTACGATTTGCTTTCTGTGCCTGTAGAGCTTTACAGCACTGAACACACTATCACTGGTATGTACTCAAATAAGCCTTATTACTATTATTTATGTGATATATACTATTATTGTGAGTGATTCCGAGAAACTCGAGTGCCTTTGGCAGGGTCTATATGCGGTGTATTTTGAAATTAGCTGCCCCTAGGTGTTAGCAGCATTAATCTGGGATAAAAAGTAGTCCATGTATGTATAGTATCCAGGGTCTAAAAAAATCATACCAAATTTTATTTATATCCGTTTAGCCTTCCGAGCGTGAAGAAGTCACAAACATACACACTAACAGGCCTATAAACATTCGCATTTTTAATTATCGTATGATTAATTTAACAATCATATAATCAAGACATTCTTCCCCTTGTTTTAGGAGTCAGCATCGACATATCAAGTGATTCGCTCTTCGTCGCAACATCCAATGGATTCGTATACCGAAGTACCCTCTCCAAGAAAAGTGAATCCGAACCAATCTTGAGTCCAGACAAAATCGCTTACAAACCGCTGGACTTATCTGTAGATTGGTTAAACCGCCATTTATACGTGTTAGGAGAAGTTTTCTACAAAGAAGGAGCTGCTAAAGTATCGAATATGACGGTATTTCCGCATTGGGTCATACAACGATGCGATTTCAATGGAAAGAACCCTCTTGTTGCTCTTCCAGGGTTTAATTCGAGACCGATTCATATGGAGGTTGATCCTTATAACGGGTAAGATATAATTATAAGCATAGCATGCAGACCACTATATGTTCCTACTGCTGGGTTTCAGGGCCTTCTTTCACTGGGAGAGAGATATAGGCCATCATCCACCACGCTGGCCAAGTGCAGCTTGGTAGATGACATATTGTGGTCCTCAAACATACGATGTTTCAATTCACCGTAAAGCAAGTGCAAATGCACACATAAGATAAAAAAACAAGTCAATAGTGTAGGGCCGGGATCGAACCAGGGGCTGTCTGATAGAAAAGCAGACGTTTTGCCACTGAACCAGAGATTGCAAACATTATATTTTCTAAGCTTGTTTGCTATCGGTAACAACGCAGCTTACAAATACTTGTCTTTTTAGCCCAGAATACCAGCATTTTTTTTTTTAATACTACCCCGACAAGTTTGTGTCTAGCAGAATACCAGCAGTTAGCTCCATAATCGTATTTCTTATTACCTACTGTGGGTTGTGACTCCCTTTTCAGAATTAATGCATTGGAGGAGTTCTAATCTTATCATTATATAATTTTGGGCAAATACATTGTGGTATGTCCCGGGCACCTTCCTTCCACGGAAAACACATATATGTATTTAGATTTTATAATCCTAAATATGTCGACTTCCTCATGATGTTTTTCTTCTCCGTAAAAAAGAGAGCAACTCTACACATACTTAACTTGAAAAACAAGTTGTTGGTGTGGGGCTGTAATCGAACCAGGGCCCGTCAGATGTAAATCAGACGTTTTCCTACCATACCACACTCACTTTTCCCAGAAGTCATATGCTATGTGTACTTATAAACATTTATTTATAACTTAGTTGCTGACTCTATCTTCACTATTAATTTTAATGTTATCGGTATCTCTTTTTTTATACTTCCAATCGGTATGTCACAACCTGTTATAAGGTTTTTCCATCTAGGTATAATAACGTTAAGATAAACTCATATCGCAGCGGGTAATGTATATTTTTCTTGCTTGTTTTTATATTGGTACGAATATAGCAAAATAATAAAAATCAATTAAAGAAACCCAAGATATGACTTGTTTACCTTATAGTAGGCACAAGACTTTTAGACACTTAAAAGATTTACTAATTTCACAGATGTTATAGTATGTCTATTATCACTAAACTAGATATATTAATTCTAAAATTAGATGAAAAATAGTAATAAAAAACACGATTTTAATAACAGGGCAGAGAGTATTTAAACACCTACGTTTATTTACTTAAATAATAAATAAATTAAATTAGATTTCTAATATTAATATTCAAGGGCGAGCTTTTTAAACACAATGGTATTCGATTAGAGCGAATCCGAGCCAATCTTGAGTCCAGACTAAATCGCTTACAAACCGCTGGACTTATCTGTAGATTGGTTAAACTATCTATACGTGTTAGGAGAAGTTTTTTACAAAGAAGGAGCTGCTAGAGTATCGAATATGACGGTATTTCCGCTTTCCATTGTGTTTATACCCTACGTGTAAGTCCTTTTTTCACTTGGCCGGTTTTTCGTAATTAGTTTCTATCCAAAAGATTTAATGTTTAAAACACGTACGCTTATTTATCTATTTTGCTTCAGCTACCTTTTCTTCGCCCTCCGCGGCGTGGAGCGAGGCGGCCTCTACCGGCTAGACCTCGGCAATATATCTAACGGGGTCCACCACGACGGCCAACCAGAGATCATAGTGAGAGATCCCTACCTCGGAGCGTTTACTGTGGACCACGCGGACTTTAGGATACTGGTCACGCATTTGAGAAGAAATACTGTACTGGCTGTTTCGCTCGATGGGTAAGAGGATTATTATTATTAAGAACCTGTTAAGTCCCTTTGTTGGGCAAAGGCCTCCAAACCTTCCTTCCATTAGTCCGCATCTAACAATATTATGGGCCATTATGAACCAATCCTACAGCTCAGGTGTTAATCTAGTTCATCCCTCTATTGCTATTTTGGTCTGCCGCGAGGTCTCGTACATCCACTGGGTGTTGATTTTGTAAAAGGATAAGTTATAAAACTATTGTAAAAGCCTTAGTACACATTGGCCGATAATGACGTTACATTGCCTAAACTAGCAGATAAATGTCCTTCGTGGGGCGAAATCAACTAAATGTCGGTTTTTAAAACATTTTGAAATAGTCGAGGCGTAGAATGGCTGGTATTATTCACGCACGAGCCATGGCCGTTCATGGCCCATTGTGTACTAGGGTCGTTAGAAGGTAAGTAGAATATAAAATCTAGACTACTTATATTAGTTAATAATAATTAGACTACTTAGATTAGTTAATCTTTGCACAGCAGCTACATTAAGGCCCTTCTGTTGTAATTGTCGTTGTTAAAACTACAGAACCATATCGTAGTACGTTTCGTATTACCTTTATATTTTCTCCCTTTATTTTTATTTTGTAATATAGTTTAACACCTTTTTATTTTTCAGTCGCGAAGTAACAGATTTTCGCAGTAACACGCAAACTCCAAAATTCCAGTCGACTCGCTCGATTGCGTACGCCAGAGGTTTATTCTATTGGACGAATGGAAAGGAGATGTTGACGGAAGAGTATCATGCTCAAAGTGATAGCTACTTCCATAATGAATACCCTCTCGCGTATAATCATCAGGATGTTGAGACGAAACAGGTAATTGGTACATGTTCATAAAATAAATACGTATACTATTAACAACATAATCATAACAGATACATTTTGCGCCTTAAGGCACGGGCAAAAATATTGAATTTACAGATTTATCGTTCTAAGACATGGAAAGTTTTAGTTAATAAAAAAATTACGTATAGACCGTTCAAATATAAAAAAAAAACGTGTTCAAAATTTTTATTTCCGTATTGGTATAAATAAATATAAAAATATTATAAATATTATTAGGACACATTTCACACACGGCCGATAAATCTGAATGTTAACAAAATTGGTATAAATATTCTTAAAGTTGTTCTACATACTGTTTTTAAGTTCATTAACTTGATTTGAAACTGTAAATTAAAGATTTGGTGATTGAGGCTTGGCTACTTAAATCATACGACAAAGAAGTAGTTAACAACGTAAAGTTTTAAAAAGGACAGTAGAATGACTTCTCTCTAGTTTGGTCCGGCACAGCTTTTTTCTTCCACACTATTAGCGGTCATCTCAATATACGCATCACGTATCCGTACCACTTTAATTAATAAGTCACTTTATTTATATTCTGTATATTTCTGGCCGGTTAATTACGAAACAAATATTTTTAAATGAAATTTCATTCTCACTCTAACTAATTTATCATTAATAAGAGAGAAATCAGGCGTATACCGCTCCGGATCGTACCTGTCGCAAAGGCTTTCCATAGCTATACAACGCGGCAATGCCACTAGCGTTATGGGAACCTTTCCGTCAGGTTCTATCCGGAGTGGCCTATAAAATTAATTTTATTAGTGGTTTTTATTAGTTTTTTATTTTATAATTGACTTGTATTATCATTATTCTAAGTTGTAAAATAAAATAATATTTATCATTTTCTTTCTTGAAGGTTCTAGTGGCACTGCGTAGCTGCCAGCCCATACCAGTTCCCGTGAACCCGCCTCTTAGCGTTCAGAGCGTGATGGGTATCAACCGAGCTAAGGTGTCGTGGGCACCTCCACATCTACTCGGCCATCAGGGCAGTGGCGCCTGGCAGCAGTGGAGCTTCAAGCTTCAGCTGACTCATGTTGACTCGGGAGATGTTATAGATATGTAAGTACTTACTTTTTAGCATAAGCAGCCCACTATACGTTCCCACTGCTAGGACTCAAGGCTTTCTCTCAAGAGGAGAGAGATACAGGCCATAATCCACCACACTGGCCAAGTGCGGGTTGGTGAATAACACACCAGTCTTCGGATATTGCAGTCCTCCCAACGTATCGGTTTCCTCACGATGTTTTCCTTCACCGTAAATCGAGTACAAATCCACACATAACTTGAAAAACAAGTCATTGGTGTAGGGATGGGATTCGAACCAGGGGCCATCTGATTGAAAAGCAGACATTTATACAATGACATTCTAATACGTGTGTGTATTAGAATGTCATTGCACTTATACCACCGAGCCACACACTCGCTTTTTAAAATAAAACGTCTTGTTATAATGCCTCGAAGCTAGATACTTTTTAGAGTAGGCTTAGAATTCTTTGGGCTTCAGAAGCACTTATTTTTCCTGTTTTATATCTTTGATGTTAGCGTTTAGAGACTTTTGACGCTGAAAAACGTTTAAAAGACTTTTGATATGACTTTTTTTATTTACATATCAGTCTCAGTCCCCTCTTATAAGTAGAAGTAATAACAAATTTTGTAAACAACATATATTTTACTTGCAGAAAAAATATTCAAGACTCGTTTTACACTGTACATAATCTCAAACAAGATGCTGAATACGTCATCAAAGTTGCTGCTATTACTGCATCGGGATCAGGTAAATACCAGTACTAAAAATGTTATTTTATACTTTCGGTAAAGTTGTGGGAAAAAATAATAATGGGCATTAATTTATAAATGCATTTCTTCACAGGTCCTTGGTCCTCAGAATTCATTGGCAAAACTTTACCTTCCACCCCAACTACGCTTCACAGCACCTTGCTTTGGTCGGGACCCGACGGCCTACTGCAAACTGACTTGACTGGCGACCACCTACAAACACTCATCCACAGAGACAAAATGAAAAACTTCGATATAACAGACATATCGTGGTACCGCGACAAACTCTACTTAGTAACTAATGAGTCGAGTGTCATTTGGTTCAATACGACGTCGAATAAAGAAGGAAGGATGGCCAATATGGATAATGTTGGGAGTTTGGATGTAGATTGGGTTGGGAAGAAGATTTATTGGTCCAATCCTAAACAACAACTAGTAAGTTACATGCTTTTGACATGCATTTGACATTTTAAATGCTACTTTTATAAGTCTGTGGCGTCACCGCCCGCTTCCAATCAGATCGCTCATTCTGAATCGCGCAAACAATAAGCTTAAGATTATTTAATGCGCTACATATGACCCATGGACGGTCATCTCGGGTCATACATATTTGCCAAATGCTAAATGGAGGCACACCGAAGCGACGTCACTTCAAATAGTCGTTAAATCATTAAATGTTGACCCTTTTCTGAAAATGATTGGTAGACAGATACTTTTTTTACTTGGGTTTAGCATTCTAAAGAAAAAAAAAAACTGTGATAAAGTATATAACAATTTTAGATATACAATGTAAAGGCTAACATAAAAGATCGCTTTCATTACTAGAATTGCTTATTTTCAGATAACACGAAGCAATTTCGACGGCACCAACCGCGAACCAGTACCTATAGTGACCGTGGCTAAAGAGTTAACCATAGATTCCCTCGGCGCTTATATTTACTGGAACACCGGCCATGCGGTGGAAGCGGCCAGGTTGAACGGAGAGAACAAGATGGTCTACTATCCTGCTCAGCTATTCAGCGGGAAACAAGGTAATCTTAATAAGTATGTAGGTAAACGTAAAAAAAGGACTTAAAAGCCTACTTAAATTCAAAATGCTCCGCAATAAGAGGATCGGTTTCCAGCTTACAAAAAGTAAGTGTATCTGTTGTTTCGGGTAAACCTTATAAGGGTCAGCCCGTCAAGTTATAGTGGATTGCGCTAATTTAAAGGGCCTAGATAAACAATTTGACGTCTGGCAACATATGTGGTTAAAGATGGATTAAGGATTAAATGATGTTATACTTCATAGCAAAATATGAATAATGTCGTTGAAGTGGATATTAAATATAAGGAAAGCTGACCCCACTACCCCTCGTGGGTTAGTATAAGTACATTTGAGAAAGAAATACCTGAAATTTTGTAATATTGTACTGTTTTGCTTTGAAAAGTTGTCCACTACTGTAACACCCTTTTACCACCCTGATATTCGACTTCTCAAAATTATAACAGGAGGTTTTATTTTCTTCTTCTTTTATTTAGTGATGGGTCTGACCATGGACTTGGAGAAGAAATGGTTGTATTGGCTGGTTAGAAGCTATGACGGATCGGAACTACATCGTGCTCCTACTGCTGACTCTATAGCTCCTGGGATCAATGAGGTTCGTTTTAACAAAGTGTCTGGTAGTTAGTCAAACTAATGTTGCATTATTACGCAAACAAATACCTATCCCCTTGTTGCGTGGTTATTTAGCAACCAACTGTCTATCGCCCAATTTATTGCGGCGCTACTTATTAATCAACTACCTATAGGTCCATTTATTTCTGCGATATTAAGCTGTAAACCAACTATCGGCCCATTTACTACTGCGTTATTTTGCAACTAAATGCTTGTCGTTCAATGTATTGCTGAGTATATAAGCAAACATCTTTTCAGACTTATTGACCCGTTATTTAGCAACCAACTGCATATCAGCCTCTAATGCTGAGTTTTAGCAACCATTTTCCTTTAGGCTAATAAATTGCTGCGTTATTTGGCAACCAACTGTATATCAGCCAACTCAATGCAGATTTATTTAACAACCAACTGCTTAGTTATTTTGCAATCAACTGCATATAAGCCTATTGAATGCAGAATTATTTAGCAACCAACTCCAAATCAGCCTTTTGAAGGCAGAGTAATTTTTTGCAGATCAGCCTACTGAATACAGATTTATTTAACAATATTTGTATTTGTATTAGCCAATCCAATGCCACATTCTTTAGCAACTAAGCACCTATGCTGATGATATTTGGGCGATGTATTTAATGTGTTATGTAAACTAAAACTTGATGGGATATTCACTAATCTTGTTATTGTGTTTACGATAGATATCCGGCACTCTAGTGAGCCGTCTTCCCGGCACAGCAACACTAGGTCCCCTGTGCTACTTCAGCGGCCGGCTGGTTTGGGTGGCGGACGCCAGACGCGCTGTGGTGTCAGACCTGGCGGGACGGTATACTGCTGAGCTGTTGCCCAGGGTACATGTTATCGCGGTCAGGGATCCCACTTTACACGCTCACAGCGGTAAGTTTCATACACAAAAATGCGTATACTTGTGTTCTTATTTATTTATCATTCTGAGGCCAAGCATTACTTTGCAAGCACTACTGTGTTTAGGTTTGACTGGGCTACTAGATGTTATGCCTTAAATTAAAATACTAGTAAAGGTAAATTCGGAGGGTCAACCGAGGCAGCAAATTTGGAGGTTCAACCAAGGGGGTCAAAGTTTGGATTGAGATTTATTTTTGACTATTTTATTCGACACTTCATTGGATTGGTATTATAACTGAATAAATACATAGATTTTTCAAAATTCAACCCCTAGTAGGGGAAGATGAAATCTGATCAATCCCTGAATACAAAAATAACAACGATTTTTGTATCTTAAGATCTGGAGCTGGAAGGTTATGTTTTTGAACTGTACGTAGCTGTGTATGATTGTCTGTTTTATCGTTAAACAATATTAATTTTAATTTGATTTGAAAACTATACTGTAACTGTAGTTATGCGTATTCTAAAAACTTGTGCTCTTCCTCTACTTGTGAAAAGCAGAATGTTTTACGATACTACTTTGTTTGCAGAATCTCTAACAGCCATTCCGGAGACAATAAACGCGTCATCAATAGCGGTGGTGGGTCGCTGGGACTGGTTCAACGTGACCTGGGCTCCCGCCACCACGGTCAATGTGAACAACAGCCGGGTCTACTACGACGTCAGCTTGGACTTCTCTCCGCAACACAAGATTGAGGTACGACTACTAACTTGAGATATCTAGTTTCATGATTGCGAATTTTTAACCCCTACGTGAATACGTCGAGGTGTTAGGTTTGACGGGCCGGTGTATATGTATATATGTCCTGAAAGGATTAACCGAATTAATTTTGAAAAAAAAAGAAAGTTATAAGTTAGTTTCAACATAAACTGATTATATCCAAAAATCATGAGATGTTAGTAGGTAATAAATATGTCCACAAAAGAAGCAAGTTCAGCATAATGCTGGGAGTACACTAGGTACTACAGCACTGGAGTAATTAAGTTGTTTTTAAGAAGTGTAAACTGGGTTTTCTTAGCTATGGCAATTGATCCAAAAAAGCCGCCGCTACGAAAAGGCAAATAAAAACGTTTTTCTAACTTCTTCAATATAACCAAATTAAAAAACTTGGCTTGAATTTTTTTTTTTATTCAAGATGGCTGCCTCTACAAGGGGTTCTATCAGGAGTTTGCGTAAATCTTCGAATTTCATAGTTTTTGGAATATGTGGGTTCCCTCACAATGTTTTTATGAATGATGATGTTGTTTCCAGAGAACCGTGGAGGTGCCGTGGGTAGAAGTGAGCGGCGGCGTGGCGCCATACAGCCGGGTAGAAGTGTCTGTGCGCGCGCACTCGGCGTGGGGGGGCGGCGGGGCAGCGCGCGCCGCGCTCCACTCCCCTCCCGCCCCGCCCGCCGCGCCGCGCCTCCCGCGCCTCTACCTGCACCCGGCGCACAGGTACCAGGAGACGAAAATACTAGAGAGGATTGCTGGTTCCCATACAATAAAGCGTGGCGCGGGATTTCGCCATAATAACCGATGAAAAATAGATGACTCTGCAAATCGAGCGTACAGTCTAACTGCCGCCAAATGCCGCAAAGGGCGCTGCAGTCGCATAGTGATATGATGTTAGTAGATTGCGTGTAGACTCACCCGAGTGAAGTCGTTTCAAGAAAATACGAATAGATGGCGCTTAGAATAAAGATCTTTATTTTATCTGTCTCTCTGGCCAAACCACGCGCTGATACTTTGAACGTTATAATCTTCTCCACAGACGTTAAATAAAACACAATCATTCTAACTGTGCTAATGCAGGTCCAAAACTATCTCCATACAAAACTGCATTCCAATCGTTTGTAGTGACTTCTTCATACGTTGAAGTATGTAGATGTCACAAACACATACAAACTTTCAACTACATTAAATTAGAGGTTTTGCCCAATCAAAACAAATCTAAATGAGTGCTATTTCAGTTAATTGATTTCCATACTTTATTTATCATAGCGGCGGTCCGCTGTCGGCAACGTTCCGATGGTCAGCGCCGGCTCGAGCCAACGGTATTATCCTCGGCTACGAGACTCAGTGCTGGGTGTCGTCGGCGAGACACGCGGGCGCTCAGCGGCGCTCTGCGTGCGCGCCCGCAACTCTTCCGCCCGCGCGCACGCAACTCGTGCTCAGGGACTTGGCGCCGGCCTCTGTTTACTACTTTCAGGTGAGAATACTAGGAGAACAGTTCAGTATAATAATAAATACAGTGTAAACTCTATATAACGATACTAAAGGGACTGTGCATTTTATGGCGTTATAGAGAATGGTCGTGAAATGAAGAGAATGTATTGTATGGAATACAAGCTAAACCAACTAAAGCCAATTGATTTCGACGCATTAGATAGTTTGTCTTTAAATCGAGTGACGTTACATGGAGTTTACACTGTATATATAGTTAACGCATTCGATTGTCGTTAACTGCTAATTTACATAATTACAACTTCTTCGGATAAGCCTATAAGCCTGGTCAGAGGCCTACGGGCGGCTTGAAAACATGACACCAGAGCTTGACCACTCATCATGCTTATTATGTACGAGTATTTATTAAGGTCTTGGGTGTTAATAAAGCATCGGTTGAATCATCACCTTGCCATAAATGTGACCGCATCTGCGGCTCTCGCATCGGCTTGTTCAGCCACGAGCGCAGATGCAATAACCATCCGGACGCTACATGAAATTATCTATCGTAGAAGAAATGGGCCAGAGATGATGATGATAATTTATTAAGGTGTACAAAATTCAACTGCTAATTTATATAAATACAACTAGAAAATATAATCATCATGCTTATTATGTATGTCAGTGTTGCCAAAGTAAACGTAGGTATCAATTAGTTTTGGTGCAGGAATAGGTTCCTTCTAGGCAATGTTACATCTTAGACCACAGTAAAGCTTAACATCAGGTAAGCTGCGGTCAAACATGTGCCCATTCATCAGAAAAAAAAAGTTAAAAACGGCTATTGTTGTTGTTAGCGCTCGAAGAAATTCGCAGAGAAAAAAGTAGTTACGAAACATAGTTACACTGCGAATCAGATGCTAAATATACTCGTACTTATTAGGAGAAAAAAACCTAATAAGATATACAATTAGTTATTAGTTAATTCTAGAATTAACTAAGGATTAAACGTTTCTAAAGTAACATTAATTCAAAATGTACTCACCTCTTTAGATGCAGGTCGTTGCACTAAAGCCCTTAGCATACATAAATTCTCACTCGAAGATAAGTAACGAGTAATCACTTAACTGTTATAAACAAACAAAACAATAATTTAAATTAATAACCGTGTGATAACTGGGGCGCAATAAATTAATTAATTAGTGGAATGTGTCTTCATGGACGTACATTCTTAGTTGTTATTATCTTATGTTAAAGGAAATTACTTAATTCAAACATTTTTCAATATTACAAATTTGAATTGAAAAAATACTTTATATCAATATTTGAAGGGATGCCAGTCTGTTTCCGCAAAGGGATATCCGTACAAATATTGCGGCTAAGGCCGGCAATTCGATAATTTTAGTAACAGTCTCAGTCAATTTAAAAATAATTTAAGTTATAGGTTAAATTGTTAAATTGCTTAGTACTTAAGATTACCCCTTTTTTTATGTATATCTGAACCTTCCTTATTATTAAGTTTACACTATGCATGCTGTGTACTCTTTTTTGGATTGCAGACTTGTTTTTGTTCTTTGTAGTTTAGTTATGTTAAAATGAATGTTTGTAATCTGTCTGAGTGCCTTATAAATAAATAAATAAAATCATCGGTCATGCTTTTTAGCTTGGACCGGTTTTAAGTGCTTTAATAACTTCCTTTGCGAGATTTAGAACAAGCGTTTTAATTCGTAGCGGGTGATGACGTACGTGTATGGCAGCGAAGCCACAAATCCTTCTAAGTAAACTTCTTTTCCTGATAAGACTTGATTAGACATTTCCATGCTCTCTTTTACAGGTTCGAGCTAAAACCGAAGCAGGTTACGGTCAATATTCCGAAATAGTGAACGCATCGTCTGATGAAATCAACCCAATTCCGAAAGTTATGGTCTCATCACAAGAATCTATCAAAATACTTGACTTAGACAATGGAGAAGCCGAGACTATCCCTAAAAGCACTGGAATTCCTATAGACTTCGCTATATCAATTGAAGAAAACATAGTGTACTGGGTCAATAATATGCAGGAGATATTTTCTTCGCGGATAAACGGCAGTGGGCACTACAAGGTAAGTTTTAAAATTGTATAATGTTTGTATAACCGGCTATCACTTACGTTTATTTTGTCGGAATTAGCCCGACATGTTTCAGCACAATCAGTGTGCCATTCTCAAGGGCAGGAACACAGCCAATGTATGTATGCACGCGACGACGGCTGCGCCTGAACAGTTCAAATCAGTTCAGGCGCAGCCGTCGTCGCGTGCATACATACATTGGCTGTGTTCCTGCCCTTGAGAATGGCACACTGATTGTGCTGAAACATGTCGGGCTAATTCCGACAAAATAAACGTAAGTGATAGCCGGTTATACAAACATTATTCAAATTTCCTTACCAAGACCGTACCTCAATCAATCAAATAATTTATTTGTGCAGTTACTATTTTTACAATTCGTAGCAAATTTTTTTCTTATACCTATATTTTTTTCATTTTTTGTATTAAAAGCTACAAGTACTACCTATTCAAGTAGTAACTACATGTTTTTTATCTATAACACCTGCTGCAGTTATGTGAATTAATAATGAAAAGGACTTCTTATATTCCACCTAAGCGGGATAAGTCATGGAAGAATAGTAACTTCCATCTTTATGGTATTCTTTTGATATTAATTTTAAAGAAATATACTAATGCTCTTCGGATACCTTTGGCAAAAGCATTAAACCGTTTTAGCAATACTGTCTATCAATATAATTGCCAAACACAGAATTTTGAATCATAGTACTTATCTCACTGTTCTTTCCACAGCTGATAACAATAAACGAACCGGCGAGCAGTATCTGCACAGACTGGATAAGTCGTTCGATATACTTCGCTCAGTTAGAAGGAGAAGCCTCCGCGGTGTACCGAGGTGCGCTCGCATCCGGAGGTTCGAGACCGAAAGTTACTCGCGTGATGACCAGACCCAAGCCTGTATACAGCTTGCAAGTGGCGCCATCACACCAGTAAGATTTATTTCTACTAATTTACCTAAGTATTTGGTACATGTAATAAGGTGGATTGGCGAAATGTAAATATTAGACCAGCTGGTTAAGCGGTAGTGATTCTGGTGTTCACAACTAAACTAGACCTTGACGTGTTTTTAGTTGTTTTGTCTTTGGGTCAGATCGCGCTGTCTCTTTCTGATCACTTATGATGAAAATTGTGTTTGGAAAAGGAGGATTTAATAAATTATTTTAATTTAGTCGTATGCACACTAATATCGCAGTAATTTTTATTTACTTAAATACTGCATATATTTTTTTGTTATTGTGAAATAAAATATTTTAAATCTTTGCATTTTCAGATCTTTATTCTGGTACGAAGAGAGTGTCCCTCCAGGATATGGAACGCTGATGATTTCTCACATAAACGGTTCGAACATCAGACCGTTCTTCAATAGCTCAGGGATAGATCCTAACAGCTGCAACTGCCCTGAGCAACCACAAGTCGCGAGAAGTTTTGTTGTAGACATGACCAAAGGAGACAACTATGAAGTATACTGGATAGATCCGTGGACTAATCAAATCATGGCTACCGATATGCTAGGCTGCGAATGCAGGGTTGTGTTCAATGCGACAGAGAAAAAGAAATACGGATTCACGCCGATGTCCATCACAGTGGACAGCAAATATGTTTACTGGTACAACTCGACGGAAAGAGAAATATATTACACGAACAAGTACAAAAACTCAAAAGTCGAGCGTTCAAAAATCACGTACGGATACAAAATAATGGCGTTAGATCCGACCAATCAAAAGTACCCGCCGAGACAATGTCTGTTTCCAAAAGTGCAAAGTTTGATACCAAAAATTTTAGCAAACTCGGCAAACAGTATAACTTTGCAGATGCCTCTAGTGGAGAAGCCAGATTTGTCGATATGTCGCGATCTCAAGTACGAAATGTGTCTGCCTGAATACACGATTTTCTACCGTAGCGAAGCAGACTATGACACTTGGTCATGTCACAAAGACACTTGTCCGTTTGTGACGAGTTCAAGCACAGAAGTTATGCTGAGCGATTTGGAGCCATTTACAAACTACACGGTGGTCCTTGAGGCTACTAATTATTATGCTAAGCTTCATGAACTGAAGCCTATAGTCGGCTCATCGCTTGTACTACAAACTGCTGCTGAAGGTACAAATCCTTTTTCATACTTGGGACTTTCTCGTATTACCTTAGTTGGTATTTAATTACTATCCACTAAACACGTATTTATTTTTCATAGTAAAATGTTTCTTATGTATTATTTTAGCCCCAAAAGCGCCCCGTAACGTAACGGCAGTGGCCCTTACACCGGCTCTGGCGCGAGTAGAATGGATCTCAGACCCTGGGCTCTGGTATGAGGTACACTGGCGCACTGACGATCATAAACTTAAAGGTATGTTGCATTTTAAAATTATTGTTTTTTTTTTTATAAATAAGACATACTACTTTGTAATGCGATGATACCAAAATAATAGTGTAAATATGCTTCATTATAATTTGTATTATATATTTGCACGAACAAACGCAATACAAGTGTCATCGCTCGTAATCCGTTGAACATATATGCAACGTTTTTAAGTACCTATGTGTATGTTTATTTGGTTTATTAGATGATCTAGTTGTACAATGAGAAACTAACTATCAAGTACTAATAAAAAAATGCATTAATATTTATTATTATTCATTTATTTAATGAGTAACTAACTATCAAGAACTAAACCAAAAGGACACAATCGATCGTAGGTTGATGGCACTATATTACTCAGCCTAGCGAAGTTTCAACATCTTATATTTACGATTTCTATTACGTTCAGATGTAAACATATTCAGTTTAAATTTCCTCTTCGCAGAACACAATACATTCGAGGTATCAGGCGGTGGTAGCGCCAATCTGACTCGCTTATCCGCAAACACAACTTATCGAGTGTGGGTACGCGCTAAATCTCCTCACTCGGTCGTACCTGCGGACTCGCCTCCTCTACGCATCACGACTTACGCATTACCCGAGCAAATTATTCTGAGGACAGTGGCTTCGGATGAACTGAGGGTGGCCTGGCCGGCGCCTAGCAGTTATCAGTTGCACCAGTTAGTATTTTGACTTTATATCTGTAGAGTTGTGGAAAACATTGCATTGTGCATTTATTTTCTATTGGACTGTAGCACTTTTAACAACATTTACTATTGGGGATTTAAGATTCTTACGATATGAAGGTAGATTCGAAGAAATGCTTGATTTAAAAGCACGATATGTAAATAAATCAGTCTTTCCAACAATAATATCTATTTGTTTACTTATAGTTGCGTCTTATTTAAATTATGTTGTGTGTAAATAAATAGGTATTTTCTAGCTGCTCTTGTGACGGTTTTTTTTATTTTATGCATTTTTTATTGGATGTGATTACCTTATATAATATTTCAATACAGTTTTTGTGCCCGATATAAATTAATTTGAATAAACATTTCAAATCTTAAAGTGGAATAACTGACTGTAACTGAAAGTAAAAATAAATTCGACTACCCCATTCAGAGCAAATGCGAAATTCTTCTCTAGGTAGTTTTTAGACACATGCAACAATTTTGTTCTTAAATTTATACAATAGAATACAATACAATACAAAAACTCTTTATTGCACACCACACACAGTAATAATAAATTTATAAATAAATAAAAAAAAAACATACAAAATGTTGCACAATAGGCGGCCTTATCGCCTATAGCGATTTCTTCCAGGCAACCTTTGTATGGAAAAGTGAGAAAAGAAGAAGGGAGGTGTACTTAAAAAAAATATAAGAATAGAAAAATCAAATTAACTTATGTGATAAACAAAGAAAAAAAGATTTTATATTATGTATTTTATTATTGCAGGTACAAAGTAGAGTACGCAGTATCAACAACCCCCCTAGGCTCGTGGCACGTGTGCGTCCCGCTCGCTCGGGGGGAGTGGTCGGCGCGCGGGCTGCGGCCTAAGACCCGCTACCGCTTCCGGCTACACCTGCAATACCGGCCCGAAGGACCGCTCTACCACTGGCCGCACGATGACCGCTTCACCTTCGAAACTCTTGGTGAGTTATGCCCGGAAAGAATCAGAACATCCCTTAAAAAGTTCCAAAGGTAACAAGGGTTCTGTAAATTATACTGTTTGATTTTTTCCTAGTACTAGTACAAGAACCAAGAACCATATTAAATACAATAGACAACAGAAGAGTAAAGATGAAAGGCCACCTTACACGACATGACAATTTCATTAAAAATATCGTTGAAGGAAAGATAGAAGCCAGGAAGACCTAGAAGATCATATTTAGACCAAATTAAGGAGAAGGCGAAAGTCATGTCGTATAGGGAGGTCAAGGATTTGGCCGAATATAGAACTGCCTGGAAAAAACTCCACAGACAAGAACCCAGCTTTTAAATATTGAATGAATGAATTATTTTTTCCAAGGCATTAAGCTTGTAGTTTTCGAACCAGACTAGGTTGAGCTACAAGTTTTCAATTAATTGGATCTCAAGTGGTACGCCTAGTAATGATTTTATTGGTTCAAGTGGGGTTTCTTGCTTGTAGCATCGAAAAGTAACAGCACATGTTCTGAATGTCTCTATCTCTCCCAACAATCTACTCGTATAAACAACTGTCTAAAATAAAGGCGATAATTAAAAAATCTAAAAAAAAATAGACCTGTACAGCGATTCTTCAAAAAAATACGAGAAAAACAAACCAGTACCTTCAAGAAGGATTTTCCTTCAGTTAGAAAAATAAATTGAGTGTACCACCTGTAAAACACGTTTTAAGTGTGATTTTAGTGCGTTTTCCTAATGCCGTAGAACGAAAGCTGATGACTTACGTGCTAGGACTTTTGGAAATTTGCGATCAAAGAATTGGTTCTACGTAAATTTTGTCACAAAAATATATGACTATGGATCTAAATAGAATATAATATATTGATATAATAATTGTGTGTCGGTAGGTTCAGTGCCGGGTGCCCCAGGGGCTGCGCGCGCGGCGCTGGTCGGCGAGCGTGTGGTGCGCGCCTGGTGGACGGAGCCAGACCCGCACGGGGCGCCTGTCGAGGGGTACCGCGTGTGGGGCCGATCTGGACACAGGTGACCAATTTATTATTTATTTATTTTATTTTACTGTGCTCCGCTATTTTAAGGAGCTTGGGTAGGCTGTTAGGGGGAAATGTACAATACGCCTCTTGCAGGTTGTCAGTGCAGGCATAGACAAAATATATTGTCTATGGTGCAGGTCTGATCGCCCCCATCATAGAATAACAATAAAAATGTTTATTTATTTACATTGTATCAAGAAAAATAATATATAATAAAATCCACCTTAGAAATTAAAATAAATTTAAATAAGGCGAATGATTCTCGCAAGTTTGTAACAGAAAGAAAAAAAATTCAATAATAATTAAGTTTAATTTAATGAGCGCGCAGATCGTCACTTGAGGTTATATACGCAAACACTTTCACACTCACAGCTTCCCATTTCGGATTTTTTCCAGTTTCGTTCTCAAAACACATGCACTTACACTCAACTTAAACTCAAGATATAATATGTCTATTTCCGCGTCGAACAGATGTTTTAGGGTTTTGCAATCTGGGTCCAAACAAGGTCAATGAGGCAGAACACAGTCATTATAGGTAGGTATCATAATAGATTCTTTATTTAAGGATCTTTATCTCTACTATCTGAAAGGAATTGCTCTTAATTATATGACTCATAACTACAATATGACACATTGTTCTCTTCTACTCAGAATGACATATTTATTTATGATACATTATACACAGAGTGATATATTAATAAGACAAATTATTTGCAGGGTGACACATGAAAACGACAGCATAACACAGAACTTGAGCGCGCTGTTACCCCAAGACCTACCACCAGACGTCGATGAGGAACTGAAGAAACTCATCGTCACTGAAGGACTTGAACTGTTGCATAATGGAACCGGTAGGAAATTTACTAAATTCCCACGAAAAACAATAAATTCCCACGACAAACATTAAATTCCCTTTAACTATTTTTAACAGACTATTTTTAACATGGCCTCATGATTATCTTAAAATGTGGCTTGCTAATTTTAGAAAGGATCCACTGTTTTTTCCTTCTCTAGAATATTTAAATTCTGCTCGTACCTAGATATAACATGTGAATTTTTGCATTCATTAGAGAGATTGCTGTTTTGTTCTTCATATTAGTGTTCCATCTCTTTTATATGCTGTTACTCATACCAACTTGCAAATCTTTATATTGCCGTTACGATATTGTATTATATAGGTAACATATAAATTTCTAATGGTATGTCCAGAGCCGTACTGGCTTATCGGCGCGGAAGACCTACCAACTGGCTACACAGTGCAAGTCCAAGCTTACAACAGCTACGGATGGGGCCCCCTGTCGCAGCGCGCTGAACTGACCTACCCAGCGCTGCCCCCAGCCCCGGGCGCGCCGCCGTTGGCCCTTGCGCTAGCCCTGGCCGCAATGCTGGCGCTATGTGTTGCGGCTGCTGCTGCTGTCATCTATGGTATGTATATTTTAATGAGTGATAGGCAAGATTATCCTCATCCTGATTTGGAGTCACTCAAGGCATCCTTGATTAAGGCAGCCGCCGATATTGACATGGACCTCGTTCGTGCCGCAATAGATGACTGGCCGCGCAGATTGAAGGCCTGTATTCATAATCGCGGGGGTCATTTTGAATAAATTTTATTACCATGTTTTATTAGGTTCATTTTGAGATAAAAATGGTTACATAGATATTAAATATGTCTAAATTATCTCATATTACACATGTGGCAGAACTTATGACCTGACTAAATATAACATGAGTATTTTATTAATTCATGTAAGCATTAATTATTGACCACGCGCACATTTCAGTCTCATACGCTTTGAATCTGGATGAATGTGGCCTGGCGATAATAAATAATACTCGTACATATGTTTACGTATATATGATATAAATGATGGGAGTACCAAAACAGATGAAATAGGTTACCTACACTCATTACCTGGAAATAGCACACCACTGTATTTGTATGTTTTTTTTATAACTTATGGGTTTGCGTTTATGTATGTCTGCGGTTTAAAAGAAATAAGACCTAATTTAGTTCGTTCGCAATATATCATTTATAATTTGGATTTTTCTGTTACTTGGCCAGGTTACAGCAACCGCACCAAGAAGAAGACAGCCGTCGAGAATCAAATGTCGGCGAGTCCCCCGCGACGAGGCCCTGACGTCGAGCTGGCAATACTTCGCGACCTTCCTACTAGACACTCCACTAATATACTCTACAATCAGGTACTATATTGTTACGTGCTGGACGGGGCACTCGGGATAAAGGTTTGGGTATATGACTAAAACGTCGGTTTCGTGGATAACTAGGATTTATTAACTATGGAATTCTCACGCTGATGATACGTGTCTGGCCTTCCAACTCGTCGAAACGTCCAAATCGTGTGCAGTCGCAATCCTTATTCCTCGCCGGAGTCGTACACTCGTAGACACTAATCGCACTTTTCGCTCGGGGTATCGCTCGGAGTTAACTCTACGACAACTCGCAGTTAACTGTCTTGGCTAGTCCGGTCCGTTCCCTTATAAACGGTAAACAAGTCTCTAGAAAGTTGTAGGTACCGAACTTTCCATACTACTCCCCAGTACAATCTAGAATGTTCGAGTTACTGTGTGAGAGCGAGACCGAAGGTGTTCGTGTGTATTCTAGAACATTCTATTCTGGGAGCTTTGCGACAATATTGTATCTGCAACTATCCTTGCAATTAGTCTTTTTTTACTGTGAATAGGTTGGCGCTTGACCATAATTCACCTCATGGTAAGTGGTATTGAGGTCTACGGTGGAGTGTGGTTATTTAGAAGGATCCGGTTCACTCTCGCCATGAAGACCGCGAGGTCATAGTCATTGGGGAACAGGGAATTCGGCAAAGAATTATAAATATAATTGTCTATGCTCGTACTTGGTTATGGATAGTTTATACTTTCATTCATTTATTTATTTACAGACTTTTATGTTGCCGCTTTGTCAATAAACACTAAAAACAGAATGAATAGAAAAAATAAATATTTAAAAGCTAAAAAATGTTTTTTGGTTGGTTTTTGTATAGATAATATAGTACGTAGGCAATATCGCCGAATATCATGTTCAAGTCTGCCTCACACTTGATCAGTTAAATAAAAATAAACATTAGGACACATATCACACGCGGCTGGTTAACCCCTTAACTGAACCATTTTTAGTTCGTGTTATGGAGTCTAACACAACTGATATACTACATATACATACATGCATGCATATTTTAAATAAATACATATTTAACACCCGGACCTACAGCCATCAAATTTAGTAATTTAGAAGCGAACCCGGAACCTTCTGATTGGCAGTCCGGCACAGTAACCATTTCGCCAATGAAGTCGTCAATATTAAAATAAGTTATGTGACCTCGTTCCAGGGTGTCCACTGTCCGTCAGACGCCGAGCTGGCGAACCTGCCCCGCATCCTCCGGGAGCACATCACCCTCAGCAAGTTCCTGGGCTCGGGCGCCTTCGGGGAGGTGTTCGAGGGAGTCGCGCGACAACTCAACGGCGCTACTGCCGATACTAAAGTTGCTGTCAAGGTATGCACGGTGGTAGAGCATTCTCTAGTGCTCGCCTGGTTAGCTGCTACCAGAGATCAGAATAAGATCCGAGCCTACATCGACCTTCACCAACCTGATAATTGAATAAAATTAATTTCATAATAAATTTTGCATTTTAGAGAATATATTAAAAATGGGATGCCTATATATTTTAAAACCAGTTATTCCAGACTAAGTTTGCTCCAATTTCAGCCATTGTAGCCAAGTAAAAATTTCGTGTGGTTACGGGACCGTCTAACCAATAGGGGATTTGTGGGTCTTGCCTATATAATCAACCCAACCAACCCAATTGAGTGCATATTAAGTGCTTACTAATAAAATTAAACTACGAGTATAATATAAAGTAAATTTAATTGGAATTTCAAATTACAGACATTGCGCAAAGGCGCCACCGAGCAAGAAAAGACTGAATTCCTAAAAGAAGCGGTACTAATGTCTAACTTCAAACACGAACACATTCTGCGATTGCTGGGCGTATGCCTCGACAACGATCCCAACTACATCATTATGGAACTGATGGAGGGAGGGGATCTGTTGAGCTATCTCAGAGCTAAACGGGCGTCTTTGGTAAGTTAATATGTAAATTTAAACAAAGTTTAACAACTAAAAATATGTCTGTCATTAAAAAAATATTATCAAAATCGGAAATACTCTTTAACATCGATTCAAGATAAAAAAAAATCTAATCCACCTCCATCTAGATTTTCATAAAAGCTGACATCCATTTTCTATAAAGCGTGATAATTTTGTCAGATCGTTTGCTACTAACGCTAAAGCTACTAACTCATGTAACATGTCGAAACACGGTAACTCAACACGAGCTTTTGGCTAGAGCTTTAGCTCAACCAGACTAGTTAATAGGAGGATTCGTAAGTAACAACCTTCATCGACACAGCTTTGATGGCAGCGAATGGTGAACGTTGCTTATGCTCGTTGAACTTGAAGGCTATAATAGTGTATATGTATCTAATGAAGGCTTGTCGACAAACTTATGTCACAATTATATCTTTCTCACATTGCAGTACACCACCGATTCACTAACACTACTGGATCTCCTCAACATGTGTGTGGACGTGACCAAAGGTTGTCGGTATCTGGAAGAGATGCACTTCGTGCACCGTGACTTGGCTTGTCGGAACTGTCTGGTGGCACACCGCGCCAACGGTCGCCAGGTCAAGATAGGGGACTTCGGGCTAGCACGGGATATATATAAGAACGACTACTATAGGAAAGAGGGAGAAGGTAAGTTTCTTTATCTACTACACTAATGTACTACACATTCTACTTATGTTTCCAATACTTGACTTATAATTACTACTGTTATAGCGCAGACAACCAAACACTCAATTTAATCAATTTCACATGATGGTATAATATCCACATCGATATCGTAAAAACTCATTATAACATCGCTCGCTCGGTTGTTTGGCCCTGCGCGCGCAGCTGCGCTCTCATTGGTTAGGTTTTAATGGCGGCAAGTTTACTGTGACAATACACGTACGCGTGAATGTTTACTCTTGTTGTTTGATTAATTGCGTTAGTGAAGATAAAGTAGTGTATGCAACTGCATATAACACGGGTATTAAAACACTCGTTACTATTATGAAACTCGCTGCGCTCGTTTCATAAACTCACACTCGTGTTTTAATGCCCTTCATTATATGACAGTTGTAAACTACTATTATAAAGACACTTATTTACTATTCTGTTCTACGAGTATGTTCCTATTGAACTAAAATTTCACTGGCAAGTAAGAGTGAATTGATTTCTTTAGGCAGGCCCGCTCAGTCACCTAAACATAACACTGGATAAGTAAAGATCAAGTGCAGGCTGTATAAAATAGAGTCGCAAATTTTTTCAAACCCTAATCCAACAAGACCTGGTTGAGGCCTAAGAGAGATGATCAAGTGTCGCAACCTACAAAATTTGGAAGATAGTTCTGTTTTTGTTTATTCCATTATCCATACATTAAACTCTCAACAATTGTTCATTGTGAAATTGTAAAAATATAATATCGGCCACAATTTAAATCTTACGCTAAAACGTTTCAGGTTTACTGCCCGTCCGGTGGATGGCAGTGGAGTGCCTCGTGGATGGAGTATTCTCTTGTCAATCGGATGTTTGGGCATGGGGGGTGCTCTGTTGGGAGGTAAGATTATACATTTTCCCGCCATATTATAAAAATTATGTATCTTTTTAAGATATTGTACGATTAGATTAGATTATTATTTCAACTTTAGGTGAAAGGATAAATATAACTTAAAATCGTTCTAAGGACAATATTAAGGCTTCTGACAGTCCACTCGTGCTTGTTCGAAATTCCAAAAACAACGAGTTTCCGAAACTTGACAGTGAGATTAATTTTATTGGACTGATTAGTATTATTTATGAACTTAGTTAAAATAATTGCGTAGTAGAAAAGAACAAACCCACAAGTTTGAATATGTGACATACATATTTTATTTCTCTAAATAATTTTGTTTATATGCTATTTTTTTATCGAAATGTCACAGTCCATTTTTGTTTAAAAAGTTAATAAATGTCTGATTTCTAATGTTCAACTTTTTCGTTCCCAGGTATTATCACTGGGCCAGCAACCGTACCCAGCGCGAACGAACCGCCAGGTGCTGTCTTATGTTCGCTCCGGAGGGAAACCCGACAGACCGCCTAATTGCCCTTCAGACTTGTAAGTTTTTAGTCCTCTTTTGTTTTATTGAGTATTTATCGTATTTATTATCTTTACAAAGGTAATTTGTTTAGAAATAAGTCTGATAGAGAGGAAATAAACTAATCGAGTAGGCACCTAATCTCAAAAAGTTATAAAACTTTTTCATACAGTTTTCAAATCAATCACATTTACAGACGTATGTTCCTATAAAGGGAGTAAAACGTTACGATAGACATTTGGAGAGACAACTTTGGAGAAAATAGATAAAACTTTTAATTATTTTTATTGCTAATATCATAGACAAAGATAAAACTTTTAATTATTTTTATTGCTAATATCATAGACAAAGATACTTTAGTATATTTTGTCTATGCTAATATATATAATTGTAGTAGTCCAAATTTTTGTACATAATGAAGAGCCTGAACTCCACGACCCTGGTCGATCCTAGTGTGGAGTACAGCGTCCCTCGAGTTAACATTTATAACAATTAGCTTAAGATGTTATTTTAAAATTTTCTATGTAACTCGATGTAAGCTATTCTTAAGTCTTTGTGCAAATAAATTGATTGCGGTAAAGATGACATGACAGTATTATAACTTGAAAAACTACTTCGTTACAGCTACGAGCTGCTACAAAAGTGTTGGAGTTACAACGCAGACGCGCGGCCATCTTTCCGCACATGTTTGGAAGTGGTCACAGCGCTAAGAGACAAGACTTCTCCACACATCACACTGACAGCAACACCTGCGCCTGCGCCGCAATATCTACAACTGTTGGGAGATGGTAACTACACTTGTTTTATGAGTCAGGATAAATAGGGATATAGGCTTAGGATTAATTCTATCCATCAATAATGAACCACATTTCATATGGGGCCACCGTCAAAATAAATCTGGAACTTAGAAGACAAAATTAAATTAAATATTATTATCTTCTATTTACAATGGATTTCCGCAAAGTAACGCCTGAGTCAATAGGTTAAATCTGGAACTTCTCAATGTTCTTCAAATGTTATTAGTATTTTTTAATTAAAAAAAAATACATACAGTCGAATATATAACCTCCTCCTTTTTTGAAGTCGGTTAAAAAAAACAGGAGACTTCATTTGCAAAACATTTTATAATTCTACAATGCATCATAATTTAGAACTTTCATAGTACCTATACCTAATAAAATGGCAAAGTTAATGCAATCATCCTAATCAAATCATAGCATGAATACATCATAAATATTAATTGCAGTTGTCATTTGGTATACTAATAACTTCTTAATCTTCTTAAATTCTTCATAATCTTTGACGCATGCATCCATATTAACAATCATGGTTTTATACTTCATTCTAATAAAACTCTGTGTGTAGTAACTCTGGGTCAGGTTTTATAAATTGAGAAGCTGCAGTTAATTTGAAGAATTGATAGAAAATAAATTGTTAGTGTCTTTATTATCCAGGGTTTCCATGAAATGGCTTACTAATCCAAAAGTTTAAAGTAATCATCAATACGAAAGATCATCTATTAATTTCATAAAGCCCTATAGCAATAGTAATCGCTTTTGAAGATTTTTAATTGTGATGTCACCTCCAGTTATTATTGAAAATTACGTTTAAACTAGATTATAGATAGACTCCAACCCGCACTTGTTCAGCGTGGTGGATTATGGCCTAAATCTCTTTCCTCGTGAGAGAAAGTTCTGAGTCCCAGCAGTGGGAATATATAGTGGGCTGCTTATGCTACGAACAGACTAGACCTGCTGCGTTTTGATGTTACTAATAAATCATAACTAATAATATAAAGAGGAAAAGTTTGGTTGCCGGGAAATAGGCACCGTAACTACTGGACCGATTTGAAAAATTCTTTCACCGTTGGGAAGCTACATTATCCCCGAGTTACATGGGCTATATTTTATTTCTTTTTGCAATCTTAGATTATTTTATAGCCCGTGCGAAGCCGGAACGATCTGCTAGTAGTAATTGGTAAAAGAAAATACTTAACAACTGGGATGACTTCACAAACTAAATAAAGTTAGTAAGCCATTACTATTGCTATAAGTTCTGGTAACTCTTTTCATAATTGCATCATGTTTAACAGTCAACATTTGCTTACCATTATTACATTATTTTGCTTTGTCCATGTGTACTAACCATTGATTTACGCATGGTGGCAGCATGCCCTGACGCAGTCGACAACCGCACCTATCTGCTGGACGAGAATGACAACGCTTTTATAGGTGCGTTACATTACTTGATTGCATATTTTATTATTAAGTGTATGAAGTTACAATAAAAGATTAACAACTTGAATGCGGCATAATTCGCGCATGTACAAATTGTGCCTTACAATATCCCACTTGATAGCCGATATAAGCAATGACATATACAGTGTCAACTAATTTCCACTCTTACAATAATATGTATTATATGTAACTTTACTTTCCTAAAAATTTGTCATACACCATTCGTGGGCTTGAGATCATCAAATCAAATCAAATTCATGACATCCATAAATTTCAGAAAGATTTCAATTGTTTCCTAAAGCTATTGCGTTTGTTCCAAAAAAGTACTCTTATAACAACGAACCCCTCTCATTCCACAGACGAAGATTTCCCGGAGCAAGAGATGGAACCGTCCCGCCTGTTACCCGAGCGGACTCCTAAATATCTCGAGTTGATGTACGACAGCGATTCCGCGCCGGGCACGGTTTGCGACGGCTACGAGATACCGAGAACACCGCTCGCTTACATGCCCTTTGCTAGACATAGTATAGTGGGGGTCGCGCCCAATAGACTCATCAAACCTATATACAGAACGCATTCGCTGCGAACTAGCGCCCGACCGCCTAACGCGACCATCATTCCGCTAAGAAACGGTATATCGAAACGATCGTCGCTATGCGAGGAGCTGCAGCCCGGCCCGAGCCGCGAGCTCCGCCCGCCGCCGCGACCGAGATTAGATCTGGACTTTGAAAAGCACGATTTCAAGACTCCATTTTGACCTGTGATATTAGAGAATCTCGACCACAACTTGTGTATATATTTCTTCCTATACTATGTCCGTGACTCAACTCAGTTTTTCGTAGTTTTGTGATAATTTAACATAGATTAGATACCTCCATGACATAATATATATTTAGGAACTGTAGAAATAAAGATAGTGTAGCGAGAACGCATGGTTAACGGACATTTGAACTCTTTCCACCGAATAACTTTTTTAACTATTTAAAATTATTTATTTTTCATTAGATAGGAAGTTGTAAATATTAATACTTAGATAATAGAAAGATCAGTCATATCGTTGTATATAGATAGTATAATAAAAGGGCAGTGTCGGAGACGACGTTTGAAAAATTAACGGAGAATCAGAGACTACGAAAATCGTAATAAGCATTTCAAGAAGTTACTAAGGTAGATTTTTATAATGTACAGTGTAAAATTATAAAAATAAGTTTATTTATAAACCTTGGTTTGTTTTAAATACTTTGCACGTATATTTAGGCACGCGATACATTTGTATAAAAATAAATGCGAATATTTGGGATATTGATAGAATGAAAGAATATATATTGTGGACAAAATATTATATTGCTGATTAAATATTTTGCCTTATTTTAACTAGTTGTTTTATTTATTTCTCTAAGCAGATAGCGAAAAATGGGCATAGGTCTTAATGTCAAAGATATATGTAAGAAATACATAAATGTACAGAAATTATAAGTACTTGATCCAAGGTGATCGTGAACAATAAACCTAAATAACATTACTTAACTAACCTCATTAAGTCTAATTGATTGGCGAATTTTCGGAGGCCAAATTATCATCTGCCATAAGGGCAAGGATTCTATTAAAAGAATCGAAGCACACCCAAGTGTCATATATGAAATGTCTCAAAGTAAACTCGCCCTTATCTCCACAACGTAATGCATTAATCGTATTCATATTTTTTAAAGATAAAAACAAGAAACGAGAACTTCGTCCGGAAGAATGTACAATGCCATATTTCGGAACTAAAGCTTTCATGTCCTTCATCTTTGCGCTAATATAAATTAACCCGTAGTGAAATAAAAATAATTAATTACCTACTTTATTAACCAAATAGTACACAAAAATAAGGATAACATGGATGGATTCATTTAAATGAAAACTCGCCAAACAAACACTATACACGTATCTACTAAAGTCTTATGAAACTCATTTTGGAATACCACTACTTTAAAAATAATTGACATAAATTAGCTTCAGCTAACTGTTTAGAATGAAATTTCTGGTATGGATAGTTCAGACTTGTTGTCAGTTCACATCGCGATTCGTATCAACTTAGACAAAATAAGTATATTGGAACAAAGTTATACTTAAACTACTTAAAAGAAATAACTCTGAATTATAATGTATTTTTTTGTTAGTGGTATTTCAGAATGTTTTAGCTAATCATGGTTGTTGTAAACCATGTTATAATGTATGTGTCTACTAAAACTGTTCAGTCACCATCTTCAGCTACCTCTTCTTTTATTCTTTTCTCTTGTTTTATTTTGTCTGTGGTGGTGATTGCGGCGCCTGGAAAAAATTAAGAATATACTTATTAATTAAACTAGCTGATCTCAGATAATGTTCATAGAGGTACTCTTACAATTCTATATTACAATGCTGTTAAAATGCGGCTGTAGGTCGGCTAGCTACGGATTTCAGACGCGATCATCGGGGTTAAGCAATGATCGATGCGGACAGTCTTTGGATGTATGACCCAACCAGAAGATTTCTATTATTATTTAAAAAAAACCCTTGCAATTTATCAAAATTTTAAGAATTTCGGATATCACGACAACCACAGGCCTCGAACAATCCTGCATGTATTGAGAATGGCTGCTTTTTGCATTGTCATGTTTGTGTTGGTGTGCAGACCTGTCTATCTGTCTTATTATTATTATTTTTTATTATTAGACAAAAAGTTAGTAAAGCAATAATTAATATGGAGTTTTCATATTGTTTTCTTGCTTCACATTTATTAACTACAATTCTAAGCTTAGCTTCTGCATATTTATAACTTGAAACAAAAAAGAAATATTTGAAAGTTCAATAAAGAAAATATTTGACCATTCACAAGACAAACTTTTAAAAAGTGGCATTTTCATGAAGACTCCACCATTGGTCGGATGACCGGTTAAATTGTAGTTCCAAGACGCTATAGTCTTAGGGTCAGAGGCCTTCGGGCGGCTTAAAAACTCTCGACACAAGGGTTTGGTGCCTTAGCTCATACAAGGCAGACGAAGTTACATTGTGATAGAAATTGACAGACGTTTTGCTCCTATACTGATGTCGATCAGTTACTTAACATGCAAATATCTCTCATTTTAGATTAAGTGTACCCAAGAAAACAAAACAAGGTTTCAGTTATAGCGATGATATGGGCAAAATCTTGTAATTGTAGTTTATTCATTATAAGTCAGCGATGGTAAAAGATATTGAAAAAATAGCATAAAGACTGTCTAAAGAAACCACCAAACCACCTTAAAAAAATTATACTTATTTCGGTAGTATGAAATTTTCTATGAAGTTAGGATATTCTGGACATAAGCTACTTTTGATCCCGTATAAATGCAAATAACACCAATGGATGTAACAAGTTAAGAATAATACATAGGTATTATTATTACATACCTATCTCGGGCATATCCTGGTTATCATCGTCCTGCGCGTCATCCTTGCTGTTCTCGTGAAGCAGTACATACTCTCGCTGCGAGAAACCAAACTTGACTACATCTTTTTCTAACAGTTCCACGTAACGACGCGACTCTATCTTCTTGTTGTTCACGAATGTACCGTTTGCAGACTCTGAAACGAATTATTTAAACGCTATATTTATTTACTGATACATATGAGTATAATGTTGCACATAGTTAAAAGAGTACCGTAGAGCATACAACAAGCTTGACCAATAATTAAACTAATATTTTTAAGTTTTAAGATTTTACTACTTAGTTTCAGTTCCTCAGTTTGAAGCACTTAAAAATATTAGTTTTCTTGTCGGTCACCACAAACCTTTTTTGTGTCTAATAAAACGGTTAATTAATTGATAACTATTTATTTCTCTAGACACGAGTTAAGCACACTAGTAATTCACAAACGCCATCTTAAGAGAGAGAGAGAGAGAGAGATATATATAAATCATCACTACTGAGGGGATGTTTCCCGGTTAGGTTTGGGATGCAGACACCTCAAAGTTATTATAATGACCCCTTCATCGAAAATTGAGTACAGTGATCACACTATGTACATATTATAAATAGTCAAACAATTAAGGGAAACTCGGCCATCCACATTGGACTTGAAACGCCAAGTTCGCCAACACATACACTTCTAAGAGTGCCGGTCAACTCAACTGCGCGCCATGTCACCGGATGTTTGACAAGGTCCGGCAGTGGGACCATATAGTAAGTTGCGTATGAAGTCTAAAATATGAAAGTGGTGCATAATGTATGAGGGTTACCTAGATCGATGACGTATGGTCTGACCCGGCGGCCCTGCGAGCCGTCGGGGCGCGTGAAGGGCGTGGCGCGGTACTGCAGGGCCGCGTGCTGCTTGCTGATGGACGGGTGGTCCAGCGTGATGTCGCACACCTTCTTGTCGCGCCCGATCAGGAACGCCGACTGCCGGTGGATGTACAGGATCGGCAACGCTTTGTCGCCTTTGAAAGGGTAGAACCTGCAATCACAACTTCTTTTAGTTTTTTTTTTTTTAGTTTTAATGGGCTTGCGCTTGATCGCAATTCCTGAATGATGATCGCAAAACCTGATGGTAAGCGATATTGCGATCTAAGGTGGAGCGCGCTTGCCCAGAAGAAACCGGTTCACTCTTGCCTTGAAAACCGCTAGATTACAGTTATCGGGGAACAGGGAATAAGGCAAAGAATTTTAAGAGTACTTTTAATTAAAAAGGAAAAAAAACGTCAAAACGAAATGTGATTACTGAAAACATTTTATATTGATGTTACTGGTCAAATATACATACTTTTTGTACACATTTTTTTTTAAATATAAATAAATAAATATATTTTATTAATGCATTCGATAAAAAAATGTCGTGGTATTTATTATAAGTTTGACGTGTCTGTCTGTGGCATCTTAACTTTCAATAGGTTAATTTTATTTTGTTTGAAAGGTGTGTTAGTAGGCTGTCTAAGAAGGCAGCCGCCTAAGTTAAATTTTTTTGCACAACAGCCTATATAAGTATCAAATAAAAGGGCTGGATTAGTAGGAAACATACACAGTGACAAATTTCAAATCTAAGATGGCTTCACAAAATGTAAACTTTATTTTTTTTTTATTATAAGTGTAATATTATAACTTACCTCCATCTCCTTTTAGGCTGCTTAGCGTCGTCAGGCTCGGTGTATTTAATAACCACGCCGTTAACAGTGTTCGCATCAGCTGTCAATTTGCCCGACAGACCAAAGTTGGGTTTCTCTTTCTCGTCATCTTTGGTGCCTTCCTTCTTCACCTCAGTCTTGCCCCAGCTGTATTCCTTGTCGCCTTCCGATTCGGCAAATCTGGGGAAACAAGTTTGGCCACATGTTATTGAAGTTTCTTATGTAACTAGCCGTGACCCGCGCTGATGCCCGCGCTAATCTGGGATAAAAAAACTATATGTCTATACAATGTATAAGAGATCCGTTAGAATGTAGCGCCTGTAGCTCGGCTAAATAAGGTGATCTGATGCGATCATCAAGGTTAAGTACCGGTCGATGCGGACAGTCTTTGGAAGGGTGGTCATGCTCAAGTCTTTTAAAAATTGGCATTTTCATCTGGGCGCTACCGTGGGTCGGATGACGCGTTATATTGTAGGCCCCGGCTGTTAGTCTTAATACAAGCAGATAATGTGAAAGGGTTACAAAAATCCATCCCCACAAACAGATTTTATTAGTAGAAATATTTTTTTTATATTGTAGTATTATAGTTTATGTAAAACAAACTAATATTTTGCACAAGTACTAAAGCAAGTATATTGTACAATAGAACATTATTAAAATATTAGTTTGTGACTAATTCTGGCATTGGAAATAGGTAAGACTTACTACAACAAAACAGACAAAAAAAAAATACAGGATTCCAAATGAAAATCACTATATTTTTATATCTAACCTGCTCTTTCTCTCCCTAGGCGCGGCCTCCGTTTTGCCATCTCTCTCTCGCTCGGGTCTCTTGTCATCGCGGCGCGGCTCTTTTACATCCCTGCCATTTCTAGCTTCTCTTGTCTCCCTAAACTTCTCATCTCTCGTCTCCTTGTATCTATCTTCTCTTGTTTCTTTAAATCTCTCGTCTCTTCTCTCATGTTCCCTCTCTTGCCTCGGTTCTGGCCGGCGACCGCGGTAACGTTCCTCGCTTCCCAATCTAGGTGGCTCGCTGTTAATAAATATTAGTATTAGATGGTATACAATTTTCATAGTCATCATCATTCTCAGACAAGATTTGTTGTTATCGCCCACTGCATAATAAGTCTCTATTCGTGTACCTACCTATATCTATTGTTGTGTCAAATAAATGGTTAGAAAACCTGGAAATTTAAATCAAATCAAATGTTTTTATTTGCAAAGTATAGGTTGAGAGGTGTTACATAAGTATTAAAAATTAATGTACTCTATACTACACTTGTTAGGGTGTGCAGATTTATATATGATCTAACACTATTGTAAGTATATTATTTATGGTTTATAAAACATAATCATAATTCAAATAAAATTAAGTCAGGATATGATAATAATAGCTCACAATTTAATGAAATTGCACCATGATGGGTACATTAAATAGAGAAATTAGACATAGAACCATTTTATCGGCCAAGTTACTATTCTATTTCGCTGGTATATAATGAGTAATACAATGTATCTGCGAATACCTCGTTGGCGTAAAGGTTACCATGCCGGTCTGCTAGTCAGAAGGTTCCGGGTTCGATTCCCGGCCCGGTCAACATCTTTGTGCTTAACTAAATTTGTTGGCTGTGGGTCTGGGTGTTAAATATGTATTTATATATAATATTTATTTATGTATGTATATGTAGTATATCAGCTGTGTTAGCAACCATAATACGAGCTAGAAATGGTTCAGTATGGGGCTAACCAGCCGTGTGTGAATGTGTCCTAATATTTATTTATTTATAGTAATTAAATGTATAAGGTATACAAACCGATGTTGCGGCGGCGGTGGGCGGTCCTCGCGAGGCGGCGGGCGATCTCGGCGCACATCCCGACCCCTACAAGTGATAAAACAACAAATAAACAACACAAACCACAATGCCTTCGCGCGTCATATACAGGCTCACATCGTCACAACAACTGTTACAGTATACCAAAAACCCAATGCAAATCTTTCGTGAACAAACTATGCAAACGGGAGACCACGCCACTCTCAGGTATAAAAATAAATAATTGTTTGTGATAATAAACTCGCTGTTACATCCAAATTTATTTTTAAAACTGTTACTAGTACGTTCTTTTTTTCTTAAATTTATAATATTAGTTTATAATATAAATAGCATAACACGTAGTACCAATTTATTTTTTGTCACTCCTAAAACTTATGACTTACCGTAACTTTGGTAAATAATGCAGATTTGTTGCAGTTACCTAATACAGGCTTGTCTGGCGTAAATATCTCTTCATTTGTATGTTCCGTGTGTGCTTGCATACCGAAAGCAATTCTTTACGGTTTTCTTACAAGTGTTTCGTAAGCTATTCATGCTTTTCTATTTTGTAAGTACATGTATTTTTGTGATTTCTTATCTTTGCAACTCGGCGATTGTTTCAAGCGCTTTTATTGTTTTAAAGCGTTGTATGGAGTGACGTTTATAAAGGAAATATTTCGTATGTTTGAGTGTAAAACTTAGTCTGAGTTTTTAGCAATTATTAATCTATCAATTCTCAAATACGAGTCGTCATGGGTATACACCACAGTGGTTTAGTCGGACATATTATTATGTTGATCCTTTTTTGTTGTCTCTGTTCTTGTATTTTTTGTCTTCCACTCAAACTCCAGTTTATATTTCTAAAAACATGCATCTGAGTATCATTAAGTATACTCTATAGAACTTCAGAATACTCATGCATTTCATAAATTAATATGATATTCATCGGAACATAAAAAAGGCATGAAATGAATAATAGTGTACATACTTCTTTCCGAAATAGAATTATATGGTTTACTTGGTCTTTCATAATTACTTGTTCCAGTTTTGCTAATTCGATTTAAACCTTGCTATATTTTTTTGCCATCTTGTTTGACAAACATTGAGCGATCATAACTTTGGCTGTTTGATATACCCCGAGATCCATACTGTGCATTGAAATTTGATTTGAATTTACCATATTCTGTAGATATAGTACATACTCTGTTAAATAAACTGTTGACCCTTTATCCTGAAAATATTACTGATGATCGATTTTCAAAAGGATATATAAATATAATAAATGTTTCAGTGTGTCTTTCCTAGATTGGTCATAAACTTTAACATTATTGTTTTGTTGTAGTTTAATGTTGAGCACGTTCTAAATTCCTCTTCATTTTCTAATATCCATATTATGTATAAGCTTCTTCTGAATTACTCCATACACATTCAAATGCAGAATCTTTAGGAATGGTTTTCATGTTTCAGGGCAAATTCGGTTAATTTTGTTCATTGATCCATCAGTTTCACATTATAAGTAGAAAGCTATCTTTCAGCATCATCATCTTCATGGTGAATCCATCACTTCCAATGAAAATGTTGTCCATTAGAGTTCAATTACTCATGTGTTATGGATATAATAGTGATTTCTGATACATGTTGCTTATCAAACAAACATTGTATGGCGTAAAAGAACACTCGTTAAACAATAGTATGAAGACCTGTTTTTCCAACAATCATTGAAGTACAAAATACTCAATGTGTGGTGTTCTCTACCAGAGGTGAATCAACTAGACATTTCATATCTGCCTAGTGTTGTTAAGGTCTATAGTGCAAACAGATAAATATCTTTGTAACACCAACAGTTTCTGATTGTAACAATTTTCTGTAGAGTAGTCACTGTAAAAATAAATATAGTTACTTTAAAGTCGCTTCGTGACGATGCTTCACACCACCACATTTATATGTAAGTAGGTATTCAAAACACATGTTTCATTTAGTTCAACTGAATTACGAAACTGGTTAGCGCTGAATTGAGATTATCTAAACAAAGTGCCTAAAGTTTGTTTTAAAGGAGTTGTTTTAGAAAATATATTTACCTGTCATGGAATGATTCTTCTCGGGGATATTTCTCTCTTCTATCTGGGAATTCTCTTTCGCGGAAACGCTCGCCTTCCGGTGGACCGCGCCTTTATTAACAAAAAATAGTAAACAAATGGTGATATATGTGTATATCCAGGATAAAAATTAGCCTAAGTGGTAATGAATAACAACACCACAAATTTGATCAAACTGAAATTACATTTTTTTTCTACTTCTTAATATTAGTGGGGTGTACATATACAAACATAATATGTAAGGTATCCTGGAGAACAAGTATGTATATGTGTTGTTTATAACAAGCTTTAAAAATATTTGACGACATAATGAAATACCCATGGCAGAGGTGCCTATATTAGTTAAGATGAAAACTATCATTTTCATCATTTTAAAAATTGTGGTTTATATTATTTAGGATACAATGTTTGTTAGTACTTACCTTTCTTTTTCACGATTATCTCGGCCATCAGGATAGTTCCTTTTGGGACCTCTTTCTTCAAACTGATTAAAACGATGTTGATTGTTGTAACCTAAAATGAATGCAATGTGTTCAAAATTGATTTCATCTCATTCTCATATTGATGACAAATTTGTAGTATATTTTTGACTTGCACATACTATAACTGTGGCAACTGCTATAGTATGTAGGCTATCTCAATAACATTTAACAAAAAAAACAATGTATGATAACAGTTGATTGTCAGAGTATGTTCAACTAATAAGGAGAACTATTATTACCACTTAAACAGACACAAATTTAGATATAACTGTAGAATATATAAAGTATATCTGATATAGCAGTGGAACAAAGTTATTAATACTCAGTGTCAGAGATGGGCAGGCCATCTACTGTGGATGGACAACTCAGTTGTGAAGACTATTAACAGCATAAATGTCTGAGATTTAGACCAAGGAAAACTAAACTTGACACTCACCATGTTGAAAAATGTTTGAATAGCTTGGGGAGACTTGATAGTTCTAGAAAATGGGACGAAAATCGCACAAAATTGTAGAGAAGGCCAAACCCACCCAAGGTTTTTAGAGCCACAGGAGCAAGTAAGAATATATCAAACACATTGACACTTATATTTATAAGCCATAGCAAAGTTCTTTTTCTTATGTTCTTTTCTTTATAAACTTTTAATAATATAGTCTAGTCAACAAGTGCCTTTTTGGTCAACTTTTTTCAGCAGTCTCCGAAAATAATATGTTTGAATTTTGCAACAAACCTTTGTGATCAAAGGTACTTAACTGCTAGACCAAAAAATTGGAAATTAGTTTAATTGTTACCTCTTTGCTGATGTTCTCTCGAATTGAAGTTGTCTTCACGATGTCGCCTCTGAAACTCTTCAGGGTGTTCTAGTCTGCCATGCCCTTCATGCCTTAGATTCCTACAACAATGCAAGTTGTATTATCTAAGATAGTGGGAATAAATAATAGAACTGGAAAGAAAAAGAGTACATTACAAGAATTAGAACTTTGTGTATCCTTACATGAAGATATCAAATGCAAAAAATACTGTATAAAATGTATTTGCAAATCTATCTTGTCATCTAAAAATAACAAAAACTATTAATTGTAACTGTAATTATAAGCCATTAAATTTTTGTATTTGCAAGCCAAATCCAAAAAGATTTTGAATAAAACATTCAAATTAATTTCAAATAATTAAAGTGCCTAATAAGCAGAGAGAAATATATAATAATGAATGGTTTATTCATTGAGAATGGATTTATGTTTTTGTATAAGCTATACATTCATCAAAGTATGAAACTCTTAGTTGGCTCTTACAACAACCTCAGGTATTTAAAGGGCAGTTCTATTCCAAGCCAGTACCGCATGGCCGAGTAATATAAAACTATAAATATAATAGTATTACAAGAAAAATAACTAAACTAAGAAAAGTAACTGCATGACTTACAAAAAAATACCTTACTAAATAATATACTTAACTATTATACATCTACTTTTAACTATTTAAAAAGTTCAACAAAAGATTCTAAGCAAAGTATGTAAATATTTTATTTAAAGGCAAATTAAAAAGCTGTGCTTTAACAGTTTTATTATACTACAAATATAATACTTTATTTTAGAGTTCCAGTACCTTGGGCCTCTTTGCCTACTTTGATAAACATCAGTTGAAGTTGGCTGAGAGGGTTCATTGAATGGCCTATTAGAATTAAGACCTTTGTGTTGATATGGTTCAAATCTGTAATAGTAAATAAGGCTCTAGAAAACATTGACAATGTTTGTACAAAATATGGGAAATTTTAAAGGTGTGGCAGTAAAATTATGGTCATACCATAGAATTCATAGACAAAGATAGAATAGAATAATTGAAGGTGTGGCATACATATTATAGGTGTTAAGTTATTTTTGGATTTAGTATAAGAACATCATAAGACTTACCTTTCATTGCGTCCTCTCTCCTCATAGTTGTACTGTTCCCTGTATCGTGCCTCCTTGCTTGAACCTCTATAGAATCTCTGAGCTTCCCTCTGTCTTTGGCTTTCTGCATCTAATGGGGAGGCTGAGCGGTATTCTTTTCTATAATCATAAATAAGCTATTAAGATACATTTTCTAACTAAAATTTACCAGTAAAAAGTTTAAAGTTTATAACTCACTGATAATATGTACGAGCTGGTTGTTCATCCTCTTCAGAAGACCTTCTGCGCTCTTTGACAACACTGTGTAACCTTCTTCCTTTGTGTTCATCCACTTCTACAACATGATATATATAAAAATATAAGTATATAAAAATGCTTTGAATCAAATATTGATCTTTTTAATATTTAAGAGTGCATTAAGTGCTATTACCTATGACGCTGGCTGAGGAGCTCCGTGCTCGCTTGTGTTTGAGTTTCTTTTGTTTTTTCTTGTGAGAAACGTCACCCTCACTGTCAGAGGTTCTGTCGTGAGCATCCGATCTGCTATCGTCTCGGGACTCGGAACGCCTCTTTCTTTTAACGTGCTTCTTTTTCTTCTTCTTTTGCTTACGTTTCTTGGAACGCCTGTGGCTATCGGAGTCACTATCGGATTCTGATGAATCGGCACGCTTCTTTTTCTTTCGGTGACGATGTTCTGACGCCGAGGATTCCTCGCTATCACTTTCAGAACTGCTTGATCTGTCGCTGGCATCGGAATCGTCTGATTCATCTTCTGATGAATTATGACGCTTTTTAGACTTCATTTTTAAAGAAATAACAATAACTCAACGAAACCTAGAAAAAAATATCGAATTTCACAAAATGCAATGTGCAAGCCACAGGGCCACTGATTGAGATAACAAGCAAACCAAAATGTCGGCGTTCGTTCGGCTAAACAAATGTCAATGTCTAGAAAACTAACACTGTCTATAGATTACGCATGGATTTTTTTAATAACACGAAGTTATTATGTGCAATGTGGAGGACGCACGACCCTTGCCTATTAGAAAGGTAGGTAACCATATTAAAAAACCATAGGTACCAATGGTTAATACCTGAAAATTTTGAAAAAATGTTCAGGTATTTGCCTCACATAGGTAGGTATTCCGCGTGCTTTCTCCAGTAACATTTGTAGCTTCGTTGTTACGAATGATATCTTAAATCAAAATTTGTGCCTTAAGATTTTGCAACGATCTGTCCCTACTTTACCTTTCAAATTCTTTTATCTTGGTCTTAGGGGGCAGGTTTTGTAGGGGCTCGCAACACTGCGTTGAGAGTTTTGTTAGAGATTTTGGATAGTTTGTGGATTTTATTTTGGTTTTTCTTTGGAAGGGTTAAAAACTCGGTTAGAGCTTTTACAATATTTAAACAATATCTAGAATAGCAATTCATTCTTAGAGATTTATATAATTTCAATTAGAAATGAGCATGAACATTAGTACACGACGTCTATCGCATGCTTAAAGTAACACGTATCACGTAGCTGGCACCGCTTAATATTTTAAATAACCAATTTAATTGTCTAGGAACCATTCAACCACTCTACAAGAATTATGGCGACTAGAAAGCGAAGTGGTTCGGGATCAAAAAGGCACTTAAAAGAAAAGGTTGTTCAAATATACGAATCTTTCTTCCGAGGTGAAGATCTAACCACCGACAATCCGACGTTTTGGGATGAGTTCTTCTTGTTGAAGCCTAAAATTCCACAACTGGAAGCAGAGATTCAAAAGCTCTCTGTTGAGCAACTTGTAAACATGAAGGAAAGCATGAATTTATTTGTAGCACAGTGTATTGAAATGTTAGGCCAAGAACATCACATCAGGTAACATATTCATATTAAAATATTGAATTTACATTTGATTTTGCATGAATGATGGTAGAGATGATTGAATGAATGATGAATACCATCTAGATAAACATTAAAGAGATAAACATTTGTTATACATTGCATATATACTATCTGAGTCTCAGCATACATTTATTACAGATTAGTGTATGGGCTCCAAACATTGAGTGCTCTCCTGATTACAATGTATCAGAGAGCCAGTCAAGATGCCAACCTGAACATCAAGACAGTGCTGGTTGGAGACAACCAGCATGCTGATGCAAAGATGCAGAAACTATTTGAACATTGCACTACTATTCTATCAGGTACAATGAATCACATACCTACACAAGAGAAATATAGTTAATACAATTAAATTTAAACACATAAATATAATAAAATTATTCATGTCAAAATTAAAATTAAATTTAATGATTACAACATATTTTTTTATTGTCATGAAACTATAATTAGAAACTTTGAAATTAAACTTAACAAGTAAACAATATTCTTCTCTAGCCACGGTCAAAGAGATTGCATTAGTTAGTAATGTAATCATAATAGGCTTCTTTAGCTAGTTCAATGAAGAATTTGATGAACATCTTCGATCTGAAGTACCTATATAAAAATTAAATGAGAATTCAACAAAATAATTAATATTGATTTTGTATACATATTAAACTTCTTTTTAAAACAATAATCATTTCAAGTTATAGTGCCATATCAAATAAACCTTCAAAACATTATGTATAACTACAGTAATAACATTGTTTTTCATAACATTTTAGTATAAAATTGCAATTGACATAAGGGCCCATAGCCAATATAAGAGTTGTACAGGAGGTGAGGTGGTCGGTCAGAGGAATACACTTAAGTTTTTTTAAATATTTTAATTTTTCTTTTGCTTATCTTAATTTGGGTTTCAGATCACAGCAGAAGTACACTAAATATTTAATTTTGTCTTCTATTTGCAATTGACATGTTTTATATTTTAGGTGATGTCCCAGACAGTTTGAAGTCCATGGTGTTAAAGTTGTTGCTAGTAATAGCAACAGGCCTGGAGAATATTGATGAGAATCCTCTTGTGGAGTACTTCATGCAGAATTCATTGTTTGAACCCATGGTACAGCTGTTATGCACATCTACAGAGAGACAGCAACATGGTATGTTTTTGTTTTTCCCGTCTAGCATCTAGAAATCCTTGATGCTAGATGCCAGATAAGAAAGACTCGCTCAAAGACTTCCTACAACTATACTTATAACAATGGCCAGCAGCACTGCATGCCGTTCAATAGGCCTTTTAAAACTAAATTTTGCTTACCCAGCCATATGACCCATAGCTAGAAATAGCTTTAGGGACTTTATATGTTTTTGTTTTAACTATAATACTTATTATTTGACAGGATAGCATACATAAAAAATTATCATAGTTATGAATATAATATTTTAAGGCAATTTGGTTGTAATTTTTTTTTTTTTACACATTCACACGCGGCTGGTTAGCCCCATACTGAACCATTTCTAGCTCATATTATGGTTGCTAACACAACTGATATACAACATATACATACATACATATTATATAAATACATATTTAACACTCAGACCCACAGTCAACAAATTTAGTTAACCTCAAAGATGTTGACCGGGCCGGAATCGAACCCGGAACCTTCTGATTAGGCATGGTAACCTTTACGCTAATGAGGTTGTCAATTGATATGCAATGTCTTTATATACAACACCATAGACCTCAATATCACTTACCAGGTGTCAGATGTATTGTGTTCAAGTGCTGATCTATTTAGGAGTAAAAAAAAAACACAATTATTGTAAGACAGAAGTGCCTTAGTCTGTCCTTAGTAAAGCTAGTGTTAAAAATATTTAAAAGTAATATGCAGAACAATATATGCAGGTATTTTCCTTATTGAATGCTTTTTATATTCATCTTATTATTTAAGAACTCTTTTCGTCTATTCTATGTTGCATGTGTTCTATGGTTTTCTATGGTTTGATGAATCGTTTTTTTCTGGGTTAGCACACTCCACCTTAGATCATAATGTCGCTTGCCATCAGGTGTATTGTGATCAAGCGCAAGCCCATTTTAATGTAAAAAAATGTTCATTAGAAATAGCATAGAATTACTCTAAAAATCTTACTGTTATGTCAGAAAAATAGAAATCAGATATCATAATTTTATTTGCCATTGGGTTTTTCCGTCTCTCTTACCCATATGCCTGTTATTTTTTTTACTGAAGTACAATATACATCAATTTCCGTCCTAAGAATATTGTTAAATTTTATCACTCTTAGTGTGAGTCACTATTTATATTGTAGCTTTATCTATCTGTAGAATTCCTAGTACAAGCTTATTCAACTAACAAATTAACATTAGAAATTGATAAGAACTGCTCGTAAAATTAGTACCTACATAGGTACTTATGAGAGATATCAATATTGCTATTAATAGAGACTTAGAGAATGAACTAAAGTAACAACTTGTTTTTTTACAATTACCAAAAGTTGTCAACAAAAATTATCAGCTAAAGGTACGAAGGAGGTTAATAATATAAACTATGAAAACTAAATCTGACCTTAAAAAAGGTTTAACACCAGTTACAAGTAAACCTTGTTTAATAAAAACTGCTTGATGATATTATGCAAGTAATATGATACTATTAAATTGTTTTCCAGGCTATGATGTGGTAATGCTGCTAATGTTTCTTGTTAACTTCAAGAAGCAAGAATCTGCCAATCCGTATGTGGTCAAACTCTCTATTCTTGATGATGAACTTGCTTTGAATGGGTAAGACATGCAATAGGTACATTTTAATAAATGCTTCTATTTATGAACCTAAGCTTGATTGAAGAAGAAGTTCTTCAAATAAGCAAAGTGGTCGAGTACTGGTGTCAGGAATCTTTAATAGTGTAATGAATCTTGAATAGAGCTGGTCAAGACGCGTAATGACGCGTAAAGGAGTGAAGACGAAGGTGGAGTCATGATCACAACTCAGTAACTATCTACTGACCACAACTCAGTAACTATCTACTGACCACAACTCAGTAACTATCTACTGACCACAACTCAGTAACTATTTACTGAATGCTGCTCATGAACTGGTAGGCGTCGTCGCAGTAGTGGATTGTCCGGCGACGGGATGGGTCAGTATTCGCAAGACCTACGTGAATCAGGTCTGCACAAGATCGACACAGTTGACACATGCAAATAGAGGCCTATACCCAGAAATTTTCAGCGGAATATCTCAATCATCTCATAATTAAAAACTTTTTCTTATTTCCGATAATAATATACTACAAAAAATATATTTATAACCAAACTCGTTTGAGCTTAAAACTTAATACTAGGTTTTATGCAATTTTTTAATTCAGGGTTCAGTACCTAAAAGATAGGAACGGCCCTATTACTAAGTCTCCGTGTCTGGGTCTGTCTCCTGTATATGTGTATCTCAAAAATCGTGATAGCTAGTAAGCTTTCAAAATTTATGTATTTTCCACACCAGGGTTTGGCCACTTAGCACATACGATGAAGAAGAAGTATACAAAACCAAACTACAAGCTCTACACACACTCCTCACCATTCTGTATGTACCTTCCAGGTACGGCCAAGTGATAATGTCAGCACTTAATGAGTATGTGATGGCATCTTTCGGAGGCATGTGCGGGGGCGGTGGAGGATGGCTGAGTTCTCTCACCAGCATGGTGGGAGGCATCTTCCTCGCCAGCGACGACGCTCAGCCGCTACGGGGGCAGCGGGCTAGGTAATACCTTGTTAACTGTAACTGAAACTCCTTCAAAACCCAGCAATTAGCTACATGTAAAGTATCTGTGTTCAAAATTTCATCAAGATTAGAAGAGGAATATAGAAACCTATTGGACATAGGTGGTTTTTTTTTACGAAGGGGTAAAATCATCACCCATAGATCCCAACTGCATTGGGCTACAGTCGGGGTATGTGAGATTCCTACTCACTAAAAATCCCCCCTGGTGGGCCTTCCATGTGCTCTGGGATGTCTTATCGAATGCACCAGAACCCCCCGCACTCTGTTTTCGCCTCTCTTCTCCCTTCCTTGACGAACAACACGCGCCAGATCATGCTGTCATCATCCCTGGGCTTATATATCATATGAAGAGCCCTCAAATCCCCTTTCCGTCGGCTCCTACGACTGGCAGAGGCTACCGAACCGTATTCTTACTACCCTGGTTCCAGGGTAGATATCAACCAGTAATTATAGAGTATTTTTGTACAATATTCCAAAATTTCCCACAGGCACTCATGTGATCTATGGCATCCCCGATACTGGATGCTAAATCTTGAGCAAGCAAATTCGTGCAAAAGCTATAAGCGAGAAAGCGTTTTGTAATTATTTTTTTACAAATGGATGGTTAGCCCCATACTAAACTATATTTAGTTTGTATTATGGTTGCTAACACAACTGATATACATATACAAACATAAATACTTTATATTTATACACATTTGACACCCAGACCGACAGCCAACAAATTTACTTCATCACAAAGATGTTGGCCGTGCCGGGAATCGGGAATAGTTGGCTGTCCGGCATGGCAACCAATAGGCCAACGAGGTCGTCTAAATAATGTTCAATTGCATTCCAGTGGCGGCGAGGAGGGCATGCTGCTAGCTCTGTACGAGGCAGCGCACTTGAACCGCAACTTCATGACGACGTTAGCGCACTCGTCGTCTGCCGCCGCCTCCTCCGCACCGCCCTCACCGCCCGCCACGCTGCCGCCGCATCAGGTATATTATATGTTTCAATTGTAAAAGCGCGTGTGGCTCCACACTCGCTTGTTACCGAGTGCGGCTCCGTGGGTAACAAGCGAGTGTGGCTCCGTGGGTAACAAGCGAGTGTGGCTCCGTGGGTAACAAGCGAGTGTGGCTCCGTGGATAACAAGCGAGTGTGGCTCCGTGGGTAACAAGCGAGTGTGGCTCCGTGGGTAACAAGCGAGTGTGGCTCCGTGGGTAACAAGCGAGTGTGGCTCCGTGGGTAACAAGCGAGTGTGGCTCCGTGGGTAACAAGCGAGTGTGGCTCCGTGGGTAACAAGTGAGTGTGGCTCCGTGGGTAACAAGCGAGTGTGGCTCCGTGGGTAACAAGCGAGTTTGGCTCCGTGGGTAACAAGCGAGTGTTGGTTGGAACTTCCATACCAATTGAAAAGACCTCATCTAGGATAGAGAACCGTGTTCTCCAAAGTGGGTTAATATAGGTTAAATAAAATAAAACAGGGCTACTGGTAAATAGCGTCAATTATTTCAAAGGCTTTCTCTTAGTAAATTGGTGCTAACAGTTTTTACTCATGAAATTGTTTCTTACTAATGTTAATTTCATACTCAGTTGCATGGGCATTGTCATGTCGAATACCGGCTAACCAACAAAGAATTGAAAACACTTTGTTCCTTTTATTTCAGACTCCACCAAATTTGGCACAGATTCAAGCGCTAGACAATGAGCAACCAACGAATTTACTAGTCACTTTCTTTCAATATTGGTAAGTTGAATAGATTTTTTAAGACACATTAAAAAAACACAATCATCTGAATGAAAACGTAAATGAACTGAAAACTGATTACTGATTTTCTACTCCATCTCACATTAAAAGGAGCTTCGAAATATAAAACTCAAGGAACAATAATAAAATTTATTACATCTATAACCGCTAAAGCATAAGTCAATGCGATGTTGTACTTTATTTTAACCTTACCCCCGACGCAAAAACGGGGTGTTATAAGTTCGACGTGATTGTGTGTGTGTGTGTGTGTGTCTGTGGCATCGTAGTTCCCGAACGGATGAACCGATTTTTTTTTGTATGAAAGGTGTATAAGGCTGGAGTGTTTTTGGCTATGCTGAATGGTCGGACCAAGATGGCCCATCATCTAATTTTCGCTACTTCCCTAATATTGGTGTCAAATGGAAGAGTGTAGCGAGCAGAATACTATACACAATGATACATTCAAACAAAGATGATCATCTTCACATACTCCTTCACAGACAACGTCGTTGGCGTAATGGTTGCCATGCCGGACTTTCTTTCAATTCCCGGCACGGCCAATATCTTTGTGCTTAACTAAATTTGTTGGCTGTGGAACTGGGTGTTAAATGTGTATAAAAAATATGTATGTATGTATAGGTATCAGTTGTGTTTGCTACCATAACACAAACTAGACATGGTTCAGTATGGGGTTGATCAGCCGTGTGTGAAATGTGTCCTTATATTTATTAAAAAAGTACTGTGAAGTTAGACGTGTTTTTTTATTTATAATTGTTTGGAAAAAAGTGCTAAAAAGCTTTGTTTTATTTCAGTTCCATAGTCATGGCAGATATAAAGAGCGAAGCGAGCGTGAACAAATGCAGCTTATGTTTTATAACACTCACGTGTATTGTGGAAGAGCAGTTTGCCAACTCGATAATGCACGACCAAAATCTTACATTTAAGGTAAGTTCATACAATTTTTTTTTACCAATGACTTGTTTTCCAAGTTATGTGTAGATTTGCACTCGCTTTACGGTAAAAGGAAACATTGCGAGGAAACTGGCATGTTTGAAGACCACAATATCCGAAGACGTGTGTCATCCGGCAACCCGCACTTGTCCAGCGTGGTGGATTATGGCCTCTCCTCGTGTGAAAAGGCCCCGAGTCCCAGCAGCAGGAACAGATAGCGAGCTGCTTATGCACACGTTTTTTTTTTTAACTGTAAAAATGTAAACACTTTTCACTACTACTATAGTTATTTTTATTCATAAAAGTACAGTACACACAAAAAAACCGAATACATCAACAACATGTCAAGAATACAACATTAGACTTAATGTTGATAAATATAACTTACAATTCCTATAAGAATAAGTAAAAATAAAAACTGCACAAACACGAAAAACAACTAAAACAGACTATGAGCTCCCAGCGCTACACCGAAGGTCCCCAAAATGCTGATTATATTAAACATAGGATGTATAATCGCAATATACTATGAAATAGTGTTGTAATAATTATCAAAATTTAAAATAAATTATTAAAAAACGACAATCGATAATGAGAATATCAAATAAATAGATTTAGAGTTATATGCCATTATTTTGTTTTATTATATTTTATTTTTATATATTACATTGCTCTTTATAAAATTTGAACTAACATTGTATAAACATACGAGTATTTGCACGAAACAAACGGTCACACTTATTTAGAAAACGTTGGATATACGTCCAACGGGTTTCGACGCGTTACGAGCATTTTTCATCGGGGACGAGCTTCATACAAATACAGGTTAAATACTGCATTGTTACACAGACACCCGAAGCTTAAACCTTAGAGCTGCTTTAAAATTCAGCTGCTTCGATTGAAAAACCTATTTAAGGAGTGCGTAAAATAGAAAGAGTTCGTTTTAAACCTGTTGTGTGTGAATATAGACAAACAAGTTTAGACTAACCTTTTTTTTTCAGGTACAACTTTATAGGTTACCAATGAGACATAGAAAAATAGTACCTGAAGAAACACCGTCACAACCTCTAGCTTCTACATTAATAGGTAAGTTTCATTTTCAAAAATACATGCATATCATGTCAAGCTTATAGTTTTCTTTTATATTAGGACACATTTCACACACGGCTGGTTAACCCCATACTGAACCATTTCTAGTTCGTATTTTGGTTGCTAACACATCTGATATACAATACATATAGATGCATAGATACATAAATATTTTATATAGATACATATTTAACACCCAGACCGAAAGCTAACAATTTTAGTTCAGCACAAAGATGTTGGCCGTGCCGGGAATCGAACCCGGAACCTTCTGATTGGCAGTCCGGCATGGTAACCATTACGCCAACGAAGTCGATAGGTATAATTACTTTTCATTTACTTCCTAACAATAATATACAGTTGGTATGACAGTTTTACCGATAAAATATATCAGATGACATATTTTATAGATACACAGTAGATATTTTTTTGTTTCTTTTTTTATTTGATATTTAAATTTTTAAAACAAATAATTGGTGTAGTAAAATGAACTGCTGCTTCCCTAGCAACAAATAGCTATCACCAAAAGTAATAGTAGCTTGTCTAGGTCCAGTGAATAAAATATATATTCCTAATAAAAAAAATAGACTCTGTTCGTTATTTGAACTTTTAGTGCTTTGAATAGACCTAATAGATTGTGTTTCTTAGTATTTTAACAATTGTAACTTAAAAAGAGATAAACATAAAATAAAACAAATGAATAGTAAAACATAGTCATTTTATTGCAAGCATTGTATCATTGCTTCTACATTATTAAAAATTTCCAAATTAAAGCATGTCACAAATATTTGAAATTGTAGTCCTATTAACTGATGTACGACATTCTAATTTAGTCATTGGAAGGAACTAACCTCCATGACACGGGCGCTCAGTCCAGTTAGAGGTTTAGGGATATTAAATTATTTAAATACATTTCATGAATTAAAACATTTTGAATTTGTTGAATTTGAATTCTACGGTTACGGAATTAGTTTCAAACAGAAACAGATTTGCTTCTTTATTTCTGGAGGGTTGAATAACCTCCACTAGCACTCGCGTCTCCAATTTCCTGACCATTTTCTCCCTGCATCATAAATGTTACACTCAGTAACACAATTCCAGTCGCGCGGGCATTCGCTATGACATTTGCATCCCGCGTAGTTCTTGCCATCTGGTGAGGCGAGGCACCGCGCGCCGTCAGAACACTTCTTGAAACACCACCCGTCTCCAGTACACCCGAACTCTCTGGTCAATTCCTTGTTGTTATTTTTTCCAGGATGCGCTTGAACCACAGCCACCACTATTGTTAGCAACAGAATTGAGCGAATCCACATTTTGTTTTTTGTTTTCGTAAATCTTTTATTGTATGTGACGTTTGTTCGCTTCGATTGTCTTCTCTCGCTCTCTCTTATCAAGAATGATAAGTTGTGACCAAAAGTACGCAAATATATAGGTATTTTTTTATTGTTAAGGCGATGACAAGACATAAAATCAGAATTAACAGTTGTTTTCGTTATAAATCACTAGCAGCCAGTACCGGCTTCGCACGGGCTATAAAATAATCTAATTTGCAAAGAGAAACAAAATAAAGCCTATGTTACTTAGGGATAATGTAGCTTCCCAAAGGTGAAATAATTTTTCAAATCGGTCCAGTAGTTTTGGAGCCTGTCCTGTCCTGATAACGTGAGGAAATGCATTTACGCATGCTCACCACACCCAGGGGGGTGGGTGGGGTATGTCGGGCTCGATGCCAGAACGGCATCACTACCGACTAAAACCTCACGATGGCCTCCTCACCGGAAAGGGAGGGGTGAGGTTCCGCTCCTCGCATTAACGCACCACCCCGCTCACCTCGGCTAGCCTGCGAGACTTCTCCTCGGGGGAGGATGCCCAAGGGGAGCACCTCGGGGACCGTAAGTGCAATGGACGCCGGACAATCCCGGTCCGCCGACAACCGCAACGGGTCAAGTCTGTGGCCCCGAAACCTGCCAATACGGCCGCAGAACATAGCTTGAGTGGTATAGTTTATGGTACCACTCCTTTCTCCCTGCGGCCCCACCGCGTCCGCCATCAACCGGTGGCGACCCCGACGAGGCCGCGGCAGGTAGGAAAAGCGGCGCATCGTAATACCGACACTTCTCTCCTGCCGCACCCCCACCCCCTTCGGCTGCGGTGCCTCCCTAACCACACCGCAAGCCCGCCTCAGTTGCAAAACCCCCTCCGGAATGAGGTTCCGCAACCTACTGATGCCACTCCGTCTAGTACTTGCATGGGAGTACAAGTCTAGGGAGTAGCCCGCCTCAGGGACCCTCTTCGCTTCACCGTGGGTGACCAGGCCCCGGTTACTGAGCCCCCCGCCTCGACAATGCGGGGCCCCACGGAGGGGAGTAGTTTCGGAGCCTATTCGCGTCAAACAAACAAACAATCAAACTTTTCCTCTTTATAATATTGGTATAGATAAACGGTAAAAAATATTGAAAAAATTTGCTTAAAGAATAACTCCAAAAATATGTATTTATATTTATTTTGGTACCAATCAGATTTATGAATTAGGAAAAAAACTGGTTCAAAAATCTAAAATCAAAATGTTTAACCAGTTTTTTATCATATTGACCAATCTGATTGATACTAAAGTGAGCATAAATATTCTTAGAGTATATTTACCGTTTAATTTATTTTCTCGTATAACCAAAAACTGTTTATTCAAGTATTGCTTTTGTCATCTCCTTAACAAGTTTGATAAGGTTAATTTTGGTTAAACGTAAGATAGGATGACATAAATATCTATGTTAGAGGTCGAGTAGAGATAGCTTTGAGGAAAATCATAAAGTTTGGAAGTTTGGTAAATTGTTATATAAGATGTTACGAGTCATACCGGACTTTTTGCATAAGTATAAGCAGCCCACCATGCGTTCCCACTGCTGGGACTGGGGGCCTTCTCTCACGAGGAGAGGGATATAGGCCATAATCCACCAAGCTGGCCAAGTGCGGGTTGGCGGATGACACACGTCTTCGGATATTGTGGTCTTCAAACATGCCGGTTTCCTCACGATGTTTTCCTTCACCGTAAAGCGAGTGCAAATCCACACATAACTTAAATAACAAATCATTGGTGTAGGGCCGGGATCGAACCAGGGGCCGTCTGATTTAAAAGCAGACGTTATTATCACCAAGCCACACTCGCTTTTTACCGGACTTTACTAATTTCTATTGGTTGAGCTAGCGAAGCGCCTCTGCATCACTTGGTCAAATTTGCTTTTTCTGTCCTTATGTTAGGAGTTCACTTATGTTTATTGCTGTAGTAAAAAATTGACTGTTCACGCGCAAAGACTATTCTAAATCAGTTTTGACGAAACCTGGTTCGAAATATTTATATGGTAGCAACTTCTACTGTTCGAATAACACTTGTTAAGAAAAATATATTGTTAAGATGCGTGTTTAGAGTTTAAATAGGTTTGTTTTTTCCGTCTGTCCTTCCCCCCTATTACAACTAACTATTAACTTCTACAATTGGAACTGAAATTTTTGATATTCGGTACACTCTGTATGAACTAAGGCCACCTTGTATTTATTAGCACTAGAATTTTTAGTTTCTTCTTGGTAACCGCGTTCCACCTTAGATCACAATGTCGCTTTCCATCAGGTGAATTCTGATCAAGCGCAAACGCATCATAGTATATAAAAAAATTTGAGAAATTCCATATATATGTATGGTTTACATAATTCATTTGCGTAATGGACCATGCCGGACTGCCAACCAGAGGGTCCCGGGTTCGATTCCCGGCACGGCCAACATCTTTTTGATGAACTAAATTGATTGGCTCACGGTGTGGGTGTTAAAAATGTATTGATATAAAGTATTTATTTATAAATATGTAGTATATCAGTTGTGCTAGTACTTACAATACAAACTAGAAATGGTTTAGCTTGGGGCTAACCAGCCGTGAGTAAAAAAAAATATGTTGATTTCAATAAATGTGAAAGTTTGTGTAAGTGTTAATCCAATGGATGATATTGGTAGAGACAGAAGAGAGATCATTGATTACGTTGGTTAATAAAAATAAAAGATGGCCGCCACCTGATGGGGCTAACCAGTCCTGTGTAAAATGTGCCATGTGACTTGATTTTACCCGTCATCGCTTTAAACGGAACCTTTACACGAGTCTGTCCTAACAAGTTAAAAGGGATCATGTAATCTAATGTGTTCAATAGAAGACAAAATTAAATATTTAGTGTACTTCCGCTGTGATCCGAAATCCACACTAAGACAAGTAAAGGAAAAATTAATTAAGATTAACGTTACCTATCACAATTCGGAAATTCTTAACTCTACACGTGTTTCGCCTAACCACAAGGCATCATCAAGAGATGCTGACTCTTCGAACGACAAGTCGAGAGTATATTTAAGTAATATTTAATTTTGTCTTCTATTTACAATGGATTTCCGCAAAGTAACGCCTGAGTCAATAAGTTACTAATGTGTTAAACTTTGGAATTCTCTTCCTGAGTCTGTTTCCTGAGAAGTACCACCTGGGGGTCTTCAAATCTAGAGTTAATAGGTGTTTTCTAGGTAAGCGTGTAACATCGTAGGCCATAGTATTGTTTACCACCAGGCAAGCTGTAAAGTTATAAAAAAATGTAATCATCAATTTTGTGATTAGGATAACCTAATAACCTGAAAATAACGACATTCGGTTTTTATCTTAGTGTTAAAACAAGCACTAAGGTTATCAACTTTTGCTTATGCAATGAACAGAAATTAATCGTAATATGGTGGCGGTAAACTTTCATTACCTACTGTAAAAGTAAGTTTTAATAAGGTTCCGTACCAAAATGCTAAAAACGGGATCCTATTACTAAGCCTACGCTGTCGGTCTGTCTGTCTGGCAGTCATCAGGCTGTATTTCATAAAGTGTAATAGCTAGAAAGCAGAAAATTTACACACATTGTGTGGTGACGACCTCGTTGGCGCAATGGTTACCATGCCGGACTGCTAACCAGAAGGTTCCGGGTGCGATTCCCGGCCCGGCCGACATCTTTGTGCTTAACTAAATTTGTTGGTTGTGGGTCTGGGTGTTAAATATGTATCTGTATAAAATATATATGTATGTATATGTAGTATATCAGTTGTGTTAACTACCATAACACGAACTAGAGATGCTTCAGTATGGGTTAACCAGCCGTGTGTGAAATGAGTCCTAATATATTTATATTTATAATATATTCCCATAGCCGCTATAATAACAGATACCAAAGTAAAAAAATAAATAAGAAGGCCTTAAAAAACATAGATTTTCAGCAATTTTTTAACTACATTTTTATAACACTTACATTTGTTTGGTAGGGCTTCTAATATCGCAGAATATTTAAATCCTAATTATAATATAAATGCGAAAGTTTGTTATTTCTTCACCCTCAAATGACTGGACTGATTTTGGTGAAATTTAGTATGAAGATATACATTGAATTCACACATAAGCTACTTTTAATTTTGAAAACAATTGTGGTTACCGTGAGATACGGAAACAATTATTGTCAAACATTTGCGCTCAATTGAAATCCGTAACTCGATGGCTTCTTATAACTGTTATATTTGAGTGGTATGTGTTTCTTGTAGCTTTTATATTTGAGTGGTATGTGTTTCTTGTAGTTGTTATATTTCAGTGGTATGTGTTTCTTGTAGCTGTTATATTTGAGTGGTATGTGTTTCTTGTAGCTGTTATATTTGAGTGGTATGTGTTTCTTGTAGCTGTTATATTTGAGCGGTATGTGTTTCTTGTAGCTGTTATATTTGAGTGGTATGTGTTTCTTGTAGCTGTTATATTTGAGTGGTATGTGTTTCTTGTAGCTGTTATATTTGAGTGGTATGTGTTTCTTGTAGCTGTTATATTTGAGTGGTATGTGTTTCTTGTAGCTGTTATATTTGAGTGGTATGTGTTTCTTGTAGCTGTTATATTTGAGTGGTATGTGTTTCTTATAGCTGTTATATTTGAGTGGTATGTGTTTCTTGTAGCTGTTATATTTGAGTGGTATGTGTTTCTTGTAGCTGTTATATTTGAGTGATATGTGTTTCTTGTAGCTGTTATATTTGAGTGGTATGTGTTTCTTGTAGCTGTTATATTTGAGTGGTATGTGTTTCTTGAAGCTGTTATATTTGAGTGGTATGTGTTTCTTGAAGCTGTTATATTTGAGTGGTATGTGTTTCTTGTAGCTGTTATATTTGAGTGGTATGTGTTTCTTGAAGCTGTTATATTTGAGTGGTATGTGTTTCTTGTAGCTGTTATATTTGAGTGGTATGTGTTTCTTGAAGCTGTTATATTTGAGTGGTATGTGTTTCACACACAGCCATCTTGATATTCCGTGGGCGCACCTAGTATGTAATAACTTATCAAATGATTACAAGAAAACAAATATTTAAGTTAAGAGTAAGGCTACAAAAAACATGTTTCTTTGACATTTTTTATCTATACCAATATTATAAACAGGAAAATTTAAATTTTTTGTTTGTTTGACGCAAATAGGCTCTGAAACGACTGGACCGATTTGAAATATTCTTTCACTGTTGGAAAGCTACATTATCCCTGAGTAACATAGCCTTTATTTTGTTTCTCTTCGCAAATTAGATTGTTTTATAGCCCGTGCGAAGCCGGGACGATCTACTAGTAGATAATAATGAGCGGAACCCATGCGCGAGCCCAACTTTCAACTTGGACAATTTTTTTTATAACTTTATTAACCATCAATAACATACGTTAAAGGCAAGTCATACTACAATAATTACTTAATTCTTAAAAATATTAGTAAGATAAATTAAATAAACTTAAATATAACAACAGTCAATTAATATTCTACCCAATTAAATACCACACTTAATAGCACACTATTAAATTTAAAATACTACTTTTTACTCATGAATAACGATTCTGCAAGCTCCATATTTGACTGGCACCCCTCTACAGTGTCAACAATTTAATATTAACTTTATGTAATCATATGGGTACAACTAGCCTGAAATAAAGACTTTTTATTTATTTATTTATATTCATATATATTCGCTTAAATTAGAAAAGGAATTACTTTCACAAAAACTCTTTATTTTCTGTTTAAACATACTATAAGATTTGTTATTTTCTCTGGCAACTTTCTTGCAGATCTTCTAGTCGAGTTCATAATGTGCCACCTCCTAAAGAAATTCCCCGGCGAACTGTACCAGCTCTGCATAGGGGTGTTACAGCGGTTGCTGAGCTACCAGAAACGATGTCGGGTGCGTCTCTCTAGAGACTGGCGACCGTTGTGGGCAGCCCTGATAGCCCTGCTCAAGTTCCTGGTCACTAACGAAGGCACCTTGCTTAGGAGGCATAACATATTCGTTATGGCGCAACAGGTATGTTGGATTCATAGTTTTTTTTATTTTATATTTTTTTGTTTAGGACACATGTCACTCACGGCTGGTTAGCCCCATACTAAACCTAGCTAAATGAAAAAAGCAGTAAGAGATAGGTTAAGTTTGTATAATTTGACAATTATTATGTAATTTATGACTCATGTTAGTTAGATTTGTATTTTTAGTTTTGACTTAAATATGTGTAAATAATTTAATGTAATGTAATTATTATTGTCTGAATTTAATGAAACTAATTATTTATCTACAAGTATCAAACTATTGTTATTGGATGTATGCTATTAATATTTATATTTAATTAATGTAATTGGTCTATTTACCGTTTTAATTAAATTCAATAAATAAATATCTAGTTCGTATTATGATAGTTAACACAACTGATATACTACATATACATGCATACATATACATTTTATATAGATACATATTTAACACCCAGACCTTCACGTCACGAAGATCGTGGGTTCGAACCCCGACCAAGAGCTCGAGCTTGGGGTGAAGCTCAAAATATCGGGGATGTTCTTAATTTTATACTTATTTTGTTTAATGGGCTTGCGCTTGATTGCAATTTACCTGATGGTAAGCGATATTGCGATGTGGAGTGTGCTTGCCCAGAAGAAGCCGGTTCACTCTTGCCTTGAAAACTGCTACCTAGTTTTGACCATAAAATACAAAAATTTATTGTTAACTTCATGTTACATGTCGTATTTTCTCGAAATTAAAATGACTTAATGACTGACTACTATTTGTAAGGTTTTGTGTGTGTGTGTGTGTGTGTTTTAATCTATATAATATAATTAATTTATATATTAATTAGTTTTAATATTATAAAAGTATATGATATGAATTAAATGTCAATTTTCAATTCTAATTCTTGTAATATAATATCATTGCTTATAGTAGATAAATTCGATATTTATTAATAAGTAATCTTCTGTTACAATGTTTTTCAGATCGTGAATATCTTCAACTTGTTCATAACATTCGGCGACACTTTCCTCCCAACGCCCGCGTCTTACGACCAGCTATACTATGAACTCATACGTATGCACCAGGTGTTCGATAATCTCTTCTATATGGGTGAGTCTCTATGAAAGGTCAGCGAGGCAAGCACGAATGGACAATTTATCCACCGCTCCCGGTGGAGAAATTGTCCACCAAAAATAAGGAAAGGCAATACTTTAAAAGAAAATCGCTAGATTTTAATCATTGGGGAACAGGGAATTCGGTAATGAATGCCAAAGTTTAGCGGTTCGGACAACAAAGGTGGAGGCAAGACGCTTTGTGCGTGAAATTATATATGTATTTTTAATTAATATTCCAGCTCTCCGCTACTCGACTGGCGACGGTGAATACAAGGCGGAAGCGCTCCGGCTGGCCAACTGCTTGGTGAATGTTCGCGCCATCATCCAACACTTCTCGCCCAAGATCGAGTCTTGGCTCGCCTCGCAGAACCTGTCCACGCCTACTGAAGACCAGGTATGAGATTTATAAATAAATATAATAATTAAATAAATAAATACTAGGACACATTTCACACACAGCTGGTTAACCCCATACTGAACCAATGCTAGTTCGTGTCATGGTTACTAACACAACTGATATACTACATATATATACATACATACATATTTTATATAGATACATATTTAACACCCAGACCGACAGCCAACAAATTTAGTTCAGCACAAAGATGTTGGCCAGGCCGGGAATCGAACCCGGAACCTGCTGATTGGCAGTCCGGCATGGTAACCTTTACACCAACGAAGTCGTCAAATCGTTATTAATTTATTTTCCTATACACGTATACCAATAAATTGTTATTCATTTATTGTCCTATATAGGAATACAAATAAATCGTTATCCATTTATTTTTCTACTAGCAACCCGTCCCGGCTTCGCACGGGCTCTAATATATATATATTTATTTTTTATTTATTTATTTGGTATTCCTACATAGGAAAATAAATGAATAACGATTTATCAGTGAACTTATATAAGTCTAGACTGCATGTACCGTCTGCGTCGATCTTGTGTATCTGCGACTCTAATGACAATCCATCTGAAACCCACCTAATCTGTCTCGCGACACCTTATTGACTCAGGTGTTATATTGAATGCATTACATCGGGAGTACAGTAAATTTTTTGGTTTTCTACCGTCACACTAAACTCTATCATAAACTTCGTGTAACAAACATTTCAATTTTCCTTTCCAGATATTGGAAGTGGTGCGCAAAAACTACGACAGCCTCATTCTAAAACTTCAGGAAGGTCTGGAATCGTACGAGAGGTACAGCGAGAAAGAGCACAGGCCGCTGTTAGCCAAGCTGGTTCTATCCGCGAGCCAGAGGAGCGATGCTATGACGCTCAACGACCATACGGCTGCCGCGCTCAACCATTACACCAGTACTGTACAGTGAAATTACCATAAGCAGCCCACTATACGTTCCCACTGCTGGGACTCGGGGCCTTCTCTCACGAGGAGAGAGATAGTGCGGGTTGGCGGAACCAGTGAAATTACTACTTTCATATTGTTACGGGGCATTTAGGATAAAGGTTGATTAACCACAGCATCGCTTACCAAAAGGCGAGTTGATGGCCAAACGTAGGATTTAGCCTTTATTTTCAGTTGGTCAGATTTTCAAAACGTCAGACTTTCATTTGGTCAGATTTTCAAAATGTCAGTCTTTCAAATGACCAGAGTACAGTCGTTCACAAAAATAGTGCATTTTTTATATGTTTGACACCGTGCTGAGTGTGTAGGTGTATTAAAATGTACGTGTGTGTGTGTTTGCACCCTGGTCTGTACAATAATTTAGTTTTTTATAGTTATTAATCTCATGTTTATCTCATGTGCGGTCACATAGTACCTCAGTCTTTTGTTTTCTCTGTCTACGGATTATAAACTGTGACTCATAGTTTACTGATCTTATGAATTATATTTCATGGAAAAATAAAAAAAATTATGGCGTGGTCATTGTTGGAATTGACTGTACCAAAGCAGACGATTTGAAAGAGAGACAATTTGGAAAAGTGACTATTTGAAAATCTGACCAACTGAAAATAAACGGGGATAGTCCTACGATTTACTATTTAAAAAAAACGTCGGTTTCGTGAGTTTATTAACTATGGTTTACGGGGCATTTATGATAAAGGTTTGAATATTTGACAAAAACGTAGGTTTCCTGGATTTATTAACTACTAGCAGATCGTCCCGGCTTCGCACGGAGTATAAAATAATCTATGTTGCAAAGAGAAACAAAATATAGCCTATGTTACTCAGGGATAAAGTAGCTTGCCAACGGTGAAACCATTTTTGAAATCAGTCCAGTAGTTTCAGAGCCTATTCGAGTCAAACAAAACAAAAATCAACTTTTCCTAAATAGAAGACAAAATTAAATAAGATAAATTAACTAAGATTAATTAAGATTAACATTACCTATCACAATTCGGAAATTCTTAACTCTACACGTGTTTCGCCTAACCACAAGGCATCATCAGGAAATGCTGACTCTTCGAACGACAAGTCGAGAGTGAATCTTAGTTAATTTTTCCTTTACTTGTCTTAATTTGGATTTCGGATCACAGCGGAAGTACACTAAATATTTAATTTTGTCTTCTATTTACAATGGATTTCCGCAAAGTAACGCCTGAGTCAATAAGTTATTTACAAACTTTTCCTCTTTATAATTATATTGGTATAGATGGTATCCCCACGCTAATACGTGACTGGTCTTCCAACACGTGGAAACGACCAAATCGTAAGCAGCCGCCAATCTTTATTCTCCGCTGGAGTCGTACATTCGTAGACACTAATCGCTCTTTTCACTCGGAGTTAACTCGTATTATTACCTACCATTAGGTATTTATTGATCAAGCGCAAGCCCATTTGTTGTAAAAAAAAGTGGGTGCAGAGCTGTCTGAAGATGTCACATAAGGAGTTCTAAACTTTGTTTCGTGCGGCGCAATTGCCTCCTACATAATGCTTGAAGTCCCTATAACAGACATATGTAGTTACCAGATGAAATTTTAATATTTATAAGGAATACCCACTTTCTTAATCGCATAGTAAATGCAAGCTTATTCATATCTTAATGTAAAAAAAAATTTAGCAATGGCAAGATATTGTCGCGCAATTAAAAAGGTAAATAAAAATTGGTTACATTGAAAAAACTAAGCATTAGTGTTATCGCGTTAAGCATATCAAGCTTTGGCAATAAATAAGTAAATAATTAATTGGATGGAAGGATGGAGATTCCATTTTGTATAAATAAGACTGAAGATATGATTGGAAATAAAAAGAAGCATTTATGAAGGCTTAGCCTATATATTCAATAATATATTTTTATCCTTACAATTATCTAACTAACCCATGTTGTTTTAAGTGGCAATTTGAAATTATATTAGTAACATTACCTGTGGTACAAAATACCAATGAAGAATAGTTTAAGAATTATTATGTACATACATATTTATTGGTATTACAAACAATAAGAATGGCGTGAAAAGCTTAAACTAAGGCTATTAAACTTGTATTCTTAATTAATTAATGTTTACCAGTTACTCTGTAATTTTTGTTTTTGTGTTATGATATTTTTTACCATTAATATCAGTTATTATGAAATGTATATTTTAGGTATAACATATAATATTAGTTGTATGTAACCTAATAAATTATTTACTGTATCAATTGATCAGTTTTATTTTTATATTGACAAATGAAACAACGCATGAAACACATAATATATTTAATATATGCAATAAAATAATGTAGTTAGTATAATAAAATGTACATTCAGACTAGATAACATAATAGACTAGATATCCTTACACTAGGAATGTATCTTTGGTTTAGGTTTAATTATCACAAAAGTAAGAACATTATTTTTTTAGTGTCGAGTATGGAGATTCTCCGACTTAATGTATCGATTACTCAGTGGCGCCGTAATTCAATGCCTTTGATATACTCGATGTGATTGGCTGCCGAAATCACGTGGGTGCTTGCGACAGCCAATCATGGCGTTACGGCGCTGAGCTATCTGATCTAGTAAAAAATAATTAGAGCTTTTCGAAAATAGTACTAGATTTGAGGTAACTGTATGATAAAATATGTAATAGTGTTTATAACAAAAAATATAATAATCATGTCGAGTGTGGCTATCGCCCAATCGGTTCACAACAATAAGTATACTTTTATTTAAATTTTAGCAAATGTCCACACACTAAGTTGACAGAGGATCAGTTAATTTCAACTCAGCGAGAGCCTCTTTAACCAACTCTTGAAGCTCCTGTGGTAGTTCAGTTTTGCTCATTTTCTCGGTACAAAAATTCCCTTCATCCTCCTTTCTGGAATCCCTGGAAGAATCGCTACTGGCTTTATCCTCGTCGCTTTCGTATTTATCTTTGTTATTATCGTTAGTATCTTGCGATCCAATGGAGCTCTTGTCCTTGGAGTCTTCAGATTTGAGAGAGCCATCAGGAAAGAATTCGTCGAGCAACATCTGTGATGGGAATATTGGAATGTACTTCTGACCATTGCACCAACTTTCCAAAGCCTTTTCGAGCTCTGTTATTCTATTAGCTAAGATCCTGCAAAATAAGGATTAATAGGGTTAATATTTAAAGGTTTATAGCTTGCTCCTAGCGGAAAATAGTCGAAAAATAGCGGTTTTGAGCATTTATTATTTATTTAAGAATTAGTAATATGTATTATCAATTTTATAATTATGCATGGATGAAAAAATCAAGATTGATTTCTATTAAAATAAAATATTTTGGTCTAAAAGAAGAATATTTAACGGTCATTAATCAATAAAATATCTTTAACTTGAATAAATACCTGTTAGTTTTCCTCTGATGCTGTAAAGCTATAGATTTATCGTTCATGGCTTCAAACAGTCCAAAGCAAAGAGATTTGAGTTCATCTGCTGAATTCTGCTTTGCCCCCGGTTTCATGGTTCTTTCAAGAAATTCCCGGGCTATAAGAATAACAAGTTGTACTATGTAGTTTGTCTTTCTTAAAGTGCTATATTGTATGTATATCGTATATAGATATAGTTTATATGGAATGCCAATTTAATAGAATTTTACTTCAACATACATAAACTTCTTCTTATATATAAAATTTCCGTGTCACAGTGTTTGTTACCGAACTCCTCCGAAACGGCTTGACTGATCATTACCAAATTTCATATGCGTATTCAGTAGGTATGAGAATAAGCCAACGTGAAACGTTTTTACCCCTAAGTGATAAGGGTTGTTCACCCCTAAATATATTTTTTTATTTTTTCGACGAATTTTTTTTATTTGAATTTTATATAAAGTGGCATTAAAAAATACATACAACCCTAAATTTTTACTTTTTATCATCAACCCCTATTTTTTTATGGCCATTTTAGTAAATTTCTGTGTCACAGTGTTTGTTGCCGTACACCTCCGAAACGGATTGACTGATCTTTACCAAATTTTATATACGTATTCAGTAGGTTTGAGAACCGGCTACTATCTATTTTTTATACCCCTAATTGATAAGGGTTGATCACCCTTCAATATTTTTTTTTTAATTTTTCGACGAAATTTTTTTTTTGTGTAAAGTGGCATTAAAAAATACATTCAACCCTAATTTTTTACTTTTTTATCGTCAACCCCTATTTTTTATGGCCATTTTAGTAAATTTCCGTGTCACAGTGTTTGTTACCGCACTCCTCCGAAACGGTTTGACTGATCTTTACCAAATTTTATATACGTATTCAGTAGGTCAGAGAATCAGCTACTATCTATTTTTTATACCCCTAAGTATAACTGGGTTGATCACCCTTAAACATTTTTTTTTAATTTTTCGACGAATTTTTTCATTTTATTTTTGTATTAAGTGGCATTAAAAATACATACAACCCTATTTTTTTTTACTTTTTTATCATCATTCCCTATTTTTTATGGCCATTTTAGTATTTTATTCATTTTTCATCTCGCTTGATAACTGATCAAATATAGTATCTAACTGTACTTCGAGTAAAAATCCTTTTTTTTTTTAAGAAAATAACTAACAAAATATAACCTGATATACTTATGCTTATGATTATTACCAATCTTAAATACTTAAAATTTGCCGCGCCTTTACTTTACTGGTGAGTGAAATGCCACAATATGCCATAGACCGAAGCCGGTCTCCTGTTTTACTCACAAAATTCTTCTTCACAGACTTCTCTCACTGTTTACACAAATTTCGACCTTCGTTATTGTTTATGTATCGTATGTAGTAGTATTGTTAACAATTATCATTTTGCTGTATCAATGTAACTCTCTTATTAACTTAACCGCGGCTCCACCCGCGTGTAAGTCGTTTTATTGCATAACCTCTCCTGCACATGACTGTTGTGAGAAAATGTATTTTCATCTGTGCGCTACTGTGGATCGGATTATACATTAAATTGTTGGTCCTCTTAGCACAAGCAGTCGTAAAACTAAGGCAGGGGCTTGAAAAATTCTAGACAACATAACTTGATCACTTAGTTCTTACGTAGAAGAAGCTATAAAATTTGATGTACTAATAAACTAGACCCCGAACGTATGAGCAAAAAATTTTCAACAAATATGATGATGACACTACAAATATTATGTAATTTGTTCTGCTTTGGACTTCTTTGCTCAAACGGCTCGAACAAATATGCTGAAAAATTTCGCGCTCGCTTCGCTCGCGCATAGCTCGCTGCCCTCGCATCCTGCTCGCTTCGCTCGCGATTGGTCCTAGGACTTTTGGGTCATAGCTTACGACACTACAAATATTATGTGATTTGTTCTACTTTGGACTTCATTATGCTCAAGCGGCTCGAACAAATATGCTAAAAATTTTCGCGCTCGCTTCGCTCGCGATTGGTCCTACGACGTTTTGGATCATAGCTTACGACACTACAAATATTATGTGATTTGTTCTGCTTTGGACTTCATTATGCTCAAGCGGCTCGAACAAATATGCTAAAAATTTTCGCGCTCGCTCCGCTCGCGCATAGCTCGCTGCGCTCGCATTCGGCTCGCTTCGCTCCCGATTGGTCGTAGGACGTTTTGGGTCATAGCTTACGACACTACAAATATTATGTTATTTGTTCTGTTTTGGAATTCTTTATGCTCAAACGGCTCGAACAAATATGCTAAAAATTTTCGCGCTCGCTTCGCTCGCGATTGGTCCTAGGACTTTTGGATCATAGCTTACGACACTACAAATACTATGTTATTTGTTCTGCTTTGGACTTCATTATGCTCAAGCGGCTCGAACAAATATGCTAATAATTTTCGCGCTCGCTTCGCTCGCGCATAGCTCGCTACGCTCGCATCCGGCTCGCTTCGCTCGCGATTGGTCCTAGGACGTGTTGGGTCATAGCTCACGACACTACAAATATTATGTAATTTGTTCTGCTTTGGACATCTTTATGCTTAAGCGGCTCGAACAAATATGCTAGAATATTTCGCCTATATTCATACCTACATTTACAAATTCTAACTGTATCTAAAAAGTGAAAAATAATTTTATGCCTACACATAAGTACCATCGAAGACTTTATTTGATTAACTTATAAACATGCTATTTTCAATTTGTATTTATCCTGTATTCTTCGCGTCGGTGCCATATAAGAAGAACAAATTAATGTTTGTTAAAATAAGCACTATTAAATAGATATGATTGAACATAATATTTTTTGGCGATTGTTACTTTTATATTCCCTTAACGTTTGCTCATGGCGCTCCATACCCATTTCACGCTTAAACCATACACACTTATAATAAGTCAGTAACATTTTAATTATACTAGAATTTGTCTAGAAACTAGAATAAACATAATTAATAAGGCAAAACAACGTTTGCCGGGTCAGCTAGTTTTATATATAAGAAGATACCATACCTTGCTTTTGAGTCATGACATTATTCCCTTTTTTCAAACATGAATAGTTATCATTTCTGTTATCAAGAAGAGTCTGAAAATAAAGTAATGATTAGATTTTATCCTACTACATCCGTTACAATAACTCTGATTATGTTAAATTAACATGGTAATGCTTGCACACAGTTAAAATACCAATTATGTATTTTAAGTGCTTGCACACCACTAAGCTGTTTAGATCATTGGCATAGTAGGGTGCTTTCCTGGACAACCCCCACAGAAGTAGCCTGTAATGGGGAAGTTGTCACTTTTCCAGAAGCAGGAAGAAGCCCGCTTTTCTTAGGATTAAATAGGTTTTACACTACAGGAATTACCTTGTACTTTGTCAATGTACGCTTAATGATCTCTTTTTCAACTTGCAGCTGAGTAATTCTCTCATGTAAGTATTTATTCTCTGTGACCAGGGCATCAATATCCACTAGAGGTTTAGGAGGGTCTGTGCTATCATCACCATTCTGTGGTTTTATCCTATTGCATAATATGTAGCTGATTTGTTGGTTCAATCGTTGTACTTTGTTTTTGTAATAGTCTCGGTCAGATACTAATTCTTCCTTTTCATCCAGTGTGGCTCAGTAATCCAGCTGCAGTTTTTGGTACTAAAATAAACAACAATCAAATCAATTTTTCGTATGAGCTTAGTTGCCAAGCTCTGGTGTCATGAGTTATCCATCCACCGAGGGCCTCTAACAGCCAGGACCTACATTTAACGTGTCATCCGACCAATGGTAGCACCAAGATGAAAATGCCAGTTTTAAAAGACCAGGTTACCATACACATTGAGCATTGCTTAACGGCCAGTTCATTGTAGTAGGCCGAGTTACAGGAGCTATGGTTAAATCACTAGAAAACCTTCATTGTACCAATTAGGAACTAGAAAAGCTTGAAACTTGTATGCTCCTATGACTGGCAGAGGCTACCGGAACCGTATTCTTACTACCCCGGTTCCAGGGTAAATAGCAACCAGTAATTATAGAGTATTTTTGTACAATATTCCAAAATTTCCCACAGGCACTCATGTGATCTATGGCATCCCCAATACTGGATGCTATATCTTGAGCTAGCAAATTTGTGCAAAAGCTATAAATGAGAAAGCGTTTTGTAATTATTTTTAACCAACTTCAGAAAAGGAGGAGGTTATATATTCGACTGTATGTATTTTTTTTTTATGTATGTTCACCGATTTCTCAGCCATTTGTGGATCGATTCTCAAAGTTCTTTTTTTAATTGAAAGAGTATGGTTCTGAATTGGTCCCATTGTCACCAAAATAGGATCTGATGATGTATTCCTAGGGAAATCGAAGGAAAACCTAAAAAGTTAGGATATGTTTACGGCCGAAGAGAGATTTATGCTCGTTCGGCTGTACTGATATTGATGAAATTTGGAATGAAGATAGGTTGGACTATGTACTTATACATACGCTACTTTTTATCCCGAAAAAAAATACTGTTCCCGTGGGATGCACCAAATAACATATAAATCTTTTTAACTTTTTCACGCTGGAACGGCTGTAGTGTCATTGATGAAATTTGGAATGAAGATAGATTAGACTATATGTTAAGACATAGGCGACTTTTTACCGCGAAAATAATTACTGTTCCCTTGGGATGCACCAAATAACACATGACACATTGATTTCGTTAAAATTTGATGTGGGGGTAGACTAGACCTTGTATAACACGAAGGTTACTTTTTATCTTAAAAGTCATTGCTATTCCCGTGGGATGCCCAAATAACTCGATAACCTATTTTACTTCTTCGCGCTCATACGGCAATACAGATTTTGCTCATAAAATTAGCAGCCTGGCTAACAAAAGTAATCAGACGCGAACATCGAGGCTAAGCAACGGCCCATGCGGCCAGTCTTTGGATGGGGGACCATGCACAAGACTTTCATAAAAAAATGTGGTATTTTCATCTGTGCTTCGGATAACACGTTAATTTGTTGGTCCTGGACTACTGTTCTTAGTACAAGCAGTGGTCAAATTAAATCAGGGGCTGGAAAAACTCTCGACACCAGAGCTTGGCCACTTAGGTCATACTAACTAGAAGAAGGAACAGTAAATCGCGCATAGCTCGCTTCGCTCGCATCCAGCTCGCTTCGCTCGCGATTGGTTCTAGTACGTTTTGACACAACAAACATTATGTAATTTGTGCTGCTTTGGACTTCTTTATGCTCAAACGTTTCGAACAAATACGGTGAAAATTTTCGCGCTCGCTTCGCTCGCGCATAGCTCGCTTCGCTCGCATCCAGCTCTTTTCGCTCGCACTTGGCTCTAGTACTTTTTGACACAACAAACTTTATGTAATTTGTGCTGCTTTGAACTTCCGTATGCTCAAGCGATTCGAACAAATGCGGTGAAAATTTTCGCGCTCGCTTCGCTCGCATCCAGCTCGTTTCGCTCGCGATTGGTTCTAGTACGTTTTGACACAACAAACATTATGTAATTTGTGCTGCTTCGGACTTCTTTATGCTCAAACGTTTCGAACAAATACGGTGAAAATTTTGGCGCTCGCATCCAGCTCGCTTCGCTCGCAATTATTTGGCACTCCATAGCTAAAACTTTAAAAAAATATCATTACTAAGCACTAAACATTTAAAAATAAAATTGTTTTAAAAAACAAACAACCGACTTCAAAAACACAACTAAAAAGGGAAAAATAATTTTAAGCATACATCAAATCAAGAATATATAAATAGAATAGATGAGTTTATTACATGTACTTATAAAAAAACTATTTTAAATTTTTATTAATCCTGTGTTCTTGAAGTCGGTGCCATCTTCGAAAAACAAATTAATGTTTGTTAAAAAAAAATGAAAAACAGATTGCAATAATACATAAAAAAAAATGTTTGTTAAAAAAAACTATTTTCAATTGTCTTTCTTTGCTGGCACCAACTCCAAGATTACAGGATTCATAAAAATTTAAAATAGTTTTTTATAAGTACATGTAATAAACTCTTCTATTCTATTTATATATTTCGATTTCTCAGCCATTTGTGGATCGATTCTCAAAGTTCTTTTTTTAATTGAAAGAGTATGGTTCTGAATTGGTCCCATTGTCACCAAAATAGGATCTGATGATGTATTCCTAGGGAAATCGAAGGAAAACCTAAAAAGTTAGGATATGTTTACGGCCGAAGAGAGATTTATGCTCGTTCGGCTGTACTGATATTGATGAAATTTGGAATGAAGATAGGTTGGACTATGTACTTATACATACGCTACTTTTTATCCCGAAAAAAAATACTGTTCCCGTGGGATGCACCAAATAACATATAAATCTTTTTAACTTTTTCACGCTGGAACGGCTGTAGTGTCATTGATGAAATTTGGAATGAAGATAGATTAGACTATATGTTAAGACATAGGCGACTTTTTACCGCGAAAATAATTACTGTTCCCTTGGGATGCACCAAATAACACATGACACATTGATTTCGTTAAAATTTGATGTGGGGGTAGACTAGACCTTGTATAACACGAAGGTTACTTTTTATCTTAAAAGTCATTGCTATTCCCGTGGGATGCCCAAATAACTCGATAACCTATTTTACTTCTTCGCGCTCATACGGCAATACAGATTTTGCTCATAAAATTAGCAGCCTGGCTAACAAAAGTAATCAGACGCGAACATCGAGGCTAAGCAACGGCCCATGCGGCCAGTCTTTGGATGGGGGACCATGCACAAGACTTTCATAAAAAAATGTGGTATTTTCATCTGTGCTTCGGATAACACGTTAATTTGTTGGTCCTGGACTACTGTTCTTAGTACAAGCAGTGGTCAAATTAAATCAGGGGCTGGAAAAACTCTCGACACCAGAGCTTGGCCACTTAGGTCATACTAACTAGAAGAAGGAACAGTAAATCGCGCATAGCTCGCTTCGCTCGCATCCAGCTCGCTTCGCTCGCGATTGGTTCTAGTACGTTTTGACACAACAAACATTATGTAATTTGTGCTGCTTTGGACTTCTTTATGCTCAAACGTTTCGAACAAATACGGTGAAAATTTTCGCGCTCGCTTCGCTCGCGCATAGCTCGCTTCGCTCGCATCCAGCTCTTTTCGCTCGCACTTGGCTCTAGTACTTTTTGACACAACAAACTTTATGTAATTTGTGCTGCTTTGAACTTCCGTATGCTCAAGCGATTCGAACAAATGCGGTGAAAATTTTCGCGCTCGCTTCGCTCGCATCCAGCTCGTTTCGCTCGCGATTGGTTCTAGTACGTTTTGACACAACAAACATTATGTAATTTGTGCTGCTTCGGACTTCTTTATGCTCAAACGTTTCGAACAAATACGGTGAAAATTTTGGCGCTCGCATCCAGCTCGCTTCGCTCGCAATTATTTGGCACTCCATAGCTAAAACTTTAAAAAAATATCATTACTAAGCACTAAACATTTAAAAATAAAATTGTTTTAAAAAACAAACAACCGACTTCAAAAACACAACTAAAAAGGGAAAAATAATTTTAAGCATACATCAAATCAAGAATATATAAATAGAATAGATGAGTTTATTACATGTACTTATAAAAAAACTATTTTAAATTTTTATTAATCCTGTGTTCTTGAAGTCGGTGCCATCTTCGAAAAACAAATTAATGTTTGTTAAAAAAAAATGAAAAACAGATTGCAATAATACATAAAAAAAAATGTTTGTTAAAAAAAACTATTTTCAATTGTCTTTCTTTGCTGGCACCAACTCCAAGATTACAGGATTCATAAAAATTTAAAATAGTTTTTTATAAGTACATGTAATAAACTCTTCTATTCTATTTATATATTCTTGATTTGATGTATGCTTAAAATTATTTTTCCCTTTTTAGTTGTGGTTTTGAAGTCGGTTGTTTGTTTTTTAAAACAATTTTATTTTACAAATGGATACCTTACACCAGGGATCTGCTTTAAGCCCCTACCTGTTCGTCCTGATAATGGATGCTCTAACATCAAATATACAGGAGCAGGCGCCTTGGTGTATGCTGTTTGCCGACGACATTGTACTTGTTGGCGAGGAAGGGCAAGAGGTACAGAGGAGATTGGAGCAATGGCAGGGAAGATTGGAGAACGTGGGTCTGAAGATCAGTCGAACGAAAACAGAACACATGTTTTGTGACTTTGGCGGATCTTCGGACTTCACGCCAATTGCCTTAGATGGTGTATCCCTGCCAGTCTGCACCGACTTCAAGTATCTCGGTTCTATCCTCCAAAACGACGGCGATATTGACCGTGATGTAGCGAGCCGAATAAACGCTGGATGGATGAAATGGCGACAGGTCTCAGGAACAACATGCGATCGAAAAATGCCCCTTAAGCTTAAGGGGAAATTCTACAAGACGATCATTAGACCTGTCGTACTGTATGGATCAGAGTGTTGGGCAACCAAGGTAGGATATGAAAGAGGAGTGCATGCGGCAGAGATGCGAATGTTGAGATGGATGTGTGGAGTGACAAGAATGGACAAAATAAGGAATGAGTACATCAGAGGAAGTGTGAAAGTAGCCCCAGTGAGGGAGAAAATAAGGAGTAGAAGGTTAGCTTGGTATGGACATGTGATGCGTAGAGAGGAGAAGCATATCACTAGAAGATGTATGGAAATGTTAGTGCAAGGAAGAAGAGCAAGAGGCCGCCCGAAAAAGACATGGATGGAGTGTGTGAATGAAGACATGAGAGAGAAAGGATTGAGTGTGGAGATGACGTCTGATAGAGGAGAGTGGAAGAAGAAGATTTGCTGTGCCGACCCCACCTAAATGAGATAAGGTGAAGTAGAAGAAGAAGAAGAAATGGATGGTTAGCCCCATACTAAACTATATTTAGTTTGTATTATGGTTGCTACACAACTGATATACAAATATAAATACTTTATATTGATACACATTTAACACCCAGAACAACAGCCAACAAATTTACTTCATCACAAAGATGTTAACCACCCGCCGGGAATCGGGAATAGTTGGCTGTCCGGCATGGCAACCAATAGGCCAACGAGGTCGTCAAAATAATCTTAAATTACATTCCAGTGGCGGCGAGGAGGGCATGCTGCTAGCTCTGTACGAGGCAGCACACTTGAATCGCAACTTCATGACGACGTTAGCGCACTCGTCGTCTGCCGCCGCCTGGAGATTGAAGCCAGCACAGCGGATTGCGTTGAGCGCAACTTCCGATCGATGAGCAGGAGCGTTATCTTGAAGGAACAACACGCCCAACGACAGTTTTCCACGACGTTTTTCTTTAATCGCTTCACGCACTTTCGGGATTAAATTTGCATAATAGGGTCCAGTAATCGACTGGCTTTTTGGCATGTAATCAATAAAAAGGATTCCTTCACTATCCCAGAACACAGAGGCCATAACTTTGCCAGCGGTAGGAGCAACTCGAAATTTCTTAATGGATGGAGAGGATGGTCGTTTCCAAGACATGCTTTGTCTTTTAGTTTCAGGATCAAAGTGGTGGACCCACGTTTCATCCATGGTGACAAGACGACGGCAAAAATTATCCGAATCACGCTGGAACATTTCGATATTACGCTTGGAAATTTCCAAACGTCGCTTTTTGTTTTAGTCGGTTAACATTCGTGGCACCCATCTTGCAGACACTTTTTTGAACCCCAGTGAATCAATTAAAATGGATTGAACGCTACCAAAAGATATCTTTAGGATCTCAGCTATATGTTTTATAGTCATTCTTCTGTCTTCCAAAACCAGATTCTCAACCTTTTTGACATTTTCTTCTGTAACGGAGGTTGAAGGCCGCCCAGAACGCGGGTCATCTTTACAGCCATAGAATTTTATAAGTCTATGTTTACAGCTTGATCTACCTCTTTTAAATTCAGCCACCCAGTACGCAACCGTAGAATAGGGTACAGCATCACCCCCTAATGTCTGCTGAATGTCCAAAAAAATTTCCTTTTATATTCGAGATATTTTATCACCGCACGTAACTCACTTTTATCCATAATTTTAACTTTTTAGCAACTCGTTGCACAAAAAAATTTATTACATGCGAACGAACTGACAAAAACAACTGACAGTCTGCATAAATATAGTGTGATAGACACTCTTTAATTTGAATATCGAACTTGATCCAAAAAGGTTTCATATATATGCACTTCTAAGAACTTTTTGATTCACCCTCGTATTTGCACGAAACAAACGGTCACACTTATTTAGAAAACGTTGGATATACGTCCAACGGGTTTCGACGCGTTACGAGCATTTTTCATCGGGGACGAGTTTCATACAAATACAGGTTAAATACTGCATTGTTACACAGACACCCGAAGCTTAAACCTTAGAGCTGCTTTAAAATTCAGCTGCTTCGATTGAAAAACCTATTTAAGGAGTGCGTAAAATAGAAAGAGTTCGTTTTAAACCTGTTGTGTGTGAATATAGACAAACAAGTTTAGACTAACCTTTTTTTTTTCAGGTACAACTTTATAGGTTACCAATGAGACATAGAAAAATAGTACCTGAAGAAACACCGTCACAACCTCTACCTTCTACATTAATAGGTAAGTTTCATTTTCAAAAATACATGCATATCATGTCAAGCTTATAGTTTTCTTTTATATTAGGACACATTACACACACGACTGGTTAACCCCATACTGAGCCATTTCTAGTTCGTATTTTGGTTGCTAACACAACTGATATACTATACATATAGATGCATAGATACATACATATTTTATATAGATACATATTTAACACCCAGACCGACAGCTAACAAATTTAGTTCAGCACAAAGGTGTTGGCCGTGCCGGGAATCGAACCCGGAACCTTCTGATTAGCAGCCCGGCATGGTAACAATTACGCCAACGAAGTCGATAGGTATAATTACTTTTCATTTACTTCCTAACAATAATATACAGTTGGTATGACAGTTTTACCGATAAAATATATCAGATGACATATTTTATAGATACACAGTAGATATTATTTTGTTTCTTTTTATTTGATATTTAAATTTTTAAAACAAATAATTGGTGTAGTAAAATGAACTGCTGCTTCCCTAGCAATAAATAGCTATCACCAAAAGTGATAGTAGCTTGTCTAGGTCCAGTGATTAAAATATATATTCCTAATTAAAAAAAATAGACTCCCTTCGTTATTTGAACTTTTAGTGCTTTGAATAGACCTAATAGATTGTGTTTCTTAGTATTTTAATAATTATAACTTAAAAAGAGATAAACATAAAATAAAACAAATGAATAGTAAAATTAGTCATTTTATTCCAAGCAATTGTATCATTGCTTCTACATTATTAAAAATTTTCAAATTAACGCATGTCACAAATACTTGAAATTGTAGTCCTATTAACTGATGTACGACATTCTAATTTAGTCATTGGAAGGAACTAACCTCCATGACACGGGCGCTCAGTCCAGTTTGAAGGTTAGGGATATTAAATTATGTAAATACATTTCATGAATTAAAACATTTCGAATTTTGAATTTTTTGAATTTGAATTCTAAGGTTACAGAATTAGTTTCAACCAACTAAACAAAAGACAACGAAGATTTGCTTCTTTATTTCTGGAGGGTTGAATAACCTCCACTAGCACTCGCGTCCCCAATTTCCTGACCATACTCGCCCTGCATCATAAAAGCTACACTCAGTAACACACTTCCAGTCGCGCTGGCATTCACCATGACATTTGCATCCCGCGTTGTTCTTGCCATCTGGTGAGGCGAGGCACCGCTCGCCGAAAGTACACTTCTTGAAACACCGCCCGTCTCCAGTACACCCGAACTCTCTGGTCAATTCCTTGTTTTTATCTTTTCCAGGATGCGCTTGAACCACAGCCACCACTATTGTTAGCAACAGAATTGAGCGAATCCACATTTTGTTTTTTGTTTTCGTAAATCTTTTACTGTATGTGACGTTTGTTCGCTTCGATTGTCTTCTCTCTCTCTCTCTCTTATCAAGAATGATAAGTTGTGACCAAAAGTACGCAAATATATAGGTATTTTTTTATTGTTAAGGCGATGACAAGACATAAAATCAGAATTAACAGTTGTTTTCGTTATAAATCACTAGCAGCCAGTACCGGCTTCGCACGGGCTATAAAATAATCTAATTTGCAAAGAGAAACAAAATAAAGCCTATGTTACTTAGGGATAATGTAGCTTCCCAACGGTGAAATAATTTTTCAAATCGGTCCAGTAGTTTCGGAGCCTTTTTTTTATAACGTGAGGAAATGCATTTACGCATGCCCACCACACCCATGGAGGTGGGTGGGGTATGTCGGGCTCGATGCCAGAACGGCATCACTACCGACTAAAACCTGACGATGGCCTCCGCACCGGAAAGGGCGGGGTGAGGTTCCGCTCCTCGAATTAACACACCACGTAACGCGCTCACCTCGGCTAGCTAGAGACTTCTCCTCGGGGGATGCCTCCCCTGGTATTTGCAGTGCACCAGGTGCACTGCAACCACCTCGGGGACCGTAAGTGCTATGGACGCCGGACAACCCCGGTCCGACATCAACCGCATCGGGTCAGGTCTGTGGCCCCGTCACCTGCCAATACGGCCGCAGAAAATAGGGTGAGTGGTAGTTTATGGTACCACTCCTTTCTCCCTGCGACCCCACCGCGTCCGCCATCAACCGGTGGCGACCCCGTCGAGGCCGCGGCAGGTAGGAAGAGCGGCGCATCGTAATACCGACACTTCTCACCCCCACACTTTCGGCTGCGGTGCCTCCCTAACCACACCGCAAGCCCGCCTAAGTTCAAAACCCCCTCTGGAACGAGATTCCGCTACCTACTGATGCCACTCCATCTAGAACTTGCATGGGAGTACAAGTCTAGGGAGTAGCCCGCCTCAGGGACCCTCTTCGCTTCACCGTGGGAGACCAGGCAACGGTTACTGAGCCCCCCGCCTCGACAATGCCCCGTGGGGCCCCCCCACGCGGGGGAGTAGTTTCGGAACCTATTCGCGTCAAACAAACAAACAACCAAACAATCAAACTTTTCCAAAAGGTAAAAAATAATGAAAAAATTTGCTTAAAGAATAACTCCAAAAATATGTATTTGTATTTATTTTGGTACCAATCAGATTTATGAATTAGAAAAAAAATTGGTTCAAAAAATCTAAAATCAAAATGTTTAACCAGTTTTTTTATCATATTGACCAATCTGATTGATACTAAAGTGAGCATAAATATTCTTAGAGTATATTTACCTTTTATTTTATTTTCTCGTATAACCAAAAACTGTTTATTCAAGTATTGATTTTGTCATCTCCTTAACAAATTTGATAAGGTTAATTTTGGTTAAACGTAAGATAGGATGACAAAAATATTTATGTTAGAGGTCGAGTTGAGATAGCTTTGAGAAAAATCATAAAGTTTGGAAGTTTGGTAAATTGTTATATAAGACGTTACTAGTCATACCGGACTTTTTGCATAAGTATAAGCAGCCCACTGCTGGGACTCGGGGCCTTCTCTCACGAGGAGAGAGATATAGGCCATAATCCACCACACTGGCCAAGTGCGGGTTGGCGGATGACACACGTCTTCGGATATTGTGGTCTTCAAACATGCCGGTTTTCTCACGATGTTTTCCTTCACCGTAAAGCGAGTGCAAATCCACAAATAACTTAAATAACAAGTCATTGGTGTAGGGCCGGGATCGAACCAGGGGCCGTCTGATTTAAAAGCAGACGTTATTACCACCAAGCCACACTCGCTTTTTACCGGACTTAACTAATTCTTATTGGTTGAGCTAGCGAAGCGCCTCTGCATCACTTGGTCAAATTTGCTTTTTCTGTCCTTATGTTAGGAGTTCACTTATGTTTATTGCTGTAGTAAAAAATTGTCTGTTCACGCGCAAAGACTATTCTAAATCAGTTTTGACGAAACCTGGTTCGAAATATTTATATGGTAGCAACTTCTACTGTTCGAATAACACTTGTTTAGGAAAATATATTGTTAAGATGCGTGTTTAGAGTTTTAATAGGTTTGTTTTTTCCGTCTGTCCTTCCCCCCTATGACAACTAACTATTAACTTCTACAATTGGAACTGAAATTTTTGATATTCGGTACACTATGTATGAACTAAGGCCACCTTGTATTTATTAGCACTAGAATTTTTAGTTTCTTCTTGGTAACCGCGTTCCACCTTAGATCACAATGTCGCTTTCCATCAGGTGAATTCTGATCAAGCGCAAACGCATCATAGTATATAAAAAAATTTGAGAAATTCCATATATATGTATGGTTTACATAATTCATTTGCGTAATGGTTACCATGCCGGACTGCCAACCAGAGGGTCCCGGGTTCGATTCCCGGCACGGCCAACATTTTTTTGGTGAACTAAATTGGTTGGCTCACGGTGTGGGTGTTAAAAATGTATTGATGTAAAGTATTTATTTATATTATATGTAGTATATCAGTTGCGCTAGCACTTATAATACAAACTAGAAATGGTTTAGCTTGGGGCTAACCAGCCATGAATAAAAAAATATGTTGATTTTAATGAATGTGAAAGTTTGTGTAAGTGTTAATCCAATTGATGATATTGGTATAGACAGAAGAGAGACCATTGATTACGTTGGTTAATAAAAATAAAAGATGGCCGCCACCTGATGGGGCTAACCAGTCCTGTGTAGCATGTGTCGTGTCACTTGATTTTACCCATCATCGCTTTGAACGGAACCTTTACTCGAGTCTGTCTTAACAAGTTAAAAGGGATCATGTAATCTAATGTGTTAAATAGAAGACAAAATTAAATATTTAGTGTACTTCCGCTGTGATCCGAAATCCACACTAAGACAAGTAAAGGAAAAATTAATTAAGATTAACGTTACCTATCACAATTCGGAAATTCTTAACTCTACACGTGTTTCGCCTAAGCACAAGGCATCATCAAGAGATGCTGACTCTTCGAACGACAAGTCGAGAGTATATTTAAGTAATATTTAATTTTGTCTTCTATTTACAATGGATTTCCGCTAAGTAACGCCTGAGTCAATAAGTTACTAATGTGTTAAACTTTGGAATTCACTTCCTGAGTCTGTTTCCTGAGAAGTACCACCTGGGGGTCTTCAAATCTAGAGTTAATAGGTGTTTTCTAGGTAAGCGTGTAACATCGTAGGCCATAGTATTGTTTAACAGCAGGCAAGCTGTATAAGGTATAAAAAAAAATGTAATCATCATTTGTGACTAGGATAACCTAATAACCTGAAAATAACGACATTCGGTTTTTATCTTAGTGTTAAACAAGCACTAAGGTTATCAACTTTTGCTTATGCAATGAACAGAAATTAATCGTAATATATGGTGGCTGTAAACTTTCATTACCTACTGTAAAAGTAAGTTTTTTTAAGGTTCCGTACCAAAATGCTAATAATGGGATCCTATTACTAAGCCTACGCTGTCGGTCTGTATGTCTGGCAGTCATCAGGATGTATTTCATATATTGTAATAGCTAGAAAGCAGAAAATTTACACACATTGTGTGGTGACGACCTCGTTGGCGCAATGGTTACCATGCCGGACTGCTAACCAGAAGGTTCCGGGTTCGATTCCCGGCTCGGCCGACATCTTTGTGCTTAACTAAATTTGTTGGTTGTGGGTCTGGGTGTTAAATATGTATCTGTATAAAATATATATGTATGTATATGTAGTATATCAGTTGTGTTAGCTACCATAACACGAACTAGAGATGGTTCAGTATGGGTTAACCAGCCGTGTGTGAAATGAGTCCTAATATGACAAGTGGCGCATGGCTGTCAACGTGGGAAAGACGGCCGCGCTACTAACCGGCAAGCAGAAAAGGCTACCAGCCCCACTGCAGCTTAGAGGACAAGACGTCGCATGGGAAAACGCAGTAAAGTACCTCGGCGTCCACATCGACCGGGCGTTGAGCATGCGCACGCATGTCGCCCACGCCGTCAATCAGGCGAAGGCGGCCCGCGCTTTGCTCCGCCCAGTGCTCCGATCTAAGCTGCCACTCAGGACCAAAGTGGGGATCTACAAGATGTACATCCGTACACGCCTCACCTATGCAGCGCCGGCATGGTATGCTCTGTGCTCCGCCAGCCTACGGAAACAGCTCCAAACAGTGCAGAACGTCACCCTGAGGATGATCTCGGGAGCCGGCTGGTACGTACGCAACGACGTTATCGCCCGGGACGTGCAAATCGAGTCCGTGGAGAATTTTGTAGTCCGTTTGTCGCGCGTCATGTTTGACCGCGCCGACAACGGACGGCACCTCCACCTCAACGACATCGCGCCGCATCATGCACGTCCCCCTGACGTGCGTACCTGGTATGCCCTCCCTAGAGATCTCCTTCAGACTGCCTCGGAGGAGGACGAAGAGGGAACAGGCGGCAACATTTGAGAATGAGGCCCGCAGAAGAGCCACAAAGCCAAGACAGGCCAACGTAACCATATCGGACCCAGGTGTGCTCGAGACGCGACCGGACGCAGCCTTGCACCCAGTAACAACCCCCCTGAGTTCAGAGGACTCAGCGCCCAGCCCTGCCAAAGAGGGACTCCTCGAGGGCAGTGCCCAACCTCCTCACAAGAGGGGGAGGAAGAAAATCAAACGAAAACGAGTCCTAATATATTTATATTTATAATATATTTCCGTAGCCGCTATAATAACAGATACCAAAGTAAAAATAATAATAAGAGGGCCCAAAAAAAACACAGATTTTCAGCAATTTTTTTACTACATTTTTATAACACTTACATTTGTTTAGTAGGGCTTCTTATATAGCAGAATATTTAAATCCTACTAATAATATAAATGCGAAAGTTTGTGTGTAAGCATGTTTGTTACTTCTTCACCCTCAAATGACTGGACTGATTTTGGTGAAATTTAGTATGAAGATATACATTGAATTAACACATAAGCTACTTTTAATTTTGAAAACAATTGTGGTTTCCGTGAGATACGGAAACAATTATTGTCAAACATTTGCGCTCAACTGAAATCCGTAACTCGATGACTTCTTATAGCTGTTATATTTGAGTGGTATGTGTTTCTTGTAGCTGTTATATTTGAGTGGTATGTGTTTCTTGTAGCTGTTATATTTGAGTGGTATGTGTTTCTTGTAGCTGTTATATTTGAGTGGTATGTGTTTCTTGTAGCTGTTATATTTGAGTGGTATGTGTTTCTTGTAGCTGTTATATTTGAGTGGTATGTGTTTCTTGTAGCAGTTATATTTGAGTGGTATGTGTTTCTTGTAGCTGTTATATTTGAGTGGTATGTGTTTCTTGTAGCTGTTATATTTGAGTGGTATGTGTTTCTTGTAGCTGTTATATTTGAGTGGTATGTGTTTCTTGTAGCTGTTATATTTGAGTGGTATGTGTTTCTTGTAGCTGTTATATTTGAGTGGTATGTGTTTCTTGTAGCTGTTATATTTCAGTGGTATGTGTTTCTTGTAGCAGTTATATTTGAGTGGTATGTGTTTCTTGTAGCTGTTATATTTGAGTGGTATGTGTTTCTTGTAGCTGTTATATTTGAGTGGTATGTGTTTCTTGTAGCTGTTATATTTGAGTGGTATGTGTTTCTTGTAGCTGTTATATTTGAGTGGTATGTGTTTCTTGTAGCTGTTATATTTGAGTGGTATGTGTTTCTTGTAGCTGTTATATTTGAGTGGTATGTGTTTCACGCACAGCCATCTTGATATTCCGCGGGCGCAGTTAGTATGATTGTAATAACTTATCAAATGATTACAAGAAAACAAATATTTAAGAGTAAGGCTACAAAAAACTTGTTTCTTTGACATTTTTAATCTATACCAATATTATAAACAGGAAAATTTTAATTTTTGGTTTGTTTGACGCAAATAGGCTCCGAAACTACTGGACCGATTTGAAATATTCTTTCACTGTTGGAAAGCTACATTATCCCTGAGTAACATAGGCTTTATTTTGTATCTCTTCGCAAATTAGATTGTTTTAGCCCGTGCGAAGCCAGGACGATCTACTAGTAGATAATAAATAATGAGAGGATCACATGTGCGAGCCAAACTTTATAATTGGGCAATTTTTTTTTGTAACTTTATTAACCATCAATGACATACGTTAAAGGCAAGTCATACTACAATAATTACTTAATTCTTAAAAATGTTAGTTAGATTACCTAAATTAAATAAACTTAAATATAATAACAGTAAATTAATATTCGACCCGATTAAATACCACACACAATAGCACACTATTAAATTTAAAATACTACTTTTTACTCATGAATAACGATTCTGCAAGCTCCATATTTGACTGGCACCCCTCTACAGTGTCAACAATTTAATATTAACTTTATGTAATCATATGGGTACAACTAGCCTGAAATAAAGACTTTTTATTTATTTATTTATATTCATATATATTCGCTTAAATTAGAAAAGGAATTACTTTCACAAAAACTCTTTATTTTCTGTTTAAACATACTACTATTAAGATTTGTTATTTTCTCTGGCAACTTTCTTGCAGATCTTCTAGTCGAGTTCATAATGTGCCACCTCCTCAAGAAATTCCCCGGCGAACTGTACCAGCTCTGCATAGGGGTGTTACAGCGGTTGCTGAGCTACCAGAAACGATGTCGGGTGCGTCTCTCTAGAGACTGGCGACCGTTGTGGGCAGCCCTGATAGCCCTGCTCAAGTTCCTGGTCACTAACGAAGGCACCTTGCTTAGGAGGCATAACATATTCGTTATGGCGCAACAGGTATGTTGGATTTATAGTTTTTTTATTAGGACACATTTCACACACGGCTGGTTAGCCCCATACTAAACCATATCTAGAGCTAAATGAAAAAAGCAGTAAGAGATAGGTTAAGTTTGTATAATTTGACAATTATTATGTAATTTATGACTCATGTTAGTTAGATTTGTATTTTTAGGTTTGACTTAAATATGTGTAAATAATTTAATGTAATGTAATTATTATTGTCTTAATTTAATGAAACTAATGATTTATCTACAAGTATGAAACTATTGTTATTAGATCTATGCTATTAATATTTTTATTTAATTAATGCAATTGGTCTATTTACGGTTTTAATTAAATTTAAAAAATAAATATATTGTTCGTATTATGATAGCTAACACAACTGATATACAAACATACATATATATTTTATGTAGATACATATTTAACACCCAGACCCACAGCCAACAAATTTAGTTAAGTACAAAGATGTTGGCCGGGCCGGGAATTTTGCCTTGAAAACTGCTACCTAGTTTTGACTATAAAAAAAATAATTTATTGATAACTTCATGTTACATGTCGTATTATGTCGAAATTAAAAATGATTTAATGACTGACTACTATTTTTTTGTGTGTGTGTGTTTTAATCTATATGATATAATTAATTTATATATTAATTAGTTTTAATATTATAAAAGTATATGATATGAATTAAATGTCAATTTTCAATTCTAATTCTTGTAATATAATATCATTGCTTATAGTAGATAAATTCGATATTTATTAATAAGTAATCTTTTGTTACAATGTTTTTCAGATCGTGAATATCTTCAACTTGTTCATAACATTCGGCGACACTTTCCTCCCAACGCCCGCGTCTTACGACCAGCTATACTATGAACTCATACGCATGCACCAGGTGTTCGATAACCTCTTCTATATGGGTGAGTCTCTATGAAAGATCAGGGAGGCAAGCACAGATAGTGGACAATTTATCCACCGCTCCCGGTGGAGAAATTGTCCACTGGAAAGGCAATACTTATACGCATGCACCAGGTGTTCGATAATCTCTTCTATATGGGTGAGTCTCTATGAAAGGTCAGCGAGGCAAGCACGAATGGACAATTTATCCACCGCTCCCGGTGGAGAAATTGTCCACCAAAAATAAGGAAAGGCAATACTTTAAAAGAAAATCGCTAGATTTTAATCATTGGGGAACAGGGAATTCGGTAATGAATGCCAAAGTTTAGCGGTTCGGACAACAAAGGTGGAGGCAAGACGCTTTGTGCGTGAAATTATATATGTATTTTTAATTAATATTCCAGCTCTCCGCTACTCGACTGGCGACGGTGAATACAAGGCGGAAGCGCTCCGACTGGCCAACTGCTTGGTGAATGTTCGCGCCATCATCCAACACTTCTCGCCCAAGATCGAGTCTTGGCTCGCCTCGCAGAACCTGTCCACGCCTACTGAAGACCAGGTATGCGATTTATAAATAAATATTAGGACACATTTCACACACGGCTGGTTAACCCCATACTGAACCAATTCTAGTTCGTGTCATGGTTGCTAAAACAAATGATATACTACATACACATACATACATATTTTATATAGATACATATTTAACACCCAGACCGACAGCCAACAAATTTAGTTCAGCACAAAAATGTTAGCCGTGCCGGGAATCTAACCCGGAACATTCTGATTGGCAGTCCGGAACAGTAACCTTTACACCAACAAGGTCGTCAAATCGTTATTTATTTATTTTCCTATACAGGTATACCAATAAATTGTTATTCATTTATTGTTCTATATACTGCCATCCCGAACCTAAAGTGCAGTAATAGGAAAAACACGATTTTGAGAAAACCGTGCGGAAAGGGTAAAAACTACAAAAAAAAATATTTGGACAAGTAAGTTCATTAAATCTTTAATACGAAGTGAAACTAAACGCAAAAACTAATTATTTTTTGTGTTGTTACATTATTTTTGTTTTAAAATACAATAATTATAGCCATTAAGTTTTTTTGGCCTCTCTTACTACAGGTAGTAAAAAACAAAAAATGTATAAAAAACTAATTAAAATGCATTAAATTCTCCTATTACTACACTTTTTTAAGATATACCTTTAATTTTACTTATTAAAGTGCAGTATTAACATAAAAAAACTGCAGTTTAATAGGTTTTTACAATAAGATTCTGAAGTTCTTTATTTGTAGTAAAAGAAAACTACCTTTAAATTTAATATAAAAACTATGTTTTTCCACTAATTAGAAGCACCATTAAACTTAAATACTACTTATAATACTAAAATAGTTTATGGAAACATCTTACATAGAACAGTATAAAAACTATACCCTAATATGTTTCAAATCTTTTTTTTTACTTCTATTATACTTCATTCTAGTTGGTTTTTCACGGGTTTAAAAAAATCTACACAAGATAAAATGCAGTAATAGCTAATGTACCGAACTAATACTGCACTTTAATTAGGGATACAAATAAAAACTACATTTGCAGTAAAATCAACTTGTATGGAGGCAAACAATACTGCACTTTAATAAGTTTTTTATTTATTTTCCTAGATAAACCTACCACTTAAATTGTTGCAAAATAAGTGATAATACTGCAATTTAGCTGGAGATATCAAATAATTCTTATGCAGTAAGTTTTTTACTGCAATTTAGCTGGGAAACACTGTGTATTTTTAGCAGAATTGTATTTATTTTGCAATTACCGCAAACTAAATATATAAAAAAAATTACTTCTATTGTTATTTAAAAAAAAAATATCAATTTCATTTGTAGGTTTTTAAATCGCGGTTTCAGAATATTAATTAGCTTAAAACTACTAAAAAGTCTATTACTGCGGTTTAGGCTCGGGTGGGCAGTATAGAAATGCAAATAAATCGTTATCCATTTATTTTTCTACTAGCAACCCGTCCCGGCTTTGCACGAGCTCTAATATATATATATTTATTTTTTATTTTTTTATTTGGTATTCCTATATAGGAAAATAAATGAATAACGATTTATTAGTGAACTAATATAAGTCTAGACTGCATGTACCGTCTGCGTCGATCTTGCGTATCTGCGACTCTAATAACTATCCATCTGAAACCAACCTAGTCTGTCTCGCGACACCTTATTGACTCAGGTGTTATATTGAATGCATTACAGCGGGAGTACAGTAAATTTATAGATTTTCTACTGTCACACTAAACTCTATCATAAACTTCGTGTAACAAACATTTCAATTTTCCTTTCCAGATATTGGAAGTGGTGCGCAAAAACTACGACAGCCTCATTCTAAAACTTCAGGAAGGTCTGGAATCGTACGAGAGGTACAGCGAGAAAGAGCACAGGCCGCTGTTAGCCAAGCTGGTTCTATCCGCGAGCCAGAGGAGCGATGCTATGACGCTCAACGACCATACGGCTGCCGCGCTCAACCATTACACCAGTACTGTACAGTGAAATTACCATAAGCAGCCCACTATACGTTCCCACTGCTGGGACTCGGGGCCTTCTCTCACGAGGAGAGAGATATAGGCCATAATCCACCACGCTGGCCATGTGCGGGTTGGCGGATACAGTGAAATTACTACTTTCATATTGTTACGGGGCATTTAGGATAAAGGTTGATTAACCACAGCATCGCTTACCAAAAGGCGAGTTGATGGCCAAACGTAGGATTTAGCCTTTATTTTCAGTTGGTCAGATTTTCAAAACGTCAGACTTTCATTTGGTCAGATTTTCAAAATGTCAGTCTTTCAAATGACCAGAGTACAGTCGTTCACAAAAATAGTGCATTTTTTATATGTTTGACACCGTGCTGAGTGTGTAGGTGTATTAAAATGTACGTGTGTGTGTGTTTGCACCCTGGTCTGTACAATAATTTAGTTTTTTATAGTTATTAATCTCATGTTTATCTCATGTGCGGTCACACAGTACCTCAGTCTTTTGTTTTCTCTGTCTACGGATTATAAACTGTGACTCATAGTTTACTGATCTTATGAATTATATTTCATGGAAAAATAAAAAAAATTATGGCGTGGTCATTGTTGGAATTGACTGTACCAAAGCAGACGATTTGAAAGAGAGACAATTTGGAAAAGTGACTATTTGAAAATCTGACCAACTGAAAATAAACGGGGATAGTCCTACGATTTACTATTTAAAAAAAACGTCGGTTTCGTGAGTTTATTAACTATGGTTTACGGGGCATTTATGATAAAGGTTTGAATATTTGACAAAAACGTAGGTTTCCTGGATTTATTAACTACTAGCAGATCGTCCCGGCTTCGCACGGAGTATAAAATAATCTATGTTGCAAAGAGAAACAAAATATAGCCTATGTTACTCAGGGATAAAGTAGCTTGCCAACGGTGAAACCATTTTTGAAATCAGTCCAGTAGTTTCAGAGCCTATTCGAGTCAAACAAAACAAAAATCAACTTTTCCTAAATAGAAGACAAAATTAAATAAGATAAATTAACTAAGATTAATTAAGATTAACATTACCTATCACAATTCGGAAATTCTTAACTCTACACGTGTTTCGCCTAACCACAAGGCATCATCAGGAAATGCTGACTCTTCGAACGACAAGTCGAGAGTGAATCTTAGTTAATTTTTCCTTTACTTGTCTTAATTTGGATTTCGGATCACAGCGGAAGTACACTAAATATTTATTTTTGTCTTCTATTTACAATGGATTTCCGCAAAGTAACGCCTGAGTCAATAAGTTATTTACAAACTTTTCCTCTTTATAATTATATTGGTATAGATGGTATCCCCACGCTAGTACGTGACTGGTCTTCCAACACGTGGAAACGACCAAATCGTAAGCAGCCGCCAATCTTTATTCTCCGCTGGAGTCGTACATTCGTAGATAAACTCTGATCGCTCTTTTCACTCAGAGTTAACTCCTATTATTACTTACCATCAGGTATATTGTGATCAAGCGCAAGCCCATTTGTTGTAAAAAAAAGTGGGTGCAGAGCTGTCTGAACATGTCACATAAGGAGTTCTAAACTTTGTTTCGTGCGGCGCATTTGCCTCCTACATAATGCTTAAAGTCCCTATAACAGACATATGTAGTTACCAGATGAAATTTTAATATTTATAAGGAATACCCACTTTCTTAATCGCATAGTAAATGCAAGCTTATTCATATCTTAATGTAAAAAAAAATTTAGCAATGGCAAGATATTGTCGCGCAATTAAAAAGGTAAATAAAAATTGGTTACATTGTAAAAACTAAGCATTAGTGTTATCGCGTTAAGCATATCAAGCTTTGGCAATAAATAAGTAAATAATTAATTGGATGGAAGGATGGAGATTCCATTTTGTATAAATAAGACTGAAGATATGATTGGAAATAAAAAGAAGCATTTATGAAGGCTTAGCCTATATATTCAATAATATATTTTTATCCTTACAATTATCTAACTAACCCATGTTGTTTTAAGTGGCAATTTGAAATTATATTAGTAACATTACCTGTGGTACAAAATACCAATGAAGAATAGTTTAAGAATTATTATGTACATACATATTTATTGGTATTACAAACAATAAGAATGGCGTGAAAAGCTTAAACTAAGGCTATTAAACTTGTATTCTTAATTAATTAATGTTTACCAGTTACTCTGTAATTTTTGTTTTTGTGTTATGATATTTTTTACCATTAATATCAGTTATTATGAAATGTATATTTTAGGTATAACATATAATATTAGTTGTATGTAACCTAATAAATTATTTACTGTATCAATTGATCAGTTTTATTTTTATATTGACAAATGAAACAACGCATGAAACACATAATATATTTAATATATGCAATAAAATAATGTAGTTAGTATAATAAAATGTACATTCAGACTAGATAACATAATAGACTAGATATCCTTACACTAGGAATGTATCTTTGGTTTAGGTTTAATTATCACAAAAGTAAGAACATTATTTTTTTAGTGTCGAGTATGGAGATTCTCCGACTTAATGTATCGATTACTCAGTGGCGCCGTAATTCAATGCCTTTGATATACTCGATGTGATTGGCTGCCGAAATCACGTGGGTGCTTGCGACAGCCAATCATGGCGTTACGGCGCTGAGCTATCTGATCTAGTAAAAAATAATTAGAGCTTTTCGAAAATAGTACTAGATTTGAGGTAACTGTATGATAAAATATGTAATAGTGTTTATAACAAAAAATATAATAATCTTGTCGAGTGTGGCTATCGCCCAATCGGTTCACAACAATAAGTATACTTTTATTTAAATTTTAGCAAATGTCCACACACTAAGTTGACAGAGGATCAGTTAATTTCAACTCAGCGAGAGCCTCTTTAACCAACTCTTGAAGCTCCTGTGGTAGTTCAGTTTTGCTCATTTTCTCGGTACAAAAATTCCCTTCATCCTCCTTTCTGGAATCCCTGGAAGAATCGCTACTGGCTTTATCCTCGTCGCTTTCGTATTTATCTTTGTTATTATCGTTAGTATCTTGCGATCCAATGGAGCTCTTGTCCTTGGAGTCTTCAGATTTGAGAGAGCCATCAGGAAAGAATTCGTCGAGCAACATCTGTGATGGGAATATTGGAATGTACTTCTGACCATTGCACCAACTTTCCAAAGCCTTTTCGAGCTCTGTTATTCTATTAGCTAAGATCCTGCAAAATAAGGATTAATAGGGTTAATATTTAAAGGTTTATAGCTTGCTCCTAGCGGAAAATAGTCGAAAAATAGCGGTTTTGAGCATTTATTATTTATTTAAGAATTAGTAATATGTATTATCAATTTTATAATTATGCATGGATGAAAAAATCAAGATTGATTTCTAGTAAAATAAAATATTTTGGTCTAAAAGAAGAATATTTAACGGTCATTAATCAATAAAATATCTTTAACTTGAATAAATACCTGTTAGTTTTCCTCTGATGCTGTAAAGCTATAGATTTATCGTTCATGGCTTCAAACAGTCCAAAGCAAAGAGATTTGAGTTCATCTGCTGAATTCTGCTTTGCCCCCGGTTTCATGGTTCTTTCAAGAAATTCCCGGGCTATAAGAATAACAAGTTGTACTATGTAGTTTGTCTTTCTTAAAGTGCTATATTGTATGTATATCGTATATAGATATAGTTTATATGGAATGCCAATTTAATAGAATTTTACTTCAACATACATAAACACTAGCTGACTCGGCAAACATTATTTTGCCTTAAAAAATAGATAGTAGCCGATTCTCAAACCTACTGAATATGCATATAAAATTTGGTAAAAATCGATCAAGCCATTTTGGAGGAATATGGTATCTAACATTGCAACATGGAAATCTTATATATAAAACTAGCTGACCCGGCAAACGTTGTTTTGCCTTAATAATAATTTCTAAATATACTGTAGCCGATTCTCAGACCTACTGAATACGCATATAAAATTTGGGAAAAATCGGTCAAGCCGTTTCGGAGGAGTACGGTAACAAACACTGTGACACGGAAATTTTATATATAAGATTTCCGTGTCACAGTGTTTGTTACCGAACTCCTCCGAAACGGCTTGACTGATCATTACCAAATTTCATATGCGTATTCAGTAGGTATGAGAATAAGCCAACGTGAAACGTTTTTACCCCTAAGTGATAAGGGTTGTTCACCCCTAAATATATTTTTTTATTTTTTCGACGAATTTTTTTTATTTGAATTTTATATAAAGTGGCATTAAAAAATACATACAACCCTAAATTTTTACTTTTTATCATCAACCCCTATTTTTTTATGGCCATTTTAGTAAATTTCTGTGTCACAGTGTTTGTTGCCGTACACCTCCGAAACGGATTGACTGATCTTTACCAAATTTTATATACGTATTCAGTAGGTTTGAGAACCGGCTACTATCTATTTTTTATACCCCTAATTGATAAGGGTTGATCACCCTTCAATATTTTTTTTTTAATTTTTCGACGAAATTTTTTTTTTGTGTAAAGTGGCATTAAAAAATACATTCAACCCTAATTTTTTACTTTTTTATCGTCAACCCCTATTTTTTATGGCCATTTTAGTAAATTTCCGTGTCACAGTGTTTGTTACCGCACTCCTCCGAAACGGTTTGACTGATCTTTACCAAATTTTATATACGTATTCAGTAGGTCAGAGAATCAGCTACTATCTATTTTTTATACCCCTAAGTATAACTGGGTTGATCACCCTTAAACATTTTTTTTTAATTTTTCGACGAATTTTTTCATTTTATTTTTGTATTAAGTGGCATTAAAAATACATACAACCCTATTTTTTTTTACTTTTTTATCATCATTCCCTATTTTTTATGGCCATTTTAGTATTTTATTCATTTTTCATCTCGCTTGATAACTGATCAAATATAGTATCTAACTGTACTTCGAGTAAAAATCCTTTTTTTTTTTAAGAAAATAACTAACAAAATATAACCTGATATACTTATGCTTATGATTATTACCAATCTTAAATACTTAAAATTTGCCGCGCCTTTACTTTACTGGTGAGTGAAATGCCACAATATGCCATAGACCGAAGCCGGTCTCCTGTTTTACTCACAAAATTCTTCTTCACAGACTTCTCTCACTGTTTACACAAATTTCGACCTTCGTTATTGTTTATGTATCGTATGTAGTAGTATTGTTAACAATTATCATTTTGCTGTATCAATGTAACTCTCTTATTAACTTAACCGCGGCTCCACCCGCGTGTAAGTCGTTTTATTGCATAACCTCTCCTGCACATGACTGTTGTGAGAAAATGTATTTTCATCTGTGCGCTACTGTGGATCGGATTATACATTAAATTGTTGGTCCTCTTAGCACAAGCAGTCGTAAAACTAAGGCAGGGGCTTGAAAAATTCTAGACAACATAACTTGATCACTTAGTTCTTACGTAGAAGAAGCTATAAAATTTGATGTACTAATAAACTAGACCCCGAACGTATGAGCAAAAAATTTTCAACAAATATGATGATGACACTACAAATATTATGTAATTTGTTCTGCTTTGGACTTCTTTGCTCAAACGGCTCGAACAAATATGCTGAAAAATTTCGCGCTCGCTTCGCTCGCGCATAGCTCGCTGCCCTCGCATCCTGCTCGCTTCGCTCGCGATTGGTCCTAGGACTTTTGGGTCATAGCTTACGACACTACAAATATTATGTGATTTGTTCTACTTTGGACTTCATTATGCTCAAGCGGCTCGAACAAATATGCTAAAAATTTTCGCGCTCGCTTCGCTCGCGATTGGTCCTACGACGTTTTGGATCATAGCTTACGACACTACAAATATTATGTGATTTGTTCTGCTTTGGACTTCATTATGCTCAAGCGGCTCGAACAAATATGCTAAAAATTTTCGCGCTCGCTCCGCTCGCGCATAGCTCGCTGCGCTCGCATTCGGCTCGCTTCGCTCCCGATTGGTCGTAGGACGTTTTGGGTCATAGCTTACGACACTACAAATATTATGTTATTTGTTCTGTTTTGGAATTCTTTATGCTCAAACGGCTCGAACAAATATGCTAAAAATTTTCGCGCTCGCTTCGCTCGCGATTGGTCCTAGGACTTTTGGATCATAGCTTACGACACTACAAATACTATGTTATTTGTTCTGCTTTGGACTTCATTATGCTCAAGCGGCTCGAACAAATCGTCGCCGTAGTTGGAAAATTAAATAACTAACCAATTTCGTGAAATCGACTTTTTTGCATTATCATAAAGCCCAATTCAAGCGGCATCTTTCTGTCTCACAAAAATTGTAATATCTTAATTAATCATAAAATAAACTACACATAAACATCACAACACACTATAGTTGGAAAAATAAATATCGAATATAAGAGAATAATTTAGCGAAGGAAAAGAAGCTAACTCTGCAATAATTAGCTAACTACACCCATGCGTCAATTCAAGAGCGAATAAAGTGCATAAAGTATTTTGTTTAATTTTCCCTCGACACATTTATTCTCTATTGGACCAATACGCTCTCGAAAAAAGTTATTAAAGGCAGTTATGTAATATTTCGTGCCTCATGGAATGTGATGGTTATACAATTATGTAATTGTTGTGTGATCCACAGAAGCACACAGATGAAAGTACCACATTTTTAAATGACAGTATTGTGCAGTATTGTCACCCATTCAAAGACTGGCCGTATAGACCATTGCTTAGCCTCGATATTCGCGTCAGATTACCTTTGTTAGCCAGACTAAGGGCTGCTAGGAGGAGCTAACGGGAAGAAGTAGAATAGGTTTTTGAGTTATTTGGGCATTCCACTGGAACATCAATTACTTTTAAGATAAAAAGTAACCTTCAAGATCTAGTCTACCTCCACATTAAATTTTAGGAAAATCAATACAGCTAGAGGAAGTAAAAGATGTGTTTTATCCGGTGCATCCCACGGGAACAGTAATTATTTTCGGAATATTATAAAGTAGCCTATGTAACACATAGTCTAACCTATCTTCATCCCAAATTTCATCAATATCTATTGATGAAATTTAGACAGAACAGCCGTTCGAGCGTGATTCTGTTCAGGCGTATTATAATTAACCTAACTTTTTATAGTTTCCTTCGATTTCCCTGGGAAGCCATTATCAGATCTTAACTTGGTGCCAATGGGATCATTTCAGGACTATACTCATTCAATCAAAAGAATAATTTTGAGAATCGGTTCACAAATGACTGGGACATGGGTGAACATACATAAACAAATATATGCATTCGAATATAATATAACCTCCTTCTTTTTGAAGTCTGTTAAATATACTACAAATTACTTTTTCAGAATCATTTCATTCACATTTTACTTCATTTACATTTTAAATACATTATTAATAACATTACTGATTGTTTTATTTAAAAAACTTTATGAGCGAATAAAGTGTAAAATAAAATACTTCTTTATCTCGCATGTCTTTTTCCATCTCGGTTCGCATTTTTGAGCAGGGCTTGCGGGATAGCTAGAAAAAACAGATTCTGACCTCACGGGCTGATCAGTTTCAACACCTGCCGGCACACGTCTCTATGGTTCTCACGCGGGCCTGCTTCGGGATGCCCAACTTGACTTATGTCATGCGTACGGCGCCAACATGGAAGCTCCCGAAGGAGGTCCTTCAATTTGATGGCAGTTTGAAACGTGTGATCGAGGATCGGCTCAATATCAGTCTTAGTGAGGAGCAATGGTGCCAGGCTAATCTGCCTGTCCAATTCAGAGGTCTGGGTGTTAGGTGAGTACAGGAGTGCGGTACCATTGCTTTCCTGGCATCAGCTTATGGTGTCTCCGGCTAGTTCACCATCCCTTTTGCATCAGAGACGCACGATGTCTGGGTAGCGATGCATCCTGGTGCAGCATTGCCAACGAAGCCCAACTTACAAAAGTGTTGAGATGATTTATCAAGCTCCTACATCCTGTCTCGCATGCGCGTGGGGGTCTCAGGAACCAAGTTGGCTTGCCTCAATGCCGCTACTAAGCCGGAGTCCGGAGCCTGGCTGCATTCACCTCATCTGGACACACTGCTGGACGACGACTCTTTTAGGGTTGGCTGCAGGAAATCGACTCGGTTGTGTGGTTTGTGAGCCCCACGTTTGCATCTGTGGCGTGAGAGTAGAGGCGAATGGCTTACATGCTCTTAGTTGTTCCCGGTGTGAAGGACGCAGACCTAGGCATCTTGCCATTAATGAAATTTTAAGGAGGGCTCTGGTGCTAGCCGAAGTTCTGTGCGTGTTGGAACCTCCCGGCCTATCGCGCTCCGATGGTGAACGGGCGGATAGACTTAAGTTGATTCCTTGCCAGAAAGAATGCTGTCTTATCTGGGCATGCTAGGTAATCAAGGTACTCACGAAAGTAGCATTTGCGTGAGTACCTTCGCATCTTGCCATCTTCCAGCTACTCAAAGCGTGGCTGGTAAAGGTGTGGAGGCGGCTGCGCTCAGTAATCACCAGTAGCATTCTGCACTGGAATCGGCGTATGCGTTTGTGCCTTTTGCTGTCGAAATAGCGGGACAGTGGGGTGTAGAGGCAAAAAAATCTGTCGTAGACATTGGGCGTCGTTTGCGTGGGAAAGGGTAGGACCCGGGGGCTGGGCAGTACCTAAAGACAGCAACGTTCCCTTGCCATACAGCGGGGAAATGCTGCGAGTCTGATGGGCACGTTTGGGCGAAGGACTTGGATGATCTTATATTTGAATATTTTCTTTTTTATGTTGGCGTTATATGTAAGATATTATTAATAGTAAAAAAAAATAAGAATTTGTTAAAACTTAATTAGTAATCGAAAATCAATACTTACAATTGGGTTGGATAGCCTTAGTAATAAATAAATAATAGATCAATTATAAACTTTCCCGTTGGAGGAAAATGAAATAAGTGCTTTTATTATGGGATTTTTATATATTTATGAAAGATATTGGCGAAGGAGAACTAAATAACTAACATGCAAAACTAAATAATTACATAAAATATTAAAATTTTGGGCGAGGGAGAAATACATAGTGCCTATTTTTTGCTTTTCTCACAAACGAATCAATTAAAATAAAACTTCTTTGAATGAATAACTAGATGCTTTATCAATCTTTAACATATTAAAATATGGCAGCAAAATTGTTTCTCAAAAAAAAGTTATCATCATTTTTGTTGCAAAAAAACAGTAAATCGCGTTTTTCTCGCTATTTTGATTTTGTTAGTTATTTAATTTTCCAACTACGGCGACGAAATATGCTAATAATTTTCGCGCTCGCTTCGCTCGCGCATAGCTCGCTACGCTCGCATCCGGCTCGCTTCGCTCGCGATTGGTCCTAGGACGTGTTGGGTCATAGCTCACGACACTACAAATATTATGTAATTTGTTCTGCTTTGGACATCTTTATGCTTAAGCGGCTCGAACAAATATGCTAGAATATTTCGCCTATATTCATACCTACATTTACAAATTCTAACTGTATCTAAAAAGTGAAAAATAATTTTATGCCTACACATAAGTACCATCGAAGACTTTATTTGATTAACTTATAAACATGCTATTTTCAATTTGTATTTATCCTGTATTCTTGGCGTCGGTGCCATATAAGAAGAACAAATTAATGTTTGTTAAAATAAGCACTATTAAATAGATATGATTGAACATAATATTTTTTGGCGATTGTTACTTTTATATTCCCTTAACGTTTGCTCATGGCGCTCCATACCCATTTCACGCTTAAACCATACACACTTATAATAAGTCAGTAACATTTTAATTATACTAGAATTTGTCTAGAAACTAGAATAAACATAATTAATAAGGCAAAACAACGTTTGCCGGGTCAGCTAGTTTTATATATAAGAAGATACCATACCTTGCTTTTGAGTCATGACATTATTCCCTTTTTTCAAACATGAATAGTTATCATTTCTGTTATCAAGAAGAGTCTGAAAATAAAGTAATGATTAGATTTTATCCTACTACATCCGTTACAATAACTCTGATTATGTTAAATTAACATGGTAATGCTTGCACACAGTTAAAATACCAATTATGTATTTTAAGTGCTTGCACACCACTAAGCTGTTTAGATCATTGGCATAGTAGGGTGCTTTCCTGGACAACCCCCACAGAAGTAGCCTGTAATGGGGAAGTTGTCACTTTTCCAGAAGCAGGAAGAAGCCCGCTTTTCTTAGGATTAAATAGGTTTTACACTACAGGAATTACCTTGTACTTTGTCAATGTACGTTAATGATCTCTTTTTCAACTTGCAGCTGAGTAATTCTCTCATGTAAGTATTTATTCTCTGTGACCAGGGCATCAATATCCACTAGAGGTTTAGGAGGGTCTGTGCTATCATCACCATTCTGTGGTTTTATCCTATTGCATAATATGTAGCTGATTTGTTGGTTCAATCGTTGTACTTTGTTTTTGTAATAGTCTCGGTCAGATACTAATTCTTCCTTTTCATCCAGTGTGGCTCGGTAATCCAGCTGCAGTTTTTGGTACTAAAATAAACAACAATCAAATCAATTTTTCGTATGAGCTTAGTTGCCAAGCTCTGGTGTCATGAGTTATCCATCCACCGAGGGCCTCTAACAGCCAGGACCTACATTTAACGTGTCATCCGACCAATGGTAGCACCAAGATGAAAATGCCTGTTATAAAAGACCAGGTTACCATACACATTGAGCATTGCTTAACGGCCAGTTCATTGTAGTAGGCCGAGTTACAGGAGCTATGGTTAAATCACTAGAAAACCTTCATTGTATCAATTAGGAACTAGAAAAGCTTGAAACTTGTATGCTCCTATGACTGGCAGAGGCTACCGGAACCGTATTCTTACTACCCCGGTTCCAGGGTAAATAGCAACCAGTAATTATAGAGTATTTTTGTACAATATTCCAAAATTTCCCACAGGCACTCATGTGATCTATGGCATCCCCAATACTGGATGCTATATCTTGAGCTAGCAAATTTGTGCAAAAGCTATAAATGAGAAAGCGTTTTGTAATTATTTTTAACCAACTTCAGAAAAGGAGGAGGTTATATATTCGACTGTATGTATTTTTTTTTTATGTATGTTCACCGATTTCTCAGCCATTTGTGGATCGATTCTCAAAGTTCTTTTTTTAATTGAAAGAGTATGGTTCTGAATTGGTCCCATTGTCACCAAAATAGGATCTGATGATGTATTCCTAGGGAAATCGAAGGAAAACCTAAAAAGTTAGGATATGTTTACGGCCGAAGAGAGATTTATGCTCGTTCGGCTGTACTGATATTGATGAAATTTGGAATGAAGATAGGTTGGACTATGTACTTATACATAGATACGCTACTTTTTATCCCGAAAAAAAATACTGTTCCCGTGGGATGCACCAAATAACATATAAATCTTTTTAACTTTTTCACGCTGGAACGGCTGTAGTGTAATTGATGAAATTTGGAATGAAGATAGATTAGACTATATGTTAAGACATAGGCGACTTTTTACCGCGAAAATAATTACTGTTCCCTTGGGATGCACCAAATAACACATGACACATTGATTTCGTTAAAATTTGATGTGGGGGTAGACTAGACCTTGTATAACACGAAGGTTACTTTTTATCTTAAAAGTCATTGCTATTCCCGTGGGATGCCCAAATAACTCGATAACCTATTTTACTTCTTCGCGCTCATACGGCAATACAGATTTTGCTCATAAAATTAGCAGCCTGGCTAACAAAAGTAATCAGACGCGAACATCGAGGCTAAGCAACGGCCCATGCGGCCAGTCTTTGGATGGGGGACCATGCACAAGACTTTCATAAAAAAATGTGGTATTTTCATCTGTGCTTCGGATAACACGTTAATTTGTTGGTCCTGGACTACTGTTCTTAGTACAAGCAGTGGTCAAATTAAATCAGGGGCTGGAAAAACTCTCGACACCAGAGCTTGGCCACTTAGGTCATACTAACTAAAAGAAGGAACAGTAAATCGCGCATAGCTCGCTTCGCTCGCATCCAGCTCGCTTCGCTCGCGATTGGTTCTAGTACGTTTTGACACAACAAACATTATGTAATTTGTGCTGCTTTGGACTTCTTTATGCTCAAACGTTTCGAACAAATACGGTGAAAATTTTCGCGCTCGCTTCGCTCGCGCATAGCTCGCTTCGCTCGCATCCAGCTCTTTTCGCTCGCACTTGGCTCTAGTACTTTTTGACACAACAAACTTTATGTAATTTGTGCTGCTTTGAACTTCCGTATGCTCAAGCGATTCGAACAAATGCGGTGAAAATTTTCGCGCTCGCTTCGCTCGCATCCAGCTCGTTTCGCTCGCGATTGGTTCTAGTACGTTTTGACACAACAAACATTATGTAATTTGTGCTGCTTCGGACTTCTTTATGCTCAAACGTTTCGAACAAATACGGTGAAAATTTTGGCGCTCGCATCCAGCTCGCTTCGCTCGCAATTATTTGGCACTCCATAGCTAAAACTTTAAAAAAATATCATTACTAAGCACTAAACATTTAAAAATAAAATTGTTTTAAAAAACAAACAACCGACTTCAAAAACACAACTAAAAAGGGAAAAATAATTTTAAGCATACATCAAATCAAGAATATATAAATAGAATAGAAGAGTTTATTACATGTACTTATAAAAAAACTATTTTAAATTTTTATTAATCCTGTGTTCTTGAAGTCGGTGCCATCTTCGAAAAACAAATTAATGTTTGTTAAAAAAAAATGAAAAACAGATTGCAATAATACATAAAAAAAAATGTTTGTTAAAAAAAACTATTTTCAATTGTCTTTCTTTGCTGGCACCAACTCCAAGATTACAGGATTCATAAAAATTTAAAATAGTTTTTTATAAGTACATGTAATAAACTCTTCTATTCTATTTATATATTCTTGATTTGATGTATGCTTAAAATTATTTTTCCCTTTTTAGTTGTGTTTTTGAAGTCGGTTGTTTGTTTTTTAAAACAATTTTATTTTACAAATGGATACCTTACACCAGGGATCTGCTTTAAGCCCCTACCTGTTCGTCCTGATAATGGATGCTCTAACATCAAATATACAGGAGCAGGCGCCTTGGTGTATGCTGTTTGCCGACGACATTGTACTTGTTGGCGAGGAAGGGCAAGAGGTACAGAGGAGATTGGAGCAATGGCAGGGAAGATTGGAGAACGTGGGTCTGAAGATCAGTCGAACGAAAACAGAACACATGTTTTGTGACTTTGGCGGATCTTCGGACTTCACGCCAATTGCCTTAGATGGTGTATCCCTGCCAGTCTGCACCGACTTCAAGTATCTCGGTTCTATCCTCCAAAACGACGGCGATATTGACCGTGATGTAGCGAGCCGAATAAACGCTGGATGGATGAAATGGCGACAGGTCTCAGGAACAACATGCGATCGAAAAATGCCCCTTAAGCTTAAGGGGAAAATCTACAAGACGATCATTAGACCTGTCGTACTGTATGGATCAGAGTGTTGGGCAACCAAGGTAGGATATGAAAGAGGAGTGCATGCGGCAGAGATGCGAATGTTGAGATGGATGTGTGGAGTGACAAGAATGGACAAAATAAGGAATGAGTACATCAGAGGAAGTGTGAAAGTAGCCCCAGTGAGGGAGAAAATAAGGAGTAGAAGGTTAGCGTGGTATGGACATGTGATGCGTAGAGAGGAGAAGCATATCACTAGAAGATGTATGGAAATGTTAGTGCAAGGAAGAAGAGCAAGAGGCCGCCCGAAAAAGACATGGATGGAGTGTGTGAATGAAGACATGAGAGAGAAAGGATTGAGTGTGGAGATGACGTCTGATAGAGGAGAGTGGAAGAAGAAGATTTGCTGTGCCGACCCCACCTAAATGAGATAAGGTGAAGTAGAAGAAGAAGAAGAAATGGATGGTTAGCCCCATACTAAACTATATTTAGTTTGTATTATGGTTGCTACACAACTGATATACAAATATAAATACTTTATATTGATACACATTTAACACCCAGAACAACAGCCAACAAATTTACTTCATCACAAAGATGTTAACCACCCGCCGGGAATCGGGAATAGTTGGCTGTCCGGCATGGCAACCAATAGGCCAACGAGGTCGTCAAAATAATCTTAAATTACATTCCAGTGGCGGCGAGGAGGGCATGCTGCTAGCTCTGTACGAGGCAGCACACTTGAATCGCAACTTCATGACGACGTTAGCGCACTCGTCGTCTGCCGCCGCCTGGAGATTGAAGCCAGCACAGCGGATTGCGTTGAGCGCAACTTCCGATCGATGAGCAGGAGCGTTATCTTGAAGGAACAACACGCCCAACGACAGTTTTCCACGACGTTTTTCTTTAATCGCTTCACGCACTTTCGGGATTAAATTTGCATAATAGGGTCCAGTAATCGACTGGCTTTTTGGCATGTAATCAATAAAAAGGATTCCTTCACTATCCCAGAACACAGAGGCCATAACTTTGCCAGCGGTAGGAGCAACTCGAAATTTCTTAATGGATGGAGAGGATGGTCGTTTCCAAGACATGCTTTGTCTTTTAGTTTCAGGATCAAAGTGGTGGACCCACGTTTCATCCATGGTGACAAGACGACGGCAAAAATTATCCGAATCACGCTGGAACATTTCGATATTACGCTTGGAAATTTCCAAACGTCGCTTTTTGTTTTAGTCGGTTAACATTCGTGGCACCCATCTTGCAGACACTTTTTTGAACCCCAGTGAATCAATTAAAATGGATTGAACGCTACCAAAAGATATCTTTAGGATCTCAGCTATATGTTTTATAGTCATTCTTCTGTCTTCCAAAACCAGATTCTCAACCTTTTTGACATTTTCTTCTGTAACGGAGGTTGAAGGCCGCCCAGAACGCGGGTCATCTTTACAGCCATAGAATTTTATAAGTCTATGTTTACAGCTTGATCTACCTCTTTTAAATTCAGCCACCCAGTACGCAACCGTAGAATAGGGTACAGCATCACCCCCTAATGTCTGCTGAATGTCCAAAAAAATTTCCTTTTATATTCGAGATATTTTATCACCGCACGTAACTCACTTTTATCCATAATTTTAACTTTTTAGCAACTCGTTGCACAAAAAAATTTATTACATGCGAACGAACTGACAAAAACAAGTGACAGTCTGCATAAATATAGTGTGATAGACACTCTTTAATTTGAATATCGAACTTGATCCAAAAAGGTTTCATATATATGCACTTCTAAGAACTTTTTGATTCACCCTCGTATTTGCACGAAACAAACGGTCACACTTATTTAGAAAACGTTGGATATACGTCCAACGGGTTTCGACGCGTTACGAGCATTTTTCATCGGGGACGAGTTTCATACAAATACAGGTTAAATACTGCATTGTTACACAGACACCCGAAGCTTAAACCTTAGAGCTGCTTTAAAATTCAGCTGCTTCGATTGAAAAACCTATTTAAGGAGTGCGTAAAATAGAAAGAGTTCGTTTTAAACCTGTTGTGTGTGAATATAGACAAACAAGTTTAGACTAACCTTTTTTTTTTCAGGTACAACTTTATAGGTTACCAATGAGACATAGAAAAATAGTACCTGAAGAAACACCGTCACAACCTCTACCTTCTACATTAATAGGTAAGTTTCATTTTCAAAAATACATGCATATCATGTCAAGCTTATAGTTTTCTTTTATATTAGGACACATTACACACACGACTGGTTAACCCCATACTGAGCCATTTCTAGTTCGTATTTTGGTTGCTAACACAACTGATATACTATACATATAGATGCATAGATACATACATATTTTATATAGATACATATTTAACACCCAGACCGACAGCTAACAAATTTAGTTCAGCACAAAGGTGTTGGCCGTGCCGGGAATCGAACCCGGAACCTTCTGATTAGCAGCCCGGCATGGTAACAATTACGCCAACGAAGTCGATAGGTATAATTACTTTTCATTTACTTCCTAACAATAATATACAGTTGGTATGACAGTTTTACCGATAAAATATATCAGATGACATATTTTATAGATACACAGTAGATATTATTTTGTTTCTTTTTATTTGATATTTAAATTTTTAAAACAAATAATTGGTGTAGTAAAATGAACTGCTGCTTCCCTAGCAATAAATAGCTATCACCAAAAGTGATAGTAGCTTGTCTAGGTCCAGTGATTAAAATATATATTCCTAATTAAAAAAAATAGACTCCCTTCGTTATTTGAACTTTTAGTGCTTTGAATAGACCTAATAGATTGTGTTTCTTAGTATTTTAATAATTATAACTTAAAAAGAGATAAACATAAAATAAAACAAATGAATAGTAAAATTAGTCATTTTATTCCAAGCAATTGTATCATTGCTTCTACATTATTAAAAATTTTCAAATTAACGCATGTCACAAATACTTGAAATTGTAGTCCTATTAACTGATGTACGACATTCTAATTTAGTCATTGGAAGGAACTAACCTCCATGACACGGGCGCTCAGTCCAGTTTGAAGGTTAGGGATATTAAATTATGTAAATACATTTCATGAATTAAAACATTTCGAATTTTGAATTTTTTGAATTTGAATTCTAAGGTTACAGAATTAGTTTCAACCAACTAAACAAAAGACAACGAAGATTTGCTTCTTTATTTCTGGAGGGTTGAATAACCTCCACTAGCACTCGCGTCCCCAATTTCCTGACCATACTCGCCCTGCATCATAAAAGCTACACTCAGTAACACACTTCCAGTCGCGCTGGCATTCACCATGACATTTGCATCCCGCGTTGTTCTTGCCATCTGGTGAGGCGAGGCACCGCTCGCCGAAAGTACACTTCTTGAAACACCGCCCGTCTCCAGTACACCCGAACTCTCTGGTCAATTCCTTGTTTTTATCTTTTCCAGGATGCGCTTGAACCACAGCCACCACTATTGTTAGCAACAGAATTGAGCGAATCCACATTTTGTTTTTTGTTTTCGTAAATCTTTTACTGTATGTGACGTTTGTTCGCTTCGATTGTCTTCTCTCTCTCTCTCTCTTATCAAGAATGATAAGTTGTGACCAAAAGTACGCAAATATATAGGTATTTTTTTATTGTTAAGGCGATGACAAGACATAAAATCAGAATTAACAGTTGTTTTCGTTATAAATCACTAGCAGCCAGTACCGGCTTCGCACGGGCTATAAAATAATCTAATTTGCAAAGAGAAACAAAATAAAGCCTATGTTACTTAGGGATAATGTAGCTTCCCAACGGTGAAATAATTTTTCAAATCGGTCCAGTAGTTTCGGAGCCTTTTTTTTATAACGTGAGGAAATGCATTTACGCATGCCCACCACACCCATGGAGGTGGGTGGGGTATGTCGGGCTCGATGCCAGAACGGCATCACTACCGACTAAAACCTGACGATGGCCTCCGCACCGGAAAGGGCGGGGTGAGGTTCCGCTCCTCGAATTAACACACCACGTAACGCGCTCACCTCGGCTAGCTAGAGACTTCTCCTCGGGGGATGCCTCCCCTGGTATTTGCAGTGCACCAGGTGCACTGCAACCACCTCGGGGACCGTAAGTGCTATGGACGCCGGACAACCCCGGTCCGACATCAACCGCATCGGGTCAGGTCTGTGGCCCCGTCACCTGCCAATACGGCCGCAGAAAATAGGGTGAGTGGTAGTTTATGGTACCACTCCTTTCTCCCTGCGACCCCACCGCGTCCGCCATCAACCGGTGGCGACCCCGTCGAGGCCGCGGCAGGTAGGAAGAGCGGCGCATCGTAATACCGACACTTCTCACCCCCACACTTTCGGCTGCGGTGCCTCCCTAACCACACCGCAAGCCCGCCTAAGTTCAAAACCCCCTCTGGAACGAGATTCCGCTACCTACTGATGCCACTCCATCTAGAACTTGCATGGGAGTACAAGTCTAGGGAGTAGCCCGCCTCAGGGACCCTCTTCGCTTCACCGTGGGAGACCAGGCAACGGTTACTGAGCCCCCCGCCTCGACAATGCCCCGTGGGGCCCCCCCACGCGGGGGAGTAGTTTCGGAACCTATTCGCGTCAAACAAACAAACAACCAAACAATCAAACTTTTCCAAAAGGTAAAAAATAATGAAAAAATTTGCTTAAAGAATAACTCCAAAAATATGTATTTGTATTTATTTTGGTACCAATCAGATTTATGAATTAGAAAAAAAATTGGTTCAAAAAATCTAAAATCAAAATGTTTAACCAGTTTTTTTATCATATTGACCAATCTGATTGATACTAAAGTGAGCATAAATATTCTTAGAGTATATTTACCTTTTATTTTATTTTCTCGTATAACCAAAAACTGTTTAACAAGTATTGATTTTGTCATCTCCTTAACAAATTTGATAAGGTTAATTTTGGTTAAACGTAAGATAGGATGACAAAAATATTTATGTTAGAGGTCGAGTTGAGATAGCTTTGAGAAAAATCATAAAGTTTGGAAGTTTGGTAAATTGTTATATAAGACGTTACTAGTCATACCGGACTTTTTGCATAAGTATAAGCAGCCCACTGCTGGGACTCGGGGCCTTCTCTCACGAGGAGAGAGATATAGGCCATAATCCACCACACTGGCCAAGTGCGGGTTGGCGGATGACACACGTCTTCGGATATTGTGGTCTTCAAACATGCCGGTTTTCTCACGATGTTTTCCTTCACCGTAAAGCGAGTGCAAATCCACAAATAACTTAAATAACAAGTCATTGGTGTAGGGCCGGGATCGAACCAGGGGCCGTCTGATTTAAAAGCAGACGTTATTACCACCAAGCCACACTCGCTTTTTACCGGACTTAACTAATTCTTATTGGTTGAGCTAGCGAAGCGCCTCTGCATCACTTGGTCAAATTTTCTTTTTCTGTCCTTATGTTAGGAGTTCACTTATGTTTATTGCTGTAGTAAATAATGGTTCGAAATAATTATATGGTAGCAACTTCTACTGTTCGAATAACACTTGTTTAGGAAAATATATTGTTAAGATGCGTGTTTAGAGTTTTAATAGGTTTGTTTTTTCCGTCTGTCCTTCCCCCCTATGACAACTAACTATTCACTTCTACAATTGGAACTGAAATTTTTGATATTCTGTACACTATGTATGAACTAAGGCCACCTTGTATTTATTAGCACTAGAATTTTTAGTTTCTTCTTGGTAAGCGCGTTCCACCTTAGATCACAATGTCGCTTTCCATCAGGTGAATTCTGATCAAGCGCAAACGCATCATAGTATATAAAAAAATTTGAGAAATTCCATATATATGTATGGTTTACATAATTCATTTGCGTAATGGTTACCATGCCGGACTGCCAACCAGAGGGTCCCGGGTTCGATTTCCGGAACGGCCAACATCTTTTTGATGAACTAAATTGGTTGGCTCACGGTGAGGGTGTTAAAAATGTATTGATATAAAGTATTTATTTATATATATGTAGTAGATCAGTTGTGCTAGCACTTATAATACAAACTAGAAATGGTTTAGCTTAGGGCTAACCAGCCGTGAGTACAAAAAAATATGTTGATTTTAATAAATGTGAAAGTTTGTGTGTTAAGTGTTAATCCAATTGATGATATTGGTAGAGACAGAAGAGAGATCATTGATTACTTTGGTTAATAAAAATGAAAGATGGCCGCCTGGTGGGGCTAACCAGTCCTGTGTAAAATGTGTCGTGTCACTTGATTTTACCCGTTATCGCTTTGAACGGAACCTTTACTCGAGTCTGTCCTAACAAGTTAAAAGGGATCATGTAATCTAATGTGTTAAAATTTGGAATTCTCTTCCTGAGTCTCTGTTTCCTGAGAAGTACCAGGTATTTTCTAGGTAAGCGTGTAACATCATAGGCCATAGTATTGTTTAACACCAGGCAAGCTAACGCAAACCTATAAGTTATAAAAAAAAATGTAATCAACATTTGTGATTAGGATAACCTAATAACCTGAAAATAACGACATTCGGTTTTTATCTTAGTATTAAACAAGCACTAAGGTTATCAACTTTTGCTTATGCAATGAACAGAAATTAATCGTAATATATGGTGGCTGTAAACTTTCATTACCTACTGTAAAAGTAAGTTTTTTTAAGGTTCCGTACCAAAATGCTAATAATGGGATCCTATTACTAAGCCTACGCTGTCGGTCTGTCTGTCTGGCAGACATCAGGATGTATTTCATATATTGTAATAGCTAGAAAGCAGAAAATTTACACACATTGTGTGGTGACGACCTCGTTGGCGCAATGGTTACCATGCCGGACTGCTAACCAGAAGGTTCCGGGTTCGATTCCCGGCTCGGCCGACATCTTTGTGCTTAACTAAATTTGTTGGTTGTGGGTCTGGGTGTTAAATATGTATCTGTATAAAATATATATGTATGTATATGTAGTATATCAGTTGTGTTAGCTACCATAACACGAACTAGAGATGGTTCAGTATGGGTTAACCAGCCGTGTGTGAAATGAGTCCTAATATATTTATATTTATAATATATTTCCGTAGCCGCTATAATAACAGATACCAAAGTAAAAAAAATAATAATAAGAGGGCCCTAAAAAACATAGATTTTCAGCAATTTTTTTACTACATTTTTATAACACTTACATTTGTTTGGTAGGGCTTCTAATATCGCAGGATATTTAAATCCTACTAATAATATAAATGCGAAAGTTTGTGTGTAAGCATGTTTGTTACTTCTTCACCCTCAAATGACTGGTCTGATTTGGTGAAATTTAGTACGGAGATATACATTGGATGTGTATATCTTCATAAGCTACTTTTAATTTTGAAAACAATTGTGGTTTCTGTGAGATACGGAAACAATTATTGTCAAATATTTGCGCTCAATTGAACGCTGCAATTTCAAAAGAATTGAAAAGCAATTTCTTGCCATTGCTAAAAAAAAATTTTTAGCAATGGCAAGAAATTGTCGCGCAATTAAAAAGGTAAATAATTGGTTACATTGTAAAAACTAAGCATTAGTGTTATCGCGTTAAGCATATCAAGCTTTGGCAATAAATAAGTAAATAATTAATTGGACGGAAGGATGGAGATTCCATTTTGTATAAATAAGACTGAAGATATGATTGGAAATAAAAAGAAGCATTTATGAAGGCTTAGCCTATATATTCAATAATATATTTTTATCCTTACAATTATCTAACTAATCCATGTTGTTTTAAGTGGCAATTTGAAATTATATTACTAACATTACCTGTGGTACAAAATACCAATGAAGAATAGTTAAAGAATTATTATGTACATACATATTTATTGGTATTACAAACAATAAGAATGGCATGAAAAGCTTAAACTAAGGCTATTAAACTTGTATTCTTAATTAATTAATGTTTACCCTGTAATTTTTGTTATAGTAATTAATAGTTACTCTGTAATTTTTGTTTTTGTGTTATGATATTTTTTACCATTAATATCAGTTATTATGAAATGTATATTTTAGGATTTTTCGTTATATAGGTATAACATATAATATTAGTTGTATGTAACCTAATAAATTATTTACTGTATCAATTGATCAGTTTTATTTTTATATTGACAAATGAAACAACGCATGAAACACATAATATATTTAATATATGCAATAAAATAATGTAGTTAGTATAATAAAATGTACAATTTGAGACTAGATAACATAATAGACTAGATATCCTTACACTAGGAATGTATCTTTGGTTTAGGTTTAATTATCACAAAAGTAAGAACATTATTTTTTTAGTGTCGACTTGATGTATTGATAACTCAGTGGCACCGTAATTCAATACCTTTGATATGCTCGATGTGATTGGCTGCCGAAATCACGTGGGTGCTTGCGACAGCCAATCATGGCGTTACGGCGCTGAGCTATCTGATCTAGTAAAAAAAAATTAGAGATTTTCGAAAATAGTACTAGTTTTGAGGAAACGGTATGATAAAATATGTTATAGTGTTTTCAACAAAAAATATTATAATCCTGTCGAGTGTGGCTATCGCCCAATCGGTTCACAATAATAAGTATACTTTTTTTTAATTTTAGCAAATGTCCACACACTAAGTTGACAGAGGATCAGTTAATTTCAACTCAGCGAGAGCCTCTTTAACCAACTCTTGAAGCTCCTGTGGTAGTTCAGTTTTGCTCATTTTCTCGGTACAAAAATTCCCTTCATCCTCCTTTCTGGAATCCCTGGAAGAATCGCTACTGGCTTTATCCTCGTCGCTTTCGTATTTATCTTTGTTATTATCGTTAGTATCTTGCGATCCAATGGAGCTCTTGTCTTTGGAGTCTTCAGATTTGAGAGAGCCATCAGGAAAGAATTCGTCGAGCAACATCTGTGATGGGAATATTGGAATGTACTTCTGACCATTGCACCAACTTTCCAAAGCCTTTTCGAGCTCTGTTATTCTGTTAGCTAAGATCCTGCAAAATGAGGATTAATAGGGTCAATATTTAAAGGTTTATATGTAGCTTGCTCCTAGCGGAAAATAATCAAAAATAGCGGTTTTGAGTCATAGCATGCATAGCATTTATTATTTATTTAAGAATTAGTAAAAATTATCAATTTTATAATTTTGCATGGATAAAAAAATCAAGATTGATTTCTAGTAAAATAAAATATTTTGGTCTAAAAGAAGAATATTAAACTGTCAATAAAATATCTTTAACTTGAATAAATACCTGTTAGTTTTCCTCTGATGCTGTAAAGCTATAGATTTATCGTTCATGGCTTCAAACAGTCCAAAGCAAAGAGATTTGAGTTCATCTGCTGAATTCTGCTTTGCCCCCGGTTTCATGGTTCGTTCAAGAAATTCCCGAGCTATAAGAATAACAAGTTGTACTCAGCAGTTTGTCTTTCTTAAAGTGCTATATTGGATGTATAATTAGTTTTTTTTTTTTTTACACACATTTCACACATGGCTGGTTAACCCCATACTGAACCATTTCCTAGTTTGTGTTATGGTAGCTAACACAACAGATATATTACATATACATGTCAACAAATTTAGTTAAGCACAAAGATGTTGGCCGGGCCAGGAATCAAACCCTGAAATCTTCTGATTGATAGTCTGGTATGGCAACATTTACGCCTTTTAAATATAGTTTATATGGAATGCCAATTTTAGCCTCAATGCAAAATAATAGAATTTTACTAGCATATACATACTATAAATACCATACCTTGCTTTTGAGTCATGACATTATTCCCTTTTTTCAAACATGAATAGTTATCGTTTCTGTTATCAAGAAGAGTCTGAAAATAAATTAAAGATTAGAATTTCTGATTATATGGTAATGCTAGCACACACGATAAAATACCAATTATTGTATGTGCTTGCACACCACTTTTTAAATATTTGGCATAGTGGGGTACTTTCCTGGACAACCTCCACAAAAGCAATGGGGAAGTTGTATTGTCAGTATTCCAGAAGCAGGAAGGAGACAGCTTTTCTTAAGATTTAAATAGGTTTTACACTACAGGAATTACCTTGTACTTTGTCAATGTACGCTTAATGATCTCTTTTTCAACTTGCAGCTGAGTAATTCTCTCATGTAAGTATTTATTCTCTGTGACCAGGGCATCAATATCCACTAGAGGTTTAGGAGGGTCTGTGCTATCATCACCATTCTGTGGTTTTATCCTATTGCATAATATGTAGCTGATTTGCTGGTTCAATCGTTGTACTTTGTTTTTGTAATAGTCTCGGTCAGATACTAATTCTTCCTTTTCATCCAGTGTGGCTCGGTAATCCAGCTGCAGTTGTTGGTACTAAAATATACAACAATCAAATCACTTTTTCGAATGAGCTTAGTTGCCAAGCTTTGGTGTTGCGCGTTTTCCATCCACCGGGCCTCTAACAGCCAGGACCTACATTTAACGTGTCATCCGACCAATGGTAGCACCAAGATGAAAATGCCTGTTATAAAAGACCAGGTTACCATACACATTGAGCATTGCTTAACGGCCAGTTCATTGTAGTAGGCCGAGTTACAGGAGCTATGGTTAAATCACTAGAAAACCTTCATTGTATCAATTAGGAACTAGAAAAGCTTGAAACTTGTATGCTCATCTTTGCTTGTGAACTATTTTATTAATAAATTACTATTATGCTGTGTCTATCAATGTAAAATATAGGTAACTATCTGTTTAGCCTGTAATAGTTTCATTGAAAAAACTTAGATTACAAAATATCTTATAAAGTCCAGACCGTACCCAGTATGATTTTCTGCACAGCCAACATCTTTATAATGAACTAAACTTGTTAGTGTCAAATATGTATCAATATTAAGTATTTATGTATGTAAATATGTAGTATATCAGTTGTGTTAACAACCATATTACAAACATGAAATGGTTTAGTATGGGGCTAACTGGCCGTGAAATGTGTCTTAGTGTTTATTTATTCATAATGCTGTAACAGGCCACAAAATATATGTAAAGCAGTTTGACCTTCTTTTGAAACTTCTCCAACTCCTGAACCAGTTGTTCGTAAGCGTTTGAGCCTGTCTTTGTGCTATCATAATTTTCATCAGATATACACTTTTTCTTTTGTTGTTGTTTTCTGAGGGCTTCTATATCACCTGTGGCTTCGTCAAGTTTGCTGCGTAACATTTCCACCTGAAATTATAATACAGACCTTATTAGAGCTAATGGCTATATGATGATAACAGCTCAAGATGAAAGTTCGCCTTCCATTGCTAATCTTCAGACAAACAGACTATTGACACAACAGGGGTGGAACAGATATGCCAGCGACCCAGGGCTGTGCTTCGTTACTTCAATGAGCAAGGGCTGGTAGGGGGGGAATGCACAATACCCCCCCTAGCTGGATGTCAGTGCAGGTCTCATCACCCCCACTTCAAATTAAAATTAATCGCTATAGTATAAAATTTTAAAGTCATGTCTTGGATACCCTTCTTCTTGTACATTTACATACACATGCATATTTTTAGGGTTTCACATTCTTACAAAAAAATAAGGAACTTTTATTAATCAAATTTACCTCTAACTTGAGCATAGTATTATGATCCCGAGTTTTGGCTAGCATGTCTCCGCTACTGATAGTGTTTGTTGGTGTAAATCTGTACACATTGCTGTTAGTATCCTGGTTTTTTACAGGAACTGTTTTCTTGTGCTTCAACTGCTCTACAAGCACTTTGTATCTGTCTCTCTCCATGCTGCACTTGTCTAACTCCTTACTCATTATTGATAAAGCATCTATTTTACTTTGTAACTTGCTCTTGAGTACCGAATTCTGTGAATATATATAATATTATTTCAATTATGTATAATTTCTATCAGAAAAGCTTGTATTTTATTTTAATTTTTAGTTTATTACCTCAAGAACATAGTCGTCCAGCTGCTGATCTTGAAATGTTACTTTGTTATTTGAGGACTTGTTAAACATTACGTTTTTGATTATTTAAATCTTTTGGGTAATTAGTGATATTGATGTAATAATGAGTTATGAAGCTTTGATGAGATTAAACAATTTATTAACTTCATTTCCTCTGCTATATTCAAAACTATGATGGAATATCGAGTTTAAAAATGTGTTCAATAAATGTTTTTGAAAAATTATCAGCTGCCCGCTTCCGATGATAACAAAAGAATGAGTGCATATGAAATGAAATGAACGAACATAATTTATTGATTTTTGCTTGCTGTGTTTGCTTGATTATAACAGCGTAGATAATAAACCTGGTTATGTGTTCTGTACACTATCAAACCCCATCAATTTAAACTCACTTCTCAAATAAGTTGTCTGTGGTCATCAGATATGTTATTTTGTTTTAACTGTCATAGTCAACTTCAGTGATCTGAGATCTTGCACTTCACAAACAATTCAATTTATTTTTCGACGAGTCGTGTCGTGGTGGTTTTGGTTTTCATTGTTTCTTGTGCAGATGTTGTGTGAATTAGTAAATACCGTGTGTAATTTCAATGCAATGCGTGCCGAACAGATACAGAGTAGTAGACTGCGTTCATCCTAACGCAAGGCAAGCATGGCCGCATCTGCTACCGAAATCGAAGACTTCTTGAACGGGCCTCTGGTTTCGTGGGTGAGTGCACAGCGATCCGTGTCTCTGTTTTTATTACTTGCGTGAACCGTGAGACAAATACTTGCTGGTTCCGTATGAATGAACTCGAGTAATAACAAATTTTTAGGGGCACAGTAACTACTTGATTGTTTTGTCGATAATAATACGTAATCTGGCACACTCGCAGAGTGATATGCTCGGTCATTGTGTTAAAACTAAAGTTATTACTGAGAATATAGTGCGACTTCTAGGCTCAGACCATTACAGATAATAATATAGTATCAAGAGAGAGATCAACTGAACCAAGAACAAATGCTTGTAATATCTGCACTTAAGTGTGTAATTTCCACAATTCCCAGAGACGAGTAATAATACCCATTGTTATTATGTGGATTGAATACAATCTGAAAAGGGAAATGCAATCTCTATTCTTATTGATGTCATCTATTACTGCTCTCTTAAATAACTGTTATCTGACAATATTAGATCATTTATTTACCAATTATATATTTTCATTATAGTGTAGTTAAAAGACTTTCTTCAAATGAAAGAAACAACACATGGAAACTTAGTTACTTTACTGATAATTTATTCCTTTTTTTAGTTGAAATCATGCATACCAAATCCAGAATCTGTAACTGGGTACCCAGCACTGTACGATGGAGATATACTCCATCAGGTTTACCTCCAGATAGACCCAGAGCCTTCCTTCCACATCACAAAACTAGCTGGACTTGAAGACCAAGCTTTAATCCTTGGAAGAGTTAAGAATTTTGATGCCATTGTTAAAAATGTCAAAGCATTGTTTGAGGAAGAACTGGGTATGACACTGTTGGTGGTCCCAGAATGCATATGTCTAGGGAAGGCTCCCGATTCAAGAGATGGTCTGGAAAATATGAAGCTCCTCATCTTGTTACTTCTTGGAGCGGCCGTGCAGTGTCCAAACAAAGAGATCTTTATCACCAGAATAAAAGAGCTGGATGTAGAATTTCAGCACAACATTGTGGAGTGCATAAAGCAGGTATGATCATTTGGAAGAATATCTAAAATATTTAGCGTACTTCCATTGTGATAATTTATTTAGGTATGTCACTTTATTTATATCAGACAAACAACCAATATTTATCTTTGTGCAACAGATCTAGTAGTTTTGTACTAGACCACCTAAGCCAAGTGATATATTTTGTTATTGTAATTTTCTCTAGTTAAAAGCTAGAAAAATATTATTTCAGTTCTAATTTATATAATTATAGATATAAGAATATGAATATTACAATTTGTTACGCCTTGCACTGCATTTGAAACTAACAAACATGTAATGTTAGTCCTCTGATTAAATTGGTAATAAAATTGAGCAATAGAATTACATAACTAAGTCATTTGTTAATTCTTCTAAACAAGAATTATTGAATGTAATCTAACAATAGTTCAGATCTCTTGCACAAATATGCCTACCTTTTAAAGTATATTCGGGTAATTTCACAATGGTCACCTTATCAATAACTGCTTTAGGCACTTCCTTTCAACATAGATACAGTACAATTTCATAAGTATTCATAAGATACAAACATTTTTCTAAAAGTATTCTCTTGTAGCTTTACAATACAGTCTATATTTGCTAGTATGTGTATCTGACTAAGGATGTGTTTGATTATAAACTACACATTTAAGGACCCTCAAACAGTCACGGCACATAAGCTGTCACCCACATGCCATGGGCATTGGAGTCAGCCAAGCATAACATAAGATACCAGCTTGAAGATTACTTAACTGTCAACTTAAAACATTACTGTATGTGACTGTTTACATGACTGTGTAACTTGTACCTAATGTTATATTGAAAACTGTAGATATATTTTTATGGATTTACTTATAGTATTTCAAAATTTGGCAGTTTTTTTTACTGATTTACATATTAGAAAGGTTATTTTGCAGTACTGCTAGATAGATGAATTCTTTGTTATCACACACTTTTTACAGTAAATTATTTTGCTTGGCATTTGACCACACTCTGACCTAAGGTGAGCATAGTCTGAGATATTCTCTCAAGGCAGCTGCTGGAACACACCGTTAGGTCTTTGGTGACAGATTTTTCAACTTGAGAATGGTTGCAAGCCAAGCACTAGAAAATGCTCTATCACCATACAATGGTTTCCTCACGATGTTTTCTATCACCGAAAGCTCGAGCCCATTGGCTATGCTAGCTAGGGATAGAACCCATGACCTACAGACCTCAAGAGCCACCTTGCGTTTTGAGCTTTTAGAAATTATTCTAACATTTGTTACCTACCACAGCCAGCCAGTATCAACTATTAGTTAGGCTTGTCAGAACCATAATCAGCTAGTTTTTATTCCAAACATTACATGGTATAAAACAGTCTGCTTCCTATTGTACATCACAAAAGGAATTGTCATATATGAATAATAATTATATCTGATGAATTAAATTACTGTAAGAAAAACTGTCTTGATGTCATAACAGATAGCTGTCTTGTCCTTGACTGAATATGAGTAAAGTTAGTGACCTTAACAAGTAGTTGACAAATTTCACAAGTGCGTTGAGTAATCTGACCATGGTTTGAAGCTACTTGCTGCGTTTTTTTTTGTTGAATATCGATCATTGTGTAGTGCGATATTTTTTCTAATGCGTTTACTAGTATAGATAAATATAAAACCGTTGTTTAGCTAAGTACATCTCTACTTCGTAAGTAAGATAATTAAAAACAATATTGCAAATTATTTACATTAGGTTTTCAGGTCATGTAAAATATATCCTCTTAATGTTGTGGTTACCAAAAAATATTTAAGTGCGGAAATCGTAATCGAACTCGCAAGCAGTTAAGCCGCAATCTTTAGTCAGGAAGTCGTCAATCAACTAAATTATAATCCAAAACATAAACTCTTGCAACACTAGGCTCTTCAAAGGAAAGCACTTCAAGTGATGTTTCCCTATGAGATTTTTTGAGATGACTATTTTAGACTATCTATTTTAGTCTTTTCGAAACGAAGCGTTTTATTACCTCATGTTACGTGTTTCCGTAGCAAATTATGACACAGTTTAAGTGTGAGTTACACTAGTATAATAAGTTCCATCCATATTATGAAGTGGAATAATCAGATATGCGTGCTAGCGAAGTACAAGTTATTATTCTGTGGTGCTAGTTACGCATAAATAATTTGTGAATAACGTCACACACGCTAGTCTGTTATGATGGTAATGAGGGCTTGTTTTAGGTGTAACTGCTAATTGTCGTAACTCTGTAGTCGTATATGCAAATGAAGAAATTCTTTACTAAGAATATACACTAGTTTCAGACTCTGATATTTCTTACTTGCTGACTTGACAGACGTTTTAACGATGATTATATGCTTTATGATATACAATATCCCTAGTTTAAACAAATATGTAACTTTTTCTGTCATAAGAATTTTCGCCTGACATTCATCTATATATATATAAAGTAATTTATTTAATTCGAGTGCAAATAATATCGAAAACATACACAAGTAGGTACTTAATTACAAGCTAAAAGTTCATCTGACATTGCTGTTTTTAAGCTGGTTAATTTTAGTTTAACTTAAGTATAATTTCGTATCAAGAAGTTTATTAAATAAACACAAAAATAAATAACTAAGAAATCATTTTTCAACTTCTAGGTGACGGACATGCAAACCGTGGTCCTCACGCCCGACGCCATAGATCTCTTCCAATCACCGACTCTCTTCAACCACATGCGTCGTCTGGCCAAAGAGCGCGATCATTACCTTCAGAATTGGGCCTCTTTAGTTCTCCACGAAGGTCTTTGTGAGAATGATAGCGAGAGTAAACACGGCAAGAGTAGATCTACACAGAATGTTAATCAAACTAATGGAGAGAGTCAACATTTGGCTGTCGAACTAGCTGATTGGAAGGCAAGACTGAGGAAGCAGAGACAGGAATTGTAAGTTGGACTTAGTACTTGCAGTGAGATTTTTATGTCATTTCATAGCTACTAAAAAACCATAACGCTCGCAGCAATGCCACGAGCGTTATGGGTACCTTTCCATCAGGTTCTGTCCAGAGTGACCTTTTAAATTAGTTTTATAAGTGAAAATTTAAGGGGCTCCCATAAAAAAAAATGGAACCCCACATGCGCGATTCCAACTCGCACTTGGCAAATTATTAGACATCACCTTATATGTACATATTTGATCGAAGCCTACTAACTATTCTAATAAAACCTTTAATGTTCTTACTCTACAAGTCTCCCAATATTATTATTCTTTAAATAAAATATGTACAATAAAGTTTTGTTTACTATGTTTTTTAACTAAATTAACCATCACTGCGTTGCCCCCTCTAGTCAGAGCTTGCATATTTCTTCAATGAATGTTAATGTACTTGCCACACTTTTCCAGGGAGGAAAAGTCAGAACAGTTATCGGAATGTCGTGAAGAGCTAGAGCACACGAAGCTTGTGTTAGGTAAACTTCGCACTGACAGTCAGGAATGGTTCAACGAAGCGAGGAAAGCTACGGGCTATCGGGATGAGGTGGATGCGCTAAGAGAGAAGGCTGAGCGGTGTGATAGGTGAGTCAAATACCGAGTTAATTATAAAAAAATAACAAATTGTACAACTACAGATATATTATATTTTTTTTTGCCAGGTCAAATTATAAGTGTTTTTTTTTTTTAAGATTGCAACTGTAATTATGTATTCAAATTGAATTACTAAATACATTTCAATATTCTACATGACACAAGTAGCCAATTTATTTTTTAGGCTCAGCAGACTAAGCTAACTCCATCCAAATCGATAATTAAAAATTCATGTGTCATCGTTTTTAAATTTTGTAATAAATGCTCAGAAGTGTTTTACCGAAAATTAGATCCAATCTAATAAAACCCTCCATATGTTATTGTGTATTAATTTCATTACTGTGAATTTCTCAATCACAATATAATGTTAATATATTGCAGGTTAGAACAAGAAATCCAACGATATCGCGACCGACTTGCAGATGCCGAATACTATAAGACTCGCGTGACCGAACTAAGGGAGGATAATAAAGCCCTCATGGAAACCAGGGATGCTTTAGAGGAACAACTGCAAAGGGCACGGAAGCGGGCCGAGCAGTGTCTTACACTTGAAGCAGCTATGATCAAATTGAAGAGGGAGGCTAATGATATTGCTTTGGTAAGGAAAAAACTATAATTGTTGAGAAGTAAATAAGTATACTGTGTAAATGTATAGTCAAAAGTTGATTTTAGTAAAAGTTGGAAAAAATATTGTACACTATGAGAGTTTCTGGTGACTACTTACTAGAATAATCAGATGTTTATAAGATTATCTAGTTAGTAAAAGATCATAATAATTTATGTACATGTTAGTACAAAAAAACATGTTATGTTATAGATCTACACATTGGACGATAAGTATTTTAAACATTGAAATATTATTTTATTTTCTTTCAGGAAAGAGATGCAGACCAGCAAAAAATTCAAGAACTCATCGAAGAGAACAATCATCTGCAATACATCACAAAATCAGTTCTAAGTGAAAGCAACAACAGTAACCTAGATACTGATAATGAATGTGAGAGCACATTGGAATCAGGCGAGAATAGTTTATCAGAACAATTAACTAGTAACGCTCAGGCCAGAGCACTCAAGCTCGAGTTGGAAAACAAACGACTTCTATCAACAATTGATAATTTGAGAGAACAATCGCTATTAGAAAGCAGTGACAAAATACTTGAACTAGAAAAAGAGAAGAAAAGGTTGGCGCTTAAATGTGAACAACTCCAAGAAAATTGCAACAGAGTCATGCTACAAAACGCTGAATTAGAAGAAGTTTTCAAAAACGCTTTAGAAGAAAACCGAAAACTGCAAGATTCATTAGACGGTCAAAAAACATTCATAGATAGGCAAGCCATAGATCGCGAATCGGAAAAGAACAAGTTACAAGACTTCGAAAAACATTTGGAGTCTTTGACTAAGGACAAACAGAGAATTCAAATGCTATGTGACTCGATACAACGAAGAGCCGATGATTTAGAAAAGACATTGGATTCAAGGACTAAAGAATTGAATGTGATAAAGCCAGAAGCAGACAAAGTTACAGGTCTTATAATTCAAAATGAAGAATTGAAAACAAAGTTAACTTATAGTGACAGAGATGTGCATAATCTTCAAAGGGAAGTCAATAAATTGCGAGAAGCAGTTGAAGAGAAGGATGTTTCACTCGATAAATTTACTAGTGAAGTAGAACTTAAGAAGAAAGAAATAGAAAGATTAGCTAAAGAATTAGAAATTAATTTGAACATCACAAATAGAGTTAAAGATATGGAACAAAAAGCTCAAGAGCTCAAGTCGCAAAAGAAAGTTGACTCTGAAACTATTCAAACACTTCAAAAAGATTTGATAACTGAGAAAGTAAATTTCGACAAATTGAAAAACTGTATGGATAAACTTGGTATTAACGCATCCGATGTCATCAGTAAAGATGTAAATGTGGAAGAATTACTAGAAAAAATAATATCAAACACAGACTATGAAACCTTAATTAGTGAAATAGCAGCTAAAGCTAATCTAATGAAGCTTGTTCCATGTGACTGTAACCACGATGACAAGTCCAATGAAAATGACAGTCTTGTTAACCCACAAATTGAACAACTGACTGCAGATTTAGTTGCATTGCAAGCTTCTTTAGAAAGCAGTCAAGCTGAAAATGCCAAATTACAAGTCAACATAGCAACACTTAATTCTCAAAATGGTTCATTGATGTCTCAACAAATGACGTTGCATTTGGCGAATAGCCAACTAGCGGCTGAGAAAGATGAAATCATGAAACAACTGGAAGTATTGAAAGAAAAACAAGATAACCTGATGCGAGACCAAGTTGCATTGAAAACTCTTCATGAACAATTGAACACAGAATATGAAGAGTTGTTAAGTGAAAGAGAACCTATTAAACTAACCGTGCGAGACTTGAAGCTTGAAAATAGAGAATTGAGAGAAAAGTTATCTACGTTTGAGAATAAAGTTTCAGATTTCGAAAAGGAGCGCGAAAACTTGAAAGTAGAATCACGAAACCTTACAAATCTTCGAGCGGAACACTCAAAACTTAAAGATGATTTTAGAAACCTGTTCACGGCTAGCGACCGATTGAAGACTGAGTACAGAAATATGCAAGAAGAATACCGAAACATAAGAAGCGAAGTGACGCAGCTCAAACTTCGCAACACGGAGATGTCTGGTGAGATCAACACTAAAAGCGAAATAATCACTAGCATGGAATTAGAAATCAACAAAACCAACCAACATTGTGAAATGCTAATCCAGATGAACAAAAGTTTAGATGCAGACAGGCGATCTTTAATGGATCACGTTTCACAACTCCTAACTCAATACCATGAATTATTGGCACATTCCTTGAAAGATAAACAACATTACCACGAAGAAGAGAAAATGTTCGCCGATAGAGTAAACGCATTGTGCCGGCAAAAGGAGAAATTGGAGGAAAAAATAATGGAGCATTACAAAAAGTTAGACAACTGTACGACAAAGAGGCGTGGCTTTGGAGCTTCATTCGTCAAACGAGTACGCAAAGCTGGCACTGACCTCATAAACAAAGTTCCAAGTAGAAATAACAAAAGAATAGAAGACGCTAGTCGATCCAAATCGCAGCTGACACTAGCTGGTTCAGAATCAGGAGAGTCAGATCCTGGAAGTCAGGAACTAGAAAAGATGTCTAAAATATCAGACCCAGATCAAGGGTCATCGAATCCCAGTGTAGAGTCACCGAGACATAGCTCAGACTCCAGCTTCAGTCGCAGATTTGAGGACAAACTGTTGAAGAAATCTGATAACATCGATATGACTGGTTCCATTCCAAGTTTGGATTCTTCTAGATTGACGAGTGAGAGTAATTTTGTGAGAAGACTGTCCACAGCCTCCATACACAGTGGTGGGGGTGATGACGCGTTAATCAGAGCTTCCTTAAGAAGACGGCCTCACAAAGTCGTCCAACCATCATCACACAGAAACAGTTTTCAAGGCCTCGACGGAGATTCAGGCCTTCCGCAAGGTAGGCATTTTGATTATTACAGAGCAGGCTAAAACGAATTTATAATCATACATTTTTGTTAGCATTTACTTATTATTATTTTCTTTTTTTATAGCATCTACACCAACTTTTGGCACGGCCGGCACTCGACGTACGGTGTACGTAGCAGATGATGACCCAAACGTGAATATAAACTCAAAGCCACAGAGTACACCAATCAAAGAGAATCCTACATACTTGGTGTACAACAGGATCTCTACCGTAATCGGCGACGGCGCCTGTCAAAGTGTCAACGATAAGTCTAACGATATGCAACGATCGATAGAAACACCGCGCCCTGTAGACGACAACAACATACAGGATAGGGAAGATATACGGAACGAGAGGAGACCCCCAAATCGCCCAGAAAAATCTGATAACTCTAAAGAGTCCGCTATCTGGTATGAATATGGATGTGTTTAGTAATCCAATTTACTTATTAGAATGTATATTGAATGGATTTTGTGGTTGATTGCAAACAGACTGATTGATGAAATGCCTTGGATGCTGACGCCTTTGTCAGTAAGTGTGATAGCATATTGGTACTTTTATACACAGTAATTGGCAGCATTGGTGTGTAATCAGATGTGATAAAATGGACATGTACTGCAGTATTACTTTGGCATTTAATTTTGATGTACTTACAGTGAAATGACTGTATATTAAGCAGCTTTAAAACTTTGATATTACCATTCCCATGTCGGGCAAATAATTTGGTCATTAGATTTGTTAGGTTGAGTTTTGATAATTATGATTGTGAATTGGTCAGCTATTTAGTTATTATAATCAATTCTATAAATACTCCGTTGATATTGAGGCTAAATATAATTTGTAAATAAATAATAATACCTTATTTGGATATTGTTTGACCCAGGGTTGAATATGATGTGTGAATAAGAAGTGTGAGAAGAATGTGCCTTGCCAGTGAGTCTGTGACTATTATTATTTTTATGAATTATGTTCCCAGTTTGTAAGTTAACATAAGCATAATTTTCTTACGTACAAAATATACTTAACATTCGTAATTATTATATTGTATGACATATACAATTTTTTTTGAGATTCTTTTTATTTTAATTGTGACATAAGATAAGACTTTGTTTACCATGATACTATGATTAGCTATTACCGCTATGTTTATATAATTTATTTCTCATGCATATGATTTATTGTGACTAAGTTAAGTATTTTATGATGAGGTTAATTTAACCAATCATCAGTAATTATATTTGTGCATTTTGTATGCACATTAATACCTAACATACAAATAGGTAAGGTTTCCTAAAATACGAATAATGTAATTTTTTCGTTGAAAACTCTTAGTACTTCCATGACACCAATATTGCTCACTATGAATTTCTAAAGAAGTTATTAATTCTTAAAATGACTATCGAATTTTGAAGTACTTATTGAATATTGCTTATTGTTACATTAATAATCCCAAAACTGTAGTGCCTTGTATTATTTGAACATTTACTTAATATCTAATTAATCTTAGTAAAAAAATAATATAATTGTGAATCAATATTATAATAATATAATGCCCAATGCATTATTGTTTTTACAACAGTTAGTACCAAAACTGGTACGTTTTTAGTTGAACTTGTAATTTTATACCTCACACAGAAGTATTGATTTTCGTGCTTTACTTTTTTTAAATGCTTGATCTTACAAATTTCTTAAGCATTATATTGAAAAATTGTTTATCTGGTGCTGTCAATATGATTTCTAGGTGATTCTAACAGTTTCATATAGTTATAAAAAAAGATTGTATTGTTACATCATAAACTTGATAATGTACACACATTCATTTGATATTGTAGTAAATATATTCCCAACTGATAAATTCATGCAATAAGTTTTTCTGAACTGGTAGTCTGATACATATTTAATTGCACATTCTAGTATAATAAACGCCTCTCACCGAATTTATTTATACATATTAGCTGATTTATTACTGGAATACTTTATACAGTACAGTTTTTTAAATAAATATGAAATGTCATGCTGTTTTTATTTTATTGTGAATTCCTAAAATCATTTACATTTTTGCAGTCTATATATTTTCAACTATTTTTTTTTTTTACTTTTCACACGTGGCTGGCTAACCCCAGGTGTAGGTGTATGTAGGTGAATGACGTCCTAAAAGAAATTTTCAATGCAATGTGTTGTGGCAGGTGCACAGCACCGTTGCATATCAAGATCTATCTGGAAAAACGACATAGAACAGCTGCATATTGAATGGTATATCGACGGCGAAGTGCCAATATGTACCTCCTATCTAACATTTTTTGTGAAAATCACTCTCTTATTGTAATGAGCTTAAGGGTTAATGTTGCTTAGTTTAGTAAAACCTCCGTAGTGAATTTTTGCCTGCAACCATATAAAACTAAATACTAGAAATACCTCCTAAGTCCTAAGCATATTTTTTTTACGGAAATATCTCCTATCTTTCAAAGTCGTTACACGTCTGCACGTGTCCCATATTCGACGCCGACTAACCGTTTCGTGCGGCGCTCAGCGGTCATTGAATACACAAAAAATGGCATTATAAACTTCAAGACAAACTTCGATGATGATTGGTATGAGATGCCAGGAAGACCAAAAAAAAATGGTTCAATAAACTAATCACCTTTGCGTACTGCTCCGATCGCCATTGCTGCTACCAAATTTAATCATCTTCAACAGTTTAAGGAGGTTTTGCCAAGAGATTGTCACCTGTTTTATGACAACTTAGCTCAGGATTGATCATTTTCAATTACCAAGAAAACCTACGAGGGTGAATCAAAAATTCTTGGAATCAATATTAAAAAATGCAAAGGTTTAAATAATTATATTTTATTTTTCTACATAATCTCCCTCCAATGCAATGCATTTATAATAACGCGTTTCTAACTTCCTTATTCCTAATACCTACATTTCGAGATTACGCTTGGAAATTTCCAAACGTCGTTTTTTGGTTTCGTCGGTTAACATTCGTGGCACCCATCTTGCAGACACTGTTTTGAACCCCAGTGAATCAATTAAAATGGATTGAACGCTACCAAAAGATATCTTTAGGATCTCAGCTATTATATGTTTTATAGTCATTCTTCTGTATTCCAAAACCAGATTCTCAACCTTTTTGACATTTTCTTCTGTACGGTACGGAGGTTGAAGGCCGCCCAGAACGCGGGTCATCTTTACAGCTTGATCTACCTCTTTTAAATTCAGCCACCCAGTACGCAACCGTAGAATAGGGTACAGCATCACCCCCTAATGTCTGCTGAATGTCCAAAAAAATTTCCTTCGTAGACATTTTTTTCAAACTGAGATATTTTATCACCGCACGTAACTCACTTTTATCCATAGTTTTAGCTTCTTAGCAACTCGTTGCACAAAAAAAAATATTACATGCGAACGAACTGACAAAAACAAGTGACAGTCTGCATAAATATAGTGTGATATACACTCTTTAATTTGAATATCGATTTTGATCCAAAAAGGTTCCATATATATGCACTTCTAAGAACTTTTTGATTCACCCTCGTATTGTTGTGTACCTACATCGAGTTGATTGATCTTTAAAGTTAAAGAACGAAGTTTATTTTCTAATTTCATAAAGTCTGATTATTTTTCGTTTCTAATCTGCAGTATCTACATTTAAATGTGTTAATAAAGTTTGATTATTTGATTACATCTAATAAACATACCATTTATCATGGATTTTTGAATTTTTTATTCAAACGATTTCCTACTATCTGTATTTTAAATATAATAAATTAATGATTACTTTCCATACAATACCTCCTAACTAACGATATACTTACTAAATCTATTTATAAATCTATAAATGTATTGCTATAATGTAATAATTATGTCATTTTCCCTAGAAACCTGGGAGTACAGGCATATTACCTATATTGTTAATCTTCTAATAATACAAAATATAAAAGCTTGTATTTTATCAGTGGTACAAGTTTTTAATCACATTAAACTTACAGCTAATACATGTCAAATTATAATAATGCAATTAAAGAGATCCATTACAATTCATATCAGTCTTGACTTCCCACTGTAATACTGGACAGGGTTGTAGGGGAACTTTGAATGGGTGGCCTGACACTACTGCCTTTCTGCCAGGTTCCACTTTGGGAGGTAGGTGAGATATTATACACTGAAAAAAAGGCATATTTATAATATTTGACGAGGATGATGACAAAGGGAGTGTAACAATGAATATATTTTTTATGTAAAAAAAACTGCAGTGTCATATCAGTCACCAAGATTTTGAATTGTTTTCCAAGGAAAATAGCGCCAGTAGCTCAGCTAGTTAAGGTGTCGCGATCATCGAGGCTAAGCAAGGTCAATGCGGACGAAGTTTGGATGGGTGACCATGCACAACACTGTCCCGTTACATGTATGTTAAATTGTTGGTCCCGGCTGTTAGTCTTAGTCAAACACTTGTTAAACCAAGTCAGATGTCTTCAGGCAGCTTTAGAACTCTCAAAACCAGAGCTTGGCCACTTAGCTCATATGAACGTGAAGAAAATATGAAGCCTGCTCAATACATACATTATATTGAAAAATATTTGTTTTACCTTTGGTCTTTCACTATCAGTCGACATGTAGCCAATGCACATAGTCTTTGTAGTATGTCCCCATAGAAGCTCTCCTTCACCAACTTGTGAATCAAATTTCAATGCTAGTGTTCCCCCGAGCCTTTCAGGAACATCCCACAGGAAAGGGGAATTAATAAAGTTTTCCTTTAAACACTTATCCAGACCCAATGTAGGAGTGGGGTCTAATAAGCTCTCAGCAGTGTTTTTGGCAAGCTGTGTTCTAATCAAGTGTTCCCCACAGCCAGAAGTACAAGATGCTATTGATGGCTGCCTACCATCTCTACTCATAACAGCCCATACACCACTTCCAAATGAGGCTGCCTGTCCCACACGGCCCTCATGCTTCAAGGAAACTCCACCAGAACTAGCTCCTGATGCAACTACACCGTTTGAATCAACGCATATTGCTCCAACTGTGTCTAAAGGGCTAAACTTGATATCATTCTGTATGGAATATCTTTTTAACTTTCGTTTACAGTGTTTGTAGTTTCGGAATGCTCTCGTTGAGATCATTTTGAGATCATCTACTATTTCTAAGCCCATTCTCTGTGCCCATGTTTTAGCTCCATGGCCGGTTAGGATGCAAGGTGGTACACGGCCTAGGGACAGATTGTCACATTGTTTCAAACAAAGATGCTTAGCCAGTGATATAGGGTTCCATACATTTGACACTGCACCACATGCTCCAAAGTGCAATGTCTGTCCATTCATGATAGAAGCATCACATTCTACGGATCCATTCCAGCTGAGGTTAGACCCATAGCCGGCATTAGTCAAAGCACTGTTTTCTAATTCTGAAATAAAATACAAAAAAGAGATGAGTTACCACTTAGCCAGGGCCAATAAGGGTTTCCGTTTGCAGAGATGGCAATGAATAAAATTCTATTATGGTGTAAACTTGAAGTCTCTCTATTTATCTATCAATATATCTTTGTGATGAGATGTTGTTTGTCAGTCTGGACAAACAAAAATTTTTGTAGCTGCATTCATAGCCCAAAAGACATGCCTACGTGCAATTACAGGTCTTCATCAAACAGATTCTTGTGTACCTTTTTTTTTAAATATCAAATGTAGATTTATCATTGATCTACATTTATAAGGCATCTCTTGAACTGTTTGACATTAACTTATTGTATTTATTTATTCATTGACATTTTAATATTGTAATTTTATGACACATTCAATTATTTCTGCTGCTGACTGTAGTTATTGACTTTTTTTACTAAAGTAAATATGTAGATCTTGTTATGACAGTGAGTATAATTGATGGTGCCACCTGTACCAATTAGACAAAATGTATGTTATAATTAATCAATTTTCTTACTGACAATGTTATCTTGAATGCCTGACGGTCAAAATAGAGGGCCACCTTAATGAAAAATAAATATATGATTTGATTTTGGTGTTAAATTATGTATCAGTATAAAATATTTACAAATATGTAATATATCAATTATGTGTGTAATTAACCATAATTCAAACTAGAAATGGTTTAGTATGGGGCTAATCAGCAGTGTGTGAAATGTGTAAATAATAATATTATTCAAACTTTTAATTTGTACCTTAACAAAGAATTTTCCAATGTGTCAGGTAACAAAAATAGTCATTTGTTTTTCTTAACTCAAGAATTTTTAAAAATTTGAATACCTATTATGGCTTTTTCTACAGCTTCCACAGCATTGCCACCAAGGCTCAAAGCTTCCACTGCTTTTCTGCATGCTACATAGCAAGTCTTTTTGTACTCTTTCTTGAGAGAATCACTATGATAGCCAGCACCTAAAAACCGGGGGAAGATATCATTACATTCAGTCATTCAGTGGATAGTGATGATCTTAAGCATGCATAAATAAGTAATTAATTCGTTTTGTATAGTGACTTACCACAGTGTACAGCTATGAACCCATTCATATTGAAATCCTGGATCACGTTGCGCTGAGTGCATTAAAATATATTATGGATTTTCATTATTTACCCCCAGACCAAAGATTCGATGTAGTTTCTGGGTGGAATGCATAACAAATCATTGTATATAGTTATCGATTATAGCATCAACTAGCCACATAAAAGAGAACTAAGTTTTACGTATTCCAGAATTTCCAGATGAAATCAATTGTCTATCTGTATTTTATTTGTAACACAGAGCAGCAAAGCAAAGATGTTCTAGTAAAAAGCAAACTATGTTATTTCCACAGACTATTAATGGTTCTTTTATCTCGTTTCGGTTTGTGGTTAAGCATGAAGAATAAAGTAGTAAGTGAAGTGTGAACGACTTGGAAAATTCTGCTGGTTGCATGGCCCTATACAGCTTTTAATAATTAAATTACATTTTAAAATTATTTATTAAATTATGCAATTATTAAAAGGTTTCCAACATGACGATTAATACGCGGCCTAATTTTAGGCAAAAGTGTGGGGCTACCTGTAGACTCAGATGAAGTCCTTACTCTGAGCCCGTAGAGTCCCGACCGCAGAGACTGAGATAGCAATGTTTAGGTATTTGCTTTAAATAGATAAACCAAGTGATTTCTCCAGTTAGATCTATAGCTTCATGGTCCACGCCGTAGATTCCACGCAAACTTACTAGTCTAGTCAACAAGTGCTTTTTTGGTCAACTTTTTTCAGCAGTCTCCGAAAATTATGATTGAGGTGTCATTCGATTCGGAATAGCATCTACCTAGATAGTTTTCGAAAAACAATGAAGTTCCGCTAATAAAAATTACAAAAGTTATTAACAATTAACTAAAAAAAAAAAAGGGGTTTAGTTTTTGCAAATATCTCGTAAACTAATAAAGATTTATCAAATTTGAAAAAAGTTTCAGAAAAAGGAGGAAATTTCCTAAAAAAGGTACGACTTCCGGAATTGTAGGACTATTATTTATAATTTTCCCAGCGGGTTGAAAATACGCCCGAAAACGGGTACTCCGGCTTGCGCAAGCCACGCCTCCTTCGGACCTTGCATGAATAGACATTATTTAAACTTATTAAATATGAAAATTAAAATTTGAAAAAATTCATGTGCCTACAAGATAGATCAGTAAACAATAATCCGTGGTCAAAAAATGTTTATCGCGATTTTTCAATAAGTTATCTATTAATTCATTAACAATTTTTTGTAGGACGAACATTAACATTGCAAGTGCGATAATTGTTAAACTATTAATCTAGGATTTTTTTCCTTTCGTGGAGCTATTTTCCAAAGGTCTTAGAATAGATTCCCGTTGGAAAAATTAAAAAATTGAAAATTTTCATTTTGTAATTTACAATTTACTAAGGTGAATAATTAAACATTGTAAAAAGTCTAATGTGCAAATTCAAAACAGATTTGTACAAAGTGCCTTCACTTTCTACGAATGCACACTATCTATCAACCACAGGAAACTCTACTGCTAACTAAAATAGATTGTTTAGAGCTGTTTTTTTCTTATCTGTGATTTATAGCATCACAATAGTTTAATTTATGCTTCTTTATAGTGACTACTGAATATTTCATAAAATTATATCTAATATTGATTCAGACATCTATGCATACATGTTCCAGCTAACCATATCTACCGTTTTTATCATTCTAGGCATTCAAAAATACATGCTCTTCAAGCAATGAAAATTATAATTAAGCCAATGAGCCCTATGATATGGAGTAAAGTTTACTTTCATTTTTTTTTTGTAAGTGTTTCAATTATGTAGATAGCACAGAAAAACCAATTAATACTCACTACAAGATTTTTAATATTTATAATAATATATTGAATTAACAGTTCTTAATTTTATGTACAACAATATATATTAAGAAATATTAAAATTGAGGTATTCATGTGTTAAAAATGATCTGATTTCTACTTGATTGTTTTGCCAGTTGCCATAACACCACCAACTAAAGCAGCGATGGTAAATCCTTGGGCCACAATACGCAGTCGCATCATTTGCTGAGACATTTGCTTTCTACCAGTCCTAAAGCACCAAAGACCATATGAAAGAGCAGCAGCCGTTGCAAAACAACCTGAAAATTACAATAATTATTAGATATTTCACAACTATTGCTTAAAATTATGTAAGACCACACTGGAAAATTTGTGTCAAGTGCCATTCAGATATTCGTACGAAATAGTTTATTTATAAACCCCACTAATTTATGAAGGTATCAAGATAGTGTTCTAATAGTTAATCCTTGCTCTAAGATGTGTTATACCACATTCACCTCAGACATGACAATAAATTAATTGTTGCCAATGCTTTCGTGATTCATCAGTCTGATTAATTTCAAAAAAAGGAAAAAATATATACAAACCAATGGGTACAAATGGGTTTTCAGTGAATTTTCTTGTAAATTTATCTTTGGTAGTTTCAATAGCAGGAGTTCCCAAATTCATATCTTGTCGTAACTGTATCCAGTCCAGATCTGTAGGCTCATTTTCTGAAGCCATGTTGTTAACTTTATTTTATTTATTGAATAATTCAAGAATGCAGTTTTCAGGCAAATTTCAAAGTATCTAAGCTAAGGTAAATCGCATGATCACAGAAATATTTTTATTGCGATTGATTAGTGCTTACTGACACTGACAGCGATTTCAGACATGACATTGATGAAAAATATTTTTCTGTGACATTGATTGAGACATTTGATGAATTTGTTCTTAGCTTACACATGACAGGTGTCAGACATTCAGCCATTTTTGTTTTGGATTCTGATTGATTTACTTGGACCTTGGGGTGGTGTAGTTTGCTTTTGTTACATTCATAATATTATAATGGTGCGTTTTTTGTGTGCTTCCACTCAATTTCTCGCTGTGAGTATCAAGTAACTCTATTAAAAACTAGTTAGACTATTTCTATGTATGTATCAAGTGTCTATCTTTGTAACATTGACACGCAAACGCAATGTAAGAAATGGGTTATGTACGTAATTGTTTAGTCGTCAAGAATATTGTATTGTACAGTATGAACTGTTGTTACAGTATTGCGTTTTCCTCTAAACATATTTCTACTTGTTCTATCCTTTAAACTCATAAGAATGGTATCTGTTGACCTTACAAAGTTGAATTAACTCATTCTGAATTTGTATCTACCTTCTTATTTTAATTATATATTGGGCAGTTTAAAACTGCATAAACACAAAATAATGCCTTGGACACTAAAATAAATTCATTTGGATATTTAGTTTTGTTTACGTTCATTGGTGAATGGGGAAAGAGTATGTACCTACCATGTGTTAAAATAGATGTGAATAACAAACAATGAATCTACTAGTTGTAAACAGAAACTCGGCAGCTTCGTCGGTATTCATATTTTTTCTAGATATCATGAAAGTGCTTAATTTTAGGCCTTAATGTTATTTCTTCATGTGGAATGGTATGAAATGTAAATTTTCTCACATAGAACTATAGTAATGATTTTAATTGTTATCTGGTCTTATTATTAAACATTATTAAGTATTTTATTGTTCAGATTTCTTGTCCAACTAATTTTAGATATTCTTTATTGTAATTTTTCCCCTTTATGAGATTTAGATCCATGTTAGTTATGAGCTTTTTTATTGGTAGCATCCTGTGAAAATCCTTCTTAGAGCTAAAGAAAAGATGAAAGTTGTGTATTCCAAATGCACAATGAAATCCAGACATTAACATACATTGTAGGTACTATAATATAATGTAGGTACTGGTAGGTAAAAAAAATATGACAGAGGTTCATTTCAAAATGTATGTGTAATTGTAATCGAAATTTTACCTATGGCTATTAAAAATTCATTTATGTTCCTTGTAACCAAACATTAAATAATAGAAAACTAAATTTTTAATTTAATGTTATTTCAGAAATAAAATAACTTTTATACTTACTCAATGACAATGAGTATGAACTCATTGTCTGAATTGACAACCTGTAGTAGTTTGTGTTAAATCAAATCAAATCATCGTTTATTGCAAACTAAGTCCATACAAAAAATAATAAAAACATAAAATTTTAGTCATCCCATACAAATATTAAAAGTAAAAAATAATTAAATAGTTGAACTATCACTTTATTTTTGCAAAATATTATAATTTTTTCAAAAGGAAAGTTTCCATGTCTGAATTTCACTCTGGTTTTAGAATGCACTATTAAATCTTTGCTTATTTAATTTCACAGTCTGTTGTTAAAAATCTTTGTATAATGCCACAAAGTAACTAGCAAAAATATTCATAAAGAGCTCTATGATATTTCATGACAAATCACAAAAATGATAATTTGTACTAACTGTTCTAATGTTCCTTTGTTTCAGATGGCTTTGTCGAATTTAGTCTTGATTTCTTCAGAGTCCCAGAGGGTGTCTTGAGGACAACTTTAGTTGCCAATTAATTTAAGTCTACTTATAGTATAACTCTCACTATACAAGTCTACTTGTTTTTAAAATGTTGTCATTCAGTATTACCTACTGAGGCAATCTTATCATTTCTGCTCATGATAAAGAATATTCAGTCTTGAAATAGGAGTATTTCAAGTCAGTTGTGTTGTTATTAATAAGATTTATTTTTTTCTCTGGTCTTTAAGTTATAAAAAAGTTTGCAATAATGGCATCAAGTGACCCCGAAATTAAGGATGGATTCACACTTCCTGTTTGGATGAAAACCAAGCCTACAAGGTAAGTTATTTCTTTTATTACTTTGATGTTTGTCACAAGTTGTGCATTAACCATTTAAAAAGAAATTAAAACTTGGTCCATTTTATTCTAAATAATTGCTAGCTATTTTTGCATTCATTGTGTTAAGGAATACAGGTACATAACTTTATCAATCTATTGTAGAATTGTGATTTCATTTTGAGCTCTATTTATAGATTTGCTTGATAGCCTGATAACATGTATTTAAAGATAATAAAAGATGTTCAAATAAATTTATGTATACAACAGTAGGGATACAAATCCATCAACAGTAGGGATACAATTCCTTACAATTTTCTTGAATATTTATTTATCTATTTTTGTTTCACAATATTACTCATATGATGTGAAACTAAAAACAAGCATACAAAATGCAGCCAGTGTTGCCAAAAAAAAGTAAGGATAGCAGATGATAATCCTTTATGCAAAACTATGCATCTTAAGCTGCTGTTTTTTTATTCAGTGTTGATATAACACTGTTGAGCTTCGTAATTCTCACAGCTTATGTAACTTATTAATTTTCTTACATTAAATATTATCAGTAAAGTCATATCATTGTTATTTCATAGCAACAAGATTATAGTATATGCCAATTTATATATAACTAGAGCACCCCATGGTGTTTCCCGCATTACACCGGCTTAAAAAATACCCAATGTGTATCCCGGTATTCCCGGTTCTCAACTATCTTCATACCAAAATTGAATCGAAACCAATACAGCCGTTTATTATTAACTATGTACTAGCGAGGGAATCTCAACTAAACACGACGCAATACTAGGACACCTCCTGTTAATTTAAATAAAAGTACCACAACATCTGACACAATCACAATGGAATATGCATGCCAGCGACCCAATACCGTGCTCCGTTACATTAAAGAGCTTGGATGGTTAAGGTAGGCTCGTAGGAAAAATGCACAAAACCCCCCCCGCAAGTTGTCAGTACAGGTCTGACTGTCCCCATCATAGATTGAATAAGAATACAGCCATTTGAGTGTAAAGGAAACACTCCCACTTATAAACTTTCGCTTGTATAATATTAGTGCGGTATCACGGATTAATGAACAAAGCTACACAACTATTAAATAGTCAGACTGCGATAGAGGCTCCTTGTGACGTCACACCTGTTTGTTTGGTTACACATTATCGCGAATGCTTACCAATCGTGATTTAGCTTTTAGCACATTTTGTTATCATCACTAAATGCAAATGAATGCAAAAAAAATGACAGTAATAGAATTTGTAACAAGGTAATACCAATATTTGTTATATGATGCTGTTTTAGTAACAAATGGTAATCTTATTAATTTTTCTTTGTGCTGCAACTGACTTAAGTTCGCTTTGTTTTTATTCATAAACTAATTCACGTACTTTCTTAAATATACTGTCCGATGCTTTCTTCTAGATTCTAAGGCTGGCTGCACATGAACTATATACCACAGCCACCTAACGCCATATCTTACACCTTTCTCCTCGCTTCATTGACCATAAGGCGATAATAAGTACTATTAAAATGGTCTGAAAATATATATCACTCGATGTGGACAGTCTTAAGATGGGTAACTGTACACAAGACTTTCTTAAAAAAAAACACACGGTATTTTCATCCAAGCGCTAACGTAGCCCGGATCTAGATTCTATAAATCTGGGCTGTTAGTTTTAGTACAAGCAGTTGTTAAGCCAAATTAGAAGCTTTCTGGCGGCTTTGAAAACTCGACAATAGAGCTCGGCCACTTTGCTCGAACGATAAAGACAAAGAAAATAAATATATTGTGACCACAGACCGCAAGTGACTATCTCGTGCGATCGCTTCGTTTGCAGCCCGTTCTAGCAAAATCGCGGCATTTGTGGTTGTCATGTATGACCAGTGTGCGACAAACCTTAAACTTCATGAAGATATTGTGATATAAACCTCAGGCCTTGAATTTGATGAAGTTTTCGTGTTATAAACCTCAGGCCTAGAAGTTGATGAAGTTTTCGTGTTATAAACCTGAGGCCTAGAAGTTGATGAAGTTTTCGTGTTATAAACCTCAGGCCTAGAAGTTGATGAAGTTTTCGTGTTATAAACCTGAGGCCTAGAAGTTGATGAAGTTTTCGTGTTATAAACCTCAGGCCTTGAACTTGATGAAGTTTTCGTGTTATAAACCTCAGGTCTAGAAGTAGATGAAGTTTTCGTGTTATAAACCTCAGTTATTAAACTTGATGAAGCTTTCGTGTTATCAACCTCAGTTCTTAAACTTAGTTAATTTTATCGAGTATAGTAGTAGTATAGTAGTTTATAAACGTAAATCGTCAAAAACATGTTAAAATATGCTTGCCAACTTTCCAGTAAGATCTACAAGGAACATTATTTACTGAGTAGTTTTCCTTGTATTTGTTTGTCATGAACAGGATCGGTAAAAATAACAATCTATATTTAATTTTATTGCCTTGTTCTCACGTGTGAGGTAGAACTGCTCGCAGTTGTTTACTCAAGTACTCTTTGTCTAGATAGTTTGATCTAATCAATGCAAAGGCTACTTTGAAACCTTGGGGAGCATTTCACAACACAGAAATATGTGATAGCCTTCGAGGCCGACCAGTTACGCAGCACTGTACAAAAGGAATGTTCTCTAAAATATGTGCTGTATCGCGGTACAGTACAGTTTTTACAAATAATTGAAAATGTTACCGTCGCAATAAATTCCACAAAAATTAATCATATGATTTTATTCTTCAACAACAGCTTTTTCTTCTTTTTTTAATACTCAATACAAATTCGAATTAATTGATATACTGACGTATTTCGCTCCCACTTCTGGGACTCGGGACCTTCTCTCATGAGGAGTGAGATATAGTCCATAATCCACTAATCTGGCCACACACGTCTTCGAATATTGTGGCCCTCAAACATGTCGGTTTCCTCACGATGTTTTCCTTCGGACTGGGATCGAACTAGGAGCCGTCAGTTTGATAACCAGGCGTTTCCCCACCGAGCCACACTCGCGTTTTCAACCTAGGCACAGATTACTTAATACTACCTAGGCTTGTATATTGTAGGTACTTTTCGATTGTTATCTAGAAAGTTCAAAATTTAAAATCAGTTGATATCGGCTAAATATACTTATTTGACTGTTGTTTTTCACGTTTGCATATCAAGGTCAAATTTCGTCATCGATAAAAATGATTGATGCTTGTGATTATGATTGCCGATTTCTTTTTGTGTCTTTTTAGTGCATTGTTGGACTTTTCAATACTTGCATTTCTTTTCCATGTTCTATAATTTATCTTTTATTTTCTCGTATATACTTTTTAATTATGAGGCAATATAAAGTTTTGTATGTTGCTTTTTACCCGACATCACTATGAGTGTTATGTTTTACGCAAGTATATATATTAAGTATATGTATGTTTTTTATTTTGTTTACTCTTTTCAATTCAGACTACATTTTGGTTGTCTTTTTATCTAAAAACACATAACGTCTCGTGTCAAAGATAGGTTTTGATAACGAAATATACTTACTTATAACTTATAGCATTTCGTTTTAATGTTTGCTATATGCAAAATGTCGGTATTTGTAACGAGATATTTTGATACGGTAACGGTTGAATAAAGTAACCTATGACAATGCAATCAGCGTAAGAGCTATATATTCCACAGTTGAACCGAGTTTGATCATTCTTACGTTCATAAATAGGTAGCTAAATGTTCTCAAATGGTCATAGATATCTCTTCGGATAGACGCGAATTAACTGCAGGGTGCCACTAGTATGCCATAATGTGGATTGTTGACCATGCACAAGACTTTCTTTTATTTATATTTACATTTATTTACATCGTATCAACAAAAATAATATACAAAATGAAAATTCACGTTAGAAATTAAAATAAATTTAAATAAGGCGATTTTAAAGAGTGGCCTTCTCATCTGTATGCTACCGTGAGTCGCATGACACGTTAAATTGTAGGCCAAGGCTGTATAGTCTTAGTACAAGCAGAGGTCTTCGGGTGGCTTGAAAACTCGACACCAGAGCTTGGCCACTAAGCTCATGCGAAGAAAAATAATACTAATCCCACTTATATTATAAAGACAAAAGTTTTTGTTTAAGTGTGTGTGTGTATGTTTGTTACTCTTTCATGTTGAAATGACTGAACCGATTTTTATGAAAATGTGTGTTGTCATAGCGTATACTGTGGATTAACATATATTTATAAGCTACTTTGTAATCCAAATTAAAGCGGGTAACATCGCGAGGTCCAGCTAGTATTATAAATGCTAAAGTTTGTGTGTATGTCTGTTACTGCCACGCACTTTGTTATAGAGATACCCAAGACCCTGGTTGTAACATACAGGCAACTTTTTATCCCGGATTAACGCTGGCAACAGCGCGGGGCGCAACTAGTGCATTCGTTCGCTGTAATAGTTTTTAGTGTTATTATAGTTAGTGTTTATCAGTTGTCCACAGCAACACCGCTTGTCCTGATAACAGAATATGTCAATATTATCCGCTGGAGAATATCATTGGTACCTATTTTTTGACATCATCACCCCACACGCGTTTTCTTATCGGTCTTTGTTTTATTAACTCGTGATAAGGGAGTTTTAATCGTAAATAAATAAGCTTTATTGGCACCTACTTGCGATTTTCTGGAAAAACAAGCTGTTTTCTTTTAAATGTGTCCCAGTACTTTCTGAAATTCTCTGTGAAAAACTGGTCGGTCCTTAGATATTATTTGATGTCAAGATAATACTTGTATATGGTTTTGATCCGAGAAAAACTTTTTTTCTTAAATATATCTAATAAATTATAATCGTGACGGAGGGAAGTGGTTTTGTTACCCAAGTGTAATCACTTGTAATTTTTTTACTCGTTTTGCTCGTTACACTGAATGCTGTGATTTTAGAGGATCTATTATACTAGTATACTACTAGTATAATAGATCCTAGTATACTACTAGTATAATAGATCCTCTAAGGCTGTGACTAACTGTAATCGAATAAAATATATGACTTGGGCATACGGCTAGTGTAGGGAAAATAAAGATAACTTATACCTATAAAATTAGGGCCTATCAAAAATCATCTCGTAAGTTTTGTTAGATCCGATATAAAACATGTTAATAAGACTTATAATAAATAATTAATCTTCTTCGTATCTATTGTATATTTTAATAAATTTCCTTCCTAGTAGCTGAACTAATACTTACCATATTGTTTACTATTAAACAATGTGATCCTATTTGCATGGATGAATAATACATATTGACTCTTGGTGCAATTATACGTAACACGAATCGACAATGTAACACATATGTATGTAAGGGAGTGTTTTTGTTTTGAACTTTTCGATATCGATCATGCATAATGCATATAGATATTATACATGGTATAAACATCTGACGTAACAAAAAACAACGAAGGTACTACAGTTTCAGCATAAATGTTTAGAAACGATATCTCCAGAACTGAATAAAGCAAGGCGTAGCCATAAATTAAACGTTGTTATTGTAAGTTTAATCCACAACTTATCTCATTTGCCTATCGTTTGCTCGCTTAACGCTTGTGTGTTTTTCTATCCTATGTCGTATCCGGAAAATTCCACATCGCAATATAATGATAAGTACTGGTTTAACGACTCTTATATTCTAATTTTACAAAAGCTGTTAGGTTTGAACTCGCCTCCAATAGCTCGTGCCAAGAACAGAAACTGCGTGGCTATTCCTAGCCGTTGTCTTCAACCTCTGCCTGTTGACGTAAAATACGTAGTCATGTGCCTGTAAATTTTTCAAAGGGGAGTGCGCTAACCGACCTCTGTTATTGGTTATTAGCTCGTGACGTCACCACGAACTGTGTTTATTTTCAAACTTGTTTTCGCGCCTCGTTTGCAAATTAATCGTGATAAGATAAAATAACTCTGTGATTTCGCAACTCGTATAAAACTCGATTGCGATGTGTAAACGTTTTCAGTTCCCTGTATGACTTTGTGTTTAGTACATTATAATCTTTACTGGAACTTGAGTTGTGGCCCGTCGCTCGCGCTATTAATAGATTATTCGAGATTGCAGTTGCATATAGCGGCTTGTACCAGTTTTAGTTTGAATTAACTTTACAACCATGTTCAGAAAGAGGAGCGTCGTGGCTCAATTCAACAGCGTCTTATCGTGAGTGCCATTACTCCCTCTTATGTCTTATTTTGATTCCTAATCGGCACGAGAGGCTATTGTTCTCATAGTGGTATCATAATATTAAACAAGTGAATTAGCTGGTAGATAAATGCGAGTGCCCATTGGAAACGGTACGATTTAACATCTTGTCTTGTCTGCAGGGACTTCGAACCTTTCGCGGCGTCCCCACCGGCACCCGAGGATTCATTCTTCTACCTCCGCTACCCGAAGTCTGACGTGCTGTTCGGAAAGTTGAAACAGGAGCAGTCGCAAGTGTTCACCGACAAGAAGGAAGTGACAACGGCCAGCGTGTACAACATCGTTAAAGAGAAGGACTGGTCGAAGCACACCAAGCCGTGCCAAGACGTGCTCCACGGCATCGCGCCAATCAACACCGCCGGTGAGACATACTCGATGTATTTTAGTATTTGGACTAGTTGCATGCGGTATTCTCCGCCGAGTATGATGCGATAATCTAGACCTAGGGTACATTCATCTCGCGATAGTCTCATTGGCAATGAACTTAATTCCTTCGAATCTGCGTTGTTGTCTGTAGATATTATGTACCTAAGCATCTGTCGGCACCGTTCCAAGCGAGCAAAATTTCCAGTATTCTATTATCTCGTTACCGTTCTTGTTTATTATGTAGGAGCTGTCAATCTTCGTGTCGGAGATTGTGTGAATGCCAACCGAAACTAATCAACCAGGAACTAGCACTGGTTAATAGATTAATGGAGTACAGACTGGGAAACTTCCTTGTCGGGCAGTTGATATGTTTGATTTGGTGAATCACCTTAATATTATGAACCTTATTGATTTTATTAGTACACTCCTAAGATAAAGGATATAGACATATAATTTTAGTATGAAGAAGTAGTTTCAAAGTAACTGAAAACGTAAATACCCCTTTAACGTAACTAAATGAGTTATTTATTCATGAGTTTAGCTGGCATCTATTCTATTATTACTACTTGAGGAGATTCTACCACTGCAGTCTTTATTTTGTTATTCAGGTCGACAATAAAAAATATCATGTTTTTATTCACTACTAGTATGTCAAAATATTTTAGCATTAATTTAAAAACATTTATACAAGTAGGCACTTATAAGTGAACTTCTAGTGACCTTAGATTGTCAAATGTTAAACAATTCTTGTGATACGTTATCCAGTTTACAAAAATTCTGAACTTGGGTAGTTTATTTTTTCTGGGTCTTTTTACCTTATTGAAGCCGTGCAAAACCTTAAGGTACACGGCTGGTTAACGCCATACTGAACCATTTCTAGTTTGTGTTATGGTCGCTAACACAACTGATATACTACATATACATACATTATAGTTTAGAGATACATGTTTAACACCCAGACCAACAACCAACAGATTTAGTTAAGCACAAATATATTGACCATGCCGGGAATCGAACCCGGAACCTTCTGATTAGCAGTCCGGCATGGGAAACTTTACGCCAACGAGGTCGTCAAACCTTACAGAAACTTTTCTTTAACATTGAAAAATCATATTTTATTATTAATCGCTGTACAGTATTTTAATGTTTCTTATAACATTTCAGTAAACTCGGTAACACCAAAGCCGAAGCCAGCTGGCACTGATGATGGCTTCAAAGGCGAAGGCGCTGCTTGCGGAACTTCTGTTGTCAAGGTTGGTACTTCTTCTTCATCATCATCATCCACAGCCCTCTTTATCCCACTGCTGGGATAGGCCTCCCTCTGCATGTGCCTCCTGCGTCGATCTTGTGCAGTCCTCGTCCAGGTGGGACCTGCGAATTCAGTGATATCGTCAACCATCTCGCTGGTACTTCTTAATCATAATCAACCCCTCTCACTTATACCCGCCTTCCACGGAAAGAGGTGAGCCCAGTAATCGGAACTGAGTTAATAAAAAAATGACATTCCAAATGCAACGTGAAATGGCATTCCACAAAGACAGAGTTTTGAGTGGTTTACCTGATAAGGGCAATCTAAAGTTTCCTGGAAGAGATCGCTCTTAGCAATAACATCGCCGATTGTGGCCCAGCACCTAAGAATGTGTTCCGGTAGCCTCTTTGAGAGCCAGTTGTGCCAGAGTGTCACAACTCGCTCGTGTGGTTGCGCGCCCTGCCTAGCTGCAATGATAAGAAACAAAAACGATTTGATGAGCTTCTACTTGGTGTATTATTTTATATTGGAAAAATAACCAGAGAGTCATTAAAGAGTTGATCAATCTGCTTACTATTAGTTACTTAAGTAACTCTAGTTTATTTACTGATAACTCTTTGGTTTGGTTGTTGTTGTTTTTGGTCTTATCATTGCGGCGCGTGACTGATTTTCATATGGTGCAAACTCTTGTCCCGGATTTAGATGTTTTGCACGTGTATTGTTATGTTTTAAGCATTCTAGAAACAAGAGACAATTGTAGAGGGATGTGATTGTGTAAATTTACGTTTCTGTTGACTTGTCAAGGAGGCAGACATCTGGAATATTTTCAAAGAAAATTTTCCCATACATGCACAATATTTATGTTTATACTTTGTTTTACACCCGATACTAACGGTTAACACTGATAACCTGAACATATATATGTATAACAGGGGTCTGTCACTCGCCAACGAATGATTAATCACTTGGATTAATTTACTTAATTGCGCTTATCATTACGGTTTTTTAGGACGTGTTATTGATGAAACTTTAACCTTGTGTTACATCATTTACGACAATTTGCAATCTAATACTTGACAGTCATTTTGTGGGTTTATTATTCAGTTTACATCTTGTGAGCTAGCGTTCCTTTGGCGTCTAACCAGAGTGTAAAGTAATTGTCTCACTCTGTCTCTCTCTCTCTCTCTCTCTCTCTCTCTCTCTCTCTCTCTCTCTCATGTAAGTCACAAAAACTTAACTTGCGACACATAACATATCCACTTACATATATTCCTATCATTCTTCTAGGTTTCCAACTTTCCAATAGCAATAAACGCCCTTCCCAGTTTTTTGTTGCAATTTCATGGCCAGTAACTGGCGCTTCCATGCGTTAAATCTAGTCAAACCATTGTGTTCAAAGATAACAGTAGTTTAGATAATATTGGGGCTGTATCACTCTATAACTGTACCTACATTCAACAGCGAGTTTTAATAGACATTCCATCTTAATCTCTGTAGACGTTGCTCATTCGGGTATCATTTTAATCTTTTCTTACCTTATCCCGCTTATATTATAACGGCGAAAGTTTGCGTGCAATTGTTTGTTACTCTTTCACACTATAGCGGTCGAACAATTTTGGATATCGATTTGGTATGGAAGTCGCTTATACCTTGAATTAACACAAACGTTCCGCATATGTAACAGAGTCATACAAATACAAAATTTATTTATTTGATACAGTAATGATACAAATATTTATATAAAGAAATCCAAAGGCTACCACCAAACTAGTTCAAACTGTATAACGGAAGCCAATGTCTTCTCCCAATCGTGGGTCGAAAATCATAGTCCTGGATTAACGCGAGCACACTGCGGGGTGCAATTAGTATTGAACGTATTTAGCGATTTGGACCTCTATGCCTAATGTAATAAAATAGATCAATCGGTAGCATGACTTCATGTCTGTGATTGTTCCAGGTCGCTCACCAGATGATATCGTCGTCCCGTCCTCGCGGCTTCACCGTGGCTTCGCCAGCCGAGGAACCGGCTTCTCCTCCGACTCCGCAGCAGTACAACCTTCACCACCGCCGCGGGTCCAAGAGCCTGCCCGTCACTCCAGCGCACTCCCCGCACGGCAGCCCCACTTCCAGGAGGAAGATGAACCATAACCGGTGAGTTTTACACAATATTTAATACAAAAACAAATCATTTATTGATAACATCAAAGTTAATCAAAGCTGGCGGTGGAAGGTGCATCCTTGACAGTTGCGGGTACGCGGTTGTAGATCGCAGGCCCCAACACGTAAACGGACCTCTCCAATTTCACAAGTCTATGTACCGGCGTTTTCAGATGCATCTTCTTCACGTTGCTACGTAAATCCCATGTTGATAGTATATACATAATTACATACCTACATATTATGTAAGTATGTATAGTAAGTATATACATAATTACATACCTACACATACTTATATTGCCTGACCGGGATCCATTACACAATATAGTAATTTTGTCATAACGATAAGCCAGTGCGTTCACACTTATATAATGCCAATTGTACATTTCGGGCTTTATTCTAAAGCTAAGTTTACAATTCGTAGCAAAAAAAAATAATTTTGAAACTAAGATAAATTGTGCATTAGAAATGCACCTTTAGTCACAGAATAATAACTGCTTTAGTGAGATCACGTTGTCTCGCATTCGCAAAAAACGATAAAAGATATTGGAGCAAATTAAATTGCAAGTGTATTTGTAAACATTCTCATAAATATGTCGGTGCCACAGTGGTTTAAGATTGTAGGTGCCTTTTCTTCAGGTCACGTTTTTCACCGCCTGTTACCTAAAGATACGATGCTAAGTGACGCGCTATCACAACATTACCCGATTAGCAACTAGAGGCTTGTTTGGTGAACAAACTATCGCGTGATGTTGGAAAATAATGCTCGTGAACAATATTTTTTGCTTATAATAGGCACATATATATGCAAGATGTGGCTTTCCTTATGTTTAGTTTTTGCACTCATTTGGGATTCGATTTTTAGTGATGCATTCTTAATTATAATATGTTAGACAGAATATGTTGTGATGACGTAAGTGTAACGTTTTAATAATATTTTTATTTATTACATATTTCGTTCCGGTGAATCAAATGTCACGAAAAGTAGAATTAACATCATTTGTATGTAAGGTACTGAACATCTCTGTGTAATAGGATAAAATTACCGTCTGCGTTGCGTAAAGCAATATCGTTGCATTGGAATTTGGCTTTGCACCAATGAATCTATGGCATCAAGTTGCAATTAAGATATCTTACGGTCTCGTCTCATTATTGCCAAATTCTTGACGTCATAATACTATCAGCTAACGTCACCGACAAAATGTTTCTAATCGCCAATATTTTTAATTAGATACACTTTGTTAATACTACTGGTTATACTAGTTCTTGAGTAACTATATTTTTTTAAAAACAAAAATAAGTGATATTCAGATATTTATTATATTTAAATTATTATTTTTACTATATATTTATGTCATATCCCGCCACAAGGAAGTTAGGGAGTTATTTTGTTGCCAAGTGGTTACTTGCGTCGTTTATTGACCGATTTCTTTGAGCGGGTCCGTTCACATTAACTATTGAATATATTTATTTCACATTGTAGTGTTAATGTCAACTAAAGTCGACTAGGAAAGTGGTTTTTTGCTCTTTGTGTATGACACTTGTGGCATTTGTGGGTGTGTCGCTTGGTGATCGAGCTATATCGACTTTAGTCGGTCACCTTGACTTTTACATTTACCGGTCTTGCTTCTTTTGGACTCTGTTTGGACAGCTGTAAAAATCTTGAACTTGGCATTCTGTTTTTCCGCATTATATAAATATTTCGTACATATATAGCTTTAAATGATGCTCGAAATAGTCAATGTAAATTAAAGAAAAGTAATCGAATCTGGTCAATATACCTAGCCTCACGTTCCGAAGGTCGTGATTAAGATATCTTACGGTCTCGTCTCATTATTGCCAAATTCTTGACGTCATAATACTATCAGCTAACGTCACCGACAAAATGTTTCTAATCGCCAATATTTTTAATTAGATACACTTTGTTAATACTACTGGTTATACTAGTTCTTGAGTAACTATATTTTTTTAAAAACAAAAATAAGTGATATTCAGATATTTATTATATTTAAATTATTATTTTTACTATATATTTATGTCATATCCCGCCACAAGGAAGTTAGGGAGTTATTTTGTTGCCAAGTGGTTACTTGCGTCGTTTATTGACCGATTTCTTTGAGCGGGTCCGTTCACATTAACTATTGAATATATTTATTTCACATTGTAGTGTTAATGTCAACTAAAGTCGACTAGGAAAGTGGTTTTTTGCTCTTTGTGTATGACACTTGTGGCATTTGTGGGTGTGTCGCTTGGTGATCGAGCTATATCGACTTTAGTCGGTCACCTTGACTTTTACATTTACCGGTCTTGCTTCTTTTGGACTCTGTTTGGACAGCTGTAAAAATCTTGAACTTGGCATTCTGTTTTTCCGCATTATATAAATATTTCGTACATATATAGCTTTAAATGATGCTCGAAATAGTCAATGTAAATTAAAGAAAAGTAATCGAATCTGGTCAATATACCTAGCCTCACGTTCCGAAGGTCGTGGGTTCAATTCTCGCCAATGAGCTCGAGATTTCAGTGAAGGAAAACATCGTCAAACCAAATCGAATCATTTATTAACCTTATGACTACTTTTGTCATACACGGCACGTCACTAAACGTGAAGAAACGATAGTGGTAGTGCATTTTCTAGTGCTCGCCTGGCTAGCAACTAACCTGTAGTTGAAAAATATTTCACCATTTAATAGCGTTTCGGTAGCCTCTTTTAAGACCCAGCTCTTCTTTGCCTTCACCTTTTCCCACTATGTGGGGTCGGCACAGCCCGTTTTTTGCTTCCATACTGTTCTGTCAGCCGTTATATCTACAGTCACTCCTTTCTCTTTCATATCCTCTTTCACACAATTCATCCACATCTTCTTAGGTCGTCCTCTACTTCCACTACCTTGTACAATCATATTCATACTTGTCCTAGTCACATGCTTCTCCTCTCTTCGCATGACATGCCCATACCAAGATAACCTTCCGCTCTTAACTTTCTCTGGCATAGGTGCCACTTTCAAACTTCCTCTGATATACTCATTTAAGACCCAGCTATTCCAGAAAAAGCATGCTCTATATTAGGCTGGAGTGTCGTTAGCTCGTTCGGTTACACGCTCTGCTGGTCAAATGCTTAACTGTAAAGAGTAAAGAAATATATATTTTGGTACTAAAGGGTATTTTTATTTATCGAGAACGAAAGACTAAACTCGTTTGTCATTGGAATCAAAAGGCATTGCACTTCGACGAGATTTTTGCGTCATCGCCTAGCCAGATAGTCGTTCAAGCAAGACTGCACGACTGATTTAGCAATTTGCAATTTTGCTGTGTATTTATTTACATATTGACGTCATGGTAACATTATATGACATTTCGATATTTCTTTGTTCGAGATGAGGAAGTGAATCTTAAATTAACTTTAATTTATTTTACACATTACGTTAGTTTTATTTTCAATAGTTTGTACTTATTAAAAAGTGAGTAGGGTTCGCGGGGAAGGATGTCTGCTTTTCTATCAGACGGTCCCTGGTTCGATACCAGCCTTACATCAACGACTTGTTTTTAAAGTTATGCACTCGATTTACGGCGAAGGGAAACAAACATCGTGAGGAAACCGACATGTTTGAGGACCACAATATCCGAAGACGTGTGTTATCGGCCAAACCACACTTGGCCAGCGTGGTGAATTTTGGCCTGTATCTCTCTCTCCTTGTGAAAGAAGGCCCCGAGTCCCAGTAGTGGGAAAGTATAGTGGGCTATTCATGCTATGATATTTACTTATTACACAAATGACTACAAACAAACTAGAATTTGTCTACTTTAACAATGGTCCTAGTCAATACCGGACGGGATGCTGTCTCATATGAAGTTTACGATAAACGAACACATCTTTGTTTATTCTCGTATTAAACGTACTTTAACATGTAGCTGCTTCAATATTCCAGTTACTTCACATCACCGTTCGAGCCGACAGAGGGCGGAGTCAACCGCTCGTGGCTGACGTCCGCTCTGCTTGGCTTCAAGAAAGACCTCGCCACCTCCACTTCTACTCTCGCCGAGGAAGATTCGCTTGAAACGAGACTGCAAGGTAGATATTTCGACTTACTACTAATCTACACAATTACAGTGTAAACTGCATGTAACGACAATCGATTTAATGACTAACTCTCTAAAGCATCGAAATCAATTTGCTTCAGTTGGTTTAGCTTGTATTCCATACAAATGATACATTCTCTCCGTTTATCGACCACTCTCTATAACGCCATAAAATGCACTGTCCCTTCAGTGTTTACACTGTATATAACATTTCAGTAATCTCTCTAGTATGTCTGCCTTGTATATAATAACTACGATTAGTTCGTTACACTGTGATGCCAGGAATCCTTTTAGCGTAAGATGTCTTTCAAATGCCTTTCATGTCTCGTAAATTTTAGCGTAAAAGGCAAATAAAAAACACAATAATGATCAAAACAATTTTATGTTTATAAGATTGCGTTACTTAAGTGAAGTGAACATATGCTAAACATTGACAGATTTGACAAGTTTGGCTACAGGCACCTAACAGTGTTCCATCAGCCTCTTTGAGAGCTAGATATTCCAGGCTAGGCATGCTCCATCCTAGGCTACAGTGTCGCGAACTCTGGGCTTAGGGTTCGGGGGAATCCGAAGGCCACTTAGGAGTTCGAGGTGGGGCGATGTGTCAGGTGTTACCGACACATCGCTACGTGAGGGAGAGCGAGAGTGCTCGTTTGAAAGGGTTCGAAGGAACAATGCTGCCGGGGGGAGGTTGAAGGGTACGTACATGTTCCAGCCCCCCGGCTTTAAAGCGCAGCGAGGGAACACCATGGAGGTTTTAGTCGGTAGTGGTCGCTACTCTGGCACCGAGTCCGACATACCCCGCCGCTTCCCCCGAGGATCGGCGGGCATGCGTAAATGCATTTCCTCCATGTCAAAAAAAAAAAGGCTACAGTGTCGCTAACTCGTGTGGTTACGCGAAATGCTCGTCAAATATCTAGCTGTAAGGAGTAAAAGAATAGTAGAATAATTGGTACTGGATTGCAAAACAGATGATGTAATCATGTTATTACTGAAGGTTTGTTTTACGTGTTCTGAAGTATGTAATATATAAAAATTTTAAAAGAAATTACATACATGTTATATGTAAGTAGCCATTACACAAGAGTTTTACAATTCTTTTGTAAAGTTATTGTTACATGGTTTACTTACATAAAATGTTATGTAATTTAGTTATGTGAATCGATAACAAAACTCGGTAAAACTGCCTCATATATTAATTACTATGTTAAATATCTATTGTTTTCAGTTTTTGAGTTACACTTCAACATTAAGAATTAATTGTGTATTTATAATAACTATCTCACATACAGACTATAATATAACGACCAATATTTATAAAACACATTATTATATGCTAATTATTATTTGTATATCTGTTTGAGACATAAGAGATAAAGTGTAACGCACCCTTCAACAACTATTCATTGGATCGAAAAACCTTAGTGAATAGTTTACATGCTCTTAACAAATGGCACCTTCTAAATCGTATTTTTTTCATTCCAGGTCTTGCAGAGTCGGTAGAGAACCTGGGTCCATCGCACAAACCAAAAGAAACTCAGCAAATGCCCCCGGAAACAACCGCGCAGCCTCAAACGCGACCAGCCAAACCATCTTACAGACCTAAAGCTTCAGAACTCCGAGAAATGAACTTCTGGTCTCCAACATCTATGTGAATATTTTAACGCGAGTTGCAGATATATTTGCAACTCATAGGATTTCCTTCTTTTGCTATTCAGCTTGCTTTGGTAGCAGATTCTTCCTATAGCTGACTTGTATGTTATTTTCCAAATATGTCTTTTGCTATTCTACTGCACTGAATGGCTGATTCTTATGTTTGTATACAAAGCTTCGAGAAAAAAAACCTTGTATTTTGAATTGTCTTCCGAGCAATGAACTTTAGACGGTATGAGAATAACTTTCATAAATATTAAGTTTATAGAATATTCTGCATATTTAGATATTTGATCTAGTGTAAGTATAAGCTTTGTTAATCTTTAATTAAGCGTTATTTTGGATCAATACTATCATATTACCGCCCACACAATATTTCTCGAGTTGTGAGGTTCTCGAAGTCGTCCATGATAGACGAGGCATTGGGATACGAAAGCCGAACACCGTGGCTGTTATAATTTAAACTTTTTGACTACAATTTGCAATTATTTGTCTTTATTTTCTAAAGGGGAGAAGTATTTCAAGTGAATGGAAATATTTTCAGAGGACTGTAAGAAACGTGAAACTTTTTTATAATTTATTCCATTTAAATGTAAGTCTTGTTAACAAACATGTATTTGTAATGTAGTTTAATATTATTCATGAAATCATAACTTCACACAATTCATCATTTTATCATGACTAATAATATCATTACACATATATTTTTAAATGTAATACTCTATTTTTGGGGTTGAATGATATTATTTTTGTAATTATAAATTTTAGAGCCAAAAGAAAATACAGGAATTGATGAGTGTTTTGACGATATTTAAGCGTTTTGGCTAATAAATGTTATATATTTGTATGTGACTGAATGAATCTTTTGATATTTATCGAATTTAAGAATGATTAAGTGAAGTATCAAATCTTTATCTTCAACCGTAAGTATTATGTTTATTTGTGATCATATGTATATTTTTGAGCAGAAATAATATGATTGTACTTAGTATAAGTAAATAGTTAACATAGACATTGTAAATGTAGAAGTTCAGCAAAGCCGTCTATCTTTACTGTTTCTATCGTAACGTACCTAATTAAATAACATTTCTCAACCAAATATGTTTTTTTAATCAAATACTTATTGCATAGATGTACACACCTGTAGTACAAATATTTAGCGAAACTGAAAACGGAGGCGCTTCGTTTTTCAATGGCTCAGTGAATGAGTAATGTAACTAATAATAAAGTGTAAAAAAGTGTATAATAATATAGTGGCATAATAATGCTATGAATTGTTTGACTTTGAATCATACAGTTGGTAAGTATATAGTTACAAGTATGGAATGTAGGCGATAACCGCTGAGGCGCTATTGAGGGCTGAACCGTTGGGCGACGGTCTTAAGAGAGTTGAAGACGGTAAAATGTGATATTAGTTATTACCACTTTACATATGTTATGAATTTAAAATTACTTATTTTAGTGGTATACAAGTGGAAAAGAGCCCTAATCAAGGAGTTTGATCTACTGGAGAAGTAAACTTGGACAAACTAACCTAGTAGTTAGGCTATCGGGAAAACAATCTGTTGGTCAAGTTTGACTACAAAGTTTTAACAAAGCGGAAGAACCGACACGATAGAAAGGATTGTCGATACTCAGTCTAGAAATATATAAATATAGGTATGCATAAACTTAATAAAATAAAGAATATAAGGAAACAAAAAAAAGGTGCTGCTTTTTCTAATCACAACAGGACATTTTTTTCCGTCATCTTACTGAAGTAAATAAAAACAAAATTAGTTACACCTGCCGCGGGCGTGAACGCAAATCCGATTAGAGCAATGAAGAGGCTATAATTAAAAAGTCGTAAGGAAAATATTCTTGTTACGGAAAAACAAGGTAATATCTACAGAAAACGTTTGCAGAGATATCTGTCCAAATGTTCATAGAATTAGAATTTGAAAAATAAAACCAAAGTATTTGCCCCGAATTTTGTGGTAGAAAAATGCACGTCGATATTATTACGAAGCATTAACAGTTCATAATGGATTTTGTGGTAAATTATGTATAGGACTTTGAATGTGGCTTCAAATTTCCATTCCAATAACAGATACCAAAAATTGAAAGATAAAGATATTATGTACCTAAATAAGTTCAGCAACCTACCTAAATAATTCGAATTTGTTTTTACTGGGTATGCCCAGTAACGATTTATGTGTTTTAGCACTGGTTTAATTAACGTTTAGTTTCAAATATAGCAACGCAGCTTGGTTTGGTTCAGGGCGAAAATTAATTAAGCAATGATAGGGTTAATTTCAAACAGCAGGTTGCCGTGGAATATTGGAACCCTTACTTAATTTTGAGATAGTGTCGGTCCCCGGCGTCTCCCATGCATGACAGGTGGTCTTTGGGAAATCCATTACTCTCTTGATTGGGTAGCGTAAACTAATGTACGAATAACGTCCGTCAACTTTGTCTTAAAGTAAGTTAGGTATTTGTCCGTCGAATAAGCAGGCGAGTCGGTGATAATTTGTTTATTTAACAAGATTTTAATTTTAATTTGAATTGTATGTAGGTAGGTATGTAGTTTTGTTTGGGTAGGATTATTGCAATCCAATTAGACACACTTTCTGTTTTTCGGATTGTATTCAATTTTCGTACATTAACAACACAATAATGGCCACCACAAAACTGTTCTAATGATGAAGCCAAAAGACAGCTATAGGAATTTCTGAAGTCAACAAGATAAAACCTTCTATAATTATATTTTACAGTGTGCTCATTTGGTTTGTCTTGATGAATTTTTTCGTAGGTACATGATATCCAGGGTCCAATGGAGTCGAGAGGCGGCCACAAAAAAACAATAAGTGGTATTTTTATAAAAGTTTTTGTACGAGCCTTACATTTAGATTTTATGGGTGGTGGATGACCTTTATCACTGCCGAATATGAATTTTTGCGTCCTATCCTTGAGTATGGATGAACACAAGTGAGGCACGCCAGTTGAACTATTTAACGAGCGACGTTCTTATGACCCTTATAGTTCTATTGACATTATAATTTTATCTTTCCATTTTGTAAAAATACATTCCATTTTTAGCTCCATGAACTCTGATTGTAATTACCGTAGCCTTGAGGACAGTACATTAAAGGTACATGGTAAATTTATTTGTATTCTCTAATCTACTTGTTTGCATCGTTACATCACCACTGCATTGTTTTAAAGTCCACATAGCTGACATTGTTTGAATGTTGTTTGTTCATATATTGAACAAATTCTTAATATTTTTAATAAATAAACTTAGACATTTTTAATACATTCAATACAAATATACTTGAAACATTTATTTTAAATGTCTTTGCCTAAAAATGTAATCTTAAAAATACTAATGTTGAGTAGGCATTTTTAGTCAAGCGCCTAACGCTACGTAAACGTAAACAAACGTAAACGTTTATGTTGGTAAGGTGAAAAAATACAAACGTACTTAACGATACTTACATATTTTAGACTCGTTTTAGGTACCATAGCTTTATTACTTTCGTGCCTGTAGGTTAAGCCTTCATATTATTTCGGATCCGTCGGTGCTTCGCACGCACTGCTTTGGTGACACACGCTAGAATCGCGTGACCTCGGCATTTTCCACCGGAAAACATGAGCCAATAAGCAATTTTCTATTACCCACAAATCACATTTTGGTAAAATAATTTATATACCGTCTATCGTTATAATTTATTCAGTCAGGCAATTTTGTGTATGGTAATAAAAAAATAATACGAGAATAACAGATTATAGGTACATACATATATACTTAGTCAGGTCATAAGTTCTGTCACATGTGTAATATGAGATAATTTAGACATGTTTAATATTTATGTGATCATTTATATATCAAAATGAACTTAATAAAACATAGATTCTTACGGTAATAAAGTTTATTCAAAATGACCCCCGCGATTATGAATATAGGCCTTCAATCTGCGCGGCCAGTCATCTTTTGCGGCACGAACGAGGTCCATGTCAATATCGGCGGCTGCCTTAATAAAGGATGCCTTGAGTGACTCCAAATCAGCAGGAGGCTTTGAGCAGGCTTTTTTCTCCAAGTTTTGCCATATCTTGTAATCTAACGGACTCAAATCTGGACTGGAGGAGGGCCAGTCATCGTGTCGGATGAAGTCGATTTCACGCGCCGCCAGCCAGTCTTGTGTGGTTTTCGCTCTATGGGCTGGCGCAGAATCTTGTTGGAATACCCAGGGCCTGTTATTAAACATGGTATGAGAAACAGGTTCCACAAGGTTCTTGAGGACTGTATTTTGATACACAACTGCATTCGTTTTTACGCCTTTCTCACAAAAATGTACCTCAGTTAAGTCCCAATAAGAGACTCCCAGCCAAACCATGATCGAGAATGGAAAATGACCTCGTTGGACACGCGGAATACGGTTGCTCGTTTCTTCACTGCTGTGTGCGTACACCTTATCATTTTTTTTGTTGTAGCTCTCTTCAATGGTGAAAATTTTTTCATCCAAAAAATTTATTTCCCGACGCTTTTTTCCTACGTACCGCTTCAACAAAGCGCGGCATCTTTTCAGTCTCAGGTCCATTAAACGAGCGTCCAAACGATATCCTGTTTTTATTCGATATGCTTTAAGCCCTAAGTCTTCATTTAACACCCTTTTCACCGTGGTCCTGCTTAGCCCCATCTGAAGGGCCAACAGTTTCTGCTTACGTATGGGATTTCTTTGAATTCGCGCCTTCACAGCTTTTATCACTGCTGGAATCCTAACAGAGCGAGGTCGACCACTTCTTGATCTGTCATCTATACTAGAGTCTACATTGTATCGATTTATGGTACGATAAACGAATCTTTTGGTCATATTAAAATTTTTCAGTAAGTCGAAAATCTGAATTGGATGCAATGCAATAACCCCGACACGGTCTTCTTTAAGTGTCCATTCCATATTTAAAAATGAGGAAAATTCTAAAAACTACATATTTTTATTTTCATGAATAATTGGGAATTCAAATTCAATATTTTTTTTTGTGGCCAGCAATGAAAATTCAAAAGTTTTTATTGTGTGACAGAACTTATGACCTGACTAAGTATATATTAAATACACCTGGGCTCCATCGTATTCTGGCAAATCAAATCAGCTCCGTCATAATCTGGCACTAAAAGTAGCCTGTGTCCATCCATAGTTTAAGCTACCCTCGTAGCAATCAGTTTGAGAGTTGAAAAGCTACAAGTACACAATACTTTACACAATGGTCACGTTACGTATGTCATTCGCACCTCAGGAACAAATATTCATAATCAACCTTCTTTGGGACCAACCTTTCTACAAAAAAGTATTTCCAATAGCAACATTGTCGTCCGCTCCCGTTGTTCGGTGAAAAAATCGGTTCGTTTTCCGGTGGGAAAAACAAACGTACTCGTATACAAGGCGTAGCATGCTACGACCGCTTGTCGTATCTTGCTACAAGTCAAGGAGTCTTGCACGTCTACGTCGAACTGGGCTTAAATTAAATAAGGTTGCTTAAGTATATACATAGAATAATATATGCAAGACGTAGATATACTATCAATTTTAAGTAAAGCGTTAGATACTCTTAACTATAAGTACATATATTGACTATTTTTTACTATCATGTAGGTAATAATCACTGACCTCTATTTCTACTAGTAGTAGAAATAGTGGTAATAATGGTATTAAGTAAGATGTTACAGGACCTAAAAATATTTTGGATTAGGAAAAAGTATTGAACCTTTTTTGCAATTAAAACAAAAGGGATCGACGAAATGACGCGGTATATTTTCGTGCTACTCGCCTTTTGACTACCTTGCTCGTAGACGGAGTTCTCTGTCTACGACCTTGCTACTCGAGGGTGAAGTCACAAGTGAAGTAATTCTCGAACTGCAATGAAGTATAGTTATCATATAACTTTACCAAAGCATTATACACGACTAATTTTTTTTGGACGGCTTGGCTAGTTCCACATAACTTGGTTAATAATTATTAACCCAACGAAAATGCCTATTCCCTTCCTCATGCTTCTACAAACACGCATTGTGGTGGCGTGTTTCAAATGTTTTAAACCAAAATAATAGACGTGTGCGTGTTTCTACGCATAAATTTCAATAATTCAGCTACAATATGAAATATTTATGAGCAAACATTTATATTTTTACAGGGATATCTATCAACCTTGTTTACCGAGAAATATCGTTTAAAAAGCAACGCTACGGGAGCAAAATATGAAATTTAGATCTAATCTGAAATTGATTCGGGATGATCGGGCCGGCTGGTTCGTACCTCACGTCTGGGAAGTCTAGTCACGTGCTACGGAGGAGGTATACCATCCCGCTTAAACGTGGTTTGTCTGCTGCCAATGACCACAGAGCTGCGTTGTACCGGATTTTAAACATATCTTGTTATTGCAGTACAGTTTAAAATAAGACATGATTTTGATTTACTTACGCTTAAAGTGTAATACAAGTTTGCTCTTCTTAGAACAGGGAACGATTACACTCTATCGAAACTTTTATCCTGATTGAATTTTAGATGAGACCGATGTCGAAGTCAGCCTTAGTTACGTCTGCCTGTTATCATTACTCGTGACCACTCTAAACTCGGACGTTTTAATAAATGTACCGTTTCCAACACTACAGCGCACCACATTTTATCTGTCACTTGGTGCTATTTCTGACTCGCAAGTCTCGAAACAATTCCAGAAATGAAATATTTTTAAGGCCATTTACTAGAAAGCCTTCTAAAGCGGCAGACTGAACTTATTCTTTATTTACGCTCACCTTTTGAGAAAGCTGTACGGAAACGAAATTGTGGCGTTAAATGAGTAATTGAATCAGGAACGAAAAGGTGAAACCTTCAAGAATACCGTCGCGTCGTAAAGTTTATTGGGTTGGGCGGAGGCTAATAATATCAGTGGCTGTACCAGTATATAGATATAGGTACTATCTACTACTAAACACATACTGAACCTAAACGCTAAATAAACGAACGACAAGTTTGTATTTACTTGTTATATACTTACAGAGCAAAGCTGATAGAGATATCCTGAACAAATAACAACATTCAACCCTCCGATATCAGCACTGAATTGAAATACGTGTATTTGTTTTAAATCTTCTTATTTATCCAAACAACGAATTCAGATCTGTAATCAGCAATCTTGGACCATTAGGGTTATCGAATGATAAATAAGTGCGAGTACGTTAGGGTGAGTCGTCGCCAAACCGGTCAATATGGCCGGATTACCCGGCTTTGTTCTACTGATGAATAATTGTGTCCACCGCCGGGACGGATTAAACTGCTTTCTACTGATTTAATTGACAATCCCAGAGTAATTGTTAGCTATTAATAGGACGAGCAGGACGTTGGTAATCCTGTTTAAATGACGAATGTCATGAAGGATGCATGTGGATGGTCGCGTTAGATGAACGATTCAGGGAGTTCCAGAGGGCTGTGGCATTGTGGCTCGATGAATCCGTGTGTGAGTATCGGGTGAACCGGTCTGTATCCGGCTATCATGGCGACGTCCTGGTTGAATTACCGGCTTTGTGTAACTGATGAGTCATTGTGCCGAGTCCTCGTATACTGTTATTGGAAATCCAAGCGGTCGAACTATGTGAGGCCTAGGCTGATAGGTTGCAAATTGAAACGTCTCGTGCAATGCGTCGCGCTGCTTGAAGGCTTATATGTCATCAAGGTTTTAAGTAGGTTTGTTTGTGTAGTAAGTGCCTACATTAATTTTATTTTATACTTTAGCAAGTCCTCCCTTATTATAACGATTTTTTAGTTATAAATTAAAGTAGGTAATTTTATTTTTGTGCTTAGTAGTTTAGGTAAGTCTTACTTAGTACCTAATTAAACAAGCAATCAATATGTTACAGCGAAAGTAAAATCGTTGCTCAACTGTTAAAAATAAACTCCTATTTCTTCTGATCTCGCTATAATTTGGGCGTTTTCGTTCATCTTTACTTTAAATGTTTTCTAAAACTCTGTTCTTGCTCTTACATTAAAACATCATCATTATCTGCTCAAAAACTTCCAATAGCGAGGTTGAGGCGAGAGCGAAACGAAACCACAAGTCGAGCTTCGAACTTGCTTTCCGATCTTAATTAGGATTAGGTAAACCTAAATTTTTACCCTTGTAACTGTAACCTATTTTTTAATAGAACAAAATACAATGATGTTATATAGCTCAATGACAAAATACCAAAAATAGTATTATGGGTGAGCAAAATCCCAAAAAATATAAAGAGGTACAAATGTGACCTCTTCTTTAAAAGAAGTGTGGATTATACTCGTATTTCAGATGCTCTTAACACGGCTCTCCAGGGCATTAACTGAAATGGTATCAAGTCGCAGAAGAGCAAAATATTTTATAAACTTTAAAATGTTTAGGAAGATTAAGAAGCATCTTGTGATCTACGGTAAAATATTATTTTGTTTTTCAGTGGGGAATCGTAGTAAACACTTTAAACTCAGTGGAATAAGAGAACTTGTTCATTTGGTTCACCCATAATGCAAGTACTATTCTTTCGTCGTTTATAGAAACGTCATTTTTTTTCTATACAGTTAAGCATCTATCAAAACTACGATAGTTACATTTATTAAAATAATTATATTTAATTTGATTTATGTAATAATATTGAATTCATTTAAACGTATTCATATATATTTATTAATTATCAATAAATATGAATATAAAAATATACCATTACATTCACTATGATACAAATATAAGAAAGTTAATGTTGCGGGAAACTATCTATACCTACATATGTACATACATAATACAGATTGTGGTTTCAGTAACTCACCTATGCGCATTCCATGATTTCCCTACAGACTGTCAATTTCGCTTGAATGACATTAGCTGCACTCTATTTGATTAAATATTTACGCGCCATCGCTAAACTGCACTGAAAATTAATTAAACGGTTCATCATCATGTTTCAACTTTACCAGCAAATAGGTAAGTCTTGCCGTATCTGCCATCAGCTAGGAATTTTATCAAGTGAAGTGATTTTTAAATCTTTTCGCGTTAAGTTTACGTATACATTTCTAAATCAGACAGAAATTAGAAAACCTTCTATATCATTATGTTGTGGCGGCCATCTTTTATTTTTATTCACCTACGTAATCTAGGGTCTAAGCTATCATCTCTCTATACCAATATCATCAATTGTATTAACACACTTACACACATTTTCACCTTTATTAAAATTAACATAATATTTTTTTTTACCTACGACTGGTTAGTTTAACCATTTCTAGTTTGTATAACTGTTGCTTACATAGCTGTATACTACGTATACAAACATACATACTTTATATCGATACAAATTGAACATCCAGACCGACAGCCAACAAATTTAGTTTATCACAAAGATGTTTGCCCTACCGTGGACTCGAACCCGGGAGCCTCTGGTTGGCAGTACGGCATGTTAACCATTACGCCAGCGAGGTCGTCAATTATTATAATATTATACCCGGGACCCTGTGGTTGGCAGTCCGGCATGGTAACCATTACGCCAACGAAGTCGATTATATTATATTCGAAAAGAAAGAAGTAAATTAACTTGTGTACGATCGTATTTGTTAAAACAAGGCTTATGTTACATATACATTCACGTATGTAGGCATGTCAGTTATTTGCAGCAAATTGGGGTAAGTTCGGGGCCACTCGATCAATTAACCCACTTGATAGTAATATCACCCCCGAGCTATTGATTTTCAACTTCATCCCCGTTTGTGGCTCAGTGGTGCCTATGTTTATGGGACCGGTCAGTTTATGTGCGTTTGATCTATTGAGATATAACATATTTAAATTGAAAGACTCATTATTTAGCATTTTGGTTATATTATTGTTGTTATGTAAAGCTGAATTGGATTCATTGGATATGAAAGTACGGTCTCCAGTAGATACTATGAGGGCAGGTCAATAAGTCCGTGACTTATTGAACTTCTGACCTCTTTAATGAAAAAGCAACACTGCTCCCGTCAATAGGCATCTGTCAGTTGACTCCTGCCAAAATTTGAACTTGCTGCGGCAATTATTTTGTGTTTGACCGCTATTTTTATCAGATTATCCAGTAATCTGAGAAGAAAGTGAATTTAGTGTGCTTATTAATTATTTTTTGCAAAAAAAAAACAGCTTAGGTACTATAAGTTTGTTACTAGGTATCTACCATAATTGTGTTAGCTAAATAAATAACTTTTAATATAATACCTTTTTTCTCACTAAAAAACCTTTAAAGCTCACATAGAGTTTTTATATTATGTGTTGTTTTTATAATAAATAAAAACTCAAGCATGCCATAGAAGAAATAGGTATGAGTCATGACATTTTATTTAACCTTTATAAACAAGTGTACATAAAACTCTAGCAAGATAAAGCTTGTTTGAAAGTTGAGAAGCAAATAGTTAAAATGAAAATGTTAGTCTACATTTTATAAAATAAAATGGTGCGGGCTAATCTCGCTCAATATTTAACTATTCAGCTAATGTAAGTACAGAGCAGACGCCATGTTTGCCGAAATAAATACGGTTTCAGTTACAGAAGCCTGTTATGGCAGCTAAGCACCAGACCAGAGGTTACACACAGTATATTTTTATAGTAAGTAAAATAAATAATAATTAGTGGATTTTTGCACCTGGCTTGTTTTTTTTTTTACGTTCAGCAGGTCTTGCTATATATCCTACTACCAAATGTTATAAAAGCAAAAGTTTGTGTGTGATTGAATATGTTCGTTATTTCTTCACGCTCAAATGGCTGAACCGAATTTGATGAGATTTACTATGAAGATAGGTAAGACCTTGGGTTGACTACTTTTTATCTCGCATTAACTTCTTTTGACCCGTATTAACGCGGGTAACACCTCGGGACGTAGCTAATATAAAAATATTGCTAAAACTAAATATGATATTAAGACTAAAATAAAAAAATAAGGCGCTTATAACCCGCTATGGAACGGAAACCAGTAGGATGTTTTTGTACAAACCAACGTTGCAATTTATCTCCAACATTGATTAAAATGATTTTTGTGGTCTCAAAAGGGGACGCTGCAGTCACTAAACTCACAAATTAAAAGTTTATAGACGTGTCACGGATTTCTGATAAAAATAATTTAATACTTTTTTTATTATTGATATACTTACTCACTTAACCAGGATAAGTGGAAAAAGGATCTACCCTCTAAGAAGCAGCCTAACTATAAATAAAGATTTCTTTAAAAAAAAAGCATTTCCAATAATAGGTTTTGTCATCCGTAAAGTTGCCCATCTGTTAACATTTGACGCTATGGCTAGGTGAGGTACATACCGTCACACAGTTAATTTGCGACGATGTAGATAAAGCACGCAGCCTTTTGCCTCCGGCTCGTTTTCCGTTGCCACCTTTTAATTTCTCTCTAAATGTGCACAAAAAGTAAATATTTGAGGTCTTTTTTATGATAAAGGGAACGGCAGTTCTTTACATCGTAATAAAACGGAGCCATGTTGTCTGTTTGTTCTGGGTTTTTTCCACGTTAATGATATTCATTTTATTTTCTCATGCTACCCTGACAAGTAAGTAGTATCTATGTGGAAATGAAAAGGTCGAGAATAATAAGAATAAAGAATATTTATTACGAAAAGATAAATATGCGTACAAATTACAAAAGAGAACAAAAAAAAACTTACTTAATAAACTGTACTTACAAATTACATTTTTGTACGCTTTGTTTTGGCCCTGAACCCCGCAGGAAGGTTCGAGGAGAGCCTGTGTTGCAGGGCAGCATTTATTCTAAACTAATAAGAACATTTTGGAAAACTTTATTTCTAACAAAAAACATAAAACGTAACCTATATATCGAGATATATTTACAAAGAGCTGTTAACCATATTTCTAATGAATAGTAAGCTCCAAATATCTTCATATTTATTTCGTTAAATATTACGTACGTATTTTGATGAACAAGTCAGTTTAGTTATCATTTGAATATTTTAAAGTAACATTATTTAGGTAGCGCTGGCTGAATTTTATTAAAGCCTATATTTAAATAGGTAGGTCCTCTCTTCTAAATCCCTTTCACCCACTCTCGACACTGATTGATCGAGCATAAATCTGGAAGTTTTACTCGGAAATTTCACTTAGTATAAAAAGACGTCTTATACGTTTTCATTATCTTTCGTATTGACCAAATCTAGACAGACACTAAAGCGTAACTAAAAGGTAAATAACTAAAAAAAAACTTAGATATAAATGTGTACTTTTTACGAAGAAATCGTTTAGCTGTAAACTTTGAACTTTTTCATAAAAGACGAGACCAGTTTGTTACACCGCAATCAATGATAGTGGCATCAACTCGGTAAAAATTCGAACGAAGGCATGTGTGTTTCAATTTAGATTTGTAAAAATCAATCCAAGCTAAACTCAATCCAAGCTTTGGATTAAGCTTGGATTGATTTTCCGAAGATAATAGAAGCAAATAAGCTACTTCCTTTTCTTGCCATCTTAACGCCGTTTACCAAGTTGCGACACATTTTGTGCTTGCCTTAGCTCCTCCATATACGCTAGAAATAAAACATGAATGATCTTATTCTCCTACAGAGTTATAGGGAAGCTAAAATATGTCTTTAAAAAATTTTATAAGAACTCTTTTATGAAATAGTAAAGCAGAGAGTTCACAACAGAGTTGTTATTGACGCTTTTCAGGACAGTATATGCATTTCTGATGACCCTGTAAACAATTTAAAATATTGAGGACAACGCATGAACCTTCGTTACTACGAGTACATTATTCAAAGATATAAGTCTTGCTGGATCAATGGGCCCATTGTAGGACACTCTTGGGCACTATAACCACACAGCAAGGCTTACCGGCCGTAATTAATTATATAAATTCAGAACCCCTGTCTGGATTTATTGTCACTGATTTAAGCCACGAATGGGGTTTAAATTTATGTACGGCCATTGAGATATTATCGTTAGGATGTTTTCAATCGGTACTATACCTAGGTTTTTAAGTAAGGCTTAGATATTTTTTATTCATTTCGTAATCTTTTGTAATTGTAACGTTTTTTAACATTGTATGTGAATTTAATAAAGGTAATAATTAAAAAACTAAAATCTACGTCGGTACTAATCTACGTATCTAAGGTAATTTTCATGACATTTCATAAAATATTTTGAATATTATATTATATTCATATAATATTTGGAACATTATGGCACAACGAGTTGTGCCATAATGTTCCAGTAAAGTACATAAAAAATAATATCAATTTTAGAATATGACCAACATTTTGATCTGAAAATTCAAAAGCAAAAATCATGCATGATTCTTGCTTCTTTGATTTTATATTTCATAGTCTCTGGGATTTATTGGAGTGAACTGTAAAGTATTTCTAAAAATAAGAACGCCAAATATCTGTTTTTAACTCCTTACAACTAGACATTTTACCAGTAGGGCGAGTAAGCACATTAGCGACATTTTGGCTCAAGGTAGAGCATGCCTAGTCTGGACTTACCGGCTCTCAAAGAGGTTGAAGGAACACACTGTAAGGTGGTTGGAACCTTTTTTTTAACTTGAGTCTGTCAAGAATATCATAAACATACGTATTTATTTGAGAAAGAGCTGCCTAACTTCCGGTTGGAATATTCTGCAATAAAACATCTGCCATCATCCAGAGAGCGATGCTCAGAGAGTTTGGTTATAAATCCGACAGTGTATCGAACATCGCCGAACAAGTTTGGAGAGGCCCGTCGGCTAAACAAGATGGGAACACAATTTGTAAATAGTCTTGCTTGGTCATTCATTGAATTTTAAAGTTTTGAGCGAATGCTTGTGAAAAATATCAGCTAGTGATACCATTTGAAAATGTCCAGTTAAATCTATGATTTATTATACTTACCTACTCTAGCGTATATGTTATTTATGTTTTACTCATTTTAGTAATTTTACCTATAAAGTATTTTTAAGTAAGGCAGTTTTGAGGCCAATGGTCTAAACATTAATTCCTTAATATTTAATTGTATTGCTTGCTACCTAATCTATACTATAAGACTCTTTGTCCTGACTCATTCATTCATTCATTCATCTATAGACAACGCAGAGCCCAAACAGCTGGTCCTAGGGTTGTGAAGTTTGGAGGGTGTATTTGTTTTAGTATGTAGATGCGTACTAAGAACGGATTTTTGGAAATTTCACCCCTAAGGGGGTGAAAAGGGGTAAAACTGTTTGTATGAAACTTCTTTGTTTTAGAAGTTCTAGCAATGAAATTTGGTATATGTATAGATTATCTAAAATTAAAAATAATGGCATCAAGTTTTTTTTGCCAGGGATGAACTAAGGGTTAGTAATGGGGGGTGAAAGTTTATATGAAAAATTCTTTGTTTATCAAGTTAAAGTCTTGAAAGTTGTTATGGTAGTAGTTTATGAAATGGTTAAATTAAAATTACATTTTTTTTGCCAGGGGTGCATTAAGGGGGATGCCATTGGGGTTGAAAGTTGAAAATGAAAGTTTTGTGTTTTTGAACTTAGAGGTGTAAAATTTGGAGTGCATATATATTTTAGTACTTAAAAGTGTACTAAGAATAGCTTTTTAGAAATACTGCCCTTAAGGGGGTGAAAGGGGGTAAAACAGTTTGTATGGAACTTCTTTGTTTTTGAATTTCCAGCAATGAAATTTGTGACATGTATAGTTTATGTAAAATTAAAAATAATGGCATCAAGTTTTTTTTGCCAGGGGTGAACTAAGGGTTTGTAATGGGGGGTGAAAGTTTGTATGGAAAATTCTTTGTTTATCAATTTAAAGTCTTGAAAGTTGTTTAGAATAGTAGATTATTCAATGATTAAATTAAATTTATATTTTTTTGCCAGAGGTGCATTAAGGGGTATGCCATTGGGGTTGAAAGTTAAAAATGAAAGTTTAGTGTTTTTGAACTTAGCGGTGTAAAATTTGGAGTGTGTATATATTTTAGTACTTAAAACGTGTACTTAGAATAGATTTTTGGAACTCTACCCTTAAGGGGGTGAAAGGGGGTTAAACAGTTTGTATGAAACTTCTTTGTTTTTGAATTTCCAGCAATTAAATTTGTGACATGTATAGTTTATGTAAAATTAAAAATAATGGCATCAAGTTTTTTTTTGCCAGGGGTTAACTAAGGGTTTGTTGGGGGCGATGGGGTGAAAGTTTGTTTGGAAAATTCTTTATTTATCAAGTTAAAGTCATGAATGTTGTTATGGTTGCAGTTTCTATGATGGTTAAAATAAATTTGTAAAAATATTTGCCAGGAGTGCATTAAGGTATGCCATTGGGGTTTTAAGTTCAAAGAAAAGTTTTAAGTTTTTGAAATTAAATACTTCTGAATTGGAATTTAAGTATGTGGTTCACTTAGTGCTATGGTCCACGTATTCTAATTATTTAAATAAAAATAATGGCTTGGAGAAAACGATCTTGCCGGTCGCATCATCACCAAAGCAGCTAAAAACAGAGGTTATTAACTAGCTCTCAGGAATTGAATGCAGAAAGACAGACGCGGCTCATTTTCATATCGTAGCAATGTAATGTTTATATAAAATTGGCACGGGAATAGGATACAATAGAATTTTTACACAGGTTACCCGAAAAGCGACCTACACGCGGGCGGAGCCGCGGGCAACCTCTAGTTTACTCATAAACGTAGTTACCTAACATACGTACCACGTCAATACTTGAAGTCAGTATGCTAAATAAATAGCATACTATAAAATTTGCTTTGAAATCCTGCGTAAAAGATAGAGCTACGTATTTTTCAGTTGTTTTATCTTTGAGCACTTAAGATCCTGATCACGATTACGTGAAAGTCGCTCGAAACCTTGAATTGTTAGAGTGTACATTATTAGTATTATAATTAGATTTTTATATGAATTTATTTCGTAAAACACCTACCAAAGCGGTTTAGCCGCGCCGCTCAAATTGTAAGGCTCGGCTGAACCCGATTAAACGTCGCCTTAAGGCGAAGATAAGGACAAAATCATTTTTTTTTTCACTATAAATCGCAAATGGAAAAAATAGCTTAATGGCCGTCTAAAGAACTACTCTAATAATATTTTTCTTATTTTGGTTCAAATCAGACTTACAAATTATATAGAACTGACTATTCCGGTTTATCAGAAACTGTGTGTAAATTTTAGCTGTGTCATATTTTAAGAGTCAGACAGTGTTTCCGGATATAGAGCCTGAATTATCCAGCCTCTAGCCGCCTCGCAGAGTTCCACTTCAGATATAGAGCCGCGTGTCAAAATCAATTTTCACATTTACAGCTTGCTATTTTCATTTTAGCCCGCAGGCTGTATCTAACAGTTATTCTAGTCGAAAAGCTGGTGGTAAATATTGGTTATCGAATATGGTCACATGCATACAGTTTTATGTTACAAACAACACAAAACTGTTTACTTTTACAACCGATTTAATATTATTCTTAAAAATAATTTAATTTCAAAATATAATAATTTATATTGTCCTCAGGTTTTTGAATATATTAAAACTTTTAGTAGTCCGTGCTTGATATACGCGCCGGATTGACCGTCTTGACTTGCTTTTTGAATTAAACATTTTTGTTTCTTATTTCCAGTACTCGGTTGCTAGATGGCTCTTAGACTACTTTAGGCTGGTTCTATTTTAGAATCAGACTACCTTAACATTCTACTACTAGGAATCAGTGCATAAGGTCTATTTTTTTTATGGAAGTAACGTGAGCAATTAACAATAAAGCCTACATCATCCCTGACGAATCAGTGGCTTATTTTTTTTATTCAAACAAGGATATTATACAAATGAATAAATTATTTCTCTATTAAATCGACTTTTTGTCACACTTTAGACATGAAGTTATTTATTAATTATAAAGGGGAACATTTTGATGCTTTGCTACTCGTATTTACTGGTCGTACGATTAATGATTTTCAAATGATTTTGTAAATATGATAAAAATTCGTCTTGAAGTTTCCTTAAATAAGATATTTTAATCGCACGGTTTACAATTCGGAGAACTACTTGTAATTATTAGAAGCCGGTTCCGTTCCACTGCTGGGAAAATCTCTCTTTATTTTCTTTCCACGCTTGTTTTGAGCAGTTTTGATAATAGGATAATATTCCTGTTCGTCCCGAAACAAATCTCTATCTGAGTCTACCGCAACATCAGACGCCTTCCGCTGTCCACGTTCCGTTGTGTTGTGAGATGCAGAAGTTTAGTATCTGTTATGTAATTTTATATTCGACAGAGTGTGCAGCAGCGACCTGTCCGGCAGACAGGCTAAATGCAGCCGCGACTGCACAGACAACGATTTGCACTTTGCCATCTGCATTTTTAATAGTCTGAGCTATGTCACACTGAGTAAGCTAATTAACTGTCGCTCTAAAAATACTTTGTTCAAGTTTAGCTTTATGAAAAGGAAGTAATTGCTTAGTAAGTGGATTTCTTTCAAGGAACGGATAAATTTAATATATATATCAATATATCAAGGTTTGTTTGATGCGTATCAACAAAAACATGATTAGAGGTGAGAAATGCCATGCCAAAAACTCATCGCGTAGCTAGTCTCAGCACTGGAGTACATATATACTTTAAAACAACCTTGATTGTAGTTATACATAGAAAAAAATATTATGAGCACAAATGAAATAAAAGAAAAATGCTTGTAATAAAACGTTTAAGTGACAGGTTCCTCACAAATCAATCAAATTATCCTAGCCCTCAAGTTTATAGCAAAGGAAACCATCGCTAACAAGAATCGACAGCTCAAGCTTAGAGCGCTATCACAAATAGCCCCGTAACTTGAGGACAGAGACAGATATATACCACCACCATAAAAATGAAAGAGAGGTAGAAAATCCCCTATTACAAACTGCGAAGCGGCAAAGCCTACTCATTGATCACAACGGAGCGAAAAGCCTTTAAAAAATCCGCCAATTTATTTAGTCCGTAACAACAGCTTACTTGGCTGAATTGTATAATCGTAAAATACTGTTGTTTTAATTTTTTTATTTACACATTCAGTTAATATTGTAAGCATTGTACTTACGTACCCATTTGTGAAACACTAAAATATTAAAAATAGACAAATAGACGTATTCGTCTATTTGTCTATTTTTAATATATTAAGAAATTGTTATTACAATTTCTTAATATATGTAATTTGTATGAGCATTTTTGGTAAATATTCCTAATACATATCACTACATACACATCTTTAATTAAATTCAAACTTAAGAACTATCTATATACGATTAATAATAAATGTTTTTTCCCCATTGTCTATCAATACCATAGTACCACAAACATCAATTTATTTACAGGTAATGGCATCAAAAGAAATTAAGAGGCCACCAAACTAAACTCAAGACGTTTGATTGACGTCGGCATCGTTTGAAAGTTCAGAGAAGGCTGTATCTTTTAATTGTGTTTTGAGACTTTTCTCCAGATTCCGTCAACAGGCTTTAAGTATATCCCGATACGGTTAAACTTATCTTCTGTGGGTTTTTACAAGGCCTCATTTATGTTTGGTTTTGTCACCGACGAAAAAAATTCGGGAAATAATTAAAGTTTAACGTGTCTTTTTGTGCTTGTGGTTTTCGTTTTGAAAAGTGGGTAAGTCGAGTTTATTCTTAGATATATATTGTATTTGATGGAAAATAATACCATTTTGTACATATTTTTATAAAACTGTCTCAATACGGGTTATCACAGGAAAGGTCTTGAAGTATTTTACGACACACATTAAAAATTTCAACCCACCATATAGGCCGCGCCAATAATAGGTAGGATTGGAAAAGAAACGCACTTTCTATGCTTTGCACGAACTTTGACACGCGTTCGAAGTGTTCCGTACCAGTATCAAAAACATCAAAAAGACATATTTGTTGTAAAGAAGCTACGTTAAATACTTATTTTAGTCTGCTATTATTTCTTGCAACAGAAATACAAGACATGTGGGAACGTCAACTGCTTAAGCTATCACGGTTCTTGAAATACAGCCTGGTAACAGACGCACAGTAATAAGAGTCCTCTTTGGGTTCGGAAGATCAAACTTATAACATCTCGCCGTTCTAGCGTCAGTGGTAAAAAAATAAACATACGTTATACCAAATTATATCACCCTTGTTTACGTGTTCTATTTTTTGTAATGTATCGTTCGAACTTACAGCATGCATAGTTCTCCACCTCTAGTCAACTTATAGATAAAAGAAAAGAGTCTACTAGTATTTTGAAACACAATCTAAATAAAAATGAAATGAAAACATTTGATTTACTCAATAAAGCAAGTTCAGCAATCACATTTGCAAGCCCGCAATGCGTAATCGAATAAAAATATCGAATCATGAAAATGTTCGCCGGATATCGGAACTCTCAGGCTCAGATTGAAATTCTCGTTTCCCTAATCGATACTAATTCTCGGTGTGTTCAGTTAAGTAGCTAAAGCAGAAATTTAAGGCGCCGATATGACCGAATTTCGTCTCGATCCCGCATCGGAACAAAAGTCAATCGAATGAGGGAAATGAATGCATTTTTAAATGAGAATACTTAACAATAAAAAATCGAGGGTTAACCCACTAACTATAATTTTAATAAACATAAAAAATTGTGTATTAGTGTGTACGTCTGTTACCTTATCACGATAAAATTTGACAAGAAATAGCTATTCCGTTCGCCGGTAGAACCGTGGGGCGCCACTAGAAAGTAAAATAGTCTATATTTTTAGAAAAATCGTTGGATCTGTATTTGACACCTATTATTTTCCCAACCGCACAGAAACTAAGTTTACTTAGATTTTTTATTAATCAAAACCAGACTGTTGCATTCATTGTTATTTCAATGAAATAGAAAAAAGAATTGGTGATAATAGGCATAGTCTGATCGCCCCCACCATAGAATAAGAATACACACTTTAACCCATTTTTTCTAATATGCAAATCCACCTGTGAAAACCACGTTCTATTTCGTTGAGTAGTTTCGAAGCTATAACGTACTAGACAGACTATAGCTCTACAATTGTTTTTTTGTGTCATATCATTTAATGTTATAGTCAAATAAACGCTTCAATAACAGTAAAATCATCCATATGAAAAATTTCACGTGAATCTCCAGGCTTTGAAGTTGAAAATTTAATAAATCTTTATGAGATTTCGTCGCGAACATTTCTGTTAGCACGAAGACTTAAAACCTAAAATCAAAATGGCAATATGAGAATGAAAATAAACTTTAATTTTGATAAAGACGATACTATCATGAAAAATAACAGTAAATAATGTTTGAATTTGTAATATCCGCTCTGATTGAGTCTGTTTTTAATTTCTTCCTTCAAATTGTTATGTTTTATTTGTAACATATTCTCTGAATTTGTTCTTTTTTTATATATAATTGTAAATAGTTCACTTAATCTTAAAGTAGTATTTAAGCCTAGTCATAATAATAGTTCTTAGTACTGTAATTTATTTAATTTTAATTTTCCTATTAGTCTAAGTAATACGTTTGGTTTATCTGTAAGTGTCATTTATAGAAATAAACAGAATTTGAATTTGTTGAATGTCGCTAAGTTAGTAATGTTAATTTAAGTTACAGTAACTTCAAATTCAAATTCTGTTTATTTCTATAAATGACAGTTACAGATAAACCAAACGTATCACTTAGACTATTAGAAAATTAAAATTAAATAATTACAGTACTAATAACTATTATTATGACTAGGCTTAAATGCTACTTTAAGATTAAGTGAACTATTTAAAATTATATACAAAAAAAAATACACACAGTCGAATATATAACCTCCTCCTTTTTTGAAGTCGGTTAAAAAGAACAAATTCAGAGAATATGTAACAAATAAGACATAACAATTTGAAGGAAGAAATTAGAAACAGACTCAATCAGAGCGGATATTCTGTTTATTTTCGTGCAAATTCAGATTACAAATACAGAAGTTCAGTGCGAAGCCACTGGGTTGCGGTTGACGTTGCATATCATGCCGAACTGCGTCAGTTATGTTAGTGAGCCTCACCACAAGCATTCCTTGACATTACAGGGCTAGACGCCTAACACGTAGGTACGTAGGTAGCCTAATACGTAGTGGTATAAACGAGTTCTATTTTTATAAAGTCTACGAGAAACGTAGGCGCTTATAAGCTCAACCAATTCGTAATATGTCTACGAAATACGTAGCGTCATGATTTTCAATGCGTAGCATTTTTACTCGTAGATCAAGATGTCGTTTATCGTTAGTCGAGAGGATGGGCTTGTATGTCGTCATATCAAATTGAGTATGACACCATAATTATAAGTAGCTCGAACTTAAATACAAATTTTCTTCCTTCGCATCTTTGGACATTGATTTTTAAATATACATAAGTAAGATTCAGAACATCATAATATATACCTGGTAGGTATATGTATGTAGATGGGCTTTTCTTACTTAATCTCTTAGATAGTGAACTTATCACTAAGAGATTAAGTCACTTGATCTCTTGTATTTTTGCTTTTCGAGTTAACGAGACTGCAGTGACCTTTAAGAAATTGAAATACTTATATTTCTGAAACTGAAATGGTTATTGTCATAGTTACGCACGACGACGTCTTTGCTTAGACCCTGATTCGATTCACACCCGTGTGTGAAATGTATCCTATTATTTATCTTAATATTCAACATAATACATCAAGCAAATTGAATATTTACATTTATTGAGCCGCACAATTATTCCGGTTAAATTGAATCATGATAGCTTGTACCCTGTAAATGAATTTACATGAATGTCAAGTAGCGGAACTATTTAGTATCCAAACAGGGTTCATTTCAAGTTATTGCGTTTCCAAGTGTTACCAGCTTTCATTAGAGGCAAATATTGCTACTATACTTTCTGGAGATGGCGCCAGAGACACGGACACACTAGTGCACGGCGCACGGCTTGCTTCGTATTTACCACAATTTATGATTTCATTTCGCATTCCATATTTCAACCAGCGGCATTTTGCATCGAAATGGGCCGCAATAACGCACCGGATCCGCCTTTGTAAGCTTAATAAAAATGTGTGGTTACAACGTTCTGATTTTGTTTTTTGTTTGATTCTGCGGGTTACAAATTGTTATTTACTTGCTTGTGTTATTTTTTAATTAACTTATGCTCCTTTTATTATGTTTAAATATGTATAAACAGGCGGATTTACCTAAATCATTTATTTTAATTCCAACTTATTTGCACTAAGTTGTCATAATGTTCGTATATGTTTACAAAAATAATAATTTTGAAATTATGAACTGAGCAATAATATAAAAAACTGTAATAGTTAATGCAAGCTTAGCACACCTTCTCAGCTATCTCTGCCTAGCAAATTATAATAGATGTAGAAATACTAATTTAAAAATTACAATTCAAGCAATTTTATTTGTATAATTAGGTACTGTATGTATATAACGGTACAAAAATATCGTTTTGATTCTACTTTTAATGTAAGGTTGGCAATAATAACAATAATAATTCATTTATTTCAGAAAAAAATCTGTACAATCATCGAAATATCAAATCCATTAAAAACATGTCAAAAACAATATTTAAAATTACAATGAAATTCCCAAGTCGCAATAAAAAGATAATAATAATTACTATATTAGGACAATAGACAATGAAAGACATGAGGGAGAAAGCATTGAGTGTGGAGATGACGTCTGATAGAGGAGAGTGGAAGAAGAAGATTTGCTGTGCCGACCCCACCTAAATGGGATAAGGCGAAGAAGAACAAGAATATTAGGACAATACACTACACAAATACAAAATTATATTTTTTTTTCATTTTTTTTTTGCAATGGGACTCTAAGATTCAAAAGAGTGAAGGAATAGCAGAGTATATGTTTCAGTTAGAGCGGATATAGGAGAGCGAGCGAAGCGCCACCGGAAACGCTCTTTGGGCGGCCATAACCGTAACTCACGGCGGTACCCGCACTCGGCCATGTCCGGCGCGCCGCGGCGTTTTAACTATTTATGCAACGTGGCAGATTGATAGCGATAAACAGCAATAAAATAAAATTTAAACGCCTCTCCGCTGTCGATTGATGACTCACTTCCTTGTAAGTAGGCACGCAATTTGCTGAATTCACATAACTATAGTCGTCCTCTAGTTAATTATGTTGTGTTAAGGTACCAGAAGTGTTCGGTCGTTTCCTTTTGTGAGCAAGTAATGACTCAAAAAGAAACGGCCGAGCGCGAACGCGAGATAACCAGTGATCTCGCGATCCGGCGCAGGAGACCTGGGCGTCGAAGGAGGATTTTTCACGCCCTCCTTCGACCCCCTTGAGAAGGGTTAAACACCCTGAACTGTAGGCCATAAGGTGGTATGCGTGGAATCCCGCACACGATAAAGGAAGCAGGCTAGAGATTCTCCAACTCTACCCGTCCTTGGAAGAGTCTCAGACGACCAGCGTCGCCGTGGTTGTGGACGACTAAGAAATTGCTCCCATAACCACGACCCAATAACGCATGGTAGTAGCGCAGTGGGGTTTTAGTCGGTTGGAGTCCGACACTACCCACGAGTGGCACTTGTGCCGCAAGTGGGTGTCCGTTCCGGATTTCCCCACTTTAAAAAAAAAAAAAAAAAAAAAGGTACCAGAAGTGACTATCAAAAATAGTCTGGATGAAACAAACCATCCAGAGTCCTCTGGGATGCGGATGCACATAACAAATATCGTCATGTAAAGAGATAAGTTATATTAAAAGTACTATCAACATAAAAATACATATAATCTACTTCCCTATCCCTACTACGAGTAACATCAAAAATGCGAACCTATGAGTGTATTGTTACTTTTTCACTCTCATACGGCTGATCTGATTTATATCAAATTTGGTATGGTCCTAGGAGTCCTACCTAATACTTATGTAGGTACCGAGGTTTACAGCATAGGGTACAGCTAGTATTAATGTAATAATTGCGATTGCTCCAGGTGACTCATAATTTCTTACTTATAAGTTAAATAAATGTTCTTTTCTGAAATATCAATTATTTTTTATCGACACACGATATTTTCTGATAACACTGAGTAACATAATATTTAAAATTTGATATCGTTTGGCGCATAATGATTATAAGGACTGAAAATAAATAGAAACCATCGTGTGTCATAAGCAAATAGAATTTTCGCCTTTTACTTTCACGTTTCCTCGGCCACGTAACGAACTGTGTGCGAATGTGTTATTTATGGAAGTTCGCGTCTCACTTTTTGCGAGAACATATTGCCGGGAGGGGATAAAATTTATCCAAAAACACTTGGCAGCCCCAATGTTTTGGTAATTTCAGCGGCGAGATTGTGATGAAGATGGTTACATTTCAATCACATTATCGTGTTGGGGCTGAGGGAACTTGAACAGATGAATACAAATGGCAAGTATGTATATAGACCTATTCAAATTTATACTAAAGAGTTGAATGAAGAATCTCGCAGTTGATGATGACAAACATATAAGTATTTTTATTTCTCTTTGTGTCGGATTTGGCTCGTTTATAGAAATCGTAGTAAAACTTGAACAATTGAACATATCAGGTAATCGTTAATTACTAGCTATTAATTAATTTGTTTCCTCATTTGAAGTGCTCAACTAGGTACTTATTTATATAGGTAGATAGATAGATATTTTTTATCGGTTGCGTAACAAAACATGATCATTGCAAAACATTTTTTGTATTTGTATATTTTGTTTCGATCTAAATTGGTACTAGTTACTTACTAGCTTACGCATACTATAAAACTATATGTATCTTAACTACAAATTCAATTCGAACAGATTCAGTCGTATAAGTCTCAAAAAGTAACAAGCATTATATAATTTTTTTTACACAGTACAGCCAGGTACTCGTACTTGTCTAGTATGGCGCCCAACCACACGACTTAGCGACACTCTGGCCTAATATGGAGCATGGCTCACCTGGAATATCCCCACAAACTTTTGCATTTTAATCTATAATATAAAAATAATTCGGGTTTTCCTTCCTGACGCTATAACATCAGAACGCACGAACCGATTTCCACGGTTTTGCATTCGTTGGAATAGTTTCAGCCTACGTGAGGCTTGCAGTAAACAAAATTCTGGTCTTTTTTCAACTTTGTGGCCAAACGGAGTTCGCCGGGTTTGCTAGTATTACAATAAGATAATTTGACGAGTATATGTGTAAATATACTTCTTCATCTTAAAACGTAGCACCAAAACGTATAGTTATCGCTATTTTTCCAAGCTTGTACCACCCACTATCCAACACATCTGGTGTGCGTAATCTTGTTATGAACAAAAACTTTCTTAATAAGGACGCTGTTTGGTTTCGTATTTCTCTCCATACGGAATGAGAAACTACCAAAATAATTACTACTATTTCCGCATCGGACACCCTTTTGTTATTGTTTGCTGTTTGATTTATTATCGTGGCCATATATCGTGGAGGATTGTATTGTTAATATTACGAATAACTTTATTCTCAATTCTGGAATAAGTGATTCTCAATGAGGTCGCCAGAATACTCTGGGCACTTGGCTACGAATTTTCAACTTGCTATCCAGGCGAGCACTAGAAAATATCCCACCGCAATGCAAATAATTCTTCTTATAACATGCCTAAGTCACTTATAAACTAAAAGACGGTAAAAAGACACACTGAATGACAGAAGATTTACAAGCTTTATTTAAATTTCATTACAAAATATTCCATCTACAAAACCATACTTAGGAATCATAATCACAAACAATATCAAATTATACTCTGATAAGATAGATTTTCAAATTTTATCGCCTTAACTTGTTACAGATCTAAATTTTTACAACTGTCATGACAAATATTATTTTAATTTCCTGTTAGTTTTAGAGTCTATACAAACTTCGATACACTGTTTCTATTGTTGTTAAATGTGATGGTCTATGAACTTGAGATCGTGTGTGTGTGTATCTAAAAAGAAATATCAAGTCCTGCTTAGCGCATAATATGGGGACCATGGTGGTGGTGATGGTGTGGTGGCGGTGGTGGGTGGTGATGATGTGGTGGCGGCGGTGGGTGGTGATGGAAGGGCGGCGGCGGTGGGTGGTGAGGGTAGTGGTGCGGCGGGGGCGGAGGGTGATGATGGTGCGGCGGGGGTGGTGGCGGGTAGAAGCGGCCGCTGTGGTAGCAGTGTGGAGCGCAGTGTCCCCCGGGACCCACCGAGTTGCAGTGAGGCCCGCACGGGAGTGCGTGTGGGGGAACCATGTCTGAAAACAAAAGACAAAAGTTAGTTTTTTTGAGTGGCTAAATGACTCATGTGCGTGTTATTCTCATCCGTATGACTCGTTCAATACTGGACACGACTCTTTCAAGGCATGATTCCGTACTTTTCTTCGGCACCAACTAACTAACTAACTGCAAAAATGTTTTTTCAAAACATTGCTGCATTTGTTTACAAGGAGTATGTCTGCCAAGACACGGTCTCTACTTTGGAGGACTCGGTCCTCTAGAACACGGTTGCCTTATTTCGGAAGAGATGTCACTATAGCTTGATATTGAATTGAGCTCTATCTGTTGTAATTTTAGGTCTTTGTCGAATAACTTTGCAAGCAAAACAATTTATTCTGGTAGAAACAAACTAGTACTCACCAATTCTGCAAATAGGGCGTGGCCCTAAAAGATCTGATAATACACGTAGTATGTTGAAACAGATATAAAATCACCCGTAAGAAAGTAACAAGTGTATGCTACGTCGATACTTATGCGAATGATAACAAATCGAACGTTTATTCTATTTATCGCAGGTGCAATATAATCTATTCTCGGTATCGGAAAATTTGCTTGAAAGAGATAACATGAACACGTGACGCATATTTAGGTCCGGTATGAGTTTCTGACTAATCTTATTGCTTTGTGTTTGAACTAGCTCTGTTTTTGGCTAGAGATAATAATATGTTTTCTGATATTAGTCATCAGTAAATACAAGTTCTGTGAAATAATTTTTACTTCCGAGTTTTTTGATTTCATAGAAGTTTTTTTGTTTCATAGTGCTAGTCTTGGTCTTGTATAAAATATTTTTAACTTTCTTTAAAAACTAGCATGTTATCTAAAGTTAAACAGATCAAGAATAATACTTGTATTTATATAAAAGCGGTTTAATTCTGTAAAATGATTTTTACTTCCGAGGTTTTGATGGTTTTTTGTTTTATAGTGCTTATGTCTTGGTCCTGTATAAAATATTTTTACCTTTGAAAACTAGCATGTTATCTAAAGTTAAGCAGATCAATAATAATACTTGTATTAATATAAAAGGGTTTTAATGTTGGAATAGAACGAAAGGCTCTAATAATAATATGTAGTAAAAAATAAAAAGTGGAATTAGGAGGCGCATCTTTTTCTTTTTCGTATGACCTAAAAAGAGGCGATTGTGATGTTTTTGGCAATATGATATTGTTTATTTATGCCAATTGAAGGTACTGTGAGTGAGTATGAACGAAATTAGTTTGTAGTGGTTAAGATCAGTAGATGCAAAGAACATTAAGTTTCGGTTGAATAATATTTACAAAAAAGTTTCAATAGAAGTTCTATAAGTTAAAAAATAATAAGAAATTAAAATAAGCGATAATCCTTATGACAAGAACATTTTAGCATATTTTCTGTACTATACTATAATTTTCTATATTTCGTGTACTATGCTGTATTAAGTATGTAAACAAAGAATCGCTAAAAGTAAAATATAATCATAAGTGTTTGCCTAACATTCCAGGAAAATATCGATAGTCCTTTTGTTTAGATAAGCTTATCGGTGTACTTCGTTTGTTATCTGGGTTTATTTTGGAAAGATATTGAAGGTTCCGATATAAGTGTTCGTTCACGTTTTTTCACTTCAGTTTCTATGTATTGTTGAAGTGGAAATATACGATCTCGTATTTTTATAATAATTTGAGATTTAAATTAACTAACAGGTAAGAATATTGTTTAGATTTTCAGCATTTGACTTTCTAATAAGTGAACAGTTTATACTTTTAAAACTCGTAGACGAATATACTATCAGAGTAAGTAACTTAACTTATTGACTCAGGCATTACTTTGCGGAAATCCATTGTAAATAGATGACAAAATTAAATATTTAGTGTACTTCCGCTGTGATCCGAAATCCAAATTAAGACAAGTAAAGGAAACATCAACTAAGATCAATTAACCAAGCTTAATTAACTAAGATTAATTAACTAAGATCACTTAACTAAGATTAATTAAGATTAACGTTACCTATCACAATTCGGAAATTAACTCTACACGTGTTTCGCCTAACCACAAGGCATCATCAGGAGATGCTGACTCTTTGAACGACAAGTCGAGAGACTTGTCGTTCAAAGAGTCATCTGTGGCCTAGCAGTGTGTTCCTTGAGAGCCAGTTATTCCAGCCTAGGCATGATCTACCTTAGACCACAGTGTCGCTAGCCAATGTGGTTCTGCGCCTTGTCGGTCAAATGCCTCTAGCAGTATAAAAATATGTAGTCGCTAAATAATAAATATATTATTATTATTTCAGAAATGCCGCCACCACCGCCAGGACCTCACCATCCGCATGGGCCGCATCACCCACCACACCACCCGCCACCACCCAGCCCACCTGGACCCCCAGGACCGTTTGGTGGGCCCCCGCACCATCCACCACCACCGCATCACCCGCCGCACCATCCCCCGCCGCCGCATCATCACCACCATCCGCCCAGACCGTGGTGAAGCGTCACTTATGATGGTCAATCTTATTCAGTGTTTTTAATTTAACTATGAGGTGCTAATTAAATCAATTTCACTTTTTATAAAATGTTAGTGAAAAATATCAGAACAGAAATATCTTATTTTACGATTTAATAAATATGATTTAAATTAAAAGGAGTCCTTGTTTATTTTGTCCTGGTTAGCTTAAATTAGCTATTGATATTAAGAGGAAATGTATTGAAAGACGTCTTTCAATACATTTCCTCTTAATGTAAATTTCGTTACAAACGTTAGTAACCCTTATTGCAATAATAAGTTTAAATTTTCTGTTATAACAAAACAACCACATTTGGACATAATATGGTTCCGCTCAACACAATCGATAAAACACACGATAAAATAACTTCCATATCTACCTTTACTATCAGGAAGGGCAGTAATATATAGGTATATATGATTAGACACGACATGTTCACATAAGTTAATAAGCTCTCACCTTGTCTTTATATTTCCAAAAATTTCTAAATAATTATGGTAACTTAATATTAATGTAAATAATTATATTGACTTAATTTAGTCGCGTCAATAAATATAACATTTGTAAGTACGCTTCCTCTTACACTCATTTGGTTTTGCAAGTCAGAGGACATAAACTTCCCAATTTTTTCTTTATCGCGTAACCTAAGTAAGAACTTTAGTACAATAAGCTAAGTCAGAGGTCTTCGGGCGGCTTTAAAACTCTTGACGCCAGAATTTCGGCACTTAGCTCATACGAAAAATTGGAAAAAGAGCTATACGTATGAGCTATTGATAATTTATTTTAGTTTTTTCTATTACATGAATATGTTTCAAATACCTGTAGCGCTTGCAGCTCGGCTGAGGTGATCTGACGCGATTATCTCACCATCATGATCATCGGATGGGTAACCATGCAGAAAGATGTTTTTTTAAGAATGGCATTCTTATCTGGGCGCTACCATGGGTCGGAAGACACGTTATATTGTAGGTCCCGGTTGCCAGTCTTAGTACAAGCAGTCGTTAAGCCTAGCTTGGCATACGAAGAAGAAGAAGAAGAAGAAGATGAAAAATACTACCAAACATTGACTCAAACATTTTGAAAACTTTGAAGCTAACTAAACACGATAACTGAAAGTTCCAATTCTATTCTCGTTTGTTTTATTTCCAATTTCCCTCAAAGTAAAGAGTGCTATTTACTTATAGCGCGTCATTTACTTACAAGGTATTTAGGCTGCGGCGACGGTCCTCAGTTTTGTGTTGGCAAAATGGAATTTTCCTGTTGTGGTTACCGAAAGAGCGGTATTCCCAATCGATCTCCAAAAAGGACTATTTGTAATAAGAAGGTATTCGGTTTCGCTTACCGATACTTTGTTTTATTTAACGTTATTTGCCATTTATCTTTATTGCTTGAAATATGTTTGGCTTGTTCCAAATATTTGGTCGTATTTATTTGAAGTGTGTTGCATGTATCGTTTACATGGTTCACATGTCAGGTCATGTAGATACATTGTAAACAAACAAATAAATGTATTAGAACTACACACACACATACAACATTTCATAGAAGCCATTACGTTAGTTTGAATTTGTGCAGTACGAAGAACGAATATACAAACTAACGACTTTATGATATTAGTTTGATAGTGGGAAAGGACATAATAAACGCTGGTTGGATGAAATGGCGACAGGTCTCTGGAACAACTTGCGATCGGAGAATTCCGCTTAAACTGAAGGGGAAAATTTACAAAACGATCATTAGACCTGTCGTATTGTATGGATCCGAGTGTTGGGCGACGAGAGTAGTGCATGAGAGAGGATTGCATGCGGCAGAGATGCGAATTTTGCGATGGATGTGTGGAGTAACAAGAATGGACAAGGTAAGAAATGAGTATTAATATACTATATATTATATATTCCTCTAATATATTATATATTCCTCTAATGAGGAAGTTTGAAAGTGGCATCTGTTTCAGAGAAGGTGAAGAGTGGACGGTTAGCGTGGTATGGACATGTAATGCGTAGAGAGGAGATGCATGTGACTAGGAGAAGTATGGATATGATTGTAAGAAGTAGCGGAAGGAGAGGTAGACCAAAGAAGACGTGGATGAATTGTGTGAAGGAGGATATGAATGAGAAGGGAGTGAATGTGGAGATGACGGCTGATAGAGTGGCGTGGAAGAGAAAAACAGGCTGTGCCGACCCCACCTAGTGGGAAATGGTAAAGGAGAAGAAGAGTGGGAAAGGACATGTAATCTTAAGAAGAAAAATGAAAAAAATATAAACAAAACTTTTACTAGTAACTTGCTGCCAAGTAGAAATGCATAATTTAGACTGTATACTTAACCCAGATTACTAAATGTTTCATTAGATTGTTCTGCTTGAAATTCGTTATTTAACTTCCTAAGCATCTAAAGACACCGAAATCAAATCAATGAAAAATAAGAAAACTGGTTTTCTGTTACAAACATTTATAAAGAAAATTTATATACTTTAATATCTTATCTAAATCTAGAAACTTACGAACATACATTAACTTTTCTAATATAAAGATATCAATCATATTATGACTTAAATTTTATGAGATTATAAATTTGTTTGACTTAGATACCTTTGCGATAAGATTATTTATTTAATCGTTAATAACAATCAATCACACAATCACAATCATAGGAATATTTTATGTGTCACAAGATAAGGTAAGCAATAAAAAATTTTAGGTAATTATTCAGTGTTTTAGCGCAAGAGATGTGAAAATGTAATTCAGGAATATAAATACTATTAAGCAAATGGAAACTTTGGAAGTAATTTTATTTACAGCTTTGTTTTTCTTTTATCAAAACTTTATATCATAATAACGAATTAATTTATTTACATTTATTTAAGAAACCCGAAAAGGCAGGTTTAGGTGTACTACTGAATAAAAGCAATACTGTATACTGTATATTTGTATAACAGATATGGCATTTATTTTAAAAATTGCTATTTTGATGTGTTTTGCAACATGCAAACATACCCGCACAAGAACATATATGGAATGTATATGGGAGTGACAATACGATCAACTAACCAAACTGTACCATTAAAATAACACACTATGGTATTTATATCTTTTTCATTTTTACAAATAAAAAAAAAAAAACTTTCAACACATATATGAGAACATAAATGACATTTGATATAAAATTATAAATCAGCAAAGGTGATTCATGCATCTGATATATAACGTATACTCGTATATTTGAAATGTAACAAGAATTTTTCAGATTATTCACACTTTCCGATAAATTAGTAATACAGTTTGATATGTGATATCTTTGACGAACGTGATAACGCGGCCCCTGCTCATATAAAAAGGAATTTTCGAACATGTATTCATCATTCACCGTACGTGTTGAATATTAAAAAGGTAAGAACTGTTTTATCATCATCCATAATATAAGCCGTCGTTTTTAATTTCTTTGTTCCATTTTTCCTAATAACCAAGTGTATATTTACCAATATGTATATAGTGTACATATATAATTTTTCGGTTAATCCAAGCTAAAAACTTTTGAACATATTTTGAATTACATTACTTGAAATACACAATTACACATTCATTAATAGTCAAAAAATTAACAGTCTACAAAATATGTTCATACCCGATTTCTTTTGTTTTTACTGCTCTTTCTAATATTTTGACAAAAAACGAAACCCTCAGAATCGTATTACTATCTTATTCTAAAATTATTTGTTTACCATATTGCAATTTCATGGGTAAAATCTTAAATTCTCAGCTTAAAATGAAAAATACTTCTTGAAATAACAAAATTGTAGATCTTTTTAACAACAACATTTCATAGAACATACACATACTTACTTACAACATTTCATAGTCTTTTTTTTTAATTCACAAGCCTGATTGGTAACAAAATCACTTCTTTAGTTTTACTAATTTATTTTTTCATCAACTTTAACCATTTATAAGATGAGTGTGCCCACTCATACACTAACCATATAAAATTATATCATTACTATAATAATTAAACAGATAATCTGATTTGTAAAACCTACATAATTGTTTGTTAACTTTATAATTTCATATACTTACATATATTTTTCTTTTTTTATTACTAAATCTAAATTTAAGCAATAATTGTATTTTTTAATTAAGTATTTATGATGATTATAACGCAACTACTGCAATCATGTCCAATGGGGAGCATGCATCTCTAATATACAAGCTTACACGCTTAGTTTGGAGATGCAGGCTCATTACTTGTAGCTCTTAATACAAGATATGTAAAGAACCATAGTATAAGTATAGTATAGTATAGTATTTATAACGAGAAAATTGTTGTTAATTTAAGATTTTGCTTATATCATTGCCTTAAGAATAATTGGTTTACTAACCAGATTATTATAATAAGAGTATATTGTCATGTCAATTTGTTTCAGAAATGCCGCCCCCACCTCCCGATCACCCGCCGCAGCATCCTCCGGGTCCGCAGGGCCCGCCTGGTCCCCACGACCCGCCACCACCACAACACCCGCCGGGTCACCCACCACCACCTCACTAAATGGTGACCACCACACCACCACCTTGGTGATCACCACACCACCACCTTGCAAGACGGTGATGAACCAATGCCTGTTGGTGATACCCATATTTTTGATTATGTTTTTCAAAAATATATTAATTTTTAAATAATTAATTTGTTTCATCTCTTTATCTCACTCACGCATTAATCATATCTTTATGATCCCATTTTATCAAGTACAATGTTATGTGTATATATTTATTTTATGTATATATACAAAAGATAAAATAACTTTAGTAATGCATGTTACGAGTGGTAATTTATTTACTTAGACTTTTTCTATTATCCGTGATTTGGACATACTCGTATAACGATCTATTTTATTATTTTGATTATTTTTTTATTTATTAATGCGATACAAATTAAAAAGATAATTTTAACTAGTCCTATAAATGTCTCGATTTCTCTGAAAGAATAGCATGAATATTCTCTTTCCTCGCTTGGAGATTTTTCTCCAAAACAAGGGAAAAGACCCTCCATTAAACTATCAAGAGCCAGTTACTTAATTAGAAAAGAAGTCGCAAACCGGAAGTTGGAGGAAATTAGGTAGCTCAGAGTACAACGTGCACTTATTGACCGGAAGTACTGCGAACATGGCAGAACCTATCTTTGCTTTTCATTAGTGCGCACCGCTGGCGTAGTAGGCAATATTTTTTTTTTAGCAAATGCTCTATTGTAGAGAAATTATACTGTATATTTTTCAGAGCGAATCGAAGCGGTATATTTTTATTTTTTTTGGCTTAAATACGTTTCATTGAAATATTTTCCCTAATAAACCATTTTATTTGGAATACGAAAACTGATAAATAACAAGATGCCTACTAAGCAAACTATTTTTTTATGTTAAATAGGTACATAGAAGTGTAATTGCAAAACATTGGTTCTATAGAACCAATAAACATATATTTTTACCGCCAGCCATGAAATATCTATCATATGTAGTGATTTCGGTATAAAAATATTTTTAGTTAAGTTACTGCTATGCCCTAGTTTATTTTGGTCAAAAGAATGTATTTTAACGAGAAAATTTCAAAATGGAAATTCTTGATTCACATCTAAAGCTTAGCGAGCTTATTACGTGCCTGATTGGTCGGGGCCGCGTCACTCGAATTCTTAATTTAAATTCAGTCGGCTAATTGGTCAGCCGTACCAGAGTTATGTCTTTATTGGCTTTTTGACAGATTGCTTCTGAAATCTTTTGAATTTTTTGTCGATTACATTTGGGACTAAGTTAAAAGTTTGTATTTCTCAATTGGGTTTTATGGTTACTTGAAAGGCCGGTCAAAACGAAAAGCCAGCCAAAAAAACTCGAAGTAAAATCAGGGTATAAGCAGCATATATTCCCAGGATCGACATAGCCAAAAATCATATGTTTTATATAGAGTGAAATGGTTTATTCGCTATAAACCATTGTGTTTGAATAAACATTTCAATCGGCAGGTTTTCATTCGTAGTCGGTCGACCGGGTCAGCTCATTCAACTCTTTTTCACACACCACTGGCTTCTGTTGAATGGACCGCAGTTCAATATTACATTTCAACCATTGTTGAAGGCAATGACATCGCAAATTTATGTTACAAGTTGCTTAAGTTAATCACATTAGCTTTTTATACGAAAAGAGCTTTATGTGTGAATTCGTGCAAAACAGAATTAATCAAGAAATGCGTGGTTCACTTTGTGAGGGTTCCGTACCTAAAAGGTAAAATCGGGACCCTTTTACTAAGACTCCACTGTCTGTCTGTCTCCAGGCCATATTTCAGAAACCGTAATAGCTAGAAAGCTTTCACAAGATATGTATTTCTCGTGCCACTATAACAAAAAATAGTAAAAATAAAAAATATGAAAATATTAAAGGGAGGGGAATAATAATTATTTGAGGGGGGCTCCCATACAATAATGGTACGGAACCCTTCATGCGCGAGCCTAACTCGCACTTGGCCAATTATATTATAATTATTTAGCTTTCCAATTTGTGTACATGTCATTTATTAAGTTGATTATTTTTACTCATAAAAAATGCAAAAATTATGTTCTATCCCAAATCGAAATAAACACTTATATCTGGGTTAGGTTTTTCTTTACTAAATGAGTCATAATGAGTTATGACTAAATGAGTTTAGTCATACATCAGTAAACTGATAAAATAATCCACAAACAAATATTACTAACGCAACGTTAAAAAGTAATCTACTTCTAGTAATCTAACGATATTGACACAAAGCACAAAACAATGAAAAAAAGGCAAGGCCGGTGCCGCATTGTGCAAGGAAACTACTATTAGATTTAGATTTTGGCTACTGTTACTTAGTCATTCAAAATAAATTGAAATTTGTGAACAATAGCGTCTTGAAGGCAATGTATGTAGTTGGTTAGCCAGTTAGATAAAAGTTACGCTAAGTACTATGTGATACACATTTGTGTATCACATAGTACTTAACATACATCAACGCTTACACATACGAGTATGCACATAGTACATACTCGTATGTGTAAGCGTTGATATGAATAATATGTGTAAGTTATTTTCTCACATGCTAAATATTTAGCACGCAATTATTTTCGTATCTAAAACATTAATATATCTTTACCAATTCACTAAATTATTTTCAACCCAGCTCTTGTGATATAGTTGTGTTCACAATTTAATGTCAACCCTGGGTTTCTGCGCAGCTCTCGAGGGGCTCTACATCTAAGTTTGGTTTAAGTTAGAGCTGGCGCCGTCGTTTTATAAGTCCCTCCAGTGGCACATCCGAGAACGAATTTTTGGACAAAATATCTCTCACTCCAGTAAATACTCAGTTTACACGGAGTAAAGGCGCCGAAACGTAACCTCGTATTTGCAAAATTAAAATAGTTCACGGAACGTCCGTTGGCGTCGTCTCCGTTTTAGCTTTCAAAGGAAAATATATTCAATTGAAATAGTACAATGTCACCGTGAAAATATTTTATGAAAAGTGCTCGGTGCCGGGTCGTATCACGTGCCTTCCTCGCTCCGAAATGCACAAAATAAAACAACGAACAAAGAATACGAAAACCGGACTGCAATCGTAAAGTGGCCGACCGCTCTCCTATATGCAAATGCTCGAATCTAAAATGCAATTGATTCATTTTAAGGCAGAAATATCAGGAAATAAACTTTATCCATTAGCCGGTGCAACTGTAGAGCTGTCAATTTGTTTTATTAATTAGTCAACGTAGAGCTAAAATAATCGCAATTAAATATTCAAATTGGGTAGTGCATAGCCGTGTCGGCGGCGCAGCGAGCGGCGGCTGTCAGGACTTGCATCGGGCTTGTCGGCGAAATGAACATGTCTGGGGGCTCCAGGAATAGAGTCGAACGGGACAGGTCAAACGGAAATAAAGCAGCCTGCACTCAGCCAACTTTGGACATGTCTGATAGCTCCGCCGGCGGATCGTGAATAAAATACGCGCTATTTCTGCCGGTGTCTTTCGTTGCGCCGTTTCATTCGCTTGATATTCAAATTGTCATCGTGACTCGTTTTTAGCACGCATTAGAAGCGCAAAACGTTCCTTTAATAACAGTGTTTCACACAAATTGAAATGGCGGGTTAAGTGGCATATAAACATTCTGAAAACGCCGCTTTCAGACTAAGCGCGAAGTTAATGTTGGTAGTTTGTTTAGTAGCGAGGAATGAATGGCGCCCAACGTGGAGCGAGCTGGGATCTCGGAATAACGTTCTCATTGCCTGCATTATCTTTGAGAGGCCATACGCGGTCAGAACCTACATACTCGCGTACTCATCACCGCCTCTCTGTCAAAGTTTGAGCTCAGTAAGGACTCTGGAATGAGCGGTGTAGGTGTAAGGTTGTTTTTAGTGTTGCCTCTAAAACACATGTCATATATATATTTGTTATCCGACTTCCGAATTATTGGCTGAAAAGAAACTTTAACGTAATTTAAATAAAATGTTCAGAAAATTTCTGTTCACTACCGATTGATGTAAAAACATGATCTGTTTTGATTTAGTTTCAGGTAAGCATAAAAGTAAAACAGTTTTGGTGGTAGCTAGGACGACATTAGGCAGGGACCTCGACGGCATGTGTCATCTGATAACAATTGCGCAACGGACATAAACTTGGCAAAGGCTGGTTATAAGAAAATGTATTATGAAACCGCCCAGTTTTATTGTGTGGCAGTAAAACGGAGCATTTGCATCGGGAATCGAACCGACACTTGCAAATCGAAGCTCGTAAAACCATCCCGTGCCGGTCACCGAATAAATAAAACTTGACTTCTAAATAAAATATAAAAACAACAAGATAACGGCCTCCCACTCATTTAATCATGCCGGTTGCCATAAACTTTCGCAGTAAAATCCTTACTACTTACGCAATAAAGATTATTTTGGATTGCAAAAACAGTTGGCTCAACAAATTTGTGACGTCATTTATTTAAGTAAGGCACACCTACATTTTACTAGTCTTTTTCCGCAAAGAACGCAGACGCTTCACAAAAATGTAGCAAGTTAAATATACATGTTTATGTATACATAGGTGCGATGCAGGAGTCACGTTCCGGCAATATTTGCGGTATAAAATTCAGCTCTGAGTCGGCTCTTCGTAATGTATACTCATCACATGTGCTCCTCGGCAACTCTGCTCACCTGGTGTTGGAGTACTTTGTGCATACATGTATGATTTACCAATCCTGTACTAGTAGCTGGCTAGTAGGCTAGTAAAACAAACCAGTTTATACATAGGTGACGTACAGATCAGATCAGAAAATTTAAGGATAAAATCAAAGCTATAGAGTCACGTTCGCTCTTCCAACCGGTCTGTGTTTATTTTCGTTGTTTCGGCTTCTTTTATAATTCAATTTCTTAATTTGCCATACAAAGTTTTGTTATCATGGGAATAAAATAAATAAATAAAATAAATAAACTTTTGAAGCCTATTTGATGTATGGAAATACATAGTAAAACATTAGTTGGGAGTTAAAATAATAACTATTGATCATATAAACTGAAAAGAAATAATAGTACACATATAATATATGCTCAGTATTCAGCGAATTCATGTTCCTTCGCACCATGAAGATAATACTATTCCACACAAATTGCTTCCAAGCACGTACCCAGGCCGCTGCAAAACTGCAAATCTACGAAACAAATCACTTCATAACCAGAAATTTGGCTCAAAACCAGAACTGGTGTAAATCCAAAAAAGCATATTCCGGTATATTCAGGCAAATGAAGACAAAGTGTATGGTATTCCGGCAAATATTGTAACCACGCGTGTTGTGAATTAGCCGAGCAACGTGCCGAGTTCATAATAACTTTCAGAATCTGGTCGAGCCGCAGCACAGAGCCCGTTGGAATATACTCTATGGGATAACTTTGCATGTTTTTCTACCGAGGTTTAGGATTGTTCTTAAATGATTTTCATGCCTGAAATTGTAAAAAAAATGATCGAAGAAGTTGACATTACAAAAGATAATAAGGTTAATGATAACTAACGTAAAATAAAAACCTTTTAAATAACTAAAAGCAGCATTTAACCTTATACATAAATAAAAACAGCATTATAAAGAGTCTGGCAGATCGGCTCCTGCGGTCTGCAACGTATCGACAATGGTTGGCTATTGCCACCTGAAATTCTATTTTATTTTTACTTTATTTACTTATGTATTTGTATGGATCATGTGTCTGCAATAAAGAATTATTATTATTATTATTAAATACATATAATTAGGTATCTAAACTCTAAGACTTAACCTTCTAATTCTCGAACCGAATTTCTGATTGTAGATTATGATTTATAGAAATTCGCACGCAAAGAGTACCGAGGAGACCATATTACTAAGACTATGTTGGCTGTCCGAAACTTAATAGCTATTGAGTTGAATTTTTTACAGAGAATCTATTTCTGTAGCCAAAAACTTTTCGTTTTCTGTTAATGAAAACTAAATAAGAATAAAGTAAAAATTTAAGGGGTTCTTTGGTTTTTCCTGATCTTAATAATGGTAACTAGTAGACGATAGAAATATTCACTGTTTATTAAGTTTACTATGAAAATAAATAATTAAATTAAAATAAAATATATATATTTATGCTAAGATGGGTTTGCGCTTGATCAGAATTCACCTGATGGTATGCGATATTGTGATCTAAGGTGGAACGCGCTTACCCAGAAGAAACCGGTTCACTCGTGCTTTGGAAACCGCAAGATTATAGTTTTCGGGGAACAGGGCATTTGGCAAAGAGGTCCACACCTTGGCAGTTCGTACAATGAAGGTTGAGGCAAAACGCTTAGTGCGCATTTTAGGTATCTCCACAGTGAAACGATGCCGCCTTGGTGTTTCCCTGCTCGTCCGATTGTGAAAAGGGGCAGGGGGAATTAATATATTTATGGGTTAGTCACATACAGCAACTGTGTTTTTGCTGTTACACACAATGGTACGGTAATGGTAAGCTTTCGTGCGCGAGTCCATCTCGTACTTGGCTAGTTATTTTAAGATAGGCTTGCGGTTGACCTAAACGCACCTGATGGTAAGTGACGTCGTTTTTGCTACGATGTAGTAAAGCCACCTTTTAAATGTAATGTTCAGTTGTCAGTGTAGTATGCATATGTTTTGATTTGACTCCATTCAAAAATTCTGTGGTCTTTTTTATTACACGCTTTATATTAGCTTCACCTGTATGTTTGTAACCGACTTCTTTGGGTGCGATTTTGACCCACTTTAAACGGCCAGATTTCGTTCAAACTTTGTAGATTTATTGAGGACCAATGACAATACACTAATTTGATAAAATTATTCCATTTTTTGTATTTTTGTTTTTATATTTGTTTGTAACCGACTTCTTTGGGCGCGATTTTGACCCACTTTGAACGGCCAGATTTCGTTCAAACTTTGTAGATTTCTTGAAGACCGACGACAATACACTAATTTGATAAAATTACGCTTTTCTATAAAAAGCGTGTTTTTTAGTTTTTTAAACTATTAATTATTGCTGTTATACACAATGGTACGGTAATGGTAAGCTTTCGTGCGCGATTCCATCTCGTACTTGGCTAGTTATTTTAAGATAGATAGGCTTGCGGTTGACCTAAACGCACCTGATGGTAAGTGACGTCCTTTTTGCTACGATGTAGTAAAGCCACCTTTTAAATGTTATGTTCAGTTGTCAGTGTAGTATGCATATGTTTTGATTTGACTCCATTCAAAAATTCTGTGGTCTTTTTTTTTACACGCTTTATAGTAGCTTCACCTGTATGTTTGTATGTTGTAACCGACTTCTTTGGGCGCGATTTTGACCCACTTTAAACGGCCAGATTTCATTGCAACTTTGTACATTTATTGAGGACCGATCACAATACACTAATTTGATAAAATTATTACATTTTTTTGTATTTTTGTTTGTATGTTTGTAACCGACTTCTTTGGGCGCGATTTTGACCCACTTAAAACGGCCAGATAAGCGTGTTTTTTAGTTTTTTTAAACTACTTTTATTCACATTTACGTGTGTTTTAGTTTTTAACACTTTGTTTCAATTATTATTTATAGAAAAAAAAATAAGACAAATTTCATAACAGAGTTAAGCTGTTCTTAACCCTATACCGTGGTCCAATCTCCTGGCGACAAATAGCCGTTCCATCATTCACAGGGCCACCTGTTTTGAATTATGTAACACTGTCGTCCGCCCGTAGGCCGCGGATTAGGACCAAATTAAATTACACCGACCCACCTTGAATTTGTTTTACAGAAACACTGGTAATACTTGGATTTAGATAGTACTAGCTGCGCCCCGCAGTGTTACCCGCGTTAATCCGGGATAAAAAGAAGTTAATCCGGCTCTATAAGTTAATCCGGTATAAAAAGTAACTTACGTGTAAAGTAACCTTGAATTACCAAGGTCTATCCTATCTTTATAGTACATTTTAACAAAATTGGTCCAGACGTTAGAGCGTGAAGGAGTAGATTTTGATTTTGAAGTTATTTGCGTATCCCTCGGGAACCACATTTATTTTCCAGATAAAGATAGATCATGTGTTAATCCAAGGTCTAATCTATCTTTACACCAAATGTCATCAAAATCAGGTCAGCCGTTTGAGCGTAAAGAAGTAACAGACATACACACTTACACACAAACTTTCGCATTTATTATATTAGTAGCATTTGTAAGCTTACTGGATTATTGTTAGATTTCAAAATGTTTTTTCAAAAACTGTACATGAAAATCAAATAAATTTGTTTGTAAAGTTTATAGCAACATAATTATAGAAACAGCAATCAAACATTTTTTTCAGACCTTTTCATTCAAATCAGATATATTACAATGCATATGGACACCCGTGCGATTGTGGCTCTCGAACGGGCCACCAGCGAAGGTGCTCATCTACGGACGCTGCTTAACTCGTCTGCTCTGACTATGATGTATCAAAGCTCATGATGATGATGATTACAATGCATATCAAATCAAAAAACAAAATGTTTTTATTCAAATTCATATGTACAATACAAACTTATTCACTAACCCTCAAACTGGACGCATTCGCGCCCGTGCCATGGAGGCTAGTGCCTTCCAGTGACATATATTATAATGCATACACGTGCTACAAATATTTGATACATTAGTGTACAAAAACTCTTCGATACAATTTTATATACAAACTGTAAGAAACAAAATTAAACCATTACGAGTATGTACAAACTTAAACTTTAAAGAAAAGAACAAGAAAAATCAAAACAAAATCTTTGGAAAATAAATACTTTACGTGTTTATTTTTATTTAGGTATATTCAACTCTCCACGTGGTCTGTTTAATTCTATTTTGGATACCCATAACTAGTTTATTTTCTACAAGTTACTGTGTACGCCCACACGCGAACTAAGTACATTACCAACTTTCACCGCTACACAGGCATGTATTTAGATTTCAAGTTAGAAGATGTCTCATTGATCAGTAAAAAATATTTATAAACCCGCGTTAATCCGGGACAAAAGTAGCCTATGTGTAGGTGTGTGTGTTAGGCCGTTTTTTTATCCTACCAATAATCTTAATATATATAAATCTCGTGTCACAATGTTTGTCTTCAATGGACTCCTAAATCACTTAACCGATTATAATAAAATTCGCACACCATCTGCAGTTCGATCCAACTTGAGAGATAGGATAGTTTAAATCTCAAATTATAGTCGCAATTTTAATTTATTGCTAATTATAGTCTGTTATTATTTGACAGTCACAATTATCTGTTAACTCCAAATGATTCTAACAGATGTCGATACCTTTCGACTGGGTTGAGTAAGTAATCAATAGATGGCGCTGCTATGGTAAATCTACAAACGTGTCATATAAGCTACACTATCTATTTTTCATACCCCTAAGTGAGGCAAAACAACTTTTGCCGGGTCAGCTAGTTTTATATAAGGTTTAAGGTTTAAAGATATGTATTTCTCACAAAAGATATCACAAATTAGCACTTACGTGAGAACATATTTACATTAAAATTTTTGTAAAATTAGTCGCCACTACGAAATTGAAAATTTCATAATATAAACAAACAGTTTGCCCGTCCAACGCATTCATAAAAAAAGTGAGTTATCTGTTATTACGTGCTGATAAAGTCGAGTTTTGAATGCGGTGAACTATCAATGCGAAAGTTTGTGTATAAGTGTCTGTGTGTTTGTTACTCCTTCACGCTCCAACGCCTGGACCGATTTTGATAAGATTTGCTATGAAAATAGGTTTTTTTTTTCACACACGGCTGGTAAGCCCCATACTGAACTATTTATAGCTCGTATTATGGTTGCTAACACAACTGATATACTATATATAAATACATATTTAACACCCAGACCCACGGCCAACAAATTTAGTTAAGCACAAAGATGTTGACCGGGCCGGGAATCGTATCCGGAACCTTCTGATTGACAGGCCGGCATGGTAACCTTTACGCCAACGAGGTCGTCAAATCTCGGTTAAATCTCGGATTAACACAAAAGCTACTTTTTATCCTGGATTAACTTCATTTTGTCCCGAATTAATTTGGGTAGCACATCGGGCCGTAGCTACTATAATATAATCATAATTGAATGACTATATCACTACAGGTCAGGTTACGCTTATCCAAACATTTGTTTTTTATTAGGTATGTAAGTGTTTTATTTGAGCTTTATTTTTGTTAAACTCAACACAATAATATCAACAAATAAATACAAGAGGTAAGCAAATTGGATTAGGTTTAATTATATGAATATATAATTAACTAGCAGCCAGTCCCGGCTTCGCACGGACTATAAAATAATTCAAGTTGTTAAGACAAACAAAATATTGCCTATGTTACTCGGGGATAAATGTAGCTGCCCAACGATGATTTTTTTTCAAATCAGTCCTATAATTTCGGAGCCTATTCACGTCAAAATTTGACGACCTTGTTGGCATAATGGTTACCATGCCCGACTGCCAATCAGAAGGTTCCGGGTTCGATTCCCGGCACAGCCAATATCTTTGTACTGAACTAAACTTGTTGGTGTCAATATGTATGTATGTATTTATATGTTGTATACCGGTTGTGTTAGCAACCATAATACGAACTAGAAATGGTTCAGTATGGGATTAACCAGCCGTGTGTGAAATGTGTCCTAATATATAAAAATAAATACAAACAATCAAAATTTTCTTCTTTATAATATAATATTAGTAAACATATAGATATTGAGATTAGTCACGTGGGATGGTAACACCAAAGTCTTCCTAGAATCCGTTTCTGTATCGAGTCAACTTGCTCTTAGTACATGACTAAGATAAACTCAGGGTGAGTAGGCAAACTTGCCGCTCTGCATACGCAGGCTTAGTGCTACGAGGCTCTACGAAGCTACGAACAGTGAGCCTACGTCACCCTTCGGGTCTACGTCAGCGTAAATTGCTAGTCACTTAAATTTATGGAATGTACGTTAGAACTCTATATAAAAATAAAGTATAGTTTTTTAACCCTCGATGCAAAAACTATGGGGATAACTATGACGTGTTTTTGTGTGTGAGCACGTGTGTGTCTTCTGTGGCATAGTAGCTCACGAACGTATGCACAAATTTTATTTAGATTTTTGTGTGGAAGATGTATTAGCGTCAGTATTCTTCTTAGATATGTTTGATGAAAATCGAAACTAGATAGCCGCAACTAAAAAAATGCGGTTCAATATTTTGCAACTTACCCAACATTAGTATCAAAGGGCTTGACTAGTAGAATACATAAAATATGATAAATTTCAAATTCTTTAATTTGAGAAAGAAAGGCTCCACTTCAAAGTTTAGTCCTAGGTTTACTTGATTTTAAATTTGTACTTGTAATTGCTAACATACATGACGATATGCATATAATTGACGACAAATCCCAATACCATTTTTAGCTTGAGCAAGTCGCTGTTGTGTATAGATAGTCCTATTTATTGTGTCCATAGTAAATGATTGACAATACACAGCCTGCCATAAAACTCCACATAACAGAGAGTATAATCTAAATCCTCACTGACGTACAGGTCGAACCCATTCCATTTTACAAATCGTTAAGAAAAATAAGCCGAAATAAAACCCCATAATATTACTTGGTGGTAATAAAACGGCCGGATTTTTATAACACATTGTGGCGTAAATCCGACCACCTGGCTGTGAATTACGACGTGTCCGCGTTTACAATGTAATATGGAATTAAACCTCCCGCTGGTCCGGCCGAGGGTAATATTGATACGATGGACAGATAGACCCCTCCTAGAGGGAACGGCCAAAACGGCGCGGGGAACTTTTTAAAGGCGGGAATCGTGCATGATGGAGTTATCTTTTGTATCTTGTAACTGGTGTCTAGTAAGTGGTGGTGCAAAGAAGGAGAGCAAGAGGCAGACCGAAGAAGATATGGGTGGAGTGTGTGAATGAGGACATGATAGAGAAAGGACTTAGTGTAGAGATGAAGTCTGATAGAAGTGAGTGGAAGAGGAAGATTTGCTGTGCCAACCCCACATGCAAATAAAAAAAAATGTTCTAAGTTAATTTGTGATCTTGACAATGTCACTACTAATCAACTTAAAAAAAACGCTCATCACTGTATGAGTTATAAATAGCTTACTACATACACTACACTTTGCCATTTATCCATCTTGCTGTATTTTTTTCTCAGTTAAAGGTAGCCGTAACGCTTCTATTTGTCGAATTTCATTCCCCTATATTGCTATTGTATATATTTTAGTTTAGATAGTTGCTAATGTATTATATTTTTTAATTAGAACATACGAGTAAGATCTAATAAACGGTATTATGATGTGCAATAACGCTTTTGTTACCCACCAGAGGTGCAATGTATTTACGCTTGCCAAAATGATCAGTATAGCAGCTTGTAAAGGTTGGCTAAATTGCTCTTTGGAAGCGTAAAACGCTAAATCCTTGCAGCCGGCGGTAAATCACCCAGTGGCGCCCTGCTGCGGAGTAAATTAAATTAAGCACTTCTGAAATATCCTATTAAAACAATGAAGTAGGTCTTACTCTAACTCTTGTAAAGGTTGCGAATTCAAATCACCTTTTTATGCGAGTAAAAATCAAGTTAGACGAAAATATAGATAGGTGGAAGAAAATCAGAAAAAAATAAGCGTACTTCCGTGATCTGAAACCAAATTAAGATGAGCAAAGAAAACATCATAATTAAAATAAAGGGTTCTCTTTGGTTTCAGATCACAGCGAAATTACATTAAATATTTCATATTTTCTGCCATCGGTGAATTTCCGCAAAAAAAATAATAGATTGTGAGTCAATAGGTAGGTTAGGTTAGGTTACTTAGAAATACTTGAAACGCTTTTAACTGCTTATGTAATACGTGTATTGTTTTGCAATACATAGGTTATATTAATTTATAAAGTGAAATTACATTAAAATTAATAACAATTGATTGAAAAAAGTATAGAATCCTGAAAAAAAAATGACAAAATCCATACTGCTAATGTTGTATTAAATAATACTCATTTGTGTTTTCCAGAAAGTTAAGTGAATCTCAAAAAATCGTATACATCAGATTAGATTTAGTCATCCGACTCAATCGATCAGAAAACAATATTCAATTTTAGAGGAAAAGCTACCAGTCATGATTTCCTCGAACATAAACTTTACAATTTAACTAAACCCAAAATACAGTTTATTGTTTGAAAATAATGAAATCGCGTGACTTTCGTGTCATATTTGACGTGAGTGATATTTGCTGGTACACATAAAAACCCTTTTAACGATAAATACCAGTATTGCGTGTTCTGAACTTTCGTGATCGGTAAACTTCGCTGTATTTTGGTAACTTGCATTTTTTTATACTAATCACCAGATTTGAGAAATACGTTATTGTACCGGTTTATTAGACGCCATTACTGAAATTACGTCGCGACCAAATTATTTGGTATAACTTATAATTTTGATAAACGCAGCCCATTTATTTCAGGTTTGTTTCCTTCCGGTCCTTTAGTTGGATAAAACACACTGGCCTCAGTTTTATGCCATAAAGAGTATATTTTTTTTGTAGTTTTTCATTTCGCATTATTTTGACTGTTTTTATTTAGAAACAATTCTTATATCGTGCTTAAACAAAATTATGATAAAGGCAAAAAAGGCTAAGGGATCGTTAAGTATATAGTAGTACGAGTAAGTAGCCACACAAAAAATAAACTTCTATTGTCTTTCTAAATGTAGTTCAAATAAATTACAATTATGTAACGCCTCTTAGGTCGACATCGATCCCTGCCTATGAGGTCGAGATTTCGGTAAAGGAAACCACACCGTGAGGCAACCATAGCATGGTGGTATCGCATTTTCACCTGACTAGCACCCTCATGTTGAAAAGTCTGTCACCAAGCTCCCAACGGTGTATTCCGGCAGTCTCATTGAGAGCCAGATATTCCAGACTAGGCATGCTCCGCCTTAGACTGGAGTCTGTGACTCGTGAGCTTACGCGCCATGCTGGTCAAATGTGTAGAAAAACAGGCTTCTAAACTGTGCTGGTTTTGAAAATTCCCCAAAGCGGTATAGCGCGGATATTTGCAGTACATAACGCGGCGGCGCTCAGTCGTTTGCAATTAGTTTTTACTGGCGGTAATTAGGGAGGGCCGATTGCGCACCGTTCGCTGCCTTTTTCAAGGGGTGTGGAAACTCTCGACATGGGGGGAATCTTCGCCATATTATTTATTAACGAATACTTTTAGAAATTCGATTGAAGTTAAGGACGGTGCGATTCTTTGTTTGGTGCTGATTTAGGACTGGTTGTTTCTTTACACCTGACGCAAAATCGATGGAGTAAAATAAGTTTGACATGTATGTGCGAGTATGTGCTAGCGCAATGGCCAGCACATTGCTCTTGTAATGGCGGCCGCTACAAAATGGCTGATGACGTATTTTTCCAGAATAGCCTCAAAAGTTGAGTAAAGGTTTTTCTAAATTTGTTATTTTTTTTCTTGTAAAGTGACACAGTGAATTTACAGTATGAGGTTTCATAATTATAGTACCTTTTGTAATGTTTTGCTATCAAACTTTAATGTTTTGATTTCAAATATAGAACTTAGTAGACAGATAGTTAAGTAGCAAATTCTCATTTACTCATTGTTCAAAATTATAATTATTTTAAAATCTAAAAATACCGTATAGATTTATAACTATTTGTTGTGTGTTTTTGGCAATACATAGTTAGAAAAAATATTGTATTTGTCACTGTAATTGTAGAACTGCTAGTTTTATCAGCATCATAGAAGAACGATAACAATAAATCGTTCGCTTTCAAATATTTGTAGCTCTGCTCACGATTCCGGCAGGGAAGGACCAAAAAATAAAAGCTGCCGTCATCGCCACATGCGAATTGGAATTAGCAATACTCTGATATCGAAAAGGAAATATTGTCGCCAATCGAAATAATGCCTTATTAATACGGCATTAAGCTCAGATTATTATATTTTTCTACTGGACTTTATTTGATTAAAACTGAAACAAATGCTATATGGAAACGGAATGCTGATTTCCACGATTTGTTTATGAATAAACAGATTAAGATCAACAATACCTAAAGAAGAAATGTATTTGAAAAAGTATTCATTCTAAGCTTTATTTGATAAGAGGTGCATTCATCTCGCTTATCACAGTTTACGATATCTCTGCGAGAATTTTTCAGGTTTAGTAAGTTCTGCAGTTCTTTAACACTGGATCAACAGTAATAAATCAAAGGTTTACCAACGTAGTATAAAACATACACTTTATTATTATCACGTGAGCTGTGGCAATAAAATTCAACACTATTTATGTATACGAGTATACCTAAAATATATGCGTAACTAAACATAGATACGTTTTCTACTGTTTTTTTTATTGACAGGGTTATACTTATCTGTACCTCAAAGTTGTGGTCTAGGATGGAGCTTGTCTAGAAGAAACTGATTCACTCTCGTCTTGAAGATAATGAGGTTGTAGTTTATGTAATACAAAATACGAGTAAGTGAATGCAAGTATACAATTTTTATATTTGTAAATTTTAGTTCACTGTTCTACTTTTATTTGTACTTTTACGATGAAGAAATTTGAAATTTCTAACAAAATGCGTTTCATTGTTTATTTCAAAGTAGCGTATACGCAAAGCAGTTTCTACAAAGTAATGTAGGTCACATTCGTCATAGAAAAGACAGGAAGCTTCAGCTCGACAATGTTTGGTGCATTACAGTCGCAAAGAAAATATTTTTCTGTGAAATGTTTCCGAGCAATCTTTTTAAAACACCTAGGAGTGTACGCTAAAGAATTAAAGGGTAAGCGGACTTTGCATGGTGGGTGTAATGTAATTCATGATACAAAGCGGACTGTACGCTAGTCGTACGTGAGGTCATAAGAGTATTACCTACGTGCGGAGTACTGGTTACTTACTCTCAGGTTCTAAGCGTAAGTAACGAAGTTTATTCATTTATTTATACACTATACAGGATATTATTGCAAGGTTTTACAAAAAATAGAATAGATAACCACTTTAGTTTATTATTGTATACTACAATTTGAAATTGCTTCTCCAGGGTAAAGATCTTCGGTGTCTGAAACACAAACTTGTAGCACAGACTTCACTCAGCTTGTAGTTTGGAGCCGGAGACTGATCTCTGAGGAGTGTCCTTTGAATAAGTATGTGTACCTTATAACTTAAATTAAGTACCTACACATGAATTTGTAACGTTATGTAAATTAAGATATATTTGGAAAGGGTTTGTAATTTATTGACTAGCTTATTCTTAACTCACCAACTGAACATTTGAAACTAATAATTCAGTCGTATATTGCTTAGACCTGTTTTTTTATTACTAAGTACGTAGACTTAATTGTTTTTGAATATTGTCTCAACCATTCTGAAACTATCGTGATCTAGTGCACTTCTGCATTATATAATTTTGTATTTGTATTTGTATAATTTTATACCTTTAAACGAGCAATTCTTGTATAAATATATAATTGGAATCTCGGAATCGGCTCCAACGATTTTCATGAAAATTAGTATATAGGGGGTTTAGGGGGCGATAAATCGATCTAGCTAGGAATATTTTTTAGAAAATGTCATATTAAAAAAAAAATTATATACCGAGCAAAGCTCGGTCAACCAGGTACTTATACTTAATGAGACAGTGCCCAAGTCACACGCAACTGGCTGTGCTTACAAGTTCAGCTACTGGCAATCCCCATGTACTGCCATTACGTGCCTCCATCTTCGCTAGTTGGTATTCGCGCGCGCGTCGCACCACATTTCACCAGGCGCCGCCTGCTCGGTGGATCTTGAACTTTGATACTGGTATTTCCTACGCGTTTTAGGGTACCCTAACCAAAGAGTACAAACGGGAACCTATTACCTAAGGCTCACCTGCCAGTAGCCCATAAACCGTGATGGCTGAAGTCATTTTATTGAATTTAATAGTTCCATTTTTCTACGTTCTATTCTGTTAAATTACTATTTAATTCCACGGACTTATTGTCCGGACAGTATTAGAGCCTAGACAAGGCCAAGTCTTATATTTTCATTTTCAGGTTTCCCTACTATTGTCCTAACTCATTCTTATTAAAACCTATGAAAAGAATCATATACAAATAATATAAATAAATTATTTGATATGTAGCTTTGTATCAATTGCATTTCATCATCCATTATATTTGTGCTCTCACTAGTAAATCAATATTGATTTGCAGTGAGTTCCTAATGATTTGTTTCGAGCTGGCAATAATTAAAACAAGCGGCCGCCGACTCGCAGAGGCTAGCAACACCGAACATGTAAACAAAGCTCGCCCGGGGTTGCCAGTTAACCCCAATTTCGCCGACCGCATCCTAGCTTTCTGATTTTTTTAGTTTCAACTTGATTTGTGTTGCCGCTGCTGACTCGACTCGCTATGAATTTAAAACTGAGATAAATTCTGACCAGCTAAGCCGTGGTTCTGGCGCGGCTTGTTCAACTTTTGTGTTTGCTAGTTTTTTTGTGTTCTGTCTGTGGTGAGTTTTGAAAGTTGAAATAGATTTCATAGATTCCACACAATGTTTGAGAACCTAATCTATTATTTTACTGTGAAATCATGACAATTGTAAACGATATAAAAAATATAAAGGTTTTCTATACTAATATTATAAAAAGAAAAGTTTGATTGTTTGCTTGTTTGACGCGAATAGCGGTAGTTTCGTTTGACGCGAAACTACCAGACTAAACTATTTGGACTAATTTGAAAAATTCTATCACCGTTGAGCAACGTAGGTTATATTTTATTTCCAAAAATATAAAAGATTCTTACTAAAAATACAATTATGTAACACAAGCCCAATAGCCCGTGTAAAGCCGGGCGGGAGTATTATAAAAATGGATATAATATTTACTAGATTTGCCTGATATTTCACAAAATACAAGTAAGTAAAACTAATAAGGACAGTGTATTAGGTGACTTCGTTACTAGCTCTACGCGTTCGTTTAAGGTTTACAGCGTCATGAGGTAAAATATTCCGTCAGGTGGCAACATTCACACGCTACCACGGTAACGTGCGCGCTCTGACAAAATTAGCTTTGCGTTTGGTGGAAGCGCTACACGCGCTTTGGCGTTACAAATGTTTGTATTATTTTTATTTAGCTTCTTTTAAAAATGTCTCTATAATTAGTTTCATCCATTTCATATTATTTACAGAAAATCCCTGATTACTAGAAAATATTGTGAATACGAAAGTAGCTTTATCTGTTATTCTTTCATCTCTAAACTATTAATCCGATTTTAAAGAAAATTGGTACAGAAACTGAACTACAAATTTGATAGAGAATGTCTGGGAGAACTGTATAGGCTATAGTTTGATTGACGAACTCAACAAAAGCTAGGAAAGGTTGAATTGTGGATTAAAATTCGTATGAAAGATTCGTCATTATTGAAGCTAGAAGCTCGAACTTTATTTCTTACTTATCATAAATTTCATAAATGTACCTCTATAGTGGTAGTTCTATTTAATTTACCAAATAGTTTCTAATTTCACCACCCGCAATGATAAGTATGTAGGCGTGTAATTAACGAGCCAATGGGGCGGTCGTAGTTTTCGCCTTTATGACGTGTTGCCATACGTCGCCTTTGATGTACTCCCTGTTACTGGGGTGATTTATCGCCAGCCGTACCCTTTGGCCTCTTTTCAAACTTGCCATCTAAAATGGCTGGCTTGTTGACCCTGGCTTTGTGTAAATGTTAAGGGTTAAGCATTGTACAAAGTGTTAAAGTGAAAGCTTTGGAATTAGTTGGTTAAATGTTAAACTACATCCATAGATGTACTAAATACAAGATCGCCGGCTACTGCAGTATAAGGTATAATATACTCACACAATCATTAAGGACACAAGGCCTTGCCTAGTTAAGTAGTCTCAAGAGAATATGTAGGTAATCTAGTAATAAGTTATTAAATAAATATTTTTCATTTTCATTTTCATTTTCATTTTTCACTAACATTTTTGCAATGTTTTTAGCTTTCGTTACCCACCGAGCTGCCGCCAGACGCGAGGAGTTGTCCCGGGGAGTGGCGTCGTGGATGAAAGGTACGTGGTCCTATCTAAGTTTCGCAATTTCCTAGTGAGAATCAGAACTTGCTACAGTCCACTCATTTTGTATCGATATAGACTCTAAGAATATTTATACTTATTTTGGCACAAATCTCACTTTAGAATTAGTAATAAATCTTGTTCATAAAATGTTAAGGTTTTTTGTCATATTGATTTTGCCCGTATCTTCGCCCTAAGTTATTTATTTTACCTGATTGTTGCTTTGTAGAAAAAGTAATGTTTAAGAGCAGATTAACCGATCTCTGCTAGTCTTTTATAGCGCCAAAGAAGAGTTAACTTTAAGATTTAAGTAGAGTCTACACAAAAATGTCTGGGCAATGAACACTGATAGCAAGCTTACTAGATATCAACATATAAGCAATATCTTTACTTTGTAAGTTACTGTTGATCACTATCACTATCGATCAAATACCAAGTGAGTTGCCTGTCTCGTAGATCAGTCGTAACAAAGTAATAGATGTCGAATCCTCTAAATCAAGCCCCAAACGCTTTGGATTGTTTTTGTCTCAGCACGCAAATAAAGATTTACGAACCCGGAACTGTTTGAGTTAAACGCCTGTAAATTTTGTAGCAGCAACTTCCCATTCGCACGGTTCGTTATGTAAAGAGGGCAGGCGTTTCTAACACGCGCCGCGATCTGCTACATAGACATTATAAAAAATTCAACATCATCTCGATACAGTTTTTCAGTCAAGACCCTTTCATGCGAGGCGTTGACTATTAATGCGGAAGATTTATGTTGCCCCATGTTTTAGAGACAGAATTATGGATTTCTTTTCATTTCATTTTTTCTATGTCTTCTCGATATTGATATATTTCATTCGCGAGGTGAGTTGTTTGTAATACACATATTACCTGCAGTGTTTGTAAGTTCCTACACTGGGATTTTCGCTTAAACATTCCGCTCTGATTGAATTCTATGACGCAATTTTCTCAAATCAATCCGATAAAAATATCCGTTATTTTACGAAGAAATAATCAAACGAAATGTGAGCAACGTCCTTCTTTCATGTGCCAACAGTTTTGAGGAGCATCTGGGATATGTCTTTCACATGTCGAAGCGACTGAAACGATACGGAATCCACGGGATCAATACGACTGCTCTGCTAGAATGTTTTTATGAATTATAATCTTATAAGATTAATTCTAGAGGACGAGTTTACATGATATTAAAATAATCCTACTAGTATTATCAATGCGAACGTTTGCTTGTGTGCGTTGCTACTTCACGCTCAAACGGCTTAACCGAAAAAAAGTATTTGTCTATATTTTATATATTACTAGCTGTGCCCCGCGGTGTTACTCGCGTTAATCCGGGACAGAAATAAATTAATCCAGGATAAAAGTAGCTTATGTGTAAATAAAAGATGTAACCTATCTTCACACCAAATTTAGTTTGAGCGTTAAGAACTAACAAACATACACGCTTACACACAAACTTTCACATATATGTATTATTATAGATATTTCTAACACACACACTGTATGCTGCCTTTATCAAGTGCATAATTATCTTCTTATTTTATTGCTTTTTTGTTCTTTTTATGTAGGAAATATTATGATCAGTAATATGACTTAGATTTTATTGGGTATAGATCGATACCTATTTCGCCGACGTCGGAGCCTCCCTATATCAAAATACTAAGAATACAAATAAATAAATTGCATAAATACCATCATGTATATTACAAACAAATTGAGATCACAAGTATAATTATAACAAAGATATCAGTTCAAAGCTTGGAACTTCAGCTGTAATACCTCACATCCTCACCCACTTCCATACATATGAAACTGCCGCCAGCAATTCGTTGCGATTCATTTCAATCTATTGCACATCCGACGCTATTACACTGATTAGAACCAGACGCGATTTAAGATATTTTGTATCGGAGCCAACAAAATTCTTGTCAAACTCTTGCAGTAAAGTAGAGAGTTTAATATTGGGCAAGTGCATACATTGTGGCTTATTTGTATGAAGCCTTGGCGTTGCTTTTGGTTGACTCCATATGCGCCCGCGGAAGTTTTACAATAAAATGTTTGATGCGGCTTTCCAGTTATTTTACATCTTTACCTACACGAGCGCAGCTGCGACGCTTTTTAGTCTAAAATTTTATTCGCTATAAAGAGCTTTTATTAGCAAGATAATTTATGAGGTACGATAGAGTACTTATCATTTTAATTAATAATAGCAGGGTATGCATAGGGAGCTTAGTTCATTATGAGTAGCATTATCGTCATCCTCAGATGATTCTATGCCACTGGTGGGTATATCTTTCTCAACTGTCATACCATCTATCTCAGTACTGTGCCAATCTGGTCCACCAGGATTGACCCGCGACAGCTGTAATGTCCATCTTACCGCTGGACGACCAAAACTCAATTTCCCTAGCCTCGGCTGCCACTCGTTTCGATCTTGCTGCATATGTCATCACGTCGTATGGCCAAGTGTCCTGCCCAGCTCCATTTTAGGTTTATGACTGCAGATTCGACATGTCGAACTTTCGCTCGTCGTTGGATCTCAGTGTTGTGGATTCTATCTATTAGTCTCCACGGCTCTCTGTGCAACTCTAATTTTGTGCACAGCCTCATCGGTAAGAGGCCATCTCGGCACCATATGTCATAGTGGGCAGGACACATTGGTTGTAAAGGCGAATTTTCAGACCTAATAGTAAGTAGATTAAACTAATATAAATGTAGTTTATCGTTTTTTTACGAGAAGATAAAAAACGATAAACTAAAAATAGTTAGTTCTAAGTGAGAGTTTTATTTTCACTTGATACAACTTAACGTTGGCGTGCTTAATTGGCTTCATAAAGAAATAATAAAGGTAGTTAATTAATTAATTATACCATATAGGTACGAATTGACACCTTTTTAAATAAGAATTAGGTATTAAGGTTTACATATTTTTAACTACAACAACAAGACTTGACCTACTACCTACCCATTGTTCATTATTATAGTATTTTCAATATCTAATTATTGAAAATTCAATAGCATTGTTTGAAACTGTGTATACAGGCTTGTGATAGTATGTTGTGGATTTTATCGATTTAAGGTTCTTCGTAATTTCAGATGTATCCACTTTGTATTCAAAATTACCAACTTAAAATAGATAACTAAACTAGAAAATTAAGTAAAAAGGTTTGTTATCACTATTTTTTCATTTAGTATTCAATGAATTCGATAACTTCTTAACTTATACATTAGGAGTTTAATGAATATAACAAAGCATTTTATAATGTCTTCTTGAATGGTAAAGGCAAGCTTTACCGAAATGGATTAAACTTACTCTTTGCCACAGAAGTTTTTAAAAGGGCTGGTTTATAAATCAAATTCAAAAGGTCGTTTTAATATACATACTCGTAGATCGTTGTCGTGGGCGGCGTAATTTAGGCCAGCTTTACCTACATCAACTATGAGTAAACCTTTCTATTCATGGTAAGGGTCTATTAATTCGTAATTTAAGATTTTATGTACGCAATTAACAACTAGCCGTTAGTAGTTTTACGTGTTCCTGCAGAGAGGAAACCAGGCAATTCCCTGAGCTACTAAGTTATTTTAAAGTTGAATCTCTTGTGCGAAATAACATAGAACTGCAGTGAGCTAAGTTGTTCACTGTTCTTGTAGTTCACTCCCTAATTTTATTTTAAAATTGTATTTACATTATCTTGCACGATACAGCTAAGTTTTCTACAATTCAAATATTACTATCAGCTAAGTTTTTAATGTTATGCTGATAGTTTTGGCTATTTTTCTATGGTTTGTTTCTTTTTAAGTTCAGAACTATTTAGTTAAAAAATTATCTATTATGCAGGATAACAAAATTATATTGCTTAGTATGTACTTACTTATTTAATTTTAAAGTATCAAAATACTTACGAAATTTAGGCGTATTTCAACTTTTTTTTTTACATTAAATGGGCTTGCGCTTGATCACAATTCACCTTATGGCAAGTGACATTATGATCTAAGGTGGAACGCGCTTACCCAGAAATAACCGGTTTACTCTTGCTTAGAAAACCGCCAGATTGTAGCTCTCAGGGAACAGGGAACTAGGGGAAGAGTTCCACACCTTCGCAGTTCGCACTATGAAGGTGGAGGCAAACCGCCTACGCGCCTTTGGAACCTCCACGGTATAACGATGCCGCTTTGGTGTTTCCCTGCTTGTTTTATGGACTAGCCAGCTGCATTAGCTCGTTATTACCCTAGTTGTAGTAGGATCGAGTGCGGATTGACGAAGAACGAGTGTGGCTCAACGGAAGAACGTTGAACTGCAGTCCGTAACACCCTGGATGGAAATCCATCCCTACACCAATGACTTGTTTTTTCATTTTATGTGCACTCGCTCATACGGTGAAGGAAAGCATCGTAAGGAAACAGACGCTCCAAGGACCACAAAATCCGAAAACGTATGTCCAAATGTTGGCATCCGCCAACTCGCATTTGGCCAGCATTAATAATTATGGCCTATATGTGAGAGAGAGCCCCGAGTCCCAGAAGTGGGAACGTTTAGTATAGAGGGCTGTTTATGCTAATTATTTATTCTTGTTGTATAAGTATGTAGCACTACATACTATATTAACCAGACTATATATATATAATAGAAAAGATAAGTGCTAGGTGTTTGACGTAGCAACCTTTGCAATCCAGAGGCGTAATGCCGCAAGCATTTTGAGGACTTTCGGTGCAGCGCAGGGAACTCACAAAAAATAATTTAGTTGCTTTTTATGTTCGTGCACTTTTTGTGTTACGGGAACATTGTGAGTGAACCCATAATTACAGACATAATTGTATATTGTGTCACGTGTGGATAAAATTAGTTTTTATGTCTACTCCAACCAAATTATATTTCAAAAGCCCCTGAACTGTAATTAGAGCTAGAATGAGAGCTTGTTAGTTTCCGTTTCACAATCAGTTATATGGAGCAATACCGTATATGAGGTTCTAATGATATTCGCCTAATTCGGTCGAGGTTTCCAAACCGGGTCAGGCGCGTTTTAACTTATCTCTCAAAATAATTACTGCCCCCATGTATTGTGCGCCTAAGATTAAGTTACCATCATAAGTTAAGCCTGCCTAACTTATTAACCTAATGGCTTGGGGAGCACGGGTATTTCGGTAATTGAAATCAAGTAAATTAAGTATTCGTTTTTGTGTCTGAGTTTTTGCTGTATACTTGATTATTTGTTGCGTACTGATATTTAATACAGAATACCTTCTTTAGTAAGATATAGCAAGTCATATCATTTATTTTCCGCTACATATACAGACTAAAGTATAATATACATTAGTTTTTATCACAGATTATAGTTTTTATGTTTGAATCATCATCATCATCATCATCATCAACAGCCTTTGTTTTCCCACTGCTGGGTATAGGCCTCCTATCCAACACGCCATATAGTACGGTCTTGAGCCAGTTTCCACCAGCTCTTTCCAGCGTGCCTAACGATGTCATCTGACCATCGGGCTGGTGGTCTGCCTCTCTGTCGTTTTCCGTTCCTCGGATACTATAGTCTGGCAAACGAAACATGAGACTCGAATTATTTGCAAACTTTTTATATGGCAATGCTATAATAATGTCAACGTCAATATCCAAAACAAGATGGCGTGTTGTTATGATTTAGTTAAACACTAATTACTCAGCGAAAAATGAAAAAAATCATCAAAAGTGGAGTACGGGAGTTGTTGTTCCGCATGATCTCAAAGTATCATAAAAAACAACAAGAAAAAGAATTGAAATTCGGCGTAATTTCAACGAAAACAAGATTGTTTACATGTGGTGTTTGATTTCTTAGGTTAGTATGACGCTACTAAGTTGATACTTTGTTTTAATTCGTATTTACTATATATCTTTTTGCATAAAGTAATTATCAATTTCGATTCACATTCTTTTATCATTAGTCAAAACCTTCCCACCTTCTTAATAATGCATTTTGGTTATTTATCATACCATAAAATTTTACAATGTAATATTAACACATTTTTTTCTTTAACAGGTTTAACAGGTTTTTCTAAATCTGGATTCTGCCATTGAGCTGATATGAAGTTTGGGTAAACGCAAAGTGTCAAGTGAAAATATTGCCTTGTCTGTCTTGCGGTGTTTAATCAGAAAAAGTGATTAAAGAGACATTTGGAACCATGACTCCAGAGAAGTGGAAGAATAATATGACTGATAATGTAATATACATTGAAAATTAATATGAAAATAAGATCGTGACAGTATCGCCGAAAACAATTTGGAAAGTTTCATTATAGTAGGAAACTAATAAATAAAATAAATATAAATAAATAAAACTGTGATTCTAGTGACACCGGTGAATCTTTTCAAATTTAAGTCTTAGATTCACATTTTAATTATGACAGTGAATAAAACATTATAGAATACTGCTTTTTTTTATTCAGATTGATTGTATAATTTATAAAGTATTACTTCCTTAAGTACTTAAAACATTTTTATTCAGACGAAATAAAATGAATAATTTCAAAGTATCAAATTAGTTTATTCCGGGTATTTCATATTAGTTTTGGGGCTGCTATACTCAGATTATTTAAATCTGCCGCTCTTTTCCAGGGTCATGTTTCGTTTGCCAGACTATATATGTTTGAATAACTTACATTAAATTTCTTTTCCAATTAAAAATCTTCCTATTAATTAGCAAAAAATACTTACCTTAAACCTGACCTTACCTTAAGTCGACTTAGTAGGTACCTACTATTTAAATAGCAAAAAAAAAACTTACTGGTTCTCATCATAATAATTGCGTAAACTATTTTATAACAGGTAACATTTTTAAAGCACTAGAAAGTGTCCGACCACCATGCTATGGTTCCCTCACGATATTTCCTTTCATTGAAAGTTCGAGTTCATTGACTGAGATTGAACCCAAGACCTGAGGAACGTAAGGTGGCCGCACGCCCGACTGAGTTTTCATCGCTTCACACTAACAATTTCAACTGATTGAGTAACCATTGTTACGAATTACAGTCTAATACAAGTATAATGTATCAGTCAATTAGGTATCTGTTTGAATCAACAAGAAATCTGTTTTGAAAAATATTGTGTGTGTGTGTGTGTACACACAATATTTTTTTTAAATGTGTTTATGCAAATACAAAAGTATTTTTTTATAAAAACGGGAAAATTTGAATGATTGGCACTTATTTTAGCGACATATTTGAAACTTACAGTTCGTAATATTATAGGCCTAATAAGATTGCATTTCGATAAATATCTCGTTTAGATTTGTATTTTGTTTGGTGATTACCGTGAAGATTGTTTATAATATGATAGGAATGATAATAAATGTGGAAGGGATTTAATCTAAGAATAAAAACTCCAGTTGAGGATGAGCTCAAATTTATTTGAATTAACAATGACGCCTCCAATGCCACAATACTCAATGAAGTAAGAAAAGAAAAGTAATGAACATCTATAAAAGTTGTAATAATGATAATTAAGCTAAATTTATCACTATTTTTACAATGTCATTATGTTTTTTTCTTAAACCACAATAACACTTTACCTCTGCTCTAAAAGCATTTAAATAATTCAAATCACACAAATCTCTAACAATTAATTACTAACTACAGTATAGTTTGTTTGTATTTTTCATATTTTGCTCCATATACAAATAATATTAGCATCTTTCTAGACAATTAATCCAATGTCAATTAATACTGTATTCAAAGCTAATTTTACAAACAATTTTGGTAATTAAGCCATAGTAATATTAGTGTAATAAAAAACGTAACTCTAGAGCGACAACGTAAGTAAATAATGTAAACTTGCGCGACGCTACTCGGCTGGTTCTATGTTCCGATACAAACGATCTAACCGGACTTCTAACGACCTTACAAAACAACACTTAGCTGGTATTTTATACTCCGAACGGTTAATTTGCTTTTATTATTTCTATCCATATTGTATCTCTTAGAATAGTACTTTAACTAAATTTATTAAGGGGCACAGAATTGATATGTTTCCGATGCACGGCGTTTGTGTGATACCGCTTCTCTTAACCTAACTTGCAAGGCGATACTACACCCAACAAGTCTAGCCTATCACATGCGGGCCAATGTCACGCGACTACCTACTGCCTAGTCCGACCCTCGCACACTTCAGTAAACGTTAACAAAATATCGCTTTCCATTTACACATACCGTTCTATAGAATAGTCCATAAATTTAAACTTAATAGATATTATAAGCGAAGAACATTCCATAAGTAAAGCTGCGACAGTGAAGCTAAAACGTCGGAAACAAAATATAGGTAGATATGCGTGTAGCGTGACATATAGCCGATTGCATTAAATATAAGTTATAGACGAGAAATACAGAATAAAACGTCTCTATGAAACCGCTCTTTACTCCTAATTACACATTAAATATTACACGATGATATGTATCGAGTAGTCCCGCAAAAGGTGACGTAGCCGTGTCCGCAGCCACTGGACGTCTCTTACTCGCTATCTACGGTTGTTGGACGGAATCATGCGGCGCCGGCGTCACGCCGCAGCCCGTGCTTTGTCCCGCAGCACGCACGCCGCGTCCTGTAAGGCACGTCTCGAACGGCACGTCCCGCACGGCACGTACCGCACGGCACGTCCCGCACCGCACGTCCCGCACGGCAAGCCCCGCACAGGGCGCACGCGCGTTGCGCGACACTAACAAGCACGCCCTAAACAAAATGTTACCAAGGCTTCAAAATTTAAAAGTGTGTAGTTTTGTTTTAGTCAAAAAGCGAGCTATAGATGATTGTTATTCCGCTTTATAGCCATTGAAAAACGTTAACAACTGAAAAGAAAAATGAAACTTTTCGTTGTATTTTTATATGCAGACAGTGCCGACCGGCGCCGAAATTATGGGAGATCACTACTACATTACACAATTACTTACATTTAAATTAGCTCTAAATATATGTATATATATATATATATATATCGACAAATTAAATAAGTAAACCTTGACTTAGCTTAGTTATAAAGTAAAACGAAATTATACGATCTATTATTAGGTAAATCAATATATAACATTACAAAGTGTTTGAACGTTTGAAAATTTAGCTAGGTAAATGTAAAAAAGAAATTGTTCATATAAATAAAGACGACTGAAAAATACTCTGCATATATAACCATTTAAGATAATTATATGATTTTATTTAATGGAAAAAACTTAGCCGTGAAATAGCACATAAATCTTACATTCGGATTTTAACATTCTGTATAACTATTGATTGATTGTATTAAACTAACGAATTTAAAATACAAAAAATTAAATAGGATTCCCTAAAAATAGGGCAACCACGCCTACAAAATATAAGTTTGGTACGGTTTGAGGTTAGTATTAAAATTATGTATTTATAATTCTTTTATCTTTGGTCTATACGCAACGTTCGGTACACTCTGATAGTTACAATCACTATAAACAATGTATAAAATTTTGCTAAGTCAAAAATTGACGAAATTTCTATGTATATATTGACTAAGAGATTTTCATAAGAATTCACTTGCGGTATCGACCGGCCATAGACCGACGGCGGTCGCGCGAGTACCTCAGTAGAATCTGTCGCGTCAACATATAACCCGAATATCCAAAACCTTATCTTTATATTCTAAGCAGGGATTTTTTTTTTACTTTTTTTAATATAATTTTTACATGTTTACATCAGCAGAATACGTCACTAAAATACCTATAGATAAGATTAAGTTATCTTTTTTTGGTTTATTGCTTTATCGCAAGAGTAGTGTACTCATGGCGCCAACGCAGCGCAGGCGCAACGCGCGGCGCGCGCTGGCTACCAAGCTGTACTACATCTGGCATGCGATAGTCAACTAACTACAAATAAAAATATATATTAATCTGTTCTGATTAAACCTAACATTTCAGTTAATTAACCTTCATTACATTGTTTCATTATTATGTATGAATAACACTTCATTATATAGTAATGTAACTATGCTCGCTCTCTACAATAAATACCCTTATCTAGAATTATTCATCTAACGATTACACAATAAAATTAACTACTAAACGTTTTAGATTATTACAAAAAAGCTCGTCAAAGCATGCAGATAGGTAGTAGTAGAATAATGTTTTCACTATTCAGCGCCTCGGCACGGAGGCGCCGAGTTATTTATATAACTATTCGTTAATTATTAATTTGATTACAATTAAATTATTTAACTCTCATAAGGCCAAGGCTAAATTCTCGCAACAAGACTGAACTGCTCTCGATATCGCGTTCTTACAACATTTCGGAATAAAAATCTGCGCGTATCTCATCACCATAGAAACGCGCAAACGAATATTTATAAATAAACGCGGGTAAAATGTTAAATCACAAAATTGAATAATATAAAAATCTTAGGAAAACTTTTCACAAGGCACAAGAAATATTGGTAAAACACGTAATAACGTAGGTAGATAGTAGTGTAAGCTAGGTTCGGGTCAGCGCACGCGATGCGAGCCAGTTCAGCGATGCTCGACACGGGGCAGCGTGAGGACGCATCTCGCCGCTTGCCGCATCCGCAAACAGTCGTCATTGTCAATATCCAATACTAGATAGAGTACCGTAAGACCAACACTGGTGTGCCAGCTTTAACGAGTGATCGAACATTATAAAAGTTACTAAGAAAGTAGGTAAATATAATTTGAAATAGTCATGAAATTCATTTAATTCGCTAACATTATCGAGGCTAAAACAAAATCGTCATTATTATATTACGACTCCATTAAATCATTCAACTTGAAATATTTATTTAACAAAACGTAATCTTTCTATGAAGGGCACCTTTGGTTTTTAGCTTATTCGAATGAGATATTATCCTAAAATGTTTAATTTCTGGTATTATAATATATTCATAACAAATCCTCAGTTGTATACACCGGCCTTGTAAGAAATAATTGTACATACAAACATTTTTTATCGTACAATAATAAGTTAGTTGTAAATAAATCTTATATTACAAATCAATATAATTAAATAAACATGTTTACATGAAAATTAATAATTTATAATAACTAATATTAACTTTTTAATTATGAACAATTAAACAATAAACCTGGAATGTTAATAATACAATAACACTTGCTAGATTTGGTATAAAAGAATAACACCACAAACCCCCAACGCCCAATTTTAACTAAGTCGTAAAAGAGACACTAGATTTGTAAGGCCAATGTGTTATTTGATATAATTTTTATAATTTGTAATCTTGATCCGTGATTATTACTGCTCGTGGCAGCCGTGGCGGCACGTGGCCGGCGCCGGCGCCGTCGTTGCTCCGATGCGATGCAAAGGATCAAGATTATGCGTCCCTCATGTTGCTGGTTGTCAAGTGCCGAGTGCCACAAAAGAGTTAATGCTGTTCGCCCTCTTCTCCGTTTTTGGCTCCCTGTGAAAATAATTTTGCTATATTATTGAATTGAAACCAATTTTACTTTTAGTTCATTTATATCTATCTGATCTTAAAAAATGCTATCTTTTGTTAAATTTGTCAATATCATAGTAACATGCTACCGTTGTTTTTGACGTGACAACGTCTTAAATTAGGTTGCGGCTGGGAGTCACTTATGAAAAAGTGTAACGCCCGGTAACGTTACGATGAGTCACCGAACGAGAGAGAGGCCCGCCGAATGCCTTGCGTCTCTCTCCCACTCAACTATGATCGGTCTGCCGCGCGCGCAGCACGCGGCAGACGTTGTCACGTAAAATCTTCGCCCGTAAAACCGACTTTACAGGCAACCATTTTTTTTGCAACATTTTAAATAACTGCAAATTTTAACACTCCCTCATATTGAAATATGACGATGAGATCTGCAAGATAAATATTTATGGTATGTTACTTGTTTGAATTGTACTAATTTATTATCAAATACATTTAGTGCATTTTTGGCAGTAACCAGTTAATATTGACCAAAAAGGAAAATTGGCAGAGTTGTTAGTTTTTATTTAGGACTTAAATTTGGCTAGATTTAAGATCTAAATAAAATTAATTTACTACTTATAATTTAAGTTTTTAGTTTAATTTTTATTTATAGTAGTTTTAATGTTACTGCAATTCTAATCTCTAAATAAAATTAGTACTGCATTCGAGAAATAAAAATAAAAAGATTTGAAACTTATTTTATCCTCGTTGGTCAATACTGAGTCAATAAAACGCGTGAGAACAGAAAAGGTGCGCGTGCATACTTCATGTGCGAGAATCCATCCGTTGTGTGCCATCTTATGCCGAGCGTACTCAAGGACGATGGGTCCTTCCGAGCTAAGCAGCAGAGCGCCCTGGAGGCGAGTCATGGCGGCGGCGGCGTCGCTCGGCGAGGCGAACTCGACGAACGCCACGGGCCCGGCGCCGGAGCCGGCAGTCAGCAGGCGCAGCCGCGCGAACCCGGCGCAACTGCACCACGACATTCATTGCGCCCGCACTCGTACCGCCGCGCACGTCCCGCACGACTCCCCGCACGGTTACCCGGCCGGCAGATACCGCGTCGTTACCAACCGTGTCACACCACTCTACTATGCGAGCCAACTAAGAATAAGATCGCGCTTGCTTCAACTTCACACGATAACTCTTAAAAAAGTACTGCCAGCAAAGAAAGCGTAAAAAGAAATGTATTTTTTTTTGGTTCATAGATATAAAATTAATTATTGGTTAATTACTCTTGATTATTATTATTACTGGATAATTTTGGATCTATTAATTCTACAGGTAAGAAGTACCCGAGGCAAATTAACAAAACCTAAAAAAAATCATGTGACGAGACATTGGTTTTGGATAGTTTCGACTTAAGTGCTGTAAGCAGTATAATTAACTCTTTTTATTTGGTGCAAATAGAAGTGCCAACAATGAAAAATTTTTTTTTATAAATATGCTTTTACTTTCAAATCCTACTTATTTATTATTTATTTGCCGTAAAATGTATAAGAAATCGCAAAACAGCGTACATTAAACATATAAACTAAATATAATTTGTTTACAATTTTTTTCGCACACCATACACTTTGGTAATGACGTTAGTGCGTATTATTGAGCAAGATGGCGGTTTGACAGTCCTTTTCTTAGTTGGCACGCATAGTACTAGCTCATAACACTCTGTTCGGTAACCCTAGTGGTTTGATCTTTGCGGTAAAATTAATAATCTTAATTGTTAGATGTCTGATTAGCGCATTAGATTTTTGCACAAGATTTTACTTTGTAACCCTTATTTATTTGAATTTACTTCAAAATTATATTTTCGTATGAGTAATATTATTCGACGACAGTGTCGATTGACATGTTTTGTGGCTATTTCATGTGGAAAGAACTAGTAAAAAAATACATACTATGTCATATAAAAAAAAAGTGTTTTTGTTTATCAAGAAATTCAACGAACTAATTTTGTTTGCACACGCCTTTATAGTACGGCAAACGGTCACCTACGAATTATAAATTTAGATTCCCACTGCCTATGTATGTATAAGTAATTTAAAGCATAACTTTTATTTATTAAATAAATTATAGACATCATTTGTAATATAAATTTTAAGTGTTAAAAATCTTTTCGAATCAAACCTTTTGAAACTTTTAATATATATAAGTATCAGAATCTCTTTGTTTTATATATGGTTGTTACCCTATTCTCACCAAGCGCGGCGGTTAAGTTCACTAAGAGCATTAGCAAAAGAACACAGGAGTGCAACATGTAGTTACTGTATTCGATGGTGGTGTAACATACGGTGTAACATTCGAGGATACAACGTCTGTTTTTGTGGTGTCAAGTGCTTATACGGCTAGTCGTGACAAGAGTGTAATTTGTCATGCTTTTGGTGGTACGGGTGCAGGCTGCCGGTGTTCACACAAACTCACAAATAAAACGTATCAAGTACACAATTATGAGATGTTACATTGTGATTCCGAGAGTTTGTGCGAGACGCCTCTTACACATAATTCGGAACAAAAAGAACCCAACAGTTTTAACGTGGACAACTGTGGTGCGTACATGCTCTGCAAAAAGTTATATTTTTTTAGTTTCACTCCATGTTACACGTTTTGTGCATGTTTGTAGTGCGTGATCATGCACATAACAGCGTTATCAAATTTCGACTGGAAATATAAAAATAACGTCAAAACATTTAATTTGTGGTACAAATTTGCAGTATCGGATAGCGAGCGCACTCTAATATAAATTTTCAGTCGAAATTTTGAAGCTGATGGCACACTTAGTCATTAATTATTGTTTAACACACCCATTTAGGTCATCCTTACCATAATGTTGGTAGATTATTGCTCTGAATTATTTCATTAAATTTAAATAATGACAGGTTTAAAATATAATTAACCTGTATGTCAGATTTAACCTCAGCAATTCGTATCTTCATTCTACGCATTTGATTTATTAAATTGAACGAGCTTGTTGATACTTTATTCGTTAGGTATTTATTATCGTTCCAGCCGTTTCTGGACGAAAAACGCTTGTCATTTATTGAATTAGATTGCGAACTAAATGGGTGTGTCATATGGCGAATATGCTCAAGGTGTTGTATTAACAAGGGAAAAAAATACTATGATTGAATAAAAAAGTACAATATTGTGTGAGAGACAAATAGAACAAAAAAGAAACTGGACTTATAACGTTGATTACAAGTATATTTTGTTTGGCGCGTTGATTATTATAGAACCAAGAAGAGTCAACCTGAAATCATTTTCCTTTGTAATATAATATTATGTTCTTTGTTAAAACAACACCTTGCATTTTTTACTATTATCCAGTTCAATGTAACTATTAACAGGTATGTCTGTCTCACCTGCTGAAGATCTCTTTAAGCTCGTGCTCGGAGACAAACTGGCCGAGGTTGGCGACGAAGAGCGTGGAGCAGGGGTGGGCGGGGTGCGCGGGGTGCGCGGGGTGCGCGGGGTGCGCGGGCGGCGCGTGCGCAGCAACCCCGCCCGGCGAGCCCAGCGCTGGCGCTGGCAGCACGCACGCGCCCAGCGTCAGCGGGCTCTGCCCCTCGTAGTAGGGGTTCTGTTGGGGGTTTGCACGCTGCACTTTTATACATATACTCACATGGGTATGTATATAAGTCTTTGTTGGAATACAGGACAATTTATGAGAACAAATAGTCTAATAACCCTCTTGGCAGTTTGGTGAAGAAAATTAACCACAATAAATAAATAAATAAATATTAGGACACATTTCACACACGGCTGGTTATCCTCAAACTGAACCATTTCTAGTTCGTATTATAGTTGCTAACACAACTGATATACTACATATACATACCTACATACATAATATTTTGTTTATATAGATACATATTTAACACCCAGACCCACAGCCAACAAATTCAGTTAAGCACAAAGATGTTGGCCGTGCTGCGAATCGAAAACGGAACCTTCCGATTGGCGGTCCGGCATGGTAACCTTTACGCCAACGAGGTCCTCTAATTGTATCATCGTACAATGTATTATTATTGCTTAAAGCGATCTCTTCCAGGTAGGATAGTGGCCTTAGCTAATGGTTTTTATAATATATATGCCTCTTTAAAAAGCAAGGTTTCTTTCGTAACTTTCTTTCCATTCATCAAGTTTAAAAAAAAAACTTGGGAAGGACAGGTAATTTTCTTCGCTAAAAATTTTTTTTTTTACTTCCTTATTTTATTATTCTAAAAGAAGTCCAGGAAAAAATAATCGAATTCATGTTATAGCCTGTACCCAAGTATCGTGTGGTTGTATTTTAATGGATATTACTTACCAATAAATATGTTTTGAAATTATAATATATAACCAGCCATGTGTGAAATATGTCAAAAATGATTTATCTATAAGTATGTTTTTTCTTTTCAAGAACGTTTTGAGCCAAATCGCTCATGTTGGTTGAATAATAAAACGCCAAAGTGCGTGTTATGAGAGATTTTTACTGACAAATTAATTTTAGTAAGTTTGATATCTAATTTTGCTAAGTGCATTGGCACTTCTGTTCACATTCTTTTTATTTAAAATTATTTATACATCTACCGAAGTACCTAAAAACTCTGGAGTTTAGAAGACCCACTGTAAACTTTAGAATAATAACTTGGTTGATACAATAGATATAATGTATATACATACATAAGGTATGTTTTACAATGAGTACTATAGAACAAGTCCAGATTGTTGTATTGCAATGCAAAACTCGATATCTTTGGCTTGGATTAGCGCAGTTAGCATCGCGCTAGCCACTGTCTCGTCTTGTCAATATTTAGCATAAACTATTTACTGTGATGGTAAAGAGGCAGTATAGGTAAGGAGAGAATACTGACGTGGTGTGGCCTGTCGGCGGCAGCTAGTCAGAGGTAGGAGCGCACGGGTGCCATCTGGGGGTGGATGGCGGGGTGCACCAGCCCGTGGGACAGCGTCGGCAGCTCCCCGCCGTACGCCAGCGGGTGGTGCCACAGCTCCGCGCCGCCGCCCGGGAAGAACGGGCTCGCTAGGTCTGCATCACCACCACGTGCTCAGAACAACGCTCACACAACACTCAGACAACACTGCCATCAAGCTAAAAGTAGATTATTTACAGTGTGCTCCTCCGACATGTTTTCACGGCATTTCAATGTACGTTGGCATACGTAAACGGAACTAAGTGCGTTTTACAGTAACGATGATATATAGTTTAAATTAATTGTTATCTATTTGCACATGCCAGCGATCTTTGAGCAGATAGATGTAGAAACTCAAAATGTTGAAGGACTCCAGAGGTTTATTTAATCCTCGTCGTAGATAAAAGGTTTACAGGAATGGAGATTAGCAGTAAAATGACAGTGTTATCATGAAAACATGTAATAGACAACAGTGGTATAGAACCCGATAGATCGATCGATATATAGCTTCACGGAGCTAGGCCTTGCGTGGGTACGTGTAAGCGGTCACAGTTACTTGGCCAGCGCGAGCCGGCCCCGCCAGCACCGGCCGCACCGCGAACCCGAGCTCGGCTACGAAAGCAACACGCCATATAGACGATGGGATTTGTTCCCCTCAAATTCCGGAATGGAATCCATTGTAGCGACAGGCCCATTATTCTCTCAAGCTTTACAGATCCGCCACATTGAATGACGGTGAAATATTGGATTGTCATGATTCGAAGAGTCAAACGTCAAAATAGAATACTATACATGGGTAGAGGTACACATCACAACAATCACATCTAATGTTATTAGGACGTGGATAGGTTATGTGGTATTTGGTACACAATGCCGTTAGCGGGCACTAGTCTGTGACTACGGGGTCCATCGTCTGTAGGGCGGAGGCAGTCGGGCGGTGGGCTGAGTGCGGCCGGCGTAGGGAGCGGCGCGCGCGGCCGTGTGTGCGGCGGCGGTACTTACGTCCAGTGAGAGGGTGCATCAATGCGGGGTGTGCAGCTGGCGCGGCTGTGGCAACGGCCGGCTTCGGCTTGCTGACCTTCGTGTTGCTTTTAGCGAACTCCAGCCGAATCGTTTGCGGCATGTCGGGGTCGAAGCGGACGCCCTGCTGTGAACAGCCGCGAGCGGTGCGGCGCTCCGATATAATGACGATGGACGGGCGCCGCGACCTCCCGCCGGTCGCTTCTCGCTACCGTTGGGCGCGCGAGCTTACACAACTGACGCGATTTTACATCACTACAGGTAATCGAGTAACGAGAACGATTGACGAGTGTTTTCGGTCGGACTAGTAGACAGGATATCATGTCGAATGTTCAGATTTGACTGTATAGAGGTCCGCGCCTGCGCCTGCTAAGGTGACGGAACACAGTGCTCGGGTTGTGACATCAAAAACCTGTCAAACAGTGACATGCATTTGCGTATTTACACCGTATTATCACAGTGAAGCGTCGGCGGCCCGCGGCCCACTCGATCGCTCGGCGCGACTAGTCGATATGTGCATAGGTTTAGCATAACTTACGATGCGGTTACTCGAGTCAGGAAATGTTATTCCTAGTCTACAATGAAAATATTACTATAGTGCTCGTTGGCTGTGTTGAGGCATGTGATGAGAAGAGGTTTAGTAACACCGTGCGTTTACATGTTTTAGTATTTACATAGCTTGGGCTGACCGGGTACTTCGGTCGTCGGCTCTGATATCGTATTGCACTGTAACCCTAACTTACTGTGTTTCGAAGCCATTAAGTTGATTAGGCGGTTTGTGTACGTGATATTGTATTCTCTTTGTTAATACTGTGTCCTTTCCGCATTATAGGAGGTACATATCAAGTCATTTAATATGATATTTTTTTTCTACATATTTTTTAAGATATGGATTGAATTTGTTCCAAATGTTCGTTCTTGGTGAGTCATTTTTGTAAATAGATATGATTTGGATCAAATTCAATAGTAAATAGATATGTAATACAATAGTAGTCAATAAGGTAGTAAGTGGAGACCAACCTGAAGGTCTTGCTTGGCGGCCTCGGCGCCGGCGCGCGTGTGGAACGTCACAAACCCGACCGGCTGCAAATAAACGTTTGTCTTACATCGTGTCGCTAAGCACATAATTAAATATTAAATTCAAATTCAGTATGCATAAACTCACGGAAGCTGTTTTCCCATTCTTGCTGGTAACTTTGAGGAGCGAGCCTTCGTAGCCCTGCGAACAATATAACGGCGGTTGTTTAACTCGGTTATCTAAACAATCCGCTCGAAACCCGCTTCGGTTGAGGCGGAGTTTTTAAAGACTTTTGTTTGGGGTAATATTACTGAAATTGGTTCAGTTGGTGTCACCCGTGTCATAGTGAAATTTAGCTGTAGAGAAGCCTGAGGCCGGTGCCTGGCGGCGAGCGGTACGCGCGGAGTCAGCACGCGATGCCTCCACACCAACCCTCGGTATAAGTTTGCCCACCTTTATGTCGGCGCCGTCGGTGCCAGCCTAGGATCAAGTGTAATCCCCCTTATCGGTAGACAGAATCGATTCAATCCGAACATTACGAATCGGAGCATGACATTTGATATTTACGGCGCAGTAATCCGAGCCGAGATCCTCGAGTCTCGTCGCGTGACGGAAGCGATGTTGTTTCATTCGTTTCATATTTCTTTTCCTTGTAGTTCCTCGTACGTTTTAGTATCTCGGTAAATGCCTCCGGGAAATGTTGATACAAGAACAAGCACATCAGTTTGCAAGGAAATATTTTTTTAGGAAATACAAACAATTGTTGAAGCTTCTGCGATGAATTATTTATTTACACAAAGTAATATAACTCACCTCGTATGCTCGAAATAGTAGGTATAATTCCCGAGGCTTCGCGTCCATTGGTAGTCCGCTGACGAACAATGTCCGCACCTGAAACAATAAGCAATTTGCCAATTAGAATAAATAATAAATAAGACATTGAATAAAATCATATTTTGTCTACCTAGCTGTTATTTCAACAAAAATATTTAAATTATTCGGACAACAAAATTTATTTTTTCATAATCTTAGTAGGCAATTTTTCATCCCAGAATAATAAAATGTCGGATGCGCTAAATCGCCAAACCATAAAATGTTTTTTTATTTTTACTTGTTTATAAAGTTCGCGGCGCATTAATTCGGCCGGTCCATTTAATGAAATAAAACACGAGTCGCTAATGGCGGCGCGATTAGCCGAGTGCGGGCAATGGAGATTGATAGCTGGCAACACCGCTAGTAATGGCCGCCATCTTGTTGTCCGCCTAATTTATTATTTTATAACAAATTTATTAGTCAACGTTTTACAAAAATGGGAGTACAAAATAGAAAAATAAATATCCGATTGCAGTGGAACTTTTTTAAACAGCTACTCTCACTATTAGGCTAAAACCATTGGAAGAGATTTTGATTAAGCGTAGCACTTGTACAATAAGGGTTGGGCATAAATATAATATTTTATCGGTTGCACCCGCTCGGCCGTTACCGGAATGTGGGACCTTTATGTCGACTATTTTCTGCTCGAGCGTGCAGGAATGTCTCGTGTTATATAGAGCAATACAGAAAGCTTCGATTTTGGGCGCCGTAATATTACCTACTAGTAAAATATGCAGTAAAAAATATTAGCACATTTTTAACATGATTTTTTGAATAAGGTCAATTAAAATGTCCTAAATAAAAAGGAAACCATTATTTACAATGGAGAACATAAAAATATATATTGTATGACAGGAAAAAACGTGGTTTTGGCTGTGCCAAATTGGCACAACTGAAATACAAGAACAATAACGCAAATTTTTACTTTATATCTCATATTTAATTGTAAATACAAATGAAAAATTTGTTCAACACTTTTTAAGCATAATATAAGCATTGTTTCCATTCATTCCAAGCATTGATTTGTGTTTCACTATCAATGAAATGTTTCGTGAGATACAAAACGGACTTCCTTTATGTCCACCATTTTCCGTCCGAACGCTTTCCTTTACCGATGAAAATATTTCCAATCGTAGCGCTCTCTCCAACATTCTGTTTATCGAAATATTCGGGTTTGTTGAAAGATAAATGTGCGATTGAGGTTTGAGAATTTCATATTTCAAACAATTGACAATCGTACGAATTTAACGACTAATCTTAATTTTGTTATTTATTTTTAAACGATTGGGGTTTTTTATCATCACGAAAAAAGTACGAATAATATTCACGACTCACAAAAGTAACAAATAGTTTTAGCTCCGAGATTTGAAAAACGTGTGTGGACTAAGCACGTCCTCAGATATAAGTGTCGCGTCGCATATTTCAGGCGGCAGAGGGCGCGTCCGGTCAGTTTGAAAATGCCCCTCCGTGTCCGCCATTTTACGGTCGGCTGCGCCGGAATTTTTTCACCTCACTATTGAGTTATGTTTCATAGAGGTGGGATAGCAAGGGATTTTTCTGGCAATATTGAAAGCTCGCCTTTCCTGTATCGATGTTTCTTTTTACCCGCTTTATATTAGCTTCACCTGTGTGTTTGTATGTTTGTAACCGACTTCTTTGGGCGCGATTTTGACCCACTTAAAACAGCCAGATTTCATTGAAACTTTGTAGATTTATTGAGGACCGATGACAATACACTAATTTGATAAAATTATTTTTTTTTTGTATTTTTGTTTGTATGTTTGTTTGTAACCGACTTCTTTGGGCGCGATTTTGACCCACTTAAAACGGCCAGATAAGTGTGTTTTTTAGTTTTTTAAACTACTATTATTATATCAGTTTGTGTGGATACTAGGATGTAAGCTTAGAATATAAATATGACTTGAGAAATGTTTACAAAGTAAAAACATATACATACCACACAATGTACATACTTCTTCCACTCTTAGCACATAATTATTGTACGTACACAAAAAGGAAATAAAAAAAAAATTCTATTTGTATATAAATTGTATTACAGTTTGGAAAATACGTTTTCAAATGTCATTTTAGGAAGGCTATGTATAGATCAAAGACACAAAACTGATAATTTATGTTACGAATATGTTTCTAAAAATAGACTAGACTATGTAATGCTATCCAGTTTAGGCTGACGTAAAAGAGATATAAAATACAATATTTTTTTCAATTACTTTATGACTGAAAAGAGTCTTGTGAAGACTCGAAGCTTGTTTGAATGTTGCGTCTCAGAACCGTGAAAGTGAGCTGAACATCTGATACGTCCTGGGAGGGCGATACTATCTGGTCGTTGACATTAATGCGACAACGAGATGAAAAATAATCCACTCCACAGGGAGATATAAAAGTTACGCCAAAACATTGGTGATTCAATTTCTGTAGTACGTAAGTATGGGGCGGTAACTATGAAGTTGCAGCTGATATAAAAAATACGAGTATTGCAACTAAAGTTAGTAATATAATATTAATGTAAGTTTTACTTTGGTAAATAAATATTTTATTTATTATTATTTATTTGCAAGTTCATATACTCTCACTTGGATAATCAAATGAGCGTGAAAACACACAAAAAGAGGAAGCGACCTAAGATAGGTTTTTTTTACTGACGAGTTATAACAGTAAATCAGACAGAGAAGTAGATTTCTGAACGTAAAGAGCTTGCATATTCTATCAAACATGTATATTCCACCTAAAACTAAGCGAGTGTTTTTTTGTAAACATTATAGGGATGCGCCAGATATAGCGCGCTGACCTAAACTAAATTATACTACATAAACTATGTCACAGGACTCCATTTTACCAAATGCGCGAGCGGAGACGTCTTGTAATATTTGCTTGTTCAATACAAACGAGTATTTAGTCGCCTTTAGAATATTAAAAAAAGTAGACAATGATAGATACCACTAGTAAAGAATCGAAAGCCTATATTCGAAAGCTTCCAGGCTCAGACGTTTACCGTTACACGCATCCCAATAATAAAATTGTCAGTCATTCCGACTTCCACTTGTCGCTTACGATAGATTGAATCCTGCGCGCAGGATAAACCTGTCGAATCGAGTGACAATCGCTTATGCCTGGATAATAATAATTCCCGCATTCGATATCGCTATCGATATTCGGCCGATCGATAATCGCACTCGGCGATGCGAATGAAATTAATTTAATACCGTCGAGCGTCGGACACGTGATAATAGTAATTGCACGCGGGCGGGACTGCAGTGTTAATATGGCAACACTGGACTTAATTGTGTCACTGTATATGTGTGAATATTTAAATTAAAATAAATGCACGAAAATATCTGATCAATGAGTCATATTTTTACTTACGTATCTGCTCATATTGAAATATGCATGAAACATATTTTTCACGAAGTATAATTTAAAGTAGAGCTTCTTTTAGCAAGTAGGTTCTATATATACATAACTAATAATAAGTCTACGACAGCTTTTTTCATAAAAATATTTCACAAAATAAAACGCTACGTTTCTGTACGGATTTGCCATGTATTCGTATTTTTAAAAGAGGGTCCAGCTACTAGTCTTATATATAAAATTTCCGTGTCACAGTGTTTGTTACCGTACTCCTCCGAAACGGCTTGACCGATTTTTTCCAAATTTTATATGCGTATTCAGTAGGTCTGAGAATCGGCTACTGCATATTTAGTTTTTTTTTTTTTATTAAGGCAAAACAACGTTTGCCGGGTCAGCTAGTAACTAATAAGTATAAGGATATCGTTCAAATCCAGTTCTAAAAAATGAATAAAAAAAAGCTAAATAAAAAAAGCTATGTGCACACGATTGATCGCATGGCACGAGCGTGCATTCGGGCCGATTGGAGCGGAAACGCCCGGGGCCCGTGCTCTACAGATTTATCATACGTTGTGTACCTTACTTTCAGCGTACATTACTTGCACTCACATATGCTATTCATGCAAGTATATCCTTCGTAGTTGAACTATGTTTCACGAGTGTTATTAGTGACTAAGTCTGGAAGCATCTAAGTTAGATAGAAGCTTAGTCGAGTCAAGGTGCTTAGCACAACATTAATGCAGTGACTCGTTACTTACATATGCATTGAATATAAAACCTTTAAGGCACTCAGGATTTAAATTACATAATGACATATTTAGTTGGAAATGAGTTTATGTATTATAAACGTTATTTAGCCGTCTGAGCTAATAACGTTAAAGAAATATTCGCAATTGAATATTTTTCACTAACAATATTGATTTTTACAGAAAAAGATAAAGGTACAAAATGGCATATAGTATTTCTGTTCAAAAACACAGTTAATCAAATTGATACAGTTAGGCGACCGGGTTGCGATGGATCAGTCGCACAAAACCTCCTGTAATGAAAAATGCTTTCACGTAGCGAATGGAGCCACAAACAGGAATTGAAATTAAATGTCATCCGACTGATCCCAATAAAAAATAATCAAAGATTTGTCACTTTTTCCACCTGAGTGACGGGTGCGAGCTAACTGGTGACAGTTTTTTGTTTTGGGTCTCGGAAATACTAACGTTTCAGAGAGTTTTAATCTGGAATCTGTGTTCTACAAATGCTAATACTTTGTAAACTTCTATCTTTACTAAAATTCTATCTTCCCTAACTTCTTCTTCTTAACGTCCTTCATCTTCTTCGTATTAGCTAAGTGGACAAGGTTTAGGGCGAGAGTTCACAAGCCGCATAAAGCTTATGACTCGGGTTAACAACTCTTGTACTAAACTTACAAGGCTATGGAGTATTCGATAAAATACACATATATTAGAGATGGCAATTATATAAAAGACTCGGATTCGAAATAACCATGACAATAAGTACAAATAGTATAGCCGCCGGAAAAAGTCATGGATGGAGTGTGTGAATGAAGACATGAGAGAGAAAGGATTGAGTGTGGAGATGACGTCTGATAGAGGAGAGTGGAAGAAGAAGATTTGCTGTGCCGACCCCACCTAAATGGGATAAGGTGAATTAGAAGAAGAAAAATAAGTACAAATAGTATAAGTCTGAATGTAAAAGTTCCTCACTAAACACTAAACTATGTTAGTTGGGGTTCGTTTATCTCGGGCATTGTGAAACACTCTATTAGACCTTATATCACTGGTTTGCTATACGTGTAGGTAGAGGAGTATCATTGTTTCACTCACTCCCGCTCCTTTTCTTGATTGAAACAACTCGTACAGAGGTCGGTGAATAGAAAATAGGTGGTTAAATGTACGTCCACTTTAGCTTGAACTTTGGCAATCCATTTTGTTTCCTGCGTTTACCCGTCGGATGAACTAAAAAGAAAACTGAGTATGGCCTTTTTTATTCTGGTTACATGAGCTTTGTATTTTAAAAGAGGATGATGCACTTTCGCTTTACCAATTTAATTTGTGACTGTTTTGCGCAGTTGGTTTTCAATTTTACTTCGTAAGATGAAAAGAAAAGAGAAACAAAGGTTATTGTGAAAGGTAAAACGTTATTTCTCTTTACTAGGTGGTAAGAGATTGAACTGTTATTTATTTTATGGCATGTACAGTCCGATAGTGGCAACACATTTTTATAAGACAACAATCTAGGAATTGGTAGCCTGGAAGAGATCGCTAAGGTCGCCAGTTAAGGCACAATTTTTTGTACCTTAGTGTTTTCTGTAATTTATTTTTAGTAAGTTTAATAAAGTGTATTTCAATATATCTCTCAATTGGGTTATAGAAACGTAAGAGAACAGAGATATCTCTTTGTACATTTCGAATTCAGCCCGACACCGAGTTCGGAAAGTAAATCAAAGAAAATAACAAAGTTTCAAAATACAATCAATCCCGGCCGTCCGTCAATAAAGGCGAAAATAAGTAAGTTGGACAGTGAACCGCTGAAACTCGCCGAGGGCAATTTTTCTCGTCTCCTCAATGTCAGCCGCAATAATTCACAAGCCGCGCGGCCCACGATAGAGTTCACGCCGTCACCGCACACTAAATAGAGTGTTTGGGTTTGCAAACCCTAACTAAAACTTTCCTCAGATATATGACTAAAGTTGAGAAAACACACGAAATACTTCAACCATGGCAAGCCTTTGAATAAACCTTGCGTTCTTCATTTATACCTATACTTTCTAGCTCACAAAAATACATTTCACTTGAAGCGTGAGATTGTATCGGGCGATGTTGGGTTTCGCTAAATCACGAAACAAATGCTAGTCCAGTCTAGAGCTAACCGTTCGCCTCAGATAGAGAGATATTTCTAATTTTTCGGTTGACCTGCGCTCGCTGGAAGAATGTAGCTAGGAAAATAGATAAAACGGACGCAAATAGATTGGATAACGGTGGAAAAAAAGGTAAAACTTACCATAGCTACCGGACCATGGGATGGTAATTGAAATCAGTCGATCGTTGGCCAATATTCAACTTTCATTATTATTCAAGCTTATTAGCTCGAAGTTTCGTTTAATTCACTGATTCTCGACTCTACGCCGGTAATAAAAGAGTTTGAACTTTTATAATTAACTCTTCCTCCAATTCTTGCTGATATCTTAATATTAATGATTTAATTCTTGACACTACCGTTAGTCAATCTTATAGCGCTGTTCATTTTGGCCTATGAAAATTTAACTAAAGTAAACTTATTAATATAACTGTAATATACAATCAGATATTATTTACAAGTGCAAAACAAGGGTTTTGCGTTTACAGGTAAGTGAAATCGCTGTTTTAAACTTCTTATTCCTTTATTCAAGTGAATAAAAAATATTTGTTCCCTTTCTGAGTGAGAGCAAGCAAGCAAGCTAATTCTTAGAGTTAGCTAATTCCTAAAATTCCTAGCGTCAAAACAGCAAGTTTTAGCCCTAACATAAGCACACTCAAGCTCCAGACCGAGTCGCACAAAAGCAATAAAGAATTCAGAGCAGACAATTAAAATCTCAAAAGGACGGCAAAGAAAGAGTTCCAACGGGGCAATAATGTCGACCACCTGCTCCGCCGAGATACGGATCATAATGTTAATTTAATTAAAGGACTAATCTAAATTGCAGAGGACCCGACACTCCGACCACCATTAAAAGGATATTTCGACGCCGGCAGTAAGTCGGGGAAACTTGCTGATTATAAATATCTTGGGAGCGACCCGCCCGAGACAACACTGCGAGCAAAAACATTCTAGTAAATACAAAAGTTTCCAGTTTCCAACTTTATGTACCCTGTACTTGGTTTTTAAAATACTGTGACTCGCCGCGGGTCGATATTGTAAGACAAGATCGTGAGCGTCTTATACATATTTAGCTTTCACTTTGCCTGCACTAAGCCTGAGAGTAATGCAATATGCTAGAATGACGAACGATGTTTTTGTTGTTTTTTTTACCCAAAAGTGGTATTTAATTAAACAGCAAGTGGGATACTTATCTAAATCGCAAAAGACGGGGCTCGTTTAAGTTTCATTAAAAGGGGTTCTCCAAGACTACACAAGGAAGAAAAAGTTTTACAGCGATAAAGATGCCTTTCGTCTTGAAAGCAGACCAAACTTGCCGGGGGTGGGTGAGAAACAATTTATTATTTCCTTTTGATAGTCCCTACAATGCTCGTGAAGGAATTCGCCTATTTAAAAACGCAGATTGGCCAACTTTTGCTTTAATTAAACGAGATAATTTACGACAGTATTTAACACTCTCGCAACCTTTTTGGCTAGGGAACTTTTTGATGGTAGAGCTTTGAGTTTTGAGCGTATTTTACACCTCGATAAATTATTATTCAGGCGATACGATAAACGTTAACAGACATTAAATAGAAAGGTCGGCAAAGTAAATTATTGGTATTTACTTATTGAGTTTGGTAGCCGTACTAGTACACAATTAAACATTTAAGAAACACGCGACTCATTAGTAAATAATTCATTTCTAAATGCCATTATTAAATATTTACTGCAGCTCTCTCTATTGAGTTGTCATGGTAAAACTAACATTTACCAATCAAATCTCAACCCAACACTGAAATTCACATCAAAAGTGAATATGTAGTTTTGAAGATAAATGGCAACATTGGTTGGCACAAACAGAGACATTCACCTTTAATTCCAAATGCATATACCAATTCATCATCATCATCATCATCATCAGCCTATGTTCGTCCACTGCTGGACATAGGCCTCTCCCAAGGCACGCCACTTGACCCTATCCTGTGCTTCTCTTCGCCATCCACTACCCGCTACCTTCTTCAGATATACCAATTACGTGCCATCAAATGTAAAAGTTAATTGCTTTCTTTTCCAGATATAGAATAACGACATTATAATAAGACGGCGTGCATCAATTCTGGTCGATCAGGACAGTCGCTCGCAGGGTCAGCCAGGTTCCGCCCAAATTATGTTCAATGGATAATTAATAGCCGCGGTCCGCCTCGATCACAATGGCTGGTACATCGAGATTGCCATTATAAACCCGCACCGGGGAAAATATTTGACCAACTCCAATTACTAAATACCAATTTTCAGCTACATTTCAGATCCGCGTGTTTGTATACAAGTTATACTCATAATTATAATAAATATAAATAAATAAATTACTGAGACTACTCATATATTTTCCAAAGATTATTATTATAATATTCTGATAAATAAGTGTGAATTTAAAATAAGAATTGTAAAACATAACGTTGAATATAAGTTCAAGTCAGTTGTTTCTAAAAACGGGATGTTATAATAGATCACATTTGTGGTATTTACAAACAAAATTTGAATTCTTGTTATTAAAAAATGTGAGGATGTAACGATGACATTATATTTTCCTTATGCTTTTATCTTCAAAAGAAACATACGCACTTAAACACACTAGTGTTATTATTAGGAGTGAAATAGGAGGGTCGGTCGCAATTAAAATTTTCCACTTTATTAAATTAACTAACGAACGAAGGAAAATGACTCGAGTTGGTTAACATTTAGCTTTTTGGCGAATAATATATAATATGAAATATTTTACTGCATAGCTCAAGTTATTTTAGTTTTAAGAAGGGCTACTTGGCTTTCAATGAGACGAGAGGAGCTTCGGTCCACACCTTTGAAAAGGAATTTCTGATCTAGAGCTTATGGGACAGCATAAGTGTTGTATAAGACTTCTTCTTCGTATGAGCTAAGTGGCCAAGATCTGGTGTCGAGAGTTTTCAAACCACCCGAAGGCCTCTGACTTGGCTGTACGGCTGCTTGTACTAAGACTACCAGCCAATACCACAATTTCATCTGTCATTTGACCCACAGTAGAAAATACAACTTTAAAAACGACAGTATTGTGCATGGTCACCCATCCAAACACCGTCCACATCGATAGTTTCTTAGATTCGATGATCGCGTCAGATCGCCTTAGCTAGCCGAGCTACAGGTGCTACAAGTATTTTTTTTATGAAAAAAACTTCTGAAAGACCATCATGAGAAGGGACAGTTTTAACTGTGTTTGTTACTACATAAACATATATCAATGAAACCTTTCTATGACAAGATAGCTAAAAGCTATTTCTAGAGGTGTAGAATCTTCCCGGAATGTTCGCAAGGCGCTAGAAACTGGCACTGGCACAGACAAACAGTGGGTTACAATACGACCCGGTTAGTCTCAGCTTATCTGAATTTCAAATACGGCTGCAGGTGGGGACGCGATTGAGCGAAACTTCCTGTACGTTTAGATTTACCAGCCACAATTGAATCTAACGCCGGAACTTGGAGCCCATACAGTTTCCAAAGTAGCTTAGGAAATAGATACGGGTGCGACCGCTTCGAAGAATCTGTTCCCCTGGTATTTGTCATACTGATGAAGTTAGACGGACATACGAGTAGAGGTTAGTTTCTTGTGTAATGAGTACGAAATATTAAATAGTTTATTACTCGTAATTTAATTTGATTTAGTAATAACTAATAAATACCGCTTTACATATTTTAAGTAGGTACCTAATAACATAATTTATTTAATCAAATATATCATTTATAGATTGTTTAAAAAATAATTATATATCTGAATTCACTGCTTGGAATTTCAAAAAAATAAATATGTAAAAGAAGACGTTTTATTTTTCACGTTATCTAATATTTTAAAATATTCTATCAGTAGCACGAAAACATTGTAACAACATTGGAATAAAAAAAAAGATTTATAATGTAGCACTAAATATTATAAATATGTACATATACTCGTAAAGTGTAAAAAGGAATCTTTCAGTCGGAAAAATGTTTCAACATGTTTTTCAACAACTACCAAATGCCCTCTATCGGAAAAATAATAAACATTTGTTCTATGGTTCTTTGCCAAATTGCATGTAAAAAGAAAATGGAGACGTGTGGTTCGAGAGGCAATTTACCATGATTAGCCTGACGTTATACGCTAGTAAGAAATACAAGAGCAGAGGTTTCGGCGAGGAAATTCTGTTCATGAAAATTTATACTCATATGCCTAGGAAGTACAATGTGAGTATTGATTGAAATTGCGATAGACGCAAAGCCCTAAAACAGTTTTGTTTTATTTAAGTAATTGTTTTAATTAAACTCGATATTCTGGCTTATTTAATATAAGAATGCATCAATATAACTGAACCTTAAACCAGCACTTGGTTGAAGTTATTTAGATCAGCAGATTAGATATATAATAGTATTTATTAAAATCACTGCACTAAATAACATTATTATTTTTCGCGTAGTTGTAGTCCCTGTAACTCGTCTAACTAAGGTGATCTAACGCGATTATCAAGGTTAATCAACGGTCGATGTGGACATTCCTTAGATGTGTGACCACGCATAAGGTTATCTTTTATTAAGAGGAGTTTTCATCAGACCGCTACCATGTGTCGTATGACACGTTAAATTATAGGTCCCGGTTGATAGTCTTAATACAGCCAAATCAGAGGCCTTCGGGCGGCTTTAAAACTCTCGACACTAGAACTTAGTCTCTTATCTCATACAAAGAAAAAGAAATTTTTTCGCATCATTCATTTAACAGCTGACCCTTATGTATCTAGAGACTCCGCGGGTCACAGCTAGTTTCTCAGAATAAACAGTGGATTTATATGTGTATATTTTAGTTATTTTTTGTATTTGTATCTAAATGTAAGAATTTTATTTTCTCATGTGTATATTAGTACTTTTGTCTTATTTTTTATATTGTTGTGTGATCTTTATAATGTTGCGTAAATTATGTTTGTTTGCCTACCTGCACCCTGCCATACGCGCAGGACGTCACCGCTAGTCGCAACAGAATACCAGCGCCGGTAGCCACACGCCGCCGGCATTTGCTGAGTTGCGACTGTATTGCGGCGAACTAAGGTGTTTTATTTTTAATGTATACGTTTGTTTTAGGTTTTGTGTTTGCCAAAATAAAAATTATTTTACTTTCTTTCTTTCTTTCTTTCTATCCTAATATTTGTTTCGAGCCTCTCATATTCCCCTGAAACTCAGAGCGCAGGCTTACAAATAATTTGGCGGTAGTGAATAAAGTATACAGCAATAAATAACAGTCCCGTAAGGGCGATTAAATTCTTCCCTACCGTGGTGAGAGAGAGGGAATTCCTTTACCCAACGGACGTCTCTATCCAAGTAAGGGGGGAGTTATCAAGACTTTCCTTGGACACTGCAATAAGCACAAGTTTCGCGATTAGTTCGAGATATAAACAAGTAAACGAGGCAACTGAATATCTTGTGGTAACATTGAATATTAAATTAGATTTTTGCAGTCTTCTCAAACCAGATATTCAAAGTTTTCTTTTAGTTTCTACCTATTCAAAAGCTACATAAAAGCGCCGAGGGCTTATAATACGGATGAATTGTAAGATTAATTTGTTTTTAAAGAATAAGTAAGTTATATAAATAAATTTAGTTTGTTTTTCTTTTATTATTTTAAAACAGCATTATTTGTCACCCTACATTCATTATCAATTTTTCACAAACACACGTTTGCTGTAAAACACGCCAAACCCCAAGTTGATGGGTTTTAGGTGTGTTTTACGACAAGTTTTAAAGCTACTCATTAATTTATTATAATATATTTGAAAAATATACAAAGAGATTATATAATAGGAATAAAATAAGCTACGGTTAAATCGCTCATAACTTACGCTCAAGCGATAGAGGTATCTCGGCGAGTGGTTCAAAGCATCTGATTGATGGCTCTAATCTTCACTACTATGGAACTCGCGTGAAGATAGATAGTCCGTAGAGCTTACGCTCCTCCGAGTGAACACTGTCTCAGGGCTTTGTTACATCACTTAGACATTGATCACACAAAAACAAGCCAGGAAAAAAATCAACCAAAAGTTTTGACAGCAAAAATCTACAGACCAAGTACGAAAATTAGAATCTTATGACTCTAAAAGTTCCTAAGACCCGTGCGCGGTCGTCACTGCGTCAAAATCCGCAGCCGAAACCGGCAGCACGAGTAAAATGATAAAACTGTTTGCAGAAGTCGATTTAAATAGCGAATTCAATCAGTCCAAACAAGCAGAAAATCGAACCCCAAGCCCCAAATCATCCAATCGTAGTAAATCTCAGATTCCGAGTTCGCAAGCTAAGGAGCCGGCCCGTCCGGGCAAGTCCCTGATTTAAATTGCAGATGGCCCTCGGGAACGCAGACTCCCGCGATATGCTAATCATACTCAAGCCAAGGATTATCCCTGTTTACACTCAACAAACTCACTTAATTTCACAACGACCGATGTCTTGACATGTCTGTCTGCGATGACACTGTGACGGCCTGGTTTGACAGGTTATTATGTAGATTGAGAAATTACTTAGCGACAAGTTACTCTGAAATTGTGGTAAGGTGTTTTCATTTAAAACTTACATTGGATTTTTTGTTGCCAAATTTTAAGAGCATTTTTCATAAAGACTTTCAAGTAGGTGCATTGTTATCGAAAGCTACGTTAACTGTAATAATCATACAAACTCAGTGTTTCTCAGTTGTTTTTCAGTCATGTAAATCGTAACTCACTATGGTAAGATACGAGTAGTGCATGTGCAACTTCCTATATATATGAGCAAATTAGCTCTTCATTGCAAGATTTAGTTTGGCTCCGCTGTATCCATTACGTTGGTTTCCTAGGGGTAGATATTGGAAGAACCTCCAGGCTCTTTGTGATTATAATATGCATGCGAGTTCTTGAATAGAATGCGTTAGTTTTTCTTAAGAGTTAGCCTACTTTATACGGAAATATACACTAAAAATTTATTTAAAAAAAATTAAGTTATTTTAACGCATCAGTCGCCTTGTAGCTAACTATACACAGAGACAGAGGAAGTAAGAAAACGACCGGAAAAATTCAATCTATAACAAATTTTTACTCGAACCGCTACTAGTCCTACTTCTGTATGTTTCTCGGCATACGAGCGAAGTCGTTAATCACTCGCACTAATGTATAAAAAATATGATGAATACATATTAATTTAATTTATCGAAAATACATGAGTATTTTATATATAAAAGTATTTCAAAGTCCCAAAAAATAAACTTCATCTTTGTCACCAAAATATACGGGACTGTAGGTCATAGTTGTCTAAACCGCTATAGATTTATACTCGTATCTATAGACAACTACGACCTACAGTTTAAAAGATAAAATAATCAAATAATTTTACGGCATAGCTTTTAAGTTTTGAAACAAACTTAGTGAACGGTTCTAACGATGTCTTCTTCACTAAACTTTGTCCTTAGGGCTTAACTTTAACTAAAGTCGTAACTTGGTCGCTACTTAAAGTCAAGTTTTAGACTTGCTTATTAATTTAATCTTACACAAATATTGTTCATTTCATTTCTTTCACAGTTTCAAGCTCTAATATATTACTTTTATGTCTAATTTTTTCTCATATTTCTTTGAATTAATTAAAAAATAGGAAACTAACATTCATAACACAGCATAAAAGCCAAAAATATATAAAAACAAAAACACGACATACACAACATAATTTTATTTCCAATAAACATTAAAAGCGACTGGGTAAATATCTAGACCGGGCAATAAGTACGCTTGAGGCATCGTAAAGTCGACCTGAGTTGGCACTAATACGAATTTATGTCGATGGACCCGAGCCTTGCCACCGGCATCGATCCGGCAATGCCTATAAATGTTTCAATTTACAAACCAACCGTTTTATGTTAACCATGATATATTTTATATCATAGCGAGGGCGGTGAAAGAACGCGTGGTACGACTTACTGGGGCAATAAACACGCCTTGGAGACAGGATCTGCTCGTGATGCTATTTTCTGCTGGCAATTAAGGTGTAAGATACACAAACAATCTTTTAGTACTTTTTAAACTAGCTGTAGGTATTTGACAGTATTAACTTTGACATTTGAAGCAAAAATAGAAATAGTATTCACTTCTGACATTAACGCTACGCAGACTTCGTAGCGCTACGCAAAAACGCTACGCGAATTCATTTATTTGAACCAAAACTTTGTCATAAAACTTTTCCACAGACCAATATATCAAACAGCCATAAAAGTTGGTCGTGCATCGGCAGCTATAGCAGTCGTGCCAGACAGGCGTCAGGCAAACAAGCTCGCGTCACCGACACCGCTTAAGTTTTATATTGAGTTTTGGTGAGGAAATCCCGACAATTTACATGAGAAAGCGTCGCGGAAAGCGATCCGCGTTCCTACCCACAGCCTCGGATCTAACAAGGGACAGGAATGTAGGCATCCGGACCGAGCATGCGGAATACGTCCCGAATATTAGATTGAAATCGCAGAACGTGTTCGATATTAAATTTTTCGTGTAATTACGACATTGTCACGAATATATTGAATGCTTCGCTTTGACTATTTCCAATATCATGCCAAGCGTATTATTTTGGGCGCAATATCAGAAACAGGCAAAACGACTTAGAATATATAGACGAGAAATGTACTCGTATTTGCCTACTCTTTGAGTATTGTAGTAGGTAAATAAACAAAACACTACGCATCACTTCAGTGAAGAGACACATAGGGGCGCCATTAAAAGACAAACATTGGTAGCACGTCGCGTGCCAAAGTTAGCGATATGCGGTACACCACATGAGTAGTAATTAACACTGCCTCGCCCCGCGCGCCGCTACCTACCCCCGCGCCCTCTGTCGGGACGCACCGATTGAATTAAACTTGGGTACGGTTGTTGTGGTTCGAATCCGCTGGTTTTGTCGCCGACGTTTTGTGCAGCTGCGATTACTGGCAATACTTGTCCGGCGTTTATTAGTTCCATTGCGAACGGTGTGCGAATATCGAGTGTTGCCAAGTTTTAACTGCGAAAGGTACGTTTGTTGGTACACTGTCTAGTTTTCACAACTGAACCACTACATGTGTAAAAAGAACAAACATAAGTAATATTGAAGACATAGGTTGATTTGAGCTTACCCAAAATATAGAACATTAGAATTTCACGAGTAAACTTCTCCAGTGACCCTTATTTAGATAAGGCACATAAATAAACGAGTCTCATTTTATCAGATTTAATTTGGAGAGTAACGAGCTAAAAGCATCCCCAATTACAAAGAAAATAAAAAGAAAAGATTTCACACTTTCAGTCCCGGTTTTATGACACGGCTTATGAACTCAACAGCTAGAATTTTTCTCATATTTACAATGGGTCTCAAAAACAGGGAAGTCAGGGTTGTCGTGTGCCCTATTTCACTCTGTCCTAGTTTCCAAGAGGTCTAAGATAATATTTGTGTAGCTGTCACTCAAACCGAACCCAAAAACGTTAAGGTACGGAAAGGTTAAACGTTTACTAAAAATCCCTGTTTTTATTCCTCTATCGGTTTACTTTTGACTTTGGTCATGAGCTTTGGCTAAAAGCTTTAAGTGCGAGATTATTGAAGATAAAAAAGCGTCTTATGCCAAAAGTTTAGAAGGTTACCTCAGCGTTGAATATACGAGTAGGTACATCATAAATACATAGAGAGATACAGAGAGAGATAAGAACATAAAAATAATGTTTGAATTATTTCTGTATGTAATTAATATGTGCAAATATTCCTAATTTAAGGGCTTAGCAACATAGGCAGGACTGCAAGACTCAGTCAGTTAAATTTCAAACATTATTGTTAATCTCGATCGATATATCTCGTGATTAAAAGTTTTGTATAAAGAACAGTTAGTACACTGGTGTTGTAATAATGTATTTTGGTGCATAAAGAATTTTCAAACTGAAACTGAAGTTACATTGTTCGCTAATTAGCCAGTATAATCGTTCCAGGTATTTAAGCACAAGCCACCTCACACGAGCGAGGTAGCCCTAAGTGTCAGGACGCCCCCCTCCCGGTACAATTAGCGCGCGCGACTCGACTCGACTTGAGTTTTAACAACGCGCGCACTCGGCGTCATTCACTGAAGACGCGGCCTTAAAGAACTGGTGTGTGCTACACGTGTGTTATAATTGTGCCCTACGTGTGACATATATAATAAAAGCGGCCTCTTTTTTATAGGCAACCTGGTTGATGTATGTTCTCCTAATTATAAATATGTGAATTAACAAGCAATTTTTAAATGCAATAATTTTCAGATTCAGCCGGATCTCGTACTGCAAAGTCAGTAGGACGCATTTGAATTCAAAATCTTCTAAAAACATGCCAAATGCAGTGTAAACTCTATATAGCGACACTGAAGGGACTGTGCATTTTATAGCGTTATAGAGAGTGGTCGTTAAATGGAGAGAATGTATTATTGAATGGAATACAAGCTAAACCAACTAAAGCCAATTGATCGACGCTTTAGAGAGTTAAATCGAATGACGTTACATGGTGTTCACTGTGTATAAAGATAGGATGTCTATGTGTATAAAACGGACGATACCTCACGCAAAGATTAAACAATATTCAGACAGACTCATAAAGATAGAGCAGCAGTAATAGTTGAGGCAATTAAGGAGATAACGAGGAATACATAACCTCGGCGAAAGCTCTAAATCTTACTTGGTAATTAACAGCTGCTTGTACCGCGACGGCACTAAATGCTGTCTCGCCGTATATCTGTTCTCAATGTGTAACTTTCTGCAACATGTATCTTACGACATACAAACACTAATTTACTAAATAATGTTATGTAAATAATTTTGAATTTGTTATGTTACTTTTAAAAATCAAGATCATTTTTAGACCAAATTAAGGAGAAGGCAAAAGTCATATCGTATAGGGAGGTCAAGGATTTGGACAAAGCTAGAACTACCTGGAAAAAACTCCACGGACAAGAGCCCAGCTCTTAAATATTGACTGAATGAACTTTAATAATATTAGTCGCAAACAAAGAATAACACACTAAAAAAAACCGCTTTTATCCACACAGTCTAACGGTTTTCATCCCCAGGTTTTTGTAAAATTATGTTATGTTGCGATTATATTATAATCCTCTTCATATGAGCTAAGTGGCTATGTTGTTAAAAGTGTACAGGTTCCTCAAGGGCTGAAACGGTTTGACGACTGCCAACCATGATCACCCATCCAAAAATTGTCCTAATCAACCATTGTACTAGTCTATATCACCATACACATACAAATACAAATCATTTATTGATAACACCAAAGTTACAAATCAAATAATATGATATCATTACAAAAGTATATGATGTGTATCCATGTCAATTTTCTATTCTAATTCTAATAATATAATATCATTACAATAGTATAATAGTTAAACGAGAAATAGGAGCTACATCTATACTATAAGACTCTTTGTCCTGACTCATCTATAGACAACGCAGAGCCCAAACGGCTGGTCCTAGGGTTGTGAAATTTGGAGGGTGTATTTGTTTTAGTATGTAGACGCGTACTAAGAACGTATTTTTGGAAATTCCACCCCTAAGGGGGTGAAAAGGGGTAAAACAGTTTGTATGAAACTTCTTTGTTTTTTAACTTATAGCAATGAAATTTGGAATATGTATAGTTTATGTAAAATAAAAAAAAATGGTATCAAGTTTTTTTGCCAGGGGTGAACTAAGGGTTTGTAATGGGGGGTGAAAGTTTGTATGGAAAATTCTTTATTTATCAAGTTAAAGTCTTGAAAGTTGTGATGGTAGTAGTTTATTAAATGGTCAAATCAAAATTAAAAAAACTTTTGCCGGGGGTGCATTAAGAGGGATGCCATGGGGCCTTAAAGTTAAAAATGAAAGTTTTGTGTTTTTTGAACTTGGAGGTGTACAATTTGGAGTGTGTATATATTTTAGTATGTATTTAAACGTGTACTAAGAATAGATTTTTGGAAATTCTACCCTTAAGGGGTTGAAAGGGGGTAAAACAGTTTGTATGAAACTTCTTTTTTTTTGAACTTACAGCAATGAAATTTGGAGTATGTATAGTTTATGTAAAATTAAAAATAATGGTTTCAAGTTTTTCTGCCAGGGGCGAAAAGCTAACTACACGCGGGCGGAGCCGCGGGCAACCTCTAGTTCATATATATAGTTATATCGAAAGTGTGTCTATAAAAGCATTCGCTAGTCAACACAACCACATCTTAATGATTATAGTTAAGAGCTATTTAATTAAATAGCTCATTTTCATATTATCTAAAAGCTTAGCGGTGTAGACATTGGTTAGTGGTACAACTTTGTAGTTAAATTACTGCGAAATTTTCGTGTATAAGTTGTTATAGTTTGGTTATAACTCGACCATTATTACACTTAAAAATTACTTGTTTCTTGAAAATGAGCAAATCGTTATTGACCTCTAGTCAAATTTTCTTTCGTTAAACTTAAGTTTGCATGTTTATAACTGGGGCTCGACATTCAGTGGAGCAGTCAAAGATGAGCTAAGCGAGGTTGTGGAATCAAAAAATAGTTTCCACTTTCTTCGGTCTTAGTTGAGCCTCAACTATGAACGCGTAACCAAACCTGTGACTCAGAGTTTGACCACATTTCACACATTTTTGCTCGCTCAGCTAAAGTGACTCAATCTTACTTACTGACAATCTAGCTTCAAATACAAATACAAAAATATTTAATAATAACACCAATAGTTACATGTCAGACTTCACTCGCTGTCCCGTCTCTAGTTAATACTGAGGTAGCTCCTCAATCATTTACTAGGAATACTCAAGCCTTCTCTATAGACATTTAGATCCTTTATACAGCATAAAGCAGCTTTTCTATAGCATATTACTGAGCAAGGGAATATTCATATAATCAGAAACTCATTAAGTATTAACGTTCAAGCACCGCGCTGGCTCGGGTACCTATCGAACGCAACTGAAATCCTGCCTAGCATAAAACTTAATAGTACTACCAAACCGTGTGGGTTCTCCCAAGGCGGCTATAGGATATCTGCTCGCATTTATATACTACACCTTCAGTGTAGAGGATCTTTAAAGTACTGCTGAGTCGTACTGTTTACCGCTTGCGATTGGTTTCTTACTATATATTTCAACTTACTACCAGAAAAGGTTCTGAACGATACTTATTAATTTTTGTTTCTAAATTCGGTCATTTATTTAGTCATATTTGTTTATTTCATAAATGTAAGGACGTTTTTTCATATTTACAACCTTATCACAAATCAGTATCTTTTACAGTCCGTATTTGCGATCAATGTTGGGTTTTTGATCAGAATAATTGTTATCACACAATATTGTACTTTAAAAGCTGGTCGTGTCTTTATTGACCGCCTGAGACAGATTTGTTGGTTTTTTTCCAAAAAGGAGGAGTTAGAGTACTGTAATTCTGCATGTATAGATCTCGCATCTGCACTCTTGCCTCCCGAGGCATTCAAATAGCTGCTTTAGCATATAATATTTGAGGAAATCTTCATACGGCAGCGGGTCTTGCGCGCCCTTGCAAATAGAATTTGTATACAGAATGGCTCCCGAAAGGGCCTGTGTGCGATTACACTTCCCGCATCCTGATCTAAGGGTTATTCATGTTTGCTATCATTCCGGCATCGATAAACTTTGATTAGATGCTAAACATTGGAAGCACGTCTGTTGGTTCCTAGTTTGATATGTGGGAATAATTTTCAATTCTAATTACGCCCAGAAGCAGGCCCTTTAGCTTGCGTGGCATGTTTGCGTTTTTCAAACAGATTTGTTCGAGACTTAGGCTACCCTTTGGTCTATTTAAGTATTAAAACGGGGAGCTCCCTCGGATCTAACGTATTCATGACTCTGAGAACACCGCCCCTTCTTTACGAGCGGCGGTCGCAGTGAATCGAAAAGGTAACCTATTCGGACCTCGACTCGACCTACGTGAAATATCACGCCACCATATGCTACATAATTTGAGGAATTCACGGAAAGATAGGGTAAAGTTTGGAGCTTTATACGCATAAAGAAAAATACCGAGATTGCTCTGTAGCTAGTTATATTCGTTTCACAATAATTAGTTGCCTAAATCCGTAATATTTGTACTAGTTTTACTACTAGGGATCAAGTTTCCATAGTCCATAGAATTGAGAATCATAACAAAAAGAATGCAACGCATGAACTGTGTTTCTGTTTCATATGTTGTCATGTTTATTCGTATGTTCCCGGGTTTTGCAAGGGCTCTAACATAATCTGAGTAGCAAAGAGAAATAAAATATAGCCTATGTTACTCGGAAATTATGTAACTTCGCAACGGTGAAAGAATTTATTAAATCAGTCCAGTAGTTTCGGAGCCCGTTCGCGTCAAACAAACAATGAAACTTTTCCTCTTTATAATATTGGTTTTGATTTGGTATACATTACTTTTAAACATAATTTATTGTATGTGTTAGTCTCAAGAAGCATTTTTTTCTCTCGCTGTGACGTTGCGCTGTGTTTTGATAATATTGCAGATCAACCATATGAGAGTATTAGAATGAAGCCTACAGAGATAATATTCACTTATGAGTTATTCCATTTACTCCTTGAATGTAAACTCGGCGAATCCACAGTCATGAATATAAAATTATTTCGTAGAAATTGAGATACGCATTTTCTATTAGACGTTCTCAGTGGGGTGTTGTTTATAGGGAAACCAATGAATATTATAACGTGTGTGATTGTTTGCACACACGAACGATAATATATTTTAATTTGCACACCAATTTCTAAATAAAGGAGCTATCTGTTCTTTTTTATTATTTTAGGTCTATGCTATATAATATTATTTGATAGAGATAGTATTGATAAATTATTTTCTAATAAATAATAAGAGCGGTTTCAATAAAATAATATTTAAATTGCCTATTTAACTGAATTATTCGATCAAAAGTGATTTCATCAAATTCAAGCGTTCAAAATATGTTAAATTAATCAAAGTCGGTCGCAGTGTAATTTAAAATTGACCATCGTTACAGAGCGAATGGGGTTGAACATGCACGCGCTACTTAAGTTTGACTAAAAGGATATCTTAACCATACGCAACCGAATACCATATGTCAGCGTCAATTTAGCAGCAAAAATAGTGGCATGTTGATCTGATTTTATAACATGATTGACGAGACAGAAGATGGTTCTCTCAATTTTTTGCAAAAAAGTTTGATATTGATAGAAATAAAAAAATCGAGTAAAATATTAAACCTAAACCAGTGTCACAATCCAATCTTGAAAATAATATTTTGAATTTGGAGCGAGCTGTCAGCCAATTAGTCTCGCGTACGCGTAAAGCATTCCTGATTCAAATTGACAGTTTATGTTGACTGATCCCAGATACCGCAAACTAAAGTGGACGATATTTAATTATTATTATATAATTCCTAATTTAATCAAAGACAAACATATAGGCAAAAAGATAGACTACTTCAACAAAGTACTTTAGTTAAAATGATTTCAAATTGTGAAACTTAGTTATCCAATAAGTATATATACCTATACATACGAGTATCTTATGCGAAACCAAAACAATTCTACACCACACTACGCTTATTCACGTCCTCTTTGAAGTGTTGAAATGATCGTAAAGATATTTACAGATGGCGCACAAAACCGACGTTTCAATAACATACCACGAACGGATGTCTTTTGAGACGTGCGTAGTAATAATTACCTGGAAAAGAAGAGATATCGATTTAGTAATCATTATACGAGTATTACTTCTGCTATGTGACAAACAAACAGGAAAAATGCGTAAATAGGTTTTACTTTCACACAAAAAAAAAAACTGAACCATTTTATTTTGTCTTTGCGCATTTCCGTAATATTGAACTTAAGTTATAAATAAAAAAGCTAATTAAACTTTTGAAGGGAGGTCTTGTTCAGCTAAAATTTTCCCTCTTCCGTTCCATACAACACACTCTGAAGTGTGAACAAACAAACTTAAGAAAAAAAGCTTATAACGCAACTTTTCCCTTTGAAAAGCTCCGTCTGTTTACACCGAGACTTAACACGCGAAGTTGTTTAGAACTTATTATTAATATTCTAAAGAAAATGGTACACAGCAAATTAAAAAGCGCGAAGCTCACAAGTTGCGGTACAGACGGCGAATGTCGTGGTCGGATTTATCGCGAGACAAATTGCAATGGCCCGAGTCGACACAGCGGCGCCTTGCCGTCGTTTGTGCAAATGAGATACGTAACAATGCTAGCGAATGGCTTGGGAAAATTAATATGCCTGCTGTTAGTGCTTTCATTTTCCATGTTAATATATAATATAATTAATATTAACATGCAAAATAACATACTATTATTTTTTGTTTTAGCTTTGTAAATATTATTATTAAGTTATGTTTAAATTTCTTTCTATCCATAAAATTAATATATTGAATCAAAATAAATATTAAGACTTATTTCAAACACGGCTGGTTAACCCCATACTGAACTATTTCTAGTTTGTATTATGGTAGCTAACACAACAAAACAAAATTTATATAAGCACAGATTGTTGGCCGTGCCGGTAATCGAATCCGGAACTTTCTAATTGGCATTCCGCCATGGTAACCATTATGCCAACGAAGTTGTCAAAAATATAAGAAAATTTATGTAACTTTGATTTTACACCTGCACTACTAATGTGGATGCTTGATAAAAAAATAACGGGCCAATTTTAACTACTTAGCTAACTTACTAACAACGGCAGCTAACTTTCATGTGAAAGTGAACTACCAAAATTCACAAGTTGACGAAATTGACACCTTCATCAAGTTTGTTTAGCGAAAATGATCGCTTTATTCATGTTAGAATTATTCTAAAATACTGAGACAAGATTGCACCCATCGCGCTTGTTGTTATCTGACAGGCGTCTACGCGCTGTCGGATGGATCTTTCGAATTATTTGTGTAGTGTTCATAACGCGTGGACCTTGTCGAGTCTAGGCTTTTACCTAATTTATGTGATAAAGAATTAACTAAATAAAACTAATGTCACAACTCTTAGAATAAAATTATAATATGGAATAACAATAAAACTAATTACCTATGTTTGCGAAAATATAAGCTCTAAATCATAATTACAAAAGGAAACATCACACAATTGGAGAAAAACGGTTGGCAATAAATAACATTTAAACGATTTCAATTAAAAAAATACCGAGAACTCTTACAAATGTATTTTTTATTTACCCTTCGATGGAGCGTCGCTGAATGGAAGGTTTTTCGTTTCTACCCTTTTGTTTTAAATATGCATAACACCGTCTGAGCTCTGGAAAGTGTCGCAAAAGTGTCTCTGAGCTTATATTAATATTTAATTAAGGAAGTCCAATTGAGACGCTATTTTGTAAGTAAGCAGGCAGATATTGGCAGCTATATTTTATTTTTAATCCAGACAAGGCTTAATTAAAAAAAATGAGTCAGGTATAGTAAATAGGAGTCAGTGGTATGTCTTCCTTTAACTTTAACAGCTATCGTCTAGAGTAGAAAAGTGTGTTACAAAAGAGTTTTTCATCCACATAATATAAACATTAAACAAATATAAGCAACAGAAATATTCATCCCTGACTGAAAATGTAAATTTCGTTTGTAATGACACTGTTTGCTCACCGGTAATATTTGCATTGACCGGTAAATTTCGATTAAATTCGTGTTACTTTATTATGTACACGTTAACGAATGCATAAATCAAAAATAAGACTTAATTGTGGGTTTCAACAGTGAGTTAAATTGGTTTAAGCTTCATACAATATATGTAACTGTATCCGTTATCTTTAATTGATAATAGCAGTCATGCACCAACGTACAGGCACAAGGGTTCGTACTGCATACATACCTACATTTAGCTGGTAGCACTCAAAAACTGCGTAGAGCTATACACCCGAGTAATTATAATAAAACATTAAAAGCTCGCTGGCAGTAAGGGAGCATTAAATAAAGTAAAGCTAATGGTGTAATGCAGCGCGGTGCGGAGCCAGAGTGCCGACCCCAGTTACGCTGCAATGGAGTAGCGAAGGATGCAATCTGCATACATTAGCCTAACGTCTCTTAGTTTTGACACCTGCTCTCGCCTCCGCCACGGAAAACACGAACACCCGCCAGATGGATGGCACAAACATGTCAAGACTAAAGGCAGTTGTTGCCAACTTACCGACTTGTCAAGAAAATCGCTCGGGCAAAATGTATTGTTTCAAGCCAACGGAGTTCGACTGGAGAAGCTTTTCAAGTAACTAAGTGTTAAATAGCTGTTTCGAAGTATCATTTTGTTTGCCCCGAAGGCGGGAATATTCTCCAAATTGTGGATAATAATGATGAAAAGTTTTACCACTGAAGCTTTCATCGAAATGGAACGCGGTAACGACGTAACCAAATGCCAGACTTTCGTAAAATGACATGTATTAATCTAATTTTGAACGAGTAGCAATCCAATTACAATTTAATTAACATAAATAAGTAACTTCAAACAAAGTCCAGTACCGAAGGGATACGTTCTAGATTTATTACCTGAAAGCTTAATCTGCGCGGTGCACGGTGCCGGCGATTATAAATGGCTGCGAAACATCCTCGTAAACCGGTGGCCTAGTGTAGCAAACACCTTAAATACTTAACAGCTCAGTTACCGAGTCAAGTTTAAATGTTCGGAGCGCGCTTGAGAGGGTTGTCGCGTCAGAGCACATTTTAATAATGCACTTGCTCGTTTAGTATGAAAATTAGCTGGCGAGCGGCGGCGCACTATGTAGCCTGTTTTATTGATGGCTCGACTTGCTGGGTACACGCCGGCGTCTATCACGGTGCACCTAGCAGTTGTCTAGTTTCAACCTTCACATCATAAACTATACTTTTACAGTGAAAAAATACCTGCTTTGCATCAAACGAGTACATTCCTGAGAGGTTAAGATGTTCAACAATTTCTTCTTAGCTCGTACAACATACAACTCAGGTTGTGACAGCATACGAGTAACTTTTGAACCAGCTTGCTAAATTATGCTATTTTTGAGAATGTTCTTTGTGTTCCATAGTTTAAGCGCATAAAGTTAATATAATAATAAAGTCATTACCGAAATAAATCATAGCAGCACATACAGTTATAGTGGTCGACTAATATTTCACCTCAATCGATGTAGTGCTTTGATGGTGCTATTGTGCAGAGTTTAACCGCTGGCCCTAATAAACCTCCACGTTGCTCCATACAGTGTTGTGGTTAATTAATGCCAGCCACCAGAGTCACGGTAAATTGCCCCGTCAAGTGACAAAGGCGGCTTTCGTGTTGCCAGCGCCGAAAAAAAATATGCAGGGAATGCTTTGTAGAACTCGACCGTGTAAAATCAACGGATAGTTGGAAATTTTGCGAGAAAGGACAATAATTTCATTTCTATAAAAAAACGATTCCATACAGTACCGACAGTTCCATACTTTACAAACAGAAAAGATATTCAACTTTAAATCAACACTAAGCACACAATTTTTATTTAAAATAGCGATAGATACTACAATATATATAATTGTTTTGAAATATTACTTCTAGGATTATTATCTATACACAATATAATAATCTGTTATTTTCTATAACGGAATAAATACCTATCTTATTTAAACATTTTTTAGGATAGTATTAAATGTACTTCAAATCTCTATGGGTCGTTTTCGGCCACGTAACTTTATATTATTTTGGTAAGATATCTCCCATAAAAGCGAGTCTCCAATTTTTCAAGAGTGTCCCTCACAGATATATCCCGGTATAGATCCCAACCAATCGCTAAAAGGATCTTTACGTTTGCAAGCTCGGTACGTGACTCGACTGTTCGCAGCGTCGTGTTTGTAAAACCGTTTAAGAAAATGGAAGAGTTCTGCGTGGCTACTTACCTTGTTTTTCACTTAACAAGTTTTTTCTAAAGCTAATAAATAAAGAATGAATGAACTCGAGCTTTCAGTGAAGAGAAACACCGTGAGGAAACCATAGCATGGTGGTAATTGTGGCGAAAATGCACAACACACCTCCTGCGAGTTGTCAGTGCAGGTCTGACCAACCTCCCATCATAGAATATGAATAAGAATAGCATGGTGGTAAGGCATTTAAGTAGTGCTTCCCTTGCTACCAACTTCCTTTCAGTTGAAATCTTGCATTTAATTGAAAAAAAAAATACGACTAAATTTATTTTCTTCTATTATACTGGAAGTAAACAAAACCACTTTCATTTATACAGAACTGGGCAAAAGTTGAAACACGTGTTTACTTTAGAATATGCTACGCGCGAGTCGCAGCAACAACAGTTTTAAAGTCAACACGGAACAACCTTTAAAATATTCACCAACACTGCAAATTCAATTTGAAGTTTCCGGTGAAAGTATTAAGATAGTTTAGTGCCCTCCTATTATAATAACTAGACAGAGAGGACGAGGCACCGTGGTCGGGACATCTTTTTAGACAACTTCTCTTATTAACTTTGACACTAACTGCGCACAAGTTGGTCGTTTATCGTCTTAAACAAACTCGGAAATTGAATGAATTCGACGGAAACTATTTTTCATATTTTCTCGGCGCACCCCATTAAGAGAAATGGAATAGGGTAGGCACGAGCGACCGATTACTTCGCATAAATCAAACAGATTTGAATGCACAGACTCGTCCGCGGCAGCTCTTGCCGACCGATGCGCCCATTAACCATCACCATTTTATTTTTACTGCCAGTCTGTTTTTCAGATTGTTTTCATTTGTTCTTGAGTTTGTTTTAGAATGTAATTTTAAAACCATTACCGAAATTGAGAAATAAAATTTGAAATAAGTTACAATCGATGCAACAAGTTCAGATGTTTTAAAACGTATGTAAAGTTTTACCTTTTAAAATTTAGATTTCAGACGAATAATTAATCATACGATATTCAAAATGAAAAAAATCTATTCTCAGTGATGTACGTCTCCAGTTTAAATATTAAAACGTCCAATTTGGCAGACACTCGAAAACCATACCGCGCCGAGTTATGCAGACCGATCCCGTAACACATTTAAACCGGTCCGGGTGCCGTTGGAAATTTTCCGGGTTCTTTAACGGGATTCATTCATAACTCACGGCCGAGTGGAGCCTTCGAATATTTCAGGCTGTAGAGGCCCCTGGCCCCATAAATTCCGCGCGTCGGGTTGCCAAATTAGGCGCAAGGAACTCAGACATAGTCAGGTTTTTACAAACAGTATCACATGTTCATAAATATTAAAATTTCTAAAATAGATGCTTCTTCTGGAGCAGAAGTATAACCAGAGAATTGTTTTTTTGTGTTAACAGTAGAATTGTGAAAGGCGACTATCGTATATTTAGCTTTCTATTAGTCCTCTTACAAAAAAACACAATATGGCCACGAGCATGTTATATGCAATACATTTAATTTTTTTGCACCGTGGTATTTGGTAGTACTTGCAGAAAGATCTGTCGTCAAACACCTGACAGTGTGTTCCGGCAGCCTCCTTAAGAACCAGTTACTTCCAGACTAGGCATGCTCTACTAAGGTTGCTTAGCCTGCTTATTAAGCCTGCTTTCAAATGTTTAGCTGTAAGGCGTAAAAATAATGTAATACCTTAATATTATTTAATATTGATTACCTTATAATGTACAAGTTGGCTTAGTCTAAACATATAATCTAAACCTTATAAGTAAGTAGTACCTAAAATCAATCGCGTCATAAAGTTCTGAGAGAGAACACTGAGAGTTGTACAACTGGTTAATACGATCCCGCCGAGTTATACCCCCCATTACCCCCGACCTCCAATGCGAGACTTTTAAAGGAAGTTTTAGGAAAACGTCGCAGGTGTTATAGTAATAAATAATAATTCCCTCAAGGCGGCGAATATTGGAAACTGCCGATGAAGTTTCTAAGTCCTAATATTAAAAGTGACATAGAACAGGATTAGGGATATTTCATAATGTATTAGTGATGTTCCAGCTTTCAAGCTGCCCTATTTTTGCAACATTATTTTATGTAACATGTAACTACTGATCCAGAGCCTCAACTGATCAAATTACTGAGACTGAGAGATAAAAATAATAGTGGTTAAATGTATAAATCAACTATCACACATTACATTATCTAGGTTCATTTTAGCACATATTCCGCTATCAGAACAGTATACTTGTCACGACGTACGGGCTGACAATAAAGCCCAGTCAAATCTAACCTGCATTAATGATACGATAGACCTGCATACCCCTAAAGCAATTATATGGGTCATAGACAAACTGGGCAGAGTAGAACACATTCCGCTAACAATCGAATGGACTTCCACTCAATTTGCTTTATGTGTTACCCATTATTATAATTGGCGCACGGTTTCAAAGTTGCAAACTGGCGGTCCAGTGCTAACCGACTGGTTTCAGAACTAATTCTATTTAACATGCTTCTTTGACTTGTGATAGCTTTTGCCTTTATTAGTAAAAAAGCAATATGCGTTTATGCAATTTTCCTTTTGTATTAATTTCAAGATCATGAACGTTTTATGGAACAATCTGAAATAAATAATCCACACGTGTTTTTACCGTACAAAATCGGTAATGTTTTTTTGCACGCATAACACATGTATATTTTATATTATCTAGTATTGTGCAAACGGCAACATAAATATCAACAGTTAAATATTTAAGTATTTATTGGTTTGGCAACTTTAATGTCATTAGATACTTGTAGAAAAGCAAAGTGGCGGATGTTTTAATTTAAATTTAAATAAAAAATAAAGATATAAATAAATATCGAAATATAGATAATAAATTACTATTACGATATGCGACACGTAAGGTTGTAGTGATGGCACGTGGTGTGTTGAATATCGAAATAGAATAAAAAATAAAACATTGTACTGTGATACTGTAAATTTTTTCTAGCTGCCTAAAAAACGTGTTTCAAAAGTTCCGGATGCAGAATATTTCAGCGTATGGCCCGAGTACAAAAGGTTTTATCAATAAAATATAGAACTATAAACCAGAATGTATGGGTAAATATATAAGTAGTGGCATTTAGTGCGAATCAATGGCAATATTTGTAGAGTAATTGTCGGCAAAATCAACATCGAGATAACGACGACGAAGCGGTTTTCACAATGACCGGTAATTTAGCGGGAGTAATATAAGCGGGCTTTGGGTGAATTTAATTTTATCTGGGATAAGTCCTGTACGCTAATAATTCATGAAACCACCACACCGCGTGGGTCAAAAACACTGTTTTGGAGAGTTGGAAAAATATGTTGAAATACCGGTGGGCCGTGTTGGTAACACGGCCCACGATATTCAAACTGTTTAGTGTGAATGTGTCCTAATATTTAAAAAAAAAAAAAAAAAAAAAAAAATTTAGAAAAAACATTGCTTTTTAGGCACACATTTTCATTTTGAAATATAAAAAAACAAACATAGTAAAAAGGAGTAACCGCAACAAAACAAGCCTTTTTTATACAATTACAAGAAGAAAATAACAAAAACAAAAATACTGTGAATTGGCTTCTTCACTAAAACGTTCACAGAAACGTGAAAAAGAAGCCTTCTGTGTGCCTCAGGAAGCATTTTACGAGTTCCAAGGTAACAAAATCGGAGTGAAGGCAACCCGCAAGCGGAATGTTAAACTTAACATTTGTAGCGAGAGGTGAAACAGCAATAGAATTAATTTTATAGGTTAAACTTTGTATTCAAACTCAAAGACAATTGTTTCAATTCATGATCTAAACAAGGAAACATTTAAGGGTTAACCCGGCAGCCCTTAAAATGGTTGATGGTTTCGTTTTGTCTACATTTAATTATTATTGAATTTTACCTTTGTCAGTTGTTATTATTAATATTGAGACTATTTTTTATCGGCAAACTATGCAAAATTAACAGGTACTCGTAGTTTCCAGTAATTAAAAAAATCTTCATCAATGTTTCTGTTTATATATAATATTGATTGATTGTCTATTCGTATGAACAATTGCAGAAAAGTGGCCATACGCTAAAATATATTTAAATGAATTTACTCGTAAATAAGTAGCTATGCTAGACACAAAAATATCTAATCTATAAACGTTCACAACCCATCATATCAAGTCCAATTAACGTTAGATTTGCATTTTTTCACCATCTCAGAGGCAGCAGGGTCGTAATAAAACGGTCACAACAATGCGGATCACGTCACGGTGGAATTATCTCGCCGAGGCAGAGACGATCAATTACTCTCTCAACGACCACGTGGAAAAAGGGCGGCTTCTCTCTTGGAGCTGGGAAAATGAGGCACAACGCTGAAACTTCCGAAACAATTTACTCAGTCTAGAGTTTCGTTGAGAAATAAACACCTAAACGTAGAGTAAAGGTATGTTACTATTTGAAATATAGTACTTTGGAGTTTTGTTTTCACTTATCTCTGTACAGGTTTTACAATCAGGCAAAGGAAAGGTCTTAAAAAATCTCAACAATCTCTGCGATTTTCACAATATCGACCCTACTGCCGTAAATTTTAAATTTAAATTCATGTAAAGAGCGTAGCGCGCAGTAATCGTAAGCCCAATTAGGCGTAGTGGGCTCCTGTAGAACAACGAGAGTCGTTTCGCTCCCCGCTTTAAGTTCCAACCTCTGTCTTTATAGCCGCTACATTGTCAGTCTTATCATTTCCGGTTTTTATCTAGTCCTATTTGAGAAGTTTTAGAGACCATTGGCCGTCCGTATACTGCCTTATTTTAGAGCTTCTAGCGCTGAGAGTTTAATATACGAAGAATTTTATAATTCCTTACATTATTCGAGTTGATTAAAGCTTGATACAGTCACGCGATGTGATAATTTCAGCGAATGTAGACTATAGTACAAACGTGGAGTAATAAATCTTTCAACAATACAAAAGCAATATGTTTGCGTGGCACAAGCTACTGTTTCTTTTGTTTCCTCAGTGGCAGTACTAAATGAAATACTAATTGTGTTCTCTGTACACATTTAACTGAGCCCACGCTCTACTGAGGCATGTTGACACGAGTCAATTGAAATTGCGACTAACGATTGTGAATTTAATCGAGTCGATCAAATGTGGGTTATCGAACTGTGGGAAGCGAGTAATTGAAACCTGAAAACCGAAACAATTAGATATTGCTTATACAGTAGATTAGACCTCAAACGCCTATTGAAGAAAATTTCAATCTGTTTGCTTTTCATGATCGCTTTTATTATTAACATTTATATATTTTATATTAGAGAAAATTGTACACCATTATCAAGCTAATTACAACGTGACTACCCTTCTAACAAGTATATATAAATAAATAAATCCCCGACGATCAATATTATGTGATGGTGGCCATCTTATTTGAAATGAATCGTAGTATACAGTATTCTATTCGTCAATCACTTTCATTTGACACCAATATTGGCAGTTCTTTAAAAAGATTGTGGCCCTATTGTGGCGGCCGCCATTACAGGTAAATTTTCATCAAACATAGCTAAGAACACTGTTGACTACGACAATTTAAGCAACAAAAAAATCGTATCATCCGTTCGGGAGCAATGATGCCACTGACAGGCATAACATACACACACCCACACAAAAACACGACAAACATAATATAAAAAGGGGTTAAAAAGGTAGTAAATATAAATAAATATAAATATTAGGACACATTCACACACGGCTGGTTAGCCCCATACTGAACCATTTCTAGCTCGTATTATGGTTGCTAACACAACTGATATACTACATATACATACATACATATTATATAAATACATATTTAACTCCCAGACCCACAGCCAACAAATTTAGTTAAGCACAAAGATGTTGACCGGGCCGGGAATCGAACCCGGGACCTTCTGATTAGCAGACCGGCATGGTAACCTTTACGCTAACGAGGTAGTAAGTAAGTTGTAAACAACAAGACACAGCTTGAGCAACTGAACGATCTGTCCAAGCGTCGAGAAGAGCTGCAACATCAAACAACGTCAAGATAGTGCAAACACAGGCCGTGAAGCCAATTCCAGCCAATGACTCGGGATTTAGTCGTTCAGTCCTCACAGACCACTTGTTCCGACGCGATAAAGCAAACTGTGACCGATTTACTCGAAGACAGCGAACCTGTTCTGTGATTGCAAATGAAGGGGTAAGTTTAGGATGAACTTATTACGTGGCAATTTTTATACGTATTTGAGGAAATAATATCCGATAAACTAAATACGTAATATATTTACACTGTAAATCTCTCTATTAAAACTGATCAAACCAAATGATCATAAAGAAACATGTACGCTTGTTAATATTAGTAGGACAAGGCAAATATAATACATAAATAACAGTTAAAGTAGCGCCTGTAGCTCGGCTAGCAAATGCGATCTGACGCTATCATCGAAACTAAGCAACGGCCGATGCCAACGGTGTTTGGATGGGTGATCATGCTCAAGACTCTCGTTTTCCAAGTGGCGTCTGGGCGCTACCCTGAGTCGGATGACGTAGTCGTTAAGCAAAGTCAGAGGCCTTTGAGCGGCTTGAAAACTTTCGACAGCTTGGCCACTAAACTCATATGAAGAAAAAAAAAAGGATTACAGTTAAAAGAGTAATACAAAACGTAAATACTTTTTCTTGCAACTCAACTTCCGATACTCAGCAAATTGTAAATTAAGACAATTGTTTACTTTCCAATCAATGCCGTACTTAATTCAATCTAAATTGTTCGGTCCGTTGTGAAAATCTCTCAAATAGCAAAGAGCAGTATTTGCCACGGTTTAATTTCGGGGGCAATAAGCTATCGAGGGGAGAGCGTGAAGCTTTACCAATAAATAAATTCGATGGCAAATTAATGCTGAAAAAGTTAATCAGTGTTCTGACTCCGGCAATTAATTGCTAATCAATTTACAGTTCAGTGGCTCGAAACGAAATATTTCTGACTGTTCCAATTGTAGTGTGTTTTTTAAACCGATTCATAAGTTTATTTTTTTCTGCGTTTTTAATATATACAACACACAACACAAGTGTTTGCCACCTACAGTAGTTTTCTGAAATATATTTAAACACCATTTAATTACTATATATTATAAGTTTTTTTTGTACTCATTATAAGTACATAAGTTTCCACGGCTTTGTTATATTTTAACAATATTTATTTGTTTTCTACATCAGCATCGGTCTACCAATAAGATCCGTAGAGATTAGAATCACTCGTCTAATCTGAGCAGAACACAATTAAATTCTAAAAGCAACCCTTATAAATCTTTCTCCTTACCATGGTTTACTGCGGAATTCTAATTCACGTCGTCCTTTCTAATTGATCCTGTTCTATCTAACGAGATAATTTATTTTGCACCATGTGTTTGATTATGTGGTTAGTAGCTGAATCCAATTATTATCTAATTATCCCAAAACAGAGAAGGTTAGAAATCATTGGAAGACTTCTAAGCTGAGCAGTGATACAATACAGGTCAAATATAAAAATCTAATTAGCCCTAATCACGGATCTGTGTTTGTTTTGTATAAAAAAATAGCACGCGTGATTCTAGGCAGTAAGATACATATCTTTTTACTACATTTAACCAGAATTGATCCAGTAGTAAGACTTATACACCCTTACACATAAATTTACTTGCACACCGTTAATTGGATAATAGATTAATATTATTTTTGTAAAATATTAGCTTTTTAGTAAAAATAAGCCTATAATTTCTGACATTACCATATTTTACATACTTACCGTTTAAAATACACAAACAATAAAATAAGCCTATCATAAATAATGAAATCTTCGTATGTCGTATAAGGTGTTCCGAGAAAAATCCCCTTTATATATTTCCATAGAAATTTTATGCTCAGTTTGAATAGGTATATTTTACATAAACATGAGATACAATGCGTCTTCTGAATAAAATAAGTGTAAAATATTTCTATATATTTAGAAAAGTATAACACAAACAAAATTTTGATTAATTTATCTATATCTATAAAGAATAGGTATGTATATGATGCATGCATTTTGATGGTGGTAAGGCAACGATGCCAGGCGAGCACTAGAAAATGCCCTAGCCAAACCAAACTCCAGATGAAAAACCTGTCACTAATTACCTAACAGTTTCGGCAGCCTCCATGAGAGCTAGTTATTCTAGACTACGCATGCTCCAACTTAGGCCAGAGTGTCAACTACTAACTCGATTGGTTACGCGTCCTACTAGCCAAATGACTAGCTGTAACGAGTAAAAAGATATAAGAAGAAAATGTATAAATACCAATCACAAAAAAATTTAAAGATCACAATAATGCGCTTTACACATATTCAATGATAAATTATACGAAAACAGGTTTGTTTTAGTACACAAACTAAACTTTTTCCATTTACACGCGTAAAATATTCAAATTTTCCATAAATATTGCGATGGGTCAACGAACGAAGGAGTTTTAAGCTGTTGTTTTCCTGAATTTCCAGAGCTTTCAAACATCTGTTGTTTTATTTTGTTATACATACTTAAGTCTTAGTTGAATGGAAGGTACCGGTTAACACGTGTAGGTTAACCACGCGTTTATATTTAAAGCAAAAAATAGGTAACTTAAAATTGGCTAGGCGTAACAACTGAAATACAACACATTGCTTGTTATATTTTAGTTAAACGAATCTTGGCATTGCCATAGACTACATTTTTCTAAATGTGTAATATCTATTTTTTTCTGTTATCCGAGGGTTATTTCAACACTGCACGGTGCATCTTCTAGGGAATAATAACGTGACATTAGATCTATATTATTTTTTTGACTCCTTACAAATAGGCGTTTGACCAATAGGGTGCGTAACCACATGAGTTAGCCACACTCTAGCCTAAGGTGAAGCAAGCATAGTCTGGAATAAATGGCTCTCAAAGAGACTGTTGGACACACAGTGTTTTATATAACGTAGGATTCTAGCTGCAGCTAGAATGTCCGCGGTCAACCTCCACTCTAATCAATGACAATAAATCCTTTCACGGATTTAATCTACTTTGGATAATAGCCCGATTCATCCACGTGCTTTGTTTAGGAAGTACGATTATCTATTGAAATAACCCATGAATAATGTAATAATATTCAAATTGTATCGCAAACATTGCCAAAATTATCATAATTTGTTGTTACGATAATTCCTGAAAGTACGCAGATAGACGTTTCCGTAACGATCAAAATACAGGGAATGTTGCATTCATAATTTAAACACAATATTACTTTTTACTTAAATATTATTTGGCAATAAAACAATTCTAAATAACGACTGGGATTTGAAATTGAAAGGCTAAAACAGCAACAAAAAACCTAGTTTAACATGGTTATCTTACTCCTCATCTCTTAAATTAATTAAAAACGAGTTTCGTTCGGCTAACCAATTAAATTCTTGTTACCACTTGCATACTCAAGGGTGTAAGGGAACGTGGATTAAATGCGAAAAGTGTTCCGAGTACGCGATGTCGACCCTTAGGCGCGATTAGGAATTCACCAAACGAATTGGGGACATTGAATCGACAAAATTGTGCCGGTCTCATCTTTTCTTACATCATGTTCTACGGACAGCGTAGATAGAGGTGACTTAGGGTTTTCGTAGACCTCGCTACGCCCGTAGCATCCGTAGCAGGACTGCTACGAAAACCGTATTCAGTATTGGAAGTGTAGTTAAATATAATGTAAATAATTGGCGTAAAAATGTTATTTTAACTTAATTGTTGATCAGATACACAAATTGTCTACTAACGCACACTACCTTAAGGGGCTTTTTTGGGTTAATAACGTTCATTCTTTTTTTTTAATAAATGAACTGAGCCAGCTTTAAGAGGCTGTTCATTGGTTACCAATTACCCTTAATCTATATATCCAAGTATAATAAGTTGTAGAGAACGCCATTGTTCTGTGATAAATGAAGGAAAATTACCTGAAACAAACAAAAAAAACATCATGAGCAAATCATTCAAGTATTATTTACACAATCACATTATAGCATATCTTATAATCATGATAATTTATAGGTTAATAGGGGTTCATTAATTTATCTAATACAGTTAATTACTTTTATTGTAGCGTTAGCTCATTACAGAGTCACGAATTTTAATTACACAAATTGACAATTAGCACCAATTCGTCATTCTTTGAAACGGTACTAAAGCGTTCGTAGTCGACAATTAAGCTCCGACACGTCATCGCCGTAATATGAAGGCCTAATAGAGAGTCATAGATGTAATATACTCGTAGTTAGAGAGACAACCCGCCTCATTGACCCTTCACACTGCACCTCCCGGGTCAAGTGATTAAATTGTCAGCCGCTTGAGAGAGCAGAGCGCATATTATTGAGTGGTTCTTTAGCCAGGTATTGCTTTACAGCTCACTTAGAAATTCTACTTACTACTTAACAAGGGAAAACTAGTGACTCGTTGGCTTGGTGGTCTGTGGCCCCAGACCGCGGTTCACGGGATCAATTCCCGAGGCGAGACAGATTTGTGAATAGTGAATTTGAATATCTTTATTAAGTTATGGAGTCCGTGCATGTGTTGCTAGTAGTTATGGCATTTTAGATACAGAATAAAATATACCTAAGTGGGGAGTTGTAAGGATGAATGTCTAAATGAGACACTAAAATATATTTTTATTGTAACTTTCTCAGAATATCTAACAAATTAACGTTTTTACACGTTTTCGGGATCATAATATTAAAATCACGTAACGTTGCTTTGAGCACAATCGCATCAAAACGACGCCATATTGTGAAAATAGAATATGTATTTCAAAATTTCAATTACCTTAAAAATAATTCTACCGTAAACGCTACCTCAACACTTTCTGAATCTCCGATATCCAAGCAAACTACCGCGTCGGCATCGGATGTCACGGTATCTAGCCGCCATTGTGAAGATAAGGACCGAAAAATGCCACCGTATATATTCCCACCTTCGTACAGCACACAAAAGGTGTTTGCAAATCTCTCGCAAGGTAAACACTAAGTGATCGGATCAGTGCAACGGTGCCCTTAGAGAGAACGTAGGGGCTTTACGTAAGGGGGGAATGATATCCAAGTTTTGAGACACTATGCTTGTTAAGGAAAACATTTCGATGTGAGAGTTATCGATAAAAAGCATCAATGATTGATAAAGATTTGCTGCATATTTTGATTTTGTTTTTATTAATAATCAATTTTATATCAATTATTTTATATAAATATCTTATTGTTAAATCTGATTGGAATGAAAATTGTAATAAATATTCCTAAAGTTGTTCTTTCGATGCTCAAGTAATAAAGACAATGTCATTGCTTAAACCAGCGTTACGATAAACATATTATTACTCGTACATACAGAAAGCGAACATTTTACTCGAATAATACTAGTTTGATGTCTCTATTCATAAAAATCCATTTGTGACCGAACAAAAAAGGAACACGAATGAAAGTTTACTCTACAGCAACAATATGAAAATTGTCGACAAAAAAAGAAACGAGCTCCACGATGCGGTGTCAAACAAAGATAATAATATATCGTCGTATCAGGTCGGTCCATCAGCATTGTTGCCCTAAACGTGGCCGTGATCCCTGGCCCGGCTCGTTTGTCCCGGGATTTCCTTCGGCAAACATCGCCCAAAAACCCGGGATCCACCAGACCTTTACAAGAGTGCTTTGGTAAGCCGCTCAACGATATAAAAATATAAATAAAATCACTTTCTCTCGGTAAACCAAAACCACATAATACTTGTAATACCTATATTGTTTTGAAGACGTCGGTCGGGATTATTGGATAATATTGTATCCGTCAGATAATATCTTTGAAGGTTAGCAATATTTGATAAATCTAAGTATATTTTTAGAACAACGTATTCGGGCAAAAGTTTCATATCGAAGATCGGTCTTCTCTTTGTAAAGCGTTAAATGGAATTGATGTCTCCGTAACATTGTTGAGAGATCACATCGATTCCTCGAGGAGCGTAAAAAGACGACATCGGCAAGTTTGCACGGAAACATCCAATAAAACCAAGTGGGCGAGGGCTGCATGTAAAAAGTTAGGCGCTTACAAGTTGGGCGACTGGTCGTGCGACGTGTTGGCCCAACGTGGCCTAACTTCGATATTAGTTTGCTCGTGATCGATTCAGCAGGCTAGTTTGACAGCTCCAATGTTGACAGATGACGCCTGCCGCCATATCGTGTCGGTGATTTGTCTTCAACTTTGCGTAAGACCGTTGTTCGCGACGAACCCACGTCGAGATCAACCAAATGCGCTTCCTGGCGTTTAAAATTCGAAAACTTACGAAATTCTTTTTGTAAAATTAATGTAACCCGAGACACTGAGACACTTAGCTCATACGAAGAAAAAGAAAAAAATAACTTTTAATGAGCATTTATATCAACGTAACCCTTTTTACAGATTCCTCTCTGCCCGACAGAACAGGGCGCGTACTCACAGAGTTTCTCAACAGTTTTCATTGGAATATTGCAGGAAAGTGTTAATCGCCTTTACTGTCATACTGGTGATTAATTGGCGTCGCGCTGTCGTTCTAATGGCCTAAAATAATTTAGTGGGCGTCGGTGTTTATTTATTGTCGAGCGGTTTACGTAGCTATTTATCGAGAGCCGCTCTGATCTCGCCTCGTTGAGAAATTAGCCCCTGATATTGGACGGCTGATCGCGTTACTTGTGGGATTAGGAGGATTATTGGCAGATACAGATATAGATATAACTTAATATACTTGTTTCATAGACGCTATATTATATCTACAAACAGATATTACACCGTTGTGACAGATGAAGGAAATATTTTACTTTCATTTTATTTGTAGTTGGTGTAAATTAGGCAGATCAATTTACGTGATTCTTTTTATCTTTTTAAATAATACATGTCACAAATTAAAAACTAAAACTAATACTTATCAAATAACCCGCTCCTGCTCGCCCCCGGTGCAAAGGTGCCCATAACGCTCGCTGCATTACCGCGCTGAATAGCTATGGCTCTTTTTAAATTCGTTTGAAAACGTATTGAATGTCAAATTTATGAGTTATCTCTTGAAGCTTCAGAATATCAATGTTGGTCGTGAATTTTGAATATTCAACAACATTATGTATTCAATACTAATTGTTGATCCCATTTCGAAACGTCCAGCAATGATTAGTTACACCGTCAATATGTTTATGCAAATCGCGCTGATTACAGTTTGTTTAGCTACCTATTACTGTAACATTGTGTCAATACAGTGCGGACAACCTACATACGTAGATATAGGACAAGATGTAGTACAATATTAATGCTGGTTTTAGAGGATAATAAGTTAAGTTATATTTGTTAGTTTTTAATACATTTTTTTATTCTCAATGAAAATCATGCGTGAAAACTTCTTGGTTTGTGAATCGGCTAAGTGAAAATTTGGTTCAAAAATGAACTACTGCAAAAAATCTATTAGTATACAAATTGATATCATATTAAGTATCAGATTTAAGTACATAGATAACATCGTGGGCACGCTTAGTTACACAAACCAGGTAGCGGTTTCCACGTCTTTTATAGTTGACACAAACAAAACATTCCTCGAGTCCCGTTAGAGCAATTCAAAGCGAATGTGAGCCGTACGTACGAGCTACGTACCTACTAATCACACTTGAAATTTAATGAGCAATACGAGAGGGAGTGAAGGATTCTTGGTACGGAATACGTTCTCTCTCATTATACGGCGTGATTTGTGACTCAAGTTAATGACGCACAGCTTTTGTATAGCTCGCGACTCTAACTCTCGCTTTGAAAGGGGTTGGTTGTGCTTTGAATTAAATGTCCATCTTGTTACGTGTTATATGGCGTAATTTATATTGTTGCACAATGTTACGATCATTCTGCAAAAAGCCCCTGAGTGAATAAACGATTTTAATTTTAAGTAAATACAAAATTTAAACTTTGACTCAAAACGGGAATGTTTAACTTTAATCATACAAACTTTGTTTTCAACCTGTCTATTTTGTTTGATGTCGGAAAATTTAAAGGGGTTCGAAATAGAAAAACAATACCTTTTGTTTTTGTTGACTGCGTATTGCGGTAACAAATACGCGGCGGAGCGACCAAATTCACGAGTGATGAGAGAAGAGGAGGGCGAGGGAACTGCCCTGATTTCTACCGTCTATCATTAAACTCTCAGCGGGTAAAGAACAAACTTGGGGTCGGGGATGTCACGCAACAGCCAAGTTCGAGTGAAAAGCCGCCAGGAATACGATGTAACTTGTCTGATTTCAGTGAAACTTGCCGCAATCGAGAGCCAAGTTTGCACACAACAGGATCGTGGGCCGAGCAACAATGCTCCGCGGAACAAAAGAACTTCGCAAGAAATACGAGTACTTGCTGGTTGACGGTCAAACTCTACTCTTACTGAAGTACATTTATTTAAAAAACAAGATGGAAATAATACCGCCTATTATACCTGATTGTTTTGTTTCTCTGACCAGACACTGTATATTAAAAGTTAATACTAAATAAAAGTTAATACGATAAATGTTTTGCTCAAATGTTAATATTATAATAATTTTAGTTTTTAGTTTTTTCTATGTTATTTGTGTTATATGTACATATATGTGTGTCAAATAAATGAATTATTATTATTATTATTATATATTTATATTTTAATTTTAAGCTAAATCAATATCGTGCTTACGACTTTTGGAGTTAAAAATCGCGAAAATATTTTTAAAAGCACTGAAATTCACTTGTTTGTTCTCCTATCAAAAACCAAATGTTTTAAAATTGTTAATTTTCTATTATATTTTTAGTACTTTTAAACAATAAACCAAGCTCCTGTTTTATTACTTAATAGTTATTGTGCACTTTACTGCGCATCTATTCTAGAGCGGCGTCATCATTTACGATTAGTTTTGCATAAAATTGCTATTAAAAGAACATTTGCGTTAATGTTTTAAGATCGTATTTCGAAGAGCTTCGTAAACTGTGCAGTATCTGAGCACATATATACCTTTAGATGTTATTAATTTGTCGTACTTTGCAATAAGCAGCACTTGTTCAGCTTCAGTTCAGTTGTGTGTTGTTTTGTCAGCAGTGGACGTTTAAATCCATGTATCAGAAATTTGTTCAAACTAATTGTTTATATTTAGCAAAACGGGTCGGTTAGAATAAACTTCATAGAGTACTTTACCCCTTACAAATAGTAACCACTTTCTGTGTCAAATAGAAACTTTGAATTGAATCCTCCATGTCATTAAATTCCGTCGCGTGGTTTCCTGATTAGGAATTTTCCAGGGCAGGAAATCCTTTTGTTGGTCGAGTGGTGTGTTCCTGTTATTCTCGCCCCTCGTGTTTCCAACCCCAAAGACCCACAAGAGCGGCTAAGCCGGCTTTACTCGATCGATGATTGTGAAATTGTAGGTATTACATTGAACTTGTGAAGTCGAACTGTTACGACTCTGTTACGAATATTTCGAAGGCTTTATTTGGAGCTAAGATAAACATGTTTATGGAAAAAAAAGTCTGGTATTTATTATTTTAGCCACAACATTTTTAAATTATTGCGATAAAATAAACGAGTTTATTTAAGATATTTTTATTTGGATTTTCTTGCAACTTAATAAAAACATACGCCCAAATAAATGTTACTTAAACCAAAACAAAACGACCAAAACCAAACATTATCCGTCCCATAAATGGGAACCAATCCTGTATTTTATATATCACACAAAAATAAGCTTCATGATTCTCCATTACACGTCTCCAATAATGCTGCGTATGGAACTGAGAGTGGAGTATTTGTAACGGCCATTATAGAACATTTGAAGGCTCTACTCTCGACCCTTGTAAGGCCGAGCTTACGGAAACTTGGGGTGATCGATTTTTGCGCTTGCTTACACTTACACGTGCAAATAATACACGCGAATTGGTAAAAAAACAGCACTGACAAAAATAAATATAGGAGAAGACTTTGTTTTTCTTTCTGCTGGGGAAGTGACAGGTTATGTCACAAAATGTCATGGTTAGACATGTTATAATGATGTCTGTTTTGTATTGCCTATTGGAAATATGTATGAATTATTTGCCAATAAACGCACTTTTATTAAATGATAAAAAATAGTAGTTTCATCGGCAACATTAAGTGAGCCTAATATTGTCTCTGACAACCATTTTTGGAGGAAGCTTAGCCTGGAAAAAAAGACGAAAAAAAAAAACACTATTTTATCAAGAAATCACAATAATTATGATTACCAACAATTCTTATTCTTCATTCATTCTTACTCTTTTTTTTTCATGTTTGCAAGTGTATGTAACTAGTAAAAATAAATCTCCTGTTATGCCGAATGAACTGTAATTGTAGTTGGGTCCTCTCTATTTCAGGAAATGGCTTTGCCTCATATTTTTGTCTTTGTCGAACTTCTGTATCGTCTTCAAAGGGCTTAGGAAGATATAAGCGGGTCAAGTATATTATTTATAGTTTGTCATTATTTGGAGCTTATTAAGTGAGTTTGTTGTGTACCTCTAGGGAATAACTCAGAACATGACATTGACGATAAACTTTCAATAAGTTTGAATAAAGAAAAATATCTTTGGTCAACCATTGAATATAATTACAATAAAAATTCACATGTATCCTCAACGTAAACATACATACATATTAAGACTTAACATATTTAATATAAGTCTCCAAATATATATTTGGATATTTCAAAGTTATCCTATCCTCCTATAATCATAGGTACAAGAAAAGAAAAATAATAAATTTTGACAGACCTAATAAATCTAAAAATGTACCTTATACTTATGTTTCGAAAATAAATCAGTAACATTGTTACCAGCACAATTATCTTTCATGACGCAATAGCTATAAAGTGGCAACAATAATTTCCGTTGCCTGACGACTGGGTTACAACAATCCGTAACCAGTAATCATAGAGTACAGTAACCGTGTAGATAACTAACATTGATCCATTGCTTTTAGTGTCTTCTATGTAGTCCACGTCTGATATTGATACGTACTATTCGTGAAATAGCACATTCAACCTATCAATTTTAGCTTTATCTAGATGCAATATTGATAGCAATGATTTGTTACCATATATAGTAGAACTTTGCCAAGAAGACAGCAGACATGATTAACAAGTTTCAAATTCACAAGATAAAAGTAATATTGTAAAAGTTTGGTTTTGATGCGAATCACCATCTAAAGATGATTATATCTCACGAGTCATATTTCCTGACAGTTTTGTTGCCCTACTATGCTAATCTAGTGAGTCCACACATAATACACTGCTACACTACTTACAGATGTGTGCAGTGATACACATGTGTGTAGTGGTATGTGATGGATGACATGATAGTTATATGCAGGTTTTATAAAAAAACAAAACTAGTTGATCCGTCAAACGTTGTTAAGGAGTATTAAGTAAAAAAAATTGCCTGTCTCCTAGTTCTCCACCAATTTTCAGCAAAATTGTATCAGCCGCTCTTGAGAATGTACACGACCTTTTCATATGCATATATAAATAACTACACGCCCCAATTATTACAGTATACATATTTGTGATTGAAGCGACGACAACTTAGTCGGGCGTTTAGCCGTTTTACGTTGGTCGCTGTGTCATGGTTTCGATCCTTGTCAAGGAGCTTCTGCTTTCGGTGAAACAAAAATCGTGAGAAAACCAAACCATACTCTACCACATTTTCTCGTGCTCGCCTGTCTAGCAACCACTCTCAAGTTGATAAATCTATCACCAAGCACATAAGTATATTCTGGCATAGATAACCGGACCGAAATCAACCGAAAAAATGTCCAGTTATACTAAACTAGGCAAGCTCTACTGCGGGCCAGAGTGTTGCTGACCCGTGTGGTGATTATACGCCCTGCTGGTCAAATGCCTAGCTGAACAAATAAAGATTATATTTAATAACTATTTACTAATCCTCTAAACTTAAACCTCCTCTCAACTTATTGGCCTTGCACTAGGAGGTATGCTCTCACCAAAACTATTTAATTCATGATTGTATGTCCACGGTAAAGTATGTTTACTAATTATACCTCACCATAATAATATTTAATAATTAGTTTGTATTTTTGTTCTACGCCGTAGCTATGCTACGTAAGTCCGTAGGCGTATGTTTGCGCCACGTTGCTAAGCAATACGGGCAGGTGTAACGGGTCGCGTCATTTATCGATCGGCCTGTAGGTGACATCGTGTTTTATTGCGTATTTACAAGCTATTTTCGGATATTTACTTAGAACGAATGGGTATACACATTATTTAACATAGACATATAATGTAGGCCAGGTTAATGGAAATCGGTAGATAAAATTGAGGCTTTACAGGCTAGAAATGTTTTAATTTAAAGTCTATAAAAGTTGTGTATCAACTTTGTATAATTGAGTTTTGTAAAATTTAGTACATACTTACGAAACTTTTATTCGAATTAATGAAATAAGCCTATTAAAGCTTTTATTTAACAACGTACGACGTCAAAATGTCTAAAACAGAGAAAATGATTAACTTGGGAATTAATCTCTAGATAGACATTAAAACAGGGTACAGCCCACAAAGATCATTACTGTGTCTCTTTAAAATTTCACAATCTTTTGGAAGCCTAATTAAATTCGTCTACGGTTTTACTAGCTTATGTACTAAGTATGGCCAGCAGATTTATAAAAACCTTAGTTGACAAGTAGGTATGTAAATACTCCGAAATTTTAATAACATTGACCCGCTATTTATATTACGCCTCTTATTTAAACCATCCAAGTTAATATGGGATAAAAATAACCATTTGTTACCTGGATTAACATCTGGATCTCAGGTAAAAATATCTAAATCAGTTACTTTATGAGAGTAAAGATAAACATAAACTATGACAAGCTTTTGCTATTATATTATTAATCTGATATTTGTGATGAGTTCATTATAAGTTAAAGATATACAGTAAAAGGCACAACATTTACTTATTAATTTATGCGTTATTTTAAACTAAAACGTACGTATATCTTCTAACGATAAAAGGTTTGCAATGTGTTTTCAGTCACTCAGTCAAGTAAAACCCTTTTAGATATTTAAAAGAGGGGCGTTACCGCGAACTCGTGCGTTTCGTTACAAGCACACAGAGTAATGGGTTACAGTTATTGCTCCCTGTTGTTTGGATGACGAAACGCAATTACGGCGTGAGTGCGGCCCGGCACGCGAGCGAGCGTGCTAGCAGTACCGCCGTCCAGGTATGTCTACTATTATTTGAACCTAATACCTGAACTTCAAACTGACTATGAACTCAATAAGTCGAGTCTCTTGCCAAATATAATGCCAAACGCCTTCCGCTATATTGTCACCGAGCCCTGCTAGCACAATTTAATTTTGACACAAGTATATTCAAACTATTAATAACGATAACAATGCGTCAATACCAAAGCCATTTATCACTCGGTCGAGGAGGGAATAGCTGTTTAGCCCTCCGGCGCGCTGCGGCAGCGTCCTCTTATCTACACGGGGCCTAATATTACAACCTTGCCACAATACCGGGGTAAACGAAAATGTTTATGGTATTAATGAACTTTACCCAACTTGTTTTTATAGCGTATTTTTAATGGAACTTTTATTGTCACCAAAGTGGGGTCATTAATGTCGACCGAAATGATTGACGGTCTAACGACATGGTCGGTATTAAAAAGTTACGTCGCTGTCGGGCGGAACGGCCGCACAAAGGACACAAATTGTCGGAAGCATTAAACTGGAAAGTAACATGCACAATGCTAATACAATGTTGTCACGGAAATTGGAAAAATACATTTCCGAGTCAGCCATCAATCTTCACTAGGTAAACTAAAACACGCGTGCTCCGGGCTCCATCATCAAAGCTAAGTAAATATTTTGGGGAAAGAAACAACAGTGCCTACAACTACACACGAGGAGCCTCTAACAGCTTTATAGAGCCCAATAGAAGCAGACTCTCAAAGGAGCAAAAAGCCTAGCCCATTACGGGGCACACGTCGCCGGAAACCACAAAAGACCCAATTATTCTAGCGTGTGAAGCCAAAAAAGGGTTGGACCGAAACCAAGTTGTTGAGTGTCCCGTTTTACTTTACGAATGCACAAAGCGAAATGTAGGGCTACTTACGTCACTCCGGTTCGCTTGCACTTTCCAGTTCACTAATTTTAGTCCTAAGCAAAACTTTCCGTTTAATATTTAAACGAGCAAAAACGAATTTCCAGTTTCGAAGTTTTGCACACGCCGCTTTGTTCAAACGGCGTGGGGAACATTTATTATCCGAGCACAATGATGACTGACAATATTATTCTGGTTAAATTACCTATACTGACAGGAATTGACGGGACCGCGTCCAATTTATAATATGGAGAAGGTTTCAGAAGGTAATACCATTTTACGGAAAGTAAAACTTGAGGGAATGACATAACCGAATATGCAAACAGGCCGACTCATGCCGTAATACGAGTTTAACTTACTTTTAAATTAACTTTATTCACGCGAGACTTCGATTTCCGATATTATTTACAGCAAATTGAGATTTATACAGCGTCAGTATTTGCGTCCATAAAATATTTTATAGGCGGAAACTTTTGTAAAGTTTGTTCAATATGGTGCGTGATTTAATAAACGCCACATGTGGGACAAACACTTTAAAAGTATCAAATTTGTTCACGTTATTGAAGTTTTAGGCAACTTGTGTTAGTAAAATGAAAACGTTTTCCATCCTCAATAGTTTGTTGTTTAGTTTTTATAGTTTTGTAAGCGATTTTTCTTCAGGACCTCTCGGTACATAAATTTAATGGCAGATAAATCAATGTACCTTGTTCGAAACACAGGACTATAGAGATGAAAAAAACTGCGCCATTTTCATAAGAGGAAAAACAATAACACCAGCCAAAAGCAAGGGCCGCCTTTTAAGGGACATAAATCAAAACTGTACCTACAAAATCCTCGGCGAAGCGTGCGATGGGCACTTTCGTTACGGTTTTTCGGGACACATTGGGATTAGTGTTGTTTTTACGATTCACTTTCTACTCTCTGTTGTTTCTTTATTGGCGCCGTAAAAAGTATTGGTTCAATCTGGAATCCTTGTTTTACATGTTGTACACTTGCTTTACGAAATGGATAGATAAGGAATAACATGATAATGATTATTTAATGCAAGAAAAATTAATATTATACGAATATGCATGTGATACATACTCGTAGTTGTTTTCTCTTTTATTGTACCGTATTTAAGACTACTACAATATAGTAAATTCAAAGTCGGCTGGGTACTAAGTTTAAACATTTTGGTTCGTCACCGTTTGAGCTCTCAATTTGGTTCATAGATAGTTCGGTTGATACATTCAATATTCTACAATGTTCTCCTGAAGCTTCGCCCGAGGTGCAGTCTGAGTGATATTCTTCCTTTGAGTCATCATATTTCATCCATCTAGTCGAGTACGGGCTACGTGTAACAAATTAAAAGTCACCATAAGTAAGCATATTAGAGTCTACTTTGACTTGACACACCGCTCCAATCTCATACAAGTTAATGCAATGTTCTGTCACTGCACACGGTAAAATTTGTACTAACGAATACGGTCCAGAGTGGTGCAATACTGCTGCTGATTCAACATAAACGAATTTGCCTCAACCGTTGGTAGTGCGGTGCATATTGTTTAATACTCGCCAGACTACGAGAACATAAATTTATAACGCTGCGTCTGCATAGCAGCTAAACTTATATGCGTTATGAACATTCACGCCATAAAAACAAAGCTGAGGATTAACATGAAAATTAAAAACACACAATGGCCGCTGGCGCGAAAACATCGTTAAAATATTTTAATGTAATTTGTATGCGACGAAAATTAAGATAAAGAAACAGTCGTAGCGCATCTCTTCAAAGAAAACATTACGTTGGGAATCCAGTGCTCGTTATGAAGTGACAAATTGACGACATTTTCTCCCCTAAAGCCTGAAGAATTAGCGTGATCAATTGCGTTCTTCGACAGTTCTTAACTTCGTCCCTCTTGCTCTTCCGATCTCGCGTACTATCATCCCCCTTTAACAGAATTAAAGTATAACCATACAGAAAATTTTACGGCACTCTCTGCGTTTTAGTACAATTTTATGAATTCAATAAGAACTTCGTCTTCTTATAACTATAAAAGTACCGTAAATTGTGTAAAATTAACAGTCAAATTCATAGTTGCAGCTTTTAGTTTCATTAAAACTAAACTTAAGACATTACAATTTGTAGGAGGCACACGACCTTTGCGATTTATAACATAAAAGTGAAAAAACATATTTGTGGAGGCAACCGACAAAGATAGAATAGAATAGAACATTCATATGGATAACCATTGTGTATCTTTTATCATCTTTTTGTGTAGAAATTCATTATTTTCATTCCAGCTACATTTATTGAAACGAAAATTATGAGAGAGCTAAATGTTTTTCACCGTGCTAAGTCATAAGAGCAAACATGTGATGAAAGGTGAGCCGGTAGAATCATGATCTATTTTTATCGAGTGCAGCACCTGAGAACGAAACTATTTGGGTTAGTTGACACAAAGCATGAATGATACACAGTATTAAAAGATTTATGATGGTGCATTTGGAATGCGTCAATGTGTAAGGTAAATATTATTAGCAAATCTACATACTTTTTATACTAATCAGAAGAAGAAAAAAAATCTAATGATAACCATCTTCTTCTACTTCGTATGGGCCAAGCTCTGGCGTCGAGAGTTTTCAAGCCGCCCGAAGGCCTCTGACATGGCTTAAGGACTGCTTTTACTAAGACTAACAGCCGGGACCTACAATTTAACGTGTCATCCGACCCACGGTAGTACCCAGATGAAAATGCCACTTGAAAAACGACAGTCTTGATTAAATGATTACCGAAATAATACTTTGTGCTTTTGTTCTATGATGTTCAATAATTAAGTTAAAAGTAATTTTCATATAAATAAGAATAAACGTCACTTGACGTATTGTCACGTTATTTTTACACACTTCAAGACCATCAAATTTTCATAGAAAATATCTTTCTTCAATGAAGGTGATATATTGCGAGATTCGAGCAGAATTTCGGAAGACACTGCGAGTGACAATTATGAGAGGGCCGAGGTAGAGAGGTTATGGATAGGGCCGCGCCCCGCAGAGAACAGATAACGTAATCACGGCCCTGTTATTAAACGCCGCCGGTTACTCATCTGCAAGCCCTTACATTCATCACTAGTACACTGCCTTCAATAATACAGGAGGCGTGATAACTATGGAACTATCCATTTTAACAATCATTAGTACGGTGTCACAATCACGCCCTTAATACATATATTGGATATTTAATTCCACGAGAATATACGTTCAATATAGTATTAGCAAATATGTGTAAGGACGATTCCATACATTTTTTTATCATACATTAAAATACCCTTAGCATACATTAAAATGGCTAATCCAAAACATTCTGCATTCACACAAATTTTAAACAATAAAACTATATTTAATTAATTGTGTTTGAAATGCGTAACCGACCTTTTGTCTTTAAACATTTCATTTCCCAAAACATCGAGCATCGCTTCGGATCTCATATTCCATATCGCGATCTTTCAGTCTGATATTCAGACAAGCTCCGAATTCACCGAATTATTCAGGTAAGCTTGTTCTTTCAGAGCAATTTGTTTATTACATCCATTCCGCGCAATTCACTGCCTTATTTCACATGTTTTTATTGTTTTCTTTTTAACGCTTACTGAAACACAAAGGGGAACAACGGCGGAGGAAACCTGGCTCCAGGAATTTTATGGCGTAATTACCAGCGAATTCGGGTGATGGAATTAGGTAAAGTTTAGTGTTATTGAAGGGGCAAATTTTGCGTAATCTAAATCTCACTCTGGCGCCTAATTGGGCTCACCCAATCGACCTTTGAAATTGTTTTGTGAAAATTATTTTCCTATTTAAATTTAAGTTATTACAAAATGTTATAAAGAAAGACTAGCATAGTTAGAAGAAAAGGTATCTTAATTTTCAAAGTAAACAAAACAATTTTGTCAACCTTCCTACCTAAAAGTACTTACAAGAAAGTTGGCTTGTACTTTTCGTTATCAAGGGGCGTAGCTACGTCGACGACGAACAGGAGGTAATTTATCGCTATTGGCTTGTTAGCTTGTAAATGTATCGCCTTGTTAGTTCGGCTTATCGATCCGCCGCAGTGGGGTGAAAAATGCTAATGAAATTAAAGATACGAATATACATATGTTGCTACGCTACGACGGAAGTATTTTAAGTGTGAATTTTAATTCAGTTTTTTGTTTAATTAATTGGAGTAGTATTGTTATCGTGGCTGAGGAAAACTTTTAGAATAGTCTTAATTAGTAAATGATAAATTTATCTTAGTTCTTTAATTTGTAGTAATATCATTGGAATCCTACATATGCTACGGAGTCATATTTGAGAATGTATTATTCTCTAAATATCAAATGTTTGTGGGTTCTTTTGTGTGAATTGACTGCAATGGCTTGTATTTGCATATTCGTCAATATTTTTTGCCGAATATAGTAGACATCGAATAACGAATACGAAGTGGCAGCGTTTGAAAATAATAAAAATCGATATTGATGTTATTACACGCGACATGAGCGTGGGCAAGCTTCCCAGCGCTAACCAGCCGTTAACACATACGAATGAAGCCAAATATTTTCTTTGATGTTTTTCAATTTGACTCGTCCCAATTTATTTAATATCGTCGTCGGAAGACGAATGGGTCGCGACGGGCGCCTCAATCTGTCTCGAACACTGTAATAGAATCGATAGTGTGACCGCTGCGGGCCGGATATGACCTGCTATCCGACCGTCCGACACCACGCTAGCGTCGCCTAGCCCTGTTTACCCGCTTTATTGTGTACAAACAACACTTGACTCCGGATTATTGATGTGATATTGAATATTGGAGACGTGTTTGGATTAGGTCCTGCTCGATTGAAAGCTTGGGACGGGATCAAACACGCAACGTTCATATTGCATTTTTGTTACGCTACCGACGCTTTTTACTCGGAACGTTAGGGGAATGTATACGGTGGTAAAATGTTGTGTGTATTTATGTAATATAATGTTGCCAATTATCATCAAAACTATCCGTTTAGTCCTTAACAAAATTAGGTACGATTTTTAGAGATGGGTTGAAATTTCATTGGTACATACTCTTAGATAAGTGTTAAAGTGACAAATAAGCAGAAGATGCTGCAGTTAATATATGTTTGAACAAATGTTGCCATTTATCTCTAAAACTGCTAGTAGGATTTTAATTTAATAATGGATTAGAGTTTGATTGGTGTGTATTCTTAGATAGGTACAGAGCCCTGTAGTAAAAATTGTTAAACAAATATGATGTCTTAGATTTTTTACATTTTTAATAAAATACTTTTTACTTTCCGTATTACATTATGTAAGTATAGCTGGCACGATATCAATTAATTATAAAAAAATACAAAGTTATATTCAGCCGCAAAATAAGAAACGTCTTTTACGTACGAAAACAAAATCTCCTCGCAAAAGTAATGCGAGAATCAAATATCATCATAACACTAGAATACTACATACTAGATATGTATATACTACTGTAGTGCATTTACAGTAACAGACAGTACAGTTGTCTCGACGCAAGTGAACGGGCCGCAAACAATTAACCGTCCCAAACCGACATGGCACGATGAAACTTACAGATATTGTATTGTGTAACCCTATTGCTGTAGTGCTCTAGTTATACAGGGTTACTGTTCAGAAAAAACAGCTGTTAACTAAAGCAAAACTCTTGAAGGACTGGTTTTCACTAGACAAACCTCTTTTTTCCACGACTTTTAGAAATTAGGTATAAAAAACTCTGTTCCACACAAAATTGGCGCCGTCGCATAGCAAAATGAATGGAATAGCGGTAGATTTTTGTTGCTAAAGTATTCTGTAGTGTATTGCCGAATTAAGAATATGCTCGAAGAGGAATATTTGTTGTTTGAATTTAAAAATTTAAGAGACGATTAAAGCTAAAGTACCTATACAATTTTATTCATATTTAGGCAGTTATTCTTATTATATTAATCTTACCTAAAATAAATGTAATTTATTTGCGGTGTAACTATAAGTGTGGACTTTACCTGAAACAACAAATAAAACATTATAAGATACAAAATACATAACAAATAAACTTTTAACCACAAACATGAAATGGATAAAAATTGATGTTGCAGCATGTTCTATGTTGCTTTATTAGTATAGTAGAGAAAAAAAACAATTCTCTTAAAGTTTAAACATGCTTTTCTTAAAACAGCTACATATTAGACCTCCAATGCAATTTTAACGTTTGCACTAAAAAAACACCACAGTTTTCGATTCAGAATTCCAATTTGCACACATATATATTTATATATATTCATGTAGGAAAATATCGGCTTTCTCGTACAGCGGGTGATGTTCGTGAGCCACTGATCCCTAGTGAACAGTGTGTGGCAGTTGATTGGACAACGGACCTGACAGGAGTGGATTGATTCTGTCCCCCATTCGCTTCGGAAAGGGAGGCTTCAGTAACTCAGATACAACTGTTTTGGTTACGGGGGCCTAGTTGAAATCTGATCAGTTTAATACGTTCGTAAAGATTCTAATCTAAACACACGCTGAATTAGCGTTGCTATACAAAGAGGCAACTCGGTTGGCATTTTTGGTACTTTTCCCACTGGCACTGGTTTTTTAGATTAGATTTACTTTTAATTTAATTAGTTGTAGATTAGATTTACATAAAGTAATATTGTAGTAATTAGTAACTAGTTACCCCAAATAAATGAGAAATATGAAAACTTTCGAAAAAAACACGTTTATACGATGATGTGGTTAAAATGTTAAGAGTCACATTAAAGTTACAAACATTAAATTATCAAAAATAGCATATTTTAATTAAATTGTGATTTACTAAAATCCGATTTGCCATAATTATTAGACTGCTTTATTATTTTCGGTTACTATTTGAAGTAAACACGGCTTACGGTTGTAACGTTTATTTCTCACTGGCGTTGTGGGTGGGCTCACACGAGCTTCACACCGCAACTGCCTTGCGCCTATCTTCATACACTACGCTATTTATAGGTTTAACTGAGTAATGGAAAAATTCAATACTTTATTAGTAAAAATCGAAGCCTATACTACTGATTTAATCTTTAATTTTTAGCGAAGATATGTACGTATGAAATTAATTGTGTCGACTTGATTTACTGTCACACTGAGTTACATTTCCACCCCCAACCGTCCTTCCGCGAGGTTTGTTAGTTCCGCGACAAATGTTATTACCGAAACTATCTCCTCCGTTTATTGACCCACTTTCGTAATTATTTTTGGTAGCATATCAGGAGATAACTTCGCGGCGCACTAATCACATTACGTTTTCAATCATAGTATCTCCCGAGGGGGGTGGAGTCAAGTGTGGGGTGGTGCATCGTGGAAATTACCAAGTACTTACTAACTTATACCTATTTTTAGAATGAAGGAACGCACTGCATACATCTTATTCCAAAAGCTATTAAGACATTTAGGGAGAGTAAAAATAATGACAACAGTATAACCTACTTGGTCAACCAAGTAGGTTACACTGATATATATATAGTATAACCTACTTGGGTGACCAAGTAGATTATCCTACATATCAAGCACGCCAAAACTTTTATTTTTGAAACTACTTAGTGAGCAACAATACATCACAAATTGACAAGAAATCGCTAAGATTTTGTTTGAAATTTCAATATGAAATCTATACATTGAAAAAATAATAATAAATATGTATTATTGTGAAGAGCGAATCATTTTAATGAAATAGTAAATAGCACTCCTGTCTTCATTGAATATTTATTGTACGAGTAACTTTGTTCGGAAATTTGAATGTATAAGTAATTTCAATTGAAGATTTCTGTCAATGTAACGAACACCCACGCCTCAACAAAGTTAGCCATTTATAAGTAAATGAACGTATCACTTGTACAAAAATTTACTCCATTTTATCACAAAAGTAATGGGAAATGTAGTAAATTATCAATGGCTTGCGTAAGCATACACGACGTCAACGCATAAGCATAAGCTTTGACGTTGCGTGCTTGTTTAAACGACAGCATATATATCTGAGAATGCTTATATTATAAGTCATAAAAGAATAACAATTCAATTCCATTTGAGGGCGCGAGTCACCTGTGCCTCAAATCGCGCTCATGTATCAAAAAGCTGGCGCGTAAATCACGAAACATTTTAGGGAATGACATCGCTCGTACGACCATATTTCACAGAGCTACAAGCTCGTCACTATGGAAAATATTTGCAGACTCGACGCTACAGCCGCCCATACACTGGCCCCTGAATGTCGGACAACCTAGAGGGTGACCATTAATAATCGTCCTGACATTTCCCACGCGTAAAAGGTCGATGAAAACTCTTGCAGATTACTTGGTATTCTAGAAAGCGAATGATGCTATCTAAGTCTATAAATAAATATGTAGGCGTTAGGTCGTTACCATAAAAGAGCTTTGTCGAGGCGTACTTTTGATGTCAAATCATTTAAATTCAATTCTTAATTACGATTATACGCGTTAAATCGGAAAAATTTAATTTAATATACGTATATTTGAATATATATTTAACTAAAACTAATAATTAAATTAAATATACGAGTATATTTGGATTTAAAATATAACTGAAAATCTCAGAGGAGATGACGTCACATTGTTTTAAGTTTTCATCTCCATGTAATGTGTTGCTTTTCAATTTCCTGTAATTTGGTCATGGTCACAAAATGGTCATCATAGCCACCCCATAAAGTAAACAGAATGAGGGTGGGTTTGAACTTTAGCTTTGAGACGCGACCACGCCGTATGCGATGAACTTTCTATGACGCATTTATACGATGAAAATACATCGATGGGATTTTACTCAGCTACTACAGAAAATATAGCTGCAAAAAATGTTCAGCGGATGTGTAAATAAACATTTCATTTGTATATATTTATTTTAAAAATTGTAATTTGTATATGAAATCTTTCAAATTACAATTTTCTTCGTCCTTGCCTTATTCCACTAGGTGGGGTCGACACAGCAAATTTTCTTCTTGCACTCTCCTCTATTAGCCGTCGTTTCTAAAATCTCTCCTTTTTTTCTCATGTCCTCATTCACACACTCCATTCAGGTCTTGTTCGATCGGCTTCTTGCCCTTCCTTCACTACCATTTCCATACATCTCCTAGTGACATGTGTCTCCACTCTACGCATCACACGCCCATTTACAATAAATACATTTATTTCATATAGAATGTCTCAATCTTAAAATTAAAAAATATATTACACCTTTCTTATCTCCAAGTAAACCAAGTGCCTTGTGAGGACGCTTAAGTATTTTATTTTATTGTTCTCGTTTCGCGAGTCGTTTGCTCGCATCCCTCCATTTCATATCATTGTAATTGGTTCCTTATGACGTCGTGCCTCCATCGTCGCCTGAGAGAAATGTAATATGGGTGAGTTCCTTTGAAAAATCTTTTCAATTTCAACTTGAAGAGGTAAATTTTACTATAGTTAATATGTGTATGAAAATATATTTAGGTATGTATCCGACGAAGTTAGTCGGTACCTAAGACTAAGTAGACTAAGTAAGAATGACTTACATAAGAGTATAATTAGCTTATGTTTTTATTGAAATAGATTAGATGATCAATTTTTTCATAATATATGTATGACTGTTTGTTATTGTAGCCAGAATCAACAATTATCAGAAAATGATTGACACAATGAATTAGAAATAATTGTATAGAACTCGTTATTTAATTTTAATGCATTATTTACACGTAACTTATAATGAAGACCAAGGGCCTAAACTTGCCGGCATTTATTGACATGACCAGGATAATAATATAACAGTGTATTATCTATATTAATATTATAAAATGTTACATGGGCAATATTTGTTGGCGAATTACATACATTCTTTATTAACAAACATAATATTATGTTCTGATGCAGGCGAAGCTGCGGGCAGCAACAAGTAAGACATAAGTTGTTTACAATAGAGATGAAACGTAGATGTTGTTATTTTCTATAAAAAATAGGTAAAAATACAGCTTAACGTAAACAGATAAAGTCAACAACATTAAAATAAAAAGATTCGAAATCTTATTATGTATGATCTTAACCTCCAAAAAAAGCTCTTAATATCCAAGGCACCTGTTAATTCTCGCCGGATTTTCTATCTTTCGTAACAAGAAAACGTAGTAGACGTTAGTTTAAATAGAATATATTAAGGTAAACATTCGTATATTCTGGGAAAATACAAAGACTCTTTTCCATTCACGAGAAAAGGTCTTAGAAGTATTTTATGTTATCAAATGTGCTACTAAGAATAATTCAATATTTATTTACAGCTACGAAATATCACAAACTTTTTCCATGATATAAAAAACAAGGATTCTGAAGTATTAACAAACCTAATCGTAATTACATTTATCTAAATGATTTGAATACTTAAGATAATATTTTAACATATTCTTAAAAAAAGTTTTGTTTATATAAACCAGTAACATAAATTAAAACCATCATAATGCTATCCCATTCTAACAAACCTTAAAAAATAATAAACGAAAAAAGTCGGTGTTTTTACAGCACTCACACAAACACATCGCAATAAACCCACACCTACGTATCACGTACTAATCACAAAACGTAGTCACCCTGGCAACACTTATCAGGGTGACCACACGCGCTGTTTATTTAGGACCCAGCTATAATGGACACAGAGAATGTTACGATGCGTTGTTTCAGAGCCCTAATTGTCAAATCCGAGGGAATGAGCTTCGTCAATTTTAATTTGGCAGAGGGTGGCCATCCGTCTTTATTTGCACGAATGTCTGTTACATAATAAAATTTTCTTGTTTAAATTACTTTTGAAGAAAATTTTCAAATGGACACAAACTCAAACGTTTGCATTTACTTGGCGGAAACAAACATAAATTAAAACAAATACGTAATCTTCTAATATATAAAATTTCCATGTCACAGTGTTAGTTACCGTACTCCTCCAAAACAGCTTGACCGATTTTTACCAAATTTTATATGCGTATTCAGTAGATCTGAGAATCGGCTACTATCTATTTTTTATACCCCTAAGTGTTAAGAGTTGTTTACCCTTAAATTTTTACCTAAGTCAAAACAACGTTTGCCGGGTCAGCTAGTATTCTTACTCGTATATGTTATTCATTAAAATTTGCGACATTTCAATACTGATAATCTATATCAACATTTAAATATTTATTACGGGCGAAGTTCTTTACATATTTTTTAATTTTAGTAGTTTGATACTAATGTGCTGTGGCAGCAAATATTTCGTCAATGATAATAATCGCGTTTTGATAGCGTTGTCCTATATTTTCAAAGGTCATGGCTGTAGTAATTTGAGTGGTATAAGGGTGTGTTTACGTCAGTCGGGGAAACAAGGTGGAAATAAGCTTGCGAGGGTTCAAACTGTGACACGTGATGAAAATAATATGCCACAGGCGGGAATTCATTATGAATTTCGTGTTTGAGCGATCTCATAAAATATTATGCCTAGATCATGGCATGTTGGATGCCAAATAGAATTAAAGCAATTACTGCTGCTCTCATGAATTGTAATGTCAGGAACATTCATTTGTTTATTTTTTGGCCAAATATGACATTTTATTAAAGACGAAACAGTTTAATGTGGAAGTTTACGTATTGTTGCTTCATAAGATATAACTGAGTACAAAAGTACCATAAACACACACTTTTTACTCATTCTGTGGTCCCAAAAGGCTACCACCGGTGCTTCATCAAGGTTCTTTGTTATTCTGACTTACTGCCTGAATAACATCAAAAAAAAATCACAAGGGGCCAGATTACTTTTCCTTAACTTTCGTCGAGTAAAGTAAGCAAAGCCATCTCATCCCTCGAGAACGATTTTGGGGGAGTCAGATCAAGTACGAAAACAAACAACAGAAAGTAATGATTATTTTTCGGGTTAAAAAAAGCGATAAAATTTAGTTCAGATACAAAAGCGGCATAATAAACAATAAAGTTAATATGCAATCTAATTACTTGAAATTTGAATAAACAAAAGAAAACATTGATCAACCAGCCACGATGTGTATTTTTGTTCACGAAAAAGGTAAATCAAAACATGGCTCTTGTACAAATATTGTAAAGTTCTACAGCTTTTACAAAGTTTACGTCAATGAAATGACATGATTTTCATCAACTCTCACTACAAAGCTTCAGTTTACAATTAATCATAGTACAATTTCCTACTTTCTCCCGAACAGAAACTATAAGAAAAATGGAATATTTACTAAAACTACAAAATGATCTGGATTGTTATATTGTCACAAGAACTCAAATATTCCCATTTCCAAAATTTGCTCTATTTTGAGGAATCTTAGTTGCAGATTAAGTATATTGTAATTAGCCTCAACCGTTCAAAGATTCGCATTTCTTAAACTTGCTCTATATTTAAGGATCTTAGTTGCAGATTAAAGTTGTTACATAAAACCCAACAGATACAAGCGTCGATAACGACGTATGAAACGATCGTCTCAACCGGCTCTGACCGATATCGGAACATATTCCCGACAAGAGAGGGTCCTGTAACCGGCCGACAGAATATCCTCAATCCCTCGGGAGTGCCGGGATTATCCCCGCGTACTATTTGTACACTTATTTTTCTTACACACGGCTTTATAAATTGTTCACCTGCGTTGGTATTCTACCGTTTACTTAGTGTGTTCACTTAATAGATAGATTTTCTTATAGACAACACTCATTTGTAAGATCAGTTGTTTTCACCATTGCGTAAGATCAGTTGTTTTTGTAGATGTTGCAAACAAAATCGAGACATTAATTTTCTGCTGATCGGGAAAATCTTATAGTCCTGTTGTAATTGATTGCAATTTACAATTATTATTAAACAAAATTAGATAATACTACGCCCTTATAAGGGCTTATAATTGCTCGATAACTAAGTAATGGAACAACATTTTATCACAATAACAAGTTCCCAAAGACATGCGAAAAAGACGCAGCGATAAGAATTCCAAACTTCCCAAACCGCAGTGTACAAGTTACCCCCGTATATGCGGGTTCTTGATTGGCGCACACAAACACACGTTGCCATGGTAACCGTTGCGATCCCCCGCCAAATAAGTGGCGGTAACAGGGTGTCGCGGAAATTAGGGACAAGCACCCAGGCACTAACTGATTAGAACCGCACCAAAGGCGGAAAATTACTCCACCGCTTATTAAAACCCGAGGCGAAAGAAAGGGTTGCGTATCATAAGCTTGACACACGTCTGTTATAATGTCGCATACGTTAACGTTCGTTTAAAAATTTGATCACTTACGGGCACGTTTCATGTTATTTTGTGTACATACTCTTTTGAATAACTGAGTATGTCTGAAGGAGTTATTGAAAAAAAATTACCTAAAAATCAGGGGCTTGAAAAACTCTCGACGCCAGAGCTTGGCCACTTGGGTCATACTTAGTGGAAGAAGGAACTGTAAAATTTGATATATTATAAAATTGTTTTAAAAAACAAACAACCGACTTCAAAAACACAACTAAAAAGGGAAAAATAATTTTAAGCCTAAATCAAATCAAGAAAATATAAATAGAATAGGAGAGTTTATTTCATGTACTTATAAAAAACTATTTACAATTTTTTGTAATCCTGTATTCTTGAAGTCGGTGCCATCTAATAAGAACAAATTAATGTTTGTTAAAAAAAACTATTTTCAATTGTCTTTCTTTGCTGGCACCGACTCCAAGAATACAGGATTGGTAAAAATTGCAAATAGTTTTTTATAAGTACATGAAATAAACTCTCCTATTCTATTTATATTTTCTTGATTTGATTTAGGCTTAAAATTATTTTTCCCTTTTTAGTTGTGTTTTTGAAGTCGGTTGTTTGTTTTTTAAAACAATTTTATAATATATAAAATTTTACAGTTCCTTCTTCCACTAAGTATGACCCAAGTGGCCAAGCTCTGGCGTCGAGAGTTTTTCAAGCCCCTGATTTAGTTTGACCCCTGCTTGTACTTAGAGTAGTGGTCCAGGCCCAACAAATTAACGTGTTATTCGAAGCACAGTAACGCCCAGATGAAAATATCACATTTTTTTATGGAGGTCTTGTGCATGGTTACCCATCCAAAGACTGGCCGCATGGGCCGTTGCTTAGCCTCGATGTTCGCGTCAGATTACTTTTGTTAGCCAGGCTGCTAATTTTATGAGCGAAATCTGTATTGCCGTATGAGCGTGAAGAAGTAAAATAGGTAACGAGTTATTTGGGCTTCCCACGGGAATAGCAATGACTTTTAAGATAAAAAGTAACCTTCGTGTTATACAAGGTCTAGTCTACCCCCTATATCAAATTTTAGCGAAATCAGTGTGTCATGTGTTATTTGGTGCATCCCACGGGAACAATAATTATCTTCGGGATTAAAAGTAGCCTATGTGTAAACACATAGTCTAACCTACCATCATTCCAAATTTCATCAATGTCAGTACAACCGTTCGAGCGTGAAGAAGTTAAAAAGATTCATATGTTATTTGGTGCATCCCACGGGAATAGTATTTATTTTCGGGATAAAAAGTAGCGTATGTGTTAATACATAGTCTTACCTATTTTCTTCTCAAATTTCATGAATATCAGTACAGCCAAACGAGCGTGAATCTCTCTTCATGCGTAAAAATAACCTAACTTTTTAGGTTTTTCTTCGATTTCCCTAGGAGTCCATCATCAGAACCAGTTTTGGTGACAATGGGACCAATTCAGAACCATATTCTTTCAATTAAAAAAAGAATTTTGAGAATCGATCCACAAATGGCCTAGAAATCGGTGAACATACATAAAAAAAAAAAAATACATACACGTCAAATATATAACCTCCTCCTTTTTGAAGTCGGTTAAAAAGAGTACGATATACTCGTATAATGATAATGATCAAATATTTGATAGACTTCAATGATAGTTTATTCATACGTTTCTGGTATACTAAGCATTTTATCATAAAAAACATTGGGTACAGACTAATTACAAGCACACACCGTCATTTTTAATAGCACCATTCATCTAAAGGCAAACGTGACTATGCTAATAAATAATTAAAGCTGCTCTCGTATTTCACTTGTTTCCCCCGCGCCGTAAAACGTTGTTTGTCACGCGTACCAACAAAGTTTGTATTAACGACTTAAGTATAAACACATGTTGCACTAAAAGCATTTTATAGTCGTCCGTAAAATGTTTTTAATCTGTACTTTTAGCAATAAAACCTGTGACACGCAGTGATAGATTCACTAAACGCCTGAACGTATACGCAGAGCAATGGCCGATGGAATCCTTGTGTGTACTTTTTATTTTTAACCCCTGAAGCAAAAACGACGGGTTGTTATTATTGTGACATGTCCGCGCGTGCGTGTGTGTGTGTATGTGTGTGTGTGTGTCTGTCTGTGAAACCGCAGCTTCTGACCAGGCGAATTTTGAATTGTTTTTTTTTGTTTGAATGATTTGTGTTGTACGAGAGTGTTGCGAACTGAAATGCGTTTGATATGTATTTCACTTCTGCCTTTATGGGCATCAAATGAAAGTGTTTAATCATTATTGTACATATACTAAATCAAGTTACTTACGTATTTAAAAGTAAGCGCTATCCAATTGAAGTACAGTGTAAGAAGTACTCCATGTAACGTCACTCGATTTAACGTCAAACTCTCTAAAGCGTCGACATCAATTGGCTTCTGTTGGTTTAGCTTGTATTCCATACAATGATACATTGGCTCCATTTAACGACCACTCTCTATGACGCCATAAAATGCACAGTCCTTCAGTGTTTACAGTGTTTTTAAAAGTATATATTTACTTGTCTTCTTTCAATAGCGCATAATAAAGTACAATTACCCAAGACACAATTTGATACAGCCACAATATTTAGTCGTCTAGTTTCAAATAACTAAGTAAGAAGTATATCTAAAGCCGCACAGTATGTAGTTCGGTTTGAGAAGTTACTTTAATAACTTTGAAAGGATATTGTGGAGAGAGTCTAATAACTTTTGGGAGCGAGATTTAGTGCAATCCTCTACTAGCTTATAAAACTTACCTTAGTAAACTTTATAGGAATGCAGAGAGAATTCTGCAACTTGAACAATACGTTTTAATTAGTTACCTACTGCTTGAGACTTCTGTATTAAATACCATATTATAATGTCATCTGTAATTACTAAATCAGATATTTATTTTCATTATTATTATTTTTGTTATTATAACCCTGTTGTGTCCCACTGCTGGGCAAAAGCTTCCCTTCTCTCCTCCTTCCAGTCAGCCCGGTCTTCGGCTTTGGTGGCCCAGTCCTTATCAAATTTATATAGATCGTCGCGTCACCGTTTCCTCGGTCTTCCTCGAGGTCTATTGGTGTTTACGCACCCATGTTGTGGTGGCCTTTGCCCAGCGGCTTTTCATACTTCATATATTTTCATACTTACGATGTTTTTTATATATATTCTACAAGGCGCAATTTCGTAAGTTTAATTTTACATATTACTTTCTTCCAGTTCTATAATTAAGAATAGTTCAAACTCAATTCATAAAAGTACAGAAAACATAGCTAGAACCACGTTCAGAGCGTGAGTATACTATTATTATTATTATTAAATAGTTTATTTCAGAACATAATTACATTCCATAGAACTCATTATAAATTAAGCAAATCACAAGTACACATAAATCTAAACAAAACAATAAGTAGCAATAAAAATAAAAATGTCAAAACTAAATTATAATTTCTCTCTAGTCACAATTCTCAACCATTTGTGTTGGAATGGGTAGTCCAACTGATCATTGATCATCATCTACTATTATTATCAGTAACTTTATAGAGAGCGAAGATGGATTAATTTCACCCGACCAAGGTTCGTCTGTCGCTGCCGCTTTCAGGATTTCTCTGTTTGCAAGAATACTAGGTACTTTAGTTCTGACTAAGTTCCGATTGAAACCCTAGGGGGGGAAGAGTTTGACAAGAGATTTGCGGTCGCGATCCAGTCGAGTGGCCGACTACCTCCATTGGGGAAGTTAATGAGACGTTTCAAAGGTATGCAATTTTCGACGTCAAATAGAGCATGCTATAAGTGCGGATTAAGGTTCTATAGCTGACGCTTTCATTGAAATCTTTGAAAGATATTCAGACAAATTTCGAAAGAATAAAAGCTCATCAATATATTCTTATATATTATATTATAAACATTATATTTCTATAATTTAAAAGTAACTGTTAAAATACAATCTAAACGACTAGAATTTATTTAAGTGAGCCTTGAAGCAAAGGGTTGAAAAAACATATAATTTTTCATTGTAAAGCGACTTAAAGAAAAGTAAAACGATGAAACTATTAGCGGAAAATAATCTGGAAAATGTGATTTACCAGAACCATCGATTCAAGTTTTCCGGGGCAAAGGTGTTTTATGGGCTGTTCCCTTTTCGATCCTTTCATTTGGGACAGGAAGGAAAAAGTCTTCCTTTGATAAAATGAAAAATAGTACCTTCAAAACGTGGCCTCATTCTTTATAATATCCCTGGTCGTAGATTCTTTGGGTATTATACAAAAGGGTAGCCTACACGGTCATCAGTTTTGAGATATGTTGGAAAGTAGGCAAAGAAAACATATTTAAAACATACGAAGCAATATCACTGAATTAAATATTCATATAATTTCGTTGGCGCGTAATTCTCAAAATAAGATACGTGAATTAAATTATAAAGAAAAACATTTTGTGTGTTTGTTAATTATTTTTGGATGTAAATATAATCCGCTCACAAAATCCACAACCACATAAAAGCGTTGTAAATTAATGTGAAACGTTACTTGTTTAAAATAATCTCCGTTTCGTAGAATTATATAGACAGATAAATAGGTATGAGGGAGGAAAGCTCGTGAGCAAGTTAACCGACTCGTAATGTTGGTGTAGGTTTCATTGTGAAAGGCATCACGTAGCCGAGTGGGAGCCCCACAATATTTCATTATAAAACCTGTTGAAATATATCATATTTTTTGCCGAGGCCCGCGCTAGAGCAAGTGTCGTCATCAAAAGCCCTCCAGCGTGACTCGCGAGTTAACAATGCGCCCCTCACGCTCTTTGACCCGCTCCACGCTTTGTCGCCGTAAGGACAGGAGAGATGACATCTTGCTATACTCGCTCACCTACCTACACGTACCGCACTCGGTGTGTGCCTACTCATATATACATTACTAGTATATGTTGGTATGTGCCACTCGAGATAACGCGGGCAAAGCGAACAAAGGTCACAATAGGTCAGTGAGAGTGATTGGATATCGCACTATATTTCAATGAGAGCTTGAGCATAATAGATTACTTAGCTAATATGGCAATCGAATATAGCAAAAATGGTGAAAAATTGATGTTCAAGTCTTAATAATTCCAATAATATCCGATAATGGCCTTTAAATCGAAAGTGCTATAATTCCCTTCTCAAATTCCCCCATAAATAACGAGAGCAAAGCGATACCAACAGGCTTACACAATTAAAATGAAATAAGACAAAAAATCATCCGGTACAAAATCTACGCAATCTGAATTCAAAACGCCCGACTGGAGTTTCGTGTTTTCCTCGTTAACTTTCGAGACTTTGGTAAGAATAATTTCGCCCGCGGCGCGGCGCCTCGCCTGCCCTGCCTTGTATCAAAGCAGTAAAGACGAAAGTAACATGACATCTTTGACATGTAAGTTATCTTTGCTTTTCTGCCAGTCCTTCTGAATGCGTTCAACCGAAAACATCCGACGTCTTAAAAAATTGTTCTACCTATTCGTGTCTCAAGTTTTCTTCTCGTTACGATTCGAAGTTCGGATCTTATGAATTTGTTTTTTCGTGTGGAAACAATGATTTTTCGTACGGAAATGAGAGCTCACACATAAAATTAAATATTGAGAACGTAATACGAAGTAAAAATCTTCTTCATCACTTTCCCTAAGAACCACCATTAACATATACTGCTTACTGATTATAGATTATATTTTTTGATATACCTACAAAGCATCTGCTTATTGAGATTTTTCCAATAAATGAACCAACAAATCGTAGCAGATGGACCCATCACAATAAATTACTCTCCAAGTCACTATCAGCCCTAGAAGAAATCTTTTCACGCTGAATAGCATAGATTTGTTCGCCACCGGAGGTCGCACTCGGCGCTCAGCTCACGTATGAGGACTTGATATCTAATATTATGGTGGCGAAAAAAAAAAAGAGCGGTACAAAACTCGCTCAGCATACGCGAGACGAATATATCACAACTCATGTGGCAGAAAACTAGTCTACTTGAATATGTAGAAATGATACATACTATGCATATGTTTTGAAATAGTTTATCTTCATAGTTTTGCGTGAATAGGCTTGCATTCGGTCACGCCTTGATGTTTAACTTTAGTTTGGTCTACGATGAATCAACTCTACATTTGAAAACCAGATGAAAGTTTTGCAATTATGAAGATTTTTTTTATTATTTGAAGTGGCCATTTAGTATTTACCTAATAACATAATTTAAACTAAAATAAATAAACTAAATATTTATTTTATATGAGATTTGGACTAATTCCAGTGGTATTTTTACAGTCATAGCGCACGAAAGCACCTGTGTCACCTCGCTAAGCGTCGAGCGTTTACGCAGCGCATTTATTGCTTTAAATCATTTTACAAGTTTATGATTTACGTTCAGATTTTACGTTCCCTTTATTACCTGAACAACTGCACAGCTTTCAATAAAACTGTTATTCACGTACGCTTAACAAAATGAAAGTCTTATATAAAACACTTCAAAAGTGTCATTGAATTGCATAACTTCAATTAGAGAATAGCAATGCAAGTTGTTTGATTAATGAACATTTATTTAAAAATGTACGAGTAAAAAAACATGTACAAAAAAGAAGAAAATGTCAATTTTATTCGATATTACACCCTAATCCCAAGACGAATAAATGACTATGTATAAAAAAGTCTATAAAATCTTAAAACCGAACGCGAGAACGAATAGAACGGTTTTTATCAATCGCACGCAAAATCCCGAAATCCGCGAGCGTCTCGGTTCGCCGGCTCTGTTCCATGTCTTTAGATCTCAAGCACAATATGCCGCAGCGAACAAGCTTCATGCATACTCTATATCTCTTGACATAATGGGAATTTGTACCGTGAACAAGACATAATCGTACAGTAATGTGAATGTACTGGTGTGTATGCTCCTAATGCGCAAACAGTAAGACTACATTACTATACACGGTTACAGATAGACAATAGGTAAATGCAGTAATAAGTAATAATAATAAATATTGCAATTAAATAATAAACATTATTGCTTTATCATTAATTTTGCAGCATTGCGTACTACTTGCATGTAAAAATAAATTTAGTTGATTTTGTTATATATCATTTAAATTAGATACTGCACAAATCGGATGTTTCCAGTTTTTGTTCTACATCTGTCTATGTATCAGGAAAGCGCCTATCCATATATCAGCTTATTGAAAAATACCCGATAATTCATTACAGGCATGATAAATGTTCCGTTCCGCGAATCCATTCAAATGGGCCCTTTTTACTTTAACAGTGATACGCAAAAAGTGTGGAAAGGGCGACCGGGACGGAAAGGGGATGATATAATCAATCTAGGGTTGTTTCCATGTTACTCGGAAACTGAAATTGACGGTCGTGCCGTGGTTACATTTATTTTTATTGTCATTTAGACATTAATTTGATCAGCGAAAAATTGTCATCATCATCATCAGCCTATGCTAACTAAAAGAAACGAATCACACGCTGTGCTGTATATTAAAGTAAAACGAGTAGTAGAAAAAAAGCTTTACTTTTATCCTTAAATTCAATGAACCAAGGTTACTAATAAATTAATATGTAATAATCTAAAATTAAAATTTAACACATCTTTTATGAGACATATTATGTATTATTAATGTATTTTTATGAAATATCAACTTAGTTAATAATGTTAATATGAATATGAATCTATTATTATTTTATTCTAATTGAATCAGACAAATTATTGGATTATTTTGGGAAGGACTAGCTGCCAAGGCACGGGCTAACGCCTATTTTGGCAACTAGAGCTTAATGTTACGAGTAAAAAATGTATTTTTTTTTGGTGCCAATAATTTTTTTTGAATTTTTTGATCTGTATAAATTAAGTACGGCATTGCGTCGCGACACAAAATGCGGGTAGAAATAAATCACTGTCCATTGCGGCACAAAACTGCAAACCGAGCGAGAATACCATCGAAAACATGTCAACTGAGCGTCAACACGACGAGCGCTCTATTTACAAAACTGGGATATGTATATCTCTCTTTTAACGGTTCCATAAACGGTAGGTCACATGCAAACAATCATACATAAATATTGATAGCCATATGCAAATAAATAAATAAGAATTCGAGATGAAATATTGGAAGGGAATCTACTTTTAGGTTATGATGCAGTGCAGAAACGCACCGGGATTCCTTAATTTGTAAAAACAAGGTAGGGAAATTAATTATCTGGGAAAGAAATATAATGGTAATTGGCTTAAGAGGAATCACTAGAGCCGTTTTTCCATACAAACGCTGTCCCCTGTTTCCTTCCTGGATAATGCCGGTAGAGTTATACTTTTTTTCCTGAATATCTATGGCCACTATTATGATGTCCCTATGTTTTCCTTTTTTTTATAAATAAATTATTATAAGAGATATGAACGTTCAAAAACCTAAAAAAATGGCCAGATTTTCCGCTGTGTTCAAACATCCAGAAAAAAAAATTGGCTACATTATATAAAAAAATAAAACATAGAAACACAGCTCAAGCCTTTCTTTAATTTTGAATGAAAACTATTTAAAAATCGGTTAAGTTTTGGAGAAGAAATCAGGGGACAACGAATCGTTGATTTTCTGTTCTTTACATAGGTATTTTCAGTCCAATCTGCAGTTGTCTCTATCGCGCTCTGCGGGGGGAGGCTTGAAGTTCGGGAGACGCGGACTAATACGTATACACTTGTGACGTGCATGTAGTCGATCATTTTATCGATAACCTAGTGTTGTTTATCGATATCGATATTTTTAGTTGAATATTTTGCGAGAAGTGTATTTAGCTGATTGTCAGGTTCGATTGTTGAAAGGTAATAAACTAATAAACAAAAGTAATAACCATTTTCTCGACAGTTTCTTTATTAAAATGTTAAAATCACACTAATATTCATAATTTTGTAGATAAATTATTACGTCACTATTCCGTGGCCAATCCTTTTCTCTCTCTTACTGCTAAATGTCGTGGTATACGACCGTCGATTATTTCTGGTAATAGGCACTCGAAGTAAAAGGTTTCTAATATATGTTCCATTTTCTGCCAAAATACATCGTCTCTCTTAATTTTTTCGTAAAGTAAGCCTTTAGGGCTCCACAAAATAAAATAACAGAAATTTCGACCGGTTATGTGTAGTTGCCCCTGCACTTGAAAGTAGTAATTATGATTCCTCTTTAATTGTAGGGTGTCATTTTCAAATACGCAGAAGTCTATTTTCTTTTGTTTTATTCCTTCTTTAGGTGTTAAATCAACAATTTTGTAAGGACATTTAACTTCCACTACCGAATCTTCTTCAACAAGACCATTAGGACTTGCTGCCAAAAACGGTTTATGCTTGTCGACGAATAATCCACATTTTGACACCTGTAGTCCGGTTTCTTCAATGAATTGTTGTATTGCTTCATCTTCTTTTTCTCTACCATAATTTGTGGCAAGAGTGCCTTTAATTGAGAATACAGCAAAGATTTTAATAGTCCTGCAACTGATGTTGTTTTTCGTAGTTTACAAATTTGACCGAAGTTGGATGCTGTTAGGCGTTTACGCCTTTCAACTGCCCACAACTTATTCTCGCTCTGACCAACAGTGTTTTGTTGAAGCTCATCAAATTTGGTGTAGCTAGCTACCAAATTATATAATTCAAAAATTCCTTACCTACGGTTTATCTCCGTTCGATCTCTCAAAATTCAATACACAAGCCGAGTCAAAACAGTCAAGTAAAGAAACAAGCAAGTCCAGTAAACAAGCCTGAGTCAAATAAAGTGCAGGTAGGTAATATAATAATAACACGAACAAATGTTCCGCAAACGCCGAAATCAACTTGCCGACTGCATCTGCAAGCAATCTGGGAGCGTGGACGGTGGGGCGGGGCGGCGGCGGCGCAGCGCGGTATGCCACGCAAACATTGACAGTCACACTCACACATTGATAGCTGCTTGGTCGGGCACCGCGCGACAGCAATAGATTTTACAAATACCTATTTTTCATTGCTCTAGCCCTTGGTGTATTCTCTTAAATAGCCTCTCTTTTTCTAGTATTTCTATACATTTTTATCTATCATCTATTTACGACATATCTGTGTTAAATATAAATAAAAAGTTTATTGACAAAAGAATTATGATGTGCACGGTCATAAACTTATTTGATTATATTGAATTCATACATATATATTACTAGCTGACCTGGCAAACGTTTTTTGCCTCACTTAGGGGTACAGCGCCATCTATTGATTACTTACTAAACCCAGTCGAAAGGTATCGACATCTGTGTGATAATTGTGACTGTCAAATAATAACAGACAATAATTAGCAATAAATTAAAATTGCGACTATAATTTGAGATTTAAACTATCCTATCTCTCAAGTTGGATTGAACTGCACATGGTGTGCGAATTTTATTATAATCGGTTAAGTGGTTTAGGAGTCCATTGAGGACAAACATTGAGACACGAGATTTATAAATATTAAGATTACTAAACTTCGAACATTGAAAATACATATATAACAATGCTCAAAACAAAGACCAGCCAAATGGATTATAACAGAAACCAAGATACGGTATAATATTTACATTTAACTCATGTTTTTATCATTCGATCCCGTAAACCGATCGCCACCGCGAGATTCGTATGCACAATTTTCCGCTTCGTTCGTCGTATGACTACGGAATAAATGTGGGTTACGTTTTCAAGCCTATTGACGTCGCGCAACTTTATCGGATACTCGTAAGCTTAAACCTTTTTTTGTACCCAGTACAGCTTGGCATTAAACTAGAAGGGCGCGTAACCACACTGATTAGCGATACTCTGATCTTATGTGGAGCATGCCTTGTATTGTATGACTGGCTCTCAACAGTTTACAATTATACTTTTCATTTAAGATTTCATTGTTATTTTTTTATTTTAGTGCTTAACACGCACTACAAAAGATGCTGTCAGCATTAGATGCTTGGTTTTAGATTTATCAACTTGACAGTGGTTGCTAGCCAAGCAAGCATTAAAAAATGCTCAACCACCATGCTGTAGTTTCCTTACGATGTTTTCCTTCACCAAAAGCTCGAGATCATTGACAGGAATCGATATCATGATTTACAGATTGTAAGACGTCTGCACAACCAACTGAGCTGTCATGGAAGTTTTTTTCTGTCACTGTACTTATATTAAGTTTAGTTTTTAATGACACATAATACTCGTAGTAACTATTTAACGCTTTAAAATGCGGTTTCTAAATTATTTACAACGGCTTTGTGCTTTGTAACATAACAATAATGGCTGCCAAAATAATGTCCCAAGTAAACAGCATACCACGATTTACGATGAGAAAAAGGCCCAAAATAGCGGCCTCGCGAAATTAACGTTTTAATATTAACGAGTGACATTAACCGTGTATTGAATATGCTAATTAGCGTAGTTCCCAGTTATAAATTACCCAAAATAAGGGCAATGGTCTAGAAGTTATTTTAACAAGCAATAAAGTAAGGACAGTAAACACATTCTCCACACAAATCAAGTCTGACTGGACAACTGCGAACGGTGCACTAATTTATAAATTGCCTCATAGCAAATGCCGGAAAGTATGTCACATTCACATACGCCGTCCGTCTAGATCTAGTACATACATACTTATAGTTAAGCTATAGCAGTGGCAGTAGTAATACCTACTTTTGTAATAGAGCAATGGAATGTGCAAAATCTTGAATATACATTTCTATCGTTATAAACAAATCAGAAAAGATTAGAGTTACTTTTCAATTATTTCAGCCGATTATAATTTATAAAGACAAAACTGCAAATTCAAGATAATGCCCATATTATCGACTTAATTATCTATCTATTTAGTAACAATTACAAATTTTGGTACAGGCACCTCATCTATTCATTCTTTAGTACAGACCACTTAAGTCGCCGGATAAGTGGATTATACTACAACAGTACAGTGTATATCACAAACAAACAACTTTTTAACGCACAACTTAACTTACAAAAGCTAATTTTTTTTTTGGCTAGCACATATCTACTAGTATGTGAACACCACTTGAAAAATATAAGTATATTTGTATAAGTAAAAATACAAAACAGAGAAGAGAAATTCACTGCTCTTTCAAATTTTTAGCATTCCTCAAAAACAGCATTTATCCTGTACGCACAAATCTAAAATTCCATTCCACAGAAATCCGATACCTCCACAGGAGTACCGGGCGGTTACTTTAATCTCAAACACGGTTGCTTTTTCACCCTTTTCCAATTTCCTCGTCGGTATTACACGTACAGGCTGTTTCCCACGGATTGGCCCGTGCTGACGCGCGTGTCATCCGACCGACGAGATTGTACAATGCGGCTCGATTAAAATTTCGCTTTTATTCATAACATCCGGATTTTGCATACATATGTTCGACTCAAAACTTTTTTCCACCAAACGAATATGTTCTACAAAACGAAGTGTATTTTAAATAACTACCTTGAAACCAATAACGGTAAATTATGACTCTGGGCTACGCGTAAATATTAGTTTGCTTATCAGCACAGTCAATCTATTCTCTACATACATATATTTCAATTCAATAAAATAAAATTACTCATCCCACAAAAAGAAAACAAATATTTCAAACTTATAGTCAATAGCGAATTTTTGTTTCTCAAATTAAACTAACATCAAACACGAAAAGCTATAAATCTTTACAATCATTCAGTAAATACTTCGAAATGTCATTAAATCACGGCAAGTATTTACCGGTCGTAGTATAATCACCAGCTGAAATAATATATCTGTCAGGAACCTTAATAATTAGGATCGAGCTTTTATTAATTGCCACGTATATTGGGAAAATAGGGCGGAGAGCTTACACCTTCACTACCTGAGTTATTTTCAATAGTACCTAGCATCTATGATGACGTTGGGCGTAGGAAGGTAGAGAAACAAGCAGTTAAGTTAAATCTGTTCTAGCAAAGAATGGTTCTACTACATAACCTACCTTACGTAACATACTTCTTACCTTGGTATATTATATATTTAAGCGAAACACTTTTTTTAATTACTGCATGGTTAGTGTAAACTAATTTCTAGCGTTCAAAAAATTTACAAAAGTATCTTTCAGAATAATAATACGATATCTATCAAGATACGAGGTGGAATCGACTTGCGAGCGACAGACGAACGCCACATTTTACGACTTCCCGTGTCGTCGCCACCGGAGCGACCAAAATTATACCGAAAAACTATCAAAATAATGTGCCGTTCGATATAAAACTAAAAATATTCATTCTTCTTCGATTATAAATAAAAGTTGCGCACACGTTTGAGCAGCGTTTTTCATGCTAAACTGGAAAAGTAAATATAACATGTCTTTCACTCAGAATTTGAGTCTCAAATATTGACCAAAGTTTCCACAAATAGCGATTGTTTGTTATTTTTATTCGCAAAATAAAACACAATTAAACTGTTCTAAGAATTAGGTTTCAACGGTCCTACCTCAAAATATAACTGCGTAGGTATGATGTTGAGATACGCAATGTCTAATACTAACTAATTTTACGGAGCTGAATACTAAATTCACTATTTAACGTGCCGACACGTCTTGTTTGACTTTTATTAACCAAACAATAGCTAGCGCAACATAAAATCTCATTAAATTTGTTTTAAAGTAACGTTAATTTATATTTGCAAATACACAGTTGACAAAGCTGAATGTTTCTTAATTTACGACATATCTGTGTTCGTTGAATATTGTAGAACTGTCACATTTTTTTCTCTATTCGGGTTTGTTTCTTTAAAACAGTGTAGAATAGTTAAAAAAACAATATATTATTGTACACCATGGACTAGCCCAGGGACATGGACTATCTATAGCGGTGCTTGTTATGGCGTACCGTAATTAAAAGAAAAATAAATAATTAATAGAAATTCCAACCCATGTGATTTAATTCTAATAATCTCAATTAGATCTTTCACTGACTCGCGAAAGTTGTCTCTAATCGACCATGGAATAATAAATAAATAAATATTAGGACACTATCACACACGGCTGGTTAGCCCCATACTGAACCATTTCTAGCTCGTATTATGGTTACTAACACAACTGATATATTACATATATACATATTTAACACCCAGACCCACAGCCAACAAATTTAGTTAAGCGCAAAGATGTTGACCGGGCTGGGAATCGAACCCGGAACCTTTTGATTAGCAGACCGGCATGGTAACCTTTACGCCAACGAGGTTGTCAATGCAATGGTCATGGGAATGACCCAGCAATGCACATCGTGCACAAGAGGCATTACATTTACCTAGCTCGAGCAACGACATTTATAATACCTTGGACCGGCCTAGGCGAACACCAAGTTTAAGCATGTACTTTTCACAAAAAGTGAGAGACGTCTCACACTTGGCGCGTCAGTCTGTGTTCGACCGCGAAGGATGCAACACGTTCATTGACACTGCGACGCGATCCATAAATATTTAAAAAAAGCCTTCTTGTGCTTTCCCTAACTGTAAAAGTAGTAGAAAAATACATCATGAAGCTTCAGGCATCATATTTCACGCACAAATACTGATATAAGCACAATTTATCATCATTTATTTTGAAAATAAGTATTTTTTTTACAATAAAACATTTGTAATTCCACCATTTGAGAAAAATAGTAAAAATGAGATAGATTTATACGATTGTTGTTAGTGCGACAAGGAAAGCATGAATTGTAATTTTTAGCATAGAATGGAACATTGGTACGTTAGAGTTCGATTGTATGCGGCAATCCGGCCATAAAATTGGCTGGATTGTATTTTGTAATTATGGGCGCAGGTGAAAATATATAATATGAATATATTGTATTCATTGTAAATCTAAGTTGTATAATAAAGAGCGGGGTGTTGATTTGTTTTTATTATCATAACAACATGGGTATCAAATGAAAGCTATTAAAATGGCTAGTTCAGTTAAATTTATTTATTTATTCACCTTTGTAAATGAACATGAGGAATGGGTCAAAAATGTGCGGGCATCTAGACAAGATGCAGATTGGACCGCAAATAAACAAAGTTGTGTGTGTATATAAATATAAATGATGATTTTGATAAGTTTATATTTCTGTGTCATTAAAACAGTTGATATATATAATACTTAAAAAAGGTGGTTTTAATCAGTTTCTGTATTTTCCCTGCATCCGGCAAAAAGATAACTGTTTCGGCAAATTTTTGCCGGACGTTTATCCCTATTCTTCGATGCCAATGGGCGGTGCCAAACGTCAACTGATAAACATTTGTATTGTCTCGTTTTCTCTTGCGACTTTTTGTATTGCCTATCTCGTTTTAACATCATGCTAAGATGTTTACTTTAAACTTCGGAACATTTAAATCTAACAAATGTCGACTTATATTTTTGGATGGTAAAGTACTGAGATGGCCGGTCCATAGGTATTTTAGATGTCGTTGAGCTCGAGTACAGCAAAGCAATGGCCGGTGAATCATGCGCACACTCCGTCGGCATCGTGTCATTTTATTACGACCTCGAATATTGCCTGCTCCTAGTGATGCGCTGTCACAACACGACACTTATGCCGTTATCGATAAAAATATTACCACCAGACTTAACATTTAGAATTTTTGAATGATACTCATTTATTTTATTTTTTCAAATAACACACGTAAACTTGTAATGTGTATGAAAAACTAAAACAAGCGGCTGAGTGTCGGTAAACGAAATGAGCTATATTATGTGTCTTCGCTCAAAAACTAGTATTTTTTTGGAACAACTAAATGAATGAATTATTTTTATGGCGCTACTACGTCTATAAGTGCTATGGATAACTCAGCATATCATTAATAATTACGGTCCGACTGCTTGTAATGCTACAATGTATATTCAATTAATACCACAAGAGTCGATAAACAGCATTCAGAGCGCGTTGTTAAAACGGTTTCATTGTGCTATTAAATACATTGCTGCAATTGTATTACTTCCGTTAGTAGACAATTATGAAACGTCACCAGAGAGCACTGTGGCGACGCTTCGAGTCGTTTTGTGGCTTTTATTACTCACTGGTTAGCTGGTTTTTATTTCATTGTAGTAAATAAAATGTTCATATTGAATTAAAACTTAACTGAAAACATAAGGCATTCCAAAATAAGCAGTCCTAGTCATAGAGATTTTCTTATAAATCAATAAAAAATGACAGTTAGGATTTACTATTTAAAACTGAGATTGAATTTGATTTTAGAACTATGTACATGTTCTTTTAAAACTGTCGAGTATCGACTTAATCTCGTGTCACATCCCTAGGAGTTATGCTAATCTGCGAGCTCGGATGTCATCTTGCGCAACAGGCAACCGCGTGTGTCCCCGGCTTAACTCCGCGCTAGCTAATGTCCCACTTTGTGACGTACCCTTAACTGATTATTAGTTTAATCTCGGATTTGGCTACTGACGGTACAGATTCTTCTTATTCATCAGTTTAAAATAAACTATATAAGTTGATGGTATAAGAAATGAAGTACGAGTTTAAGACTCAAGTATCTGGTTGACCGAGCTTAGTTCGGTATATTATTATTTTTTTAATAATTCATTTTCAAAAAAATATTCCTAGCTAGATCGATTTATCGCCCCCGAAACCCCCTATATACAAATTTTCATGCAAATCGTTGGAGCCGTTTCCGAGATTCCAATTATATATTTATATATATATAAAAAAAGAATTGCTCGTTTAAAGGTATAATAAGATAAGATAAATGATATATAACTAACTCTACAAAAGACATACAACGTATTTTTTCTCACTATTAACTTATCTGTTTATTAGTTAAACGTACATAAATAATTAATTAGCTATATTTATTTCTGAGCATAGGTGTCTGTCCATTTCGATATTTACGGTAGTTCTTCAGCATGTACACTCAAAGCTAGTTTTATATATTCTACATATTTATTTTAATCTTTATCTAAATGAACAGCAGCAGTAGAACCTGTATATACCATATACAGTGTTATGAAATCTACTCGTACTATAGCTCAGACCGCCCGGTGGTGCTTATGAAGTGGCCTATCTAATCCGATTATCTCATTAAGATTTAAGGCCGCGGTCGGCCCAAGGCTAACTAAGTACTAAATCTATTATTGCGTATTATATTACTTACTGGCTTGCAGTCAGTAGTAAACATTTGCAAGTGAATTTTATCGATCTAGATTAAAGATCTGTCCTTAGTAGTCGAGAACGCCTTTGTTTAATACATAGTAAACTTATTGCGATTGTATGATTTGAATAACGTTGAGCCAGAACTTGACCTACAAGATTTTGGTCGTAAGCCGTTTCACCGATGTATTATACATGTAGCGATAATTATACTAGCGAAGTAAATATAAATCGCCACAGCAACACTTGAGAACTCAACGTTCTAGTTATAGAATTTTACATACGATTTACTCTTTTGAGTTGCAGGGCGCGTCGCCACACGATTTAGCGACACTATAGCCTAAGGTAGAGCATGCCTTGTCTGGAATAACCGGCTCTCAAGGTAACCGCTGTTAGGTGCTTGACGACAGATTTTACAACTTGAGAGCGATTGAAAATACCTACACTAGAAAACTATACGCTCCCACTGCTGGGACTCGGGGCCTTTTTCTCACGTGGAGAGAGATATAGGTCATAATCCACCAAGTGCGGGTTGGCGGATGACACACGTTTTCGGATATTGTGGATACGATGTTTTCCTTCACCATAAAGCGAGTGCAAATCCACACATAACTTGAAAAACAAGTCATTGGTGTAGGGCCGGGATCGAACCAGGGGCCGTCTGATTGAAAATCAGACGTTATTACCACCGAGCCACACTCGCTTTTTGACCACCATCCTATGGCTACCACACAATGTTTCTCTTCACCGAAAACTCGATCTCATAGGCGGTTATCAAAGTCACAACTATCGCGACGAAAGGCGGCCGTACGCCCGACTAAGCTGTCACCGTTCAAAATCTTACGAGTACATGAAAATAATCAATTGTTATGATTAATATTGCTGCTAGTGGCTGGCGCGGCGCGCGGTGATGAGGCAGCGGAAGCGAGCAGTTTGGAGCACGCCCGTTTCCGGCCGCGCTGGTCGCGCCTCGCTGCATGCAAATTGACCCGCGTCACTCAGGTGACAGCCGCGCACACGCCGCGCCGCGTCTTGCTTTATTCAATTGAATTCTTACTCAAATAGCATAAAAGCACTTTTAAGAAGGTACGGATAATAATAATAATAATTTATTATAGCACATAACGGCACGGATAAAATACACTTCACAGTGCTAGCCTGCTGCGAGTGCAGGCGCGCGAGACGCCAGGTCCAAATAATAAATAAATAAATAAACATTTGGACTCATTTCACACACGGCTGGTTAACCCCATACTGAACCATTTCCAGTTCGTATTATGGTTGCTAACACAACTGATATACTTTATACTGATATATTTTATACAAATTATGTATAAATGTATATGTAAAGAACGAGCAAGCGAGGAGTTGGTCTTCCAGCGGCGAGATAGGTCGACGATATCACCAAAGTCGCAGGTCCTACCTGGACGAGGACTGCACAAGATCGACGCTGGTGGCACATGCAGAGGGGGCCTATACCCAGCAGTGGGATAAAAAGGGCTGTGGATGATGATGATGATGATGTATAAATACATATTTAACACCCAGACCCACAGCCAACAAATTTAGTTAAACACAAAGATGTTGACCGGGCCGGGAATCGAACCCGGAACCTTCTGATTAGCAGTCCGGCATGGTAACCTTTACACCAACGAGGTCGTCAAGCCAACGATATGTTGTAAGAAATTTGAAGTAACATTAAAGTTGCTAATAATATATTTTGATAGTAATAGGATACAAATGTTACGAAATTGCTATTTACACATGATCATTTGTACCTTCAGAAAGAAGAAAATTGTTGCGTGTATTGCACTTAAGCTATTTTATTTAGAGTAGTTCGTTCAAGTTCTCCAAATAAGTTTTTTGCAGGCTCTTCATATTCTTTGCCTGTAGATAACTCAACTTACGAGTAGATACTTAATTCCTCTCGAACAGTGTTACATGTTCTTTGCACTTTGATTGCACTTGAACGCATATACAACCTACTTTTTAATTAATTAAAACAAAGTATCTTGATGTATTATACTATAACAACTATATGAAATTTTATTTTATTGTGAGTGTTTTAATAAAGTGTTTATCTATCTATCTATCCGTGAATTAAGTACCTCATTAGGTACTAAAAGGGCCAGCAAAGCTATGACGTCATTCCGTGTTGTTGTGATAGCGCTGACATGGAATGGATGTTTGTATCTGTCTCTGTCATAACAAACACGCTTTAGCACTATAAAATTGTCATCGTGCTAACTTGTCGTTTTCAGCAGAATCAAACATACCTTTCTAAGCGACATTGACCGCTAAGCAGAGCACTGACAAAAATCCCAATCATCAAAACCGACTTAGCCTGTTTCCGAACAGTTCAGGATTAACAAGTTTTGAATTACGAACAGTATGCGAGAAAAAGAAAGACAAACACCGAATCGTTTTTTACCAAGAAACGCTTCACAACATTTTAAGAAACCCAGAAACCAGGTAAAACTGCGCCGTTTTATTTTTTCATACGGATGGCACAAGTCATATTTTCCTTGGCCGAAATAAGGGATGGGCACCTCAAGGTTTATCGCATCAAATATTCGGGTCTAACCTCTAAGGAGTAGCGGAAGGGGGGGACGGGGTTGTCGTGTCACGTCAAACGCTTCCGGGTCTACACCGGTACTGTTGGACGACACTGCGCTGAATTTTTTATACACAATTATTGCCCTCTACGGATATTTATCCGGTCTATTTAATTCTATGAAAGACTTTAGGGGTCTTTGACGTGACGCAGCGGTAATTCTTGGAACAAACTTTTATGTACCGTTAAGCTTAGCAACACCACTTTATTAGGCAGCTGCCAAACACAAGTAAACAGAGTAATTTTACAAAGTAATGTTTTCGTTCTTTCCATAGATTCTGTCAATATTACTACATTACTTAGTAAGCAGGTTTACAATTATTTCTATAACATACCAACTACCATTAATTTAATCTGGTTGATTTATACCATATGTCCCGTACATAGTTTGTAAACTTAAATAGTATTATATAATTTAACATTAAAAGTCAAAGTCGTTTGTAAACAAAATGTACATATTATACTATGTATGTAGGTATGTCAACTTTTTTTATTCCCTTAACTGAATCCTATTAGCAAGGACAAATAAAAACATATAAAAAAAACAAAGAAGCGTGTTTTCTTGGCGTTATAAAATTATAGTAATCAATTTAAAATAAAAACAATTATACGACTAGAGACTATATACTATACTTCATATAATATTATATGAAGTATGTCTTATTATTATTATTATCGTGGTTAAAAAAGTACTATTTCGTATAGCAGTTGTTATATATTTTAACTAAAAGGGTAAGAAGTCATTAAGTAAATCAATTGATGAGAAATTCAGCTGGAGCAAACAAATACTTTAGTACGAGTTTCATCTCATTACTGCAAAGTTGTTAATTTACGAAAAGCCTTACGTTCGTGCAATGTTTTCAGTTATTTCATTACTTAAAAATGCTTAACATTGCTGTGAGCGAGCAAAAAATGTAAGGAGATCACATTTTGTGTTGTAAAATGTTTTCTATTTTGTGACGCTAAATATTTTGCAAAGAATTTTAATAAAATTATCCCGACTCTTTGTATACTCGATTCTTTGTATTAATCTTGTGATGATAACAATTCAGAGGTTACTTTAAGGACATTATTACAATTTAGTACAAAACGACGAGTAATCGATCTTCTTCTCTTCACGATATGAAACGACTATAAAATATTATCAGCCTTCACGCCCCACATCACAAAAGACTATATTGAGGTAAAGCTCAACAAACAACAAAGAAAACTTCAACAACAACAGAAAAACATCTACCTAGACTTACCTAGTACACGTAAAGCAGACAAAAGGCCCCACCTACATCATTTCACGAGTAAACAAATTAGAAAAAGTGAATAGAAGCAACAATAACAAGCGGATTGCGTGCAAGAATCCCGTGTACTCGTAGAACAATGGCAGAGCTTCGGGCGAGCGCAGTAATCAGGCTCCACAATGCACCGAAATGGATAACTGTGGACCACCATTTGTACTCGTTACGCGGAACACTTGGGCTTACTACCATTTTACTTGAGAGAGCGGAAACGCCATCGGCTACGTTTGAAAGTAAAGGGAAATTGGAAAATTTCTGATTGGATCGCGAGTTTGATTTATAGGAATCAGTAACGTTATTTAAAATTTTGAGTGAAATAAAGTTGCTCTTCGATCAATTCCACTTACAAATTTATACCTTACTTCATTTTTTTAATCCATTAACTATTATTATTTATTTAGAATTCAAGATTAAAATTAAGGGATTTTTACGATGTTTACATTACATAAATATGAGTGTTCAAAGCTATTACGTACCGTAAAAACAAAAGAGGCCCGTTAGACACGAAAGCAACATCTTGGACCACGCAATCAGCCATCCAAACCACATCGTAACAGACATAATCTCTATATTCACGTATCATATTCAAGCAGTTGTCTTACGATCGCAGTAATTGTAGGTAGGAGTTTATGCGTTGTTATGGTCACGTTCCATCTATCTAGTACATTACGAATACCTTCAACTTAGAACGCCGCAAAGACGGAAAATAACAGTAAATCCGTTCAATGTCGTGGGAAATTGTTTTGAGCAAGGTAAAACGAGTCAACCCGCTCACGGATTAATCGTAGTTTAATCTACAACTATCTAGATCCGGTGTTAAAGACACGGTAGGGTTGGTAATAGGTAGCTTTAATACGATCGTGAAGGAAGTCAGATTATATCGGTGCTATTATTGTCATAACTGGCTGTGCCGACCCCACATAGTGGGACAAGGCGAAGGCAAAGAAGAAGAAGAAGATTATTGTCATAACTGATAAAGCTAGAAGACATAAGCTTTTGTCCCACAAAAAAAAACATGCAATAGGGCTGGTTTTACAAATGATTTTTTATATTAATATTTTTTTTGTGACTAGTAAACTTTTAGTTTGTGACTTATATTTTTTATACGGCTACTAGTACAAGTACGAGTTTTTAAATTGAAATTAAAAACATTTTGTTGCGAGTTAACTTTTTTTACTATGAATATCTGATATTTTGAATAATATATCGGTAATTTCTAAAATTGAGCAAACATTTAACTCTCCTAGACGTATTAAAGCCGTCATTAAAACTACTTTATACCTAATAACACAAACTTTCCTAGTCCCTAATATCACATACAGTATATATTTATTACCACAGTAATAACTTTTTTATTTTTGATAATTCAAAGAATCAATATAAATTTAGCAAACAGAAACAGACATATCTGACCATTTAATCTATTATGTCAGTGACACACACAGGAAGGAGATTGGCGTAGTTATACTGTCCGGTATGATTAACGTCATAATGAAACAGTTTATCCGTTATTAGAACTGCTAATTAACCATTCGTTTCAATTATTTGTGTTTATTTCAACTCTATGACAAATTTGTATCCCACCTGAGTCATAATCTAGGTATTTTAATGTTGACTAAATTATGTGTTTGAAACTAAACGTTTTGCGATTATCATAAAGAAATTAAATTACTATTACATTATAAATAGAGCTACTTTAAACCAAAGCTCTAAAAGGATTAATAGTTACAACATTTTTTATAAAAAGATCGAAGAGCACTTCTTTTATTTGTACTATTTGAAAAGATTTCTTTACGGGGTTTACTTTTGAACACCATGTGCCTGATGTTAAGCAATGCTGTGGCCAACTTTGTAGAACACTTATTTATAAGGAATCTATTCACCCTGAGTTGACTTCAGGTAGTTGCTTCAAATCAAGAGTGAAAAAATATAAAACTAAGTAAACTTCCTCTAGCTTTGTATTCTGTGAATGGAAACCTAAACAAAGCTGTGTATGTTAACTTAGCAAGTTGTAGATACAGCATAGAATGGTCTACGGTTGAATCTGAAACTCAATCAGTGCACTCACAACCGGACCACGGTCGGCTGCGTTGCCGAGTGAAATCGAGACCACACGCAGAGTTGAGAATACCCAGGTTAGATATCTAGCGTCCGACATATGTATAGGTACGAGTATATTAGTTTTTCCTGAAGTTTGTTAACGAAGACAATAAGTAATTCGCGTATAAAAACATTGCCCGTAATATATTTATGTTACAAACATTTATCGACATAAATATTATCATGGCCAGATTTTTTACAAAATCTATTTCACCGTCATCTATAAATTTTAGTTAAGCTAGTTGTTTTATGTAAAATTTCTTAAGATAACCGCGTGTTTACGAAAACAGTGCATAGGAATATTTCTTTTTTCGGATTTCCTATATGATGATCAATATTATTAAAAAAATATGATCAAAAATAATTTTAGTTTTTAAAACAATGTTCACCTTCGAGTTACAGAGTATCCTATTGTAAAGTTTAAAGCTAAATCCGATCTTTCGTTAAGACGTGAAGTGGTAACAAACATACACACGTCCACTAGAGTAGATAAATGAAAGCCAAGTGCGTTAAGGGAATACGAAAACATACTTTTTTTAAACAGTAGTAACTCAACAAAATCTCTTGGTGACAAGTAAAATAAAAAAAAAAACTTTCAAAGTCGGGTAAAAACAAAATTGTATCCACGACGCTGAAAAGCAAAAAGCCAGGTTCCGTATTACGTTGATAAATGAATTCCTCTTCAAACAATGTAATAACTTATTTTTTCAAATAAAGTGCAAACTCCATGTCACTCGATTTAACGACAAACTCCGTAAAGCGTCGAAATCAATTGGCTTAAGTTGGTTTAGCTTGTATTCCATACAATGATACATTCTCTCCATTAAACAACCGCTCTCTATAACGCCGTAAAATTCACAGTCCCTTCAGTGTCGTTATATAGAGTTTAAAATTTACTAGCTCTCAGTAAAGTTTAACGGTATCAATATCAACGTTGGCGTGTAATGTACAAGTAAGTGTAACCGGACACCACGTGACTTCCGTCCACAGAGTGCAGTCGGGTGTCGGATGGCGGCGGATACGTCACCACGACCGGCTGTTGCGGTCGGCCGTCCGTCCGACTACTCCGTGGGGTTTGTCATGGGCTAAACTTACTATATCCATTGACCAGATGGCTAGTGCAATTGTGGTAAATTCAGATAAAAAATAAATTAAAAGAATAAAAACATGTTTGGATTAAACAATCTCATTTGTCAAAAAGATCTGTTAATATAAAAGTTGATCACCGGTTTATGTATAACAACAGAAACTTTTGAATGAACGGATATTACGTAAAGTGTTTTTATTGTTTTTTTTTTTTCTATTTTCTTGTTAATTAAAATTATAACTAAAACGAAATCTTAAAAAATTAAATATAATTTTCAGTGATGTTTAACTAAGTATCATGAACAAAAACAAATGGCATCTGCAGCTAATTTGATAAAAGTCATGAGATTAGTTTGAGTACTAGTTACCGCCTCATCCATGTCTACAAATTCCTACTGTCGTTGCTGTGATGAACTAATGTTAAACTATCTCATCTAACAACAGGAACATTGTGCTTAATAGGAGTATAAATGTTACTGTGAATAAGTATTTACAAAAACAACTCGCATTATATTTTAAACTAGAGGTTGCCCGCGGCTCCGCCCGCGTGTAGGTCGCTTTTTGCGTAACCTGTGGAAAAAATCTATTGTATCCTATTCCCGTGCCAATTTTATATAAACACTACATTGCTACGATATCAAAATAAGCCGCATCTGTCTTTCCTCATTCGATTCCTGAGATCTAGTTAACCTCTGTTTTATCTATTTTGGTGGTGATGCTACAGATTAGATCGTTTTCTCCAAGCCATTATTTTAATATAAATAATAAGAATACGTGGATCATACCACTAAGTAAACCACATACTTAAATTCCAATTCATAAGTATTTAATTTCAAACACACAAAACTTTCCCTTTGAACTTTAAATCCCAATGGCATACCTTAATTCACTCCTAGCAAATATCATTACAAATTTATTTAACCACCATATAAACTACAACCAAAACAACGTTCAAGACTGTTAAATTGATAAATAAAAAAAAATCCAAACAAACTTTCACCCCCCTCCCCCCTATAAACCCTTATTTAACCCCTGGCAAAAAAACTTGATTTTACATAAACTATACATATTCCAAATTTCATTGCTAGAAGTTCAAAAACATAGAAGTTTCATACAAACTGTTTTACCCCCTTTCTCCCCCTCAGGGGTGGAATTTCCAAAAATCCGTTTTTAGTACACGTTTAAATACTAAAATATATACACACTCCAAATTTTACACCTCTAAGTTCAAAAACACAAAACTTTCATTTTTAACTTTCAACCCCAATGGCATCTCCCTTAATGCACCCCTGGCAAAAAAAAATATAATTTTAATTTAACCATTTAATAATCTATTACCATGACAACTTTCAAGACTTTAATGTGATAAATAAAGAATTTTCCATACAAACTTTCACCCCCCATAACAAACCCTTAGTTCACCCCTGGTAAAAAAACTTGATACCATTATTTTTAATTTTACATAAACTATACATATTCCAAATTTCGTTGCTATAAGTTCAAAAACAAAGAAGTTTCATACAAACTGTTTTACCCCCTTTCACCCCCCTTAAGGGTAGAATTTAAAAAAATCTATTCTTAGTACACGTCTAAGTACTAAAATATATACACACTCCAAATTTTACACCACTAAGTTCAAAAACACAAAACTTTCACTATTAACTTTCAACCCCAATGGCATCCCCCTTAATGCACCCCTGGCAAAAGTTTTTAAAATTTTAATTTAACTATTCAATAAACTACTACCATAACAACTTTCAAGACTTTAACTTGATAAATAAAGATTTTTCCATACAAACTTTCACCCCCCATAACAAACCCTTAGTTCACCCCTGGTAAAAAAACTTGATACCATTATTTTTAATTTTACATAAACTATACATATTCCAAATTTCGTTGCTTTAAGTTCAAAAACAAAGAAGTTTCATACAAACTGTTTTACCCCCTTTCACCCCCTTAGGGGTGGAATTTCCAAAAATCCGTTCTTAGTACGCGTCTACATAACAAAACAAATACACCCTCCAAATTTCACAACCCTAGGACCAGCCGTTTGGGCTCTGCGTTGTCTATAGATGAATGAATGAATAGGTCAGGACAAAGAGTCTTATAGTATAGATATCTATATTAAATTATTTGAGTTCATGTCATTACGCGCGCTTTATCCTTTGTAATTAAAACTGATCAAAAAGCACCCCTTTAAAATTCCACGAAAACAACTGGCCTAAATACCGATAGCTACATAAATAAAATAGATACTGACCCGATTATGTAAATATTTTTTCAACATTAAAATCGGTTGCGGTAATCACACTGCTAATTTAAACTAAGCGAATAAGAAAAGAGAGAAACCCATTATTTTGGTGTAAATCTAACCATTATCAGTCAATTTGTTTCCCAGTCATTGCGCAGGCCTGAGTGTTGACGTATATATAGCTTGAACAATAACAAGAAAGTCTTAGCAAAGTAAAAGATTAATAAAGACGCATGGACTACTTTCATTAGATTCCATATTAATAAACGCAATCTTCTGCACTTAATAGAAATGCAGCCAGTAGCAAGTTCAGTGCAAACTTTGTCATACTAAATATAATAGATATTTTTATTTTTAGGACTCATTTCACACACGGCTGGCTAACTCCATACTGAACCATTTTAAGTTCGTGTTATGGTAGCTAACACAACTGATATACTACATATACACACATATATATTTTATATAGATACATATTTAACACCCAGACCCACAACCGACAAATTTAGTTAAGCACAATGATGTCGGCCGGGCCGGGAATCAAACCCGGAACCTTCTGGTTAACAGTCCGGCATGGTAAACGTTGCGCCAACGAAGTCGTCAAATTTTTATTTTTGAAAGCCTGATCTTTAAAAGATAGAAGCCAGGAGAGGAAGAGGAAGACCTAGAAGATCCTATTTAGACCAAATTAAGGAGAAGGCGAAAGTCATGTCGTATAGAGAGGTCAAGAATTTGGCCGAAGACAGAACTACCTGGAAAAAACTCCACAGACAAGAGCCCAGCTCTTAAATATTGAAATGAAAAATGATCTTTAAAATTGACTTACATATTTAGGGCAAGAGCACTGCGGCAGCTAAAGCGTTTATAAAATGTTTGGTACTCAAATTACCGTATTATAATAAATAAATGTCATAATACGGTATCTACAACGTGTCAGCACATGTAGACTCGTAATAAAAATACACGAGCGAACGGTCAGGGCTACGGAGACGCCGTCGATCCTCGGGGAGCTATAAAAATGATATAGAGCGCGCGTTGTCGTCTACTGGTGAAATCAATAGGTGGAAATGTCAAAATAGTGGCGAGTTTGTTTGCTAAAAATAATACGAATATCCTAGAACTACTTATTTATAACACAAAAATGTGTCCGTATATTGCTTTAATTAAAACATGAATCGGGAATGTTGTTGTAGAAATACTCTCGATGCAATAAAAATCTTACCAAAGCTTTTCGTATTTTCGAAATCATATATTAATTCTGATATTTACCTGTAACAAAAAAATAAACACAATTAGTCTCAGATAAAGCATTCAAACTCAGAACCAACGCAGGAAACAAACAAAGCGGATATCAGCTTATCTGATCAAAAATAAAACAAACAGTTATTTTGCCATAATTTTATCTTCTAATGATGCTAAAATAATTATAGTATTAATGTTTGAAACAGCCTTGTTAAGGTATATGATAAAAAATATGTATTTATTTACGTTCGTATAAATTTGTATAGCACACTCTGAGAGCGGCATTCATCCGTAGAATCTCTAATTTTATCTCGAACATATCGAGCTTGCGGTACCGTCTGAAAATTTGCTTTCCGCCACCTCAGGTAAATATACAAGCATCGTATCCTCAGTGACAGATTTATCGCTCAAATGTGGGCCTAACGCGACCGCGACCTAACTTTATTACGATCAATTGATTACAAAGTGAGCGCAATAATTTACCGTGTCGTTGATATTAACAAGATGCTTGTTATCGCTGTACATTCTCAACGAGAGACACGGATTGGCAGAACTGGTTCTCAATCGATAAGAGGACGTGCAGACAAATGTCTATATAAATCGAACTTATATTATGAAGAAATTTTCAAGCTTGCTGCTTTACGTAGTTTATCTTAAACTCATTTCTAAACAATATTCTTCTTTTCAAAAACTCATTTTCAGTAAAGCAAAACCTTCCTAAGCTTACTTCTAAGCATATGAGACTTAAAAAGAAAGTTAGACTGAGTACTTACAATTTTTAAATTTAGAACGATTGTTTTTATGATTAATCAATGATTAATCGAAATTAATTTGCTAATGTTTTTGGAGCATCATACTTTTATTAACTTCATGTGAAACGGCGATTCTAGTTAGATTTTGTCAGAATCAGAATTGGATTAAATAATTGTTACCAATATTCAGAGCACAATCGTCATTACTCCACTGGAATAAAGTTGAAAAAGTCGTGATATATGTGCTACTAGGACAATTGAATTATTTCATCACTTCACGCCATCCATTAAACAAATATGATGTATTGTAATATCTCGGACATTTGGCTTTTATCTTGTGAAATATTTTGCACGTTCATTTTACTGTTGATGTTTTTATTCCATTATATTTTTGCTTTTTTTACATAACCAAAATAATATGTATATCCCTCATTGCTGTTGAGACGTAACTTTAAATTTACCGAAACACTTTTCATGGTTTTGAATCTGATTATAATATATAAGTATTATTAGAATAAAAGGTAGCATTATTGTACACCAACAAATAGGAAAATAGAGCACAATTTCGGCCCCATTGCTATTGGCGGCATTATCATTATTAACTTGTTAGGAAAGCATAGCAATATTTTATTAAAAAAATACAATTGGTGTTACTGAAAGCGGCGGACATTCCCATTTTTATCTGAAAAGTAGAAAAGAAACAAACACCGGTGGGGAAACGGAGTAAGTGACTGTAAAATTTCAACGGTAGCTGTTTACGCGGGACCTTTTTTATGATGTTGTTAACTGTTGATTCTTTTTAAACATCTGCCTCGGTGACTGTAAACTACATTGTTCTGAGTTTCGAGACGGCGAAACTGGTGGTAGGAATCGAGTTTATTGCTTTATCCTCGACTTATACGTCACGAAGACGAACAAGATTATTTGCCATTTATTTGCTGGTGGTAGAAATTATGTTACGAGTATTTATAAGCAAGTGTAAATAATATTAACATTTCTAGTATTTGCAAGTTTAAATAAATCTTCGTTTAACAACACTTTAGTACAACAATAAGCCACAACAAATAGTTCTAACCAGCTCATATAGATATAATTAAATCAAAGTGTAACAATCAAAATATAATACGCAAGAAAATTATATTTAACTGGATATAAACAGTGCACTTGTGTAGTCTATTTCTAGGTGCAAGAAAACTTAATGTTCTGATTCACCTGGAATTAAAACTTGTTACTGAATAATAAATAAAAGTAATGTGTTAGTTCTAACAAAATGTCAGTGAACTGACTGAAGTTTTTATGCAGTTAACTTAGGAAGTAATAGGGGTGCGAGGTAACATACTGCTTCGTGTGAGACGATTGATACTTTGTTTTATTTACGAGAACAAAAAATACAGGAAATAGGGTGAGAGATCTGTTCGTGAGAATGTCAATGTAATGCATGAAACATTTTCAATTATCCACTAGTAAAAATAACAAAAATATATTAAATAAAATCGAATCATGTTCTAACATCTAAATAATCAGTGTAATAAGCAAAGAGGAAACAGTTAAGAGATCTACAATAAAAAGCTTTTAGTATCACAATAACCGATCCAAGCTCGATCGTTAAAACTATTCGATTTTTCGCGCAACTAATTTTCTTTTCTCGCTGCAACTCGGTACAGGCACGGAAGCCTTAATCGCTCCCAGCATCGATACAATTTAAATCGGAATAAAACGAGCAAAGCGAATCGATCCTGTCGAGAGCAAATCGTACGACTGAAGACGTACCTCGCGTGGAATGCTCCGAGGCGATTGGAGGTACTTGTCTGGAGTTTCAAAGAAAAAAGTTAATTGGTAGTTTTTGTCGCTGCACCGCTCGGTTACTTCTTCGACTAATCTTTCTATTCGGCGCGACAGAGACGTCTCTTTATCGCCTACTTTGTACAGTTTTACAGCAAAATCGCGAAAGTGTGAAGAAGTGGGTCGCAAAGTTTCAATCGCTTCAGTAGCGATGAAATCGATGTCTCGACTGTTGCCGCTTTTATTTCGATCGGTCTAGTTTTATGAAACGTGGAACCGATTTCAAGAATTTAGGAGAAAGGAATTAGTGAACCGTACTTAGCTCTCTAGACTTTCATTTTGAGTTTAAAGTTTGTATTTGCTTGTAAGATAGTAACTTGAAAATTACATCTTATAGTTAAGTAGGTACTTTGTCGATTAATAAATAAATATGGGAAATCATAGTGATTTCATAGAGCCAGTTATTCCAGAGTAGGTATGCTACATCTATGTTGCTAATTCTTGTGGTTTCGCGCCCTGATGGTCAAAGGCCTAGCTGTATAATGTAAACAAAAATCTAGCTAGCAGCTAACTACAATTTTCTATTATACGAATTTTAGAGACAAGATGTTTCTATTATACGAATTTTAGAGACAAGATGTTGTTGAATAATTCTGAAATTGAATGTTTCATAGTTGTTGAATAATAAATCATAAGCCAGGGTCGTAACACATATCAAAGGGAATCTTCAAAGTGTACACTTAACACTTATTTAAAGAACCGTGTAGGTGGAGGATATCTACAAACTGATGAGTTTTGCTACGATAAGAACTAATATAGGTTTAATTATACTAAATGGTACAACAAATTATATTTCAGGACTAGGGTTAAAATGTTTTCATGTGTTCAGATAGAACCAGTTACTTCATTCCAACTAACAATTTTTGTTCCGACCATGCCACCAATTTTTATAAAACAAGAATTTTCGTACAAACAAATCCATGGCCCTTGCTATGTTAGATTAACATCTAAGAGGCGCATTTACGAGAAATGTAGTAATTCCATCGCAAATTATACCGCCACACAACGATATTCTAAAATGATCTTTCTCGTCAAGTAATTAAGGTCTTGAATAAAAGAGCTGTTGTATGGAACCTTTGATCTTGATAGTTTGGTCATACGCAGACGCTCGCTTTGCGAAGCGTAAATAAAGAGACACGTATTGTAACGGTTCTTGCTAACATTGCCGTAGATTATTACTCGTAGCTTGTTGCATATAATGGGCTTACATATTAAAGCAGTTACGCTTTGTTACTTTGCCATTACAAAAATTATCTTTTCCTTAACGACTGCGTCAGCACGTCGTATGCTGAGTCGGACTCTGTTTATTCAGAGCTACATCACCTTTGTTATCTCGAGTACTCTACAGCAAACATCGGAGAACATTTAAAACTATGTTAATGATACCCGCTGGTGCTGCTGTCACGAGCTAGGATCGAAATTAATCGCTAAAGTGTATTTATTCAATAAGTTTTTCATTGTTCCCCCAGTTTCGACGGGCCCTGATTACGTTTTCGCATCACTGTCACCCGCAAACAAAGACACGGGAGGAAACCATCAGTCATTATCAGGAGAAAGAACAATAAAATGGCGAGTCACGGTCGTTAACCGTATCCACCTTACAATAAGGGAAGTCAGACCTCGGGCCCGAATACTTGGATAAGGTTTGTTCGACGCCGCCTGAAATCCGAGCAGTCACGCCCGTCAACTAAGTAATTAGTTATTACTATAATTAGATTCTGAATTTAATATTATAAATTCGCTGAATTCAGACGTTAAAGTATTTTAGGTAAATTAGTGGAATTATATTTGGCAAACGCCAGCTCATGCTTTTAATTGTTACTATTCAGATTGCCGTTGGGATAAATTAGCAGTAAGCTTAGAAATTAATTGGTACCTTCATACATATAATATAAATTATTTCGAATAGACATCACTTGCCATGCGAGGCTTTATTACTTAGTCTGAACTATAAGCTTCTTATCAAAGTACCACAACTGTATAATAAAAGACGCAATTGAATTTAATATTTCAATCGTCTCAAAATTTGAATAAGCTAGTGCGTAATCTTAACTTCTCAGCTTAATTATACTGCATGTCTGGTAACTCTTATTTAATACGGCCTTATTTTAACTTGTCAAGGGAGTTTAAATTCTAAGTCTCTTGGTTAAAGGTCAGATTTCTGAAATGGAATACTTTTGGAAAATATCAAGCAGACCATTAGAGCAAAATCATGTCTGTGGAGCGAAGTTGCTAACACGGTCTAAGAATTGCCAGCCACCGTTTCAGTATAGAATGTTTCCGTGACAAGACCGTGGTTCCTAGTAATAGCTTAGTAGCTTTGCACTTGTCACTATTTGGACGACAATATTTTAAATATAAAATGCATATATCACCATAAAATTGGTCCATTAACTAGTGAGATTATCAACAAAACTATTCCAATCTCACAAAATTTCTCATCAACACCAAACCTTCAGCAGACTTTTTTTAACACTACTCTTACAACAATTTGGTTATTAACAAAATAATTTTATTATAAACTATTTCTTGTACCTACACGTTTTTATTTTATGACATTTTATCACACTAATCGTTGTTCGAAACGTAGTCCATTAATTCACGTCAATGTCTTAGCGCTTAATACACACCGTAAATTAAACTAATTTCCGTCATAACACACACTGACATTCGGCGCATGTATAAAAACACGACATTCATCAGCACAAAAAATATTTTAGTAGAGCAAAACATAACCTAGATATTTGCAATAGAATAAATATTTTGCTGCGTCCACAAGTATGTTAATATTCGTTGTCACATAAAATATTCTTATAATGTAGGTCTATCGTTTTTTATGACATAGTTTTATTTGATTTAATCGTGATTCTGGTTTCGGGAGGTGTCTCTAATGATGGTAATCGTCACGGCCCAAGGCAAAAGGGCTTCGAATGGAACCCGATTGTAATTACGGTTTAGAAAGAGTACAAGTCGTAGACCTTAGAACAAGTTTCGACATCGTGAGATCAAAAAAGAGGAATACATCAATCATTAGGGCACTTTCTAAAAGTCTTTGTTAGTATTGTTGTGGGCAGCTCTGTAGTGATGCGTTGCGGTCAGATGCTTACGTGTTTTGCCTGCGGGCTGTTAATTCGAAATAACAATTTAATTGTTCTCAAAATCTTCAAATTGATTTCAATTATACTAAACGCTGATATGGATCGTCTCTTCTATTTTGATATATTATTATCATAAGAAGAAACTTACTAAACAGGTCATAAATACTTTGACTTTGCAATAAGCAAAACAAGCGATTAAATGTAAATACTATTTATCAAAAGTAATAAGTTTAGGTTATTTATTTTACTATGATTTTATTCCACACGCAACTTTACGTAGATTATTCATTACCAACGACTAAAAAAAAAACTAAAACCACATACACGCTTTTATAGTTAATCTGAAAAGGCAAGGAAATAACAAGTAAGCGCGTGTAATCAGTTCAAACGACAAAGCCACTAGATCCAACAATGGCTGAGAAAGTTCTATGGAACACTACCACTAGTACGGGTCGTGTACTGGGAATTTTCTCACGCCATCACTATATACTGTACTGTTGCTGCTTTGTTAAGTATTGCGTTATTTAGAAGACTTTACCGGTTGTTAATTTCACCTATTTGCTTAGTTAGTCGAGTAAAGAAACAAATGCGCCTTTGTTTTTGAGCCATTTAAAAATGTTGGCCAATGTACTTACTAAGTATCTAAGTAATGTGCGTGCAATTGAGACGCTTTCTAAATCTTTACACACGAGTTTGTTACATTTTGTGGCATAAAACAAAGAGACGCTTTTGTATACCTATTACTCGTATTATTCTAGGTACTTACTAGGTACGTGTCGATCAATTTTAATTTTTAGAACGACTCAACATCTCTAAACCTTATATTTCTATTATTGACACTAAATTAAATTTTATTTTTAAGTTCTTAATCTCTGTTTCATGTTTTTTTTTTTCAATCAAAATTGTACATAATTTGCTGCTTCATACATTACTTAAATAATCGAAAAATCGTTTATTTAAATATATTAAATTGAAATTCTAATTATCATTAATATTAATTGTTGAGTTGACAACTATAATTAATACAAATATCGACATATGTATTTTTTTTCTGTAATTGTATTAGTTTTATTCTATGGATAACAATCTGAAATAAATTCTATTCTATTTAATTTTCTAAGACAGAAAAAAAACATGATAACTCAAAATAGAGTATTTGCATCAAAATAGAGATAGAATTTCGGTATATGCAACCAATTTTTAGTATATAATATAATTTAGTCTAAAAATAGCCAATGAAATAATACCTAAGTAGATATGATTCCAAGAGTAGGGGCGTGGGTCGTTGCACCGCACTTCATCGGGTCTACTTCAGCGATAGTGGATAAGAAACAGTAAACAACTCGCACCCAAACAAAGGACGCACTTGTTTTGCTTTACTTCGCATTGTGCCACTATTATTAAGGCAAAGATAAGAGCAAAATATTTATACTTTGACATGTAAATTTGGTGCTATCAATAAATGCTTTGTATTTGTATTACAGTTTTTTCGCCATAAATCGTAAACGGAAAATATATCGAAAAAATAGCTCAAAAGCCCATCTAAATAACCACTATAAGAATATTTATATTTATTTTGATACCAATCAGACTTGTGAATTAGAATAAAACTGATTCAAAAATCCAAATTTAAGTTTTTTGAACCACTTTTTTCATATTGATTAGTCTGATGGGTATCAAAATAAGTATACATATTATTAGAGCGGTTCTTTAGACGGGTTTAAAGGCATTTTTTCGATATTTTAGATAGTACATTTTAATTTACCGTGAAATGAGAATTCAAAATATATGTATTTATATTGTTTCCAAGTTAAATACTCGTACAATTTAACTGATATTGACCAAAAACTTGACACTTTCAAAGCACCTTGGGTGGCGATAGATTGCAGGAAACGTACTCGTATACTTATACTTTCGTTGCAGAATGTGAATGCGACGTGACTAAGAAATGTCCGACATCGCTGGGTGGTCTGTATTGTTTTATGGAATTTTCTAGACTGTTTTCTTTTTAGCTCCCGATAGAAAAACGACGAAGTGTTATAAGTTTGACGTGTTTTTGGCAGACTTCAAAAAAGGAGGAGGTTATATATTCGGTTGTATGTATTTTTTTTAAGATATGTTAGTCGGGAGTGTTCTTAATTCACAAGTTGCTGAATATGGTTATCAATGATTAGAATACTATTTATTATATTCTAATATAAGAATACTTTTCATACATTATGCTACATTTCAAATCTAAGATACTAAGATATCACCACAAAATATTGTATTGGGGTTTTATAAATTTATGATTTATACTTGTTTATATCTCTCCATTAAATTAAGTTACAAATATTAAGTAAGCAAAAAAATGGTTGCCTGTAAAGTCGGTTTTACGGGCGAAGATTTTACGAGACAACGTCTACTATGATCGGTCTGCCGCGCGCGCAGCACGCGGCAGACCGATCATAGTTGAGTGGGAGAGAGACGCAAGGCATTCGGCGGGCCTCTCTCTCGTTCGGTGACTCATCGTAACGTTGCCGGGCGTTACACTTTTTCATAAGTGACTCCCAGCCGCAACCTAATTTAAGACGTTGTCACGTCAAAATATTTATGTACGTAGAACGTTATACTACTTACTATCTCTGACCAAGAATAAACACTTTTTTGTATACTGTCACTCAGTTAGACTCATTAAATAGCAATTTTGCGTCTAGAGGCGAGTTTTTTCACAAAATTTAGCACAATTCAAACCTTTTATGTTCGTAAGTGCAGTAGCAAACGATGACGTTAACGTAAAGAGGTTCACAAATGATGACTGTCTCGGGAAAATCACGCCTAATTACCTATTTGGGGAGGGTATGCTCGTAGTTAGTGATTCAAAAAGAACCTTTCCCCTCCCTTCCCGGCTTCCTTCCCCCTCTTGTGTTACTCAACACAACACGGCTCATTAGAACCGGGCCGTGGGAAGTCGTAGCGAATAGTGATGCCCGAAATTTGTGTCATAAAAATATCGATAAAATGTCAACAGAATTTGATTTCGGGGTGGTCGTGTCTAAAAATTTTCTATAAAAATAAAACAAAGTAGTTATCCTACGTGTAAATACGCCACTTTTAATTGTTGAGTGGCTGGACGATTTCAAATATGTTTGGATTTGTTTTCGACTGAAATATCGTAAAAAGTTTATAGAAATAAAATAAAATTATAGAAATATCTGTTTAAAACATCATGTTTGATGTTGAAAGGTTGAACGAAGATTGTCGGATATTACATGAATGAGGTGTTGTAGTACAATGCTTAAAGACATAATCACTATTATTATTATAATTATAAATTAAATAAGTACCATAGATTAAGTTTTAACATTATTTTCGAATATGAATTTATAAAATAAAAATATGCAATTATAATTTTTGAGGTTACAGAACAACTCTGTGTTTACGAAAAGCAAACCTCGGAGCTTTTTAATTTCATTAGAAATCACGCTAATCAACATGATTTAGTTTAGGGATCTGTTTTGGGTAATATAGATTTATGAATGGAAAATTTAAATAAACTAGATTTCACTCGGATAAATTGTTTCAACGAACGTAAATACGTTTGTTATTACAGAGAAACCGAAATATTTGTAACAGGGTATGTTGAGAGACAAAACACAGGGGTTTTCAAACGGAATGCGATGGTTTTACTGACTGTTTAACTACAGTTCATTAGCATTAACTGGTAAAATATTATAAACAAAGTGACTGGTAAGCGTGTAGATTCTTTTGAAATTGTTGAAACATATAAAAATAAAAACTTAATTGAACTAAATGTTAGAAATAGTTGGTTGCCGAGCTAAGAAAATTTACATCGTGACGAAGTATTTTTTTCTGTCCATGGGCATATTATAAGACAAAATGATTAATAGGTATATTATAAGAAAAAAAAATCGTCTAATTTTTCTCTTTCTATTGGTAGAATTTTTTACGATTGACATATTCATCAACTAAAATATTTAATGACTGATGTCAATTGTTTAGTAAAACGATATGTATATGATATTTAATAATTTTTTGACAGTCAAAATTGTCGACAAGCTTCAAGCCCTAACTTGATTGCGGCGCAGGCCTAACAAACCGCAGCGACTGAATGCATGCGAGCTCTCAGAGAACGTGTCTCAGGTAGATCATGGAAACAACCTAGTTTCCTGTCATCTCATCTGAAGAGACCTTGATTCTACTACTTTAAAAAAAAACGATAATCCTCTTTCCTGTTTCGTGGAGTGGCTCGTGTATTTGGGTAGATGATTCAAAATTCAAAATGTTTTTATTCATGAAATGTATGTACATAATTTAAATTCCTTACCCTCAAACTGGACTGAGCGCCCGTGTCATGGAGGTTAGTTCCTTCCAATGACTAAAATTAGAATTTTGTACATCAGTTCATAGGACTACAATTTGAAATATTTGTGACATGCATTAATTTACTTATCTTAACAAAATCAATTATTAATTATTATCCTAATATTATTAAGGTTGATCTTAGTACCCAATTTTAACTATAAACGTTCTCGAACTGATGCTTCATAAGAATTTAAATAAAATAAGCATGTGTTCCAGTATCCGTTAAACTGAAAAAAATATTATTATCTGAACGTCGTATAGTATGATCAAAACTTAAAAAGAAAATGTAACAGTTACCGTAACATCAATTTTAACCAAGTACAATTTCATGCGTACAGGCATATTTTTTATTCTTCTTGAGGTGCTTCTTTCTCTAAAACTGATTGGCAAACAAACAAGCTCAACATAATATTTTAAACGGACCTTTGCCAAACAAAACAATAAATATTCAGCAGCAATGAGATCCCAGCCCATTCCCAAATGTTAACCAAGATTTCTTTCCGTAACCAGCGATTTCCTCCGCGCAACTATAGCTTTGATATTAGTAGTATACAAGACAGGCTTTAATAACTAACCGAAAATCTGTTCACAGCTCAAGTACGACTTACTTAACACAATTTAAACTTGCTCACATTATCTATATCTGGAGATCTGAGACGGAACTTACGCTCGTCCCGTACATAATCTCCAAAGCGACATTACTGGGAAAAGTTCAACTTCCCTAAATGTTGAAACTCCGCTTTTTACGACAGTTAGTCGCCTGACTTCACTTTTTGCGCGTTAATGGCATCAGGAATCTGTGTTTTGTAATACTTGTCTACTTAATTTAAAATAAAATAAACCAATTTAATTAAAAAACCCTTTTTTACTGAGTATATAAAGTCATCTGACTAAAAGTTACACTTGACTTAGATTTTTTTTTTGAATTTTTATACATATACTATTTGTTAACCACGACATTAACTTCTTTAAAAAAATTAAAAACGAACCATAGCGGTTGCATTTTAGGGTGCATGAAGATTCTACTTGGCCGTCAAACATCGTAGGTACATATGTTGTAATTATGTAAGTATGTACTGTATGACCTAATTTAAAAACTTTAAACATCACACAGTAGTTGTTATATAACATTACTTAAAACGTGAGCAAAAATGTTGCGTATAAATCGACTCAGTGAGTCATATATAAAATCTACCGGCAAGAGATTGTTTACTAAACTGCTATAAGTATCTATATCCTGACTCATTCATTCATGTATAGGCAACGCAGAGTAGAAACGGCTGGTCCTAGGTATATGCAATTTGAAAGGTGTCTTTATTTTAGTACGTAGACGTGAACTAAAAACGAATTTTTGAAAATTCCACCCCTAAGAGGGTGAAAGGGTGTTAAAAGTTTGTATGAAACTTCTTTATTTTTGAACTTCTAGCAATGAAATTTGAAATATGTGTTGTTTATTTAACAATAATGGTATCAATATTTATTTTGACAGGGGTGAATTAAGTGTTTATAATAGGGTCGAAAGTTTGTATGGATAGTGCTTTATTTATCAAGTTAAAGTCTTGAAACTTATTATAGTATAGTTGTTTATCAAGTAGTTAAAAATTCAATGATGAAACCCTTACGAGAAGTGTAATAAGGGGGATGCCACTGGGGTAGAAAGTTCAAACTGAAAATTTTGTGACGCGAAAAGTGACCTACACGCGGGCGGAGCCGCGGGCAACTGCTAGTATTACTATTACTATTATATAATGAAATGATTTCCTCGACAGTAAAAATTATATAAAACATATTTTCACATCTATACGCTCACAGCTTTGACCACTTTATTCGAGAACAATCTTTGTCGCTGCGAAGCGCATTTAAGAATAACAAATTATCACTCCATTATTATTCGGTTGCATTATGCAGGAGCAGCGCGCTGAAGCATTGCGTCCCGCTCATCGAGCAGTCTGCTGTCGACCTTCATGGACGAATCACACAGGAGCCGATAATTGTGAAAATATTTTTACTATACTTACCTACTAACCTCAAGAATTTATCATTACAAAGTGATCAAAGCTAAATATAGAGATCCTGTGAACGCTTCCCGTTAAAATATCGTAATTCGGATTGGTAAGCTATTATACTAATTATATCTTCTGTAAGCAACAGTAAGGTTGGAGATTTGCATTCTCTATTTTGCTTTATGTTACGAATGCTATGTGAAATGAATTCAAGAGAATTTAAAAAAAGACGGGAATCATCGCCATCGCAATATCGATTCGTCGGACCTTTTTTTATGGTAAGGAGCCGCTAACCCGCACTTGGTCAACGTGGTGGATTATGGCTCTCTCCTAGTGAGGGAAGGCCCCGAGTCCCAGCAGTGGGAACGTGTAGTGGGCTGTTAATGCTTATGAATCAGGGATTGCACCGAAATATAATCGTAATTGTGACGACCTCGTTGGCGTTAAGGTTACCGTTTTTTTTATGATGGATAGGCAAGCGCTTGATCGTAACTCACCTGATGTTAAGTCATGTTGCAATCTAGGGTGGAGCGCGCTTGCCTAGAAGAAACTGATTCACTCCGCTGCCAACTGGACTGCCAATCAGAAGGTTCCGGGTTCGATTCCCGGCCCGGCCAACATCTTTGTGCTTAACTAAATTTGTTGGCTGTGGGTCTAGGTGTTAAATATATATCTAGTTATATAAAATATGTATGTATATGTAGTATATCAGTTGCGTTAGCTACCATAACACCAACTAGAAATGGTTCAGTGTGGGGTTAAACAGCCGTGTGTGAAATGTGTCGTAATATTATTATATTTTATTTATTAAATCACATTATTTTGTTGTAGGTTTCCGCTGCCGTATCTTGTTGTCTGCGCTGTGCGTCACCGTTCAAGGTCGCGCATCGTTACTTCAAGGCGACGCTTAAAATAGCTACAATCACTTAATAGCAGCATTCTCACTACATTTCACATATCGCCATAAGGAAAATGGAAAATAAAAAAGTTAATTATTACATTTTCGCCAAAGACTCTGTAGGACTAATGGCCTTTACGCCGACCTATCAGAGTATAATGGTGAGGATTTTTGAAAAATTCAAAGAAACAGTAAATAACTTTGAGGAAAAGCTATTGAAAGACGGCAACCCAAAGAAAGAGATGAAAATAATTTGCATGAATTGGGGAGATGCACCCAACGAAAGTGACGAGAACATATCAGTTGATAATCATCACATGCAAGACGGTGTGGCCAACGAAATTAGGCCAATTGTTTTATGGCTAAAACAGCATTACGAAATCAGTGACGGATATGAAAACATCAAGTTGATCCAGGTGGTTCATTCGAGACCTGGAAGAGTTAGTGTTGTGAGTTATGGTCATAACCCGGGATCAATGTTTCCAGGCCTTTTGGCATTTTAGTTATTTTATTCGTTTGCCAGATATTGACCATAATCAGCGAACTAGAATAAACGGAAGAATAACTCCTTACAATTGCCGCTTAGAATTTGGATCCATTTACGCACACAATTATACTGCTATCCCAACTAAACACACAAACACAACGCACAAAAACAATAGCTGTCTTGCCCCGCCCACCGCGGTTTTTTACACGCGTAAAATACCGCGGTGGGGTGGAACCATTTTATCGGCCAAGTTACTTTTCTATTTATTCTAGTTCGCTGCCATTAATATACTAAACCTGATTGCCCGATTAAACTACATTTACAACTACGTAACAATTGATACAGGCATATTGATATTTCACTGCTGCTTTCATTATCATTGGTTATGTCTAACTAGAAAATAACAGTAAAACACATATTGCGGTGACTATATTGGCAAAAACTCAATCAAAATCCTCTATTGGCTTCTGTACCTCAAGACTGAAGAAACAAATCAGTTATGTTCGGAGTAAAGAAAGCAATTATTTGATAAAACTTACATATTTCATATGTCCTACTTTTTAAGAAAATTATTTGACAGCTAGTATTGCTGATGTGTCTTATTTCTAAATTGAGAGATATCTGAACAATAATAACAACATCATATCAGTACGTGCCAGCGCACGAAAACAAATATTTTTTTTTAAAACAGGATAATTTTGTAAGCGTGACAGTTGTAATTTTTATTTTTTGAATAAAACACTATGTATGCATTGTTTTGTGTTTATTTTTGTTACCCTTAAATAGCTGACATTTAAAAGTGATTGAAACATAGGACTATGTTACTACCAAAACATATTTTGACTCGTTGGAGTAATGGTTACCATGTCGGCCTGCCAACCAGAGTGACCCAGGTTCGATTCCCGGCACGGCCAACATCTTTGTGATGAACTAATTTTGTTGCCCGTTGGTCTGGGGTTAAATAGGTATAAAGTATGTATGTATGTATATGTAGTAGATCAGTTGTGTTAGCAACCATAATACAAACTAGAAATGGTTCAGTATGGGTCTAACCATCTGTGTGTGAAATGTGTCCTAACATTTATTTATTATTATGAAAATATTTTCATTCTTCAGATTCAGAATTAACTTAAGTGGGAAATCAAAAGAGAGTAGGTGAAAATCTTTTGAATGTGAAACACAGTTGTTGTGCATTGTTATCCTTCATAACTACATACATAATTATATCATGCGAGATCGAATCATTTACTTGTACGTCGATATAAATAGGTTTTATCCATCCAATGGTAGATGGCGCACCACGCCACTAGCTTCATGTGTTGAATTTTTCCTCATAAAGTAGATAGTATTTATAACATACACTCCAACATTTATAGATACGATGAACACATCAAGTCTTTATCTAATATAAAAGGGTTTGCTGAAACGGTGATCATAGCTATATTTGACATATATTAGCAATACATGTCATAATAATTGGCCAAGTGAGAGTTAGGCTCGCGCATGAAGGGATTCGTACCATGTTTGTATGGGAGCCCCTCTTAAATATTTATTTTATTTAAATTATTTGATAGTTAATATACATTTATATATTTTGTGAAAATTTTAAGTGTCTAGCAAATACCATTATTGATAAAAATACGAAAAAAATATATTAGCCAAGTGCGTGTTGGACTTGCGAAGAAGGGTTCCGTATAATTGTTGTATGGGGGCCCCCTTAAATATTATATTTTATTTTATTATTTTAAAACGCTGCACAAAGGCTCACAAAATTTAGCCTAATTTAAATACAATCAATTGGGATAGAAATTGATAATTTGACAACCAGGGTTGTGACATGGCTGTCGTGGTTACATTAAAATAGTTTAAGTATTTATGTCTTAGGCTGCGAAGTTTTCTAATCCACCCTCGTATGTTTGTTGTATGGGAGCCCTCCTCAAATATGTATTTTATTTATTTTTTATAATTAAATTTAATGGCTAATGTATATTTATGTATTTTGTGAAAATTTTAAGTGTCACTTACAGTTATTGATGTATAGCAAAAAAAATACAAAAAAACACGTTTATTGTATAAGGACTCCCCTTAATATTTTTTATTTTGTTATTTTTAGTATTTGTCGTTATAGCGGCACGGGAAATACATATCTTGTGAAAATTTCAGCTTTTTAGCTATTACGGTTTCTGAGATACAGCCTGGAGATAGACAGACAGGCTTAGTAATAGGGTCCCGCTATTTTTAGTGTGTCGTCTCTTGGTATCGGAGGGCAGGAATTAAATCTGGTCGACGCACTGGCCCAGTAAGTATGTAAAATGAAACAATTAGACATTTCACTGTAATTATGCTCAAAGAAAGTTGGAACATAGGTAGTTCAATAGAATGCGAAAATTATATTTTATAGCTTTTTTTTAAATAGCTCGACAACCGCTTTTACTTTCAACCCGCTCCTAAGGTCCAAACCAACTTTTCGAATATGAGTAATGAAAAAATAATTTTATGAGAAAAGTTGGCCACTCTTCTTAAGTAAATGAAAATATTGATAGCCGTAATCGAGCAAAAGCTCAGTTTAACAAAGTTCCAAATTGAATTTGAGTTTAACAAAGGATTACCTTGAACTCGACTTTGATTAAAGTTTACGAGCCGTTTGTTTAAATTGAAATGAATTATTAATATTAAAGCTTTAGGCATATTTTTGGCTGATCTGTGCCTCTTGTGGTTGTAATCAGTCAAATAATAATACAACAATACTACAATATTAACACAACTAACTCGAATGTGTAAGTTGCTTTATATTAGTATATAAATGTTTGGAAATTAATAAAAAACTGTTGGTAGACTAAAAAAAAAGAAAACATTTATCTTGGACTGCTATTATAATAAATATAAAATGCAATTTTGCACATAAACAAGATTACTGATAATTCAAGAGAGATAAATTTTGTACGATAATCCTTTTAAAAGATACAATTATATTTGCATCAAGACAAACACCTTTTGTTCTTAAAATCTTGGATATTCACGAGGAAACCATAGCATGATGGTAGGGCATTTACTAGTGCTCGCCTGGCTAGCAATCATCATCGAGTTCATCAAAAATCTATCGCCAAGCAGCTAACAGTACGAGTATGTTCTGCAGCTAGTAATACCAGACTAGACATGCTCCACTTAAGGCCAGAGCGTCGTTAACTCGTGTGGTTAAGCGCCCTACTGGTCAAATGCCTAGCTGCAAGGAGTAAAAATTAAAAAAAAAAGACAAATGGTTTTTTTAAACATTTTATCACAGGTTAACATACTATTTGATTTGCGGCTTTTTTACCACCACTAACCCTGTATATCCTACTAATATAATAAATGCGAAAGTTTGTGTGTATGTGTGTGTATGTTTGAAACCTCTTCACGCTCAAACGACTGAACCGATTTTGATGAAATTTGATGTGAAGATAGGTTAGACCTTAGAATAACACATAGGCTACTTTTATCCCGAAAACAATTGTGGTTCCCGTGTGATACGCAAATAACATCAAAATATATATATGTTACTTCACGCTCGAGCGGATGTACCGGTCTTGATGAGATTTACTATGAAGATTGGTTAGACCTTGGATTAACACATGGGCTACTTTTTTCCCCGGATTAGCGCGGGTACCACCGCGGGGCGCAACTAGTGTGATAAATGTTGCAATATAAAACTAGTAAAACAATGACTAGTAAAAAAGACTGAAAAGCTTTTAAAAGCTGTTGGGAAATGACCACTCAAAAGCTTGCACCACAACGCCACGCATCGTTTTGCTTGGAAGCTCATTCATCAAACCCAATATTGAAATCTGTGTAAAAGCGTTGAAGTTTCAATAAAGCTTTGCTGGAAATCTAGCGTTATACCTACTTATATGTACATAAAATAAAGTGAATTTATAAAAGTTTTCAGAATATATAGGTTATATAAAAAAATAACGTTTACTGCTTACTACTACTATATGACTATTTTTTTACCTTCGACGAGAAAATACATTTTATAAATCGACGTAACCGTGAGATAGACACACAGCATATTTGGGTAAGTAAATTACTAATCCGAAATGTCTACCACCAATAATTTACTGACAAGTGGTTTCAAATTGTTTTATTTAAACGTTTATAGGGCAAATAAAAAAATCGCTCTGTTAGTAGAAAAAAAATGAAAACTCGTATGAATAATCATACGAGATTTTTTTCACCTTGTCCAGGCCAGACAGAAAGAGGCCGAATGAGCTGACTTTCGTGCCGTGGAAGGAAGATAAGTGCCTTTAGTTTTGATCACATGTAACAGCACTGTTGGCTCTAGTCACCTCGGTCGCACCGTCCACTCACCGGCGACTGCAGCAAAATAAGACGCTATACAGAGGCGCCACAAGAATGCCAATGTATACTGTCTATTTGTGCCCGTAGCTTTTGAAACCATGGGTTGTTGGGGTTCTGAGGTCAAGATTTTTATAGCAGAAATTAGGCGTAAACTAAGAGAGATGTCGAGTGAATTCCGTTCCAGATCCATACCTGGCGCAAAGGTTTTATCCATCGCCATACAATTCGACTATGCTACGTGTGTTATGGGTAACTTTCCATCAGATTCTGTCCGGAGTGGTCTTCTATATTAGTTATGTGGTTTTCTAAATCCGTTACTTGTCTCGCTTATAATTGGTTGTAGATTTTTTTTTAGTTTTTATTTTGTATTAATTTGTATTTTTTATCTTTTCAATATTTCTTTAATTTCTTGTGATTAAAGTAAAAAAAAGTTAAAGTAAAATATGTTAAATAGTTTACCTTACAAACTATGTAGTTAGTGAAAATAAGAACAAATTTTCTTTCCATATTCTACAAATAGGACGATAATTTCTAGTAAAAATTCATCCTTCTCACAGCATTTACCGAAAACTAAATCGTGTTCCGAAATAAACATTTCGATACAGAAATATCGAAGCGTGCGATTGCTAAAAACCTTACAAAAGCATCTGGTGTGATCGTTCGGAACGCGCCAGATGCTTGACATCAAGACGTTATAGCGGGTAATCCAGCTCACATGTTCCCCGAAAAACGATCGCGCGTGCGATGACATATCGATCAGGAAGCTCTCCAGATATTGACATGCCGATGTAGAAAGCACGCATAAGAAATATTTTACCGTCAAAATTTATTTAATACACGTTTAACCCAAATGATTTCAGAATAGACAGCTGCGCGAACATAACGCCGAGTGTGCTAACGTTTAACGTATAGCGCATAGCGAGGAAACTGTGTATTTTAGCAGAACCATAATTAGACAAACAGCGTGAGTAATCATGTAGCCGCGTACCTGTGCCGGGTCGAGTGTTAATCCTAAATACGGGGCAGCCTTGCGTTCAGTTTACACTAACTTCTCAGAAACTCAGTCGACTGACGCAATTCCGGCAGTGGATCTCGCTTCGTTCCGAATTTGCGCCACTTCGAGCTAATTTCCGAGCGTCACTTTGTTCTGTATTCAATTTCCGATATTGGCCATTCACGGGGTTCTATTTCCAAACCTATTTATTGTTTTTAAATTCAAAATTAATAACAGTTAAAACTTTTTGTTTGTTTGTTAAAACTTTCAGCGCCTATTACAAGCTGCCAGTATTTAATGAATGCGTTTAATAAGACAGAAAAAGAAATAGAAAAGGTTGTGCCAGGCAGCTAAATTAAATTTCACACCGGGATTAACGTGAATTACGCAATTAGGGAAAATAAATTACGATTTGGACTCCGAGGAGAAGCAAAAAGCGAGGGAAAAACCTGTTGAGGAACTAAATCAAGAGAATGCGAAAACATTTTAGTGCAATAGAAAAAGTTAGTACAATGGCATAATCTATTCTATTTTAGCTGGATAAAACTCAGCTGTTTCATTTCAAAAGCATAGGTTATTTAACTTTATTTCAGCCTTTTGAATTTCTAAATGTGCCATGCAATTTAGGGGAAACGGGCATAAAGTTTATAATTCATGGGAATAAAATGAGAAAGACAATGATTGATACGCAACGGCAGGGAAACGTAGCGTTTTCCTTGAAAGCCTCCTTCCATCAGTCCCGCCCTCGCGCTGCCTCCGGCCGAATATTAAATTTGCTTCATCTGTTACAAACGGCAACGTTTTGGCATCCATGTCAAGACAAAGGTCACAACTCACAATAGATCTTCGGTATTCTATTTATTCTCGTTATTCAAATAATGGTTTGAATGGCGATGTTACGCTCCTGTTTCCTGTTATGAAAATTATCTACTGGTAATCTTTTGTTACGCAAGTATTTTTCTGGAGAGGTCTACTTATTTCATGCTACTTACGAGATACAACTTACTAAGAGTAAATTATATTCGGTTTAGTTTGATTAAAAGATTATAGTTCTAGAGTATACCGATCAAGTAGCTAAACAAGTATTAAATATGAGTTTGCAATACAGCTACTGACAATCATATATTGAGAATAATAACTTACAAAAAATTGTAGTTTTGTCGTTTCTTATATGTATGTACTACATATGTCATGATGACTTACCTGCAAAGACAAAAAAGCTCGTTAGTACAAAATAAATATATGTATAAACATATGCATATATAATAACATGTGATCGTTCCCTCTAACAACGATAATATGACAATGATGAATTAAAAAATAGCAAGCATTACAATAATTATGTTAAAACCTCGAAACTTCAATTTAATAAAATGATGTCTCTTAATTATCTTCTACTATGAGTGATATGTATTATGAATAAGTACATTTACCGTCGTCATCATAAAAAGCAAGTATTTCACTGCAAATAAAAGTATCAAAATACCATAACTTATAGTTCGAGTGTTTCCAGGCAGTTTAGAGAGGAGCAAAAAGAAGGACGAATTAAAAAATAAGAGAAAAAATACAACACCAACGACAGATGTCGCTGCATCGCCGGTGAAGGATGAGAACAGGTGCAACGGAGCTAGGGTTGCCATACATCATATTAAATTCCATATACTATATTATTATTGTTATTTTAATACTTGTGTTCGGGAAGATAAATTGGAGAGTTTCAAATAAATGCATTTAATCGATTCGTTTGTGTTACAGGCTTTTACAAAAATATTGAGATGAAATGCTTTTGAATATTAATATGATGACTGTTGTGCGAATTAACTAATATGCACATTTGCATGATACTCAAAATTTAAGTGTATTGTTTTAAAAGCGTATTATTTAAATCTTTGGGACATGTGTTTCAAATAAGCGGATTATACAGTACGCTTAAATTATAAATAAAAAAACGTTCTTCATATTTCGTTTTATATACGAAATATTATTCATGCTCACTCCACTCAACTAAAACTTAACTTATAATAGTTCAAGGGTGCCCAAAATGCTGACAGCATTGCCACGAAATATTTAACATATAATATATATTTAACATTCTTTTAGCTTTTAAAAAGTACCAAAAATTTACGAAAAACATATACAGGTGAAATTTTCTCAGAAAATTTAAGCTCAACAGAGCTTAACTATTCTGAATTCTCAAATGCAACCCTATTACCGAATATACGAATCCTCAAAACAGAGACCGTGATAGGTTTATAGGTTCAACAATTTGGCAAGCCACGCAATTAGTCGCTAATCGTTATAGTTTCCTAGCAATTTGTGCAAATGACGCGGCCGTCGTTGCCGACTGCTCTTTGGTTAATGAGCTATGGACGCAGTAATGGCCGCATCGATTGTTATCACCGGCTAAGGATCACTAATTAATGCGGGACATATAACAATTAACGATATTGATACGCGATCACGGTGATAGGTCCGATGGGCTTCTAATTAAAACGTTTAATCTTTACGTGCATTTGGCAAATTAAATATAAGATGCCAAAATATCACTATTTTGTTGATATTTGAGATCTGTCTGTTTGTCTTATGCCATTCAGCTCTTTGTTAAAACTAGCATTGTGTTAATTGACGACCTCGTTACAATGATTACCATGCCGGACTGCCAGCCACAGGGTCCCAGGTTCAAATCCCGGCACGGGCAACATCTTTTTGATGAACTAAATTTTGTTGGCTATCGGTCTAGGTGTTAAATATGTATCAATATAAAGTATTTTTTCTATGTAAATGTAGTATATCAGTTGTGCTAGCAACCATAATACAAACTAGAAATGTTTTAGTAAGGGACAAACCAGCCGTGTGTGAAAAGTGGTCTTATATTTAAAAAAATTGACCATGTGAGTGGTTTCAAAATTATGTGATTATGAAATCTTATTAACGTAATTATTATCTTAATAATCTTATTATCATTACATTTTGAAAAAGAAATAATATTAAGTGATAGGTTCGCCTATTGTGGCACACTTTTTTGTTTGCTTTTCTTTTACGTAAAGTTGTTTCCTATGTACTTTGTGTCCAAATATTTTTCTCTCTGTATTTGGTCTCTAGTAAACTCTATGATAATTTTAAACACAGTCAAATAAAAAGAGTTGTAAAAGGATAAACTGAATAAAAATTAAATAACGTAATATAGTTGACAGCCCTAAGCTAAGGTTGAGGCATCGACAGGCGGCCGCATCTTGGCCCGTGCTAATCGACCCACTAATCGGTCGGCTGCCGCTGCACCGACCGGCTCGTTATCTCACTCTACAACTCGCGTCTCACTCGATATTTATCGTCTGTATTTAATTCACAGAATCAGAAAGTTACCGACTTAAATACCAACCGGAATTACACCCCATATTTTTGTTATGTAATTTGTATTACGAATGTATGTTAACTGTACAATTGGTTAAGAAACTGTCGATGAATGTGTGATAAAAAAATCTACTAATATCATTTTGACGATTGCGTTGGCGTAATGGTTACCATCTTGAACTGCCAATCAGAAGGTTCCGGGATTTGTTGGCTGTCGGTCTGGGTGATAAATATGTAGGTATCTATATAAAATATGTATATTATATCTTATATCAGTTGTGTTAGCAACCATAATTACAAACTAGAAATGGTTTAGTATGGGGCTAATCAGCCATGTGTTAAATGTGCCGTAATATTTTTTTATTATAACATGTGATATAGCTGTACATTAGACAAAATTTACAGGAATAAAAAAATAAACAGTCAAATTATTCACAGAACACGGCACACGCTGTATTCGTTATTATTAAATAATTTAAATGCCTGTGTGAGAAATGCATCAACCTGTACCTGATTATTCTGTTGCATATTTTTAACACCAATAGGAGAAAAAAGCATTTTTAAAGTGACAGGAAATAAGAAATGAAAGTGGTGTCACAAATAAACACCAACGCCAACCGTCTCGCGGAATTTCAAGCGAGAAAAGCTTCTTATAAACACCGGGAAGCTGAACAAAAAAGAAATTAAGGCTGTAGCCAAATATATTGTAATATAAAGCAATCTCAACAAAGACATTCCGCGAGTCCGGCTTACATCCCCCCGCGTGCGGTAAACGCCCCCTCACCAGCCGTTGTTTAATTCCATTAAACCACCCCTTTTATCTTTCCCCACTATTGGATTACTGAACAAAATGGCTTGCAAGAGACACACGCAATCTTTCGCCTTTGCCATTACTTCACCTCTATTCGCGATAGCATTTTCTGCCTCATCAGTGAAAAGAGCTTCGTGGATGCTTTTGTGACCAATTTGGCACGTTATCTTAGATCTTACCTCTATTTCTGTATAACATTTGCTAATGTATTGGTATATATATTTTTTTTTAAGATAAAAATATTCTTTATCACTCTATATCTAATTCATAAATATAATATACCGCTCCGGATCGTACCTAGCGCAAAGGCTATCCATAGCCATACAACGCGGCAATGCCACGAGCGTTATGGGTACCTTTCCGTCAGGTTCTATCCGGAGTGGCATATTAAATTAATTTTATGAGTGTTTTTTTTTATTAGTTTTTAATATCTTAAACTATATTGTACATAATAAACGTCGGTATTTATTGGTATAATTGAAACCTGAGAATAGCAAGTTTTAATTAGTCTACACGTGTAAACACCGCAACAAACACATTGTTGAGGTTAACTACAAACACACACGGCACTTTAATCATTGTTTTAATCGTTAGCACGTCACCCACCGCGCCTGAGGCTGTTCCACTGTTTCGTTAACTCACAATTAAAACAGAACTTAATCAACTGCCGAGTACCTGAGAATCTCACTTTGATCTCACCGTAAGGTTGTTTCAAAGGCACCTCGGTGCGGGGGACATATCCATGCACCACTTTAATCACTATAGCGTAAACAAACGGTTTCGATTCAATTTAAACTCGTACGTGAACCGAGCTCTAGCAACCTGCCAAAGTAACAATGGTGTAGTTAAACCGACGTCAAATTGAAATAGTTGCTAGGTGTCGACTAATCGCGCGACTCATTTGGTTTAGGCATCTCGCAATTTGGCGCGAATTATGGTGACAACTGTAATGGCTTAGCTTAACAACTCGGAAAGTTTTATTAACCACTCGAAGTCTTTGTAGCGGTAAGGAAATAAATAGAACAATCGCGTTTTATTATTTTTCATAGAAAGATTATAAAGACTGTTAAAAACAGTTGAAATAGAATATTTAATTTCACCCCGGTAGAACCAATCGGGGATAAAGTAAATTGCCTGGGAAAAAAATGTTTGCCATAGATTTTCATAGAACTTATCTTCAGTCAACTTCTTGGCTTAATGAAGCTGCCCAAACACAAGATACAGAAGTTGGTCTAACAGACATAAACCCGTACATAGAGCCGTAGCCGCGTCACTAGGAAAACTTCACGCGTACGACACCCATCAAAGTGATAGTCAAAGTTCGCGCTCAGGTCGATTAAGGTTAGTAACGCAACTAATTTCTAATATGTTTGGTTAACGGCTCTTATATGACTTCCCCTTAGCTGGCAAATTTTCATCGAGTACGGGGGCATAGTTTGCAAACTAACTTAGCACTTTGATGTTAATCTGGGAACGCCGTTCGATAGATCAGTGACACGCTGCGGGTACAAATGGAATTATCTCTGTAGTCTAACAATTAACTACTTACGCGGCCGATTACGAACTTTCTATCTATATTATATACGTTTTTTCTATCTATATGTCTGTTTATAAATAGAGATATCCGCTTCTCGACACGCCTGCCAGATACATGATATTAATTGACTATTCAAAAAGCGAGTGTGGCTAAAAAAGCTATTGTGGCTTGGTGGTAAAAACGTCGGCTTTCAATCAGACGACCTCTGGTTCAATCCCGGCCCTACACCAATGACTTGTTTTTCGAGTAATTGTGTGGATTTGCAAAACATCGTGAGGAAACCGACACGTTTAAGGCCTGCAATATTCGAAGACGTGTGCTATCCGTCAACACGGATTTGGCCAGCGGATTATGACCTATACCTCTCTCCTAATGAGAGAAGGCCCCGAGTCCCACAGCTGATAGATTTTTTTCTTCTGTTTTTTATTATCATTCTTCTATAATATATCAGATTAAATATTAAACAATACACTGAATAAATATAAAGATTAATATTACTTACATTATTCAAATTATATTAATTACTTTTTTTATATATACACATACGACGTACTTATATAAATGCGTTTCAAAGCTGTTTTCTACATTTCTAGGTTAATTCCAGTATAAGTTAATGCCAAGAATAATTTGCAATTGACATAGAGAGACAACGCATACATTCTTAGTTCATCATTGGCAGTAGACGGACAAGAAGGGAACGTGAGGGCACGTGTTTAGAATAATTGGATTTAGGGTTGACACTATCATCAATCTTGTTTCCAGTATACCTTATAATATACATATGTATATTCATGTTACTTTGTTGACCGAGTTGGTCAATAGATATTGGCTTGGTTTATTGAAAAGGCTCTACCAAGTTTCAAATACAAAATCGGTTTCTTTCAGTTGTATCTGTTTAGTTTCCTGCACATTACTTTATTTATGATGTAGGGATGTAACTAGGTATATGTATATTTTATTACTTTGATATAAGACAGATAAGCGGGAGCTACTGCGCACTACGATTCAGGCAGTCATTACTGGCCTTGTGTAGGGCGCATGGCATAACTGGCTGCATAATGTTGATTGTAACTAAACGATATACGTACCTATGCATTGTGAATTAACTTATGTAGCCGTGATTGTAACATACTCTACTGTAAAATAAACGTTTTATTTATTTATTTATTTTATCTTATATATAAAATTTCTGTGTCACAGTGTTTGTTACCGTACTCCTCCGAAACGGCTTGACCGATTTTTTCCAAATTTTATATGCGTATTCAGTAGGTCTGAGAATCGGCTACTGTATATTTAGATTTTTGATTTTTTATTTTTTTTAAGGCAAAACAACGTTTACCGGGTCAGCTAGTTTTACAATATAAATAAAATATCAATAGTTTTATATTTTCACAAATCGAACCGAATGTTAATTCGAAGTGTTTATTAATAATTAATCTCCTGCAGTCAATCATCAACCAAAGTACCGTCTACTTTAAAATATTTGTCTATGTATTAAAACACTAAAGAATAATTAAATAAACGTTTCGGTTAGGGTTACCGCGGCAGCCCTACTTCCAAAGCATATCAGTTGCGTGCCATGTGCCATATCGGCGCTGTCCACTCACTTTCTGCGACCACGCGTCGCATAGCATCGCCTTAATTAAGGCGCGGTTGTAAAGTAGGTGGTCGCTACACGAAGAGCTACATCTTAGTTTGTTCTCTATTTACGTCAAACAAAAAACAATCAGAATCATAACAATTATAAATTGTAAATGTTATCAAACAAGTTTTTTTTTACTTTACTATTTAAAAAATATAAATATTGCAATGAGGCCTTTAAGAAATATGACTTGAATACCTAAATATTTGACTACCTCAGTTATTATATGGTAAAGAGCTACAATTATTACTACGTGAAACTCACATGTTTAATCTAATAAATACTAATTGAAATTAAAAGCTACCAAGTTAATAAACTAAAAATGTACCCATTTTAATAATTAAATATACATAAAATGCTTAATATAGTGGTACTAAAGTGCAATGAAAATGGTGCAATCTCAATGAGATTGCACGGATATGGCACTTAATGACACGGTTAATCAATAGACAAAGTCACTAATTCAAAGGCATACCAATGAAGTGATTTACTGTAATATCGAATGAATCATAGACGAAATTAACTACAAAGCCAATACTTATATTTGATATATAAATTCTAAATGTATTTATTACACAACAAAATTACAATTTATTGTCTTCAAAATCAATTGATTCCACAATAAAACAATTAAAAACTTAATAGCTCGTTGTTTTTTATTTGTCCATTCGATTCGGTGGTAACTCGATAGAAAATCGAACAAACCGATGGAAGCAATCAATCACTAGCGTTGATACAATTAATCGGTAGGTCGAAAGCAGCCCCTGCCGCGTCGGCGCCGGCGGTTTTACAACCCTTTGTGATGGAATCACTTTGATCGGGCGATCGGAACACAATCGCTAACACAGGAAGGCCGTAATCAGCAACCGATTGTCACCCGCCACGTGCTCGCAACGCGGAATATTGCGACGTTCATCGATAACTCTACTCATACTTAGGTTAGGTACGAGTATAATTATGTTACCTCAATTACCTCGGAGATTTATATTTTGTGCTACATTCAACGATATAATATCGGTAGCGTACCTAATCATTTGGATTAGGTCCCCATTGTTAGAGGCCGACGCGACGTGAAGAGCTGAGTCGTAAGCTCTCCTAAAGCTCTCTCGACGACAAGCTTTTGTACAGTACCAATTTCAATCACGTCCTTGAAAACGTTCTTTGAACTTTTCCCGGTCACAAATCAAACGGTTCAAAAATCGTAACTTCGTTCTCGGGGGCATCTCGAATCGCTGCGACTCGAGTTGGACGAGCGTCCTCGAACGTGCCCGAACCTCGAATATAGAGCACCAATTACTTACAAAAACGTCCCAGCTCGGTGAGTATTAAAGCCACATCCAATTTCCATCTGTATGAAATGAGTGCCACGTCTAATGTTGCCGAGTCATGCATTCTATAATCCCCCTCTCCGCCGCCAGTGAACCTCAATCTGCGCTGATTGAAACGTGGCGATGTGCTTACAGAGCGTTTCGGCTCCTCGCTGTAGACTTAAGCCAAGTTCACGAACAATTTTACCGAGGAAACAAACTTAAACACCAGCTTGTGGAAATGTTAGGAATAGCTTGGCGTCGCGTCCGATAAACTTAATAAGACCCGTCAACTTTCTTTTGCTCACCAGCTGATTAGTTTCGGACAAGTGGCCCTAAGTTTACTGACACTGGGTATTTTAGTTATTCGAAATTGTGGAGCAAGATTGACGAAAGCTATTGTAAAATATTGTTTTTTTTTAATTGCGTCAAGTTGTTTCAATATACAAGACCTAGAAATATGATCCAACATTAAGTTTAAAACTACTTATGTACTTTATATGATATTAAACTAAAAATCACGCAAACTAAAACTCCTTGGTTAAACGGGCGTATGATATATTCGAGCCGCGGAAATAAGAATAAGGTAGGTATAGGATAGACCGATTGAAACATCGAGACACCCCTAATCCTTTGATGGATTCTATCTTATACCGCCGCTGGAGGGTAAGGCAGGAAAGTGCACTCAAAAGGGAAGAAAACAAAAAAAAAAAACAATCTTTTGAGATCGAGCGAAAATGTTGTCAATCGAATTTCTACGAACAGATATTGCTCAATGTTAATAACTTAACTATGATTTATAAATAGATGGATTGTGCGCGCCGAGTATTTAATTTTTTAAGTAAGTAAGTATTAAGTCCTTTTTTAATATACATTTTGTCTTTTTTTAATACTTACAATATTCAAAATGAATGGGCAATATGACATACTCGTAGAAATTTGCTATACATACATGGTACTTCATTCACACGAGTAAATATACAATTGAGTCATCAAAATAATAACCTTATTCTAACGATTGCTTATTATCTATTTATTTAGCCGATGCTCAAGAGTCAATTTTACATAAATATGGCTAAAGGAAAAGTCGGTTATAATAAAATAATACAATGCCATTTTGATGATATGCATCGTGTGAATCGACTCTTAATTATATTTTAACTACTATGGAATTTGGATTTTTCAGAAAATGTAATTGTTTTTAAAAAAACGAGTACGTAATATGTTACTCACAAATCGTTTGCAGGCACTAATATACAAAAATATAAAAATGGACTTAATTATAATTATTAAATAAGCTATTTCATTTCCATGCAGTCAACGACCGAAGCATCGAGTCGCGCCGCTCGTCATCCGAGACAAATTGGTGTTACTTTTTCCAGCACTTTTTTAGCATTTACTCGTCACGACACGACCAAAGTGTCCGCTCTATCTCTCCAAAACGATTTTGTATAAAATATAATTAAAACAAGCACGTTTCAGTCGTAAAAACTGGTGAATTGCCCAGACTCCAACCAAGGTGCCGGTCTTTAGACGTGGTTGATGTGTGTTCATAAATCTGTTAATATTTAACCTAAAACGTGGTTAACTAACAAAAATAAGCATACTTAAAAATAAATCCTAACTCAAACGCGCGTTTGAATTCTCGCAACATATTTTAAGCTAATTGTCAATTTCTAGTGCTAACTATAACCGGACCAATAACTAAGCAAAATAAACTCACAATAAAGGAATTATGCCTTGTGCACATTCTTAAAGGCGACCGCACATTAAACGAACGCAAACAAGCCGCAAGACACGAATTTTCGATTTTTTGTGAATTGACACATCCCGCACTTGCCCACGTTGAAAAATTCGACTCAGTCCTCAACTTACTTGAAATCCATTCGTTTGGCACGCTTAGTTGCGGTTAATACTTAGCCACCTTTAATTTATAAGCCTATTTTACAATTGACGATTTAGTTTAGCTTCCGTACTTTAATATTTACACATAATAAACATTACTAGCTAACCCGTCAAACGTTGTTTTGCCTTAAGTAAAAATTTAAGGGTGAACAACCCTTATCACTTAGGTAAATAAAATAAAATTCATATAAAATTTGGTAAAGATCAGTCAAGCCGTTTCGGAGGAGTACGGTAACAAACACTGTGACACGGAAATTTTATATATAAGATATATATTTTACATATATTTCCACAATATCTGCAAAACGAACACAATTGAATATGTTCAGTATCATAAACTCGCACGTAATTACACCGGCGCTCTAGAGTAACCACTTTACAGACGCTGTGCGCACAATGTAGTCTGCACTGTTAACATGTATGTAACTGTTAACAGCAATAATAACTGTAACAGCAGCCAACTGCGGCAGACGTTACGCTTCGAGTCACTGAGCACAGCAGTAGAGCTCGTCAACCATCAGAGCGAGAGAGGGAAAGAAAAACGCGCGTGTAAAGGAAAATTACTACTGAACTGTAACAATAAAGCTTAACCAAGTTGTATAATCTTAAATATATTTGTAATAAAATAAATTATATAACTATGGCAAACGTAAACTTAATACAAAGTTATAAAAGGTATTGGTGGCGAATCTGCCGTACACACCTAAACTAAATTTAAAGAAGCCCCGTCTCTTTTCATTTTAAGTGGTCAGTAAGAGACGACACTATCTAAACCATAGACAATACAACTAAAACCACGTCAAATGCGGAAAATGTAGGTAGGTTTAGAGGTGATACAATTGGGTGTGTTCTAAAATCGCCTACATTTTCATATTTGACGTGATTTTAGTTGTTTTGTGTATGGTTCAAATCGTGCCGTCTTTTTCTGGCCATTTAAGATGAAAAGAGACGGGGCTTCTTTAAAATTAGTTTAGTCGTGTGTGCCGCTGAATCACCACCAGTATATATATAAACATTTAATTAGGTAGGTAATATAGATATCAAATGCTTTTTTATATACGGTCTTATGATATAGTCTCATTTACAACAGGGTAAAGACTACTATTTATTAATATGCAGACTCACAACGATACGATAATCTATACCAATATTACAAAGGGGAAAAGTTTGACTGTTTGTTTGTTTGACGCGAATAGGGTCCGAAGCTCCCCAACCAATTTAAAAAATTCTTTCTGTTGGGAAGCTATATTACCCCGTGTAACATAAGCTATAGTTTGTTACTCTTTGCTACTTAGATTATTTTAGACACCATGCGAAGCCGAGACGGGGTTCTAGTAATTTATAAGTGGTAAAGATATCAAATAAAAGAGTCTGAGTGATAATAAATCGAGTATCAGGATAACGGTAAGATACATTATCTTTGAATATTTAAAATTAAACTATTCAACTGTCTCCCAGTGGAGTAAAGCCTTTAAGTCCAATCTCTAAGGCGGTTACAGTACGTTGTACGGAGTTAATTCTATTAATGCGCTTATACACTTACGCTACGCAAATGCACTTGCCTTGCTTTTATTAGACGACAGAACATGCTAGATACAATCTATTGTGTGTAGAGTAAAGAAAGTATAAATTTTTTGTGTTAGTAAGATTAAATTAAATTTGGTTATTGTCTTGATTGTTTTCGGTTTTGTGAACCATAATATATAAAAATAAATATCTATTGAATATAATATTTGGCGTATTGTAGAGACAATTGATTACGTCAAAACATTGTTTGTGTCAGATAAGCAAACTTTGGTTTTGAGAGCTTTTAGATTGAAGCTTTTAATCCCAATGAAGCCTCTTATACAACTAACATCTATGATATGCTTATTTTATTTCTTACTGAAAATATCAAACTTAAAAAAAATGCATTTGAGCAAGACATAATATTTTTAATATTTTACTTGAAGAGTGCAATTATTCTGTATTATTTAAGCGATTAAAAACAATCTGCATTGTAAAATATAAATTTAATTCGTTAACTTGCATAAAATTTCAATTAGTTTCGTGCAAGTTATAAATACAATCGCGGATCGACAATTCTCGAAACAAAGTAAGATGCATTATTTTTTTTCGATATAAGAGTGACTAAAGTTTTGTATATTATTTAGTATTTGTAACATTATATTTTTATGTGGATTCTGTATCTGAAACATTCATTGATAATTATTTGAGCAAAAAATATGTTAGGAGTATTACGCAATATAAATGACATATAGAATATCCATGTATAAATAGAATACCTGGTTACCCGCGTTAATACGAAATAAAAAGGTAGCCTTAGGTCATAGAAATCTAGATACCAATTTTTTTTTTTTTGGTGGTCAAGCGCTACTCTATTCGGAGTAAAAAAAAACGAATTTCATCAAATCGGTACAGCCGTTAGAGCGTTAATAAGTTACAAACATATACATTATACATATTCCCTGTTACCCGATAACTATTATCTAGCGGCTTTCAAGGCAAGAGTGAACCGGTTTCTTCTGAGCAAGCGCTCCACCTTAGATCTCAATATCGCTTACCACCAGCTGAATCGCGATCAAGCGCAAGCCTAATAAGAGTAAAAAAAACACATACACATACAAACTTTCACCTTATTAGTAAGATTACTACAATTATTGTGAGTAGACTAAACTATACCTACTGTCAATCCTAATGTCAAGTGCCTTTAAAATAGTAACATTGGCAACCCATGTCGGAATCAGCAATTTCCCATTCTGTTAATTTCTGTTGAATAGCCAATGAGCCATTTATTATTTACAAAACATCCGTATTTACAGTGGTGACGCGCTTGTGACGTCATTCTCGGATATGACGTGTAAGCCGAGTCCCATGTATGTAGCTGTGGCTTGCATAATTAAACTTACAGTTGACATGACTATTCAAGGAAGCGTCTAAATAGGCTCCGCAATAAGACTTACATATATATTTTGATTTCTCTAAGAATGTGAATGTCGAGGCTATCCAGTTCCTTGACAATACACATGATATAAGAAGATTAAAAAGAACGAAACCCTTCGAGTTAGTGTAGTGTTGTGTTAAATCTTAAGTGATAGCTAAATCTAAGGTGAGTGCTGAAAATAGAACACATGAACATAGTGTACTCGGTTTAATAAAAGATATTAAGAAATGTGCTAATGTGCTAATGAATTCTTAGAAACTTTACGTAATTAGTAGTTATGTTAAATTAATACTATTTATTAGCTTAGTTAGGCTAGATTATAGTTTCATTAATGGATAGCCTTGCGCATAACCTTAAAAAATCTCTAAGAAGATTGATTGTATAAAAAGATGGTTGTTAACAATGAAAGTTGGTAGTTTAAAAAGTTATTTTATCGACAGCTCGTCACATAGTAGTTAGTAAATTCATCTAAACTTGTGCAAATAGCCATAACGCCATCCACATCAAAAAGATCCCTCAAAAGCATCTCGAGAAATACAAGTCAAACTTTCACGACGTCGTAAATTGAATAACGTAAAACAGATAGGAAAAGGAAACGCAACGCCTCTCTCAGAGATACTAAATCGAAAATTCAGCGTCTAAGTTCTCAGTGGATGCCGCAACGGCGCAAACACACAACCATCAAAGACAGACATCTTGTTATGAAAACAAGCAACCGAGAACAAACACAAACAGACACGCGAAACAATTGATGAAAACGGGAGAAGGGGACGGCGGTATGTTTCCTTTTCATATCTTTATGAAGAATTTTTTCATATGGCAACTGTCAATACGTAGCCGCTTCCTTTTGCGACATTCTGAGCCAACTTCAAAGGTCTTCGCTACATATTTCACATGTTTATATGAGTACAGGTCCAATTCACACGCAACTGGTAGTTTGATAAGCATAATAAGACAGTTGCAAGTTTTAGTTGTAGTCATTTTTGATTGGCTAGGTTATGAGATGATACACAACTGTGTTTAACTGAGCCAAGTCTCCGAGGATTTAATGCAAAATATACAAGAAAAAACAATTGTCTTGAAAAAATTCGAAACTAGACAATACCATTCTGAACTAAAAGGAAATTCTCAATAGCTAGTTTAAACATCACATTATCGAAAAAGACAAAACGTCGCGACAACCTGTACGAGTATACCTGCTGTTTGCAATCGAATTTTAAGAGGTTTTTTTGCCATTGGGAAATGAGCATTATGTGTGTAGAAATAAAACTCATGTCGCATACAACAACCAGAGAAAACGTTAAGACCCCAACGAGACGTTTATCGATAGAGGATGTGTCGTGTCAAACGACGAGAAATTGCAAATTGCGTTTACTTACTCGATAACATCAGGCGACCTCACCTATATAAGGAAGAGGTTCCTTATATAGACCAGCATTACTTATATTTGCTTAAAACCTGTTACTTTTTAATGAAAACTGGGCGAGACGGTAACTTGGCCCAATTTAATGGTCAAAGGGAGTTAACGGCTTAGCAAGTAAACTAATTCGAGGCAGCCATTTTGCAATATAGCGAACATCATAACCTCTCTTTATCGAGTCCATTTGGCTGTAGCTACTCTTTTTAATAACGTGCTTTAATTTTATGTCTCTTTATCTCGGGGATAATAGCACTTAATTGTGGTTTTTCGTGCCACATATACACGTAATCGGTTTAGTTTGCACGATATGACATTACGCAACGCGGAGTTTACCATATCGTTATCTTCGACAAATACAAAAGCTTCATATTTTTGTAGTTGCACTGTTCTGAAGTACTCGTAAGGCCAACTCTGTAAAAAAAATGTTAACAGGCTTGGCATGCCCTAAAATAAATGAGACGGGTTGTATAGTCACCCTCTGAAAGTTTATGAAGCATTACGTAACATTCAATTAGACCGGAGAAGCTGTAAAAGTAAAGCACATAAATTAGGATTAACGTGATTTTTATTAGCAACAAATAGGCCGCCTAATGAACCGTAAACGCCATTAAAGTCAGCGTGTTTCCCTATCAATAGCTAACTAATTACCGAGCGCAAACTGCTAAATTCTCTGTTATCAAACTGTGAAGCACTGGAGCCTTTTACGTATGTAATTAAAGAGACCTGTTTCTTTTATTCAAATTAATTTAACTTACGTCAATTAAATTGTAAGTTATCTTTTTGAATTAATTATTCTAAATAATTTAAGTCCTAATGTAAGTCTAAGAAGAGAGATGGTTTTTATATCGCAATAAGTATAAGAATAGGACTCTTTTACACATGAAACATAGAAGCGGTTGAAATGCGATCCGGCGCGACCACCACTTCTCTATATGTAGAATCGGTACAGATTTTTACTAAAACAAACAAGCTGTGTGAACTGACAAACATCGCGCATGCGCTGCGATAAACTACGCCTGTACAAACTTTTCCTATTTCAAACAGTATTTTAATGCTCTCTTTGCAAATATCACTACGATTTGCGGCAACTTGTGCTATATCTATTTAGTGTTAAATGAACCTACTTAATAGATAACAGTGATGTCAGAGCATCTATACATTACACATATGAAATAAATAAAAGACAACGTGATATTATAAGCAAAATAAGTAGGTCTCGTAAGAATGAAATAAAAAAGTTTAAGAAAAAAAATTATATTTAGTGTACTTCCGCTGCGATCTGAAACCAAGTTAGGCATAAGCAAAGGAAACGTCAAAGTATAAAAAAAAATGGTGTGTCCCTCCGACCGACCACCACACCTCCACTTCTTCTTCTTTGCCTTATCCCACTAGGCGGGGTCGGCACAGCAAATTTTCCTCTTCAACTCTCCTTTATCCTCTATACTAAAGTAAAGTGTTTGTGTTCTGTAGAGTCAGAAACTTGGGTTTATATAAGGTTTGATAACTTTATGACAGTGCAAGACATATTTACGATCTCGTCTTGATAACATTTTATATGAAAATACTTCAGGTAGGATAATGAAATCTAATAATGATTCAATTAAAATTCTAATAATTCTCCGAACCAAAATAATGGACCGTCAAATAAGAGAAATCTCAAATCGGGAGCTGTCAAATCTGCTCCCAAAAGGCGAGAATCATAATACCCGTAAAAGATCGACTGCCGAGAGAAGGCAAATTTATTTCGATATTATTTTCATTCAAGAGAAAACATCTCACGCCTCATAAGTTTAAGTCGATAAATCACAATTTTAGACAGCAGCTCGAGGGTAGAGGGTGGAGAAAAAATGAAATCGTCTTTCATCAATTATCGGAAGTTGAAGCTTCCTTCTGCTTTATTTATATTCAAATTTTTCTTTGACGACGCCTCCGACAGACGTCGTATTTGACTAATTGAATCAGTGTCTGGGTGTTGAGTATTTAGATCCAAAATATTACGAGGTATTGTTTGATTGATTCTTATACTGAGTAAGTTTTGATTTTGGAACTCATAGAGAGATTTTTTTGTCCCGGATTAACACTAGGAACACCGCAGGGCGCAGTTAGTTATGAATAATTCTGCCCGCGTTGAATCGTTCAAATTTGTCGTCTGCTTCATATTGGTACTTTAATTCATTCGTCTAGGGATAATGTGCGTTCACCTTTGAAATACTAAATAAACATTTTCAAAACTGTATCTTAATAGAACGTTCTCCGCGCAAAACTTGCCAAAATAAAGTTAAATTTATGCACTCAGCAGCGATATTACTGACATTTTAATCATGCTCGACCTTCATCTTGCTCTATATAACTTCAGAGTGTTTGTAAGTAGCAAACGACAGCAAAACTAATCGCGTCGACAAATCATATCTAATAATGATGTCTGTCCGGCGCCGGTCGACCGTACGAGAACCGCCCATGGCTAGTTTCATCACTTCAATTACATCATGAACTGACTCAAATTCTATTTCAGGATAAACAAGTCCACTGACAATTGGACAATTTACTTCATAAAGTTAATTAGCCGTCCTTATTTTTAGTTCACTCGCAAAAACGCTGCACCGGTGTGAAGTTGGCAGCCAAAGTTAGCAGCCAATAACCCGACCAAATTAAGAAGGTAAATTTTGAAAAGTTAGCAGCCACGCTATTTTCTCGTAAAGTACAAATACAATTTAGGTACATATGTACTAAAACTGTTGAAAAACCCCAAGACATTCTAAATAGCAAAGAAAAATATTGAAAATGGAAAAGTATTGATGTTTTTTCATACATGCAGTTGGTATGTTTATGCAGACTTTTCTGAGGGCGCGCCTGATATAGCGAGTATTATATAAGATAGACAATACTAAAAGCTACGTTTGCTGAAAGTTTCAGCCCGGCAGTGGGCCTGCTTCATACTGAACCTACGAGTTGAAATCAAGAATTAACCAGAATACTCCGGGTGTAACGATGGCTGCTACTGTTTTGAGCTATATAAACCTCCGAAATCTGCACTAAAAGCTAATGATACTGAAAGAAGTCAACCTATTGTATATTTTAAAAGAAAAATCAAAGTATGGTCCATAACAAAATACTCATGAAACACTAACTTAAATATAACTTTGGTACTTTTCACCACGCCCATATGTGTGGGCTACAAAAATATATTTCTTTATTAAAATCTAGACTTTTGACGAATTATAACGATAAATAACACTATTGCCTAAAATACTAGAAAACTTGAGTCCGTTAGTGGGTCAGCTTCATGCAAAACTGAGGCAACAAAAAAGTTATGTCAAAAATATTTTTTGTGTTCAAAATTATGACACAAGGAAGACCTTTCTGAGGGTGCGCCTGCTATACCGAGTAATGTATATGATACATAAAGGTGTAAGCTACCTATGCTGAAAAATTCAGCCCGGCAGTGAGTCCACGTCATGCAAAACTGAGGCAACAAAATAGTCATGTACAAAATATTTTTATCGCGATGAAATCTATAACGCTCGCCTGACTTTTCTGAGGGTGCGCCTGATATAACGAGTATTATATAAGATAGACAATACTAAAAGCTACGTTTGCTGAAAGTTTCAGCCCGGCAGTGGGCCTGCTTCATACTGAACCTACGAGTTGAAATCAAGAATTAACCAGAATACTCCGGGTGTAACGATGGCTGCTACTGTTTTGAGCTATATAAACCTCCGAAATCTGCACTAAAAGCTAATGATACTGAAAGAAGTCAACCTATTGTATATTTTAAAAGAAAAATCAAAGTATGGTCCAAAACAATATACTCATGAAACGCTAACTTAGATATAACTTTGGTACTTTTCACCACGCCCATATGTGTGGGCTACAAAAATATATTTCTTTATTAAAATCTAGACTTTTGACGAATCATAACGATAAATAACACTATTGCCTAGTATACTAGAAAACTTCAGCCCGTTAGTTGGTCAGCTTCATGCAAAACAGAGGCAACAAAAAAGTAATGTAAAAAATATATTTTGTGCTGAAAATTATGACACAAGGCAGACCTTTCAGAGGGTGCGCCTGATAAATCGAGTAATGCATATGATAGATAGAGGTGTTAGCTACCTATGCTGAAAAATTCAGCCTGGCAGTGAGTCCACGTCATGCAACACTGAGGCAACAAAATAGTCATGTACAAAATATTTTTATCGCGATGAAATCTATAACGCTCGCCCGACTTTTCTGAGGGTGCGCCTGATATAACGAGTATTATATAAGATAAACAATACTAAAAGCTACGTTTGCTGAAAGTTTAAGCCCGGCAGTGAGCCTGCTTCATACTGAAACTACGAGTTGAAATCAAGAATTAACCAGAATACTCCGGGTGTAACGATGGCTGCTACTGTTTTGAGCTATATAAACCTCCGAAATCTGCACTAAAAGCTAATGATACTGAAAGAAGTCAACCTATTGTATATTTAAAAAGAAAAATCAAAGTATGGTCCAAAACAAAATACTCATGAAACACTAACTTAAATATAACTTTGGTACTTTTCACCACGCCCATATGTGTGGGCTACAAAAATATATTTCTTTATTAAAATCTAGACTTTTGACGAATATTTACATACTTATACAGGCACACCCTCAGAAAAGTCGGGCGAGCGTTATAGATTTCATCGCGATAAAAATATTTTGTACATGACTATTTTGTTGCCTCAGTTTTGCATGACGTGGACTCACTGCCGGGCTGAATTTTTCAGCATAGGTAGTTAACACCTCTATCTATTATATGCATTACTCGATTTATCAGGCGCACCCTCAGAAAGGTCTGCCTTGTGTCATAATTTTCAGCACAAAAAATACTTTTTACATTTAAATTTTGTTGCCTCAGTTTTGCATGAAGCTGACCAACTAACGGGCTGAATTTTTCTAGTATTCTAGGCAATAGTGTTATTTATCGTTATAATTCGTCAAAAGTCTAGATTTTAATAAAGAAATATATTTTTGTAGCCCACACATATGGGCGTGGTGAAAAGTACCAAAGTCATATCTAAGTTAGTGTTTCATGAGTATATTGTTTTGGACCATACTTTGATTTTTCTTTTAAAATATACAATAGGTTGACTTCTTTCAGTATCATTAGCTTTTACTGCAGATTTCAGAGGTTTATATAGCTCAAAACAGTAGCAGCCATCGTTACACCCGGAGTATTCTGGTTAATTCTTGATTTCAACTCGTAGGTTCAGTATGAAGCAGGCCCACTGCCGGGCTGAAACTTGCAGCAAACGTAGCTTTTAGTATTGTCTATCTTATATATTACTCGTTATATCAGGCGCACCCTCAGAAAAGTCTGGCGAGCGTTATAGATTTCATCGCGATAAAAATATTTTGTACATGACTATTTTGTTGCCTCAGTGTTGCATGACGTGGACTCACTGCCGAGCTGAATTTTTCAGCATAGGTAGTTAACACCTCTATCTATCATATGCATTACTCGATAAAGCAGGCGCACCCTCAAAAAGGTCTGCCTTGTGTCATAATTTTCAACACAAAAAATATTTTTGACATAACTTTTTTGTTGCCTCAGTTTTGCATGAAGCTGACCCACTAACGGACTCAAGTTTTCTAGTATTTTAGGCAATAGTGTTATTTATCGTTATAATTCTTCAAAAGTCTAGATTTTAATAAAGAAATATATTTTTGTAGCCCACACATATGGGCGTGGTGAAAAGTACCAAAGTTATATCTAAGTTAGTGTTTCATGAGTATATTGTTTTGGACCATACTTTGATTTTTCTTTTAAAATATACAATAGGTTGACTTCTTTCAGTATCATTAGCTTTTACTGCAGATTTCAGAGGTTTATATAGCTCAAAACAGTAGCAGCCATCGTTACACCCGGAGTATTCTGGTTAATTCTTGATTTCAACTCGTAGGTTCAGTATGAAGCAGGCCCACTGCCGGGCTGAAACTTTCAGCAAACGTAGCTTTTAGTATTGTCTATCTTATATATTACTCGTTATATCAGGCGCACCCTCAGAAAAGTCTGGCGAGCGTTATAGATTTCATCGCGATAAAAATATTTTGTACATGACTATTTTGTTGCCTCAGTGTTGCATGACGTGGACTCACTGCCGGGCTGAATTTTTCAGCATAGGTAGTTAACACTTCTATCTATCATATGCATTACTCGATAAAGCAGGCGCACCCTCAAAAAGGTCTGCCTTGTGTCATAATTTTCAACACAAAAAATATTTTTGACATAACTTTTTTGTTGCCTCAGTTTTGCATGAAGCTGACCCACTAACGGACTCAAGTTTTCTAGTATTTTAGGCAATAGTGTTATTTATCGTTATAATTCGTCAAAAGTCTAGATTTTAATAAAGAAATATATTTTTGTAGCCCACACATATGGGCGTGGTGAAAAGTACCAAAGTTATATCTAAGTTAGTGTTTCATGAGTATATTGTTTTGGACCATACTTTGATTTTTCTTTTAAAATATACAATAGGTTGACTTCTTTCAGTATCATTAGCTTTTACTGCAGATTTCAGAGGTTTATGTAGCTCAAAACAGTAGCAGCCATCGTTACACCCGGAGTATTCTGGTTAATTCTTGATTTCAACTCGTAGGTTCAGTATGAAGCAGGCCCACTACCGGGCTGAAACTTTCAGCAAACGTAGCTTTTAGTATTGTCTATCTTATATATTACTCGTTATATCAGGCGCACCCTCAGAAAAGTCTGGCGAGCGTTATAGATTTCATCGCGATAAAAATATTTTGTTCATGACTATTTTGTTGCCTCAGTGTTGCATGACGTGGACTTACTGCCGGGCTGAATTTTTCAGCATAGATAGCTTACACCTTTATGTATCATATACATTACTCGATAAAGCAGGCGCACCCTCAGAAAAGTCTGCCTGGTGTCATTATTTTCAGCACAAAAAATACTTTTTACATTTAAATTTTGTTGCCTCAGTTTTGCATGAAGCTGACCCACTAACGGGCTGAAGTTTTCTAGTATACTAGGCAATAGTGTTATTTATCGTTATAATTCGTCAAAAGTCTAGATTTTAATAAAAAAATATATTTTTGTAGCCCACACATATGGGCGTGGTGAAAAGTACCAAAGTTATATTTAAGTTAGTGTTTCATGAGTATTTTGTTTTGGACCATACTTTGATTTTTCTTTTAAAATATACAATAGGTTGACTTCTTTCAGTATCATTATAGCTTTTAGTGCAGATTTCGGAGGTTTATATAGCTCAAAACAGTAGCAGCCATCGTTACACCCGGAGTATTCTGGTTAATTCTTGATTTCAACTCGTAGGTTCAGTATGAAGCAGGCCCACTGCCGGGCTGAAACTTTCAGCAAACGAAGCTTTTAGTATTGTCTATCTTATATAATACTCGCTATATCAGGCGCACCCTCAGAAAAGTCTGCATAAACATACCAACTGCATGTATGAAAAAACATCAATACTTTTTCATTTTCAATATTTTTCTTTGCTATTTAGAATGTCTTGGGGTTTTTTAACAGTTTTAGTACATATGTACCTAAATTGTATTTGTACTTTACGAGAAAATAGCTTGGCTGCGAACTTTTCAAAATTGACCTTCTTAATTTGGTCGGGTTATTGGCTGCTAACTTTGGCTGCCAACTTCACACCGGTAAACGCTGCCTAAGTGTAGCAAAAGTTAAAAAGCACCGAATCTAAAAACATTACTCTTAATTAACTGTTTCGTATTAAGCTTATGCTTTTTTATCTTTAATTTACCTGTTTTTAGTAAATCTGACTTTTCCCACCTTTTCTTTGCCGTGCTAAAGTATTTTAATAAGATTACTTCGCATTTTGTAAATAAGACAGCGTGGGTTTAATTTGTTAAATTTTACGTATTTTATTCATTGTATTTTTTCTTTATACAATATGCAGAGCAAAATATATAACTTTTCTGTATTTTTGCCTGCTACGGTAACGATACCAATTAAAATAAAATAAATAGTTTTATTTCAATACCGATGTAGAGTTGCCGTTTCCATTCCGTGACGGGGTAAATATTTAAACACAGTTACTAAAGTAACCTTTCATATCATACAAAGTTTACCTTACAAAACAATGAAACCCGTGCGAAGCCTATTTTCATTATATGTACGTACAACTACTACTCTAGCCTCAGCAAACTGGGCGACCTTGGGCCGGGTATGAAGCACGCCTATTATATCAGTCAGTACGCATCTATTGTACTTGAAACCTGATTTAAATACTAGCTGATGACACAGTGAAGCTCTGACAATATATTATTTTTCCTTATACTATAACACTCATAGTGAAGTTTTGTTTCGGCGTTTTAAATAGAGCCTACAATCTACAGTTATTATACAATTACAAAGTACAGTTTGTGTAGGGAAACCAATTTCTTTTTTTCAAAAACAATAGTAATATAAAAATAAATATAATTCAAATGTTAATCAAACAAGCTTCATATCAGCTTTCTCTTATCAGAGTAAATAACAAATTATTAACGTTCGTTTACAATCAATGGGCTTGCGCTTGATCACAATTCACCTGATGGTAAGCTGTATTGTAATTAAAGATGGAGTGTGCTTTTACAAAAACCGGTTCAATCTTGCCCTGAAAACCGCTAGATTATAGTTGTCGCTCTCATTTTCCAATACAAATAGTTTCTGTAACTGATATTTGATTTAATCAAATTATTCAGCCATATAGCAATTTACTATTGAAACGCAGTTTCCGTCCTCAGAGAGATTTCAAAATGGACGACCGAAGTTAGCCTGCTGCAAGTTCATGAAACAGATATACCTATAGCTATACGCTATTTGCTTTGCAAGTTGTTATACCTCCATTACGTTTGTATTTCAAGAAACTTAAAATAGGAAAGGGATTCGAACTGTGCTAAATTTAAAATGTCTAAATTTACTTTTTCTTGTTTTTATTTTCCTAGAATACTTAATGACAATCTGCTTTTAATGTCAAATGTTTTGCCGGAGGGCTTGTGGGTTGGTGGCCTTGGAAACAACCTTTAAATAAAACTGCTCAAATACGAATTGAACTCGCGCACGTTTATAAATTACGGCATTTTCCAACATATCTCACTTAATATTTTCGCGTATAGTATAGTTTACAATGTTTAATATCTCACTTAAATACACAAACACACTCATAGCTGGTTATCCCCATACTAAACCATTTCTAGTTGGTATTATGGTTGGTAACACAACTCGTAGACGACATAAACATACATAAATATAAATACATAACTTTATATCCATACATATTTAACACCCAGACCGACAATCGATAAATTATGTTCATCGCAAAGATGTTTGCCGTGCCGGGAATCGAACCCGGGACCCTCTGTTTGGCAGTCCGCCATCGAGGTCATATTCATTGGAAAAGTGTGTACACATTTTATGCATCGTTATCAAGATAATAGCTGCTAAAAACCGAAATTCTCAGAGTCAATTTGCGTCTTATAGAACTGTAACAAACCGGGAGTTTACACATTGTTGTATGGGAGCTCCTATTAATGAAATATTTAATCATTTGAATTTTCTAGCTATCACAGTTCATGAAATAGAACCTCACGGACAAACAGACAGATGGACAAGCATACTCGTAAAGACGGACTAACGGACGGACAGCGAAGTCTTAGTAAAACGATACCGTTAGTACCCTTAGGGTACGGAACCTTAAAAATAAACATAAACTATCTTTCAGTTTATGTACAATATTTTTACAATAGTCTATAACTTGACTTTACTTTCCCCGACATGCGTACTTCACATGTCAAAAACATTCAAACTATATATCAATAACCCTCCCTTATTGTCCCTGGGTACCTGCAAAAAAAAAACATAAAAATAATATCGGAGCCTCCTTATACTTGCAAAGGTGAACCCATATAACTTACATTACAAGTAACATTTAATATTTCCACCTGGGGTGGGCAGGGAAGCAGGTGACTCCACATATGCCTCCCTGAGCCAACGACCCCTGCTATATATAGACCCGTATTTGTATATCAACAGCTGATCTTTTAATACCCCTTAGGAACGTTATGTGCCGTTTTATTGCGCCTCTTTGCTGTTTTCAAGTTTAATATAAAAATGTTATCGTTGCGACCGTTTGGTTCAGTATTCAATATGAAATATATAAATATTTCGTCCGTATTGTACGTTTTAAATAATTATTATATAATAATTATATAAGTAACATGTTTTTTCATTCAGAATCATTAATTTATTCGTAATGCCAATTTACATGTTACATTTTAATTATTTGATACATTATACAAGAATTAAATTAAATCCCTATTATATTAATTCAACATTAAATAAATAAATAAATTATTAGAACAAAAATTCTTACACAAACAATACCCATTGTATTACAAAATAAATTAATAATAAAATTCAATGAATGTTTTAATCAAACAAATTTATTAATGATAAAAAACAAGTGATCAATAAGCCAGCATTGCAGTCTGCCAGCAGTATTCAAATTAAGGAGTAAATTCCATTTAATGACATTTAAAATCATCTATTATATATTATATCAATTTATAGAGAAAAATAAATTTTAATTAAATATTAGTAATTCACGTTTGTAATTTTTACATTTACTCACAGAAGAGTTTATTTCATGTACTTAAAAAATTTACAAATAATTATATAATTATCAATTTATTACAATTATCTATTATATATTATATTATATATTTAACTATTAGTTAAAATCTAAAAACAGACCCAACGGGTAAAGTTTACAATACAAATAAAAATTGATTCAAAGTAACCTCAAAAAGCAATCAAAACATGTACATAGTTATTTATTTGTTTTAAAGTTGGAACAACACACAACATGGGCAATGTTAATTTACAACTAGCTGATGTTAAGCAAACACACAGAATGTTAGCGTTAAAACTAAATTAGATTTCTACATCAGGACCTGTATGTATACTAACTTGAGACTAGTCATTTAAGTAAATCTAAGTACAAGTAGTATGAATAGTAGTTTTTAATCAAGTGCTAAGTAAAAAGAAAATAGTAATTTTTATTGCGCGCCAACTTTTCATGAAACGCAATCTGTGTTCACGAATTAAGACTGTTCTAAGCATACGAATGAACAGCAGTAGTAAACAAATAATCGTAACATAAAACAATTATAATGGCAAATAACATTAGCAATGATCCGACGCGATCATTGAGGTTAAGCAACGGTCGATGCGAACAGTTTTTGGATGGATGACCATACACAAAACCGTCTTTTGAAAATTCGCATTTTTATCTGGACGCTAAAGTGGGTCGGATGACACCTTACATTGCAAGTCCTGGCTGTTAGTCTTAGTACAAGCAGTCGTTAAGCCAAGTCAGGTGCATTCGGGCGGCTTGAAAACTCTCAACACCAGAGCTCGGTCACTTAGTTCATACGAAGAAGAAGAATATTAGCATAACTTCGATTACTTTCGACTGACTCCATTCTCTGCGGCCATGTGTATTATATTCTGACTTAATCGCGTAGATGCTGGCAAATTCGGAAGCCGAAAAGTAGGTATTCGGTAGGGGACGGGCGCTCGCGGCCGTTAATTAATAACTCAGTTTAATCCTCGGTAGCGAGGTTTAACACATCGACCCGCTCCAACTTCCGGTCAAATCCCGCGCCTCCGTCCCGAGCACTTCCGGTCAACGAAACTCCGGCGGAAGCGCGCAAATAACGCACGCCACAGATTATATTCGTACCTACTTATTTTGGGGATGCGAAGAAAATGCCCGCCTGTAAAAACATATGGAGGATATTCTAAAGGGCCGCGAAATATTTTCATTCGCCCGTTTGAATGAAGATCCGCAGTTATGAGGGTTCGGCCGTTACACAAAACATTTTCCTTTAAAGATTATTATTATTTGATGCCGGTGTTGCGAAAATAAAATCTTACAAAAGTATCATCAACAAACAGCTTAATTTAAATAAATAAACCAGGAATATTGTAGGAAGCTGTGAGTATGTTGCTTAAAATAATATGATCTGAAAGTAAATTTTATAATAACATTTCAACTCAAAAGTTTTCGAGTACAAATTGAATGTCGACTTCTTAAATTAAATTTTACATGGAGCTAAGAAAAAACTGATTTGGTAAGGAAATGCGTCGAAATTTTAGGTACTTTGCAGTACCTAAAGTTACGGAAATTAGCACTATTTAACTAGCTCTAACTGACAAATCTAGGAAGTGTATTTAAATATAGAAAAAAAATATATATTTCACACCCAGTTAGTTAACCCCATACTTTAGAACCATTTCAAGCTTGTACTCGTATGTTTGCTAACACAACTGTTAAACTACAAATACAAACATACATACATACTCTATATAGATACATATTTAACACCCTTCTGGTAACCATTACGCCAACGAGGTCGTTAACTTTATGGCACTAAAGAGAAAAAAAAAATAAGTAACCGATATTTTATCTATACCAATATTATAAAGGGGAAAAGTTTGATGGTTTGTTTGACGCGAATAGGCTCCGAAACTACTGAACCGATTTAAAAAATTCTTTCACTGTTGGAAAGCTACATTATTCCCGAGTTACATAGCATAGAGTTACAAATTCGATTATTTTATAGCCCTTGCGAAGCCGGGACTGTGTGCTAGTGCCTAAATATATACTATTTCTTCCTTTAATATTAGCTCCACCTTATTATCATGATTTTGAACCGTATGTGCTCAGTATCTGTGACACTGTGATCTCGCCGTGAGGGGTGTTTTTATTAACCCCGCACAATCACAAGAAGCTCGCCCGGGGCTGAATACTTGTGTACTCCCAACGCACCTTATTTTCGTTCATTCATCACGACCTTATTTGCAGATTGGAGAGGATAATGACGCTCTACGTAGATATTGTACAGGATAGGGAGCGAAAAGGGCTTCTCATTCTTTGAGTTTTCTTTATATTTTATCGTAATATTTGTTTTATCTTAACACATAATTTTTCCAAGCAATTGTAGTACTTTATTATCTGTCTAAAAGGCGCTTTAAATTTCACACAGAAGCTATTATAGCAATATAACCGACACTCGATACAGAAAGAAAACTAGTGAACGCCATAGAAGTTGGCGTCAAAATGTATGTACTGCGGCCAAATTTGTCTTAACCTCGTGAAAATTTTACGGTCTATCTATTCAGGCACTTGTCAAACGAAATAGTATTCAACATTCATGTTGTCGCTTTAAAATATGAGAACTGTAGACAATGTTTTTCCCAACATTTATTACATTTTGACATCGCCCAACTTCTTTCCAGCCTATAAAATGTATCAAAATATACCAGAAGTGAAGAGTGAGCGACTTCTTAACCAACTAAGCAGGTTAACTATGCGGCATAATGCGGCATAAATTTGACGTCGGCGAGACGTATCACCATTACGGGGACCAAGTGCAGAAAAACAAAAGCTCCTGCCACATTACACTTGTAAAAAACTCAAGCAACTTACGTTTCAAGTAGAGGTCAATTATCAATCGTTAATTTTTAAGCCTCCGCTGTCTGTCTGTCTGTCTTCAGGCATGTATCTCAGAAACCGTGATAGCTAGAAAGCTGAAACTTATACACAAAATATGTATTTACCGTGCCGCTATAACAGCAAATACTAAAAATAAAAAGATTAATGGGATCCCCATACAATAAACGTGTTTATTTCGTGATTTTTTACTATACTATATCAATAACGGGAGCTGCTAGACTCTTAAAATTTGCACAAAATATATAAATGTGTATTTGTTTATGAAACTTATATGAACAATTTGTTTTAGGAGGGCTTCCATACAACAAACGTAATTTTTAAGTAGTTTTATACTCGATCTTTATAACGATATTTTGTAGACCTCGCATACATTAACAGAATATTGAATGATGTATGAAATAAAATTAAAAATAATATTTAAATGGGGCTCCCATACAACAATGGTACGGGACTCTTCATCATAGATGTTTCCTCATTGTCGTTTGACAAGAGACATCCTTTAGTTTTTTGTTTTCACTAAAACGTTCCGTAATTCAATGTCTTCATTTCAAAAATTCTACATTCAAGGTTACTATGTAGCCTTCACACAGGCATACTATAGAACCATTTCAAAAGGCGTAGTATAAGTCTTTAGTTATACTACGCCTGTATTGTCACGAATTTTAAAACCTCGTCACATATGAATGTTGCGTGCGACAGATATCATTAACAACGTGTATTGGAATCATTATGAAACTGACCAATTTAATTACATAATTTATCGAACCGTCATTCCGAGTACAATTTTGATGAGGCGATTATCGGTATAACGCTGTTTATTAACAATATTTTTAAAAAAATATCAAACAATTATACTTATAAAACGATGACAGCTCAGTCAGATGTGTGGCCGCTTTACGTCCCAAAAGTCATGGGTTCACTCCCCGCCAATGAGCTGGAGCTTTGGTGATAAAAAAACATCGTGAAGAAAGCATAGCATGATGGTAAGGTTGTCTAGTGCTCGTCTGGCTCGCAACCACCCTGAAGTTGAAAAATCTGGTGTGAGAAAAAATGCACCTAACAGTTCCAGCAGCATCTTTGTGAGTTATTTCATCAGCCCAAAACCAGAGTATTGCTTGCTCGTGTGGTTACGTGCCTTGCTGGTCAAATTCCTGGCTGTTATATAAAAACAAGACTTGCTTAAGGATTTATTTTCTGTTTCGATATAAATTACAAAATGGTCTCACCGGATACCGCAATTCAAACAAAAAGGGTTCAAATAAATGTCAAGATAAGCCATTCAAAGTAATAAATACGAACATTTCAAGTGGACAGTGGGCAAAACTTCTAAATGTCGGTAAGCGTTCGCGGTACGCCGCCGAGCCGAAGTTGGCTAGGATTAGGGGAATTTCAGAGGCAAGCAGAGACAAGGGGAGTCTACAAAACGTAAGCTCTTTGAACCTCCACTTCTATGTCACCAGTACTTATCAACAAAACAGGGACTCTAATGTCATATATACCTAACTCATTAAATACCGGGATTCATATCTATATCACTAAATTGGCAATTATAAAATATTTATATATTTGTGGTACAATACGAATGAACACAGGTGATATAAGATACAGTTTATCGACCAACCAATTAATTTTCATAATATATAACAACCTTCCAAATAAGTTAATATTAATTAAAATTACTTGAATTTACTACCATTTTGAACCAATATCAGCTCAAAACAACTATAATTCTGAGACATTACATGGTAGTCAGAAATAATTAATATTGACGTGCTCGATAACCTAGATAAATGGAATACTCGTAAACAGTTGAAACAACCGATAATAAACTAAACTAGAGTTAAATTATGCGACCTTTAAAGGTGAACGGGTTGTTTGATAATAATACTACCAAATGCACAATTGAAGTATCTTTAAAAAGTGAACATTAAACGTGTCTCATTACACTATCACGTTTATTCTAAGCAGTAATTTATTTAAGCAAAATTACAAATAAAATAGTCTTCGTCTTTCCTGCCTTATACTTCTAGGTTAAATCTGAACACCAAATTTTCTTTTACCACTTCCCTCTACCAACCGTCATCTGCACTCACTCTTTTTACTCTCATATCTTTATTAACATTCTCAAACAAGAGTAACATACGATAACAATATTATTCAGTCTCATATTCCCAGTTAGGACTGCATCCGTCAAAAAACTTAATCAAATATGAACGAGGCCCGCGCCAGGTGACGCGGTAACTCCGGGCAGGTGTAGAACAATGGTCGTCATCTCTTTCACACCTACATCATTAGCCATACGACCCTCTCTGTCAACGGCATTAATATTTTTTCATATCGCATTATGTTTTTTAAAGGGTAGATAGCAGATACGTTCCGAGTAGCTATACTATATATGTCATGAATGTCATGAATTTTAACGAAATATGTAAAATAATATTATATGAAAAATTTAGAAATTCATAGAAATTTTGTGGTGACGGCCATCTTGGATTTAAAATTGATCATAGTGTATATATCCTACTAGTCAACTTTTTTCATTTCATACATATATCGAACCGGAGTCTCTCTGGTTGACAGTCCAGCATGGTAAATATTACGCCAATGAAGTCGTCAAATCCTATAACAATACAGTTTTCAAACAAAAAAATCTTTACTAAAATTGCTTGATTTGTTTGGAAACTATGAAGAACATAGAACAGAGGCATGTCAAACTTATATCACAACCGTCGATTTTGCGTTGAGAGTTAAAAATTGGGTTCAAAGCTCCACGTCATCGTCGTTTTGCTTCATTCCAGTTTCACGTCACAGTTTTCTGCGTACACACGCAGAGTTACCGACAGCGCTAACTACATGTGCCTAGGTAACTCAAAACTTTTTACGCTAATTAAGCGACGTGGATTTACGCCTTTATTCCATATTTTGAAACGGTGTTTGTCGGACACATTCACGGCCATGGCTTACAAAATTAGTAGAACACAAAATATAGAAACAATGTCGTCGTCTTCTTCGTAAGAGCTAAGTGATGTAGAATTTTTTCAAGCCGGTCTCTAACTTGGCTTAACGACTGCTTGTATTAATACTAACATTCGTGACCAATTTAACGTGTTATCCGACCTACGGTAGCGCCCAGATGAGCATACCACTTTTTATGAGCTGACCAATGATTTTTCAATCCGCCTAAAGGCCTCTTATTCGACTCTTTGAGCTAATACTAATATTCGGGATCTACATTATAAAGTGTCATCTGACCTGCGCATTAGCATGTCACTTTTATGAGACAGTCTTAAACATGGTCACCCATTCGAAGACTGTACGCATCGACCGTTATTTAACCTCGATGATCACGCCTGATCCCCTCAGTTAGCCGAGCTACAGGCAGAACAATATACGAGTTTTTATTGGGCAATTGGTATAGGCAAATGAGCGGTACAAAGATAAACGAACGCGATAAGCTATCACCGGATCAATAAATTGTTTGGAAACATCGCAAGTATTCGCATAACGGAATAATACGTGGGTTTAGATGTAATCACGCCTTGGGCGGATGTTGAAATATTAATTGCCTATCGCAGGGAACACTTGTTTAGTAAATATATTGTTAACTTATGTAAGCGACTAATACTAGTTTTGTAGGTACATATGATATAAATTGAATCATCGTATTCCAGGTATCAAAATAAAAAAATATATACTTATTTTGACCACCAGGGTGCGTAACCAGCGTTTGACAGCGACATCTGGCTTAAGCTTAAGCATGTCTAGTTTGAATTAATTAGCTCTCAAAGAAGCTGGTAGAAAACTCTGTGAGGTTCTAGGCCACAGATTTCTCTTAATTTTATATATTATATATTTTTTCATGAATTATTCACGAATTGTACTTTGTAAACTGTTATCGTAAGGCATATTATATATGTATACCGTTGGACGTATATAGGTCACACTTACTTAAAAAACGTAAGTGTTTGTTTCGTGCAAATATTCTTCACAAACGTTCTGAGTAGACGGAAAACGCTTATTTATATGCTCTAATGCTCGTTCTCTAGAGTTTAAACAAAAGCATAAAACATCCAACCACAAACTTCACAAGTCAGACCCATCTACGCGTAAGAAGCAAATTGATCCCAAAGTGATTCCTACCAACATTTCAATTAGCAAAGTTTTAATTCAACACCCAATTATGAAACCCATATGTCCGCAAGGGCATACCTACGTAGAGTAGCCATCGTGCTGATTATCTCGTGTGGTGGACCCGTGTCACTGCGAGGCCTACCGCTCATTAAACTAATATGGGGACATTTTTCTTCGGATTACTGCTCCTTTCGCTCGACCGTAATGTTTGCGACTGTAACATTGCGAACTTTACGATGTTTGTTTGGAGCCACGTTCACATTTGGGAGAAAAAATACATGATAAAATGTAGTGACCTATGAACTAATTTTTGCGGAAGTTTATGCGTAACCTTCCCAATTTCTTTTAGTTTGTAAATAGTATTAGAAAGTTTTTTTTTCTGTAATTTATTTAATTATATTGTGTCTGTAGAAATAAAATTTCACATGTAAAAAAAACCTTTATCTATATCCTTGAATTCGAATTGTGACCTAATTACTATTTTAACTGCATTATGTATGTTGTATGATGAGAATTTGACGAGAATATTATGTATACTTTTGTTAATAAGGTTTAATTTGTAATAGCTAAGACAAATAAAGAATATTCTATTCTATTCGACTACATTCAGGTATATTGATGAAAAAAGATAAAAGAAACTATTTTATCCGCCAGTCAAATATTGAGCTTATGATAAGAACTATATTTATTTGAACAAATGTATTATAGGTATATAAATCGCAATTAATGTCACATATTTAATAATTTAAATAAAGCTGTCGCATTTCATATACCTTTCCGCCGTTGTGAAAATATAAAAATCAAAAATATCTACAGTTATCTGACAGAAATATTATAACAAACATGACTCACGAAATATCTACCAAAAAGTTTTGCTCGCTACACCTGCATTATAAATCAAAAGTAATTGTAGTATATGCCATTTTAAGCAACCTATGCTACATTATCTTTAAATTTTGTTGTGTGCAACAACGCCGTTGGGAGAGGAATAACTATTTTTTTTTTAATAGGTTTACGTTTGACCACAGCTTGCCTGATGTTAAGCAACGCTGCGGCCTGCGTTGGAGCACGCTCACCTAGAAGGAACCTATTCACTCTTGATTTGAAGATCTCAGGATGGTACTTCTCAGGAAACAGAGCCTCAGGCAGAGAATTACAAAGCTACGCAATCCTCACTATGAATGTTGAGGCGAAGCGCTTTATAAGAATCTTCGGAATTTCCATTGTGTAGCAGTATCTCTTACCCGTTGCCCTGCTCGTTCTATAGTGGAACGGAGATGGGGGAATTAAGTTGTGTAATTCAAACGCACACTATAACATAATAGTTCAAATAAATATCAATTGTATCGTTGCATGTTTTATAGAAGCAATAACGTGCTAAGAGTCTAAAAGTTACTCATCTCTCCTGAAATGCTAAAACGTAAGCTGTCACGTCACTGACACATATTATAGAGAACGTATGAAATATTGTCCGCGACATAAAGCTAATGGTGTGTTTGCGTGTGGGCGCACCCTTACCCTGCTTGCTCATCGTGTGGCCTCGCCTTTACTTGTTAATGACATCTTTGGCGGTTATTAAAACTCATGACACCATTCATAAATAACCAGGCTAACAAATTCTTTATAACACAAAACTATGACCTTACAGCTTACCGAATATTTAAAACTAAAAACTGTAAAAGTAAAGTGCGCTTGAAACTGATAACTTAGAAAAGTACCAATATGTTTTATCTATCAACACATTTAGTACAGTATATTACATTTGCTATTAAAACGGCCCATAAAATTAAACCACGCGTGTTAAATATCATACAAACAGTGAAGGCATGTGAATTACCACCGCTGTAAATCACAAGAAAATTCAAAGAGAAGACAAAACGTCTCACAGCCGGCCGCAAGTAGATAGAGTACCTTGTAACTTAATATACGTTTTGTTGTAACATTGTTTTACAAATAGTGCTAATAACGCTTCAAAATAACGTTTTAAGGTCAAGTCGAGATTTAAATCTAAATTGCATTATTTTAGTGTCTTTTTCACACCATTGTGTCAAATTATTCATCGGTTCGTGGCGATTTATGGCGGCGCGACATACAGCTGTGTAGACCGGCAAGCTTTTTGATCCGGCGCCAAAATGTTTGACCTGATATTTTACTATGATTAACAGCTTTGTTCCGTCTTTGAATGTCGACGTTATAATTTTATTTTTATATCAATTCAACAAGAATAAATTGGCGTAATGTGTATAGAAATAATAAATAGTGACAAAATTATTAATCATAATTTTATTTTCACGTAAACCTATTTCTTTATTTATCTCTAAAAATATTTTATTAATTTATGTCAAAGCCGATATAATTGTCATTTAATATACAAATACAATACACAAATCAATGGTATTAAGATAGGTTGGGTAGGTAGGAAGAGTTTAAATTAAAGCGACTAGACTATTGACGTTAAAAAGTTAATTCCTAAAGTTTGCCACACGAGGTAGCCGTGTATGTAACACAGTTGTTAGTTGAGATTCCCAGAGTATTGTTTGAAGCACAATGTTGTTTTCTTGCGCAATAATGCTGAATTCGCGATGATTGCGCCACCGCGCCGCGTCCGCTCGATCAGCTTGTTTGCACATATTTGTGCATTGTCACATGTACAGGTTGAAAGGTAAATTTTTCTTCACGTCACATTAGTTGAAAACGTGACTCACGAATTCATGACAGAAAATGTTGCAAAAATGAAATAAAGAATGTGTAACTAAAACCTAAACCTATGCAATTGATAAAAAGATGCAACTGAATGCACGTTTACAGATCAATGAAACAAAGTTTATGATCTACTTATTGTCTAAATTTATTACTTTGCAGGCGGGCTCACAATGCCCATTACGTGGTGGGTGTAGTCATCTTATTCATTTCAATGATGTGTTTAATTACGAGATGATACGCAACTGTTTCTAGGTGCACAAAGACTCCGGTAACTTAGAAGGCAGAGCATACAAATTGAAAAATATCAACTGAAACTGAAATACGAGCGGTTCGAGAGAGTTACTAGAGTTGATAAATCTGATCATTACTAATGTACGAACGAGTAAAATCATATAAAAAAAAAACAAATTACATGTTTGAGTTTTCAAACCAGAATACAGTTTCATGTGTGTTGTTAACCTAGTTGCGAACAATTCATAAATTCTAATTATCTTTCAAACATATGTCAAAACGTACAAGTGTAAAAAGCAAAGCGCATCACCGTTTGAAGAATATCTCGTAAACTGACAAGAGCTTTACAAACAAACAATTAACAAAGTGGTTAAGATATGTTAATGTCTAAAACATATTGTCTATAGGTTAAGATGTTCTAGTGGAAAATTAAATAGTGAAGATAGAAGTGATAATTTGTCATGTAATTTTAAATATTGTTCGCTAATATTATTTAGGTTGCTGCATTTTATTATACCATATATGAAGCTTGTTTTTTTAAATATTTCAAATACATAGGAATATATCTAGTAAAATTAATTAAAGATGTTGTTATGGTTAATATTTCTGCATGTTAATATTATTGATCCATGTAGGAACAATAATTGGATGTTATAATATTATTAAGCGTAATGGAAAATATAGCATACTTTACATTAAATAAGCGTAAACAACGTAACAAGAAGCCAACAACTCACTATGTTTACACAACATAAAACAAGTATAAATAAATATAGGGAACCCCCAAAAATACACTTGAATTTGAAATTTATAATTTATCGTAATGTATGTATTCTATTTTACACGTATTTTTTTGATACGCATTGAATATGCATTGAGGGAGTTGTTAAAAATATGTTATCAGCCATTTTTGCAGCGAGCTTCATGGATTAATTTTCATTAAATATAGCCAAGAACGCTCCGGACTAACACACTTTTCAAACAAAATAAATTAAGTTCTTATCAGCTCATTCCTCTGGGAACTGTGATGACGACACAAACACACACACAAGCACGTTAAACTCACGCCCAAACGTTATTCCATCGGAGATTATAAAGAGGGAGTAAAATTTGACAGCGATTCACATATTTCGACTTATTGCCGGAAACGTTGAAACGGATCGTGCAAGCGAATAAAGTTCAAATGTAAATAGTATCCCACTCCGCGAGTAATTTAATAGGTTCTCCACAACACTCGTGTTATTACTCGTCCTGAATAAAATCCCGTATAAAAATATGAGCGTAAAACATCATAAAGAGAAAGCAAACAAAAGCGCAGCCAGCGCGCTATTTGTTCGGAAAATGAGTTTTATTACAAAGCAGTAAGGGCGGGGAGACATTGCATTGTAAATAATAATTACCCGCTGCGGTAGGAAAGAATGGCGACTATATGCTGCGAAAACTAAATTAAAATTCAGACATCGCACCATGTACTTTCATAATTATATAACATGATGTTTTCTTTAAGAGCCCAAGAAAAGTCAGTTCTCCCAGCCTTAGCTTGCTCCTCCACCTTTGGTTATATACCCGTAGTTTTACACTTAAAGGTAACAGAAGAAACAAAAACAACATTGGTTATGCTTACGTGTGTGTATAAGTGCATAATTGTTTTTTTATCTCTTTACAGCTAAGCATTTAACCAGCAGGGCGCGTAACTATACGAGCTAAATAACTTAAACACTCTAAGGTTGAGCTTGTCTAGTCTAGAATAACTGACTCGCTAGCAGGCTGGCGGAACACACTGCTGCATGGTACTTAGCGACAGATTTTCAAATCAAGGGTGTTGCTAGTCAGGCGAGCGCTTGAAAATGTGCTACTACCATGCTATGGTATCCTCACTTGGTTTTTCTTCACCGAAACCTCGAGCTCATCAAAACGACAACCTTCGGGTCGTGATGCGGCTGAACTGTCATCGCTTCAAAAATAATAAGCAGTGATTGCAAAGCTGCCCTTATCTGACATCACACCATTAGGGTTTGTAATTTTGTTTAAATCATCTATTACTTACCAAACCATAATTACGAATTATGAATGACGATAATGTCAACTTACCTGAAAAGAATGAATAAAAAAATTAGTACATAATATTTGTTAATATTTTAAACAACAATCTGTAACTTGTAGTAGTTGTGCGTATAGGTCTTACTTTATAGCGATATCCTAAATAATGAAGATAAAAATTGAAAAAAACGAGACAACCCTATTTGCAACATTCTACTTTAGCGAGAGCCATACATTATAGTCTCTATTACATATTTAATCGTGGTCAAATTTGAAATGAGGCCAATAAGCAATAAATGCCCTAATACGAGTAACTAATTTTTCATTTAATGGTATATGTTACTAGATATATATGGTAAAAAATGTTCAGGTCATAAAAAAATACTAATGAAGGACTAGGCACTAGTAAATGAATAAGTTTTTAAAAGTAAATATGTATATTTTACTGTAAACCATTTTGTATCTTAACCTGACATAATTTAGTCATCATCCGAAGCCGATTCCATCGCATTTTTTCTGAGTGGTAGTCCTGTCTCCTGTCATGACATCATAATTTAGCCCGTATAACTCAATCAAAGACCATAAATAACAAAATTGAGAATCCAAGTTTTCTTGCTAACAAACATTTGGTTATACGAGTGAGAGATCATGAACTTTCAAATGTTTTCTTTAGTTACTAACAAAATAATTTAAACAATATAAAACACAGTGTACAATATTTTTTTTGAAATTTCTCTTTGCTAAGATCATGTGGTTTAGAATGGCCTGAAAATGGTGATAACGTTCCCAATACACGATAGCCGATTTGCGGGCGAATCCGAAATGAGGCAAATAAGCAATTATTACGGCCGCTGTTCATAACGGACATATTCAGGTTCGATATCGCGAGTGAGGTATTTTGACGCACGGATAGCTACAGTTATCGGTACGGATATATTAGACAAGAGCTGGTGACTTCATAGGAATTAATTTTCTAAATAACAATAAATAGGAAGAAGAGCAAGAGGCCGCCCGAAAAAGACATGGATGGAGTGTGTGAATGAAGACATGAGAGAGAAAAGATTGAGTGTGGAGATGACGTCTGATAGAGGAGAGTGGAAGAAGAAGATTTGCTGTGCCGACCCCACCTAAATGAGATAAGGTGAAGAAGAAGAATAATAAATAATAAATAATAAATAATAATTAACTTACTTACATTATGAATTTATTGATCAACTTCAAAAATGATAAAGTTTTGAATTTGTTTTTTTATTTATTTTTAGGTACTAGGTACTAAAAGGTAAAAATGGGACCCTATTACTAAGACTCCGCTGTCTGTCTATCTGTCTCCAGGCTGTCTGTATCTCAGAAACCGTAATAGCTAGAAAGTCGAAACTTTCACAAGATAAGATATTTCCCGTGCCGCTATAACAACAAATACTAAAAATATTAAAGGCGTCGCCATACAATAAACGTATTTTTTTGCTATTTATTAATAACAGCTGCTAGACACTTAAAACTTTCACAAAATATATAAATGTATATTAACTATCAAATTAAATTATAAAAATTAGTAAAAATAAATATTTAAGAGGGGCTCCCATACAACAATGGTACGGAACCCTTTAGTCGCGAGCCCATCTCGCACTTGGCCTGTTATTTTTAAGTGTTAAGGTTCGCGTTTGTCTACAGTTTGCCTGATATTAAGCTACTCTATGGCCCACGGTATCAAAAGATAAAGGGTAAATAGGTTTTTCTAAGTAAGAGTGTTACCTAGAAGGAACCTATTTACCCGTGATTTGAAAACCCCAGGATGGCACTTCTCAGAAAACAGCGCCCCAGGCAGAGAATTCCAAATTTTCACAATTCTCTCAATGAACTTTGAGGCTTAGGTTTTTATAGGAAATTCAAATGTAATTATTATTACTCGTAAACACAATATTTAAATTACTATTTTCTATGTAGTGCCTACATATTTTACGTTCAAGAATATTCTAAACTTTATTTTTAACAAGTCTATTTCTTGACAAAGTACTCGGTAAATTTTCATGGTTCCCATCACAAGTCTCCTGTGCAGCAGTTATGAAAACTGAGTTGACAGATAAATGAGCCGTAATAAGGCGCATTTGCATTCACAAATTCAATAAAAAAACGGGGAGGACAGTGAGAGGGGAAAAAAATATTGGCGCAAACTACGAAAACAAAAGCAGCTGCAGTGAATAAATTCGAGATAACTATATAATGAAGTTAAGCGCGTATTCAGTAAGGCGCTTGCAATTTTATCAACGGAATACATGAAGGATCTTATTTGCATACTAAACCCCGGACTTGTAGTGTAGGTACGACAAGGTCCAACGTAGTTAGATTTTCTTATGGTTTTATCCCTTAGCAAAACTCTTTTGTAATGCATTGCACGATTTAAATAATTAAATAAAGTACAATGATACGTTTTGTGGGTAACATAATAGTTTTTACACGATTAACCCTGCAGCCACATTAGGGTGGCAATGAGACGACTTAGTTGTGGACGTACATTTGATACATTGTCGCTTGTGTGCTTCGCGTCGCGTCGTAGGCTAACAAGCACTAATACGACGTGGAAAATATTTGACAAAGTCTTAGGGCTTGATCTAGGTTCAAAGGTTTCATGCATATTATAACGATAAAATTGTGGATTTTACTGTTTGTAGTCTATCTGTCTTTGATATCTAGCTTGAAAACTCACCAACATTAATAAAGTAAACCAGTAAGCAGTTCTTAGTAAAACTTGGTTAACACATAAATGAAGAGAGACGCGATAGCAAAATTATAATTGCATGTAAAATTCACTATCAATGAAATCATTAATTGTAAACTGATACCAATTCAATGGACTTTACATTGCATTCTACGAATAAAAATATAATATGATACTGGTTATACAAAACTTTGCAGTCAGTGAAGCAGCATGTTGTGAATGGATGACTCATTATTTATTATTATTATTTATTACACTGAATGTCTTTGCCCTTATTTACCTGTGTGAATTGACTATACAACTGTTTCGCGTTTATACACTTTGGAAGCGATGATAGTCAGGCGGACGGCCGCGTTATGTCCCTAATGTGGTTGGTTCGATCCCCGCCAATGAGCTCAAGCTCGGTGAGGGAAAACATCATGAGAAAACCATAGCATGGTGGAAGACCATTTTCTAGTGCTCGCCTGGCTAGTTGTAAAATCGCCTATCAAACTATCTACCTACAAAGCGCCTAACAGTGTGTTGTAGGAGCCTCCTCAAGAACCAGATATTCTTTGATAGGCATGCCTAAAGGGTTTGCTAATATATCTAGTTACGCGCCTGGTCAAGTACCTAGTTGTAATGTGTAAAAATAACAAAACCCTACAGCGATACCCCTCTTACTTTGTACCCTGTGTGACTACTATTACAAGTTTCCACACCTCAAACTTCAAAGCGCTGAAGACCGATACCAAGAGTCCTCTTTCACAATCGAGTACAAGTGCCATCACCACACACTTTTAGATTTAGCAAAATTTGGCCAAATAAGCCAAACTCATGTGCCAGTGTTTGTTCGGTAAATATCCTGATGAAAACATAAAATAAAAGGCGATCGGCCACACACACAACATAACGTTGGTCGCCAGCCAACTGTCCCTCGGATGTCTGCGAGCAATATCGCAGCGACACCGTACCACTAATCGAACTGGCAGATCCATTTATAATTAAGCTTCATATAAACCAATTGACATTTGCCACCGTGAAATAGTTCGCGTGACATTTGGCCTGCTGAGGCTAAAATATCTAAGTGTCGACGTCGCAATAAATATGAGCAATTAGCTTTACACTAGACTCTCTCTCGTCTCCTTAGAGTTCAATATAGGGGTAAAAGTCTTGCACTTATTATTATTTTTCGTCTTAAATCAAATATATACGTTTTCAAATAACCTGTTGACTCTTGTTGAAAAAATCAGAAATATTCCAGATCTACTATATACATCGATCGATGTTTGGAGAAAAAAACATTTCAAGTAATAACTATAGAGTAGTTAGAGTTCATCGCACATGACCAAATATTACTAATTCATAAATATCCACGTCGAAACACCACTTCCATAAAAAGTGTGGAGCGAGTCATCATTGACGAACACCATTTTAGTCACAACCTAGACAGAGACACGGCTCGACCCCGTCACAGATCAAAATAAGGCACCAAAACGCATTCGTACTACGCATTACGAATGTTAATGCGCAATCTACGCTCCGCGCGATTCGTCAGGGTTGCCAACAAGCTGAATCGGATTCAATAGAAAATTATTGGAAACTGTTGAAAGTGAGTAAAAGTATAAATGTGCCTTACATGAACCATTTACAAAATCAAGCAGAATAAGTATGATCAAACCTATTTTCTACAGCTTTCTTTATTCCGTTACTGAGTGATAGGGACTCAAGGCATAGGCGATTTTGGATAGATCCTATAGGTACCTACCTACCTGAGGAACTGTGAATCTAACCAAGATGATACAATGATAAATTTTATTTGAAATGATCTAAAAGCCTGCTAGCTTACTCAATAAAGGAAACTTAACAAATCACCTTTCTCAAACCTTTAAAATACACAAAACTATTTTTTATAAAGCAAATCCAAATAAAGATATCAAATTTTTTCACCTTATTCGTACATTTCTCTCACGTTCACACCAATCTGTCACGACAAGTAAAACACCCGAAATGGTATTGAAACTGTAATCTGCACAACTAGCAACCCTAGTTCCAAGATTACGACCACAGTATGTGGCAGTGGGGTAATAAATCATAGTACCTTTTGCGGCGTCCCATCCGTGTCCGCGCACGGGGCGAGCTTACCGTGTAATGGTTTAATGTTGTTACCACACTCTCACCGAACCTGTGTTCCTACTTGTACTTCTGTATATTCTGTGGCTTGTTTAAACTCAAAGGCTTTCAACTCTATGCACATGTTTCTAGCACAAAAAGCTGTTTCAATGGTACATACATAGATAGACACACTACATAGATAGACATATGACATAACATAAGGAGTAAGCACCATGTATAAATACTGATAAGAAATACGCATATTCAAATTGTATTTCAGTGAACTTTTGGTCTTATTACGCTATACTAGTTGTGTTAATCTGGGGTCTAAACTACCTCCATTCCTAATTTCAACGCAGTCGGTTCAGCTGTTTGATCGTTAAGAAATAACAATCATACACACTAAAGCACAAACTTTCAAAATTAGACTAGAATATTACACCTGTAACTGAAATTGCCTACGATCTTATTTGTAAATAAAAACATTTTTCGACTCCATCAAACATAAAACTTCAAATGCGAAAATCAAACTACCGCAAACGTCGTACACTAAACGATGACATTTACTTTCGATTTACCAATAGCAACCTCTTTGAAGTGCGCAAAGAAATAGAAGTAACATACATACATGTAAGCTTTGAAGAGACGTGAGGTTTACCTACAAAGAAGTCACATGAAACAATGTTTGTGAAGAACTCAGTCAGGAAATTCGCTGTCAGTTATAGACAGCCAATAAACGACAGCAAGAGAGCTCGTGAGAGTAGAATCTTGATGTCACAAAGAAAAATACTCAAACAAAGTTCTAATACACGAAGGTAATTTAGAATTAAATGTAAAACTAAAAATAACGGCAGTTCATCATTTCAAAGTATAATCTAAAGGAGCATAGGCGTATAAGTCACAGGTAAAAAATAACTTTGCGTACTGTTGTAAACATTGTCTGATATCTAGTTGCCATAAATGGGCACGGTGACAAACCACGACTACTTAGATCTCATAAATACGATAAAAATCTTTCATAACTAAAATATAAAACAGATTTGACACGGTAACTTAACACCTTGCTGTTAGGAACACGGGTTATTTTTGCTTCTATAATCCGTCTATAATGCGAAGTAACTGAGTGCCGGCATTGGTACTGGCAATAGAACAATTAAAATGCAAGATGCATAACATTAGATCGAACGATGATTACAATGAGGTCATTCTTATTGTAATTATTTACTATCGATATTGCGTTATTGAGAATGAGAATAGTGATGAATAAGTTACGCGAAGATAACACGCAAGACGATAAAATAAATTGGAGATTGTTCATTTCTCTGTTGAAAGATGTATCTACGCAATCGTTAGATTTTATACATTTTTTGTCATACAGAGAATATCAGAAAAAATACTGTAAATATAAATAACTAATGTTACGTAAGATCAGCCATGAACGAACTCTTTAAGATCTCTTAAAATTAAACAATTAAAACTATTTGAGATAATTTAATCTTCAAAATTATATAAAATTAATTCGAGAACTTATAATGATGATAATCAACTTGTTCCTTACCAACTAGAATCGTCAATTTAAACCGAGACTACTAAAACGTTTCAGTTTATTCGTGCAGCTGTTTCGATCATTTTAATTTGTTTATTACACGTGTTGAGTTGATCGTAACTCATCATTGCCTAACTTTAGCAATAAACTTGTAGTGCTCTTATTATGAGCATATGATTACATGTTGTTTAAAATAAATTAAACGTTCGTTCACTCATCTCCTATAATGTATACATAATATCGCGTGGGTGCTAAATAAGGTGCGTTATTGAAAATTATAATGTAAGCTTTTGAGCACAGGAAATTGTTGTTTTTCTTTTATGATGTTGTTCTCGAAGTTTTGAAAGGAATACTTTTACCTAAAAAGATGATTCAAGCAATGTTAGCAAAATTTACGTAACAATATTAGATCTACGTTAAAATTAAGTTAACAAAATCATAAAATAAAGTCAGTAACTGAGCTTTCAACACAAAATGAAAATTAAAAAGTTTTATAGTAATGAAATCCGCAACAGGCAAGATCACAATTATTAATCTACATATTGATATAAATGGCTCAGGAAAAAAGTAAGTCCAATGTTTTATCCACATTTTATCACGATTCGCACGAGCATTTAAATTATGCAATATCGAGGCAGGTGAATTAATAGGGGCACGGGATAACGGAACGCAAGGAGACCTGCGAAGCAACGAAATTATTGTCACGTACCTTTATATCCAGATTAATATCGGTATTCAAGTTGGGGCAGCTTTGTATCGCCACATCCTTACTAATTCATGCTAATTTTACGCTATAAATAGGTGTACTACGATTTTCAAACTTAATTTTTGGGTAGTAAAGTTTAAATTCGAATCAATCCACTTGCCTAAAATAATAACCAAGCTATATGTGTAGTACAGTGACAGGTATCGAGAACGTGCCACGGGCCGTGCACGGAGGATTCCCTCGAACAGGAAGGTCCCCAAAATATAATAAATCAGAAACTGTTGCTATACGGGAACCGGGGTTATTTGACAATTTGCTCCGGAACGTATATGGAATTAATGACGATCAAATATAATAAAATTGAATCATACATAATTATATGTTTATGGGAGATGCTCGTAAAGAGCCAGACACAACTAGCAATACCATGTGTAGATCGTAACCATATGTAGATTATTTATTTTGGAAAATTCCTAGTAATAGTTACTTATAAAAAAGAAGGTTTGGGTGTAAATAACAACCACACAGGTACAATAATGAGTTGGCGGCTTATTTTACTTTACTAAAATTACAAAAAAAAAAAAATATGTTCAAAATATAAATATATTAAACTTAGCAGATCCTTCTAGTCCAGCAAGTCCATACTGTATCTTGTTATTGATATTAATTGTATTTGTAATAGGATACCTTATGATGAATAAAAATATTCTATTCTATTCTTCAAATATTGTAAAGCTTTCTAGAGTAGTAAAGTATATGGAAATAACGTAAAAAATTCATGCGCAGTTGAAAAACAAAAAGTTAACAAGATAATCCTAATAGGCTCTCCTTTCCCGCCAATCCTTGGGGACTAAAAGGCTTTTTGCTTACATTTTTGAAATCCTGTTATATTTCTCTGCAGTGCTGTTGGTGGTTCAAAACTTTATAAAGCTATTATTTTAAAATAATATTGTAGAGTTTTAAAGGTGTTGGCTTGTATAATAACTATGCTGTTGATATAAGATTATTATGATATTTATTACATAGCAAAGTAATTTTGCAACACTAGAATATCCATATATTCTATTAATTTATTGAATAAATTAATTAAACTACTTCTTTTTTGAAGGAAATATAAAGAGTAAATGCATGACATATAGAGCTTAAATAAAGTGTGCTTTTACTTTTAATTCAAAACAATCAAATTTAAGTAATGCATTTAAATGATTAAAAATTTTCGTTTATTCCTGTATTTTTTAATTATTTATCAAAAAAAATAATATATAATTATGTTTGTTCAACGTACTTTTTGTATTGAATCTAATTTCTTCGAGTCATAGAGAAAACATTTCATGTCTTGATATACTTAAATCTCTTTCAGAAGGATATACATGATATGCCAATATTAATCTCGTAAATATAGCCTGCTGCATGGGTAACCATACCTACTAAAATAACTAATATGTTGGCAACAATCCACCTGTCACCAATCACAGCAATAAAATCCCTCTCCATTCCACTTGCTCTTGTAATCTGTTCAGTTTTACTTCACACTTACGTAACTCAATAGCGGACATTTCAAAAGTCCGTCGACTGTAACTGAACCGGCAGTTTGTTCACCCTCGGATTTCTCCATCGACACCAGTTGCCACTGAGCCGTGACTGGTGCATTGCACAGTAGGTGTTTTTTCGATCTTATATGAATGATCTGAATAAAATATTAAACAATGCCTCGAAATGAAATGAAAATACAAACTCGTGCTCATATGGTTACTTGCTTTTCATCTACGATGTTATTCCCGGCAACAGCTCTATGTGTCCTAGGCAGTTTGGCTAGAGTAGTCAACGTGGCTTACCAAAACCAATGGTGGAAATGAACACTAATGCTAATATAATAAGAAGGGCAAGAGGCCAACATGAATGAGGAGGACATGAGATAGAAAAAAGTGAGCGTAGAGACGACGGCTGATAAAGGAGAATGGAAGAAGAAATTTTGCTGTGCCGACCCCATCTAGTGGGATAGGGCAAGAAAGAAGAAGCTAATATAATAGATAGGGAGCTCACACAGATTATTCGAATAATTTAAAAATAGTTAAATTATGTAAATATGCGCGGCGCAGTGGGTTTATTAACGATTGAAGGGACATGCTTCGTTTCTGGAGTGCGCGCCCACACTTTGACCACACTGTGCCTTGGTGGTGTTACCATGCACCGACGCGATGATGGGAGCGACGCGAGCAACCAGAGCACAAAACTACCCAGCTTATGAGAACGCCACAGTAGGACATGAACGGATAGAAAGAACTATGATAACTGAGCTAGTCGTTTTAAGCTTCGATATTAGTTACTTCTTTTTCGAATGAATTTTTCTCTACATATGTACGAGTAACTTTCTTTCGAAATACAATATAATACAAATCTTTGTTCGTTTGTAAGGAGTAGACCACGCAATATAATATGTTCATTTTAATAAAATAATCTAACATATATTAACCAACCAAGTGCGACTGAACAAAAATCATCCACTAGCTCGGCACAAGTACCCAACTTTGTGTACGGACACAATTTCCTCGGAAGCTTTAATTTGTTTACTACGAGTCGTTTTAAAGTTGCGACCTTTTCGTGCAGTTAGCTTTACGGCCACATTCACGAGTAAATCCTTTCAAGTTTTCTCGGTTGGTTGACGCCTATGTTTTACTAGAGTTTAAAATGTAAGTTTGTATCTATTTGTTAAATACTTCTACTTGAAAATTATAAATACAAAACTCTGTGTGTAAGTGTGTTTGTTACTTTGCTGAAAAGGTTAAACCGATATCTATGAAATTTGGTATAAAAATAGTTTAGGACATTAGATTAACACATAGTCTACTTTTATTCCGGATTAACGCGAAGCCCGAAACAAACACCACGGGGTGAAGTTAGTAGAATTATGATTTGTAAGACCTCCGTTTAAATATACAGTTATTATAAGGTTTATTGCCCATTTATACATTGAATTTTTAAAGTGCGTACTAGGGCAAAAACAACCTGAATTTTAAGTTTTATCATTGTAATCCTTTAATTGTTTTTTTAAGCGCTTACTAGCATTTAGAGGTCTTCACATAAATCACACACTTATTTATTACGAACACAAACATCAACAGTAGTCAAATAATGAGTCATTAGTACTTCCTGATCCAAACAGCAGTCGGCGAACCATGTCTGTATTACCTATACAACTACAGTCCAACCCTTCCCTAGTTTTCACGGGTGATTGGAGCCCACTGTTGTTCCGAAACGGATGACTCCATTCGGCCGTGGACGCGCCCTGTCGGACCCAGCGGACCGCGAATCAATGGCGACTGTTAGTTATGAAGTAATCATTCACACAAATCCGGTTAGTACTGGATCAACATCATCTTTAGTCGGTTATCGTCACGATTAACAGAAATAAGGAGGAAAATAAGTCAGAAAAAAGTATCGTCGAGTACCATTCGGTTGGTTATCGCCTACTGCCAAACATAGGCTTCTTTTCGAGTACTTGCTTTTATCCAATTCCTACCAGAAATATTTCGTATATTATCAAACGTCCGTGTTAGTAGTTGGCTATCCTTCAAAATTGTACTCAATATCTTGTAACGTGTCCTGTTACATAGAAAATATGGTGTCATATTTCATGTCTAAAGGAAGCATTCAGTGGTAAAGTTATAAAACAATAATACATTAGGTGTACCTACCTACTCTATTTTAGGTGAAATTTAGTTGACCAGCTACTCTATTATCGCAGTTAAAAACAATATTAATTAATGATTGCATTCGCCCGAGGCAGCATTTATTAACCAACGGACTGCTAGGTCATTAGTTGTTCATTGATTAACGAATAACATTTATATCAAAAACAATTTGAAAGTATTAATCTTTCTGAATTGCTAATAGATTTTATATTACTTTCATAATCGAAAGTTTATATTTTGATTTGACTATTTATTACCAAGTCTTATTCATACGATTAATAATAAAAAATGCTTAGGTTTCAACATAGCTTGCTAGTATGCAGAGCTGATGTAACTAGATGCTACAAAAAATAAAACACGAAGCTTTAATAAAAGTGAACGTTAAATCTGCTGCATATTGTGTTTTAATTTCAAATAGCAGGGTGAGTCTGCACAGTTGCCAAATAAATTTTAGTTTAACCTAAGTGGTGTAAATTTTTATTTGTAAAAGAAACTTTATTTTATGATTAGCATTTATTAGTCGTCATGATCGATGGCATCACAATTGTATCTGAGTATAGGTTCTATTTTATATTTAATGTGGCATGAAACGTACGGGAGTGACGTATTATCGAAAAACCCTGACAGTCTACGTCTTCTATATATTCGATGGCAACTATATGGCATTGACTGAGCCCTCAAATTTATAAATTCGGGTGTGTAGCACAGCATTATGGGGGTGGTAGCAGCTACAGTTAACGATTTCTCAACTGTCATCTGTCAAACCTATAATTTCTGATAAAGAAGACGGCAAACGAACAGGGCCGGCCGATTGGCGCGTCGCGTCCCGAGGATCCATCACGGTCCCACGTACCCACGCATCGATATCCGCACCCATTTATCGGTGCGACAATATGCATGACCCAGTAGCGAGCGGTTTAATATTCAAGAGCGGTGCGTCCGCGGCGCACGCCCCGATGTAATAAAAGCACGCTCCGACGCTTAACGAGCCGGCCCGATGAGCTCCTTCGTATTTCAAACAAGGCGACGCAGTACGTGACCCTAACTGGAGGACTTCATTTGTGCACTAGCCACATTCAGATGGGCAGCGTTTAATATCTGCGCAAAAGCATCCTAATTAAACACGAACAAAACTAACTAAGCATGAACAAAATTAAACCCGTTTCTTGCATTCAATTTAAAAACTGATACAGTGGCAAGTGTTAAATAGGCAATTTGATCGGCAGGGCGTGTAACAACGTGATTCAGCGACACTCTACCTTAAGGTGGAGCATGCTAAGTCTGGAAATTCTAAAGGAGGCTGCCGCGGAACACACCGTTAGGTGCTTGGCGCAAATCAAGGCAGATTGATAAGGCTGTGGATAAAGTACTTTAAATAATCAAAAAGCAAAGTATGTTTAAACATGTTCTCTCTTAAATCAAAATCAAATCAAATTATTCAAATGGAAAATGCTTGTCTCGTCCGAAAAACTTTCTTCTCATTTCGATTAAACAATAGACTCGAAACTTGGGATTCTAAACGTGATCTCCATTTCAAATGTTGGATAAAATTATGTTTCTTTGTTTGTCTAATTTTGATTTGCAAAACTTGTAATCCAACTCCGACACAGTAATGAAATTAAACAAGTAATTAAACCAACATTGTTAGAAAATATGTAATTATCTGAAACTGTATAAATTAAAAATTTAGTAAAACCTCGAGAATATTCAGTAGTAGCGGCCATTTTGAATTTAGAACATATCATTTTGTAGTTTTCTTATAATCGAGCCATTTCATTTGAAACCAATATTCAGGCAAAAAAAAGGTTGTGCAAAATATGTACGCCATTTTGAGTCCGCCATCTTAGATTTATTTTATCAAACATAATATCTTAGAACATTATTATACCGCTTACCATCAGATAAGTTGCAAACAAGCGCAAGGCAAAAATATTTAAAAAAAGTAAAATTTGATCATAACTTGGAAAGCTTAACGAAAATCTTCATCTCCTTGTGTGGTAAATCGAACGCCGATGTCGCGAGAATGAAGGTCTTTGTGAGCAAACTCTGATGCTGTAACTTCCTTTGAAAGAGAAGTTTGAAAATGCTTACTGCATGTTTGTGAGATTCCGAGTGAAAACTTTTAATTCATGACAACGGTAAAAATGGCTGGAATAAAGTATAGTTACAAGTTGTTTTTGTTAAGGCGATCAAAGGACAAGGTTTATCTTTAATTTTACAGTTTTTCGCCGTAAATTTCATCATCTTCGTGTGTGTGTGTGTTTCCTATGCGAGTATGTTTCCTAATTCTTCCTGCACACGGCTGTACTGATTTTGATGAAATTTGGTATAAAATAGCATATATGAGACGTAACTTACTTTTAATCCCAGATTAACACAGCTAACACCACGAGATGCAGCTAGTAAAGGTATATGTGTATGTATATAATGGAATACCTATTAGTCACAATGGCAAGTAAAAATTAAAAACCATATTCTTTAGAAAAATGCTCTCATAAATGTTGGAAAGCTACAAAGCTAGATGCATTTTAATAAAGCCAATAAGAATTTCGATGTATCCGAACAATCCCGGCTGCATACATACCGGGTATTGTGTTCGGAAATCGAACTTTAATGTCGCCAGACGAAATAGAGCTGAGATGATTGTTCTTTGTGAGGAATCAATGGTCGTCGATTGCTGATATCGTTCTTTGCTCGGAAACTTCTGGAACAGCTGAGTATACTTAATCTTTTAAGTACGTCAACAAGTATATTCACCAAGTTTTTGGACTGTACGTCTGTTTTATAAGACCATTTACGCATAGAGTTAGATCAAATATCATGACGAAGTTTTCAAGACTTTAAACTAGGTTGATGCATGCCGTATCAACAAAAGTGATTTTAATTTGGAGATGATTATATTTTTTTCAAATATCTATAACTTAAGTATTAGAAAAAATAATACGTGTACTATGAATGAATAAATGAATTAGAAAATATGAACAAAATAGTCACCATAGTACCATAATACAAGTACGAGTATGTCAAACTGGATTTCTTGACCGTTTTACCAAAAAATCTTCAACCAATATGATTTGAGAAAAATAGGGTCATTGCCCACTAAAAGATGAAATAAATTACCTCCAATATAACAACATTAAGTCCAAAGAACGGCGCTTTTCTTTAGAAACGGTCTACATTAAAACTTTAAAAGGGCGTATTCTTGATTATGCTATTTGTCAAGCTCTGCCTTGCAAAACTGCGGGAATTAATACATCGCGGGATATGTCCAGTTTGGCTCGTTGCCAGTTGTTCCACAATGAACAATAAATACCTACTACTAGCCTACTAGCACCACTCTTAATTACTTCGGTGCCGTTAAGTGCTACCTATCTGCATAAATTTATTTCGGGACCGAGCTTACGTTTTGTCAACTTGCTTTATTAGTCTGAGATGGAACGTTAAACGTTACTGCCTCACTTTATACTTATACGGAAGGCTCTCGACAAGTCTTTTTTTACCACTAATAAACATAATTTTCTTAGTTTAGCAAATTCTTACGATAACTGCTCAGAAAGCTTGAAAAAAAGATCGAACAAAAATAGAGGCAATAAAGCAATAACAAGAACCCAGCGGGGCGAGAAACGTCCGCAGTATAAAATAAAACTTAAATATAGACGTACTCGTCCTACACTATTCTTGTAGAAAATCAGATTGGATTTACCTACTAATCACGATCTGAAGATAAAGAATTACACATCATCAATAAACCTTATGTCACCTTCTGATTTCATCTCATCCTTGTATAGTATAGGTAAGCATCGTGCTGGCCGCCCACTATATCATTGCAAAACATCAACAGCAAAACATTGTCAACAAAAATCAAATCAGGTGCGCAAAGTATTCCTATTACTTAGGTCACAAAAAGTCCCAGCAAACTCAATGAGCTGTCGGTTAATTAGTCCTTTGAAACTGTTTTTCAGTTTAAAGACACGCCGCCGCGTGTCTTTTTGCCGTATTTGTCGTCCGCCGGTAATCCGAGGTGCGGCCGAGTCGATGCTCAGCGCATCGGAAAACAGTTTATTGGATGTAAAAGGTCTCTGTTTGCGGGAAATGTGTGCTCGGCCGCTCGTGAGCAACGGATTTAAAACGTCTTTTTGCGAACATTAACGTTGATTTATTTACTGTTTGTCTGCTTCTTTTACTTTTAATTTTTGATTGTATTCGATACAATTTTTATTACATCCAACAAATTAATGACACTCATTTTGACGCTGTCTAAAATATATTTGAGATATTCAGAAACAAAAGCTCGTTTTAATCTGATTAGACATATTTCCCCAATCCTGAGACAAGGTAAATATTTGCCCGTAATTATTTGCGCAATTCACAACAATAAAATTCCACTCTCAAATTAGTCGAACCGAAATTACGTAACTTTGACTTGTCATGTAAACCGACATTTCCACAAGCAGGTAAATTAAATATAAATTGATGAGAAACTTTCGGAGAGTGTTACCTAAAAATTGTTTTGAAACCGTAACAGCATCCGCTCTAGTCAAAAGGCCAAAATCGTCTAACAAATTCAATTAAAAGTTTTCAACGGGTAACTCAAACCGGAGTAACATTAGACAAAGCTCGATTAATTATTACTGCTAATGGACAAAAGAACCTCTTCGCAGCGGCCGACAAACAGCCTCCGAGTGAACTAGACAAAGCTCCAACGTAAACACCAATCGCTCATTCAAGCGTGCTGCGCCAAGCCCGGGAAACTATCTTTCCTTTTTCCTCGTTTACTCGGAATATATCTGTCTTTATCGTTCTGTAAGGGGAAATGCGGGAGCAGCTATTTGTTTTTACAGTCGAGCGCCGGCGAACAAATTAGGTGGACAAACTGTTGAAACGGCCGAGGTGTCTATATTCCACTCTGCGGAAATTCTTCTCTTAAAACCGTTCGAGAGTGTCGTCGCGATCGAGCTCGAGCGGGAACTAATAATTTTCTCTTCAGCTCCGAGGACGAGATAATATATTTCTTCGATCTGCGTATTATTGGCAGACACTTAGGGGATTTTCGAGAACGGAATTGATATCTCCCGCATGAATTCACACTTTGCTTTGCAATCGTTCTGCTACGGCACGATAATGAACGAACGTTTATTTAACTAACGACTACTGCGTATATAAATAATACGTAATTCTATAACACTTTCCACTATCTGCTTTGTATGTCTTTAGACCGCACAACATATAATTCGTCAATTAATCATAGACGAAGTTGCGTAGGTTTCGAATTAAACTCGTAGACCAATACTAAAATTATACGGCGCGTCTTTTGTTAGTGACCTAAAGCAATTTGCGTGAAATTTACTTAAGTTGTTCAGCCTTTGCCGAACACAAGGGAAAGAGGGTTTCGCTCGTTGTTTGAGGCCATTTAGTCTAATTCGGATTGCCATTACGGGGTTTGGTGAATAGCCGCTTTTGAAATGACTTATTACCGTCGTTTTTAGGCTTTGATTCCATGAAACCGAATAGGGAGCGGTAGCTATTATGAAAATCGACTTCCTAACCTTGTTGAGAGATGAAAATGTTTATTTACGTCACAATATTTCGAGTAATTAAGCATTGAATAGTGTACTCTTATTACTTGAATTGTAGCTACAGATTTGGATGAAACATAACCAAAATCCGATTTTGTCAATTAAAAATACCCATGGCAATACCATTTGTAAAATTCACTTCCTTATAGATATGCTACACACAGGGTTTGCCTTCCGGTACGATATCGCACTCCCTTCGATTAATATTCCCACTTCGTCCGCAGCTAACTCTATGTAGATTCGTACAATATCCTCAGGAAATGTAATTGAACCATCGTTTGGTATTTCAAATTCTATATTCGATTGTGTGCGTGATACAATATTGACTACTATTCTTAGTATTATATAAAATAAAACTAAGTCTTAATAACAAAGTACTAATTTTGTTTACTGTCAAACATTGCTGAGCAAAATATTTTTAACTTTTATTTTTTAAGGAATTAGTTACAACAATGAAGTTTTCCAGATAAATCACAACCCGAGTTTTGAAAAAAAATATATCATAATATATAAAATCAACATCTATCAATAAACATTTTTCACACCGAAATTTGAAATTGAACATTCCAAATGGAACTGAGGATCGAAATGATCCAATTCTTCTAAAATGCGTCCCTTGTCTCTTTGACCACAAACGAATTGAGATTGAGATACTACTGTGAATAAAATAAGCTATTATTACTCGTTATGTTTGAAAATGAGCTCAGAATAATAAAAAAAAGACAAAAAAGAAAATTAGAACTGAAAACGTTATTTCTAGCGTTGTTTTATTTATTCGTATTTTGTAAAAAATATTATTTTTCTAGATCAAAAAGTCATAGCTAACGAAACAATGTTTTTGGAAAATGTAGATACTCGTAGATATTATTTTTACACTAACCTACAAATGGTGACCTAATAACTTGAAGCTATATCTTCCAGGCTAAAGAGCGCTATATAATAAAAAGTCAGTGAAAAGATTTTCATTATTGCGTCAGCTGTTCCGGTCACGTAAAAGAAAGATTACAATTGACTAACAACAAACTTTTGGCACCAACAACCAAATAAGCAAAATGATCCCGCGTAAAATGTGAACGAACTGAAACAGAAGTAGATAGTTACAGGTTTCAGGAAGCCGTATCGATGTTGTCTACTTCGCGTTATTCGACTCCTGGGGCTACTCGAAAATAACAACTCACTAGATACATAGCAACGTTATTTTTTGAAGCCGTGTTCCCCAAAAACTATTATGTGTAGCAGTTTTTAAGGCAAAAATTTAAAGGTAAGCGCACTCCACTCTAGATCACAATATTGCTAGCCATTCGGTGAATTGCGATCAAGCGCAAGCCCATTTAGTGTAAAAAAGTACTGTTTTTAAAGTATACAAAATAGATATATGACTGAGAATGCAATTTTCTTTTAATACCGTCACATAATAAAGTTAAAACCATGACCATCTTTTTGGGAAACAGTTTGTATAAGACCAAACTGAACTCATTCTATGACACGCACAATGTATAAAAGAAAATTTATATGGATTCATAACATAGATGAAGGATGAGGTAACAAAAATAAAGAAAACATGTCAACCAATTTTAAAAAACCTCCTCGTCAGTTTTAATAGTTACTCCGTTGCTGATTGATTAATTTGCTACCTGGGCTTGTATTCCATTAGTAACCCCTGGCGTCAGACGATCTGTCTAGCCAAGCCGGCCGGACGTGTGGGGCCGGCGATCGATCCAAGCATTTATCAAGCTTATGAGTTACACGCGCACACGAGCTTTGTCATTTAGCCTCAGTTATTAGGGGATTCAGTTACATAATAAACGGGATAAGTAAGTACTTACCTATCCCGTTCATTCAATTTTATTAGGTAGACTTGAAATTATGGATTCCAATGGTAGACTTAAAATTGTAGATTTCAATGGTGATCAAAACTTAAACATGTCGTTAAAGATGATGACGCTAATTCACACATGACATTAAAGTATATATTGTAATACTAAAATTTAAATATTTGTTTTCTTCATAAATTATAAAAAATATTGTTTTAAGAGCTTTCAAAGTTATGAAAGAAAGATATTACCTTTGCCAAAGCTAAAAATTACGCAGAGTAATTTAAGAAGGTAACCCTAGACACTGTTCATCTTCTAATTAGGTCAAGAAATAGAGCATGCAACACTATTCAAAGTGATGAACTCATCTTTACCGGCAAGTCAGACAGGTGTCCAATTACGGATGCTGTCGATAAATAGAAATAGACCACTTGCAGTTTCACTTAAAAGTTTAGACGTATGAAGTCGTGTATCAAATTATGTAGAACAAGATTTATTAGCAAGATAAAAGCATAAAACGATTGTTTGTTGCTATTACTTTTAATTTAACAAAGTGGTGAGTACTTAACATTTAGAGGTCTATAATTTTTTAGCAGCTGTATTTCCGAAACTTTTTATTAAAAAAATAAACTAAAATATTAGTTTAAATTATGTAAAAACGTTCATAAATTAAGTACAAACAAATACATAATTCAAAGAAAGTTTGAAGCGATCGTTCGATGGGACATAAAAGCACAAAAGGAGCGGCGACGCAATAAAAATACGCAGACAACCATAGACAGTAGACCAGACGGCGCCGGCTCTCTGATCTGAAACGGAGGGTACCTACTACTATAGTATAGGGGATAACATTAATGGAGAAGAACCGAGGAAGATTCAATTTATCATAGAAAAATAATAATAAAAATGACCAAAGAAAGTGATGCAGACGACAGATAAAAATAAAACTATTTCATCAATTTAAATGAAAGCCATTTCATCCAACACTCGTAGACAATAATCGATCAAAAAAACAGGTAATAGCACTACAAAACTCCAAATGCACGGTAGCACAACAAGCCGTCAAAATTGGTCAACAAACCTTAATAACAGATGGCCCATCCAACTTGTTAACGAGATAACTTCACCAAAACAGCCTCAAAAAAAAGTCTCGAGGATTGAGCGATAACGAGGACTCTTTAAAAGAATCGGACAAGTTTTGGTCCAAGTTTCTCCATCCAAATTAGAGTTGATAACACAGAGAACATAATATAGGTTACTAAGATCAAGATTCAGAAATTCAATGTTATTTTTTCGTATCTCACACAGTGTATCCCCTTAAAGTTCTCTTTTCTTCGTTCATCCATCCAACTGTCCTTTCACTCTTGTTGTGTTAGCTACCATAACACGAACTAGAAATGGTTCAGTATTTATATTTATTTTATTAACGTATATGCATGAAATTTGTATGGAATCCGTTGTAGTAGTATAGTACCCTTATAATATGAGCGATGAAAATTGTTGTCAAGTTTTCGGCCACTTATTGTATATATGAGTATTTAAGCATTTAGATAAGGGTTTTTTCGTAGAGTGCGCTACTAACTAATTTCAGATCCTAGTGACACCAAAACTATGTGATTTCCTATCCGTACCTGTTTCGTGTAGGGTAGAGAATCGAGAGGGATCTCGTTTCGCGCGACAAGCGCGAACGTAACCTCTTGAGATTACTATAAACGACACATCGGAATTGGATTCGGAACGAACGCGAGCCGATTGAACGAATTAGGATCGAGACATGCGGTTGTACTTCGATTACAGTGTCGAGTAAAGGGTACCGTTGCAAATGGAATAATTCAGGAAGACGTAAGCGTCTTTTTATTTGTAAAAAGAAAGTAAATGCGTAAATAATTTTCAGCGAAACCGTAGGTTTTTTCTTAATTGGAAACATACCACTATCAAACTCTATTGCTTTAGCAAAATGTTAGACGTTGCGTTGCTATTATTATAACTCTAATATATTTGTAAGTTTATAAGGACTTAAGCTCAATATATAGTCCTCGTTGGCGCATCTGCTAATGGCGGCTGAATTAATTTGTTTATGAGCTCAGAAATTATCAATTTTGTGCAAAAAATAACAATTACTCCATATTTCCATCCTTACATACATATACGATGTTATAATGTAAATGTACGTTAGGTTTACTATCAATATTAACTATACCAACAAACAAACCATCGATCTGTCCACAAAATAGACACCTCCAAGTCTCCAACACAAATACTTTAGAGCTTTCAAAGTGAGAGCCATTCTTCACGCAATGCCGGGTAAGTTTTGCGCAATACATTCCGAAGTGCCGGACTGTCGCAGCTAGGGTCACCAAACAACATGGATTTTTTCCGGATATTATGTAGGTTTTTACAAGAACTTATCCTGTGTCATTCCATAAAAAAACTGGGTGAATAAATACGGGAATTGTGTTTTGGTAAGTATTTCGAAGTTTGAACCTCAAAAGAATTCAACACTTGTCAGGCCTGTGTCACTCCGCGTGTAGGTGTTAAAAACATACCTACGGGCGGCGGCCACTCCGGAGTGGCCAATCTAGTAGGCTGCCACAAGCGAACGAAAACACACGCGTGCGCGCTATATGTTCGACCACGTTCAACTTAATTATTTGCGAAGTACTCGTTATTATTCTGTATTATTTGACTGATTCATTATATAATTGCAAGATGGACACAAAACGAAAAAAAGCAACAAAAATACTGTGCAGTATTTAATTGTTTAAATACGGATCGTGATCGAAATTTAACTTTTTTTTTGTTACCTAAAGATGCTGACAGGTAAGGGTAAAATCTATTTTGACTGGATTACATTATGAAATTAATTCAAACTACAAACCGTTTCTCCCCGTACTATTCCAATATCCTAAAAGTACAATAAAAAAGATATTTTAGTCGTTTCATTCGAGTTGCATTTCATTTGTCGTACATTTACGAACTTAGACTAAGAGCCCAACGCAAAATATTTTCGGTGATACTATAGATGATACCTATGGAATTCTATTCGCGCTAGATGGCATATGAAGTAGTTTCTCAAAGTAAGCAACCATAGTCCGTGGCTCTTTCAATACCACAGAATAATAACTAGTACTACGTATAACCATGTACAACGTATTATGACCCGTAGCATAGTGAATTAAGGCCCATATTCTTTTGAAAAGAAATTGGTAGGCAACAAAATGATCACGTGATTGACTGGACCGCGAGCTAAATTAAATCATATTGTTTATCAGATTGAGTTCATATTTCTTTGAAAACCATTGCGAAGTGAAGCTTCTGTACGAAGTACAAGTTATTATTCTGTGCACTTGTAAAAAATTGTTGGACTCTAAATGTCAAGTCTATTGGGTTCCCTTGTACAAAAGGTTCACATGTTTTGGTGATATTCTACAATTCTATTTAAATCACATATTTTTAGTACCTGTATAAAAGATACCACAAAAATTAACACAAAATTCACGTATTTCAATAAAGAATACAACGTATATTTCAGCAGTAACTAAATTATGATTAATAATAATAAGAGGAATTAATAATTTGACGACCTCGTTGGCGTAAAGGTTACCATGCCGGTCTGCTAATCAGAAGGTTCCGGGTTCGATTCCCGGCCCGGTCAACATCTTTGTGCTTAACTAAATTTTTTGGCTGTGGGTCTGGGTGTTAAATATGTATTTATATATAATATATATGTATGTATGTATATGTAGTATATCAGTTGTGTTAGCAACCATAATACGAGCTAGAAATGGTTCAGTATGGGGCTAACCAGCCGTGTGTGAATGTGTCCTAATATTTATTTATTTATTTATTTTATTTATTTATGGTCACCCTATTTGCGGCTGTATGTCGAAGCAGAGCCTCCAGGGGCTATTGTATCTTTGTTACGGACTCCTCGCGCTGGTCCCGTGTGTGGACGCTGAAACATTACATATTATTCATCATCGGCCTTAATGCCTCTAAGGCCTCACTGTATTCCTTTGTCATTTAATAATGTACATATACGAGTCATGTTTGCGAACTTGCCCAAATACAATGTGAATATTAAAAAAATAATCCTTCTATTTATGATCCTTATGTTTATTGTCTAAGCTTGACAAATAAAGTATACACTAAAACATATTATTTTTTTATAACTTATAGGTTGGCGTTTGAACACAGCTTGCTTGGTGTTAAGCAACACTATGGTCTACGATGTTTGTTACACGCTTACCCAGAAAATACCTATTAACTCTACATTTGAAGACCCCCAGGTGGTACTTCTCAAGAAACAGAGACTCAGGAAGAGAATTCTAAACATTTGATAAGATTTATCGCCTAAATAACCAATTACATACACTTGAGGTAGGTAAGGAAAGTGCATCGTAAACCAATTTAGCCAATATTCTCACCCACAACATACCTTGGCTAGTTGGGCCTACATTGGTTATTGGTCCTATTCACAGCATTACAGCATTGTTGTCGAATACAGCACGTGTTGCATTCAATCTCAACAGATCTCAGCGCTCTACGACACAATGTTCAGTCAATGATTGAGCTCACACACAAACTGTATGTATCCTTTCCATCTCATGGATTGCCGATGCAAATGGCGTCAGGATAAGCAGATACTTTTAATACGACACCTATGCATAGAGAAGACACTGCTTTTTATCAAATATTATTTATGACTTTCTTTACTTGTTTTATTAATGTTTAATTTATACGATTGCCTAAGATGTCATGATCAATATCTTCTTAGTCAATCAACTTTAAAGTATATAGTAATATATAATATCAATTAACTTTAAAGTAGAACGATATGAACCTAATAATAAAACTATGGCAGTTAAGAAACTGTCTACACCAGAGATTAACTTTTACGAGGAATAAAAAATAGATACGAACTGACAACATAGTCGTTAGAGTTGACAATCATAAGTAAATATAAGTATGTATGTAAGTATACTCCTTGCACCGCTTGGGATCCCCAGCAAAGTGTACGCAAGCAATATAGTCGCGCATGAATGGTTGCACCCATGCTATGCGGCAAAGGACCCCTCTATAAGCCTGCACGAGCTCACATCAAAGGAAACCGGGAATTCAACATTAACTTGCCAAACAATGGTATACTGGACATTGTGGACGAATCTAGGAACCAACTAGGGGGTGTTGCTTACTGGTTACGCTGAAATTCCAGCGAAAGTGATAATTGATAACACACAATTGACACTTAAACAATTAGGTTTGTTTCTTTTATTTTCAATTTTCTTTAATTGTCTTTGTGCTGGTGTATACTAGAATCGTAAGTCACAACTTATTGATTAATTTAATTTTTATATATGTACATGTATTTATTGAGATTTCAAAGTACAGCTTCAAGACTAATCGGCAATGAAAACTTAATAGCATTTTTATTGTTATTACAGTTTTACTTTTGCAATTTGTTTTTATTTTCTTTATCGTAATGTATGTGTATAAAAGTAATAATTTATGTGTATCTATCAACTAACGTGTGTTATTAAGGAAGGTTTAATTTTACAAGTTAATATTAACTATTCTCTTGACTTAATATACTACATGTACTCGTACTATGTACATAATAGTTGTTAAGGGACTTTACAGCCTACCAGGTAAACGCGCTTACATAGAAGAAATTGCTTCACTTTCGCATTTTTGTTGCCCCTTCTTCTATAATTCCTCATTACGCCCCTTCTAAGACTATATCCAGGGTGAGTACATTCAGTTATCGCAGGTCCATACGTGTATTGCGAAAGATTATGAGTTTCCTTTTGTCTACATTTTGCTGATATATTTATATTTCCAACGTAAAATAAATGACCTAATAACTCTTAAAATGTTATTTTTTTTGCTTTGGCCTTATATGACATTAAAAATCTCAATATTATTTTTTTCTAACTTGCTGATTATATTATATCAGCAATTTCTGGATGTCAGATTTGTAAGAACAAATAGTTAAAAACGTTGTAAAAGTAACTTTGACGTAGATATTTACTCGTATTTGAATTTCTAACTTTTAAACTCAAACTACTTGAATATCTCCGCATGGCAAGCACTAGTTCAAAAGAAAACTCGATAGCGCAGAGCTTTATCAATAACAATATTCTGATGTTCAAAGGACTCTCTTAGGTTAAGGAAGTTTCGAGAAAATCTACCTATAGGGATTTTGTTATTATTTTTGTAAGATTTCTCTTCTTGTATTCCATTACTGAACCGGAAACCGCGAGAGATGTTTACATTTTTTTCTTTAAGAATTTATGTTTGTTTTGATATTATAGTTTGAGAATTATATGCACGAGTATCTACGAGTCTTAATATATAGTATGAACTCACATCATAACGAATGGTACTGTTAATAAAAGTTAGTTTCTCAAAGCAACTTGCAATATCAATATTTTGTTAAACAAACTATCTCATAAGCTCAGTAAACCCAACCCAATAGCCCCTAAAGTTTTAATTAATGTTTTGCGTTACCTTGTGTTAATCTGTGGATTTGCCCCACTTTTGCCCCGACCAACGTATACAGGGTCACCAGGTACTAATTTTCTTTTTTTTATACAAGATAGGCTTGCGCTTGACCACCACTCACCTGATGCTAAGTTACGAGTAAGTCTAGAATAAACCAGATCACTCTCGCCTTGAATAGAGTAAGGTATTAGTTCAGTGGGAACCGGGATTCCGGCAAGGAGTTCCACAGTATGGCCATCCGTGCTATAAAACCTCAAAGCGCTTTTTTTAATAAGTACAGTCATGTATTTTATTTTGTATAAAAACTTCCAGAAATTGTTGAAAAAGATAACAACTGACCCAGTGCATTTTTTTTTAAACACAACCGCTGACATATTGATGTAAACCACGAGTTAAGGTAAACATTTTTTTATAACTTTGAAATTATAACAAAATAAATAACCATTAAAATGATTTAAGTGCGTTAGTTGCAGGTAGCCCTGTTTTAGTTTTCGCGCAATAAACTACACAAACTTCTGGTAAACACGAATTCTGTGGCGAGAAAATAGAAATAACACTACACTCATGGCGTAAGAATTTTATTGGAGACATTTCGACGCTATTTCTGATGTCATCTTGTAAATATCACATGGCTGTAGTCTATGCAGCTCTGGATCTTGTTAGTGGATGCTATACTATGCGTATATTCTCCGGTATACAAACTTTGTTTTTAACCCTGACGCAAATACATTGTGCTGTAAGTTACGTATCTATATGTGTTACTGTGTTTGTCTATAAAATCATTGCTTCCAAAAGGGTGAACTAATTTTGATTTGATTTTTTCTCATTTGAAAGATTGTTATTTTGATCTTCGATGAAAAATGCTCCACGATTACACAAAATGGCAAGTTAAATATTTTTAAAAAAAATGTTCAAAAAGGCCATTAATGAAAGGGCTTAACTAGTAAAATACGTTAAAATACCACAGAAATCAAATCCATGTGTACCACGACAAAACGTAATTCAGGGGTTGTTCCATATCATCAATACTTATATTGAACTTTTTTTTCGGTAAAAGATTGTCAACCATTGGAACTTGCCTGATGGAAATTGGAGAAACGGATGAATTGTGGCCAAAGTATATTTAAAAATAATATGTTCACTCTAGACTTTGGCAATTTGAACATACCTAAATTATATTTTCACGAAACACAATAGGAGGTAATTCTTTCCAGTTTTAAATAATACGATCATACATTTTGACTATACATAAGTTTATATATACCAGTATGTTCGATGACATTTTGTATCAAGCCATTCCGATGCACACACTACTTCTCTAATAAAATCATTAAATATAACACTGAAGTTATTTCGAACACTCGTCTAATAGTTTCTGGTTATTAAACAATATTATTTCTACGCAACACCCACAAACATCTGAATTACCCGATCTAATAGGTTGCGGATGACGCCTGTATTTAAATGCAGGTCACCTTTGATTCCAAAACGTGAAACAGTTGCATCTGCATAACTTCAAAGCCTAAATGATAAACGTACGGGTAAAAACCTATTTGTTTCCATTAGAAATAATAAACAAGTTTTTATATATAACTCGGTGTTAAACGCAATTTTGCTCGCATAATAATAGAAGTTTGTTAATGCAGGTAATAAGTAATTCGTGTTCATCAAATATTGACCGTGATATTTATGTAACTTAAATCTTGGCCGTTTCTATTATCATGTCCTGAAATTGAATTTTTACGATTTTTTAACTGATTGTTATGTTGTTTCTATGATTGCTTTTCAAAATTACGTCCCTATGTTTCTCACAAGAACAATGTACAGGAGTTATAGAATACGTATATAGAATAATCATTGAGAAGAATTAAAAAAAATACTATATTTTTACAAAAACTATAATATGATATGACTAGACTATGTTCATGTTCGAATTTTAAAGTATCCTGTTGTAAAATTTCAGTCAGACGCGATTTTTGTTTAACCTCAATGAAGTAACAAAAAGACTAACAGACAAAGTATATGTGAGTTCTTGAGAAATCTAACTCACGTGTCTGTGTTAGTAAGTCGTGCATTGCAAAAATACTTTTAAATTAATTGCTTAACTAAAGTAAAGTAATGGATTAATTGGTTAACTTGTATTAATGCGAGTTTATTAATAAAAGAGTGAATAATTTCTAATGAAAAATCATGCAGTTTTAAAACTTTAAAATGTTTGTGTTTATCTTTTTATTGTAAGTAATAATTATCTACCTAGACGAGCGTATAAAGTATCGTATTAATTATATCTAAGAATAGAAACCTATGTTCTTTTAATTGCGTAAAAATAAACCGCCAGTGCCCAGTTTGCAGGGAAGGTTGCTTGGGGTAAAATAACGTACAAAGAAAACAAGCTATTTATAAACTGTCCGTTGTAGGGATGCCGTATTTATTTTCCTTTTTCGCTGGAATTTCTACCATGAAAGAGTGAGGAAAAACTGATTTAATGTATATTTTTATAAAAGACGGTTGTGATGTTCTGTTAAAAAAACTCTACTTTGTATTTTTTTTTCATAATAGGTATAGGTATAAGATTCATGGACATAACTCCATGCATTTTTAAAAAGCGTTTATCAAAATAGGTCAAAATTCAATGGAATTTTCTGAAGTAAGTTAGTGGTAACGAAAGTATTCATAAAAAGTCCCGTGACTTTAAATTATTATTTTTTTACTTATAATGGGCTTGCGCTTGATTGCAATTCACCTGATGGTAAGCGATATTGCAATAAAAGGTGGAGCGTGCTTACCCAGAAAAAACCGGTTATGTACTAATCTATTCCAAAGCAATTACCTACTGAAAATCACATCAAACCGATTTAGTGGTTTTAGAAAATAAATGACAACATTGGTTTGCACAAACATATACGCAATCAAACCCATATACGTTCTCTGTATCGTCACGGTTACAAAATGGAAGTAAAATAAATAAATTTGTGTCAACGAAATATGTTTTAAAAGATACTTTCCAATGAAGAATAAACTAACTAAAAATGATGTGATTTCGCAGAGGCGTCCTCAGAATAAAGCAACCCCTTTAGCAGAGAAAAGCGGTTGAAAGCGCTGGACCGACATCCACTCTATTTGTCTCGGCTAACACAACCGCTGCCCACTTCTCGTCGCGTCCGCCTAGTTTGCGTTAAGGATTTTATCGCTTTTTCTTTCAGGAATGTAGCATTGTTTTTCTCTACTAGGTGAGCTCAAATCCGGATTATGCAACACGGAGGCACAATACTTTTGTAAAAAGTTTTAAACTCTCATGTAAATATTTTACTTATTTTGTTTTATTTTTGTTAAAATTATTAGATGTTTCTAATAAAAATTGCAAATTATATCATACAAAGGTTTCATAGCAAACTTAATTGTAAATTACAAAACTCGGGACCTGTAAAATTCAGATGAAGCTTTCGAGTTGCAATTGACTTGACACCTTTCGGTAAACAGACGAGCCATTAATAATGTAATATCCATGACTTCACTCAATGTACCTGCTATATAAATTATTCAGGGAACGAATTCAAATATAGAAACAAACTCTCGAATCGGCAGGAAGTAAAGTCACAGCATGGCCCCGAGCCTGCTAGTGACGCGTCGACACCGATACTCCCTATTACCGACCCCCAGTTACAGGAATAAGGCCTAAAATATAACGATACGACGCTCCGATATTATCTTTCAACTCGTAGCCGAGTACGTCGCGAGGAAAATTTCCTTTTATTGTGTTAGCGAATGCTTATTGTATATCCGAACGTTTTCCCCATTGTAACGGCGACGGAGCAGCGCCTCGGTATTACTTTGCGATTGTTCGATGACAAATAGCTAAAGCGATACATTAAGGCCTCTTCGAAAGGGGAATTCGAACCGTTCTACTTGTAGTTTCTATTGTTAATTTGTATGCCCGGCACGACACGGTGAAATGCAGGGATCTGTTATAAAGATAGAGCAAATCGATAAAATAGCGCTACTGACCTCTTCCTCGGTGGTGGCGGTATTGACGGAGTCCATGCTCTGGCACAGCGCGAGCTCCATGGTCTTGTGGTGCGGCGAAGTAGCGCGCGGCGAGGGCTGCTGCGGCGGCACCAGCGCGGCTCCGGCGGGCTGCTGCGCGGGCGCGGCGGGCGCGGGGCTCGCGGACGCTTGCAGGCTGTGCTGTGCCGCTTGCAGGCTCTGCTGCGCCTGCAGGTTCTGCAGCGACTGGTGGGCCAGGTTCAGCTGGTGCTGCTGCACGATGCTCTGCTGCACGATACTCTGCTGCACCTTGATGTGCTGGTGCACGGCCAGCTGGTGGATGGGATGCAGCGCGGCCGGCGGGGCGGGGTACGGGGGGGAGAGCCGCTGCCGCTTCACCTGCGCACTCTGCAGCGCCTCGTGCAGCCTCTTCACCGGGAGGGGGCTCTGGCCGAGGTTATCCACGGCTGTGGCGGGGCGTGCCGGCCGAGTCGCGCGACTCCGGCGAGCACTGACTCCAGCGACAGGAGGCGCGAGGCGCACCGACACCGCTACCGGCTCTCCGGCTCGTCCTGCTGCCTCGCTCGCTCCACGCGTTCTCTCTACTCGCGGACACGCCAAGCCAACAGATTATCCACAAATGTTCTAGCGCCTCGGCACTCTAGTTCTCATCCGCTGAAGCCGATCTTCTAGACGAAAATCACTCCTGAAACGAATAAAAATAAATCAATCAAGAGATCATTCTTGAAAAGCCGTATAAAACAATAAAGTAATTTGAAGAATTAATTTGAAAGGCGGCCAGATGCGGAAAAAAACAAAGGATTATTTTTCTTTGAAGCTTTCTCATCGAAAAGTAAATTTCAAATTCGTTCCAATTAAGGAAAAGAATCCTCTTATAACGCCCTATACCAAATAAATCGATACATAGCCCTCAAGGGATCTCTCGATCACACTCGATATTTATTTATAGGGACGTCTATTTATGTGTAATGTAGATAGTATGGGTATAACTTTATACGATATACCAGTTAACTAGACTCTAATGAATAATACGAACAACTTGAATCGTATATTCATTTAAAAGATTTTCATTTGACTTTGATGAAATAATTACGATTAATTATACCTATCGTCTCATTATAAAATTAAACATAGAAGCTCCTCTAATTAACACTCGTATATGTGATATGTCTAATTTGAATTGACTCTAAAAGAGTTGTAATACTTATGTTGTTATTATTTTGAAAACGTGTTTTTTTACAAGAAGAACCCTTATTCATTTTCAAATGACAACTTTATAACTAATACCGTAAGGTATATTTTTAATTCATTTGGTGAGAATTATTTTTAAATGTCAAAAACTGCCGATAGCATGGTGTGGGCAGTGGTCAACCGTTTATATGATTAGTCACGGCAATAAACGTCGGAGATATTCTAAATTAAAAGACTACACAGATGATATAAGAACGGTATATCACTAGTAACTGGGATATTTCCGTTTACAGTTTCATAGAATTACAATCAGAAACATGTTAATCAGTTTTTTTACTGAAGAACTTAGAATTTGAATTACTCGAACATTGTTTAAACAATGCATGTGATATTTTTATCTATATTTATTTATATTTTATCTTGAACTTCAAAATACTGACAAGGTTACGAAATGAAAATTAAGCGAAGACGAAAATTAATTTGGCAAACAAAATTTTATTATGCTTATATGAATACTAAGTGATATTAAATTAGCACTGCTAGTATTTACCTCAAAATAAGGACAGTCAATATTATTAAGTATTTTTATCTGGCCAGTGGAAAATGTTGTATGTTTGATACTTTTCTTTATTTTACTTTTTATAGTTGATAAGAAATATTACAAAACCTTCAACGGAACAAGACATTATGTCAAACGCCGATGTCGATCAAGAATTTGACAGTTTGCCAAGAGGGTTGTTCCAGTTCAGAGCTGAGAACTATAAACTTACCTAACATTTTTTTCAGTAAAAAAATGATATTATACATAAATTGATATTATATATATGATAACCGTTGTTGCTGGGTTAGCGTTATTTTCTATCCTTGACTGGCAAGCGAAGTCTCTGCATAAACTAGGCAAATTTTGCTTTCGTCTGTTTGTATGTATGTATGTTGGTAACTTTGGACCAATCTCAACAAAACATGCCATACAGGCTATTCAATAGATATTTTAATTGTAGGTGATTTATTATTTGAAGGAGTTAGTAGTATAGTTCCTATGTAAAAGTGGAAGTTTGTTGTATCGCTATGATCGAAATTATTTTTTGAAATTCCTTGACATCTGTTTGATTTATTTTATTTTTCTTTTTGTTTTAATGTGTATATTTTTGTAATATGACTTGAAAACATAGCTGAAATAAATGGTATTTGTTTTTTTATTTATTTATATTTGCTAGAACGATAAAAATATTTTGTGAATATGACTATAACTAGTCAAAATATTGATGGAACATATCATAAAGTATAAAAAAAAAACAAAAAAGTTTATTCGCGAAAACAGTTCGGTGAACTACAAGTTCTGATGACATCGTCTTTACTTCTTTAGGTCAGATAAATATTAAGAAGACAAGGAGAAGAAAAACCTAATAATCGCCCTTTGCGGCATCATTTTGGAATAACGAATTAGTTTTTCCTTATAATTTACAACAAAAATAATTAAACCGCGACATGAATTTAGGCTGCATGTAACGAAACAAATTTAGTAACAATCAGAGTACAAAAAAACGTCTTTAGGCTAGATATTACAATCGTAATAGTCTACACTCTTTGTAGTAAAAACCGGATGCAAAGACTTAATATGTAACAATCAGTCAAGGAGCCATTAGGAGATTCAAGGTTGACTTTTTGCTTCAACTGTCCGTGACTAAGTACGTACATTCAAGTACTGAACTCCTACTTTGTAACTCAGCCAAATCGTTTTAAAATACGACCTCAAAGACTTCAACTTGCGTGCGCAAAACAAATATATAAGTTGTGAATAGCAACATATTTTACCATAGGCTGTTATTTTTTCATAGCTTTAATTAATCCTATATTATATTAAACATTATTTTTACTCGTTGAACTCTTTTCCTGAAGAAGTTCCTCCCTAGAAAAAGAATATTCTGCTATTTCTCAAGTGAGACTTAGTTTTTCTCTATGTTGCGAGTATTTGCCATGTTTCATTGCTCAATCTGTATTGTATCAATTATCAGACAACAAAACTCAAATAAATAGGTACTCAAAATAGATGTTTAAAAAACGGTGCAGAAGATAATTTTATAAATCTTCTCATACTCTTAATATTTAAGCATGTTTCAGTTTTTCATCTCGTCTGTACGTAAACGAACAAACAATATTATTATGCAAAAAATATGGTTTACGGAGTGACCATGTCTACAGAAATCCATTGTGATGAGATACTTTAGCACGATTCGACTTACGAGCGGCAAAAACAACACTTCAAAACAAGATTGCTTATGTTGCTTGTAATCGTTTTAAAACTACACAGTTTTACCTTCTGGCTTCATTTTAAACTAATGATATTGTCGTTTTTGAGTTTCTATAATAACTTCATCAATCAAAACTAATCAATAATCTATATAAACAACTATGTAGCTAGAGTAATTACGACTCAGTTCCGTATTCTTTATGAGTATTCAGAAATATATATATATATATATATATATGACAAGATTTTTTTACTCATATTTCAATATTCAATTTAGTTCTATCCTTTCCCAGTATTGAAAATCACAGTCTTGCAAAATTATGACCAGAACTATAAACGGTGCACGTGCATAATTATACATTAAATATTAATTTATAAAATTGCAATAGTACCTATAGATAAATTACGAAGCTTCATTATCGAAGCACGTACTATGTAAGAAATAAATGTTGAAATAGCCAATTCATGTGCAAAATCCAAGCAACCCTTAACCTGAAAATTTAGTCATACTGCAGAGACCTTTCTAATAATAACATGGATTCCAATAATATTATTGCTTTTTTATATTTTTCAAACATAAAACCACACCCGATTCACCAGTTCATAAAGCAAAGTAATTTATCCAAACTTTACAAATTGTTTTTATAACACAGCGCGTGTTTCTTTCGAATGACCTCATCCAATTTAAACTCAACTAAAAGTCGATTGAAATAATTCTAGAGAATTGGAGCAATGCTTGAGCTGGCCTTAACTGCGATCTCAATGAAATAGTCGTTAGAAGTAAATTAACTAGTTAAGGGCTAACGCATAAGTCTCAGCCTTTTGTTAAGCCTGGTACAGAAGATAATAATTTAATTCTATGTGATCCTCAAAAAAAGTTTCTAAATATATCTTTAAAGTTAACCTTTGTAATGTTCGTAATAAAAATTGGTAATTAGTATGTCTACCTAAATAGTGTAACACTTGAGGTTGTTTTTATTCTGAATTCTAAGAAACGACACTATTAAGCGTTAAAATATTATCTGCTTGGTAAAGTTTTTTACACAACTCATGAAAATTCATTTTTATTACTTATTTAAAAGCATATTCTAACAAAAAACGCTGTCCATTGTTATATCTACTGCAATTGTTGCGTCATTATAGTGACAATCAACATTTCATTTGAACGTTGCAAAAACCATCGCAGATTTGCCAGACTCTTACGAAATCTACCTTTGACTGAAGTTTTACTTTAAAGTTGAAATCCTAGAAGAATGCAATTGGAGTATTGGGAAACTATGAAACTTGTAATTGCATACAAACTGAAGTTGCACTATTGTAATTCACTTTTGAGGCAAGTTTCAAGCTTACTGGCTCTCTTTTGTTAAGTGACTATAGTTACTAGTAGGCACATTGTAAAAGAAGTTAGCACAGTATTGACTACTATAGTAGAAGGATCTACTTATGTACGTTAATAAGATTTTACAGATGTAGACATGGGTGTGCTAATTTAATTTCGCAAGAATAAAGGTCAACCGCGAGCGGAGCGGGCAAATATGAGTTAAGCGGAGAAAGAGGCAAGAGGAGAAAAATGCGAGAAAGAGGCCTCGCTCACTTTTGAGTTGCAACTAAAAAGGTGACACAGTGAAGAGAAACGAGAGTTCTTCCACGACCTATTTCTCCTCGCTTAGCTCAATTTGCTCGCTCCGTTCGTGGTTGAACATCTGTTTTACTTACATTTTCTGTGGACTAGTTTTGATGATCACATTATAAAATGACCAACAAAATTTGAAAGAAAAACATGTAGAAGCAAAACATAGTTCTTGTAGCAATATGATATTCTATCAGCAATAACAGTTGTCAACGAATGACATACGTGTTACAATATCCATTACGGACGTAAGTAATCGAGCTCCGTATTACATTCACTTCCAACATACTCGTATAACACACACACTGTACACCAGTAGACTTTTACTCTTAGAAAGTGCTCGGGAAAAGCAAAACGCGAGCGCAACATTTTCTACTCTACAGAATACTTTAATCTCCTCGTATATTCATGGTGTGGCGTTGCGGGCAAATAACTCCCCGCGAAAGTCTGCCCGGTTCCATTTGTTAACTACTAAGTCCTAGAGGATCCCGGACTTCGACGGAACTTGCAATGTACAAGTTGGAATATGCCGATAAGCTCGACACAACAGCGACAAACACTAAACAATTTAAACCATCTGCAGTTACATAGTACATTAAAATGAAATAGCTAAGTAAGTACTCGTTGTATGAAAACCTCATAAATTACGTTTATTAGATTAAAACGAACACAAACGTTTAACGTAAATGAAACAATAGAGTTTTGTAATAAAAATGTGCTTATACTGATTGAATTCAGATAAAAATGTATTAAGAATATTTCAATTCTGAATGGAACAATCGGTCTTGCTCGATAACATCTAAAATAACAGATATAGATTGTTATCGATAACAATTTATAGATTTTCTTTGCTTTGATAAAGCTTCGGTAGATGAGAAGTTTAAACCTCATAGGCTTCAAGTAAAATTTTGGGAGAAAATAGTTCGACGTTTGTAAGTATGTGAAAAATACTGATCTGATAAAAAAAAAACATAAAAGACCCTTTTCCGGTCCAAGCGTCTCAAAAGCGTCCTTTTCGTAAAGCTCTACGCAACCCTAAGTTGTCAATGACATCCACTCGTACCCCATCACGTTTTATAATAAAATAACGAACCTACTAGGTCACTTAATAACATAGAAACCGATCAAAATCAATAAACGCGTACGATGGGAGTAACGGGTGAGCCGGCTAATTGTGTGTTCCCGGCAACGATCAAATAAATACTCCCAAATATAACGTTCTCACGTTCCCACAATCTATTAATACCTAATATTACCGCCACCTGAAATCTGAATATTTGAAAACATGGAAGTGCCGAAGCCATTGAAATTTTACGAATAACGTGATTAACGCAAAACCGCACACTCACACATGTAAACGATTGTTTATTAGATTAGTTTGTAGATGTATTGGCGTTGAGAATACCCCTTACCTTGAACCATCTACTAACAAAGTTGTGCAGATTGGTCAATGAAATCTCAGGCGAAATACCCTGCGTTGTTTAAAGTATTCACGCTCTTCCACTAACAAACCACCTTAATTTAATTTGAAAACTATGGGGCTGGTTAGGAAATAGTTTGGGTATGCCAATATCAGTACGGCTACTTCTTGGAAATTGGAGTAGGTACTCGTAAACAAAATTGGGTAAATCAGAACATTCACGTTCAATTTTAAGAGCTTCAATATAAAGACATCATTTTAATACAATATCTTTACTGACGACAAACAAATCTATGTGAACTGTATTATCAATTGATCAAAAAAGCTGCCTAATTTAAAGCACCCCAATTCATCATAGAACCACACACCAAAACGGGATCGGAATAATACTGAAAACCGCCGACATTCCTCTATTCCATCAATACGGCTCACAAAACATGGCCATTCAATTAACTACGTTCTGTCAGACAGCCGATGGAGCCATTCGTGTAATGAAATTTGAGCGAAATACAAACTTATCTACCTACGTATCGACAGATAACTCCAATTGTTCATACTCGCACGTGTTTACTTTAATTATTAAGAGTTTCACTCGGCAATTGTTTTTTGCCAAGCTCTCGCTCGTGCTTTCTCCTGATACCGATATATAGCAAGTTTTCCAAAGGAATTTAGGGTAATTCCACAAGAAACGGAGCTTTGTTTCACGCAGCTCGTATTCATAGAGCGAAGTCCCGCAAATTGAATCTAATTGCCGCAACGAAGTGTTGAATCAGACCTGTGCGGCGGCTGGCCTAAATAGCGCCTATTTACCCATTTAGGATCAGAATTGTGAACACCCACACCACCTGCTTAGAGAATAGAATTTAGGTAGAATTCGTGACATCAGCTGTTACAGACTCAGCCATCTTGTGGCGAAGATTACTTATGGAACCTTAATAAGAGGAACAAAGTTACGTTTTTTGCCGGTAAATAATGGCAGAGAAACTGTTTATCTCTAGGAAAATAAAAGAGAATACAATTAAAAAATTTATTTTTTTATTTTCTGAATAGCGTATTAAGACACTCATGTGTACCTTCAGTGCTTCGGTCACATTATGGGGTAGAAATAGCAGCACTCGTTATGACAAACTTTTTTGTAAGTTATTATCAAAGATATAGATTTTGTATATGATTTTTAACCGACTTCATATTTTTATCGTAAACATTTTGATATTAAGAACGCAACGCTCACATATTTTGCAATTTTCTTATTTTGACTAGCAGAGCCGGAGAGTCGGCGCGCGGTAACGTCCTGTTAAATTTAATTAATCACCCAAATAGATTTTATTGCGACAAATATTTACATCTGCCACAAAGTGAGGTCGTTGTAACCGACAACGAACCAGATATACTTTTTTACGAATCTCTAAACTACTAAAACGCGCTTACTATACGCTATATGATCAGGTCTGCCATGATTAAGAGCAAGTTTCAATGTGTACTTGGGCAATGTTTTTGATGCTGTTAGCATGTGAACGGTAACAGGTAACATCCTCGTAGTGGGATATAAAAATTGGATCAGCGCGTTATAAAGGCGTGACGTTGCAATAAAAATGAAATGGAATATTTATTTACAAGATTCCCCGCCGTTAAGCCCAACGCGCCTGTATAGAGGGCACGCACTGCAGAGAGCGTGACAAAGCAATATTTTTATTGCAAATCGATGCTATATATCCTATCGTTTTCCGGAACACACAAAACAAATTGCCGTCGTGAGTGAAAATCGTATCGCAGCTATTTTACCGAAGCTATGCGCTTCGCCATGCGACGCTTTCGGTGCCTCTTGCCAAGTATTCATTACCCGCCTTTAACCTTTGAATACTGAAAAATGTTCCATTTTCAGTGGAACGGATTGCAGGCATTTCGGCTATATAGAGATTTAACGGACGTATCTCGTGCATATATTCTTTATGCCAATAGAGAACGATGATAATATTTTTATCAGTTTTAATCTGCATTAACTTAGTTCTAGAATATATTTTGGTGAAAAATTCTATTCTCATTCACTCAACCAAGGCAATTTTTCGTAAAAATAATCTTTTTACGTCTTTTTAACGAGTTTTCAAGAATACTTGACTCAAAATGCGGAAAGTTAAAATGGACTTTTTAAAATACTTTGATTGATAAGGTTGAGTAATAAAAGGTAATCAAGATAATTTAAATTGGAAATTCTGTCAAGGGCTAAAAACGCGCTTTTTTTTGTTTGTTCATGATACTTTTTATTTTATTTATGGATCGGTATAACAAATAAACTAACGAAAGAAGTAATTATTTAGAACGTAATCAAAAAAGAGACAAAATGCTCCTTTCAAAAAAACAGTGACACCCTAAATAATCCGAAATTGATTCCACCCCTATCTAATCTAATGTACACCTTGTTTAATCTCCCAATACGCCGTGACTAACACCAATTTGACTACGAATCAAGCTGGGCTGAGAATTCCTTCATTAATTGAATTAACCTCTAATTTTCTTTCGTTAGGGAGTCTAATGGTCATACTGCCGGTACGGGGCCTTCGCTTATTGGGATCAATTAGGCAGGCCATCTGAGGGTCTCTGCTTCATAAATCATTTATGTTCGGTGTCGATAGTTCACACTAGTATAGAGGCGCCGAATTTCTGTCTACTTTCATTAGGCACAATATTATATATATTTAATTCATATAATTAATCAGAAAAGCAAGCACTTATAGTGTTTTTTGTTTGTTACTAAACGTAACATTTTTAAGAAATATTATCAAAACTTTTTGTGTTTTAAAAATAACAATAGTGTCCTCTAGGATGTGTTTAGTTCAGAGAATAAATAATGTGAATCATTAATGGTTTTTATATTTTTTATTTTCTGTTACCCAGTAAGAGTTGAAAACACTCTAATTAGTAGACATTTATGTAAGTAAAACGTTTATGTGACTTTACAGACGTTTTAGATTATTTATACGTGTACTGTGTGTAAGGGCAAACATTTATACATCTGTCATAATAAATATGAAAATAGTTAGTGCATAAAGTACTAAAAGCGGGCAATCTAAATAATGCCGGCGAGCATTGGACCATAATAAGGCAGGCCATCTGCCAGAGCATTCACACAACCGCCAACCGTGAAGAAGTCAGCCTTATACTCGTACATCTGCTGTTTGAAAATGGCTTCAAACAACGTCTTGAAGACGTATCATTTATCTCACATTCCAACTAGATCACTTGTGATCTAGGCAAGTATTTTACTGAGTTACTCAGGACTGTTTAGTAAGACTACTACAAAGATTTTTCAAATATGCAAACTTAAAGTATAGTGTTCGTTTTGTTTAAGTACGAACGAACGAAGTATACGTGCAGTATATAATTTGTTAGCCCTAAAGAATTTGTTTCTCTATAATGAAAATTAGATTATTAAAAAGTATTTGTTAATTTATTTTGAGGATATATAAACTAAATAATTGAACTAAAAAATAGTTTAGGTGTTATGATATTTATGTAATTTTTTACTACATATATAATGTATCGAATTGAAACACTAATCCGTTAGGTAAATATGTGCTTATGAATTTATAAAATTCTATTGTGAAATAGCGATTTATGACCCAATCTCATTCGAAGTGAGAAAAGGGAGCTTTTACTAAGTAGGCAAAATAAAATCCCGCAAACGCCTTCCGTCAACGTCCTGCAGTAACATTTCTTTCTTTCTGAGTTTCTATATTTTTACAACCTGATAAGGCTTTTATGGGAAACTCGAGAAATTTGATTGCGATAGTAAAATTATTTTTATGTTTCATTTCTAAGTAATTGAAGGTTTTTAGATAATTAAGTCCAATTGTAGAGAATTTTATTGATATATTCACGCTTTCATGCGGTTCTAGGTTATATTCATGGTTAAAAACTTATTGACTAAGTTTTAAGACTAAGACTAAGAATCCGATTTATTTTTTCAGTTAACATTTGTGGTTGTTTTTTTTATTTTCATTGGCTAAGGCACAAACATCCCAAGCTCAGAGTAAAACATGTTATCGGATTCAAATAATAAGAAACTTCCTACTTATGAAGTTACTTCCGTTCTGTACGGGATGGCATAATATATTGTTGTACAATTTTATGTGTTACTTAATTAGACTTCTCTGCAGGGCATAGATCTCTTTGAGCTACAAATTACTTTGAGGGACAAACTGCGTCCCACTCAAAGAGCCCTATGCCCAACAAAACTATAATTAACTGATAAAATAATATAGGTATTCATTTGTTATTAAATAATTATGCCATCAACTTGAAAGAGCATAAACCAGCAGCCAAGTTCCTTTCCAAATGCTGCCGCTTCAGTTCCGCTCAGATGGTCGCGGTAAAAGACATCAAGCAAGACAGTAGCTGCTCGTTCAATAATAATAAAATCATTGCACAATTCATCAGCTTTCTCTCGTGAAACTGGTGTCGACGGCATTTGCCACGCTTTTTGTCGCGCCTGTTTTTATTTTAACTCGAGCAAGCTAATTATTTCCCGCGGAGAAACTTCCTCTCACATTTTTACCCAAATTTTACACAAGAGGTACGTGTGTCTTATTCTCTGTCGCTGAGATGTATCAACGTATGTGTCTCATTGTTTTGGTCGAGTACAATGCGTGGTTTCTGAAAGTGCTCTCGCTGTCGATACTTGCCAGTAATTTCCACGGTTGCCATTGTGTATGTGCGCCTCGCTTTTGCGCTCGTTTTTTTTTTATCTCGTGAATGAACTTTGTACGGCACTCGTTTCAGTTACCTATCATTATTTATTTCAGTTTCAGCGTCTCGCAGATAATTATGCTAATTTTGGTTGAACATGAATTTAATTATTTTGTTTACTTTTGGTTACTTTTTCAGTATAATTTTATTATTTTCGGAGTATTTAATGCAGAAATATTTATTTTGGACGTTGTTTACTTCATATCTATTCCATTATTTGGTTTTTCTCTCACCACCATTAAAACGACTTATATTGTGTGTATGTACCTACATTAACAATTAAAATAGCTTATCTGCTGCGGTGCAAACAATTAACAGATCGTAAATCTGTATCGCGCTACTATAACAAGCTGTGTGCTTACAAACTTTGATAAGAGCCACCGCCGAGCATTAATCTACTTTAGGAGGCTTTGCGCGTGCAGCAAGTAACCGGCTAGCTTTTCCGGCGGTGCTGTGGGAACCGTAATAAAAGTGAAATTAAAACCCCGCGAACAAGTGCATCGATTAATAACGTCGCATCCGGCTGCCTCTTTTAAAAACAATACTCCCCGTTACCTAGAAAACAATAGCACATGTCACAATCACACACACTGCTCTCGTCGGAAAGCGCACATGCACAATTTTCCGAACGCCGGTTACGGACACTGCGTCGGTCGCGTGGGAGACGGGGCGGCACGATCAGACGCTGCCTCAACGCGCGGTAGACTGGCGGCCGTCGGGCGGACTCGCCGCGGGGCGCGCGGCGGGCGTGCCGCCTCGCTGCGCGCGCACGCCGCCTCCCGCTCGCACCCGCGCCGCCGCGCCTCCACCCCTCTCGCTCCGCCGCTCCAGCACACCTTTCGTTCCCGAGACAGGTGTTCGCGGCGCTGTGTGCGTGCGGACACGCGGCGCGTCCCTGTGTGCGCGCTTCCTGCGGCGGCGGAGGATCGTTTTTTATGCCCGGCAGAAATTATAAAAAAGTAAATGGAGGGAAAATTAAATAAAACGTTTACAATGAAGCGTTTTCCTGTGCGCTTTCAATGATTCAGTGTGCGCTATTTTTCTGGGTCGGTATCATAGCGGTCGGGATTACGGGGCTTTTTACGGATGTTTGAGTGATGTAGGCGGGCGTAATTAGACACGGGGCGGAAAGGTATATTGATTGCGGTGACGGGGGTTTGTGGAAAAATCGATATTTTTGTATTAAAGGCACGCGACGTGTCCGGTGCGTCGCGGATGAGTAAGCGTATCGATCCGTTCGCCAACTTTCGACCCTGCTTTATGGCGCGCTCTATTACTTAGCGTACACCGCCACGCACTCTCCCATATCTCCCCATCTTGATAGCATTCCCTGCAATACTACATCTAGACATGATACAAACATAACTCGGATTCGATCTTATATTGATTGAGAGGTATAGTTTATAGACAGAATCTGCACTGAGAAACTTCAGAAATGCAAAAAACAAGCCAAAATCTAGATAAATAACGTGATCTTATAATTAATATCTTATAAAACTTATACATTTGTCCGCCTAATTACACAAACTTTATTCAAAATTTTCACCCCTATCTATGAGCAAAATTAGCACAGTGGCAACACCTAACCACACTCACCTACTCTAAGTTATCGGATCGCTGTAACTCAACGCTTTCATAAAACCGTATGCGACGACATAAGCCCCATAAAAGCAAAATGTAGCCCTTTATGCGACGAGACGAAACCAATAAAACATTTTAATAACATTTTCTGGTCCTTCTTTTTGTTTCAAAACGAAGAGTTCATAAAAATGTAACAAAATAAAGTATACTCAGTATTTTTACAGATATTCTCTAAAAAGAGAGACAGATAGAGCTTTCATCAACAACGTTCTTTACATATCTACTAGGGAGACTAATTATATTTTTATTTAATTTTTTTATTAAAAAAAAAAGTAAAAACTACAGTTCAAGTATAGTACATAATATATTTTGTGAAGAAAATACCACCTGCTGGTTATAATAATTATAAACATACTCGTACGATCAAAAACATAACATTCTTTCACAAACGTAACAAATTGTAATTGTAACTAATAGGATTGTTAAAAGTTACTGTTTTCGATATTTCGCCAATAGTGTTTTTAACCTCATATAGTGATAATGAGACCAGGTGTGCTACCATATCGCATTATCACTATAATATTTAACTAATTCTCTTCAGAGATTTCTTACAATCTAGTTTCTGCACTCGGATAAACCTTTAACTGCAAAATATTAAAGTTAAAATTTGCGTAACATTAATTTAATAAACGTTTAATTTTCAAAAGCAGATGTCGTGTGAGAATACATATTATGTACATATTATTAACTAAGTAGATAATGATTTCCATTCATGAAAGTTGAAGTTAACGTAACTTGTGCCGATTTGACTCAAAAACTATGTTTGTTCTGACGTACAATATTTTTTTGTTATCTGAACTACATGTTGGTACCCTACATATAGTTCACGATCCAATACAAGCGTAAATTAAAAATTTAGAAAACCCCTGAAATTATAATGTGATCGCCTTGGATCTAAATTTTTTCTCAATGTATGTATTCTAGTAATCAAGGCTTTTGTTACCCATATTCATTATAGCAGTTATGAAAAAATATGTTATCCGCCATTTTAAATCAATTTCCTTAAATAACACTGATAGCTAGGCACTCACAACTATCATTCCTCCAACCTTCAAACAATCAGTTTGTAACGTAAGTGCCCCTAGAATATTATAATAGTGTATAAAATAGAGTACTATTTGAAATATGCAAATAAATGATTTTTTGTACAACTTCACCAACCAACCACCCCCCTGATCATAGTAGTTTATTTTATTTTTTTGTAAATAAATAGATCAGAGTATTATACATACACTTATGCAAGGAGATTGATAAAAGATAGAAATAGTATGAAGAATGAAAGTGCGAGTAGAAAACAAGCGAGAACTAGTATGAAAGGTATAGAGTAGAAATAGGATCCGAAGTAGAGGTTGGACGAAAAATAAAATTATACCTTCAAACAAACAGTCTAGTCATAATCGCTTCACCCGTCCGTGAGCTACGAGGCCACAGACAGACACACTCACACACACAAACAATTGAATTGATGTTAAGATACTTGTGTACCAACGTCGAAGACGTACGAATATATTAAAATCATTAATCTTTCAGACCCACTAATGTCTACTAGCTTTTGGGGCTAAGCCTTACAAGTACTAAAGACACGTCTGGAAGTAGGCTTGTGGTTTAGACGTTTAATCTATATTTGATTACTTTTAACATATGAACAATTTTACATAATGAAATGAAATTGTAAGTGTAGTTACCTATATAATAAATGAGCTAATATACTACACAAAACTGAAAATCCGTTATTTTCATGTACATATATGTCAGCGATTAAAATGAGTGCCTGATTGTACTTTTAACATGTACTTTTTTCGAAGTTCGCATATAAAATGAATAAATAAAATAGTTCAAGAAGCAAATCTGTATAGTTAATTAATCACACCAAATAAACCATTATCCATTAAAAAAAAAAAATGAGGAATAGTGAATACATCAATGAACCCCTGAACCGTTACGTGCTCTTTTAGGTATATAGCCAAGCTCTGGTGTCGAGATTTTTCAAACCACCCAATTAATTGCTTTTCTAATGCTTCCTTCCTCTTTGGTTGTATACCTCATTACAGAAGGTCAGGACTGTCTCACAGAATTTATTCACTGGGGCAGTCTTCTTGGGCAAACAAAAATTGAATCATTTGGTGTAAGGCCGAGGTCAAACCAGGGGCCGCCAGATTGAAAAGCCGACGTTTTTCCCACTGAGCCACACTCGTTTTTGAAACGCTGACATGCTTAAGCAGTACTCATAACATTAATATTAGAATCTCAACTGGATAATCTACGAGCGAATCTCATTAGGCAAATCCCCCGGCGTTAGAAGTTGCACGACATTCGCCAGTCCAAAGCAGTAAACGTAATAAATTATACTTTTTCAGAATAACATGCTCCTTTCGAGCTCTAGCTTTTTATATTTAAACGCGAAAGAAGGTTCTCGAGCGGCGCCTAATGTAGCGGAGTAATGAGAACTACGGTAGACGGACTTGTTGGAAGACTGGGTAAAAAGAAACAATTGCTAAATTAAATGCCAAGTGGAAGATTGTTATCGTTTTTTGAAGAGACGCCTTTAAATAGTACTTGATAGAGGAAACGTTCCATTTGCTAAGTTTAAGAAGCTTTATTTAACTATAAGCGTACATAGTCAGGGAAGCTACACTAGCTGCGCCCCGAGGCGTTAACTGCTTTTATCCGAGAAAAAAGTCACCTATAAGCTACTTTACAACCGAATTTCATTCGATTTGAATGCTGTTTTCAAAAGTATTTCATTTTAGCTTGTTAGTGGTATTAACAGATAATATACGCTTAACTTTTTTTTTAAATATATAAAAAAAATCTCACAAAGGCTTAGTATGAAAGTTATAATATAGTGCATAATCTCTGTTTCATCCATTAACATCAAACGTTAAGAAGATGTCAGTAAACCTTCTTTGGTTTTAAAAAGCTTTAACGTCAGATCGCATTTAACTAGATAATACAAAAATAAATACTCAAGTTAATAAACCTTAGCGCTAAAACAAATAGCAAAATTTACTGGAATATAAAATGGATATAATTCACTTTTTAAGAAGTAAATCTGTCTCTAAAAGATAAGTTATTCACATTTTGTCTCTACACAGTATTGCCAAAATAAACTGTCGTAGCAGTGCTACGCGCTACGAGTGCAAAGGGGCGGGTCGCTACGAGATTCGAATAGGAAAATTGCATCTCGTCGGGTTCTACGAAGGTACTCAAGGTGTATAAGAATGTACTCATGCACTTACGGCTTGTAGTTTTTGTAGGAGTCATTGATTTTGCTAGATACCTCCGCTTACTTTAGGTTAGTGCACATTAGCCGCAGGCGTGATAGCTAAACGAATAAAAGTCGAGGAATCTAACGTTAGATAAAGACTATCCAAGGGCAACGAGAGGTCATAAGAAGTTATATATAAAATACTAAAATACGATTTGTTCGGTGCGTTTGAATCGTTTGCCTACGGCTAATGTGCGGAAAAAAAATAAAACTTAATCATTATTGTGAATGTAATGGCTGCCAAAAACATATACATACATAGTTACAAATTTACGCAATAATATGTATAAATTTATCAGTTACTATTCTTTGTTCGGATATTTTAGAACCTTGCATTAAAAATGCTTAACGTAGGTACTGAAACTGTTGGTTAGCTTAATTTACCTAGGCAGTATACATTTGAATGACTATACTCAATGGAACGCATAATTGTTATTGGATAAACACTATTCAGCTGGAAATTTTATTGGCGGTTTTGAAATACTTACACTAAGTTTGACTTTAAATACGAGTATTTTAGATATTAATTAACAGGTAATAACTGCAATGTAATTATGACATGCAATAATCATTATAAAATAGCAGAAATCAAACATAAGTGCCCATATAAAGTTATTTTTAATTTATAATATCACTAGCTGACCCGGCAAACGTTGTTTTGCCTCACTTAGGGATATGAAAAATAGATAGTAGCCAATTCTCAGACCTACTGAATACGCATATTAAATTAGGTAAAACTCGGTTGCCGTTTCGGAGGAGTACGTTAACTAACACAGTGACATGGAAGTTTATATATAATAAGATTTAAATAGTGACTAGTAGATACTCATAAACACTCAAAGTAAATCACAGATCACAGATCATAGTAAATAATCCACCAACCATACTTGGCACTAAACGAATACAAGCAATATGAATATGCTAATCCAAATCAGAAATTGGAACAACAAAGCAAGGATGTCACAACTTGCCACTTTATCGCTCGAGCAGGCGCATCGCACAATATCTTTGTCATAACAGTATTTAGTTACTGGCAGATGGAAGCACTTAGCGGTTTTATTATGAATAGCAACGGAACTAGTATTTTGCGGTCTCCCTGCAGAGGCAAGCGCAAATTAATTCCCGGCCTTTCAGCTAGAAATTAATGTAATGCACCTAGGTTACGTGGCCAAGCGGCGGCATTCGGTGAATTTCACTCGAGCGCTGGTTTGTGCGCGTATTCACGAACCGAATTTCATAATTGAATTTTTGATAAGCCGACGCATTACAAACGGTTCGAATTAGAGACGTGGGCCGGAGTACGTATATCGTATTAACGACTTAATCCGCAGATCCTCTTTGAAAATGTGCCGTTAAATAAATAAAAATACCAATTGGTACGCGGTTGCGGCTTTACATGAGGGTTTATGTGTGTATAGACAGACAGTAATTGGGGCCTGTAGATAGAATATACCCGCACTGAAAGCTATACCTACACGAGTAGGTTTACAATGTTCGGTTTGGGACAGTCAAATAAATACGCTTTTGCGTTCTCCTCTAACAAAAGTACCTATATGTTTAATAAAACAATATTTTTAAAATGGCATCAATATAGTAAAATCAATCAATCGAATTATTAAAACAAAAATTCACATGGTACCTAGAGGGTTGCACAATAAGCAAATGATTTCAAGGGTAACTTTACCTGTTTGTGAAATTTTTTGTACCTTTTCTGATTTTACTTGCAAATTTCCAATATTCGTAAAAAAAAATATCACTGTATGAAAGATGTATTAAAACTTGTTCAAAATACTGGCTGTATTATCGCGCTGTGTAATAGTACTTATGTGATATACCTAATATGTAAAAACCTAGTTTCGGTACATACAATTTAGTTAAGAGAGCTAGTATCTTTCTATTATGTATTTCGAGGCCGACTAGTACTAATTCATATGAAAATAATACTCATCACGAAACATAAATAAATTAATAAATATTAGGACACATTTCACACACAGCTGGTTAGCCCCATACTAAACGATTTCTAGTTTGTATTATTGTTGCTAACACTACTGATATACTACATATACATACATGTAACCTTTATATCGATACATATATAACACCCAGACCGACAGCCAACAAATTTAGTTCAGCACAAAGATGTTGGCTGTGCCGGGAATCGAACCCGGGTGTCTCTGGTTAGAAGTCATTATTATATAATAGTGCAATCATTTAATCAATGCAATCTAGACTATTTAACAAAATGAGGTCGTAGTCCTAAGTGATATTTTGTCACTTATCCAAGCTACGTTTACTACTTGACCCATAAAACCGGCAACACTCAGGAGATTAAAACTCTTATCGTATGAGTTGTTCGCTCGTTTTTCATTCTGTAATTTAAGAGCTTTTACTTTTCCTTCCTGTTTACGCGATGCTCTACGGCTTCCTTAAACCTCTTCGATACAAATGTTGACATTTAAGTTTGTGAAAATATACCTAAAATTCAAGCTAACTGTATAATTATAAATAACTATTTACTTTCTACGTCTGTTATTCGTATTTTTTCCAAATCATCACCGACACATTTTTGTTCAACATTTGAAATAAAATAACGCAAGAAATACAGTTACTTACGAGTATTATTTAAGTAATAATAAATTGGCCAAGTTCAGGTCAGGCTCACGAATAAAGAGTTACGTATAGAGTTTCTCTACGAGAGTTCTCGAACCGAGAATTCCCGGGAAATTTAGCTTTACTCGAGACGAGAAAAAAGTGGTCGAGAAATCGAGAAATCGAGAAATTCAGTCAAAAATTTCAAAAACATAATAACGCGCCTGCGCTCGCGCCTGGCTCTATCACGCGATGTGCGAGTGATCGACAGTGCCCCCCGCCCCCTTCCCGTTTCGTTCGTAGACTGTCCATTTATAACAAATATTGAATAGTAGATACAAAGACTAAACTAAAGTACCTACTTTACTCGTAATTATTAAGCTAGTCTGATTGTTATTTTTTATATACAATTTAAATACTATCGTTTTATGTTGCATAATTGTAAAGATAAACTTAATGTAAGGTTTACACATTATATAATTTACTTAGTGTGTAAGGTACTAGACCTACTGATCATTAGACCTGTCGTATTGTATGGATCCGAGTGTTGGGCGACGAAAGTAGTGCATGAGAGAGGATTGCATGCGGCAGAGATGCGAATGTTGCGATGGATGTGTGGTGTAACAAGAATGGACAAGGTAAGAAATGAGTATATTAGAGGAAGTTTGAAAGTAGCGCCTGTTTCAGAGAAAGTGAAGAGTGGACGGTTAGCGTGGTACGGACATGTAATACGTAGAGAGGAGATGCATGTGACTAGGAGAAGTATGGATCCCCCCCGTGGGGCCCCGCATTGTCGAGGCGGGGGGGCTCAGTAACCGTGGCCTGGTCACCCACGGTGAAGCGAAGAGGGTCCCTGAGGCGGGCCACTCCCTAGACTTGTAATCCCTGTACGCAAGTTCTAGATGGAGTGGCACCAGTAGGTTGCGGAACCTCGTTTCGGGGGGGTTTCGCAACTGAGGCGGGCTGCGGTGTGGTTTGGGAGGCACCGCAGCTGAAGGTGTGGGGCCGCGGCAGGAGAGAAGTGTCGGTATTACGGTGCGCCGCTCTTCCTACCTGCCGCGGTCTCGACGGGGTCGCCACCGTTGATGGCGGACGCGGTGGGGCCGCAGGGAGAAGGGAGTGGTAACCGGAGACTACCACTTTCCCTATTCTCTGCGGCCGTAGTGGCATGTGACGGGGCCACAGACCTGACCCGTCACGGGGGACCTAGGACGTCGGACTGGGGTTGTCCGGCGTCCATTGCACTCACGGTCCCCGAGGTGGTTGCGGTGCACTACGTGCATTGCAAGGGGAGTCATCCCCTGAGGAGGAGTCTCTCTCAGACTAGCCGAGGTGGGCGGGGTGGTGAGTTAATGCGAGAAGCGGAACCTCACCCCGCCCTTTCCGGTGAGGAGGCCATCGTGAGGTTTTAGTCGGTAGTAATGCCCTTCTGCCATCGAGCCCGACATACCCCACCCACCTCCCCAGGTGTGGTGGGCATGCGTAAATGCATTTCCTCACGTTAAAAAAAAAAAAAAAAAAAAAAAAGGAGAAGTATGGATATGATAATGATATATGATATGAGAAGTAGCGGAAGGAGAGGTAGACCAAAGAAGACGTGGATGAATTGTGTGAAGGAGGATATGAATGAGAAGGGAGTGAATGTGGAGATGACGCCTGATAGAGTGGCGTGGAAGCGAAAAACAGGCTGTGCCGACCCCACCTAGTGGGAAATGGTAAAGGAGAAGAAGAAGAAGAGTGTGTAAGGTACTAAGTATTATTGTGGTCACATGAAGATTTTGTTTTTAGAAGATATTTTATTTAATTTTCCAAAGAAAAAGACTAATCCTTATTGTTTGTAGAAATATTGATTAAAAAGATCTCGCTAGAGTTTATTTCGCTTATTTAAAATTTTCAAGTCACACGACGTGAAAATAAAAATAAATATGGTTGATTATAACATAAAAAACGTAGTTTTATTGCCAAATCACACATATTTCAAACAAATCGTATTTCTCGGCAACCCGGGAATTCCCGGGAAAAAGTGGTCGAGAATTATCGTGCTCCGGGAAATAAAAAAGGTCGAGAAATGAGAAACTCTAGTTACGTACCATTTTTTTTTGTCCTAAATAAATGGTAAAAACACGTTTATTGTTATTAATGATATTTTATTTTTAGCATTTTTCCTATAGCAGCACTGGCAATACATAACTTGTGAAAATTTTTGCTTTCTAGCTACTACGGCTTCTGATCTAGATACAGTCTGGTGACAGGCAGACAGACAACGGAGGCTTAGTAATAGGGTCCCGTTTTTACCTTTTAGGTACGGAACCCTGTGAAGTGCAAAAATACAAACATTACAACTAATTACACAGATACACAAATAAGATTTCATTCTGACCTACTGAATAAAATAATTAGTAACAATGCGTAGAACTTGTAATGAAATCATCGGTGTAAAACTGTCATCGAACTAAATCTATCTCATCGTGGGCACAGAATAGAACCCAGCTCTAACCTGTGAAGAAAATAAAGATGTTGCCGTCATATACATATGACGGCTAATATAATATATTAGCCGTTATATACATATACATATTTTATATTATAAAATATGTATATGTACTCGTATGTATATGTGATGATGATGATGATTTCCAGGCCGGTTCCGGCCACGGCGACTGCTTGCCAGTTATTAGGTTACTTTATGTGTCCTCACATGGCTGATGTAACCAATTTTAGCAGTGAATGTTTGAGAACAAGTGCTACATGTGAGGACACCGTTGTTGTATGAGTAGATATATAGATGTTTGAAGGCGGTCTGTCCTTTAGCTGGTCTCTTCGAGCATCTAGAGCTCGCCTTCCTTGGTTCTCAAAAGAGTAGTAGACAATGTATATGTAGTATAATTATGTATATCAGTTGTGTTAGCAACCATAATACGAACTAGTATATAATACGATAGTGTGTGAAATGTGTCCTAATATATTATATTTCCATTTATTACATATGTGAAGGAGTTGCAAAATCGTTTCTATCATAATAGTACAAAACTTTTAATACTAGCTGCGTCCCGCTGTGTAAACTGCATTTATTCTGGATGAAAAGTAGCCTATGTGTTACTCCAGGCTCTAAACTATCTCCACAACCATTTTTTATCGAGATCATACACACAAACAAACAAACTTTCGCATTTATAATATAAGTAAGATTTTTCCCAGACCTGCATAGCAAAAGTCAACTAAATACCTAAGAAACACAATAACTGGTAAATTCAACCCGTTTTTAAACCAAAAGAGCTCCATTCATTCCGCAAGAACGCACATTACACCCCACGAACCTCGCTAATACTGAGCTTACTGGCATAGATTGCTAATCTTATAGACTGGCAATTGATTTAATTTTATCCATTGATAAAAATTTCATTAATTGACGTATAACTTTTGTTGTTACAAATAAATAATTTGTGTTTGTATTTATATTTGTAATGGTACCTTTTTTCTTATATTAATTCAACCAATTTATATTTGCATACAGTTATTTGAAACTAGCAGATCGTCTCAGCTTCGCACAGGCTATAATAATAATCTAAGTTGCAAAGAGAAACAAAATATAGCCTATGTTACTCAGAGCTAATGTAGCTTCCCAACGGAGAAAGATTTTTTTAAATCTGTCCCGTAGTTATCTTGGAGCCTATTTGCGTCAAACAAAAAAACTAACTAACTAACTTTTCTTTTTGTATACTGGTATAGACTTATAAACTGTACATACTAATGCTACTTACATATATATGTGATCACTCATATGAAGACCATTTACAAATTTAAAAAAAACAATCTTCAAAATTAAGAATATCCAGTGATTTTTACTACGTCGTGTTTTAGAACTCTAGCGTCCAATAATCAAAACATATGTGATAAAATTGGAAAAAAAAGCTCATACTATTTTTTTTTTTCAAAATAAGCAATTTATTCTCGTTGACCACCTTAAAGTACTCTCAATGTGCACTCACACACACAAGTTGAATTATCTGGTTTTTCGATCAATCAAAAGCATCGACTATGTTCATCTAGCCGTACTGGAGCGTAGCTTTTCCGCAAAATACATATACCGCAGTGGGCAATCAACGATCTATTTGATCCACGCCCGCTAAGCACGTCAGAACATCCCCGCGTCGGATATGGCAACAATTTTAATAAATAATTATCTCCGCTGTTGCTCTCGGATAAACAGATACGGCTAATCGCGTGCGCTTCCACTTAAGGCCAGTATACGAGTGTGTATAACAATAAATGTATAATGTATGCATATGTATGTTTTGTACGTACGATAGGGAAGTAGAGCGTTTCGGGTAATGTACAAGTACTTCATCACGCTTGTAGGGGAATTTATCTAGTACGGTAAATCGTTGCTAATTTTTATACGGATAATAATAAACATCATCGGTATATGAGTATATTACTCATTCTAATATTCTTCTTCGTATGCGCTTTAGGCAGCTTGACTGACCTAGTGTATTAGGCGCAGCGCACTTTTGACTACTTTACATTCATTAAGAAAACCAGGTATGTCATATATTAATGTACAAAGTAGCTGTAAACTGAAATTTCTGTACAATATTGTTTTTTTATTAGCTATCAAGAGTTTTCAAGCAGCCTAAAGGCCTCTGATTTGACTTACTCATTCAAATACAATTTCGTAATTTATAAACACATTACCAGAAAATAAAATCGTCACACATCCTATTTAATTACTGTTTTTTTTTTATTTTAAAAGCGTAAAAAAACTTATGTTTTATATTTATATTCGACCATGAGAAATGAGACACATAAATCCACTAATTTATGGTCGTGTTACGTGCTTCATATGCCATTGTAAAAATGTTAGTACCCTCATTAATCAAGCAGACCTGCTACGTCAGGAAACATTAATTACGTCTGTAATATATACGCGAACCTAAGGTAAGCAAAATATAATATTCGAAATCAAAGAGAGATATTATAAATTGCCTATAAAACATCGTTGACACACTAACGACTCTACTGATATATGGATGTATGTAACTGTTACACCCAATACATTTTTTTATTCATAACCATACAAATTCTTCAATATTCATAGAATGATTTCTCTGATGAGTTTCTGGAAAATCTTAGCTACAAACAGTTTTTCGAGACGCAAACTATTTGCAAACCACTGCTGAAACGTAGAGGCTAATTGCAGTAAGATTCCGTCCTTTGCTAATACGGTATGTTACAGGGCGCGGCTGAAAAACGATGTGTTCCCGTCACAAATGATCCGTAACCCTTTTTCCATTACCGACCCTATTTTCTACCCATCAGAGTTCAGATTTGCTCGAGTCGATATAAGTTTGGGCCGTTCCTACTGCGATGGGCCTAATGGAAATTGTGAGCCGTGCCCGTGTCGTTACGTGCTGCAAATGTACATAATGTGTCGTCAAAAGGGTGAAATATACTTCAGTAGGCTGTGATTTCGTCAGTAGCGGGCCGGCTTACCGGCTTTCAAAAGTTTCTCCCAGCTGGCGTCGCTTCTAAAAGCCCAGAGACGTTAATCCTCGGACGTCACATGTTTTATACAATCTACATATTCAGGCCAACAAAGGATCTGTCTCATCCCGAAACGAACTCTCAATAATGATAATCGCCGCGAAACGCGACAAGTATTTCGAAACAATTTAGATTTAATTTGTAAACGAATAGGCAGAGTCGTATTCTCTTTTGTCCCTAAATGAAAATATTTGATACCTCCTCTAAATATGACGCTTTTATTAAATTCTTGCGTTTATTAACTTGAAGTAAAATTCCTCGACTTGCAAGAAAAGCTAAAATAAAAGGAAAAAAGTTTGGTGTTTCTTTACTGTGGAATTTTATTAATGTTGCCAACATTGTTGGTGGGTGAAACATTATTGTAACACCCGCCAAGTTTCATCTCGTCTTACTGATGAAAAGTAATAAACCATCCTGGCTCAAACCTCGACTCGTTAAAATTCCGACCTGCTTACTAAAATTAATGCATGAACCTCCAGCACTTAACTTCTTCATTACGCTCATTTTGGTGTCTAATTTTTCAGAAGACATTTTAAAACAGGGGATTAATTATTTAATACGTATAGCATTACAACCATTGTTCATTCTTAAGTTATCAGCAAGAGTACATACAAGTAGGTATTAAACACTATACCAAGAAGGATTTGTTTATTGTCGGTTCTCTTATTACGTAGGTATAAGTATAATATAAGTTCGAACTTATACTAAATTATTGTTCGAATTAATGCCGATAATTGTCTATCTTCGATTATTTTTATTCACATACACATAGGTACATAGGTGTCTTGTTTAACACGTTACAGCTTGTCAAATAACCAGCAGAGCGCATAACCACACATATCTGAACCACTCTCGCCTAAGATGGAGCATGCGTAGTCTGGAATATCTGGCTGACGAGACATACCGTTAGGTGCTTGGCAACAGAATTGTCAACTTGACTGTGTTACAAAGAGAATTGAAAGATTTCAATCATCTTTAGGTACTCGTTCTTGTATTCTACAGACCTACTCTACCTGTTCACCTGATCTATGCGTTTTATAAGTCGGTCTAATTTAACACAAACTGTGGTTTACAAACTATAATTTCATTAATGTGAAAGGCATAAAAATTAATTTCGAGCAACCAATGGTGGTTTTGTCATACGAACAAAAACTAATTTGTTTGTACTAATGAAATGTTTAGTTTTATTAGGCACCGATAACTATCTAATAATTTAACTAGTTTAATTAGTTGCATTTTGTTGATAAGCCAGTGGTTAAATAATGCGGTTCTACGAACCGCAGGTAAAGTTTGCATCACGGCTTCAAACATAACATGTAATGTACGCCTAATGTACTACCTCTGTTATTTTTTTTTTCTTGTTCTAAAACTGTTTTTTTTATATTTTGGTGTGCAATAAAGTCATAATGTATTGTATTGTATGTAATTAGGTTGAAAAAAGCCATGGGGCCACAGAAAAAAAACACTTTTAGTTGGTCCAAAATCACTTTATAATTACTAGTACAACATGAAACTACTTCGATATTAACATACAGGAATATAGTAAAACCTGAATCAGCCACATAGCTATGAACACGAAAGTACTTTCCTTTAGTATCTAAACCTATAATTTTTGCCTCCCTAATAGATTGGAAAAGACGGGGAGTATAGCCGACCATAAAAATATAATGAACCGAAAATATTTACTTGCTATTTCCATTAGACTTGATGACCTATTAAAATAATGCCATCAAGTTACTTATTTACTATTTTATGGATTGTAGGGTTTTGGACAAACTGTTTCCGTATATTTTATAATCAGCTTAAGTTTATTCCATCTCAGCAACGGATCGAAATACATAGTAACCAAATTTTAAAGAAATACTTTTAGATTTTCACAGCTAATATACCAAGTTAATAACGTAATGTGTCTTTGAAGCGTTTCATAAACGATTATGTCTTCTTTTTCTTTTACGTCGTATGATCTGAGAAGTTATGCTCTTGAGTCGAGACTTCCAAGCCGCTCGAAGCCTCTGATTTAACTTAATTGTTGCTTGTACAAAGACAAACAGCCAGAATCTACAAGTTAACGTGTCATCTGACCAACGGTAGAACCCAGACGAAAATACCACTTTACAAATAACAATCTTGTGTGGTCACCCATCCAAAACTGCCAGGATCAACCGTTGCTTAACCTCGATGATCGTGTCAGTTAGGCGACACAATGATTATGTACGAGTAAGTAACAGAAACAGATATTTCCCCCAAAAACTTCAATATTCCACTTGTGACCCCTCGGATCCATAACAGCAAAAAGAAAAGATGCCGCGCGTGTGCCCAACGACTCAATATGTGGGCAGGACCTGTATCTACCACATATCCTTTCAAACTTCCAATGCGTTGGTAATGTTCCAAAAACTGTATTAAGGGTAGAACCGGCTTGTACCGTGTGTTACCCTCCACTATGATAAATGTCAAAACCAGCCGCATTGCAGACCTGTACTTTGCCAACTGAACACGTGTTGTTTCGCGGAATTAACTCATTAGGCTATTACTATTAAATTAAATGGCAAGTAGTTGAACTGGGCATCAGTAGTTTAAGGATCTGTCATATGAAATAACAATAATCAATCGAAATAACTACATTAAATTTGTATGTATAATATAATAACACTAGTAAAAAAAGTAAAAACCATTGTGTATTAAAATAAATCAGCCTAATAATTAACTATTTATTTTTTATAATATTAATACCAAAAACATATGGTCGCTTAATTTTAATATTATATTGAAAAACACATTTTATCGTGAAAAACTACAATATATAGAATACCTTTTACAAATATTTTTTCTAAGAAGTAAAACGCTAATACTAAGTATTTAGTTCCTTACTAAATAAAAAAGTTCTTACTAAAACTAATCATAAAGACGGTACAAGTTTCTGCGCTTTTTCTATTTTATTTATTCTCTATAATATTTTGTCTTTCTGAAACAATTACAGGGATTTACTTATTGCGCCTATTTTAATTTAGCTGCTTTTAATTTGTTGTAATGAACTACTGGTTGAGGAGGCCTATACTCAGCAGTGAGGCGATACAGGTTAAGGATGAGGAATAACGTTATTTAAAAAAATACTTTGTTGTTTATTAGTGTAATAATTGTGCAGTTTTATTAAAAATATATGTCAAATAAATATGTACACCAATTTAGTTAATATTAACTTGTGGTCGACCAATGAATCAAAGGTCAATTTTCACATTTAAATTACAAATTTACGTTATAAGTTCACATTATAAAGCCTATCCAAACTATGCCATCGTTAACAATAGCACAGCACATAAAAGAGAACTACAACAAAAATTTTTCTTTGTATATGAAAAATCCTTTGAAAAGGCAGCCATTTTGCTTTTTTATGTGGAACGCAACAATTGCGATTGCGTTGAATCGGATAGCTTTCTATTGAGGAAAACAATGTCTTTGTTAGCGGACATTTTAATATTTTACCCTTTTGGTTTCTTGAGGAAGGATTTTACAATTGGGAATTCAACGTCTTTGAGCATTTTTTGTTCACAGAACTCAACGTTTATGAGAATATTTTTTAGCAATAAATGCGTAAAATAGATACAAGTTTATTAGTTTAGTTAACTTATATAGCGACTGGGACTCGGTGGGAAAAACGTCTGCTTTTCAATGAGACAGCCTCTGGTTTGATCCCAGCCCTACACCAATGACTTGTTTTTTAAGTTATGTGTGGATTTACACTCGCTTTACGGTGAAGGAAAACATCGTGATAAAACTGTCATGTTTGAGGTTAACCGTCAATATCCGAAGGCGTGTGTCATCCGCCAACCTGCACTTGGCAAGCGTGGTGGATTATGGCCTATATCTGTCTCCTCGTGAGGGAAGGCCCCGAGTTCCGGTAGTAAGTAGAGTGGGTTGCTTATGCTAATAGTTAACTGAATGAAAATCAAACGTAGTTAAGTTAAGTTAACTTATCATAAAAAATTAAACTGTTCATAAAGGACTACATAAATCCAAGAAAATGTTTCTGACTAGTTAGCTGTCAAATACAACTCCGTGCATATGAGAAAGCGCACCAGAGATTTGCATTAAAACCTGCCACCCCTTTTAAATTACCCTTTTGATCTTCAACACACGACCCCACACATTTACTGTTAAAATATTTAAAAGCCTTAGCAATGTGGAGTAATTTTATCTGCATAATGTTGATATTTATTGTAAAATGATACGGCTCTATACGCTGAGGAGTGCTAAGCATAATTTGAATTTTATCATGACTCAATTTATTCCTACTCTATTTACGAGTATATATTACGGTCTCATATATTTAATGTATTTAAAAATAAAATAGTAGTAATACTCATTGCTGCAGGCATTAAGGCAGGCTAAATCTGTAAATATGTATTTTCAAAATCAACTTGTATTTAATCACTTTCTATCCATTGCTTATTTTTTTTTTTCATCTTTCCTTTATTATGTTTAAATTTATTAATGTTGTTAACTTGTACAACTACCTTTTTGTGTGTTTATTTATCCATTCCCGGTTGCCTGACAGAAATAACCAAAGGTGATAAGGCAGTCTTGATTGAACCTACTTTTAAGTTTTTAATTTATATATTTTAATTTGTGGTTGTACAGTAAAGATATATTCTATTCTACTCCATTCTATTACAATTTTATTTTAATAGGATTTTTAATAGGTATTTTCCCTTTGTGTGTTTTCTTTCAAGTTCCGTAAATATTTATTTTGCCCCTCGTACTACTCGTGCTATGTCCCATTGTTTGCCACTGTTTAATCTTTAACCCCACGACATGCGTCCATTTAACAAACATTTATCAGTCAACAAAAGGTACGGTTAACGACGTAGTAGAACCAAGTCCCAAAATTCAGTATAGTTTACATGATTATTTAAAAGAAACTTGCCAAGCATGCATTTTGAGACTTGAGAGGTAAAACGTAAGCTTGAAATTTACTTGAATATTGAATTTTTTTTAGACATTTCACACACAGCTGGATAGCTCTACACTAAACCATTTCTAGTTTGTATTATGGTTGCTAACACAACTGACATACTACATATATATATAAAATGTCTTTATGTAGATACATATTTAACACCAAGACCGACAGCCAACAAATTTAGCACGGCCAACATCACAAAGATGTTGGCCGTGCCGAAAATCGAATCCGGGACCCTCTGGTTGGCAATCTGGCAAGGTAACCAGTAAAAAAACTGGCCATGCATGCATTTTCTTCTGTGAAGTCGCAAAAAACATTTTCAAAGAGAAATCTGAGCACATTGAAACCTATTCTATCCTATATACATAATATAAGGCCGTTCACATACAACCTAGAATAGCAAAGTGTATCGTACCAGTGTCATGTAGTGTACAAGTATCTTGTACAAGCACCTGTAACCTAAAGTATTCATAAAGACGAGGACAGCTAGACTAGACTTTGTACTTTAGAGATGGGATATTCATACTTAGGTAAAAGTCTCAAGATTATATAATACTAGCTGAACCGGCAAACGTTGCTTTGCTTTATAAATTAATTTAAATAATAAAAAAAATTAAGGGTGAACAACCCTTATCACTTAGGGGTATGGAAAATAGATAGTAGCCGATTCTCATATCTACTGAATACGCACATAAAATTTTGTGAAAATCGATCAAGCCGTTTCGGAGAAGTACGGCAACTAACACTGTGACATGGAAATTTTATATATTAGAAGAAGATTAGAAGAAGAAGTTGGTGTATCTAGTATGTACTCACAGCTTAACTTCCGCACTTCGTACTTCCATTCTGAGACATGTGTTTATGTAAAAGTGCCTACTCAGGCTAGTAGAGAAATAATTGACGGTGTAGAAATAAAAAAAATATTTTATAAAACCTTAAAATGTCTAATACAGTATCTTGAAAGAAATATCTGCTATGTTTATATAAATGAATTTATTATATCTGAAATAAATGAATTTATTATTATATTATATACAGTAAAACCAACTATCTAATTAATTATTGAGAAAGTAATTTGAATTTTGATAAAAAACTAAAACTAGTCAAAAGCTTAAGGGGACTCTGTGCCCAACATGCCGGCAAAATTTATTATATTATTAAAATGTAATATCCTAGTTCGAATAAAGCTATTTAAATTTAAAATTTATTGTAAATATCACAATCTCTGTAGGAAATAAAAGATTTTGATAACCAAAATCAAAAAATATAAAGCCATACAATATATTTATGTTTAGCCGGGTTTGTTGTGACATTGCTATAAGACCATATATTAGTGGAATTTTGTAAAAAAACTGTGATGTTCTAATATAAGAAAAAAAGTACTGCATAATGACAACGAAACAGCATGCTTTACCCAAAACCGTGGCAATCCAAACGACCAATTCAAGAAACCATTAAAAAACCGCTACATACGAGTACGTTATTCGCTCCACGTTCCCACCCCTATAACACTGACAGTGTTACGAGTCGTCACTAGAGGTCGACGGGTCAGCTGAAAGGGGGTCGGTTTAGAGGGGAGTGAGGCAGGGAGGCACAGGCGTTGCCATGACAACGGCGCCCCAAACACGCCGACGCGGCGCCGCCGTGCCGTGCCTTCTCCTATTCTACGACCGTACACAACCGACCTTATTACGTATGTTTTATGTTTGTAACTCGGATTGCAACGGGTCTGTCTATACGCGTATAAGCCGTATAAACATACGCATGGGAAATAGAGCACTGTTTAATATTTAAAAAGAGTACAACCGATGCCTAAAGTTACGTATGCTGGTTGCGCGAGTAAATACAATATTAATTAGGCCACGAATTATTTTAACGAAGCATGCCATTGGAAAGGTCTGGCGGGATTAATTACGACCTGACACGGAATAGAAGCTATTGATATTATTTTTCTACGTATAAGTATACGTACCATAATTAAGGTATACTGATTATACCTTATATCTGCCTTTCTCACACCTATTTTAGATATGATATCATTCATTTTTGTAACTAAAGTGACATTATAGATTGAAAAGATAACAGCTACGTCGGGCATGCGGCTGCCTTACGTCCAGAAGGTCGTGAGTTCGAACCCACCAATAAACTTGAGCTTACAAGAGTCCTTAAATAAACTATACCAATATTATACGGAGGAACAGATTGATATTATGTTTGTTTGCTAAAGGGAGCTACTTTATCAATGAATAAAACATAGGCTTTATTTTTTTTTCTCTTTGCAACTTAGATTATTTTATAGCTGCGAAGCCGGGATGACCTGCTAGTTTACAAAATACATAGTAATCTAATAAGCACCTTTATAAACGAGCGTTTATTATAATTTTTTTATGCTATTGCTTATATTAATTTCTAATAATATGTTTTGAATGCTTTACAGCTACTCCTTTATTTTTTATATATTTTCATAAAACTTTGAATAGATTGTGAATGCATTAATAAAATGACCCATTACGTAGTAACCTCCGAAATTCTATCTAATCGTCAATAGACAGAACTGATTACCCCGACCAACCCTCCATTTACCCACGTTTCATTGGAATAGTCTATTCGAGGCCACAATGTTGAGTTCCAATGTGACTAAACCATCATGGAATCGACATTGTTATTTTCTTTCTTTTTCATTTCTTTATACTATAATTGTTAAAACGTCACACATATCTCTCTCACTTTATCCCACTTTCACAGATGGAGTAGTAATCAGACATACGAGTATTCATTTTTTAAAAATCTAGTTCTAAATAAATAAATAAATATTAGGACACATTCACACACGGCTGGTTAGCCCCATACTGAACCATTTCTAGCTCGTATTATGGTTGCTAACACAACTGATATACTACATATACATACATACATATTATATATAAATACATATTTAACACCCAGACCCACAGCCAACAAATTTGGTTAAGCACAAAGATGTTGACCGGGACGGGAATCGAACCCGGAACCTTCTGATTAGCAGACCGGCATGGTAACCTTTACGCCAACGAGGTCGTCAAATTCTGTCTATCCATTATTTATTTAAGAATTAATAAGAAATTAAGAAAAGGTAATTGAGAATGAAAATAATACCATCATTCCTGAAATTGTAACTAGCCAGAAATGGCTTACAGTTATTAATTCATTAAAATTATCTGGAACTAGAAATAATAGATATAAATCTCCTTTCGCGCGAGTGCAAACTCATTTGAGGTTTCATACTTTATTCTGAGAAATTAAAAAGAAACGAAAAATATTTGAATTTGGGAAAAGGGAGAAGGACATTCGAATGTCGTGGATTGACGTTTGGGATTTTGAAGTGAAAAGATGGAAAATTGTGAAAAATATTTTATAAATTGTGTCTTTCTGTTTTAGTAGAAGAAAACGTGATGTTCAAATAGTGTGGAAATAAAGTACCAATGTGCAGCGGTTCCGGGATCCAGGTTCCAGCGGTTCCGGGATCCAGGTTCCAGGTTTCTGAGCGTAATTCTCTTGGACTGAGTCACAACTGGATCTGGGTGAGATTGTACCATTCACGTAATTCTCAGGAGAGAAGGGAGGTAAGAGTTTAATTTACTAGACGCCGAAATAAGAATGTAAAACTTAAGATCATATAATATTAAATATACACCAGATTGATTTGCGCAAGCCTTTTACTTTACTTTTACGGAGCTATAATTATTGTATCGATTTGTGGAATTATATTTTACAACAAGAAAACTGTTTCTTTTAAAAGGAAGAACTGAACTTGAAAAGACAATAAATTTTATTGATAATGCCATTATGTCTACTATTTCATGAGATTATTTAAACCATCTATATAGCGACCAAGCTACTCAAAAGTATAGTCATACTTTATTCTTGGACATAAACATGTCTACTGCTTTACTTTCCTGAGATATAAAAGAACCATTATATGCAAGATTATGCATTTAAATATTGTGTCAAGTTATTTTAATGAGACAAAGTATAATGTTGATTTATTTCAATTAATGACTCTAATCTGAGTATAAGTAAGAGAGCGAGACTTCTCTATTATATATATTCTACCCCCAAAGGAGAATATATAATCACGTTCGACTACCATATTCTACCTCCAAAGGAGAATATTTCTTCCCTATATTCTGCCACCAACGGAGAATATTTCATCTATATTCTACCTCCCAAGGAGAATATTTCATCTACATATTCTGCCGACCCAGGAGAATATTTCATCTATATGTTCTGCCGACCCAGGAGAATATTTCATCTATATGTTCTGCCGACCCAGGAGAATATATCAATCTCATTTATCATCTCTTCTTCCTTCTTTGAACATACTGAGATTAGAGCATCGTGTTTAATTGGGTTAGGATTAGTCTAGGGCCGATAGTTTCAGACAGACTAGTTTAAAGTTTCAAATAATAGGATAGATTCGTTATAGTACTTAGAAAATTAGGTTAGTTAGGATAGGGAAACCTGGAATTGACGGGGGACCTTTAGGTCTCGAACATAAGAGTCCTTTAGGATCCAAAGGTAAACTGTGGCGATGGATGCAGTGTTTGGTATAATTTAAGGGCTAAAATCCTTGCCACTACTTGGATTATATCAAATAAAAGAAAGAGAATTGAAAGAAAGTATCAGTTTGTAAGCAGGTGATTGATCTAGTAGGTAATGGACTATACTATAGGAAACTGAACAAACTGACAGAATATAGGATGCCCTCTTGTCCCTTTGCTTAGATTAATTAATATTAACCAACGAGTTAATTTGCTTAGGGCGAGTGTATGGAGGAGTATTAGGCTTAAAACTAAATTTGTATACAAGGTGGAATAACAGACTTGAATCTTTAAGTTGGTATACAAGGTGCTTGCCAGATTTATAATATTAGACAATTTGTATTGTAAGATGATCTGTCGTTTCGATGACTCGACTTGAATGATGATGGCATAAAAGTGCGTAATTATGCCCTCCAACAATGAAGGTCAAGCAAATAGTGCTTGACGGGGAAATAACCACCCTGGATGACTTTCACGGAACGGGAGCGTGCGTGGGGCTCCGTTCTTCCCGATTATCATAAAAATATTGATGGTCAGGAATCAAGCACTATGAAACCTAGTAATTGATAAATAGGGTTTAATCTTCCTTTGATTTATTTAGCAAGAAGAAGATGTTTCACATGTCCTGCGATCTGCTTCGGTTGTTCAGTGTTTCTTTATCATCATTATGTTATTTGTGAATGTGTTGTAATGAATTCAGTAAATAAATGTAAATAGTTAAATTTCAAGTTTGTTTATATGTCACTAATCTCCCTTTTAGGATTTTCCTATGTTAGGTTATTTAGTTCTGTTGTTCTCTTGCTAGATCAGTTTAGAGTCTGTATTTTCTAGAACCTTTAAAGAGCTTGAGTTCTACATACATGACGAGGTCCTATCTTCTGCTAGACGTTACACTGCCATAACTATATTTCCTATATTAATAGATTTATTCCTATAACTGGATAAATAGACGTTAGTTCTAGGAATTGCATTTAATGTGTTAGAAAAGAGCTTAGGCAGCCCTGGCGAGGTACATAATTTGGTGCCGTGACTAATTTTGAACCTAATGTTCTGTAAAATGCTAGAATAATCTAGCATAATTTGTTGCCGTGGAAAAGGAGAGGTTTAGATAATACATGTTATATAGAATTTATTAATATTAAGAATCAACATTCTATTTTTATTCGAATTTAGTAATATTTCTAGACATTTAAATTATCAGGAAAGTAAAGTAGGTAGGTACATACGCATCTTAATTTTTATTATTATTTTTATTATGTGGTTGCAATTTTCCTTATTCTAAGATTGTGATTGTTTTTTAGGTTTTTTTTTTATAGTTGGTTTTAATTTATATTGTGTGCAATTTCATTTATTTAGGTAATTTATAATTTTATGTAGTACCCTGCGCAGCTTCCAGATTACCGGTAAGCTAGTGCGAATATTGGAGGTTACCACGAGTAGAAGCAGGATGACGGTGCATGTGGGAAATTCACTCTCCGAGGAGTTCGATGTGGTGACCGGCTTGAAGCAAGGGAACGCTCTGTCGCCAATACTGTTTAACCTGATACTCGAGCATGTTAATAGAAAGGTGCAAACGCCCATCGGAGGAGTGCAGGTTAATGGATAGCATAAAGTGATAGGATATGCCGATGACCTTGGTCTTCTTTGTGAGAGGAAGGTAAACGTAGTTAATGCGATTAGTTGCCTACAGGAAGAAGCCGCGAGGATTGGACTTAAAGTTAGTCACAAGAAGGCGGAATATCTTTTGATACGTCGTTACAAAGATACACGACGAAGACGAGATGATCTCGTTGTTGAAAATACAACGTTCAAAGGTGTGGCTAAGTTCCGGTACCTCGGATGCGCTGTAACTGATGACAACGACAGGGAGGAAGAGATCGAGATCTGAACTCAGAACACCCCCCGTTGCAGTGCAGGCCTCCACACAGTGCTTTCTTCTAAGCTGCTGAGCCGTCGCACCAAGAATTTACAGGACAGTAGTTAGGCTGATCTTACTCTATAAGTGCGAGGCCTGGACTTGACGCTGAAGGAAGAGACCAAACTCTTTGTCACGTTTCTTGTACACAATGTTAGATTGGAGTCGTTAGTATATTGGTAATTATAATAAATAACCTATTCAGTCAATTAAATTAGTAAAGAAAATTGGCCAAGTGCGAGTTGGGCTCACTCTTGTGGGGTTCCGTACCATTTTTGTATGGGAGGCCCTCTCAATAGTTATTTTATTTAATTTTTGATAATTTGATTTGAAAGGTAATGTACATTTATACATTCTGTGAAAATGTTATGTGTCTACATGTTATATAGCTTATTGTTATTATAGTGGCACGAGAAATACATATATTGTGAAAGTTTCAGATTTCTATCTATTACGGTTTTTGAGATATAGCCTGGAGACAGACAGTCAGCGGGGTCTTAGTAATAGGGTTCCGTTTAAAACAAAAAGGTTTTTGTCACATTAAGATAAAGATTTTCATTTACCAAAACTATTGAATAGATTTATTTAGTGGAAATAAGGATGATTAAATAGTAATTGTTCTGGTGGGGATTGGAGTTACAAACAATATTGTATCTAGGATAGATTTTGTTAGTGTGGTTTGTTGTAATTTTAAGAGTTTATTTTAGTTATTACACTCTGGGGTCGAGTCGAAACGGGGTGTTTATTCAAGTGAAACATAGTTGACAATAAAATTAATTTATTACCCTTCGAACGGCCAGTAAAAATTTCAAAGAAGCATAAATGTATAAAGACTGCTACAGTAGTTTAAGATCCATCAAAATTTATATAACTTGGATTGTGGATGTCAGTTTTTTTTTTATACCTTTTGTGTACACAAACGCTGTGGTTTATTACACGATTTCGTATTATTTGACGCAGTATAGGTGAAAATTAATTTATTTGATGGAGCTAAGGCGTATATACATATTTTATTTTGATACTATAAAGTAGGTAAAGGAATTTTTAGAATGGGGTCGACTTCTGAGTAAAGTAGATCCGGTTGACCGATATATATTTACATTTCAAATCGTGTGCTGATTTTAAAATATGATAAATCATTTGTTGTTATTAACGTAAGATTTATTGTCTTTCATAAGATTTCGTTCACCCAAGGAAAGTTTTGTGAAACATATTAACCACAAATTTTCTTTTAATGTCAGTTCTTATTAACCGACTTCAAGAAAGGAGGAGGCTATATATTCGACTGTGTGTTTTTTTTTTTTTCATAGTTATAATTTTACGAGCATTTTGCGAAAAATAAATCTCACACTTAGAACACCATGCGTAATTATTATTTTTTTTTTAAAACATTCAGCGTAAATAAAATGATTATTTTAAATACAATTCGATTAAATAAAAGCTTGGGTATTATGTGTCAGTTATAATTGCTGTATCTAGTGCGTAATATGTATATTAAGAATGTTGCGGTTAAGCGTAGATTAAAGGATTGTGTTCTGTTTCATAATTTGAGATGTCAATTTCTATAACTATTTACCTTTTAATTCAAATATCTTTAATTTTCACAGATAAAACAAGTTATAATTTTGAAATTCTCCGTATTTATATAGGAAGTAATGTGTATTTAGTAAATACACAAATATTATGGACGGGTATATTTAAAAAAAAAAGAGTATTATAATATTTTATTCTATTATTTTTAATATCTTAAACTCTGTTTACTATTAATATTTCGAATGTGATGTGATGTAGTTTCTTTTCTTCGACAATAAAATATTTTCGAAGGTATTATTTTTGCTTTGGGTAAAGGTTATGCTATTAATGGTACTTATCTATTGGTAACGTCATCAAGGTATAAGGCATCTTCTTCTTGGTAATTTGTTCGGTTTGGTAACTGTGTACTTGTAATGTCATAAAGGGGGTAACCGCCTCGAAAGTTCTCCTATCAATAGTGAATTTGCTGATTTATGGAATGAGCGTGAAAGCCTGTATCTGTCTGCGCTAGTTGAGGGACTGAAAGTGCAAGGCTGTATGAACGTTTTGTAAATAAATAGTTAGATATTAAGTTCAAAGCATGAAGGGTTTCGTAATTTAGCAGATTTTCTGGTAGGGGAACGGTCTCTCATTTTCGAATTTTGGCATTTTACACACTCTACAATAAAAAGCTTCAGTGTTGGAGAATTTGGTGCTAGGTTTCAACTGAGTCATCGATATTTGTCGATTGCATTGAAGCTTTACACTATACAGGAGCCGAGAGGCAAGGACTAAGCACACGTCACATGCTCCGAATCGTAAATTGTTGTCATATGTGAATTAAGTCTAGAGTGGAGATGTTTATTCTACATTTGTTATTAAGGTTTTGTCTGCCGTTTTAAGGTTTCTATTTTTGGGTTAAGCGGGTATCAGGTGTATCGTCCAAACCAAGGTTTGGTAGCGGTCTGCTTGATATTTGTCATTAGGACTGAGTGGCCTCACAACCCACTTCGTTTCAATCAAAAGTATTGCCGTGGCTTGGGAAACTCTATTAACCAATTAGTATTTAATGTCTGATGCTTGACACTGGTCCATATGATAGCATTTGCTATTTGGTTAAATCCATACAACTTTTACATTTGAATGTAGAAATTCTAACATGGGAAACTAAAGAGGATTTGGAAATTAGGACTTTTGTTCCATTTAATAATTTATGGCATTATGAGGAGGTAAGGTTTGGTGGTATGGTGGTATGTTTTGGTATTTGATGGTAAACAATAAGGTATCTGTGGTATTTTGTTTTTTTTTTTTAATTCAGTAGTTAGATGTTTAATATATATTTTCTTTTCCAGTTGATGGAAAAATCTTTTCAGTTTTCAAGAAAACTTAAAAAATTTTTTCCAGGGGTCGGTATATGAGAGCTTTATTGCCCTGGGGTCGATTTATGAAAGAGTAAATTAATCTATTTTAAAGAAGTTTAATATATTAGTTAGTGCTAAAATTCTTTCAGTCTAAAGTAATAAACCTTCAGTTTTTACTAGGGGTCGGCTATATGTTTGAGAGTTCTTATTGTCCTGGGGTCGTTTATGGAAGAGTAAATTAATCTATTTTAAGAAAGTTTAAAATATTAATTTCTGCTAAAATTCTTTCAGTCTAAAGTAATAAACCTTCAGTTTTACTAGGGGTCGGCTATATGTTTGAGAGTTCTTATTGTCCTGGGTCGTTTATGGAAGAGTAAATTAATCTGTTTTAAGAAAATTTAAAATATTAATTTGTGCTAAAATTCTTTCAGTCTAAAGTAATAAACCTTCAGAATTTTACCAGGGGTCGGCTGTAACTGGCCAGGAATGGCCTACAGTTATCTATTCATTCATTAATAATATCTTGAGAAAGAAATAATATATATAAATCTGCTCTCGCGCGATTGTAACTGTTTGAAATTTCATATTTTAATTTGTGCTAAAATTCTTTCAGTCCAAAGGAATAAACCTTCAGAATTTTACCAGGGGTCGGCTGTAACTAGCCAGAAATGGCTTACAGTTATTAATTCATTAAAATTATCTGGAACTAGAAATAATAGATATAAATCTCCTTTCGCGCGAGTGCAAACTCATTTGAGGTTTCATACTTTATTCTGAGAAATTAAAAAGAAACGAAAAATATTTGAATTTGGGAAAAGGGAGAAGGACATTCGAATGTCGTGGATTGACGTTTGGGATTTTGAAGTGAAAAGATGGAAAATTGTGAAAAATATTTTATAAATTGTGTCTTTCTGTTTTAGTAGAAGAAAACGTGATGTTCAAATAGTGTGGAAATAAAGTACCAATGTGCAGCGGTTCCGGGATCCAGGTTCCAGCGGTTCCGGGATCCAGGTTCCAGGTTTCTGAGCGTAATTCTCTTGGACTGAGTCACAACTGGATCTGGGTGAGATTGTACCATTCACGTAATTCTCAGGAGAGAAGGGAGGTAAGAGTTTAATTTACTAGACGCCGAAATAAGAATGTAAAACTTAAGATCATATAATATTAAATATACACCAGATTGATTTGCGCAAGCCTTTTACTTTACTTTTACGGAGCTATAATTATTGTATCGATTTGTGGAATTATATTTTACAACAAGAAAACTGTTTCTTTTAAAAGGAAGAACTGAACTTGAAAAGACAATAAATTTTATTGATAATGCCATTATGTCTACTATTTCATGAGATTATTTAAACCATCTATATAGCGACCAAGCTACTCAAAAGTATAGTCATACTTTATTCTTGGACATAAACATGTCTACTGCTTTACTTTCCTGAGATATAAAAGAACCATTATATGCAAGATTATGCATTTAAATATTGTGTCAAGTTATTTTAATGAGACAAAGTATAATGTTGATTTATTTCAATTAATGACTCTAATCTGAGTATAAGTAAGAGAGCGAGACTTCTCTATTATATATATTCTACCCCCAAAGGAGAATATATAATCACGTTCGACTACCATATTCTACCTCCAAAGGAGAATATTTCTTCCCTATATTCTGCCACCAACGGAGAATATTTCATCTATATTCTACCTCCCAAGGAGAATATTTCATCTACATATTCTGCCGACCCAGGAGAATATTTCATCTATATGTTCTGCCGACCCAGGAGAATATTTCATCTATATGTTCTGCCGACCCAGGAGAATATATCAATCTCATTTATCATCTCTTCTTCCTTCTTTGAACATACTGAGATTAGAGCATCGTGTTTAATTGGGTTAGGATTAGTCTAGGGCCGATAGTTTCAGACAGACTAGTTTAAAGTTTCAAATAATAGGATAGATTCGTTATAGTACTTAGAAAATTAGGTTAGTTAGGATAGGGAAACCTGGAATTGACGGGGGACCTTTAGGTCTCGAACATAAGAGTCCTTTAGGATCCAAAGGTAAACTGTGGCGATGGATGCAGTGTTTGGTATAATTTAAGGGCTAAAATCCTTGCCACTACTTGGATTATATCAAATAAAAGAAAGAGAATTGAAAGAAAGTATCAGTTTGTAAGCAGGTGATTGATCTAGTAGGTAATGGACTATACTATAGGAAACTGAACAAACTGACAGAATATAGGATGCCCTCTTGTCCCTTTGCTTAGATTAATTAATATTAACCAACGAGTTAATTTGCTTAGGGCGAGTGTATGGAGGAGTATTAGGCTTAAAACTAAATTTGTATACAAGGTGGAATAACAGACTTGAATCTTTAAGTTGGTATACAAGGTGCTTGCCAGATTTATAATATTAGACAATTTGTATTGTAAGATGATCTGTCGTTTCGATGACTCGACTTGAATGATGATGGCATAAAAGTGCGTAATTATGCCCTCCAACAATGAAGGTCAAGCAAATAGTGCTTGACGGGGAAATAACCACCCTGGATGACTTTCACGGAACGGGAGCGTGCGTGGGGCTCCGTTCTTCCCGATTATCATAAAAATATTGATGGTCAGGAATCAAGCACTATGAAACCTAGTAATTGATAAATAGGGTTTAATCTTCCTTTGATTTATTTAGCAAGAAGAAGATGTTTCACATGTCCTGCGATCTGCTTCGGTTGTTCAGTGTTTCTTTATCATCATTATGTTATTTGTGAATGTGTTGTAATGAATTCAGTAAATAAATGTAAATAGTTAAATTTCAAGTTTGTTTATATGTCACTAATCTCCCTTTTAGGATTTTCCTATGTTAGGTTATTTAGTTCTGTTGTTCTCTTGCTAGATCAGTTTAGAGTCTGTATTTTCTAGAACCTTTAAAGAGCTTGAGTTCTACATACATGACGAGGTCCTATCTTCTGCTAGACGTTACACTGCCATAACTATATTTCCTATATTAATAGATTTATTCCTATAACTGGATAAATAGACGTTAGTTCTAGGAATTGCATTTAATGTGTTAGAAAAGAGCTTAGGCAGCCCTGGCGAGGTACAAAATGTTATTTTCATAATGCTAATACTTCTGGGTAGTCCCCGAGTAATAAGTCAATACATTAAGCCTTGGTTTGTCTATCGGTCTATCGGTCAATAGACAGCCTGTAGCAGAAGATTCCCTATCTAATATATTTAAAGAGTGGTGACTACGTTGAGAATGCATGTCTACTAACTAAAATGATCTTGAAAAGTCTACGTAGCTTCGTGTATTCTACGAAATGTATAAATAATAATAGAAAACAAAATTAAATATTTAGTTTGCTTCGGCTGTGATCTGAAACCCAATTTAAGATAAACAAATAAAAATAAAAATTAAAAAAAAACCTTTGCTTATCTTAATTTGGGTTTCATGACACAGCGGAAGTACAATAAATATTTAATTTTGTCTTCTATTTACAATGAATTTCCGCAAAGTAACGCCTGAGTCAATAGGTTATAAATAATAAAATTAAAATGTTTAGCATAGATAGATCTTTATTCCACAGCACAACGTTATGATTGTTGTATTTTATTCAAGCCAATCTTGACATGACCATGATTTTTCCTTACGTACTATCCAATCTAAAGTTTTATTTAAGACTGTGGTGAAGATTTTGATTTAATACTTTTAATGTTCGACGAACGAAAGTTCGAGATGTCGGATCTGCAGTCATAAACCTAAAGTGGAGTTGGGCAGGACACTTGGCCAGGCGACGTGATGACAGGTGGAGCAAGGTTGCCACCGAGTGGTGGCCGAGGCTAGGGAAGAGGAGCGTCGGTCGTCCAGCGGCAAGATGGGTCGACGACATAACAGCTGTCGCGGGTCCAACCTGGACTAGGTTGGCACAGGACCGAGACAAATGGCATGACAGGAGAGAGGCCTATACCCAGCAGTGGGATAGTCGGCTGTGGATGATGATGATGATGATGTTGTGGAACTAAGAATAATTCTAGACTAAAATAAACGCTTACCTTTTAAAACAGGATCTCGTTGGGCATATGCACTGGCGCGGCGATGCACAAAGCTTATCGAAACTGAGCACAGAGTACCTGAAAGCAAAAGATAAAATTAGAAGGGCTAGTAAAATATATGTAAGGACATTTATTGCCTTAAAACGGTCGACATATAAAAAAATTGGTATCGAGATAGAAAACATACATCATTAATTAAGTAGTTTTCATTCCAGATTAACGCGAATCATCGCTAGGCGCAGTTAGTGCTAAATAACAGAAACAAGGATTGATGACCAAATTTAGTCAATTATATAAATTACGAGTAGGTATATAAGTACGTTATATATTTTATTGTATAAGTATTATTTTAAAACGATACATTTACTGCTGATCTGCTAACAGGGATTAAAATTTGTCAGCCAGTGTTATTCCAGGGTCCTATCTTCATGCCAAAATTCATCAAAATCGGTTTAGCTGTTTCAGCGTGATGAAGTAACAAACATACACAAATGCACACAAACTTTCCCATTTATAATATTAGTAGGATTGTATACCTATTTTGTTAATAGGAACCCGTTATCATGTATAATCTCATTTCGCATTGACCCTATGCTGACGACTGGATGAATGTTACTGGTTGGTGACATGCATAATGACTTTGTTATTTAGAGTAATAAAAATATTTATGAACTACCTGTTACTTTCTTACAAAAATATTATATTTTTATATAATATATATTTATTGTAAGGCAAAAATATTATATTTTTGTAAGAACTTATTACATAGTAATAAGCTAAATTAAACGTAAATCTGCCATTAACGTACGAGCTGGCACAATCTTCGTACGTAATTACATTTAGATATATATAATACTAGTAGCTAGTTGTTATTTATAATAAGATTTAATAAGTAATTAGTTTATAACCTAGTGTACCTAGACATAAGTTTTTAAAAGGCGCTGTTAGCCTAAAAAAAAACCTATTATATTAAGCTTATGTTAATAAAGTATTTTCAAAATCAAATCATCATGTATAATATTAGTGCGAAATGTATACGCACAACATTGTTTACCCTTGAATTATAATCACGTGGTAGACAAGGGTAATCGGCACAATTATCAAGATAGTTGCGCCCACAATTGCTGTGCGCATTATTACACCAATCTCCGCTGTTCTGTACTGGCCTTTATAGAGGCAATTACATTACCACGGATGCCTATTCTAACGATATCTATTCAAATAAATATTTAAAAATGTCAATGGTTAAAGTCTCTTTGACTATAAATTAACTTTAAAACAAAACCTACACGATCTTGGGCAGCTGAAAAAGTTAATTAAAATAAAAAAGCGCACAGGGCAGAACTTTGACTCTTTTTCTATTACAAAATATGTAGTGTTATCTTCTTTTTTTTTCGTTTTTGCCACGTTTTACAAACGGCTAGCCCCGTACTCAAACGTTTCTAGTTTGTGTTATGGTTGCTAACACAACTATATATCTTTAACACACAGACCGTCGGCCAACAAATTTAGTTCATCACAAAGATGTTGGCCGTGCCTGGAATCGAATCCGGGACCCTCTGGTTGGTAGTCTGGCATAGAACGAAAGAATGACTATGATAAATTCATAAGAATATTCTTATTAATTTCAATATAAAATCAGACGTATTAGGCCCGAATATTCCAGCTTAGAACAAACAGAATGATCTGACCCAACGAGAGCCTCCAGAAAACTTACTATCATAAATTAGTTGCAGCCACTTCACGTAACTAACTCTAATTCCGTTAATTTCTCCCCATAGGTACGTAGATTAGGTGGCAGTCAGTACGTGGCACGAGCATAGATGTTAGGCATTCTGCGGCACTGCCTACAGGCGTCGAATATCAATGCCCCGCGACGGACGGATTCAGTCATAGACTATTCGGATTTAGAAAGAAAGAAAGAAAATTATTTACTATGACAAATTATATATTTAAATTAAGACGACGTTGTTAAAGTTTTCCTCTACGAAAAAAAAAGAGTCCTTTTCTTACGACGCGACACTCAAGCCTAAGGTGGAGCATAGCTAGTCTGGAATATGGAGAAGATTCGATCAAAATTAAATCATTTATTAACCTTATGACTATTTTTGTCATACACGGCACGTACTTAATTCACAAAAACATTTTATTAAAATTATATATTTTTTAACTAGCAATAATTAAGATTAATAATAAAACTATATAATAAAGATAAAATTAAAATAAATATCCTTTTTTTCTCGAAAAAAGAGAATGCCGATAGTTGCTTGACAACAGACTTGAGAACTTGAGAGGAGTTGCTAGAAAATACTCTACTACTATGCTATTGTTTCCACAAGACGTTTTTCTTGACGACCTCGTTGGCGTAATGGTTACCACGCCGGACTGCCAATCAAAAGGTTCCGGGTTCAACATCTTTTGCTTAACTAAATATGTTAAATGTGGGTCTGGGTGATAAGTATGTATCTATGTTAGCTACCGTAACACAAATAGAAATGGTATGGAGCCGAGTGTGAAATGTGTCCTAGTATATATTTATTTATTCCTTAAAAGCTCAAGCTCATTAGCGGGGATAGAACCCACGCTGTATGAAACGTAAGGCGGCCTGGCTGAACTGTCATCGCTCATGCCCGATCATGATGTTGTTTTTTTTGCAGATAATGTTATTTAAGAAAGAAAGAATGAACACATTTATTTCAGACATAGAAGACACAAACATACACATTATTACAAATTACATAAAACGAAGAAAGACAGCATAGTATGTGTCCCCTAACGTTCGAAAAAGGTCAGACCTCAGTATAAACGCTACAGATTTCTCTGCATCATCGATTTTCAGGACCAATCTTAAGGGACGCGTAAGGATACAGATGAAGTAAAAGTGAATAAAAAAATTAAATAGCAAATACATATAATACATGAACCTTCCTCATGCCTATTTTCCCTAAATCCGCGCCTGTCTCTACTGACTGCAAGTATGGGTGAGGTTCCCTCTCAATTTACGTAACAAGAAGTTGCAGTAGATACGGGCTCTATACGTGTAACATATCTGCTATCCGATATGCCTTGAACGTTTATAACTCATGTTTCTAAGTAAAAGTTATATTTACTTTTAAGTTATAACGTAAATTGCGTTTTACTTACTTACGCGAGGCTAAATGTCCCCCAAAAATAGTCACAAATAAATGCTTTTTACGATGCATTTACTCATTTGCTGTTATTGGTTGCTTTAGTGAAACAGCAAACATTTGAATTGCATACGTCACTTTTTTTAGGCGGTATAGCCCCTAGCATATAGCATTACCTTATATTAAATTTTAAGTCTGGCTTAAACACAAATCTTAACCTTTATATTGAGTACAAAATATGTAGTCCCTCAAATAATAATATAAAAATTTTGAACTAGATTCACGTACGATTTATTTTTTTTGGTAAAAGTTACTCTATATTAATAAATAGTATAAACTGGACATAAAATCAAATCTCACAACCAATAAGAACGTTTCAATCACACAACAAACGTGTACACAAAGAAATCTCTCGTGAAATCGCATTATCCCTACACAATCCTCGGAATCGAATTCCAAAAGTGTTACTGCTTACCTCAGTATCCATTAATTCGCTATTCAATTATCCAAGAAAGCCTCTTACCTAATGTTTAGGAGTACATTGGGAGGTAATACATAAGAGTGTTATGGTGGTATAAAGGCTCTAATTGACGTCATAAAGGGTAGTTTTCGGGGCGAACCACGGCTACAGAGTGTAACAAATTGTACCCAAGTATAGGTAGAAAGACCACACGCACTGTGGTATACAAGAATAAATGTGGTAGGAAAACTATATATAATTACTAACAGATCGTCCCGGCTTCGCGCGGGCTATAAAATAATCTAAGATGTAAAGAGAAACAAAATATAGCCTATGTAAGCCTGCTCAGGGATAATGTAGCTTCCCAACGGTGAAATATTTTTTCAAATCGGTCCAGTGGTTTCGGAGCCTATTTGCGTCAAACAAACAAAAAAAAACAAACTTTTCCTCTTTATAATATTGGTATAGGTAAATCACTAAAATTCACGCAGCAGCCTATGTAGGTACTGCCTTACCTATTTCAATACCAAATTTTCAGCAAAAACATACATATATTTTTGAATTATTTTTTAATCAAGCTACGAAATTCTATAGCTACTTAAAAATAATGCTAATAAAACTCCTAATCTGCTATTGTTTATGTTAGTAAAAGTATAAATGCTTTCCTCAGGTTTAGTTTGACAGTACTTTGACGAACTACTCATAAATTGATGCCGGTAAATATTTTAATTATTCTACGAGACTAAGAAGATGTGTTTTTAAGTTCGTCAAATGGCAGAGTTCACAGTTTTTTTCTTATCTCTAAAAGTTGATAGACTCAATATTAGTACTCGTATAAATGGTAAGGTTTGTCGCATTTCGATTTCTAGTGTCTGTGTTATCGATCCTCAAAGCAACCCAATCTGTAATGTAAAATATTAAAAAAGTCAAAAGTACAGCGAACACGGCTTACTCTATCTAACTACATGACGGCTCTAATGTCTAGAACTGTTTAGGACAATAAAAGAAAACACAAAAGAATAATAAAATTATATAGAACTAGATGACCCGGCAAACGTTGTTTTGTCTCACTTAGGGGTAGGTATTAAAAATAGATAGTGTAGCTTATATGACACGTTCGTAGATTTACCATAGCAGCGCCATCTATTGATTACTTACTTACTCAACCCAGTTGAAAGGTATCGACATCAAGGTATAACAGATAATTGTGACTGTCAAATAATAACAGACAATAATTGGCAATAAATTAAAATTGCGACTATAATTTGAGATTTAAACTATCCAATCTCAAGTTGGATCGAACTGCACATGGTGTGCGAATTTTATTATAATCGGTTAAGTGGTTTAGGAGTCCATTGAGGACAAACATTGTGACACGATGTTTGTATATATTAAGATATATAAAAAATATATTAATGTATAAGAAAACTATTATTTATTATTCGCCTATTTGTTCAGTAACCTAGTTAGCATATTTAATATATTTCTTGTTTACCTAGCTAGGCTAACGTTTTTGCCCGATATCATTATTTTATGCGAAACCTGGATTGACGACAGTTTTAAGACAATAAATCTCCCGAACTACACATGCCACTCATCGTCAGTATTAAGAAACCAAAATGATGGTTTAGTAGTATTTGTCAAACTTGGACTTGATTTTGTCATTAGTGAGCCATTATTTCAAGATGGAAACTGCATTGTCATTAAGATTAATAATGACCTGACTGTTGTAGCTTTATATCGGAGCCCTAGCACTCAAAAAACTGACATCTTCCTGAAATCTCTAGAGCATGTCATAAAAGCCATTCATACCGAATCTTGCATAATAATTGGGGACACTAATATAGATATTAAATCTTCATCAACTGATCACAAACGGCATACCTACCTAGATATGACATCTTACTACGGTTTCATTCCTGGTCACACTTTTATCACACGTGAAAGATCTGCGACTTGCATTGACCATGCATTAATCCGAACCAAAAACCATGCACGCGTTATTATATGTGACACAGATATTACCGATCACCATGCCGTGCTAACAGGCATTGCTAGCAGAAATACTAAGGCCATTAGAGATCCTAAAACTCTTACTAGAATAGACTATGATAGTGTGACTACTGACCTGATAAACACAAACTGGGACTATTTTTTCAATTTAACAGATGTAAACTTAGCCACCGAGTATCTAGTCAATTTTATAAGTCAAGCTATGAAATGCCACACTACCATAACCACAGTCAAGAACTCTAAGACTATATTTAAACCATGGATGACCAAAGCACTACTTAAGTGTGCTAGACGTAAAGACTTGCTCCACTTACAAGCTAAAAAGACGCCTGATAATCTAATACTGCAAACGAAATTCCGAAAGTACCGTAACAATTATAACGCCACCCTTGAAATTCAGAAACGAAATTATGAAGCCGAACAAATTCGCTCTAATAAAAACAACAGTAAGAAACTATGGCACACAGTTAAAGATATCTGCAATATCCAATCAATGAAGTCTAGCCCTACCGATCTCCTAAAAACTAGTAGCACCTCTGTATCGGACACCTTGAACTCTGTTAATAAATTTTTTTCTTCAGTCGGTTGTGATCTCGCCCAATCAATATTGTCAAAAACAAATGAAACTGAATCACATCTTGCAGACAATGTATCCCTGGAGAATTCTCCTGCACAATCTCTTTTCATGTCACCTACTGATGCCTTTGAAATCAATAAGATAATTTCAGGTTTAAAATCTAAATCATCGCCAGGCAGTGACCTAATAACAAATAATGTACTAAAAACTTCTAGCAAAATTCTATCACCACTGATTGCACACATTTGTAACCTGAGTTTGCTGCAGGGAGTAGTACCTGATTGTCTTAAAATTGCTGATGTTATTCCGATTCATAAATCAGGGTCCACTTCCATTATCTCCAACTATCGCCCAATATCTTTGCTACCCACTATATCTAAAATCCTTGAAAAAGTGGTAAATAACAGGTTGATGAGTTTCCTAGAGAAAAACAACATCTTATCACCCAATCAATTCGGTTTCCGACAAAATAAATCGACTGAAGATGCTGCACTAGCCCTAGTGGAGAGAGTCACTTGTAAACTGGATGCATCCAAAAAGGTATTAGGCGTATTTTTAGATTTGGCCAAGGCATTTGATAGTGTGTCTTGGCCTATACTATTGAAAAAGTTGGAGCTTTTAGGAGTACGTGGAATTGCTCTGGATTGGTTTCGATCCTATTTATTTGAAAGGAAGCAACGTATCCGCATCTCAAACCATTATAGTGACTACGAGAGTATCTCTTATGGGGTTCCTCAAGGCAGCGTACTAGGACCTACCCTGTTTTTGACCTACATCAACGACCTTTGCCAACTAAAGCTAACAAATACTAGTGTCTTCACATTTGCAGATGACACGGCGCTTATTTTTTACGGTGACAGCTGGCAAAATGTCGTGGATATAGCTCATCAGGGGCTTTCCATAATCACTAACTGGTTACATAAAAATTTACTTACGTTAAATGCCAGTAAGACTAAATATATAACATTCCAAAACACCCAACGTAATAATCCAGGGAACTTAAAACTTAAACTCCATTCTTGCGGTGACTACTCTTGCTTATCATGCTCCTGCCCTACGCTTGAACGCGTTAGTCATTTAAAATACTTAGGGTTAACCATAGACTCATATTTAACTTTTGAAAACCACACTAAATCACTACGAGTCAGGCTTCGAAAAATGTTGCATATTTTTAAAAGGTTAGGTACCGTCGCTGACGATAAAACTGTAAGAATGGTATATATAGCTCTCTGTCAGTCCGTGTTGACCTACTGTATTGTTTGTTGGGGCTCGATTGTTAAAACTAGGCTGAAAAAAGTCGAGGTTGCCCAGCGCGCAATCCTAAAAGTCGCCTTTAAGAAACCCTTTAGATACCCAACCGCGCAACTATACACCGAGACAAAATTTTTAACAGTCAGGCAACTGTACGTCATGGCAACTGGCCTTCGTTTTCATAAAACAGCGTTATTAAATGTCAAAAGAGCAACTAGAAAGTCTCGTTCCAATATGTGGCCCATCCCTAAAACCAGGACTTGCCTTGCAAAGCGCGGATACTCTTCTCTAGCACCGAGACTTTATAAACAATTTGACAATGAGCTAAACATTTTAGATACGACACGATACGTATGCAAAAATAAAATTACCACGTGGCTGCTAACCCTGGACTATTACGAAACTGAAAACTTTTTTAATACTTGACATTAAGGGGCCTGCACTCTAATAGCATTCAGTACATTTCTCTAAATTATTAAACTAAGTCATCCATTATAATTAAATAGACTTATCTAATTTTGGCAACAAAAATATATATTTATATTATTATAATTTGTCGCTACCGCTCGTCGCTACCGCTCGTCGCTTATGCCTGATGTAAACACTCAATCGAGTATTGCGTCACTCCTCTAACGCGGCGCTCGAGTCGTGCGAGCGCGAGCGCCAGTCGGCGGCCGGCGGCCGGTCAGTACGCACTCGACCGTGCGGCCGTACTGCGCCTACTAATGCATAACTAGTTTATCACAAAACTTTTATCTCTTGCCTTTATTGTAACTTGTCCATCCATTAAAGAAACCATCTTTCTTACTGTACTGTTTGTGAAGAATGCAGGCCCCTACTCACTAATATTTACACATTATTACTAACTAATAACTACAAAGTTATTACCTTGACATGACATTCAATTCCTCTTCTTACACTTTGTTTGTTGATTGTGCTACCTACATTGCCTTTCCTTAAACACTACTCTGTTAAACTGTTTGCGAAGCTGCAGGCATATTTTTCTTTAACAAATAATTTTGTGTTTATTAAGCTTGTTTATCTATATAGTATTAATAAACGCTCGTGTGTAAATTCAATATATACTTATAACTACATCTATAGGTAAACTTATTAAATTAAAGATATTATCTTTAGCTTCAATAAGATAAAAATAGATTAATAAGTAACCTACCTACTATTTACATATTTAAAAAGTTCTTTTTGAAATTCTTGTATTAAAATATTTTTTATACGTAAGGAAGAGCCTGAACTCCACGACCCAGGTCGATCCTAGTGTGGAGTACAGCGCCCCCCGAGTTAGCATTTAAGTAAATTAGCTTAAGATTAATTTTTAACTTTAACTCGATGTAAGCTAGGTATTTCGTAAGATTTTTGTGCAAATAAATTTATTATTATTATTATTATTATTATATTTTAATGGTATGTTATATTTCGTCTATGTACTCTGACTCATACAACTGAAAGTGGGTATAATTTAACCACAATGTAGCTATTTGTATATACTATGTTGCGTGTTTATGAGAAACGGAATGCACTAATTAAAAGTAATGATAGCACATTCTTGAATTACTCACTATGCGTGTTATACTAAAATATTCTCAGAAAAATCTATTGTAAATAGCACTTTACTTAAAAATAATATATATTATTTTAGTTTGACGACCTCGATGGCGTAAAGGTTACCATGCCAGCCTGTCAATCAGAAGGTTCCGGGTTCGATTCCCGGCCCGGCCAACATCTTTGTGCTTAACCAAATTTGTTGGCTGTGGGTCTGGGTGTTAAATATGTATCTATATAATATATGTATGTATGTATATGTAGTATATCAGCTGTGTTAGCTACCATAACACGAACTAGAAATGGTTCAGTATGGGGTTAACCAGCCGTGTGTGGAATGTGTCCTAGTATTTATTTAGTTACAGATTGCTTTTTAGTATTGGTTCTAAGACAAATATTTTTCAAATTAAATCTACTACAAAACTATTATCTATATAGCTTTGAACTACTAATATTGTACTAATTAAGTACATGATGTTTTGGCTTTGACATTTGACCTCCATAGAGACAACCTTCAGGTACAAACCTACATACAGGTTTCCTAGCATCAAATTAAGCCATAGAGAACAGTATTTCACGTGATCTCCTTTATTTTTCTAGTTCGACAGATTTACGACTATTCCCATTTGTAACGATAAAAACATACAAAAAATAAAAATATTCGCTATAAAACTAACAAATTGGTCAATAAAAAGAAACTGCCAAAATATTTTCTAATTCTGTTCTAACATTCAAAATACAAATTCTAAAATTTTAAATAAATTACAGTGACACAAAAAAAATACTTATCGTTTTAACTCTTCAATTTAATATAATATACCATTTGATACTACATTTATCTAATAAAGTAGTATTGTTGTTATGTAACTAGGTTTTACATAAGAATTATGTGTGACAAACTATTTTGACTAATTCAGAATCATTAACAACTATTTACTGTCTGTTCTACCGAGCTCTTAAATATTTACTAAATAAAATTAGCTGTGAAACGAAAAAGCAAGGGAAGGGAAACGCTATCAAAAATAAAATCCGAGTTTACGATATGGCCCATTCGATAACTTACTCAGTTATCTACCGTAAAACATAACAGTCGCATATGCATGCCATAGTTTCGTTATTATAATGACAAGGACTAACAATAAACAGACAGAGTTAAAGACAAATTTAGATAATACAAACATACTACTAAAGTGATTGTATTTAGTACAGTTATAAAACGATCATTTGATTCGACCACATTTTTAGTATAATAGAAAACTGCAGCGTATATAATTAAAAGGCTTTTCTATAATATGTACTAAAAAAACTGTCTATATAAATTATTTAATCACTACAAAGTGATTAAATCAGTACATGCCCAATGAGTTGTACCTTCCATCAACAACAACAAAATGAAATAAGTTTCATCACACATCATACATCACACTTTATTCTACTAATATAATAAATGCAAAAGTTTGTGTGTAAGTGAGTAAGCGTGTATGTTTGTTACTTCTTCACGCTCAAACAGCTAAACCGATTTTACGAATCGATACGAATCCTAAGACATGCATACATACGCTCGAAAAACATAACCCTCATTCGAAGTCGAGTATGTTTTGATAAGTCATGATAACGTAGCGTGTGCACTGTATATATTTCTCTCGTGTATAAATATGGTTTATTTCAACTTGTCAAACTCAACTGTCAAACGAGAGGTCGACAGCAGACTGCGTGCCTCACGCAAAATCTTTTACTTGTCTGTGACTGCACACGCAAAGAAACTCCACATATTTCATTGTTTTTATTTGTTAGAATTATAGCTGCTGTATAACTACAAAACGAATCAATATTAAGACATCTAAAATAACATCGATAAACGGTTGAAGTCCTAAATTATCGCACAAGCCGATTCGCGTCGACCATCCTTGTTTCTCTTCCTGAGTCTGTTTCCTGAAAAGTACCGTCTGAAGGTCTTTAAATAGAGTTAATAGGTATCTTCTAGGTAAGCATATACCATCCTAGAGCAAAGAGTTGCTTAACACCAGGCAAGCTGTGGTCAAACACAAACCTATAAGTTGTAAAAAATAGCATTGCTGAAAAATAACATATTTATATTCAAGAGTTTAAAGAAATTCAGCTTGTGCTCTAAAATGACTTAAGAAAGTTATAGCATTTTAGTTATCTGACATAGGTAACTTTTTAATATCTCTACTTAACATATTGTCTTTATTGTATTTGTCGTTACAGCGGCACGGCAAATGCATAATCTGTAAAAAAATCTGCTTTCTAGCTTTTACGGTTTTTGAGATATAGCCTGGTGACAGTGGAGACTTAGTAATATCATAGACAAAATATATAAATTATTTTGTCTATGGTAGAAGAATCCCATTTTTACCTCTTACATACGGAATCCTAAAAAAATACCAAATATCAACACAAATTCCCTTACACCTAATGCAGCTTACGAAATAGTGAAATCGCGATTAGGTTTTTCAACAATATAGCCTCAATACAATAATGGCGGCCGATAGTTGCGCAGTGCCACCGGAAATTGGTCCACTGCTTGGCACGGGTCGGCGCGCGCAGGATATGAAATCGCGTTCGACATGCCCGATGCTTCTATTCATGTATTGTAACTGTCCATCCATTATTATTTCGATGTGCAATACTTTTTGCATGTATCACTTTGCATTGCTAAACCAATGTCTTCCATTTGGTTTTTTATGCATATTTACGCCTTTAGTACACCTACGCATTCGCATGAGGCAGCGAGTCTTTGCGAAATAATTGCGGTAGCGAAACATCTGCGGAACGTTAGTACACTGCAGTTCTTTCGCAAGGAAATGTCATTGTCATTTCATATTTTTGGCTTCCATTTTGCTAAATTCTGTCCTCTCTGACAGAACGCGTGGTGACGCTATGCGATGCGAAACTCCACTAGCGAAACAGCTGCGTCTGTGTAACGGCCATTTTGCAGTTACTTGCAAAACAATACCGACAAGGACGCAACTATTTTATCTAGCTCTATAGTAGAGCGAGACATAACACATAGGAAACGTTGCCATACAACTTACAGTTTTTTCGTCGTTTCGCTGCCGCATGCTTATGCGTAGGTGTACTAAAGGCGTTAGTGAGTAAAAGTAAAACGTAAACGTTTAAACTCCTTTGTCGTATTCCTCATTTCTGAGGTCACTCTGTCGAAGAACTTATTCATGGCGGAGTTATCTTGGGGACCTACATCGTGGGGTCCTTCCACGGACCTTATAATATACATATTTTAAATTCAGCTCTTAAATATGTATATTCTAGCTGCACCCCGCGGTGTTACCCGCGTTAATCCGAAATAAAAAGTAGTCTATATCCAAGGTGTAACCTATCTTCATAGTAAATCTCGTTAAAATAGGTCTAGCGGTTGGAGCGTGAAAGAGTTACATAGATTTTGAAGTTATTTGCATATCTCATGGGAACCACAGTTGTTTTCAGGATAAAAAGTAGCGTATGTGTTAATCCAAAATCTAACATACGAGTATTTTCATAGTGAATCTAATTAAAATCGGTCAAGCCGTAGGAGCGTGAAGGAGTAACATAGATTTTAAAGTTATTTGCGTATATCACGGAAACCACAATTGTTTTTGGGATTAAAGTACCCTATGTGTTAATCCAAGGTCGAACGCCAAAATTCATCAAAATCGGTTCAGCCGCTTGAAGAAGTAACAAACATAAACACACACTTTAAAAAACATGCACACAAACTTTCGCATTTATTATATTATTAGTAGGATGCATAACTCTTCTAAAACCTTAGAAATAAATTCAACATGTTTTGAAACAGTCTATAAACTATACCTATCTTGTTCCTCACAAAATTCATCCTTACTAAAAAACAACCGTTCCTATTAGAGTTTCTCTACGAGAATTCTCGAACCGAGAATTCCCGGGAAATTTTGCTTTACTCGAGACGAGAAAAAAGTGGTCGAGAAATCGAGAAATCGAGAAATTCAGTCAAAAATTTCAAAAACATAATAACGCGCCTGCGCTCGCGCCTGGCTCTATCACGCGGTGTGCGAGTGACCGACAGTGCCCCCGCCCCCTTCCCGTTTCGTTCGTAGACTGTCCATTTATAACAAATATTGAATAGTATATACAAAGACTAAACTAAAGTACCTACTTTACTCGTAATTATTAAGCTAGTCTGATTGTTATTTTGACGTGACAACGTCTTAAATTAGGTTGCGGCTGGGAGTCACTTATGAAAAAGTGTAACGCCCGGTAACGTTACGATGAGTCACCGAACGAGAGAGAGGCCCGCCGAATGCCTTGCGTCTCTCTCCCACTTAACTATGATCGGTCTGCCGAGCGCGCAGCACGCGGCAGACGTTGTCACGTAAAATCTTCGCCCGTAAAACCGACTTTACAGGCAACCATTTTTTATATACAATTTAAATACTGTCGTTTTATGTTGCATAATTGTAAAGATAAACTTAGTGTAAGGTTTACACACTATATAATTTGCTTAGTGTGTAAGGTACTAGACCTACTGATCATTAGACCTGTCGTATTGTATGGATCCGAGTGTTGGGCGACGAAAGTAGTGCATGAGAGAGGATTGCATGCGGCAGAGATGCGAATGTTGCGATGGATGTGTGGAGTAACAAGAATGGACACGGTAAGAAATGAGTATACTCGTATTAGAGGAAGTGAAAGAAAGTGGCGCCTGTTTCAGAGAAAACGAAGAGTGGACGGTTAGCGTGGTACGGACATGTAGTGCGTAGAGAGGAGATGCATGTGACTGGGAGAAGTATGGATATGATTGTAAGAAGTAGCGGAAGGAGAGGTAGACCAAAGAAGACGTGGATGAATTGTGTGAAGGAGGATATGAATGAGAAGGGAGTGAATGTGGAGATGACGGCTGATAGAGTGGCGTGGAAGAGAAAAACAGGCTGTGCCGACCCCACCTAGTGGGAAATGGTAAAGGAGAAGAAGAAGAAGAGTGTGTAAGGTACTAAATTTTATTGTGGTCACATGAAGATTTTGTTTTTAGAAGATATTTTATTTAATTTTCCAAAGAAAAAGACTAATCCTTATTGTTTGTAGAAATATTGATTAAAAAAATTTCGCTAGAGTTTAATTCGCTTATTTAAAATTTTCAAGTCACACGACGTGAAAATAAATATAAATATTGTTGATTATATCATAAAAAACGTAGTTTTATTGCTAAATCACACATATTTAAAACAAATCGTATTTCTCGGCAACCCGGGAATTCCCGGGAAAAAGTGGTCGAGAATTCTCGTGCTCCGGGAAAAAAAAAAGGTCGAGAAATGAGAAACCCTAGTTCCTATTCACCATAACCGCAACTCAGAAGAAAAATCGGCAAGAAAAACAATTCATTATCACAAATGAATTCAAATTATAAAATTATATTCTTCGGTACGTTGCGCACGAATTACCTGATAACTAACCTGTGGATGCGCGTGCGCAGGATTCGAAATCGCTACTGTCCAATTATGGAACTCTTTATGATGCGTATAAAACTTAGGTTCGAACCTCCGTTGTTAGTAAATCGCTAATTATACCGTATTAGTAATTAATGTTCAGGGTCCTTATCGATGGGTTGGTGTTTCCTGCAGATCGATCTAAATTATCGAAATAAATGATGATGTAATCTATTCGATTTTATAGTTATTTCTAACGGAAAGGTAAGCAACTATAATGGTCATGTTCATAGTCATATTAGTCTAAGATCCGGATGTAGAATTATAACACTCATCGAATTTTGATAAAATAAAAACAATTTTTTATTTTTATATGTTTCACACTTGTGATTTGTTATTTGCAATTCTCACAATTTTTTTGAAGCCTCATGGCGAATAGATAATTTATAAATTGAATGGTTTTTAATGTTCAATAACATTTCCATTATAAAAAACTTAATAAGGAAAATATAGTAACTGTACTATGTTATGTAGTTTATATACAGCTAAGTGGAAACCCATTTTCTCCGCAGCCCTAAATATCCAAGAGCACGAACGTCGATATCTGTAATTACTCAAGCGCGTGCTACGAGTGGAATGGGAAAAACTGTATCATGTAGGACTGTTAGCAAAATGAAGCGAAAAGTTTATTTTTCCAGGTTAATAAATATTTTTTTTATTTGCTACCTTTAAACCTCTATATTATATCGATATAATAAGTTGATAAATTAGTTGTAAATAGATAATTTTTTTCATTGAATTAGAAGTGAAACAAAAACTTTACTAGATTATATATTATGTAACGAGTGTTAAATTGTTATAAGAAATAAGCAAAGCTTAAAAAATATATATATATTTTTTTTTTTATCTGAAAAAGCCATGTTAAGCAGTAACACAAAGATGATGATAAAAAGAGGTGGAATCATAAAACACTATTTTCAGAAGCAAAATAAAAGTCCCGAGTCACAACCCTAATCGCCGCCCGCCTTAGCACGCCAGGGCGCGCGGCACGCAAGTCGCACCCAACATTCTACTACGCGTTTTATGGCTCAAATAACTTCGCTTTCTTACCGATTGTGAGAATAAGCCGACTATTCGACAGGAACGTAAAAATCTTGAACTTTTTACTGGATTCTAAGATTCTTGTAGCATGGCATTTCTGTAAGCTACGGTCACGTGAGATCGAAATCGGTATTCGATATTTTAAAAAGGTTTGATTAATATTCAGATTACATTTTATTTTTACTTCGCTTGCCATACAATAAAGAATCTAATAGCAGTGGCATAGATTTTTATTTGACTAGTATTTCTTGTACTTTGCTGCCTAAGACCCGTATTGATTCAACAAAAAGAAATTTCGATAAAACACGTTTGCTTTCAACGGCTAAGTGTAACACTGTGTGTCGACGTAGTGATTTTCCCCACCCCTGCTTGCATTTAACACCGACAAAGAGAATTCGAAGTTTCCATTCAATATAAAATATTAACAAACGCCGGGCTGCCAAAGAGCAGAGTCACGGAAAAACGTAATTTGAATTCAGCAGGCCCGGTCTACGCACCTTTGTTTGCCTTCCTGTCGTTTACCGAGTTTTCACTTTGTCGGGGAAATGCGTCTATATTAGGCAAATAGATAGCTAGACCTGCCCTTATCTATCTAGCTGGTTGATTTGATGTCTGTGTTTACACAGATAGAGTTACTCGCTGGAAGTGATTGCTTTCAGCTGCTAAGTAGTTTTGATATGCGTATGTGTTGTATTTGAAGTTCTGTTTTATTTGACCGAGTGAGTGAACTCTTTGCATTAGTTGGCTAATTTGGCTTTCGTCTGTATGTACGAGTAAGCATGTCAAATCTCGCGTAGAGGCCGTAAATTTGAACTTAGCTCGACGAAACTTGGTCAGATACTACTTCTACACAATAGTACTTATGGTCGTCGATTTTCGATAGGAAGATTGTTCCCACAAAAAAGAGTTTGTTGCAGCGATATTAAATGGCCGATTTTAATTATATTTGGTAAAGCGATTACCATATACTTAAAAGGTTTCTTGAATATGCATGAAATTGGTCAATAGTTTTGTGATATGAAGTGATACAATTTCACCAGTTGAAAACGATGGTTCAAGAAATTGTCTTTACGAGATCTACTGTTCGGAGAACTGTTTTTATTTGTATCCAAAGATTTCATTTCAAAGCCATAATATACATATATGCTATATGTATGTGACGATGTCGTTTCATTCATTTGGTATTTTAAACGTCACAATTATTGCCATGTATGCATAATGCAAGTACCTTTCCGTCAGGTTCTTTTAAATTAGTTTTAAATTTTATAATTAATTTTAAATTATATTTATAAATAATTAAGATATATTTGTACAGAAGTACTTACCAAAAATCTCGTATTCTTTCTGCACAAAATTTTGTATAACAGCAGTTTGTAGATTTCCACAAAATTACGTCTACTTGCAGTCTACGCGTTCCAGTAAATTTATCCCAAAGTCAACATTTATCTCTCCAAACATTAATACGTATAACGTGTAAATATAGAGGTTTATTTTAAATATACAGGCACAGTAATGATATGTATTATTTACGATTGATTCAATTACAAGCTACATGAGTCCCGCGGGAGTTGACGCGTGCTGTTGAACACGTTTGTTGATATGTACGGCGTCACTCAACTCCTCGCATAAACCATTAAGTTCTTACAACATGACAATGAAAGACATCCACTGAAGCACTTTCGAATCCATAGTTTACAGAACACTGCCTAGAGTCTCAAAATTCACCTTATTTCACCAATATTTGACCAAATTATGGCGACGTGCTTCGGTTTGGTTAGTTTATGAAACAGCCTACAAAACAAACGTTTAAACTGTTACTTTTGCAGCAATGAAAGGATATATGGTCTAGAATTGAACACGGTTCACTAAAAACAAAGAATTAGAAGGTTTTATTGAATAATTAAACGTTTTTAGGGTGTATTGCTTCGTACATTTTGTGTGTAAATGTCAGTGCTGTCAACGCCGCACATGCGCACGTTGCGGGTGCTTTGACAAACATTGCGTTGCAGTCGCGCCGACTTTTCTATACAACGGTTTAAATTACGAACTAAAATGTTTTCTACAATTTTGCCTTCTATGATATTGAAATTGCGATAGTGGCGCCACTGAACATTCCATAGACAACTTTGTCGACATGTCGGTCGGTAAAGCAGACTTGCTAGAAAGGGATAGCCGGAAAAGTGTGGAAACCCTCAAAACCTCTTTGGTCAAAACTAACCACGGGTTTTGTAGAGATATAAAGCTCACTTTATCTTGATTCCCATTGATATTCGTTTTTTATTGCTCGAAAGCTCCATAATTGTCGATACAGGAGCAATATTTTTTAAAAGCTTTAGACTAACGGTAAATTACTCGAGTCCTATTTTTTATTACCGAGGGTCGTGACAACGCAGAATTTATTAATTTGAGGAATTTTCTTGAGTATGTACGCCGTAGTAGGAATGATCCAAGATTCTTCAACGAAAACCTCGTGTTCAAATTGTTTGGTCATATTTGTAGGTTATGTACTATGTTTCCTTTCACCGCAAAGCGAGATGCAAAACCGTCATTGGTGTAGAAACAGAATCGAACAAGAGCCACACTCGCTTTTTAACTACTAACGGACTAATTGTTATTTATATCCTATTCCGAAATCTTAGCAGGTGCATTGAAAGTTTGTATGTGGCATGTATGCCAGTAACGACGACGTACATATATTTAATTATTTAATTTAGTACTCCTTCACGCTCAATGAGCGGTACCGGTTTGTACTTATAAAGTAAAGTATCTATATTAGACTCAGGGTTTGGCTAATAGATCAAACTTTTTATAATATAAATGATTATCTAGGATTGAAAATTGACATTTGATTCATAACATATTCTATTGTATTGATATTATATTACTAGAGTTAGTAGTGAAAATTGACATTCTGATTAATATCATATACTATTGTAATGATATTATATTACTAGAATATAATTGAAAATTGACATTGATACATATCATATACTTTTGTACTGATATTATATTATTTGACTTGTAACTTTGGTGTTATCAATAAATGATTTGTATTTGTATCTAGTTAAGTAGACAGCATAATAAATGTGGGTCGACATACACTGAGGGCTACTTTTATCCCGGATTAACGCACCGCGGCGCGCGGTTAGTTTTCCATAATTTATGCGCACTTACTCATTTCACTTTACTTCGTTATCAACGAATACCATCTATAATGAACTTAACTTGACCCGACCATAATCCACATGCTATTTGTGTTTGCGTGGCGTGACGAATCGACTTTTATTTGTTCATGTTTTACCTTTCTGTGTAAAAAGTATAAAAAGTAAACGGCTGGTCGTTTACCGCGATAATTATTCTTCTAAGAAATATTTTGTAATTCTGAGCGTAAAGTTTTATTTTTCGTTAAGCTTTTTTGAGCTATATTAATGTACGTCTCAATATTAACGAACTAATAATAATGCTTAAAATATTTTACATACTTTGGTGTTTCTAGCTCAACGTAATATCGTTGTCTCTGGTAGTATTGCTGCCAGCATATTGGAACAGTTTTTGGGTTTATTTTTAGATTTTACTTAAGTTGTCTAAATTACTTACCCAGTTTTTACAGACACTTTTGTAGAAGTGCGGTCGGACGCTTTCACTCAATAAAATCAAAATGAGACAAATCAGATAGTATCCAAAGTACTTTCTTTTTCATTAGCTTGACGACAATTTTCCTGATTGTTACTGCCATTGCATTGCAGGTAGAGCGCGCTTACCAACTAGATATATAAAAATGTTCACTCTCCTTTTGATAATCGCTACAATATTTAACCCGAGTAAGAAGTTCCACAACCTCCACGATTTAAAATTTCCTAACAAGTAGGAAGGTTTATATTGACATGAAATGGAAATGACAACGGCAGGATAGTACCAAGGGTTACCATCACAATTTGGTACAATATCATCTACGGATCCGTACCAGTCCTTTGAACAGTCGTATTCAAGTCTCATAAGACACGCAACCCAATAATAAAGGTCGTTACGCACGGTAGCAATGCATTGTTTGAATGTACGTAATAAACAGTCTTCACATAATAGTTTATTGTTCTTTGTGAGCGGCCAATGGATCGGAACTGGCTTTGTTGCGATACAGTTATGATAACCGCTGGTTTATGGGACGGGAATCGGGTCATGTGATCTTTTCGAGTACCTTCTCTGGGCTTGATGTGGGTTTGCCACATTGTATTGACGAGAGATGTCCAAACACAAAGTCAAATATCATAGATATTGGCCCTAAAGACGGATATGCAAAAGATAAATAATAATAATAATAAATAATAGGACACAATAGACACACGGCTGGTTAGCCCCATGATAAAGCGTTTATAGTCTTTATTATGGTTGCTAACACAACCGATAAACTACATATACAGAAACTAGCTGACCCGGCAAACGTAGTTTTGCCTCACTTAGGAGTATGAAAAATAGATAGTAGCCGATTCTCAGACCTACTGAATACGCATATAACATTTGGTAAAATACAATATATCATTACAGCAAAGTTTTAATATATAATAGTTTTAATAATTGGCGAGGGCTTTCACAAAGTGTACTGAACCTAGTTTAATACGTGAATACTTTACGTATCAGTATTAGACTTTTATTTTAGTTATTATATCGTAGCAAATGCTACGACCCTTGCTACGTCGTAGCAGGAGCCAAAACATTCGTAGCAAGGATCTATAAAATCTACGCAGTTAAAATTGAAATTCTAAACCCAATAGGATAAAACAGATTAGCCAAAAAGCATGAAAATGAGAGCGTTTTCTGTCTTAGGTAGGTAAATTACAAATATACAAATTCTTTTATTTTGCTTTTCTTTCATCGCACTCACCTTTACTCCTCACTAATGTTAGAATCCAATGCCTTTAATCTTTCCATTTTACAAGCTGAGATTCTATTTATATCTGTGCTTTCAGGATTTCTTTAAAAGAAATACTTGCAGATATTCAAGATACGCTGTTTTCACGCAACAGAGTTATGTTAGTACTTTATTTACATAAAAAGCTACAATTTACAAATAACATAACTCAAAGAGTTATTTTCTTTATTATACTAACAGAGAAGTGTTAAAATGTACTCTATTGGTGGAAAAAAAAAACTTAATAAAACAGAACATTGTACTAATGAATAAAAAAATATAGATAGATGATATTTTAGTTTCATAACATTGTTATTTTGTTATCATAAAGAAAGAAGACCCTACATTTATACATAATTAAATATTTTGTAATTCTTGCGGTATAAATAAAATTCAATTTACAAAAGTTAATTAACTAAAAACAACACTTATTTTAAAATTAAAACCTAACTTACAAATAATATACTAAACCACGTAATAAGTCAGTTAGTATTATAGTTATTAAATAAAAATATTTTTGCGTGGCTCAATTTGCAGCCGTACCCTTATGTTATGTGTTGTGTCAAATTATGTATATTCAACAATTAATCTATATGGTCACTTGACTACAATTATAATAAACATATCTACAAAATAAATATGTACTTACTATATTCAGAATTCCATTCATATATGTATTACTTGCCGTATTCCACAGTTGAAAGACGTACAATTTTCTTCAGTAAAAAGGTAACCTAATTTCAGAACGAGCAACATTTGAACCAGAGAAAGGGAATAAAATTTTAATGTCATCGTTGCGTAGTCATCTCTAGGGATTGTTATATTCATATGAAAAAAGGCTCTAAAGCATACTCGCGTTTACAGCGCAATGTTAACCCAAAGTCCCAGAACAATTTCAGGTTTTGTATGAATATTGAACTACTAGGAGTTCCTATATCTTCAAATTCGTCAGGTACAAAGCAAGGAGAGAAAAAAACATAATGACAAAATACGAGTACAAAGATTTCTCTATAACAAAAATTAATTCACTTAGCCGTAACATTTGTGGCTTTCAAACTAATCTCATACTAATCGAGGTTATCAGAAACATTAATATTGATATTAATCATAAAGCTATAAACGATTGTATCCATTGTTTGATAGCAAATTGATTCGGCCTTGAGGCAAACTCAGAAACTAAACTAAAGGGACGTAACGTGATCTTACTATCGATGTGGTGTTACAGAAATTTTGTACTTGCCTAATAATAATAATAGAACAATTTCGTCCGAGTTAAGCGGCGGTTTCTCGTGATGATAGCTCATGCCAACTGACCTCTAACTTGGCTTTACGACTGTTTGTACTATGGGGGGAGGTGTTGTCACCAGTTATATGACGGTGTGTGATGGATTCTCGCCCATATATTATATTCGTGAGTTTTGTTATTGAGTGTGGCCAAAAATTAAACTCAGGAGTACTCACGTAAAACATATATATTTATGTTATCAGTTTCTTTTCTTTGAGACACAGAGAACACGCACAAATCAGTCAGGCACAAGGGTAACACGATAGAATAGAATTTCGTCGGTTAAATCGCGTGTATATTCAGGATAGGAAAACGACCGGCGCTTCGGTTCAGAGCTGTGTTTCGACTGGTTCAAGGCCAGAGCAGACGGCTAGTCATGCCGTCTCGCTTGCGCTCGCGCATCGACGCGACGGCGAACAATAGCCGCTAATCCGCTAGGGTTGGGACAGCACCAGTGATGCCGGTACTGTCCATATCGACGAGCCGGTAATCGATAAATGCGAATAAATAAATATTATGTAAAAATATATAGTAAGTGTGTAATTTGTGTGTAGGTGAATATATGACATAAAAGGAAAATATATAAGGTTAAAAGAAATAGATAAGGTTCCCTACACCACCCCCCTCCAGAGCCCGTCAAGGGTGATAAAAATTAGGAAATCTAACTTGACGACCGGAACGAGTGACATATTGTTTTATAACTGGAGTGGGTTCTTCATTTGGGATGGACAGTTCGAATGCCGGTTTTAGTCGGTCAATCGAAACTGTCATTTCTTTATTCTTGAAGAGAATTTTGAAAATCTTTTCTCCTCTTGTTAGTACTTTGTGAGGCCCGGAATATGCAGGTTGAAGAGAACCACGCGTGGCGTCTTCACGAAGGAAGACTTGCTCGCAGGTTTCAAGTTCTTTATATACAAAAACTTTGGGTTTGCAATGACGGGAAGTAGGTACGGGTCGCAAATTTTCGATAATATTTCGGAGCCTGGTTGAAAATTCCGTTACGTCGGTAGTTCCAGAAGTGACGGGCATGAAAAACTCACTTGGTAACCTTAGCGACTCGCCATATACCAATTCTGCGGAGGAGGCTTGTAAATCTTCCTTGAACGCAGCTCTTATGCCCAGCAAGACCCAAGGTAAGGATTCTGTCCATTTGTCGTTGGCGTGACACATTATCGCCGCCTTAAGCTGACGATGGAATCTTTCCACTAGGCCATTACAGGCTGGATGGTAAGCAGTCGTCCTTTTGTGCCCAAAACCAGCTATTTCCGACAGGCGTTTGAATAAAGCTGATTCGAATTGACGACCACGATCGGTTGTGATGTCTGATGGGCAACCAAAGCGTGCTATCCATGTGGATAACAGCGCTTTTGCCACGGTTTCCGCTGTTATGTCTTCTATTGGCGTAGCTTCGGGCCAACGAGTGTAGCGGTCAATAGCTGTTAAGCAATAGCGATAACCTTGTGAGGTAGGAAGCGGACCGATTAAGTCAATGTGTATTTCCTTGAAACGGCAGCGTGGTAATTTATAAGTGCCGAGCGGTGAAGTCACTTGACGATTGACTTTCGACCGCTGACACGGAATACACGCGCGTGACCACTCCCTGCACTCCTTGCGCATACCTGGCCAAACAAAGCGCTCAGCGACTAGCTTGGCTGAAGCGTTAGCGCCTGGATGGCTTAAGCAATGCAGGCTATCAAACACTTGCTTTCGGAGGCATTTAGGTACAAAAGGTCTGGGATTAGTAGTGCTGACATCGCAATATATGGGCACTGAACTTCCTGGGATATTGAGTTTCTGGAGCTGTAGCGAGGATCCTTCTTTTAATAGACGTTGAAGGTCGGGATCAGAGGCTTGATTATCAGCTATCATCTCGACAGTTACCGGTGCTTCTAGTTCCTCCATACGAGACAAGGTATCAGCTACGACATTGTCTTTGCCAGATATATGTCGGATGTCGGTGGTGAACTGTGCTATAAAATCTAAGTGCCTGTATTGTCTTGGCGAACAGTTTGTTTTCCTTTCATGGAATGCGAAACTGATCGGTTTATGATCGGTGTAGATGATAAAATGTCTTGCTTCCAGTATATATCGAAAATGCTTAACTGCTTCATAAATGGCCAATAACTCCCTATCGTAAGGTGAGTATTTAGTTTGGGAAGGGCTCAGCTTACGAGAGAAGAAAGCTAATGGTTCCCATGCGCCATCCTTGTACTGCTGCAGTACTGCACCAATTGACTTGTCTGATGCGTCACTTACTACAGCCAGTTTAGCAGAGCAGTCAGGGTGAGCCAATAAAGCAGCATCAGCTAGGCTGTCCTTACAAGCTTTAAATGCAGCCAAAGCTTCGTCGTTGAAACTGACCGGTTGCGAACCTTTAACAGAACCTGTCAACAGCGCATGCAGAGGTGCTTGGATCTCGGCTGCTCGCGGGAGGAATCTCCTGTAGAAGTTAAGCATGCCAAGAAAACCTCTAAGTTGGCGAACGGTGGTTGGAACAGGAAATTCGCGCACAGCTTGCACTTTTGAATCGAGAGGCTTCGTACCGTGCTCTGAAATGGAGTAACCGAGGAAAGTTACCTCACTGACTCCAAATACGCACTTAGAAGTGTTGAGTAACATGCCGTACTGTTTCAGCCGTTCAAAGATTTCACGAAGGTGCTGTTCATGTTCTTCCTCAGACTGTGAAAAAATTAGGAAATCATCTAAGTAGGCATATACGAAGTCTAATCCCCTAGTCATCTCGTCCACAAAGCGTTGGAATGTTTGACCCGCGTTTCTTAGACCGAAGGTCATATACGGAAATTCAAACATTCCAAACGGCGTGGTGATGCTTGTCTTCGGAATGTCCGCTGGGTTTATGGGGATCTGATTATAGGCTTTTTCGAGGTCTAAAGTACTGAATATTTTACACCCCGAAATGCTATGTGCGAAATCCTGGATGTGTTTTATCGGGTATCTGTCGGGAATCGTGCGAGCATTCAACTTACGGTAATCGCCGCATGGACGCCAACCGTCGTTTTTCTTTGGCGCTAAGTGCAGAGGCGACGACCACGGGCTGTCCGAAGGTCTGGCTGTGCCGCAGGCTAACATAGCCTGAAACTCTTTCTTCGCAATTTTCAGCTTGTCCGGAGCTAAACGACGGGGAGGAGAAGATACTGGAGGCCCTGAGGTGGTGCGTATGAAATGGACAGTGTTATGCTGTGTAGTGTGATGTGTACCGGCTGGTCGAGTTATTTCGGGATACTCACTCAGAATTCGGTGGTAACGCGTATCGCCGGTCGCAACCTTTACAGAAAATACATCTTTACAATTGGCTACGCTAGCTACAACAGTCACTGAGGTAAGGTTATCTACAAGGCGTTGGTTACGACAATCTACCAAAAGGTTATAAAATTTTAAAAAATCTACGCCTATGATTGGTTTCGTAACATCAGCAACTATAAAACGCCATGAAAAATTTCTACGTAAACCAAAATTCAGAACTAAGTTGATATAACCATAAGTAGCTATACTAGATCCGTTTGCAGCACACAAGGTATATTCAGTCCGAGTTCGACGTTCACGAAGATAGGATCGCGGAAACGCGCAGACGTCACTGCCTGTGTCGATGAGGTACTGCGTTTTTGACGATTGATCCGTGACGAAGAGGCGACCAGTAGATGAGGAAGGGCAATCGTTCGCCGCCATTATCGACCGCCCACTAAGTTTTCCGATTTGTAGTCGCAAGGACGGACGCATTTTTCAGCCTTGTCTCCAAACTTACTGTGATACCAGCAAACCGGGAACTTCTTGTAGCTGGATTGAGAACGCTGCCTTGAGGAGTTGCGGTTTCCCGAAGCGCGGGTGTGTGATCTGCTGCTCCGGTTTGTTGCCAGCTGCTGCACTTGCCTGCGTAGCTCCGCCACTTCTCGAGTCAGGTCGCTGAGTACCGAGCTTGGCGCGGCTCCACTTACAGAAGCTACCGACGGCGTTGATATGGCGAGGTCGTTGATCTTATCTGCCAGGTCAGCCAGGTCCTCGCGCGAAGCTGTAGCTGGTTGGCCCGCGAGTACTGCTTGAATACCATTCGGAAGACGACTGGTCCAAATAGTCTTCATAAAATCATCTGGCACGTCGGTACCGGCGAGTCCCTTCAGGTGTCGTAAAAACTGAGACGGTTTGCGATCTCCCAATTCCTCATGCATCAACAGCTGCTTGATGTTTTTTTCTTTGGATGCGCTGAGCCTTCTTATCAATTCGCTTTTTAGCTTTTCGTATTTGTTCGTGCTTGGAGGACTGACAATTAAATCCTTCACCTCCTTGGAATGTTGATTGTCCAGGTGTCCGATGACGTAATTAAATTTTGTAGCATCGCTGGTGGTTCCGGATATGGCAAGTTGTCCCTCGACTTGGGCGAACCAAATTTCCGGCTCTTCCGGCCAAAATGGTGGTACTCGAACTCCAACTTTGAAAACGTCGTGGCCACTTGTCGACTGTGTCCCATCTCTAGCGCCGGGTGACTTTGACCTTGGCCTTGTGCTACGTGTCTCTGGTTGCAATTCATTTTCAGTGCTCATTTTAAATGCGGGTCACCAATTATATGGTGGACCACAGTTATATATGTAGGGGTCACCACTTATATGGGGTGAGGTGTTGTCACCAGTTATATGACGGTGTGTGATGGATTCTCGCCCATATATTATATTCGTGAGTTTTGTTATTGAGTGTGGCCAAAAATTAAACTCAGGAGTACTCACGTAAAACATATATATTTATGTTATCAGTTTCTTTTCTTTGAGACACAGAGAACACGCACAAATCAGTCAGGCACAAGGGTAACACGATAGAATAGAATTTCGTCGGTTAAATCGCGTGTATATTCAGGATAGGAAAACGACCGGCGCTTCGGTTCAGAGCTGTGTTTCGACTGGTTCAAGGCCAGAGCAGACGGCTAGTCATGCCGTCTCGCTTGCGCTCGCGCATCGACGCGACGGCGAACAATAGCCGCTAATCCGCTAGGGTTGGGACAGCACCAGTGATGCCGGTACTGTCCATATCGACGAGCCGGTAATCGATAAATGCGAATAAATAAATATTATGTAAAAATATATAGTAAGTGTGTAATTTGTGTGTAGGTGAATATATGACATAAAAGGAAAATATATAAGGTTAAAAGAAATAGATAAGGTTCCCTACAGTACTAAGACTAACTGTCGAGACGTACAATTACTCCACTTACCTATGTATGTGTTCCTATACATTAATACTTACGTTCCTTCCTCTATCTTTAATTTTTTAATATTCTTACCTGTATTTTTAATTCTTTAACATACTTGCCTCTATTTTTAATTCTTTAACATTCTTGCCTCTATTTTTAATTCTGTGATATTCTTGCCTCTATTTTTAATTCCTTAACATTCTTGCCTCTATCTTTAATTCTTTAGCATTCTAGTTGTTTTCGTTTAAGTGATATATGTATAATTCGGGATAAAAAGAAGCCTCCACATAGCATTGCGAACACATATGTTACACATATTAGAAGATTTAATCTACTTTTTCAAAGTTGATAGTTTGGCTTTGGCACTGATTTCTTGATAAAAAGCTAAGCTGCAAGTCTTTCATGTGACAGTTACGAGTACCTAGAAATCACCTAGTCTACTTTTGAAGTTTCCGGGAGATATTTCTCAGGAAAGAGATTCAGGTAGTGAGCATATAAAAAATGATCTAAAATTAATTTTGCGTGAAGGAGTAGGCAACAACCATACAAATAGAATTTTGATAATTTATTAATGTGAAATTTTATTTTTACATTACATTCGTTTGAGTATGACCAAAACCCGTGGTAGGTATATTGTAGCCTACAATGAAGGGTAGAAACGGCTTATAATAAAACTCCTGTCTCGAAAACCGCTAGATTTTAGTTACCAGGAAATAGTGAATCCGGCGAGAAATTCCATTATTCGTGTAGTTATTTTCTTTTTTAGAGTATATGTGATTAATATCGATAAATCTTTTAATAAGGACTGTATGCCATCCTTAGCTTCAACGCTAAGAGAATCAATTAGAAATCCAACTAGAACGCCTTTGCGTGCTACCGAAAACAATTAGAAGAGCGGTTATCTAGGTAGCCAGGCCAAGACGGTGTTAGCAGAGTTAGCGATTCTATGCGAATACTAGTTCCAATACGTAAGAGCGAGCATGGCTCAGCGGGAGAGTGTTAGACTACCAATAGTGTTAGACTACGCAGCACCCCAGTTCCCGTCCCTGCACTAATATGAAAATGTGTTTAAGATTTTAACAATGTTTTTAAGTTTTGTGTGGAATTTGCACTCGATCTATCAACTCGTATATACATACTAGCTGATCCGGCAAACGTTGTTTTGCCTTAAAAATAGAAATGCAGTAACCGATTCTCAGACCTACTGAATACGAATATAAAATTTGGTACAAAACGGTGAAGCCGTTTCGGAGGAGTACGGTAACAAACACTGTGACACGGAAATTTTATATATAAGATGTAAGTATTCACCGATTATTATATTTTGATTAAATTCAAAAACAAGACGCCGCATCTGAAACCAGTTATATGGGGTACTTAGTTATTTTGCACGAGATAAAATAAAAAATAATATGACATAACTTTATTATAAGGATACCTAACTGTTTATTTAAAAAAAAATATCTCGGCAACTTAAGAGGAGTACAAGTCGCGAGAACAAGCATTCTCGAACCGACTCTATCTTAATCACAGCTAACAATACCGCTGCGTAATAAAATAAAAGAATTCCTCGCTTTCATCAGGATTCCAGAACAGCTCATTAAGACCGAGAGTCAATGAATTTTAACTTTGCGTTCCGCGAGCGACTCGTGCGCAATGCTCGCGCATCCAAGATGGCGCATAAGGCACGGCTCACACTCCATGTCGGTCACGCTCCACCGCTCAAGCGAAACGTTATTTTTTTCTACACAAACAGAGTAGAAATCGACGGGCGTGACTGCCATTGTTGTACGGGAGCCTCTGGAGCTAAACGCTGTGGATATCAGAGCGTGGTGCGGTTAAATAAAACATGATGTTTTATTGTTGTAACTGTCAAAGCTCTGGTGACTCACGGTAGATGTGTTCAAAGTACTTTAACTATCTACTCGTCTATCATCACGCTCTTTCAGTTGCTACTTATAAAATTACTAGCTGACCCGGCAAACAATGATTTGCCTCACTTAGGGGTATGAAAAATAGATAGTGTAGCTTATATGACACGTTCGTAGATTTACCATAGCAGCGCCATCTATTTATTACTTACTCAACCCAGTCGAAAGGTATCGACATCAGTTAGAATCATTTGGAGTTAACAGATAATTGTGACTGTCAAATAATAACAGACAATAAATTAAAATTGCGACTATAATTTGAGATTTAAACTATCCTATCTCTCAAGTTGGATCGAACTGCACATGGTGTGTGAATTTTATTAAAATCGGTAAAGTGGTTTAGGAGTCCATTGAGAACAAACATTGTGACAGGAGATTTATATATATTTTAAGATGAGATTTATATATATTTTAAGATGAGATTTATATATATTTTAAGATGAGATGAGATGAGATGAGATGAGATGAGATGAGATGAGATGAGATGAGATGAGATGAGATGAGTATTATTTGTAGAAAAACCCTATTCCCAGTCCGCAGTGAACGATCATAGGCTAATGAGGTTTTTTAGAACAAGGTTCCAAACATGTACTCCGATACAAAACTGAGATAGTTTTAATTTGTAAAAGTAATAAAACATACGACAATATACGACAAGCTACGACAAGCTACGACAAGCTACGACAAGCTACGACAAGCTCCGACAAGCTCCGACAAGCTCCGACAAGCTCCGACTAGCTCCGACTAGCTCCGACTAGCTCCGACTAGCTCCGACTAGCTCCGACAAGATCCGACAAGATCCGGCAAGATCCGGCAAGATCCGGCAAGATCCGGCAAGATCCGGCAAGACACGCCAAGACACGCCAAGACACGACGAGATACGACACGACGAGATACGACACGACGAGATACGACACGACGAGATACGACACGACGAGATACGACAAGCTACGACCAGATACGACCAGATACGACAAGGTACGACAAGGTACGACAAGGTACGACAAGGTACGACAAGGTACGACAAGGTACGACAAGGTACGACAAGGTACGACAAGGTACGACAAGGTACGACAAGGTACGACAAGATACGACAAGATACGACAAGATACGACAAGATACGACAAGATACGACAAGATACGATAAGATACGACAAGATACGACAAGATACGATAAGATACGATAAGATACGATAAGATACGATAAGATACGATAAGATACGATAAGATACGGTAAGATACTATAAGATACTATAAGATACGATAGATACGATAAGATACTATAAGATACTATAAGATACGATAAGATACGATAAGATACGATAAGATACGATAAGATACGATAAGATACGATAAGATACGATAAGATACGATAAGATACGATAAGATACTATAAGATACGATAAGATACGATAAACTACGATAAGATACGATAAAATACGATAAGATACGATAAGATACGATAAGATACGACCAGATACGACCTGATACGACCAGATACGATAAGATACGATAAGATACGATAAGATACGATAAGATACGATAAGATACGATAAGATACGATAAGATACGATAAGATACGATAAGATACGATAAGATACGATAAGATACGATAAGATACGATAAGATAAGATAAGATACGATAAGATACGATAAGATACGATAAGATACGATAATATACGATAAGATACGATAAGATAAGATACATAACTGACATAGTTTTAATTTGTAAAAGTAATAAAGCATTGTATAAGAAAGTTTTCTACAAATTTCAGTTGTGAAGTTCGGATTTTTGTGGCACTTAAAATGTTGATTTTCTATCTGTAGTCACGGGCTTAATTGAGGCCTAGAAATAACTAACACCATAAACTAACATATATAAGCTTATTTTCCCGGACGACTCCGCAACGCGCAGCTCGTACATATTATGGCTAGCTTTCTAGACAAAAGCTTTTATCTAATTCAGAATATGATTCAGATAGTTTTTACGCTATACAGCATTTGACTAGCAAGGCGCGTAACTAACTACAAGAGCCAGCGACACTTGCCATGGAACATGCCTCGTCTGGACATCCTCAAGAAGGTTACCTTAAATAGATAGTATGATCACTAAGTTCTCTGGTATACGTACTCTCGAGTAAACATTGTAAACTGTTCACGTAAGGCATCTTAATATTTTCGCGTAGAAAACGGTCACACTTACTTATTATTAAAAGTTGGAATGAGTCCAACAGTTTCGGTGCTTTCCGAGCACCGGCGGCGAGATCTACGCGTGCACGCGTAGATCTCGCCGGCGGCGGTCCGTGTAACACTCGCCCCTGAAGATGGTGCTCGGAAAGCACCGAAACTGTTGGACTCATTCCAACTTTTAATAATAAGTAAGTGTGACCGTTTTCTACGCGAAAGTACTCTCGAGTCTTATTCAGATTCAAAATCTTTATTTCAGAATGTAACAGGCATATCATGTAAGTATACAATTACTATTTTTACATCAATAAATTCATTAATTTAAATTTGATTATGTAAAATATAATCGTCAAACAAAATAATATAATAGCTACACTAATTTTATTTAATTTAAATTTCATTTAATAGTGTATGTTACTTGTCAGTTAAAAAACATTTATTATAATTATGTTAGAAATATAATAGATATAGCAATAGCCTGGTAAAGCATCCAACTTTTTTTTTTATAAATTTGTTTGTATTATGGCACACAAGTGGTGTATTACATAAATACTTTATAAATACGATAAAATGTTATCGATACATATAATTGATATTGTCAAAATGCATTAGAATATCTCTACTCAGTCAAACAATGTCGAACTGTCTCAAACATGTTACAAACAAGTTAGCTATCTTATCATCACTCGTCAAACTCGTCTGTATCAAACTTCCGGTCGTTGTAAGTAACTCGTACCTTAGTTTTTGTTAGTACCAAGCGCCCGTTCGAGCTCATCTATTCAAATGGCTCGATATCAATGCGCATACGCAATGAGCCCGCATTGTACGGCCTCATTACACTTACAAGGAGCCATGTTGATAAACTTTAAAGGTTACTAACAATTAAGTTTTGACTGACGATATACGTACTTACAAAAAAGACTACGTTCACTGAGAAAATCTTTGACCTGCTGGTACATGTGCCGTACTATAATTTATCAATAACACATTAGTTCCGGGAAAACGTAGCCTTTTTGTTCATCCAAAGTATAAGCTGCAGCCATTTGAATTTTCGCCTTTTAATATTAGTGGAATACAAATACGTGGACTTAGTTCCTAAATTAAAGTACTAAACTTATTAAATCCATTCGTAACAATTCTTAGTACAAAATGTCCATGTCAGGTAGACTTTTTACCTTTCATATTTCAATTTATCAAGTTACTTGTTCGTTTTCAGGTCAATACTATTATAAAATCGATTGACGTATACAAAGGCACCTCTAGCCCCTATATAATATTTAAAACACTGCAGTGACACACAACTGTCCTCTGTTCAATGAGAGTATCTAGGATTCAAAACCAGGGGGTCTGCTACTGTTCGATGCAAAGCGATTGGACTGTATGGAAGTTCTGACTCGCACAAGGAAAATGCGAAACTTAGATAGGACCACGTACCTTTCATCCACGACGCCACTCCCTGGGACAACTCCTCTCGTCGGTCGGCAGAATGGTGGTTAACGATCGTTAACGTAGCCTAAGCTCCTTGTTTACATGCAGAACAGTATTTACTGTACACGGCACAGTAAAAATCCAAATGTGAAGCGACGCGTGACAATAATTTGGGTATATTAGCGAGTAACTCCGTACTTCGGCGCGGCGATGATAAGCGCGGATTGAATCCCATACGATTCCAGAGCGACTGTCTTAGTCCGCGACGCGCGGACTGCAGGTTTTGTACTACCCTCATTTCATATTTATCCCTTTATGAGAATCGAACAGCTACTTCACACAACCTATGCTAAGTGTTAAACTATATAAAAAAAAAAAAAAAGTCGTAAGGAAAATCAGCAATACAGACAAAATCAGCTAGACGATACTGACTATTTATCTGTAAAAGCCGATGTACGACTAAGTAACAATGTATGCTTTTCACTCGGAAAAGATTTAAATTACTAAACGGTAAATTTAAAATTTACAAAGCATTCATTTATTAAACGAGCTAGTTCTAATGTTCGGAACTAGATGTCGTGTGAGAAGACAAAAATATCTTAATTTCTAAAATATAAAAGTCAAAATCAGCCGTCATGGTTTTTGTGCCGACTTGACACAGCCATAGACCATGTTTTATACTGACGTACCATATCCTTACGTATTTTTTTCTGTTATACAAGGACAAAATAATAATAAAAAATGACTAAAAACAGCAGCTCAAGTCATATAAAATATTCTAAATCCTTTTTCCTTAGTTCATACCTGTCGTTATTCTATGTTATTCATGAGTAGGTAGGTACCTTAAGTAGAGACTTCATCATACAACATGGTGGTTCCCATGGCTAATTTTATATCTGAATCGATATAAAGTCTGTATTTGTCCGAGATCTTCCCTAGTTTTGACGTGACAACGTCTTAAATTAGGTTGCGGCTGGGAGTCAAAAGCGAGAGGAGAAAAAGTGTAACGCCCGGTAACGTTACGATGAGTCACCGAACGAGAGAGAGGCCCGCCGAATGCCTTGCGTCTCTCTCCCACTCAACTATGATCGCGCGCGGCAGACGTTGTCACGTAAAATCTTCGCCTGTAAAACCGACTTTACAGGCAACCATTTTTTTTTAAATATTTTAATTCCTGTCGCACCGTTAAGGTACCGTCATAATTTTGATAAAATCAGCGGAAAGATAAAATAGGCACCTACTCAACTCTGACAAATTGTAACTAAATGCAATTGGTACTCCTATGTTTTCTTAATTTACACAAGTCTGTGAGTTTTTATGTTCGAAGAAATACTCACCACGTACGTGGCAAACATTTAAAAGAGAACCACACGGAAAGCTTCTCCATTCCAGTAAAAAAATACAAATCGCATTTAGTATAGGGCATTTAGTAGAAAATACGTACAGGCAAATTAAGAATCTTCTTCTCGATTGAAAAAATATCTTAGTCGTCTTACTATACCATAATCTAGCTTAAATAACAACTAGACTGAAATCGAACATTAAATAATTAAGCTACGATCACAATTCTAGCTTGCTTGAAAGAAAAACAAAAGCTTACACGGAGCGCTCCCTCGGTAGAGTTTTTATTCCCCATAATAACATAAAATGTTGAATAGCAAACATAACGTAGACGAATAAACGTTCGCTCTACTTTGATAACGTCTCAAAAAAAAACATTTTTCACAAGCTAGTTTCAGTTTTAATACAGACTTTGAACACGCAACAATTATAATATTTTTCTAACACGAATGTTGGTGACCTCTGTCGTATGACTTGGTAAAAAAATAAGTGTATGAAATCTAATTAGCTAAAGCGCGTATTTTTTTAATCAATCCCTTTAATTTGATACCCAGATTGAGGCAGTTGCGAAACAATACGATAAACGCTTTTTGTGGTAACCGAGATAAATTTTCATCAAACTTGAGAACACTTTCGACCAGTATATTTTCCGAACAAATCAAAGGCGGTCAGACGTTGAACATCCCGTCGTTTTGAGTAGAGGTTAAAACAAACTAATTAGCCGAATATTATTTTTGCAAGAATTATAGATAGAAACCTTTAATCATAGAACCTACTTTCAAAGGTGAGTAAGTATAAATTCTACCCTTAGTACTACCTACCTATACCTACTATATATACACCTATATATACCTACCTATTAAACCAAGCCATATTTTTCTTCTAAAACATTATGTAACGGTTCCTTCAACCCCCGGCCACCTAATTGTGCTTGAAAATGTCACCGTTCCCCTTCAAAGATGTGACATTATCTGGCTTGTTTATCGGCGCATGTCGTCCACATTTTATGGTGAGCTGGAGGGATGTCGCAGTAAATTTCCATCGGAATATTGGTATAATCCACTTAAGAAAAGAAAATCAGACCACACGTGTTATGCTCTCTTTATGGTTGTTCATATAATTCCAAAAGGACAAAATGAGTTACGTTTAATAAATAGTTAGTTATAAAATAGAATCAATAAAAGAAACATTGAAAGTTCATGCTTTCTTAACAGAAACATACGTAAAATATCTAAGCAGACATTGTAAACTGTTCATGTAAGGCATCTTAATATTTTCGCGTAGAAAACGGTCACAGTTAGGTACTTATTATTAAAAGTTGCAATGAGTCCAACAGTTTCGGTGCAAACTGTTGGATTCATTCCAACTTTTAATAATAAGTAAGTGTGACCGTCTTCTACGCGAAAATATCTTAGCAAAGAAAATTTGCGAAGTCATTCTTATTTTTCTTTACGCTCAGCAGGCGACGCGCGGTTGGCATGCCCCCTTTAACCGCCAGACTGCTGCTCTACTTGAAATAGCCGGACCAAACGGAAGTTCGGTCACCCATCCAAGACCTGCCCAAATCGACCATTGCTTCATTGGTCTACTTCACCGATCGTGTCGGATCTTCTTGGTTACATGAATATGGAACGCTCAATAAAGTAGATAATTAACCTTAACTATACCTTTGTAGTTAAACTAACTTTGTAGTCTCTGTGTGTATGTAACATGCCAGTTTATACAATACACCTACAAGTATAATAGGGTACCGGACAGTCGGCTACAAAGCCACATCAAATATTAACCGGTAACCTACTTACGTGTCCTCGTAGAATACACGAACCACCCTCAAATAATTGCAGGCCTAATACACCACCCTGGGGTTTCCATGAAATAGTTAATACCATAATCATTTTACTTAGAAATAATAGGTCTTCAAAGAAACTTCAACTTGAGGCTGTTATTAGGAATAACTTGTATTTTATATTGATTGGATATCAAGGTTTATAGAATTTTGTAGTAGCAGAAAAACGAAACTTAAATTGTATGGCATATTTTATTACTAACAATGGGGTACAATAAACAGTAATAAGAGTATTTAGGTGTAAGTTGTCTCACGAACATAAAAAATACTTGATTTGGTTTCAGACGAGCAAATACATTGTAGTCTCGAATAATCGAAGGTTGTTGTTATAACTAAAAGATGCCGTGATGTATTATTAAGATACTTATTGTTTTCTATCATCATTGTCAACCTGTAATCGCCCACTGCTTAGCATAAGTCTCTCTTCTTGTTGTAGTTTTCTATCACAATACATCAAATGATCACGTATACAAATTTAAAAAACCAAAATAGCTTTGAATTCATAGACTTATAATCTTCGAAGCATAAAAATATGATTGTAGATACAAAACAAAATACAAAAATTATGTAAATAACATTCACAATTGAATGACGTATATTTATTGTGTAATAAATAGCTTACATATGTATTAACTAGATGTCAGTATGTAATTAATTGTATTCAATTTTTATTTTATGTTACGCTCAAATAAAAAAAATGAACATTGATTTTAAATAAATAAAAAATCTTGGTCACTAAAAAACAATTACAATACGTCCGCCGGAAAAGCAATTACAATTTTGAATACTTGTTGTTATAATCTCAATTAATAAAGTTTATATAATCTCATTTGCCCATACAAACTCTTTTAGGTAAAACACCAAAAGACCTGTAAGGACGTCCGAAGTTAGTGCAAAGTGCAATATTATGGCCTCCTTTAATATCAATTTTGTAGCGATACGTAATCATTGGAAGAATATAAACAAAATAGGAAGTACCGATATCCACTTACTTTGGTCTACTCATCTAAATAAGATGATAACGCAGCTCTACAAAAAAAAAATGTTACGTTTTGATGTGACCAGATTAGGATTATATTAATAAAAATACTCAATGCGCACGTTTTTTATGATTTTAGGTTATATAGTCAACTGTATGTATTTATTTAGTCAATTTTTGAAAAAAAAGATGAGCATTTCTAACAAAATCATTGAATGTTTCATAATTTCTGTGCATAAATAAACCCAAAATCACTTTCTTATCTAGTGCAACAAAACCACTAGACCAGTGGACTAAAGTCATACAACTCATGTCAATAAAGAAAGCATTTAAAAGTTTATATCTTCTCGCCTGCATTACCTAACGTGTGAGAGCAAGAAGAAGCTAACTTTCAAATGTTTAAAAAAAAAAACTCGAAAACACATACCTACCTTTTTTGCTGTCTGCTAAATAAGGAACAGAACAAGTGCTTGTCAAGTCTTATTATTCTTCTACGCTTGAGCTAAGTGGCCCACCTCCGGTGCCGAAAGTTTTCAAGCAGCCCGCAGGCCTCTGACTTGGCACAACGACTGCTTGTAATAAGACTAACAAACACCTGGGACCTATAATTTCACGTGTCATCCGACCTACGGTAGCGCCCAGATGAAAATGCCACTTTTCAAAAGACAAGTCTTGTGCATGGTCATCCATCCGAGGGCTGCAAACGTTGCTTAACCTCAATGATCGCATCAGATCATCTTAGCTAGTTGAGCGCCACTCAAGAAACTACTTGTCAAGCAGGTGACTGTTCAAACGCAAATAGTAAATATTCACTTGTACCTACAAAAAAAGTAATATTCTTTGTCACTATAGAAAATAGTCTCGAGACCCTACTACGAAGATAACTGTCTAAATAACCTTTCACAAAAACAATCTCGTTATTTGGTCACTAAAAAGACTAGACAACAGAAACATAATACAAAAATAGAATAAATTAACTGCTAAAAAAATTCCGAGATATCCTGTATATGTTTCTTACTTTTTTTCTCACAATCTTCTGTCACTTAATCTGAATTAAGTATAACCAAATGGTCTAAGCCAAACAAAGACTAAGATGTATCTGAATAACTTGAGCTTATTAAATCACACAAAGCAAAACGTAGCATTACATAATACAAACATTGTACGAGTAATAAATAGAAAATAATACATTATATAATATTACAAATAGTGGGATACAATAATCTTTACAAATTTCATTAAATCCATTCTACAATATTCATAAATAGCGGGAATCAATTATAATATTTTAATTATGAAGTAAAACAAGAATCTTTTGAAACAGCGCCCCTAACGTTTGAAAGAGGAACTACATATTTTCTTCATTTTCCTACCGCGCAAACGCGCAATGTTTGGCGACAAAAGAAAGAGGCATATTAATTACATTGATTTAATGCATCAGAGAAGGTTAAAATTAGTAAGCTGTTATAACTCGAGTTACTAAAGAAATAATCAAATGAGTGTGAACAAGAGCAAGCAAACTTTCATATGCTTTCTTTACTGAATGACTGTCAATCAGTACAGAAAGCATATACAATTGACCATCAAAGCGCGTAACCACAAGGATTAGTGACATTCTGGCCTAAGGTTGAGCATGTCTAGGCTGGAATAACAGGCTCTCAAGGAGGCCGGAATACACTGTCATAGTCCGTCCAACTATTTATTTTCTTTTTGACAAAAGAAATTCGTTAATCAAAAACAGTTGGATCTACTATAGTAAAATAAATAAATAAATAAATATTAGGACACATTCACACACGGCTGGTTAGCCTCATACTGAACCATTTCTAGCTCGTATTATGGTTGCTAACACAACTGATATACTACATATACATACATACATATTATATATAAATACATATAAATACATAGACACAACAAGAGAACGTAGCTGCGTTATTTTACGCAAAGGTTCACTTTGGAATGCGAAGTTTTAATTTTAAGTTTAGAGGTTATAATTTTAGTCAAAGAAAATAAACGGTTGGAAGGGATATAGGTGCATGGCGACAGATTTTACAACTTGATGGTGGTTGCTAGCCAAGCAAGCATTAGACAATACCTACCACCTTGCAAGACAACTCTCGCTTGCATCACTAAATGAGAGTGAGCAAGAGCACAAATTTTCAAATGTATTATTTATAGACTCAAATTATATGTGACGCGTTCTAGTATCAGCTACAATTTGTTAGAGTCAAATTGCCAGAGATGAATAAATAAGACTCATAGACGAGTGGTAAATTAATATTATATTAATAAATAATTATATCAACATGTCTATAATTTAATAATTTTCCGACACACATGTATACAATATAGTGAATCCTAGTCAGATCCTAACCAAACAGCGACGCAGCCAGCCCATTATAATACCTCTTCCGTTCAACCAAGTCAGAACCTGGATCAGACTACGTACCAGAAGACTACATAAAGAGTACTGGGAAGGTATGGTAGACTGTAGACAGTCCAGAGAGGCGTTCCCGGAGCTTAACTCCAGATATTCTCGGAAACTTAGGAATCTAAGACGGGATAAGCTGCGATTTATTGTCAGAGTTATTACTGGTCATTGCAATCTTAATAAACATTTACATATGTTGCAGCATACTGACAGTGCTCTGTGCAGGGGATGCATGGAGGCAGAGGAAACGGTCAAGCATGTGCTTTTGGAGTGCAGTAGCTTGACAACAGCGAGAAGAATTCCTCGGGACACCGAGGACGCTGCGGGAGGCCTGCGCCGGCGTACGCGAGCTGCTGGCCTTCTTCGGCGAGATGGGCTGGCTGGATTAGCGACCACCAGTCGGGCCCTACGCACAGAGGAAGCCGGAGGACTTTTAGCTGCGGAAAGAAGCCTGCACATCAACGTATCAACGTAACATAATGTATCTCAGAAAATTATGTGAACGTTATCGTCTATAACTGGACGGATGGAAAATCCTGGACCAAAAACGTACAAAGTGGCATAGAGTAGTAGAGGACCAAGACCCACCCAAGGTTATAGAGCCACAGGAAGTAAGTAAGTTATGTTCTATAACAAATAAATCTACCAAGCGATCCAAGGCGGTTGATTCATTTTGCTTAGTTGCACATTCGTCATATTGACTGGTAGATTGATTATTGCATAAGTTTTCTTTAGTTTTTTCAGCGTTCTTAATATGTTGAAGCCACTCCTGCCGAGAAGGAAGCCCGCCGGTATATTGACGTCCACATCCATTCTGAAAGACCCAGAAAACATATTTTGTAAACAATGTGTTAATTTAAATTTTTGAAAACCCTTAACTCAAATTTGTTTTCAGAATATTATAAAATTTTGGCAATAAATAGCAGGGATCTATCCTACCAACACATAAGAATTCAAGGGCATTGGGAGAAACTCTTTTGGTTTGGGAGAAAGTAAGTAAGAATAGTAAAGAATATAAAACAATATTACGACACATTTCACACACAGCTGGTTAACCCCATACTAAACTGTTTATAGTTTGTTGTTAACACAACTGACACATACAAAAGTACTTTATACTTTAAATCAATACATATTTAACTAATTTTCATCAAAAAGATATTGGCCGCGCCAGAAATCGAACCCAGGACCCTCAGGTTTGGAGTCTGGTATGGCATTACATCAACGAGGTCGTCAGAATGACAAAACAACTTACTTATCATCAACCATCTCTATTAGATGGTCAAGAGACTCATCCCATTTGGCAATAGACTCAGTTATGATCACAGCTCTTGCCCCAGCCAGCTGCGCTTTAGCTGTTTTCCACACAAACGAGCATTCCCTGGAAAATAAAAAGAAGTTTGCTTTATTTGTGACCTTTTATTTAACTATATGTTATTTTTGGAGTGGATAAACTGCTGCTGTATAAACAGGTCGTCATGCCAGTATGGAGTAATGGAATGCAGCTTTGGGGCTGTACCACTAGAGGAACAGATTGGTGATCCAGAGATTCCAGAACAAAGTACTGAGGAGTATTGTTAATGCACCCTTGTTGTATTGTTAGTGTGTGTGGTGCACCGCAACCACCTCGGGGACCGTGAATACAATGGACGCTTAACAACCCCAGTCCAACATCCTAGGTCCCTCCTCCGTAACGGGTCAGGTCTGTGGCCCCGTCCCTTGCCACTACGGCCGCAGAGAATAGGGAGGGTGGTACTTTGTAGTACCACTGCCTTCTCCCTGCGGCCCCACCGCATCCACCATCAACCGGTGGCGACCCCGTCGAGGCCGCGGCTGGTAGGAAGAGCGGCGCATCGTAATACCGACACTTCTCTCCTGCTGCGGCCTCACACCTTCGGTTGCGGTGACTCCCAAACTACACCACAAGCCCGCCGCAGTTGCGAAACGCCCCCGGAGCGAGGTTCTACAACCTACTGGTGCCATTCCATCTAGAACTTGTGTACTGGGAATACAAGTCTAGGGAGTGGCCTGCCTCAGGGAAACTCTTGACCAGGCCATATTATATTACCTATTAGAACACATTTCACACAAGGCTGGTTAGCCCCATACTAAACCATTTCTAGAATGTATTATTATTGCTAACACTACGGATATACTACATATATATACATAAATACTTTATATCAATACATATTTAACATCCAGACTGACAGCCAACAAATTTAGTTCGGCACAAAGATGTTGGCCATGCCAGGAAAGCAAACCCAGAACTTTCTGATTGGTATTGGTGGTCTGGTATTAATATACTTAAGAATATAAATTATTTAAAAAACAATGCAAAATACAATATTTCTTATTTGACACAGTAAAATCAAAGACTTCCAAACTAGGTCTATAACGGTATATTCGAAGTCAATGTTTTCACTTTTCTCCCATAAAAAAATTAAACTATCAACAACACAATAAATAATATTTACCCTCTCTCTGCTAAAGCTATATGCCCAACAATCTCTTCATGGTTGACCAAGTCTGTACAACTATGGAATGGCACTGTTGGGACTAGACGAGCCTTCTTAAAATGATGACTCTCATTCTGTAAAGTAATAGAAGTTATATAGTTGGCAGTTGCCCGCATCTCCGCCTGCTTGCTGTTCGCTTTTCACTTAACCTATGGTAACTACAATTATCCAGAACTACTCATATAATAGACTTAAATAATTCTACAGTATCATTCCCATGCCAATTTTATAAATTTACATTACATTGATAAAAGATATCAAACTGAGTTTCATCTGTCTTTCCACATTCGATTCTTGAGATCTAGTTAACCTCTGTGTTTCAGCTATTCAAACAATGAACAACTAAGACTACTAACTGAAACAATGCAACAGCTAAGACCTTTTATTTAATTGAAATAATTAGAATATGTTATGAATATACGCACATCCATACTTTCTGCCACAGAGCAACTGTGCAAATATTTAAACTCTGCATTGCCTTTAGATTCATACAGGACAAAGATTTCTATAGTATAGTAGAATCATATTTTCATGGTATAAGCTATAATATTAGATATTAAACTAAGTTATCCTGGGATTCTTATGATATAAAACCAGAGAGTATCCTGAATCCCGGGTGTAGTCTACAGTTTATATATGTATTAGTCTGTGGGCTGGGTGTGATAGTTTATGGACAATAGCCTACAGTCTATGGCAGATAGTCTACAGTCTATGGCAGATAATCTACAGTCTATGGCATACCTATAAGTGTGTAAGGCCACTGTTGGTAGGACATTGGCGGGGCAGTTGAATATGGATTGCCAAGCTAGCAACACATCTCCGCAGAAATATCCTAGCAGCACAGTGTAACATAGTGATACTATACATGTGTAAACAGAACACTACACCGGGATTGAATTCTCTAAATCTATGATGAATGTCATGATGTCAGATTTTATCCTTGTTCCGCTGTCCCAACTTGTATCAAGAAAACTTTACATTATTCAAAAGAAGTAGTTACAGAGAGAGAGAGGCTATTTGTATACAAGTATACTTACAAAAGTTGCGCCGAAGTCTTTAGCAGGTCTTATTCGATATGAATATCTCAGCTCTGGAGGGTCTAATACTTCAAAAAACACATCCCCTGCTATCACATCAGCCATTGATGATCCATCGTAGAAATGCAAATCATTTGCTGAAATTACAGAAGAATAATATAGTCTTCAATCATTGGCACACATCAACTAATTCACAACAAATATTCCTACTCTCAATATGCAATAATATCACGTATATTTCGGTAATCGTTTACCAATAACTATATTGTCAAAGCGGCATCTCAAAACATAAATTTACAAATTATTAATAATGAGTAGGTTATGAAAATTCACCTCCAGGCAAAACAGTTGTGGTAAATAAGGCTAGTATAAGCGAAAAATACAATGTTAAAATATTTGATACAGCCATTCTGCGCAGTTAAAAAATATAATTCCAAAAGACAAAATAGAAACCACTTCGCATTTTCACTCTCAACTCAATTTCAGGTATTTTTTCAGGTTGAGTTTGGTTTGGAAATAGAATAAAGATAACCCAGGGTTGCCCACTCACTAGTTTGACGTTTGGATGGTTTCGGCTGATGTTGACAAAAATAATTTCAACGACAATGACGGCCGCTAGCCAAAGTTCTATTTTACATCCAACTTATATTGTATTTATCATAGAAAAAAAACGTTTTACAGAAATATTAAGCTGCTAAATAATAATTATTTTTAGTTTATTATATATATCTTGAAGTTAAAATTATATGTCATTAATACCTCATGACAAATCTCTAATTCTTGTGCGTGGGGATCTCCCAAATCATGCATCACCACGTTTTCGTCATTTGTGGGGCTGTCAGATCCTTAAAATACCCATATAAAACGGAAAATAATTGGGAAAATATCCATGATGATAGACTCTCCAAAATTTACTCCAAGAGTTATCGCGTTTGAATGTTCCCGACCCTGGAACAGCCCCGAGACGAGGCGAGTACCGCCTGCTTGCAGTGCCGCCGTGCCGTACTGCGGCTCGAGGTCATTTTCCTGTACTGCACTCCCTCTCTGCCTTCAATGAACTCCTTGCTATGATGACTGAGTGCGATCTGCTTGCGGGTGAATGGAGAAATTTTCAAAGAAAATGTTTGAAATTTTGTGAAAAGAAATTATGTAACGATAATAATGATATAGACCATGGAATTGTGTACTTATTGTTTTTGTGTTGAAATCTAATTTGTTATTTGTATAATATTGTATGTTTTAATCTTGTTAATTTAATTAGTAATTCAATTGTTTTGTAAATCCTTTTAATTATTTTTATGTATACTCATTATAATTGGACTATTTATTATTTAATGTAATGTATTTTGACACTGATAATTTAATTTAATTTAATTTAATATCATTTAACTAAATGTAACTTGCTTTGTAATTGGTCTCGGCCGTAAAGTAATGTAAATAAATAAATAAACTAGCGACACGAGCGTTGGAGTCTGATACGATATAAAAAATAATATTATATAGTATTTTTATCAATTTATATCTACAATAATAATCAAACTGAATATTATTTGTTCCAAGTTTGCAACGTGATTCCGTGTATCAAGTAACATAGACATGATTGCAATTAGAATATTTGTTATATATGTATTTTAAATTTTAGTATAAAGGTTAGCCTAGCCAGGCTTAGTACCCTAGTATCCTAGGTATTAACGTTAATCTAAAATATATTTTTGGAATATGTAGTGAAAAAGGACAATTTGTAAAGAAGCAGGCAACACTTTCTGTATACAATATATCTAGTACAAATTGAACTTCCAAAGTTCCAATGTTTGTGCATGCGTGTCTTTTCATCGATATGTTTTGGTTTCGTTTGATTTGTGCAAAGTACACAAGCTAATCGCGTAAATTTTGTGTGGCGGCGCCGCGCCGGGAGTCCGAAACTGGTATGATTGTCAGTCTTAAAGTTATTAGTATTATTCACAAAAGAAAGAGCGAAATCTAACTGCTAGAAATGTGTCAGAATTCATTTCGGCTTTTTACACAACATACGTTGTTTGTATTTTTTATTGTTTTCTAAAGTGAACATTATGGTAAATTACCCGATTTTTTATGTGAAATTGTACAGGAATAATTATTATTTTTAACTACTCAGTAGGTTTATTTTGTATAATTTTTGGTGCCTTGATTTCTTAGGTCCAAGTAAGCCTTATTTAAAGATTTTTGTTATTAAATGAAATATACTTAGATAAATACTAGAAGATACAAGTAATTTGGTATGAGGAATGAATCCTCAAATTCCTATTTTTTTTTGTAAAGTGTGACATTTTCTTAAATATTATGCAATATAAATTAATTTCTTTTTTATTACTCATTGAATGTTATTATTATTTTAAATGAACCAGGCTTAACTAATTCATAGCATTCTTCTCGTATGTTACACATGAAACAAATAAATATTCGGGCACATTTGGCATATGGCTAATTAGCCCCATACTAAACCATTTCTAGTTTGTATTATGGTTGATAACACAACTGATATACCTACTACATATACATACATAAATACTTTATATCCATAATCCATACACATTTAACACCCAGACCTACAGAAACAAGTTTAGCACCCTCTAGTTGGCAGTCATTATATTTGTATATATGCTATATTACATGAGCATTTCATTAACAATACATACTTCAAATGGTAACAATTTTTTTTTTTACTTTCACCCACGGCTGATTAGCCCCATACTGAAGCATTTCTAGCTCGTATTATGGTTGCTAACACAACTGATATACTACATATACATATATACATATTATATATAAATACATAATGAACCTTTCACGGTAAATGTTGATCCAGTGTGAAGTTGGAACAATTGTTGATCCACCTATTTTGCGTGTATTTTCGGCTCCTCGCCTTTAAAACCGATATACCCTGATCCAGCCTTGGTATACTCGTGACGTCGGTGGATCTGCACTAGCACGTTTTCCGTATACTCTTCACCAAATACACCGACATCGTTTGATCCACTAACGGTCGAAAAAAACATACAGAATGTGATTTCTTAGATCCGGAGCCAACATTGACGAATAGGTATTAGAAAACAAAGCGATATATATTTTTTAATAATTATGAGTACAAGTACTTTGAAATGCTTAGTTTATTTTATTTTTCCTTGGTTAAACTAATTTGGCCTTGGTATAGTTTCGTGTTATATCGATTTTCTTTGAAAAATTTAGTTTAATATGAAACTAACAGATTTTTTTAAAATTGTTATGCTAATTGTTTATTTTAAGTTAATTGTTGCTATTTGCTAAAATATTATTTCAATATTTTGTTTTCGTGATTTGTAAGAATATTCGCCAACTGGTTTATGAGGATATTGAGTTGATAATCAACGACATTATTTCTTTCTTGAAATAAAAATAAAAATAATTAGCCAAGTGAGAGTAGGACTCGCGCATGAAGGGTTCCGTACCATTGTTGTATGTGAACCCCCTTGAATATTATTTTAAATTAAATTATTTACTAAAGTAACTTATTTAGGGCCGAGAATGAGTTTGGCGCCCGTACGAAGTGAGGGCGCTAATAGTTCGAGGGACTAAATAAGTCTTTAACCCGAGGGAAACACTGTGCTTTACATTACGAATACACACACACAAACACACACACTGACACACGCTAACACACAGACACACACGCGCCCCCGCTCTCACACACACACACACACTGACACACACTCACACACACACACACGCGCCCGTGGCTCACACACACTGACACACACACACAGTGACACACACACACACACGTTCGCGTGCTCACACACACACACACACGCGCGTGCGCACTCACACACACACACTGACACACACACACACACACACACACCCACTCGCGCTTGCTCACACACACTAAGACACACAAACGCGCGCACGCGCACACACACACACACACATACAAACACACACACACGCGTCCGCGTGCTCACACACACTGACACACACACACACACTTACACACACACAGTGACACACACACACACAGTGACACACACACACACACAGTAACACACACACTCACGCGCGTGCTCACACACGCGCACACACACACACCCACGCGCGCTTGCTCACACACACTGACACACACACACAGTGACACACACACACACACACGTCCGCGTGCTCACACACACACACACACACACACACACACACGCGCGTGCGCACTCACACACACCCACTGACACACACACACACACCCACTCGCGCTTGCTCACACACACTAAGTGTGTTTGTGTGTACAAACGCGCGCACGCGCACACACACACACACACACACACAAACACACACACACGCGTCCGCGTGCTCACACACACTGACACACACACACACACACTTACACACATACAGTGACACACACACACAGTAACACACACACACACACACTCAAGCGCGTGCTTACACACGCGCACACGCACACACCCACGCGCGCTTGCTCACACACACTAAGACACAAACACACATACGCGCGCGCGCACACACACACACACACCCGCGTACTCACACACACACACTTACACGCGCGCGCACACACACACACACACACACGCCCTCGTACTCACACACACACACACACACACACACACACACACACACACACACTGACACACACAAACAAACACACACACGCGTCCGCGTGCTCACACACACACTGACACACGCTAACACACAGACACACACGCGCCCCCGCTCTCACACACACACATTGACACACACTCACACACACACATGCGCCCGCGGGCTCACACACTGACACACACACACTCTGACACACACACACTGACACACACACACAGTGACATACACACAGTGACACACACACAGTGACACACACACAGTGACACACACACAGTGACATACACACACACACGTCCGCGTGCTCACACACACACACACACTGACACACACACTCACACACACACACACACTCGCGCTTGCTCACACACACTAAGACACATACAAACACGCACTCACACAGTGACACACACACACCCAGTAACACACACACACCCAGTAACACACACACTCACACACACACACACTCACGCGCGTGCTCACACACGCGCACACACACACACGCGCACACACACACCCACGCGCGCTTGCTCACACACACTAAGACACAAACACACATAAGCGCGCGCGCGCACACACACACACACGCCCGCGTACTCACACACACACACACACACACACTTACAACACACACACACAGACACACACACACACACACACACACACACACACACACACTTACTTTAAGTTATTTCAATTTCAGTCAGCTGCAAAGTATTAGTAGTAGTAGTTGTTGTTTTAGGGTTCCCTGCCTAAAAGGTAAAAACGGCGCCCTATTACTATCTAAGCCTCCGCTGTCTGTTTGTCACCAGGCTGTAGCTTATAAACCTTGATAACTAGGGAGTTGTTTTTTTACAGATGATGTATTTTTGTTGCCGCTACAGTAACAAATACTAAAATGAATAAAATAAATAGGTATTTAAAAGCGGATCCCATAAAACAAACGCATTTTTTTTTCAATCTTTATCAAGACTTTTGATAGACTTTTGGAATAGTATCAGTAATATATCAACTTTGTAAATAAATAATTAAAATAAATAACACAAACAGGCGCGACTTCGTTTTACACTTGACCGTTTTTTATAGCTAATCGCACGGAACCCTTTACGTGGAAGCCCAACTCGCCTTTGGCCAATTATTTATACTAATGCATTTTATGCTAACCCCGCGTAGCGTTAGTTAGCCTCGGCCACTGAAATATTTTATGGCTAAAAATGTCTCGTACTAATTAGACTGTCAACTACATCTCTACCAAATTCAATCTATATTGGTCTAGCCGTTTCAGAGTAAAGACGTTAGAAACATACACTGGCACACACGCTCTCTCACAAACTTTTGCCTTTAAAATATTACCAATGGGAAATAGTGACACCGTAAAAAAATAATTTTGAGGATCGGTCCACAAATGGCTGAGAAATCGGTAAACACAAAAAAACAAAAATAAAATCATACAGTCGAATTTATAACCTCCTCCTTTTGAAGTCGGTTAAAAATAATATGTTGATACCATGGATCTGTTAATAACAAAAAGGTCTTGGCACAGAATAATAAGTAGTAGGTCTTGGCTGTTTTCAGCCAATCCGAGCGCTTGCTGTGCTCTGATTGGCTCATTTGAATCGGATCAACATTTACCGTAACTATCGCAAGGTGGATTTGTATATCGGATCAACATATGCAAGCGCTAGTAAAAGGTCACGTGATTGTAGATGTTGATCCAGTCGGAGCCACATTTGTTCCCAGAAATGCATATTGGATCAACAAAAGGCGGCGGATCAACATACGTTTTTGGATCAACAAATAACTCGCTATAAGTCGCGTCGGATCAACATTTACCGTAAAGGTATCTCTACATATTTAACACCCAGACCCACAGCCAACAAATTTAGTTAAGCACAAAGATGTTGACCAGGCTGGGAATCAAACCCGGAACCTTCTGATTAACAGAAGCATGGTAACCTTTACACCAACGAGGTCATCAAAATAATAATTTTGTATAGTCAAAGATCTAGGCATTATGACAGACATAATAATAAGAAGTAAAGTATGTAGTATATGTGTGATTATGATTAATCTTGTGTGCATTATTAAAACAAAGCAATATAGGTTGTGTCAACAAAAAAAACATTTGAAAGTTGGTGTTTTCTCACGATGTATGAATGTTGAATACTACAATGAAAACATAAAATGTTTCTTATTGTCCTCCCTCATGCAAGTGAAGGAACATAAACTTTCATATGTAAAAAAAATACATTTTTATGTATTAATTATGTTAAATATGCCAAATGTACAGTCCCCCTTCAGTGTCATTATATTATAGAGTTTACACTGTATTTTAATACTAGGTAACAGGAAATAGTTCTACATTTAAATTGCCTTATCTCTCTGACTTACACTTATAGGAAGAAGTTAGAGTGATTATAATAATGTTGTAAAACCCTATTGAGCTATAAAGCCAAAATGTTTGACTAATGTTTTCTGTATTCAATACAATAAAGAAAATATTAATTCATTGTGAGAGAACATGAATTTCAACATTCAAATGGTTTTTTTATTGACACAACCTTTATTTCTTAACACTTTAGTAATATCATGTTATGAGAAAATATGTAAGCAGTATGTGTAATCTAAAAAATATATCTTCTAGGTCTTTCTCTTCCTCTCCTGGCTTCTATCTTTCCTTCTATGATATTTTTAATGAAATGTCATGTCATATAAGGTGGCTTACCATCTTTCCTCTTCTGTTGTCTATTGTATTTAATATTATCGTTCTTGTACTAGGCACAGTACCTCTTCATTAGTTTCTTTTCTTTTCTTTCCAACTAATCCATTCCATTCTTCTCCAACTCCTAATTTTTTTAGACCAAATTAAGGAAAAGGCGAGAGTCATGTCATATGATTTTAAGGTAGGTCAAGGATTTGGCTGCAGATAGAACTACCTGGAAAAAACCAACAAGAGCCCAGCTCTTAAATATCGAATGAATGTGTAATCAAGCTTTATTATTTTAGGCCACAATGGCTGAGGAACTTGTGTCCCGGCCTTATCAGGTGCAGCTTGAAGAAATATCTGCCAAAAAGAACACTATTATCCACCTTCCAACAGGTATGGTAACAGAATTAACTAAGTCATATGTAGCTAGACTGGGATTTGAGGGCAACAATTTTTTTTTATATTATCTCTCTATCTGCGATCAGCTCTTATGTCGCTATAAGCAGATCAGTGCAATTGTCGACATACAGTGTGCTCCCCAACGGGTATATAAAAATTTACTCATAACAAAAAGTTATTATAAAATAGAACTTTAAAAAGACTTTTTAATTGACGGAACACTTAAAAAATCAAATGAATTAACAGGGTTGCTCATCTCCAGTAAATAATTGCGATGCCTTGGGTAATTATGTAACTGTAAAGTGACATAGTATTGCAATAAATGGTTTGACTTTGACTTTGACTTTATATCTCTTTATACTTGTGGTGCCTAGAGATCACTCACTGGCTACCAATTTTCTCTTTAGTCTTGGCTTGTATAGTGCTGTTTGCAGACTTAAGGCAAGTTGGTTTGAGTGTATTGCCAGGCGGGTCCTGTGTGCTTCCTTGTGATTCTTTATTTCTTGGCCTACTGTTTCTACTTTTAGGTGTTCGTGAATTTCTGCATTAGTTGTATACCATGACACTGCACTAATAGTTTTAAGTATGGTATTTTGCATCCTCTGTATAATTGAGATGTTTGATTTTGAGGCAGTGCCCCATAATTGTATCCCATATGTCCATACATTGTTTATCACGAAATTGTTGTGCATTATATAGGTGCCTGCAATAAGACCAGAACTGAAATACCAAAAGCAGGATGTAGTAATGTAAACATGACTAAAGTAATGGTTTGTTTTGCATACTCAAGTCAGTACAAAGACTTACTATACATACCACATTAGTGTACTGGCTGTAGCTTAGCTAACTAAGGTAATCTGACGCGATTATCGAAGTTAAGCAGCGGTCGATGCGGACGGTCTTTGGATGGTTTTATCTTGTCGCGACCGTGGGTCGGGTGACTCGCTAAATTGTAGAACCCGTTTGTCTAAGTACAAGCAGTTGTTAAGCCCAGTCAGGCCTACAGGCGGCCTGGGAATTTGACACCAGACCTTGACCACATGGCTCGAGAAGACTATATCATTACTTTACTAATCTATTAAAATTCATTTGCGTGTAGATAAGATGTACTTAAGTTCAAGCAGTCCAATATATATGATCCCATTTCTGGGACAGGGAGCCTTCTCTAGCAATGAGAGTAGTATTGGCCATAATCCATAATACTGGCCATTTATGGGTGAGAGCATGACATAGAATGAGATGGATGGAATTTGTCGCCCTCAGAAGATAATCCACTTACGAGTACTTATAAGATTTTCACAAGATTCACAAATTGTAGGTTCTGTTTTCCAGCTGTTTGTTAGAATTACTGTTTGAGCCAATTCATGACTTGTTCGGTTGAAAACTCTTGTTATCTCTAGACTCTGAGCATAGCAGACATTATTACAATAAGGTTAAATGACCGAATTATTTTAGTGTTTAGTGTGTATATGCCTACAGAAAATACTGACAATTTGCCAGAATTCACAGATTGTCTTAGTAATATAAAATCAATAGTGGAGGAAAGTGACGCAGATGCAATTTATATATTAGGAGATTTCAATGCTCATCCCACAGCGCTTTTTGGACGTGAACTTACGTCTTTTTGTGATGAACAACAATGGTTATGTGCTGATGTAATACAATTAGGCGTGAATTCAGATACTTTTACCTATATAAGTGACGCTCATGGGAGCACAAGTTGGTTAGATCACATTCTTGTATCTCATTCTGCTCTAAAATCAATTCAGTCAATCAAAGTTATATATGACACTTTTGAATCTGACCATCTGCCCCTTGAACTAAAATGTGATTTGCAAACACTAACTGTTAGATCCTCTACTAATTCTGTGCCAAGGAATAAAGTGATTTGGGGTCATAGGGAAAAAGATCAGGTTAAAAAGTATCATGAGTTATGCAAGAAAAACTTAAAACATATAGACTTTCCTATAGAATTCCGTCATTGTTGCGAACAAATCTGTAATAATATTAATCACAGAACAGTTATCGATAAACTTTATGACCAAATTGTAAATGTTCTGAAAAGTTCTGCAATTGAATCATACAAAGGGCCTCAAAAAATTGACAAGGCACGAAATTCACATAAAACCAAACACATTACTGGTTGGAACACTCATGTTCGGGAGGCTCACAAACAGGCAAGAATTAGTTTTCAGATGTGGATACAAAGCGGTAAAACACGTGCGGGACCATATTTTGATAGAATGAAAGAAGATCGCAAAACTTTTAAAAATAAGCTAAGTTGGTGTATTAAAAATGAAGACCAAATCAAAATGGATATATTAGCATCCCATCATAAAAATAAAGATTTTAAACAGTTCTGGCAAACGACATCTGATTTGAATAAAAAACATGGGGTTACTACTAGCGTTAATGGGGTCACAAGTACTGAGGAAATTGCAGAACTATTTCAAAAACAATTTTCTGTCTCCGCATCACATGTCTCTCAGAGTAGCGGGATATCCAGCACGCAACGAATGGCTTTCGATGTTGAGCCCGCCAAGGAGGGAAAGGACCTGATACGTTTCAAAGCCAACCAAGTAGCTTTAGCTATTCGCTCAATGAAGCGAGGGAAGTCTCCCGGACATGATGGGCTCAGTATCGAACATTTCTTGTGTGCTGGCGATCACTTGCCTAGAGTCCTGTCGATGTTGTACTCATTTTGCCTTAATCATCAGTATTTGCCACAGGAGCTGATGAAAACAATAGTTATTCCAATAGTAAAAAATAAAACTGGTGATATTTCTGACAAGGATAACTACAGGCCTATTTCTTTAGCAACAACATCAGCTAAAGTCCTCGACAGCCTGCTTAATAGCCAACTTAGTAAAAACATCAAGTTAAATGACGCACAATTTGGTTTTCAGTCTAATTTGTCCACTGAGACTGCTATCTTGGCTCTTAAGAATACTGTTGAGTATTATACTGATAGGAAAACACCAGTTTACGCTTGCTTTTTGGACTTATCAAAAGCCTTTGACCGTGTCTTGTATCCGCTTCTTTGGGAAAAACTGAAGGGAAAGATACCCACAGAAGTGCTAAATATATTTAAATTTTGGTATGAAAATCAATTAAATTTTGTAAAATGGTCTAATAGTATATCTGCCACATATAAACTTGAATGTGGCGTACGACAGGGAGGTTTATCATCACCAAAACTATTTAATTTATATATAGATGGACTGATAGAGAGACTTAGCAGCATGCATGTTGGTTGCTCCATTGACGGTGTCATGATAAATAATATAAGCTATGCAGATGATATGGTGCTGTTGAGTCCCTCTATCAGTGGCTTAAGAAAAATGTTAAAAGTATGTGAAGAATATGCTGGCTCACATGGCCTCAAATATAATACCAAAAAGAGTGAGGTGATGTTGTTTTTAGGTGCAAACAAGCGCCCTAACCATGTGCCTCCTGTTCGATTAAATGATACATCGTTAAAGTTAGTCAAACAATTTAAGTACTTAGGGCATATTGTTACAGATGATTTGAAAGACGATTGTGACATAGAGAGGGAACGGAGAGCATTGGCAGTGAGGGGTAACATGGTGGCTCGAAGGTTCGCTCGATGCTCTTTAGAAGCAAAGCTTACGTTGTTCAAGGCCTTTTGTCAGTGTTTGTACACCAGCAGCCTTTGGGTGCACTACACCCAGAGATCTGCCAATGCTCTTCGCGTCCAATATAACAATATTTTTCGAATGTTGGTTGGACTGCCTAGATTTTGCAGCGCTTCTGGCATGTTTGCCGATGCAGGTGTTGACTGTTTTTACGCAATTTTGCGTAAACGCATCTTTTCGATATTACACAGAATAAGAAATAGTTCCAATATCATTCTTCAAATCATTAGTAATAAGTACAATAGCCCATTTATGAAACATTGGATTACAACAATAATACCCTAAGTTTTTTCATATACATTAATTTATTTTTGCTGTTATGTTGTCAAAAATGTATGCTCTGTTATTTTTAACTGTTTATCTTTATTTTTTAAATTTTTATCTTTTCTGAACACCGTGTATAAAAATTGTACCTACTTACTCTATGGACTTTGTGTCTGACAATAAAGATTTTATTATTATTATTATTATTATTTGTTTTTAAAACTTTCGTTTTCTCTCCAGTATTTTGGAGGTAGATTTGGCACGGGCCGTAGCCAAGTGCTATACCAATGATAGGAATTTTCTGACGATTCTGCAGGTGTTCAAGATTGTGGCTTTTTGTAGTAGCTTTAGTGTTGTTGAATCGATGTTAAGCGATTCTAAGCTAGTAATTAATGATGTTGGTATAACCCCTGTAGTTGACAATATAATAGGGATTGTTCTTGAGCTTGTCACTTGCCACTGAGTCTTTATTTCGATAGACAAATCTGTATATTTTGCTAATTTCTCTGTATATGTAGTTTGTAAGTTATGTGTGTTGCAAATGGCAATGTCGATAAGAAGAGTGGATTTATTTAGTTTGTTTAAGACTGTTATGTCAGGCCTATTGTAATGTATAGTTTTATCTGTAATTATCGTGCGGTCCCAGTAGAGTCTGTAGTTGCTATTTTCAAGAACGGGTTCAGGCTTGTATTTATAGTATGGTGTTTTTTCACTAATTAGGTTATATTTAAGTGCGAGTTGTTGGTGAATGATTGCCGCAACTTGATCGTGTCTGTGTTTGTAGTCTGTTTGTACTATTGCTTTGCATGCTCCTGTAATATGTTGGATTGTTTCTGGGCCGCCACAGCATCTTCTGCATACGTCGTTAGTACCCGGTGCCTTTATAATATGTTTTTGGTAATTTCGTGTGTCGATTACTTGATCTTGAATAGCTAGCATAAAAGCTTCAGTCTCTGGGAAGAGCTCACCAGTCCGCAGCCACGCGTTCGACGCTTCTTTGTCGACATGTGGTTGCTGCAGATCGTGATAGTGCCTTCCGTGTAGTGACTTCTGCTCCCATGCTGCTATTTTTTCTTGTGCTTGGGTAATTTTTTCATTAGGTTGAGTATTGGCATTACTTAGATTTAGTGGAGTGGCTCGTTTATCTGCAAGTTTGATTATATTGTGCAAGTGTGAATGATCGGCTCGTGTGAAAAAGAATTTTCTTAATGTTGTAATCTGTTTGTTATGCATATTTGTTACATCTATTATTCCTCTGCCTCCTAGGTTTCTTGGTAAGGTCAATCTCTGGACGCATGATCTCGGATGATGTTTTCGATGCAAAGTCATAGATGTGTTGATGGTTCGTTGGATTTTTATTAAATCTGCCTGTGACCAATTTATAATTCCAAATGTGTAGGTGAGTACTGGTATTGCATATGTGTTAATTGCTTTGGTCAGGTTTCGACCGTTTAATTGAGATTTGAGTATGGAGTTCAGTCTGTGTTGAAATTTACGTTTAATATCTAACTTTGTTGTGTTAAGCGGAATTTGTCTGTTTTGTTGATATCCTAGATACTTATAAAATTGATTTTCATCCATGGAGTCTATAATTTGGCCGCTACTCAGTGTATAGGGTTGTGAAGTTACGGCGCCTCTTTGAATTGTAAATGTCTTGCATTTATCAATTCCGAATTCCATTTTGATGTCATTTGAAAATGCTTGGGTGATATCTGCCAACTGATGTAGAGATTCCGTGCTATTGCTGTAGAGTTTAATATCGTCCATGTACATAAGATGTGATAATGTGTAGCTATTGTTGCTACTGTTGATGTTGAGTCCTGCATTTGAATTATTCAGCAGTTTGGATAGTGGGTTCAACGCAAGGCAAAACCATAGGGGGCTTAGAGCATCTCCTTGGAATATACCTCGTTTGATATGTATGTGTTCCGTTTCAATGGAACTGCCGCCTGTTTTTATTTTTAGCTTAGTCATCCAGGCCTTCATTGCTGTTTTCAAAAAATGTATCAAAGTTGGATTAATCTTGTAGAGGTGCATGACGTGTAAGAGCCAGCTGTGAGGAACAGAATCGAATGCCTTTTTATAGTCAACATACATTGTGGCTAGGTCTTTTTTGTTCATGAGGGTGTGTTTCATCGCAACTGCATCTATTATTAGTTGCTCCTTGCAGCCTTGACTATATTTGCGACAACCTTTCTGCGCCTCTGCCAGAATTGAGTTATCTTCTATATGTTTGTTTATGAGGTGTGATATACACGAAGTGATTATTTTGTAAATGGTTTGAAGGCATGTTATAGGCCGGTAGTTTGCTGGGTTGAGTGTGTCGTGACTTTTAGGTAGCATGTATGTAATTCCATGTGTTATGTACGGTGGCATTGTATCAGGCGACTTAATGAATTCATTTATGTATGTATGGAGCAGTGGGTGAGCTGATGTTAATTTCTTGTACCAGTAATTATGTATATTATCAGTACCGGGCGCCTTCCAGTTGTGCGTATTATTGATAATTTCTTTAAATACGTTGACTGGAATACATTCAAATGGCATTTCATTACAGCTTTTGTTTAATTGGGCGTTAGAGTTCAACCAATCCGCATTACTATTATGTTGGGTTCCGTTACTCCAAATGTTAGCCCAAAACGCATGCATATCTTCGGGTGTAGGTGTTGCTGCGTTAGTGGTGGTGTGTGTGTCACGTGTTTGTGTGTTAATGTTTCTGTAGAAACCCTTTTCATTTTTATAGAATAAGGTGTTTTGATCTTTTCTTAGTGTACATTTGTTATATCGTCTTAGTCGGCTACTAGTAGCGTTGAGTCTTTGTTTCAAGCTGTCTAAAAATTGCTCGTCCTTGAAATTTGGTTCTTCATATTTGGAATGTGTTTTGTATTTATTTTTTATGTCTTCGACGTGTCTTGTAAGATTCCTACTTCTAATACCTGACATATAATGGGTTAGCCTGCCAATGTCTCTACGGAGATGGTCTACTTTAAGTTGAAGCCTTTTTTTCCAGCATGGAGTATAATCTTTTTTTGGTTGTGAAGTGTTTGCTTGTTCTTTGATTTTAGCTCCATTGCAGAGAGCTGCTGTGTAAGCAGCTGAGTATATAATAGTTTGTGTCGTTATAAAATCGGAACTTTGTCTGAGGTATTCCGGAATTATATGAGTGTTTATGTAGTTTAGTATGTGTGAAAGTTTTTTAGAAGTATTTTGCCGTGGAATATAAGGGCGTGTGATTGGGTTACTTCCTTTAAATTTTTGAAAGTTTAATTGGAATTGTTCTTTAATGTTGTCGTTCAAAGTAATGTCAGTATAAGTGTTATTTATTTGTTCTGGCTGATTTTGAGAATTTGATGTTGTTGGCAAGCATTCTTCTGTTGTGTCGTGGTTGACTATAATGTCGGTGTCGCTGTTGTCTGTAGTGTGGAGTTGTGTAGCTAATTCTTGGGAAACTTGGTCTTTAATAAGTTGAAGCTTCTGTTCAGAGATCAATTTGTTATTAATGATAACTCTTCTTTGATCTGCAATTCGTTGTTCTGATACATGTGAAATTTGAGGGAATTGTTTGATTATATTTGTGTGAAGTTGCTTTCGATAAGCAGTTCTATTTCTTTCTAAGTTTGTGATTTTGTAGTATTCTTTTATTATGGTTTCGTTAATATCATCAGTCCAGCGCATTCTACTTTGTGTTGTGATCGTGTTTGTTTGTAGTGTAGGTAGTTGTGTTATGTGTGATGATTCAGTTGTGTTAGTGTCAGTAGAATTTCTTGCCAAAGAAAGTTCTCTTTCTATTTCCTCTTTAATTTCTTGCATTTTGTCTGGTGGTATAAGTTTATTCCTAATTATAGCCCTACGTTGGTCACCTATTCTTTGTCGTGATACATCCATTTCGGGGAATTTTTCTGAAAATAGTTTGTGTAATTGTTCTAAGTATGAACGAGTCTTGCTTTCATTTTCAGTAATGAGTAAATATGTGCGCCATATGAAAATATTCATGTAAGTAGTCCATTTTTTTCTCGCACGTGAACATTCAATTGCGGGTACAGTATCAATGGCTTCCGCCTCCTGTACAACGTCAACTGATCCTATCGAACTCGGAGAAGAATAAGAACTTCGCGTTCGTAGCTGTTGTAAAATGTTTGGGGAAGATGGTGGCGATTCAAACAGGCTTTCTGAAGATGCTGGTGATTGAGGTGTACTTACCTGTCCTCTTTTTTCCATTAGTGCGTTTTCTTGGTAGGTATCTTCATCGTTTATTTTTGACCGCCTGCTAGTCGTTATGCTCCTTAAGGGTCTAGATCGTAAGTTGTATTTACTAAAACCTACCAATATTGGGTGTTTACGTTCTTGACCAATGTCGTTGTCTATCTGGTGTGAATCGGCTGTAGCGTCTACTCGTACATCCTCCGTAGTGGATGCAGATCTGACGGAGGCCCGCCTGTTCAGCTCTCCGTCACCGATGGTTCGCATACTGTAGCACCCAGCATCGGCTCCAGGTGCGCCCCGGCGACCCCCGGGAAGCGACTGTATTGTTCGCTCGTCGGCTGTAGCATCTACTCGTACATACCTCGTAGAAGATGCAGAGCTGACGGAGGCCCGCCTGTTCAGCTCTCCGCCACCGATGGACCGCATGCTGTGGCATCCAGCATCGGTTCCAAATGCGCCCCGGCGTACCCCGGGCAGCGACCGTAAATTATATTTATTACTTGGCTCCATGTCATTTGTCTTGTTGGACAAGATTTAACTCCTCCGGTTGTCCAGGCGAAGGAGTGCACAGTAAGCTTCCTAACTGAGCCTGTAGATGCTACCGTTGGTGCTACATTGTAGTACTCTTCCGCTACCATCCTAAACTGGTGCCCTGTGCTGGCATCAGTTGTTCCACCAAAGCCTTGCTAAGCCTTTCTTAGAGCCTTTAGGCAGCTTATTTATCCTATGATCCTAAATACCCTATAATATACCTTACCTCTATTTTAGGTTAAAATTTATCTATCATTAACGTATCACCTAATACCTATGCTAATCCTTAGCTCTATTACTTCCTACCCCTACGTTCCAGAGCCACGTTGGCCGCCCAGTAGTTATCGGTTGCGTTGCCCGCCCCCCACGTAATCAGATGGTCGATTTGGACGTGTGGTTGTATTAGGGGGCTTATTATTATTATTATTAACTGAAGACCTGCGCTGTGGAATGTACTAAGATAAGATTATTTTCAGGTTCCGGAAAGACATTCATCGCAATAAGTGTGATCAAGAGGTTCCGAAAAGATCTTCAGCTACCATGGGGAGGAGGTGGCAAGCGGGCTTTTTTTCTCGTCAACACAGTTCCACTTGTCATACAGCAGGTGATTTAAATATTATTTCTATATTTTATTACCTAATATGTATTATATTTTACTTTACCGTACTGCTAGTATAAATGTATAATAGTATTGTGCGGTTAAATTTTAATTGTATTAGGTATTAATCTACCTATCAATAAAGATATATTAAAAAATAAATATATATATAATTGAAATGTTCTTAAAGTTTTTTAATAAATTTCTTTAGCATTTTGATTTGATACAATTATAATATAGACTAGAGTAAATAGGTTCCTTCTGGGCAAGCGTGATACATACGTCTTAGACCACAGTCAAGCTTAACATCAGGCAAGCTGCGGTCAAACGTAAACCCATTTATCATAAAAAAAAAGACTAGAAGATAGGGGCGAAGAGGGCAAAATACAGAATATAGATCGTAGAAAGATAAGAAGTAGACTAGGCTGTTAATGATAATTTTAAAAAGATGGCGAAATTCGTAACTGTACAAGGAGTTTAGGGATAGAGCGTCATGTTGAATACACCACTGCTAGTAAAGCTCTAGTTTTTATTGAAGAAACAGTGCCGTAAAAAGCAATCGGAATATATCAGTGTATGGCGTTATTACAATGTTACCCATTTAAACGGGGGCACTGATTTTATAATATATATATATTTTTAATTCTTTTTGTATTTAGGGGCTTTAAATGTTACATTTATGCCAGCCCCATCGTACCCTAAATCTATGTCTAGGATCATAACTAACTTAACTATCCCCAATCAATATACGAGGTAAGGTGCGGGGACGAACCGCAGCCAATAAATAGGTTTCTACTAATTCATAAATCATACCGGCGTCAACAGAATTAGGTTCTGACTATATAGTCATAATTGATCCCAGATTGGAATTATCTAAGTTGAGTTCCGAGAATATATTACGGCGCTCTGAGTCATTCCGGACGCATTCCATGAGTACATGATGCACGTCTTCAATCTTACCACATTCATCACAGTTAGGTGACGGAACTTTACCCATAAGGAGAGCAAAAGCGTTCAGTGGGAAGTGGCGGAACGTAGTCTGTGCGCGATTACAACTCTTTTCCTGTTCAGTTATAATCATTATATATTTCGCACTTTATATATTTTTTCACGTCTAACAAAGTTCATTAATTATATATATCTAATAATAAGGAAATTAATACAATAAGTTATCTAAAACACAGTTAAACAAATGTAGAACATATTCCTCCACAGCCATTTCTGTCAAGAATATTTTTATAATTATTTAATACTAGCTATTGCCTCTGGCTCCGCCCGCGTGTAGGCGCTTTTATACGTAACCTCTCCCTCTCCCTCAAACACGTCTACATACTAAAACAAATACACCCTCCAAATTTCATACCCCTAGAACCAGCCGTTTGGGCTCTGCGATGCCTATACATAGATGAATGTATGAATGAGTCAGGACAAAGATTCTTATAGTATATATAGATATGTAGATCTAACCGCACCGTCTCACGAATGTGCTCCGGTATTGCGTCATGCGGTGTCAAAAATCACTCTAGGAATACACACAGTATTGTATAAATGGACAACATCCCCTACTATAATACTACGTACGCTATTTTACGGTGCCGCTTATCTAGGAAATCAGAGCTTACGATTGAAACATGCACCTTGCACCATTTCTAACAAAGACCTTTTCAAATCTATTTTCTGTTAAATTGTAACTTATATTTTATGGCTCTTTAACCATTGTATACGGTTTAAGGCACGTCTGCCCTACTTTGAAGTAAGAATGCTCGGTACTGAAACGCATATACATAGTTGATGTATTTACTAGTAGGGAATTCCCCTTCTTATGTCTTGCTTATATAGTCAAGTATGACGATGATAAACCACTAAACAGTGAGTATAGAAATCTAATCTTGAATAATGTTTGTACTATAACCGGCTATCACTTACGTTTATTTTGTCGGTATTAGCCAGACATGTTTCAGCACAATCAGTGTGCCATTCTCAACTACGTACGCTCGCGATGACGGCTGCGCCCGCACTAGGTTATACAAACATTATTCAAATATGCCTTACGAAAGTTTTAATACAAATCTAATCTTATTTATAAAAAAATAGCCCTTTTTGTACTAATGGTTTCATAATCATAAATCTGACTGGACGCTAAAATAAGTAAACTAAAAATAAGTAAGTCTGCTATTTATTTTTGATATTATCTACCGTTTATGATAAAAAATTAAAACGAAAAACTGTAAATTCATCGCTTTAAAGAACAGCAACAGAAACTAAAAAAATTTTTTTTTTGAATTTTTGACTATCGTCTATCTATATGACTCCAAAACTACTCACGGATTGAATGCGGTTCACAGGTGGATTACATATAATTAGGAGCGTTTGTCAAAACTTTATTTTTCAACATCGGTTAAGGGAAAAATAAGTTATGGTCAGTTGAAAATTTACTTCTAACATTGCGTCAAAACTTTTAAAAAGAGTTGTATGCGATTAACATAAACGTACCTAAACCTAAACGTGAGTGTGTAGATGTGTATATTTGTTACTTTTTCTGGCACACTATTAGTTTTTTTTTATGTATATTCTACAAATATATAATGGCTCTCGATTTATGTATACTATCTTATCAAATGTATTGTTTTTTATGTCAACAGTAGGCAATGCATGTTTATCGTCAGCAACAGTGATAATGTCATAATAATGTATACATTATGTGTCACCTATATGTGTTGATAACTAACTATAAATAAAATAATCATTGTTATGCTTTGAACTTGAGTTCATAGAAATGCTTAGCAACATAGTTACTTCAGTTTCTGTAGGCATTTTATATATTTTATACTGTGCATTATTCCACTCGAAATGTAGGTATATCCTAAGTATCAACAATTTTTATTTGTTCACTTGAATATAATATAACATTTTCTTCCAGAAAAAAGTTATAGAGAATCTGTGTCCCGTAAAAGGCGTTGGCGCTTACAGCAGCGAGGACTTGGTGGATTATTGGGACAAAGCTAAATGGGACTATGAGTTGGAAAATAATCAGGTCAGTTTAAACAATATTATTTTTTTATAATTATTATAATAATATTTTATATTGACGTTATATGATTAAAAAAATAATGTATTGTATTGTACATTTTAATTGTAAACGAAGAATTTAATAAATTATGTTTTTTCTACATTTTGTACTAAATAATAAATCCTTTTAGCAAAACAGTACCTAGTAATAAAAACTTTATTTTTTTTATGAGTCGAGCAGGTACATATTATATGCTATGACAGCTCAGTAGAGCTACGGTGACCTTTTTCTCGCTATCCGTGAAGGAAAACATCGTGAGAAAAGTGGTAGAGCATTTTTTAGTTTTCGCCTGGTCTTCTAACAGTGTGTTCCGGCAACCTGCATGAGAGCCAGTTATTTCAGAACAAGCATGCACCACCTTAGCCGGAGTTGACGCTGACTCGTGTGTCAATGTTGAAAAAAAGAAAAAAAATGGGTTTGTCCCCGAGCTACCAATATTAAAACAGTTTTGTTATTAAGCATTATCTCGTTAAATAAGGTTACTGTTCCAGGTAATTGTTATGACAAGTCAGATATTACTTGACATGCTCACCCATTCGTACATTTACCTGCGAGACATAAACCTGATGATATTCGACGAGTGCCATCATGCGGTGGACGACCATCCTATGCGCTCCATCATGAAGTATTTCGAAAACTGTCCGGTGCACGAGCAGCCTAGAGTTCTAGGTTAGTACTGGTTTTAACTTGCGTCGCAAAAACGACGGGGTGTTATAAGTTTGACGTGTCAGTCTGTATGTGTGTGTGTGTGTGTGTTTTTTTTTTTTACACATTATAGGCTTGCGTTTGACCACAACTCACCTGATGTTAAGTGATATTGCAGTCTAAGATGAAGCGCGCTTGTTTAGAAGAAACCGGTTCACTCTCGCCTTAAAGACAGTAAGGTTGTAGTTCAGTGGGAACAGGGATTCCGACTAGGAATTCCACAGTTTGGCTGACCGTAATATAAACGTGGAAGCGAATCGCTTTGTACGCATTTTCGGCATTTCCCCTATATATCGGTGTCTCCTAGCAGTCTCCCTGCTCGTTCGGTAATGGAAAGGGGCAGGCGGAATTAACTCGTGTAATTCCGACGCACACTCAACGATTTTATCCTCCGACGCAAATACGACGGGATGTTATAAGTTTGATGTGTCAGTCTGTATGTGTGTGTGTGTCTGTGGCATTGTAGCTCCCGAAATGTGGAACAGATTTTCATTCAGCTTTGTTTGTTTGAAAGGTGTGTTAGTCAAGAGTGTTCTTTCGTTACATGAAAATAGACTTAAGACGGCGGGTGCGACAAAATGGCGGATGGCAATATTTTTCAAACTGCCTCACTATGGGTATCAAATGAAAGAGCTTGATTAGTAGAATTCATGTACTATGATACATTTTAAATCATAATACAATTAAGTACATTTGTTTGGAATCCAAATGTAAGTACATTTTTTTTGGCATCCTGGGCTCACTACTATATTACAAAGATTCTCGCTTTACGGCGCTGCTGAGTTGGCGATACAATATTTTGAGAAGTTCGCTCTCGAGACTCTGATGTTCTTTTTTTAATTTAGGTGTATTTATTCAATTGGTTCTCAATAATCAATTATTTCAAGCATCAAAATTGCAAGATTTAAAAAAGATATACTCAATTCGTTTCTAAGATAGTCTCAATAAAGGAGTCTTTTAAGGAGCTTGGATGGCTATGGTAGAGGCCTGGTAGGAGGAAATGCACAATACGCCTCTTGCAGGTTGTCAGTGCAGGTCTGATCTATGATGGGGGCCCATCATAGAATAAGAATAAGTCTCAATAATGGTGTTTTCAGGTTTAACAGCGACTCTCCTCAACTCCAACGTGACAATGGGCCAAGTAGAGAGCACCTTGAGAGATTTGGAAACTACCTTCCATGCCACCATTGCTACCGTCAATGAGCTGGGCGAAGTTCTAACGTAAGTTATTAAGGCGGTACGAGAAGCGTAATAGCATATTACGAAAAATCTGTTCAAATTCTACGAGAAAGAGAAAGCGTCGATTTTTACAATATTAAACTTTGATTCTGTGTTAAGAAACGCAAATATTCCAAAACACTATTAAGTACGTAAAAGTTACTAATTTTTTTTTAATGTTTTTTTCTCAAATAAAATATTTCGCACATAAAATTTGGTAAAAAGCGGTCAAGCCGGAGGAGTTCGGTAACTAACATTGAAAGTTGTGGAAATTTTATATATTATTAGATGTTTTTTTTTTACTTTTTACACTTAGACTTTTGACCAGCAGGCACAAGGTTTCCTCACGATGTTTTCCTTCATCGAAAACTGGAGCTTATTGGCGGATATCGAACCCTCGACTTTCAGGGCGTGAGTCGTCTCTGCGCCTGAAACGTTCTATTTCTGTCTATAAAAAATCCCTCTATTCTGATTCTCCTCTATCTCTATGATGACTCCTTATTCAAAAATGATTTTTACGTTTATTTTTTCTTTAGAATAGCATAGAATATTTTTATTCATCATAAGGTATCCTATTACAAATACAATTAATATCAATAACAAGATAAAGTATGGACTTGTCAATAAAAAACCCTACGTTCAATATCTATATGTGAATAAATCTCGCTTAGCAATTAGATTGTAATTTAGTTACCTGTTTTAACTTTTATCACTAATGTACACGAAACAAAAACATACACAAAACATAATCATCATATCATATTATACATTTGACTATATCATAACTTTTCTACAGATATTCGACGAATCCATACGAATCGGTCCAATATTACGATCCGCCCAAACCTACAAAAGCCGTCATGGAGGCAAAGCTAATACTGCAAGAATTGCAAGAGTTGGTCTTAAATGTGGAACTTCCGCGGGCTAACAACAGTCATGACTTGAACCTGACGAGACACCAACATGATATCAGCACTGATCCTAAAAAGGTAAAACATTAAAAATATATATCTTGATTTGGGGATCACACTTATTAGTTCCATTTCTAAGAGAGGGTCTGGCTCTTTTGGAGAGTGTTGATTCCCAATCCGTGTCACCCGAATCCGGTATTTTCGAGTTATGTGTGGTATTTGCTCGTGGCTCATGCAGTGAATGAAAAAATTGTGTAAAAATGCTCATAGCATAAGCATAAGCAGCCCACTATACATTCCCACTGCTCGGGAACTTCCCTTACGAGGAGAGAGATACAAGCCATAATCCACCACGCTGGCCAATTGCGGGCTGGCGGATGACACACGTCTTCGGATATTGTGGTCCTCAAACATGCTGGTCTCCTCGCGATGTTTCTCTTCACCGTAAAGCGAGTGCAAATTCACACATAACTTGAAAAACATTGGTGTAGGGCTGGGATCGAACCAGGGGCCGTCTGATGGAAAATTAGACGTTATTAATTATAGACAAACGAAATGCTCTGAGGACTATACAATCCGACCGCGAATCCGCACTTGGCTAGCGTAGTGAGTTATGACCTATACCACTTTCCTCGCTAAAGCAGTCACAGTAGTAAGCCTCTCTACTGTTTGTGGGGACCGTCCGGGGAAGCACCTTTGTGGTTTATTCTACAGGCAAGCAGTAGCATAGATTTAGGTACTAGTTGTCTAAGACAATATTTTGTATGTGTGTTATATACCTATGCCTGACCTTAAGGTGTCCGTCCACCTCTTAATAGCTTACTTGTTTGTCGTTGGCAGCAAAAAATAGTGTCCAATTTTTATGGTAGGCAACGAGACAACGGTGAACGACGTACAAATTGAATTATCTGTTGCTCTGCACTACAGGGCCCTTGAGGTACCTAGCACAAAGCACAGCAACTTTCTTAGGTATGACACAGCCCTCCACTCACATAGCTATAACTAAACATTACTTTATGTACCTAACTCTAAGATGTACAATAAACGAATTTGAAATGGTAGAGTACAGTACCCGGCGATAAATATTGCTCACGACCTTTGGAAAGAGACAACATGCTTATTTCCGTTCCATAAAACGTTATCTCTGTCGCACAGAAACACACCCTTACGCCTTACGAAGCCGAAATTAGCCGATTGCTTCTTTCCAAAGGTCGATGTGCAACATTTATCGACGTTAGATGTACACTATCAAAACCCTCTTTTAATCTTCTTTTTTTTTAATTACAGATTGTTAAAGCAGTAAAGAACATGATAGTGAACATGGTAATGTTCATAGATGAATTGGGGGCCTATGGCGGGGCATTAGGCATACTGGCTTATATAATACTACTTGAACGATTGAAGCGAAAAGCCAGTTCAAAGGAGGAGGAACTTTTGTATCTGTTCACTATCACACATTCCGTAGAGTAAGTAACTTTTTAACTGATTAAATTAATAATCGGCCAAGTGTGTGTTGGGCTTGCGTACAAAGGGTTCCGTACCATTATGTTTCGTAATATGCGAGCCCTGCTTAATTTTTTATTTATTATGCTTTTAGTATTTGTTTTCACAGATAATTTTACGATGCCTTCCAACATTGTAAATTTATTACAATGTTGGTATTGTAAACTGCTTAGTTATTATAGTTAATGAGATACGGCCTGGTGAGAGACAGAATGAAATATGCCAATGTTTGTCCTCAATTTGCGGTTTTGTGCGTGATTCACCGTCGAATTAGTGTAGTGTTGTGCTGAAATCCAAGGTGTTTAGTGCTGAAAATAGAACACATGAACAAACTGTACTCGACTTAATAGAAGGCATTAAGAAATGTGCTAATGGGCGCTTTCTCAGAGACTTTAAGTAATTAATAGTTTATGTTAAAGTAATACTATTTATTTGGTGCCAGCTGCCCTACCCGCTTGCAAAGGAGTGGATTTTTATATCATGTTTAGTAAATAAAGTAAATGTACAGAATCGTTAATTATTAAAGGCTAAAGGCACTGAATCCCACAACGCAGGATGTATGTACCTTGTGTGGGATTCAGGAACACATGCTTATACTTTTAAGCCTATTTATTTAGTATTAGTTTATGTGTCGATATACAAAAATGTGTATACATGTGTATAATGTTTTGTTCAATAAAGAACTCAGTAAAAACGTGAGTAAAAAGTGAAAATAAGGTATATTTTTTTAAGTATCAAATAACTTTGTGTTTTTTTAAGTATCAAATAGCATTGTGTATCAAATAACTTAGTGTTTTTTTTACTATCAAATAACTTTGTGTTTTTTTAGTATCAAATAACTTTGTGTTTTTTTAGTATCAAATAACTTTGTTTTTTTAGTATCAACTAACTTCTTTCACATAATTTTGTGTTTTTAGTATAAAATAGATTTGTGTTTTTATTAGTATCAAATAACTTTGTATTTTTAGTATCAACTAACTTCTTTCACATAATTTTGTGTTTTTAGTATAAAATAGATTTGTGTTTTTATTAGTATCAAATAACTTTGTATTTTTAGTATCAACTAACTTCTTTCACATAATTTTGTGTTTTTAGTATAAAATAGATTTGTGTTTTTATTAGTATCAAATAACTTTGTATTTTTTTTAAGTATCAAATAACTTTGTTTTTTGTAGTGCCCGTCATGTGCTTCTGAAATCGATGGAACAAGACACGGGCTACAAAAAAATCGTAAATCATTCGTCGCCGAGATTCGTAGCCGTGCTAAATATATTGAAAGAATATAATCCGGCGATATATGAAAAACCGGGAGGTAAAATTTTTATACTTGCCACTAAAGTGAAAATTCTGTGTATGTTTGATGCTTCTTGCAATTCTGGCCCTCGCATTGATGCAGTTGTGATTACAGCAGTTGTGTTAGCAACCATAATACGAGCTAGAAATGGTTCAGTATGGGGCTAACCAGCCGTGTGTGAAAGTGTTAAAAAAAAAAAAAAAAAAAAAAAAAAAATAACACACTGCATAACACTTCAATCACTTTTTGTATACTTTGAATGGGCTTGCGCTTGATCGCAATTCACCTGATGGTAAGCGATATTGTAGTCTAAGGTGGAGCACGATTGCCCAGAAGAATCCGTTTCACTATTGTCTTGAAAACCGCTAGATTATAGTTATCGGCTTTGCCTTCAATGTGTCTTTGACAATTATTTATTCGTGCCCTAGGCAGATATCCCCTATAAGCATAAGCAACCCATTATACGTTCCCTCTGCTGATACTCTGGGCCTTCTCTCACGAGGAGAGAGATATAGGCCATCAATCCACCACGCTGGTCAAGCTTGGCGGATACACACGTCTTCAGATATTGTGGTCCCAAACGTGTAGGTTTCCTCGCGATGTTTTCCTTTACCGTAAAGCGAGTGTGAATCCACACATAACTTAAGAGATAAACAAGAGAAAGAATTCAGTTCATTCAATCATACGTTTGCCTACCACACTCGCTTATATATATGTAGATATCTTCATATTGGAGCCAATACTTCCAAGGTAAAGCGCCGCGGTTCCTGTAAGTAAACCCAAAGTGTAAGTATTAAGTAGTAAATAAGTAAAAACTGGCAGGAAATAGCAATAGATCGTAATAAATGGAAAGAGGGGTAGAAAGGCCTTTGCTCTTCAATAGGACAATACAGGCTCATAATAATAATAATATTAAAACGTTATGGTTTCAGTTCTGCTTCGAGTGAACCACGCAAAAAAACCGCTTTCCGCGATCATATTCACACAGCAAAGGTTCTCAGCTAAAGTGGTTTACAACCTCTTGAAAGATGTGAAAGAGGTAAACCCAGAAGAGTTCGGCTTTTTAAAACACGACTTTTTGGTCGGTTTTAACATAAACCCCATGAAATCAACGAGGGAACAGCACTATTACAAGAAAGCTAGTCAAAAAGCGCTGCTTATGTTTGGCAGAAAGTAAGTAAAATTAAAAATAAAACATTATTACAGGGGCGGTGGGTCTTCTTTCGTAATTAATGAGGTAAAGGCCGTGCAAACCGAATATAGGATATCATTGAAAAGTATCTGATACCTAATGTCAAGAAGTAATGCCAAACCATTACAAATAGTTATCCTGAACATGCCTAAATTGCGATTTAAACAATTTTGAGTCAAGATGACCACCAACAATTAATTTGATAAAGACAGCCATCTTTTTTTTAAATAACAATAAAGCAATCAAAAAATAACCAATGAAATTATAATTTAACTATAAATAACTTTTTTTTTATTATAATAAAATAAAATAGGTGCTGAACTAGACATTTTTGTTACATAAAAACAAAAATAAAATTTCAGCACCTACATTATTAAATATCATTAGAAGAACATACCAACAATATCACTAGATAACACAACATCACTAGAACATTCATTTCACGTCTGTAAAAGCTTGATTTTCTTTTTACATGTAAGATTATTTTTAAGTCCGTTCTGCTGAACCGTGCGGACACATTATACCTCTGTCTTTTGCTAGCGCCTTGTCCCGCGTCCCCGTGGTGAACATCGCTAAATTATGAAACTATGTAGCGACGACGGTCTGCCTGCATCTAGCAAAGGGACATCCCCCCGGACAGATTTTGTGTCCGGAGACGGCCGTCCGACGGTCATGCATTATAACTAGGACCAGTCGTAAGCGCATTGTAAATACCGCTTGCGCGATCCAGAACGAGCGATCTGATTGGTATCGGGCGATGAAGTGCGACAGAGACGCCACAAGACGTTGCTGGCATCGACCACTGGCAATGTTGGTTGGACGAACATTACCTGTGTTACAATCTTCTTTGTAATGTGGGTAAAACAACTAGTAAACTTATTATTAATACTTGTTTCGTTTTCAGTGATCTAAACTGTCTGATTTCGACAAGCGTAATTGAAGAGGGTCTGGACGTCCCACAATGCTTACTGGTGCTGCGTTACGACGCGCCATTGGAATACAGATCGTATATTCAGAGCAAAGGTACGATATTTATTGTTTTTCTTGCTATACAGAATATTTCAACGGGTGACCTAAGCTTGTCTGATGTTAAACTACTTGAAGTATGTTTGTGAGTGTGTCAAGAGATAAGGATGTTTCAGAAGATAAAATGAACTTAACAAAGTGTGGCCTTATTGAAGAAAAATATAAAGATCAAGGTCTTCTTATTCCGAAAATAATTTAATACGTAAAATGTAATTTAATATAAATGTTATTAAATGACAATAAGTTACTTAACCGAGTTTAATAATGAGAATTTTCGTACCACACAAAGGTTTTTTTTTTCAAATTTAATCATTAACATTTTACAATGTGTCTTAATTGACTCGAATCAATTTGTATTTTCCAAAACTCTTTTTGAACCTTATAACATTAAGGTATCTTCTTATATTGTTTAAAAAAAATTATTGCCTATTTTCAGGGCGAGCGCGCAGCAAAGACGCCAGCTTTGTGATAATGGTGCCGTCGTCAAATCAAAGGAAATTCCAAAAGAACTATCAAGATTTCCAGCGCATCGAGCAGTATATTCAAAGGGTAAATTATTATTATTATTGTAGTACAATGTGTTACAGCTTCGCTTATCAACCGACAAGTTGGTGGCCAAACGTATGTATATAAATCCTACTAATATTATATAGCCGAAATTTTGTGTGTTAGTTTGCTACCACTTGACGCTTAACATAATCAGCCCCCTATACGTTCCCACTGCTGGGACTCGGGGCCTTCTCTCATGAGGAGAGAGATATAGGCAATAATCCACCACTAGCATGCCATCGAACTAGCATGCCTTGTCTGTCTACCACCAACACCTTGGTCTTCGCCTTGTTAATGGTGAGGCCAACTAATTCACTTGCTTTCTCTACTCTAGAAAGAAGCTGAGCCAGTTCTTGCTCTGATGATGCAAACAGAGTAGTGTCATCTGCGTATCTCAAGTTGCTTATTCTCTTCCCACCTATGACAATACCACCTTCCCAGCCATCCAACGCTCTCCTTATGATATATTCGCCATAGATGTTAAAGAGAATTGGGGATAAAATACACCCTTGTCTAACGCCTTTTTGCGGCTTGAAAGGTCTCGACAGGACGTTATTCACCTTTGCCACTGTGCTTCCATTCCGATAAAGGTCTGCGATAAGAATGACGAGATGCTCTGGTACACCCATTTCTAACAAAATGTTCCACAAACACTCCCACCTTACACAAAAGCTTTTGAGTAATCAACGAAGCACATCAGCATTGGAATGTTGAACTCACGACACTTTTCTATAATTTGTCTGACATTCACAATCTGTTCCCTTGTTCCTCGTCCTTTAACAAATCCCGCTTGTTCTTCTGGTATTTGCCACAGCATATCGCTTTAAGGCGTTCGTTAATGACGTACAGTAGAACTTTGCTCGCGTGGGATATGAGCGCTACAGTCCGGTAGTTCCCGCAAGACTTGGTTGATCCTTTCTTGTGCAGTGGTATAAGAATAGATTCCTGCCAGTCACTGATCCACTCGCCATTTCTCCAAATCCGATTGCAAAGGTTTTGTATAATGCATATTCCGTCATCTCCTATGAGCTTCAGATTTTCGGCAAAAATACAGTCGCTTCCGGCCGATTTATTACAATTGAGCTTTTTCAAAGCAAATTCTACCTCTGATTTTAAGATGTCTGGCTCATGAGTAATGTTGGATACGCTTTTTGATACTTGACGCTTAAATGGCTGGATTAATACAGGCTATTTTTATCCCGGATTAACCCGGGTGCAAAGTAAGTAATACAAAAGTTTAACCTTTGCTCTAAGCCAACAAACAAAAGTTGAACCCGGGTGCCACCCCGGGGCGCAGCTAGGATCTTGTCAGGAAAATTTCAGAGCTCTACTGAAACATAATTATTTTCTATGTAGATGTTAGTTGGCAGCACAGAAGACAGAGATGCGCCTACGCAAGAAGATATTCAAGAGAATTTGTACGATGAAGACGAAATCCCACCTTACATCACAGCTCAAGGGGGTAAGTTGAATAAATACTAGCAATTCTGCGAACAGACATCGTGAACGTATTTTTAAGATTCTGTACCTAATTGGTAAAAACGAGATACTATTAGTAAGCTTGCGCTGTCTGTCTGTCACCAGGCTGTATCTCATAAACCGTGACAGTTTTAAAGCTAAATTTTGTCATAAATTATGTAAATTCGGTGCCACTATAACAACAAATAGCCAAAATATAAAAAAGAAATTATTAAGGGGGGTCCCCATACTATGACTTTTAAAATAGATTTTAAAAAAATATATCCTTTTTCATGCATTCAGGGAGCGGCGACAATGGTAAGTTTAAACAGGTGGATATAAGTATAGTCTTTGAAATTGATTCTCAGAATCGACATAAAACTGCGTGATTTCTTCACCCTTTCCACGCCCCTTTTGTAATCTGACTGCATATAGGCCTAGGCAATATATTACATGCCGTCCAGTCATAAGTTAATATCCACAGCGGAATTTTGTCAATTTTATCATTACTGAAGTATAAAGAAAGAAGAGAAGACAAAGATCGAATGATAAGTTTTTTAATGATAATAAGTTTATTTAAGTCTAAATAGCATCCATATCTGGTAAGATCAAAAGCAGAAACAGTGGTCCAGATAATAAATATCAAAAATCTAAGTGAAGGTGCGGCTACAATAGAAGACGGCCAACAGTGTTAGATTATTATATACTTATTCCATAGACTAATAAATACAATAGACGGTCAACCTCTTGTTGAAAATCGTACTACGTGTATCATTTGATACGCGTATGTCGGGCTAAATGCCAGAAGGCCACCACTACCGACTAAAACCTCACGATGGACTCCTCACCGGAAAAGGCGGGGTGAGGTTCCGCTCCTCGCATTAACTCACCACCCCGCCCACCTCGGCGAGCCTGTGAGACTACTCCTCAGGGGATGACTCCCCTTGCAGTGCACCACGTGTGCGCAACCACCTCGGGGACCGTAAGTGCAATGGACGCCGGACAACCCCAGTCCGACGTCCTAGGTCCCCGCAACGTGTCAGGTCTGTAACGTATTTCTCTATACTGGTCGTTTTTTTCCAGGTCGACTCTCATCAGTGTCAGCAATAAGTCTGCTCAACCGCTACTTCTCAATGCTACCTCACGATCAGTTCACGTTGATTACTCCCGCATGGGTGCAGGAGAAAGTAAAGGATAAATACGGACTGTGGAGCTTGCAACAAGTCACCATTATAATGCCGCTATCATGCCCCGTCAAAGATGCTATCAAGGTAAGTGAACCGAAGTGAGTAACGCCTGTAGCTCGGCTAACTAAGGTGATCTGACGCGATCATCGACGTTAAGTAACGGTCGCACATCCTTTAGATTGGTGATTGCACATGTGCACTGTCGTTTACAAAGTGGCATTTTCGTCTGGGCGCTACCGTGGGTCGGATGATCCATAGGTACCGGCTGTTAGTCTTAGTACAAGCTGTCGTTAAACCATGTCAGAGGCTTTTGGGTGGATTGAAAACTCTATACCACGAGTTTGACCACTTTCCCCATACAAAGAATAAAAACAATTGAACAGTGCTATCAGGATAAGTGAAAGATGCTATCGAGATAAGAAAAAAAGGAATCAGCTGCTAGATGAGAATGCGAAAAAAGATAATTGGACAGATACTAAAAAATTCAGTCTCAGAAAAAAGATATAATAGTAGGTAAAAATTTACCGAACTCAGCTATAACGTTAGAAAAGAGTTTTTGTGACTGTTTTCTGTCTGATCTGATTTGTTAGTAAAATAATAAAAGTGAGGTTTACTTAATTTTTAATATCATAAATCAAAGTCAAAGTCGCTTTATGAACTAACTAGATAAACAAGTATTTGTTTAATATTTTACGTCAGGTAATTAGTATAATCCTAATCTCTATTTTTCTTCTTTCTTTTTCTTTGAGTTGTGGAATAGATTGGCGAAGAGAAAAAATCAAGCCGAACAATTCAAGACATAGACTATAGTAGACATAATTTAAACATTAGAAGGATATTATATACGGGTTATATTCACAGAGCGACCCATATACAAATTTGAAGACTGCAAAGCGCTCGGCGGCATTAAACGCTTGCAAGAAACTGCATCAGAGTGGAGAATTAGACGCTGTCACGTTACTGCCCCTTAAATATGCGTAAGTTGAGCAGCTTCTTCTTCATCTCTACCATTTCCCACTAGGTCGGGTTGGCACAGCCTGTTTTTCGCTTCCACGACACTCTATCAGCCGTCATCTCCACATTCACTCTCTTCTCATTCATATTCTCCTTCACACAGTTCATCCACGTCTACTTTGGTCGACCTCTACTTCCGCTACTTACAATCATATCCATTCTTCTCCTAGTCACATACATCTCCTCTCTCCGCATTACATGTCTGTACCACGCTAACCGTCCACTCTTCACTTTCTCTGACACAGGTGCCACTTTCAAACTTCCTCTAATATACTCACTTCCTACCTTGTCCATTCTTGTTAGTCCACACATCCATCGCAACATTCGCATCTCTGCCGCATGCAATCCTTTCGTCGCCCAACACTCGGATCCATACAATACGACAGATCTAATGATCGCTTTGTAAATTTTCCCTTTAATCATACCAACATCATCGTTAAATCGTACTGACACACTGCGAAGGCATCAATGCCCCATGTATGGGTCAATTTTAAATCTAGTTTTGTATTGACAAATAAAGCAAACATATAATTATTTATTAGAATTATTTTAAACATATATGTGTAACATCAACAGAATATACTGTAGCTCTGAACTGATATATATGAAATATCATTACCAGTAAGTAGTAAGGTATATGATTAATATTATCATTCTACTACAACAAGACATGATCAAATGACAGATGGGCAGAGATAAATTATAAGGGACTACGGAATCTTGAAAAAGCAATAACAGTTCAGACGAATTGAGAACCTCCTACATTTTTTGATGTAGGTTAAAATAAATTATATTATCTTATCTTATTATTTAACATCATAATGAACTGCTTTTTGTTTGTTTAAACCGCAGGCCGTATCAAGTAGCCTAGTTATAACATAAGTTTATTTTCAGATTCATGGATTACAGTAGCCGTGTTATAAAATGATTCTATGTATGGCCGATCCGTGGATTGCAGTAGATATGTTATAAAATGATTTTATTCATGACATATTCATAAATTACAGTAGCTATGTTATGAAATGATTTTATGTATGGCCGATCCGTTGATTACAGTAGCTATGTTATAATATGATTTTATGTATGGCCAATCCGTGAAATGCAGTAGCTATGTTATAAAGTGATTTTATTTATGACAGATTCGTAAATTACAGTAGCAATGTTATAAAATGATTTTATATATGACAAATTCGTAAATTGCAGTAATTATGTTATGAAATGATTTTATCTATGACAGATTCGTAAATTAATACAGCCATGCTATGAAATGATTTTATCTATGACAGATTCGTAAATTAATTCAGCCATGCTATGAAATGATTTTATCTATGGCAGATCCGTTGATTACAGTAGCCATGTTATAAAATGTTTTTATGTATGGCCGATCCGTGAAATGCAGTAGCTATTTTATAAAATGATTTTATCTATGACAGAGCCGTGGATTACGACGACAAAGACATAAGAGAGTGTATGCCAAACTGGCCTTGGGACGGTCGACCGGACGAAGAAATTGAGGAGGCTCCCAAACCAGGCAGCAAGAAAAACATGCGCTGTCATAAAATCGAGGTGAGTTTAAGTATTTATATGACACACTAATGATTCATATATTTATATAAAGAAATTCCAAAGGTTTCCAAACTAGTTCATAACTGTATGACGGAAGCCGATGTCTGCTCCCCGTCGTAGGACGTAAAGTACATAAATGTCAGAAACTTTTCAAAAAGGGAAAGAAAAACTTCGTTGGCGTAATGATTACCATGCCGGACTGCCAAACAGAAGGTTCCGGATTTGATTCCCGGCACGGCCAACATCTTTGTGCTGAACTAAATTTGTTGGCTGTCCGTCTGGGTGTTAAATATGTATAAATGTATATATAGTATATCAGTTGTGTTAGCAACCATAATACGAACTAGAAATGGTTCAGTATGGGATTAACCAGCCGTGTGTGAAATGTGTAAAAAAAAATAACTTTTGAACTATTACTCGATTCAATTAAAAAACATTTAAAAGTTTGCTTCCTCTTTTTTACACACATTAGAGGCAGGCGAGAGGAGATGTCATAAACTTTGAAATGTTGTCTGTATTGACTCAAGATAAAACTAAACTACGAGTAGCCTACATTTTAATTACAATACAATACATTACAAGTAACTTAAAAGGGGGCCCTAGGTGCTAGACAAGTAACTTTTACTTTAAGGCTTTAGAACTTCAACTTTCGACACCTGAGCTTTGCCACTTAGCTCATACGAAGAAGAAAAATACCATTTCAGTTTTCCTTGAGCCTACGAGAACACTTTCTATATACAGTGTAAACGTAGCGTGACTCGATTTAACGACAAACTCTCTAAAGCGTCGAAATCAATTGGCTTTAGTTGGTTTAGCTTGTATTCCAAACAATGATACATTCTCTCCATTTAACGACCACTCTCTATAACGCCTTAAAACGCGCAGTCCCATCATTGTCGTTATATAGAGTACATTCTTCCATCATTGTCGTTATATAGAGTACCTACACTGTACAATAAAAGATTTTATTGATACCTACTTCTAAGTAACTCGGTTTCCTAAAGAAGAAAAGTTCTTTAATCGTTTCGTGTGTTAGTTCAAAATAAACTTACCGTTTCAGTTTCCCGAAAGCCTACGAGAATACCTTCTATTATATACAATTAAAGATTTTATTGATACTTCTAAGTAACTGGTTTCCTAAAGAAGAAAAGTTCTTTAATCGCTTTGTGAGTTAGTTCAAAATAAACTTACCTTTTCAGTTTCCCGAAAGCCTACGAGCGGTGCCTGGATCGAACCGATACTACCTGCACATCATCAATCTCACAACCGCATTTCCTGAACCAAAGGAATCCCGTGAAAAGGCATTATACAAGTTCATAAAAGCGCAAGAAGGCTTCGGCTTGCTCACACAGCAACCTCTGCCCAAAGTATGTGCGTTCCCAACATTTCTGATCGTTGGAGAAGTGACGACGGAAATTCAAATGAACTATGCAGTCATTGAACTGAACAAAAGTATGCTCGAGATTGTGAAAAGGTAAATTGAAAGTTAATTTACAAAACACTTAGCATGTTGTCTTTCTTCGTGCTTTGACTGTCAGATAACTATGAGTAGTATAGCTGGAATTTATTTAAAAAAAACCCTAAAAAGAAAACGAACTAAATTAAGAATCATTGTTATTTTTGCTTAAAAACAAAAATGATGAAAACAAGTTTTTTTACAGATTCCACTTCTTCTTATTCGAGCAAGTGCTATCCGTTGCGAAGAGATTCGTTGTTTTCGAGGGAGTTGAGAACTGCGTGTATTGCGTGCCAGTTAAAGGGGCCGACGGCTTCGACATCGACTGGCGAACGATGCAGGTCCACCGTACACTGCCACCTTTCGACGTGCCACAGTTAATGGTAACTATTTTATTGCTTTATTGAATAAAATAGCTCTGTGAAATAGTGAGCTTGCTGCTAAAACGACTGTATTTTTTTTAATTCTTGTACTTCCGATTTACAAGTCGGAGACCTATTTTACATTTTTTTTTTAATATATATATATATTTTTTTATATACACATTCACACACGGCTGGTTAGCCCCATACTGAACCATTTCTAGCTCGTATTATGGTTGCTAACACAACTGATATACTACATATACATACACATATTATATATACTTAAATACATATTTAACACCCAGACCCACAGCCAACAAATTTAGTTAAGCACAAAGATGTTGACCGGGCCGGGAATCGAACCCGGAACCTTCTGATTAGCAGACCGGCATGGTAACCTTTACGCTAACGAGGTCGTTATTCCTTTCAAACCAGTTCTCACTTGTATGCCTGTCGTACTTGCATTCTCCATACTTTTTCTTTCTCTCATTCATCATCTTTTGTTCTCAATTTTAGTCTAAATCTGGCTAGGTACTAACTTAACCCAGCCGGCGAGACTGAAGTATACTAGATGGTTCCAGTCTCCCGGCCTCATGGCGCAAGGAGAGAACACCTTGGAGGTTTTAGTCGGTAGTGGTCGCCACTCTGGCACCGAGTCCGACATACCCCGCCGCCTCCCCCGAGGATTGGCGGGCATGCGTAAGAGCATTTCCTCCATATAAAAAAAAAAAGGTACTAACTTAGCTATCAAATTTTTGCAAGGTTGTGGGATGGATTGAATATACAGGCAACATAGGCTATATTTTGTTTCTCTTTGCAACTTAGATTTCTTTAGCGATAGCCCGTGCGAATCCGGGACGATCTGCTAGTGACTTATAATAATAATATTACGTTTTATTTCAGGAAAGAAAATCCCTAAGCGTGACCGAAGAGTCGTACACCGACTGCGTGGTGACACCTTGGTACCGGGGCTGCATAAATCCTGACCGGTAAATAATCTTAATATATATAAATCTCGTGTCACAATGTTTGTCCTCAAAGGACTCCTAAACCACTTAACCGATTATAATAAAATTCGCACATGTGCAGTTCGATGCAACTTGAGAGATAGGATAGTTTAAATCTCAGATTATGGTCGCGGTTTTAATTTATTGCTAATTATTTTCTGTTATTATTTGACAGTCACAATTATCTGTTAACTCCAAATGATTCTAACAGATGTCGACACCTTTCGACTGGGTTGAGTAAGTAATCAATAGATGGCGCTGCTATGGTAAATCTACGAACGTGTCATATAAGCTACACATTCTATTTCTTATACCCCTAAGTGAGGCAAAACAACGTTTGCCGGGTCAGCTAGTATACATTATATTTAACCTCAACACATAAACAATGTGTATCCCTAAACGAAAGAGCAACTTACTTCTTTGTTACATATTTTCACAAACAAAAGCAACTACAGTAGAAACTCCATTATCCGGCCCTCAGTTATACGGATTCGCGAGTATCCGGACTACAAAAATAGAATAGAATATCATTTATTCGTCATAACGTATCCTAATTATTACAATTTAGATGTTAAATAAAAGGATAACAATACGTTCTCATCAAGTTCACATTGATACATTAATTATGCCTTATATTATGAATCTTCTGAGGTACATTTGTACCTGACGGCTCAAAAAGAGGGTGACGTTTATCGAGTGTATACTTTTGTGTGTATGAACGAGTATGTCTGATTTTTTGTTTATTAAGGTATGTTTTTGAGCCGCGCGGTAGTTTCATACGAGTAACGTTGCTTAACTCGACTCAGTAGCTCATACTCAACACGTATTTCACAAGGCATCTTTAGGAAGTGTTGACTCTTAGAACTAATACGGCTCAAAAGTCAGTTGTTTTACGGGGGTTTTCTTAATCTTTTATTTATATTTGTTTCAGATACATAGTATCGAAGGTGTTGGAGTACATGACGCCTCAGTCACATTTCGACTCTGACTGCTACCTGACTTATGCAGATTACTATTCCACCAAATACAACCTGGATGTGGTCGGGCCTAAGGACCAGCCGTTGCTTGAAGTAAGTCTACTTCTTCGAATGAGTTAAGAGGCCAGAATCTGGTGTTAAAGGTTTTCAAGCTGTCCAAAGCTTAGCTTAACTATTGCTTGTACTAAGACTAACAACCGAGCCCTATATAAGTTAACGTGTCATTCTCAATAATTTAACTTTTCAAAAAAGAGTCTTTAACACGACACGATTACCGCATCGACCGTTGCTTAACTTCGGTGAACTAGAATAACCCTAAAAACATTAATACCCTAGTATAAAAACTCATACAAAATAATTCATTATAGTTTTTATTTATGCCATTTTTTATTGATAATGCAAAATATATATAATAAAAACATTCGTACGTAGTTTTTAATTTTGGATTTCTTACTATATTTCTATACTCAGTTTGGTACCAATCAGAGACATCAATATGAGAAAAACATTCAATTCATTAGATGTTTAATTTATTTTTATCAATAAAAATGGCAAATTTAATAACTAAAACGGACAAAAGTTTTTTTTTTTGCATTTTTTTTTTTTTTGATAATTATATAAATAAATTAAATGAGTTTTTTTGATAAGTAACCCTTAATGCGCAAGCCCCGCTTCGCGCTTGGCAAGTTATTATTTTTATTCATTTCACCGAAGCTTTCTAACTTACTAATTTTAGGTGCGCAACATAAGCTCACGAATGAACTGCTTGCTACCCCGAGCCGCCACCATCCGCGCGTTCACGGATAAGCAGAAAAAAGTAATATCGGCGTCGCAAGGTGACGACAAACTGCGCAACTTCAACGAGATTTTCGTGCCGGAGTTCTGCATTAAATACGACTTCCCCGGCGTGCTGTGGTACAAAGCTATGATGCTGCCTAGCATTCTACACAGGTATGTCAAATTAAAAAAAAATACGGATGCGAAGCCTGGACACTTACACATAAAGAGGAAAGAAAACTTCTAGTTACCGAGCGTAAGGTGTCCCGGAAAATTCTTGGGCCAGCCAGAATATAGGATGGGAGTTACAGAGTAAGAGAAATCAAAGAATTGGAAAACCTTGTGGCAAAACTTAACATAGGTGAAAGTAAAGCACATCGGCTCCGTTGGTTCGGCCACGTGGAAAGGATGGAAGTGGATCGGGCTGTGAGGCGAGCGTACTTGGGACGACTAATTGGCCGACGTCCGGTTGGTCGTACCAAGTATCGCTGGGAAGACCTAGTGCAGCAAGACCTGAGCGCACTTTATGCCACAGACTGGCAGGAGACAGCACAGGACAGACTGTCGGAGGCTAGGATCCATTTGGGGTTAGCGAGCAATTATAGTTAGTTAGTTATGTCAAATTTAGTATATTTTTTTTTCCAAGGTGTATCATCGAAACCCTTTTTTCGTACCTTAAGGTAAAAATGGGACCCTAATACTAAGCCATCTATCAAGTATATCTATCACCAGGATGTATTATCATACATCGTGATAGCTAGATAGCTAAATTTTTGCAGATTGTGTATTTCCAGTGCCGCTAGAAAATAAAAATAAATTAAAATATTAAGGGCTGTCCGGAGGGATACTTTTTACTCAATGGAGGCAGTCCATCGGCACTCTATAAGATGAAGAACAAAAATAAACATTATTATATTTTCTTTTATATTTAAAAGTGAATTTATTATAAGTGATTGAGTGTAGCTGCAATCTCATAGGTAATTCTAATTTATTATTAAAGTTAGATTATATCAATAGTTAATAGTTGACTATAAAATTTGCTTCTTAATCATATATATTTTTCAGGATGCAAATGCTATTGACTGCGCAGGAGTTGATGATGGAAATCGGTAGTAAAATCAATTACGGGACCGGAATCTTACCCAAAAGTAAGTACCACTTACTTTCACTGTTCGGTAATATTTATAAATATATGAAATAAAACTGGTAACTGTTCTAATCTATTTTCATTGATTTATTAGGATTTGTATTCTAGAACTAAACATGCTATAATTGACTCGCGTCAATAATGAAGAAAAGATTTCCGAGTTTTCTTTCTCTTGCTCACTCTTGCTCTTACATTAGGTTAAGCAAGAGAGAGGACACGATCTTTCGAATGATTTCATTATTAACTTGAGTTATATAAAAGCGAGTGTGGCTCGGTGGTAATAACGTCTGCTTTTCATTCAGGCGGCCCCTGGTTTGATCAAGGCCCTACACCAATGACTTGTTTTTCAAGATATGTGTGAATTTTCACTCGCTTTACGGTGAAGGTGTGAAAAATATCGTGAGAAAACCGGCATGTTTGAGGACCACAATACCCGAAGACGTGTGTTATTTGCCAACCCGCACTTGGCCAGCGTGGTGGATTATGGCCTATATCTCTCCTCGTGAGAGAAAGCCCCGAGTCTTGGCAGTGGGAAAATATAGTGGGCTGCTTATGCTATATAATAATGTTTCAGCACAAAATTGGTTGCCGATAGAAGTGGATATGACAATCGCGGTCAAATCATTGCTGTCTAACATCGAGCAGCGCGACTCACGCGCATTGGCTGTGGACAGGTATTCTACAAATATAATAAATGCGAAAGTTTTTTTGTGTTTGTATGTTTGTTACTTCTTCACGCTCAAACGGCTAAATCGATTATAGATAGAAAGAATCGAAGATCAAAGATAGAGACCTTGGATTAACACATAGGCTTGCTTTTTATCCCGAAAACAATTGTGGTTCCCGTGGGATACTTGCGTAACTTCAAAATAATTAATAGCGCAAGCCTATTAACTATAAATTAATATTGACCACAACTCACCTGATGTTAAGTGATATTGCAGTCTAAGATAAAGCGCGCTTGCCTAGAAGAAACCGGTTCACTTTTGCCTTGAAGACAGTAAGGTAGTTCAGGTAGTAAAGTAAGTAAGGTAGTTCAGGGATTACTTGTGATTAAGGCGTCTAGACAATCAACTTTTGTTCTACAACATTCGATTTTTTTGTAAAAAAAGTCACTCATACGTACATTATACCGCGTGGCAACTAACTTCTTGTATGGCAAAGCTGATGTTTAATCAAGAATTCTCAAGAAACTTTTGACGACCTCGTTGGCGTAAAGGTTACCATGCCGGTCTGCTAATCAGAAGGTTCCGGGTTCGATTCCCGGCCCGGTCAACATCTTTGTGCTTAACTAAATTTGTTGGCTGTGGGTCTGGGTGTTAAATATGTATTTATATATAATATGTATGTATGTATATGTAGTATATCAGTTGTGTTAGCAACCATAATACGAGCTAGAAATGGTTCAGTATGGGGCTAACCAGCCGTGTGTGAAAGAGTAAAAAAAAAAAAAGTAGTTTGACTAGACACACATAAGACGCCGACGACCTTGTTGGCGTTATGGTTTCTATGCCGGACTGCCAATCAGAAGGTCCCGGGTTCGATTTCTGGCACGGCCAACATCTTTGTGCTGAATTTGTTAGCTGTTGGTCTGGTTGTTAAATATGTATATATATAAAGTAATTATATACGTATATGTACAATATCAGTTGTGTAGCCATATACCATAATAAAAACTGGAAATGGTTTAGTATGGGGATAACCAGCCGTGTATGAAATGCGTCCTAATATTTATTTATTTATTTACGTCCTTAAAAGGTTTTTTGGACTAGTAGTTACAGTAGTAACTAATACTGTAAAGATATTGTCTAGTTTGCCTCGGAGCAAAGCTAGCCAGTGCCTCTTGCTACGCCCTATTACACGTACATATAACATACATGTAACATAGCCTTATGTCATACATGTGTTGCAAGCAAATAAATAAACTAAACTAGTACCAAGACACGTTTGAACAAATTTAGCAAATTTCTGAGACAACCATAATGTTACAGGATTAACCAACCCACTACAGGAGATCCTTCGATGCCCAGATTAAAGTCCATGAAGGAAAGTTTGTACGACCTGAAAAGGAATAAAATCGACAAGGAATATCCTTGGGAAGTGAGTACTTGTGTTTTTTTACTGTACATCCAATAGGATCCAACTAAAAGTCTGTTCAACGAGTCAAGCAAATGCTATGACTATGCTCCAACAAATAAGGCGCCAGAAATTATTTATCTCTCTATTAGGTCGACTCGCTGAACATACTTATAGAATCAGATATGAAGGTTCACCAAGATTCTCTAAAAATCTAGGATAGAATCAAACATAAACATTTAATACAAACATTCAATATAAGCTACTAATTATAAGTAATTCGTAAAACTATTTTATTAGTCCATTGAAAAGCTACATTTGGGGTTGCGTTTTTTAAGAAACGCACTTTTTTTATGTGTAGGGGCCACCCTTGTCCCACGGCCGCTATCTTGAAAATAGGGGTTGAATTGGTTTTTACGGTACACATAAAAAAAAAAACGTTCTCTAAAAAACGCAAGGTAAGGCCTAAAAATGTAACAATTCAATGGACTATATATTAACATATAAATTATTTAAGATTAGTAATATTAGTAATTAATATTATTTGGACTCTAAAGTCGCTTGTATTCTTCAAAGGTACACGAAGAGCCAATGGACATCGAGCGTAACATCAGCCATGCGACGGTGATGGACATAGAAGTGTACGATGAATTCGTGTCGACCATTATGTCGGTGAACAACGAGCCCGGAGTGCTCGCACCGGTGCGGGCCGCGCCGGTCCAACCTAACGCCATCAAGCCGGCGCCGCCCAAGTGAGTAGTATATCACTTGTGTTAGCAATCATAATACAAACTAGAAATGGTTCAGTATGGGGTTAACCAGCCGTGTGTGAAAAAAAAGAATCCATATAATGACAATAATGTTGTAGGGAACCTTATATCTTTTTCTTTTAATCTTATATATTTACCTACACAACAACTTACATATTTAGACGACCTCGTTAGCGTAAAGGTTACCATGCCGGTCTGCTAATCAGAAGGTTCCGGGTTCGATTCCCGGCCCGGTCAACATCTTTGTGCTTAACTAAATTTGTTGGCTGTGGGTCTGGGTGTTAAATATGTATTTATATAATATGTATGTATGTATATGTAGTATATCAGTTGTTTTTTTAAATTGTGTTAGCAACCATAATACGAGCTAGAAATGGTTCAGTATGGGGCTAACCAGCCGTGTGTGAATGTGTCCTATTATTTATAAAATTTTATATTTATAATTTACTACATATTATTTATTTATTTGTGTTTATCGATTACCGGCTCGTCCATATGGTCAGTACCGGCGTCACTGGTGCTGTCTCAACCCTAGCCGGATTGGCCGCTATTGTTCGCGCGTCGATGCGCAGGCGCAAGCGAGACGGCATGCTCTAGCCGAAGCGCCGTTCGTTTCCTATCTAAATTTACATGCGTTTTAACCGTACGAAATTATATTGTGCTACCTTTGTGCCTAATTGTTTTGTGCGTCCTGTAGTGTCTCAAAGGGAAGAAACTATATAATATAAATATATATGACGTTAGTTACTCCTGAGATTAATATTGGCTACACACAATAACAGAACACACGAATATAAAGTCCCCGCCACGAGAAGCTATAAATTTTGTAAACAAGTGATCAGAAGTTCACAACATTTTTTTTAAAAGATTTAATCAATTATTATTTAACAAATATTAATTAATGATAATTATTCGTCAGATTCAGATGTTTCCGTTTCTGTGTCAGAATCGTTTTTTTGACGTTTTTTTCGTGGCGAATTTATTTCCTTAGATGTACTGGCTACTGGCTCCATTATACGTAATAACAAATAAAATTAACACAACAATTAAAGTAACAACAATAAAAAAGTGATAACGAAACAATAACAAAATTAACAATAACAACCAGATCCGCGATTTAAGCAAAGCGATGAAACAAACTAGTACGCATTTGAAACTCGAATGACGCGTTTATTTCAAAATGGCGTCCCGATAGTTAACAATCCCTGCGATGGACGCGTTCCGGTACCAAGAAACACAAACGATAGCGTTTTGTGTCGTTAAAGTATGATCCGACTAAATTAAATAGGTTGTTACTTTCATATAACCCGTCTATATTTCATGTCGATTGAATATGGTCAGTTTATTATTATCTCGCAGTATAAAATGTTTACTTAGTAAAAGATGTTTGTTTACAAAATTTATAGCTTCTCGTGGCGGGGACTTTAATATATGGGCGAGAATCCATCACACACCCCCTAATGTAATAAAAATAGGCTACAAAGTAACAAAAATTGTATCTATCTTTCTTTTACAGATACATCGACAAGATACAAATTCTAAACAAGCAACCCACCGGGCGCGGGCCGGAGCTACGCGACGTTCTCTCCGCTCTGACCACGAACAAGTCACACGACGTGTTCAGCTTGGAACGAGCGGAGACTCTCGGAGATTCCTTCCTCAAATTCGCTGCGACCTTATACCTGTACCACAAGTACCCCGGACGGAACGAGGGACAGCTCACTAATATCAAGTGCAAACTCATTAGTAACAGGTAAAGTGTTTTTTCTTTGTTTTGTTATTAGTACCTAATTAGTGCTGCCATCTAGGACGGAAACACATTTAACACTGCAGCCTAAGTGAAAGAATAAGGCTGCGAAATTGCCTTGCATGTCGTAAGTGGCGACTCAAAGGGGCATCAGACTCGAGGGTGTTCGGAGATAGGATTCCGACACACGCTTCATCGAGTCCGGGGTGAACGATGGCGTCGTGTGATCATCGCCGTCGTCGGCGGATTGGTCAGCAAGAGAAGGGCCACAGCGCAGTGCAAGGAGGTCTCCGGAGTGGGGGTCCCCGGAAGAACCCGGAGCCCTCCGTTAAGCACAGAGGCAGGTCACCGGATGGGTTTTAGTGGGTACAAAGCCTACATAACCTGGCTGCGCCTCATCGTAGCCACTTATCTTGTTGAAGTTTCCCCCTCGTCAACAAAAAAAAAGGACGAAAATCCATTACTTTGCTGACCGTCTGTCTGTCCGTCTGATTCAAGGCTGTATCTCATGAACTGTGATAACTAGTGTTAAAACTTTCTCAAATGATGTAAATCTGTTGCTGTTATAACAACAAATACTAAAAACAGAATACTATAATTAAAACAGACGTTTTAAACCTTACATTACAACAAAAAAGTAATATTTTTCTCACTCTTATGATATGCGAGTATTGTTACTTAGTTTGGGTTTGGTAGAAGCTCAAATAAGTAGCGATATTTTGTAAGTTATCACTTGTTCTTACATATTATTGTAATATTTTAATTTAAATTAAATTGTTTTTATATTATGTTTTATGTAATATTTTATGATAACAAGTAAACTGCTACCCAAGGGGTAACCCTTTTGGGTACGGACCCTATAGAAGAATATGCAAACGCTTCACAAGATAACTAATTAATTTGTCTCCAGAAACCTGTACTACGCCGGTGAGCGAATAAATCTTGGTGGACGAATGAAAGTGGACCAATTCAGTCCGAGAAAAGACTTCTTGGTCCCTGGATTCTTTGCGCCGAAACCTGTTGAGGACTTCATACGAAGCAAAAAGGTATGTAGGTAACAACTAATAAAATGAATATTTGTTATAGCCTTTTTATCTATTTCTATCTTAAAATACTGTTCTTCGTATTAGCTAAGTGGTAAAGATCTGTTGTCGAGATTTTTCAAGCCGCCCGAAGGCCTCTAACTTGGCTTAACGACTGCTTGTACCAAGACTAACAGGCAGGACCTATAATTTAACGTGTCATCCGACCCACGGTAGCGCCTAGATGAAATTGTCATTTAAAAACGTCAGTCTAGTGCATGGTCACCCATCCAAACTTTATGGTAAATTATATTGTTATCTTAGGTGAAGCCCAGGAAAATCCTGTTCACTCTAGCCTCAAAAACCGCTAGATGATTTCGGGAAACCATTAAGTGTAAAAAAAATACATACAGTCAAATAAATAAAAAAATCTAAAATGGCCGCCACCACAAAATGCCGGAGGTTTTCTAAATACTTGTAGCTCTAACAGTTTCCTCAGTATTGAGTTAAAACATCGTCTTTATGATTAGACGCAATACGGATATCGCCGCGAGACAAAGGTAGGTAGCAAGAAGTACATCCGTCTGATATGCTAAATAAAGCCGATGCATAAAAAATAAAAATGCAATTACTGCACGCGCATTGTGAAAGGGGAACTGAGTTCTATAAAAAGTATCGTCTGGCATAAAAAGACTCGCATCCGCCGTTTATGAATCTGTGACCTATATTGCGATTTTTTGGTCTTTTTACGATTTCATATCGCAAATCTTATAATAGGGAACCGGAAGTAAAATGTCAATTGTGTTTGTGAGTTGTTACAAAATCTTCACATCCGTTTTTAGATCCTGTTTCAGAAAGTGTAGTGATTTTTATGTCATCTTGGCATGGATGTTAGCGAATTTGTTAAATTCTTGTTAGATTATTGAATTTTTTTTTTTCAAGTTATATTCAAGACAATGTTGTTGATCTTCTTCTTCTTCTTTGTATGAGCTTAGTGGCTAAGCTTTGGAGTCGAGTCGACCACTCAGCTTAACAGCTGCTTGTTTAACATGTCATCCGACACACGACAAGCGTCCAGATGAAAATGACACTCTTGTGCATGGCTACCCATCCAAAGACTGTCCGCATCGACCGTAGCTTAACCTCGGTGATCGCGTCTGATCTCCGATTAGTTAGCCGAGCTACATCATCATCATCGTCAGCCTGTGTCTTCCGACTGCTAGGTACAGACCTCCTCTCTAACACTCCACATCATAGTACATACATAGTACGGTCTTTAGTCAGTTTTCACCAGCTCTTTCCAGCATGCCTAACTATGTCATCTGATCACCGGCCTGGTGGTCTGCCTCTGGTAGAGATCGGTTGATATACAGTGTATACTCCATTTAGACGTTAAATGGAGTATATACTGTATATCAATACTCGATTTAACGACAAACTCTTTAAAGCGTCGAAATCAATTTGCTTTAGTTGGTTTAGCCTGTGTTCCATACAATGATACACACATTTAACGACCACTCTCTATAACGCTATAAAATGCGACTGAGCATTCAGTGTCGTTATATAGAGTTTACACTGTATTTGCATGGTAGTAGGGTATTTTATAGTGCTCGCCTGGTTAGTAACTATCCTCAAGTTGAAAGATCTGTCGCCTAACACCAACAGTGTGTTCCGGCAAATTCCTTGAGAGTCAGAGTATCTGATTCGTTTTGTGTGGTTACGCGCCCTTCTCGTCAAATGCCTAGCCTTTATATATATGTATGTATATTGTATAATAGTACCGTAAATAGTAAAAAATAAATATATAAAAATCAAAATTTCTACTGGTATGCCTTCTATTCTAAGTAAAAAGGTGAAGTAGTAAAATCTGAAAAACGAAACTATTATTTTTTAATACAAATTTAAAGCATCTTGTACAAAATTTACTTATCCTAGTTTGCTCTTAATAAATAATGCTTATTCCACTTAAAATCTTACTTCAAGTTCACTTTAAGCACTGACTGTTTGATTTTTCAGTATGAAAGTTTAGGAAATCTTTACCCGCCGCGTAAACATCGTCTGCAAATTCATTAGGCGTGTGTAGAGCTGCAAAATGCCCGCCAAAGTTGAAGGTGGTACTGCGAACTAAATTCGGAAACTTGTCCCTTAATATCCAGTCTGGATGGTAAGCCACTTCGTACTGGAAATTAAGCGCAGCTGTTGGTACTTTGGTGGGGATTCTGAAACAATAAAGTTATTATAATAAATGTATTATAATTAACTCTTCTTATTCTAATATATAAAATTTCCATGTCACAGTGTAGTTACCGTAATGTAAACCTCCGAAATGGCTTGACCGATTTTAACCAAATTTTATATGCGTATTCAATAAGTCTGAGAATCGGCTACTATCTATTTTTTATACCCCTCTAAGTGAGGCAAAACAACATTTGCCGGGTCAGCTAATCTAATACATAAAATTTCCATGTCATAGGCAGTCTGTAGTTCGAATAATCGCGAATCCGCATAACTGAGGGCCGGATAATCGAGTTTTTACAGTACAAATATTGCTATTGACTATGCTAAGAATTGTTAGATACATATATAATTTCGTGCCAAGCTAATCTTACGAAGAAAATAAACCGCCAATTATTTTGTGGTCTACAAACAATATTTTTAAAACATAACTTACTTGTGCACCAAATTGACCAGCGTCCCCGAATATCCTTCAGCATAAAGCCTCATAGAGGTCACTATACAGTTATTGACCCAAGTTATCGTCACCGTGTCTAAGACATCGTCCAGGTCTAGATTCTCAAGGCCTCCGTGGGGCGTGTCGAGCTGGTCCCTGTTGCTGCAGATTGCTATCTTCTCCAGCATGTATGCTGCTAGACCGGCAGGGGAATCGGTGAGGGCCACACCTGAAATCAAGTTTTTGATAAATATAGTAGATGAGTGTGGGTGTGGAAAAAGATTTATTATTAGCTGTAACAGAATAAATTATAAAATAAAACAAATTATTCATAAACTTTATACATATATCATTTGTCTATGAATATAACTTACCAATGGTATCAGGCTTAGTGGCTTGTATATGAAAGTACCCGCTTTCTCGCACCATGTAAGTGAATAAATTCCTCAAGGGATATATTCTTTCCGAATTTGGCGTGAGTGAAGGTATCAGAGATCCTAAGAGTAACTTCACGTTGCTGATTGGTCTTGAAGATAGTGGCATGTTTGTATGGAACCTGAAATGACAATGGTGGCGATTCAGCGGCACACGACTAAACTAAATTTAAAAAAGCCCCGTCCCTTTTCATCTTAGGTGGCCAGAAAGGAACGGCACGATGTGCACCATAGTCAAACCAACTAAAACCACGTCAAATATAGAAAGAAAATATAGACCGCACCCATTTGTATCACCTCTAAAACTGCCTGCACATTCCATATTTGACGTGATTTTAGTTGTTTTGTCTGTGGTTCAGAACGTGCCGTCTCTTTGTGGCCACCTAACATGTAAAGAGACGGGTACCAGTAGGTAAAAGGCCTAAGTTCGCTTATACGAATATCAAGATGGTTTTGGCAAATATATTTGATATTTGCCAAAACCATCTTGATATTCGTACAAGTAGTTGACATTGAGATATATTTTCAGAGAGGATACAGACAAACTGCATCTTGAATAGAGTATGTATATAGTACTATATAATAATATAATATATTTAGTGTTTTTTTCACAAGTATGTCATTAATTATACAGTGTTGATCTTTGCAAAATGTGTAATAGAATTAATGGCTTGTGTATTTTATTCTATTTATTTTTTATATTATGTCAAATTTACAAGACCCCTCTTTTCCCTTTGCAAGAGTAGCAGTTATTTTTAGTTGCAGTCGTTCGTCACAATGCTGATGGTATCTAACTTACTCTAAATAAATAAACTGATCTCCGATTATAACCATTACTAAATACCTATGTCTATTTTTAGTTAAATTATTTTTAGATACGTAAATTTATGTAAATATCTCCACTTGGATATTTCCATTATCGTATTCAATAAAGATCAGCGTTAATGGTAATTAGACACGATAGGCTGAAAACATCTCGACAAAAATATTCAACTGAATTGACAATGATGAAAATTCAACAAAAAGTAATTAACATATACACACTTAAGGTATGTTTGGGCACAATACTAGCTATTATTCGCGGTTTTGCCAGCTTTATAAAAGAAGTTTATTATTACTTACAAATTCACTTCTAACAGACATTTGCCGTGTAATATACAATACTTAGTTGCTGACCGTATAATTATAACAGCTTGTTTAATCAAATGATTCAAAACGCCATCTATAAAATCTGGTGAATAAATTTCTAATATATTTCTTGACATTAGCAATCGCATGTTTTTTTAAAGGCGTCCCTAGATTGTTTACGAAAACAATGTGTTATGTGGATAAATGTTTAAGACATTTTATGTTATAAGCCTAAAAATATGTTTATTTATATAACTATGTTAGCCTATTGACGACCTTTGGTATAATGGTTACCATGCCGGAATGCCAACCAGAGGGTCCCGGGCTAGATTTAATTTGATTTAAATTTGTTGGCTCTCGATCTGGGTATAATTAAATATGTATCGTTATACAGTATTTATGTATGTATATATAGTATAGTTTAGTATGGGTACCTATAATCAGTCGTGTTTTTTTTTTATATTAGGACTCATTTCACACACAGCTGGTTAACCCCATACTGAACCATTTCTAGTTTGTGTTATGGTAGCAAACACAACTGATATACTACATATACATACATACACATTTAATATAGATACATATATAACACCCAGCCCCACAGCCAACAAATTTAATTAAGCACAAAGATGTTGGCCGTGCCGGGAATCGAACCCGGAACCTTCTGATTGGCAGTCCGGCATGGTAACCTTTACACCAACGAGGTCGTTAAAAATGTGTCTTAATATTTATTTATTTTCATTGTCGAGTTTTAAAATATAGATATTGTAGTCAATTTTCAGCCTGATCATTCGCTAAGCTGTGATAAAGTAACAAACACACAGACAGTGTTTTTATAATATTAGTATAGACTTATAATATACGTGCCACGTGTGTAGCACCAAAGTCATTGACACACATGTTTATCTTTGAATATTAATATTAATCAGTTTACATTACATTAACATATGTTCTAAAAATAGATTATTTATTACAGAAATAGAAACTATTTCTGTCCGGGTTTGGAGTTTGTGCGTATTATGTGTAAATGTTGGAAATATTATTTATTTTCTTTTATCCTTGCTATCGCTATTCACTTCTGGTTGCCTGGTAGGAGATCTGGTAATATCAGACCAGGCTTGCTCCACTAGAATATAGCTAACTAGTGTGGTTACTAATATAAGTGTTATTATACAATTGACGAATTCCTAAATGAATTTAAATGACACATATGTAAACCATTTACTGGAAAATAAATAAATCGGATCGCTTCAAACCAGCATTGCCACACCCTGATTAGGGTACATTTTCATGTTTTATGATAATTTAATATTGTATAACATTTAAATGATGCAATAAATGATTGATTTGTTACATACCCTCCGGGTCCCTAACTATAATGTGAAAAATAAATTTAGTAGAATTTTTTACTTACCCTAGAACTTGATCCGGGAATATTGTGGCTAAGTGAGTAGCAACCTGTGATCCCCAGTCGCCAGCTTGTATGTAAAACTTATCGAATCCAATCCTGATCATTAGATTTCGCATTACTATAGCCATCTCTAAAGGTGTCAGACCTGGTTTGTTAGTTCCCTGAAATCATAAAGACAATAAACAAAAGTTATAGACAAAAAATAAAAACATAATACACGCAATATTAATCTTATTCCATTCCATCAAATATGGATAAGTTATATAGATTAAATGTTATTAATCTTAATAAGTCATCTAGGAGTATATTCTATACCGTAGAGAGGCCTCGGCCTAGTTTGGGGTCCGCCGGAAGAGCACTATTCCAACTTATCCCAATAAATGTTACCCTATTAATACTATGCTGTGTTGGTTATATGTTTTTCTATACAAATATGGAAAACTTTGATTTTGTTGTTTGTTTGACGCGAATAGGCTCCGAAACTACTGGACCGATATGAAAAAATATTTCACCGTTGAGTAGCTACATTATCCCAAAGTAATATAGCCTATATTTTGTTTCCAAAAATATCAGAGATCCTTAATAAAATGTGCAACAAAAGCCCTTATATAACCAGTACTAAAGGCGGTCTGCTAGGCTGTCAATAAAAATAATAATCTTCTTCTTATCTTCTAATATATAAAATTTCCTTGTCACAATGTTAGTTACCGTACTCCCACGAAACGGCTTGACCGATTTTTACCAAATTTTATATGCGTATTCAGTAGGTCTGAGAATCGGCTACTATCTATTTTTGATACCCCTAAGTGAAGCAAAACAACGTTTGCCGGGTCGACTCGTTTACTAATAAAAGTCTGAACTGCTGATTTAAGAAAAGAAAAAACATTTAACTTGTTTTAAGACATAGAACATAATGTAATTTTTTTATTTATTCATTTTATTTTATTTTTAGGACACATTTCACACACGGCTGGTTAACCCCATACTGAACCATTTCTAGTTCGTATTATGGTTGCTAACACAACTGATATACTACATATACATACATATTATATATTTTATATATATACATATTTAACACCCAGACCGACAGCCAACAAATTTAGTTCAGCACAAAGATGTTGGCCGTGCCGGGAATCGAACCCGAAACCTTCTGTTTGGCAGTCCGGCATGGTAACCATTACGCCAACGAGGTCGTCAAATGTTGTACCGTTCCTATACAGTACATATTATAAAATTATCTAAAATATACAGAATGACGTCATGTCGGTGCAATTGGTCGTTCATAAACCCTTACACGTGTATACTACATAAATAAATGACCCAATAGCATAGTCTCAGACGTTTGATAAAAACAGAATTGGTGTTAATTTCATACTTTAGGCAATAATGAAGTCATTCTTATTATTACAGAGGTCGGAATTAGGTAGAGTTATTCATGAACTTACACTGATTTCATACAGCGTAAGAATGAAGTGGATACCTATGCCTCAAAGCCCGAGATTAATTTTAAAGAGCAGACAAAATCCCGTATTTTTTTTAAATAAAAAGTTTATTACTTTTACCTTTGCTTAAGACTATCACTAATTTGTTTTGTGAATGTAAACTAATAAAATTGTATGTTAATTATCTTTGTTTTATTTGGCTATCTCTGACGTTCTTATTATTATTTAGTTGTAATATTCTTGACCACACGGGATTGTCCATTAGAAATGCCGGGAAGGTCTATTAATATCAATATTTCGATGCAAGTATATAAATAACTCTACCTTACGCCAACTCTTAAATTACTTTAATTTTCATTCATTTACATAAAAATGCTATATCTGAAAATAAAACTGCAATTTTTAATAATTATATTTAAATTTAACATAATAAAGAATGACAATGTGAATTTGAAATTAAACTTTAATGGAATTGAATTAATGGCTTTTTTACTTAATTCGAACTCGAAAGTATGAAAGAAAAACTTTGTGATAAATATTATTACTTACACCTTTGTACTCACACCGCTTTGGATATACGGTGTAAACTATATAAAGGCACTGAAGGGACTGTGCATTTTATGGCCTTATAGAGATAGTTATCTTAAATGGAGAGAATGTATCATTGTATGGAATACAAGCTTAACCAACTAAAGCCAATTAATTTTGACGCTTTAGAGAGTTTGTCCTTAAATCGAGTGATGTTACATAGAGTTTACACTGTACTTTACTTTCTATTTTCACAACTGCCGCAATAAGTATGGTTTCTAATCAAGAGGCTTGATTTTGATTAGTGTAATAAACACACTGTGATTAATTTGAATTCCAAGGTAACCAACCAAAATGTGTTAGGGGATTTTCAAATTTTTAATATACTCTCAGCTACTAAATTACGAGTAAAGATTCATAACAACTCCAATCGTATCTTTCAAAACATTTTACAGTTCTTACCGATAAAAGTACACAAAAGCAGTTGCGCAATAAAATGAAAGATCGACAATGACCGTACGCAATTCAACCCAGAACCCATTAGAATCAATCTAGACGTCAACGGCCTAAAGATCAATCATCTAATAGGGACGGCCAATTTGGCTGTCCAATTCAAATACAATTTTATACCTGACCTGCCCCTACTTGGACATATTTGAACTACTAGCTGCGTCCCGCGGTGTTGATCGCTTTAATCCGGGATAAAAATAAACGATGGCAATCCAAGGTTAACGACTTCGATGGCGTAAAGGTTACCATACCGGATTTCCAATCAGAAGGTTCCGGGTTCGATTCCCGGTACGGCCAACTTTTTTTTGCTTAATTAAATTTGTTGGATGTGGATCTGGGTGTTAAATATGTATATCTATATAAAAAATATGTATGTATGAATATGTAGTATATCAGTTGTGTTAGCTACCATAACACAAAACTAGAAATGGCTCAGTATTGGGTTAGCCAGCCGTGTGTGAAATGTGTCCTAGTAAAAAAAAGGTATAAGCTACCTCTATACCAAATTACATCCAAACCGGTCAAGCCGTTTGCGCGTGAAGGAGTAACAAGACACACACAGAAACTTTCTCCTTTATAATATTAGTAGAATATTCAGGTGGTTTCACACTCATTAATTGTGTTGGTTTATCTTAATATATTCACGGGCTGATACATCAATTACCCATGATATAAAAGCCTAATATTCAACGTAGGAAAATACCTAGTGGAAAATTTTGCTATTGATGAATAGTCTATTTTCACAGAAACATATCAGATGACACAGACAGATCATCTTTTAATCTGTGTTATTAATTTTTTTATGTTAGGACAAATTTCACACACGGCTGGTTTGCCTCATGCTAAACCATTTATAGTTTGTATTATGGGTGCTAACACAACGGATATACTACATATACATACATAAATACTTTATATCTATACAAATTACCACCCAGACCGACAGCCAACAATTAGCTCATCAGTCATCACTAATATGTTGGCTATGCGGAGAATCGAACTCGGGACCCTCTGGTTGGCAGTCCGGCATGGTAACCAACACACCTATGATGTCATCGAATTGACTCAAGATTACTAGTTTTGTATTTATACATATTGCTCCTTAAATACAAAAGGGCATCTTGACGAAATATGCTATTTTTACAGTAGAAGCAAATATTTTATTTGAACAGATTTTTATTTTTTTCATATGATTTCTTCATATTGTATTGAGTATGAAAATATCAAAAGTTGTGTTTTTCTCTCTGGTAATTATGAGCATATATAAAATTTGGCGTCTTTGCTCTGAATTTAGCAACCAAACCGTCAGAATTAAAAAAATACGTTTCTACGGTTATTTGAGCGAAAATGTTGGACTGAACTTAGAAACCAAACCGTCAAAAAAAAAATGCGTTTCTACGGTTATTTGAGCGAAAATGTTGGCTGTTTCAAACGGTATACGGTATAACATTAAATATAAGTTATTTAAAATGCATTTTCGCAATAAAACTATTTTTGTCTATTTTTGTTTGTGGCAAAACTATTATTGTTTATTTTTGTTTGTTGCACTTAATGAGATAACTGTAAAACTAGTCGTTATTGTCAATGAAGTACCTCAGAAAATCCATAACCCGGTAGGTCAGCTGCCACAACTTCATAAACAAAATCGTAACCTTTCCTTTCCGTGGTCAACATTGGTATCACTTTTACGAATTCTTTCGAGGAACTAGGCCATCCATGTAGCATTAGCAATGGTAGTACTTTAACCCCTTCTTTGACCTGAGGTTTCACCCTTATAAAGTGTAAATCTAAACCTTGTATTCTTGTTTTGTAATGAGGGAAATGGTTCAATAAATCTTCTCTCTTCTTAAAATCGAAGTCTTCCAGCCAGTATTTCAATACTTTCTCCAAATAATCTGTGTTCATACCATATTCTGACTGTATGCCTTCCAAAGGTTTAGTAAGGGGCCTTTTGTGTCTTAATCTCTGTTTTAGGTCTTGGATAGTCTGAAAAAAAACATATCAAATCAAATAATTTATTTGTACAGTTAGTATTTTTACGATTCGTAGCAAAAATGTTTCTTATACCTATATTGATTAGGTTGCGGCTGGGAGTCACTTATGAAAAAGTGTAACACCCGGTAACGTTACGATGAGTCACCGAACGAGAGAGAGGCCCGCCGAATGCCTTGCGTCTCTCTCCCACTCAACTATGATCGGCAGACGTTGTCACGTAAAATCTTCGCCCGTAAAACCGACTTTACAGGCAACCATTTTTTTTATACATATTTTGTATTAAAATTTATTTCAAATTGATTTATCTCATAACCTTACACTTAAAATACGAAAAGTTGTGTAAACTATTGAAATTCATGAACTTTTTATAGCAAAGTAAGCAACAGAACATACAGCGTATTATTTTGGTTTTCATTTATTTCACTGATTTGTCACCTTAGCATAAAGCAACGGGCCTTCTCTCATGAGGTGAGCGAGATAGGATCCACCACGCTAGTCATGTGCGGGTTGGCAGATGTCACACGTCTTCGGATATTGCAGTCCTCAAACGTGTTAGTTTTCCTCACGATCACATTTCCTTTACTGTGTAGCGAGTGCAAATCCACACATAACTTAAAAAAACAAGTCATTGGTGTAGGGCCGGGATCGAACCAGGAACCGGCTGATTTAAAAGTAGACGTTTTTACCACAGAGCCACACTCGCTTAATTTGTCACCTTACACATCTTATTTCACCTAAAATTACTCATGCATTCGCGTACAAATAAAATAAATATACAGCCTATTTATCATAGCGCGTTTCTTTTAAATGAGAAAGGTATAATTAAGTAGCTTACCGAATCATTAAATTCTATCCTGAAAGGTCTTATAGATGTATCTTCATTTGATGACTTAGCACCAATTCCCCACCATTTGTTGAGATCTAATTTTGGCATATCAGGTACATCATACAGTTTGTATGTGATAAACATACCTACACCTATTGCTATAACTGCCATCAGTAAAGGCAAAGTTTTGGACATCTGAAAAAAAAACTGGTTTATAAGACACTGTAGATATCTGATCTAAACTTGTGTAGTACTGGCTTGCGTAAACATTGTCTTCCCAAAAACAATTTTATTCGCAACTATTTTTATAGACCTACACACACAAGCTCTCTACGATATAAAGGAAATCTAAGAAAACTGGCCAAGTGCGAGTCGGCCTCGCCCACGAACGGTTCCGTACTTTTATCTTTTCTTAAAATAATTGGCCTAGGGCGAATCGGGCACGCGTATTAAGGGTTCCGTAACATTAAGAATAGCAAAAAAAATATTAAAAAGCTAAAAAGTTAAAAAATTGTTTGGCGCATGGGAGCCCCTATTTTTAGTATTTGTTATTATAGCGGCAATAGGAATAAATTATCTGTGAACATTTCATCTCTTCTAACTATTACGGTTCCTGGGACACAAACTGGAGGCAGATGGACGGACAGCGACGATCGGATCCATTGGGTATGGGACCCCAAAAAACGACAATAAGGCATATTTTTTGTATTGGAATCCCTTAAATGTTTTTATTTCTTGTCTGGTAAACCAGTAACAGAAATGCAAATTTTACTCTATTGATACATAGACAGTCAGACGAACAACTGAGTCTTAGTAATAGGGTCCCATTAAATTCATTTAGATACGGAACCCTAAAGATACTTTATACTTTTGTATTTTAAGAAAATTATAAGAAAGATACTAAAACTATCTTATTTCACGAAATTCTCTACAACATGAATTTGTATCCACAGTGTCTTTTAAATAAAATAAAAAGTTATTGGTCGAACTCTAAACATGTAGCACTAATAATGATAAATTGGTTTCTTTTGCGATGATCTCACATACTCGTACAGGTTAATAATCATGATTAGTGTTAAATCATAAACTCATATGTCGATATAAACAACTAGCAGATCGTCCCGGTTTCGGCTATAAAATAATCTAAGTTGCATACAGAAACAAAATATAGCCTATGTTACTCAGGGATAATGTAGCTTCCGAACGGTGAAAGAAATTTTCAAATCGGTAATGTGGTTTCTGAGCCTATTTGCTTCAAACAAAAAATCAAACTTTTCCTTTTTATAATATTGGTATCTAATATTGACTACTAAGTAATGTCACAGAATAATAACTTGTACGTAATGTTCATAAAAATTAACAGCTTTGCCGCAACAGTGTGAGCCGTTTATGCCATTCATAGCCATTTTATGTGAGCCATCACATAAAATGGTCATCTTAACATAACAAAAGGCTCTTGGATACATTGTCAGGGAGAATTAAAAGTATTGAAACGGCTAAATAAAGGAAGCAGATTTAAAACACAAAGCTTCTCCAGCATAATTTAGTTTTCAGAAGTTAGACTTTTTTTACACAATCCAGTTAGACATTTGACCAGCAGGGCGTATCCACATGAGTCAGCAACACTATGACCGAAGGCAAGAATATGCCTAGTCAGGAATTACTGGCTCTCAAGAAAGCGGAATAAACCTTTCAGTGCTTAGCGACAAATTTTGAAGTTAAGGGTGAAACTAACTTGGCGAGCACTCTATAAATAGGTAGTGTTGTGTAAGTCATTGTAATAAGAACCATATCTCTTAACTATTTAAATTTGGTTCATCTCACGAGGTGAGAGACACCACCAGGTTTCTTCTGGACGTTTTCTTTCACCGAAAGCTCAAGCTCTTTAGCGGGGGTCGAACCCACGTCCTCGAAAGCACACCCAACTGAGCTATCATTTCTTCAAAACACAATATAGACAGTAGTAGTAGCACTTTTCACAAATTTTCACAGTTTGTACTTCGTACCGATCCATCAAACCAAAGTTGATGTATTCTTTTACAACATGTGCAATATTGGGATTGGGATTAAGTAACTTGACCTCTTTAATGTGCAATGTGCTACTTTCTCTCCGGCGACAGATGCACTCATTGTATTTTTTGAATAAGTATTTTTGCGTATTGGAACACATTTATATTCCTTTTTTGAACTTACTTTATTTTTCACATATGCCCTTTATGCACTTTTTTAAAATTAGCTATTTTGTTACTATTCATTATTATTAGTCTTGTTTAAAAAATACTTTTTGTTTATTGTTATGAACAAAAAGTATTTTTAGTAAAAGTATTATACTTATTGTATAAAGGGTTGCATTTTTTTAGTAATAATAATATTCTCCTTATTGTAAAAGGTTGCGTTTTTTTGCGAAAGTAGGTAGTTCTATCAAAGAAGCTTCTTTAATATTTATCTCCAAACAAGTCGATTACAAATTAAGTAGCAGATAATTTGTCTTGATACAAATTATCTGCTACTTAATCAGTGATTTTGAATAATATATATTTATACGGTCATATAAGTTTAGCATGTTCTAGTGATCCTTTTTTTGTATTCCAAAAACTTTTTAATAAATAAAAAGAACTGGTTGTTACCTTGGCTTACAAATATCACTTCACTTATCACATTTAACTAGACACAGAATCCGAGCCGGAAGTACGAGTTAACGCACGAGCACCTGTATATATATATGTGTATATATTATATTTTACTTGTTTTTATACGTGCGCCGGCGCCGACGGTCGCCGAAAAGTTGGACATGGACAGTGATCGCGCGACAGTGAATGCGGCACCGGCCGGCAGGATTGTGTTTATCGTATCTGCGCTTCGATAAAAATACATACATACACAGACGATCGTGATATCTTGATAACGGTTACCGCGATTGTTGCTATTGTCAGCAACAGTCTAGCGCGGTTTGTCGCCCAAAACTATGAAAAACATTAACGGCAAAGCGTCTCATTAATTGTGTTGACGATGTTGGATTAATGATAAACAGATAACTAACTAACTATACTAACTGTTATTCAACCAATAAATCATGTCTTGATTTCACTTCGTAAGTTCAAGGCCAACTTACTTTTAAGCTTGCAATTACATATTTACAGTACCATACTTAGTAATATCAGGGATTCAGCTTAAATGTTATCTATGGTTATATGGAATTACGAACTTACTAAAATCCGTGGACAGGACCGGATCTAAGGGCTGCTTGGCCTGCAACCCAGGGCCCCTAGGTTACAAGGGGCCCACAGAATCTGCAAAAAATAGAAGATAATTTGAATTGAACATTTATTTATTTATTTATTATTTATATACATATCATGGAGAGGAGCATTACAGTTGTAACCAAATCGCCCACCCCAGATTACCTAAACACACATAAAGATACGAACGAGTACATAAATAACATAACAAAAAACAAACTTATTATTAAACAATACAAATTAACACTAAACTACTTAACACAAATTCGAGCGCACGAGTACATTGCCGCCTTGTGAATATCGGCATCGGTGCTAAAAAAGAGATCTAAGTCAACGTTTCGCGCGAGCATGATATTCAACATTCTCATCGCCCTACGCACTGGCTCCTGCCGACCGTACTCCGTCCTGCTGCTCATCACCTGCAGCAACTTGTGCCTGCGTGCTCGGCAGTATTGGTCCGGCACTGCTAGCCCCACCCGCTCTAAGATTGCCGGCACACTCCGGCGAGCTGATATTATGCGCCACACAAACATTACGAGCGCTGCCGCCCGTCTAAATTCCAGAGTATCATAGCCTAACATACCAATAACAAATGCACTAGGATACAGAAATGGGTAGCCAACATAGTAACCGTACTGCTTATAGTAGAGCCATCTTAAGAACTTCTTTTGAAGTTTCTCTACCATTTGTACGTATTTATCTTCATACGGATTCCAAACTATGGCATTACTTTCCAACCTACTACGTACAAGTGCATTGTAGAGTGCTTTTATTGCCGGAATACTGTCTAGATTTCGAGCTTGACGCATTACAAATCCCAGCATTCTAAAAGCCTGCCCGCATATGTTCTCAATGTGCGTATGAAACTTCAAATCATCCCTCAACTGCACTCCCAGATCTCTGACCGTGTTCACTCGAGGCAAGATATCGTTCTTGATATGGTATCTTCCATCAATGGGGTTCTTACTCTTAGTGAAGGTTATAATAGAGCATTTCTTCTCATTGAAAAGTAATTTATTACTTTCACTCCACCGTATGACACTATCGATATCCCGTTGAAAGAGAGTGCAATCATCAGGGCTTTGTATTTTCATGTACAGCTTCAGGTCATCTGCGAACAATAAGCAATGGGCGACGCTGACGATCTCCGAACATAGTTAGTTATCTGTAAAATTTGTTTACGGGCCAAGTTTTTACGTGATAAAGTCATACTAAAAGATAGTGGAAAAATTGTATTAATTGTATTAAATTAAAAGGGGGGAAATAAGTGTAAAAGGATGTTTTCATGCTTAAATTCATGATTCATGATGAGGTAAAAAAATAATTGAACATATTAGGTTATTTTAAACATAATAAATGTATTTTTCCTTATTTTACAAAACATATAATTTAAAAAGTAGCGGAGATGTCAGCTGATACACATCGTAGGTTGTCATGCTACTTAGCAGCTGTGGTACATTTAATTTTATTTCTTAATTTAGTAAATGTTTTAATTCTTGATTAAATAAAACCAGGGCTTTTAAAAATTGGTGAAGGCAACAAGTTAATTGTGTCAGACTTTGTGAACAACATCAACACCAATATCAGATCAGAAGCTAAATGAACACGAAGAGAAAGCTTAAAAATTAAGTACTAGTGTGGGAATAGACTACAATGACAAATAATAGGCGTATTACTCCAACACTTTCAGATAAGTCTACAGGTGAATTCTCAGTATACGGCGAAGATAGATTTAAAAGGGGCACGTGCAACATTGCATTAAAATAAACTGATTAAGGATTTACATAAAAAACCCAAATCTATGAGGCATATTGAAAAAAAAAATATTAATGAATTTTCTAGACAAAAATATCGAAAACCTACATTTGGAAAGTGCTCGTTATTTATCGATGACTATACTATATATACTATCCAGATGACGTAGACGAACGTCTAATGAATGAGTGCATTCAATTAAAGTCGTAATTTCTCCAGCCAGAGGTTTTGTAGTGACATTTTTAAGCTCATGTAGGGAAATAAACTTATGGACGTGTTCTCTAACTGCTATAGCCATTTGAAAGATTTTTTTAATTTTGACAATTATACATGTGAAGTGCTATATAAATATAATACTATATATATTATACTACTATACATATATAATGTTTCTTCAGTGCTTCTGACAGTTGCTGTACAAAACGTCCGCTAATTGATTTTCCACCTGAATGGACCGTTTCTCACTCGGCGTGTGTACTAGGTCATTGAACTCTGTTATCGAATACCTAACGATTTTGGTATGTGCTATTTTTACCTTTTATTTCCAGTGTTATTGAACCAATTTAGAAATTATCTTATGAAGAATTTGCTTTGGGCGGGTCATGTGGCTCGTATGCATTCCGAACGCTGTGCCGGGATCGTCACACAGTGGATTCCTCAAGGTCGGCGTAGTAGAGGGAGACCGAGGACCCGCTGGCGTGACGATCTTGACCAGTTTACGAATGCCTGACGAGAGGAGGCTATCGACCAGGATTCGTGGAGGGAGTTGGGAGAGACCTTTGCCCAGCAGTGGGACAGTATAGGCTAAAAATAAAAAGAATTTGCTTGCAGCCGCACTCCATAAAATACCCAGATGCATCCAGGAAAGTGGCGTTTTTATCTAAATCGATTCCACCGTTTGAGCGTGAGAGAGTACATGTATATGTTTGCATTTACAGTAATAATTTAAAAACTAGTGTTTATAACTGGTGTTAAAAAAGAAAACCTTTAATAGTTGATATCTTCTCGCTTCCGAATAGAAAAAAGCTTTCAAACGCTTCCTTCTTTGAAACGAGTTATAACTTTTTGTCTGTCTGTTTGTTACTTTCATCATGGCTAAACAAAAAGGTCGGATCAAGCTAGAATTTAACAACAGAATACTTTGAAAGTCGAGGATGAACGTGGCCTATCATACTTGTAAAAAGAGAATTATTTTTGATGATATTATTTTTCTGGAAAAGTTATCGCCATAATAATATAGAGCAAGCCAGTTTGAAAATCAAATAGTTCACCTGGAAATTTATAGTGGTATATGAATATATATAGATAGTAACATTTTTGCATTAAATTACATAATAATAAAATCTTATACAGCTCACAAATTTATTTTATTTAAGTTACACATATTGCAAAGGCAATGTTTGGTAGCCGCGAATTACTAGTATTATTGCATACAAAAACAGTTTTTTTTAATACAGGCGAAATCCCGCTTAATATCTACAGTACCTGGTAGGTTTTTTATTATATGACATTTTCTAAAAATGATTCCTAGCTAGATCGATTTATCGTCCCCGAAGCCCCCCTATATACAAAATTTCATGAAAATTGTTGGAGCCGATTCCGATTATTGAAATAATTTGAAATATACATAAGTAGGAAGTAGGGTAGGATAACAACGTACCTACATAATATTAATGTATTATGTACCCAGCGGTTAGTAGGTTACACGTGGAGACCAATTGTCGGCGACAATTTGAAAGAATATGCAAAATTATTATGTTAGTGTTAGCTATTTGCAATACCTACTTGTAATCGCATATCGGCAGTAAACTAGTTATTACGAGTTCAAGTTCAAGACTGTTTATAATAGTGAACTAGCTTTTTTGGCGATATCATGAATAGATTAGATTAGAATGTTTTATATATGTACATATATGTTCATGTACATATACATATATGTAAACTGCGCGATCCCGACTAAGAATGTATTCGCTCCCTTACCCAGGTAGGCCTAAAAATCGATCCGGCCTAAACATCTAGCGCCAACCCCGACTAGGTAGCAGGATATCCACCAGCGAAGCATTCCTAGGGAGGTTTGAAGACAGGCCGGTCACAAAAACTTAGCCACAACCTTTTAGCAATGAATAGAACCCGACCCCACCTAGTGGGATAAGGCAAGGAAGAAGAAGACTTTAAATTAATGTTTTATGTGAAATAAAATAAATATATGGGAAATCCCATATCAATATTGGTACAGAACCCTTCATTCGCGAGCCCAATCCGCACTTGGCTGGTTAAATTATCCTTGTATTATAAATATATTCTTATATTATTTATTATATTTTAATAATAATGTGAGTGCGACCTTTTTTCTGCGCGGAAATTAGTGAACAGTTTACAAAGTTTTACATTGTAATAGTTACTATCATTGTATAACTTGTCCACAGATCCGCCCTACCTTTCTCATCGGTACTCAGTTATCGCAAGAAGAGGCGCTGAGTGGTGTTATCAATGCAGAAAGTCTGCAATCAATGCACAAGAGGCTCGTTGAAGGCGATGGTACGGCTGAATACGAACCCCCGGGCGAGGCGCAAAACGCAATGCAATGCTACCTACACTCTCAGGCAGTTTCGGACAAGGTAGGTGGTATTATTTTATACACGACGTGATTGCGCTTCTCCCAAATCAAACTTGCTTAGTCAATGACAAAACAAATTGAAACCTATTAGGCAGATCATCACTTGTTTTTAACATTTCAGTGAAAAACACACAGTTCAGTAGACAGTGATGGTCTTTTGTTTTTTATATTCAACTAGCTGACCTTACTGACGTTGTCCTGTCTTAAAGATGACTTTTTAATTCGAATTGGTTCTTTATTCTACGAGTATATATGTATAAATTAATCTCTATATCCCTTGATCACGTCATCACAAGTAAACGGCAGGACCGATTTCACATTTTTTTATGGTTTCGTAATAGTTTGTTTTACATCCAGTAAGTTATTTGTAAATCCAAGCATCTAAAAATTATATTAGCTTTTATAGGTCGTCATCTAAGCTTTGTTAAGGCTTCAACTTTGTTCTTACCATACCTAAATGTTTGTTTCAATCCCGAACGGTATTTTATTTCACGAAATGTTTATTTGCCTACATCCGTTATAGCTTACACGTGTTGTCGTTTTTTATTCGTAACAGTGATTAAGCGGTTTTTATGAGATTCCCTAGTGTAACCTTGACATTGGTTCACTACGCCAGTTTGACACTCGATTAACAGCTTCATTAATATTTTTATAATTAATTCCAAAATATTTTTGTTATTACGACTTTTCTATTTTTATATTATAGAAAAAAATATATTGATGTAAATTCCGGCTTGAATATTTTTTATCACGCTTGCGTATTTGCTAAATGTATTGTTCTTCGAATAAGTAAATGTAATAAGTAAGTGTGTTTGTTTTGTACGGCTCAACCGATTAGTTTTAAATTCCGTATTATAGTTCGATTAGACGATGTTCTGAAAGACAGAAAGTAATTCTGCTACTACTTATATAAATCACTGTTTTCAAAACTTAAACGTAAGAGATAGCCGGTTAACCAAACATTAACGGGTAAAATCCATCTTAAAATGTAGAGAACAGGTTAACCACTTGTATGTTGAAACACCGGCTCCCGGTATAAACACATTTTCGCCGCAACTGTTGACATACCGGGAGCCGGTGTGGGTAAAACTAAAACTTGGAACTTGGACTTTTTTTAACAGATAATACAAAAAAGGCTAATGTCATTCAACATACGAACGATTAATGAATGTCATGATTATCATTATTTCAGTCAGTGGCAGATTGCGTGGAAGCTCTCATCGGCACTTACCTTCTGAGCGGAGGCGTGATCGCAGCCGTGAGAATCGTCGAGTGGCTGAGAATCATTCCCGCTGAAGTAAGTTCATCATTATCATCTACAGCTCTTTTTATTCCTGCTGGGTATAGGCTTCCCTCTGCATGTGACACCTGCCTCGAATGATGTCGTCAACCCATCTCGCCGCTGAAAGATCCAAGTAAGTTACAATAACGTAATATCTTATATATTTATATTATATTTTCAGCCTATTGTGTCCTACTGCTGGGCAAAGGCCTCTCTTCTTTCCTTCCAGATAGCCCGGTCTTCAGCTTTGGTGGCCCAGTTTGTGTCATGTTCGTCTAGGTCATGACGCCACCTTTGTCTGGGTCGACCCCGAGGTCGTTACGCGTTCGGTACCCAAGTAGTACAAACCATCGCCCAGCGGTCACCTGACGGCAGACATGTCATGTAATATCTTATAGTCCTTATATTTATTTGTTAATTTCAGGATCAATTCACGAAGTTGCTTCGCAAGTCGGTGCCGACTGCAATCACCGAGGGCAAAGCCACGAAGAAAGACATAGACTTCCTACTGAACGGGTACCAGCCGGTCATCGAGGAGATTATCAACTACAAGTTCAAAGACTCTTCGCTCTTGTTGGAGGTAAAACATTTAATTATTTTTGATTCTTGTGCATGAAGTTAATGTGCTGCCTTATTTTTTTTTTATTTGCAGTAATACCAGTCACCCTTTGCTTTTCTTTTACTTTTCCTCTTCAGCTACAAAAAAAAAGTCTACAAATAACAATATTGAAATTATAAGCTCTAACGATTTTTAAATAACACTAGCAAACCTTGTTGAAATTTTCCCTGAATTTTGTTTGCTACAAACCTCACGGAGCCCGAGACCTTTCCAATGAATGTAAAACCGTGGAAATCGGTTTGTGCGTTCTGGAGTTATAATGTCAGGAAGGAAAACCCGACTTACAGTGTAAACTCTATATAACGACACTGAAGGGACTGTGCATCCTATGGTGTTATAGAGAGTGGTCGTTAAATGGAGAGAATGTATCATTGTATGTAATACAAGCTAAACCAACTAAAGTCAATTGATTTCGACGCTTTATAGAGTAAGCCGTTAAATCGGGTGACGTTACATGGAGTTTACGTTGTATTTTTATGTTTTAGATTACCTGCAAAAAAAATTAAGAATCATTATAATATTTTATTACTTTTAGAAGCACAACATTTGATATTTTAAAACAACTACATTACAAAAAATAAATCCATCGAGCGAATGCTACGTAATCGTGTTCTGGTATTCTTAACGATTCTTTACACGGAATTAAAGCTAATAAAGCTGAAAAACCCCGTAGCTCCTGTCATTTAAGCAGGATTTTATAGGAATTAACAAAATATGCCATAATCATAATCATATTTATTGGTAAAAAAAATATGTTACAGGTCAATTCATACATAATTTTAAAACATTATAACAAAAAAAAAACATTATAAATATATATGTGTACATTTCAAAGTTAAAATTTTATTGCTCCCTCCATATTGCTCCCATAGCGCCTTAATATAGAAAAAGTTTCTAATTTCTATACACCAAAGGTTCATAATGTTGGCGATTCTGGTTTACATACGACTATACTAAATTTAAAGTAACTCATGTCTCTTTTCACCATTAGCGAACAGAATTTAGAGTAGTCCTGTCACTTTTCATCTTTAGTGAACAGAAAGAGACGACACGATCTAAACCATAGACAAAACAACTAAAACCATGTCAAAAATAGAAAATGTAGGTAGTCTTATAGTTGATACAATTGGATGTGTTCTAAAATCGCCTACATTTTCCATATTTGACGTGATTTTAGTTGTTTTGTATATGGTTCAAATCGTGCTGTCCCTTTCTGTTCACTAAAGATGAAAAGAGACAGAGTTACTTTAAATTTAGTTTAGTCGTGTGTCCGCCAGAATTGCCACAATTGTAGCCCTATATTGTTCCGCAGGCAATGTCACACGCCTCCTACATCCGCAACCGGCTCACGCGCTCGTACGAGCGAATGGAGTTCCTCGGTGACGCCATTTTGGATTTCCTGATCACCGCGCACATATTCGAGAACAACCCCGGCCTCGACCCCGGCGACTTGACAGATCTGCGCTCTGCGCTCGTCAACAATGTCACGTTCGCCTCTTACGTTGTCAAGCTTGGACTGCACAAGTGAGTTACTATAACCTAATACCATTCGCATACTGTACTTACTAGAGTCAATGAAGAAAATATTTGAATGTTCAAGTTCACTTACTTATCTTCTCTTCATCGTATGAGCTAAGTGGTCAAGCTCTGGTGTCGAGAGTTTTCAAGTCGCCCGAAAGCCTCCGACATGGCTTAACGACTGCTTGTACCATGACTATGACCCACGGTAGCGCCCAGATGAAAATACCACTTGAAAAACTACAGTCTTGTGCATGGTTACCCATCCAAACACCGTCAGCATCGACCGTTGCTTAGCTTTAAAAATCGCGTCAGATCACTTTAGCTAGTCGAGCTACAGGCGCTACGATTATGAGCAAGAGGTAGCAAACTTTGAAATGTGTTTTTTATTTAATCCAGTTATACCCACTGCTAGAACTCTGGGCTTTCTCTGAAAGGTAAAAACCATATTTCACTCATTCAACACGATGGCAAACTGATGAACCAATTTTAGTTATGTTTTTTTTTATGCGAGTTTATTGACAGTGTTCTTAGCTTTGCTAAATGAAAATTGTTCCAAGATGGCCGCTGCTACAACATGGCGATTTAGATTATTATTTAGAATACATAAAGGTACTGTTTTAGATTTAAAATCAAAGATGGCCGCCATAATGAAATGTTTTCTTATGGTGACCATCGGGGCCGCGGGTTATCTAATGTTTAATTTATACTTGGTAATAATTTCAGATACATGTGCAAGGAGTTCAACCCTAACCTGGACAAAGCAATAATGGAGTTCGTGGAACACCAGGTCCAGAGAAACCACGAGATCGTTGAGGACGTCCTCTATCTTATAGAGGAGGAGGAATGCCGGATTGCCGAATATGTTGAAGTCCCTAAGGTATTGTTTTTAATCCACTTCAACAAATAGTAGGTACTATTCGAAATATGCAAATAAATGATATTTTGTACACCTTTACCAACCAACCAACCCCTTGATCTTAGTACTTTAATTTTTTTAGTAAATATATAGATTAAAGTATTTTATGCAAGGAGATGGATAGAAGATAGAAATAGTACGAGGAATGAAAGTGCAAGCAGAAAACAAGCGAGAACTAGTATGAAAGGTATAGAGTAGAAATAGGCTCCGAAGTAGCATCGGAGGAAAGACGATTAATAAAAAAAAACACTTCAACAAAAGAAAACTCAGCTAAATAACAGATAAACAATTGAAAAACAAAAGTATCGCACAAACCAATTTGCTTCAACCATCCTTGTAAGACCTTCAAAACTTTGGAATTCTTGAAAGGTATACCTATGTGTTTTCGTTGAGTTTCCTTTGACTGAAGTCAAAAAATACCTATTAAATTTCAGAAAAATACCTATTATATTAAATTCCCAGATAGTAATTCGGAGGAAACAGAGCTTCAGGCAGAGAATTCCAAAGATTCGCAGTTCTCACTATGAATGCTGAGGTGAAGCGCTTTGTGCGAATCTTCGGGATTTCCACTGTGTATCTTTGCTCTGCTGATTGTGATCAAACACAATCTTAGGATGATGATGATGATTCGCGGATCTAATGTGAAGCTGGCCAAGCTTCTTCTCCTATCTTGCTCCTACTGAAAGCCCCCAATACCGTGGTTTGACCTTTGCTCTTACCGTGGTTTGACCGCTGGCTTGATCTGGTGGTCAATAATATGTTGTATGACGTCAGAGCCTCCTACACGCCAGTGCTGCTTCTAAGTGCAGTGTTTGGGCTACGGTCATTCCACACTACTCCTTCAGTTTTACACTGACGATGATGATGACAGACAGATAAACTCTTTATTGCAACACAGATAAAGGACAATATAAAACAATATATAGAAAAATACCTTAATTGTTTGGGGACCCCATAACATTTTTTTTTATTTTTAGTATTTGTTGTTATAGTGGCAAGGGAAATACATACCTTGTGAAAGTTTAAGGTTTCTAGCTATCACGGTTTCTGAGATACAGTCTGGAGACAGACAGACAGACAGTGGAGTCTTAGTAATAGGGTCCCGTTTTCACCTAAAAAATAACTTTAAATTCCAGGCACTAAGCGACATATTCGAGTCTCTAGTGGGCGCTATATACATCGACTGCGGCGGAGACCTGCAGAAGGTGTGGTCGGTGGTGTACCCCATCATGTGTGCTGAGATCAACACATTCAGTGCCAGAATACCGAAGCAACCCGTCAAGGTGTTATATGAGATGATACACGCCTGTCCAGTGTTCGGGTAATTATTCCATAAGCATATGTTATATTGTTTAACAACCTAGGTGGCTTAAAGGTTACCATGCCGGACTGCCAATCAGAAGGTTCCGGGTTCGTTTCCCGGCACGGCCAACATCTTTGTTGTGCTTAACTAAATTTGTTGGCTGTGGGTCTGGGTGTTAAATATGTAACTATATATCTTAATATATATAAATCTCGTGTCACAATGTTTGTCCTCAATGGACTCCTAAACCACTTAACCGATTATAATAAAATTCGTACATCATGTGCAGTTCGATCCAACTTGAGAGATAGGATAGTTTAAATCTCAAATTTTCGTCGCAATTTTAATTTATTGCTAATTATTGTCTGTTATTTTTTGACAGTCACATTTATCTGTTAACTCCAAATGATTCTAACAGATGTCGATATCTTTCGACTGGGTTGAGTAAGTAATATAATCAATAGATGGCGCTGCTATGGTAAATCTACGAATGTGTCATATAAGCTACACTATCTATTTTTCATACCCCTAAGTGAGGCAAAACAACATTTGCCGGGTCGGCTAGTGTATATATATGTAGTATATCAGTTGTGTTAGCAACCATAATACGCTGGTGCTGGTGCTGGAGCTGGTGAAAACTGGCTGAAGAGAGTGCGCTAAGTGTGGTGTTAGAGAGGAGGTTTGTACCTAGCAGTCGGAAGACACAGACTGACGATGATGATGATGTAGCTCGGCTAACTAATCGGAGATCAGGCGCAATCATCGAGGTTAAGCAACAAGAGTGCCATTTAAAAAGTGACATTTTCATCTGGATGCTTGTCGTGCGTCGGATGACACGTTAAACAAGCAGTTGTTAAGCTGAGTTGTGGTTTCAATTGGTTTCAATTCTAGCTCACCCGTATTTTCCTCTCTCGACAGGGATGTCAAGGTGGTGGACCCCGACATACCGCGTGTCATGATCCCAGTCACATTCAGCACCAGCGACGGACAGAACACGGTGTACGGGGTGGGCTCCAACAAGGGGCAGGCAAAACGGGCCGCGGCTAAACTGGCCCTTAAACTCATTGCTAACTGCTAAAAGGGTGAAAAACTTTTTTTAGTCGCATAGACACAACTTTGGCTCAAAAAAATTGTGGTAGTCGAAAATAGATCATAATTCGTTAAAAAAATCTTCCACTTCCTAAACCAAAAATGTTAGACACAACTTTGGCTCAAAAAAAAAATGTCGGAGTCGAAAATAGACCATTATTGGCTAAAAATCTTCCACTTCCTAAACCAAAAATGTTAGACACAATGTTGGCTCAATAAAAAAAAATGTCGGAGTCGAAAATAGACCATAATTGGCTAAAAATCTTCCACTTCCTAAACCAAAAATGTTAGACAAAACTTTGGCTCAAAAAAAATTGTGGGTGTCGAAAATAGACCATAATTGGCTAAAAATCTTCCACTTCCTAGACCAAAAATGTAATCCAAACTAGCTAAGCTAGTTAGTCTATCTATAACAATATTATAAAGAGGAAAAGTTAGATTTTTTGTTTGTTTGTTTAACGCAAATAGGCTCCGAAACTACTGGACCGATTTGAAAAATTCTTTCACCGTTAGTAAGCTACATTATCCACAAGTAACATAGGCTATATTTTGTTTCTCTTTGCAACTTAGGTTATTTTATAGCCTGTGCGAAGCCGGGACGATCTGCTAGTTCGAATATAACTTTTGGAACCCTTATAAAAGGTCACTCAACCGCCACCAGTGGAAGCACCTAAGAATAAAATCCGTCTGTCTTGTGGTCCCACTGCTTTGTCACACCAGGAATATATATAAAATATATATATATATATATATTACTCGGGGATGCAATCAGCGAAATGACCAATAATAATCGAATAAAATGTAAGACTCGTAGCCACACTGCTAGTGTGGGGAAAATTATATCTTGTACCGAGTACATGTTTAAGATACATTTTTAGAAACAGGACCGTCTGTCGACGATTCCTTTAGCGGTAACAAAAATATTATATCATTTTTATTTATCAATATTATATCATTTTTATTAGTCACGGGTCATGAGATTTGAGCCTGGTAAGAGACAGACAGACAGCAGATTCTTAGCAATAGAATTCCGTTAATCTGGAATAAAAGTAGCCTAATTGTTAATTCCTGGTCTAAACTACCTTCAAACCAAATTTCATCGAAATCTGTTCAGCCGTTTGCGGATGAAGAAGCTACAAATATAAACACTTATTTCGCGTTTATAATATAGTTATATTTTTTAATTTACTTTGAATAAAATTTCATTAACACTTCATAAGGGTTCCATACAAGAGAAATGTAGCTAAGAGTAAAAAAAAAGTCTCATTGCTACGCGTGCAACAAAGCTATGTGACCACGAATCTGAAGTCTGTATCGGAAAAATTTAATGTTAGTGCCAACGACCGCTGATGGTCGATAAGAAATAATCATAAATAGAAAAATTTTGATCCTAAGAAACAGAAATTAATTTTTTGAGCAAAATACTTTTTGGTCTTACTACCAACTTCTTTTTACTTAAACATTTTTTCCTAGACTAAAATTTACATATTTTAATTAATACCTTTAAAAACCAAAATACTAAACTTGAATGATGTGCTGATTTATATCAAATTCTCTTTACTTCGACCAAATTTTTTAAGAACAAAAAATTACTATAATTTTTTTATTTATAGTCATTTTTGTTAGTCTAGGATGAAATGTGACTTGACTTTTCCAGATAGTGTAGATAATCTTGAGTATAGCTGTTTAGGATTATTATTAACTAAAATCTATGGTAGGTAAATTTATAAAGTCAAATTTGAAAACAAAATGCTTTTTTTTTTTCAGACACCATTTATACAGGGTTTAATTACTAATGCTAAATCTTTTTAAAGTGCGAATTTAGTATGTCTACAAGACTGCTTAAAAAAGCAATGAAGTGTGTATGGAAGTGATGTTTTTTCGTGGATTTCGATTAGAGTAGAAACTCGATTATCCGGCTCTCATTTATACGGATTCGCGATTATCCGGACTATAGACCAATTGACCAAAGTCGTATTTTAACAAACATGAACGTATCTGACGGCTGGCATCACCCCGCCCGTGCCGGCTTCTTATCGGAAAATAAACCCGATTTTCTCCATACTTTCGATTATCCGAATGCCTAATAACAATTAGTCCGCTTAATCGAGTTTCTAATGTAGTAGATAGAATTTGTTCTAGAGCCCCTGTGTAATTTTAAAATTGGCTGTTTTATATTAATTCTGAAATATTACTGATCTAAAGCCAATGTAATCATAATCAGTTACTTATAACTTTTTTTATAATTTTCATTTAATATTGTATTATTATTTTAAAATAAAGTATATATAAAAACTAAAAGATAGCATGCCACTGGCAGCGAGGCAAGGCCCAAGCTACCGGCGGTGGGGACTACAGAGACAGAAACCTCCGGACAATGCGCGCCGTGTCGAGTATGACTGCCTTCTGTATCCGACCCTTGATACATCCATCTAGCGAGAGCCTCTTGAGATGTTGGTAGAAGCTCTTCGCTACGAGTTTGCCGATACTACTATCGGGAAAATGAAATTATTATTATTATTAGGTATGTTAGTTTTATGTACCCTATGATGCATTGTAAGTCACAAAACGAAACCGGGTTATCAGGGAACAGGTTTTCCTTAGCGGAAAAAGGCTGTAGTTTTAGTTGACGACCCGGCACACGAGTACTTGAAGGCCGCTATCGAACAACCTTAAAACGCTGAGATCCACTGCTGAGACTCGGAGCCTTTCCTCACGAGGAGAGATATAGGCCATAATCCACCACGCTGGCCAAGTGCGGGTTGGCGGATGACACACGTCTTCGATATTGTGGTCCTCAAACATGCTCTCGTATGGGTTGATTCTAATAACCACAGAAAGAAAAGCAACCAATAACCCTGTTCTGTAGTCTTGGTCACAACGCTGTTCAAATGCTATGCGACTTGGGCCGTAACTTCACTATAGTAACGTTTGGCACAATTTTCTAAATATACGCTGAAATGTAACATGTTTCGTATTAAAACATGTTTGTAATGATAAATGATGTGAACTCAATAGTAATATTATATTTCTGCGTATTTGTATTATAATATGTCACAAGTGACGGTACATTCCAAGTCGCATAGTATTTGAAACGTATTTATTATATTGGTATTTTGCATGTTTTCACGTACTTGAAATATTTATTATTTAAGAATTATGTTCAATTTGATTATTTATATTGATACCTAGTATAGATTTTATTATTTATCTACTCATATGAATATGAATTTATTAAATTAAATAAGAATTGTTATTTATGTCTGGTCAGATTATACGGTTGATCTATATTTGGATTGTGGAATGAGTCAGTGTATGTTATGTTAATTGTAATTACAATCGATGTGATTTGATTCAAATGCTAAGCGACCTTGGCGGTGACGGTAGCTTTTGATACAATTTGCACAGAAATATTCGTTAAAATCTTTTTTTTTTTGTAAAACATAGCAATGATATTACTACAGTGATCGAAAAGTAAAAACACATTATATTTTAGTGTATATTTTTATTGTACCAATCGCCGCTTAACATTTGTATCAAGATGCGTTTCGTATTTTTCTACAAGCCGTGTGTGAAATGTGTAATTTTAGAAATCCTTGTCACAATAAAACATCCGAAACAAATTGGCTCAGTAATCAACATGGCACTTTTCATTCAAGTTTTGTACTAGTTGGGTAAAACTTGTTATTCTTTTAAATTAATTTTGTTTAAAATTCGAAAAGTTTTCCTAGATAATTGGTATGAAAATTTTAGAGACTGACTATTGGAATGGATGGATATGATTTTATTTTTAACTCAAATGTTTATCTATATTATTCGAATAATAATGTCTTTTATTATACCTTCCTACTGAGTTTGATTCCGTTCTGGATGGTTCGCTCATAACACAGTACTAATTGAAGTTTGCGCATGGCACGTCATTGCATTTTGTGGTCCTAGAAGTAGTTTAAATTTGCACACTATTTGCAAAACAGATCATTGGATAAGATCATATTGCGTCATGAAAAATCGTGAATAATGACAAAAAGGAAAATTGGTTTACAAAGACAGAAAAACGAGGGTAGGCATTAAAATGATGCAGCTTCACTCGCTCCTTAAGTTCTATACACAGATCAGAAAAACACATTTATCTAGGTTCTATACAATTACCTGAATCCCTGACAAATAATACATACTAACGATAAATTCAATAAGCCCGTATCATACATACTATAGCAGAAAATGCTCATCCAGACTACTCAATCAAGCTCTCATACAATACAGACTGCTGGCATCCTATTACAAATTTTTGTGAGGATACATAAATGTTAAGTTCCAATGGCACAGGCAGAATGGGCTTTATCCCGGATTAACGCGAGTAGAATCGCGGGTGCAGCTAGTCCTACTAATTTAATAAATGCGAAAGTTTGTGTTTATGTTTGTTCACGACCGATTTTGATGAGATTTACTATGAAGATAGGTTAGACCTTGGATTTACACATAGGCTATTTTTTGTTCCGGATGAACGCAGGAACGCAGGGGCACAGCTAGTTAGTAAATAAAACCCAAGTTGAGTCCACATCACATGGTTTTTATTATATTTGCGTACAATAAACCTACAGGAAGTATGTGCTGGGCCTCTTGTATGCGAACTTGTTGAGTTTCTTGTAATGGTGCACACGTTTCGGCAGAGGGAAGCTGATCTTGCTGTTGTGGAACTGCTTCACCTGCGGCCGGCGGCACGCACCAGCCTTGATTACTTCCACTTTGATGATCTGTGGGAGAGTGGATACATAGTACAATAGGATTTTTTCTGTATTTTTTTTTCATTCATCAAGCACACACGAAACAAATAAACTTGAATAGACAGCTATGATGGGGTTATGGTTACCATGCCAGACTGCTAACTACAAGGCCGATTCCCAGCAACTCCATCATCTTTGTGATGAACTAATTTGTTAGCTGTCAGTCTGGGTGTTAAATATGTATCGATACAAAGTAATAATGTATGTATATTATTATGAAGTTTATCAGTTGTTCGCACCCATAATACAAACTAGAAATGGTTAGTTTGGGGCTAGCCACCAGTAATGTGTGAAATTTGAAAAATAATAATGGAAAAAATCTATGGTTTTGAATACTTTTAAGCTACCCAAGTGCCTCGTGACGTGGTTAGAAGTAGACGCCAGATAGCAGCCATGTATGTCTTTTTAAACAGGCACAAGTTCTGGTGGACGCGGTGGGGCCGCAGGGAGAAGGCAGTGGTACCACAACGTACCACTCTCCCTATTATCTGCGGCCGTAGTGGCAAGTGACGGTGCCACAGACCTGACCCGTTACGGGGGAGGGGGGACCAAGGCACTCTCATTCCCTGAGAAGGTTGCGGTGCACCACAGGCACTGCAAGGGGAGTCATGAGGCTAGAGATGAGGTGGGCGGGGTGGTGGGTTAATGCGAGAAGCAGAACCTCACCCCGCCCTTCCCGGTGAGGAAGTGTGGTGGGCACGCGTAAATGCATATCAAGTATTGGCATACCTGGATGGAATGCGCGCGCGCCCTGTGCCTGGCTCCCATGTCGCGGTAGCACTGTGTGACGGCGCCGCCCACGCTCAAGTCGCGGTATTCACGGTACATGTTGTGCACGCCAGACCGAGACTCGTAACGCAGCCAGATGCCGAAGTTCTTAATCTTGATTGGGCTCTTTTCGGGAATTTCCTGGAAATTGCATGGAAGGTTTTGTTATTATTTAGAGACAAATTAAAATTTATATATTTACAACAAAAAAGGCAAAATATGTATTTTATTAGAATATTTTATGATTCTTGGTTTTTTTGGGTTCTTTTACGAAAAATCTATCTATCTATGACTACTACTCGGCGCAATTTATTGAATACTAGCTAACCCGGCAAACATTATTTTGCCTCACTTAGGGGTATGAGAAATAGATAGTAACCAATTCTCAGACCTACTGAATATGCATATAAAATTTGGTAAAAATTGGTCAAGCCATTTCGGAGGAGTAAGGCAACTAACATTGTGACATGGAAATTTTATATATTAGAACATAATATATTTGCATAACTAACGTAAGTTCAAGTACAAACAATCTTAAAAACAAATCAGTGTAAAGTTTAGCGCAAGCAGTAGAAAGCAACAATCATCACCAGTATAAACTTACTATGATTGTCAGTCAAATTTCCTTTTAAGTTTCTGTTAGCAAGTTAGTTGTGCACTATAACCAGACTCCACATAGGACATGAACTAAAATGACACTGTAACCTGTGAAAGTCGCTAACTTCGAAGCTAAGCAATGGTCGATGCGAACCGTGTTTGGATGGGTGACCATGCACAAGACTGTATATTTTCCAGTGGCATTTTCATCAGGGTACTACTGTTAGTCTTAATACAAGCAGTTGTTAAGCCAAGTCAGAGGCCTACGGGCAGTTTGAAATCTCGCAACATCAGAGTTTGGCCACTTAGCTCATATGAAGAAGAAGAAAGTGATAGTATATCTTGATAGCACATTGACAAAGTATAAATGCTGCACTATCAGTCATTTCCTTATAGTTTACAGCTCTAGTCGCCAAGTACTGATAATTTTGGCCGTAGCTGTCATTACCCTTCACATCTCTCTGCATAACTATTAAGTATCCCACTAGCACAGAAGCAATGACATTGTAAACCTCGAAAAACATTAATGATCTGTGTTTTGTACATAGTGGAATTGTAAGTTATTTATAAATACATTTATGAAAAAAAAATTGTACTTATTCAAACAATGAGAAGTGGGTGTAATATGGATTACAAGATTTCATCAGAACCCATTTCAACCTATTCTAATTCTAATTAGATGTGGGGATAATGAGACCTGCACTGACATATTGGGCATATTGTGCATTCCCCCCTTACCAGCCTACCCAAGTCAACCTCCTCGATAAGAGCTTCTTGAGATAATGAAGCACAGCCCTGGGTAGCTGGCATACAATTCAATATTATTATTATCTTCTAATAGCTGTTGTTATACAGTACACTGGAACTCAAACTAATGCAATATAGTTTAATAACCACTATCAGTCTTCATCTTTCCTACAAAGTGAGGACTGAACACCCTGTTTTTTTTGTTTCCACACCACTCTATCAGTCATCATCTCTACATTCATTCACAATTAAGTACCACTCAGTATGGCCAGTATTATCTGTGCTTTGCGACTGGAGTCATTACTAATCTCCACCAAGTGTTTAACATTGAGCATGATCATAAACAGGTTCTAGAAAAATGCACAGTATAGAAAGAGCCCTTTGCTAGGCTCTCTCCTTACATGCCACTAGTCCAGGTTCAAACTGTAACTACTGTAATATATGTCAACTCATACGTCAAGAAATAGTAAAAACAAACTCACCCTGATAGATACAATTTCGCCAGTGGTCTTTTTGAACTTCTTCAGTTGCCTCAAGAAGTACCAGAAGCGGGATTTGGCTACAATCTTGTCTGGTGAGAAGATCCTCATCTTGTACAGAGGAGTCTTTGGCTCGCTCTCCGAAGGGAGCTTGCGGCCGATGACTTCATACTCTTTCAACTGCAAATTGACAAAATAATACATAGTAAAATAAAAGAAGTAAGCCTTGATTATTCTCATTACTTTTCTTTAATTAATATAAACATCAAATAATCTTGTAATAATGTAAGTAATTTAAAGGCTATCGAGGATAGATTTACCATAGAAACACATTGCATATAAATATACAAAACAACTCCGAGAACACTACATATATTATAAGAAGTTTCTATATGATTTAACTAGATGTGTTACTGAATAGTTTTTAGAGTCAGGCTCAAAAGTCTGTAATGCAGTGTTAGTGCACTGCTATCACAACACGACATAACCTCAAAATACAATCATAAGTCGGCCAACAAAAATAGTACGATTTTAAATGTCACGGGAATCCTAAGCGCAGCTTTAAACGAATGACATGATTATACGTTTCTAGAACCGCAAATTACATTTCCTGCTGCTGTAAATTGGGAAGATACCGCAACGTTGGGACGCGAGACAACGTGTACGGAGCTTCAAGTTTTATCACATTTTCACTCACTTTTTCACAAGTATCACTGTATTATATAACACTTTAAATATAAGCTATGCATTTAGCTCGTATTATGCTTAGTTTTCTTCAAAAATACCAAAACTCACCTCTCCTTTCGCCTTCATTTTCGGAGGTTTTAGCCTAAAAGAATCTGTCAACGGAAACGGAAAACCGACGTGAAAGAAAATGGCGTCTTAGCGAGGTTGCCCTATAAACTTCAGCTATTCCTGACTTTGACAACATATAACTAAAGAACATTTTTTTTATGATTTTTTATTTAACTTATTGACTGTCGAGTAACACAAAAAGCCACTGTATAGCATTGTTGTTTTTTGTGTTTCAAAATATATAAGTATCATAATCTTACTTAAAATGTATTCGACGTGGAGCGTTGTGCATTTAAGAGAAGAGCTTAAAAATAGAAAAGTATCTACTACTGGTAAACTAGCAGTTTTTATTTTAAAGCTAATACCCTTATTAACTTAATATTTTTATAAATTAGGTTTGTTATTAAAAGATTTATAAGTTAATTATATTTTGTGATATAAGTAATTATATTTTGTAATAATGTATACCTCATCTTTCATAATAATTTGCGTTTGTGGCGTACTATTAAAACTATTTGATTTTAATAGGGGTAGGCTGCCATTGTTTTCTTTATAAAGCATTTTCATTGATTTTTCCTTTTAAAATTTTTGCGAAATGCAACCTTCCTAAGTTTATGCAATCTATAGGGTCATAATTACAAAAAGTTTAACTAAATTTAAATATGTTATTACTAAATTTGATTAAGAAACCATATTCTTGAGAAAAATCTTCATAAGCATAATGTAACTGTTATGTTTTATTATGTCCCAACTGATTCTCTGTTTATCTTCGGCTAACGCTGCGGGGCGCAGCTAGTATAATGAAAATCAATAATTAACAAAAAGTGGTATTAAAGTCTAACCGTCCCAATAATGCACGTTCTTTAGCTGTTAGAAAATGAAGTTCACTGGCTTAGCTGGCATATGGGATAAAAATAGGACTCAGGGCCTAAGCTTTATTCAATATTGTCCAAATATAATTTATATAACTTTAAGCCATTGGACTTGAAGCTGTAACAACTTCAGTAATAATATTTAATATTAATCAAGAATTTATGTACGTACATCATTCAATTTCATATGGACTTAGTATGAAGAAGAAATTAGAAAATTCCGTAAGGTAATATTTATAATATCCCTGGTTTCAATGCCTTCCAATTTTTGCTATTGAATTAGCTATAAAAGCATAAAGTAATAACAAAGATGTACGCGTTCGCCAATGTGTGGGGAAATTTTTCTTGCAGACATTTAAAATCTTTCTTGGTGATACGGGATTTTCCCACGAAACTAGTAACCCAGCAAGTGTGGTTTTTACTCTATGACTAATTTATGTCATTGTCAGTAATGTCAGTAAGATCAGCAATCAATGTCTTTGTCAAAATAATATATTTTCAAAATCGAATGTTGGCACGATTTGAAAAATAATCTTCATCGGGTTCATGAATTATGAGCTTGTATGTATATATACTAAATATTTATTAATTCAATCAATTTTATTTATTATTGCTCTCGAATACTGTATAAATATTACACATGCCATTTTTTTTTATCCAAGCATAATTTTCTCTTAGGTAAGTAATAACCGTAATATTAACTGTGAATCATTTCCAAACTATCGACCGCAGCTAAAATTAGTATTTGGCAACGAATCTGGAATCCCTCTTTCGAAAAAAGTCTTAACGAACCTGTTTTTATTTTTGTATAACTGTTTAAACCTTTGCTCATATATTGTAGCCTTCACACCACGTTGCTTGTCTTATAATCACAGGTTTGGTGTTCTTTGCATAGAAAACTCATTTCTTTCTCTCTTGCCTTCATTCACACACTCTATTCACATCTTCCGTTATTCTTTTGCTTTTCTTTCTTGCTCTGCCATTTCCATAAATCTCATAGTAGTAACATGCATCAACTCTCTAAGCATCACATGCTCATACCATGCTAAACTTCTACTCTTTAATTTTATACTTATACTAACTGATCCGGCAAATGTGCCTCACTTAGGGGTATGAAAAATAGATAGTAGCCGATTCTCAGGCCTACTGAATATGCATAATAAAAAATTTGGTAAAAATCGGTCTAGCCGTTTTGAAGGACGTTTTTTTAGTTTTATGGTAACTAACATTGCAACATGGAAATTTTATATATAAGATATATGTGAATTGTGTCTTGAAATTTGGTGTGTGTTGTGTGCATGTGATTTGCTTATTATTGCATCCTTACTGATGAAGATAAGGGTGGAAGCATATTTTATTACTTCCATCAAAGTTTATAAAACTCCCAATAAAACAAATCTCAATATAGATTTAGATGACCAAATCTTCTTCACAGTTTTGACATCAGCACCTTCCATCATGTGAGCTAAGAGGATAGGCTATGGTGTTAAGACCTTATTAATGACAGATCTATATATTTTATCACTCATAGACTAATTGAGATTAGTATTCATTGCTTCTAAAATGTATTATACAATCAATGTTGTATGTAATGCAATCTTAAGATAGTAACTGTATCTTGGTACTTATATTTATTATTATTATTTGTTTTAGATAAGCATACAGTTGAGTGCTGTGCATGCTGAGACTTCTACAATCAGTTTGGGGCCATAGGACTTGCCAGAGACAAGTGTCAAGCACATCACTGAAGAAAGTGGAGACAAAAATGGCTGCAGCACTTGATGGTTGTAAATCTAAAGAATGTTTGCATTCGAAGCTTCCTTTATCCAAGAAATATTATCGACAGGCTGAGCACAGGTAATTATAATTTATTGTTTAGTTTCTAGAATTATACTAGATGCAACTGTTTATTTCCTTTTTGACAGCTCTAATTTGACAGCTATAGCATTGTGACCAAGTGATTATAGTAGACAAAATATAGATTAATTTTTCTCATGCATAACATGATAGAGCAAAAGTTCACTTTGTACTTATGTGTAACATGACACAGTTACGTTCTATTGATACTGTCAATAAAAGGTTTGATCTACTATATCATATATAGTATGACCTCTTACACTAATTATTGTCTGCTAGGTGTCAATTGTATGGAGAAAGAAAGAAGAGAAGCCGCTCGAAGGCTTCTAACTTGGCTTAAAGACTGCTTGTACTTAGACTAACAGCCGGGACCTACAATTTAACATGTCATCCCATACACTGTAGAGCCCAGATTAGAATGTCACTTGAAATATGTCTGTGTTGGGATAGGGATCCAAACACAGATGGTCCAAACACTGTTCGCATCGACTGTGGCTTAGCTTCGATGATCGCGTCAGATCACTTTAGCTAGCCGAGCTACAGGTGCTAATTAAGATAGGTTGGATCTTGGATTAGCACATAGGCTACTTTTAATTCTGTATTAACACAGGAACACTGCGGTGTGCAACTAGTGGATTAATAAATAGAATATAAGATTAGTTAGTATAATTCGCTTAATAGTTCTATCAGGCATTCTATTCTGCATTCAAATAAGCCTTTTCCAGATAAAAAACAGCTTCTTTTTATTCTGGTTTATCTACATCTACTGGTCAGAAGGATAAGTTGGTACGCATAATTAAAATTAAAACACAATTAACTCACACAGACTTATCTTGGCTCAGAGGTCAAAATCGAGTTAATATTAGCCATATTTAAACATGATTATACCAATTTCACATTCAGTCATTGTTAGCAAGTTAATGTGATAAATTGTTTCCAAAATGAGTGATAGTTCGAAGGTTCGTTTGAATTTACCACCTCATTTGGAAGTTAAAAGAGTGGTTGATCATCGGTAAGTAGTTTCATAAAATTGGGATTTGTCATTTAAAAACTTTAGTAAAATTGGTAACAGTAATAGGCAATTACCGATTAGATTAAATATCATGCATGGTGTGGCTCTGAGTACCCTAACTTGGAATGAAGATATTATGTAAAGTAACCATCATACACCAACCTGGAATTTTCAATTCATTTCAATGCTGGTCAGCATTGAAATGAAATGGCACTGTAACTGGATTAAGATTTAAAGTTACGTATTTCTTATATTGACTTGAAAATATTTTTTTCTTTCTATATTTATCAATTTCTGATACTCAGTTATCTTATTCCTTTTCTTCGTATGAGCTATGTGGCTAAGCTTTAGTGTCGATAGTTTTCAAGTCGCTCCGAAACTTCTGATTTGGCTTACGACTGCTTGTACTGAAAGTAACAGCTGGGACCTACAATTTTTCAACATGTGTCGTGTCATCCGACCCACGATAGCGCCCAGATAAAGATGGCAATTTTTAAACGACAACTGGTGCGTGGTCTTTGTGTGAAGGAGGATATGAATGAGAAGGGAGTAAATGTGGAGATGTTGGCTGATAGAATGGTGTGGAAGCGAAAAACGGGCTGTGCCGACCCCACCTAGTGGGAAAAGATAAAGATAAAGAAGAGTCTTGTGCATGGTCACCCATCCATAGTCTGCAAGCGCTACACAGCTGTTATCTTGAAAATATCCAAGTGTTTTATCCATTCTGGTATTTTTCCTGTCTGTTTATTATTATTATTTTACATAAAATAAATAATAAATAAGTATTCATTATTTTTCCATACTCTCCAAGCTATTGCGTTGGATATTAATATTATTTGATAAAAATATAATATATGTGTAACTGATAAGATATGTTGTTGTTAAGAACAATATTTTTGCGTCACAGAATATTTGAATAAACACTAAAAATTTTAATATACACACGACTACGAATGTTTGATTAATGGTCTACAAATGCAATCCATTACTATAGCCCAAACGAGCGAAGAAGGCACGTAGAGGCCGTAATTTTGAATTAACCTTCACATATCTTGGTAGAATCATATGTTCAATGTTTTTTTCGTTGTCGGCGATTTTTATTGGGGACATGATGCAACTTTATTGATAGGTTTCTGTCATTGTTGCCCCACTACTTATAATGTTTTGAATTGCATGCGAAGACTTGATGAAACTTTCTCCAAAATACACGATAGGTATGACGAAAATATAACATGTACCTATCTGTATAATGCTTGCACCACATCAGCAATTTGACAACTCCTTCAACGACATAAAACCTCAAAATCCGATAAAAACGTACGCGCTCCACGTATTTAGTTGTTTACTCGACGAAACGACCTGCGTTATCTCCATATGGGGTCATGATTATCGTGCTATTACCAATTTGTTTGCGTTATTGCTATTGACAGTTATTTATTCCTCTCAGTCTTCTTTAGACAGCCGAAGTGATATCTCGTTTCCAAGATGCCCGATGATAGCACGTACCCTCTGTCTCCGCCGCTGAATCCGCAAGACATTCGCGCACGCGCTAACTCCTCCGGCAAACGGCCGGTAATTCGATTCTACTCAGGCAATGAGCCCGTAGAAATACCTGACAAGTCCGAGTCCGGTGTCAGCCAAGTGCTGCCTAGGAACCGCAGCGAGGCAGAGCTAGATACCTACGTAGAGTGTTCTACCACCATGCATCGCAGCTGGTTTGATAAGCGGCCTCTTGAACGCAGGTGTGTATTTATCGTATTTAGAACTCGGTCGTATATTAGTGTTTTCAAAGTCGTAACCACGTAACCAAGGACGTATACAACTTGTAACTACGCGTAAGGTAATCTATGTTGTTTCAGAAACTGCGTGTTCGATAGTGAAAGTAGGGATATCGTTTAAAAGGGCAGGTTTCTAGTAAAAAAAAAACTAATTTTGATTCCATCAAATAGTATAATTAATCTGTATTTATCTTATCATGTATGCGTAAAATAATTTAGTAACTATTTGTCTTCAGAATAATCAGTTGCGATGGTAACAAACTATTTAAATAAAGTAAGATTCCTAAAATATATGTATGTATATCTTACCTAGAATCATTGATTTACTATCATGTTTAAAATTTCATTGCGGGCTATAAAAAATAATCATACCTATTCATGGATATTGACACAAATGTTTCGTAATTAGAATCAAATAATTCTATACTAAAATTTTTGCTCAGTGATAGTGTGAATTTGTCATTCTTTGATTTGTTTTATCGTTTTTATTAGGAAATTGCTTATCATAAAAAAACGGAATATTTATCAGTTTCATTTACCGACATTGAACTCACTTTTGTCTTCGTCCTACGATTTTTTAATTGGCGATTAAAATATGAGATAAAATGGAATTATTAGATAAAATAAAACTTTTAAACGGTCATACAACTGGCTATATCTATTTAATTAGCTGCGCTTGGAGTGTTTGCGCCCGTGTTTATCCGATATTAAAAGTAGCAGATATGTTAATCTAGGGTCTATAAAAAGCAGCGAATTAGAATAAATTGAATCCATACAATTCCCGCTTAAAATTTGAATCCATCTACGCACACAATTATACTGCTATCCCAACGAAATACACACACTCAAAGCTCGCACGCGATTGGTCGCATCAAGGTCACGCCACCGATACTAGCCGCGCGGGTAGTTGTTTTCCCCGCCCACCGCGGTATTTTACGCGTGGACGGTGGAACCATTTTATCGGCCAAGTTACTATTCTATTTATTCTAGTTCGCTGATAAAAAGCAAAATTAATGCCTATAGGTTCAGGCTTTAAAGTGTGAAAGAGTTTCGATTTTTGACTGTGACGGTTCCCGATAGGATATGAAGTTAGTTGCAGCGCTGTTTAATGATTTATATGATGATGAGCAAAGCATTAAGTACTATATTCTAAAAAGAAATAAAAAATATCTAAAATAGCGCTTTGGTGCAATAATAACCTAACCGTTTTATTAAATGAATGATTTACGAATTATTAAAGGAAGTAGAGGTCAACTTAAGAAGATTTGGATAAATTGTGTGAAAGAGGATATGAAAGAAAAAATAAAGTGAATGTAGATATGACGGCTGATAGAAGAGTGTGGAAGCGAAAAACGGGCTCTACAGACCCCACATAGTAGGAAATGGTTTACACAAAGAAGAAGAATTATTAAAATTGGTCAAGTAATTGTTGAGATAAAGTTTGTAACAAATTTTCAGTATTTACACAAACGATGTTCCAAGAAATTTTGTTTATGAAGTAAAGAGCTACTAGTTTAGTACAATTAGGAAGAACATAACATAAGCGGCCCATTATATGTTACCACTGCTGGGACTCGGGGCCTTCTGTCACTTGGAGAGAGTTATAGGCCATAACACCACGCTGGCCGAGTGCGGGTTGGCGGATGACACACGTCTCGGGTTACTGCAGTCCTCACGATTTTTTCCTTCACCGTAAATCTAGTACAAATTTACAACTTGAAAAACAAGTCATTGGTTTAACGCCGGGATCGAACCGGGGGCCGTCTGATTGAAAAGCAGACGTTTTACCACCGAGCCACACTCGCTTTTAATTTACGATTCTTTGTATTGTTGTTTACTTAATACCATGGGACTAATAATATCATCTGAATCTTACGATGTTGTCTTATCTAGAAGTATGTCGTTCTCAGAACACCACTTACTTACGCATTGAATTTGTTAGGTACATGGTTCATCCGGTCCAGATACTGTAGCACTATAACGATTTCATTGTTATGAGAATCTGTTATCTGTACCGGATATATTACTTCTAACAACTGTTTATAATTTAAGATTAATTTTTTGAACACTCCTTTAATTTCCTTACTCAAGATTTTATAATAATTTTTTGTGTGGTTTCTATAAAACACTCCACTACTTGTTGTATGGTATGTCCGATTTACCATTATAATAAAACTGTACTAAATTTATTTTAAGAGGTGTGTAATATGCATTTTTGAAACTGAATCATGTTAAGAGAAAAAGTGTCAACTGATTCTGGATTTTAACAAAAGGTCAGGCCAGATAAGTAACCAGATTCACGTCGGCCCTTCACAGATATGGCGTGTTGAATTAGCTTATCTCTCAGTTAATTGTTACGGTTCTCGGTTTGCAATGGTCCTGCAATAGAGTTAACATTTATCGGTTGCGTTAGTTGGTTAGATGTTTCACCGGTAAAGGTGAATCAGCTGTTCGTTTGTATGGAAGTGGTATCTGCGACCGTCGACGCCGTCGTTTTAGCGGAGTTTAGCGTCACTACTTCGGTCCAGTCAGTATTCTCTACGCCTCCGAGAGTGCAGCACGGTACGCTCTGCGCTAATTCATACCTTTTATCGTATATTTAGATACGACACTTTGATTACTCAGTGGAGCAGTTCAGTGATAATACATTTTTTGTTTGTTCATTTTTCCTAGATTGCCTCACATTGATCAGTGTTACACAGGAAGTTTTGGCCACCATCTGGTTGGTTCCGTGAACGCGTCGCGTCGTCAAAAACATTACATATCGCAATTAGCACAACATATTTGACAGTAACAAGCGTTCAATTTAAGTTTTGTATTGTTGCTGTATTCACATTTGTTATTGCGTACAATGCTCATTCATGTTTGTTGTGCAACGCAAATGAGGGGGGGGGGGCTTCAAGTTTATCCACTTGGTTCTTACTGGCCCAGTTTTATGTTAATTTGAATCTCGTGTGCAAGGGAATGGAAATTCTCTAATCTTAACAAGTAATTTTGTATGCAACACATATTGTTTGTAAACAACAACGGGGAATGTAGCAGCGTTTTATTATTCGCTGGTCATGATTGTGACTCATGCTCTCAAATACGCATTTATGTTCTTACTCTTTGTTTCAATACATGATACTACGTTACAACTCAGACATGTTATATTTACATACTACTTAATGCATTGTCAGGGACTCAATAGAAAAATAATACGATTTGCAAACTATCTTCTATTAATATATATTTTATAGAAGAATTTCTCTTTTTTCATGTCATATTAAAAACAAGCGACCAACATACAATCGACTTAAGTATCTAGACTTAAATATCAAGACGAAACCATAAGACCATAATTATGGCTAAATACAAAAAAGGTCTCAAGTAGAGTACAAATCCATGCAATCTAATATAACTCTACAAGCCCTAATATCTCAAACTAATTGAGACTTGGCTGATATGTCAATTTTGAATTTAACTGATTTATTTGAGTGCTAGAAGTTCCTTTGTTCTTCGGTGGGCGATTATGGTATGAAAGTGAAATTCATAATTTAGATGTGTACAATACTTACCTAGATCAGTTATAGTATAAAATAGAGAACTTAATAGTATAAAATAGAAACATTCTCCACACTCAAAAAAGCGTATAATGATATGCGTTTGAAGTGAAAGCGGTCGGAAAAATGCGTTCATACAAACTCAATCTGAAAATATTGTTCAATAAGTCAATGACATTTTGCGAAAAGCGAAGGCGTAGAGTCGTTGGCTTCCCGGCTCCTTGCTTTAGATTTGCCGGGATGTGTATCGATTGGCGTGTTCCTGGCAAACGTTCCCCATGCTCACTGCATCCCTTCCCTTTCGGATTATTTAATGGAGCCAGACGGTCGAGGCCCCCAATTTCAGTACATAAGCCGGCCATTCCTGGTACTATCAGTTAGACGAACAATAACGTTGTGAGTCTAGGTTTAGAATTACATATACTTGTCTCTATCATATGAACGTTTTTAAATAATTTAGCAGTCATAAAAATTGTTGACTAAAATAGTGTAACATTTTCATTATTTTTCATGCAAATCTAGACAAAAATTATTGTATCTTTGTCTAGAAATAAGAGGTATAGATATTATATATTTCAAGAACTAAAACTCCAAATATTATAGGGGAATGGTATACTCATATCTACGATTGTTTTTAGTTTTCACGAAAGTTTTTTTTGTTTGTACAAAAAACCTTATCATATTTTTTTTGTTTCGTAATCTTTCTGCAGATTTGACAGTAAATACTTATACACGTTTAATTTATTTCAAAGAGTAAAGTTTTCAATCAAACATGCAGCTTTCGTGTGATACTGCTATTTGCGCAAACCACGCTTACACTGTAGCACAGTGAGTTTGATATCGTTTACATCAGAAATTTTTAATACAATAAAAAAAAGAACTCTTTAACAATGACTAGACTATGTATGTACCAACCACAAAATATGACTCAGACCGCAGTAGTCTAATTAGTAAAAAATGGTTACAAAAATATTTTTTACTTAATCACATAATATTTGCATTATGCATCATACATCAGTAGTAAGAAAGCAGAATAATCATACTATTGTCATGATTAGTAAGCTAAGAATTGCATAATGTTTATCAAACTCGCAATCTCTCTATATCTAAATGATGTCCATAATAGCAGGAGTCTGTAAGACCGGTATTATGACCTTGTTACTGTCAAGGATAGCCACTCAAATACTTCCTTTGTAACACTAACTAACCCAACACTTGGGCAAGCGTAACTCATAAAGCAACGTCGTTCACAGACATTTCGCAGAAGAAATATTATTAGTGATATAAATTCGGCCTACCAAGAATTTTGGAAGTGTTTGTTTATAAAACGGATTTAAATAAAGTAACAGTGGTTTCATGTGAGTGATACAATGAAGGAAGTGAAAAAACCTAATGGATCCGTGCATTTTCTTGACGACCCAATCGTTGTTAACGGCTCTTCTTATGGCAAAGGTGACAGATACACGGCAGCACCAAATGAGTAAGTCTATGTACCTACTAAAATATAAAATAACCTTGGATACTCATTGTTTGTACGTAGACATAATCGTTTCGTTTATTTAGCGCACCTATGTATGTAATTTATGATTTATGATGTAAGCGTAGCCGCGACGGAACATTCCATAGGCCAAAAGGTGTGATTTGATTCGTCTGACGGCTCTCTTACTTGAAAAATTGCATAAACCATGACGAAAGTATATATTTTCCTACTTAGTTGATGGTTCGAATACTTATTTGATTATGATATTTAACGTTAACGCAATAAGTCATACTTATTTTTATCCGGAAAACTTTGGTGAGAAGATGTTGAAGATTGATAAACACAACTGTGAAGTATTCAAATATGAACGATAGAGAAATATTTTCGGTAACTATTTTACAACCCACTCATAAAATTTTGGATGATATAAAAATATCATAGAGGCACTGATTTAATCCCTGTATACAGGCGCTGAATAAATCTGAGTCGAAAACGATTATGTAGGTACATTTTATTCTTGTGTCAAATTTATCTAAGGATCCATTCGTACCGAAACTCTTAAAAAAATATTTTTTTAAATATAATTAAGTCTATTAGGCTATCCTGTAAAGGTAAACCAAGGACACCAAGAATATTACCAATCTACGAGTACATACAGTTCACCATAAAATATCATCGACCTAGCTTTTAAGTGTCATATTATTTAAATAATAATCAATGAAACGGTAAAAGGACTGCAAAACGTCGTGTTTACAAACGCTTAGCGCCTTGGCGCCGTGTCCCGGAATGTTGTCAAACAAGATTATTGTAAATGGCAACCAGTACCTATTTCAGATTTTGGCGCACTTTAATGGTAATAAATACAGGGAAGTGAAATTCAGCTTCAGAATTAATTTGAGGCAAAATCTTGAATTTACAGTTAAATCATAAACGATCAAAAATAGCTTAATGACCGTCTAAAGAACTTTTTTCATATTGTAAATCTGATTGGTACCAAAATAAGTTTTAAATATTCTTAGAGTTATTCTTGAGACAAAGTAGTACAAAAAACTGTAAATTTGTAATTTTGCCCATATCATATGGCCTTAAGTTGCATTTCATGGATGGCTGCTACTTGCAAAATGTTCCTTATAGTCTCTTCGAATAATTCCAAGAGTATAACTCGTCTCGTACAACTCTTCGTTTGGTTGAGGCAGCTTAAAATGAGCACATGTGCATTCTGGAAGTCCATAACAGCTCGCCTCACGCGTGGGTGTTAACGTACACGGTGTCACAACCAATACGTTATTCATGTCATTAAACTGGATTGGGTAGTACTGACGGCGCCAATGTCTAAATCTGTATCACACCTGACTTGCGCGTTTCCAATGTCGTGCTATGCAAAATTACCGCGACGCGTTTCAGAAATTGCTCATTCGGTTTGTTGAACAGGTGAAAATTGACGGACTTCACGTCAAAAGCTTAGAAATTTATTGAAGCAAATTTCGTCATTTTCACGAACTGGAAAATTCCAATAACTATTTTTGTAACTATTATTGAGAAACTTGGGAATTGTTCATTTCGTTATTTTTAGTTCGGCTTAGCACTCTCCTTTTTTATGATACTTCATTTTTGTTTCAAGAAGCCTATTCAGATGTCCCCGTCTTTGTCATATTGATCCTTTGTGTTCCCGGGATGAGAACAGTTATTAGACATTTGAGTGGGCCGATGTCGCCATAAATACGTTTAATTTAGGATATTTACCTTCAGACAAGTCCTGAATTTTCCATTAGAATATTTTCGAGAAACTTGCGTTAGCTATGAGTATATATAGCGTATTATTAATAAACACAAAACTGTTCATTAAAACGCTCGTGTAATTTTATTGCCACTTTTTGCTATACATTACGTTGTATAAGAAAACTCTTATCGGACTTGTATTACCTCATCTACGCCAGCTAACGGTTTTATATGCCTAGTAATTATTCGTTTAGCCATTCTATTTTTACCTTATCAAGTGAGGTTAAGGCCAATTCACACTGTAATCGTGATCATGACATGGATTTTGAATGCTCCGACTCAACTGCATTGGCGCATTTTGTTGTTTTGCGAGTGTAAAATATACATTGCATTCGGTATTTAGCGGAACTCTTATCTGGTAGGTTAAGAATAATTATTATTAGAAGTAGATATACTCGTACATATGTAGCATTGTATTTATACCTACATATAAAATATATAATAGCATCATCCAGCTTGTTTTGTATAGTTATAGATTGTTATCTTCAAGATCACAAACAAAAGGTAAAACGAATAACATTCATTTGGCGCAAATGCAAACGGCCAGTGGTACATTTACTATTTATATTTTTAGCTTGTAACTAAATGTCAATACCGTTCATTCGAGAAATTTTACGGCGCATAGTACCAATCTCAATTTGGCAGCTTTCATCACCTAATTTTACCAGAATCTTTAGCTCGTTATCTCTTATAGTCAATCACTTAGCGAAGTACAATCGAATAATCTGGCCAATTCGGTGTGTACAAGGTGAGGAATAAGCAAAGTACACTACTTTTGTATTTAAAGAAAATTGAGAATATATATTATATTGTATATGTGCCATTTATAATGTATGAAAAATAAGTTATTGTAAGACTAAGCTGTTAACTAAAGAAATAATCAAATACACTTTATATTTTGACCATACATACTATATAAACACTCGTAATTGGTAACCAACCACAATAAAATACAATAAATGATTTTAATGTTTGGAATTTTCAATGTAACTCTTTATTGTTTTTTTAAATCTTATATATAAAATTTCCGTGTCACAGTGTTTGTTACCGAACTCCTCCGAAACGGCTTGACTGATCATTACCAAATTTCATATGCGTATTCAGTAGGTATGAGAATCGGCCAACGTGAAACGTTTTTACCCCTAAGTGATAAGGGTTGTTCACCCTTAAATATATTTTTTTATTTTTTCGATGATTTTTTTTTATTTTATTTTTTTATTAAGTGGCATTAAAAAATACATACAACCCTAATTTTTTTACTTTTTTATCATCAACCCCTATTTTTTTATGGCCGTTTTAGTAAATTTCCGTGTCACAGTGTTTGTTACCGTACTCCTCCGAAACGGTTTGACTGATCTTTACCAAATTTTATATACGTATTCAGTAGGTCAGAGAATCGGCTACTATCTATTTTTTATACCCCTAAGTGATAAGGGTTGATCACCCTTAAACATTTTTTTTAATTTTTCGACTAATTTTTTCATTTTCTTTTTGTATTAATGGCATTAAAAAATACATACTACCCTATTTTTTTTACTTTTTATCATCATTCTCTATTTTTTATGGCCATTTTAGTATTTTATTCATTTTTCATCTCGCTTGATAACTGATCAAATATAGTATCTAACTGTACTTCAAATAAAAATCTTTTTTTTTTTGACGTGACAACGTCTTAAATTAGGTTGCGGCTGGGAGTCACTTATGAAAAAGTGTAACGCCCGGTAACGTTACGATGAGTCACCGAACGAGAGAGAGGCCCGCCGAATGCCTTGCGTCTCTCTCCCACTCAACTATGATCGGTCTGCCGCGCGCGCAGCACGCGGCAGACGTTGTCACGTAAAATCTTCGCCCGTAAAACCGACTTTACAGGCAACCATTTTTTTTTGAAGAAAATAACTAACAAAATTAAACCTGATATGGAGCGACGACGGTCTGCCTCCATCTAGCAAAGGGATATCCCCCCGGACAGATGTTGTGTCCGGAGACGGCCGTCCGACGGTCATGCATTGTAGCTTGAACCCGTCATACGCGCGCTGTAAATACCGTTTGCGCGATTCAGGACAAGCGCTCTGATTGGTCGCGGGCGATGAAGTGCGACAGAGACGCCACACCACTCCCCCAAGGAGAAAGGAGCCCTGAAGGTGTTTTGTATGACGTGCGCCGATCAGAGTTCCGAGGTGAAGGTCTAGCGCTCCCAATGCCTCAGTGAGTCGAGACTGGGTAGCTGGTGTCCACAGTGAGTCGGGACCCAAGAGACCAACAGCGGATAATCGGATCACGTCAGGGTCACCAATATGGAGCGACGACGGTCTGCCTCCATCTAGCAAAGGGATATCCCCCCGGACAGATGTTGTGTCCGGAGACGGCCGTCCGACGGTCATGCATTGTAGCTTGAACCCGTCATACGCGCGCTGTAAATACCGTTTGCGCGATTCAGGACAAGCGCTCTGATTGGTCGCGGGCGATGAAGTGCGACAGAGACGCCACACTGATATACATAATTATGCTTAGTACTATTATGCTTAGTACTATTACCAATCTTAAATACTTAAAATTTGCCGCGCCTTTACTTTACTGGTGAGTGAAATGCCACACTATGTCATAGACCGAAGTCGGTCTCCTGTTTTACTCACAAAATTCTTCTTCACAGACTTCTCTCACTGTTTACACAAATTTCGACCTTCGTTATTGTTTATGTATCGTATGTAGTAGTATTGTTAACAATTATCATTTTGCTATATCAATGTAACTCTCTTATTAACTTAACCGCGGCTCCACCCGCGTGTAAGTCGCTTTATTGCATAACCTCTCCTGCACATGACTGTTGTAAAAAAATGTATTTTCATCTGTGCGCTACTGTGGATCGGATAATATTTATATTAAACGTTAAATTGTAGGTCCTCTTAGCACAAACAGTCGTTAAACTAAGGTAGGGGCTTGAAACACTCTCGACAACATAACTTGATCACTTAGTTCTTACGTAGAAGAAGCTATAAAATTTGATGTACTAAACTAGACCCCGAACGTATGAGCAAAAAATTTTCAACAAATATGATGATGACACTAAAAATATTATGTAATTTGTTCTGTTTTGGACTTCTTTATGCTCAAACGGCTCGAACAAATATGCTAAAAATTTTCGCGCTCGCTTCGCTCGCGCATAGCTCGCTGCGCTCGCATCCGGCTCGCTTCGCTCGCGATTGGTCCTAGGACGTTTTGGGTCATAGCTTACGACACTACAAATATAATGTGATTTGTTCTGCTTTGGACTTCATTATGCTCAAGCGGCTCAAACAAATATGCTAAAAATTTTCGCGCTCGCTTCGCTCGCGCATAGCTCGCTGCGCTCGCATCCGCCTCGCTTCGCTCGCGGTTGGTCCTAGGACGTTTTGGATCATAGCTCACGACACTACAAATATTATGTAATTTGTTCTGCTTCGAACTTCTTTATGCTCAAACGGCTCGAATAAATATGCTAAAAATTTTCGCGCTCGCTTAGCTCGCGCATAGCTCGCTGCGCTCGCATCCGGCTCGCTTCGCTCGCGATTGGTCCTAGGACGTTTTGGATCATAGCTCACGACACTACAAATATTATGTAATTTGTTCTGCTTCGAACTTCTTTATGCTCAAACGGCTCGAAAAAATATGCTAAAAATTTTCGCGCTCGTTTCGCTCGCGCATAGCTCGCTGCGCTCGCATCCAGCTGGCTTCGCTCTCGATTGGTCCTAGGTCTTTTGGGTCATAGCTTACGACACTACAAATACTATGTAATTTGTTATGCTTTGGACTTCATTATACTCAAGCGGCTCGAACAAATATGCTAATAATTTTCGCGCTCGCTTCGCTCGCCCATAGCTCGCTACGCTCGCATCCGGCTCGCTTCGCTCGCGATTGGTCCAAGGACGTTTTGGGTCATAGCTCACGACACTACAAATATTATGTAATTTGTTCTGCTTTGGACATCTTTATGCTCAAGCGGCTCAAACAAATATGCTAAAATATTTCGCGCTCGCTTCGCTCGCGCATAGCTCGCTACGCTCGCTTAAGGCTCGCTTTGCTCGCGATTGGTCCTATGACGTTTTGGGTCAAAGCTTATGACACTACCAATATTATGTAATTTGTTTGGTAACGGCTCGAATGGAATCGCTAAAAAATTTAAAAACTAACCTTAAAAATTTTACAATGAAATTGTATTATACAAATAACAGACTTCAAAATCATACCTCCATTTATAAATTCTAACTGTATCTAAAAAGTGAAAAATAATTTTATGCCTACACATAGGTACCATCGAAGACTCTATTTGATTAACTTATAAACATGCTATTTTCAATTTGTATTTATCCTGTATTCTTGGCGTCGGTGCCATCTAAGAAGAACAAATTAATGTTTGTTAAAATAAACACTATTAAATAGATATGATTGAACATAATATTTTCTGGCGTTTGTTACTTTTATATTCCCTTAACGTTTGTTCATGGCGCTCCATACCCATTTCACGCATATACCATACACACTTATAATAAGTAAGTAACATTTTAATTATACTAGAATTTGTCTAGAAACTAGAATAAAAATAATTAATAAGGCAAAACAACGTTTGCCGGGTCAGCTAGTTTTTTATAACTACTATGTGTATGTCACAAAACTAGAAAAAAAATCCGCCTTAATTTCCTCTCTTGCCAAGCTATTTTCAACCCTAAATAAAGGACGTTCAAGCCTTGCCTTAAAAACAAGTGGTACTAAAAATTTACCTTTTCCAAGCTGTCTATTGCTAGCTAATCATGCAAAAGTTTTTGCGTGTTACAAATCGTCTAACACGCCAATGTACAGATTGAATAGTTATGTAAAATCTTCTTGCGATAAGCACGTCACTTTCAAGGCGATAAAACTTTAACAAGCTTAGCCTTCGACACGTAGTTAACTCTAATTGAAAGTTAAACCAAGCAATCAATACAGTTGTTACAGTAATTAGAAGTTAGTTCTTTTCAAAGAGTAACCTGTTCCCTGACCCTGGCATAAGTGTAAGTTCCCACTGCGCACTCAAATAGGGTAAGACTGCTGCAAATAATATAATAAGTTTGATGGAACCTAGTTTTGTGAAGTATGGTCGAAATACTTTTTAATTAAACGTCAAAACCGATACGTTTTTATTTTTTTACATTTTGTATGCGATTTCGTAAAAAATTGAATGTTTATATTAATAAATTGAATATTAAAAATCAAAACTAGAAATAAACAAGACTCTGATGTATGGAAGTAACGTTATTTTTTATATGTATGTATGTACATACTTAAGTGAGGTTAAATATATTTTTGATTTAAACCGTCCTGTCATCAATCTAATGTGATAGGTACAATTGGATTGGAAAATACAATAAATAGGTATATTGTTTGATAGAAAGAACAAACTACAAGTGACGATCGCACCTTGCCGCTTCTAGTCAAATGAATGTCTCGTTCAATGATGATATGATTGTAGAGTACATGTAATAAGACCAAGTCGAAGGCCTTCACGTGGCCTAAAATCTGACTGTGGTACTACATAGCTACTTGAAAAGTTTTACCCATATACTCCATGTAGTACTTCACTGAATTATTGATTTCTTCTCCGCTCACGACATAAGTTTTGATATTGCCAAGTTTCCTATTCGTAGAACTGGAATTCTGGAAATAGATCTATGCGATTATTACTGGAATGTTTGAATATGTTTTCGTGTGGTGCTTGACACGGGTGGTGTAGGTACTAAATATGTAGAGGCCGAACAACATTCAGATGTGCGGACAGACATCGTAACTTTAGGGTCTGGTTTTGTTTGCGACACAGCAATGTATAATTTAATAGGACAGGAGGTCAGTTTATGAATGGGAAATGAGACAACTTTCGCTCACGTCGCTCTAGTCACATCTGTGGGTGTAGATAAACAATCTAATAAAAGACACGCGAGTTTGCATATCAATGTATATGCATATTCAGTTTAATGCCTACATAATCATAATCAACAAATGATAAATAAGTAGGTTTTTATATTCAATTAGCAGCCCGCTCCGGCTTCGCACGGGCTATATAAGGGCTTGTGTTACACTATTGGATTCTTAGTAGGAATCTTTGGAAAAAAATATAGTCTATGTTACTCGGGGATAATGTATCTTCCCGACGGTGGAAGGTTTTTTCAAATCGGTCCAGTAGTTTCGGAGCCCATTCGCGTGAAACAAACAATCTAACTTTTTCTCATTTTTTGATTCATTGGGTTTGCGCTGGATCGTAATTCACCCCATGTTAAGCGATATTGTACTCTAAGGTGGAGCGCGCTTGCCCAAAAGAAACCAGTTCACCAGTTTCAGGGGAACAGGGCGCTTTGGCAAAGAATAAATACCACACTTTGGCAATGAAGGTGAAGAAATCGCGTAGAATGCGCCTATGGCAACTCCAGTGTTTAACGATGCTGCCTTGGTGTTTCTCTTGATTAAATTTGCACAAAACTGAATGTAATCATTTATTGATTAATGTATACAGTGATAATATAAATATAATTCTAAAACCTAGAACCAACATTCTTCGATTCCCAGTGTACTAGTTAGCTTAGCAAATCTAATATGGGCCCTCATTTTATAGAGGTAGAATCCTAATACTACTTTTATTCAGACAAATCTATCCAGTACTAACATAATGTATTCTTTGTTTCAGAATCTTCGTAAACAGATCGTTGCATTTAGAAAATGTACACTTCTACGGATTCGATATGGACTACACTCTGGCTGGTATGTAATTTTATCTAATGTAATAACTAAAAAGAGGGGCTTCTAAGTTTTGTATGACATTTTTTACTGTAGGTCCCAGCGAATCCCAAGCTAATCCAAGTCCCATCTTCATAGGCATCTTAGCAACGCTACGGGCTATTATAGACTTTGCCAAGCATGCCTATTGCCTTGAATTACTACTAAGTAATTCAATACTAGGCATGCTTTGGCCACAGTGAAGCTCTCAAAAAGGCTGCCGGAAGACACCTCGTCAAAGATTTGAAAAATTTCGGGTTTTTTTTCTAAAATATACATGTTTGTTTTGTTTCAGAGTACAAGTCACCAAACTATGAAACTTTAGGATTCAACTTGACCAAAGAGAGATTAGTACACAAAGGCTACCCACGTGAAATATTAGAGTTCGAATATGACCCTTCGTTTCCTGTCAGGTAAGGAATTTTTATTAAACTGATAAATCGTGACAAAATTTATTGCCATTCTAATATTTCAGTTATGTATTTGACGTCCATTTTTAAATAATTTATATCAAATCATTTTAAATTTAATTTTATATCAATTTCTTTCGAAGTCATCCATTTCCCAAAACCATAAACGAAATAAGCTTATTTATGAAGAGCAAGCTTGGAAATAAATTTCACTTTTCCTATCTTCTTCATGATCACTTTATACTTATTGCTTTTATTTGTGTTTGGTTTACAATATAGGATTCTTGTATTATTTTGTATATTGTAATTGGCATAAAAATGTTAATTCATCGTCCTTATTTTTCAGAGGTCTATGGTTCGATACACTATATGGAAACTTACTAAAAGTCGACGCCAATGGAAATATTCTAGTATGTGTACATGGATTCCAGTTTTTAAGAGGGTAAGTTCTTGAATCACTTCTCTCTTGTTTTTAATATGACGTATGTCGTATTTATAATTACACGCGCAACGAACACATGCACACGGATTTTATTGTAGGAGCGTCATCTACGATATATTTATCAAATGACGTAGTTGTCCTAATTCACAATGAACTAAGAAAATAAATACTACGTAGTTAAATTTAATAAATACACGCCAGACAATTTACTCGTACTTTGTTCTTCTTACTACTTTAATCGCCCTTATCAGTTTTTTAGTATAATATTTAATGTATATACACTCGATTTTTACTGTCTTACTAGCTGACCCAGCAAACGTTGTCTGTCTAAAAAATTAAAGGTGAACAACCCTTATCACTGAGGGGTATTGAAAATAGATTATCAGACCTACTGAACACGCATATAAAATTTGGTAAAAATTGGTCAAACCGATTCGGAGGAGTACGGTAACTAACCTTCCGACATGGACATTTTATATATTAGAAGAATATAACTGTCTGTATTCTCTTATCTACTCGATCTTGTAAAATCTAAATGACAGTCTACAGTGTAAATTTTTCATTTAGTAAATAAGATAGAATGGTCACAACTTTTTCATAATAATTATTTTTCCCCCATTATCGACTTCTCAAAGGATTGTAGTGCATGATATAAATTGAGCTACCAAATCCAAACACCGTGTTATCTGGAAGTAGGGAAGAGGGACCTTTTCCCAGCACTAAAACACAACAGGCTAAAAATATTAAAGTCTAGTCTAAATGAGATTGTAATCATGACAAGATTAACGTCACAAGTAGGTATATCGGCCTTCCTATCTTTGATCTATGTACTTATCTGAGATACAAATGTATAAGAGGCCTGTAGGTTATTATAAATTTTCCAATCTCACACTTTTTTATAAGTTTTGGCAGTGTATTGTCATTTCTATAATCTATGTACATTTTATTATAGTAATAATAATAAAAGGTAAATCATTTACCGACCATTCTAATAAAAAGTAAACTGCATAAGCAATATGTTTGGTCTAATAATGTCTCTGACAACTATGGTCAGAGGAAGTATAGCAAAAAAAAAATATTGTCACTATCCCTGAATCGATACTCTATATTTTGACTCGATCGATTCCTACAAATATTTTTCTTAAAAAGAAGATCATGAAAATTGTTTGAGTTATAGCTAGGATAACGCATGGCGATTTATTTTTATATATATCATAAGAATTTAATGTATATATTTGGTAATAATAAATAATTTGGTAGGAGCTAAGTGGCTAACCACTGGTGTCGCATGTTTTTAAGCCACCCAAGGCACACAGACAGCCGGGACTTTTTACAATTTGTCATGTTAAAACGCCTCTTTTTAAATGACAGTCTTTTTCATGGTCAATCAGTATCTAAACAAATAGAGAATATCTGTATCGACAGTTACTTAACTTCTGTAATCTCATGAAATAACCTAGGATAGCCGAGCTACGTGCGCTGCTATATTGTTGGATTTTTTTTCCAGGCCACAAGTGACAGATTTATACCCAAACAAGTTCCTCACACTGGACGAGTCTCGAGTCTACGTCTTGAACACGCTATTCAATCTGCCGGAAACGTATCTGATTGCGTGTCTTATCGACTTCTTTACCAACTCACCACAGTATACCAGGTAACAAAAATAAATAAAGATTTTAAATATTTGGAGGGTGTATTGTAAACAAATACACCCTCCAAATTTCACAACCCTAGGACCAGCCGTTTGGGTTCTGCGTTGCCTACAGATGAATGAATGAATGAGTCAGGACAAAGACTCTTATAGTATGGATTACTCCGATTAACCACACAAACAATACCTACAAATAGATAGATAGAAAATTATTTATTGGACACAAAGATGAAATTTAAAAAGAAAAAGGAAGGGTTTATAAATAAGTGTGCCACAATTGTCGCCCTTATCGCTTCCAGGCAACCCTTGGATGGAGAGGAGTTTATAAATGTTTATAATTAATAATAAATGCTACCAAAACTTCTTGATCCCCAGAATAAAGAATGGAGTTAGAATCGGCGACTTGGCAATGTCATTCAAATCCATATTCCAAGACGTGCGAAACGCGGTCGACTATGTGCATATTCACGGAGATTTGAAGAGCAAAACCATTGAGAACCTCGACTTGTACCTGAAGAAGGATGAAAGGCTGCCGATGTTCTTGTCAAGGATTACCGAGAGCGGGGGCAAGTTGTTCCTCCTAACGAACAGTGAATACAACTTCACCGATAAGATCATGACATATTTGTTTGATTTTCCACATGGCGCTAAGGTAAGAATTTATATTCATACTAGAAGTTCAAAAACAAAGAAGTTTCATACAAACTGTTTTACCCTCTTTCACCCCCTTAGGGGTGGAATTTCCAAAAATCCATTCTTAGTACGCGTCTACATACTAAAACAAATAGACCCTCCAAATTTCATACCCCTAGAAGTTATTATTCTGTGCCCCTAGGAACAGCCGTTTAGGCTCTGCGTTGTCTATAGATGAATGAGTCAGGACAAAGAGTCTTATAGTATAGATAACAAAGTTGATGAATCAAATAGTTTGCCAGGTGGCTAAGATCTAAAACAGAGACGATAATACCTACCGAAGTGGTAAAGACTATGCAACTTTTTGAGATTAGATGTATTGTATTGTATTGTATTGAACACCCGTTTTTGACTTTCACTCAAAAAGTACATCAATTGTCTCTCTTATTACGTTCCATCCACAAAAAACCTGTTTCATCAATCAATCATTTTGTTTGGTGGAAGAGCATTTTCTACTGCTCGCCTGGCTAGTAACCATCCACAAGTTCAATTTGTACCAGAGCGCATTTGAGTCAGTTATTCCAGATTAGGCATGTTCCATCACACAACAGAGTGTGGTTACTCACCCTGCTGTGTAAAAAAAAATACATTAAAGTAACTCATTTCGATTTTTTCATTGTGTCTGCATAAGAAATCATAGAAAAGCCAATGTCATAAACGAAAAAGCGTGAACAAGAGAAAAAAACAGACTTTATTATAATTGGTAAATTATCTTATGTAGTTCGAATAACAACTTTCCAGCCAGGCGAGCCTCACAGAGATTGGAAGACCTACTTCGATTGGATAGTGGTGGACGCCAAGAAACCTCTGTTCTTCGGCGAGGGAACCACTTTGCGGCAGGTTGATACCAAGACGGGCGCTCTGAAGATGGGTCATCATGTCGGTCCTCTCAGGGAAAAGCTTGTGTACTCCGGAGGTAAGCACTATTGATGCACTATTGCTCAGCGAGCTATGGAAAGAGCTATGCTCGGTGTTTCTCTACGGGATCGTATCCGCAACGAAGTAATTCGACAGAGAACCAAAGTTACGACATAGCTCAACGCATAAGCAAGCTAAAGTGGCAATGGGCCGGACATATCTGCCGAAGAACCGATGACCGCTATGGTATACGAGTTCTAGAGTGGAGACCGCGTCTCGGCAAACATAGTGTAGGACGCCCTACAACCAGGTGGAGCGATGATCTGATGATGGACCTTATGAAGCGCCAACTGTTTGCCTCCGCTTAGTAAACTTAACTTAGCTAAATTTGTGGGCTGTGGGTCTGGGTGTTCAATATCTTATCTATATTAAATATGTAAATAGTATATGTAGTATATAAGTTGTGTTAGCTACAATAACACAAACTAAAAATGGTTCAGTATTGGGTTAACCAGCCATGTGTAAAAAAAAAACAAAAAGAAAGAAAGAAAACATAAATTAAAAAAAACCCTTTTTTTCAGGATCTTGCGACGTTTTCACTGAACTGATCGGCGCCAAAGGCAAGAACGTCCTGTACATCGGCGACCATATATTCGGCGACATTCTCAAGTCGAAGAAGATCGGCGGCTGGAGGACCTTCCTCATAGTCCCTGAGTTGGTGCAGGAGCTACACGTGTGGACGGACAAGTGTCAGCTGTTTGCGCAGCTGCAGAATTTGGATGTGCAACTTGGGGATAAGTACAAGTGAGTTTACTTCTATACTAACTAGACATCGAAGCTAAGCAACGGTCGATGCGGACGGTATTTGGATGGGTGACCATGCACAAGACTGTTGTTTTTCAAGTGGCATTTTCATCTGGGCGCTACTGTGGGTCGGATGACACGTTAAATTGTAGGTCCCGGCTGTTAGTCTTAGCGCTGGTTTCCACTTGTCGGGTGTCGGATCCGAATATTAATCGGAGGTTCTAGTAGCAGAGCATTTTATATGAAGCTATTCACATTTAACGGTTTAAGATAGTACAAGCAGTCGTCAAGCCAAATCAGAGACCTTCGGGCGGCTTGAAAACTTGACACCAGAGCTTGGCCACTTAGCTCATACGAAGAAGACTTCTATACTAATATTATAAAGAGGAAAAGTTTGATTTTTTCTTTGTTAGTTTGACGCAAATAGGCTCCGAAACTACTGGACCGATTTGAAAATTTCTCTCACCGATGAGTAGCTACATTATCCCCGAATAACATAGGCTGTATTTTGTTTCCAAAAATATCAGAGATTCTTAATAAAATGTGTAACAAAAGTCTTTATATTTTAAATATTTGTGATACCAAAGCATCAGAATTTGATATTACATAAAGATAAAAAGATAAAGTTTTGTCGATTTTTTTCACAATATTTTTTACATTTTATGAAAATCGATGCTGGTGTATAACTCTCATCAAAAGTTTAACTCTACATCACTTATTATGCACATATAAATCAAAGGAACGTTCCATAACAAATGAGGTCAATGACTGTTTTTTTGTCACGAAAATATTAACATGACCTCTCCAATTTAGATAAATAGTCATTAACTGATTCAAAATAAACCAAACTTTATTATCGTATTGTGTAGGTAGGCACATGTAATAAACGCAATTTAATGCGTCATCCAAGTTATCTTGTGAAAGATAACTTTTAACCTGTTGTCTCCTACGGAATTTCATCATAACATGGTCATAACTTATGGTTATTGTTGCGATTATTTCGGATAGCATCCAATTATAAATGGTGATTTATTACTGTTTACTGTGTTTATTATTGCTGATTGTGTGATATGTATTAAAAAAACATCAATAGATTCTTCTTCTTCATATGAGCTAAGTGGCCAAGCTCTGGTGTTGAGTGTTTTCATACCGCCCGAACGCCTCTGACTTGGCTTAACGACTGCTTGTAGATAGATAGATAGATAGATTAACACTTTATTAAAACACATACTAAAAATAATTACAGAAAAAAAACTAAGACTAACAGTCTGAATTTACAATTTAACGTGCCGTCCGACTCACGGTAGCGCCCAGATGAAAATACCACTTGAGAAACGTCAATTTTGTGCATGGTCACCAATCCAAACAACGTCAGATCACTTTAGCTAGCCGAGATACAGGAATCTTATTGGATTAGATTTTTAAGACAATTAGCTATCTATACAGTTGCTTTTGTTCTCTGCTTTTTAAAATGAAATTTACATATCAAAATATTGGCAGGCACTAGCAGAAGCATGAGCAGCCCACTATACGTTCCCACTGCTGGGACTCGGGGCCTTCTCTCATGAGGAGAGAGATATAGGATAGGCGGATGACACACGTCTTCGGATATTGTAGTCCTCAAACATGCCGGTTTCCTCACGATATTTTCCCTCACCGTAAAGCGAGTGAAACTAACTTAGCTGGCACTAAGCGGCTTATAAAAGACATTTTGAAGATTTTTTGAGTTCATTTATTTAAAGATTTTTTGAATTAATTTATTTACTGTAAACTACTCTAGGACTAGGAGAAGTATGGATATGATAAGACGTGCATGAATTGTGTGAAGGAGGATATGAATGAGAAGGGATTGAATGTGGAGATGACGGCTGATAGAGTGGCGTGGAAGAGAAAAACAGGCTGTGCCGACCCCACCTAGTGGGAAATGGTAAAGGAGAAGAAGACTAAAAACTACTCCTCTTTAAATGTATTTCATTATCTTCCAGAGACCTAGACTCGAGCACACGCGAGAAGCCCGACATTTCCAACGAGCTCTCTGCGATCCGCGAAGTGACTCACAAGATGGACCTCTCGTACGGCATGCTCGGCTCGCTCTTCCGATCCGGATCCAGACAGACCTTCTTTTCTTCGCAGGTTAGTACAAAAAGACAAATACATATATCCTACTAATATAATAAATGCAAAACTATTTTTTTTTATCCTTGATAGGTTAGCTAGCCTGATGTTAAGCTGCACTGCAGTCTATGGTGTGGCACGCTTACCACGTCTAAGTGTGTGTGTGTGTGTCTATGTTTGTTACTTAGTGTTAAAACAAGTTAAATTTAGTGTGAAGATAGTTTAGATTTTGAATTACCACATTTAAAATAAAAAAGAAAATAAAATAATCCTTTACGTAAGTAAGAAATACAGAGTTAAAATTAAAACATTGGTGTTGATTTAGTCATAGACTGTGTTTCAACACCAATGGGTCTCACACAGAGACACATTTTTAAATAAACATATCCTACTAATATAATAAATGCGAATGTTTGTGTATGTATGTTTGTTACTTGAAATTTGGTGTGAAGATAGGTTAGATTTAGAATTACCACATTTAAAATAAATAAGAAAATAAAATAATCCTTTACGTAAGTAAGAAATACAGAGTATGAAACCATTGGTGTTGATTTAGTCATAGACTGTGTTTCAACACCAATGGGTCTCCCACAGAGACACACATTTTTAAATAAATATATCCTACTATTATAATAAATGCGAAAGTTTGTGTGTGTGTGTGTGTGTGTGTGTTTATTATTTGAAATTTGGTGTGAAGATAGGTTAGATTTTGAATTACCACATTGGCTACTTTTTATCCCGGAGTAACGCGGGTCGCTATATTTCTTTAGTATTTATTGTATAGCAACAAGGGAAATACATAACTTGTGAAAGTTTCAGCTTTCTAGCAATCACGGTTTCTGAGATACAGCACTGTGACAGACCGGCAGATAGCTATAGGGTCCTTTTTTACCTTTTAGACACGGAACCCTAAAAAGAAACTGTTTTAATATCATATCTTATACTTAGCAACAGAGTGGTTCACAATTGGAACAAGTTGCCCGAGGAAGTAGTCAGTGCTACATGAGTGAACACCTTTAAAAACCGGCTTGATAGAAGAAAAAAAAATCTTTTGCTTATCTCTGATCAGTGCACCAATGGACTTTACACATTGACATTGAACAGTGGACATTTTGTGAACAGGTAAAAATAAAATTTCAACTCAGTGGAGGCGATTCAGCGGCGCACACGACTAAACTAAATTTAAAGTAGCTCTGTCTCTTTTCGTCATAAATGACCAAAGAGATGGTACGATCTAAACCATAGACAAAACATCTAAAATCACATCAAACACGTCAGATTTAGAGCTGATATAATTGGGTGCGCTCTAAAATCGCTTACATTTATCATATTTGACGTGATTTTACTTGTTTTGTGTATGGTTCAGAACGTGCCGTCTCTTTCTGGCCACCTTAGATGAAAAGAGACGGGGCTTCTTTAAATTTAGTTTAGTCGTGTGTGCCGCTGAATCGCCACCAGTGTGATCAGCATAATGCTGCTCGCTTATAAATCAAATAATAAGATATTGTCATATCTCCAGGTGGTAAGGTACGCTGACTTGTACGCAGCGTCGTTCCTGAACCTGATGTACTACCCGTTCTGCTACATGTTCCGTGCTCCCGCCATGCTGATGCCGCACGAGTCCACCGTCGCCCACGAGCAGAGGTTCACTGTGGACGCTCCTACTATTGACAGGTGAGGGCACTAATATACAAATCATACTATAAGTAGTGTTAAGAAGGGAAGGGACCCTGGATCACGTGACACAGGCTTGCCTAGAGTGAGATTCAGCGGCAAACCAACCCTAGCTATTTTATCATTTTTGTTTTTAGTCCAATAATTCTATTATTATTTTTTTCTTTTCTTTTTACTAACATTAAATAATGATTATAACGCAACTATTGCATTCATATCCAATGGGGAGTATGCATCTCTAATAAACAAGCTTCCATCTAATACAAAATGTCTAAAAAATATAGGTATAAGAAACATTTTTGCCACGAATTGTAAAAATAGTAACTGAACAAATAAATTATTTGATTTGATTTATTTGAGTAATGGCTTCGATCTTCGATAACTGTTTGCCTGTTAGTAGCGTCTGAAGCTCGGCTAGCTAAGGTGATCTGACGCGATCATCAAAGCTAAGCAACGGTCGATGCGGACGGTGTTTGGATGGGTGAATGATCACAAGACTGGCATTTTTAGCATTTGTAGTTATCAAAATACATATTTTGTGAAAATTTAAAAACTATCATGGTACGCTATGAGATTAAATGGTAAGAGATTTAAAATCTATCATGATCAGGATGACAGACGGACAGCGTACGTTGGAATCTTTTGTGTAAGGAACCTTAACTATGGTCTCATCGGGGTTCTAAATTAACTCAATATCCTTCAGCCATTTCTTAAAGTAATAAAAAGTAAAAATGCTTGTTATACGAATACTAATGTTTTTTCCAGGTCTCGTCAATCATTCGCACTCCGGCCAACCGGCGTAGAGGAAACAATCACGGAAGAGAAAGCTGCAACAGAAAAACTCGACTCTAGGGTATGTATAAAATGTCATACTGATTAAGACTATCTTGTGGCCGCGCCTTAGCTCGCGTCATCTTGTTTTTTATACAAACTTGAGTAAAATATAGTTACTATTGTGAACTTACTTAACGCATGTCTATATCAAATAACAAAGTCAAAAGATGTATTGCATTATTCAATGTTATACAATATTATTAATCATAAAACTTGTAATGTACTTTAATCAGGGCGCCGCAATGCTAATTTGAAGCGAGGCAATTTAATTATTACCTAGTATTTAGTAGATATACCCCCTAGCTGCACTTTAATTTTTAATGACTAGCTACTACTAATTTTTAAAACCCACTTTTTAAATTAATGATGATTGTTTCCCATCCAGTTCCATCCAAAGTGCGCATTTCCATCAACGTTGATTGACTTCGACATTTGCGCCAAATCACCCTTATCAACGCTACAACGATAAAGTGAAAGTCGTTTTAAAGTTAAAAAATAATCAAGACGTTTAATAAGTTATCGACCACGATATACGGTCAAAGTTTGTCCTTCACCCCGCCTTAGTTCTAGACAATTGTTTTACTCGCAAGATTGAGCCCATGATTACGTTGGTTTTTAAGTCAGTTCTAGAACGATTTTAACTTCTATTTCCAGAGGGACACCACGACTTCAGTCCCGCACGTCCGCCCCGAGACGCCTCGCCAGCTCACGCACACGCACGACGAAGATGACGACGACGAAGAGACAAAGTCTTTGCACAACAAATAGACACGCACACATACGTACATGACACGCGATGACGTCACAAGTTTTCTCACACTCGTCATGTGACTAATGTAAATGTGTGCGTACACATATACGTACGTGTCATGGTGATGACGTCATCAATTTTCTCACTTGTAACGTGACAAAAGGTAAAATGTGTGCGTACACAGCAAAAGCAGATACGCACACATATACGTACGTGTCACGGCGATGACGTCACGACTTCTCTCACACTCGTCACGTGACAAATGTAAATGTGTGCGTACACAACAAAATAGATACGCGCACATATACGTACGTGTAGCGGTGATGACGTCATCAATTCTCTCAATTGTAACGTGACAAAAGTTAAAATTGTGTGTACACAACAAAACAGACACGCACACATACGTACATAACACATCCTGTCACACTCGTAAAGTGACAGATAAAAATTCGTGTCAACGGTACGGTAGAAATACAGTACATGTTATACTAGCCATAAAAATATGTGTGGTTCACTGTGACGAAGGTGGCGAGAATTTAGCAAAAGGATTCTAAACTTATTTGAAAGCTTAATAATAAAATGTTTTTTTTATTTATTAGTATGTTTGAAAATGAGTTGAGAATCTGATTGCCAAAACTAGCGTAGCATGGGAAGTATGGCTTTTCATACAAAAAAGGTCCCTCTACAGGAAACGTAAACAGGGTTGCCTCCTTTAAGTTTACTGGACAGTTTCCTGATAACAATTTACCAGAAAAAATGTTATGTACTACAAAATTGGTAAAGGAAATTAATTATAAACTTAGCCACTTGACTGTCCGCGCTAGCAGACTACAACATGCGTTAACTGTCCGGCGATATCGCTCGATAAGTGTACAAAAAAAATCGCGTGACCTGTCCCCGTAAAAACGTATGTTGAAAGAAAAGTATAGTAGTGATTACGAAAAAAATAATACTGCTAGATAGGTAATACGATAAGGCATCAATAAAGCTGAAAATATATACTTTGAACTTACAATTTCATATAAAAAAATAATGATGACAACAAAACCAGCCATGTTTACTCACAAACAGTAGTTGAATATTATTTGTTAAAATTATGAACTTTGGAGAATGAAACGCTATAATATTTATATATCACTGTAATGAGAATTTTTTCTAGAAAATTTAAACACATCATAATTAAATAATTAAGTAATAAAATGAAACTATTCTTCTTCAGCAGTAATCGCTCACTCAGAGTGAAAAAATATGTCACTTTTAAATCGCTCTATCGATAAAATAGCGCATCAAAATGGATAAAACTAGGTTGAAATGCCATCTATGATTCTTTCTTAACATTAAATACTACAAGCTGTGCCACAGATACGCAACCGTTTATTAATAAATAAGTTTTTACGAACGCTTCGAGTTTGTGGCACTGTAGTACCAATAACAGATAAAAGTAAAAAAAAAATTGGCACTGTAGTGCCCACGGACGCTCAAGTGGATAAATTGTGTGTCGTGTCCTATGTTGGGTAAAATAAAAAAAATGTGTTAGTACTAAAGTGTATACAAGTTGCGCCGAGGCGTTTGTTGACAATTCGAGTCGATTATACCGTTGTTGTGATTGTTGTATTTCGCAGGATTGCGTGAATATATGTGATTATGTGAGTCAATGGGGTTGTATCATGACATTTTCTAAACAAATAGACAGAATCATTACTAAAATACATTGATTAATATTTTATCGTTAGCTATGAGTATGACTTTGTATACTTTGAGAGATTTCTTTACTCTTAATTGGATGTGAGCTTTATAAATCGCTCGTTTACGATATAGGCCAGTCTCATCGATTCGGCCAAACATTTTAACCAATAAGATCATTTGTTAAAATTACGTTTCACGTTTAGAAAAGAGGCCAAACGAAAATTATACGTAGTTTTCGTTTACAATACGTAAACAATTGATCTCATTGGTTGACAGAACTTACATCTATCCATAGACAAAAGATATAAGTAAATCGACTTATATCTTGTCTATGGATAGAGCTGTAGTAAAACAGAAACTATAGACTAGTGTTGCGCATTCGAAAAAACTAACCCTACAGTTGTCTATAATAACTATAAAATCTGTACTATCTTATTTAGAAAATGAGCATGTAAACGCCCAACGTTACTGAGTCAATGTTAATTAAGAATGTAGTCAATACTAATTGACGTTATATCTTTTTTTTTTATTGAAATTTTATGTTATGTGTGTAAATATTTTATTTACTATACGTTATATTGTAATCTAATAGATTTTATTTCAAGATTCACGTTTTTATATTGATGAGTTTAGGTATGTTTGGTTTTGATTAGCATTCCATGTTTTAAAATAGCTGGACGATCTCTAGAATAATTTGTGCACTTTCTTTAAACAATTTTTTATTGATTCGACATCATTTCCGGAATATACGTAAATGTATATCTTTGTAAAAATATTGTTACATTTTGTAATTATCAGTCGGAATAACATGTTGGATTTTTCAAAATCAAACTCTGCATAATGTAATTAGTTACAATAAATAGACTAAAACGTATTTTACGACGTAATAGCTATTCAATAGTCGGAAACAATTTTTAAACAAATAGATTTTACTTTTAGATTTGCGAACTTGAATGAAGCTTGATTTGTAAACATCAAACTTGGGTTTAATGACGCTAAGAATATTTGAATAAAGTGATGTTAAACATACGTAAAATCGTATATACAGTTAATGATGTATGTGTAGTTATTCAATTTTTTACACAGAAAACAAAAATGTAACTTTAATAGGATTCAATAAAATGATCAATAAAGAAAATAATATATTTTTTTATTTACGTGCACCATAGCCCCTTACATTTACAAATCAGACTTTAATAATAAGCCTTGTGATAGGCTAGACCATGCTAACATTGCCAACTAAAGTCCTTACAAGTTCTAAATTTCTTGTATTTGAAATCTGAAGAGGTGGACAGTAGAAAATGAATATTTCTCTTGGATCACCTTGGTGGATAAATAGAAGCTGTTGTAAAATAAAATCCACAGTTCACTCTGATGGCCTCCGAAGGTAAACGGTGGGTAACTCAGACTTAACTACCAGGACTTCATATTTTTATCTTATGCGGAATAAAAATAAATTATGCTGTGCCGACCCCACCTAGGTTCGAGCGAAGACGTTGAACTTATAAAAGCAAATCTTCCAAATATTCTTCAATTTCTTCTTCTCTTGACTTTTCCTCAGTTTCTGGAACACCTGAAAGCAAAGAAAAGCACATACAGGACTTATTAGGTACATTGACAAAAGTTATTAAAACGTTAGTTGAACCGCGTAGAAAAAATTTCCACTATCGTACTACAAAGATGAAAGTTTGTTACTCCTTGGCGCTCAAATTATGGCTGTACCGACATCGAAATTTGGTGAGGTGTAGGTCAGTAGTCTGGATTAACATAGGCTACTTTTGATTAAAACTCCACAGACCCAGCTCTTAAATATTGAATGAATGAACTTTTAATTCCGAATCAAGACGAGTAATATCTCGTGCATTAGGTACTGCGCCGCGGGTCATAACTAGTCTAATACCAATATGATAAAGAGAAAAAAAAACGTTTTTTTTTTTTGCTTGTTTGATGCAAATAGGCTCCGAAACTACTGGACCGATTTGAAAAAAAATCTCTCACCGTTGGGAAGCACCATTATCCCTGAGTAATATAGGCTATATTTTGTTTCTCTTTGCAACTTAGATTAATTTATAACCCGTGCGAAGCCGGTACTATCTGCTAGTATGCAATAATTTCACTTACCTTTCTTCCACAAGGAATCGTTATTTACTTCAGTTACTGTTTCAACTTCGCTGGTAGAAGCACTGGGTTCGGGCTCGGGCGTGTGTGGACTTTTCTCTCTATCGCTTGCTTCGTCTTCTGAAACATTCTTACTTCGCTTCTTGTGACGCTTTAGTCGTTTCACTTCGCGTTTCTTGGATTTGTAGTTGAGTTTATCGGAACATTCTGGGCATAGTCCTGCGAGAAATTGGCAATAACTGATGAAATGTTTTGAAAAATATATATGAAATTAAATGGAAATCTATTGTAATTGTAGCTTAACACCAGGCAAGTTGTAGTCAAACGCATACCTATCTATGGTAAAAAAAGAACATGCGTGATTAAGTATCTACATACTTAACTAAATATTTGATACACTAGATGCGCCCCGCTGTGATTTCCGCGTTAATCCGAGATAAAAAGTCGACTATGCGTTAATAATAATAATTCTCCATACCAAATTTTATCGCAAGCGGTTCAGCCGTTTGAGCGTGAAGAAGTAACAGACATACACACATTTGTAACTTTCGCATTTTAATATTATAAATACTATAATAGGATTATCACAGATGCTCCCGCTGTGAGATGCATAGGATGTCTTACAATGTTGTTATGCATGATACTATTTCTTAATTAGACAGTTATTGTGCGGATAACTAAACTGAGGAGCTTCTTGCCGGAATGCCTATTCCCAATGAACTATAAACCTCACTGTCATCAAGGCGAGAATGACTTGGTTTCTTCTTAGCAAGCGCTCTCCATCCTAGACCACAACATCGCTAAACATCAGGTCAAGCGCAAGCAATACATCTATCATAAAAAATTAAGCAACGTTTCCTTACGTAATTTGACAAGTGCATTTTTCCTTTCATTATTTTCTTTGTAAGAGAAATTGACCTCCCAAGACTTGAGGCCCTGATGGTTGATACACTTTTTGTTACCACACTGGAATTGTCCCTTGCCGAGCACCACTTCCTGTTCCACCCTCCATCTTAATGCCACCTGTATATGGATAGAACAAACAAATTTGTAATTAACATAAATAATCTATCGATCTATCAACTCTTAATCTATCATTAATATCTTAACTCTCTTGTCTTATATATAACTAAGAACTTTCGCGTGGAAAACGGTCACACTTACTTATAATTAAAAGTTGGAATGAGTCCAACAGTTTCGGTGCTTTCACAATGCACGCGCGGATCTCGTCGGCGGCGGTCCGTGTAACACTCGCCCCTGAAGATGGTGCTCGGAAAGCACCGAAACTGTTGGACTCATTCCAGCTTTTAATAATAAGTAAGTGTGACCGTTTTCTACGCGAAAATATTAAGATGCCTTACGGGAACAGTTTACAATGTTTAACTAAGAACTTAAAAAGAGACTGATAGTGGCTAAGATATAAAACACATTATAACTTTGTTGGACACCAAAAAACAAACAAGACTTTACAAGATATGTTAGACTTGTGGCTGCATATATGTCCAAAAATAGCCCAGTGGTTAACACGACTGTAACATATCTTTAACTAATTTTAGACATTGCCAATCTTTGGCCAGTGTCTTAAATAATAGTGTTCAGGCGTCAATGCCACACTTCAGCGGCCGCTACTAATCAAAACCCTAGTCTTTCAGGACTAGGGTTTCGTTTTCACGGTTCATCGCGTTCCCGTTGCCAGCTACATTGCATGAACTTTGGATGGCCGTCACAAGAGATATCCCTCTGAAGACAGCATCTGTCCGGAGGGATATACCTTTGCTAAATGGAGGCAGAACGACACGTCACGTTGTCGCTCCACTGACTTAACCGTCAGGTTGCTAAAGCCTAAAGAATTTTTAGCCTTTCCAGGAATATTTACGTCAGATCTACAAACATGTATACCTCTTCCCACTTTGTACGTAGCTGACATAATAGCATCTAACTACTAACTAAGCCAGGTACAGAGATAAAGTAGATGGATCAAACCATTTTAACCACGATTTAGACCTACTAAACTGTTATGTAAGTATAGTACTCGTAGTAACAAACACCACCTTGTCTCATAACGTTGTTCGTGTCACAAAATAAATGATTCTTTCTTTCATACTATCACTAGCTAGTGATAGCGCTCCGCGGTGTAACCCACGTCAATCCAGAAGAAAAATAAGTTAATCCGGGATAAAAAGTCTACGTGTAAATTCAAAGTCTAACGTATATTCTCACCAAATTTGATCAAAATCGGTTCAGCCGTTTGAGCGTAAAGAGTAACTAACTCATACGTAAACTTTCGCATTTATAATCTTAATAGGATAATGGAGTTGAGAAACCTACAAATAAATGTCGATTTTATTTTACTGGTTTAGCTCACAAATTCAACATATAAACGGTGGCGCGACGATCTATGTGAATTTGACAAGGATTGGGCCACCAAAGCCGAAGACCGGGCTGACTGGAAGGAGAGAAGGGAGGCCTTTGCCCAGCAGTGGGACACAACAGGCTTTTAATAAAAAAATATAATAATTAATAATAATAATAGCTCACAAATTGCATAAAGATGAAGTTTGTAAATAAAGAAGTATAGGCAGGTATGGAAAGAGCTTCTCGGCAATCTTGACTCTTTGAAGACAGTTGAATCACGAGTAGATAAAACGACAAAGCTAAATATAGCTGTGGGTAAATTCCACGTAAATCGACGATTCGGAATAAAGAGCAAAGGCTACTTCGAGATAAGGCGGCAGAATATGGATGGAAAGGTTCGATATAAGGAAAAACATTATAAAACTATGCATTGAACAGTGTGGATAGCATTTATCATTGTGAATACATATTTATAAGAGCATGACACAAAAGCGATTTTTGCAATTCAATGATATTGGTTTTTGTCGCAAATGTGTTTTGTTACTCTTCATAAGGAAAATTTGAAGTTTTTTTTTATGATAGTAATTATGATTAATCTTTTTGACGACAGGAAATACGCCGGGGTGTTATAAGTTTGACGTGTTTGTGTATGTACCTATGTCTGTCTGTGACATCACGATTTTGATTTAGTTTTCAGGGTTCTGTACCTAAGAGGTAACTAATAACGCGATTACTAAGCCTCCGCTTTCCTATCAGTTTGTCTCCATGCTGTAGCTCAGAAACCGTGATAGCTAGAAAGCTGAAACTTTCATAAGTTGTGTATATTCTGTACCGTTATAACAACAAATACTAAAAGTAAAATAAATTATTGAGGGGGTCCCCGTACAACAAACGTTATTTTTAAGCATTTTTTTTACTCCATACTTATGACGACATTTGGTATACCCTCTATACATTCACAGAATATTTGATTATCTTATTCACTTTAAAAATAAATAAAAAATATTCAAGGGGCTCTCATACAACATAGGTACGGAACCCTTCATGCGGGAGCCCGAGTCGCACTTGGCCAATTATTTCATAACATCTTCAATATGGGTATCAAATGAAGGCTTGCCTAATAGCATACCTACATAAAATTCTAAAATATTTATTCGTTTAAAATTGTACATTTTAACTTATACACTAAACCTCAAACTGGGCGCATTCACGCATACAATCTATTCTAAATTTCAAATCAAAGATGACTTCCACCACAAAATAACGTAGGAATTTTGCAAATTTTAAATGTATTTTTTTTATAAAAAAAAAGAAAAAAATACGTAACAGGAATGGACTAGTTTTGATGCGCATTTATTCCACGGTCGTTCGCAAGCGTCATTTAGGCGTGTTCGACGTCGATGCCTACCTCCGAGTACCTACCGTATAGAACCTAATTCCAGTGTGTTATAAATAAATGCGCTGTGCCCTGCCCCGGCCTTCTAACCTACATACATTAGTATTTACTTCCTGTATTCCTAAGAACCTACCTACCTAATCTACGCAGTCTGCTTTATTAAATTAAATCTACCTATGTAGGTCATAAAGGCTTGATCCAGGTTTAGGTACGATATATTAAATTTAATGTATGGTGTGCATTGGAAAATGATTAATTTATTATGAAATATTTCCCAGATTTTAATGTATCGGGAAAAATATACAAGATATAGTGTAATTGATACCAAGATAACGAGACAATTTTTATCTTCGTCATCATTTTCATTCTACTAAAGAATAGATTCGTATAATGCGGATAAAACCTCTCGTGAAATAGATTGTACCTTGTACATTCGTCTATGCTTGTACGTATATAAAATTAATTGTAGGAAAGTACATCATACAGCTACGGTAACCACTAACGGTTCAAGGCGTAACGGAACCCCATACGAGTAGCGCATCCTATACATTTCATCGATGCTCTCCATAGCGCGAAGGGGCGTTGCGCGTTGGATGAGACAACCTCATAATCGGACAGATGTGCGTTACTGTAGCCGCGCGGGTGAATGCATGCGGCTATATTTAGCTTAGCCTACAAAGGCACTGCGGCCATTGTGATTCTCTCCCCAGTAGATCACACAAAGGAAGGTCTCTCGGGCAAAAAAAGGCAATTGACTCACATAGGGGACGTTCCCCATCTCAGCCTTTGAAAGGGGACTGCGTTATCGAATAAATTATTTTTAATGCGACCTTTGGATGTGAACAGCTTGCACGAGTTGGTGAGATGCGACTTGTAGGCACTTATAACTGAGCGCGTCGCTCTGATAAGCTCACAAGCCTATTGGAAAACAAAGGAGAGTAGGCATTCCGACTGACAGCCTCTAACGCTGTGTAAACTAGATCGTTAACTAAGTAGTGTACATTGTAATTAGGTAAAAATACGTGCATTTGGAACACAGCGCCTTATCATGATTGAAAAATAGAACTTAGGCTCTAATGATACTGGATTGATTTAAAATAACATTACCTACAACTGCCTACTGGAAGGCACTACCATAATTATGCGAATAGTAATGCATCATCGCTTCGGATAATAAAGTCAAGCTCTACTGAAACTTACTTTGTTTTCTTTGTAACGGCTCAAATCGCAAATGCAATACTCTTTGAACAATTTGTCGTAATATTTTTTGGCTAGCTGCTTCTCCCACGTGTCGGCGACGTCATCGTCTTCCCAGAGGAATCTGTGGTTTTCCCTGATGACGTCGAGGTCTGTCCTATCATTGGAGGTGTCCCTCTGCAACGCCGCAGTGGACCCCTTGGCGTTTAGACAGTATATATTAACTAAGTGCTTATGCAATTCATACGGATTAAGGTTACGCAACCTCGCTGACATCGTTTACCGTAACCTAGAACAAAGGGAAAACCGAGTTAGCTCCCCAAATAAAACATATCCAGCTTCGCAACAAACAACTCTTTAATAAAATCAAAAATTATTATTACAGTTTCCATAAAATATATTAATCTAATTGTCATGAATATAACAAGGTGCAGGTTTAATAAATTATTACAAAACTGTTGTTCTTCAATTCGATATAACTATAAAAAGTTTGGTTTTGTGCTCCAGTTAATTAATATCAACTCTGAATATTGTCTTCAGTCTTGTAGATTTTGTGTAATTTTTTCATCTGGCTCAATATCAAAAGTCTTAATCCTACAAAGAAGTCATGCATGTTAAACATCTAAATTATGTAATAAATATATTAATAAAAATATGAATATTATTTATTGCCTATGTCGAATTATGATAAAATCTATGGAGAAAAAATCTCCCATATAAACAATCAGTTAAATTGAAAGTTGGCACAGTAGAAAAATAGTTTTACCTTTGGTTTCATTTACATAGCCAATTAATTACACAAACATAATTATCATGATTGTATTACAAACAAACATTACCTAGAAGCTTAATTTAGAAATATTTGGTTTTGTTCAGTGGTGTCTTGTATAAATAATGTAAATTATCAATAATTCACTGTATATTAATTATTTGTGATGTTTAGAACACTTTTACTACTTAAATTATTATTAAAATAGGCAATGATTAGTCTTGACAAGTTTAGGGTTACAATTATATTACCTCAGAAATCTGTATAAATCAGCATCAATAGTATAAAATTTATCATTACAAGCTATCTACATAATATTTGGTATAATCATAGTAAATATTATAAATAGAATAGGCACATAGAGTTATTGCTTTGGTTACAACACAGTACTAGTAAAATAGTAAGAATGACTTGAGTCATGTATTATCTAAAATTTGGCAAATAGGTGCTATTTGTGACCAGTGTATCTACAAGATATTTATTATACAGTACTTTAAACCTGGTCATGAAAGGAACTTATTTAATCACAACTGTGACAAATATTTCAAAGAAGTTTTACATCCATAGATATGTATAGTCCCTATCTAAAGCAAACATTTCCATAAGGCTATCTGAATCTTTGGGCGTATGACCTATATCCACAAGTTAAATATCACTTTATCATATCTAGAAGGCAACTCTGAATCAAGATATGTGTGACCTAATCTTACAGCACCTGTAAAAGGCATTTTCCTATTAACCTAGTATTATTATCCCGAACATGCAGTGAAAATCATTATGTATAAATAAAAATCCTTAACTAAAAAGCAACTACAGCAACACACTCGCAACACAATAAACACACCATAATGACTAAATTATGAACTAGATCATATTTTGGTATAAAAATACTAACATACAACTAAGTTTTTGGCAAATAGAGAATCAGAAATCAAAAGTTTCATGAAAAGCCTTGTCAAACAAAAAAAAGGCAAATTTAAAGTTTCATTTTCATAAAATTATTCTATATGGTATAAATATAAAACACTCCAGGTGTAACATTTTCTTATTGGGTTCAACCATGAGTTTTTTCATGTTTTTTCATATTGTCAGACCGAGTGAATGCTTTATCACAGACCCCACAATAGTAGGACTTCTGTTTGGTGTGCACTGTCATGTGACGAGACAATTCACTCTTAGTTACAAATTTCTTCTCACAGACTGTGCAAGCATGTTTACGTACATTTAGGTGGAACTTCATGTGGATAGAGAGTGAACTGGACTGCGAGAATGCTTTGTGGCACAGCTCACACACAAATGGCCTCTCTCCAGTATGCTTGCGCAGATGATTCATGAACCCTGTCTTAGTGTAATCCTTTTGACAAAGGTGACAGAAACTGGATTTAGAATCAAGCATACCTGGAAAGTGGCCATTTATATGCTTCCGTAGCTCCCAATAACTGGGAAATTTTTCAGAGCACACATGACATGGGTACTTTTTCTCTTCGGTGGGTTTGACACAGCACTGGTGAGATCCGAGCAGCTGCTCGCTAGAGAAAATCTGGTTGCACTGATTGCAGACATGACTAGCCTCTGTATCAGTTGATAATGTCACTTCCAAGTAATTTTCTATGGACATAACATTCCCATTCGAGCTGTCGGCGTCGTCGACTTGAACCTGTGAAACTCCGTTGCTTTCAATGTTTTCTTTGGTATCAGTTTTCTCTAAGTATTCTCTGTAGTCTAGGGAGTCTTTGCCAGAGTTGTTGTTATCGGGTTCGACGAGGTGCAGGACGGGCGATTCGCTTTGTTCCCGGTCGGGGGAGGTGTTTTTTTCGTTGTCAGAGTGATCGGGTCGGGAGGATCCATTGTTGTCGGATTCCCATTCGTTTTCTACTATCTCTACATCAGAGTCGGACTCGTCAGCGCTCGACGCTGTGTTATTCACTAAGTGGAATCCAATGTCATCAAAGCGTAACACGTTCGTTGGTAGTTTAACCCCAACGATAGCTTGAATCGCCTCCCATGAAAGCTCCTGGGGGTTGTTCTGCATATTAGGATCGCACTACTCTAACCTATAAACGATTTCACTGATTACTATAACGAAACATCATCTAGACAAACATTTAAAAGATCAGTATATTTACCTTTATTATGCACGACCAGAAACAAAGTTTTGGAAAATTTAAGATGACACTCCTGATTTCTACATCTAAAAATATTATGCTATGCACTGGCACCCAGCAATGGAGTTTTAATAGGGATGTGACTGATTTTGTTTATATCTAATACTAGTCTAATATAAATATCCCATTATATACAATGCACTCTCTTAATATAAGCAAGAATACTTTAGACCATTTGTATTAAAATGCATGTATATTGCATTTCCTACGAATATTGTAAGCACCAAAAGCTTATATTACTTGTATGAGTAATCGAGTACAAAATCTTTTGAAAATTTTAGTTTTTGTATTTATATATTATATTTAATTGTGATTGAATTATTCATTGCGGAAAGGTAATATACATTTATATACTCTGTAAAAAAATTGCGTCTACCTGTTACCTTTTTTGATTTTATTGCAATATAATGCGCAAAAATATATTTACTATTTTTGATATTGACGACCTCGTTGGCGTAAAGGTTACCATGCTGGACTGCTAACCAGAAGGTCCCGGGTTCGATTCCCAGCCCGGTCAACATCTTTGTGCTTAACTAAATTTGTTGGCTGTGGGTCTGGGTGTTAAATATGTATTTATATATAATATGTATGTATGTTTGTATATGTAGTATATCAGTTGTGTTAGCAACCATAATACGAACTAGAAATGGTTCAGTTTGGGGCTAACCAGCCGTGTGTGAAATGTGTCCTAATATTTATTTATTTATTTATTTATTTATTTATTTATTATTATAGTGGCACGCGAATCACATACTTTGTGATTTTTCAGCTTTCTAGTTTTCACAGTTTCTGAAACAGACAGATAGAGAAGGCTTAGTTAGCTTCTGAAACATAACAATAACACCACTATACTATTGCGTTGGGGGCTAAAATGTAAGTCACAAAAAAAAAAACTATTGGTAAAGTTATTAGACGAACTACTTCTGAGTAACTCTTTAATACATATTACATTATTACCAATAATTATTCTGTTGAATATCGTATCGTATTTTGAATTGTCTCATCCCTACAAGGAAGAAAGCCCACAGACAAAAACTATTTAATGGATTTTGCCATAGATTAAATATTTTATTATTCTCGTAGAAAGAAGAGATCCTTTTGGACCGTAGAAAGAGAAGATTCTTGGGCGGAAAGCGTAGAAAGTGGTAGAGAGAAACAGAAACACAGACTACAAACAAAAAACTACATAAAAAATATATGTTGTCAGTACTTTCTTACAGTCACTGTCATAGTTATATCGAAATTCGAAATGTTTTGTTGTATTTTATTTCATGTTTTACCGCGAAATTGTGAAGGTATATCTTTGCCTAGCTAGTAGCTACTTATTTTATTAATACCTTTATTACACCTACCTTTACTGGCTAGATAAAAATTATCTAAATCTCTTAGTTTCACAAACCCCCAAATCATCACTAAACCATGGAGTCTTTGGAAGATCTGCAAAGTTTTATAAAATCGAAGGATAACCATCATAATTTCGTAAATAGCTCAGATATACCGGACATTTGTAAAACAGAACCTTGTATACTCGGTGTGGATGAAGCTGGTAGAGGTCCGGTCTTAGGTAAGAAACATTTATATTTATACTAGCTGACCCGGCAAACGTTGTTTTACCTTAATAAAAAAAAAATCTAAATATACAGTAGCCGATTCTCAGACCTACTGAATACGCATATAAAATTTGGAAAAAATCGGTCAAGCCGTTTCGGAGGAGTACGGTAACAAACACTGTGACACGGAAATTTTATATATAAGAAGATTAACTGTGAATGTTACTGCTTTGGTTATGTTGTTGTTTCTTTACTGTCACTATTGTTATATTATGTTTAGTTTTAATTACTGTAATTGTTATTATTTAGCAGTGTTGTATGTATAAGCGGAGCGGGAGTTTCTGATGCCCTGCAGCACAGGCTCGTAAGAGTTCTACAGCAGGGCACAGCATTCCTACAATGCGCGACCACAACAATATTAAGGTCATTAATTAGAAGCAATCTTGTCTGTGTGCAAATGATCATGATAATTGCTAATAAATATATTATTATTACTATTATTATATCAGAACATAATAATATATTAAAAGATTATTACTGAACGAGCGAGTGAAGTATCTGCATTAACTAGGCAAGTAGCTTTCAGCTGTCTGTATGTAATATGAATATTAACCAATCTCAACGTAACTTGTTGTACAGGTACTAACTACATTGTATTTACCAATATAAATATTTTATATATAACTTAAGAATTTTAAAGTGCAATTATATTAAAATTGTTTACTATTCATTAAAAAAAAATGTTATCCTAAAAAAGAAGAAAACAAAATTTAGCCCCTTGTCCAACACACCCATCAAATATTTATTTTGTCACCGGCAATTTTGATTGAGGGAGTGGTTCCCACTATAGGTAAATTGCTATTACCGGTTGATTTAAATAATATTTGACAGAACAATCAAATACTATATTCCTAAAAGATTATAAGAATATCAATGAAATTGGTCTAATAAATATTGAGATATGAATTTATAAAATGTCTGTATAGAACACATTGTTTCTACAACTCAGGGGCCTTATTGTGAAGATTACTTTCTGCTGGCTCTTACATGATTCTATCAGCCTGCTAACTGCCTTAAGTGTTTCAAACATTTTCCAACTGGGTCACTCTAAATAGAGTTATATTTTCTAGCATTGAATTATTATTTTCAGGTCCAATGGTTTATGGCATAGCATTTTGCCCTGCCAGCCAAGATAGTATACTGAAAGATCTTGGCTGTGCTGATTCCAAAGCATTAACAGAAGTGAAACGTGATGAAATATTTGCTAAAATGTTATCAGATGAGACTTCCGTCAGTAATGTTGGCTGGGCATGTGAAGTAATCTCGCCCAATTATATTTCTAACTCTATGTTTAAAAGAGCAAAACATTCTTTGAATGAGGTATGTATTCTCATGTTCTTATTTTGTTACATAAGCAACCATAGTGTTCCCACTATTGGGCTTTCTCTAACAACAAGAGAGATGGGTCAGAATCCACCATGCTGCATAAGCATAAGCAGCCCACTATACGTTCCCACTGCTAGGACTCAGAGCCTTCTCTCACGAAGAGAGAGATATGGGCTATAATCCACCAAGCTGGCCAGGTGCGGGTTGGCGGGTGACACACGTATTCAGATATTGTGGTCCTCAAACATGCCGGTTTCCTCAAGATGTTTAGCCAAGGGGAGTCATCCCCTGAGGAAGAGTCTTGCAGGCTAGCTGAGTTAGGTGGGGTGGTTCATTAATGTGTGGAGCGAAATTTCACCCCACCCTTTCCGGTGAGGATGTCATCGTGAGGTTTTAGTCGGTAGTGATGCCCTTCTGGCATCGAGCTCGACATACCCCACCCACCTCCCCGGGAGTAGTGGGCATGCGTAAATGCATTTCCTCACATAAAAAAAAGGACTGCCAACCTGGTGGTCCCGTGTTCAATTCCGGGTTGGTCTGGGTGTTTAATATGTATTGAAATGAAGTATGTAAATGTAGTATATCAGCAACATTAATACAAACTAAAAATTGTTTAGTATGGGGCTAACCAACCATGTGTGAAAAATGTCCTGAAAAACCCTTGTACTAATACTAATGCTTACACTAAAGTAGATTCTTATCACAGAACAAGGATCGGGCCACATCGCCCCGCGCGCCACAGGGCGACACGCATGGATTTCAAAGCTCTGTGATTCTTATGGATATGCTGTAACTTGTAATTTATTATCTTTTCTATCCCATTTCAGGTGTCAATGAACTCAGCAATAAGTTTGATAAAAAGAGTGGCAGAGCAGGGAGCAAACATCACAGAAGTATATGTTGACACTGTAGGACCTCCTGAGAAGTATCAGGCTAAACTGTCTGAAATATTTCCTAGTTATAAGATTACTGTAAGTGTGTGTTTCCATACGTTATTATATTTAAAAAAACTAGTAGTTATTATCTTATATATAAAATTTCCATGTCACAGTGTTTGTTACCGTACTCCTCCGAAACGGCTTGACCGATTTTTTCCAAGTTTTATATGCGTATTCAGTAGGTCTGAGAATCGGCTACTGCATATTTAGTTTTTTTTTTTATTAAGGTAAAACAACGTTTGCCGGGTCAGCTAGTAGCATTGTAAATCTGTAACACCAATTATATTGTATACAACAAAATATATGGTTAGTGAAACTATCCATATTTTTTTACGGTAATAATTTCTTTTATTTCTATCCTTCCTGCGTCTGTTTAATATTCTGCCATAAGTCTTATCATGATGATTAAATACTTAATGTATAATTAACAGTTGAGATTTTTTCGACACTTAATTTTACTTCCAAAAGAGTATATATAGTTCAATACACAGTAAACTTAATGAAAATATGCTTAAAATGATATGAGTGCATACAGACAGATCAAATAAAATGTATCTCCTATTTGGTGCAGCGATGCTTTGCTAGTCCAAGCAATTAATATCCAGAAATAATTCTCTATTTAGTTTATTCAGTATTTCTAACATAATACATTGATGTCCATTTCAGGTAGCAAAAAAGGCTGATTCCATCTACCCCATCGTATCAGCAGCTAGTATAGTGGCCAAGGTGACCCGTGATCATGCACTGAAGGTGTGGAAATTCACTGAGGGACTGGATATGGATCATACAGAGTTTGGGAGTGGATATCCTGGAGGTAAATGTTACTTTATTTATGCAATAAATAATTTTTAATTGCCTTACCAATCGCAATCTTTAAGTGGTTTAAAAGAAGAACCCATTATCACACAAGTATGATGATACCCATTATATTTGTACGAAAAACGGTCACACTTATTTAAAACGTTGGGAGATTTCCAACAGGTTTCGACGCATTTAAGAGTGTCCTTGTCGAGAACGAGTATCAAACGGACTGTCACCGGCGAGATCCGCGCGAGTACCCAACATTTCCAATGTTTTTGAGTAAGTGTGACTGTTTATCCATGCAAATGTACAATATACCTTACGAGCACACTTTTCAAGGTACCTATAATGTTACCGATAATCACCCAAAGCTGAGTATAAGGCGCCTTTCATGTAAGCCATTGATGGAAACCATTTACTACTCAAGAAGCCTACCAAAGGTCTGATGATGACTTTGCAGAGCATAGAGCAAGTAATAAACGTTGGCTTAGAAGTTTGACGGGTATTTGGGAAGTAGAGGTTTTCGATATCTTCTATCTATATCTTCTTTGCCTTTACTCAATACAGTAAATATTACTGTACTGCCCATGTTCTATGATTTGTTACACAATATTTTTTATTTACAATGACTATGTAAGTAACACAATAATTTAATGGCATCTTTGTATCGCATGTAGCTCGGCTAACTAAGGTGATCCACCGTTATCGTTTCGGTGCTTCCGTGTTCGGATAACATTTTAAATTGTGGGTCATTTTAAATAGTACTAGCAGTCAGCCAAGTCAGAGGCCTTTGGGCGGCGTGAAAACTAAAGCTTGGCCACTTTGTTAATATGAAGAAGAAGAAGAATTTAAATTCCTACAAGAAGTTTTTTATTTATTCTACAATTAATCATTCATTATTTTTATTTACAGACCCCTTAACAAAGAAGTTTATTCGTGAGCAAATCGACCATATTTTTGGATATCCTCTCCTAGTAAGGTTCAGTTGGTCGACAGCTGAAAATATGCTGCAAGAAAAGGCGGCAACTTGCACCTTTGAAGAAGTAGAAGATGATGGTAGTGTCAAAAAGCCAAAGAAATCAATCAGTTCATTCTTTACGACAAATAATGAAGAAAAATCCAGAAAGAGGCACAAGTTTTTCGACGAAAGATTTTTGGACACGTGTAATGCGTTTGATTGAAATTTGTAAATAAATAATTGATTTTAAGAGTAGTTTTTTGGAAATATTTTGATTATGACAACTTCTCAATATATATGGTAAGTACGGCTAGGAAGAAGATAGAGATTAGGAAGATGGAGTCGACGATATAGATAGATAGATAATTCTTTATTGGCCACAAACTTAAACTAAAACTAAAGATAAAATAAAAACTCAGAACAAAAAAATAGTGTGCCACAATTGGCGGCCTTATCGCTTAAAGCGATCTCTTCCAGGCAACCTTTGGATGGAAAGGCGTAGTGTATAAATAAAGAAAATAACAAGTTACATATACTAAAAATAATAATTATAACTTATGCTAATACACAAATAAAATATACATAAAATATACTAATACACACATAAAGTACCAATTAATAATATTATAAATAAACAATAATTAATAAAATGAAGGGAAACAAATAGTCTTATGATAGCGAAGATAAATACCACCATATCAACAAGATTAAATTATTTTTTTTAAAAGCGTCTGCCACCAGAGGGTCCCGGGTTCGATTCCCGGTACGACCAACATCTAAAGTATGTTGGCTGTCGGTCTGAGTGTTAAATATGTATCAATATAAAATATTTATGAATGTATACCTACAGGTGGTACACATATCAGTTGTGTATGCAACCATAATACAAACTAGAAATGGTTTAGTATGGGGCTAACCAGCCGAGTGTGAAATGTGTAAAAAAATCTAGTCAAGTCTTAGTTAAACTACAGAAGTAGATAGTTGTTTGACTAGCACTAGACTAGTCTAGAACAAGTCTTATAAAACTAATTTAGTCATTTGACAACAATGCATGACCACAAGCCACAGATAAATTGACAGTACTAAAAGAATATAAACAACTTCTAAGTAGGCCTATTCTTATCTACTAACAAGTACTCAATATTTACTGCGCTAATAAATCTTGTGGGTTTTTGCCATTTAAAAACTTTGAAATTCTATTTATTAATTTAGTTCACATACCTATACCTACAGTGCATGTGAATCATTAGTACTTGCGACAAGTAGGTACATATATTCTCTTCATTTAACGTCGCAAGTGAAAATGGATGGCGTAGCATTGCTGATCAGTAGAAATCGTCAACAATTTAAATACGATTTATGCAGTATCCGCTTGTCTTAGCATACAATGTGCATTTTATTATATTGGCCAATTGGAGTTTATCCAAAAATGTCTTATGCGGAATCTGTTACGACATCCTGAGAGAACTGCAAAACTTGTTTGTTTAATAAGGGCGATTTGGTTTCAGGCAGTGTTCTGACCATTTAGTCCTAATTAGTATCGTATCTCAAAAGGATCACCTCGAATGGCCCATAACGTAACATTAAAATAGCTTATTGTGACCGATTGAAGCGACGATAAAACTTTCACAGACAAATTGCGGTCTATAAAAGATTTGTTCGAGCGATGAAAGGTCCCGAAGTCGGGGGCTCATCCAAGAAGGTTAGTTGGTGTGCGTTCTCTAACGTGCATTAGCATGCGTGCCGCGCGCCCGAGCCTACTTACCATGAGCAATGCGGAACGCGCAGGTTCACTCTGAGAATTTAATTGTGTTCCATTATCATATTTAGGTTCTTTTACTGTAAGTCAAAAGTGAAAACTGAATGAGAGACCACGTCGCTTGTCATTCGTCAGCGGCGATCGATGGCGATAGCTTCTTTCCGGTGGTAGCTCGAGGATTATCGAAATGGCGTTAAAGTACCTGGTACCGGTGTTGGCTCTCAGCGTTGGAGTAAACGCTATCATGGGCCCGTCCAATGGAACCAAGGCGCTGAAAACTGACACATATCTGGACGCGTATTCGAAGTCGCGGATAGATGCGGAAAATGCCAAGCAGGGAGTCGTGATTGTGACAGCGAAGGATGGGGAAAAGGAGATCGCTAACCGTGACGATAGCTACAGTTCTGGTTACGACTACACGCCTCCGTTTTCGGGTGATAGCTTTAGCTCATCAGGACCATCAAACAGTTACCTGCCGTCATCGAGCTACGGATCTGTGAAATTCGAATCGGACATTACGTACAACTCGCCACCCAATACTTACGGACCTCCAGCAAAGAGTTATGGACCACCTGCGAATTCTTACGGTCCCCCACAGCAGACTTATGGGCCTCCTTCGTGGACTTACGGTCCTCCCGTTCATAAGCCGCTGCCGCCTGTTTATGGGCCTCCGTTAAAGCCAACGTACGGGGTTCCGTACACCGCTCCCGCTCTAGGATTTTTGGACAAATTCGCTCTCAAGTTAGATATTTTGACTATTGCGAAACTTCTCCTGAAATTCCTGATATTCAAGAAACTAGTGACGATGCTGGCGGTTGTGTGCATGCTGTTTGTGATCCCGAAACTGATAAGCTTCAAAAAGGGATTAAAACCTACTACGTCTGATAATGATGATGAAGATCGGCAGTTAGGAAACAGTAATGGTGAGTGCTTTTTTTCTTATCTATACATAGGTTTTCTTTTGACCACAACTTGCCTGATGTTAAACAATACTATGGTCTACGATGTAACACGCTTACCTAGAATATCCCCATTAACTCTAGATTTGAAAGTGGTACTTCTATTACTCTGATAATTTAATATTTTTATTGAGCATAATTGGTTTACTGCTATAAAATCGTTGCTAGGTATTTCTAAAAAAATACTAGCAAATAAAGTAAAAAAAAAGGTAAAACAACAGTATTTATAAGGCGGGAAATGATGTATTTAACTGCACAAATTAATTGTGGTTTGCCTGCATGAGGCAATACTAAGATAGTAAAATTGAAGTAATAAACTAGCACGCGATCGTTTCTAAGCAAATGTAAAGTTTTCCTCAGAATTATATGAATAGATTTATCAGCATTAGAAAATAATTAAATACGAAAGCACACTTTAACGCCCATATTTTATACAAATTCGATTGAAATAATACGAGTAGTGTCAATGTTACATACAAATCCTGCCATAGACCAAAGAATTAGATCAATATTATATGATGTCCTTAACTCATAATTCATACTTTGTTGACAACTCAAGTCCTTGATCAAGATAGCCGAATTCTTACAACAGAATACGTAGTATGTTTTTTAAGATAAAAGATTAGATTTTGATAAAGGGCTTCGTGGTCGCGGCTTGTTTATACTTAGTCATGTCTTACAAACTAAGAGACAGAACGAACCAATTTTCAAAATCAGATTGAAATTTACAATAATTTACGAGTATATTTTTTTTCATCATCGGATTCAAAATGCAAAAGTATTTTGGTATCGAAAAGTAAAGTAAAAGTAAAGTATTTTAGCATTGGCCCACTTTACATTCCCACTGCTAGGTCCTCGGGGCTTTCTACCGCCAGGATAGAGGCTGAAACCACGCTGGCCAAGTGCGGGTTGGCGGATGGTACACGTCTTCCAATATTGTCGTCCTCGGAACATGTGGCACTCACGCATAATGTTTCCCTTCATCGCTTAGACAGTAACGATGAAGATTAATAATAATCTTTTCTGCCTCAATTTTCACTTTCCTATAATTTCACTACAGCTCAATCTTGTTGTCAAAAGTCGTTTTTCAAAAGCAATTTTTGTGAAAAGTTATTGTTACCCAATACGTTAATGTGATAGAAAATGTAATTGTATTGTCAACTGTTGTGCGCCGTAAACCGTAAACTGTAATTTGCGGTTAGAAAATTCCTTTTATGTGAAGGAACCTTAAACTTTTAGGATTTTTTAATTCTTTGACACATGTGATGATGTGGTTGGGACCGAATTGCGCAATGATAATTGAAGTACACGAGTAAATCTCATGAGCTCAAAATTTCCAGCTCTAGTAAAATAGAGAATATTATTCTCTATTTTAAATTTTTCAATTAGGTCAATGGCCAGAACAAGGAGGTAGGAAAACCTAACTGCAAAAACCGAGGTTAAGAATTCGATTACCACGACGGTACAGATTTTCGAAATGATGAATTTGAATTAATATCTCGAGTGTTATCTGTATATGTTCCTAGCATCCCCAATATCTTAAATAATTTAACAAATACTAAGCTGCGCCCCGCGGAATTGCCCCCCGTTGATACGGAATAAAAAGTAGCTTATGTGTTAATCCAGGGTAGTTTGACTCTGGATTTCTATTAAATGTATCTTCATATTAAATTTCGTCAAAATCAGTCAAGCCGTTTGATCTTGAATAAGTACCTAACAAACATAACACACACACACACGTTCGATTTTATATTATTAGTGGGATATTTTACTATTGATTTTTAGAAGAAAAAATAAGATAAAATGTTAGCGATTGCTCTTATGTTATTTGAGTTTGAAGCCGCCTCTGATATGGCTTTTAGTATTTTTTTTTACCTAACCTATATTGTCCCATTGTTTGACAAAGTTGTGTCCCCCAATGTTATTCCAGATTAGGCCAGAGTGATACTTACTACACCTTACTAGTGATACCAGAGTAATGCCAACTGTGGCTTACGCGCTCTACTTGTCAAATATCTACCAGTACCTACTTTGTAAAAACAAATGTTGTTGAAGCTGTCCTGGGCCAGTAGATTTCTATGAAGCTTATAAAAGAGTGCTCTCATTATTATTATTAATGCAACTTTCGCACTTTTCAGTGGTGGAGCTAACTTCAGTTCAGCAATTGGTAGAGCGAGCTATCTCGGTGTATGGAAGACAGAACGATGACTGTGGCGTAACGTGTCGCGTGCGAAGGGTCGTAGACGACATCTACGAGTTTCAACCTTATTACAGGTGAGGAAAGGCTATTTTTGTGTGCGGCTGGTGTTGTTTTGACGCATGCAGGAAAATATCTCACGTTCCGCCAGAGCCGAGCGTGTAAGCGGGAGCGCGGAACAAACGATAGAGAGGCACGATCGGTCTAGGCGTTTGGCTTGTGACTCATCTATCTCTGTTTCACTCCATCGCCCGATATATACGAAAGAAAGAAAGAAAGAAACATTTATTTTGTGACACAAAGACAATAAAAAAACCATAATAAACAATAAAAAAACATTTAAGTGGCACAAAACCTACCTACTATATATGTAGTTTTTAATTTAACCTATCGTGCGACCATTAGAAGAGCCCATGTGTAAATGCTACTTTTGGTCACACATTCAATGGCTATATCTAACGTTGGGCTAAGGAACACTGGCAGTGAAAAGTCAAGAAATCTTGGCAGATTTATTTCGGTAAAATCATTACATGACCTTATAGGGGCTAGCTGAAAATTACCCAAAGATAGCTTTAAGCGATAAGGCCGCTATTATATAACCCTTATAGGATTACTTTATCGTCCGTCTGTTTGTCTGCCAAGAACATTTATTTATGTCATGTCCTATAATGTATTTGTCTCTAGTAAAGAATTGTGTATCTATCTATTTACAATGAAAAATGTAGCGATAAGGCCTACGAATTTTGTAGAGCCTCTACGAAAGGTCATTTTAGTTGGACCTGTACAATTTCAACATAGAAAACTCCTGAAAAATATGAATGGAACATAATATGTGATAGTAAAGGTTATTTTTATTGTTTTCAGAAGTTGGTCGTAAAGCAGAAAGCGGCTTCGGGTGCCATCGAATTTAGTCTGAATTTTAGTCAGCTAGCTAACGTACGTAGTAATTAATTGGCTATTTATTTATTTATTGTAAAAATAAGCTGTAAGTAGTGAAGTAGTTGTTATTTAAGCTTAATAATAAAATGTATTTGTTACCATTTCTTAGTTATTATTTTAACAGTTGAGACACTTGCCCAGAATCTGGGTTACAGTTCCCCAATATGCTATTGACAGAAGTTGTAGGTACAATAAAAATAACTAGTTTAAAATAATAAGTAAAATTCCAATCCGGTTAGTACCGGTTAGGAAAAATAAGCTATGATTTATACATTTAAAGATAGTTTTGCCTCATGTTGTTTAAAAATATATTTAATTTCTGTTTGTGATGTTCTTAACTATGAGTTAATAGTACAATAAACAATGTTTACTACAATATATGTTTGTTGGTTGGGTTCTAGTGTAGTAGAATAAATACATACTATCGTAATAATATTTACCTCCAAGTCAGCGGCCTACGGATGGCTTGAAAACTCTCGGCACTAGAGGTTGCCCACTTACCACATACGAAGAAAAAGAAGATAATATTTACCTGACTCACAAGGTGGGATAACCACAGCATGTTTTTAATTTTTTCGATTTTCAATAAACTGGAAGTAATTATTTTCTCTGTAATAAAGATAAAGTTTTGGCTCTCTCCTCAAATCTAATCATTTCGGCAAAATTTCGTGTAAAAATAAATTTAATACAATAATGTGTATGAAAATAAAATAAAAACTTCGAAGGTACGGCAAGTTATAAATTAAAATACATGTATGTATGTATGTGTATAAACAGCCTTCACATTCCGGTGAAACGGCCCTACTTTCCTTAAACGTTCTAGGAGCACACCCGTCGAGCGCCCAATAATTCTACACAAGGAACAGTTATGTACGTACACTGCATACAAATCAACCGGAGACACTGTATTGTCCTGAGACAATTAGAGACAATACAAAATGGGTAACATACGGTATGCAAGTCAGAGTATTCGTGATGGAAAGTGTCGAAAGCCTGCATTTGATTTATCAGCCTCGCTTTATTCATGGTTTGCGGGTAGCATGCGAATTCCGTTACGTGATCTAACTTGAATCATCTCGCGAAAGTTTTTGGCTCCCGTACGGTATACGTGATTTGTTGAAAACTGAGAAACTGTTGCGTGGGATTATGAAACTGTCTATTGTGACGGCTACAGATTCATTTTATAATCCATTTTTATTATAACTATTTAAAGCTTTAAAAAATACCTATATTACGAGTATCTTACCAAGTGCACAAAAGTCTTCCCTAATGACTTCCACACTTCTTGGACTCTTACTGGTCTCTTACGAAAGCACACAATTACGTTTTTACGATACGAATTACGAGATGCCCAGGATAGGGTCAAGTGGCGTGCCCTATGTCCAGCTGAGCAGTGGACGCATACAGGCTGATGATGATGACGACTTGTCATTTATTTCCACGCAAAGTACATTTATGAAAGTTAATACTACAACAATACCTCTAGTTGCAAAATGTACTGTTACTCACATTGTAAAGATTTTGCATATGAAAAACAAACATACATTCTTGTCAGTCCGTTCTTGTTTACTTTCTAGTCTGAGAAAGATAACACAGCCTCCTAATCTAGTTTATTACTTCTAGGAAGCACATCTGCATGTACAGTTTTATCCTTATTCCAATTGATTCGTGTAATTTAGGTTTGGATCCTCGCGGACGTTAATCAAGACAATCAAGGCAATTGAGGCGTCTCGATGTACATCGCTGGATTTCGTCTTGCTGAGACCTTTTAACTCGGTCATTTACCCTAAAATTACGGTTAAATATCAGAGGAATACCGCTATCAAAGTTAAAGTTAACCTTTTAATCAGTAGTAGTTACTAGAAAGCGGTGTATGAGTTCATTAAAAGTTAAGTATTAAATTAACCTTGTCTATAAGGCGAAAATCTTAATCTTGGTTATAGTTTTTCGCTATAAATCTTAATAGGTAAAAAATTTCTAAAAATAGCTTAGAGGCCGTTTAAAAAACCAATCTAAGAATATTTATACTTATTATGGTATCAATTAGACTTAACTTATTATAAAAAAAAACAAAGAAACTTAGTTTTAGTTTTTTTTTACCAGTTTCATTTCTAATTCGTAAGTTTGATTGGTACCAAAATAAGTATAAATATTCTTAGGTTGGGTTTTTTGATGAACAAGATAAACCATTTATTGATAATTATTCAATTATATGTCAAAAATGAAAAAAATAAAAATGTCAATATGTAATACAATCAATATATTTAAAATTTACGATTAATACCGAAAAAAACTGTAAAATCAAGTTTTTTCATTATCTTGTCCAACCTTTTATCAGTAGTACCTACTAGAAAGCAATGAGTTCATTAAAAGTGTGATATTAAATTAACCTTGTCTTTAGTAAACTGTTGACGCAAACATCGTTATAGATATGGCCGTGTGAAATACCTATTATTACTTGGTAAGAGGGTCAGTTAATTTTAGCATTTAGTCTGTAAATGGGTAAATGGAGTATTCCCGTTACGTGACAACGGCGCAATTATCCGAGGTCAATTGCGGTGCTCCGTTAATACACTAGATGCTCATATATACGACCAATGACGACCTCGTTGGCGTATGGGTTAACATGCCGAACTGCCAACCAGAGAGACCCGGGTGCGATTCCCGGCACGGCCAACATCTTTGTGATGAACTAAATTTATTGACTGTCGGTATGGGTGTTCAATATGTATCGATATGAAGTACTTATGTATGTATATGTAGTATGTATATCAGTTGTGTTAGCAACCATAATACTAACTAGAAATATATACAATCAGGAATGTTTTTTTTTAATATTAGGACACATTTCACACACGGCTGGTTAACCCCATACTGAACCATTTCTAGTTCGTATTATGGTTGCTAACACAACTAATATACTACATATACATACATACATATTGTATTTAGATACATACTTATAGATATAGATACATAGTTATTGGATCATAACCATTTGATGTGTAGTAAGGATGGGCATATTTCTTCGTACGAGATTAGTGGCCAAGCTCCAGTGTCGAGAGTTTTCAAGCCGCCCGAAGACTTAGCTTAACTGCTTGTACTAAGACTAACAGCCGGGACCTAGAATTTAATGTGTCACCCGACCGTCGATAGAGCCAAGAAAAATGCCACTTTTTAATAGACCTTGAAAGTACTTCTTGTGCATGGTCACCTTTCTAAAGACTCCGTTGATCGCGTCAGAACACCTTAGTTAGCTACAGATGTTACATTAATGTGCATATATAAAAAGTAGACATAATTTTTCAGTAAATCGCAGTTTAGCAATCGGTGAGGTTAGAAATAAGGGCAGGGCAACCTGACTGCGACAATGAACTTGGCGGAAGCAATTGTCACGCCTGCAAGCCCGTGACATAGAACAATGCCCTGCACTTTGCCAGTTCTACTATGTAAAATAGTAGTGCCCTGCTATTTTACTCGTGCGCTGTTGCTTTATGTTACTTCAAATACAAATAGCTTTATTTCTCTTTAAGGCGAAGACAAGTGCAAAATCTTTATTTTTCAGATTTTTTGCTATAAATCGTAAACGGTGAACGAAAAAATAGCAAAGAGCACTCTAGACAGACATGAAAAAAACTGATTCAAGAAACTTATTTTTAGGTTTTTTGAACCAGTTTTATTTCTAATTCATAAGTCATATTGGTACCATAATAAGTATAAACGTATTGGCTTCTGTAACACAGTGCACACTAGCACAGAAGCCAGGGCTACCTTTTAAAATGTTACTGTAAATTTGTTTACTTCAATAAATAAATGTTTGTTTGTTTGTTTGTTTGTTTGTATGTACCTACCGTTTACGAGTTATAGCGAAAAAACTGTAAAATTAATGCCCTTATTTTCCCCTTAACACTATACGTACCTACCTTAAATTTAACACGTATGCTTACACAGAACATAAAAGAAAGGGAGTATAGGTAGGCTGGTAAACCGCCGAGCCCTGCACTAAGTACATACCTGTTGATGAGGTCCCGCATAGCTGGGCTTCGGCACTCCCGCCGGTACACTATAATATTCTTTCTATCTTATCCTAACTTGACTTAGCTCAGTTTTCGGGAGAGCTAAACAGTCTAGGCCTTATACTAAAACACCGGTAAAAAGCGCGTTCTTACGACCTTTTGATTCTATTGCAAAAGACACATAAACTAACCAACAAACACAGTCGTCTATTATATGTGTTATTTATTGCTGATCCACGTGAATCGATCCTTATACCTTTACAACAACGTTTATTTTTAGTTTTACAGTTGTAGATGTTTTCAATAATGACCATTAGTTATTCCGAAACGTCACGAATGCAAGACTAAACTGCTGTTAAAGAGCCTTTAGTTAAATAAACAATACCGTACGGCTGGCCACGAAAATATGGTACCGTTAGACAAATTCTGAAACGGATTTTTAGCACAAATTTAGCGAATACGACAGAATAAATAACTTTAGAATGTACGCAGTGTTATTTAGACTTAAATAGTTTACATGTATATAGATGGGAGGTATGTCCTGTCCTATTTTATACTGTCCTGTCTTTTCCATTCCAATAAACTTATGGTGATTATTATCATAAAAATGTAATCAAGTATTGCGACATTATTATGTCAATATCCTCTCAGCTGCTAATCATCATGTGTAATTAAAATTCCAAACATTTTCCGTAACAGAAAACTACGTGACAAATGCCTAAGTTAACCTAGCATTCAGCAAACTTTTATAAATCTGAAATCTAATTAGCCATTTATAAGACCAACAATAGATCCAGGGACACGGCTCTATTCACCCATTGTGGTGAACAGGATGGGCTGGTATACACTGGCGGCATAGATCCAGAGGAGTCAAGTCAGTAGAATGCAAGAGCATTCAGTTGGAACGTTAGATTCAGACTCACTGCGGAATCCACACGTGTAGTCGACACACGTGCGCCGGCGCATCATAACACCATAGTACCGCGATTGCGACAGTGTGTGCTAGGCTTTAGTGTAAGCTAGTGTTTTTAGTGACGGAAAGTTAATGTGAGCTTTGTGTTAAATTGTGTGGAAAAATATAAGTGAAGTGTTTACAGAGTTTGGGAACATGGCGCTTTGTAAGTATACTTTGAAATATCTTTGTTATAATCTTATAATAGGTAAGTCGTAATAGGAGTAATAATATATATATAACTACAAGTAGGTAAACATACAAATAGGTTCAGTTTAATGCCGTAAGGAGGACATGTAATGAAGAGTCGCTGCGCTTAGCACTAGGTACCAGAAGGTCCTGTTATGCAGAGCGACAGTGGATCCAAACCGCTTTTCCCATGCCTTCGAGCAACATAGTAGTTTTACCTTATTTTTTTTTCTTGATAAGTTTAACATGTACGAGTGAGTAGCTCTTAGAGATAGGAACGGTAAGTTGTTTATAAGTGTTGCACTTTCGTACTTTTTTGTGCTTTAGGCACCACAAATCAGTTTTATCGGGTAAGTAGAAAAGCGACCCGTGGCTTTGAATAATTATTTTATGATTATATGAAACGGAAGTTACTTGTACTCAGTTATCACTTTATTTCTGTTTTAAACCGCTACCGCGTTAGATCCCGGAGAGAACAATTTTTCAAAGTAGTTATACCTATCTAAAATATACGTACAATATATACAACCGAAAGCCTGGCTTAGGCTTACTTTAAGGTAGGTACGATCGACAAACAAAGAATGCTTTTACCACATTCGTAAACGGTTTATTCAATTTACACAATTTTCGAGGCATGTCAGGAAACGCGTAAAAACAATGGAATTTGAATTCATTGTAGTCCAACTATATGTAGTTTCTAAACACGTAGGACCTACATGCTCAGTGAATGAGAAAATTGCGTAACATCGATAACAGCTTTATTAGGTTCACCTGACTCACACTTAGATCTGAATTTTTTAAAAGCTACTTACAACTATGTAAGTCAAATTGTTCACGATATAACTGCATATTCGTAATAGTTGGTTACAATATACCACTTCTGAAGAACCTGATATCTTCATTTCTTTTTTAAACGAAGCTCTCAACACGAAAGCTATGTAAATCTTTATCATATTAAACAAAGTAATTTCGACAAATCGTGCTGAAAATAACTTTCGAGCTGCGGATGAGAGAGACATAAGACCGCTACAAAATGCGTAGACGAAAGGAGGCCTATGCTCAGCAGTGCGCGATAAATGGCTGAAAATGATGAAGATAACTTTGAAGCAGTACCTCTTTGGTATTTTTCTTTAGTTAACTTTAACTTTATCATTGAGCTGAGATATCAAAAATTTCGAGGTTAAAAATAAAAGGGCCATTTATCATGGAATCTCGTGTTATCTTTACATTACCACTATCGGACACCTACATACCTATCCGCAGGTGTACCGAGAAACTCTGTTTAGTTTGAGTAGATTACTTTACAGTGATGTTTGCCAGATACTTCGATGTATACTAATCTTCCAGTGTTTGATACGAAATTTATTCATTGTGCGTCTTTTTTCGTCCGGAACACAATTTCATTGTCTGTTTGTGCGCCCGCGCAATATTGGATCGTATTCTGTTTGAACTACGGTATGTAGCTTGGTTCTTATGGTTTGCTAATATTAGAAATCAAAGGGGCAGCCTTTCGATCTCGCTAAAATAACGCTGCCATTCATAAATAATCGTCTTCTATGAATCATCAAGTGGCGTGCCTTGGGAGAGGCTTATGTCCAGCTGTGGATGAGCATAGGCTGATGATGATGATGGTATTGATGAATCATTCGGTAATTTGAATTACGTGTTACGAAACATAATAGAATTTAGAGTGGTTACTCGTTTATATTTTACCTATTATCTTTTCGTGGATTCTTACTTCCTTCGTTTTCGAGCCTGTTTATAATCGTAAGTAGGTTTTAATAGGTGTTTACCGGCTTAAAGAATTGTATAGGGCTGTGATAGGATGTAGAGGTACTTGCCTAGAGGTTGTCTATATTTCCATTCGGAAGGACGCCGGTTGAAATCGCGGCTGTGGCTTCCTCTGAACATAGTTATTTACTATCTTACAAATGCAAGAAGACAGTATGTTTATAGTATTTTCGGTAATTTCAAATAAAATTTATTAGTTGTAATGGCCATGCAACGTCTTTAAAGCTGTTTGCTATAAGCATCATTTTGTCCAAGTCATATAACTTCAGCGTTTAATAGAAAATCTTGGTGGTTTTTTTTTCGTCTGGCTTTGGAGAGAAACTCTCTACTAGCCGCCATCCCGCGGGCGCCTAAGATCGAATATATTTTAGAATTTTATCAACAGAGTGATTTAATATCGTCTAGGTCATCATGCTCTATCTTCGGCCTCCGTCTCTTTCCATCTGTCGAAGTGGTGGTCAATTGCGGACCATTCATTCCATTCCATTTTAAATCTTATTACAGCATAAACTATAACATGATTAAGTTCGATGCACGATTAATTGCACTACAATCTAACATAGAATAGGGAACGATTTGGTCAAATTGCTTTTTTTCCATCATAATTAAAAAAGCTTGTCAATATTTTGATAATTTTTTTGTGATACTAGGTTTAGACTGTACAGGTAGAATACCTTGAAAACAGTATGGTTGATATGAAAAACAAAATAAACTCAATGGTGCTCAAACATGTAACACTAAACAGTGAAGTTGTATAATTTTCTAGTGAAAGTGGAGAAGTGGAAATTTGTAATTTTCACGCTCTTCGAAAACAAAAATCATTCTATATTTGAAGCTATAGTCATGAACTTCATTTTGATCCATGCCAATGAAACTGATATTAATCTTTTTTGCGTTCACCATTCCATCAAGTGGTATTGATCTTGGTCACGCACGATCAGATACACCTGCGTACGCGCACCCATTTTACGAAATTGTCTATGTTGATTTCCACTTCCACACTTCCATAAAAAAATAGTTAGCTGGCTAACAAATGTGATTTGACGTGATCATCGAGGTCGAGACGAAACAAACTTTGGATGGGTGACGTACCATACCATACCATGTAAAAGACAGTCTTTTAAAAGCGGCATTTTCTTTGGGTTCCGTGGATCGGATGACACGTTAAATTGAAGGCGGCTTGAAAGTCTCGATAGTGTTTGGCTACTTAGCTAATACGTAAATGAACTAACTTCCGGAACCTACAATATGCATAACATATCATCCGACCCAATTGTTCCTATTAAACTAAACTGACGTCTATCTTCATTCATCTTAGACTTCACACACAATTTTGGTTTATTATTTCCCATTGTTAGTGTTGCCAGCATTTCTCACACTAAATGCGGGCAAACAGGACGGAAGACTTGGTATGTGAGAGTGAAAGAATCGGACCATGACCAAAATGGGTATGAGTCACGGGTTGAAGTCCCATCGATCAAGTACCTACTATAAATAGGAGCTTGGTTGCGGTATTAGATTGATAAAATCTCGCACTAACCAAATATATAATAATCTTAGACAAAATATATGAATCCATGGCATAATACTTATAATAAAAAATATATACTACAACACATGCATTAGTTGGGCAAGCAGCCCGCTGGATCAAGTCGAGGAAGTAAAAAAAGGAAGGTATTATGATGATGATGATTATCCTTCTAAACGCACTACAACTATACCTATGTATATATACTTTTCAACATACTTGTATCTTGTAAATGAATATAACTGTTCCCATTTTTTTTATTGAAATAAGCGTCTTTACAAAAGGGTAAATAATTATATCTTCGATTCTCGACCAGTGACATCATAGGACGGTATGATGTAGTGGCCAGGTGTCAAATAGAGCTTCTATTTTAGTCAATTCAGTTATTAAGTCACATATAGAATTAGATACATAAAAGTCATTATTATTGGTATATGTTTTACCAGGGAATATAGGTTATAAAATAATTGTTTTTTTTCCCAGGAAACAACTCTATTGAATATTACAAGTACATACTGATCACATACCTAATTTATCTTAGGTTTCATATCAATAGATACAAATACCTATGTATGTTACTTCGCACTCCGTAATGTATGTTTCTCCGGGTTGATCGTACTCAAGTCAAAGGGCTCCATTCTTTATGCGAAGTAGGTACGCCTGATTAAGTCGTTAATTTAAACATCGGTTTAAAGTCCCTTTAACGCTGCGATTGTTACGAAATAGGTTGCTACTTTTTGAATCATTATATGTACCATACATGATGTTACAAACATTATTATGAACGTTTTGTTTTTGTTTCAGCAACGTGGACAAAGAAGTCTGATAGATAAGAGATTCAGCTCTACATCGTGGAACGTTGCCAAAGATACTGCCAAAATTATAAACCGTCCTGATAAGCGCATTGCGTCACCATGCCCGAACTGGGGCCTATGATGCGCGCTCTGGAGCTGCAGAGATTGATCGAAGACAAAGTGTCGGAATGGCGCGAGAGGTCAGCGCGGGTCGCCGGCGCAACCGTGGCCGACTCTTATCAGCAACCGCTCAACTTTAAACGTCACACTCAGAGGCGCAAGAATAGCGCTGAAATAAACAGAATTATCGCAAAGTACTCCAGGCCGAACAAGAGAGCGGACGAGCCCTACGCGCCGCGATTCGCTCCGGAAAGTCCCCCGATACGACCACCCCGCGCTCTCGTCACCCCGTCACCGTCGCGACCGCCTCGTACCAAGAAATTCTTCAGGACAAAAGTGTTCTCCAAAAGCGAGGACAATCTCGCGAGCATGGGCGACTGCGATATGAACCCCGATCCAGACCAAAATAAACCGCGGTTCAACCTGGCTAAGTACAACGCAAAAAGCTGCGAGGACGTGACCGCGTTTGTCGATATCCACCACTCGAGGAAGAGCGCGAACTTCGATCACACCAGTATCATGAACGCTAGGCCTGTGCCGAGCACGCCACGACACAATCTTCTACACAGCATCAGCGAAGATTTAACAAATGTATCAGATTTTAACGACAGCGGATTGGATATGAGGAAAAAATGTGACTTCGCTACATCTACCCCTCTTTCGAATAGGAAAACGTGTCCAGCTGAAAGTGTTGTGTTTCAAAAATGCAGTAACTATTTCAAAAGTGATAGTGATGTGCGAGAAGTTTTGTCTGCAGACAGTAACTATTACAAAAGAGCCAATGTTAGGAGAGGTAGTTCTGAGTCAGACATTCTTAGCTTGATGTCTATGAGCTCGGCGGCGACATCAAAGACTATTGACTCAAAAAAGAAGTGGAAACTTGGATTAAAGCCTCGATTTAGCAAACAGACTTTTGATTGCTTACTACGATGGCGCGGGAAAAAGGCGAAGCAGGTGGTAGAAGAAACACAGGCACGAAAACGGTAAGTGAATCACTGTCTTTGTTTGCTTTATTTCATAAACTAACTAATTAATATGAATCAGCTGAGGAAGAAAAATGAACAGTTAGAGTATCATTATAATCAAGACAATATATGCGTATTATTTGCCGTCTTTTTAATAATCTGGTAATATCTTGGTAACATAAAGGTCGCTTAAGTGATAAGGATAGCTACGCAGATTTTGTTCCAATAGCAAAATCAACTGAAAAAAAAATACTGTTTATTGTAATGGAAAGATGTTTGAGTCTGCAATTTAATGTTTTGATCTATCCTCCTCCTCTAGTCGGTAGCTCAGTGCTGAGCATCGTGATGACCCCGACCCGCCACCTTATGGACAATGTGTCGCCAGTTATGTCGATCCGCGGCTTCATGGATGGCTACACTTGCTTTCGAGCCAGTGTGTTCAGCCACCTGATCGGACCATCTTGTTGGGCTTCGACCTCTGGATCTTGTTCCCTTTCTTGTTTTGATCTATATACCTTACTTATAAATTATGGCTATTATGAATGTACCTACCGAAAATCTGTTCTATTTAATTACAAGTAGTTTTTTAGCTTCGGGACAAAATATGTGTCAAATTTGAGATCACAGAACATAATATTATGCACTCGTAGTAGCAGTTTTATTGAATTCCGAAAACAATAGCTTTATTTTGACAGAAATAGTTACCTGTTCAATTGACCCCATGAGTTAGTTTTCTAGGTCACTGACTCTGAATACTAGCCAACTACTCTAGTAACTAAAATATCCACAAGGAAAGTACTGTCGTCATTGCATTACGAATGTAAACAATTTCGCATTCTTAGAATCATCCGGTCTAACAAGTATATTCAGATCGGTTAGTGTAATAATAGGCGTAGTTGAGTAGAACGTGTTTAAAAAAAATGTCTTACGAAAACTCTTGGAACTTCTTCACAGTTCGCCTTTTAGGAAAGGCAAAATCTAGTCTAGGGGACTTGTTTTGAAAAACATATTCGTACATGTTTTGTTTTACATGGATAAAATATCTATTAAAAATAAACAATAGAATATGGAGTAAAATAGGTGTTTTTATTACAAAATGCTTGACATTCTAAGTTTTATCTAATCGCGCAGCACGTAATTGTAAATAATCATATGTATATGCCAGTATATCTACGGATTCACCCGGCTATGCTCGCTCCATTCTTTGCATGAAGTGTTATGAAGACATTACTCTCAATGAAATAATTGGGAATAAATGGACACTATAATATTTATCATGCACTTCTTTCATCATTTACTAGCCTATACTAAAGTCATAAGCAGAAAACTTGTGCATGAATTTGTACAGTAGGTAAACCGCAGACTTATTTGATTTATCCAACATGATGTAGCTTAGTAATTTATAGGATTGTTTGTGTGTTAGGTACACATTGTGTAAATGCGTACAGATTTACAAAAAAAGGCAAATACACTCGATCTATCTTCGAAGTCGAGAGACGGTAATAAATCAATTGGAAAAGCCTTAACAATATGGTGAATGGTGATTTTTTTTATCAAATTTTCTGATTTTATGTTGGTTTTCATAAGTCAATAAAAAAAACATCTAAAAGTTGATGTCAACACGCTTGCATAACATAATGAGTGCAAGCAAGAGTAAGCTTTAAAATTATTTGTTTATTAAATCGAGCTACAAACATTAAATTAGCAAAAAATTATATAATAATTTTTTTAAAACTCTGTTTTGTATATTATATGTATGTGTTCATTAGGTGTTCTCAAGGGGATATTATTGATGCTACAAGTGCATCAAGGTCTCTTGACCCGTTATCACATGCTACTGCGGATGTTATCAAAATATGTGTTGGTTACTCGTTAACTCTCGAAATAAACAGCAGAACACACGTAATTAATTGTCGATTACAATACAGAAGTTAAGATGTGTGATGCAGGTAATTGCATAATTTATTACGCAATGCCTACAAAGATTTTGACTACATAAGCCTTGGTAGGTACATTTGATTATTTCACTAAAGAGGTAGATCCGTTTTAAACTTCTATAAAAATACATCGTTCATCCATTACTTGATTTGAGTTCGTGAAATTCGTATTAACACAATAAAAATCATTTAAATAGAATAACATAATATCACTTGAATCCCACCGCGTTGGTTAAAAAAAAAACTCGCGAGAAGATTGATGCCAACAAAGGTTCGCTTGGTGTGCTATAGATCTTTGGATCTCAAACAGCGAATAGGTTGTCTCCTGTGCACTTAGTTCTGAAACATATAACTAGGTGGCGCTAGCAGTATTCCGTTACGATTTGATAATAATTTGACTAATAACCACTTTGGTTTATTTACTATTCTTTTTGGCATATCTTAATGTACCTATTTTTTTTAATTATAAGTTTGTAATAAGGAAGTCTATTGATAACATACACATCCGTGCTGGTCAGAAGATTCGTGTGGAAAAATACATCAACTAAATTAGGTCATAAAATTAGACAATAGAAATAAGTCTTTAAATAAAAAATAATAATAATTACTACGAAATAAAAATATGCAAGAAGGGATAAATCATCAAGTTATGCATGCAGGCATACCTGATCTAGAATATTTATCTGTCTCGCATAGAGGCACCCGGATCCCATCAGTTAGGTGCTTGGCGCCAGATTTTTCTTCTTGAGGGTGGATTCTAGCCAGACAAGCTCTACAAAATACTCTACCATCATGCTATGGTTTCCTCACAATGTTTTCGTCCCCGATCTTATTGAATTCAAGACCGGGACTTACGTTCGGTCGGTCGTGGCCGCACTCCCGACTGAGCTGGTGGCCGAGTCTCAAAGAAAGCTATTCGGAATGGATTTTTTGGAGACTACGCCAGATGTCAACGCTTTAAAACTACCAACGCCTACAACTAAACAAAGGCAATTTTTTTTCTTTTTACTACGAGCATTACCGGAGGCAGGTGCCAGGCTTTGTCAATGACTGTAAGCGTAACAGGTACTTAGATTGTGACTCACTACCCAGTGACCATGACAGGTTGATAGCTTCCACATAGACGGGCCATGTGGCGTAACCGAATATGTAGATTTGAATGCTGTGCGCACTTCATTTGTTATTAGCTTACTTACTTACTTAGTAGCGTCTGTAGCTCGGATAACTTAGGTGATTTGACATGATCGTCGAGGTTAGGAAATTGGATGAGTGACCATGCATAGGACTGTCTTTTAAATAGTGGTATTTTCATCTGGGCGCTATCGTGGGTCGGTTGACACGTTAAATTGTAGGTCCCGATTGTTAGTTTTAGTACAAGTAGTCGTAAAGCTAAGTCACAGGCATTAGGGTAGCTTGAAAACTCTTGACACCAGAGCTCTGCCACTTAGCTCATACGAAGAAGATTAGCTTACTACGCAGAGGCACATGAATGTACTTTATTACTGGCAGCTCTGCAAACAAGAGACGATGTGAGTACTGTTAGGCATTCTGACATTACTGTTAGGCATTTGAGCAGCAGGGCATTTAACCTCACGAGATACCGACCCTCTAGCGTAAGGAAGAGCATGTCTCCTCTAGAATTACTGGTTTTCAAGGTCTTATTGCTCGGGCTAGGTCGATTCCGGTACTTAAGCTTTACGATACTTCTATGATTATGTAAGAAAGATTTGATGACCAATTTTGCTCAAATAGTTTTTAATGAAATTTAAAGTCCAAGTTAAGATATTTCCCTGATCTCAATTGTAGATGACTAACAAACTTTACCAGACACATAATCACTTTGTTCATTATACTATAAACGATGACATAAATAGCTAAATGATTTGCAATAATTACCATTTTAATTGTCGCGACCTAGTTTCTTGTAGTTCACTAGGGTATTCATCATTGGCCTTTGCATCTATTTCAGCTGATTTTCGCAGTATTTTGTGTGAGAGAACCTCTTTATCAGCCCGAGTCTGAAAAAAGCCATTCGCCACGGTCAGAGGTCTGAAATCTCACATCACTTATTCTGTAACTATGAAAAATAGCACGCTTGAACGATTTTGAGAACAAATGAGGTTTCAAAGAGTATTTAACTGAAAAATTGCTTTGCTCTGAAGAACCGTTCTATTTTCCATGGTTACAGAATAATGTATGGTACTCAGACCTCTGACTTGCTATTGAGAATGGTGTTATTGTACCAGTTGAGTCTAAGAATTGAGATCATCCTTATTATCAGTGGCATCAATTGAGAATGACTTTTTTTCAGACTTGGGCTGCTGATGGCTATAATAAGCCTATCATCGAACGACAGGGACGGTCGCAACCAATGCTCATGTTATATTTTAAACTTGGATAGTTAAACTACAAATTTTCAGTCTAATCTCACTAATATTAAAATGGGAAAATTGTGAATGTGTGTGTATGTGTGATGTTCTTCACGCGCAAACGGCTAGACCGATATTGATGAAATTTGGTATAAAGATAGCTTTGGTTCTGGATAAACACATAGGCTACTTTTTATCCCGGATTAACGCGAGTAAGTAGCTTAGCTAGTAGAGATAATAAGTAAGGTGTTCCCTCGTCCACATTTTCATTGATTGTTACGTCCGTGTTGCTTTGTAATGACACTTTTATTAGATCACACCATACACGTAGACCATAAGACACACCTTATAGTTGATATGACATGCTTTCCTAATTAATTGTACACAATACACAAACGTGATCCGATACTATATTTTCCCCTTATTGTATGTATAGTAGATATACTCGTATACTATATTCGGTATGTATCGGGAACAAGCATAAATTAAAAAAAAAAAACCGCCGTCTACATATTGTGATGTGGTCATATTGGAATGTATTCTTACGTAGGTATGTTTTCTACTAGCTAAGACTTTACATTTTACACCTACATAATTATTGAGGGAGTTAATAAAATATTTGATTCGCCATCTTGTGGCGGCGACCATTATTGACCGATTTTCATAAAACATAGCTAGGAACACTCTCGACAAACACTCTTTTCAAGCAAACAAAAAAATAAACCGAAGTCGGTTCACCACGGCTGTTTTTTCTGATCCGTGGTTCGGGACCTACGATGCTACAGGCAAACAAACTCACACTCAGGCACTTCAAACACACCGCTGATTTTGCGTCAGGGGATTAAAATAGGATTTACTTGTGTCGTGCACACACTTTGTACTTACACCAAGTAAAATATTACTTTATAGAGTAAGATCCCAGGGCCCCCAGACGTTACTTATTTTTGAAGTAACGAATTTTACGGTATAGACACTCTTCTATGTGTTTGAGAGTGTGTGTGTACTAACTAGTTTGACTAGGCGGCCCGTTCACAGGTAGCAGGTAACAAAGGTAGACAAAAACATAACTTACTTTTGTTAAATTCGAAGTGCTGATTTTTATATATGTCACATAGAATATTATTAAAAATAATTATATCATATTGACAGACCGTTTCTGTGGGCGGTAATTTCTCCCAGACGCTTGAAACCTCATAAAAAAATTACCGAACTTTTGTTATATTCGAAGTCTTCTGCTTTATATATGTTGTTTGGGGGGTTATTTTAATACCTTTTGTGTACAGCCAGACCAATCCGAAGGGCCAAACATTCTCCCAGACACAATCAAAGTTCCGCTGTAAGTGCGAGTGTAGGGGCATTATGCAAGCGCTTGAGCGTGAGCGAGAGCAATATATTAGGTTTTCAGAACTACTCTAGTAGTTATGAGGTGTTTAGTTGTTCAGTGTGTGTTATACATGCGCAGAATGTGCCACTAAAATGAAAAGATATGTACATATCTTTTTATATCAGTGAACTATATCTTTCTTTTAGTTCAGTAGTTCATTTAGTTCCGTACTAGTTTTCTTTCAATATTTCATTCAGGGCATCGCATCTCTGTCACCTTGGGATAGAGTTTAAATTTGCCTGGTCAGTCAGATTCGCCGAGTGATCTCTGTCACCTTGAGATAGAGTTTAATTTTGCTTGGTCAGTCAGATTCGCCGCAGTGAACTATATCTTTCTTTTAGTTCAGTAGTTCATTTAGTTCAGTACTAGTTTTCTTTCAATATTTCATTCAGGGCATCGCATCTCTGTCACCTTGGGATAGAGTTTAAATTTGCCTGGTCAGTCAGATTCGCCGAGTGAGTGAAAGAGGCTATCATGTATCAATTATCCATACGTACAACAGAGCGGGACAAGCATAGATAGTCCCGAATACTCCCGATGTTTTCATTCGAGTCTCGAGTCGTTCTTAAACGGATGAAAGAACTAGTGAACTAAGAACTAATTGAAACGTAGTTCACGAATGAATCCTTCAAATGAAGTACTTCAGTGATTTGTATCTTGCACTCTCTAGTTCAATAACATTTCAATTAGTTCTTAGTTCACTAGTTCTTTCATCCGTTTAAGAACGACTCGAGACTCGAATGAAAACATCGGGAGTATTCGGGACTATCTATGCTTGTCCCGCTCTGTTGTACGTATGGATAATTGATACATGATAGCCTCTTTCACTCACTCGGCGAATCTGACTGACCAGGCAAATTTAAACTCTATCCCAAGGTGACAGAGATGCGATGCCCTGAATGAAATATTGAAAGAAAACTAGTACGGAACTAAATGAACTACTGAACTAAAAGAAAGATATAGTTCACTGATATAAAAAGATATGTACATATCTTTTCATTTTAGTGGCACATTCTGCGCATGTATAACACACACTCAACAACTAAACACCTCATAACTACTAGAGTAGTTCTGAAAACTTAATATATTGCTCTCGCTCACGCTCAAGCGCTTGCATAATGCCCCTACACTCGCACTTACAGCGGAACTTTGATTGTGTCTGGGAGAATGTTTGGCCCTTCGGATTGGTCTGGCTGTACACAAAAGGTATTAAAATAACCCCCCAAACAACATATATAAAGCAGAAGACTTCGAATATAACAAAAGTTCGGTAATTTTTTTATGAGGTTTCAAGCGTCTGGGAGAAATTACCGCCCACAGAAACGGTCTGTCAATATGATATAATTATTTTTAATAATATTCTATGTGACATATATAAAAATCAGCACTTCGAATTTAACAAAAGTAAGTTATGTTTTTGTCTACCTTTGTTACCTGCTACCTGTGAACGGGCCGCCTAGTCAAACTAGTTAGTACACACACACTCTCAAACACATAGAAGAGTGTCTATACCGTAAAATTCGTTACTTCAAAAATAAGTAACGTCTGGGGGCCCTGGGATCTTATACTATTACTTTCATTTAAATGTTTTTTCTTTGTTCTGTGAACGTCACATTCATTTCGTTGTTTTGTTCATAAAATATGCAAATTAATTTGGTTGTTGCTATCATGGGTTTTACTCTTGTGTTTTCAAGTATTGATTTACATTAGACTTTTAGCTTTGCTAGCTAAAGCCGCGTAATGAAGCTATTTCTGTATATACATACTTATGCTAATGCACATAAAATATTATTATTACTGTACTTACAAATCAATTGAATGACAAACTCCAGGAGCGTTAGTAATAAAACAAACAAACAATCAACCAACGCAGGTAAATAATTTTCATTTGTAGTTATTTTAACATTATTGTGGTTACCAACCATTATTAAGTTCTATGGAAAAAAAAACATGATGTCTTATTGTTTATTTTATGGAAAGATAGCTATGGATTATTTTTATCCTTTCGTGGATGTTAGTTTCTATCTAGAACATAAAATACATAAAATTTTATGATTAAAAATAAGAGATAGCATGTACGTAAAGGAGGTTAAACCTATTTATATTAAATAGTTTTTACCCTATTCCGTCGATGTCTTATAAAAACCTTAGGTAGACGATCTTTGCGAAATCCTATTGTCTTGATGCTGGTTAATTAAACCAGATTTACTCCGACGATAAAGATATAAAATTTTAATTATCATTATTAGGTATGGTGTGTCATAAACATTGGATTATAGGAATTCCCTCACTTCCATTTTATGTCAGGGTATACAATTATAACGTTACTAAGAAATGGTTCCGTATATGTGTATGAAATTTTACAATGTTAGTTTTTGATCCAGTCGATTTTGACCATGTTCGATTCATCGCTATATACATAGATACATAAAAACTAGCCCGCAGTGTTCCCCACGTTAGGAGCTAATCCGCGATAATTATGAGTATGTGTGTAGCCTATGTGTTATATACCATACTAAATTTCATGCAAATCGAATCAGCCGTTTGAACGTGGAGAAGTAACAAACATCATCATCATCCACAGACTGTTCTATCCCACTGCTGGGTATAGGCCTCTCTCCTGTCATGCCATCTGTCTCGGTTCTGTGCCAATCTAGTCCAGGTTGGACCCGCGACAGCTGTACTCGTAATGTCGTCGACCCATCTTGCCGCTGGACGTCCTACTTTCCGCTTCCCTAGCTTCGGCCAAACATACTAATACTTAAACACACACCAACTTTCGTATTTAGGTCGAACATTAGTAGGATATACATAACATTATTGCCTTACTAGTAAGATAAAGCCATATCCCATAGCGTGTCAGTTTCCTATTTCTCATCTTTGTGCTACATTTAGACATAACTCCATTTACTTTGATATATTCGCTGCTCGAAAATAGACCTACACTCATATCTTAAAGTAGACAGTCAAGGCTTAACTTCTCATCTCATCGCTGTTATCTATTTACTTTTTATGTAGTAGGTAAAACGCTAACGTTATTTTACATAGATAGTAAAGTTATCAACTGTGTAACTGGTGCCAATAAAGAACATATTTTTACAAAATGGGGTTCAGAATGATGTTTCTTGTTTAAGCTAAGATTAAGTCATTGTTAGGCTTTAGTTACGGATGAAGAACCTTTATTGCTAATTACTGCTAACCAAAGTACCGTCTATAATACACTTAGCAAAAAGTGGTTCGCAGACACCACTACCACAGCCTTGAAACTTTGAAAACCCGGCATCGTGCGAATTAGACCCATGTACAAAGAGTTCTGCTGCCAAACTGCATAAACCTTGAACTATATATGGTAGAATTTGTTGTTAAAAACCATAAATTCTCTGAATTTCAAATTATCAAGGAAAGGTACCAGCATTTTGATAGACTTATGGATTTTGGATAAAGGTACAGAAATTTGATATTGAAAGTCAAGATAAAATTTGGGTCATTGCGCTAACCTAATAAATAATAATAATTATTATAAACAAAAGCAGTCCACTGCTGGGACTCGCGACCTTCTCTCATGAGGAGAGAGATAATAATGACCATAATCCACCGCGCTGGCCAAAAATATAGATAATAATTAATATTTTTGATCGAAGAACAATTCAGAACTGCGTAATAAGAGTTTGTGACATAATAGTTTCGAATTGTACCTAAGCAGTAAGTCCAGTCTATCGATTACGATTACTTATATTCTCTCACGCTAAAATTGATAATTTTATGGAGGACGAAAATAGGTATGCCGGAAATTCTTGATAAAAAAAATCATATAAATACTTCTTGGCGTGCAGAACCCTATCTCATTGCCATCCGTCGGTTTATAAAAAGAACCCTGAAACTTGAGTAGTTACGAGTAAATCTTTGGCAAACAAAGCTTGCGGCAATTCAGTCATGCAGTACCAGACATGCCGTTGTGGACGAAGCCTGAAACTATGCTGTGATTTTCCTGTCCTTATTTCCTTGATGAATTGTTCAGTGTTCGTTTGAACTGGGACTAAGTTAGACTTGTGAAAATAAGTGAAAAAAATATTGTGCCTGAAAGAAATTCTGAAATTCAGCGGAAGGCGAAGAAATTTAGAAAAAACATTATTGATAAATTTGTGATAATGTCACCTGGTACAGATGATCCGTGGAAGTTTGTGTTCAATAAACTGCAGGATTTAGATATTGTCAGCAAAAGACAGTAAGCTATAATTTATTATTTTTATATGAATAAGCTTTTCCTTTCAGAATAGCAAATGAAATAGCGCAAGCATAGATTCATAATCGCTGTTTACCAAACTTATAGCCTAGTTTAGTTACTATTATTTAAATATTCACTCTAATACCTACCTATTTCACTACTTTCATAAAATAAATAACATGTTAAAGATGCCTGTAAAGACATAAATGTTTTAAACTTTAGAGCATCTTTAAATTATTTGCAAATCAGAATATTTATTATTCAAATTATATTTTTATCATGATCATTATTTTTATATAACTTACTCCAAAAAAAAGGCATTCTCTCTTATGTAAACTTTATGAAAATATCGTATGAGACTCTAAGAAATCTATAAAATGTATCTGTACAGATAAAATTCGCGAAGACTTCGATTGCTATTTTCCGAGATTGTTATATTCCAAAGTGTGAAGACACATATACCGTTACACACGAATTAGCCGTCATTTATTAACCCATAATTTATTTTAATAACATCATCATCAGCAGCCTGTATCTTCCCACTGCTGGGTATAGGCCTCCTCTGCAACACGCCATACAATGCGATCTTCAGCCAGTTTTCACCGGCTCTTTCTAGAAAAGTCTAGTAAGTTAGTTGTCTTAAAGATGTCATCAGACCATTGGACTGGTGATCTGCCTCTCTGTCAATTTAATAACATCAAAAAATACAAGGTTTTTACTGAATAAAACATACTTCCTCAGTAGTCCCATAAATTGAATCGAAATCGGTTAATGGTTGTATAACAATAACATTTACAGGTATAATCTAAACTAAATTTAAAACTACACAAATATTAAATATTAACAACCTAAAATTACAAATATTTAACTGTACCTAAGTATGTGTCCGCGGGTAGGGTGCCTGATACTGGCGGCATTACCTCGCTGGATCGTCATATGGAGGTAAGCGCCAGCTCTTGTGTCATTCGTTCCATCCAATCGGTTAATTAATTTTTAAACTGAAGTTTTTTCATTTTTCATTTCACCGCCAACGAAGCCCGTTATATATAAAGACACTCAGCAAACTAAAATGCTGTCACTAACCATTATGCCAAGAATCTGTTTGTGGAATAGCCTTGAACTTCCGGGAATAAAAAACTTTCTTTATAGGGCGACCTTGAGAGCTCTGACTCGCCGATCGCGTTTCGACGCTTATGCGGCAAAATATTTTAGTAAACAAGTACGTATTTAACCTATATATAAAAAACTAGCAGACCGCCCTGGCTTCGCACGGGTTATACTCGTATAAGGCCTTTTGTTACACATTTTATTAAGGATCTCTTAAATTGGTATACACATTTATTAAGGCATTCAATTGTGTTTATGCATGCTGCATTCAGTCATATACTTTACTAGCAGCCCACCCGGCTTCGCACGGTTTATATGAGGGCTTTTGTTACACATTTTACCAGGGATCTCTGATATTTTTGGAACCAAAATATAGCCTAAATTAACCCCGAGTAAAATACTCGGGGATTATGTAGCTTCTTCGGTGAAATAATTTTTCATATCGGTCCAGTAGTTTCGGAGCTTATTCGCGTCAAACAAAACATCAAACTTTTCCGCTTTATGACATTATTATATTATAGTACAGATAAAGGTATAGTTTACTTGGCCAGGCGAAGTTATGATAGGCGACAAGGTTGTAACCTAGTGGAGGCCGAGGCTAGGGAAGGGGAGCGTTGGTCGTCCAGCGGAAAGATGGGTCGACGACATTACAGCTGTCGCGGGTCCAACCTGGAAGCAGTGGGATAAAATCGGCTGAGAATGATGATGATGGAAGTTATTATATTATTACTTGCTTGCCAACGCATGCAGCCTTATGCTATGTACAGAAAATTAGTGCCTAACGACTGGTAATTTTTTACACCTACTTGAGTTGTTTGTCATAGTTATTCACTTGACAAATACTTACAGTCATGCATTTGAGTTGTGCATGAACTAATCGTTTGCTGCTCTTACTTTTGTTAGAGTATTTTTTCTACCTATTGGGGTTTGAATAATGATTTTATAACCCGACAAAATAAACGTAAGTGATAGCCGGGTATACAAACATTATTCAAATATGCCTTACGAAAGTTTTAATACAGTGACTATTGGGGTTTATCGTAAATTAAATTGAATATGAATTAAATTGAATTGATATCGATTAAATAGTTAATCTACGCGTATATAGCCATATTTTTTTATTTTGGATATCTGTACACCGGAATAGAAATAGAAAATAATTTGTATATTTTCTTTTAGATTTAGGATTTTACTTTGTATCTTTTGTTATTATTATGGGTTATTTGCCTGAAAATAAATCATTATTATTATTATACCTAGTCTACACTGCAAAGTTAACCCGTTTTCCTACATAGACTACTTTGGTCATGCTTGCTTGAATCAGAATTCGAATTGTCTGATACATATCAGCTCCCACACTAAAAAGTTCGGTACCTAGTGATAATTATATCTCGTTTTCTCTAATGAATGGAGAGCTGAGGTAGATAAGGACGGAGTGTAGACAAAGGGGGGTGGTACCGTTTGGCCAGGAGATGATGTCATGCCGCAGAACAGTTTGCGTGCAAAGCCTCTTTGTTTTAGCGATAAATGAATGAAGCAAGGTGATTTACTCAGCTCATGATGATAACCAATTGACACGGGATGTAGATAACTCATCGTCTTCACTTCTTAAGCCGTGGATATTAATAACTTTACTAAGAACTTGCTTACCTACCATAGTCAAATCTAGATATTTTAGGTTTCATAGGTTAAATTTTTCATCATCTACATAAACTCGTCTGTTTTTTTTATTCGCGTGTTAGTTAAGGAACACTATTGTATAGGAACTATTGAATAGCAACCTCAATAAAGCAGAATTAGCTCGACCTGCCTATATTAAACGGAATGAAAAATACTTTGGCTAAAAATAGTAATTAGGACATTTATTTGCAAAACATAATCATAATTATTATGAGCCGCTGCTAATTCAGTTGAGATAAGATTACAGAAAACGATTTCTTATACACAATTAAATTATGTACGGACGAGCAACTTTTATTTTATTGTTTTTGATGGATCAAGAAGAAAACAAAACATTTCCAGCTAAATAAGGCTGCTAAATAATACTTGAAATCTCACAGAATAGCTTCATCGAAAATCCTCAAGCTAATTGATGTTGTAAATTATTTTTGGCAACGGATGCAGAATTATCATAGTTCAAATGTTTACAGAGTGATTAAGTGTCATTACAAAAGCACGTGTGATGATGCATCACGGTTCAGTTAGTACGGCGCCGTGGCGAACGGAGTGCGCGGTTTGCTCGCTCCCGCCACCTTCCCACAGCCTTGGGTTACGTCAGCCTGCTTCGCTAGTCGCAGAACCAAAACAAACGCACCGAGACGTGTTTGTGATAAAAATTATTAGCTGATTCCGTCAAATCCGCTAATTCACATCTCCTTTTGTTGTCGCATCAAGCCGGTCTGTGTCAGTGCAGTGACCTCACAACGGATCGAAGTCAAAGACGTCGAGTCGACTTCGGTTCACTCCAATTTGCTCAGCTTCTCGGCGAATAACGTTATTTCCGTACCCACATATAGCCAGACGTTCAACTTTAATCTCGAGACGGTTGTGTTTACGTCATTGGTCAGCTTTGAATATGACTTCTTTGCTGTGATTCACTGTGCATACTGATTAAACTGATGACTGTTGATATTCTGCTTCGTGTCCAAACATATGGCATCGGTTAGACGTGTTACTTGTTGAATCAGTTGATTTTGTGGAATTATTTAGTAGGCGCATAACCTTGCGTGAACTTTTCGATAAGTGGGTGAAGAGATTGTGCTGAAAAAATGGATGAAGAATCGATGTGGAAAGGATTCTACGACAAACTGCAGCAACAAAAATCTGTGGAAGAACAGATTCATGATACAAGGTAGGATGATCAAGTTACCCATTACACCAGCAAGTTACCCATTGATCCAGCTATATGATCGACTTAAAAACACCGGTAAATGGGGTCGCACAGTCACTGGCAAATAACAACCTACTTATTTAATTTTTAAACACATTTACCTTAGCTTAAGTAGGTTCATTTGAGTAGCTGTGTTAGGTAGGGGCCTGTTTATACCCTTAGAGCACTGAACCCTAAAAAATGTTTGATTCTCTTAACTCATAATAGAATACATAGAATACGTATGTTAAGCCCGCTGCACACGACGCTTGTTTTGCTGCTGGATTGCTTGCGGGGCCCTCTGCTGGCTACTCTGCTGGCATCGCTGCGAGAAAGTGACGTCACTGCTGGCTCTGCAGCGTGGTTGCGTGCTGGCTGTCGATGATAGAACGTGTGCTATTTTTCGTGACGGCTTGCTTGCGTGTTCTCTTTTTTTCGTGCTCTGTTGTTGAAAAAATATGTCGCAAAGGTGGTCTCCGGAGCAAATTAATGCTTTAATTGACGCATACAAAGAAGAACCGTGTTTGTATGCAACAAATACTCCGAATTACCACAACAAGCGTCTTATTATTTATTTATTATTTATTATTATTATTATTTATTTTATTTATTTCATTATTTCAGCCGCAATAGTTTGTTGTACTTGAGCGTCCATGATACTGTTTACTGTTGGGTACTGTAGAGGTTAGAAACACTCGTCTCTTTAATGGGTTCGTCACTTCGATGCACGCCTAGCGACAAGCACCGTGTGAAGCCAACCTACCAAGGGAGCCATCAGCGCACCCAGCGCCACAGCCAACTTCGAACCCAGCGGCAAATTCTAGCAAGCTATCTAGCAGCAAAACAAGCGTCGTGTGCGTTGGGCTTTAGTTTCCTTTGCTTATAAATTGGAGGTATCTTGACATCAATTTTTGTATTGACAAAACTAGATAAACCTATAAATAACTGGCTTCTATTCACCAATATAAAAACTTACACGTATTTGGCTCAACACCAATATTATTGAATTCTCTACACCAAAAATATTTGCGCTTACCATCATGTACAAGTATGCAATATTTGCGTAAAAAGGAACGCACGATCAATAATGACAGTGACATTAGTTTTTCCTGATTCTTACGTCAAAGTCAGTTGATCTATTTGTATCTGCTTCTCTTTCTACAAAAATCTGTCTCTAACAGCTGATTGAAATGGCCTTGCTTGTTCAATACCTAGTAGTTTGAAATTTAATAAAATTCAATTACTACGAGCGCACGTACGGCAAAGTCTTTGGATTCATTAGTGCTAGTGCTCAGGGGCGATCATCGCTTGGCAACTTTATATGTTATTTGGTGCTTGTTGTTATCACACCCAGTTATCAGTGCTAAGGTTATCACGGCTTTAATCTACCGAGATATATTCAGAGTGGGGCCGGTTTTTGAACAGTATGGATATTCTGCGAATAAGAGTAGCTAGGTTAGGATTGATCCAGCAGTGTAGAAGAATGCATCTTCTTAAGAATCAAGGTTACATCGACGGGCAGTGGGTAAAAGCGGGAAGTGCGGCTAATTTCCCAGTGTACAACCCGGCCAACGACAATGTTATTACCGAAGTGCCCGATATGGATGCGAGCGACGCGAAAAAGGCACTCGATGCTGCAACCAACGCTTTCAAATCCTGGAAAGAAACTACTGCCAAGGAGCGGTCACAAATACTACGAACCTGGTTCGATCTTTGCAAACAAAACACGGACAACCTCGCAGAAATAATTACAGCCGAATCTGGGAAGCCGCTAGCTGAGGCAAGGGGAGAAATTGCTTACGGAAATTCATTTGTGGAATGGTTTGCTGACACCGCCCGCCATGTCAATGGTGAGATAATCCCCAGTCCGTGGCCCAACAAGCAGATCTTAGTGTCTCGCCAACCTATTGGAGTTGTGTCCGTCATCACTCCCTGGAACTTTCCATTTGCAATGATTACAAGAAAGGTTGCAGCTTTAATGTCAGTGGGATGCACTTGTGTTATCAAGCCTTCTGAAGACACACCTCTCACAGCCTTGGCTGCGGTAGAGCTAGCAGAGCAAGCCGGTGTCCCTAAAGGTGTCATCAATGTGCTTACATGCAGTAGAAAAAATGCACCCGCAGTTGGCAAAGTTATGTGTGAAGATGATTCTGTAGCATCTATATCATTCACGGGATCCACTCATGTTGGAAAAATTTTGTATGGCATGGCTGCTAAAGGTGTGAAGAGAGTAGGATTAGAACTGGGAGGAAATGCTCCATTCATTGTTTTCCCCAGTGCCGATATAGAACATGCTGTGGATCAAGCAATGTTGGCTAAATTTAGAAATAATGGACAGGCTTGCATTGGAGCGAACAGGTTCCTTGTCCATGAAGATGTGTATGATCAATTTGTTAAAGTTTTCAAAGATAAAATTTCTCAGAAATGCATTCTAGGTCCGGGAACTAAAGAAGGTGTCACTTGCGGCCCTCTTGTCAACAATGAACAAGTTAAAAAGGTAACAGCACTGGTTGATGATGCTGTATCAAAAGGAGCTAAGGCCCTTGTTGGAGGAAAAGTCAACACCTCATTGGGAGACAAGTACTATGAGTCAACACTGTTGGTTGATGTCAATAAAGAAATGAGATTATCATCAGAGGAGATATTCGGACCCGTAGCAGCTGTGTACAAATTTAAAACTGAGGCTGAAGCTTTATCTATTGCTAACAACACTAGAAGTGGTCTTGCATCTTATGTGTTCACAAAAGAGTTGGGTCAGGCATTCAGGATGTCTCGACAGTTGGAATTTGGCATGGTGGCCATAAATGATGGAATAATATCTGCTTGTGAACCACCATTTGGAGGCATCAAAGAATCTGGCATCGGCAGGGAAGGCAGTATGCATGGAGCAGAGGAATACACAGATTTGAAATACACTCTTATGTCGAACTTGGACAAATGAAGTGTTTATAAGTTATCAATATATATAATATTCTGATCAATATTATTTATTCAATGCCATAATAGGTTTGTAAGCATTTATTTGTTTGTATTGCATTTAACTGTTGTGATGTTGTTAGAATTACCACATTGTCTTTGCATTGCATATCTTTGTATTTAACTAATAAGGTTGACATTATCTTGATCTAAAATGTCTACTCATGTTGCTAATTATAATAGTATATATAATTAGTAAATAAAAAGGTGAACAACTAATTGTCAATCATTCCAGTCTTCCAGAGCATTGTGATCTTTATTGTAATGAAACCAAAGTAATTATACTATGTAGATTGTTCAAAAGGTTTATAGTTCAAAAGTAAAAAGTAGAGAGTCTAAGTATATTAAGATAAACATATTACTGTAACGTTTTGCCTAATATAATTATAATTGTTTTGTAAGTGTATTATTTCCTTATATTAAATCTGTTAAATTAAAATAATGTTTCATTATTACAATTTTATCATAACCCAGTTAAAGCACAGGGCAGTCTCATATAAATGTATCCGAGGAATTTATAATAATCATTTCGAGTATATATATTTTAGGATATTTTGTAGGATATTTATTCTTATTATAAGTTAAATTACAACCATATACATTATTACCATAAACGACAGGTGAGCATCAAAATAATGAACTTCTTTGTATTTAGAACGTCAACATTTCTAACGTTTATTGTTCTGTCCACAGAGTACAAGAGGTCGACAATGGATTTTTCGAGAAGTTCGGATCAGTACTGAAGCAGGTATCTCTAAAGGCGGCTCTAGAAGAATCTACGCCTTTAGCGCCATTGAAAGAAGTTGAAGAGCAAGATGGAGAGCAAAAAATCGTTGGAGAACTTCAAGCGGAGAGTAGAAGTGTCACCAGAGACTCTGATAGTGGAAATGAAACTCTACTGGATACGGATTCGGAACCTGACGACCATGAGAAGATAGATCGGTACATAGAAGCTGTCGGATGGAATGTGAGTATTTTATTGCCTTTTTGTATGCAGAATAAGTTTTTTGGTCAGCCACTTCGAAGATTGAGCAGCAACAAAATAATTAGATTTTTTAAATCATTCTTGCCTAATAAGATTATGGAAGGAGTGATATAAAATATATATATACCTTTATATAAATAAAGCATATAGTATTAATGTAAAAAAATGTACTTGGCCGATGGGCTCGCGCATGAAGGTTTCCGGACTATTATCTTAGAAAAATGGTAATAAACATGTTTGTTGTATGGGAGCCTCCTTTAAGTATATAATTATATAGATTTTTTATTTTACTTTATTTTTTAAGTTAATACATAATTGTATATTTTGGAGTCCACCACATGTTTGTTGTATGGAGGTCCCCTTAATATTCTAATTTTTTCTTTATAGTATTTGTTGTTATGGTTTTGTGAAAATTTCAGCTTTTTAGCTATCGCGAGTTCTGAGATACAGTCTGGTGATAGACAGTGGAGGCTTAGTAATAGGGACCTGTTTTTACCTTTTGGTACGGAACCCTAAAAAACCATCAGCAAGACGAACTTGGCAGAAATACATAATTGGTCAGCAATAAACCTTGTGTAACATAGTCTCATAGTTTGATTATATTGCTTACCAATCAATTCAAGTCCGTATTTTATTGCCATTTTTATTATGGTAGGAAATCACAGGTTTACGTCATGCACCTTAGATTTTTTGGTTTATGAGCGCTAAACTGGCTCGATTGCTTTTTACGTAGCGAACGATAAAACTATATTTGATCTCGCGGTTTTAAAATTTTGTAATAACATTTGGACTCAAAGATTTATGTTAGGGCATCTTAGTATCTATTATAGTAACAGGGTGATAGGTTAAATGAAAATTAATTAATAAGTCATCGGCTCCTGTCCCAGGTCTCGTTTGGATTGTTTGTTATACTATCTTTTTCAATGTGTTTTTTTTTTTTTTTAAATGGTGGTTGGATGTCTTCTAGTCACATTGTATTACTACTCTGTAGCGGAAAGGTAAATTACGTACAACACAATACACATTTCATCTCGTTCAATTGATCCCATCTATCGTCATAGACCAATCAGTGAAGGGCCCGTGGGCAGAACTGCTACCATTGTTGTATTATTAGCGTGTAAAAATATTACTGTTTGAACTAGACATTGCACTGAACATATTTCAAGGAAAGTGGGTCGCGAATATGAATCCGTGAATCCGTAGAGACGTTGCGGCGACGACTTTAGAATATTTCCTTCGTCTACTATGATGGGCACAATTCCAAACAAAAGAAGTTCTGTCGGTATTCAAATGTTTTTATTTCATTTTGGTGCCAGGCGTTGTCTTTTGTTTCTGACTGTTTCTTTGTTTTTAGCGATTATCCTGGTGTAAACAGCTGATTTCTTTTCGTTAATGATAAATAGGCTTACGTTTGACCGCAGCTTGCCTGATGTTAAGCTTGACTGTGGTTTAAGATGTATCACTCTTGTCTAGAAGGAACCTATTTACTCTAGATTTGAAGACCCCCAAATTGTACTTCTCGGGAAAAAGAGACTCAGGAAGAGAGTTCCAAAGCTTCGCAGTTCTCTCAATTTAATTAGTCTTTTTAAAGTACGTATGTAAGACTTGGTTATTTACGCTATGTGTTGTACGTCGGTAATTATTATGCATGTTACGTAGGTGGTCATAAGCAACAGACAAAGGATTGGGTAGAGTCAGCGACACAATTATTCAACATTGAATGCCTCGTTTTGTTTCCAGCTCGTATGACGTTGCATTGTAATCTCGAAGCGCATCGGTGCCGGTGTTCTTAGCGGGCACTTTGCCAGTAACTCTTTTACATTTCCCCGGACGTTTTGTCAACTTCCTAGTCAAGGTTATTCTGAATGGCTGCCGAGAATTTGTTGTTATCCAATGTCATTCCCCTTGGATATTATTGGAAACTATATGTTCGCTGTATCTTTACGCTATTTTTGTTAAGGACAGGTACAATTTTAATGGTGTAGGTAAATATTTGTCTAGTATTACATCAATCTAAAAAGATCGATTACGGTACAAATAAAGTCGAGAGCCCACGCAATTGAAATGTATAGCTCTATCCGAATCAAATACTGGATACTGTCTAGTAACTAGACAGCTCTAATATCTAGGCCTACGCTCGTATCGCACAAGGATACCTAGTACCACAGAATAATAACTTGTACTTCGCTAGTACTCAAGCATACTCAATCGAACTACTAATACATAAATGTATAATTACGAGTATGTGCTATTCGTATGTAGTGGTTAGAACTCAGCTATATTGACTCTATGAAGTAAGGCTCTTACAAATATTAGAACTTACAAAACTGAAAATTTAATATAAGGAGCAGTTAATACCAGACTAGATTGCAAGTATTTTATTTGTATCTAGTATTTTCAAATAAAGACTCTGCGTTGATATATAACATTCAGAATTCATATTCCATGATGGTACGGCATTTCTAATTTCTCAACTGACTTTAATTTCTCGCTAGCAACCTCCTTCAGTGCCATTTGTTCCAGACTAGGCATGCTCTGCTGGTCAAAAGCTTAGGTGTAATGAGTAAAAACATGAGATACATTTGTATCTATCAATTCAAATAATATCACTCAAGATCAAATGTTTATTTTGAACAAGCATTATAACTTGTAAGAGTTATCAATTAAGTGGCTCATGGAGTGTGTATCTACGTAAATTGGCTATAACATATTAGAAGTTGCTTCCGTTCGCTGAACATAAACGCACGTGGTGAATAAAATAAATAAAACATTCAACACACGCCTGTTGCTTTGGTTTTGGAGAACCTTGGCTCCACGCAGCTCCGTGATAAACCACTTAAAATTATAATAAACATTCTCTAAATACAGACTTTTATGAAGAATCCGTTGGGCGCTCTTTCCCGTCGATCGGATTAACCTCAATTAGAAATGGTTAAAGTTCGTTATGTAAGTAAATGTACGAGTAATGTTTAAAATCTCAAGCTTTCTTCCCGGAGACAATGAAAACAAACAACTCCTGAACAGTGCACTTTCACAATCAATAAAAGCTTATTTTGAAATAGGAGAAACAAACATGACCTACTGACGTTACGATCCGATTCGAGTGCTTTTATTCTTTATGGACCTTTATATGCCTCCCGGCGAATAAAACTTGCAATAATGTACTGCTTTATTGCTATTCTGTCCATTCGAGATGAATTTATACGAAACTTATCTATCAATAGACGAATTAAAATAGCCATAACTCGAGTCTTGTCATAAATCTAGACTAGACACTCCATTCGCATTAGTTTCGTAATTTATAACTAGTAGTTTTTCTGGCCTCTTGAAAATACAATTTAAACAACATTGTACTTCCTAAACTGTTATCGTAAGGCATATTATATATTTGCACGAACTAACGTTCACACTTACTTTACAAAATGATGACGCTCGTAATGCGTCGAAACCCGTTGGATGTACTCGTACCAACGTTTTTTGAACAACATTGTTTGTCTATTGAAACTTAACGACCCCATATTATTATCTCGACAACTAATTGACAAATATGTTTCCCACTTAATAGTATTCATACATTTTATTATCGAAGTCGTATATTTAGGAAATACCAACCTAACAAAAAATTGCCGACGACAAAACTATTTTGAACAGTAGAACCTAGAACAGGCTTCGTCAACATTTTTTCATAATTTTGAAAGTAAATTTGGCCAGGTAATGTAGACGCTTTGCTCGCTCGGTCAATGAAATTGAAAGTGAAAATATCTTTGGATAGAGAGGAAAACTGTGCAAGCTTCGCTCGTAAAGTTAAAGCATCGAAGCTGCAGAGGTAGGAAGTGGCTGAATAGCTTTCTAAAAATGGCTAAGGAGACGTCTGAGAGGTGTGTGAAAAATATTTTGGGACATTTTTTTTTATTTTATTTAGTTGAGTTCGCGTTCGTCTTCGTTGGCGGCGCTTTGCAAAAATAGAATTTGGCGGCAGTGGCGGTTCGTTCCCGAGTCCCGGCCGGACTTGCCAGTGCAACGGTTGCTCCCACCATACACATTTTAGTTTCAGCACTGGTCGATCCCGAATCCTATTCTGTGGCAACCGACCCGTGGTCGACTGCGCTTCGAACCATGGAATTGGAATCGCGGCTTTTGTATTTATTACCAGTGAAGTGTTGAAATTTCGTGTTGTGTCAGTGTTAGCTAACGATGATGAATGAAACCATGAAGATGAACGGAACCGCGACACTTCGGACTAAGTTCAGGGGGGTGAAGAAAGAGCTTTTGGAGAGGCAGACGAGTATGCTGATACAATCCATGACAGTGTGTATTATGAATGAATGTTACATTATTTCGAGACGGAATCTCCGTCTGTGTCAAGGTTCTTTAGTTAATTATACCGTGAGAATGTAGTTTAAGCATGTGACGGTCGTTTATTTTGATTTAATTGTTACTTGTTGAATATTTGTTATTAACTCACACGTACTTAACTGATTATTTATCTTTTACCTAGAAAGTTTCTTATTTTATCCAAAAAATTTCAATGGTAATTATTTTGGGAAAACCGGTTTTAAAAACCATATGAATATGTAAAAATATTTTTGAAATTAATAATCACGTTATACGAATATAGTATTTACGCAAGGGAAAACCCATTCAAACATCGTACGATTTTACTTTTTTTGCAAGCTTTTGACCTCCTATTAGGGTATTACCAATGTGTCTTGAGTCATCGTTGCAAATTATAGAGGAACTGGTCTCATGGATTTGCTGAATGGTTGATTTCACTCAGTTACTCAGTTAGTTTCTAAGCACAAGCTCGTGTGTCCGTAACTAACGACGCGTCAAAACCAAAACACACGTTGGTTGGCTTCGATCAGATCAATAAGGTTCCCAGGCGGTAACCCGGCTGCTCGTGGAGGGTCGGTGGTAACGTGGTGCGGATTCCAACTTACATGACACCGAAACTCAGCCGTGCGCTGGGTCGCCTAGTTCCGAGCCAACCAACCCCAATCGATGATTCATTCTCGGATTGTTTTTGCTGCACTGCGGAGCGGGTTTGTTGAAAGCTCAGTTTGTTCCGCTAGTTTATGAAATTGAGATATTATTATGATTCCTCGGTATGTAGTTTTGTACTCTCATATTTCTGGCTTAAACGGTTGAGCGTCCTTGGTTCCGGCGTTGTTTTTGTTTTGCCTAAGCTTGCGTGCTGTTTGTTAGTTAAAATTGTAGAAGTCTGATCTTACCTAATGTATTTGTTTGCCCAAAATGTAGACGAACATATTTTTTTGTTCTGATGACCGAATATTCTAAGAAAAATAACAGTAGTGTCTTATTGGAGTGATTTATCATTGTAAGTGTGTCATCGCGCAAACAAACGGTGTTTTTAAAGTCTAACAAACATGTAGGAAGGTCTGCATCAGTCAGATGACGCGCATGACGAGCATTTCTATGTCTAGAGTTATAGCTCTTGTAATGTTAGTCATATAATTACCATAAATGTTGGCGATAAAAACGTTAAGTAACTTGTACGTTACCTCACTTTATTGCAGATCGATGAACTGTACTTGGAGATTCTGTATGAGATTCTTCACAATGTCGGAGGATGTGACGTAGGCTGTGAAGTGGGTCAGTTGACTATGCTGACGTATGTTCAAGAAGCCTTCAAGATTGCCAATGATAAGCACACAGAACTCCTCACGATGGCAGAGGCCAAAGAGCCTCCAGAGTTGATGTTGAATGTAGAAGTCGTGGAAGCAAAAGATTTAGTGCCCAAAGACCCTAACGGATTGAGCGACCCCTTTGTCACCATATACATGATGTCAAATTCAACGCACAGATATAATTCGTCTGTGAAACAGTCGACGCTAAATCCTGTTTGGGAGGAGCATTTCTCTTTGTAAGTACCTACTATTTATATAGATTTTAATATATGTTAGATTTTATTCTGTGTTATAATAATGCCATCACGTTTCGAAAATATCTGTAAAGCTCAGACAGTAAAATATTAATAAATTTTATACATTTCGGAACATATTATAGTTTTATTTATTTAGTATTTGGTTGTAACTCGCGACAGTAAATAAAATATTTGAAAGTCCCTATTTTTTCACATGAATAACCAAATGGGTGTGAGCAAGAGGAATAGAACTTTTCAATGTTCTGTTTATTGGTCCGAGTAACATACATATACATATATGTAGTAGGTATACAGTTTTGTTTTATTATAGATGAAAGTCATCCAAAATTATCTAGTTTCCTACAATGTACTCTTAATGTGGTCGACTAGTCCATGCTCCATACTCAGAAATGGCCCCGTTAGTTGCTTTTTCCTTTACACACATGCCTTTGCGCGCATGTAAGACATTTTACTATTAACTAGTCAGTTAATAGTTCACCGTATGTACGAGTTGCAGAAATAACTGCACTGTTTACATTACATATGCACATATAACTTTACGATGCGTGCATAATGTGAACTACCAGGCCTTGATCTTGGCGAATACACGGCAGAAGCTTGGGAATTATGCAAATGTGGTGTTTTGCAATTTAAATTTGTGTTGTAGGTTTTTGATTTGGTTATTGCCCTTTGTAAAGAATACCTACCTACATATAAGCGTTATTAATAATTTTATAATTTAGTTTATTTATTATTTAAAAGTAATAAAAATACAGTATAACGTGTTCCCCGTTAGTAGAAGACAGTAGAGTGTTGTTAAATTTATGAATGAATTACATACCTTGAAACTGAAATGGACACAATCCTGAAGAAATCAAATAACTTAAAATAAATGTTCCTACATACGTGTATATAACTAAACATATAAAGTAACTAGCTAACCCGGCAAACGTTGTTTTGCCTTACTAAAAAAAAAAAAACTAAATATGCAGTAGCCGATTCTCAAACCTACTGAATACGCATATAAAATTTGGAAAAAATCGGTCAAGCCGTTTCGGAGGAGTACGGTAACAAACACTGTGACACGGAAATTTTATATATAAGAAGATTAGTAGAACTCTCATGAAATTTAATGAATTAGCATTTTTCAGTAAAACATGTTTACAGCGTTATATTCTATCAAAACCTTTTTGAAAGGAGATAAAGATACAGTGTGAACTCCATGTAACGTCAGTCGATTTAACGACAAACTTTCTAAAGCGTCGAAATCAATTGGCTTTAGTTGGTTTAGCTTGTATTCCATACAATGATACATTCTCTCCATTTAACGACCACTCTCTATAACCAACATATAATGCACAGTCCTTTCAGTGTCGTTATTTAGAGTTTACACTGTATTTGTTATTTGGATTTATTTTCTCACTTTTTAAGTACACGTACCTTGTAATTCCGGTGTACGTGACTTCATTTAAGAAGTGCAGTTAAGTAAAACTGCATTTACTTTAGAAATAAACAATATATGTACTTGTATATTTATTTTCAGACCAATGCCGGGAAGTTTTCACGAAGACTCATTGTGTTTGGAAGTATGGTAAGTCCCCTCATATATCAGTTTATGTTTCTGCGGTTAAATACGAATATACTCGTACTTAAGATACATTCAAAAAATCAAAATAAAGAAAAGTAGCAATGTCGAATTACCTTATCGATCGGTCGGAGAAAGAAACAAGTACAAATGAATTTATTACGGCAACAAACATTAAATATAAGCTATACTAATTATAATTGGTACTACAATTCATTTATTTGCACATTAGGTATTGAAAATTAATAATATTATTATTTCAAGTTGAGGAAGTGCGGTGCCTAGCTCCTGCAGTAGGATACCTTGTGTTTGCAGTAAACCAATGACGTTTTTCTTTGAGAAAATGTTACTTTGTTTTTTCCAGGGATTTCGACCCGGCAGAAACAGTGAAGGAGAAGATGACAAAAATATTCGAAGTCAAAGGCGTGAAAGGCCTCAGAAAGTTAATGAAAGAAATTGCTATAACAGCTTCGACTGGGAAGCATGACAATGAACTTATAGGCACAGCTGTTATACCACTTAAGGTCAGTTCCAAAAGTATTGTTCTTTTTGCACCCAGTTTGATTTGCTCCGTGATTTGTTGCTGTTCCATTTGTACAGTGTGATTTGCATAAGCGGAATTGCTATCTAGTTATACTTATGCATATTTGTCTTTATGTTAGTATCATTACTTGATGTAGATAAATTAAAATATAATAAATAAATATTTAGACACATTTCACACACGGCTGGTTAACCCCATACTAAACCATTTCTAGTTTGTATTATGGTTGCTAACACTACTGATATACTACATATACATACATAAATACTTTATATCGATACATATTTGACACCTAGACTGACAGCCAATAAATTTAGTTCATCACAAGGATGTTGCCCGTGTCGGGAATCGAACCCGGGACCCTCTGGTTGGGAGTCCGGCCTGGTAACCATTACACCACCGAGGTCGTCAAATATCTTATTAACTTAGTTCATTTCGAAATAGTTTTTAAAACATTAATTTTACTGTACATACTTAGCTTTCTTGGGTGAACATGCATTCTGTAATACTCTCTTTCACCTAAATTTTGGTGTTTTAATTGGAAAGCAATATAAATTGGGAATCAAATGGCAGTGGGGCTTAATGAACAACATCAGAAGTACAAGGCTAAGAAATTTACGATATGTTTAGTATGTCGCTAATGATTAGGTGATTTCTAACATTGGCGAGTAAATAGCAAATTTTCCTTATGGAGTTACGTACATTGTGAGTAATTATGGGACACCTGATGTAAACAATAGGGATTTGCTTAACGCAAATAAAGCAGGATACTACGGTTATACATACTTATTGGGATATTGGATGTCTTCGGTTTTGCTTATTTCAATACGTCGTCCCGCATAATAAAAACCCATCGATTATTATATTTAAGTCGGGCCAAACGCCCGGAATAAGATCCCAGAAATTCAAAAATTACAAAAAAAGAAGATAATAACTTCAATCTGAACTCTATCGATTCGCTCAGAAAAGAATATAAATTAACTTATTGTTTAAGTAGTATTTATTGTTTACAAGTTAATTTATATTCTATGAATAATATAAATTAACTTATATAACCTTATATAGGTTAATACTATGAATATTACATCGTCGTCTTTTTCTGCTAGCTGCTTCCACATTGTGTATCAAAGATAAAAGGCAAGCGCGGTCCATCCTAGATCACAACATCGTTAAACATCAGGGCGACTTACGCAAGCCTATTAATTAAAATTATACAGTCGTCAGCCAAGCCATAGGCCCTTTTTATAAGCATTATGATTAGGGGTTGGGTTAAAAAATAAATTGTTTAGCTAATTTACCCCACTAACAACTAGTAATTTGATTTTAGATTATATTGTAAAATAATCATATAAAAAATAGCATTCAAAATATACTACTGAACGTCTTCGTTTTGAGAATTAAAAAGTACTTAAACGAACTAGGTGTCATGATTCCTATATTTTTCCGCAGTCCATCCCAGTCGGTCTCTTAGCAAAAAGCATACTATGGTTATATTTATTTGGATATTGATTCCTTCGGCTTTGCTTTTACTGATCAAATTTAATTTGCTTTACATTATTTATCAACTTAATTGCATCAGCCGCTTGAGAGTAAAGCGAACATAGATGGATCAAATATGGAATGTGCAGGCAGTTTTAGAGGTGATACAATTGAGTGCGCTCTAAAGTCGCCTATATTTTCTACATTTGACGTGATTTTAGTTGGTTTGACTATGGTACAGAACGTGCCGTCTCTTTCTGGCCACCTAAAATGAAAAGAGACGGGGCGGGCTTCTTTAAATTTAGTTTAGTCGTGTGTGCCGCTGAATAGCCTCCATTAATTGTATTTGTAATAGGAATATTCTACTCTATTTCCTTTCCGCAGTCTATCCCAGCCGGCGGTATGACGATGTGGTTCAGTCTAAGCAAGAAGAGCAAGCTCCGGCGACAGGGCGTGGTGAAGGTGCGCCTCAACTTTTCCTCGGAGAAGAACTCTCAAGTGGCTGCGCAGGAGCATCGCCATCTGCTGAGGATACTGCTACTTCATGAGCTGGAGAGCTCCAAGGTCTGTTAAGATTGAGTTAAGGTTTTTCTCAAATTGTACAAACAAGCATTTGATCGGCGTCGTATAGTAGCGCCTGTAGCTTGACTAGGTTTAGATTTAGGTTTTAAGATATTTATTGTCACAAAAGAAATATCTTTTATCACTTACGTGAGAACATATTTACATTAATTGTATTTGTAACAATCGCCACTTTATGACACAATGATTAAGCAATTGAAATTTATATGTAAACAAGTTTGCCCGTCCAACGCATTCATAAAAGTGAGCTATCCGTTATTAGCGACTAGCTAAGGTAATCTGACGCCATCATCAAAGCTAAGCAAAGGTCGATGCGGAAGGTTTGTGGATTGGTCACCATGCACGGACAGTCGTTTTCTAAATGGCATTTTCATCTGAGCGCTACCGTGGGTCGGATGACACGTTAAATTTTGGGTCCCGGCTTTTAGTCGGTCACAAGCAGTCGTTCAGCCAAGTCAGAGGTCTTCGGGCAGCTTAAAAAACTCTCGGCACCAGAGCTTGGCAACTTAGCTCATACGAAAAAGAAGACCGACTATTTGATCGATATCGCTTAATGACACGAGTCAGATGAATCATGCCTAGTCTGGAATTGCTGGGTCACGTGGAGGCAGCCAGAACTCTCGCCGCAAGATGCTTGACGACAAATTTTCTAGAGTTTCACCTTCAAGCAAACTTCAACTATAACTTAAACTTAAACCTAAAATAAATAAAACTTAATCCTAAAATTATAAATAGTAGTAGATTATACAAGTATTACCTTATCTTATATATAAAATTTCCGTGTCACAGTGTTTGTTACCGTACTCCTCCGAAACGGCTTGACCGATTTTTACCAAATTTTATATGCGTATTCAGTAGGTCTGAGAATCGGCTACTGCATATTTAGTTTTTTTTTTTTTTTTTTTTTTTTAATTAACCCAGATAAGCCTACCGTCCTATATTTAGGACAGTAGAAATAATAAAAAATATCAGAATACCCTCTTTATCTAAGATTATTTAGTCTTATGATTTGCAGTAAGAAACGTGTCAGCTTTATTAGAAAAAATAAAAAGACAGTTATTTTTACAGTTTTTACCTTATATTTTACCTTATAAGTGTGTAATAAAAAGTGCGTTGCAGACATGGAAAATGACAGGTATGTATAAAAAGTTATATTTTACTCGTGAGTTGTTTTTTCTGTGTTAATATTCTAGTTGATAACCTTAACTTTTGTACTAAATAAATATTCTAGCAAAATAATATAAATAAATTACGTATAACTTGTTACAAATACTAGCATACTATATATAGGACAGTAGGATAATATACATGATTTTAGTACAATAATACAACTTTTTCTTTACAGACCGTTAGCTGCGCATGAAATTTTAGATGCTTTAGAAAATGTTTCTGATGATGAAGAAGATTATAGAGAACGACTGATATGTATTCTACCTCCTCCTGTTGATCCTGACTGTCTCACTGACGAAGATTCGGGTGAAGAAGATAATGTAACTTTGAATAATTTGCCACGAAACATTCTGCTTCAACCGGCTGAAGTAATGATTCAAGGGCAGATTATGGTGAGTGATACAGAAGAAGAACCTTCTGATTCTACAGGTCGAACTAAACGTAGGCGTACCTACGCATGGAGAAAACGGGACTTGGCAAAAAATCCCGTAAATTGGCCAGATGTTCAAGGCGCTTGCCAGGATAAGCGCCCAATTGAGTGGTTTGAAAACTTCTTAGATGAAGATGTTATTTCGTTGTTGGTGTCAGAGAGCAATAAATATGCTGTCGAAAAGAATTTACCTGGAGATATGAAATGTTTCATCGGCATATTGTTGGTTAGTGGTTATTCATGGCTCCCCTGTAGCGTTTTCAGGGGAGTTTTCCCAATACATTCTTCTGAATGTATTGGGAAAACTCCCCAATACATTCAGATTTAAATGAAAAGAATGAATTGATCAGCTCGGCTATGACTAGGGATAGATTTGACTTTATTTTTCGCCACCTTCATGTTAATGATAATCTGGATTTGCAAGATAAATACACAAAAGTACGTCCCCTAGTTACACTTCTAAATAAAAAGTTCTTACGAGTTTTCTCCTCTTGAAGAGCATTACAGTGTAGATGAGGCCAAGAAAAAATGCCAAAAGAGGGCCTAGCCGACCCTTCCATCATGAACATGCTGATAGTCGTAAAGACCAAATGAATCATCTGGTTATTCCTCAATCGAAGCAAACACACTGTCGTCAATGTCACAAAAAATGTTTGACACGTTGCAAGAAATGTGATATTGGAGTGTGTGTCAAGTGTTTTGAAACATATCATTCATAAATAGTGTTAATCTAGTAAATTACATATAACAATGGGTAATATAATCAATAGTTATCTAATAAACTACACTTTTTGATTACATTCTGTTTTGTCATAAATGGTCTTTTATTTCCTCTTATTATCCTACTGTCCTACATATAGGACGGCTGTTTCCCTGAAAGCCTTACACTTAATTTTTTTTTTCATATTTTTTTTTAAGTTGCATAAGATCTAATAAACTAAATAATGTAACTTTTTTCAAAATTTTCAGAAAAATTTAATTTCAGGCTTATCTGGGTTAAGGCAAAACAACGTTTGCCGGGTCAGCTAGTAATATTGTAAATTTCGCTTTTGTGTGTTTGAGTGACGTTATAGACCAACAGTGTATCTAGAGCCCAATTTCCCTGTTTTGTGGCACGTAAATGTGTTATTTATATGTTTCTTGTGTATTATTTTTTCTTTGTTGCACGTGATTCTTTCCTTCTTTTTTCGATTAAAATCTAGTCTAAAATTCAGGGATCTATTTTGGAATTTTAAGGCAATTCCAGATTTCATTCAAGATTCTATTTTGGCATTTTTAGGCAATCTCATTAAAGGTGTATAGTTTTTTGGTATATTATTAGGACAAATCAAGAAATAATTTGTCTATAACCCACTTAACTACCGTATTGATTGATCCCGCTGCTATGTTACGACAGTAAATCACATAGGTTGCATCTCATGTCAACATACGAGTACAATTTCGTAATGAGCCAGTTATAAATATGACTCGTTTATAAATAACTCAATAGCACCCATAATAAGTGACTTTGTCACCTGAATGATCAATTAGGCTCAAAGTATAATCGACTGTAATTATGTGCATATGTTATTTATAATAAATAATTAACAGAGCGACTGAAGCATTTAAATCAACTGGCCAATATTTATAAATATACTGGCTGTTGCCCGCGGCTCCGCCCGCGTGTAGGTCCATTTTTTTGCGAATCGAATTTTCCCTGAATTTTGTTTACTACAAACCTCACGGAGCCCGAGATCTTTCAAACAAATGCAAAACCGTGGAAATCGGTTCGTGCGTTCAGGAGTTATAGTTTAAACCAATTTTAACGAAACTGTATTTGTTTTGCAAACATAATAGTGCATTTATTTGTCCAGTAAACACGTACAATATTATACTATTTTTATAAATGTACGTTCACAGTTACAATTGTACTCTATGTCCCACAGACACAGATGTGTCAAATGTTTAAGTAATCATGATGCTACTATTCAATATATATTTTATTATCGTCGGTAAATTCCACGAAAAGGGTTCATGATCTACAATGATTATTACTAGTGCCAATTTGTATGATATTGGCCAAAAACATTAAATGCCATACTACATTTTTACATTTAGATTAAAATTGGTCTAGTACTTGTTTAGATATGAAGTCGTAAATTTACTGTACCAACAAATTCCAATTTTATATTTTTCATGTTCCAAGAATTTTTGTTCTAGTGTCTTCTATTGATTCTCCAATACATATTGATCCTCCAATCAATATGTAGGTATGCATTTGAAACTGATAATTTGAGATTGATTCCGCACTTTGACCCAATTCCAAGCGGGTCTGCATCAAAACTGCAATCCGAGACGAAAACATATTGCACTTACTGACGTAACGTGGAATTCACAATTGCACACCTCTAGGTATCGAGTTGAATTATTCCTGTATTATTGTTTAAGCTATTGTTGTTGTTATGCGTATAGTGTATATGAATAGCTTTTGTATTTAGTAAGGTTTTGTTATTTATAATAGTCTCCATAAATAATAAGTCTAGTAAATAATTTTCCCTACAGGTTTTTCTTATTTTTTTTTTGCAACATTGGTTTGTTACCTTTATTTAATTGGGTAAAATAGAGAAGTTATTGAAAATTCAATTGAAATGTTTACTTCATACGTTTGAGTAAGCAAAATAGTAGAAATGGAAGGCTCGCCTAACAGCACGAGGCTGAATTGTGTGAAAGAGGATATGAAAGAGAAAGGAATGAACGTAAAGGGACGGCTGTTAGAAAAGTGTGGACGCAAAGAACAAGCTATGGCGACCCCACATCGTGGGAAAAGGCGAAGACAAATAAGACATTTTAGTAAGCAAAAGTACAAACGTGGTTTTGCTTGCTTTGCGTACGGAAGACCCCATACTTAATTAGTAATGTAGTTATTTCGTTATTTGCCAGATGGGGCTGACGTAGTCACGTGTCGACTAAAATTCCATAAGAATTAAATATTAAAGAAAAGATAATAATAATGCGGACGTGTGCCTAATTGGACCCAATAAGAGCCTGGCTTTGTCGATAGGTGGCACCATATTGGTGGAGCGGCAACTTCAGTGCTCCTGCTGAAGGTATTCTCACCCAGCATGCGGCGCAAAGTGGTCTTTCCCAGCAAGACAACAACTTGGCCCAGTGGTCAGTCTTCTGCGCAGTCACGACAGACCATCCGCTAAGCTTCGGCCTCTTCAACGATCTGCTGGATAAGATCTCCAAACCTGTTAAATCTGGTAAGGATTCCTATATTTGCTCGTCATATTTTAGAGTCAGTACAATAGAAGTAGAAATTAAACATTTCGAGAACCCCCGACATTTTGTAGTGACGGTTTGAAATTCATCATAGTGTATGTAGTCAAGCCATTTGATATCCATAATGAAAGAGTAGTGAAAAAAATGTGTCTGTCACTTTGTGCCGGTGGCTATCTTGTACAAATGTTCATCACACCTAGCTACAAACACTCGCTTTTCAAATAATAAAAAAACAGGATTGGTTCATCCGTCCGGGAGCTACGATGCCACAGATACATATACACATACACCCGTCAAACTTATAACTCCCCATCATTATCTTTGCGTCGGGTATTTAAAATAACAACTTTTACCCATTAAAGGTCTTGTAGGTCAGGATAGAAAAGATCACATATTAGAGACTTGACTTCCATCACAAATATTCACTATCCTTCTTTCTGTATTCCAGGTCTAATCAACGAAGAGGATCTCAAGCTATTCTGGGATGGCGCCAAAAAACTCCTACCCACATGCTATAGCCACATACGGAAAATGAGAAGAAAGACTGCCGGAGACAAGGCTGTCATGAAAACCCTGCGCGAAGTCTTGAAAATTTTGGCCAAAATGGCCGAATTTGATGTACCGGACTTCGTGGATCTGTTCCCTACGAATCTGTACGGGTGGCTCAAAGATGATGTCGAGAAATTGACAATTCATGAGGTGTTACGCCAAGCTGTGTTGCAAGGGGCGTCTGATTGGTTCGTCCATATTTTGGACAATAATGAATGTAAGGATAAATCTGAGGAGTCTAGACTGCAGCATTTGATCATCGTGATACAACTTGTGCGGTCGGACTTGCAACGAGCCATCGAGCATTATGAGAGAGTGTTTGTCGAGTGAGTATATTGTTTTTTGTTTGCTCTTGCAGTTGTTATCTAAAGTCATAAAGTTAACGCTGTTTGTTTGATAAGAAAGATATGATGATTGTAGGCTTAAGATTGTTTCGCATGCTAATGTTCTCAGAAATATGCAGTTTATGGTATCGTTGACGTTTCTTAAAGATGCTATAAAAACTTTAGAAATGCGTTAAGTTATTTTCAAAAATTTGTCGCCATTCTAAGATATTTTATTTTCTAACTCATCAATCGAAATAATCGTGAGGGAACCATAGCATGGCGGTAGGGCATTTTCTAATGCTCGCCTGGGTAAGAACCATCTTCATGTGTTATGATAGCTAACACAACTGATATACTACATATACATACATACATATTTTATATAGATACATATTTAACACCCACTGCCAACAAATTTAGTTACGCACAAATATGTTGACCGTGCCGGCAATCGAACTCGGAACCTTCTGATTGGCATTCCGGCATGGTAACCATTACGCCTACGAGGTCGTCAAAAGTAAAGCATATATTTTTAATGCCTTGTCTGTTCCAGTCGAATATAATTATCTCATTCCATTATGCAATACCATTCAAAGAGATTACGTAGAGTAATTTCACGTAATAACTTCATATTACCTGATTGACCGAGGCTCATGACTTGAAGGACAGTTTAGTATCATATAATGTTGAATTGATTATGATAAATACACCTTACTGTTACGATTTACGGTTCATTTTTGCTTGTTCTCCAATATTGGTTTAAGTAAACAGAAGATACTGATTACAATAAACTGAAGATAGATAGTACTATATTTGTTGTACTTACCACATTTGACATTCAAATTCGTTTATTCTTCTTTAGGGTTTCATTCTTAAACTTTAACACAGTAGCACTAAATCGGAACATTTTTCATAATCGAATATATAAAATATCCATATCACAATGTTAGTTACCGTACTCCTCCGAAACGGCTTGACCAATTTTTACCAAATTTTATATGGGTATTCAGTGGGTCTGAGAATCGGCTGGTATCTATTTTTTAAGACAAAAATACGTTTGCCGGGTCAGCTAGTAAAAATATATATATGTATATAGAAAATATTAAACTGAGACTTCATATTGTTATTCGTATATTCTTGTATTTGGTACAACAACGATGTGTAGACGATTTGATCATTTATTTGCCTTATTCGCTTATTTGACGAATAGGGCGAATACCTAATGTTCGTATATTCGTTAGTACTACAAACTATTTGTTAGGATGGCCTTATTTGCCTGTATTTACATGTTCGCATTTTAGCCAATAGTTTTCCAAATACAGCAAATACTGGATATCTATTTTCATAATATGTACGGTATGATACATTATATTAGATAGCTAGATAGTAAAAAATAAGTTTGGTTTACAAAAAGCGGTTATCATTTAATTTTTACAATAATTGAGAAACAAGAATAGAACAATAGTAAAACCTATTTTTATTATATATCTTTTTCAGCGTAATGAACTTCCCCTACCCAAAGACCCTCTACGGTCTTTACGAGAGCAAAATCGCTTCACTAGTCGAGCCTGAAGTATTGGAAGTTTGTAAGAGTCTAAAACGCCTCCACTACAACACGGGATCAACAAACAGCGTGCAATTAGCTGGGGGTTTAAATGGAGAAACTGGTCTCGGGACGCCTCAAGTCGGAGATGAACCCCTTAATATGGGGACTAAGCTGTTTGAACTGTATCTGACACTGCAGAGATTCTTGTTGTAAGTAAAACAGTATCCAGATAGATAGATATATATAGATACATTCTTTATTTCACACTTATTATTGTATTAAATTATACGCAAAATAAACTTAAAACTAGTGTTGAAAATAGCACTGGTCTCGGGACGCCTCAAGTCGGAGGTGAACCCCTTAATATGGGAACTAAGCTGTTTGAACTGTATCTGACACTGCAGAGATTCTTGTTGTAAGTAAAACAGTATCCAGATAGATATATTAGATACATTCTCTATTTCACACTTATTATTATATTAAATTATTCACAAAAGAAACTTAAAACTAGTGTTGAAAATAGCACTGGTCTCGGGACGCTTCAAGTCGGAGATGAACCCCTTAATATGGGAACTAAGCTGTTTGAACTGTATCTGACACTGCAGAGATTCTTGTTGTAAGTAAAACAGTATCTAGATAGATAGATATATAAAGATACATTCTTTATTTCACACTTATTATTATATTAAATTATTTACAAAAGAAACTTAAAACTATTGTTGAAAATAGCAATGGTATCGGGACGCCTCAAGTCGGAGGTGAACCCCTTAATATGGGAACTAAACTGTTTGAACTGTATCTGACACTGCAGAGATTCTTGTTGTAAGTAAAACAGTATCTAGATAGATAGATAAATAAATTCTTTTTTTCGCACACTTATTATTATATTAAATTATTCACAAAATAAACTTAAAACTAGTGTTGAAAATAGCACTGTAAATTGCATTTCCAAAATGGCTTTCAGGCGGCTTGGAAACTCTTTACCCCAGCTACTTAGCTCATACAAGGAAAAAGAAAATTGTCATAAAGTAGGTTATCATACATATTACACATAATAATGTTTATGACTGTGAAATTCATAAACTTAACTTTTTAATTCACTATTTGTAACTTTTTTTTTATTTTTAATTTTGGTGTAGTTTTTTTGTAATTTTTAATTTTAGTGTCATAGATAAATTAAACTTATAATTTTTAACTTAATTTTCTTTATAATTCAATAGTCAAAATATTTCATTGAAGAGTTCTAACTTCTTAATCTACAATAATTATGAAACGCTATTTAATACTACACTTTCTAGCTAAACTATTATAACATTCAATTACATAACCTACATATCTAACCGACGGAGTGATTAATCGAGCCTCGAGACCGTAGTTAAATATTTAACCCTCGAACAGTAAGCCATTGAACTATAGGGCATTATTTGAACGCTAAATAATTGTGTTTGCTCTTTACAAACAATGTTCATATCGTGTAGTGTTTATGAAAACCAATATTTATTTAGGCTCAAAACGACTTGCCCTCAAAGTGTCATTTTTCATGTTGGAATAAAAAGATAGGTTTAATATTTCTATTATCGAATTAATATGAGTTCCAGAATTGTCTGTAGTTATGCATTATTTACCCTGGAAAAGCTTGGAGGAGGCCCTTGGCGATTGGCAAACAGATCTGCAAAAGATTACTAAACAGCAGATAGTAGAATAGTTTTAACTTTTATTTATTTGTTTTGTTTGAATTGTGTGTAAAATCTGAATAAATGGCTATATTATTATTTTTTTTACCTTTCCAGATTAGGTCAAGGTCTTAACGAGACAGACTGGAACTCCTACGCCATATCCAAGTTCCACTCGTGGTTCTTCGGCGGCGTGGCCCAGTGGCTGGACATTGCCGCTTACAAGGCACTCACGCGCATAGAAAAGGCCGTGGAACTGGACACATTGGCCCAAGTAGATAATAATGTAAAATATAGCAGCTCCGGAGTGGATACGCTGACGATTTTTTATCAGATCAAGATATTCTGGCAGCAACTGGCGTGGCCGGATGTGGAAGGGTGCTATACGTTTGTGGCTAAGATTGTTGATGTGAGTATATTTGATTTGTTGGTCGAATAAAAATCGTGTGTTTTCTTTTGTGACGCTTGGTTAGCAACTTACCGGCTTCATAATTCATTTATTCATAATTCATTTGTTCAATAGAATAAATAGAACAGTTATTACAACAAAGCGCTAACTATTTTAGATCTAAAGACTAAAACCGTGAATGCGTTCACAATAAATAAATAATAAATTATAAATATTAGGACACATTCACACACTAGATAATTTAATAGTATAATTTAATACACTAGAAAATTAAATAAAATAAACAGCAAAATAAATAAATAATTATTACGACACATTTCACACGCGGCTGGTTAACCCCATACTGAACTATTTCTAGTTCGTGTTATGGTAGCTAACACAACTGATATCCTACATAATTATACATACATATTTTATATAGATACATATTTAACACCCAGACCCACAGCCAACAAAGATAGTAAAATAAAAAAAAAGTAAAATAATAGAAAATATTTTTTTCAGGATATCTGTCGCTGCCTAGTTTTCTACTCGGACCGCATGGCTAGTCGAGTCGACAATGTCGGCACGGAAACAACAGTCTACGGAGAGAAGTTCGAAGTGACCACAGAATGGTGCGTCGCTATAAACAATATAGACTATGTGAGACAGAGCCTGGAGCCTTTTGTCGAGGAATTGGGCATGGATGATATTGTGCGGCGGTTGAGCGAAGCCAGGTCTTCTGTTGAAGCTCAGAGGTATTTAACTTGTCGTCTTTTTAAACCCCAAAGTAAAATCGAAGGGGTTATAAGTTATCAAACTTGTAACCTCAGTTTGTGTGTGTGTGTGTGTGTGTGTGTGTGTGTGTCTGTACCATCGTCGTTCTCGTACGGATGAACCGATTTTGATTAATTATTGTTTGAAAGGTATATTAGTCGGCAGTGTTCTTCGAATCTTAGATATGGCGGATGATATATTTACAAATACCTCAATATAGGTATCAAATGAGAGCTTGTTTGGTTGGATGAGGCGTGGTTAGTAAAATGCATACAATAATGATAAATCTCAAATACATGATGGCCTCTACAAGTACCTAAATGATGAGTCACATGATGAGACTCAATTTATTTCAGAATTGTTATTTTTGTTCTTGTATATACAAACAAGAACAAGAACGCGTATAAGTAATTTAATTAACTTTTTAATGGGATATTTTTATTGGATTCTATGAGAGTCTGTTGTATTATATTTTTTGTCATGCGTTTATTTTTGGGTAAACACTAAAAACGCATAAAATATCCCCTATTGCTTTTTATTATAAATCATTATCTCTTGTTTTCAGATGTAAGGAAACAATGACCAATGTGATTGAAAACGCCATAGACACCGTTAGAAACAAGATTGTTGATCTTTTACTTGTTATGGTTAAAAAGGTATGAATTAATGTTCCATTTATTTTATTTATTTGAAAAAGAAAATGATAATGAAAATTAAAATTGTATGAGGTCTTTGCCTAAGAGTGGACCAGTCAGTATATATTGAAAAAAAAAACAAAAGTTAATGGGAGGCAAACTGGAAAGTTTCCGAATTGGATACTAGAAGTTTTCGATTTGGAATGCCAAATTATATTTGTCGCCTTTGTCCCTATAGTGACAATACACTAACCACGGAATGAAGCACCACGACAGGGTGTGGTTTGTCGAACGTGCTGACAAAAGTATGAAGAGACACTATGACTAGTATCTTCCATCTGTTGCAATTCACGTGTGATCTGGTTGCGGTCCGCCCTGCCGGTCACGAATAGGCTTATATAGCCTCCAGAGGAAGACAAAACTCCACTCCATCCAGGCCATTGATTTTTAATTGTTTGAAGCTTTGAACATAAATGACAGAGAAAATGATTCTCATATACTACATACTTGCTTTTCAGATGATGCCATCAATAACAAGATTTCTAATGGAAGGTGCAGAACTTTTGCACCAAGACTGTTCAAGCATGGACCGTGTCATGCGATACTTAGAAGCCAACCTAGATACGTTATATCAACATTTGAACTACGAAAACTTTTCCCGCACACTTGATATAGTTTGGGATCAACTTGGTGAGGTGTTGTATGAACTCATCCAGGCCAATTTAGAGGTATGTGATTATTTTATTTTTATTTTTTGTATTGTATTTAACAATTTTATGCTAACAGCTGTAATAATGCGTAGCCTAGTATTAACACGTTTTAAATTGTTTTTTTTTTTTACTAATTCATGTTCGCATTTCGACGGACCAGTGAAAGTTTGTAGAAACATATTTATTGTTTTTTTTTTAGTTGATAATTCTTGTATTAGAGTGAATATATATGTAGTTACAATACCTATAGTAAATACGTAGATATATATGTCCAACCATCCTGTTATATTTGTTTCACTGGATCCAATTTCATTATTCCTTCATCAATGACTAACATAGAAATAAATTTTCGTTTTTAGAAAGAGAGGATCTCCACCCGTATCCGCTTGTTTAGGCGTAGATATTTCGGAAAAAACAAAGTGTCCCCAAATTATGTGTTATTTCGGGTAAATTATTTCGCTATTGTGAACGCACGATACTGCAAAATTTATATAGACGTGTGCACCAAGCCACATATTTTTAAATTCAGGATAAAATATACTTTGCTGTTTATTTTTTTTTTAAATGACAGTTTTGACAAGCTAGGCAAAGTGCTTCATTATAGATTTATAAACTCGAGAATACCTATATTTTTAGTAAAGGTTTACTGTCACAGGTTTGCATACAATTTTTTGCACAGATTTTGAGATTTTTTGAAGCACAAAGTTTGACACTCTTCGTTCAATAGATATCGCTGTCTCCGTTACTCTTGTATCTAGTTTGAGTGCAACCGAGATAGTTATATGGGTTTTACCGAAAATATTGAATCAGCTATGGATCAAGCGAGCATGTATTTTGTTCTATTTGTTTTTATTTTGAATTTCAATTTAGAAAAAACACACAAAGTTTGGCATTGGAAGAATTGTACATTCCCACTGCAGAGGTTTAGAGTCTTATATCTGAAGGATCTAGATCTCAATATAGTGTAAACTCTATATAACGACACTGAAGGGAATGTGGACATTTTATGGCGTCATAGAGAGTGGTCGTTAAATGGAGAGAATGTATCATAAGATAATGTATGGAATACAAGCCAAATTAACTAAAGCCAATTGATTTCTTCGCTTTAGGGAGTTTGTCGTTATATCGAGTGACGTTACATGTGGTTTACACAGTAGCTGATTCACATTTTTGGGTAAAGTCTAAAATCTGTAGCGCGAGTTAAACCTAGGCAAGAGTGATTACTAATGTGTTTCTGTTGTTTGCTAGCACCGAAGGGCAAAAATTACTCGCTATATCGACCCGAGGCGCTTGAGTAAAAACGCTGCAGCGACTCTAGATGCGGTAATACACACACACACACGCACAGCTGGTTTATATTATGTTTGTGGCTGTGGTAGTGTCGCTGAATTTTATACTTTCATTATATTACAACACTAAACGAAAGGGAATGTTTGTCAAATGTGTTGATTTTTATATTTCGGTTCGGTTGATGATTCTTTTTTTGAATTATGTATTCAAGTTTTATTTTTTGTTTCAACATACATTACTTATAATAAATAAGAAAGCCATAGAACACTGTCCCGTATCTAGTCAAATAGATGGCTTATGTAAACTAATTCCGTTCTTTTGTACTTAAACTGTATCTAACGTATATAAAAAAAAAATAACAAAAAAGTTCAGAAAATAAACAGAAAAAGTCACACGCTTACTTGTTTGGCTTTATCGGCTTGAAAACTCTCGACACCAGAGCTTGACCACTTATTTCACACGAAGAAGAAGATATAAAAATATAAACTAAAAAAAATGCGCTGTAATTTTTACGACATTATTTAAAAAAGCGTTCCAAAGTTTGCAAATATTCCCTTTCACCCTACGATGCTCTTAAAAGCACTAGAAAATGTTGATTCACAAATTCGGCGACACAAACGTTAGTCTGAATGTCTAGAAAAATATGTTTTAGCCAATCCTAGTTGCCACAGAAAGCATGTGTTGTGTCAGTGTTTACGGGATGCACTTGTCCAGAAATATGTTCGTTCAGCTTAAAAAGCACGTTAAAAACTATCGCTAAATGTGAACTATTGTGCTGTCCGGGAATAGAATAGGCATGATAAATTAGTTATTAGTTTCTGAAGTATAGGTTTAGAAGATTTATGTTTGGTTCTGTCTCCCTGAACTTGAATTAGAATCGATAAAGAAAACATTTGAAAATGTACGTCCGCTTGCTCGCACACATAAGGGTGCGTCCACATCTGGCGAATGTGTCGCGAATATTCAACTCACGCTCGGCACGCGAACTACGCGCGCGCTTGCAGTCACGGCAATGGGCGAGGCCACAAAGAAAAAGAAACAGAAAATAGTACTGGTTGCACCAAATACTGACAATAATGAATAATGACGGAAACTAATCGGCAGCGCGTCGCCGCGTGACATTTTTTACAATGCGCCGTCCCATTGGAAAATTCCACGATGAGTGATGCGACGGCGCAACCAAGTGTTATGGCCCCGCCCAATGGTTTGTTGCGCCTTTTTAGCGCAATTCATGCAATGGTCGTATAAGACTTGCGCGCGGCGCGCGATCTGCTCGCACTCGATTTAGTTTCGCTTACTGGCTCAATACTACCCGCGCCGCTCGCTTACGGCTCTTAGGCTGCGAGCGAACTGCACGCAAGCGGCGCAGGAGCAGCACAAGAACAAAAATGTACAAGTGCAGCCGCGGTTTGCGAACTGCACATTCGCCAGATGTGCATCTTTAGCGCTTAGCGCTTATTCAAGCGAGACAACATCGACTTTTTTATGTTTTCTTTATTGACACGAGATATAATAACTAGATACTATTTGAATACCTGGAAACTAGTCCTTTGAATACATTTACTAAAATGTATTCAAAGGTCTGTTCTAACAGAAGCGTTTATGAAATAAGTCAATAAGAATTAAATAGTTATATAAGGAATCTCGTCATCAATTAATTCGTCGTTTGCATGTGCTTGATAAATCGTTGTTTTTTTATTATTATTTGCAAGGTATGATTTCAAGATAATTTATGTTGCCTTAAAATGCTACAAATTTTACATCATGCATGCGTTTTTTCTGTACTTACATTTTACCTTTTTCTGGTTTCTGGTTCTTTTTTCTAATAAATTGTTGTTTTCATCCCGTTTAGATGATAAGTCCATGGATTGTGTTTGGATTGAACATTGTGAACCAATCATATATCGCCAACATTGAGGTGAATGGGTCTTCATTTATGTACATTATCATTTATCGTATTCATTTCTCATTTTTTTAAAAATTAATGCATGCGTGATTTATGACGTCTCACATAACTACTACTCCATTAATTAATTATATGTATATTTATTATGATAAATAAATATATATATTATTCGCTATGTGGATTTTAATTCTGGAAAATTATGTACATTTATGTATGGTAACAGAAAGCTATTATAGATTTCAAATGTACATCATACCTACCTTTTAAGAAGAAGTCTCGATTTTAATAATTTTAAATCATAATTATACATATTAACATACATAAACTATATAACTACGAGTATATATTTACATGCTATACTTATTTAATATTTTATTTTGTAATATAACGTGTTTAAGTTACAATACGTTACTGGTCTGATTGTTATATTCAAATCCTAACTATAGCCTTAACTACAAGTATTTATAACTATTAAAACAACCTCTATTAAAATTAAATAAAATGCCTAAAATTTTCCAGAAACGTCGTCCGCCATCTTTCTTTTCGAATCTCCACGAGTGTTTAAAAATAATGATCAGATCATTCCGTCAAGATAACAAAGAGGTCGTATCCTCAGAGACATTGAAACGAGTTGAGTATCTTCTCAAAATCCACGGCATGGAGACCAGAGAGCTTATACACCAATACCATTTGGAAAGGTGGCAAGAACAACAAGCAATCACGCAGCCCAATATGGGGATCTTAACCGTCAGAGCTCAGTTTATTGAGGACAGTTTGAAGATAGAGGTTATGAACGCGAGGAACTTAATGCCTACTGATTCAAATGGTAGGTGAAATGTTAAATCTACCGCTGCGTTGTGGCGGATGATACGTTAAATCCGATAGTCAAGTCCCGACCGTGAGGCATCAGCTTCAAGCCATAGCAGAGACCCTATTTTTTCATATTTCTTCGGCTTGTTAGCCCCATATTAAACCATTTCTGGTTTGTATTATGGTTGCTAACATAACTGATATGCTACATATACATACATACACACTTTATATCGACATAGATTGTTCTCCCAAGACGTCGGTCTTGGGTGTTTTTGCCAACAAATTTAGTTCTTCACATAGATGTAGGCCGTGCCGGGAATTGAACACGGAACCCTCTGGTCAGCAGTACGGTATGGCGTAATAAGCTACATTACGCCATCAAGGTCGTCATGGACTGTTAAAAATAGATCAAGACCAGATAAATTGGGTATTTGAAAAAAAAAATTATGATAAATAGAAAGATTATACTTATATTAGTTTTATAACAAAAATATTTTTTTATTATTTTTTTTGCAATAATTCAAAAGTTATTTCAAAATAAAAAATAATTTTTGAATCCAGTACCGAAGATACGCCGACAACTCCCGAACAAACCCGAGCGCGTGTGACGTCATAATGTTAGTTTTCACTCAGACACTCAATGCAGTTGATAGGAAAATAATGAATACAAAGTATAATAAAACTAACATTATGACGTCACACGCGCTCGGGTTTGTTCGGGAGTTGTCGGCGTATCTTCGGTACTGGATTCAAAAATTAATTTTTATTTTGAAATAACTTTTGTATTATTGCAAAAAAAATAATAAAAAAATATTTTTGTTATAAAACTAATATATAATCTTTCTATTTATCACAAATTTTTTTTTTTTCAAATACCCAATTGCAGAGAAATCTGTATTGTCGTATACCATGCAGAATTATAAATCCTGCTGTTTTTTTTTTCTTTTTTACTCAACATTTGACCAGCCATTTTCTATACAGTTTTTAATTAATTTCACAGGATTGTGTGACTCTTACGTCCGCGTGGCTTTGTTACCAGAAGATACGTTCGCTAACGTGGTCAAGCCCAAAACACAGACACACAGCAAGAATCTATTCCCGTTATACGACGAAATGTTCCTAATGTAAGTTTCACATTATACTACAACTCGAATCAATAAATAAAACATTTAAAACTTATGTCCTCTCACTTGCATAACTAAATGAGTGTGAGCAGGACGAAGTACATGTTTTTTTATTGGCTTTTGTGGTATCTATTTTAGTTATGTAGATTGACGTAAAAGTATCAAACCCTTTTAGAACATTCAGTTGTTTTTCGCTTTCTGCCAATCATGATTTTTGTTTCATTTTCAATTTTTTAGTTGCTATTTATCCTCTTTTTTATCTGTTACGAAAAACATCATGTTCTTCTCACTCTTAAGTTTGAAAAACTAAATAAATCACAATTATACCTACTTCGGTCACAATTATAGCTACTAGTCCGTTGAAGCTTACTTCTTTCTTCTGCTTTAGTGACAATATAATTATTAAGATTTTGAGAATTTACAAGGAAAATAAAAATGTTTTGTATTTTCGTATTGACATGTTCTGTTCATGGACCCTTAAAATGGTCATAAGAACTTCAGAAGTAAGTTACTTTCGATTCATCTTGAAACGAATTACACGGAATTTATAGGCAAGTTTGCGCCAGCAATTTTCCCTTGCCATACATCGGGGGCTTGGACGTTCTCTTTTTAGATTTAATGATGTCTAAAAAGTTTAATTAGGGATTGAAAAATAGTTTTATAAGAATTAAAAAAAAAGTAAATGCTACAAAAAATTAAAACATTTTTCTTCACAGTCCCCTATCACACGAGCAACGCAACACAGCGGACGGTCTCTTACACTTCGTGATCAAAGACAAGGACATGTTCAGTATGAGTAACGCGTTTGTCGGAGAAGCGTATCTGCACTTTAGCGAGATACCGGACACTCCCGCGCCGATATCCAGCCTGCCGCAGAATCTACTGACGCTTACGAGACCGGCCACAGTTGGTAAGTGCTAGTTAAATGGCTTCTTGTATGTGTAAGCGAGTGTGGCTCGGTGGTAATAACGCCTGCTTTTCAATCAGACGGCGCCTGATTCGATCCCGGCCCTACACCAATGACTTGTTTTTCAAGTTATGTGTTGATTTGCACTCGCTTTAAGGAAAACATCGTGAGGAAACCGACATATTTCAGGACCACAATATCCGAAGACGTGTGTCATCCGCCAACCCGCACTTGGCCAGCTTGGTGGATTATGGCCTGTATCTCTCTCCTAGTGAGAGAAGGCCCCGAGTCCCAGCAGTGGGAACGTATAGTGGGCTGCTTGTGCTTGTGCTATACTATGTGTAGTGTAAGTATATGACCAGCCGGGCGCGGAACCACACGAATCTACAGTCTGGCCGAAAGTGGAGCGTGCCTAGTCTGGAATAAGTTACTTTCAAGAAGGCTGCAGGATCAACCCGTTTGGTACCCAGCGACAGACAGTCAACTTGAAGGTGGAAGCTAACACAAGCAGTAACTGCTCTAACTGATTTAAGTGCCTGAGATATAGTATGGAGAGTTTTGAAGCAGTCTTATATTAAGTGCTAATGGACATGTAGATATTAAAAGTTGTTAGAATATAGTTGTAAACTAGTTATTAATTGAGTAGGCTAGATAATTATAGTTCTTTTCAGGGAACAGACGCTTAACTTAGAATGAAAAATAATAATAGTGAACTTAAAAATGTTCAAATGGACTTTTCTGTAAGATGATACTTACATATAAGTTAGATCAAAACTATTTAGAACCATTGCAATACAGCTCGGCAATGCTGCTAGCGCTATGGACACCTTTGCACCGAGAGCGATTAGGGGTGGGTTATTTGATTTGGTTTAGTTTTAATTTTAAGTTTTTGACATTGACATATTAAATTATTGTATATTGTGTCAAGTAGATCTAGAATAAATAAATTTAGTACCTATCTAAAACCTTGAAGTTTTCAGGAGCTTGTTCTGCGTGTCTGTTTTGAGTTTACGAAAAGAAGTTAATTTGAAAATTTAGCTACACTCATAGACATTCCAACCTTGCCAGTGTAAGAAAAATAATATTGCTCTTGTAAAAATACAATATGTAGTAGAAAATTAAATTAGAGAACATGGCAATTGCTGCTAAAAAACTTTCCTGGTTTTGTTTCTAATCGCCCCGCTGTATCAATACGCCCCATTTTACGGTAACTGAGAAAGCTAAGTTGTAGTTTCATAAAAGAACAAATGTTTTATGTATTTTGTATGTATGTTTCCAGATGGCGACGCTATCAAAGCGCTAGAGTCCCGACAAGGCGACAAGCAAGCCAGAGAGTTCCTAAAGAAGCAACGTCAGAAAATGCCCAACAATAATAAGCAGTTTTTCTCGCTGGGTTGAGTTAGTTCAACCTGTTTACCAAATGAATATTTATATGTACTACCAAATGTAACGCAGGGTCTGTGATACACTAATAGGTTGCGAATGTTGTGGTAAAAAAGAATAGTCGTGGCGAAAAACTTACTACTATTTTATTTGGAAAACTCATTTGAGGCTTAGAAAAGCTATATTTTGTATAGTCTATAGTTTTGCAGGCGGATGTCTTTAGACCAGTTTCGAAAGACTGAGCTGAATCCCCTGGTTCGTTTTTAGTACAGACGTCTTGAAAAATTATATACCTACATACATTGGGCATGAGTACTTTGTAAATTGTTCGCGTAGAAAACGATCACATTTATATTTGTTTAAAAATGGAGTAAGTCCAAATGTTATGGTGCTTTCGGAGCACCTTCTTCAGAAACGAGTTTTATTTATTTATTATACATTACATATCATAGAAAGAGCATTACAGTTGTAAAAAAAAACGCCCACCCAGATTACCTAATGCGGACCGTCGTCAACGAAATGCACGCGCGCACTTATTTCAATTGGACTTATTCAAACTGTAATTATTTGACAATACTTTAATTATTTGTTTTTCTACGCGAAATTAATAGAATACCCGTATATGTTATAAATTAGAATGCAATGGTAAAAAATATAGACAAGTAAAAGAAATAATCGGCCATAGAAAACGGTTTTCCATTTTTTTAGGCTATTTTACTAGTACTTTCTTTCAACTTTTTTGTATTTAAGTATTTGCCTTTCATTAATCTTGGCATAGTAACCGCAAGTTCTTGAAAATTTTTTTAGCTCTATTCATTTAATATTTTTGCATATAAACTTTTTAGAAGCAATATAAAAACTGCCATACTTCTAGGAAAACATACTCTTTATACAGTGTTAGGAGAAATAGAAATGTTAAGCAACATATTTTTATTAAACCTGTTATCAGTGTTAAGCTTGACTAACCCAAAACCTTAGCAAGACATGAAGAAGACAAAAACAAACAGTTATTCGTATATGTAGCCGCCAGTCAGCGTTCTTTTACTACGGAATAGTTGATTTTATTCGCTTTAATTCTAACGAGGCTTGTCTGCAGTTCCTAAAGTCCACTTTAAAAGGTTTTGAGTTAGTTAGTTACCCCATATATAATAAAGTAAAAAGTACATATAATCTTATATATAAAATTTCCGTGTCACAGTGTTTGTTACCGTACTCCTCCGAAACGGATTGACCGATTTTTTCCAAATTTTATATGCGTATTCAGTAGGTCTGAGAATCGGCTACTGTATATTTATAATATTTTTTTTTAATTAGGCAAAACAACGTTTGCCAGGTCAGCTTGTATACATATAATAAGATTTAGTCGAATACTTTTGTATGTTCAGTGTGAATATTTTAATTAATTTTAGTAAACAATCAAACGTTGGAATCTCCATGGTTGTTATCTGCATGGTTGTAGTGGAAATGTTTAAGCAATATAAAATATGTTACTGTGAAATTCAAATAGCATGAATGATGTGTTTTGTAACGATCGTGATGTCTTTAATTCAGTGGTTTGGTAATGTACTTTAACGCACTTTTCTGTAGAAGTCATTCTAGCCAATTCTACGTCAAAGTTATAGTATCTGTTTTGCAGTCGGAAAAGTCTTTAATGACTAAACTTTAAAGTTGAAATTTGCATAGCATACATTTATTAAACAAGCTAGTCTTAATCTTCAAAAGCCATAGACCATGCTTTTTCTGATGTACCATATCCTTTTTTTCTGTTATCCATGGTTAAATTGAACAACATAATAATATGTAGTTCTATTACTATTTTTTGTTATCTCATATGTTTAATTTGGTAAAGAAAAAAGTCTAAATAAAAGATTCCTAGATTTTAGGTCGTATGATCACGGAAACAGGCCCCCGGCCTTTAAGGTTTCGGTAAAAGCCGCAAATGAATACATCTTTTGTAAGTTCTAAAAAGAAGTTGAGAATTAATTAAGTATGAATAAATTCTTTAATTAAGAGATTTTCATTGATGTATACTTGAGCTTTTAGATATGATAAATTATTTGGAGCATTTTTGTAAAGAGCCCCAATGTTGAGCGGTCCTGAATAAAAGATGGGGAAAATGTGGGCGGTCATTGCGTGTTTGCATTGTCGTAAAAACAGAACAACAGCGTTAATAAGTTTTAAATTGACTCTTTAGTCTTCCGTAATACACACTGAAATATAGGTATGAATCCTTAGCCAATTGAGTTTTGATTTTGCAAATAAACAAAGTCGCTAATCTAAGACTCAACATTCTAGTTTACTTATTATTTGTCTTTTCCGAGTGATAATTTAACGTACCCACGTCCCGATTAGATCGTTGAGCGCAAAGTGACCGCCCAGGTTTGATCAAGTCGTAATATTTTGTAAATACATTGGAATGTTAGATACTTTTATACGATCCAATTTTAAGAAAACGTGTTGTTTAAATGCTATTCTGTGATAAATGTAAGTGCCTTATTTATTTTCGTCTCTTTGATTTTCTAAATTGTATTTTTAATGTTTCTAGCAATATTAATTGTAAATGTCAAGAAAATGTATACTTAGTTGTGAAAGAAAGAGCAATATTTTACTGAAAAGGTAATTGGTTAATTTGTAAGACATCAAAGTCTCTGCGCTGCTTATTATGAATCTGTTTTTTTTTGTTTCTAGTTTTATGTAAAAAGTTACGCATTCATATGCCAATATAATATTTTAAAGAAAACTCGTTGGTTTTAATGTTACATCTAAGTACTGGAGTTCAAGACTAAATACAAACAAATTTGCAGAATAAGAGATGTTCTTTATAAACTTACATTTATATCGTAATTTTGTAAGACATCAACTACCTACTACCTCTTCCTCTTGATTTCGAATATTTTGCACGTGACAAATGACATCATGTAAGTATCACACTGATAAATGTTAAGTTTTTATCAATTTCTTTTAAAAACATAAATACATGTAGGTATGCAAAAAGCTTATCTCTTTTTTGTTACAGCTTTTTACTGTCCTTATCTGTCTCAATGAAACGGAGAAAAAAAAACAAAATAATTAACTAAAATAAAGATAAAAATGAAAAACAAAAAACTACTCTGGAATAACATGTGATAGACGTAATAAGACCGAAATCAAGAGAATAGTTAAAAAAAACTAAAAAACACGCTTTTTATAGAAAACCGTAATTTTATCAAATTAGTGTATTGTCATCGGTCCTCAATAAATCTACAAAGTTTGAACGAAATCTGGCCGTTTAAAGTGGGTCAAAATCGCGCCCAAAGAAGTCTGTTACAAACAAACATACAGGTGAAGCTAATATAAAGCGTGTAATAAGAAGGTAAGTTGATGTCTTACAAAATGTCGATAAAAACGTAAGTTTATGAAGAACATTTCTAAAATAACAAAACTATCGATATGACAGCTCATTTCTACCGCGGAGCCGTAACAAAGGAGAGATTGATGTGATGTGAGTGTTTACAGCATTAATTACTTCAAAGTCACGGGTGTTATTGCTTCATGCATATAAAGTAATAACTGTTACAATATACGTGTCTTAACTATTTTGGGCGTTTTCGTTGTTTGAGACGATACGGTTTTTAATACAACGATGAAGTAATAATATTTTTATATTAAAATTCTTGACCAATCAGAAATTATTGTAATTTTCACGGGATATAGGTAATAGTAGCGCGTGTCACAATTTAATAGGTAAACAACAGACAACGTTGTGAACACCAAACATTCGTCTGTTCCATAATAATTATAACAATTAACGAGTAGATATGTGTTTAATTTTTGTTTGTTTGGGAATTGTTATAGTGTTTTTTGAGCTTTTCAAGTAAGAATGTAATTAATACTCGTAATGTGTATTTCCTATCGCAAAATCTTCAAATCAAATGAAGACTAACCGAGCGTACGGCAATAAGCCATCGACCTTCATCAAACGCCACAAGCCACATGTGGTAAAGTGCCTCATAAACCTTACCTTCGTCATTACAATCTGACGCCGCGCTGTCATTCAAAATCGGATTTAATTAAACCGTCACGCAACAAAAGCCGCAGCAGTGCGGTGGAAACCAACTGAATGTCTAAAATAATCGTATCCAGTGGAAACGCGGCGCGGCCGCTCGGTTCGCCGGTCGGACGGCGGCGCCTTTCAAGTCGTCCCCTCTCTTTGATCACGCCGCGCCGACAATCCCGGCGGCTACTTATCGGCTCAGATTTATTGTGATTCGGATGCTGCGGCCGCGGGGAGTCGCGCTCGCCTCGTCCCGTACTCGCACCGTGATTATTCATGTGAGGACCGTCACACGCAATAAAAATAATACCTCTTCGGCTTAGCAATTCGAGCCTATTAAATTACGTCCGGTGTTTGACCACCATTGACATTTTATGGGTCGTTCTCGTAACGACCTCATACGGGTCCTAGCTTATCGCCCATCCTCACTCTTTATGTTTCGGCGGGGACTCGTTCCAGAATCTGTAACGCTATCTTTCTGCAGAGCCTATTTCTTACTTAGTTATTATTAACCTTTTATAAATGTGTACGTAGCTGATTATTTGTACGTAGTCCGATGTTTGATTTATCATGTATGTTTGTAAGGTTACACAAATCCTGCTTAAGGTAGGTCAAAGCAATCTGAAAACACATTTAACATTGATTAAGAACCTAGTTAGATATAATTTATAGTGGATTAGTAGCGAGCTAATTTTAATCCACAAGTACCTATGTTATGAAAAAGATAAGTAAGTACAGACAGAATTTCTTTTAAAAAAAGTACAAGAAATCTTGCGTGTTTTCAACTAACTGTTTCGAGAATTTTCTTCGCTGATGTTAATCCATACTGCAGCAAAATATCCTAAATCTCGGTTAGCATATTACATTGTAAGCTGCACTTAACTTCGTCATCAGGGATGACGGACGCGTTTTTTGCGTCCATAAGCGCGGTAACTACCGGCTACCGGTAGTTACCTACTGATAAAAAGCCGCCCATTATCCGATACACAGTGACTAGCAAGTACCCAAAGTTGCCATTGTGTTCTTAATGTGTTGTTGATTGCCACCTATCTATGGTTTTGTATCAGTGGAACCAGGGACATGTTTTAAGAATAAAAGTAATTTTGTAAGATTTTGCTGTGTTCATACATGTATGTATGAACACCGAGCCTAGGAGACCCTAGGAGAAGTATAATATCTAGTACCTATGTATATCTCCATCTATTAATATATGAACATATCATCTGTAGGTTTTTATACCGATCACTTCCTTTTACGTCATTGTATCACTTTCTGAATATATATTCATCTTCAGCAAAAGTATGTATTTAACAATCATTCAACTATTACACCAAACATAGTGTTCCTTATTGTTAGTCTGACGTCAGATGTTGCGTAGACATTATACCTAGCTGCACCATGCACGATAATACCAAGATTCTACTGAACACACGGTATGAAAAATAATGAACATTATGACTCTTTCAAGTCTTCAAAAGATATAAAAAGCCTATCGTAGGCAGTTAAATGAACTTTAATGTTCAATAAAATATCGCCCCTAAGTTCAAGGGCGCGTGGGCCTACATCATCTGTTAAACAAAACCCTCTAACCTCAGTCTTTTCGGGATATCTTTTTAATGCCCTTAATGCCTACAATATTTTAATAATCCGCGATATAACGAGCACATTGAACGAAAAAATATTATGTTCATTGTTATGGAAAATGGGCTTTATAATGGTCTTTTTATATTAAGAGCGCTTTTAAAAAGGCCGTCCCGCTAAGTCTTTAATGGGATTGAATAATAAGCCGTAAAGATTTTTGAATGGTCTAACAAAATGGTTTATTCTTTCCGCCGTGTTTGTGAGGTAGTAGCGGCCATTTATTTTACAGCCTTGATTTACTATCGCCTCCTCTAGATGCGTATCTGGGACGATAAAATAAGTTTAATGAGACTCGAGAACGAGGCGGCTCGGAGGCACCAACTGTCAAAGAGCTCATTGTACCTCGTGGCTTCATTATGGCATTTTTACAAGCAGGTACAAGCTTTGAACGCCGGTCGTGCCGCTCGCCAATTATATTCTACTCAAGCCGTGGCAAAGGAGTAGTATAGTATCACAGCCTATAGCACACTGCTCGTACTAATGGGTATACAGCCACCTGGCCCGGGGAGTTCTCAATAATGCGTGTACCATTTGGTTTGAGGCTTTTAGGTTTTTACGTAGTAGACATTTTTTAGCTACGCACATCAGTTTTAGTTACAGCATAACTATGCGAAATATAGTAGGAATTAAGTCGAGATTCTGTATCAGATCAATTCAATTCAATTAATTTGACACTAAACTTCCACCTAAAAGTAATTCCAATAAAATCAAGCCAGTTCTTATGCTGCACGATATTTTTGTTTTTAACAACAAGATTTAAGTATCTCTTTTGTCTTTTATTAGAGAAATATTAGCAAGCCCAATAGTAAGTAACATATATGTAAAAGTGTGCAGTAATATCAATTATTGGGACATCTTATTACCGTATATGTGGTGTTTATACTTCAACTATCTAGGGTACATGAGTATAACAACGTTCCATCGATGTGCCTATTTGTACTGATATTACCTATAAAAGCTATAAAAATAAAGTACACCTACGAAAACAATTCCCAACAAATTTCTTATTCAGAGACACTCAGACACCTGATCTGAGACGAGAAGAAAATAAAAAGAATTGGTTCACATTTGTCCGGGTAAGAGACAAAGGCTAGATAATCCTTTGTTGTCAGTAGAAAGGCTTTCACGGTTGATTGACGCGTCAAATTCAATATTTGCTTTGGATTTCCTTTGTTTATCGCTGATGCTGTATGAATGCTTATTTGAATACTTGCTCAACTAATTTGTCTATTGATCTTACAACTTTATTTGTTTGAAAGTAAGAATGCTTGGGGGAATGAAGTAGCATGTTTGTTTTACCGACTTCCATAACAAGGGGGGATCTCAATTGTCGTAATCGTTATTGAGTTTTTTGTGTATGTTTCCTGGTTACACGAAGCTTTAACTGATTCGAGGAATACTTTGTTTGAAAGGTTACTTCTTTGTCCCTGGCACCATGTCAGGAACTGGTAACGGACCCCAGAAAACATTAGGGCATCTATAAAAATATGATATCTGTAACCTGTAATCTGAACAGTAAATTCATTGCCGTCAGATTTGTGCTTTTCATCATCATGTCACAGCCACGCTGTAGCTGTGATATGGTCTGCGTATGGAGCAGGGTAAAAAGAACAGCCTACCGAGATAATACTCGCCATATGAACTTTTACCAAGGTCACAACACGGTGCTTCGTCAATTTTCTTAACCATTACCGTTGCTGTGCGTCGAACTCATTATCGGTAGAATTCAAATGTAAAATGTAAACAAGTGGCTCTTTCGATGGAAGCGCTCATCTGCTCTTAACGATCCCCGCAAATTGAATATCGTGCGAAATGATTTCAAAAAGGAACATGATTGCGTATTGAGTGGCTAATTTGTGTGGCGGCGCGCGGTGAACTCGAATAGCCGCGATGTTACGGCGAGCATTCGCGTTCGTTCGCGCGCCGATCTACAGATGAGCCGTCTTACTTTTTTAAATTGTCCGCTAAGCCCTTTGATCAGATTATTAGAGGTGCTTCGGTTAATCGACAGTCAATCGAGCGGCGAACGCCTGGAACTCAATAGACGTTTCATATATCAAATGAGAATGTCGAGATTGTTCGTGCGAACAGCGAACATTCGCCGAGTGCCGCGCCGTACGAGCTACTAGTATTGGTGCCGGGAGCCGGGGGCAGTCGTTCGGTTTGTCCGGTCCGTTGACAGGTGGAGGGCGTGCGGGGCGGGACGCGGCGCCCGCGCTCGCGTGGCCCTCTCGCCTGAGTCACGCGCGGCTCGTAATGCTTGCATAATAATAATGACGGATGCCGATCGCGCGGCGGCTCCTTTGATCTGCGGCGCGTTTGATCTCGCCGCCGGAGCCGGTCCCGCCGCCCCTGCCTCACAAACGAGCCGCCCGCTCACCTTTATTCGGTCCGACGCCGCGCTGCCAGCCGGCCCTTCGCCCTCGCTCTAAATAGGCTTTCGGTAAACAGCGCGCTACCGTGCGCGGGGCTGCTCAGTGGTGCGCCTACGCCGCGCAGTATGGGGTGTGTGCGCGCCTGCCTGCGCCCGCGCCTCCGCCGGTCCCGCCAGCGATGACGACGCGCGCCCGCGGTCTGCCGCGCCGCTTCTTGCAACCCTCCGTCGCGTGGACGTTCTGTGTACGGTTACATTTTATCTTTTTCTAGTGAAATTAAAATAAATAGCTGAAATCTGATATCGCTGCTTCCAGATTTTATTCCCAAGTAAAAATTCGCGAATTAACTCGACTTAAATCTCTTTAATTGTGCGTATGAGCTGTTTATATTTTTTTCTGGTTTAACAAATATTTTTCAACATGCGTTATTTTCGTGGTTTTCGCAGTTCTCTTGAGTTTCCTTACAAAAATAATTAGTTTAAAGTATATCTGGCAGATGAAGGCGACTGAGTGCGACGGATGTGAAGTGACCCAACGTTTTGTTTTGTTTGATCATTAATGTTATGTGACACGTGAATTTTAATGTTCGTTTTAAATCTGTGTCCGTCCAGTTTCCGGGGTGGCTAACCACATCGCATTGTATTGGGATAATATTGATGAAGAATTCAGGTTCAAAGGGGATATATTTGCTATGTTTTTGATAAAATTCATTAAATTGAATTCTGAACATTTGCTATTGGTTTACATAATTTGACTAAAATAATATCTATTAATTACCTACACTGAAATAAGACAGCCAAGTGACTTTCAAAATTAATCTATTAGACCCCTCTTTTTAAACTTTAAGTTAAAATTCGTTAATATATGTACCTCCTATGAAAAATTTAAATTTTAGCCATCCATAAGTTAATCAGTGTTCAGTCATCCATAAGTGTTTTTTAATTGAAATGCATCATACCTATTTTAAATACGCGTTTCAAAGGCAAGTAAGTAGTGAGAAACTATCACTTTTTTAAATAGGTATTTTAAAAATATTTAATTAGTAATAATTTAAGTATTTATTTCCTATAAATATTTTTATGCAGAAAAAAATATTTTCCACTCAGCAGACATTTTTAGAAGATGAAACCATTAACTTCATTTAAAAAAAATGTTTATTAGGCTTAGGCTAATTACAAACTCTTGGTTTCGTCACAGAATAATAACTTGTACTTCGTACAGAAGCTTCACTTCGCAATGGTTTTCAAAGAAATATGAACTCAATCTGATAAACAATATGATTTAATTTAGCTCGCGGTCCAGTCAATCACGTGATCACTTTGTTGCCTACCAATTTCTTTTCAAAGGAATATGGGCCTTAATTCACTATGCTAAGGGTCATAATACGATGTACATGGTTATACGTAGTACTAGTTATTATTCTGTGGTATTGAAAGAGCCACGGACTATGGTTGCTTACTTCGAGAAACTACTTCATATGCCATCTAGCGCGAATAGAATTCCATAGGTATCATCTATAGTATCACCGAAAATATTTTGCGTTGGGCTCTTAGTCTAAGTTCGTAAATGTACGACAAATGAAATGCAACTCGAATGAAACGACTAAAATATCTTTTTTATTGTACTTTTAGGATATTGGAATAGTACGGGGAGAAACGGTTTGTAGTTTGAATTAATTTCATAATGTAATCCAGTCAAAATAGATTTTACCCTTACCTGTCAGCGTCTTTAGGTAACAAAAAAAGTTAAATTTCGATCACGATCCGTATTTAAACAATTAAATACTGCACAGTATTTTTTTGCTTTTTTCGTTTTGTGTCCATCTTGCAATTATATAATGAATCAGTCAAATAACACAGAATAATAACTAGTACTTACTTCGCAAATAATTAAGTTGAACGTGGTCGAACATATAGCGCGCACGCGTGTGTTTTCGTTCGCTTGTGGTAGCCTACTAGATTGGCCACTCCGGAGTGGCCGCCGCCCGTAGGTATGTTTTTAACACCTACACGCGGAGTGACACAGGCCTGGTTTCGTCAAGCAATACTCGTAAAATATCAAAATAGTAATTTATACCTACACTGAATGTATTAAAGTAAAATTATACAATGACTTATTAAGCAAAAAATCTTACAGAAAAATGTCCCAAAAATACATTCTTTGTTCATCATGATACAACCTATAAATATATTGACTGGCTGTAATTTCTAGCTTGTATCCCAAACCCGAGGATGGTCGGACATCAAAGAGGATAATAAAATTATCCGCAACTCCATTTCAGAGACACTAGACCTGTAGTAGGTAATTTGGTTATAGTCTTGTGAAATAGATCTTACTAGCTGTATCTCGTGGAGCTAGCTGCCTGGGATAGACCGAGAAAATTTTGCTTATGAATTAAGTAAGAAAGTAATAAATTGAATCGAAAGGATTGTGACAGAGAGTAGCTAAAATAATTACGAAAAATATATATTATTATACAGACTAAGTCATTCACTATCTAAGAGCGTGAAATAGTCACTAAAGTCCATACATACATCCATCCTTACACAATTTCGCACTTATACATACTTACATACATACATACTCGTATAATATGAGTAGTCAGTAGGATAATATTTGCTTACACATTTTAGCTTAATATAGTTTACGTTTAGAAATTTAAACAGGTTTGACTTAAATATAAAATATTATGTATATGTTTGTGTTTATGTATATGTAATTCGATTGCTATTTTCCATTAATTGACTCGAAATTCTTAAATATATTTTATCGTATTGAAGTACAATAGGAACGAAATCAGCTGTTTTGGTTAATTACGTTAGTAAATTAATGATTAAATATGTATTTGTAAGTTCTACGAAAGGACCTTACTATCACACTTTTTAGTGTTCATTTTTAGTACTATTGCATTTTTTTCTCGACTGAATTAGTAATAATAAATTTACTTAAAAAATAAATAATGAAAACGATATAAAATAAACTTTGTGAGCTTCGGATAAAGGAATTCATAACGAGGAAACTGTCACATGGTGTTAGAGCTCCAGAAAATTCTAGTGCTCACCTGTTTAGCTACCATCTTCATGTTGAAAATCTGCCGCCAAGAACCTAACGATGTGTTCCAACAGTATACTTTCAGTTCAGTTCCAGTAATTCCAGACTTGGAACGACCAGAGTTCCATTGACTCGTTTGGTGTGGAGTGGTGCGGTTACGTGAACTGCTTGTTAAATGCATGTTTTTTTTAAAAGTAATGACGACGCAATAAACTACTCCGTTTTCGTGGGAACAACTTCTAACTAAGAAATAATAGAACATCGCAGCAGATAAAAACACGTATTTTGTGACAACAATAACAACAAACGTATGCATCCAATCATTATACTTAACAAACATTAAAGCACTAAAAAAAAATTAGCCGATGTGAAGTTTTGAAGCCGAAGTGCATCTTTGCGCATTGTGTTCATAAATATGTCGATAAGAAAGATTATAGAAAATATAAATATTCTGGTCATTGCAGGTGTTCCTGTTGGTAGCGTCAGAAACTATTGCGCCTGCGCCGCCGGACAGCTTGCGTCTTGTGTGGCTCACCAATTCTTCTCTCACTTGCAATGATGGATCACCCGCAGGGTAAGTTTCTCATACTCTTTCACTAAACTTTACTTTTGCCACTGAATAGGGTCGGCGTATTAGTTTTTCGCTCCTCATACTTAAACTTTTGTCTTTTATTACGACTGCTGACTACGTTTGTATTATAACTGTATAATTTATAAATCGAATTAGTATCGTTCTAAATAAAGAGGGAGGTCTCAACTCGCTTTGAACCAGAGGGCTAGCTAACTAATGTTCCTTGGTTTGATTGTAACCCTTTGCTTGCAGATATTACTTCCGTCGCGGCACCGACAGCGAGCACTGGGTGGTGTACCTGGAAGGCGGCGGGTACTGCTGGGACGCAGCGTCGTGCGGCGCGCGCTGGCGGCGGCGCGCCGCTCTCATGTCGTCGACGCGCTGGCCGCGCGCGCGCCGAGCGCCCGCCCTGCTGTCCGCCGACCGCACCGCCAACCCGCTGTGGCACGCCTCCAACCACGTGCTGCTGCCCTACTGCACCAGCGACATGTGGGCCGGCACCCGCGCCACCAAACTACCCGACTCGCGATTTACTTTCGCCGGTCGTCTCATCGTGCAAACTGTCCTCGCGGATCTTCTGCGAGCCGGTCTGCGAGGCCGTTTACTACTGGCGGGATCGAGCGCAGGTGGCACCGGGGTGCTACTCCACGCGGACTCGGCTCGGCGGGCGCTGCGCTCGCACGGAGTCCGCGTTTCGGCCCTGGCCGACTCCGGCTGGTTCCTCGACCGGCCGGCGCGGTCCCGCCGCACGCCCGCCGCGAGGGTGGCTCGCCTCGGCCACTCGCTCTGGCGGGGCGCTCCTCCCGCTTCCTGCGCGCGCGCTCACTCCTCGGAACCGTGGCTCTGCTATTTTGGCTACCGGCTATACCCCCACATCCGCACGCCACTGTTCGTGTTCCAGTATTTGTTCGACTCGGCGCAGTTGGCGGCGGAGGGAGTGCGCGCGCCGCGCACGCGCTCTCAGTGGGACGCGGTGCACGCAACGGGTGCGGCGACGCGCACGAGCCTGTCGGCTGTGCGCGCAGTGTTCGCGCCGGCGTGTTTGGCGCACGGCGCGCTGGCGCGGCCCGAGTGGCTCGCAATCAACGTGTCCGGGGTTCCTCTGGTTCGCGCGTTGGCTTGCTGGGAGCGGCGGGCGGCGGGCGCTCGCGGGCGCGGCTCCGGAGGGTGCGCGCCGCGCCGCCTGGTGGAGCGGTGCTCGTGGCCGCAGTGTAACGGCTCGTGCCCGCGGCTGCGCGACCCGCGCACGGGCGAGGAGGTGGCGCTGGCGGCGCTGCTGCAGAGCTTCGGGCTGGACGTGCGCGGAGCGGCGGCCGCGGCTGGACTCGACGCGCGCGCTCTCACGCGCATGAGTCGCGCCGAACTGCTTCCACTGCTCGCGCCACATACCTGATCTATGACCTGATATTTTAACCGGTCACTCACTATCTCTATGTTCTTCTCATGTATAAATAATGTCGATGTAGTTGACTAAACTGAGTAGAGCAAAGGGAGTCATGTTAAAATCAAGCTCTACCTTAATATGCAAGAACTTTTTTTGTGTCGTTGGCTAGACACGTTGAATCTACCTCTTTTTCGTCGTACAAGTATTGTCTAGATTTAGAATAAGCTAGATTATAGATATTTATTGTTAGTCTTTGTACCTTAGTGTGAGTAAATAGAAGTTGGACCTTACATATTAGTTCACAATTTCATTTTTATAGGTTTTATATATAAGGTGTCCTTATACAAATAAAACACATAAATGCTTTGGCACATCTAGGTAGGTTTAATAAATCATTATGTACAAAAAGTACCTCTTTGTAAGAGGCAATGCGACTAGTTGGAGTCTTATTTCTTAATTACTAACGCTAAAAATCTCACTATAAACTTCCTTTGGAATGTTAATATACTGAAGGCCATTCGGTGTACATTATTATAATAATTATGATGAAAATACAAAGACTGTATGTCTTACTTAGCTAGGTAAGTAGGCTGGTACATATTACTAGAACACTTATGTTTTGTAATCCTTCCATAATTATTTTCGATAGACAAAATTAGCTAAGCAGTCTTGACTTCTTGTCTTTCTTTCGCAGCTTTCCTAAACCTAACTAGTGCGTTCGTTTCCGTCAATGATAAGCATAATGTCTTGAGTGGTTGCGGCGATGGGGCAACCACGGTTTACGTCCTGGCTGCAATATCTTCAAACGACGTATTTTGACCATGACACCGCCGCTACGAGACTGGCTATGACGTCATAATCTTGCTGCTCGCTCCACGCTGATCGCTATAGAGAGGTCTACCACATCGGTCCCCAAGAAGAAGTCTGTAGAGACGATGTTCGCTTGTTGCCTCCACTGGTTAGTTAACCGTCTGCTGACGTCACGGTTCACGGCCTCGGCGTTGTTCCTAAGGGATCCTCGGAGGAATAAGATGTCTAGAACTGTGGGTGTGGTTTGAGCCATGGCGGAATGGAGCGGTGAACGAGCGTATGGTTGCGGGGAGTTGGCTATAGCACGGTCTAGATAGTTGAAAAGTTCCACTGGATTGTTGGTGTTGGCCCATAGATGAGGCAGGTTTGGCCATAACCAGCCGTTATCTGTAACAAACAACAAACGTCACACGTAAGGAAATATTAAAGGAGGCGTAATACATATAATGGACACAAAACAGGTTTACGTTAATAAATGTAGTTCCAAGTAGGATAAACTAGTACCTTCGATGTTCTATTTTATCTCTCAAATAAATAAGATTATTATTATTTTTACTCTTGAGCATATTTCATTTATGTATTAAGTACATTCAATTTTAATTAAATTTCACATGTGTTATGAAATAATGGATAAATATTGGTTTCTCTATATCTTTCTTTACATTTCAGTATTTATATCGCAATCTAAAAGTACCTACTTCGCTCGCGTCAAATCTCTTATGTGCACCATTATTTTCTGTCACATTGTAGGCATTATTCAAGTTAACGGGTACGGTTCAAGTTATGATTTGATCATACCTTTTGAACTCAGGAATTCAATCGGATACAATACCTACCTGATACAATAGCATTATCCACGTAGTTGAAGACTAGTCTCTTCTGAGCATTCAGCAGTGTCTGCACCGTTGGGCCCTTGGTGCCCACTCCTGTGCCAAATTCGCTGGCGGGAGCCAAATGTGGACCCAGTTCTCTTTGTACCAACTCTAGTAGACCCGCGTGTACACTTCGGATGGGCGTATTGTCGGGATTATAGAAGCCGAGAGGAAAGTGATGTGCGTCTAGGAATACCACCTAAAATGTTAAAACGTTATTTTATTTACATTTATTTAAGTATCTGGACATTTTAAGGAAAATTTTACTACTAGTATGTCAAAAAACTAACATATCTCGCTGACCTCGAGAAAAATTAAAGAAAAAGAAGAAAATATTTTACCGAAGGTAAATTATAAAGGTAAGATAGATTGATGAGTCCTCAAAGCCTAAAAACGTACAGCAATATGTAATTATAGATATACATTTTAACACAAAAATAGGTCTTAAATAGATTAAATACTTTTGCATAATGATATCAAATATTGATTATACTAGCAGTTCTATGAACTGAACTTTAGACATTGCAAATACCATTTTTTTTTTCAACATATTTCGACCGTAACAGAGGTTTCATGTCTTATATGTACAGATAGCAATCTTACACATTTTTTATTTATATATCAAGGACTACATATTATATAGGTGATCGAGATGATTATCACCATGTATGTCCCCTTATGCTAAAGCAGAAATCGACGACATTAAAAAAGGTAATTTTTCAATATGTAAACCTGCTCACAATTGTTATTAAGATATTTATGAAGATTAAGTTCTATGAGACAATATGTAGAACTTGTTTATAAGTTCAAGTCAAACTATATGTTATTATACATCCAAACACTATATGGATAGATAAAATAAAATTTGGCCAGTAGAAGCAGAATAAATAAGCTCACTTCGCGTTCTCAGTCGAAATCAGGTACATACTCGTATATACGCTAAGTACTTATAATTATTTTACCTCATTAGTAAGGTCCAAGAATTGTCTTATCTCCCTTAGAAGAGGAACTAGTGGACGAACGCGAATTAAATTGTGGTTTAGCCAATACCTGAAAGAAAATAAAATACAAAATTTATATGTTAGAAGGATAAATTCTGGATTCAAAGCCTCATATGAAGTATAGGCCAAGGTATATGAACAAAATAAACAAATATTTTGGCTAAAGCCAAAGAATTATTTTCGCTACATAGAGAGAGCACTTACAGATAATCCCAAAGTCGAAGACAATAAGTCGTGAGAAGGGTACATCCTATATGTATAGTTAATTAGATTCCGTTCTTGACTGACATTAAGTATACACATTATTATAATGCAATTATGTAATGAAAAGGCAGCCACGCAAATCGGACCGCATAGAATCCAGAATTCAGAACAAAATACTAAACTTGTTAAACCACTTTCATGAAACAATTGCTATCTATGTCAAGTTTAGTAAAATAGTTGGTTTTCAAATTAACGCCCCGACTATGTGACCTAGAACTGCCTAAGAAACTAATTGAATTAGGTGGAAAGCTAGAATAATACGAAAGTCCCAGCCGAACTTTTTGTGTTACGGTTGGGTCACCAAAATGACAGATTAAAAGTAAATTTGCTCGAATAGTTTTTGTGTTACCTACATCTTGGCTGCTTTTTGCTAAGTCTATGTTAGGTGAGCGAGTCTATTACCCATTTATTCTATATGCATTGACTGAGAAAGTTGGATTTTCGTAACGTGGAATATGTTGTCGTATTTCAAGGTGATAAAGATTGCTATAATGATTTTTTCAGGCGTTATTTTGCAGTATTCCTCACAATCCGTTACAAATGCTATGCAAACAGTGCCGTGTCGTACTTTTGGTACAATTAGCTAGCAGTTATGCTCAATTAAAGTTTTGATTATTTTATTAATTAATCATAACAATATTTTATAAATTGTACCAAACGCTACAAGTTGCCTGGAAGAGTTCACTTTAAGAGTGGCCGCCAGTTTTGGCACACGATTTTAACTTTTGTGTCCAATAAAGAATTATCGATCTAGTGACGTCAAAATTCAAGTTACAATAAAATAACAGCGTTGTATACATATGTAACGCGTATAAGCGTATAGAAATAGGGAATACGAATATTATTAAAGTTACCGAACATAAAACATAAATCGAATCGGATATCGAAACTTACCTATCTTCCTCATTAGGATAGAAATCATAATAAGCGACTCTAAAATCGAAGTATCTAATGCCATGAACCAGTTGAGCCCAGATGGAGCGGTCTTGGCAGAGGACGAAGCTGTCTCTGGCGAGGGTGCTGACTTCTGTGTCGAAACGCCAAGCGCCGGCATTGTGGGTGCCAGCTATAGCTAGGTCGCCGATACGTAGTCCGTTGATTTTGGCCCTGAAAATGGAAGCCGTTTTAATTAGTATAAGGAAGATTGTAATAACGGAATTCAATTTCACCGACGCAAGATTGCTAGTTTGTCGACCATCCGATACATTTCGGGAAGTGTAGTTGAAACTCCATAATTTAATTCCACCATTTCCGTTCTACTACAGAACGAACAGAAAGTCAGTGAAGAGACACCGATACAGAGTTGAGGTTCCAAACATTCGTAAAAAATGCTTCATGTCAACCTTTATTGTATAGATAGCGAAGCTTTAGAAGAAGTAGAGTAAATAGTTATATTCATGTCATATTGTAGACTACAGCGTAACTTAATAAGGGTAAAAAAAATTCTGATGGAATCTGCTATCACACATTTGTTGCTTTATGGGATTATTCGAGCCAGAACTGGTTGTGTGTTGTAATACGTTCTTGCCAGTATAAAGGTTCAAGTAGCCGCGAAATTCTTAATATTCACTGTCTTAGTAAAAAAAATTACGCCCTCTTTTGCAGTCGCGGAAAAGAAGCTAGATCGCAAACAGAGACGGTAAAGATGAGCAAAGTGATATTTGGAGCGAATAGTTTCCCCAGTCAAACGCCTATACTACTGTGTACTAGCTCTTTGCATCATCTGTTGATGGATGACACGGCAAGGCAAAACGATGCCTCTTTCACGCTTTTTTATCGCTCAGTCAACTCTGCCAGCCTTTAACGCAGGGGCGGCGTTTTTTAAAATTTTGCTACGTGGCTGGTCTGATGATTGTATGATGAGCGATATTTTATCAAAAACAGCATTTTCGTAAATATACTTACGCATTATCTTCCATCCATGTCGGCTGTATCTTGAGACAGTTATAGGTATGTACGTGCGTGTCGCCTGCGCCTACCCACGGCCAAAGGCAATGTGGGCCTTTGATGCCGGCGCCCTGCTGCCAGCCAGCGGGCAGGGAACCTTCTCCAAGAGATATGGTGGTCACTATATGACCCTCAGTAGAGTTGATCAGATACACGGCTAGGGCATTGTTCCAGGAGGCTGGACGGTCGTCGAAGAGACCAATCTGTTGAGATGAATTGGATAAATTACTGTTTTAGATTTCAAAATTTGCTTTGTCGACCCCACCTAGTGGGATAAGGCAAGGAAAAAGACTGTTTTAGATTTTGTAACCACTCTTTCCTCATATAGCTCGTGTTAATTTACATATGTTTTTTTGTAAGCGCTGCATTTATATTACAAATACAAAAATATTTATTGACGTAAAGGTACAGGGTACACAATTAATAAATAATAACGAAGCTTCTGGTCTCGTGCTAGTCGTTAGATTGTGTTACAAGACCAGATTCCTCTCCCTAAGTTTAAGTTTACATATTTGTTACGCCTAGATTTACGAGTAATATATAAGTACATATTCTGCATTTAGATCTCTATATTTAAATTTAGCTATATTAGCTATTAGTAGTAACAGTTAGTAACTACTTATTTTGTTATATTATGTTATTTATTTATTACCTCAACAGTAACATGCATTTTGTTAGAACAATTAAGTCATTTGGTCATAGCATTAACTTAACATAAATTTACATTACAGCGTTATGCAAGTAAACGAAGCATAGCGAAGGTTGCAAAACAAGCTGCAATACTTAAGGATTTAACCTTCAACTTAGAATTGACAATACAAAACTTATGTAAATAGGGTAACAAGGACTCTGAGATCAAATGATGTATTCCTAAAATTATTGTAAACATGACAAATTGACCAAACGAGCAAAGTGCCTCTGAATTAACTAGACTAATTAGCTTTCATCAAACTACCAACGAAAGCAAAACTGTTAGGGGAAGATAAAACCACTAACGTGGTCAATTCTTCTTTCCTTATCTTCGCATGAGCTAAATAGCCGATCTCTGGTGTCGAGATTTTCAAGCCGCCCGAAGGCCTCTGCTGTTTTTAATTGATATTGTATTGTAGGGCGTATTGTGCATTCCTCCATTAACATCCTAACGACTGCTCGTACTAAATCTAAATACTACTTCCTACTAATATAATAAATGCGAAAGTTTGTATGTGTATGTGTGTGTATGTTTGTTACGTCTTCACACTCAAACGGCTGAACCGATTTTGATGAAATTAGGTGTGAAGATAGGATAGACTTTGGATTAACCCATAGATTACTTTTATCCCGAAAATACGCAAATAACTTCAAAATCTATATTACTCCTTCACGCTCTTCTGCCTGGACCGATTTTGATGGGATTTACTATAAAGATAGGATGGACCTTGGATTATCACATAGGCTAATTTTTATCCCGGATTAACTCCTTTTGTCCCGGATCAACGCGGGTAACAACGCGGGTTGCAACTAGTAAAAAATTAAATGTTGATAAATAAATCTGAATTTCAACGCAAAAGATTGCGTAGTTCATACAATCCTATGTTTTCGCACGCAACTACGGCGTAATGACCGGCGGCGACTCGAGTTGTCGCGTGTTAGGTAATAGTCCCACTTCCACTATAATTAGATCGGAATAGGAAAAGTCAGCGTTATTAGAGGGTTTCATTGTTATTGGGGGCTAAATAGATTCCGATTTGTAAGTTTTTGTGAACAGCTTTGCTTGACTTCTGATACAGCATATCTACTCGTACATAATATGCGATGATCCCAATCAGACTTAAAAAAGTAAAAACAAAAAATTGAAACAAGTTTTTATTGTAATTTATAAGTCTGATTAGTGCCGAAGTTGATATAAATTATTCTTAGGATTGGTTTTAGATGGTTCCATAAGTTTTTTCAAAATGAAAGTATTTATGATTTATTAAAATAAACCTGTAATTACCATATTTTGCTAATCATCTTAATCTGTAATTGTTATCACCCAAAATTGTTTGTTATTTTTTTAATAGTTTTACAAAGAATTGCACCTAAACTGGCGATGAAAAATGTATTTTTCAGAAACAAATTTCTTGATAAAATATTTTTTTTTATAGATTTTTTGTTATGACTAAGCATTACACTACCAGTTTTTTTTTCATAAATAAATCATTAAAAATATTTTACTTTATCTGAAAATGTAATTTCATATCAGGTATTAATTTTGACTCGTAACAAAGTATCAGATAAGATTTCGATTTTATCTTCTCATGTTTTTAATTATTTATTGTCATAAAAAGCTAATTTACATTTGATAAGCAAGTTCTTGATTCGCAATGAGCTGCTTATAGCTCTGATAAGTTATAAGCCGATTAATCCCCAGATTTAATCTTTCAGGTAAAATCAAACAAGAATCTCTTTTCAATCTTTTTGTTTTATAATCGGATTTTAGAATTATGCTTATAAAACAAGTTGTAATTTCAATTTATGAAAAAACATTTCTAAATGTAGTCATGCAAGTCGCTACAATAATAATAATTGATTTCTGTGTTCGAACACTGATCGAATGTCACGTCGTTTCCGGTTTATGTAAGAAATGTAGGAAATACCAGTGTTTAACACCACTCAGATGTAATTGAGTTGTTAAAGTAGAAATCTATGAAAGCTAGGTAATCAGCAATCAATCTTTCTATTTTTGTAACTGTTTTATTTTTTCGTATAGCATAAGCAGACCATTATATGTTTCCACTGCTGGGTCTCGTAGCCTTATTTCACGAGGAGAGATATAGGCTACAATCCACGCTGGCCAAGTGCCATTTAGCGGATGACACACGTCTATAATTCGGTGCCTCAATCATGCTGGTTTCCTCACGATGTTTTCCTTCACGGTAAAGCGAGTGCAAATCGATAAATAGTCTAAAATACAATACGCAAATACGGTCTTAGTCATTAGTTGGTGCAATATTATATTTTTTGTTCAAATAAGTATTTATTATTACAACATAAGAAGAAACATAATGTCAATTTAAATGATATACAATTAATATGTCAAAATATTAAAAACTAATCAAATATTTGAACATAAATATATAATAACGTTTCATTTATCGAGTAATGTTCTAAATGTAATTTTAACTTTCATTGTGTTTTTTGTATTTCTTGGTTTAACGAAGACAAATTTAGTACTACACAATGCACACGGAGTGTGAAGCAATAAACTCCGTACAATGACTTTAATGCAGTTAAATTGGAACATATAAAATTGCTCTTTTCCACGCACAACTTTACATTTAGCAAACAAAGAATTGAAAATATGAAGAAAATGTAATAAAAATACTTATTTAGCCATAAATTAATTTGACAACGTCTTTGGCGTAATGGTAACCATGCCGGCCACTGCCAATCTGAAGGTTCCGGGTTCGATTCCCGGCACGGTCAACATCTTTGTGCTGAACTAAATTTGTTAGCTATCGGTCTGGGTGTTAAATATGTATCTGTATAAAATCTGATGTATGTATATGTAGTATATCAGTTGTGTTAGCAACCATAATACGAACTAGAAATGGTTCAGTATGGGGTTAGACAGCCGTGTGTGAAATGTGTAAAAAAATCGTCTTTAAATTCTTTCTTTGTGTTATTTTGTTAAAATTGGTTGCCTGGAAGAGATCGCTTTTAGTGATAAGGTTGCCGGTTAAGGCACTAGCTTTTATGTTCTTTATGTGTTCTCTGTAATTTTATTTTTTTGTGAGTGTTTAATAAAGTTTTTAAACCAAGACACTTAATAACATTTCATATTATAATATTAATTATAATGTTTTGTGTAGTTATATAAAAAAAAATCTAACTAGTTACTGAAAATGGCCCTAAAATCGGACTAGTAGTTTTGGAGATAAATTGGAGGCATTGGTTTGCTCAAACAGACACACAAACATTCTCTTACCCCAAACGCATAGGTATTAGGGTACTTATGCTTATCTCAGTCTACTTCCTGACACAGGTAAAAACGTCTGTGACTGTAAATTTTTTATCTACATCTAGTATGAGGTAACAACAACCAGAAAAACGATTTTCGTGACTAATTATGGAATTACTGAGTTTTTTGCGTTTGTCTCTCCAAAGCAAACAATGTTTACCAGTATTTAAACAATGCGTTTATTGGAAAATCAAGGCATAGTAAAAAAATGAGTGTGACTTGTTGGTAATAACGTCTGAGACGAATTTCCCTGGTTCGATTCCGGCCCTACAACAATGATTTGTTTTTCAAGTTATGTGTGGATTTGCACTTGCTATACGGCGAAGGAAAACATCGTGACGAAACCGGCATGTTTGAGGACCACAATATCCGAAGACGTGTGTCATCCGCCAACCCCCACTTGGCCAGCGTGATGGATTGGCCTATATTTCTCTCCTCGTGAGAGAAGGCCCCGAGGCCCATCAGTGGCAGTGGCTATTTAGGCTTATAAAGGTTCATAGAAATGTTAAAGCAGCTTAGCTTATTTGGAAAGCGAAGTTAATGAACTTAGGTTATAATGTGATCAATTTCTGTGACAAGAGTTTCTATAGCAACAACTCGTATTATGCTAATATAATAGCTAGCGCTTACACTCCGTTTGGCTCTTTATGTAAATTGAGTAACTAAGGACTTAGTTTGAAACTCTGATATAGGTATTTATGACAGTGGTAAATTTGGCTTTCGAATTAAGCTCTGAAGATGTTAGTTGAATGATGTATCATATGATATTAGATTACTAATAGATAGATAATGATAATGTAGATCGATTCTGATCTAAGTTACCGTTTCTCAGAATGAACTTAACTATAGATACATTCTACTTTATTGATGTATCTGCTAGAAATATAATAATAAAATATGCTTTGAATCATTGGAGTAGTCTATATGTAGAATCGCACATAAATTGATTATAAACGAATACTTATAATCACACAAGTCAGCGACATTCTGGCCCAAGGTAGAGCTTGCCTAGTTTGAAATAACTATACAGCAAATACTGCATGAAACAGCACAAGACAAGATAAAACGAATCATAAGATATAAAATAAATACTAACCGATTTTAAAGAAAGTACAAAGTGGTCAAACTTTCTGATCTCTTATATTGAGTATGCATACAAACTCGAGGCAGACGTTTGAATTTATCATTCAGACGTCTAGATAGACTAGATCACCGCGGGAACGGTCAGGCACATACCACTTGGGGACATAGGCAGTCAATATACAAGATCCCGGAGACCTCCGTTAAGCACAGAGGCAGGTCACCGGGGGGGTTTTAGTGGGTACAAATCCCACATAAACTGGCTGCGCCCCATCGTAGCCAGGTATCTTCGAAGATTTCCCCCTCGTCAACATAAAAAAAAAAGGCAGTCAATATACATTAAGAGTACTGTGTTAAGACAAATGTCTCGTGTCTTACTTGTCTAGGTAATGCTGAACAGCCACTAAAGTCCCAGTTCAGCTCGACTGCGTCCTGTAACCTCTCGCGGCCTCCAAGGTTTACCTCAGGGGAGTGTACTGTCACCCACACTCTTCCGCACGATGACTTCTCGAGGATTTGCTTCTCGGCTGTGGAAATTGGGAAAAGGCGTATTTAGGTAATGTGTTGGAAGTTTTGAAAATTTAAAATCATAGGCACACTGGACAACAATGCTATTAATCATCTTATGGGGTTTTCTACATACTACTATGTACAAAAGCTTTCATTAGTAGGATATATTATTATAATTAAAGGTTTTCTAATACTACCTTTCTTATCATGCTATTATCTATACGTATACACTTACTTACATTGATTGTGCATTTTAATCACTAAGCGATTGTTATTTTTCCGTTAGTCTTGACTATGTTAGGTTTTACATAATAATAATATATGCACCAATGTACATATTAATATTGTTATATATACCAATAAACAGTATGAGTGCATCCAACACCTTTGCAGAGAGATTCTTGTTAAATTTACGTACATACACGGATTAAATTCCGATACACTCGACTCGTTCTTACATCGGGTTCCTGCGAAGGTCTGTGATGGGGGCGAGGCATGAAAGATACTGGAAAATGATTGATAGATGATATGACAGATGTATTTATTGTCTAGTCACAGCAATCTTAGACTTGACTAAGATTCTACTCACTATATCTCTTCCAAATAATTGGTGAATCTCGAAAATCAAAACATAAAATAGTATTGAAATACATTAAACATTTAAAAATATATTTGTGTATAACTAGTACGTACAAGATTTCAGTTAAATTACACAAAAAAAAATAAAGGCAAATAGCGTCTATTCTATCCATTTGAAGGCGGATTATCGAAATTTTCTTATGACACACCGGTTTATCGAAATTTTCTTATGATACACCTGATTTCCAAAAGGCGGAACGAGATCTGTTAGTCCGGATATACGTCCTAGGCCATCTCTAGTCCAGTCATAAAAATATTTGAGTGGTTAACCACAATGACTCTGTAGGTATATTATGCCTATTTAGTAGATACTAGATTGGAAGGAATTATCGATTACCTAACCAACCTCATAATGCTCTCTCTTATTAATCCTCATGTGAATCCATGGATAATATTTTTCCTCTCAAATCCACGGTGGATCCAACTATAGGTGGATAGAAGGATACTTATTTTAAACCTATGACCCTTCAATAATCAAATCTATTAATGGTACTTTTTTCATGTTAAAATAATTGGCTAAGGGTGATTGGGGCACAATAAAAGTTCCGTTACCCTACAAAATGAAGTAATGTCTTATTTATTACAGTGACGTTGTAAGTACTTATATGTATATACTACAGGTACTTACTTATATATACTGTGTAAGTTTAGTAGACACAAGTTAGTAGGAATTACCGATTACCTAACCTACCTAATAACTCAGACCCGATGATCGATGTTGCTCCCACGCGTGTGTCATTTGTTACCTATCACCTGACTTAGTATTCCCTATATGTAAGCTCACGTAACATACGCAACATGTGTCGTGCAAGTACCTGGCTATATTTGTATAATATAGGTATGTAAACAATACAGTGTTCACTAGAAAAGAACAAGTCTCGAAAGAATCGAATATCAATTCTTATATATCAAGTAAGGCTTCTCAGCTCAGAAGCCACAATCAAAATATCTCTATTTACAGATAAAAACTTATCTTTTACTTTTATATTTTCGAAGACAAAACTTGTCTTCTAAGTGTCTCGTATTTTTTTTTTACATAAAGTTTATATTTTTAAGTGTCTAAATTATATATACGTATATATTTTGAATTATTAGGACACATTTCTTACCCGGCGGTTAGCCCCATAATAAACAATTTCTAGTTTGTAACTATGGTTACTAACACAACTGATATACATACATAAACATACGTATTTTATATACATACATATTCCGACCGACAGCCAAAAATTTTTGTTTAGCACAAAGATATTGGATGTGCCGGGAATCGAACCCGGAACCTTCTGATTGGCAGTCCGCCATGGTAACCATTACGCCAACGAGATCGTCAAACGGTACTTTATTTACAGGTAAAAAAAATATTATTTCTTTGCTTATTTTTATATTTGTATATAAGCTTTCAAATACTAATTAATACAGATACAAAAATGACAAAATTAAATTAAATTCATTAATATTTTTTTTGCTTAATTTTATATTTTTGATGACACTCAGTGTCTCGTATTTTTTGATTTTTAAGTTTGAAACAAAAATATACATCTTTCAAAATATAACAATATTTTACATTCTATGCATAGTAATTATAGCAAATTTCTCTGGGATCAGCTAAAAGAAAATAAACTTTGATTTAAATATTTTCTTCTTCAAATGCAGTGTACAATAATGTATGTGAATTAGCACATCGTCGCAAGTAAGTGCACGGTATTATGTAAGGACGTTACGAATTTGACTCACTTAACCATAAAAGCCTTTCCTTTCCAACTATTCCTGCTCGCACATTAATAAAGATTTTGACCTACAACTTTTTATATTTATTTAGAAAAAAAATATGAATAGTATATGATCAGTTCAATGAAAAAAAAAAACGAAATGAATTAACCAGCGTCGTTTGTCGTATTTTGCTCAGTAAATAAACCTAATGAAACATTGTAACTTTTATATCACAGAAAAATTAAATTACCGGCACACGTACGATGTAGGACGTCCTGCAACTAGGTGGAGCGATGATGTACGCAAAAAGCGAGCAGTGGATGGAGACGATATGCTCAGGATAGGGTCGCGTGGCTTGCCTTGGGAGAGGCCTATGTTCAGCAGTGGACGCAGACGGGCTCATGATGATGAAATTAAATTACGCTTCTGGAGATCAAAGAGCTGGCAGCTATTTCCTACAAAGACTAAGTTTAGCTGTTCAACGGAGCAATGCTGCCAGCATCTTGGGAATTCTGTCACATAGTGACCGCCTGGATGCTGATCTTACTTTAATTTAAATTGTAGAGTGCTTTGTAATCTTTTTTTGTGCATATGATCTATCTATCTATATATAGTTTCAAATTCATAATATTAACTTATGAGTCAGTCATATACTTTGAAGATAAGAAAGTGGTCATTTTTTTTGCTACCCTTTGCGGAGGGTTAGGTTATTTTTAATAACGTATATTATACGTTGACAATGTCTTTCACATACTAATTTATCACCCAAATGATGTTTGTGGCTTTACAATAAATACTGTTATGCAAAAACTTCCTCATTCCTCAATTATACTCGTAATGGCTAATAAAATGCCCTCGCGTAAATAACTTTATTCATTTTCTGCATTCTCACAATGTTATGCATTATTAAAATTATATGAACCTATCAGTATGTAGGATACCTATGAATAGTTAACTAAAAGCATAGACAAAATATCTTTAATCTTTTTCAATATAGTCTATGGTAATAGTAATATTATACAGGATTATTTGGTAGTCATCAAAAAGAGCATATTTTGAAAAATCTTATCAAATACTACTTAGACCATAGTCATCATCTTCATTCACATCCCTTTTTATCCCACTGGGTATAGGCCTCCCCCTGCATTTTCTACTTGCGTCGATCTTGTGCAGTCCTCGTCCAGATAGGACCTGTGACTTTTATGATGTCCTCAAACCATCTCGTTGCCGGATGACCCATTCTTCGCTTGCTAGTTTTCAGCCACGGTAACGGCTCCACTCCACCTCCGTTAATGGCTAAGGTTTATTCAGTCTTAATATCTTTAATTCACTGTTAGGAATCGTTTGAATTGTAAAAATACGATTACGTAAAATTAGCTCCATGTTTTACTATAGGCGTTTTGTAATTTAGAGAAATGTTGTGCTTTTGAAAGTAATAAAGAAATTAAAATATATCTTTACTTTTGAAGGTAGTGATATTATCAAGAATCTTTAGAACTTACAATTTTAATATTTTTAACTATTATTGATGTTACATTTATTTCGTGAAATTTCTACTCAAGGACCAACATATACGGGTATCTTGTTTCTATGTTTAGTTCCATTTGTCTTACTGCCTCTGCGCTATTTCTTACATAAATTTTCTGATATTATTCCCTTATCAACAGAAAATTTAAATACCATACATTTATTTATTTAGTTTAATAAGCTGTTTTCCTAAACCCCGAGTTTTCATGCACATGTACATTTTTTTGTAGATACTGATGTTAAGTGATACTGCAATATAGAAAGGAGCGCGCGTGCCTTAAATGAACATGGTACACTCTTGCTTCGAAGACAATTTAAAACTTGGGAATCGAAATAAAAAAAATATTCAAAAAAACAATGACCCAAAAATGTAGTCTGCAGTCCCAATAAAACGACATCTCGTATTACATTATGACTCGTTTTTATTATGAAACTCTAGTCAGGGTCACGGAACTCTGAAAGTTGCATAATGCTTAGCGCCAGTGTAAAAGGAAGTAAACTGATTCAGGTTTAAAGTGTTGCAATGAGAGCGTCCGTCCTCAATGTATGTGATTATAACTATAAATATAATACTTTTTTTACTCCTTACAGCTAGACGTTTGACCAGCGAATAACCACATGAGCTAGCGACTCTCTGGTCTAAGGTGGAGCATGCCTAGGCTGGAACAACTGGCTCTCAAGGAGACTGCCAGAACATACTGTTAGATGCTTGGCAACAGATTTTATTGATTGAGTTGTTTAGTTTAGTAAACAGTTATAACTATAACAGTTTACTAAATTCAATTAACAATGTTCACAATACGAGTATATATAGAAGGATGGATGTCTTTGTGGTGGAAAAGATCACGTTGAATGGCAATGTTAATTTTTTGCCGAAATCTTACTAATATTATAAATTCGAAAATATGTGTGTTTGTGGATGAGTATGTATGTTTGTTACTCATTCACGCTCAAACGGCTGGGCCAATTTTGATAAAATGTAGCATGGAGATAGTTTAAGCCCTGGATTAAGATATGGGTCACTTTTGATCCCGGATTAACGCGGGTAACGCCCGAACCCACCGCGAAACACACATCTGGTAAAATGTATGTATTTCTCGACGGAGTGCAAAAGGCGATTTGTATGGAGTGTCAGAACCAAAAGAAGCAACTTTTCACCAGTCTTGGCTAGTACTCTATTAGGGTCAAGGATCTTGAGATGTAGATATGATCATTGCTGCTTTTATAGATTGCTGCTCAAAATTACTCTGCATTCTCTGTTAACAGTTTATAAAAGAGATGCAGTAATGCTATGAATATTTTGCATGTGGTAGGTTATTTGTTATCGTTATTGTTTATGTCTATATTTTGTTCTTCTTTATTCGTTTGTTTATCTTTTATCATTTATCTATAATATCAATATAAGTCGGGTTTTTCTTCCTGACGCTATAACTTTTGTCATGCTTCATCTTCAATTAATGCTGTTTTAATCACTTATGTTGTCAACCTGTTCATTTTGACAGTCATTCTTCATGTCTATCTTCCATGTTTCTCGTCAATTCAATTTTCATTTTATAATGTCTTTAGTGCCTTTATTTATTAATTTCTGACTGACTATTTGTTTCTACGTCTGACACATTCGTCTTTTGATAACTTTCATATTAAATCTGCATTACGATATTGTGATAAAAATGGTAATTAGCAAATTATTAATTGTAATTTGCTGACGTGTGAGATTAAATTATAATTAGGTATTGTTATAATTGTTAAATTTATCTGTAAGACTCTAAATTATCTATCTTTATTATTGATTGTTAAATAAAAACCAGTGCTAAACGGCTGATGTTGATAATTAGCTTTGAAAATCTCTTTTTAGGGTTCTGTACCCAAGGAGTACTAACGGGAGCCTCGGCTGTCCGTCTGTTATCAGAATATATTTTACGGAACCTTTCGTTCACGAGCTTGACTCGCACTTGACCTGTTATTTTTTCTACTTCACTCGTATTCGTCTTTTGATAACATTCAGATACGATCAACAAGTCAATGATTAATATGATAAGCTATCATAATTTACATAAATAACATTAAATTAATGAAGTATGAGATTAAATTATTATTATTATGATTGAATTTATCTGTAAGATATTATCTGTATTATTGATTGCTGAAGAAAATTTGTGCTAGGAGGATTTATTTCCTTATTGTTATTTACTTGATTTTTCGCAAGATAAATAGATAATTATTATTAGACTAGAGAACATAACACATTTTCAAACTCAGAAACATTTTACGATTTGATGATAAGAACTATACATACTTACAGTAAAATTTATCAAATAATCAGCCCACTACCCATTTGTTGTTTTCGGAGAGTTAAAGTTGATAGTTACAATTGAAAACCAATTTCCGTCAAACATAAATGTGAAACTTTATTTATGTTTGTTGTTCTTCACATTCAAACGGTTTCGATTACTACCAAATTTGGATGGAGATAGCTTAGACTGAGAATTAATCCGTATCTCTATTAACGCGAGTGGCACCGAGGGGCGTAGTTAGATATACATAACATTTTTAAAAATAAATAACGAATGTTTACGACCTCCCCCTCCCCCTTTCACGAAGATGACAATGACAAAGTGCCCACAGATGTCATGGGGCCTGTTGATTTGGACTGCATATTATTATGCTTTATTAAGAGCCAAATTACAATTGACCCGTGTTTTTGTTATATTGTTTAATATTGCTCTTCTGCTGTTTGAACCGTATATATTAATAGGTATACACGTTCCAAACAGGAAACAGGAATAACAAGAAACAGGCTGAAATGGATACCTGTTAACAAGTGATTAAATCAGGGTATTATATTTAGTAGCTATCCCAAGAATATTACGTAGTTTAAAGTCATAAAGAAGATGAAAGTAAAAAAGTAAAATAAGTAGAGCCCTTACAGTCTCGCATTGGGAAAAAAACTATAGTAGAAGTTGTATTTGTATATGCACCACGAGATTAAACAAAAAAAAAACTTATCTAAAAACATTGGACACAAAAAAAGGAAAATAAATATGAAAAGGTAACGTTAGTTTCGAATCAATCTCAGTGATATCTAATCTTCAAGACTTCTTTGAGATAAAAAAAATGTTGTAAAATCAAATATTTTATAACAATAGTGTTTGATTTTTAAACAGCCGTTGGTAGTTACTAATACAACTCACGCGCAACAGAAGCTCCGAGGACGGTGGCAGCCAGCCCGACCACAGCAAACCACGACACCGCCATCTCAGTCGGTGGTTGGCGAGCCACTGAACCATCATTCAGATTTGGCGCTCTTTCGCCACTGCTGATTGCCAACCTACCTCACTGTGACCACTATAACGGATAACACTACATCCATTACCGCGTCTCACTGCATGCTACTAACATATACGAAACGAAACCTGCAATGTAAGCGATGGTAGAGATACGGTAGATAATGTTTGTGATCGTAGTAGTTAATAACAGTGCGGGCTTCCGACAGCTCCCTTTTCCGATTGAGTCGCGTGCGTTTGAATGAAATAAGCACGTGCAGGATGTGACTTATCAGCTATTAACGTGGATTTGCATACATTCTAACTTTCAGGCAAACCGATGTTTGTAAGTTCTTATTCACCTTTGTATAATAATAATAATTTTCCACGCAATTACCCGGCTGTTATGTTTCCACTACTCTCCATAGTCCTACCACACACAGTCTTGTCTTTGTGTGTACTACTTCTATAGAATATAGTATATAGGTGTCACATTACTTAAATTAAATATTTTTTTAAGGAGCCTTTACATGTTGGATTCGGCCTCACGCACGCATTTCGGTACTTTAGAGGTCCCGTGATAAGGACAGACAAACCAAATAGTAAAAATAATAATTTATTTTTCTGGCTAAAAATTCATAATAATGACAAAAAATATAATAATGTTGTATGCTCTGGATTAGAGAGTTTTACAAGCCGCAACTGTTTTTACTAAAACTAACCGACTCACGGCAGCACCGAGATGAAAATGACACTTTTTAACCGACTTCTCATATGACGAAGTTACATAATAGACTGTATTTGTTTAAATGTCAGTATTGTGCCCATCGAAAGGCTGTCTGCATCGAACGTTGCTTATCATCGAAGATGCAGCAAAACCAGTCCAGCCTAGGATAAACTAATTTATCTTAACGAAAACTGCTATGGCCAAGAAAACACCACTTGATCCTAAAGTCGGGGTTGTATCAACTAGTTTCAACGCATACAAAAGAAAATAGCATCACAATAAAAGCAAATAATAAAATCAAACGTACTTACCTTTTACAAAAACCAATACCGCGGGTTGATGGATCAGGCAAATCCCATTTCTGGCAAAACAAGGTATGGTCGGATACCGTCCGAGATCAAGTTATAAACAAAAAATAATCGGGTTTACCTGTCCATATTTTAATATTAAGTACTTCCATGGCGTTCGTAATAAGACCCACATATCAATTTTGATATTTTATTAACATTATACGATTGCCTACCTTACGTTTCACGAATATACTTGAGTAACTAAATGCAGAAAATGTACACTACTAGTTAATTAAACTCGTAAATAAGTAAATTATTTTTGCTGTTATATAAAATGTATAAAAATAAATTAATTAATGGCGCTTGTTTTATTGATTTTAGATTAGATATAGTTCTAGAATAAAGCTTTTATTTTTATGTGATAAATATTAATTATGTAAGTTAAAACTAGTTTACTTCTATTATTCACTGCACTTCCTTTTCAAATTCCATAAAGTTTTCGAGAAAAGCGTTCCTTTTCTCTCTTTTCTCGGAACTTTCTGAAGATTCTACCGAAGGGGCTCTGCTTGGGTTTTTCAAAATTGGCTTTTCTAACTGGAGTAAATTTAGTGAAGCCTTCAGTTCTTGAACCAGTACTTCTTTGTGGCTGAGCTGCAAATAAATATATAATAGTTAAATACTGTATGTATCCGTACTACTTAGATTATGTCTACAATTGTGTTGAGGAGCAAATTGAAAATCAGCGCTGGAGTACTCAGTGCTCTCAGCATTATGCTGAATTTGCTCCTTTTGTGCACATAATATTAGTTCTAATTATCTACTCGCATCATTTATTGTATGTTTTTTTGTTTTGTGCACAATAAATTTATTTTCTTTCTTTCTTTCTTTCTTTCTAAAGTATCACCAATTCTAACAAAAAATATTTGTTTTTTGTTTGGCAAGCTAGGTTGATAGCTTCTGGACATACTGAGTTTTCATTTTGTTAGTGACCTGAATAATGTACACAAATACTTATATAAACATACACTCATACTGGAAACTAAAGCAAAACATTTAAAAAGTTTAAAGTATATCTAGGCAAATCACTCTAAGTTTTTGAAAATAGATAAATATTATTAGGACACATTTCACACACTGGGGTAGGTTAGCCCCATACTAAACCGTTTGCCCCAACAATTTGTATTACGTTTGCTAACACAACAGATAGTTTACATACACACATAAATACTTTCTATATCTATACTTATTTAACACCCAATCAACAAATTTAGTTCACCACAAAGATGTTGGCCGTGCCGGAAATCGAACCCGGAACCTCCTGGTTGGCAGTCCAGCATTAACCATTACGCTAACCAGGTCATCAAATTTGTGGAATGTATTTTTACTTCTTTATACATTTTATCGCAAGTCAATGTTTTATTGAACCTTTTTATTGCATACGAAACTAAAACATTTCTAAGGAACATATTTGTTAGACTTATTGGCGTCGTTTGGTAAGGGTTTGTGACAGTTGTCGTTGACCCTGTAAATGTAAGAACGTAGTAATATACCTTTTCTTGCACAACTATATTTCTGATTTCATTGAAGAATTCGCCCGCAGTAACGACGAGACTCAGAAAGAGTCCTGCGATCAGCACTATAAACAATCCTATCAGATTCTCGAACTCCAAATCGCCTTCCACCTCGTCCTTTTCTTCAGTTTCCTGTAAAAGAAGGTTTATCTTTCACTCGAGGTATAGAAACTAAGTTATATACCAAAAGTTCTCCGAACAGTAAGTAGAGCTCGGCAACAAATATTCTTGGAACATTGTTTGTTATTACTGAAACTTAGTAATCTCAACCATTAGTAGACCAATTATATTCATATTCACAAAAACCTTTAAAAATATGGTATTTTATCTAATAATATAATATACTCGTAATTATCTATAATATTAAATAGAAAAGATCGATTTTGATACATTTCAAAGTTTTTGTGGGGTGGAGATAATTTAAGTCACTTAATTTAACTTAAAATCTTGAGCATATCAATCAAGTTTATATACACGGAAAATTAACTTCATTCTAGCATTCCTTACTTATATCGTACTGTGATTAAATTTTACCTTTACAATAAGTATATTTCTAAATTATCTATAATTGTAATTTTCTATAAAGAACGATGAAATTTTTAATTTTGTAATTCAGCAAATCGATGACACAATTTTATTTGTAGTCATGGTTTGAATTTACCTGTAATTTAATTCTTGATACCTCGGTACTTGTACCGTGACAATACTTACATCACATTTTTGTGCCCCATCTCCTTGTTCCCACCATTTTTTTGTTATATCTCCTAGTACTGTGGCTTCTTTGAGGCTCAGTATAGCTCTGTTAATTTGAGTTCTGAATGGTGAATCTGTGAAAAAAGGTGAATCGTGAATTAATTATTTAACAACACTGAGTTTCCAGAGTGATTTGTGACATCAAGAAGATAATTTTAAGACATAGTTATGGAAAAAGGCAACAAAAAAGTTGTAAAAAATATATTATGACTCTTTAATTTCGAGGCAGACACTGTCGTTTCAACAAGTGGTATCTAGTCGCAATTTTTTTGCTAACTCTCTTTATCATAATGAATACTGCTATCATAGTATTTGCCACAACGCACTTAACTTTAATGCATTTTGAATGCGAACGCGCACTTGAAAATTTTGAAACGAATTATACAAAAGAGTTGAATAGATGAAATTAATTTATAAACTAACATTCAAGTGCATCCAATATTACAATTTATTTCAATTTAACTTAAGAATTTAAGAGAAATCAAGGATATGACATGTAAACACTAAATATTGACTGAATAAACGATTATTATTATAAAACTTGTGGAATAACCAGGGTAAAAAAAAATTGAACTGTGGTGTACAGAATGTTTTTTACATTTTTAGTGTAACTTGATAAATTGGGACACTTAAATAAAAAGGACTTAAGGTAAATATAGTTACTAGCTGGCATAGCAATTCCGTAATTCTTAGAATCCAATTCTCCTCCAACTTTCTTGAGTTTACAATCTCGTTTGATCTTGTAGTCTATTGATGAAGATTCCATGAAGAAGGCGTATTTGCCTTCTCCTTTTTTGACTCTTGATTCTCCCTCATCATTGCTTCCAACCAGCACTGCTTCGTTTGCCATCATGGTCTCATACATTTTGCTGTAAATTTTATCTTTAGACGTCTGTAAATTTGAAAAATACCACAATGTTGAAAAAGGAATGTATCGAGCTTAGTTAGCTAAAAATTGAGAAATTGTAAAGTAATTTTTGAATTGGTTAAGGGGCTATTCTGATAAGACGAGTAGAAGAAAATTGACAAATTATTCAATTGATAGAAATACTTTCTACTAGTTTAAATTCATAACCCATTCTGCTTCGTCTTCTTGCAGAAGCCCCATAATCGATTCATGTCATGATCATAGTTTATAAGCATCGGAAACATAACTATCTACAGTGTTAGAAAACAAGCAACAAACTTAGAGCAAGCAGTGGAAAAATATTGGACTGCTTGGTTTGCGACACTCTGAAATGTACACCGAAGACATGTTTTTAAGTATTGTGTGGAATTTAATAGTTACGATGAAGGTTAACATCGTGATGAAACCCACTTGGTCCTTGGAGGTGTGGACATTCGTCAGCCCATCACTTTGTCCTAATCGAGGATTATGGCCTGTATACGAGTATCTCTATTTGTGAGATGGCTACTTGTACCAGAAATGAAAACCTATAGTGGGCTGTTTATGTTTATGGTTAAATAAAAAAACTATAACGTACACTCAATGAAGCCTTTGTAAAGCTTTAAAAGCTTACCTTAAAGAATTCTATTGTAGAGCCGGCCCCATAAGCTCCGTATCGTATCTTGTTTTGCTTAGCAAGATCCTCAACACTGTTGATAGGTTCGATATCACGAGCTGACGTCATCGATGCAGACAGCTGGGCGATGTATGTCTGGCAGAAAATAACGGCGAAGAACCACCACATACCGCACACCCATCTTGTGCCGATAGCTCTAATACACAATAAACAAATAATGAGTAGATTACCAGGAATAAATGAATAAATAAATAGGCAGAATAAATTTGAAAGAACTAAAGAAAAAAATACATTTACAGTGCACAAAAAAATTACACACAATTGACGATAGGTAATTATTACTAAGAGGAGTATTACAAAAGGAGTAAATTACTATTAATGCTGAGAGCACTAAGTACTCCAGCGCTGGTTGTCAGTTTGCTCCTTCACAGTTTTTGTAGGCGTAATACAAGTAGTACACATACAATTATATTAAGGCAACACTAATATAAATATCAATAAATTAATCTATACAACACAGTTAAGCGAGCACAATAACCGTTACGATTACTACTACCCAGTTGGTAAACTACTAAATTTTGTTAGAAATCTTATAATTATTTTATATTTTTATTTGTAATTGGTTAATTAGTTGAGAAGTAAAGCAGAGAATAAAAACACAAACATCACACGTAAAAATTATCATACTTTGGTAGAATATCACAGCCTTGTGTCATGATAGACCCCATGGTAAGCCAGGCACAGTTTTTGAAGGTCCAAATATTTTCTAGCTCCTCAGGGTCTTTGTCACATGGTTCAGGATTTTCCCAATCAGCAGGCGATATTCTGAAGAAAATGATAAAAAAATTCAAAGGAAAGTAACATTTATATATAGTACATACATGTTATGTAATATTCTGTTTATTTTTGTGTTTCACGTTACGCAATGATTACATAAATTTGAGTATTATAGGAAATTTTAGTTAGACATGGCACCACTTTCAGCATTGTAAAATGGAAGGATCAAAATGATGACAATATTCATGTGCATTGGAACTAGACTTAAGAAATAATAACTGTTATTTTTTAGTCATAAAGATATTTACATTTAAAATACCTAAAGTGATATTACAAGCTCACCTGGCACAGATGTATAAAACTATAGACACACCAAAGTAAGCTGTCACTGCATACAACCAAACGTCAACTGTGTAAGGGTTGAGAAAGGAAAACCAACTAGGAGCTTTTTTCTGTTCCTGGACGTAGAGAATACTAATACCCAAAGACATGAAGGGAACAGAAAAATCTATAACTCTCTTTCGTTCTTCAGTGATAGAGAAATCACAGGCAGCAAGGTCGATTTTCTGAAAAATATTACAAAGTCATTTAATTGTTCCTATAATAATAATTAAAGCAAATAATTAATCTTACCCATACGTATAGTTTAGATATTATAGCAAATAACTGTAGGCAGATATGCACGATATAGATAAAGTCGCGTAAAAACAAATTATAATCAATCTCCACATTGGGCTTCATCACGTTGTTTTTGTATAAGCTGGGAAAGTTCACTTAAACCGGGGTTAGATTATATTTTTCGGGAAACATGCGTTGTTGGGCAAAAAAATCCACAGCTTCGTGGTTCGCACAATGAATGAATGAAGGTGGATTAAACCATTTAAAACGTGCCTTTCGCAGCTTCACAGTATAACCACGCCTTGCTGTTTCCCTGCTCGTTCGATGATGGAATGAAGCGGAAGAAATTAAATCATGTAATTCCTTCATACAATTTCCGAAATAAGCAGTAGTTTAGTCGAGTTAGCAAAATAAGCACAATTCACACCTTGTCCAATAATTGTCCAATCATGCCTTCCCATTTTTGTGTCTTGTTATTAAACTTTCCTTGAGGTTGGTCCACGTCATCAACAAATTTAAATGAATAGTTGTATTTTTCCTTTTTAAGGTAGTTAAATATTTCTTCAATAAGGTCCACAATGAAACCTTTGTATTTTTTCCCAGAATCGTCTTCTTTGCAATCTTTTCTAATGCACATGAAGTAGGGCATGTTTATTTTTGACATTACCTGCAATAACAACTTTGTAAGTTATAAAAGTTTCACATAATTGTAACCATAGTTGGGCAAAATCTAATAATTTTTATACTATTCAGTACTTTTGTCCTACGCCAAGTGATTTTTGCGAAATTCCTTATGTTGTAGAACAAAAGTTGTTTGCTTAGATGTACTGAGGCGGATTTCAAAATGTTTTCTGCTACTTATTAGTGACTTAGCATGAATGCAGCAGACGTTTCCAGTACCAAGTTAAATGTCTTCAATATAAGCTACAACTTGCGTAGAAATCTCTCTGTGATGAGTGATGACAAATGATATGACTATTACCTCGGTCTTTCTTATTAGTAGAACGTCATAAATAGTAGATGTGGCAAAAAAATTATCTATGTCGTTCAGCTGTATTATCAGTGTGACATGCCCCGACATATAAGTACAAAGTTCATTTAGAGAGTCACTAATATTGTAAAGTCAAAGTCACTAACATTGTAAATACACTGTCTAGTTTGCCTCGGAGCAAAGCCAGCCAGCGCCTCTTGCTACGCCCTATTACAACAGGGTACATGTAACATAGCATGTGTTTCAAGATAATAAATGAACTATAAACTATAGAACCCATTAAGACATCGAAATAAGAGCTATGTTTTCTATTTTAAAAGAGGAGAAGGAGCATATTTCGTTTTGCCACACAGTGAACTATGACAAGAACCTTCTCGTAGCGTACGTCTTTTATTGTATTAAATTTTAATCAAATGCAATAGTTACCGTTACTTACTCGAAATACTTTGATAGCCGATTGCTTACTGTTTGTCTCAGTTGATGTTCTTGTATCAATAATCGCTGAACTGTTAGCTGATTCCCATCTTCCTACAATCTGTAAGTCTTCATTGACAGACTTTTCATAAACATGCAATACGTAGTTTTTACGATTACCTCGCTCGTTAAACTCAATGTTGCCAGTTATCCCGCCTGTTCTTGTCTGAAATTATACGGTTATAACATGTGAAAAATGTTATGAATAAACTGAAAAACACCCTACTGCAAGGACTGAAAACAAATAAAAACAAGCCTGTCTTTTATCTAAAGTATATGATCCTAAAAGAGTAACTAATCAAGACACCGCTTTTCACTGCTGACCCGCATCTTTTTTTGATGTTTAATGTAAAATTGCAGATAGATGTAAATAGCATTAGCATTGTATTCCCAAAGATAGAAGAATACGCTGGAAAAAGGGTTGTGGAATATATCTTGCTGAAATCAAGGAATACATAATTATACAATATAATTAATCATAAGTGATGATCTGACTAGGTTCTATCCAAACAAGATGCGCACACATTTCATACTTATGCTAACAAACGACTCAATAGCCGATACGTACATTCAATATTATATCCTGTAACTTCGCTCCATGCTCCCATGGGTCGGCGCTTTCTTCACATACTGGATTCAGAGGAGCAGAGCTGTCTGGAGGCAAGTCAATCTGCTTGAGAGCATGCACCATGTGGTTTGCTATGTCATCCATCAACAAAACTTCTAGCTGTAAATGAATAAATCATACCTAAAATACTAGATCTATCACTAATACTTTATCTTTAAGCAAGCGGACCCGATGATAGACAAATATATCAAGACAATATGTTTATATTGTTTGTTCAAATCAATTAATTAACAAGTATGCCATTTAAAATATTGATTAACAATATCCGGTTTTAAATATTATGTACCATGAACATACGATGCAAGAATATAGCAAAGTTAAAATTTAACCATCACCAAATTAGCATAAAAAAGCAAAGTGTTATAATATGTCTCTCATATTTTGCCTAGAGCTATCTCGTCCATGATTTGGGAATCGTTTATACACTAATGCTCAGAATACAGAAAGAACTGTATTCTGAGCACTAATGGTAGTCTTGCCACATTTTCCCTTAGAAGACAATGTGTCTCTGTATTACTCCAATTCCCTCAAGTACTTACAGGAAAGTCTTGAATGGATAGAACGTGCTTAGTAGTGACAGGTATATCACCATTCCATTTGCCAACTCTTGCGCTTAGGTCAGGTCGGTCACTATTAGTCATGCTTAGCCAAGTGCCGTTGCAAGGACGATTAATTATCTCATCTGCAACTGTCCACGCGTCCAAGGATGTGAAAATGTAATGCTGAAATAAGCCGTACCAAAAAGTGTGGAAAATTGTACTTAAAAAGTTTTCAGGGTAGTGTAACGTTGTACTAGATATCCATATTATTATTTAAACTATATATAGATTTACTGTATTTTAAATTATACTGTGTGTATTGATACCAACAATAATGTCATATGTAAAAAATAATATATTATACTCTTAAGAATATAATTATAATTATATTACTCGTACAAGTAATTAAAATCCCGATGTAGGAGTAGCTACCTGATAATGATTGACCATATGCTGATTTTCGGCCACATTTAGATATTTAGGTATTCTGTCAGCCTCACAGTCCATCAGAATTCGGCTGTCCTGGTACGCAAATAGCTCTTTGAATACCTAAAACATAACACACAATTAAAAACGTTAATATGTTACAAAATCTAATATTTGGTGCTCAAGTAATTCTTTAGAGATAAGCAAATAAAATAGTTACGAGCATTCACAACCTTAAAACACAACAGAAAATCTTGTCTACGAGTAAATTATAACTCGTATATTGGTGGGAGGCAAACAGCAAAACTTTTCATACCATGTTGTTGTCACCGTCAGGATTGAGCTTTCGAACTGTGACAGGAAATGTACTAGTGTAACTTGCCAATATTTTCTGGATTCTCATAAGTCCTGAAATAAAGAAGATTCAAATTAATAATCTCAAAATAAACATAATTAGTCTAATATATATTTTCATTTACCTTTCTCGTTTTCGTATAGAACAGCAAAATTTTCCCAATTATAGTATTTAAGTAGTTTAGCAAAAGCGTCATTAATTTCGTCTGAATCGGGATAGAAGTTGATAGTAATATTTTTGTAAACTAGCTCAGTTTCTGGTGTAGCCTCTTCTTCTCCGTTGCTAGTCTCAGTTTCTGAATTATCTTCTTCATTTTCATCATTGTTTTCTGACTCTGGTTCTTCTGTGTCTTCCTCTTCTCCTTCTTCTCCTCCTTCCTCTTCTTCTTCGTCTTCTTCTTTATTGTTTTCTTCTTCAAATTCAACATTAAGTGGCTGCCATGCGGCTTGTATGTGTGGTATATTAGCAATAGCACATTGGTCACGCACAGCTCCGTCTGAAATCGCATCTTGCGGACCGATCACTGCGATTGGTCTCATTTCTTTGTTAAAACACACTGCAAAAAATTACATTATTAAATATACATATTATAAAATTATTACAATATAATTATACTGACAGAGCTTTCGTCTTAGATACGAAAGTTCGAGCTGAAGAGCTAAAGAGATTGTAAAATACTGTATATCAATGGTAATCTCGACACAAGAGTGATAATCTTGTAGTTTATTAATCTAAAACACACGTACATACATAAATAGTCATACATAAAATTTAATTATGTTAAGGTACTCGTACTTAATTAATTAGAATAGAAGATCTGCAAAAACCACTTCCAAATGTAGATAAAAAAAAATGGTTGCCTGTAAAGTCGGTTTTACGGGCGAAGATTTTACGTGACAAAGTCTGCCGCGTGCTGCGCGCGCGTCAGACCGATCATAGTTGAGTGGGAGAGAGACGTAAGGCATTCGGCGGGCCTCTCTCTCGTTCGGTGACTCATCGTAACGTTACCGGGCGTTACACTTTTTCATAAGTGACTCCCAGCCGCAACCTAATTTAAGACGTTGTCACGTCAATAAAGGTTTGTGTATGTGTCTGACGGGTTTGAGTCTGTATGTAAGTGTATGTGCGTGAATGTGTGTGTGTGTGTATATTATTTGATTATTTGTTTTTTTCATATTAAAGATTATACGAGAATATTTAAGGATGCAACTATACTAGCGTGAGTAGTTTTATGAAAAGACCCAGTAGAAGCAACCAGCGCCTTATATATAAAGCGCTGGTTGCTTCTACTGGGTCGTCTTATCTATCTATAGATAGATTAACACTTTATTAAAACACATACTAAAAAATTTAAAAAAAATTACCTACAGAAAACACTAAGGTATTTAAAAACTAGTGCCTTAACTGGCGACCTTATCGCTAGAAGCGATCTCTTTCAGGCAATCAATTCCTAGAATGTACACATAGAAAGAACTTAGAGACGAGGTGTAATATATCGGAATATTTCTCCTTCTACCTCATCAGAATACAACAGGCTTAACTTACGAATCTGGGCGGGGAAAGCAGCGGCAATGCGCGAAGCGGTCCTGCATCCCTGCCCCCGTCGTGAGATGGGACACCGTGAGGTTTTAGTCGGTAGTGACGGCTCCTCTGGCCCTCGAGTCCGACATACCCCGCTCGCCTCCCCAGGCTTGTAGCGGGAGATGCGTAAATGCATTTCCTCACGAAAAAAGAAAGGCTTAACTTACGTTCTCTCCACATGGAGTAGCTGTCGGGTCGGAGAGGCTGTAAGATGACTGGCTGAACCTGTACCAGCTCGCTGGTGCTGTGCCGCATGCTTTCATTGAAGGCATTGAGCTGTCTGTCTTTGTAAGATGCAAAAATACCCGCTGGAAAAAAGATATACACGTGAATGTAGTATTAAAATAGTATTGTAGAAAGAAGTTTTAGTATTAATTGCATTAAAATTAAGTAACAGATATATTATTTGAAAAAAATTACAACCACAACTGTATACTATACACATACTTCATGTTCAACTAAATTAAAGAAGTTATTTTCATCGACTATTTATTTTTAATCATGGCTATTGGTTTCCGCAGACTCTGAGCTGCAGACCCCATGGGCACTAGATTTTATGTCCTCAAGTAAATTTCTCTGTTTTGTGGAAACCAGCCGTTTAAATAGTGAATAGATGAAACTGTAGTTTAGTAGCTTCACGGTGGCCTTTTGAAGTTTAATCGATATCAAATACAAAACTCTGTAAGTTCCTAAGTTCCTGAACTAGTAGTCACCCTAAAATATCGCAAAGTGACGTGTTATCTTTCCATGTGAAGAATACTGCTGATTTAAAATGTCAGAATTTAGTAGTATCACTTAAATCTGAAAGTAAATTAAATATCTAAAATTAATGTTATTGGTAAGGCATTTTCTACAGCAGTGCAATTTCATACTGTCTTAAAACATATAAAAAGCTCGGAAGACGTTGTACTGCATACGAAAAATATTAAAATTGCATCTGGTCAGCTAATACATAGATTTTCGTTGGCAGTTGGGTAAAAACTAAAGACATTTCGCAAAATTATATCTATTTTTCTGAAAAGCTAATATCACGTGGCTCGCAATGTGACAACAAACTTACCGATTTCATAAGCGTTCACTGTCTTAACTTCGTAAATAAAGTCCGTTCTACCAAACTGCAATAACACACAAAAACACGCGAATGTTCGTAACATTTTTAACTACGTAATGTTGCTAAATTTTTAATACATTATTTAGAATTAACTTGATTTAAACGCAAATGCGGTTTAAACGCACGTCTACGAACTCACCGCACTCAAACAAAATTAACTTTCACGGAATAAGAAAACTATGGAGGCGGCGTATTAGAAGTCTTGTGAGCAAACTCTTATTTAAAATAGAGTTGCTTAAAGATATAAATAAAATTATTGTAGAAGATAAATAAACAAGATGGTGGAGTTTGTTATCAATCTTGTTTATTTATCTTCTGGGACGGGTGCAAGATTTAATTGTTGATTTTTTATTTTATTCATGTAAATTTAATTAGTTGCTTTTAAGTTGGAAACTAAATTAACAGTAAAAATCAATTATCCGACCCTCCGAACTGACGGACTACAGACCAATATTCCAAAGTCATAATTTTGCAAGCATAAACGTGTCTGAAGGAACCACCTGCACCGGCTTCTTATCAGAAAAAAAGAAAGACTGATTTTCTTCATAGTTTCCATTATCCGAATGCCTAACAGCAAAAATAGTATGGTTAATCCAGTTTCTACTGTACTGTGTTAACATCATTTGTTCAAATTGTATTTATACTTTAAAATACAATTTGATGCAACAGCCAACCAAAAGACATAGTATCTGTTTTCTGAGAAGTAACACCTGGGGGTCTTTAAATCAAAAGTTTAGTTTAATAGGGATTTTCTAGATAAGCGTGTAACATCGTAGACCATAGTATTGTTTTACACCAGGCAAGCTGTGGTCAAACGCAAACATTTAAGTTGTAAAAAAAATTATCTGCCATATGCCTTTTTTACACGAAGGTTTCCCACATCCAGACTAACAAAACATGAGCCGTCGTCAATGGAGTTTCGAAAACTATGCGACGTCGCTGACGATGCCGACGTTCTGACCTAATACTCTGCTAAAAATACCCATTTGAGACAGCGACTACAAACCGAGACAGCATCTGGAGCTAACTCGAGCGTACTGAAGACCAGAAAACAAATGACTATGTAAACTGTGATTGATATAAATAACAACAAATGTCTGCGTACAAGGTGATTGAAACAAATAGAAAAACAAATGACAATATAATGCTTAAGGTGTTCAGTGTTTTATGTGTTTTTGGCGTGTGTTGTGTCTCATACGGTGATACTGCCGGTCACTCTACAAGAAGAACTATTGCTCCGATCGGTATGTTTTGTTTTTAAATAAATCCTATGGGTTACAGTTCCTTTATTTCAATATTTATGTTTCATATACATATTAATCACCAATACATACATGTTTCTTAGATATAAAACAAGAGAAAATCAATTATGAATAACAATTGTTGTTTTTTTCTGCATTCAGGAGGGTTATTCGACTACCGAACTTCACCGGATTCTTTAGAAGTATTCAAGAATATTGCACCGGAAAATGACAAACAGTCATACATTGGTCGTTATCTCTCGACCAAGGCTATGGATTCGTACTCGACGTCATTGGAACGTAAGGAAATATGTGTTTTTAGTTTGTTGTTTAATTTATGAATTGAGAATAGAATTAAAGTCAGAGTACTTAATCTCAGTGACAGACTGAAGAAGCCTTAATCTTATCAGTCATAGCTTTAGACCGTGGTCTCATTAGGCCGAGATGAGGCGCGCAAAAGTGACAAGAACTTATATCGCCATGATGAGGTGACTTATAAAAGGCGATAAATATGGCACCGCCCTTACAATGGGGATTTTTAAAGTTTTCAACCCACTCAAAGGCTTTTTACTCAAAGCTCAGGAAAATATTGAAGAAAAAAATTTTTTAGAATCGGTTCACATATGGCTGAGAAATTGGTGAACATGCAGAAAAAAATATAACTTCCTCCTATTTTGAAGTCGGTTAAGAAAGTATCAAAACAATGTTTCAAAGACTATAATTTAAATGATGCTTATTTTTTTCCAGTGTGTGATTTCACGTCAAATATTAAAGGGATTGTGGCCTTAGTAGACGTGCGGCCAACTGAAGGGATTTGCGACATTGTTTGTCTATTATGCAACAAATATAATGTAAGTACGTAGTAGTTTGAAAGCGAAGACAGCTTAATCTTACGTCCCATGTTTTGGTTCTTCGGCCAATGAGCTCGAGCTTTCAGTGAAGGAAAACATCGTGAGGGAACCATAACATGGCGGTAGAGCGTTATATAGAGACCGTCTAGCTAGCCACTATCCAAGTTGAAAAATCTGTCACCAAGCTACCTAACGGTGAATCTTGACTCCTTCAGATCCAGTTATTCCAGAGAGCACGATTTTGATGAAAATTGGACCAAGATGAAATAGTTTGACCATTTGATTCAATTCACATATAACTTGCTTCAATAAAATAAAAAAATAAACTTGCTCACCCTCAATAAGTTAAGCATGTGATCTTACAAATGCTTTCTTTATCGACTCGCTATGCAAATTTAAAATGGCTGCCACATAATGTTGTCGGGGATATCCAGATTATTTTATTTTAAACTAGTTGGTTTAATAGCCTGTAAAAACACTATTATATGAATTGAATGACCCTACATAAACTTACCTGCAGGTGGCCTATTTATCTGTAGGATGGGAACCAATAGAAGAAATGGAGGAAAACTTGTTTACATTCTCGTATCATCCCCCTATTGATGTTATATCTAAAGCTTACACTGAGCTTACCAAGCAATTGGGATTCGATAAGTTTACCGTATACTACGAAGATGATAGTGGTAAGTTTCGGGTACTCTAGACAGAGTTACAGGTAACAAACATATTAAATTTTAAGAATGGTTTTATTTTGCTAATAATAAACGAGTTTAGTTTTATGAATTTGGGAAATTTGTACAAAAATGACAGGTATTTTGAACAAAAACGTGACCCTCTTTAGAAAAATAAGAATTAATTAAACTAAATTAAAATAGTAACATTGGTTACATAAATATAACCCCATTTAACATTTATGCTTATTTTTGTTAAGAGGGTTATGTTTTTGTATAAAACGCCTGACATTTTTGTATCAACAATATTTTTTGTAATAGACTAAGAAATTATTTCAAGAAACCTCTCAAATTATATACCAATAAATATTGCATACATCAGTTTTTGGATAAAATTCAAATTGTGTTTATTTATACCAATTTAGGAAGATTAGAATGTCATTTGTCTTAAGATGCTCCAACGGTCTATGACGTCACAGGTTAGGAATCGCATAATAATGTATGAAAACTTTTTATGCAATTCCCACCAGTGACGTTAGAGCAGAACAAACGAGTTAAAAACGACCCTAATGTATTTTCATAACCATTTTACTTATTTCAGCTTTCTTACGTCTTCAAGACTTATTAAACTCGTGGACTAACATAAATGAACCCATAACATTCAACAAACTGGTCCCCGGAGGTGATAATAGAGAAATTTTCAAGAATACCTTCAAAATAGAGCATATCAATTTTCACATCATCGACTGTGAAGTAGAAAATACTTACAAATACTTGAACGAAATCACTGAAGTCGAAGAGGCTACTCAATATAACGTAAAGTTTCATTACTTTATTTAATAGCGATTCTGTATTCATACATAAATAAACATTAAAGCAACTGTCTTAATAATATTATTCTTCTTCTTCTTATGAGCTAAGTGGCCAAACTCTGGTGTCGAGAGTTTTCAAGCCGCCTGAAGGCCTCTGACTTGGCTTAACGACTGCTTGTACTAAGACAAACAGCCGGGACCTACAGATTTAGCGTGTCACTTGAAAAACAACAGTCTTATGCATGGTCACCCATCCAAACACCGTCAGCATCCACCGTTGCTTAGCTTCGATGATCGCGTCAGATCGCCTTAACTAGACGAGCTATAGGCACTTCAAATGAATAATAATACTATTAGAATTTAGTTTAATTGAAATGTTTTTTTTTTAGTTTTTCGCATACCCAAAAAGGTTTTAGGTTTTGTTATATTATTTTTGTCTGAGGTTATACTGTGAAAGAAACATTTTGATATAACCCTGTACGATATACATTTTCCTTTTATTTTTTACAGAGTATAATTCTATCAAACCTTGACGCTTACACCTTGGACCTCAGCGTGTTGCCGAGGTTCAAAGCAAATGTGTCTACATTGCATCTTGCGACGTTACAAAGCGAGGATAGGTGGAATGATATTGGGATGAGCATATCTTCAATGAGCGTAAGTAAATAAAATTAAAAATGACGGCAAACCGAAATTGAAATGTATCAATTATATAATTGAGTATAGAAGCTAACGCAATAACACCTTTCAAAGGTAAAATGATACTTCTAAATATGCAACATTATTTCAAAGATTTGAAAGATTTCTGAAAATTTGACGGAGGAAGATTTTCGTAGCAGTTACATACAAAAATTCGTTGAAACGCAAAATGTATTATTTCCTTCGTAAAATACCAAATACCTTCCTAATACGAATTTCAGAAAGTGTCGGAGTGTCTGTGCAAGACAGGTACCGTGATTAGCATAACATAAAAAATGTAGTAAAAATATTTATGACGGAAAAATAAATGTTAATTTAGACCGAGCGTATGGTACTAATATAGTGCGAAAGTTAGAGTGTGTGTTTGTATGTTTGTTACTTCTTCACGCTCAAACGTCTGAACCGATTTGATGAAATATGGTGTGAAGATATGTTATACTTTGGATTAACAGATAGGCTACTTTTTATCCCGGATTAACTTTTTGTTGTTCTGGTTTAACGTGGATAACACCGCGTGACACAGCTAGTACTCTAATAAATATTATTTTTCATCAGGTTGAAACAGTCTTAACAGCAGATGCTTTGAACCACCTAGAACGGGCGGTAAAGGCTATGTTAGGTGATGGAAATGTTCACAGAAAACTGCCAAGCCCACCGTTTTTGTGTTACCAATCTACTGAAGCGGATTACGAACCTCTGGCTTGGTCATTTGGTGACCGGCTGCGAGATGCATTGAAACAGGTTTGTACAGGCTATTAAAAAATTACCAAAAAAAAATTCTTAGACCTTGTAGATACACTTGATTGTGGATAAGGATAATGTAATTTTGTAATCGAGTTTCGTCATTAAATATTTATCAAAAATCCTTATCAAAGCAAACCACAGTTTTCTCTTCAGCATCACTTTGTCTGTGGTTCCAAACGTAAGTTCCAATTCCAAACTGTGGTTCCAAAGAATAACATTAAAAAACGACCAGTATCTGGCCGCTTGCCAGTTGATTGGGTATAGTAGTTCAGTAATAGTAGTTGCTGATGAAGATTTTATAACTATTTATACCACAGCCATATGATTAAATTATTCTGATAAAACAAGAATTACAATAGATTCTTTTAACTCTTTTACTAACAAGTTATAAAAATACTGTTTAATTTTCTAAATATAAATACTTTTACACAGCAAAGAGCATCAGGTTTCACGGGAAACGTAGAATTTGACGAAAATGGGAGGAGAATAAATTTTGAAATGCATTATTCGAAAATGGACAAATTCAGCAAGTTCGTTCACGTGGGCAAATGGGACTCCAAAACTAACGTGTTAGAAATCAATGACCACGATGTTTCTACTAAGGCATCGGATATTGATACTGATTCGGTAATTAAGGTAAGTTTCGACACTATTATGAATTCACGCATTCTTTTTCTTTAAATCATAATTATATTCGCCAAAATCTCGTGTTAAGAGTTTTGAAGCCACCCGATGACCTCTGATTTGCTTAACGACTGCTTGTACTAAGACGGGACCAACAATTTAACGTGTCATCCAATCCACTATGAAATGTGACTTTTTAAATAACAGTCTTGTATATCACCCATCCAAAGAATATCAGCATCGACCGTTGTTCAATCTGGATGATCGAGGCTATCTTTAGTTAACGTAGGCGCTAGATTAACGCATGGTTGAGATATATTAAATATATTATAGCCTATAGTCTAACGACGTTCCTGCAAATTGGGAGATAAATTTCTGGCGCCTTATTCATTAGAAATGACGCGCATAGACAGCGTTGATGGCGGTTATTGTTGAACGTTGCCTACGCTTACAAATCAGGCAACAGGAATTAGTATCCGCATTAGAACGACTTTTTGTTTTAGTTCATGTTATTCGACCTCCTAATTTTATTATACATGCAGAAGTTCGTGGGTTGATTACTTTTCATGCTCAAACTGTTGAACCGATTTGTTTCAAATTTGGTTAGACTCTAACATAACTTCGTCTACTTTTATCCCGAATTAAAGCAGGAAAAACTACGCAGCTATTAATACCATATACAAAAAATTTTCTTAAGCAACTTTTGTATTCCGATCATATAATATTCGTTAATTTTGTAGATATATACTAAAATTGGTGAGCCATTTGTTTATCAAATCGATACACCAGATGGTCCCAAATTGCAAGGCTATGCGGTAGACTTAGTTGAAAAAATATTTGAGGTCATCAAGAAAGAGAAGAAATTAGACCTGCAGTATGATTTGAAAAGAGTAGCTAACGATAAGACCGGCAGCCCAATAATGGGGACTAAGAAATGGGATGGGATGATAGGAGAACTTATGGAACATGTAAGTTTAAATCATATTTGTTTAATAATTTAAGAATCGTTACAAGATATTTTATACAGACACTTCAGACGATTTAAAGATAAAGAAAATTAAATTAAAAGCAAATATTCAATAAATATTTTCTAAATTTTTACGAAATCTTTTTATATTGATTTAGCTTTCCATCGTCAGCAACGTTCATGTTCACATAGTTGTATATTGTACAAAACTATTATACGATCAAACGAATTTACCGAGTGACTTTCGATCATTAATATATGCGTCACTTCATTTGAAGATATGGGTAAGAACCAGAATCCCACCCGAGGAATATGGAATACAACGTGTACCAAGCCCATATTCGATTATGAAATATGTTTTGCAAAAGTCTCTGAAGTAATGAAGCCAAGATGGTCGAGGCGGAATTACCAGGTCATATAAAAATACTCTAAAAACCTGATAAATATAATATGACCTTTGAAAACCAAAAATAATACCATATCTGAAAAATAAAGTGACGTAATATAATAAAATAAAATGAAAATTACTACTCATTTGTAAATACTAATTGCAAATTGTATTATTTTTGCAGCGAGCAGAAATGGCGGTGGCTGACCTCACCATAACATCTGATAGAAATGCCGTAGTAGATTTTTCTGTCCCTTTCATGACTTTGGGTATAAGCATGATGATGAGAGAGAGGGATGAAGTTCCTCCTGAGATGTTTTCATTCTTGATGCCTCTCACTCTCGAAGTATGGCTTATTTTGGCTGCTGTATTTATGATCGTGTCTTTTCTCGTGTTGATTTGTGCCCGGTAAGAGTCTACAAATAAATTTGATCGTTCCGATTAGAGTGAACTGTATAAAAATAATGCAATAAAGTTAAACAATGCCTAGAAGGGAATCTCGTGCTTGCGTTCCTTTCATCTGCGTCACCGAGGACCCGAAAGGAAGTTTCCTTTCGGGTCCTCGGTCCTAGTCAACGTGGCTTTCCCAATGGTTGAAATTAACTCGAATAATTGTAACTGAACAAGTTGTCTTAATAGTTAGTTTAATTTTTGAACTACAAACATCGCAGCGGGTTTTAAGAATTAACGCGATACGTATGCACTTCTACAAACATCGCAGCGGGTTTTAAGAATTAGCGCAATACGTATCTATACGTGTACACTACTTGAATTTGAATTAACTGATTAGTTTTCCAAGCTTAAAAATAAAACTAATGACATATTTCAGAATGAGTCAAGATGACTGGGTGAATCCACATCCCTGTAATCAGAATCCAGAGAATTTGGAAAACATATGGAGTTACTACAACTGCATGTGGCTATGTATTGGAGCCATCATGTGTCAGGGGTGTGATATTATGCCCAGGTAAATACCGTGTTGAAAAAGCGAGTGTAGCTCGGTAGGAATACGACTGGTTTTTTTTTGGTTCGATCTTGGCCCTACACCCAAAGACTTGTTTTTAAGTTACATGTAATTTGCTCTCGCTTTACGGTTTAATAAAACATCGTGAGAAAACCGACATATTTAAGGACCACCAAATCTGAAGATGAAGCGTCAACGGTGAAGGAAAACATCGTAAGGAAATCCACGTGGTGTATTATGGTCTATATCCATATTCTTGTGAGAGAGGAATTTGCCGAGGCCTGGCTGTGGTACCATATAGGACCAGTGGGCTGCTCATTTTCTTCTTTTTCTTAGTCGTAACTTCATTACTGAAGGTCGTGTCTAATACGTGTGAGTATCGATCACTCGATTAACAATGGTCTTACACTTTTTTTTGCTATTGCTCATTTGATGCTATGATTAATCAAAAACAAATCTTAGTCAAAGTTCTTTCGTTGTTCTTTCTTTCTTTCTGTTCATTGTCTTCAAAATTTTGGGAACAAAAATTTTTTTTAGTACTTTAGTTACTTTTGATTTTACCAATTTCCAAGTTTCAATTCACAGAGCAGCAGGATCGCGTTGGATCACAGGAATGTGGTGGTTCTTCGCTCTGATCATCACGTCATCTTACACGGCCAACATGTCAACCTTCCTCAGCGAAGGTCGGCGGAATGATGACATCCAGGACGTCAAGAGCCTCGCTGAACAGACCAAGGTGTCCTATGGGACGACGCAGAATTCATCAACGTACTCTTTCTTTGAAGTATGTAGACTTTTATTGTGTTGAAATGTATACTTTAGCTTCAGTGTTCTGGTAGGTACTACTGATCAGTTATTTGCTTTAGGACAGATTCAATCTATGACAGATTTGCTTTACGGCAGAAATTGTACAGTTAAGTACACTAAAATTGTGCCTAAGTAAAAAAAGGTACAGGTTCAAACATAAGAGGTATTCATGAAAACGTTTTAGCAGATTTGATCCTTGCATTTCTGTTGTCCTGGTACTTTCTTTTCAATTTATGTTATGTATAGTTGACCCGACTGGGAAACGAACCCGGGACCTCTGAATAGTTATTCTAGCAGCCACACGACCAAGGAGGTCGAAAATGGTATGTTTTAAAGAAGTTTCCAAAATTACCGTATCGGAATGCTTAGAGCGCTTGTGAAAGGTGAACTTTATACGAAGAAACCTTTATTTAAAAAAAATATCAATAAATTATTCAATTAATTATTGTGGAGTTGTTTGTAGAATCTGCCATAAAGCGAATAACTGCTACTGATGATACATTTACTTAACTTACTGATTAAATAGTCAGTCTCAACTTTTTCCTTCTTTTAAGAAGGAGATGCCTCCTTTCCTTACGCTTAATTTTCAACAGTTTTCATAAAAGTAGGAGGTTCTCAATGTTACTGTATTTTTGTATTTATTACCGTAAATCTGTCATTTATGACAGGTTTTTTTTTTATCAGAATGCTTTCAATACTTAAATTATTTAGTCTCATATAGATTTAATTGAAATTGGTTCAGTGTTTTTAAATTGAAGTCAAAATATCCAAAATATTTACGATAAAACAGGTAGAAAAAAGTATTCAAATTATGCCTATATTAGACAAAACATATAGCTAAGTTAATAATAATAGTATTTATCTCCTCATATTGAATTCCAGATCAATATTGTACAACTGATGAAAAGTTTAGTTCTTTTATTTTCACAGAAATCAAATGACACTACTTACCACAAACTGTTTGAATCGATGATAGCTGCCAAACCATCAGTGTTTGCCGAAGACAACCTTCGAGGAAAGGAAAGGGTAGTGAGCAGTAAAGGAAACTATGCCATTTTTATGGAATCGACCCAAATAGAGTTCTACACTAATAGCCATTGCGTACTAAAAAAGGTTGGCTCTGAACTGGATTCGAAAGAATACGGCATCGCATTTCCAAAAGGTAACACATATGTATAATTATTCAAAAGTTGCCTAGAAGAGATCACTTTAATCGATAATAATTGTGGTAAATTCGTTTTAAGTTGATATTATTATTTTTCTTAAAAATAATATACCATAACTTATTGAACTACAAGAAATAATAAGGTGTAAGTAAAGTAACAAATAATTTCTTATATGCTAATATTAAAGTTGTATTTAAATAATTTTCTATCTATATATTATGTAAAGAAAACATCTGAAAAGGCTGGATTGAATGCAAATACAAATACAAATCATTTATTGATAACACCAATTTTACAAGTCAAATAATATATTTTATCATTACAAAAGTATATGATATGTATCAAAGTCAATTTTCAATTATATTTTATTCTATTCTAGTAATACAATATCATTACAATAGTTCCTTAGAATGTTCCTGCAATAGACGATAAGGTCTGCATCCAAAGGCTTTTTGGATGAGATACTAAAAGATGGCATTTATGTCTGGACAGTTTTGTGAGCCTAAAGGCAGGTTTAAAACTGTAGGTTTTTCGTGGCTTGAATTTTCTCGACTCTAGAGCTTAGCCATTTAGCTCATGCAAAAATTAAATTTGCAAATGTTTATTAAACGTGCTTACATTTATGTATTAGAAGATGTATTTATATTAAGCTTTGTTTCAGGGTCTATGTTAAAAACTCACGTCGACTATGCAATATTATATTTACAAGAAAATGGAACGTTACATAATTTAAAACATAAATGGTGGGTGGAGCTAAATCCGAAGAGTGATGAATTCGAATGCGAGGTGAGATATACATAATCATAGTAGAACTTCTTTAATCATTGACGTCCTAGTAGGCATAATAGTTAGCATGCAGGATTGCTAACCAGAGGGTCTCAGGTTTGACTCCAGGTTCGGCCAACATCTGATGAACTAAAATTGTTAGCTGTCGGTCTGAGTGTTAAGCATGTATTGATTGATATATAGTATTTATATATGTATATGTATATCAGTTGGGTTAGCATAACACGAACTAGAAATATTTTAATATGGGGCTAACCAGCCGTGTGTGAAATGTGTTTTTATTTTATTGTTTACAGATTTTGTACAGCGCACATTTAGAATCTTAGTATACTTTTTATAATAAAATATTTTATTTCATTAGTACAACTAGTTTGGATTTGATTGGTTTGTTTGATCTACCTTTATGATGATAAAAAGGGTTTTAATAGATGATGAAGTAATAATGGCCTTATAAGTATTAGGAAATTAAGTATATGGAGTGACGTTGGACTGCCTCCATCTAGCTAAGGGATATCGCCCGGACATAATATGTATGTTGTGTCCGGAGACAGCCGTGCGACAGCCATGTATTGTAGCTAGGACCAGTCGTACGCGCGTTGCAAATTGCTTGCCCATCGAAAAGTGCTCATGGCTATTTTTAATTGAATAAACTTTTAATGTTTTTTTTTCATCACCTTCATACTTTTGATAACCAAATGAAATTTATTTCACTGATAGTATTTAATACACAGAATATGCCTCGGTATGCTTGCCTACTCATTTCAGTGTATAACTACCTGGCAAGCAGGTGTAAACAGGTAAGTCAAAATTCATTCGATTTTGATGCGCTTCATAGGAGTTACAATGATTCTGAACAGTTAGACTGTTATTTTTATTTTTGATAATTGTAGCTAAATTATCATTTGACTATACACGAGCATGCGCAAAAAAAAAAAAATTGCCATGAGCACTTTTCGATAGGCAAGCAATTTTAGGCATATCTTATATATAAAATTTCCGTGTCACAGTGTTTGTTACCGTACTCCTCCGAAACGACTTGACTGATCTTTACCAAATTTTATATGCGTATTCAGTAGGTCTGAGAATCGGCTACTGTATATTTAGAAATAATTATTTAGGCAAAACAACGTTTGCCGGGTTAGCTAGTTTGTTTATAAAAAATACTTAATAGAAATACGTCTCATCTGGTTATCAGATCGGTGAAGGACGATCTTCACGGGCTCTTAGACTATAGAGCTCTGATTGGTGGCGGGCAGTGAAGTGTGACAGAGACGCCACAAGTACCAGTATGTCATGCTTGTGAGATTGAAAAAAGTCCTGTCACTAACTTGCAGATAGAATAGTACTTTTGTAACCATTGTACCCTAGTATCATTCAAACGCAAGTGGAATTATTTTCTTGTCCTTCCTTAAAAAATTTACCTTTACAGGATCCAGCAGATAAACAAAACGATAACGGGGCGCTCAAAATGAAGAATACGAGTGGTATATTCTTAGTTCTCGGCACCGGAGGCATCGTTGGTCTTATAATAGCTGTCGTGGACTTCTTGCTGAATGCTGAAGACATTAGTGTGAAAGAAAAGGTAAAACAAAAAAATACAATGCAGTCTGTCTTAAGCGTAAAGCTATATAAGGCTGGCTAAGAAGAAGGCTAATAAGATCTAAGTCATTCTTCTTCTTCGTAATCTAAGTGGCCAAGCTCTGGTGTCGAGAGTTTTCTAGCTGCCCTAAGGCTTCTGACTTGGCTAAACCGTTTCTTGTACTAAGACCAAAAGCCGGGACCAACAATTTAAAAGTGTAGCCAAAGTAAAACCGTCTCCCGGTAGAAGTCAGGTGAAAATGTCACTTTTAAAACGACAACATTGTACATGGTCACCCATCTAAAACATAGTCCGCATCAACTGTTGCTTAGCTTCGATGATCGCGTCGATCAGCTTAGCTAGCCGAGCTACAAGCGCTATGTCTAACTCATTAACATTTTGCACTTATTATTATTATAAAAGCCTGTTTAGTCCCATTGTTGGAAAAGGCCTCCCAACTTTCATTCCATTTGTTCCTAGCGCTTTTATGGACCAGTACTTTAGGTGTTTGTCAAGCTCGTCTCTATTTTGCGCTTATACTTGTTTAAAAAACACACCTTAGGTACTTACTTTATACTTTTACACGAAGCGAGTCACGTCGCGGCATTGACGTCTATTTAAATTGCAGGTGTCGTTCAAAGAGGCTCTGATAAGTGAATGGCGAGCTTCTATGGATCCGAAGCAGTTACACCGGCTGGCCGCCCCGCCCAGGTCCGCTCAGCCCTCCACGGGGTCACCGTCGCCTGAACGAGAGCGTTCCCAATCTCGTGCTGTCTCTGTTCTTAGAGCTGCTTCGTCTTTTATTAATTTTGATGAGATTTATTGAAGTAAATTCTGTGAGATTATTCTTCAGGCAGTGGTCCCACCGGCGACAATGAACGAGAAACGAGTAGAACTAGAAACTTTAAACGAGTTGGCGATCAGCGGGAAGCGAGTGCAGTTTCGATAGTTTTGTCGCCGGGATATAAGCGAGCGTGTAAGTGCGACGAGCGATTACTCGCGCCACTCGCCTCGTGCGCCATTCAATGCCGCACTGTATAGAAATGATGAAGCGGGCGAGTATCACTGAACGAGTATTGCTGAGCGAGTTTATTATTAAAATGTCGTCGCTTAAGCGATAAAACTAGTAAAGCGAGTCGTCGCCGGCAGTGTGAACAGTCAGCGATCAACTATTTGTATGTGCATCTCTTTTATTTACACGGAATGTTATACTCGTATCTATTGAACGTATCTTGAGCGAGAAAATAGTCGATAGCTAACCGTTTACTCACCGTTGGTGGGACCACTGGCTTAGGCTTTATGTAGGGTATAGTTTATTTATTTATTTATCTTGCTACCATGCCGATTTGCATTGACATGTGGTCTGTTGAAAAGGGTGCAACAAGAAGCAACAAACAGCAGGGCTGGTAACGCTTGCCGTAAATTTAGTAAATAAACTTTGGTTGGTTGTTGTCGTTTCGTTAGATTTGACAATAATATATATTTAATTAAAATAATAACTAGAAAGTTATGTTTTATTTCGGACATGACAATAATGTGTATTCTTATAAATATTATTTGACTTACCATAAAATATATTGCTCTCATGTATAGAAACTTTATATTAGAATATACGAAAACAGATACTGCATTATGCTGTGCTAAGGTTAATTACATGACATTTGTAAGCTAACTCGTACAAACTGTATTTAGCCATAAACCTAAACACTAATACCAAACGCTTTGAAATTCATGCCCTAAATCCAAACACCAAAACCAAATTCCATCAAAATATTTTTGATATACTATACCTTACATCTTTAAATGAGCAATTCTTGTATATCTATATAATATAATTGGAATCTCAGAACCGGCTCCAACGATTTTCATGAAATTTAATGTATAGGGGGTTTTGGGGGCGATAAATCGATCTAGCTAGGAATCATTTTTAGAAAATGTAAAAAAAAAAAACCAGGTCATCCAGGTACTGTAATGTAATCATAATAGATTTTACAACTATTTTTCAAACAGCTACTTGAACAGTTCAATATGGAACAGATCAGCAGCAGACCGCAGCACTGAAGACGCTCGGGATGGGTTGGATCCTGACGCTGTGGAAGACGGTCGCGAGTGCTTCACTGGTTTCTCTGTCTCCCAGAAGCTGAGGGCAAATGTTAGCTCCGCCCAGAAGGCTTCCGTCTGAGTCATCTGTTATACATAAACTTAGTTTTATAGACAGTAAATCATTCATTCATTCATCAATTCATTCATTCATTCATTCATTCATTCGTTCGTTCGTTCGTTCGTTCGATCGTTCGTTCGTTCGTTCGTTCGCTTGCTCGCTCGTTCGTTCATTTATTCATTCATTCATTCATGCATTCATTCATGCATTCATTCATGCATTCATTCATGCATTCATTCATGCATGCATGCATGCATGCATTCATTCATTCATTCATTCATTCATTCATTCATTCATTCATTCATTCATTCATTCATTCATTCATTCATTCATTCATTCATTCATTCATTATTCATTCATCATAAGAATACTATATTCTAACATGTATAGTCACTGATAACTAACACAAAATCATCGGTGTCAAATTCAAGGACTGTTGGAAGTGGTGTTCCAACAGTTCATCAGAATTGTGCCCGAGAAAGATTCGCATCTATGCATGTTGCTCGAAGCAAACGCTAGGGGGCTTCGTAGTGTTACCACTGGAGAACACGGAGCGATCCATCAAGCATCGAGGCTAGGCACCTAGTGTTCTAGTGAATAAGTATGCTACATAATATATACATTGAAGATTTCCCGTAAAATAGGGTAGCTTCAGTAGTATTAATCTAGAATATCCATTATTTATTAACGGGCAGGTGTGTTTTGACAATTGAATGAATTTGAAAACAAATAATAAGTCAGACAAAGTGTACGTCAAACGTCACGTCGAAGTCATTAAACTCTCGTAGCTTAGACTCTCCCGCTAAGAACGAAGGAGATGCCTCAGAAATGCTCCTTTGCGAAAAATAAGGTAAATACTATAGTTACCCGTTGTTCAACAGCAACGTCCCTAACGTTCCACAGGAACTCCAACAAGCCAATGAAGGCTGCCATGCCGCAGCCTATGCCCAGCACTACGAATACTCCGCCCACGTTACTCACACCGAGCTCGGCTGCGCTCCCGCCTTCTTCTTCATCTTCTTTCACCTGTATACAAGTTCCAATAAAATTAATCTAAAAAATATCGGCTACTATTTTTTTACGCTTATACAATTTGGAACATTGACCATTTTTACAAAATATGTGCTTAACAATATGTTTCAGCAGCCTTCTTGATAGTCAGTCATTCCAGACTAAACATGCTTCACCTAAGGCCAGAGGGTCTCTAACTCAAGTGGCTACCGGCTCTGCGATATTTAAACGGATTTACGAATACCATTAAAATCAAATATATGAAACTGCTGCAAACTTTTGCCTTTTTGTGGGCACACAAAACTACAAAAAGAACTGTTTAGTTGAATTATTTTATTTTGTGATAAATAGTCACAAATTAGCCCAGTATAGAAAATTCACAATTCATTTTAAAAATCAACCGATGACAGCCTTAAATAAATTTAAATTAGCCTCTTACTGTAACGTCATACGAGTGTAAATAATATTCTACCACGAATATTTTCAATGATATGATACGTGTCCCTTTCCACCTACTACAAAAGGAAGGGACAAGTTAACGACGATCGATCTCCAAGGGATCATAACGCTTATTGGACACAAACGCTGATAAACCCTTTCTATACAAAGATATCGCATCATATAGCATAAAGCATAATTTAAAGTCGGAATTCACCTCAACATGAGGAACATTATTAGGTACAAAACGAGAAATGGGAGGACACTACAAGGCTATTTAAGCAATTAAACCAATGTATGAATGGGATTGTATGAATGATGTGTGTAGAATCGTAATATACTAAGGAGAACGTAGAAGATATATTTATATATATTAACTAGCTTACCCGGCAAACGTTGTTTTGCCTTATTAATTATTTTTATTCTAGTTTCTAGACAAATTCTAGTATAATTAAAATGTTACTTACTTATTATAAGTGTGTATGGTTTGCGTGAAATGGGTATGGAGCGCTATGAACAAACGTTATTAAGGAAATATAAAAATAACAAACGCCAAAAAATATTATGTTTAAGTTTTTATAGTTTATTACCTAAAATTACATATCACATATTAATTACGACAGGAACAATAACAAACAATCCTCCTCCTCGCGTCGTTTTCCTCACTGCTGAGGGTCGTGACCCCCGCCACGGATCATCTTCTCCCGCACGATCTTGCGCCTTCGACTCCGGTCACTTGCCGTGTGAATGGCTTCATGAACTTTTGTTCCGAGTGTGGTGCGAATCTGGTCAGTCCAACGCACCGGACTTCGTCCTCGCGGTCTTTTACCCTCGATCTTGCCTGTGATTACTAGCTTCTCAAGGTTGCTCCCATCTTTACGAGCTATGTGACCGAAATACTCAAGGACTCTTTGTAGGCAGATGGATGAAAGCCTCGTCTTGATCTTCAGTTCCTTGAGTATTGAGACATTCGTACGCTTTGCTGTCCAGGGGATCCGCAGCATTTTCCTCCAGCACCACATCTCGAAAGCATCCACACGTTTACGGTCATTAGCTTTTAGTGTCCATGTCTCGGACCCGTAGAGAAATATGGAGAAAACCAGAGCCCTCACGAGCTGCTGCTTGGTTTTCCGAGTGATGTTTCTATCTCTCCATATATTCTCCAGTTGTCCCATGGCACCTTTGGCCATTCCAATTCTGCGTCTAATCTCAGTTTCACACGAGCCTTTATTGGATATGGTGGAGCCCAGGTATATGAAGTCGTTAACAATCTCAAGGTTCAGTGTCCCAGTGAGCTCCAGTTTGCTAGTACGGTCGACTACCATCACCTTAGTTTTCTCCTTATTTATATGGAGGCCAAGATTGTTGCTGATGCGCTCCATACGTTCCAGCAAGCATTTCAGTTCGGCTTCCGAGGCAGCCAGAAGAGTAGTGTCGTCAGCATACCGTAGGTTTGTCACTTTCACGCCTCCGACGCTCACACCACCCTCCCAGCCATCTGTGGCATGTCTCATAATGTACTCCCCGTATGCGTTAAACAAGATGGGAGATAGAATGCAGCCTTGTCTAACGCCCTTCTGAAAGTGGAACGGTTTCGATATTGTCGTGTCAATTTTCGCCACACCGTGACTCTTGACGTACAGTGTCTTAAGGAGTGCAACCAGATGCTGCGGTATTCCCAGTTCCGTCAGAATTCTCCACAATGCACTCCAGTCTACGCAGTCGAAAGCCTTGCTGTAGTCCACGAAGCACATGACGAAAGGGGAGTCAAACTCGTAAGCCTTCTCGATGAGTTGTCTAACGTTTAAGATGTGCTCACGAGTGCCTCTACCCTTAACAAAACCAGCCTGCTCCTCTGGTATCTGCCAGTCCAGGAAGTGTCTAATGCGACGATTAATAACGTGTAGAAGAACTTTACTGGCGTGTGATATTAAGGAAAGTGTTCGGTAGTTGTCACACTTCTTCGTTGATCCTTTCTTGTGCAGAGGAATGACAGCAGATTTGGCCCAGTCATCCGGCCACGCTCCACTACGCCAAATATTGTTGCAAATCATGTGCAGTGCGTCGACAGCTTCATCACCCAAGGCTTGCAATGTTTCACCTGTTATCATGTCAAGACCAGGGGCTTTCTTCGGCTTCAGCAACTTTATGGCAGCTACTATTTCAGTGCGGAGAATATCAGGCTCAAGGTCAATAGATTTCCAGTCCGTTTGGTTGCTATGTACTGTAGTACCATCGGGGTTCCTGTAAAGCTGTTCGCAATATTCCCTCCAGCGCTCAGCAATGTGGTCAAGCTCGTTTATAACTTGGCCATTCGAGTCTTCTATGACCCATGTTTTAGGTTTAAAACGTTTGGCCAGCAAACGGACTTTCTTGAAGAGATCTGCACATTGGAGTTTGTTTGCATGTGCTTCCACTTCTTTACAGATGCCTTCTATGAATCTATTCTTGTCTGCCCTACATTGTGCGTCTATGCGTTTGCATATGTTAGAGAACTCTAGGGCTGTGTCTGGATCTTGTAGCCCTTTTATCTTTAAATCTTTCCTCTGCTGAATGAGCTCCCAGGTGTTCTTGCTGATGAAGCATTTCCTACTGGAGCTCGGTTTTATGCCAGACCTCGTCTCTTCTAAAGCGGCTGTTATGTGACGTTTCAGCTTCATCCATTGGGTGTTAGCGTCGTTGGGTGGCCCAAGTGGGTCTTCAATCAACTTCACCTCGACGGAATCACGGAAAGCCAAACGTTGCGAGCTCTCCAGGTGACTTGAATTTCTTAGAATTTCTCTCCGCCTTTTCATGCGTAGAGAAAACTCTGCGACGAGTAAATTATGGTCTGACCCACACTCCGCGCCGGGAAAGGTTTTTGCATTTTTGACTGATGACTTCCAGCGACAACTAATGAGTATGTAGTCAATCTGATTACGATGTCGGTCGCCAGGAGATTTCCATGTGTAGAGTCTTCTAGGGTGGTGCTGAAAGTTGGAGTTCAGAATATTTAAGTTCTTTCCTACACAGAAGTTTATCAGCCGCTCGCCTCTCTCATTTCGTTCTCCAAGACCGTGTTTCCCGACATGCTGGCGGATGTGATCATCAGCCGTTGTGTTTCCGATCTTGGCATTGAAATCACCGAGTATGAGGGTGATATCCCGACTTGGAATCCTATCCAGAGTATCCTCGAGTAATCCGTAGAAATCGTCGATGTCCTCTTCTGAAGATTGTGCTGTCGGTGCATATACTTGCACAATGTGGACATTACACGGTTTGCAATTCAGTTTGAGTGTCATAATTCTATCAGATATAGGATTATACCCGAGGACAGATTTGTTAAATTTGGACGGAACCAGGATGCCAACACCGCATGTGCTCATGGTGTCTGACCCCGAAAAGTAGAGGGTGTTCCCCGCAGTAGTAATGAAATGGCCGTTTCCACGCATGTGCGTTTCGCTAATACCTAAGATGCAACAAACAATATCAATCTTTTAATGCTATAGTGTGAACCTTATCCATAGCACCAATTGCCTTTTTAAAATGCGCATTATATTCAATATTGAACTCAAATTGGAATGCTAGACGCAATAAAAATCTTTTTAAAACAAATAACCGACTCCAAAACCATATCTATTTAATAGTGTATATTTTAACAAACTTTAATTTGTTCTTCTTAGATGGCACCGACGCCAAGAATACAGGATAAATAAAACTTGAAAATAGCATTTTTATAAGTAAATCAAATAAAGCCTTCGATAGTACTTATGTGTAGGCATAAAATTATTTTTCATTTTTTAGATACAGTTAAAATTTATAAATGTAGGTATGATTTTGAAGTCTGTTATTTGTGTAATACAATTTCATTGCAAATTTTTTAAGGTTAGTAATGATATTTTTCCAAAGTTTTAGTATTCAAAATTTTTTTGCGATTCCGTTCGAGCTGTTACCAAACAAATTACATAATATCTGTAGTGTCATAAGCTATGACCCAAAACGTCCTAGGACCAATCGCGAGCGAAGCGAGGTGGATGCGAGCGCAGCGAGCTATGCGCGAGCGAAGCGAGCCCGAAAATTTTTAGCATAATATTTGTTCGAGCCGTTTGAGTATAAAGAAGTCCAAAGCAGAACAAATAACATAATATTTGTAGTGTCGTAAGCTATGACCCAAAACGTCCTAGGACCAATCGCGAGCGAAGCGAGCCGGATGCGAGCGCAGCGAGCTATGCGCGAGCGAAGCGAGCGCGAAAATTTTTAGCATATTTGTTTGAGCCGTTTGAGCATAAAGAAGTCCAAAGCAGAACAAATTTAATTTCATAATATTTGTATTGTCATCATCATATTTGTTGAAAATTTTTTGCTCATACGTTCGGGGTCTAGTTTATTAGTACATCAAATTTTATAACTTATTCTACGTAAGAACTAAGTGATCAGGTTCATATATGTTATGGTGTCGAGAGTTTTTTAAGCTCCTTCCTTAGTTTAACGACTGTTTGTACTAAGAGGACCTACAATTTAACGTATAATCCGATCCACAGTAGCGCACAGATGAAAATATTTTTTTTTACAACAGTCATGTGCAGGAGAGGTTATGCAATAAAGCGACTTACACGCGGGTGGAGCCGCGGTTAAGTTTATAAGAAAGTTACATTGATATAGCAAAATGATAATTGTTAACAATAATACTACATACGATACATAAACAATAACGAAGGTCGAAATTTGTGTAAACAGTGAGAGAAGTCTGTGAAGAAGAATTTTGTGAGTAAAACAGGAGACCGACTTCGGTCTATGGCATAGTGTGGCATTTCACTCACCAGTAAAGTAAAGGCGCGGCAAATTTTAAGTATTTAAGATTGGTAATACTAAGCGTATGTATATCAGGTTTAATTTTGTGAGTTATTTTCTTCAAAAAAAAGATTTTTACTCGAAGTACAGTTAAAGACACTATATTTGATCAGTGATCAAGCGAGATGAAAAATGAATAAAATACTAAAATTGCCACAAAAAATAGGGGTTGATGATAAAAAAGTAAAAATTTTGGGTTGTATGTATTTTTTAATGCCACTTTATATAAAATTCAAATAAAAAAAATTCGTCGAAAAAACAAAAATATATTTAAGGGTAAACAACCCTTATCACTTAGGGGTAAAAACGTTACACAGTAGCCGATTCTCATACCTACTCAACACGTATATGAAATATGGTAAAGATCAGTAAATCCGTTTCGGAGGAGTACGGTAACAAACACTGTGACACGGAAATTTACTAAAATGGCCATAAAAAAATAGGGGTTGATGATAAAAAAGTAAAAATTTAGGGTTGTATGTATTTTTGAATATCATACCATAAAAAAATAAAAAATAAAAATTTTGACAAAAAAATGAAAAAAAAAATTGAGGGGTGGACCACCCTTATTATTTAGGGGTGTGAAAAATAGATGTTAGCCGATTCTCAGACCTACCCAATATGCTTACCAAATTTCAGAGGAATCGGTCAAGCCGTTTCGGAGGAGTATCGAGACTAACATTGTGACACGAGAATTTTATATATAAGATAATAATCTACATTTTGATTTGACTCTTATAACAAAACCGAGTATCTAAGTCCTCTGTCATGGCATCAAAATAGCTTAAAGCACTCGAGAAGTTTCAATTATTTTCACCGCTTTACAATGCTTTATTAAGTAAAATTTATTCTTAAACTCGTACTCGTAAATACTTTATCTATAAGATGTAATCTACGTTCTTACCGGGCAGGCATTCGGGTCATCCTGTGGTAATTTCCACCAGCGATTCTTTAGTTCGACCAGTTTGCCGCTCTCAGCCAGTTTTAGAACAGCATTATCTACTGGCGTACGATACGATGAGACTGAAAAGAATTAGTTATTTGCAACTGGATTTTAATAAAAAACTTAAAACACTTCTTAGTGTCTACATGAAAACCGTTTGCAACGATATAAAATGTCAGATAAATTTTAATTTACGGAAACTACTGATGAAGAACTGAAAACTTTAGGTCATAGTTTGAAAAGAGGTGCCTAATGAAAAGATATACTTATACAAATTGAGTGAAAAGTCAATTCAAATCAATATATTATTTTATTGAATAAATGATAAATATAAATAAATATAAATTCAAATCAATTTCCAATATTCTTCATTTATTTATTTATATTGCTAGTGTACATAAATATAACCTAGCAATTTGAGTGGTAAGTGTGAGTCCAGTCACGACAGTTAAAATGCCTTGATAAGCACACGCTCTACATTCTGCACTAAGCGGATTAAATATACAAGCAAATTCAGCCGCTACTCTAATAGAATTATTAGACAATGCATTTCAAGCGTAACAAAGTTTACTGTTAGTAGGTAAAAATAACATAGATTGTATAGATATTATTTTAACATTGTATCAAACTTCATAAGTTACAATAAATAGTATAGGTACTCAAACAAACTTTGGAACCGCCAAACTTTGGAATTCTTAACCGAATTCCCTGTTCCCCAATGACTACAATCTAGCGATTTTCAAGGCGAGAGTGAACTTGTTCCTTCTAGATAGACGCGATCCACTGTAGACCTCAATATCACTTACCATCAGGTGAATTGTGGTCAAGCGCTGGCCTATTCAGAGTAAAAAAAGATATACTTACAGAAAGGCATAGCAATGCCATATCCCTTCGAATCTAGTTGGCCTCCAACCTGAATCAATGAACACTCCCTTTCAAGTTGGTATTCAATAGCTGAAGATTCCATGAAGAAAGCATAATCCCTCGTCTTTCTTTTTACACGATCGACTCCTACTTTGTTGTCTTTGACAAAAACAGACGGACGCGCAGATTCCATCGTCGACCACATTTTTTGGTACAAAGAGTCGTTGGAGTGCTGAAATGATATCGTAATATATTTTTTTCTACTTGTAATATTATTTTTCGTATAAGCCTGGCCAGGTTCTGTTGTCGAGAGTTTTCAAGCTATCTAAGGGCCAAAGACTTATCGACTGCTTTTACTAAGACTAACAGCTTTAGTAGCGTATTATTTCCTTTAATCTCTAGAAAGTGGCATTTTACCTGGTCTACAACCACATTTTAAATTGTAGATTTTGGTTACAAGCAGTCGATAAGACAAGCCACTGGTCCTTAGGTGACTTGAGAATTTTCTACAACAGAACCTAAAACCTCTAGCTTATACAAATAAGTAAATATTTCTTCTAGTTGCATGAATTTAATTTCAATCATTTCATTCATTTAATTAAATCTAAAAGTCTACGACAAAGCCCTTCATGATTTCATGATTGAGGTTAATACAATTTTACCTGAAAGAAAGAATAAGTAGACCCATCCAAGACTGTTCCATATTTAATCTTATTCTGCACTGACAGATCCTCGGCACTTTTGATAGAATCGTCCATGGCTGCGTTGGTAAGGAAAGCAGCCAAATTGGCCGTGTAAGATGAACACATGATCAGGGCGAAAAACCACCACATACCGCAAACCCAGCGCGTGGAATATCCTCTGTGAAATACAACGAAGTAAACATGTTACGATAATTATGTTTTGATTTGTTTTGTTATACCTCTCGTATACCTACATACATAAACTTCTTCATATAAATTACTGACTAAGTTCTGGTCCAGACGTGGCTTAAATACTGCTTGTATTAAAACTATCAATCAGCCGTGATTTCCAAAATTCATTCGGCCGATTTAGCATCTAAAATTGTTCGTATCGAACATTACTGAAATTTAGTGATCTTCTGTAAACGTTTAAGAGGTCCGTCTCTGTTGATAACATGTCAAAAGAAGCACGTGAAATGAAGAAGAATTAAATTAAGGGTTAAAAAAAACAACTGTGTACTCATTGTAATCTACAATGTGTGATGTTAATGTGAATACTGATATTACCAGTTATTTCTATGGCTCAAATTTGTACCAATATAAATTGGTTTTTATTGTGAAAATTCTCAAAAAGACACTTTAATACATTTTGCCAATTTTTGAGGTGATTATTTTTTCTATATATTAAACCATACTCACTTGGGTAATATATCGGAGCCCTGTGTCATTATAGATCCCATAGTCAGCCAACACGAGTTTTTTATATGCCAAATATTTTCCAACTCTTCGGGGGATTTGTCACATGGGTGAGGATTTTCCCAGTCGTTTGGAGCGAGTCTGAAATTACCACATCACATCAATTTACATTAATACATTTAAGTCGCGGCTTGTGTGATTTCTTCGTGTCAAAAAGAGCAGTTTCAATTCTGGTTTGATATAGAAACAGCCACATTTATGTTGAAACTACTAAGATTTTGGAAAATCTATAGAGTCGCATGTCTTACTAAAACCACGTTGTCAAGCATGAAACCACTAATCAGAAATAAATACATTTTATCTATTACATCTTGCACCAGTGACATCTTTGATAAATGTTCAATTACAATATGCCCTTGTCAGAAAAACCAGTTACAAACTAAAATAAAATATAATCAGCGTCTTCAAACCACATAATGATAAATTAGGCTCTGCTTTAGTAGAGAGGCAATGATCCTCGATATATATATCTCATTCATTATAAGCTTAAGCAGCCCACTATACGTTCCCACTGCTAGGACTTCCCTCACGAGAAGAGAGATATAGGCCATAATCCAACAAGCTGGCCAAGTGCGGGTTGGCGGATGACACACATCTTCGTATATTGTAGTCCTCAAATATGCCGGTTTCCTCACGATGTTTTCCTTCACAGTAAAGCGAGTGCAAATCCACACATAACCTGAAAAAACAAGTCATTGGTGTAGGGCCGGGATCGAACCAGGGGCCGTCTGATTGAAAAGCAGACGTTATTACCACCGAGCCACACTCGCTTTTCATTAACAAGACCAAACCCCTCAAGGCGTAAAAATACCATTTCATTAAATACCAAGACTCACCTCGCCAGTATATGAAGTAACAAGGACACCAACAAGTATGCTCCGGCCATGTAGATCCACACATCGACAGAGAACGGTGACAAGAACGAGAATAAGTTAGTTTCTGCCTCCGGAGCTTGCGAGTACAGAATGCTAATGCCCAGAGTCATGAACGGGGTAGTGAAATCTACAACCGATCTCCGCTCGTAAGTGATAGTCAGATCGCAAATTGCCAAGTCGGCTTTCTGGAACGTAAAAGTTAATGTCAGCTTTGGAATGGGACGCGAGTGATATTTTAAAACATATACAGCACGTTACGAGTATATTAAATTAAATAAGTAAAAATCCTCATAACAATTTTTCTCATTTGTATTTATATATAATATGTATGTATGTATATGTAGTATATCAGTTGTGTTAGCAACCATAAGACGAGCTAGAAATGGTTCAGTATGGGCTTAACCAGCCGTACGTGAAATGTGTCCTAGTATTTATTTATTTTATTTATTTTATTTGGGGGTCTTCAAATCTAGAGTAAATAGGTTCCTTCTAGGCAAGCGTGTTACATCTTAGACCACAGTCAAGCTTAACATCAGGCTAGCTGCGGTCAAACGTAAGCCTATCAATAAAAAAAAAAAAACTATTATCATATATGAGATTAGATTGTAGGGTTATTGGTTGACAATTTCATAGGAGGATGCACATTTTTGTCTGTCACGCTCTATTGGGATAAAACTTGGTATGAAGTTTTATTATTTTTGGTATGGAGACCATGGTTTACATACGGTCTATTTTTATCCAGGATTAACGACTATCTGTAGCGCGTAACTAATTGGATTATTTTATTCTTGCATTTTCTTTATCATCTTTCGCCTGCTAAGCAATGTCTTCAATTTTTTTTTTGTATTTGTATGTTATTAAAAATAATATCTGACGGAAGACGATAACATATTTATTATTGAGGTTACTCTAACTACTCCAACTTAAAAGAAATAATTTATGGTACGGTTACTCACTGTATTACAGGTTGATTCATTTCAGTTAACTTTACAAAGATTTGCAAATATATTTTCCATGTATTGATAAAATAATCATCCTGTATCACTACACTGTGGAGATGAGTACCGTAATCTATGGTAATTTTGGTGGCACGTGCGAGCTTAGAATTTAATCTAGGCATTACCAATGCCTTCTAGGTATTATCCGCACAAAGTTTAGGTTTTTATGATTATTTGAATCCTTTAGCCTTCGGTTCAATGACCATTATGAATATTATTAATATTGACCAAATTAAGGAGCAAGCGAAAGTCATGCCATATAGGGAGATCCATGATAGAAAGATCTGGATAAAACTCTAGAAAAAGGAGCCACGGTCTTACATACTGATTTATTGGTAATAATAATATTGTAAAATTAAGAGTAGCCTATGTGTAGCCTAGTCCATCTCCATATCCAAATTTTCATCTAATCGATTCGATCGCTTGAGCATGGAAGAGTCCCAAAGACTCACATTAAAGTTGGTATATTTGTGCTAGAACAGATACAATGTCTCGCTATATGTATAATCTTACAAATACATACGCGATCTATAAGAAATCTTATAAGTCCATTCCACTCCTGCGTCTTCTTGTCAAAAGATCCGTAAGCGTTTTTCGGTTCAAGTATTATCTCGTAATTCACATGCAGGATTTCTGTCAATATTTCGTGGATCAAATCTTTGGAGTAACCTTCGTATCGGTCATTGCCTGTCAGCACTTCGCCATCTTTAGGTATCTAAAATTCAGTCATAAATCTTTCTATTATAATATTTCATGTCAAAAATAACCTAATGAAAACCTACAACTACAGAAGTAACATGGATCTGTAACAACTGGAAAATAATATCAGCTAGACAGATTGGAAACTTAGCAGATATGGATATTAAAATAATTTAAATATTTTTTTTAAGACTAATACTGTGGTGCATAATTAATTATATTTGTATTTAATAAATACATATCATTAAAATATAAATGAAAACAACTTTTACTACATGTATTAAGAGACTAATCACTTTTTTAAGATCATTTTTAAAACTGTTGTCAAAAAATAATGTGCAGTGTGAAGCTAACTAATCAAATTTCTTGTCTATTATCAGTTAAGACATCGTCTTCTTTTTTCATTCCCTAAAGCAGTTCAAATACACCAGTAATACAAATCTAGGTGCCCTATTTCTTTCCCCTACGGTATCGTACCTTTTCCATCAAGTACGGTTCGCCGATGCGTGATACGACTCGAAAAGTCTTATTTTGCCATTTCTCTGCCAAACGGTCCGATATATCATCACCTCGCAAGTATTCGAAACCTGTGTCTGCGTTCCACTTGGCTATTCTATTGAAACCCACGTTTGACAGCTCCATGATTTCCACGTTGAAGTTAGTCCGTTCTCCTGTTATGTTGTCCACTATTATTTGGTCGGTGATTGCGGATATTGGATTCTGAAATATGATTTTATTTAAATTATTTTTAGTGATTCAACGAACTTACTTGATTCAAGTTCGATGAGAATTATGCGAGTTTACCATTTTGTTTACATATCGCCTCGAAAGTTCATTTGATCATTAATTCTATGCTATCTATTATTATAGACTAGGGATTCTCTACCTTGGATAAAAGTGACATTAACTCGTAAAGCTATGCCCTACTGGTCAAACGCCTAGTAGTACAGTATACAAAAAAATGCTTGTCTTGAAAATTATTTGTAGTTTTTTTTTCAGACTAAGAAGTTATAAACTATGTCCCATTGTTATGTGTGGCCATTTGTTATGCATTCAATATACAATTTTGTTTAAAATATGAACGTTTAAATTAATAGATGAAAAAATAAATTTATAAAATTATTTTTTTTTATATATTTTTATTTTTCGTACCATAAAAGTAGAAGCTAGCCCGTAAAATGACCGTACGCTGTTACTAACTCTAATTTTCTTACAGTAAGTAAGTGGCTAGTAAAAGCTTCGCCAGCCTCCCACTTGTCTTCGGATCCACATTCAATAGGCTGAGCCTCTATTTTGAACTCTTCAGGTGCGCTTTCCACCGCATCCGCTATCAACCTAGCCGCATCGCTGGCTAAAGCTACTTCCACCTAAGAACACAAAAACATAGGAAATTCCAATGATACGAGATACATGTTAGAGACAAAAATTAGAATTATTTAGATTATGTATTCAATATTTTTTTATGGCAAATTTCACAAACGGCTGGTTAACCTCATACTAAACAATTTCTAGTTTATTTTATGGCCACTAACACAACTGATAATATATATGACGGGACGGCAGGGCGTTCTTCCTCGTCATCCATTTTAGTTGCAGATGTGGGTAGCGTGAGTATTCGGGCGTGGAGAAATGAAAACGTGGCACTCAATTTATAATGACGGTATATTACAATCGAATCACTAAATATAATCGCAGGCACGTAGCGCTTGCGCACGATGCGAACCGATCGCTGTCTCAAATCGAACTGCCGCTCCGCGTTCCGTGCTAGCGCTGGCTGTTGCGTCAGAGCGGGCCTCCGACGTTAGTCACAAGTCAGTGTCAGCTGACACTGACATCGCAACTCGCCCGCTCTTCAGATCGAACGCGCCGTCTATACAACTGATATATTATCAGTTGTGTTATATTACATAAATACTTTTATTTTTGTTTTTTTCTATGATTTGTAAATATTTGGTGGTGCACACGCAGAGGGAAGCTGATCTTGAAAAGAATAAAGGAATTAACTTAATGGTTACAAAAAAATAATGCATACATACAGTGATTTCATGAGTTTGACTCGGTATTTTAACGTTGCTGTTTCCACGTACGGCCCAATCAGCCAAATAGGAATTAGTTCGAGAGTCCGAGTGATCGAATATCCGTAAACAAGTGACGTTAGACAATCCGTAACGGAGCTCTTTGAGGTCCAACGTGTGAGCGTCCAAAGACGTAAGAACGTAGCTCTGGAAAATAATATGTTATTTATTGTATGATAACTAAACAACTATCTATTGTTATAATACATATGATAGTGCTAATAATAATGATAGGCTGGTATTGCTCGTGGTGACTGCTTGCTTTTCAAAAAGGATTACTTTAAAAAGGGTTATTTTAGCTTCTTCTTCGTAGGTATAGTAAGCCGCCCGAAGGCCTCTGCGATTGCTTGTACTAAACTAACGAGACCTACAATTTAACGTGTCATCCGACCCACGGTAACACCCAGATGGAAATTCCACTTTTTAAAGATAGTCTTGTGCATGTTCACCCTTTTACAGTTTAGATAAAAGGCAGACTATGAGCTTAGTAAAAAATAAGATAGATATTTTTTTTATTGTAATCTAATTGCAAATATTTATTTGAAGAAGGAGGCAAAACGACATTTATTGGCATCCTAAAAGTGTCAAGCATATCTTTAACTATTGTAATGGCACTTGAAGTGATTCCTTAACTTGGTAGTGCCTTATGAAAGAAAAAACCCGACAAAAATTGTCATGAAACGACAAATGACAAGTCAATGGAGACGATATACTGTAACACATTTTGTTACACTACTCTCGCAGGCAGCAAGCAAGCCCTTAAGGCTTAAAATATTATTGTTTGCATGAAACTGAGATCCGCAAATAGAGATGTCAGGCTAAATAAATATCAAAGTTCAAACTAAGTTTCCTTTGTAATTAAATAGCTACAGAGGTAATAACTAACTATAAATCCTATAAAGATGCCTGTCTTGTTGTACAAAACTTAGCACTGCTACAAGTTTTTAATCTTATAAGGTGGCGATTCAGCGGCACACACGACTAAACTTATTTAAAAGAAGCCCCGCCCCGTCTCTTTTCATCTTAGGTGGCCAGAAAGAGACGGCACGTTCTGAACCACAGACAAAACAACTAACGTCAAATATGGAATATGTAGGTAGTTTTAGAGGTGATACAAGTGAGTGCGGACTAAAGTCGCCTATATTTTCTACATTTGACGTGATTTTAGTTGGTTTGACTATGGTGCGGAACGTGTCTTTTCCTGGCCACCTAAGATGAAAAGAGACGGGGCTTCTTTTAAATAAGTTTAGTCGTGTGTGCCGCTGAATCGCCACCAACTATAACGCTGTTAAGTAAGTAAGATGGCAGATTAGCTTCTACAGAATGGGTAAGTACAGTGACAATCTTAGAGCTATTACAATACTTAATACTCGTACTTAAATGTGTTTAAGGCGGTGATACGAGTAAGGGCAAAATCTTGAATTAACAGTTTTTTCGTTAAAAATCATAAACGGTAAAATTGAAAAAATAGCTTAAAGAACGTCTTAGGAATATTTATCTTGGTACCAATATAATTTATCAATATGGCAAAAAAAAGCATTCAAAAAAGAATTTTAGATAATTATTTTGATCCAGTTACTTCTCATTCATAAGTCTGAGTGGTCCCAAAATATGTATAAATATTCTTAGAGTTGTTCTTTAGACGGTCTATAAGCAATTTTTTTTTAATTACCTTTTATGATTTATAACAAAAAAATAAAATAAAAGGTTTTACCTCTCTTCTTCTTCACCTTATCCTTTTTAGGTGGGGTCGGCACAGCAAATCTTCTTCTTCCACTCTCCTCTATCAGACGTCATCTCCACACTCAATCCTTTCTCTCTCATGTCTTCATTCACACACTCCATCCATGTCTTTTTCGGGCGGCCTCTTGCTCTTCTTCCTTGCACTACCATTTCCATACATCTTCTAGTGACATGCTTCTCCTCTCTACGCATCACATGTCCATACCACGCTAACCTTCTACTCCTTATTTATTCCCTATATCGCCGCAATAAAATTAAAGAAATAAGTGACGACCATTATGGTTTCACATGTTGTAGTTACCCCTTACTTAACAGTTTTACGAGCCAAAATCACTATTGTTTATATAACAAATACTCATATTATAAGATTAAGTGGATATGTAACTTTTCCATTGAGAAAAAGTTTTACAAGGGCGTAGGTTGATAGCGTATACATTTCTGAGTGGTATTTTGGGTAACCTTTAGGCTATTGTGACTGTACCCACTCAGTTTAGCGGCTTTCAGAATAATTATGTTGATAATATTACGTTATGGTTGTTGAAGTGTGAATAAAGTAAGAATTTGGTGTTTTAATTGCTTCGCTTGCTAATTGCCATTTGTTCTGCTTACTTTACTATTTTAAGGCCAGTCTTTGGATGGGTGACCTTGAATGGGTGATGCAATGCACGGATTGTCGTTTAAAAGGCGGCATTTCCATACTATGGATAGCACGTTAAAATAGTGGTCCTGGCTGTTAGTCTGAAGCCAAGTCAGAGTCCCTTGAGCGGCTTGAAACACCAGAGCTTGGCCGCGTAGCTTATACATTCACTTGTCTAACTGCTTTTACTAAAGCTTACAGCCGGGAGAATCTATAATTATGTTCTGAGTTAACAGTCATAATTTAAAAATATTAGTAGGTACTAGATAAAATTATAAGTCATTTTTCACGGTTTCGTTAATTATACCATATTAAGTATATATTGTTTCTAACTAAACTTCTTATCAAGTTTACCACATTCGTGAACGAAAAGTAAGAAAGTTGAAAGTTCATTGAGTAGGTGGTTGTGATGATTATCTTCTTAAATTATTATAACGAATCCAAACTAAGACGTTTGCTTAATAGATTAACGCCTACATTTGCCATTAAAATATTACTCATTATTGAATACGTTTTTTCATGAATTGCGGAGCTAAGAGTAATCTTATTATTTCTTCTTAGTATTCTAGGAAGTCTAATCTAGTGGGGTGAGCACAGTAAACATTTTCTTCCTTTCTTTTTTATCAGCCATCATCTCTATACTCGTTACTTTCTCTCTCATGGTATCATTTACACATTTCATCTATGTCTTTTTTTTTTTTTTTTTAATCCTTGATAGGTTAGCGTTTGACTACAGCTAGCCTGATGTTAAGCTGCACTGCAGTCTACGGTGTGGCACGCTTACCTAGAAGATACCTATTAACTCTACTTTTGAAGGCCCCCGGATGATACCTCTCAGGAAACAGAGACTCAGGTAGTGAGTTCCAAAGCTTCGCAGTCCTAACAATAAAGGTCGACGCAAAGCGTTTTGTACGAAAGTTCGGAACTTCAACTCTGTATCGGTGTCTCTTCACTGTCTCTCTGCTCGTTCTGTAGTAGAACGGAGATGGTGGAATCAAATTATGAAGTTCCATAGCACACTCCCCGAAATGTAACCGATAAAAAACCGACAAACTAGCAACCTTGCGTCGGTGCTCTAGGCTCTGAAGTTTCGCCTTCGCAACGCAAGAATTGCCGATGAGCTTCTTAGCTCGTCTCTCAATGGACTCAAGTGCTTCTAGCTGATATTTGGCAGAACCATCCCAAAGATGCGAACAGTACTCCATGCACGACCGAACTTGCGCTTTATACAAGGTGAGCAACTGTTCAGGCCTGAAGTAATGTCGCACCTTTGAGAGGATACCCAGATTTTTTGCAGCCACTCGCGCTTTGGATTCAATATATGAACCAAAATTGAGAGACGAGGTCAGGGTGATACCGAGAAGCTCTAACTGGTTGTCTTGTGGAACTGGATGTCTTCCTTGGTTGGCCTCTTGCCCTTCTACCGTACATCTCCTAGTGGCATGCATCTCATTTCTTTGGCTTACATAACCATACCATTCTAACCTTCCTCTCCGTAATACGAGTGTGGTGGTATTAAGAGTATTTGTTGTCAAATACCCAGGTCCTAAATTCTCATAACAATTAAATACACTAACCATGTAGTCTGCAAAGAAGTTAACTTCATTGGCTTGTCGAAGATAGTCCATTACTCTTTCCGGAGGGCAGTCTAGAATAACTCGGGTCTCTCCCATAGCTTTTAGAGATTTCATCAGCGTGCGGTTGTCTTCGCCAGGTTTAAGCCTTTTGATTCGTATCCTGACACCAGGGTTCGACAGTTTTAAAACCTCTTGAAGTCTAATTAGTCCTGGAATTCGAAAAAGTTCTTTTTTGTGTTCTATACATACCTGAATTAATTAACCTCTTATGCGCTGATCTAGCGCAGTTTGATCTTCCTTGGTGTAAGTAATGGTAAAAGCTTTTTAATACCACTTATATATTTATTAAATAGCTTGAATTTCAGAGCTCAGCTACTTATCTCATAGTAAAAGTGATGAATGAAAGATTTTATTTCTTTTAGTGCAGAAATCACAATTTTTAAGACACCTAAAAACGGCGTGTACTGTCTCCGGTTCATATTTTAAATATTATTATAATACATGCGTAAATCTATAAATTTATATTTTTAGACCAAAGGCCCACGGATGTCAAACTTACGTAATTTCATGAAATCGCTTGCTTACGATAGTATGGTGAGAATTTAGACCTTACCGAAATCATCATCATAAAGCAGTGTATAGGAATTCCAGTCACTGTCCTTGATAAAAGACGCGATAGCTTTAGACAGCGCCACTGCTTCTGGGTACAAATTGATGGAAGGCGGACTTGGTCTCTCGACTCCTCTTGGTGGAGATGGTTGCCAGCCGGCCTGGATAAAAAAACAGATGAAAAAAATAAAAAAAAAACAGCCAAGTGCAACTTGGGCTCGCCTACGAAGTGTTTCCGTACCATTGTCTACAAATAATGGTAAACAATAAAACACTTTTCTTGTGTGGAAGTCCATTTAAATATTTAGTACCTACCTGGATGACATTATCTATACAAAATTTAGCATTGATATCATGTCACAGGGGCCCACCGTCCCATTAGTATACTATCAAATCAAATCAAATCATTTATTAACCTTACGGCATCGCACCGTACTGGGCAAGTCGATTTACAATTATTTATTACTAAAACTTAATTTATATACACATGCATCATATATATTTATAATAACATTTGATATAACATAAAGCTCTTATAAAATCTTTTGGCATCTTTCAAAATTATAAAGAAGGAAAGAAGGAAGATTCTGTAATTGCTTGCGACATAAATTCGTTTAGTGAAAAGGTAGAAAGGGTGCTTCACAAAAAGTGTTTAATTTTGCATTTAAAATCCCTATATGGCAATTCTAAAACGCTTCGTAGCAACTTATTGAACTAACAAATTTTGGTATATAATCCTTGTTTTTTAATCTTACCTAGCTTATTATAACTAGGATGCGGAGCTCTAAAAATGAATGTCTCTTTTTTTAGACAGAATGAAGCATTATCGATAAAATCCGTTCCTACACGTGGAACCAATCAATCAGTGAAAGAAAGTGGCAAAAGTTCCAAGCATTGATAAAAATAGTTCAGGAAATACCGGGGAAGTTTTAGAAGTGTGTCAATAGACTGTTTATTAACTTGTTTTACGAAGGTGAGTTCTCTCGATCCCGACTCTGTTTATTTGTAGAAAAGTTGTCTATTATGGGCAGGTAAAGGGAAAATAGGGGAGAAAGATAAAAGGAAAATATTTTAATATAGTTGATTTTCATAATAAAATCTATGTGATGTAATGTTTGTATGTAAGAATAAACTAAATCTTATATCTTCAAATGAGCAATTCTTGTATATATAATTGGAATCTCGGAATCGGCTCCAACGATTTTCATGAAATTTAGTATATAGCAGGTTTCGGGGGCGATAAATCGATCTAGCTAGGAATCGTTAAAAAAAACCAGGTCATCCAGGTACTAAGGTAATTATAACAGGACAAGGACACATTTCATAATTTTATTACAACGTATAGCTCTTTCTTCTTTTTTGAGCTCTGGCTAATGTGTTGTTTTCAAATCACGAACCCTCTAATCTATTATGAATGAAATAACGATATATTCAAACGAACATCCATGAACTATACAGCTAAACGTGTATACAGATATCTCTACAAATACACTGAGATGTAAATGCTTGACTACAATGATCTCGTTGGATCACCATACTTAGAACGTCCAGGTTATGGTGATTCTCTCTTCTGTGTACGAATATAATGTGTAGTCTTATTAATACACAAGCAATTGCCTTATAGAAATTTTCAGTAGCATATCCCACTCGATATGAATTCAATCTTCACAATCGGATGAAACTAAAGCTTGTGCCTGTGGCATCCGTAGAACGTGTATGCAAATCAATCCAATATGGACGTTACGTATGCAGCTCGGAATTCCGTCTCTTCGCCACGCGGCCGGTATTGGACTAAGTATTGGAAATCGTTCATACTCGTACGAGGATGGGATAACCAGCCGTGGTGATATATGGTTTTGTGAAGCCTTTGGTTGCGTGACTGAAACGATGCATTTGTGTCAGATGACCTTAGTAATTGTCTGAGGGAGCGAAGTGTATCATCATACACTGGTCAAATTTCCTTTGCTCTTATGCTGGAGCTTATGTGCTGGAAGCATATATAGACTAATTTTGATAAAACTAGGTATTCTCGTTCTATTGTAAAGACAAGGCTCAACCACTAGCAGAGCAGTCATAGAGCATAGAGAAAATTATGCCAGTGGAACGGTGTGAGCGGACAATATCGGGACTCAGATGCGATGGTGGTGCGATGCGATGGCTTTCTCTCACTACGTCATTGACATACGTAATTTACTCGTATGTCTCTTTCACGCATTTCCTTTGCACTCTGCGCTAGCATCTTTAGCAGCCTTTTTAGCGCTCCTGCGGTCCAGTCTCGGCTTTTTATATGTACCATGAAAAATTGATAGTATAATACCCCTTTAAATATTATTTGTTATTCATTACTCACGTAAATATGTGGTATATTCGCAGTACGACATTTTCCTCCTACCGCTGCAGCCGATACAGGATCGCTCGGACCGAATACTGCGATCACGCCTTGTCCTATTAGCTCGCATGCTGTCAAAATATGTTAAAATAAAAATCAAAATAAATCAATCCAGAATTTTACATTTTTTAGAGAGGTATGAGTAAAAAATTTGCTAATATTCTTCGGTTTATAACGGACTGTATATATAAATTAACAAAATTAGGATACATTTCACACACAAGCTATTTAGCCCCATCGTACCTAAACCAATTCTAGTTCTTCCATATACTAAATACATAAATACATTATATCGATACATATCGAACACCCAGATCGATAGCTAACAAATTTAGCTAATAACCAAGATGTTGACCGTGCTGGGAATCGAACCCAGGACCCTTTGGTTGGCAGTCCGGCAATGGTAACAAATAATAGTAAATATGGATCACTTCAGAGAAGGTACACGTGTTAGCTTTCCTATTATCTTTTACTACCGTACATAAGTACGTAAACGGCTTCCTATTCTACCAGGAAATCTTATTTTCGCGTAGAACATATTCTCCGTTATATAAAACCAATCTGGTTTAGTTTCTCCTTTCAGTATAATTTGTTGTCGTCAATTTCTGATTTTAATAGTCAAACTAAAGCTATTCTTTTACATAAGTGAATAAGTCGCATACCAAGAAAATGTACAAATAATATACGTTCGTATTTTTTTTGTATGTAACACACTTACCTGCCTTGGAAGCCGCGAAAGAATCTCCGTAAGGTACGTATAAAGGTCTCATGACAAAGTGGTAGTGTTCACTCTCCATTGATGCTCGAGCGAGGGCCGATGCGAACGCCACTTCAGATAAGGAGTTCGGTGGAAATATCGCACCTGGGAATACACCAGTAGTATACATAAATAAATACTCCACTAAGAAATGTATCTACTCGTTTATTGAAAATGGTTATTCCAATACATTTGCCAATAATAACACTAAACGTTCGTTCAAAAATATGTTTTTACGACTAAGGTCGTATCGTAACACGACGTGACTCGTACTAGCCAATTCTTCTTCATTTCAGTCGGATAAAAATATGTAAAAGTGCTCTTATGTAAAATGCAGATAGTCTTATACTTATACTAATTATTTTAGGGGACAGCAAACAGGTTCTCATTAATCACATACGAACTTTTTTAGGTCAAATAAGTGCTTGTTTATTTCATTTAGACATGAGGCAAATTCATCATTAAGCCTCGTGCTAAAACTGTTATGAATAACGAATATTTCAGTCTTTGTAAAAACGTTATTAATTAAGTCTTACGTTCGAAAGACGAAAGTTCGACGGCCAGTAGGGCCGTCACTACCGACTAAAACCTCTCGGTGTCCCATCTCACGACGGGGGCAGGGATGCAGGACCGCTTCGCGCATTGCCGCTGCTCTCCCCGCCCAGGCCGCTGTCCGCAGTTCGAGCGGACCCACACTAATTACCTGACTAATAACCTGGTAAACGAGTCTGTATATTCCTTGCTCGCAAAGTGTCCTTTCACTATACTATTTTTATAGTTTCTCGTAAGCTTTATTATATAGGTAAGTAGGTATGAACTAAACAAGTACAGTATGGTTTAAAGAAGTACAGTATACCGATGTAAATATTCTTGTTCGTACCCATATTGATGGTTGTTTTCAAAGTCTCCAAATTTCTGAAGACGGCGCCTGTGTCTCCGAGGGTTAAAATCAGGACTACAGTCACGTACCTTCCTGCAAACAATGGACAAAATTAGTTTTGGGCGACTGAAAGTAGATACTTGCATAGGTATGTATAACTAGTACATATGTACGGGTTACTATTATTTACAGAACTATGTTAGCAAATGAAAATATATAACTAATGCATGCGAATTGTTTTTTAGGAAATTGGTTAAATGAAGGCTGCGTAGGTTCCTATGAACAGTAACGTATGTGCATTATTTTATTTTATTTAAAGATTGATGGCTTGTGGTTGACCATGTGTAAATGTGGAAGCAAATGCTTAGTGCCGATATTTGGAGCGGTTTCCACTTTTTCCAAGTCATGAAATATCAAGTCAAGCCACAAAAACTTCCAAGCATCTAAATTAAAATAAAACACACAGACGCTTTAAAGTTTTTAGATATTTATGTAGATTTTTCTACTGCATCAAGGATGATGTTTACACAAACACAACACATGCAAAAAAAAAGTGTAACAATGGTGTTTTTAGTTACTCTAACTCAAGCAATGGGGCGTTAAGGAGCACGGTTTGGGTTTATTACAGTTACTTCAAACGTAGCGAGTACTTGCCTCGTGACAACAACATTTTAAACTTGTGGGATTCAACACAGACGAACTGTAACAATGGGATTTGGCACAGCTGTCGTAATGTTAGTTCGCGAGCTGTTTACCGAAGCTTCGCTAACAGGCGTCCATATTGCGGCTTGTCGAGTTTTACTTAAAAATGTAATTTCACCAGATCACGCTTGCATCGCCCCGCGCTTTTGTATTCGAGCTTGTTACATCTACTCTTGATCTAAATGCTATTGGTAAAAATAAATGTGGCTCTGTGTACGCTTCTACAGAGTTAGTATTAAGAACGGAAAGAATTGGAATACTTTTTCATCTTGTCCGTCTGAGATAGGGGTCAAAATATTTTATGGTGTCAGGAGATTTCAAGGGGCCCAGAGGCCTTCAACGTTGCTTGACAGCTAAATAATAAACTTACAGCCGGAACCTACAAATTAAAGTAACATTCGATTCACGGTACAGCACAGATTTCAATGCAACTCTTTAAATCTTACATTTTATCAAATCGACTATTAATGTGGAAATGTAGCGAAATTTAAAACACGATTTGCATATAAAACCTCAATATATATGCGGAAAACCCTTTTGAAATTGTGTTTTTGACGTGACAACGTCTTAAATTAGGTTGCGGCTGGGAGTCACTTATGAAAAAGTGTAACGTGTATGCCTTGCGTCTCTCTCCCACTCAACTATGATCGGTCTGCCGCGCGCGCAGCACGCGGCAGACGTTGTCACGAAAATCTTCGCCCGTAAAACCGACTTTACAGGCAACCATTTTTTTTGTTTAGGTTTTTAAATGTTTCGAGTTAATTAATAAATTGGTTTTCTTTTAATATTATCTTTTTACGACTCCAGAATTTACCCTGTACATAACGTGCGCTGCGTGGCCAATTGCACGACAAATATATTAATAGATCTAGATAAATAGAACAAACAATTTATAGCCCACCCGGTTGTCATAAGCGCGATTAAATTTGATTTGTCGCTTTTCGATAACCTGAGATACGCGATTTCATTAGCAAAACCCCTAGAGCCTCTAATTTGGGTCCCAGAATTGCGAGCCGAAATCCGAGTTTTACGAACAAAAACACGGATAATAAAAGCTTCGAGGTAGTGACAGCCTAAAAAAGTTTAATTACCGATTGGTTCATAAAAAAGAACGTAGATTCTCCTCTAAAGCCCTTGTGCCAAATTCCAATCTAGTCGAGACGAACAAATTTGGTTCTTTTGGGATAATCTGAATCCAATACGAAGCCAGAAAAGAGTTTGAGGGTACTTAAGCAAATTAAATTACTTGTATAAAAGTTACGATTTTATTACCTTCCGATGCTGACGCCAGGCCTTTGGTGTATTTTCTAAAAGATATTTTGCAAGGAAAAATTTACAAGCATTGACTTTAAAATCTGCTTCAAATAATCATTATTTGAAGCTGATTTTGAAGAGGTGATCAAATAAAACAAGAAAATTATAAGAAACTTATATGTATGGATACTAAAAATACAAACCTCTTTTTATTTGTAAATAATATTACATAATAAGACATTTAGAGAGAGACATTAAGGCGGGTATTAGTAAGTGATGGGCACATTTGCACCAGGGGCGAGCAGGGGCGGGTTATTTGATTAGTATTAGTTTTTAATATGTGACATGTATAAAATGAATAAAATAAAAAAAACTGAATATGAAATGGTGATAGAGTAGGTACTCGTAAGTAGTGCATCAGTAACAGGTGAGCTTCGTACGTCACGGTCAGTTGGCCACAGTCCAGTCTCGTGTCCTACTGCTACCAATCCGCAGCGGACACTGAAATGACTAGACTAGCGCTTGTGGCTCAGCTAACTAAGGGGATCTGACGCGATCATCAAGGTTAAACAACGTTCGATGCGGACTGTCTTTGGATGGGTGACCATGCAAAGACATAGCCATCTTTTAAAAGGTGGCATTTTTACCTGGACACCACCGTGGGTCGGATGACACATTAAATTGTAGGCCCCGGCTATTAGTCTTTTCAAACAGTCGTTAAACCAAATCAGAGGCTTACGGGCGGCTTGAAAGCTCTCGACACCATAGCTTGGTTACTTAGCTCATACGAAGACAAATAATTAAAAAAGAGCGTAAAATTTCAAACAGTATTCGCAATTAATCGTACCATTTTATTTTTAACTGTAATTTGCAAAGCACGCGTTTTATGTAATTGAAACTGGGCAGAGAATAATATTAATTAACTCGGCATTGTGTTCCGAAGCATGGCATGTGAAACAAGTGGCTGGGTCGAGTATGTTTAATTTAAAATAAATAAAAGCTCTCGTGCCTACATTTTTTTTAAATTAAGCAACGTCAGCTTTATAAAGAAAGGGTTTGAATACGTCAATTTAGTATGTTGAATGTATAGTTAAGGGTTTTAAATATGGAGTAAATAGCTGTATTGATATGTATTAAGTACAACGCGTGACATGGTGCATCCACAATTTTATAATTAATTTTACGTTTAGGTGACATGTTGTATACACAATTTTATAATTAATTAAAATAATTTTGTAACTTCATTTTATAGTCATACAATTTATGATTCTTTCAAAAATGTTACAGTAAATGTAACATTAAATTACTTGAATACGAGTATACATATACTACTTCTACTTTTTGAAATAATGAGTAATTATAAATGTGTGTCCTTGTGTTTTAATTGTTAATACTCCTAAACATTGCCTACATGGCTATCATAATGACGATTTTAAATATTTTATTATATGTACATATAATAAAATATTTAAAATACAACAATGGTACGGATTGTTGTAGGATATTTTCTGACTAAATCCATGAATGCATGTGGATTAAACAATTAAGCGTAAACACGCCACGGCTACTAAATCTTATTTTTTCATCTTTGTCTGGGTCTTAGTAATTTTTATTAAACATCATTTGAGTATATTCATCTAATTCCAAGTCAAACGTTTATAAAAAAAACCCTTTTTTATTGAATTGTTTCGTTTCAAATAATTGAAAAATAAATAAATGTTTTTCAAATAAAATAACTGATAATTTATACGATGATTTAAACGTAGAATTGCAAAGAACAGAAATGTAACTCCGAAATAAATCACATCGTAATCCTGGCTCGAAAAAAGCAAGCTGCGTCATCAATAAACGATTTACAACTCAAAAGCCTTCAAATATATTTTTACAACGGCCTTTTTAGGACTGGATTAGGCGGATTTAAAATTTGCATAAACTCCTTTTATCCTTCCTCAGTTTTGAGGATGGGAGTCAAAACTTAATGTGAAACTCTTTTGGGTGGCTGAGTTTATTTTGATGTGAAATTTAATCCGAAATTTCGAGTAAAATAGGGATTAAATTTTTTTTCAAGCATCGTCTTCCTTCTTGACATAAAATTAAATATAATTTGTAATCCTTTTGCTAAATGAATAAAAAAAATCTGCCAGGTCAAAAGAAAAACATATTAAAGCAACATATACTCTCCCTTCTAAATAATTTAAGTATAAGATCTAGTTTTTTATATCCTTTTTCGAATTTCGGCCAGCTAGGTCATAACATACTTAAGAAAAACTTATTTAAGCTTATTATATTGGTTTTTCTAGACTACCAACAGCAGTTTTACTTTCACAACTAACTCCAATTCCAGTATGTATCTTCACTTATTCACGCTGAAATATGTACGTCTACTAGATATACGACTGATTACAAACTTGATCTCTGCGGCAAACCTAGGTTCCCACTCACAAGAAATTTGAAGTTCTAATTAATCTTCTTAACGACTTTAGTCAAGGGGCGCAGCTTCTTGGTCGCGATTTGGTATATAACGAATATTAAAGACAAAAGTATTACATTTCATCTTGCTAAATTATAGATTATAGCAATCATCTAAATAGGTTAGTGTTAACAACAATTAATTTAACATCGAAATAGGTTAGTGTTAACAAATAAAAACAGCAGCTTAAAACTAATGTTGCTGAACGATTGAACTTCTATTTTAATTTAAAATTGTAATATTTCAGTATTTTGAGTAACGAGAAATTCCTATTAAGATGCATATTTATATTTAAAGACAACACGCGTTCATTCGCAAGGATACTGAAGTTATATATGTAAGTAGGTCAAAAACACGTAGAACAATTCTCGGTTCTCATAAAGGATTTAATAAGATAAGCCGCCAACTTAGCGTTCTCACTGCTGGGACTCGGGGCCTTATCTCCCTAGGAGAGAGATATAGGCCACCTCACTGGCCAAGTGCGAGTTGGCGGATTACACACGTCTTCGGGTTTTGTGGCCCTCAAACGAATCGGTTTCCTTTCGATGTTTCCCTTCACCGTACAAGTCATTGGTCTAAAATAGTAAGAGCGCTTTGGTGTAAAAACTGTTGTAGCTATTTAGTTGAATAAATAAATAAATAAATATTAGGACACATTCACACACGGCTGGTTAGCCCCATACTGAACCATTTCTAGCTCGTATTATGGTTGCTAACACAACTGATATACTACATATACATACATACATATTATATAAATACATATTTAACACCCAGACCCACAGCCAACAAATTTACTTAAGCACAAAGATGTTGACCGGGCCGGGAATCGAACCCGGAACCTTCTGATTAGCAGACCGGAATGGTAACCTTTACGCTAACGAGGTCGTCGAATTAATTGGGCGGCCTTCTTTTTTTACGTGAGGAAATGCCATTACGCATCCCGCGCCACAAGCCTGGGCTCCAGGGCCAGAGGGGCCGTCACTACCAACTAAAACCTCACGGTCCCATCCCACGACGGGGGCGGGGATTTTTTTTTTTAAACACTTTCCACACACGGCTGCTCAACCCCATACTGAACCATTTCTAGATCGTGTTATGGTAGCTAACACAACTGATATACTACATATAGTACATACATATTTTATATAGATACATACATATTTAACACCCAGACCCACAGCCAACAAATTTAGTTGAGCACAAAGATGTTGGCCGGGCCGGGAATCGAACCCGGAACCTTCTTTTGGTTTGTTTTCCGATTGATTTGATTGGGATTCCGGCATGGTAACATTTACGCCAACGAGGTCGTCAAAATATTATTGGACGTCCATAGAAAATCAGACGTCCCCCGTTTTCCTACCGACCGTCACTCGCTTTTTCCTTAATAATTTTGACAAAATAACTTAGGAGTTGTTGTATATACCCATATTGCTGCTCCACGTGGAAATTACGTTAATTTCTTTGACTTTGCGGCGGCTTACAACCCGCAACATGTGTTAGCTAATGTTACGCCCCATCTCCCCAAGTCACGTATTTGTGCCAATGGCAACTGTCGCCACTCTCATTGATAATAACAAATGCTATCTGTCTGTTCAGAATAAATAATAATTAATATATAGACTACTTTCATGTCGCTTTCAGTTTTTTTTACATGACAGGTTAGCGACATACTAAACCATTTTTAGTTTGTATTATGGTTGCTAAAACAAATGATACACTACATATATATACAAAAATAATTTATAATATTACTAGCTGACCCGGCAAATGTTGTTTTGCCTCACTTAGGGGTATGAAAAATAGATAGTGTAGCTTACATGACACGTACGTAGATTTACCATAGCAGCGCCATCTATTGATTACTTACTCAACCCAGTCGAAAGGTAACGACATCTGTTAGAATAATTTGGAGTTAACAGATAATTGTGACTGTCAAATAATAACGGACCATAATTAGCAATAAATTAAAATTGCGACTATCTCAAGTTGAATCGAACTGCACATGGTGTGCGAATTTTATTATAATCGGTTAAGTGGTTTAGGAGTCCATTGAGGACAAACATTGTGACACGAGATTTATATATATTAAGATATTATATTTAACATCCAGACCGACAGCCAACAAATTTAGTCCATCATAAAGATAATAGGCCGTGCTAGAAATCGAACCAGTGTTCCGGAACTCTCTGGTTGGCAACTAACAGTTGGGTTCGATTCCCGGCATGGCCAACATCTCTGTAGTAAACTAAATTTGTTAGTGGCTGGGTCTTACATATGTATCGATACAAAGTATATATGTACATACATATGTAGTATTGTCGTGTTAGCAACCATAATACAAACTAGAGATGGTTTAGTATGGGGCTAACCAACCGCGTGTGAATTGTGTTCTAATATAAAAAATGGAACCTTTCCATTGAAGGATCACTCTAGAGCCGTGAAGTATACGTTCAAAACACTGTCGTAAGCGTGTAGCTTATGGCAGTGTTTTACCTATTACATAATGTAGCAATGCTTGAACTAGCGCAACGAAAATATCTTGTTCAATTGTGTGAAAGGGATACTTTATACTTAGAAGGAGTAGAAGACAAAAGGTTATTAGCTGCAGGGCTTTTCAGAACACTGTCTTCTCCTAATTGTTCGTGCTTTTAATGTCACTATCTGAAGAGCAAAAATTGAGTTAAAACTCACTGTTTTCAGTAAGAATTTTTAACGAGCGACTGCTTTTAACTTTATCAAATTATCGTTAAGTTCGTAGTTGATGTACTCGTAAACCTAAATACGAGCATGTGTTGTTTCATTAATATTTTTGCGCCTAGATGTTTTTTGGAAGGAAAGGTGAAGGAAAACATCGTGAGGAAACCGGCATGTTTGAGGACCACAATATCTGTAAACGTGTGTCATCCGCCAACCCGCACTTGGCCAGCGTGGTGGATTATGGCCTATATGTCTCTCCTCGTGAGGGAAGGCCCCGAGTCTCAGCAGTGGGAGCCTGTAGTGGGCTGCTTAAGCTTTGCTAGATGTACTTTGGAAATACTCGTATTTTTTATATGCCTGCTTTATATATATATATATATATATATATATGTATATATATACATATATATATATATATATATATTCAATGTGACGGCCCTCGATTCCGGCCCTACTTACTTTCTTCCTATTATTTGTTGAATTTGCACTCGGGAGAAGGAAAACATCGCGAGGAATGCCACATGTTCCAAAGTCCACAAAATCCGAAGAGGTATGTCATCCGTCAACCTTCTACCTATGTTAAATCTAAATGATGATCTAGCATGGCAGAAGGGCATTTTCTAGTGCCCACTTGGCTAGCAACCACACTCGAGTTGAAAAATCTGCCACTAAGCAGTCTGTTCCGGCTACCTAAAGAGGTAGGAGCTCTCAAAGGAGAGCCAGTTATTTCCAGACTAGGCATGCTCCAGCTTAGGTCGGAATGTCGCCAACTCGTATAGCTATGCACCCTGCTGCTCAGATGACTTGCTGTAAGGAGTATAAAATTTTTTTTTACGGTTTTTTGATACTAACTTAATAGCTCTGTATGCTTCCAGGTAGTAGGTTTACTTATCGTAGTCATAAATGTTCAAGCTGGATATAAAACATAAAATTTTATAGAGCTACGTAAACTTGGTGCCAACTTGAGAGTGCTAATGCTCTCGCCCCTGGCTTTCAAGAGTTCTTTATCGAAAATGGCAAAAGTAGAATTGGAAAAATTTTTGATGTCCCATCTCTACGTACTCGGATTTGAAGGAGAGCGGTGTTTCTTTACCGAAAAGCTGAATGAAAGGGATAAATACGATGGATACGAGTACTTTTAAACATTTTTAAAATAGTTTTTAATTTAGTAGAATAAAAACTAAAAGCATATTAGCAAAAAGCCTGCAAAAACATAATAAAATTAGATATAAAAACGCTGCATATTCAAAAATGTTAAACAAATATTTCTCCTAACCGCAGTCGTTTTAATTATAACACGACTTGTGTGATAGAGTTCACAAGATGCTGGCAGCGTTACTCCGTTGTATAGTTAAGGTAAGTAAGTGTTTGTATAAAAAAAACTGCCACTGTGGTCTCCAAAAGCTAGGACTGATATAAAGATTTTATAATCCAGCGGTTTGCAAGACAAAGCTGAACCAGTATCATTTAGGCGTTGGCGATTTGTGAGCCAGGTGCTAGCCCTTGAAATGCGTAAAAATATATTAAATTTTAATTTAATTCACAACGAACTTTGATATATATATTTAAACACGTATTAATTCTAAAATGTATAAGATAATTTTTTCCCGCGACGATGAGAGGATGTTTGTGTATTTTTGCAAACCAATTTTTCCAAAACTTCTTGTGCGGTTTTGCGTTTTGACTTTTATGTGTACATGCACTTTGATAGCAAGATGATCTAGGAAGAAAGAAAGAAAGAAAGAAAGATTTATTTTGTGACAGAAAGAAAAACAATACATAAAAAACATTTACGTGGCACAAAACCGAAGAGGCCCTTTATACGAGCCCTCGTATCTACGGTTTCTTAACAATATCGTTGTTTTTGTAATATCATTTAACAGTTATTTAAACAACAAACAAGGGTTAATTGTTTCAAAACGCTCGTTATTATACGCTTCATATCTGTTGTACCTATTATATGATCTATATTTAAGATAACTATTGTGGGTGTTACGGTCGCAATTCACCAGGGGGCACTGCAGTAAGTATTTGTTATAACTACCTATATTTTTTATTGGGTGACGCGGGTTTCTTAAATGTTTAATTGAGTACTTCTGTATACAAGTATCGCAACTATTGGTAAGCTCAAGTCGGTAAAGAATAGTTATAGTTTTCAAAGCTTACCAATTTGAATACAAACTTCGCGCACAGTACTTCCTAGCTCACAATAGAAAGTTCCAGAACTTCCGGGGCAGCTTGGCTTCGCATAATTCAGGGTTGCCAGGTTATGTACGTTTTCTTTACGTTGAAGTTAATCTGTATTAAAGTTGCCAGGTTTATGGATGCTTCCTTGGCAATGAAGGTAACGTGTGAAAACAGGTATTTAATTAAAGGTTTGGTCTTTTTTCCAAAGACCACTGAACTCTCTCTTTCCATTTTTTCTTGATTTATATTCTACTAGATGCTCCCCGCGGTGTTACTCGCGTTTAAAAGTAGCTTGAGTTAATACAATATAATAAACCATCTTCATAGCAAATTTCATCTAAATCAGTTTAGCCGTTTGAAGAGATAGCAATAACAACACACACTAACACAAACTTAAGATTTTTAAATATAAGTAGAATAATAGAATCACTTTTAGATAGCTTGCCAATTTTTCATTAATAGCTTACAAAACGTATAGAGATGTTAAACCTATCTGTAGATTATTATTTACGCATTCAAATCTGCGATGTAAGAATGAAATTGAAAACTCGACAGAGAATATTTTTTCAACCCTAATAAACCCCGCTTCTAAAAAGTACCAAGTCCGGCTAAACTAAGGCCGAACGAAAAACTTGCTGAAGAATACAGCGCAGTTAAAACTAGGTTAGTCCGATAAACGCTTACTGTATGACAATAAATACTGGCAGTTTACCGAACCGTAGACCTCGCGAACAAAATATGTTTATTTTTTAATTCACCTAAATTTTATTACTTTACAAATTTTGTTCAACACTCCTTTTTTTTTTTTTTTTTTTTACGTGAGGAAATGCATTTACGCATGCCCACCACACCCGGGGAGGTGGGTGGGGTATGTCGGGCTCGATGCCAGAAGGGCATCACTACCGACTAAAACCTCACGATGGCCTCCTCACCGGAAAGGGCGGGGTGAGGTTCCGCTTCTCGCATTAACCCACCACCCCGCCCACCTCGGCTAGCCTGAGAGAGACTCCTCCTCAGGGGATGACTCCCCTTGCAGTGCACGTAGTGCACCGCAACCACCTCGGGGACCGTGAGTGCAATGGACGCCGGACATCCCCAGTCCGACGTCCTAGGTCCCCCGTGACGGGTCAGGTCTGTGGCCCCGTCACATGCCACTACGGCCGCAGAGAATAGGGAAAGTGGTAGTCTCCGGTTACCACTCCCTTCTCCCTGCGGCCCCACCGCGTCCGCCATCAACGGTGGCGACCCCGTCGAGGCCGCGGCAGGTAGGAAGAGCGGCGCATCGTAATACCGACACTTCTCTCCTGCCGCGGCCCCACACCTTCAGCTGCGGTGCCTCCCAAACCACACCGCAGCCCGCCTCAGTTGCGAAACCCCCCCGAAACGAGGTTCCGCAACCTACTGGTGCCACTCCATCTAGAACTTGCGTACAGGGATTACAAGTCTAGGGAGTGGCCCGCCTCAGGGACCCTCTTCGCTTCACCGTGGGTGACCAGGCCACGGTTACTGAGCCCCCCCGCCTCGACAATGCGGGGCCCCACGGGGGGGTTGTTCAACACTCCTGCCAAATTTGATTAAAATCGAACAGTAAATAGCTGTGCAACAAATTTACCTTATTTGTGGAAACTATCCCTCCAATCAAAAGTTGCCAACGACTAAAACTTCTATTGTATGCCAAGTTTCGTCGAAATTGTATATCAAGTTTCGTCAGTCATGCAGTGAGACGAAAACAAAATTGGCTGGTTACTGCAGAGACTTCGCTCACTTCGATCGCTCGGTCAATTGTAGCTGGAAAATCGTTTCTGCTGTGCTATTATAGAATAATCTGTCGGTTTCTAATAAATTGAATGTTCTGTCCACAACAAAATATAACATATTTGTTACGTAAGTTTTAGTTTTATGAAATTTATTTGGGTAAGCATTGAAATGAAATCAGGAATAATGTTTTTGTCACCTTAGACCTCAATATCACTTACCATCAGGTGAATTGTGGTCAAGCGCTGACCTATTCGGAGTAATAAAAATAAATGTATTAGAGCATATGTTTTATATTGGAGCAATACTCTTGCTCGTCGAAGTCATCTCTTGTCAGTACCAATGTAGCAATATAGCAGTCATACCAACCATAATCTATAAAAAATATTATTCTTAGTCATTCATCCAAAGCTTAATATATTTTTACTCGTCTCCGGCACAACGAAACTCTGGCCCCACGTGTGAAATGCTTAGAATTACTGGCAACCAAGGAGGCTGCCGGGACACACCGTTAGGTGATGGTGATAGATTATTTAACTAGGCTAAGCTAGGTGAGCTTATGATCTGAATTTATATAAGATCATATCAGTTTCAAGAACACAAGATATACAAAGTAAAAAAAAAAAAAACTGTTACTTCTACTGTCTGGGAGAGGCCTTCGCCGCTAAGGCGACTATTACTTAGCATATTAGAATATAATAAATCGATATTATAGTATTAAATTTAACTAAGTACATAAAGAATAGTAAAGTAGTCATTAAATCAATGTTTTTTAACAAATCTTGTAAATTTGCATGCATACAAAATATTAATTGAAGTGTAAAAAAAAAAAAAAAAATTAAGTTAAGTAAATTAACACAATTATTTTCACATCTTCAAGATTACTTTTAAATGTCAAAATATTAGTGTTTAGTATTAGTATTATGTTATAATATAATGTACTTAATTACTCAGAAACTTCAATAGCTAAGTAAGTATCGATTGTTGTATGAGAAGTATTGGAGTAGTAGAAATAAAGGCTATTTTATATTTTATTTTATAAGCTAGGTGAGCACTAAAATACTACCATCAGGGTATGGTTTCCTCGCGTGGTTTCCTTTTCTTTCATCAAAAACTCGAGCTCATAAGCGAGGATCGAATCCATGCCTTGCGAGGTGTAAGGTGGCCGCACGCCCTACTTACATAGGTGCCATCGCTTCAATAAAGTAGAATCTATGTATTTTTTCTTTACATATCATAACAACAACATGCTTTCACAATACTTGGCTGGAACATGAAAAATAATTTTAAAGTAACCGCAGCATATTCGTATTTCAGTTAAAAATTTGCTATCCTTAAAATGGTTTGGAGACTGGAGCCAAAGTAAACATTCAAGAATTTACGGTTCGACATGTTTGTACTTACATGAAACCTATTTTCTGGCACTCGCGTAAAGGGTTCCGTATCATTATCTCAAAAACGTTTATTTGTTGATCTGATTATGCTACCGTATAATTGGGGCCTCCATATATAAAGGTAAACCTTAGTAGCTATAGTATATACATACTTAGGAGTACTTATACCGCTTTAAGTGCAAGGAGAGCCCTTCGTGCCCCTGTGACCCCACGGTGGATGAAAGTGTACAGAATGAAGGTGAACAGAATGTCCAATCTATGGCAGGCGCAGGTTTGAGATGGAAAATATAATTGATATTGATATAACAGTAGATAATTTGTGTAAAATAATAGGAAATAAATATATTAGAGATAAGTTTTTAGAGTATTGTAAGAGTGTAATAAAAATTGTAAATAACAAGAATAAATAGTAAGCAATAGCAGCACTACCTACAATTAAATTTGTAGAGTAAGTGAACCAACATTTAAAATAAGTATAAATAAAGTAACCCCCTGTATATTCAATCCATCCCACAACCCTGTAAAAATTTGATAGTTAAGTTAGTACCTAGCCAGATTTACATCAAAATTGAGAACGAAAGATGATGAATGAGAGAAAGAAAAAGTATGGAGACTGCAAGTACGAGAGGCATGCAAGCGAGAACTGGTATGAAAGGAATAGTGTAAAATAGGTCTCCGACTTGTAAATCGGAGGTAGGAGGATATAAATAAGAAAAAAAAAAGTATATACATACTTAGCAACACGTTCCGCAATTTATTTTTCCTGTCCATTGTCCCCAAAAATAAATAGGCCTTTCGAACAAACAACGTACGACAAACAAACAACAACAAAATACGTATTAAGAACTATTTTGGAGGGATTCTTGGCAATCGGACTCGTATTACTATAGATGTAATCGTAAACAAGATGAAATCCGATTCAAATAAGGCTCAAGAGGACGGCGAATCCATTATTCAACAGGTAAGGGTAGATATGAAGTACTTTAGGCAGATTTCGATGGCTACCTGAAGCCTGGCGCCTTGCCAGAAACGGTTACATATGACTGGCAAATGTTTTAGCCCAGAAATAGGCGCCGACTAAAGTAAGTGGTTCATTATATGTACAACAACAAAACTGTAAGTGAATAGATAGACAAATCAAAAAAAGTTGTTTGTAACAACCCATTTAATGTTAACACTAACACAATAACATAACATAATTATTATCGTCAATAAACTTTTTATTTTTTTTATACTAGTAGCGCCTGACAAGTGAATAGGAGACAAGTATTTTTTTTTCTTAGTTTGGAACAATATCTTTATAACAGGTATTTTCTGTATTTTTTGTATATCCATTAATGTTGAATGTTTAATGTTTTTTGTTTGTATTGCCATTATTCTTTATTATCCATTCATAGCTGCAGTAGTAGCGCTTGTACCTCGGCTAGCTACTGACGCGTTCATCGAAGCTAAACATAAGACTTTCGTTTTTAAAATGGTATTTTATCTGGGTGCTACCGTGTGTCACGTATGACATGTTAAATTGTTGGCCCTGGCTGTTAGTCTTAGTACAAGCAGTCTTTAAGTCAAGTCAGAGGCCTTCGGGCGGCTTAAAAACTCTGGATACCAGAGCTTGACCACTTAGCTCGTACGAAGAAGAAGACTACTTGTACTTTCTAATAAGCGTTGTATAACATATTTTTTTGAGTTCGCGAAATACAATAATATATTTTTGTTATTATATTTACTAGCGCCTCGCCGCGTTAATCCGAGATAAAAAATAACCTACAAGTTAATCCAGGGTCTAACCTACCTCTACACAAATTTCATCTAGATCGGTTTTGCCGTTTGAGCGTAAAGAAGTAACAAACACACACATACACACAAACTTTCGTATTTATAATACTCGTATTAGTAGTAGTATGACCAGTCCAATTTTTGACAACTAAATTTTGCCATGGACAAATTATATTATCTACCGACGATGTAGCAATTATACATTTTGTTTACAAGTTAGATGTAGGCAACTCAATTTCCTAGCACTCAAATGAATTCCCGGTCTGAGGGGAGAGTGGGGGAAAGACGTGCGGGGGAATTCATTTCCTTTCGCGCTGTGTAAACTCCGTACGTGCTAGGGAGTCGTTAATTTGAATGTTGTGTGGAGTCGAAATTACTTATTTATAGACACCAGCATACATAATTCAAAAAAGTCGCTTAAACTGTTTTGTTTAGGGTTCAAAATAGGAAAAACTTTACAGTTATTGGTATCAGAAGGCAGAAGTCGACGAATTTTAGTCATAACATGCGAAATTTAGTCATACTATCAGTGCCACAAATAAGAATTTTAACAATGACGTGAAATCTAATTTGTGGTTACAGTTATTTTTTTTAATCCGACCTAAAAACGACGGACTATCATAAGCTTAAGGTTTCTGAGTGTGTGACTGAGGCATCATATCCCAAAAGGGTGTAGCGTTTTTTTTTACTATAACATCTTATGACCACTCTTGTCAAAGATTTTATTTTACAACCTTGGCCAAAAGTATTTGGCACCTCAATAAAACACGTGCACTCGTAAAGTGATTGTTAGAATTACTTTTCTGTTAGCAAAACAATTAACAACAATAAGGGCAAGGGCTCCAAGAAATCCTTCAAGAAGTTCTAAATAAACTTAATATATAATATAAACTAATATTAAAAGACTGTTTTAAACAATAGATAAAGGTTGTATTTGTAAAAAAGCTGTCCCAAAAAAAGTGATTTGAGACCTTTTTGGAAAATTGTAATAATACTTTAGTCAGTCTTGTTTCACCTCCCACGGTAACGAGAAGCGGTCGAGTCTTAATTATTCGTAAATTATTATAGACAGTTTGTGTTCCGAAATACCGAAGAGACAAGAACTTTGTGATTATTAAATATTAAATCATTAAATAAGTCTTAGTTTGTAACGTTATCGTACTCATTGTTTTATTTGCATTATGTTGTATTTGTTACACTGTCTTGTTAGAGGTTAAGTTTATTTTTAAATGCAAACAGGTTGAATTGGACTACTTAGATTCAGGCCTTGCCTAGTTAAGTAGTCACAAGAGAATATGTAATCTAATGATAAAATAGTAAATAAAATTTTTCATTTTCATTTTATTCCTTAGAAAACCGCTGCAACATGTTATTTTCGAAATTACCTCAATATGGGTCTCTAGCGAAATTATAAAAATACTTTCACTATGAACGTTTCCAACCCAAGTTTAGGTCACTACAAAATGTCGCATTACTTAATATTAAAATTTGACTAACATTTGTGTATTTGTAATTTAGCTACAAGTAAAATACATGTTTACTTCCAAATAAAGCGACACAACAATGATTAGCAAAAACTGTCGTTTAGGCATAAATGGTACCAAAGTTCCAAGGTCGGGCGATAACATAGCTTAACGCCCAGAGAATCCTTATGTTTAAATATTTTAATTTTGATTACCAGTGTTGAGTGCATGTCCGATTCAGGATATAAACCGGTGGAGAAATTATTGATATGTGTGACTTTATAATTGTTTCTAGTCTTACTAATCTACAAGCTACAACAGCCAAGCGAAAAGCAACTCAACGCGGGCAACTACCTTTTTTAGTTCTTAAAGTTCTTATTTAATAACGACATTAGGATATTATTAATGTTGTTGTCATATAATAACAGGTGATAATTAAAAATATTAAAACCGACTATTCATTGATTCTACGTATCGCAAAGTTAACTTAAAAATTTTAACTTTTTAAAAATCATTTCCAACTAAACAGTTTCTTTTTAAGTTTCTTAAATATCATATAGCAATCATAAATTTATTTTTTTAAATGTGGCATTAAAAATACATACAACCCTTAATTTTTACTTTTTTATCACCAACTCCCATTTTTCTATGACTATTTTAATAATTTAATCATTTTTCTAAAATCATTTTAAGGCAAAACAACGTTTTCCATTATCCAACGTTAATCTATACTAATATTATAAAGCTGAAGAGTTTGTTTGAACGCGCTAATCTTAGGAACTACTGATGCGAATTGAAAAAATATTTTTGTGTTGGATAGACCATTTATCGAGAAAAGCTTTAGGCTATATAACACCATGGTGTGACTAATAGGAGCGAAGAAACACAGGGAAACGTGGAAAAATCGGGAATAATATTCACCTTTGAGGGCTCCCGTTGCATGCGCTGCGAAAAGGGAGAGGGTTACAACGAACGATATACACGCGGGCAAAACCGCGGGCCACAGCTAGTATATAAAACCATATTGCATTGTGTCCGTTAAGAGTAATCCATGGCACGGGACCATACAGGGACATTACTCAACACCCGCTGTCAATGTTAGAGAAATAATGTGTTGCGGAGGTCACAAGGACGCTGCCAGAATTGCCCTAAGAAAGTTTTTGTGCAGCGTAATCGCGTGATTCTATTATATAGTAAATAAGTTTGCCTTTATAAAAATACAGGAAAATGCCAAAGTGCTTATTTATTATCAAAGGACAGTTTTTTTAGCCCTGACGCAAAGACGACGGAGTGTTATACATTTGTGTGTCTGTCTATGCCATCGTAGCTCCTGAACGATGTACGACAATAAATTAAATAGAATTAATACCAATTTTTATTCTATTTATTTTATGAAATGTGCTGCATACGCCATTTTGTGGTTGCCGCCACAAAATGGTCATTGACATATTTTTTTACAACTCCCGCAATAAGGGTATCGAATGAAAGGGCTTGACTAGTAATATACATATACTTTGCTATATTTAAAATCCAAGATTCGCGGGATTTTAGAACGTTGTCTGGGGTTACTACATTTTTAATTTGTACTTGTTTTAGGTCGAGCATAATCGAGTCGAAATCGAAGACTAGAACTACCTAGTACTATAAGTGATCTACTTAGATGTTCAATATACAAATTACTTATGGTAGTTTCATAAAATGTAAAGGAGTACAATATTTTTCTATTAGTTTTATTAATGTTTGAATATTCTATGATTATATATTATCTTAATATATATAAATCTCGTGTCACAATTTTGTCCTCAATGGACTCCTAAACCACTTAGCCGATTATAATAAAATTCGCACACCATGTGCAGTTCGATCCAACTTGAGAGATAAGATAGTTTAAATCTCAAGTTATAGTCGCAATTTTAAATTAATGCTAATTATTGTCTGTTATTATTTGACAGTCACAATTATCTGTTAACTCCAAATGATTCTAACAGATGTCGATACCTTTCGACTGGGTTGAGTAATGCGCTGCTATGGTAAATCTACGAACGTGTCATATAAGCTACACTATCTATTTTTCATACCCCTTAGTGAGGCAAAACAACGTTTGCCGGGTCAGCTAGTGATGATATAAAAACTTAACTCAATTTTATAACGAGTAAACTTGATTAGAGTATGTACTTCAAAAGTAAAAACTCCGCAAACGAATGAAAATTCCGCAACAAACCTTTTGTTCGTAACAGCTACCCTACAGTTTGCTCATTTGCTCTTAAACCTAATTGAGTTAAAGTAAGAAAGCTCGACAAAAATGGAATAAGCTATATTTTGCTGACACGGCAGCTGACCACTTGGCGGCTGGCCAGAAAATCTGCGCCCCAATTTTTGTACAACTTTTTTGAACGAATCGGGGCATAATTCAAATAGGTACACGTCCAAGCTCCAGATAGGGTTGTGCCGTTTGTCGGTTGAAATATTACTTTGAGTGGAGCCAGTTTTTAAAACTGTTGAAAGCTCACTTTTTATATTTACTTTTAGTTTTTGTGGGTAGTCTCATATACGATTCTGGAAAAATGTAGTACTACCGAATCATAGTTAGTATAAAGCGCAGTTCTTAGTAGTAAGTTGAAGTAGCATAGTAACCGTATTTGTTGATACAAAACTAAAATAAAATAATAATAGAATAAAAAAATCTTAGAAGCCGAGTTTACTTCTTGAGGTTTACCTACTTCCTGAGACTTAAGATGAGTACTAAACTACTTAATGTAAAGTTTTTTTTTCTATGGGAACGCAAGTGTTATTAAAATACAATCTTTAGAATTCGGGCTCCTGAAATTTTAAACAAAATATCTTATCCGAGATCGCTATCGCTTAGTTGTATTGTTTATTGTTATATTTGTATCGAAAAAGGTTATATGAGAAATATATAATTTACTGGAAAAAAAATGTGATTGGTCAGGCGTGCGGTCGCTAAACGTCCAGGACGTCGCTTCGATACCCGCGAAAGCACTTGAGCGGTGAAGTAAAACATCGTGAGCAAACGATAGCACGGGGGCAAATGATTTCGCCTGACTAACAACCACTTTCTAGTTCAAAATCTAAAGCCAGGCACCTAAAATAGTGTATGTCGGTAAATTCCTTAGGAGCCAGTTATTCCAGACAAGACTCGTCCAGACCCGACCTTTGACCAGAGTGTATCTATATACTCGTATCTTTTCAACATTAATTATTATTGTAACAGAAACTACATCTCGTTCTATTTTAAGCACAGTGTCTTCTAAAAATAGGCTTTCCCGGCGGAAATGTTGTTTTCTTCCAAGACAAGCAGTGTTTCTCAAAGTCTGTGTTATAATTTTAAAAATCTTTGTTTTGATCGGCCAATTACCAGAATTATAGGATCGGCGTACAATAAAAAAGGTTACTGTATTTTTTTTGCACAAATGCATGTGTACAATTAAAATAAGTACATAACTCTTTTATTCCAAGACAGCGTCCTTTGCAGTCTGCGTCCTCACCTACAACATTTACTGCGATGGAGTCTGAGGGAACCTGAAGAGAAAAAGTGAGAGAAATATATAGGTACAATTAATTACCTATTATCATACCAATTGCTATTTTGTACGTTTCTAACAGAAAGTTTGTGACAAGTTTTAATTAATTGGCATTTTACGTGATGATAAATGTGCAAAAATCTAATCCCTGCTTCCTCATTTAAAGAAGTAACATATTTATTACGTTCTTAATTGTTTGTGAAAGTTACCTATAAAATAGACTGACGAAAGGATGAATGAATAAAGCCAAATAATTCTATAAGCATTCCTTATCTACGGAACTCTAAAATGTATGCGTTTCTTATAGATTTTGTAATATACGCCAACGTCACTGGTTAAGTTTGAGAATCAGAGGCGTGGCGGGTAAAAGCTTGAGCGAAATATTATTGCAACCAGCGCTCTGAGTGAAATGATCAATACAATACTCTTGTTACATCAAAGGTTTCAAATGTTTGAATACAAAGCTTTCAGACGGAACAAATCTCCTTATCGTATTTTTTATGAGTATGAAAGAATTTGTAGGATGTTTTGTTACATTTTATTTTGATTTACAGGCACGGTAATTATTATTTTTATTTTTCCGAACCAACAATATTTTTGCAGTATAAATTAAATGCTGTATGGAACTGCTGATTTAACTTTTACTACAAAATCTATGTACCACCAAAAAATACACACATATTTGGCCTTAGCATATTATGTACTTCTCTCATTGGTCGTGATATTTTTGATTCTTCTTCTTCTTTTTCGTATAAGCTAAGTGACCCAGCTCTGGTGTCGAGAGTTTTCAAGCCACCCGAAGGCCTCTGACTTGGATTAAAGACTGCTTGTGCTAAGACTAACATCCGGGACCTACAATTGAACATGTCATCAGACCCACGGTAATGCCCAGATGGAAATGTGTTTTTAAAACATCAGTCTTGTGCATGCGGTTACCCATTAAAACACCGTCTGCGTCAACCGCTGCTTAGCTTCGATGATAAAGCCTAGCCAATCTAGCTAGCCGATCTACAGGCGCTCTTTTCGATTACTCAAATGTATTTTTTTTTAAACTAGCAGATTCAATAGTATAGTCCGAACAATAAGAAGAACACATACATTTTGACTTACAAACTTTTCTGTTTCTTCTAAAAGCCCAAACTTTTACAAAATATTATTGGTAAAAAATACATCACCTGCCAATGATGATACCTAGATTACCTATATCTAGATACTACCATAATGACACTTACTGATACACAGAATTGTAAACAGTTACTCGTATATTATACTTGTATCATATCAGTATCCGTTTACTAATACACACTACAGCTATGTTTATTTTCCTAGACAATATTTGCACATGTCCCGACTGTCGCTGTGGGAAATAGGGATGTCAACGGGCAACTACCCGAAGGATATTTTATCACATCGTCTCGGGCTTCAGTGGAAAATCGCTTATGTGCGTGAGCTTAATGGCGTTGAAAAGATTTATTACATACCCCTTCACTCTCGTAGATTAACCCGAGTAGTATAATATTGGGCATTCTGCCCCACCTTGTTGCTCGGCAAAACTCCGTTTTGCCATCGCAACATCGGTGTTGCAGAATGCCCAATATTATACGTTTGACATGTTGAATTGATTTCAAAAATATTTTTTTTGCTTTGTTGCTCGGCAAAACTCCGTTTTGCCATCGCAACATCGGTGTTGCAGAATGCCCAATATTATACGTTTGACATGTTGAATTGATATCAAAAATATTTTTTCATTGTATTTGTCAACGAAATAAATCTTAGAACACCGTCGTGATAACGCGCTCCAATTCAATGATCGAATTAACGCGTGTGCGTCTCATAGTGGTGGTCATAAATGCTTGTGTTTATATTTAATTTACTCATTATAAATCAAACCTACGCGCATCAAACATGAGATTCGTTAAACAGTCACAATCATTAATGATAAACACTATATGTGACAATATTTCTAAGAACGTCATACGACATGGAGAATTATTACCTAACTCAATTCGATGCATTATTTGTGGACCGTCAAGTTGCGGAAAAACAAATTTATTAATTGGACTTCTTATACACGAAAATGGTTTAAAGTTTCAAAATATTTACGTTTATTCAAAAACTTTACACCAACCTAAATACATGTTTTTGGAAAAGGTTTTACAGCATGTGCCTGGCGCATCATTTCACAAATATCAAGGAAGTGATGAAGTTTTAAAAGTTCAGGATGCTAAACCTAACTCGGTGATTATATTCGATGATGTTGCTTGCGAAAATCAAAATAATATGCGTGATTACTTTGCCATGGGTAGACACAAGTATATCGATTGTTTTTATCTAAACCAAACCTACAGTAAGGTACCAAAACAGCTAGTGAGAGATAATGCTAACTTAATCATACTATTCAAGCAAGATGATATTAATTTAAAACATGTTTATGAAGAACACGTTAACACTGACATGAGATGGCTTGATTTTCGTGAAATGTGTTCTAAAATATGGAGTGATGAACCTTTTAGCTACGTTGTGATTAATAAAGATTGTCCTAAAAATAATGGGTGTTACAGAAACAAATTGGACACTTTCGTCGTTTTCGATTAATAATTCAATATAAATACTATTGCCATATCTGAATCATATTTAAAGACCATTATCTTCTCTAAGTATTTATTCTATATACAACTCTTACTCGAATACAACCTTTTTAATATAATGGAAACACAATTAAAAAGACAAATTGTTGATGCGGCAGAAGCTGTCAAAAGAAAAGTGCGAGAAATGAGAGATTTTGAAAATGATAAAAATCAAGCATTGGATTCAGTTTTTAAGCCTGTAACAGAACCTCTTAACCTTATAGCTAAGAATAGTAAGCGAGCCAAAAGTATTTTACCTGACACCAACGAATATATAAATATTCCTTCTTTTGACAAACGAATATTGGAGGATGACATTAGTATAAAAAATCATAATGCTAGTAATGCAGATGAAAACGAACCTGATATCGTTAGTAACACTTCGTATGAATCATTTGATAACAATGAAGACAGCTATATATCTTCCTGGTCAGTTTCTACAGAAGCGCCGTTAGATGTACCATTTGGTGTACGTATTGTAAACAAGAAATTAATGCTGGGTTCTGCTTGTGTAACTATTAACAACGATAAAATCACAGTGATGGGTCATGCATACCGGAAAACTCCTGGATTGAAAGAGTTATTGTTCAATAAAGAAGTAGATTTAGACTTGGTAACTGAAAGTGATTTGTTGAATTACAAATCGATGCTGATCGATACAAATGCTCATCGTCGAGACTTCGACAGCTCGAAGCCAATCAAAAGTAATAAAGGTCAAAAATATATGCAAATTATAAAGCCACTTTTTACTCTCCAAAACACATACCAAGGTGGCAAATATAAAGGAAGAGGTTTACCTATGACAAAAATGTGGAGGAAAAATGTAGATTTCATATACTGGGATGACCCTAATGAACTAGTAGAGAGGTTGAAATTATTGATTGCTTCCAGAGATGCCGGTAACACAGGATTAGATAATGAAATTATATCTATTATTGAAGAGTTACGTGAAAATAAAATTATTAATAAATAATTGATATAAAGTGTGTTTCATTCATTTTACTATAAACCTTTATACACGAAAGACATCAAGCATGAATGTAGATAAATTTGGACACACCATTCATAAAAGATTACGTTTATCCGAAATACTTGAGTATAATAGTAATGCTTTAATACAATCTGAAAATGGAGATTATAATTTGAAAAACTCTAGACTCAGGGGGGTCAGATTACCTTTAGAAGCAGACGATGCAGTTAACAAAGAATATGTCGATCGATTTAAAGACAACCTAATACATGAACTTAGACAATTGTTTGAGGCACAACGTACAAGAATCATAGGAGATACTCAAAATTCCACTGAAAAGACTTTAAAAGCCGGGTTATTAGAAATCTTGACTCATTTAGAAGACAAGTTTTATACGAAAGCAGAAGTCGATAACTTTTTTAAACTAAAAAAATCAGCATAATGACCAAACAAGAGATTGTAAATGAAATACATAGAATGGCAAGGAAAAATTATCCACGTCGATCTGTTATACTAAAAGGTATTGATGATTTATGGCAAGCTGACTTAATAGATATGCAACACGTGAAAAGTTACAACAAAAAATATAGCTATATTTTAATAGTTATTGACTGTTTTTCAAAATACGCCTGGACAGAACCACTAAAATCGAAAAATAAGGATTGTGTTACTCACGCTTTTAATCGAATACTCGCCAAAAGCCAACGCAAGCCTATCCACTTACAAACTGATTTAGGAACAGAATTTTATAACGCTGAATTCCAAACGTTAATGAAAAAATATCATATTAATCACTACTCGTCTTTTTCTACTAAAAAAGCGTCAATTGTAGAGAGGTTGATTAAAACTATTAAACATAAATTATTTAAACGGTTTAGTTTTAATGGAAATTATAAATGGGTTGGTTCAGAATTGGAAGATATAATTTACATGTATAACAATACAAAGCATCGTACTATAAAATGTAAGCCTTGTGATGTTAATAAACGTAACGAGTATACAATAAGAAACAATATTAAAAAAACAGTAAAACAGGTATCCAGCTCGAGAAAACCTAGGTTTAAAATTGGCGATAAAGTTCGTATCAGCAAATACAAACATATTTTTGAAAAAGGGTACACACCCAATTGGTCAACTGAGTTATTCACTATCAAAAAGATTAACAAGACTATACCTGTGACTTATCATATAGAAGATCAACGTAAGCAACTAATACTAGGAACTTTTTACGAACAAGAACTTCAAAAGTCTAACTGTCCAAACACTTATTTGATAGAAAAGGTTTTAAAAAGAAAAGCTAAGAAACTGTATGTGAAATGGTTGGGTTTAAGCAAGGAAGAAAATAGTTGGATTAACAAAACTGACATTGTAGGTTAAATTAAAAAGTATATTTAATATAAATTTAGTTATAATAATTTCATTATGATTTAAACAATGCAAGGTGGTGGACTTGTTAATAATATAATTAATAATCTGCCATTTGAATTACATTTGCCCGGTTACAATTATTGTGGTCCAGGCACTAAACTTCAAAAACGATTACAACGTGGTGACGTAGGCGTGAACAAGCTAGACGAAGCTTGTATGCAACACGATATTGCTTACGAAAATCATTCAGATTTATTAAATCGCCATAAAGCAGATTTACAATTACTTAACATGGCTAAACAGCGGCTAAAATCTAAAACGGCAGAAAAAGGAGAAAAACTAAGTTCGTGGTTAGTAAGTAAAGTTATGAAAGCTAAATTAAAATCAGGTGCCGGTATTAAGAGTTTCAACCATCTCTTGTCAAAAATAAGATCCAAAATTAAAAAACTCAAACCAAAAGATGATAAATCTTTGATTACCACAGCTCATTTGGTTGCAAAAAAAATTGCCAAGAAAATCCCAAATATTCGCATACCTCGTGTTATACCCGTACCAAAGACTGGAGGTATTCTACCCTTAATCCCTATATTTGCTGGTTTATCCGCCTTAGGAACTTTGGCTGGTGGTGCAGCAGGTATTGCTAAGACAGTTAACGATTACAAGGCAGCTCAACAAAATTTGAAAGAAACTGAAAGACATAACAAGAGTATGGAAGCTTTAGCTTTAGGCAAAGGTTTATATATTAAATCATATAAACAGGGTAAAGGTTTGTTTATAAAATCTATAAAAAACTAAATACTAAGCTACCTAAGCGTGCCCTTACTAACATAGATATTCGAAAGTATGCTAGAGACATCCCATACTTTCGAGGAGTATATATGAAAGATCAGCTACCAGGGAAGCCAAGAGACATAGAATGTGGTGTCGTTAACTTAGACAAATCCATAAATGAAGGTACGCATTGGGTAGCTTATATAAAAATAAATAATTATTGTGAATATTTTGATAGCTTTGGAGATTTAAAACCTCCAACAGAACTAATGAGGTATTTTAAAAACAATAAGGTGTATTATAACTACAAAAGGTTACAAAAGTTTAATACTGTAAATTGCGGACACTTGTGTTTGAAATACTTAAGAAATTTTTGGAATAAAAACTATAAATCATATGATCGTCTTTCATTTCAACCATTTGCAAAATGTCTCTCACCTTGTCGATTACAGGTAATTCCTCAGATTTATCTACCTACTATCCTAACTCTCTGCAGTTATATGGTCAGTATGAATGTGCGTTGTTACATTTTTCAACATTTAATTCTATTCCAAATATTGATACAAGAAATAACAAGCTATATTATGGATCCAATCAAGTTATTGAGATACCTGAGGGCAGTTACGAATTGCAAGATATTAGCGATTATATAAAATCTGAAGTAAAAGATGCTGCAATTAAATTACAGTGCAACAACAATACTTTGAAAACTACTTTATATTGCACTAAAAATATAAATTTTGATAAAGAAGATACGTTTGCTAGTATATTGGGATTTAAAAAGCAGATTTTGAAAGCAAATAAATGGCATGTGTCCGAGTTTCCAGTTAACATTTTGCCTACAACCGTGATCAGGATCGAATGTGATATTGTGAGTGGTTCGTACATAAACGGAGAACCCAGTCACATAGTGCATGAATTTGCACTCAACGTACCTCCAGGATATCGGATTATAGAAATACCAAAAAACGCAATATATTTTCCAATCAATCAGAATAATATAAGCTGCATACATATCAGACTGTTAGATATAAATAATAGTTTAATAAATTTGCGAGGTGAAGAAGTGCAACTTTATCTACATCTTAGAAGAAAAAATGATAGACTACAATAAATATGAATCGCAACAAATTAAAAACAACAGTACTTCTCAAGCTATCAAGCAAATAAGAGCTCGCTCTAATAAAAGAATAAAATTAACGGAAGACAATAAACTATTTCTTAAAACAATTGGCTTACTAAAATGAATATTTTAGATGTTTTGTCCACTCCTACTTATGACAACACAGTCGAAGGAATAGAATTTCATTCATAAACCTTATGTAACAAGTTTTAATAGAAATGATGAAATTAGAATTCCTATAAATCAGCAAGATCTATACATACTACCATCAGCCAGTACCCTGTATTTAGAAGGAACCGTCATCGTCAAGAAACATGATCAAAAAGACACGGCTAGTAGTGTGCAATTTACAAACAACGCTTTGCTCTATTTATTCCAAGATATAAGGTATGAACTAAACGGAGTGGAAATTGATAAAATAAAAAATGTCGGTATTACTACTACAATGAAATCGTTACTATCGATGAATGAAAACGAATCAAAAATATCCTACGCTTGGGGTTGGAATATCGATGGTATAAAAAATGTAAATAATGGTAATTTTTCTGCTTCCATCCCACTTTGTAATATTCTAGGTTATGCCGAAGATTTTAAGAAGGTTGTTATAAATAGTAGACATGAACTGATATTGTTACGAAGTAATACTAACTTAAATTCTGTAATGCTTAACACAGGTGACGTAATAGAAGACGTTCAGATTAAAAAAATCATATGGAGAGTACCACATGTTAAAGTTTCAGACAAAGAAAAGATTAGTTTACTTAAAGTCTTAGAGAGAGATCGTTCACTACAAATGATTTTTAGAAATTGGGATTTGTATGAATATCCTGCTTTGCCTAAAACTACAAAACATACTTGGTCTATAAAAACTTCATCGCAAATAGAAAAACCAAGATATGTAATCATTGGTTTACAGACGGATAGAAAAAATAGCCCGTCCGCAGATATGTCGCGGTTTGACCATTGCAATATTCGTGACGTTAGAGTGTATCTAAATTCAAACTATTTTCCATATGAAAATCTAAATATAAATTTTGCTAATAATAATTTTGCTTTATTATACGAACAATACACAAGATTCCAACAGTCGTATTATGGACGTCGCTCGGAACCTTTATTAAGTGAAAAACAATTTAAAGAGTTAGCACCATTGTTTGTAATAGATTGCTCAAGGCAAACCGATAATTTGAAAGGAGGTCCGGTTGTAGATGTGAGAGTGGAAATTGAAAGCAATACGGATATACCAGATCGGACTTCAGCATACTGTCTTATTTTGAATGACTGTATAATTGAGTATAAACCCTTGAGCAATACTGTGAAAAAAATATCATGAATCCTGATACTATTATATTAGATGTTCAAGGTTTTAAAGACCTGAATAATAATTTTATTATTAAAGAACTAGCGGTGGCCACTCAAGAGCACACACAAACGTTTTTAATCAAACCACCGTACATGTTTAAATACTTAACAACTGATGAAAAAAAGCAAGTCAAATGGTTGGAAAGAAATAGAGGTATTTATTGGAGCGAAGGATATATTGACTACAGAGAATTCCAACGTATAATCGTACCTTATCTAGAAAATAAGAAGATTGTTGTCAAAGGTCTAGAGAAAGTAACGTGGATAAAGAACTTGGGTGTAAAGAATTGTAGTGTATTAGAACTGAATGAAAGCCAATGTCCTAAATTATCTATACTACATAAAGAATATAGTAATATTAAAAATAAATTAAATTGTTTTAAACATGTTAATCAATGTGCGCTAAAAAATGTCCTGTGTTTAAAAATGTATCTTGAGAAAAAGGATTGTGTGCCTAATGTGTAATGTAATAAGTGTACCTATACCTATAGTTTTTATTAAAAAAATAAAAAACTTGACATACGAATACTACTTTTGTTTTATTTTACATAAGCACACAGTAAATAAGCAAATTTAAAATAGTCTTACAACTAGGTAGGCGAAACAACACTTTTAAAATATAAAAAATATAAAATCTAAAATCACTATCACTTTATTAAAATCTTAAATCACTATCTATTAAAGTTTTAGAAATTTTCTTAATTAAACTTTCAGTCTCATCCATGATATTGTCTATATTGTCTTTCACAACATATTGTGCGTTAAGTATAACCTCACTGTCACTGTCACTATCACTATTTACATGATTAAGGTCTATTATAGAAATTTTTATTAATTTTAGTCCTCTTTGCTCCACTCGTGTGGAGACGAAAGATTTCTTTGAATTTGTTTTTTTCTGTTGTTCTCGGCGGCGTTTCGCTAATTTTTTTTTCTCCTTGGATTTTAAATCAGCGTCACGCCGCCTCATCTCCTCAAACTCCTCCTCCATCATTCGTGGATCCTGAGCACATTGAAAAATGTCTTCGGGTTCTTCAAGAAACTGTAAAATAAAAATAAATCTTTAGTATATCGTACGAAAAAAGTTATTTGTTTCATAGAATTTTAAATAATATTTAACTTACTGACGACATGATTATTTTAGGTCTATTCAAGACAAAATATACTTATGTTATACCAATTTTGCTCGAAATGCAATATGACACTACATTACGTACTTACCATAGACCAAGAAAATTAGATATGCCAATCAATAACATTGCACAATTAAATTAAGTATGTAATATGAATTTATTACAGTAAAATAAGCAAGTATGCATGTATAACGTGTTAGGTATTTTAGCGTATGGCATATCTACTAATTATTAATCAACGGCTTTAACAAGAAAAGCGAACTATGCATTTTACCTCGTTTCTTGAAACTGAGTACAATGAACTGACCTACATAATTATAAAAATACTTTTATAGTTTTTAAATAAAGAAAAAAAAACAATAATAAATCAATATGAATTAGTTTTTATAAACTCTATTAAATTTGAATTTATCTAGTACTTATCTAAGGACAAATAAAAGACGATTGTAAAGTTATACCAACATTTTTTTATTTATCTAACTTATAAAATAAAAACGAAATTAAAATCTTACACAATTAACTATAGGTACCCATACTTATATTTAATGTTACCTGCTTACTTTATTCTAGAATAAAAAGTAGGCAATAATCCTGCTGCTACCTCCATACTAAAATTTCATGAAATCGGTACATGGATAATTTGATAGACATACCACACAAACTTCCAGTATTCAATTAATATGTATTTAATTCATTTTATAGAATAGATGAATGGCCCCAAGCCAATGTGGACACCTTATCTACACATATTGCTCGTTTGTCATCGTTGTTTGAAAGGGCTACTTTATTGTTAGTTTGAGTGAATATTTCATGTATTATTGATTTAAATATTACATTTTTCTTTTGGATAATACCACCATTAAATAAGATATTTTTGTAATCCATAATTTTCAAATCTTTCATGACACATGATTTCACACCTTTTGCTTTTTTAATAATTTTATCAGAAGTTTTTATAGAGTAAAGTTTAGCCCTTAGCCCTACAAAATGTGTGATGGTCTGACCTCCCATTTCATCTTTAAATAAACCTGGATTTTTTTTGTTTTTTAATGGAATATTATATTCATTTTCTGGGGTAAAATTACTTGTATCAAAATATTGCAAAAAGTTTAATTTCAAATCGTCGTAAAAATTGTATATTTTATAAACAAATGAATCCGTATCTGTATAACACAACTTCACTCGATCTTTATAAAAAGGTTTGATATTATTGTAATGAAAGTCATACATGTGTGACTTAGAAAGCTCTAAAACAGTAAGACCTATATAAATAGGCTTATCTAAAATAATCATAATACTGGTCGTTATTCTGAACATTCAAACAAGCTCTTTTATTTTTAATATATTTAGGCAAAGGAATAAAATATGATCCGCTTAGAGGCTGATATTTATTGATGTTTAATTCTAAATATGAATTGCACAAAAATGACCAACCACTATCTCTCTCCTGAAATTCTTCAATTTTTTTCAAGAGAGTCTCTACCATTGACTTAAAAATTAAATTGAAGTCATAATGTAAATGAATGGTTAAGTTTTTAGTATAAAAAGACTTTAATTCTTTTTTATCATTTTTTAATAAGAGAAAATACGAAAAAAGTTCAAAATTAATTTTAATCGAAGTATGTTTTTGTAGTGAGTTATCAATAAGACTTTTTACATCATTTCTAATATTTTTGAGAAATATTTCCGGAAGATTATTATCAATTTGATTATTCTTCGCCATTATTCTATAACTTATGATTCTTCCTTTAAAAGAAGAATGAATTATCTCTACATTGTCACCCAGAAGCGTTTTACTATTGTTTTTATGAGTGTTACTTCGTAGATGACCAGACCATCGACGATTGTCAATAAATACTTTGCACACCGAGCAGCTAGGCATTTTAACGTTATTTAATTAAAGGTACTAATGTAATATAAAGAAATAAATCACAATCACTTACATAAGTCTTAAAACAACGCCAAAATAAAAGTTTATGTGTATAGTCTATTACTTCTTCACAGTCATATAGCCTGAGCAGATTTTAATTAATTTTAGTATGGAAGTAGCCAAGAATCAGGATTATCACATATTCTACTTTTTATCTAGGTTAATGCAAGCAGGTACATACCACACAAATTTCATACAGAAGTAATGTGTTATATTAACGTCATCGTCTTCAGTCAGGCCTTCGAATTTGCATTCTGCGTTCCGTAAATCCTGAAATTATTGAGAAAATATGATTATTTTATATCAAATATGAAAATGTTTATAGTTAATAGTCAATTAAAATGAGTACACACATAAATGGAAAAGACATATATTAAATTATTTTAAACTATTATAATTTATAACTGTTAACTATTATAAAATAAAATTGTTTTAAAAAACAAACAACCGACTTCAAAAACACAACTAAAAAGGGAAAAATAATTTTAAGCCTAAATCAAATCAAGAATATATAAATAGAATAGGAGAGTTTATTTCATGTACTTATAAAAAACTATTTGCAATTTTTACTAATCCTGTATTCTTGGAGTCGGTGCCAGCAAAGAAAGACAATTGAAAATAGTTTTAATTTGTTCTTATTAGATGGCACCGACTTCAAGAATACTGGATTACTAAAAATTGCAAATAGTTTTTTATAAGTACATGAAATAAACTCTCCTATTCTATTTATATATTCTTGATTTGATTTAGGCTTAAAATTATTTTTCCCTTTTTAGTTGTGTTTTTGAAGTCGGTTGTTTGTTTTTTAAAACAATTTTATTTTTACATTTTTAGTGGTTGGTAATGATATTTTGTTTAAGTTTTAGCTATGGAGAGCCAAATAAACTTCACGATGAAAAAATTTGGCGTGTGCCGGGCAGGCAACCAATTGGGAGCAAATCGAGCTGGATGCGAGCGAAGCGAGCGCGAAAATTTTCACCGTATTTGTTCTAACCGTTTGAGCATAAAGAAGTCCAAAGCAGCACCAATTACATAATGTTTGTTGTGTCAAAGCTTACTAGAACCAAGTGCGAGTGAAAAGAGGTGGATGCGAGCGAAGCGAGCTGTGCGCGAGCGAAGCGAGCTGTGCGCGAGCGAAGCGAGCGCGAAAATTTTCACCGTATTTGTTCCAACCGTTTGAGCATAAAGAAGTCCAAAGCAGCACAAATTACATAATGTTTGTTATGTCAAAATGTACAAGAACCAAATGCGAGCGAAGCGAGCTATGCGCGAGCGAAGCGAGCGCGAAAATTTTCACCGTATTTGTTCCAACCGTTTGAGCATAAAGAAGTCCAAAGCAGCACAAATTACATAATGTTTGTTGTGTCAAAACGTACAAGAACCAATCGCGAGCGAAGCGAGCTGGATGCGAGCGAAGCGAGCTATGCGCGAGCGAAGCGAGCGCGAAAATTTTCACCGTATTTGTTCGAACCGTTTGAGCATAAAGAAGTCCAAAGCAGCACAAATTACATAATGTTTGTTGTGTCAAAACGTACAAAAACCAATTGCGAGCGAAGCGAGCTGGATGCGAGCGAAGCGAGCTATGCGCGAGCGAAGCGAGCGCGAAAATTTTCACCGTATTTGTTCCAACCGTTTGAGCATAAAGAAGTCCAAAGCAGCACAAATTATATAATATTTGGAGTGTCATAAGCCCAGAACATCCTGGGGGAAATTCGAACGAAGCGGGATAACTCCTAGCGAAGCGAGCGCGTAAATATTTTCCTTATCCGTTCGAGGGTCTTGTCTATTAATATATCAAATTTTACAGTTCCTTCTTCCACTAAGTATGACCCAAGTGGCCAAGCTCTGGCGTCGAGAGTTTTTCAAGCCCCTGATTTAGTTTGACCCCTGCTTGTACTAAGAGTTGTGGTCCAGGCCCAACAAATTAACGTGTTATCCGAAGCACAGTAACGCCCAGATGAAAATATCACATTTTTTTATGGAAGTCTTGTGCATGGTTACCCATCCAAAGACTGGCCGCATGGGCCGTTGCTTAGCCTCGATGTTCGCGTCAGATTACTTTTGTTAGCCAGGCTGCTAATTTTATGAGCGAAATCTGTATTGCCGTATGAGCGCGAAGAAGTAAAATAGATTATCCAGTTATTTGGGCTTCCCACGGGAATAGCAATGACTTTTAAGATAAAAAGTAACCTTCGTGTTATACAAGGTCTAGTCTACCCCCTTTATCAAATTTTAGCGAAATCAGTGTGTCATGTGTTATTTGGTGCATCCCACGGGAACAATAATTATTTTCGGGATAAAAAGTAGTCTATGTGTAAACACATAGTCTAACCTATCTTCATTCCAAATTTCATCAATGTCAGTACAACCGTTCGAGCGTGAAGAAGTTAAAAAGATTTATATGTTATTTGGTGCATCCCACGGGAATAGTATTTATTTTCGGGATAAAAAGTAGCGTATGTGTTAACACATAGTCTTACCTATTTTCTTCTCAAATTTCATGAATATCAGTACAGCCAAACGAGCTAGAATCTCACTTCATGCGTAAAAATAACCTAACTTTTTAGGTTTTTCTTCGATTTCCCTAGGAGTCGATCATCAGAACCAGTTTTGGTGACAATGGGACCAATTCAGAACCATACTCTTTCAATTAAAAAAAGAATTTTGAGAATCGATCCACAAATGGCTGAGAAATCGGTGAACATACATAAAAAAAAAAAAAAATACATACACGTCGAATATATAACCTCCTCCTTTTTGAAGTCGGTTAAAAATACCTGATTATTCATTAGAGACCCAAAATCAAATTCGGTTTGTAAGTCAACTTGGAATGTTTCTCCTCATTACATTAATAACCGCCAACAATCTAAAACAAAACAAAATTATATTAGTCATGTATTTAACAGGAATCCGTCGTTGCGAAATGTATAAAATTTTCAATAATAATATTTTTTTATCAATTATGAAAATTGAAACAGTTTAATATTAACTGAATATAAAGTTCAATGAAATATAACAGCTCAAAAAGATAAATCAAATTGGTTAAAATATAATTATCCGATTAATTGTTGCAAAATTAGTTAGTAATAAAAATAAATACCTGATTTTTCATTCGAAATCTTAGAAATTGGAATGTAGTACCTAGGTATACCAATGTTCTCCTTATAAGATATCACCATCAAAAATCTAAAACAATAAATATATATCAATTAATTATTGATGACTAAAAACAAAATAAAATGAAAATAAAATATGTATTAATACTCACCAAATATTAATTATTATAATATTATAAAGAAATTATTAGAGTCGGTTGTCGCGCCGGTGTCTTTGTAATACGATAGTGATTGGTAAATCAACACCGGATACCGAAACTGTGTCGAAATTTCTTGAAATTGTGTATAATTAGTGTCAGCATAAAGTACCTACCGCGAGGCTAAGCTGTTTCGATCAGGGGTGGCTATCGCATACACATTAACTAATTGATGTACTGTTTTAAATTAAAATTAATACTTGATTATAAATGATATTATTTTAATAAAATTGATTCAGTAAGTAGTGATAGGACAATGAAGCCATTAAAAAATATAATTGTTGGAGGTAATAGTCTTAATGACATAAAAAAATTGCTGTTAATTTGACTAAATATTGACTTCGCAATAGAAACAGGTTTATATAATATTACCACAGCTTGCATATTGAATACTCTACACGTGTCATTAATTACATATCTAGTGTGACAGCCCTATCATTTTTGATTAGTTCGTTACTTATTTTTTGCAATTCTTTAGTTTTTGAATGAGGATAATACGACAAAGAATAGAAGTCGTATTTACAGTAAATCTGATTATATGACGAGTGATATTTAATATTGCGAGTAGTTTTAGGATTTTTGCTTTATAATCGTCCTCAATTCGAAGTGTGTATTCATCAACGAATCGTCGTCATCGTCTGCAAGTGATCCAGCAATCAAGAAGTGATCCAGCAATCAAGAAGTGATCCAGCAATCAAGAAGTGATCCAGCAATCAAGAAGTGCTCTACTCTACAGAAGAGCCCGCTGCCTGCCGGAGCAACCAAGAAGCTGTCTTCTGCGCTTACTTGCGCTGCACGCAGTGAGTTTTCAAATCGACTGTCCCACTACCAACCTATTCGTAAAATGTAAGTATTGTTGTGAAAATATTATAATTTTCAATTTAAACCAACATATTTTAATAAGACTTACTAATGCTACTAATGTCTATTTACAGGTCTGACTCTGAAGCTGAGTATTATCGAGAGCCTTCGAGCGTCGAGAGGAATACCGCGGGCCTCGAGAGGAGCAAGCAGCGTGAGCGCAAACCAGCAAGCGGAGATAAGAAGCGCAAGCAGAGGTCGCCGAGTTCAGCTACACCGAGGTAAGTTAAACATAAACTATTTTTCCGCCCAACGTTCGATTTCTGATCTCTATGACTTGGCTGCAAGGTGTATTTTATGTATTAGTTTAAAAACAAGGATTATATACCAAAATTTGTTTGTTCAATAAGTTGCCACGAAGCGTTTCTGAACGGTCATCTAGTGATTTCAAACGCAAAATTAAACACTATTTTCAGAAGCACCCTTTTTACTCACTTAATGAATTTATGTCGCAAACAATAACATAATCTTCCTTTTCGTAGCAAAGTCTTATAATTTTTATTATAATTTTGAACGATTCCAATGGATGATATAATATTTGTCATGAATGTATGTGTATAAATTAAATTTTAGTAATAAATAATTGTAAATTGCCTTGCCCAGTACGGTTCGATGCCGTAAGGTTAATAAACGATTTGATTTTGATAGTTCCAATAACATTATTATAATTTAATTAATGTTTGATTTCTCGTTTGTTTCAGTAAAAAAGCTACTACTGAGTCTGATGTATTTGACATCAGGCAAGAATCACCACATACGACGATGATTGAAGAAAGGCAGCAGCTCACTTCATACTTCGTCAACAGAGTGGGCAACGGGTGCGAGCGGCGTGTGGCGCTCACGGATGGGGATTACTTTATCGATCTGAAGGTGTACAAGACGGAGGACGCGAGGACATCCGACTCCCAGGAATTGTGGAAGAAAGCGCTCGTCCGCATCAAGCTCCAGGCTCACCAGGACTCGTCGCAGTGGCAAACGTTGCAAAAGTTTGTAAAAACTGTAGACTCGTTGTTCCCCAATCCACCTCGATTTTATGACAAATAAAATGATAATGTATATACTTAATAATTATAAATAAATTTGTTTTCAGCAACTGATTGTTTTTGTACATTTACAATTATTTAAGCGTAGGGAGTAGGTAGGTTTTTAAAGTTGCATTAACTAATCAATTTAATACTCACTTAAATATAAATCATAATGAAATATTTTTGAAATCAATTCAACATGTCCAACGTATAATATTGGGCATTCTGCAACACCGATGTTGCGATGGCAAAACGGAGTTTTGCCGAGCAACAAAGCAAAAAAAAAATTTTTGAAATCAATTCAACATGTCAAACGTATAATATTGGGCATTCTGCAACACCGATGTTGCGATGGCAAAACGGAGTTTTGCCGAGCAACAAGGTGGGGCAGAATGCCCAATATTATACTACTAACCCGAACACTGTCATTGTGTGTTGTTATCTATTCTGCGGTAAACGGATTTCTTTTCGTTTCATTTATCCCTTTGCATAGATTTTCGGTAACTTAAAAAAATAGTGTTAGAGCATAATGCGGTTTTTAATATCCATCATCATCATCATCAGCCAATATGTGCTGGATATAGGCCTCCTCACTCTAATCTCTAATGGTATTATCTGCGATCTTGTGCTTCATCGTCGTTGATCCATCGGGCTGGTGGTCTGCCTATAGGTCGCTTTCTATCCCGTGGAAGCCATTGGTTATTTTGCTCCATCTATTGTCATGTCGTCTGGTAACGTGTACTGCCCAGCGCCATTTGAGTCGCGTAACACGGCCCCCGGTTTTAATAGTACCATTCTTAATAATTCAGGTTCAGAACATTTATTGTCAAACTGAATATTTGGTCCCAAGAGTTTACTCTTTTTTGAATATACAATATTATGAAAGTACTTGAGGCATCTAATCTTTCCATATTAAAATAGAGAATAAACATATTCAGTAATAGTACCTACCTGTAACGCCTGTGCTCGGCTAATAGTGGAGCGCCTGGGGGTTTTCACCTCGGATTAGAGTTATAGTGAATGAATTAATATGATTGATATGGGATATTGTTTTTTAAACTATAAATTGCAATGTTTACCCAAAATTTTTATTGTGCTCTTTATTTTTATTTTTTTTTATAAAAAAGTAATGTTTGACCATATATTAGGTCCTTACATATGAAATTGGCGTTTTGTATGGGAGGAACAAAAAGTCGAATATTTTTTAATATAATATATTTTATTAATCAAAGTATAAACCATTATTTTCTATGCACTTTTGCCATCTCATAGGTAGTTCATTGATCCCTTTACTAAAAAAACCAGTCGGACGGGAATCAATAAAATCTTTGAAGGCGATTTGGACTGCCCCATCGGAGTTGATTTTTTTCCCTTGCAAGAAGTTATCCAAATTTCGAAAAAAAAATGGTAATCTGTTGGTGCAAGGTCCGGGGAGAACGGAGGATGTCTTAGACTTTCCAATTGAAGCTCTTCTAATTTAGTAGCCGTCTGTTGCGCAGTGTGTGGTCTAGCGTTGTCGTGCTGCAGCAGTGGCGTGGAGCGATTGACCAGCCTAGGTTGTTTAGCCGCTAGCTTTTCCATCATGGTTTGCAATTGCTGACAATAGGCATCAGCCGTAATAATCTGGCCAGATTTGAGAAAACTGTAATGAACAATACCGGCACTAGTCCACCAAACGCTTACAAGTAACTTTTTTGGGGTTAATTTTCGCTTGGGGCAGGATTTGGCTGGCTGGCCAGGATCCAACCATTGCGCTGAGCGCTTCCGATTATCGTAAAGAACCCATTTTTCATCGCAGGTAATGATTCTGTTTAAAATACCTTCATTATTGTGCCGGTTCAGTAATGTAACGCAGCAGTCGACGCGCGTTTGCCGGTTTGCTTCAGTCAATTCGTGAGGTACCCACCCACCTTTCAAGCTTTTTAATCTTCCCAATTTGCTTCAAGTGAATTAAAACAGTTTTATCACTAACATCGCAGCCTGCAGCTAACTCGGACGTGGCTTGCGATGGATCCGCTTCCACAATAGCCTTCAACTCTTGAACTTGACACTTGAGTCTCAGGCCGTCCACGGGGCTTGTTCTGCAGGTCGAAATTTCCAGAACGAAAACGTTGGAACCAAAAACGAACTGTGTTTTCTTTTGCAACACGACCGCCATACACATCATTCACCCTTCTAGTTGTTTCCGCAGCACTAGTGCCACGGCGGAACTCGTACTCGTAAATAATGCGATATTTTAAGTTTTCCATTTTTTAATATTAGTGACGCAAACGGAAAAAAACAGAAGAAAAAAAACAAATGAATGACGATCATCGAAGCACAAATACGTGAGTCTATAGCTGTACAAATTTTAATTTGGAATTCCTTACCAAAGAGGAGAAATTTGTGATTAAAGTGGTCAGTACGAAAAACGCCAATTTCATATGTAAGGACCTAATATATGGTCAAATATTACTTTTTTATAAAAAAAAATAAAAATAAAGTGCACAAAAAAATTTTGGGTAAACATTGCAATTTACAGTTTAAAAAACAATATCCCATATCAATCATATTAATTCATTCACTATAACTCTAATTCGAGGTTTTACGGTTTTGAATGCTCCAGGCACTCCACTATAAGGTAATCTGATGATCATCAAGGATAAGCAACGATCGATGCGGACAATCTTTGGATGGCTGAACATGTACAAGACTGTCTTTCAAAAAGTGTCATTTTCATATGGCCGCTACTGTGGGTCGGATGTCACGTTAAATTGTAGGTCCCCAGCTGTAGCTGGGCCTCCGGGTGGCTTGCAATCTCTCGACATCAGAGCTTGGCCACTTAGCGAATACTAAGAAGAAGCCTGTGTACCGAATTTCGTCAAAATTGATTCGAAATCACCAACACAAACATACAGACAGATGAAAACAGCATTGACCAGTTAATGCAGAGACTTCGCTCGTTCAAATAATCAATAGACAATAATCTAGACTCATCAAGCGAAATATACAATTAACCATACAATTCCAAAATCCTGGTCATGATTATTATACAAGTACTTTAATTAATGTATCTTACCGACAATTTCTATTTACTTCACACGGTTCAGTAATATAATCTACGTAAATTACTATATCAATTCAAATACCGCAAGCTATTGAAGTGAAACAATCGCCTTTGCAAATCAATTTGACAGCTCAATGACGCACTATTGGTCCCATATTAATTAGATCAAAGGCGTCTTGTGAATATCCCGTACGCATTACTCTTTGGTCGAGAAATTCTATTGAATTAATTGATCTCTTTGACTAAGGATGTGTATAGCTTTCAACCATGAAAATAACCCTGACATAGGTACCTACTACAATCCTGCTAAAATTATTAAGGCGGAAGTTTGTATGTATGTATGTTCCTCTTTCACGCAAATACTACTGTATGGATATTAATGAATTTAACAGAATAACACATAGGCTATAAGTTTTTAAAATAGTGTGTGAATTATCCAAAATATATGAAAAACGCGTCTTATATTGATTACCTCGTTGGTGTCCTGGTTACCATGCCGGACTGCCAATCGGAGGGCCCCTGGTTGGATTCCCGGCACGGCCTACATCATTGAGATGAACCAATTTGTTGGTTGTAGGTCTGGGTGTTAAATATTATGTACCTATCGATATAAAATATTTATGTATGTGTATGTAGTATATAACTTGTGTAAACAAACATAATTTAAACTAGAAATGGTTTAGTATAGGGCTAACCAGCAGTATGAAAAAAAAAATATGACTGATGATGATGATGTTAAATTTTACTTATAATGTAATCTTATGGCATTTTTACATAACTTAATAGTTATGTTAGTCAATGCCATTAATCGCCATAGGCCAGTTTATTCAAAATATTTGTTATATATACCCTCGATTTTCTTATTTGTATTCTGATAAGGCAAACAACGTTTGTTGTTGTTAGCTAGTATCTTAGATGAAAATCTTTTTGTATTTTTTTACACATATTATTATTAATTATGCCAAGACTGTGATAAAACTACTATGGAATAAATCATTACAAGATAAGCTTACTCGAGCATTAGTTTTTTAAGTTTTTAAATGATTAAGTATATTAGTCATTCCTTTCATTTTATATTATGTTTTCCAGCTAATCGTTCACACTCAGTAGATGAGTTCGATTTTTAGATTTTTCTTAATTAGTTGCACTTCTCAGTTAACCAAATATTATAATTCTTAATACTTACGAGGATTGGTTAAATAGCGTCAATCGTGGTTCCCCCCTTGATTAGGGGCATCGAGATCGCACTACGGAATAAACCGATCACCGATTAACGTAGAGCTCTCCATTACGTATGTCTTATTCATTCTCTGTTACAAAGAAAGGAAAACCGAGAGCTCAGATTGGATGGCCTCTGGTCATTCTATGCTTGTGTTTGGTTTGGCATCTGCGTCCACATTTAACTGACCTTACGCTTATTGGGTCATCCGAGATGTATTCAGTAAGTAAATTAAACTGTATGTTTATATTAGTAGTTATTAGATTGATAGTAAAAAAATACAAGAAATGAACCTAAAATTCTAACAGTCATTTTTTACAGACAAAGGTTCCATTGTCAAATACAGAGATAAGTTATTGCTAGACCAAACATATTGCTTACGCAGTTTAATCTTTTGTCATTCGTTCTAGTAACCTATTGTGATAAATTTAAATGTTATTTTCTGAACCCGCGCCTTTATCAGCCGTTTATTTTATTTACGGGCACTTGGATGGTTTAAACTACAATAAAATATTCAAAAATAAAACTTAACCAAATGAAATGAAATTATTAATGTAAATAAATAATAAAAGTCAAATTACAATGCCAAACAACAAAAAAAAGGTGCCCATAACGCTGGCTAATAATGGTTTAAACCAATACAAATATATATCCAGACGTTAACAGATATGAGGCAATAAAGAAATATGATGAAGATTACCTTGCCGATTTCACCGATGAAAGACACTGGAGCGATGATAGATCAGTGGGCCGTGTGGCTGACTTACGTCCGTCGTGGATTCGATCCCCGTCAATGAGCTCGAGCTTTCGATAAAGGGAAACATAGTGAAGAAACTGTAGCATTTTCTAGTGCTCGCTAGTTGAAAAATCTGTCGCCAAGCACCTGAAGATGTGTTTTGGTAGCCTCCTTGAGAGCCAGATATTCCTAGATCGTTATAGACTAGGGATGTTCCACCTCAAGCTAAAGCCTCTTTAACTCGTGTAATACCTAGTTGTGTAAATACCTGGTTGTAATCTTAATATATATAAATCTCGTGTCACAATGTTTGTCCTCAATGAACTCCTAAACCACTTAACTGATTAAAATAAAATTCGCACACCATGTGCAGTTCAATCCAACTTGAGAGATAGGATAGTTTAAATCTCAAATGATAGTCGCAATTTTATTATTTTTTATTTTTTTATTTATTGCTAATTATTGTCTGTTATTATTTGACAGTCACAATTATCTGTTAACTCCAAATGATTCTAACAGATAACGATAGGTATCGTTCGACTGGGTTGGTAAGTAATCAATAGATGGCGCTGCTATGGTAAATCTACGAACGTGTCATATAAGCTACACTGTCTATTTTTCATACCCCCAAGTGAGGCAAAACAACGTTTGCCGGGTCAGCTAGTATGTAAATAAAGAAATACGTGCCTCCGTCCATCTCACGGATCTAAAATATAGAATCCTAATTTTGCGTTGCAATGCGTACAAGCCTACGCATTGCAATGCAGGATTCAAAGCTTATGTTAGGATTATCCCACGAGAGGATATGAATCGTAAAGCGAATCGGCTTGTGAAATTGGCTTGCTAGGTACGGTAATGTCAAAGGCCGACTGAAAATGAATTCCCCTAGAGGCTCACGCTTGCCATCCGCGCAATAGGAATTAAAGTCTTAGGTGTGGGTAAATTAGAACTCTCGCTCGCATTTTTATTTATTTTCGATTTTATTAAAATACGAGTAGAATTGGCCTCATGTTTTGTTCTTTGCGATTGCATCACAAAAGACGGTTGAACTAATTTCACTGATTCAAAAAAAAAAAGTTAAATTATCAGGAGTGTGACATAAAAGATAAATAAATTACGCGAAGCGTTGGAAAATTAATGAAGATCATAATGATGATTGTCATATTATGACGAGTGCCAGTCAAACATAATTTTTTATTGTTTAATAAAATACATACTTGTCTAAAATGATTTATGAGAAATGTTTATAGTTACTATGCTTTTATCAATGCGCAGTATATAGTAAAATATTTTTTTAATCAAAATAGATCAGTGCTTGACCACAATTTACCTTATGGTAAGTGATATTGAGGTCTACGATGGACCGATACCTAGAAGGAATCGGTTCACTATCGACTTAATTTAATTTACTAAATATTTATCATCATTCACCTTGCATAAAAATAAATAATCCTAATTATTTTGTATGCCTATGTAAATATGTATCAAAAACATGCTGCTATCGATAGATAATATAAATTTTGAAATAAGAATTAGTCAAAATATTTATTGAAAAATGATATATAATTTATATGCGTACGAGCCTTCCATTTTACCAACATGGCATGTTTTAAACGTAAAACGAGCTCACGTATGATACACGCGATTAATTAGCCGGGAACAAGTCTCGTTTGTAGCAAAATTGTGCCTGAATGTTTTGAGTTACTGTTCTGTTGCGAGGCAATTAATATTACGTGGCTCTCTAATGTAAGATAGGTGTACTGTATTACAGCAGTGAGATGAGACAATCAGAGATTCTAATTAGTTCATCTTTAAGGTTTACCTTCAGAAAATATATCTCAATTGTTTTTGCAAAAAATAAAATAATTTTGAATTGCAGTGCATTCAAATTACCTACACGTTTATAATGTAACGCGTACAATGGATCTTTGTTGTTATTGTAGCACCTGGAACTTGGCTTACTAAAGTAATCGGACGCGATCATTAGGTTAAACAACGGTTGATGAGGACAGTGTTTGGATGAAGGACCATGCACAAGATTGTCGTTTAAAATGTGGCATTTTCATCTGGGCCGGATAACACGTTAAATTGTAGGTCCCGGCTGTGCCAAGTCAGAGGCCTTCGGGCGTCTTGAAAACTCTCCACACCAAAGCTTGGCCTCTAAGCTCATACGAAGAAGAAGAATTAGGTTGAGGCACAAATAAAAATAGTGGTCTAATATTAATTAAATACTAACAAACTAAAAATAACGCACGCCAGTTAAACGATATACAAATAATAGTTACGTCACACTCTAATCTTGTATACATTTTCAAGCCAAGTATATTATGTGATATAAAAACTATTGGCATTTAAGACTAGCTAGATTGTAAATATCTTGACCAAAAGTGCCGGTTTTGAATTCCAGATATGTAGGTGCATCGTTTTGTTGCAAAACACAGGTGAAAGTCTAAATAATCCTTTTTTTAAATGTAGTGGTTCCGGTCCCCTAATGGATATATACCCCCTCATATATTCTCCCAAGGTAGCTTTCAAATTCAAAAATCAAAATAATTTATTGGCACTAAAAAATACATGTTTTAATCACTAGGCTGACAAAATAGTCCCTGCTAGTCCTTCCCAAAATGTATCCAATAATTAGGCAATTAGAATAAAAAAATATAATATATCCATATTAACTAAGTAGCTATGTCATAACAATAATACATTAATAATACATAATATGTCTTTGTTGAAATCCGTTGCTGGAAACTGTAAATATCATCATTGATTATAAATTCTAAGCACATATGTAGGTCATATACTAACAGCTTTCAATTACAATAACGGTGTATGCTTTGCAAATCAATTGAGTCAAATGATATCAAACGATGCCTATTATGACGGCGCAAATATACTCAATTATAATTATAAATTCCAGTACCGAGTTCAAAATTAAACTCGGTCCATGCTTTTGTAAACAAATACTGTAGAATTTAATTTGATTGCGTATGCCAGTGCACAATGTTACTGAAAACTCGGGTGAATGTTGTTAGGGAGATAGGGCACGAATGGCGCGATTATTTGCTGAATTCGCTTACATCAATAGCCTGCGTTTTGTAAAGACTAAAGACTAAATCAGTACAGAACGAATTAAATATTAATAAAAATAATAATTTTAAGAACAAGCTGCTCCCCGCGTTACCCACCTTAATCCGGGATAAAAAGTAACTTATGTGTTAATCCAAAGTCTATGTTCATAGTAAATCTCATAAAAAATCGGTTCAGCTGTAGAAGCGTGAAGGAGTAACATAGATTCTGAAGTTGTTTGCGTATCCCAAGGGAACCACAACTGTTTTAGAATAAAAAGTTGCCTATAAGTTAATCCAAACTCTAACCTATCTTCACACCAAACTTCAACAGAATCGGTTCAGCCGTTAGAGCGTGAAGAAGTAAAACAAATATACACGGTTAGACACAAAATTTCGCATTTATAATATTAGTAGGATAAGATAACAGGATAACAAGTTAAACTACGTAGAATTAATAACTTAGTATAAATTAGGCAATGGATTGTATGTATAAACATACACCGGGAAATTATAAATCGACCGACGCTTTCTTTCTTCCCATCAGGTGAATTGGAAACACACAGGAAAAAATTGAGGCAGTTATTTTTAAAATTATTAAAATATATTTTTTGCGTAGACATTTCATCTAAATTCTATTTGGTCTGTGCGTTTAGAATTGTCAGCGGTGGCAGAGCGTAAATAAATGGCGGTTCTATCTAACACGCAGCGTAATAGTTTTGTAGCCCAATATAAATTTCGTACACAATTTCACTAAAACGTTTATTTATACAACGCACGTTTTTGCGCGATATATTTTAAGTTGTAAATGGTTAAAGATAAAGATAAATTTATTTGTAAAAACAAAAGAGTGTACGTAAATACATAAGTTCTTACGTCTAACTGGTACGCTGTATCCCTACGCTGGCACTACGCCCTGCTATAGATAGGACTACCAGGAGCTTGTATCGCAGGGCCGTAGGAATTGCCGTAAGTTAGTATAGTTAGATTTTAATTTGTGATATAATATTTATTATTTTGTTTACTTATTATTTATTTAGTAGATATGTTTAACTTGCTAACTACGCATCTTTGCTTTAATCCAACGAGAATAGAAAGAAAATAGATAGTTTTTGTATGTTCTGAAAAGTCAAGGCTAAATCTACGAAACAAACTGGTTGGCTTTCTTTCTAAGTCAACAGCTCAGTCGCTCGAGCCCAAAGACTAGTACATACTTATTAAAATATTTTTTATAATACTTACATATTTTTACATTATAATGCATAAAAGCGCCTGTATGTAGCTCGGCTAGCTAAGATTATCTGACGCGATCATTGAAGATACGGTCGATGCGGAAGGTGTTTGGATGGGTGACTATGCACAAGACTGTCATTTATTCAAGCGGCATCATCATCCGGGCGCTACCGTGGGTCAGGTGACACTTTAAATTGTAGGTTTTGGCTGCTTGCTAGTCTTAGTACAAGCAGTCGTTAAGTCAAGTCAGAGGCCATCGGTCGGATAGGAAAACTCTCGACACTGGTGTCTAAGTGGTCAAGCTCGGGAGCTTGACCACTTAGCTCATACGAAGAAGAAAAAGAAATCAAAAATGTGTACTTTACTAAGGTTTAATTCATGACTATCTTCTAATATTCGGACAGAAAATGACGGTAACTCGTTTCAAAAAGCAAAACATGTTTCGGTTTCTTTAAATTAAACCACGTACATTCATTCATAAGACAGCATCCGTTTCGTAGGAAGCATTTCAAAGCAAAACATCGCGTTACCAGATTAAAGTAATATTTTTTGCATTTCCAACCCTCCTTCCCCTTATTATACTGCGTCTGATGGATAGCTGCAGTATTTTATTTTCGTCGAACGAGTTGAAATGTTTTTATCTGACTACAAAACGTGTTATATTTATTTAGAGCTTATAAAGTAACATTATAATAAGAGTATATGTATGTATGTAAATTCTAAATCTCAAAGATAGACAGTTTAAAGTTAGAGTTGTCATATGAAAGCTGTAATTTATTTCCTGTTTTTAGGGTTCCGTACAAAAGTTAATAACGGGACACTATTACTAAGCTTGTCTGTCTGTCTGTCACCAGGATGTGTATCTTAAAAACTGTGATAGACAGAATCTGAAACTTTCACAAGATATATGTACCGATGTATTTACAGCGCCACTATAACAACAAATACTAAAACTTATTTTTTATTCGTATTTTTTTTACTATATATCAATAACGTTAGCTGGTAGACGCTTACAAATATAAATGTGACAGATAATATATAAATGTATATAACTTTTTTAAATAAATGATAAAATATAAAAAAAATATTTTATTAGGGGGGCTATGTAGGGGGCTACATAGAGTGATTTAAAAAAAAACGATCTTTATAACGACATTTGGTAGACCATTAAACATTCAAAGAATATTTGAATATTAACTATGTATAAACTTTAGAAATACATTAGAAAATAAAAATTAAATTAATATTTAAGGGCGCGAGGCCGACTCGCTCTAAGAATTATTTTTTTCGCTTATGATGAAACGTGGTGATAGACGAAAAGGACAGACAGTGGAGTCTTAGGTCTTAGTAATAGGGTCTCGTTGGACCGTGTAACTAATGAAGCTCGAAACTCTAACTAGGACAATACAATAGAAGCACAATTATCGGCCTTATCTCTAACAGTGGAGTGTTCCAGACAATTGAACCTTTTTTACTTCGATATATTCGATTAGACAGCAAAAGTCACTGAATGAAAAGAATCAAAGAATAAATGCTTGCAGACTAAGTTGTTCAGTAATATTCCAACATGTTTTTCTTGCTTAGGAAACTGACAAGCTTCATTTCCTGCTTTCAAAGCTTTGTTAAAAGTCCCTTTGACTCATTCACATGTGCGAACGCAGCGGGATTACCATCTAGTGGACTATAAATCAACCTGGGATTGCCACTCGCTTACCGGTTTCTTTTGCAATTATGGTACCGGTTTCTATATTATACCTATACCGGTTTTTATACGGCCTCCGCCAACCCATCGTGGTGGATTATGACCTATAACTCTCTCCTAGTAAGAGAAAGCCCCGAGTCCCAGCAGTGGGAACGTATAGTGGGCTGCTTATGCTTATACATACATTAGGTAAGCCTGAGCTATTGTATTCGTTAATATGCGGCTAAAATTAGGAAATTGTGTTAGGCGGGAATGACTTTAGCTTTAATTTCATTCATTGGCTTTTTTCAGAATTTCCTCAATCTGGGTATCGAATGAAAGAGCATGAATATCGGGGTCATAAATTTATATCAAATTTTCTAAAAGTTTACTTGTTTTTACATAATTTTCCGCTTTTACGCCCTAAACCGGCACGTTTGCCATATCACGATACGCCAAACGCCTCTGCACCGGTGGCGGCTCCGCTTTGATAAATTATGGGCCTCTCACACCCGACCATCGTCGGCAATGTGACGAGTGGTTTTCACCCAATTTAACAATATTAACTATTTTACACACTCGGTTGGATATCGCTCTTTCGGGGGAAATTTCTCAAACTGTTATTTGATTAGTATGAATTGATTTTTGTTTGGTGGTAATGTAAAATTAATTAAATTTAAAATTCAGAATCGAATATCATTATTGTTTTTCGTGGCCTGCAAAATGTCTCGGATCTTCTATAAATTCTTTTTATTATTTTATTCTGTCAGTGTTTTTTTTATAAGGTGAAGTTTTACGGTCCACCGTAGATCTCATACTAAGTCTAGACCAACAATTGTTAAATATCAAGACAAATGAAAACAATCTTAAATTTTTATACATGTTTCAATATGTGTATTTTAAGAGTAGGGTAGCACGTTTTTATTAACTCATGAAAAATAAAAATGATCATTCATTCTAATATCTAAGAAGTCTAAAGAAAAAGCCCAAGTTATACTTCATTATTGTACACCACTTTATTTGAACAAATAAACGTTTTATTTATTTATTTATTATTTTATACTCGTATTTCAAACTCCGATAAAATGATACTGACATGCTAATATCGTGTAACATCTCAAATTGCTTTCATCATCATCATTTTCAGCCATCTTTCACCCACTGCTGAGCATAGGCCTCCATTCGTGCACGCAAGTTACTTCAGTAATTTATAATTACAGATATCTCACGCTAATCTATTGAAATGATTAAATTAGTTCAATATGCGTTAAAAATTACAGATTGAAATTTATAATATCGTCATCTAACTTTCTTGACTTAAATTCAGTAAAAATATTATAAAAGTGTATTTCCACTTTGAAAGTAAGTCATATCTTTGAAGTTATAATAACACGGTAATAAGATACTTAGTCTACTTCAAAGAGTCAAGCGCTCTTAACAAATTTAATCTAACTTGGCACTATCTACGAGTACCTAAATAATTTGTGAAAATACTCGCTTCTAAGATTTGCCAGGACTCATACATTCCACTTTGTATGAAGTGAAACGTATGAATCTTTTATTAACGCATGAAATATGAATTTAGTTCTTTCGTCTCTGCTCTGTATTAGATGGTTGTTTATATCCTTGGAATTTATATCCTTAATTCCAGGAAGTGCGTGGGCGGAAGTATGTGACTCAAATATTTTAATACTAGCTGCTATGATCCGGAATTTCTCAGGACATGCCATTTTTATTTTTCCATTTTGTTATGGCAGAAATGTATTAATAATGTATTAGCTGTTTACAGACAGCCATTGTGGTTATAATTGAATATAAAACGTAGATTTTTTTGTAAATTTAAAATATATAGCAAATATACGCAGATGTTCAACTAAATATATATTATAAGACATTACGCACACGTAACACTAAGCATATTATGATATTGATACAAGTTTTAAGTAATGACCGATTCTCACAGCTTAGTCATAATTATCCAAAAACAAAGCATCGTTAAAAATATTACCGCCAAAAACTCTTGGCAACGTATTTCCCGAGCAGCTAACATTGTTTTTAGGAAATAGGGCCATCATTTAAACCGAACTCATTTTAACTCCTGGAACAAGTCCTTTGGGCGTATCTAGACAACCGTTGTGTAAACAAGCGGATCTTTAGCCGTATCGTAGCAGTTGCAGACGGTTATTTACTCATTGTGATCTAGAAACTCTTTGAGAATGGTACATTCTCTATTATAATAAATAAAATGTCTATATACTAGTCGATCCTTTTTATTTGATAAGAAGTTGTAAAAAAAAGTCGTCTTATGTAGCGGCTACCATCTTGGACCATTTTGAATTTTCAGTAAGCATAGCTAAGAACACTTTTAATATATTATATAATATAACTTCAAACGGATCTGCGATGCTACATACACAGATTCATAACATACACATATTTTTGAAGTCCGGGGTTAAAATAGATATAAGTTTAACATGCTCACCTGATGCGGGCTAGTTGAGGACGTGTACCATGTTCTGATGGAATGTGACTGGAACGATCATCTCAGAAGACAAACGTTTGAATCAAAACACGTTTTCTGGCAGGTAGGAGGGTGCAACAGTATTCTGTCGCAACCTTCTTCCCCCGATGCCAGAAGATTGTATGATTTGTATAAATTAAGAAATTCTACTAATTAATTAGCTTTAGAAAATATCATTTGTTCTGTCACAAGGGTGACATTTTATTAAACCCCTGTATAAAATTAAATAAATGATTAAAAAAGCATGCTCACCTATTTAATTTTTAGCTATTTTGTTGATAACAATAAGACGGCTTTCAACGTTGGATTACAAATGTTGGCCATTAATTTACTACTAACTAAAATCAAAATTTGTGTTTTGTTTTTCTCGAGTAAACATTTTGATGGATTGCCAGAAGCTCTTTGTTTGTAAGAAGGTAGTCTGTCTATTTTAATTGTAAAAACTTTCTTGGATAATGCCTTTTACCGTCTGAGTCCTATTTCTAAGTAATTCAAGTAAGTTATCTAGGTTAATGAAAACAATTTAGGTTATTTTGCGGAGGGCTTTACATTTATATTTAGAAAGGTATTTTAAACCGAAGAAGAGATCCTTTATTCTTAATTCTAATTTTAGTGTTTGTTACGTCATAAATTTACCAATTATAAACCAATTTTGAAGCAGCCCAGAGTGTCGTTAAGTCGTGTGGTTAAGTGCCCTGCTAGTCAAGTGCCTAACTGAAATATAAAAAAAATACGCGTAGAGATGGTATCGGATTAGTAACTCTTTGTCATTTATCAATTTAAATTTTCTTAATAAGACACTTTCACTAGAAAATGTGTTCGTAATTTCCTATAATTTTATATTTTATCAAATCATTCAATACCTTTGATCTCAATTTCTTCGAAACAGAGAAGTGTCGTTGACAACTAAAATAAAGCTTTCATATGTTTTGTGGCAGTTTTCTTTTCCTTTTCGTCTTGATAGATAAGATATTGGATAGAAATTCCGCTGAAAACTGAATTATGGATGTGTCAGTGATTTTTGTTTGATCGGTGCTTAGATACCTACATAATATAGTTTAGTTTTAAGTTTGTGTCCAATAAAGTATTATCTATCTATCTAATATTTTGTTGCATTTTTGTGTACCCAAAATAATCATATTTTGTTCTGAATTGTTTCATATTAATATGAGGCTAAACTGGTTCAATCCAGTATAAACTACGGCGACGGCTCGTTCTAGGTGCAAAGATTGGAATATGCTGCTAGCATTATGTCCACTATTGCACCAGGAACGGTCAGGGGTGGACTAATTGATTGGCTTAATTTTAGTTTTAACATTAACCTACGAGTATATTATGGCGTTCGATTGTTTAAATTAATTATTATTGATGTGTTCATATTACTTGTAAATCTAGGCGTAACAAATAAACTTAAACTTTGGGTGAGGAATCTGGTCTCGTAACACAGTCTAACGACTAGCACGAGACCAGAAGCTTCGTTATTTTTTTTTGTACCTAAACCTTTACGTCAATATTTTTTTTTTCATTTAATAATACAAAAAACCTAGCACACGCACGTACCTTACTTGTACTACGAGTTAGTACGTAGTCATCCACTGTTCAAGTCCCTACGTCGTCGTTAGTAGAAACCGTTATAGATTTATCAGTTTCAACATAAATCGACTCTGGAACAGTTTTCCGTTAAGCAGTCCCGCAGGCGTTGGAAGCACATCGTCAATCTCTTACGTATCGCTGGCTTTCGTCAAATGTACTACAAACTTGTCCAGCTCGGCTTAGTCAGGAAGCTACGGGTGAAGAATATAAAATCATAGTAATCATCATTACCATCATCAGGTCGTGTCAACCACTGTCAATGAAGCATAGTAAAAAAAAAAAACTATGTGAATAGGTATTTGGTGTAAAATCTTATAAGAACCACTTCCTTGTTACAAACTAGTGCTAACTTAAGTAACAATTCGGTGAGGGTAGGTTATACTGTAATTGCTGTATATAATGGGTATTAACTAATCTTACTCGTTATTAATGAATAGTAAAACTGCAAGAAGTCTGATCTCGTAACACGGTCTGATAACTAGTATGAGACCAGAAGCTTCAATATGAACCATGTATATTTATGCATATATATTTATGCAACAAAAAATGATTTTGTATTTGTTACGTATTAGTTAACTAATAGTTACGTATTAGTTAGTTAGCCAATGGTATTATATAGGTGTTCATAAATAATTTAACGTGTTATCAGAGCCACGATCACTTTTTACATAGATAATAATAATTGAATTGTAGGTCTTGCTTATTTTTCGTATCATGAGTACTAAACAGATATATCAATATGAAAAAAACTTGGTAATAAAATTTTTGTTAATTTAAAAACTTTTTTAGTGGTACCAATATGGGTATTCACATTTTAGGGTTGTTTCTTACACGGTATAAAAACTATTTTTACAATTACTTCCACAGTTTTTCTGAAGATTTTACTAAACTCTCGACACTAGAGTGAAACTAATTGGCTAGTTCTAGAAAAAAAAACTTCTGAGTTCTTCTAATAAACGTTTCCGTATCTCCCTGCCTATTCTCCCGGGCTGCATCCCTTGGGAGGCTCATACGATGTGCCTTTGTGTCCGTATGTCGGTACGTCATTTTTTATGCGAACATGTACGCTCAGATAAAAAATACAAGAGTTGTACGCTAAGGGCGTTATGTTACATCATCGCTACGCTGTCGGGGGAAATGATTGTTTGTATTAAAACGGGTGCGTAGAGAGAGATGTTTTTTGTGTTTTGGTTTTGGGAAAAACTTTTATCATCTGTATTTACTTTTTTTACTACAAAAGACATTTATATCTATTTTAAATCCCATATTAGAAGCTATATCCGCCAATCCGCACTTGGCCAGAGCGGTGGATTATGGCCTATATCTCTCTCCTCGTGAGAGAAGGCCCCGAGTCCCAGAAGTGGAAACGTATGATGCTTATGCTAGAAGCTATGGCTGAAGATGAAAAAATAAATTCACTCTATTCTTGAATAAACTTAAGTTATGAGTTTTTTTCCAGGGAAAAAAATATGATAGATAAATAGGAAAAATAGTAATAAAACGGTCATAATATCTTGCAGTATAGACCGCAACCTCAATCAATTTTTAGAACATGATGCTTAACAGAAAAGAGGTAAAGGTATGTCTGGAATAAACTTGAACTATGGTTCTGCCATATTGGCAACTCTTAGTCTAAGGAACTAAGATCTGACAAAGTTTCAAAATTAGAATTCAATGAATGTATCAAGTTAAATTAGCTCATTTAATACGAGTACATGAATGCTACACAAATTTTAACACAAAGTTTATTAAATACTTTTAACGTAATTAGAGAAAAAACATAGATTGTAACTTAGACGTATAAGTATATCGCCTTCTACAGAAAAGCAATGAGTACCTCCCGACATAAATAGATTCGATTTGGTATGTTTAGAGCTGTCATAAACAAAACTGCTAGTTGTAAAAATACTTTGTGAGTTAGCGAATTTACGATGGATTTAAATTGTGTGGGAGCATAACTTTATATGGCGTCTGCAACGATACTTTCTGAACTTCGCCGTGATTTGCATTTCAACGAGTATAAGCTCATGATATAGTTTATCTAGCTAAAATACCTGCTTGTATAATATCAGTGTTGTAAATCGCACTCATATTATAAAGGCGAATGTTTGTGTGAATATGTTTTTTAGTCTTTAGCCCTCAAACAACCGGACTGATTCGAATGCAATTGTATTGAGGAAGCTTATACTTTGGATTAAATTTAATAGGTTAATGTAGGAGTAAGTATAGTGTCTAGCTATAGCTATACATATAATTAGGACAATCGTGGGTACCCCCTTAAATGAGTGCGCCAGGATGACCTCTAACAGAGAAAAATGGCGAGGCTTCGTGAGGCGTGTACTATCTGTCCCATCCACCACTACTTCTTGACGACCACGACCGCTCTGTCAAGAGCGTACCGATTGAGAAGTAGAAGAATAGCTATACATAATACAGTGCTATCCACTATATCACCAAAAACATTCATGAATAGAATCTCCCATTTACAGATAAAGGAAACACGCAATTATAAATTAAAAATTGCTTGTACCCCCAACAACATTATACAGTGGCAGTCAATCTAGATTTGAAACAAGGCATATTATGTATATATCAAAAAAAAAAAACATATCAGTTCTTCCGTTTGGGAGTTACGATGCCACAAATAAACACGTAAACTCACACATAGACTCGTCAAACTTATAATACCCTGCCGTTTTAGTGCCGGGGGTTAAAACAAATATTTTATTAGTATTTGTTGTTATAGCTGCACGGAAAATACATAGTATTTTGTGAAAGTTTGAGCTTTCTAGCTATTACGGTTCTCAGATACAGCTTGGAGAAAGACAGACGGACAGACAGCAGTCTTAGGGTCCCGTTTTTACCCCTTTAGGTACGGAACCCTATAATAACAATATACGGAACGAAAAATGAGGCGGCGAAGAGCAACGAGTAAAATACATTAAAATTTCATCGTCCCAATAAAAATTCTTGGAATGCTAACGGTATCATTAAAACGGTTTGTTTCAGTAGACATTCATCAGTGGTGGTTTAATTAAAAGGAAAGTCTTGCCTCTTGCGGCATCCCCTTGCCGTTTACTGACCTAACTGCTGAATGGGGACTGCATTAATTTATGCTAAACGCTCAACCTTTGTATTATTATATCTTGCCTTGGCAAACAAAATCAACCATTAGATGTGTGTTACCAGTGATGTTAGCAAAAATGCTTTTACAGCGTCACTATTTTGTCGTTTGTAAACTCTTCTCTATCCAAATGTTTCGTAGAAAAGACTGTTTTAAGTTAAAGGACACAAATTGTGGTAGTTCCAACTTTTAGTTCAGATGATTAGAAAATTCCTTTGACAAAAGCTTTCGCCTGCGATGGAACGAGTGCCGTGGATGGGTTTGGGGTGAAACATGTTTTTTTTTGCGGTTTTCAGTAAACACACACACACAAAGTAAAGTAAAGTGTAGTGACGTAATATGACGTGAAGTGAAGAATAGTGAAGTGAAGCGAAGCAAACAGACAGAGATAAGTAAAGCAAGAACGCAAGGTATCGCAAGGTGACGCGAGGTGACGCGTCGTAAAGCTATGTTTTATAACAAGCTTAAAGCTTTTCGTTATATAGCAATTATTCCATATATTAAATTAACAAGCAATTGTAGGGCCGTGATCAAACCAAGGGCTTTCAAAAAGTAAGGCCAAACAATTTACCCACCGAGCACCATTCGCTTTTAGCTCATTCATTCGTTGTTGCCCATGACCATTGGAGCAGCATGTTTTAGCAACCTTCGCATAGCCACTATAAGCCAACCTTCCTGTATATCATGCCTTTAGTACAGTTTCGCATTCGCATACGGCAGCGAGTCTTTGCGAAATGATTGCGGTAGCGAATCATCTGCGGAACGTTAGTACTCTGCAGTTCTTTCGCAATTAAATGTCATTGTCATTTCATATTTTTGGCTTCCATTTTGCGAAATTCTGTCCTCTCTGACAGAACGCGTGGTGACGCTATGCAATGCGAAACTCCACTAGCGAAACAGTAGCAGCCTTTTCGCAGTTAGTTAGTTAAACAATACCGACAAGGACGCAACTATTTCATCTTGTTATATAGTAGAGTGAGACATAACACATGCGAAATTGTCATTCAACTTACAGTTTTTTCGTCGTTTCGCTGCCGCATACGTATACATAAGTGTACTAAAGGCGTCAACAACAGAAACAAATGAACACGGGTCAAACAATGCATTTATCCGCGGCTAAAGTTTAACACCAGCGAAACACAGTGAAATATTTACGAGGATTGTGCGCTATTAAAATATTTTATGACCTTCAAGTTTACTACTTACATTTTGGAGAACAATTCCGGCGTTTTACCGACGTCCGTAAAATTAGGGCAAGTACGAATGAGATGAGAAACATTGTAATAGAACTATTGGACCGCCGGCCGATTGCTGGCCTGCGGAACGGCCCCCTAGAAGCAATAAAACGGAAGTTATTGCTACGTTCCTTATTTGGAATCAGTATAAATTTGGTCTCCGTATATCGATGACTAGGAATAGGCGCAAAATAGGTTATTTGGTACTAAATTTGGTCTAGCTTTTAGAAGGTACCATTCTTAGATTCATTTCACACGAATCCCTACTCTGAATTGAATGGCTTTCTTAGGCCATATGGCGTTAGAAAAGATGTTGATAAAGCCATGACAAGGTGTTTTTACACGCTTTATATTAGCTTCACATGTATGTTTGTTTGTAACCGACTTCTATGGGCGCGATTTTGACCCACTTTTTTTTTAGAAATTTCACACACGGCTGGTTAACCCACTGAACCATTTCTAGTTTGTGTTATGGTGATTGGCTGGCTTATAAAATAAAGTTAACCACAAATTATTATTTAATCAATTCGATACCAATAATAATTTTCTACAACGGATTCTAATTGAATTTTGGTTTTATTTTTAACAACCAAATTACTTATTAAGTTCAGCATTTGACACCAAAAACGACGTCAATTTTGTTATCAGTTTGACGTTTGAATAATAATTAGCCAAGTGCGAGTTAGGCTTGCGCATGAAGGGTTCCGTACCATTGTTGTACTCGTATAATTTAATTTGATAGCTTATATACATTTATATATTTTGTGAAAATTGTAAGTGTCTTTCAGCTACCGTTATTGATATGAAGCAACAAAATTAAAAAACCCCTTACTATTTTTTTTTTACTTTTAGTATTTGTTATTTTAGCGGCACGGAAAATACAACCATATCTTGTGAAAGTTTCAGCTTTCTAGCTATTACGGTTTTTGAGATACAGCCTGGAGACAGACAGACAAACAGAGAGCGGAGTCTTAGTAATAGGGTCCCGTTTTCACCTTTTAGGTACGGAACTCTTAAAAGTACGCCAAGGAGCGAAGACAAAACCCTATTATTACCACAAATGTATTGGAAAATCAAACAATACGATTACAGTTTTGTTAAATTATACTGTCTTTATAAATTCATTTTATTGAAAATGTTAGCTATGAATTAGTAGTAATACAGCAACTAAAGTTAATCAAAAGAGTGTATAATAAAACTAACTTGGATTAACTTAGTTAATCTTTTATTTCATTGAGTCTGATTGCTAATAACAAGTCTATCATTTAATAACAAAGTAATAATAACAAGAGTTAAAGTCAAATAAACGAGTTCTATTTAGAATTGCTACAGAAAGTTTTGTGTACAAAATGCACGCTCGCTTGGTCTATTAAAAGTTTACTACATCAGTGGGGCTACTAAGACCTAGAAGCCGTCCACCTATATTATTTTCTACCCTTATCCAATACTTATTACGTCGGCACTCACCAGATTTTACTTAATGATTATTAAGCCGCACGAATTACAAGCAGCCAAAAGCATATGGTAGCCTAACTGAACGGTGACTTTGGAAAGTAAACAAACTCGGTATCTTAAAATTGGTTTATTTAAGTTTACTTGATACAATATTATTTTATTTTAAAGAATTTGGCAGTTCTTTTATACGTTAAAAAAGTTCTTTACTAAACTGAATTAAACACAATGTTATTTATAAAGAATAAATACGAAGAATGTTTAAAATGCACCTTGTGATTAAGCTTTAATAAGGTGACATTCCAGACAACCAAACACAGTCATTTGTTTCCTCGAATTTTATGTTACACGCAATACTCGTATTTGACACCAAAATCCGACATCGCTTCGGGCGCTTAGCTTCGCTCTTAGCTTTCCGAAGATTGGAAATCGATTTCCTCAAAACTTATTATTCTTCTTCTTCTTCGTATGAGCTAAGTGGCCAAGCACTGGTGTCGAGAGTTTTCAAGCCGCCCGAAGGCCCTCTGACTAGGCTTAATGACTGCTTATACTAAGACTAACAGCCGGGACCTACAATTTAACGTGTCATCCGACCCACAGTAGCGCCCAGATGAAAATGCCACTTGAATAACGACAGTCTTGTCGGTGTTTGGTGGTCACCCATCCAAACACCGTCCGCATCGACCGTTGCTTAGCTTTGACGATCGCGCAGATCACTTTAGCTAGCCGAGATATAGGTGTTACAACATATACTTCTATGTGACTAATTATCTACTAATGTAAAATCCATTAATTTAAACTCTCTATCCATCGATTAGAATAAACCACCAGACCCGAATAGGTATTGCAGGTGGTTGCGCTTGTTAGAAGTTGTTTTCCAATTGTAATTACTCAAACGTGTGGCCAAGTTGGCACGTTCAGAAGCTGTACCTACTATAGAAGCTTTTCATTCACTTTAGGAGAAGAGTGTGCACCTTAAATGTGAACTTTAGGGCAACGACAAAAGAGTTCATAATTGTACAAAATTTTATTTAGTACTTAAAGCGAACTGTACAAGGATGTGGTAAAGCCACCGGCTATCAAAGGCGGATGGTAGCCATTGTTAGACTCACGCCACACGTTTTCAATTGCTTTTAGTAATTCGGGAGAATTTATTATGAGTTTCCATGAAAACATTTAGTTTTTTATAGAGTTAGTAAGCCGTAAAGATAAATAACATACATCTAACTTAAGAACTTGCAAAAAAACACATTTTTTTCAGCAGGGATTAGGGTTTTTTCTCAGGAGTAAAAATACAACTGTTTAATTTTCTTTTTCAAGTTCTTTATTCAACATACGAAACAAATAACAAAGTAAAAGATGGACACTGCCCGCACTTAAAATTGTGTTAATTATATATGCTACTTAGACTTCTCATTTTTATTAGGTACTAAAAATTAAAGTTTAAAAAAGTTAATACAGGTAATTACGCTAAGGTTTTACTATTAACCTATTTTATGTGGTGTCGACGCGAAGTGATGACCTATTGTGCCAGGTTCTCATTTTAAACCACAAACCATCTTCTAGTATAATGATTGTTTCATGCTAGCCCATTCCAAAAACAAGAGTTTTATTTCCAGCAGTGGAAGAAAACCAGCTATAGACGATATAAAGTAAAGTAAAGTAAAATAAATAATTAATAGACTTCTTTTTCACACTAACTCACCCTATACTAAACAATTTCTAGTTTATAATTGGTTGCTAACACAACTGATATACTACTCGTACATATACATACATAAATACTTTATATCATCAATACATAATTAAAGGCCGCCTTTTGATAAACTTTTTGTATCTTTTATTTACGTATAAATTTAGTATAACTGTGTTTTTGGTGTGCAATAAAGAGTTTTTGTAATGTTTTTTTAGTATTGTATAAATATCACCCAGACCGACAACCAACAAATTTAGTTCATCACAATGATGAAAGCTGTGCCGGGAAACCGGGAACCTCTGGTTGGCAGTCCGGCATGGTAGTCAACCAACGAGGTCGTCACATTGTAGAGAAACTACGAATCGTTTAGCATTAGTTCCCATGCCTCAATCATTCACGAGTTCCCTCTGCCGACCGCACGTCCCCATTCCCGTGATTATTGCGAGAACTGCGGTTTACTTTCAATTTACACAACACAATATATACGAGGCGGAACAGACCCAACCAAAGAATAAACAACGGCAGAGGAGGAACTTTTTCTTTTTCTAATATTAAGTTTTCATTAGCTTTTTTCTATTTTTCTATACGCGATTATAGAATACATTTCTGAGTTATTGGTAATTAGCGAAAAATATTTGAAAAAGATGATCACTGATTTTGTAACTACGCAAAAAAATATCAGTAGATCCACGCAATAACTTCGGGGTCTTAAATTCTCGAGTAAATCGGTTCTTTCTAGGCAAGCGTGTTATATATTAGACTACAGTAAAGCTTTACATCAGGCGAATTGCGGCCGAAATAAGCTTATTCATCATTTAAAAAATAAATCGTTTGGATTGAGTTTAATTGTAAGAAAATGCTAATTAATCAATTTTTCCAACTATTAGTCTATTTAGTCTTATATTAACGTACTAAAAGCTTCTTTAAAATGGTAGCATGCTCGTTACCAGTAACTTCGTAGTATATTAGCGCTCATTTGATCAGTATTGTACCCTCTGGAAACATTTTCATAAAGAACAGCTTAGATATTAGCCCCAAATCTGTGCTAGCTGAGTGGAAGCGTTGTTTATGGACAATTATAAGACACATTCTCGTTATCTTGTCGTAATAAACAGAATATATGGAAACTCGAGGAGTGTGAATCTTGTAGACTATACTATTTTTGTTCAAATCGTCAATGTGAGTCACACAGTCACTGGCCATTTTAGCTATGTGACCTAGACTTAGACCTGAACCAGACGATGTTCTTAAATGCTATGATTAGAGTAGGTTTTTAAATACTGTTTTACAACTTAACTAGCTATAATTATACTAGCTGCGTCCCGCGGTGTCACTCTTGTTAATCCGTTGTGATAAGTAATATATGTATGTGTTAATCCAATTCAACCTATCTCCATACCAAATTTCGATAAAGTACGTCTGTATGAGCGGGCACACACACGCACACAAACTTATGCATTATATTTTTAACATAAATAACAATAAAACGTACCTATATGTTATATTATTATTTGATTAAACTAGTAGTTCTCCAAAATCTATTGCGCTCAAAATCTAGTACCTGTTATACTAAATGCGTTGATATTAGTTTTAATTTATTTTTTTCTTCACAAATGTTATTGTATTGGTACAGGAAAGTTAACAATACAATTAGCAACGTAAACAAGACTTTACGTAATTCCATTAGCCATTATCTTGTTTAATTAAAGGAAAGGAAAGTACGGAGATACAAATAAGTTCATTTATTACGGCCCCATATTATATTGTGTTGCTCTGCGTAGCATTTGTAGCAGATGCTACGAAGCGTAAACTGCCATCACCAGTCTCAAACTAGATTCTGTATCTGTAGTCTGTTCAACAAATCAAGCTAATAGGAAGATCAATTCGCAAAAACCGCGTTAATGGCGATTGGTGAACTATGCATACTCGACGGCGACCTCATTGGCGTAATGATTACCTTACCGAACTGTAGGTTAACTACGGCCAACCACAGCGATCCGGGTTAGATTCCCGGCCCGGCCAACATCTTCATGATGAATTTGTTGGCTGTAAGTTTGGGTGTCAAACATGTATCGATGTAAAATATTTTTAGTATGGAAATTGACACATGTATTTTTGATTATTTTTGAGAAATTTGTACAAGTTGTACAGGCCATTATGTTACCGTATGTGAAGGTTGAACTAAAACAATCTATTTGTTAATCTAAGTTGAATAATCTGTGGCTCTGCTACTCTGTGGATGCGAGTTCGAGGGTTTTGAAAAAGGTTTCCGCCCTCTTTCTAACCGGAAACGGAAGGCCATTTTCAATGCATGTATTGTTAAGCTTTGGTATTGAAAGACCAAGTGTTTTACATTTTTGATTGTTGTAAAAAACGTAATTGTTATCATAATCAATTACAATTTACCTATATCACATTCATATGTTTTTGTATATAATGAAATAAAGATTAAAGAAGAAAGCCAATGCAAATATTGTTTGCTACGTTTAAATTAGTAAGTATGAATTGTTTGATAGAGACATTCGGCCATTAGGGCCTACGATTTTTAGGCTATATCGTATATACAATATCGTATTAAGATGTAAAGTATATATATCATTTTTTTAAAATATGTATGAATTTATATTCATAATACAGCCAGTTCATCATGAGGATGCGTAAACACACGACTAATCTACACTCTTGCCGATGGTGGAGCAAGACTAGGCTGGAATAACTGGCTTTCAAGCTGCTAGAACACACCATTAGGTGCTTGGCAACGGATTTTGAAGTCAGTTTAAGATTAGTTTGGCAAGTAGTTTAATATACTTAGATAGATAGATAAATTTTATTGGACACATAAATAAAAAAAAGCACAGTATAAGACAATTAACTTAAAATTAGTGTGCCACAATTGGCGGCCTTATCGCTTAAAGCGATCTCTTCCAGGCAACCTTTGGATGGAAAGGAATTTATAAACAACTAAAGAAAGACGTAGTGTACAATAAAGAATAATAAAAAAACATTCATACTTATCTGTGAAAGAAAACAAATTTTTAAGCAATACCCGCGATAATAATAAATAATCAGTTAATAATGATACTTAGGTTTTTTGTGGAAAGTCATTACCTTTTTACTGTTTTAAATTTATTTTTTCACATTTAAGTAAACCAAAATTATTTCATCGTACCATAAACGTGAATGAGATTTTCTCACCATTTAGATTACAACCCTGCAAAGGTCACCGATGATATAAACAACATAATAAACATAACTCAACATTTCGTCAGAGCTTAAAACCCCGTTTTGTAAAATTAATTCCCTGTGATATGGTGTCCGTATATACGGTGTGAATACGAAATGTTTGTTCTGTCTGATGTTTACGAGGTAACCCAAATACAGTTTAGTTTTAGCAGTTTATAAGAAAGATGCCAGGCATCAAATTCAAATTCATTTATTTTAGGATCAGTCCCATATTGAAATAAATTATATTACAAATCGTACATACAATTCTAATACAAAATGAATCAAAAATAAAACTTTAGTAATAAAGTTAGCGTTGTTATTAATTGTATTTTAATTAATTTATTTCCTTAATTATTTTTAATAAATTTTTTTCATTTTACTCGTTATCGAATTTTGCGATTTAGTCTTTCTCTTAGTTTACTATGCTACTTTTTAGAGGTTCGTACCCAAGGGGCACCAACGGGGCCCTGTTACTTAGACTTCGCCGTTCATTTGTCTGTTGTGTGTTATAGACAGTATTACTGCTACCGTGATAACTAGATAGCTGAAATTTGAAGACACAGATGATGTACTTCTGTTGCCGGTATTGCAAAAAACTGAATAAAAGAGGAACACGAACCTGATTTTTTTATATTCTTTATAGTTAACGAACCCCTAGTGTGCAGGTCTGAGTTGCACTTGACATATTATTTTTATTTCGACACAGACCGAAAACTTCCTGGATGGAGAAATATAAGCATTTGGAAATAAAATTAGCGCAATATCATTTATTTATAAATAAATATATTTGGAATTCATTGTTTTAAAAACTGTAACTGTAACTGTGTAATTATATTGTACTGTAAATATTTAATGACCAACAATTCGAGTTGAATTTACCTTAAACTCTGGTTCAAACAATTCGAAACATGCCACCTATTTTGGTCGGAACAAAATAACGCACAAACTAATCTCATTTTGCACGGTACGTGGACTGCTTTCTATAAAATACGGGGTCATAACTCAATTTATCCTTTTGCCATTATTTTTCCTCGACTACATAAAATTCCCTTAAGTGTTTTATCGGACTCAGTGGCTGGAGAGGACTCCGCGCCTACATTGTGACTGGAGTTCTCTTAACACATTTTCGTTGTTATAAGTGATTTATACTCTTAACCCCGTGGTAAGCATCGCGGCATCGGTCCCACGCATATCGAGCAAACTTTCATAGAAATCATAGAACTTTATTATCCTTATAACATACGTCAAATTTACAAATTACATATATTCATCAACAAAGAATCAATTAATTAGTCAATCGTACAATGTCATAATAATAAAATGGAAAATAACAACACATTTACACATAATTCATGTCACTTTGCAGTCCGTCATACTTAAATAAAGATTCTGAAAGAGGCAACCTATGGCCATTTAAGACATAAAAAGGGGTTTCCACAGAGAAGTATTTCAATTTTCTTTTAAATGTGGGAAAAGGTAGGTCTGGTTTGTTAAACATACATATTTTGTTGTAGATCCCTTGCTTTTGCACTTAAAGTAACCAATTATTTGGTTATCTTAATCCTCTTGGTTTTCTTACAGAATAACGACTCTCATTTCTTAACTTTTAAAAGCAATAAACCTGTTATTATAACGACGCCCGAGAAATAACTTTATCGCTCAATAAATAAAAACCTTTTTATGTCTATAACGCAGAAATATTAGCTAGGTGTTAGCTTTTACGAGACCCCGTGTCGTACACATTACGGTCGAATATAGCTAGGGACACCTACATATAGCTCGTATAAAAGTTATAAAGAACAGTCAACAAGGACAGACTCATTTTGCTGTAACGTCGGTATTTTCACCTTATCTGAGTTTAGCTGTTAGTAGAATTTGCTCTGTGGTAATTTGCATTAGGACCGTGTTTTGACAATAAACGGGTGTTTGAACTTTTGTGTATATATTTCGTTTGAATCTGACTTTACATTTTTGAGATTAACATAATGTATTCATACGTTACCTTTTTTGACGTGACAACGTCTTAAATTAGGTTGCGGCTGGGAGTCACTTATGAAAAAGTGTAACGCCCGGTAACGTTACGATGAGTCACCGAACGAGAGAGAGGCCCGCCGAATGCCTTGCGTCTCTCTCCCACTCAACTATGATCGGTCTGCCGCGCGCGCAGCACGCGGCAGACGTTGTCACGTAAAATCTTCGCCCGTAAAACCGACTTTACAGGCAACCATTTTTTTTTCTAATCATTTATTTCTTGCAATGCATTATTTTAATTTTTAGGAAATATACCATATCACTAAACGGAGGTAAGTAATATTATTTATTACCTTGGCGTGTTCTAATAGGGCTGTTGACTGGAAAGTAATATATTTATTTCGATATTAAAAATAAATAAATATTTTCTGGACTTATGTTAATAAAATACCATGAATAAAAACAACATTTTCATACATCAGATTTCATTAATTTTTAACATAGATTTTAATTAACATAAGGACTTAACTTGACTCTAAATACGTCATTAATAGTGACGACATCGTAAGCTTTGTATACGATTACCAACCACTTTTTTTTCTTTTACTATTTCATTAAAAGTTTGTCAACAAACCAGTTGGAAACGACCCCATTGCAATAGTACACCGAGTTATAGATTACAAATTTCAGCACATCTTTGCTCTCCGGAAACAATTTACGTATAAACTCTATATAACGACACTGAAGGGACTGTGAATTTTATAGCGTTATAGAGAGTGGTCGTTATATGGTGAGAATGTATCATTTTATGGAATACAAGCTAACCCAACTAAAGCCAATTGATTTTGACGCTTTAGTGAGTTTGTTGTTAAATCGAGTGACGTTACATGGAGTTTACACTATAATAATTAAATAAGTATTGCTTAGCAACGGAATAACTGGCAAAGATACAGCCACCCACATTTACATTTTTATATATTTTTTTATGTAATTCAATGAATTTGAAAAATGCTGTGTTAATAACAAATACCTCTCATTATTATTAAACCCAGTAATATTATATTTGTCGCAGTCAATGAGATAAGATCGTCTGCAGTACATCCATAGACATAGTCATTTTAGGTCACTGTATTTAAACTTTCGTAAGGCATAATTAGAAAGAAAGAAAGAACACATTTATTTCAGACACAGAAGACACATACACAAACATTTTCATTTTAGGTCAGTTTGTATCGGTTAAAAATTACGAGGGGCTGGCAAACAATAAAACAATTTTAATAATAATAAAACGATTTATTTTATTTAAACCTTTGAATGGAATCTTACAAAATATGGTACAAGGGAGCGATTTGAACTTGGCACAATTTTGACACATTGAGTCGTGTTGTATTTTTGTTTTGTTACATCAAATATCAACCTTGCAAACAGTAACATGTATGTTACTGTTTGCAAGGTTGATATTTTTTCAGACTAAAACACAAGGGAATTAATACTTTGTAGACGCATGATAATTCTAAACTTGAGCACTTATAGTTTTTGTAGTTTCGAGCCTATTCAATATAAACAAATATGTTTTTTTACACGCTTTTTATTAGCTTGTAACCGACTTCTTTGGGCGCGGTTTTGACCCACTTTAAACGGCCAGATTTCGTTCAAACTTTGTAAATTTATTGAGGACCGATGACAATACACTAATTTGATAAAATTATTCCATTTTTTTTGTATGTTTGTTTGTAACCGACTTCTTTGGGCTCGATTTTGATCCACTTAAAACGGCCACAGATAGGCGTGTTTTTTAGTTTTTTTAAACTATTATTTTTTTACAGTTATAAGCATTTGTTGTCGACAACAGGGTGCGTAACCACACGAGTTAGTGACACTCCGGCCTAAGGTAGAGCATGCCTAGTCTGGACTAACTGACTCTCAAGAAGGCCGGAGCATAGATAGATGCTTTGCGACAGACTTGTCAACTTGAGGGTGGTTGCTAGCCAGAAGAGCCTTAGAACATATCCTACCATACCATAGTTTCCGCACAATGGTTCTCATTACCGAAAGCTCAAGTTCCTCGATAGAGCTCACGATCTTCGGGGCGTGAGGTAAGAGCTCACATGACAATAAAAAGTATTAAAATTCGTGTAAATAAAGAAAACATTTAAAAGAGCATGTCTTGTCGCTTGCGTAACGTACTGAGCGAGGCAGATGGAGCTTTCAAATGTATTCTTTACTATAAGTCCATTTTTTTCTTCTATTACTCTAAATTAACATGACAATTTTTTAAATAAGAACTAACAATATTAAGTAGTCATTTTCTACTAAACATTTTTCTTTGGCATATTTGAACATAATTTTCAGTTCAATAATCATAATTATATGTAAATTGAATGAGCTTCACTAAAAGACAGAACACCATTTTCGATGTAAATTAATTGCTTCATGACTGTAATTTACAAAACTATCTTAGTTTAGTCTCAGCGCTTGGTTCGGTATTTATAAATATTTATTTATTGGGTATTCTTCTACAAACTATGTTATAGTATAATTTAACTTACTGTACTACCATCTACTTATTTTTATTCTTCGAAAAAGTAGAAATTACGTCACAACTTTTGTATCCAATTGTGAATCTGAAAACACGATCTCAGTATGTTAAATTTCAGATCAAATTTTGTTATTTCAGATTCACATAAAATAGCTTAAACTAAGATATGGATTATTTACATTTTATTCTCATTAAGGTTACTTTTTTAAACTTGGCACTATTATTATTTCTAAATACCGTTGTACTATTAAATAATAATACATTTATAGTTCCTCTTGAGCTTGATTATGATGCATCACCATTTTAAATTACTGCTACTTATTATCCCGAAAAACAAAAGACAATCGCACGTCAAGAAAGCCAGATGTAATCTTTTACGTTAGCGATTACGATCGCTTCGCTCAGGCTCACTTGTTTTAGCGGATAGCGTTTAGTTCACGATAGTCACAGTCACGAGCCTACACATCGCTGGGCGGCGAGGAGGCTGGGTCTGGCCGCTAGTGGAGCTGGCTTTTTGTACTAAATCCGTAGTGGAGATAAGGCGATCCCGCCCCGTCCCTCGCCCCGCTGCCGGTGGCGCCGCTAGCTCCGCTCGGACATTTCAAAGCGGAGCGAAGCTCGGACGCCATTTCCGAACACAGCGAAGCCTGATGAAAGAGCAGTGGGTAGAATTCGTCCGTAATCCTTGATTACAGTAATTAAAAGAACATTACCTCTTCCTTCTAAGTTTTTGGCGCAGCAATGAAAGGGAAAAATACTTAGCATTAGAACACTCTCAAGGGCTAAACTACAAAGGTAATAGTACAATTTAGCGCTATAAAGGGAATATCTGGTGTGCATTTGTGTTGGTAACAAAGGTACAACTGATACGTAATTTTCGTGCATACCCGAGCAATTAGGATATTCAGATTAATTGTGTGTAAGTAAAACAAAGTTAAATAGTGATCATACATAAAATTCAAACTCAAGTTGCTTTTAAATAGGTGAATATGCAAGCTCCATTCTACATCACACGGTTGAATAAAATCAGTAAGTTACCCTTCTCAGAAGTAAAACTAAAAGAAAAAATATGGCATGAAATATAAGTATGGTTAAGAATATTTCGTACTTATAAGGATACTTGTTTTCTAAAGTAACAAAACTCTATTTCTTACGTAACTCATACCTACTCTTAGTACACATTTAGATGCCGGAATTCCATAATTTCAAGACTAAAATTAGACTTCAGCTTCACAAGCAAATACTAGAAAGAATATTTTCGGTAAAAAAGTCTCACAACCCACGGTTTTATTGTAAACTTTCGGGGGAATATTTTGTCAGGTTTTTGTGTACACTCTTAATTAGCAATTATATTGGAGCCCGTTTTGTGCCTATCCTCGTGAATAAATTATAATAACAGGAAAATTAGTGAAGCGAAAATCAGAGGGAAATTTTATCTGATTTAATTTTTTCAGGGTTGTTTGAGGTAAATTGGGAATTTAACGATTATAAATATTTTTTTGGTTAACGAGAACGTGCTTTGAGTATCGAAGTGCTTGCTAATCAGCTCGCATTAAAATGTTTATAGGAATCATTATACGAGTATTAATTTAAATCGTCCTTTTTGAGAGACAAAAACTCGAATCACATAAATATTTAACGTTGTTTTTCCTATACTAACATCAAAAGAAATATAATGATAATGTGATGTTTCCATTACGTTTTAAGAATGTTTCTTTGTTATAAAGTAATCTATTTTTTTATAGATAATATCATCTTGAATTATCTAACGATTTATATGATTTAAATTTGAGTAAAGTTTGGAATCCAAGTTTATGATTTCAATGTTGTTAATTGTTTGTTACACAAAACATTTATTTATCGAAATACCACTACCACAGTTTAGTCGTTCCGCACAAATTGTATGGCGCGACCAAACCTGGTTAAACATCGCCTTGTAAGCAATTTCTTTTTTTTTGTACCTTTTAGAAATAAAAGTAAAGAATACTTGGATGTATGCGAATGAAATGAAGCAATTTCATAAATAACGCGATATTCGTCATGTATTTTATTTGCCTCCTAATTGAACTCTACGCAAATTTTAACTTTAACGTTTAGGTTTTTCCGAGTACAAAACATAGATTGTAATTTTGACGTACAATTGGCGACATCAACTTGTACAAAAAAGTAGTGAGGACCACCAGGTAGGTCCAGTCTTATCCTATGACAGCTCGCAAGTTGTCACAATATATCATACAGTTCTAGATTTTATTAACTTTTGGCGCTTAAGCCTTTGCCTATGGCTGTGTTTGGGTGTTCAAGTCAACTTACTCTTTCATCCACAGCGACCTTGCGCGACTTCCAGACAAACTCGCAGACAGCTATGACGCAAGCCACGCCCATGCCACCCATGAGTACAACAAACACTCCGCCGACGTTTGCGAGACCTAACTCATTTGCAGTGGACGATGCTTTCGAAGTCTCATCCTGAAAAAGGCACAGTATTAGTACAGGTAATTGAAGAAGAAGAGGAACCAGACGCCTATTTACTGAAGAATTTCCAAGGATTCGCACAAAGCGTTTTGCGAATTGCGAAGCTTTGGAACTCTCTTTCTGAGTCTCTTTTTTCTAAGAAGTAAAATTTGGGGGTCTTGAAATCTAGAATAAATAGGTGGTTCCTTGTGCAAGCGTGTTACATTTTAGACCACAGTAAAGCTTAACATCAGGCATGCTGCGATCTATCGTGAGCCTTTTTTTTTTTTTTTTTTTTGCGTGAGGAAATGCATTTACGCATCTCCCGCTACAAGCCTGGGGGACAAGGATCTATCGTGAGCCTATTCATCAATAGTTATAAAAAAAATACAGTCCTTTTTTACCCCAAGAGAAAGAGTAGTAAGTTTATATTTTAACTTACATATACATATATTTTTTCAAATTAACCAATTATACTTCGTAAAACAAAATAAAATAAATACTAATAAAACATATGGGGCTTACCAAAGTGTGTGAAATGTGGACACATACAGCCCCAAACCATTTCTAGTTTAATAATTTGTATTTGTATTATATTAGCTAAGAGCAGTAAGATCATCTGAACTCTTGTTCACTACATAGGCATAGTTTTTTATCTCAGATAAAACAGTGGGGTATAGCTAGTCTTATAATAAAAGGCAACAGTCTACCGCATTGGCCATTTGCGGATTGGCTGATGATACAAGTCTTCGAATTTAATGCTCCTCGAAGAATGTGAGTTTTGAAAACAAGTAGTTATTTAACAACGGAACTTTATGAAGCAAAACTATTATACCTGTCTACTAGTAGAAGTCTGTGACACGGCCTTGGTTATTTAACAAAATTGCTAGCACATTTTGCGACGCTATGGCCCGCACCGTAACGCTTTAATAAAGTTAAAACTTACGAATATTTGGGTCTTAATATAGCAACCGACTTTTTAGAAGGAATATTGTAAATAATTTGAAGTACGAGTATTAACCACGTTATTTAACTTTTCATTATCTACTTGTTGAAGTTCATTTGTATTTTTTTCTTTACTAAAATCGGTATCACGCTGTCTGTAGTTTAAAACAATTTGAAATAATTGGCTATATATTTGTTGTTATAGCGGCAAATACATATTCTATGAAAATGTCAACTGTCTAGCTATCACGGTACATTTGTTACCACCTATTAACAGACATACTGACTCAATGATAGGGTCTCGTGGGTATCTTTTGGGTATGGAACCCTAACAATACTACCCCTAGCACTCGCAAAAATAATATACTAAATTAAAAAAAAGAAGTCTCTCAGACGCAACACCGCACTCCACTTTAACTCTTAGCAGAGTATAAAAATATTTTACGCGAATACCATTCTTTTGTAAAACGGGATCTTCGTACTGTAAATAATACCGCAATACGTATACAAAGTATGCACGCAGGTAACATAATATTTCTTATGCGAAAGACAAATCATCCAACACGCTAAAATAAATAAGAAAATACAGCTCCGCGTCGCATTTCCATGATATTTATGGTACACACTCACTCACTTCTATTATTTAGATTCGAATAAAGGTTGAATATGATATGAATATAATGCACGAAGAATTTCCTAAGAAAATTGACTATTTTTAAAATGCACTTATTATTATTTTTTTGTAGAGCTTTTAACTCGGCTAGCTAGATGATCTGACGCGATCATCGAAGCTAAGTAACGCTCGATGTGGCCGGTGTTTGGATGGGTGTCCATGTACATGACTGTCGTTTTTCAAGTGGCATTTTCATTTGGGCGCTACCGTGAGTTGGATGACACATTAAATTTAAGGTCCCGGCTGTTAGTCTCAGTACAAGCAGTGGTTAGGCTAAGTCAAAACCTTCGGGCGGCTTGAAAACTTTCGACACCAGAGTTTGACCACTTAGTTCATACGAAAAAGAAAAAGACTATTTTTTTTATTCGATTGTTTAAATTTCTGGTAGACACGGAGACACAGCGATTAATGTGTGTATTATACATATAATATCATCATACCAAATTTTATACTCATTGGTTAAGCCGTTTAACATCGTATATACTCGTGACACCGTGCTAACCAGTTAGTTTTCTATAAAAAAAAAATGTCATTCGTAATGCACGTTGACTAAAAGACTGCTCTGCATGTAATGAGTTAACTTGATAACATCGCGGGAGACAAAGCTGTTATTACCACAGACTTTCTTGAAATTGTGAACAAAGAGAATACTGTATCTCTAATTTGGAGATGCTTACGCCAACTTCTCCTAAGTAAGTATGTAAATACATACGAATATGCTACAGTCTTGTTATCCAAAATGTGTAATTTTAGTTCTTGATGTTTGCAAGTTCAAAATCTGTCTCGGGTGGTATTAAGGAAGTTTTGCTTGTAGAGGACGACATAATTTCGCAAAGTTTTCCACGGTAGTTGAATTAGGTTGACGGGATAAAACTTATGCGGTTTTTATATTCATAACTTGTTCATCAATTATGCTCCGGCTTCATTCTCAGCAGTTTGTAGGCATGCTTTCAAGTCCGACCTCCACACGGATGTTTTAGAGACCTCATTTGAGGAATTCGAATTTTAAAAAATTGCTATCGTCTTTATTCTGACAAGCTTGAACAAAATCTCCATTCTGTGTTTTTCCGTCGAAGACCGTCCACGATAAAGAAAAATTTATTGGCAATATCAATCAACTAAAAGAAGAAAAACTGTGAATTTGAAAAAATCACATTCACCATTCCAATTTTGATCGAACTTCACTTAGGTAAGTTCGTTTGATCATTAATTATGTCGTTATCTTGGTCAGGAGACGTGATGACTGGTGGAGTAAGGTTGTAATCGAGTGGTGGCTGAGGCTAGGAAAGAAGAGCGTCGATCGTCCAGTGGCAAGATGGTTAGACGACATTACAGCTGTCGCGGGTAGAACCTGGACTATATTGGCACAGGCCAGAGTCAGATGGCATGACAGGAGTGAGGCCTATACCCAGCAGTGGGATAGAATCGGCTACGAGCAAAAATTTCTTAATCTTACCCGAGACAGATTTTCAACTTGTATATTCAGACGAAGATCAAGTACTAACAAAGTATGCCTCTTTCAGTTTTATGACATTTCAAACTTTGTGCTTAAAAGCCGGGCGATCTCGATAAATTGTTAATTATTGAACATAAAGAAATGGAATAAAAGGTTTTATTTATTTTCATAATACTCTGCACTCGATAGGAAAGACACATACACTTGTTTTAGTCTCTTATTTATCAATAACGAACCTTAATTTTCATCTTTTATTGTCATTTTTTAAGAGCAGTACTAGTTAAACACAACATAAAATATTTAAATAAAAATACAGTTCTAATGGCGTTATGTTGTCAATGGTCGAAGAGAAAAGGAAAAATTACCATAATGAGCCTACGGCGTAGCCTTATGTTAATGGGGTACCGTTTAAGCCAGTAACAAAACGGAAATATTTTTAGGCCTTAGACAAGGTGACTTCTGATTCCGCTTCAATTCGATTTCGTTCAAATGACGTGTATGTTGGCGTAATATATAAGTTACCATGTGGGACTGCCATCCAGAGGGTTCCGTGTTCGATTCCTGGCACGGCCATTATTTTTTTGTGATGAAAATCGTTATAAAGCATTTATGTATCTTTATGTAGTATATCAGTTGTGTTAGCAACCATAACACAAACTGTAAATGGTTTAGTATGGGGTTTACCAGCTGTGCGTGAAATGAGTACTATTATTTTACTTTTAATGTATGAGATTGACGTAAGATATCAAAAAGCCCTATCGACAATCTACATTATAGCCATACATTTCACGCAATTTGAGGAACTTAACATTCAATCAGTCATTTGAAATCGATGACACCTCGAGGGCCTTGACTCCTCAGGTATTGCTTCAATATGATATCGTCAAATGTATGTATGGGTGTGACGTAGGCTATAATCTTATATCTATAAATGAGCAATTCTTGTATATATATATAATTGGAATCTCGGAATCGGCGCCAACAATTTTCATGAAATTTAGTATATAGGGGGTTTTGGGGGCGATAAATCGATGTAGCTAGGAATCATTTTTAGAAGTTGTCATATAAAAAAAAACGAGCAAAGCTCGGTCAACCAAGTACTATAAATAAAAAGATACAGAGCACTAAACACTATACTATATAGCACTAAGCTAGAGTTTCTGGATAATAGAAGTGATATCAGAAGCACTGAGGTTAGTGAGGGATGCAGAGCTTTCCACTCCCTTTTATTAATCAGTATTTACAAAGTTTTTTATGGTATCTTCTATCTATAAAGAGGGTTATTCGATAGTTTACGTCTCTTCCATATATTTCACGTCATGTGACGTTAGCGAAGCGATACCTGAGCTACGCAAACGAATGTCACTTGCCTAGGGGTTTTAACTAGGTACGTACCCTACAGGAGCCGCCTCCTCGTTTCTCTTTCCACCATTTAGTTTTCAAAATGTGCAATTTGCCTTCCTCTTGAAGTTTTAGCACAGCGCCGCTTATTGCAGTGCGATATGGAGAGTCTGCAAATAAAAAATTGGCTAGAAATACACTAGAATATATCCTACAAATTTTAATATTATTAATGAGAAAGTTCGTACTTTTTCGTACGTTCGTTCGTTAGTACGAGTATGTAAGTTGCTGCTAACTTCACGCTAAAACAGCTCGTTGCCCCCTTTTTTTTTGTCATGGAGAAAATGCATTTACGCATATCCGCCGATCCTCGGCGGAGGCGGCGGGGTATGTCGTTGCCCCTATGCCAAATTTGACATAACAAGTGAACACGCTAAATAAAAGTGTAATTTAAAAAAATCTAAGTCCACACCTTATTTTATTATGACAGCCATACTATATTAAAAAAAAGATATGTTGAGTTTAATTTTCTATTATTATTTTTTTCAAATACGCTTTGGGATTAAAGTTTTAAAATAATACCAAATCTGCCATTTTAATTAATTCAACCGTTTTGGAGGTACGATGCCAATGTCGCACAAATACAGACAAAGACTTAAAACACCTCGATGTGAAGTGCCTACACACGGACAAACTTACAAGTTGCATAGAGTAACCAATTAAATCGTTTTAATTATCAAATACAAAAAAAAAAAATATCTGTCTTTTATTTATAAAAAATCATATAACTCTGTATTGGGATTTAATAGTTCAAATTTAATAGTTAAATAGTTCAGTTACTAAAAGGGTTCGAAAGGAAAACTATGTAGCACCAATGACATCGATATAAAATTATGTTTTCTAACTCCCTTTAAACTTCCGGGTTCCTATTAAAATCAAATGGTTAATACTTTGTGAGTCTATTAATTGAATTGATAATATACCCAGTATACTCTTTGGTTGGTGTTTGTTTAATCTCATATCACTAATATAATAAAGGCGAAAGGTTGTGCGTGTGTGTGTAGATATGTTTGTTACTCCTTCACGTTCAAATGGTTGGAAATTCGGATGAAATTTGGTGTACAAGTAGTTTTTTTTTATTGACACACAGTGTACTTTTTATTCCGAATTAGAGCAGGTAACTTTTGGGGGTTAGTTAATTTTTATTTAGTAATCTTACAGTATTGAGAGTAGAGTTCCACAGTAAATGCTATTTTCATACCAAATTTCACCAAAATCGACCCTGAAGATGTAAGAAACACACACACAAGCTCATACAAATTCATATTTACACACAAACTTTTGCTAATGCTCTAATTTTTTTATATTTAAGTGTCATGCTGGCACTTCACATCGTAATTCATATTTCTTATTCGGTGTTTGCTATTTTCGGCAAATACATACATATATTGACAACGCGACCATGTAAATACAGGCAAATATAACAAAAAAACAATCATACCAACATTTTTTATTCGATGTAATATAAGATAAAGATATTTACTGGTGTACCGTCCATACATCGTAATCGTTTGCCAAATATACCGATTACGCGAACTCAAATACAGATGCGAAAGGACAGCATTTTGTTTGGTGGTTGCATATTTTCTAGTGCTCACCTAAAACACCCTAAAGTTGAAAAATCTGTCGCCTAACACCTTACAGTGTGTTTGAGCAGCCTGCGTAAGAGCCAGTTATTCCAGCCTAGACATGCTCCACCTTTGGCCGCTGTGTGTCGCTAACTCGATTGATTACACGCCTTGCTTGTCAAATGCCGATATATAAGTTGTAAAATAAAACTGCTATCTTGAGTCTGTGTTGTCTCAGGTCTTTGCAATCAATCACTGTTGAGAGCTAAGGCAACAAATCCTGAGGAGCGGAGCATTAAAGTCAACTGTAGTGTAGTATTGTACAAACAAGATCGTTTGCGAGGGATTCGGAGAACGTTGTGTCTATATAAATCTTCTGCGGCCTGCACAGATTTTGTAAAGATACAACTCACACAGAGCTACTGATAAATAACGCACAGATATTCTACCGAGCTCAGCCGCGCAATACATATTTACCAATATTAAAATTATAAGCTCATATCTCGAATTTAATCATCTCGATTTAGTATTTATTATCTATAAAAAAGTAAGATTTGTTTGAAATAACTTTATTGTTTTTAGAAGCACAACATTTTTCAATTTTAAAACGACTTTGGTTAAAAAAATGGTTAAATTTTACGTGTTTTGGAACTATAATGATTCTTAGCACTGAATTAATGATACTGAAAACTTTGTGGCTGTATCATATACGCAAGATGTTATATTTTATTTTCAAAATATGATATTTTGCTCTCATGTTTCAAAATCGTATCAATTGGAAATAGTTTGACAAATTACTTCCTTTTTATTTTTTGGGAAAGAGGCATCCTTACGTTTACGAATTTGTCATACTTAATACAGCGTAAACCCTTTATAAAGAAACTAAAAAGACCGCTATCGTATATCGTATATTGTGTCGTTAACAATTTTTTTTTATTATGGAGTAAAGAATGTGTATTTTACACATGCAGTTTTTACCAAATAGACAATAAGACACTGACCAATAAAATAGAGATAAATAAATAGATGTTCATGAAATTATGTAGTTCCAATATTTTTAAGATTAGACAATAATCAATAAAATAGATAAAAATAAATAGACATTAATCAAAATTATGTATTTAAAATTGCCTTACTTGGGGGCATAGCGATTCCATATCCTTTAGAGTCAAGCATACCACCAACTTGCGTCAGATCACAATTTCTTTCCACCACATATTCGATGGTAGTAGATTCCATCAGGTAAGCGTAGGCACCTTTTCCTCTGACAACTCTTTCTTCTCCTTCTTTGTTGCTGGTCGCAAATACAGACGGTCGAGCTGATTCCATGAAAGACCACATGCGTTGGTATGTTGAGAAGTTCGAGTCCTGTAGAACAAGAGAATATTTAAATACTCGTAATTATACCGTCCCACTTATCCCATTCCATCTCACTAATCCCATGCCATCCCACTAATATTATAAAGGCGAACGTTTGTAAGTATGTATGCTTGTTACGTTTTCTACACGCTTAAATAGCTGGATCGATTTGGATCAAATTGGGTCTTGAAGATAGCTTGTGTATGCTTGACCATGGTACATGTTATTTATATCTCGAAGTAACATAGGTAACATTGCGGGCGCAGCTAGTAGACGATTATAGCAAACATACATCGATAAGGATAACTAGGTTAAGATAGAAGCTAGATTCTTTTTGTATGCTCATGTTTTGATATAAAGTTTGTGGTCATTTTTCATTAATTTATAGTAATGCTGTATAAGAATAATTTGGTTCAAACAATAATATTAAATATTTTATCAACAACTGCGCAAATAAACTTTTCTTTGTTTGCAACGGTCATGTAAAAAATCCAAAAGAAATCATGACAAACTTGTGTCTAGAGAAAAATCGATTTATTTTTACTGCAACCGGCGTTTTACTTTCTTCGGAAACATTTTCCTATTTCAAATTTTCTTAAAAACAGTGGCATTTTTGTGGAAGCGGAAAATGTATAAATGAGTAAAGGCAACCCGGAAAACGTATTACCCGTACCTCATAGTGGTAAAAATGTTACTTTGATGCTTACCCGGAAAAACGCAGCGGTAGAACCTCCTTTCAGCGCTCCGTATTTGATCTTCGTTTGTTTTGCGAGATCCTCGGCGCTTTCAATGGGCGAGTCCATTCTTTCGACGGTCAGAAATGCGGCGAGGTTGGCAGTGTATGATGAAATCATTATGAGCGTGAAAAACCACCACATGCCTGCCACCATCCTCGTTGATACCGCTCTAGTTGAAAATAGAATTAGAAGAGGTTAATTTGAACAAGGTTTTAACAAACAATAATTATATTAGTTGTAGTAATGAGCCTCATTTATGAAGGACTCATTTACATATTTCATAATTCAACACGATTGAAAATTATTGCTTAAATTAGGTAAAAAATACGCTAAGTAAAAACAATATTAAAATTCAGGTCACAGAAGGTGACTTTGACTGGAATTGTTTTATTTGAATGTCTCGCCGACCGAACTAAGTTCGGTTAATTTTTAGACAAACTAGCTCAGAATAATTTTCGGTGAAGGCACGTTTCCCTGCCTCATTTAACATACAGAAATTAATATTAATGCTGAGACAGATTTCTCTTTGACACGCAAAGTTTACGTTATTAAATTTATGCTTCGAACTTCTAATTCAAATTAACTGGCGTGAAATCTATCTCAGCGGCTTAGTCTAAGTTATTAGAAACTTTGATGCAGCAAGCTGTGGATCTACACAAGCACAGTCGTCACACCAGGTGCATAGCAATCAGAATGGTTGAAGCTACATTATTCAATTAGCAACTAAGTCTCAAAGTATTTAGCTAAATGCTAGAGTGGAAACGCGGGCCATTAGGAATTGCCGACACGTTTCTATTTAAATTGGACGATCTACGCGACTACCGATGCTTGAAATTCACAAAGGGCTGTGGTCGCTTTGAAACTAATTAGTGGAAGGGAGTTCTTCATCCAAGCTCTGCAACCGAAGGCTACATTTCCGTGCTTTAATTACTCGCAGATTCATCCGCGGTTTTACTGCCCGTTGTTTAAGTTACCGAGGTCCAGTTCTAGTTTACTTTAGGGTGTCGGAACGGAAGTGTAGCCGCGGTCGGGAGACACTTACTTCGGCGCGATATCCGAACCTTGCTGCATCAAGGAGCCGATAGTGAACCACAGCGAGTTCAAGAGAGTGAACTGATTCTCCAGGACTGGCGGCTCGTCTAGACAGTTGTGCGGGCTCTCCCACTCGTACGGGCTGAACCTGTGCCCAAACACCACGCGTTTACTTACAACACACGAGCCTTACGCACTCGCCAACTTCCAATACCGGAAGCTATCCGATCCTGCGATATGCGATACTCTCGCTCCTTATGGGGAATTTGTGCCTCGTGAGCTTTTATGTTAATACCCATAAATAAGAAAAGAAGCCACCTGTGATGGTGCTTTTCTATCCCATTGCTCTCTATGCTTCGCTACCGCCTGTGCTGCATACGAAATGTATGGGCGCTACGTGACGCCGAGAAATTCGTATGAAATATTCGCTTTACTTTGTCATATTTCTGTTTAGACCTCTGAATGATATCACAACGTTTAGCCCTTATATTATTATGTCACGAGCTCGTGAGAGACGTGCGACGTGAAACCCGGAAATACGCCGCTTTTGGGGGACGAAAATAAACGGTCTTTCTAAATTGCGTCAATCCTCATTCTCGTGCGAGAGGATGAATGACTGAAGTTAAGGTAACTAGTTTATGAGATTGACGCCAAAACTCGAAGGCATCGCGGGAATAATTTGATATGAGACGAGTGAAACTTCCAAAGGATAACTTCCGGTATTGAAACTCGCGCGGTGCCTCGTTTGATTCAACAGCCCCTTTTAACTTTTTAACCTTCTTATGACTTCGCTGAGGTTACTATACTTTGCTGCGGGAAATCAAACTTTTGTAATTCGGAAATTGTTTTTAATTTGAAAAATTATGTGGTTATAATTTTGTTTTCCTTCCCGCAGCAACAAGTTATAAAATCGAAACCTAAAAAGGGGTGTTAGGTAAACCTTACTTGGGTAGAAAGTCACAGCTCTGTTGCATTAGGGATCCGATAGCGAACCACAAACAGTTTGCGAGAGAAAAAATGTTCTCCATTTTTTCGCCTTCAGGTGAATGAGTTTGGTGCCATTCATACGGAGTGAACCTATTGGGTTGGATACGTTAAGGACACGAAAATTTATTGGAGTTATTTATCACATACACAGCTGGTGAGTATATCAGTTATCTTAGTATTTGGGAAAAATATATTTAAAAGAGACAAACTTAAATTATGTAAGTAACTGATAATCTTTTTCTCGAGATACTTTTTATTGCATGTAAAAAAACAAATGGAACGATACTAAGAATCTCAGTAATCAATTAAGTGGATGTTCACATTAAAATAAAATCAATTTATATTGAACAAAAATGATATTTACACCATTGGCGTCACATGTATTAAGAATTAAAATTACAAATCAGAAAAAAAACAAATAACGCACCTTGCCAATATAAATAGCAGCACCGAAACTCCCAAGTACGCCGTTGCCATGTAAATCCATACATCCAAAGAAAGAGGTGACAGAAATGAGAATAGATTTGGGGGTTGCTTGATAGGTTTCCGGTAGAGCACTGAGATGCCAAGGTTCATGAACGGCATTGTAAAGTCTACGACCTGTTCCCTGTTGACAAATGTAAACAGTTTCAACACAATAATTATTTCAATATCTTTTATTAGTAAATACCAAACTAACCAAATTATTTTTGAAGGCATCATATGAACCTGGTTTTTATTAATTAGCTATCTGTGCTCCACGGTTTTACCCTCGGTAATCTGTGATAAAAAAGAAGCCTACTATGTCAGAATCTAAAAAAAACTGCTAAATCGGTTGAGTTGTTTGAGTAGTTTATGTTTGAGTAACAATTTTATTTTGTTGTTAACAGAAAATATTTTTAGATACCTATTATTGTAATATTTTCTTTGCGCGAGGTTTCTTTTTAATAAATTATGTCTGTAAATATATGATGTCTGTAAATCTGATCCAATATATAAAGTCAACCATGTGACATACACAAACATTCATTCGAATATCTAATTTAAGACCATCTGTCAGCTTTCTTTCGTTTTCCGGGTGGATATTGCTTCAATATCAAGCCGTAAAGAAATACACGCAAAACGAATAATATGAAAAAGTTTTATGAATTTCTGTGATAATATACACGTGCTAATATTTTGAAATGTATTTAATAAAGGTTGGCAAAGATAGACTAGACTTTATTAAATTTATTTATTTTATATCTTCTTTACTCTGTAAAAAATTTCAAATTATTCATTAATTATATTCATTGCTTCTCCTGTTTGATAAAACAGATCATCATGTTAAAAAAGCAATGAATAACAAATACTTCCTAGTTAAGGTTCTCTACTCTAGAATCATCATATTAATTTCAATGTTGAACACTATACCTATTGTAGATGACAGAAACAACAGGACATGTAACATTTTCTTCACTTTACAATTAATTCAGTTTCTTTTTTCCTTTAATTTATTTTTAAGGTTCGAGTTTCTTCATACCGGTAGAAGAAACTCGAGTCTACATTTTAAGGCGTACAAGGAATGATCATTGTATTAACGTTTTATCTTTGTAAACAGAAGTTCTCATAAATAGAACAAAACATTATTTAAAAAATAAATATTTTGACCACATTACGCCTAGTTAAAATTTTGGTCAACACATAGACACAATATTTAGTCTGAGGCTTACCTACGCAAAATAGAGCATAATTTTACGCATCAGAATCTAAGAAGAAACTTACCTATCATAAGTAATAGTAAGGTCTGCAATGGCCAGATCGGCACGTTGCTCCAGCAATTCCCTTATCATTCCATCCCACTCTTTGGTCTCCCTGTTGTAGGACCCGTATCGACCGTCCGGCGCAAGCTTGAATGTATAATTGAAGCCCAGAATTTTAGATATCTCGTGAATAAGATCGATGGCGTAGCCCTCGAATTGCGCGTTCCCGGTCAGTTTCTCGCTCGCTTCCTTCCTCATGCAGTAGGGGGCGCTCTGGGGAACAAATAAAACGTTATTTATGGGCGCAACATCGCTTTAAAAGCTTTCCTCGGAGCCTTGAAAGGAGGGAATTTAATCTCTTTGTTTTAAATACTTGTCTTACTCTGAAGTTGAATGGGAGAAATTGTATCAGCTTCCACAGAATACCGAGCAAATAAATACGTACAAAGCTTTTGTAATTCTATTTGGGTATTGAAATACCTAAGCTGAGCAAAAGAATTCAGGAAAGAAATTCAGTTTCAAAAACAAAACACATTATATCCGAGCGAAAGAATTATATTAACGCAACGTACGGTAAACTTATTTGCAAACGTGAGCTGTTTTCCAAAGAATATTATACAATGGTTAGATAGGTGCGCTTTATTCGTAAACACGGAATTTACTCGCACAGTTTGTCTAGTTTTGTTTCGTAGCTAAAGCTTCAGAACTTGTGAATACGAGTAAATGTCTCGTATGAATAATTTCTCAGGGAATAAATATTGCTATACTCGAAGAACGAGAGTCTACATAAATCTTCTTTTGCCGTTTCGGGACATCCATACGCTCGTGTACGATACGCTAATTTCGCTTTTGTAGGCCACAAGGGAGCTGTAAAAAGTTTGGAAGATACCTTTACAAATATGACGCCTAATTTACTAGTTTACTTACCAAAATCGTGGTGACGATGAGAGTCTTATTCTGCAGTATTTCTACGATTTGTTTCTGGTTCTCGCCGTAGGATCTCGTGTAGTTAACACCCTCTGACGAGTTCCAAGTCCCCGCCCGCTGGAGCCCGTCTCTAGTTAATTCGATTATATCCAAAGTGAAATCGCTCCTGAATCCTTGATGGTCGAACTTTATCACTCCGGTTAAGCCCTTCATTTCAACCTGTTCATTGAAACAAATTGTTCAACTTGTTGTGTTTGTCAAGTTTACGGATTAATCGCGTAGCTTAAACTTTAAGGTCGTTATAGATTGTATCTAAACAATTTCTACCTGAAGGTTCTATAGTTGAATACAGTCGTAAAGTTTTAGAAGGTATCTGTTACTACATACAATGAAAATACGCCTTAAATCGTTTTATAAGTTTGAGATACACGTTTTTTGGATCATTTAGAATAACGATGTTCTTATTTTACAGATAAATGCCTCGGCGAAATTCAATGTAGCATTATAGACGACTATTAAACTGAACACTTTTATATTTTTGGGACAAAAATAATTATGCTGAATATTACTTTCTTTTTTGAGCTCTCAAATTGTTACTGATATCTTTTGCATATTTTTTTGCATAATATTGCGCGCAGATGCTCTTCGTTTGTTCTCTATATTTATTGTTAAAGGGCTATACGATCTCATTGTACATACGAGTATAAACACTTCATCAATTTAAGTAATACGAAAGCTTATACGAAAAAGTGCTAAAGCCGCTATTTGGCGCAAAATGGCTCAATTCGGTCGAACAAGGTTGTTCTGCTAATCCGTCAAGTCGCGTCGTGCACTTATCCTCTTGTTGTCCCAATGTTGCCTTGTTGCCTTTACGGCTTTGTATCTACTGGCCTAATAAAGGACTTGTAATTGTATCGTAAGAGACAGTAGCGTAGTTACATGTTATCGTGTAAGTGGACCTAATTGCGTCGTTTGTTTTTACGAGCCCAATTAAGGCTTCTCTGCATTTAAGCTGCGTGTGTTTTTACTTTGTTTCTCGCACTATTATGCTAACTATATGGTATATTATTTTTTATTGTAGTCTTTTGAAACGGCGTGAACCAATATTTTATTATTAATCTTCGCGTATTTATTAATTACCCTGTACTAAGTCTCCATTATCTATTTATACGTCTGCCACCAGGCTGTATCTTATGAGCCGCGATAATTAAAAGCTTCACAGATGCTGTATATATGTTACCGTCATTACATTAACTATTAAAAACATAAAAAAGGTATTGAAGAGGACCTGACATATTTGATCGAAGATTCCACACAACAAACATAATTTATTCGAATCTTTATAAGCTTTATACAAACAACTAGTAGACGCTTAAATAGAAGAATTAATATATTCATGTTAAAACAAATAATAAAAAAATGTTAAAAGTGTTAATTAAACACAGCAATGTACACAAAAATCACCATTCTTTAGAGATAATTGCCCATTTGTACGATTATTTTTGTCTCGCATTTCACAATTTTTTTTCTCGAGGCTCAAACAAAAAGAAAACCGTTTAACATTTTCCAATACTCACAATCTTCATGTAATTGATGAGGCTATACCCATGGGGCCAAGTGTCTTCAGCTTCGCAGGAAAGGGGTCTGACGTCAATCTGCTGTGAAGTGTCCAGGTCGTGAAGGGCCTTCGCGAATAAATGTACCGCGTCATACATTAGTGCCGTCTCCGTCTAAGAAAGTTAGGTTAATTAGAATAAAAACAGAATACGTAGAAGTGCTAGTACAGTCTTAATTGGTTTTATGCTTAGAGTAGGTTTACGTTTCATTTTTTTTCATGATACAGCTAGGCAATTCCAAAGTCCAATGACTAGAAGAGTGCGTAACCTCACGAGTCAGAACATGTATATATTCTGGAATATCTAACTCTCAAGGTTGCCTGGAACAGGCTGTTTAGTGTACGACGATAAATTGTTCAACTTGAGGATGATAGAGAACAGAAAGAGATAGCACTATAAAATGCTCTACCACCATGCTATTCCTGACGATGTTTTCCTTTAACGAAAGTTACAGCTCATTGGTGGGGATCAAACCCGCGTCCTACGAGATTTAAAATGGCCACCTCCCGACAAAGTTGTCATAGCTTCAAATTGATAAACAATAGTCATTAAGTTAACTTAAAAATTTCCACCATCTCTTGAAAACAAATGAATAGAAAATGTGTTAAGCTGCTTTAATAGCTATAAATAATTTACAACTTATGTTTTGGAACAAATAACAAAAAAGGCAGTCTGCACAAATATGATGAGATTTTAAGGAAAGGCGGAACTTCCTTTATTAAGAATCATCCATAGCTAGTAAAAATCAAATCAAAAGGTCAATAATAGACCAATGTGCTCACGATTCATAAAATGTTACGATCACGTATTCGTAGGAATTAAAAAAAACCCGATTGTTAAATTTTTTAAAGCTTTTCAGTCACTTTCTCAAAGAAATCATAATATACATTGCGTACATGTATATTTATATATTACTTCCAATCACTAGTTAAATCTTATCACTACTCTTTTAACTCAAAGAAAATATTTCTCAAATAACTTTGATGGAGATTTAAAATCACTTTGATTTGTTATTTCTAGGTTTCCATTAGTGGGTCATTTATAACTAAAAACAAAGGGACGCCGAAATAACAAACGGGCGTTATAATTCTCGGAATAGTTAAAATAGCAAGTTGAATAAATGTAAATATGCCAAGTACAAAGAAATGAGAATAAGATAATAAATTTGTTTGAAATGAAAAGTTTTAGATAAAGAGTCTATTTCTTTAATGAAAATTTATGATTACAACCATAATTAATGCGTAGTACAATAAAATATACCTTACTCACTTACCTTTATGAAGGTCATGTTGTCCTGAAAAAAAATACTGCTCAATAATTGTTTTACAATTAATCAATTTAAAGCTAAAACTTAAAATAAGGAAAATAAAATGAAATCGTACAACCATTAGTAGCAAATAACAATGATAATGCCTTATTATTTCTTTAGAATATTTAAGTAATTACTCATTTTCTCAATTACTATATACGAGTACCACTGACCTCTATTTCTACTAGTACGCAAATAGAGGTCAGTGACGAGTACGGTTTCTTTTTATAAGTTTTATTGTAAGAGATTTTAATGTTTATGAAATAGTTCATACTACGAACGTAGATGTCAAGTCATTTTTAATTTCAATAAATCGTGAAAAAAATCTATCATTTTTATTGCTTATTATTTTATTTTTAAAACATTCTTTATTTAAACCTTAGATGTTGTATGTCCAAGCTGCAGCTTTCTTCCTTTTCTTGCCTCATCATAAACCCAATCTCTGACAACTCTTTGCATATCTGCTCTATCAGGGTCCAGTAACCTCAAAGCTGTTATATTCGTACCGCCATATTTAAATTCCTCCAAATCCACACTATGGAGGTCCTGAAAAGTTTTAGTACATGAGAGCATGCGGGTTGGTTGCCAAACGCGGTTGTGCACAAAAGTTTTTACAGCGAACTCTTTGCCTAATGCCCTGTTCCCCGAAAACTATAATCTTGCGGTTTTCAAAGCACGAGTGAACCGGTTTCTTCTGGGTAAGCGCGTTCCACCTTAGATCACAATATCGCTTACCATCAGGTGAATTCTGATCAAGCGCAAACCCATCTTAGTATAAAAAAAAAGCTAATTTCTACAGTACTTCGATCAAGAAAACTCTAGATAACCGTAACGAGGCAATCTAATTTCAATAGATAACTAAAATATGGTGATTTAAAAAAAAGAACTTTAGAATAAAAATTGTTGCGTGCTGACTGCTTTTAGTTCAAAACAGAAATCGAAAACCAGTTAGCGACTTTTTTAAACCATCAAAAAATAATAATGATACTACTCGTATATTATGCTCTGGCTTCATTCTCAGCGATAATAGTCTAGTCAACAACTGCCTTTTTGGTCAACTTTTTTCAGCAGTCTCCGAAAATTATGATTGAGGTGTCATTCGATTCGGAACGGCATCTAGATAGTTTTCGAAAAACAATGAAGTTTCGCAAATAAAAATTACAAAAGTTATTAACAATTAACTAAAAAAAAAAGAGAGGTTTAGTTTTTTGCAAATATCTATTTATATTTATATCTATTTTTGCATATTTTTTAAAGACCTTTTAGTCTTTATATACGTAGACTTCATTTTATTTAATTTTATTATTTTTGACATGTTATTGATATTAACTGATTTGTATCTATGAATGTTGTATTATAATACTAATACATTTTAACTATGAAAATATTTTACAAAATAACTAAATACAAAGCACAAAGTTTGAGCTTACCAGTGACGTAATAAGGTAGCTATGGTAGTCAGACATCATGCCAATCTGCTGCGCTTGTTGGAGTACGTCTCTGATCCTCTCGGTTGCACAATCCAACACTATGTGAGATTCCGCAGAGTTTTTAATTTGTTTCAGCAACGGTCTGGGGAAATGAACAAATTCGATAAAACTCGGTCCTAGTTTCATTTGTATCGGCTGAAACTTTGTATTGTTTTTGTGATTACTCTGCGCAAAGACCGAGAAAGTATTTATCTTTTTATCAATTTTAAAATAAACAGTTAATATTTCGGTGTGTTCAGACAAATATTTACTCTTAAGTATTTTAACGTAAAAAAACTTAACGTAGTAACAACGGTACCAAGAAAGTTTGTACGACTTTGTAGCATGTTCTTGTGTGCGTAAACCGATTTACGTTTTTGAATGATTTGATGCCAGCTTACTTGGGCGTTCGGTGATCTTACGTCCTGTGGTTTGATCCCCGCCAATGAGAAAAAGCATTCTTTGACGTGAAATATTATGAGCAAACCATAGCATACTGGTAGAGTGGCATCCATTTTCTAGTTAAGGCATGGGTAGCTACCATCTCAATTGAAATTCTGTCGCCAAGCACCTAGTAGCGTGTTTTACTAGTCTCCTTGAAAGCTAGTAATTTCAAACTAGGCATGAACCTTCCCCCCCCCGTGGGGCCCCGCATTGTCGAGGCGGGGGGGCTCAGTAACCGTGGCCTGGTCACCCACGGTGAAGCGAAGAGGGTCCCTGAGGCGGGCCACTCCCTAGACTTGTAATCCCTGTACGCAAGTTCTAGATGGAGTGGCACCAGTAGGTTGCGGGCCTCGCTCCGGGGGTTTTCGGGGAGGTTTCGCAACTGAGGCGGACTTGCGGTGTGGATAGGGAGGCACCGCAGCTGAAGGTGTGGGGCCGCGGCAGGAGAGAAGTGTCGGTATTACGATGCGCCGCTCTTCCTACCTGCCGCGGCCTCGACGGGGTCGCCACCGTTGATGGCGGACGCGGTGGGGCCGCAGGGAGAAGGGAGTGGTAACCGGAGACTACCACTTTCCCTATTCTCTGCGGCCGTAGTGGCATGTGACGGGGCCACAGATCTGACCCGTCACGGGGGACCTAGGACGTCGGACCGGGGTTGTCCGGCGTCCATTGCACTCACGGTCCCCGAGGTGGTTGCAGTGCACCAGGTGCACTGCAAGGGGAGTCATCCCCAGAGGCGGAGTCTCGCAGGCTAGCCGAGGTGGGCGGGGTGGTGCGTTAATGCGAGAAGCGGAACCACATCCCGCCCTTTCCGGTGAGGAGGCCATCGTGAGGTTTTAGTCGGTAGTGATGCCCTTCTGGCATCGAGCCCGACATACCCCACCCACCTCCCCGGGTGTGGTGGGCATGCGTAAATGCATTTCCTCACGTAAAAAAAAAAAAAAAAAAAAAAAAAAAAGGCATGAACCTTCGGCTAGAGTGTTGCCAACGCGTGTGGTTACGCGCTCTACAGATCAAATGATGAATGAAAAAGTCGGACTAATACTAGTAGGTCTAATTATCGAGATTAATAACATATGATGTGTAAAAGTTTTAATTCGAAAAAATTAAAAATAAAAACAATTATCATCGTTACATTTATGTACCTGAGATATTAAGTAAAATAAAATTACAGTTTACCTATAATCGTGAGATTCTGGCAGTTGTCTCACGGACACCGGTAGTTCAGACGGTCCATGTGCTTTGAGAAGTTCTTGTAGACGAACGAGGCCGTCACTGTTTTCATAAACAATTGTGAACGATTTCCATCCCCATGCTCTTACTAAGTCTACGTACGCCTGAAAATACATATATCACTAGAAAATATGTTCAGACAAAAATGCACAATATCTTATTCCATGTTCTAAGCATACGTAAGATAATATAATAAAAAAAAACTCTATTTAGAATTTGTACCAGATTTTTGAGTGATGTATTCCAGAATCTGGGTTAATTAAATAATAAAGCCATTTGAGATTTTTGTTTGATGATTGTTTTGTCAAAAGACTTTGCTCAATTTTCTTTTGATTACACGTAATAAATATAATATTTAATAACACGTACCCACGTGTTATTAAATATTTGCTAAAAAAATATCATTATGAGGCTGTTATGCTGACTAGATAACTACTACAAGATAAAATAAAGTTTGGATTAGCTTTTAAAGCGGGTCCTGAACTAGTTTTAGTTTGATATCTTAATTAGACATATCTTTAGTTTTTTATTTTAGATAAAAAACTAAAGCTGGTTTGTATACTGATTAGATAACCATTAATGTAATGTATTCAGAATGTGTAGCATTCTCCTCAGTAGAATATACAAATATCTTTTTATTTAAACTATATTGTTTTTGGTAAAATACAAAGCATTTTTCAGGAATCTTTGACATAATGTTTTCATTCATGTGCGGTAGATCACAGATATGTTACAATGTCTAACAATAGGGACCCCTAATTGCGGATGTCCCGTCTTCTACTTGGGTACACAATTTCATTGATCCCTGAACAAAGGTTATGCATTTAATACGAAGGTCCTCACATCTCTTGTTGGCCTTAAGGGAAAATATTTCTTTGATAAAAATATTAGTACAACCTTTTAGGTCTACAGGTGGACTGGACTTTTGATGGGTCAATGATCTTTTGTACTCTTTTTGTACCTACGTAAAGTTATGTTAAATACAATGTAAGAATGAATTTTTTACACAAAAGTTCTCATTAACATAATATGTCAATATTTAGTCGTTACTGAACATTTAGAAATCATTTGTTTTGTGATCTCCTGCAGTTAACTGTCTCTTTTATGACACAAAAATCTCAACGATATGACTGTTCCCTGTTCGCTTTTTAACTACAATCTCACAATTTTCAAGGCGAAAATAAACCGGATTCTTCTCAGATAGCGCGTTAAATATTAAGTCGCAACATAACATACAATTAGTTCGTAGCTCGGCTAAGAAAAAAAATGTAATATAAAAATATATCAAGTCTATTACACTACAAACAAACTCTTGGAAGAAATGTTCTTACCCGGCTTAAGGCAGCAGGATGCGGGTAAAGATTCACAAGGCAGGATTCCCTTCTAGTTCTGTAGTCCCATCTGGTCTCCAAGTGGGGAAGTTCCATAGTGTCGCATATGCTCTGCACATGGGCTGCCGCGGGCGCTGACTGGGGCCCGAATATCGCTGCTACGCCACTCCGTAAAAGATGGCATACTGTGGAAGAAGAAGTCGTAGCAAGGGTCGTAGGTTGCAGCTGCGCAAGTATCTACGTAGTTCATATGACCTCGTAGTAGCTCTACGAACTGCTACGATAGTAGTTACAAATATGAACTAAGAAAAGAAAAAATCGTATTTTATAGTAATAAATAGATACTTGAATCTGCAAGAAATATTTTATATGGTAACTATTCTATAACCGACATTAATAAGGCTGTATTTTTAACGTTTCTTTACGATATGCAGGGTGGATGCAGTTTGTTCATGTCTCCCATACACTTCAGTAAAACAAACAGATATCATGTTTACCATAAGTGCTCAAAGTGTTATAAATCATTTTAATCTCAATATTGTATTGTTATATATTTATATATTCGGAATCTACTTCTTCAAAAAAGTAGCACCCTATCTCAATCTAGCTAGGTGTGATTGAAATAATTACCTTCTAGTTTTTGTTATATTTATCTTGCTTAGGCCAATAGTATATTAAAAGTTTCAATTACTCCGGAAACATGATGCGATACTTATTTGCTCATAGCATAAAGTTGCCTAAGTAATGTATACATCTATCTTATAAGATCCCTTCCTGTTACATAAATGCAAAGCTTTTACACCCATGTTACTAAAGGGCAAGTATAAGCACCTACATAATTTTAAGCACTTACTAACAATTTACATGTTAATTGTCTCTAGGGAACTCAATTTGCATCAGCGTCGTTCGTACTTTGCTATTCATTAAAAATAATGAATATGATGACACGAGAATTATTAATCATCTCAACACTTTCTTAATTAATAACGTAGTGTTTATTTTTAATTATCTTTACTTCATATTATGAAATCATAAAATATTGTTTCAACGTCAGAATTATTTCAGTAAATATGTGTGTACTAAGTGAATTTTGAGCCACGATCGGCTTTTTCGAAACATTACAGAAATGGAATATTAAAAATATATATTTTTTACGTATGTACTTATTTATATTTACAGATCAATAAATTATTCATAATCTATTACTCTTCAACTGAAACTTATTATGATGTTGTTTACTGCAGCTTTATTACCTTTTACTAATCGTGATTCAATCTTTATTTATTAATAGTTACAACAATCATGTGTAGGTATTATTTTAGTTAATTATAAGACTTATCTATAGCAGTAAAACTCCCCCAGATATCTGTGTCTGGCTCCGAAGTAAGCTACAAGCTTGTGTTTTAGACACCGGAGATTTTCACTCCGAAGCCAATTATTCATTTGAAGACAACTTTTAACATAGCATTTATTTAATCCTTATAAAAGAAGAAAGACAATTAGTCCTTTTCAAGTTATTTTACATCGATAGCATATTCTAATATTAAACCAATTGATTAGTTAAATAGTGTTTTATTTATAATTCAATTAATCAAAGTATCTGACCTACTTCAACAGTTTATTTGCGACTTGACATAAGATTGTACAGGTTATTAAAAGTGGCACGGAGTATAAAATAAAATCAAATCAATATTATTCGATTCATTAATAGTGTTCGGGTCAATAAGGCATTAATAGTTCGTACGTATCATATAATAATAGATGGCACCACTAAATTTTTTAGCTCACGCAAACGGCATGTCGTATCATTTTGACGAAGAAAAATTCGATTCAAACATATCTGACCACAAACACCAATTTTATTTACGTCAGAACCTTACAGAAATAGAAAACATATGAAAATTCATCTTGCTCGTACTCAATTATTAGTTACGCAAACCAGAAGTAATGAACTTTCAAATGCTCTCTTTATAACCATAAGAACCTTTTGTATTTAAGTTTAATTTGTTACCTCGCTTTGAAGCATGAAAGCTATCCTGCGGTGATATGGTCTCCACCTGGGCTAAGAGTTTGGCCCGCGGAAGAACTGCCCTGTCAGCATTCACCCGTTCCACCGCATACCTGAAGGCCACTTCTTGTTTCTCATCCTCGGGATGGAAAAGGCCACCTGTTTCGACAAGAACACCTATGTTTTGTAATTTTGTATGTAAGTAGTTTGGACTGAGATAAAGCATTCAGATGTAGCAAAAAGCTTTTCTAAAATCATTTTATCGTGTTGCATTGTTTGCAATAACATTTTAAACACACTGTTGTATTTCATGTTAAAGACAATGTCCATGATAATCATTTTAATTTATGACGCAGACTTTATGTTTTTTTTTACATAAATTCAAGTATGACATTCGTTTTGCCCACAAAATTAATAATTCAATTGTGAGATAAATTTTGAATGCTTTTATTTGTTTGTAAGTAATATAACAGTCGCCTAGCGCTTACAAATTTAGCTCTTAAGGAGAAGATGTGGATGAATTGTGTGAAAGAGGATATGAATGAGAAGGGAGTGAATGTGGAGACGACGGCTGATAGAATAGCAATGCCGACCCCACATAGTAAGAAATGGTAAAGAAGAAGAAGAGCCAATAAGAAGTAACCAAAACATTAACTGATGTCCATAAAGTAACTTTGTTCATCTTATATACATATTTTTTGTTTCTTTTTAATTATTATCTTTCTTATTTTGTTACAGACTTTTTAGCCCAGAAAGCATAATAAGGACAGTTATTAGGAGTTAATAAAAGTAAGTAAGTAACGCAATAAAAGTAAACACATATGAGAATAAAAAAAGGGAATATTGTTTACCTATTCGAATAGTGTCCGGTAGCGCGGAAAGATGTCCAAAAAATAATATGAGGAAAATCACCTTCGCCCCTCTCATCCTGAAACAGAGTAATTAGATGAAATCCTACAGAGGCAATAAGTAATTAATTTCTTCAAATTAATTACGAAAACGTGAATATATGGCCTCACTGATCTTGTACTCACGCAAGATGGAAAATACATTATTTTCTAAGAAATACGTGCTGAAATTCTTAGAAACACGTATTACAAAGTGAATTTTAGCGAGAATACTTGTAGACACCTTTCTTTAATAGTAATTGTTAGTCTTGTTACTATAATATAATATCTACTACACGCCAGAAGAGAAACTATCTTTCTCAAACCCATGGAAGAATTTCATTTCTCCTTCTGAGAAAGCTAGAGCCTCCAACAACACAATATTTAACTAAACTTAACAGTAGATTTTTAATTATTTTTCAACACTAACATAATTTTAGGCTTTAGGCTATATGACATCACCCTGCAACTAAAAAGAGCGTAGATACAATGGTAAATGTGGGTACGGGAAAAATTATTCATCCTTGAGAGTTTCTTTTCCATGCGCTACGAAAATGGTTCAAGATATCAATAAAGTAGTATGAAAGAATTATTTCTCTTAAAATGACCTATCAAAATGTCTGCGACAGTATATATATACATATATCAATTCAGATTAACTCACTATCAAAATTATTGCAACTTTATCAGATATGTGTAAGAGTTGTATCAACATAATAATATCAATCTTTATCCAAACAAATGTGCTATTATTTAAGAGTTATTGATTGAAAAGCAGACGTTATTACCACCGAGCCACACTCGCTTTTTCTTCATAGTTCAATCATATTCTACTCTGAAAATAATTATTATTTACGAATAATGCTGAAAATAATTATTTATTATTAGCATTGTTAGCAGGATTCATTTGTTTTACTATGAGAACCGGAACTATAAACTTTTATTTCCTGCTTATAAATCCTTTCTTCATCAAGGCTGTCTAAGAAATAGGTCTTTTCATTCGATATCAAGACTTGATTCTTCCCTTCATAGAATTTCTCTCATTTTACCGATTGACTATACTTTGAGTTCGTCAAATGTTATCATCATGAATATCTACTAGTCATTATCAAGGGCCTTGTAAACGATCGAAATTTGACGGAGAGAAGTCGGTTCAATGGTGTTTGTTTAACGAGGTGTACCTTCTATGGATTGATTTTATAGAGTGGTTGTATTTTAAGTTAGTAATTTAATAGCTCTCGAAATATTTCAAGCATGCGTATGTTCATGTTTAATATAAGTAATTGAGATAATTAGTGGTAACTATAATATTATGTTGTACCCAAACTTCCGCAAGGTTTTTTTACTCAACTTTTTTGTTTAAGTCTGATGCGATATGACAAGCATTTTTTGTAGGTTTATTTAAATGTTTATAAAGTGACAACGAAAGACATCCATATTTTGTTACAGTCCTGAAAATAATACATATCAGTATTTCAAAATAATATTCTTATACTATAATATTGATATATTCGTACTGAGTAGTCAAGTAAATAATGCAGTCCAAATATTTTTATGATATAAGCATATAAGTACTTTAAAAATGACTTAATCTTATCTTCTTATCTTGTATATAAAATTTCCATGTCACAATGTTAGTTACCGTACTCCTCCGAAACGGCTTGACCGATTTTACCAAATATTTTAAGCGTATTTAGTAGGTCTGAGAATCGGCTACTGTCTATTTTTCATACTCCTAAGTGAGACAAAACAACGTATGCCTGGTCAGTTAGTTACTTAAAAAAAACATGTTTTTACTACTTAGGTATTTTTTGTAAGAAAGGAATATAAAATGGTTTTATCCAAAGATAACCAATAATTTACTATTACCAAACTAAATAACAAAAGTAGGCTCTGGAATGTCAACCTTCTTGGCACATAAAGTAGTGTAAGATATAACTGTGTGTGCCAAACGGCTCAACTGCTCTAGCTACTTTTGAAACTTCAAGAGTAGTATTTATTAGTACGATGGTCTATAACACAGGGTTAGTTGTTGCCGGAACTACGCAAAACCTCTTAAAGGTGGCTTCAGTACATCATCACCAACCACTTAACTCATTTTAAAAGTGTCATTTTCATCTGAGCGCTGCCGTGGGTGCGAGTAAGAAAAGCGAGTGTGGCTCGGTGGTAATTACGTCTGGTTTTTTTTTTTTTTTTTTTTTATCCTTGATAGGTTAGCGTTTGACTACAGCTAGCAGCAAGCTGCACTGCAGTCTACGGTGTGGCACGTTTACCTAGAAGATACCTATTAACTCTACTTTTTCCATCAGAAGGCCCCTGGTTCGATCCCGACCCTATACCAATTACTTTTTTTCAAGTTATGTGGATTTGCACTCGCTTTATGGTGAAGGCAAACATCGTGAGGAAACCGGAATGTTTGAGGACCATAATATCCGAACACGTGTGTCGATCCCAGCCAACCTGCACTTGGCCAGCGTGGTGGAATATGGCCTATATCTCTCTCCTCGTGAAAGAAGGCCCCGAGTCCCAGCAGTGGAAACGTATGGTAGGCTGCTTATGCTTATGCTACCGTGGGTCGAGTGACCTGTTAAACTGTGATTCTCAGCTGGTAGTCTTATTACAAGTAGTCGTTAAGCCAAATCAGAGGCTTTCGGGCGGCATGAAAACTCTCGACACCAGAGCTTGGCCATCTAGCTCATACTAAGAAGAACCACTTATGTTGTACGAATTTAGGAAATTCTTGTGAAAATATTCGTATTCCACAAAAATTCGTCGACGCGCGGGAAATTGTATGGAGAAGAATTTTATGTCGAGAATCGTCTAAAACACGTACTATAAAAGTTGTTTGCCTCGATGTTCTTAAGCCATTCCCTAAAAAGTTCCACGTCAGTTGACAGTTACCATGTATAATTTATAATGTTAAACTAATTAAACTTGTTGCATTCATTTTCAAAGAGAGTGTGGCTCGCAAAGAGAGTGTAGCTCAGTGGGATAACATCTGCTTTTCAATCAGACGGCTTCTTGTTCGATCCCGCCCCTATTCCAAATACTTGTTTTTTTTTTGTTTTGTGTGGATTTGCACTCGCTTTACAGAGAAAAAGTTGTGAGGTAACCGACATGTTTGAGGACCATAAAGAAAATATCTGTCATTCACCAACCCGCACTTGGCCAGCATAGTGGACTATGGCCTATACCTCTTTCCTCGTGGGATAAGGCCCCAAGTTCCAGCAGTGGGAACGTATAGTGGGTTGCTTATACTGCAAGTCAAGTTATAGAGCCTAAGTTAAGACCATTATCTGTACGTACAATACATAATTATAATAAATACATCAAGAGAAACAAGTTGGTACCCAAATAACAATTATTAAATTAAGCTGAAATGAAACATTCTGTACATAGAAAGTTACGACAGAGTCACAACAAAAGTTTGATCGTTTACCAAGGCCTTAAGGCTTTATCATCTGCCTAGGCTATTTAGGGAACTCTTCAAGTGCTTCTTATATAAATGTCGGCATTTACGTGCCTGAGAGACTCCCAAAATGTGACTGCTCCACTTTATTTGAAAGCTATGTCGCTTGGACTATAGCTTTATACTTGTACCTATGGTTGTTGGATCAAAGGTTGGTACATAATTAAATACTGATAGTGCATTTAGTCTTTCCCAGTTCAACTATTGGTGTAGTAAGAGTATATAACGGTTGGAGCGGCTAAACTTTATAGTAGTTTCCCTTATTTCTAAAGTAAATAATAAAAGCAATCGTCAAAAGATCATGAGTAGCTCTATAATATAATTATTTTGATTTTTTGTTTTATGGTTGTTAAATAACCACACTCTTGTATCTAATCTATCTATATACATATATAGCTTCTTTATGGACAAGACAGTATTTTTTTATTAATATTATTTTACAATAAACATTTAAAAACAATCTACGAAAAAATTAAATATAATAATAATACTGTCATGTCCAAAAAGAGGCTATATATACACTTACGTATCACAAAGTATATTCATTACACTCTACGAAAGTACTGACTGCTACTCAAATAATAAATGTACGAGTATGAAAGTTGATGCTTTAATTAATCTTCAAAAAGTAGGTCAATATAATTTACCGAATTAAGTAGAAGTTGCAGTATCGTCGCAATACTTTTAAGATTTACATTCAGATTAATGACAACATTTTATGTAAACAACACAAACTTGAGATACTTTTATTATAAAATTTTAAACTTTTAAGTGTAATGCTAACTAATTTGACTAGATGAAAGTAACTAGATAATAAAATGACCAATTTTATAACCTAAAACAGGGGTACGTCTGCAATGTCTTATAAGCTAAAGTTCGTAAATATTGACATACCTGTTCAACTATAGTGTCACATGCATCAACAGTAGCCTTCACGGTTCATTATTATACAATTAAACAACCATTAGAACAGCACTCGTCCACTGACAAATCACATTCATTGTTTTAAACGTTCCCGAGCTTCTGTCGAGGCTGAAATACGAGTACACGCACCACTCAATTTTCTCTTTAATTTACCTAGTACGGTGTCGATTTTGGCACGTGATTCAGGTTGATTTCGTTTGATTAATCGAGTGAGTATCGATTTGTAATCGAGAGGTATCGAATGGAACGGTAGGGCACGGCCGGCCGCGCGCTTGCCAGCTACGGAGCTGGAGTAAATGGCAGGAGCGCAGAAGCCTTATGGCGCCTGCGCTGTACTGCCTGGGGTGACATACACGCACCAGGCTTGTACTCAATTTTCGTGGAAATAGTGAATCTGTTGTTGATGTGATGGAATCTGTTTCATTGTAAGACCAGTGATTCTCCGAATAGTTACTCTCGCTAACAAACTTTATTGGAGCATTCATATTCTCATATCTAAAAAATACTCGTAATTGATCAATTTTTCATCTTTAATTAAAATTTCGATTGAGTTCAGGATTTACGACAATTTGTGAGAAATTTCTCAAACCTTGAATTTTTAATTTTCATTTTTTATTTTCCTATTGATCAATTTAGTTCACACTAACAACCCCTTCACGGATTTAATTGATTTGTCACATAATATCAAAGTCGGTCGTTAAATGAGCTGTAAAAACTTCCCTCATAACCATTCGTGAAATTAATTCAAAACTACGGTCTTTACGTGTGTGACGTCAGACCTTAGTGAGATACGTGAGACCTTAGTAATATGAAATTTAATACCACTACACTTTTTACAAAGCAATGCGCCATTCATTTGTCAAAATATTTAATAAAAATAGTGATCGATAGTCATAACATATGATATAAAAAAAAACATTTTTTACCTTTCGGAAAAATTAACTTGTCGTGGGCCTTCGCGGATGCTATGCATATTTATGTATGTACCAAGTATATATTACACACTAGTAGCTCACCCCAGCTTTGCAGAAATCAAATGAAAATACGATGCTTTGGCAAAGGTTACATACATTGACACTATAATAGGAATCCAAAGGCTCTCAAAGTAATTTTAAAAAACTGTGTTATGGAAACCAATAGCGTCTTCCCAATTTTCTCAATGGCACTTGTATCTCAATAAGGGCTTATGTGTTACATTATCTCTTATTTTTTTAAACAAAAATATAGCCTATGTTATTCGGGAACAATGTTGGTGCGGTGCTTCCCAGCGGTGAAAGATTTTTTCAAATCGGTCCAATAATTTCGGAGCCTATTCGCGTCAAACAAATAAACAATCAAATTTTTGCTCTTCTTAACACTATTATTAGTATATAGTATACAAAATACATTCAGCAAAACCGAAACTGAAACAGACGTACGCGCCACAGGATGAATGGATCATAATAGAAGCGTCTGTGACTGTGGAGTACCTGATACTACCATACCTAGTGATATTTGTCTGCAAGGTACAGTTAACGAGGGTAGTGGGTTAGCGGCCTCTCCCCCCGCCGTCTTCACACCCTCGCGTCCGTTGAACTCCCGAGGATTCGCATCGCCGACGCAAATTGTCTTTTCATTATTCACACTGAGATTATTTCGCCCTTTGACACCGCACAATGGCACAGTCCTACGGAAATAGACTGGCCAAACTGGTAACCAAACAACCGTTGCTCCCGGTCCCGCAGCGCTCAATGTATGAGTGACCACTTTAAATGTACCTCTAGGGTTGAAGATAGCACGGGCGGTTCGAATTTTCGACTGCTATCAAAATATTAGAAATAGTAAACGTAGTTTAGGGCTGTATTTATTTATAACCAACATACGTCATTTATGTGATATGTCTTAATTCTAATCTTCTTATATATAACATTTCCGTGTCACAGTGTTTGTTACCGTACTCCTCCAAAACGGCTTGACCGATTTTTTCCAAATTTTATATGCGTATTCAGTAGGTCTGATGACAATGATATAAAATACTAAACTAAAACTTAACTTACAAAAGTCCAGGGGTAGAGGAAAAAAGAGTAAACGTATAAATTTAAAAACACTTTTTCTAATAATAAATTACTTTAAAAACGGTATTTAAGTTTGAGAGTCCTTTTAAAAACTGGCTTGATTGAAGCTAACTGTTCAAAATGATTAATGAAAACCTAAATTACCCAACTAAACTAAATTTATCTGCAATAAAAAGGAGAAACAGCATACTTAATGATAGCTTATAAAACTACCGAGAAAATATTTTTAAGTGAGTGGATATTTGGTTTGGTTTTAGTTATTTATATAAAGCTAATCTAAATTGCTTACATATTGTAGTAGTCAGTTGGTATTACTTTAGAAAACTATTAAGTAGATATGTAAAAACCATTATGGACACGTTTGAACATTAATGGATAATAAACAATACTAGGTATACAAATATTTAACATTATATACATACATGGGTATAGAAACTTAAACCTAATGCGTATAAAAAAATCAAATCTTTTTTATCAAGAGACAGTTCCGAACTAAGACGAAAAATACCCATCTCTTGTTTCGTAACGGGTGAAGCAGAAGTATGCTTTCAAAGAAACTTCTGAATGGTAGCCACAAGAGTACTAAAGTTACACTACATCTAGGAAACCGATCGCTCTTTGGCAGTTGTCCAAGGGATAAGTCAAGTAACCAAGTCAAACGAACATGACAAACCGTCCTATCAATTCTTTAGACAGACTATTTGGGTAAAAAAAGTAGCGCTTGTAGCTCGGCTAACTAAGGTGATCTGACTCGATCATCATGGTTAAGCAACGGTCGATGCGGACAGTTTTTGGATGGCTGACCTTGCACAAGGCTTTCATTTTAAAAGAATCATTTTCATCTAGGTGCTACCGTGAGACAATTGACACGTTAAATTGTAGGTACCGGCTATTAGTTTTAGTCAGAGACCTTTATGCAACTTGGAAAGTCTCGACACCAGAGCTTGGCCAATTAACTTTGAGCTAAGTGGCCAAATTGTCTTTTCATTATTCACATTGAGGCTATTTTGCCCTTGGGGTGTCGAAAGTTAGAAGAAGTGTCGAAGAAAAAGCTATGATAAGGTTTGTAACATGTATCGTTATTAAAGTAACGAATATTTAAAAATACTTTCAAGGCAAAGTTATATAGGACTATGTCATCGCTTTAGCAAACTCTTTCAGATGAACCTCTTTACGCTTAACTCATTTAATCCAGAAGTTCCTATTGGTGCTTTCTTCCTATCTTCCGACCAAATTTCAATCTAATTGGACAAGTAAATTAAATTGATTGATTTTACCCGAAGAAAAACATACATTACAAGTTAAATACAGGCTTGTAAAATTGGTAAGAATTGCAATCTTTCTTTTTCTCATAAAAACCTTTTATATATAAGGTAACCTTATAACCTCACATACATACATATACATACGTATATATTTTTATAACTCACATAAATAATTTCACTTATTTAAGCTCAGAGGGGATGATTTAATCATTAGATAAGAATCAGTGATTGTTTATACATATTTTGATTTATTATGTTTTCGCATATAACTACTTTGTAAATAGATCTTCGGCCTATATTTTAATTATCCATATATTAATTTAGCTTAATCTACTCTAAATTAATCAAATTAGTATCGAAAAATACAAGAAAGAAAGGACAAATGAGGAGGACAATTATATCTCTATCTTCATTTAAATAGTATAATTTCTAACACTATTTTATTACGTAGCTACCAGATAAATACAATAAAAAATGTCTTAACGTCGACTTATTGATACATTTAATGGTAAAAATATTATCAGGATATTAATATTAATATATAATAATATTTTTACCAGTAAAAAAGTCGTTGTAATGGTTGATAAAAGAGACCAATTTATCAAAATCAAATATACTTTATACCGTTTCTACAAACATTTATGTTAACTCATTCATATCATGTGCCTGCGTAATTGCGATACAAATAAAACAAGCCTATAAGAACCAGAAAGCCTAAAAGCTGGTAGCAGGAAAGCCTATTTGATATGGAAGTAGGCTGAAACTCAGTAATCGTGTCGCGTGCTTGTGAGTCTAGAAAACTACTCTGTCTGCTCGGAAGAAGCTGTACAACAAACTTATGAGCAACAGAACATCTTTAGGTAGAGGATTACGGATGGCGTATTAGGTTCGCTTTTATATACTACTTTTTGTAGAAACGTACAACAACAAAGAACAAAATGTGGTAGCCATTGCTTAATTGTAAACTAACTAACTTGAATGTTTGGCGTTGATAACTAGATGTATCTATGGAAAACTAGTAGTTGTAGATGCTCCAAATCATTTACCATATATTTTATTGTTGGTGCGGCTGACCTCATGCGCCGGCGCCGGTCGCCGCGCCGCTGCTTAGTGCTAAACCACCTTCTCCGCCCACGGCTGCGTCACTCGCTCCCGCGCTTGGCCGTATTTATCTACGCATAGTGTTTATATTATATATATACTTTCTTGTCTAATGAAGAATAATAAGATTTGCTATTTATAAATATAGTGTTTTGTCTTCGGGTTACTACCATCATCCTCTATATAGGTAAATCACTATAGTGGTTTAGTTTATAAGCAATAAAGTCGTTAAAATTTGTTTTTTTAACTGGAATTAGGCCTGCCATAGTCTTATTTCACACAGTACAGCTATGCATTTGCCCAGCTGCTGATCAGGGAACGTAACTATACACGTTATACCAGCTACACCTGACCTAAGGTGTAGCATTCCTAGTCTGGAATAACTTATTATCAAGGAAAGTGTCACAACGTAATGTATTAACACTCTTTTATCTGGCATAGCATCATAAGCATAAGCAGCCTACTATACGTTCCAACTGCTGGGACTCGGGGCCTTCCCTCACGAGGAGAGAGATATTGGCCATAATCCACCACGCTGGCCAAGTGCGAGTTGACGGATGACACACGTCTTCGGATATTGTGGTCCTCAAATATGCCGGTTTCCTCACGATGTTTTCCTTCGCCGTAAAGCGATTATATCTGGCAATTAATAATATTTATTATAATATTTTGAGTGCTACAATTATTCAGATAAGTTCAGAAATATGGCTTACCTAAATAGCAATGAAAATCAAATGTATTTGTAGGTACGAGTAGCAATGACGTGGCCCGACTGGCCAAAATAATCACTGTAGCAGAGATTACTTTCGTAGAAGTAGCTACGTCATAGCGTTGACTTGAAATACGACGTAAGTGTATATATTATTTTGGTAGCTTCCATAATAAGTGGTATAAATCGTATAAAGATATGTACTCGTATGTATAAGATTTATGCCACGTATAGTCGTAACTTTGATCGTAGACAATTTGTACCATGAATAATAAGTGGAACTGGACGTCCAGTTTCACTACAATAATTCTTTTTTTACACATCTCTCTTACAAATTGTTAGCAACCTTGATAAGAAAATGTGTAGAGCATGACGTAGGTAAAGCGTACGCAATTCGTAGTCTGAATAAATACTCGTAGATGACGCACTCGAATCTTTAACGTAAAGATTTCTCAAGATTCCTTGCCATTTTCAGTAGCCATTTACAAATTCGTTTGAAGTCTTATAATTAACCACGCTCTATGTGCTGCTTGAAATCAATTCGGATATAAACTTGCTAGATAAACTAGGGCTTTCTGGCTACACTAAGTTTTTGTTCTCGAAGACAAAACTGGCATATTCGATTACATTTATTTAAAGCACCTATCATAAAAATGTAGAAAATATTTTAAAACGATATTATATTTAGGTTACTGAGTGCTTGAATTATTTTGCTTTATTAAATTGCCGGCCATGCACTCGAATATGCTCTTGCAGTATTAATCAAGCGCTTAACAACATGAAAAAAAATACAGTCAAACACGCACAAAGTTGTTGCATTTGAAATGGCTTCACACACTTATTATGTATGTCAAACTCGGATCGAAACAGAATAATGGAAAAAGCCACATTCAAATTAAGAATTCTAAATTTAGGTTTCACACTCAACGGACGAATGGCTCAACAAAGATCACTGTGGTCAATGAAAGTTATTCAGGATTCAATTGGCTTCGTTTTATTAGTGGATGCTTTTAGTAGCTTTAAATAATTCCAACAAGTTGGGTTGCTATTAGCAGGTGTATAAATATTTAATTGGAATTCGCTCGAGCTGGATTGCTTCACTGATTGCAGGTGTAAGGATTGAACTGCAAAGCTAAATACCGGTCAATAGAAGCAATTCAGTAGAACTTGTGATCATAATAATTTTATCAGGTTTTTTTTTATTTTGTTCTTATTGTGACATAATTTTACTACTTTGTGCAAAATGCGAGGCGTGCGGCTTTTAGCAGATCTTGAAATAGAAATTGAGATAGAAATTCTGTAATAATATATGGCGCTTGTTTATTGATTTATTTTTAGTTTTATGTTATTAATTTTTCAAGTTATTCCGTTTTAAAACTGTAAGTTGGTACTTGGCATAAAATTAAATTAACAGTTCACTTATTCATTTAAAAGCGTACTTACTACTGTTTCCTAAACAAGCCATATTTTACATTAGTTCGCTCTTTTCCCGAGGTAATTTCCGATATACGTCTGGCAACACATCAGCGTTTTCAAAGCCCACGAGACGTTGGTTTCGCGTAGGTATTTGTGTTGAAACGTGCCTCTCTTAATGTTCTACATATTGCCTAGCTCTCTCGCGTATATAATATTATTTAAACGTATGTGTGTTAAACGGAAACTTTTAAATGTTTTTTTATAGACTCGAGTAATATGCATCGTTCGCCAAAAATTTCAAAGGATGGAATTAAGTTTCTCAAGACGTACTCAACTATTCTAAATACGATATAAGCAACTAGCTGCGTCCTGCGGTGTTAGTCGCGTTAATCTGAAACAAAAAGTGGTCCATTTGTTAATCTAGGGTCTTAACTACCCTCATACCAAATTTCATCGAAATTGTTTCAACTGCTTGAGTGCAAAAAGTACACTCGCCTGTTTACACATTCGCACACAAACTAACATTAATAATAGTAGTAGGAGTTGCCATAAAAATTGAAATATTAACTTTTTTTTTATATTTACTTGAGGCTTTGTCGCTGAGCGACCATATCGCCTTGTATCATCTAAGTTACAAAAATAACAAAACAAAAAAATAACAAATAACGTGATTAGTTAGCAGAGTTAGGTCTCTTAAGACCTAGTTCTGTTAACTTATACATTGTGTTTGCCATGTTGGAGTTTGGACTTGATAAGATAAAATTACAAAATCCGGTCTCGAAAATTTTGTCTCCAAACCTCTGTCGTCTATAAGATTCGTTTTGCACACATTCCACCAATATGTGATATACGTCTTCCCGTTGCCCACAGTTATCGCAAGATGACGAAGGCGACTTTTTCATCAGGGATAGAAACACAAAATATTATATTAACTTTAATCGACGTTTTCTTCTCCAGTTCCTAAACCGACTGATCATCAGAACTTTGCCACTATTGTCTCGAATTACGCCACATAAGCAATTGCCATAGCAAACATCTCGTTTTACAATGTAAGGCAAAGCTCAAAGGGAGGTGCAGACATACAAGCATGTTATTTATTCATGAGCAGTGAGACTGTACTAGGTTCCTTCCGCCCGCCGGCTGCTATGAAATCTCATGTTAAGCTTGGACTGTAATACATACGATTTTTGTGGATTTTAAACAAACTACATTCTAATTCAATATGTAGTTTAAAAAAATGTATTCTGGACACGCGCTCATGCTCGTTCTGTCAGCTAGTACATAAACTCTCTATTGTTTATTCTTATTAAATTTAGATTGCCTAAATTTTTACAACTTTTTATTTCGATTATTTGTATGTTTTTTTTTTTAACTTATAGGTTTGCGTCTGACCACAGCTTGCCTGGTGTTAAACAATATTATGGCCTACGATGTTACACGCTTACCTAGAAAATACCTATTAACTCTATATTTGAAGACCCCAGGTGGTACTTCTCAAGAAACAGAGACTCAGGTAGAGAATTCCAAAGTCTGCCCGTATCACGGGACTATGGATATCCGGACCTTTGGAAACCGTGCGTGGGCCGAACCACGTAGAAGCTCCCTACACAATATAATCATTATATTAAAAGCTGTTATCAAATTTCTCATTAAAGTTAGTCAGATCTGTTTAAATTATATTTATTAGAGACTTATTCGCCCAAAGAAGATAATCCGGGATAAAGTAGGCTATGTGTTAATAAAAAATCTAAACTATCTTCATAGTAAATTTCATCAAAATCGTTCCAGCCGTTGGAGCATGAAGGAGGACTTAGATTTTGAAGTTATTTGCGTATCCCATGGATACCACAATTGTTTTCGGGATAAAAAGTGTTAATCCAAGGTCTATATTCACACCAAATTTCATTTAAATCAGTTAAGACGCTTGAGCGTGAAGAAGTACGCACACACACACACACACTTTCGCATTTATTATATTAGTAGGATTTTATATTTACTACTAAATTTTACATAGGTACCTTGAATCTTTTGCCAGTTTTGGATATAAAATCCCACAGGATCAACTTGCTTTTTGCTTCTGAGAATCACATACCACTCCAAACACATCCATCGTTTTAGATATACCTATTGTCGAATATTGTGTATTAAATGTATTGTAAACTCTATCTGAGAATCACAAACCCTTCCAAACACATCCGTCGTTTTAGATATACCTATTGTCGAATATTGTGTATTAAATGTATTGTAAACTCTATATAACGACACTGAAGGGACTGTGCATTTTATGGCGTTATAGAGAGTGGAGCGTTTTTGGATCACCGCGGTCGTGGTGGATTATGGCCTATATGTCTCTCCTCGTGAGAGAAGGCTCCGATTCCCAGCTGTGGGAACGTATAGTGGGTGCTTATCTAAGCTTATGCTTTTATAATAAGACAGTAAAAATGGAGTCTGTGAACATTAAAAATAAAATAAAAACATAAATTTAAGAATTTATTCCAAAACGTGACTATTTAATTCGTTTGTTTTAAGAAGAAAACAGCATGTCCCTATACCATCATAATATAGCGTGGCGACGCGATTAAAGAAGCGTAACAACAATAACAAAATAAACCATTTATGTACTACGTGAGAACCAACTTAATAAACAAACAAAAGTCACATAAACAAACGAAAGTCAAATTGGCCAGTCAATGGTAAGACTTCGCTGGTTCTATCAGTTAAATACCAATTTCTTTACTAACTAGTCTTTCACGAGTACTAAAAGAAAAGATTGCATGAAATACTAGTACTGACTCAGCTCTTAGATTGTACACTTTTAGACTCAACGAATTTATGTAGCGCGGAAAATTGTCCTGGCGCAACGTTGTCTTGATATATGCCTTTATCACGTTTCATATGCATAAAGTTTGCTTACAGAGGACGCGGAGATGTTTTCCAACACGTAAGACCTTCTTGATGAAACAAAAGAGCCGGCAAATTTGCGCAGGTTTACCTTTAAACCTGCGTAAATTTTGTTACGTTGTTTAGGGCTTGAAAAATGAAAGGCCTATAATTTTGGTAAGCGTTTGCAGTTTTTTTGGTTTGTTTTTAATGTAGGGTGTTTATGAACACAACCTTGGAAATAGTCGGGTTTTACAAAGGAATATTGGCATTAAAAATAAAAGGCCCTAGACAAATCACAAAATACTTACTCTACACATTTTTTAGGGATCCGTACTTAAAAGGAAAAAACGGGACCCTTACTACTTTATTACTCGTAGTAAGCCTCCGCTGTCTGTATGCCTGTCTGTCACCAAACTGTATCTCGGAGGGCTCAGTAGCTGTGGCCTGGTCACCCACGGCAAAGCTAAGAGGGTCCCTGAGGCAGGCCACTCTAGAGACTTGTACTCCCCATGCAAGTTCTAGATGGTGATGCATGGTGGGCATGCGTAAATGTATTTCCTCACGTAAAAAATGCTGTATCTCGGAAACCGTGATAGCTAGAGAACTGAAATTTTGACAAGTTATGTATTTCCCGTGTTGTTATAACAATAAATACAAAAAAAATATTAACAGGATATTTTTTTTTGTTTTTTTTTTGTATATATCATTAACGGCAACAGTTACTTGCACGATTAATATGCACAGACTATAAAAATGTGTATTACCTCTTGATATAAATAATAAAATAAGAATTTAAGGGAGGTTTCCATAGAACAAATGTATATTTGTCATTTTTATGAGATAATGGTACGGAACCCTTCATGTGCGAGCCCGACTCGCTCTTGGCCAATTTATAATTACTTACAATCCTCCGAAGACGGAAAAATAAATCCTAGAATAATTAGACATGTAAATCTATGCTTGGGATATGATCCAATGCGCAAGCAAAGAGATTTTTTCATAAGGAAAAGTCTTGTATCAACATGTTACTCAAGCAAGACAATGGAACTATTTTATCGGAACTAAGTAGTCTGCGGGGCGAAAGTTAGACACGGGTCAAGCCTTCATTAATTAGAGAGAAGGTTGGCTAATACCCTCGTCTTAGTAACCACAGGGGCAAACCACAGCGGAACATACTAACATTACTTCGATATTGGTTGAAGTAGGCTATTGGTAGACAAGCGAGCGGCAAAGGTTATCCAAAAGTTTGTTGGACGACTAATATGAGCTCAAAATGATGTTGGCCAGCGAACTAGAATAAATAGAATAGTAAACTTGACCGATGAAATGGTTCCACCGTCCACGCGTAAAATACCGCGGTGGGCGGGGCTAAACAGCTACCGACGCGCCCGCGTGGCGTCACGTGGTGTGGCGGCGACAAATCCCGTGCGAGTTTTGTGTGTATATGTTTCGTTGGAAAAGCAGTATAATTGTGTGCGTTGATGGATCCAAATTCTAAGCGGCAATTGTATGGAGTTACTCTTCCGTTTATACAAGTTCGCTGATGTTGGCCTTTAAAATTTTATAGGGCTCCGAGATTTTACGTAAACCTTAAATAATGTTTATTGTAATTAGATCGTTTTGTGTGCATAACTTAAATAAGCTAGAAAATAGAAAGAAGCAAATGTTTTCATGTAGAAAAATCCATTTCTAATATCATGTAAGTATGTGTACTATGTTTTAAGAAGCTAAGTTACAAGTTGCAGTACGGGCTAAGTACTTTTTAATCCTTTGCTGTTTTATTTTGTATGTTTGTGCGGGCACCAGTTTTTTCAAGCCAATTTCGTGACACTTTTGTCAATACACTTTTACTTATGTATAAAAGTGTATTGACAAACAAATATTATGCAATCAAATAAAATTTAGCGCATGAAGTAGAAAGGATCATAATAAATCCCATTACGATCATTATGAAAAAGTAATTCAAGGGAAAAGCTTAAGGTCTAGACCTTAACATTATTACAAAGCCATTAGACTCTCTCTGTTCTAGAACAAAAATGTTAGAAGCCTTTGTTTCATAGAAGATTGCTAGTTCTGTGACGTGATTGATTGTGCCGAACTTTATCATTTGTCTTTGCCATTATTCTTTCTTGGCGTCCATTTTTCTCTCGTTAAATTGGGCCTAGATCCTAAAGATATTCTAGAAAATAGTGATGTCTGTGAGACTTTTACCCTCATCAATATCTTTGTTTACCTACAACCAGGTCGAATTTGTTCATAGGCTGTTAACCTTTGGAACAATGCCCTAGGTTAGCCTTATTTGTTGTATTACTTTGTCTGACATTCTTGTGTAGGCAATTTATCCAGAGATTTGATAAAATGAATAATTAGAGCGCCGTTGACAAAGCTTTAAATTTGTACCATCAACTATTATAGTCTTGAATAACAATATTTGTAAGTATTCATTCGTCCAATATTTAAGAGCTGGGCTCTTGTCTGTGGAGTTTTTTCCTGGTAGTTCTATCTTCGGCTAAAAGTATAAAGATTATACTTTTGGGGTATATCTCACTTCTGGTAAGACAAGTTTTCGGAATACGTCCGAATTCGGGTTACAAAAAAAATAAATAAAATAAAATTGCTACCTATTAATTAATAAGTAGTAAATCAAATTTTTGCTAATGCAATTACATTAGTTAATAATACCAGCCAAGTACGTAAAGCTCGTTTTTTGTTTCAAATCGCCCCTTACATACGTATTATATTCTGTTATTTTTTTTTGTAGTAGTAAGCGGTAACACAAATATATATTGTTACCTTATGTACCACCTTCAAACTACGATTAGGATAAGCGGAACGCTTAAAACCATTTCCTGGTATTTACAACGAATCTTAAAAGACGCACCGTTTTTATAAGATTAATATAATCTCAGAAAACGGCTCTCTTAGACTCAGCTAGAGTCTAGTAGTATTAAATGCCACTTTTCTTAAGATTTTTATTTAATCTCGACTTAATGAGGCAGCATACCTTCATATATGAAAGATCAACATTAAAATAAACTTGAATATCATATGATCCACTAAGATATTTAATATTATGTTGATATACCGTAATTGGAAATATATGAGATTCGTGTAATTTGAGAGCAACTAAAAGGTTTGATCTAATGTCATATTTATATGTTAACTAACGTCGTAAATTTACCTGTAAACAATATAAAAGGTTATCTTTGTACATCACATACCCATAAAATAGTAATAAAATATTCGAGGAAAGCCACGACCCCGTACCAGCATAACAAAATACAAAAGCAATGACTCCGCAAGAATAAAACCGGCAAAATTGTAGCTTCCCTGCCCCATACGCTCACAACTGTTGCCTTGTTTCAACAATTTATGGTAAACATGTGATATATTTGTATCAGTTTCTGGTATTTGTATGCAAACTGGCACAAATGTTGTTGTCCGTTTTTGACCTTACCCTTTGGAGAATGTTATTTTGTCTGGTAAGTCTCAGTGCCTAAAGCTTAGGTTTATTTTGTTAGATTCTGTATTTTATTGTTGCTTAGTTTTCTGTATGTCTGGTTTCGAGATCAACGATCTTTATTACGAGGTACTCGTTGTTGAAAATCTGACCATACAAAGCACTTAGAGGTATTTTCATGCGGATTTTATCATATGAGTAGGATAAGCTACCTATAGCTCATCAAAGACCTTCGAGCGGCTTGAATATCAGCGCTTAATCATTTTACTCAAAGAAGATGACCGAAACCAACCGGGTAGTACCCATTATTTTTCTTTTGAAGCCGATGTAGTTAATTAATCGAACGGCAACGATACTATCTTTTATAATCCGATTTTATTTCTATATCCTTATATGTAAATGCGTGTAATTCATGTTTGTGTATCGTGCGTGACGTCACAGCCAGCCTCAACGGAAGACCAGCGTTGGTTGCTCTCCAGCAACCAGCATTATGCTGAGTTGAGGCTGTGTTGTGACTAATTAAAGTTTATTATGTGTCCTATTTTAATTATTATATTTTGTCCTGTGTTTTAATTTGTCACAATAAATAATTTTCTTTCTTTTTTTCAATGTATATTTTTAAGTTAAACTTTGCTTTTTCTAATGAAGACATGCATATTGACTGAATATAAAAGTTGACGTAACACAGTATACACTATAAAATAATTGTATTATGCCAACAACTATAGACCTTATTTTTCACGACGATTTACATCAAAAAAGTCTGCGATACGCACAAGAACGATTCACAACTTATCTTCAGCAAACAAACAATGAGAGCCATCTTTTGAATACCAGTAAATAGTCTACGAATATTTCTACTGCAACTAAGAGACCAAATGAAATCAACTCGCTTTTCTATTTTCATAAGCGTACTGTGGAGGGTTCCTTCAGTCGGCTTACACCAGCTAGAGTTTCTTATCACACTGGATAGATGGCGTTACGGCATATTTGATTAATTTGGTTTAAAAAAAAGCAATACATTGTTTTAATTTTTCTCCTCCTTTTGAATAATTTTATTCACTTAACAATTGTTCCTGATAGATATTTCATATTTCTTATATTTTGTTAAGCTCCTGCTTCTGCTTTATCGCATTTAAAGATTTTTGTTTCACAATAATTATTAAAAATTAAAAATTTTTTTTAAGACAATTTGTAAGTTTTTGTAAATGGAATAACAGGCAAGCATATAGGTGATTAAATAAACACTGTAGGCTTAAATTAGGCGCGATATGCAACGGATGAAAGCAACTGTGCTGCTAAATATAGATTAGACATTTAGATAAAATCAGGACCGATAGAATAGTGTTCGTAACAATTGTAGGGCTTCAAGTATTGCAATGAATTTTTTTAAAGTACTTGAGATTTTAGTTCAACTATGAAGTGCAAACATTTATATTTAAAGTGTTTGGTGTCTTTGTATCTTTGTTTAATCGTAGCTGGCGATAAAACTATCGGTACGTTAACATTTTTTGTGTCGCAAAAAATTACAAATATATTTTTAGATTAGTGATAACAAAACGCAGTGCAGTTTTAAATTATTTAATCAATTAATTTACGGATAGATGCAAAAGTGTTCAACGTAAGAAATACAAAAAAAAAATTGTTCAAGTTCAACTGCGTGCACGTAAAATTGCAAAAAACTCGTTTGTCGTATGGGGACCCCTTCTATATTTTTATTTTTATATTTAGTATTTATTATGGCTGCATGGGAAATACCATGACAAAGACATGTGAAAATTTCAGCTTTGTAGCTATCACGGTATCTCTGAAACAACCTGGTGGCAGATAAACAGACAGACAGCGGAGTCTTAGTAATAGGGTATTAACTATTAGGTACGAAAACCTAAAAAAACGTAAAAATAAGAATAGTTAAAAAAATCAAAAACTCAACCTAAATGTTATTTATAATAGGTGCTATATTCGACGATGGTGGATTCAATTTCGAAGCAGCCTTTACTTTGGCCCTCGCCGAAGCTTCCACGGACCAAGAGAACCCATTTGTCGGTAATGTGATTAAGACCCCACCCGACGACATAGTTGAAGCTGAGAAAGCGATGTGCGCAATGTTGGAGGTTTGTTCTTTTGATTTTTACCAACAAACTAATTATAACTAAAGTCAAGTCAATGAAGACATTAATAGAGTAAAAAGGGAACTCTTTTCTATAGTTATAGCTAATTAATTATACTAGATACCTGTACAAGATTTTCAAATGATACATACATATTATTATTGAATGACGATATGACCAGGAGAGGTGTGAATACAGAGATGACAAATGACAGAGATGTATGGAAGAAGCGTACATACTGTACCGACCCCACATGAAGTGAGATATGGTGAAGCAGAAGAAGCAGACATACATATTATTATTATTAATTATTATTAAAAGCCTATTTGATCCCACTGTTGGGCAAAGTCCTCCCTACCCTATGGATTTATTATTTTTACACTGTTAACTTATTTCCTAACCAAGCGAATGAAGCGCAAAAAAAGTTCAAATGTTTTATCAAAGATAAATCCAATGTATATTTTATAACTAAACTCGATTTAACATAGATTAAAAAGTGGTAAATAAATTATTAATTTATATACTTATTTGATTGTGTGGCATTTTTGACAACGCGTAGGCTTACGTTTTGACTTGGGTTCAACCAATGTATTTTAATTAGTTAGATTTAAATATTTGACAAGAATAAATAAACATATCTTATTAATTGATAAATTAATTATTAGACAACTTTCAGTACCAAAATTGAGTGATCATTTTCAGAGCAATGTTTTTGCCGTATTTGGTCCTACCAAGAAAGAGTCATTGCAGCATATTCAATCCATAGCCGATTTTCTCGAGATCCCACATTTGCTTACTGAACCGGTTCCAACGCAGAGCCGTAATTGGTCCGCTGTGAATTTGTACCCGCATCATATTGCGTTTTCTCAAGTAAGTATTAATTTGTAAAATTTATTGTCATCCAATTTTCTTTGCCATTGTAATCTTGCCAGTACGAAGCTAAACAAATGCTATGTGACTAGTCCGTGCCATCTCTGAATTGTGTGGTAAGATTTGCAAAAATATAACCTGAAATATAACATGTTGCGTATTAGATTGTAATTATAATAATTTATGAAATATACTTTTGTGTTTTAGCGTATTTTTTTGCAAATTGTACCAAATGCCACATACGAGTAACAATTGAAACAAATATGTAAATCTTTCTGCTAGCGGATAAGAGCATTTAGGTTTTCTTCGAATTTATCAAATTGTTTTTCTAATTTATTGCATGTCGATATTTTTTTATTAAATCTGGTGAGTCATTCAACACGTCAGTATATAAAAATGGGCAAAATTATTATAAAAAATGTCGTTGATAAAACTATTTTCATGGATTTGATATATTTGTATACAATACGGAAAAAGAAGTGAGTCTAAGGATAACTTGCTAGTAAAAATGTTACGGTGTTGGAGAGAAAGAAAGTTAAATAAAAAAAGCAATTCATGCGAGTAAAATGATGAATGCATCTTATGTGGTTTGTTTCCACAAAATTTCATTTTACGAAAATTCAAATCAACAAGTTTAAATTGTAAATCACGTTTGTACCTACAGTGAATAACTCACAGAGATTTATTGTTATTTCCATAGAAAATTTAGCATTTGCTCACAATGTCTCATTTCAGGTTTTCAGCGACATTATAAACGCGAAGGGTTGGACTGAATTCACCGTTATTTATGAAGGCTCTGAACTCTTACCCGGCTTGGAGAATATATTCAACGTTCACGACTTTGGGGATCAAAAAGTTTCTATCAGCGTTGTTCAATTACCTGATGGGGATGACTTCAGGTGAAACTCTATGTTATTTATTAGCTTTTTACGTAAACTGTGTCTGTTCTTTCTTCGGCTATTCAATACTTAGAATTTCATGTAACTTTTTATAGTCTAGGATATAAATAGATTTTCTAACGGATTATAATCTTTGTCACTTTTTTTATGTAACATGATCCCCTATCCGTCAAAAAAAAAACGAATGGACCGGTTCTGGAGCATTCTGGTTATCTTAAGATTTGACATTAAGATTGGCTTGCTTACCGTATATTTGTCAATTAACGTTAAAAGAATTTAAGATGAGAAAGTTTATTTCAGGTTAATTTAAAAGGTAAATTTATATATATAGATAGATTTATTGAAACAATAATGACTACATGATAGCGCTTACTTACTATAAGCGCGTAAACAAGTACTTTGTTACAATTCGTCAAAAAATATAGATACCTATAGATAAGTGATAAATATTAAAAACAGGTAGCGAAATCATATGATCTAATTGCAAATCGAGATATTATACCTAAGGTTTTTTTCTTGCCAAGTCCATACTGTATCTTGTTATTAGTAATAATTGTATTTGTAACAGGATGCCTTATGAGGAATATACATATTCTATTCTAATACGTTCTATGTGCATGTCTTCTGTGTTTCAGATTTCAACTACAAACTGTTAAAAGCTCTGGTTCAGTAAACTATCTAATCAACTGCCGGACTGTGAGCTTAGAGACACTTTTAATACAGGCACAGCAAGTGGGTATCATGTCGAACGAACACAGCTATTTGATCATGGACCCTGACTTCCAAACTATTGACATCGAACCGTTCAAGCATGGAGGGTCTAATATCACAGGTATTATGTAGCCATAACTCACGACCTAACTAATAGTTTAACAGTTTACGCGAGTGTGTCTCGGTGGTAATAACGACTGCTTTTCAATCAGACGGCCCCTGGTTCGATCCCGGCCCTACACTTATGACTTGTTTTTCAAGTGTGTGGATTTGCACTCGCTTTACGGTGAAGGAAAACATCGTGAGGAAACCGGCATGTTTGAGGACCACAATATCCGAAGACGTGTGTCATCCGCCAACCCGCATTTGGCCAACGTGGTGGATTATAGCCTATATATCTCTCTTCGTGAGAGAAGGCCCTGAGTCCCAGCAGTGGGAACGTATAGTGAGCTGCTTATGCTTATGCTATTATATTTTTAGGACTATACCAAATAGAAGACAAAATTAAATCCGCAAAGTAACGCCTGAGTGCATAAGTTATTTAGGACTATACCAGACTAGGCATGCTCCACCTTAAGTCAGTGTCACAAATGCCTGGTTGTAATGTGTAAAATCTAAGCACCTAGCGGTGTGTCCCGACTGCCTCCTTGAGAGCCAGTTACTTCAAACTAGGTATGCTCCACCTTAGGTCAGCATGTCGCTGACAGGCGTTGTTTTGCGCGCCCTGCTGGTAAAATACCTATCTGTTACTGTGTAAAAAAAAAAAACATTTGCGTGACCTTGGCACATCGTTCGAACAATACTTTATTATATGCCATCTTACCTCAACAAACGGATTTTAGGATATAATACTGCTCTGAGGCATATTTTCAAACTCTCCTCCTATTAGCTTAAACCTAGTTTCGTCAATATTAATTCAAAATAGCAGCCTCTCAGTACCAACAATCAAACACACATACGTACAAACGAACGAAATAATATTTGACCACTTCATCAAAGGCGCTTCGCTTCCTCGGTCAATTATGCTTACAAAGTTTCATCTAAATTCGGATGCGTTGCGCTTCACTGTAATTACCTTTATACATTTTATGTGATTACGTGTAAAATGACTAAAATAAAAAAATACTAAAATCAGAAAATTCAATATGTACACGAAACTCGGAAAAGAAGACGACCAGACGTCAACTTTCAAAGACCGCTACGGGTAATTTATACCCGAAAAATCTTTGGTAAATATTATCGGAACAAAAATATTTCATTTCGGTATTGTCTTAAGCTGTCTTTATGGAGGTAATATTGTCAGATTTGACGGATCCAATTCTTGAATGTCTGAATGGCATTGTTTTTCAGGAATACGTTTGTTCGATCCAGAATTGGAATCCATTCAAAAGTTCATCACATCTGTAAACGAGAAAGTAAAGGAATTATCCGAGGGAGGGATAGAGGAGGCAATCTCTGCGAATGGTTTGACTTTGGAGTTAGCTTTAGTTTACGATGCAGTCACGTTGTATACGGCGGCAATGAATGCAATGGGTCTTGAAGAAGGTGCTAACGTTACTTGCGAGACAAATGAAAGTTGGGAATTTGGATCTACTGTCATCAATTATGTTAGATCTGTGAGTTGATTACGACTTATGATTTGTTTTTTTCATTTCCAGCTGGTCAATTCTACTAGTCTCATGGACATGGTATGATCTAATGAGGTTAATTAACAAAATATGTTAAAGTTAAGATATTGTTCTATTGTTAAAAAACTGTACTTATTGTTTTTTATCGTTCCTTATTAAATTTATTCCCAATTATTTTTATATTATTATTTATTTTTATCGTTATTAGCTACTGTTACCATTTATTATTTAAATATTGCTAGATTAATGATTATTAATTAATAACCGTTACGAAAACTCTCATTTAAATATTTTTACTCGAAACCATATAACGGTTCAATACAATAAAATAATATTAACCATTTTATCGTCAGGGTAGGTTTAGAAAATAGGTTTATTTCAATAATCATAGGCTTATCTCTTTCCTATTTGAATTCATATGAGACACTTGAATAGGTATGTTTTTACCTATACGTCTGTCTGCTAGCCCATTCTCTACCGGAAATATTTTAATTATTTTTTTTATCACTCTGCAGATGGAAATCGACGGATTAACTGGAGTATTGAATTTCGACAACGACGGCTTTCGATCTGATTTCGAAGTTGACGTTATGGAATTAATGCCACATGGCTTAGAAAAGGTATTATTTGTATTTCCCTATATATAATAAACGGGGCGTTTTGGCCTCTGCCGAATTATCTTCTATCAGTCCATTTAATTGAATGTTTGGTTGCAAGTACTCAAAATTGGTGTAGCATGTAGTTTTCGACTAATTTTGATAAAACTTGGTAAAGAAAAGTTTACATGTCTATGTTTTTGAATAGACCGATTTTTTTGTCAGGATTTTTTTTATTAATAATAATGCATTTATTTGTCCAGTAAACACGTACAGTAAAAATACAACCTTATTAAATATTAACAGATGTACGTTCCCAGTTTAATTTGATTTCTGTTGGTTTTCTCTGCGACATATCCCACGCTAGAGAAAATCCTGTGTTGTTGTTGTGAAAATTGATTCCACAAAAGGAGGGAAAATGTTCTGCGGCTCCATTTCAGGCTAACTTTGAATTCATGATACTACGTGGGCCAATACCAATATCTTTTGCTAAGGATTCTACGCTGAAATTGCAATATCATGCACTGAGAAAAGTTGTTATTTTTATTAAGTGTGTAATAAATAATATGGTGATGCTATACATACATATATATACGTATGACTCTCATACATACCTTTCTGATTACCTTAATATGTTATGGTATATAAGAAAAAAAATTCCGAATTCTAATAAATACTTTCCTTAGTGTTTTTTTTTTAAAGGTAGGGAAATGGAACTCTGAGGATGGATATGAAGAAACCAGAATAATAATACCACCAGCAGAAACAGAAGGCGCTGACACTATGAAAGGAAAACATTTCATTGTTATCACCGCTTTGGTATGTGAATTTATTATTTATTTAAATACAAAATGTTCGAAGCTCATTTTGGAAGGAAATTTAATATTGACTTTTGACTTTGATGATGACTTGATGTTAAAACGTGGGCTGGAATGCATATATTATAATGTTATAAACATATTTTGACTTTATAATACATAGGAAAGTTTCAAAAAGGTTAACGGCTTGACATACCTGAAAGTTAAGACGATGGTAGAAAATGTATATCATTGGCAAGGACACCACTGATGAGAATAAATCTAAGCATGATTCACTTTTGGGCAGAGTGTCACCGATTTGTATGGTTACGCACTTTGTTCTTTAAATGCCTTGATGTAATGCGTAAAATGAACTATAAATAATATATGTATTAATATTTCAGAGTGCACCATACGGTATGTTGAAAGAATCAGCCACTAAATTAGAAGGAAACGATCGTTTCGAAGGTTTTGGCATAGAGATAATAGAAGAACTTGCTAAAATGAACGAGTTTAATTACACTTTCGAGTTGCAAGCCGACGGAAACTATGGATCTTATAACGCCACTACTCATAAAGCTTCGGGAATGATGGAGAAAATATTACTTGGTGTGAGTAAAAAAAATCTTTTAAGGAAGAATTTGTAGCGGCGTATTTAGAGTATCAAAGTTGCCGAATGCCATTGTTTGCTGATATATATGTTTGTGAGCCGTATACAATTTTCTTTTCCCGATACATTTCAAGTCAAATTTTTATATTTTTAAAATTATTTGCTTTTAATTTACTCTGAAGAGTTTATAAGAAATTAAACTGTATAAGCTTACTTAAAAAATCATGAATGGAGACGAAATAAACAAATTTGTTAATTAAAATCGTGAAAAAATATACAAGCCAGTAGCCTAGTTGCAGTTGCTGGTAAAATTAACGATTTATGAAAATAGATTGGTCGATATGGTGACACTTCTAAAGCGTATTCTTTCTTACAGACAGCAGATTTTGCAATCACAGATTTAACGATAACATCGACACGCCAAAAAGGAGTAGATTTCACAAGTCCTTTTATGAATTTAGGCATATCTATACTTTATAAGAAACCTACCAAAGAACCGCCCAATCTTTTCTCCTTCATCTCACCATTTTCTCATGGAGTAAGTAAAAACTTCTTTTTAAGCTCAGATTTTGAGAAAATATATATTTTACTGTTAAATGATAAAAAGCGAGTGTGGCTCGGTGGTAATAACGATTGTTTTTAAATTTGATCCCAGCCCTACACCAATGATTTGTTTATCAAGTTATGTGTGGATTTGCACTCGCTTTACGGTGAAGGAAAACATCGTGAGGAAACCGGCATGTTTGAGGACCACAACATCCGAAGACGTGTGTCATCCGCCAACCCGCATTTGGCCAATGTGGTGGATTATAGCCTATATATCTCTCTTCGTGAGAGAATGCCCCAAGTCCCACCGGTGGGAACGTGTAGTGGGCTACTTATGCTATACTTATGCTACTGTTATATTATAATAGAATAGATTCTGGTATAGTATTAGTAACCATGTATATAACATACTAATTTCAGGTGTGGACAATGGTAGCTGGAGCGTACGTGGGGGTTTCCCTACTTCTTTTCGTTTTAGGCAGAATAGCCCCAGAAGAATGGCAAAACCCTTACCCCTGTATTGAAGAGCCTGAGACTCTAGATAACCAGTGGACTCTGGCTAACTCATTTTGGTTTACTTTAGGATCCGTTTTGACTCAAGGTTCAGAGCTTGCTCCAATGTGAGTAGCTATATTAATAAGCCTTTAGGAAGTAGCAATATCCACATTTGTATATCTGATGTCTAGTGTTAAATCGTCAAAATGTTGGCAAAGCTTAGCGATAAATTAACAGTCGGGTCCATAATCTAGTTAGTAGATATAATCATGGGATTAATGGGTGAGTGAATATGAATCAAATGGGATGGTTATTACGTCCCTCAAACGGCTGGACGTATTTGATTGAAGTATGGAATTTTAGAAAATCACAATTTAGGGCAAAATGTATATTATGTATATTTGATAATTGATTCAATTATCAAATATACATAAAAAACGGAAAACCTCAAACGGCACAAATATACACAACTTGATCGTGTGTACATGTTTGTGCCGTTTGCGGTAGAGACGATGGGACCGATGGGGCCGGCTACCCTGCAGCTTTATGAAGATCTTGCCAAGCGTCTGGTAGAGGTTTCAGGTGTCCAGAATGCTGGCTTTTATTTCGGTCAGAAACTAAGCATTGCCATCCAACGTGGCAATGCTGCTAGCATTTTGGGACTTTTGTAGGTTAACTTTCAGTTGAGTGTTTTATATCATTATTATGTTGGTTATAAATAAACGTTTTTTTATTATTATTATTCAACCTCAATTTCAGCGCGGTATCAACCCGAATGGCTGGGAGTATGTGGTGGTTTTTCACTCTCATTATGGTATCATCTTACACGGCTAATCTTGCCGCGTTTCTGACGGTTGAATCTAAATTCTACGCTATCAAAAGTATAACGGATTTGGCTTCTAATCCATATGGTATGACCTACGGTGCTAAGGCAAATGGAGCTACTTATACGTTTTTTAAGGTACCAATAGTTATTATTATGCAGTGTTGTTTATTAGAAAAAAAAATCGAGTTCCCGAATTGGGAACACATTATAAATGAGTGTAGATAAAGATATATATTATATTGGTTCAGACAAGTACATGCGTGTTGGTTAATAATGAATACAGTAGGCCTGAAGTTTGTCTAAGGTACGTTGAAAGAGTCCTACGCTCTGCCGCAGGTATCAAAGGAGACTGTTTTGCAGATCAGCAGTTTATCTTCATTTGTTTCAGGAATCAGACAATTTGCTTTACCAGAAAATTTTCAAATACATGGACGCTCATCCGGAGTTGCAAACTGGTAGCAATGACATAGGTTTAGAAAGGTTAGTTCATAATATTATTGACACATTTTTTAAAAACTGACATCAACAAATTGCCTTAAATTTTTTGCTTGACTCATCAACACTAATGTATTAATGAACTTAAAAAAATAAACAAAGTTTTAAAAATAATTAGAATTTGCTACTCATAATTTAAATTATCTAAATAATGAGTTGCAAATACATATTTTTTCATTATACATTTTATTGACGGATAACTAATTCAATATTAATTGACGTAAATCTAATCTCAAATTGATTAAACTAAAAAACTAGTGCCAGTGGGAAGAGCCTCTTTTATTACTCATAAACTCATCATCTAAATAATGAGAAGCAAATTAAAATTCTTAACAATATGAAAGGCAAGCGCTATCTTCGATTGTAATCTCGTAATCAAATCCAAACATGTAGCCGAAGAGATCACACGAAATCAAGAATTGAAACAATGTAAACAAACAAGTTATAATTATATTTGAGTCGGTCAAGAAGTCTACTGTCTACCTTTTGAGAGTAGTTTTACCGATACTTGAGTGCAAAATAAAGTACAATGGTACGGATAGTTGGCAAGTTACTTTTCTTCCGTTACAGAGTCAAATCGGACAAAGAAAACTATGCATTTCTCATGGAATCTACGTCTATTGAATACATGGTCGAGAGGAACTGCGATGTGGCCCAGGTTGGAGGCTTACTGGATAGTAAAGGATACGGAATTGCTATGAAAAAGGGTTAGTCACTACTACATTTGCTTTTAAAATCCTTTGATTTAATTGAAAAACTATTTCTTACACAATATAGCGTCAGAGTTAACAAAACTGGCTAGAGGTGAGGTGTACCTTGTTTAGAATTACTGGCTCTCATAGAAGGTGCCGGAACGTACATCTAGTTTCATAGCGACATACTTTCAACTTGAGGCTGCTAGCTAGGCAGGTGAGCATTTGTAAATTAGTAAAAGCTAAAAATGAAAAAAAAATGAAAATTATTTTATTGTACAGGAAATTTAGGTTTACAGCTACTAGTATATTTTATAAGACAAGTATGGTTTGCTTAGTGCGTGTAAAGTAGCCAATTAATAGTGCGCTGCGCCTTACACACTAGGTCAGTCAAGCTGCTTGAACTGTGGGGCGGCAGAGGCTCCCGCAGGACTGCTCACCATTACTTGTAGGTACATAGAGGCCTGAGCTCTATTACAATGCTTTATGGTTTCTTTCTTCTATCACCAAACGCTCAAGTTCACAATATCATAAAGCACGCCGCACACTGTCAATTATTCAAAACAAAACAAATACCCGTTAATGAGGTCTAAATTTGATTTCGAAGGCGAGAGATTAAGTCAAATGTGCTAAAAAACTGTCAATACTTTCATCTTCTTTATCAATTAAGGGACGAGACAGGATAAGACATTATTTCGTTTTATAGATTCGCCTTACCGCCAACCTATGAGTGAGTCCATCCTTCAGATGCAGGAAAAAGGAACTCTTACCAGGTTGAAAAACAAGTGGTGGAAAGAGAAACGTGGCGGGGGTATGTGCACGGTAAGTGTTTTATTGTTTAATTTTGGAACACTCCTAAATGTCGAATGGTTGTGAGCATTATACATAGAGTATAACTTAGGTAAATTCTTCTTAATGCTTAATCGACTAAACCTATTAAAAGTTATCTTTATAAATTACCTGAAACTTTGAATTACATTTTTACTTACTCCGGTTACATTTTGTCAAGTTCAAAAACGACTCAATTTTATTTTTTGTTTCATGAACTGTATATTTAGACTTAGTTGTTGTTTTTTAATGCCACATTAAAAAAAAAAAAAAAACAAATATCGTCAACGTAATTAAAAAATGAAGGGTGAACAATCCTTATCACTTAGAGGTGGAAAATAGATAGTAGCCGATTCTCTGACTTACTGAATACGCATATAAAATTCGGTAAAAATCAGTCAAGCCGTTTCGGAGTACGGTAACTAATACTTTGACATGGAAACTTTATATTTAAGAAGATAGATAATTAGTGAATTCAGCACTCGCTTAACTGTCAGAGTTCTTGTGGTGGCTAGAAAACTAGACTCTAGACACCAGAATAAATCTGAATATATTCATTTTTGTGTATAAGTTGAAAGGCCAAGATAAAGTTGTGATACGTTGTTAAGAATAAACGGTGTTTTATTATTTATTTTATTTTATCTTATTTGACTTTGTAAGAATGAGTGCTTTGTAATATTTGTCAACAGGATGATGATGCAGGCGGTGGTGATGCTCAGCCTTTGGTATTGGCTAACGTGGGTGGCGTCTTCATCGTACTAGTGGCTGGCTCCGGGCTGGCTATAATCTGCGCTTTTCTCGAAATGATTGTCGACGTCTGGTTTATTTCCCATCGAATGAAGGTATTTAATCCCCTGTTATTACTAACTTTATCTGTATATGCTTATTTTGATATACCTATGGCAAATATAGAGATAGTACCGTTCTGAAGCTGACAAAAAATATAGTAGAGACATGGCAACGTACACTATTTCTATCTCATTCATGCAAAGCTGAAATGACAGCATCGCAAATTTACGTTCTTGACATAGCACGTAACTGATATCGACTTCGATAGTCTAGCCAAGTCGATATCATGCGCTACGCGTAGACAAGCTGTAATGTACCTCTACGAGTACCTCTTCTATCGATCATAAATGACAGCCGCTTAGGCCTCACTAGTATGTCGATCTTAACCAAGTTATCTGCATGAATAAGATTACTTGCTTAATCCTTATATTAAACAACTTAAACTTAAAAACAAACATAATTTTATGACAAGCATTCGTGTATATGAGTTCGCAGAAGAAAACATTTAAAAGCTCGTGTCCTCTCGCTTACTTTATTTAATGATTGCTTGTAACAAACTATCAAATATTTTATTTAAGGAGACAAGCTATTCATTTATATTCATTTCTACTTTCACGCCAAAACGACAGTACTAATTTGGATTAAAATGGAGAAGTTACACCGGTTTGAAACTCTGGTTTACCGGATATTTTATACCTCTGAATATTCATGTGTAACTTTACGGAACTAAAGTTAAATGTTTGTTACTTCATGTGTGAAATTGTAGGTACAGCTGGTGTACTCTAAATATAACTCTTTAATGCTACAACGTTCACATGACAGTGATTTCAGTAAAATTATGAAGAAATCTATTCATGACCGTGGATAGTTTTTAAATGGGATAAAGCTATATATATAACGGTTTCATATTATGACATTGAACATGAAAATTTATGCGTAGATAAGCAAAAGTTTCAGGGTATATAATAGAACCTACCTATTAAGACCTACGCTACACTACTTAGAGGCCTACGCTAATGAGGCGACATCAGCATTCCAACATTTGACATAATGTAATAATCGCTTTGACATGGACACATTATAATTATACTTTGGACATCATTATTATTGACATACTATTATTTAATTAAATATAAGTTGACATTAATATTATAATATTAAATATAATAAGATAATGTGTATGTTAATAAAGTAATCACAATAATAATTATCAATGTAATGCAAATGAATAAAGGATTTTTTACATTTACTTTTATTTTGCCTATTAAGACAATTATTCCACGTAGCTTTATTTATTCTAGAACTTTTTACTACTCGTTAGCTGCTAGTCAGCTTTTGCAGAATATTTACACCAGATTCCATAAAAGTGTACAAACATATTTTACATACTTTAATATAACACTGATTCTAGCCAAATTATATTGCTTAACGTATTTTTATCATAAGGCAACAGTATTAGAATATGTTTCAATAAATATTTAAAAGTGCATATCTATTAGCAGCTTTAACCTGTTTATTCCAACATTATTAAGATTATCATTTATTAATTTTTCAGGTTCCATTTAAAGAAGAGCTGGTAGCCGAATTAAAGTTCATTCTCAGCTTCAGTGGCGACACCAAGCCAGTCCGTCATAGAGAATCAACGGGCAGTGGTTCCGGTGGCTCCAAAAAAACAGAAGAAGAAGTGGAAAAGAGAGAAGACGATGCAATCTCCGTGAAAGAAGAGGACAACCGTACTCCCACACCTTCTGCGAGGTCTACTCATTAAAGACATACATTGCATAGCAGGAGACCAAGCAATGCTACCCATATGGCCAGAATGAGAAAGTACAGTGCACGAAGTGCGCGTCTTTGAAATTCGGAGAGGCAATTGGCCATTTTGGTTTGTTTTGCTGAAAAGAATGTGCAGCAACAAATCGAAAAGAGTGTCTGTAAATTGCTCTATTTCCCCTACTGTTTTTCTTTTTTATTTCATGTAAACTGTTTTTAATCTGAACTTTTAGCCATTAAACTTTAAACTTACGTTCATTTTTGTGATTACATATTTTGGAAAATATATTAGCTCTTATTCAACGTTTTAGTTTTTTTATTTAAATTCATATCTAGTTCCATTTTTTATCTCTGTTATTGCACTTATGTTTGACAATATTTTTTTCACAAATGAAATCTGCCAACCAAAGTATTAACTAAAAGATATCTTTGTCGCTTCACAATATGACCAAGTGGGCAAAACAAGCGAAATTTCTCCTAAATTTCAATTAAATTCAACTAAAATTTTGATGAAAATCGGTATACTTGATTTCGATTTCTTGATTTTGGCAGAATGAATCTACAAGAAAGTCTAATATGAACACAATTAGTTAAAGCGGGAAAGTGAAGGGAGCATAATAGTACATTTTGAAAATTCCGGCTTAAAATATAGTACTACGATTATTTATGTTGTATATTCTTTTATTTAGTACTAAGAAACACTATAATTCCAAAACAAGATTTTGCAACATATACTTGATTTTTTCTTCTGATCGTTATTTAACTTTTATAGATCTCGAGATATTATTCTACGAAAAATATTGAAAAACAATTGAAGCTGCTCGCAAGTTCTAGGTACGATTTGAACCGCAAGTAATTAGTCTAGTTGTCTCTGATTCCCTAAACTGGCAACTCTGGGTCTCAAACTGTAGTATGCCAGTTAGTTAATTAAGCACATGTGAGAAATGTCCGGCTGTCCGTGTGTCCGTCCTCGTGATATGTCTACTTGAGGAGGGTGTAATGAAAGCCGCTTGATTGAGAGGGGGCACGCAGGACCAGCTCAAGACGTATAGACGTAGACTCATATTACCTTACACATATTAGGTTACTAATTTAGTTACACCAGGTTGACGAAAATACTTAAACCCACGAGCAAAAAAAAAAAAAGATATGGTACGTCAGGAAAAAAGACATGGTCTATGTTTGTGATATACAATAACCATATCGCCATTCGACTTTTACTTCTCAGAAAAAATCAATTAAGATTTTTCAATATCTCTTCTCACATGACATCTAGTTTTGAGCATTAGAACTCTACTGCACGTTAAATAAATGAAACGCTTCGCAAATTCCAACCTTAAAATTTCGTTATTAATGACTTTTCCGAGTGCAAAATATGGATTGTTATTTTGTCGTACGATTAGCTACATTGGTTCTACAGAAAAGTAGTGAGTAGCACCTGGTTGATCAAATCCGTAGAAAGAAATATAATTCTCTGCTAAAACCGAAATTTTTATTGATCGGTAAAACTTACCTTGTCAAAACCCACGTCCTTCAAATGAAGTTAACCAACAATTCCCTCACTAACAGCCTTTCAGTGTTCCGAGGTCTTACAAGATGAATTATAAGTTTTGCAAAGCAATTTGTTAAACTAATGGAACAGGGTTGTAAGATAGCGGTCACAGCAGTGTCGGTGTCCACTCCCCTTAACGCTGATATAATAGCGCCATGCATCAAAAGTAGTGTTGTAAAAAATATCCTTCTGAGTTATGCGAATATATAGCCATTAAACTCGGTAAGGCAAATAAATCGAGTAGGTACGTTACTGGTACGTATGACTTTGAGTTTGTTTTAAAATAGTTCAATTTAATTTATCAAATAAACTCTTTGAATATAACAAGTTAGTTTTTTAATTGATACTAAAATTATGTAATTGAATGAAAGCAATAGTAGAACTGGTACTGCGACCATCAAAGCGGAAAATCTCAAAGAAACTTATGCTTTCAGTTTTGGACTTATTTAGTTTTATTTTTTATATATTTTATAATAAATCTGCTTAAGAACACAAAAATATAGTAAATGGACAGTCTAAGACAGAAATTTCTCTGAATCACCGACAAGTTTGGTTTTGTTTTTCAAAGCAATTCCTGTCTACCGGGAATATCGGCCAAACAAAGTCTATAAGAGTAGCGAAACAATTTGATTGCTCTCTGGCCTTACTTGTTCTTTTGTTACTTAGATATATCTTCGCAATTAGGTTTAGGACATTATTTCTATGAAAATTGCTAAAAATCTCGACCTTTTATGCAATTACAGGGATTGTTAAGCCGTCCTAGATGCCTTTGACCATCTTGCAACTCTGAAAGCTTATGGACTTAAGAAGACCAGATTTTTTTATTTATTTTTACTTTAACATAAGTTTTGCATGGTGGAAATGCATTTTAGTAGTCTAGTGCTTGTCTAGCGAGCAGTTGCAACAAAATAGAAATGGTTATGTATGGGGCTAACCAGACTTAAAAAAAAATGGTTGCCTGTAAAGTCGGTTTTACGGGCGAAGATTTTACGTGACAACGTCTCAGAGTTGAGTGGGAGAGAGACGCAAGGCATTCGGCGGGCCTCTCTCTCGTTCGGTGACTCATCGTAACGTTACCGGGCGTTACACTTTTTCATAAGTGACTCCCAGCCGCAACCTAATTTAAGACGTTGTCACGTCAAAAAATGTCGTGAAGGATATAAAAGTGTGTTCTGGCAGCCTCCTTGCGAACTAGCTCTTCAGTGATTTCAGATTAGGTATGCTCCTCCTTAGGCCGGATTGTCGCTAACTCATGTAGCTGATTAAATGCCTAGCTGTAAGAAATAAAAATAAATAAAAAGCTCTCTAGCAAGTCCCATCACTAACCAGAAGAGTCGACCGGTGTTAGGTTGCATGGAAAATAAGGGATTTAGTATGTAAACTGGTTACTTATTTGCACCTTTGACATCGTGTGACGGCGATACATTATGGATGAGGCCTTCTGTTTTGTGAACATGGGAGCATAGTTCATGTTTTCGGGTAAGGTTATAAAGTTGGGTATATAGGAGAAGATTTAGTGGATCATATCCGATAACATGGCTTATAAGACAACTCAAAAAATTACCCTAGCTTAGGGCCTTTTTACAAACGCGCGGTGCGGTACCGTTTTACCGTTTTTGAAATGGTGATTATTGATTGAACGTTACTTTACGGAAATCCATTAAATAGAAATAAAATTGTGAGAAAATGTAGTGTCACAGTGAAAGTACTTTACACATTTTAGCTTTTATTTCAATTGACCGTTTTTTTGAAGAATACTTTAAGGTTTATTGTGAACTGACTTAGTCGTGAAAACAGAAATTAATTACTAGATATTTAGTCAAGTGTGAACAAAAAAACATAAAAGGTGTCAATACGAAAGAAAACAGACAAACCTATTTCTTTTTAAGAATACAATAAACTAGCCCTGTAACTAAAACAGAGAGCAAAGCTTTACTTTATAGGAAGCAATAAAGTTGTAAGTGAAGATAGTGGTTATATGAGACCTACATCTGTTCAGCTGTAAATGAAAACCTTGTTAGGAAATAAACTAACGTTTGAATGTAAGGATAATGAAACTCGATTAGTTCAGTATTAATTTCTTTGTATATACTGTAACGTAAAAAAATAACATTTTTTTTTCTTGTTGCACTCTGCGTTTCTGAACGATTGAATCCAGATAAGATACTCGTCTAAAGTGTAAGCTAAATTTGCATCAATCGGTCAAAAGAGTAAAACATACAATATCACATGGTGTCGTAATTATAACACTAAGTAAGAGGTAGGGTTAATCAATAAATATTTTCGTACAATAAAGCAATATTCCTGAATACGAGTAGCATCAATTCAATTAACTAAGTATTATTGATTTAAAACCTTTGTAAATTTTACTACACACTATAACAATAATGATCTCAGTGTTGTTAGGGATTCGTAAAAAGCAAAAACAGGAAATAAATAGTTAAGACAAAGTCCCATACACCAAACTAAATTTCTTGGCATTTTTATAGATAATGGTATGGAAACCTTTAAGCTTTCGCGAATGAAGGCGGCTTCGGCCCGGCTTGCACTAAGCCAGTTGTTTTGACTAGATATTAAAAGCATAAGTATTTTGCTCACTAAGCAGTTTTAACTATATTTTCTTCGTCTCGCAAAAGCGACGCTCAAACTCCTCGACGAATGTCTGGAACTGTGCGAATGGACTGTTTTGCGCGTACTCGTGGATTTTCCTGAACCTATAGATTTTAACGACCGTATATCATCTTTTCCTTCCAATTCGGCTAAAGCTTCGGCACTGCCTTCAATTGATTTCGGCCCACGCTTAACAGGCTTCGTGTTGCCACTGAATGTGATCACGAACTTTAACTCCTCGATCAACTCGAATTTGAAGGTGGTCTGAAACAAAGTATTATAAATAAAGCACGACTATTAATAGTAAATTGAGATTCAGGTCTTTTAAAAATTAGGCAAACCATGCACTTTTTGCTTGCAAGTGGTTTGCGGTACGTAAGGTACTGCACCTATTAACATTAAGAAGATTATACCATATTAAGATAATATTTTACAGGTTGTTATCTGTATTTAAGCCTAATAAACTATTTCACACCTTTCGATTATACACAATAACATACCTTTATTGTGCATATACAGTTGTGCTAATTTGGTACAGACATAAGTTACTGTGTTTTTATCATCATCCATAAGCATATTTACACAACACATGCATACATTCAAACTCGTTAGACGTTTTAATTCACCAACAGAAATCTAAACGTAGCCTCGCCTCGGGCTTTGCATTTTGGTTCATAAACAACTATGTATGTCTTACTAAAAGCCATTCTTTGCAATGAAGATGAAGATAAATTGAATAAGAAAAGTATCAGAAAGGATAAAATAGTACTCACTCCATATTTGACAGACCGCTTGAAGACTCCCCACATCATATCAAGTATGGATATAATTATACCGATGATGCAACCAACACCGAGCACCACAAATGCACCGACCATATTAGTCATATCTAGTTGTTTTTTGTCTTCATTTTCTTTTTCCTGTATGAAATGAAAAAAAAAGTTACAGTTAATCCAGGACAAAAAAGAAATGATTCCAAGATAAAAGTAAACTATGTGTTAATCCAAGGTCTAACCCATTTTCATATTAAATCTCTTCAAAATCGGTCTAGCTGTTGGAGCGTGAAAGAGTAACATAGATTTTGAAGCTATTTGTGTTTCCCACGGAAACTACTCCTGTTTTCGGGATAAAAAGTATCCTATGTGTCAATCAAGGGTCTAACCTATATTCATGCCAAATTTTTATCAAAATCGGTTCAGCCGTGTGAGCGTGAAGAAGTAACAAACATACACCCTTACACACAAGCTTTCGCATAATATTAGTAGGACGTGACTTTCGGTTTATATGATAATCTGGCCAATTTTAACTTATTCGAAAACTTTTGTAGAGTATTATTTAAATCGGCCACTAAAAATGTCGCCGCAGCAATGGGCATCGCACATTTTCGTATGGAGTTTGCCAAACCTACTTTCCTCCTCCACAAAAATCGTTTATCTATAATGATAGCATATCGATAGATTGAATGATTATAGAACGAACGAATCTTTAAAAAAATGCTTTTTGAGGTATTTTTCACTTCAAAAATTTAAAAAAAAACTCGGAAAATTCTGGTTTTGTTTAGTTATGTTATATCAAACACTCACCCCACACTTGCCTCCTCCACGCTTTTCTTTCCACCAAGTATCTTTCAGCTTCTGTATTTCGCCTTGTTCTTTAAATTTTAATAACGCGTCGTCTATGTATTTTTTATACGGGGCCTCTGTTACCGAAAAAGTTAAAATATAGTTTTAGAATAATGCATCAACGTATCAGAAGATATATAAAATAATGGATCTTAACTTCGTAGACAGGGAATGCAAATTTTTTGTTTGTTTTGCCAGTTTATAAAGTGTTTTAATTTTTTATTTCAAATAAATTAATAACAGAAAAAAATATTTATTATTACACATTTTTTCACATTCATCACACTTAACATTTTTATATTGTTGATAACTTAAGTGAAATTTCTCAAAAAAACTTACGTTTTTTCATTCCAATTCCATAAGTTTTGGTATCCAATAAACCACCAACTTGAATTAAATCACAATACCGTTCTCTGTAGAATTCAATTGAGGCCGATTCCATGAAAAACGCATAGTTTGTCTTTTCAGCTCTAAAATGGAAATTTACACAATATGATAGTAAGTTTTTGATAAGATTTCTATTATTATATCTATGGTAGGCACTTGAAAAACAAAGTTGTGTCTTGTTTTACCTACTCAAAGTCAAAATGCCCCTTTTGATAAAAATGTCCTTTATGACTTTAGCAAAAAGTTATATAAAACTTACGTAGCATTTTGCTAAATATTTGTATCTATTTGAAAAGAACTTAGGCTCATGTCTCACTGCCAGTGAGCAAAATTTTAATTAAGTATTATCTCGCAATAAAAATAACAGAAGATTTAGATTCTGTATAAATTATAGATTCGTAATTTTTGTTTCCTTGGTCTCAGTCAATAACGTTACAGACTTAAAAAAACTCGAGTCGATTTAGTCAGTACAGCAGAAACATTTGTGATAAGTTGATCGCTGGCCGTTCGCTACGGCTATGGATTTTTTTATGACCCCATTTTTGTCGCAGTGCCAACAACTGTGGGTGTCTGATTAGGATGTGTCAAATACTAGCTTTATATTGTAAATTAAGGTAGGAAAATATAATGGGTCTATGCATGGTGCTCAGCTGTTTCAATTACGCTCCCCATAAATAAATTATTTTACAACAACTATGAATAGCTCACTCACTTATTCTAGCAGAAGCAGTCATTTCTCTATCAGTACAACGCGCTAAAGACGAGTCGCGCGAGTATTCGCCCGCCGCACTCCCATACGCTTTATGCTCCAGTGAGACAAGGACAACTATAGGAACTGTCCAGTAGGATATCATGAACTAGTTTCTAGCTCTAATAGCTTCTTGCTCATCGTTGGCAGTGAGATAAATGAACACCTACCTTGCTATCCCCGCATCGTTGGATCCAACTATCCAATTATTTTTCTCCATATTGTTGAACATATCTTTGTACATTGGATTTTTTGATTCCTGAAAATAAAGCGAAAAAGGGATATAACGGTTAATGTATTTAGTTCTTTTAATTTTATTCGTAAAATTATAGTTAGGTGAAAATACAGATATATTGATTAAGATTTGCTTTCAATGTTATTTTTATAATTGATAGTTTTTGAGTGTTTTTTTTTCTACAGTTAATAACATCATCATCATCATCAGCCCGTACAGTTAATATAAAAACTGACATTCAAATAAAAGATATTAAACTTTTGGCTTACTTACATTGAAAAAAGTTAACGTAGATCCTCCAGTCTTTACTCCGTACGCAATGGATTTTGAGCGATACAGACCTTCAATAGAGTCAAAAGGTCGTGCATTCGTTTCTATGGTTAGAAAAGCCACCAATGTTCCGACGTATGAGGCCACCATCACAAGGGTGAAAAACCACCAAACACTCGTAATCAGGCGAGGAGCTAAGGCACTAAAATTAAAAAATAGAATATGAAGTCCTCATATTGTGTTAATCGCTATAGTTTCAGGTTGATTTTAATGACAATATTTTATTAATTATTTTTCTTTAAGAAACACTAATCCATAAAATAATTAAAAAAACATACATTCGAATCGACTTGGTGTTGTGGGTCACATAACCTTCTTATTCATAATTTCCTTAGAAATTAGTTTTTTTTTTCAAGAGAGAACGAAATCTAAAATTTTTCAGTTTTTCCTTATAAATCATAAACGGTATATAATATCGAAAAAATAGCTTACAATAGGAACCACTCCGAGAATATTTATACTTATTTTAATACCATTCCGACTTACGTATTAGCAATAAACTGGTTTAAACAAAACTAAAATTATGTTTCTTGAACCATTTTTTTTTATATTGGTAAGTCTGAAGACTTAGTTCTATCGCCCTAAGAACAAAAATAAAATTCTAACAATTTGAGAGGGAGAACTGTTTTTACTTACATAGGCGCAATTTCGGAACCTTGCTGCATCACAGATCCAATGATAAGCCAGACGGAGTTGGCAAAACTGAATTGGTTAGAAAGTTCATCGGGCTGCTCTACACACGGCACTGGGTTCTGCCACTCTTTGTTTGAGATTCTACCCACGAATATCATCAAAATGCCAAGGCAAAACTGAATCAGCAACATATAAATCCATACCTTGAAAAGAAAATTCGATTAGGAAATCAAAATAGTGGAGTGGTTAACGAAGAATTTGGCGATCTCGACAAGTTTACTTATTATTAATTGGCTATAACTAATACTTTATTTGGTGACTTTACACACTAACTACTTTACGTTACTTTAACCATAGACAAAATATACTTACTAAAGTTTAGTATATTTTGTCTATGCTTTAACATAAACCACATTTCACAAAGGGCCATTAATTAAGACTTAAAAAAAATCTAACGTCGCATATCACAAGCTAATCAACGTTGTGTGGGATGGTAATGTTTTATAATAATCTCGATGGTGGTCCCTGAAATATAGTGATAGATAGAGTCGTCCTATAAATTATTTCGTTTTAAGAAAGAAATAGTAAACTTTCGATGATCACCAAACAATACCGTACATTTAAACACGTAACTATTGAAGATCTTTTCATTTGTCAAAGAAACCAATAATCATTTAAATATATCTATCTATCTTAGAACAAGTTCCGATAATTCGATTCAATAAAGAAACTATTTGAATGTTTATTATGCTAAAGAGAGGACAAGCATTTTCAAATGTTTTCTTAATTGACGTGAGAATTTTTTTTACCTCTTTAGAAAATACAGCCATAAACGAAAACATCTCCGGCGGTAGTTTACTTGGTTCTTTGTAAATAATACTGATACCAAGGGTCATAAACGGAGTAGAGAAGTCTATTCCTTCCTGACGTTGTTTGGTGATACTCAAATCTGTGATAGCTAAATCTGCTCGCTGAAAATATATTTATAATTAATAATTACAATAATAATTGCAGGGCTTGAGGCACAATATCTGTTCGTCCCTTTTGCAGTTGAGACGCTGTGCAGTTGGGATTCAGAAGCGAGGAAGCTAGTGGGGGAAATTGGCCGAAGACTGAGGGATAAGACGGGGGACTCCCGTTCTCGATCGTACAGTGCAGAGGATTGCCATCGCTATTCAGCGTGGAAACGCGACCAGCGTTATGGGCACCTTTGTGCCGGGCACGGTTGAAGGCGGACTGTTCTGACTTTTTTTTTGTTGTTAGTGTAATTTTATTATTTTAATGTTATATAAAATATTATAGTTAGGTATAAAGATTGTGTAATATATGATACTTGTTATGTGCATTACTTATATAACTAAAATTATTCAGGTAATTGTGAAAATTAACATTTTTACATCCTCAGAATAGTTACATAGTTATATATGCTTACTCTTATAAATAAGTAAAATTTCCCACTATGACAGCTACTTCTCTGTGATTTAACAACATTGTTAGCATCTTAGAAATGAGAATTTCACATAATATACATTTCTGGCTCTGTTAAACGAATTTGAAGAAATTCTCAGTAAATGAGAATTTTTAAGAGCCGTAGAACGAAAACTGTTTATCTACATCTGCTACTAGCAGGCGTTAATAAACTGTACAATACGTAAACTAACGATAGTAAATGTACGCAATAAACTTACGTCTTCTCTGAGGTCCCTCACCATACCGTCAAATGTTCCATTTTCGTATTTTTTACCATAAACTGGCTGTTCTTGATATATATAACTGAACCCAAGCTTCTTAGAAAGCTTATCGATAAGGTCGATAGCAAAACCTTCATAACGATCGTTGCCTTCTAGTTTATGTTTAGAAAGTTTTGTGTAGACGTACGGAGGTGTCTATAAATAATAATAATAACGCTACATCAATTAAACTGTTGATCTAGAAACTTATTAAGATTATGTTAATTACAATAATTTATTCAAAGAAAAGAATGGATTGGTTTAAAATCCAATCCATTCAATTCTTCCGTAGTTATTTTTAACTTGACAACCGGCAGGTCTACTATTGATAGTGGACATACTTGTATAATATATACCAAACAAAAACTTACCAAAGCTATTAACACTTTCAAAGTCTTATTTTTAAGGACGCTTTCTTCACCAATCTCTGCATCAGGTGTTTCAGTTCTATTAATTGTCAATACATTAAAATCCCAATCGCCAATCTGATAATTCAATAATAGCAGTTTAGTATATTTGACTTAAACACTAAAACTAAAGAAATGGCGTACTAGTATATATATAAGGATCAAATCAATCTCATTTTTTTAAAAGATCAATAATTTATTTTGTGATACTATCCCATCGATGTGAACAAATTTTCTTATGAGCTCAATCAGCTGATTAGGTTCGCGTTTTTGTTTTCTACATAGGAAAAGTTGTTTCTTATTTATAGAATCATCGAATCAGACTATAATATTGTCCATTTAAAATATGAAAAATTGTTGTTTAACTTACGCTATCATTGCCAGCAGGAGTCAGCTCTAAAATGTCAAAAGCCACTCTCGACCTGAATCCAGATCCATCAAAAACTATTGTACCTGAGAGCCCTTTGACTTTGCTCTGGAAGCAAATATTATATTTAAATGAATATAATAGTTAAAATGTAAAATCATTTATCGATATGTGCTTGTTTCAGAAAATCTCGTCATATTTATATAGTGTCCTGCAGTCGTCTTGCCTCTTTTGGGGCGCCTGGGGAATACCTACCATACCTTTGTTATTGTTATTCTGCTATCGAGCATTTAGTGTACAATCGCTTCTGTGTTCCGGTTTGAAAGGCATTGTATCTGGTGAATTGCGACTGGGCTTGCGATATTAAAGAACTAATATCTCAGGGTAACAAACACAGCTTGGTAATACGCCAAGTTTTTTACTGCAAAACGTGTGATAATGGGACAGCGTGAGATGAGAGAATTTTCTTGATACTCATTATCATAAAATAGTACATTAACGTACAATTATTCTTATTCTTATTCTATGATGGGGGCGATCAGACATGCACTGACATGTAAGAGGCGTATTGTGCATTTCCCCCTACCAGCCTACCCAAGCTATCCAAGCTCCTTAAAATAGCGGAGCACGGTAATTAAGGTAACAAGTATTTACAAGTTTTATATATTACAGAGAGAACAAAAGTTAACGACAATAAAAAACGAGTGCTATAAACGTTTTTCCAAAAACCTGACTAGGGGCGATAAGAGAAGAGTAATAGAAACCAAACAAACAATTTTGAGAATTTTTTGTCTGACTGTCTTGTACATTTTAACTTCGAAACTACTCAATTTTCATGCGAATTACATATAGTTAGGAGCGTGGCTGCCGTTGTTTTGTAACGTTAAAATCATTAAGGAAAAAATATTCTTCAGCGAAAAAGAACAATGATAATTAGTCAGTGGTACAGTCAAATGTACTTAAACTGAGCTTCAAAACTTTTAAACAGATGTGTATGTGGTTTAAAAAAAAACCTGTTTAAGAAATATGCACACTCACGCATATTTTTTTTTATTTAAATTGTCATTATTCCCCTAACATAATTAGGGACATTTTGCATCTTAATAATGTATAAAATTTAACATACTAATTGCATTTGATATTTTTACATTTTTAAATGTTTTTGGAACAAACCTATAATTTAATATATGTTTTCCAGAATATTTTTATACATCTAAAGTTACGGTGATATTTATTACACATAATTTCAATAACATTTCCTTTTTCAATATTGATATTACAGTCACGCATGTTTGTTCAAGCTATATTGGTTACGATGAAATTTGTTACGGATATAAGTTAGACTCTAGATTAACGCATAGGCGCTACTTTTAACCTCTGAGTAACGCTCATGTATTTAATAAGTAGACAGCACTTTTACTTACCGTTCTTATAAAGTTATACAACGTAGACCCAGACGCCCAGGGTTCTACATTCTCACAATCCAGCCGCGTCGGTACCACTGTATGACTTAAATTTCTTTTAGCATACAAGCCCATTGCTTCTGCAAATGCGTAGATCACATCATGTATTAAAACCACGTTGGTTTTTAAGTTTTCGGGAGACAGCTCATTGAATGTTTGATTGTTGAGTCGATCTGTTATTTCCCAGAGCAATGCATTATCTAATTTTGTGATTCGAAAACCTGTAAAGGGAACAAATTAGATTATTCGTATCGATAATGGCACGTATGTATTTTATACATTGTGATAGCAAAATTTCAAAAGTAGTGTAGGAAGTACTTAATGTTTGTCATGCGCATTTTTTTAAATAGAAGTCGTTGGGTAGATACTGCTGCAAATAAATAAAACTTATATGAAAAATCATATTCGTATTTATTCTACATATCTATAATATGAAAATAAGGCGGCTTTTCCTTCCTGACGTTATAACTCCAGAACACACAAACCGATTTCCACAGTTTTGCATTCGTTGGAAAGGTCTCGGGTTCCGTGAGATTTGTATCAAAAAAAATCAGGGAAAATTTCAACTTTGTGGCGAAACAGAGTTCGCCGGGTTTGCATTTCAAGAATCAACATTTATCATCTTACCCGTCATGTTAACTCCTCCAAATCTATAATTTTCCAAATCCAATGAAAAAAGGTCCGGCGATAAAAATATGTACGAATGTTCGTCAGCCATCAAACCGACTTGTTGTGCGTGGTCCAGGATCAGTTCTATATTCTCTGACGGACAATCTACAACGAAGTTGACATAACCGTTTTGTTTTGCGTTTATGAGAACATCTCTGAAAATAAAAAGACGTAAAATTGTAGTGTGCTCACAAATTCAAGGCGCTATGGCAGCAAAATAAACTATTTTGAAAAATCTAGTAAAATCTTTCGTTAATCTGAGTTTAATTACCTTTAATTCATTCTTAAGAATCGATTGAGTTCCATAACATGATTACGTAAAACTCGCTCGTGAAAAACAGTCGTTTTTTAATTTTTTAAATGTTGTACTTCTGCATGTCATAAAGAAATTAAAACAAATCTTTTATTTTTGATAATATGAATGATATTATCTAAAATCGTCAGAGCGAGATTGAAATTATATTTCAATATTGTTAATTGTTGATTTATACGAATGTATTTCGTGCAATTTCCACTGTTGGATGGCAGATGCTTTGCGCAAATTTGTATGGCGCGATTAACTCTGTACAATAGCGCCTTAAGGTATAAATTATACTAAGATACCAAGTCTCAGATATTTCGATAATTTTAGGTAATTTTTGCTAGTCTTAGTACAGCATTAGTTAACCCATTTAAAAGGCCCTTTGCCATTTTGGTAACTCTCTACAACAGAGGTTGGTCACTTATTTTAGACTAAATATCTCAGTGTTTAACCACAATTCACCTAATGGTAAGTGATATGGTGATATTCGGTGGAGCGCGCTTCCTAGAAAGAACCGATAACTTCGAGAAGCTAGAGAGAAGAAGAAGCTAAAACGACGAAAAAGAAAAAGCTAAAGTTGATGCCTTTTGCACTAGGCAAAATATTATACTTAAATAGCAAATCCTTCCTAACAACATTGTAGGATCGTGTTTGCTCAAGAGTATAATAAATAATAATAAATAAAATCATTTATTCGGGCCAAAAATAAGTGAACATATTTGACAATTACAATATATTAATTTAAATATAGCATAAATTAGTTTATATCTCCATAATAATCTTATATCCTACGAGTAATTGCCACTCGCTTCCGAACGCGGCATTATTTCTATTAAGTTATGCTGCCAAAGAAAAAAAAACTATGGAGAGGACGTATAAAACAAAGTACGGGCAATTTGTTACGTTGTACAAAGACACTCTGAGTCAAGCACAAAGATTAAAAAACAGGATTATGAATAGAAGTAGGGCGATGTGTTCTTCAATTAGCTAAATTTAATGGCCTCGTTATGAAACAGAGAATCTTTTATAATGTGTAACACTTGCTTTGTTTGCTCTAGGGGTAGCAATTATTATTTTAACTACCAGCTATTTTTCATAGAAGTTTAAGGTTCGTAGCGTATTCAACGAAGTACTATGTATATATTATTAACATGTGTGTTAATTTGTATACTACCATTTTGGCACTAGATTTATTAATCTAACCAGGAAATTTCGATTATAACGACAATTTGTACTTATTTTTCATCGTTCTTATAGTTCATTACGATTTTATTTTGTTTGACGAGATTTTCTCTTTCTCTCTCTCTCTCAGCGTGTTTGTGTGTGTGTGTGACATTGTAGCATCCAAGCGAATGAACTGATATTAATTTAGTTTTTTCGTTAGAAAGGCGTGTAAGTTGAGAATGTTTGATGAAAATGTATTCAAGATGGTGGATGGCCTATTTTTTCACCACTGCCTCAAAATGAATAAATGAAAGAACTTGATTAGTACAAAATATTAACCGTAATTATTTTCAAATCCAAGATGACCGCCATAGGACACAAAATATTGAGTCGAGGGTTTTCTAAACTTTTTTTTTAATACTTTTTACCTGTAGTCATTGCCGCTTAGCTCTCGAACAGCGACGGTATACCTAGTACTGTAGTTCCCCATCTCCATTAACTCGCTGACTTTCAATATACTGTGTCCTTTCACATACAATATTGTGAAGTTTTTCCAATCTTTCTTTATTATTACTTCTTGTAGCATCTGTAAAAAGATTATAAAAAAAAACCAAGCTTTGACATATTGTAGATAAATATCATTCATTGGTCAAAGGTAAGTAGAGGTTTCAGCCCCAGAATATATTATGGCAGATTTCTTTTTTTTTTTGCTTAATCGTAAATACCTCGTAGCTTATTAATTATTATGCCATACATAACAAAAACGTATAAAAAATACATAAAATTTGAAATCATCTAGAAATGAAGCTCTTCTCTAGGTACCAATCGAAATATTTCCGAAAGTCATACAAATTTTTTTTTACATCTTAAAGATACAGTTCAACACACATAAAATTACTTTGAATTTATTAAAAACGTACAAAAGCCGGTTAATATAAGTTTTGCATACACGTTCCCACTGCTGGAACTCGGAGCCTCCTCTGACAAAGAGAGACATAAAGCCCATAATCTACCACACTGGCCAAGTGCGGGTTCTCGAATGACACACATCTTCGGATATATTGGTCTTCGAACATCTCAGTTTCCTTATGGCGCACTCAGTTTACGGTAAAAGAAAACGTCACGACGTTTTTTCTAGAAGCTACTAACCGAGTGCAACTCCTCTCATAACTTAAAAAACAATCGATTGGAGTAGGACCGGAATCTAACTAGAAGCTGTCAGGTTGAAAAGCAAGCGTTTTTCCACCGACCCGCAGTCGCCTTCGAGTATGTACTTACAGTATTATATGCCTCAGGACTTGGATAAAAATTCAGCAGCGTCCAATCATCATCGTACCAATCAGTATGTTGCACCATCACGTGAGGCAACTCCAATACATCAGCTAAAGCTTGAATGTTTTCACTGGCTCGACCCCCCACGGCGTCTATGATTCCTAATACACCTTCCTGAAATAAATGCAAAGCATGGAATTTAAATAACCTGGAATCAGAATTATATTTGTCTATGGAATAACGTATTCTCTTTTGTTATCTTTTTTATATATGGTAATGAAATTGAATTAAAAATAAGAAAACCTTAAACTGAGTATTTTGTAGTAGCGGTCATATTGAATTTAAAATTTTACAAGTCAAGCCTTATTGAATATGAAATTTGATTGCGTTATAACATCTATTAGAATAAAAGAAATACAAGGGTGCTCCCATACAACAAAAGCGTTTTTTTGCCATTGTTTATAGAATGTTACGGAGCCATTTTTACGTGAGCCCTATTCGCATTTGGCTAAAAACAATGGGGTGTAATAAATTTAACATGCCTTTGGTCTGTTTTTGTGTGTGTGTGTGGCTATCACATCTATCGAATGGATAATCAGATTTTGCTTTAGGCTTGTGTAAAAGGTGTGTTAGGCCGATCTGAGCCGAGCTGATGATATATCATATATATAAATGAACAATGTAATCTTGCTATAACGGTTCATAAGATGTCTGGCGACAGATGAACAAACAGACAGATATCCAGTTGGTACCCTTTGGGTACGAAACCCTGAAAGAAACAAAATACTTTCTGTTCTTATAAATAGTGAATTTCCAGATGTAAGTAGTTAATACATAGGTTGGTAGAACGTTCAGGTTTTGATAAAAATCAGCCAACTAGCATATATAAAATATATTAATTCCCTAGTAAAATACAAGAATTATATCATTTTTGCTGAGACACACAACTGTTAAGTAATGAGACGATATTAGAAATACATTGTGAATGATTGAACCACTAATTTCAGTGTCAGCGAAAACGTAGCACTAAAAGTCCCTTCAAAGTACGAGTACTTTCAAAGTTTTAATACCTGTGCAAGTTCACAAACATGTTGACTTATCTCCTTTATTTTACCCTTTTCCGATACTTCTTTTGTTATTATCGTAAAGTTATACTTTTCTCCGCACACTGCTAGAATTTCTTTAAGATACGGCGCATCTTGGTCTATTATGGCTCCTGAAAACAAAAGATGTAAAGCATAAGCTACTTTCCTCTCAGTTAAGAATAGTGATTTGCAGATGTTTCTTTCTAAAATTTTAATACCAGTCTCGATGACTTAACAAACTAACTAACCTATGTTTTTTAATTTTATTCTTTCTTGTCTACATATAATTTAACCAATAAATCGCTGATTATTGTTACTATCCGTATTCATTTATTTATCTTAGTTTAAAGCTTTATTACGATATGATCATGTAATTTAAAAAATATGCTCTCGGATAGGGTTGTTCAGCCACCAGCAAAGGTGCTCATCTACGGATGCTGCATAACTAATCTGACCGAGATATATAAAGGCCCATGATGGCATACTTATTAATGTTAGAAAAACATAACATAAATGACGTTAACTAAGTATGTACGTACCTAAAACCAAATTCTTGTTCCTTGCTGACTCTTCGGACTCCTGCGTCAGAGCACATGGTGCCAGCAGCGCAATCACAATCAAAACAACCAAACACATTTTCAAATTAAAAATAAATCAACATTCACCGGCCATTTGGTCCTAAAACTTTATAATCACGAATAATCAAGACCGCGGTTCCGCGAAGGCATGAAAATTTAGGACCGTAAAACGAGAATGAGTTTATGTTTTACAGCAAACATTGTAATTATCTTGAAGCTTAGAATTAATCGGTGTTTTAAAACAGTGGCGTCATAAACGTTGTGAGTAGCGGACGACGGTTGGCGATGTGTTTAGATCGGTATTGGGACGGCTCGCGACACGGCGCGTCCGAAATATCCCGGTACTATATTTAGGACGAGTTTTCCACAAAACGACATACTTTATCCAGTTACCGTCTGTCTCGTGATCGATGCGATTGCTTAATGCGTTGTCTGTTGGAGTATTATGTTAACTATAGATCTTTAGGAGTTTATTTATGACAGTTTCATGATAAAAATCACTGCCTTCGATATCATTTACTGATAAATATTTTTTAAAAGCGTTAAAATTTGACCTCTAACTATACTACTTATCATTTTTATCTTCATCATATCTTTTGAAAGACAAATTGTATGTAGTCGTAATAATATAGGTACATATATGTAAAAAATTGCGTATTTATGCTTTAAAGCAGAAAATTTAGAAATATAATAAAATTTCAATTACAAAGGAAAGATTCGTAAGTAAAAACGTTCATTTATTACTCGTATGATTACGAAAGCCGACCTATTTTAAAGCATTATGTGCAGACGGGCTGCAGACAGTAATGTTTGCTGAGCTAATTGAAAAGCTATTCTCGTAGAATTTCCTTCTATTATCTGTGATTTGGATGTAATTTTTTTACTAGGACACATTTCACACACGGCTAACCAGCCGCGTTAGTGTGTGAAATATTAAACCATTTCTTGTTGGTATTATGGCTACTACCACAACTGATACACTACATATACATACATAAATACTTTATATAGATACATATTTAACACCCAGACCGACGATAAATTTAGTTCAGCACAAAGATGTTGGCCGTGCCAGGAATCGAACTCGGAACCTTCTATTTGGCAGTCCGGCATGGTAACCATTACCACGCCAGCGAGGTTGTCAAACAAAACGGCATGGTCTGACATTTCATAAAAAGTAATGTTCAAAATATTCAAAGAAAGGTTTTCTGTGACATTAACTTGATAAGATAATATTATAAGTGTGTACTATTTCGAAATTTTCAATTTTTATTTACAACTCACAGCTAATAAAACTCTAGAGATGCAAACACGCTGGCAGCATTCCCGCGCTCTGTTGCAAGTCAAATCTTTTGCCCAAGAAATAAGTAATTAAAATAAATTAATAATATTATATTTACATATGTTCCATGTAATTATCAACAAATAATTCTGAGAGAACAATAAAAATCACACTACAGGAAGAACACCAGATCCACTACACAACAAATTCGACTCAATTCGCAGTGTGACATTGAATGAAAGTGAGATCTCAAGGTGAGAGTTACCTACGACCAAAACCAATTGGCTTACATTTCGCAAACACATTAGTATGTGAGGTATGAGCTCTGGGCAGTTGAATCACTAGTCGGACGTGCTTCTTTATACAGGCCGTTTACAAAGCAACGACAGGTAGAGAAATAACAAACCAAATGATAGTCGGACTCATGTACAAACCGTTCCTTATCATTCTATAAAAACTGCAACAAAACTTATTTGTTGTGGGAGCCCTCTTAGATATTAATTGTCTTTGTTATTTTGTTGTTAACAGCAAAATATATAAGTATTATCTGTAAAAAACTCGGTTTATAGTTTTATAGCTATCACGATTTAGGTACAGCCCAATGAAAGACAGACAAACAGCAGAATCTTAGAAATATGGTCCCGTTGGTACACTTTGTAGTAAAAAAAAAACAACAAATTAATAACCTGAGACACCGAACTAACTCTTAGTTTAAAATAGTCAGTTTTTAAGGAAAATATTATGATTTGAAGGAAAAGTCTTTCCAAAACAGAAAAGTACAGAACTGGGTTAAATATGTACTTACGCACGTTCTTCGTACTTTTTCTTTTGGCGCTTGGATAACTTTCTGTCTTAATGTTTGATAAACTTTGTTGTCCATTGCCGGAAATACCTTTTGTAGCCGTGAGGTAGTTATCTCTCGAAAGAATGGACGTACTTTTTGTTAGTAAGCACACTGTTTATACTATGTGTGTATTTACATACCACTTATAATTTTTTTTTAATCGGCTATGTCGCTTTCCTATATTTTTGGCTATATATTTAATACCATCCCATAAAATTTACTTTAGCACTTCGTACTTAATAGTAAAATTTTTAAGATAAATCGTAAATTTAAAAACGCTTACAATTATTATAAGGTACTTACTCATCATAAAACTACCGAATATGGCAAACATTTACATGCACCAAGCACTCGTTTAAAAAGTAAAGTTTACTGGCTAATAAAATCGCAGCTCTGTTAATGCCCTAAATAAACGCTCGATGGAAATTCACAATTCTCGGATCGATGGTATCCAATAAAATGTTTACGACGTAGGTTTGGCAACTTTTGTTTACGAGTGCGAAGTATCCATTGCTTAATTCGGTCACAAAAGTGCACTTTTCCTGGTTTTATTGCATGCAACATTGGACATAAACATATATCAACTACTCTTCTTTAGTTACTGTAAAGCTAATTTAGCTTTAGAGAGTTCAACTCTCGACATATCTGTTTACCAAACCATCAAGGCTGCTTGTAATGGGTGCCGCTTCCAGTCATTATTAATTAATTAATTTTGTCACAATCATTTTGCGGTGAAAGTAATTGCAGTATCGATTTCACAACTAACGTCAACGTTATTATTCTGTGCTAACGTCAAAGATTCAATAATACGCATTGTATTCTAGAATATAGTAGATGCCAAGGATTCAAGGTATTTGATCCAATTATGCCAATTCAACTTGTTTTAATTGAATAATAATAGTAGTAATAAATAGCATGAATAACAATAATAAATAATAATAATAATAAATTTTATTTGCACAAAAATCTTACGAAATAGCTTACAATATCAATCATTATGCTGAATTCGCGCCTTTTGTACATAGTAAAGCATTGATTGGTGGTTTTATGCCCTTAATTTTTTGCATAATCATTTTTTTCTCTTTCTTTCTCTGCAAATGGCTGAACCCAAATGGCAGAAAATGACGGATAATATATAAGGGACCGAGTTTTACTGTTGTATAAGAATTATAACTTTTCAATTTAAATACTTGTTTAATATAATCTTACTTGTTACTTGTAGTTAATACATATAATAAAGCAGTAAAAATCGAGCGTCTGTATATTAAATATTTTTCCAAGAAACTAATATGGGGCTATTAAAACAGTAACAGAAACAAAACAAATGTATGATTTTAAGAATTATATGATATAATTAAGAATAAATGAGCTAATACTACGAGTATAATTGTGATAGTTTTTGTGTGTAAGTGTGTTTTACTTCTTCGCGCTCAAACGGTTTAACTGATTTCTATGAAATTTGGTACGGACATAGCTTAGACACTAGCTTAACACATATGCTTCTTTTAACCTCGGATTACCGCGGGTGACACCGCAAAACGTAGCTAGCTTAAAAATAAGCAGGTAAAATCCATACCAAAAAGCTGTCATTTTCCGCTGAAATCTAAAAAAAGCTGGAACGAACTTCAAGTCTAGATAATATATTATATTCAGTGTAAGTAGAAGGGTTGAAAGGGTGGGTGTCGCGACTAGTGATTTTCTATGAAGGCATAAAGTTTATGACTCGCTGCAAATATCAATAGTGCATCATGTAGGATAATCCATTTTACTATACGATCATGCAAATACCCCAGTCTACGCGAGATTGAAATAAATTGATCATAGATAGTGGCGATGACCTCTGTTTTTATTGCTTTCTCCCAAACATGAACATACTCGTAAATATTGCACTTAAATAGTTTAGCATAAAATTTCAATTCTATACACACTCGATACATACTCGTTTCTCATTTGATTTAGGAATACGATACTTATATTTATAAGAAATATCCGAGACTAAAAAGGTAATACCTTTTTTTACAAAAAAAGTGAAATCTTTATTTACATAATGCTCATATAAAACATTAATAACTAAAACTTAACCTAAAAGTAGAGTAGTCCAGGGTAGAGAGGAAAAGGTGCCCAAAATGCTGGCAGCATTGCCGCGTTGGATGGTAATACTTTAGTTTCTGACCAAAATAAAAGCCAGCATTCTGGACACCAGAATGTTATTATGTTTTATAGCTGCGTATATAAGGATTAATAGAAAAATATGAAATGAAGATACATCTAAAATTAAGTCATCTAAAGTACTAAGCCTATGATTTTATCTTTATTTTACTAACAGTTTAAAACCCAAGAACGTATGTAGCTAAAAACGCTTTCAACTAACTTTATATTGAAGTAAAAGTATTCAAAAGCCGTTTGGAATAGCAATTGTTGTTTAATTGAATTTTTAATATGCTTAAAACTATTTTCTAATCACTAGAACTAGTTCAGATAAGCGGTTAGATGTTAATATTCACCACACTTTGTAGAATAAAAGGGGAAAATAGAACAGTACAATGATCGCAAAACTGGGTTGAAGCCGTTTGGAATACTTTGAATCAATTAAGTATAAGCTAGATATAAAACAAAAACGAAAAACATACGTTTTTGCACGTTTCTTTCGACATTTTTTCTTTATTTATTCTGTTTAGAGAAATACAGAAACAAATATAGGTATCCCCTATACAGAAAAAAAGAAAAAATGTGGAAAGAAAAGTGTAAAAACATATGTTTTTCGTTTTTGTTTTAAATCTACCTTACAGGCACCAAAATTTAGATATTCGATAACCTGTATAACAAACAAATAATAAAGAATCTTCAAATTGTAACTTTTTGTATCAGGAATTTGCCTAAAAAATAATAAATAGTTTGTTTAAACATAATCCAAAATTTGATAAGATTTTACTTCAATCGCCTGACGATTTTTTGTAGCAGTGATATGGTATACTCTCTCTTTAACTAAATTTTAGTGTTTTCGTCTCTCTGGCTCAAAATATTTTCGGCAGAAATTGCCATACTGTGTCTAATTATTTATTTTCCAAAGCCATCATCTAATATCTCCACAGTACAAACTACCCAAGTAACTTAAAGTTAGTTAATTTAGCTTATAATACCAATGCACTCTGGTCTAAAGGGTTGCTATAAAGTGGACTTACGCCGTCAAATGTGACACTATAGTATAATAAAAAATAATAAATAGGTCTTATACGTAAACGCGGTCCTTACTACAGGGGGCTATCATAGTAAAATATACACCATCGACGTTGCGTCTATACTGGACAGTGGTAACAAACTCTCTCACAGACTGGGTCGCATCCAATCTTCTAATTTAACAAGATTTTCACAATAAGATCAATTTATATTTTTTATTTCGACCTCGTTGGCGTAAAGGTTACCATGCCGGTCTGCGAATTTGAAGGTTCCGGGTTCGATTCCCGGCCCGGTCAACATCTTTGTGCTTAACTAAATTTGTTGGCTGTGGGTCTGGGTGTTAAATATGTATTTATATATAATATGTATTTATATATAATATGTATGTATGTATATGTAGTATATCAGTTGTGTTAGCAACCATAATACGAGCTAGAAATGGTTCAGTATGGGGCTAACCAGCCGTGTGTGAAAGTGTCCTAAAAAAAGTGTCGTTATATATAGATTTAAGTGACTAAAATAAAAATAAACTATTCATGAAATTACATTATAATCATATTTAAATTATATCAATTTGTAATTTTTCTGAAAAGTGCTGTTGAATACAAAAAAAATAATACTAAATTGTCTAACTAAAATACTTTTTTAAAGTCTATTCGAGGTGTAAGCTGGTAATAAATATAAAACATTAGTATAATCATTGAATACAACATATTTTAGAAGCAGGCCCAAATTTTGTCACACTTAAGCACACCGGTCTACCTAGACGTAGACTCTTCATAGCAGATTTTGCAGCTTTGTATGTATATAGAATATATTTTCAACGCCACGTTGTCATTTAAGGTAATCCATTTCATCTTTGCCGATAGAGCTATAAGATTTGATAATTTAATTTTTATATTTTGTCATCAGGCTCCCTTTTCTATTGTAATCTTAATTTGTTAACCAATTTATCAAGCTAAGTCATACATGAGATATGCAATACTACTTCATATAAGTTATTTATTAATTTATAGCTACGTTCCGCGGAGTTACTCGCGTTCCAGGGTCTCAACTATCTCTATACCAAATTTCTTCGAAATTGATTCAACTGTTAAGCATGAAGAAGTAACAAAAAAACACATACACTTTACATGCTTTTGCCTTTGTGACTAGAGACAAAGTAATCGATAAAAGCAATATTCAATAGTATTGAAGTTATGTTACAGTACTTAATTACTGTTAAATGCCCAAAATAAAATATAGTCGTGTTAGTTCTTTACAGCTTTTATAACTTTTATATAACTACAGAACGTCAGATCTTATTCTATAATTTTTGTGGGTTTCGATTTATTTGCGTATATAAAATACATACAATATTAGTAAGATCTCCGGAATATAATATTTAAGTTATGAAAAAAAAACAATAATAAACAAGGAACAATACCTATTGCTCAAAAAGTCTAGCTGTCCTAAACTTTCATATTCACTGACTGTTAGTTAGATTGAAGTTCGGCGCGGCGTTTGCAAGTAAAATACGCAGCATATTTCCAAATAAAACTTTGCGTTCCGAATCAAAGAAAACTGCTATTTTTTTCTATTCAGCCAATCGATCGGTCTAATTAATGGAATCAAACAGATTACTTTGTTTGGCTTCTTTTTATATACCAAGAGGAAAGATATCGGTAACGTCAGACATTTGATCTTGTTCTCAAAGTGGACGAATATGTTGTGGGAGAGTTATCAATGATTTGTTTTTTTTTCATGCCAATATACACTACTTTTTCATCGTAGTTTGCACTTATATATTAATTTGACGACCTCGTTGGCGTAATGGTTACCATGCCGGACTGCCAATCAGAAGGTTCCGGGTTCGATTCCCAGCACGGTCAACATTGTGCTAAAATAAATTTGTTGGCTGTCGGTCTGGGTGTTAAATATGTATCAATATAAAATATGTTTGTATGTGCATGTAGTATATCAGTTGTGTTAGCAACGATAATACGAACTAGAAATAATTCAGTATGGGCTTAACCAGCCGTGTGAAATGTGTTCTACAATTATTATTTATTTGTTTAGTTACGTTAACTTAGTTCGAATACAGTAAGAATAATTAGAAATTAACTGAGATTCCAAAATAATTAACGTTTTATTATTTTTTGCTTCATTTCGATACAGAATTGGTCAAAGAAAGCCTTTGGGCTCATGACTAATCAAATTATTTTTGATATCTATCTATAGTAATTGAAAAAACTATTTAGTCAAAGTTTAAGAGACTAATTTACCAAGCCCACATTCGCTTTCCAAATCATAGACTTAAGAAGCAAAATTTAGAAGAACATAAAAAAACTAAATCTGAATTTGTATGATCTCTAGCACTCTAGCTCATAAAACCGTAACACATAGAGGTTCACGATTTTGATATTTAGATAAATCTGAGAAATTTAGTACTCGATACCTATCAAGATTATCATAAAACCTGAAATCCCTACAAATCTGTATTGTAGAACCATAAACAAAACAAGTACTACTGTAGCTACAGTAGACGGCATATACGTTAATTTAATATTTGAGCAAGAGTTTTACATAAATTATAGTAATAAATGTTCAACAGTTTACAAATACTTATACTTCGCTATTGATTTGTATGTAAAACTTTCCACCATATTTTCTTTTCGCGAGTTAGTTTTGAAATTGATTACTGTTTTGCAAAATTACTTTTAATCCCAAAGCTGAATAACAATAAATAATAATATGAATAAAAAATAAACTAAATGAATTTAGTTTTGATTTGTATTACAACGGCACATGACAATATTTTTAGTTATACTGAAATATTTTGACAAGTTGTACCTCGCCAGGGCTGCCTAAGCTCTTTTCTAATACATTAAATGCAATTCCTAGAACTAACGCCTATTTATCCAGTTATAGGAATAAATCTATTAATATAGGAAATATAGTTATGGCAGTGTAACGTCTAGCAGAAGATAGGACCTCGTCATGTATGTAGAACTCAAGCTCTTTAAAGGTTCTAGAAAATACAGACTCTAAACTGATCTAGCAAGAGAACAACAGAACTAAATAACCTAACATAGGAAAATCCTAAAAGGGAGATTAGTGACATATAAACAAACTTGAAAATTAACTATTTACATTTATTTACTGAATTCATTACAACACATTCATAAATAACATAATGAAGATAAGGTAGCACTGTACAACCGAAGCAGCTCGCAGGACATGTGAAATATCTTCTTGCTAAATAAATCAAAGGAAGGTTAAACCCTATTTAACAAATACTAGGTTTCATAGTGCTTGATTCCTGACCATCAATATTCTTATTGATAATCGGGAAGAACGGAGCCCCACGCACGCTCCCGTTCCGTGAAAGTCATCCAGGGTGGTTATTTCCCCGTCAAGCACTATTTGCTTGACCTTCATTGTTGGAGGGCTTAATTACGCACTTTTATGCCATCATCATTCAAGTCGAGTCATCGAAACGACAGATCATCTTACAATACAAATTGTCTAATATTATAAATCTGGCAAGCACCTTGTATACCAACTTAAAGATTCAAGTCTGTTATTCCACCTCGTATACAAATTTAGTTTTAAGCCTAATACTCCTCCATACACTCGCCCTAAGCAAATTAACTCGTTGGTTAATATTAATTAATATAAGCAAAGGGACAAGAGGACATCCTATATTCTGTCAGTTTGTTCAGTTTCCTATAGTATAGTCCATTACCTACTAGATCAATCACCTGCTTACAAACTGATACTTTCTTTCAATTCTCTTTCTTTTATTTGATATAATCCAAGTAGTGGCAAGGATTTTAGCCCTTAAATTATACCAAACACTGCATCCATCGCCACAGTTTACCTTTGGATCCTAAAGGACTCTTATGTTCGAGACCTAAAGGTCCCCCGTCAATTCCAGGTTTCCCTATCCTAACTATCCTAATTTTCTAAGTACTATAACGAATCTATCCTATTATTTGAAACTTTAAACTAGTCTGTCTGAAACTATCGGCCCTAGACTAATCCTAACCCAATTAAACACGATGCTCTAATCTCAGTATGTTCAAAGAAGGAAGAAGAGATGATAAATGAGATTGATATATTCTCCTGGGTCGGCAGAACATATAAATGAAATATTCTCCTGGGTCGGCAGAATACGTAGATGAAATATTCTCCTTGGGAGGTAGAATATAGATGAAATATTCTCCGTTAATGGCAGAATATAGGGATGAAATATTCTCCTTTGGAGATAGAATATGGAAGTCGAACGTGATTATATATTCTCCTTTGGGGGTAGAATATATATAATAGAGAAGTCTCGCTCTCTTACTTATACTCAGATTAGAGTCATTAATTGAAATAAATCAACATTATACTTTGTCTCATTAAAATAACTTGACACAATATTTAAGTGCATAATCTTGCATATAATGGTTCTTTTATATCTCAGGAAAGTAAAGCAGTAGACATGTTTATGTCCAAGAATAAAGTATGACTATACTTTTGAGTAGCTTGGTCGCTATAAAGTTGGTTTAAATAATCTCATGAAATAGTAGACATAATAGCATTATCAATAAGATTTATTGTCTTTTCAAGTTTAGTTCTTCCTTTTAAAAGAAACAGTTTTCTTGTTGTAAAATATAATTCCACAAATCGATACAATAATTATAGCTCCGTAAAAGTAAAGTAAAAGGCTTGCACAAATCAATCTGGTGTATATTTAATATTATATGATCTTAAGTTTTACATTCTTATTTCGACGTCTAGTAAATTAATCTCTTACCTCCCTTCTCTCCTGAGAATTACGTGAATGATACAATCTCACCCAGATCCAGTTGTGACTCAGTCCAAGAGAATTACGCTCAGAAACCTGGAACCTGGATCCCGGAACCGCTGGAACCTGGATCCCGGAACCGCTGCACATTGGTACTTTATTTCCACACTATTTGAACATCACGTTTCTTCTACTAAAACAGAAAAATACAATTTATAAAATATTTTTCACAATTTTCCATCTTTTCACTTCAAAATCTCAAACGTCAATTCCCGATATTCGAATCACAATCCCTTTTTTTCCCAAATTCAAATATTTTTTAATTTCTTTTTAATTCCCCAGAATAAAGTATGAAACTTCAAATGAGTTTGCACTCGCGCGAAAGGAGGTTTATATCTATTATTTCTAGTTCCAGATAATATTTATGATTTAATAACTGTAAGCCATTTCTGGCCAGTTACAGCCGACCCCTGGTAAAATTCTGAAGGTTTATTCCTTTAGACTGAAAGAATTTTAGCACAAGTTAAAAGATGAAATTTCAAAACAGTAACAATCGCGCGAGAGCAGATTTATACCTATTATTTCTTTCTCCAAGATATTATTAATGAATAGATAACTGTAAGCCATTCCTGGCCAGTTACAGCCGACCCCTGGTAAAATTCTGAAGGTTCATTACTTTAAACTGAAAGAATTTTAGCACAAATTAATATTTTAAACTTTCTTAAAATAGATTAATTTACTCTTTCATAAACGACCCCAGGACAATAAGAACTCTCAAACATATAGCCGACCCCTAGTAAAAACTGAAGGTTTATTACTTTAGACTGAAAGAATTTTAGCACAAACTAATATATTAAACTTCTTTAAAATGGATTAATTTACTCTTTCATAAATCGACCCCAGGACAATAAAGCTCTCATATACCGACCCCTGGAAAAAATATTTAAAGTTTTCTTGAAAACTGAAAAGATTTTTCCATCAACTGGAAAAGAAAATATATATTAAACATCTAACTACTGAAATAAAAAAAAAACAAAATACCACAGATACCTTATTGTTTACCATTAAATACCAAAACATACCACCATACCACCAAACCTTACCTCCTCATAATGCCATAAATTATTAAATGGAACAAAAGTCCTAATTTCCAAATCCTCTTTAGTCTCCCATGTTAGAATTTCTACATTCAAATGTAAAAGTTGTATGGATTTAACCAAATAGCAAATGTTATCATATGGACCAGTGTCAAGCATCAGACATTAAATACTAATTGGTTAATAGAGTTTCCCAAGCCACGGCAATACTTTTGATTGAAACGAAGTGGGTTGTGAGGCCACTCAGTCCTAATGACAAATATCAAGCAGACCGCTACCAAACCTTGGTTTGGACGATACACCTGATACCCGCTTAACCCAAAAATAGAAACCTTAAAACGGCAGACAAAACCTTAATAACAAATGTAGAATAAACATCTCCACTCTAGACTTAATTCACATAAGACAACAATTTACGATTCGGAGCATGTGACGTGTGCTTAGTCCTTGCCTCTCGGCTCCTGTATAGTGTAAAGCTTCAATGCAATCGACAAATATCGATGACTCAGTTGAAACCTAGCACCAAATTCTCCAACACTGAAGCTTTTTATTGTAAAGTAGGTATGTAAAATGCCAAAATTCGAAAATGAGAGACCGTTCCCCTACCAGAAAATCTGCTAAATTACGAAACCCTTCATGCTTTGAACTTAATATCTAACTATTTATTTACAAAACGTTCATACAGCCTTGCACTTTCAGTCCCTCAACTAGCGCAGACAGATACGGGCTTTCACGCTCATTCCACAAATCAGCAAATTCACTATTGATAGGAGAACTTTCGAGGCGGTTACCCCCTTTATGACATTACAAGTACACAGTTACCAAACCGAACAAATTACCAAGAAGAAGATGCCTTATACCTTGATGACGTTACCAATAGATAAGTACCATTTATAGCAAAACCTTACCACACCTTTACCCAAAGCAAAAATAATACCTTCGAAAATATTTTATTGTCGAAGAAAAGAAACTACATCACATCACATTCGAAATATTAATAGTAAACAGAGTTTAAGATATTAAAAATTATAGAATAAAATATTATAATACTCTTTTTTTTTTAAATATACCCCTCCATAATATTTGTGTATTTACTAAATACACATTACTTCCTATATAAATACGGAGAATTTCAAAATTATAACTTGTTTTATCTGTGAAAATTAAAGATATTTGAATTCAAAAGTAAATAGTTATAGAAATTAACATCTCAAATTATGAAACAGAACACAATCCTTTAATCTACGCTTAACCGCAACATTCTTAATATACATATTACGCACTAAATACAGCAATTATAACTGACACATAATACCCAAGCTTTTATTTAATCGAATTGTATTTAAAATAATCATTTTAATTTTCGCTGAATGATTTAAAAAAAAAAACTAAATTACGCATGGTGTTCTAAGTGTGAGATTTATTTTTCGCAAAATTCTCGTAAAATTATTACTATTAAAAAAAATACATACAGTCGAATATATAGCCTCCTCCTTTCTTGAAGTCGGTTAAAAAGAACTGACATTAAAAGAAAATTTGTGGTTAATATGTTTCACAAAACTTTCCTTAGGTGAACGAAATCTTATGAAAGACAATAAATCTTACGTTAATAACATCAAATGATTTATCATATTTTAAAATAAGCACACGATTTGAAATGTAAATATATATCGGTCAACCGGATCTACTTTACTCAGAAGTCGACCCCATTCTAAAAATTCCTTTACCTACTTTATAGTATCAAAATAAAATATGTTTTAGCTCCACCAAATAAATTAATTTTCACCTATACTGCGTCAAATAATACGAAATCGTGTAATATACCACAGCGTTTGTGTACACAAAAGGTATAAAAAAAAACTGACATCCACAATCCAAGTTATATTAATTTTGATGGATCTTAAACTACTGAAGCAGTCTTTATACACTTATGCTTCTTTGAAATTTTTACTGGCCGTTCGAAGGGTAATAAATTAATTTTATTGTCAACTATGTTTCACTTGAATAAACATCCCGTTTCGACTCGACCCCAGAGTGTAAATAACTAAAATAAACTCTTAATATTACAACAAACCACACTAACAAAATCTATTCTAGATACAATATTGTTTGCGACCCCAATCCCCACCGGAACAATTACTATTTAATCATCCTTATTTCTACTAAATAAATCTATTCAATAGTTTTGGTAAATGAAAATCTTTATCTTAATGTGACCGGAACCCTATTACTAAGACCCCGCTGACTGTCTGTCTCCAGGCTATATCTCAAAAACCGTAATGGATAGAAATCTGAAACTTTCATAAGGTATGTATTTCTTTTGCCACTATAATAACAATAAGCTATATAACATGTAGACACATAACATTTTCACAGAATGTATAAATGTACATTACCTTTCAAATCTAATTATCAAAAATTAAATAAAATAACTATTGAGAGGGCCTCCCATACAAAAATGGTACGGAACCCCACAAGAGTGAGCCCAACTCGCACTTGGCCAATTTTTCTTTACTAATTTAATTGACTGAATAGGTTATTTATTATAATTACCAATATACTAACGACTCCAATCTAACATTGTGTACAAGAAACGTGACAAAGAGTTTGGTCTCTTCCTTCAGCGTCAAGTCCAGGCCTCGCACTTATAGAGTAAGATCAGCCTGACTACTGTCCTGTATATTCTTGGTGCGACGGCTCAGCAGCTTAGAAGAAAGCACTGTGTGGAGGCCTGCACTGTAACGGGGGGTGTTCTGAGTTCAGATCTCGATCTCTTCCTCCCTGTCGTTGTCATCAGTTACAGTGCATCCGAGGTACCGGAACTTAGCCACACCTTTGAACGTTGTATTTTCAACAACGAGATCATCTCGTCTTCGTCGTGTATCTTTGTAACGACGCATCAAAAGATATTCCGTCTTCTCGTGACTAACTTTAAGCCCAATCCTCGTGGTTTCTTCCTTATGCTGTCTTAACTTGCACTCCTCCGATGGGCGTTTGCACATTCCTTATGACATTCTCGAGTGCCAGCTTAAAAGTATTCGCAGCAGAGCGTCCCCTTGCTTCAAGCCGGTCACCACATCGAACTCCTCGGAGAGTGAATTTCCCACACGCACCGTCATCCTGCTTCTACTCGTGGCAAACTCCACACCATACGCACTAGCTTACTGGTAATCTCGAATCCACACAGGATACTATACAAAATTATAAATTACCTAAATAAATGAAATTGCACACAATATAAATTAAAACCAACCTAAAAAAACACATTCTTAAAATAAAGAAAATTGCAACCAAATAATAAAAATAATAATGAAAATAAAGGTGTGTATGTACCTACCTACTTTACTTTCCTGATAATCCTTGTAAAAAATTACATCTAATCTAAATGTCTAGAAATATTAAAATAAAAATCTAATAAAAATATAATGTTGATTCTTAATATTTATAAATCCTATATTATCTGTATTATCTAAACCTCTCCTTTTTCACGGCAACAAATTATGCTAGATTTCTCTAGCATTTTACAGAATTTATGAAACGAAAAATTCCATAATGTGTTCTAAATTAAAAATTAGTCACGGCACCAAATTATGTACCTCGCCAGGGCTGCCTAAGCTCTTTTCTAATACATTAAATGCAATTCTTAGAACTAACGCCTATTTATCCAGTTATAGGAATAAATCTATTAATATAGGAAATATAGTTATGGCAGTGTAACGTCTAGCAGAAGATAGGACCTCGTCATGTATGTAGAACTCAAGCTCTTTAAAGGTTCTAGAAAATACAGACTCTAAACTGATCTAGCAAGAGAACAACAGAACTAAATAACCTAACATAGGAAAATCCTAAAAGGGAGATTAGTGACATATAAACAAACTTGAAAATTAACTATTTACATTTATTTACTGAATTCATTACAACACATTCATAAATAACATAATGAAGATAAGGTAGCACTGTACAACCGAAGCAGCTCGCAGGACATGTGAAATATCTTCTTGCTAAATAAATCAAAGGAAGGTTAAACCCTATTTAACAAATACTAGGTTTCATAGTGCTTGATTCCTGACCATCAATATTCTTATTGATAATCGGGAAGAACGGAGCCCCACGCACGCTCCCGTTCCGTGAAAGTCATCCAGGGTGGTTATTTCCCCGTCAAGCACTATTTGCTTGACCTTCATTGTTGGAGGGCTTAATTACGCACTTTTATGCCATCATCATTCAAGTCGAGTCATCGAAACGACAGATCATCTTACAATACAAATTGTCTAATATTATAAATCTGGCAAGCACCTTGTATACCAACTTAAAGATTCAAGTCTGTTATTCCACCTCGTATACAAATTTAGTTTTAAGCCTAATACTCCTCCATACACTCGCCCTAAGCAAATTAACTCGTTGGTTAATATTAATTAATATAAGCAAAGGGACAAGAGGACATCCTATATTCTGTCAGTTTGTTCAGTTTCCTATAGTATAGTCCATTACCTACTAGATCAATCACCTGCTTACAAACTGATACTTTCTTTCAATTCTCTTTCTTTTATTTGATATAATCCAAGTAGTGGCAAGGATTTTAGCCCTTAAATTATACCAAACACTGCATCCATCGCCACAGTTTACCTTTGGATCCTAAAGGACTCTTATGTTCGAGACCTAAAGGTCCCCCGTCAATTCCAGGTTTCCCTATCCTAACTATCCTAATTTTCTAAGTACTATAACGAATCTATCCTATTATTTGAAACTTTAAACTAGTCTGTCTGAAACTATCGGCCCTAGACTAATCCTAACCCAATTAAACACGATGCTCTAATCTCAGTATGTTCAAAGAAGGAAGAAGAGATGATAAATGAGATTGATATATTCTCCTGGGTCGGCAGAACATATAAATGAAATATTCTCCTGGGTCGGCAGAATACGTAGATGAAATATTCTCCTTGGGAGGTAGAATATAGATGAAATATTCTCCGTTAATGGCAGAATATAGGGATGAAATATTCTCCTTTGGAGATAGAATATGGAAGTCGAACGTGATTATATATTCTCCTTTGGGGGTAGAATATATATAATAGAGAAGTCTCGCTCTCTTACTTATACTCAGATTAGAGTCATTAATTGAAATAAATCAACATTATACTTTGTCTCATTAAAATAACTTGACACAATATTTAAGTGCATAATCTTGCATATAATGGTTCTTTTATATCTCAGGAAAGTAAAGCAGTAGACATGTTTATGTCCAAGAATAAAGTATGACTATACTTTTGAGTAGCTTGGTCGCTATAAAGTTGGTTTAAATAATCTCATGAAATAGTAGACATAATAGCATTATCAATAAGATTTATTGTCTTTTCAAGTTTAGTTCTTCCTTTTAAAAGAAACAGTTTTCTTGTTGTAAAATATAATTCCACAAATCGATACAATAATTATAGCTCCGTAAAAGTAAAGTAAAAGGCTTGCACAAATCAATCTGGTGTATATTTAATATTATATGATCTTAAGTTTTACATTCTTATTTCGACGTCTAGTAAATTAATCTCTTACCTCCCTTCTCTCCTGAGAATTACGTGAATGATACAATCTCATCCAGATCCAGTTGTGACTCAGTCCAAGAGAATTACGCTCAGAAACCTGGAACCTGGATCCCGGAACCGCTGGAACCTGGATCCCGGAACCGCTGCACATTGGTACTTTATTTCCACACTATTTGAACATCACGTTTCTTCTACTAAAACAGAAAAATACAATTTATAAAATATTTTTCACAATTTTCCATCTTTTCACTTCAAAATCTCAAACGTCAATTCCCGATATTCGAATCACAATCCCTTTTTTTCCCAAATTCAAATATTTTTTAATTTCTTTTTAATTCCCCAGAATAAAGTATGAAACTTCAAATGAGTTTGCACTCGCGCGAAAGGAGGTTTATATCTATTATTTCTAGTTCCAGATAATATTTATGATTTAATAACTGTAAGCCATTTCTGGCCAGTTACAGCCGACCCCTGGTAAAATTCTGAAGGTTTATTCCTTTAGACTGAAAGAATTTTAGCACAAGTTAAAAGATGAAATTTCAAAACAGTAACAATCGCGCGAGAGCAGATTTATACCTATTATTTCTTTCTCCAAGATATTATTAATGAATAGATAACTGTAAGCCATTCCTGGCCAGTTACAAAGTGCTTTGAGGCATCTTTTTTTTTATGCATGGCTTGCGCTTGACCAGAACTGACCTGATGTTAAATGACATTTTAGTCTAAGATGACGCGCGCTTGCCTACAAGGAACCGGTTCACTCTCGCCTTGAAGACAGTAAGGTTGTAGTTCAGTGGGAACAGGGATTCCGGCACGGAGTTTCACACTCTGGCCGTCCGTACTATAAATGTGGAAGCGAATCGCACTAATCTAACACTTTAGTAATAATTATATCCTCCTCTTTAATTGTATTTCTCTTGACTGAGAGACTTCCCTCGAAAATAATTCATAGGGGTAGTTCACTTTGGCAAGTACATAGTAAGCGTCCAAATCCTTCCACAAAAGATACATGTCCTCAGAATTTCAAGTCCTCAAACATGTCAGTTTTCTCACGATGTTTTTCTTCATCATAAAGCGAGTACAGATTCACACATAACTTCAAAAAAGAGTCATTAGTAGGGCCCGGTTTGACCCAGGAGCCGTCTGATTAAAAAGCAGATGATCTGAAAGTATAGTCTTTAGGTTGCAAATTGTCAAAACAAGCTGATTACAAATAACCTGATGATAAACACAGGCTAGTCTATTCTAATTGCAGTGTCAACTTTTAACCGCGCTATACCTGTCACGTTGAAATGGGTTCGTATCAAAAGGACATTTAAGCAGAACGCCCTATTAGCAGATCGTCCTAAAAGCAAAACGACATAATTATTAGCATAACGTCCTACTAGCAACATGACCTATTAGCAAAACGGCCTAATATCAAAACGACACGGACATTCATGTACACAAAAAATTTAAGATTTTAATCAAACTGTACAGTCAACAATTTTTTAGATGTTTAAATGTTATGAAACCTATGATATACATAATTCAAATACAGTTCATGCCATTGACATATTAACATATACATTTCAGTACGCATATTTCAACTTATAATATAAAATAAAATCTAATCTAATCACCTATCGATTCTCCAGTAACTTTACAGAAAATAAACCCTTGAAAACTAGAACATTGAGACAGTGAACGATCGCACATAGGTTTACTAATAAAACCTTGACTTAAACATTTACTCATAATCCAAGTAAATAGTTATCAATTACGGAATCAATTTGAGGGGCAAATATTCAAACTTATCACTAAATGAGGCAACAGTGAACTTACCTTTTTGTGGTAACAACGCAAACAAAATTCCGAGTAGACGTGAAAAACAATCACATCCATGCACTTTCTCAGTTTCGTTTTATTATTCTCTCAGCCGTCAAACCCTCGGTTCTAACGAGACAGGTCATTTTCACTATAAAACCGAGTCCATTGAATTATTCAATAAAAATTCAACGAAGAAAGAATGAAACAAAAATGTGTCCACGCATAATGAAATATTGAATATTTCCAACGAATTTAACTCACAATGTTCGAACACTTCGAATAAAGACAAAGGCATTATAATGTAAGGTTCGATTGAAAAAATACCATGAAAAAACATGTTGGTAGGTGACGTAGCCTATAAATCTTTGTCAAACGCAAAGGTTTGATAATGTCATATATTATTCATTATAATTTTTTTTTCTGGTGGTCATAACAAATGACCCTAGAGCTGGCGCTTATCTCGGCCAACGTATAAGTTTGGCGATACAGCGAGGTAATGCCGCCAGTAGTTTAGTCACCTTACTCGCGGACACTGACTTAGGTTTAATTTACTATTTGTAAGGTTTTTTAATTTGAATTTTTTGTGTAGTTTTTTTTATCATACAATTTTTTTATTTTTGTGTAGTCATTATTTAATAACTAAATTTTTATGAAAGTTATAATTTAATACTATTTACAATGAGTTTGCACATAGTGTTTTAACTTTTTTGTGTTCTGCAACTTATTTAATTATATTAAGTTAGACAAATTAGAATAAGTAAGTCAACAGTTTTCTTTAGATAAAAAATTTACAATTGATCTAAAAAAAAATACTATTTAGTATTTAAAAAATTATGAGCTCATATTTTTTTAAAGACTAAACTAACTCCCCTCCTCCGTCGAAACGTGCTCATCAAACTTGCCGCTCTATATTATAAGGTTTGATAATTGTACTCGTAATTTTATACTCTGATAAAAAAGAAAGAAATACAGATTCGGACCCGTGCGCACATCCCAAACGGCCAAAAATCACGTATTTTGTAGGGGAGCGCCCATTAATTATTATTTTATTTTAATTCTAGTATTTGTAGTGGCAACAGAAATATATTGTCTCAAATTGTCAACTTCAAAAAGACGATTCATGAGATATACAGCCTGGAGCGTTACAGACGGACAGCGGAGTTTTAATGTTACGGTACCTTAAAGCACCTTTAGAGTAATCCTGAAGTAATTACGTGTAAGTAGTGTAGTAATTAAAATATTAGTGCATTTAAAATTATAAATTACATGTAAATCGTATAGTTAGTTATAAACCGCTATCAATGAAACGAGGAAAATATTAACTTTCGAAGACATCAATTTTTATGCGATTTTTCCATATAAGGACATGTTATAGCTTCATAAAAAAGTTATTTAATTGATTCAAAAGTGTTTTTTTTTTTATTTCCTGTGGAATTCTTTTAGACCGTTAAATTACACTGCTGAAATTATCACAAGTTGTAAATATCCCTTGCCGCTATGAGAATAAATACTTAAAATAAAAAGAAAATATTAAGCGGTTCCCAATACAATAAACGTGTTCCGTATTTTTTGCTATAAATCAATAACGGTAGATTTTTATTTTGTACGCTTATAAAGAATGTATAAATTTATACCTTGGATTAACACATAGGCTATTTTTATCCCGAAAACAGTTGTGGTTCCCGTGGGATACGCTAATAACTTAAAAATCTATGTTACTCCTTCACGCTCGGCTGGACCGATTTTGATGAGTTTTACTATGAAGATAGGTTAGACTATGGATTAACACAGAAGCTAGTTTTTATCCCGGTTTAACTTTTTTTGTCCCGGATTAACGCGGAAATGCCGGGTGCAGCTAGTATGGTTATTTTATTAACATTGATAAAAATCAACAAACATTTAATTTCATAACACTTTCCTCATAACCGAAAATCTTCAAACCTCTCTCGACAGATAAAAGAGATAAAAGAGGATAAATATTATTTCTAAAAATACACATAAATGTTTTCCTTTCACCTGGCTGTTTTTGTTATTTTTGTCAGTACAGCAAAAGACCCGAAAACGAGATGAGAATTTCTCGTTTCGTGATTCTCTTTGACATTAGCAGAAAATTGGCCTCTCTGTGGGAAACGATACAAAAACATTTTAGAAAAAACAACGCTGTAACTTGGTGAAAATAGGTGGTCTTGTGAGGATCTTTTCACTTTTTTTTTCTTTTTTAATTAGAATAGATCTACGCTTGGCCACCAACTCACCTGATGGTAAGCGTAGCTGTGGCCAAAGATGAAGCACGTTGATCTAGAAGAAATCTGTTCACTCTCGCCTTAAAAAAATCCAAGTTATATGTATTAGGAAACACAGTAGGAGGCAAGCCATTCCATTCCTTAGCAGCACGTATGATGAATGTGGAGCCAAATCGTTGCGTACGAATTTTTGTAATCTCCACAAGGAATGGATGATATAAAGCTGACCTCCTAGTGAGAGAAGGCCCCACTGGTTCTGTAGTGGAAACTAAACTATATACAAACAAAATTGATATATAGGTAATATGACAGAATCCCTGAGAGCCAGATATTCCAGACTAGACATGCTTCCTAAGCTATAGTATCGCTGATTCGTGTAATAGTGCACCCTGCTGGTTAAACACGTTCCAAGCGGCACAAATTTTTCTATTCTTTCTATTCCTGCGGTACCGGGCGTATTACACCTGGACCTAAAACTACCATTGCGGCGGTACAAGGCTTATAATACCCTGTAACGTTAAAAAAACTTTAATCCTTTTTTTGGCTTCATGAAAAGAAAAAACATATTTTTTTGCTTTGAGTATTAGTATTAATGAATTGATTGAAAAGATCCTGACGGCGTACGTGGACAGCTGGTTTGGTTTAGAATCTGTAGCTTAAATAAAATACAGGGTTTTATGTACCCTATGCCGCACTGAACAAGAGGATGTTTATGCATATTTTAGGGATGGGAAAAAACAGATATCGATGGGCCTAAGTTTTACTGAAGAAATAAAAGAAAAAATGATATTCATTAATGTTTTTCATTGAAACAATCCAACAAGTTTCTTTTGCATGCGTTAAATTCAGTTATTTTTTTTAACATTTTTGTCAGCTTGACGACTTGTTAAAATTGTTCGAAGCTTTTCGTAGCATCCAACACAGTTTCTCTTCTACATTTGCTTGTAGGCCAAAAATCGACTTTGTTACCTAAAAAGCTTGACATACGAGTACTATTTATAGTAATAATGGGTAAGACGTCATTACTATTTATTGAATTTGCTAATAAATAGGTAGGTGAAAATTACGACTACACTTTCTTTAGATAATAATGTGTATTATAATAATTATTTGGGTTATTACATAATTTACGGTCTTTAAGTACTATAAATAGTACTTGTATAGTAATCTATACTTTGATTTATTATTATCATCATTGTCTTCAATGTGGTGGAGTTTTATTCTTTTACGACACCGTTTCGCTAGTCTTTAAGTCATTGTCGACGCATGCGCTCACTCGATAACGATCACAACACTGACCGTGCGAAGCTGGCGCGGGGTACCAGGTGTATTCAACCTGCACCCGCACTGTGATGAAATTTTATTTGTTCAGTGCGGTACCAGGTATAAAATATCCGGTATTAGGATAAGCACACCACTGGATTCTATTTTAATAGCCCATCTCAGATATGTATTTATCTCTTTCCAACACCGAGCCAATCTGAAGTTACGCTCTTCGCACGACAGAGAAGTCTATACTTTTCGTAGCCGCACCACAAGCGAGATATGGACCAGGAGTTTTCGACCTGGTTTCGCATGGAACGTGTTAAATGCTAGCTGAACGATATAAAATCTCACGGCCCTACGCCAATTACTTGTTTCCAAGTTATATGTGGATTTTCGCTTTAGGGCGCAGGAAATATTGTGAGGAAATGTTTGAGGACCACAATATCCAAAAACGGACAATATCATATGCCGATCGGGACTTGGCCAGCGTGGTGGATTTGGACCTACATCACTCTCCTTGTGAGAGAAGGTCCCGAGTCCCAGCAGCAGAATGTTTAGTGGGCTGTTTATGCTTATGCTAATAAATATTCAGGCAGTAATATTTTGGGTCCCCTAAAACCCGACTGCAATCCCCTTTGAAAGGTTAAAATGTTCCTTACTTTACACCTAATGCATTTGTTGAGTTGATAGATCAATTTCAATTTAATTTTGGTATGTATTTGAACAGTGTGTGTCTTGTAAGCCGTTATGTTGTACCCTAACAGAGCGCTTGAATAACGTACGATCCAATACGCCGGACACCACGCAAGTAGCTATGTAAAATCAGGGCCGGATTCTAGGCTGGTCTAAATTGGGCAAAGGTGTAAATAAATTCCTAAACATATGCGCAACATCTTAGTAAAGATAAAGAACCTAAATTATACGGATAATCATTATTTAATTACTTATAGTTTATGTTATTATTATAGTCATAACTAAATTCGATGTTAACTAGATTTAAGTTTTTTTTGTGCTAAAAATATAACATTTATTATTATTATGTTCCTTTTCTTCTTTGCCTGCTTTGAAGGGATCGCTCTCAGCAATAAGGTTGCCATTTATGGCACTAGTTTTAAATCTTTATGTTCAGTTCTTACTAAAATCCTGGTGTTGAAACACAGGATATATCTATCTTTTAATAAACAGCGCGCGCGCGTTAATCCGGGTCAAAATTAACCTTCGTTTTAATCCCGGATCTAAGCTATCTCTGTTACAGTTCAAGTTTCTTCTCAATCGGTTCAGCCATTAAACAAAAAACAAATAAAACAACAAATAAAAATGGACCAGTTATTGGTAGGTGGTATCTTTGGTAGGAATGTGTATCACATACATATACGTACATGTACTTAAACTAGTGTTTTGCCTCACCTTCACTATGCAAACCGCCATGGTGGAATTCTTTGTAAAACGCCCGTTCCCCGAACTCATCTAGCGGTTTGCAAGGCAAGAGTTTTCCGGTTTATTTTAGGTAAGCCCGCTCCACCTTAGATTACGATATCGCTTAACATCAGGTAAATTGAGATCAAATTGTACCTGATTAAATATTTAAAAAAAAACGAGTCTAACGTCGAGTTAATAAAAATTACGCAGAATATTTTTTTTACTGACATACACAAAAGAAACCATCTATCGAATTGAGAAACTCATTCTTAAAAAAAATTTAACAACAGATCCAACTTTTTTTTTATTTTTGATCCTAGATGTGCTCCCAACCCAACACTTTGGCTCAGTTTGCGAATATAGGTCGATAGCTTCCGCTATCTATGCAACAAATGAACATTGTCTCAACTTGGCGCTGGTTCAAAAACTTTACTCATTTATGCACCTCTATCAAAAGGACCAGAGTATGCGATGTATCCGATACCACAGAATAAAAGCAGAATAAACATGCTAACGGACAAAATATCTTATAGTTATACTATTGACTGGAATTGTATTCTAAAACAAGCATTCACGTTTCCCTATTATATATTTTTTGCCAAGCCTAAGAATGTATTTTGCAAAGTTATTAATACGTCCAAGTCAATAATACCAATTAAATCATAAAATTACGTCAATGCCACTCGTTCAAAAACGTGAATTAGGCTGGCAACATTTTCCCTCTGTGCAACGAGTTAAATTAGCTGCCACAACTATAAATTACTTAAATAGCTTAATCTCCATTAACCACAAAATTATAGCCGTTTTTCAAATCAAGGGAACCCACAATTCACTTAAAGCTTTGTGTCATATAAAACCAATTCATTTGCAAAATCCTTTGTGCAAAAATAGATAACACGGCCACTGTAGAAATATTCAAATGCAATACGTCTATTTTGGTATTTACTTTGATGGTACTAAGAGCTTAAAGTTTACCTCTGAAGGTCTTAGAAGCATGAAAATGTAGTACATTACGTTCACACAATCTTAATATATATAAATCTCGTGTCACAATGTTTGTCCTCAATGGACTCCTCAACCAGTTAACCGATTATAATAAAACTCGCACACCATGTGCAGTTCGATCCAACTTGAGAGATAGGAAATCTCAAATTATAGTCGCAATTTTAATTTATTACTTATTATTGTCTGTTATTATTTGACAGTCACAATTATCTGTTAACTCCATAAATGATTCTAACAGATGTCGATACCTTTCGACTGGGTTGAGTAAGTAATCAATAGATGGCGCTGCTATGGTAAATCTACGAACGTGTCATATAAGCTACACTATCTATTTTCCTTACCCCTAAGCCGGGTCAGCTAGTTATTTTATATGTATTCACAACTGTAACAAAATTTTAGGATTGTATGTATACAAAATACATTTCAGATGTTGGTGTACAGAGGCGTGGTTTATTGCCCACGAAAATATCAAATGAAATTTAAACTAACCTTTATTGTCTGGTGTTATAATAAGGTCTTATAAATTAATAAGTTCCAATACGCTGCCCCTTTTGAGCGTGCAATAGTGTTTCGCATAAGCATATGATAAACTACAATCGATTTAAGAACTACTGTAGGACAAAATCTCTATTTTGTTTGTTCTGGTTGAGCTTACTCCTAGCTTTGATAGATCTGTGATTCTGTATTCTTTAGAAAGTACCGATAGTTTGTATGAGATTACAGGGCTACAGTCTAGAACTTGCGTGGGCGCTCAGACTATAGGGCAACTCTTGAGTAATCTGTGCTATAGGCGACTTTGTAGTGGGCGGAAGGATTTGAAATTCAATTCAACTTTAGAATAAAAATGTATCTAGATATTGCATTTACTCAAATTCCGTTCATATAATTAAATATGCAGCATAAACATGGCTCCTTAATTAGTTAGGTCGTCTGCAACCATCTGTAGACGCATTTCAACTTATCATTGCATATAATTACTTAGAATTGCTTTCCATATTGGATTCCCTTTGGTCTGCATACACGAAACGAGTTTGTTTTCCACTTCTGATAAATTAGCATCCAGTTATAAGGAAAGGAATGCGATAATATTAGCAAAATAACTGTTGAAGCTAAAGATAGCAGTGGTTACGTTATAACTCCAAATAAAAATATAGGGAACGTGGGTTGAGATTAAATTGCAGATTCATGAATATAGATTTTCAATTGGTAGATTTCAGAGAGGTGTAAAAGCATCTACTTTTTTGCACTCAAAATAATAAACCTAATATTTTACCCAGATTTGTGAGAAACTTTAAATAGATGTCTTCATAAAATTAAATTAAAATAGCTTTGTTGTTGTGCCGCGCATTCTACGAGACCTAGTAGGGGTTAAATAATTTTGTCTTTAAATTTATGTTACTTACTCTAGTGCTATGAATATTTTTTTTCTATTTAACCCTTGATAGGTTTGTGTTTGACTACAGCTTATCTGATGCAAAGCTATGCTATAGATTACGTGGCACCCTTACCTAGAAGATGTGGCACCCTTACCTAGAAGATACCTATTTACTTTTGAAGACCCTAAGATGATACTTTTGTTTACGCAAACCGTTTTGTATGAAAGTTTTGTCTTGTAAATTTATTTTCAAATAATGTGTCTATTTGCGCCCCGAGTGTTATCCTCGTAAATCCGGGACAAAAGAAGTTAATCTTGGATATAAAGTAGATGTTATGTTAATCCAAGGTCTAACCTATCTTCATAGTAAAAATATCATCAAAATTGGTCCAGTCATTGCGTGTTGGAGCGATAAGGAACATAGATTTTAAAGTTATTTGCTTATCCCAGGGGAACCATAATTGTTTTCGCGATAAAAAGTAGCCTAAGTATTAATTAATTCAAGGTCTAACCTATTGCCACGCCAAATTTCATGAAAACGGTTCAGCCGTTTGAGCGTAAAGAATTAACAAACATACGCACAATCAAATTGTCGCATTTATTAAAATATTGGTAGGATAAATATTTAATTTCAAACATCAGTCAAGTTATACGAAATCTACCAGATCGACGCATGACACGTCGTGTTCTACCTTTATTTTTAACCCGATACCGTTTCGATTGAGATTAGGGTGAAATTGCAAATGAGTCGTGCATGAATCGATTAGGTCGCATCACTAACTTATTTTTACGGCTAATTGCCTTTTGCCGGGCGCTGACGTCTGCGAATCACTGACAAGCATCTTGTAAATGACCATTGCATTTTAATATTAATATTAATGTTTTGAAACATATTTCAGCAAGTTAATTTGATGAGATACGGTAACTCTAATTTGGTTTCATTTAATTAACTCTAATGTTAATGTTATTTTTTGCTAATTGGCAAATAAGTCTCTGAATATATAATTTTAATTATTAGCTCTGACTGATTTAGCCGTATTTTTTTTTTACACAGTTGGATTGGCAAGTCGAGCGTGTAGCCACACGAGCTAGTGACACTCTGGTTAAAGGTGAAGCAAGACTTATTTTTAATGTCATGCCCGCCAAACCTCAGGGGAGGCGGCGGGTAGCCGTATACGGAGGCGGTTGAGCAAGCCTAGTCATGAATAAATGGATCGCAGGGAGGGTGCCGGAACACGCCGTTAAGTGCTTTGCGACAGATTTTTCAACATGAAGGTTGCTAGCCAGATGAACTTTAATATGGCTTCATAAAATATCATAGTCATAACTTAAATGTGTGGTCAAAATCTTCTGTCAAAATATTAGGTCCTTACATATAAAATTGGCGTTTTGTATGGGAGGAACAAAAAGTCGAATATTTTTTAATATTATATATTTAATTAATCAAAGTACGAACCATTATTTTCTATGCACTTTTGCCATCTCATAAGTAGTTCATTGATCCCTTTACTAAAAAAATCAGTCGGACGGGAATCAATAAAATCTTTGAAGGCGATTTGGATTGCCCCATCGGAGTTGAATTTTTTCCCTTGCAAGAAGTTATCCAAATTTCGAAAAAAATGGTTAATCTGTTGGAGCAAGGTCCGGGGAGTACGGAGGATGTCTTAGACTTTCCAATTGAAGCTTTTCTAATTTAGTAGCCGTCTGTTGCGCAGTGTGTGGTCTAGCGTTGTCGTGAAGCAGCAGTGGCGTGGAGCGATTAACCAGCCTAGGTTGTTTAGCCGCTAGCTTTCCATCATGGTTTGCAATTGCTGACAATAGACATCAGCCGTAATAGTCTGGCCAGATTTAAGAAAACTGTAATGAACAATACCGGCACTAGTCCACGAAATGCTTACAAGTAACTTTTTTGGGGTTAATTTTCGCTTGGGGCAGGATTTGGCTGGCTGGCCAGGATCCAACCATTGCGCTGAGCGCTTCCGATTATCGTAAAGAACCCATTTTTCATCACAGGTAATGATTCGGTTTAAAATACCTTCATTATTGTGCCGGTTTAGTAAATAACATCTCCCACGTGTCTTGAACAGCCTGGATTTTATATAGATACTAGCTGACCCGGCAAACGTTGTTTTGCCTTAAAAATAGATATGCAGTAGCCTATTCTCAGACCTACTGAATACGCATATAAAATTTGGTAAAAATCAATCAAGCCGTTTCGGAGGAGTACGGTAACAAACACTGTGACACGGAAATTTTATATATAAGATTCAACAACGAGTTTAGAAGGTATTTGTAGAGTTTATGAAATCATATGACAACCATTAACACCAGAGTTCTAAACCTCCTTAGTAAATGTCTTACTCTAAATCGAAAATCACCTACGTTTGATGTCAATGCAATAAGTTCTCACTCAACCTGTTTTCTTTGAAGTGGCAAGTAACGATCCAAGCCTATCCTAAACCAAGTGCATATGAGCTCGGACCGGCTGGTGGACACTTCTGGACCTCGGCCAAAGGGTGATGTCACAGACTTCTGAAATTTGTAGTTTAAACTCCTGGATCTAAACTGTTATTTAATTTATAGGCTAAATAAAACTACCGGTGACTCCCGCTCCGGGTCGTTCTTGGTGCAGAGGTTGGCCATAGCTATTCAGCGCGGTAATGCAGCGAGCGTGATGGGCGCCTTTACACTGGGGGCGAGCAGGGGCGGGTTGTTTGCTTAAGTTTTGATATGTGACATGTTATTTTTGATTGATAATTATTTTTTATGTAAAAAAAATATTTAGTTATTAAAAATGTCGTTCATTTGTAGTACCTATACTAGCTGCGCCCCGAGATGTCACCCGAGTTTTTGAGGTTTCGGGTTCAAATAAAGCGTTAATCAAAAGTCTAAACTATGTCCGCACTAAATTTTATAGAACTCAGTTCCGCCGTTTGAGATTGAAAAAGTAACATACACACACACATACAAAGTTTCGTAATTATAATAAAGTTTATTCTTAAATACGTTTATTTAAACCGCATTAACTCTGTTTGCAAGTTTTGAAACACAGCTTGAATTAAAATTTTATCTGACCATAACTTCTTGCTCTTAACCAATTTTTAAGAAACAACAACGCTCCACCTTTATAAACAACGATATATGTAATCCACATGTGAAAACGGCGTTAAAATAAAATGAGTCCGATGATTTTTGAAGTTATAACGTACTTGAAAGACAGACAGATAGACAAAGAGACAAAAAAAAAACATAATTTGTTTTTTGGTTTCTGTTTCTCTTTTAATCGTCCTCTATCAGTTTTAAATAATATTGAATGACACATGACACAACACACACTCGATTTTTAATGTCTTATTATATGCATTGATAAACCTATGATAAGAGTGATCTGTAGTCTAAGCTATTCATCAAAATCGGTTAAGCCGTTTGACCGTGCAGAAGTTACAAATATACACAAACGTTTTTTTTGTGTATGTTTGTAACTTGTGCGAATACTTTCTATTTTTATTAAAATTATTATGACAATATTATATTTTTTCTAAGAAAAATGTTAGGTACCTACTTTTTAAACATGCACAGAACAGATAATTTTCATCCAAATTAAGTTATTAAGATTGCTCCCTTAGAACGGGAACTCATTGTGAAATTTGCAACATCATGCTCCATTTAAACTTCATTCAGTTGAAGCCATTTGATGTCCGAAATGTTCCAATCCTTGGAAGTAGATTATATAATTTATAAGCCTTCTACTCAATGTTACGACAAGATTAACTTTAGAGGTACGTACGTGGAAAACTAAGAATATTATATGCCCATCAAAGGTTTAATCTATTAACGACCTCATTGGCATAATGGTCACCTTACCAGAAGGCCAACCAGGTTCCCGGGTTCGATACCCGAGACGGTCAACATCTTTGTGATGAACTAAATTTGTTGGCTGTCGGCCTGGGTGTTAAATATGTATCGATATAAAGAATTTATGTATATATATGTAGTATATCAATTGTTTTAGCAGCTTAAAATGGTTTCGTATGGTGCTAACCAGCCAGGTGTGAAATGTGTAAAAAAATACCTATGTATAGGGCGAAAGAAATGTAGTGACTAGACAAAGATATTAGTGCGCGCCATAAGATAACGGTATATAGATACGGGTGAGGAATACCAATGATGACATGAATTCAACTATCGATAACACAATTTGCTTATGGGAAATTGATAAGAAAACATCGTGAAAAAACCGACATGATTGAGAACCATCCTCCAAACCGCACTTGGCCAGCGATTATACCCTATATCTCTGCTCGTGAGAGAAGGCTCCGAGTCCCAGCAGTGGGAACGTATAAATGGACTGCTTATGCATTCGAAAGAACAGATAAAAATAGGATCACAAATCAGCCGAATCGATTAGGCAATCTATTTTTAACACATCTATCGTTAGAATGGTGTTTTACTGCCAGATCAGTGCAGTACTTGGCGAGGTAGTCCGCATAATAGATCTCTTGAATGTAAGCCTCTGCCAATTTATGCTACAAAGATGCAGTGACTACACGTATTTTAAGAAGATACGCAGTGCAAATGTGACATTTGATAAATAATTGACCTGATTATTAAAGTTAAATTATGCAGGGTTCTACACCCTAAAGACCCCAATACTAAGACTCCGCAATCTCCAAGTTGCATCTATCATCAGAATGTATAATATAAACCTTGTACGACGGCTGAAAATATGACTAATTTCGAATGTCAAAATAAATAACTCATTTATATAAATTGAATATAAAACTTTGTAAACTGTTCACGTTAGACATCAATGTAAATGTTACCGTTTTCTACGCAGAAATTTAATATTTATAAGAGGCTCTCATACAACAAACGTATTTCTTACGATGTTTTATTGTTTCTATATATGTATATTATGGTACGGAACCCTTCGAATCCGGGTCCGGCTCGCACTTGGCATGTTATTTGTTTTTCTTTTGCGTTATCCTTTCACAAGTATATCAGCGAAATACTTTTTTACTATTTTTAATTTACCTTTCACAAATGAAAAGTAAGATCAATCAACTCCGAAATTTTATCAGCTAAATGTCCTTCTTCATTCATGTCATACTTACTTAGAACAACTAAAGTATGCATGTGGGTTTGGGCATCACTCGACCTAGTTCCTATATATATCCATACAAGTGATTAGTCGCTTGTATCTAAAAGCCCCTTAACGTAGCATTTCCACAGAACAGCTGGACTATATCAGAACCCTCTGAAATGGTATATTCCTCCGCTCATTAAACTCCCTCTTATCCATTTTAACTGTTTCTTTCGGATCATTTTATCACTCAATGTTAGTTCAGAGGGAAGTTGCGGTAGTAATTAAGAAAGGTATAACAGATGTCGCTCGTTTAGCTACAGTATCAGTTTTCTCCAAATGGCGTGGCTTTTAAGTGCTTTTCATTTCGTATAGAAAAGCTCTTAAGAGTTTTACTTGTTTGTGCTAGCGTAGAGGTTCGTGTAATTTGTATACCAAAACTTAGATACCTCGAGATTTTACATAAACTTGAAAAAAAAAACATACTTTTCCATATAGGACAGCTGATTGATTATTGTCTTTTTGCGAGTTCCCAAAATTCAGTTGAACTAAAGACGTTAGTCTAAATGTACACAAACCAGTCTTATAAAAGTTTGAACTATTACCAGTAACACTATAAAAATAAAATGATTTACGTATATTTTAAAATAATCGTTCAAAAAATTTTTAATGACAAAAAATATCTGTAAAGAATTCTTCTATCTGCAAATCCAAATCAGATATTATTGCGGTAGCTACAAAGTTCTCAACATGGCTCAGTCACGTCGTTTTTTTTTTGCATGGTGGTAGGGCATTATCTAACAACCACCATCAAGTTCAGAAATATATCGCCAAGCATCTAAGGTCAGCCTTCTTGAGTGTCTATTACCTATTCCGGACTAGGAATGCTCAACCTTAGGCGAGAGTATTGCTGATGAATCTTCCTTATCTTATGCCTTTTTGTTGATCTTCAACAAGATACGTGGCTACAATGCGCCACAGCCAGATTATGTGGGGCCCGCAAAAACTCTGAGTGACCTGCCTCTATGCATAACGGAGGATTCCGGGTTCTTTCCTTATCATTTGCTTTACGGGGAAAAAACATACAATAAAAAAAAATATCCATGATATATAAAAATGTTTATTCTGAATTTACATGCTATTCGTACATTACTAAAATATCAAGGTATTATAATTCCGCCTACACTAGCTCATCAAAATATATAGTAAACACTAATTATTATTTCAAACTGATCAAGTTCATGGAACAACTGAAACAACCGTACAAGATACGCCGTGAACTCTTGAAACTGTTTAAGTACCAAGAACTGTAGTTAGGAAACAGTTTTGGCTAAATAACTGCAAAGTTGCAGTATGACTAAAAATAGACAACTTGTTCAAGGAATGACTCTAATTTGAAGCACTAGACAGGCTGGCTACAGTTTCACTTCAGTGATTTTTTTTGTTATAAATATCAACATAATGATCCGCCAAAGGATAAGCATTAAGATACTTCATGAATTACTTCCTCTATGTTTGATGAAAAATTTACCAAGATGGCGGCTGCCATAAAAAGCGTACGCCTTGTGACGTTTATTATTCACAAATGCAAACTTGGAATTGCTTGAATAATGATATATACATATTACAAGAAATTTCCTAAATTAAAAATTGCCACATTTTTAATTCTCGGCTTTTTTTATTTTTTTAATAAACATTTAGATCAAAACTCTATTGGCCGCGTTTATAACTTTTCTAGCAGATGTTAAACAGCATATTAGGTTGTACGATGGATGACCTATTCAACTTTGCAGACGATAAATAAATTGAACGACAGGCTAACTTTGGCCAAAAATGGGAGCGTGGCTTCATGAGGCTTCGTTTTAAGGAAATATTATGATAAAAGAGTTGCTATTTAAAAAAAATACACACTACAAGCTACACATACATAAAATTAGCAAAACGAAAACGTGTGTAAAAGAAAAATAAATATATCCGGGTGTGTAAAAATTGAGTAAGGAAAGTTTTAGCCAAAGATGGCTCATGCCTAGCCTAGATTACTGAATTACTGACTAGATCTTGATATCGAGGACTTAACTAGTTTTAAAATGAACTACGAATCACACGGACAGAAATAGTACTTATCTTCGAATTGCATATAAAATATCAACACACATACGGTCTGAAATATAGAAATTTGTGACTAAATAAAGGTATGTTTATCTAAAACCGAATAAGTGTAGTATGAAATCTATTTAATACAAGCTACATCCTGTAAACTGGCTTTAGTAAAGCTCTCAACGTTATACACCATGCAAATCTAATTAATGCTTCTGAATATACAATGTATGGCACAGCCATGCAATTAATGCAGGTGGGCATCCCACGCAGGTTTCTATCGGGGCGGCTATGCTATCAGTTTATCATGAACGTATGTATAAAACTAAGAATCCGCGGCAGTACTGGCCGAGCCTCGGTCGCAGTCACACGTGTCGTTTACGATGCCAGTTAGACGGCAACACGCGATCGCGAAATGTAACTTTGTGAATTACTTGGTAAGTTTTAACGACTTTAGTTTGAAGGTGCTTTGTTCGAGGGTATCGGAATATTTCGTTGATAATAGAGTTTGTACGATAACAGGAGTAAAGGTGAACATTCTAAATAGGTAGTTAAGGATTGGTAAATATTTTTCAAATTATCGTGTGGGTAGATAGATAGATATTTTTTTATTGGACACAACTTAAAATTGAAACTAAAGGTACAATAAAAACAAAAACATTTTTGCTATATAGTGTGCCACAATTGGCGGCCTTATCGCTTAAAGCGATCTCTTCCAATCGGGTAATTAAATGATTAGAATAAAATTCATCATCATCATTAACAGCCCGTCTGCGTCTACTGCTGGATATAGGCCTCTCCCAAGGCACGCCACTTGACCCTTTCCTGGGCATCTCGTCTTATAAAATTAATGACATTCAATTGCGGCTTCAATCTTTTCTTTTCTATACCAGCCTGCTTGTTGTTTTAAGGACTGAATTTATTAATTTATTTCATTACTAGCACGTCCCAGCTTCGCGCGGGCTCTAAAATAATTTGAGTAAAGTGAAACAAAATATAGCCTATGTTACTCGGGTATAATGTAGCATCCCAACGGTGAAAGAAGTTTTGAAATCGGTCTGGCAGTTTCAGAGCCTATTCGCATCAAACATAGAAATAATCAAACTATTCCTCTTTTTAATATTGGTATAGAAAATTACTAAGTATATACGAATAGGTACGTAACGTACGTAAGAGATATGTGTGACTTAAAGATATTAAAAAAACAGCATTAGCTGTATTAACTCAGTTTCCAAATTCCTTTATTATTCGTTGAAAAGTAACAATAATAGCTGTATTAACTGTTACCCCTTTCCAAGCTTGTCGAATATAATACATTTTACCAATAATAAAACTGTCGAGTTTTCAACCTGGTTTAAAGTTAATTGAATTTTTAATAGGGCTAAAGGATCAAGTGTTTCCAATTTGTTTCACGTTCCAGCCGTTCTTCAATTATATTAAGTCTTAACGATATTTTGATGCGGAAGGCATTTGTAAAGACCCTCTTAGCTGAAGGATAAGACAACTTGAGCCTACTATTTATTTTCATAATAGGACCTAAAAAGGTTTAGTAATTCGTTTCAAAATGGTTTGCTAATTCAAGTAGACGCTTATTTACATAGAAAAAAATATTTTCAAGGTTCATTTAGGGATAAATAATAGGATTAAGGAAGACTTTTTGTTATGGGGCCACATTTCACACACAACTGGTTAACCCCATACTGAACCATTTCTAGTTCGCATTATGGTTGCTAGCACAACTAATATACTACATATACGTACATATTTATATACATACATACATATTTAACACCCAGACCGACAGCCAACAAATCTAGTTCAGCACAAAGATATTGGCCGTGCCGGGAATCGAACCCGAAACCTTCTGATTGGCAGTCCGGCATGGTAACCATTACGCCATCGAGGTCGTCAATTTGTTGGGTGTATAAGTTAACAAAAATATAAATATAAAGATATCCTAAATATTTTTACAATTAATTAATAATCAGACCAAGTTAATAGAGTACCAACATTTTCAATAAGGGGATTCCAACTAATAAAGTTTTTTATCCAATCAGTCCTAATATTATTCTGTGATTTTCTAAGAAGAAACTTCTACCTATTATTTATACGAATCTTATAGGAAATTATTATTTTGTATCTAAAGCTATAAATAATTATAATTAATGTCACGATTGCGTAAAAGTTACTCCATTATGCCCGGGTAGGCACATTCTTTATTGTTTTGTTCCTTAAAAAAGGAATAATTTATTGAAAATTAGAGTTCAGATTATTAGTTACTCGGAAGTTTTTTAATTTTTTTATTGGGCTGAATAATTGAACGCTTCAAATAATTCAAAGTTAAACGACTAATAGAAATGTAGAACCTAGAAGATACCCTGCAAAATATTATTTTATTGTCTTGTTTAAAAAATTTGTTTGAAAATAATTTTATACTAAAAATGAATATCTAAATTGATTCATTGTAAATTAAATCATAAGTTGCAATAAATTATTGTTTTAAAAATACTTTAAAATATAAATATATATTAAAATTTCACATAAAACTAAATCTACTCGTAACTTTCCATAAATCTTACCTAAAAATAAATAAACTAAAATATAATTAAACTGTTCCTTTGAAAACTTTCTAGGAGTGGAGGCAAATGTGCCTAAACTGCTCTTTACCAAAAAAATAATTGTTCCGTAGGTACCATTTTTGTATGGGAACCCCCCTCAGATACAAGATTAATTTAAATTTAATAATTTAATTTGATAGCTAATATATATTTTGCGAAAATTTAAAGTGTCTGGCATCTACCGAAAAAAACACGTTTATTGTTTGGGGACCCCTTTATTATTTTCATTTTTTTATTTTTAGTATTTGTTGTTATAGCGCCACAGGAAATACATATCTTGTGAAAGTTTCAGCTTTTTAGCTACTCGTATTACGGTTTCTGTGATACAGCCTGGAGACATACAGACAACGGAGTCTTAGTAATAGGGTCCCGTTTTTACCTTTTAGGTACGGAACCCTAAAAAAGAACATTCGTTACTAAATCAAACCAAACAGGAAACTTCACTCGAACATTTTGTTTATGAGCCATTTGATAAATTAACCTCTCACAATTACACAAACAGTAACGTTGCCAAAGAAAAACCAGTTAACAACATCGTGTTATTTAAATTAGTCGAAATACATTATTCAAATTCGAAGCCACAAACAACCGAATCACAGGCGCCCAAGTTAAGTTTTCCGAGGAAAAACCGAGGCCATTTGTCAAATGAGGCGAGTCAAGTAGCATTCTCTAGTCGACAGCGGCAAATGCGAGTAACCTCTGCAACTGGTATAGGTGGGAGAAACTGGCAGATTTAGTTACTAATCATGATCATGATGGTTAGTTAATATGATAAAGTTTTTTGTTTTTTGGTAAAATTCGATCAATTGTTATGAAATTTTAACCGGCTTACTAAAAGATACATTTTCAAATCGATTGATAGAATAGTTTTCAAGTCGATTTTTCACTTCATAATTGCGTAATTATTAACCGATTTCGATTTATTTGCTTTTTTCATCTGATAACAAATTATTTTTTTTACTTGTACGTTCTTGTAGTCTAATTTTTAATTGTACGTACAATTAAAAATTAGATAAATAACTTAAGTAAAAAAATATATTTTGTTATCAGATGTGTGTAAGTGTACACTTGTTAAACAACTATTACTGTAAAAAGGTTTAAAGGTGTGTTTATACTATACAATTTATTAGTAAAGATAATTAGACTTGGGTAAAGTAATTAAAAAAGCAAAACTAATGAGCTATTCGGGTACAGCAATTCTACGTTACGAAAAGGTTGCCTTAAAAATAATGATTACCAACTGGTAACGAAAAATGACATGCTCTTCTCGCCTATTTTCCGAATTCAGTTAAGGTACTTTCACTGGAATTTTACCATTTGCTACCTGAGGAAAATGAACATTTCATTTGACGTCGGTCTGTGGTTGAGCGATCGCTTCGTGTAAGGACATGATATGTGTTAGAATGAACAACGAACAAAGATCCGGGTGTAAAATAGTAGTTAAAGAATTTTTTAAATTATTTTATGGATTAGTAACAATGGAATAATGAAATATGTAAAAAGTCTACTGCAATTTAAGAAATATTTATCTGATTTTCATAAAATTTATGTGAAATTACCTAGCTTTAGAAATAATTAAATTGGCTAGAAATTAAGCAATTTATGTCAACACGAAGCCAAAAGTACTAGCTTACTAATAGCTCGTAGCTCCTGTAGCTCGGCTAGCTAAGGTGATCTACCGCGATCATTGAAGTTAAGCGACGTTTGATGCGGACAGACCTTAGATGGGTGACCATGAAAAAGACAGTTTAATAAGTGGCGTTTTCAACTGGATACTACTGTGGGTTGGATGACACGTTAATTTGTAGATCGGCTGTACAAACAGACGTGAAGCGACGTACAGAGACCTTCAGGCGGCATGAAAACTCTCGACAGCAGAGCTTAGCCACTTAGATCATACGAAGAAGAAGAACTTAAAACTCCGCAGTTCTAGTACATCACCTAAAAAAACTAGTCTGATGTAAACCAGGCATTTGTTGAAGCTGCCAGCTTTCATAAACATGAACATAAACATCTTCATGTATATATTCATAATCATCTTTATTTCCAAAAAGTTGTACATTTTTGTATATTAACACAAACTATGACTAAATAAGTACCTAATAGGCCTAAAAGTATAAAATATGTGTTAATGTACACTTAGTTGCTCCCTGAATCCCACACGAGGCAAATCCTGTGTTGTGGGATTCAGTGCCTTCCCTTAGCCTCTAGTTTCTAAGTATAACAATAACTTAAATAATTAAACATAAAATATAAATAAAAATATCCATCCATTAGCAAGCGGGTAGGGGTTTCAAACATTTCAGAATCATAATTAGCGGAGAAGTTAACAATAACTAGATATACTAGATAGACTAGATATAGATTTATGTAATAATATTAAGAATGTACTTGTAATATAGGCATATACATTTTAGAAATTAAGTAAATTGTAAATTGACTTGCCCAGTACGGCGTGATGCCGTAAGGCTAATAAATAATTTGATTTTGATTTTGATTTTTTTTGATAACTAGTCTATGAAAATCCTCTGGAATAAATACGACACTCTTTCTCGTTATACTTACCTGGGCTGACCGAAATAAAGTTTTTTTAGACGTACGTTATCTTTTAGAAAACAAGTCACGTACAAAATGGCACGGCGACAATAGAAGGACACTGATACTCCCGTTTGCGAAACGACGATTTTGTTGAATTAATCCTATTATTACCTAGCCTTTTGTGTCTGTTGTAAAGGTATTTGTTAGATTTTATTAAATTAAATTTACCTAGATACCTGGGACGAGCGAGCGGTTGCCGACAGGTCGAACGTCCCAGGTATCGCTGGATAGACCAAGTGGAGGAGGACCTGCACAATCTTCACATCATGCAGTGGCAGGAGAAGGCACAAGACCGAGAACAGTGGCGTCTCTTAGTATCGGAGGCTAGGATCCGATTCGGGTCGACGCGGCAACCCAGTTAGTTTTTTTTAATTTAGTTTAAAGGTTTTCGTACCTAAAAGATAAAAACGGAAACCTATTACTAAGATTCCGCTGTATCTCTGTCTGTCTGTTTTTTTTTGTCGTTCCGTCTATACTTTCTCCGACATTAGTTGTAACAGTCTGTCTGTCTGTATGTCTGTCTGTCTCCAGGCTGTATCTCAGAAACCGTAATAGCTAGAAAGCTGAAACTTTCACAAGATATGTATTTCCCGTGCTGCTATAACAACAAATACTAAAAATAAAAATAAAAAAATATTAAAGGGGGTCCCGATACAACAAACGTGTTTTTTCGTATTTTTTAGCTATATATCAATAACGAGAGCTGCTAGACTCTTAAAATTTTCGCCAATTATATAAATTTACAAGTATATTAGCTATCAAATGAAAGCATAAAATTTAAATAAAAATAATATTTTAAGGGACAACAATGGTACGGAACCCTTCACGCACGAGGCTACCTCGCACTTGACCAATTTTTTTTTTAGACAGATACTCTTACATTATACGGCTAGCCATGCTATCTCGGTTGACAGAGATAAAGTTTCCAATTGCCTACTAGATATAGATAAACTTCGTGGAAATCGGAAATCGTTAGTTCAAAACAAAGCAATATAATCCGTTCAGTTTGCGTTTCTAAAACCAACTTTGGCGTGTTGAAAACTAAACTTTGAAATGTGTGAAGAAATTCTAACCTAGTACAAAGTTCAAGTACTTCGGAAGTGTTCGAGAACAAAAACAACTTCCGAGGCGTGTGGTCCGTGAGTTTGCATTAAATTAAGTATATTATATGTAGTACATATTTATTACAAAATAGTTCGTCTACTACAATTATTTAATCGATGTAATAGTTTCATCGTATTGTGTTTATTGATTTCAATAAACACAAGTACTTGAACTTTGTACTAGGTTAGAATTTCTTCACACATTTCCAAGTTTATACTCTCGACTTAACGTTCAAAGAGTCAGCATCTCCTGATGATGCCTTGTCGTTAGGCGAAACACGTGTAGAGTTAAGAATTTCCGAATTGTGATAGGTAACGTTAATGTTAATTAATCTTAGTTAATTAGTCATAGTTAATTAATCTTAGTTAATTTTTCTTTTACTTGTCTTAATTTGGATTTCGGATCACAGCGGAAGTACACTAAATATTTAATTTTGTCTTCTATTTACAATGGATTTCCGCAAAGTAACGCCTGAGTCAATAGGTTATTATTGATTTCAGTTAAATAAATAAATAAAGTGTATCCAAGATACATCTCGGATTAATTCTTATCTTAATTTTGCATCCTTACTGGTTTCCTAGAAAAAACAGTGAAGTAATAAAATTGTTTCAAAAAACAAACAACCGACTTCAAAAACACAACTAAAAAGGGAAAAATAATTTTAAGCCTAAATCAAATCAAGAATATATAAATAGAATAGGAGAGTTTATTTCATGTACTTATAAAAAACTATTTGCAATTTTTAGTAATCCTGTATTCTATAAGAAATCGGTGAACATACATAAAAAATCCTCCTCCTTTTTGAAGTCGGTTAAAAATTGGCCAAATGCGAGTTGGGCTAGCGTAATTGTTGTACGAGAGCCCCATTAAATTGTAGTTTTAATTTCATACATAATTCAATATTCTGTGTAAACATTCACAGAGAGGTCTACCAAATATCGTCATAAAGATCGAAAAAAGTGTCTAGGAGTTACCGATATTGAAATATGGCAAAAAAAAAACCGTTTATTGTATGAGGACCCCATAATATATTTTGAATTTTTCTTTATTTCTTAAAGTTTCAGCTTTCTAGATATTATACGGTTTTTGAGATACAGTCAGGAGGGAGACAGGCAGATAGCAGAGACTTAGTAATAGGGTGCCGTTTTTTTTTTTAAGTATCCGTCCGTACCTGCCTGCCCTAAAAAATGACAATAATAATAAACTAATAACTATCGTCTTTTATGTGCACATTTGTGGAAAGTTTATATACAAAAATAGTTTCATTGCTATCATCAACAGTACACGCCGTCTTACCGCTTGGTCTTGCAAATGTCGGTATCGCTTTTTGACGTTACGATATCAAACACTGGTCTCTAGGAAACCACCCTATTGTTTACATAAACATCGTTGTAGTGACGTCATTCATTGCTATGTTCCGGCACTTTTTACTACACGACTTTTAAAGATATATACACTCTGTATTGCAACACAAAAGGAAATAAAAAACAAAGAAACAAAATAAACAACTTATAATTAGTATTACAAGTGGTGGCCTTATCACTAAAAGCGATCTCTTCCAGGCAACCAATGCATGGAGAGGAAATTACAATAAATAAGAAGGGGTGTTCAACAAAGAGATAAATAATAACGAAATACACCTACAAATAACCAATACATAATAGGACCTACATAAAATACATATACATAAGATCTAGAGCCTTACTGATAAAGAAATCAGTACTTATTTATTTGTATACGTGATTAACGGAATCGGCAACTAAACTTATAACCTTAGAAAAAATAAAATAAATAACAGTTATTTCAGAAGAAGGTCATTCTCATATATATCTAAACATATTCGTATAAAGTCTAAACAAATAGTTTAATCAATAATATAGCATGAATGTACATGTGTATGTAATGTTTATTATGTCAGCCAATGTATTTGATGAGGCGGTTTTATATCTCTTTTTTATTTTTACACATTTTACACACGGCTAGGTAATCCCATAGTAAACCATTTCTAGATAGTATTATGGTTGCTAACACAACAGATATACTACATATACATACATATTTTATATAGATACATATTTAACACCCCAACCGACAACCAACAAATTTAGTTTAGCACAAAGATATTGACCGTGCTGGTAATCGAACCTGGAACCTTCTGATTGGCAGTCCGGCATGGTAACCATTACGCCAATGAGGTCGTCATTTTCCTATAATAGAGCTACAGTTGTAAATTTGTATATTATTACTTCAATAAACTTATTCATATAGAGCTGCAAATAATTTTATATATTACTGCAAATAAAAATACCTAACAACGTATTTCCTTCCCCTTTCCTGTACAATATAGTATAATGTATCACTGAGAAACCTTTTATATTGCACCTGAATATAGCACCTTGGTCGAGAGTAAGTGCAGTGTTATTTTAGAAAAGTGAATCGTAAAGAACACGTAACTTCACTTGAGATGGATGATCGGTTGGCGATATTATTTCAAATACGAATGATAGAAAACACAGCATTAACCTGCAGTTTATGTATATACAAGTACAGTAGAAACTCGATTAGGCGGACTGATTGTTGTTGTTAGGCATTCGGATAATCGAAAGTATGAAGAAAATCGGCATTTTTTTATTTTCCGATGAGGAGCCGGTGCTGGTGAGGTGTTAGGCATTCGGATAATCGAAAGTATGAAGTAATCGGTTTCCTTTTTTCCGATGAGAAGCCTGTGCGAGCGGGTTGATGCCAGTTCTGTCCAACACGTTCATGTTTGCAAAAATACGACTTTGAACACACAATTGGTATGTAGTCCGGATAATCGCAAATCCGTATAACTGAGGGCCGGAATATCGAGGTACTACTGTATGTACTCGAATGTTTCTTGATTCTGGTCTAATCTTTAAATTAGACCTATTTCCTTTTGTCTGGTTGCATTCTCATTCGGCACACTTTTTTATCTACGATGATTAATATAATATGGCGCGACAAAACTGTTCTGATAATGTACCCAGAAGCCGGCAGTAAGAGCTTTTGAACTTAACATGAGAAACCCTACTAGTTCAGGCTCATTTGTTTTGTCTTGGAAACTTTTTCTCCATCAGACCTTGAATAGCACTAATCAAGGTCTAATGGAGTCAAGTAAGTATGGAGTAATGGACTAGTGTAAAGTGGCCATGGACATTTCTTAACTAAACAAAATAAACCCATCTTGCACTTGTGTGACTGTGACTAAAGTCTTAAATAAGTATGTATTCAAATCTAAATGTAACTTACTTACGTACTTTGATGAATAGTAATATAAACTAATGTATTCTTAATTTTCAAAATTTTTTATGTTTAATTTCCTAGCTACTTGTAAATTAAATTAATTATATTTTAGTTTGTAAAACTGGCATATGTATGGGGATAGTTTATTTTGTTGGGAGAAGAAATAATCTTCCAATATACAGTTTATACAACTAGTTTAGAAGCCTTTGGATTCCATATAATTTTGTTGTCAAATAAAATTATTTTGTATTTGTGTTTTGTGAAAAGAGTTTTTGAAACGATGATAGTTACGAGTATAGTGATATAGATACCAATAAAAGGTTGAATCAAAATGTGGCTTTTGTAAAAACTTTTCATAACTCAGACTTCAAGCTACTTTCTAGCTTTTTTAATTATCTTTTAAATGTATTCTATCTAGTTCACCTTGTAACCTTGTTAATATAACATGGCATGGAATAGATGAAACTATAAACATAACTAAAATATTTGTTTGTCAACTCCAAATTAAAACTAACTTGACTAATTTAAATTCCCATCCATAGGAAAGCCACAGGCTAGTTTTGCAATTTTCTCCCTCCGGAACACAAAACAAACAGGAATACTATGAGAGCTTTCCCTGCACTTCAGTCCCTCGGTTCATTTATTAAAGCAAGAACACCCACCTCCGGTTTCATCTCACATTGCGGTTTCCTGAAAATATTTCACAAGATAAGAGACATTCGCGCTCTAGTACGACGGCATTGTATTGCATCCATTGTTTGCAGTCCGGTCATTTTACTCTAAAACGGTGTCAAAATTCACTATCTGACACTGCATTTTGTCGTCTAAATCCGTTCTAGTTTTAGACCTATATATAAAGATATATATATATACCCGTAGATAGTTTAGTTAGACCAATGATTCAGGTACACCCCGTTGGTGTAATGGTTACAATGCCGAACTGCCAAACACAGGGGTTCGATTCCCGGCATGCGAGGGGCTTGTACGTAATTTTTAAAAAAATATTATGTTTTATATTAACGTTGTATCGTATTAATTGTTTTGATTTACCGATTTTGTAAAGTATTTCTATAAAATTTAATTTTGTAATCTTGTATTTATGAGTTTTATGTTTGCTTGCAATGAAGAAATTGTATTTATATATTTTTTCTCATGTCTGTGTGTCTCTTTGTTACCTCGTTAAGGCACGAAAGAACAGATCTAACTGATATATTTTACAATAAGATACTTTGAAACTAGAGAATGAACCTACAATAGGTTAAAATTTAATAACATATTAATTGATTAATTTAACTTCACCATTTATTCAGCCCCCGTCTCAACGTCCCAATAATGGTTGTACCAAATATGTTAAAATTTTTGTTTTAAACGCTGTCTTCGATCATTATGTTCTAAAACGTGAAAAATCAGAATTTTAAAAGCCAGTTTTACCAATTAACTGCCTCAGTTCTCACAATTTGAAATCTAAACTTTAACTATGCCACCGTAATCAGACCCCCAACCATGATTGATGAATTGTGGTCAAAAGCCTGTTTGTTGTGAAAAACGTATACTGTCACGTTTTCTCATCACTTCTCGTAAGGGCGATATTGACAAAGCCCATTTTAGCAGATAAGAGCCCGCAACAAAAGCTATTGTGTACCCACGTGACACCCACGTATGAAGGACATTTTCTGAACTTGTATGTAGAAGACCAGGATTAGAGTTTAAACCTTATTGAGCTACCTAAGGGAGTTTGGCTCGTGGGTAAAATGTGCGCTTTTCAACCAGACGGTCCCTGATTTGATTCCGACTCTACCCCAATGACTTGTTTTTCAAGTTATGTGTGGATTTGCACTCGCTTTACAGTGAAGAAAACATATTGAGGAAACTGATATGTTTGAGGACCACAATATCCGAAGACTTGTGTCATACCTCGTGGGAGAAGACCCCGAGTTCCAGCAATGGGTACATATAGTGGGCTGATTATCCTAATACTTACTTAAAATAAAAGTCTATCTTGAATACCGTTTATTTATAACCAACATAATAATAATATAAAACACTGAACTAAAACTTAACCTACAAAAGTCCAGGGGTAGAGGAAAAGGTGCCCAAAATGCTGGCAGCATTGCCACGTTGGATAGCAATATAAAAGCCAGCATTCTAGACAACCGAAATGTCTATCTTATATCTCAGTTTTCATTTTATGGCTTCATATCTCAAAACGACCATAACAGGCAGCTTAATGGAATGTCACTTAACTGAAAGCATTAACCTAACAAAGAATACTAAGCTCAGTTAGTATTAATTTACGATACGTTTAATGGTTAGGTGTTATAGCGCAGTTAATTCAATGACTGTTAAAATGAGTGGGACAGTAAATTAATATTCTGCTGTTGAGTGGCTCTTAAGTTTTATTTTAGTGTTGAAAGATTATTTATTGATCACGAGTTGCAACTACAATAGCAGGTATGCTACATGCGTGACAATATTATATTATTAATAATACATAAATAAATAATATCATCAAATAAAGAATGATGACTATTTCAAAAATACGAAAATAAATACTAACCCAAATAAACTGTACGGGGGACAAAGATGCTCATAACTCAGACAGCGCTACCGCGTTGGAAGGCTTTAACTGACTCTACGCTAGTTACTCGTACAAGTTAAAGCCAAAATAAAAATTCGTCTTCCCCAATGTAAAATTAAACTTATAGTTTTTTTTTACTCACTCAAGAGTGATATTGGCTAGCATTTCAAATAAGGAATCGATTCTTCTAATGAAAAACAAAAAAACAAATAAGTGGCCAAGTGTGAGCCAGGTCAGGTAATACCCCCCCCCCCCCCCGTGGGGCCCGCATTGTTGAGGCGAGGGGCTCAGTAACCGTGGCCTGGTCACCCACGGTGAAGCCAAGAGTCGTCGGACCGGGGTTGTCCGGCGTCCATTGCACTTCTGGTCCCCGAGGTGGTTGCGATGCACCACGTGCACTGGAGAGTAGGGAGTCATCCGTCATCCCCTGAGGAGGAGCCTAGCCTAGCCTAGCCGAGGTGGCCGGGATGGTGGGTTAATGCGAGAAGCGGAAGCTCATCCCGCCCTTTCTGGTGAGGAGGTCATCGTGAGGTTTTAGTCGGAAGTGATGCCCTTCTGGCATCGAGCCCGACATACCCCACCCACCTCCCCGGTTGTGGTGGGCATGCGTAAATGCATTTCCTCACGTAAAAAAAGATCAGGTAATATTATCTTAAACCGTGGCAATAATAAACATGTGTGTTTTAGGGTACCGTTAAATATTATTTAAAAAAATATTTTTTAAAGTTAATACATAATCAAATATTGTATGAATGTTAAGAGTTGAATGAAAGAGAGAATGTTTATTATGTACCAAATGTAAAAAAAAATATGGGCCCCCTTAATATATTTGTCTTTTATAGTAGTAAGAAAAATTCATGCATTTTGAAAATTTCAGCTAACACAGTTTCTGAAGTACAGACAGACTGGCTCAGGCTTAGTAATAAGTACCTGTTTTTTACTTTTTTGGGAGGGAGTCCTAAAAAGATTGTGATTGTTCGTAATTTTTTCTTTTTTGTACCGCGACGTTTGAAAAATATCTAGTATTCTGAATTGCAAATAAAACTTTTGTTACGTTCTTTACAACTTGCGTATTTGGCTTATCGTGGAGAATTGAAGCTCGGAGTAAAATGGTTATGTATTCTGGAATGGCTCATTTAGGAAGTCTTCTACTATCCTGATTTCATTTAAGAGCTTCAAGATGTGCAAGTGTGTAAACGAAGGAAACACGTAATGTCTGTTTTGTGTATCTATTATACCAAATAGTTTACTAAACTAATAAGTCAAATTTAGCAAAAATGCGTTGATTACTAAAATAACCAATGTTTGGCAAATTTTATTGTGAAACCGTAAAATTGTAACACGGTAACCAATGCGTGTGGAAATAGGTTCTATGGGAGCAAAATTGCATGTTTTGAAATATTTAAAATCAGCGTAAATAATAGGGCTTTGGTTTTTTTTTTGTTTTGTAATCTTTAATACAGTGTTAATAATCGTTAGGCCTAAAAATAAGGACGACGATATTTCGTTAGTTAATTTATATTATCAGGTAGCTGTTAGACACTTCAAATTTCCAGAAAATATAAAAATTTACATTATATAACAAACATAATTTTTAAGTAGTTTTTTACTCTATCTTTGCAACAATTTTGTGACATTGTCAGTTCGCCACTGCGTGAATGAGATGAAAATACCACGTCGCCATTTTTCCATCTTGCCAATTTTTTTTTGGACTAACGGTAACTACTCTATTTATAGAATGTCATTGTATGGAACATATTTCTATAGAGCTCGAAAATCGCCGGTCAGCGCGCAATTTCACGGACGCTCACAAAGGCATCGACACTGCGAATGCATTCCATAACACGTGCCAACACTTTACAGCGTACATAGACAGGCTTGATTAAGGCTATTCATTGTTAAATGACTCCTAAAACGACCAGCTTTTACGCCTGTGTTGTCAATTATTTTGTCGTTTTGTTCAGATACTTTGTTAAATAAATACATACAGAACTTTGATATACTTTCAGGTATGGTTACTTTTTGTTCCCTTGAGATATTGTGTCTAGTAGCATATACTGATAAATGGCATATTAGCGCCTGTAGATCGGCTTACTAAGGTGATCTGGAATCGAGGTTAAACATCGTTCGATGCGGAATGTCTTTGGATGGGTGACCATGCATAAGACTGTCTTATAAAAAGTGGCATTTTCATCTATTACCTATCTAATTTCTTAAGCTTAATTTTTCAATGCTAATCTTCTTACTGGGTTTTTGTGAGTAAACATTTAACAAAAAATTATATGTAGTTTGTGAAATATAAATTGTAGGTGTACCTTTAAATACAATTCGTGGATAAATTTGTGAACAATGACAGTCTGTTCTATTTCATTTGTCATTCGATACTGAATAATAGAAAAGGTTTTATTCAATATTTCATGTGAAATTCTCTGTGAATTTCAAGCGAAACGTATACCTAGGTGAAAACGGCCGGGAATATCACGACAATAGACACAAAATAGCATTCATTCAGTAATTGAATTTTAACATGAGGGAAAATTCAAATTGCTATTTCGGTATATACAAGGTAATGTTACTAAAAATAATTTCATATTAATATTATAATACCAATTTTATCCGATTTCAAATAAGGAGGAGGTAAATAAAATATTATCAAATAAAACGTTTATTTAGTTCACTAAATAAAATGGTGTCCACTAATTATTATTAATTCGTTTATTTCAGGTTAATCCTTACAATTCAAACATATTATATAAATAAAATACAATACAAATAAATAAAATCAAATTAAATAATAAAAAAATCGAAATAGTATTCATAATTTTTCTTCCGTCACAATTCTCAGTCATATAAAATCTGTGGCTAATGTATGGACATTTTTTGGAAAAAAATTACCTAAATTCTATTGTACAACTATAAGATGTACCCTGTGCTTTATTGTAGCACAAGAGCTGTTTTGTGATATGAATCTTTAAATACATTATTTTATTAAAAAAATGTTTTTGGTCTCATTTTCTTTTGGTTCCAAAAGTGAAAATAATCTATTATGCTTTTTAGTAAATTGAAATTGGTTTTCCAATTTTGAGTTTTATACATCTTGTGATATATAAATATGGCACAATATACGCTTATTCCTAAACTCATAAAAATCAATTCAATCAGAAATAATTTCACTGTAATCACTGAACTTTCAACAAAAACAAACGAAGAAAGTCAATGTAGATCAACGCGCAAGCAACTACGAATAACAAATTGGAAAATACTTACCGGTTCTTTATTTTCTTCTCTTGCTTGTTGGAACTTTGGATCGGTATAACCTTTAAACAACTTTAAGTAGAAACTACATAGTTTTAGTAGATTGAGATAAGAAATAAGTTTTTATTTTGGTGTTACTTATAAGTTCGATGTGTCTCTGTGTGTCTGTCTGTGCATAAGCGAGTATGGCTCAGTAAAAGCGAGCGTGTCTGGTAATAACGTCTGCTTTTCAATCAGGCGGCCCCTAGTTCGATCCCAGCTCTTCACCAATGACTTGTTTTTGACGTTATGTGCGGATTCGCACTCGCTTTACAGTGAAGGGAAACATCGTGTGGAAACCGGCATGTTTGAGGACCATAATTTCCGAAGACGTATATCATCCGCCAACCCGCACTTGACCAGCGTGGTGTGTTATGGCCTATATCTCTCTCCTCGTGAGGGAAGGAACCGAGTCTCAGCAGGAACGTATAGTGGCTGCATATGCATATGCTGGGTGTCTGTCACAGCCAGACGGCTGTGGTACCGAACGGATGGACCGATATGTTTTGTTAATATGTGTTAGTCGAATTTTTTTTTTGGTATTTTTGATGAAAATCAGTACACGATGGGCCGCCTTAAAGCCTTAATTTTTAAATTGTTTACCAACTAGGTAGGTTACAAATAGTTTTTTTATATATGCTTGTTTTCAAAGTTGTACTCCAATTTTTTTCTCATTCGTGAATCTATTCTAAGTCTATTAATGGTCATTCATAGACTTTATCAATTCTCTTATCATATACAACCTAAAGATATTCAATAGTAGTGTATCATATTGGTGATTTACTCTGACTTTAAGAATTATTTGGGTTTTTATCTGTAGTTTTTATGCCACTTTACAACATATTCATGTCGTTTTAACAATCAGTTATCGTCAAATGTCATCTATAATGGAAACTGTGAAATATTTTAGGTTTAGATATTGTTATTTACATTTTGAACAGAAGATATCGTTGTAGACAGTCCCGTGGGCAGTAATTAATTGAGTTGAACAAAGACACGACAGATTGCACACTTGTTCTACTGAAATGTTTATTTATAGGAGTAGCATAAAACATGTAATGTTATAATTTATATGTATTTAGTAAGTATTGTACTCCACCTCTACTGAATATTATTTAACTATTATTAAAGATTTATTGGTCACTACGTACTATGTTTATAATAATATAAAGATGAGTTAAAATAATTATAATATGGGCTACTTTTCGGACCAACACCATTTTTTTACAGTTAATCGATGTTACGGACGCAAAATATTTGACCACAAAACTTTGATCAAATCTTTTTTGTTTTTTTTTTTTAAATTTTGTGTTTCTTTGGCGATTAGACCATATTATTCAGATTTCTGAGATCACAAAAGCCCCCTTTTATTTAATTCAGAGTTAGTCAGGCCACAGAAAACTGTGACTCAGATAGATTAAAAATTCACCGTAATGTTTTATTCTCTTGATAATCTTATATGGAAAATATATAATTTTTTAAAATACATTTTAGTTATTAGTTCACACTTAAACTGTATTTATAATTTTATCAGAAACAAAATTATCTTTGATGAGCCATTACCCTAAGAGGCACATATCGATTAAATTTTGTATCACCTGTCCAAGTTAAGAATCTAACTTTGCATTGAATGGCATCATTTGATATTCCCTGTTGATTTTGCTAGTTCGCAAACAAGTTGATTGCAAATACCAAGAGCCCTGTGGCAGTGACGCATCGTGCGGTCAAATAAAGCAGCACTTGATGGCATTATTACGCCATTTGGTGCTGACCAAGATAAATTATATGACCATTATCGGAGTGCAATTTTTGCAATAGATTTATGTCTCAATCGATTGACAAAATTATTAGCACTAAAAATGAACTGATATGGGAGTAATTTAAAATTGATTATTTTATATCATTTATCTTCTTCACTTCATTGGGTCGTTCTCATTTTGTCTGTCACTTTGAGTTATGAAAATTGATATGGTGTATTTTTTGTTGTACGAGTACATTGATTTATTATCGATAGTGTTGCAGCTACATCAATGGTTATAATTGATGTCTGTTCACAGTATCATACATTTTATACATTTGATTTTTATTATACGCGCCTGCAAGCTACGGCTCGACAGATAAAATAATTTAAAAGTACTTAAGTACATTATTGACAATTTTATTTATCCTAATATTAATGAGGGTGTAAGTCAGGATGTTTGTACCTATTAGAACAATATATAACTACTTACTTATTCACGACATTTCCGTTGGGCTAAATAAATGGCGACGACGATTAGACAGCTTAGCCTCCAAATAAACACATACTCTACTTTTGTATCCGATTAGTGAATAAAATAGCGGGGTGCAGTTGGTAATTTAGTAAATTAGTATAACTATTCAAATTGGAAAACTGACTTAAATTAAAAAAAAAGTTAACTAATTTCGTTGAAATACATATGTATATATGGGGCCATTATGAGAGTACTGTGTAAACACTATATAACGACACTGAAGGAACTGTGCATTTTATGACGTTATTTAGAGTGGTCGTTAAATGGAGATAATGTATCATTGTATGGAATACAACCTAAACCAATTAAAGCCAATTGATTTCAACACCTTAGAGAGTTTGTCGTTAAATCGAGTGACGTTACATGGAGTTTACACTGTCTTAAGTATATCCTGTCCAACAAAAACAGAATTTTCAAAATCAATTCGTACATTGTGAACTTTTCAATGACGAGGTAACAAACAGAAACAAAAACACAAAGTCGAATTATAACTTCTGTTCTACTTTGGCAGTAAATAAAAAGTCAACGCAATTATATATCGGTAATATATTTTAATTCAGAATTCAATGAAGTGCCCGTATTAATATTTATACGTTTTCAATTTATCTGATTCCTATTTGGTTTTATTCGACATGTTTACGTTTTAAACTTTAATTAACTTCACTTGCGAGTTTATAGATAGCGCTGGTCGAAATAAAGCAATTATTTAGTCTGAGATTTAAGAGCGCAACTATGTCTGAACTAGTCTTAAGTTTGAAATTTATTTTTATGCAGTAATTTCCACATAATTGAGTTTGAGCAACGTCCCTATTATCGAGATAGATCGTGCAATAAAAATAATGGAATGATAGAAAAATCATGATTGTAGGGCTCTTTTATAGATTTTAAAATGCTAGCATGTTATAAATTTTACGGATTCGTTGGCGTAATGGCCATACCATTCCGGACTGCCAACCCGAGGGACTCGGGTTTGATTCCCGGTACAGGCAACATCTTTGTGGTGAACTAAATTGGTTGGCTTTCGGTCTGGGTGTCAAAAATGTATTGATATACAGTATTTTTGTATTTATTTGTAGTATATCAGTTGTGTTAGCAACCATAATACAAACTAGAAATGGTTTAGTACGGGGCTAAACAGCTGCGTATGGAATAAGTTAGTAATTTAAAAAACATTCAGCTTAAGAGATACAAACTTTCTAGGTTAAAGAATGGCCATACCATAGCTTATCATTTACTGCCTTACCTGGAAGTATGAAACTAATTCTTCTCTAAGGCACATTAATACAGTAAATAAGTAAGTTAATTACTATATTTTTTGTAAAACTCAGTTCAAATGCTATGTGACTTAGGTCGTAACGTCACAAGGAACGTTTTTAAATTGTACCAAATGTCGCTTTTAACGTCAGGATCCATGTTGCATACCATTTGAAATAGTTAGATTTGTCACATTTCATAATAAAAAAATCTAATATAAACTTGAGTTACTTTAATAAATATAAAATTAAGTACAAAATTAATACAATTTATTCATGTCAAATATTTAAATCTAACTAATTAAAATACATTGGTTGATCCCAAGTCAAAACGTAAGCCTACGCGTTGTCAAAAATGCCACCCGAAAAGCTCCCTGTCCAAACGTGCCTATTATAGCGGCCGCGCTCCCGCGCTGAATGGTTATCGACACTTGCTGTGTTAAAAGCCACCCAGCTCGGAAATCATGCCCCTTATCCCTCAATCGTGAACCAATATCTGCCTTAAGTTAACTCAAGTTAATAGTTATTTTTATTTAATGTTAATGTACAGACACAGTGTACAGTATCCTGAAGTTTGTGAAGAATGAATGAATGTTTTACTTTTTATAAAAAAAAAGTTCAGTAGTACAGCTTGGCTTTGACCAGGAGGACGCATTACCACACATGTTAGAGACACTCTGATCTAAGGTGTGGCATGTCTAGTCTGGAAATACTGACTCTATAAGGGTGCCGGAATACACACGTGCTTGGCGCCAGACTTTTCAGCTTGAGGTTGGTTGTTTGTCAGACGTGCTTTAGAAAACTCTCTACCACATACCTCTCTAACTTTTTTTTTATACGCTTTATATTAGCCTCACCTGTATGTTTGTATGTTTGTAACCGACTTCTTTGGGTGCGATTTTGACCCACTTTAAACGGCCAGATTTCGTTGAAACTTTGTAGATTTATTGAGGACTGATGACAATGCACTAATTTGATAAAATTATTACATTTTTTTGTATTTTTGTTTGTATGTTTGTTTGTAACCGACTTCTTTGGGCGCGATTTTGACCCACTTAAAACGACCAGATAAGCGTGTTTTTTAGTTTTTTTAAACTACTATTATTTTGTAATATTACACGTGATACCTAAATCATGAAAAATGTTATTAAACAAGATACGAGTCTGTCTAGACATCATCTGAGAAGCTAATCCGAGGCAAACATCCCTCAAAACACAACATTAGCGGCCTCCATATCGGATAAGCTTGTCATAAGTAACTTACTAAACATACTAGCATCGTACCCTGGCATGACTTGACTTAGAAGCTCGCTCGGAAATAGGTTATTATGCCAGGAAACAACAAACACAACTAAATTAATACATATACAGATACTAGCTGACCCGGCAAACGTTGTTTTGCCTCACTTAGGGGTATGAAAAATAGATAGTGTAGTGACACGTTCGTAGATTTACCATAGCAGCGCCATCTATTGATTACTTACTCAACCCAGTCGAAAGGTATCGACATCTGTTAGAATCATTTGGAGTTAACAGATAATTGTGACTGTCAAATAATAACAGACAATAATTAGCAATAAATTAAAATTGCGACTATAATATGAGATATAAACTATCTCTCAAGTTGGATTGAACTGCACATGGTGTGCGAATTTTATTATAATCGGTTCAGTGGTTTAGGAGTCCATTGAGGACAAACATTGTGACACGATATTTATATATATTAAGATATATGAAAACACATTTCCTGTCACAAGCCGGCTTCAACTCAGCGTGTACTTTTTTTTTATTTCTTCTTTTTTTTTGGTTTGCTTTGGTTGCTATTCTATTTCTTCTCTTTTTCTCTTCATAAACGAGTATTTTGGAATAAAATGGCACTATTTTGTAATGTCTATTTATACGTCTTATGTTTTTTCACCATCGATGCAAAAACGACGGTATACTGTCAGTTTGACGGGTGTGTGCTTGTATTTATAATTATTTATTCATTTGTGTTTTTTGTGTCGCAATAAATAGTTTCCTTTATAAAACACTTTAAGCAAGCCTACATAGATGCCATGCAAACTTCCTCATAAAGTAGCGGAAATCACACTCTACAAAAATAAGAACCTCTTCCATTTACATACAAATAAATATACATATGTAGCATGTGCTACATTTGACATTATGGTAATTATGACCATACATTCTTATTCTCAAGGTCATAGTCTGAAATAATACTTAGAAAGTAGCGCCTGTAGCTCGGCTAAAGTGATTTGACGCGATCATCGAAGCTAAACAACGGTCGATGAGACGGTGTTTAGATGGGTGACCATGCACAATACTGTCATTATTAAACCGGCAAATTTCAACTGTACTCTACCGTAGGTAGGGTGATACGTTAAATTGTAGGTCTCAGCTGTTAGTCTAAGTACAAGCAGTCGTCAAGGCAATTCAGAGGCCTTCGCGTGGCTTGAAAAACTCTCGACACCAGAGCTTGGCCACTAAGCTCAATAATAAGAAAGGATGATAACAGAAAATCACAACATCAAATTGTAGTATCACATGAAACAAAAACAACTGAATTTTTCTAAAATAATTTACAAAAACAAACAAACTGATTTTTCATAAATCTTACTATAGAAGACAAGATTCAAGTGATGAGATAAATTGGCTTTTTCTTGCGTCCTTGAACTGGGTAATAATGAGCTGCTTGTTGACGATGTGTTTGGTTGTAAGATTGATGTCGCGTGGATATATTTACGTAGATGAAGCTTTAAATAGCTTGACTTTTCTTTAACAGTTCACTAACCAGGGTTATTGAGAAAGACTGAATTAAGGCAAAACAATACCAACCTGGGGGTACTCACTACTATTCTGTAGAAACCGATGTAGCCAATCGTACATCAAGTTACAATTGGGAATTTCATTAATTACTAAACATTAAAATTAAGATTTGCAATTTGTTCAACGAGTAAGTTCTAATGTTCAATACTAGGTCAACGTCGTGTGTGAAGATATAAACATTTTCAATGAAATCAATAGATTTTCAGTCCTGGGATATAAAAATTTAAAATAAGCAAAACACAGCGTTATGGTTGTTGAATTTCGTTGTGGAAAATTTGCACAGCGATAGAAAATGTTTTGACGTATTGATAGTATTGTTCACAATGATATTTACATTTCTAAAAGTAGAACCAATAACATGACATAAAAGAAGATTATTAGGTATAGTCATTAATATTTTTCACATATAACGTCAATAATAAAAAAAATATTAAAGTAAAAGATCATTAATTAATTCATACAGTAACAAAATTTAGCTCGTCCATAAACATATGAAAATAGAAAAAAAAATGTGAATAAAAAAATATAAGTATCCACGACCAAGAAATTTAGACAACAAAATTATTTTCTCTTTGTAACAAGCTGTTGCAACGCTTGACAACTTAATCGATATAAATCTGCCAAATTCTAAATAAATTAAAAAAATCTTGGAAACCTGCCCCCTTTATTGAGTCCCCTAATCCTACCCTGTCATTCACAACCTACGTGTATCGGAAAATGTGTTTTGATTCCCTTTTATAGCATCCAAGAATGTCCAAGCTTACGTGTGGGCTTATGTTAGTCGATTGCTTTTGAGTAAGAGAACAGTTATCTTATCTTATTTTTTTTTTTATACTGATTGGGCTTGCGTTTAAGATCACAACTCACCTGATGGTAAGCGATATTGTGATCTTAGGTGGAGCGCGCTTTCCCAGAAGAAACCGGTTCACTCGTGCCATGAAAACCAATAAATTAATAGTATTTCGATTTTAGAAACAGGGCGTTTGGCTGTGAATTCCACACCTTGTTCACATGTACATCTCAATTACAACATAGTAAAAACAAAAATAAAGTTTTTATTTTATAAATTTCTTTCCACATAAATTTCTTTTAAATCCAACTTAATATGATACAGGTACTGCATATACCTTAGTAAATATTTCCTCTATTTTGTTACGGGCAATATTTACTATTTCTCTAACTAAAAACGTTGACGACGACCTCGTTGGCGTAATGGTCACCATGCTGAACTACCAACCAGAGGGTCCCGGGTTCGATTCCCGGCACGGCCAACATCTTTGTGATGAATTATATACGAACTTAGAGATAACAAGAAGAGAACAAGTAAAATCTAAATACCACAATTTTAATTAAAGTAAGCTCACCATCCAGGCTGTCGCTGCGGGGCTGAGTTCCCAAGATGCTGACAGCATTGCCCCGTTGAACAGCTAAACTTAGTTTTTGTAAGAAATAGCCGACAGCTCTTGGATCTCTAGAAGCGAGGACCACCGAAAAGTGAGTGTTAAATATTTATGTATCAATATAAAATATTTATATACGAGTATGTATAAGTACGTATATCGGTTGTGTTAGCAACAATACAAATAAGAAATGGTTTAGTATGGTGCTAACCAGCCGTGTGTGCAATATGTTAAAAAATACATTTATTGTTAATTTAAATACAATTCCATCTTGTCTTATCAAAATGTCTTCGTTAGTAGAAAACATTTCCTAGTCTCAAACCAATCAAACTTGGTCTAGAGTTCCTAGAAAACAGAACGAAGTCAAAAGAAAATACAGCAGTTCTGTTTTTTCAAGCCGTTTCTAGGTATTTTCATTAACTGTACCCAGCTATCTAAAATATAGATAATGTGTAGTGCGCTTTAATTGAAAATCTCTTAAACAGGTCAGTGGATAGTAAATATAGTAAGAGCATGCATACGTCATGAAATTTAATATAATCTAGCGAAACTACCTAGAATTATATTATTATACATATTTATCGTATTAACGCCATTAGTACACCTACGCATTCGCATGCGGCAGCGAGTCTTTGCGAAACAGTTACGGTAGCAAAACTTCGGCGGAACGATTCGGCGGATTCAAAACAATAAAAATATAATATTGTATTTAGTATAATTATTTTCTCACTAAAAATCCCGATTTTAACCCGACTTCCCCAACAACAACCAAAAGAATGCTATATTTTCTATCTTCTTATTAAATTCCAATAAACCATCACCTAACGAGCGGACGATAGCAAAACAAAAGAATAACGACATCCATCGACTTGGCACCCTAGACTTGGAACGCAGATATTAATCACCGCCAGCTACTGAGGAAAACTCACAGTTTTTCCAGCATAATAAATAAGATCTCAAGAACCCTCCAAGGAATTAGCCCAGATTTTATCACTTCTCTTTTCGGTTTGGTAAATACATGATTGATTGTTCACCTACTTGGTAATTACCGTTTCGTCGCGGAGACACTGTTAGCTTTAGAGAGATAGGCCGTTGAGGGAAATTTGAGTATGATCCACGGTCATACATAATATTATGTTCTTCTATGAAACAGGATAAGAAATAAATCCCCTTGTATTTGATATCCAAAATCGTATCTATCTTGTTAAATAAACGTTATTATTATTTTCTAAAAAACTCACGACGCCTTGTATTTAGACAGTAAGGATTTACGATATAACGTGTCTTACGTCCCTCGGTAGTGCTCAGATAAAAATGGCATTTGTTTTGCATGGTCCTTCGTCCAAAGTTAACTTAGGTTCTTGCATCACCTCCGTTTAACTTAGTCACACTGAAGGTACCTTCTATTTATAACTCTTATATTTAAGCTAATTACCATCTTTAAGCTTTGACGTGATAATTAAACATCCGGTTTTTAATAAAGATGTCAGCCCTTATACGCTATGTTAATAAAATATCGTACTTGACTGACGTTTTACATTCTTACGGTATTACGTACGAAACAAAATGATAAATTACTGTATCACACACTGTATTAAGATTATAATGCTTTAGGTTCGTTCTAATTAAAACAAAAATGAACTGAATAATACATTATTAATACGTAACAAGCAGTTTTCCTTTCCCGTTCAACTCAATTCTATGATTTGAGAAATTGAGTGGATAATCTAAGTAATATTATCCATTCAGTTCTGGAGAAAGAACCATTTACACAAGTAAATTTAGATGAAATTGGGAAATGTTCCAATGATGTAACCCAATATTCATCAACCGTCGAAAATTAAAATAAGAATGCGCTATAAAGTTTTTAATATTTCTCGCAGATCGCATAAAAAGCCACAAACAAAATCTGATTTATCGTGTGAAAACGTGGTTTCTGTTGACAACATAACATTAACCGAGAAAAAATGCTAACGAAGACATAACAAGAGTCATCTAAATCATTCGAAATCATCGCGACCAACCTGAAAGTGCAATCTACTAATACTAAACGGAACGAAAATAGTTGTCAGTGGCGCCATGATCCTACAGGGTTATAGAGAGACAAGTAACAATCTACGATATTATCTATTTATATATACATACGTTGGATCGGCCGGAGGTTTGTTGTCAGTTGGCATATCTGACATGATAGGGCGTGCAAATTAAAACGTAGTTTGTCCCTCCAGTATTTAATTTAGGCTTTTTAAGAATCAAATCACAATAAACTTTAGCAATAATCACGATGTAAATGGATATCGAAATGTGATGGACGCGGCTCGTCTGCTTAGCGCATTATTCGAAAAGTGCTTCGATCAACCGAAATGAATGAACAACTGCCAAACCGATTGAATGAATGAACCACAGAAAAAAATAATTGGGTGAACGTCCATCATACCGTTCGCAAACAATCATCGGTGTTGCTATCTTACGGAATCGATTCCACCCAAGTACTCACTAGATATTTTGATATCAGTCATATTAATTTAACTAGCATCTGTCATCGGGGCTGTAAATTACGTGTGTGCAAAAATACTACTTCCTCATTTTACGTTTTCATTGAACTCCATATAAAACACCATATAGCCCTGTACAGCTATTTTCACTTACTAGAATATTCCGTAGTGCAGTTATCTTTAACGATGGAAGCTTCGAAAGTAATCATCAGGGAATGCAGTCTCAACGACGCAGCTCCACGGGATTAATTTGGTATAAAAAATAACAACTGCGTCTCGTAAAAAGTGGATGGTACTAATCTTGGTTATTTTAAAAATTGCGGATTAGGTAAACAAATGTGGTGAATCTTTTTTCTCTTTTAATCTAAAACCTAGACGATTGGATATTATATTATTCTTTACTTATCTTTTCATTTACTAAATAAGAAAAAGAATATTAAATAACAATGTAGACGATGGAAGAAAATCTGAAATACCTATTTAGTGTACTTCCGCTGTGATCTGAAACCAAAGTAAGAAAAGTACAGAAAACATCATAGTTGGTTTCAGATCACAGCGGAAGTACGCTAAATGTTTCTGATTTTCTTCCATATACAATGGATTGCTACTTTTTCTTTCAAAACTTAACGCCTGATTCAATAGATTACTAAATACTAAAAAATATGTCTAGATGAAGGAGTGTAATTCCTTCTTCTACCATAAGCCCAGCAATTTGAGATTATAAATACTAGACTCTAATACTTAATGAAAATGAGGAACTTTTTTGAAGGACCAAGTACAAGCACCTATTCAACCTCGGTGTTTGATAAAAACGGCATTTTACTCAACATTTAAGGGGCCTTTTATTTATTTACAAACCTAGGCCAGAAAGCAAGATCACTTGACATATCTACATTAACATTTTGAATTGTTTCTCAAGCCAGACGTTAACATTACGCAAGAGATAACTTTCCAACCAGGTAGACCGAAAAAAATCTTCCTAGCGCAAAATTTACCTATTCCGATGTACAAAGAAAATGCTTACAATATTTTCCGGAAAAAATAACAACCATTAGCAAAAACATCATCTGGTACGAAGTATTTGAAATTCTATTGTCTGCTAAAAAAAGGCTATTAAAGAATAAGGTTTTGTAATAACTTAATGATTGAATGAAATTTCGTCTGAAAACTTTAATATTTTGCATTATTCGTGAATATTTTTCTCGAAAGTATGAAGTTTTTGTGAAGGGAATTTCGCGGTACTTTGGTAATTGTTATACGTCTTATGGTACATAGATATAATGTAATGCATGCTATTTTGTGTATCTAAATGATTTTGGTAATTAAGATGAATTTAAGTGAGTTTTAATTAATTATTACTTATTTTTTTTATTTAAGGTGTATGTTATGGTTTATATTTATATGTTTTGCTTTGCTAATATTGCACGCCTAAAGGCAAAGATTGTGAGGGACATAATTTAAGGAACTTGAAAACCCATATCGGCAATAAATGATTTGAATTTGAATTTGCAAGTAAACGACCCAACAGATAAACTTTATATGCATTTAATTAAGTATGTATGTATTTTATAACTGTTCTCATCATCTTCAATAAGCATAGTGTTTCGATATCAGGCTTACTTAGAATTAAACGTATTTTTTTAACATACAACCCTAAACTTGATCATATCAAAAAACTAACGTAAGCACCCAATAAATACATTAATCATTATTTGTTTAATTGAAAAGAGAAATTCACACAAAATTATTTATAGGATTTAAAAGAGAACATTTTCACTTTTGAAACATAAATCGTTAACGCTCGACGCTCTAGTTGCCATTTCTCTTTGTATTAAATATAATTTTAACACACTCCTAGTCCTATAAATCATAAACAACGTGCTACAAAAACAATACTACACCAATTTCATGCGAAAAAGGCGAAATAACGGGTTCTAGATTTTTTAAATATTATAAAAATGTTAGTAGTTAGTTTTTAACCGACTTCAAAAAGGAGGAGGTTATATATTCGACGTGTATGTATTTTTTTTTTTTTTTATGTATGTTCACCGATTTCTCAGCCATTTGTGGATCGATTCTCAAAATTATTTTTTTAATTGAAAGAGTATGGTTCTGAATTGGTCCCATTGTCACCAAAATAGGATCTGATGATGGATTCCTAGGGAAATCGAAGGAAAACCTAAAAAGTTAGGTTATGTTTACGCCCGAAGAGAGATTCACGCTCGTTCGGCTGTACTGATATTCTTGAAATTTAAGATGAAAATAGGTAAGACTATGTGTTAACACATAGGCTACTTTTTATCCCGAATATAATTACTGTTCCCGTGGGATGCACCAAATAACACATAAATCTTTATAACTTCTTCACGCCCGAACACACTGATTTCGCTTAAATTTGATATGGGGGTAGACTAGACCTTGTATAACACGAAGGTTACTTTTGATCTTAAAAGTCATTGCTATTCCCTTGGGATACCCAAATAACTCGATAACCTATTTCACTTCTTCGCGCTCATACGGCAATACAGATTTCACTCATGTAAAATTTGATAATATATTAATAGACTAGACACTCGAACGGATAAAAAAAATATTTACGGGCTCGCTTCGCTAGGAGTTATCCCACTTCGTTCGACTTTCCCCCAGGATGTTTTGGGCTTATGACACTCCAAATATTATATAATTTGTGCTGCTTTGGACTTCTTTATGCTCAAATGGTTTGAACAAATACAGTGAAAATTTTCGCGCTCGCTTCGCTCGCGCATTGCCCGATACGCTCGCATCCAGCTCGCTTCGCTCGCCCTTGGTCCTAGTACGTTTTGACACAACAAACATTATGTTATTTGTGCTGCTTTGGACTTCTTTATGCTCAAACGGTTTAAAGAAATACGGTGAAAATTTTCGCGCTCGCTTCGCTCGCGCATAGTTCGGGTCGCTCACATCCGGCTCGCTTCGCTCGCTGTTGGTTCTAGTAAGTTTTGACACAACAAACATTATGTAATTTGTGCTGCTTTGGACTTCTTTATACTCAAACGGTTCGAACAAATACGGTGAAAATTTTCGCGCTCGCTTCGCTCGCGCATAGCTCGCTTCGCTCGCATCCGGCTCGCTTCGCTCGCAATTGGTTCTATTACGTTTTGACACAACAAACATTATGTAATTTGTGCTGCTTTGGACTTCTTTATGCTCAAACGGTTCGAACAAATACGGTGAAAATTTTCGCGCTCGCTTCGCTAGCATACAGCTCAATTTGCTCGCAATTGGTTGCCTGCCTGGTATACGCCAGAGGTTTTTTGATCGTGAAGTTTATTTGGCTCTCTATAGCTAAAACTTAAAAAATATCATGACTAACCACTAAAAATGTAAAAATAAAATTGTTTTAAAAAACAAAGAACCGACTTCAAAACACAACTAAAAAGGGAAAAATAATTTTAAGCCTACATCAAATCAAGAATAGTTATATAAGTAGAATCGAAGAGTTTATTTCATGTACTTATAAAAAACTATTTACAATTTTTATTAATCCTGTTTTCTTGAAGTCGGTGCCATCTAAGAAGAACAATTTAATGTTTGTTAAAAAACTATTTTCAATTGTCTTTCTTTGCTGGCACCGACTCCAAGAATACAGGATTCATAAAAATTTAAAATAGTTTTTTATAAGTACATGAAATAAACTCTTCGATTCTACTTATATAACTATTCTTGATTTGATGTAGGCTTAAAATTATTTTTCCCTTTTTAGTTGTGTTTTGAAGTCGGTTCTTTGTTTTTTAAAACAATTTTATTTTTTACACGAAGGGAGGCCTATGCTCAGCAGTGGGCGATAGAGGGCTGAAAATGACGATGATGATGTTTTTTTTTAATATTGATTAAATTATTTTAGTTCTGTCTATTGTACTAATGGATCTAAAATATATAAGAATACTAGCTGACCCGGCAAACGTTGTTTCACCTTAATAAAAAAAAAAATATATACAGTAGCCGATTCTCAAACCTACTGAATACGCATATAAAATTTGGAAAAAATTGGTCAAGCCGTTTCGGAGGAGTACGGTAACAAACACTGTGACACGGAAATTTTATATATAAGAAGATTCTCCTATCTTATTTGCAAAACGGCTTAAACTTAAAAAGCTTCAACGGCAACATTTTTTAATTCTCACAGTGAGCTTTGTTTTTTTTTTGGTTTTGTTGTTTAAAAAGGCTTAAACTTAAAAAGCTTCAACTATAATAGACAAGCCACAATATCAGTTTCTAGATACACAATTTTTTGATATTGTACGTAAATCAATGAACGGATATATTCAACCTCATTTCATAATGCTATAGAGATTCTATTCCCATTATGGGATCTATTCAAGAGCCCCAAGATTACGGACAATGTGTACCTAAATATCTCTATTAACATAACATTGAATATCATGAATATTTCATAGAATATTAAATAGGGAAGTTGAATGCCTCTATTTTGTCGATTATGAAAATAGCACGATTTGCCGAAAATAAAATACTGTAATATTAAGTTCCGATTATATATAGAAAACTGTTGCATAAGAACAGCAGAAAAATGCACTGTCAGAGTAAACATTCGTGATTTTATAAGCATAACTAAATGAAAAAGAAATGTATGACAGTTTTCTTTTGTTTCGGTTAATTTACAACTGTCTAAAATTTGTACTCGCATTGTATTTGTCTGCAAAGTTGCCCAAAGCTCGTAAAGTTTTCCACTATCTCAAAAGATCTTAAATACTTTGGCTACTTTACCATAATGTAATGCTCGTTCATTATTTTGTTCCAGATGACCTCAGCAGTAATGAGAAATTAGATAAAAGCAGCTAGCGCTGAGCTTTAAAAATGAAAGCCTTAAAGATCGGCCATGAGTCTCCGTCGGTGTGACAGCTTGCCCACGCACCTTCGGGTTCTACCTGTCCCTTCAAGCTCGGCCCACAATAAGATTACCGACTCCTCGACCACCCCTGACTTTAACCAGACGCCAGTGCGGGAAGAAATCGTAGCCACTTGGAAGTCGCTTCACACAGACGTCAACAAAATAAAAAATGGATTTGCATCGAAAAACGAGGGCATCGCCATCCGTAGCGCGGTTAGAAAAGAACCCGTTACGAACAATTCAAATCCCACTTTCATGTGTAACAATAGAAACGTGCGAAAGAAAATCACTTATGATAATCGGAACGGCGGCGGCGAGGGAGATGGGCGCGTGTCAGCGGCACTGGAGCCAGGCCAAGTGGACCGGCTGGAGAGTGGTGCTAGCTTCACCAGGCGCCGCAATCTCCTGCAGCGTCTGTTCTCCTGGAAGACCCAGGAATGCGACTGTCAGGAGCGGTACATGCCAAAATATGCGACCCCGAGACTTCGCCCTGAAGACTTACTGTGCACGTGCGGCGCCAGTGCGAGGCGTGTCAACTTACCGAACACGAGAATCTCAAAAAACACAGAGCGAGGACGCTCCAAAAGCGTAGGCTATGAGGCGGCGCGTGAAGTGGCTCAGTTCCGTCGGTTAGTGCAGTGGTTTCTCGTAGTATTTAAAGTGGTATGGAAAAGTATAATCGCTCTCGGTATTCGGTCACGAGCCTTGCTAATTGAAAAGGCAAATATATGCATCAACATTCCTAGACTAGAGATGGAAATGGAATCTAGCCGGGCCAGTTTTATTTATACATTTATAGAGCGCTTGTACTTTTCTGGCACCATTTTGGATCTACATTGAAGTGTTAGTTGTGATGTCAGGTGTGCCAGTGCTGGTGCTACAGTGGGTGCGGAGACGGCGGCGGCGCTGCGTGCGCGGGCGGCGCTCACGCTCGCTCGCCGGTACTACCCTGAGGGCGGCTGGGGGTGGACTATCACGGTGGTCGGCACCATCGTGCAAGTCCTGTCTCACGGGCTGCAGCTGGGTGGCGGTACAGGCCCCATAGCTTGCACGGCTGCGGTCAAGTACCGCGTCTCGCCGCTTTATACACATGGTGAGTCCACCGACATTTTATAGCTCTGTGCATTTTTGTAACACGACTTAGACTGACCGTTGGCAAAGGATAAATCATACGTGCAACAGAGCACACACCGTTGTATACACAGCTCGTAAAGTACAGGCACAACGTCTGAATTTTATTTAGAAATAATAAGAAGCATCCTTTGTCGAAAAATACTTACATTTTTATAAAGGCAACATGAAGTAAGTATACATAGCACAGTACAAAATTATTTTTATTTATGTCGCAAGTTATGTGAGATAACTTTATTAAGTTCTGCCAAATCTTTTTAGGAAACGGAGCGTTAAAAAATAATGTGATACAATAAATCCAGTAAGGCTATTAGCTGTAATATTATTTTTTTATTTCCTTAGCCGTTCGTAAATTCTAAGTGCTTCCTTCGCTCTCAATAAAAAGGCATTTTCCTGCGCCGAAAATATTCAAATGAACCACAATGTGGGAATACTCAGATCACAAACCTAAAATAAGTCGGTAATCGCAACAAAGAAATATCTTACGAATAAGAATTACAGAAAAACACAATGTCTTAAATGTTTTCTTGATTTGTTTAAATATGTATTTTATGTCATTCTTAAATATGCGAGTCTGTTTTGCTTGTCTTGCACATTACTACGTGATTTTATCAATCAACATTTATGTATTTCAAATGTTTAAAATTCTTATTTTCTGTCACGTTCTTATTGACAACAAAAAAACTTATGAGCTAAGAGTCCGAGCTCTGGTGTCAAGAGTTTTTCAAGCCGCACGATGATCTCCGACTTGGCTTAACGAATGCACGTACTAAGACTAACTGCCGAGACATACAATTTAACGTGTGTGACCCACGGTAGCGCCCAGATGTCAATGCTACTTTTTATACGACAGTTTTGTATATGCATTTTCATCTATTCAAAGACAGTTCACTTCGGCCGTTTTTTAACTTCGATGCTCGCGTCAGATTACCTTAGCCGAATTACAAGCACCCAGGCACAAGCACCAAAAGTAACACAAATAATAACATACTTTCTCCAGAATAATCTGACCCACCTAAACAAAAGCAAAATTTTATCGTCTTCCCTGATTAATATGACTGGTGTTGTTTATGTATCTGACTCGTAAAATCTCGTGTGATTTGTACTACCTACATGATAACGAACTGTGTCAGCAATAGGGGTGTAATATTAGTAATCAAGGCTAAAGGAATTGTCTTAGGGCTTTATTTATTACTTGAGCTAATTTCTGTAAGTAGTCTGTACTATTTGTTCGACTTGTTAGGTTACCTGTTCTCATATAAGTACAATAAACGTTAATGTTATTTACCTGTCCTAGATTGACCAAGTAAGTTCATATGATACAGTGTTACCGATTACTAACGCTAAACTATTACAGGCGGTTTCAATTTCTTCTAAGTATAAATGTAAAATTAAGACACGGACATAGTTAAGAACACTTCTGAGTAATTTTCGTTTCGAACAATAAAATATCTAAATCTGTTTAGGGCACAACTTATCCCGTCGTTTTTGCGTCGGGGGCTCGAAACGAATCCTTCATCTTTAGCGCATAAAATAAAAACTTTTATTCTGCAATTTTTCATAAGTAAGAAGAATAATCAGAAATATCGTTCGAGTATAATATGTAGAATTGTAGATGTACTAAAATCACAAATAAAAAGATTTGTGACTCGGTATCTCAACCCATGAATACTCGTATGTATTTACCAACAAACGCATTCACTCGCAACTCATGGTTTGTTAATAATCATCTTATAAACAAAAATAATATAAAAAATATTGCATGTCTACAATACTATACCATAGTTTTTAAAAAATAATGTCTCTGCTTGACATTGTGATAAAAATTCGAGCAGACACTTGGCAAATAAATCAATCTCTCTACCAATATCGAAGCATCTCCAGGCTGTTCGAATATTAAGAACGCGAGACGCTTTTTTCCATCCGTCACCCTTAGGTTAGGCAATAAATTACCCCAACTCATATAAAGTATACACCTCTATATATTTTAGTACTTGGCCGTAATTTAAGTTGTTGTGATCGTGAGCAAAAAGTTTTAATATCTGACGAAGCTTAATTTTTGCTATGACACGCGTCGATATAGAACATTTTTAAAAATTAGCTTTCTTTTTGCTTTTTTTTCTTCGTATGAGCTAATTGTCCAAGCTCTGGTGTCGAGAGTTTTCAAGCCACCTTAAGGTCCCCTGACTTGGCTTAACGACTCACAGCTGGGACCTACAATTTAATGTGTCATCCGACCCACGGTTGCGCCCAGATGAAAATGCCACTTGAAAAACGATATTTTTGTGCATGATCACCCATCTAAACACCGGCCGCATCGACCGTTGCTTAGCTTCGATGATTGCATCAGACTATCTTAGCTAGTTATAGCGCTACTTCTTTTTGCTTACTAAAGTGAGAAGACATCAAATGTCTGTCAAATGATCTTTCACTGTTTCAAATGTTTTCTTAACTGGCTAGAGTAAACGGGTTTCTATATTTATAGATATGTGTACATTTGTGTTTTCCTACGCAAATGCTTTACCTATATTTAGCTTAAAATATAAAATACATAAACACTCAAAAGCCGCGTCAAATCTACGCATAGTAAAAAGCGAAGAGCTATTTTGAACCGATTCAGATTACGTTATTATACATTGGAGCGGGAAGCAAGCGCTTCTGTGTAAAATTAATTTATTACCATAAACAAATCGAGCTTCGCTCTTAGAATGTGGTTTTTACAATTCATTAATTTTTTTTTCTATTTTAAGACATTTTTAGAGTTCCATGGCGTAGCACCTGTAGCTCGGCTAACTAAGGAGATCTGACCCGATCATCGAAGTTAGGCAACAGTCGACGTGAACAGTGTTTGGATGGGTGACAAGACTTCCATTTAGAGAGTGACTTTTTCTTAGTGCCACCGAAGGTCGGATGACACGTAAATTGCAGGTCCCAGCTGCTTGTATAAAAGTCGTTAAGCTACGTCTTCTCGGGCTTTCAGGTGGCTTGAAAACTCTTGAAACCAGAGCTTGGCCACTTGGCTCATACGAAAAAGAAGAAAAAGGGTTCCGTTCCCAAAGTATACCAACAGGACCCTACCACCAAGACTTCGCTGTCTGTCTGTCTGTGCGTCTGCCCCCAGGCTGCATGCAAAGTTATAGCTAGAAAGCTGATTTCTTACAAATGTTGTATTTCTTTTAAAAAATATTGAAATAACATAAATATTTGAGGGTTCCCGTACAATTTTTTTTACATATTTCATAGGTAATGTAGGTACGGAGCCCTTTATGCGTGAGCTCGACTTACACTAAGCCAATTGCTATCGTATACTATTAATATTTAAAACCCAGCATAATTATTCTGGTCATAGATCAATTTAAATATTTTCTAACAATAGCTGTATTTTCCAACAAACAAACTTTCTTCACAAATGTTTGAAAGTTTTCAATTGTATTAATTTTCTATAGATTCGTAACCCAGAAAGTGGTAATAAAACTTTCCGAGTAAACTGGAAGTTTACTCGAAAGTCAAAGTTTAAAAGCATGATTTGCAACAACGTGATTGATCTTTGTGGTGTTCTCGATATCTGTAGACAATACGCTCCAAACCTACGCACTTTCGAGCAAATAGATTTAGAAGTCATTGCCCTTGTCTTACGATAAACTAAGTTTCTATGACAAATATCGCTACAAAACCTACATTTTATATATAAGGACACATTAATATATATGTATTATATCAGTAGTAACCATAACACAAACTAGAAATTGTTCAGTATGGGGGGTTACCCAGCCGTGTGTGAAATGTGTCCTAGTATTTATTTTACATATATTATTACATTTCACACACGGTTGGTTAACCCCATACTGAATCATTTCTAGTTTGTGTCATAGTAGCTAAAACAACTGATATCCTACTTAAACATACATAGATACATATTTTATAGTTACATATTTAACACCCAGATCCACAGCCAACAAATTTAGTTGAGCACAAAGATGTTGGCCGTGCCGGGAATCAAATCCGGAACATTCTGATTGGCACTCCAGCATGGTAACCTTTACGCCGGTCGTCAATTTTCATATAATAAAACTTAAAATTCAATAAATTGTACTATTTAATTTATATCGAATGAAAAACAGCAATGGAAATAATACATTGGGATCTAGTCAACTACTAATCGTAGACTATTTTTAGCGCTTGTCTAGTTAGCAACCACCCTCAAGTTGAAAAACCTTTATACCAATCACTTAACGGTGTATTCTGACATTCCACTTGAGTGCCAGTTATTCCAGAGTAGGCATGCTCCAACCTTAAGCTTAAGAATGTTTGTTTACGTGCTCTTCTGGTCAAACGACCAGCTGTACTGAGAAAAAACTACTATAAAACTAGTTTTATTTAATCAAATCGAATTGTTTCAATTTGATTATAAATTTATTATATTATTATAAAAATATAAAAAATATAATTATTATTTTAAAAAAGTAATTATAAATGTATTTCTTTATACTATCCTAACATAAACTTAAAAGATACCGTTTATTCCCAATATTTTGTTTTAATTACGTTACATCGTAATTATTTATTTACTTCTCGTAAATTGCCATAAAATTAAACAGTGATCATAAACAACGCAAAATCAAACGAAGTGAAAACAAAATAAGTGTTTATACCTTATTCATGTAAATACAAGTAAATTAACCGATTTAATTAGTGGAATATAAACAAAATCAGAAATGAAAAGTACGAGTAAGCTAAATAAATATCGATTTCAACACTCGATCTCTCTATAATAAATATCTGGTCAAAATAACTTTGACCTAATTAATGTGATGAGAATCGATGCACATTACGGAGAATGGGATAACTAGCACTATATAGCTATAATTAACTTTAATCTAAGCTTATACATATGTATTTATGGAGTTGCCCTCGTTTATTCATCGATAAAAAAAAATTAAACTTTTTCCTATTGTAGATGTGTCTTTACCCATTACAGCTAGGCATATAGCCGTGGGGCCCCGCATTGTCGAGGCGGGGGGGCTCAGTAACCGTGGCCTGGTCACCCACGGTGAAGCGAAGAGGGTCCCTGAGGCGGGCCACTCCCTAGACTTGTAATCCCTGTACGCAAGTTCTAGATGGAGTGGCACCAGTAGGTTGCGGAACCTCGTCTCGGGGGGGTTTCGCAACTGAGGCGGGCTGCGGTGTGGTTTGGGAGGCACCGCAGCTGAAGGTGTGGGACCGCGGCAGGAGAGAAGTGTCGGTATTACGGTGCGCCGCTCTTCCTACCTGCCGCGGCCTCGACGGGGTCGCCACCGTTGATGGCGGACGCGGTGGGGCCGCAGGGAGAAGGGAGTGGTAACGGAGACTACCACTTTCCCTATTCTCTGCGGCCGTAGTGGCATGTGACGGGGCCACAGACCTGACCCGTCACGGGGGACCTAGGACGTCGGACCGGGGTTGTCCGGCGTCCATTGCACTCACGGTCCCCGAGGTGGTTGCAGTGCACTAGGTGCACTGCAAGGGGAGTCATCCCCAGAGGCGGAGTCTCGCAGGCTAGCCGAGGGGCGGGGTGGTGCGTTAATGCGAGAAGCGGAACCTCATCCCGCCCTTTCCGGTGAGAAGGCCATCGTGAGGTTTTAGTCGGTAGTGATGCCCTTCTGGCATCGAGTCCGACATACCCCACCCACCTCCCCGGGTGTGGTGGGCATGCGTAAATGCATTTCCTCACGTAAAAAAAAAAAAAAAAAAAAAAAAAAGGCATATAGCCAGCAGGGCGCGTAAATAAACGAGTTTGCAACTTTTTGTCCTAAGATGGAGCATGCCTAGTCTAAAAGATAGGCTCTCGAGGAGGCAGCCGTAATACACTGTTACATGCTAGACGACAGATTGGATGACTTTTTTACCATTTGTACTCGTCGTACGATAAATCGGTTTTTACGTGGTAAAAGGTTTTCTACGGCAATTTATCAACAGATAAAGTAAAAATATGAATCAGCGACATTCTAGCCTAAAGTTTAGCGTGCCTAGCCTGGAATTACTAGCTCTTTTGAAGTATTTATCATAAAATATCAAATAAAAAACGTGACGTCACCAACTGATGGTGTACTTAGAGTCAAATTGAGTCTTAAGTTTAGTAAATTAGTCGACCAAAATAAGAATTTTATGGAAATCTAATATATATAAGTAATGTTATTTTTGGTATGTATTAGGGTAAATCAACAAATTATCTATTTATTTCCCTCTATTCTTTAAATTCCTATTCCCCTTATTCTTACCCACAAACATATACATATACTTTTTATTTGTAAAAGTAGTGTGCAATAAATTACTAGGTCAGTGTAATAAAATTTCAATCAACTGTGCTATCTTTACCACTTGACTATGTGCCCCTCATTTTAATGCTGAATTCATGATAACAGCTTCAGCAATAATGCAAGCTAACACGATTTGAATTTCTACTTCTATGAGCCACAATATATTGATATCATTATGGAAACCATTTCTATTCTGCAATGTTGTGTAGGAGAATCTAGCGTTAGTCGTTAGTCTGTAACATTATTGGCTACACCTGCTTATAACGATATCAAAAGGCATGTTCAATACCGCAAAATGTATACAAAGCTTTGGATTATTTTAAAGTGTAGATTAAATTTTATTCTAACGGCGCTAGAAACAGCTGTAGACAGTCTTATATCTTTATAATAAGGCATAATTGACCTGAACGTTTGAAACACATTTTAAAGAGAACATGAATTGCGAAAATAATAAGGCGCTATGGGAGGAAAATAGAATAGTTTACATACGGATACAGATACAGACAGGAAAAAAAAAAAAAGATACAGACATATTTTGAAAGTCTTACAAAATCCTGCGTAAATTAAAAGTATATATAGCCTACAACGGAAGTATCATCTATGCCATAATGTCGCTAAAATACATCGCCTTTAGAGTCAACAACATCATAAATAACGGACTTGTTTCAAGAGATTTATTCCTAAGTACTCTTAGTAAATACTAAAAGCTCACGTCCTGGCCTTATTTTCCTTCCCATCCCTATTGTCTTTTCCTCTAAATAATAATTGTCAAAGCATTAAGTGCCCTATACTAAAGACATCCTTTCAGGAACCTTTTGTTTTGTATCGGAAAAGCGGTTTTTGTTAACAACCACTAAACACAGTCTATTCAAAATCTATTTTGACTTTCGTTTAAACACGGTCATACTTACTTTAAGATATACATATGTATCTTTATATTAACGATTGGAGTCATTTTTAACCGACTTCAAAAAGGAGGAGGTTATATATTCGACGTGTATGTATTTTTTTTTTTTTTTTTGTGTTGACCTTTCATGAACATAATAATCAAAAGCATCTTACCAGTCCTGTAATCGACATTGGATAACAAATTACTATAGACAAATGACGAAAAATAATTCCTAATCGTCCTTAAAAAGCTTAGCTTAGCTTTTAATAATAAACCTATCAAAATAAATAATAGGGTTTATACCCACGTATTTGTTACTACATATATTTATCTATACACGAGTATAAGAGTTAAATATTAATTGTTTATATTATGAAATAATAAAGTTATAAAATAATACTAGATATAATATACATATTGTACATATTTCAAATAGCAAAGAGTTCCCGATTATTTATCTACAAATAAAGAAAATATTCAATAGAATTATATCTTCCAAACCTAGAATCCGTAGAAACTAGATTTTTCCGATATCAGAATCTTGACAACTTAAAATGATAAAATGGATTATCCAGCCTTAGGGTCTAGGTTGCGATAAATTTCCCATTTTATTAAACTAAGGGGATCTGGTGCGGATGTTTTGACACTGCCTATTTTTTTCTAAAATATTTTAGTACAAACTAGTCCTAACAAAACTTGCATATGATGGTTTGGTAATAGATGTGATTGTATTTACGCTGCAAGCTATGAGATAAAAGCATTCTTCTTTTTTATTTTTTCATATTTCACACACGACTGGTTAACCCCATGCTAGACCATGTCTAGGTCGTAGTATTATGGTTGCTAACACAACTGATATACTACATATACATACGTATGTACGTACGTATGTTTATACATACATATTTTATGTTTTTATATTTAACACCCATAACGATAGCCAACAAATTTAGTTTACCACAAAGATGTTGGTCGTGGCAGGAATCAAACCCGGAACCTTCTGATTGGCAGCCCGGCCATGTTAATCATTACCCCAACGAGCTCGTCATTATCTGGATTAACGGATAGATATATGAATTTTAATTCCAGAGTAACACCGCGGCACGCAGCTTGTTGGACTACAAAACAATAGAGAAAATAATTTTACTACAACGATCTTCGATCAAAAATGTACTAGATAAGGTGATGTCTCTAAAGAAAATAAGACCACAAGTAAGAGTGGTCTTATTTGAGTTTTAAAACTTTAAATGTTATAAGTGTAGTAATACAGTTGAATTTCCTGACGCTCACTGCGTACGGTAATAAAATTTTATAGCTGTTATCACGGAGCAAGATAGCTTATGTTTATTACGGCACTAGTTGAAACTCAACCTTAAGATACAGTGGTAAGGTTGACTTGAATCGAAATATTTTTTGTGACGTAGTATATTGTTATAGATACAATAGTATAGTAAACTTATTCCATTTTTTTTTTGCTGTGCTGTGCTTGTATACAACACTGAATCTGGTATATATTTGATCGAAAACAATGATGAATCAAAACAGTAGAAGAATCCCTTATGCAAGGATTCATTAACTGATGACAGAGTGGAAGTGTCCCACTGAAACAATTTACCAAATGACCACTGCACTCAGACCCACTCAAACTAATGAACTGCACTGTTTTCCCTGCTTCGTTCTTAAGCCAATAAACATTACACTACCTACTCCATTAAGGATATAATTCTTTTGAAAAAACAAGAATAAATTAAAAAATAAGAAAACCTCAATATAATTCTATGGTGGCGGCCAACAAGGATTTTAAATTTAGCATTGTACGAGTAAATGCATTCTACCAGTCATGCCATTATTAGCTAGTATTTGATACCTAAATAGTTCAATTAAGTTGAGAAAAGATATATCACCCGTGATTTCTTCATTTCATCAAACATTCCCTACTGCTTAAACTTTCAAATGAAATAAAATAAAATATTAAAAACGCGTTGCCACAGATAGATACACAGACACATTCAACTTATAACACCCCTTTGTTTTTGAGCCGAGTGTTAATAAATATTTCATATTATAAAATTCAAGAATAAATTATTATTAATATTCAAGAATATTTTAATATGTATAAACATAAAAATCTATAATATAAAAATAAGTTGGGGTTTCCTTCCTGACGCTATAACTCCAGAAAGTACGAACCGATATCCACGGTTTTGCATTCGCTGGGAAGGGAAGAGATAACTAATGAACTAAAATTTAAATTTATTTACAAATATTAACAATATAGTTCTAATTTAAATTATATAATATTAATAGTTCAAAATATTAAAAAGTTAATTAAATGGGGCTATTTAAATAACATATACAAGAAAACAAAATATCGTACAGGTCACCGAATAAACTTACAACCATTGAAGACATTTTTATATCCCACTTAATATATCTTTATTCGAGGGTTTTCCATAATAAACCAAAGAACTCCAATCTGAACATATCTTTATCCTTTTACTATGAAAATCGTACAAAATTTTATCCAACTGACATAAATGTAATCTAGGTAGTAGGCCTGCCTAATCTTTACCTTCAATGACTAGGCTATTTTGATTGATGGATTTCTCCATCAGCCCTTGTATTGTTCAGGGTTATATCATATATAGTAATAAAATTTTCTTCTGTCGATTTATACTAGAATAATGTTAGAAACAAAAATCGCGAAATTTGTTTATAAATTCAATGTTTTTTATTCTGTAGAAACCATAATTTTACTTAAGTATACCTAAACAGTTGCAAAAGCGTAGAAAACAATGGAGTTTGTTTTTCTTATTTTTTGAGTTATTAGAGGATGTGTGAACTTGTGATTTGTCTGCGTCCGTGACTATCTGGATAGTTGAGTTCATTAAACTACATAGCTGTTAGTAATAAAACTTTTGAATATATAATTTACATCTTATATACCTACATAAAAGATAGAATGAATCTATACAAGATTAGTCTTCTTCTTATGAGCTTAATGGCCAAGCTTTTGTGTCGAGAAAATTTTAAGCTGCACGAAGGCTTATCGACTTAACGACTGCTTGTACAAAGACTAGCCTAGACCTACAATATAATGTGTCATACGGCCCACGATAACGCCTAGGGTTAAATTTCGCTTTTTAAACGTCAGTTTTGTGCATGGTCACCCAATCAAAGAATGTCCGCTCCGATCGTTGTTTAACCTTGATAATCGTATTCGATCACCATAGTTAATAGGAACCAACGAGCTATAGGAATTAGAATTAAAATGATATGCCTTTTAAAAAATATGAATTCGCAATAAATAAGTGAGCCCATGTAACCCTGTATACGTGAAAAGGACGTGATTCTGCAGATTAATTTTGCATTTAGTTGTCCGCGTTACAACTGAGTAAGCGTAATTTAAATTAATCATTTCCTAAGATAGGTTTATTATAGCATTAACAAGATTGTTTACTTTGTACTTGTTAATCTGTTCTGCGAAAGGTAGTCGTCGCCACAACACTTATTGGTGTACCGTATATTTTTTTTGTTTCGAGGTTACAGAAACGATCTCAAAACTTAATAAAACTATTATAGCTTTTTTAAAACTATAACAAATTAGAAACAAAATTTATAATATAAAAACCGTATACCCAGTTTCGTTAAGATTAGTTAAAAATTACAGCTTATAACTAAGTAGAACCAACGTACAGTTAGAGGAAGGAAAAATTCAGATTATTAAAACTTACATATTTCAGGTTCAAGTTAAACCAATATTGAAATGTTATACTTAATGGAGTATAACATTTCATTTTTATCTGGCGGTATTCAAAGCAAGAGTGAACCGGTTTTTTCGGGTAAGCGCGCTCCACCTTAGATCATAATGTCGCTTGCCATCAGGTGAATTGTGATCAAGCGCAAGCCCATTTATGGTTAATAAAAGTATTACAGATTGAGAATGAGAGGGAAACACAAGTTCTTAATAACAATGCAATACTCTAAAACTAAAATCTCCGAAATAACTTTTTTTTTAACTAAATTATAAAAATTAGACTTGACATATCAAGTTTTTTAAAAGATAGATAGATAGATTAACACTTTATTAAAACACATACTAAAAATAATTACAGAAAAAAAAGGTATTTAAAAACTAGTGCCTTAATTGGCGACCTTATCGCTGAAAGCGATCTCTTCCAGGCAACCAAGATGTTACCTTTATTATACCCACTACCTATTTGATGACAGCAAACAAACTTTGCAATCCTTCCAAGTATTTCCCGGGAAGATTAATATCTAATCTAAATAAGGATAAGGTTCCCCGATAAGGCATTATTTATGACCATGCGGTGTTTTGTAAGAATAAATTAGCAGAGATAAGGATTTGCGGCAGAGTCTTGAGGAATTTAGGAAATATATTAATGGGAGTGTAATTAATATTCTTAATCCGTATTTTTTTTATTGGAACGAAGTTCCTTATTGCGGGTTGTGAAAGGGGGCTAGATGGAAAAAATCTTACGAAAATTTGTCACGGCACTTTTTTTATTTTTTATTAATGCTTACGTTTGACCGCAGCTAGCCTGATGTTAAGCTTGACTGTGGTCTAAGATGTAACACGCTTGCCTAGAAGGAACCTATTTACTTTGGCTTTGAAGACCCCCAAATTGTACTTCTCGGGAAAAAAAGACTCAGGAAGAGAGTTCCAAAGCTTCGCAGTTCTCACAATGGAGGTCGAAGTAAAACGCTTTGTGCGAATCCTCGGAACTTCGACAGTGAATCGATGTCTCTTCGCTGTACCCCTGCTCTTTCTGTAGTGGAATGGAGAAGCGGGAATTAAATTGTGCAGCTCCATTGCACACTCTCCAAAATGTATCCGATAAAAAACAGACAGACTGGCGCCTATGTTCAAGGCTTTGTAGCCCTGCTTTAGATACGCAAGGCTGGCCGATGAGCTTCTTGGCTCGCCTCTCAATCGACTCTAACGCCTCCAGCTGGTATTTAGCAGATCCATCCCAAAGGTGCGAACAGTACTCCATGCACGACCGAACTTGCGCTTTATATAATGAAAGCAACTGTTCCGGCTTGAAGTACCGTCGCACCTTTGAGAGAATTCCAAGCTTTCTGGCAGCCAATTGAGCTTTGGACTCAATATATGAGCCGAAATTGAGACACGAGGTTAAGGTAACACCAAGAAGCTCAAGTCTATCCGAGATTTCAACGGATACATTCCGAAAAGTCGGGAGCAGATGGAAAGGTCTCCTTTTTGCGGAGAAGAGACACGCCTGTGTCTTCGCAGCAACTTTTTGCGCACTTTTTGGTATGGCAACGTCGCATCTCCAAAATTTGTTCAGAAGTCAAATACGGCTATCAATGGAAGTATTCACCAATTGACAACAGCACCATTTGTTTCAGGTGGAGTTGCTATGGTGCCTACTGATTAAGTTTATATTACAATATGTATATTTGTTAATATTTTTGACGTGACAACGTCTTAAATTAGGTTGCGGCTGGGAGTCACTTATGAAAAAGTGTAACGCCCGGTAACGTTACGATGAGTCACCGAACGAGAGAGAGGCCCGCCGAATGCCTTGCGTCTCTCTCCCACTCAACTATGATCGGTCTGCCGCGCGCGCAGCACGCGGCAGACGTTGTCACGTAAAATCTTCGCCCGTAAAACCGACTTTACAGGCAACCATTTTTTTTTTAATTTAATACAATTCCATCACTAATTAATCGGAAGGAGCTGCGTTACCGTGTCCCTTGACATTTCTCAAGTTTTTATTACTTAAAATAATTACTTACTATTTAGTAATAAGACGTCGTAAGTGTCGTCGTTTCAATTGAAAACACAAGTAATTAAAAACATATTTGAAGATGTCATTTTGTGAAGCTTCAAAAGTTTCATCTGAAATTAAATGGAAGATACTCGTATTTGTCAAATCTTTTTAATTCTGTCCGTAATGACATTTCTTTGTCAGTTTCTTATTTTCCGATTTCATTAACAATGGCTTTTTATTCTAAGAAGCGAAGTACGCAAATACAAATCTCTTTTAATTCCATTTGACACGCGAAATTCTGAAAATAATGGCTATTGGGTCGTAAAAAAGTGGACTAAGGGCCTGCAAAATGAAATTGAATAAGTATTTATAAAAGTTCACTAACCTACAGTTCACCTAATTAAATATAGATTAAGGTAGAAAAAGATTAGTACTATAAAATCATTAAGAAAGAGTTTAGCGCCTTAACTGTATATTTATTTCGACCAAAAATATTAATAATTTTGAAAAATTCTAATGGATTATATAAATAGCTTTATTAATATTATTATATGTGTGTGTATCATATATATAGTAGGTAATATCAAATGTTATTATATTTTATATATAGGTATCATGAATGTATATAAAAATTAAGTTTTAGTAATAAATAATTGTAAATTTACTTGCCCAGTACGGTGCGATGCCGTTAGGTTAACATAACCGAACACTACCTGTAAAATTGGGAACTAAATAAAGAAAAAAAATTGAAGTTAATTTCTTCTTGCTGGAACTCGTCAAGCTATGAAACGAAAGGACATGAACCTTTAAAGATGTTTACTTAATGACGTCACTTGTTAATTTACAATTACGAGCGTACATACGACAACTTATTTATAATTATTTACTTTTCGACAAAGCCCCTATACAGCTGCTATTCTTTAAATTTAATTTATTGATTATTATTGAATGAAATACTGACGAGTCCATATTGATGATAGTTATGATTATGTTTATATAATGTTATAATTATTTAACAATATGACAATAAAGACATTCTATTCTATTCTATTCTATTCTTCCTAAGCTTTAAATGTATTTTTTTTACTAAATATAGGTGTGCAAGTGAATACAGCTCCTGTAACGGAATATTTTTATGGGGATATTTGTTTCATTCTACAGCATTTATAACGGCTGTAAAAAATAAATTTAAAGCTTACGAAGTAAAATACATGTTAACATATAGATTAACACTTATATAGGTACTTCGGTAAACCTTAAAGATTTCCCGACCAACGTTTTGGGCACGTAATAATTTGTCTTGTGTTCAGGAAATCCTGGCCTACGAAAACAAATTGCTCGGTCTTGGAAAACACACCAACAATCTGTTCAGGAGCTACCCACCGTGTCTTTAAATTTCTAAGCATAGGACACACTGAACCTTGCTTATGTGTGATTTTTAGGGTTCCGTACCTAAAAGGTAAAAACGGGACCCTATTTCTCAGCCTCCGCTATCTGTCTGTCCGTCTGTCTGCCTTCAGGCTGTATCTCAGAAACCGTAATGGCTAGAAAGGTGAAACTTTCACAAGATATGTACTTTTCGTGCCGCTATAACAATAAATACTAATAATAAAAAAATAAAAATAGTAATGGGGTCCCCATACAATAAACCAGTTTTTTTGTTTTTTTTTTTTACTATATTATCCATATGAGATAAAATAATGCTCCCTTTATTACTAAATGTAAAAAAAAAACATATAAAAAATAAAACTTTCACAAGATATGTATTTCTCGTGCAGGTATAACAACAAATACTTAAAAATATATTTAGGGGGTACAAAAATACACTTGTGTTTTTTATATATATTTTTTTTGCTATATCTCGCATGTCGATATTATTTTCAATCGTTATTTTTAGAGCTCTAATTGAAATTTGTTAGAAATATGTTAAAGATTCTCTCGTGATATCATTATTCTTAGATTGACATCACAGCACAATATACTATTATACTTTATAATTGATTAAGACTGGCAGCGATAAACGATTTTCAAGACGCAAAATACGTCTTATTATATCAAAGAATCAATTTAAAATTATGAAAGAGATACAATGTTTGTTCGTGTCATTTATGACGTATATGTAATTTTCACAAACCCGTTTCTCTGCTAAGTTTTCCTTCCTTGTGCTTAATATATCGTTTTCTTATATGTATATACTTTTACTTAACATCAATATATCATATTATTTTCGTTAAATTTATTTTTAATTTTTGCCATTTACCTTTCTTACCAACTTTTATTGAATGTTTTTAACTCCTGATTTGCCACTTTGACAATGACTTAAGGTTACATTGATTTGTTTTTTTTTTTTCATTTTGACAATGAGTTCATTTTACATTCATTTGTTTTTATTCTCTCTTAAATTATAAATCAGAGTATACGATGATCAACTGAAAGTCAACCATAATCATAACTTCTTAGGTTGACTCGTGAAAAGATCATCGAAAGTAGAAATGTTAGCAGAATTCCTTGATATACATATTTCTAATTAAGTTGTTAAATCCTCCATTTACATCCTTCGCACTTCGTTATAAAAGTAAATATGTCAAGTTTAAATCATCCTTTGCGCAATCGAGACTAGGATGAATTCCTCACTAACAAGAAGGGAGTGTTTGGAATTCATAATCATTTCATTCGCATATTCAGAATATTAATACTCCTACGGTTCCCTCGTATTTGTGTGGTCTATCCGCATATTAATAGTTTGTGCTTTTCGATCATTTCATTTAATTAATGTAAGTAATTTTATGCGAGATGATGTAAGAAAATTACTATTTCTCCATAAACCGAATCTGAAGAGGGTTAAGTTGTTTATACACAGTGTAAACTCTATATAACGGCACTGTAGAAACTGTGCATTTTATGGCGTTGTAGAGTGTGGTCGTTAAATGGAGAGAATGTTTAATTATATGGAATACAAGCTTAACCAACTAAAGCCAATTGACATCGACGCTTTAGAGAGTTTGTCTTTGATTTTACATGGGGTTTTTCACCGTTTTTCACTGTATGTGTTTTACTACGGGATCTGCATAGATACTAATTTAAACATATGTTAAATGTAATGCTTGTACATGATCATAACCAACAATTTATCATTAAGTTTCTACATGTATACAATGATCAACTTTTGGCATCTTTCAATCTTTGAGATTGTAAACACTTAGTACACTCAAAATATATTAAATTATTTTCCTGTGACTACTATTTTAATTCTAATAGTTACTGCTGTTTGGTTTTATATAAAGGCGCGTACATGAGCAAAGTCTTAAATGTACAGTTTTATCGTCATAAATGATAGATGATTAAATTATAGACCATCTAATGAACAATCCTTACCAATTAGACTTATCAATATGAGCAAAATATAACTCATTTAAAATATTTCATTCTAGACCTGACGTAAATAAACAATACTGTTAGTCTAACAAAACACACATAACTTATAGTTTATATTAAGACTTGTCTACGGTTTCCCCTAAGGCTAGTTCGGTACTTTAAAGTCTAGGGAATCTAATAATGTCCTAGCTAAAATAGCTGTGTTATTTTTAAGTTAGGTCCCAGACTAGCATATATTTAGACTTAAGTATGTATTTTAGTCACATGACACGTTTTTGCTTCTAAAGGATATATTGAATTTATTCTATTTTTGGTATTGACGCAAAGTGACGAAACTTGTCGTAAGTCCCGTGTGATTATTATATCTTAACTTATTAATGTTATCTGACGCGTTCGCTGTCCCCAAACGGATAAATCACAATAAAAAAACAGACGGTGTACACTTTTTAACGGCTTTCAAGAAACCGGGCCAATTTTACGTTATAGAGAGTGTTATGACCACAATTTCCAACAAAATAATGGTGATTGCTTTGAATTTTTAAATTAATTTGAATATTCATATCACTTTATCATCAAACAAGCGATAAAAGAAGCTATTCAGTTTCGCATTTGCTGTCGTTATTTAGAGTTGCAATCGACGTTTTAGAGAGCGGATCGTCAAAACGAGTAATGTTAGTTTGTACCGTACTATACATATAGCATTCATAGAATAAATTATTTGTTACAGTATAATCAAGGCATTTGAATATAAACACATAAAGTATTTATAATTTTATTAAACAAAGTCTAAATTTGCGACACATTCACTTGAATGACTTTGAACATAGAGTCTTAAACATTATAAAAACCGCTACGGATGAAATATAATATTATTGAAAGCGGTCTATCCAAACGTAAAGAAATTGGAGAACAAAGTGCTTAGCATAAAAACAAAAGGTAAGTTCTTGTAATATGAAGAGAAATTTCGGCAGTGAGTTCTAAATAATCTTTTTTCAGTGTTAATTGCTAGCCTTTGTTTAAAAATTCACTAGCTTTAAGACATGACATTATTATTGAAGAAAGCTGAAAAACTCACTAAGTGAGCGGAGTTTTATATATGTATATGTTGATAAAAACTCATGCGTTCTGCAAAGTTTATAAATTTAATTCGAACGAAATGATAAAGACTAATTACCTACCTAAACACCCTCAGACATACAGCCTCTGGGTATATATTTTTTTGTAATGTTCGTAGTTGTATGAAGCCTGCCGTACTGAATGACAGAAAAAAAGTTATTGCCCCAGCTTACTATTACATGAGAGGGTACATTCGCCTTCCATTGCTAATCTTCAGACAAACAGACCATCTGACGCAACAGGGGTGGAACAGGTATGCCAGCGACCCAGGGCTGTGCTTCGCTATTTCAAGGAGCTAGGTTGCCTTGGGTAGGCTGGTAAGGGGGAATGCATAATATGCCCTTAGCGGGATGTCATTACAGGTCTCATCATTCCCACTTCAAATTAGAATTGGAATTAGAGGGTGCATAAAACTTTCAACATACAAAAGAAAACCCGACCCTCGTCGATATCGCTTTCCACGCCGCACAGGGATCGTCAGTAGTCGATAGGTGTAAAGCATTAGTCATTATCATTCCATTACCTTTTTTTAATCTTAGCATTATTACATATAGATTTCTCTATTAAAAGAGTACAAAACTAAATTTGTGGGAGTAAAAATGTAATCTATTATAGCTATTCTAAAATGCGAGTGTGACTCGGTGGAAAAACGTCTGCTCTTACATCAGACGGTCCTTGGTTCGATCCCGATCCTACACCAATGACATATTTTTCAAGTTACGATTATGTGTGGATTTGCACCGCTTTACGGAAAAAGAAAACATCGTGAGGAAACCGACATGATTGAGGACCACAATATCCGAAAACGTGTGTTATGTGCTAATTCTCACTTGGGCAGCGTAGTTGATTATGGCCTATAACTCTCTCCTCGTGAGAGAAGGCCCCGAGTCTCAGCAGTGGGAGTAGGATAGTGAGCTGCTTATGCTTATGCTAAAAATTTACTCAGCTTATACCTATAAAAAGTTTCTCAAACTATTACTTAGCTAAAGTTCAATATTAGTGCTTCGTCGTCTTTAGAGACAAAAGGAGTGTCACCTGCAAATAATAGCTACCCAGAGAGATCAGAATGAAAGCTCAGATATACTAACCCTACCTGTATTCCAACTCAGTAACTCCTATCAATTACGTTAATTAAAACCCACTCATAACTCATTAATACAAAGGTATTGTTTAGAAAAGTTTAGTCAAAATGAGTACGTAAATTTTAGGCGTTAATCAAGAGTGTTATGTTTCTCTATAGGTATATTGCGAATAGTGGACGTGCAAAAGTGTTCAAGACAATATCAATATATCAATATATGTAAAAAAAATATATAAAATAATAAGTAAAAATTATAATTCAATGACAAGAGAAAATACTAAAGCATTGCCCGAATATAAAAACTGTAGAGTTAACAATACTAATGTTTGCTCAATATCAAAACTACGTTCCTACATTTTTCAAATATTAAAACACGCCAATGATATAATATCAAAATGTACAAACAAAGTGCATACCTTCTCGAATGTAATGAACTACATTCGCGTAGAAATATGTCATAAAAATATAAATTGAAACGATATTTCTGGTTAAAATACTATGTGTGTTTTAGTTAAAACTAACGATAAAGCAGTGTAATTTTTTTATTGAAATGCAAAACAAAATAAGTGAATTCCAGATACAGGTACAATTTTCTGCTACATAAATCTCCTAAAATTTAACGATGTGTTTCTTTACTTCACTAAGTCAGTTACCTAAATACCTACTATACAACGGTTAATTTTCGTTGCACCTGTTTTTAGGGTTTTACCCCAGAAAAATAATTGTTATTTCGCACAAAATGTGACCCATTTTTGTCCCCAAGTTTTAAACACTCGCTCTCTTATTACTTCACCAGTTTGTGTCACTGGTGGCAGTAAAAACCTCTCTCTGTAGATGATGTGCTATTTGTTCCACTTGCCGCATCTAGAGATGACCTGCAGGGCAATTGTGCACTTGCAATTGTGCAGTTCTTGCAATCACACCAATAATAAAGGGAGGTATCTTTATTAAAACTAAGGTACGTACACGTTTCTCGTAGGTACAAATACTTGATAATGATTTTTTAAATGATTGAACTAACTTCAGTTTCAGATAATCACCATTGTGCCATTTTGAATCTTGTTTCAACGCGGGGAAAACTGTGTGTAAAGATAAAAAATAATTTGAAACTTATATTTCAAATTATTTTAAACTTGTGTTTAAAATTTTGTTTCGAATGCAAACCATTAGATTTTTTTCTTTTCTTTTTGCATTTATTAACGCCATCTAGGGAAAAAGAGACGAACCTTTACGCAGTCTTGCGAATGAAAACGCCCGCGCGGCCTTTGAAAGTATTAGCAAGACAGCCTTGCCGATTTTCCGAGAATAACATTTAGTTACATTGCTAAACGTTAGATGGCGCCACATGGAATAGCAGGGGTAAAATATAATTATTGAACTTACTTCGAAGGATTAGTACGCACAAGTTTTATAATTTAAATTTGTGTTGATATTAATATTTTAGCTGTGAATTAAGTAGTGGGAGAGTTTATCAAAAGTTAATATAATTAATGAGTTTATCAAAAGTTAATAAAATTAATAAGTCCATACTGATTTTAAATGCTTCTTTGGATCTTTTATTAAAATAACGAATGTTAAAACAGATAATAAATATTATGATAAGTAAACAAAGTATGATAAAGTCAGCTGATACCCAAAAAAAGAGAACATTTTTTTAAAAGATCTTTAATCACACATCAGACCACAAGATTTATTTGTATAATTTTCCGGAAAAATAAGTCGTAACTCACGGTTATCCGCTATCAGTGTAAGCGGCACTAACTTGAGGCATCATTCATTGTAAGCGATAGCTTGCTTGTTTGGTGTAACCGGTGGGGAAGGCACAACTAATGTTCTTAATATGTTAAGTAAAGGCGGTATGAAATATTTATTTTCAATATACGCCATAATAACGTATATTGAAAAATCCTGCGATAAGGATATGAATCGGTTTTATTATTTTTGACTCAGTGTTAAGTATAGTTAAAGTTCGAAAACAGTATAACGTAAATTAGCCATGTTTTTTATTTTCCATAAAATTAAAGTTAGGTCTCTATCTTTTACCAACTAGGTACTTAGCTTATCATTACGTAAATGTCGCTCGATAGTTTTAATTTATGAATAAAAATCGTCTTAATGTACAAAGGCTTACTTCTCTAGAAAGTTATTCAAACAAATCTTACATTTTTGTAGTTAATGGTAGGTATTATATGGAATCGTTAGTTCAAAACATAACTAAAATGAATATAAATATAGGTTTTCTAAGTTCGTCATGATTATGTATCGCTCAATCAATGTGTATTATTTATGCACATTGAATGGAACTCTTACTGAGCCAATTCTCATCTTACAGTTTAAGTAAATTTATTTAACTCATGTTTTTACTCTCCCCAAAAAAACCGAATCGATGAACTTTAGTGAAGATCCTTCACCGCTCCGCCCAAATTCACACAAATAACAAAACAAAATGCCATAAAGATACGTTAACTCCCATTTGGCTTTCCTGACTCTATTTCTATTGAATACATTTCGATTTGTTTTTGCTTTGTCACACAGTCGAAATGTATGATAATGGCGTGAATGGAATTTCTTGTTGAAATCTTTTGCGTTTAAGAATAGACAAAGAAGAATCTGTTAATCTAAAATAAAAATTTAAAAAATAAAAGGTTTCTTAGAGACCCAGCGAAGCGTTACTGCATTAACTGTTATTTTTTACCTGGCCTTATGTGTGAGATAATTCTATGTGTTAGTATATTTCAAATCCCGTAGATACGTTTGATGACTGACGTATTTTTTCAGACTTATTTACCTAACTGCATATGAAAGGTTTTACGAATGAGAACGTAAAGTGTTGTTGAGAAACATTAAGCTACCATATCTTATGAACAATTTGTGTAACTAGTGTATTAATTGTATTTAATACTTACGCAAAAATACATGTAATTTAATATTCAAATGAAGAGACTTACCCAGTGTGGACCAATTCTCAATAGAAAATGGCCGTACGTACTGTAAACACTTACATACTTGACCAAACATCTTCAAAGCACACCACATCTCTACTTGGTAGATTTCGTTCCAAAAACAGAAGCCACTTTTCTTCCCCTTTAACGTATCTCAGAAACAAAACCTCAGGAAATGAAATGCCGTAAAGAACCGCCAAAAACTACCGTTCAGGCTTCCGTTAGCGTGTTTTAGTATCAGTACACCCGACATTCGGTCACTCGGGTTCAGATAATGCGACTTTATACGACACAAAGATATACCGTGGGCTGATTTATTGCTTCCGCGAATATTTATCAAATAAATTAGGGCATTTTTTCAGTTCGTGATATTTTTATTTTTTTTACGAAAGGTCGTTGTCTATTGACTCCTTTATTAAAAAGTTTGAGTTAGGGTAACTATAAGTTGCGGTCGAGTGCAAGCCTATCATGAATAAAAAAGTATTTGCAGTTAACATTTCCATAGTAATGGTTACCATGCTGGACTGCCGATCAGAAGGTTCCGGGTTCGATTCCCGGCACGGCCGTAAATTTGTGCTGAAGTAAATTTGTTGGCTGTCGGCCTGGGTGTTAAATATGTATCTATATAAAATATGTATGAATGTATTTATGTGGTAGTCCAAGAAAAAAGCTGTGAATTAATATAATTTAATATCTACTATCAAATGATGAGGTTTTCTTAAAAACAATATTTCCTTCTTTTTTGTGCAAAGTAGAGCTTTCCAGTCCACTGTTTTTGCTGAGATTTTTTAAGCTAAAAAGCCCACCCTCACATTTTAATACATTTTCCTGAGGAGACATTTTGTTTTTGCGAGGGTGACAAGATAACGAGCCCTTAGCCCTCCGAGATATGTCGCTTTGGGCATAATCTGCCGTCACTCTACGCGCTGCGAGTATTTTTTGTGGCCAACTCGTTATTGGGCGAAAATTATTTTATTATTTGCCTAATGGATTTCGAACGACATATTATGGGACTTTTGTAGACAGATACAATTGTAAACACTTGAACACAAAAAATACAAAAAGAAACACACAAAAGAACTTAAATGCTAGTGCCTTAACTGGTGACCTTATCGCTGAAAGTGATCTTCTCCAGGCAATCAATTTAAAGACAGTACACAATGAATTACGAGGCAAACGAGGTGTGTTAATAATTTTTATGGTTATAAAATTAATGTTTGTCTAGTAATATAATAATATACAAAAATTATACAAATTAAAATTTATATATATCGGTTACACATACATATTATACATATTAAAAAGAAATGCGAATAAGTACCTAAAATATATGCTTCTGCAGAAGAAGTGTAGTGAAGGTAGAACCTTCACGTACATGTATGTAGGCAGAAGCCTACTGCTTCAGCAGTACTGTCTGTACAGTCTGGTACCTAAACAAATAATTATGGATCAAAATGACCTGTTAAATTATTTTTGGGTATCTAGTATAATAATTATTAAGCTTATTCTTTTATGCAGTGATAAAAAATATAATATTTATTTTAAATATTTTATTACAATATATGGTATTGTTTTTATTCATCACGGTCGTGAAATTGAATAATATTATATTTAGGTATATACTCATATAGAGTCATATACATAGGTATAGCGAATTGACTAAATTAATTTACTCGTGACCCGGTCAACAAACTTATTATTCTACAATCGAGAATTCTGTGCGATGATATTATTATTCTGTGCACGTAGTAAGAATAGATATTTATTTAATAGACATAATAATTATTTATGCAAATATGTGATAATATGCTCATGCATTGTAATTATATGTGACTATAGATTTACGAATAATACAAGTGTATTTGACATATTTCATTTGCTACATTTAAAAGGCGTGGCGATGTTCTATTGTTTGACAATCATAACAAAGACACAGAACATAATGTAATTGTTCTACTGACATCTGTGTAAATAAATATTGTGTTGAAATTTATAAGTTTATGTCTTAGGCATCATAGATTCCTTTGTGGTAGATCCCGAATGGATTAACCCATTTTACTCTAATGTTAAAGTGTTTAGTTGCAAGTTTTCTAGTTAGTTTTGATGAAAATCAGTCCAATATGGGTGCCGCCACAAGATAGTGTACCGCATATTTTTCACAACTTCTCTCAATATGGGTATCAAATGAAAGGGCCTGACTAGGAGAATATATACACTATGAAAATTACAAATCTAAGATTGCCACCACAACAATATTTTGTCGAAGGTTCCCTGTTTTTTTTTTATGAACACTTGTTAATCATTATTTTGTTAGTAGCATATGAAATTGCTAAGTTACTTTTAAAAACTCACCTACAAAATAATTGAAAATAAAAGAATGCACTCGAAAATCATAACTCTCTATTGTCATTCATTTCATCACTAAATATTTTTTACACGCTTAAATTAAATAAACTCCAACGTATAAATCTGATCCTACTGCATTTGCGTGCAGTAAGATTTATTTGTACACAAACATCCACTCTGAAAAAGTAACTATCTAACTGTACCCACGCGAAAGTGTCAGGTTATAAAGCCCTGGACATAACGGTCGTAATAGCTTTAAAATAAAACGAAATGCCGTCAATATGTATAACCTTTACATATATATACTTTACACGATAAAGTCTAATACTGATCAACCTAGAGCGGAAATTGGGTAAGAGCTTAAGTATGAGCATCGAATATTTTTCGGAGACTGTTAATTGTATTTTTAGCGTTAATTGTTGAAAAATTATTGAGTGACTGGGAGTGAATTTCTAAATTAGTGTTATTTTATTACTATTTACTCTTAATTACAACTTACATTTAGTACGGACGATACCAAACTGAACCGAGAGCGAACCAAAAAGGTTGCACACACTGAATGCTCTCTAACTTATACAATTTATTATAAATCTGGAAAGTACGGACTTAGTAACCTCCAATTTAGCCACCAACTCGCTTCAATTTAGCCATCAACTCGCCCCAATACGCCAAACACCAAATCCCTTAGTTGTCACCTTAGAATGTTGGCGCGTATTGGAGCGAGTTGGTCAGCGTCTCAGTTCGCATATTCGGTCGAAGTAAGGGGGCTGCAAGGCAAGCGCGCTTCATCCGAGAACCTCAATATCAAATTTTTGTCAAGTGTGCTCACAAAAATCTTTTATTTTTTTGTTAGCTAAAACTAATTCGTTCCAATCTAATTCATTAGAGTTTTTTGGATGATTTCTCTTATGAGAAATTTTGTATATTGTAAGCTTTGAGTTTTTTGAGATTTACCTCAAACTTCGTCAAAATATTGAACAAATGTGACTTCTAAGAGCCCAATTTCTTTTCTACGGTAACATTTAAATCTGCTACAGCTACGCAACTGTTTGCGTCGTGTCCAGTGAACGCGTAAAACTGATATTTTAGTACAGTTGCAGGTGCGTTCGGATTCAACACAGCGCTAATGGGTATACAGCACGACAGTTTTATTTCTGTTAAATGAACTGCAATGCTCGGTAGCAGTTTATTGGAGTAGGGTTTACAAAAAACAACGTCTCATAAAAAAAAATCTCATCATAGTTGCTATCGAAGCGAAAAAACAAAAGAAGTCATAAAAATTGAAAACAATTAGTATTTTATGGTTCTTCAAAATTAAGATTGAAAGTCACCACCGCCTTATGTAATAATCCTTAAGTTGGGTTGGTTTCTTAGTTCTTAGAAAAACAAAAAAATGTGCGTTGGCCGGGAATCGAACCCGGATCAACTGCTTGGAAGGCAACTATGCTGACCATTACACCACCAACGCCATGAGTGAAATTGTACTAAGTCTGGTTCACAGTTAGTTCCGAGCACACAAATATTTATAACTAGCAGATAGTCCCGGCTTCGAACGGGTTATAAAGTAATCTAAGTTGCAGAAAGAAACAAAAGATATAGCCTATGGTACTCGAGAATAATGTAGCTTCCAAAAGGTGAAAGATTTTTTTCAATCAGTCTAGTAGTTTCGGATTTTTTATTTGCGCCAAACAAACAAACAAAAAATTATACTTTTCCTCTTAATATATTGATATAAATATAAATATATAGATGTAGATTGTGTGGTTGCCATCCTTTATCTAACGTTTGGATGTTTGCACAAGTGAAAGCATAAGTAAAATGTACCAAATACAGAGTTAATGGTATGAGATGGTAAATTTATTAGGGCTCTAATTTCCACATAATGTTGAAAAAAATCTATAAAATGTATGTACATAATCTTAAAACCCTAACCCTCAAACTGGACTGCACGCCGGTGACATGGAGGTTAGCAATATTATAATTATATTATATTATATTAAGAAAAGGAATCATTATGAAAGTAATTATAATAATAATCAGCATAAATCATTGTCAAAATGCATTAGTCAAGAATCAAATATAAGTAAGTTTTTTACATAAATGATAATGATAAATAATGTTATTAGAATAGAATGTATATTTTATTGTACAACCATAAATTAAAATTAAAAATACATAAAATTAAATACTTAAAGTAGAGTATTACTACATTTCAAGGCAATACTTGAAGGTCTTACTTGAATTGCATTGTAGTTAGGATTATCTTATTGCTTTTAACACGTTCCAAGCGGCACAAAATTTTCTATTCTTTCTATTCCTGCGGTACCGGGCGTATTACACCTGGACCTAAAACTACCATTGCGGCGGTACAAGGCTTATAATACCCTGTAACGTTAAAAAAACTTTAATCCTTTTTTTGGCTTCATGAAAAGAAAAAACATATTTTTTTGCTTTGAGTATTAGTATTAATGAATTGATTTAAGAGATCCTGACGGCGTACGTGGACAGCTTCTTTGGTTTAGAATCTATAGCTTAAATGAAATACAGGGTTTTATGTACCCTGTGCCGCACTGAACAAGAGGACGTTTATGCATATTTTAGGGATGGGAAAAACAGACATTGATGGGCTTAAGTTTTATTGAAGAAATAAAAGAAAAAATTATATTCATTATATATATATAATATTCATTAATGTTTTTCATTGAAACAATCCAAACAGAAGTTTCTTTTGCATGCGTTACATTCTGTTATTTTTTTTTTAACTTTTTTGTAAGCTTGACGACTTGTTTAAAATTGTTCGAAGCTTTTCGTAGCATCCAACACAGTTTCTCTTCTACATTTGCTTGTAGGCCAAAAATCGACTCTGTTACCTAAAAAGCTTGACACACGAGTACTATTTACAGTACTTAAAGACCGTAAATTATGTAATAACACAAATAATTATTATAATACATATTATTATCTAAAGAAAGTGTACTCGTAATTATCACCTACCTATTTATTAGCAAATTCAATAAATAGTAATTTATTTTTCATAATTTACGGTCTTTAAGTACTGTAAATAGTACTCGTATAGTAATCTATACTTTGATTTATTACTATTATCATTGTCTTCAATATTATCATCACTGTCTTCAATGTGGTGGAGTTTTATTCTTTTACGACACCGTTTCGCTGATGTTGAAGTCATTGTCGACGCATGCGCTCACTCGATTACGATCACAACACTAACCGTGCGAAGCTAGCGCGGGGTGCGGTACCAGGTGAGCGAGGGTACCAGGTGTATTCAACCCGCACCCGCACTGTGAAGAAATTTTATTTGTTCAGTGCGGTACCAGGTATAAAATATCCGGTATTAAGATAGGCACACCACTGGATTCTATTTTAATAGCCCATCTCAGATATGTATTTATCTCTTTCATACACCGAACCAATCTGAAGTTACGCTCTTCGCACGACAGAGAAGTCTATACTTTTCGTAGCCGCACCACAAGCGAGATATGGACCAGGAGTTTTCGACCTGGTTTCGCATGGAACGTGTTAACGTGACTTTCCTGATGACCCAGCTTCTCAGGGAAGCCTTAAGCACAGCTATTTAAAAATTGAAACTAACAAAGATTATATTTAATAATCTGACCTTATTTGAATATTTATTTATAATAACTATATTTTACTATATTAACGCTATTAACCTTATAATAAAATAAATTACAGAAAAAATATTAAAATAATAAAATAGTACAAACTCAAAAATAAAACGACGGACTCCTTCGATGGCTCCAAAACGAAGAAATAAAAACCCGTTCCAGCTAACCAAACATTAAGCTTTAAAAAAATGTCTTTGAACTACTGTTAGCTAGAAAAAATGTTAAAGTTAGGACATGAAATCCCTGTTTTTTTTTTCGAATTTCTGAACAGAAAATGGTTGAAATAAATACCTCGAACTTAAAAAGAAAAGAAAAATCACAACACTCTACAATTTAAGGCAGCATTGCCGCGTTGAATAGCTATTGCTAACTTAATTATCTTATTTATTTGCGAAGTTATTTCAAATATCTTCAGTAAACCTGTATAACAGTGAACTATAATCACAATAAACTAGTAAAAAGCTTTCAAAAACGTGTTTTGCTCCATCAATAAAGATTAATGTGTTGTTCAAAAACATACCACGAGCGTGAAATGCGTTCATACAATTTCAATTGGATAAGACATTGATGTGTAAACTGATTTTTATCTTAGACACTGTTGTACATAGCTATAATTAGCTATTTTAGTTACCTGTTTTACTTACCACAGCGAACTACCAGTTGCAATAATTTTTATTACCTGTCGCTTTAGCTTTGGCTACTGCGCTTGTAACTCGGGAAGCTAAGTTGATCTGACGCGATCATCGCGGTCAAACAACTATCAACCCCACAGAAAATTTGACTCTTACTCTTGGGTAGGTTAGGGTTTCTTTTGATCGGTGACCATGAACAAATCAGTTATTTTTTTCAAAGTGGCATTTACATGTGAGCTCTACCGTAGGTCGGACAACACGTTAAATTGTAGGTCCCGGATGTTAGATTTCGTACAAGCAGTTGTTAAGCCATGTCTTACATAACTTCGATCATACATATTATATTTCATCGAAGTAATAAAGAAAAATATAATTTCAATGAGCTGATGTCTCTGTTTAACTTTTTATTTTCAAACAGACCATAGACCAATTATTATAATTTGTCTATGACAGATATTTGATTTGATTTGCTACTAAAACACATAAATATGCTCATTAAACGAGTTAATTAAACATTTCAATTTCATATTTTTACCAGACCGGTGCTGTAACAAATGCAATAAATTCTTTTGATAGGACCACTTTTGCAACAACAAAAATAATAAGAGTAAAAGTTTTGTGGCATTTAAACCAAATCACTGCCTGTACTTGAAAAAAGTAAAAGCAGTAAATAACTATTGATAAAAGGGCATGCTCCAAATAAGGCGACCTCAAATCAAAACTGGCAACACTGTCAGGTCTCAATTTATTTTGTACGCGATTTAATCATTATAGAATCTTTTTTTTTAAACCTGCCAACCAATGTTTGTCTCAAACTGAAATCCACTCAGACTTTTTTGCCTTCAGTAGTAATACTATAAATTTAACCAATATTGAAAGTTGTTTTCTCTTACACACTAAAGATAAAAAACACTTATATTTAATTTTTATTTTAATTATGCTAATAATATTATTATACTTTTATTTTCGTATCTTCACAAACTATATTACATTTATATACTTCATTTATATGTTATATCTTTTCTTGTATTCTTGTAATTCTTGTATATATATAATTGGAATCTCGGAATCGGCTCCAACGATTTTCATGAAATTTAGTATATAGAGGGTTTCGGGGGCGATAAATCGATCTAGCTAGGAAATAATTTTTAGAAAATGTCATATAATAAAATCAATAGGTAGTGTGGAACTTAAACCGCTCACTAGACTATCTGTAAATAATTAAATATGAGAAAAGCAATAAAAAATATCCATGTCCAACGGGATTTTAACCCGCGTCTTACGGCAAACTGCATACTTATCTGGTACGTACTATATTAATTATTATTAATTATCAAGCCTGTCTCAGCCATATTTTATTCCGACTTGGATCTTTATTTATCCAGCTTATTAGAAGAGGCACTGAAAAAGGCATTGACTATATAACATGACATTTCTTCATAACAGGAAGAAATATATAATAGCCATTGTATCGCTTTAAATTTGAGACATCATTTTGAATAAACAAAATGAATGAGTCCAGGTCGACATAAGAGTTCTCTTTAAAAATTGACGCGTTCAGTTATTAAATACTGATAACATCAATACCTCACTAGTCAGAGAGATACCCTATTATATATATTTTTGTGTTTCTTGATATTGTATTCAGAATGAACAATATTTACAATTTGTGTATGTAGTTGTTGTGTATCATTATGTGATAAAGTAGAAAATATCCCCATTAAGGACGGCACGGCAAAGCTAAATGTTATTTTTATTTCCACTTCAACCTCTGTTACTATTAATGTGATAATATATTTTATTTAAATACCAGTTTTTAAGTGTGAAAAAAGGTTGGTGCTAACCAATGATACTTTTTTCCGTTCAAATCTAATAAATCTATTCGCTTTTTTTTCTATATCGCGTTTTCTTAATTTTTTTTTTTTTATACCGGAAGATTTTTGTCGTATAATGAATTGATTTGTCCTCATAAATTTACTAGTTCAGAAAAATACTAGTTTTTTTCTTAGTTCTTAGACGGTCAATTCCACCGTAACTCTTAAACTACGACTATTTATTTGACCACACACCAAACGTAGGTGACATGCGATAATCGGAGTATGTTTAACATTATGCACCCGCAAATTATCTTAACAAGTGGCAATCACTTTAAATACAGGTTTTTGAGTTCAATTCGTTGCGCGGTTGGGGTAATTATTTTAAAAACTAGAGTCTGGCTTGCGGCCGAGAATTCGATGTCTTTTTTATGAGCTTGAAATTATTTTTGGTTGTTTTCATTTTATTTTTAATGTGGCTACGTGGAATGTCAGACCGAATTTAAATCAATTTATGATACCTATACTGCAAAGTTGCGTAATGCAATTAATTGGTAAGTTTCAGAGAGTACGTAAATGCTTAATTTATTACAAAGAGGTTTGTTAAGATTTTAGCTTTTTCTCTTATTTTTTTATTCAGATTTTTGCAGTTATGCTTTTTAGGTTCGTATCATTTTTTTTCTTCAACCTATTATGGCTGTGGTATAAAAAATATTCAAGATTAACGTCAAGGAACTTAAACAAAGGGTGGAAAACGTTTCCCTAAATTGCGCAACCATCGAGTGGAAAAGTGTGGGAAAATCACTATCTCGTTACCAACAGGCGCCGCGAAAGAGCTTTGAAACTCTAACCCGGAAACGGGTGTATAAATGTAGACGAGAATCGTCCGCCTGTGAAATCCGACGATTGCATTCTACTGCGAACAAACTTTCAAAGAATTGCAAGCAGTGGATTAAGTCTGAGAAGATAAAAGGTTAAGACGCTTAAGCTTACGCTACGTGTAGATTAGAGGTTATGATCTTTTTTTACTCTTTACAGCTTAGCATTTGACCGGCAGAACGCGCAACTACACGTGCTAGCAACACTCCGGCCTAAAGTGGAGTATGCCTAGTCTGGAATAACTAGATCTTGAGGAGGCTGCCAGAACACACTGTTAGGTGTATGGTTACAGATTTTTCAACTTGAGAGTGGTTGCTAGCCTGGCAAGCAGTAGAAAAAATACCCTACCACCATGCAAATTATTTTTATGAATTAAAATATTTCTGTCTTGAACATTTTCACTATTTTCCGGTTTCTTGAGATTTTATGCACCGTCGCTCTATATATATATATATATATTTTGTTTATATTGACCAGTTTATAATAGTATGATCAATAATTACAGGTAACTTATAAAAATCTTTAGGGCTGTTAATGTAAAATAGGACAAACTACTTCAGTTATTAGAAATTGTGAATAAATCTCGATCGAAAACCCCGCCCCATTCGTCCGCGGGTCGACGATCTCTTTTGCAAAGAACAGCAGTGACTTAATTATAATTTTTGAATCCAAATCATACGCAGGTAATTGTATTATGGAAAAGTTTATCCTTATTATGCATTTTTGCTTAGCTTTGCCTTGCCTTATCTTTTCTTTATCGCGTTTTCTTTAATTTAGTTTTCATTCAATACCAGACGATTTTACTCGCAAAATTAATTGGTTCTGTTAAAGTCAAGTGTTCTGAGATACCTATAAAAGTTTTTTTTTTCTGAATAAAAAATCCAACATTTGATTGTCATCATATTTACTTTTCATTAACTAATGATTCCTGAAATAACGTTTTCGTAGATTTTATTGTATCTAAAGATTAACTACTGACCCATTGTACTCTGTGCAGTTCAATGTTACTTTTAATAAGTAAAGTTGTAGGAAACACAGTTGTAACATTATTGGTATACGCAGGTTATTAGATCGTTGTCCTATTTGCATTCAGAACTATGGAACCTACTTAGTATCTTTGCTTCAGTACCTATGTAATGTTGCAATAGTAGCTTCGTTCCGATTGTAAATTTTACTGCTATGAACCTGTTTTCTACAAAATTTCATAAAGCAAATAAAAGAGCGAATACTATGTTGCTAACAAATTTGATTTCAGTACTTGTACTTAACCTACTAACTAGTAGGTTATTAATTGATTGTTGATTGGCAAATTTTCGACATAGTATTTGTAGAATTTACAGAAAAAATTGTGTGTGAATGAACAACCTTTGGACTTGTTAATCGTTAAGATATTTTTTTACACAGTACAGCTAAGCAGTACAGTAAAAACGAGTCAGCGAAGGTAGAGAATACCCGTTTCGCCACTCTGAAAGTGCAATTTTAAGACTTGAGGGTGATGGCTAACACTAGGAAATACTCTACCACCATGCTATAGTTACTTCACGATATTTTTGATTCGATATTACACCGAAAGCTAGAATTCATTGGGGATCAGACTCCCGGCCTGTGTGACGTAAGGCGAAAACACGCCTGACTGATCTGTCACCGTTTCAATGTTAAAGTTATTATAAACAGTGAAATAAATATATATTCCAAAATGTTGTAATGTAAATTTAGTAGTTTAAACATTACGCAAAAATGTTCAAAAAAAGTTTTAAAAATTGTATGTTTCTTTTAAATTCTAGGTACGTGTTGAACATTTTCTACCGACCATGCTACGTTACGTTTTTTAAATAATCAGTTCATCATCCGTAAAGCCCTTGTGAATCGCTGATAAAAGGATCTAAAACAAAATAGCTTATACATAAATAGGATAAAATCATGTCCAATTCTTTAAAGACAAGATTTAATTCCGGTAGCTGTCACACAGCTTGGACTGTATAACGAGTAGCTTCCCGACTGACTTAAATTAATGAGAGACTTTTAAAATTCACTTCGGGTCCCGCCAACGGAAGAGCACGATTAATTTTCGCGGACACGTCGGTCAATTTGGGCAGAGAATTCAGTTGGCGCGCTTTAAAATAGACGGTTATTACGAGTAGCTAAAGGGATTTGAGAATAAGAATATATTTATTGCATAACTGTGTACAAAGACAAGATCTTAAAGTAGTGATTAGGTGACAACAGACTTGTTCGTAAAGAACATACAATATTAACTAAAAATAACAACTATCTTTTAACTAATAACTTAATCATATACATCAGAGAGTTTATGTACATATATAAATAGAGCTTTCTGTCGTAAGTGATTTGATTGTTTTGATAAACATGTATATAAAAGAATACAGTCTATGTAAAGAATCCGACGCCCAACGTTAACTCCCAACGCCCAATGTCTCAACCTCTGAAGAGAGCTAGCTCCTGCAAACACAGGGTATCCTACTGCAGGAGCTAGGCACCACAATTACATTAAGACTTAGTTTCTAGAATTAGTATTAATTAGTTAAGGTACCTATACTTAATGTTTGTTTTGTTTAGAATGTAAATAGGTCTAATAAATTATTTTTTGTAAAAAAAAAAATATTTTTGTCCAACGGCCAACACCCAACAAAGTTGGTTCGCCAAGTTCGTTAGGTTACGCGCTCTGCTGGTTTAATACTCAACTGTAATGTGTAATAAAATAAGATAATGACAAAAAGAAAGAAGGGCAAATTCTTGAATCTACAGGTTTTCGTTATGAAAAATAAACAAAAATATCAAAAAAAATGCTTAAAGACCGTCTGAAAAACCGCTAAGAATATTTATACATATTTTGATACCACTCAGACTTATGAGTATGAAAAAAAACTAGTTCAAAAAACGTAATTTTAGATCTTTTAAACCACTTTTATTAATTTCTAATTATTTTATATTAAATTCTAATTCATAAATCTCATTGGTACTAAAATTAGTTAAATATTCTTAGAGTGCTTTTTTTAGTTTTCATTATTTTTTATCGTTTACGACTATTAAGAAAAAACTGTAAATATTCAAGATTTTTCCCTTGCAATTAATGCATGTAAAAAGGAAACAAGCAAGTAAACGCGTGCAAAGCCTCGGGTCTAGTATAAATATACGACTAAATACAAGAGATATAACAGTAGTTCCTCTGAGTTTATTTAGCACATGCGAGTCATTTGCTTGTGTTTCCCTTTGTTTTTCATTACCGAACAGAAAAACAAGTTGCCAATACATCTTCATAAAGGAAATTGATTTCTGCGTCCCCACAGGTGAAAGTAAATAAGAAGTTTTGCTCTAACTCATAGGAGCACTAGCTCAGGTTTATTACCATAAAATGAGAAAACCAGGTTAGTGGATGGGATTAGTCCAAGTGTCTCTACGAAGAAAATTGTAGTTTCTGGACTTACAAAATAATCCTGAATACCTATTTGAAGAAGCAATCACTTTACGTATGACTTATTGTTATTATTATTATTTAGTCTTATTATTATTTGACAACCTCGTTGGCGTAATGGTTACCATGCCGGACTGCCAATCAGTTTCCGGGTTCGATTACCGGCCTGGCCAACATCTTCGTGCTTAACTTAATTTATTGGCTGTAGGTCTGGGTGTTAAATATGTATCTATATAAAATATGTAGGTATGTATGTATATGTAGTATATCAGTTGTGTTAGCTACCATAACACAAACTAGAAATGTTTCAGTATGGGTTTAACTAGCCGTGTGTGTGTGTTGGCCGTGCCGGGAAACGAACCCAGAACCTTCTGATTGGCAGTCCGGCATGGTAACCATGGCAACGTTTAAGTGAGCCATCCCATACAAGAAACGAGTTTTTGCCAATTTGTTAAGATAATGGTACGGAACGTTTCATCCGCGACCCCAGTTTGCGCTAAGTCAATTATTACCCTTTAGATACGGAACCCTAAAAACAGTCTACTACCGATTGCCACCTAAAAAGGTCCCTTCTAAGATTTATCTTGTTTGTATTAACTGCATTATTGGCCGCCCAAGATACACAACCCATTTATCACGCAGAACTGAAGAACTTGCGATATAAAAAACTGCTTATGCAGGCTATATCATAACTCAAGAAGGGGGCACCGGGGCCTTATACGGCTGAAGACAATTAATCTTATTGCCAAACGCACACAATAAATGCGACACGGTTTTGTTTATAGAATTTATCGCTTTATCTTTCTTATTTTTTTTTAAGTAGCTTTACGTGTATTTACTTGTACGACAGACTGACCGAACAACTGTTGACAACTTCACGTTGTTTTTTAGGGTTTTGTACCTAAAAGGTAAAAACGGGACCCTGTTATTAAGCCTCCACTATCTGTCTGTTTGTTTCCAGGTTTTATCTCAGAAACCGCAATAGCTAGAAAGCTCAAACTTGCACATTATATGTATTTTCAGTGCCGTAACAACAAATACTAAAAATAAAAAAAATTACTTATTAAAGAGTGGCCCCCATACAATAAGCGTGTACTTTTCGTTTTTTTTTTTTCTATATATCAATAACAGTAGCTTCTAAGACACTTAACATTTTTACAAAATAAATAAATGTGTATTAACTATCAAATAAAATTATATAATTTCATTATTTTTTAATAAAATTTTAACCCACTGATGGGATAAATTAATTTTCCCTCTATTACTAAAAGTCAAAAAAATTCGTATAATTTTTTATTTTTTTTTACATAACAGTGCATTCTAGCTCAGAAGTCAGGGCTACCTTTTAAAATGTTACTGTAAATTTATTTACTTCAGTAAATCATCAATTCAGTATATATTTGATTTGATTTTGATTGATATATATCATTTAGAATAATTTGAATATGACACTCAAGATTTCACGCTCTATTTTCTTCTCTAAAATGCCGTAAGCTAATTTGCAAATGCTAGTTCAAAAGTTCTTGCCCTCTACCAGAGGGCATCGTGTCCAACATTCTAGCAGCATTACCGCGTTAAATAGCAAACTCAAAAGCTAAGAATAGATATTCTCACAATATCCTCAAATTTCCTCGTAGAGTTTCTGACTTTCACCCTCATAATTTTCCAATATTTCGGACACAATATATGTCGGAACGCTGACAACCTCGCAAGATAAATGGTGACAGCATTTGAAGGCAAAAACCAAGGGACCAAAGTCCAAATATAGCCTCATTACCTCCATTCAGTGCTCTACACACACTTCGTAGGTTCCTTCTACTATTATTTCACCATACTACAATCTTAGATAATTAACTAATCACGTTTACTGTGTTACCAAAGTAAACATATATAGTACGTTGGTACATTTTAGTCAAGTCTTGAAAAAAAATTATTAAATGTCTCCCTTCTTTCCCTTTCTCTTTGAATTTTTTGGCATAAGCAGTCCACTATACGTTCCCACTGCTGGGACTCGGGGCCTTCTCTCACAAGGAGAGAGATATAGACCATAATCCACCATGCTGGCCAAGTGCAGATTGGCGGATGACACAAGTCTTCGGATATTGTGGTCCTCAAACATGCCGGTTTCCTCACGATATTTTCCTTCACCATAAAGCGAGTGCAAATCCACACATAACTTGAAAAACAAGTCATTGGTGTAGGGTCGGGCTCGAACCAGGGGCCGTCTGATTGAAAAGCAGACGTTATTACCACCGAGCCACACTCGCTTTTTATATTTAATTTTTTAAATCTATAAAATTTCGATATAAACGAACATTGCTAAAACGTATTACACATACATACATATCTTTATAATTATCGCAATAAAGTCTCAGAAAGAATCGCTGGCGCCTCAAAACACGCAGGGTCGCCGTAAGGCTATTATTTTTCAATTTGCCTGTCGCTGATTAAGTTGAGGCATTAATAATTGTTTATGTGAACAATATTTTACAATTACGCCTACTCAATTGTTATTGACGAGATGCAAGATAAGATATTGCGACATCGCTTTAACTTGAAATATTCGTTAAATGTGGTAGTACATTATCCTCTTGCGTGGTTAACATGCTTGGTGGAGACTGGAAATAATTTGGATTTATGATCATTTTTACTCAAATTGATAGATTGATAAACACTTTGTTGAAACTCTCACAAAAAATATAATAATAAATATCACAAGAAAACACTTAAAGGACTTAAAAGCACTAGCTTTTTTATTAATTACGCCTTTATAATAGGATGAAAATGTGTTTATAAAAAATCTGTACTTAGGAAAAAAGCAGAATCGATTTGGAAATAAAACGTACCTTAGCTAAAACCTTATCGCTCAAAGCGATCTCTTCCAGGCTACCATTTCCAAGAAAGTACCCAAAGAAAAAACTTATGAGACGAGATGTAATATTAAAGGTGCATATGTGAATTGGTATAAAATAATAGGCAGTTATTTTTTTCCAAATAGATTGTGGTTTATTCTTAGGTACAGATTCTTTATAAATACATTTTCATCCTACTTCCCCTACTAATTTTATAAATGCGAAAGTTTGTGAGTGTGTATGTTTGTTACTTTTTCACGCTCATACGGCTGAACCGATTGCAATAAAACTTTGTATGGATATAGTTAAGAACTTGGATTAACACATATTTATCGCAAGTACTCGTAGTGCCGCGTGCCGCGCCTAGTTGTTTATAAATATGTTTTAATATCAACAATTTTAAAAATGCTGAAGTTTCCTTCAATACAAAATCAAATATTTTTGTGAGTGTAAAATGTTCGTAACTAAATATTATTTATTAATATTTAAGTGGTTTTTATTATCTGACCTATGGCTATAATTAAGCGGTTTTAGGTTTATTCTTAATCACTTTTATATCACCTTTAATTATAAATAAAATCTTTAAAATAAAAAACGTGTAATGTAAAGCCACGTACACACACGTCTAAAATAACGTGTCTATCAGTGTGGCCCATCTCAATGTGAGAGATTGATGACAGCTAATGAACCGCGCGCGATGTCAGGGGTCGCGCGTGCAAATTGGCTTAGCACGACGACGGCTTTTGGTACGGTTGCGAAATGGTCCGTGCAGTGTATGTACTGCTTTAGGGGTGTTGGTTTATGCATAAACACGTGTAAATAGAATACTTTATATATATAGAATAGTAGAAATTTAGTTTCAGTTAATTTAGTTTTTAATATGTGACATGTTTAAAACCAATATTGACATAAATAAATGTATTCTTATACTGTTGAAATTTATAAAAAAAGACTAGAAATTTTGAAATTGCCGAATTAATAATAAATTTTAAAAAAAAACTTTTGTATTTCTTACATCTTTTATTTTTACAAATACGAGTACATAACAACAATAAAAGGAATGAAATTAAAAACTTCACAATTAATAAAAATGTAGGTTTTTACTAAAATACTAGGTCTGTGTCTGCTGGTAAGGTTCGTAAGGTAATGCTGGCGGCATTACCTCGCTGGATCACCAAACTTAAAAGTTAGCCGAGATAAGCACCCAGCTTTAGGGACCAAAGAGCTGGCGCTTTATATAGCCATTTTTTTTTATATAAACTCTACTGTACCAATATTTTGTAGCTGCGCGAATATTATACGTTTGAGGTACCTAGAAGACAGCACATATACTCCTATGGGACGAGACCACACGCGGTCTCAGTATAGGAGTAGAGATTCACATGACCAAAATAACCTTAAAAGGACATTTAAAGTTATATACTAACTAAGGTATATATCTTTTTTTGTTATATTTTTCTTTATTTAGTAAGGGAATATGAATTTGGCTTTTGTAAATAAAAAATAGAAATTCTCCGACAACATTTTTGGTGGTAGACGTCTTGGGTTTGAAAGTTACCATAATGTATAAATTATGTTTACTAATCAGGCCCTTTCATTTGATACCCATAATAATAAAGAAGTTGCGACAAAATAAGCGATCCTTCATTCTGTAGCTGCGGCCATGTTTGACCGATTTTTTCATAAAACGTACATAGTTAAGAACACTCCTGCCTTATGCCTGTTTTCTCACTATTAACCTTTCATACAAAGACATCAAAACCAAATCTGTTTATCCGTTCGAGACCGTGAATACTATTTTAGCTCTCTCCAGTAAAGGTATATGTGTGTGTACAACAGAGATTAGAAACTGTAAGATTACTTTTACCGAAAGAAAACAGCTTCTCCTCCGTTTTTCTTATTCAAAATGGCATTTGCGCCAATTTTCGTTACAAAATTCGTGATTAGGATGTCAAAATACTTCACTATATTTTTATACCCAATCTCAGATCGATCGGCGGTAGGTATGCGCTTTTCCGAAGTTTGTCCTCCTAAATCTCCACCACTTAGGATATTTTTTTCCTGTATCGGAAATAAAAAATAGAAAGAAATACGAGTATATATGTAGTATGATGGATTTGTTACAGTTTGCGATATACTTTGTTCGGATAAGTGTTAGATCTGATTGACTGTTCACAGAGCAAGCTAGAACACCTGACCTCTGATAAAATAGGTATCTTCTAGGTAAGCGTGCCACACCATCTGCCAGACTGCAGTGCAGCTTAACAACAGGCTAGCTGTAGTCAAACGCTAACCCATCAAGGATTAAAAAAAAACAATAAAAAAATGATGATTTGTTCGAGTTTGTACATGACGTATGTAGGTATACCAAGCAGGTAGTACCTATGTAAATAATATTTCTGTACCTGTTTTCTTTACCTACATAATATATCACTATCATATTTAATTTAATAACCAGCCAAGTGCGAATCTTCCTCGTGGACGAAGGGTTCCGTATTTTAAAAAATATAAAAACGGTAAAAATTCACGTATGTTCTATCACTCTGGAGTACCTATGACTTTTTAACTGTTTTTGGTATTTGATGGTTAAGCGGCTATTGAAATACATCATCTGTGAACATTACAACTGTCTAGTTGTTATGGTTCAAGATATTCAGCCTGGCGAAGGACAGTCAGCAGTCTTATTAATGCGGTCCCGTTAGCACCTTTTATGTACGGAACCCTAAAAGCTTGTATTGCTATTTCTATAAATACTTATTCTAGGTAATAAGTAGGGGAAGTTCGGGCAGTGTGGATAAGCTGAAAAAGAGTCGAAAAAATAACACTTTAGATATACGAATATGTACCTAATAAGGAGGTAATAAACTTAGTTTTGACGTGACAACGTCTTAAATTAGGTTGCGGCTGGGAGTCACTTATGAAAAAGTGTAACGCCCGGTAACGTTACGATGAGTCACCGAACGAGAGAGAGGCCCGCCGAATGCCTTGCGTCTCTCTCCCACTCAACTATGATCGGTCTGCCGCGCGCGCAGCACGCGGCAGACGTTGTCACGTAAAATCTTCGCCCGTAAAACCGACTTTACAGGCAACCATTTTTTATCCATACATTTATCCACCACAATCAATAGCGAAATTGGCAAAACACATTTAATCAATTATTATTCGACTTACCTTGTAAAGTACTCCAAATGTATAAACATAGTTTCAAGTCCATGACTTTATGAGAATGTACAAAATAAGTCAACTAGCATGAAACAATTATGAAAAACCCTGTGGTCGTTTTGTGGTAGCGGCCTTCATGGATTTAAGTTTTATCAAAGGGTACAGTATTATAATAACACAGACACGTCAAACTTGAGTCGGGGGTTAATAAAAGAGCGTTCGTTTGCAATTTTGCGTAAACGCATCTTTTCTTTAAATAAGAAATAGTTCCAATATCATTCTTCAAATCATTAGTAATAAATACAATAGCCCATTTATGAAACATTCGATTACAACAATAACACCCTAAGTTTTTTCATATACATCATTTTTTTGCTGTTATGTTGTCAAGAGAAATGTCTTCTCTGTTATTTTTAATTGTTTATTTTTATTTTTTAAATTTTATTATTTCTGAATACCGTGTATAAAAATTGTACCTACTCTATGGACTTTGTGTCTGACAATAAAGATTTTATTATGACGACCTCGTTGGCGTAAAGTAAAGGTTACCATGCCGGTCTGCAATCAATCAGAAGGTTCCGGGTTCGGTTCCCGGCCCGGTCAACATCTTTGTGCTTTACTAAATTTGTTGGCTGTGGGTCTGGGTGTTAAATATGTATTTATATATAAAATGTATGTATATGTAGTATATCAGTTGTGTTAGCAACCATAATACGAGCGAGAAATGGTTCAGTATGGGGCTAACCAGCCGTGTGTGAATATGTCATAATATTTATTTATTTATTATTATTATTTACCTCATAAGTATCCTTAGCCCGAGTTTCCCCTAAGTAGACAGGTATTACCAACCTAGTGGTTATTAATCCGTATTTATTTACCGAGCGGTACACCGCGCACGGTCCGGTGCGCCGGAGTGTTAATCTCGTCAGGAGTCACAAACCATTAGCAGCTTATCAACCACTTATCTCCAGACACCTGAACGGTTTCGATATGCTTACAGTTAAGAGCTTTCGTTTTGGAGTTCCATGGTAATATGAACCTTTTTACGGTTCCGTACCTAAAAGGTAACGGGACCCTATTACTAAGACTCCGCTGTCTGTCTGTCTGTCTCCAGGCTGTATCTCAGAAACCGTAATAGGTAGAAAGCTGAAACTTTCACAAGCAAACACTAAAAATTTAATATTAAGGTCCCCATATACAATAAACGTGTTTTTTTCCTATTTTTTTTTATATATATCAAAAACGATAGGTGCCAGACACTTAAAATCAAATCATCATATATATCAAATTATTAAATTTAAATAAAATAAATATTTAAGGGGGGGGGGGGGGTACTAAAACGTACCAAACAAAATAATTCTCAATCAATGACACGAATAAATTTCCCGGCCGCTTTCCATTACCGAACGAGCAGGGAGACTGCTAGGAAGCACCGATACAGTAGAAATGCCGAAAATTCGTAGTAAGCGATTTCCTTTCACATTTATAGTTCGGACGTCCAAACTATGGAAGTCCTTGCAGGAATCCCTGTTCCCACTGACCTACAACCTTAGTGCCTTCAAGTTGAAAGTGAACCGGTTTCTTCTAGGCAAGTGCGATTCATCCTAGATCGCAATGTCATTTAACATTAGGTAAGATATAGTCAAGCGCGTGCCTAAAATGCATAAAAAAACCAAGACCCTAGCCTTCCTTCCCACACAAAAGCCAAGCCAATACACACTTACCATAATAATAAACCAAGACGTTATAGTGATTACCCAAAAAAACATCACAATCGTTGGTCTAAGCAAACAGCGGCAATTCAAAGACGTTTCAGTAAATGTTCATAGTCAGAATTTAATAAACGCGGCGCTATCGTACAACACGAGCTTCCAAATTCACGGTAAAAATTCACCGCGCGTCCTGGACAAATATAGCTTTATTATCGGCGGCGCAAATGTGAACCATCACTGTATATAATAAAAAGGACGTAGAATGACAATATTTTACGTTGGTTTTATAGTCACTAATAATGCTGCTGTGCTAACTTAGGTGATTTTGACGCTATCACCGAGGTTAAGCAACTGTCCATGTGGACAATGTTCGGATGGGTGACCATGCACAAGAATGTCTTTTAAAAGTGACATTTTTATCTGGCCACTACAGTAGGTCGGATGACACATTAAATTAAAAGCATAAATGAATATGAAACATATTTATGTATCCTGAAATTGAATACGGGTGATTTAAAAACAATTGTGTGATTATAAAGGTACACTTACCTTTATAATGCAGGCCAAAAAATAACAATTAAATAATGGCAAATATCGTTGGTTGATTTTTAATAAAAAAAAAATTATACGATTCCAATGAAATACTTCGTCTAGCTGAAAATATTATAATATGGACAAATAGTATATAATAAATGGTTCCACCGTCTACACGTAAAATACCGCGGTAGGCGGGGCAAAACAGCTACCCGCGCGGCTAGTATCGGTGGCGTGCCCTTGATGCGACCAGTCACGTGCGAACTTTGTGTGTGTGTGTGTTTTTTTGGGATAGCAGTATAATTGTGTGCGTAGATAGATTCAAATTCTAAGCGGCAATTGTATGGAGTTACTCTTCCGTTTTTCTAGTTCGCTGCCAATATCATTTAATTTCAAGCCGGTTCTATTCTGCGCCAAACATTTTAACAGATGAGATTCTGTAGATCTCACTTACAATGTTATTGGTACACTTAAACGTTATTGAAATGCTTCAATTCTTTGATTCCCGACTTGGGGCGTCACATTGCGTAAAATAAAACTGCAGATTTTTTTACTGCTCACTCTACGACGCGCAATAAAGAAGATTCATTGCTAAAACTGTTTTGACTTTGATATGCTCGTGCTATGATTTTGAGGAGATATTTAGAGACAGCGCACATAGCTAGGACAATATTATTAAGTTTAGATAAAGTTTTTTTATTGCTCTTGGACTACAAAATATGATAACCATTTAATTAGTTCGTAACGGCACGGATAAATCATCATAATATTTCACAATGCTTGCCTGATGTAAGTAGGTGCGCGTCTCCACAGGCTCAACTTCGACATAATAAAAAGAATAACAGACATGTACGAAAATAATATATAGAAGTACAGTTATAAACACGATTATCTGGCCTTTATACGGATTCGCGATTATTCGGACAAAATGCAACTGCAGAACAAATGTCCAAAGTCGTATTTTTGCAACCATGAACGTGTCGGACGGAACTGGCATCACTCCGCCCGCGCCGGCGTCTCATCGGAAATCTTTCGATTATCCGGATTTTCGATTATCTGAATGTCTAAAAACAACAATAAGTCCAGTTAATCGAGTTTCTACTATAGATACAAATCTACTAAATGACTAGCAACTCCTTGTGTACTATCGTTCATTTTAAACATGGGAACAATGAATCTTGACTTTTTCTCTGTAAAAACTGCCATATTTTTATGTGAATTTTGCTGAAAGCTTTCTTTGAGATGCTCAACCTTTAAATGACGTTAGACCCCTTTCGGGTCGGTAAAAGATGTCATACGCCATTTAACTTTAGGTTTGACTTTGTTCTTTATAATTTAGCTTAGTTCTTGAAACGGAATAATGTGAATTTATGGCAAATTACTTTTTAAGTATCTGTTCCTAAAGGGTTATGACGAGAAGTTTTAAGCTATGGAGGTTTAAACTTAATTATTTTTATAAGTTACTTCATACAACAAACAAAGCAATGTTTCTACTATCTAACTTTTTTCAAAACATATTCATAAGTCGCAAAAAGTACTAAGGTTTGCTATTCTGAATTTGTTTATTTGTTTGCATATAAACATTGTTGCTCAACGTTTTACGAAGAAACCGTTAATCCAGGATTGTTTATGAAAATTATTCTATGAAACAGTACTGGTACAAAGCCAAATTGAAATTTCTCTAACACTGACAAGCAAAGAGACACAAAATATATTCTTCAACATAACCTCTGCCGAGAATTCAAAGAAACGCACATGATTTGTTCGACAACATAAAAGAACCACTTAGCACCTCATAAATCGGCTCATAATCATCTTTACGAGACGTCCCACTTGTTAAGGCCACTTAAACCATACCATTTAGTGTAAATCGTACGCGTTTTCTTACAATTAATGTTGTCTGTAACAGCCAAAATTATTTTACAAGACGAGATTGCGTCGGCACATTTGTTTTATTTACGAGCTTGTTCGGAACCTCGAATGTGGTTAAAATTGAGCCCAAATGTGGTATTGTGAATCGATATGTTTGTTTTTAGCGAAGTGCCTTTACTTGATCAGAAGTGGGTATTCGTTGGAGAAACTTTATAAAACTAACAAAAAGAAATAATTGGTCATAAGTGAGTCGGACTCGCGCATAATGGGTTCCATATTCTTTAAAAAAAAATGCCAAGAAATGTACATATTTTGTTGTATGAAATTTATAGTTTTGTAATTAATGTAAATTAAAATTGTATAATTTAAAAAATAAATATTATTTCATACAAATGAGTAACTATTTTTGAACATAAAAATAGCTTTGTGAATATTTCCTACTTTACAACTAACGATTTTTTATGTTTTTTTTTGTCTCCATTATAATAATGAAAATTGTTTGAAGGTTGAGAATTTCCATTATTATAATGGAGACAAAAAAAACATAAAAAACGTTAGTTGTAGCTCCCTTGATTATGAAATGTATTATGTTAAAAGTATTTGTTGTTATATAATAGCGGAAACATAAATACATTATCTGTTAAAATGTCACCTCTCCAGCTATCACGACTTATGAGATAATACTTGGTGACAGACGTACAGGCAGATGAATGGATAGCGATCAAAAACTGATTTTAAAATAATTGCTTATTTATAGTAAATCTATCAAAATGTATATAAAATAAAACAAACAACTTTAAATCAATAAAATACTCCATAACTAAACTAACCAACAAAGAGCAATGAAGGAAATAAAATAGAAGATTAAAATCGAAACATTAATCAGGTCAAATATTTATAGCAAAAGTTGCAGTGACTGCCGAACATCACCGAGGTCCCTAGAACCACGAGTTTAGTTTTCAACTAAATTCGTCCGTTTAAAACTTTTGAAAGCAGTATTTATAACTATACTTTTGGAATCACTTTCAATTTCCTACTTTACAACGTCGATAAAATGAAGTTTGGTTTGTGACGAACCAACTTGTTTTGATGTAGACACGATTCTATATTATCTAAGGAAGCTTTAACTGCAATTCAAATATACTCCCTTTTTTCGTTTAAAAGCTAGTGTAGTTAAAAAGTGAGTGTGGCTCGGTGGTTATAACGTCTGTTTTTCCATCAGACGGACCCTGTTTCGATCCCAGCCCTACACCAATGACTTGTTTTTCAAGTTATGTGTGGATATTGCATTCGCTTTACGCTGAAGGAAAACATTGTGAGGAAACCGGCATGTTTGAGGACCACAACATCCGGAGACGTGTGTCATCCGCCAACCCACACTTGGCCAGCATGGTGGATTATGGCCTGTTTCTCCATCCTCGTGAGAGAAGACCTCGAGCCCCAACAGTGGAAACTTATTTTTATGCACTGCTGCTTATTCGTATGCACTTTTTTGCGCACATGCATTTAGCCAGCATAGTGCGTAACCATACAAATAAGCGTCACTGGCCAAATTTGGTAAATGCTTAATCTAATAAAAATATTTTGTTTCGAATTCAATTCAATAAGTAAGTATATTTTACGCAAAGAAGCTTTCTATCACTTGATCACATTCTTAATTTTAATCAAACTGCCAAAAAAGAGCGGCAATCTCTTCTTTACCTTGTACACAATAAAGATTTTTAAATTATTTTTAAAACAAACATATTCTTAACCGAATAAGCGGAACGTAAACAAGACCTCTCTGTAAAAAGACGTATACAAAATGCAGCTAATTAATTATCTTGTAAAACGCCAAGCAAACTTGTCAGATATTAAGCAACATTGAACACAAACACTTCTTCATCATTTTAATGAATAAATATTTATTTTCTCGTTACTTTACCGGTGTGATAAATCAACATCACACGTATAGTAAGTAATTGGAAAAGGTGATGACCAATAGCTGCATATACAATCCGAATTCAAATGCTATGTGACCTGGATCTTGTTTTACACAATTATTTTTAGCTAATGTCATGCTATCAGGCAAACGACTTGTATTATGCTAAGCTTTTAATCTTAATATTACTTTTGATGGATCAGGTGATTTTTTTGTAATTGGTGTTTAGAAGATACATATTTAATTTCCAGACAGATCTGTGAAATGAACTTGGTTTCTTTTTAGTTTTTCAATTAGTTTATCTTCTTACACTACATACGTACCAGATACCTATAGTATTAATATAATATAAACAAGTTTTTTTTATAAACAGAGGTAAAACTACACGTACGTATGTTATTCAATTCAATTAATTATAAGTTCGTATCAAAGCAAAAAAAATCATTCTCATTAAAATATTATTTATATCCTAGATAATAAATCATTCAGTGATGACATTTTTGTGTTATTTGACCGGAAACGAACGTTGAACTGTAGATAATATTTGTAAATTGATGAAATATAGCACCTGCCAAATATTACTTCTTTATTTAGGGTTCCGTACTCAAAGAGTACCAGCGAGACCCTTTTACTAAGCCTTCGCTGTCAGTCTGTCACCATATTGCATCTCATGATATCAACCGTTACATTATTTTGTCATTTTTAGTTTGTATTTGTATAGTATTTTTTATTTTTATTTTTTTGATCGTGTATTAATTATGTTGTTTTTTATGTTAATTTTAAGTTCTTTTAAATTTGTATTAATTGGTGTGTTGTATTAAATTTATCATTAGTGTAACTCGTCTGTGCGGTGCTAATTTGATAAATAAAATAAATAAAAATAAATAAATAAACCGTGATAGCTAGACAATGACATTGACATTTTAACGTATTTCTGTTGTCACTATGAAAATAACATGTAAGATAAGTTTCTATTTACCAAAAAGTTACATAGATTTTTCTAGATCTTATTATAATTATAACAACCACTGGTAGTCACTTGAAACATGCACACTATATTTACTTTAAAAGTGAAATAAAATAAATATTTAAGGGAGGACACAATAAACATGAGTATTGGCCGTTTCTTATGCATAATGGTACGGAACCTTTCGTTCGCGCACTGGTCGCACTTGGCTTCGTATTTAAAAGTTAAACAGCGTTTAGGTATAAATTAATTTCATTCAATTTCTTAATAATGAGGTGCGAATAGTCTATATCTATAGAGTCACAAAATTAATTGCAATACCTTCCTTTAAATAATATGTATTTCATAAATGTTATCCGGTATACACACCTACATGTGATCATGTTTTATTAACTCTTCATACAATTGTATTTTTCGCTTTAATACTAAACTAGCTTGTGATATATAGTTTGTCACGCAATTTTGCGACACTAATAATATTGAATACCAAATCAAATTGCAAAAACATATTATAACTAAGCTCTTTTGAAAACTACAAAACTTGCGAGCGCTTTTAATTATAATTATTAACGGTATTATTATATATTTACATCTAAATGATTTAAATTATTTTTATTTATATTTTGCTACGTGCCTGTACCTACATGTAGCAAAATATAAAAAGGTAATTTCTTAACAGAGAAACGTGTTCATTTTAATTTTATTTAAAGAATGGTTTTGAAAGCAGCTTAATTTGATTTCGTTCTTAATTTGCCTCATTCTCAATTTATCATTTAATTTATCATATCAATTATCATCGTTAATAGCAAGGCAAACTGTTGTAACTGCCCCTGCCTGTCGTAAAAGGCGACCAAAGAGGACATCAAACTCGAGGGGGTTCCAAGATGTGGCTCCATTACCTACTTCGTCGAGTCCGGAGTAGACAGCATCGTATGACCGTCGCCATCGTTGGCGGATAGTCATCAAATGACCGGGAAGTGCCAAACGCAGTGCAATGCGGTCTCCAGGTTGTTTCCCGAAAGAACCCGGAATCCTAGACAGGTCTCCGTGGGAGGGTTTAAGTGCGTGCAAATCTCACATAACCTGGCTGCATAGTGATAGTATAAGTAATACTAAACTTAAAGAAGCCCCGTCTCTTTTCATCTTAGGTGGCCAGAAAGAGACGGCACGTTCTGAACCACAGACAAAACAACTAAAATCACGTCAAATATGGAATGTGCAGGCAGTTTCAGAGGTGATACAAGTGAGTGCGGTCTAAAGTCGCCTATATTTTCTACATTTGACGTGATTTTAGTTGTTTTGACTATGGTGCAGAACGTGCCGTCTCTTTCTGGCCACCTAAGATGAAAAGACGGGGCGGGGCTTCTTTAAATTGAGTGTAGTCGTGTGTGCCGCTGAATCGCCACCAACTATCTCTATGTCTGGTCTATTGCAGTTCTTGTTGAAGATTTACCCCTCGTTAACAAAAAAAAAGTTATTAAAACTATTGTGGAAATAACATTCACATATGATGATATCACGCTGAGTAATTCACGTATCCTTGGGCCGTGGAAGTCGGCAGCGGCATGTTTCCAACAGATGCAACCTATTTATTAATCTTACCTACTTATTAAACTCAAGCTTGACCGCAGTTTACTCGATAATGCGTTTGCATGTAATAGGCCAATTACTGTATTATCATAAGGGAACTAATAAGAGCTTCGGTTGTATAGACTTTGCAGAGTTGTAATTATATAAAAGTTGAGCGATTATGCATAATGATGATTGTTGCTGATTCCATATATAGTGAAATGTTACACGCATTTGTATCACGAAAAAGGGTTTTTTGGACTTGTAAAACAAACGTAAACCAGTTAAAAAATAAAGCTTTGTTATGTAAATAAATAATAGCAATAATTATTATCATGTATATATGTACATTTATGTATAAATTTAGGTATCTATTTATATATTTTATGGTATTTTTAAAAAAACAATGTGTGTACAAGTGGGTAACCTCTTCACGCTGACACGGTTGAACCGATTGAGATGAAACTTGGTATGGACATAGTTTAGACCTTGGATTAACAAATAGTCTACTTTTATCCCGGATTAAGGCGGGTAGAACCGTGGGCAAAACGAAATCATATTTTTCCACCAAAATAACTTTTCTACCCTGTCTAACCGTTAATTGTTGTGCAAAATACGTCTAAACTCACATGATTATTCTACGTGTAAGTGCTATGTAATCCAGGCATGTGGAAAAGTTAACTAGCCACTAAGTGGCGGTCTATTGCTGTGTATACTCGTCATTACGGTCGCGTAATACTTACATGTGTGGTGTGAAGGTAATTTAGGGTTACCAGTAATGGTAGATTAGAATCGAGTTTACTCGATTACCTTTTTATCTTATCTGGATAGTAATGCTAAGCTTTAATGTGTTTTTTTTATTTTTGGTATGCGTGTATATGTTCCATACGTTTCTTTCAGCAAATTCAATTTGAAGTAAAGCTTTATAGAGAGCTTTTATTTTTATATTGCCGGTGTGGAATGTATAGATCATACATATGATAAGTAAATGAGGAACGCTGTTATCAACTAACTACTTTAATCGTGAGCAGTCTTTAGACTGTTGGTGAGAGCATTTTTACTAATACATTGCAAATAAACGACTGTTTAAAAAAAGCTTTTAAACACAGATTATTCTAAAATTACTAATCCAATCTACTTAGAAATTGAACAAAAAATGAGACTTCAGTCGTGCCGCGACGCCATTGCCATGTTATTTGAATTCGCACCGAACTTACGCTTTACTTATACACTTTCAATGCAGCCTGCGGCAGTTGCTCTCAATCCTCGCCGCATTACTGGCCGTCAGTCAGCCCTATCTCGTATCACACCGGTCGGTCGAATGTAGAGCACGCCAGGCCGGCGATGCCTCCGCGAACAAAAAATCAGTGTAAGCTCCACTCTAAGGCACTGCGGTCGCGCGCGCCCGCCTTCCCGCGGACTTCGAAACTTCCCAAACCGAATTCGTATTTCGGACTACTTTTTCTCCCGTAATTAACTAGCGGAGTCAGTGTTAAGTGTCGTATGTTGTGTAAGTCGGCGGCATACGGCCGTGGCCGGGCCGGTTGCTAGATCGCTCGTGCTGCGATAGAACCACGTGTGCTGGAGGCTCACCGCTCACTTCGCCTATTTTGTCATCTCGCACTTGTAGTGTTATTATTTTCGAAAGTTTGTGTTAGTCATCGTTTGATTCGATTGATTTTGTTGTGAGTCTAATTGGGCTATTTATTGGCTGGCTTTTAAACAGCTGGCGGTCACGTAGCAAACTACTTGAATACTTAGATGAGTCGCTAGGACAAGGCTGTGAACTTTTAAACGTTAGCTTTGCTCGGAGTTAGAAGGTATTACTTGACTATTTCTGTACTTCATTTACGTCTTGATATTTTGTTTTATGTCCTAATTGATTGTCACTATGCTGTTGTCGTGCTGTTTTCTTATTAACGTAATGTTTAAGCTTCGTGTAATGTAGATACCTAATTACCGAAACTTTATTACTTTATATTAACTAGCGATTATTTTTTATAAATTCGGAAAAAAAATTAAATGAGGATTAAAACGCCAATTTTATCACTTAAATTGACCCATAAATAGCGATGCAACAAATTTCCCTTATTTTATTAAGGACCATCATCCCAATGAAAATCACCGACGGCTAATAAAATATTTTAGATATTAGTACATATATGCCAAATTTCGTCAAGATTAGTCAAAGTTACGATCTTTAAAAGAGAAAAAACATACATACAAACAGAAGAAAAAATTGCACTATCGCTCGATCGCTCGCTCAGTCAAAAAGGTAATTTACAAGATCTTTCTAAGTAAAAAGCGCTATCCTAGTAAATTATGAATATCTAGACAAAACCTCAAGTATTTATTAAAACGGTAATTAAGAGGCACCTTTTCTACCAATTCCCGATAATTGAAACGATCAATAGGTTTATTTTCGAATAACATTGATCTAAATTTAGTCGCATTTTACGAGAAGATAGGTACAGAGATCGGCAAGCGATAGAGATGTTGTCGATACATGAACTACAATAACAGTAAATAAGATAATGTTTGACGTAGATAGATAGGAGGTATTACTTATGTTAGTACATACCATCCTATCGGAATACTAAATCGCTATTGGCAGGCTAGACACATTCATTGATAAAATCTCACACGGGAACAAGAAAAGACAAAATTAGACCAACGATTGAGACCATGACCATCTGAGTTAACCTGAATGTAATCATCTGTTAAATTATAAAACGTTTCTAAAAAAACAAAGCAACACTAAAAGGCCTGTTTATGCTTCTAAAAATAAGAACGTTTAATTTTTACCTTCTATTCTATTATTTTTTCTAGTCTATTTCTTAATCGCCTTTTAATAAAAAACAACCGTTGTTTCATTATAAATACTTACTTATTAATTAAAAAGGGCTGTTTATGCTTCTAAAAATAAAAACGTTTAATTTTACCTTGTATTATATTTCTATTCTATTTCTAAATCTTCTTCTAAACAACCGTTATTTCATTAAAATGTTTACTAATTTATTTAAAACAATAACCGTTAAGTCCTGAAACAACTCATTTTCATTCAAAAATTATATGCGAGACGTTTAATATATTCAAAAGCAGGCTTGGGGTTAATCTAACCGAATTTAGCGACGCGGTTTAATTTTCTTGGATGAATAATGATATTCACACCGGGTCGGTTTTAATTTCGGTAGACAGTGTTAACGAAACGACTTAATATAAAAAATTACCAAACAAACACACTAGTAAAAAAATGGTTGGTTAAAATATGTGAATAATATATTTAACAACAAACAGAACGAGCAGAGAGTCAATGAAGATACACCGATACAGAGTTGAAGTTCCAAACTTTCGTACTAAACGCTTTGCGTCAACCTTTATTGTGAGGATAGCGAAGCTTTGGAACTCTTTACCTTAGCCTCTGTTTCCTGAGAGGTATCACCCGGGTATCTTCAAAAGTAGAGTTAATAAGTATCTTCTAGGTAAGAGTTCCACACCATAGACTACAGCGCAGCTTAACACCAGGCAAGCTGTAGTCGAACGCATACCTATAATGGGTAATAATATAAGCGATGATATGCAAAATCTGGTATTTGCAGTTCTTTCGTTATAAATCAGAAACAGTAAAAATTTAGAAAAAAAAAACGCTTAAAGACCTAAAAAAGAAGCATAATTATATAATATTTATGCTTATTTTGGTAGACACAAATAAGATTAATCAATATGAAAAAAGTGGTTAATAATATTTAATTTTAGTTTTTATGACATTTTTTTTCTAATTCATAAGTCGGATTGATACCAAGAAAAGCATAAATATTCTTAGAGTGGTTCTTTAGACGTTCTTTAAGCTATGTTTTCAATATTTGTACCCCTTATAATTTATAATAAAAAAAACTGTAAATTCATTTTTTTCCCTTCTCAATACCTTTAACTGGTGGTTAACAAAAACAATATAAAGGTAGTTTGAATTAGCTGGTGGGTGGCTGATAATTATATTGATTTAATTAGTTTACATTAATTTCCTTTCCTTTTAAAACTAGCCTAAACCTAGCAATATATAATATAATATAAATAATACTTTTAATTAAAGAACAAAAAAAATACAAAATGTTTTTATTTGACAGAATTACAACGTTACAATTTACGTTTACAATAATAAAGAATAATATACTTGATTCATAAAGTGTAAATGTAGAGGCCCTGCCTGCTGCTGCCTTACCACTGAAAACCGTAAATTCTGTCACGGCTACAAAAATGTAACTGACAATTAAAATAATTTTAGTTAAAAGTCCCAGAAAATACTAAACAAATCGTCCAATACATGAACGGTATCGAAACCAAAAGTTGTTTCTCAAGTGTAAGTAGGTACTAGTTAATTAAATATTACTAGGTCAAACAATTTCCGTTCTCATCGTGTGTTTAAAACGTTTTGCGATGTATTTGCCGGTTTTAATTATTTCCTGAGACTGACTAAGATTTGACTTCCTTGATCCTACCAAAGTTGATTTACTACTTACTTAAGTCAAGTACTGGGTGATGATAAATTACAAGGAGTATGTAATATACATAATACGCACCCAATGCGGTAAAAATATGTTGATATACATATTATATAGCCTGTGACCACGCATATGTATTTTTGCCATAAATTTATCTCTCTCTTTCTTATCTATCTTTTTGTATTTTTTACAATCATACACCATTTCATGACATAAGAATATTTCACAAGCTTTAGTTGCCGACGGTTTTAATTGTTTTCACTATACTTACACTGTACCCTTGTAAGTTAAGTAAAATATGCCAAGATATTCACTTTGAGCAAAATTCAAAATTTCTAAGAAAATCTCTATCTTCAACGTATGCTACAACTATGCAGAATTTTTATATCTCATGAATAATTTTAGAATTTGACTTTCCTTACTCACGTCTCTTTAACTTAGTTGTTATAATAATGGAAAGGAATTTAGGAAAGCTCCGAAAGAAGCCAGTTATTTAAAATAACTAATTAGCTGAAAGAGACGAGTCAGAACAAAGGAATTGTAGCAAATTAGTCACTCAAAAGCTACTGGCTTCCTACGACCAGAAATAAACTCGTGCATTTAACATTTTCTTAGACCGAATTTAAATTCACCATACCAAAATAGGAGTTAAATTGTAATTTGTTTGAAAAAATGTTCAAGCGTTGTAGCCAAATACTTATCTACATAGAATAAACTGAAAGGACATTCCATAATAAATTATATTTTGCGGTAAAAAGTCTAGGACTTTTAAAACTTATGGTGTTTTTTACCAAACTTAAATTCGAGATTATTGTTTAAACTGTTACTTTTATCATTTTGAACTGTTGATCACAACATCGCCTTATTGTGAAATCGCTTTTTCGTGTTTTCTCTTGACTCAGATTGTACGTAAAGTCGCGAATAAGCGGCTTGAAAGCGGGGATGAAAGAGTTTTTAGTTTCTTTGTAATAAAATACAGTTTAGCTTGCTTCTAAACCACAGTTTGATTCGAATATGCGATTCTTTGTAAGGCTGCCTTAGAACATTGGGAAGCATATCTACTAATATTTTCAACGAAGAAAACATGAATGGTCGATGTTATATCTTATGAATGTACATAATTGTCTAGCATGTCATGATTTCAAACCCGTTTTGGGGATCTCTAGATAAGGGAATAACATAAGTGGGGATCATATTCGATTTGGTTTGCCAACACCTCAAACTTTTTTAAAGCTACGTATCAAAAACCCAAAAAAGCAAAGTTCCGGGTCCGTTTAGCGATGCCGACGCGGGCCAAAAGTTTCTCATATGCGGAAACTCGTGAATACGCAATTTCAAATATTTCTGATCACGTACTAACAGTTTCTTCTTTGGGTGTCCGCCAATACCCGTGGGCCTAACTTTCCTTTAATAATGTGGCTCTTTTGAATAAAGTGTTAGAATAAAGTAGCAATACTTGAAAATGAATTTGAGTAGGGGTTTTAGTCCGGCAACAATTTGTGAGGAGTGCGCAACTGTGAATCTCTGTTCCTGAGTCTCTCTTTCCTAAGTAGGGTTTTGTTTCTCGAAGTATCTTCAAATCTTGAGTTAGGAGGTAGCTGACCACCAGCTATCTTTATTGTTACTAGGACATAAGCTGTGGTCATACGAGAATACCTATCTGCCATAATAATACTTGATTTTTGTAACCTTACAACATTATTGAATGTAGAAATGTCCCGTACCCTAATATTATATATCTCTGTTCTTTTTTTTTTTTTTACAATATTTTTTAATATATTTCTAGAAGTAAATAGTTTGAAAATATATCCTACAACTGCTCCCGCGACCTTTCGAGCAAAAAGACTGAAAATCTTTAGTTAGCTTAATGAAAAAAAACAAATAACCAAAACAGTGATATTCGTGGAAATTAACTAACTATTTAAATGTTGGAATAAGTACAATTACTTTACCCTTAATACCCAAGTGTAGGGTGAAACGGAAATGAAAATAAAGCCGTCTGAAAGTCTTACCATTGGTTCTTAAAACACAACTTTATACGTTACTATTTTTCAAAATAAAATGTAGTGTAATTAAATGTCGATTTTGTTAATTAAATGATATTTATGTAAATTTATGATAAGTGATTCAATTGTCGTCGAATTCACGGCAATCGTTATAAAAAATGCATTTATTTTGCATATTGACGTAAATTTTATTTCTAATTTGTCTAAATTGTTGAGAGACTAATGTATTTGTGTAAATAATAAAGTGTGATCACTCCCAACATAAGTATGTATTTAAGACAGTATGAGAGCAAAACAGCATTTTTCTTATTTCCTCTAAAAATCTACGTAAATGATAGGGCTACGGTATTTTCGATTTTATTCGCTATAATTCTAAGTTAAAAATGATCATATACCCAAAACACGAAAACGTAAAAATCGATCGATAGATAAACACTTTAGTTTAATTTTAGTTATATTTTTGGAAAAAAATTGCCGTTTAATCGAAAAATGTTGTTCTTAAATAAATAATAAGAAACTACACCAATCCCATTATAATTTTATTGGTAATGATATTATCGGTTTCGGTAGATATCAACGTTATTAATTGTTATTTTTACAAACAATTTTTCGTGGAAAAACTAAATGCTTGTCGGAAGTTTCGCACAAATATGAATGGCGCGGCTGAGCACGGTAAAATAGCGCCTTAAATACTTTATTGCAAATATTTCCGGTCATTGACCTGTATTTCAATGGCGCACAAACTCCTTGGTCCATTATTTATCGGAACAATACTTTGCACGTATATTTTCCCTACGGATAGGTAGAAGTAGGTAAGAAGACGGTATCTAATAGCTTTCCCTTCCATTTCCCGCTCTCGAAAACAGCCGTAATGGGATCTGAAGCCCTTTCTGACTTTAACTGACTGACTAGCCCTTTTTGTGCCTAAATAAACAAGTGAATCTGTAGATTTACTAGTTTACATGCTCTGCAGGAACTAAATACTAGACAAATATACTGTGTAGGCTGAAAGCTTTAGGCAAGTCCTAGATGCTTTATAACTATAGTATTTGCTAACATCTATGTTTACTTTCTTTCGATCATGCCCCTAAGTTCAGCTGACTTAGCATTGAAAAAATTCATAGAATGGTACCTAAACTTATTAATTACCATCCTATTTTAAGAATTCGGTACATAAGAATGCGTAGCTTTATAGCATAAACCGAATATTCTATAAAAAGAGAACATATTATGTGATGGAAAGATTATACGAAATAGTTTAGAATGGCATTAATTATTACGTTTAACACCAATTACAATAATTAATCGACTTAAAACATACATATTCGTAAGTCAAAATAAATGAAAAAGCACAATAAAAAATTTAATTAAAAATGTCAGGTGACAATAACAATATATTATAAAATTATAGTCAGCATTAATTAACCTAAACCATCATATCAACAAGTCTTAATGGAACTGATTCTCTATTAATTGTTGTACTTTATATTTTTTTTTCTGGGCTCGTCTCTCCATATTCACATTTCTACTCAAAATAGGTACATCCATTCATGCGAGAGCATATTCAAACACAATTAACGCTTCTCTATTTGCTCTCAAATACTACATGGTCTACCGCGCTTAACACTTGTAATACATAATTAGAAGCCAGCTTTTTATTTGTAAAAATATCACGTGTGGTTTTGAGGCGACGATAGTTTAGTCTGGCGAGCGGTTGCCTTACGTCCTACAGGGCGCGGGTTCGATTCCCATCGATTATCTTGAGCTTTCGATAAAGGAAGAAATCATAAGGAAAATAAAGCATGGTGGTAAAGCATTTTCTATTGCTCTTGGTACACGATTTAAATTGAAAAATGTGTTTAATGAAAATCGGTAAAAAATGGCTGCCACTACAAAATGGCGGATGACACATTTTTTGCGACAGCTGAAATATGGGTACCAAATTATAGGTCTTGACTATTAGAATACATTCATTGTGATAAATTTCAAATTCAAGTAGCAACCGTTAATACGTAACAAAAGGAACCTATTTACTTTGCGATAATCCATTATAAAGATAGAAGATTTTTTTGAGTACATATTTAGTATTTATCACAGCAAGTACACTAAATAAATATTGAATTATCAAATGAAAGGTCTTGAATATTAAAAAACCATTCATTGTGATAATTTTCAAATACAAGTAGCAGCCATTAATAACAAAAAGAACCTAAGTATTGACTCAGGCGTTACTTTGCGGAAATCCACTATAGATAGAAGAAAAAAATATATATTTAGTGTTTATCGCAGCGGAAGTACACTAAACAAATATTGAATTATCAAATGAAAGGTCTTGAATATTAAAAAACCATTCATTGTGATAATTTTCAAATACAAGTAGCAGCCATTAATAACAAAAAGAACCTAAGTATTGACTCAGGCGTTACTTTGCGGAAATCCATTAATGATAGAAGAAACATTTTTTTAGTAGATAGATTAACACTTTATTAAAACACATACTAAAAATAATTACAGAAACAAAAAAAGGTATTTAAAAACTAGTGCCTTAATTGGCGACCTTATCGCTAAAAGCGATCTCTTCCAGGCAACCAATTCCTAGAACGTACACATAGAAAGAGAGACGAGGTGTTATAATGTGACGGAATATTTGAATTGTACACTACATATTTAATTTTTTCTTCTTACAACAATTTTTTTTTTTTTTTTTTTTTTATATTAGGACACATTCACACACGGCTGGTTAGCCCCATACTGAACCATTTCTAGCTCGTATTATGGTTTCTAACACAACTGATATACTACATATACATACATACATATTATATATAAATACATATACATATTTAACACCCAGACCCACAGCCAACAAATTTAGTTATGCACAAAGATGTTGACCGGGCCGGGAATCGAACCCGGAACCTTCTGATTAGCAGACCGGCATGGTAACCTTTACGCCAACGAGGTTGTCAACAAAAGGAAGTTAGTAGATATCTAGTGGAATAGTAAGTGCACATGCGCCGTACGCCAACCAAGTTATTCATGAATTGTCATTTCCATAACCACTCACGTCACACACATGTTCCCTGCATCCCGGACAGGGAACTGAATTCATTTGAAACATAATTGCATCACTTGTTGACGTTCAACGCATGAAGATATCTAAAGAACTCAACTCTGCTCAAATTAAAGCTGAAGCTTACTCGTATGCTAATTAAATGGATTAAATAAAATAAAATAAACAAAAAAGTCTGTAACAAAGAAGTTCTTTTTTTGTCAATATATTTATGTAGATTTATTATCTTACTGTTTAAAATTTTCAGTTCGGTAGACACTTAAATGTTTAACAGAATATATAAATGTATATTTATCACATTAAATAACAAAATTTAGATAAAATCTACACGTCACTTATAAATAAAAATTAAACTGCACAAACACAAAAAACAATTAAAACAGACTATGAGCTCCCCGCGCTGCACCGAAGGTCCCCAAAATGCTGGCGGCGTTACCCCTCTGGATTGCCAAGGAAACTCGCTGCGTAAAAGAAGTTCTTATATGCTTATATAAATAAACTAGCAGTTGCAATTTGATGGATTAGGCTCATTTAAAAGGCGAGTGTGACTCGATGGGAAAACGTCTGCTTTTCAATCAGACGGCCCCTAGTTCGATCATAGCCCAATGACTTCTTTTCCAAGTTACGAGTATTTGTAGTTTTGCACTCACTTTACGGCATTCACATCGTAAGGAAACCGACATGTTTGAGGACTAAAAAATCCGAAGTCTTGTATAACCCACCAACCCGCTGGCCACTTGGCGGGCGTGGTGGATTGTGGCCTTTATATCTCTCCTCGTGAGAGAATGCTCCGAGTCCCAGAAGTGGGCACGTATATTGGGCTGCTTATGCCAAAAAGCGAAGATAATAAACTATTTTTCCGGTGATCTACAAAAGTCAGCGAAAGTGAGTTCAGGTATGAATAACTGGCATAAGTATTAAGAACTTTGGCATAATTAACTAAAACCCATTGCTTAATATTGAAATTAAAAATGAGCATTAGGGAGATTTTGGGAAAAGTTAGGGAAATTAACTTACAAAATGACATTTAATTTTGTTTTAATGACTTAAAAAGCTATCTCAACAATAATTAAGGATATTAATATCCGAAGTCGTGTGTCATCCTCCAATTCTCAATGGATTTAATGGAGTTAATTGCCGGTTTGGTGGATTACGCTCTCTCTCTCTCTCTCTCTCTCTCTCTCTCTCTCTCTCTCTCTGTTTGTGAGAGAAGGTTTCAAGCTCCAGCAGCAGTAACACATAATGAGCTGCGTATATGCGCAGACAAAACTAAAATTCTGGTTATTAACATAAATGTAATTGACAGTTTAACCAAACATATCTATCATTTAGACTAGTAAAAAATATAAAACTAAAATAAAACTACTAAGACTATTCATTATGACCAGGCATTTATAGTTATCAAAAAAACAAATTCAGAGAATATCAAAAAATATATTATATAACAAATAAAGTATAATAAAAACAAAAAAGAAATAAACATATTTCTCCCATTAAACATTCTCACAATAGTTGAGCGAGGCAATAGCGAACACAGATGGTTTGTGGGCAAATATGTACATCTATGTGCTTGCTAGTGTGAGACACTGAGAGCGTTCATAGCGCATTGTGCGTGACAGTTAACTAACGTAAAACTTTTATATAATTTAAAGCCTAAAAACTATCTGCATAGACATACCGATACATAAGTATCAAAACTATTGAGGCGGAAAGAATTAGAAAGCACTAAAGAAGCAACTTGATGTCGTGATTCAATCAAGTCTAATAGACTTAGTTCGACGGTCCTCGAAAGGCAGTAAACTTTATCTATTCTGTGACGATCTGCCACATGGCAGTAAAGCAGTAATGGGTCATTAAGAGTGATGTGATTAGGATACACCCACAAGCACTAATATCTAAACTGTCCCTCAAGAAGGATTTACTATCTCACCGAGTGCTTTATGACACTAAATTGTACTTCACTAATCGTATAGGGTTGTACCCGGTTACTGTAGCTTTCGGACGGCTTTCGAAAATTCAAAATTGCCTGTTCAAAATTCAAAAGTTCAAGTGCATTTTAAATGGATATGTTTTTTTACATAAAATGTGTTTTCGTCATTATCGATTGTAAAGTTAACGTTAATCAATGAAAGTTTGATTATTAATTAAGGAATCGAAAGCGTTGAGCGGTAAAATTCAAACTTAATGTAACTAAAAACGGTTGCATTGTTTGCGGATAAATAATTGTATACAATTATTATACGTATTTTCGCAACGTTATAAACTGCTAAAGCTTGTCATATTTCTGGTGAAACCTTTTGATAAGTGGTTCGTGTGGGCAGATCTTTCAATAGAGTGCATTACTTAGAAAAGGTGTAATGTAACAATGTTAAAAATATATAATTACGCAAATGTCATAACCTAGTCTCACATAAAAAAAAAATTACAACAATAGCCAAAAAACTGTTCGAAATTTGAATTTTCAACTGTCAATTCATCTTAATATTCGACCAACATCAATCTTTATAAATAAAAAATATTCCAACCTAAGCCTATTGTAACTAGCGAGAAAATGTGCCCTTATTTTATCGTTTGTTATTTGTTTTTCGATAAGAATTCTTTATTGGACAGGTCTAGACTGTTTACTTCCTTGCTAAAACTGAATAACATTGTGTCAACACCTCGAGAACTGGACGACAACAAATGTTTGGCGAAAATAATGCGGTTAGAAAACTGTTCGTTATTTGAATTACATTTGATTTTCAAATAATTTTCCGTTATATCAGCATTACCGTCATATCCAAGTCTTTCTGGACGGCCTATGCCTACCACAAACAGTTTTCATATATTTAAAATAAAATAAATATTTATCCCAACCTATCCCACAAATATAATAAGTGCGAAAGTTTGTGTGTGTGTGTATGTTTGTTACTTCTTCACGCTCAAACGGCTGAACCGACTTCAATTAATATAGGCTAGTTTTTATCCCGAAAATAATTGTGGTTCCGTGGGATGCGCAAATAAATTCAAAATCTATGTTACTCCTTGACGCTCCAACGGCTGGGCCGATTTTGTTGAGATTTACTATTTAGATAAGTTAGACCTTGGATTAATACAAAGGCTACATTTTGTCCCAGATTAAAGCGGGTAACGCCGAGGGTCGCAGCTAGTCTAGTAGTAAGAGTATCTTCAATATTTATTAGAGGTATTTTGAATGCGTATAATAAATATTAGTATATTTTTTCAAGGATTTGTTAGATACACTTTTTCACCTCCCAATTTTGACAGATATGGGTCAGCCTAGATTGCCTAATTAACAAAATAACTCATTTATAAAACGCTAATACTGAGCACGACCATTAGCATGTTTTATTGCATGTTATTAGGATATAACGGCGATTATATCATTCAAACTGTCATCAAAAGACACTTCATAAGTCAGCTGAATAATTCTTTCCGTTTTGATTTGTTATAGCTAGTGGATTCCACGTACCTTTCCGTTTCATCATCAAACATTTGACTCATTCCATTAATAAAGTCAAAAAGTTTGTCTTTACTATTATTTTATGTTTTAGTTTCTGTTGCTTCGTATATTTGTATACCAACAAATGTTGGTCTGGGTGTTAAATATGTATCTAAATAAAATATATACTCATGTACATATGTATATATAGTATATCAGTTGTGTTAGCAACCATAATACGAACTAGATCGAATGGTTCAGTATAGGGTTAACCAGCCGTGTGTTAAATGTGTCCAAAAAAAAAGAAAAAAAAAGTTTAAAATTTTGTGACTAAAAAGAAAATACATACTGTGTAAACTCTATATAACGACACTGAAGGGACTGTGCATTTTATTGCGTTAAAGAGAGTGGTCGTTAAATGCAGAGAATGAATCATTGTATGGAATACCAGCTAAACCAACTAAAGCCAATTGATTTCGACGCTTTAGAGAGTCGAGACGACATATCGTTAAATCAAGTGAGGTTACATGGAGTTTACACTGTACTTATAAATCGCCCTCGATCTTATATTTAGCAGTTAATGAGCATAAAATACTTAATTAACATTAATTAAATTAAATGCTTTAAGTGTAGGTACATCAGAAGAACCAAGAAGGCATTGTGTTGTTCATAAACAACAATTTAACTTACATCAGACGACACCAAAGGCGGCGAGCACCACCACTGATGATGTCTCTGTTCTGCATTGCAATTTATTAAATTAAACCCATCAAATCATTAACAGGAATTAAATTTTAAATGCCATCACTGAAAAAGCGGAATGTGAAATGACGTTCCGATCGCTTAATAAGGGTCCGTAACGGAGATTCAAGCAATCAGGGACATGCCGAGTGCTGTTACCACTCATAAAAAGCTTTTTAAACTGTCCCGAGCTTCATAACCGAGAATCTTTTGAAAGGCCACGAATTTCACAATTGCTACCATTCGAGTATGAATTGGTGTTTCAGAAATTGCGTAAAAGAAGAGTTGTGATCAAGATATGATTATGTTACTAGCTGTATCTCGATATGATACCCGCGTGAATCCAGGATAAAGTAGTCTTAATGTCTTGTTAATCCGGGGTCTAACCCCTCGTACTTCCGTATAAAAAGTTTTTTTCTGTAGTTCTTCCTAAACCATTTTTAGTTTGTGTAAGTAAATCGGTTTAGCGTGAGTGAGAAGAAGTTTCAAACAACCAACCAACTTAAGTCTTCACATATTTTTTTTTATGGTATCGGCGTGGTATATTTTCTTTTTTTTTTACAACCAATGCTGGTTAACCCCATACAGACCCATTTCTAGTTCGTATTATGGTTGCTAAAACAACTGTTATACTACATAATATACATACATACATATTTTTTATAGGTACATATTTAACACCCATTATATTGTGCCATTTTCATGTTTTTTTTATTTCTTTCTATGTATCGATTTAAAGACCTTAATAAGACCTAATTCGATACGAAACACATATACATATTATGTGGTATAATATGAAGTGTTTTATTGGCCGGTAAATGTTAAAATGCAAATTTATTTTTCTGTACATACCTACATGTGTAATTAGGTTTAATTAACTTTCTAGACCATATGCACTTTACCATTCTGAATCCGGTAACATACATCACGGAAAGCGTCAGCTCCTCCCTACAATTTGGACAGATTAAAAATAAAAGTATTACTACTTTTTAACATCGTGTTCCACAATTGTAAGAATGATATGTGAGCAATAAAAACGACATTAATGGTAGGTCCCTGTCGCTTCGTTAATTAATCTCGGAGGGAAAATATATCGCTTTTACCACCTTTTACTACCGATTGATGTACGATTTTGCTTACGACAAGTTGACAAGTAAAATTCCTATTCTATACAAAAAGCGAACAAATACATATAAATATTTATTAGACACAAAAGCAAAGTTTATTTATTGATGTCGCCTGAAAACTGTATAATGGCATACCTACCGTATAAATAAGAATAAACATTATATCTTATATCACTATATTGGGATGTATTTTCGTAAGTTATTATTATATAAATATATTTCTTTCTTTAATTCACAATACAGGATCCTTTTGTATAAAGAGGACTGTTCCTATTGGGCGTGAAAGTAAATGCTAAATTATTTGCCAAACGCTCTCCTTTTATTCGCACTGATTTATAAAAGCAATTAGGCTGAAATATAAATTCAAAAAGGTTTCCCGCTTTGTTTTTAATTAATTTTATTTAATATTCTTGCCTATTTGTTCTCGAACATAACAAGGTAAATATAAAATACTTGATATATAATTATTACTTACTTTTAGAAGTCATTCTAAAGGACTAAAGTAAAATAGACAAAGAAAACCAGAGCTAAAATCAAGAGCGCAAAATGCGGCTAAACCGCAAAACCAAATTATTATAATAGAAATGCAAATTTCTCCATGTATCACAAAAGTTTGTCTAATTTGTGGAGACTACAACCGAAATATCTAATTTGAAAACCAATTTCAGTACAATAATACTATTTCAAGTCCATCATATTTCAGTAGCGCAACATTAGCCTGTAGTTATCTACTGAGTTATCAGGGATGGTAGACGAATTTAAATAACATTTATCGAATAGATGACAAAATTAAATATTTAGTGTACTTTCGCTGTGATCCGAAATCCAAATTAAGACAAGTAAAGGAAAAATTAACTAAGATTAACTAACTAAGATAAATTAATTAAGATTAACGTTACCTATCACAATTCGGAAATTCTTAACTCTTCACGTGTTTCGCCTAACCACAAGGCATCATCAGGAGATGCTGACTCTTCGAACGACAAGTCGAGAGAAGAGTTTTGCTTTACTTATCTTAATTTGGATTTCGGATCAAAGCGGAAGTACACTAAATATTTAATTTTGTCATCTATTTACAATGGATTTCCGCAAAGTAACGCCTGAGTCAATAAGTTATTAATATTTATAGAATCAACATTTACGATTACTTAGTTCTAATTTTCGTTAGTAGAGCATTTTCTAGTACTCGCTTGGCTAGCAACCACACTGAAGTTGAAAAATCTGACGCCAAGCACCTAACGGTGTGTTCCTGTGATCCCCATAAGAGCCAGTTATTTCATACTAGGCATGGTCCTTCTTAGGCTCAGAGTGTCTCTGACTCGAGTGATTACGCGCCCTACTGATCAAATGCCTAGCTAGCTGTACTGCGTAAAAAAATAACATAAAACTAGTAAACATCAATTCGGCAAAATGTACTACATAGGCTTCATTTTTTATGGCTAACGTATTATATCACTATGATGAAATATATTTACCATAGTTTTGGCTATCTAAAAATAATTATTATAGCTCCAATAATTTGCATTTAGTCCAAATATGGCTGGTTAACCCTTTCTTCATACATATACAATTAAAATGTCAAAATTAAATTAAATTTATTACAAATCTTTTGGCTATCTTGGTAACCCTGTATGATAATTGTTTCCAAGGAAGGACATACCATGTGACATAAATGGCATCTAACTTTAACAAGCCCAATTCCTATCCCAAGAGGCCTTGGACATCACAGAATAATGGTAATAAATGAAATAGCATCGAGTTGAAAGTCTGTCGCACCCTTGTCAGGAACTATAAGGAGTACACATTTTACGAGCTTGTTTATCCCGATTCCTAATAGTAAAGCCTACTGGATTACATCTTATTACCGAGTTCAGTGACCCCAGACATCTGATTCGGAGCAAGCTTTCTTTCTGCCTCGGGTAAAAGCGTAAAAAGCTTCCGCGCGTTTTATCTCAGATGCCACTAACCAAATGTCAACAAAAACTGACAAAACAAGAGTTGCCGAGTGGTTGCTTACTTTAGCGACGTCTACATAATGTTTGGCAATAAATTGTCTCCAAACAAACAAGTCTGTATCTATATCTAATCTATGGCCGCATTCGACTCTCGCCTATCGACGATCTTTTTATTCTGTGCCATTTAACAGGCCATAAACGAAATATCTCGCATTATTAAATTGTTGGTCGATTCTTTGTGTAACGTCTCGGATAATAAATTATTACAGCTTTGGTAGAGGGAGAGCGCGCCAATCACCTCCTGGAAGTAGGTATTGTGTAACCGGTATTCAATGTACACATTTTTGTTTGAGCAATGAACTTGATACTAATTTTTTTTGCGACAAGAACACCTACGTAATACTTGTACAGTGCAATATACAGTGTACGTAACAGATGTAGACAAGGGTTAACGCAGTAGTTTCCAGAGTAGCACAGGACCCCCAGGGGTCCACAGGTGGACGTGAGGCTCGAAAGTATTAGACGTACAAAAAAAGAAGCACAACTTATACTCGTAAGCGGGGTCCACTATAATTTGCTTTCGTTTGTGACAATATAATAGCAGAGGTCAATATACGGGGGTTAAAGCGCTCAATTTTGTAGTTTAATAAACAAAAACAGGTTTGAGAACCTCTGGATTAACTTTTTATTAAACTTTTAATTGTAACATTAAGCAAACTGGAAGGAACATTTTCACGATCAGCTTAGATTAGAATAAAATAATAAGCCTTTATTGGTTAAATGTGTCGCGATACAGATCTCAATGCATGAATAATTTAACCAATAGTTGTATTTATTATGAACTAAAATATAATTTAAACAACTACGACTAGCTTACAGTAATCTTATAACTAAAATTGGCATATTTATGTGAAAACGAGACAGTACAATATTAGGTCGCGAACAATTCAGGTTAACCTTTTTTAAAAACAATATGTAGGTACAAGCTAAGCTTGTGGTGTCACCCGCGTTAATCCGATACAAAATGTAGCTTTAGTGTAAATCCATGGCTTAAGCTATCTTTATACAAAATTTCATCGAATCGGATCTGCAGTTTGAGCGTACAAACTTCCATACATACATGGGTCTCCACAAATTTTCGTACTTCGCATGACCACCTCGTTGACGTAATGGTTACCATACCAATCAGAGCGTCCCGGGTTTGATTCCCGGCACAGCCAACATCTTTGTGATGAACTAAATTTGTTGGCTGTCGGTCTGGGTGTTACATATGTATCGATATAAAGTATTTATTCAAGTATGTGTAGCACATCAGTTGTGTCAGCAACCACAATACAAACTAGAAATGGTTCAATATGGGGCTAACCAGCCGTGTGTGAAATGTGTACAAAAATAATAATATTAGTAGCTATGATGATTGAAATACTTTCTATAGCTTACTTGTATTTGTATATACGTATGTATATACATATTTCAACAAATACACAAAGCCAAAATTATCATCAGAAAGTTACCAACCACCTGCTCTCACGTAATGTAAAAATTTTATTGGCCGATAAATAAAATATATTTGTACGTCTTCAAAATTAATATTTAATACGCCGCCAATAAGGAGTGGAAGTAACAACATTGCCCGAGGCAGACGAGCATGTTTACGAGCAAGCAGACAGCTTAATAATGATATTTTTGACGATATTGTTTAATTTTCAATCACTTATTTTATTAAGGACATTTTTACCAAGTTCAGCCGCGCCATATATATTTGAGCGAATCAACTTTACAGCTGTAGTGTATTTCGCGAAATCTTGTTTGTGTTTACAATTAAAGGTAAATGCAAAACGTAAAAAAAATTGTTTACTTTCTTCTTCTTCTTCGCATTAGCTCTGGCCAAGCTTACAGAAAGTTTATAAGCCGCCTCTGACTTGGCGTAACGTCGGCTTGACCTACAATTTAACGTGTCGTCTGACCCACGGTAGCGGCCAGATGAAAATGACACTATAAAAACGACAGTCTTGTGCACGGTCACCCATCCAAAGTGTCCGCATCGACAGTTGCTGATTATTCAAAAAATTAAATAAAAAAAAATGAATTTAAAAATAAACATCAAAGGCGCAGGCAATGTACTTACGCCACCTTCGTGGCAAGCCACCTATGTACATATAATATGTAAGATAGATAAATTAGTGTGTAAGCAGCTATTAACAGCTGCATATTTTACTAAATGCTTAATTACACCACCTCATCTACATAATATCATTTAATCTACGATAACGTTTAACTTAATCCAGCGTTTATTTTACGATTCAAATACTCAGGTCTTTGATTTTGCACGATGACATCTTCATAAACTCGGGTTAATGAACGTTCAGCACTTTTTTGTAAAGTAAATTTAAAATTAGAGTTTAAACATTTAATGTTCTTACATGGACCTTACCTGCATAAAATAATTTCTTACATAGTATTTTTTTTCCACTTTTTTGTTCACCGATCGTTGATCGTTGCTATTATTCACTAATGGCTTTATTTGGAGCAATCTGTCCAAATAAAGTTTGACTGTTGATGTATGCTCCTAGCGACGCATCCTTCTTATTATTCAGTTAGATCTTGTGGCATCTTCCTTTTTAGTCTCCGTGGAGGCACTCTTCTGGTCAGTCTCTAACCTCTTCATGTGGATGTTGTAGGATTCTTTTAGGTGTTTTTGGGCTTTTTTCCCCATTAATATTATATTATTAGTAGATATCACCATTGGTGATATTGCCGCCATTGAACTTTACTTTCATGTCTTTTATATTATGTATAATAATTTTAAATTTGTGTGTGTATATGTTTATTAATGGTTCACGTTTAGATGGTTGGACCAATTGTGAACATATTTGGTATGAAAAAAGCGTCTACCCTGGATTATTTACATTTGGTACTTTTTATCCTGGATTAACGTGGGTGCGTGACAGCTACAATTTTTAAGCAATATGATATGTTAATCATTATCATCTTCGTAAACGTTACTTTATTTAGCTACTTATCATATCACAGTTAATATTATTTAACTGAAAATAAGATGCTTAGAGACAAAATATAATGAAATTCAAAACAATATTTTAACTAATATAGTGACAGTCAGCTAAGATTTAGTACGTTCAAACGCTGACACTCAAGTCTGAAGAGATAGATTTACGACTTCTGCCAGACTTGTCCTCTTCAATGATTTTATCTGTAGCATTACCTACGTCCAGACGATCTCTCAAGTAATTGACAGGCTTAGAATTTGTATTGATCGTTGCTATTATTCACTAATGGCTTTATTTCTATCTAAAAACGTAACATATCTTATTTTCTTCCACTTTATTTTGTTTCAAATCTTATGGGTGTTTCGCCTCTTCTACGGAATTAGATGATTTGCAACTAATTTCTACCGGTGCGGTCGCGGCTGCGGCTCCCGGATAGGGTTGTTCAGCCACCAGCGAAAGTGCTCACCGACGGACGCTGCATCATCTGATAAAGATGTATAAAGGCCCATGATGAGTCTAGTCAAGTCAAGCGAGGGTGGCTCGGTGGGAAAACGTCTGTGCTTTTCAATCAGACGACCCCTAGTACGATCCCGGGCCTACACCAATGACGTGTTTTTCATGTTATATATGGAACCCACATGTTTGAGGCTACCATAATATCCGAAAATATATGTCATTCACCATCCCGCACTTGGCTAGCGAGGTGGATTATGGCCTATATCGCCTTGTGATTGAAGTCACCGTATCCCAGCAGTGGACTGCTTATGCAGTCTAGTCAATATCGCTAGGTTCAGAATTCCGTTCTGTCATGATATGAGTTACATCTCCGGATTCAAATTTTCAAAGTTAGACACGTCTGTAGCGTCATTTTAATCCATTTGTGAACCACTAGTCGGTGATCCTCCAGCGGACGCGGCGTGTGATGGTCCAACGAAAATCCGCGGATTGAACATAATAATGAGCGAGTGGACATGAGAAAGCGAGAGCGCGTGCGCAGTGTGCGGTGATGCTTGCGGCGCACGATGCGCGCGCGCGCTGATGGAAGAGTCGTGGTCGTCTGGCGGCGCGCCGCTGCTGCGCACGCGCTCGCTCCCGCTCGTGCTGGAGGCGAGCGGCGGCGCCCCCACGAGGCAGGCCAAGCTCGACCCGCGGCAGCTGCTCACCCTCACCCGCCACTACTACCCCGAGGGCGGCTGGGGCTGGGGCGTCGCGGCAGCCGCCACGCTTGCCCAGATCCTGGCGCACGGCCTGCATCAGGCTTCCGGCATTCTAGCGGTGGAAACTGTCAAGAGGTTCGGGCCCAACGTGCGTATGCAAGCAGGTATGAATACACCAGCGATTCTAAACGACCACCACTCGTGATTTGCAACTATTCTATTTACTTGTTTACAAACAAAATATTCAAGTATCTGTTTTGAATAGAGCTGTTTATTCTTCTTCGTATGAGCTAAGTAACCAAGCTCTGATGTCGAGAGTTTTCAAGCCGCCCGAAGGCCTCTGACTTGGCTTAACGACTGCTTGTACTAAGACTAACACTTAACGTGTCATCCGACCCATGACAGCGCCCAGATGAAAATGCCACTTTTAACACGACATCAACAACTATCTTGTGCATGATGCATTATGCATCTTGTGTGTTATGGTCACCCATCCTAACACCGTCCGCAACGACCGTTGAATTCGATGATCGCGTCAGATCACCTTAGCTAGCCAAGTTACAGGCGCTATGTTTATTGTAATAAAAAAAAATAAGTAAAAAAACCCGCGACATATGATTAAAATTTTAATTTATATCAAATGGTAACAAATGTTTGCTCCAGCGGAATCTGGTATTCCGCCACCGTACCTCCTATCTAAGAACACTGGGCACCGGTCAAACCTTAACCCAGCTTCGCATCAAAATCGAGATTGTAGCTTTGGAGTTGAATGGTACCATTACCTTCACCAAACACAGACACACACACACACACACACACACACACATCCTCACATCACAACCGGTGTCAAAGACAGCCAAAAAAATTTATTTTGTGTCTGATTACCAAAAAATAATAAATCTTTATTTATTATTTTTTGTGTGTGCTGCGGAATACCCCCTTCGATATCTAGTAAATACTTTACATTTTCCTTTTATGCATTGCAAATTATCACGACAAACACTTTTAGGTGGAGCTCCATCCTTTACTGTTATGCAGGACTCGCCTTGGTCTGAAAATATTATTGTTTTTATTAGTTTTATAGATACATTTGAAAGTCATGGTATGACTATGTAAATAATTAATAATACCTTTTTTTTACACTTACTTACCTACTTGTAACACAGTTGAACAATAAATATTTTCCTGTTCTTATTCTTATGTTTTATATAATACAAACTTCAATATAAAAAATATTGAATCAAAAGATTAATAATTTTTAAAAATAATTAACTTAGTCATACAATGACTTTCAAACCAAACCAAACAACCAGAGTATCCCTGATTTTACTGGTAACTTTCATCGTTGTATATTTTTATATAATGTAGTATATATACTATATTTTTAATATATTCCGTACGAGTTATACATATATTAATTTAGTAAAACACTGGAAATTTTGGAAAAAAAAAGTAAAAAATTGTTTGTTTAATATGAATCAGCGACTACTGATAACTAGACGATTTCAATATCGAAAAACGAAAGGAAAAAAATTAGTAGGAAATATATTTGTAAAGTCCCAGCCATCAGAAACAGTGACTATATATTTCCATTAGACTCTAAGGAGTAACTCTAGGTTATATGAAAGGTATAACAATATTGGTATAAATATTGAAAGAAAATTAGCAAACTTACCGAGTAATGTGAAGCACATTCCACAACAACCACAACTCGAAGTATTTTCCCTGAATTCTTGACCATCAGTACAATCATTCGGTGTCTCAGTACATTGGACACCATCGCAATTTTCAGTACATTCATAGCAACATACTGTAGTTACAGCGTATGCCAATAATAGAGCAACAATTATCGACTTCATTCTAAAAAAAAAACTAAATTATTAGCAAGAATTTCCACAAAACATTTCATTTCTTATTGAGAAAATAATAATAATTATGTATGAGGTAAGCATGGAATAAGTACTATGCTTAGCAGTGGGCAATAAATGGCTAGAAATTACAATGATGAGGTGAATGGCCACTCTCTAGTGTTGAGGGTTTTCAAGCATCCCAAGGACCTCTGACTGATCATCGATATGTTTTTTTTTATGATGAATAGACTTAAGCTTAACTGTGGTCTAAGATGTATGACGTTTGCCTAGAAGGAAGCTATTTACTCTAAATTTGAAGACCCCCAAATTGTCTTTTGATATTTTTTATCCAAACTACGGCTAAGTTGATAGAATTTGAGGTAAGTTCTCAACAAAATTGGAAATCTATTTATTATCTTCTAAAATAAACTCGAGTCACTAACCTGTTTTCACAACTGTTCACGTAGAATGACGATTAGCAAGTAAACGATATTACTTCGTTACATCCATTTATACTTTATACTATGTGCCAACTTATTATACATAATAATTATTATTCTATGCGAGACTAATTTGTTTTTGAATAACAAAAAGATATTGTCGAGGCTCTTTACACCTTTCGTTTGTTTTATTTTTCAACACACAATCTTCCGACTTGCGTCGGATGAAGATCGGATGCTTTTGACTACACATTGCAGCCGTCGTACTTCGACCATACACGGCTAAGTCGCTGATAAGTCGCTGATAAATTAGCTGGGGTTAGAGATGTGAAATACCAATAAATATTCTTTATGTCACTTCATTTTTTATTTAGTAAATAACCTCTTTTTCCGCTTACTGTTTTCAGGCTACCTAGACTTAATAAAACTCAATAATAACAAATGTTAAATCTATACTAATACTAGCTGACCCGGCAAACGTTGTTTTGTCTTAATAATTAATTCTAAATATACAGTAGCCGATTCTCAGACCTACTGAATACGCATATAAAATTTGGAAAAAATCGGTCAAGCCGTTTCGGAGGAGTACGGTAACAAACACTGTGACACGGAAATTTTATAATAAGATTATAAAGCTGAAGAGTTTGTTTGTTTGAACGCGCTAATCTGAGGAGCTACTGGTGCAAATCAAAAATATTTTTTTAAATGCAACACGTAAAAAAAAATTGTTTACTTTCTTCTTCTTCTTCTTCGCATTAGCTCTGGCCAAGCTCTGATGTTGAAAGTTTACAAGCCGCCTCTGAGGCGTAACGACGGCTTGACCTACAATTTAACGTGTCGTCCGACCCACGGTAGCGGCCAGATGAAAATGCCACTTGAAAAACGACAGTCTTGTGCATGGTCACCCATCCAAACACTGTCCGCATCGACATTTGCTGATGATCGCGTCAGAGCACTGCCAAGCTACAGGCGCTTTTACTTTCAGAAGACTTTATCTTTGTATGTAAATTTTAAAACGATTTTTATTCAAAAAATTAAATAAAAAAAATGTATTATATTTACAACTATCCTATTTACTTGTTTACAAACAAAATATTCAAGTATCTGTTTTGAATAGAGCTGTTTATTCTTCTTCGAGATATGAGCTAAGTGATCAAGCTCTGGTGTCGAGAGTTTTCATGCCGAAAAAATTTTATTCATCACAAACATGTTGGCCGTGCCGGGAATCGAACACGAGGCCCTCTGTTTTGCAGCCTGGCATGGCAATCATTACTGCAACGAGGTCGTCGACTTATTAGGTATGGAAAGGGTGAAAAAAATACTAATAGTAATACATTAATTTGGATACAATATATTTCTATTTCAAAGTTATAAAACAAAAACTTAGCTATGTAGTACAAGTTATTATTCTGTGGCTATGTGTATTAAGCCAGTGTTTAATCCGAGCAATACCTGTTTAGGCAGCGTTGACTAAACATAAACTTATTGTATGTTTTAAACTACTTGGTACTTAAAGGATACAGTTAAATTTAATAGTAGGAGTAGTTAAGGCTAAAAAAGCTATAGAAAAGCATTATTATAAAGAAATATATATAAGTTATACAGAACAAGAAAAAAAAAGAATTGACGTTATGCAAAATGATCTGCTAACTAATACATTGTTTTGACAGGTATTTATATAAGGATATATTATGAACATTTTCCATGTATGCACTTCAAATGATCACGACAAACACTTTTAGGTGGAGATCCGCCCACTACTGGTGGCGGGCAGTCCTCGCCCGCATCTGAAAATATTATTGTTTTTATTAGTTTGTGGCGTCTCTGTCGCACTTCATCGCCCGCCACCACCAATCAGAGCGCTTATCCTGAATCGCGCAAACGGTATTTACAGCGCGCGTACGACGCGTTCAAGCTACAATGCATGACCGTCGGACGGCCGTCTCCGGACACAACATCGGTCCGGGGGAATATCCCTTTGCTCAATGGAGGCAGACCGTCGTCGCTCCATAAGTTTTACTATACATAGACAGGGAAGAGCGGAAGGTTATTTTGGTATGTGCATGTGATGCGTAGAGAGAAAATGCATGTGACTAGGAGAAGTATGGATGATAATTATATTATTATGATGATTGTACGAGGTAGCGAAAGTAGAGGTCGACCTAGGAAGACGTGGCTGAATTGTGTGAATGAGGGTATGAAAGAAACGGGAGTGAATGTGGATATGGCAGCTGATAGAACCGTGTGGAAGAGGAAAACTTGCTGTACCGACCCCACCTAGTGGGAAAAGGTTGAGGTAGAAGAAAAAGGGTTTTACTATAGACACATTAATTGAAAGTCATAGAATGACTAAGTAAATAGTTATAATAGGAAATAATAATTTACTACTGTTTACATTTATTTACACTTAATATCTTGTAAGACAGTTAAACAATAAATATTTTCCTATTCTTATTATTAAGTTTTATATACCTAATAAAAACTTCAGTTATTACATATCTTACATAATAACGTCAATATTAAATCAAAAGATTAATAATGTTTAAGATAATTTACTTAGTACCATGACTTTCAAACCAAACCAAACGACCAGAGTATCACTGATTTTACTGGTAACTTTCATCGTTGTATATTCTTTTGTAATGTAGTATATATACTATATTTTTAATACAAATACAAATAGTTTATTCAGCACAAATACAGGGGTGAAACGTACTACTTATAACTAAAAATACTAAAATATAGCTTAGCCTTAGTGTACGTTTTGTCATATCCACTGAGCCCCGCGCTATCATTTGATCCCGTTATGCGGGGCAACAGTATTTCGCTTTTTGTAACACTTAAATTAAGAAGACATTGTGCTTACCTAACTCATCACACAGTTTTATTGCTAAAAATAAACTACATTAACAATAACAAATAATAAACACGAAATACAATAACTGTCAAACTTTGGTGTTGCTATGGCAACATATAAATGTATAGGGAAAAAAATTTGGCTATCGCATTAGGTGTTCGTACAAATATATGAGCAATTTGTCGCTAGTAAACTGTAATAAAAATTCTTATTTAGATAGCAAAGTTAGCGGTTGCGTTTTTTTTTTGTAGGACATTCTTAAGTTTATTCTAAACTAAACTAAGAAATCAGGATAGTCTTAATATTAAATGACATTAAAATTTGTGTGATTGTGTTTCATTTTGTCTTAATCTTTATATTTACCAAATGTGTTTATGTTTGTGTGTATACGAGTGTGTGTGTGTATTAGCGCGTGTGGGATTGTGTATGATTGTATATGAGTGAGCTGTACTTAGTTTATTTGTGTAGAGTGCATTGTTGTGTGTGGAGTTAGTGAAAGCCACAGGAGTGGGAGTGTGTTGTGTAGAGTGCATTGTTGTGTGTGGAGTTAGTGAAAGCCACAGGAGTGGGAGTGTGTTGTGTTTAGTCTTGCCACTGATTTAAACCGTCACAGGTGTATTTAATATGAAGTGGCCTTATTTTGTTGTGTCAATGAGTTTTTCCGTAGAGTCATAGTTCAAAGTTAGTAGATATTCAGTGAGTCTTGCATTGCACTCGTATTTTGTTAGGTTTGTGTAGTTAAGTGTTTTACAAACTTTGTTATCTAAGAAAGGGCCTATATTTCTCATACATAAGCCTCCAAATTTAGTTTTGTGTGTTACCAGAAGAGTTTATCCTTTCGTCTTTTTTTCGCAGCGTTTACTAGATCTATTTTGTTTATTTGGCTATGCTGCCTGCTTATTTACTGCTTTTACGAAAAGTTGTCTTATTGGTAATAAGCCGCATTCCTAGTAGAGAGCCCTAATATATTCCGTACGAGTTATACATATGTTAAAGGGCTCCAAAATCATTAAGTAAAACACTGGACATTTTGGAAATAAAAAATAATATTATTTAATAAGTTTCAGTCAGTGACTACTGATTACTAGACGATTTCAATATCTAAAAACGACTTAGTTGGAAATAAATTTGTAAAGTCCCAGTCATCAGAAACAGTGACTATTTATTTCCATTAGACTCTAAGGAGTAACTCTAGGTTATATGAAAGGTATAACAATATTGGAATAAATATTGCAATCCATAAATTTATGTAAATTTTCATTTGAGGTGGTATCGGAACAAAATTGCATAATTTGAAAATGCCTATAAATCTTTCGTAATATAATAGGGTTTTATTAAGGTTCCGTACCCAACAGTTAAAAATGGCACCCAATTGCTTAGCCACTGCTATCTGTCTTACAGTATATCTGTCGCCTTAAACGTTTTTTATTCTTGACGTTTTGATTAAATACCATTTTCCTACGACAAGTCCCAAAAACAAGTTAGTTGTAGAAGAAAATTAGCAAACTTACCGAGTATTGTGATGCACATTCCACAACAACCACAAGAGGAACTTTTTTCCCTGAATTCTTGACCATCAGTACAATCGTTCGATGTCTCAGTACATTGGACACCATCGCAACTGTGCGTGTCACATTCATAACAATATACTGTTGTTACAGCGCATGCCAATAATAGAGCAACAATTATCGACTTCATACTAAAAAAAAAACAATAATTTTAGCAAGAATTGCCACAACACATTTCATTCCTTATTGAGAATATATAATATCTTAGCAGTGGGCAATAAATGGCTAGAAATTACAATGATGAGGTTAATGGCCAGTCTCTAGTGTTGAGAGTTTTCAAGCATCCCAAGGACCTCAGAAGTGATCATCGATATGTTTTTATATGATAAATAAATAGGCTTACGTTTGACCGCAGCTTGCCTGATGCTAAGCTTTACTGTGGTCTAAGATGTATCACGTTTGCCTAGAAGGAAGCTATTTACTCTAAATTTGAAGACCCCCAAATTGTCTTTTGATATTTTTTATCCAAACTACGACTAAGTTGATAGAATTTGAAGTAACTTCTCAATAAAATTGGAAATCTTTTAATTATATTCTAAAATGAACTCGAGTCACCAACCTGTTTTCACAACTGTTCACGTAGAATGACGATTAGCAAGTAAACGATATTACTTCGTTACATCCATTTATACTTTATACTATGTGCCAACTTATTATACATAATAATTATTATTCTATGCGAGACTAATTTGTTTTTGAATAACAAAAAGGTATTGTCGAGGCTCTTTACACCTTTCGTTTGTTTTATTTTTCGACACACAATCGTCCGTCGTGCGTCGGACGAAGATCGGACGCTTTTGTCCACACTTGTCAGATTCGATATTTTGTCAGGTCTTTCATATCGGACTAATGTGAACAACGACGTTGGCTTGATACGGTCGAACGGCCCCAAACTACCTAAATGTCGGAAGACGTAAATAGTGCCTTATTATTTGATTAAAAAATTAAATTTTATGAACATTTTTGACTTTATAACTTATATATTGAAATTTCTTACTTTGAAAATAATAATTGTACAAAACTTCATGAATGTAGGTACGAGAACATAAAAATATGTATGCGGACGGACGACGAGATGTAAAAATTATATTGATAGAACTAATAACTCATTTTACTAATAATAAGATATTTTTACTTAATATGACAACAATAAAATTTTACTTACACACTTTTTCTTAATTGTCTGTTGCTAATGAGATGTTAAAATATGTAAAAGTTACTGAATGGCCAACTGAATAAGACACGTCAAAAATATAGTTCCAAACAAAATACATGAACCGAGTAAAATTTTTACAAGTGCTACGTGAATATGTAACTCGTTTTATTGTTTATCGTTTTACTCACGTTTTTATTGTATTCGCGACCACGTTTGAATTTACAATTTTAATGCTCTCTTTCTAAAATCGGGTGTCTTCAATAGGTTCTTAAGTTCGCTACTCGATTCTTGTATTTTTTTTTATCGAAGGCCACAGACGTACTAAGGTACTTATAGTAAAACGTGGCATTGTAGAGTTTAGTATGTTTGCATTTCTGATTTCAGTCCAACGCTCTTCAGTTCTCGTGGACTCTTTTATGTTTTTCCAAGATCCAGCATTTTGATTCATAAACTTACAGGGATGCTGTTAACTTACAGAAATAGTAAAAGGACGGTTTTTTTACATTTATACCAGCCCCGGATATTTTTTTAAGAGGGCCCATAAACTGGTTAATGTTTCCCGCTCTACTGTATATTTATTTTAAGCTTAATCATTTTTACATTCATAATAATATTTCAGGATTTTGAGCCAAAACGTTATGTTTATTATTTTACAAATAATTATATAACCAACAATAGCAATTTAATACACTAACCTGAACTTATTCTCACTAAGCGGTTCAATTTCGTGTGTTTTGTAAAGATATGCTTTATTTATCCCTACTTTATAAAGTAGTATTTAAAACACTCAATTCTACGTATCCTCAGAATCTTAACATGAATTGATTTGTCCAAAAGATTTCAAAAGTTTAATGATAGCATTTTTCACAAGGTCTCCTTACATTTGCTATGGTCCACATGTATTCATTTATTTGACGTAGAAGTTGAAAGTTTATGCACGCATGGTATGTGATAAATTGACAATGGCTGCCAAAGTTTATACTATCTTCGAATTCTAAAGCACATACCTATCGTTTACGAAAATCTTTTGAGAAGTTCTAAGAAGTGGGAGATGAAATCGGGAATATGAATTTTCATTTGTGAAGAAGTCAAACGGAAAATTTGTGAGCTTTCCAGACACAGTCTACCTATGTATGTAAGTTCTTGATAAACGTATAAAGTTTTATTTTCTCATGCATATATTTCGTTCATTTTATACGTAGGTACGTACGTACGTATTTTATCGTTCTTAAAGTCAGCTTTCCTGGAAGCGACAACCTTTTTTGTTTGAGGCGTAACCAGCACCAAAACAAAACAAAATTAAACAAATAAAAGTTGAAAAATCAGAATTAAAATCGTTATAACTTATTAGGAACTAACATCTTTATTTTCTGATACTTAACAAAGTTCCACAAAAGGAAAGTAGCTTTACCCAGCGAATTAACCATTTAACATAAAAATACTGTTGCTGATCACAATCTCTGTAATTTTAATTAGGTAACAGAGATACATAATTAATTTAACCTATACATACCTACTCTTTACATGATACACAAAAGCACGAGTGAGTTAAACATTAGATTGATTCACCGACATCGCCAGGCACGGGGTACGCCCTGCCGTCAATCATCAGCAATCGTTTATTAGGATCAAGACTAGACAGAAACAGAGATGGCATGAGGTATGGGCCATTGAACGCTCAAAAAACACTGTTAATTTGGACGAACATTTTAATATAGTGGGTTTTTTCAGGCAAGAGCGAACCGGTTAATTTACCTAAAAAATAACATCTGCGTGAAATCAACAAAGATAGTATGGTTAAAATCCACTCTATAGTTCTTACATAATTGGCGATAAAACGTTAATAAATAACAACATAATTCGTTAATAAATAACAACATTATTACTTATTGACTCAGGCGTTACTTTGCGGAAATCCATTGTAAATAGAAGACAAAATTAAATTTTGTCTTCTAATAACAACATTTCTTAAACATAATTATGCAAACGAATTATTCATGTGAAATAATAATAAAATAGTTTTAAATTACATATTTGTTTTTTTCCCTTTTAAAGTAAGATTATTCTTACTATTAAGACGAGTTTTATTATAACGTTTCGTGAGATTTAACATATTATAGCCATTTATTTTCCGATAATACTACGGTTAGTTAGCCCCTTATTTTCGACGCCCCTCCCTAAGTCCATCCCAGAACTATCTGATACATGTACGTTAAACCTCATCGCTCATTTATCATCTCAAAGGACGTTTAATATGTTTCGGTCGGTTGACAGCTAACGTGATAACGACCAGTCAACCTCAATATTACTCGTACCAGATTCTGATTTCCACGCATTTTTTGCTAATTCTCATGTCAGTGAGAAAAAATCCTCGTTTCTCATTTGTTGCTAATACCCCAGCTTTTGCTGATTGAAAATTATTACCAGATGAAAAAACTGCAAAGCAATACGTACGTGAACTTATAAATAACTAGCTGACCCGGCAAACGTTGTTTTGCCTCACTTAGTTATGAAAAATAGATAGTGTAGCTTATATGACACGTTCGTAGATTTACCATAGCAGCGCCATCTATTGATTACTTACTCAACCCAGTCGAAAGGTATCGACATCTGTTAGAATCATTTGGAGTTAACAGATAATTGTGACTGTCAAATAATAACAGACAATAATTAGCAATAAATTAAAATTGCGACTATAATTTGAGATTTAAACTATCCTATCTCTCAAGTTGGATTGAACTGCACATGGTGTGTGAATTTTATTATAATCGGTTAAGTGGTTTAGGAGTCCATTGAGGACAAACATTGTGACACGATATTTATATATTAAGACTGTAAGGTGTTGAAAATGATGTTACGTCACATTAAGTATTTTCCAATTACGAACTCTCACATCATTTGCACCTAAAGATAAGTATGTATACATACATACAATTTAATCATTTCTTTGTTATTGGTTATATTATTATTGCTATGTGTACAATACCTATTCAATTTAAGACTGGTATAAGCAAGTATTCTTCAAGTAGAATGTACACGGGCCCGACTTTATAGTAGCTATCTCAGATCTTTACCACCTAAGGCAAGCTGGTAGGTCATAGCAATATTTCACGCTAGTTTATCTTTCATGCAACTTCTACGATAAAAGATGTGCTATGAAATAAATCAGCATACATTTCATAGCATCTAGATACTAGACTAGGTTTGTACACTTTGTACAAAGCGCGGCGCGATAATGTCAACTCTAACATTTTAGAAGTAACAAATGTAAATTAAAAATTTAGAAAACCTCCGATTTAACATTTTCTGGTGGCGGCCATCTTGTATTTAAAATTCATCAAGTGTGTAATAATCAACTGTAATTGTACGTGTTCTAATAATCAAGCCTCTTATTATTAATAATTATGATACCCATACTGAGATTTGTGAAAAATGTTATCTGTCATGGCCGCCGGATTTATTTCCATCAAACGTAGCTACGAGTAAGAACACTCTCGACTAACACACCGATTGAACAAAAAAATCAAAATCAAAATTGGTTCACATACATACACACACATACATGTCAAACTTACACCCTTTTAGACTTACGTCTTTTTTGCGTCGGGGGAAAAAATACAGTCGCAAAGCGAGCAAAATCTAATAAAATGCACTGAATGTCAGGACCACATGGATTCTGCATCATAAAACCTAAAGTTCGCCGGATAGTCCTCGTTTGTTTGGTCCATGTATCTAAAAAAAAACTTTACGCAGTCACAACTCTGTATGTATGTGCCTTTGTTTACAGAAAGATTCTATTTATAACCACACAAAAAAGGTAAGCGAATATTAAGATAACAGACTCCGAAGCAAATAATGAAGATAATTTAAGAAACCGAGACACGTTTTCGATTTTATTTTATTGAATGGGACCACAGCATTCGAAAGTGTCTGATATGACTCCATATAAAGTTAAGGGACAGACAATTTGCAGTTATTTAGTAGACGATGAGGCAGCACAATTTCTTTATTTAGTTTCTGAGACACGACCCCACAGATCGAATGTTCCACCGCGTTTGTTGCCGAGTAAAGTATAAGCCCAACTCTTTATTTATAGCGTTATATTTCGCCTTTACTGCTGTTCTTTAATAAAAGAATCATTTTTGAGAAAATATCTCGGGAGCTTTTTGCTGGAACTTTAATGGTTTGGTTGTAACTTATTGATTTTGTAATTGCTTTTCTTTCCAACGCTTGTATAAGTAAACTTAGTGTGACACTTGGACTTTTATAACAACTTTTTTAACAAAACGAGTTATGTAGCCACTTTTTCTTCGTAAAAGCTAAGTGGCCAAACTCTAGTGTCAAGAGTTTTCAAGCCGCCCGAAGGCCCCTGACTCAGCTTAACGATTGCTTGTACTAAGACTAACAGCCGGGACCTACAATTGAACGTATTATCCGACCTACGGTAGCGCCCGTATCAGAATGCCACTTTTTAAAACGACAGTCTTGTGCATGGTCACCCATCCAAACACCATCTCATCTACATCTTATGTAGAGTAGCTACTTCTATTATATATAATTTATGAGCCTAATACTATTCATTAATTTTAAGAAGTTCAACATGACTTTATTTTTATTATTACTGAAAAAATATTGTAAATATATGAATAAAATCTAAAATAAGTACCTACTAATGAATTGAATTAATTTATTGTTGATAAAAAAACATGCTTTCAAACCTGGCAACCTGTAAGGAATGGTTTTAAAAAGCTAAGTGATCGCGATAGAGACTTTTCTAGTTTATTCAAGATCAAGATTGGAGACAACTTACTTCGTGGCTTGATTTATGTGCCACTATTTGCACTGTGGTCACAATGCATCCAAGAGTGATGCCACTTGATAAAAGTCGACGAACCTCTTGTAAACAAGACGGACTAAGGAGCTACACGAAATCGTATTATTTTTTATTTATTTATTTATTTACATTGTTTCCAGAAATATTTAACATATAAATTCACCTTAAAAATTAAAATAAATTTAAACAAGGCAAATGATTCTCGCAGGTTTGTAACATAAAGAAAAAGAAATTAAACCAAGACGAACGTAATTTCTATTAACTAATATTTTGGATATATTTTTTATTAACCAAATAAAATTAACGTTATTTTTTCTTCATTTATTTTTGTCTTTGAGTCAGTTTTTAAATACAATAAAGATTTTTATACGAATATGGGTATACTTAAGTTTTTAGAAACAGCTTTTTCTCGTGACAAATAAACGTATTTTTTTGTACCTACATTATGTTCAATTATTTAAAAAAAAATATATCTTTTTCCTATTAGATGACGAGTCTATCCTGAATCCGTCCGCACTAAAAGTCTCTAAAGTTTGTCAATAGATGTTTGTGAGACGCTGCTCAACTCACCGCCCAAATGAAAGATTGTTTTCTGTAAAATACTCGACGCAGCCGTTGTCTGACTGAAAGGATCCCATGATTAACCGTTCTTATACAAATAAAACTGTTCTCAAGGTTTGAATTGCTTCAGACTAAAAAGTTCATTCAGCTTGATTGTGAGGATGTTACTTTTATTTGTACGAGTAATAATCGCCACGCCCCGTATTAATCCGGAATAAAAAGTAGACTAAGTGTTGATCCAGGGTACATCAATTTAAGCGTAAAGAAGTAACATAGATTTACACAGTTACTCGTACAAACAAACGTTTACCGTTATGCTATTATTATATTAGAGGCAGCGGGAATAATAATTTTCTAAGTGCAATGAATTCATTTTTAAAATCATAAATCGGTTTTTAGTTTTACAAACAAAAAACATGGCTTAATCTAACGTTAAAATTTTCAACAATATATTCTGAAAACGAAGGCAAGAAATGAAATAAAACTTTCAAAAAGTTTGTTTTAACGATGCACATCCGAGATCGAAGTTTTACGAAGTAAGTTAAGGCATTCCTTCCTCACAACCCTAGAGATTATGCTAACTAGAATATCGTTTATGTGTTAGTTTAAATCCTTTCTAGAGTATAGTATATATATTTTTCACTACAGTTCAGTAACACGTGTAGATTTATTAAGCCGAGTAATACGTTCGTAAGGAATCGTTAATAAAACCTAACCTGTTTCCTTTTTTTAGTTTTTGATTTACCGGATTCAGGTTTGATCAAAGCATGACCAGATAAGTAAGAAAATAAAATAAGTTAGATGTGTCAAAGGAAAAACTCGGACAAGACTATTTTTTCTCCAAAATGTAATTGGTTTATCAAGATAATCAAAAATTTATGCCCCACTAGCTGACCCGGCAAACGTTGTTTTGCCTTAAAAATATATAGTAGCTGATTCTCAGACCTACTAAATACGCATATGAAATTTGGTAAAAATCGGTCAAGCCGTTTCGGAGGAGTACGGTAACTAACATTGTGTCATGGAAATTTTATAATTCTTTATTGGACACATAAATAAAAAAGGCACAGTAAAAAACAATTAACTTAAAAAAAACCGCCAATTGTGCCACAATTGGCGGCCTTAGTGCTTAAAGCGATCTCATCCAGGCAACCTTTGGATGGAAAGGAATTTATAAACGACTAAAGAAGGACGTAGTGTACAATAAAGAATAATAAAAAACATACATATAATATTAATAATCTTATCTTAATTTATATAAATCTCGTGCCACATTGTTTGTCCTCAATGGACTCCTAAAACACTTAACTGATTATAATAAAATTCGCATACCATGTGCAGTTCGATCCAACTTGAGAGATAGGACAGTTTAAATCTCAAATTAAAGTCGCAATTTTAATTTATTGCTAATTATTTTCTGTTATTATTTGACAGTCACAATTATCTGTTAACTCCAAATGATTCTAACAGATGTCGATACCTTTCGACTGGGTTGAGTAAGTAATCAATAGATGGCACTGCTATGGTACATCAACGAACGTGTCATATAAGCTACAGTAACTATTTTTCATACCCTGAATTGAGTGAGGCAAAACCTAGTTTGCCGGGTCAGCTAGTATTATATATTAGACAACAGTTTAGCTCTGAGAAGAACTTTTGCGTATGTGTAGTTAAAAGAACAAAATCAAAAAAAAAACCCGAAAATTATTAGACTTTGCGCACGACCGCTGCGATGGGAGCCAACCTCGCGACTGAGCGGCGCGGGTACCTTACTCATAGATCTAAACACCCCTCCCCCGCACACGCCCTCTTCGCAACGGGCCGTGCAGCAGAAATCGTAATATTTTAATTTCACCATAACTTCAAAACCAAACGTCCAATTTTAATCATTCAAAGACCAAATATTATCAACACAAACTGTTCTTATTGATGATTGATGATTTATTTTGATAAGGATTAATAGTGTATTGCTTAAAATCGCTTCGTAAATAAGCCATTATTTCTCGTACAAAGTAAAGGATAAAAAATGGTTATTGTGGGTTATTCCTAAGAGATAAACATATACCATCAGGGACTTTTTTGTAGACCTTTTTAAGTTGTACAATACTGTAGTAAATTGTTTTGATCTATCTTGTAGGATTCAGTCAGCGTTTGCAATGTAAGCGCAAAAAATGTGTTTTTTTTACGACCTCACATTAAAAACCTCAAAAATTGTAGCCTATGTGTTATTCTGATGTATAAGCTATATTGTGGTAAAATTTCATTCAAATCCATTCAGTAGTTTTTACGTGAAAGAGTAACAAACATACATCCATACATCCATACATACAAACTTTCGCCTTTATAATAGTAGTAGGATTTGAAACTGACTCTCGGGAAATGCTTGTAAACTTGTTTAGAAGCTTTGCGATATTTGATCTTAATTTTTTGTCTGCCTGACCAGTGAATTCAACTTAGACGAAAGCGAATATTGAAGTTTTACGGTTGTAGCAAAAACGGCTATAGCTATTCAGTACTTGCTTTGTGATATTTCTTCTTTGTTATTTAAATAATTTCGTACGCACATTACTAGTTAAATTTTAGTTCTTATTCGTTTCATTTGTCTGTATAGAGGTACATTCAAATACTTACCTACTCTGACTTGTTTTTGTTACAAATACTAATTCGTTTCACTAATCGGCAGAAACGTATAAACGAATACGTTAAAGGCATTCTTAAGCAAATTTATCCCCGAGGGGCCATAATAAAATTCAATTTAATTGGCTACTAAGCTAATACTAGATTTAAGGCTATTACGGTAAAATACGTGTTACCTTTGCACATTAGCTTTATCATTGTCAACATTAGGGTTCCCACCTTAATTTTATTTTTATTTTGTCTATTAATAAAATGATTGTAGGTATGGATAATATATGCGATGATATGTTACAAGGCCAATTTTTTTTTTAATGTTTCGTATTCCTTGCGCATAAAGAATATCCTTTATTCGTCATAACGTACTTATCCTAGTTATTACAAAATTAAGGCTTATTAATAAAAGGATGTTCTCCTTGATTCTCGTCAAAATCACAACATTTGAAATATACAATTCATTATTACATAATTAGGTCACAAATTGAATTCAAGGAAAAAATATATATTCATTTTAATCGCATTTTCACTAACAGAGGAAGAAAAATAGTACTAAATAGAATTAATGTGAGCTGCAGAGGGTTTGTCATAGATAGAAGAGAGCTATTATGTACATTTTCTACCTAACATATAAATATTTATATAGCCGACATAACAATTACTCGATAAATAATAGAAAATTATACACTATCCAGCGATCTAACACCAATATAATATTCTGTTTGTAAATCTATGTATGTATGTCTTTTACTGTGTATTTTTTATTTATGTTTCCAATAAAGAATTTATCTATCTATCTATGTAAAGTACTCTCATATCAGCTTTATGTAGGTGTGATGTAAAATACGATATCGACATTCTCAAGTACATTATCAACTTATTGCGCTCTCACAACTTGGTATTTAATTACCAGGCTTCAATAGGTTTTAATCCGATAAGTGACCTATATTTCCCTTTAATTAATTTAGACACTGCAGACGGACAATACAGGTATTTTAACCTCAGGAAAATTAATATTCTTCCTCTAACAGTTGCAATGGATGCATAAGAGACTTATTGTTTCATGAGCCACTTAATTAACCTTTCGTATATTGTAAGCGTCATAGTCTTTTTTAAATTATGAATCAAATAATAAAAAACTTCCTCTTATCTGATTTTGAAATTGAGAGAGATGAACTTTTAAAGGTTTTCTTTATTGACTCATGTGAGTTATGATTGTGATAGCTTTAATTTCATAAGTTACTGAACTTCTTAAAAAATACTGTTTGCTCTACTTACTTTTATTCGTTACTCTATGCAACCGCAATTAAACACAAAAAACCTTAAGTGGCACCCGCTCTTAATAAGTTTAACGAGTTTCCGCGTATTACCGCAGTAAAATACGAAGTAAACTGTTAAATTTGTAGCAAAAGTAAGTGGGTTTTTAAGTAATTTCCATGCTAACATAAAACGGTAAAATGTCAAATTAAGCACGTGTTGACAACCCTACACGCCTTACCTTATAAGGTCCGGAATGCCGCACGCGCATCTTTACGGCGCGTCAGAATGTAATGAACAACACTAGCTTTTTGTCGTATTGCAGGCGATTAGCGTCAAGATGTGAAAATGTTCCGTTGATCTTCAAGCCACCACTTATGGACTTGACAAAAGATGATATTAAGCACTGAGATTATGAGCAGTCGGGCATTGGTCAAAACTGTGACAATGCACCAGGTTATTTTAGAGTTCCATAACCAAAAAGTCTTCGCCGTTCGTCAGTATCTCTATCATCAAGCTATATTTAATGATCAACGGTGATAGCTAGAGAGCTGTTATTTTTACAGATGCTGTATTTCTGGCCTATACCCAGCAGTTAGATAAAAAGGACTGTGGAGTATGATGATGTATTTCTGTTGCCAATACACAAAAAAAAATTAAGTGGAGCTCCTATACAACGCACTGTAGCGTCAATAGATGCCGTCGTTTATTCATTTGTTATTCTTTTGAGAGTATATTCCTCGAGCGATAAATGCGCCATTTCTTAGTTTGAAGTTAACGTTTAAAAATAATGGTATATGTCTGATCGCAAAAATTATGACATCCACTATATAAGATTGGTAAAAGAGTAGAGCAGATCTGAAAGCAAAAAATTAGGCCTCTTCCGCTATTCCATATCATAATAGATAACCTACCGGAAAAGGCTGACAAGGATTTCAAGGGAACCCTTGCGCCAATCATTATTCATCTCAGGGATATAATAGACAGCTATCTGCCTACCACAGGATCTTACCTTTTCCTTGGATCTTCAATCTACGAATTCAAACCAGTGAATATACTCTATGAACATGAACTATTTACTTCAAATGGGTGTATTAGCCATAAACATTATGGCTCACGTACTTTCCTAGGAAATTCGACATTTGGGGACTGTGCTGCCCTCGTCCGTGGGAGAATACCCCTATTTGGATTCCCCACACGTGGTCCCTGGGTGGTGCCAATCAGGTAGTAACCTACTGGTGGTAGGCTTCGGCTGTGGTTAGTGACCACCCGCCGGTCTAAGTCGCGCCGCCAAGCGGCCTGGCCGTGTTCCGGTGCGTAGACCGGTGACACCATACTGAAGAGGTGAGTCGGAGTAGTTGTCTCGCAGACGCATTATACCGTTTCATAGACGCATGCATATTGACCGCACCGGGTAACTAGCTTTGGAGGGTAGCGGGATCCGAGGCACGGTGCACCGCTGGCCGACCGCAGTTAGTAGGGGACCCAAGTAGCGAGTTAGCCACTTGCGAAAGGCTGTCCCGCCAACTTGCGAAAAATCCCGGGGATGCGCCATCGTGCCGGTTGGCGACCGGATGAAAGGGCCCGATGGACATCCTTGGGGGGGCTCGGGCGTCCCCGCAGTCTCCAGGCTAGTTCCCCTCTGGTGTGTTTTTTGTGCCATGCGTCTCTTGGTATGTAATGCGGGATCTCACTCCACTGTCACCTCTTCCACCGTTTATTCACTGTCAACATGTCAAGAAATAGAAAGAGAAAAATGGTTAAACAGCGGTTGCACGCCCTTTCTCTGAAGGTGCATCTCACTAATATCCGTGGGATGCACTCAAACCTCACGGCGGTCCACCACCATCTGGAGACCGAGAAACCAGCTCTCCTATTTCTGACGGAGACGCAGATCAGGTGTCCGTCCGATTCGTCGTACTTGTTATACCCAGGCTACACCCTTGAGCACAATTTTAAGGCTCGGGCTGGAGTTTGCATGTACGCGCGGGACGATATCTGTGTTCGGCGTCTCCGCAATCTTGAAGACAAAAGGTTTTCAGTTTTGTGGGTTTTAGTAGACACAGGAATTGAGAAGATTCTCTACGCTTGTGTCTACCGTTCGCATAGCGGTGATCAGGAGACGACCAGGCTCATTGAATATCTCAGTGAGGCGGCGGATGCGGCTCAACTGAAGTACCCGTCAGCCCAATTAGTGTTCCTGGGGGATTTTAATGGCCACCATCATGAGTGGCTTTTCCCATACCTCGACACTGACCATGCTGGAAGAGAGACGCGAAAACTTGCTATAGCGTTAAATCTCACCCAGCTGGTCCAAGGTGCTACTAGGGTACCGGACGTTGATTCGCACACGGCTTATTGTCTGGACCTTCTGCTGACAACTGATCCAGACCGCTACTCAGTGTCGATTTCATCGCCACTGGGGAGCTCTGACCACTGTCTGGTGAAATCTGTGTCAGTCTACTCCCCGCCTGACCCATGCCCTCAGGGCAAGCGGAGGATGTGGCGATACAAGTTAGCAGATTGGGATGAGATGCGGACTTTTTTTGCATCTTATCCTTGGCAGCCTGTGTGTTTTTCTTCTGGCGATCCCTCTACTTGTGCGGATGCTGTTACAGATGTGATCAAACTGGGTATGGAATACTTTATTCCATACTCTGATTTACCTCTGTCCGGCAAAGCTCGCCCATGGTTCGGTCCTCAATGCAAGCGCGCTGAGACGCAAAAGCATGAAGCGTATCTTGCCTGGGTTGACGCTCGACACCGCAAAACAAGAGACATACGCCAGAAGAAGAAGGCATTTAATAGAGCAGCCAAGTCCTGCAAGAAGGTCTTGCAGAGGGCTCGCTTCGACCACATAAGCCGAATAGGGAACAGACTTGCTTCATACCCCGCGGGTAGCAAAGCGTTCTGGTCCCTGGCGAAATCGGTTGAAGGGAACTTCTGCCGCCCCTCACTGCCTCCTTTGCTGAAACCTGATGGTACACTGGCTCACGCTGCTGAAGAGAAGGCCAATTTGTTTGCCTCTCTGTTTGCAGAAAATTCACGTTTGGACGCTGGTAGTACGTTGCCTCCACCATCACCTGGTAGTTCGGTTGCAATGCCCGACATACACATTCGCCAAACAGAGGTACGGAAAATACTACGCTGTCTGGACGTGAATAAAGCTAGTGGCCCGGATGGTATCCCAGCTATTGTTTTGAGGTCTTGTGCGCCTGAACTGTCTCCTGTTCTGACACGCTTGTTTCGGCTCTCTCTGAAGTCTGGCCAAGTGCCAAGTTCGTGGAAGCTGGCTAACGTGCAGCCTGTGCCTAAAAGAGGTAGTCGTGCTGACCCTGCCAACTACAGGCCCATTTCGGTCACCTCCATACTCTGTAAGAGCATGGAACGTGTCCTGAACGGCAGGCTCCTGGCGTACCTAGAATATAATGACCTCCTCAGTGATCGACAATATGGCTTTCGCCAGAATCGGTCTACTGGGGATCTTCTAGTGTACGCCACACACATCTGGAGTGAGGCTATCGAGAAATACGGAGAAGCCCTGGCGGTTTCTCTCGATATTTCCAAGGCCTTCGACAGGGTTTGGCATGACGGCCTTATTAGTAAGCTTCCAGCGTTCGGCTTGCCAGCTGGTTTCTGTGTGTGGATATCGGATTTCCTGAGGGGCAGATCAATTCGAGTGGTCATTGATGGCTGCTCGTCTGATCTAATGGCGGTTAACGCCGGAGTCCCTCAGGGGTCGGTTCTCTCTGCAACGTTATTTCTGCTGCACATAAACGACCTGCTAAAACCCGGTATCTTTGGGTATGCAGATGACAGCACTGTTGTAGAGAGCTATATGTCCACTGCTAGAGCCAGTGCGGCTGAAATCCAGACGCACAGAGAGTCCATGATTGATCGCTTAAACTTGGCCCTTAAGGCAGTCTCCGACTGGGGCGATGCCAATTTGGTGAAGTTTAATGCGTCAAAAACACAGGCGTGTCTTTTTTCCGCTAAAAAGAGGCCTTTCGATTTGACCCCCACTTTCCGAAATGTAACTGTACCGATTGCCGACAACCTCGAACTTCTTGGCGTAACCTTAACTCTAACCCTCAACTTTGGCTCGTACATTGAGTCCAAGGCTCAAATTGCGGCCAAAAAACTGGGCATCCTCTCAAAGGTTAGACAGTACTTCACACCGGAACAGCTGCTCACTCTATACCAAGCACAAGTTCGGTCGTGTATGGAGTATTGTTCGCACCTTTGGGATGGCTCTGCTAAATACCAGCTTCAGGCGTTGGAGGCAATTGAGAAGAAGGCCAAGAAAGTTATAGGTAATGACTCCCTGTGCAGTGCGAAACTTCAAAGTTTGGAGCACCGCCGCACGGTTGCGAGTCTGTCGGTATTCTACCGGTTGCATTTCGGTGAGTGTGCGTCGGAATTACATGACTTAGTTCCCCCGGCCCCTTTCCATTACCGAACGAGCAGGGAGACTGCTAGGAGACACCGATATACAGTGGAAATGCCGAAATTGCGTACTAAGCGATTTGCTTCCACGTTTATAGTACGGACGGCCAAACTGTGGAACTCCTTGCCGGAATCCCTGTTCCCACTGAACTACAACCTGACTGTCTTCAAGGCGAGAGTGAACCGGTTTCTTCTAGGCAAGCGCGTTTCATCTTAGACTGCAATATTACTTAACATCAGGTGAGTTGTGGTCAAGCGCAAGCCTATTAAGCATAAAAAAAAAAAAAAAAAAAAAAAGACAGCGTTTGTATTTTTATTTTTTGTTGTTATAATTTCGACACAGTTTACTCCGGTGAAAACGTATCTAATGGCATCTCCTTTAATTTCCTTTCTCTACGATTCAAACCTATGATCCAATTAGTGGATTTATCTTTGACACTTAACTACCTATTCGTTTGCTCGAAAGTTTTACTTTCGTGTAAGGATTTAGTTCATAACTTTAGAATAAGTTTTCAATTTTCTAAAGGCCTTAAAATTATTTATCTATAATTTTACTTAACTTGACTTGACTTGGCTAAACGACTTTACTAAGACTAAAAGCCGGGACCTGCAATTTAACGCGCCATTCGAGCCACGTTAGCGCCCAGATTAAAATGCCACCTTTTTAAAAGATAGTCTTGTGCGTGGTCTCCCATCCAATGACTGTCCGCTTAATTTATGATGCTTAACCACGGTACTCTCTTAAATAGATAATTTAATTAAAACACTGCGAGCATTTCTCCCTGTTCCCTCTGAACAGGCCGATTCAGTCTTCTCCTGATGACCTTACTGTCATCAGGAGAAGACTGAATCGGTTTCTTCAGTCAAGCGCAAGCCGATCCATCATAAAAAAAATCATCAGACACAAAGCGTTTTGCTTCCACCTTTGCTGTCCGAACCGCCAAACCTTAGAATTCCTTGCCGAATTCCCTGTTCCCCAATGACTACAATCTAGCGATTTTCAAGGGGAGAGTGAACCGGTTCCTTCTAGGTAAGCGCGATCCACCGTAGACCTCAATATCACTTACCATTAGGTGAATTGTGGTCAAGCGCTGCCTATAAAAAAAAAAAGAAACGCGCTCCACTTTAGGTCAGAGTGTCGGTAACCATGAAGTTACCAGCCCATCTATCTGGTCTGCCTAAAACATTTTTTTTTTTAACACGCATCATAGACTTTGGCCAAAAGGCAGCCGAACTGAAGTGGAATTGGGCTGGGCACATCAGCCGGATGTCGGAGGGTCTGTGGGCTAAACGCACCACCCAGTGGGTACCACAGAGCGTCCGACGTCGCGGCAGGCCCAGACGGAGATGGCGGTACGAACTGGATAAACACTGCAAAAACTGGCAAGAAATAGCAATAGATCGTGATAAATGGAAAGAGGGTAGAGAGGCCTTTGCTCTTCAATGGGACAAAACAGGCTCATAATAATAATAATAATATGTTCGGAACGAGGTAATTCGACAGAGAACCAGAGTCACCGACATAGCCCAACGCATAAGCAAGCTGAAGTGGCAATGGGCCGGACATATCTGCCGAAGAACCGATGACCGTTACGGTAGACGAGTTCTAGAGTGGAGACCGCGTCTCGGCAAACGTAGTGTAGGACGCCCTACAACCAGGTGGAGCGATGATCTGAAGAAGGTAGCGGGTAGTGGTTGGCGGAGAGAAGCACAGGATAGGGCCAAGTGGCGTGCCTTGGGAGAGGCCTATGTCCAGCAGTGGACGAACATAGGCTGATGATGAATAATATGTTCACATGTTTGTTCCAGGATGCCTCGGGGCGCTGTCTGCGGGGGTGGCCCTGGCGCTGTCTCCGGTAACAGTGGCGCTGTGCGTAAGGAAGTCCACCCGGGTGACGGCGGTGGTCGGCGGGCTGGTGGCCGCGCTCGGCTGCCTCTTCACCTCCTTCGCCACGCAGTTCCACCAGCTATTCTTCAGTTACGGTCAGTTTACTCAATTTTACAGTTTAACTAAACTAAGGAAAGCGTGGCTCGGTGGTGAAAATGATCTCTCGTCTGGTTTTCAATCAGACGACCGGGCGGCCCCTGGTTCGGTCCCGGCCCTACACCAATTATTTTACAAGTTATGTGTGGATTTGTGGACACTTGGTGCGTAGGGAAGTCTCTAGGTGGACCAGGGCAGTCACCGAGTGGTATCCGAGGAACGGAAAACGACAGAGAGGCAGACCACCAGCCCGATGGTCAGATGACATCGTTAGGCACGCTGGAAAGAGCTGGTGGAAACTGGCTGAAGACCGTACTGTATGGCGTGTTGGAGAGGAGGCCTATACCCAGCAGTGGGAAGACACAGGCTGATGATGATGATGATGATGATGATGTGTGGATTTGCACTCGCTTTACGGTGAAGGTAAACATCGCGAGGGAAACGTCGCGTTTGAGGACTGTAATATCCGAAGACTTGTGTCATCTACCAACCCGCACTTGGCCAGCGTAGGGAATTATGCTTTTATCTCTCTACTATACTTCCGCCAAATTCGATGTGAACTGAAAAAAAATGTAAACAAACAAAAAAAATACAATTTTAGGGTTATCACTTCAAGAAAGTGCTACGGATATCAGAATTTATATATAGTGTCATAAAAGTCGTCCAGACTTTTTGTAATTTCAATCGAAAAGTCATATTTACTATATTTAAAGATCAATAGCAATAACAAATTGCTAAGAAGTGAGTTTTAAAAGAAATCAGAATATTCAGTAATTACTTACATTGGAATTTGCGTCAACCCTAAGCTATTCTTTCGTTTGAGTGCAGGAATCTTAAACTTTGGCCACTTTTCTTTTATTTTTCCAAATAAAAATTAAAACCCTTAAAAATTCCAATTAACAATTTTTATTTAGTCGCATTATTGTATGATGTTCCGTTGTACGCTGTATTTTAGTATGATGCAATTTCAACTAATATTTTTATTTAAGGAAAATAATAATTCATAGTTACTAAAAATAACAGGTTTAGTATACATTTCAATGACAAGTTTCTTATAAAATCTACGTCATACTTAAGTGCTATTTTAGGGAGAATACAATGTGAAGATGTATTCTTGTAACGTATCAATAGTGTAAAACGAAACGTGCTAAAAATAAATCGTAAACAAACATCTCAAACATGGCCGCTCCATCAACACTTGTTTGCCGACATTCGTTTGTATTACAAGTATTTCTATATTGAACATTAGAAAAAAAATTGAACATTACAAAAAAAGTTCTTTACCACTGCTGTCAGTGGTTGCTAGGCAACGCTTTGTTGGTAAACATTTCACATCGAATTTGGCGAAAGTATAGTAGAGAAGACCCCGAGACCCAGCAGAGGGAACGTATAGCGCTGCTTATGATATGCTAACTAAATTTCAATTAATTTCTTTATATACATAGTTTCGCGTTTGAATACAGCTTACCTGATGCTAAGCAGTACTGTGGCCTATTCACCTATTCACTCTTGATTTGAAGATCTCACGACGATGAAAGCCTCAGGCAGAGAAATCCATGTTTTATATTTTGAATTTAACAAACAATAGAAACTTGTATGACTAGTTCGTTTCTAGCTATCAAAATGGGCGCAAGCCCGTATTTTTACATCTCGTCCTTCCCAAAATATATTTTGGTTTTTGTACAATTAAAATCAAACTACATGATTATTTATTTATAAATCACTTTCGTTTTCTTTCAAGTTGCATAATAAAGATATAAGACTGATAAACATTTAAAATTAAATAACAAATTATTAGTCTACAAAAATGTTCAATGACGTAGTAGTTTAGGATTTTGAGGAAGAATAGTTTATGGTTTTCCACAAATAAGTATAGTTCGATCGCCTTCCTACAATCCTGTTTGTGTAAAACAACCTTATTCAAGTAAGAAATGTATCAAAGAAACATTTGAGCATCAAACGGTTTTAACTGTTATTTACTTATAACAAATATAATACGTTAATTTACAAAATCAGCGTGATTCGTGAAAGTCCTTCGCTAATGAGATTCCCAGCGGGCAATTACATAACTTCGCTAAATAAATAATTGGAATGTTAATGCACCTGAAATCCAACGCAGCCTGGCTGTGACAAGTCAATTTATTCAATCTGCACTTCATATCCGAAACTCGTTTTGGCGCACATCAAAGGTATCCGGTAATTGGCTCTCAGTGTAAATAAGGATATCTACATAATCTCACGATTCACAAGCCGTGCTGATATAACAAGTGAATATAGTTATTTCGGTGCGGTATTTCGAATTCCATTTGCTGATTTCTGTAGGTCGGTACTAGCGGATTTATAACGCACGATCACTGTACCGCAATGTCAATAATTCGAAGGAGAATACAACGCAATCAGCTCTCGATGCACGTTACATTCTCACGAGTGGAATACTGAAGTCTCATTGCATTGCGAAACACCGCGTGATAGTGTCGTATCAGAAAAATAACAACAAAGTTCGCATAATACGAGCTTAGTCTATCGGAGAGCAAAACGCGTTGGCGCCTGGTAGAAATCGGATTAGCATTTAAATTGGAGCAGTGACTGCCGTCTTCGCTACCCTGTGACTCTAACTAACCTCTATCACCAGAGTTCGGCGATAGTTTGTTTTTCGGTTAACAGCGGACGTCAGCAACGTGCATTGTTTTGCATAAAGACCAGTAGCAAACACAAACTTTGTCGATTTTCGGAACAAATTTACAAATTTATTTATTTTACGGATCGCGTATATTGAAAATTTTGGTCACCCTCGTGCTTGAATGACGTAGGGAATTTTAAATCAAATAATTTCATTTAATATTTCATTACTTTGCTAATAGAACCTTTGAAGTTGTCTTGTTAACAATATATAGGTAAACAGGATTAAGAGAAAAGTTGTAGATACCCGACAACATAAAGATTACATTCCTCTATTTATTATTTTGATAAAATGAATTATCACCAGCACACATTTGGTTGTCTACAAATCTTGCAAGCTTGTAGAAAATGTCAAAACAATTACAACAAAATCCATCATGTCTGTTTCTTTACGCCATACTAATTTACAGCCATTAATTACCACAACATGGAAAGATTAGTTTTCGTTTACAAAATAGAATGGCATTAAGAGATTTACAGCTTGCTACCACAAATCATGATTTATTTCGAAACACAGAATTTATTTCGTTCAGAAATAATATCACAATGTCTGTAAATCATTCGGCGCCTTAAACTGTTGAGAATTTCCAAAACATTTCCAATACGAAATAAAATAGACTCAAATAAATCTGCTACGAATAAAACAAGTAAACCGCAAGCCGATGTAGTTTTATCCCAGCGCTGCTGAATAAACATCGATTGCAGATAACAATACCCAGCACCTACTAAATAAAACAGAGACGAACTAAACCTCTGTTGATTAAAGTTGCAGCTCCATTTCAGAGCACATTTGATCAGAAGAACACAAAACTGTAATAGTCAGTAATGAGAACGTTGAAGATAATAAAATAAAGACCATTACAAGTACGTGAGGAAACTTTTCTAACTGCAAATGAGCTTCGCAGACCGTGAAGTCGTTTTATCTGAAGTTAAATGAGAATAGGCAATAGTGTATCTAGATTATTCTAGATCCCAGACTTAAAATGCCTTTGACGCGTCGTTTAAACCCCCCTTTACGACCGTTGATGAGTGTTGATTCGTATTTCCCGCCATTTCCCATTGCCGTTGTAGATTTGCATGTGACTTCGTAGTGCAATGAACCTTGGGAAGTTTGCCGGACTTCGGATATGCAAACTTAGTAAAATCTACAGAACCCAAAACATAATTAAGCGACAAGCTGGGACTCTCAAATAACATGGCGAAGAGGAAGTTTGTAGCAATATTGGAATTCATGTGTGTATTAGAAACAGTCTGTAACAGTTATGATTTTAGAAGAATTTAAATGTTTAATTCAAGAAAAGAGCTTAACAAATGAAATTCATACAAAGATTTAGGAACCAATAAGAAACGAACAGAACGTAGTCAAAGAACAATGATTAAATTAATAAAATTAAAAGCTCTTATTGAAAGGAATAAACAATTCTGTTGCACATTTACATATAAATCGACGACCTCGTTGGCGTAATGGTTACCATGCCGGACTGCCAATCAGACGGTTCCGGGTTCGATTCCCGGCACGGCCAACATCTTTGTGCTGAAGTAAATTTGTTGGCTGTCGGTCTTGGTGTTAAATATGTATCTACATAAAATATATAAATAAAGTCTTACATAGATATTGGATAAAAAATAATAATAATTATTAAAAAATAACTTAAGCAAAAATCTAAAGTATCAACAAAGTAGGCAAATATTAGCTATCAAATATGTATGTATGTATATGTAGTATATCAGTTGTGTTAGCAACCATAATACGAACTAGAAATGGTTCAGTATGGGGTTAACCAGCTGTGTGGTATAAATAAAAAAAAATATATTAGGAAAAACAAATACATAGCGTTTTAAGTACCTGTAAGTGTTTGACTTTCCGAGGGCCAGTGTTTTTTACATTTCATTTAGTTTTTGGTACCTATTATTTTAAGGATAAAGTATGTAAATGTTTCTTTTGAATTTTTTCAGGAACGGTAGTCGGAGTGGGCGTGGGGCTGACCAGAGACTGCTCCACGCTGATGGTAGCCCAGTACTTCAAGAGACGGCGAGAACTGGTCGAGATATTCATAGTGAGCGGCAGCGGACTCGGCATAGCTGTCATGTCTACCTTTATCAAAGGTGCCATAAGGTATGGCTGGCTCAGTGTCTACTTAATTGAAATTAAATCAATGTGAAATTATCTCCCATTAGCCTATCGTCTATTATTAGTTATCATATCAATTCTACTTTGTGCTTAAGAATAATAATTTTAATTTATTATAGCACATAACGGCACGGATAAAATAACTTCACAGTGCTAGCCAGCTGCGAATGCAGGCGCTAGTTTCTGTATTTGTTTTTTCTGACAATAAATTGAGTTGATTTTATATTGTGACCGTCTCACACAGTAGGTAACTCGAATGGAAAATTTGGACGAGTTTTTGTTGACTAACGTTTCGACAGTAGGTATTATAATATACATTATAAGTAATACATTTCGTCCACATGTTCTTGTGAAATAAATAGTTATAGCTGGAAAGTGAACAATTAGAAAGTTTGTATGATGGTTTGATTAACATCCACATACATAGGTATTATTATAAATAATCTCCTTACTTCTCTATCTAATATTTCTCTTCCAACTGTTCCAGGGCAATCGGCTGGCGACTAGGTTTGCAGGCCGTAACAGGAGTCGTATTCGCTACTTTCATATTGGGCACGTTCTACCGCTCAGCCTCACTATACCATCCACAAAGGCGCGCCATCTTACATCTTAAGAACCAAAACAAGATCAAACGGAAGATGAAAGACAGGAACAAGACAGACGATAGACAGCCTTTCTTTGACTTCTCTACTTTGAAGTCAAGGACTGTGAGGATACTGCTAATGTCAACTGGAATATCAGCTTTTGGGGTTAACACACCGATATTTTATTTAGCGTACCATGCTGAAGAAGAAGGTAAGAACAAATACAAGGAAGCATTTCCAAATTACGAGGGTGAATCAAAAAATTCTTGGAATCAATATTAAAAAATGTAAATAAATAATAATATTTTATTTTTCTACATAATCTCCCTGCAATGCAATGCATTTAGAATAACGCGTTTCTAACTTCCTTATTCCTTGTGAAAAAAAATATTTTCTTGACTCTCGATAAAGTCCTCTACGGCAGCTATAACCGCGTCATTATCGTGAAATTTTGTTCCACAAATTTCCTCTTTTAATTTTGGAAATAAGTGAAAATAACTTGGGGCTAAATCCGGAGAATATGGTGGGTGGTCAAGGAGATCGAAGCCAGCACAGCGGATTGCGTTGAGCGCAACTTCCGATCGATGAGCAGGAGCGTTATCTTGAAGGAACAACACGCCCAACGACAGTTTTCCACGACGTTTTTCTTTAATCGCTTCACGCACTTTCGGGATTAAATTTGCATAATAGGGTCCAGTAATCGTCTGGCCTTTTGGCATGTAATCAATAAAAAGGATTCCTTCACTATCCCAGAACACAGAGGCCATAACTTTGCCAGCGGTAGGAGCAACTCGAAATTTTTTAATGGATGGAGAGGATGGTCGTTTCCAAGACATGCTTTGTCTTTAAGTTTCAGGATTAAAATGGATTGGACCCACGCTTCATCCATGGTGACAAGGCGACGGCAAAAAATATCCGAATCACGCTGGAACATTTCGAGATTACGCTTGGAAATTTCCAAATGTCGCTTTTTGTTTTCGTCGGTTAACATTCGTGGCACCCATCTTGCAAACACTTTTTTGAACCCCAGTGAATCAATTAAAATTGGTTGAACGCTACCAAAAGATATCTTTAGGATCTCAGCTATATGTTTTATAGTCATTCTTCTGTCTTCCAAAACCAGATTCTCAACTTTTTGACATTTTCTTCTGTAACGGAGGTTGAAGGCCGCCCAGAACGCGGGTCATCTTTACAGCTTGATCTACCTCTTTTAAACCAGCCACCCAGTACGCAACCGTAGAATAGGGTACAGCTTCACCCCCTAATGTCTGCTGAATGTCCAAAAAAATTTCCTTCGTAGACATTTTTTTCAAACTGAGATATTTTATCACCGAATGTAAATCACTTTTATCCATAATTTTTACTTTTTAGCAACTCGTTGCACAAAAAATTTAGTACATGCGAACGAACTGACAAAAACAAGTGACAGTCTGCATAAATATAGTGTGATATACACTCTTTAATTTGAATATCGAACTTGATCCAAAAAGGTTTCATATATATGCACTTCTAAGAACTTTTTGATTCACCCTCGTAGGTATACTTTTTTGGTCCACACGTAGTTTTGGAGATAAATGGCAACATTGTTTTTCACATACAAAACTGTTACAAAATCACAAAAGACATAAACATCCATTCATCCTGACGCATATAGGTATAGTCCGTCGCGGTTAAAGAGTGTACACAAAATAAAATTTATGTATGTCGAATTCCAGGTCTGGGTGATACAGCAGAACTGCTCCAAGCCTACCTCGGTATGGCTTGGGCAGTGGGCTGTGCAGCGTTCGGCCTCCTAGTCAGGCAGAACTCAGCTGAATGCCGCATAGCGAGACAGTATCTGACACAGGCTGCTGTATTCGTCTGTAGCTTGGCCATCATGGCACTGACGGCTGTGGAGGGATCTTATAGGGGCTACGTTATGTTTGCATGGATATATGGTGAGCCAAAACTATATCGGTAACCTGTTACTGTTATCTAGTCAACTCTGTGATTTTAGTCTGATTTCCCAAAAAAACATTTTAGGCTAAAAGTTCGTTGTTCGACTCTGAGAAAATTTCTGGAGCAATTACGAGAGGAATTTTTGTTTCGGTGCTAAATGTGGGTAGTTTGTACAAGTGGAATACTTCCACGTAACACACTAATTGTATTATTTCTGATTTCAGGTATTTTCTGCGGAGGATATCACTACTCCTTGAAGATGTATACGTATGAGCGAGTCAGGTCACGGAACTTCGCTAGGACTTGGGGCTTCGTGCAGTGTTCTCAGGCAGTTCCTATAGCAATCGGTGTACCACTGTCAGGTATTTGCTAATCTCTTGTTTTATTATACCGTTGTGCTAAAGGTTAGTGTCGTTTTAGTGGGAATTATCTCTAGCTTAACCTCTCTTCTCTTAAGAGAATTCTCTTCGCTTAAGAGAAGCTTAAGAGAGTTCCTGTTTAGTTCCGCTGGTACCTTCCATGTTTTAAAGAACTTTACCGGAGTTTATGGCAACAGTTGAGACACTTGTTGTTAATATCACCTTGCAGCTTGATATATAATTTCCTTAAATAAACTTCGCTCGAAACACTGCTTAAAAATTCCATTATAATCTTCTAGGGTACATAAACGTAGGCTGCGGAGGCAAGGCCGGCTATTACTTCAGTTCGACATGTTCCCTCATCGGGTCGCTGTCTCTCTTCTGCATAGATCTGCACAAGCGAAGCGTTGCTCACAAACACACCAAGTAAGTAGATCTTAGGTGCATATACCGATACACCACCGGAAATATATTTCGATATTCATTGGTTACAAGTCTAGTTTGGAAATATTTAAAGAATGCTGTAGCTCATAGTAGTCATGATAAGGCTAGATACAAACTTTCAATACAACGAACGCTTTCACTAAGGCCATTAGGGAGCCTTGTAGTATGTACATATATTTCGTAGGTTAAAAACTTTTACTAACAACTATAATAAACAATGAAAACCAGATAAAACATAAAAAAACGAAGTGGAAGATATTATTATACCAAGTAAGGTTTAAGTACGTGAAACTATTATAGTGATAGATAATACATAGACTTCAACTCAAACCAAAGAGGTCATTAGGAAATAATACTAAAAAAAATAGCAAAACACTAATGAATCGACGGTGTAATCCTTTCAGAGAAAATGGCAGTGGCGTGCCTTGCGAGTCCGCCTGTGGAACCTCGCGCCGCAGCAAGAGTCGCGACAGAGAGCAGCGGACTGCGGTCGGCGCGGCTACTGCTTTAGGTAAGATACGAGTATTAACTTAATTTGAAACTTCAATATTTTTTAATTTACATTACTTAGGTTCATGCTACAAAAAGCACGCCAGATATTGACCCTTTGCTAGAAGAAATCTTTAGCTACCTACTCTGGATTTAAAGACTGGTAGACTAAAATAAATGATTTGATGAGTCTAAAAATGTCATGACTTGAAATTTGTTACTTTAGTTGGAACAGAAATCGATGTTTCTCAAAGGATGAAACTTACTTATTCATTCACATAAGTAGTTCACATGTGTAATGCTAAAATTGCAATAGGATAGAATACTTACCTACTTTGAATACTTCAAAAGATACGAGGACATGAAAAACTGGCCAAACTATCTCCGAGATTTAACCACACATAGACGATCAAATGGTTGTCATGGAATAAACTTAGGAGGTACTAGTTTACAGATAGAACTGTCTTACCCACAGACATTTAAGAGAGTAGCTTAAATGTCTGTGGTCTTACCTATCAAGAGTGTACTAAAACCTCAGTTCTAGGCGCAGAGCTGGTAGCCCCGGATCGAGCGGGACGCGACTTACTCCTCGAAAGCATCGGTCCAGGAACCCTCGGGTCTCCACCGCCTAACATACCTCCGGAACTCACGTGCATAAGCGAAGAAGGCGGTTTGGATCTCGACCTGGACTTGGATATACCTGAGCATCTGCTAGAAGACCTGGACTGCGGCGGCGATTGTATCACTAGTTGTAATAAGGTGAGAGTTTCATAATTAATCTGAGATTTGTGGAGTCAAATACCTACCAAGCCTTTGAATTTCGATAGATTTTGAATTCATAAATAACAATCTGTTATTATGAATGTAATGTCATGTCAGTGACCAATTCACTGTTAGCCGTGCGAATTCCGAATACCTTTCAAGCAGTTAAAAGTTTGATTCTTTAATCAAAGGTTAAACGTTTCTCCAATTATCGGGTTCATAAATAAAACAAATAATTAACATTTTCCCAGTAACCCACTTAGAATTTTGACCTGTATATGTGATACTGAATTATATATGAATGATACTGAATTAATCCGATATCAATTAATATTGAAGTGATTGATATCGGAGATGCCATTATTAGCCTAATTGTTTTAATAAAGATTCGGCGTCTGCCTACACAATATCAAGCCAATTTACACTAACTTAACCAAATACCAATCGTCAAATAATTATATTAACAATCCTGTTCTATAATAAACATGTAAAAGAAATCACAATCACCATACTTATCACTCACTATCATATCATAACAAAATATGTTTTATATTTCAGGTGGAAAACTACCTAATGCTAAGCGAATACGAGAACAACCTAATCGCAGAGTTACCGAACCTGAACGAGCGCCGAGGCCGACGCTGGTCTATCGTGGTCGCCAACTCGTCGCCAAAACGTGAAGAGCCCACGTCGCCCGAAGTACATAATAGCTCCATCCGGTGGAAGAAACAGTGCCATACGCCCAACAACAGATTGATCACAGTGATCAATGAAGCGTCGATGTAAAGTTAAAGGTTACATTTTCTGATACAATAAGGCTGGATCAGGAGAGCTAATTGTTTTTCTTTTTGTACTTTTTGTGTGGGCTACATCAATACACACTATTTTGGTTTGGATACCGAATAAATCAGAGTTTATACTAAAGTAATATATCAATACTTCGATTTAGCTGTTTACCCATACTTATTTTTTACTATAACTGTGTTTGCACGAAAGACTGACTGAATCTCGTCGGTGACAGTCCGTGTGAAGCTCATCCCTGATGATGACGCTCGTAACGCGTCGAAACCCGTTGGATATCCAACGTTTTTTAAGTAAGTGTGGCTGTTTGTTTCGTGCAAATATATAATATGTCTTACGATAACAGTTTACAAAATATAACTGTGTTGTAATGATAATTCGGTATAAGATAGGTTTGTAAATCTTCTCTCTAAAAATATACTTCTTTAATTGTAGTGTTGTTATAATAGTTAAGAGAATGTGTCAGAATAATGATTGAAAAGTAAGGTCAAAATAATATTGTGTCAGAAAATGTAGCCAAATAGTGAAAGATAGCGATATAAAGCATAATGGACAATAATAGAACCTTAGAGTATTCTACGACCTATAACCTCATTAATTTATTTGATGTGTGTGAATAGTAGCAATTTGTGTATTTGTCAATGTAATTTATTAAATTATTACTACAAGTTGCATTTGTTTCATTTATTAACTAGAGGTTGCCCGCGGCTCCGCCTGCGTGTAGTTTGCTTTTCGCGTAACCTGTGGACAAATTCTACTCGTATTGTATCCTATTCCCGTGCCAATTTTATATAAACATTACATTGATACGATATCAAAATGAGTCGCATCTGTCTTTCCGCATTCGATTCCTGAGATCTAGTTAACATCTGTTTTTAGCTACTTTGGTGATAATGCGACATATTAGATCGTTTTCTCCAACCCATTATTTAAATATAAATAATTATAATACGCGAACCATACTACTAAGTGAACCACATACTTAAATTCCAATTCAGAAGTATTTAATTTCAAATACACAAAACCCTTTGAACTTTAAACCCCAATGGCCTACCTTAATGCACTCCTGGCAAATATTTTTACAAATTTATTTTAACCATCATATAAACTACAACCGTAACAACTTTCAAGACTTTAACTTGATAAATAAAGAATTTCCAAACAAACGTTCACTCTCCCCCCGCCCTCTACAAACCCTTAGTTCACCCCTGGCAAAAAAACTTGAAACCATTATTTTTAATTTTACATAAACTATACATATTCCAAATTTCATTGCCAGAAGTTCAAAAACATAGAAATTTCATACAAACTGTTTTACCCCCTTTCACCCCCTTAAGGGAAGAATTTCTAAAAATCTATTCTTAGTACACGCTTTTTGATTAATATTATCTAGAATTAAGTACTAAAATATATACACACTCCAAATTTTACACCTCTAAGTTCAAAAACACAAAACTTTTATTTTTAACTTTAAACCCCCATGGCATCCCCCTTAATGCACCCCTGCCAAAAGTTTTTATAATTTTAATTCAACCATTTAATAAACTACTACCATAACTAATTTCAAGACTTTAACTTGATAAATAAAGATTTTTCCATACAAACTTTCACCCCCCATTACAAACCCTTAGTTCACCCCTGGCAAAAAACTTGATACCATTATTTTTAATTTTACTTAAACTATATATATTCTTAATTTCATTGCTATAAGTTCAAAAACAATGAAGTTTCATACAAACTGTTTGACCCCCTTTCATCCCCTTAGGGGTAGAATTTCCAAAAATCCGTTCTTAGTACGCGTCTACATACTAAAACAAATACACCCTCCAAATTTCATAACCCTAGGACCAGCCGTTTGGGCTCTGCGTTGTCTATAAATGAATGAATGAGTCAGGACAAAGTGTATATCTTATAGTATAGATAATAAATTAAATTACAAAAACCTTGCATGGTTTATAAAAAACCGTTAGATGTTGGCTCGTGGAGAAGAGCATCGTGTTATTCCCATAGAATGTTCATGGGTAGGTATACATAACGCGTCAATCTTCTTATTATTTGCTTTATCCCACTAGGTGGGGTCGCACAGCAAATTTTCTTCTCCCACTCTCCTCTATCAGCCGTCATCTCTACACTCACTCCTTTCTCTCTCAGTCCCCATTCACACACTCCATCCATGTCTTCTTCGGTCGGATTCTTGGCCTTCTTCCTTGCACTACCATACGTCAAAAAAAAACTTAAAAGTTGATGCCCTTTCACTTGCCTAATTCATTTAGACAAGCTAGAGGTGTAGGTAAGCGCCTGATGAGTGCGAGTAAGATAATGCGAATTTCAAATATTTTCTCATCATCATCATCTGATGTGCGCGTTAAGATTTCCACAAGATGCCGTTTTACTTGCTAAAGCTTGTCAAGATCAATTTGAATTGCTGTCAGTAACAATAGCGCTAGGCGGACGATAGTTTTTATATTGATTTCTTCCTAACTCTCGATCGCTGCATAACGTAATGGCTGATATACACGTTACAAACAATCGTTACGATCGGACGGTACAGTATCAAGTGCTGTTTTCACACAGACAAACTGTAGACAAACTATAGTATTTCACATGCACAAATGTTTATCATATTACACAGATTTATCGTTTAAGTTTGTCGAACCTTCGTACTTTCAAATAATAATAACGATTTTTCGTAAAGAGTGTAACAGACATTAACTAAATGAGTCGAAGTCGTGTCGATCGACTCACACATTTGGAGCAAAAAACTGGTCCGCCGGATCTTTTCTAGGATTTTTTTTAATGGTGTATAGGCTTACTTTTGACCGCAGCTTACCTGATGTTAAGCTTTAATGTGGTCCAACATGTAACACACTTGCCTAGAAGGAACCTTCTCCTCCTGTAGCCGGTAGCTCAGTGCTGAGCATCGTGATGCCCCCGACCCGCCACCTTATGGACAATGTGTCGCCAGTTATGTCGATCCGCGGCTTCATGGATGGCTACATTTGCTTTCGAGCCAGTGTGTTCAGCCACCTGATCGGACCATCTTGTTGGGCTTCGACCTCTGGATCTTGTTCCCACCATTTTGCCAACCATAGAACCATAGCAGGAACCTATTTACCCCCAAAAAATATTATTTGACGACCCCCCCAATTGTACTTCTCACGAAAAAGAGACTCAGGAAGAGAGTTCCAATGCCTCATAGTCACAATGAATGAATGAATTCACAGTAATTAGTAGTTCAGTGGTTTTAAGTAAAAATACAAGTATTCATACAAGTTTTTAATTAAATATAATGTCGTTGATATCACGTTATACTGTACAAGTAAAACTAATAAATACTGCACCAGGAATACAAAGGAACACAATAAAATGTTGCAAATAATAGTCAGCCGCTTATACATTATATTTAAAAAGAAAAAAAACACTCAAATCTACAGATCCTCACTTTTAGAATAGATCACTGATACAATGAAAAAGCAATCATCAGAACTAATTCTAATATGAACTGTGTAAATAATGTGATCATGAGAGGGTATGATGTTTTAATGCTATCTCGCTCTTCTCGTTATCGCATAAATCTCCTTATAGCACCACTACAGTGCTTTAGATATATTCTTGAGCTAACTTTATAATTTAAAGTAAACTTTGAAAACGAAATTATAGTAATATTAAATAAAATTTCTTGAGCTTGGTATTCTTATAAATCTCATAAAAATAATTGCTCCTACGTACCTAAGAATAATCAGAGCTGCTTAGCGTATATCACTACATATATGTATATTTGATTATAAATTATATCACAATTTAATAAATTAATTCTTCATACATGAGGAAGTATATAGTAAGTGGAAGAGACTTACAAAATGTATTTAAACGATTAAGTATATGGTTTTAATAATTCTTATAAGTGAATCCTACAGCAAGTTCCAATACAAATTGTCCATAAATCAACTTCTTACTAACGATAAACCATTATACAGGAAATTACATTACATAAGTTTTGTTACATATACATTGCTACATAGGAACTAAACAATATAGTAGAGAGCTATTAATTGACGACTTATTACAGCGGCTGACTATTTGCTTACAAACATGCCGTAACAACTAAGTATACAATTAAATTACCGGTGAGGGATCACTATGATGTCCTCTAAAAACTGAGCGAAACACTGCATCGCTTGTAGCAACGCAGCTAGCAATATTGACAGAGACAAACTCAGTAACTTCTGGTTTTCCCTTTGAACAATTTCATTATTCGCCACCGGAACTAAACTTAAGCTCTCGCTACACTCGCTCGGCTCATCACAATCGTAACTATTTGTACCCGCTACTTCAGATCTCACTTCACCTTCATCGTCGACATCACATGTCAAATCTATCACTATAAACTCGGAAACATTCACTTCTGGAGATTCGTTTCTATTCAGATTTTCGTCAACAATTACACAAATTTTATCATCATCACAAATTTCATTATCATCAACACAAGTTTTAATATCATCACAAAATGTATATTTAACACAAGTTTTATCATCATTGGAACATCCAGGAATCTGATTCCCGTCTACGTCATCTAGGCACTTAGTTATTACTTGGTTATCAACGGCTAAATTGTTACTTACGTTACTTAAGTTGGATTCCAATGAGTCCTCGTTTTCTTCGGACGACATACCGCTATCGATGTCGTCCGTCGTATCGTTTTCGTTTGCTACTTCTTTGTCACTTACAACATGTTGACTGTTAACTTTGGCGTGTTTGTTAACTTTCACATGACTTTTTGATTGTTTAACTTTATTGTTTGTGAACTGTTTCACTTTAGTGTCAGCAAAGCTACCGTAAGGCCTTTGGGAAGCTTTGGCGTGTCGATGCGTGCCCGTGACAGGCACGGCTTCTTGTCAGGACATTTTGCTGCACGAAACGTTGCTCTTTATGACTAAAGCACTGGATGGTAATTCTTGGTTGAATATGCTCTCGACGTCGGCTAATGATTCGTTGTTAAGAGAGCATTCATCGTCAAGAAGCAGTTCAGAACGTAGGCCCTGAAAATTGTAAAATAAAATATTAAGAGCAACTACGTTATAATGTGCGTATGAATACTCTACTATGAAGTTTTCGCAACATGCAGACGTCATTGGTGTTTTAAATTGGTTGACATTATTACTTATGGGGATAAGGATGCTTATCGTATATATTAAAAGTAATATTGATTATAGAAAAACCAATCTTATAAAAATTGGAAAACCGATTAAAAATTCCCAGTAAATATAATATACATAATCAGTTTATAAATAACGGAATTTCAAGTTGACAACAACCCTCTTAATTGAAAACTTTCTATTGTTTTTTAATTCGGTCGGAATACAACAAATATTGGCCTAAACCTATTATTTATATTAATTTGGTTGCCTCACAATTCTTTAAGATTTTTTAATACGATCAATATCTTAGAGAACAATAAAATTGTAACTAAATTGCTTCTATTTGCTCGTTTTTTTAGCACCAGCAATGGGCAATACATAATATTATAATAGGGTCAGGGAATATTAACCTACGTAACTTAGAACTCACCTCGGCAAAATACTCGTACTCTTTTTCAAAAGACAATATAAACACGCAAAAGATGGCCGCCAGTATATCTGCGCACAAACTCGTTACTAAAAAACAGAAGTAAACACTACTGGAACCCCCTGGAAAGGAAAAGAAAACATAATAAGTAAGAAAGTACATTAAGTACGAAAACAATATAGCGGTTTTCAATGCACGACTGATCCAGTTTCTTCTGGGCAAGCGCGCTCTACCTTAAATCACAATGGTGGCGATTCAGCGACACACACGACTAAACTAAATTTAAAGAAGCCCCGTCTCTTATCATCTTAGGTGGCCAGAAAGAGACGGCACGTTCTGCACCATAGTCAAAACAACTAAAATCACGTAAAATGTAGAAAATATAGGCGACTTTAGAACGCACTCACTTGTATCACCTCTAAAACTGCCTGCACATTCCATATTTGACGTGATTTTAGTTGTTTTGTTTGAGGTTCAGAATGTGCCGTCTCTTTCTGGCCACCTAAGATGAAAAGAGACGAGGCTTCTTTAAATTTAGTTTAGTCGTGTGTGCCGCTGAATCGCCACCAATATCGCTTACCATCAGGTGAGTGATCAAGCGCAAGCCCCAGTGTAAAAAAAAGCTTAAAACTTTACTGCGATTTTATAAAAGAGAATCAGAGACTGAGAACTCAAACGAAAAGAGATCTTGTAAACTGGTCACGTGACACATCTGGTTAATGAATGAAAAGTAATATCTCAGTAAACATTTAAATGAAACTAAATGTATCAGTAATATTGCAATTGAAATGAGTCGACTGAAAATGTACGTGGCAGCGAACTAGAATAAAAGTTCGCTGGTACGTGGCCATTCTTAAGAGATATATGTATATTAGACCATACTATTTTCACGATGTAACGCGCGCTCCCTGTAGAAAATGTTCTGAAAGTTGTATACATACCAACTTTTAATATCATATTACGAGTAAGTGTGACTACGAGAGGAAAATAGCATTTGACCAGCAGGGTGCGTAGCCACACGAGTTAGAGATACCCTGGCCTAAGGTGGAGCATGCCTGACCTGGAATAATTGTCTCTGAAGGAGGCTATCGGAACACACCGTTAAGTGCTTGGCGACTTGGAGATAGATTTTTCAACTTGGTGGTTGCTAGCAATGCACCATGCCAGCCATCGTGTTATAGATTCCTTCGCCAAAAGCTCTTTGGCAGAGATCGAACCCCTGACCTGCGAGACATAAGGCAGCCGCACACCCGTACTTACCTCTAGGTAAAAGTGAGGCCACGGTTCCAAATATTGCCATTATAATTAGTATAGGGAAGCTCACGTTTGCAAGGCATTGTCGGAACACGGATAAATTCCTATCATAAAATAGAGTTGAGATGTAAGTAGTCAGGATACACTGGAATAAAAAATACAGGTTTAGAATTAGAATTTATAAATAAGCGTAAATATGTAGTATAGTCGTTAATATTATATTTAAGAGTCGTCAAATAGGGAAGTGGAAAAACGATAGTAGGTTCTTTTTTTATGTTTAGCTTTCTGTCGCAAAGTAAAAAGTGTGTTGAGTCAGTTAAAAGAACCATCACGTTTTATACCTCATTTATTAGTAGTTTTATAAACTTCTCTAGAACTGTTGCGCAGGTTCTACCGTTCTATAACCATTGAAGGAAAGGTCAAAAGATGTTCAATCTGAGTTAATATAAACGTCCATCACAATGGGTCACACAAAATAATTGACAGATCGAGAGAAGCGAGTTGAGTCTTTCTGCATCAACTGGGTAACTTTTTGATCTGTCCGCATATTTGGATGTTGCTACTCGCGTAAAGGCCGTAAATTTTAAACAATCTTGAAGACACAGGTCATCGTCGATGAAAAAATTCGTTTTGTTACCCGATTTTTGTGATTGTTACCCTGTCAGTAGACTTAATTCCATTACCGATTATACTTATCTAAACAATTAAATCGGTTTGTTAATAATTAGCAACGCGCTAATCTTGATCTTGAATGACGCAAAACAAGTAGGGCAGAAACATTTTTGTTGAGAAATCAAAACTAGATGAAAATCTGTTTCCATTATTTGCAAGTAAATTAACAAGGCAACTTAACTATAATTTTGCAAGTAAAGTTAATATATGAATTTTAAATATTATTAGCTAACTGTAAATCATGATAAGATTTTTTTTAATTTATTGACATTTTGCACACCGCTTATGCAGTAGCTTACAACGGATACTTCTGAATATTTACCGTGTTTATAATATACTACTTTTTCTATAATTTTGCTCTGTTTAATATCGTCAATAATGTATGAAGATTATGAGAACTTATAGACATAGGTATGTGAGGATATAGCAACAATCCCCGAAGTCTAGTATTTAAGACACTGGCAACCGTAGCCATTGCAGATGACAATAGCCACTTCGAAATCAAAATCAGTGGTGAGTAACAAATATCATCATCAACATCTAAAGTGGTTCTCTTCCACTCGTGGGAACAAACCTCCTTTATAACATGCCATTCGATCCTGAGCTAACCCAATTCAGGTTCGATATGCGACTGATGTTATGTCGTTATTGACACTCCTGTTTTCTTAATTCCAACAACTAAAGCAACAGAGTAAAAAACACCCCACTATCCCACTAATATTATAAAGGTGTTTTTTGGTGTATGTTTGCTACTACTCCGGTCAAATAGCTAAAATAGATATGGATTAAATTTGGTATAGAAGTAGCTTATACCTTGGTTTAACATAGGCTACTTTTATCCCGGAGTAACGCAAGTAAGTTTCACTATGTTTATGCTAAACATAAGTAGGTACTTATAGAGTAATAGACATTCCTATACACGATATTTCTGTTAATCGATCGATCGACCCTGCTTTGCATTAGCTCATCGACGTAACAATTGATCCTATTAGGGCTTTAACAACCTCGTGTACAACATTTTGCACGACAATAGTTACCTAATGCCTGGTCAGAACTACAGAATTAGGTACAAATTTTAACGTGCGATTGAATAAGAGTGACAATTTAAAAGAACAATGTTGACGGTGCGCCTGAGGCGATGTTGGACCGAACTCAGCTGCGCCCTACATATTATACATACGAACGAAGCGCTTGAACTACGGTAGTAGGTATTTCACGAAATAAATATCTTTTGAATATAAAATCAAAGACTATTTTTCATACAATAAAAACCATCGAGCGTCAAATAAGAAGTATCGAGAGTTTTACGTAATCGTGTTTTGGAACTCTAACATATCATCATCATTGGGTATAAGCCCGTAGTCGCCCACTGCTGAGCATAGGCCTCTCTCCTTGTACGCCAGTTATCTCGGTTTTGCGTTGCTCTCATCTAGTTATGTCCTGCCTGTGATGTTACGGATGTCGTCGACCCAGGGTGTTAAGGGTCGCACGACGCTTTTTTTGCCTGTCATAGGCCTCCAGACCGTCAAGGTTTTGGCCAAACTCTAACATATAACTTACACTGAATCAAAGATAATAGAACTGAATAAATTAAAGCTCTCAAATATGAAAATATTTATAAAAATAAACCTTTTGTCTCCCACAGTGCCTTAAAATAAATAATATCTATTTCTTGGAATAAAGGTTTATATCCATTACGAGTATATTCACATTAGGTATTTTAAGTGATTAAATTAAATAATTATACTGTATGACTATGTGTTTGGTCTTTAAAAATAGTTCTCCAAATAATCATAACTTTCACAGATATTTTTTTTTAAGAAATCGTTAGTCTATTTATTTTATTTATTTTTTATTTACATGTGTGGGACATATACATATTTTATCACTTCTAAATGCAAGGTGTATTTAGAAGTAATTTAAATTTGTAAGGACACTAATACACATACATGCACCGGTACTAGAAGTTGTCAATAAATTTAAGTCTATGATTTATAACAATTAAACTGAAAATTAAAGGTTTTGCCCATGTATGCGCCTAAAAAGACATAACATACCTGCATCCATATGTATAAAGTCCCAAATCCACATATAAAAATATTCAGTGCTGTTTTGCATTGACTTTCAACCTGAAAACATATAAAAAAAGTTTAAAAACAACCCAAAGGTTAAACATTACCGACTTGCATAATAAATACAGATTTCAACCAAGAAACAATGGATGATCTGAATTCTTTTGTTACATATTAGGCCTAATTAATTATGTATGATTACTTTATGAATTGTAAGTATGAATGTTATGAAAAATATTATTACAAGGTTAGTAATCCAGGTCAACCATACAGGCTTGTTATTAAATTATCAATACATATATAAAAATTTTCAAAGAATGACAGTGTGCTTGACTGATTTAAATTACGCATTTTATTTATTTAAAATCATCTAAGAGTACACTAATTAGTAAATATATAGATTTACTAGCTATACACGAATTAAAGCTATTATTTTGAAACTTGCCTCTATAGAATCAGATAGTGGTGGCGATTCAGCGGCACACACGACTAAACTAAATTTAAAGAAGCCCCCCCACCCAGTCTCTTTTCATCTTAGGTGGCTGAAAGAAACGGCATGTTCTGCACCATAGTCAAAACAACTAAAATCATGTCAAATGTAGAAAATATAGGCGACTTTAGAGGGCACTCACTTGTATCACCTCTAAAACTGCCTGCACATTCCATATTTGACGTGTTCCAGTCTCTTTCTGGCCAACTAAGATGAAAAGAGACGGGGCTTCTTTAAATTTAGTTTAGTCGTGTGTACCGCTGAATAACCACCAATGAGATAAAGTCAAAAATAAAATTGCTCATATATAACTTATTTTCTGTTGTAAATGTTATACAAATTACTGCACAATAAAGATATTTATATAGTCTCTAATAAAATACCTTCCTCACAACTTACCTTAAACAAGAAAAGGAAGAAATACACAAGGAAGCCCAGAGATAGCAATGAGGCTGAAAGCGAGGCTATCTTATTGGCAAATGAGGTCACATGAGGGTTGGCCGTTAAGGAGCCCAATATATGAACTTGCTGGTATCTGTCATATATGATTTTGCCAGCTGTAAATAAATATTTGTTAGTAATTGTTAGTCACCGTCTTGGAGGTCTTGAATTAACTTGACTTATATGATAATCTTCTTAATTTGCTCTTTTACAGATTAGGTCTCAATCGCAAAGTCCACTCTTACGCCAAAAGATTAAAACGTATAAAACTTATTACTTTAGAAAACCGCCGTAAAATCCTTGATCTTGTTTGTTTGTTTAAAATTATTCATTCCCAAACTGATTCACCTTCACTCTTATCAAGTATTAACATAAATATAAAACCAAACTCTCGTAGACCTCACACTAAAATATTTTCTCTAAATGTGTATAAAAATAATACGTCCATATATAATCCTATAGTGAGAATGTGTCGCCAATACAATGGTCTCCTTGAGCACCATCACCAATCACTTGATATTTTTGATTGTAACTTACCTAAATTTAAACGTAAAATCTTATCCCTTTTAAATGATTCTTTTGTTGTAACATAATGTATAAAAATTGTATACATTGTGTTGCAACGGGGGAGTCATTTGAAAGGGATAAGATGTATTGTGCTTGAAAATAATTTGTTGGTAAATTTAGTATAGGTACTTACTAATATTTTTTGTATTTTATGTAAATATTTACTAAGATCATGATGTGTACACATTTGATAAGGGTATAACCTAGAACGATAAAATGTATGTATAAATGTTTAGTCATGTAAGGTTGTATTCTGTTTTGTGTACCTTATTAAATAAATAAATAAAATAAATAGATAAGTTTTAATTATGACTAACCATAGGTATATTAAAATAATATTGTGGAAAGTCAAGTCCATGTATTTTGATTAAACATTTAATCGAAATTAATTCAATACCTCCAATAAATGCAAACACCATTTTAGTATATCTAGTAACATTCCTATTAATAAAATCATTATACAAAAAATTAAGACTGTTTTTTCATTAAGTAGGGCAGCCTGTAGTTAAATGGTGGAATAAGGAGTGTTTACAGCCAATGAAGTCCAATGAATATAGGGTCAATGACATAGTTAACTTCCTTTGCAGGTTCAGTATATGCCAACAGATAGAGTATTACAATAGAATATTAGTGAGATTATTAGGTTACAATAGATTATTAGTTAGAATGATCTGGTTATTAAAACAAACTAAAATTGTATTATAAGGTAGAGAAATGACATTTCATTTGTATTATTATCTCCACGGAGACAATTATTTTTTAACAAATAAAAAATACCATGATAATAATAATAACAATCTGCAAAAAACATCATTACAACCAAAATAGAGTACAACACAAGGTACTTAAGATTACACTGACTCTCAAGTTAAAGTAAGTTTCGTCACAAGTTTGCATAATACAAATAAAAACTGCCTCTCACCAACAGCAGCGCTGACCACAAGAAAAAAAGCAAGGCCCGTGTCCAAGGAATTTATCTCTTTTGTAACTTGATAGCAGACGCTGAAAAAAGGCATGCTTTAAGATACACACGATTACTAAGACGATACAAAGTGAAAGGATCGTGACGAGTTTGAAATAAAGAACTATCAGAATATCATACTAGACTGAATGAACTTCTAGTATTTACTTTTTAAAGTATGTTAAGGAACTATACTGGTTGGAACGTAATATTCAAATAAAAATCTAATTACGCAAAATATAAATATTTTTGCGAGACGATATATATATTATTATGGTTAGTACTTACGTCAGTATGTATGTAGAACATAAAACCACTAAGCCACACTTAAATATCAACATCTATACTATAAGACTCTTTGTCCTGACTCATTCATCTATAGACAACGCAGAGCCCAAACGGCTGGTCTTAGGGTTATGAAATTTGGAGGGTGTATATGTTTTAGTATGTAGACGCGTACTAAGAACGGATTTTTGGAAATTCCACCCCTAAGGGGGTGAAAAGGGGTAAAACAGTTTGTATGAAACTTCTTTGTTTTTAAACTCCTAGCAATGAAATTTGGAATATGTATAGTTTATGTGAAATTAAAAATAATGGTATCAAATTTTTTTGCCAGGGGTGAACTAAGGGTTTGTAATGGGGGGTGAAAGTTTGTATGGGAAATTCTTTGTTTTTGAACTTCCAGCAATGAAATTTGAAATATGTATAGTTTATCTGAAATTAAAAATAATGGTATCAAGTTTTTTTGTCAGGGGTGAACTAAGGGTTTGTAATGGAGGGTGAAAGTTTGTATGGAAAATTCTTTGTTTTTGAACTTCCAGCAATGAAATTTGAAATATGTATAGTTTATCTGAAATTAAAAATAATGGTATCAAATTTTTTTGCCAGGGGTGAACTAAGGGTTTGTAATGGGGGGTGAAAATTTGTATGAAAAATTATTTATTTATCAAGTTAAAGTCTTGAAAGTTGTTATGGTAGTAGATGATTAAATGGTTAAATTAAAATTATATTTTTTTTGCCAGGGGTGCATTAAGGGGGATTCCATTGGGGTTTAAAGTTAAAAAGGGAAAATTTGTGTTTTTGAAATTAAATATTTCTGAATTGGAATTTAAGTATGTGGTTCCCTTAGTGGTATGGTTCACGTTATTTATATTAAAATAATGGCTTGGAGAAAACGATCTAATCTGTCGCATCATCACCAAAGTAGCTAAAAACAGACGTTAACTAGATCTCAGGAATTGAATGCGGAAAGACAGATGCAGCTCATTTTGATATCGTAGCAATGTAATGTTTATAAAGTTGGCACGGGAATAGGATACAATAAAAAAAATCACAGGGTACGCGAAAAGCGACCTACACGCGGGCGGAGCCGCGGGCAACCTCTAGTAGTAAATATAATAGCGAATTATAATCCTCAGTGAGCACGTTCATCCACAAAAATATTACTAAACATGTATTATTTTATTTCGTAGCAACAAAATCAGGTCTAACGTCTCACACTGCACACAGTTGCTTGGATCTGACGTTGACAGTTGAAAATTGAAATAACATGAATAACAACACAACCATGAAGTTATTTCATGAACACAACACACTGCATTGCCAGTTGTTACATAATTTTCTCCTCTAGAATCTTTCCTCCTCTCCTGTCTCCTCCAAGACGGATTATAGAAAACAAGAATATGAAACTTGGCATAGGCAAAATACAACAACAATAATGCAGTATTATACTAATTTTGACTACTATATTATAGGAATAAAGGTTATAAGATCTGCCAATTTATGTCTTTTCACACGACACACTAACTTGTTTAATAAATGCTATGTTTTACAAAGCAAACATTAACGTTTTTTTGGTAACTTAGTACTTTTCCGAGTGCAAAACATAGATTATGACATAAGATTGGCTTGATTGGCTTCTACAGGAAAGTTATGTTATAATATTATGTCTTCTTACGTGAAATCTACTTTATAAAACCATGACTAGCTCGTTTAATATTTTTTTTAATGTTTTACAATATATACATTAACGTTTAGTAACTAAACACTTTCCGAGTGCAAAACAGAGATAGACTTTTTGACGTGACAACGTCTTAAATTAGGTTGCGGCTGGGAGTCACTTATGAAAAAGTGTAACGCCCGGTAACGTTACGATGAGTCACCGAACGAGAGAGAGGCCCGCCGAATGCCTTGCGTCTCTCTCCCACTCAACTATGATCGGTCTGCCGCGCGCGCAGCACGCGGCAGACGTTGTCACGTAAAATCTTCGCCCGTAAAACCGACTTTACAGGCAACCATTTTTGTATTGAGCTTAGAACAATTTATCGTTTAAATTGAATTTTTTCCTTTTTTTTAAAACGAGCTCTATTTTTTTTATAATAAAGAAAACCTAATATTCTTCCCATTTAATATCCACTGGACATCTTGATTTTCCCTATATCTGGGAGAAAATAGTCTAAGTTGGCACTGCAAAAAGGGTTTTAATGACATTGACATTGTTACATATTCAATTAGATGTTTTGCTGTGTTCCAAAACCTACTTATTTAAGTAGATTTTTTTTCACATGAAGTGACACAGTTTATTGATATGTTTAGTTTTGTATCTTTACTTGCTGTAAAGTTTTTCATATTATTTCACCAAAAACAAAAGTGACAAAAATGGTTATGGTTGCATTGAAATGATCACATGTGACTAGTAACTAGATTACAGGAGTGAAATGTAGGTTTTCAAACGCAGATACCTTGGCTTGTGTCAATAAATTTTGAAATTGCGCCAAAACTTGCTTCTTTCGTTTTTTCTGTTCAACAAAAAACATACACACTATTCATATTTCTCCAATTTTAAAACGTAACTAATGCAGTTTATATGCAAAGTTAAAAGATTTGTTTAATTTAGGAACACTGGTTCTGTGATATTTTCCAGAAAATGTCATCTTTACAACCTATTCACGCATTAAGTCTCGGTTAGTAGTTGGTACTCTGCTTTTTAAAGCAAGAACTTATTCAAAGTATATTATTATATTTGTAAATAAAATTATCTAGTCAAATAAAGTATCCCTGTGTCTTCGTGGTTTGTGCAATATTGAACACTCAGTACAATTTTTAGTTTAACCTTAGGTAAAAGATTTTGTAGGTTTATAGGCTTGCGCTGGTCCACAACACATCTACCTGATGTTATGTGATATTGCGGTCTATCTTTGATACAAACATTTTAATACCCCCAACGGCCGTGTTTTATAATTTTGACGTGTTTGTGTACCTATGTGAGGATGGCTCCCAAGGGGATGAATCATTATGATTTTTTTTTTCTTTGAATGCTATGTCAGTTGAGAGTATTCTTGGTTTTGTTAAATTAAAATTAGGGTATCCTTCTGGATTGGTCCCATAAATTTTTTTTCTTTTATTTATAATTTATTATTCTGTTGTTAACTTGTAAAGTTGTATAACTTGTTGCCCTTTGATTAAAACTTACACTATCTGCTAGATAGAGTTTTAAAACTACTTCTTACAGCTAGGCATTTGACCTGCAGGTTGTGTGACTGCATGAGTTAGCGGGTTCGTATCGCCGTTTTGCTACTAGGTCATGTTGCTAGTAGGATGTTATGCTAATATGTCGTTTTGCTTTTAGGACGATCTGCTAATAGGGTGTTCTGCTTAAATGTCCTTTCAATACGAACCCGAGTTAGCGACACTGTTGTAAGGTGGAGCATGCCTAGTCTGGAATAACTGGCTCTCAAGGAGGCTGCTGGGAAACACTGTGAGGTGCTTGGTCACTGATTTTACAACTTGAGGGTGGTTGCTAGCCAGGCGAGGATTAGACAATACCATACCTCTATGCTATGTAATCTTTTTAGATTCTGTAATTATTTTTTGTTTACTACTTGACAAACATCTAATGCATAGCAAGTGACAGAGGATTGAAAGCCTTTATAAAGATTAGTTATATTGTTGTATGATATTTAAAATATATAAGACAAACAAAATATGCATAGTTTATACCAATATTATATAGAGGAAAGGTTTGAATTTTTGTTTGTTAGCTTGTTTGAAGCAAATAGGCTCCAAAATATAAAATAGCTCAGCAAAATCTTCAAATATGTTTCAGATTCTGTACAGCAGCAAGCTTTTATAAAATACTTCAATTCCCTGCCAGAGGTGAGTTTTTAAACTGAAATTATTTTTTACTTACCTTACATATTCTTAGACTCACAAAAATATAAATATTTTCTTAAATGTAATGTGCCATTAAAATTTCCTTTGAATTTTTTTTTCTCTCTTCTGTTTATATCGGGTAATAACAAACTTAGCATTTCACACTATGCCATAGGGTTGATGAGTCATGTCACTAAAATGACAAGCTTCAAAGCAATTTACTATACATCAGGTACTTACTAGGTAAGGTGAGCACAGCAAATCTTCTTTCATCTTCTTCTATCAGATGTCATCTTCACACTCAGTCCTTTCTCTCTTATGTCCACAATCACACACTCCATACATGTTTTCTTTGGTTGGCCTCTTGTTTTCTTCCTTGCCATATCCATATATCTCCTAGAAACATGCATCTCTCTACACATCACCTTATATCTTTTTACTACATTTCCTCAATCAATCAATTTTTCAATCAATCAATTTTTGATATAAAACAACATACACATATGACTTCTAATGTTGGAATTTAAATTCTACACCTAAATGTATGCTTTAAAGAAAAAAATACAAATCACATTTTTGGTAATGTATTTGCTCTTAAATAACACTTAAATACTAGTTTTTGTAATTTTATTATTATATATACAGGGTTACTAGCTACTTGAGAACCATGATTTTACTTTGTCTTTGGCATTAGAAAATTTAGAACCCAATTTACCCCAGAATCCTGGGTTTTCAGTGGATGATTCTGGTGGTGAATCTACAGTGTCAGCCTTCTTTGCTACAATCTCAGGTTCTACTACTGGTTCCCTTTCAACAGGTGATCTTCCTTCTTTCTCATCATTGTAGGGGGAAGGAGATGCAAACACTTCTACTTCTGAAGCATGTTGTTGGTTATCTGGTTGCCAAAGAGCTCCATTCTGACTTTGCTGTTCAAGATTTTCTGTTTCCTGATCTAATTCTTTTGGAGCAACATCAGAATTCTCGCTTTGTTGATCAAAACTTGGAAGGGATTGTTGTTCAAATTGTGCATGCTGTTCAAAATTATCTAGGCTTTCTTGCTGAAAACCTTCATTTTGTTGTCCAAAATTATCTGAAAGCTGGTAGTGCTGTTGGCCTAAATCTTGAGTTTGTTGACCCAAATCTTCAAATTGGTTGAAACTCTCTTGGTTTAAACTTTCATTCTGTTGGCCTAAAGTTTCAAGTTCTTCCTTCTGTTGTCCAATTTTTGTACTATTTTCTGAGTGACTTAACTCTTGTTCTACATTCTGTTTTAAGTTATAACTCTCAAGCTCCTGTTCTTTCTGTTCAGTCTGCTGACCAAAGTTTGCTAACTGTTGCCCAAAATCATCAGGCTGCTGACCAAAATCTCCTGGCTGCGCACCAAAATCTCCCGTCTGCTGACCAAAATCTCCCGGCTGCTGTCCAAAATCGCTTAACTGCTGACCGAAATCACCTACTTGTTGACTAAAGTCAGAAAGTTGCTGTTCGACATTTTGTTGACTTTCCTGGTCAAAACCTTCAAATTGATTGTAACTCTGTTGGTTTATGCTTTCAATTTGTCCTGTATTTTCAAATTGTTGTTCAGTATTTTTTTGATTTTCATGTTCTATGTTAAAGTGGGAATGTCCATAATCTTGGTTAATCCTAGGAGTTGTGCTAGTAGTTTTAGATATTTCATTTTGCACCTCTGTCTGATGATATCCATAATTTATTTTAGGTGTTGTGCTAGATAGTTTCTTATTATCTAATATAGGTTGTTCATTTTTTTGATCATTCAAACTAATTACTGTCAAAGTTACGTCTTGCGTATTATCTGCTTTAGGAAGCTTTTTATCCTGTTCTACAACAGTATTTGCTTGCGCTATAGTATCTTTGGTAAGGCTTAAAGTTTCTATTTCTTCAGGTGTTTTGTAAGGAGTATGTTTTGTTATTTCTGTTTCGAAAACCTGTAGTGGTTTAGTTGGATTGTTCTCAGTTTCTTCTTCAGACGAGTTTTCAGGGCCTATGTCACCCCTTCCAGGTTCTTCTTGAGGCTTTTGTTTTTCAGGAGCAATATCTCCACGCTCTACTTCGTGATGTACTTGTTTAACTGATGTAGTTGCTATTCTTGCAGTTGTAGTTTCAGTTTTCCGTATATCATGATCAGTACTCTTATCAAATGAATTCTGATTGAGATTATTCGTCTGTTCGATAGTTTTAATTATTTCGTCTTCCTTTTTTGTATGTGCTATATTGTAAGAATTTTGCTGTTCTTGTTGTCTTTGGTCTATGTTTGTATTAGTTTGTTCGACTTCCTTTTCTTTGTGTTCCCAATTCGCAGAGTTGTATGTATCAGTTTCAGGTAGTGTCTCCTTTTCTATATCATCTAAAAAGTTCCAAAAGTTGGAAAGACTCGAGTCTGATTCAGTTATATTGATTGTCTCATAAGTAGAGTTATTCTTGTGATTTATGTATGTTTGGGTGTAAGTATTTACAGATTCGGAAGGAGAATGATATTGTGTATTTGTATATGAATGTCCATACCCAGTTTGTGGCCTGTACAATTGGCTATAAGTTGGGTTGAGAGGCCAAGAATTTAAATTATACCCTGTATTTGCATATGAATTATAATTATAAGGTTGTTGATTGCCCATCCAAGAGTTTCCATTAAATCCTGACTGTTCATGATTGTGTTGGTAATATCCTGTGTTTATGTGTATGTTATGATCTATTAAATATTTCTGCCAGTCAGGTTGTAGAGTGGGATTGTACGGCGTCATGGGTACATAAGCGTTCTGGCCATTTTGGTTCAAATTAGATTGAAATGATTGCCAATAATGTTGAGTTTGCTGGTTCACATCTTCAGCCTGCATGACATCTTTATCCTGAGTTGTACTTTGACTGAAGTGTTCATTTGCTTGTTCAAATGGTATCGGATGATCGTATGTTTGGAAAAGCTGATATCCTGTTGGTTTGCTAGTTGCGAAGATGCTATCCGGTTTTTGTGCAGAGCTCTCAGAGTTTAGCTGGAACATGTCCCATATGTTTTGCGTTTCTTGACCAGCATCAGCTGAGTTAAAAAGAGTAGAGAGTCAGTTTTTGTTCCCTCATATATGTTAGTTATGCATTTTATGAGGTCTGTGTGTATTTTAGGTGTTAATGTATAAATTGTATTGTATGAGTGATATTGATATGAATATGTAGTTTGTCCATTAAATAATATGATTTAAATTAGAACCTTTCAACAATTAATGTGTGCAAAGTACTGAAATAAGTATTATATTTGTACTATGCTATTAAAATGCTATGAGATTTGAACCGCGATATCAATAGTAACGTGGAGCACAATTTGCAAAAGTATATGTTGTAAAGTCTAAAGAATATAGTACACAAGATAATATATATTATAGTATAAAAATATTAAATCACTATTTGGGTATTTGGGTGCAAATTGATCCAAATGTCACTAGTGCCGTCACGGCCCAGGTCGCATAGCATTCGAAATGCATCAATACATCCAATTTGTGTTAATATTGATCATCTGACAGGTTAAATAAAAATTATTCCATGGGATGTCAAATAAAATACATTTTATTGTTATTAGTAGGTATATTTTAAATTAAAGTAGTAATATCAATGTTAAATTTGTATAAAATTACTTACATTTTAATTGATATAAATTATGGCGTTAATGTAAGTGAACACGATAAGAATATGAGTTCAAGCAAGTTTATCTTATTACTTACTTAGGTACATAGTCTTCTCAATTCATCAGTGCTACTCTTGAAAGTAATAATTTGTTATTTTCCTCGATACACAGTAAAGAAGCACATTTGAATTGAGCTGATTCTGTTATTAACTCTGTTAGTTCTGCACACCATTAACTCATTTTATTAAGCGTATAAAAGTTATCCGGCCTTTTAGGAGTTAATATTTTAAGCTTCTCCCTTAGAACTTACTTTGACTCTGTTGATCCCATTGATCTTGAGTTTGTTGTCCGAAGTCTTCTAGGTTTTGAGACTGCTGACCTAAATCTTCCAGTTTTTGTGACTGCTGGCCAAAATCTTCTAGATTTTGTGACTGCTGACCCAAATCTTCCAAATTTTGTGACTGCTGGCCAAAATCTTCTAAATTTTGAGATTGTTGACCCAAATCTTCCAGTTTTTGTGACTGCTGGCCAAAATGTTCTAGATTTTGAGGCTGTTGACCCAAATCTTCTAGTTTTTGTGACTGCTGGCCAAAGTCTTCTAGATTTTGTGACTGCTGACCCAAATCTTCTAGATTTTGTGACTGCTGGCCAAAATCTTCTAGATTTTGAGACTGCTGACCCAAGTCTTCCAGTTTTTGTGACTGCTGGCCAAAGTTTTCTAAGTTTTGAGACATTTGAAAATCTTCCAAGTTCTGTGATTGTTGCCCGAGATACTCTTGGCCTTCATTCTGAGTTTGCTGATAAGATGGTCGTTCATGAAGGTTGTAAGAGCGCGCTACACGAAAGTGCCCGTTCTCATCACAATCGCTGTCTGCGGCATAGCCATGACCTTGGCGATAACGGTCGTACTGTTGCGATCCATAGCTAGATCCATGATTTGATGACGATAACAATTTTTGCGAGGTCTGTGAGTCGACTGAAGGATATTGGCTGTTGGTCGACGGATAGATGACGTAAGGATCTCCTTGACGTTCCCATGACTTATGATAAGAATAAGATGACTGATAGCTCTTCGGTTTCGATGAAAAATTTTCGACTTGGCTGTTCAAATTGGCAGAGTTAAGGTCAGCTGCACCGTAAGTGTATGTCCTGTGTGTATTGGTTCCTGAGTTCCCAAATAAACTGGCGTCAGATGCGCTCTGCCCGTAAGTGCTAGACCCAGCATGATTTACGTCAGACGCGCTCTCTCCGTAAGTGCTAGATGCAGCATGATTTACGTTAGTCGCGCTCTGTCTGTAAGTGCTAGATGCAGCATGATTTACGTCAGATGCTTTCTGTCCGTAAGTGCTAGATCCAGCATGATTAATATCAGACGCGCTCCGTCCGTAAGTGTATCCAGAATAATTTACGTCTGGCTCGCTTTGTCCGTAAGTGCCAGATCTAGCATTATTTACATTAGTCAAGCTTTGTTTGTATGTGCTAGAGCCAGCATGATTTACGTCAGATGCGCTGTGTCCGTAAGTGCTAGATCCAGCTTGATTTACGTAGGAGGTAGATGCTGTGGGACGTTTTGTCGATGCGGATTTAACGTTGTATCCTTTGTATTGACTACTTGAATGAAGATTGCGAGCTTCCTGGGCGCTAGCTTCATGATGCTCAGAGCCATGAGCTTCAGTATCCTCGAAAAACTCACTGTTCGATGGGTAAGGATTGACTGTAGGAATTGCCAGTGGGACAGCCGTAACAGTGTCGTGTTTCTCCCACTGCTTGCTGTAGCTGTACGATGTTTCGTAATGCTTAGCTTTACCGGTCGGCTTCATTCCATGGTCGGGACTGAGTGATTCAACCTCGCTGTTCACAGAGTTTTGATCAAAAGATGAGGCAGAATTCTGAGTATCATCGAAGGACTGCGCTGCTACCGGTATGGTAACTATACGGCCTGGCCTTACATAAACTCGGACTGGTGAGGCGCCGACCAAGCGGTACTGAGACCCGGTATTTGATCCATACGCGGTAGATGAGTGCTGAGATGCGGTCTGGTCGAGAGCGCTTTGTCCTTGGTAACCCGACTGAGAGTTATATCCATGAGAGGCTAAGTGCGCGCGATCATAATCGCTTATTGACTGTAAATTATCGGCGGATTGCACATTGCTGGCATACAGAGCCTGATCGGCGTTTTGCGACGTCTGATATCCATTATATGCCGAGGTCTGTGACTGGCTCCCGTATGCGCTGTTTGCTGCCGAAGAACGTCGGTAAGATTGGCTTCCGTAGCCGGCTTGTTGTGACGATAAGGAAGAATGCGATTGAGAGTCTCCAAAGTTTGTGCCTTCATGGAAGTTGCGTCCTTGCAAGTTGCTAAGGTCATATTGGCCCGATCCGTAAACTCCTCTTGAATTTGCTGCGGAGAATACGCTGCCGCTCTTTTGTTTCACCCCATCACCCAGTTCACCTTCAACGTTTCGCACGAGACCTCCCATCTGGTGCTGTGCCAGTAAGTCCATGTTGTGGGCGCGTTCGTAGTTACCTCCCATGTTTCCTCTCTGCGCGTCGTAAAAACCTGACTTGGTACCTTCGTCAGAAGAGCTTCTTGAGTATTGGAAGTCTTCTTTTTCTCTGTATTGCTCCGGCCTAGCCAGGGCCAAGGCCGTGACGGTGGCTAGCACCAGCGCTCGTTTCATGATGAATCTTTTCACCTATCTGGAAAAAAATATTATTCATTAGTACATTTATAATAAAAGCAACTTGAACCTAACATTTCGATAGCTGTTGAAATAGAGTAACTTGATCTATTAAAATATCAGTTGCTTTGCAGGAAACGGCGGCTGGTTAGCCCGATATTAAACCATTTGTAGTTTGTATTATGTTAAATAACACCGATACATATATGAATACTTGATTACGATACATATTTAACACCCAGACCGACAGCCAACAAATTTAGTTCACCACAAAGATGTTAGCCGTGCCGTGAATTGAACCCGGATCCTCTGGTTGGTAGTCCGTCATGGTAACCATTACGCCAACGAGGTCGTCATTTTGCTGTTTCCTCTAATTTTTGTAGGAATTGTTGAAGAAGTACAACATACAATAAAATAGCAAGTTATAATTAAATACAAATAAATAATAATAACTTTAATTATTTTTCTATCAGGTGAATTGCGGTCAAGCGCAAGCCCATTAACTATTAAGCCAAACGTCAGCTTTTCAATCAGACGGCTCCTGGTTCGATCCCAGCCTTACACCAATGACTTGTTTTTCAAGTTATGTATGGATTTGCACTCGCTTTACGGTGAAGGAAAACATCGTGAGGAAACCGACATGTTTGAGGGCCACAATATCCGAAGACGTGTATCATGTGCCAACCCGCACTTGGGCAGCATAGTGGATACTGGCCTGTAACCCTCTCGTGAGAGAAGGGCCCGAGTTCCAGCAGTGGGAACGTATGCTTATGATTTATACTTATGCAAACCCATTAAAAGTAAGAAAAAATACGGTAAAACACTAGTATCAGACTTACCTATAAATGTATAAAGGCGTGAGCACAACACAGAATTAAATCACCACTCACTGTGATTACTAGCCACTGACTGCCCTCACTTCTCCCATCCCGTTCAATTTATTGTCTTTATTGTATTATCTTGCTGACGATAACCTTTGCGGTCGGGTCGCGATAGATCTGCGTTCCACGAATACGGTCGTGCAAAATACAGTATATCTCACAAAACTCACTCGCACTACTCCGGCCAAACTTAAACCTTGGATGACACGCTTGCTTACTAATATTCTGGTTCGCGGTTTGTCAACTGGCAGTACCTATGTTTTTTTGCATTTACTAGGGTTTGAGTCATTTAATGACTTCATTATATGATGCAATCTTAGTGCGTGGGTGTCAAAGTCAAGAATTAACTTAGATCACCGAAGCAAATTTATCTCAGGGTACCTACAAGTTGAAAAATCTGTGGCATAGCACCCAATAGGGTTTTCCAACAGCTCGTTTTGAGAGCCAGCTATTCCAGATAAGACATGCTTCACTTTAGCCCAGAGTGTCGCTAATTCGCGTGGTTACGCACCCAGCTGGTCCAATTCAGCCAATCAATAAGACCAATTCAGCTACGAGTAAGCTAAGTTAAATGCATTTATTTGAACTCTTTAACAGCTAGCTAATATTAGAACAATCTAATGCAACAACCATTGAGGTCTTATAACGCTTTATAAGACCTCAACGTTAACCTAACGGGTAAAGGCGCTTTTTTTAATGTAAGATAGGCTTGCACTTGTCCACAACCTGATTTATTTATTTATTTTACTCGCTTTCAACCCCAATGGCATCGCCTTAAATGTACCCCTGGCAAATATATTATTATTTTTATTTTAACCATTGAATAAACTACTAACATAATAATTCTCTTTGACTTTAACTTGATAAATAAAGAATAAATTATCCATGCAAACTTTCGCCCCCATTACAAACCCTTAGCTCACCCCTGGCAAAAAAACTTGATACCAATAGTTTAATTTTACACAAACTATACATATTCTAAAATTAATTGCTAGCAGTTCAAAAACAAAGAAGTTTCATACAAACTGTTTTACCCCCTTTCACTCCCTTAGGGGTGGAATTTCCTAAAACCCGTTCTAAGTACGCGTCTGCATACTAAAACAAATACACCCTCCAAAATTCATACCTCTAGGAGCAGCAGTTTGGGCTCTGCGTTGCCTATAGATGAGTGAGTCAGGACAAAGATTCTTAAATAAGTAATGTAAAGTAAATAGTATAGTTTTGGTACTGATGTTAAGTGACATAGCGGTCTAGGATGGAGCGTGCTTGCCTAGAAGAAAACGGTTCACTTTCAGTGTACAAATCATCTTTAATTAGTAATTATTACATTTGAGCGTTAAATGAAGAACACGCGTACAAAGATTCGCTTCTCTCTTGTCGTTTAATATTTATGTTCAATAAATGTTAATTTATTATTTTCACTTCCAGATAAGAGATGGCATTGTGCTAATAAAAAAATAGGGTAACGGTATCCGAGTAATCATAAAAATAAATTCTGCGAAAGCAAAAGTGTAAACAGTTCAATAAATTTTATTATCAATCTCTTGTATATTTACCGACCGAGGTAGGGTATTATTTTCTGCGCATCTTGTACATATATTTTTATTAACTTGCATCTTCCATACGTACTTCTTCCGTACATACTTTTGACAACCCAAACAAAATATATATAGCAAACATTATTTAAGGTAACTAACCTTGGGCGGCTTTAGGTACGTCGAGAAAAAACGTTAAGTCGCTTCTCCATACAATTTACAACTCGCGTTCTGAACTTTTCCCACTGCCAGGCAACGGCTCCTTGGCCCACCTTCCTGAAAGTTGGGTCTACGGCTTTGGTGGTCTAGTTTCTCATGTTTGTCGAGTAAATGACGCCACCTTTCTCTGGGAGTAAAGGTATGAAAAAACGGAATACCTTTTCTAAAATTTCAATTTGGACAATAAAAGTTGTTTGTCTAAATAAAATAAATATTTAAGAGAAGCTCCCACATTCATATGTTTTTCCCATTTTTTTAAGGTAATTATATGGTTTATGTGCGAGCTCGACTCGCATTTAGCCAATTATTATAATTCTTGTATATATTGTATGTTAAAAAATCAAAATGAAGGAAACTAAAAGAAGTTTAAAAATAATGAGAGAATTTAAAAATGTAATTTAAAAGTTATCGTTACAAAGACATGATGACGAAAAATGACGATGAAACGACATGAATGACGCAGTCGTGATTTAAACCCTCGACGCAAAAACGACTGGGTGTTATGTTGTTGATGTCTCTCTCTCTCTCTCTCTCTCTCTCTATCTCTCTCTCTCTCTCTCTCTCGTTCTGTGTGTGTGTGTGTATTTGTGTGTGACTGGCATCTTAGCTTCCAAACGGATGAACCGATTTTGATTTTAATGTTTAACAAGTATGTTTGTATATTAGGCTAGAGTGTATCATATTCTTAGCTACGTTTATGAACATCGGCACAAAATGGCCGCCTTTACAAAATGGTGGACGACATATTTTTTCCGCAACAGCCGCAATATGAAAGAGTTTGATTAGTAGAATACGTGCACTGTGATAAATTTACAGTTACAAGTTTTCTAAATTTTTATTTACATTTGTTCTTGTAACTTTTATGATTATATACTTGCCGAGCTTATCTTATTTTTGTTAGTCTTATCATATATTTAGTATATACATATTTAAATTCGAGTACGGTTGCTGTTAATGGAATTGAAAGATAAGACACTTCTGAAAACCCAACTCTTGTTTACGTGATGTTATTTTCAAAAAGAACAAATTATCTACTCGTAAAATAATATTATATTCGGACGTATACCTACCTACTTCCTATATAAATTATATTATATCCTATATAAAGTAATATATGAATTACGTAGTACTAGCTATTATTCTGTGGCCGTGCATCAAATTCAAGTAGCGGGACTTTGTACTTTTAGAATATAATCTTCCCTTAATTTTCAGTAATTTAAACATGAGCTAAAAAGATTCCAATCCTATCTATCTACTTACATATCTTACCGTTATTAGTCTTCTTATTTTCATACCCTGTTTTTATTTTACAGAAATATTGTGCTATTATTGTTATTTAAATTCCTACTCATCTTACTTTAGGTGATTATAATGTGGTTATCTGAATAAATCTTCTTAGAATTATTAAATAAGTCTTAGTTTGTAGCGTTATCGTATTCATTGTTTTATTTGTATTATGTTTTATTTGTTATACTGTCTTGTTAGAGGTTAAGTTTATTTTAAATTGCAAATAGGTGGAATTGGACTACTTAGATTGAGGCCTTGCCTAGTTAAGTAGTCACAAGATAATATGTAATCTAGTAATAAGTTAGTAAATAAATATTAATCATTTCATTATTGATTAGCTTCATATTGCTCGTAACTTTGATTATTCCAGAAACCTCCAACGACAGTGCGTATATTCGACCGCAATGATTACTACAGCGTGCACGGAGTGGATGCGACGACGGCCGCTCGCGAGGTCTTCTGCTCCATTTCAAACATCAAGCAGATGGGATTGGCCCCCAACAAGCTGGACTACCTAGTACTGTCCAAGGGAAACTTCGAGATACTCATCAAGAAACTCTTATTGGTACGTGTTTTGTGGCTTTTGATGCGATGATGGCTCAGTCGGGCGTGTGGCCGCCTCACGACCTTCAGGACGTGGGGTCGATGCCAGCCAATGAGCTTGAACTAACGATGAGGGAAAACATCGTGAGGTCCAAACCACAGCATGGTAGTAAAGCATTTTGTAATGATCGTAAGCCATCAGCCACTTTTAAGGTAAAAATTCCAGCAGCCTCCTTGAGAGCCAGTTATTCCAAGTTACAAGATACATCTAATCAGAGTGTTGCTAGCTCTGCTAGTCAAATGCTAGCTGTACTGTGTATGAAACTAAACCAGTTCCTACAAGGTAATATAATATGTGCACTCGTCTCGATGGTCTTGTGCTTCACGATATGGAACCCACTAAAAATCATGTATATTAAATTACATTTAATATACATATACGGAACCCATTAAATAATCATTATAGTCCATTGAAAAGTTACATTTGGGGTTGCGTTTCTTAGAGGACGCAATATTCTTTTTTTGATGTGTAAGGGCGGTAAGTGTAAAGCTAAAATCAAGTTTGTGGGGTCGTGTTTTCAAAATGGCGGCCGTGGGACAAGGGCAAATAAAATTGCGTCTTCTAAAAAACGCAAGGTAAGGCCTAAAAAATTTAACATTTCAATGGACTATTACTGTATGTTTAATAACTGCCCGGCGGCCCGGCCCGTGATTAACAGGGATAAAAAGCAACGTGTATGTTAATCCAGAAAATAAGCTATCTTTTTTATTTAAAGTGTACTTACAAATGAAATAATAATTAAAAGTTACGGGTTTTTACTATTTTTAATTTCTAACGTTTGTTAATTTTAGTCCTTGACATTTGATATTTGTGTTTATCCCAGATTTTTTTTCCTCAAGCTCGCCTTGTGTTTTTTTTTATATTCTTGTTAATATTTCAACGTGTTCGCGCTTGACCTTAGCCTTAGCTGCTATCGAATAGATATAAAGCACGTTGAACTAAAACAACTGTATTTAAGATAACAAAGTTTTGTGTTGTGGTTAGTAGGTATGTTATATACATTAAATATTCTAGATTAAAACTATTTTTCTTCGATCAAAATATATACCAGATTCAGTGTTGCATACAATCACAGCACAAAAAAATGGCATGAGTTTACTATACTATTGTATGTAGCTATTAAAATATACACAGAAATACAAAATATGACCATGTCACAAAAAATATTTCAATTCAACTCAACCTTACCACTGCATCTTAAGTTGAGTTTCGACTAGTGCTACTCGTATGTAATAAACATGTCTTGCTCCGCGATAGCTCTTATTTTCCTTGCCGTTTTTAGAGACATCACCTTATATCTAGTACATTTTTGATCGCAGTATTTTTTAAATAAATATTTAAAGTTGTCTTATACAGGGTAATTGGTATTTAACGCATAACCTTTAAACCTTTGGCGGCTTTAGTATGTCTAGTCAAACAATCTTTATTCCACGACTTTAGAAAATTCTCAAAAGAACATCCGCTTTTCCATACATGACATTTCTTAATATTGTATACTTTTAATATATAATAATCTCTTGACATAACTTTGTAATATTTTTAAGTGCTAATTTAACTTTAAATTATAATAAGTAAATAAATTTGTGACTTTTGCACAACATGTGTTAGCCTACAAGGGACATTTCTCAATATTAATTTACCATTTTTATATATTACCTATGGGTAAGCAAATAAAATTATTTCATATCATCTTTTCGTGTGGAATAGTTTTTTCGAGAATTTCCTAGTGATACCTAATTTGAGTTATTTGTTTAGGTGTACGAAACCCCCTCTTTATTTTTTTTGCATTAGTCTGCGCTTATCACCTTAATTTAATAATTAACGAATAATGGCATCAACCAAGGACATACATACATTTCTAAGTCGAATAAATATTTTCCAAGCGAGTGTGGTTGTGGGGAATAACGTCTACTTTTCAATCAGACGGTTCCTGGTTCGATCCCGGTCCTACACCAATGACTTGTTTTTCATGTTATGTGTGGATTTGCACTCGCTTTACGGTGAAGGAAAACATCGTGAGGAAACCGACATGTTTGTTGACCACAATTTTCGAAAACATGTGTCATCCACTAACCCGTGTATTATAGCCTATATCTTTCTCCTCGTGAGAGAAGGCTCCGAGTCCCAGCCGTGGGAACATATAGTTGGCTACTTGTGCTTATGCAAATGTTTAAATCTTTCTTCTGATGAAACGCATCATAGTAAGAAGTCTTATCTCTCGTGTTTCTCACATTTCCGGTTTAGCTGAGAAACGAGGACAAGCATGTGACCTTAATTTATATTAATCATGTGTATATTATATGTTATTCAAAACAATACTTTAGACATGAGTGTGTATCTTAGTAGACTGCGTATCTTGTTTTATAAGCTATCTCTGGCATAGACTAATAAACATACTTAATAGACAAAAATCTAAATCAAATCAAAATCAAATTATTTATTAGCCTTACGGCATCACGCCGTACTGGGCAAGTCAATTTACAATTTACTTAATTTCTAAAATATATATGCCTATAATACGAGTACACTCTTAATATTATTACATAAATCTATATCTATATTTATATATTTCTTCCACTTGGAATCTGGACTGTGATATGAATTCATTGAGAGAGTAAAAAGGGTTCTGTTCGAAAAAGTGTTTAATTTTTTGTTTGAAGTCATCCAAAGGTAGTTCTATAATTCTACGCGACAACCTATTAAACATACATATTTTAGTAAATAATCCTTGTTTTTTAACCTTAGCCAGTCTGTTTGCAGGTTTTCTTAAGTTGACAGTTTCTAATTGAGTACTTTCGCGCTTGACGCTCAACCACTTGTTGAAAATCATACTATGTGTATTGAATGATACACGTAGCGCTAAGCTAAGACTAAGCACAAGACTGTCATTCAAAAAGTGGCATTTTCAACTGGACGTTAGCTTAAGTCGAATGACACGTTAAATTGTAGGCCCCGGTCGTTAGTCTCAGTACAAGCAGTCTTAAAGTCAATTCCTTCGAGCGGCTTGAAAGGTCTGCACTCCAGAGTTTGACCACTTAGCTCATACGAAGAAGAACAACGTTAATTATATTACAGTTATGAAAGATAACTTGCTTCTTTATCCACGACAGTCATTCAAATCTATGTTGAAATACCACCCGTACATTTAATGTACATTAGATTTTTTTTTACACATGGCTGGTTAACCCCGTACTGAACCATTTCTAGTTCGTATTATAGTTGCTAACACAACTGATACACTACGTATTCATACATACATATATATTTTATATAGATACATATTTAACACCCAGACCAACAGCCAACAAATTTAGCTCAGCACAAAGATGTTGACCGTGCCGGGAATCGAAGCCGGAACCTTCTGATTGGCAGTCCGGCATGGTAACCATTACGCCAACGAGGTCGTCATTTTGGGATGCAAACGTTTTTATTGTTCAATGTAATTCTTTACTGAATAATAGTATGCATATTATGAAAATTTCTGAAAAAATGTCTTCAAATTTGGAAGGATATTAGAACTTATTTTCTTACATTCGTTTTAAAAACTTTAGTTCATTTTATTCAAATATGATTTCAGGTGCGGCGTTACAGGGTAGAGATTTACGTGGCAGAGGGATCACTCAAAAACAACGAATGGAGTATCCAATACAAAGGCTCGCCTGGCTGCCTGTCACAGCTAGAAGAGGTCTTAGGCGAGAACCTTGGAGGCTCCGACGAGAGCACGCCATGCCTTATGGCTGTGAACATTAAGACGGACCCTGTTAGCAAGGTAAACTGAACACTATTTGTTTTAGAATAAAGTTTAAAAACTTGTGAGTTGCAACGTCGGAAGGTCTTAGATCGAAATTTTGATAGTAGTAATTTACATCACATTCTTGTTTTTTACACTGTGAAAGTACTCTAGGCAAAATAGTAAGAGAAAATATGACATTTCAATTCAATAAAACCACTATGATAAATACATATTTGTCTGCCTTAAAATAATATACTACGAGCCGTAGGTTAGGTTCAAAGGATAGCACAACTATTCAGCGCGGTAATGCAGCAAGCATAATGTGCCATTTTTGCATCTGTTACGACGAGGGGTGGGTTGTATAAGTCTGATGCAGTTTGATGAGCAATTTCATGAGATTAATTTTATTTTAGTGCCTAAGGATATTGAATTGTTTTATCAATAAAATAGAATTTAATAGAAGTGAAAATAGCAATAGCACAAATGCCATTAACATTAGCTATCCACGTATATCTATCTTATATATCCACGTGTATAAGCTATTCAATATAGCCCATATCATTAGCTATCCACGTATATTATCTATCTTATATATCGACGTGTATTAGCTATTCAATATAGCCCATAACATTAGCTATCCACGTATATTATCTATCTTATATATCCACGTGTATTAGCTATTCAATATAGCCCATAACATTAGCTATCCACGTATATTATCTATCGTACATATCCACGTGTAGTAGCTATCTAATATAAACCATAACATTAGCTATCCACGATGAAGCCTGATTGTGATCGCCATCAAAAATGTTCTGTCGGGGATTTTCAAAATTTTGAATTTATACTTGTTCCAGGGACGTCTCCTAGGTATCGCGTGCGTGACAGCGGGTGACTACCAGATGAGCGTGAGCGAGGTGACAGCTGACGATCTGTTCACTGAGCTGGCATCGCTTGCTGCGCGCGCGGCGCCTGCCGAGTGTCTCGTGCCGCAAGGAGAAAACGATGATGTAAGACCGTTGATCGAGCGAAGCGAGGGCTTACATTCATATTAACATATAAGGCGAAGACAAGGTCAAATTCTTGATTTTACAGTTTTTGTTTTTCCACCATTAATCGTAAACGGTATAAAAATATCGAAAAAATTGTTCAAAGGCCGTCTAAAGAAACATTCTAAGAATATTTATACTTATTTTGGTACCAATCAGACTCGTGGATTTTAAATAAAACTGGTTAAATAATCTAAAATTAAGTTTTTGGAGTTAGACGACTTTTAAGCGATTTTTTCGATATTTTTTAACCGTGTACGATTTACAGTAAATAAAACTTTAAAATCAAGATTCTGCCCTATGGCGATAATACGAATAGATGGCGCTACGAATATGACTCGTAGCGCCATCTACGTATAACGATAGTAGTTATATAGTGATAGTGAATGATTCACGTAGTCCGATTTTCAACAAGAGGTTGAGCGTCAATTATATTTATTACTCTATGGTAATATCTAATATTTTATTATTTACAGTACAATGCCCTAAAAAAGGTGATGGATCGCGCTAACGTAACGGTGACAAAGTTGAAAAAGTCTGACTTCTCTACCGAAGGCCTTATTCAAGATTTGAACCGCCTCCTGAAGTTCAAGGAAGGTCAGCAACAGGACGCTAACGCTTTTCCCGAAACAAGAAAAGAGTTGGCTATGACAAGTTTGGCTGCCAGTATCAGATATCTTGCTTTGTTGACGGATAGTACTAATTTTGGCAGGTAAGAGTGATAGAATAGTAACAGATGTGTCTCTTATTGCTATGGAAATAAAGCCCATTTTGCTAGATATTATCTTGCGTCATGCTGAAAACCGAGCAGTGATTTTCTTTTGACTTGCAAAAGTTGGATTGTATTTGTAAACTGTATGTTTTAAGGCAACAAAATGTTACCTTTCTATTTAAACCACAGAGTAGCATTGGCATGATGGCAGGGTTTCTATAGTATCTTTATTAATATTATAAAGCGGAAAGAAACTTCAAAAATTACTTCTACAATATCCTTTGATAAAATTAGTTAGAATCACAACCCGTGGGAAGCAGCTAGTAAATAAAATAGTTAATTGAATAAAGTTAAAACGAATATGACTTTTATATGATTTTAACAAAACTATAGTTGTGTTTTTCCTAACCATTCTACTCAGTATATTAAATATTCCAAATGACTCAAAAAAGCACCACCAAATATGCCGTCACTTTAACTACATTGAACACAAAATATATGGAACGTTCTCGTTTTGACGTTTCATTTAAAAGTACTTAAACATCCCTCGGTCCCTCCACAGCTCTGGTTTATAGGTTAACATGTGTGCTGTGTTGAATAAGTAAATAAATAACATGTCACATTTTTAGGTTCCGCCTGTCAGCTATAGAAACTGACTGTTTCCTGCACCTGGACTCAGCTGCACTCTCCGCTCTGAATGTGTTACCGGAACTGGGTGACACCAGTCATTCTCCTTCTCGAAGTCTGTTCGGCTTGCTCGATAGATGTCGCACGCAGCAAGGGAAGCGGTAAGCTAATAATAACACATTCACAAACTTGCGCTTGGTCAGAGACCTACAGCCCAATTCAATGTTAATTGCTAAGTGAATTGGTTTGTAATGTTGGCACAATAACCTAGTTTTGGTAGTTAATTTTGTAATGGTATAATTATATACATTATATTGAACATTAAATATCAATAACGACGCAAAAACAGCTGGTTATAGCATAAGTTAATAACGTGAATCAGTATGTTTGAACCAAATTGTCTATCATCAACCACTTTGTGTGAACCAACTTGCCTAAAACGAGTCATTGGCCCACTGGGAAAAAGTCTGCTTTTCAATCAGACGGTCAATTGTTTTCACAATCGCTTTGTGTTAGAGAAAAAAATTGCGAGGAAACTAAAATGTTTGAGGGGCACAAATTCAAAGACACATGTAATTCTCCAATCCGCACTTGGCCAGTGTGGTGGATTATAGCCTATAGATATAGGCTATAATCACCGACCTTTTCTCCTTCCGACCGACTTTTGACCGATCCTTTTCTCGTGAGAGAAGGCCCATATCCCCAGCAAGGTAAGTATAGAAGGCTAAGCAGCCTTCTATGCTATGCTTGTGTGTCAAATTTCTAATCCAAAATGGCCACCACTCAATTTGCTGTCGGGGTTTTAATTTTTTTTTTTTTGTATTTGTACTTGTTTATGCAGCCTCCTAGCCCAATGGCTGCGGCAGCCGCTTCGTGACGTGAACCTCATCAACGAACGTCTGGACATCGTAGAGTTGTTTGTCAACAACTCTCAGCTGCGTCTACAATTACACGATGACCATTTGAGAAGGATTCCGGATTTACAAGCTTTGGCTAGACGGCTCACTAGGAAGAAAGCTAATTTGCAAGACTGCTATAAGATCTATCAGGTAAATTGTTATAATAATAATAATAAACTTGTCGCATCGTACGGAAATTTTTGCAGGAAACAACTGAACCGGAACATGAACATCACTCAGCTTAGGCCCGTGATGCTTCATATTTCACCGGAATTCCTAAAATTCCGAGAATCACACGTTTGGTATAATAATAATAAAAGTTGGTGTTTGCATTTCATATCCTTAAATTCGAAAGAAAATTGAAATTAATAGTAATATTGGATGCACTTGAATGTTAGTTTGTAAATTAATTTCATCTCTTTAGAATTGGATTATTGATTACTGATATTATCATTTCATCAATTTCACAAAAGTTCACAGACAATACAATATAATCACCTCGTTGGTATAATGGTTACCATGCGAGATAGAAAATAATAAATCAGAGTATTTGGTTCCCTAACGTATTTGTGATAAACTAAATTTGTTGGCTGTCAGTTGCTGTGTTCAATATGTATCGATATAAAGTATTTATGAATGTATATGTAGTATATCAGTTGTGTTAACAACCATAGTATGACTAAGTATATATACTAACTATAAGTTAAGGATTAGTATGGGTATAACCGGAGATGTGTGAAATTTGTCCTAATATTTATGATATGGCTAGCTGCTGTATACAAAATGTGTAATTTATAATTTCCAGGCAATAAGCCGTCTCCCGTCGTTGCTCCAATGTCTAGCCGCAGCCAACGATTCTACCGTACATTCTGCGTTGACAGAACCCATATCTGAACTAAACGCCGATCTTGACAAGTATCTACAGATGATAGAAGCTACTGTTGATATGGAGGCTGTGGAAAGAGGTAACTTTCTTAATGACAGGGCAACGTGTATAAATGATGATATTTATGGGTTAACTAAAAAAAAATGTGGCTCGGTGGGAAAAACATATGCTTTTCAATCAGACTGCCCTTGGTTCGATCTCAGCCCTTCACCAATGACTTGTTTATCAAGTTATGAGTGGAATTTAGACTCGCTTAACAGTGAAGGAAATCATCATGAGAAAACCAGCATATTCGGACCACAATATCCGAAGATGTGTCATCCGTCATTTCGCACTTAAGGCGGATCTATTCTCTCTCCTCGTGAGAGAAAGCCGCGTGTCCCATCCGTGGGAACTATAGTGGGCTGATTTCAGTTTCAGTTTCAAAAATTCTTTATTTATAACTTATACATATTTGGAGGAACAATGTTAGTGTACTTATATCTAACCTAACATATTACATCATAATTGTTGATTATGTTTCGCAAGCTCGTTTGCTCATTTGAAACTTATTACATTCATGTTTAGTACCTAATTCTCAAACAATAAATTGTTTTTAATTTAAAATTATTTGAATTATAGTTTATGTACGCTTTAGTGGTAGCTAATACATTTTTTATAACACTTTTAAATAAACAGTGCCATGCGAGACAATGGCAATATGGAACAACGAAGGTGGGTGAGCCGCGCCGCACTAGCTAGACATTCCGCAGCAAGCAGCGCGAACCATCGCATCGTGTAGGTACTGACGCACACACCCACACGCCGGAGGAGGGGCACGCGGCGCGCGCGCCGAGCCGCCCGATACCGGTTGGTAACACGGGCGAGCGCGGCGCGCGCGTCTGCGCGCCGCGGCCTCCGACGCGCGAGTGAAGCGGTCAAAGTGACTTTGACTTGACCTTTCATTCATTGCACTCAAGGACTAAGTGATGTGGTAACTTGTAAGTTTTATAAGTGTCGATAAATGACAAGTCTTTCTTACGAGTTTTGCAGAGATTTTTTATGAGTTTATTTTTGTTTTGGGAGTTAGTGTGTAGATAGAATTTTTTTGCCAGTTTGTAGATATAGTTATCGATAAATGGGAGGTGAATTTTTATATGCAACTTTTTAAGGTTAGTGCGATAAGGAGTATTATATGCTAGTTTTAAAGCTTTGTTTTGGACGGTTTGTAGCTTGTTTATGTTTGTGCGACACGTACTGCTCCACACCGGACACGCATAGGTGAGACAGGGCCGAACTAGGGTGCAGTATACTCGTAGCTTAGTGTGAGGACTTAGTTTAGCTCTACGATTTAATATCGGGGATAGTGCATTTAATGTTTTATGGCCTGTAAGGATAAGTCTAGACGTATTTACACTCCAATTAAGTTTACTATCAAGTATTGTGCCAAGATACTTGACAGATCGGCTCCAGGGAATGACAATGTTGTCAACCTTTAATTTACGTGTAGGTAAAGAACGCTTCCTAGTAAATAAAATGGCTTCAGTCTTGGAGGCGTTAATTTTTAGTTTCCATCTATTGTAATAGTTGAGGAGAAGATCAATTGATAGTTGGAGACGGCTGATAATTAAGTCCATATCCGCAGAGCTTGTGTAACTCGCAGTATCATCTGCAAAGCATGCTAGACTGGTCCTGGTTTGAATGGGGATGTCATTAATAAACAGCAAAAATAGGTACGGGCCAAGGATAGACCCTTGTGGTACACCTGCTGGGACAGGCGTAGGAGATGATAAGCTGTTTTTGACCTGAACTAGGAATTTACGGCCAAATAAGTAAGATTTAATAATTTTGATTAATGATAATGGTATTTCAAGTAATATTAATTTATGAAGCAACGCATGGTGCCAGACGCTGTCAAACGCTTTCTCTATGTCAAGTAAAAACATGCCAGTTGACTGTTTTAAATTTAGACCGGTTGACACCGCCTCCGCTACCCTTGCGAGCTGTTGAACAGTGGAATGCCCTTGTCGGAATCCAAACTGTTCGTCTATTAGACGATTGAATGAGGCTAACCGTAAACGATTATAGATAATCTTTTCAAATATTTTTCCCAGGCATGGCAACAGACTAATGGGACGGTACGAGACAGGGTCAGATGGATCCTTGCCTGTTTTATGAATGGCTATGACTTTTGCTATTTTCCATAGTGGTGGAAAAAACTGAAGCATCAAGCACGCATTAAATATTTTTGTTAATAAGATGATAAATTTATGGGGAGCATTTTTTATTAAGTTGTTTGAAATTAAGTCAAGACCAGGAGCTTTTCGACATTTTAAAGATTTTATACAGTGTTTGATTTCAGCAGGTCTAACTAACAAGGGTTTATCTATAGGCGAGAGAATTTCAAGTGATGAAATGGATCGTTCAACTTTTAAGCTTTCTTCACTAGGCCAATCATTCGTGAGCTTCATGTTACCTAGGAAGCTTTTAGCTAGTACATCGCATTGTTCTCTCGGAGACGTGCTTAGAGAACCGTTTTCAAGCTTAAGAGCAGGAATTGTGTCTGATGCGGGTGAGCGAAATCCTTTTACTAAACGCCAGATGTCTGAGCTAGGATTATCAACCCTGTTTAGTTTTAGGTTCCAAGCTTTATCATTGTGAACTTTAATGGCTTGTTTAATATCTTTTTTAAGCGTGTTGATTTTAGAAAACATTGATTCACGAATAGATTTATCTGTTTCTAGAAGAACATATCTACGCAAGCGATTTTTAGTTTTGATAAGACGCCTGATACGTCTGGGCAAGGTTGATAAGTTCCACGGTGTCAATGATGAGGTGGGTACACACATATCTCTGCATTTTAAAAGGTTTTGCTGTAAGAGATCTAGTTGCCTACTGATTGCATCAGTTGTTGTGAATGTTTGAGATGATAACGAGATACAAGAGTTGAGGAGAGAGCGGAACTTTGGCCAATCTGCCCTAGAATAGTCTAGTTTTATAATAGGTTTTCGACGCAAGTGCATATTAAATTTAGCTAATACAGGAAAGTGATTGGAAGATAAGGCCGGGACGGTTTTGATGAAATCCAGCACGTGAACATTTTTTGATAAGAGCAAGTCAGGAATTGAGGGTTCGTGGCTTGCAACATAATGCACAAGAGTGCAGTTATCAGGGGCGTGGATGACATAATCAGATTGGAGCATGTGGTTGTACAGAGTATTACCGCGTGAATTAGGAGTTCCTGGTGACCAAGCTCGGTGTTTGGAATTCAAGTCACCCATTATCATGACTTTACTGCCAGTTGACAACAACTTGTCAATGTCATCAGTCCTAAGCGGTAAATTGGGGGACTGATAAACAGAGTAGATATTAATTTTGTTTTCAAGGTTTATACCTATTGCTTCAAGATAGTTTGTGTTTGGTGTGCTAATAAGGCTGTGAGCAAGATCCGTGCGAACTAGCATAGCTACACCCTGTCCAACCCCATCACCACGTTTGTCCATACGGTAACACATATAACCGGGTATGTTTAATGTTAATCGTTTAGTTAGTCTTGTCTCATTGAGTGCAATGATATCGGCTTTTAGTTTACTCACCGCTAAATCGGAAAGTTCGCGCTGCTTGCCGTGGACGCCATCGGCATTCCAGTATAAGATACGTAGTTCGCGGCAGCTACACATAGTGTCCGAGGTGGGTCAATATAAGGATAACTTTGTCCATAAAAGTTACGCATTTTTTGAATTCAATTTTTATGGACTGTATAGTGGAAAGAATTTCCAACATTTCAACAGTCTCATAGTCATGCGCAGTTCTTCCATCAGCAACTCCTTGAGACGGAGTTATTTTGGGTAGCTTTTCAGTCATGGCAGCTGTAAGATTCTGTGTCACGCTGGAGATATTCTTCTGTGCCTGTGGGAGTACGATGTCATGCGTTGAGGGTCTGGATTTACTGGTGTTGAGGCTTGCAACTTGGGCCCAGGTTTTCTTGCCGGTTGGAGGTTCACGAATGAGTTTCGCAGATATTGCTTTACGAAGCGTGTCTCGTTTCGACTCAATTCTTTCCAGGTATTTTAGACGTTCATTGCACTGTGAAAAATTTGCTGGGTGCTCCATCTGGCAATTACAACACCGAGCGGGCTCCGTTTTTCCTTTTTTAGGGCATTCCCAGGTTGGGTGAGGCTCGGCGCACTTGAGACATCTAGCTTGGCGATTACAATTCCTTGATGCGTGGCCAAATCCTTGGCATCTATAACACTGGACGCCTGGCCTCTTGTTTGGTTTATACTTTTCTATGACAATCACACAGCTAAGTAAATATTTAATCTGTTTGAAACGTGCCATGTTTGTCCCATTCGGCAATTGCACAAGCAACGGGGGGCATTCCGTAGTATGTAACGTTTTCAGCTCCGTTACAGAAGCACCCGCAAACCCCAGGGCTTCAAGTTCAGCTGCCACATTATTTTGCAGGAATTTAGGAAGCCCTTTTATTACTGCTTTTGGGCACTTTTCGTCTCTACGTGTAAAGGTGTGAAAAGAGATTTTTTCCTTCAGTAATCCATCTTTAAGAATTTGATGATTTTTTGCGGTATAGCATTGAACTCTCACGAGTTTTGCCCCTCGGTACTGTAGGTGGAAATCTTTATTGTACTTCATTACAACATCTCGTATGTTTTGGGAAGTATCGTCACCTTGAAGTTCGATAATGATAGGTGGAGCATCAGCTACCTTCCTCCTGCTGGCATTTTTGTAAGGTTCAGAGGTGGCTTCTTCGTCATCAACCGGAAGTCCAGCAAAACTGTTGTTGGTTGCTGTTCCCACTTTTCTCGAGGCTGTCTGGACGTTTGCTATGAATTTTTTGGCGTTTCGCCATTCATCTGGAGATTTCAGTTCCCCCCCTTTCTTTCTCTTACTTGCAGAGCTGGGGCCTCCATTTTTTGTCAGGAACTGTTCCATAGTACACTAAGGTGATTATCGACCGAACGTCGATAACACCTTAGCACATCACTATTTGGCGCGCAGAGAAGCGACGACGCTCTGGTAGTAAGACGACGCGTGCGAGTGCCGTAGCAGCCGCGCGCAAACAGATAATTAAGGCACCGTCCGTGGGCGTTTAAATCTGAACAAGCCTATCCGAGAGCCATAGCTTCTTCCGCATTATTGGCAGGCTTGGCTGTTATTGGTAGAAAGCGCATATGGTTATGCCACATCTAATTGACGATCTCCTTGCTGTAGTGGTAACGAGAGAGTCTCGGGTTCGTCTCCCGGCTCGGTCAACATCTTTGTGATGAAGAAAATTTGTTGGCTATCAGTTTGGGTGTTAAATATGTATCTATGTAAAGTATGTATATCAGTTGTGTTAGCAACCATAATACAAACTAGAAATGGTTTAGTACGGGGCTAACCAGCCGTGTGTGAAATGTGTCCTACTATTTATTTATTTACAGGTGATTACCTGGTGAAGCCATCATTTGACGACCAACTGCAATCGTTGGCCGAACAGTTGGACAAACTGCAGTCGGCGGCTGACAGGGAGCTGAACAAGGCTGCGAGAGATCTCGGCTTGGACGCGGGGAAAACTATCAAGTTGGAAAGTAACCCACAAAATGGATTCCAGTTCAGGTACGACTCGAGTCAAAAAAGAAAACATTTGAACGTTCATGTTTGGTCACTTTCATAACCAAATGACTGTGAGTCACATCCTTTTTTCTTCTTCGTATGAGCTAAGCGGCCTGGCTCTGGCGTTGAGTTTTTGAAGCCACCCGAAGTCCTCTGACTTGGCTTAATGACAGCTTGTACAGACTGACAGTCGGGACCTACAATTTAATGTGTTATCTGACTATGCATATAGATAGCTGCTTCACTTGTATTTGTTAATTCATAGGGTCCTTTCTTTGAATCAACTTATAAATACGACGATCTCATTGGTGTAATGGCTACCATGCCGGACTGCCAATAATAAGATTACGGGTTCGATTTCTGGAACGGCCAACATCTTTGTGCTGAACTAAATTTGTTGGCTGTCAGTCTGAGTGCTAAATATATATCTATATAAAATATGTATGTATGTCTATGTAGTATATCACTTGTGTTAGCAACCATAATACGAACTAGAAATGGTTCAGTATAGGGTTAACTAGCCGTGTGTAAAATGTGTCCTGAAATACGTATAAGTTTCATATTACCAGGTACATACTTCGGGAATATATAATAAGGAAGGAGTCCAAAATAACATAAAAACACATACACAACCTCTTTTTCTTCTAATTTGAACAGGGTAACACTGAAAGAAGAGCCAGCACTACGAGGCAACAAGAAGTACACCATTATAGACGCCGTGAAGGGAGGGTGTCGGTTTAAGAGCAATGCCTTGGAAAGTATCACAGAAGATTACATTCAGACTAAAGCGACCTATGAGAAAGAACAGGACAAAGTTGTTACTGAAATTGTTGGAATCGCATGTAAGTTTTTTTTTTTACCACATATGCTATGCCTTACTGTGTTAGCTGAGTTAATCCAGAATAAAAAGTATGTAAGTAATCCAAGGTCGAAGATAATTTCATACCACATTTCATTCAAATTGCTTCAACATTTACAGCGAAAAGGAATGTTGGTTTGGTATGTTGTATTAATTTGAATTTGTAATTCTCACATTATTTATTTGACATAATAATCCAATCATACATATGTACTTTGTAATGACAAAATAACCTTGATAAGATATAAATAGCCAGGCGCCGCAATGCGTGTAACACTTTAATCAAAGATAAAAATATATTATATATGGGGTTAAACTATGTATGCACCTAATTCTAGCCTAGAATGTAAATGGGTCAAACATCCTCATATATCATATAACCGTATACCTTTATGGTGCAACGACGGTCTGCTTCCCTCTAGCAAAGGGATATTCCCCTGAATATTTTATGTCCAAAGACGGCCGTCCTACGGTCATGCATTGTAGCTAGAACCAGTCATAAGCGCTTTGTAAACACCGCTTGCGTGATTCAAAACGAGCGCTCTGATTGGTAGCCGGCGGTGAAGTGTAACAGTGGCACCACACCTTTTGTCATTTATTTATTTACCATATTTCTTTCTCTGTTTCAGCGGGCTACTCAGAATGTCTGTTCTGTCTATCTCACATCCTATCTCGTCTGGATGTACTAGTATCTTTCGCTATAGCCGCCAGCACTGCCCCGGCAGTGTACTGTCGCCCTAATGTAACAGAAAGCCTCGACTCGATGGAGATGGTACAACTCAGGCATCCGTGCTTGGAGGTACAAGATGGAGTGTCCTATATACCCAATGATGTGTCTTTTAAACGGGGTAAGTTACTAACAATAGGTACTAATGGAACCCTATTTGTATTATCATAGATAAGTAAATATAATAGACGCTTAACCTCTTGTTGAATATTTTACTACGTGTGTCCTTCGATACTCGTAGCGCCATCTATTCGTATTATCTTGAAACAACTTCGAGTGAATTCGTGTGATAAATCTACTTTCGTTAAATTACTACGCGACTGCAGCGCATTACGGAATTTGGCGGCGGCTAGACTGCACGCTCGATTTGCAGCGCCATCTAGGTTTCATAAGTAATTATGGTAAACTTCCGCGCCACGCTTTATTGTATGGGAATCAGCAATCTTCTCTAGTATTCTAGATTAAAAATTTTTTTTATCAGCAGGGTCTTATTAAAAAATCATTTATACGATTGAGATGGGGCGTGGCGTCATCTATGCTTGAAAAGTCAGGAAATAGTGTTCTATGTACTCTTTATTTGACCCTTACTAACTTTTTGTTCAACAAAACAAACAAATATATTGAAATAAATAAAAATTGTTTTCCAACGACGTAGTACTTGTTACCAAATTATTTATAATGTATTTGTACAATTTTTCAGGGAAATGTCTAATGCACATCGTTACGGGCGCCAACATGGGCGGCAAGTCCACTTGGATGCGCTCTGCAGGTGTGTGTGTGGTGCTCGCTCACGCTGGGTGCTTCGTTCCTGCGGAGTCTGCTACTATACCGTTACTGAAAGCACTAAGCGCTAGGTAAGGGCCCTCAAATTTAAAAAAATACCGTGTTTTTGGCGTCCTTTTGGACGCCAATATGGGTGGCATCTCGACTTGGAACTGCAACTATACCGCTGCTGAAAGCACTCGTTGGCGACCTGACGACCTCGTTGGCGTAAAGGTTACCATGCCGGTCTGCTAATCAGAAGGTTCCGGGTTCGATTCCCGGCCCGGTCAACATCTTTGTGCTTAACTAAATTTGTTGGCTGTGGGTCTGGGTGTTAAATATGTATTTATATATAATATGTATGTATGTAGTATATCAGTTGTGTTAGCAACCATAATACGAGCTAGAAATGGTTCAGTATGGGGCTAACCAGCCGTGTGTGAATGTGTCCTAATATTTATTTATAAATTTTATATACTTAGCGCTAGGTAAGGGCCCTCAAATAAAGAAAAATAGATCTAGGCATCGTTAGGGGCTTCAATGTGGGTGGCAAGCGAGTAAGTAAGTATTGTGCCTGTTTTGTCAATGTGTTGCTTGTAAATAAATATATTTTGATTTGAATTGATTACATGCGCTCCGCCAGTATTTGTGTAGTTGCAAGGACCACACAAATACTGGCGGAGCGGATATAAAAGAAGTCTAATTCTATTGAGGATATAAAATATAATTATTTACTTATAATAAGTAAATAATGTGAAACTGTATGTTTTGTTGTGTATGTTAAAGATGGTATATATATTTTCAGGATCGGAGCAGCGGACTGCGAAGAAAAAGGGCAGAGTACCTTTATGAGAGAAATGATCGAAACGGCAGCTATTTTACGGGTGAGAAAATTAAGAAACCATTTTCAATTTACTATAAAAGGCTTTATTTCTCAAAACTAATAATAATTATTTAATTTTATGATATACAATATTCCAGATTATTTCATTAATAAACAGTTATCAAATTAATAAATATGGCTTTCACATAACTGGTATTAATTATTAATGTATTGTTCAAATACATAACAAGATAAATAAAGGTAAATTAAATTAAAAACAACACAATAATTAAAAATTAAAACTGCTTATGTATAATTTTGGTAATTAAGTCAGATAAGTTAGATAAAATAATTTTAATAAGTAAAAAAAAAACATTAACTAAAAAAATACGATATGGACTAATTATTTTTAGGTATGTAGAATTAATTAATAAAAGAAAGTGTCATTTTCATTCCTTTTTTTTCAGACGGCTACACCAGATTCATTGGTATTAATCGATGAGCTTGGTCGAGGCACTTCCACTTATGAAGGCTGCGGCATTGCTTGGGCGATAGCAGAGTAAGTAGAAACATAAACACTGAACCCACTATATGTTCCCACTGCTGGGACTCGAAACTTTCCAAAGCCCGAGTAACTTAAGCACATACATAATATGTAAATAAACAAGCAGGCAACAAATATGCACCTTCAACTAATGTTGTAGTCTACAGCATAGTTATACTTGGAACTTAAGGCAAGAGGAAAAAAAAACAAATTTCTTATACATACCATACATTTCTTTGTTTGTTTGGGCCGTGTAATATTTTTCTGCTAATATAAGGGCAAAAGTTATGTGTGTATGTTTGTTACTCTTTCATTTCTAACGGCTGAACTGATTCGAATGGAATTCAGAATATCATTCCTGAACAACGTTTCAAATTCTGTTATTAGACCCTGGATCAAAATACTGTCTATTAGACCCTGGATCAAGATACTTTTTTAAACCCCCGTCGTACAAACATGGGGTTTGACATGTCCGTGTAGCTTCGTAGCACTGGAACGCCTGAACCGATTTTAATTTACTTGTTTTTATTTTGGAAAGTCTCAACTATTCTTAGCTATATTTGATTAAAATCTGTCCAAAATGTCCTCCGCCACGAAATAACGGATAAATTGTTTTCACAGCCTGCTTAATAATCTTCTTATTTATAAAATTTCCATTTCCGTACTCCTCCGAAACGGCTTGACCGATTTCTGTCAAATTTTATATGCATATTCAGTAGATCTGAGAATCGGCTACTATCTATTTTTAAAAGCAAAATAACGTTTGCCGGGTCAGCTAGTATAATATACATTTATTATTTGCTTATTTCATTACCATTTGCGCACAGACTAGTTTCCTTATAATTTTACCTTATTGTTGTGGTCGCGCGTTGTACCAAAATATGGGTATCAAAAGAAAAGGTTTTTACTTTTTACACGCTTTATATTAGCTTCATTCACCTGTATGTTTGTTTGTAACCGACTTCTTAGGGCGCGCTTTTGACTCACTTAAAACGGCCAGATAAGCGTGTTTTTTAGTTTTTTTAAACTATACTATTATTTTGACGTGTTCTTGTTATAATTAACTGTTAATAAAACTGTTGACAGGGAGCTAGCAACCAAGTGCCAATGTTTCTGCCTGTTCGCGACCCACTACCACGAGCTCACACGGCTGGCGGCGCTTCACCCTGATGTGATCGTCAATTCGCACGCTGAAGCCTCAGTGGTTGACCAGCAACTGCTACTGCTTCACAAAATAGCGCCAGGACCGGCCACTAAGTCTCTGGGATTGCACGTGGCTAGGTTGGCAGACTTACCGGACTCCATTATTGAGGTGATATTTTTATTCAAATTTGTTTATTACAGATCATTACAAAATATATTTAACAAAACGAATATTATAAAAATGAACATTAATTATGATATGATATGGCGACCAGCACTTACACTGAGAACTAGTCTCGTGCCGTAAGTGCTGTTTGTAACCTTCAACAATATTGTTCCGTAAACCACAACCATTTTACATTATTTATTATACAGTATTCAATTTCAGTAATAAAAATAGGATTTAGAATAGTGTCTCACGATGTTTTTTTCCCTTCACCGCAAAGCGAGTGCAAATCCACACATAACTTGAAAAACAAGTTCTTGTTGTAGGGCCGGGATCGAACCAGGGGTCATCTGATTGTAAAGCAGACGTTTTTACCCCCAAACTACACTTGCTTTAGGAGTGTGGTTTTAGCAACCCTAGCAAAGCTCGTGTCTCGTGTGTGCTCTAAGTTCTACAATTATGTATGTAATTTCGTGATACATTTTTCTGCTAACTGAATTGACTTTAAAAAAAGATATCACTTATGTCATCACTCATTTACTAAGATTTAGAAGGAGACCTTTTTTCCACTATATTGCTCTGAGCCTGACCACAATTCATCTAAATGTCAGCTATAATTTGGCTCTGGAGCGCGCTCACCTAGAAGGAACGGTTAACTTTCGCCATAAAACCCAGAAGATTCTCACATCTAGGTATTTGACCAGAATGGCGTGTAACCGTATGGTTACACAATCTGGCCTTAGGTGGAGCATGCTTAGTCTGGAATAAATCTAAACATGGGCCGCCGGAACACACTGTTAGGTGCTTGGTGACAGATTTCTCAACTTATGGATGGTTGCTATCCAGGCGAGCACTAGAAAATGCCCAACCACCATGCTAGTTTTCTCACGATGTAAATAAAACATGGAAATGTCAGTATGTCAGTAATTTTATATTTTTTTTTGGATACGAAGTAGGTACTTACTTACATATAAAATTGTCACTGACTTAAATAAATCTTTGTTTATTTTCAGTATGCTGAAGCTAAGCAAACGGAACTCGAAACGAATATGTTTGAAGTTGAAACGTCCGTGCAATCCGAGGACGCAGTGGAAGGTCAACAGCTCATATTGCATTTCCTGAAGAAATGTAAACAGATACAAGAATCCGCCGCGTCAGACGCGCAAATGGTCAATGATATTGGTAAACTGAAGTTAGAGCTTCGTCAGCGAAATAATAAGTACGTGGAATCGTTGTTGGCTTTGTGATTATTAGAAAATTTGCTATTATAAGTACTCTTTTTTGATTTGATTAAATTTTGATACTTTTTTGTAAACTGTTTTTTCATTGTCTGGAACCTGGACGTAAGTGATATTTATTCGGTCTTAAAAGATCCAAAGATTTGCGCTTCGACCTTCATTGTGAGAACTGCTTACTGAACCAAAGTTAGTTAGGTTCCTTCAAAAGTCGTGCCACATCGTAGTGAAACGCGAGCCTATTAATTCTACTTTCATCATCATCATCAGCTCATCTGCGTCAACTGCTGGACATAAAGCCTCTCGCAAGGAACGCCACGCGACCCTATCCTGGGCATCTCTTCTGTATCCACTACCCACATTTTTCCGTATATCGTCGCTCCACCTCGTTGCTGGACGTCCAACACTACGTGTGCCGGTACGCGATCTCCACTCCAGAACACTACTATCCCAGCGGTTATCGGTTCTGCTGAAGATGACAGGCCCACTGCCACTTCAATTTATGTCGGTTGCTTTTGTTTTCTCCTTTAAAAGTATTATATTTCTTAGACACACACGAATGTTAAAAAAGGTATTGTTACACTGAGATAATCAGCGAAACTGATTTTAATAAAAGTGGATAAACACATTCTTGGTAAGTATGCTACTATTTGTCGTGCATTAACATGGACAGCTAGACTATATTTAATATTTTTTATATTGATTTGTACCTATTGTCTATACATAAAAAGTTAATCTAAGTCTCCGGAACGAAAATATTTTTTATCTATTTATTATATTATTATCAGCAGTTTAGATTCCTTTATAAACAGCACTAAGTAAATTCTGATCAAATAAACTAATAATAAGTACTGTTTCAGCTACATTTGGAATTAAAACCAGGATAGGAGGGATGGATAATAAAAGATTTCTCACGATTACGATTTAACATGTATTTTTATTCGTAACATCAACAATGTGAAATAATTAAAATTTATTACCTATTACTTTTTGACTTGACACGATCTTTTAAATAAATTCTCTTAATTAGTATATACCCGGCTTTTTGTCCTCTATTTCTCATCAGTGAAAAATAGGTTTTAATTTCAGTTAGCGTGTAAAAACCGAAAGTATAAACTCAATTCTTAAAAGCCGAAATATGTGAATGCTTTCAGTGCTGTCCACACAGGATGCTTTTTTATATTGTTTTTTTTAAAGTATTGAGTTAACTTTCGATTTATAATGCCAACCATTAGGACCCTAATCTTAGTGACCAATATTAAATTCAGCCTTGGTAGTAATATAGCAAAATCAGGGCCCTTTTATTACATAAACAATTATAAATTAATTAATTAGTATAAATGTCAGAATGTGAATATGGATGAACAATATGGTGAGAAACAAATTATGTATTGTGCAAAATATGGTGTAGAGACTTAAATATCGACTTATTATTTTGCTATTTTTATTTTAACTACAAATGATCTGTCTCTCTGCAACTATTAATAATATTTTAAATGAATCCAACACATACAGTATGAATTTCTTTTCATTTTCATCACATTGCTATTATCACACAAAAGCAAAGAGAATTGGATAACTTAGTGATCCATCTATTATGACACTGTTACTAATTACACATGTCAAATCTAAAACTTGTATGTACAAATGCAACTCATTACAATTTTACTTCTTAAAAAAATTCACTCTGAACTTACCTTTACTTCGTTACCCATAGACTTGACCAGTTTTTTTGAATGTACAATGCCACACACAGAATAAGTTATTTTATCAATGCAATAGTCAAAACATAAATTAGTTACAAACAACATCAGCAGTTAATAAATTAATAAGTTTTACAGAAAATATGTTATTTAGTGACCGAGTTAACAGTGCATGTTATTTTGATATTTATATGTAACTTGTAGAGCTTATCGCATTGACAATATTAAATTGGGCTTTTGTTTATTTACAATTTCTGTTGGTGGGACGAAATGAAAAGCTACAATTAATATATTATACATTAAAATTATATATACAATTATTTATGTCACTATAAATAATTTAAACGATCAGTCTACTTAGTACAATGATTTACGCGTGCAGTCAAACTCCCAACTAACAGAGTTAATGTTTATGTGATGCCCCACCTGAATATGGAAGTTATAATAGTAAACAAAATCTACAAAAGCGTTCAAAGAAGCATCGGCGTCCCGAGAACGGATGGTGGCGGACATCGGCTTACAGGGACGTGACGTCACAGGTAAATCAGGAACAAGTCAGCGGTCGGAAGGACCGAGCATCGTCCGCAGCGGACGACCGCCCCCATCTCACTTCTCCGGCGACGACGCATGGTTCCAGCACGCATCGGGGGCATACGAGACTAGGATAGGGCCCGAACGGCGGCTCCTTTCATGAGAAATATAACCGCACTGCGTTAGTGAAAGTCCTGCGGCACATCGGGCACTTGTCGGTGGAGAGCGCGCACTTGGCGCACGCCACCACGTGGCCGCACGGCACAAAGCACACGTTTCGTTCTTCTTCGTAACATATTCTACAAATTTTCGAGTCGTCCAATTCGCGAGCTTCCTCCTGTTCCGAGGAGGAGCCAGGTTGAGGCGCGGCCGCAGGAGCGGGCGTGGCGATAGCGGCAGTATCCTTCTGTTCCTTGGTGGCGGGAACAACGCTCGCCTGCGATAAAACCTTCTGCACGTAGTCGCGACCTTTGACGAGTTGTACATAAGCGCAGCGATCGAACCAGCGCGCGTGCTGCTCCCATGGCACGTCATCTTCCTCCCAGTCCTTGAGGCCGCCGTCGCAGAAGAAGCACTTGGTCTTGTCGCCTTGGCCGGTGTAGAAGAAACCGGCCTCGGCCAGCTCCTCGGGCTTCTGGCGCAGCGAGCGCGGCCAGTCCTTGAAGCTGCGCAGGCGCGCGGCGGGGGACGAGTACCGCGGGTGCACGGGACCCGGCATGCGCGTGGGCGCGGGCGCGGGGGCGTGCGCGCCGCACTCGTCGCGGCCCGCGGACGCGCCCGATAGCGGCACGTTGCCGTTTTCCTGCTTGCGGAGGAAGGGACATTGCGGCGCCCAGCGCTGATGGTCCTGCGCGGGGTCGTCGCCCTCTACCCAACGCATGATCTCGACTTTGCAGAAGGCGCAGCGCACCTCGTCGCCGCGGCCGAGGTAGTAGAAGCCGTTCTTGGCGAGGCGTTCGGGCGTGAGGAAAGGTACGGGCCACGAGTCGAAGGTCTTGAGGCGTTCCTCCTCGCGGCGCATGTCGGGCGCGTCAGGCAAGAAGCCGCTGAAGCCGAAGCCTTCACGGTTGTCTGTCTTGTCGAGCGAGGCGGGCGGCGAGGCCGGGCCCGCTCCCGCGCTCGCCTCGCAGCCGCCGCCCGCCGCGCCCAGCGGCCGCAGCTTGGTCAGGAATGTGGTGTGGTTGCCATTGGGCACGACTGGAAAAGAATAAAAACTTACTGTTAATCATTTTGCCGTAAAACAGATAGAAATTTCGTAAGTAACTTTGGACAGTAATAAAAACCGTCATGATAATATAATAAAATTGCACTGTGGGTCAATGTTCAAAATGGCAGGTCAGAAAACAATATACGAGCAACAAAAACATGGAAGTAGTTTTTATAATACAGATGATTGAGAGCTGGAATGTAATAACATAGCGGCGAGGGAGCGCTCAAAAACAGTTTCACATATCTACATGCGGCCGGCGGCGGCTGAGAGCCTCTCCGTGGCATTCCACGCCTCGTCTCCCACTACCCCACTCCTCGTCTGGCGATCACTGCGCATGCACTGTCGACACCACTATCGTTTTATCATATGCTACAAAATATACTCAAGATCGTAACTACGTCATGGCGTTTTCTTTTCTTTTTTCAGCGACTAACGTACGTAAATAGTAACGCAGAGCGCCATTTTGGATATTAAAATCACGCAAGTCTATTTAAGTTAACGAATGAAAGAGGGGACACTAATCGATAAACATTCGTAAAGTAAATGAGTAAACAAATAACTAACAACTACTTTTAATGTTTATTCCTCGATAATTATCTACACAAACAATTCTATTGAAATTTTGATATCCATATTCTATGACAGGCCACTAGGATTATACAAATTTAAAAGAGTATTTGATATATCGAAAGCTCCATAGACATTTACAGTTCAGAATTACATTTTTACGGAATATTTCAATCAAATGTGGAAACGGTACAAAAATCATAACATTTGTCTACTAATAAGAAGACAAATACTATGGATGGATGCTAAGTTATCCAACAGAAAAGGCACAAAAAGCCTACGTAATCAATAATGGCTGCGACGGTACACGGATCAATAATTACCATTCCTGGCGTTACGATCTATCAGCACCGGCATATTGAGAGGTGTGCACGCACTGAAACCACAACACCTTATGTAACGCTCCATTCGCACATATCACTGAAAACGCACACTTTGTGGCTGACAATTGTTTTTTGGAATTTTGCAGAACGCGATGATGGCCGCCGTCTAGGTTGGGGCATCGTTGACTACACGTTTGTTGTGCCGACTGGGTGCTACATTGAATGCCCCACCGCGCTTGCGCGAGTATTTTAAAGAGGGGTCGAATTCGCCTTCGTGGGGTGTACGGCACAGCTGTGCCAGACAACATTTTTATGTTATTGTTACTATTGGAGCAATAAAATAAATAAATTTCTCCGCATATTTTTACTAAGATAAAGCGCTTTACATAGTTCACGGTCTTACTACCCTCTTTTACTTAATTAAAATATTTCCGTGTCAAGCAAAATAATAGACCTAGATAGATAAGTTAAGTATCATGTCATCAATGTTTAAAAAAAGAGACCACCTCATAGTCTACTCTATCTATGTACACACTTTACGATATACCAAAAGATAAAATGAGCGAGAAGTACGACGGAACAACGCGGGAGAGATGTAGTTTTCAATCAAGGAGGCGTCTGATGCGGCGTTGCCATGCCGTTCACAGACGACCGGATTTCATTCATATTTGAGACGAATGCGACGTTGCCGTCCTCAGCGGAAACCGCACGACCACACAGCGTAAAAAAGGGCCTTAGGAATGTGGCAGTAGTTTACTGTTGGGCGGGTCTAAGTAATACCAAATAAAAAGTAGACAAAGTTGTCTGGAATGCGGACGCTGTTTAGATTTAAGTACATAAGTATTAGATCGAGTCACGGGATGAACAAATTCATATTTGTGTCTAAATGAGGGTAGAATGTCTTACTTGAATACAAATTATATGAATTGTAATCATATTCGAAACGATACTTCGTTAATTGGATTGTTTACTGCCAGATAATAAATATTAATTGGACAAAGATTAGTCATAAGTTGACTGAATGCGATCAAAACAAAATTGACATTATTTATGTCCGTTCAAATATGAAATGAAGCAAACAAGTCGGCTTTAACAGCGTGTAAAAACCCAAGACAATGGAGCCCGTCCAAGGTTCATTGCGTTATCTGCAAAGAGCAAATGAAATTCAGCGTGGAACAAAGGCGCGTGTTCATTGGGAAGCTTATTAAAGAGACTTTAAAATCTTGAAATTCATGTTCAAAATAGATACGTTTTGAACTTATTTTTTAAATTAGTCAAGGAAGTGTAACCTCTACCTTGAAAGTAGTAAAGAAAATGTGTTATATTAATAAGATACACAGTAAAACGGACATAATAACAATGCTATTTTCATGATACGTTTCAGAGGGAATGATATCGCAAATTTTCAGCTGTCAAGCTGTCTATTGAATAGGAGGCTTTATGTGCGGCGAGAGGCGGCGCCCGCACGAGGCGTGGGGAAGGGGACGGGACCGAGTTCTCAAGCCTATGGGTGGTCGACGCTCGACTATACGGCATTCCAAAGCCTTGCCTGCAGCGCCTACGCGCACCACTACGATCTACTTAGCCACACAGGCTGCTTAGAAAAGAAATAAGACAATGAACCTTGTTCCAAGAAGGTTCCACATCTCAACAAATTTGTCGTGTTCAAAAATCGAATACTCAGCGACGCCGTAAACTACGCTTAAGCCAGTTTTTAAACCGAGCTATATTTAACTTCGGATATCAAACAAAATTTCAGGCGTGACCGTTTTATGAATGAATATGTATGCTTGTTTCCATAGGATAAACACGCCGTGGCTGTTCTCAATTCATAAAACTTGAAAAAACAAACTGTAAAGGATAACAGCCCGGAAACGGTGTCAGCGGAAGTTAACGTCCGCCAGATGGAGCGTCAGCCTGAATAAAAACAAGCTTCATTACATTGACTATCAAAATTAGAACAAATGGCGAGACAAGTTATAATTTGAGTCTGTGTTTGCTTAGACGCGTAAGACGTTTAAAAGGTAATATGTTAGATGTCTAAAAAATATTTTATAGTCAATTTATTTAAATTAGGATAAAAGTTTGAACCCATATTTATCGAGTTCATTGGATTAAAACAAAAACACATGGAGTTTGTTGCGCTGTCCGAGGAGACTAAGCCTGTGGTCATCCGACACAAAATGTTTTTGTGTCGGAGACATTGGGAAGTGGTTGGTCCTCGCTTCTGGAGTTCCAAGAGCTGGCAGCTATTTCTTACAAAGACTAAGTTTAGCCGTTCAACGGGGCAATGCTGCCAGCATCTTGGGAACTCTGTCATGCAGCGACAGCCTGGATGGTGAGCTTACTCTAATTTAAATTGTAGTGTCTAAGTTTGTATATAGTATTTTAATTGTTTTTTCTCTAATAATTATTTGTAAATAAACTACATGGAAAATATTTTTACTAATACTAAAAGATGGACTTATTAAAATCTATAAGCTTGAACTCTGTATACCTATGACGTCAGTGTTATCAAAGTAAGTTTAAATATTTACAAAAGCAACAACAAAAGAAATATATTATACCTAAAATGCAAAAAAGTTTAAATAGGTAGGTACTAACTTTAACTTTAGTACTAACTGCAAAATTTTTGATGTCCACCGTTTACATAAATCGCACGCGTGTTCGTTCATTGTAGACTTTTTAGATGGCGCCACTTTATACTTGTCCTTAATTGTATGCAAATTAAAATGACTTTAATATCTGCACAAACAAGATCCAACATAGAATATCATTTGTTTATTTTTTATCATGAAGATAAGTAGATAGGTACTTAGTAATCTGATAACAGTATCAATTATATTTATTATCAATTCAATAGATATATCCACTTTTGCTACATTTTTTAAATATTGGTCAATTCCGAGTCAGGCTTGCGCATGAAGGGTTCTGTGCTATTATCTAAAAAATAGCACAAGATGTTTGTTTAATGGGAGGCCCCTTAGTTACTTATTTACTTTTAATTTTATAAATAAGCATCAATCATCAAAGTTAAAACATAATTAAATATTTTGTGAATATTAATTATTATTTAGAGTTAATTAATTCATTTATTTTAAAATGTAATGAATACACAACTTAATATTCTGTGAAAATTTTAAGTCTTAATTTGTTGTTCTACAGATATAACGGAAATACATAATTTGTGAAAATTTCAGCTTTCTAGCTATCACGGTTTATGACATACAGCCTGGTGTAAGGCAGCGGAGGTATAGTAACAGGGTCCAGATTTTACCCTTACAGTAAGGAACCATAGCAGTTAAAGAAACATCACCATTTATGTAGATTATCAACACTAATTATGACTATTTCAATAATATTATTACTATATTATATCTCTATCTCTATTTGTACTAAATTTAATTTAGCTAAATTAAGCCATTAATTTTGTTCATACTTGTAGAAGTGAAATACCAAGCAAACAGACCAACAAATGGACAGACAACTAGAAAGCTTCCTTGTTTGCCTACTGAACCCTAAAAAGAAAAAAGCTTTATAATGCTGAAATACAATAAGAGATGGCGCTAGTAATAACATTTACAGAAACTTGTTCAAGGAAACTTATTACTGAGTTGAATCATGCAGCACAAAGAGTATAATAATTAATTAAAATTTCCTTCCTGTAGACTACTTTTCATGTAATGGATTGTAAATTTAGTACTCACTAAATGTTACATTTGATGGTTGTAAGCTGTTCACAACACCGTTGTAGGGCCCCATACGGGATAGCTCACAAGGTCGTTTTAAACAAAGTTTGGTAATATGGCCTTCGTTAGACTGTGGAAACTTTTAACAGACCTTTGGACGAGCTATTAATCACACTGACCAGATTAAACTACTAGTGTTATAAGAATGTTGAGAGCTATATATTGTTTCTATTTGATAAGTTATCAGACATTATTGTGTAGACTTACTATCTTATAATTCTTGGAAGCGCCACAACTTGTAATGATAAGGCGGTACCTATACAGGCTATCCTTTTATTTCTAAAACTAAATAACATTTCTAGTGATTTATATAGTTAGTAGGACTTTATGAACAATAATAATGGTTGGTACTACTAAATAAGCATGATTACCTGTAGGTAGATGTGGAATTTTATGTTAATGAACATTATTCACTAATAATCCTGAATATTTCATTTATTTTTAAACTTATACTCCACCCCTTTGGATAACCTCATCAGTGTCAAATCAAAAACCAATGCAAAATGTATCCATAACAAAATCATTCACGAAAAAGCGTTAGAAGAAGCACCAGTGACGTAGACAAATCGTAGATGTAGCTTGCCCTCAATGCAAGCAAAACATATGGTCGAAGAAAGGTTATTTTACAAAATGCAAAATCACCTGGTAATTCCATTTGAGTGCCACGTTCTATAGATCTATCCATTGTGAAATAATTGCTCATTGTTGAAGGATTGTCCTTGTTGTTTGTCCAAACACTGTTTTTAGTATCACTATGGAAAGCCACGGAAACAGATAACGTCACAACACAACACTCCACATGAGCGCGAAACTCAGCCGCAACTAGCGCCGTCCGTCAGACAAGGCTGCGTTGGACCAACTTCACTACGAAACTGTGGGCCGCCTCGGTGCCGTGACGTAATTCAGCCGAGCGCCAACCCGCCGAGCGTGTGACTGCGCCGCCACTTCGATAGTACTTCGCTGCGAGGCTCGAGCGAGAGCGAACGCTTGTCGCTTCCACGTTCTAACATTTACATCTTTTTTTGTTACGAGATTGGTGGAGAAAAAATTTTGGCTCGATTTTTATGTTAGTCTAGAATCTTGCTCTAGACAGAAAAATATTCACAACAACCAATTTGGCAACTACAGAGAGTTATCACAAACAGAGACCAGTAATGATCACAAAATATAATATTATGGGAGTTTAGACTAGATAAAATTTATAATTCCAACATGGCGCTGTGCTTGTCTGGCAACAGTGTGACCATCTACTTAAATGTATTAATTTTTATTTAATTGGCAGAACTGTACGGGCTGGACAAAAAATAAACTATTGCTGAAATTCAATATATAGCCCGTTTTTCTGATCCGTGGTATTAGCAAACTGTAAACAAATGTCGTTAGCTAACAATACAACGTATTCAATAGAATTTATATTTATTTAAAAAATCGCATAGTAAAATGTGGCTAAAATTTCGAGTTCGGTCACTATATTGTGGCACCTTCACAAATAAAAAGAACAAATATTTATAGGCATAGGTATTTTACCACAAAATGTTGGCCTATGTATTGATTTCTTAGCTACAGTGGCAGTACTGCATCTATATTTTTGACAATGACAGGATAGACAGCTAGAGCCATAACCACACAATGGGCACAAAATTTCAAAAACGAGGGAAAATGTACATTTTGAAAGTACATATTAAGTCAAAGTCTAACAAGCAAATACTTATATTAAAAAGTCAAATCCCGACAACGTAATTTTTCAACTACTATAAAGAATATAATTATTTGCCCCTAAATAAACTATACCTTTTATTTTTATTACCCTTTGTGACTTCTACCGTTACAAGTTTATTTGAAACTCGAAGAGTTCAAATCCATCCAGCTGTTTAGGTTTTAGAGCGACACAAAATTATGTAGATAGGTTTATATTAGCAGGGAGCGCGAACAGCGCATAAAAATAGCTGGAAGTCAATCATACCTTCAGTTTTATCTTTCGAAGTGCTGGGAGTCGCCTCATCTTCCTTAATTCTGGGGGGTTTATCCATATGTTGTTTGGTAGTATGGTATCACTTTACGGTTATATACATTTTATCACTGTCGCGTTTTTCATATTATTATTTTAAACACTTAAAATAAAAACACTTAAATTTTTACCACTGACACACTTTCAGACAAATGTCAAAAATAGAATGTGACAACAATGTATGTGGCCTTTTTGGTAACAAAACCACGAAGTTTGCTTGTTTTGCTTTTTTCAACGAATGCTGCGAGTCTTACGAGGCCTGCAGTTGTCGTGTAAATGCTGGCTATTGAGGTGCACGATAAACAATGTTACGCAAGCGATAGGAACATTAATGTCATCTACAGATCCGTAGAAATACGTATCTAGATAAATAAGGAAAATGCAACAGACCTTCGTCTCTCTACGTATTTCCAATACGAATAACTTTAGAAACCTAGGTCCACCAGCTTCTATGCACCTCCCACATGTGATGAAGTCATCGGAAAATGCATCAACGAGTACCTATCTATTGTCATCATAACATATTATACATAGGTACCTTTATCTATGTACTAAGGTAAGATATTGATCAATATGAAGCAATGATGCTGTAAAATTTTAGTTTTTCACTAATCTTTCTATATATTATGTAGGTTTACTGGCTTAATATGGAGTAACATCGTAATCGATAGAATTAAAAAAAAAACTTTCTTTTATTTTATTTTACGCCGTTACTTTAAAATGCGTAGTTAATAAACGTAGTGAATATTTTTAATTTATTGTACATATCTTTGAAATCTAAGTTAAAGTTTGATTTATTGTTTGTTTGTTTGACGCAAACAGGCTCCGAAACTACTGGACCGATATGAAATTATTCTTTCACCGTTGGGAAGCTACATTATCCCCGAGTAACATAGGCTATGTTTTGTTTCTCTTTGCAACTTAGATTATTTTATAGCCCGTGCGAAGCCGGGACGATCTGCTAGTGTTGTATTTGCACTCGTTATCTTCCGTTAGTATTCTTAGTACCAATATCAGTAATATGCTGATAAGACAAGGTTAACAACTTCCTAAGGTACACAGGGGTAGTTATATGAAGGGTGCGTAAATAGGTACGTATTTACTTACGAGTAGTGAGTATAAGTATATTATTTTTCGTAACTAGCTTTTGACGACCACGATTTCGTCTACGTTATCAGGGCAAATGTAGATATAATTAACCAACGTTAACTTTGTGTCAGGTGTATCATTTTAAGTCTACAAAATATGAATTCCCATAGGAACTAATTTTGAGAACATATCAAAACAAATTGTAAGTACCACACTCCCCTTATTCTACAACTTTAAGGAGTTGAATTTCTGAAATCCTTTCAAATTTTGTTCCTATGTATAGTAATTACAGCTGTGCGTTGACATCTACGATCATCTCGTAAGTAAATCAGTTCTAAATTTTTTTACTCCTATGTACAGATTTCTCATTCATCTTTTATAAGTGCATACTTTCTTTCTGTTGTACCTGCATAAGGTACACTGACATCACCCTAGATCTCTCCGGAGTAGGTATTCTTCTCTAAGTATTTAATGGCGCAGTCTATACTGCCGCTTACTGCCGTTATTGCTAAAGGCTAAACTTGGCGGAAAGAAACATCGTTTCTGCCAATCACTGGAGCTTCTGATTGAACAGATGCTAATCAAACACCATCTTTTCATGATGAAGGTAGAAAAAAACGGGGGCAGGTGCTAGCGCAGCTTGCGCGGGTGTGCCGCGTCAGCTGTCATTCCACGTGCTTGCCAGCTGGCTACCCCTCTCACCCTTTTCACCCCCTCTACCATCCCTGTACCTAATTGATTGTAGCCGAAATATTTGCCCCAATTCAAAGCAACATTTCTGAACCTTTTTACGTGCGTATTCAACGTCGTACGTTGAATGCATGATCTATCCACACATGCAAGACAAATCATTCGGTAACTTTCATCATTATTTCATTGTGATGAATGAATGAAGGAAAGTGTCATGTATACCAATACAATTGGAAGTAGTTATCACGATGTTGTCTTATCTACATTTTGAACAGTTTAATACTAGGCTCTTGTGGGGTGTTCTTGTTCATAGGAAAACGAGGAGCCCTCAAGTCCATTTTGCCTTTTATAGCACAATCTAAGTAGTTGGTAACGAGACTATAAACCAATTCTATTCTGCGGTTTCTATGTAGTTACCTAATATATCTACAAAATGGGCCAACAAAAAAGCCAGTCTACGCCAATTTAGCGTCTAGCCACTAATAGAACTCCGGCTGGTGCTTATAATAATAGCATGAAACAGGATAAACCGAAGCCGCAGACGCACGTTAGTAATAAATGCATATTTTAATGAATGAACTCGGCTGAAGCTGGGCCTTAACGCTCGCTTCGTGACTTTACAATGGTCAAAGAGTAAGGCTTTGGTATTTCAACTAACGTGTTCACTTTACACGTTCTTTCTTTTGTTTGAGGTTCTACGAAATGATGACGAATTTTAAATAAACATATCGTCACTTTCATTCTGTTAAAACTCTTTGGAGCAATTCTACTATAGATACTGATACTACAATCCTAATAACTTTGATTGTCTCAAAAGGATAGTCAATACTTCAATAACTTATCTCCTAAACTAACTTGGGCAGTCACACAGTTCAATAAAAAAATTTAAATGGTGTACATTGTTTTACCTTGACTCCAAAGGTAAAATGCTTAGAATATCTTGAGAGCGTTTTTGTTGACACATGACTGTTTGGTTCAATAGTCTAAAAGTTATGTCGCTCTGGGGTCGAACAGCATGCCAGGGATATAGCAGCTGTCTGATCTGGTCTGCATTCTCTTTGGCCGGGCGGGCGAAGTGAAGGCGGTCCAATGGTGGCCCGCGGCGCGGTATGCGGCCCGCTTTCCCAGCCGGCGGATCTACATCACTTGTCTTGCAAGACTATAAAGGTAAGTACGTTCCTTTAGATTACCATTAACTTATGGAGGAATTGTGAATTGTTCTGCACTATAAGATGACTACAAGTAATCCTGTGAAAATTACACGATATGCCTAATCTTGATTATAAAATTCTGTCGCAGTATTGTTTTCAATCTACCCGCATTTGTATCTGTCTAACATGTTTTTTTTAACAAAACCTCGTTGTCTTTGTTAGAGCCAAATAATTAAGTCAACTCCAAAGAATCTAAGAGAAACCAACACATACCATCACGTACCTACCGAGCAACAATTTCCAAATACTTATTAACGACGCAGCCGCGTATTGCATCGCATCAATTTAATCTTGAAATTAGAATGATGTTACGAAAATTCAATATCACAATAGCCAGTTCCACAATGCACTACTTTTTTCTATCCAAAATCCGTTAACATTCCATTCTGTTGCTCCGAGAGCACGGCCCCGAAGTTCTCTCGAGGAGATTTCGAAATTCCAAGAAAGGCAGGCCCTTATAAATTATCTCAAAAGCGCCGACGCGGCCTGGAGCGGGCCAGAATGCTTTTTTTACACCACAGGTAGGCTCGCTGGCGCTAAGAAGGCGAAGGAATTTATACATACCTTGGTAGATTTTGATACTTTCTTCAATATTTTAGTTCATATAATATGATTGTATAATATCATATCAGATACAGTGGGTATAAGTATGCGAATAGTATGTAGAAACAGATGATAGATACCATAAAACCCCATTTGGTATAAAATTACAATATAACATTACTAACTAACTGAAAAGACTGGACTCTTATTAATATCATGTCAGATGCAGTGGATATTAGTATTCGAATAGTATTAAGAAAAAGATGATACCATAAAACCCCATTCGGTACAAAGTTACAATATGACATTAGATACTAACCAACTGAAAAGACTGGACTGTACAAATAAAATCACTCCTCATAAACCCACTATTTATCCTACATCTCTGTATCCATGGTGATAATACTTGGCACTATCTTCAACAATGTGAGCTAATCACATAAGGTACATAACTACATTCGAATTGTGGATAAGAAGTAAAGAACTATAAAATGAGAGTTACAGTATCAAAACCATTTCCCGACTTTCTGTAGCTACGCCGCTTTATCACCAAATAAAAAAATGTGCGTGGTACGCTCGTGAGCACGATTCTGAGAAGAGTTAGGGGTCTCGGAGACATTCTACGGAGCAGCCTCTTGAAGGCCGGCTCTATAATTGCTAGACCAGATATAAGCAAGCCGGGCGGTTCTATACAATGTCTCGATCCTCATTTGGAACAGAAACTCAACATATCGCGATTTAGCATGAGGACATGGGAACGTGCGCCGATTTAATTGCTTCGTTTGTGTAGCTCTGGATTAAATGGTGATATATACGTACCAAGAATCAAAATAGATGTTGCTTGTTGACTGACCTTTTTCCTGTGCTATAGACACGGATACATCCTACCTATATTCATGTCTAGCATAGTTATAATTTAAAAAATAGGTACATTTTAGATCAATTTTCTAAACAAGCAGCTTTAAAAGATACTCGTTTGTATGACATACCTAGTGCCTCAAGATAGTATGCTTCTTGATGCATAACCTAATATTTAAGAGTTAAGTTAGAAAATAGTACAACAATATAAAGGGTAAAAAGTCTTACTGACAAAATGCATAGTGATTTTAGTGATATTAATATGAGTTCGCAGTAACACAAAGGACCACAGTCCACAACAAGGAATCTAGGTTCACCTAGTAGAAATTACCTAAGTGCTACGGATGGTACAGTAGGATTGCAATGCTTCAATTTAAATGCCATTAATATTTGATTTAAGGAATTCATCGTAAAGCGTCTACTAGATATTTGTTGTATTGAAACAACGGCTCTTTGAAGCTTCTATTCATAGAAAACTAGTATCTAGTTTGGTTGGAATTCAGTTGATAATCCTTTGAATAAACTTACAGATGGTTTACTGTGGAATTTGGGGCAACAGAGCTGACTCAACTATCTTAGTCCCTTCCTTGTCTTAGATAATCTTGGGTTAGACGCGGCTGAATTGTGGAGCTAGTTGGTATTGCAAGAATTGGACAGGGAAAATTTTAATTATTATACTCTTCTCTCTGATGTAACAGGTGTGACAATGTCCCCAACCGTTTTTGAGCTAAATATAGTATAGCCATAATTTCAAAGTATTGTTTCTTTTATCTGAGCTATTTCTATGACAGCCTACACTCGATTAAAGCTAGCAATTGTCATTATACCCTTTATTTTATGTCTGACGCCATGGTGCTTTAACCACAGCGTCAGGCCCGCATCCCAAGAGCCAGGTTCCCATGTATCCAGTCCGGTTTCCTTTGTTAAGTCAGTCCTCCTTTCTTGTCCAATGTTAATGGGTTTCAATTGTTTTATTTCTTTTTATGGCTGTATAGTTTTACCATTACTATAGTTTTATGGAAAGAACTTGCAAGTGTCGTTGATGTGGTTGAATACTGAGACTTACAATAAATCATGTTAAATATCTACAAAATTCCACCAAGTATTAGATAAAATTATTAATCGTTTATCCATTGAATTTTTTGTACTGTTGCTAATTAAATTCTAAGCATTTAGAGAAAATTTATACGGTGGGTCAAGTAGTTTCATGATACTTTATGTAATTTTATTTTGCTAGACACGACCTTGTTGTTCGACCACTGTGACTAGGATTTTCCTTGGACTAACATCTTGAGTCATTGTGGACATTAAATGAACGTGGGCATCAATTTAAAACACGTGGGACGGTATGTGATCTTGACTTGTCCAATTATGCTTCATTATATGGATCAGTTCTTGGCAGTTTACCTACTCCTGACACCCACGCTTACAGGTAACCTTCTTTAGTTAGCTGTGATGATGAATTAATTAACAGCTACCTTTTAAAAACACATCATCATCTTGAGCTTAGTATTATTAAATATTACCTATCTACCTTACCGATTGGTACACATACGTTCTAAAACTATTTAAAGGCAAGTATTTAGAAATTTCACTACAAAGATTTCTTCTTCTAATCGAAAATTCGATTTCCAGAGCAAATCTATGTTTAATTTTTGGCGGTTTTGGCTGATAAAACATATAACTTGTCTTGCTCTGGGGAGTCAGTTATGTAATATGGAATCAAGCTGCAGGCAACCTTTTTCATGTACCTAAGTATAAAAGAAGATAATTATATTCCCAGTTCATAGATGACTGCATAACGAGGTAGGTAATAAACACACCGTTTCCTCATATTCTTTTGAAAATCGGAAAAAAAGGGATAGTTCATAAATATATTGGGTTAAGAACAAACAAAAGCCGATGCCAGCTGCCTCCTACAACATGTATAAATTGCGCAGTTTTCAAAGAGTAACAACAGCCACGGCGAGGTCATGCGCCTTCCATTGCCAAATTCGAACACAGATGACGTCATCCGGAGATTACATGGATAAAGGCCTTCGTTGTTACATCATTGCTGGTTCAGTCAGACAACTCATCGAGAACTTCCTCGCTAAGCCAGTAATGTATGTATACATTATATGAAAGACAGAGCATTAGAATGGTGATTGAGGCCCGGATTATTTAGTTGGAAGTACAAATGACAAAAACAGTCACGTCTTATTTGCCGACCGGTCGACGACGTCTCCTTGTGGGAAACAAAGACTGATCAAGTTTCCATTCTCTTCAAGTCTTCACTAAGTAGAAGCCAATTAGTAGTATTTGATTAAAATATCATTTACTTTGCAAACAAAGATGTTGAAGATCTTTGCAGACGTTTTTTAAAAGAGCAAGTAATATTAACATTGCAAATAATATCTAATAACTTGAAACCAAAATTACAACTTCAGGTTATATGTAATTATATTAAAGACTAGCTGACCCGGCAAACGTTGTTTTGCCTTAAAAATATATAGTAGCTGATTCTCAGACCTACTAAATACGCATATGAAATTTGGTAAAAATCGGTCAAGCCGTTTCGGAGGAGTACGGTAACTAACATTGTGTCATGGAAATTTTATAATTCTTTATTGGACACATAAATAAAAAAGGCACAGTGCGGCCTTAGTGCTTAAAGCGATCTCATCCAGGCAACCTTTGGATGGAAAGGAATTTATAAAAGACTAAAGAAGGACGTAGTGTACAATAAAGAATAATAAAAAACATACATATAATATTAATAATCTTATCTTAATTTATATAAATCTCGTGCCACATTGTTTGTCCTCAATGGACTCCTAAAACACTTAACCGATTATAATAAAATTCGCATACCATGTGCAGTTCGATCCAACTTGAGAGATAGGACAGTTTAAATCTCAAATTATAGTCGCAATTTTAATTTATTGCTAATTATTTTCTGTTATTATTTGACAGTCACAATTATCTGTTAACTCCAAATGATTCTAACAGATGTCGATACCTTTCGACTGGGTTGAGTAAGTAATCAATAGATGGCACTGCTATGGTAAATCTACGAACGTGTCATATAAGCTACACTATCTATTTTTCATACCCTTAAGTGAGGCAAAACCTAGTTTGCCGGGTCAGCTAGTATTATATATTAGACAACAGTTTAGCTCTGAGAAGAACTTTTGCGTATGTGTAGTTAAAAGAACAAAATAAAAAAAAAAAACCCGATAATTATTAGACTTCGCGCACGACCGCTGCGATGGGAGCCAACCTCGCGACTGAGCGGCGCGGGTACCTTACTCATAGATCTAAACACCCCTCCCCCGCACACGCCCTCTTCGCAACGGGCCGTGCAGCAGAAATCGTAATATTTTAATTTCACCATAACTTCAAAACCAAACGTCCAATTTTAATCATTCGAAGAATAAATATTATCAACACAAACTGTTCTTATTGATGAAATAATTTATTTTGATAAGGATTAATAGTGTATTGCTTAAAATCGCTTCGTAAATAAGCCATTATTACTCGTACAAAGTAAAGGATAAAAAATGGTTATTGTGGGTTATTCCTAAGAGATAAACATATACCATCACGGACTTTTTTGTAGACCTTTTTAAGTTGTACAATACTGTAGTAAATTGTTTTGATCTATCTTGTAGGATTCAGTCAGCGTTTGCAATGTAAGCGCAAAAAATGTGTTTTTTTTACGACCTCACAATAAAAACCTCAAAAATTGTAGCCTATGTGTTATTCTGATGTATAAGCTATAGCCTATGTGTTATTCTGATGTATAAGCTATATTGTGGTAAAATTTCATTCAAATCCATTCAGTAGTTTTTACGTGAAAGAGTAACAAACATACATCCATACATACAAACTTTCGCCTTTATAATAGTAGTAGGATTAAAGATACTTTACAAGTCAATTCATACATAATTATTTATTAAAAAAAACCTTACAAATAGTAGACTAAATCTAAGTCAGTGTCCGCGGGTATGGTGCCTAAAATGCTGGCGGCATTACCTCGCTGGATCGCCAAGCTTATACATTCGCCGAGGTAATTAGATACTTAGGTGACGGTCTCAATGCGTTATTTTTAAACGCAAAGAAGTCTACTTAAATTTAGGTTTGTGGTTAGTCTAAATTAAGCTCATACCTATGTAAGTTACTCTTTTAAGGCTACAACTTATGACTTATGAGGTTCAAGAATAAGGACTGACACCATAAACTAGAGTGCAAGTATTACCGAAGTACAAGTTATTATTCTGTGGTATTACATACTCCGTAAATAAAAACCAATCTGAAACTCTATTAGCCTTTGCATAGATGTTCTTCTATCAAATGAACCCAATGTTTCTTTACCGTTTCTGTTAGTTAATTAGGAACACTTTTAGTTTCTCCGACCACGTTGTATTTGCCCTCCGTGACCTGCAATCCGAGAAAACAACCATAAATTAACGCCTTACAAAATATCCGACACGAAAATTCAATTAGATCCATAAATTCTAGAGCAGCGCCTATTTCCTAGAGCCACGTTCATTTAATATTGTTTCATACTGAATCATGAAAGATACAAGCATTGCTAGGGTATACAGCTAGGTAAGTTAATTATATTAAAAGATTGTCATTCATTATTACATTATTACAAGTAGAAATTAACAATGTAAAAATCTCCCGACACTACATTTTATGGCACTTGGATTTGCAATTTATCATATTATTATTTAGTCTACTAGTGAAATCCATTCATTTGATACCCATATTGTGCGAGTAGTGAAACAAAAAAAGTTATCCGCCATTTTGTGGTGGCGGCATTTCTCATTCGCCTTTCAAGCAAAAAAAAAACGAAATCCAAGTAGTTTAATCCGTTCGGTAGCTATGATGCCACAGACAAACACACACACTCACTTATACTATACTTCAAACTTATAACACACCGTCATTTGTTTAGGGGGGTTATGGTTATACTGGGGTGTTATAAGTGTGTCGAAACTGTGTGTGTGTGTGTCTGTCTGTTCCGAACGACGGATCTAATATTGTTTTTTTTTGTTTAAAAGGCGAATAAACTATAGTATTCTTAGCTATATTTAATGAAAATCGATCCAAAATGACCTCCATCACAAAATGACGGATAGCAAATTTCTTCGCAAATACATCGGTATCAAATAAAAGATGGCCGTCACCAAAACGATGTCATGGATTTTCTAAATATTTAATTTATACGTGGATAGTCTCAAGTAACTAGACGTTGATTTTGTATAAAGCTTTATCTATTAGATAGTTAGGTCTCAGGCACAATGAGAGGGTATCTCATTTCGCGCTCACGTGGCCTTACATCCGATCCTGCGCACTGAATATACAGTGTTACTGAGAAAAAAAAAGATTAAAATAAAATCAGTGCTATGGCATAAAATGCACGTCATCGCGTCACGGGGGTAAAATAAAAAGAGATTGTCTCAAAGTAGTTGTCTTGTGTTGTTTTATGTAGTCCTGTATATGCAGAAGTCGCACAATACACATTGTCTGCGCATCGCATACTCAGAAGAATGGCTTGTGTGTTGATAAAATGATAAAAGGCATTGTGCTCGCAGAAATGCAAACACAGATGCACGCACTGAAAGCCTGTTTGTTATAATATTACCTACTGGCTTTCAGTTTACATACCTTCTATATATACGTACCGAATGCTACATACGCATTCGGTAAGTACGCATACCTACTACTAAATAACTTATGTACTTAAGATTCGATAAAAACCTAAAAACTTTTATCTATACACTTTTACCTAAAGACTTATATGACTACTACGATATAATTAAGTTAGTATCAATAAATATTGTTTTTGTTGTCTAGGAGGAAATATTCAACAAGATACCTGGCTACAATGAGTCGCAGCCAGGTTATGTGGGATTTGTATCCACTAAAACCCCCCGGTGACCTGCCTCTGTGCTTTACGGTGGACTCCGGGTTCTTCCGGGAAACAGAACCCGAAGACCTCCTTACACTGCGCTGTGGCGCTTCCCGGGTTGCTGACCAATCCGCCAACGACAGCAACGGTCACACGCCGCCATCGTTCACCCTGGACTCGATGAAGCGGGTGTCGGAGCCCCATATCCGAACACCCACGAGTCAGATGCCCCTTTTAGTCGCCTCTTGCGACAGGCAGGGGCAGTTCCGCAGCCTTATTCTTTCACCCAGGCTGCAAGGTTAAGGTACTAATATACCTAAAAATAAAATACATATAAGGTATATGAATATCCATTTGTCTCGGGTTACAGATGATTATAGGTGACCGCAAATTAGCTGGAGCCGAACGCATCGAAGTTGAGAAATCTGACGGCGGATTCGATTCGACGTGTGCAAGTGTGCGAACTTCATATAATTTCATAGCATAAGCACACTCAATATACGTTCCCAATGCTGAAAATCAAGGCCTTCTCTCAAGAAAAGAGAGAGAGAGAGATATATATATATAGGCCATAATCACCATGCTGACCAAGTGGGGGTTGGTGGATGACACCTACACGTCTTCGGATATTAACATACTTAGTTAGCCCCATACTAAACCATTTCTGATTTGTATTAATGGTTGCTAACGCAACTAATATACTACGTATACATAGATACTTTATATAGATACCTATTTAACACCCAGACCGACAGCCGATAAATTTAGTTTTAGCACAAAGATAATGGGCGTGCCGGGAATCGTACCCGGAACCTTCTGATTGTCAGTCCGGCATGGTAACCATTACGCCAATGAGGTCGTCAAGTTATGAGTAAGTAAACCTTTCCTCGTGAAGACTTACGTCCATCACTTGAACTTCGTTGCAGGCGGATCCAAAACATCCCACTTGGAAGAAATCGATATGTTAGGGTCGTGAAGAAAATGATCCTTGGTATTCTCATCGCAGGTACCGTGATGGTAGATAGTCACGTATATCGGAGGAGCGAGGGAAACCAAAGACAGGAATATAAACAGAGTAATGTAACCAGCAGTTCCACGGTAGTGAGGGTTAAATAACTTAGTAAATGCAGACATTTTTTAGAATATGAATTAATTCGTTAAGTTCAGATCGTAGCCATCTAGATTTTTCTTAGTTATAGCTTCATATTTAGCTTCAATTTTTGGTTCGAAATCATAGTCAATGTTTGTACCTGAGCAAGTAGTTTTTGTTTGTCATCTGATACTTTATGTAGCTTTTGGTCTAAAGGTACACTTTAGTATTTCTGTATTAGGTTTTTCATTACCTACAATCTATGGAGCAGGTTTATGTAGGTGGACATCTTAAAACTAGCTATAGGTTTCCATCTAAGAACTAGCTATTAAGCCACTTAGGTTGCCGCCTTATTTGATCTCATCTGACATCATCGGTTTGCATGTTGTTAATTAAATAACACGTTTTCGTTTCCTCTCTGAGACACGTTACGGCGCAAATAGATTGTAGGATGAGAAAACAGAAATCAATAGCTTTTATATAACCACAACTATAAACATCCATATATATAAAGAATCTATTAGTGTTTCTATCTTCTAAGAATGTGGGAATCTGTCAATACTTACATGGAAGCAGGTAAGTTAAAATCATAGTGCAACGACAAAGATTAACAAGGTTCATAAAAGGCGAAGACATCTTTCTTAGTACAAGCTTGAGTTAAGTCCTATGTAAAGAGCTAGTGTATCAAGAATATTATATCTCACGACTCTTATTACTCTTGCAATAAGTACGGTGTGTAATGTTTCTCGCAAAACCTCCACGACAGTATAAAAGTTTTTTACGTAAAACTATTTGGTTTGGGAATATACTTTTACTCGATTGTATTTCCATGCTGCTCCACTACATGCAGTAATTAAGTACTAGCAGTTAGACTAATTGAGCCTGTTTTAATAACTTTGCCTGTGCAGTTGAGTAAAATAAGAAAAGCTCAACAGATTTCTACTCCAGCAGTCGTTCGCAAACCAGCTAGACATCGCTGGCTTTCGCAAGGCCCGCCGCAGTCGCGGATAGAAAGCGGCGCGGGCGACCTCACTTTCACTATAGCCACGAATGAATCAACCGACATACACACCTTAGCTACCTCATTATTAACTCAATGAACTTCGGTAACGGTAATAACTTTGCTTATTTTAACTGTAACTAGCAATAAAGCAAGGAAGTTGCTAAACTGATGGCAGTGTCGTACTTACTTGATGCAGTTACAGTACAATTTCGCGTACCGCTAAGCTTTGAGAAACTGTAAGAATGCCATATCCTTTCCCTTACAAGTATATTTTTAATGGAAAGTTAAAAAGGAGTTAATATAAATATCCCAGCTTTATTTTTTTTTGGCTTTCAAATCAGTTCCTTGAAGAATTTTCACAAATAATATTTTTGTACAAATACAAATCATTTATTGATAACACCAAAGTTACAAGTCAAAGTAAGTATTATTTTACCCACAAACCTCACCGGGTAACACAGGAATTGTGGCAATAAGACTCTTTGTGGATTAATAAACAAACCTAAGTAACTCCAATGGGAATGCATAACAGGTGATTTTATTTATAGTTACAATGGTCTAACGGACAGGAAAACAAGCGATGCACAAATTGCACTGGCATCCGTGCGTGAAAATGACATTCTAAGGTTAACTTGGTACATAAACAGGTATATAAGTAGGTTCTTAAGTGCATGGTCTTATTTGTCACAATTTAATTCTATTTCGAAATGATAGTGGGTTACTAACTGTATGTATTTATTTTAAACTTATCTATGTTGTTTTGGCCTTTCATGACCTCGAATGCGTCGCCGTCGTTGCTCTTGAAAATAAAACGATTGATTATTTAATTTAGAGTTTCATTCATGTCATTCATCGAGCTCGTTGAGGCAATTTACTCGGCGTCAATTGATTTCCAATAATTGTTTACAATTGAGACGGACGACGCATGCGGGAGTCACTCGATAATAATCAACAATACATTGGAAGCACTACAGTAACCATCACTTTGCTAAATAAAATACCGTAATCCTAACAGGAATCTCTTTACTTAGGATCGGCGTATTTTCTCCTGAACAAATATTGCGCCTCAAATGAGAAGAAAATCACTGCGTCAGACTGCCAAAGAAGGTAGGCGCAGTCCGCATTACAAAGGCAAATAATCTCTACAACCATAACCAATACGATCAGGAACCGTGAAGTCAAGAAAACGTTTTATATTTACGACATATTTTGCTTTTTGTACGGTGTTCACGAATAGCCAGCGATAATGTTTAATGCAGTGGGCTTGAGCGATGCATTTATGATTAACTGTTTTTTCGTCAACGAAATTGAGCAATAGCTTATAAAGAAATTTAAACAAAGTGAATATGGTAATGAATAGCCCTGTTGTATAGATACGCAATATGCAAAATTTGGTAATTGTTGTAATAGAAATTAGTTTTATTGTAGTTCAGTGGGTCGAGTTGCTTCTACGGACTTGTATAAGCTGATGATGATGGTGAAGTTAACTGACCCACATCGCTATTACCTAGATAAAGATCAAATTACGGGGTTCGCCAAAGTAAAATTGTGCGTACATGTAAACTAAGCTAACATTTTGTGTGGGACAGGATGCACGGCACAGTGGAGCGAGACGGTTGCGCGCTGCGGCACGGAACATTCTCGCAGCTTCCAGAAACCAAACCCCATTTCTAGAACGCAGAGCTTAAAGTATATTTTCCATCAACACCATGATGACTCTTAAGACGTTTTTATTGTAGCCAACTATAATGTTTTAAGTTCGCTGACGTCCCGTATATTCCAGAATAGGAGACGGAACATTTGAATTCCTGTTACTGGTCGTATATGGTTCAAATTTGATTGATGGGCTGTACTCTCTAGGTTGTTCTGGAGTAAGAAGGTCTAGTTCCATGAACCGCTTCCGCCGCTCCTTCCGTCTCGGGTTGCCGGCTGCAGACATTCCAGGGCCGGACACCGGGGCTGGTTCAGGAATGCTGAACCTAAGCGATGTGCTGATGCCAGATAGCTTAATGCTCCCTCGGGAGTCGACCTCACTAGCATTCCTAGCCAAGGCTGTTCACTTTTGTCCTTTAGAATGTGCCGTCGTATATACTCGTATCAAAACTACATATAAGTTTTGTTATCTTTCTTCGTTAGTTTCTTTCTTTTAGGAAATGCTCTTGAGTGGATCCAAAAAGTTTAATCCAAAAATGTATGTATCTAAAGTACGCATGAAACTACTAATATCATTATTACGACGTACACATAATTTAAAGTACAATATATTTTTTATTCTAATTCATAATACGATATCAGTAGTCATCGTCATCGTTTGAACTTAGTTTCATTCATAAGTCATGAATGTCATCATTGTTAGTCGGTTTGTCGGGACGTGCATTATCAGCACCTCATGTATTTTATGTCGATATCTTCTTGGAATTCTGTCTCAGATGTTGGGACACAGCAACCCAATATTTTTTATCTATTTTCTTTAAACCGTGAGAATGTATAAAGTGCCCAGTCTCTCATGTCTTGGGTTCATTCACGAAACATGGTTAAAAAGATGTAACTACCAACTTATCTGTATTATATAGAGGCGCCACTATCGTAGTTTCCAAATAATTTTTGTTTACTTAATATTAAAGACCTTTAGTTACCATTTTCACCACTCCCTTGTTATCTCGGTCGGGTGGTTACTAAAGGCAGCTATGTGCACATTTGTGGTCCACATGGCCCGACCAATTTCCTGTAGACTTTAGATAGTGTGTCAGATTACAAAAAAGAGAAAAGTGACACATTTAACAATGAAAACGTCTGTTTACTGTAGACAGTAATTAATGGTAATTTATAAGTGAATAATACTAAGTACTACCTTTTCTATTTTTCTTACATACTAACATTGAATTATAGTATTCTATACATTGAATTATGCCTTTTTATATTACCTTATGTTCAATGAGGTAATTTCATCAAATACTAATACGAAACATAATACTCATTTAATATTTTCCACGAATTTTATCACCTAATTAAATTGGTCGTTGTTCCAAGAGATAAGAAAAAGACCGCGAGAATTTGAGAACGTCTTATTCATAGAACGTGACATATGGGTAACGTTAGGTAGGCCTATGCTCTACATATTCTACTTCTCAATGGCATGCATTCATGAGTTATGGGAACATTTTTTCGGGAGCGTAACGGTTTTTGTATTATTTTTTGTCGTCTTTGACCGTGGGACCTCATTGGATGCAACATGTGCATGACCCATCCAATAATATAGACCTGCGGTGTCACTAGAACTTTCCGTATTTGCCAAAGGAAGTATATGAGCTGAAAGGGGTGAGGAGGCTCTTTCTAAATTGGTGGCGTTATTTCTTCAATGAGCGGATTCTTTGGAATCGCTTCTTTCTTCAGTCATTGTACAGTGTTTTCTCACGAAGTTGATGAAAATTGTGCAAGCGAAGCTGTTTTCATATTTTCTGTAACTTTTAATGGGAATTTAATTTTCTATATAATATTTTAGACAAAATATATTCAAGTAGGTATTCTATATAATAATTATGTTCTTTATATATTCTTGTCTCTGATAAAATAAATACATACTCGTACTTCAGTCCAGTATTGATTTAAGTCAATATCTACTAGGTATATACATACCAGTGATGCCGAGAATATTCTACAATAACACGCATTAAAATAGAACAAAAATATACGACGAAATATTTTATCTGCTATCATTAAATTAATAATTATTATTCTAAAAACTGATTATTATAATAATCAGTTTTTAGAACGAGTTCCGTTGAAAACAATATACTCGTAAAATAATAATAGCAACACCCAAATTAATATAGAAATAAGCGCTATATCACGTCAAAATATAATGATAACAGTAATACATTAACGATAGCCCTCTCAATACATTTGGAATGTTATTGTTTGTAAGTCCGTCCTTCACGTGATTAGGGGGCATCGACTTGCCCTCAATTACTTCTAACGCGTTAAAACTCATTAAAATTGCATTAGTTAATTGCATTCTAGACAACAAAAACCCGATCAATGTATGTTTTACCTACGTAGTTAACTGTAGCACGCAAACAGCTAATAGATAGATCAATAATAATTGAAAATATTTTTGTATGGCGATCAAAGCATACCTAGTAGTTACATAAAGAAAGAGGTTCTCCCCCGATATTAGAAATGTTAGAACTTGAAATTCAGGGTACTCCCATAAAACAATTTTTTTTTCGCAGTTACTGCAAGGGCATGTAGCTTTTAGGTCCTTACCAAAAGAGTATACAAACCGGGACCCTAATACTGACCGTCCATCTGTCCGTCTGTCACAAGGCGGTATCGTGAGAACCGAGTATTTCAGTAACCGCTGTAACAACAAAAACAGAATAAAGTAAATAATTTAGGGCCATACAACAAACTAATTTGTATGGCAATGTGAGCCCCTAATGCGCAAGTCCGATTCGCACTTATGTACTAAATGATTTGTACAATTATTAAGAGTCACAGGCAGGTCTTTTCTTCTTCGTATGAGCAAAGTGACCAAGCTCTGGTGTCGAGAGTTTTCAAGCCGCGCGAAGGTCTCTGACTTGGCTTAACGACTCCTAGTACTAAGACTAACAGTGACCCACCCTAACGCCCAGGTTAAATTGCAATTTTTTTTTAAAAGACAGTCTTGTGCATGTCACCAATTCAAAGACTGTCCGCATCGACCGTTTCTTAACCTCGATGATTGCCTCGATTTAGTAAGTCGAGCTATAGGCATACACAGCCTGGTAAAAATATGTAAATAAATACACAATCTAATTATCTTTAAATGAGCAATTCTTATATATTGATTGGAATCTCGGAATCGGCTCCAACGATTTTCTTGAAATTTAGTATATAGGGGGTTTCGGGGGCGATACATCGATCTAGCTAGGAATATTTTTTTTTAAATTATTAATAAAAAAAAAGAAAATGCCGAGCAAGGCTCTGTCAACCAGATACTCTCTCTTTAAGTAACAAGTTACTAAAAAATAGTTTCCCTCTTCTTTCAAACGGTAGCATAAGGCCCATCCACACTGAAAGACTTTGCTCTCAACTCTCTTATTGGCGAATCTATGTGTGACCTTAGGTGGAGGAATGCGGCGGGCGGCGCGGGCGCAGCGTTCTCACGGGAACGCGCGGTGATTGCACCGCAATCCGTCCCACTGGGTCGGCAGTGCCGCTGCCACAAGCACCCACTAACTGTGGACGAGCCTTTATCGCGCCAACTGATATAGGATAGTTATATTTATTACAGTTTTACTTGGTAACCACAAACTTGATTTTTTTAAGCTTTAAACTATTTTTTGTTTTTAATTTTTACCGTTAATGATTTTGGCGAAACAATTTAAAATTCAAGTTTTTGTCCTTATACCGTACCTTAAATAAAAACGTATTTCATAATTTTTTAAACTTATTCATATATTATTTTGAAATGGGGATGATAAAACATTTTTTGATAAGGACTGGGCCACCAAAGCCGAAGACCGGGCCGACTGGAAGGAGAGAAGGGAGGCCTTTGCCCAGCAGTGAGACACAACAGGCTTATAATAATAATAATAATAAATGATAAAACATGCACTGCCATAAAGTTAGGGAAGTATTGTACATTCCCTCTTTTGCTCATCAGCCTACCCATGACAACCTCTTTTTGGAAAATGGCCGCTTTGAGTCGCTGGCATACCTGTTCCATCCTTGTTGCGCCAGATGGTATTTTCTGAATATATTATCAATTGTCTATATATATATATGCTAGAGATTGGAAGACGCTGCCGGATCTTTCCGTTGAAGCTTGGTGACAGTTTATTTTAATAAATTGAATTTTGAGCGGTTCCAGCCATAATGGTGTTATGTTATGTTTCTAATTTTATCGGGACTAAATTTGACTGCATCTCTTCTATACCGTAGGAAGACACGTAATTTTTTAACCGATTTTTAATGTCTGCTTTATGGCTTCGAATGTAGTGCGAAGATCTATGCCAGAAAGCAACTCACATGCACTTGACGTGAGATTAAAGGGATGTAGTATAATGAATGGGTCTAAATCGTTAGTAAACTACCTTTTCAATATTTTTTTTTATTTCTTAAATCTGTATTTTCTTCTTTGATTTTCAACACGTCAATGCTAACTGAAAAAAAAAATCGGGACATAGGAAAATAGTCGGTACCTACGAAGACAATCAACCACTTAGAAAAGCTAAAGGGTAAATGACGTACGAAAAGACTAATTAAAGTTTAAAAAAACGAGTTCAAAATCATACCGTCTCAAGAACTAATAATTACATTAAATTAACACAACCTGTCAATTCAACAACCTGTCTGGATAAACAGATAAACATGTCTGGGTGTTGAATATGTATCTATATATATAAAATATGTATGTATATCTATGTAGTATATCAGTTGTGTTAGCAACCATAATACGAACTAGAAATGGTTCAGTATGGGGCTAACCAGCCGTATGTAAAATGTGTCCTAATATTTATTTATTTTTATTCAGATGCCAACTCCACGAACTAAGTCTTCGTAACCCGTGTGAGTTTTCCCATTGCGGCGCGGTTGCGCGACTTGCTTCCAATCAACAATGGAATGCGCCTGCTTTTTGGTTCGGCTTGCGGCCAGCTCTCGCATCCAGGGTAAGACGGGTTTTTATCCCAGTCCTGCTTTAATACAGTACACAGGGAGACACTAACGGTTTTAGAACGAAACCCAAAGAGTTGGTTTTGTTGGGTGTGTTCTTAGAAACCCTACTGAAATATGAACTTGAAGGGAACTAAAGTAAACTATAACTAGAAACTAGAAAGCTTTTACACTCCTCGGTTGATAATTGAGTTGTACCCGAGGCAAAATAATATTTGTTGTAAATATTTATGTAGATGCAGAAAAAAATCTAAAATGATCCTGAATAGCTCTGGCTTTTTCTAACTGGATCATTTGCTTTTCTTAAATTAGCTTCCTCTTTCTATGCTTGAATACACATTTTATGAATGGTATTTTTTGATTATTGTTTTAGGGTACTGGACTTAGCACACCTACTAACTCACCGATTTTTGTTTAAGACGCGTTCCTATGTACGCAAATAGTTTTGATGATATCCACTTGTGCACTGGCTTTTATTTGATCACTAACTCAATTGGAAACAAGGACCTTGGATTGCCTTAACAGTTATTTAGCACGTTATTTTATGTGACTGTTGTACTTAGATATAATCCAGTGAAGCCGGCTTAGAATCAATGTCCAAGAATTGGCAACATTGTAAGGCGTTAAGAGTTCTCTTATCAATATTACTTCGGTAGTTCTTGAAAGACCTTATTTACATTATTTTATTAAACAGGATATATTAAAATTAACTTCACATAGTACAGTGTAATGAGTTTCTCTCGTAGGTGCGCATAGACAGCAGGTTTATGTATATCTGAAGACAATGTGACAATGATATGACTTCATTCTTTCGATATAGTTTGAAAAGACAAATTATTTGCTACATCGGTTCATATTAAGAAGAGAGCATAATAAAAGGTATTTACGATAGGCAGTTATTCGATTTTAACATTCATCATCATCAGCATGCATTAATTCACTTACAGTTTAAAATATTTCTAAGTTATACAGGCTGACTTCGAACCTTAAATGCAGTCAACATTCCTGAATATGAAAATACAGATAAGAATGTCTTGTCTATATTTGTATTAATAGCTACGAAAAAGTAATAGATAAATTCTATGTATACTAATATAACCTGTCTAACGATTACCCCAGCTAAATGGGCAGCAAGACTAAATTGAGAAAGATCTAGAACATAATTTCTTCATGTTGTAAGTTAAATGACTCAATAAGTAACTAGGAAATTCTTTGTTATCTTTGCTAAGAATAGAAATGCTTGTGTTCTTGCTTTATGATAACGAAGTTCTTTGACTGTGTTTGTCTCAAATGCAATTTGCAGTGGCTGACTTCCAATCTGTCATTAACTTTTTTTCAACATAAACACGCCAGCTATGTTATTGACTTATATTATCATCGATATAAGCATAGATACATAGTTTAATGTACTTACATGTGAAAATTAATAAAATATTTCGTATTTTGAAGTTGTATTTACAATAGTTTGATTACATAAGATTTATATTTTTTATTTTATTAGTTCATGCCAAAACTAAGATAGAAAGCTATTAAACACAAGGCTATAAGAATAGCCGGCATCATCATCGTTATCATCCATAGCTGGTTACCTCCCACTGCTAAAAGATTTCTTTCCTCTATGCCTTTCAAATCGTTCTGTGCTAATCTGCTCCAAATCTGATGCAGCAGCATTCTAACCATAGCTAGCCCTAGCTTAGCTCTGACTTTTCAAGTGTTTCCAATATCAATCGTAGTGACATTAATTTCGACGTCGATTTATCTTAGGAATGTAGTAAATAAGTCGACACGCAGTAATTCACGCTGCATCTACATATTAGCATGGTGAGTCAGAACTGCATGATCTGTTGATCTTCGCCCACGTTTTCGTAACTACCCACGTTGGGTTGAAACATGGAGCTAAGAAACTGCATCGGTTATCTTAGAATAATATCTAGTATACATCCAATGATTTAAATATTGCTTTACGAAAATAGTATATAGTTTACACTAAATATTTCAGGTTTTCTCCCATTTACCTATAGTTAGTATTTACGAGTAAGTATGAGCAACGGGCTGGGAAATGTCACCAAACTCCAAAGTGCATAATTGTTAACTGATTTAAGAAAGAAGAATTTTACAATTGCATGGTAGGTTTTATTGTTTGAATACTCATTAAGAAATAAGTAATATTTTTGTTTGAATATGATGGGATTCTTGTCGTCTAGTCCCATTTAACTGTATCCCAAAAATCTCCTTTAGTTAATTAACTGCAGTATAGGTAACCTATTTGTTTTTATATAAACATTCAGAACCCAAATCCGATCTTGCAGATCTTTATAAATCTTTGGCTGCGTATGTGCATTATAAAACCACCTCGCTACGACTATGTTGCCCTTTGAGATGGAATACCCACTCAGTTCCAACCATATTTAGGACTAGAGGTTGCCCGCGGCTCCGCCCGCGTTTAGGTCGCATTGTATCCTATTCCCGTGCTAATTTTTCCCTTTCAAATCCCATAATCCCAAAAAACTTTCCCTTTGATCTTTAAACCCTAATGGCTTACCTTAATGCACTCCTGACAAATATTTTTATCATATAAACTACAACCATAACAACTTTCAAGACTTTAACTTGATAAATAAAGAATATGCCAAACAAACTTTCACCCCCCCCCCCCCCCCTCCTACAAACCCTTAGTTAACCCCTGGAAAAAAAACTTGATACCATAATTTTTATTTTTACAGAAACTATACGTATTCCAAATTTAATTGCTAGAAGTTCAAAAACATAGAAGTTTCATACAAACTGTTTTGCCCCCTTTAACCCCTTTAAGGGTAGAATTTCCAAAAATCTATTCTTAGTACACGTTTAAGTACTAAAATATATACACACTCCAAATTGTACACCTCTAAGTTCAAAAACACAAAACATTCATTTTTAACTTTAAACCCCCATGGCATCCCCCTTAATGCACCCCTGTCAAAAGATTTTTAAATTTTAATTTGACTATTTAATAAACTACTACCATAACAACTTTCAAGACTTTAACTTGATAAATAAAGATTTTTCCATACAAACTTTCACCCCCCATAACAAACCCTTAGTTCACCCCTGGTAAAAAAACTTGATACCATTATTTTTAATTTTACATAAATTATACATATTGCAAATTTCATTGCTATAAGTTCAAAAACAAAGTAGTTTCATACAAACTGTTTTACCCCCTTTCACCCCCTTAGGGGTGGAATTTCCAAAAATCCGTTCTTAGTACGCGTCTACATACCAAAACAAATACACCCTCCAAATTTCACAACCCTAGGGCCAGCCGTTTGGGCTCTGCGTTGTCTATAGATGAATGAATGAATAGGTCAGGACAAAGAGTCTTATAGTATAGATTAATTACTTACAACATTACAGTCAATTTTACGTCTTAGGTTTTTATAAATTAGTAGATTACACAATAGTCGAGATTAAGCCAAAAATCTGTGTCTCATACAATGTTATTGTATGAGCCACCGACTTTTGGCTTAATGTATTGTATAAACATAGAAGTTATTGTGCAGCTAAGCTTAAGCTATTGTATAAACATACAATCAACGGCATACATGCGAAGACATCCCTCATTATATAAAATATTTGTGTTCATGAGTTTTCATAATGAAAAACACCGAAATTAAACAAAAACGGGTTTCAGAGATATGTACATATTACGTATCTATTTCTAGTAAGCTTGAAAGACAGAATTGTAGACACAATAAATGTATCTGGATCAACTCTTGAGGAGTTCAGGTTAAACCTACATATGTACTTTAAGTTAAAATTTAGATTAAAGTACATATATACTCGTAGGTAAGTAGCAAAACAGCCATCCTGCTCTTGGGTCACTTTGTTTTCCAGCTAATTTATTATACATACAGGAAAACTATTCACTATGACGTCATTTAAACAAAATTAGGTTTATTTGATACATTTAGACGTGAGTCAACAGCGACTGGGAATCGGTTATTTATATAACAAAGCTTAGAAGGAAACTGATTTCGATTTGTAAAGAAGAGAGCCGAATAGCGGGTCGGCCTCGTTCTTACAAACTATCTATCTTTAGATGGTTAGATAGATAGTTAACCTCGATAGTGTATGATTCAGTATGGGAAGATTGTTATGGTCATTTCGCAAAACTTTACTAGGAATTAATTAAAGGAGCCAAAAAATTTTGGATTACTTTTTGAGACCGTAAAGGATGTGGGTAAAAGATATTGGTAGGTACTTGTATGTCTTGGAAATGACGCCGAATATACCTACAGGCATAAAAAGGAGAAGGCCTATTACCAGCAGTGGGACGAGGTAGGCTGATGATAACATAGACATATAATTATGACTGAAAGAAATCTACGAAGTCTAAAATCTCCACCAAATTTGACAAAAAAAGCTATATCTTAAAACGATCACTCTGACAGATGTTCGCTGAAATAGCTCAAAGCGATTTCGCGCAGTATTTTTAGCTCAAGCTGAACTAATTATCCGCAAATGTAGGAATGGTTTCCGAAACCCATATTTGAGGCGCTACTACAGATATGAGCAATTAAACATCATGATATTTTATTGATAGTAATTGTTAAAATTACGTAAAGCCTAAAACATATCCTTGCGTAGGTACGTTAGATCTTCCGGGTAGTTATATTTATGCATATTTTAAGGTATAAACATATCATATATTTATTTTACATCGCCTCTCCAACATAGAACACCTGAGACCGAGCAAAGACCTTATTTATGAACCACTACTTTTATATATGTGTTTTATTAAGACAACTTAACAGTCCATTGGTAGTATCACTAACGTAATTTGATTACCAAAGAAACGTAACAAAAATGTTTTCTTGCAGTTTTAGAGGGCTTTAGAAGTATTATTGAGACCATGATGGCAAACCAGCCCGTAGTAGCATCCCAACCATGTCAACAGACCCAAATCGGGTTCGACTTATGCAGCACTGTGCCAGCTGGTTATTTCGGTCGCTGACTCGTGATGGTGAGCCATCACATGAGATCACCACTTCACCAGTTAGCTTTTCAAAGTGGATGGACCGTTTGAGAAAAAAGGTTAAGGATGCCTTTTGCAAACTTAACTTCAAAAGTTCATTGCCATCGGACTTAAAATGTAAAAAACAAATGCGGTGTAAATGAGTCAAGGTCTGGTACATAAACACAATTAACGTACGGTTTGGGAGCTATAAGATTAGCACAATTTACACTTTTGAACTTTTAAGACAAGGTTAATTCTGCTTCGTATGAGCTAAGTGGCCAAGCTCTAGAGTCGAGAGTTTTCAAGCCGCCCAAAGGCCTCTGCCATACAATTGCCGCTTAGAATTTGGATCCATCTACGCACACAATTATACTGCTATCCCAACGAAACGCACACACACAAAGCACGCACGCGATTGGTCGCCGCCACACTATATGACGCCACGCGGGCGCGCGGGTAGCTGTTTTGCCCCGCCCGCCGCGGTATTTTACGATTACGCGTGGAACCATTGTATCGGCCAAGTTACTATTATATTTATTCTAGTTCACTGAAGTGAGACGCTTGGACTTACAAATGTTTTCATAGAGATAACAATTGTAATTTCAAGTCGTGTTTGAGTGATTCGAGTTAAATTTATAAAAAATATTGCTGTCATATATTGATACCCATGTAGTTCTATTTTACTAGGGATGACAAATAAAATAACTAGAAACTCAAATACTCGGCGAACGTAACTCTTACCACGTAGGTTTCATAATTATTAATTTTGTTTATAGTAGGAAATAATGCCCGCCATGTTACCGATACCAATTTTGGCAGAAAAAAAGAGAAGTCTGATATGCTAGATGAGGTACAAAAGGAAACTTGGTAGGTTTGGTTGTTTTCCAAGCCTATTTGAACACACTGTAGATAGATTAGTATGAAGATTAAAATAGGCGATGCTGAATGACTCAGAGTGATGAAATAAGACGCAACTACCCATAGTTCCTGGAATAATCCCTGCACATATTTATGGAACAATCATACTCGTGAGAATCGAAACTGCGTGAAAAACGATTGCGTGGATCAAAAGAAGTGGTGAGAACGAAGAAATAATAACTACTTTGTTAGAAGTATATAACAATGTACCATTGAACGGAGGTACTATATTGTATATACTATTGTATCTATAGATTAGTGCTAATGAAAACATGCGCTATTCTTTATTATAAAAATATAACTAACGACTGAATCTTGGTAATTTAACAATATATAACTACGTTTATACCTAAAAATAAACATACTTCAAATAAATGAATATGTATATTCCCACGTGAACTCAAAGGTTTTTTTAAGTTTGTAGGTATATAAATAAAAATAATTACAATAAGATTTTATTTTCTTTGCTATATTATTTTGCTACGACGTAGCTCGTATATGCGTCGTGTTATAGAGTTATTTGTATAGTGGGTACCCATATACTGCGCTGTGACCTTCAATGTTAAATATATTAAATGGGTGTGTGTCTAGTTTTTATGCGACTACTAATTTGGAAACCAGACATGACGAGACACAATATCGGCCTCCATGTGCGTTCAAAACAAAATGTAGAATCGAATTACAATAATTACATAATAAGTGAACTCTGGATACAAAACGTTTATATGAAAACTTCCTATTTATGTTACATTTTTTTTTTGTTACACGTAGTTTAATAATCTCTAAAACATTATCGTTAGCTTCTTGTTTGCAAATTTTTAAATGTCAATAGAAATCTTGGGCGATTTACAAACTGGTTTCGATTTTTTTGATATTTTGGTCCGTGTTGGTGTTAAGAAATCTTTTTTTGGTCACAGGGGTCTGTGATTCGAGTATCTTATCAAGTCAAAACTTGTTCGACACACGTGCAATTAGAGAGGGTCATACACAATTTATTTCATTTCAACTTTTCGCTACCCATTATAGTTCCCCTTAATATAGGGCCCGTACCAAATTAAGTATTAATATATTCAATCCAGTTTCCATTCATATGTAATTCAATGTTTTTGTTACATGGGATTTTGAAAGAAACTGGGTTGGGTGAGTGTTGGATTGGGAAATTTGAATAAAAAGGCCTTGCAGACTCCGTTTAAATTGTGCTTGCTTTGAATATATCTGAGAATAATAATTATGGCCTCTTTATATCTTAGGGTAACACTTATAAATATCAAAGTAGTTGCTTTATAAAATGTTTGAATGCAAAAAAAAATTTTAAAGCTTCGTACCAGTTGTATTGTTGTTTGATTTGGTGTATGAACAGTTCTCAATGCTGACATTTTATTTTTATTCGTTAATAATAACATGCCTACTTAATATTACGCGTAAACTAACGTTATCTTCTTCTTCTCTATAATATAAAAAAAAATGGTTGCCTGTAAAGTCGGTTTTACGGGCGAAGATTTTACGTGACAACGTCTGCCGCGTGCTGCGCGCGCGGCAGACCGATCATAGTTGAGTGGGAGAGAGACGCAAGGCATTCGGCGGGCCTCTCTCTCGTTCGGTGACTCATCGTAACGTTACCGGGCGTTACACTTTTTCATAAGTGACTCCCAGCCGCAACCTAATTTAAGACGTTGTCACGTCAATAAGTCGGGTTTCCTTCATTGTAGTCGGGTTTTGCATTCCTTGGAAAGGTCTCGGGCTCCATGAGGTTTGTAGCAAAAAAATTCAGGGAAAATTCGATTCGCAAAAAAATGGAACAATACGCGAGTGGAGCCGCGGGCAACAGCCATTAGCATTTCATCAATCTTTTGCGTGTAGGTGACAATTAAAACATGATGTGATTATAATTTCCATCACGGAAACAGATGATGTGCGCGTGATCACGTTTTGACCATTGTCAATCATTATTCTCTATTGTTACGGTTGCGTGACTTGTTGATAGCAAGATAAAATACTAATTAGTTGTTCAAGTGGCATAATCAATAGATTCTCCTTGAGCTAACATAGGTGACATAGGTAAGTCCGTGGCGATGCCGGCCTCGTAATGCTATAGAAAATAAGCACGTATAAAATTATAAGATTTAAGCAAACTTAAGAAATAATTTGAATCAATTTAGCCATGAGCGCGAGTGAATAACAAATATAGACGTACGTGTACATACGGACAAACATTTATATTTATAACTAGCTGCGTCCCGCGGTGTTACCTACGCTAAACCGAAACAATAGAATTTAATCCGGGATTAAAATTGGCCTATGTGTTAATCCCAGATCTAACCTATCTCCATAGTAGATTTCATCAAAATCGCTCCAGCCGTTGGAGCGTGAAGGAGTAACATTATTTTCGTTTTTTTTTTGCTTATTACACGGGAACCACAATTGTATTTGGGATAAAAAGTAGCCTATGTGTTAATACAAGGTCTAAACTATCTTCACACAAAATTTCATCAAAATCGGTTCAGCCATTGGAGCATGAAGAAGTAACAAACATACACACAAACTTTCGCATTTATAATATAAGTAGGACTAGTGTGATAGTGTGTCAAGCATGTTAACAATCGTGTCATGCGCAGTGCAGTAAAGACAAGTATAAGTTATAAGTGCACTTCAAATGCAAGATATTGTAGTCTAGAACTTAAACAAGTATGTTTGGTACTAAGTTTTAGCTAAGATGCAAAAGACAATAGTTAGATAGACTTTCTGGTACCAATAATTTCAAAATGTTGTCTCAAATAGTTCAGAACTGGTTGAGATACATTTTGTCTGTAGCCGTTTGGTGCTCGTATATTTAACTGACAATCTCGGTTGATATTCGTCAGAAGATTTGGACTAATATTTATTTATTATTATTAATTATATTAACCATGGGTAATAATAGAACTAACTAATATGCATTTTAAATGCTAATTAAATGTCAATAAAATACTTTATCGTCTATCAAGTTATAATTAAAATTAAACTATACTGATTTCTTCTAAAATGCATGTTAGGGTGGCTGTTTAAAACCATCAATAAACCGAAGAATAGATCTTTTTGGAAATTAAAATCACATCTCATCAAACCCTATCAATCATATTGTGTGAATGTCTGTAACCGCATTAGGCACAACCACTTCTCAGATCGGTTCCAACAAATTGCTCAGCAGTTGTCACATAGTATGAGGTATGTCCGAAACGATCGGTGCAGTGGCTAGGCCAGGCGAGCCGATACCGGTGTGGTCCCATTCCGAAACGTAACGGTATTGCAAGCGTGATCGCGAATTGTCGGTACAACTAATACAGCATACTCCTCTGTTAGGAACGGATTTCAGAACTAGAATTACTACGAAATACTGCATAAGCAGCCCACTTTACGTTCCCAGGGCTGGGACTCGGGGCCTTCTCTGACAAAGAGACAGATAAAGACCATAAACCACCTCGCTGGCCAAGTGCGGGCTGGCGGATGACATACGTTTACGGATATTGTGGTCCTCAAACGTGTCGGTTTCCTCACGATGTTTTCCTTCACCGTAAAGCGAGTTCAAATCCACATACTTGTATAACTTGAAAAACAAGTCATTGGTGTAGGGCCGGGATCAAACCAGACGACCGAAGCAGACGTTTTTACCACGAGCCACACTCGCTTTTACGTAATAATGAATTGACTCTATTTTTATCATATCATGGCTCAACTTTTTCGAAATTTGAAGTAGCTTGTAGTCGAGGCTAGGGAAGAGGAGCGTTAGTCGTCCAGCGGCAAGATGGGTCGACGACAATAAAGCTGTCGCGGGTCCAACCTGGACTATTTCGGCACAAGACAAATGGCATGACAGGAGAGAGGCCTATAGGTCCAACAGCTGGATAGAATCGGCTGTTAATGATGATTATGACGAATTAGTTCACAGATCTTTCTCTTTACTTACTTTGGTAAGAATGAGGCGGAATTGATAAAATATTTTTTAATGAACAGGACTGAATGATGGGTATGCTGGAAGCCTACGTGATTCAAAACGACAGAGATCGATTGTGTATATTTTAAAAATTTAATTTAAAAAATGAGATTAAAAATTGCATTGTTACTGATAAAGTTGATGTCGTTAGTTCTGATGCAAAAAAAGATCTGCAAATTTCTACATACATAGATAGCCACAAAACATTTTAATTATCCTCTTTTAGTGTGATAGAACAAATTATTTGTAAAACTTTGTATATTTGTATCACTTAAAAAAAGTTAGTATCCTTTGAGCGAATTTTTTCTCCATAAAATTAGCATAAGTGACATTCAACTAATCCACCTGCACCAGATGCATGTAGGTACATATTTCTAATCTACGAGCTTAACGTTATAGTAGCAAAAAGAGATAAAACACAAAGTAATACTTATTCCAGAATAGTTTATCCCTGATAGGAGTCCGATGCAAAAAAAAGTCTCCGTTATCTGTCTGTCACCAGGCTGTATCTTATAGGCCGAGATAGCTAGAAAGCTGAAAATTTCACCACTTCTTCGTCTTCATCGTATGATCAAGTGGCCAAGCTCTGGTGTTGAGAGTTTTCAAGCCGGTCGAAAGCCTCTGACTTGGCTTAACGACTGCGAGTACTAAGACTGACAGCTAGGGCCTACCATTTAACGTGTCATCCTACCCAAGGTAGCGCCCAGATGAAAATGCCACTTGAAAAATGACAGTCTTGTGCATGGTCACCTATCCAAACATCATCCGCATCGACCATTGCGTAGCTTCAAGTCAGATACAGAACCTTCGCTAGCCGAGCTACAGGCACTATAGGGATTGCCATTTTATGAGATAATGGTATTGAACCCTTCATGGCACTTGGGCAATTTTTCTTATACATAATATATAATATAATAGTAAGATTGGCTGCCGACCTGATAGTTAGAAGAAACCGCCGCTTATGGCACCAGCATTTTCTCATAAAGGAGAAACTTGTAGTAAACCCTCTAATTCCTCATGAGTACCGGTGAACCGGCATTCTTCTACTTCGTGGCTAATTGTCTAAGATGCGCAGGATATAGATTAAAAAGCTGTCGTGACCATATCGGCGGTGTGTGCGAATCGTACGACTTCGCTATTCCCATGGCGCTTGATGACTACCATCATCATCCATGCTCCTTTATAAAGGATGTTAAGGCCGGGCAGGTGTTGAAATTAGAAAACTACGCATTTTTTTACTGTAGTACGTAATTTTGTTTAAACTACAATTATGTCGATACGCGTTATTTGTTTGCCGAACAATTAAACGAAAAGAAATTACTTGATGTATCCAAAAACCAAGCGATATTTGAGCGAAGCTCGCCAGTAGCTGGGTATTTTACGAAATAAATTCATATAAACACAACAATTAACAATACAGAAATTTAGCTCTAACGATTCTAGAACTATCTAGTTATACTAATACCTACAAAAAATAAGATTAATGTTAAACTTGTTGTCTTGGTAGGTAACATTTTCTTTCATAAATTCTTTATCACAACATTTTTAAATTTTATAACGATTATTTTTATTCAAATAAAGCAAATTTTATATCATCGTGTTTTCGCACTCAAACAATCATAAGAGTTACTTAACATTGAAATAAATATTAACAAAAAAAAGAACAAAATCGTAATTGACGCAGGTTTTTAAAAAAAATGCTATTTTGCTCCCATATCACTTACAATTACTTTTAACAATAAAACTTAAGCAATAGACACACTTACGTACGTAGACAAAAACATTTTTCCACTAAAAGAGTTCCTTAGTTACACTCACGTTGGTTAGAGTTTGCGGTGAGCCCCAATATGGCGAGTCAAATCGCGTAGGAATGTGGCCGCGCACTTTGCCACTGCCCATGGGCAAAGAAACCGCGGGTGAATGACCCACCGGTGATTCGGACACCACGAGCCATGGTGTCTTGCTGAAGATGGAAAATAAAATCTGTCTATCGGCTTTAATTCGTATCGCTTCTTTTTATAATACATCCAAATCGTTTTGACATACGGACTCTGTAAACAATTTTCGAGCAACAATATATTATTTTTGTACTAGCAACTGCCCACGGTGCTACCCGTGTTAATCCGGGACAATGAAGTTAATACGGGATAAAAATGACCTATGCGTTAATCCAAGATCTAACCTATTTTCATAGTAAATCTCATCAAAATCGCTCCAGCCCGTGAAGCGTGAAGGAGTAACATAGATTATGAAGTTATTTGCGTATCCCACGAGACCTACAATTGTTTCTAGGATGAAAAGTAGCCTATATGTTTATCCAAGGTCTAACCTATCTTCACACCAAATTTCATCAAAATTGGTTCAACCGTTTGACCTTAAAGAAGTAACAAACATACACCAAACCTACTAATATTATTATTAGTAGGTTTGGTGTATGTTTGTTACTTATAAGGTAAGTAAATAAAAAATGGTTCTTTTTTCCTACTAATATTATTATTAGTAGGTTTGGTGTATGTTTGTTACTTATAAGGTAAGTAAATAAAAAATGGTTCTTTTGGTGATCGTGACAATTCATAATACCATTATGTTTCTTCATTTGTTTCTATAACTCGCATCAATAAAGAAAATAATGATAGTTCTCTCCCTCTGACTCATTTAGTTAAATGCGATGTCATGTTCTTCACTTTTAAATGATTTCTTTACTAAATCAAGTTACATACAAATTGGCAATGATAATACTCATAGAATCCGGAATTAGAACTTGCTAAAACAGTTTTAATGTATTTAAGTACATCTTTTAACTTGCACCGCAGTAAAGCATGACTAGGCAATGGTGACAGGACATCCTTGCCAAGTGCATTCTCAAACAGTTCTCAACGATTGCGAAACTAAATACTTATTATTGTAAATCAGCAGCATAATTTTATGTCAACAGCATCGAAGGAGAAGGACATGCATGTCCCATTTATGTATGTATTTAAAACAAAGGCGAATAAATTTATCCATGAGCTAGGTCTTAGGATAAATAGCATCACCGGTGACTCCCGCTCCGGGTCGTTTTTGGTGCAGAGGTTGGCCATAGCTATTCAGCGCGGTAATGCAGCGAGCGTGATGAGCACCTTTGCACCGGGGGCGAGCAGGGGCGGGTTGTTTGATTAGTTAAACTAAAAACTAATACTAATTTATTAGTTTTTAATATGTGACATGTATAAAACCAAATAGTATTTAAAACTAATTTAAAATGTCTCAAATCCGGCACAAAGGTGTCCATAACGCTGACCGCGTTTCCACGCTGAATAGCGAAGGCTATCTTCTGCACAAAGTTTGTGCGAGAACGGGAGTCCCCCGTCTTATCTTTTAGTCTTTGGCCAATTTTCTCCACAAGCTTCCTCGCTTCTAAACCCCAACTGCCCAGCGTCTCAACTGCAAAAGGAATAAATAGATATTTTATTTATATAATTGAAAACTAATTACAGTGTAAACTCTATATAACGACACTGAAGAGACAGTGCCTTTTATGGTGTTATAAAGAGTGGTCGTTAAATGGAAAGAATGTATCATTGTAATATGGAATTCAAGCTAAACCGACTCCGATTTCGACGCTTTAGAAAGAATCGAGTGACGTTACATGGAGTTTACACTGTATTATTATACCAGTACATAAACTTAGATTTAACCAAACAAAACCACATACTCGTAGATCTCACTGATATAATAAAAGCCAAAGTTTGTAAGTTTGTGTGTGTTTGTGTATTTTTGTAAAGAAATAACAAACACGCTCTAGAGATTGGAACAATTTTGATGAAATTTGGTAAAAAAAATATAGGTTAGGATAGGTTTGATCCTGAATTAACAATTTCGCGGGCGCAGCTAGTATGTATGATTATATACGATTACATTAAATAAAAATGGAATTTAATATTTGATCTAAATTACTTACTCGTATAATACCTCACTTATTAAGATTTGAAATTTATCATCTATTTTGTAAAGTTTGAAATAGTACTTATTTCTAAGTCAAAATTTCAGAAAAATGGGCAATTTACATAATCGTAGTTGCATACTACCGGTTTAAAAAACCACCAGTTGGAATGATTTCTTGCTATAAAATCGTGTCCCCAATCGGATTCTAGTTGGAGACTTACCTTTCCAAACCAGATCACGTCGTAAATTATTATCAGTTAACAAGTGAGTACAAATAGGGGGCTACCAAGGGGCTACGCTATTATTATAACATAACGATTTGATTTCTGTCATTATAAAAAAATAAAAATGTACTCACTGAAATAATCCACGTTTTATATACTGTAACTTAAATGTCTAGGGATACTTAAATAAAAATAGCTCCTTATTTATATTTTTCACCGTCATTAAAGTGCAAATGTGGCTCAGTAAAGAAATACCTATTTTCAATCTGAAGGCCCCAGATTTGATCTTGGCCCTACACGAATGACTTGTTTTTCAAGTTATATGTGGATTTCACTCGCTTTACAGTGAAGGAAAACACCGTGAGGAGACCGTCATGTTTTAGAACCACCAACTGTGTGACATCCACCAACCCGCACTTGGCCAGTGGGATGGAATGTGGCTTATATCTCTCTCCTCTTGACCCGACAGCCCAGAGTCCTTGCAGTGGGAACGTCTAGTGGGCTGTTTCTGTACCGATATCTTATAGAGTTAACATTGTTATTGGTATATTATCAGTTTAATAAAAATCATGGTGGACAAATTAAAAGCAAACAGTAACCCCCTAGGAAGTTCTTCGGTGTAGCTAGCCATGTTTGGGTCAATGCACAAAGGCGCCGCGCCGCCCGCGATTGCCTATGAGTTGGCCGATCAGCGAACTGAACTGTAACGGTGCTGTTCAAATATTTTAGCATGGTTACGAGATGGTAACAGTTACGAGTAGATAGAACTTACAGTATAAGTTATTAGCGGACCACTCCGGCTTTGCGCGGGTTATATAAGAGCTTTTGCACTTTATTAAGGATCTCTACATAGGTTATATTTTTGGAAACAAAATATAACCTATGTTACTCAAGGATAATGTAGCTACTCATCGGTGAAAGTTATTTTTCAAATCGGTTCAGTAGCTTCGGAGTCTATTCGCGTCAAACAAACAAACAAAAAATCAAACTTTTCCTCTTTACAATAGTAGTATAGATTAGTATAGATGGAAGTGAAGTTAGAAGAGTATAAAAATCTAGAACAAAAATATGTATCCTAATTTATCACAAACTTTACATTATGATAAGCTTTTAGTAGGATTTTGTTCGAAAACCGTCCAAAACTCAGATATTATGAAAAAAGATAATAAGTAATACACGAATCTTTGTAGGCTATATGAGTTCATCGACAAAAAAACATTTTGTCCAGGTGTTTGTATGATTTTCGGATGATGATGTGATCGACCTATGATATTTACCAAGGCATGATGCAAGTTCGTTTGTCGAATACGTTTAAATGTTAGAGGAGTGTCAAAAGTACGTTGAAAATTGATGGCAGTGTTTATTTTTCCAATTCACGGTACATTCTGTTTCGCAACACGTTTTCAGAATAATCAAGAAGACACTTGTGCTCACAAACTGCCAAAACCGGAATCTCAATACGAAATCCGCTTCTCCGGTTTATCTGGAGTTTTATACACATGCATCTGTGACAGTTATGGGAGATTCAAAGGGGCCGAAAGTACCGAAATGGGCTGCAGAAAATGCAGATTGACAAGCTGATACAACGTGCGAGTGCTTTTGGAACCAGCGTACACGGACAGAGCAGGAACGAATAAGGTTTTCCAAGGCGGCGGTTTGTATAACTTTTGACAACCGTTAACCAGATTCCGAGGACTGTTCTCAACATTTATAGACTTACTCACGAAGTAATTACAGTGACTTTGTAAGTCATTTCCACCCAGCGCAGGCATCTATTTTAATATCACAACCAGTTTTGAATGAAGTGAATCTCACAAAAAGAATCGAGAATCCAAATTCTCCATATTTTTAACGGAGCAGTTTCGTTTTATTAAATACCATTTATAACCTAACCTTGACTTTGTGGCTTAAATTACTCTCAGAATGTCAAATGATAACCAATAACCGTTGAAGTAGACGAGCTCTATAAAGATGCTCTATAGAGCCTGCAACCAGTTGGAACATTGATCTGAAGAAGGTAGGGGGTAGTGCAAAGCACAGAATCGGTCCAAGAAGCGTGCCTTGGAAGAGGTATATTTCCTTGACGGGACAAGCATAGGCTGACGATGGCGATGAACTGGTAACAGTTATTTGCACAGCCTAGGTTCAAGATAGGTGGTTAGGTACAGCAAATAAAGTTTAGTGTGCGATGTCACTTACTAGAATGAACATTGAACAACCGCTCGTTTATCAAAGCTTGCGGTTTCCACTTATGCGAAGTGGCTTTTCTAAACAGTCTAAACACTGCCATGTTGATGTTTAGTCATTGTGTTAAATAGTAACGGAGATTGAACGGTGCGTGCTAAAATGCGGCCAATCGATTTGAGCAAATTTAGATCCAGTAAACATTACCGTTTTACTCAGAATATTTTCAATGTATAGCCACAGAACAGTACTAGGAAAACTAAGCTTTAAATCAATTACATAGAAGTCCATAGTTCGAATAGTAGCAATTGTGTAGCGGCGTTTTTCAACAAGACACGGCTTTCAAGTAACAATTTCAAGTTTACCAAGTCTGTTTTTGGAATGGAAATGATTTCAGTTCTTGGAAGAAGAATATCTCTAGAAACGGCGCCAGCATACAAACTGCAAGTAGAATTACTCCTATTTACATTTATCGCTTCAATGTGTTTTGTTGTTTTCATTTTGTAAGAAGTTACACATAAAATAAAAAACAAAAACAATATAATCTGCCTATATGTTTGTGAACAATCCTAAATGTAATAAAAAGCTGAAAAATTACCCAAGACTTCGAAACAAAATTGCTGATATCTTGCAATTTAGACGCGTAGGTAATAACTATTACACATATTATTCATTGAATGACATTCATTACAATTGTTGTCTAATCTAGCTCACAAACTTAGTCTTGGTTTCAATTGGAATGTATGTAAGATGAAATGAGTCATGAATTTGTTAGCAGCTTTCATCGTGCCATCAGCGGCCACTCGGCAACTGAGAGGTTGATAACAAATGCCACTTATAGCTGGGATGACGTCTTCAGTTAAGCAGTTATATTGATATCTAGAAGTATGTAGACATGGCTTAATTAGGTTGATTTGATGCGTTTAGATTGGTTCACCATGTATTACATTTCACTAGTTAATAGTGATGGTGGTTTACAAATAGCACGAACAGTAACAGTAACAAAAGCTTTAGGATATCAGCCGTAAAGCCATGCTCTTGGGTGGCTTAAAAACTTTCGGCGACAGAGTTTGGTGACGAGACGAAAAAAAGATTATTCTAATAAGAAGAGTATTCCTACTTGAGTATGAGAATAGTTGTTCTACGAGTATTCAATTCTAACAGAAAAATCCTAACAGAGTTGGTAATAAATAGATAAATAGTACACAATATCAGCGTCGACTATAAATCAATGAGAGCTACGATTTGTTACAATTCGTTTTGTAAGTTACTTTGTTTGTTGTGAATAGTACTACTTTTTACTTCTTAAAATGTAATTATGTACTATATTCGACTGTTCAGCTTAAGAATTTTCGGATCCAATAGACTCTTAAAAATCAGATCTTAAAAATTCTTCATTGCGCATCATTCTTGCACTGCATCTTTTTTTTACATAACGTTAGTGTCATCACCCTCTAAACTCTTATTGGATAATGTTAGTTCGCTGATAGCTAGAACGACGGCAATTTATGCCCCTTCAAGTGTTTGAGGGACTCTTTGGATGGGAGACATTGCTTAGTCATGTATCATGTCCAAGACTTATTGCTCTGGCAGATTAAACAACTCGTGGCTACATCACTCGCTAAATTGAACTGTCATGGTAGAGACTTTCCATTCCATAAAGTTAGCGACTTACAGCCTGTACTTTTAGTTTTAGATTTACTTATTTCTTCATATTTATGTTGGATTGCATAGACTTGCGTTTGGTGAAAGTTTGCCTATTTTCTTATTTTATTTATTTAAAAAGAAATTATTTAAACTAGGTTTTGAAATCCCCAGATAGGTACTTCTCAGGAATCAGAGCCATAAGAAGAAAATTCCAAAGTTTCACAGTTTTCAAAATTAAATTCCAACCAAAGCGTTTTGTGTGAATCTTTGGAATTGCGACAGTCTTTTTGACAAGTCTCTGTTTGTTCTATATAGAACAGAGATGAGGAAGCTAAGAACTACGAGTAATTCTGACAAACCGAAATCTGTACGTTAATTTACCGTACGTCTGAGTACTGTATTAAGTTTTACATCATAATGTTGTGGTGTTATTATCTTTAGTCTTGATTAATTTCTCATTGGTCTAAAAACAAAAAGAAGTTTTTAAAAATAATATTTTTATTTAGCCATCATGGAAACTATTGTTTCAGAAAGCTTAGTGGCAGTTGTTTAGTGATTAGTTTCCAAGTCAATGAACTTTGTATGTTGGTAGATACTGACAGGTGGATGATATCAACCTGATACCAACAAAGTATGTGGACTTGATAAGCCAGTAGTTTAGTAATAAATAAATGGCAGATAATTAACTCGGGGATGATACTATTAACTTTTTAAAATATGAATATTTGCCGAGACAGTCTGCAATAAATAATTTGAATTTGTATTTGATAGCGAAGCTTCAAATGACCAACTTTCTTTACTTCTTAACGTATGTTTGTAGGTTTACTATTTTGGTTGATTGTACTCAAGTAGCGGTCGTATTTTGAACAAACGACAAAAATGCATGCACAATTTTGACAGGAATGCAAAATTGAGCATGCATTATTGTCGTTTGTTTTTATCTATTGGTGGGATGGTTCCTATATTTGCTATGGTTCCCATTATGGTTCCGCATTTGTCAAAGCGATCAAATACCTAAATAAAAAGTTTTGTGAATATGATCTCACCACTGGTCGAGTAGCTGTTGAGAAATCAAGGAGTTTCGGTATCAAATTACCATTAATAAGTACCACCGAAAAGTAAGTTCGCTACGTCTACCATTCGTAGTACGTATCATAATAAATAATTAAAAAAAAATTAAAAGTTTTTTTCTTTTTCCCTTATTTGGAGACAAACTGACAGCAGCAAAATATTGCTGTCAAATAATACTTGTGGACTTATAAACACACTGTGGTGTGTGGTCTGTGGTACCCCTCCAGTACTTAACTACACTATACACTATGAGTACCTACACCTATTATAAACGCAACAACCTACATTTCCTTATTGACGTTATAGTACCATAAAACTTAAGATTGTAAACCTCGTCAAAGTTAGTACATGGCCATCGATTAGGTATTGTTCAATGTAATAGCTATCAAACAATAGGCATTTCTCGATAACACATAACAAAAGAGCTTTATCAAGGAACTAATACCTACAGCTCTACCAAGTGTTGCAAAAGGAAATGCATTGATTGACGTTTCGTACATTGAACTGATGCCTCCGGCTAAAGAAATTGCAGACAGTGCAAGAACTAAAGAAGTACGTAACAATATTTGTATTCATAATTAAGAAAAAAAGATAACTCAATAACATAATTAAGATATAGAATAAAAACACATATGTTCTTAAGTATAATTCGTTATATTTTAAATTAGCATAGATCCAAATACAAAAACGCAGGCTCACAACCAACATACAAAAACTACATAATAATTTCAAGAGCTTGTTGAAAATATTTACATTATTTGACGAATTAGTAAAAACTGACTATTTTCAGCTGGTCTTGTGTATTTATTGAGACACAATATATAAATAACTTCACAAAGAAACTCGGTATCAGCATTGTATTACTTATTGTGACTTCAATTTCTGATTATTCGCTCAACTTCAATTTCTCTTGTCAACAACTGAGTAGACACTGACTTCGATAACCCGATGGCCTGTGGTGCTTTATTTTCAAACTCCCAGTTGGTACCACTGTGCGTCATCCCCACTGGTCTCCACAAATAAATAATTAACATATGGTCTCCAACGAATAATAATATTTTCAGCCGAGATGGTCTCACATCCTAATAAGGATCCAGTGTACACATCTGTTTTTTCAAACCACCACCTCTGACACCGAAAAAAAGCTAAGTGCAACAATTTTTAAAAACCATAGCTCTTATATCATTGATATAAAGCTTATTTTCCAAGGAGATTTCCTTTGAATTATGTATTTTCCATTTTTTTTTGTAAGACAGTGAAGTGTTAAGTATAGCCTAATGTGGCGGGTAACGTTTTTTGCACGACTTTACGAATGAGTTTATTAAGAGTTTCACACCTGTTTGGTTAACAACCGGAAGCAACTGTGATGCTTTGTGAAAGGATAATTCATCATACAAGGATATGTATGATGTCATTGATTTTTATATGACTTAAAATGTTTTATACTAGTAACTTCAACCTATAATTTATGCACTAGCATTATTCATATTATGAACATTTTATGAAGAGGTTTCCGACACACACATAATTATGTACAATGGGAGGAGGACGCAACCTTGTACACCATAAAATGATGACTTGACACTTCAATGTTACATGTTATAACATTTTACAGGTTATAACCCTGTTGATTTAACATCTATGCTAGGCTAGTTTAATATATGGTTTTACTCAGAACTCGCTATGTTACCCCCCGTAGATTCAATAGCACCACGCACCAAAAATATTATTTTTGGTTTTCCGCAGTAAAAAGTTACCTTTTACCAAAAGCTTTGCAAATAAAAATGTTTCACGATCCGTTTTTGACCTGAGACAAAGGGCACATATAAGTCTCCTAAGGCGCTTCGTGTTTACGTATCTAAGACTTATCCATTGAGACGTACCCGTTAGTTGTTTCCCTTTTAGGAATTGTTAAAAAATAATAAAACATTACTCGTGACATTTTTATTAAAACCGTCTTATCTGCAGTCAATTCAGCTATTAAGTATAGAAAAAGTTAATAGGACATCTAGCGTTTTCTGAAAGATCTTAGAATTGATGGTGAACATACACTTTTCCACGTATAGCAGAGGTAAATCATACGTAAACTGTATGTTTATAAAAACGTATAGCACTGTATTCGTTAGATGGTTAAGCTTTTATAACAAGGTACAGCTAATCTCATAAAATCGTAGATACACCGGTATATATAAAAAAGCTGATACAATAAATACACACATGCACCGTCCACGAATAGCAATTGTGTGCCATATAGTTATATACTGAATTTATAAGCGAATACGAGTAATACCGATGTGAAGTGACACCATAAGAATTAAAAAACCTGTACGAGCTAAATCAGTGAAACCTTTGTCAAAGAAGATATCCCAGAAACAATAGAAACTTAACGCATTCGTCACGATTCCTATGACATGCGCTAACAGAAAAGGCAGCATGTGGATCAGCTCAAGTCAAGTGTAAACATTACACGGTAAGTCATTTGCAAAACAAAGCGAACGCGGCCCAAATAAAAATATTTACGCACGCACTGGTGACTCAGGCGCCCTCTTTGTTTGAGGAGGAATAACCCTTTTACAGGAAAATAAATTATGTCAAATATATCAGAAGTCAGAACCATTTCGAAACACTGCATTCTACGCAAGGATTTTCTGGGTGCAACGGGATCATTGGATAGTAAAGGATACGTTATCACACCATCAGATGTAGATTTTCCTTTGGATATTTTGGATTACGCCCTTCGCTTAAACACTCTATAGAAAAAAAAACATTAAAACAATTAAACTCTAGGTGTCCCTAAAGAAATGTTTACACGATTCTTATTTTTTTTCTTAACTTGTAGGAAGGGTCGATTCGTTATTTACCTAACCTAATTATCAGTCACAATATATGTCAATGTCAAAAACTTTAAATTAAATCTAATCTTGTTATCATCCATCACACTTATCTTGATAACTAGATGGCGATTTTGATAGCTTCTTAAAATATTTACATAAAAATGAGAAGCAAGAAAATAAGAATATAAGATTTTTTGTTGTCACTGCATCATGTCATTCTATGAAGGACTAGGCGGGTACCAACTGCCAAGACAACGCATACTTTTGCAACCAGTGCCAAAAATTTATTGCATGTTATGTTGTTTTTGAATCAGTCACTTTTGTGCGGCTGTAAGTCAATATTAACATACGGCCAGAGTCAGTTTATATATTCTGTCCAGTTCAGTTACTTATGGAAAACAAGAACCTTCATGAATGCAGCAATGCACTAGCGGACATGATGCATTAGCCTAATAAAATAACGACATTTGACATCCGACGCCTGACTCAAGCGCATAAACAAGCTGATTAATACTATTCAAGAATTCCATCGTTTTACTCAACGTGACTGCAAAGTGCAGAGGCTACTTAGAATTACTTTGTAGACAGAGAAGATATATTTTTCTGAGGATGATGATGAATAAAGTATAGAAAGTTGTGTTTTAGATATGATAACGGAGTTTTTGTTTTGGTAATGGTATTCTCAGACGGAAATCTTAATTTTCAAGAGATTTAATAAAAAGTAGGATTGATGTGCACCAACATATTACGTATGTCGCCTGACGAGCTTTTTGGTGAATGAATTCTATTTTATTTTGGTGACTACAGACATGATATCCGACTAAAAAGAAGATTAAAGTCCCAAAAGATGTCTTGAGAAACATACTCACAAACCCAAATTTTTCAAAACTTACATACACTACTTGTTTCATCATGTGTATTGTGCATTATATCTAACCGTGGTATCTATGGCTCCCTCCATTGCACATTGTTACGCCTCTCAATGAGCCGACCTATGACTCACCGTAGCTCAATGAAACCAACATGATTGAAGCTGCCGGCATGCCATAGCTCATGAGTGCATTCCCAGCAATTATCTGTCTCAATATTTACATACAATGTGCTGCGTGGCTATAAACTTTCACAATGTCTAATCATAGATACTTGAAGCCTACTTGCCTGCTTATCAGGTACCTGGACATGCTTATTATGAACTAAGGCTTTGATTGCCGTTTACGCCGAAGTGTCAAAATAGCGTTTCATAACGATTCATTGTGTAAATATTGATGTGAAATCCTGTAATGGCATCTAACCCATTGTGTAAAAGCGGTACATTGAAATTAAAGCTATAATTTTACTTTTAAATATGGTCAAGAGCAGATTTAATATCTTACAAATCAAATGGCATTCAGGTTTTTTTTTTTTTTAGACACATTTCATACACGGCTGGTTAATCCCGTACTGAACCATTTCTAGTTCGTATTATGGTAGCTAACACAACTGATATAGGTACTACATATACATACATACATATATATTTTATATAGATACATATGTAACACCCAGACCCACAGCCAACAAATTTAGTTAAGCACAAAGATGCTGGCCGGGCCGGGAATCGAACCCGGCAACTTCTGATTGGCAGTCCAGCATGGTAACATTTACGCCAACGAGGTCGTCGTTTTCAAACGCTATTGAGAGTATTTTGAAAACTCTTTATTATTACGCTTCCTTGTTAAAGTATTCTAAGAAGCTATCAGGATCGCCATGGAGATATCGATATGGCAAGATAAGCATGATGGATGATATTAGTGACAAATGATAAATGCAAAATGACTGGCACACCTTACAGATTGCATTATCTCGGACAGTCAGCTGCTATTTATAAACAAACATGTTTTCTAGATATCGAGACTACTGAAATAACTTATGCAGGGTTATTCTAAGATTAAAATCGCATTATCAATACTGCCAACTTTTTATTGTGTTTTTTTTTTTCTTATTTGTCCTTCTATTTTCAGTCGGAGACGCCATGAGCAGAACTGTTGCAGAGTGATCGAGTTTATGAGGCTTCGAGTCCAGTGACTTCACATTTCTACTAGGACTTCACATTTCTACTAGTTCCTTGATAGATCTGCTATTTTGGCTCTTTTAGCCGCCTGCGTGTGCCTTTCGTTGTCCCTAAGCTGAATAGGCAAGTTAGTTACCGAATCTCTCAAGCCTCACCTTGTGTCTCTTGCTATCTTACGTGACTTCCTCCTTTAAAATAGTCTTTCTAGATACTTTCTAGGTATTTCCAGATTTATTGCATACAATGTGACTGACCCTTATGAAATTTTTTGACTAATTGCATTATTATAAAAATACTACAGTACATATCTAGTAGATCAACGCCATCCAGAGGCGGATTAAAAATTTTGCTACCTGTCGAAGACAATTTAGAAATTTGCCAATTGTAAGCCGTATATGTAAAAGTAGCGAGTACAACTTTTTGTTGGTTGTAAGTTATCAGTGACGTAAGCATTGATAGTAGATATTTCATGTGAGCGTTACATGATAGCCAACGTGTCGTGATAATGTGTATAGATATGCCATATCACATATCAGGCGGCGTGGCGGTCAAACGGCGCTTGCAATCTAATATACATAGGTATGGATTTTATTCAAATAATAAACGTTTGTTACTCTGTCTGTATGAGCGTGATTTTCACTGCTGCGTAATCGGGCAGCGAATATGTCATAAATTTGACATATTTTTTGGTAGATAACTCAGCCTACTAGCAGTAGCAGTCTACGTTCCTGTAACTATGAATAAAACCCATAAAATAAAACTCACGTACAAACTAAGTAACGAAAGCGTAGGATACAATCTGACAGTTATTTTATCAGTAAAGTTTTGCAAACGCCCTAATAATAGACTCAAAAGATAAATGATACACCTGAAGCCATAACAGGCTATTCTGAATAATCATAAAAAAACATCGTTTTTTTATAAGGCAGGTGAAACCCTAGTGCAAATCTAGTATAGAAATATGCTAAACGATAACGTCATATTGGGTTTCAGCAGAATTATTTTCAGATAAACAAGGTGACAGATAGGTCGCCAGACAAACTATTCTGTTACATATGTATGTACATGTGTACTCGTATGTTGTATCACAGAATATCTGTAAAACAAACACCGTTTGTTCTATATAATTTAGTAGATGTTACCGCGATCATCCAGGATAAAAGTACGAGTATATGACAAAAATCCAAATTAAAACCCCTAAATCAAATTTAGTTTAAATAGGTACAGCCCAGGTTGAACGTAAGTCCCCCCCGTGGGGCCCCGCATTGTCGAGGCGGGGGGGCTCAGTAACCGTGGCCTGGTCACCCACGGTGAAGCCAAGAGGGTCCCTGAGGCAGGCCACTCCCTAGACTTGTAATCCCTGTACGCAAGTTGTAGATGGAGTGGCACCAGTAGGTTGCGGAACCTCGTTTCGGGGGGGTTTCGCAACTGAGGCGGGCTGCGGTGTGGTTTGGGAGGCACCGCAGCTGAAGGTGTGAGGCCGCGGCAGGAGAGAAGTGTCGGTATTACGATGCGCCGCTCTTCCTACCTGCCGCGGCCTCGACGGGGTCGCCACCGTTGATGGCGGACGCAGTGGGGCCGCAGGGAGAAGGGAGTGGTAACCGGAGACTACCACTTTCCCTATTCTCTGCGGCCGTAGTGGCATGTGACGGGGCCACAGACCTGACCCGTCACGGGGGACCTAGGACGTCGGACTGGAGTTGTCCGGCGTCCATTGCACTCACGGTCCCCGAGGTGGTTGCGGTGCACTACGTGCACTGCAAGGGGAGTCATCCCCTGAGGAGGAGTCTCTCTCAGGCTAGCCGAGGTGAGCGGGGTGGTAGGTTAATGCGAGAAGCGGAACCTCACCCCGCCCTTTCCGGTGAGGAGGCCATCGTGAGGTTTTAGTCGGTAGTGATGCCCTTCTGGCATCGAGCCCGACATACCCCACCCACCTCCCCGGGTGTGGTGGGCATGCGTAAATGCATTTCCTCACGTAAAAAAAAAAAAAAAGGTTGAACGTAAAGTAAGTAACATACATATTCACTTCCAAACTTTCGCCTTTATTATAATAGTCTACGTAATACTCGTAATATGAACTCATAATATTCATTAAATTAATTAATGTTTTGCGTATTTAATATAACTATACAATTCATATTTAAGAAGCTATCAGTGTACCTTTTCATAAAAACCAGCTTTTAACTTTGAGAATCTTCATTGTTGTGGGTTTTTGACGCATGTTGGCTCTTCACATGAAATATAATTGATTAGGTAAAGACCCAGCTACCACGTATAAGTTACTGATTAATTAAAACTAACTACATTACAACAATCAAATTTTAATAAAAAAATATCAGGATTTAACGCATAAATAAATACATGTATCTGAAAACAAAAGAAAAATTATGATTTTTATGAGCAAAGGTACTCTTACTGTTTTTCTAATGGCCTATTAACAATCGATTAAGTTGTTAATATTTTTTATAGTAAAAATAATTATTGTTAACCGCAATCATAATATGATGCAATTTAAATAAAATAGAAAAATCTCTATTACCGTTAACTATTTCAAAATTTAAATAAATCTGGTGCCTTGTTGTTGCTGATAAATCGTGATAAAATGTGTCAAAATGACAAAAAATTAAAGATTTTACGATTGCGTAACTTAAAAAAAGTTTTGATACGTTTTTATTGCGTATATAGATTCAATCTAGATACATTCTAATTAATATCTACCCGAGTAATACTCAAATCCACGTGTTTATATTTTTTACTATTTTATTCTTATATTTATGATTAGCTTCTGTAGTGATGGAATGAGATATCATCATCATTTTACTATCGAAGCCTTACATAACCTACGCATCGATTATTATCTATTACGTGTGACTCAATGAGGAAAATCCATTTGTGTACACTTACGTCATTATTTAATTTTACACAGAAAAGACATACAATCACAAATATACTTAGTACGAGTACTTACTTAGGTATTTATTTGAATAACATAACAAAATCAAACCAGACTAAAGATAATATTCTAATATATTAATATGATTCAGTCAAATCAGATTATTTGGGGGAAATATAGAAAAGCAATTGATTAATTTAATTCTCAAAACTATGCACTTACATACTACGAGCATTGCTATGCAGAAAACATTAAAACCCTGACACATATTATCGTTTTCTAACGATAATATTAGCCAAGCAACATTCCTATGTATAGTAAAAAAATGTAATGTAAAAATCAGATCTTAGAAATCCATTATGTAAAGTCGCATGGCAACGCCTCAGCTGTATTTTTTGGCATGTTTTTGGTATTGGTATGATTGTTATTAGATTTTAAAGGAGATGAGTTTTTGAAAATCTAATAAAAAACAACCGGATGAATTAGAAATAAACTAAGGTGATAGGTATTTGAAAATTTGCCGTTCACCCCAGACATCCAGTTAAGGCTGTTAAGGTTAAGTTAGACATTCCGGCTAAGAGAGATCGCGGATCTCGCAGATCCGTCTGCAGTGCAGGGCAAGGACGTTTTGCGGCGCAGGCGCCTGGTAATATGGCGGGCGGACTAAGGTCACCAGTTGGAGAAGAGAAGTGAGTGGGCAGTTTTACAATAAGGCTATCTTCGTATGTATATAGTTCATTACAAATGTGTGGCGTAACTACCAACTATGTTTAAACGAAATTTATTAGTTTTTGGGATTTCATCATAATTTGGTGTAACATTGTCAGTAAATATCCTACGAACTTTATTAAAACATATTTCTACTAGTACTAACACTACACGTGTTAAACTTAGAGTATAGATTCATAACTTATTTGAGATAAGTATTTATTTTCTATTTAAAACGCAACCTCCTAAATACGTCCACCATCCTTTATATCGATCAGATATCGCAGTATCGATTACTTTGCGGTATGATTACGATAATTTCTCACAAGTAGTGAATAAATGAAATTTGATTCAAGTTGTTTCGTCGTTTAAACGCAGCACCTGATACATAAAAGACTAAAGAAATTTACGTTATAAGGAAAATCAATGTACGAGTATGTAACGTTGATTTTCTTTGGTGGCACTTTCCTATTAGTCGAAGTTTCCATAACAAGGAAATATAAAATGTAAGAACTTTAGTAGTTTATATCAGCTGTGTGTAGTAAGTGAAAGAAGCCTTATGTTACCTTATGTTACTTACGAATAGAACGCTAAAAATAATTAATGATTTTCGAGTAACATGAATGAAAAAATATCTTATTACACTTTTCCAGATATATGTATTTTAAAGTTATAATACAAAAATAGAAACAACATTCATAAAGTAATTACCGTCCTTAATTAAAGCTTGATCGATGTATTAAAGTGACTAAGGAAAATAAACAAGTTATTAAACCTATCGCAATTTCAATTAGTTTGTTTTCCATGACACACTTTATAAGAGACATGTTTAGATAAAATGGCTGTTGGATTAGATACAGCCTTTCAGATAAAGTAGGGCACATGTGGGCTTGGTCCGATGTTAATACATAAAGTAACAAACATGATCTAGATTGTGAACTCTTAGAGTAGGTGGCCTAGCTTATAGACATAGAAAATAGAAAAGTTCATAGCAACACAAAAGTTCAAGAGATTAATTTTATTCGAGCATAAAAAGTAAGACGAATATTTTTATTTATTTTAAATTTTACAAGTTTACGAAATATCTATATCTAACTAATATCTAACTACAAGTAATAAATAATAAGGACGACCACGTGTTTTAAAACCTGGACCTCACTTGACGAATCGCCTAATTTATTTTTAAAGAAACCAGAAACAGTGTCGTTTTATGTGCCTATTTACTCGTAAACCTATTATTACGACTTGAACTTAACCTGTTAATGGAGATCGTGTCTAGAAGAAACTGTGAAGTGAACCGACCAGCTCATATAATGCCAAGAATGGAAGCTCTGGGCTTTTAAACCCTTTTATAGGCCAGCTTCCAGGCAATATTACTTTTTATGGGTATCGAGTCAATCATTTGATTTCTCGATATCTTTAGCACTTCAAAGAGACTGATGTAGAATTTTATAGCTATCTGCGATCTGAGATTACCGAAACTAATTTAATGATCAATCGCAGAGGTTTTAAACCACACACAGATTTTAAAACTCGACACCAGAAAACGACATTTAGATATCTATGTAAGAGGCGTTGAAAGCTTTAATTACGTATCATACTACGAGTATGTACGAGCATTTCCTAAAGAAGGTGACCGCATTTTCTCCGGATCTGCCTCATAAAAGCACATAACATTTCTCAACTCTTCGATTGCATAAAGCTGACACACGCTGTTATGTGATGTTTCAAATGTAATGTGGGACGTATATTTTTGTATGAATTTCAGCCTATATCCGTCCCACTACCGGGTATATAGGCCTTCACTCCAGCATACAGAATATTTTACGTAAATGTTAATTATCTGTTTATCTTGTTTATGAAAAGCATTGCAGTTTTGTTTTCCTTTCGCGAGGTTTTTACAAAGGTATTTGCTCATTGCTCTGTTCTCGCTACAAGCACAAAAGTCCAAAGTCGTGCGTTATGCATTAACTCTCTCAATCTGTTTTACTAATACAAAGCTGTGGCAACAATGGTCACCGACTCATCTGTCAAAAGTCAAGAGCTCATTCCCAGACAGTGTCCGTATTCTGGACAGTGTGAAGGACTTTTCCTCGTGATATCGATATAAAAGGGTCCAAATTACTTGTGTATTTAGAAGCTTTATCCTAAATTTGATCTTTATCGATCAAAAGCTTTATTCACTAGTAGATATAAAGTTCTAAAGATAAAGGCGTGAAATCATCATCAAACTTTTATTGAAGTAAATTAAATGGTTGAAGCTACTAAACAAACCCATGTTTTTACATTTTTCCTTTCATTAATAATCGTTTCCTTTAGATACTGGTTTGCAAATTTTATTAAAATAGAAAATACACACAACACAATAAGAACACATAAATTAATGGCTATTGAATATAACATGTAACCAGACAACGCACCAATTTTTTAGAATTCTAGTTATGAGCACTTATAATTCAGCTGAGGATAAGAAAATTATGAATACCAAATTTCTACTCAAATCTGAAAATGTTCACTTCATATCTGATCAGAATACGGAGTCGGTCTCAAGGGCCAGTTATTCATTACCTTCAGCGGTGGAGCTTTCATCCGCCCTGAGTGATGACTTGATGGACATGAACGATTATAGACCGACACTTTTGTAAGTCAAGACAGTTTTTCTTTCAACAATAGCGCGGTGGTATCAAAGACGTGTGAGAACTAAACCGAAAGGACTGAGGGACAGATTGGGTAATAGAATGTGTAAATGGACGGACTAAGGACAGTTTGTGGTCGACAAGAATGGTCGTTGTCTCGAAAGTTTTTGAATGGATGGTGGAATGATTCTCACGGTCGCCACGAACAGGCTTTTGTTCTAGTATACCTAGTGTTTAATACAACAAATATAGATAGGCGCTTTACCCAATGAGTAATTAAGAATACTTAGCAATATGCCGTGGTATTTTTAACAGCTGGTGGAATATTTAACTTTAGTCATGCAATGTTTTCGCAGAATTATGCCATCAGCTTCGTCTTAGTCTAAAGTGTCAAGGTTGGGATATTTATGAAATTATAAAGCAAAAGTTAACATTTTTATGTCAGAAATACAAATTCATGGTTATGGCTTATATGTATTAGAAATGTTATCAAAATTTTATTTACTCTTAATAGGTCAGAACTTGAATTCGCCTGATGGTAAGTGATATTGAGCTTGCTTACCTAGCAGGAACCGGTTTAATCTCGCCTTGAAAATTTAAGATAATTTAAATGTTTTTTCCGCTTTCCTTCCCTATGATTCTAGAAGTTAATTCTTCTTGACTTGTCTTACCTTCCTTTAAAAATTCAGATCCCGTGTTCAGATCAATGATCATTTGTACCATTTCCACCTACTTAAAAGTTTTAAGAGCTATGAATAATTTGAATAATGTACCTTACCGCTCTGCAATATGGTTTAAATTCATAGTGCGTTTGTTGGGATATATATAGAGTAGAGTTAAAGTGATGGTACAGCCCTGGTAGAGTATTTGTAGCCGGCCGGAAGCCCTTTTGACCCTTTGTTTATAAGCGGCCGGATATGGGCCGCTGACGGAAACGCTCGTCGGGTTGCATCAATGGCTTCTTTTAGGGTTGCCACTTCACCGAAACGTGGTGGGCATACGCATAGCTTGTATAATATGGAGGATCGAAAATCTGTATTATATACAGAATAGGCTATTATAAATACCTACCTACATAGGTACATGTATTTGGCCTATATTTGAATTGCAGGTCGTTAAAAAAGAAGATGTCTCAATTGGCAAAATAATCGAGGCGTCGACCCTCGTCTAAAATTTTGCAGAGGAAGTACTAGAATTAATGTCCTATATAACCGATGATCTACTAGCGACCGCTGGACAAAGGCCACCACAACATGGGTGCCAAACACTACTAGACCTCGAGGAAGATCCAGAAAACAGTGGCGTGACGATCTATGTAAATTTGATAAGGACTGGGCCACTAAATGCTTATAATAATATGATCTACATTTAGCAGTGGATTGGACACGTGGTTCCATGATAGTATTCAAAGTTCATTAATAAAATCCGGAGAATGGCATTCAATAAACATATAAGCAGAGGACACACAGTCGACACTTAGGGCTGTTTCAAACCGGGCTGACAGAAACCGACGTTGCGCAGCTCGACGAGTACTTTCTGTGTGAATCTCTTTAAATTTTAACTTATCTATCTAGAAAATTAGAAGATCTATTGCTTCTACGGTGCGTGACCACGAACCCTCTATCATCGACGCAAACAGACTCGCAACATCAACACCGCAAGCTGCCGCGTTGTCATTATAAGTATATACCGCGCAGCTGACTGCCTCTGGCCTCCCTATATGAGCAGGCCCTTACTTGTCGGCTTGAACAACATTAATTAGCTCATCAGTCTCCATGGGCAGAATTAATACTGTACCTATACTTAGCTATACTGATAGTAGCAGTTGAGCTCATATTTTATGAATGGCAATTGTCAACTTACTCGGTATGAAGCAATGAAGCAAAGTCCACACAGGATATGGCTGCGATTATGATGGCATTTGCCAGCAAGCATTCCTGCCGCATTGCCGTGGCCTGTCACGCCAAGTCTGCGAACGATAAACTAATATTAGAATGTGATTGCGGAATGCGGATAATAAAGGTTTAGCAACGGAAATGCGCTGGTAAGTTGCAGTCTAATATTAATTATGTGGTAAGTGATTCAAGCATTGGTAGCAACAGCAAAAGAAGAAACACATGTAGCAGTTTATATAATCTGATACTTATAAAAAATACTGAAAAATTGGCAACAAGGTCTTAAAATGTAGAACATGTATTAAGTTATTATGACAGAACTTATGGTTAGTTTATGGTAACCCTCATTGATGGCCAATTCCGATAATTAATTGTCACATAAACTCAGTAATAGAAATAGTCTGCTAAAGACTATCTTATTTACCTATGCATAGTCTGGTAGAACTTCTATTAGATCTCGACCACCCAGAGAGTAATCCTATAGGCGCAGCGTACACTATGCACATGTAAATAAGCACTTAAGTACCTATGGGTAAATATTATAACGTCAGCCTACTAACAACTACTTGTTTATGAATGAATGTGTAAGCAAATTGCTTTGTCTGTTACTGCAGCATCAGCTAATGGCTATTACCAACATTGGAATGCAGGATGCTGACTGCAAACGGAAGATCTTACTATGTAGGCAAATAGAACGTGATAATTATGTATATTGATTTAGTAGAAGCAGTATTCTTTTGATATGGTCTGCTTAATTATAATAAACTAATCCATAAAGGAAGACTGTCATATGAACCACCAAGAGCTTACTATGTAGGCAAATTAAACGTGATTAATTTATTTAGTAGGAGCAGTATACTTTTGATTTGGTATGCGTTATAATAAACAAATGAATTAGCATCAGTCACATAATGATTACCTTCAGAGTCGATGTAAGTGTTTTTCGTAGTCGTACTTTACAAAGGACATAATGATTTTAGATTTTGTTATAAAACAAATTAGTCTGTGAGATTATAAAAAATATCAAATGTAAAATAAGTCGACAAGGCCTTTTACAAGGCTTCACAAGTCTGAGCCTGCGGCACTGATTACCGAGAACTGATTTCCATATTTAGCTAAATCTAATGTATATTTAGCATTCTAGCTTTACCTAGAGCTAAGCTGTATTTTAAATTCTAAATATAACTAAAACACATAACACAGTAATTTGCAATGCCCATAAGGCTCTACGTTTAAGTTTTATAGACCCACAAGTGTGTTCACTTTGAACGGTGTTACTAGTTGCTAGGTGCATGAAAAGTACCCGCTGCCAATTATAAATATACTTTAGTGCTGCTTTTACGTCGGCGCATCTTCCTCAATTAAGAAGTTAACAGGTTGTTTACACGACACCACTGGAATTACCAGTAACTATTTATACTATGCGTTTGAGATGTGTGATAAACACCTAGGTGACATGAGAAACATAACTGCGTTACGAGCATTTTTCTGCATTGTGTTTTTGTTAAACTTTGTCAACTGTTCACGTAAGGCATCTATTTTCACGTAGAAACGGTCACATTTACATTGGTATTAAAGTATTGAGTAAGCCCAACGGTTTCGTGGCTTTCAGAGCACATTCTTACGGAATCGGAATCGTCGGCCGACGGTCCGTGTGACTCTCGTCCCTGAAGAAGATGTTCCGAAGGCACAGAAACTGTTGGACGTCCAAAATTTAATACTAATGAAAGTGTAAGCGTTTCTACGCGAGAATGTCTGTTACAAAACTTTTCAACTCTGCGGAAAGGGTTTCACTTCCCTGACTGTTATTTTAATGGTGGATCTTACTACTTGTTTCCTTGGGACAGATAAATGTACAACTTAGTTAACACGTTCCAAGCGGCACAAAATTTTCACATATTATTATCTAAAGAAAGTGTACTCGTAATTATCACCAATAATAATCATCATCATCATAATATACAATATCATCATAAATAGTAATTTATTGAATTTTCTAATAAATAAGTTGGTGATAATTACGAGTACACTTTCTTTAGATAATAATATGTACCATAATAATTATTTGTATTATTACATAATTTACGGTCTTTAAGTACTGTAAATAGTACTCGTATAGTAATCTATACTTTGATTTATTACTATCATCATTGTCTTCAATATTATCATCACTGTCTTCAATGTGGTGGAGTTTTATTCTTTTACGACACCGTTTCGCTGATGTTGAAGTCATTGTCGACGCATGCGCTCACTCAATTACGATCACAACACTAACCGTGCGAAGCTAGCGCGGGGTGCGGTACCAGGTGAGCGGGGATACCAGGTGTATTCAACCTGCATCCGTACTGTGATGAAATTTTATTTGTTCAGTGCGGTACCAGGTATAAAATATCCGGTATTAAGATAGGCACACCACTGGATTCTATTTTAATAGCCCATCTCAGATATGTATTTATCTCTTTCCTACACCGAACCAATCTGAAGTTACGCTCTTCGCACGACAGAGAAGTCTATACTTTTCGTAGCCGCACCACAAGCGAGATATGGACCAGGAGTTTTCAACCTGGTTTCGCATGGAACGTGTTAAACAATTGGAAGTTAAGCGTCATGAAAATTTTTTATTGCTTTTAAGGTTTCTTACCTAAAAGGTAAAATTGGAACCCTGTTACTAAGGCTTCGCTATTTGTCGGTCTGTCTGTTACCAGGCTGTATCTCAGAAACCGCGATATCTAGAAAGTTGAAAATTTTACAAGTTTTGTACTTAACATATATCTAAATTAGTACGCTCTCTGGTCAAAACATACTAGACAATATCTCAAAAATAGTTAGATCAGCACCATAGGTGCGTGAATTTGACACATTTTCAAACGTACTCTCTGACTACTATGTTCTAACTGTTGGCGTATGCTAAACACGAGTTTCCAGTTCAGTGACATCCCATCTCCAGCCATAACATAACATGAAATTCGTGTTTGTATTGACAAGAGTAATTAGATGTAAGATGACAAGACTGATAGCTACAACTGTTTTTAAACGAAAATTAAAGAATTGGCTTATCGAACAGGCATTTTACTCTTTTGACGATTTTTTGAAATTAAAATTGGCTTGACACTACGTTCGTAGTACACTATTTATATAAGGTTAATTATAAATTATTGATTTGTATTGGACATTTATATTTGTATTTTTATTGACATTTGTATTAATTATAATATATTTAATTTGATTGTGTGACTTGTAACTGTATTTATCAATAAATTACTTTGACTTTGACTAGTTTAGATGGACTTTAGAAATATGGTTAAAAGTATGTAAAGATTTTCAACGCTGTTTGTATAGCTATTCAGAGCTTACTGTATTCGGTTAAAACATTGACTATTACACAAACACAAAAATACGGGCAAACACAGCCACACAAACGAAAACGCAAACATCAGGAGTTCACCATATTTATTAAATGGGCAATTAAGGCACAAACATTATGGAACTGTACACATTTGGTAAATATGTTATTCACCAAATATGTCGAATACAAATGACGATGTGAAGTGCCAGCTTGAAATGACAAAGGTTTTTGAAACCACGAAGCACACCCCTAAAAGTTTCGAAACAATCCTACATTATGGATTGTTGATAGCTCTGGTAAATTTTTATTAGAAATTTTCTATTCGCTTTACGTAAGAGGCAGAGTGATGGCACATGGACCAAGGTGTTAACGGAGGTAAATATCATGCAGATGTTTGTCGACCTTGATGGAGTAATGGTTACCATGACGGACTGCCAAATAGAGGGACCAGGGCTCAATTCCCGGCCCGGCTAACATCTTTGTGATGAACTAAATTTGTTGGTCTGGATTTTAATATGTATCGATTTATATATATGTATAATGTAGTATATCAATTGTGTTAGCAACCATATAACAAACTAGAAATGTTTTAATATGGGGCTTACCAGCCATGTTTGAAAAAAAAATGTTTCGGTCAGCCAACTAGCATGTTGGGTCGATGACATAATAAGCATTGTAGCCAGGAACGGGATGAAGACAGCAGAAGACTGAGACGAATAACGTACAAGAAGGGAGACCTGATGATGGAAATGATGATGATGATGATTAACTTTAGAGAACTCAGTCACCCTATAATATTCGGCAAACATCTTGAGCAATGACCTTGAGTGCGCAGTAGATGATTTTAAGGTATCATTGGTGGTAGGAGAGGTGCGCGGGGGCATTCTGTCGGCACGCGGCCCCGCGATTGGCCGATCAGTTTGCCGCTGTCCCCCGCGCCGCGCGTTCGTCCCGCTAGCATCTGTACTGGCATCGATTACACTTGCGTGCAGTTTGAATAGCCTATTTCAAGTTAAGAAGTTTTGTTGTTAAAGTTTTATATTAATTTATATTATTGTTACTTTGTTTTTTGTTATATTGTGTTTATACCTATACCATAAAACTTTTCTGACTATGCTGCGAAAACATAACACAGTTCTGGAGAGACAAGCTAGAAAAATGGTGTATGATGTGTATTGCTTCCTTCCGCCATACCATCCGGATTTAAATCCCATCGAGATGGCATGGGCCGCTATCAAAGGCTACGTCAGTAGCAAAAATGTGAATTGGAATGTTCAAAAAGTCATGGAGTTAGTGAAAGAAAAGGTTTCCTTAATGGGTGCACAAGAATGGAATAAATTAAGCCAAAAAGTCAAAGATATCGAAGCAGAATACATCAAGAGTGACCATATCGTAGATTTGGTCACTGACCAATTTATAATCGTGAATGATGAAGATAGTGATGACACGGAAGTAGATGATACCTCAGATGATGATGAAGATGATGGCAGCGACGATGCTAATGATTTATTGACCCCCAGTACTAGTGCTTCTGCTAGTTTCGACCTGTAGAAGGAGTATCGTTTCTTCCTCAAGATTAAATTGTAATTGTTTAATAATCTCATGTTGTAAAATTAATATTTTTTGCATATAAATTTTGTTTTTACGATGTTTCACAATATTATTTTTTTATGTTTCTATTGGTATCAACAATGACCAATAAAATATGTCCGGAAGTGTACATGCGCGGACTTACCCCCTCTACGTCGACTTTTGCTCAAGTTATTTGCCGGCCACTATACCTGACTAATGTTTGGAGTTTTTATCTATTTACCTCAATGTTTTTAAACAAACGTAGGTAGTATAGTATAGAAGCGACCTAGATATCAACCTGTGCATTAACATACGCGAACAAACCACTCAACGATAACATGCTCGTGCTGATAATGGTAACCGTAACACTCATGCGAGTAAGTGAACTTCTATGTACGCAAACAACTTATTTCCATGCGAGTTGTAACGGGGAATAACACTACAAACAGGGCTATGAGGAAAAATGCAAGGAAAAGATGTATTTTAAATGCCAACAGGAAAAATAGACTTTTAAGTTTATAGGCTTCTTCGTATGAGCTAAGTGCCCAAACTCTGGTGTGGAGAGATTTCAAGCCACCACAAGGCCTCGGACTAGGCTTAATGACTGCTTGAACTGAGAATAATAGCCAAGACCTACAATTTAACGTGTCATCCGACCACGCCCAAATGAAAATACCACTTTTAAAAGACAGTCTTGGGCATGGTCAATAAAGGTGGAATGGATTTTAACCATAATACTCCAGCTAAGCAAGAATCACGTAAGACGCTGCTAATCTTTAAAGGTACCTGACCGTAGAGTCTAGAAAGGCATTACGAAATTTCTTGGAACCTATTCATGTAATTTACTAACGGCATTCTATTCCTATTTACTCGTTTATGCAATTATCTTATATTTTGTTTATGTTCGAACCCCCGAATTTAATTATAATTAGTTCGTCCAAACATAAGTTGTATCGGTTATTATCATTTACTATTATTTTATATTTTTTTTAACCTATCACTATATATAAAAATAAGTCGGGTTTTCCTTCCTGACGCTATAACTCCAGAACACACGAACCGTTTTCCACGGGATTGCATTCGTTGGAAAGGTCTCGGGCTTCGTGAGTTTTGTAGCAAACAAAATTCGGGGAAAATTTCAACTTTGTGGCGAAATGTAGCTCGCCGAGTTTGCTAATTGTATATATTACTAGCTAACCCGGCAAACGTTGTTTTGCCTCGCTTAGGGGCATGGAAAATAGATAGTAGCCAATTCTCAGACCTACTGAATACGCATATACAGTTTGGTAAATATCGGGCAAGCCGATTCGGAGGAGTACAGTAACTAACACTGTGACATGGAAATTTTAAATATAAGAAAATATACTCCATTGACTTAAGCTTTGATAGAGTTTTCTGACGGCAGAAAACTGTCACAGAAAGTATATTGACTCCTTGACCAGACTCTTGTACGTGCCTTGTTCCCAGCTTTGAAAGTAAACAAGGAATTCCAAGCACACCTGTGAGGTGGGATTAGCCCAGCCACCCACCGCTGCGATCACACGGAGACAAGATTACTTGAATAGACATTCATTTAAATACGAGTAGATAACACACTGTTTTTAACTCCCGACGCATACGTGACAGGATGTTTGTGTGTGTGTTTGTCTGTGGCTTCGTAGCCAAACGGATGAGCCGAATTGAATTTAGTTATATTTTGTTTGTAAGTCTAGAGTGTTCTTAGCAATGTTTGAAGAAAATTCATCCAAAATGAGAGTTCAAATTCAAATGAAAAGCTTGATTAGTAGAGTAAGTACCATACATCATGATAAATTTCAAATCCAGTATGGAAAAAAGGTCTGTCGGTGGTTTTCTAAATTTTAAACGTATACTTGTCTTCACTCACTGTTCACTTGAGTCAAATAATCTTTGGTTGGTGAATTTTCTCTTTATGTCTTAAGCACCTACGTCTATACATTTACAATTCGAAAATATTCTGTAAATTTTGCCACTAAAACTGCTTTTAGTAAAACAAACATTATAAACATATATGAAAGAGCGAAGATGTTTTATGAATTCTTTTCGACAAGCAATGTACCTATCATTTTGCGTTATCTATTAAAACTTACATCTGTGATTTCATGTTGGTAACGTAACTACGTGTATTACCTTATTTGCTTTACAAACAACTAGATTGCTGTTTGTTTTGAACGTTATGGAATGTGACAAAATGAGGCTACAATTGTCTTATGGAAATTCATTAGTAACAAGTATAAATAAAAAATTTAGAAAATCGTCTCAGCATTGTGGATGGCGGCTATTTTATTTGAAATTTTTCATAGTGTATATATTCAACGTATAGATAGGCATTTCTTTTCATACTCATATTGGGGTAAGGGTGAAAAAGTACGGTAGCCACCTTGGTCCGATTCTCATAACATAGTTAAGAAAACTTCCACTTAATTCACTTATTATACCTACTTTAAAAATCGAAACTTATATCGATTTATCCGTTAGAGAACTACGCTGCTATAGACACACACACTCACACGCAACGTCAAATTTATAACACGCCGTAATTTTCACGTCGGGGGATTAAAAAGTGCATTCAAGAGTTCTAAAAGTGCATTAGCAGTTGTTCGAATGTTCATTGAATCCGGATTAGGTTTTGGATCCGGACATTGGAACTATTTTGTTCGTTTGGGAAAATTGTCTACGACAACTATTTATTTAATTCATTAGGAAGTTACGAATATCTATAATAATAAACAAGTTAAACTTTGTAAACTGTTCTCCTCAAGTACAAAAAGACGGTTACAATCACTTTATGATTACGTTGGGCTTTATCCAACGTTGTTAAGTAAGTGATACCGAGTTTTCGTGCAAATATACATGAGTTCTTATGCAAAAGTTCGTAAAGTATTTAAGAAAACGGATATTGCAAATGGTAAATACGTGTTAGGGTTCCTTGCTACCAACTATAACAGTTAAAGCAGAACTAGAAAGTGGCCGTGGCTACGAACCGAGAGGCTGAGTTTAGTCGACGTGATAATTACTGGACCACGAGCCCTGTCCGAGACGTCTCAATTATCCCCGAGTGGTCCTCCATTGACTCTAACCGCCATTCACTCCTGCAGGATCCATTCATTTATGTCACTAACAGAATATTGCGTAGTTATACCCATAGTCTGTAAGCTACTCGTATAGCATAGTGAATTCGAGCTATAATAAAGGCAAGGAGAATATCGAGATCGTGATGTGATTAGTGACTTACTTACACGATTCGTGTTTTATGTACCTTTATACATAGTTACAATGGAATAAATGACCACTTACGAGAACGCGAAGTGCTGTATGAGTTTATAAAAAAAGTAAGGATTGTAAAAGACAGTTTTTGAAACCTTATTTATAAAGTCGTGAAAAATTAGGAGATTTCTCGTTTTTTTTTACCCATTAGTATGCCTTACAGACGCTTTATACGAAGCTACCGTCCCAAAACAAAACCGTCCGCGACCCGACATTCGAAAGCTTTGTGTGATCCTTTTGTGTCGGAAGGATTTCCTTTAGCCAGGTGGTCCATCCGACCCCTTTACATGCGTTAGCTCGCGTCTGTTAATTGAAAGAGATCTTTTGTTGGCTTTTTTAGACATTCGGCCTTGGAACATATCTACTCAGCATCATGTGTGTGGCGTTGTGTGAGTAGCATAATACATTCAACAAGATGTTCATAGGCATGTTTGTGGCAAGTTGAGCTAGGCACAATGACAATGAGCTTTGACGAGACAATATAAATATTCTAGGTAAAGTTAATCTGAACTAATTCAAGTCGTTAGATCTGATGTTGAATTTTCAGGACACCTGAATGCCTCCGACTTGAATTACCCACACCTACTGATCAGGTTTATCTTACACCAAAAACAGAGGATATACAGACCACGTTTTAGCCTTGTACGCTTTACAAAAATAAACTTTGTAAATCCATTTTAGTAACAAAGAGCTATACGTTCACACCTGAACGGGCCCTGTAAAGTATTACTACAAAGGTCAAGAGACGGCTTACCTACGCCTCCTTTACCGACCGTTCCATTTCCGCGATCCGAGTCTCAAGGCACTTCTGTTCAGAGAAGGGCTTTTAACTTAACAAAGAACCGTTCAAAATAAAAATTACAACTCAATAAAGCTCTCCATTATAAGCAAAACAAATGTATCAGTCTGTAGTCATATCCATTTAAAGCATTAGCTTGCAGATGACGTAGCCAAGTCTTTGGCGCCAGCAGCAAATGCAACTATCTTGGACCAAGCCTTAGACGGGACTGAATAGATACTTGAATTCCTCGGACGTTAGTCATCGAGGATAAAGCACGTTGCAATGAATATACCATTGAGCAAGTCTAAGTACACAAAGTTATTGCAGCCCGAGGCAACAGGAAACATTATGACTTAGAGATATTTATAGAGAAGTGAGCAAAAGCATACGCACCTGAGATTTGGTGGCGGGCTGCTCTATTTTGGTACGTCTGGTTCAATCGAACATCGGCTAGATATAAAACGGGCCGTAAAATGGATTAACGTTTTCTTTTATAAAAGAGCATCTAAACCAGAGCTATAGAAAGAAAACCATTCAATGAACTCTATATTTAAGCTTAAACTAAAAATTTTCTTTGTAAGATTCGAGTGCTAATGGCGCATTTATTCCTAGTGAAAGTCGTATTGTAGCACACTTCGTTACAACATCGGTTTGCAATAGATGTTGCGGAAGCCGGCGCCTATAGTCATTGCTTCACTGCACACTTGAGTCGATAAGTCACCAACTAAAACATAAAATATGTGGTTTCGTGAACTAGTTGTTTTAGACTAATAGTTTCTAGTATGTAACTAAATATATATATGTATGTAGTATACAAGTAAGGTCCTTAAAGGCACTTAAATTGTCCACAAAATTTCAAAAGCGAAGTTTCCGTATAAAGGCTATAATAAAACCATACATGTTTATAACAATATACATATAATGACGATGAAGAAAAAATAATTCCTGCCTATCAATCAGGCATTGTACCTACTGTTCGGATAGGTAGTTACAAAAATACTGAGGCTTATTTACGTAACTCTATAATTATAGGACCAAACGATAGTACCTTGAATTGAAGATGTATGGGCACTTTACATGTACAGAAGAATGACGCAAATACCAATCAAGAAGTTATTGAATCAATTGAGAGTACTGAGAAACGGTTGTGGAATTATTCCACACAATTGATATTTTTTATAAGATGGTTGTTACGCACACACAAAGGAAATTTCGAGGCGTGCAGACAAGCAACTTTCGTTTCATAGCTTCGGAAGTTTTGATGTATCCAGACTCTGTTTGAAATAAATTCTATTCTATACAATATTTATTTAATAACACATGTAGAAACGTATCGACCGCGTTAGCGTAAAGGCTACCATGCCAGACTGTCAATCAGAAGGTTCCGGGTTCGATTCCCGGCCCGGCCAACATCTTTGTGCTTAACTAAATTTGTTGGCTATGGGCTAAATATGTATCTATATTAAATATATATGTATGAATGTATATGTGGTATATCAGTTGTGTTAGCTACCATAACACAAACTAGAAATGGTTCAGTATGGGGTTAACCAGCCGTGTGTGAAATGTGTTCTAATTTAGGTAAAAAAATAAACTATTTATCATGTTTTCTTTATTGGCTTTCTTTTCATTATCTAGAAAATGACAACAAGTGACTATTGAAAACTGTGCATATACATATATTAGGTACTCCTTTACTCGTTGTCTGTTTCTTGCCATTGCACAAGTCTACATTAAGTCCATGCTAATTATCTCTGATTACAATGAGGAAATCTTTGAAAGCCCGACCAGACCTTACGCATTGAAAATGTAAATGAAGTCACCGTGGTCGTGATCACTAATACATCGTTGAAGACCATAAAGGGATCGTGTACATCCCTAATGTAAGTACAAGACAAGTATGGATCTAGTGTCAGGACGAATTAGTGCTGCATCGCGATTGAGTTGAATCAAGAGTTTAATTTCTGTATACAAGAGAAAAACAGTAATTGGATTTAATGTTAACAATGTATTTATCATTGGTGATCAGAAATACAATTTTTTAAAAGAATGTCGCATAAATATACATATAGCACCCACGTTTTTGGGAATGGTACTACTTGCTTTGAGAGTCAGTTAAGTAATCGATAAACATTAAAAGTAGTATATGAAGTTTTTCTCAAACATAAAGTTCATGCATGCTGTTCGACGATTTCACGAGGTTAGACAGAGAATAGTCATAGTCAACATGAACATGTCAACAGTATGACATGGACACTAGTGGCAATGACATAAAACTTAGAGGCAAAGGGATAGCGCGACAGAAAAGGTGAAAGCAAAAATAGAGTGAAAGAGGATATGAGAGAGAGAGAGAGGGGGAGAGAGAAACAGATAGAGGACTTGACTTCCATAGATAGATAGCATGACGATGACTATTACAGATAAACTTTGTTAGGTTGCTGATTCCTTGATGTACCTTTAAATGCACCGGGAACTACAAGCATGTGTGTAGGGGTGTCAGCGTGAATCAGCGCGTGACTGCTCCGCGCGTGCGCTTACGCACATTGTTCCAGCGACAATAGTCTGATGTCATACAGATACGTGATATGGGTGAAGAAGGATATTCGATAGCCTGTTTCCAATAGTCGTGTACTACTCGAAAGGAACCTACTGATATCGATAGGCGAATTGCAATCATATTTCAAGCTAATTTGGAATGTGTTCTAAATGTTATTCAACAGCCCGTTCACCAACCAAATGATAATATATATACATGGTTGCAAAGTTTTAGTCATTCATTAGTCTATGAATAGGGAATAGACTTGATTGGCACAGGACCTTCTTCTTCTAGTCTTCTTCCTCCCTCCTCATTGAGGAGTTTTGGGCACTGCCCTCGAGGATTCCCTATTTGACAGGATAGGGCGCTGAGTCCGCTGAACTCAGGGGGTTGTGTCAGGGTGCGAGACTGCGACAGACGGCGTCTCAAGCACACCTGGGTCCGATATGGTTCCAGGTGTGCTTGAGACGCCGTCTGGTACAGGACCGAGGCAGATGCCAAGACAGGAGAGAGACCTATACTCAGCAGTGGGACAGAACACGTTGTGATGAAGATGACGATGAAAAGTAAAGAGTCTATAAAAATACTAATAGCAATAGGTACCTCGCACAAGTTTGATAATTTTGTTTAAAGCTGCTACACAAAGTCACATGAGTGGTGAATATTTGTTTCTTTATGTGTCGCTTTTTGGCAAGGCACGAAGATAAGATAGCCAGCCAGTATTAAGTTATAAGTGAGGCCATCTCTTAGGTAACAACTTAACTGATCAACAAAACCAAGAAGCTAAATGAGTCATCAAACAGGATAACTCAAATAGCCGAGTGGTCAGTGCCTTTCCTTGAAAGTAACGCGTGTTGCATTTACAATGCAACGGATGGTATGCAGTTACATACCAAAGTGTCACCAAACTAACATGTACGATGCTTTCGAGAAATATTAAAATAATGCGATAAAACATAACAACATCGACTATCAACAAGAGCGAAACGTGTAAATTCTAAACTATAAAAGTGATATATTTTCTCATTCGTTGTCGGTACTCTAAACAAGCGTATTCAATACAGAACAGCACCATCAAATCGTAATACTAATTCGATTCCAAAATATATATTGACCTGTAACAATTCTCTGGATTTATCAATTTTTATTCCCAATGACAGCATGTTGCATGCATTCGGCATGTTTGAGGACCACAATATCTGAAGACGTGTGTCATCCGCCAACCCGCACTTGGCCAGCGTGGCGGATTATGGCCTGTATCTTACTTCTCGTGAGAGAAGGCCCCGAGTCCCAGCAGTGGGAACGTATAGTGGGCTGCTTATACTATTCCCAATGTGAAATTGTTCCATATTCTCCTGAAATGTTTGTTTTACCTACTTCTTTGTCCGTGCGTCATATACTCGTACATTGCGTTCCCACGTAAAAGTCCGTTTTATTTCTTGGCTCATTTCTTTTTATTCTCTGAACTGCAGCAATCTGCAATTCTACCCCGTCGTCGTAATAATAAAGCAACTTTAGTACATGAGCTCATTGTGTGTTGATATCAAATGACCTACTGTCATTGTATATCACAGGAATGTCAATACCTCCCCTTTAGACTCTGAATCAGTGAAGGTCTGCGTGACGAATGATATGATAGTCAAAGTAAATGACAGTATAATAGCATTATACCGAGTGTGAATAAAAGTAAGGAACATAAAACAGTTACTTATATTATCCTTCCGTACGTCCGTTATGTTAGTCAAATTAAGCTTGATAACTTAGATAAGGATATAAGACGTCATTCACTATGAGTCAGAAAGAGACCGCGATTGTCTCATTAATGCACAAATAAGAGCTATCATAATAGTGTTTCTTACCAAACAAGTGACTAACGTTAAAACGCCTTTAAACTCACAAATGAACAATGAGACAGTAAACTTTTGACCAGAAATAAAACATATAATAACAAAGGATTCGAAATCAAATATAGTAAACTAAAATAAAGTGAAGCCGAAAAATTTTTAGCTCCCATTACTGCACACGTATAGAACTATCATGACTGAGATAATCATGATGTGGCTGACGACGAAGAATTGTTCTATCTAAGATTTGATCACCTGACATATGCTCACATGGTGTTTTTACAAGACCATAAAGTCGCATGAAATACGACGTCAAATATAGAGTAGGTAATTCAAAACAATTGAAATTTGTGATGAATTAAACGAAGACTTCTGAGTAAAATGTAACTTCCTAAGTCGCAGTAAGTCAATGTTATAAAGTGGATAATCAAACAATGCGGTGCAAAAGTGCCATATTTTCGTGATGAATGGCAATAGCCAACCATTGGAACGGATCGGCGGTGCAGGAATCTTTTCTTCGGCATAAATAAAAAAATAATTTATTTTACTTCGTGTGAGCTAAATGGCCAAACTCACATGTACTTATAGAGGTTTCAACTTCTGTTTGTCTCGATAACTGCTTTTACTATGACTAGCGTGTCATCCTAATCACGAATACATCTAAACATATATTTTTACTTAATCCTTAGCTTTACACTTGTCCGACAAATTAAACTAAAACAAAACTTTTTGCACGGTCGCTCATCAAAAGTTTGACTTCAACGAACTTCTGCTATAGTTCTCAGATGTAAATTGCTTTAGTAAAAGTCAGCTAACAAGTTAGTAACATGATGTTATCGTCTCAGGCGCGTCCAATAAGACACATCAATGAAGCTAAGTTAAATACGAGACTGGAACATAAAAGGCGGCTACAGCGATGTCACGGTAATTACGACAAACGAGTCCTTGTAATAAACCGTGGATGTAAAGCTTTAGTTAAGCTCTGAACATAATTTGGGCTTAAAGAAACGCTTGTTCGATTTTTATTCTAATTCGAAATGTTTTACGAGTATACTCGTCGAAGTTTCTATTACCTTTGACGGAATTAGAATACCGAGAAAGTTATGATGATATAAAAACATCAATGACATTCCCGAATAATGTATTTTTTCTACACGTAGAATTCAAAATTGAAATCATCGTGTAGGCAAAAAAAAACACAATCGTTTTTTCACAAAACAGTATAAAAGCTTAATAAATCTGTACAAGGCTTTAGCGAGTATTCCTAATTTAAAGATTGTAACGGCTGCGCCGGCGCCGGTGATTCGCCACACACCCACTCGCCGTAATTGTGCGCCCGCGACGTGGGTGGACGGCGGGCTTTATTCAGAGGGAATATAATTCTATTCTATCTTTGTCTATGGCCTCTACGGTATGGCCGTAATTTCGCCAATGTCACGTGAGGGAATATAAGATGTACTTGACAATCCCGAATACATTTGACATTGACATATAATTGCTACAAAATATCTTGCCATATAAAAAAAAAACATGACAATAAGAAACATATCTAAGCAACACGTGTGAAAAGAGATTTGAAGAAGAAAGAAGAAGAAGTAGATTGAGAAGTTGTAGCTGTAGATGGTGTACTAATTACCAAAATAACTTCATGTTTTTTTACCTGAATTCTTTGAAGATCATTTGACAAACAAGTCATTGTCATAGGGCCCGGATTGAACCAGTGGCCATCAGATTGAATAGCAGACGTTTCCACTGAGCCACACTCGATTTTTAGTTGACTATATAAACATTAGACACTTTTAATCTCTGAAAGAAATGAGTTTTGAAGAAACTATCGATATCTTTCACTCCTCTCTTATTTTTATTTGAACATTGTGTGATTCACCTGTATTTATTTACTAAGCTAGGTAAACATACGTGTTTAATAATAGTAGTGCAAAGATAATAACAAAGGTAAAACGCCGCTCGCCGCTGTAACCAGCAACGCAATAACAGGTAAAGTGGCAGTAAATGGAGCTAATCACCTAATACTTGTGAAGTTACGAACATATAGAATTGAAGTACACCGATATAGTTGTATGTTCATATCTAAAACCATCATGTTACATAACATAGAATAATAAAGAATCAGTTGCATAAATTCAGCAAGAAGAATCTATACATTCATTCTTAAGTCATATGCATAAGCAGCCCACTTACTTTCCCACTGCTGGAACTCGGGGCCTACTCTCACTAGGAGAGAGATATATGCCATAATCCACCACGCTTGCCAACTGCGGGTTGGCGGATAACACATCTTCGGATATTGTGGTCCTCAAACATGCCGGTTTTCTCACGATGTTTTCCTTCACCGTAAAGCGAGTGCAAATCCACACATAACTTGAAAAATAAGTCACTGGTGTAGCGCCAGGATCGAACCAGGGGCCGTCTGATTGAAAAGCAGACGTGATTACCACCAAACCACACTCGCTAAGAAGTCATATGTCCAGGATTAAATAAGTGCAGTGGAAAGAATTTCATCATCATCATCCACAGCCCACTGCTGGGTGTAGGCCTCTCTTTTGCATTTACCAGTTGCGTCGATCGTGTGCAGACCTCGTCCAGGTTCCTACCTGAATTTGATGATATCGTCGACCCATCTCGCCGCCGGACGACCTACTCCTAAGCTACCAATTCTTGGCCACCATTCACTTACTGATAAGGATTGATTACGATTAATCAACGATGATGAATGAAAAAAGTGATTTTTGGGACCTACGGTATCGCCCAGATAAAAATGCCTCTTCTTAAACAACGTGCGCTTGGTCACCCATTCAAAGACTGTTCGCATACCGTAGCTAAACCTCGATGACCGCGTCTGCTAGTAAGCCCAGCTGCAGGCGCTAAGACAAAAAAAAAATTATGTAGTAACGATAAATCTGCTTGTAGTGATTGTAGTAATAATAATTTAAATAGCATTGTTAATAAAAGAGTCCGATAGCATTTTTGTAAAAAAAAACAAGATTTGCCCACAGTGAGGTTTTATAGCCAGGTGTGTTAATTTCGCAGTATTCTGTGTTAAACTTAAAAATAATACACGTGAAAATCACTTCTTGCTCCAGTTTCTGGGTGCAACAATGTTGAAGCAGTTTTACCAGTTTTTCCAGAACTGCAGACGTTCTGGGCTATTCGTAAAAGGTGCTAAACAGGGTGGATAACGATCTACTCATAAAATACTTTCATATAGAAAACACTTATCTAACAATACTGCGGAACAAAGTATGAAGCATCAATTTCTTATACCATACAGTGAGTTAGTAAAATAATAAAACTTGTTCGTATTGTGGAGTTCGTTGCCCCCTTTCAGCTTGTTACATTATTTCCAGATAACCCTGTATCAATAAGGACGTCCTTTTCATGTGTCCTATAAATGAGAGAGATAGAAGATGAAGCAGAAACGCATTGGTTTCCGTCGATTGGCTTTATTGTGTTAGGGCTCCTCGTCAAGCACTAACTGACAAACAGGTTACACTATAATCAGTAGCGCTACTTTATTGGCAGCGAGAAAATAAATACTCTGGGCTCGTAAACGTTGTTTATACTTACTACGTAAAACTTTTCTGAAAAAAAATTATAACAGCTATCTTCTTCTTAATATATATAAATCTCGTGTCACAATGTTTGTCCTCAATGGACTCCTAAACCGCTTAACCGATTATAATAAAATTCGCACACCATGTGCAGGTCGATCCAACTTGAGAGATAGGATAGTTTAAATCTTAATTATAGTCGCAATTTTAATTTATTGCTAATTATTGTCTGTTATTATTTGACAGTCACAAATCACAATTATCTGTTAACTCCAAATATAGATCCTCTAAGCTCCAAATGATTCTAACAGATGTCGATACCTTTCGACTGGGTTGAGTAAGTAATCAATAGATGGCGCTGTACCCCTAAGTGAGGCAAAACAACGTTTGCCGGGTCAGCTAGTATTCTATAGTAATTCTATCCAGCTCCCTAATTTTGATGATATATAGAATAGAACCAGACTAGGAAACATTTATTTCTTTTTTGAGGTACAATAGGTTACAAAACGTTGGCACGATAGTTGAAAAGTATTGAGGTATGCCAAAATATAAGTGAGTGAGTTTTACTCAACTTCGAGGTGTTATAAGTTTGAAGTATGAGTGAGTGAGTGTGTAAAGCAGTGAAATTATTTCTTCCAACAAAGTAAATGTAAGTTATGAAATGTTTTTTTTTAATATTTTTTTTAATACATAATACGAGTACAATACATACAAACAATTACATATTATAATAGAAAGCACTTAGGCTTTAACAGAAGAGCGTAGCTTCATCAAGATGAATGAAAAATATAGACTTGAAACGTGTTTTCAAATTCGAAGTAACGTAAGTTGTTTGATATTTATTAATAACTAGCTGACCCGAAAACTGCTGACCCTTAAAAAATAGATAGTAGCCGATTCTCAGACCTACTGAATACGCATATAAAATTTGGTGAAAATCGGTCAAGCCGTTTCAGAGGAGTAGGTACGGTAACTAACGTTGTGACATGGAAATTTTATATATTAGAAGAAGAGTATTTTATTTTTAGTATTTTATATAATTGTTATGTTGGTTATAAATAAATACTTAGAAGAAGATATTTATGGTTTTTGGATTGGTTGTTTAGATGCGTTACTGCCTAAACGTGGGGTTGCGCAGGCGCATGCTAGTTACACGTGATCAAGGCAGCCTTGCAAGGACGCCGCGTCTATGCAGCGGCAATCGATAATTAAATCCACCCACTAGCTGAGTCACCATCAGTAATGCATCGCTATAGGATAATGTTTGTATTTATCAGCTGATAGAAGCCGTATTGAGCGGTAATGTCAAAGTGCAAGAAGTTTAAATTTAAGAGGTGGCGCTGCGTGATTTTATACGCATTATTCCGTTGATAAAACTTAGCTTGTTAATTCAGAGCTTACTAATATTATAAATGCGAAAGTTTGTAAGTGTGTATGTTTGAGACTACTTCACGCTCCAACGGCAAAACCGCCTTTGATGAGATTTACTATGAAGATAGGTTAGACTGTGGATTAACACATAGACTACTTTTTATCCCGGATTAACGCAAGTAGTACCGCGGGGCGCGGCTAGTATTCAAATAGGTTCAAGCACTTGGGTGTTTAGGTGTTAAAAAACACAACTTGTGATTTGTTTATATGATGTGTATTGAGGTCCTGCTGTACCTGGGATAGGATACAAAACTAGCCTAGCGCATTGCTCGTCCCTGCCTAGATTCATCTTTCTTCTATTTAATGCTTTCATAGTTCTTTGCATAATGATTGTAGGTTGTTTTATATCGTTCCTCCGACAATGGTGTACAGACATTATTAGGCGCATTATCGCTTACGCAAATTACAAAGATTTTTTTTATTATGATCGGTAAATCAAAAGGTATTATATGTCAAGTAAATATCATCAGTTAGGTACTGTTGTAAGAATGTTGTATGATGAAAAATTGTCTTGTAATACTTTTACCTCAATTAACAGCTAAGTTAGTTTATGGTTCATTAATAGAGAAGGGTAATAAGATAGGTAAGTTTTTTTCTCTTCATATTTGTTTTTGCTATATCTGTATCTTTGGTCAATCTTCACAACCATACCGGGAACTTCTAATTTACCTTTTTAATACACAATTAAAATATGAGTTAAAGTTGGTATCTAGGGGAGAGGGGGGCAGATTTGAACATTTTCTAAACTTTATGTTATTTCTGAATAATATATTGTTTTTAACATCTTTACTGGATCACAATGCTTACCCCGGACATTAAGCTAGATAATCGCAGCATCATAGGACGAAGAATATATATGTGTACGGAGTAATATCAGTTTTAGTAGCAATAGTCAAATGTTCAAAGCTGCCCCCCTCTCCCCTACTTACAATCACAAGAGTCTTTTATATACTTACAAACGTTTGATTTTCGGACGTAAAGTAGTAACAATAGTTCCTTTATCTTAGTTTTATATGGGCTACTAGCGACCTCTAGCCGTAAAACTTCACGGCACAAACCGTTTTAGGTAGGCTTTTGAGAACGCGCCAAGTTATGGGTTCGTTGCATCGCATTTACCGTCACTTGGCTATAAGGCCTGCATTCCAGGTAAACCGGTCACTTCTGCATTTGAAGCCCATAATAACTGCAATGCAATTGAAGCTTTCAATCGATATCTGATCGATTACATACATATACAGACGTAGCTCTTTTTGTTACATCGTTGGTGCCTTGAGTTAAAGGGCGTAGGTATGCAATTTACCTGACCACGTCTGAATTAGCGGATACAGGGCCAGTGAGATCATTACTTTGAAAATAGAATGAAGGTATATCTACATCTATTTATAGATATGTATATGTATTAATACACAAGTTATCACACTCATGCCTATAATATGTAAGTTGTCTAATAAGTCTTATTCAAACAATTTCCCTCGCTATCCGTGGGTTTAATTTATGACGATGTTGTACGTACGAGTGCTTATGGGATTTTCATTTGTGATGTGTTTAATTTCATTATAGTGACATTTCTATTTGTAATATCTTTGACTTGTTATATAATTGTCTAATTAAAACGACATCTCGTATACTACATTCATTGAAATTCAATTAAATTAAAATTTTATTCTTTACTATGTTGTCTCTTCTTAACGGTGATGGTTCTCGATCAGATATTTATATAGATATTTTATCGAAGGTTTTATGTGACTGGAACTGTCGCTATTTTTAGTAATATAAATGAGCCTTACAAAAACAACTACGGGTCTGAAATTACGATTCGTTGATTAGTTAAATCTATGCTAATTTATCGATATCCGTTAAATGTCAAGGAAGGGGTTGGTCTATGATAAATTTAAAAAATGAGATTTAGAATCGGTTTACAGGGTAATTTATAACTAACGAAAAACCTATTAAGGATTTTTTTATTATATCCACATATATTTTTTCCTCATCATACATCCTTCCTTAGGCGAAGCTTTGGAACTCATTTCCTGAGTACATGTTTTCTGAAAAGTATCACCCGGAATAAAACAGTAAAAGATACTAAAGTTTATGTAGATTACGCACCTATCCAATGTAAAAACGCAACTCGTAAAACAAAAGTTATTTTTTATATTAAAGCCCGCCGAAAGGTTTTGCGAAGTCACCTTGCACTAATCCTGTAAAAATGTTAGGTGTATCTATCAAATAATTGAAGTATTTCTTTCGGTAAATATTCAAAGAACGATTTTTACATAGGTTCTTTTAAACAGAATCAAAAGATTTTTTAGATTTTTTTTTTTAATTCCAAGCAAACAAAGAAAACGATATGCCATTATCCTACCTCAATAAGACAAAAACTCAACTAGGTTTAAAACAGTTTACCAAAACCTAGTCTAAGTTCAGCTGCACTCGAATTGCACTCTACATTGGACTTTGAACCGTTGTACTTTACATTCAGCTTAGCTATATAGCACGTCTACGGGAAACAGAAAATATAGCTACAGGTGGGATAGCATATCCCTTCGTCAGCGTATCCAAAAATAGACTGTACTTCTTAAGATATTGAGACTACAATCCAATATCAAAGGCTACCTTTTGAGACCGGTTTCTGGTACAGCCCGTTCATTGACGAGAGCGGCTTTGCATTCCTTCGCGTGAGTCATTTTCTTGAGAAGTCCGAGTTGACCTCTAAGTACCTTGGAGACTTTAACCACAGATTTGATTTTCCTCAAGCTTTTAACTGTTACCTCCACCTGTTTCAAAGTAACACACTCAAAATTAGTCAGCACATAAATGTGTGTTTTTTAATCCAAATTAATTTATATCTATGTATGACTGTACAGCAAAAGCGAATAAGTTAGGACTTAAGGAGTCACGCTCTTGACAATAACTATTTAGACATAAGGTAATGATTTACATACATATGTATAGTTGAGGGCGAAATACGAAATCAAAACATTTTGCTGAGTATACTGGAAGTATATTCCAATCAAACGTAAGGTAAGAATGCACGACAGTCCAATTTTTTTTTAAATTTCAAAAATGTATTCGAATAAATTAGCTGCATCTACTACTAATAGAGTGTAATAGTGGCTACTAATAGAGGTCATATCTGCTAGTGGCGCCACCAAACGTCAACATGAGAACTAAGTATATCGTGATCTATTTTGCTTACGATGCGATCCAAATGCATCGTGTCGACGGAAAGTCGTCTGCGCTATTTCAGTCGCCGCCGCCCGCCCTCGTCACGGATTAGTAAGACGTTATGAAAATGATCAAAAGGTACAGAGGTCCCATCATGGAAGACCGCTCAAAATTTGAGGATTATTATTAAGTACTAATATGAAATGTCGCTAATAAAATATACTAGGCGACAACAAGTCAACACTTACCTATACCAGATACTTCTAAAGGGATCAACAACTTTAAGCTGCTTCACACAGAAGTTCAATGAGATGTTTAAAAACAATGAACTGAACCTATACAGCTTCCATTCTACCTTCAAGGTACATTATCCTGAATAAAAAACATTACGTATTTGTAGTTGTAGAGATACATATTTTAATTATTATATTGCATTGATTAGATTAGATATTGTAGCTACGTGAGCCATATATCTGGCTACTCTAGTAGAATTTACACGCCACGGTTACAGATATTTGTAAATTACTTGATTTAAGATATCTGGGATATCTTATGCAGATTCTTACCTCAAATAATAATAACTTCCCCGGGGCTTTTCCACTATCGGACGAGCAGGGAGACGGCTAGGAGGTACCACTATACAGTTGAAGTTCCAAAAATCCACACGAAGCGTTTCGCTTCCACACTGTGCGGACCATTAAACTGTGGCACTCTTTGCCGGAATCCCTGTTCCCTCTGAACTATAACCTCACTGTCTTCAAGGCGAAAATTGGAAAAGGTGAATCGGTTTCATCCAGGCAAGCGCGCTCCATCCTAGATCGCAATATCACTTAACATCAGGCGAATTGCGATCAAGCGCAAGCCTATCTATGATACAAAAAACTAAGGCGATCATTAGAACTAAGCCACGATAACAAAAAATGTGTTTCCATGGGCATCTAGGCACTTTTTTTGCGCTGGCATATTTTTACCAAGCGAGGCTATTTAGGGTATCCTTAGCTCAGAGTTGTAACAAGCATATCTTTATCTGTAGACATTCTTAGAATTTTTCACACTTCCTAATAGCACAAACAATTAGGAACATTATCTCAAGCTCCTATCTACATTTTGCATATTCTACATTCTTGTGACCAGACGTATCGCCCAGACGGTCCGGGCGGCGCCGGCGTTCGTGGCATAACTCTGTGCACTTCACCTCTGCACCAAAAAATAACTCTTTGATCCAAAACAAAACTGGTGCAAACTGATCTTGTTGATTTACTTTCAGCGAGTTGATGAAACTTCGCAATAATTAAAAAATCTTATATATAAAATTTCCATGTCACAACCGTACTCCTCCGGAACGGCTTGACCGATTTTTACCAAATTTTATATGCGTATTCAGTAGGTCTGAGAATCGGCTACTGTCTATTTTTCATACACCTAAGTGAGGCAAAATAACGTTTGCCGGGTCAGCTAGTATATATAAATAAATAATAGGGCACATTTCACACACGGCTGTTTATAGCCACATAATTACTAAACCATTTCTAGTTTCTATTATGGCCGCTAACACAACTGATATACTACATATACGAGTACATACATAAATACTTTATATCGATACATGTAACACATTTAGTTTAGAAGTTGGCCGTGCCAGAAATCGAACTCGGGACCCTCTCTCTGGTTGGCAGTCCGTCATGGCAACCATAACGCCAACGAGGTCGTCATCATATCTTATATCTTTAAATGAGCAATTGCTCATTTGTATATATATAATTGGAATCTCAGAATCAGCTCCAATGATTTTCATGGAATTCTAGCTAGGAATCAATTTAGAAAATGCCATATTAAAAAAAATACCGAGCTCGGTCAACCAGGTACTGATAATTAAAATGAGTTAGCAATCACTAATGAGTGAATTTTTGTAGTAATATAATTGATTGCAAAGCTATAATAATTAATATAATTATCATGTATTCACAAAAGAGTAAATTGATTTAATATTGCAATTAATTACTTCTTTGTATTGTTTCTTTGACGTGTGGGGCTTGTAACCATACGAGTCTGTAACACTCTGGCTAGAGGTGAAGCATGCCTTGTCTGGAATCACTTGTACTCAAAGTGGTTTCCTGACCACACCGTTAGGTGCTCAGCGACAGATTTTTTAACTTGAAAGTGCTTCCTTTTAATAACACCGAAACTTTGTAATTGCAATGACAGAAAGAAAAAATTGTATGCTTAACTCTCAAACAATCATTTTTAATCTCAAACAACTCATAATTAAAATCATTGAATTATGCGTTGTGACTTTTAGATTAATACTTCCTCTATTTCAATTTGTTGAAATATGTAGGTACCTCCATCTGGGTGATCAGTAGTAGTGGAATATATTTACTGCATTTTCAAGAACTGTAAACTTGATCTTTGCCTGGGAACTGTCAATATTCAACCGTAAATTGCTTTCACTAAACTTTCAGGAAAAGTTATTAAAAATACAAAGATAGTGCAGAGAGAAAATATAGACTTTAGTTCGCGACTCTATAATGGAATCTAATCAAAATCATTAGCCCACATAATTCACCAGAATCGGTATATCTGTATTTATAGCATGATTGCATTACGTTTTGTTTTAAAAAAAATATTTGAAAAACTGCCGTTAAGGTTAGCTTACCTTATCTTACCGAAAACCTTAAATATCTTCTAGAAAGTAACAAATTACTATAAAAATAGATAGCTCAGGCAAGCCGCCAAATTCAAACAAACTGCAAACTCTATATTTAGAATCGTTGGTAAAGAGTTGCATGAAAAATAATGATTTCACTTTAAAATCTGCTTAGAAAACGATTTAAGAGTATTATATTTCAGTGAATATATTTTTTAACTGTATCTACCAATAGTTAAAATAATAAAACAATTAGCAAATTATTTTCGTGTCGGAGTATAGCCATCACAAGCACACACATTCCCTTATTTCTTATAGACGATGAGAAAAGGTTGCAAATTCTATTCTAGAAAATTAAATACATTTTATTCTGTCAACCTCGTGTATTAACTACAATATATTATGCAAAATTTACGATGTATAATACAATTTAACACATTAAAATATAGTCAAAACACGTTAACATTTACAGTTATCATATAACAAGTTAATTAGGTTTTTAACCTTAAATTCTACAGCTTCTAATAAGTGACTAAAGATGAGCAAGTTGACAGTAAATTTATTATAGCAATTAAACATTATTCTGGTATTTGTATAAAATATATCAGATAAAATATTCCGAGAAATTGCAAAAGCAATGTTGCCAGCATTGTGCATTTATCTTGCCCATCTTTAGTATTACTAAATATCGTAGGTAACTAAATTTACATAAAAAAATTCATATTTTATATTTAGTACCGGAAATACCGGTAGATACTATGACTAAATGATTATTCTACATACACGTAAAACTTGATTAAAAACACACAATCGTTGTTTTAGCTAAAATCTATACTGAGCTACCAGTAACATTTCACCGCCGAGCTAGTAATGGCTTTAACGGTACAAGCAAGAATTGCCTAGAAATTTGCAAAAAGTATTCAGCTATTATTTAGAAATCGCTTATAAAAGTCAAAGTTTGAACATTTAGCATAAAACAAACAAAAGTCACTCCGTCAAGTCCAAAGGCCTAAATATAGTATCTATGTCTTCTGTGCTTACATATGCTTGTTATTTACCCTATATGCAAATAGCACAAAAACAAAGTCGTTAATTTACTCTTATCGTTATCGTTCTCGGCTAATTAATTAAGTAAGTGACTCATTGTTGGTACATACATGTTTAATATTATATAGGGCGATAAACACATTTTTTCCACTGTATACTAACTTAAGCGGAAGTCACTGGACTTGTATGAGTCAGTGAGCTAAATTTCGACAATAGACAATCTATTTTTCATTTTAAGCTTAATTCCATGCACATAAGGGCGAAAGAAAACAGAATACAAAGCCACGTTTTGGCGCATTTGCTAACCGTACTATCGGCAAACCTATGTTTGCTGTCGAATGTAACAGTATAAGTAGAATTCTGAGATAAGGCGATGCCGTTTTCTAGACTAAATTAATAATACTAATCACAATTAACAAAAAAATAAACCTACTTCACGACTGTAATGTGACATTTTATATATTATACTCTTTAGCACAAAAAACTACTGAATCGGTTGTTCTTGAAGACATTTTGTAAGCATTTTTTTACATTATATAATATCTTTATTATAAACTTCCTAACATAGAATTCCAGATAAATCTCGTGATTTTTATTAAGTAACCTTACATATATTTTTATAATTTGTTCTATAAAGGGTAACTGGTAAATAAAGCGTAACTATTTAAGGTTATAACAATAACTTCTAAATCACTTTAGTGCATTTAAACGAATAAATGACACTTATTAAAAAAAATAGTATAAAACCGGCTGTCCAATGCAAAGAATTCGCAACTCGCGTAATATTCAAGTATACAAACATAATATGAACGTAAGTACAAGCTTGATTAACCTAATAAAAAAAGTATGACAATGTGGAATTTGTATGTTTTTTTTTTTCGCCTTAAATACCAGCGCGACTACTCCTAATCAATTAGTCAGTATGTATTTGCAAAACATTAACAGTCACTCCCTTTACGCCTATTTGTATACAGTCATGTCCGGTGTTCACGATGGGCCATGTTGGGTCATCAATTTTGCCGATAGATAAAATTGCAAATTTAAAAAGTTATATTTCAATTGTCGGTATACGACTATTGATTCAGGCTCTGAATATATTTATAAAATAAATACATATATGAAATAAGTTTTAAACTTCCGTTTGCAAATTGAACACCAGCAAATTAGACACATTGAAAAAATAGATTCTTTTAATCAATACAAAATATTTCCATATTTTGCAGTGTTGTGCCGTTGTAACTTTATATATTAACTTTTTATTAATTTAACCCAGATCAACTTTAATTTTACTATTATATTTTATCGAAATATTCAACTCCAGTATTATCCCTATGCGATGAAGTTTTCTTTGGCCTAGTAAAGACCCACTCATGGCCCAGCGTGTAAAGAGACCATTACACAAATTTGCTATATTAGACAGATGATGAAATCAGTCGAAGATCGCAACAAGATATAGGCACTGATTCGTTTATTCAGATCATCAATACGCTACTTAATAAAATAGCTAAACATTAGGAAGACAAATTACTCGATTTATCACTTGTTTCCATATATTTAGTTTCACACCAAAATTTCAAATTGATTTTTATTTTTATGTCCTATGTAAAAAATATTGAAAGTATTGTATTGACGTATTTTTTGTACGTGTTTTTTCCTATGTATGTATGTTAGGTTTTTACACAGAAATTACGCCTCGGGTTTTCCATTATCGGTAAATCCTTACACATGACAAACTATTTAAACCACAAGTTACTAGTTACTAATTAATAGTATGTATTTAACATTAAAATGCCTACGTTGAGAATTGATCAGACATTTTTTTAATTGTAATAATTTTGCTCCCTATACCCTATACACTTGAACACTTAAGGCGCGTAGTTATCTGTATGTGCAGAATACGATTTTGACTTTTAAAGAGTGAAACACACATGTATACCTAGTATGTGTATGCTTTTTAGAAGAGCTGAGTGGCTCTAGTGTCATAGTTGTTGTCCAATCAAAGATCACATACATAGCCTTGCGAATGTGAATTTAATTTAGCATAAGCTTTTACTTTTTTTTTGTAAATACTAGACTATAGTTTTCATTTCGTCTTAGCTTTATATATAGACAACTAGCTGACCCTACAAACGCTGTTTCAAGAAAACTGACATATTAGTTGTTTTAGACATTACGCTGACTGGGCAATGTAAAAAGTCATAGGGTTAAGGTTACTTCATTATAAGTAAAATTTAATTTCATCATACATTAAGTTATCTTTAATTATTGTCTAAAATATATTTTAGACAATTCACATACCATCTTTTAAAAAGTATGGCCTATGTGTTATTCTGACGTATAATCTATATTCTTGTGAATTTTAATTAAAATTTATTTGGTAGTTTTTGCGTGGAAAAGAAACAAATATCCATACATACAGACGTCCATAAAACTTTAGTGTTTATAATTTTAAGCAGGATAATATGAATGATCTCATTGGTTCAAATGTTTGGTATAACTACGCACAAGCCGTCTAGCCTAATTGTCACCAACCAGTTTTATATTGTTGTGTACGCATAATTAGGAAAATTATCTTGTTTTGATCCTTTAAAGTTATTTATTTTTTTAGTTACTATAGTTTTAATTGCTCTGTTTTAATAATATATGAACAATTGAATTGTCTATAAGTAGATAAAACTAAAAAGAAAAAGAACTCTTACAAAAACAAGAACAAGCTTTCGTGATTTGAAATGTTTTCTATAGTACACTGGTTTATTTATAAACTTGTCAGTATTTAAACTACTTAGTCGTAGGTATGTATATATTTTTATACTACTTACCAGCAAACTCTCTTTTTTCTACAAAAACTCTTCATTATGTGTAGGTATATCATTAAATTTATAGAATAATTCTATAAATATGATAAAAATAATTGTTTGTGTGTCTCCTATTATAATTTCACTTTTTATAACTTGAATACTTATATGTATTAATTAAAAAAAATACAAATATTAGTTATGTACAAATTATGGAACCTACATGATAAAATATCAAGATTTATTTTTCTATCTGTATGTGAAAAATTAACATCACATAAGTTTATGTAAATTAACGCTATTCAAACGCTATGAGACTTGGACCGTGACTGTATATGAATATATGCTGAAATATGTATAAGATGTTTCGTATTAAATTGTTATAATAATAATATAATGAATAATTTATATTATAAAAATATGTATTATATTTTATTGACTTTGTTTACAAATTATACAAAATGTAATGACGTTGGGGACAAGGTCGCATAGCATTTGAAACGTACTGTACATTTGGTAACGAGTAGCAAAACAGCTGCTTTAAAATTAAGTACATATGTATAAGGTTTAATGCTGTAACTGATGTATTAATTTATTAACTTATTTGGGATTTCAAATGAAATTTTAAAACTATTATGTAATGGTACTATTGCTGGCTTGGATTGTAACTAAAAGTTATTAAAAAAAGATTTAATTCTGAACCTTATTTTATGGTTATAAATTACTTAAGTAACTTACGTAAGTGTTTTAAAAGTTTTACAAGTTCAACAGAAATAATAGCTTATGCATACATAATAAGCGATACCTTATAGAAAATAATTTTATAAACGATTTTACCTTTCTAATGGACGCACAATATACGAGTATATATGATGTATGTTAGCTTATTTGAATGAGATATAAGTAGGTACGCTGGTACAGGACATCTACGTTTATAATTATAAGTATATATAACTATAAATACATAGGTTGATTTTATAAGCGTACCTATTTTATTTATCTTGCCAAAACTTGATTTAGACTTTTTTTCGAGCTCGTTGATTTTTTCAAATGGTGAGTGGTTTTCACTAAAAATAGGAAGCGTTTGTTTTACTTGCCGAATTCGATAATATTTGCCAAAACTCTAAAAGGTTTTATCGATATAAACACCTTGGATATCATCGCAAATGTTTTCAAGTGCCCAGATTACGAATATATTCATGAGAGTTCTCTAATATGTTCATACTTTCATCATTTTTGCATATGTTACACTTGTACAATTAACGGCTTGTTAAAAATAAAATGTTACTTTCCAACAAAAAAAACATCGCATAGGTATCTTACAAAATCATGAATTGTGTGCATAAATAGTTCCAAAATCATTATCACATCTAAGGCAACAAAACTACTGTAGATCAGTGTTATTGGTCAATTACAGATATATATACGAATGAGGTTAACATGTGTATCGGACGCACTGCTATTGGTCAATTAGTTATAGGGATACAGTAGAACCTCGTTAAGTCGAACCTCGATAAGTCAAAAACCTCCAAATGTCGAAAAAATGTTTTGTTCCCTTCCCTTCATATACCAAAACCTCCATTACTTGAAATCTTGACCCTCTGTTAGTCGAAATAATCACCGAGTCCCTCCAAGCCATTTTGGTACATATTTTCACTCTACAGAAAAATTGAATTTGACCTCTGCATCTCTAACATAGCAACGTTTTATTATATTTATATATACGAATGAGGTTAAGACGGACGCACGTTGTAAGCATTTCGTTTGTGGGGTCTACCGTTCGGAGATATAAGTACTTAAGTATTTACGTTCGTTTCAAGCAAGGTAGGCTCGCACCAGCGCCTTGACCGCACTCCTGCATAGGGGACAGGCGGAGAGCGCGGCGCCGCACCGCGCGCACGAGACAAGATGGCCGCACGGCAGAAACACCACGCTTACCTGGAAATATCAAATACAATATAACAGGTTTATTTATCAAAATAAAATAAAAAAACATATTAAAGACGCCTCTAGTGTGTCTCGGTAAACAGACTTTGTTCTGTGACGAAAAACGCATAAGCAAAAAAATTTGCTGTTTTGCTCTGCCACGTATCGACAAACTTTCTGTAGGGAGAAGCCGTTTTTTTCACGTATTTTATAGTTTATTTATTATCTTGCAACACGTGTATTACATAGAGCTATGTTACACGTATAAGCTAAGTGGCCAAGCTCTGGTGTCGAGTTTTTCAAGCCGCCCGAAGGCCTCTTGCATGGTTTAACGACTGTTTGTACTAAGACTAAAAGCCGGGACCTACAATTTAACTTGTCATTTGACCCACGGTAGCGCCTAGATAAAAACGACACTTGAAAGACGACAGTCTTGTGCATGGTCACCCATCCAAACACCGTCCGCATCGACGGTTGCTTAGCTTCGATGATTGTGTCAGATCACCTTAGATACCCGCTTACTGTGTTCGATGGTGATCACGTTGGATCACCATTTGCTAACACAAGAGTTTTCTGGTCGTGTTTCTACTTCGACAGTGGTCGAGGGTGATGATCAGGAATAAAATACTGCGACTCTATGTTATATCTCTATTATGACCTAACTAAGTAGAACTAGGTAACAGCTTATAAACTAATTGGCACGTGATGTTGTGTTTTGTGAACTAAATAGTATTCAACGAGTCGAGCTAGTAAGATGCTAAGTAAATGCTGCGCGTCGTCTCTAAAAAGGTTAGGAGTTCATCTCCATATTACTCACTGAAGAATATGAAGCCATAAATTTGGTTAACATACAATAATATAGTAGTTAATTATCAACTTACCTCACTATCCATACACACTTTACAAAGCCTAGCTTCTTTCAATTGCCTATTTTCTTCTTCTAACGATACATGTCGATCTTCCGAGGCTGAATCTCTTCTCTCACTCTCAGATGCGCTTAATCTATCTTTCGTTTCACTCTGCCCCGCAATTTGATTGCTAGACTGAGTTTGAGTGGTGGGTTGAGTTTGATTGGTTAGTTGAGTTTGATTGGTAGGTTGAGTTAGATTAGTAGGTTGAGTCTGATTGGTAGGTTGGGTATGATTTAGGTTGATTCTAGGAACTCTGTTGATAAGGACGGGCGGTAAAGGCGAAGGCGATCGAGTGCGATCTGATTCTGACGTAGTGCTATCTGGAACTTCTCGAGACCCCGGGACGCCCAATCTGAAATAAATATAAAATTTTCTTTTAATCGTTTAAATGCGTAGGGATTATTGAAAACTAGAATTTCTTCGTGTTGGCGAAGCGTCTTTACACCTTATTTTAATACGAGCCGTACTCCGCGCTTTTGCCCGCGTTAATTCGGGATAAAAAAGTAGCCTGTGTGTTAATCCAAGGTATCCTTCACGCAAAATTTCAGCCCAATCGATTTTAGTGCGTGAAGATGCTTTTTTAGGGTGCCGTACCTAAAAAGTAAAAACGGGACCCTATTAGGTACTAAGCCTCCGCTGTCTGTCTGTTTCCAAGCTTAGCCGTTCACGAGTAATGGCCAAGAGATATAGGGATTATTTTTAGGGTTCCGTACCTAAAAGGTAAAAACGGGAGGTTATTACTGAGGCTCCGCTGTCCGTCTGTCTGTCTTCAGGCTGTATCTCAGAAACCGTAATAGCTAGAAAGCTGACACTTTCACAAAATATATATTTCCCGTGTCGCTATAACAACAAATACTAACGTTTTTACCTTATACGGTTTACTTTACCGGTACGGAACCCTAAAAATGAATCCCTATATCCCTTGGTCACGCCATAACTCGAAAACGGCTAAGGCATAAGAATATTCTCCTGACAATAACAAACACAACATAAAATTATAGTGAAATCGTTCCAGACGTACACACGTGACGGCTTGACCAAGGGATATACGAGTAGAGATTCATTTTTATAAATACAGAGTATAAACTCACTCTCGCAGTGTCTCGGCCAGTATGTCCTGCGCGAACCGGTGGCTGGCCACTCGCTGCGTGTTCACACTCCACGGCTCCTCGCCTAGCTGGCCGTCTAGCACTGAGTCTATCAGCGCTTCCGATGATGTGAATGGTGACCCTGAAATATTCATATTATTACTAATTTTTCTATGTTTATCAGGCTTTCCTCCAACACATTTATGTCGGAGACATTGTCCAACAAACACTTTTCACTCACATTTCAAGTATTTATCGCAATAACTGTTTTTATTGCGATAAATACTTGAAATAAAAATAGCAATATATTATGTGGGGTTTTTTGTTCATTGTGTGTGTGTTTTTATTTATGTAATTTTTTTTAACAATTAATTAATATTAAAATTTGAATATATTATGTATAAAAAAAAAATGATAATATTATTATTAGCCACTAGATGTTACCTGCGTTAATCCGGGATAAAATCTAATCTATGTCCATAGAAAATTTCATTGAAATTAGTTCAGTCTTACGAGTGTGAGGAAGTAACAAACATACACACACACAAACTTTCGCATTTATAATACTAGTAGGACTAGCTGCACCCGGCAATGTTACCTGAGTTAATCCGGAATAAAAAGAAGCCTTTATTTGAAACCAGGGTCTAATCCTCATGGCAAATTTCATTGAAATTGGTTGTTTTTCGAGTAACAGACACTCATACACAAACTTTATCATTTTGTAATATTAGTAGGACTGATATTATGATTGGACTCTTTTTTGGCCCGTACAGCTAACATTTGTCCAGAAAAGCGTACAACTTAGAGATACTCTGGCCTAATGTGGAGCAAGTCCAGAATAATGGACCTCAAGAAAACAGCTGTAAAAACACAATTATTTGGATGTTCCACAACTTTCCTCTAGTAGATTTAATATGCTGTTTTAAACTACAATAGGCACGGTGTTATGGAAAAATTGATTGATTTTAATAACCAAAAAAATGTGCCAATAAATCATGCAGTCCTTGACATACTTTGTAAAAATAATAGTATAAACTGACCTTAACCCTCCTGTTGTCTATGAACCGTCAAATGAATTTGTTGTTGTGATATGTTGTGTTTGTGAATGTTAATGATTTTGTGACTTAGTGAGTATCTTCATGTATTTAATAATTTTAGATCTTATTTTTGTGTGATTTTATGATGTTAGCGCCAATATTGCATGCCTAAAAGTGAAGAGTGTGAGGGACTTAAAATTATAGCCTTCTAGCTGTTGCCCGCGGCTCCGCCCGCGTGTAAGATTTTTTGCGAATCGAATTTTCCCTGAATTTTGTTTGCTAAAAACCTCACGGAGCCTGAGACCTTTCCAACATTCCAATGCAAAACCGTGGAAATCAGTTCGTGCGTTCTGGAGTTACAGTGTCAGGATACCTGATAACCCATAGTCTGCCATAAATGATTTGAATTAAAATAAAATACTGACCTGTGGTGCGTAATCTGCTGGCGATAGCGCGCCTTACCCGCGCCGCGTCCAAGCCGGCACCTAAAGCACCGAGCGCGATAGGACTCTCCATACACGCGTCTATCTGAGAACGTACGAAAAATCCCAAATAAATTATCATCGACCTCGTTGGCGTAATGGTTACCATGCTGGACTGTCAACCAGAGAGTCCCGGGTTAGATTCCCGGCACGGCCAAAATTTTTGTAATTGATTTATATGTATTTATGTATGTATAAGTAGTACATCAGTCAAATGGAATTGGACAGTGTATATGATGCGGAATAAAACTATCAAGTGGACTAAGATAATAATAACATAATGGACTCCATATTTTACTTCACCAAAATCATTCAAAAGAATCAGCATCAATACAAAAAAGTCGCAGATATGGGGCAAAATGTATGGAGAAGAGAATTATGTGTCCGCGAATTTCCAGTCGTTGACCAAAAGTTGTTTTTGGTAGACATACAAAACCTTCTCTTAACTCTGTATGCTTTACAAATCTTTAGAAATATGTCAGCCTACCTGAGCTTCAGTAACTGGAAAGTTGCTTCCGAGATTCCGTCTGATCACTCCATTGTTTGTAGCTTGTACCTGTAAGCATAAAACTCAGTGAGATAAATTCCGTTATAACCACACGTGGCCGCCCACAGCCTATCACAACGCTCGTTCTAGATTGCGTAAGCGAGATTGCTACGCGCATTAACACCAGTCCACGTTGCAAAACATTTTGGATTTCTTGCATAGTGGTAGGGTATTTCCTAATGCTTGCCTTGCTAGCAACCACCAGATGTAACTCTGTCGCCAAGTACCTAATATTGTGTACCGGCAGCCTCCTTGAGAGCTAATTATTCCAGCCTCCACCGTAGGCGAGAGTGTTGCTAAACCATGTTGTAACGCGCCTATCGATGACGATCTATGATCATCAGCGAGTTTATGGAAACCGTATTATATTGGTAAGGTTGTTCTTTGGGCATCCTTTTGTAGCTGCTATACACAAATTTACTCAACACTTAATAGGTAAGCCTAAAAAGCCAGCTTTCCTGCGCCTTATTTTAGTTTTTTTCCAATATATAAATATATAAAAAACATGAATGTACCAAAATATGGGCGTGGCCAAACAGTTTTGTTACATCTAACATGTAAACATGATATAACAATAGTAGATTACGTGACCCGAGTCGTATCAAGAAAATACGAATAGATGGCGCCACGTGTATTGATCGAATGATTCACGTAGTACGATTTTCACCAAGAGTTTGAGCATCTGTTATATTTATTAGTCTATGCTTCACATGTACTTTGTTATGTTATTTTTGGAAGCAGGAGATACACCTTCATTTTGTTAACTCACATTCCTCTGTCCACTGCTCCTGTCGCGACATTGCTCGACGTATTCTGAACCTTTGACGAGTAAGACGTATCCGCATGTAGGGAACCACCGCGCGTGCTCTGACCACGGCTCGTCGCCTGCCTCCCAGCGTCCGAGCCCACCGTCGCAGTAGAAACAACGGACCTGCCATGTGGAACACAGGGTAAGAAAATAAAAGTTTATAGAATTTTGTAGGTTTTGTTATTTATATATTTTTTTTACTACTATCAGTCTCTCAGAACGGGATCTTACTCGTAGATATAGGTACATACATAACACTCACAAAAAATACAAAGAAAAAACTTAAAAACTCTCATATCAATCTTGTTGAGGCAACCAATTGTAAGATAAGAAAGAACTTATACATGAGGTGTGCGTGACAAGTGCCTATGTGTCCCAAGGGACGGAGTCACATAGGCTTAAACATTTTTTGACCTAAACCTACACAATAGCAACCATTGGGAGGTAGGACAGTGACACTATTATTAGTGATAATCGCAATGTCAAAAATGATGAGAAAATTGAACGTAATTTACGTGTTATCAAAGTTTGACTTGACTGTCTGGTATTTGCTGTCTCTCAACGTTTGCGAACTTTTCGAGCCATTTTTTTCCCACTATAAATAAAATATTAATGCGATATTATAAGTGCAAAAGTTGGTGTGTACGTTTAGAACTTCTTCATGCTCGAACGGCTGACATGATTTTGTTGAATTTTAGTGTAAAGATTGATTGATTGAATTAACACATAGGCTACTTTTTATCACGGATTAACTTTTTTTTGTCCCAGATTAACGTGGGGCGCACCCAGTATATAATAAAATGATTAAAAGTTTTAATACCTGATCATCAGTCCCGGTGTGAAAGAAGCCAGCTTCCGCCATAGCCCTAGGAGACTGTGACTGTGATTTATCCGAGGGCCAGCGGTCGAAGGTCGCTAGCCTTGTGGTCAAGGAAGCTTGGTTAGGATGTCTCGCGCCGCTGCCCACAACACCTAGTGCGCGCCACGTGTTACCCGCGTTTAGAATACGAGAGTTGTGAGCCGCGCCGGATCTGAAATGATGGAAAGAAAGGTAAATGTATGTATGTATACTACTATGTATGGTTACTAGCAAACTAGGCGAATTCCGTTTCGCCAAAAGTTGAAATTTTCCCTGAATTATGTTTGCTGCAAACCTCAAGGAGCCACCAACGAATGCAAAACCGTGGAAATAGGTTCGTGCCCTCTGGAGTTATGGAAGGAAAACCCGACTTATTTTTCGGGGATCCCCGTTCTCCTACCTGGAAGAGGCTAGTAGGAGTACACCAACTGTAAGATATTGAGTCTCAAGACCCGCATATTAACTACCTATATGGCAACTTGTACTATATGGCAGGGCATAAAAATATTTTTTTTTTCATATGGGCGTGAGTCGGATGACACGTTAAGTTGTAGGTCCCGGCTGACAATCTTAGTACAAGCAGTCTCTAAGCCTTCGGGCGGTTTGAAAACTCTCGACATCAAATCTCAACCACTTAGCTCATACGAAGAAGAAGAGTTTAGCTTAAAACCAAAACCAAATATTATTGAGAAACCAGTATCCACAACTTGAACCAAATCGCAAATCCTTGCTTTGTTTTCCTTTTCATTTTATTCTAATTCGTCTACAAATAGTCATTCTAAAACGATACAAACTTGACCTTGCGACAGGGTCGATAGCGCAATCAATACAAGCCGTGATAATAATACTTATTCTACAGAAATGTATTATAGCCTTATACCTTTATGTACATATTATCCTTAATGGTGAACTAACTACCCGGCGGATATCGATTTAATTTAATAGATACGTGCGTGGTCTTTCTTCATAATGGATATTGAAAAATTACTTTTCCGCTCTTAGAGCTGTCTATTGAAAGAATTTTACGTGGTACATAAAAAACAAAAGCATCTAGTATATGTAAAGTTTATAATTTCTCTCGCAAATTCTCGTTACAAGAATCGTAACTGGATATTAGAGATTTGCATTCAAAGGTAAAAAAGCCGTAGTAGAATATTTAAAAGCAAGGATAATTTAAACACTTTGAGGGCACATGTCTTGTTTAAAGGTCAGCAAGGGTCAGTTTTACAACAAACAATAAACAATTTATTTTAAAATACCGATTGCCAAAATTACTCGTACTGTTGAATGAAGACGACGAATTTATCGACATACTCATGAATAAAAAGAGTAAAATACCATTACGACTGTTACCACACCTTTTACGAATTTTAAACAGCCTCTTCATCATTTTTCACACACCACAATACACGAAACAACTGAGTAAACTAGAAATACAATCACAATTGCCTACTGTAAAGCCAATCGGAACAGATACCTGTCCAGTGTTTGGTTTATTAGCGAAGTCAAGGCAACCCCGCCTTCCGCATGTGCTTGAGAATTGGGTGTAATCATAATCAAAGAGGTGTGAATTCGAAACTTATTTGGTACTGATTCAAGTTCATTGTTATTTCCTTCCTTAAAGATGAGGTTAAATTAGACTAGTAGGAAATCTCCTGAACTATATTAATAAGTGGCATATCAAAACATGCTTAACGTAGGGTTCCGTAGGAAGGATTTGTTACATAATTATATTGTCATTTTGCTATAGGTAATATAATCAAAATGAATGTGACTGTACTGAGCTTACAAACAGACAATATCACATATTTTATTACAATACTAGTAGTAGCGCCTGTAGCTCGGCTAGCTAAGATGATCTGACGCGATCATCGAAGCTAAGCAACGATCGTTAACCGGACGGTATTTGGATGGGCGACATGTCTATGCCAATGACTTTGCTAGACTGTCGTTTTAAAAGTGGCATTTTCATCTGGGCGCTACCGTGGTTCGGTTTAATAGTAGGTCCCGGCTGTAAGTCTTAGCACAATCAGTCGTCAAGCCAGAGCTTCACCACTAAGCTCATACGAAGAAGAAGAAACTACTAAGATAAATTAAAATGAATATAAATTAAATACTGAGATACATTTTATATGCGTATTCAGTAGGTCTGAGAATCGGCTACTATCTATTTTCCATACCCCTAAGTGATAAGGCAAAACATTGTTTGCCGGGTCAGCTAGTCTAATATATAAAATTTCAATGTATACCATACTCCTCCAAAACGGCTTGACCGATTTTTAACAAATTCTATATGCGTATTTAGTAGGTCTGAGAATCGGCTACTATCTATTACTAAGTGATAAGGGTTGGTCACCCTTATTTTATTTTTTCTATTTCTACTTCAGGCAAAACAACGTTTGCCGGGTCAGCTAGTATGCACATATAATTATACGCGCCTGTCCTTAGCAGTCTGGTACCTAGTTTATAAAAGACATTGTGTATGTTATAAATTCATCCGTAACTTACGACAATATGTTTGGTTCTCTCGTATCGGGAGATCGTATGGGAGGCGTCGCCGACGGAGGTGATGCAGGAGTGGATAAGTGATTAGAGTTGGAGCTCTGAGCCGCCTCCACAGTTGCTGCATGATCGCAGCGGGGGAAGTACCTGAAAATAAGTGATTTAGTCACAGAGGATATCCCAAAGATTCACACATAACTATGCTTATCCTCAACTTTGTGGACTGTGAAACTTGAAATTCTTTGGGGTTTATTTCCTGAGCAGTATTTAGAGGTTTTTCGTAAATTATGGAGTGTGTTTCCTCAGAGGTATTATCCAGGTTCTTCGTAAATTAGGAATCGTTAATAGGTTTCAAGTTAACCTACAATCTTAAATCACAACGCATCATAACATTAGTAAAACTGTGATCAAATAAATTGAGTAAAGTATGGATGGTTAGTAATTTAAGTGTACAAAGCAAGTAGAATGTCTACTTACTATTATAAATAGTCCTAAGTGTCAGCAAAACAGGATTACAGCTCTGATTTACATGTATTCATATGCAACGTTAACAGCTAACCAAAGTCTGCTAGATTTGCTACTTATGGCCATGGCTAAAAATACTTGACAGCTACTTAAAAAATATTTTAACTAGAAAAGAGACATAATATTTATTTGATCAAATACATGTATATTAGAATGTAATGACCTTACCTACTGATGAATGTACTTACCTACTTCGACTTATTTACTACAACATTTCTTGATAAAGAAGGGACTTCCCTATTTATGCACAGTCATTTAAAGATTGGATAGCACACATGCATTCTCTGATGTAATGCTAACTAGCAGTACTTTTTACAATAACAAGTACTGGTTGCAAAGTTGAGATATTATTTATTTATTTTAGTTATACTTATAAGCTTATTATAGAATATTTCTTCATTTGAGATGTATTAGATTTTCTACCTTATCACGAAAACATAACACAATCTAAAGTTATACTCACATTCTATGTATTTCGATAGGATTTCCCAAAGAGCTAAAGCTTCTGTACAGGGTTAGTTCCCCACCACACCAAGCGCAGCGAAGTCTGCCGTCCCCGGCGTGGTAGAAACCTGCATTCACTAACGCCTCTCGACTCACTGAATTATCCTGGAATTATATTACATAGTTAAGTGTTAAGGTTTAAAGTTTGTATAAGTAAGTATTGACAAGGGTTTGCTAAGTTCTTGATGGTAAGATATATATAGCATAAAGCAAAAGCAGCCCACTATACTTTCCCACTGCTGAGACTCGAGGCCTTCTCTTGTAAGGAGAGATATAGACCCATGTCTTCGGAAACCACCACTATAAAAACTAAGTAATAACCTATCATGTCTGTCTGTCATTAGGCTGTATCAAATTAACCATGGTAGCTAAACAATTTAAACTTACTGAATAGTTGAAAAAATATAATAAATTAGATATTGATTGGGAACCCTGTATGGGTCCCCAATATTTCAAATACAACAAACTTGTTTCTATGATGTCAATTTTCTAATATATTGTATAGATAATAGGACTGTGTGTGCAGTCCCAACTCACAGTTAGCCAGTTATTTAAATCTATGCTGTCCTTTTCTTGGGTATAGACATTAAAAAAATATATAATAAAAAGATTAAAGATAGATTAACATTTTCAAAGTAACAGTTTGTTAAATAAATATCTACCTCAAGAGACTAAAAAAATAAAATAATTGTGTACTTACAAATCATGTGATGTCAAGAAATGAATTAAATCAGATGATAACATTTAAAAACACATGGAAACATTTAGTGCAAACAATGAAGTCTATAAATAAACTATTCAATCAATATTTAAGACTTGAGCTCTTGTCCCTGTCCTTGTTTTATACAAAAATCTTTTTAAAATTAAACTAAGTAATAGTTGATAGTGAACAGATAGAGTAATACTGGGTGTGTGTTGCATTATGTTCTTATCTCATTTAAAATCTAGACAATGTAGGTAAAATTATTTTATCTATGACACTACCTACTAAAACTTGGGTACTTCCCAAGAGCATATAGGCACTTATGAATATATACTTACTGTTTACACCTATATACTACATGCAACTATTGCATCACAATTTAATCCATTCTAATTAAGTATTTTAATGTAATTTGAGGAATCTCTAAATATATTATTGTGTCTTAATACCTTTTATTTCCTGTTATGTATTTAATTACTCTGCACATACAATGCTTATAAGATAATGATTCCAGGTAGAAGAAAAAGGTTGACAGTTCAGTATGGCAAATTTCTTACAAGTGTAACAACTTACATCCCAATTAATAAAAGACAACAGTCTCAAAGCATCACTCCTGTACATTTCATCTTCTTCTGTAAGTCCATAATCACTTGGACCACTATTTTCTTCATTCTGGGACTCCTCTACGTGCCAGTGAGTTGGTTCCTCAGTACTATTACACTCAAACACGTCCACAATGGGAATATTACCCGAATCGGTTGGATTCAACACAAATTGACAGTCGGGCCTGAGCTGCCTATGTCTCCACATTACTTGGTCACCATAATTCCAATTACTGATTTTACTACGACAGCAGAAGCACTGCACTTCCAACCCGACGCCCGTGTAGTAAAACCCTGCCTTTGCTATTCGCGGAGGAGCTACAGGGGCCGACGTGGGCCAGTTACAAAACGTCTGTAGCCGACTTATTTCCGAATTCATCGTCTATTTACATACAAATTTAAGACACCAAGTATGCACCCAAATATAATTCTGATGCAATATCAAGGAACTGAAGGTATAAAATACGTCGAACGTAAAAATGATTCGTGATCTACAAGCTCAACTATTTCAGCGGTTATGGTGAAAATTTGTGAGTAGTGCAAAGGGAATAGTGAAATTATAATGAGAGTAACGATAGTTTGCACGAAAACACCACTCACATTGCAATAATAATTTCGTTATTGTAGTAAATATGTATTTTATTGATTTTAGTCTTTTTGATCACATCCAGTGCACCATTTGATGTTTTGACATTTTGTATATACCACAGACCAGTGAGGAGTTCTGACATAAAACTGACATGACCTGTTTGTATTATACTGATGTCAGCGTCACGTCAATGTTTAGTCAGTGTCAGTGTCGATAATAATCCACATACTAGTTAACAGTTAAAGTTATCCGTAAACTCTGTCATTTTGAATTGCATTTATTAATTTTATTGCATTTATATAAAAACCTAAAAAAATAACAAACAACACAGGCAAATCACATTTCAAATCAATTTCAAAGTAACAAGTAAACTAGTCGAGAGGGTCATTGGATAAACATAACCTAAAAAACAGGGCGGTGTAAAATGTTTTGGCTTCTCATATTATCCGTGTTTTTGATATTTATTTACGCCGTATTTATTGTCTACACAAAAGACAAGAGACTCTCATACGGGAATTTAATCGGTAAACATGTAGTGGTTACTGGCGGTTCTAGCGGCATTGGTAAAGCGGCGGCGATCGAAGCCGGAAAACTTGGAGCCAATGTCACCGTCATTGGTCGAGACACCAAAAAACTTGAACAAGCTGTTGAAGAAATAAAATCAAAATGTCCTAATCTGGCTCAAAATCAAACTATCCAGTTTGCATCTTGTGATATTACTTCAGGCTATGAAAGAATCAATGAATGTTTTTCTCACTTAGAAGACAAAGTTGGTCCAATTTTCATGTTGGTTAACTGTGCCGGTGCATGCATTTGTGGCTTGTTTGAAGAGATGAAAATTGAAGATATTCATTCAATGATATCATTGAACTATCTGGGTAGTGCCCTACCTACTCGCTGGGTACTGCCTAAAATGAGACAAAGAGATGAAGGGATTGTTGTTTTTGTGGCTTCAGAAGCCGCTATGGTTGGTGAGTATTTCAATAACAATAGTGATTTCTAGTCACATCACTTATCATCATTTTAGCAATATATGTCTATAGGCAATAGAAAAACTAAGCTTAAAATGTTTGTAAGTCATTTCAGTTTGTTACAAGCACTACTACCTATTCCATCTTTTTCCTGACAAACACCTTAGTAAACTATAAGTTTTTTTTTTCTATGAATGACCTGTATAAATTGTAAAACAATGTTAAAAATAAAAAAAAAACATAGTTAATTTTATGCCCTTACAGATAGTGTTTAAATAGTAGTTATAGTGACAACTTCATTAGCATAAATGTCAACACACCAAACTGCCAATTGGAAGGTTCCGGGTTTGGTTCCCAGCCTGGGCAACATCTTTGTGCTTAACTAAATTTGTTGGCTGTCGGTCTGGGTGTTAAATATGTATGTAATGTATATGTAGTATATCAGTTGTGTTAGCTACCAGAATACAAACTAGAAAGAGTTCAGTATGGGGTTAACCAGCCGTGTGTGAAATGTGTCTTAAAATATAATATTGTTGGAGAGAAACTACCCTCATCTACCACGTGATGACGTCACAGCGACGAGTATAAAACGCCGAGCAGACTGGACATCGACACACTTTGCTTTCGGCTACCGTAGCGACAACATCGTCTCACTTTCTCACTGTTACTCTGCCCACTTTTCCATTTAATTGTTTTGATTAGTTGATTGTTTGTATAATTGTGTAAACCTTTGCTGTTGTTCGATAATTTGTTTGTAATTAAATAAAATCATGTTGTGTTCTGTTAGATTTGGGTTTTCTTTTTTCTAAATAGATTTTGGCCTTATTGCCAAAATCAGAAGTGGGATTCGAATTCAACGTATAAGCCTATCACTGACTTAAATTATTTTCGTGTTATTTGTCGCATACGGGGTTTAAAATGTCTGACCGCGAATATCGTCACAGCCGTCATGGCAGTCGACATGGTAGCCGTGAGCATCGTTCTAATAGACGCAGAGAGCGTACGCCTGATGGTGCTTTTCGGAGCGCCATGGAGGCGATCTTGTCACGTCTCACAGCATTAGAGGAGCGGTCAGCACGGCGACCCAGCCGATCTCCTGAGCAAAGAGTGCATCGCAGTCCACGTCGGTCAACTTCGCCATCACGACGTCGTCGCGTGGGCGCTTCTCCAGCTGCGGCGTCGTCGGGCGGGTCACCGCCAGTATTGGTACACGCCGCTGTACCGACATCAACACCACGGCCGACTAGTTCAGTCGCAGCGCTGCCTGCTGAGCTGGCGCGCGCCGTGCCAGCGGTGCCTAAGGAGTCACCGGACACCATGTTGGAGTTCAGCATGCCGACGCAGCGGGCTGATGCTGAGCTGGGTGCAACGACATCGGCGCACCGGGAGGTCACCGGGGCATCTCCGAGCTCCGCGCTGTCTTCGGGTACCGACCGCATTGTCGAGGCGATCCGGTCCATAGGAAGCGTGGTGAGATCTAACCAATCTTATTACATTTCTGTTTTCTTGTACCTTTTGCAAAAAGCCTGGACATACGGTTGAATCTTGCTTTGCCAAAATGAAAACAGTCTCGTAACATTCAAAAACGTAATTTTTGTCACGAAAGAGTAACTGCTGATGTGGCCGCTGAGGTCCTTGTTTACATTGATGATTTTCTGCTTTTAAGTGTACGACATTAGATAGCAGATTTGTTTTATTGAACCAAGTGTTGTCAGTATTAACTAAGACAGGCTTTTCCATAAGTGTACATTCTTGGCCACAGAAATTGAATACTTAAGTTGAACTATTAGTCAAGGTCAGGTACGACCGAGCTCTGGTAAAATTAAAGCGTTGACTGAATTACTGATCCCAAGAATGGTAAGCTAATGCGTCAATTGTTGGGCCTGTCAAGTTATTTTCAGTGGTATATTGCCAATTTTGTTTAAAAACTGTCTGTTTTGCGGCGTAGACTGCAGCACTCTGGCTGCGGCTATGCCGACAAATATGTGCAGGTAACGGCGTGCGGAGCACCGTCGGCAGCGGCCTGCCGAGCAGCGTCGGCAGCGGCCTGCCAAACAGCGTCGGCAGCGGCCTGCCGAGCAGCGTCGGCAGCGGCCTGCCGAGCAGCGTCGGCAGCGGCCTGCCGAGCAGCGTCGGCAGCCGAGCAGCGTCGGCAGCCGAGCACCGTCGGCAGCCGAGCACCGTCGGCAGCCGAGCACCGTCGGCAGCCGAGCACCGTCGGCAGCCGAGCACCGTCGGCAGCCGAGCACCGTCGGCAGCCGAGCACCGTCGGCAGCCGAGTAGCGTCGACAGCGGCGGCAGCGGCCTGCCGAGCACCGTGCCGAGCGGGGCTGGCGGTTGCAGCATTGTTTCGACATCATAGTTCTGCCTTACGGGGAACTATGGTGGGGCTGTATATCGGAAAAGGTTCCGTCAGCATTGTGTGGGCTGTATATCGGAAAATGTTCCGTCAGCATTTTGGGCTGTATATCGGAAAATGTTCCGTCAGCATTGTGGGCTGTATATCGGAAAATGTTCCGTCAGCATTGTGGGCTGTATATCGGAGAATGTTCCGTCAGCATTGTGGGCTGTATATCGGAAAATGTTCCGTCAGCATTGTGGGCTGTATATCGGAGAATGTTCCGTCAGCATTGTGAGCTGTATATCGGAAAATGTTCCGTCAGCATTATGTGGCTGTATATCGGAAAATGTTCCGTCAGCATTTTGGGCTGTATATCGGAAAATGTTCCGTCAGCATTTTGGGCTGTATATCGGAAAATGTTCCGTCAGCATTTCGACATCATGACCCGGTCATGGTGGGGCTGTATAGCGGTTCCCATAAGGATCCGTCAGCATCACGTATTTCGACATCATAACACGGTTATGGTGGGGCTGTATAGCGGTTCCCATATGGATCCGTCAGCATCGCGTATTTCGACATCATAACACGGTTATGGTGGGGCTGTATAGCGGTTCCCATAAGGATCCGTCAGCATCACGTATTTCGACATCATAACACGGTTATGGTGGGGCTGTATAGCGGTTCCCATAAGGATCCGTCAGCATCACGTATTTCGACATCATAACACGGTTATGGTGGGGCTGTATAGCGGTTCCCATAAGGATCCGTCAGCATCGCGTTGATTTTCTGTTTAATATGAACATGTTTCGTCATGACTGCAGCATGTCTAAACATGAGCTTATTAATTTGTACCTATCTTGCTTCTAACAATATGACACCGACAAATTGTTAGGAACAGGTCTGTTTCTCTTAAACATGATTTGAGCATTTGTGTTGTACTGTTCTCAGATTCTGATGACAAAGTCGAGGAGTTCACATAGAGATCCGAGGACGGATCTCCGTCAGGAGAGGCCGTGTTGGAGAGAAACTACCCTCATCTACCACGTGATGACGTCACAGCGACGAGTATAAAACGCCGAGCAGACTGGACATCGACACACTTTGCTTTCGGCTACCGTAGCGACAACATCGTCTCACTTTCTCACTGTTACTCTGCCCACTTTTCCATTTAATTGTTTTGATTAGTTGATTGTTTGTATAATTGTGTAAACCTTTGCTGTTGTTCGATAATTTGTTTGTAATTAAATAAAATCATGTTGTGTTCTGTTAGATTTGGGTTTTCTTTTTTCTAAATAGATTTTGGCCTTATTGCCAAAAATATATAAAATACATATTTTCCAGGTATTTATGGGTACAGTGCTTACAGTGCAGGCAAGTGGGCCGTGCGAGGTCTTGCTGAAGCTGTGAGCATGGAGCTAGTTGGTACCCGAGTGAGAACTATGATCTCTTACCCTCCTGACACAGACACACCCGGCTTGAAACAGGAAAATCAAACTAAACCTGAGGAAACTAAGCTTATTTCTGGCTCTGCTGGTTTACACTCTCCTGAAGATGTGGGGAAAGCCTTAATACATGATGCTTTGGTAAGTTTCCAAATTCATATTTTGTAAATGAAAATCTTAGTGTAGTACTTACTAATAAAGAATGGCAAAAAGCAGTGCAGAGCTGGGATGACTGTTGTACAAGAAGAGAGTTAATTTTGCATAATGAAAGGGCATATTCTTTTGCTTGCCTTGATAGCAACCACCCTCAAGTTGAAAAATCTGTTGAAAAACATCTAACAGTAGTATTCAAGCAATTTCCTTGAGAGCCAGTTATTCCGGACTAGGCAGGCTCCACCTTAGGCTTGAGTATTGCTAACTCATGTTGTTATGCATGGAATTTGATTCTAAACTGAATTTTAATTACATTCAATCAAACATTGTATACTGTTCATGTAAGGCATCTTAATATTTCCACATAGAAAACAATCACACTTACTTATTATTAAAAGTTGGATGAGTCCAATAGTTTCGGTGCTTTCCGAGGACCATCTTCAGGGGCGAGTGTTACACGCGGACCGTCGCCGACGAGATACGTGCGCATGGACTCATTCCAACTTTTAATAAAAATTAAGTGTGACTGTTTTCTATGTGGAAATACACTCAATTAAATATTTATTCCAATCCTAATAATTGAAATTTATGTACCTAAGCACTGGTCCATAACTATTATTCAATACAAAAACCAATTCTCTGAATCATAGGTACATGTGTTTAGATTTAAAGCTTTCAATACCTACCTAACAACATCTAATAATTAATTAATTATTTCCAGCATGGAAAAGCCTATTCAGTCTACAGCACAAGTGGCATGCTTCTCAACACAATGTATGGATTATCATTAGAAGGGGTTGGTCAGCTTTTGGCACAGATATTCTTGAATGGTATCTTCCGTGCCGTCATGGTTGGAATCTTTGTGTCATTCCATAATGTTGTCAGAGGTGAACTGAAGAAAAAATTGGTAAAGAAAAGTCAGTAAAGTATGTTTGCATGTTTAGTGATGGATGAGAGAAAGAATATAAATAATGTAATTTTGCGCTTCAAAAAAATATGCTTGAGCTACCATTTTATAAGAAGCTGGCATTGTCTGGTGATGTAACTAAGTCACAATGATTTGATAAGTAAACAAAGACTGTCATTCTTTACTGGCTGATTATAATTAATTAGAAAGGGATTAAGCCCCAATATAAATCAAGTTGCATTCAATTTGAAAACAAATTTTTGTAAACATTGAGTGCTAAAAATTCCATGTGCCTTGAGTAAGATACCTGTTTGGTAATGTTTGTAAAATATCTAATATGATTTTGTTGTATAATTAGCATAATAAGCATTCAGCATTGGAACTGGATAAATAATAACTTAGCCGGTCTTATCACGGAAAATAATAAGGAAACATTGCAAAATTCCTTGAAATTTTGGTAGTAACAAGTAGAAGTATGATTAAACAATATATATTTATGCTGTAAATGACATTTATATGTTGCGAATATATGATAGACAACTTCTTTCCACTAAAGCTATTAACATACCAAAATGTAGGTTTAATGTATACATACCAGCTTAAATTATTTTGTAATTTAATATTCCATAATGTTTCAATAATGCCTCATAGTTTGAATATCTTATACACATTATTTGGTGTTTTAAAGAAGTTATATTTAAAATTAAAAGCAATAAAAATGCATTATTTTCCACAAATTTATTTGTATTTTATTTATCAGTTGGGAGTTGGTGTACAGGGATTTTGTTCATATTGTAGTCTGAAGCCTCTACCAATATATCCCTCGTCAGATCTAAACCATATCACTATAGGGCCAGCACCTCTGTCTGAAACAATAAGAATTGATTTTACACAGTTTTCAGTATATTTTCAGCCCAATCATAAGTAATCGGCAAGTAAATCAAATTAAACTATTTAATGTTTTGATTAATTTCTTGTCGAAATCTCTTTTCTAGTCTTTCATTTATCCTATATTGAAATGACTCACAATGTTTCATAGTCATGAGAAAGGATCAATATTGAGATAAAGAATTAAGTAGCCATATTAAAAAAAAAATTATTACATCATTCTACTCTGTGGACAATAGAACAGCAGGGCTATTCTGGTAATCTTCAAATGCGTCCATCAATTTTGATCATTCTTGGGACCATTCCAAGAAAGTACTTTTCGAAGAAATTTGTCAAATCAGATGCATTCGAAGATTATCTGAATAGCCCGGTCTTAAATATAGTTTGATTGATTCATCCTACTTTATGCGGGGTTGATGAAACTTGATTAAAAATAACCTGTTTCCCCTTGCTCACTCATTTACTTATGCAAGTGAGAGGAAACAACTTCGAAATGTTTTCTTTATTGAAAAAAGTTATATAGAATGTATGCCACTTTCATCCATCTATCATCATACTTCCATCTATGTATATCAACACACTTCCATTGCCATGCCAGCGACCCAGGGCTGTACTGCGTTATTTCAAGGAGCTTTGTTGGTTGTCTGGTAAGGGGGAGGAATGCACAATACGCCTCTAGCGGGATACCAGTACAGGTATTATCACCCTTCTCTTTTAATTATAATTATATCATCACATTTGTTTACTCTTTTCCTAGTCGACTGACTACCTCGTTGACGCAATGGTTACCATGCCAGACTGCTAATCAGAAGGTTCCGGGTTCAATTCCCAGCTCGGCCAACATCTTTGTACCTAACTAAAATTTTTTGGCTGTGTATGTTTATGTAGTATATCAGTTGTGTTAGCTACCATAACACAAACTAGAAATGGTTCAGTATGGAGTTAACCAGCCGTGTGTGAAAGAAGAAAGTATAGTCATAATGGTCTTCTTTCACACAAACATCAATATTTTTTTTTATTTACCGGTCACAGGTGCATTGCGTGCAAAGTCCTGAAGCACAGAACCGTCATTAAGACGGTCCCCGCACAGTCTCGTCGCAGAAATGAGGAGCCAATCGCTGGGACAGTTGAATATTTCCACTCCCGCCTGCCCCGGGGGAATTACCGGTAGACCATCTGCAAAAATATACAACATGAAATAGAAAAAGGTAATAGGAAAAGGTAGGTTTGCCACTGGTTACTAGTAGTTAGTATGTATATATTTATCTCCCTAAGCCTGGTATTTAAGATACTAGTACTAGTCGCTACTGTCTATGATAATGGTCACTGCTAGCAGTGGCAATAGATTCAACAATCACTACTGAGCGACGTGAGAGTGGTTAAAAATCTTATATAAACAGACACATAATAAAATATGATACATACTTTAAATCTAGAGTAAATAGGTTCGTTCTAGGCAAGCGTGTTAAATCTCAGACCACAATTAAGCTTAACATCAGGCAAGCTGCGGTCATTTATGTGAGCCTATTCATCATGAAAAAAAAAAAAAGATCTTGTTTAGATATTATTGTTCTGTGTCCTTCAGAATATAAATTAAGATTTTAAACTACTGCAACATCGCTGAGCATAGTAATTCTTGTATCTATTGCCACAGTTAGCAGCGGCTGTTATCATAGGCAATGGTGACAGTTACCAGTGTCTTAAATACCACACTTGGAGTAATGTATATTTAAATAATGTTTCTTCATTACCTGTATCATAGTTGACAATCTGTAAATATCCTGCGTTTGAATATGTGACGCTGCAGCTGCCAGGTATTCTCTCTATGCACATTGCATAGTTCAGATTGTTCTACAATGTCAAAGAAAATAACAAGTTTGTTTAATTTAATTTTGTAGAATAATAGGTTCCAAAAATATATAAAATATAATTTGTCTATGTAGCTGCCGAACTTTCGCCTATAATATAGACAGCGCATGTAGCTAAGCTAGGCTATCTAAGGTGATCTGGCGCGATCTTATAGGTTAAGCAACGATCGATACCGACAGTCCTTGGATAGGTGACTATGCACAAGACTGTCCTTTAAAAAGTGGCATTTTATTTTAGGTGCTACCGTGGGTCGGATGAGACGTAAATTGTAGGTCTCAGCTTTTAGTACAAGCAGTTGTTAAACCAAGTTACTGGCCCTCGTACGGCTTGAGAAACTCGACTCCAGAGCTTAGCTACTCCTTCCAATTTATATCAAAAATAATCGTGTTGTAACTTACAAAGTAACCGGGGCTCCTTGAAATTGCTATCTCGGATTTGTCTCGATAGTTGAAAGATTCTACGTAGCCTTTAGGTTCAGTGTAATACTGGAGACAGCCCGGCGGAGCCGTCAACTCGTCTGATGATGTTAGTTGTGTTACCTGAAAGATGAAGATACTATTTTGTCTGGACCATTTTTAGGGGGTACACACTACATCCCCATCATCATCATCATCTTCATCACATACTAGTTGTTGGACGGCTAATTTTAAATTCTCGTTGAACTTGCCACATTACAATTTGGTATTTACTAATTTCAAAAATATTATAAAACAAGTCAAAATTATTCATGTCAAAAACATTTAAAGTTAGGAAAACCCGCCCATGACCGTACCTGGTGCAAAGGTGCCCATAACACTGGCTGCGTTTCCACGCTGAATAGCAATGTCTATCCTCTGCACCAAGTACGATCGAGAACGGGGATCCCCCGTCCTATCGACTAGTCTTCGCCCGAATTCAAAAATATCCATTTTTATATCGCCGTAATACAGGTAATCCCAAAAAAATAGTACTAGCAAAATTGTCAACTAGTTTACTGAAGAATAGTGCATCACAAGCCTATAATTGTCATTAGTCGCTAGGCTAACTATAACATATAACTTTAGGCGTCTATCAAGTTTAATTTAGCGAAATAACTTTGATCGCACAGAAATGCAAGAGTGTACATCATAGGATTCATAGGCGAATTTCCCCTGTAAGTACGAGTAAGTGGTTTTCTGGATACGAATACGAAAATATCTGATACAGTGTCCGACACGTCACTTAATATTTTAAATTACTAAAATTTGTAATTAGCCTACAAAGAGAAGTAGCCCATATTTTATCAAAAAATTTCAGACTATTTTATCATATGCTCATTGTAATTTGACCCACATTAATAGGGGCATGTCTCAAAGCGATAGCGGTATTAAGTACCATCCTACCACCTACTCGTAGATGCGCCAAAGTATCCGCTTGAAATAAGTTTAAATGTAGGTAACTTTTAAGTATACCTTTATAGAGAAAAGACGATTTTCTGGATTAGCAGTCTGGATTGATAAATAGATTGGTCCTTCTGATTCACCCACCTCTATGTAAGCTGCAAAAGAAATTCTCTATAAATACCTACCAGCGAACTACTAACTGTAGGTATTTTTTTTTAATCATACGTATTTCTAAAGAAATTAGTAATATAAAAATAATCAGGCACGTGACACCGTACCATAATTCATAAAAAAATACGTAATTAGTAGTTGTAAGTGTAAGTATTACTTGACAATTAATACTAATACAAAATACAAATACAAAAATGTTTATTACACAAGAATATGCTTTTAATATATATACGTAGAGGCTCTGCCTACTGCTTTAGCGGGAGCTGTGTTGCAGCAGTCAGTCTTCCCCAAACAAATAATTATAGTATAAACACTCATGAAATACATTGTTTTTTGTTTTTTTAGTTTGTTTTTTTAAATTGCTTAGTTGAATAGAATTCAATAGAATACTCCTTTTAGTATGTTGGATATTTCTTACCATGCTGCCCTGTATTAATCCCACATAATATTGGCATTACGTTATTAATATTCTGTCCGGAGACCACGAACTGATCCTCCTGACATATTCCGGCTGTTGGTGGTAACAACTGAAAAGTAAGACAAACATTGAACTATATTACTAGCGTAGTAGTATCTCAGTGAAGACAAATGAAATAATAATTGGCCAAGAGCGAGGTGGGCTCGCGTATGAAGGGTTCCGTACCATTGTTGTATGGGAACCCCCTTAAATATTATTTTATTAAGATTTTATAATATAATTTGATAGTTTATATACATTTATATATTTTGTGAAAATTTTAAGTATCTAGCAGCTACCGTTATTGATATATAGCAAAAAATTACGAAAAACCACGTTATTTGTTTGGGGACCCCCTTAACATTTTTATTTATTTTATTTTTAGTATTTGTTTTTAAAGCGGCACGGGAAATATATATATTGTGAAAGCTTCAGCTTCTAGCGGTTTCTGTGATACAGCCTGGAGAAAGACAGACAGACATTGGAGGCTTAGTAATCGGATCCCGTTTTTACCTTTTAGGTACGGAACCCTAAAAAGAATCGCATAATCTAATCTAAGCAAAGTAGGCTAGATTAAAATCTCTTTTCTAGTTTCAATGCCGGGAACCAGCCCAATTTACTGGAACTCGCAGAATTTACATACTGCTACTAGATAATACCGCAGTATAGTTCTTCGAATAGTAGACCTAGCGAACATAATTCTTAGAACATTGTTACCGTACCCAAATATTATGATTACATATCTCAACTAATACTTCACATATTCACAAAAATAAGTAATTTCGATACATTCTGCCGAATGTATCGAAATCAAACAAGTAGACAAAAAACTAGAATATAATGGAACCAGTATATCAAATTTCGACTAAATTTTACCTTTGATAATACGGCTTACGCGAGGACCAACATACACTCATAATATACCTACCGAGCTACGAACAGGAAAAGCAAATTTAGAGTCACTTCGGTCGCTTAATTAATTAACTTAGCTAAGGAACTCTTCTTACCTCAAATGTGGTGAAATCTAATCGAATCTGGATTATGTCTTCCGAAGATTTGCTCAGAACTACTGAGCAGGATAGTCGATCGCTGCTCGGAAGTGGATAGTCAGGGTTCGTGAACCACCCCATTGTGGCTGAGGATTTACTTTCGCACGGCATTAAAGCTGGAATTACGGAAGGAATATGTGGTTGTGGCATTTAAAGCTAGGAATTTTCGTAGGTCCTAATAACACATTAATTAGTTAAGTAGTCACAAGAGAATATGTATCTAATATAGTAATAAGTTAGTAAATAAATATGTATCTATTTTTATATCTCGACAGTTTATTTAGAGCTCTTAGCTGGCTGCCAAGTCATGGCCATGTCTTAGAAAAGCGCAAAAAGCCTAAAAAGCCTTTTTGCGCTTTAAACTTATGATGCCCAGAAGGAACCACTGCTGGCGATCGCGAGCGAAAATAAAAATAATAATATACGGAAAATAAAGTGGACATTTTCATACAGGAGACTGTCATCAATTTATATGGTTTTCTGTAATAATAATAATCATTTATTTTGAACCAATAGGATATACATACAAAGCAGATTAAATTATTCTATAATATTTACAAAGTATCCTTATATTTATGTCCTGAAAGAAAATGAGCGATGATGGTTTTCTGTGTAGGTATGAAGAACATTTCTCTTGGCTGTCAATGGAATGCATAGAGAAATTAACTTACTGACACAGCAGGTACCATATCCGTCCGCACAAGATCCCATACCAGTCCCTCCAGAAGATTGACATTCGTATTCGTGAAGGCATATCCCTTCTAAACCACTACTGGACACGCAGGCCTCATTATCAAACTCCACCACTTGAAACACTTCTAGAAATCTCGTCTTAGTTCCATTTGATCTGCGGTTTTTGCGAGAACAGGCTTCGGGACATCTTTTCCTTATTTTTTTGGTTCTATGGTTGATCATATTTGGACTTATTTGGTGATGATGATGAATTTTGTCCGATTTTCGATTAAAACGCCACGTGTTTGAATCTTCTGTTGAATAGCCATAGATTGGCCTGTCGATCGGTATTAGATTCATGTTCGAGTCTTGATCTGTTTTAAGTTGTTTTTGCTCCGGTTTGAAAGGTTTGTCTGTTTCTATAACGGTTGCGGAATACCACCGTTCGCTGTTTATCGATACTGCACATGAAATTAGTAAAAAGTGAGCAAACATTTCGTTAGGCATTTGTTCCGTTTACAAATGGACTAATGACCTAGATTTTCTGGTGCACGAAGCAGCAGGCAGTCCCGTGCTAAGGTGACAACTGACTTGACGATTGCTCGGTTTTGTGATAGCACCGTGACGATATATGAACAACCTATTAATTTGAGTAATTGCACACATTTGTTGGAACTTTCGCAATTTCTCTAGGTAAATGTCTACTACTGTGTTTAGAGGGCAGAAGACGGAACGCGGATGTGTATATTTTTGAGATCCTTATCACTTACTTATTACATTATCTACGTTACATACAATGTATATAAAACCTAAATAGTTATTTTAAATATTAGTTACTATTTCAGAAGGTAAATACGTAGAGACCCACTATGTCAAATTGCTGATATAAGTCTAGGTAGTTGATATAAATCTTTAAGTTCGTATATACGAGATTCTAGAGGTAGATTTTGCAACGGCCGTGTGTGCAAATAATCAGATCGGCCTATCTATAATGACTAGAGTCTAGGTTGACAGGTTTGGGTCACATGCCTAGACACCGCTAATGAATAAAAGACAAGCCGAGCCGCGCCCTTTCTAACAATCTGACATGTACTCGTAACATGACCATATGTATGGAAATGTGGCCATTATTATTTTAACACTAGCTGACCCGGCAAACGTTGTTTTGCCTTATTAATTAATGTGTTTTTGTTACGACCTCACATTAAAAACCTCAAAATTGTAGCCTATGTGTTATTCTGATGTATAAGCTATAGCCTATGTGTTATTCTGATGTATAAGCTATATTGTGGTAAAGTTTCATTCAAATCCATTTAGTAGTTTTTACGTGAAAGAGTAACAAACATCCATACATCCATACTTACAAACTTTCGCCTTTATAATAGTAATAGGATAACGTAAGATTAGCGAGTAGCTTAGTCAAATGGTTGCAGAGTTGTTTTTTATGCCACATGGTTTCTATCTCTCTATAAACTCAGTTATAGATTTCACTAACAGAAAGAACATTAATAGCGAAATGGCCGTACATCGATGAGTAAATATATATATATGTCATCCGCAAACCTACGCTTGCCCATAGCTTGAGGAACGTAGTTTAGAGTACAGTCAAGATAGTCCATATAATTACCTACCTAGGTACATTTTTCGTGTACTTTGTCTTAATTATGTTGGAGATAAACAATCATTGATTACTAGAGTAATGTAAGTATTATCAAGGCAGTCCTACAAGTAGGTTTGTTGACCTACTTTTCAATTCAACAGGGTGTTAAAATATGTATGTAATGCCATTGAAACACGAGGCAGTATTAAATTCTAATCGATGTTGTAAGTAAAAAAGTAAATGGATTAAATCAAATCAATTAGTGATTGTAAAGCCGTTTGTACGTACCTATCATATTAGCAAATTTACAATCTTAGGACAAATTGTATGGGTACTTATTATTATACAAGCTTTTTACTAAGTTTCATTGTACGAGTGTGTATGTTTGTTCGGGTCAAATCTTATAAGCTAAACCTACTTTCCGTTGTCCGATTGCATTCTTTGGTACACTTATGTCTTACAAAGAGCTAGAAAAGATTAAATACATAGGTATTTAATCTATTCTAGCTTTCAAGATTCAGATTCAGAACTCAGTCGTTACTTTGCGGAAATCCAATGTAGATGGAAGAAAAACTGAAATAGTCATAAGCACACCAACAAAATCATAAGCATTTATAACATTTGTAAGATTTTAATAGATTGGCAAAGAACCCTATCAGCAAACTTTAAATTCACCGCATACGAGGGCCTAACGACTCATTATTTGAGTTACATTTGCAATCTCACCCTGCGAAGTTGACGCACTTGGTCTACTTTAGGACGAATATTGTTATGCCTCGGCATATGTGTACCGCAGCAATTTATTGCAATTATTGCTCAGGCGAGGTTACTAGGTAAGGCACCGACTTACATTGAGAAATGATTGGTGGGTAAACCCTTATTCCTTAATCTATGGCCCTAATCTAAGATGCCACCGATATCTGACGCTCATCCACACTTAGTATAAGTATATAGTGTTTGTATATAAGGCTTTCACGGCAATACTAATTAGGTATAGGTATGCTAATAACTCGCCTCGCCCAAGTCCCGTATTAAAAGTAGCCATTGTGATATTTCAGACCATAAATTGAAACCAGAAATTGGTTCGGCTGGTTGACTGTTAAGAAGTAACAGACACACGTAATAGTACACGCCTTTATAATGTTAAGTCCGTATTAGGTAGTTATTCCTATTCCTGACAAATAAATTACAAATAGCAACTATGCTTTCTTTGTTTCTAAGGATTTTTTAAATAAATATCTGAAAAGCAAGTTATTGTAGCTAATAATTTCATTATTACTTATTACATAACCCAAATAACAATAGTAGAGGTTCACTTTGAGAGTTTCAGGTTGCGCCTACGCATAAAATCTACGCTACTTAACAATATGCCTATACAGAGCCATATGTGCTTTGCTTACCCAAAATGAGGGCTGTTATTATCAGTAGTACAAAAATCACTTAGTTCAGACCATCAATATAATAAGAGCTTGATATTATTCACATATGTAAATACTCTTTGAACAAGAACTTTATACATCAGCAGAAAAGTATACAAAATAATAGCTACAAACTTCTTTCAGCGAATCATTTACTACAGGCTTCTGTGTTTATTTGCCTAACTATGTAGGTACTTTGTATACTGCGAACTGCGAAGATTTGAAACTGTCTTCCTGAGAAGTACAATTTGCGGGTCTTCAAATCTAGAGTAAATACGTTCCTTCTAGACAAGCGTGTTAAATGTCAAACCATAGTAAAACTTAACATCGGTCAAACGAGAGCCTATTAATCTAAAAAAAATATCTCCTAGTCGAAGAACCTGACAGGTTGACACATAAAAAGATTGTTAGTACAGATGCACCAAAAACATTTCATTTATTTAACTATAAACATAAACTTGCAGCATTTTAGCCAAACTTATGTTAATTATATTACTAACTAAAACTAGTACATGTACTTATTACAATTAACATAACAATAAAATTATTAAACAAAAACAAGACAATAATCAAATATAATATAAATCCCATTCATCCCTCATTCACTCTTTCATCACCTTTCAACCACTTACAGATTGTTATTTTTTCTGTTTGCGTTAATTACCAGTAACTCTGAATAAGTATAATGAATGCTCATACATAATGTTACAATCGCTTTATTACACATGTCCTAGGCTACCAAGTATACCTAACACTAGATGTAGGGTTATTTATATGTGCACTAGGACTTGTATATAAGCCTGACCGCGCCCGTCATTTGTTACAGTCGTGAGTAGCTTTCGGCTTACAAACATGATCATTAAAGTAAGTGCTTTATTCTAAAATATATTTCTTAAACATAAGCCTGTTGCCATTTAACGTATCCAAAAATGGTGAAATTCTGTCGATTTTAGATCTGATAGATCTAACATCGTCAGAATTCGAATCGGAATAATTAATAAATATAATAATTATAATAATTTTAGTTACAAGCTATTCATTAGCTTTCATTGTTTGAATTTATGTTCTTATGCTAAATTAGACCCACTCCCTGTTGTTATATTAAACAAGAATGTTATGATAAAAAAACATTTTTCGTTCATTTAGTTTCATTAGGTTAGTTAAAACTATTTGGTAACTAAATATATCGATAGGAATACGATCGTCATACTTATAAGCACATTATTTTACCCCTAGTAGTAAGTACTTGGCCCTAAAATATACTATATTATAGTTTTTTTTCGCTCGAATTCAATATATGATATATATCATTGTACCTACTCTACAATACCTCTTCTCTAATATAGCGCTCTCCTTTTAGAAAGAGGTTCTCATTTCGATTGTATGTAGCTTATTTTATATTTATTCTTTATTCATATCTTTTACTCTTTCTGTTTACATAAACTAACTACAATATGTATTTGTTCCCCTATTTCCCAGGTATTTCTCCTAGTGTGCGTGGCGGCGGCCCATGGCGGAGGTCTACTGGCCCCGTACGCGTATGGCGGTTACTATGGCAACCCTTACAGCTCCTACCCGGCCCAGCCAGCCCTGGCTTCCCACTCCACCAACACTTACAGATCACCTTTCAATTTAGGACAGGTATTATTTTTTAAATTATAATTATCTTTCTATAAAGTGATCGAAATAATCGCGACCGTGAGCCAGCCATGCCGAGTACTAGCTTAGAGCGACTCACCGCCAGCCGTGAAAACTCACTATTGCTTTTTAATATAAACATCGTAATTCTTCGTATGAGATACGTGGGTTTTCTGGATGTTTGTTTTTGCTCACCTTACTTAGTACTTCCGTTTGAATACTCTGGTTTAAAAATTAAAATTTCACTCAAAGGGCGACTGCCTCATTGGTCTAGTACTCTTCAGACTTCAAAGCGCGAGGTCTCGGGTTCGAATCCCGCGGTGAGACAGACACCTCCCGACAATCTGTATCACCGATGTTAAAATAAAATGTATTTAGTAGATACTAAATACATTACGTATATAGGTAGTGATGTTACAATAAAATGTATTTATTATATACGTAGGATTAGTGAAACCCTAATCCCTATTGTGTACCTAATATTTCCAGGTGTCAACCTACTCTAAAGCCCTCGACACACCGTTCTCAAGCGTGCGCAAGTCTGACATCCGTGTGAGCAACCCAGGCGTGGCTGTCGGTTACGGAGGCTACGCGGCCTACAGACCTGCTTTGGCCGCGCCTCTTGTCTCCCACGTCGGTGTGGCGGCACCTTTAGGATACGCAGCGCCTGTTGCTAAAGTAAGTGCTCATTTATTACTTGATTTGACGACCTCGTTAGCGTAATGGTCACCATGCCGGACTGCCAATCAGAAGATTCTGGGTTCGATTCCCGGCACGACCAACATCTTTGTGTTGAACTAAATTTGTTGGTGTCGGTCTAGGTGTTAAATATGTATCTATATAAAATATGTATATGTAGTATATCAGTTGTGTTAGCAACCATAATACGAACTAGAAATGGTTCAGTATGGGGTTTACCAGCCGTGTGTGAAATGTGTCCTAATATTGAAAAAAAAAATAAGGGTTATCATTTTCGAGCGTATGTATTACGGAGACTACGAGGGCAAAATACATGCCTCCGCTGGCGGGATAGTCCTACTGCGTGTCACGTCGGTGTGGCTGCACCTTTAGGATACGCTGCGCCTTTTGCTAAAGTAAGTACTTATTTCTTACCCAACTGCAAATAAAGGCTAAGCTAAAGTCAGTCGCCTGGCCTAAGGCTAAAGTCAGTCTTATGGAGCGATGACGGTCTGCCTCCATTAACAAAGAGATATCTCCCCGGACAGATGGTGTCTGGAGACGGCCGTCCGACGGTCAGCCATGTAGCTAGGACCAGTCGTTTGCGCGATGTAGGTAAATGCCGCTTGTGCGATTCAGAACGAGCGTTCTATTGGTAGCGGGAGGTGAAGTGTGACAGAGACGCCACAATCTTAAGAGATCACCATGACACTCCCATAATAAGTGTTTAATTATTTTTTTACTCCTTACAGTTAAGCATTTGACATATTTTCATTAGCAGGGCGCGTATTCACACGAGCTAATGATACTATGGCCTAAGTGGAGCATACCTAGTCTCAAGTCTAATAACTCTCTCAAGAAGACTGCCGAAACACACTGTTAGGCGACAGATTTTATTATATATTTATACTTATTATATATTATTATGTAAGGGGAATGTTACATTTACGAAATGTTAGATATAATGATGCCTTATTCCAGGTGGCGACCGCTGGTGGTCTTCTTGGAGTGGCGTACTCAGCCGCGCCCGCTGTCTCACACATGTCTTACACCAACGGCCTCGGTCTCGCATACGCCTGGTAAAATGGTCATTAAAAAAGTTCGTTGTTAGTTTATAAAAGCAAAGATTCCTCCTAATTTATTACCTGCTAGTTGTAACATAATTTATTTTACTTTTGTAATAAATGTGTAGCTTTGAAACAGTATTTTATTTACTCGAACCAGGTACTTATTTGTCCATGATGGTACCTCAGACTACAGTTATTCCTGTAGTCTGAGGATGGTACATAGTTCCAGAAGCATCTTTGCAACAGTTTAATACTAACGGCCCTACGCGATCATCAAACCTATACATAGGTTGGTGTAGTCGGTTCTTGGATATAGGTGACCAAATACTGATAGTTACAATCAGGACGTTAGTCTCATTACAGCATTCATATAACTACGACTGGGGCTCTTACAATAATTCCCTATTCCAATACAAAAACTCTTTATTGCACACAGAAACAAAAAATAATTTACGAAAAGTGGCTAGGTGGCTTAAAGACTAGACATCAGAACAGAAACTTCAAATCATTCATAATAATCGACTACAATACCAATAATGCAACTAACAACATTTTAGCTATCCCTATTCAGAATGATTCACTGTCAAATAAAATGTATCTATTAATGTCATGTGTCAGTTCAATATCCGTCAATTCATTTTTAATTTTCCTTTTGTTTGTCGAAGTTGTAAATCAAAAGTGAATTAAAATTACCTGTGTTTATATTAAGCTTGTAGTTAATTGTGTACTAGTTGTAATTACCCTCGGCCTAGATAGAAGTTCGGTGTTTATTCACGTCGCGCTACGTGAAGTGATAAGAGACAGTTGTTTGGCGACTGTTCTCTGTGCCATTTACCGCCCGCCTGCTGAGAAGTGCAGGTGAAAGGATATTATTTGCACCAAGAATAGTATAATTATTTGGAGAACATGTCTGATAGTGGAGAGAGTGACATTAACTGGACATTCTATAAGGACCGGCCGGAATGGAGCGATGTGACGCCCGTGAAAGAAGATGACGGACCTAACCCAGTTGTTGTGATCATGCATTCTGAGAAATGTGAGTCCCTCTTAGTGCTGCTAAATGAGTGGTAATTAGGTAGTTACTATATGCAGCTTGAAAAATATAATTGAAATAATATACTTACGTAAACTTATGTCCATGTGGGCTTTACATGACTTTTTAAATACTTAATAAGTAGTCTTAAAGATTCATTAGATGTTTCAAAATGCAATAGTCAGCCAGATAGTCCCATTTATTCAATAATAAATAAATCGCAGTATACTCCATACTTACTTATACAACATAAAGGATAGGTATGATAACTAAGTTGTTAAATATTTTTTTATTGATTTTTTCAGTTGAAGATGTGTATGACTACTTCAGAGGAGTTTTAAAAAACAATGAGAAGTCTGAAAGAGTTCTTGGATTAACTAAAGATGCAGTTGAACTCAATGCTGCTAACTATACAGTATGGCAATACAGGTATTAACAGCACATTTTTATAATATATTATTTATACTAGCTGACCCGGCAAACGTTGTTTTGCCTTATTAATTATTTTTATTCTAGTTTCTAGACAAATTCTAGTATAATTAAAATGTTACTTACTTATTATAAGTGTGTATGGTATATGCGTGAAATGGGTATGGAGCGCCATGAACAAACGTTAAGGGAATATAAAAGTAACAATCGCCAAAAAATATTATGTTCAATCATATCTATTTAATAGTGTTTATTTTAACAAACATTAATTTGTTCTTCTTAGATGGCACCGACGCCAAGAATACAGGATAAATACAAATTGAAAATAGCATGTTTATAAGTTAATCAAATAAAGTCTTCGATAGTACTTATGTATAGGCATAAAATTATTTTTCACTTTTTAGATACAGTTAGAATTTATAAATGTAGGTATGATTTTGAAGTCTGTTATTTGTATAAAACAATTTCATTGTAAATTTTTTAAGGTTAGTAGGTAATGATATTTTTCTAAAGTTTTAGGTATTCAAAATTTTTTAGCGATTCCATTTGAGCCGTTACCAAACAAATTACATAATATTGGTAGTGTCATAAGCTATGACCCAAAACGTCGTAGGACCAATTGCGAGCGAAGCGAGCCCTATGCGAGCGTAGCGAGCTATGCGCGAGCGTAGCGAGCTATGCGCGAGCGAAGCGAGCGCGAAATATTTTGGCATATTTGATCGAGCCGCTTGAGCATAAAGATGTCCAAAGCAGAACAAATTACATAATATTTGTAGTGTCGTAAGCTATGACCCAAAACGTCCTAGGAGCAATCGCGAGCGAAGCGAGCCGGATCCGAGCGCAGCGAGTGCGAAAATTTTTAGCATATTTTTTCGAGCCGTTTGAGCATAAAGAAGTTCGAAGCAGAACAAATAACATAATATTTGTAGTGTCGTGAGTTATGATCCAAATCTCTCTAGGACCAATCGCGTTCGAAGCGAGCCGGACGCGAGCGTAGCGAGCTATGCGCGAGCAAAGCGAGCGCGAAATTTTTTAGCATATTTGTTCGAGCCGTTTGAGCATAAAGAAGTCCAAAACAGAACAAATTACATAATATTTGTAGTGTCGTAAGCTATGACCCAAAACGTCGTAGGACCAATCGCGAGCGAAGCGAGCCGGACGCGAGCGCAGCGAGCTATGCGCGAGCGAAGCGAGCGCGAAAATTTTTAGCATATTTGTTCGAGCCGTTTGAGCATAAAGAAGTCCAAAACAGAACAAATTACATAATATTTGTAGTGTCATCATCATATTTGTTGAAATTTTTTTGCTCATACGTTCGGGGTCAAGTTTATTAGTACATCAAATTTTATAGCTTCTTCTACGTAAGAACTAAGTGATCAAGTAATGTTGTCAAGAGTTTTTCAAGCCCCTGCCTTAGTTTAACGACTGTTTGTGCTAAGAGGACCTACAATTTAACGTATAATCCGATCCACAGTAGCGCACAGATGAAAATACATTTTTTTACAACAGTCATGTGCTGGAGAGGTTATGCAATAAAGCGACTTACACGCGAGTGGAGCCGCGGTTAAGTTAATAAGAGAGTTACATTGATATAGCAAAATGATAATTGTTAACAATACTACTACATACGATACATAAACAATAACGAAGATCGAAATTTGTGTAAACAGTGAGAGAAGTCTGTGAAGAAGAATTTTGTGAGTAAAACAGGAGACCGACTTCGGTCTATGGCATAGTGTGGCATTTCACTCACCAGTAAAGGCGCGGCAAATTTTAAGTATTTAAGATTGGTAATAATCATAAGCATAAATATATCAGGTTAAATTTTGTTAGTTATTTTCTTAAAAAAAAAAGGATTTTTACTTGAAATACAGTTAGATACTATGTTTGATCAGTTATCAAGCGAGATGAAAAATGAATAAAATACTAAAATGGCCATAAAAAATAGGGAATGATGATAAAAAAGTAAAAAAATTAGGGTTGTTTTTTTTTAATGCCACTTAATACAAAAATAAAATGAAAAAATTCGTCGAAAAATTTAAAAAAAAAATGTTTAAGGGTGATCAACCCTTATCACTTAGGGGTATAAAAAATAGATGATAGTAGCCGATTCTCTGACCTACTGAATACGTAGGTATATAAAATTTGGTAAAGATCAGTCAAACCGTTTCGGAGGAGTGCGTTAACAAACACTGTGACACGGAAATTTACTAAAATGGCCATAAAAAATAGGTATTGATGATAAAAAAGTTAAAAATTAGGGTTGTATGTATTTTTTAATGCCACTTTATACAAAAAAAAAATAATTCGTCGAAAAATGAAAAAAAATATTCAAGGGTGATCAACCCTTATCACTTAGGGGTATAAAAAATCGATAGTAGCCAATTCTCAGACCTACTGAATACGTTTAAAAAATTTGGTAAAGATTAGTCAATCCGTTTCGGAGGTGTACGGCAACAAACACTGTGACACAGAAATTTACTAAAATGGCCATAAAAAAATAGGGGTTGATGATAAAAAAGTAAAAATTTAGGGTTGTATGTATTTTTTAATGCCACTTTATATAAAATTCAAATAAAATAAATTCATCGAAAAAATAAAAAAATATGTTTAAGGGTGAACAACCCTTATCACTTAGGGGTAAAAACGTTTCACGTTGGCCGATTCTCATACCTACTGAATACGCATATGAAATTTGGTAATGATCAGTCAAGCCGTTTCGGAGGAGTTCGGTAACAAACACTGTGACACGGAAATTTTATATACAAGATTATATCAGCGCTATGTACAATCTTTGAAGTACTTGGATGTTTACTTATGTACTTAACAGATAAAAAGATGTTATATCTATTTAACTAAATTGAACTTTTCTGTCTACATTGATTCTAAAAAGAAGTGTTTTTTAGATCCTTACTTAATAATAGTTGGAAGTAACTATTGTCTAGGCTGTAAGTGGCCATGAAACCAATGTAAATTGCTAAATAATGTAAAATGTAATGCAACAGATAAAGGCTAGAGTATTTTTGCTTGTATAAACTTGCCTTAACTGTTATCTACCAATGTTAAAACTTTGTAGTTGAATTTCCATCATTTGAAGTTAAACATTTTAATAACAATTTAAATGTGTTTGTGTTAGAATGTAGTTTAGTAAAAATACCAATTAGTTTAAAAAAAAATACCAATTGCAAGTTGGGCTTGCACATGAAGGGTTCTCTACCATTGTTGTTTGGGAGCCCCCCTTAAATATTAATTTTATTATAGTTTTTTTTTAAATTAAATACATAATTAAATATTCTGTGAATGTTTAGAGAGTCTATCAAATGTTGCTATAATATAGATAAAGATAAAGCAAAAAAATGCTTAAAAATTGTTTGTTGTATGACAGCCCTCTTAAATATTAATTAATATTTATTTTATAATTGGACGTAATTAAACGGAAAGGATCCATACCACACAGTGTTAGTTTCGAGATATTCAAGTTTTAAGTTCAGATCGTGTTTCTTCTTTAATTCTCCACTTTAACTTGCTGTAGTTGGTTTTAACTAATGGATAAACATATAGATTTTTATTTTATTAGTATCTAGTCCGACATTATGACATATTTTTCGAGATATTAGCAAAAATATGACAATGGATCCTTTTCGTTAAAATACAATTTCCAAAGGTTAGAGTAATAAACATATTTATCCATAAGGATCCAAGTTTAAAAATAAACCTAAAACACCTAAATAAAATATAATACAAGGAATTCTGACAGATTTATATTCGGTTAAATGAAACTTCGTATATAGCAATTAATATATCTTTAATTTTCAATCACTACTACCTACTGTCATTTACTATTTTACTTAGTATAAATCTTGAAAGTTAAAATTAAATCAATATTTTTATTAAAAGGCATAAATGACTTATAAAAATAATAGATATCATAAAAATCAAACAATATATCTATTCTTAAAATTAAGGAAAACCTGTATTGTTGGCTTAAACATTATCATCAGTCTCATCTTCGATAGGAAAATCAATCCCATCCCCATATCCATCAACATCATCAATAATATTTTTGTTTCCTTTCAGCGATTTATAAAAAGCTAGACAGTCTTTTGGTATTAAATCAAACATTGATTTGAGGTCATCCAATTTAACCTGCGGAATCTCTTTACCATTGGGCCATAACAAAGTTAAATCTTCATCCGAAATTTCTAAAGATTTTTGTTTAAGTCTTTTTTCGATATTTAGCTCCTGAAACTCTTCACTTTCTGTTGTTTTCATAAATATAGAGTACGGCTTTTCTTTCTCGATCAATATTTCTTTAGTTTTTAGCCAATTAATTTTATTCTTAGTAACACAAACCTTTCTGTTAACTATCTTTTTCTCTATTTTATTACTGCTTAGAAAATCTGTTGTCTTCATTCTATAAACTTCTAATGGTATCTTTTTTTTGCAGCTTTTCATAACATTGATGTATTCTTCAGCGGTATAAATTCTATCATGGTATTTTAATTGACTTTCGATTTTGGAAAAGTCGGTATCGTTAGGAAGAAATGTGTGGCCTGATTCTAAATACTTTAGTCTTATAGTTTTGAGAGTGGCGTGGGAATTTAGCACAGATTTCATCATAAAAACTATTTTTATGTTTCTGTTTTGTCCCCCACAGCAATCGCTCCATAATAGATCCATGGCACATGGATCGTTATCGATATTTACCAAGTCAGTTTTGTTAATGATTTCGAATAAAACGAAAACGATCCATGTCACATGGATTGTTTTCGTTAAATTATATCTTTAGAAATTACATTTATCCATGTACTTTGGATCGTTTTACCAACATGTGATTTAGTAAATATGATTTTATCAATAACAATCCATGTAGCTTGGAACGATATCTTTAAAAAAAATTATGACCCGCAATACATGTGGGTTGGTAACGTATAATCATTTTAACACGATGTATTGGAATTTTACTTGGATTGTTTTTTTGTTATTAAAGTTTTGACTACAAAGAGTGTTTTGGTATACATAACTCATTTTCGCCCATAGTGTGGCTTGGATCCTTTCCGTTTAATTACGTCCAATTTATTTTGATGGGTAGTAAAATGTACTATTTAACTAAATATTTTTAAATACATTTATTGAAGTGGCTGTGTGTTACCATTATGATATAGAACAAAATAACATAACAAAATATGTTTGTTATATGGGGACCCCATTAATATTTTTATTTATAGTATTTTTGTTGAAGTGGCAAGGGAAATACATAACTTGTAAATATTGTTATCCCAATTTCTGATATACTGTCTGGTGACAGACAGTGGAAGCTTAATAATAGAGACCCATGTTTACCTTTTAGGTTTGGAAAATGATAGCAAAATTTTAGGTTTTTAAAAATATGAGTAGATACAGTTGCTTTTCTACAAATATAGATCTGCATTGGAACAGAGACCTAAATTTGTGGTTGAGATGAGACTATGCACCAAGGGGTGATGCAATTTTATTTATTTGGTATATTTATATTAAAGATGCAGAATTCTTAAAATTTTAATTTGGCCCTGTGTTAACTTTACTTTTAAGTGTTTCAATTTAATCTGATGTTACTTTTTACATATATATTAGGACAAATTTCACACCCATACCGAATTTAGTTAATCACAAAAATGTTTGCTGTGCTGGGAATCGAACCCGGTGCCCTTTGGCTTGCAGTCAGTCATTGTAACCATTACGCCAAACGAGGTTGCCTTTTATTACCTCATCACTCTGATTTTGTGAGAAAAATGTTAACATTTCCAACCACAAAGATAAAAGGAGAATATTATCTACTACTATGGTTATAATAACATTGCATTTAAATTCCATTGTGGTTATTACTATCAATTTGTGTTTTTACTCACTAAAAAGGTACATAGTAACAATAATTTATGTAAAATGAGTTATTGCAGAGTTCAAATTCAAAGTCAAATACATGTAATGCTTTATTATTTTTACATTATATATGGTCTTATACATTTCACAACAGTAAGTATATCATAATAGAATGAAGAGATAGTATGCTTATAATGATAATGTGTCCGGAGTTTTTTTTCTGTTTAGAAGCAAGGACAGCGCAGTCAGGCGAGCTACCGCCTCACATTCCAAAGATCCTGGGTTAATCCTTGCCAATGAGCTTGACCTTATAGTGAAGGAAAACATTGTGAGGAAACCAAAGCATGCTAGTACAGTATTTTCTAGTACTCGCCGGACTAGCAACCACCCTCAAGTTGAAAAGTCTGTCACCAAACTATCGAAACACACCACTTTGGTGTGACAGCCTCCTTAAGAGCCAGTTACTCTAGCCTAGGCAAGCTCCACCATAGAAATAGTAGTGTCACTAACTAATATAGTCACACACCCTGCTGGCCAAATGCCTAGCTGCAAGGAGTAAAACAAAAATTACAAGACTATTGAAATTATGATACTTCTACGAACTTCTTAAATCTCCATTCTTATATATTTCAGGAGAGAAGTTTTAAAATGTCTGAATGCAGATCTGAGAGCAGAGCTGGACTATGTGGAGTCTGTAATAAAGCAATCTCCTAAAAACTACCAGGTAATATCTTTTTTAACCCCCAAAAGGGGGGTTTTATACACCACAAAATGGTGAATTACATATTTTTTCACAATTCCCTCGTATGGCTATCATATCAAAGAGTTGATAAAAAAATTAAAATTAAAATTTATCATTATGTATACTGCTAGTCAGGAGCTAGCAGTGAAAAAAAAACGGCTGTCACCACAAAAGTTCTGTCTGGGGTTTTCTAAATGTTTAATTTATACTTGTTACTTTAGTTCTAGTCTTTGCACATAGTACAACAAAGCGTGAAAAGACTAGCCAGACAGCACCTTTGTGGTATACATCATCAATGCCAAATCAGCTGCAATTATACCCCATATTATTTTGATGACATATCTCAGTGCACCACTAAACTGTCCTTTTCATCCAAATTAGGTATATAAAACTCTGTGGAAAATTAAATCCTAACATATTATAATAATGAATGTCTGTGTCTATGTTACATATACAATAACAATTTAAAACTTTGTTTAATTTTAATTACCAAATTAAATTACTGTCTGAAACGAGAGTTATGTTTTAGATGAAATGTGAAGGTCATAAGGTATCAAGTAAATACTTTATGCCGCCAGTTTATAAAATTAATTTGAATCTTTAATTTCGAAGTCACCCAAGTCGTTCCTAAAAAACCTCTAAGACTCATTTGAATATCTGTTTAAACCAGGAAGTAAATTTTGAGAAGTATTCACCACATATTTTTTCTAAACAATATCTCTATGTCAAACAGAGTAATGATGATAACAGAGAGATATGAAGCCTAACTTAACAAAGCAAATATTGCTTATCTATTCAATGTTCTAAGTAATAAATAAAATAAACACACAAGTGTAAATCCAGTAGTAAAAAACAGTAGTTTTAATGGTGAACATATTTTATTCCTTAAAAATAAAATTCACAGCCAAATAATGTGTCTTTGCTATTTTATTACAGATCTTAGCCCTAGCGAACTGTGGCTATGGCCTAAGCCCTAAGGTATAGAATGCCTAGTAGGACTGTCAAGGGAACAACCGTTACATGTAGCTATTTTCGTAATGACTATTATGAGATCTGGTTCCTTTTAGGTAAATGGGATCCCCCGTAACGCGGCACCGCTTATCATCAGTTGAATTGTGGTCAAGCACAACCTGATTTAGTGTGATAAACTTTTCTATTGTTTGTCTAATATAAATTACACAATCTTATACATGCTGTGGGGTGCAGATGCGCGGAGGCTAGTAGAAGAACTTGGGCAAAGACTAGTGGATAGGACAGGGTATCCCCGTTCACGATTGTACTTGGTGCAGAGGATAGCCAATGCTATTCAGCATGAAAACGCAGCCAGTGTTATGGGCACCTTTTACATGGTCATGGGCGGGTTTTCCTAACATTAAATGTGTTTGACATGTATAATTTTTATTATATTTATATGTTTAATACAATCTAATAAAAAAAAAAATCTATTTAAAAAAATATAAATCTTATACATCTATTTATATAAAGATCATGATTCATATTTTTTCATAGTCAAGATATTTTTTATTATATTATCAAAGTGTAAAACTTGTAAGTTACAAAGGAACTTGAGTCAGGAGAGCAATAAAAATAAAGTAACTAATTATACAATTCAAACTTTTTCAGGTTTGGCACCATCGTCGCGTCTTAGTGGAATGGCTCCAAGACCCGTCCATGGAATTGGAGCTCACCGGCGATGCGCTGATGCAAGATCCCAAGAACTATCACGCGTGGCAGCATAGACAATGGGCTATCAAGACATTTGGGTAAGCTTCCCTTATTTTATCTTAACATTTTTCCCACTAGATGCTAAATAGAAATGTCTGTTTATATGCCTGTTTCTATACCCATTTCACCTTATCTACTGTCAATTCTCTCTAATTCACATCCTTTTCCACAAAAACATAATATATTCATTTTTATCATATTAGTGGTTTGATATGCTTGACAAATGTGTGAATTAACTACATAACAATTACTAATTGTGTATTACCATTTACCATAATCCCAAGCCTATTTGGTTATTTAAAAAAAGAAATCATTTCACTTGACCACATTAGGTGAATATGACATAAACATGCTTGCTTAAAAAATTCATGCTTTAGCACTTATGTAGAAGAAAAAGGTAAGAAACTGAATTTAATTATCTTTGAACATTTTTTTTTTATTTCAAACGTAATGTCATAACAAATTTACTGCATGCTTAATTTTTTTTTTACTTGCATAAATATTATTCATATTTTTTAATAATTAATTTCCAGGTTGTACGAGAAAGAAATGGAGTTCGTCGATCATTTGCTCACAGATGATGTACGCAACAACTCGGCATGGAATCAGAGGTACTTTGTATTGAACAACCACCTTGGATGGTCCGACCTTAATGTACAGAGGGAAATACACTATGCGCTAGAAAAGATCAAATTCGTGAAGAACAACGAAAGCGCTTGGAACTACCTCAGAGGGGTAATGCTACACGACAAGAGAGGACTTCATGGTAACGCCGTAGTCACATCATTCTGCGAAGATTTATACAAAAACAAATGCAGGTCTCCGTACCTTCTCGCTTTTGTCATAGACATATGTGAAGAAGCCATCAAAAATGGTGAGGTGAATTGTCTACAGAACCCCACTAGAGCTATTGAACTCTGTCAGGCGCTAGCGACGAAGTACGATAAAATAAGATGCAAGTACTGGAATTATCTGAGCGATAAATTCAAGAAGTACCAGGAGGAGGAGCAAAGTAAAGAGGTTGAGAACGGTGAACAGTGATTTTAATCCAGGCAGAATTGCTAGATAAGAAATTACACACAGTTTTTTTTTATATTGCGCAAATGTAAATAGCCAATAAAATAAACAGGAATTAATATATGTTAAAAGACAAAAGGATTGCTTTTAAATATTATATTTTACCCGTGAAAGTTTTTTTTTAAACTCATCATCATGAAATACTTACGCGTTCGCTCTTATTATCTGTCTACAAACATTTGTTTAATCTTCTGCTTAAGGTGGCCCGTTCTGATCACCTTTGTTAACTGAGCTACAGACAATATTGTGTAATAATAAAAAGCAATTGACTTATATATGTATATTTATTTATAGGGATAATTTATGTAAAGCTTATGTTTGCCTTATATTTACTAGGGTGGTGTAGTTTTAGAGGGTTCTCTTTCGGGTTCTTTTGGTGCAGATAAGCTGATATGTTTGTGCACGTTTGATCTCAAAGCTCGGGCGGTCACTTCACACGAACAGTCCCTGTCTGGATTTAGAGCATTCAACAGACTGGAAGGCTTTGGGACCCGCGGTGGCGTCGGCTGAAAGCATTCAGAAAGTCATTTGTTTATTATTATCACTAACCCGTGTCCATCAAGTCCTTCCGCTTCTCGTATCTAAGACAATGGCAACTGGCGTCATTCCAAATGATGATTGCCGCTGATATAAGTGGCAATAGATGCAAAAATCCGCTGAGCATAGTCTGTCATATCACATATCTTGCTTTCTCCACTGATAGCAGTGGTATTATCATTTGGAGTAACGCCAGTTACCAGGGTCCTAGACACGAGATTTGAAGTGTTGGTCGTAGGCTACACGACTGTGAATGTTGTGCTGTGATTTTGATGCTTTCGGACGTAAAGAATTAGCCCCCTATTAAACATTTGAACATACACTGTGTAAATGAGCAGAGTCAGCAAAATATCTCTTGAGTTGTGTGCCTTTGAGTAGTCAAAATATCTTTCTGTCGATATGTTTGTATGGATGTCGGTATTCGCGTATAGCTCGCAGATATGAACTTGATAGAGCTTGATATATATCACATATAGATCAAACATGTTTTTTGTGCTGGTGATTTAGTAGTTCCCACAAAAGGTGGCGGAGTTTACTGCGACTCCGGCGACCTTTACCTGCGGATTATTATTACTTTAAGTAGAATAATTGAGTACTTCACTCTTACAAGGTATTGTGAATATAAGCTAAATAAGACATAATTTAATTATGCCATGAAGTTTCAGTATCACAATGACTTGAGTTAAACTTGTGCTCGTGAGATTTACGGTTTGGAGAACTATACCAGACCTACTTATAACAAAGTACCATAATCAGATAGATAAAACACAGATAAACATAAAATTGGTTATTTGCCTCAGGCCATGGTGGAGGGGTACAGTCCTGATGGTATCTGGACGTTGTCCTCTTTTCTGAAGAATCTTTCCTCGGACTCATAGTAGTGTACTCGTAGTGTGATTGTGACTGAATAATCCGATTTGCTTACATGGTGGCATAATTTGCACAATATTTCATATACCTACGCAATTTTTACATTTTCGGATCGTATGTTTTATTTTGGATTGTGCCTAATTAGAACCACTGGAATGAAAATATCTGTAAAACGTCAAAAAATATTTTTATTGGAGTCATGTTAGATAATTACTTTAAATTTAGCTGAAATTTTGAAAAGAAAATTGCCGAAATCAATGATCTGACAGCTATTGTCTGGCATATGCCAGCAAAAATTGAGAAGACGCTGAAAAATATAGTTTTTATGACAGTTAGAATATCGTTTCCTGCTCTGTGGTATTAAATGACAGAATGATAGCCCAGAGAACCCAGAACATTGTTTTCTTCAAAAATGAAAAATGTAATCTCTAATCTATATTATTAAAATAATGATGCAAGCCTTAGACTAAAATACATTTCAAGCACCATACAGTATTCACAAACCAAACTATGAGTTAATTTAAAGTTTGAAGTCCCCACGCAGGAGTAAGCCGGTAGAAGATGTTGTGGCCTGCTGCTACAAAGAATGATCCCGCGCCTTCCACTTGGGAACCAGTCGAGCTCACAGCTCTGAAGCGGAAATTAGCCTCACTGTCCTGCCATTTTTGCAATTGCATCACGGCTAGTCGCGGCGTCGCAAACGCTAATCCCAAAGCGGTCTCCTTCGAAGACAATCTTAACGACAAGAATATTCATGTCGGAAACACTTTACGATCCTTCGACAGGTGCACTCAAGCCGATATCTTAAAAGACCACTCGCTCGAATTCCAACACAAGAATAATACTAGTACTACGTGCCCAAGTTGTTACGTCACGATGAACCTCTTACGCGCAGGAAAACTCTTCAAGATTCTTAAAGATGAAGAGTCTGAAATTGCTGCCGACACTTGCGATAAGTCTACTGAAAAAAACACTGAATACGTTGAGAAAACAACTTCGTTTACGACAAGTCCTTACGACCATTACGATGTTTGTCGAATAGTGACCTATAGTGACACGTCCTTGAGTGAAGATATGAAGTGCTTGCCGTATGTAAAGTTTTGGGATGTTAGTTGGAGCAACGATATTAAGGCATTGGTATCGCCACCGTGTGTTTGTCGAGACGAACTAATTGAGTCTATCCGGCCAACACCTTTATAAATATATTCTTAAAATGTATTACATGCTCGTACCTAATAAGTTCCAATAGAGACAACACCTAATTTATATGCTTTTTAGTAAATATTGTTTTATTACCGCCTAACTAGTATTCGTTCTGAACCAATCTATCGAATACCTTCCAAAATGTGTGGAATAAGTATTTTTCTCTTTGTAATAAAATAAAACAAGATATATTTTTTTAATTTTTTATAAGACAAACACAAACAAAATAGTACTAGTACTGTGACTAGGTTTACAACTTTTTAATTTTTTTAACGTTTTTAACGTTGATGGCCAAGCCAAACCAAAACAGTAATAACTTTTCTATGAATGAGATATTACTCAAATTATTCTGCATACATATATCATTAATTTAATTTGTTACTAACGCTCACAATATTAAATCTTTATGTGTCTACTATTGTGTTGCTAATAAAGACATTTGAATTGTATGTAATAAACTAAATACAAGTAAATATTTTCATGTACCAAATATTTACATTTGTATGAACAAGTACCTAAATTATGTAAAGTATTGAATTTATAGGAATAATTTTTTTTGTACATTTTTATCAACATTAGCCTTCTTTTAATGTTCTCTTAAATTATAATTCTTAGGTAAGAGTAAACAAGCTTTGCTAGTCTTGTCTCAATTATGAAATTATTTTGCCGCGTAGTGTTTTATGAATCTCGCCGATGGATCAGTGACTTGTACCCACTTGGGCATCCAGTAATATGGGGTAAAGTTATGTTGTCCGGGGTAGGACTTCTCAAAAATGTGGCGATAGTATTTAGCCTCAGTCGTCGCAGGTTGTACCCCAGAGTACTGAGTGTTATCTTCTGGTAATCTTTCCGCTATTATTTCTGCGATTGTAGTAAATAAAGACTTCTTTACAGAAGCTACGCCATCGCTGAAAGCTTCCTTGTGCCGCCATAGGATGGAATCGGGTAATAGCCCGCTCTTTGCGAAGCTGTTACGAAGCAAATGTTTTTCGACTCCGTTTTGAGGCTGACGCATCTTTTTATCCATCGCAAGGTAGTGATGTGTGAATTGTATGTCGAGGAATGGAACGCGGAGCTCCAAACTCCAAGCGCTTGTAGTTCTGTCGGCTCGGAGACCATCGTACAAGTAAATGTCTGAAAGGAGACGTATGCTTTCTTCATGAGCGGCAGATTCTGACGGCGCATCTCTGAAATAGATGTATCCTTGTGCCAACTCGTCTGCCCCTTCTCCGCTAAACACGACCGTCGTATTTGTGTTCTCCTTGATGTATTTTGCTAGAAGGTACATGGGTAAACTTGCGCGAATGGTTGTGATGTCATAGGATTCCAGATGATAAATCACATTGTCCAATGCTTCCTTGACATCATTTTCGTCGAATTTGATTGCATGGTGGTCTGTGCCAAGGTAATCGGCTACACTTTGAGCTGCGACCAAATCTGGAGAGTCCCCCATTCCGATCGCGAATGTTTGTATTTGGTAAGGCAATTTCTGTTCCTTTGCCAGCTTGACTACCAACGCAGCGATGAGAGAAGAATCAAGTCCACCACTGAGGAGACATCCAATACGCCGATCAGACATAAGCCGTTTCCGGCACGCTGCTTCGAGCAAGTGCGCAATTTTCTCTGTTGCGTTCATTTCGCTTAATATTTTTTCTTCTACGAAAGGAATGAATCTCGGCGCATATCCGGGTGTAAAGTATTGTTCTGTAAAGTCATGTTTCACTTTACCATCGTCCAGCATACTCCAGACCTGCAAATGGCCGGGAGGAAACTGTCCCAGCGTAGATTTTTTACTTGCCGTTTGTTTGAGCCCAATTAAACCTTTAGCTTCGGAGCAGATGCCCATTACCCCATTCGCTTCATCTTTGAGGATGTAAAGTGGACGTACACCATAAGGATCACGGGCTATACAAATTTTCTTCTTTTCTCCGTCAACAAGACAAAACGCGAAGACGCCATCGAGGTTTTTAACGGCATCTGAGATTCCCATTTGGTGGTAAGCATGAATGATGGCCTCAACGTCGCATTTAGTTTCATATTCATAGTTACGTTCCGCTTGAAGCCGCTTGAAGTTGTAGATTTCCCCGTTGCATATGAGGTTGGTTTTAGGGAAGCAGTGGAGACGCATGGGCTGCATTCCGTGTAGGCTGTCCACTATGGTCAGTCGTTGGAAACCAAATAACGTCAGCGGTTCCCGTGCGTCGTTCTCTATCCGCCACGCGTCGGGGCCGCGGTGTTTTATTGCTGAGAAGCATTTTATACAAACTGCAGATAAACCGCCGTCTATTCCAAATGTAGCCCATATGCCGCACATTATGATCTGAAAAGCGAAAAAAAAAAAAATTAATTATCTAAGTGCCTACATAACACGTAACTCGAACGGCGGCGATAAGTGTTGATATGTTGATAGTTCTACAATTCTTTTTAAGTACAGTTCCTTATCTATGTAGGTATATGAAATAATATGCAGTACAAGTATAAATAAAAAATGAAAACTTCCGACTCAATTTGTAGTCGTTGGCCTTCTTGGATTTGATATGTATCTTACTGAATGTATTCTACTAACCAAATCCTTTCATTTGATATATATTTTTAACAACCCATATGCAGTTGTGAAAAAATACGTCATCCGCCATTTTATGTCGGCGGCCATATTGGATTTATCCCAAACGAACTAAATCTAAATCGGCTCGTCAGTTCGTGAGCCACGAAGCGACAACAGACACACGTCAAACTTAACACCCCGTCGTTTTTTCGTCGGGGGTTGAAAATGTAACTTTAAATAGTTGCCCAGCTTTACACTTATTTTCCTGACAATGAAAGAAACTTGTCTAGCAAAGTTATATATAATATTTTATATATTATTTTATTATATAGGTACGAATGAATGAAATGGAGAGTGATATTTCATCATACTTTTTTAGGTTTAAAATAAACATTTTAGGTACCTATTCGTGTCACCCGACTCTTCTAATTAATCGCTAAGACAGTAATTATTATAACAATTTCTTTGTTCCTGTAAAATATTTCGTTTAGTAGGTAAATATAAAAATAGCTTGTGCTAAACAATTTTATTTTACAAGTACTGTTCCTGGAATTTGCTTATTTTTTCAATCTTGCGACGGACTGCTTAGGTATCATTAATTGAAACCTAAGCGTATCAAATGCTATTTGCCAAGGTTGTTTAGATATTATTAATTTAAATACCTAGTTGCAAAATCAAAATAAATAGCTCTCTGAACCGAATTGTATTACATTTAATGAAAAGAACACATGAATAAAGTAGAGTAAAATTTAACTATTTAAAGCGCTTTAATTATTGAACTAGTGAAGATTAAAATCATTGTAAATATGTAATAATATATAAAAATACAAACCTGAAGTAATAACCTCCTCGACCTTCGATTTCAATTTGCTTTGCCGGTGCCACGCTTACGGTGACAACTAAAACTGAAACGTTTTGACAGTCGCTGTCACATTTACCGCCTCCTGTCATGATCACAGACAAAATCGACTAATATACTATAGTACCTATTACAATGTAGTGGATTTTATTTAGTTTTTGGAGAGGTGGAGTTATCTCTAGTAGCTTTGACGGATTTTGGCGCCAATTTTGTATAACAAAGTTACGAAATTGGCGCCAAATTTTTTGAAAACCGTTTTTATTTGAATAATAATTATTTGGAAAATAAAATTTATAATATTATACCACAGCAAAAGAGAAATATGCATTGTAGAGCTGTAAAGACGTGTAATATGTTAGCTTGAAACTAATATTACACTTTAATTTAACAGTTACTGTATGATATGCGCTCTATGTATACGTTCATAAGTAAGCTTATGAACGTATACATAGTATATTTCCTTGTTATACTATAATATAACAAGGAAATACCATAGTCTATCATTAAATTGCCATTAGACTAAAGTCTATCGTATCGCTCTAAGTTGAAGTCACTATCTATCAAATTGCTCCCTCGACGCTTTTCGCAGGATCAATTGGCGCCTCGAGCTATCGAAAATGCCATTAGAGTACAAACGAGAGTCATTTGTTTCTACTTCTTTCAACATTCTATAGACGAAAATATTTTTCGTGTATATTGAAGTGTCTATAAAGATTTGTAGGGCAACCGAAAATCTGATCATCTTTTATGCAAAATCTTATTATTATGGTCTAGGTGTATATTAACTAAGTAATAATAAATGTATTGTGTTTTTATTTCTTTTGTATTTTGACAGATAGTTTCTTTTTAACTTACTTACCTAATGTCAGCAAGCGATGACACCGCTATCACCCGTGGTAATCGAGATCATAGTAAAGCTCTGCGATACAGGTTTAAACTAGTAACACGCACTCGCCAAAGCGGTTACCTACCATTTATAAGTTTTAATCATTGGTTTAGCTTCTCTGTAATCATTTATTTTTTGGAAATAAATAATTTTGTTCTTGTATTTTTTGTTTGTAATTTTGGTATTTTGACTTGTAAATTGTAAATAAGAATAAAAGAAGATATATTACATTTAATCTCTATATGGTTATCCGGTAGGTACATAAGTGAACGCGTTGCTGAAAGAACAAACAATCGCAGGTATAAATTAATCTGCATTATATATAACGTATGCACAAACTCGTATCATACAGCAGTGGTAGGTACTGTACCTACCATTATTTAAACGGCCGTCTCTATCGTTGTAATCCATGCATAAATCATTGCTACAAATCTGCTCAGTACTCATTCACCAAACATTGCTATCCCTGCGAATTGAGATAAGTCATTGGACCGAGTAACAACGTATACCAGTAGGTTCTTAGCCGCTCAAACAGCTGCTTATTTTCATCTTGATAAAGTTCATTTTTAAGCAATCCAAAACCATTCTAGGATAGAGAGTTGGTGTTAGAGGATTAAAATCCGAAATTTTGTTATCTTTACGCAGAATATTGTTTGACTACTATGTATTTTGTCGACTATTTAGCGGTCCCAAAGCCTCATTTGCATTATTTTAGATTTCATTATAGTAGTTAGAGTACCTAAATTGGTCGCGTTGCACCCGAAATTAAATCTCCAAAATTGATATACATACTTACAGGGCTACTAGGCATTCTTCACTTTATCCACGCATTCGCTAAATTCGTGGGTTTCTGGGGAGGAAAATAAAAGTTTCATTGTGGAGGTCCACTAAAATACTAGATGTAGGTACTGATGGTCACTAAATCGGCTAGTTAATTTTTTTATATACATATATTTTGATGTTTCCTTTGTTTATCCTGGTTTTGTTTTCAGATCGTAGAGGAATTACAGTAAATATTTTAGCAACTTATCGTCTATCTACTAACATTAATTTTAAAGTAACGCATGAGAACAGGTTTTAAATCATTAGGTTGTGGTTAACAATACTAAATGTTAAACTAACTGTTAAGGGTTATACTAATAATCTCGAGTACTATTTAAAGTTTGGTGGGCCTACTATGTATCTGAGATATTATTTTAAAATTGTTTTGCACAAAATGTTAGGTACAGAATGGAATTATTCCATTCTGAATAAAGTTTATTCAATAAACTATGATTGCTTGTATGTATTCGTTATTGTTTGTACAAGACGTTGCAACTCAAAGACAGACTTATCTAAAGAATAATTTTATTTTGCTTGCATTATTTGTAAAATCTCTCATTGAATATGAAATGCGTCTACAATTTGTTGAACTAAAAGGATATGATTTTTTTTATTGAATTAAATTGTCTACTTCAATCTTACTAATATTAGGTATAAATACGAAAGTGTGAGAGTGTGTACATTTGTTACTTCTTAAGACCCTTTTTTTTTTTTTTTAATTTACGCATGCCCACCACACCCGGGGAGGTGAGTGGGGTATGTCGGGCTCGATGCCAGAAGGACATCACTACCGACTAAAACCTCACGATGGCCTCCTCACCGGAAAGGGCGGGGTGAGGTTCCGCTTCTCGCATTAACCCACCACCCCGCCCACCTCGGCTAGCCTGAGAGAGACTCCTCCTCAGGGGATGACTCCCCTTGCAGTGCACGTAGTGCACCGCAACCACCTCGGGGACCGTGAGTGCAATGGACGCCAGACAACCCCAGTCCGACGTCCTAGGTCCCCCGTGACGGGTCAGGTCTGTGGCCCCGTCACATGCCACTACGGCCGCAGAGAATAGGGAAAGTGGTAGTCTCCGGTTACCACTCCCTTCTCCCTGCGGCCCCACCGCGTCCGCCATCAACGGTGGCGACCCCGTCGAGGCCGCGGCAGGTAGGAAGAGCGGCGCACCGTAATACCGACACTTCTCTTCTGCCGCGGCCCCACACCTTCAGCTGCGGTGCCTCCCAAACCACACCGCAGCCCGCCTCAGTTGCGAAACCCCCCCGAAACGAGGTTCCGCAACCTACTGGTGCCACTCCATCTAGAACTTGCGTACAGGGATTACAAGTCTAGGGAGTGGCCCGCCTCAGGGATCCTCTTCGCTTCACCGTGGGTGACCAGGCCACGGTTACTGAGCCCCCCCGCCTCGACAATGCGGGGCCCCACGGGGGGGTACTTCTTAAGACCCTGGTTTAGCACATAGACTTTTTATCCTGGATTAAGACGGGTAAAACCGCGGGGCGCGGCTATAAAAAATAAATTTATCAATCTAAAATTGATTTACCTGTCACACTAAGATATAGTTTGAGCTCGGAATAATTGAAACATGCTTATACAGAAACTGAAAACATATACAAAACTTTCAATAGTGGTGAGTATGTGTAAACAAGCAAGTTATATTCACGACTTTGGATAATTCGTTTACAATCCGCTGTATTTATTAAAACTAAACCAGGCAACCATCTAGGAGGTTACCTACACAAAAATACAAAGTAATAAGGCAAAAGCTTTCGAGGTTGTCTTTAGTACATCTAAGCAACTCTTGTTCCAAGCTTCTAGGAGATCCAAAAAAATGGCCTAAATTATGTTTCGTTGCGGGTTAAAAAATAGATGCAGATTTTTTCGAGACGTCTAATGTTCAGAACAAAGTTGATTAGTTTAGGTTTACTATGGCTGGGCAGCAAGTAACAAGGGTCTCGCGTAAGATCAAAACTGTTGATTAAAGGTATCAAAGGTTACTTCTTCCGATAAGATCTAAAAATCTAAATAATATAAATATTTATAGAAACACGAGTAAGCGCCTAAGCTTATATGCTAATTGAGATGATATGCTTCTTCTAAACTGTTTCCTTAAATAGTGTCCGTGTCCGATTCACGACCATATTATAAAGACTAAAATTTTCAGACACTTTGACAAATATTAAAAACAAATTGTGTGTTCCTCAGATGCCTACTCAGTTCTTCCCCTTTCTCGGAAATGAACTATTTTTACCTATCCTTTGTACATTTGTACAAAAAGAAATGAGAATGCTTTTTTTTTCTATAAGTCTTTGTATATTTGTGATATCTTTAAAATATATGTCTTATCTTCTACATACAGTAAAGTTATAATTTATACTTAATGTGCTTGATTCTGTTTATCCGCGGTTTCGGATGTTATTGTAGACTTCGTGAGCCGTTCCTGCAGCCCCAATACCACCAAGTCCTGTTCTCTGTAAAAAAAAAAACAATATTTTAGTCTTTTATTCGTAAACTGACTGTATTGAGAAGTTAATAAATGATTCACCTATCGTACAAATCGGATATATAGAGGTTATTTAAAATTAACAATAACACCAACTACCGAACTGATACTAGAGGTAAAACAATTTGAAAAACTGAATAAAAATAAAAAAGGGAAAAATATAACAAACGAGCTGCGCCTCACATTAATGCGAGATAAAAAGTAGCTTATCTGTTAATTAAGGGTTTAAACTCTCTCCCACCTAATTTCGTCGAAGTCAGTTCGATCATTTGACCGTGAGAAAGTAACAAACATACACACTAACAAGGTAGGTAGTAAGATGAAACCTAAATCAACATGACATTGCATGACTTTTAGTGGTCATATGTACGAGTAGATATGAATAATATGAGGTTTATTAACGGTTAAAGCTAAAACATTAGATAAGCTCAACAAAAGTAAACAAACAAATAAAAAACATTGATTGATATTATATTGGTACTTACAATAACTTTTCCACCCTTCTTAATAGCGTTTACAGGAACCTTTGCCTCTACTCCAAAGAGCATGGCAATAGCAAGAAAGGCAAAGAAGAAAATATTGAAAAACTTCATTTTGATTCAATATTTTGTTTTGAACTACTAGTAGGTAGGTATAATAGAAGAAGCTCCTATTGCTTGTCGTTGAATGATGTCTAACAGTTCTCGCTTTGTCTTTTATACCAAAAAATAAACTCAGATTTTACCTTCTTGGAAGTATTCTTTGCCGTTTTTAAAAACCATCTTATTGTTATGCGTGAAGGTGGTTACTTTACGCTTTGGGAAATTCCACGATATACGTTTGGTGGTCGCTAATTAATTCCTTGTGGAACGCTGGATACCGTGCGCGTAGCTTAAGTATTGTACGTGACTAAGCTATAAACTACATAACTACGACGATCCAAATAGGTACTTCAGTATAATAAAGTTATCATATACATACATAATCGTGACGCTAAACGACAATTTGTAATATGCGGTTAGATGCTAGAATTAACTGTTGAAGACCCATGGAAACTAACTAAGAAGATTATGATAACAAAGCGACAGGTACCTAGTTTATGTAAGCCCGTGCCTAAATAGGCCAATTCAATAAAGTAAAAAAAAAAACTTACAACTTTCTAGTAAATATCTAATTAAAACATAAACAAAGACAAAGTACACTGGACTAACATACGAGTATAAATATTTAGATATAACCCAATCTCTAAAAAGACTACATATTATATCGAATTGGGTTTTACGATAAGTAGCCGTTCCGAGCTCAATTTAACTTTAGATCCAATATTTGACACAACAAAATCACAAGCAGAAAATTACCAACAAAATCTCACACGCTCTACTAGGTTTTATTAATGAATATCATAAAAGTCTAAGCAGAGCAGAGGAGGAGGAATACGCCGAAATTCTTTACTTATCAGAAACCTATAAGGCTTTGCTATACAAATAGCTATATATGTATATAATATACAGGTGTGATCGTTATAACGAGCACAGCTCGAGAGCCGTGCAAGGTAGTATAGGTCGTAGGTACCTAAATTAATTTCTAACGAGCTAGCTTACTAGAGATGTGTACTCACTTAAAAAACAGATAAGAGGAGATAATGACTTCTGAGGTAACTTACCTCCCAATAAGCGTTTTGCGTAGGTATCTGGTATAGATACTACCTACATAAACTTTTTATTTGTCAAATATTTACATAAAATAGATAATGATATTATACAGACATTTTGCAACCGGTTGGCAGCCTTATAGCTAAAAACGATCTCATACCGGCAACTGTCGGAAACAAATTAAAAAGTAAAAGGAAATACAGAGAGCCTAATGCAGAAACAATTTTAAATACACATCCTATCTCAAAATAATTGGTAAGTTTTTTGCCATCACTTTATAAATACACAATAATATTAAACACATGTTTTAACACGCACTTTGAGGCCTTATCGCTATTAATTAACTCATCTAACTTACGGAAGGAAATTAAAAACTGGAAGAAAATACAGGAGTGCAATAAAGACACGATATTAAAATACAGGCCCTATGTCAATAAAATATTTCGTAAGTTGTTAGCATTAGCATCACTGCATACTTTTGTTTCAAAGTAAAAGAGCTGTGATAATAAATAAATAATAAATATAATATGTTATACTGTACAGTAGCCAATAATATTTTAGTGATAAGTAGTTTTGTAATAGTCACAAATATTGTTAAGACACTGTCTAGTTTGCCTTGGAGCAAAGCTAGCCAGTGCCTCTTGCTACGCTTTATTACAACAGGGTACATGTAACATAGATTTATGTCATACATGTGTTGCAAGATAATAAATAAACTATAAACTTTGAACATGATGACGTCAACTTAGATAAACTCTTCTTATTATCTTCATTCTTTACTCTGACCGTGATGATAAACCGTTTCTCAAAATACGCATGTTCTTATTAGGTAGGTACTATCCCTTGTTTAAACAGATCGTGTAAAGTCCCGGGCACGAGAGATATGGGTATAAAACGCATATAAATAAAGTTTTTTATCATTTTGAAGACGAACCTTGCATATTGATCATACTTTGAGAAAAATTTAAATAGTGCCAACTCGTAGAATATATAATTACTCAAAATGAAATTAAGTGTGGTGTTCTCTATTGTAATAGTGTTAGTGGCACTTTTAGGTAGTAACACTGAAGCGGGCAAAATTCCCGTGAAAGTAATACAGAAGGCTGGGAAAGCAATCGTGAGTGTTAAATTAAAATATTTATTTAGTATTTAAGCTAGAGTTATTGCTTTTGAATCCGTCAATGAAAAATAAATATTAGGTCGCAACGAAATTAATTGTGATATCTATCTAATCCCTTTTAGTTATTTAATTATAAATTGAATTGTTTTAAATAACTTTCAACAAAGCTTTCAAATAAAATGTTCTGGAAATTTGTGAAAATAACAATCAATTTCTTTAGTCACTCTGCCACGAGTATAGAACTTTTTGTATAGAATAATAGCTGGTCTCATGTCGCGAATTGTAATTGGTTGAAAGACAACCAGCTGTCTAGATATGTACTAGAGCCATTATTATAACTTATCAGTGAACTTTTTTAGCTAAACTAGGTCAGTGTAAAACAGACCTTTTTCGTCTCTAGACTAGACGATGTTTCTTTTACAGTGTATAAAATAAGATAAACTAAAATAAAATAACATTGTCTGTACCTATGTACAGAAGGTGCTCTTGACATTTATATTTTTGAAGGCAGCGTTGTACTTTTATCTTCACAAGTTTTCCCTAAAGCCTGAAATAAAAAGGTACAAAAGGCAAAAAACTTCGAATTTGCCAGGAATTTTCCTACATTTATTGCAAATGGACAGGTACGGTTGGCAAAAAATCATTTATCGTTTTCCTTTTGGAACGTTTAGTTCTAGTTCCTTGCGCGGGAAATTGTGCTCCTTTATTGCCGTGGTTATTGTGTTCATTTCAATTGACAAGTTCTTTGTTGTGATTTTTATTTTTGACGTATTTTGATGAGATTTTTGGTGTACCCAAATAATATTATTTTGACATGACTAAAATTGCTACAAACTAAAAGTAGCTTTATATCTTCTCTAGTTTGTATAATTAAATATCTACATAGTATTATGTTATTATCTTACTTGTATGTAATTAATTACAATTACAAGATTACTGTATATGCATTTTTCGATGTTATCTATGCTCTTGAGTCTACCTAGTAGTAAAGTCACGACCCTCAGTAATGGGATATACGACTAAACAGGAAAAATTAAAAAAGCACTTTTGTTAGCACTTTTTGATTAGATAAATAGGTAAATATTTAAATAAGAATTCGATAATTCTGTAATTCATGTGTGCTGAATGTTTTCTTTATCTTCACACGGCGTTTTTTTTTCTCTGTCCGTACCGCCAATGACGATCAAAGGTATTGTTATACATACCTACCCAGCGTAACAATAGATTTTATTTTCAGGGCAACACTCTGCGAGCGTTGAATATAGCTAGTACTGTTCACGACGTCGCAAGTGCCTTCAAAGGTAAAAGAAAGAAGCACTAGCCAGAGTAATTAGAAGAGCCTCTACTGAACTTCTACTAGGTAAGTGGTTTTAAGTTTTACAGTGAATAGCATACTATATAATTATTAGTTTAGGAGAGTAGTCAATTCATATGAAATTTTAAACGTTTCACGATTTTTTTTGGTTGTTACTGTGGTTGCTGGTGTGATAGAGGGTTGTGTGCCTCGTGCGCTTATTCCTAGTAATTCAATGAACTAGTAAAATGCGCTTTTATCCCGGGATAACGCGGTTAACATCGCGGGCGCTGCTAGTCTCTTATATATATTTTTTAAATAAATAAATAGTAGAATTAATTTCTCACACGGCTGGATAGCCCTATACTAAACCATTTCTAGCCTGTATTATGATTGCTAACACAACTGATATACATACATCCATACTTTATATCAATACTATATTTAACACCCAGATCGACAGTCAACAAATTTAGTTCATCACCAAGAATTTGGCCTTGCCCGGAATCGAACCCGAGACTCTGGCTGGCAGTCTGGCATGGTAACCATTACGCCAACCAGGTCGTCGAGTCGCATAAATCTATATAATGCATAAATCGTAAGATAAATAAATCTTCATCGTTTCCATGACATTATTCTAAAACTGTTCATTTTACTTTGAAATCTCCTTACCCTATCCGTAAGCAAAGTTGCCAAGCCATGATTGTACACAACGTATTCAAAATACGAGGGTTTAATGATCCCTATCCACATTGTTCGCAGAATACATTTTATTTTCAAGACGAAAATGAAATGAATGAAGGTTTTGCTTTTATTTGCTAAAAGAGGGTCTTTAGTCGTTATATAAATCTGCTCCTTATGTGTGGTATGTTTATAATTTGGTTTAAATACGTACGATTTATATAGCTGAATAATGTTTACTCTGCAAAATATAAGTAATATTTTCACAGCATACATGTGTTAATCTATACTATAAGACTCTTTGTCCTGACTCATTCATTCATCTATAGACAACGCAGAGCCCAAACGGCTGGTCCTAGGGTTCTGAAATTTGGAGGGTGTATTTGTTTTAGTACGTAGACGCGTACTAAGAACGGATTTTTGGAAATTCCACCCCTAAGGGGGTGGAAGGGGGTAAAACAGTTTGTATGAAACTTCTTTGTTTTTGAACATCTAGCAATGAAATTTGGAATTTGTATAGTTTATATAAAATTAAAAATAATGGTATCAAGATTTTTTACCAGGGGTGAACTAAGGGTTTGTAATGGGGGGTGAAAGTTTGTATGGAAAATTCTTTATTTATCAAGTTAAAGTGTTGAAAGTTGTTATGGTAGTAGATTATTAAATGGTTAAATTAAAATTATATTTTTTTTTTGCCAGGGGTGCATTAAGGGGGATGTCATTGGGGTTGAAAGTTAAAAATGAAAGTTTTGTGTTTTTGAACTTAGAGGTGTAAAATTTGGAGTGTGAATATATTTTAGTACTTAGGCGTGTACTAAGAATAGATTTTTGGAAATTCTACCCTTAAGGGGGTGAAAGGGGGTAAAACAGTTTGCATGAACCTTCTTTGTTTTTGAACTTCCTGCAATGAAATTTGGTATATGTATAGTTTATGTAAATTTAAAAATAATGGTATCAAGTTTTTTTGCCAGGGGTAAACTAAGGGTTTGTAATGGGGGGTGAAAGTTTGTATGGAAAATTATATATTTATCAAGTTTAAGTCTTGAAAGTTGTTATGGTTGTAGTTTATGTGGTGGTTAAATAAAATAAATTTGTAATAATATTTGCCAGGAGTGCATTAAGGTATGCCATTGGGGTTTAAAGTCAAAGGGAAAGTTTTGTGTTTTGAAATTAAATACTTCTGAATTGGAAATTAAATATGTGGTTCACTTAGTGGTATGCTTCACGTATTCTTATTATTTATTATGGCTTGGAGAAAACGATCTTATCTGTCGCATCATCACCAAAGTAGCTAAAAACAGAGGTTAACTAGATCTCAGGAATCGAATGAGGAAAGTGTATATAAAATTGGCACGGGAATAGGATACCATAGAGTTTTTCCACAAGTTACGCGAAAAGTGATCTACACGCGGGCGGAGCCGCGGGCAACCTCTAGTAATATATATTTTTTTTTAGTAAAATTAATTTAGAATGCCGTATTGAGGCGGCAGACATCTTGTATCGATTTTGATCAAACATAGCTAAGGCCTCGACTAACACACCTTACAAAAAAAATAAAACTAAACCTCACACACACAAAGAGACAGGTTAACTTAAAAATCCCGTTGTTTTTGTGTCAAGGGTTATTATTAAGTAGGTAGGTACCTATCTACCAATACAGCAGAGACGCAACATTTTGTAAGTACAATGTTTTGTTACTTACTCATATTATTATATCCCAAAACGCCTTTTGTTTCGGGCCGTTACAAGTTTTCGACTTTGACATGACTGATAAAGGATTTCATTTCCTTGTTAATTAGTCATTTTATCCAAAACGTGATACGGCATTGTTATATTTCAGCACCAGACTTGTTAATTTGATCATGATAACATATTCTTGTATCAAATGACCAAAAAGGTATTCTTCATAGTTAGTGAATAGCTGTTGAAACATATCTGATGGCTCTACTTATTTTTTAGATTATTAGAGTTCCGTACTAACGAGACCCTATCACTGAGACTTCGCCGTCCCGATCAGAATAAAAAAATATTAATTGAAAGCGTGATTTGTCTGCCTTATTCATTTCGATCAACTGGTAGACGCTTAAAATATGAATGAACGGTTTAGTTATTTTTTTTTTTAATAATTACTTAATTTAAATATAAAGAGTATGAAGGCGGGCTCCCTTACAAGTAACTTAAATTTTAACTCTTTGTACCCGACTTGGCTAGTAATAGAATTAAATATCTAGTTGTGACAAAGAGTTTAGGAGGCTCATATCCAGCGGCACTTGTACTTCCTTTATTTATTCTATATCTACTTGTATAAGTACAAATGGTGCATTAAATATACTTAGGTAAAAAACATGGATACAGTCGGGCTTGTGGTTTTAACACTAGTGTGTGTGGAACGTTAAGCTCCATTAATGGTATGAAAGTACTTTGTACGGAGCAATATGTACGAAAATTAGTTATCCTAATCAAAACCGCTTAATTTAAAAGCAAATACAATTCCATCGTTCCATTAATGAACGGGATTATTTGATGAAATTTATGATTTGTTTTGTATGCTTAACTCATTTGCTTGCTTAACTAATTTGTGTTTGTAAGCGTATTAGGTACAAATATTCTAAAAACGATTACTTACCAATAACCATGCCCTATCTGATGGCTCTATTTATACTAAATAATGACAGCATTATTTAGTCAAATGTTCGGAATATTAATTGTATTATATTTCCAACGTAATTAAATAATTATCTGATTCAAAGATTTATTTATAATTATTTGTTTTAGTATTTTGTTACTCTTTATTTGTTCTCATATTTTTTTTTCTGGTGGTGCCTCGCGGCGTGACGTTACATTTACTGAGACTAAAAAACTTTCGCCTGAATGTTGAGTGCAAGTTAAAAATAATATATAAAATGACATTATGTTTGCTATTAACATATTATTTTAAAAGAGTTTTATTCGCTTCGTTCGTTCCATTTAAACACACATAACTATGTAGGTATATGTGGGGATTGTGTGTAAGGGATTTTCTTGTTCCGTTTAAATGTGTTCTTCCCATATTTAATCCCGTATTCAATTAGGACTGAAGCCGCCTTGGGAGATACTTTTAGAAGCATTCATAACTCGTCACATATGTAGGTGAACGGAGTGAAGGTTTATTTTGCTTATAAAAATGCAAAACCACCGTATTAAATGTCACACATTTCCTGTTATTGCTGACTAAAATCCGTTACGTTACGTTGGCGTAATAAAACCAAAATTTCCACGGTTTACGCGTAATAATGTGCGAACGTGACATTTGTTGCTAATAAATAGGCAAGAGGCGCAGAGTTTTTATAAGGTTTTTCCTCATCCACACCTTTGTAGAGAAGACGCGAAGTTTGCAAACATTTTCATTAGCGTCTGTAATTGGAATCTTAAAGAATGAAAAAAATATGTGAGAACTGCAAAGCTTTGGAACTCTCCTCCTGAGATTTTTTTTCCTGATAAGTATAATTTGGGGGTCCGCAAATCCAGTTATTTCTAAGTAAGCGTGTTACGTCTTAGACCTCATTAAAGCTTAACATCAGGTAAGTTGCGGTCAAACTGGAGCCTATCCTACTACTATTATAAAGGCGAAAGTTTGTATGTATGGATGTATGGATGTATGTTTGTTACTCTTTCACGTAAAAACTACTGAATGGATTTGAATGAAATTTTACCACAATATAGCTTATACATCAGAATAACACATAGGCTACAATTTTTGAGGTTTTTAATGTGAGGTCGTAAAAAAAACACATTTTTTGCGCTTACATTGCAAACGCTGACTGAATCCTACAAGATAGATCAAAACAATTTACTACAGTATTGTACAACTTAAAAAGGTCTACAAAAAAGTCCGTGATGGTATATGTTTATCTCTTAGGAATAACCCACAATAACCATTTTTTATCCTTTACTTTGTACGAGAAATAATGGCTTATTTACGAAGCGATTTTAAGCAATACACTATTATTCTTTATCAAAATAAATTATTTCATCAATAAGAACAGGTTGTGTTGATAATATTTGGTCTTTGAATGATTAAAATTGGACGTTTGGTTTTGAAGTTATGGTGAAATTAAATATTACGATTTCTGCTGCACGGCCCGTTGCGATGAGGGCGTGTGCGGGGGAGGGGTGTTTAGATCTATGAGTAAGGTACCCGCGCCGCTCAGTCGCGAGGTTGGCTCCCATCGCAGCGGTCGTGCGCGAAGTCTAATAATTTTCGGGTTTTTTTTTTTGATTTTGTTCTTTTAACTACACATACGCAAAAGTTCTTCTCAGAGCTAAACTGTTGTCTAATATATAATACTAGCTGACCCGGCAAACTAGGTTTTGCCTCACTTAAGGGTATGAAAAATAGATAGTGTAGCTTATATGACACGTTCGTAGATTTACCATAGCAGTGCCATCTATTGATTACTTACTCAACCCAGTCGAAAGGTATCGACATCTGTTAGAATCATTTGGAGTTAACAGATAATTGTGACTGTCAAATAATAACAGACAATAATTAGCAATAAATTTAAATTGCGACTATAATTTGAGATTTAAACTGTCCTATCTCTCAAGTTGGATCGAACTGCACATGGTGTGCGAATTTTATTATAATCGGTTAAGTGGTTTAGGAGTCCATTGAGGACAAACATTGTGACACGAGATTTAAATAAATTAAGATAAGATTATTAATATTATATGTATGTTTTTTATTATACTTTATTGTACACTACGTCCTTCTTTAGTCATTTATAAATTCCTTTCCATCCAAAGGTTGCCTGGATCAGATCGCTTTAAGCGATAAGGCCGCCAATTGTGGCACAATTGGCGGTTTTTTTTAAGTTAATTGTTTTTTACTGTGCCTTTTTATTTATGTGTCCAATAAAGAATTATAAAACTTCCATGACACAATGTTAGTTACCGTACTCCTCCGAAACGGCTTGACCGATTTTTACCAAATTTCATATGCGTATTTAGTAGGTCTGAGAATCAGCTACTATATATTTTTAAGGCAAAACAACGTTTGCCGGGTCAGCTAGTTCATCATAAAAAACACTATGTTGAAAATACTCCACAAGTCTAAACTCGGTACGTTTATACCTATTGTTTTAACAAACGAAAACCAAGTGATACTTTATGATGTTCTTTTACTTACAAAGGCAAGCAACCCCTAAAATTTTAATATTTAAGAAAGAAAAAAATACATAATAAGTACATACTTTTTTTGTGTTGTAGTAGGCAGGGTATCTATAAGCTAAAGTTTTATCTTACTAGAACTAATATTTTACTAAGTTTGGCATTTGCTTTGTTCACAGGGCAAATTATTCAAAGGATCGTGGTGCACTGCAAAATGAAGATTCCTGAATTCAAGCACAGCAGCAAACAGTAGCTTAAAATCACTGGATTTTCACTTTCTACTTTGAAGCAATATAGCCTATCAAATATAGCCTAATAACCAGTAGAGCGCGTAACCGCACGAGTTAGCGACACTTCGACCTAAGATGGAGCATTCCTCGTCCGAAATAACTGGATTTTCTTCTATCTGAAATAACTGGTTCTCAAAGTTTGCCGGAACAAACTGTTATGTACTTAGCGACAGATTTTTCAACTTAAGTGTATTTGCTAGAAAATGACCTAGCTCTATGCTATGGTTTCCCCACGATGTTTTCTTTCATAGAAAGCTCGAGCTCATGCTCGGTGAGGATCGAACCCACGGCCTACGGGACGCGAGGCGGCCGGACGTCCGACTCACTTGGCATGGCTTTAAACAATCTACATACTTATATTGTTACAATAGTTTCTTAAAGTAACTTAGTAAGCATTTTTGTCTTTAATTAGTACCTTACCTACCTAACTAGATTAAAATTTACTCATTGGAATGCCTGTAGCTCGGCTAGCTAAGGTGATCTGCCGCGATCATCGAAGCTAAACGGTCGATGGGGACGGTGTTTGAATAGGTGACCATACACTAGACTGTCGTTTTACAAGTGGCATTTTCATCTGGGCGCAACCGTGGGTCGGATGACACGTTAAATTGTTGGTCCCGGCTGTTAGTCTTAGAACAAGCAGTAGTTAAGTCCAGTCAGAGGCTTAAGGGCGGCTTGAAAACTCTCGACACCAGAGCTTGGCCACTTAGCTCATACGAAGAAGTAAATTGGATTGTATAATCATCATCTCTTGCTGAACTTCAAAATGAATTTGGGCAAATAACGATTGATAAATACTTTTTATGAATAAGACAGCTAATTCTGTAAATATTATAAATATTATAGAAAAAATTCTAATACCTACACTTAACAGTGTAGGTATTAGATTTTTTTCAGGGTCAGGAGTAACATTTCCCTGCCTCGGTTACGAGTGAGGTATTTTCTTTCAATACTTTGCAATAATGCCAGTTCCTGTGCATAGAAAATGTCAGTGGTCCCGACGTAAATAACGTATAAAATGCTGAGGAGTAGCGAAGAAATACGAGACGGGCGGAGACTGGACTGCGGCCAACAATAGGCGATGCCATATTTCTTGCAATGAGTATAAAGACATCGTACACGTGTGACCTATTTATATATTCTAGACATTGTGAAAGGGTTGTGTTAGATTTGTCTATTATTCTAATGTTTATTTTTACTTATATGTATATACAGGGCTATTGGTAACTAACGCAAAATATTTATAGGGAGGATTTAGTACGTTGACAAAAATCATTTGTACCTACTACTTTCCAAACATTTCTAAAAATTGGCGTAAAATTAAGTAATTAATCGTTATTACATACACTTTACCGTTTGTGTGGTACAAATGTTTTAGGGTTGCAGTTTATTAGCTTTAATTCAGTGTTAGAAATCGTCCAAAACACGGTTACGTAAAATAAACTATCAAAGTTTTTTTTGTCGTTATAAAATTAAAAAATCTGGTGCTTCTGAAAGTAACAAAGATATTACAACAAATCCTAGTAGGTAATGATATTATCTAGAATCGTTAGAGCTTATAATTTCAATATTTATTTTTTTATTAATTTTAATTGTCGATTTTATATGAACTTATTTTGTGATAAATCTAATGCTGCACGTGAGGCGCTTTGCTAAAATATGTATGGTATGTGTGGTACAATAGCACTCTAACAGTACTTCAAATAACCTATTGCAAATTATTCGCAATTCGACAACACGCGTCGTCAGCACACTATCAATCTCATATGTCAAAACAACACGGGCGTGACACAGCTTCGAAGACAATAAATGTTTCCTTATTTGGAAAATCAATATAATCAAAACTGTTTACTTTTCTTCTCAAATTGAATTGGTTTTCATCATATCGTGTCGTGAAACGATCGTATTTTTATACAACTACGAGTGTCTAGTTTCCTTCTCAAAGCAATTTATGAACAACCTATTGGAATTCATAGCATTCCTCATTCAATTTCCTGCCTTAGTGACGATTTAGACTATTTGTGAGGGTGGAAATATAAAAAATCTTGTCTGTTGTGATGTGCGATCTGGAACTTCATTGTTGTGAGGATGAAAGGTAGGTACTCTTGAGTGTACCTACATTTTTATAACTAGTACCCATTTTCAGGAGCTTCGTGATCTAGATCAAATTACAAGTTACTTATCTAGCGCAAAACCTATCTAGATGGTGTAATTTTAAAACGTAATAAAGAATAAGTTTCCTACTTCGATTAAATAATGTCTTAATTTTTATGCTTCATTTAAATATATAATTAATATAAAATATGTATATAATTTCATATTAGTCAAGCCCCAGCATTTGTTTCCTATATTGAGATAATTGTGAAAAAATAGTAATCCGCTATTTTGTTGTGACGGCCACCTGGACCGTCATACTCGTAGCGAATGTAAAGGGCCCTCACTCCGACACTAAAAAACTTATAAGATCCTACGTCAGGCGTTGTGGGTAAACAAATGTAAATATAAAATTTTGCTTTAAATTTTACATTATTTTTTCGAACACATTACACTCGGTGATTAGTCCCATACTAAACCATTTCTTGTTTGTACTATGGTTACTAATACAACTGATATACTACATATTATGTACATACATACATACTTTATATAGATGCAAATTGGGTGTTAACCCAGAACGACAGCCAACAAATTTAGTTTAGAACAAAGATGTTGGCCGTGCCGGGAATCGAACCCGGAACCTTCTGATTGGTAGTCCGGCATGGTTACCATTACACCAATGAGACTGCCGACTGGGTATTTTGTGGTGGCAACCATATTGGATTTAAAATTTATTACAGGTATTATTTTACTACTCAGTCATTTTTACTTTCATTCATTTTTACTTACTGGTTTAAAGGGATGTTTGTCACAAAAACTTTCCTGACGAAATTAGCTGGGGTAATGAGCTACCTAAAACACTGAATAAAATGTTCAAAACAAAGTTTAAATTTGATCAAATACATTCTTAGGCTTACTAATAAAGTTGCCTGACAAATTGGCACATTTTTTCTGAAAACTTTGTTTAACTAATTTGAACAAGAAATTTTTCTTTTGTTGTCCAAAGCCACGGCGGAGAGTATAAGTAATACAAAAGTTTCAAAGTTGGGGTTTATTTATTGGTCTTTATGGTAAAACCTATAAATCACGCCAAAGAAAAAGCGAAGCTAGGTTTCGTTTAATTACATTTTAGAAGACAATTAACAACTTGTCCCTTATTGAAATACGTAAGAACTTATACTAATCTATTGTTAGCAAGAATGTTTAATATGATGAATTATTAATAATGTGCCTTAATTTATTTGTTCTTCTTGTTCTTGAATTTTTTCACTTTTTTTTCAAGAGCTATTTTGGTTTCGGTGAGTTTCTTTAATTTTTCCTCAAGCTCATATTTTCCTCTGAAAATAAAAGCAATATTATGTTTTAAATATTTTTGTAGTCGTAATGTCTAAGTTGCTGTTTATGAGTTCAAAATCTGCATTGCACAGTGTCTGAACATGGCAGCTAATATTGGTCGTGTGCCAAATACCTACATTTCAATTTGTGTATACACAGCACCCCGCGAAACTGCATTTCATAGGGTGTGCCTATGAAGTATGATGACATAATGTTACATACGTATTAATACTTAAGTATATAATTTTGATTGAAGTAAATTCTGAAGTATTATTATAATCAAAAAAAATATATATAATTGTGTTTGTTTATAACCAAACAAAAAAATAATCCTACAGATAAAATTAAAATTACATAATAGCAAAACAAACGAGTTACAAAAATGAAACAGTTTTGGAAAACTAACGTGATTCCAAAGATAAAAGCTTGTCAAAATCAACAAGCGACGGCAGTTCGAGGCTAACTAATGAATGTTTACAGGGAAAGTAATAAATGTACTTACGCTTGTTCGAGAAGATTCTCCGGGACAACCGGCTGTATGGATTCTAATAGCGCCTTTAATTCGTCAACGCGGCGTTGCTTGTTTTTCAACCTCTCTTTAAGTTCAGCGTTTACTTTGTTTTGCTCCTCTGTCTCTTTGTTTATTTCCTCTTCGTTCTGTACGAAACAAACTCATTTAAACTGTGTTCAATTTAAATAGATTGGGAGCGTTTTATCTTGATTCGGGGAATTTATCGCAGAGTAATTGAACTCCAGGTAAGTTAAAAGTATTACTATGCAGGTATTAACTACTCATGGTATGGGTGGCCAATAGGTACAATATTTCGAAGTTACCTACGACTTAATATGAATGTTATTGACGTAGCTATCTGACCATAAAAAAGGTGATGTAGTTTTTGACTCGACTTTCTTTATCATCATTATTATCTACAGGAATAGTGAATAGAATATTAAAATACTTTTTTCCCGACGAGGGTTGGTTTTCAACTTGATAATAATTTGAGCATACACAAAAGAGTAGCATAGCGAACAAATACGGCATTATTAAATATTATAATGTTGGCGGATTATTGTCTCGTATACAAAAATCATGGTTTACATCAAACTTTACTTGTTTGAAAGTAGTAAGTAAATAAGCACGTGCATGTGAAGAACATGATGAAGAAAACATGGAGGAATGGAAACATCACGAAAACCACGAAGACTGCAGGCTCGTGTGAACACTCATCGCTGCTGAAACATGGACTTTGCGGGATATAGGAAGGAAGGAAATTAGATGCTCTAGAGATGTGCTGCTGGAAAAGTATGCTTGTAGTTAACTGGACTGAATATCAAACAAGCGCCTCCATAATTTATGACCTCTTTTTAGGCTTCCGTACCTATAAGGTAAAAAAGAGAACCTATTACTAAGCCTCCGCTAGCTAGCTGGGGCTGTCTGTCACCGGGCTGTATCTCAGAAGCCGTAATAGCAATAAAGCTGGAATTTTAACAAGTTATGCATTTCCCGTGCCGCTATAGCAAACAAATACTAAAAATAACAAAAATTTAAATATATGAGGGTCTCCATACAATAAACGTGTTTTTTTTCTTCATAATTTTGCAATGTATCAATAACGGTAAAAGATATAAGTCCCACACCACAATCTTAAATTTTAAGCCTTTTTTTCTCTATCTTTATGGTAGACTCACATTCACAGGGAGTTAAATAATTTATTTTTAAGCATTACTTCAAGAACGAACCTGACTCGCACTTGGCCAATTATTTTTATTGTTCAGCTAAGCATATGACCAGCAGGACAAGTACTAGAAAATAATCAACCACCATGTAAACTCGACATAAGGTAGCGTCTATTTGTAAACTTACAGGTACACATTATCGTAAGTAAGCAAAGGTAAGTTTTTAGTTGTATATACTCATTAAAAAAATAGCTAAGTATAATATGATATAAGTATAGTATAAAAAGTAGACGTGCATAAGATACATACGTAATATCTAAAAGCTTTTCTGAATTGTTCAGCTTTCGCCATCAAATATTCTTCATATTCGGAGCTGTAATTGGAAAAGTTAAAGCTCTGTTAAAAACAACTTTTGAGAGAGCTTAGACTTAATTTTGTTTGGAACGTGTCATTAGTTAAATAACCAGAACAAAATTAAAGTTTGTTTATTACTTGTCCATTTTTATGTCCCAAAATTGTTTAAAATGCTATCTATGAATTTTCTGGTCAATCATTTGTAATTGGTTTCGCATTATTTCTTGATATTAGCATTCACATGCTTTTTGAAATGGCATTCCTACATTGTTTACGCCAACAGTGAATGGGGATTATTTTTTATGAAAATTATGTCATAAAATAATTATTTTATACAATAATTCTAATTGTATATCTTACTATAGAATTTCAGTCTGATCCAATCTTTCGATTAGTCGTGAAGTAAAAAAAAACAGGCGCGCAGATACCTACCACATACACACAGAGTGAAAAACATTTTTATATAAATGAGGGAACAGTTCACTAGGTACCTGTTTAAAGACATATACCATTCAAACCTCATTTTTGCATATTTTGACAAAATACGTACACGACCGTTTCGATTTCATCTTCCTTTTGCTTCAGGGATTTGTTGAGCTCATCGAGTTCTTTACTTTCTGACGCGATCATCTCGGCGACTTCGCTTTTTTGTGCCCTCAGCTGATCAAATTTAACTGTTAATTGAACTGAAAAGAAAATGCATAAAAAGCTCGTCGTTAAAGTCTTAAGAATTCTATAGTTTAAACTAAATTAAACCTGCAAAACCTTAATTATTTATGAGAATACTAGCTGCCTCCGCGGTTTTAGTCGGCGTTGGAGTGTGAAGGAGTAACATAGACTTTGAAGCTATTTGCGTATCCCGCGGGAACCACAATTGTTTTCGGGATAAAAAGTAGTCTGTGTTAATCCGAAGTCTAATCTATCTTCACAACAAATTTCATCACAATCGGTTCTGCCGTTTGAGCGTGAAAAATAACAAACAGACACCGACACACAAACTTTCGCATTTATAATATTAGTAGGATTAAAATAGATCGCTCTATAAAAATTGAAAATGATACAGCGATGCTTCTAAACTCACACAATGTATTTTTCATAATACCCACTCGTACGTACCTTGCCTATGTATGTGGTCGCTTGATGCTTGAACTAAGATAAGTTTATAAAAAAACTTTGCAAACAATAAATCAAATTTGCACTTTTCTTATTTACTGGATCCTGTAGATGTATGAGGTAAGAGATGTTTAACTACTTATTAATATTAATTCGGAGCGAAACACCCAATCCTTTTGAGATAATTACCACAGAACTCGAGCGCTCATTTATACGCATGTAAATATTTAACGTTGCTCTATCTACAACAATGACTGAATGATCTAATCCCCAACTGCCATGTATAGTGAATTAGATCGTCAAATTGTAAATGCATGGCTTGCCCCAACGCTGCCGGTGATCACGGTCGTAATTCCAACCTGGTGAGGCTACCACGAGATGGTTCATGTTTTATTTGAAGTAGTCAGAGATTTAGGTTCCTACACAACCGGAGAGAGTTCAACATGAAATGCCATCCCTATTGGTAAAAGAAAGATTCTCTTTGCCGATATCATATTTTTACTAAATAGGATCTAAATAGTAAATTCCTTTCCTAATTCCTTTGCTATTGCCTTAATAGATATTTATTGCCTTACTTATTGCCTTGCCTTGTTTACTAATTACTATGATAAACAATGGGTAACATCTGTAGAAAGTTTTGGACTTTCAGACCACGAAGCAGTATATTATGAGTTTGAATCTTCAAGAACAAAAAACACCTATACTAAAATCACTTCCCAAAAACGTATCTTTTCAAATAATAACCAAGCTGCTTTTAAATCTGCTCTAAATCAAATAAATTGGCAAGATATAATAAAGTGTGATGACAATATTGACGAAAACTATAACAAGTTTAATTCAAAATTAACCGAACTCTTAAACATTTACATTCCATATCAACAAATTAAATTCCATCAAAGAATAAAAAACAACTGGCTAACAAAAGGATTAAAAATATCATGTAGACACAAAAGATTATTGAAAACATTAAGTAATGAATCTAAAAATAAATATATTAAACACCATCACAAACAATATACAAAACAGCTCAAAAAATGCATCAAAACATCTAAAAAACTTAACAATATCAAAAAAATGACAAAAGCCCATAATAAAATAAAAACTATGTGGAGCATAATCAAAGAAACAAGAAACAAAAAAGCAAATAATTTATTAAAAAATATAGAATTAGTAAACAATAAACATAAAATAAGCCTACCTAAATTAGTTGCCAATTCATTTAACAAATTCTTCGCTTCAATTGGCAAACCTTCTAACGTTTCGAGTTCAGCTTTAAATGATAACGAACCAGTCCCTATCTCCTCCAAAACAAAAGAAGCTATCAACTCAATGTTCCTAAATTATGTTACAGAAAAAGAAGTACTAGGTATAATAAGTGGGCTTTCCACCAAAACTAGCTACGGATTCGATGATATCCCCCCAACATTAGTTAAACTCTGCGCCCCGGAGTTAAGTCCTATAATAACATATATGATTAATAAATCTATAGACGAGGAAAAGTTCCCAGAACTACTTAAAATCGCAAAAATCAGACCTGTCCTCAAAAAACAGGGCAAAGCTCAAAACATGGCCTCATACAGACCTATTGCACTCCTACCAACAATTTCTAAGGTTATCGAACGAGCAGTTACAAATCGTATATACAGTTTTCTAGAAAAATATAAGCTTCTTTCTAAAAACCAATTTGGATTTAGAAAAAAATCATCTACCACACTAGCTGTGACTACGTATGTGCAAGAAATACTTAATAATATGCGAAACAAACATTATTCTATCGGCCTACTTTTAGACATGACCAAGGCGTATGACAAGGTATCCCACGAAATTCTTTTGAAAAAACTCTTTGAAATAGGAATCAGAGGAAAGCCTTTGCGTTGGCTTACTTCTTACCTAAGTAACAGAAAGCAATACGTACAAATAGATTATCATCATCATAACAAACAAATCATTGAATCAATCCAATCTGACACCACAACTACCAACTGGTCAATTCCCCAAGGGAGCGTTTTGGGATGCGTCCTCTTCCTCATATACATAAACAATTTACCTAACATAATAGACTCTGTTAGTATTCTCTTTGCAGATGACATATCCCTCATATTCAAAATTGATCATAATCACATTAGTCTAGATCACATAACAAACACATTCGACAACGTTAAAAATTGGCTTGAAAGACACAATCTTGAAATTAATACTAACAAAACAAAATTAGTACAGTTTCACCCACACCAAAGAAAAAAATTAAACCTTAACACACTCACCAAAAATCTAAATGTAGAAGAAATAGAAGAATGTGACCTTTTAGGTATGAAACTTGACAAACACTTAACCTGGAAAAGCCATATAGAAAAAATAAAAACCAAACTAAATCAGTTCACCTACGCACTAGCAACTTTAAAAATACACAGTAACTTAGAAACAGCCAAAACAGCTTATTATGCATACGCTCATTCGTGGTTGCAGTATGGTATAGTACTATGGGGAAATAGTTGTGAAGCAGAACAATTATTTATATTGCAAAAAAAGTGTCTTCGAATACTTGTCAACATAAAAACACGTAGTCATTGCCGGCCTCACTTTATATCCCAAAAAATACTAACGTTACCTTCAATGTATATTTTAGAATCTGCAACATTTGTACGCAAACATCCACATTTTTTTGAAACAGATCCAAATCCACGGCGACAATATAAATTGAAACTACCTGAACCTAGACTAGAAATTTACAGAAATGGGCCAATATACATGTCAATCAGAATCTATAATCATATTCCTGACTCAATAAAAAAAGAAACCAAGTTTAACATCTTTTACAATAAACTTCAACAGATACTTATCAAAAAATGTTATTACGAACTGAAAGACTTCTTTGATGATAAATTAGTATGAATAAATGTCTTTGTCTATAAATATTCACAATGTGTACTTTAATATGCAAAAATATATCAACAATAAATTAATTATTGTTTCAAAGTAATAGAGCTGTGATAATAAATAAATATAATATGTTATACTGTGTAGTAATAATATTTTAGTCATAAGTAGTTTTGTATATAATTATAGTATTGTATAATTATTAATAGTCACTAATATTGTAAAGACACTGTCTAGTTTGCCTTGGAGGAAAGCTAGCCAGTGCCTCTTGCTACGCCCTATTACAACAGGGTACATGTAACATAGCCTTATGTCATACATGTGTTGCAAGATAATAAATAAACTATAAACTATAGATATTAAACGCAATAAAATTAACAACTTAAAAATCTTGATAACTGTCTACACAATTGCGTTCGAGCCAAAATTATAGGAAACCTAAACGTATGAAAACTGAAAGTCAATATTTTAAAACCCATAACCATCAACATTTGGTAACCCCTCTGGTGTCGATGTCCATCAATATAGACTGCAATAATCTAGAACACGTGCCAATTTCCCACACTGTGGTTTACGTGTTATAACTAGAGCCTATAAAAATTAATCGCTTACTTATACCCATTTCCGAATTCTACGACAAGTTTCGGTCGGTCGACCGAGGCTTCTCTTCGACATATCTGTGTTGAACTTCCATAAATGGAAACTCAGAAACTGGATTTATCTGTTATAGTTCCTGTAGTATTTCTATTGACTGTACTGTAGATTACCGGGATATTTTTCAGAAAACATAGACTAAGGTAGAAAGTTGCAAACTTTCGCTTTGCAAAATTAATTTGCTCCGTCGTTACTTTGGGTATAAGATGGGAAATTTTGTAGGTATTTTGAATTTGTAAGTGTAAAATTTGATTATAATCCTTTTGAATTGTTTGCGGATCTTTAATTTCTAGGTATCCTTATAAAACTTGCCTAGAATCTAGACAACTTTTATTAAAGTAACTTCCTAACTATGTATTACATCAAGCAACGGCGAATAAAATATAAAGCTCAATTTTATTGCCCGTTATTGAAAATGGAGTCAACTTAAAAAAGACAAGCACAAGTTGCCTCTGAGTTGCCGTGGTGAACGTAAGCTCAGCGTTATTTGAACGCGGATATAAATACCTAACGACTTAGTATCTCTTATTGAAAGTAATGCAATGCTCGAGCAAAAAGTAAGCCTAGTACGAGTAGCTATGCAATAAATTATTTTTGTATGTGTGTTTCACATTTTAACAAAAAAGGTGCACTTTTTATTAAATTCATTCAGTAATTGAATTTCCTGCTGAAGATTTTCCTGCTTTTTCCTATTTAGGTACGAGTATAATATTAAGATATAGTGAATTAAAAAATGTTTATGAATACTTTAATTAATAGTTTTAAAACTCGATTAAAAAAAAACATTTGAAGGATTGGATTTGTTATGAAGGAGGAGGAACTTTCAAATATTTTTTTACTAACGCGTGTTATAGCTATGGTTTTATTGTTTAAGATGCTTCTTTTTCTTTGTATGAACTAAGTGGCCAATCTCTGGTGCCAAGAGTTTTCAAGCCGCCTGGAGGACTTGGCTCAACGACTGCTGTACTACCCGGGACCTACAATTTAACGTGACATTCGACCCGCTTACCTCATCTATTCAAAGACTATCCGCATCGACCGTTGCTTAACTTCGATGATGCGTTAGACAGAAATTAGTTAACCAAGATACAGGCGATACATTTGAAGAGGTAAAAAAGTTTAATTGTTGAAAGACGGTTCCATATCCTCAATATCCAACAGTGTGCTAATGCCAGTGGCATGTTGCTATGGGACCACGACCACTGGAGAGTACGGTAATAATAAAACTTGTCAGACACAGTCAGTTGCAGTCATGATCACAGCATTGTTAAACCAGTATTTCTTTTTTCACGAAACAACCTTCTGGAAATTGGGATGTTTTCGCCTAACTTAAATACCGCAACGTCGGCTGGGCGATAGCGCGCGCTGCTTCACGCCTCGTTACTCCATACAACCTGTTATCGCTCGCCCGCAGACCGCTACAATATCAAGCTCCTCGCTTTATGATCCAAGACACGAGTCACTAAGCAGGATCTTTGGTACTCAGTGCTTAAATTATGACTGCAGATATATGCAATGGAATATCTACACATGTTTATATCAGAAATACGTATCGACCATACATAATTTGACGAAGATACGATTACAAGTAAATAGGTGCTTAAGCCATTTTTCCGAAATCGCAAACGGGTAGTGCACTGCATATGTATTTTAAAAAGGTATAATAAATACCTATAACCTTGTTTACGGTGTATAATTTAGTGGCAGGCAGCAAATCCAATTTTCTGATCACATAAATTTAAGAAAGTTCTTTAAAAAAGTTTACAGTTTATTTATTAGCTTGCAACACATGTACGAGTATGACATGAAGCTACGAGTATGTTACCACGTGCCCTGTTGTAATACCACCCGCCTGCGGTAGCTACCTACTATTTTACATCGTACAGCTTGGCATTTGACCACCAGGACGCGTAACCACACAAGTCAATGTCACTCTGGCCTGAGGCGGAGCGTTCTTAGTCTGGAATAACTGACTCTCAAGGAGGCTCTCGAGGAGGCTGCCGGAACATACCGTTAGATGCTTAGCGACAGGATGTTAGCCAAAATATGTTTTTCGCCATTTTGTAACGGCAGCCATTTTGGACTAGTTACATCAAACATAGCAAACAACACTCCCGAATAATGCACATTACAGAAAAAAAAAACTAAATCAAAACCCGTTAATCCGCTTCGGAACCACGAAGCCACAATGACACACAAACCCACAGACACGTGAATACACGCCGTCGTTTTTTTTAGTTAAGGATTAAAAATAATTCATATTATTTTTTGCACTTACCATTTTCTAATTTCAATCTTTCAAGCTCCTCGTTTAATGCGTGTGTGACTTTTAATGCGCTTAACTTTTCTTGATATTTCTTCTTATACACTTCTTCATATTCCGGAACAGCAACACTCTGAAATGGAAATTTATCTTAGCTTGTTTCTACAGTAGATATGTAGCAATCTAAAAAAAAATTAACCGAAAGGAAGTCGACTTATATTATGGAAAAATGGAAAATTTTTGTCTTGAATGCCAATTACTTCGGAATTTTCAAGTTTACCTGAAGGGACAATTCTCGCTCAATTTCTTCCAGGTTAGATTTCAGCTGACATATTTCTACTTGTTGCTCTTCAGGTTCAGACATTATTAATATTTGGATTACTTGTATTTCTTTAAATTAAACTTTGAGAATGAGAAAGGGAAGTTGTAAATCAGACGCTCTTGATAAAACTAATAAAACAAAAGCGAAAATATTATTCTTATTTCAAAATTAAAAGCTGCCAGTGTGGTTTTGGCGCCAAAAACTTTTTTTTGACTTTACACGGTAAATGTATTTAGCAACTTTTAGAAAGAGAAATTGTAAATCAAACTGTCTTGATAAAATTAATAAAACAAAAGCGAAAATATTTTTCTTTTTTCAAAATTAAAAGCTGCCAGTGTGTCTTTGGCGCCAAAACTTTTTTTGACTTTACACGGTAAATGTATTTAGCAACTTTTAGAAAGAGAAATTGTTAATCAAACTATCTTGATAAATTTAATAAAATAAAAGCGTAAATATTTTTCTTTTTTCAAAATTAAAAGCTGCCAGTGTGGTTTTGGCGCCAAAAACTTTTTTTTTACTTTACACGGTAAATGTATTTAGCAACTTTTAGAAAGATTTGATAAAATTAATAAAACAAAAGCGAAAATATTTTTATTTTTTTCAAAATTAAAAGCTGCCAGTGTGTCTTTGGCGCCAACACTTTTTTTGACTTTACACGGTAAATGTATTTAGCAACTTATCATTGTAAAAATTAGATTAAAATTATTATAATAATTTTATACCTAAAATTATTGTAATCGTTAAAAACCTAAAAACGAACATTAATTTAATAAATTAGTTGTAGCGTGGAGGGAAATAATAATACCCACCCATATTTGCAACATTGTTTTTAAAATCGGTTTGACAGCGGAGGGCGGGAAAAACATTTTAACAGTTTTTAGATTTTGTAGTTAATCTACTTACTTAGAGATAAATATGTGTACTTACTCCTTACTATAGTTTTTATGACATGAAAGATAATATAATTATGATTATTGTTAATATTTGCAACACATTATATAAGAAATATGTTCTTGTATCTATCTAAAGAAAGGGTTTCTAGAAATGTAAGCAAATAAACATACTAAAATACCTAAGTACATGTAATAAAATTATGAGTGCGTTAAGTGGTTATTTCTTAGTTACGCGTTAAAGCTTAAATTTCACTGTCCACCCGACTTCTGATACTAGATAAAGAAAACTCATAGATGTGATAAAGCTCGAGGTTATCCGCTAAAGATAAACAATGAAATACAAAAGCTACAACATTCTACTCTTCTTAAAATATTAGTACGACAAAAGAATGGCCAATACCCATGTTTCTACCATTAGCCGTTCTAGCTATGTAAATACCTATTGGTAGGTACTTAATAGCTACTTGCCTCTTGAGTTTGAAATTTCGCGGTATCATGATTAATGGAAGTGTCCCATAAAGGCAAATTGCTTTATGAATTCTGGTCACGGCTTCAATCGCACCAATGCATAGCACCAATGACACCATGTAATGTCTCGTAAATTAATACCTGGGGGAAAACGGCCAATCCCATCTCATTACGTATGTTTAAAATGTTTGTTAAGTATAGTCTATACCAACATTATATATATAAAGAGGCAAAGTTTGATTGTTTGCTTGTTTGTTTGACGCGAATAGGCTCCGAAACTATTGGACCGATTTGAAAAATTCTTACACTGTTGGGAACCTGAAGCTGAAGTTTTATCCCCGAGTAACATAGGCTATAGTTTGTTTTTCTTTGCAACTTAGATTATTTTAGAGACCATGCGAAGCCGGGACTCGTGCTAGGCGATGAATAATTTTACGTATGAACAAAGTGGCCAAGCTCTGGTGTCGAGAGTTTTCAAGCCGCGCGAGGGTATCTGACTTGGCTTAACGACTGCTTGTACAAATACTAACAGCTGGAACCTACAATTTAACGTGTCATCTAACCCACGGTAGTCAGCATTCAGATGAAAATGCCACTTTTTTTATGACAGACTTGTGCATACTCACCCATGTAAAGACTGTCCGCATCGACCGTTACTTAACCTCGATGATCGCGTCAGATCACATTAGTTAGCCCAACTGCAGGCGTAGGTCAATCGGAAGAACAGATCAAATTTTTTTAATATTTCGATGTTTCCTTTACTCATTTCAATTTGGTGTCAGATCACAGCGGAAGTACACTGAACGTTTCAGTTCTCCTGTTTCTTGAATCCTAGTTTATTAGTCCGGAATGAAACTGAAATATTTAACATTTCATAGTTCAATTTACGTCGTACGTTAAATACTTGTTAACTAATTTCGTACTCGTAGAATCCCAGCGAAAACTAGCCTAGTGTAAACCGGGCATTAGGTAGGCACTAATGATAATTTATTAACGATTAGGGACAAATTTGAAATTTGGGATCATGTCTCAGAGCATTGTACCTAATATTATTAATGAGATTTCGAGAACGACCTGACTAATTAATCATTCAGATTTCGGTTAGCCTGGATTGAATTTGGTGGCATTAATTGAATTAATCTCTTTGATTTATATTTTTGGGCAATTCGGTGGATAGCTTGTTAGTACAATGGAATGGACTGCCATTATTTTTACCGCGACAGAACGGAGACCAGCCCGAGTCAGATTTTAGCCTAAATATTTGCCACTTGCATTGATAACCTCTGCTATCAATGACAATAGAGACAATAATTAATGTGCTATGCAATGTGACAGTGTTCTAAATTGTAATTTATTATTTATTCTATCTGTATATCAATCTGTCTGTCAGAATAAATAATAAATAAGATTGTAGACCATTGTCGCACCGCTGATTGTGAGTGATTGTTGTATCTTGGAACTCATAGATAATCACTGCTATAAGTTTCAATAAATAAATACATTTTTGGCAGTGGCGATAATTGAGAAAAAATACCAATCTGTAAGTGGTTGAAAGGTGATGAATGAGTGATAAATGGGATTTATGTTATATTTTTAGTATTGTTTTGTTTTAGTTTACAATTTTTTTATTGTTATGTTAATTGTAATAAGTACATGTACTAGTTTTAAACATGTAGTCCGATTTCAATGATCACAGGGTGAGATTTGAATGATGCGTGTTAGTCACCACTTACCAGCAAGTATAGTCTCTTATGTAAGACACTGGCAGTGGATAACATAGACCCTTCGTCAGGCGTTGTGGGTAAAGAAATGTAAATATAAAATTTTGCTTTAAATTTTACATTATCTTTTCGAACACATTACACTCGGTGATTAGCCCCATACTAAACCATTTCTAGTTTGTACTATGGTTACTTATACAACTGATATACTACATAATATATGTACATACATACTTACTTTATATAGATGCAAATTTAACACCCAGAACGACAGCCAACAAATTTAGCTTAGAACAAAGATGTTGGCCGTGCCGGGAATCGAACCCGGAACCTTCTGATTGGTATTGTAAAGCCGATTACAGCGGATTGTAAAATCCGCTATTAAGTGGCGGCCGCTAAGAACACTCTTGAATAACACACCTTTCAACAAAAAAAAAAACCAATCATAATCGGTTCAGCCGTTATGAAGCTACGATGCCACAGAAACATACACAGATACGTCGAACTTATAACACTCCAGTCATTATTGCGTCGCGGTTTAAAGGGATGTTTGTCACAAAAACTTTCCTGGCGAAATTAGCTGGGGTAATGAGCTACCTAAAACACTGAATAAAATGTTCAAAACAAAGTTTAAATTTGATCAAATACATTCTTAGGCTTACTAATAAAGTTGCCTGACAAATTGGCTCATTTTTTCTGAAAACTTTGTTTAACTAATTTGAACAAGAAATTTTTCTTTTGTTGTCCAAAGCCACGGCGGAGAGTATAAGTAATACAAAAGTTTCAAAGTTGGGGTTTATTTATTGGTCTTTATGGTAAAACCTATAAATCACGCCAAAGAAAAAGCGAAGCTAGGGTTTCGTTTAATTACATTTTAGAAGACAATTAACAACTTGTCCCTTATTGAAATACGTAAGAACTTATACTAATCTATTGTTAGCAAGAATGTTTAATATGATGAATTATTAATAATGTGCCTTAATTTATTTGTTCTTCTTGTTCTTGAATTTTTTCACTTTTTTTTCAAGAGCTTTTTTGGTTTCGGTGAGTTTCTTTAATTTTTCCTCAAGCTCATATTTTCCTCTGAAAATAAAAGCAATATTATGTTTTAAATATTTTTGTAGTCGTAATGTCAAAGTTGCTGTTTATGAGTTCAAAATCTGCATTGCACAGTGTCTGAACATGGCAGCTAATATTGGTCGTGTGCCAAATACATTTCAATTTGTGTATGCACGGGGTGCTGTGCAAAACTGCATTTCATAGGGTGTGCCTATGAAGTATGATGACATAATGTTACATACGTATTAATACTTAAGTATATAATTTTGATTGAAGTAAATTCTGAAGTATTATTATAATCAAATATATAATTGTGTTTGTTTATAATCAAACAAAAAATAATCCTAAAGATAAAATTAAAAGTACATAATTAATAGCAAAACAAACGAGTTACAAAAATGAAACAGTTTTGGAAAACTAACGTGATCCCAAAGATAAAAGCTTGTCAAAATCAACAAGCGGCAGCAATTCGAGGCTAACTAATGAATGTTTACAGGAAAGTAATAAATGTACTTACGCTTGTTCGAGAAGATTCTCCGGGACAACCGGCTGTATGGATTCTAATAGCGCCTTTAATTCGTCAACGCGGCGTTGCTTGTTTTTCAACCTCTCTTTAAGTTCAGCGTTTACTTTGTTTTGCTCCTCTGTCTCTTTGTTTATTTCCTCTTCGTTCTGTACGAAACAAACTCATTTAAACTGTGTTCAATTTAAATGGATTGGGAGCGTTTAATCTTGATTCGGGGAATTTATCGCAGAATAATTGAACTCCAGGTAAGTTAAAAGTATTACTATGCAGGTATTAACTACTCATGGTATGGGTGGCCAATACAATATTTCGAAGTTACCTACGACTTAGTATGAATGTTATTGACGTAGCTATCTGACCATAAAAAAGGTGATGTAGTTTTTGACTCGACTTTCTTTATCATCATTATTATCTACAGGAATAGTGAATAGAATATTAAAATACTTTTTTCCCGACGAGGGTTGGTTTTCAACTTGCTAATAATTTTGAGCATACACAAAAGAGTAGCATAGCGAATAAATACGGCATTATTAAATATTATAATGTTGGCGGATTATTGTCTCGTATACAAAAATCATGGTTTACATCAAACTTTACTTGTTTGAAAGTAGTAAGTAAATAAGCACGTGCATGTGAAGAACATGATGAAGAAAACATGGAGGAATGGAAACATCACGAAAACCACGAGGACTGCAGGCTCGTGTGAACACTCATCGCTGCTGAAACATGGACTTTACGGGATATAGGAAGGAAGGAAATTAGATGCTCTAGAGATGTGCTGCTGGAAAAGTATGCTTGTAGTTTACTGGACTGAATATCAAACAAGCGCCTCCATAATTTATGACCTCTTTTTAGGCTTCCGTACCTATAAGGTAAAAAAGAGAACCTATTACTAAGCCTCCGCTAGCTAGCCAGGGCTGTCTGTCACCGGGCTGTATCTCAGAAGCCGTAATAGCAATAAAGCTGGAATTTTAACAAGTTATGCATTTCCCGTGCCGCTATAGCAAACAAATACTAAAAATAACAAAAATTTAAATATATGAGGGTCTCCATACAATAAACGTGTTTTTTTTTCATATTTTTGCAATGTATCAATAACGGTAACAGATATAAGTCCCACACCACAAACTAAAATTTTAAGCCTTTTTTTCTCTATCTTTATGGTAGACTCACATTCACAGGGAGTTAAATAATTTATTTTAACTTTGAAATAAATTATTAAATTGTAATAAAACTTATGTTTTGCCAATGGTACGGAAGCCTTCAAGAACGAGCCTGACTCGCACTTGGCCAATTATTTTTATTGTTCAGCTAGGCATATGACCAGCAGGACAAGTACTAGAAAATACTCAACCACCATGTAAACTCGACATACGGTAGCGTCTATTTGTAAACTTACAAGTAGTACACATTATCGTTAGTAAGCAAAGGTAAGTTTTTAGTTGTATATACTCATTAAAAAAATAGCTAAGTATAATATGATATAAGTATAGTATAAAAAGAAGACGTGCATAAGATACATACGTAATATCTAAAAGCTTTTCTGAATTGTTCAGCTTTCGCCATCAAATATTCTTCATATTCGGAGCTGTAATTGGAAAAGTTAAAGCTCTGTTAAAAACAACTTTTGAGAGAGCTTAGACTTAATTTTGTTTGGAACGTGTCATTAGTTAATTAACCAGAACAAAATTAAAGTTTGTTTATTACTTGTCCATTTTTATGTCCCAAAATTGTTTAAAATGCTATCTATGAATTTTCTGGTCAATCATTTGTAATGGTTTCGCATTATTTCTTGATATTAGCATTCACATGCTTTTTGAAATGGCATTCCTACATTGTTTACGCCAACAGTGAATGGGGATTATTTTTTATGAAAATTATGTCATAAAATAATTATTTTATACAATAATTCTAATTGTATATCTTACTATAGAATTTCAGTCTGATCCAATCTTTCGATTAGTCGTGAAGTAAAAAAAAAATGGTTGCCTGTAAAGTCGGTTTTACGGGCGAAGATTTTACGTGACAACGTCTGCCGCGTGCTGCGCGCGCGGCAGACCGATCATAGTTGAGTGGGAGAGAGACGCAAGGCATTCGGCGGGCCTCTCTCTCTCGTTCGGTGACTCATCGTAACGTTACCGGGCGTTACACTTTTTCATAAGTGACTCCCAGCCGCAACCTAATTTAAGACGTTGTCACGTCAAAAAACAGGCGCGCAGATACCACATACACACAGAGTGAAAAACATTTTTATATAAATGAGGGAACAGTTCACTAGGTACCTGTTTAAAGACATATACCATTCAAACTTCATTTTTGCATATTTTGACAAAATACGTACACGACCGTTTCGATTTCATCTTCCTTTTGCTTCAGGGATTTGTTGAGCTCATCGAGTTCTTTACTTTCTGACGCGATCATCTCGGCGACTTCGCTTTTTTGTGCCCTCAGCTGATCAAATTTAACTGTTAATTGAACTGAAAAGAAAATGCATAAAAAGCTCGTCGTTAAAGTCTTAAGAATTCTATAGTTTAAACTAAATTAAACCTGCAAAACCTTAATTATTTATGAGAATACTAGCTGCCCCCGCGGTGTTACCCGCGTTTATCGCACATTAAAAATGTTAATGTGCGATAAAAAGTAACCTACATATATGTTAATCCAAGGTCTAACCTATCTTCATAGTAAATCTCATCAAAATCAGCCCAGCCGTTGGAGCGTGAAGGAGTAACATAGATTTTGAAGTAATTTGCGTATCCCGCGGGAACCACAAATGTTTTCGGGATAAAAAGTAGTCTGTGTTAATCCAAAGTCTAACCTATCTTGATAACAAATTTCATCACAATCGGTTCTGCCGTTTGAGCGTGAAAAATAACAAACAGACACTTACACACAAACTTTCGCGTTTATAATATTATTTATAGATTAAAATAGATCGCTCCATTAAAAAATTAAAATGATACAGCGATGCTTCAAAAATTTCCTCACACAATGTATTTTTCATAATACCCACTCGTACGTATCTTACCTATATATTGTATGTGGTCGCTTGATGCTTGAACTAGATAAGTTTATAAAAAACTTTGCAAACAATAAATCAAATTTGCACTTTTCTTATTTACTGGATCCTGTAGATGTATGAAGTAAGAGATGTTAACTACTTATTAATGTTAATTCGGAGCGAAACACCCAATCCTTTTGAGATGATTACCACAGAACTCGAGCGCTCATTTATACGCAAGTAAATATTTAACGTTGCTCTATCTACAACAATGACTGAATGATCTAATCCCCAACTGCCATGTATAGTGAATTAGATCGTCAAATTGTAAATTTATGGCTTGCCCCAACGCTGCCGGTGATCACGGTCGTAATTCCAACCTGGTGAGGCTACCACGAGATGGTTCATGTTTTATTTGAAGTAGTCAGAGATTTAGGTTCCTACACAACCGGAGAGAGTTCAACATGAAATGCCATCCTTATAGGTAAAAGAAAGATTCTCTTTGCCGATATCATATTTTTACTAAATAGGATCCAAATAATAAATTCTTTTCGTATAATATTTGCCTTAATAGATATTAAACGCAATAAAATGAACAACTTAAAAATCTTGATAACTGTCTACACAATTGCGTTCGAGCCAAAAGTATAGGAAACCTAAACGTATGAAAACTGAAAGTCAATATTTTAAAACCATCAACAGTTGGTAACCCCTCTAGTGTCGATGTCCATCAATATAGACTGCAATAATCTAGAACACGTGCCAATTTCCCACACTGTGGTTTACGTGTTATAACTACAGCCTATAAAAATTAATCGCTTTTACCCATTTCCGAATTCTACGACAAGTTTCGGTCGGTCGACCGAGGCTTCTCTCCGACATATCTGTGTTGAACTTCCATAAATGGAAACTCAGAAGCTGGATTTATCTGTTATAGTTACTGTAGTATTGCTATTTACTGTACTGTAGATTACCGGGATATTTCTCAGAAAACATAGGCTAAGGTAGAAAGTTGCAAACCTTCGCTTTGCAAAATTAATTTGCTCCGTCGTTATTTTGGGTATAAGATGGGAAATTTTGAATTTGTAAGTGTAAATTTGATTATAATTCTTTTGAATTATTTGCGGATCTTTAATTTCTAGGTATTTTTATAAAACTTGCCTAGAATCTAGACAACTTTTATTAAAGTAACTTCCAAACTATGTATTACATAAAGCAACGGCGAATAAAATATAAAGCTAAATTTTATTGCCCGTCATTGAAAATGGAGTCAACTTAAAAAGGACAAGCACAAGTTGCCTCTGAGTTGCCGTGTTGAACGTAAGCTCAGCGTTAATTCTACGCGGATATAAATTCCTAACGACTTAGTATCTCTTATTGAAAGTAATGCGATGCTCGAGCAAAAAATAAGCCTAGTACGAGTATCTATACAATAAATTATTTTTGTTTGTGTGTTTCACATTTAAACAAAAAAGGTGCACTTTTTATTAAATTCATTCAGTAATTGAATTTCCTGCTGAAAAGTTTCCTGCTTTTTCCTATTTAGGTACGAGTATAATATTAAGATATAGTGATTTAAAAAATGTTTATGAATACTTTAATTAATAGTTTTAAAACTCGATTTAAAAAAAAAACATTTGAAGGATTGGATTTGTTATGAAGGAGGAGGAACTTTCAAATATTTTTTTACCAACGCGAGTTATGGCTATGGTTTTATTGTTTGATGCTTCTTTTTCTTTGTATGAAATAAGTGGCCAATCTCTGGTGCCAAGAGTTTTCAAGCCGCCTGGAGGACTTGGCTCAACGACTGCTGTACTACCCGGGATCTACAATTTAACGTGACATTCGCCCGCTTACCTCATCTATTCAAAGACTATCCGCATCGACGGTTGCTTAACTTCGATGATGCGTTAGACAGACATTAGTTAACCAAGATACAGGCGATACATTTGAAGAGGTAAAAAAGTTTAATTGTTGAAAGACGGTTCCATATCCTCAATATCCAACAGTGTGCTAATGCCAGTGGCATGTTGCTATGAGACCACCACCACTGGAGAGTACGGTAATAATAAAATTTGTCAGACACAGTCAGTTGCAGTCATAATCACAGCATTGTCAAACCAGTATTTCTTTTTTCACGAAACAACCTCCTTGAAATTGGGATGTTTTCGCCTAACTTAAATACCGCAACGTCGGCTGGGCGATAGCGCGCGCTGATTCCACGCCTTGTTACTCCATACAACCTGTTATCGCTCGCCCGCAGACCGCTACAATATCAAGCTCCTCGTTTTATGATCCAAGACACGAGTCACTCAGCAGGATCTTTGCTACTCAGTGCTTAAATTATGACTGCAGATATGTTCAATGGAATATCTACACATGTTTATATCAGAAATACGTATCGACCATACACAATTTGACGAAGATACGATTACAAGTAAATAGGTGCTTAAGCCATTTTTCCGAAATCGCAAACGGGTAGTGCACTGCATATGTATTTTAAAAAGGTATAATAAATACCTATAACCTTGTTTACGGTGTATAATTTAGTGGCAGGCAGCAAATCCAATTTTCTGATCACATAAATTTAAGAAAGTTCTTTAAAAAAGTTTACAGTTTATTTATTAGCTTGCAACACATGTACGAGTATGACATGAAGCTACGAGTATGTTACCACGTGCCCTGTTGTAATACCACCCGCCTGCGGTAGCTACCTACTATTTTACATCGTACAGCTTGGCATTTGACCACCAGGACGCGTAACCACACAAGTCAATGTCACTCTGGCCTGAGGCGGAGCGTGCTTAGTCTGGAATAACTGACTCTCAAGGAGGCTCTCGAGAGGGCTGCCGGGACATACTGTTACATGCTTAGCGACAGATTTTTCAACTTGAGGGTGGATGCTAGCCATAATATGTTTGTCTCCATTTTGTAACGGCAGCCATTTTGGACTACTTACATCAAACATAAACCACACTCCCGAATAATGCACATTACAGACAAAAGAAAACTAAATCAAAACCCGTTAATCCGCTTCGGAACCACGATGCCACGATGACACACAAACATACAGACACGTGAATACACGCCGTCGTTTTTTTTAGTTAAGGATTAAAATAATTCATATTATTTTTTGCACTTACCATTTTCCAATTTCAATCTTTCAAGCTCCTCGTTTAATGCGTGTGTGACTTTTAATGCGCTTAACTTTTCTTGATATTTCTTCTTATACACTTCTTCATATTCCGGAACAGCAACACTCTGAAATGGAAATTAATCTAAGCTTGTTTTTACAGTAGCTAAGTAGCAATCTAAAAAAAATCGATCGAAGTCGACTTATATTATGGAAAAATAGAAAATTTTTGTCTTGAATGCCAATTACTTCGGAATTTTCAAGTTTACCTGAAGGGACAATTCTCGTTCAATTTCTTCCAGGTTAGATTTCAGCTGACATATTTCTATTTGTTGCTCTTCAGGTTCAGACATTATTAATATTTGGATTACTTGTATTTCTTTAAATTTAACTTTGAGAAAGGGAAGTTGTAAATCAGACTCTCTTGATACAACTAATAAAACAAAAGCGAAAATATTATTATTTTTTCAAAATTAAAAGCTGCCAGTGTGGTTTTGGCGCCAAAAACTTTTTTTTGACTTTACACGGTAAATGTATTTAGCAACTTTTAAAAAGAGAAATTGTAAATCAAACTCTCTTGACAAAATTAATAAAACAAAAGCGAAAATATTTTTCTTTTTTCAAAATTAAAAGCTGCCAGTGTGTCTTTGGCTCAAAACTTTTTTTGACTTTACACGGTAAATGTATTTAGCAACTTTTAGAAAATTGTTATTAAAACTATCTTGATAAATTTAATAAAATAAAAGCGAAAATATTTTTCTTTTTTCAAAATTAAAAGCTGCCAGTGTGGTTTTGGCGCCAAAAACTTTTTTTTGACTTTACACGGTAAATGTATTTAGCAACTTTTAGAAAGAGAAATTGTAAATCAAACTCTCTTGATAAAATTAATTAAACAAAAGCGAAAATATTTTTCTTTTTTCAAAATTAAAAGCTGCCAGTGTGTCTTTGGCGCCAAAACTTTTTTTGACTTTACACGGTAAATGTATTTAGCAACTTTTAGAAAGAGAAATTGTTAATCAAACTATCTTGATAAATTTAATAAAATAAAAGCGAAAATATTTTTCTTTTTTCAAAATTAAAAGCTGCCAGTGTGGTTTTGGCGCCAAAAACTTTTTTTTGACTTTACACGGTAAATGTATTTAGCAACTTTTAGAAAGAGAAATTGTATATCAAACTATCTTGATAAAATTAATAAAACAAAAGCGAAAATATTTTTCTTATTTTTCAAAATTAAAAGCTGCCAGTGTGTCTTTGGCGCCAACACTTTTTTGACTTTACACGGTGAATGTATTTAGCAACTTATCATTGTAAAAATTAGATTAAAATTATTATAATAATTATGTACCTAAAATTATTGTAATCGTTAAAAACCTAAAAACGAACATTAATTTAATAAATTAGTTGTAGCGTGGAGGGAAATAATAATACCCACCCATATTTGCAATATTGTTTTTAAAATCGGATTGACAGCGGAGGGCGGGAAAAACATTTTAACAGTTTTTAGCTTTTGTAGTTAATCTACTTACTTAGAGATAAATATGTGTACTTACTACTTACTATAGTTTTTATGACATGAAAGATAATATAATTATGATTATTGTTAATATTTGCAACACATAATATAAGAAATATGTTCTTGTATCTATCTAAAGAAAGGGTTTCTAGAAATGTAAGCAAATAAACATACTAAAATACCTAAGTACATGTAATAAAATTATGAGTGCGTTAAGTGGTTATTTCTTAGATACGCATTAAAGCTAAAATTTCACTGTCCACCCGACTTATGATACTAGATAAAGAAAACTCATAGATGTGGTAAAGCTCGAGGTTATCCGCTAAAGATAAACAATGAAATACAAAAGCTACAACATTCTACTCTACTTAAAATATTCATACGACAAAAGAATGGCCAATACCCATGTTTCTACCATTAGCCGTTCTAGCTATGTAAATACCTATTGGTAGGTACATAGTTGGTAGGTACTTAATAGCTACTTGCCTCTTGAGTTTGAAATTTCGCGGAATCATGATTAATGGAAGTGTCCGATAAAGGCAAATTGCTTTATGAATTCTGGTCACGGCTTCAATCGCACCAATGCATAGCACCAACGACACCATGTAATGTCTCGTAAATTAATACCTGGGGGAAAACGGCCAATCCCATCTCATTACGTATGTTTAAAATGTTTGTTAAGTATAGTCTATACCAATATTATATATATAAAGAGGCAAAGTTTGATTGTTTGCTTGTTTGTTTGACGCGAATAGGCTCCGAAACTATTGGACCGATTTGAAAAATTCTTACACTGTTGGGAACCTGAAGTTTTATCCCCGAGTAACATAGGCTATAGTTTGTTTTTCTTTGCAACTTAGATTATTTTAGAGACCGAGCGAAGCCGGGACTCGTGCTAGTCGATGAATAATTTCATGTAAGTGTTTATAGTCTTCTTCGTATGAACAAAGTGGCCAAGCTCTGGTGTCGAGAGTTTTCATGCCGCGCGAGGGTATCTGACTTGGCTTAACGACTGCTTGTACAAATACTAACAGCTGGAACCTACAATTTAACGTGTCATCTAACCCACGGTAGTCAGCATTCAGATGAAAATGCCACTTTTTATATGACAGACTTGTGCACACTCACCCATGTAAAAACTGTCCGCATCGACCGTTACTTAACCTCGATGATCGCGTCAGAGCATATTAGTTAGCCCAACTGCAGGCGTAGGTCAATCGGAAGAACACATCAATTTTTTTTTTATATTTCGATGTTTCCTTTACTCATTTAAATTTGGTGTCAGGTCATAGTGGAAGTACACGGAACATTTCAGTTCTCCTGTTTCTTGAATCCTAGTTTATTCGTCCGAAATGAAACTGAAATATTTAACATTTCATAGTTCAATTTACGTCGTACGTTAAGTACTTGTTAACTAATTTCGTACTCATAGTATGCCAGCGAAAACTAGCCTAGTGTAAACCGGGCATTAGGTAGGCACTAATGATAATTTATTAACGATTAGGGACAAATTTGAAATTTGGGATCATGTCTCAGAGCATTGTACCTAATATTATTAATGAGATTTCGAGAACGACCTGACTAATTAATCATTTAGATTTCGGTTAGCCTGGATTGAATTTGGTGGCATGAATTGAAACAAGCTCTTTGATTTATATTTTTGGGCAATTCGGTGGATAGCTTGTTAGTACAATGGAATGGACTGCCATTATTTTTACCGCGACGGAACGGAGACCAGCCCGAGTCAGTATTTTAGCCTAGACATTCGCCACTCGCATTGATAACCTCTGCTATCAATGACAATAGAGACAATAATTAATGTGCTATGCAACGCGACAGTGTTCTAAATTGTAATTTATTATTTATTCTATCTGTATATCAATCTGTCTGTCAGAATAAATAATAAATAAGATTGTAGACCATTGTCGTACCGCTGATTGTGAGTGATTGTTGTATCTTGAAACTCATAGATAATCACTGCTATACGTTTCAATAAATAAATACATTTTTGGCAGTGGCGATGATTGAGAAAAAATAACAATCTGTAAGTGGTTGAAAGGTGATGAATGAGTGAATGAGGGATAAATGGGATTTATTTTATACTAGCTGACCCGGCAAAAATTGTTTTGCCTCACATAAGGCTATGAAAAATAGATACTGTAGCTTATATGACACGTTCGTAGATTTACCATAGCAGCGCCATCTATTGATTACTTACTCAACCCAGTCGAATTGTATCGACATCTGTTAGAATCATTTGGAGTTAACAGATAATTGTGACTGCAAAATAATAACAGACAATAATTAGCAATAAATTAAAATTGCAACTATAATCTGAGATTCAAACTATCCTATCTCTCAAGTTGGATTGAACTGCATATGGTGTGCGAATTTTATTATAATCAGTTTAGTGGTTTAGGAGTCCATTGAGGACAAACATTGTGACACTTTGGTTTATAAAATGTGCTTTTTTTAATGATGAAACGCTTTACTGTGGTCTAAGATGTAACATGCATGCCTAGAAGTAAACTGTTTACTCTAGTTTTGAAGACCTCCGAATCGTACTTCTTGGGAAAAGATACTCAGGAAGAGAGTTACAAAGTTTCACACATCTCACTATGAAGGTATAAGCAAAACGGTTATCTTTGTAAGTTTATGTTGGCAATTTTATTTCTGAAATATGATTGCTTATATCTTATCTTATATATAAAATTTCCGTGTCACAGTGTTTGTTACCGTACTCCTCCGAAACGGCTTGACCGATTTTTTCCAAATTTTATATGCGTATTCAGTAGGTCTGAGATTCGGCTACCGTATATTTAGATTTTTTTTTATTATTAAGGCAAAACAACGTTTGCCGGGTCAGCTAGTATTTTATAAATTCACTGAAATAACGCAAAATAAATATTCACGAGAGTCAAGACTTATTTCACTTACCGTCTGTAGGTACTTTGAATACATTAATACTGCTAGCTCTAGCTTTATAAGTTCCACAAAGAAAATATCTTTTGAATTTGTAATACAATCCAAACGTTTTTTTTATTAATTCTAACTACAGATAAGTTTTTTTTTAATGTACATGGATTGAGACATATTTTTCCAAACGCTGCTTTAATTTAAATATTTTACTGTTCATTACCTTCTTGACAACGTACAGAACGGAGAAAGAAGAAACCGTGAAAGATTGTTTAGTTTTGTTTTCGCATTTGATAGCGGCGAGATACTTTGAAAAGTTTCTATTTGTATGCAACATGACAAATACATACAACTGTGTGCGAACTCGTATGTACCCACGATTCGCTAGATCTCGCTAACATGTTTTTTAACCCCCAACGCAAAAACGTTTGACGCGTATCTCTGTGGCATCATATCTCCCAAAACGGATATACCGATTATGATTTAGGTTTTTTTTTTTTTTTTGATAACCCTGCAGCCTGGGTGAAAGAATAAGGCTGCGGTATTGCCCCTGTGTCGTAAGAGCCGACTAAAAGGGGCATCAGACTCGAAGGTGTTCGGAGATGGGGTTCCGACACCCGCTCCATCGAGTCCGGGGTGAACGACGACGGCGTCGCGTGACCGTCACCGTCGCGGGAAGGGCCACAGCGCAGTGCAAGGAGGTCTCCGGAGTGTTTCCCGGAAGATCCCGGAGACCTCCGTTAAGCACAGAGGCAGGTCACCGGGGGGGTTTTAGTGGGTACAAATCCCACATAACCTGGCTGCGCCCCATCGTAGCCAGGTATCTTGTCGAAGTTTTCCCCCTCGTCAACAAAAAAAAAAAAAAAAAAGGTTTTTTGTTTGAAAGGTGTGCTATTCGGGATCATTGTTTCAACTATGTTTGTTGAAAACCGCTCATAAATGTCCACTGCCACAAAAATGGCGGATTACATATTTATTCATTTTCTTAATATGGGTATCAAATGACTAGTAAATTACATAAATTATCATAAATTTTAAATCTAAGAAGGCAGCTGCCGTTAATAATAGTCGGTGATTATCTAATTAATATTCTTTTTTATTTACACTTTTGTTTTATTATACTCGTACGTGTTTCTCTGTATGTACAGATTGCATCCATAACAAAACGAACAAGGGTAGTTTTCATTTCACAGACTCTCTTATTACTTTTTTATGGTGAGTGTTGTACAGAGTGAGTAATGTACCGCTAGCATTATCTAGGATTAAAATCTGCGTGTTTGTCACACCTGTATTTTTGTTTTACGAGTATCTATTGTCTGGTTTTATTTTCATGTCTCTTTTGTCTTTTGACAGGTTGATATATGAGATGGGTACGTTCTACGTTTTTAAAACTCGTTTGAAAGCGTTTAAGTAAATAGGCATATATGTATGCTAGTGTAGGAATCGAATCGAACTGACAGCAAGTATAAGTATTAGATTCCCGTTGAAAATAAAGAAAGAAAGAAAGAAACATTTATTTCAGAAACGTTGGTTCCCCTTTGTGTTTGGAACTCCTCAAATACCTCTTTTTCTTCTTTATCTTCACCTTTTCCCAGTAGGTGGAGTCAGCACAGCCTGTCTTTCACTTCCAAGCCACTATCAGCCGTCATCTCCACATTCACTTCCTTCTCATTCATATCCTCCTTCACACAATTCATCCACGTCTTCTTTGGTCGACCTCTATTTCCGCTACATCTTACAATCATATCCATATTTCTCTTAGTCACATGCTCTCTTCTCTTAGTCTCATACTCTCTACGCATTACATGTCCGTACCACGCTAACCGTCCACTCTTCACTTTCTCTGACACAGGTGTCATTTTCATCCTTCCTCTATTATACTCATTTCTTACCTTGTCCATTCTTGTAACTCCACACATCCATCTCAACATTCGCATCCATATAATATTTTCACAAAGTAGCTCTAATTTGACAACAATTTATCTAGCACCTGTTATAAAACTTTGACCTTTTAATTTCACAAGTGAGATAATGAGTTTTGTTTTGGTTGAGATGCTTAGTTCTTGAGTAAAGTTGCGATACAAGAAAGATCGTGTTTCATAGTATAGATAAATTTGTGTACCTATTACTTGCTCATTTCATAAGTTTTTAATTTACACTTGTATATTAATGTATTATACTAAAACGATGTAATAGTGGGTAATACAATAAAATAATATTGTTTTATATACTATGAATGGAGTAAGTATTAAGACTTAAACTGTTACGATTTATTATTATTTGAATGTTTTTATGTTAATGTATTAAATGCAGCTTTAGAAATTATTAGATACTCCCTATAATACTTAATGTAAGTAATAATAATAACAATCTGTAATCGTAATAAATGTTACTAACAATAGTAAAAATTATTTTGTTTGTAAGAATAAGTATCTATGGCCAGTCTAGGTATTGATTATAGTAGAACTGAAACTATCACTAACTCTTTAGTGTCGCGTTTCCCTTCTAACTTCGCTGAATAATTATTTCCCGGATATACTCGTAGCAGTTGCAATAAGTTTCAACGTAGGTACGTGAGCGCTTAAATCTATCCATTTAGCCGTTTAGTATTCAGCGAGTTGCTTGCGAAATCGCGATAGCTTTATGCAGAGAGTAGAAAAAGTGATTCAGTGGGCACCTGAAAGTGGGGCTTAAATCAAAGTTAATATATTCTAATACGGTCCTTGCATACCAGGAAAAACGAAAGTTTGACTCTGAATCTCAACAACCCATGGTTTCAAAGGCTACGGGCAAAAAATGTACTGAGGCAATATTATATACGAGTAGATACTACTACCCGGCAAACGTTTTTTTTGTCTTACTTAGGGGTATGAAAAATAGAAAGTAGCCGATTCTCAGACCTACTGAATACGCATATAATTTTTTTTTACCTACTGAATAGGTAAAAATCGGTCAAGCCGTACTCCTCCGAAGAGGAGTACGGTAACTTACATTGAGACATGGTAGTTTTATATATAAGACGATTTATTTGAAATGTTCTTATTCGTTTATATGTGTTATTTTGTCCTAAAAATGTAGTTTAATAAGAGTACGTAAACTTACTCAAAGATTTTCAAGATGTTTATTATTCAGCAAGGATCAACATATCCCAATCAATGGTTTCACCATTATTATAGGCCCTCCAAAGTGATTTCAAAGTAGGTACCTCACGGAACAACCCCTTTAATCTCAAATTCCAGTGGTCTGTTTATGTTTGCAGGTATTCAACCCTTTGAGAAAAGGATGTATCTTGCTTGACCTATGCTTTATTTATGTTTTAATTTCACAAGGGATAAAGGATTTACGTCTAGATTAGAAATTATCTTGGCTAAGGTATAGTTCTAAGATGCCTAGGAACTAATAATAAAAATTGTTTATCCATGTAATGTTTATACAAATAAACGTCGTTTTATGTACCTATTAATGTTAAATATTTCCGTTAATAGTGTTCGGTCGGGAATTATGTTATGAACGTAAAGTACCGACTCGTACATGTTAGTTGACTTCCTATCGGTGCTGTGAGCGCATATACTCGTAGTTATAATATACCTATAGGTTACGCGGTAACCTAGCGAAGCCCAGATGCATATGAATATGCGATCCTTATATCACGTACGGGATACGGAACTTAACTTGGCTTCAAACCACCTGACGTAAACTACAATACTGTGAAAGTTAGGTAACAAATACTACGTAAGTTTATTTATTATACGAAAATGTAATACAGTAGAAACTTGATTATCCAGCCCTCGGTTATACGGATTCGCGATTATCCGGACTAAAGACTAATATTGTTCAAAGTTGTATTATTGCAAGTATGAACGTGTCGGAAGGACCTGGAATCCCGCGCTGGCTTCTCATCGGAAAATATAAAAACCCGATCTTCTTCATACGTTCGATTATCCGAATATCTAACAACAACACTTAGTTCGGTTAATCGAGTTTCTGCTGTACTAAATTGACATATAATGATATTGGGATCACAGAATATATTATATGTATACATTGGAATTTACTACTCTGCCGACTGATAGTTAAATAGTTTCTACTCGTTATGTCACTATCCCGTTGCATATCACTGGTGTATTTAATTTACTAAGTGTTCTTAACTAGCCATAAAATAAAACACATTTAATTTGATTTACTCAATTTTATTTATTTCATTTGATTTAATATATTTTTTAAATTTTTGACCACTTTGGTGTGGTAAAATTAAATTTGTGTACTGACACGTAGAAATGTATTTATTTATTTGAAGTCACATGTATTATAACGTATGTACCATGATAAGTGTACTTATATTAAATGACAACTTTTGTTTAAATATAATTTTTTATTGAACACACAAAGAAGTATAGCTTTACAGCTGCTCCATACGCTCTCTATTGGTGAGATATGGTTACATATTTTCATTGAATGTTTCTTTTAGGCTCGTTACAATACATAATACCTAATATACAAACATTTACTTGAAACAGGACTAAATATATGTACCTATTTATTAACTATTTACATTTATTATGAAGTGGCTTCACATAAGATAAGCAGTAGTCAAATCATATAGTTTATTTCTTGCAAAATATTATAGAAATTAAGCGCTGGCGCTCCGTTTTTACCGTCAAGATTATTAACTAATGATAAAATAAAATAAAAAAGTACATAAACATGCTTATTAATTAGTTCTATGGTAAAATTATGACATTTATTCTCTATTTAATTATAATGGGAAAGAAATATTTCTGAATAGTCTTTTATCAACTAGAAAACTATTTGAATAGCAATCCACTTGACATGCCTCGGAGAATTATGCTTCTTCAATGTTAGTGTCTTACTCTTAAGAGACCTGTCAAGTTCACTGCTACCATGAACTAATGCAATTAGTTTGAAGAGGGATGTACGTACTCACACTTCAGTGAAGTAAAGTGAAGTGAAGTGAAAGAGAAGAGCAGTGTGAATATAATTATACACGTATATAGTTTGTTTTGATTTTGAGTTTTGATTTCTTAAGCTTTAATTACTACAACACAATGTACAATTAAACATAGAAAAAGCACTGGAATACATGTTTCTGAAATACAGAGTATCTTATCATAGGAAACAATAATGGTAATGTTTGTGTAACCGGCTATTACTTAATTACTTACTTTTACATTAGTGCTAGATCCAACATAAATTTGCACACCCTAACGGGTATAGTATAGAGTACATTAAATTTTAATACCTATGTAACACCTTTCGACCTATACTTCGCAAATAAAAACATTTGATTTGATTTGATTTTTGAAAAAACATAGGATGTAAAAAAAAATCTCTTGATAACCTGTGATCAGTGCACTAGTGAACTTTAAACATTGACATTGAAAAGTGGGCATTATGTGAACTGTTAAAAAATAAATGTTAACTCAGTGTGATATAGGCACATCTGCATAATGCTGCTCGCCTATAAATCAAATAAATTAATAAATAAATGTAGATATTTTTCTTGTACTCGTACTTTTATTTTCTAAATGATCTTTTTTAGATTTGAATTAAATATATTTGTTAAAAAAAATGGCTGTGAACATAAATATGAGATGTGATTGTATTCGTTGCTTAACAAACGTATTGTACGATATATTTTGACTGCAAGCGCCAACTTATGATCTAGACTACCGTAGATCTACATGCGTGGAGGGTAAAATATGATTCCGTAGACGGCTGTGAGCAACGGTGCGGCCACGGGGGCGGGCGGAGCGGCGCAGTGCACCTTCGCCTGGTAGAACAAATTAACCTAAATTAGTATATATTGTATTTTATGTACAGATATAGAACAATTTTACTAATTTGAAATAATAAAATGAACCTAAACTTACTTATAATACAATTATTATAAATTTTCATAGTAAGTAATGTACTTACTTAGGTACTGTGAACATTTATAATAGTAAACTAAAGAAGAAGTATAGTAAGTACATTACTAGGCTTAAAAGCTTAACTGTGCTCATATTAGTATATGTATACTAATTATAAATATTTAAATTATCCATATATATATTTACCATGTTTATTACAAAAACACTATATTGTTATTAAGATAGGAGAGTAATAGAAAATAAAGGTTATTTTTATTTTATCTTATTTTTTATAAGTATATTTTAATAACATATCTTGTCTTAGTACCTAACAGACGCAAACGAAACGAACTGGTGTTAAACTAAGTTCATATAAGCATATAGTCAGTGCATTATTCCTATTATTAGGACAGATACTACACTTTGATCTTAGCAAAAGGCCGAGAAGCGACCTGGACTTCTCCGGTGATCTGCCTCTCTCAGACTACAGGAAAAAAGGCTGCCTCTGTGCTTAGCCACAGAGGGGGGTTTTAGTAGGTACAAAGCCCGGAATAGAAGATTTTCGACTCGTCAACCAAAATAAAAGACCTTGCGCTAGCCTGACTACGTTTGTTATAGTATTTGCAGAATAATGTACAGGCAATAGGAGGTTACCTGTTGCGGGCACGCGGCGACGTCCTGCGCCAATACAAACGCCATGCGCTTGAGCAGAGTGCTTGCGGCGGTGGAGCACACGCGACCCACCTCCGCCACGCACATGAGGTACGCGTCACGAGCACTGCACACAGGTCAAAGTCAAAGTCAAAGACAAAGTCAAATTTATTTATTGCATCATTATGGTATACATAAGGTCTTGAAAGTTATTTATTGGGTATCATACAATGGACTCTTCTCGGGTATCGCAAAAACATATTATTATGAGGAGTGAGCCTGCTTATTTAATTATAATATAAATAGGAATGGTTTATTTTCATATAGTTTTATCATATCTATAGAAAATCATTAATTTTATAGTAACATTTCTGACATAAGAAGCCTTTTAATTTCATTTGATGCCTATTAAATGAAATTAAAATGCTATCTCGGTGAAAACCTTCTTTCATCAAAATATACAAGACATAAACTTAAATATTTGGCCTAGTGTGAGTCGAGCTCGTGTATGAAGGGTTCCGTAAATATTATTACATTTACATTATCGTACTATAATCTAAAAAAAATGTTCTAGTGGTAATGGAAATTCATAATTCTATCACGGTTTATGAGATACAGCCTGGCGACAGACAGCGGATACTTAGTGATAGGGAATTTTTACCTTTTAGACAAAATAAGATATCTAATCATACCCGAAAAAATTTAGTAATGTGGCAAAACGATTGTTACCTACTTTAGGTTGTGTTAATATATGTTTTATTACGCTGCGTTATTCGTGTTCCATGATACGAGAATAACATTTTTCAAATGGGCAACATTTTTAAGGTTTCATGAACAGTTTGATCCTTTTATATTTAGCTTAGCATACCAATTCGTGGTAACCCAGGATAGATTTGCAAAAGCCTTATGAAAAATTCAATAGGTAAGGGAGGTATTGTTTCATTATATTTGAGCCCCCGAGGGCCACCGCTCATGATGTTTTGTGAAATCTGTCGGTAAATTCCGAAGTTTGATCTCTCGAGGATAAAAGAAACGTGCCAAATACGTTTTCTAAAGCGTAGTGGTCTTGTTATGTCTTGAGAGAGACACATTTCTGACAGAGACAAATTGTTTGTACTTACTTAATAGACTTTTTTCAATAGTAAATAAGTTTTAAATAAATGAAAGTAGAGATGAAAGGGAATAAAATTATATAACGATTTTCGTTCTTTGTGTTTATTTTCCAGTTAACTTTATCAAATATTAAATATATTTAATACGATATGTTCTACATGCCCAGTGGAATATATTGTACCCTGGGTTGGCTCTCACACTCACCAGACCTACAAATTCTCACTCGCTCACGTAACGTTGCTTCTGGAGCCGAGTTGGCGCGCTACAATGCTGTGTCTAAGTCGGAGTCTTCCTTCACCTCATTTGGGTACGCTGCTGGATGATGACTCTAGTCTGGCTCACTAGAGTGGCTGTGGGAAACCGACAAGGCTGCAACCTTTCACGGTCTGACGGCAAGTGACCGGATAGACATTCGCTGATTCCTTGGCAGACAGGGCGTTGCCTTATTTAGGATGCCACATGTGTGAGCACCTTCGCGACTTGTAATCTGCCAGCTACCCAGCGTACTGCTGGTGAAGATGCGGAGGCAGCTGCTCTGTGCAAATATAAACAATATGCTGCCTTGGAATCAGCGTATGATTTCGTTCCGTTTGCCGTAGAGATTGCAGGGCCGTGGAGTTCAGAAGCAAAAAAGTTTATGGCGGATTTGGGGCGGCGTCCCCGAGATAGGCGGCGGGACCCATGGGCCGGGGAATACCATGTGCAACATATTTCCCTTGCCATCCAAAGAGATAATGCGGCAATCTTGATGGGCACGTTTGGACGGGGGGGCTTAATTTTGTATTTTTTTTTAATTTACAAAATTTTTGTTTTTTCTATCAATTGTAAATATTTTTAGTGTGATTTCCGTTTCTATTCTTAAGTTATTAAATATATTGTTAAGGTTTTATGTTGTAAGTTTGTATTGAAATTTACGTAAATAAATCTGAGACTCCACTTACTGACAATTAGCTAAGCTTCTTTGGAGCCATAACAAGGCACTAAGTCAAGCCTAATAAGGATTACGGCACGAGTTGAACGTAAAATAATAAAGATTATTTACGTTACAATCTTTTATTTTACAAAATGAGTAATCAGTAAATTGTAGTAATTTGATGATGTGCTCGCTTGTACTTGTAAATAAATATGTACAGAAAATTATATTGCAATCTCAAGAACATGCAATAAATAAACTACTGTTCACAAATGGCAGAGACACCTGAAAATTGTCTCTAGAATTTTCATTTTACTAGCCTCTGGAACAACCTTTATATAACCGGCAATGTAATTTAATATCATCATATTTTAATATCTTGCCTGTCTCATAAACATAGCGAAGTAAATGAGTAAAGTCCTTTGACGTATAACAATATAAGTTACCTTAGTTGTAACTTACTTAATATCTAAGATAAGGACTAAAGATAAGTAATGTCTAGTAATATATTTGCTAGTAATATTTATCAATAGGCAAAGTTAAGTGTCTATTTTGGTCGCTATACCAAATCGTTACGATCGGGCGGTACAGTTCAAACTACACAGATTTACATTTACACAGGTAAGGCATTCTGTGTTCATCTAGCCACCGATCCCTCAAGTAGAAAAATCTATCACCAAGCACCGAACAGTGTATTCCGGCAACCTCCCCGAGAGCCAGTTAGTTATCCCAGATTAGGCATGCTCCACCTTGGACCAGACTTCTAACTCGTGCGATTACGTACCCTGCTGGTCAACTGCCTAACTGTAATGAGTAAAATAAAAAGATTTCGTAGTGCCCGGAGAAATTGTACAGTAAATAGCTTTACTTGGCAGTTTGGACTGTACCGTCCAATCATAACGATCCCGCTAGCGAGCTGTGAATTGCGACGAAGTGTGGGTAAAATCTGAATACGAGCTGACGACTTATGTCCCGTTAACGTAATGTGTGTAGCAGTCTCTATAATATTCTTATTCATTGTAGTGGAATCGATGAAACCAGCTGCAATTACACTCTCACTGCTGCGCTAGGGGCGTAAGATACTAGTACTCATAACATTGAAATATGAGAACAATAAACATTTTAGAAAACAGTTTGTTTTCACGAAAAAAATCCGGAACCAATTTCTATGAAAAATATATCATAGGGGAAGTATATCCCTTCTATTTTTTGTAACTTTGTTTTGATTTGCTTTTAACTCTTCATACGTATTATTTAATTTTTAAAACTTTTAATTAACTAGCATTGTATGTATGTGTTTGCTTGTGCGGGTCAAATCTCGCGAGCTAAATTAGACCGATTTCCCGTTTTTAGTAGCATTCAAATTTAGTTTTAGTTCTTAGAAAATAAATATGGTGAGAAATTTAACAAAAACAAGTTATTTCACTAAGAAGAAAAAGTTTTTTCAGAAATCTAAATTATTTAGTAAGTAACTTTCGTAGTAACGAACGATATTAAATAGAATTGATTTAGGTAGAGCAATACATTTCCAAAAAAAATAATAATTAGAATTAGTTCTACAAGTACAATGATATTCAAAAAGCTGGTTTTGTAATTTTATTTTGTGCTGAATATTAAATATTTTGCCTTCTTTTTAATAAAAGTTACATTTAAATGGTTGAAAATGACAGGTAGCTTAACTAAATGATGTATTTTCCCTGGGCTTATACACAAAGATACGTGTAATAGTTTCGTATGTTATCTAAGATAGCAATAAATCACTTTTGTACGTGGGACCTCTTTTAATGTTTATTTTATTTGTAGTGCCTACAGAATTATAATTCATCGTCTGTGACAATTTCATCAATATCACGGTTGTTAAGATAAAGTTGGTGACGACAGACTGACGGACAAACAGACGGACAGCGGAGTCTGAAAAATAGGGTTCCGTTTGTACCCTTTGCGTACAGAACCCAAAAATAAGAGGCTCCCTTAAGTGCAAGCGGTTATTTTCCGAGTGCTATTTTATAACACAATTTCAGTGGGTTTTAAAACCACTTCAGCGGTTACTTAGCGTTAATTTGGTTAAGGAGAGTTTTTTGGTAGACATCACGAAATGTCGTTCAAGCACGAAAACGAAATTCATTTATGTATCTAATCAATATCAAAATACGTTTATTTGACGTAAGTTACCAAAATTTACACAATAATAGGGGTCCAAAGGCTCTCAAAATAGTTTTAAAAACTGTGTTATGGGAGCCAATGGCGTCTCCCAAATTTTCACAATGCCAAATAGTACAGTCTTACTGATACTAACTTATCCCGGAGTGATATAATATATAATACGTACTCGTATCAATACTTACGTACACTAGCTGATTAGCATTTAGTATATAGTACAGGCACATCTTTTCAACCGTTTGAGCGGGAAAATTAACATGTGCATACACATAAAAAAAGTGTTTCTGAATAGTATAACAATTTAATTATAGAGAATTTAAAATTCCTTGTATACAATCTTTAAAAAATAAATATTTTCCGCTTTGATCTTAAACCACCACATTAACAGATTGGTTTTGATGAATACTATAATAGTATTCAAATATTCTTACCAGCAAAGTTCCGTGTTTTTATTGAAGTAAACTAACTGTTGCGTCCGGTCTACTATCTCTCTGACGGCTTCGCTAAGTTCGTTAACGCACTGCGACCACCCCGGGGACACCCTGCTCCAGCACTGAGGCTCCTTGAGGAATTCTGAAAACGTTCATAAATGTATAAAGAAAACGGTCTTATTGATTTAGGCTGGCGTATCGTATATTATACTCGGAAAGATGGTCGGCCTCTACAAAGATGATCAACAGATATAGTTAAAGTAGCCGGGGCTCTCTGGTCTAACACAGCAAAAAACCGAGCGAGATTTATGGAAAAAAATGGAAGAAGTTAATTTTAGTTCAATGAAATTAAATAAAAACTTATTTTGTTTTATTTATATATTATACTCGTACGCCTAACAGATAAATCTTGATAGTATAAAAATCAACCATATACCAAAGAATTACATACAATAGAATACATCTTTCGTTCAAATGAGTCAAACAAAAACGTTAAGCCTTTTCAGTGTTAAATAAGAATAAATAGGTACGTTCTTTCCTCTCTTGTTTTTATTAAATAAGGGATAAAACTCCATGCGAGTTCGTTCTTAGTTCGTATTTCTATCAAACAAAATTAAAGATTGATTGAATAAAGGTAATGAAGTTTCCATAAAGGATTCATGTATATGAATACTTCTCCGATTTTACGATCACATAATAAGAATACGACCCTAATGATGATAGATTTCCTGAAAGAGTTATTATCTTGAGCGAATGATATTATGAATGTCTGATATTTATTCCGTGGAAAAGGATTTTAGATACAACGCCTATACAAGGAATAGTTTTTTTGCTATTAAGCTGTTAATATTTACAGATAAAAAAATAATAATCAGTTTATCTTCTTCTTCTTTCAGTTTATGAATACTATAATAAAATCTTTTTTGAGAACAATGTACCAATATACAAGTTTTATTAGTTTTCTTACCCTATACCAAGATTTAGATTTTGCATGGTGGTAGAGCATTTTCTAGTGCCCGTCTGGCTTACAACCGCCCCCAAGCTGAAAAATCTGTCGCCAAGCACCTAACAGTATATTCCGGCAGCCTCCTTGAAAGCCAGTTATTCCAGACTAGGCATGCTCCATCTTAGGCCTGAGTATCACTACCTCGTGTGTCTACGCGCCCTGCTGATCAAATGCCTAGTTGTAAAGAGTAAAAAAATGCATCATACATAATATGTAGATAATTATATAATTTAATAAACAAGAATGAGGTTTACCTTACGAACAATCGCGTCAAAGTTAATATAATTTTGTTAATTTCACACTCCAGTTGAGAATTTTAATGAGAATGCTACGAATTGGCGGACTCTATAATTTTCCTACCACAAAGAGGTCTGACATATCCGGAAGTGCGACATTCGCAATGTGACGGTGGTATACAGCCACCGGTCACGCACTAATTGCCAAGCTATATTGTTTGCTAACTGTTAATTAGCGAGATGATGAGTTAATACACTAACTGACATAGATTTAAATTAAAACAATATTATGGTGTATTTATGTCCTTCGTCTCAACGGTATTAATTACAACAATATCTTAGATCAATAACTCAGCACTCGATTGCAAGGTTTTATGTGTACAGTATACTATGTGTATAGACCCACTTGTTGTTGACTTGTTGTCCTGGTATATACAGGTATTATTACTCTATAGATTATTTAGTCTTTGAGAGATTATAGCGCTAGGGGGTTCTCCCCCCGTGGGGGAGCTTTATGAATAACAGCTTTATGAAGTTATTGAGTAACGAACGGATTTCAATTCAGCGCAAATCTTTGACAGTAATTATTTGCGTATCCCACGGGAACCATATTATTGTTTTCAGGATAAAAAGTGATAATCAAAATTAATCCAGAGACTAACCTGTCTACATATCACATTTCATCATAATCGGTCTAGGCGTTTAAGCGTCCCCCCCATGGGGCCTCGCATTGCCGAGGCGGGGGGGCTCAGTAGCCGTGGCCTGGTTACCCACGGGGAAGCGAAGAGGGTCCCTGAGATGGGCCACTCCTTACACTTGTACTCCTCCATGCAAGGTCTAGATGGAGAGGCACCAGTAGGTTACGGAACCTCGTATCAGAAGGGGTTTCGCAACTGAGGCGGGCTTGCGGTGTGGTTTGGGAGGCACCACAGCCGAAGGTGTGGAGCCGCCGAAGTGTCGGTATTACGATGCGCCGCTCTTCCTACCTGCCGCGGCCTCGACAGGGTTGCTACGGTTTATGGCGGACGAACCACCGTGGGGTGGGGGTGGCGAACTTCTAGCAAGTATATTATTTGCTAAATAGATTTTTCAGAATACCTTTACGCAAAGCGGTTTCGTTAGTGCACAGGAAATGCATAAGGACCCGCGCGCCTCCTATTTGTTGTTGCACGAACTTCTGTCCATCGCCAGGCAGACACCGCCTAATCCATGCGTCCATGCATGACATACCCGTGTGGTAGGCTCTGTCGAACAAAATACACATGATAGTAACATTAAGTATTTATTTGTTTCATGAAACATGAACTATTAGTAACTACATTATTTTTGAAGTGACGTCAGTCGGACGTGCGGTCGCCTCACGTCTCGAAGATCTTGGGTTGGAACCCCGCTAATGAACTCGAGCTTTTATTGAAGATAAATGTCGTGAGTAGACCATAACATGGTGTTAGGGCATTTTCTAATTCACCTGGTTATCAACCTCCCTCAAGTTGAAAAATCTGTCGCCAAGCACCTAACAGTATGTTCCGGCAGCCTCCTTGGAAAGCAAAAGCCTCCCTACCGTCCCTCCACTTTTGCCTGTCCTGGACAACGGCAGTAAAAAATACTAGCATGTTTCATTACAAATTCCATCGATCCAGCTCTGGCGAACAATTGACAAATTCTTTAAAATTGCTTCATAATAAAACCTAAGTAGTGAAGTACCTGGTGTAGCTAAAATGGGGTAGACTTATTAATTGTATTTTCAGTATAATACATATAAGCTTTAAACTAAAATAAATAAAAACAACGTTGCTTCATTCGTTTCTCAGAATTGTTTTTATTACAAAGGTAGGTACTGTTTTCTTTATCAAAATTAACAGTAATTTTAAAGTACTTGCTTACATCAGTGGATCCTGTAATGATAAATTATTATTGTTTCGTTTAACAGAAACTTTTGCCATTTCATTTGAAGTGAGCCCTAAACCTATTGTTCGCTCAACCGTTACTATGAGTACAGCTACAAATACACAAACATAAATAAAACAGGAGCAATTTCGATCAAAAGGCCTTTAAATGTTTAAATTAAACTCAAATTGATCCCTAGCAACATTGAACAGCGGTGATTAGGATAATGGAATCGATAGTTTAATTAAATCTAACTTTCCATAGTTGTGCGCGTGGTATTTATTCAAGTTGGCTCAATTAGTTAGTTACCTTGCATAGTCCGGGTTTCACTGTGCTAAGAGTTATGTAACACAACTTTAAGTGCGACTCTACAAAATTAAAAAAAAAAAAAAAATACGAAAATTTTATATGGTTTAATTAAATAAGCAACCATGAATGATCACGAGAAATAATTTAGTCTCAGTAGGTACATGAATACCAATAACAATCGAAACCTTTGTTCAAAGCCTGCAAAGTAAGACACGTACCTTTATATATGTACCTAAACTTTATAAAGCCTTTATGGTTACACATCTGTGCAGTGATGATCTTACTGTCGTTAAATTAGAAACGGGCCTACAAGGTAAATTAAGCTCTGTTATCTTAGCATCGGTGTACATGGATGGAAACACTGAAGCGCCTCCACCAGAGTTGGAGGCTCTTTTCCATTACTGTATGTCTAATAATTTAGAGTGTGTTGCAGGTGGTGACGCAAACGCACATTGCACGGTCTGGGGCTGCCCAGACACAAATGAAAGAGGAAAGGATGTGCTGGATTTTGCGCTTCGGCACAACCTTACTATACTAAACCGAGGGGCTGAGCCCACGTTTGTAACGTCTTGGGCTCAAACCATAATAGACACGACGATAGCTACTGACGAAATCGCCGATTCGATTAGTGACTGGAGGGTGTCAACAAATGAATACTCCGGTTCCGATCACCGATGGATCAGGTTCGGTTTAGAGATAGGAGAACACAAACCAAGAACGTATAGAAATCCAAAAAAGACTGACAAAACAGCTTTCTCTGATCTTTTAGAAGAAGCTCTTCTGAATACACAGAAAGTGGAACAGACAGACATGCTTAAACCATGTGAAATAGAAGAACTCGTCCAGACAATAGTAAAATCTCTAAGAGGAAGTTACGAAAAAGCGTGTCCTCTTCGGATGGAAACCCAGCCACGCTTACACAAAAAAGATAGATGGTGGAATAAAGAACTCAGTACGCTGAGAAAAAAGGCTAGACACCACTTCAATAGAGCCATGAACACAAAACTGGCTGAGGATTGGCAAGAGTACAAAATAGCAAGACACCAACTTAAGGTTCAAATCAAAGAAAATCGCAAAAACACATGGAAGAAATACAGCTCGTCTATTCAATCAGAAAGCGAGACTGCTAGACTGAGGAAGCTGGTATCGAAAAACAAAAGTGTAAAGTTGGGTACCTTAAAAAATACTGATGGCACTTATACTGCTTCAGAAGAAGAACAGTTTGACTTATTGTTAAAAACCCACTTTCCGGACTGTATAACGGACAATGAAGGAGGATGGCAAACCCAGACTCAGCAAGAACCATGCAGAGACGACTGGAATTTCGCCTCACGCATAGTAACTGAAGAAGCACTTTTATGGGCAATCAGCACCTTCCTGCCTTATAAGGCCGCTGGAATGGACGAAATCTTTCCTGCACTTCTGCATTGGAGTGTTGCCAAAATAAGAAACCACCTTGTGGCTCTATACAGATCATGCCTAGCCTGGAAGTATATACCCAAGGCATGGCGAGAGGTTAAAGTAGTATTCTTACCAAAACCAGGAAAGTCTGACTACACGGATCCAAAGTCATTTAGGCCAATTAGTCTTAGCTCCTTCTTGCTGAAGACACTAGAAAGACTTTGTGACAAATATATACGCAACGGTCCTCTGATAGACAAGCCGGTGCATAAAAATCAACATGCGTATCAATCTGGTAAATCGACAGAAACCGCGCTACATCAAGTGGTATACAAAATCGAAAGCGCTATCGAACATAAACAATCATGTCTAGTCACATTTATAGACATAGAAGGCGCTTTCGATAAAACGACGTTTCCCAGCATTGTAAACGGGTTGCGGGCTCATAACGTCGATGATAGAGTGAACGATTGGATCACAACTATGTTGTCAAATAGAGCAGCCAGCATCGAGTCGTCCACAAACTCACGCTGTGTCGTGACAAAGGGATGTCCTCAGGGAGGAGTTCTGTCCCCATTATTGTGGGTAGTGGTGGCAAACGAGCTCCTCGAACTGCTCAACAAAGATGGTATTACAACCATTGGATACGCTGATGACCTGGCAATCATGATATCCGGTCTTTTCGAAACAACGCTATGCGAAAAAATGCAAATAGCACTCAACATAGTCGAAAGATGGTGTGAGCGGCACAAACTCTCGGTGAACCCACAGAAAACCGAAATGGTGCTCTTCACAAGAAAACTTAAAATACCGAAAACATTAAAACTTCCACGTCTTTTTGGGTCGCAGCTTACCCTTAGCAAAGAAGTTAAATACCTAGGCATCTGGTTAGACAGTAAGCTTCTCTGGGGTAAACAACTTGACCATGTTACCACCAAAGCTACAAATATTTTATGGCAGTGTACGAGAGCTGTGGGTAAGGATAGATAGATAGATAGATAGATTAACACTTTATTAAAACACATATTAAAAATAATTACAGAAAAAAAAGGTATTTAAAAACTAGTGCCTTAATTGGCGACCTTATCGCTAAAAGCGATCTCTTCCAGGCAACCAATTCCTAGAACGTACACATAGAAAGAGAGACGAGGTGTTATAATGTAACGAAATATATGAATGGGAAAGAAAAAAAAAATATATGTATATATATATATATAATATATAATGAACCTTTCACGGTAAATGTTGATCCAGTGTGAAGTTGGAACAATTGTTGATCCACCTATTTTGCGTGTATTTTCGGCTCCTCGCCTTTAAAACCGATATACCCTGATCCAGCCTTGGTATACTCGTGACGTCGGTGGATCTACACTAGCACGTTTTCCGTATACTCTTCACCAAATACACCGACATCGTTTGATCCACTAACGGTCAAAAAAAACATACTGAATGTGATTTCTTAGATCCGGAGCCAACATTGACGAATAGGTATTAGAAAACAAAGCGATATATATTTTTCAATAATTATGAGTACGAGTACTTTGAAATGCTTAGTTTATTTTATTTTACCTTGGTTAAACTAATTTGGCCGTGGTATAGTTTCGTGTTATATCGATTTTCTTTGAAAAATTTAGTTTAATATGAAACTAACAGATTGTTTTTTAATTGTTATGTTAATTGTTTATTTAAAGTTAATTGTTGCTGTTTGCTAAAATATTTATTTCAATACTTTGTTTTCGTGATTTGTAAGAATATTCGCCAACTGGTTTATGAGAATATTGAGTTGATAATCAACGACATTATTTCTTTCTTGAAATAAAAATGAAAATAATTAGCCAAGTGCGAGTAGGACTCGCGCATGAAGGGTTCCGTACCATTGTTGTATGGGAGCCCCCCATTGAATATTATTTTTAGTTAAATTATTTACTAAAGTAACTTATTTTGGGCCGGGAATGAGTTTGGCTAATAGTTCGAGGGACTAAATAAGTCTTTAACCCGAGGTAAGCACTGTGCTTTACATTACGAATATACACACACAAACACACACACTGACACACGCTAACACACAGACACACACGCGCCCCCGCTCTCACACACACACACACTGACACACTCACACACACACACGCGCCCGTGGCTCACACACACTGACACACACACAGTGACACACACACACACAGTGACACACACACACACACGTCCGCGTGCTCACACACACACACTGACACACACACACACCCACTCGCGCTTGCTCACACACACTAAGACACACAAATGCGCGCACGCGCACACACACACACACACATACAAACACACACACACGCGTCCGCGTGCTCACACACACTGACACACACACACACTGACACACACACACACACACTTACACACACACAGTGGCACACACACACACACACTCACGCGCGTGCTCACACACGCGCGCACACACACACACCCACGCGCTCTTGCTCACACACACTGACACACACACACACACACGTCCGCGTACTCACACACACACACACACACACGCGCGCGTGCGCACTCACACACACACACTGACACACACACACACACACACCCACTCGCGCTTGCACACACACACTAAGACACACAAACGCGCGCACGCGCACACACACACACGCGTCCGCGTGCTCACACACACTGACACACACACACACACTTACACACACACAGTGACACACACACACACACACAGTAACACACACACACACACTCACGCGCGTGCTTACACACGCGCACACACACACACACCCACGCGCGCTTGCTCACACACACTATGACACAAACACACATACGCGCGCACGCGCACACACACACACGCCCGCGTACTCACACACACACACACACACACACACACACTTAAGCGCGCGCGCACACACACACACACACACACACACACACGCCCTCGTACTCATACACACACACACACACACAAACAAACACACACACGCGTCCGCGTGCTCACACACAAAACTGACACACGCTAACACACAGACACACACGCGCCCCCGCTCTCACACACACACACACATTGACACACACTTACACACACACATGCGCCCGCGGGCTCACACACACTGACACACACACACTCTGACACACACACACACACTGACACATAAACACACTGACACACACACACACAGTGACACACACACAGTGACACACACACACACACGTCCGCGTGCTCACACACACACACACACACACGCGCGTGCGCACTCACACACACACACTGACACACACACTCACACACACACACACACCCACTCGCGCTTGCTCACACACACTAAGACACACAAACACACAAACGCGCGCACGCGCACACACACACACACACACACATACACACACATACAAACACACACACAGTGACACACACACACCCAGTAACACACACACTCACGCGCGTGCTCACACACGCGCACACACCCACACCCACGCGCGCTTGCTCACACACACTAAGACACAAACACACATAAGCGCGCGCGCGCACACACACACACACACGCCCGCGTACTCACACACACACACACACACACACTTACAACACACACACACACACTTACACACACACACACTGACACACACGTACTGCAACACACACACACACACACACACAGTGACACACACACACACTTACTTTAAGTTATTTCAATTTCAGTCAGCTGCAAAGTATTAGTAGTAGTAGTTGTTGTTTTAGGGTTCCGTGCCTAAAAGGTAAAAACGGCGCCCTATTACTATCTAAGCCTCCGCTGTCTGTTTGTCACCAGGCTGTAGCTTACAAACCTTGATAACTAGGGAGTTGTTTTTTTACAGATGATGTATTTTTGTTGCCGCTACAGTAACAAATACTAAAATGAATAAAATAAATAGGTATTTAAGAAAGGATCCCATAAAACAAACGCATTTTTTTTTCAATCTTTATCAAGACTTTTGATAGACTTTTGGAATAGTATCAGTAATATATCAACTTTGTAAATAAATAATTAAAATAAATTACACAAACAGGCGCGACTTCGTCTTACACTTGACCGTTTTTTATAGCTAATCGCACGGAACCCTTTACGTGGAAGCCCAACTCGCCTTTGGCCAATTATTTATACTAATGCATTTTATGCTAACTCCGCGTAGCGTTAGTTAGCCTCGGCCACTGAAATATTTTATGGCTAAAAATGTCTCGTACTAATTAGACTGTCAACTACATCTCTACCAAATTCAATCTATATTGGTCTAGCCGTTTCAGAGTAAAGACGTTAGAAACATACACTGGCACACACGCTCTCTCACAAACTTTTGCCTTTAAAATATTACCAATGGGAAATAGTGACACCGTAAAAAAATAATTTTGAGGATCGGTCCACAAATGGCTGAGAAATCGGTAAACACAAAAAAACAAAAATAAAACCATACAGTCGAATTTATAACCTCCTCCTTTTGAAGTCGGTTAAAAATAATATGTTGATACCATGAATCTGTTAATAACGAAAAGGTCTTGGCACAGAATAATAAGTAGTAGGTCTTGGCTGTTTTCAGCCAATCCGAGCGCTTGCTGTGCTCTGATTGGCTCATTTGAATCGGATCAACATTTACCGTAACTATCGCAAGGTGGATTTGTATATCGGATCAACATATGCAAGCGCTAGTAAAAGGTCACGTGATTGTAGATGTTGATCCAGTCGGAGCCACATTTGTTCCCAGAAATGCATATTGGATCAACAAAAGGCGGCGGATCAACATACGTTTTTGGATCAACAAATAACTCGCTATAAGTCGCGTCGGATCAACATTTACCGTAAAGGTATCTCTATATATATATATATATATATATATATATATATATATATATATATAAATAAAATGCATAACATATTTTAGCAAAATAAATACAAAATAATAAATACCAATATATATATAATACACACACACACAATACGATCAAAGGATTAAATAATAAAATAAAGTCAAATCATCAAGAAGAAAAAGATAAATATAATTTTTTTACTTTGTTATTAAATATATCCAAAGATGGAGCTTTTTTAACATCCTCCGGTAAAGCATTCCACAACTTCACGGCGCGCACAGTGAATGAACCTTCAAAGAAGGTACTGTTATGCTTAGGGATTAAAAGCTTAAGGTTTTCCGACGACCGAAGATTAAACGGATGTGAAGTATGCACGTAGCAGAAACGCTTTTTCAAAAAAGAAGGAAAAGATGGATTAAAGAGAATGTTATAGAGCAAAGAGAGTATATGAGCATTCCGACGAAGGCGAATGGGCAGCCACTTGAGCTTTGTTCGAAAGTGAGATACGTGATCATATTTGCGTAAGCCAAATATGAATCTTATACAATAATTCTGAAGACGCTCAAGTTTATTTAGCTGATCCTCCCGAAGATCAAGATAGCAGGCGTCAGCGTAATCTAAAATAGGAAGAAGAAGAGATTGTGCGAGCGTAATTTTAGTAGCAGTAGGTAAAAAGTTTCGAAGTCGCATTAAAGAAGCACCAGATGCAAATATCTTATTACTAACTGATGCTAGTTGGCCATCCCAGCTAAGAAAACGATCAACCACAATGCCAAGATTTTTGACAGAGTCACGGAATGGTATAACAATGCCATCAAAAACTACCTGCGGTAAAACAGACCAATCAATTTTCGATACCATCCGTGAACTGCCAATGATAATGACTTGAGTTTTTGTAGGATTTACTCTGAGGCCAAATGATAGGCTCCACTCAGTAATACGACACAAGTCAGAATTTATTGCAGCAATCGCTGTATCCAAATAAATTAATGGAGCTTGTGCATAAATTTGGAGGTCGTCTGCATATAGGTGGTAGGATGAAGTAAGTGATTGAGATATAGAGTTAATAAATAGAGCAAAAAGAAGAGGAGAAAGCACGCCGCCCTGAGGTACACCAGTAACGTGTCAACGTTACACCAAGAAGAAAAAGAGTCTTCGAGGCGAACCCGCTGCCGGCGTCCATACAGGTAACTACGAAACCAATCTACAACCGATGGAGATATGTTAATTGATTTCAGTAACGCAAGCAGGATATCGAAATCGACGGTATTGAACGCATTACTGAAATCTAGCAGGGCTAGAACAGTAAGCTTACCGTCGTCCATACCCTCACGAATGTCATCGGTGATGTTAATTAGCGCAGACACAGTGCTATGCCCAGGACGAAAGCCGGATTGGAAAGGATTGAGCAAGTCCTGCCGATTAAGGAAACGTGAAATCTGTATATGAACAAGACGCTCAAGGACTTTAGAAAGGAATGGAAGAATAGAAATAGGACGATACTCAGAAAAAGACTTAGGATTGGATTTCTTTGGCAAAGGAATAATCTGAGCATCTTTCCAGATAGTAGGGAACTTAGAACTGGAAATGGAGTTGTTGAAAATGATACAAAGAATGGGAAGGATAATATCAAGGATGGGCACAAGCATGTTCCGGCCAATACAATCACCCCCGGTGGCGTTAGACGTGATCGCTAAGACGCACTTCTTAACATCACATGCGGTGAACTGATTGAAAATAAACGAGGGAAAGTCGGGAGTTGGAGTGGCAGAAAGATTTATAAGAGTAGTATTTTTATCCACATCCGACATAACGGAAGTGGAGGTAGAAGAGAAATGTTGATTTAAGGAATCTAAGTTAATGTTGTTTGGAGTTGCATTATTTGACTTGCCAATTCCCAGAGACTTGAGAAATTTCCAGACCTGTGCTGAATTACTGTTTTCTACGGAACTATGAATGTATCGGCGCATGGCATCCCTACACAGCCTATTGCAGCGATTTCGAGCCTGAACATATTTTTGTTTGTTTGAGTCTGTGGGGTGCATCTTGTACTTAGTTCTAGAAACCGTTTTTCTATGCATTAAAGCTTGGATGTCATCAGTCAGCCAAGGAGCAGGGAGATGCTTCATTTTGACTGGCCGTACGGGCGCATGTTTATCATAAAGCTGTGTAATTTGATAATTAAACATGGTGACTTGATCGTCTACGGAGTCAGTGCTACCAATAGGACTCCAATCAATGTTGTTAGCATCAGCAAGAAGTGAGTCTAGGTCCATACCACTAAAATTACGCTGCAGAACAATTTTAGGTTTAATTTTGGGAGGTCGAATTTTATAGGATAGAAAAATCAAATCATGATAAGAAAAGTCATTAGCCGTATATTGACCATGTTTAGCAATATGTTGAGGAGACGAAATCATCATTAGATCTAGAAGAGAAGGACTGGGGTTTAAAACCAAAATTAAGTCACTGGCTGTACACTGTAATAGTAAGACCAATTCTAACGTATGGTAGCATAGTGTGGTGGCCCAGGACGAATCTTATAACCACCATCACCAAACTACAGAAACTCCAGAGGCTGGCGTGCTCCATGATAACAGGATGCAATAAATCGACACCCTCAGCCGCCCTGGATACACTACTCGGATTGACGCCTCTGCATTTGCACATACAGCAAGAAGCAATGGCTGCAGCCCTAAGAATTAAATCAACAAACCAGTGGAAAGGTGTGGGTTCTTGTACAAACCACAGCAGAATTCTAGAAAAAGCAATATCAATAGTTCCTAACTCAGTTCGAGGAACCGACAAGATAGCTAAAACATACTTGGATGGCAAAAGATACTCTCTACAGATGGAGGAGATAAAGCCTCAGAGCGCAACGGCGACTGCTGTCGCTGTTGACGAGGTCTACAATGTCTATTGTGACGGCGCTAAAAACAACAATGGAGCAGGTTGCGGATATTACTCACCAGAATTAGGGATTGAGGATTCCATGTCACTGCCCAAAACCACAACAGCTTTTCAAACTGAAGCAATGGGTTTACTACTAGCGGCGAAAACAGTGCTGCTAAGAAATTTTGTTGAACCTATAAGTAAAAATATGAAGCTAAATTTTATAACTGACAGTGCCGCAACGATCTACGCACTCAGAAAACCGATAACCAGATCACAAGTCATAAAGGAATGTCATTTGACTCTACAAAAACTGGCAGAGATATATGATGTTACAGTAACCTGGACCAAGAGTCATAGCACTTGTCAAGGTAACAATAAAGCAGATCTGCTTGCAAAAGAAGGAGCAAAGAAACAAACGATATGCGCTGACATAGCTGATCTCTGCAAGCCGACAGCTATGGAAGCTAGAAATACACTACGAGCACACGCTGAACGAGAACACCAAAATCTGTGGAACAAAAGGACTGATTGTAAAAACTCTAGACTCTTCTTACCCAAATTAAACAAAAAAGTAACAAATAATTTACTAAAACTCACAAGAGGGGACCTACGTATGATGGTCGGCATCATTACCGGCCACTGTGATCTCAACTACCACCAACACAAAATAGGGGCGACGGACAGCCCTCTATGTCGGGGCTGTCTGGAGGAAAATGAAACGGTAGAACACGTGCTACTGCACTGTGAGGCCACCAAACAAACCAGAAGGAGTTACGGCCTGATGATAGCAGCTCAAGATGAAAGTTCGCCTTCCATTGCTAATCTTCAGACAAACAGACCATCTGACGCAACAGGGGTGGAACAGGTATGCCAGCGACCCAGGGCTGTGCTCCGTTATTTCAAGGAGCTCGGTTGGCTTGGGTAGGCTGGTAAGGGGGGAATGCACAATACGCCCCTGGCGGGATGTCAGTGCAGGTCTCATCACCCCCACTTCAAATTAGAATTAGAATTAGGAGCAATTTCGATCAAAAGGCCTTTAAATGTTTAAATTAAACTCAAATTGATCCCTAGCAACATTGAACAGCGGTGATTAGGATAATGGAATCGATAGTTTAATTAAATCTAACTTTCCATAGTTGTGCGCGTGGTATTTATTCAAGTTGGCTCAATTAGTTAGTTACCTTTGCATAGTCCGGGTTTCACTGTGCTAAGAGTTATGTAACACAACTTTAAGTGCGACTCTACAAAATTAAAAAAAAAAAAAAATACGAAAATTTTATATGGTTTAATTAAATAAGCAACCATGAATGATCACGAGAAATAATTTAGTCTCAGTAGGTACATGAATACCAATAACAATCGAAACCTTTGTTCCTACGGTTTTTTTAAAGGCATAACATTTTTGGCATCTTTAGTTAAGTAAATAAACTTACAAAAAAGCGTTTTGATATTTGATCACCTTGTAACCTATACAAGTACAGTAAATAATATAACTAGAAAAATATTAATTGGTCCGTTGGAACAGAAAACATACCAGAGCAAATAAAGTGACTGCCATTTCGCTAAATGTAAGCGTGAATCATTACCATCTTAGCGCGTACGGCGGTAATTAAGTAGATTATTTCGAAATTCAAAGAATAATAATACCAATTTTCTTATAAATAATTATTTATTATCAATGTTAAAAACGTGTTCAATGATTGTAACAGCCAGTGTGGGGGCAACATCTAGCAAATTATAAAAAGTTCATTCTTTCATATATACAGCCATAGGGCGGACGGATAAAAAAAGTTAAAAAGGGTACTTTAAAGGAACTACGGAACACTAAAAACTCGAATCAAAAGTTTCAATAACTTTGGTTTTTATATGTAATAACTCCAAAATTTATAAGGTTATGACAGACAGGACCGGACCGGAAGGTATAAATCTATCCGGCTCTCGTTATTGGTGGAAGGGTCATATCCGTGTGTGTATGTACTCCGTACTTTGCGCGTGCCAAAATAAATGAAGGGTATCGGTATTTGTTACTTTAGTCCCATGACCCGTGTTACGAAAATACGTACTCAGAACCTATAAATAATTTGGCTTGTTTTTTCACTGGGATTGTTTTGTTTACTTTAAGCTTTGATTAGAGCATTGATTTCCGTTTCCGAGCCTAATTGCTTTTATTTCTGACAGCTTGTTATTTGGATTTTAATACCTGAATGACTCATAAAAAATATCAGTTTTTCGAATTTCGCTGCTTTCAAAAGGTAATTTAATTATATCGACTTAAGAGTACATGAGTATAATAAAGAACTTATTACGTTTGGGTGTGTTCTTTGAATCCGAAAACAGCCGCAATTTAATTGCTAAATATGATTAGCATACTGTTTATATATAATTAATGAGAAGGTGATTAAAATATAACTTCAATTTAATTTTGTTATGCCATTTTGACATTATGAATTAATATTTTAATATTGTATTATATTGTATGGGGCTCTAACCAAAATCTTTCGTAGCCCAAGTCAACCTCATCTACACCCTGTTGACCAACGAACAAGGCTCTGACGACCCGCCAACATGCACTGGACCAGCGCGGTGGGATACGGTCCAAACCCTCACCCCCCAAACATGAATTGTATAATATTGAAAAGAACATTATATGAAGTCTTAATTATTATTAAATTGAAAAGAAAATTATAGAAACTTGATTTCGCAAATTAGTAGTAAAAAGTTAATCTGTATGTAGTTAAACAAAAACAAATTCATCTACTGTTACTGTTTACAAACGCCTAAACAAAGGATTCAAAGAAATTACGAAAGAAAGTCACACCAGCCTAAAGTGACAGAATAAGCTGTTCTCGTACCCACATCACATTGTTTTGCAATATTACTGCGCACCTGGAGGAATGCCGAAGGTAAGAGAGAAATAAAACCGCTGTGAGTGCAAAAGTAACAATACTTGGGTTAGGCAGGTTACCTTTACCTACCTAACTGAAGATTTAGTCATAATGAAATCAGCGAAAATAGATATAGAGTTAGTGAAAATTCACTCGAAACCTTTGAAGAACTAATTAAGTCGATAGAAAATTAACTTCGTTAATTTAAATTATGCAAAATCTGGAATTTGCGCGAATATGAAATGAATACCTTGATACAATTCCAAATTTAGCATGTTTCCTTAAAGTTTAGTATTTTGCTCGAATTTAATGTTCGCTATTCGAAGATTCAGATTGATTTCGTAGAACTGTTATTGAAAATATCTGATATTTATTTGTATGAAACGTAGGCTTATTTAATTTTCCTGTAATTAATTTGACGCAGCTCAATTATGTACCACTGTCAGCCATTCATAAATTGCTAGAAATGTTGATAGTTAGCCGAGTGTTAAAATATATTTCTAACACTAGTACTATATATACTATACATACATATTGACGACTTCGTCGGCGTAATAGTTACCATGCTGGCATGCCAACATCTTTCTGATGAACTAAATTTGTTAGTTGTCGCCCTGGGTGTAAAAAATGTATCGATATGAAGTATTCATATGTAGAATATCAGTTGTATTAACAACCATATTACAAACTTAAATTTAGTATGGAGCTAACCGTATGTGAAATGTGTCCTAATATTATTATTTTTATATAATTATATAATATCATTTATTATTTATATTCACACGTCACATTAGTCGAACTTTGTGCGATTGTTAATCGATTTAAGACATATCAAGACTTATGCTAAAAGTTATTTCATGTGTTTTTTAACTTTAAATGTTATTTTTCGCTTTAGCTGAAATAGAGTAATGAGTGCTTACGCACCTATCGGTATGTTTAATTTAAGTTTTTGCTAGCTCATCTCGTAAAAAATCAAAAATGGTACCCATAAAAAATCGAGTAACATGTTTTCGTGGAGCACAAGATCGCAGATACTGGCTGTAAGAGAGAGGAGGCCTATACCCAGCAATGGGTAGATATAGGCTGATGATGATGATGAACATGTTTTCTGGAAAACGCAAGTACTTACAAACAATGTGCATCAAGTTCGTCCTTGTTCCGTGGAAGACCGACTGGAGTTTTCGGGATCAACCTTCGACATTCATCGAGTTGCGAGCCGTCGCAGCTTTCAACTTCTCCAAACTGACCGCTGCCGCCACCTACATGGAACAAAATACATGCAATAACATACTATAATATACTTTATACACATAATGATAAAAGCATAAGTGGACCAAGTGTCTTATAAGATAGAATAGAAGATAGGTTAGACCTTCGATTAACACATAGGCCAAATTTTCTAACGAAAATTGTGGTTCTCGTGGGATACGCAAATAACTTCAAAATCTGTGTTACTCCTTTGGCTGAACGAATTTGATAAGATTTACTATGAATAAAGGTTAGACTTTGGATTAACACAAAGGCTACTTTTTATCCCGGCTTAACTTCTTTCTATTCCGGATTAACACGGGTAAAACAGCGGGGCGCAGCTAGTAAATTATAAAATTAAACAAAGTAAAAAAAAACATTAAAAATATTTAAGGCGGACCTAATACAAAACACATGATTAGTATAGGTGGAAAGACCAACTATATTATTTTGTTACAAATTGCCTACTTATTTAGAAGACAAACATACATAATAATGTTTATAAAGGTCTGAGTGTTACCCTTCTACTTCGTTACCTCTACAAAGCCCATTTACCACAAAAAGTTGAACAGCATATAATACGAGTTGTGATGAGTTTTATACAACTGGGACTCTAAAACCACCATGCCGCCGAAACACGCGATTATTTCGGTAAAACTTTGTAAGCTACTTCACATTAGGAACTAAAAAAACATTTCTATTCAAGTTGTTCTGTGGCGGACTATACACCTTTTTTTTTAAACTAGCGCGTTTGATTGTGGTCCGACTTTCTGTAAAAAGAAATATAGGTGCACAATATATTCAATTTATTACATAGTGGAAATTTCAAAGATTTGCACACAGCGCGTCGCCTCGCAATTTATAGAGAGGACTGCAAAGCTTTGAAATTATCTATCTAAGGCTTTGTTTCCTGAGAAGTACCATCCTTAGATCTTCAAATCAAGTGTGAATAGGCTCCTTCTAGGTAAGCGCGCTTCTAGGTAACAACGTAGGTCACAGCGTTGCATATGCCATACATAGGAACAAAGGGCTAAAACTATACGTATGAATGAAAAGCATTGTTCACATATCCAGAAAGTACATATTTGTAAGTCCTCTTCCTTCTCGCTATTTCTTTATTTGCAACACTTGGTAAACTATTGTTCTTTAAAAATAATGTTGCATGTATTTGCTAGAATTATAGCATTAATATAATTTGATTTATTGACAGGTTCAGTCTTACCGTAACTTACTAATCTTGTTGGATCGTCTTCTATAGTAATGAAGTTACTTATCCGTGGCAATTCTATCCCGCTTACAAGTATATTGAGTTACGTTCGGTAATTTATTGTATTTATCGTCTGTGAAAGCAATTTTCTTATCAGCAATTTGTATTCTTTCTTTAAGACTTTTTTTTTTTTTTTTTTACGTGAGGAAATGCATTTACGCATCCCCACCACACCCGGGGAGGTGGGTGGGGTATGCCGGGCTCGATGTCAAAAGGACATCCCTACCGACTAAAACCTCACGATGACCTCCTCACCGGAAAGGACGGGATGAGGTTCCGCTTCTCGCATTAACCCACCACCCCGCCCACCTCGGCTAGCCTGAGAGGCTCCTTCTCTGGGGATGAGTCCCCTTGCAGTGCACATGGTGCACCGCAACCACCTCGGGGACCATAAGTACAATGGACGCCGGACAACCCCGGCCCGACGTCCCAGGTCCCCCGTGACGGGTCAGGTCTGTGGCCCCGTCACCTGCCACTACGGCCGCAGAGAATAGGGTAAGTGGTATTTTGTGCTACCACTCCCTTCTCCCTGCGGCCCCACCGCGTCCGCCATCAACGGTGGCGACCCCGTCGAGGCCGCGGCAGGTAGGAAGAGCGGCGCATCGTAATACCGACACTTTTCTCCTGCCGCGGCCCCACACCTTCGGCTGCGGTGGGTGTCTCCAAAACCACACCGCAGCCCTCCTCAGTTGCGAAACCCCCCCGGAGCGAAGTCCCGCAACCTACTGGTGCCACTCCATCTAGAACTTGCATGGGGGAGGACAAGTCTAGGGAGCGGCCCGCCTCAGGGACCCTCTTCGCTTCACCGTGGGTGACCAGGCCACGGTTACTGAGCCCCCCCGCCTCGACAATGCGGGGCCCCACGGGGGGGATTCTTTCTTTAAGACTAGGTTTCTACTAATATTGCTTTCTGAATATATATTTTTATTTGGACACATTTCACACACGGCCGGTTAACCCCATACTGAACCATTTCTAATTCGTATTATGGATGCTAACACAACTGATATACTACAATACATACATACATATTTTATCTCACGCGACAGATACATATTTAACATCCAGACCGACAGCCAACAAATTTTAGTTCAGCACAAAGACGTTGGCTGGGCCGGGAATCGAACCCGGAACCTTCTGATTGGCAGTCCAGCATGGTAACCATTACGCCAACGAGGTCGTCATTGGTCTATGAATTGGTGGGTACTATACCTAATTTTTATTACAACTAGTAGATAAACCATTGACAATATTTAACTTTACTTGTAAATTGATTCCACAAACAACATAAAGACTAATCAACAATGATCGAATTTAACTCGTCATTATTGCATATATCGGTAAGCATTCGACTGATTTTGTTCATAGCTATTCTTAATAACAGAATGGGATACCTATTAAATTATTCTCCTTGATTATTATCAAATCGGCTGAAGATTGTCGCCGAAGCATACTTCCTCATCCTAACTCGACCTTTTCCGTATCAATGAACAACTCACGTTTATGAGACTCGATTCAAATTCAAATACTTTTTTTTATTGGATCTAAAACAAAAGCACAGAAAAATATTAACACTAACACTAGTGTCTTAAGTTGTAGGCGCTGAAGTAATTTAGTAATTTAATTATTAATTTTTAGTAATTAGTAATTTATGCTTTAAACTATAAAAGCACCAGATAACAATTTAATTTGTACTCAACCATTTGATTTGTTTATATCACTGAATTTAATTACTCTTATAATGTTAGTTTTAGATCTTCAGTAAAGCTTATGCTCTCCGTATAAGTATACATATATCCTCTTCAAGTAAACCTTATCTCTACCTCCTACATGCCACATGTAGAAACAAAAACTTTCCACACGGATCTTCGTCCTTGTATTCGGTCGGTTTCATCCAATAAAGAACACCGAGAAAACATAACGATGTTTGCTAAGACTGCCCATTACGCCAAATTGTTACGCGTTATCCCTAATCGTGGTGTCTGCTTAAACTAAAATGCCTCTATCCAGAGCTATAAAATGATTAGCGTTTCTATTAAACTGAATTATAAAATATTTTTTATAATAACAATAAAATTATAAAAACTTTTTGTTTTCGGTCCCAAGTCAAAAACATGCAAATTCTAATAAAAAAGAAATCTAAATCCAAACGAAATCATACATTTCATTTATAAAAGCTTAAACAGGTTAATATGTACACGTGCTTATTGTATTTACTTCAAATTCTTAACATATCTTGTCTGATATTTATTCGTTTTGAAAGCAAAAAATATTTTCTGCCTGAAAAAGAAACCACTGTCAAAATATTCGCGAGATATATCTGCTACAGATTTATTGCTCAAAACGCTCACAAACCTCTTTATTATACTACCAGTACCGGTAACACATTTTTATAAGGTAAGAATCAGATAAATCATTTGTAACAAAAGATGTTAGGTTATACGAAGGTTATTGAAGGCTATTATTTTACCGCAGCCTTTCTTGCTTCGCTTCCAATAAATTTTAGTGAGCTCTATTATACTGGGTTACTTGAAAACAACACAGTCACTATATAATATACATAACTACATATATCTTTGCATCGTTATACAAACAAATAAATTATTATAATAAGTTTACATTTTAAGCAACCAACTGACTGACTAACTAACTTTAAATAATTATTTCCACGAACGTCTGAAAATATCACTTTTTATTCATCTTTAAATTTTTATAAACATATGTACTTATCTAAGTCACTGGAAGGCACTAGCCTCCATGGCACAGGCGAGGGAGTGCGTCCAGTTTGAGGGTTAGTGAATAAGTTTGTATTATAAATGTGAATTTGAATAAAAACATTTTGAATTTTGAATTTGAGTCACTACTGTGTTGTTTCAAGTTATTCTTACTATTATTCTTCGTATGTAAATGGCCCAGCTCTGATGTCGAGAGTTTTGAATCCGACTAAAGGACTGACTTAACGACTGTACTAAGACTTACCGGCTTGGCCCTACAATTTGACGTGTCATCCGAGACACGGCAGCGCCCAGTTAAAAATGCCTGTCCAAAGACTGTCTGCATTAACCGTTGCTTAACCTCGATGATAGAGTCATATCAATTTAGACCAGTTTAGCCGAGTTACAGACGCTTCTTGTGTTCATTACTGCTTTAGTATATTAACGTCACATTAAATCTAATACGTAATTTTGTGTTCGACGAAGATAAACAATATTACCAGAGCTATTGTAGAATTCTTCTTCTTGTTACGAAACCGTATTTGTTTGTTTATTTTATTTTCGTCTAGAGTCCGATACAATCGGACTTTAATTGCTCCTGCGAGTAAAATTAATAAGACAAACACCACCTTACCGGGAAATAAGGATCAGCCTTGTGTAATTTCAGGTTAATTAGCAAATCCAACTCGAAAATCCCAAGAGTAAATTTTAGGTTCATGTGAATACTACTGGCTCTTACTCGCGTCTTTACTCGTGTTTTTTCTTGTTTAAACATTGGACTCCTTTTAGGATGCGAACTTATGAAAAACAAGTTCCGGAGTGTGCCAGAGCTGTGGCGTCACATGTTCAGTGCGTTAGATAAATGGTTCGTCCACCACCACCAAGCGATCGCCGCTGAACGAATATCGCCGAGCGATAATTGCCAAGCGAGAATCGCCGAGCGAGAATCGTCGAGCGAGAATCGCCGGGCGAGAATCGCCGGGCGAGAATTGTCGAGCGAGTATTACTTGTGCGAGTATTATGAAACGCTATTTTTGATAGACGTGATTGCTGCGACATAATAATAAATACAGAGTTATCACCGGCAGTGTGGATTGCTATCACTTCATAGTAACTCATTAGGTCTGTGCTCCTCTAAAAGGATTTTCTTAAACAATGACAGTGGTCCTGAAAATAAAACCTTACTATAAAAGTATATTACTAATGTATTTAACATGAGAATGACAGACGAAATAAGTTATTAATAAGTAGTTTAGTTTTACTTATTTCCTTTCAATTGGAAGAAACAAGAAAAGCTACTTTCGTAATGTTTAGAGTCATTTTAGCTCCGCTGGTGTTTGGGAAGGTTTTCAATATTTATTTTATTCAGACGTCTGAAATCTGCAGACATAAAACTGCACATGAAAATTTGCATCGAGATTATGTCGTTACTTTTTACCACTCCTGGGTGCTACGAGTACGACTGGCTACGACACAGCGTAGCAACTTCGTAGCACCTACTACGCGTCTACATATGTGGGAACTTCAGAGTGCTACATAGGAACGTAGAGCTATAAGCCTTGTAGTATGAAAAACATTGTTTATAAATTCAGATAGTGCGAATTTGAGTATACTACTCCTTCTTGGAACACTAAACTTGTTACGCGTGCGTGTATATTATAAAACGGAACGGCGATAGACGGAAATCCTTGTACATAAAATGTACAAGTATGGAAGTTTATTCGTATGGACATAATATGTCCGGTGCACTGACATATTAATATGTTCAATTAAAGCCTGTGTACTGGACCAAAAAAAGGTCCGTTATCCGATGAAAAACAAAACGTGCATGTACAAAGGCCCTTAGTCATCGGTATTGCTCATTACTGAGGGTCGTGACTCACATGGAATTTATTTATTAAAAAAATCGGCCTAGTTTTCTATTACTCACATGTAAGTTAAAACAAAATTTTACAAATAGTTGTTATAATCAAAAATATAACTGACTAATTATGAAATTAATAAAGTATGAATACAGGTTTATTGTCCCAAATACAATTTTGGTGTTGTTACTAACAATCCTAAAATCTAATCATAGTAGGTATTCATCAAGAGTGTTTATAAAATTGAGTAGAGATAAATATTTGAGGTATTATTTAAGTTTATTAGATATTATTTTTTAATATTCTCTAGTAATACAAATAAAACATGATTTTTTTATTTAATCATTAGGACAGTTGTATTCATCACAGGCAAGTACATCGTGGAGGGCACACAGATCCTTTCACAGAACACACATGTCCTCGGTTTTTGTGGTCCTCAAACAGGTCTGGTTTCCTCGCGATATTTTACTTCTCCGTAAAGCGAGTGCAAATCCACATATAACTTAAAAACATGCCAGCTAGCAAACCAGGGGCGTTGATATTGAAAAACAAACTCCGAGCCAGATTATGTTACATACATTTCAGTATATCCATGTCAAATAGACAATAAACTCTATGCAATAAACCAAATTTTGTTCATTACAAACTTTGTGGTTTAAAAATTATTATCCATTTCAGTAACTTATTACTAAAGAATTTCTAAAATTTAATGACTGGAATCATAACTCCGTCCCATATTTTATAACTTAATCCGTAACAAATTAGAAATATTAAATTCACTTAATGGCCGCTGAAAGAATGCGGTATCAATAAACCGCGATATAAACCCACAACATTAAATAAAAGGGCCCATTCCGCGACGCGCCGACACATTGGGTCTGTCATAACGTCCGGCCATAAACTTCGATTCCTTCCTAATTTATGACTTTCCTTTATCTGATAGCGCTCGTCTAATGGCCAAGTATTGGATGAAACAGTTTATAGGCATATGAAGGTCTGAAACTGGGAAAAACATATTGAGCGTATTTCAGAGTACGCTCAATATGTTTTTCCCAGTACCATACCAGTTACCATACTGTGTTTTTGTTTGTCATCTAGTGCGTACTCGTATCTATACATATATTATAAAGAGGAAAAGTTTGATTGTTTGTGTGTTTATTTTACGTGAAGAAAGTAACTACTAGACCGTTTAAAAAAAATATTTCACTGTTTGGAAGCCAAATTAATCCCCAATTAACATAGGCTATAGTTTTAACTACGAATATTTTAGAAACCGTGCGAAGCCGGAACGGGATGCTAGTTCTAAATAAAAATAAATATAGCAAACGTAATAACTATTGCTCGTGCATTTTTATTAGAACTCTACGCTGGAATAATATTTTTAGTGTATCTGTGCTTGTTATTCCCAGTAATATTTTGTGTTTCGTATTTGTCAACTTTTTAGAATTTACGAACACGAATAAATGCAAGTTGGGCTCACGCATGAAGGGCTCCGTACCATTAGCTAAAATAAATGGCAAAAAACCCCGTTTGTTGTAAGGGAGCCCCACTTAAATAGTATAATTATTTTAATTTTATAATTTGTTAAATATTCTGTGAATGTTTTGATTATCTACCAAATTTTGTTATACAGATAGAGTACAAAATTGCTTAAAAATCACGTTTGTTGTATGGGAGCCCCCCTTAAATATTAATTTTATTTTTATTTTATAAATTACTTTGAAAGGTATTATTATTTACTTCGAAAAGTATTATAATAAATGAATTTATTTAAATATCCTATGAATATTTCTGTTTCCATTATTGGTATATAGAAAAAAATATAGGCTACTTTTTTATCCCGGATTAACTGCTTTTTATCTCGAATTAACGCAGATAGCACCGAGAGGCAGAGCTAGCAAATTATACATATATTGATATATTTTCCATGTTCGCATTTAAATCCGATAAGTTAATTCTTGGTAGCATTAAACAATAGTTTCCAATCGTAATTTACTGGCCATTGATTTCAGAATCATCCAATTCATATCAGAATTTCTCACACATTTTATTTTATTGGTATCGTACCGGGAAGTAAATTTTACCAGTCATACTGTTTCTAAGCAGTAGTTTGCGAGCACGAGTATTTCTGGGTTTGATATTGCCAAATATCACGGTTGCATATTTGTAATAAGTACCTGGATGACCGAGCTTTGCTCGGTATTTTTTTTTATATGACATTTTCTAAAAATGATTCCTAGCTAGATCGATTTATCGCCCCCGAAACCTCCTATATACTAAATTTCATGAAAATCGTTAAAGTGTGTTGTGTTTTATTTTTCTATTTTTTTTTTCTATATATCAATAATGGTTTGTTGTTGAAACAATAGTTAGTATGAGGTCATAAAATTTCGTTAATTACAAACGATGTTCCAAAAAAGTATGTTAAAAGGTCTATTGCTCGTAGATCTACTTTCTAGTATGTATTAGCAAACAGCATAAAATCAACGTTATTACCGTAGTAATTGTTAATTTGTTAATTAATTTAATTGGTTAACTTGTGGTAATTTAAATGAGATGGGTTTATAACTTAGTTCCTAAATCAAACCTTTCATTAGTGAGGGATTACGACTTTATAGTACGGGAGCCCACGACGTTGGGGGTTGACGATGGACGTTAATAACTTACATTAGCTTAATCTGACAATTTGGAGTATGTCTGCCATACAACTTTTTCGTCGTCATTAAAGACGTTACGAAGTCGTTATTAAAAACAATCCCACCAACGGGGAAAGCTTGTATTTGGTGGAGGTATTTAAATGAGTTCAAGGTATCTCCCATATCTTAATCTGACGTGCTCGAGATTCTACAAAAATCCCCTCTTCGGCTCCTCTACTATTAAGAAGTTTATTGGTATTTGAATACGTTTACATCAATCGGATAAACTTACTGTTAATTTAAATTTGGAAGCCAATATTGTGTTGTTGCTCGTATATGTGTGTGTAATTATGTGTGTGCTTTGTTAACACAATCCGTTCGTAGTTTTTAAGGGTTACGTAACTAAAAGGTAAAAATGGGACCCTATTACTAAGCCTCCGCTGTCTGTCTCTCTGTCTGTCATCAGGCTGTTTCTTACTAACCGCGATAGCTAGAGAGCTGAAATTGTCACAGATTATGTATATCCATTGCTGCTATAACAACAAATACTAAAAAAAAAATACTGAAGGGGTGGGTCCCCATACAACAAACGTGTTTTGTCTCTTGTATTTTTTTGCTATAAATCAATAACGGTAGCTGCTAGACACTTAAAATTTTCACAAAATATATAAGCTATCAAATTAAGTTATAAAATTTTAATTAAATAAATATTTGAGGGGGGTTCCCATACAAGAAAAGTAATTATTACTAAAAGTAGTTTTCTACTCACAGAATATTAAATTATTAAAAATATATATTTAAGGGGGACTCCCATACAACAATGGTACGGAACTCATCATGCGCGAGCCCAGCTTGCACTTGGCCGATTTTTTTAAATCTGCACGCAGTCAGTGATAAAAAAATGTTTTCAGGTTTAACTCAAAGGGTTGCACCCTTTGAACTCGCGGCGGAACGGATATCGGTATTTGCGTTTGGTGAGAGGATGTTTGTATACCTATTAGTTCAAACTCTTTGTCTCTTTTAGGGTTCCGTACCTAAAGCATAAAACTACTAATACTAAACTTCCGCTGTCTATCTGTCACCAGACTTTTTATTATTAGCCGTGATAGCTTGAGAGCTGAAATTGTAACAGATTATGTATGTCCATTGCTGCTATAACAACAAATACTAAAAATAATAAAAAAAATACTATGGGGATTCCTATCCAAATATTAGGGTTTTCATGCTGTTTCTCAAATACAAATATAAATCATTTATTGATAACACCAAAGCATATTAGTTAGCAAATATCAATAACAGTAACAGATAGACGCTTAAAATTTTGACTCAATATAAAGTTGAATAACAATACAGCTAATCCCAATATAACTAGCCCGATAATGATGCGGTCTTCTGTTATTATGAACGAGTGATTATTAATATTTTTAGACGAAATTTACAGCGTAAAATATTTCTGCAACTTTATGTCTGATTTTATCAGATAGTGCCGTCTGTTCTCTTTCTATCGTTTTTGGTCACTTACGCGTTTTTTTGTGTGATAATTTTCTTTGTTGAGTAAAAATATTCTTGACAACGTGTTTTTTTAATATACTATCATTTTTGAGGTTAACCCGCGATCCAACATTCTAAAAACATAGTTAGAACAACAAAGTGACGGATAATTATGTAAATTAACTCACGGCTTCCGTTAATCACAAAAGTTTTAGTTTGTAAATTACTTTTGGTGTTGTACGAGAAGGTAATAGTAAGAAAACTTTGCCTTTGGTGACGTTCTTAAGTAAGCTTACTTATATCGAATGTTTAGTAATAAAAGCTAAATATAATTAATGTAAGTTGCTCTTGCGACCAGAAGACCTGGCGAACATATTTTTTTTTCAAAATGGTCAATATCTAAACTTTTTAGCATCTATATCTCTGTAACAAATAAACCAATTTGGTATATATTATAATATTCACCATACTGTTATATAAATATACTATTCATTTTCCTTTTATATCTGGATAAATAAAATCATCAACCTCAACCATTAAATAGCATCACAAGCATTATCTCTATTCATGGATATTCCCAACAAAAAAACGGTGAACACAAATAGAATATAAAAAAAGAAAATAGAATCGAAATCCAAATACCAATTTTCATCGAGTCTTTTCACGATCATCTAAACATTCATAAACATAATAGTCCAGACAATCTGCGCCCTATGGTGCTATCCGAGTTAACCCCATGTAAAAAAATTGTGTATAACGTAATCCAAATTAAGCCAATCAGTTCAGTGTATTGAGCGTGAAAGACTACCAAACATACTCGTATACTTTGGCACTTAATACTTGTAGAACCACGAGTCTTATATTTTATTCAATTACTCTTGATCTCAACGTCCAGTGTAACGACGAGTAAAAAAATACTACTACAAAGCAGCGTGGCCACGAGCCCGTCCCGGAATTTACTAACATGCGGATAGATATAGAAAACATCTTGATCAAGTGGGCGGCATCTTGATCAACTCTATTCTAGGAGATCAGTATAAGCTGTCATAGAAGGTGGCGTGGCAACAAATCGGTCGCGGAACGATCTGAAAAACTTGCCGCCTTGCCTACACCTGTCCATAGCGGTTTGTGGACGGCCTTCTACAGCCTAGTGTGACATGGGCCAGAACGCTTCGCGCTGGAATACTACACTACCCGAATAGAATGGTAGAAACCGATAAAATCCACAGCAATCACAACATTAGACCTGACTGAATTATTCATTAAAACTTTATCATTTTTCCGATTCTTCGACCCGCATTTCCAGAGATGGCATTAATGGCTTTCTTCTGCGAACATTTTCAATTCCACAGATACTTTGTAATTTTGGCACATAGCCATCCTGCGTCTGACAGTTTTGTATAATTTATTAGGATTTTATCAGATCACAAAGCCATTTTCTGTGAGAAACAAATTTCTAAGAGAGATACCACAAATCTATTACAACTTTTCTCGTGGATCAAAGAGGACTCTACTTTTACACATCCTACTTTACAAACTCTACATTTCGGTGATTAGTCATGATTACGGTAACAACGTCCAAGTCACAAATTGTGACTAAATTGTAGAGTTTCTTAGCGCTTAAAGTAAAGTCAGGCAGAGCTAGAAGCTTTAAAACTGATCTGGTATATTTTTCAGAATGCGAGACATGGTTAGCCTTGACAATATTTTACATGACAAATTAATATATCTACGAGTATATTCGTATACTATAGGCATGATATGAAATTATCTTGTTTTTTGTGATAAATTTATTTTACTCACAAAAATTGTTATCGAATATAATACAATCGAATATGAAACAAAGTTACAAGGGTCCAATAAATGACAAGACTTTTCTTTATAAGTAAAAAAGGAAGCGCTACTTGAACTACGCTTGAATCATCGTCCTGGCGGAGGAGTTACCATGTACTTAGATCTGTAAGTATCAAGTAAGTATAAACTTATGCACATAACTTGTACTATATCGATAGCAAGTGGGAATTTCTGCATATTTGTGATCATAACTTACAGGAGATTATTATAAGCAGCGCAATCTGCTGAGTTTAACAATGCCGTCTTTCTTCTGGAATATTTATCAATAGTTAATATTGATTGGGCAAAATCTATTTGACCTATTTGAAAAAAACAGTTCTACTGAATATATGTAGCTATTAAACATATAAGCTATGCATTGCACGCCGATGTCATTATTTAGAAAAATATAAGATAAATCTTGTTCGTCATCGTTTGAACTCAAGTGATAAAGCTCTAATGTCGAGAGTTTTCAAGCCGCCCGAATGCCTCTGACTTGGCGTAACGACTGATTGTACTAAAACTAACAGATAAAGATGATTAAAATTAAAAGGTAACATTAAATCAATGGTTGTTGCTATTATTGTTTTATAACTAGCTGCACCAAACGGCGCTACCGGTCTAACAGTACACTATTGCAAAAATAACAAACATCCATTAACGTAAACTTAAAAATTGCATTTATAATTTGAAATAGGAAGGAAGATTCTATATATTACATTGTAATCAATGTGTTTGTACATCAAATTGTGTTTACAATATTTATGATACGAGCGTAAACTTATTGTATTTAGAAGCGGTAGTACAATTCCTCTCATGCGACTCACGACGAGAAATTATGCTAATGTAATTTAACGAGGCACGCCAGGACATTATTTTGAATATAAGCACCTGCTTTCAGCGAGAAAATAAATTAATGAAGCACATATTAAAAACGTACCCCTGTCCAACAGCCGAGAGAAAAGGATAAGAAACATAAATAAGGAATACAGTATTTTGGCACACAATTATAAAGGTTGCCTGGAAGAGGTTGCTTTAAGCGATAAGGCCGCCAATTGTGGCACACTAATTTGTAAGCGATTTCTTTTTCTTTTTTTTTAATTTAATGTGTCCAATAAATAATTTTCTATCTATCTATCTATATTAGACATTCGAGTTCTGTACTGTGATTACTACCAATATACGCTTAAGAATTGTTTGAAAACGCATTATCTATGTTACTTTGTTGACTTAACTCAATTAAATCCACACCGAGTGCTTTCCTATGTATTTTGGTGTTAGCAGTAGTTTACATTTATTTTCAATTCTCAAGTACTGTAACGAACAAACCATTTAGTTCGAGTTTACAATTTCAAATCAATTTATACTCGTAAATTGCAAAACATGGGTGAATAGATTAGATATTAGTTTAATTTAATGTTCTCAGAGTATTTTGAAAATAATTTAATGGCAATAATATAATTTTCTAGAAACTAAAGTCTGGAAAAAAGGATATTGTTAAATTATTATAAAAATAAACTTATAAACAGATTAAGTATCGTATATACGTTTGTTGAAACCGCGTGAATAAATAAAAAAGCGTAGTAGTCATTATCATAGAGCCACAATCAAAAATGCGATCATTGTTTAACATTGTTTTTGTTATAAAATAATATATTAACTTACTTGCAAGTCGTGTCATTAGTAGAGCACTTAACACTTTTAAAATCATTTTGCCGCCCAAAAAACCTGCGCGAATAAAAGTCTAAAATTTTGAACACTTATTTTTTACAGGGTCCACATTTATTAGTAGTTACTTTAACTGCTTTTATAAGGTTATTTATATTTTTATGATTAACGTTTAATAGAACTTTCAAATATCGGTATTGTCCGAGTGTCGAAGTACTGATGCGTAGTGACGGTTCGAGAGTGAACGATGTACTGAAGGCGAATACTGCGAGATGAAAGCTCACGGCTTCACACAGATTTAGAGGCTGCGATCTTACCGTATATATCACTAGGTTACAAGCCTCGTATTGATATTAAAAGCTTTATTAAATGACATATATGGGGTGGTACGACGAAGTGCCTGCAATATCCTTAATATGAAAACTACTGTTCCTTGCAAGTTTAAAATATTCATAGATGCGTAAAAGTAAGCACGTACATATTTGTTGAAACAGATTTTTTATTTAATTTGTTATAATGTATGTATTTTTGAAATAAAATAAATATAAGGACACATTTCACACACAGCTGGTTAGCCCCTTACTAAACCTACTCATAGTTTATGTTATAGTTGCTAACACATCTGATATTATTTAATTAACACCCAGACCGACAGCCAACATATTTAGTTCATCACAAAGATGTTGTCCGTGTGGGGAATCGAACCCGAATCAAATTATTTGGTAACGCCAACGAGGTCGTCATATTATCTTATTATATATATATGTGTATTATATATTTTTCTAACAAATATCGCAAAATCTTAATAATAAACTAACGCTGCTATATTATCTAGCAAATAATATTCCGAACATTGCTCATGACAATTTGACTCTTGTTTTAAGTCAACTGACAAAGGGCTCTAGCGACGTCTATTTAAATAAAAACCTACCCTTGTCGTTCTCCTATACCTATATCACTGACGGAACAGATATTCCTTAATTAAATTCAATCTGTAGATTCCATATGGAACATTCGCAACTTAATCTTTGTCCGGAAGTTAAACTTCTCTTAAATGCTATATTATACAAAGAGGCTACTCAGCTGGCTTTGTGGCACTGATTTTTCCCTTCCCACTGGCACTGATTTTTTAGATCAGATATAGCTTTACATTAATGAATTTTACGTTAGATATAGTTTTATATTAATTAGGTATGTTATATTATTTTAAATTAATTATGACCTCAAATTGAGTTCAACAAAACTGGATCAAAACGACATTTATTAATATTGCAGGTAATTTCTATTTTCAGGTCCTAGATTAGTATTCACGTAAACTTTATATATCATATATACTCGTAAATATAATAAATGATATGAAATTAATCTTATTGGTTCATCAAATATCATACAACTAGTATCAAAGTTTAAATCAACATTATACAATTATGTTACTGAATAATTATCATGATATTGGTTTCTAGGACTTTATTTTAAAGTTATTGAATAGTTTATTTGAAACTATTCAATTTAATCTCACAAGTAACTTATTTACTCCTTCTTTCTACCTTTCAACTTTTTCTTTAATTTATCAGCACTTAGATATTTTATTAGGTTGTTATTAAGCTAGATATGAATTAATATTTACTTATCATTCTCTATATTGTAAGTTAAGTAAATTTACCAATACTAAATTTTGAGAGGCTGAGTAGCTAAACCCTTTAGTTGAAAATTTGAAAGTCGAACACGAAAGACTGACTTGTTTTTCATGAAAATTTCCAATGAAATATGTAAATAAGGCGTTTATTTAAAAATTTACTGAATATGCCTTACACCGTACTTTACTTTATGTGGTGAGTATGTTAACAGGAACACGAAAAGTTTCCTTAAAACATGAAATTTGTAGAAAATTAACCTATGTATGTAGGTAAATACATGAGTGAGTTGGTAAAGTTTGTTTAATATATCCCTTCTTTATAATGTTATGCTTACCCAAGAGGTAAAAATAATAATAAATCTACACTCATATATCTTTGTAATCTTTTTTTAAATATTTACGCTTATAATAGTTTTAGACTAGATCTTCTTTTTCTTCTAAGAGTAAGTCGGTATGCTCTTGACAGAGTGGTGGATGGTACAGGTAGTACACGCCTCACGATGCCTCGCCATTTGAGGAGCTCTCTGCTAGAGGATTAGACTAGATCGACTGTAGAAATATACGTGTATTATAGAATACACACGTACCCTAAACCTAGTCTATAATAGCTCTAGCCACAAAGCCTCAACACCATTTACGTTCCGGGGTTACCGCATGGCATGGCATTCCTCCTTCTAAGGAAAATTATAGGTTACCTCAGTAACAGTATACTCAGTCCAGGTGTACTTACTAAACTAATTGATGCTCCGTTTTGAAAGGCACTCAGTTAGGTTTTGGCAGGAATGTTTGGTACTGTATCTTCGAACACGCTTCTGGCACTATCTGCCAATATTCCCATCAAAATGAAGCAGTATAAGCACATACCTAATATCATATTCGTAACTTGTAAATTTTTCTTTGGATAAAAGCATATCCATTTACAAACCGTTCATTTGATTAAAAACGTAAAATTCTCTGTGTATAATAATATCATTCGTACGAGACGTAGACTGGCAAATTGTTGAACGTAAAATAAATAAAATATTTTTAACAATAATTTTTAAAACAAGCTCTTTTGGTATGGATATTACCACTGTCATGCTTTTTAGATAAGCCCAAACACGATGGTTTATGTTGTTTAGAAGTTTTTACAGCTACCTTCTGGTTCCATCATCAGACTCAGAATATCATGTAACGAAGAATCCACCAAGACAAAACAAATGAGCCCCAACTAGAATGGTTTCTTTTGTTTCGTTGAGAAGTCCCTATGGCCATCTTCTGGCTTCATAATCAAAACAGAGCCGTGGTACCATATTATTGTAAACAAAAGTATATAAAAGTTGAATGCAATTGGAAAACGGAAGGTTGGTCTAATTTTGCTTGCACGTTAAGACCCTAATAAACATATATACATCTACAATGCAAGCGTATAAAATTGCTTGTAAAATAAAAAACTTTTCCTCTCTTGATTAACCTATATGAAAATTGCTAAACAAAATGATCAATAAAATTTTATTTTCGATACGAAGGATTTTTACAATAAATATTGTCGTTAATATTAAATTTGCCGAGTCATGACATCATGACATCGCCTACAAAATATGGTGAGAAAATTCTCATCATTTGCCCGCAAGGAAATTGTTTCATACATCAGCTGATAAATGGTTTTAGCTTTTCCACTATGAGAGCATGTGTGGTGTTATGTATGAACAAAACTTTTTTCATTTCCCGTGTGAGCGGCTCTTGCTCCTTGAATCTTAGATAATATTCACAATGTAGGTGCGTACAAGAACTCCACATAAATTAGGAAAGTAATCAAGCTTCAAGCTAATTTTGAACATTCGTTTCATATGACTTATTACTCGTAGTCATGTGTCATAGTTAATAATATTAATAAGATTAATTTACTTTAAAATTGTTGAGAATGAAAGTGCATAAATAATATTGATTTCTTTTAACAAATTTATAATTTTCATAGTAACTATAAAATAATTATTTATTTACTCGTACTTACTGTATTTTACTATGTTATACTCCCTATCTTTCTTAATACAATAGAGGTGACAAAGATTATTTTTTAAACGCAACACGTATTTATAAAAAATATATACTGTAATTTACTTCAATTAAGTAAGTGTTTACATACTAATAGTAAATAGAAATTCTGTGTTCGTAAGTAACATTAGTAAGTAAAATTGTAACAAAATTTTATTTATAAATGCGTGATCCGAAAGACATTATCATAAATTCAATAACTAAATTAAACAAAAAATACTTGGGTAGAATACGCAAGGAGAATTAATTTTAATCTCTTGTCGGTGTTTCATAAAATTATATTATATAAAATTTTATTCGTATGAATAGAGAGTGGTATTTTATTATTACTTAAGCTTTTTATTTTCTATGCTAATGCTTTTATGTCTAAGTGATTACTTACTAGCATTACTTTGCCTTAGTAAAAAAGAGAAATCTAATATGTATTTTGAACATGTATTCTCTTATCTACCTAAAGAATTTGTTCAAATTGTACTTATAGCAAAATTATAATTTTTTGTTTGTCAATATTTTATTGCGTTATTCTAATACCTTATATTTTCCACAGCCCCAGGTACATTACTACTTACATTCTAATTTTCAAATAAAGAACAAAGCCTTTTAAATAATTTTACTCGACAAACTTTAAATTCGACAGTCGACAAAAATTAAGCAACATTTAATTTAGTAACATATTTCCAAATGTTACAGCAAAAAAGTGGTAAAATGTTAATAAAGAAACCCAAAATTCTCACCATCTTTTCCGTTTTCTCATTTCCATAACTTGGACCTTATCACCTAGCACAATGGACTAAATAATTCCGAGACTGTGATGTGAGGAGTATATTTTCAACAGATAGTTCCCTTAGAAAAAAACCAAGGTTGTGCTTACTCCATTCGTGACATGTTTATACCTAAATAGATAAATTTTATTTTTGGCTATCCCTTGGTTAATAGAAATTCACAATATGGTGTAGAATATAGAGTCAGCTGACTTTAAATATACAGATTCAAGTGATTTTGTTTTTCAAGTTTCACCAAAGCTTAGTTCAATCGAGGCAGTTTTATTGAAACTTTTGAGATGTTCTTAAATTGTAGATAGTAGATGCCTTATTGCAAGTTCATACAAACAAACAGAAATAACACCCTACAATACTATAAAAAAGAAGGGTGACACAGGAGAAGTTATTATTGCTAAAAATTATATCGTCCAGGCAATCTATGTATGAATATTGATGTTTTAATACCTATCACCTTACACGGACTAAAAAATGGTACAATATTTTAAGTTTCAGACTAGCCATTAGCTGGTTAGTTGATTGTATGCTTACATTTGCTCTCAGTTCTCGGGAACTGAATCCTCAGAACTCATAACTATGTTTAAATTTACAGTAAAATATGTACTTCTCTATGTTTTTCTACTCAGTGTGTTGACGGTAAGTCGAGAGCCGGGTCTCCCTTGAAATTGTCGTTTGCAACATTTAATGCTATTACAGTGAAGCTTCAACCAAAGCTGTGATGCCACTCCCGCTGAATCTAGCCCCTGTAATGAGATTGCCTCTTTGATATAGTCAAAAATACTTTTTTACGGTATAGGCATTTGAACTGCAGCGTGCGTAACTACACGAATCAGCGACACTCTGGCCTAAGGTGGAGTATGCCTAGCCTGGAATAACTGTCTCTCAAACAGGTAGTCGGAACACTACGATTAGATTTAGGTTAACAGATTTTTCATCATGCTAGCCAGGCGAGCACTAGGAAATGAGTCACCAGCATGCATCTTGTGGAAAGCAAATTAAATGTTACGTGTGTTTCAAAACATGAACCTAACATCTAAAATTTAACCATTAAAAAAATTGTTTTGTTACTAAACAATATCTTCTCATCATAAATCCACTTTTTCTTTGAAATAACTTTCCTCTTGAATATCTCCGCTTTATTTTGAATGAAAATTTTATTCAAATTCGTAGCTTTTCAAAGTTTATATTTGCCAACATCCCATATTTAAATATGGGTCTAAAAAATCAGTGAATTACAATACTGAAAAAAGTCTGAATAAAAAATAATACATTTTTATAGACCATCGTTCCTCTTTATATACAAGGTAAACGAATCATAACGATGTACAAATGTTCAATATTGAATGTGCTACCGACAGTTATGGGTACGTTTAAATAGACACAAATTAATATAAATATTAAGACACATTTCACACACGGCTAGTTAGCCCCATACTGCACCATTTCTAGTTTGTGTTATGGTAGCTAACACAACTGATATACTACATATAGATAATAAATACATATTTAATTTAGAATTTTTAACACCCAGACCCACAGCCAACAAATTTAGTTAAGCACAAAGATGTTTGCCGTGCCAGAAATCGAACTAGAACCTTTTGATTGGCAGTCTGGCATGGTAACCATTACGCCAACGAGGTCGTCATTTAATAACAGACATACATATCGTAAACACGTAATAACATTTGGACGATGTCCACACAATATCATTATTAAAACTAACAATGAATATAATTGTTACGTTAAGGGGTAAAAACCATTGTTTGTACCCAATTAATACACGTAAACTCATCGTTTTCTGGCTATAAACGTGTTTACCTGAAAGTAAAATGACGAATGTTGTTTGAAAGAAAACTAATTGATGTTTTTTTATAAAAGTTGAACCAAGGAAAATTTGAAAAACTTATTATTGATTGTTTAATTGGTTCGTATAATATATAAAATACACGTTTTATGTACTCAACATTAATTTTGGATTTGAAGCCCATTCATTTGATACCCATATTGAATTTGAAGTTGTAGTGGAGTTGTGAAAAAATATGTTATCCACCATTTTGTGACTAAAAACACCAGCACACATTTGAAACAAAAAACTTAACTAAAACCGTTTGGAACCTACGATGCCACAGACACACACGTCACGTCCAGTGGCGTAACTATCGTAGGGCCCAGTGGTTCAGTGCACCAGGACCCCGGACCTCAGGGGGCCCTTTCCCCATTAACCTAAGCTTTGAACATAAATTTTTTAGAGTAACTATTTTCAATTGCGTTCTCGACATAATAATCAGTCAGCTAGATGCGCGTTTTTCCGGTATGAGTGCATTTTGCTAAACGTTCCAATTTCGATTCCAAAAAATTTGCGTAGCCTACTAATGATAAGTTCAACCCGCTGTATACAGTATCCCATTATTACTCCTATTTATAATTTTTAAGGGCGATAAAAGTTCAAGCTATGTGAAAAAGAGGGTAAAGGCAAATTTCTTATCTCTCTTGCCCACTTAGCTACACCACTGGTCACGTCAAACTTATAACGCCACGTCGTTTTTCCGTCGGGGGTTGAAAACATTGACAATAAGTCCCCGTACAAAAATCCTTTATCTAATCCTTCATAAACTCGTAAACTTCCGCTATATCTGAAAGCTTGCATATCGACGTCCCTGCACGTAATCCTACTTGTCTACTCTCTATGATGGTTGCTTTGTATCAATTTTACTGCGGGAATACTGCGGAATTTATTAATCCTTTAGGTTTGAAACAATACGAGGCGATGGAAAATCATTAAAGAACTATAAGTAATTAATATATACCTAATCTAATCTTCTTTCTTATATATAAAATTCTCGTGTCACAATGTTAGTCTCGATACTCCTCCGAAACGGCTTGACCGATTCCTCTGAAATTTGGTAAGCATATTGGGTAGGTATGAGAATCGGCTAACATCTATTTTTCACACCCCTAAATAATAAGGGTGGTCCATCCCTCAATTTTTTTTTTAAATTTTTTTGACAATTTTATTTTTTTTATTTTTTTATAATACGATATTCAAAAATACATACAACCCTAAATTTTTACTTTTTTATCATCAACCCTTATTTTTTTATGGTCATTTTAGTAAATTTCCGTGTCACAGTGTTTGTTACCGTACTCCTCCGAAACGGATTGATTCATCTTTACCAAATTTCATATACGTATTCAGTAGGTATGAGAATCAGCTACTGTGTAACGTTTTTACCCCTAAGTGATAAGGGTTGTTCACCCTTAAATATATTTTTTATTTTTTCGACGAATTTTTTTTATTTGAATTTTTTAAAGTGGCATTAAAAAATACATACAACCCAAAATTTTTACTTTCTTATCATCAACCCCTATTTTTTATGGCGATTTTAGTATTTTATTCATTTTTCATCTCGCTTGATAACTGATCAAATATAGTGTCTTTAACTGTACTTCGAGTAAAAATCTATCTTTTTTTTTGAAGAAAATAACTCACAAAATTAAACCTGATATACATTTAGTATTACCAATCTTAAATACTTAAAATTTGCCGCGCCTTTACTTTACTGGTGAGTGAAATGCCACACTATGCCATAGACTGAAGTCGGTTCTCCTGTTTCACTCACAAAATTCTTTTTCAGAGACTTCTCTCACTGTTTACACAAATTTCAACCTTCGTTATTTTTTACGTATCGTATGTAGTAGTATTGTTTACAATTATCGTTTTGCTATCTCAATGTAACACTCTTATGAACTACTAGCTGTTGCCCGCGGCTCCACCCGCGTGTAAGTCGCTTTATTGCATAACCTCTCCTGCACATGACTGTTGTAAAAAAATGTATTTTCATCTGTGCGCTACTGTGGATCGGATTATACGTTAAATTGTAGGTCCTTTTAGTACAAACAGTCGTTAAACTAAGGAAGGGGCTTAAAAAACTCTCGACACCATAACTTATATGAACCTGATCACTAAGTTCTTACGTAGAATATGTTATAAAATTTGATGTACTAATAAACTAGACCCCGAACGTATGAGCAAAAAATTTTCAACAAATATGATGATGACACTACAAATATTATGAAATTAAATTTGTTCTGCTTTGGACTTCTTTATGCTCAAACGGCTCAAACAAATATGCTAAAAATTTTCGCGCTCGCTTCGCTCGCGCATAGCTCGCTGCGCTCGCATCGGGCTCGCTTCGCTCGCGATTGGTTCTAGGACGTTTTGGGTCATAGCTTACGACACTACAAATATTATGTAATTTGTTCTTCTTTGGACTTCTTTATGCTCAAACGGCTCAGACAAATATGCTAAAAATTTTCGCGCTCGCTTCGCTCGCGCATAGCTCGCTGCGCTCGCATCCGGCTCGCTTCGCTCGCGATGTTTTGGGTTATAGCTTACGACACTACAAATATTATGTAATTTGTTCTGCTTTGGACTTCTTTATGCTCGAACAACTCATACAAATATGCTAAAAATTTTTGCGCTCGCTTCGCTCACGCATAGCTCGCTTCGCTCGCGATTGGTCCTAGGACGTTATGGGTCATAGCTTACGACACTACAAATATTATGTAATTTGTTCTGTTTTGGACTTCTTTATGCTCAAACGGCTCAAGCAAATATGCTAAAAATTTTAGCGCTCGCTTCGCTCGCGCATAGCTCGCTTCGCTCGCGATTGGTCCTAGGACGTTTTGGGTCATAGCTTACGAAACTACAAATATTATGTAATTTGTTCTTCTTTGAACTTCTTTATGCTCAAACGGCTCAAACAATTATGCTAACAATTTTCGCGTTCGCTTTGCTCGCGCATAGCGCGCTGCGCTCGCTTCGCTCGCGATTGGTCCTAGGACGTTTTGGGTCATAGCTTACGACACTACAAATATTATGTAATTTGTTCTGCTTTGGACTTCTTTATGCTCAAACGGCTCAAACAAATATGCTAAAAATTTTCGCGCTCGCTTCGCTCGCGCATAGCTCGCCGCGCTCGCATCGGACTCGCTTCGCTCGCGATTGGGCCTAGGACGTTTTGGGCCATAGCTTACGACACTACAAATATTATGTAATTTGTTCTGCTTTGGACTTCTTTATGCTCAAACGGCTCAAACAAATATGCTAAAAATTTTCGTACTCGCTTCGCTTGCGCATAGCTCGCTACGCTCGAATCTTGCTCGCTTCGCTCACGATTGAACCTATGACGTTTTGGGTCATAGCTTATGACACTACAAATATTATGTAATTTGTTTGGTAACGGCTCGAACGGAATCGCTGAAAAAAATTAATACTAAAACTTTGGAAAAATATCAATACTAACCTTAAAAATTTTACAATGAAATTGTATTATACAAATAACAGACTTCAAAATCATACCTACATTTATAAATTTTAACTGTATCTAAAAAGTGAGAAATAATTTTATGCCTACACATAAGTACTATCGAAGACTTTATTTGATTTCCTTATAAAAATGCTATTTTCAAGTTTTATTTATCCTGTATTCTTGGCGTCGGTGCCATCTAAGAAGAACAAATTAAAGTTTGTTAAAATAGACACTATTAAATAGATATGGTTTTGGAGTCGGTTATTTGTTTTAAAAAGAATTTTATTGCGTCTAGCATTCCAATATGAGCTCAATATTGAATATAATGCTCATTTAAAAGAGGCAATTGGTGCTACGGATAAGGTTCACACTATAGCATTAAAAGATTGATGTTGTTTGTTATTGTTCCTGTCGTAATTAATATGTGATATGTAATTTTAGGTAATAAAGTATTAAAACTTAAACATAATATTTTTTGGCGTTTGTTATTTTTATATTTCCTTGACGTTTGTTCATAGCGCTCCATACCCATTTCACGCATATACCATACACACTTATAATAAGTAAGTAACATTTTAATTATAGATTATAACTAGAATTTGTCTAGAAACTAGAATAAAAATAATTAATAAGGCAAAACAACGTTTGCCGGGTCAGCTAGTAAATGTATAAAAAAAAGTCGGTAAAGGAACCGATTTCCACGGTTTTTGCATTCGTTGGAAAGGTCTCAGATCCGTGAGGTTTGTAGCAAACAAAATGCATTCGGCGAAACGGAGTTCGCCGGGTTTCCTAGTAGGTTTTGAAACATGTTTTTATCTAAAATTTAATCCCCACTGAAGTGATGAAATTTTAGTGACCTTAATACGCGAATTAACTAACTCGAGTTCTATTTTCCCGTATTTCATAACTTTCCAGTTAGTTCGCCGGTCTGAGCTCACAACACTCCAACTCGTTATGAAGCTTTCAATAATTCACTTTTCAGTTTGCCTTTTGTTAAAAACGACGAATCTTGTTATATAACTCAACCTTAGAATTGATAATAAGCTCTACTTATACACTTTGAAAGTATTTTAACATTCCTTCCTACATTTATGTGCGTGTGTGTATGTATTTTACTTCGTCACACTGAAACGGCTGAATCGATTTCGATGAAATTTGGTGTGGAGATAAGTAAGACTCTGGATTAAGACACAGACTACTTTTTAACTCGGATTAACGCAGGCAACATTGTGAAGCGCAGCTTCATCTTCACGCTCAGCTCTGGCTGGGCTGATTTTGTTGAATTTTGGTATGAGAAACCTTTGATTAACAAATCTATTTTCATCCCAAAAATAGTCATGATTCCCGTGGGTTACGCGAAAAACTTCCAAATCTATGTTACTTACCAAGCCTTAATTGATTCTCTTACAGCCCGCTGGCCACAGCCAGTCATTTCATAATGTTTGTATAACCGGCTATCACTTACGTTTATTTTGTCGGAATTAGCCCGACATGTTTCAGCACAATCAGTGTGCCATTCTCAAGGGCAGGAACACAGTCAACGTTCGTCCGCGGTGACGGGATAAACGGGAAAGCCTGCACATGTGCAGGCCCTCCCTTTTATACAAACATTATTCAAATATGCCTTACGAAAGTTTTAATACAGTGAGTCATTTCATAGTCATTAGTGTAGCAAACAATTTTTAATTAAACATGCATGTAACTCGTGTACCGTCAGCCTACAGCGGCAGAATATAGTTTTTTGTTGCTGTTTGTACGTACCTAGGTACATACTACGAGTTATATTAGCATCAGAGATTTGCGCAGGAATGCCTAACACATGGTAGATTCTGTGATGGGCAATGGAACGGTCGTTAAACCTCATGTAGCGTTACGTGAGGTTTTCACGAGCCGACATGTTTTTGTTAAAATTTTGGGCAAGCTCAGTGACCCGCTTAATAATTCAACCTACGCTCATGTTTATTACAAAGGGAACTAGATAAAATTAAATTTAGTAACAAAGGGTCAGATAATATACGTGCCAAGCGAATAACTTTTTACATAGATATTATAGGTGAACATGTGACGTGCCTGAAAATATAGTTAGGTCAATTGTTTTTTTCTTGCTATTACATTTTTTTTAAATATGTTTATTTATTATCTTTATTCAAAAGTTCGAGACGTGGGATCTACAGTTTTGAATCTTAAATAGAGCTGTGCGGGACACCTGGCTAGGCGAACTGACGGCAGGTGGAGCAAGGTGTGACCAAATGGTGGCCAAGAACGGAAGGAGCGTCGGTCGTCCGCTGGCAAGATGGATCGACGACATAACTTCAGTTGCACAGAACATCAGAAGAAATGAATGGCATGTTAAAAGTGAGGCTTATTCCCATCATTGGGAGAGAACCGGTTGTGAACGATGATAATGATTTATTATTTTATATATATTAAAAAAAGCTTATTGAAAAAAGTAAATGTCTCTAAAACGATCAACGTGTATCCAAATGAATATTATTATTTTAAATTCTAAGTACCTATACGACTTTTTTCTTTCTTTAAAAAAAGATACAAAGTATTTTGCAAAAATGTTTATTCTAATTAGCTTTTAATTTTACAAAAGGTACCGCATAACTATCAGAGTAAGCTGAGAGTGTCAGTGTAAATGTTAGTTGTTTTAAGAACTTCGCAAATGGTTCTACTCGAGTATTGACATTGACTTGAAGTCTAATTAATTGCCTCCACTTTGCCACTATGTTTAAATAGTTAGAATATGAAAGTTCATAGTTCAATTAAAGTTGTCATTTATTTTTCGTGTCTTTGAACGTATTTTTTAACAAGAAGGTTTCTTCTTTAATTCTATGTTTGTCTTCTTCTTCGTATGAGGCAAGCTCTGTTGTCGATGGTTTTCAAGCCACCCGAAGGCCTCTAACTTTGCTTAACGATTGCTTGTAGTATGACTAACAGCTGGGACCTACAATTTCCCGTACCATCCAACCCACGGTAGCGCCCAGATGAAAATCCCACTTTTTAATATAGTATTATGCACGGTCACCCATCCAAACACTGTCCGTATCGACCGTTGCTTAATCTCATGATCGCGTCAGATCACCTTAGTTATCCCAGCTACAGGCTATACTGTAAGGAACACACATTATTATGCTATAAAAAAATATTTTTATAAATGGAAAATATTCACTTATATTTTTAAATATAAACTTTTTATATTACTTTTAAATCTAGGACCAGATTAGAAAGGAAAATATGTTCTCGGCTCTTAAAACGTTAGATCAAAAAATTAATACCTACGTTTTTTCAATTCAATGTTTGGGCAAACAAGAAAACTGAATGTAAATATTTCTAAGTAAATTATTTATTTATTGGAAAGCGCAATAAACCAACGCAACCCTTTTGTATTAAATTATCCAATCCTGAGCCTTAGATTTTTCTGGCCTATATTTTTCTGAGATTTTACCAATTGATTGAATCAATATCGTATCGTACAGGGACGGATATGTGTGGTTGTGTATGTTTGTGTGACCAATATTACCACGAACGCGACGTTTTATTTGTCCAATGAATGTAAACAACAACTACTTTTGTAGTAGTAGTTTTTTTTCTTGGTACGATGTAAATAAGTTAATAAATAAATGAATATTCTAAAATTAGTTATGGCTCGCTAATGTATCCCCAATAAACCTGAGATAAAAGTAAAATATTAAGTGTTAATTTATGACAAGTGTAACCCACCTAAAACGGCCTTCACACCTTTGAGCGTGAAGAAGTAATAAACACAAAAACTTTTGTTATTTTGTTTTGTATTTAATATTAATATCATATACAAATAAAACACACACACACACACAAAAACCTTACAAATAGTAAATTAAATCTAAGTCAGTCTTCGCGGGTAAGGTGCCTAAAATGCTGGCGTCATTACCTCGCTGAAACACAAAAACTTATCTTTTGCATTTAAGATATTATCATAAAAGATATAAAATTAATTGAAAATTAAAATATTATGAATTTAAATAAAATTTTAATGAATTTAATGTAAGGCATCATAATGTACCGTATACAATGTTGTAAGAAACCAGCTTTCTTAATATTTTTGCACACCCTTCGGAGTAGGTTTCAGTTAAGACATTTAAAATAATTGTACAACATGGTAACACTCTGAAACCGCAATAAATTATTTGAATTCGACTTAAGAGTAATTTTATTGTATGTGTCCTTACGTCTTAGCTTTTTATAGAAAAATTAATGCATGGTAACTTTGATGAATTTCTAGGTGGTATTTCATTATACATACCTACGAGTAGGTACAAACTTTTGGGTTCATTTAACATAATTTTTGTAAACCAAGTGGAAGGCTCTTGCGCCTGCTATACATACAGTTTGATCTAGTGTGCCAAACGGTTATTTTAATTTCTTGACTGTATGTTTAAATTTATTAAATTATATTTAATAAGTTAGCATATTGATGATTTTAAGTTTATTTCTTTTAAAATGTTGAGTATTATGACTCGAAAGTTCTTGTAAATTTCGTGTAACATGTTTTGTTTGGTCCAATAAAGCATTTTATTATTACCTATTTTACGTATACATAGACCGTCGTAATATTATTTATCCACATACTTACGCCTATATCAGGATGTTCTTAGACAAAAGAAATAACGCGTCTCGACATCTATCTCATTCGAAGAAATTTTCTTGGCATTGATTAATTGCTTTTCTTCTTTTATTGAACGTTTGTACCTTACATTGATGAGAAAATACCTATTACACAGACATGACGTGACCGAATTTATTTTCTTTCTATATAGCCCTTCTTTTATTACATTTATTTACCTAATGGATCGCTTAATGTAGTATAGCACTATCACTCTTTTATATATGCTTTGCATTGAAATTCTGTAATCGTTTTTAGAAAAAGATATTTCAGGAACAATATTTCTCGTTCAAATATTATATATAGATGCGGAAGTTTGTGAGTAAGTGTATTTATTAGTGTCGGAGCGTGTATGTTTGTTACCATCTTCATGCTCAAACGATCAACGTATAAAATGTTATAAATATTCATCCCACTTCCTATCCTATCCTGTCCTACCTACTAATAGTACAAATGTGTGTGTGTGTAAGTGTGTATGTGTGCATGTTTGTTACTTCTTAACGATGAAACGGGTAAACCAATTTCGATGACGATATAGCTTAGACCCGGGATTAACACATAGGCTACCTTTTATCTCGGATTATCGCGGCTAGCACCTTGGGTTCCAACTAGTAAATTTAATAAATTTTATTGCATACTTTTCATTACCAATCTTATCCATTCCAAGTTGTCTACGTAATTGTGATTATTTAATGCGTTGTATAAGTGAGAACATTCATTTCCGAGACTCGTTTGTGGCCAGCCGATGGCCATAATTTCAGGTTTACGTTCACACTGCCAACAATAAAACGTCTTTATGATTTGCGACTTCCCAAATGCCCGCGCCCGCAGTCGACGTATTCTTCTTGTTTTCTTTCAGATTTATTCTCTCCTTTTCCTATTTCAATGGAACTTTCTTTATTCTGTTTTTCTGAAAACTGTTTATTAGAAACTGGCTACAGGCTAACTTTTTATAACTTGGCTATACTAAGAATTTTATTTTTTTCCACATTTTAGTGATATTACGTTTATTCCTCATATAATTGAAATATTCGAATTTAATATAGCTTCATTTTATGTTTATTACATTTACCTATCTGAAAACGGGCTACGTATTACATTTGCCACTGAAATTTACCCATAATTTGAATTTAATATGTTAGAATTTACTACAAACCTTTTCGTCTAATATTTTCTTTGAACATTTAACTAAATCATGAGTATGTATTTTTATGAATTTGCTAACTTTCCTTAGGGAACAATGCTTTTTAATAAAGTACGTGACATTTTTTGTGACGTGACAGCTTTTACCAGCAAAAGTTAGATTCAAAAGTTTCGGGACAAAAGTTTTTCGATGACCGATATCAACCGATATTGATAGGTTCAAAGGTCTTTATTCACTTTGTAAGAAAAATTTAGGAGGGCACGAGTATTTTCTGCCTTTTTATATGATGTTAATGGCCTTGAGCGTAGCTTTTAGTCACATTCGTCCTTTAAACAGTCTTAAGTTGTCGTAACAATTTCTCAGGTAAAAAGCCGAATTTTTTAGATTGGGTGGTCTGTCCGAATACCGAGATTTATATAGCAGAAAAACACATACAGTATCTACTATACTATAAGAACATTTGTCCTGACTCATTCATTGGCAGAGCCCAAAAGGCTGGTCCTTAAGGTAAGAAATTTAAAGGGTGAATTAGTTTTAGTACGTGTACTAAGAACAAAGTTTTTGAAATTCTTCCCCTAAAAGGGCGAAAAGGGGTAAAAACACACTTGTATGAGACTTTTTTGTTACTATGGGGATGGGGATGAAAGGAGTTGTAAATTCGGGGAATTCACAACCCTCCCCTACCGTACATTCTAAAAAATAGTAGGCAAAAGTTAAATGAATGTTACTCACTTTAGTTTTCAATATGGTAAAATTTTAAGGTAATGACTGAGACTACTATATATGTACAACTTTAATAGGTCTCATTACGCATACGCTAAGATTAGCATAAACATTTAGCGTTAACAAAATAGGAACCCAACTGAATGGCTTTGGAACGACTTGATGGATGATGTTTACATTCTCGGTTCAGTGGATCAAGTGGTATGCTTCTGGTCGCATAATTTACGACTCAAATTACTCGGCATAGGCACATCACTCATTCCAAGGGGGCTACTACAATTCTATAAACATCATTGTTATTATTTTTGTTCAAATACTTGTAATTTATTCAAAAGAAGATACAAGTAATCACAGTGTAAGTGCTTGGATCAAAGTATGGTTGTAGTTTATATTCTAAAAGCCCGTAACAACGCATCACTTAGTACCAAAAAAAGATTTTCTGTTTTTTTTTTAATTGTTTTTTTCTAATTCCTTTCATCAAATTTATTAAAACAGCAGGGCGCGTATTCATATAAATTAGCGACATTTCGGCCTAAGTTGAGCATGCCTAGTCTGGGACTGGCTATCAAAAAGACTGTCGGCGACAGATTTTGCAACTTGAGGATCGTAGCTAGCCACAATATGCTAATTTTACCACCATGCACATGCATAATGAAACGAGTAAATAATACATTGCTAGACAGCGGAGGCTTAGTAATAGCCTGACAGTCTATCATCCACCAGACATTGATCTACAACATCTGTGAAACCGTGATAGCTAGAAAGCTGAAACTTTCACAAGATATGTATTTCCTGTGTCGCTGTAACAACAAATACTTAAATAAAAAAATATACAATAACGTGCTTTTATCCCCCCAAGATATCGATTTTTTTTGATAAATATCAAACGGTAACTCACACTTAAAATTTTCACAGAGTATATTATTACCTTTCAAATTACATTATAAAAATTAAATAAAGTATCCATCATGCGCTAGCCCGACTCACTAGCTAGCCATTTTTTTTACTCTAAATTAGTTAGCGCTTGACCATAATTCTCCCGATGCTAAGTAATATTGAGGTCTACGGCGGAGAGCGCTTACCTAAAAGGAACCGGTTGAATTCATATGTACAAGTGGTACGAGTATTTCGTGGTAACTCCCCCTAAGCTCTGCTTGGAGCTCGCTTGATATGGCCTAGTCTAGAATAGACATGACAACGCAATCTCTGAAATATTTATATACGTTGTTACATCTTAAATTATGGGATCACGTAGAAATCATAAACATTTATTTAACGTGTACAAGTAATTAAAATGTTTGACGACCTCTTTGGCGTAATGGTTACCATGCCGGTCTGCCAACCACAGGGTACCGGGTTTGATTCCCAGCACGGCCAACTTCTCCTATCTTCTTCTAGATTTGTTGGTTGTCGGTCTGGGTGTTCAATATGAATCGATATAAAGTATTTATATATTATCAATTTATCAGTTGTGTTAGCAATCATAATACAAACTAGAAATGGGGCTAACCATGCGTGAGTGAAACTATCCTTTTATTATAAAAAATAATTAATTGCCTGGAGCTCGACGCCACTAACATACTATTAATTTGTATATTCCTTATGCCCAACTTATAAGTTTTTGATTCAAAGTCTGTATTTACTCATTTAGTCCAATAGATATATTTTTCATTATGTTTTCATTTTTATTAAGGTGCTAATCTTATGAACATCGATATAATTAAAATGGTTTTTAATTCCAATCTTCACTTTTTAGAATGCCTTTAGTTATAAAATACATTAATTAACTATTTTACTCACTAGAATGTTATTACTCTAAATATATATTATTTGTATAAAATCATAAACAATCAATAAAATCTAGTGAATATTTGCACATACATTCTGAAAATGTAGATTAGTTATGTTTGAATTACGATAACGTACTTTAAGCTACAATGAAATTTATTGTATTTATTTTATTTTCATAGTTGAGCATGTACCAATTTAAAAGGTGTCAGATGTATTTAACTAAATTGAATACTGTACTAACTAAATAGTTAAATTGAAACTACAAGAATCTCATAGTTTTAGCTTTAGCTTAGCAGATTAAATCCCGGGTCTTTCATAGTTATTCCAGGTATTCCTTGCAGAATTTATAAATGAAGATTGAAATTCGAGATATTTTACTATTTAAATTTAACTAAGGACATTGATGTTGCAATTTTGTTTTACGGACATAATCCATAGCCCATAAAGCTCATAAAAAATATTTATTTCTTTGGTCATCAAATAAATAACATAGTACTAGTTAATGGTTTTATTTAATCACACTGGCTCTCGGTGTTATTTTAACTTCAGTAATTTAGAGTTGAAAATCGCTGAGCAGAAGGGAAAATAGCGTGAAAGCGCCTTTCGTAAATACTATTAAATATAGCTGTAATTATTAAAAAAAATGTTTTTTTTCCATCACTTAATGTTTTTTTATGCATCATTTGCATCAAATCAATTTTCTTTAATTGCGTACCTTGAGTTATGAACTATAATGTTCTGTTCCATTGCTAATCTGTCTGAAAGCTGAGAATCTATTCAATTTCGAATCTGTCCAGTTGCTACAGAGTCGAAAATCTCTTTTGCGATGAAAAACATTTACCGCGCTATTTGATATTTTGCAAAGAGTTTTATGTCTGAAAAAAAAATGCATTTGCTTGAACTCGACATTACCTAATTGTGTTTAATATTCCCAATTTGTCATCCAAATCGGTTTCCCACAAGCGGCGATAAAGCACGAACAATTACCGTTGCAACACTCGTAATGGCTGGATATAGGATTTGCATCGAACTAGCCGCAGCTAATGCTGTAGCCATGAATTATGCGAATCAGAATACTTCCAATAAATTTATGGATGAAAATCGTTGACGACTGTTTACATATTTTGTACTGGCTGCGCCCCGCGGTGTCGCCCGCGTTTCTCCAGGGTCAAATTAATCTAGAGCTTTATAAAACTATGACCGTACTAGATTCCAAATCAGTTCAGCCATTTGAGCAACCAAATCTTCACACTCACACACAAACTTTCACATATATAATATTATTTTAATCTTAAATACGCTTATATAAACCACATTCAACTTTTTTTTAGTAGTGCTTGAAGTGAATTTTCAACTGACCAATAACCGTTTTTGACGAAGAAATGTTTTGATAACACTTCTAATTATATTTATATGTTATCCACTTGTGAAAACCGCTATCAAATTCGTTAATTTGTTTAGGTGTTATTACGTACCAGACAGAGAGACAGACAAAAATTCCAAAAATACTCTTCATTGATCACCCCCTATTAGTTCTTGAAAAAATATTTGATGTACTAGTACTCGATTCACTGTTTTATTATATATATTGAAAACTTTCTTACTAGGTGTCATCAAAATTAGTTCACGCACGTGTGCACAGACGTGGCTCTGTTTAACCAGTTGGTGCAGGTCTTTACGCTTCGCTCATTTCGCTTGGTCAGTAATAAAATTGAATTACGATACACATTTTTCTATATCAAGCAAATATAAATAGTTTTAGGCGAATGTGCAATAGAGGAAATGGGCAAACAGAGTTCAAGAGGAATACATTATTAGAGAAACGTGTTTGAATACGTTTGTACGCTTTTCAAACGGTTACGTATTGAGTTGTCTAATTTGCATAAGGGTTGAGTTCTAAGAGGGACACAACCAATCTTTTAAATTTTCCTGTGTTCGAGGGTTTTTAATATAATACAATATTTTTTTTATCCTTGATAGGTTAGCGTTTGACTACAGCTAGCCTGATGTTAAGCTGCACTGCAATCTACTATTAACTCTTCTTTTGAAGGCCCCCGGATGATACCTCTCAGGAAACAGAGACTCAGGTAGTGAGTTCCAAAGCTTCGCAGTCTTCAGTCAACAAGGAATTTGCGTAATCACACAAGCCAACGAAACTCTGGCTGATGGAGCATGACCTGGAATCTGACCCACAAGAAGGATGACGGAATACACCGTTAGTAGTAACAAAATTTTATTTAAGGCACTGGGTATACTAGTTTCGAGTACCAAACAATGTTTTTTTTTTTCACATTCACACACGGCTGGTTAGCCCCATACTGAACCACTTCTAGCTCGTATTATGGTTGCTAACACAACTGATATACTACATATACATACATATTATATACAAATACACATTTAACACCCAGACCCACAGCCAACAAATTTAGTTAAGCACAAAGATATTGACCGGGCCGGGAATCGAACCCGGAACCTTCTGATTAGCAGACCGGCATGGTAACCTTTACGCCAACGAGGTCGTCAAATAATGTATGCATATATTGAACATAAAATAATTTATACATATATTGAACCAAAAATAATGTTCAGTAAACAATAAAGTAAATTGGCCTATTACTTGCACAAACGAAAGTAAGATCTTATGTTATATCACTTAGCACTGCTGTAGTTAATTATTGCTTTGGTAGGCGACCGTAAATTTAACACTTAAGTAAAACACGCACTGGTAGAACAACGTAAGGTTTTCAGATTTAAGTTCACATATGGCCAAGACGTTCAAGACGAACGGAGACGGGAGTTGCAAAATAATCCTGTTGATTGACCTGATGTTGATACTGATTATTACAAATATTTTATATGTTTTCAGTAAACACTGTTAGCTTGATTACTAAAATACTCGTAGAAAATATAGATAAACAAAAAGGAAGTTTTTCAGTAATGGCCACCCTATCTGCAGCCCGCAGCAAAACGCGTCTGCACCGCGGAAATGCGAGCATTCATCACATGGGTGGAAATTCACTGGAATTACATTCACAGTTTCAAACAAGAGATTCTGTAACTATCTAGGTTAGGAAGTTAAAACTTAGTGTTCTCTTTTTGTGATAGCTACTTACTTATTAGATTTGTAAGTTGAGTTTGTAAGCAGATGCAGGTTACGTTTACGTTTATATTTACTTGCAACGTAAGTATACTCGTATACATGTAAACATAGATTATATTACTTCCTAATTATGTATATTACTATGTGTGTTCGCATTGACATTCAACAAATCAACATGGTGAATGCTGCCAATATTCTGGACACTTTTCTCTCCGCAAATTGCATGTTAGGGACTTTTTTTCTTATTTTATGGTTTAAAACTTATATAGTTTATTATTTTGTATGCATATAAAATAATATTTTCATTTACATCGCTGCATAATATCAGAATAATGTAGTAACATTATTAAAATAAATTGTTTTCCTTTTGTAGAATCCAAAACAAACTAAGGAAAATGCAAAGAACCTTAATTTGTATTGGGTTTCAGTTTGTTGTTTGGATTTTTGCTTCTCAAATAACGTTTTTGTGTTTTTAAGTATTAGCAATATTTGATTTTGAAAATCAACACTGCTGAACAGTGACGGACTAAGCCTACAAAGGGTCCATCGATAGTAGAGGTATTTTAGCAGACATAATATAAGATGTGGATATACGTGCTTGGGCTTAGCGCGTGCTAACTAACAAATACTGTAAATACAAGTTATATTATATTTAAAAAAATATTAGGCACAGTTATAAGAATAAAATAATATGGCATGAGCGAGTAAGGCTCGCGCACGATGGGTTCCGTATCCTTATCGTAGAAAATGGAAAAATACGATTGCATTGTGCAAAATATTTCCCTTGCTACCCAAAGAGGCATTGCGACAAGCTTGATGGACAAGTTTACAAAATTTTCTTTTTATGTATCCAATGTAAATAATTTTAATGCAAGTTTCACTTTATTATTCTTAATTTATTTTTTTTATTTTAAGTTGTAACTTTGTCATGGATTCTTTTTTGTATATAATAATAATTATTATTGCCTTATTTTCATTTTAGTTGTAGTGGCACGGGAAAAACATAACTTGTGAAAAAATCTGCTTTTTTGCTACCTCTGTTTCTTCTTGGACACAGACTGGTTACAGGCAGATAGTGGACTCCCCCGTGGGGCCCCGCATTGTCGAGGCGGGGGAGCTCAGTAACCGTGGCCTGGTCACCCACGGTGAAGCGAAGAGGGTCCCTGAGGCGGGCCACTCCCTAGACTTGTAATCCCTGTACGCAAGTTCTAGATGGAGTGGCACCAGTAGGATGCGGAACCTCGTTTCGGGGGGGTTTCGCAACTGAGGCGGGCTGCGGTGTGGTTTGGGAGGCACCGCAGCTGAAGGTGTGAGGCCGCGGCAGGAAAGAAGTGTCGGTATTACGATGCGCCGCTTTTCCTACCTGCCGCGGCATCGACGGGGTCGCCACCGTTGATGGCGGACGCGGTGGGGCCGCAGGGAGAAGGGAGTGGTAACCGGAGACTACCCTTTCCCCTATTCTCTGCGGCCGTAGTGGCATGTGACGGGGCAACAGACCTGACCCGTCACGGGGGACCTAGGACGTCGGACTGGGGTTGTCCGGCGTCCATTGCACTCACGGTCCCCGAGGTGGTTGCGGTTTACTACGTGCACTGCAAGGGGAGTCATCCCCTGAGGATGAGTCTCTCTCAGGCTAGCCGAGGTGGGCGGGGTGGAGGGTTAATGCGAGAAGCGGAACCTCACCCCGCCCTTTCCGGTGAGGAGGCCATCGTGAGGTTTTAGTCGGTAGTGATGCCCTTCTGGCATCGAGCCCGACATACCCCACCCACCTTCCCGGGTGTGGTGGGCATGCGTAAATGCATTTCCTCACGTAAAAAAAAAAAGGCAGATAGTGGAGTCAGTAATAGGGTCCCATTTTCACCTTTTAGGTACAGAACCCTAAAAATAACTTATAAGTAGAATATTTCTGAAGGTATACTAAGAAGAAGGAGGTATAATATCAATCTTCAGAAATATTTTCTTAAAAATATACGAGTAGCAATTATAAGAGACGGTTCTTTCACTTAATCCTTAGCAACGTAATAAAACTCCAAGGTAATTTACAAATACAAATTAAATTGGGGATTGTCGGTGCGGATTTCAATGGGATTTTTCTGTTACGTGGAAAAGCAACTTTATCTAAAGAAAATCCAATTTCATTTAGTTCCCTCTAATCTTTTATAGAAACAGATCTGCATTACAATGAATGAAAGGTCTCTTTAAAGCTTTTGTGAAATTAGAATAATAGATATTTGTTTGGTGTCAATTTATTTAGTAAATGTGATATAAAGTTAAAAAAGTTCAATATAAAAAGACAAAATATTAAAGTTTTGGGTAACTGCAAATATACACTGAAAATTATTAACATATATTTCAAATTATATACATAGAAAATATGGATTACTTTAGGCGTTCTAAATATTGTTTAATTTCATTTATATATTTTTTATTTAATAAATTAGGAAGGCGAAATTTGCTGTTATAGGTAAGTTTATTTTTTTTTACACATACAATTATATAAATAATTGTGTGTGCAAATAGGAATGAGTAATAAAATTGTTTGATAGATAACATAGTTTTTTAAAAACACAGTAACCAGAAATGTTAAGTAAAATGTGCGGTTTGCAGGAATTTTAAGCAAAATAAATTATACGTGGAAACACTCTCAGCTTAAAAGCACTGTCCGTGTTCACCGGGCGTTATACAACTGGTGTATATTTCTTTATCTTTTTTACTATTTGCCATTAACAGCTTCTTACCGTATTGACACCGTACAGTTAATTGCCATCTTTATCAAATATAATGTACGTTGATACGACAATGTTAAAATATGTTATACAGTTATAAGTATATATGTTTAGGAGTTTAAAAACATTAAAATTACTTTATTACATAAATAAAAACACAATAAAAAAACCTTACAAATAGTAGACTAAATCTAAGTCAGTTTGGTAAAGTGCCTAAAATGCTGGTGGCCTTTAAATTATATTAAAATTGAAATTGAAATTTTAGTTAAGTTCCTGACCAACTTTTATATGTATTTCATTTAAAGGATGTGATCTATCGGTTTGTTTCTCATAACCGAATTATTTTGCCTTGGAATATTGTTAAAAGATAATCACAAGTTAGTTAGTACTGTGTTTTGCTATTGATTAAGAATAATACCTAAGAAACCAAATAAAATGGTCTAAGAATTTGTAAGAAGGTTAAAATCGCCTCTTGTTTCCCAGTGTAGTTGTAAAATGCACGAAACATGCAAACTTGCTTGCTTATTCTATTTGGAGACTCTATAAAGAAAGGTAACGTACTGTATACTCAAGGTGAATTTCAATTCGGAAGGGGCGGTGCAGAGTTTATTTGTTCAGATGTTCAATATTCAGTACAGACATGTAACTATTATGTTACTTGTTTTGCAGATTGCATTAAGATGTGTATACATATATGTGAGCGCGCTCCACCCAATCACAACATCACTTAACATCAGGTTAGTTGCGATCAAGCGCAAATCTATCTATCATCAAAAAAACAGTATAGGCAATTTTCTACCTTGATCTTTTTAATCTTCACTTAAGATAGGAAAATCCATTCCTAATGATTCAGAAAATGGTATTAGCAGTTCGTTAAGTCTCTTTAAGTAAGCTTATTCTGTAGCTCTGCCTACTTGTTGATTCTCTTTTGAGAAGCCTACCTATAGAAGGAGGGTAAATCTTGGGAAGAAAATTAACTCGGAAAATTGTAAACATTGCGATAGCTTAAACAGAAAACAAGTGTAAATTAAAAATTATAAAACACTAGACACTTCTTTATTTAGCGGCGGCCATCTTGGATTTGATTTGATACCCAGCAAAAATCATGTGTGGCTCAGTGGTAAAAACGTCTGCTTTTCAGTCAGACGGCCTCTGGTTCAATCCCAGCCCTACACTAATGACTTATTTTTCAAGTTATGCATGGATTTGCATTCGCTTAACCGAGAAGGAAAACGTCGTGGGGGAAACTGACATGTTTGAGTACCACAATATACGAAGATGTGTGTCGTCTGCCAACCCGCACTTGACCAGCGTGGTGGATTATGGCTATATCTCTCTTCTTGTGAGAGGAAACCCCGAGACCCAGAAGTGGGAATGTATAGTAGGCTGCTTATGCTAAGATACCCATATTGAGAGAGTTGTAAAAAAATAAGTCATTCACCACTTTATATCGGCAGCCATCTTAGACCGCTCATCATCAAACATAGCTAAGAACACTTTCAAACAAAAAAAACAGACTTTAAATTGATCCATCCGAGTACTACGGTACGGTGCCACAAACATACATAAACACACACACAGACACGTCTAACTTATAACACCCCGTTTTCGTCAGGGATTATTGAGTGAAATGGTTCTGGAGAATAATTTAGTATTGTATAAAATATATTTTCATGTTTGCCTGCTACATTCCAACAAAAAATCGCGTTAATTTGTAGGGTGAAAGTGTTCTCTTGACTCATACTTTCCATATTACTTTGCTTTTAGGTAGAATAATTATTTTTTAAGATCATTAAAAGGGTATTTGTCATGGCGAAAACTTGCCCTGAAAAGCAGGAAGCTATCCTATTTGGCAGCACTCCAGGCGCCATAACTTAGCCAACGTTTATCTCAATAAAAACTGGATCTAAGAGGTCGTAGGATTAAATCGTAGCTAATAATACAAACCGAGGAATAAATAAATATCGCAATCGAGACGTTAAAGAAAGAGAAACTCTTAAGATTATGTTACTCATTACAGCTTAACATTTGACCAGCGCGAGTATAACTGGGGCCTGCCAGTGCACACTGTTAGATGCTAGACGACAGACTTTTGACCTTAATAGCTACCGTTTCGATTCGCACGTGCGATTGAGCTGACAGTACTTTTATATTTTTGGATAAATACGAGTATAAAACAAGAAATGTAATATGTAACGAAAATATATAATTATATACTTTTCTCGTTACGTCCTACTAATATTATAAATTACAAAGTATGTTGTGCGTGTAAAAACTGCGCATTAAATGCGGAGCCGATTTGGATTAAAACTGGTATTATATTTTGGATTAACATAAGCTTTTTATTATCCTCGATAGACGAAGATCACCGCGGAGTGTAAGGTGCGAGTGTAGTTAAAATATGTATTAAAAATGTTCTAGTAATTGAAGGATATTTTTTTCTGTAAAAAAGGTTGAATTGGATCATTACTTTGATACAGTAAGTAGGTATGTGTATAAGAAATTAAAAATATAGGCTATTTTGTTTTAGAAATTAAGTATGTCTGTCTTAGAACATAATATATTATGTTTTTAATCTAGCTGTGTATTAACACACATCAACGAACTTAATAAATTCCAAGCATCGAGTCGTAAGTAAATACACCAGTCTTTATAAATCTCAGTTTGGAAGCAGAGTTACTGAAACGTAGCAAATGGCAGATACTTGCAGGTTACTTAGATATATGTAGGAAAAACAATAAAAAATGGAGAACCAACTCCAAGTATTTAAATATACCGAACCTATTACGATAAATTTTACATATCCCATATATGTAAAATTTTCCATTACCGTTTGGAAGTACATATAAAATATATTTAGGAAATTCGTTTACAAATATCGAAATTATGAAGCATAAAATAAGCAGATACAATCTATGTATTATTGCATGGAACAAATTTTTTGAACGAGCTAGTTCAAATGTTAAAACTAGATGTCGTGTGTGACACACACGTTGACAGAACTTTCAGAGATATATAAATAAAAATTGCTGTAACGTTATGGTTGTTTCAGTTACTTATGCCTATTTGGCACCACCATGCGCCATGTTTTTTGTCCCTGATGTACACTTACCATATCCTATTTTCTGTTAAACGTGCAAACATACCCACGTACTATATGTTTAATAAGTAGTATCCATAGATTGTAATCATCGCCTGCTCTGAAGTTCCACCATCAATTCGCACCACAAAGAGGCGGGACGCCATTTGTTGTAACTTTGTTTTCTCTTTTCGCTGACATTCAGTTGGGACATTACACACTAGCTGTTCAGAAAACAAGGGATAGAAATTGGTCGTGGTAGAGTAGATTTTTACCTATTTGCGTTTCTATAAGAGTTTGTTTAGTTTCAAATATCAACCCTATGAGTTTAGAAAGTATTAACGCAATTAATTCACGTAACAGATTGAATCTTGTAAAATGGCAGCCAAATTAAGAATATTTGGTCAACATTTATTAATAATATTTAAATCTGTAAATGATTAATCAGTAAATTTAATGTTAAAGCTTTAAATTCTCACCCGGGCTCAGTCACTTAAAAAATTCGGATTAAAATTAATTACGTACCTAACATTTTTTTTTAAATCCCCACCGCAAATATCCTTACGACTGAAGATTCAGCTGTTACTTTAGACATTTCAAAACCTCATTAATACGAATGAACTCATTTATCTCTAGAATTGATATAAAACGAAGTTAACCGCAGCCACGGCTGACTGTTAATGAAGTTTGAAATTAAACCTAAAATCATGAAATTCAGGGAGAAATTGGGAGGTATTCTAAGCTTATTTTATGAACGACTATGTGTTTAATTAACTAAAGAATTTCAAAATCACCGTCCTAATTATCTTGCTTTGCGAAATCTTAACCAATTAATACCTACGTTTATACAGGGTAATATTATACAGAAGAATTAGAACCGTTTAATCTTAATCAGGACACTTCAACTCAGAAATGTTTAATTCTTCTTCTTATTCGTGACGCTCTTGTCAGAGCGGTCGTGATCGTCATGGAGGGTCACTAGAGGGGGCGGATATGATTTGCCTCACGACATCTCGCCATCTCTGCCTGCTGGATGTCATCCGGCTACAGTCATTCAAGGTGCGCCCAACTGCTGCCTTGATTTGGTCAGTCCACCTCGTGGGTGACCTTCCGCGCGGTCTGGTGCCTTCTACTTTCCCTTGCACGACAAGGCGCTCAATGGACTTGTTATTTTGACGAGAAATGTGTCCAAAAAAGGTAAGGATACGCGACTGCACTGCAGAAAACAGTCGCTGCTTGATACTGAGTTCTTGAAGTATCGAGACGTTCGTGCGAAACTCAGTCCACGAAACTCCAAGCATCCTTCTCCAGCACCACATCTCCAGAGCGTCTATTTTCTGCCTTTCCACTTCTCGTAAAGTCCAAGTTTCGGCCGCATAAAGGAATATGGGGAAGATAAGTGTCCTCACGAGTCTGATTTTCGTGGTCCTAGTTATGTTTCGATTCCTCCATATTCTCTTCATTTTGTCCATCGCCGTTCTCGTTATGCCCATACGTCGCTTGACTTCGTCTATGCACCCACCATTGTTGGATATTAGAGCCCCAAGATAAATGTATGATTGGACTAATTTTATTTTATTGGTAATTAAATTGGTACTAATTTTATTTTTATTTGATTGGTTTAATTCTACATATGTTTAATTCTACATATGTTCAATTCTACTATGGGCAGTTGGGGTGCAGATGCGAGGAGGCTAGTAGAAGAACTCGGGCGAAGACTAGTGGATAGGACGGGGGATACCCGTTCTCGATCGTACTTGGTGCAGAGGATAGCCATTGCTATTCAGCGTGGAAACACAGCCAGTGTTATGGGCACCTTTGCACTTGGTACTGTCATGGGCGGGTTTTCCTAACTTTTAATGATTTGACATGTATAATTTTTATTATATTTTTGGATAATAAAGTTAAGTAGTATATTTAATAATTTATAAACAATTTATTAAAAATTATAAATATTTTATTCTACATATTATCGTATTAGCAGTAAACTATTGTAAATGAAAATTATTCGCACTTTCTTTCTAACCAGCCGCGGGGTCAAGCCACGATGACGGTATTATCAAGTTTCTATGATGCGGATATTGTAAATATAAGGCACTGAAAGCTTTATATAAAAAATAACGTTAGAATTTAGAAGACACCTTATTTCATAAATTAGGCACCTAATTTTATAAATAAGGTGCCTTCCAAATTCCAAATTTCGCCAATTACCAATTTCACGATTCGTTTATATCGAGCCGTGGAAAAAAATAAGCATTTACTGTCAATTCTCGTTAATTCGAAACTAGAGGGACTCTTCTAATATTACGAATAATCCAGAGTTTGAAACATCAATCGTTACGAAAATTTTCATCAACTTGTTCTTATTAGTGATCGTATATTATTTACATGGTTACTTATTAGGACTAATAACTAACTAACACTTTTAATCTGTATAAATCCAACAAAAGAAAACCGATTCGTGGGGAAGTGTGTGTCAAACCCATGAAAGCCAACACGCCAACACAAGAAGACAAGTTGAACTTGTGTGAAAATATTATTAACTGTGCAAGTTTAGAATTATTTCAACTTTGAATTATCGAGTATTTTGCTCTGATGAGTTCAAATTAAGTCATTGTTTTGTTAAGTAACAATGATATTTTTCGTTTAAATTATCATAACAACAAACTCTATCAATTTAGTTCGAAATACAAATTGTGAGATTTAAAACGTGAGACTTGAGGGAACTCTTGATTGAATTATAATTCAAAGTTATCCGATCTATAGAGAGGTTCGAATTATTGTAGGTTTGAAATATTGAAAGTCGACTGTATACACTACCAGTGAATCCCGCGCTGGCTCGTTCTTAGTGCAACAATTGCAGCGCGGCAATGCGGCTAGCCTTATGTACATCTTTGCGCCGGGAACGACCAGGGGTCGGTTATTTGTTTTAAGTGTATCACTTTAATAACTTGCTTTATTAACAAAAAACTTGACATTTTGAAATAATGTGTAGTTGATATAGTTAAAACTATAATAAGTAAATCTACATAAATCGTTTAATTGTAGCACTTGCGAAAGACGTGGCATTTATTGAGAACTATGTTAATTGTTTTACTATATATACCAAACATAATATATTTGATGTACCCACGAACCAACTAATGCTTGAAATTATAATTTCAATTCCAATTGTTCAATTTATCACTTTGAATTGTCCATCTATGAAAAAAAAACAGTAATACCTATGCATAAATTAATCCATTACACAGTTTTCAAATACATGCTGCGTAAATAATAAGCATATTTATAAACAGCATTTCATATCACGATTGTCCAAATATTACGTGGTTCGCTGTAAACGTGACATATTTACATTTTGGTGACCGTGGAGCGTACTATTTGTTTTATATTCATTATTTACACACATTGACTGCATATTTTACATAAAATATTTGTTTCGTAACAGGTTTTAACAAAGGCTGGCATGGCAATTTATCAGAAATAATTTATCATTATAACACACACATGTCAAACTTACGAGAAAATGCTAACAGCTCTGGCGTAGCTGCACATAAAGCCATTTCTCTGGATGCTACGTGAAAACTGGAACTATGCAGCTTTTAGCAAATGAGCCGTGTAACTTGAAAGCGTGAACATACCTAATAGGTAGAATATTAAGGGCACAGAATTCTACAGATGACTGACTAGCGTGTTCACTGAAAGTGAAACGATATTCGAACAAAGTGTTGCTGCTGTAATATTCCTACCTAATTTTAAGGTAATTAAAACGATGACAGTTCAGTGAGGCGTGCGGTCAAACAAGTGAACATTCAAAAATTAGAAAATAAATTTCAATTTAAAGAGTGCTTCATGTTACCACTAAGACTCGCAGCTGGAACTTACAATTTAACGTGTGATGGTGTTGAAAAGAACAATCAGATACATTTGTGCACTAACTGGGTCGGATCCCATTTAATCACTTTGTTTAAAACGTATTTATGTATCTAGATTTCTACTTATCGAACTCAATAAGAATATTTATGGGTGTCGCTACTTTCATAATTTGGCAAAATTATAATAAAATAATATTTACGTTCACATAAATTTAATAATTATTTAGTATGATTGGCCTTAAATACTTACACTTAAGTACCTTATTATACAGATAATGGTACGGAATGCAATTCATGCGCGAGCCCGCACTTGGTCAATTATTAACGATAAAACTATAAATTCAAGAAATTGCTACACCGGCAAATTTTTTAATTGATTTAATTGCATTAACAAACAAAAACGTAGTAGGTCATAAGTAATAAACAATCTCTAACTCTTTAAACGTAATGACATTTTATTCGTATAAATAAAGCTACGTTCAATTATTCAATCTATCATATTGTCTCATACAAGTGGCGCTTTTGTACCTATTTAGCAATCCTAACCTACAAGTTGATGATTGATCGAAAATTAATTACTAGACGATTGAAGTTCGAAGGTCAATAGTATTGGACCGGTAAAATTCTAATTTTGACCAAATTCAATTTATTGACTAAAAGCTTCTTTGAATTTTGTTATTTCTCTGAGTAGACTTGGTGAATACTAGTTATTTATTAAATTGTGTCACCAGCATATTCCAATCTCATATATAAAATTCCCATGTCACAATATTAGTTACCGTAGGTACTCCTCCCAAACGGCTTGACCGAAGTTTACCAAATTTTATATGCGTTTTCAGTAGGTCTGAGATCTACTACTATCTATTTTGCATACCTACCCCTAAGTGAGGCAAAACAACGTTTGCCGGGTTAACTAGTCTACTTCTAAGATATAAAATTTCCATGTCTCAATGTTAGTTCTCGTACTCCTCCGAAACGGCTTGACCGATTTTCACCAAATTTTATATGCGTATTCATTAGGTCTGAAAAAGGTTACTATCTATTTTTTAAGGCAAAACAACGTTTGCCGGGTCAGTTAATATAATTATGTATATATGTATGGTGTGATCTAGAAAAAAAAATCTTGATTAAGAAGTACCTAAGTAACAAAACCGCACGTTGAGAAATAACTAAAAATATATAATAGTATTCCTACCATATATGTATTATGCCTACTTTATATTATAAGCTTACTCTATGTTCTAAACAATTACAATCTAATATTAATTGGCGTGTTTCAAAGTCAGTCAAGTTCAGTACCTACGAGTAGACTAAGCTAAACATAAGTCGGCTAACAATGCTTGAACCACTTGACGTATCTCGGCCACGGGGCTCGGGTTTTGTCTCTGCCTCCATGCATTCATTAACTTGGAACAAGTAATGCTTGGACGTTTTTTCTTTGTATTTTACGTATTTTCTTTACCTAGAAACATTTTCATATGATCATTAAAATTAGTCGAATAATAAAATTAGTATTTATAATAAACATGTAAAAATATTAAGGTTTGATGCTGTTTAATATGTAACTGTTTATATATTGTGTACAAAGCCGCTTATATGTACATAATTATATAAACAGCTTATCGTTTATAGACATGATCAAAGCGCTAATCTAAATCGGTACCGTAAATTCTATAGACTTAATTAAGTTAATAGCAATGTTTCCCGAAGCCCGGAACATTTGAAAGCTCCAATTACTGATTTGATTCTATCGCTATCTGAACCCCAATAACTTTTTAAAGGCGTTTCGAAAATCCAAATTGAATATCGTATATATTAAGGGATTTACCGTAGAATTGGCGTATCCCAGCCATGTTATAAAACTAATGAGTCTATTGCTGGGACAACACCAGGGACAAAATGACAGTATTACGTACATGAGAAAGAAGGGCAGCCAACAGATTACAAATACTCCCATTATAATGCCGAGGGTTCGCGCAGCGCGCCTCTCTTTAGACAATGAAATTTTCTGTTTTTGCTCAATAAATTTGTGAACCACGTCACCGCTGTTACTGACACTCGCGAGAAGAGGTTTCTCGGGCCTCTTTTTTCTATTTTTCCGTTTCATGGATCCTGCGACGTTTTTCCGAACACTTGCACATCTTCCTGGAGCCGATTGGGTTTGCATTTCGGATTCGATTTTCTGACGCGTAGCGGGATCTTGTAGCAGAAGAATAGACATGACAAAATTCTTCTTTATGTCCATGAATGCTTTTCTCTGATAGCGTTTGATACTCCCTTCGCTGTTGGAATCGTTGTCAACTTCGTCCTTATTCTGACTAGATTCCTGATTTTCAGCTGCCGGCTTCGATAAATGCGTAAATAGAGTATGCTTTCTAAACCTTCGTTTTGCTGCTACAAATATTTTGATGTAAACAATAGTCATTATAACTAGGGGAATGAAGAATGAGCCTAGAGAAGAATATATTACATAGCCTCGCTCAGCTGTGAGCTGGCACGGAGTGTCTTCGGTAAAGTCTTCCGGCCAGTCGTTCCAACCGAGAAGTGGCGGAGAACTAATGAGCAAAGAAAGGATCCATACTGCCGCCACTTGTAGCATCACTCTCTTCAATGTTCTTTTACTGGCGTAGTGTATAGGGTCTGTGATCGCGTAGTATCTATCGAGAGCGATAGCACAGAGGTTCAATATAGATGATGTACACGACATGATGTCGCATGTGAGCCACATTTTGCACAGATTTTTCCCCCAGAGCCATTTTCCTAATGAACCATAAGCAACATTTAGCGGCATCACCAATACAGCCACTGCCAAATCGGCTACAGCTAAGGATACGATGAAGAAGTTCTGCACTATTCTCAAGGGTCTATGTGTAAACACTCCGAGAACGACTAGAGTATTACCAAAAATTGTACTCAAAATGACTATTGAAAGAATTATAACTGACGTCAATGCTTCCCATTCCGGTACAGTAATATCTGCCTCCGAAGATGAATTACAAAATACCCCTTCCTCCACGGATGAATTTAAATAGACGCTGTCGTTTCTCGCAGCTGAGATATTGTAAAAGTAATATTCAAAATTTATTAAGTCTTCGTTCATAGCGACTGGTTTTCAATTATAATTTGAGAAACAGCTGCTCGTAGCATCATCTTGATTGCATTACGTCAATTGGATATCTGAAAACAAAACAAAATTATCTAACATGGGTTTGTTTAAGTATTAATAAACTTATTTAGAAAAACATAAAAACAAAATAAAATAAAAAATAAGTTGCAACCATAAATAAAAAAATTAGGCCCACTCGATCACATTTTGTGGTAGTGGTCATGTTAGATTTTAAATGTATCATGGTGTATGTATTCTACTAGCAACCCCTTTGATACCAATACTGAAGAAGTTATAAAAAATATGTAAACCGCCATTTAGTAGTGGCGAGTTGTCTATCTTGGACCGATTTTCACCAAACATAGCCAATTAAGTAATAACTCTGTCGACTAACAAAATCTTTCAAACAAAATAGAAACTAAATTAAAATCGGTTTATGACACACGCGCACTCACACAAGGATACGTTAAACTTATGACAGCCCGTCGTTATTGCAAGTTTGAAATAGGTTCCTACATCTTCAAGAATTAGTAAGAAATAATTTAGCAAATCTTATCATAGGTATTGTATATCAAGCTCTTTTTTCTATCTTATAAGTTATAAGTATAACACATTTATTAAAGTTTGTATATTTTAATGAATTAATTAAGGTGTGTATGTATTTAATTAGTTATACCTAATATTAGGTATATTATATTCATTAAACCTAATACATAATTACTTATTTCAGGAACTAAATAAAAACTTACCTGATGATTTTTTTCGTCGTTGATCCATTGCTCTCAGTTCAACAGGAAAGCCATTATTAGTAGAAGCACTTGATCTATCGCTATGATTTTTTAAATGCACAAACATTTGATCCTCCGAAAAAAAAATGTTACGTTTCATTTAACTCGAAAATAACCATTATTCCTTCATAGCAGACGGGCGGAGACTGAAACAAAAATATTCCAAAGCCGAGGTACATAGCTCCCTAGAAGGTAGGTAGGTTTAGATCTGCCCTCATTCGCTCACATTCTTGAGGTATGCAATGGCATGGCCCCATTACTGCAAGAATTTTAATGTTGAGAATAGAAATTGTTACAGTAAAACTTACCTTAGTAACTATCTAAATATTTTTGTAGTACTGAGATAAGTGCTTGCGCATTTCCAGGTATTATTAGTGTTTTGTGTCATCGAGTGTCGTGTTAGTTAAGATAATTGCATTAGTTAAAAGTACTATTACGTCATCCTATTACTAAATATAATTTTAAATTAGTATTTAAACATAAGCTAAACATATGTTTACATAAACATTCAGAATAAACATGGGCTTAGTGAACACGGAAACAAATCAATTAATGGTGCAAATCCAAGTCTGGATTTGAAATAGTGGTTTTGATACGCGCTATTAATTTTGAATATCTCGCGCCAAAAACTATATGCGCGACCCTAGTGAGATTAAAATATCGATTAATAAGTACTGAAACGAAAAACACGGAAATGCGCGATTGAGATGGATTTGGTTTTTGGTTTTGTCATTCTTGTTATAGTTTTGCATTGTCACGGATCAGAAAAATCGATACGATTAACCTATGTTTTCAAAGAATTCTAAATGTCTTTATTAGCAACACAAATAAACAGAAAATGTGCACCTGTGCTTCGTTATTAGGGCATAACTAAGACTACTTAATATTACTTAATACTATACTTAAATCTAGTTGTTTGTCACAGATTTTCTTTGTAGTGTACATAGTTTATATTCCATCCTCAAAGTCACAACGTTATCTTTTTACGATAGCTTCTTGCTCAAAGGCACAATCGTAGAAAGAATAGAAATATTAAGCATTTCTTTTTCTAAGGTGGGCACAGTAGTAGTCTGTGGTAACTACAAACTAATAATATTTGTAGTCTGTGCTTCGCAGAGTAAAAAAAAAACATAACAGAAAAGAGTCCAATCTATGTAATGTCAAAATAAATATTAATCGTAGAATAAATTGTCGTATTTTGAGTTTTGGAACTGAATTTGTCCTAAATGTAATGTGTTAAAGAAATTTCCAAACAAATAATTGGGTAATTTACTCTCGCGTGCTATATTTTCGTCGTTGAACCAGAGTATCAGATGATTTGAAACAGAAAATGGGCTGTTTATCGTGGTTCCGAGGTATGACGTACAACCTTCGTATTTTATACGATTATTCATAATTAAATAGTCCTGATCTAGACTAAAATACCTCTTACATACGTAGCTGGTTAAACACTATAGTCATTATCTGGAAGCAGCCTTATTACTTAATTCTATATAATTTAAAGAAGTAGTTGAGTTAGAAGGGCTACATCAGAAGACCCCCTTGGAGTGGCACTGCATGGGATGTATGTTTATTAATATAATAAGTTAACTGGTTGCCAATTTCAATTTATTGGTGCTTTTGTTTTGCTCATTTTGTTATGTTCATCTATGTATAACTCTAGCCTTGTACTCAAGCACTAGGTCGCCTAGTCTTAGTTACCTCCAACATATAACTACTAGGTAGTGAGCAGTTTTTGCGACGAGTTGGATCATACTTACTTAAGAAATATTTGTACACATTAGTATCTCCATATGATTAATGCTTTGTTAAATAAAGTTTTTAGGCACCTTACCCGCGGTCATTGATTGATTTGGTTTACTATTTGTAAGGTTTTTGTAAAATAGTATTTTTAAGTAAATAATTGCATATGTGTAATTTAGACTAAATAAGTATTTCATATTATGTATCTAATAATTATAATCACTTGAACTAAAGTTAAAACATAAATTCTCGTTATGTACATACTTATACATACATTGATAGAGTAACTCATATATATTTGTTCTATTATAGAGCTCAGTATCATTTGGCAGTGGTTTGTACTTGCAATTACCATAAGTACCTTGTTTTATTACCACAGTTTATTGAATTACTATGTATAAATTTACAAAGTAATACTCTGTTACTTTTAGATTTAAATAAATAAAAGTAAGAACTTCCAGTTAGATTTAGGTACAGTAGAACCTCTATAAGTCGAACATCAAGGGAGATGCCAAAAAATTAGAGTTATAGAGTTTTCAACTTATGGAGGATTTCAACTTAAGCGGATCTTGATTCGACATAAAGAGTTTGAGGTTTATTATTATGAATTTTGAGTTAGAGAGGTAAAATAAATAAAAATTCAACTTGCAGAGGCGACAAACATATGGCATTAAAAAAATTCAATATTTTATTTTGCTTTAGATAATTTAGTTGTTCTGTTGATGTGTATTGCAGTAGAACCAAACTACTTCTGACAGTATTAGAGTATAAAACAAATGACTTGCTTAGCTAAATTTCAAATGAAATCAAAATTGAACACCTGACACCAAGCAAGCAAACATGTGTGTCATAAATTTATTATCATATACTCCTAAAATGTTTTCTAAGAAACAATAGTGTACTCATATTGACGGCAAGTTCTTAAAGTCAGTAACTTATTTTTATTCGAACAACAGAGGTAATAAATTCCAAATGATCATTTTTCATTAAATTCATTTTTCAACATTTGGAGTTTATTGACTTATCAAGTTTTGACTTATCGAGGTTCTACTGTATATTGTATGATGCTACTTGCTTCAAATTCCAACATATATATATTACACATATACTTACACCTCCCAGTGGACGGACAATGCTTAGAAGTCCATCTATCCTAATGAATCTTAAAATAGTTCCTCACAGCTGAGCATCATCTTGTTTTTGCATATCTCCTCTTCTGTCTAGTGTGTCAATGTGGTTGTTTCTCCTGGATACACTTTGGGGTAGCATTGTTGTATTTACTGTTACTATCCTCTAGAAGATGTGACATTGAATTGTGAGACATGAAGTGTGTTCACACCTTTACAAGGTTTACAAACGTTACTGGCAGATTAATAAAACTTATGTTATAGCCCTCAATTTGCCTGCTAAACACTTCCTCTGTGTGTACAATGCCTACAAGTTTTGCTTAAAAGATAAAATTATTTTTTCATTCAGAGTTGCTTCAGCCTGATTTCTTGAATTTTATGCATATTTGTCTTTTTATTTTTTGGTTGTTTTGTAGAATATTAGGTTAATTTATTAATGTAGAGCCAACAATCTTACTTGAGAGCTTTTAAGCTATAGCTTATCAAGTGGTTTTGTAGTCTATAAAAGTACTTATGTACATACATAATAATTATGTTCTATTAAAACAAGTACCTACATAAATTGCTCTCTATAAAATTATATAGATAATACCCAATAACATAGTATTAACATGTTCCTACTATTTTGTTATTATTCATATTTTTGTTATACGTTTCAGGTCTGAAGATAACATTCCCATTCAGGGATAAGGAATTGAATAAAATAGCTGCACTATTTAATATTCTCACATTCCTACTGACGTGTACTGCTCTCGTTCTGCCAACGTGGTTCAAGATTAAAGGCCTACACTGTGCACAGCAGAGTCTCACTCTATCTCAGTTTATATCATTTGTTGATAGTGAGGATGATGACTATGTGACCACATTGCAAGATGGTGAGTCTTTTGTACTAATACTAGCTGAACCGGCAAACAAAAAAAAAATAGATAGTAGCCGATTCTCAAATATATAAATACACATACATATAAAGTTTGGTAAAAATTGGTCAAGCCGTTTTGGAGGAGTACGGGAACTAACATTGTGACACGGAAATTTTATATAAGTAGTTATGTATAAAATTATAAAGGTTTTGGTAGTGAGTATGAGTTACACTATACTTTTCAAGTTTCAACCTGTACTTGGCCAGCGTGGTGGATTATAGCCTATATGTCTTCTAGTAAGACAAGGCCCCTATTCCCAGCAGTGGGAATGTATAGTGGGCTGTTTATGCTTATGCTTCAAGTTCAAGAAAAAGATGTAGTATTTTGGTTGAAATTTTGCAATGAGTTCTAGTAATAAGAGTTCTCTACTTCTTTCTCATAACCTTTGTAGTAGTTTAACTGGTTGAGCAGTAAAGGCGACTTGTTACAGCTTCATAATAAAATGTTAATATTGACATGGCAAAAATAATTTAAAGAAACCAGCAACTTCTTAAGGAGTTCTAAAGTTATGTTGGAATGTTAAGTACCCTTACTACCTGATTTCATTTGGTATGAAGTATGTTTAACCTTGTTAATTAATGTTGTAGTTTACTGGGTGTGACCGTTGTGTACTTCATTACACATATTATTAAACCATTGTGTAATAATACTGAACAACTGTATTAGATTAATTGTTGTATTGCATGTCTAGACTTCAGTCATGTGAATACCTAATATAAAAGCCTTAGTGTTTGCTATTTATAGAAGAGAATGATATCAACTGTAATGTATATACATAGATGTAAATATAATTAAGACACATTTTTCACATGGCTGGTTAGTCCCATACTGAACCATTTCTATTTTTTTTATGTTTGCTAACACAACTGATATACTACATATATATACATACATCTTTCATATAGATACATATTTAACACCCAGACCCACAGCCTACAGATTTAGTTAAGCACAAAAATGCTGGCTGTGCCAGGAACCGAACCCGGAACCTTCTGATTGGCTGTCCAGCCTGGTAACCATTTCGCCAACCAGGTTGATAACTTTCTTCTAATGTTCCATGAATTACACGGGAACCACAATTAGTTTCGGGATTAGTAGCTATTGTGTTAATCCAAGGTCTAACCTATCTTCATAGTAAATCTCATCAAAATCAGTCCAGCTGTTGAAGCATGAAGAAGTAACAAACACACACACACACACACACACAAACTTTCGCATTTATTATATTATTAGGTTAATGGTACGGAACCTTTCATGTGCTTTTTTTACCTATATTTTCTTTTCATTCCAGGCCAACCATCATGTACCACACCTGAGTCAATCACCCTAATGAGGGTGCTGATTCTTCTATGCTTCATGGTCTTACTGTCATCATGCATCGGTGCCCTGATCAACCTAACTAGCCTGAACAGTAGAGCCATCAAGATACTAAGAAGGAATGCAGTACCAAGCATAATGTGTGTGTTCTGGGTCATAGCCATTGTGGGAGTGTGTTACTACACCACTGTTGTGTTGGGCAGTGTTAATAATGGAGACCCAAACACTATACAAGTGGATTATGAGTATGGATTCTATACTATCACTGGAGCAGGTTAGTGCTTTTTATGTTTATCTAGTTGCTAAACATATGGCTTTGTTTGCATTTTATTAAGTAATTCGCGTCCAACATATACATTGCCCATCCAATAAGTGTAAATCTTATATAAGCGTTTTGCTTCAACCTTCATTGTGAGAACTGCGAAGCTTTGGAACTCTCTTTCTGAATCTCTTTTTCCCGAGAAGTACAAATCTTAGACCACAGTCAAGCTTAACATCAAGTTGCGGTCAAACAAGCCTATTCATTATAAAAAAAAAACTTATTTGTTGGCAGTATTAAGAGTATGATATTCTGAATATAATAATGTCATTAAGAGTATGATAACATTTTGTATGTTATTTATTTATATTGTATGCATTTTGTCTTTTAACACATTTTATTGTAAATATAAAATTTCTGTTCAAAATTCCATCTGTTAATTTTCAGGAGAAACATTTGTAATGGCGTCCTAACATTGCCTACAAAAAATATAAAAGTAAAAGTATATGGGGATATTTTTTACAAAAATTATGTCATTGAGTCATTTTATTATTATAATAATAATAGAAATATAGAATTTTATTGGCCCTGAGCTAACCCGGCACACATTGTTTGCCTCACCAGCAAGTACTTTGACTTAGCTCACGAGACTACCACCATGTGGGATATTTACTGGACGTTCATTGTCCTGATAGTATAGGTTAACAGCATCATAGCGAAGAGCTTTGACCAACATCTCAAGAGGCTCTCGCTAGATGGATGGATCCAAGGGTCGGATACAGAACACGGCGCGCATTGGCCGGAGGTTCCTGTCCTTGTAGCTACTACCGCCGCGCCGGTAGCTTGGGCTTTGCATCGCTGCCAGTGGCACGCGACCCTTAGGATTTTAGTAATATTTTTTTTAAATGATTTTATTGTAAATAAAATAAAAATTCAATATAAATAAATAACAATATAATTTATTATGATCTTTCTAGGTGCGCTAGCCTTATTAGCGTCGGCCGCTAACCTCTGGGGAGCACCGCTGACGAACGACGACGACATCCAGAGGAGAAATCTCATTGATGACTTGGATGGCTATGAAGCACACAGCGTTGGGCCTACTCCTGCCGTCCCTACTCTACCCCCATACACACCGAGCGCGGAGTATGTCCACACTATCCCCTCATACGCGCCTCCCGTGCTCGGTACCCAGCAATACTTTCCTTTCGATGACCTATCGGTGCTTCCGCCGCCTCCGCCTTATACCCCGTGAATATATTTGCCTTTTATTATATTAGTTTTATACGCATGTACATGATTATATGCCTCTCTTTAAAAAAATCTATGATTGTAAAAAGTTTATAAAAACCTGGGAAAGAAAGTACTTTGCCGCTAAAGATGGAAACATATATTTTATAAAAGCTGCCTTTTGTATCCATCATTCTTAGTGGACAGAAAAGTTTATTATCATCAAGCAAAGACAAGTCTAAAATTAATGATTTAGTCGAATTTATGGATGATACTGATCCGTTTCCGTTTTTCATGTAGTAGGTATTGTTATTGGGTCTGTAGCAACTGGACAGAATATGTACAGTCTATTACATTATGTATACCATGTTGTTAATATATTCGCATCATATGTACAAGGGCTGACTTTTCCTTCAAATTCAGCTTTCTTTCAAAACTTCATATTAAAAAATATTCAAGACTGTACTCTATGCAGCTCCAAATCTGTTCAGTTGTGAATCTGCCCAGTTGCTACAGAACCTTCTGATTTTATGTATGATTTTAATGTTGATAAGATTTTTCAGTATTTGGTTTATAAAATAAGGCTTGTGAGGCAAAGTAACTCGAATATTACGAATATAACCTTATCACTAAAATAATAAAATATAGATTAAAAAATTTAGTAGAAATCTCAATAACTAAAATAAAGTGATGTTATTAAAGGTAGGTAAATTAAATTTATTTTAGCTCTACAACTTAAATATGTTTATTTCATTATAATGCTTGACACATTTTGTTAACTATGAAAATGAAATGTAATATTATATGAAAGATATTATTATTTATCAATACAAGTACCATTTATTATTAAAAACCATTTCCGGTTGTTGTCTTCTTATATGTATATATTGTGGTTGTGAATTACCTAAATGAATGATTCTTGTTCACTTTGAGATGTGATTTGCCATTTTAGTGCCTATCTGTGTCATGTTTCTCATAAACACTAAACGAAAATTGTATGTTTAGTTTAATAACGAAAACCAGTGAGGAAATGTTAAATCCGTTATAATTTGCCATTACGCAGGGTTTACTGGTAATGAACGGAAAACCTTTAAAGGACATACATTGTAGTTATGTACAGCTAGACAAAAAACTTTTGTTTTAGAAATTCGCGTAAAAATAACAGCTTCCCCATTCATTCTGTCACCTCTTGACTAGCTTTTTGTATGGAACATCCAATATTTTTTCGCATATTTCTTGAACCTGAAGAACATCAGTTTATTGTCTAGACATACTGAAGCCCACCTTAAAAGGTTTTATTTACCAATAACCCTGTATAGCTTGCATGAAAAAGAAAACATTTGAATGTTTGTTTCCTCCGGATCACTCTCAGTTAGTTACTCATGGTGAACTTTGAAATGTTTTCTTTATTGTCACTACACTTACATAATAAATAATAAAGATTCTGTTAAAAACTAAAATTATGGCAAAAAGAAAAACCCTGTGATAATATGGTATTTGTATAATCATGAGTATGATTGATACTCACAAATAATTTGATGCACTTTACTTGTTGCATACTTCACACTAAAAATAAAGAAATCTGAAAAAAATTACCCTATACTCATCAGTATTTGCAGCATATGAAAAAAAAAATGTACATTCATTCAATATTTTGTTTTTATGGATTTGACTCCTTAATATTTTTTATGTGCCTTAAATCTTTTGATGTATAATAATTATTGCACTAATATTAACTTGCTGTTATTGTAATTTTACTAAACAATAACAAATGTAGGCTTAATTAACACCAATATTATACATATGTAAGCTTAATTAGGTTCAATTAATTAAAGTGTATTATGGGGCTAATCATGAGTTTACACTTTTAGTATTATTGATTGCAAATGGTAATTTAAAAATGTTGTTACTTCTAAAGTTGTACTAAATATTTTCTGTTTTTTTCCTTAAATACTCTAATATCCCAATTTATTGAATGGTTTATAATCTTTATTGTTCAAACTGTAAAAATAGTGTTCAGCCCCTGTTTACACCAAGTAGTTATAGAATATAGATTGTTTATCAATCTGGAAACAGTATGTTATATGAATGTTAACCATAGTAAATCGGTTGCAATTACTTTCCTTCAATCTGTTGTCTATATTTCTGAGTAATCTTAAGTCTCTCTAATATGCTTTCCTTTTCTACAAATTTACTTTTCTGAACTTTCAATGTAAGATTGAACTTTATTTAATTGCCAAATTAAAGATATGACAATAATTGTAATCATATCAACAAAACCAGAATATAATTTGTTTTTCAAGCTCATATGCCCCTGTATTGTGTAAAGATGCAAAGTACCTAAATTTTTTGCTAGATATCTTGGTTATTTTTAGTGCCTTCAACTTCTTAATGTACATGTTGCAACAAATATGAGCTTCTAGTGATATTTCACTTCTTAAATTTTACAATTTCCCATTGTCATGAACTAATAACTTAGGACCCTACTAATGAATAGTAAGTTAGTAGCATTTGCTGTATAAAAGAAACAATTACCAAAAATGTTATTAGCTAGAAATTGTTTGTTAATTGTATAGATGCTCTTCTAGTATTAAGGATAGTTATTCCTAGTCCATCAGCTGGGAAGTTTATTTTTACATTTAAAAGAGTACATTTTATTTTTGTGTAAGACCAATATGTAATACATATCCATGTAAATAAAATGTTTTTTATTTGTGATGGTTAAATAGTTAATACCTACTTGTACTTTATGATGAGATTATAAAAATAATAAATATTACAAGAATACATTTCACATATAGCTGGTTAGCCCCATACTAAACCACCTCTAGTATATATTATCGTTTCTAACACAACTGATACACTACATATACATACATCTTATCTTAATATATATAAATCTCGTGTCACAACGTTTGTCCTCAATGGACTCCTAAACCACTTAACCGAGTATAATAAAATTCGCACACCATGTGCATTTCGATCCAACTTGAGAGATAGGATTGTTTAAATCTCAAATTATAGTCGCAATTTTAATATATTGCTAATTATTGTCTGTTATTATTTGTCAGTCACAATTATCTGATTCTAACAGATGTCGATACCTTTCGTTCGACTGGGTTGAGTAAGTAATCAATAGATGGCGCTGTACCCCTAAGTGAGGCAAAACAACGTTTGCCGGGTCAGCTAGTACTTTATATAGATACATATTTAACACCCAGACCAACAGCCAAGAAATTTAGTTTAGCACTAAGATGTCGGCCATGCTGGGAATCAAACTAGGAACCTTCTGATTGGCAGTCTGGCATGGTTACCATTATGCCAATAAGGTTGTCAGATTACTTTGATAGGGTAGGTCTTTCCATAAAATTGAAATTATAACAGATATACTATATTTTTCTTACAGTTATAATAATGTTTATTTACAGGTAACAAAGAGCACCCCCTCCGCCCCGTGGGGCCCCGCATTGTCGAGGCGTGGGGGCTCAGAAGCTGTGGCTGGTCACCCACGGTGAAGTGAAGAGGGTCCCTGAGGCGGGTCACTCCCTACACTTGTATTCCCAGTATGCAAGTGCTAGATGGAGTGGCACCTGTAGGTTGCGGAACCTCGCTCCGGGGAGGTTTCGCACTGAGGCGGGCTTGCGGTGTGGATAGGGAGGCACCGCAGCCGAAGGTGTGGGACCGCGGCAGGAGAGAAGTGTCGGTATAACAATGCGCCGCTCTTCCTGCCTGCCGCGGCCTCGACGGGGTCGCCACTGGATGATGGCGGACGCGGTGGGGCCGCAGGGAAAAGGGAGTGGTACCACAAACTACCACTTTCCCTATTCTCTGTGGCCGTAGTGGCAGGTGACGGGGCCACAGACCTGACCTGTTGCAGGGGACCTAGGATGTCAGACTGGGGTAGCTCGGTTTCATTGCACTTCTGGTCCCCGAGGTGGTTGTGGTGCACCACATGCACTGCAAGGGGAGTCATCCCCTGAGGAGGAGCCTCGCCGCAGGCTAGCCGAGGTGGGTGGGATGGGTTAATGCAAGAAGCAGAACCTCATCCCGCCCTTTCCAGTGAGGAGGCCATCGTGAGGTTTTAGTCGGTAGTGATGCCCATCTGGCATCGAGCCCAACATACCCCACCCACCTCCCCAGGTGTGGTGGGCATGCGTAAATGCATTTCTTCAAGTAAAAAAATTAATAAAAAAGTAACAAAGAGCAATGTTCAAAACTCAATTATTAGTATTATATTATTCTGTATAGATACTAGTCAGGTATCTAAATGGATTTTATCATTGCTTACTGTTTTTATCAGTTTCAAAGCTAAGAGGCTAGTATAAAGTGTACCAGAGAAACACAACCACCATCTGGAAGGAAAGGAGTAAATAATATTGTTTATTATCACATACTAAATATATTACACAATTTATAAATCTTTAAGAGCACTCAAATCAAAATGTGGCTGCTGCGGTGGTCTTTCAACATTTGTAGGTCGGCTTTGTGGTTCCTTAGCTTCTTGTTTCTGTATTGGATCCAGATCACCAAAATTCCTTTGCATCTCATTGTAAGGAGTTGGCAAGTTTAAAAATTTTACCCTTTCTTTTTCCAAATAGCTCACTTTCTCTCTGAGTGTGGTATTTTCATCCTTTAAAACTTCAACCTGCAGAACTAATTTTTCAACTAAAGAATGTAGATTTTGACTCAATATTTGCAACTCTTCTACAACAGTTTCTTTCGTTTTTTCTGTCTTTTTACCATCTATAACATCCTTTGAAGGTCCTTGTATGAAACCTTGCTCAGGTTGCACGTTGTTTTTCAATAGAGTCAGTAGTAAAGTGTCAGTTTCGTTTATAGCACGGTAAATAGCAACCTCCAGCTTGGAATAGTCATTTCCATGAAGTGAAACTGTTGCATCTTTTCCCATTAATTTTATGTTATCCATTGCTTTTTGAACTCGTGCGTATTGTTCTTTCTTGCTCTTGATAATGTCTTTTTGCTTAAGGTGATAACTGTGTTGTAATGTGATTGATTCTAGAGCAACTGATGAGGTTGTTGATTTCATTGCATCCAGTAGCAATTCTGCTGCGTTGTGGTGACACTGCATGGCTTCATCGTATCTGTTGTTTATCAGGAGAGCTTCAGCGCGGCGATGCTGCTGGTGAGCCTAGAAATCAGAAGCATTCAATCAATCAATCCATAAAATACGCATTTGGTTTAAGGTCACGACGTCCGCACTTTCATTCTTACCAAATTGAGAGGATGGGATTCCATTATTTTATTGCCTTTAAAATAACACTGATGAAAGAAATTTGCGAAGTTACATTTATTATTTACAAATGTTATTTTAAGATTTGAGACTTTTCCCACAAAGAAAAACAAACTTTGTTTTCTTCATTTTCTTCCTCTATGTCTATGATACAATTGACAAAGACAACAGATGTTGAATGAAAAGTATCACATCTACAGCCATTGAACAAGGAATAATACGGAATTGCCACTTATACGAAAAATCGTCCATTACCTACACAGCATAAAATGGCGGACTAGTGTTGTGCATTATGAGTATGTGAATTTACTTCACTTATCGATTATCATTCTATCGATAGATTGCAGCATAAACTCTAACATAATCACAAAAACAACAACTTAAATCCTAGTTTAATAGGTTATGTAGCATTCACTATACTATCTTCTTCGTCTTCCTCCATAATCGCATCCCTCATTACTGAGTTTCGTGACTTCCACAGAATTCATTAATTAATGAATTCTGTGGGAGTCACTCCCATAATTATGGGAGTTCTCTTGCCACATGTTATGTCGGTTTCTTCAAGATGTTTTCTTTCACCATAAAGCGTGTGCAATCCATGCATAACTTGAAATAAAGTACAATTGGTAAGGCCGGAATTGATCAAAGGGCTGTTAGATTGAAAAGCAGACGTTTTCCTACAGAGCCACTCCGGTTATATTACACTTAAACTGGTTTTAGGGCTTTTAATTTGAATTTAATCATATTATAACATTTTGATAGATTAGCTATAATATTTTGGAATAGGTACCTGATCTACAAGATAAAAAAACAGTAATGACATGAATCGACATGTGTACAACAAACAGATATCGATTCATACCGCTATACCACAACCTAATAACGGGATATGGCTATGTGTGGCAGTTCCTTGACATTCCTTATTCAAAGATTCCGGCCAGTCATTTTTGATATAGTCTGGCAGAGTACCATAATTGACTGAATCATTATATTATGTTCAATCCACCTATTCGGAAAGGAACATTTTGTTTCGTAGAAGGAAATTGTAGGTATGCACAAAAGTGCGAAATCACTGTAATAACTGACCAATTTTGCTTTCATTTGTCTGTAAGTATGTACGTTGTACATTAGTTCTCGCGTAGAGGCCGTAATTTATATTTTTAAGTAACTTCGTACACAGGAACTATGCAATATATATTTTTTGTCATCGGCGATTATAATGATATCCTTACCAAAGATTTTTGAATCTATTCTTTATGTTCGATTCTCATAAGGAATAAGTGTGAAATGAGGGTAGTACTACAAAACCTGCAGTCCGCGCGTCGCGGCCTGAGGAAGTCGCTCTGGAATCGTGTGGGGTGTCAACCCGCGCGTACCCTCGCCGCGCCGTAGTACAGAGTTACTCGCTAATATCTCTAAAATAGTGTCGCGCGTCGCTTCACACTTGGATGTTCACTGTGTCGTACTTCTGCATTTAAACAAGGAGCTTAGGCTACGTTGACGATCGTCACCCACCAAGCTGCCGCCAGACGCGAGGAGTCTCAGGGAGTAGCGTCGTGGATCGCATTTTCCTTGTGAGAGTCAGAACTTTCATACAGTCCACTCTTTGTATCGAACAAAATTTATTCATGCACCTACTGTATATCCTATGGGACTTTCTACTTAAGTGATTCATAACAAATAAAATTTACTTTAAGTAGGAAAGTAAGTACCTACTTAAATTAATATTTTTTCTACAGGAAATAGCGTAAGCACCCGAATACACAAACCAAAAAGACCAAATACATAGATATAATCTGCGAGTACCTACCTACCTACCTTCTTAGGCCATGCTTAGACGGTAAACCTTATGGCACTATTCGTTCTGTGTCGATAATTCTGATTCAAACATTGCCTCGATCCATTGCGTTATGACTAAACCACGCTTCTCTGACTACGTGAATGAAAGAATTAAGGCATTGTTCAGATGCCGAAACGTATCGACCATTAATAAACTACTAGTCTACAAGATATTTATTCGGCCGAAGCTAATTTTTGAATGGTATAGCAATTGTAACAAGGAGCTGAAAGACATCGAATTCAAAGTTTTAAAGGCAATCTACAATTCACGTGGACGGAGGAAAATCAACAAACAATACTGTGATTTAGATGTGTCAGGATACGTGAAGTTACAAGAGCTTCGATGGAAGCGAGCCACCAACCTCCCTATAAGACAACTACGCAGACTGCTCAAGACATTTCATAATGATAAGAGAAACCCCATGCCTTATTATATGAGGTCGTACCGCGGAATTTAAGTCTGCTGGTTTCCAAGCTATTACACAAGGTTTGATGTAAGTTCATTCTATGTATACAATCAGCCAAATCAATTAAGCCAGAAGTCAGAGCCCTTCGAGCGGCTTGAATACCTACTCTCGACACCAGAGTTTGGCCACTTAGCTACGAAGAAGAGGATCCATACATTTTAACCTGTATTTTACAAAAATTACATACTATAGGCATACCTACAGTAACGTTATATAGTTCACTATGGGCACCCAATTTAGATTGGCCTAAGATAGAATAGATATAATCTGGCGGTTTTCAAGGCAAGAGTGAACCGGTTTCTTCTGGGCAAGCGCGCTTCACCTTAGATAGCAATATCGCTTACCATCAGGTGAATTGCGATCAAGTGAAGTAAAAAGTAAGTAAGTTACAAGTAAAAAGAAATATAATTTCAGTAAGCTGAAGGCCAACCTCCAGTAGACGACAGGCACATGAAGAAAAAGAAGATGGTCACCCAGTTAAATGTTTATTAAAACTATAGTTACATATATTCAAGTGAAAAAATTGTGACTCGTCGTTCTCAAAATTAATAAGTTACATTTGAATACGTAGAAAAATCACTGGTATCTTGGAGTATCTCTGATTTATCTGGGTTCACTCTGGATTTCGACTACATCCGGCCAATATATGTGTCGCCGCCTCCTTTCCCTGTCTCGTCTTCTTTTACGCATTCTTCTCAAAGCTGTCTTTTCATACTTTAAAAGAACTTCCCATCGCAACCTTTCTCTTGTGACATGATCTATAACGTCTGGATATCTGTATTTTTTATAAATACTTGTTTTATCAGGTCTCATACGCTTGATGAGCCGTGGGGGATATTTGGATTTATAAATATCTGTTAAGATGGAAATCTCAAACGATTGAAGTCTTCTAGAGTTGATAATGGACAGTGACCATATTTCACAGCCATATGTGAGTATGGGCAACACAAAGAATTTATACAGCTGATATTTAAACCTGTGGTGAATGGCTGGGTCTGTTAAAAAGCGGGAGTACCGCAAGCACCAACGTTGCGCACAATGAATCCTGTCTCCAATTTCAATAGTCATTTCTTCAGGGGTGAGCTCGGGAATGCCAAATTGTCGTAAGATTGTATTTTGCATTAGTCTGCTTTATAGTAAATTCATTTTATCGTAAATTTCATAAATAAGGTTCCGTAAAATGTTTTTACATTTCTTGTGTGGACAAACAACAGGAAATACTAGCTCCAAACTTTAAATAATTTGACCAAAGCTTAGGAAAAGTTACTGACTGCGGAAGAGTAAGAGCACCAAAAATATTAAATGAATTTGCCACATACAGATCAAAATTTGTTGTTCGGACGAAATAATCTATTGTTTAGACATGTTGTTTATTAATTGTAGTTAAATATGTAATTGTCATATTTTAAAAATGTCACGAATTTTAAGAATATCTTGACGCAACCTTTTTAAATAATAGTAAGTAACCTTTTTAATAATAGTTGGTATAATTTTTTGCGTTAATATAATAAATAACATTTATAAATTGAAGCCATGTAGATCTCTTTGTAACCAGTCCCGTAGCATGCTTGTAGACTCGTAGACATGCCATAAACCCAAATCGTATCAGGTATAAGAAAAAAATTAAAACAAATTTCCAGGAGTTGTTTTAGAACCTATATTAGGTTACCAAGCATTTCATAATATTGACGAATAAACACGATGGTGTTATCGCACTTGAGTTAGCTATGTTTTTGATTACATATTCCGACACAATTGTGTTTATTTCGCTCTTTGAACGAGGTTGTGCACCGAAAAGTAAAAATTTATAATTTTCTTGTGAGCCACTTAGCCATTAGCCCCGTGATTACTTTATACATATAAAATGTTGAGGATCATATCTTTGCTTTGTACTAATTATGTATATTTAGCTTTCGGAACGGTGACAAACCAATGTACTATGACGGAAATTAAGAGTTTACTAGAAGGGTGTGACCGATTATTAGGTCTTAATTTGACAAGCGTTGGGGGAACTATCATAAATGACCATAATTGTGATGTTCTTTTACCAAAACAAGTATTTAACGAAGAACCATTATTTCAGTACCCTTTGGCTGATTCGGTAATAAATATTTAAATTTCTAACATCGCCTAAACTAGCTAAAAATCTACTCTTTTATTAAGAACTTTTTCTTTTATGGCCATCTTTAAAAGTAAAGGTTACACTTTTGAAACTATTAGAGTTGAACTATGTGGTTTACAGACAAGTTATACTTTTGCAGAAAAAGTTTTATACAATAATTATGGTGGATCCTGACGCACCTCCGCAAGTCGAAGGCGAATTTTATCTGCACATGTTGAAATCAAATATTCCCGTAAGTAGACAACGCAAAAATACTAATGGTTCTTCTAATATCGACTACAACGATAAAGACCAAACTTCTCACAAAGTGTTCAGCGCTCAATTCTATACTAGTAAGATGTGCTGGAGTTATCATGAGTAATGATCTACCACACCCGTATAGTACAAATACCCGTACAGTCCAGTACCCGTACAGTCTAGTACCCGTACAGTGCAGCAAGACACTTAAAGAACTACACACTCACAAATCGCTGCTCGCCAATTCGTTTCAGTTTCTAGTTCTAATCGCTTCTAACAGCACTTACACCGAGTGGTGTGAAACTAATGGTTTAATGTTGTTTACAGGGTTTGGCACTAAAAGCAAAAGAAAGCAGTAAAACTGTTGGTATTGATTACAGAGGTAAATAAATTGTACCATAATTGCTTTGACCATCAATTACTCTCCAAAAATAGTAAATGTTTACTCCCATACTGTACATAATATGACAGAAGGCGGCTAAGTCTACTAAGACTAGTAGACTTAGTAGCCATCTTAGGGCAGCGTATTTTCCCAACTTTTCACCATTTTCCCAGGGTACAAGGCACCAACGCCACCTCGTGGCACGGGCCCGCACCGCTATCTTAGCTTGCTCTACGAACAAGCTGATGGAAACAACTTCCTGCCGACCGTACCCACTACTCGATACAGGTTCGGCCTCGCCAACTGGATGCAAGGCAAGAACCTCTGCGGCCCCGTGGCCGGCATTCAGTTCCGATGCGAGTTCTAGATGGCGTTAGTAGGTACGATTTTTGTTAAGTCTATGCATGTGCCTAACTTTCACCTTTTGGCCGCATTAGACTTTTACAGATATATTATAGGTCACAGAAATCACAGACTTCAATACAGTATACCTAACAACCTATAAGTATTTATCTTTGAAATTAAGAAGTATTTATTTTATTTATTTATTAAGTCAGGGCAATACATGTGACTCGAGTGATATTCATAGAATTAATTATCTGCTGAAGATAAATTTTGTGTAATAAAAATGTCATTTTCAAACGAAAAAGATGTTAATATTTGGATCCCTCATTTATGTAACTTTATGTATATCAATTTAGGTATTAGAAATATGTTAAAGTATACACGTATTATTCTTACAAGGTTCATTACGCACACGTGCATAAAATTAAGCCATCAATATCCCGCGTGCACTTCTTTTGTTTCTCAACGAGAGGCTGTATATCGGCGGCACGAGCCACGTGTAGGCTGCGCGCGCGCACACCGCTTCCCTCTCACCTCGCGCCCACACACTGACATCGAGCCTCGTTTATACAGGCTTACTAATCTTATAATATGTCGATTGACTTCACGTGCCTAATTAATTGGTACCTAATTATAATGTAAATCACGAAGGAGACAATTGATAAGGTGCGCATAGAGTAAGCCAGCACAAACACTAAATTGTAGATTAAATTTACAATCTCATCAAATAATCTTTTTATTAATTTTTTTCATTAATTGACTCTACGTAGGTTTGTAAAAATTCTAATAATGTATTTTTAAATTTATATATTTGAAGTAATTGAAGTAAAACGAGTGTGTAAACGTTACAAAGTAAATACAGAAAGAAAATGCTTTATTTTGGAGTAAATCGACCTTCTTACGAGAAAAAAATATATTTAGGTACCTGTAAATTAAAAAACCTCAAGTTGAAGTGCTCAAGGTTTTTAAATTTGCAGGTCGCGTCACATTTATGTATTGATATGACCTAAAGGACTCTTCTGCCGTAATCTAAAATCGTAGTGTAGATACGTGTAATGTATATGCAGATTGGTATGACGTTTCTCAAAGTAAGTTATCTTTATTATATTCGTAATTGCATTTGTCCATTTTGACTGTGGCATTTGACCAAAATAAAGTGCGTATCATTCGATGGGCCATTTCTCGGAATGAGCCGTGGCCGGTGGTCCCTCGTGTTTTATTGTGGCGCTTTATGTCAGTGTTATAACACCTCTTGTTTTGCGACACAAATTAAGTACCCAAATTCTTTAATTTATTAGCATCAAAATTAATAAAAAGCCATGTTTTTAGGCATATATTTGGGCAGGAAAATATTACGATTTTTTTCGATATAATCAAGTAGGTACACGTACATACTTAAGTATTAGTTAAACCTACAGCTTAAATATAGTATAATCAAAATCTTACCTTATTTATGGACCTGTTAGCAAAAACTTCTGATTTTTACAGCAGCCTAATTAAAAAAATATACCTAGAGAATTTGATAAATGAAGTAATAATATTCGTTCTAACACAGAGTTCTTGTAGCTTTACATTGTTCTAATTTAATTGATTATAAACAAAATTTTGCCAGCTAAGAGTTTAAAGAATCAGAAATCGTTAATTCTCAGAAGTATTAGCAGTATCGTTCGGAGTGTTTACTTGATGATTAATTTCTGGCTAACCGCAGAGCAGCGATCATAACAAATGACAAAAGAAACCGTTTGCTATAATTATTGCAATGTTATATTTCCAAGAAAATATTATTATCCTAATCTCGGCGAGGTTTGCTTGTTGTGACGAGTCTTTAAATATCAGCGAGGTATTTTTCCTTACAAGGAAAAGTACGAAAGTAAATCGCTTCCCTACCTACCTACGGTATTACCGAAGATTGTTTCATCACGTATAAACGTTAAGTATAATACGAGTACATAATATAGTATATATTTCTTACTAATATTATAAATATTTTATACTTCTTCAAGCTCAAACAAATGAAACGATTTGGATGAAATTTGTTGTGAAGGTAGCTTATACCTTGGATTAAAACGTGTTATTTTTTGCCGAGGTTTTTCACTAGTAAACATCACTTGTACCTATTTAAAATTTATTTATAAATCAATGAGTGCATATGTTATATTTTCTTAGTTATGAATGAAATTAACTATTTCCTGCTGCTACCTACTACGAGTGTTACCTCCGTTCCATTTGCACTCCTTCCACTACAAAACTTCGCTTTGTTTTGCCACCTGTCATTTTACAATATTGGAGCCGTTTTGCAAACACAAGCTGTAATAACTTTCAATGAAGAGAATGGACGAAATTCAAGCGCAGTTACAGGATCAATACTCTACTCATGACAAGCTCTACTCTTGTTACTCAATTTGCTGAGTTTCGTGGTTTTGTGCCAAAAGCGATTAAGGGTCTCAAAGGTCAAATTAATCTACTCACAAAGCAAGCTTTCAGCCAAGTAATGCGTTCGCGCCGAAAAATGTTGCGGAAACGCATTGAAAATGTTGTTGATTACTGGCTTCTCATTAGGAACATTATATCATCATTTGATAAGTTGAAATCCAAGTTATGGATAGTTTGAGATGTCACTCTCTGGTCTCGTGTTTGTGACAGGAAGCAAGTCTATCGTAAATTAGTCGTGATGGCTTCGGAATAAAAATCTTGGACCGGTTTGGCGTGTGCGAGCGCCGGTCGCCGGAAATGCCCGCCCGCGCCAATGTTGTAAGTGAAACTTGCCATAATTTTTGAATCAATTTATTAATATTGCCTTTGGTATTATCCAATTAAAGTACGGAACAATATTTGTTTGTCAGTAAAGAAATATATACATGTATACTTTTATGGAATTTGACTTCTATTTTCTTCATGTGAGAACTATCTCAAATTAAACGTATTAGATAACTATTTACAAAATCTATTAAAGCAAATCAAATGATTTGCTAAAAATCTAATGATTTATAAGAGTACTTAGAAGTAAATAGTTCTAAGTACTTTTTCACCAAACAAGCAAAGCTAGAGAAGTTTTTGCATTAACTGGCAAATTTTGCTTTTGTCTGTCTGTTTGTGTATTGGTTGGTTCTCACGTAGAGGATTTTTGAATCAATGTTGACGAAACCTACCTACTAAACTAATAGATATATATATTAATCATAAGCGAGTTTTGATTGGGAGGGTGGTTCCTTCAAAAATTTGGGGAAATTTGCTGTAGCGCGATTTACTGCTCGATTTTATTGATATAAAGCAGGGCGTTTAAATACAATATTTTAAATAATTTTGTAAAAATAATTATAATTGGTCATATACTTGTAGTCATAAAGTTTCGGTACCGAAGATGTTCCAAAAAGACTAATTTCCGAGGTCTATTATGCTTAGTTGCTTAAAAAATGAGTAAACAATAAACTATTATTGAGAAAAAATAAATTATTATTTTGTTCCTATTATCAACCAGATGGTTTCATTGTCATTACTTCAGACACACCTGCCCTTGCTAAAGTGTTGCAAGCATTGTGAAAACCCAAAAATCAGGGCTTCCTTCCGCCCGCCTACAAACATCCTACGCAAATCTATCGCCTCCGCAACAAAGTACCAGCTTTGCCCGCAACTTCATTCAGTTCTTCTGTAATACAACGTTTCTCTACAGAACCTTTTCTTTATTGCGAGACTTTTCTTTAGCGACTGTATGCATGGAGCAATCGTTATGACGATGTTAAAAGTTAAGGGGTTAAGGGATTAGAAAAATGGTATTGAAAATTCATGATACTTTAAAACTATAATAACAAATTCAACAATCTTACAGTTTCAAAATCCCACGTAGACGAACTAGGCATAAAACTTCGGAATTTTTGTTCAGTTCGTGTTTACTTTAACCTCTCAATGTGGGCTTACGAAAAGGTTACTGGAAAGGTTTCCTTAGAAATTGAAAATAATTTTACGCAGCTCACAAAAGATAATTCTGCCTTTGTGCCTACGCGGATTATTCAATCCTTTCATTTACAATTTATGTTTGTATGTTAAATGGATAATGCAAAGAGCGTAGATATAATTGACATAAAGAGAGTCTATTGCATTGCATCGCCAAATAAAGGAGCACGTCGAATTACGACGCTAGGACCACGTCATAGCTAAATCGAGCGAAGGCTAACTGGAGGCGTTATGTATTCCAGAAGCAATTAAATTAATTAATTATTTCCTTTCCAATTCGCTTGAATATCAAAGGCTGATAAACAGTTAGATAAGGCGCGTTTCGTTAGGTATACGATGTTAATGTATGCTTTTTGTGATAAAATCACCGATACCTAGTTTAAGAGCTGATTTGAATATATTTGATGCTGCGGTTTGAACTGGCTATTATCAAAGAACCGTTAAGGTACTTATCCACAAAGATCAATAGCACAACAAAAGAAGGATTTTATCTTTTCATCTAAGATTTTATGTAGGTAAATATTAATATTTTTAATATTCTTTCTTATAGAATGTTAAAGTAGAACTTTCGCTTAAAAAATATTTTTTTACTCCTTATTCCTTGCAGCTAACATTTGATATGAGTTATCTGACCTAAGGTGGAGCATGCATAGTCTGGATTAACTAGCTCTTAAGGAGGCTGCCGGAACTCACTGTTAGGTGCTCAGTGAAATATTTTTCAAATTGAGAGAGTTATGGTATGTTATGGTTTCCTTACGACGTTTTCCTTTACTTTTTAGGCCTTCGACGGATGTGTGGCAGCCACAAGCCCGACTGAACTGCCGTCGTTTCAAAACTATAGTTGTGATCAAACAAGCATGTTTAATTTCTCAGTTAGGTTGCATCTAAGTGCAGTTGATTTCATTAACGTAACCACGCAAGGTGGTTTAATTGTTGTCCAAATTGCAACATAAGGGATTGAATCTTCAAATGAAAGTCACACAAAGTGTGTCGCGGATTGTTGACTTTTGATGTTAGAAAGGTTTGGAAGTTCTCTTACCTTTGTACAGTAGTTGGCCCTATTGTTGACACGTAGAGGTTGTGAAGCTACTTGGAGATATGGATACCTATTTTGTTAGTCGATATCAAGTTTCTGGAAATTAGTTGCTAGGACCGTCAAGACGACTATCGTTTTGACTTTTGTTACTATGAATATCTTCTTCTAGCAAAAAAGTTGCAATAAAATTGTAAACAAAATGAAAACTTCTTATGATACCTAGTAGCCAATGAGCACCGAGTCGATTATTCATCAGAATTATGCTGGATAGAGTAGCAAGTTGAATCCACAGTGTGGTAACGTGGAAGTATCTTAGTTGATGTGTTGTCCTCGCTCTCGGCCGTGGCTGGCGGCGCGCGTACGCCAGAATTCGCCGTTCATTGATAAAAACACCCACTCGGGTTCCATTCACCGGCGCCAGTGGTTGCGCAACGCATGCGCCGTCCCCCGCGCGCCGCACCCCTCAGACCTTTAGCGAAGCACTGGTGAAGTAGACCGCAGGTGGAGATGAACAGTATGGATGTTCCAATGGTGACCTAACCACCAAATTTGCGTTAACAAAAACTTGGGTCTTGTAGCCCTTTGCTGACAATACCTATATACTATAATACCACCTTCACCTAAAGATATCGCTACCAATTCTCATGCAAGACACTTTAATTTCATTCTTCACTTTGCTTGCATTTATATATATGACATCTATATTGCATTACTCTGTCGAGCATAATATATCTGAAGCTTGGATTAATTTAGGTCAAGAGCAAACCTTTTGGAACATATAGAATGTAAAACTGCTTACTTCACATGTATACCTACATACATATAGTTATCCTGCACCTATCCCGTTGCCTTCAACAGGACAGCTTAGATGCCAAAATAACAAAATAAATATCTTCACCGAAATGATTAATTTGTACCACCTTCAATCTCAAACACTAGTCATTAACTCGCTGGAATTAGATATACTCAGTGAAATACGGAAATAATTTAAAAAGGTGAAAATGAAAGGCCCTTACTGGTCGCCCTGCATAGGGAAACTAAGCAACAGTTGTCACTAGTAGGTTCGAAACACGTTGTGTATTTGGGCCCAATGTTGAATTGCGTGGCCCGCGGCTGCGAAACGATTTGACCTTACTTGACGTAGGCTTCATTCATACAGTGTTGTGAATGACGACAAAACATGCGTATGGAAAATTTATGCTCATTCAAGTTATTGTATTAGGTAATTAAGTTGCGAACCGTTTTTCGTAAATTTAACACAAATTCTACCTAAACTGCATCTAAACTGACCATTTATAATTGCATTTTAAGAACGAACTTTGTAAATTATTTTCAATTTATTTTTAAGAAATTAACATGAGTGTATAATAAAATCAAAACCAACTACATAAGGTACATTCAATTGTGTCCATATTTTAACGTTTTTAGTATTTTCCATGCAAATAAACTGATAAGTATCTATAAAAAACTGATTAAGTCTCTTCAAACTAATAAGCAAAATCTAGCATTTATTGGTTTTCTAATCTGCTCATTTGTCACGATTATAAACTAATCTGGTTAAATACATAAAGTCGAAGTTAACGATGCTCTTATAACTCTAACATTAAGAACCCTATTAACGGTGTGTGTGAGTTTTAAGGTTATCTCAGTGTATAGCAAGCATCTTTAAATATTATATCAGTGGCAGTAGGGTTTCCATGTTAAATCAGTATTGACATTTTAACCTTTGTGCTTTTACCAATTTTAATCTATACTAATCTACTTTTCTTAATTTAAATATGTATCGTATGAGTTTCTATCGCGTGGATCGATAGGCTAGGTATAAAAATTTAATCTCATATTATTCAATTTTTGTAGGTAAATTGTCCACGTGTTTTACTATGATTATAAAAAGTTACTTACGTGAGAAAGCAATTAAAATCCACGATGTATATGTGTCTACAGACAGGTTTAATAGTAATAATGACAGCATGTTAGCAAGGTAATTATTTTTCGAATATAAAATAGAATACTCTTTTGGTAAGATTATTTGACAATACTAATATTTATTTACAAAATTTACTGTATCAATTATTTACAAAAATAAAATAGTTAGAGGCCCTAAGGAGTGTGTAAGTTCGATATCACATTAACGTCCAGAAGAGTTATGAGGTGGATCGCATTAATTGATGTTAAATATAAACAGATTTACAGGCACTTAGAGTAATCCAGCCTTATTACACTGGCGTGTCGCAACTTGGGGCCAGTTTCACAATCTACAAGTTTGTGGTACAAATTTTAGTAACCATTTTACAAGTCCTAGTGTTTCACAGTAGTAGTGTCTCACTATTTTAAAAATGTTTTTTTTTAGTTCAAATAAACATTTATTATTTGCAACGTTAGACTATTGTAAGAGAACCTATTTACTAATATCTAAGTCTTAAAGCTAGGTTTTAGTCTAAATGAAATCACTGGTAACTCCGGCTTCGGGTTGTTCTTGGTGCAGAGGTTGGTCATAGTTAGGCAGCGCGGTAATGCAGCGAGTGCGATGGGCATCTTTGCAGCAGGGGCGACCAAGGTCGAGTTATTTGATTGACTTTTTAATATTTACTGAATTATGCTTAAAAACAGTTTCCTAACTTGAAATGTTTTTGAAATGTACCTATAATTGTTATTATATTTATGGACAAGTAATTAATTTATCTAATAAACAAACTCCTTTAAAAACAGAATATCTAAGTTAAACTGTTAATAATATTTGTTTAAAATTGGAACGTACCTATATCGCTTATTTTAAATTAAAATTGATTTTCCCCTAAATTGTGAAAATACAAGTAATCTTAATCATACATTTTCTGAACAGAAGTTTGTATAAGAGGTCCGAGCTGTAATTGCCTGTTTGGAAACTGGTAGTTATATTTTAATTTACTTCGGCCGGTGGAAATAATTGGAAGTTTTATAGCAGAGCTCGCATAATAGCACTATTTGATGTTGGATATTGACGCTCGATCGTTAGTTTACCAAGCGCTTCATTTGCTGGAACTGTGGCTAGTAATTTGCCATTTGAAACCCATTTGAGTACATAAAGTCTGTTTTAGCGCTAGGTACATACATAAAGCCAAAGAACCGAATAATATGTTCTTTTTTAAAAAGCGGCAACATTTGTTTGGTAATGTTACGACGAATCTAAAAACTCATGTGACGTTATTTATTTTAGTTATCTACTATTAACAAACTATTATGTCAGACTGCCAATATTTGATTTTATTAGTGGTTTTTTTATTAGTTTCTAATTTCATAATTGACTTTAATATTTATGTAACCTTTTATATATCAAAATAAACTTTTGATTTTTAAACTGTCGGTTTTTATAAAAGGCCACTGTGAAATTTAGTTTTCTTACATTTGAGACGTTAAAGGTAAATAAATAAATAATAAAAGTTTTTTATTTCAGGCACAAACCATAGGAAACTAAATTAAATATAACGATAAAGGTTTATTTCTTTAGGCCCGTTCTTTATTTGTCTGCCTAGCTGGCTAGGATAGTGATTGGTTTGCCAGTGGTTTGTGGCTAAAATTGCAAAACACAGATCATATCATCTCTGATACAAAAAACAATCCTTGATGCGGACGTATGAGAGTGAAGGTGTTTTTTTTACTCTTTACGGCTAGGCATTTTCTTTAAAGTTTAACTAGCAAGGCGTGTAACCACATGTTAGCGACACTCCACACTCTAGCCTTAAGTGGAGCATGCCTAGTCTAGAATAGCTCTCAAGGAGACTACCGGAATACTATTTTAGGTGATTGGTAACATTTGTTTCAATTTGAGGGCGACTGTTAGCCAGGCGAGCACTCATAAAAGTCAAGTTTAAACATAAGCATAAAAAATCATTCAAAAGCATCAAATTAAGTTATTGTTTTATTATTGGTGAAATATTGTGAATTATTTTAAATCTAGAAGTAATATTTTTGAATTTAGTAATGTTAAAAGAGAAAAAAAAATACCCTATCAATTACTTTCATTCGGTAACGCAATATTATATTACACATGTCATTAAGCTGTTTAAATGAGACAGTGTTTAAATATAATTGGCACACATGGTATCAGAGTCCTAGTTACAGCTAATGGCAGCTCTTCAACCACACACTACCCACGGATGTTAAATTTATGAATAGTTAAGTACTGAACAAACCAATTGTATTAACACCTACATCGTGAAAGAAAAGGTCTTTTGTGGATCATCCTCTACCTACGTCTTAAGGTTATTTCAGTTTGCAAAGAAAAAATATACGCCTTTTTATTTTTAAATAGTAAGTACAATTTAAAAATAAAATAGTGCATATATTTTTTAAATACTACGATTACCAGGCATTAAACCTGGAAATCGTAGTATTCAGTACTATTTTTAGGTTAGGTACATAAAAAACACAAGAACCCTAAAAACTATTTTAAGTGAAGCTATTTGATAGTAAAAATATATTTCTTAAAGTTTCAAGTTATGTATATACTTTGTGTGCTTTTAGGTGTTTGTGATTGCTAATCGTTGTTTAAATATTAAACACAAATAACACATCAAAAGAGAGAGATTTTGCTATTCTTTCATAAGATGCAAAGACATTATTATTGACGACCTCGTTGGCGTAATGGTTACCATGCCGGACTGCCAATCAGAAGGTTCCGGGTTCGATTACCGGCACGGCCAACATCTTTTGCTGAACTAAATTTGTTGGCTGTCAGTCTAGATGTTAAATATGTATCTATATAAAATATGTGTGTATGTATATGTAGTATATCAGTTGTATTAGCAACCATAATACGAACTAGAAATGGTTCAGTATGGGGTTTACCAGCCGTGTGTGAAATGTGTCCTAATATTTATTTATTTTATTTTTATTTTATTATCACGTAAAAGTCGCCAGTTTTTCAATTATAACAATATCTTTCAACATTGCTTAAAATAATGTAAATCAACAAAATTATTACCAAGCAGATTATTAAATTTAGCAAGGTAATAGTTGTCATACAAACATTTCTTGAAGTCATTTCTTCTTCATCATGGTCTTGGCATCTTTTTTTTTTTAGGTAAGGAATTTTTTTATTCCTTCTACAAAAATATCATTCTACAATATCCAGTTATTGTTAATTATATCCAATGCATACATAGAATAAGCTAACACTCGTATGAACGCGGCAACGCAGTAACTAATATAAAAGTGTCCGTCGAAATGAACTAATAACGTATCTTCATTAGGGCAAGTAATCGTGTTACTTAAATACAGGTTGACGCACCTGAACCAGTTCGTAATTAAGAATACATTTATATTCATTAAAAGGCATTAAAACTTTCCTCAATACACTCCCAACGAGGCAGCTTCGGCTAAGTGGTTCGGTTCTACCTGCCGATGACATAATTAGGGCCGGCGAATAAAACGTCGCGTTAAGCTTATTTCATTTCGTAACTAATGATTTAGTCGGATTAGTTTATTTTTTGCATTCATTAAATCAATACTGTATTTTTCTAAGCGTCAACTTGGCACTTGACTGACAGTATGTGAATCTGACTACCTTATACAAACTGTTGTAATATTATATTGTGTTTTAAATTTCTATGTATAATACGATGTACCTACTTCGAACATACCCATCATATAACTCTAAAGTTAAATTATTATACGTTTGGACGGGGGGGCATAATTTTGTCTTTATTTTTTATTTATTAACATATTAATATAATAACCGTAATTTTCACTTTATTCTTAACTATTTTAATATCATTTATTATGGTCAAATCTAAAATTAATTTTAATTTTTTATTTCCATATTTTAGTTTTTCCTATCAATTAAAAATATTTAATGTGATTTCCCTTTATTATTCTTACGATATATTTATATTGTTATCATTTGATTTATAAGTTTTGTGTTGCTGTATATACTTAATTAAATTTATGCCTTACGATGTTACACTGTAAAACATACTACGTACACCAGTCATTGAACTAAAAGCTATAAAGGTCATCAATGTCCATTAGCTTACCTCCTAAAAACTTGCATTATCCTGATGTGACGGATGATTTATTATTGCTAAGTATTCCATTCAGGTGTCAAGTCTTAGCAACGGGGCAGCTTGCGAGCGATGCCTCACTATAGGAGGCCTAAAACGAACCTTAGGGAAAATATTTTTACAGCATACAATTAGACATTTGATCATCAGTTCGTGTAACCACACGAGCCAGCGACACAATTTTATGGCCTCGTAATGGTTACCACGCCGGACTTTCTATTAGAAGGTCCTGGATTTGATTCTTAGCATGTCAAACATCTTTGTGATGAAATAAATTTGTTGGCTGTGTCGGTGCTAAATATGTATTGATACAAAGTATTACGTACATGTACATATATGTAGTATATCAGTTGTGTTGGCAATATATACTATACAGCCGTTGAAATGTGTCCTAATTTTTATTTATTTAGTGGCCGAAAGTGATACATGTGTATTCTGTAATTACTGACTCTTAAAGAGTCTGTCTGCCAACATGAGGATGATAGCCTGCCAGTAGCTTCACCGGAAGCTCAAGGTATTGGAAGGACTTAAACCTAGGCCCTTCTAGACGTAAGACAACCACACGTCTTATTGAAAATTACTTTAAACCTATGTAAAAAACGTTTTAAAACCATTGGTGTATCCCATAACTCAGCTAGGCATTATTTATTATTTGAGCACAGCTAAAAATTTTGTAATTATTTTATGTTGATGTGTCCACTATAGAGCTCCCATGTCAGGGTTACTTTTAGCTCATACAATGTTTTAAGAGATTGTCGTTCAAACTTAGCTCAGGGTCACACTTCGAATCTATCAAATTACATCCCGAGGTGATCATAACTCAGCCTCATCCATTATTTTATACTTAACGATTATAATAGAACAGGAAATTAGCAATAAAATTTATGCAAACAATAATTTATGACGATTAGAAACTTTACGATATTCAATAGACTATTTAAAGTTATACTTTAGTATAATGATAAGCTTATGCAGGAAATGAGGCAGACGTTGCGAATGAAACAATAATGGTTGCTTTATGTTTAACTAGTTACTGGAACCTACTTGTAATAGAGTGCGCAAATAGAGGATGTACCCAAAACAGTTGACGTTGTTTACTTTAAGCCATAAGCTTAAGCAATGTCATGTTATATGCTGTGAATGTGAGCTTTATTATCCTGAAATAAGGATCATGATCGCATGATATTTGTTTGAGTGCGTGAATTGAATAATACTTGAAGAGGTAGAGGTATGGGTCTAGTTGTTGTAATTGTGTGCCGCTTTGACTTTACGAGCATGGTAAGTTATTGGTAGGAATCTGATAGTCCGACTAGATTCCAACAGTTACAACAGCGGCACTAGAATGCAGGATTACTATAACGCAAGTGCTATTTCTTGGTTTAATGACGGCTTTTATTGGATAGCTTGGGCTAAGCACGCAAGTGTCTGTCCATAAAGATTTTGATCTCTACGTAATGGATATCGAAACATTTATTCAATATGTGATTTTTAATAAACTGTACGAATTTTCAAACTCTTGCTATTTTTGGTCTTGATTCTTGAGTCTCAGAACATTGTTCTCAAAACTAACTAGATAGAGCACTATCTTAATATGAAGTAACATACAGTTAGCGAATAATGCGTTTGTTTGGTCGCGTGCGAGCGGGGGCGAAGGCATGAATGGAGGCGCGTGATTCACTGAGAGCCATTCATGAGCGCTGCGCGTGCGCATCATTCGACTCAATGCCACTTACAGATTGTTAGGGAAGAGAAACTTTGTACTGATTCGAGTGGTTTCAATCAGAGTTATAAGATTAAGACAGTACGAAGAAATTGCAAATGATATCCTGAGTTGACGCCAGTAAAAAAATCTAATTAATGTGGCTTTTAACACGGCTGGCTGGTTAACCCCATACTGAACCATTTCTAGTTCGTATTATGGTTGCTAATACAACTGATATCCTACATACTTTATATAGATACATATTTAACACTCAGACCGACAGCCAACAAATTTAGTTCAGCACAAAGATGTTGGCCGTGCTGGGAATCGAACCCGGAACCTTCTGTTTGGCAGTCTGGCATGGAAACCATTACGCCAACGAGGTCGTCAAAGGTGTGGAAGTGTTTTTTTCTGAATGATGTTGATTAAAGCACAACTAAATAGTGGGTGATAATATTATAATTATTCGACAGCAGTATTCTTTAATTGAAGATCTCTTTTTGCTTTTTCTGTAAGCTGTTTCTGTTGTTATATGAAGTATCCTTAAGGAAGTAATCTATAAGCGCCCGCGCCGTGAGTATGAGCTTGTCATATAAATGTGTTTGATCTTGAGTGTGTAAAATATATATTCATATCTCAAGAAACCATATGAGGAGATGACCAGCAGGCCTAATCATTTGTGGGTCACTGAAGTCAAGCGAGTCCTCGATTATAATGGTCCATTGGTTATCTCTGTTTTATGTTGTCCATTGTAAATTAAAAATAGGTAATTAATTTTCATGCAATACAAAATAACAGTAATTTGCGTACGTAATACGTTCTGCCCATCAATGTCTAATATCAGAGGATGTATAGACGGAACGACAAAAAAAAAATGACTTTTAAAGTATTTTAAGTTTTAAAACCTATGTATGTATATTATATTACCTATGTAAATAGGTTTTGAGGTCATTTTCAATTACTTAAACAAATATGTGTAGTAACTCAAGGTAATTGTTGAGCTATAATACTAAGATCGCAAGATGTTGCAAGTTTTCGTCATTGATGTCATTCAGCAAATTGAATAGACATATAATATGACTAAGGACAGTAGACATTCTTGAACACAAAGTGTCCATTCAAGACTGTTGGCTCTCGTGGCCCAGATTTTATCAATGTCAAATGTTGCTTAGTTAACTATATCTATGGTAAACAAAATACATAAACAGTACAATGTAGTATCTCACCTTTAAAGCTTAGTTGTGATCGCAACTCACAAGAAATGGATATAGGTAACCATTTTGTCCATGTAATTGTACTTAAGATTAAAAACATATTCTTTGAAACAATGGCGTCAGGGCAAGTTTTAGTGCTAGCCTGGTTAGCAACCACCCTTATGTTAAAAAGTCTGTCGCCAACGTCAAGTGGTGTGTTCCGGCAGTCTCTGTGAGAGCCAGATATTCCTGATTAGGCTGGTCTATCTCAGGTCAGAGTGTCGCTGACTCGTGTGGTTATGCGCCTTGCACATGCCTATATAGCTATAATGCCTTGTTAATAAAATATTTTAATTTAAATATTTCTCTACGAATAATGATTAGGTACATAAAACTATTTGCATTAAAATCTAGTAAGACCTTACTACAAAGTATTGATAATGTATATGTTAGCTAAAAGTTAATTAATACAGCTTTAACACAGAGAACCACGTGAGTAAATATGAGTACTTACGGTTTGTTTAACTCGAAAGCAAAAGGTTATGAGATTTCAACCTACAGATTTGCTGATAGCATTTAGCTGGACGGTAATTGTTTGGTGAGAAGGCTATTAATTTTATATAATGGCTCCAAGTCCACATTAAAAAAATAAAACGAGTATTGGATGCTATTCAAAACTTTTAAACCACAAAGGCTGCGAGAGTTATAGCGTTTATTTTAAATGTGATAGAAATAGTTTCCGGATTTTGATTTAAACTCGCCTTGTGTAGGTACACTGAGCCATAAAAAGAGAAGGCATGTACTGACTCCCTATTTAGGCGTTAGCTAACAATGTTAAGACAAGTATACTGACATGGACTCTATAAATGTAAGTAAATGTGGCGATAAATGGCAATAGAATCCGATCGGCATTAGCCACAGATATATTTATCACAATACATTTTATTCAGCTCATATGGAAAATATAGCAATATTATAGAAGCCAGCTTAACAAGTCTCGCATAAAAAGCCGAGCTAGATAAGGTATGGTAAACAATAAATAGTATAACAGGGCACGATATGTTTACAATTTAAACAGTAAGAGATAAGCTGACTCCGCCTGTAAGCCGCTCGGATATCTTTCGCAATGTAAACAAGATCCGATTAGATCTGTCCGTGGATAATCTAGACTTATTTATTAACACCTGTTCAAACCTATCCAATATTCATATTTCATTATAGGAAATATGCGAGTACTACGCGCCTATAAAGGGACGGGCCTGTTTTTGTGCGATGCAAAGTAGAGCCTTGATTGCTTTGAGACTTTGGTTTTATGTCTTTTGAAATTATGTGACAGTTAAAACTTGAGCAAATAAATTTTAGCAATTCTGCATTTAAATAGAATACTAATGGTGCCATTATTATTTGAATAGATTTATTTGTTACCGAAATGTGTTGTAATACTAGTTTACGAAGTTTTTTAAACAGATTTCGTACGGTCACTACGGGTGCACTCGTTTTTTTTATAAATAAAATTCACAACAACTATAAATAAATATTCCAGTTAAAGCCAGTTATTCCATGCTAAGCATGCTTCACCTTAGACTAGAGTGTTTCTAGTTTGTGTTGTTACGTGCCCTACTTGTCAAATGCTTAGCTGTAAAATGTAAAAAATTATATTTAAAATTAAAATTTAATTATTCTACATATTATATTTATACGAACACACGTACAAAACTGATTCACAAATTTGCTTCCGTTGAAGTGTTCTGTGCGGGGGCGTATAGTCATAATGGTTGACCGTCAGTTTTCAAGTTCACATTATCTGTTTTCGGTTCTGACTACTCGATGGTCAACTACATAATCATCACTCCAGTTTTATTATCTTCCAATTATTATTATCGTTCTGCTCAATTGTTTGACTTTATGGGAGTTCCTTGTTATTTATTTATTTATAGACCACTCTTTGGATCATATTTAAATATAAAATAAATATAAATAATATTAGGACATATTTCACACACGGCTGGTTAACCCCATACTCAACCATTTCTAGTTCGTATTATGGTTGCTAACATAACTGATATAGATACTTCATATATAATATATACATATTTTATAGCAAATGTTTTTAACTTATTGCAAGATTATTTGAATATATAATGAAAGATGATTATTAGCTATTAAGATGTGGTGGTTATTGCATGTATTTTATATAGATACATATTTAACACCCAGACCGACAGCCAACAAATTTAGTTCAGCACAAAGATGTTGGCCGTGCCAGGAATCGAACCCGGAACCTTCTGGTTGGCAGTCCGGCACGGTAACCATTACGCCAACGAGGTTGTCTTATGTGACCAATATCGATTCGATTCAAAACGACTGAAAGAAGTTCTTTACAATATTTTAGTATTTATAAAGACATTTATTAATTACAAATCGATTATACGAGTGATAAATTATAGTTTAAACCTATAAGTTTGAAGTTGGCTATCAAAATCACTCGGTTAAAGCATATCGTACATCTGTGTAAGTAAGCAGCCTCATAAAGAAGGCAACCGTCCGGAGATGGTAATCTCCTAACTAGCTGTCTCTAGTCCACTGCAACTCGCGGTAAGACTGCGACCGACGTGCTACTAGCAAATTGTGAAAACTTAGTACAAGATCGCTGCAGCTTATTTGAATGAAAATGTGCTGTGGACGTTAATATATTCTGTAAATGTGGATAACATCTCGTGTGAACTTTACATCGGATTGGAAATAAGTAGGTCTCAGTTTAGTGGTTTGGTGTATTTTTAGACGTGAGCTGGACTTCTGGTCTTTTCATGAGGAATACTTACTAGAAAAACCATTTTCTTTTTTACATGTTATAGGTTTGACCATAGCTAGCCTGATGTTAGCGTTGTTGAATGTTTATTTTCATTGTCAGTTTGTTCAAATCAAATACCTATGTATTTATTGAAGTGAATAAAGTTACAGTAACATTTTAAAAGGTAGCCCTGGCTTCTGAGCTAGTCTGCACTGTGTTACAGAAGCCAGTGCCTTCTCAATTTTACAAACAGAATTATTATACTTATAACCTAGCCATGTGAAATAAGAATAAAAATATATACTAACACAAAACTATACAATACAAACACAAATCTATACAATAAATACATACATACAAGCAAAAATATTTTTTAAACATATGATAAGAAACATTTAACTAACTATAACGATGCATAATATTACTATAACAGAACTACCAAGCTTTAGTTCAGTATTTGTTTTATAGTTTCCAAAATAATATAATTTCATTAAGTCCTAATATTTATTAAAGTAAACGTTATATATCTTAAAAACATGGGATAATATCAGCTGTATATATGTAATTCATTAAAATTGTCGCTCTGCGTCTGCGACCGACTTAATGCTTAAGAATTGCCAGTCTTTTTGCAATGAAATTTAAATGCCATTATTATTATAACGAAACAGTGATGTCATCGGGTTTAGTGTGTTACTAAGTCGATAGGTAGCAGTTGGCACAGATCATTATAAATAGTTGTTCTGTTTACGCCTACGCAACTTATTTGTGAATGGACCATGCAAACTAGATTAGAACTGCATATGCTAATAGGTAAATTAATCTTTATCTCGTGCTCGTGTAATGATATAAGGTAAGTGTATTTATATACAATTGCATAGACCAATTATTACTCTTATAGAATAAAAAAGATGCAATATGAATATTAAAGTGATATAGTAATATTAAATATAAAAAGATTTTGAAACACGCAGTTACCAAATCTAAACTTAAACGTATCATAATTATGATATACTCGTAATTACGCCAGATAGGAAAACGTATAGACTGATTTTTCATCTTTGTATAAAACTCAATTATCGGCAGATCGTAATTCGTTCACTTAATTGATTGTAGATCCTTCCACCTATACCAGAAATGATCTCAGAAGTTATCAAAGTACGCCTACGAGCCCAATGAGGTTACTATAAGTGTTGAGATTTCGAGTTCCTATATATGATAGCATGAAGACTCAGTTATTTCTGTTCTATACAGTTAACTGTCATGGGGTGACCTTTGGTTCCATTTTATACTCTGAGGCCATCCTTACGGGTTACATATTTAATGTGATTATGATTGTCGTTACCGCCGTCACAATCACAAAATACAAACAAACGCTTCCACGCTTATAGCTGATAACTGTGACGACCTCGTTGGCGTAAAGGTTACCATGCCGGCCTGCCAATCAGAAGGTTCCGGGTTCGATTCCCGGCACGGCCAACATCTTTGTGCTGAATCAAATATGTATGTATATATTATTTAGTGTATCAGATGTGTTAGCAACCATAATACGAACTAGAAATGGTTCAGTATGAGGCTAACCAGCCGTGTGTGAAATGTGTCCTAATATTTATAAAAAAAATATATAAACTAGCATTTTTGTTTCTCGAAGAAGCCACGAAAGCAATATGTCCTTGCTGTTTGAAGCCAGTAGTAACCTCCGAAGTCATGAATGGATGCAGTCAACCTCGCAGTGACGTTCGTTGCGACAGCTTCGCCTACGTTCGCTCGGAGGTCGCCAACTTTCATTCATAACTTCATAGTGCCGAGCTGCAATCTGTAAACCGTGATAATTATTGAGGAAACAAAACAACTGGCACTTACTTTGACATCCAGTATTTTGACATGAAATGTAGCGTACGGTCAAAGTCAAAGAAAAAACAGTTCATTGCAATCCTTACATGCTGATCGTAAGTTAACTAAAACTCGCTTAACTGAGAACTTTAATTCAAATAAATCCATTCGGTATTTTTTGCGTGAAAAAAGAACAAACACCATCCATAAAAATAGGCGGAATATTTCGCGTTTATAATATTAGTAGAATACATGTATGTACATCTCAAAATAGAGTAATTATGTACGTCACTTAGTTACAACAAGTTGATTAAATATCATGGAACAATTTGTAATAAAAAATACCTGTAATCTATATCAAGGGATAGATATCCTTGGACTTAAATTTTGAGTAAAGCAAGCTTATGACTTCATTAGCTTCATTCACTTGCTAACTTTTTTCAATTCACACAACTACTTTGTTTAATTTGAAATCTTTGGTGTTTGAATATTTAATTATTGTACAGGTAGTTGCAAACACAAGTTAAACATTAGGAACATGTGAAGTAGAACGTGTTAAAATTAAGAATGTGCTAAGAAGGAACTATTGACTAAAGTGTATTTTAACATTATTTTTTAGTATTTTTTCTCAGGTGAAGTAACAGTACTGACAATGCTTATTCAAACATTACAGGATTGTGAATTTTCGTAAATATGTATTTTTTTACTTATTATGTCAAGCAAGTGTGGCTCGGCGGGAAAAAGCCTGCTTTTCAATATGACTGCCCCTGGTTCGATCTCAACCTTACATCAATGGCTTTTTTTCCTAGTTAAGTTTTAATTAAGTCTAATAAAGAATATTCATTTTTTATTTATTTTTAAAAAAGAGTTAAGTATGTAATTTAGAAAATGAACATTTAGGTTTACGCGTTTTCTGCAAATTAATAACTTACAGCCTATGTGTACAGTTCAAATTCTACCGTAAAAAACGCTAATATATGAAGTCAGTTATAACACCGAGCACGTATAAACGTTTTAAATCATCTAGCCGGACAAGCTCAGTTCGACGATGGCGTCCAAAATATTCCCGTCGTTCATTGACACGTGCTAAACCTGTTTTCGGGCGAGTTTTACTCAATGGCCGCTTCCTTTGTGAGAGTAAACATATTCAAATGTTGCGATTAATTCATGGCTAGATAGTGGTTTGCTTTTATGAATGGAAGCCAATGTGCATTAGTGTGGGTGAAGCCATATACATGCACACACTCCTATCTAGATTTGCATACTGGCCGGTCGAGCCACGTGCTGCCTTCGTTTCGAGCACAGTTACCTCTTCAATATTCGAGAAGTTAATTTTAAATGTAAATGATATTTGAAAGTCAATAGTTTATAATGCAGCCAGGAAATGAGATCTTCAATGTTTGCAAGCTCATCTCCTCTCGTGGCGTAAGAAGCCTCGCTTTGTGTCCCGTGTTTGCTCATACGACAGCTCTATATCAAAACTCCGATCGTAAGAGCCAACCAACCTGTTTTCTTAATTCGTCTGTACATACAACCGGCTGAATATTAAACGGCGTCAGTTAATGCGTGTCAAGTATAATCAGACGGACAAATGGATGAAACTGTCCGCATTTTCGTATTCGGATTTCGCAATAGTGTTAATAAACGACTTTAATCTGAAAGATCCTTGCATCATGCAGCATTAAGCAAGCTTAGTGCACATCGTTATGCAACTCGTTAAGCCCAGTATCGGCGATGGTTATTGTGTCATTTAGTACTCATCTGCGTATAAAGGATAGTGAGAACCACAAACAGCTTGTTAGCATGATTTATATCAATCTTATCAAGAAGTTATTCCAACACTGAATTAGTTGTTTTCTTTGTAATGTTAGCATAGAGGTTCCATAGCCTAAAATAATAGTTAGTTTTTCCTTAAAGCTTTTATGATTTGAATTTGAATAACTGCGTATAAGTTATCATAATGTGGTTTATTCAATTTGATCATATCTAGTATAACATTTAGGGTTTATTATTTCACGAATACAACCCTTTAAAACAAATTAAGAACCTTTATTTAAATGCGTTACGTGAAGAAACGAAATTACTGGTCCGTTACATAAATTTACTTGGAAAATATACGTAAAATTGTTAAGTAGACGTTACCTATTTCTTACTAATATTATTAATGTGAAAGTATGTGTGCTCAGATAGCTATTTGGTTGAAATTTGATATGAAGATTGCTTAAACTCTGGATTAACAAAAAGGTTGTGTTTTGGGATTAACGTGGGTAACATCAGTGATACAGCAAGTTAGAATAACTTCTATAATATAGACGTAACTAATATGGTTAGTTTATTTTCTAGCACCTGCGGCTAGTGAGTTTTAAGGACAAAATTCACTAGAAAGTTATTTTCTAATAGATATTGAATTCATTCGATAAACACATCAATGACGTACTCGTATTAAGTATTTATAGTTTTGCTGAATGAACCCACGTTTTCTTAAGTTCATGTGGGCCGGTTATAGGAAAAACATTTATCGTGCACACACATACATATCTATTTATTTTCACTACGGAAGGGTAAATTGAAATCATATAATATATTGATAGAAAAACAAGATATTTACGGGTTTTTATTGACGTGTCGGATTATCTACACCCTTAGGCGAATTTATACGATCAGTGCCTAGAGCTGTTGAAAAATACACATTCTTCCGTAGAAAAATAAAATAATTAAACAAGTATAAAACTAAAGTAGTATTCAATAAATTATAATCTACTTCAGCCAAAGATATTTGTCAGATTTTGAAGGCATCCTAATAAGTTTGGTAAAACGTTGACAAAAGTCAAATATGACCACATAATTTCTTATTACACTTGCTACATACAATTCTTATAATATAAAATCTTTATCTTTAAAGCCATGATGTGTATTTATACCCTTACGATAATCATGGCACGAGTCATTTCCGGTGCTAAAGCCTTCACAGGCTGCACAAAAGCTCTCAATGCCTTCGTGGCGTAACAATGAAGAATCGCTGCTAATAAATAATAGTCACTTTCATAAACTCTACCTTGCCTTCTGACGCGTATATGGAAGACTGTGCGTGATTTCTCAAATTGTTAAGATAATATTTAGTAGCAATATAGTCAGTTCTAAAAACTAACTAAATAAAATGTATGAACATGATAACAGCTTTAACTAGCGTTCGCAAACTTGAAAAATCCGACGTTATTTCACTTAATATTTAACATTAGACTAAGAAGAATCGATTTTTGTAACACGCATATTTTTGTTTTGAAATGTAATTAATTATTTGCCTAAAAACTATTTTATAAATAAACTGATGCTTTCTTTCCTTGATCTGGACTTTTCGTTTCTGAATTCAAAGATTTAAAGAAAACAAAAATTTACTTTTTAATAAGTAAGTTTTATTGAAACGATTCTGAGGGCATTTTTGGTAAATAAATAGAAGAAAAAATAAAAATGTATTTGATCGAAAGACGCATGTTAGAATGTAGAACATGTTAATGTTATGTATCTTGTAATACCTAATTCTATGACTCATCCTTAAAATGAGGTTGTACTTACGTGTTAGTGGATTAAAATAAACAGTACATACAAGCCTCGTCAACTTAAAAGAACAAAAGTAAAAGTAAAAGGATGCGTTTGCAAATGCATGCAATCGCACAAAAAGTAGTCACATTCTTATTTTTATAGACCTAATCAGCATTAGTTATTGTTTAAAGTAAAAATGATTCTTAAAAAGATGGCTTCCGAGCAGCTTTACCGTCAACGTTCTTATGACGATAATTTTATTGTTTGACTCATGTGTTGTCTTACGCAATTTTCGTTTTATCCAAACACATCTGAACCCTGCGGCTGTAAGATGGCGCCCACGACCTACGTTTATGAATGTGCGAAATCTATAAACTGACACAACAAACATTATTTACACTATTTTGTAACATTATTTGCTGGCTTTTAATCGTAATCATTTTGGCATACGTATATCTCGTTTTGCAAGCGTTTGGGATTGCGAAAGTCATTTGATAAATGATCTAAGAACCTACTCAAACTTACTTATAATACCCATGTATAAGAAACTCTTTAGATCAAATTATGTAAGTAAGTGAGTCATATAAAAAGCGTGCATATGATTGGTTCATTTTAAAACAAAATCTTATTGAAACTTTATACTAAAAAAACTTCATATGCGATAACAGAGTAAACAAACAAGCACTAACAGTATCATAAATCGAATCAAAGTTACAGTTACACTTTATATGGCAACATTAACATATATTAGAAGTTAAAAGCTAAGAAGTGGTACGGTATTATCAGTGAAACCTATAAACCCAGGGTCATAATGTCACCACAAACCACAGACATAAAATAATCCCTTCTATTTATGCGGTCATGAGTGTTGTTTTAGAGCTTAGAAAGTCATTTCGACAGCGCTACATCTAATTATGCAAATGGTTACCATTCTGGCTATTGTTGACCGTCAATATCTTCGTTTATGGGAGATAGCTGCGTTCGAGGATGCCATGTATAGACATTATTACCTGCAGTTTGACATGTGACAGGCACGGTGATGGCAAAATGGAAACAGTTACAATGTTTCGGCAACATTTTTACAATAACTGAATTAATTTTACATTTTAATTATTTTAAATAAATGTGTATTGAAAATTATTCAAACAATATAAATAAGCTTGTTATCTAAACATACTTGTCGAAACCTAACTCTTCATGCAAAGCTAGCATCCAATGGCCGGCATTATGCACGATGGCGCCAAGCATGAAAGTTACAAATGCACCATCCCATTTTTTCCAATTCCATATCATTAGCGGTTTATATTCGACACAAAACACATCCAACCAGTTTTTATTATGTATTTATGCAAATAAACGCGACTGCTGGACTGAACCTAATCGTACTGTCCAATCGTAATTGATTTCGTTATCGAAATGTGTGCCCGACTATGTAACCATTTTGGATTTAATTACCTGTATCAAATTTTGGTTAATCATTTTATGGACTAATTAGGAGGATCGTCTATTCCCCCCCGTGGGGCCCCGCATTGTCGAGGCGGGGGGGCTCAGTAACCGTGGCCTGGTCACCCACGGTGAAGCGAAGAGGGTCCCTGAGGCGGGCCGCTCCCTAGACTTGTCCTCCCCCATGCAAGTTCTAGATGGAGTGGCACCAGTAGGTTGCGGGACCTCGCTCCGGGGGGGTTTCGCAACTGAGGAGGGCTGCGGTGTGGTTTTGGAGACACCCACCGCAGCCGAAGGTGTGGGGCCGCGGCAGGAGAGAAGTGTCGGTATTACGATGCGCCGCTCTTCCTACCTGCCGCGGCCTCGACGGGGTCGCCACCGTTGATGGCGGACGCGGTGGGGCCGCAGGGAGAAGGTCATTTGATAAATGATCAGTGGTACCACAAAATACCACTTACCCTATTCTCTGCGGCCGTAGTGGCAGGTGACGGGGCCACAGACCTGACCCGTCACGGGGGACCTGGGACGTCGGACCGGGGTTGTCCGGCGTCCATTGCACTTATGGTCCCCGAGGTGGTTGCGGTGCACCATGTGCACTGCAAGGGGACTCATCCCCTGAGAAGGAGCCTCGCAGGCTAGCTGAGGTGGGCGGGGTGGTGGGTTAATGCGAGAAGCGGAACCTCATCCCGCCCTTTCCGGTGAGGAGGTCATCGTGAGGTTTTAGTCGGTAGGGATGTCCTTTTGACATCGAGCCCGACATACCCCACCCACCTCCCCGGGTGTGGTGGGGATGCGTAAATGCATTTCCTCACGTAAAAAAAAAAAAAAAGGAGGATCGTCTATTAATGGTAAACCATAAAAAGCTGATTAGAATAAAATCATAATAATTTTTCGTCACTAAATGACACGTATATCGAAAACACATTAATTATGAACCGGGTTGCCCGGTTAACCTTTCTGGCGCGTATCGGCCCACGATTATTTAACACTTCCGTTTATTATCTTTGCCCAGACGGCTCTTGAGACACAGAGCCTACATGCCCTCTGCCGTGTAAAATATAGTTAATTGAGATGTACACATAAAGCCATCGAATTTTTGGTAACATTTACAAAGACTTAGCTTGGGTCACACTAATTACGAAACCAGTCGGTAAGTACACACGATACAATAGCGTTTCCTCCTACGAATATTAGCACTTCCATTATCATCACCAAAATTGTACCTATTCATTGAGACATCAGAGCCTTGTAGCACTGTAGGCTGCTGACTATCTAATTGAGTTTCTATTATGTGTACCGACGAATATCGCAGGCTTCCCTACCTTACATTACCTACCTAGTACTGTTCTGTAATATTTAGATTACCGGTAGTATATTTTAAAAACGTAAGCCGTATTCTTTAACTAAATATACAGTTAACAAGTCACAAGAAAATGAAAAATTTGGAGACACAACACAGATCGCTTTGTTTCAGTATATTTGCATAATCCAAGTGGCTAGACTAGGAAGTGGGCTCGTGTAGAATTGTCCGATGCGCCCGTGGGCGTGTAACGGGATCGACCGGCGCCTCTCGTTTGTTGCAAGTACCAATTCGCGGTGAAGCCAGTTGACTGCCACTCGCTGAGTGCTGATATTGATGACAGGAATAGTAGCTGTGTATTTATTTGGATATGTTACATGTATTTTTTTACTCTATTTTGAAATTTACCAAAGTTCTAAAGTGAACACACTCTATCTCATTTCTGTTACTATGCTGGGAGTTAAAGTTAAAAATAAGTTTGGGTTAAATGTAGTTGGTAGTTGTAGGTAATAAATAAGTGTTTCAATCAGATAATATTGCTAATTTCCAACAGTAAATGAACCGTTTGTTTGCTCGGAGCGCAGTTGAAATCTCTTCGCGTGATTTATTTCCGAGCCGCAACTTTATAGCTGGCCCAAAGTTGGTCGGCAAACACGTTTCCTCATTTCCATTGTTCGTTGGCGCCACATCAATTTCTAAGCCTAATAAAATCAAATATTTCCACGTAACGACAGGTCGCGAGACGGCTGCATATATACAGTATAGTCTTCACATGATCCGATACGATATTTTTCTAGATACCTAATTCGCCACAAACCACATTACCTAGTACCTATATTAGGTACACCAAAGGTAGAGGTAGTGTACACTTAGTTATTTAAAAAATATGATAATACATAAAAAAAATTATTGCCACATTTAAATAATTAATTATATTAAAAAAACTGTTTATATGTTATACCTCTTTCATGTGGAATGCTATTTACATCATAACTAGGAATTCGCATAAGTTAAGTGTAGTTTTAAATATTTTACACTTGGTAATGATTCTTCTTCTTGTAGTGCCTCTCCAACTAGTGAAGGTTGGCAACCAGCTCTGCATACTTCAATAATGATTAAAAATCTATTATTCCAAGTTTTTCACACTTAAGCACCGAGCTTTTTGAATCGTGTCGTGATCCAATCGTATGTATTAAGAAGTCACAATGACCCAAAGCAGAAGTGTTTTTCGGCGCCAAACACCGAGAGCCAAGTTGCCTGCTACTGTGTGATATCGTGTGTCGAAACAACCAATGGCTGTGTCAAACTCACGAGAGCCTAGCGCTGACTTCACACTTCCACATCAAACAAAACAAGAGAAAGCTCTTCTGTTTTCTTCGTTGATGTAAATAAATTCTTCTGCCTGTTATCGCTGTTCCAATCTTTTAGTAATAGTTACTGCGTCAGTATGTATATAAATGTTTTAACTGCTTTTTATTATTAGTCTTTGAAAAATGTAGTTGCCAGTAGCCACACATATTTTCGTCCTCATTTTTCTTCACTCCTAAAAAGTGAGTGAGAATGAAATAAATATATAGAAAATATAGTTTAATATAAGATAATTATATTCGCATTAGTATAAAATCTAATAATTGCACTCAATTTCTAGGTTTAAGATTTGGATTAAAACTAAAAGATTATAAATGCAAAGATCATAAATATGCCCGGGCTTTTATCCAAAGCGTTGATATATGGGCGGCGCCCACACTTCCTCGCACCATCTTTGCTCATCTCTCAGCTGCATAAGGCCAGCTATTACAAATATAGGTCATGCTTTGACTGTGTAACAGCTTCTCTCAGCATCTGTCGTTTTAAGGTCATCGAGATGAAACTGTGTCTGAAAATTAAGATAATAGATATCTTTGGCACCAAATTTGAGGCAAACTCAGGGTACACACAGAAAACTTTTTTAGATTATTTATTTTATTTTATAATTTTAAATATTTTTTTAAATGGGTATCCTTGTTTTCTGCAACTAGTACATTAAAATTATTATCATCATCATCATTCTCAGCATTGAATTTAGATTTTCACATTTCTATCACTAACCCTTTCTTTTAATTTTGCTATACAACGTTTGTCGAGTCTAATATACAGAGTAACTGGTAACTAAGGCAAAATGTTTTAACAACAGTTTGAGTTTAACTAGTTTAACAACCTTTTTATGATTTTTGAAAATTCATAATAAAAAATCTTCGCGTGTCAAAATGTATGGATGAGCGATATTTTTTATTTCGCGAATTTCCAAAGCTAAATAATAATAACTGATTAGAGCCACCCTTAGAAGGTTTAGCGTTGGTTACCAGTATCCCTGTACAATTGAATAAATAATATTATAACATTTTACAGTTTTGAGAATTTACAGTGTCCATTTGGTTACATTCTATCTCATAAATAGACTATAGATAAAGCTTGGAAATCAAATATTGAACTTTACTGGAACCGTGCATGTAAGCTATTGAAGACAAAGTTGCAAGTGAAATGGTATAATGAAACACGGCTTGTAGCACACTTGTTAGCTTTGTTATCATACCTATACACGACACTTGTTGTAGGTATTCTAATGACTCTTGCAATTGCTTCAAATGAATGTTTCGTATAATTTGAGAAAAACAAAGAAAAGCCGTTAAACTGTTATGTACTCGCTGAGCATTATTCTACAGAAGCGAAAAAAAAATCTTCATAAATATTCTTCGATCATTTGAGTAGGTACAGACAATGAAATAAAACATGTGTCCAGATCAAAAGTTGGATAATTTTAGACTAAATCAAATGTCTTACTAATTTATCTAAACTCAGGATTACAATTAAAGAAATACAAAAGTAAAAATGTAAATAACCTATATTTAAATATTTTTGAAGTGCCAAATAAAAGATTTCTTTCACCCTTATCTGCACTCCAAGTACTCGTGCTAAGCCAGTTTTTATCAGACAATCGCCTTATAATCGTGGTGTGGTAATTGCACACCGTAATGAGCGAGGGCGTTACGTAAACAAAGAGTTGGGCGGACCAGCCGGTGGCGCCTCCCACCCCCCTCCACCCCGCATCACCCCTCGCACCTGCGCCGGCGCATTTTCGCAATCAACACGAAATTCGACGCGACGCGCCGGCGACCAGCGCCTGGCGCCATGGTTACTTAACAAAAACTGTTAATTCATCGAGTTGGATATACAGATTGCCATCACAGTAATACTTATTTATTATTTCGAAGTTTCTGTCTGTATGTCCATCTTATAGGTATGATGACTTAATATTGAGACTATCTTGACAACATATTATAAGTATACGTTATTTGTGTTATAGAGAGATAGTTAGTAAGAACCAAGAAATACTTTAGCCGCGGATCGACATAACATAACATCACGATGCTCAGCACTGAGCTACCGACTAGAGGAGGACCAAAAAAGAACTTACAACGAAACTCAGTAGTATTTTAAACTTAGCAGATGAAACAACGTGTTGTAGCTAGTTTTGTCATAAATTTTTACAACAGAATAGCGGCAATTGTTTAGCTGTAAAACTTGGGGAAGTTCACACTTAGGCTGTGGTTTTACCGTTTCTATCTACCATTAAAGGGAAATTTCAATCTCCATCATGATGAATGAGATGGGAAGGTCAGAAGTATAACGTTCACATAATTGCTAATAAAACTTTTTACTAGCGTGGATATGTGTTTTTCAATGATATTGTTTATTTTTAATTAATTATAGAAAACCATTTTAAATTCCTTTTAAGAGTACAGTACCTAATTTAAAACGTGTACAAATCCTATTACAACCTGCCTAACTTCTATTTCCAAGTAAGTAAAAAATAAAACATGTTACGAACTGAACTGAGAGTGGCCATAAACGTCCGTAGGAAATTGGAGGGGCAAACATTCATGATTTTCTTTCATTCACGTATTAGAGAACAGGAAAATATTCTTTAATAGTCGGCGCTAACTCACGACCACATAAGGAGTGGATTCGGAGCGACACTAGACAAATATATCGCCTTTTATGGTCTGCCGGTATTAACTCCGCTGATTGGTAAATAAACAGAGTAAGGATCTAAAGCTAAAGGTGAATCAGCCTCGATCGAATCATTAGACGCGATTAGCATGCGCGTGCGCTTCAATGGGTCCTACTACTGGACCGATTAAAAAAGGTTTACCTACTACTCATAATGAGAATTTGTGTGCATTATATATTAGTATTATTAAAGTATTGATATTGAAAACATCTAGGAATTAAAAGAAAACTATTTAGAGGCTGGTCCAGACATCATCACCTTATATAGGTATATATTTTTAATATATTTATTACCTATTGTAAACAACTGAATAACAATTGTAGTAGATAGATATTTCGACTGCAACTTCAAATGATTTGAGTATAAGTTATCAAACATTTTCATCATCTCCAACAGAATCTTACAGCATAATCAAAACTATATTGTAATACAACTTAATTAAAATTTGGTAAAACAACTTTTGCTGTATCAGCTTGGTTCTAATAAAATTGTCGAAATAGGAATATCGACCAGACTAGATAAAATAGTAGAATTATAGAATTATCTCTTAAAAATAATATGCTTAGATAATTTAATGATTCTTAGATTCCAGTCACTTTTTTAAACGTTACAAAGTTAGTTTGTTGATCGTGGTGAATGATAAATCCTAGAGTAGCCCCCAGGCTCTACGCAGCCCCACGTGGGAGGTGGGAGGACCTTTTCCATTGTCTTACAACGCGATAGCATTATAATAGCACCATTGCACACTATTTATGTAAATCTACTTGAGAATTCAATTTGTCTATTGTAATGTATTCCTCATATATTAGTCGTGGTTCCTTGACAGCCTGTCAACGAGCTTCACGCTCGTCCATACTATTACTACTTTGAGATCTTGTTATTTATTCTGTTACTCTGAGTAACCATAAAATAAGTATACGTATTTCTGATATAACCATAATGTGTTTCTTACAATTAAACTTTTGAGAGTGTATATTTAGATCAATACAACACAAAATACTAATGATTCGCAACGTGAATATCATTATCATGAAAGATTACATTTCGATGTATGATTTGTGAGCGCAGAAGATAAGGCTCTCCATTCGTAATAGAGTAGGGGTCAGGGCGCGCGGCCCGACTTCCATTTGTTTATAGAGGCAGCGCAGCATCAGCGCTAACAGCGTCCTGCCTCATTGTTGCCACGTCGGGGTTATAAATGGACGCACAGGACGATATCATCTCGCACGAATACCTTTCAGTGTATCAACATCGCCGCGATAGCTGTGTGAGAGTGAAGCTCGGCGTGAGTTATAGCGACGCACCTCGCGGCGCGTGCGCTTCGCTGTTGACCGTTTTATTGATGCCGGCGCCACAGACAACTTTCACGTCTCGCAGACAATGACGCTCAAATTGGAAACTAAAATATTTTTTACAACTCGTTCCCGAGTCTCCGTAACAATTCAGCGGGAACTATCGCGCTCGGCTATTACCTATCCTATGCTAGGCACCAATGTGTCGTAAATTCTGTGAGTGAACGGCCACTTAACGCGGATGCGATACTCGGAGTTATTTCGGCTGTTTGCTCGTTACGGAGAAGTAGGTACTTCTATCGAAGGCACCCAAAACGTTCCCACAGTCGTCGATCACCGCGGTAAAAAACCAAGTATCTACGAATTAACACGTCCGCGCTTTGTGTGTGTATGAAAACACTCGGTGGGCCTCGGAGAGCCCTCGTGGTGACCGAGAGCGTCGCAGCCGCGTCGGCCGCGACGCCACTCCGGCGCACAGCTCGCGTAAGATAGTTGTTCCATGTCTTTAAATTACTTTAATTTTAATATGCGTCCACTCAAGCTCACCGCTGCGCAGACTCAAGGGTGCTCTTGGAAATCACGGCCAGTCATGGACACAAATATTAGTAGTCGTTTACGAGTCCCGTGAATAGAGGCTGACATGAATGAGTTGTCATTGCACACAGAATCGAGTCCACGGAGTTACAAAACGCACAATAATGGCTCGGAATGTGTGTGCGGCGGAGGTCCAGGGTTCATTATCACCGCGCTCGTTAGGTGCGACAGTTGCGCTTCTCCACTAATTCATTGCGTAAACACACGAAGGAGTACCTGTGTGAAACTCAGCCCGGTTCGGATCGGACGCGATCGTTAACTCACCGAGCAAACCCCGGTTAATCTTTCACTTGGTGCCGCTTGTAGAGAAATTAACGAAGAAATGCTACGCAAACACTCGCTTTACAGAGTTATTAGCGAGTTCCTTCGCCGATTGCGGAAATTAACGTTAAGCTTCTGTCTGTAAATAAAACGATAGATTTATGTTAGTATGTCATGGGAATCTATTCTGAGAGTAGCAAACTCTTTGTGTTCGAGAGAGCATAGGTAGATGAGAATATTGTAAGCTGTCTACTCTATCTCGAATTTAATTCACTGAGATGACATGGAATATGAGGTTGGGCAAACTTCCAGCACACTAATGTGGAATTAAAATGTAGCTTGAAACATAAATAGGTATTGAAATGTCAGAAGCTTCTCACACTTGATTACACTTTCCATTAGTATACCTTCTAACGTACTTGCTGGGTCAAAATTATTCATTTATTTACTTGAACGGTAAGTATATCTTGACGTATATAATAAAAAAATTGTAACTCTATGTGGGTCTGTTAGTTACTTCATCACAGCTAGACAAAAAAATGTATCTGGCTGAAATTTTACAACAGGATATTTTCAAACTTGATGATGAAAATAATTATTTTATGACATATTTTATATTAATTAGTTTCCATATAATGTTTTCGTAAGTAGGGTTGAGCCACTTTGAATCAGCAATTAAAACATACCAAATATACTAAATATAGCCAAATACACCTATAAATACCAATAGTAGTTACACTTGAAAATTCACAGATGGCGTTTTGTAAATTAGCCACTATTTTTTTTTGGTTCCTTAATTGAATATATTTAATATGTAGTTTCAAACTCTTTCGATAGATCTTCAATGCGTTATAAAAAAAGATAAATGAATCGAGATAAAACCTATAGAGATACCACCTCACAATAAGAAAAGCCTGTGCATAAAGTCAATAGACGCATGCAGAGCCGGTGCTCTGCCGGTCGTCCGCTCGTATACTACAATCAGAAGGCAGTAATACAAAGAATAGGCGACACGGAACGAGCGTGTCCGCTTGTCCAGTGGGCGCGAATAAATCAGCATTTGCGGGTAGATGGACGGTTTAATTATTGATTTATTGGTCGCAGCGCGTCGCGGGCGCCGGCTAATTGGTGCGCTGGCCTCGCGTGACACCGACTGCGCACGAATTATTGAGACAAAATCGTCCAATATTGAACACGAGCGCGCATGACTTCGTTACGCTTATCACAAATAATATATTAAACCTCTAGGACTTTATTACGAACCAGTCGAAGTTATGGTCTCGGCGCGAGAGAACTCGGTATTGCAATGTTGCTCTGCTTCGGGCAGTTAGATGGGTGATTGTTTAATTACACTACTTCTGTTAGTAATAGCGCTACACGCAAACTCGTAACTTTATCGGTATTCTGAAAAAAGTATGCATATTATTATTATCCTTGAAGATAAGATCGTAAACTGGGCATTATCTATTCACAACGTTGTCGCAAACTTGTTCACTTCCTGTGCCGCGCCACATCACACGCCTTCTATCTCCGGCTGAAGTTTAACGATTGTTTTTTGTCATAGAACCAGTTCTACAAGTGGGTTTGGCGGTGGCTGAGACGAATATTTAGAGAAACAAAGCTCCGAAGCTGGTAAGGATGTTTGCCGTCAAACTCGTCCACTTCCGATGTTCAACTTCTATGAATAAAAAAAACTGGTTGTGCTAGTAATATTAGTGATTTCGCAGGTTGCTGTGATCTTTACTGGTAGGTTGAAACTGGTTTTCATATTGTTAGAGATTTTTGTGTTTTAGGTAATTAATATACATCTTTTATCACTTTACTTAGCCCGATACTGGATAGTAAATGTAATGTTTTCTAGTTCTTCTGTCTCTCTGTTTTCTAGAGGTGAAACGTAACTTCTGTATGTCCACTGGTCCCAGTGATGTGAAGTGGGTTTCATATATTTATGTGAACGGTGGACGGCGATGAACCATGCACCGTGAACAAACCGCGTCGCCAGAACAAACACGCGTGAGACACTCGCATAATATTAGGGCTAGATTCTACTGCAAAGTAAAATCTTATCTCTTAAAAAATATTGTTTTCATAAAATGGAAATATTATCAAATTATTAAAAAAAAGCAAATCAAATGTTTTTATTTGCAGAGTATATATGTACTCTGCCTATTAATGTTCATTTTCAAAATTAACCCGTTAGAGTGTGCAAATTAAAAAAAAATCTTCTATTATAAAATAATTTGAATAAAATTAGGTCAAGATTACATAAGCTCACAATTTGTCAGTTTAAAAATCTTTTAGAGAATAGTAATTTTCTTAAATATCAGAGAATAATCAAAGATGGACCAGAGCAAAACTCTTATGTTTGATTTTCAGCGTTATCTTCAACCAAATCACTTATTGACCAGCCTGCTAAACTTAATAAAAAAAATATAATGCGATAAGCTGATGGAAAAGCCTTGAATGGATAGCTGTGAAAAGTTGTACGGCGAAGGTCTTCTTTGATACCATTTTCGATTTCTCAGTATACGGAGAGTACCCGCTGTAGATGATGATGATGTAGCTACTGATAACCAAAGTCCACTCACCCTACTATATCTATAGTATATCTTTCACTGGAGTCCTCTTTATTCAGACTAGCAAGCGCGCTCTCGGCCCCAGTTCCAATATTTTAGTAGCGTCGTAGCGCAAACAATTCCTTTGTAGGAGGTCATACGTGTGTGAACACTCCGTGAGTTTCCGCGTCCCGGCTGCTCGTTAGCAGACCTCTATAACAAATATTTTTTGTTCTCTCATGATTACTATTAGTTGAAGCCTGACTTGTTTGTTTGGTCAGACTAACAGACGGGACGAACACGTATAGAAGGCTGACGCTGAATTTTGACATGACACGCTTTTATATATCAAGAGAATGCATGAAAATAATAATATCATTAGATGTAACTAACGCAAAATAAGCTTTTATAATTATTAAACGACCTCGTTGGCGTAATTGTTACCATGGCGGACTGCCAAACAGAAGGTTCCGGGTTCGATTCCCGTTATTGTTATAAGCGTTAATCTGGGATAAAAAGTAGCCTATAGTGAGTAGTGTCTGTTAATTCAGGGACTAAACTATTTTCATACCAAATTTTGTCAAAATAAATTCATCCGTTTGAGCGTGGAAGAGCAACAAACACTCACAAACTGTCACATGTATAATATAAGTAGGAAGTAGGATTTGATTATCTATTTTCTATTTTACTGAAACGGTTTGCGTTAATTACCAGGTACCCTTGAACTATTCACAGACTATTTTACAGTACTCGCAGGTAATGTGTGTAAAGATATAATAGCCTTTCGACTTTGTGTTTATACGTGACGTGGCATTTAGTGAAAGAATTTGTCATCATATAGAAAATTAAAAATATATTACATAATTAGATAATACATCTAGGAAATTATAGTTCATACTGATATTACATGTTTTTGAAATAAATGCATTACTGTATGAAACAAATTTAAAAAATATGTTACAATATTGAACAACTATGCACTAATATTGTAATTTAATACTATTTATAGCAATCTTAAAAAAAATTATAGCCTATTCTTGTAAATGTTGAGTACCTAATAATGATAATTTTATTTTTATCTAAAACACTCATAATATGGAAAGGTTATTGATTCACTACCACTTCGATTCGGATCAAGGAAGTCGTGGAAACCTATTTATACTTACACTAATCCGACAATTTGTTAGAGCGACACCGGAAACTAGCGTCTATTTGCGTTCGTGCTCCATTTTTATTTCAGACAATTAGCGCAGAGATAGTAATCGTGAAAATTTGGCATGAGCTTCTAAATTCAGATTTGTAAAATAAGTTAAGCCCCGGATATATTTACTGCTCAGATTAACACAAGAATTTATTTAAATAATTTAGTGATCATTTGAAGTCGCTGCGTATGGTATTCGTCGGTTTAGCATTCTAATTACAGTGTTATGGACGTTAAAAATTAAAGATGTGTAAGTAGTTACAAAATATTTCTAAATCGTCTCAATAACTATTACTGGCGATAGCATCAAACTGCGGCCGTAGTTGTCAACACAACGACCAACAAACCCAATCTCTACAAGAATTGATAAGTATCGCTACCGGCTCACATCACAGATTGACTAAATATTTTGATTACTCTACCGACAACAAATTATAATAATGATACTATCATCTACAACACCGTAATGTTCCAAGAAATAATTATACTGATATTTCTCCAGCGGACTCGAATAAAATAACCGTGAGGTTATGCAGAAAATGACCCCGAATGTCACCATATCGCGTTCTTACAAGATTGTAGGCACCACATTTGTACCAGTTTTATGTGTTAGCGATAATACACTATCTATGCCTCTAGGTTATAAAGTTGATAATATTCAAAGGTGCAATAAAGAAACTTGAGCGTAAACAGCCTATAAATACACATAAAATTATGTTTCGACGAAATTATTATCACATTTTGTGTTCAACAAGACCATCAAGATAACTTTGTCAAGATTGTAACGTAGTGCTTTGTAGAAGTTAAGTGACGAGGACAAAACTTGTAGCCTGTTAGTTTATAGAATAATGTTTTTAATGTTTGACCAACTGTGAAACGGTTTTATTTGTTAAACTTAATGGGCTTGCGCTTGATCACAATTCACCTGATGGTAAGCGATATTGCAATCTAAGGTGGAGCGCGATTGCCCAGATGAAACCAGTTCACTCTTGCCTTGAAAACTGCTAGATTATAGTTAACAGGGAATTTGGCAAAGAATTCCACACCTTGGCGGTACGCACAATGGTTTTTCTTATCAATTAAATGATGTTTTTTAAATTTAATAGGTTCATGTCCTAAAGAATGAAATGAAAATAAATACTTTTCACAGTATTTATTGGTCTTAACTAGTTAATGGTCAGTTTATTTCCATTCATTATTTTCTTAAAGGTACACCTCTTCAATAAATGAAATAACAAATTGTATTTCATCATACTCTGCTGTAGCTCATATTAAACTTATCGCACGTAATAAAATTAAATGTAACACATTTCTCTTTTCCATGTAATCTTCATAATTTATACACATTTTTAGTTTGCGATTTGTATCGGCGCCTGCGGCTCATTTGTAGACCTGGCTTGACTTGCTTCACAAGTTGTTACGAACTGACTTATTGAAATAATTCGAGAAAATATATAGAAACCTTTCTATATATTTTCTTGAATACCTCTACAAGATTTTTACTAATATAACTAACTAGTAGTAGACCTTAACATATTTTATTGTGACAACAAATGTTGTGACAATAAAATATGCCAAAGTCAGATGTCATCGACGGAATGCCCTGTAATTTTGATGGAAACACTTTGTTCCCGGTAAACTAATAAAATCATGGAAAATCTAGATTCATCTCCAGTTGAAGGCGCGTGTAGTGCTTTTCCGGCTCAAATGGTTCTTCGAAAGTCCGAAACAAAAAGATCAAAGTCTTGATCTTCGCGTCCGTACCAACATTGTCGCGAGTGAAATTGTGAAAACCGTTAGTATAAAAAGACATCAAAGAACTGTAAGTAAGCTGCTATTCTATTGAAATCACCTACAGGCATAAAACACAGTCATTCTCTTTAGAAACTGATGTAGCCAAACCTACCTCAATATTACAATAATGTTTTGCACTCAAAGCAGTCTTTAAATCTCAAAGATTTTTTTTAACTAATTTGTTCTAATGTATTGTAACAAGAAAACATATACATTTACATATTATCTTTAATCCTGAGTTATAAAATTACCGTATCACAGCGTTGTAGTTTTTGGCTTTTAGTTGTGCCAATTAGGCAATTTTGTTTATTTTCATGTGGCGCCATTGTCACATGTCACCGCCTTCTACCAATCACAGCGCTCGTTTTGAATAGTGCAAACGAAGTTTTTAACGCGACTACGGCCGGTCCAAGTATTATCTTTTAGAATTCCGTAATTTTTACATGAATAACAATTTCCCGTACTTTAATAAAAAAAAATATGCTGTTAAAAACACATAGGAGTGTAACAGCTGCATTCCTCACTTATTGCATTAGCGTCACGAAGTTACGGTTTTAATAACTTAAAATTAATCGTTATAATTTTTAATTGATCACCGCTAGAAGCTACCGTGATGTCAACTTGAGTTATTTGTTGTTGAATCTTATTCAACAACCTGCATTATAATTACCGTTCTCATAACATAATTGATCGATACAGCACTTGCGTAGTACAATTATTCGCCTCTAGGGATGCAACAGTACTTTTATCGAGTTGAGTTATCGATTTTAACTGAGCGAATTATCAACAAATTATATTTTTATTACGCTTTCATTTGGTATACGTATATACGAGTAATACATCGAAACGGACTAGGTTGCTAATATAAAAAAAGATTTTTGTTAAATATCAAACTAAATGAAATTTATTAATAATCTTTTTTTATCAATTGCTTAATAAAAAATATATTTATCAGTTGCGTGAGTTGTTACTTATTTTTAAATATTTATTTTATAAGCATCATAACAGTGATGATGTTACCAGTTAGTTACTAATAGTACAAGTTCAGTTAAATTATGTAACATAAGGTGACAAGAAGTTACACCATAACAATAAAAATTAAATTAATCGATCCTAATTAATATTCATCGATTATTTATACCAATGTGCGACTAGTTTCCTGCACTGGCGTCGTGGGTCGAGCTCGGACATATTGCCCAACACAACTTGATTAGTATAATTAGATCGGCGCCAAATGTCATCGAGTCAAGATCTACTAGACGCTCTTATTAAGTGCGCTACAGCCCTGCTACGATGTTTAGTTTATCTGTGATTAATTACAAAATCAAATGTCATGGTTTATTCTTATTGTAATAGTAAATGATTTTTAGAGTTTTCAAGCTACCTCATGCCATTGAGACATGGCACTACTGTTGTGACAAATAGACGGGATCCAATTTTTACAATTTAACAGAACTACAGATTTACGGGTATTGGCATTACCTTGGTATTATGGTAATTTTGATGTTTTTTCAGCATTGAAGGGTTAGTGATATCCATTAATTTTACTCATTACAATGATTACATAAGTTTTATCAGAAGTTAAACGATCAAAAGTTTATGATAATTAAGGAACCTGTGATTTTCTATATACAATTTGATAATTTTAAAAAGGTACATTTTAAGTCCTTTTTTTTAGAGAAGAAATATATTAATGTTCAATATTCTCAGTAAAACAATATCACAAACAATGATGTATGCGAAGGTGCGTAGAGCAGCTAGTAGCTCAATAAATAGCCGCTTATCGGCAATCAGGTGTTCGCACCGAGGGGCAATATATTCATGAGCCAGCGTTATGGGTAACCTTCTTCACATGAATCATCGACATCTCTGTCGATTAAATTAAACCGGATCATCGGGTAGATAGAAATGGAAATCATCAGGGGAGGCCTTTACCCAGCTGTGGGTAAAGGCCTCCATTTAAATAGGTTAAATAAAAATAAACGGATTACGCCCGTGATGTGGCAAAATGATGTAAAAATAATGGAAATAAAAACACACACACACACACAAACCTTACAAATAGTAAATTAAATCTAAAAATTACAAAAATAAAAATTACTTATTTCAAATTCAAATTCCTTAAAAATATAGCATAACAGAGACATAGTCTCTAAAGCGCTACATGTCTTAAAAATAACATTTAAACACTAAAAGTAAACATTTGTACAATACTTAATTAAATAAAAATAAAAAAAACAATTTCACCATATGATCAGAAAAAGGTTTGCAATAAGTAGTACATATAACCAGAGTTCAAATAGAAATGTGAAACTATGCAATTACAGTTATTAAATGTAAATACGTTTTATAAGTTTTTAATTTTACTATGATTACTAAATAGGTATTTAATGTGCTACAACTGTATTATCTAAATGTATGGTCCTGAATTAAAAATGTACTCATATATTGTACAATAATTTAAAAGAAAAAGTTATATTAAAAGAGACAAAATAAAATAACACAGACTAGAAAACCTAAGCTTACCTAAAAGTACGGATATGTTCTAATGTATTTAAAAGACCTATGTTGCTTACACACGCGGTGAGTCACTTGTAATTTGTATTTGTATTATTGGCCAGATATATATTGTGGATTTATCGACAAATAGTTCGTTTGATAGCGCCGCTGCAGATTCGAGATTACACAAAGATGAAGTGTCCGAAGCTAAATGCCAATGGTTAATCTTGACGATTTATGGTCTACGAAATAGTCGATAATAATAATCTTTACAGCATTCATCATATTGAGAACCAATACAAGGTAAATAAACCGGTCCGAAATACTTTCTTCTCGTAAGTGTCTGCTTGCTTGCTGTTTTATCTTTATTATGTATCCAATTAGTGGTACAAGTTCCAACAACTTCTTCTTTTTTAAATATTTTTACGATTCACTTCCACACAATAATTCAGTTGTAAAATTGGCAAGGGTCGCGCCTTGGCCCGGCGCGTACGAGACTGCCCTTTTAACACGGTTAACGCTTCACGCGCTCATCACAGCATTATCCTTTCGACACGGTAGCACTAATTGGATAAAACTTTTAAACAAAAAAAAAGTCTTAGAAACAAACACTTTAATAACACGGACGTTCGTAATTTCAAGGCGCAAAGGGAATTCCATTTAACATGTGAATTGGATGTGTCGGCTCGGCGCGAGGCTGTCATTAGGAGGCGGTGCCGCCAGCCGCCAGCCGCCAGCCGCCCGGCTCGGCTCCAGTGGTCAAACTCTGTTACCTGTCAATCACAATCATCTCATACTAGTTGAGAGAGATTCTACCAATTCCATTTTATAAGATTTGATTGCCTACAGGACTGGAAGACATTGATTTTTCCTCACTGTTTTGTGAAACTGAATACCTCAGGTTAGAATGTTACACAAACCTTTCTTTTTACTCAAAGTAGTTATGAATAGCGCTTTTGCCAGGCTTCTATAGCTACTCCAAAGTGTTTACCGTAATATTAAGTTGGCTGTGCTTGAGAAAAAAAAATTAGTTAGTTATTTACATGTATGCCTTATACTTTCCGTACTTTGCAGGGCATGTCTTGTGAAAGCTCTAAAAATTAAATGCGAACTAAATAAATAAAATGAATAAGCTAGCTGTTATCTATTAAAGCACAAGTTGCATCAAGTACCTACTAATGAAATTTCTTAAACACGTATCTTCCGGACGACATAGAGCGGGCAAGCGTCAACTCCTCTGATTGATGGGCGGGAGAGCCGACACGGATCGAGCGATTGTTAGTGTTTAACTTGCAGTTACCATTCAAAACACAATTTGATCTTGATTGATGGACTAATGATATAAAGTAAACACGGGTCGCGTCACTAGGTGTGGAACCGTCTGTCGCCCCCAGCTGACGTGTTTCCATCATCAGATTCTGTGCATCCGAGTTAATACAACTGCTTACGTAATGTTTATATGTTCACGTTAAAGTTTAATTTATTATACTTTACTAGTTGCGCCCTGCGGTGTGCTCAGCTGCATTAATCTGGAATAAAAAGTAACCTATATGTCAATCTAGGGTCCAAACTTTATAAAATCGGGCCAGCCGTTTGAGCATGAAGAAGTAACAAACGTACACACACTTATACAGAAACTTTCACCTTGAATGTTTAAGAAAACAGCCACTTTTTCTAATTATTTATAGGACATAATTAATAAAAATTGTTTCTTTTTTAAACAGGCACTTATATAAAATACGTCTAAAGTCAGTCATAATAAAATTACCGATGAAAACAATAGAGCAAAGTCTTAATAAAAGCTTTTGACACCAGGAGAACAAAGCTCGCGTTCAACAGTGATTTCCGTCCGCATCGACCCCGCTCGGCCCGGTCTTGCCGGTCCGGACCCGGAGCGGATCCGGCCCGATTCCTTCTATCACGTGCGTTTAATATTATAAGCTATTAGGCGCCTCGCCGGCCCTCCATTACACTGTCCATATCATAATACGGAATTGTCTGAACGCTTAGATTTTGTACTTTTTACTTTCATTGAGTGTAAAATAAAAAGGCGGGACCGTCGGCGCCGGGCATTGTTCTCCGCGGCCATTCGTCGCACTTCATGCTATTCACATTCAAATTAAATGCCTTGTGTACAAAATTAATTTGTCTTTTGTCTTAGCTCGGGCTGAGCGGCGCGGACATGTCACGGCGCAGCGGGGAGCGCTTGGAGCTCGCTACGCACACAGACTCTCTAAGGTGCTCAATAATATTACATTAGAAACTCATGGGTGCGTCGGTACAAAATGGTGACACATCTAAATACTGTCTAAGATTTTTCTTCTTTTAGGCACCGTAGCTGTTTACCCAAACTTCTTCTTCGTATGGGCTAAGTGGCTAGCTCTGGTGTCGAGCTGGTGGAGGTTCTCAAGCCGCTTGGTGGCCTCTGATTTGGATTAACGCCTGCCTGTACTAAGACTAACAGCTTTGCCCTACATTTTAACAAGTAGATGCAAATGTCACAGTTTACAAGATAGCCTTCTGTATGGTCACCCATCTAAAGACTGTCCGCATCGACCGTTGCTTAACCTCCATGATCACGTCAGATCACCGTAGTTAGCCGAGCTACATGCCCTACAAACTGCAAACGTTAACCGATATACGAGTACACATAGTTCATGTTAATTGAGGACTTCACTACGAAAAAAAATGGTCAAGATACACGTTGTCATTAAAATCTGTCATGACAAGTTACTTGCAACGTTTACCCATTCAGAATATTAATTTCTGGAGAATGAACTACAGAGAAGTGGCTACATCGCACAAAAGTGACACTTCAATTTGTTAAAACTCGTGTATTACTGCAAGTAGGTTACCGACGACATTCATATCGAGAATATATTCGAATACTGATGATATTTTAGCAACGGTTAATTCAATATTTATTCAATTTTCTTATCTTATTGCATTCATAAAGTAATTTGGCCATACAGCGTGAAATATTGTGATAGTCTAACAATAAAATGTAAGTTAATATCAGGTTGTCAGAGATTAAAAGCTTTCAGTGGCGTAAACCGAATGAGGAATGTGTTCGTCGGAAACGAAACCCGCAACAATGCATCAGTTGAGTTGAGAGATAACCGTGACTAAAACATCGCACCACGCCTCTCTAATAACAGATCTTTAGTCACGTGTAATTAAAAACTCAAACATCGACAACTAACTAATCATAGCACGCCCGACGGACACTATTGCCCAAGATGAATCACCGCGCGTGTCAATTAAGCTATTATTAAGAGAAAAATAAATTATTTTCAAAAATCGTAATACCTATGGTTCATAGAAATTACGATCACCGTGAGTGAATCACGACCACACCCCTGACAACTCACTCCGAGGAGATTTCAATCTCGATATCTCGCCATGAAGCTGAACAAGCGTGACTATCGCATTTATAAACAACGCACTGCAAGTGAAGCTCTGCGCTCGCATAAACAATGTTTATGATAAACAACAGGCGACACGGCGCGCTCGTGATAATCTACGGCGAGTGTTCACGGCTCTTAATTAATATTCAGTGACTTGGCAAATCCTACCATGAATCGTCATAATTGTGCCACGACTAATTTCAGCCGATTGTTTAACCTACTCCGTCTTCTACGAACGTATCATGGTAAATTTACATCTGTCTGTATCTCATAATTTTCCTAGAAATCATTAATCAAAACCACTGACGATGACTGTTCACGGTTTTTTTCTTTTGAAGAAAAGATATCGCAAAGATCTCTCGCGTGAGTGAGTAGTGAATTCGCGGGTAATTAATTTTGAACGCATGTTCGCTGCCGGCAGCGGCGCCGATACCATCAGCGTGTGTAATTGTGAGCGGCTTTGACGACAACAACTATACTCAAACGAATTAATATTCCGCACACGAGCTGCGGTCGCGTACAAAATTGCCGTGTTTACAGCAAATTACCACCGCTAAATCAAATTTTAATAACAGTTTTACTAAACGATTTAATTTCTTGGAAACGAGAAGACCTCTTATACAATAGACATCTTAAAGAAAACAAGTAAGATAAGCAAAGTGACGTCGCGGGATTGTAGCCTCGTGAAGTGTCGGTACTAAGGACATTTCTCGGAATGCCGATCGAGCCAGTAAAGGACTCGGCGTCACTTGGCGTCGAACGGCACTCGAAACCTGTCTCGATCAATCCTCTTCTTGTTGCTCGTGTTAAATAAAACCTTTCTTAAAATGCCAACCGAGCACTGACACTCGTCATTCCGGCGCTCAATCCTTTATATTTGTCTTTGAAATGTGATGACAGTGGTACAAATTACGAATACAAATCTGTGGCCGGTTCATAACGCGCTATCTGACGCGCGTGATGGATGCGCGCGCGCCGCTGCGCTCGGATCACTGCGCCGTAATTAATACGAGCGGCCCGATCCATGGGAATCGCTGTCACTCGCCCTCGGTTTCCATCTCGTAAGGTAATACTGAATGGTGTTCTGTCACCAGGCTATTTGTTAGCCTCTAATCCGGTCCAGATCCTGAGCGTCGACATAACTTAAGTATATTTTTCATAGTAACAATGTATAATTTAATAGATAGCGAATGAATAGCAAGAGCGGTCGTAAATAGGTTCTAGTTGAGGCGACTCGGGTATTGTAGTGCGCAATTTACCGCCGGCTTCAATCGCTGAAATATTTCGTGCAACGGGCATCTCCAATTGCTAACGAGGCGAGTGCGTCCCGTAGATGAATAATCTGTTGGTGGTGCGAGCAGGCGATCCCGCACTGCATTACCGGCGCCATACACTATTGACGTGTTGCTAATGATGTGAAATGCGAGAACCCTTCGCGTATTCTACGCTCTAATGTGAAACGCCGTAAATAAATTTATATGTGTTTTGCATAGATCTAAGTTATCCTAGTTCTTTTCTTTAAGTACCTAATATTGAAATATTGAGGCAAAATAAACTTGAGTATTTCATAAAAAAAATACTAATATTTCAATGTTCGCATCGCATGAAAAATTGACAAAAATTGGTCCTAGACAAACCTTCCAGTTTAATGAATTTGGCTGATATTTCCAACTAGAAAGCATTCTAATCTTTAAACTTTCGTTAACTTCAGTTATGGTATGAACCTTCTCAGTTTTATTTCTTTGTACCTATTGTCAGCCAGTAAGTACAAGGCGCAGGCTCTAGAGTGAGAATTAACTGCACTTATCCTGTCTAATAGGCTCTCGTACGAAACGCTATGAAAAGGTTGAAGGGCTCTTTGTATGTTGCATTTAACTCACATAGGTTGAATCACAGTCGGAAGTAGTAACTCTGGATTCTAACTACTCAGAATACGAAAGAAGTGGAAAATGCTCAAAGCATTCTTGATAATCTTTATTTACAAAACAACAACAAAAATCAAATACCACAATTTCAAATTTAATTTTTCAATACAATGTCTCTGATAAAATGTCTAAATATATATTTTTTTTTTTTGCCTTACTTCCAATTTTGCTTTGTAAATTAGATAGTTAAAATAAAAAACTGCTTAGATCAAGTCGCATGTGAGACACATAAACCAATAAAACAAGAGAAAAAATGTTACATCACACATATAAGAACGCAATTATACTTTTCAAAATAACAAAGCTAGGCGAGGCACCTCATTACACCCCATACAACACAGCAATAAGTGTTCCCATACGAGCGTTCCTACCGCCGCAGGCGCACGCGCAGCCGACATCTACAAACCACAGATTACCTTCCATAGATTGTATATGAACAAGTTGTTTTTAAAGTTAAAAGAAACCTTCATTGTTTCATTCTCTCCACCCGCCCATTTGCCCATCAGTCCATCTACCCTATGTCTACATTCTTCACTAATTAACATAAATTAATACTGTTATTGATTGCGTGTAGATATAACTTGTGGCGTTATTTTAAATAGGTCTTGTAATAGTAAAAGGAAGGTGTATGAAATTACTTTCAAAAAAGGTTCTCAAAGTTATTTACAGCTATTGGGCTAAGGACAGCAAAACTGCAACGATGGCTTTTCCGTGGCAAGGAAAGAACTTCTGTTTGCGCTTGAATGGACAAAACCCGCGAAATACTGCGTCGCTTATTTACTTCATTACTTACTTATTTTAGATCACTTATTTTAATGTAATTATATTACACAACACACCACCAACTATGTATAAGAAATACTATTAAATACAAACTCTCACATAGTTCTAATAAGGCAGCGTCTCTATCAATACATATCACCTACAAGCATTATATTGAATACAGAAAAACAAGAAGTACCCTAGTTCACATTTGGCTGAATCTATGTAAGAGTAACCACGCCTAAACCAGCGATTTAAATCATGCCTAAGCCTAATGCCGAGACAATCTAGCCGCGGTCAATCCATTTCTAGAACTTTCATAATCACTACCATCTGTCTGAGAACCAGTCAGCTCATCATGTAGAAAATAAGGTTAGAATTTTCAAATTTAAAGTGATTCAGAATACTTATTAAAATTTAATCTTTATTTATAGACAGTTTTACAAGCAAGGGCTATCACCATTTCTTGATTTGCTTCTAAAACTTAGAAAAGTATTCTTTGTAGTTACAAGTATACGAGTATTAAGCAAGTATTTATTTGCAGAGCTTGTGCTTATAGTTACGAGTACTTAGAAGTACAATTAATACATTGTTTTCAAATAAAAAAGAAAACGATTCCAGTGGGTCTGTAGAGCCGATTAAATGTATACTATCGTATACACAAAATTATACAAGTTGTCGACGCTGTGACCGTTCACAACCTGTATCAATCGATTAAGGTGCGGCAACAGATGTCTGCCGGCAAACGACAACTCTGCTATCAATAACTTGTTACCTATTTGATTTGCAACCTTCTTGGAACGGGTGGTTAGGTGAGTCTCCTTATCAATTTATGCTATGAAAATTTATGATACTTAGTTCTAACAATGCTTAGGGAGTGCTTTACATATAAGCAAGCTGGCAAATTCATTCAGGCGGTTTTATCACGCTAAGCCTTAAAAATATTTGTATTCCAAATCTAAAACCATTTATTAATTTATTGAAGATAAAAAAAAATGTTTTATTCAATAATTGATGTATAAAAAATATGTAACGGAACATCAAAACCATAAATAGTTAACTCCGAAGTCATAACTACACTTATTCGGCTTGTGTTGCCGTCAGCCGTATCTTTTATTCGTCAACATTGTGGATATAACGAAACCTACAAACAGCGTTTTTTACAATTCCCAAATATTTATCTACATATGATAAATTATATTCTATTGAACCGCCCGGGTGTGCCGATACTTTTTACTACATTTCAAAAATTGCGATAGATGTTAATCACATGTTATCACAGATGATTCAAAATAGGTACTATTTCGTAACTTTGCAAACTTTGCTAGATTGCAAAGAAAAGACATAGCATAATTCTTGATTTTCCCATATATGCTGTAAGCTGAGAAACATCTATGTATAAAAAGAAGTATAGAACTAAGAGCAGTCACAGTGGAAGGATTTCCATTCAAGTCTGCATTGAGTTTAGTCCTAGGACTTGAGTAGAATGAGTCACTGACTGAAGGATTTTCTATAATAAAATCCACAGCATCCACAGAATCGGATTATGTTAAAATACTGTATTTCATTGCACAGTTCAAATTTAGTCTGCATTGTAATTAAAGTTAAAAATAATGTATTAAATAAATCGTAGAACAAAGAAAGCTACTTTCATTAAAAATGCTTTAAAGCAATTTAATACTAGTATTTAGGTTTATAACGGTTAAGCTTCCTTGACCTCTCGGACCGCGCTCAGCCTTTAGCCAGTCGCTATAAAGTGTAAACACTTTACAGGCTACAATATTCCTCGCGTACGTCTAACATCGTCTCACAAAAGACCAAACACCCAATCTAACAACCATCTTGAATGACCGTCACAAACACTATGCTTCAATAAATTTAAACTTGAAACCTACAAAAGAATTGTTCATTTACGACATCGCAGTCCATTCACAAGCTTTAATAGTAAAATAATATAGCCTCTCGCCGACGAAACATATATCTGTAACAAAGACGTGTAAAATTTCTCAAACGTCGGATTTATAGGATGATTTCGTTAGAGTGAGTTTCAGGCGCGTTGATCCGCTGTGAACACGTGTGTAACCGAATCGCCTACAAAAGATTAAAAGGTGGTAATTTGACGTTGATTTAGGAAGAGTGAAGTCGCTTTCATAGCGTTAGCCTCTTATCCCGGCTGTATTGTCTTACACCGGGACAGAGATCGGCGTTTTGTTTAGCCGCGGGACTGGCTGCCCTTTCAAGAGGTTTATAATGTTCTAACTTATTGCGTGTGACGTTAATAAATCGTGAGGAAGTAACTGATTTGTTTTCATTTACAAATGGTGACAGCAATCCTACTTTAAATCATTGATTGTAATATTGATTTGTAAAAATAATTTAGGAATTTTGGATGGTTTTGAATAGCTAACTTTAAATACTTTTTTAGTCCAAGTCTAAGCATTCAACCAGCAGGTTGCGTAAACATAAAGAGTTAGCGACACTCTGACCAAAGGTAGCCTAAGGAGGCTGCCAGAACACTGTTAGCTGCTTGGCACCAGATTTTTTAACTTGATGGTAACTGCTTGCCAGGCGAGCACTAGAAAATACTCTTCGCTCATGCTATAGAGTCCTCACGATGTATTTTGTCACCGAAAGCTTGAAATCATGGGCGGGGATCGAACCCTCGACCTTCGGGATGTTAGACGGCTGCACGCCGACTGAGCTATCATAGCTTTCAAATAGTTTCAATTTAAACATTCTTGGTACTCGTATACTTCTTGGACACTATATTATCTGCTGCAATTTAATCTTGGTAGCTTTCAATTATATTTTTACGAGCTGTCAAATGAGACTGGCAGAAAAATTATTCAATTTGCAGTATTTATGTGCTGCAGTGCGCATGCGCCGGCTGCAGCTGCGGGTGCGGCGTGTGCTGATGTCATCGGCTCTTAAATGTTATTTTCCGTCGCCGGAGCCGCGTGGGTGCGCCGACCGACTGAGGGCCGAAGTACACTAAGCACGCGCTCCAAAAGTACCTATTTTACAAGTATTGCAACCAGTTTTCCGTACACGTACGAAAATCTCCTATTTAGTACTGATATAGATAATCTTATAATAAATATAAAAAAAAATATTATAATAACAAATCCTTCAAGTAAATTTAAATATATGTTACATATGAACATACTCATATGTTCACTTGCTACAAAATCAAATATCGACAAAAACGCACTTTATGTGTAATAATAAGCGTAATTTAGAATAAAAACCATGCAAAAAATCTTCATCTAAAATCTACTCTCAGTGTGTCGGCAGCCTCTGTCAAAGTTATGAATGAAATAACGTTTTGCAAGAGCGGATGTTGCGAGGTTGTTCTCGAATTAGGTTTAGAGCCTTATGGAGGCTGATGAATGAACCCTCCCCCCGCACGCCTCTCTCCGCTCCCCGCCTTCGGTTCAAGATCACGAGATACCAAGCTCTGTGTTGCACGGCACTGTCACAGAATCAAATATAGTAGTTATAGTAAACAATGAAGGTTCGATAACCGCAGAATGATTGTGTTTGTAGCATCATCAAGTTTTTTCGTACTTACTGTCAAACTCTTATAAATAAATAATTAAATATTCGTTGTATTAAAATTTGTGATGTACATACCTATTTGTAATCTTAATTTTACATACCCAACTATTCTAAGCAATTCTTTTTTTATGTAATATGAGAGTAATCACTTGTTTCAGAAACTTGGTTTTAAGGTATCTGTCTCCAACACTTAATGGTGTGTCTCGGTAGTATACTAGAAAGCCAGTTATTTTTGACTAGGCATGCTCCTTCTTAGGCCAGTGTCGCTAATTCGTGTGGTTATGCGCCCTGCTAGTAATGCATAGTCGTAGAGATAAAAAAAAGTTTCATATTACATAGAGTCATTTACTTACGAAACTATGAAATAATTCCTATAGAAAGTATAGATAACGTGATTACATGATATTTTTCAGTAGATATCCTAGTATCATTGCTTACTTTTAAGCCTTTTTATAACAGAGGTCAAAGTAGGGGTCAAGCAAAGTTTTTGTGAATATGATATCACCCAACGACGCCTAAGCTTGTGCTTCAAAAACCATAATAATATTTTAAAATGAGATCACCTTTTATTACTTCGGAATGCGAGTATTTGATTCTTTACATTTTCAGTATCGAATGTTTAATGTAATAAACATATCTCCGCATTGTAAGTTGAAACGTTTAAGAACAATTTATTGCTGCAATTAAATTTAAGTTGCATCCAAACATTAATCTAATCTTTTCGTCATTTTCAACATACTTTTTTTGCATAGTAGCTCAAGGTTTCGTTATTTAATCTAACCCCAGTGTGACTATTACCTAGATTTACAATTAAACCTCTTAGTTAATATATTGTTGGCTACAATGTGTGCGCGCACGCACGCGAGTGTCACTGTCAAGTTGACTCGCGTCAGTGGCAGATAGTGGAGACGCGTCGCGAGCGCGAGCCATCCTCTTCCCCTTCAACTTAACATAAAACTTCAATTTGCATAATGCATACGGAATATGTAAACTTATCTCCGACACGCCCTTGCCGGTGACACGGCCTGAGGTGTGCCAGGATAACATTATTCTCGCTGCAACGATATCCAAGTCTAAATAGATCGCATTTGCAAAGCCGCGTGTTCAGTGGAATTTTATTGTCGCGGCGAACGTATTCGACGACGGATATTATTTTTATGTTCCATCTCAGAGCGAAGGTTTATCAGCTACAAGATCACGTTTTGTGAATAAATATCGCTTATTTTGCCGTCCTTCATAGGATTATTTTGAAAACCGATATTGATTTTGGAGTCATATATTACATGATATCGCAATTATCTTCCAGTCGAACGTCTTATTCAGCGGCGCGAGGTAGGTAACTACACTCGTTTCGCGACGTATTTGGTCAGAACTTATGAAGCTGGAGATAATAAAACGTGATTTCATTTGGCACACGACGTCGAATATTATCGACGTAAAGGATCGTTAAGAGCGACCATCCGTTCCTTATTAGCCTAACACGCGCCACGAGCCCTATTTCGAATGCAAATAAAATTATAAGGCTACCATAAAGAGTATTTATTAAGACTTTATTCGAGTTTAAAAATTCGTAAGGTCTTATTCAGCGGAGTTGGGCCCACACGATCGACATGCAAAGTTTTAAAATGTCAAAATTACTGTCGAGTGCAAAACAGAAATAAGACGTAAATGGGAATGTTTGCAAAAAGGGAACACGTCGCGACGCAATCCGATCACTGTAACATTAAACTGTAGGATTAAGGGGTGCTTACCCTAGAAGGTGAAGTCAGCCAGCGGCCGCGGCCGACTCTTGCCCTGTTGTAGCTTCGCTCGGTAATCGATTCATCTTTTATGGCTATTTGATAGCTGCCATATATTCAAAGTCCTCGCTGCGCATCCGGCCGCTCTTTTTGAAACCGAACTGCTTCTAATTTCCCGGTTTTGATAAACTTTGGTGTTTATATCGTGCTAAAAGCATTCCATTTGTGCTAAAGTTACATCTAAAAAACTAAATTTTAATATCTATCCATTAATGTCCAAACTTTAATAGAAAATATATATAACCATTTAAATTGTTTTTAATCTAATATGCTCAATCGGCTTTAGTTTGAACTATTCAAGCGTAAGGTCGAGCTATAGGTATATATTGATATCTATGATCGGGCATGCTCTCTCTCGCTTTCCAATTAAGCAATTTAGATACGAGGCCGGGTTGTGACATGGCGTTACACAAATGTAAAACAAGGGCTATCGGCCGATAATTCAGTCATGTAAATAACAATAAAGTTATCAGAGAGTGCGGTGTCAGTATGGGTTTTGACAATAAAAAGCTCGTGGAGCGACCCGCCGCGACTCTCGGTATTAGGACGAATTTACGATCGCGCTCGAGATCTTACATGCTCACAGAATAACAAGAGAATGGAGTAAAAGAAGAGACTTTTGACAACAAAACGGCCTTGGCTAACTAAGGTGATCTGGGGCGATCATCGATGTTAAGCAACGGCCAATGCACTGCCATTGACGGGTTTGCTGATGACTGCCTTTTAAAAAGTGGAATTTTCAATTGAATGCTACCGTGGTTCGGATGACACGTTAAATTGAAGGTCAACACTATACTGGGTATAATGAGAAATATGTCATTTGATTACAAGCAATTAAACGTCAAGTCGAACATGTACATTTACGTTACCTCACACTTCCTAAACGTGATGTATTTGTCCGAGATTGATATAAATTGCATATTTTTACTAAATTGGTTATTAGAAATTATAAATACAATTTCATGTAATTTGTCTATGTAATCCATTCCAAAAGAGTACCTTAGGACCAATATTACTGAGATTTTGTTGTCCATCCGTAAGCCCGTCTGTTACAAGGCTGTACTTACTCGTATAAATCGTGATTACTAGGCAGTTACATTTTTCACAGATAATGTATTTTTTTATAACAACTAATACTAAAATAAAAAAAAAAACAAACAAAAAACTATTTGAGTTAGTATCTTACTCATACATGAGCCATAAAAGCGTGAGTTTTATTTTGCCTTTTTTTTAAATCCTTTTAACTATATTTAGTAAAAACGGTTATTCTGGATAAACGAGCTCCACCTTTATAATATTGCTTACGATAACTGAATTGTGATCAGTGCAAGCCCACTTAATGTTAACAAAATATCTGTAAATATTTCGAGCGTCTTTCAGTTCTATCTAATTATTTTTTTTAGGTATCAGTGGGGTGAATTAGCAAGACATTAGTTAATTTATTAAACAAACATGCTAATTGCCACTACAAGATCGATTAATCTACCTTATCACTGGAGCTTGTTAACGAAATTAAAAGAGTGTCATGCGCCCTCGCTAGTAGCTCGTCAAAGTCTTCCATTGTGCCGTAGCATAGTGGATCTCGTAGAAGTTACTGATGTCATATCCGAAGTCTTAATCGGGGACTCGATGATTGGGGAACATCCATATCGCGTCCACGAAATCTCTAGCTCACTCAAAATGCCTAAAATATAAAAAAATTAAAGAAGTTTAAAGAGTGTCACTTCTTAATTTTTATTCTTTGAGCAAAGGTTGCATCACGACACTGGTATCTGCGTCGACCCCGTGTTGTTCGCTCTGCACCTATCTTGTCGAAGATTGTCGCTTGCTCTATGGTTATTAACTCGTGAAATAATGTCTCTCTGTCCAAAATTACATTGTGATTGGATAGATCTCTGGTTCTGTTAATATATTTTACTAAGGTATTTTTTTTTTTTCATTGTTAGCTTAAAATTATGCATTACGGTGTTTTTTTTTAATTGAACGAGTTGTTTTGAGCAATATAAGAAAAACTATTACAAAATATACTAACTACTAGATTGTAATATTTATTTCTTAAGCTTTTCACGGTAAATATGAGAAATGAGCTGAACAATCAATTTTCAGAACACGCTGGAGCGCGTTGAAGTCTTTTGTCCGCAATTCAAAAACATACTCAACTTTAATTATGTTTCGTAACCCTAACACCTATTTTTTTAATGCGCTGTAATATATTTATAGATAATATTTTTTTAAAGAAAATATTTTTTGTAAGTTAGTAGTTACAGAAATCACTACAATTATTAGTGCTTGGAAGCAAATAGTAATAGTCAGGTCAATTAAATACAAATAATACATGACTATACTGAACTATATACCTATACTGAACTATTTCTAGTTCGCATTATGGTTGCTAACACAACTGATATACTACATACTTTACATAGATACATATTTAACACCCAGATCAGCCAGCCAACAAATTTGGTTCAACACAAAGATCTTGGCTGCGCCGGGAATCGAACCCGGTACCTTCTGATTGGTAGTCCAGCATGATAACCATTACGCCAACAAGGTCGTTATGTTTGACAAATACCGTCTGAAGTCAGACAGGCACAATTACCATTATCTCTACAGATAGTTTGGTACAAATGTTACATTACCCGAACACAATTGACGCGAATAAATCAATCGTGACGTTATTAGCATTCAGCGTTAATTATACGCAATTGTTTATTAGTTTGGACCGCTTTAGTCTATCGCCATTTAAATAACAGATGAAACAATAATGGCAACAAGAAAGCCTCGGACCGGTTTGATCACGTACGAGCGCTGTGTAAAGATAGGATTACATTGGTGGAGTAATGAAGTTATTTTTGTACTGAGCTAAGGTCTAATACTGATTTGTGTTTAACAAAGTAAGAGGGGAAGTTACTTTGTCCTTAATTAAAACTAAAAACTAACAACGACAACTCTATGTTCTTGTATTGTATGTAAAATGTTTTTTGTTTTGTTTACAATTAAGTTTATCTAACGTAAAGCGTAGCTAGAGTATGATTTTAATTAGTTTAATGTAGACATCTAGACAATGCTCTCTCAATAAAAGTTAGAAAAAACTATTGCTTTATCTGTATTTTTAGAAAAAACTATTGCTTTATCTGTATTTGTCCAACAAATTAATTATCTCTTGGCTCGTGCTGACGTAAACTTGTGACTAATTTGTTTTTTAAACTAAGATTTAATTATTTATTCTAGATAAAAAGTCTTATTATTCTGTAGGATATTTTCTAGAAGACTAAACATGAACTGATAACAAATTTTTGTTCGTCGACATATTAATATTTGTATTAAAGGACATAGAATAAGCAGCCCACTAACCACTGCTGGGACTCGGGGATTTCTTTCATGAGTAGAGGAATATAAGCCACCACGCTAGAGCCAAGTGCTTGACTTATTATGGTCTTAAAACATGTCAGTTTCCTCACAATGTTTTCCAATGTTTCCTTCACCGTAGAGCGAGTGCAAATCCACACATAACTCGAAACCAATTGGTGTAGGGCCGGGATCGAACCAGGGACAGTCTGATTGAAAAACAGACATTTTCTGCCGAGTCACAATCGCTTTTTATTATACGACATGAATTCTACAGTTTATGCTGCTAACTTTACTTGTTGTCAATTTTTATGTGATGTAATTTAGGTTTAAATTTTCATGCTTTTTGGGTTTGATTGAGGCATTCTAAATACTTTTACAAAGTCACCAACCTATAATTTGTAACATTATCTAGACTAATTTGTTTTGATTTTGATAAAATCTGTAAGCAAAATAGGTAATGTAAATTCCGGCACAGCTTGGAGTTGGTCTTATTACAAACCTGCTTCAGTTGCTCTAATTAACAACACACAAATCGTAGCTTGTATGCAAATGCGGAGCTCCGGGCGCTCGCGATTACTTTAGATGCTTTTTGTTGCGGTCTTGGATACTCTTACAAATAGTTTTGTTTATAGAATTTTTAAATGTTGGTTGCTTAATAAATTTATTGATAAATAATAAAATTTATCATTCATATTTTAAAATAGAATTAACAATTATGTTTATTTTCATGTCATTTTCGAAACCACCAATGGAGTTATTATCTTAAAACCATTTCTAAATTGAGGTTACCAATTAATTAATCAAGCTTTGAAAATTGTTCTCTATCATTATTATGCATGAATTATATTTGCAAACAAATCAATAGCAATTTTCTGAACAGGAATTAGACTTTGACTGATTTAATTGCTAATGTTTTGCATGCGCCGCTATTTTCTTAATTGTTTTTATGCTAGGAACAGTTACATTTTTGAATCATTATTTTTGAGATCAATTTATTTTTTAAGAAATATTACTCTTACAGTTTTGAAAGTTGTGAATCATACCGACCTATATTTTTATACAATCACTTTGATTTTGTGTAAATAAGTGCGTCGTCGTAATTAATACATGTCGTAATAAGAATATGGGATGTCGTAGAGTACTTTTTAGATAAACGTTAGATACAATAGCATAAAAAGCAACAAACAGACCATAAACTCTACTAAAGACAGCGTCTTTTCAATTACCTTACATTATCTTGCCTTAAAAATTGCCCAAAATTTCCCATCCTAGTGTGCTCTCAGCCTTTATCGTAAAATTGAATGAAAAAAAAGATAATAAAGGTATCGTGGTCGTAATTCTGGCGCGCGCGACAACACAGCACTTTTATTTTGGACGCACGTGTGCGGCCGCTGGCCGGGTCGACGCCTAATCGCGCGCAGGGGACTCCGCTTGGACCCAATGACTTTTTATATCTAATCAGATGAAATTGTATTGAAAATATTAGGTATTATTTAATTAGAGGAATATGAGTAGGTAGTTTAAATGAATAGTACCTAATAGTTAAAAAAAATAAGTAAGTAATTCCAAAAACGGTGAAGCTTACTTCGCTGTATCGGTTTTTGAACAAATAAAGTATTTAACATTTACTTAAAAATATTTGTAACGAAAGAGAAATTGTTCACTTCACACACGGCTGGTGAGCCCCATACTGAACCATTTCTAGTTCGTATTATGGTTTTTAACACAACTGATATACTACATATACATACATACATATTTGATATAGATACATATTTAACACCCAGACCGACTGCCAACAAATTTAGTTCAGCACAAAGATGTTAGCCGTGCCGGGAATCGAACCCAGAACCTTCTGATTGGCAGTCCGGCATGGTAACCATTACGCAAACGAGGTCGTCAAAACTTAGTTCGTGTGATTTAAGTTCAAAAAGATTCGGTATCGTTTACAAACTTAGTTGTCCATAAGTGTTCGCGAGGTTTTCTATTCGGGTAAAATGGTAAATGTTTCATAAAAAAACAGCAAGTTTTTAAAATAAAAAAGTCAAAATAAATGAAACAAGCCTCCGTGTGAACAATTTTTAGAGACAAGTGGAGTCCCGTGATGTGGCGCGGTCGAAGGGCGCTCTTTTATTTATGTCCAGCGGGAACATCGCGCACCTCGAGGCCGTCATCTGGTTACCTGCGCCCAGCTCATCATCATCTGCAGCCTAGTTGGGAACTATTTAAATTCGATATTAGTTGTTACAAAAAAATTCTAAAACAAAGATGCTGTGAATATTGTTATAATGGTCAAACCCGAATATAGCATTAAAATCGTATGTGTATTTGAAAGAGAGAGAGAGAGTCTGTATAAAAACCTTCCTTTCAATTTTACCTAATTGTGGAGTAAGGCTGCAATAACAAACAGTAAATTTAATTAGTAGGAAACATTATCATTTTTATACATAATTCTTGTTTTATTTAAAATTAAGCAACAAAGAAATATTTTATTTAATATAAATATTGTCCAACAATTTGCATAGGAATTTGAAATCGATGCAATCAGATAATCCCCACGGTGCAAGTAACAATTTAATATTTTGAGAATCAATGGTGAAACTAAGATGAAATCCGATATCTTAAGCCATAAACGTTAAAACTAATAGTGTAACAAGGAAACAGCGTCATATATAAATTAATTATAATTTCCATTCATGTAGCACATGAAACACTTCCCATTGAGTTTTTGAAATAAAACATTTAAATAAAGCCATCGATTTGAATAAGTATCATATTTCCACATGTACCCGCAGTTATAAAACTCAATCATAGACAAAAATGTATAACCGATTTTTATTTTTAATTGAAAATGTTGTCATGTTTGCTGACCGTTTTAAAAACATGATTTTTTATGATGCCATATAAATTCATTTTTTATATCCCAAACTTACAAAGAGTCAAAATATTTACCGAGCATTTCATTTTATTGCTGCGTTCGAAGCATTTACTTAACTTATAACAGAGCAATGTCGCAAATCTCACTCTGTAATGCTCTTTTGATTTTTCCTTATTCTTCTTTCATGGCAGGGTTAGAGCTTAGGTCAAACACCTAATTACACAGAACTAGGTTTGTCCATATTAAATGAGAACATGTTTTGCGGTAACTACCAAACTAGTGGCACAATTTAACAAAGTCGTTCAAAAATGTACCTTAACTTACTTGTATGACATTCGTACAGTGACAACGTAAAAATACTTTAAAAAAGCCAAAGCACAGAACTATTAACTTTCTACTCAGGAGCAAGCTAATGTACGAATGAAATAGCAATAAATTATGGACAAGCTAAAGACAGTCTTCAACAATGCACAAAAGAAAAAATGCATTCTTGTTTCTCTTATTATTTGAAGTGCATGAACCGCAACCCGCCGCCCCACACGTCGGCTGACGCGTTCAACAATATTTTTATTTTCATCGAGCGTAACATTGGAAGCGCATTTTTCCGGGTACGGGTCGCGAGACGAGAGGACCGTCCAGGCTGACTTGTAATTTCAAGTGTTTACCCAGCGCTCGCGCAGCGGGGCGTCTTACAACAATGCCCATATCCTTTTCACATAAAATATATGAAAAGTCCGGCTACCAGCGAGGCACGGATCGTGCGATACTGCGGCATAATACTCGCTAGCTGCCTGCCGAGAACTTTTTATGAGGGATCAAATTGATTGGTTCGGTGATAATATCACAGTCGCATATTGTGGTCGACGCCGGTGCGGTCGGCGGCAGCGGCTTCCGACGCTACCGACCGTAATGTATTCACTTCTACTTCTCACACCTGCAATATCGTTTAGAGATTCTTAGTGATACTTATGACTATTAAGTATGTGCATTTTGGTATAGACGGTAGCTAAATTTTATAGAAAGGTTCTAGGTAATTTGTAGTTCGTTGATACCATCAATCTATCATGCACCGGTACGATAATTTTCGGAGATACAACTACGTGACGCAAGGCACCTAAAATATGAAATGATTTTGTGGTATGAAATCACTTAATGTCTCACTCGGCGCGGCAGTTACCGAAACCGAAATTGAAACGAATTCGAGATACACACGATATTTATTGGACGATCGCCACGAATGATCCGCGGCCGAGCAGGACGTGCTCGACAGAAACACAAAACCACGAAGATAAAAATATATTACAAAATGAGACCCACTTTGTGTTTTGAAATTACAATCAAATAAATTACGTTTTATTACTCAATCTCGTTGGGTTTTATTAAGGTATCGGCGCTGTATGCGAGAGAATAAAAACATGGCGGGTTTACGCGAGCGACACAATGTTTCAAGTTATCTGCGATGCTCTACATGGCCCTCGAATTTCCCGAGATAAGCCATCACGCACTGATTATGTTTATTTCACGCTACATGCACTATGAACGTTCTTTATTTTCAACAACTTCTTCACTATTGTCCAATCACACGCGCCATCAAAATCAGTTAAATTATTATTCTGGTATTACCAAAATTGAAATACCAAAAAGTAGCAGGTTTTTGTAAGTGACCATTTCTGTGGGATTATTATCTAATCCTTTGCAAATAATTCCATATCAACATTTAAATATGTTTCTTTATCATTATTATTTTGGTTTGGTCCTGTTTATAAATTGCTTATAACATACCACGAAAGAGTTTAAAATAGACGTTAAGTAATCTTGCTACGCTAATGTTTTGCAAAACGACTTATTAAGTATTTTGTTGGTGGTAACTAATGTCTCTACAATACATACATACATATATAGTATACATATGTTTATCAGAAAGTTTTCGTGAATATGACCAAAACTGGTCCAGTTATTTTTGAAATATGAAGTTATAAAGTTTTAGTAAGACCAAAAAAACAAAGTCAAAGTTATTATTCGTAAAATTTAAATTTACCTTATAAATATTTTATGTAACATTAAAATTAGTTAACTTAAAAGTAAAGTTTTTTTAGTTATTATAAACGCAAATGTTTGCGAGGGCTAATGTTCATAGAAATACTATATAGTTTTATTTTCGATATTTAATCTTTTATGTATTTACTGTGTCTGAGAATATATGATCATGATTATTACTCGCACCACTTTATTTTCAAATATTTTTCTTGCATATGTTTGGGATGAAATAAATTGAATACCGACATGTGTAGACAAGCGAGGGCATCGTTGTTGATAAATGCTGATTGCTAAAGTACAGCTGACTGTATAAGTAATGTGCCACCAGGATGTTTCCGTCATAACCGGTCCTAGAACAATGTTTACTGATATTCCGCATACACTCATTATCTTTCCAAAAAATAAACTACAGTATAACTCTTGATTTAGTAAAAAAAACCTTATAAATGTTTGCTACCTGTTACTCATTTTTTTAGTTTTATACTAAACCATATTTAGTTTGTATTTTGGTTTCTAACACAAGTGATATACTACATATACATACCTACATAAGTACTTTATATCGATACATATTTAACACCCAGACCGACAGCCAACAAATCACAAAGTCACAAAGATGATGGCCGTGGCTGGAATCGAAGCCTGGATCTGTTTGGTAGTTCGGTATGGTAACCAGCACGCTAACGCGGTCATCAAATATTCTACATTTTATTTATGTAAGTGAGAGGACATGAAATTTGAAATATTTTCTTTCTTGACTCAAGCTATACTTTCAATTGACTTGAAAACAGTTTTTATGTTGGCTTTTTGATTTGGTTCTTTTCACGAAGGCATGACGTAAAAGCCAAATAATATTTTATAATAGAAAAGTTATTTTTTCCATGATACGAGTAAGGTCAATATAATTATTATTATAGATACGAATGTAACCTGTTCTAGACAAATTGTCGTTCGTTGACATTAAATGCTGTGAGGCCGTGTTGATAAGCTGTCAGGACGGCAAATCTGTGAGCTAAAGCGGATAAAACAACAATCCGTGCTACTACATACATGTAGTATTAGTTAAATATTATTATGAGAACACATAATAATATTTAACTAATACCACAATGTTGCTGAGCTTTTACAAAACGAGTACTTTTTATGGACTGACACAGCACAAAATTTATATAGTCGCGATTTTAGATTTTTTTCTAGTTCATAGTTACTTGTATTTATAATATTTATTATATTTAATATCAAGAATACTAGACCAGAGTAACATACGAGTAAGTATTCTATGTAACCGTATCTGCATATAAATCATAGCTACTGATAAAAATTATGTATCTGTAAATTTCTGTAGGATATTTTATATGACATTATTGATTAATGTTAAAACATATTAATCATAGCTTTCAGACTTACAATGGTTTACTTATTACAAATACTCAATATATTCTATTATTTAATACATTCTACAACATTCATAAATACAAATTAGTTATTATTAATTACATGTCAAAAATAATAAAATTAAATAAGTTATACAATAACTTCTAAGTTAACTTCTAATTCGTCTGTAAAGAGGTTTTATACTGCTAGCTTAGTGCGCTGGCTGTTCAGGCTCAAGGAAACGTATTTATCATCGTCACCTCGGCGGCGACTCGTAATTGTGCGCCATATTGTTGCACTGAGTTATGATCTTCCAGCAAATCTCTTCCGCCGCTCCATGTATGCATTACTAACCGACTCGACCACTAGGAAGGGTTGTAGGTAGGAAGGGATTTATTTTGTAAGTCTCTGCATTAACTGACCAATTTTGCTCTCGTAATCTATCTGTATGTATGTTGTTTCTCGCTAGAAGCAGTAATTTTATAAAATATCTGGATGAAACCTGATGGTACAACTAGTTAGTAGATTTTTTTTAGACAGCGGTTTTTGAGTTGTGCGTTGGTTCCCACAAAAAGGGCGACATTTACTGCTACGCTATTAACTGGTCAACTTCAATAATATTTAGCAGATTGATTAATCCCATATTTTAAAGAGATGTGCCGACTACGACTTTGGCCAACATGCCGACCAATTGGCTGTAAAGAAGCCGACTAATCGGCAGACTAGACGACCAGACCAGGCTAGGAAGTCATATATACATCAACATTTAAAAAAGTTAGTGAATTACCAATTTAGAGTTCTAAATTGGTCAAGTCGAATGTGATCTGAGGTCATAAAGTTTTAAACATTATTATAAGAAATCGTATTTGCCGTGTCTATTGTTCGAAAAACCATTATAAATTGCTTTACTTGACTCCACACAAGACCACAAGTAGTAAGAATTTCACTGGAACGTTACCCCACGCAGCTCGAGTAGACAAAAATCACATCGACTCTCATATATTTAAGCTGTCAACAAGACAGTGGACAATACAAGGTAGTAAGAAACGCGGCGCGCGCATCTCGCGTTCAGAGCTAGGGATACTTATGCAAAGGACACATCGAGCTACTATTTACATGTGTATGTTGTAGCTATAGGCGTGCACGTTATATACTGAGGCACTGAATAGGCTGTATACTGGGGTTAGTGAATTTTAATAGAAAATTGTATGAACAAAATATTCCTACATATTTGTGCGCTGTCATTTAATAATATTCTAACCTGTTGATAACAATGGGTGATTTTTTATACTCACACTAAGTTTATCAGAAAAATACCTTATTGATTTACAAATAATATTAAGGTTTTATTGATTTACAAATAACTCTAGTGTTTAGCACCTAAAATAAAAAAAAGGAATAATTTGGTTGTAAGTAAAATAAGAATATTCAATTAGTTATGTTTTATTTATAAGTGTTTAACGCTAAGTGGTACGCTTGTTATCATTTTGCGTAATTATCTAGGCACAACTATTTCTGTCATGAATTCAATTAGTATAGTTTCTCCGAATAATAGCTCTCGAGAACATAATTTCTCGGAATATCTATCGTACCGAAAATGTACCTTATATTTTAACAATCTTTTGATTTTAGGCATATTTACAAAAGGTTTTTGTAAAAATAGCCTTTAATCTCTCTGCTGAGTAAATCAACCAACAAAAGCTGCTGCTCTCCTTTTTCTCGATATTACAAAATATCAATTGAATAGTTTAAAACTCCATATACCGACGACGGAGATACCATTTTGGCACGATAAGTAATTAAGATTGTTACTTCATATCATTTTATTGTTTTGAACCTATTATTTGCCCTTTTATCTATATAAAGTATCACCAAGGATTGTTTGTAATTACGGCTTTTATATAGTACCAACATACATAGGGATTAAATTTGGACAATTAATGCGATTCGCTCGCTGGGTGAAACCTAAAAATATTATAAAAAACACACAGTACAAAGGACTTGATACATCTAATTTTGCACATAAGGTGAGTTAAATTTCTTTCAGATAGTCTTTACAGTTTATTTGATAAATCTCACCACAATTTGAGTGGTCGAAAGCTCAACCCTACAGCATCGACCGGGTAAGCAAGTATCAAGAGGCCGCGTTCCACAGTGCGATTTGTCGTCGTATTTGCGCGTCGCAGCCCCGTCCATATGACGCCTTATCTCCTCTCGCCTCTCGACAGCCTCTCCAGATCCTACCTGCTTGCCACCGGACATTTCTCACAGAAACAATGAGCGTTTAAGCTTTATTATGACAACAAATCTACGAGAGACGTGCCTCGCTAGGACTTTTTATGGGCACGCATTTTAAACTTGTATTTGGAGACGGTCGAGTGTTTGCTTTGCACGAATCGTTGATTTAAATGGGTGTTGAGTAAAGTTTTCATTTCTTTTCATAAAGATTGATTTAGGATGTTGTTTTTTTATGGAGATAGTCTGGCATTTGATTTAATTATATTCTTCTTAAGATCGTTTAAATGATTGTAATATATTGTCTTTCCCTATATTAAAGCAAGGTAAACTGCTATATGAACAGTTTGAAAAGATGTGTGAACATCGCTTAGACCGTGGTCCCACTGTACTTTTTCCACCTCTAAGTTGTATTCCAGTACCGACCGCCTGAAGCGAAGCATCGCAACCTGTAATAATGTTACTCCGGCGACGGTATCGCGCCGACAGATCGCCCAAATCAATTTTAAACAAACTCTGGCCACCACCTACAATTATTATCGAACAATGCGTGGCCACTAAACGTAGCCACAGCTTAACACATAGTTACTAGGTAAGTATCGGTCCAGTGTTAGAGGTCAGACGTAATGGACGGTTCTTTCCGTATCGCACGAGATGCAATCGCGATGATTTGTCGATTGTATACAACTTAAATATTGATATTAATATTCATAAACGATTTTATCTATTTTTCTAGCTCGTGTGTGAATGAACTCATCTGTTGTCAATGTTTGGTATATACATATATGTATAGTATCTTTAATAACTATTTTAGATTCACATACTTCTCTTCCGATGTCCGCACGGGTTCAAACAAGAATTATATATAGAGGGTCATGTCTGAAAAACACGTCTATAAAGTCATCAAATTTTATACTACGGGCATAAAATTTTTAGATCTTAATTTTGCTACCGCACAGTTTACACGAAACGTCGGTGTTAGTAGATTTATCGGCACCGAGCGAACGGCAGCGCCAGGGTTTTACGTCGGCTACGGTAAAATTAAAATTGATGATCATGTAAACTTTATTAGTGGTAGCATAAAAACGTTGAGTAAATCAAAGAGTCGGTACGCAATATATTGCGTGGCTCGATCTAGTGTAGGGACCCCGTTAACACTTTATTGCTTTTCATACTTCTTGCACCATTCCGAGAAAGTAAATTACTCGTCGGGATCGTAAAATTAATGCCGCATACGGTAATACGAGTACTTCGACATGTCACTGTCAATTTTTATGATGCACTCACTCGGTATCGGACGGATTTGAAACTAGCGCAGGAGATATTCCTCCAATAAACCCACGCATTTATTACCTACCAGGTTCTATCATTAATTCCCGTAAAGTGGGCTAAAATTAAATTTATCTACAAATCAATTTTATGAAACATTTTCACGTTCTCCTTGGAACCTAGACGAGATCTCAGAATGAGTAGGCTGAGACCTAAGCCCACTGAATTTCAATAACAAATTACGATTTCAAGTAAACACTTAATGAAGCCTTTTAGATAAAATAGTTCTCAGAAAACTGTGAAGTGAAATCTTAAAGAAAACTATTTAAAAGTCTTTAGTCTTTTTTTAATTTAATAATCTTTTTAGGAGCTTGGATGTACTTGGTGAGGAGTTGGAGGAGTGGCGAAAATGCACAATACGCCTCCTGCGGGTTGTCAGTACTGGTCTGACCGCCCCATCATAGAATAGAATAGAATACGAAAATGACGACCTCGTTAGCGTAAAGGTTACCATGCCGGTCTGCTAATCAGAAGGTTCCGGGTTCGATTCCCGGCCCGGTCAACATGTGCTTAACTAAATTTGTTGGCTGGGGGTCTGGGTGTTAAATATGTATTTATATATAATATGTATGTATGTATATGTAGTATATCAGTTGTGTTAGCAACCATAATACGAGCTAGAAATGGTTCAGTATGGGGCTAACCAGCCGTGTGTGAATGTGTCCTAATATTTTTTATTTATTTTTATAATAAAATAGCCTTTAAATCTCACACTCTACACTTAACATCTAGAAAAACAATCGTCTACTTCATGGTAAATTCAATAGTACCAAATACTCGTATATACAAATATGTATGTTGTTATTGGATACAAATTTGTTACCATTTTCAAATATGTCAAGTGCTTGCGCAAAAAATATGTAGGTAACACCTATGATATAAAGTAGTTGAAATTGTTATTGAATATTAACGAGAATGGTAATGTTTAGTATCATATGATTAAGTATGAAAGGCTTTGTAACCGGGAGGTGAATCTAGGATGTACTATTAGAGCTCTCTGTAGCTCGGAAAAATTGAGACATTATGTTTGTTCATGCATATTTAACTGCAAAAACTTTAAACAAAGAATACTTCGTAAGGCCTGGATTGAGTCTTTACTATCCACCATTGAATGGATTCGAATTAGTACACCGGACATCTTACCTAATAATTTGCAGACGAGCAAAAATTAACAGTCTTAAAAATTGTATTCTGTCATCGTGATTAAACAATGGCGTACGTATATATTTTTTTTATTTCGTGACTTACTTCTTTAACTTTTCTAATACCGAATTAAAAGAAATTCTATTCAACACAAAGTTCTAATAAAGCAAGCCTGAAATCTAGAGTAGCTTTTCACTCTGCATGTTGTAAGCTTTTACAGGTATCAAAGGCAGCGATAAAGGCGCATACAGATCGAACAGCCATCCTTCAAGCCTGCAGATTACTCCATGAAAGCTCACGAGGGAATCATTACGAGTCGGCACCTGCAATCAATTCACCCGTAATTAACACATTCGAATACAAAACATGTTTTAATCTGCAAGTGTATTTCAGCTTTAACGAGGCAAGGTAAATTATGGACACGAGTGAATTGAAATACTAGAATCAGTCATATATACAGTGAAATGTTATAAATGGTTTTGATTCTTTTATTGTTTTTTTTTACTATAACATATCCTCTATTAGTCATGTCAATTGTTGCTCTTTATGCATGCTTTTTTATTCAATATGTGCCGTGCTCTTTTTCTATTTTGTTTCAAAGGGTCTATTTTTCTGTTTTTCTCGTTGGTTCCATGACGGGGTTTGATGGTGGGATCCCAGAAAATTCAAGAGCAGGACCCAAATTTTATGGAGACGAAATTTTGTGATTCATATATTACCTAAAACTGTACATACACCTATTTGAGTTTATCAATATAGTTAAATAGTTAATTATATATTTATGTTTGGTTTATCATATCTCATGTTGTTGGCCTGATGATGGAAAGTACAAACTTACAACAGAGTACTTATTTATTACATAGTATTATTAAATAAATAAATAAATAAATATTAGGACACATTCACACACGGCTGGTTAGCCCCATACTGAACCATTTCTAGCTCGTATTATGGTCGCTAACACAACTGATATACTACATATACATATTATACATACATATTATATATAAATACATATTTAACACCCAGACCCACAGCCAACAAATTTAGTTAGGCACAAAGATGTTGACCGGGCCGGGAATCGAACCCGGAACCTTCTGATTAGCAGACCGGCATGGTAACCGTTGCGCTAACGAGGTCGTCGATATTGTCGCAATCACAACTTCCTATTTTAGTACTGCTAAAGTACCCTCAGGACGTTATTCAATCTTCTGTAACAAAACACTCCCTTTACTCCGTAGAGATAAATAAGCTTGGACTAATGATTTACAAATGAATACAAGTCGGTTAGTTAAATACTGGCTTGTCGCCAAGATAATTCAATTCGGGCTGTAATATAATTTATATATATGGTTTATTACAGGCAAGCAAGTACATTTGCCTGAAGCTTGGTAAGCAACTGGAACTGGGATCTACGAGTATGCGTTACTGTCGGAAATGGCTACATAGTATAAAGTATTAGCACTTAAGAGCAGCGGATTCAATCTCTTTATTAGGTAAAAACTTACATTACCATACGTGAATAAAGCTTTCCTATGAAAATAACTAGCTACTATGTGCTTAAATAATTTATGAAACATGTTATTTTGAACAAAATTATGTGACAATATTGAACAAAAGGATGTTGAATAGTAGTAAAAATGTTTTTTTTTTATTTTTTCAAACGTATCTCTTATTATTTATTCAAATGAATCTTAACGGAAATCAGAGCAATATATATATGAGAAAGATAAATGTAATACATGATAAGGTTTCTATGTACTCGAGTACTGAAATAATTTATTAAAGCAAGATATCATTGCTCATAAGATGAATGTTCTACCATCGACGATTACAGAAAATGTTCTTTCTGTCCTAAGGGCGATTATAAAATTATTAAAACTGCTTCATACATCAAGTAATGGTTTCATACGGTAGCAGTCAGCAGCTTATTTAACGATATCCTGATCAAAATAAGGCTGTGTAATCTTCATAGTTTGCTTCTTTTATTGCAGTAAGGTTGAAAGTCAGAACAAGACAAAATGTATAAGTTATAAATATTTTTAATATATACTCTAAGTATATTGTGAAGCATCTAAAACACCTATTAGACACTTTACTTATCCAAACATCTCCACTTATTTCTAACTTTTCGACGATATTCTTTGCAACTAATTAACTTTAAAACAAACTAATAAAAAACTAGCAATTTTAGCAAGTTCACTTGATTCTAGCACCTCATAAAACTCCCATGTACTCGTTAAAAACTGTAATAGCTTCCTAAAGACGTTAACCCTAATCAGCAGAATGACGACCATTACTCTGCTGCCGCTCGATTGATAAATTCGTTCTGGACATGCAACCGGTGCTTGGTGACACTTCGCCTCGGCTTCAGGCAAACGAACAAACTTGCAGACATGTATAAATAAGTGCTTGGACTTACTTATACCGATGTAATAGATATATTACTTAGTAAGGTATAAAGCCCAAAGGAACATATTAGATATAAGGAAATACAAATATACACCCCTTTCATATAGAAAATAAAACCATCATTCATTCAATATTTAAGAGCTGGGCTCTTGTCTGTGGAGTTTTTTCCAGGTAGTTCTGTCTTCGGCCAAATCCTTGACCTCCCTATACGACATGACTTTCGCCTTCTCCTTTATTTGGTCTAAATATGATCTTCTAGGTCTTCTTCTTTCCTTCTACGATATTTTTAATGAAATTGTCATGTCGTATAAGGCGGCCAACCATCTTTCCTCTTCTGTTGTCTATTGTATTTATTATGGTTCTTGGTTCTTGTACTAGGCAGAGTAACTCTTCATTAGTTTTTTTTTCTTTCCAACTTATTCTTTCCATTCTTCTCCAACACCACATTTCAAATGCCTCTATTCTTTGTCTATCTCTTTGGGTCATGGTCCAAGCCTCACTTCCAAATAAGGCGATGCTCCAGATATATGTTTTTATTAGTTTTTATTATCTTATATGTTTTAAATAAAACCGATAAATTTTATTTTTTCTAATACAAAAATAAGGAATCCGATAAAATTTTTGGTAATAACAAAAATAATCTAAACGTTCTGGCCTATAATCAAAGGACAGCGTGCTCGCAATTCTGGCAGCATTACTACGATGGATGCTAATTGTGAATCGTTGAGCCGAAGGTATGCTCCGGCATTTTCGATTCAAGTGCCTAGAATGTTACGTACATAAGATAAACACTGCTAGGTAAGTTAAGAATGGATAAAATAATCAAATATGACAAATTCTCCGATGCTCTTATATTCAAGACATCATTTGGCAATTTACTAAAAATGGACATTTAAAAGAGCTTATTCTGAAATTCAGAAAGATATTAATGTCGCTTCAACAGAATGAATACTCCCACTTCAAGTCTCCGGCTATCAATTAAATGTTTCTTTTATTGCACAACAAGCTACTCCAATTGAAATTAACTCGTAATTGCTTATAAATAAAATAGCCATAAAATTACTTATAATGTCAAGTGCGCCAATAACTCTAACGCCACGCATGTCGTTTCAATTAACGGAAATGGTTTAATTAATACGCTTATAACTGACAGTTATCTTCTTACCTAAATTAAAAATACCTACTTATCGACTCTACTGCTTGTAGGTACGCATATACAAGAAAGAAAAGTAGAGTTAAACCATAAAATATTGTGTGTTCTTTAGAAAACATCATTAAAAACTAGCTGCCAGTAAGCAAGCCCATAAACGATCCAACAAGTAACTCGATGTCAGATTAAACACAAATATTTACACGTGTACAAAGGCAGAGAGATAAAGGTTCAACCTTTTACAAGCAATTTGAGGTTATTTATCATGTTGAATGGCGCGCCGCGGTCCGGTTGGTTTTTGGTGCAGCTTCTTTATACAGAAGCCATTATAAGTATCAATTTCATATCATAGATCATAAACACATTTATTTTGTGAGAGGTTCGGCGGCCGGGTTGCGGGGGGTCTTGGAGCCCCTCCATTCATCTGCACTCGCTTTTTATTGTAAGCGTATGTCACAGTTTCGTGGAGCTGCCTAAACGTAAGGCGCCATAAATAAACAGAACACTAGTTTCTGAACTGCGGGTATTTAATGTGAACACCATATATCAAATGTACCATGTTGTAGCCTAATCTCCGGTTTATGATTGCCGTAAATTTAAATTTGATTTTTTATAACTTATTTATATATTAAAAATCAAAGTATTGTGACACAAGTGTTTAATTTCTAATAATATTCTAAGTATTTGTATAATATAGAATAGACCGTGAGTATGTGTTTTTAATAATAATCAAGTAAACTAAACTGTAAGTTTGATGGGGCAGGTATACCGTAGGTTCTGTTGAATCTGATACAAAGTATACGTAACACTTAATACTGTGCAGACAGGATTTAATTTCATTATAATACATTCGAGATGTCATGGAATTCATGACCACTAGGGCCAGTGTTACACTCTAATATGTTATGTTATATGTCATAATATGGTGTGTATCAAGCATTAAGTAAAGCATAAACATAAATCGCTACTTTCTCCTCGTCTATCCTTTTTATAGACCACTTATTTTCAATGGTATTTGCCGGGCACGTTCCACAGTTAAACTTGTACTCAAGAAACGCGCTCAATCGTAATAAAATGTTAATAAAGTGCGTAAATCAAGATAATGTCAATAGTTAGGAGAGTTACACGACAAAACAGTCTCAAGCGAGGTGAGGAAATTACCTCACGTATGGAGAAGACATTATTCTTCTTGTCTTTCCTCAAGCCAAGTCATCGAGTTCCATGCAATAGAGAACTCTATAGCCGAGCTTTAACTTTCAAAAACAACATCGATGTAATAAAGTAAAACACGTTCATACAACTTTATTAAAATTGTAGAGATTATTTCCTAGCGACAATATAAGAAAAGGCTGACTCGGGTTTATCTCGATGGCACAGAACTCTCGAGAGCCAGAGCACAAAGCATTATGAGCGCGCCGCGCCGGATTAGCGAAGTTCAAAATGTCACGGAATACGAGACCATTCAAAACATAAACCGCATTAACGATTGGTATTAGTGCAGTAACGATACATAAATATGTCGTATATTGTTGTACGCTCGTGGTGGATGCCACACACGAACAACTCCAGTGAAATGGATGACTGTCAAAAGAGAGATGGTTGTACGGTTGTGATACTTTGATTGTGATATTAAAAGAAGCAAGGTACCACAGAAATATTATTTCCTTTAATACAATGTACTTGTAGTGGGTCGTCCGGCAGCGAGATGGGTTGGTGACATCATTAAATTCGCAGGTCCTACCTTGACGAGGACTGCACAAAATCGACGCAGGTGGCAAATGCAGAGGGAGACCTAGGAGCAGTGGGATAACAAGGGCTGCGAATGATGATGATGATACAGTGTACTCGTAAGTGAACGTTTATAAAAGTTTACATAGGGTTCTTAGTAATTGTAGTACCAAGACAGTCTAGACTGTCTTAGGACTATGACTCTATGGATGTTAGAGCGATGGGCCCGAACATGAGGTCGGTCGGCCGGTGTGCGCCGGCGCCTCTCGCCCAGCGCCGCCGAGTGCGTCTAATGCAATTCGATGCGGGATTTTACTATCTAATATTATAAACCACACCTCGGCGTTAAAAAGATAATAGCCGACAATCTATGCTAACAACTTCAGTATTTTTTTACAAATGGACGGCATCGTAAAAGATATCGAATAAAAGCTAGGTGGGTTCGATACCATAGACGATTTATTGACAGTCATATAATTTGCAGTTGGTCACAAAAATCTATTTGTACTTGTACTTATGTAATCGTAAAAAAGAATGGGAATAACAGACAGAATGGTTCAATCGGTGAAAACTACATAGACCTTGTAACTTTTCAAATTAAGCTAATATAATGTTTTTAGATTTTTAGTGATCGGTAATATGCATTGTAAATATATATAATGAGTTATTTAAATTATTAAACTGAATAAATTTTAACAATATTTCTAGCGTCAAAAAAACATCAAAATCTAAAAACACTGTTTCAAGGCTTTAAAAATGTTATGACTACTGATAGTATCATAGATAAGTTAAATAACTCGGACCAAATCATTAAACATGAAACCCTATCAATCCTTAAACATCAATAAAAGTTTGAACATCGATATAATTTCAAATGTAATCTTTTAAATTTAAAACATTCTTATCTTCTTATTTATATCGATGTACACATTAAATCACTCATGAATTTAAAGCATTTTATTGTCATTTCGAAGTGAAAACAATATAAATGTATTTTATGTCACGGGTGATTTATATTTTATAGGTGAGATGTGATTTATTACGAGCTGATTTAATACAATCTTGGGCAGCGTCGGTCGTGGATGTTTGTTGCCGCCTGTCAGCGGACGGTTCGTCGCTTCTCCGAGATTCATATCCTCCAAGCTCGCTCCACGACACAAACAACTATGTATCTTGAGACGTTTTACATTCTTCGAATAAACTAAGTTTTACATGTGAAAATATCGACTTACCATCATTTTATTGTATTTATTTCCGTGCCATAAGTCTACTTCTATGACAATAATACTATTGTTGTGTTGTAGTTCCTACATCTATCCGTATTATTACAACACTATTGTCGTGGCTCAGTAAGCTAAACTAGACAGGTTAAACATAATTCAAGTCGTAATTCTTAACAAAAATAAACTTCAGTCTATTCTAAAGATTTACCAACTTCGAGACACAATGAGTGAAGCGTCGTTTTGTATTTATATTTACATTTACTGCCTCTTCCCATCGATATCCCTCGAGGTAAATCTTGGTATCGTGTAAGCCTCTAACCATCCTCACCCGCACCAGTAGAACGAAGGCTGTCGCGTTCAGTTGTTCAATTCAAATCATATAAATGAGATTAGAGACGCACCGACATTCCAATCCGCGAGTTTTCTCGAGTTGAAACGCTCGTTCTCGGAGGCTGGCGTTTCAATTATTTGACGTATATGCGAATTAGGTTTTATCAGATGTAATAAAATGCACGCACGCGAGGGCGCGGGGAGGCGCGCCGCTAGATGTGAGATACCGCGAGCCGCGACTCCGGTGGCCGCTACTTGTCTTACGATAAACTTATCTTTACAATCGATCCTCCCGATAAAAAGTAAAACACCGATACCTTAGATCTCGGACGGTTGACGCGCTGCGAACCAATAACATTTTCAATTTATCGACGCAGCTATCCGCATTTGCATCTGTATAGGAGTGATACATTTTGTTACCGTATTATTAGCATTCCGGCGCCACTTGTGTATTCAAATCTGATGCATTTTTGTAGTGAATCATTTATGTGGTCGAAGGCATCAATAGGAACGCAAATTTTTGACTGACATCGAATTTAGATGAATTTAGAATAGTCAACATAAACTTCCGGGCCTGGATAATCAATAGCGTATCATACGACATCATTGAATTACTGGGCGATAAAATATGTTCAGAAACTCTAGCTTGGATCATTGTTATTGTAAATCTACATCGAGAGATGTAGTACATAGTGGTTGGTAGGTTTCAGTGTCGTGATTGAGTAATAGCTTTACAAGACTAGGTGGGTATAATGATGCATTGTTCGGATGACCGGTGACGCGGACGTCCTACATGTGAGCTCGAGTAGCAAGCACAGGTCATTGCTTGTGAGAAACACGCGTGCATGAAATGTCAAGGCTCGGCTTAGACCCGTTCTAGGATTAATGAACTAAACAATTCTGTGCGACATCAGATAACATTGACACCTTTAAACAACTAAGTTCATAGCTTTGCCTGTATAGAAGTTTCATTTTCAACTACAGTTATGTTATAAAAAAAATCAACCTTGTATGTATAGATATATAGGTACGCCATCTTTCGAGGAAGGATTGAAATTTGACTAGGCGTTTAATAAAACTCAACTCAACCTACTTTGTTGCTACAAAGTTTTAACGAGTTTACATCCAATGTTTGTTCAAAGGAAGCCCTTTGTAGATATTATGTTTCAATGGAGAATAAGCATTGTAAGTGGTTTGATTCAGAGATGTGCGGCTTTGTTCGCGATACGCCTTGTGTTTAATCAGAGTTGTTCAATGGAGTTCACGAGAATGAATGAAGCAATCTCGCCAGCAGTTAACGTTATTCATAATGTTTCTGTACCACGAGCAAGGCATGAAGAGGTCGTTAAGAGGCAGGCGCAGCTTCTGTTCGACAATTAGGTAAGTGCGCGCGCGCTCGAAAAGACAACGTCCTTATCGCAAACTAGTAGTCGCATATCGCGGCACAATCTCACGAAAACACCATTCTCGACTGCACCTGTCATAAACGAGTTCAACGGCCCGCTTAACTTTCAATTAGCCACGAAATGGTAGGTTTTAACAAACGTTAGATAAGTAAACAAACGTGATCCTCGGGCTATTTGGTTATGGCGGACTCTCATCAATAATGGTTCGGAGGCGATAATATCGCGGACGCGTGTCTCGCGTGGAGGAACCTCCAACACCGTTATTAACCTCGCGATACTCATCTCCAGAGAGAGATCATTTAGTGATACGCTTTATATTAAATTACTCGGTCGTGCGTTGATAAAATATCCCTGGTATTCTATTACCGAAAGCGAGATAAACGCGGCCGGAGGTATTAACAACTGGGAATTATAAAAATATGTAGATGGAAAAATTATAAATGCCGCGACGCCGCGCATTATGAGATAACGAAAATGACGTAGTCAATAACACGAGAGAGTTTACACTGGCCGCGTAAGTGGTGCGTATGCGATGAGATTGTTAATGTTAATGGATGCACTAAGAATAAGAACGCAATGTGTCAAGTCGCGTGTTGATATGGGATCGAGCGTCGCATGCGCAGAAGCTGGGACGAGTAGCGCGTGCGTTAATATTCATTCCCTTTACCTTGCTCACTTTTTACCGCATCTGACTGCGTTCTCGTGTCGTCACTTGTTATTTACTGTCACATTCACTCTGTTTATTGCGCGTATACGTCTTCATCACGCACCGGCTCTCTGCACGCTGCTGCCGATGGTAATCTCGACCTGTCCAAATAATTTAATTCAAAATCATTTATCACACTATTACAGCTAGCACGTTAACGCAGATACCATCATTGTGCTTTCTCACTCCTTTAAATGTATTCACTCCCATCACGATGCGTAAGACTTACAAAGCGAACGTTATCTCTGGAGTTTCCGCAATTGCTGTATATTTCTCTCACTGCAATGCGTATTTGTCTCCGCTCGACTTCTCGTTTAAGATCTGATTAGTTAGCAGTGTTAACGAGCAAACTGGCATAGTTTGCGTTCACTTCATCGTTTACTACTAAAATGTATGGTAACCTGAAACTTGTCGTTTATCACCGAGCTAAGATTAGCTTTAGTATTCATACCTAAGAAACCTTTCACTCGGCATTAATTGTTGGTTCATTTTGCCCGTGATAATGTTTGTTTAACTGCATTTATTTTTCTCGCAAATGAACAGTTTATCGGCTAATACCGCGCATTAAGCCGGCAGAATGCGGCCGGGGCCGGCAGTAGCCGCGCCGGCGCAGGCACGCTATTTAGTAATTTAAACATCGATGTAATTTAAATTAACGTCCCTCAATTTATCTTTACTTCGCGGCTTACATAAAGTCTTAATAAATCGATGCAGCTCACTTATCCCTCAAGCTTCTTACTTTGTAACGGCTCGTGATATGATGCGACCCGACACTACAAAATTTTATATTAGATGTCTCCATTAATTTATAAATTACGTAGACGTTAACGGAGATACATCGATACCTACTTTGTAAACGTTACCAAGTCATGACTGTTTCCAATGAATAATGAATACAGAGTCAATTTGTAGGGCGGCATCTTTAATATAGATGAAACATTAAATCAAGTAAAACTAACTGACATTTATTGCTTTTGCGCATTAAAATTCATGTAATCACTATCGAGACATAAGAATTAAACGGCATTAAAATTACTTCCATTAAGGTCTCATTAATTTCCTAATCTACGCTCTGGGGCACGTACCATCGGTGTTTGATTTACAATGAGCCGGCGGCCGAGGACAGGCGTCTCACAATGCACCTACGGGAATAATTTACTCCTCTCACAATACTTCTAATTAAGATCATTCGTGAGCGCAATGAAGCTAAAGCTAGGGTCTGTGTGCTCACTGCACAAACTGGACGTTATAAATAACTCAAATCGTAACTCACGCCTTTTTGGAGTATTCGGAGCGACGCAACCTGCCGTGGCTTTCCCAATTTGGACTTTTGTACTAATGTGGTAAGAGTCAACGCCTGGTCAGAGTTTAATATGAGAAGTTCAAGTCGTGTAGCATTGTTACAGAACTAAATAAACCATGAGTACTAGCACACCGCATTCATTTGTTGCTTCAGGGTGAATACGCACGACTAGACTTTAAGGTAAATCCATGCATGAGCTCTTTCATTTAGTTAAATTATGAGCCGGCATTACTTTATATTCATGCGCTTTCTATAAATAACAAGAGAAGAAAATTCAATTATCATTTACAGACTCTAATTGTCATGCAATGTTTTGAGTTATGTTTTTGGGTTATTCATTTCAGTTTTGTTATGTGTGTTAAAGGAAACAACATAGTTGTGATTGGTCTTCTGCTATAGCTATAGAATAGGATGCTAACAGGTAAAAAGTAAATAAATATTGTCTTTATTTCCTGTTCTGACTATAATAGTAGATAAGTAGGAAGTTAGAAGCCATCCGGAATGTAAGTAACCACTTAACATCGCTGTCTTCACTCATTACTCAAGGAGTTATCTGTAACTAGAGTCAGTATCTTAGGTTATGTAGAATCATATCTGGGTGCTTTTGTGAGCCAGATGACTCGTCAAAGTGTATATCCCGGCATTTGTCTAAGTACAGCTGATATTAAGCTTTCTGACTTAGCTTTGAGGTAACTTGAACACTTCTGACATAGCTTGACCAATAAGCTAACTCAATAGGGCTAGTAATTTTTTTTTATAAATATATTTGAAAGAAAGTGTACCTACATAAGTTCTTATGTCCACATGATACCTTAAGGTTACTGTTACGCTGTAGGGAGCACTACGCCATGCTATAGGCCTACCAGAAGCCTGTACCGCAGGGCCATAGGAATTCCCTCTTCATTTGAGAACGCAAACAAACACATACACTTTAATAATGCGTCTTAATTATATGATCTCGTGTATCCATTCGAGCTACTCGTAGTGCTACACTCGTAAGCTTCGGATGGAGCTTGTCTAGTCTGGTATGTCTGGTCTGAACTCTCAAGGAGTTTTTTTTTCACATGACTGGTTAGCCTCATGCTAAACCATTTCTTGTTTTTATTATGGTTGCTCAAACAACTGATATACTACATATACATACATACATATTTTATATAGATACATATTTAACACCCTGACTAACAGCCAACAAATTTAGTTCAGCACAAAGATGTTGGCCGTACTGGGAATCGAATCCGAAACCATCTGATTGGCAGTCCGACATGGTAACCATTACGCCAACAAGGTCGTCAAACGAACAACGAGGTCGTCAGAGATTGCCGAAAAACGATATAAAAGAAAAAAAACGTTTTATCTATTTCTTGAAAACCAATTTATTTGCAAAGTAAAAGTTGAGGTACTGTATTCCAGTACTCGCTAAACACTTGTCACGTTGACTTGCAACGGGCATAAAGCAGCTTGTTATTACTAGAGCAAGCATTCTGAAGCCAATTCCCGGTAAACTAACGTTGACGTGACTTTAAAAACATACCTACTTGTAGAAGTATCCCTTTTACAGACACTGATTACTCGTATGTTGATTATTCCATTTTAATATTTATTGGTTGACCGTCTGATCAGAACCTGGGATTTTAACAAATAACATCACGTTGATTTGCTTTTTCAGTGTCACGAGCTGAGATAGTTGAATATTTAGCAAGAGTGAAGAAGAGTTATACTTCATAAAAAAATATAAGTATGTACAATCTGTTGCGTATTCATACCAAAATAATAATAAAATAAAACTAATTATAATGGGCTGACTACTTAACTAAAAGTATAGCTATTATTTTTCTCTGTTCTCCGTACAACCGCTTAAACTAGGTTTTTTGCGTTATAGAACTATTTCTTTAATCATTAATAATAAATTTACATTCCTTTATTTTTAAGGATTCCAAGTCAACAATTCGCTAATTTAGGCCAGTCGTGCAAAAACCAATATTGAAAATTGGAATATGTATTTACCTACCTATATACCATGACATTAAAATCACGAGACAGATAGAAGATAAATATATTATTTGATTCAATTAGTTAGATATAACGATTTGTTGTACAAGATTTAATCTATACCCTTATACGTAGAAGTTTTAAAATAAACAACTGTCAATAAAAATGGTCATACAAAGTACAGATATGGATCTAGACTCACTGTAAATGTCACAATCATTCTAGTGGGTACAGAGATGTGGTACAAAAAAGTCCAATACAATATTAAAATATGTTCGTTTATGTTAATGAAGCAGAATGACAGTACAAATAAACTAGTTGTAACAGGACGTGCCTTCCAGAGCCTGTCGACAGAATCAATAGAGTACAATAAAATTGCTGCATTCAATGCAGCGCAGTTAAGAGTAAATGAGGTTTGAGTAATGTGTAGCGCACACGAAAGCCTGCCGTGAAGTTGGTAAGAGGAAGTACATATATAACTACAGTATAAACCTACCAAGAATATCTATCGCAGCTTTATATTTTACTTAATGGTATAATAACAGTATGTGCGTCAAACAGTAGAAGCTTCAGCATAATTAGAATGCAAGAGCAGAGAGAAAGCATATCATTATCACCCATCCTTAACATCCGCGGCCAGTTTTCTACAACATCGAAGGGTTCTCTCTTTGTTATATGCTAGTAAACAAGACCTTATTTTCTGTCGCGAGCGTCGGTCGCGCGTACACGCACTCGCCTCTGAACGCGTTCCGCACATTCAAATAGAGCTTGATAGTATCGATACTTTCAAATTATCGATATCGATAAAAATATGGACAAGTTCCTGATTAGATCGTCGTCGCTGACCAGCCTGGGTAAGCGTCCGCTTGAAGACCCGTCGACGGATTGGGTAAAGCCTAAGCGTCCCTGGCGCACACCAAGCTTTCCACCAAAACCGTCGACTAGTACGAGCAATCGTTACGACCAGCTCTCATATGAGACCAGCGAAGCATCGTATAATGTGCCTCAAGGTGAAAGCGACAAGAAGAAACTCAGGATTCCGCCCATCATAGTCGAACTCGGCCAGAACATTACGCACCAGATCATGCGTGAAAAAGTATCCAAAATTACTACTGAATTCCACCTGAAATACAGAGCCAGTAACAGAGTAGCAGTTCATTGCTACACTGCTAATCATCACGACCTCATCAAGCAGGGATTAAAGAACGAGGGCATTGCCTTTCATACGTTCTCTAGAAAGGACGAAAAACTCCCTAAAGCCGTAATCAGGGGACTCCCACGCATTCCAGCTGAAGAAATCGTAGCTGACTTGGAAACGCTGGGCTTTCCGGAGTGCAAAATAATTGAGCTTAAGCCGAAAACCTCCCAAGCAGTAACTCAAACTTACCCCTTGTACCTTATCCAACTGCCGGTGGCCACTGACATGGGCAAATTCCGACGTCTGAAGTACATTTGCAAATGTGTAGTTGAAATAAAGAAGTTTAAGCCGAAGAGTTGGGAAGGCACCCAATGCTTTCGATGCCAGGGATTTGGCCACGCATCTAACAACTGTAATCTGCCAGCCCGTTGCGTGAAGTGTTTGGATCCTCATGCTACCAAAGAGTGTCAGAAGAAGGACCGCACTACACCGGCTCGTTGCTGTAACTGTAAAGGTGACCACCCAGCAAATTACCGACAATGTCCTGCTCGCAAAATTTACCTGGACAGGATTCGTGCCCAAAACATACCAGCACTGGAGCCTCAAAAGCAGCACTCGAAACCTGCAGGCAAGCCCTTGGCACCTACCACCAAGAGCGTCACAAAAGAGAACTGGCCCGCGATTAGAGCCAACATAAATCAAAAACCTGCTGATGCACCGATCAAACCCCAACCCACGAATGCAGCAGACTCAGATACTTCCACTGGCGAGATGATCAAAATCTTTGCTGCAATCAAAACACTAAAAGAACAATTTATGCATTGTGAAACAATGGTGGACAAGATTATATTGATCCTGAACCACCTTGATCAGTTTGTTTAGGGCGTCTTACGTCTCCTATCTTGGAATGCCGACGGCATTCGTACCAAAATATGTAAATTACTTGACTTAACTACATATGACATTCCTTGTGATATTATAGCTGTATCAGAAACAAGAATATCAAAAAATACCTTTTTAAACACACCTGGCTATACATGCTACCGCCAGGACAAACACACCTCTGGCCATGGGCAAGGGGTTGCTATCCTCATAAGATCCAATATTTTGCATACTCGTATATCCTTACCGGCGACAACACATATTGAAGCTGTAGGCATCAAACTCGTTCTTTCTTGCGGCAAACATATTATTTTAATATCCGCGTACCAATCACCCAACAAACGATTGCACACAAAAGATATAGATTTGTTATTTGGAGTTGGACCTAATGTCGTGATCATGGGTGACTTCAACGCCAAGCACAAGAGCTGGTGCAGCTCGGATGAGAACACAGCAGGTAAGTTGTTGTACAACCATATGCTTATGCATAATTACTTAATACATACCCCTGGATCGCCTACTCTTGTGCATTACAAACTAGGACATAGACCCTCTAACCCGGACCTAATTTTAACTCAAAACGTAGACATCTCAAATCTCAGAACAATATCAGCATTATCATCTAATCACCTTCCCCTAAGCTTCGTAATTGAAGGTAATTATGCTAGACATAGTCCTTGTCAATACAAATATAACGATGCGGACTGGCCCAAGTACCGTGATACACTAGACAGCAAGCTTTTATTGTCCTCTTCTGTCTACAAAACACAATCTGACATTGATCAAGCCCTTACTGATTTTACTAATACTATATATGAAGCTCGTAAAACGTCTGTCCCACCTGCCGATACTATTATTAAGGCTAAGCCCCTCCCCCGATACCTAAAAAGGCTAATTAAGCTAAAAAATCAATTGCGTCGTAGAGAAGTATCCCTAATTGATTTGAATGCAAAAAAACAACTTAGATATGAGATTAATTCCCTAAAATATCAAATAAAAATAGGCATACAAAAATACAACGATAATATTTGGAACCGTAAACTTAGTCGTGTTGACAACCCCTCTAACGACATATGGCGTTTAGCAAAGGGCCTACGATCCAAGCGCCACGTATTACCTCCGTTAAAAAAGCCCGATAGTACTTCTACCGTTACAACCAAGGAACAGTGCGAATTACTAGCGGATGCCTTTCTCCAAAACATGTCACTGACCTTGAACTGGAAGAGCAGTCCCGAAATTGAGAGTAAAGTTCAGGCCTCAAACGATGTCATCAACGACTACGTCCCCACCAATCAGACAATTTTCGTCAAACCACATGAAGTGAAATTACTATTAATAAAGCTAAAAAAACGCAAGTCCCCTGGAATAGATGATATACATAACGAACTCCTAAAAAACTTGTCCCGCAAAGCCACTGTCTTTCTCACACGCATATTCAATGCTTGTCTAAGGCTAGCATATTTTCCTACCTCCTTAAAGCATGCTAAAATCATCCCAATTTTAAAACCTGGTAAAAATGAAGTACTCCCAATAAGTTATAGACCCATCAGTTTACTGCCCTCACTAGGTAAATTATTTGAATCTATTATATACTCATCTATATTAAAAAAGACAAAGCACCTAATCATAAACGAGCAGTTTGGATTTCGGGAATATCATTCAACTGTTCAACAACTTGTAAGAGTAACAGAACATATTGCACATCATTTAAACCTTCACCAAACTACGGGAATGCTACTACTCGACATTGAAAAGGCGTTCGACTGTATTTGGCAGCAGGGCCTTTTGCACAAACTTTATGTCAACAACATCGATATTAACCTAGTTAAATTGATATCCTCTTACCTAAGTAACCGACAGTTTGTTGTAAGTGTCAATAACATAAATTCGGAACCTCGCAACATCCCAGCCGGCGTGCCCCAGGGCTCGGTGTTGGGTCCGTATCTATTTTTACTTTATTTGAATGGCATACCCATCCAGACTCGCACTAGTTTAGCATGTTTCGCTGATGACACGGCCTCGTACACGTCATCAGACGACCTTGACCTTGTTATTAGTCGCTTACAGCTTTCAATTGACAAACTCCATGAATTCTTTACAAACTGGAAACTCAAACTAAATGAAACTAAAACCGAGGCCATTTTGTTTACTCGCTCACGCAAAACAGTAAAACGAACCCTTAAAATTAATAGTCACGTTATTCCATGGAGCCCCAGTGTCAAGTACCTCGGAGCTGTACTTGACAGTAGAATTACCTGGTCTCAACATGTAGATCACATTAGAACTAAAGCCTTAAAAGCAATAGGTGCCTTAAGCCCCATATTCAACAGAAAAAGTAATCTTAGCCCTAAATCTAAATTACGAATATACACAACCCTAATAAGACCGTGTCTTACCTACGCAGGTCCTGCTTGGAACGCCACGCGCGATTACAATTACATTAAAATTCAAGCTATCCAAAATAAGGCACTTAAAATCTCCTACAATACCAAATTCAGAACGAATCTTACGAAACTACATGATCGCATTAAACTCCCTACTCTAAAACAATTCATTCTTAAACTAACAAAAAAATTCTATTTAAATATTAAATTAAAACATGATAACATATTAGTTAAATCTCTAGGAACTACCAGAAGACATAACCTCCCGTATATCGATAAATACAACTCTTACAGATTACCCCATCACTATTTACTCGCTGCCTAATCCGCCTTTTGTGTAGCGGCCAGCCACACCTGACCCGTCCGCACACATGCCTACGCGTGCCTACGTAACACTATTGCGTAGGCAATAAGGTACAATTTAGATTGCGCCACACACAGCGGCCGGTCAATTCACTAATGCTGTGCTCCTATAGCTCCATAACTTTCTATATGTTATCTTTAAACTGTCCTTTTGTTTAAAATTCTTAGAAACAGCTGGAAACAAAAGGTGTTTACTTCGACTAACGCGACAAAAATAATGGAACAAGGAATGTCATATGTAGGTCAAAACCTACTATGTATTACGTAATTTAAATATTTCTTCCTATTTTATGATGTATTACTTGTGTTACCTTTGTACACTAAATAATCTAAGTACCTATGTTAAGCTTTTCGTGAAGCATCGATCCATTTGCCAACAACTCGATGTGTGCACAATGCCGCGAGTAGCTCCATAATTAGTTATAATAATTTATAATGTATAAACTAGATTTAATAAGAACTAAAACTCAACCTACAACAGTTAGACGTAAGTTAAAATAGGTGATATTAGCCTGCAAAACACTAGATCATAAGATTAAATGTTACATTAGTTATAATAACGCTGTGTGAACATACCTTGTATTATTGTTTTATGTCAATAAAGAAGTCTGAAAATCAAATCAATCTACAACATCGAAGGGTTCTCTCTTTGTTATATGCTAGTAAACAAGACCTTATTATTTGACTACCTCGTTGACGTAATGGTTATAGCATGCCGGACTGCCAACTAGAAGGTGCCGGGTTCGATTCAAGGTACGGTCAACATCTTTGTGATGAACTAAATTTGTTAGCTGTTGGTCTGAGTGTTAGCAAAGCAAAAATATGCTTAACGGTTTACCTTCTCAAAATTATGCATCTAAAATTATTTTTTCCTTGTCATTACTCGTCAGTTCAAAGTAATTAGGCAGCGATTTGAATAAAATACAAAACAAGCATTGATGAATGTTTCACATCGACAATTAATATACTCTAAAGGTACACCGCGAACAGTAGACTGATTATAGACAAAGAAGATTAAAACAATGATTAATATAGAAGAATACACTGCGTACTCATCCGTTATGATGCCGACAAAGGGCCTCACAGCGCCCGCTACGTCAATTTATAATGCGATTAACAGAAAGAATGGCGACCCGACTGATTGCGAAGATCCATAAGGACCTCACCAAAATCCGCGTCCGAATAATGACGGTCACTTCCTTAATCGTCAAAAGGATTATTAAGCTCCCCCGCTACGGTTATATTTATCGATCTTCATTTGTTTCTCTGTCTCAGCCTTTAGACAGTAGTTGAAAATATCTCAATTAATATTTAGCCTAAAGATAGTATTTAATGAGAATATTGTAGGGGCGCGTAAGCCGAGTGAGTCCGCAGAAGGTGATTAATATGATGGAGTGAGCGCATCCATCGCACGCTGGCGGCGCAGACCACACCGGCTACCGGCGGACACCACCTTTCATATCAACATTAATTGCTCGAAACCTTACACTATATTTCACGTGAGAAGAGATTAGTGCCCGCTTGTTTGGTTAATCCGTGGCAGTGAAATCCGCCGGTGGGAAACTTCGATCATGATGATCGACACCCTGCGTGAGAAATATTCATAATTATAATCTTATTTTACACCTATGCTAAGAGCTTCTGGTTGAATATCAAGCGGTCAGTCGAGACTCGTTGGATTACTCGCAATCGAAGCTACATAGTTTTCATAAAATGACTCGACTACTAGAGGTGGCTTGTAACTAGACATCGTAATAACATTCTGTATCGATGTTATAGAGTGCAATAATTATCTGTTTATGATACAACAACGAGTCAGTAAATACAAAGTAATAAAACCGAAATATCGTTACCATAACTAAGTGTGAGAAAGTGAGGTGTCGACTAGAAGCGTATGAGCTTTGTCGAAATTAGGATGTAATAACATAGCACCGAGTTTCCATTTACGGCATGGGGACTAAATAAACCCACAATAAGTGATGGGAGCAAGCGGCTCGGGGAGATATTATCGGGCGATTTACAACCGATCGGAAACGGTTACGAGCGTTAGCTTTTCTCACTTCACTAATTTAGACGTTACCAAAGTAGCTCAGCGTTAAATGGTGGATGAACGGTTCCACAGTAAATACGGTCAGTTTATATGGGCGGTAAACAGCGCGACGTGAACTGTACACAAGGTGATGTTTTTATTTGTATAGTACCAGTTCAGGCTCAAATACCCGTGAGAAGCCTCTCCCGGGGCGGTCGGAGGCCAAGCCAGCGAGCTCACGTCTCGCCTAGCATAAGCTTGAATGACACCACGCACTAACACTTCCTATCCGTACGCCTTAATACCATATTCCTCGAAATTAATTTGCTAACAGTGTTGTGACCGTGCGACGACGGCGTGACGAATTGATTAACCTATATCGGATTTGCTTTAGATCCGTTCACAATAAGTACAAGATACGTGCTTTCGAAAGCTCGCTCGCATACGTTATACTTATCAGATTAAGATTTGTTTACATTTGACACTAGTAAAGGTCAAAGCGGCCGATTCTATCGAAATTTCATATGCTCGAACCGGAATGTTTTGATTTGACTCTTGTTCAGTCGTCGACACCATCAATTGGAGATTACCTGAAAATCCGACGAGTGAGAAATTTTCTCGGGCCGTAAGCGAATGTAATTTGAATGTAAATTGTGTCAGACGAGCGCGGAGCGGCAACGCAGCTTGCGTACCTACCTCTCATTGTGCGTATAACAAGATCAGTATCGACTTAATGACAATATATTGGTAATAAAATTAGATAGGCCATGCCGTCAACTGGGCGAACATACCCGCGCCTCGCACTCCGACTCTCATATTTATTGCGAACTGACTAGAAACATTATCGAATGAAGGCCACTAACTATATGCTCCGGATACTATGGGACATCTTTGAACCTGTGTATTAGACGAAGAGAACCTTATTAAGTAGCATATACATGTTAAAATGCTTCAAAATTTGACTTAAGAAGCGCCTTTTAACTTTATGACATTAGGTCATAAGAATGTTAAGTTATGGTATAAATATTATGACACTTTTATCGATAAGTCTGCTTGAAAAGTAAATAAAGGCAAGGTAAGGTGCACGCAGTTTTCTTGGAAAAAAACTTGTTGTTTATTGTGTGGTGATAAAAATATCATTGGATTAATATACTGTAAGTAATCATTAGTAAAAATTGTATTTTAAAAGCTTCGAGTACAAAAACAACACATCAATATTACATGTAAATTTCGTACATTTAGTGTGATATAAAGGTTACACCTTCGTTCCACATTCATCAGTTTTGAATTTATTCAAAATACAAGAAAAGTGCATTAACATTTGCATGAAAATAACGCACGGATATTTAAGGAGAGCCATATTTTGTGTAACAATGGTGGTGTTCATTCATTTATTTGAACATGTCATCATAGTACAAGAGACGCACATTTTTTGTATCGGTAGGTATTTATTATTGCACTTAATATTTTCCCGTTGTATTACAATACAAACTACGAGTACATGCCCCGTTTTAAAATATTTTGAACATTTTGGCATACACTTATATCATTAACAGTTTATAAACAATGCTGCGTTGCAATTACATACAAGCAATGCCATGATGCCTTGAAGTAGATATTATTACATTTATTTGTTTTCTCATTTATTATTTGTCTCAACATTAACATTAACTACTTTTATATTAAGTATTAAGCTGTTGGGGTAATTTTCTTATTTTTTATATTAATTGATTTTCTTTACCTTTAGTACCATATAAATACATAAGGTCTATCTTCTGAACTATCGGTTCGGTCTACGCGTCTGCAACAGGAGGCAAATCACGCGATCATCTTCGATAGCGATCTTAGAGATTATAACGGCTACATGTGACATCGCCTAAACACGTCCAAATTGCCATTGTGTGACTGTGCTTTAAGACAGACAAACACTCTGTGTGTCTAATTACTCATATAATATTTTTAGTCTGTTGATAATCTTTTCAGGATATTATCACGAGAACAGCCCAAGAACTTACAAATAATATCCAATTATATTAGAAATAAAAAGATGTAAAAAGAAATTAAGTTATCTATAACAATGAACTAACACATTCTTTCTTAATATCTCATCAACCACTTTAACTCAGCGACCCATCTGGAAGAGTAGTTTTGTTATATTGCGTTCTAAATAAAATAAATTGAACATCTGTAATATCAATTAAAAGTTCCGTGCGGTTGTGTAAAAAGTAATCTTTCAATTGAAACTATTGAGGTCACTAGATGCGAGAACACGATCATTCGAAAATGACATGAGGATCATTATCTCGGACCTTATTTTCACAATACATGGCACAGGTATTTTGCCAACGTTGGTTGGTGAGGCCATTCAATTAAAAACGAAGAGTCTTAGGTCGCCATACATTCGTTACTTATTAAATCTGTGATATTTCTTATAGACGGCCTCCGCAGAGGTAAAACGTTCTCTAAGTAACGATGTTTATTAATTCCAGTTCAACATCATATTAATTTAGCATTAACTTGTCGTTGTTAGTCTGTTGTGTTCATAGTATACCATGTATTACTTGTTTGTAATTTTTTTTATTTTACGGTACGTCCTTTGTATGAAAATTGATTTGATTGTCTCTGTTTAAGTTCCATACTGAACGAACGAAGTGACCGAAGCCTGTGCATTAACTGGCCAATTATACTTTCGTCTAACGAACAGATGTATATACGGATGTAGATGTGTCGTGTAGAGGACGTAATTTTGAACCAATCTCGACAAAACTAGGTATATACGGGTACCACCACTACTCAATATAATTTTCTAGTCGTTGGAAATTTTGGTTGGTGTAATGGGTCCCACAAAAAGGGGGAAATTAACAATGATATTTATTAGGTAGAGGATAACAATACTTAATATTTACAAATACATGACAAAACCATATAGTTGAAAGATTTTATAAATAATGGGGTCACGCAATGCGCGTTTGTGAGTGACCGCTCTCGTTTGTTTACAAACTAGTTTAACCATTCGTCGCGGGCAGGTAGGTTATAATGTAATGATTAACCCATTAGCTAATCATAATCATAAATGCACATTATTGTAAAATAGTAAAACTGGAAAAGGAGTCTGGTCTCGTAATACAGTCTGATAACTAGTACGAGACCAGAGGCTTCAATATGCACCAATAAATAATTATGCACCAATAAATAATTATGGACTTTGTATTTTTGTATTTTGTATAAAGTTTCGGTAATTACGTTCAAGAAATTATTTCTCGAGGTGTGCTGTCCAGAGAATTACTAGTTTACAACATTGTATTCCAAAATCATTGTATTTTAAAGAACCGAAGTAAAGCCATCAGACATAAATCAAATCCTCTCGTTAGCTAATTTACGCATACATTTCCGTTCCGTCATTCGTAATCGTAATACATCTAAAAAAAATCTCGTATTTTATCCTACAACAGGTTCTACGAGATTATCTAAAGCCATTGATAAATGTCTATACACACGTGAATAGATAAACGGAATGCAAATGAGTTTTCATATGTATTGCTTTACAAAATCAGATCTTTAATTTAGAGAGGCTCGTTGTAAACAAATGAATACTAATGGGGGCTTATGTCGCAATATTAATAAAGAAGATGCTTAGGGCTGACACTGTAGTAGTAATTTGTAGAAGAAAATTGTAGACATACCCGAGGCTTTCATATTTTTAAAAGCAGTAACTAGTTCACGCTACTATGAGCGTGATAAGTAACTAATTACTATTGAATGAACCTATTATAATAATCTGAACTTTAGGAATGCAATCGGTATACATATTTATCATCACAAAACATATTTTTGAGCTTCCGTGTTTAAAAACGCAGCCCTAATAGTCATTAAAAGTGACGAGTAGACTTATGCATTTGTATAACGAGTGCAAGCACATTAACCACCCAGCGCCGCTACTCAGGGTCTATTCAGGGGCATCGATACCGTCCAACTCTTGACCATTCATTCTAATTACAGTGACCGTATCGACCATCGATCGACGATTGAGACACCGTTATCGTTAACATTCATAAAATCGGATACGTTTATTTCATTAATTATTGTCTTTGAACGGTTTTTGTGGGCACTGAGGTAATGAAAGTGGGACATAAAACTTAGATCAATCTGCTCGTATATCTTTGTCATGAACGCATCCAAAACTTTTTTGATGACAGTCACGTTGAATGCTATTTAATTGTTATCATCCAAATATTTAACGAAATAAAAAGCCTACACGTTTATTTATTTAATTAAGACCTCCAATAGGAATAAAAATATTGTTCCTTCTAATTCTTAAAAGTGGGCGATAGTACTCTTATGACGTTTAAAAATATTTTTTTTTTTTTTTTTTTTATTTAGTATTATTGCAATCTGTTTTTTTTTTTCCAAACATTCAGCAAATGGTTAAAATGTTTCATGTCGTGGAGGGCAGTCAGTCCAGTGACATCTTCCCTTTAATTTTTTTTTTTTATTTTATTCTTTGTGTTTTTTTTTTTTTGTCTTATTCAACCGTTATTAGATCCTTTGGTGATTTTCTTTTTAAGCGTTTGAAAGTCGAATCGGCATTCATCAAGCTCGTGGCTAGTGTATTCGGATGGTTGTCCAGTCTGATCTTATAAGAACGCATGAGGTGTTTGGTCTCTTCTTGAACAGTTCGGATTCGAAGGTCGTGATGTAGTTGTTGGTTGGTTATAAACCAGGGAGAATTGGTGATTATCCTAAGCATTTTAGATTGGAAGCGCTGTAGGATTTCTATATTTGAGTTGGATGCGGTCCCCCAAAGCTGAATTCCGTAGGTCCAAATAGGTTTGAGTATACACTTGTATAGTAGTAATTTATTTTCCAGTGACAGTTGGGATTTTCTGTTAAGTAGCCAGTACATTTTTCTAAGCTGTATACTAAGGGCTTTTCGTTTAGTAAATATATGATTTCTCCAGGTGAGACGACGATCTAAATAGACTCCAAGGTATCTAGCATCATTTGCTTGGGCTATTTGAACTCCATTAAGCGATACAGGAGGGCACGTTTCTCGTCTCGTGGTAAAAGTTACCTGTACCGATTTAGTTTCGTTGGCCTTTATCCGCCAGGCACACAACCAATCTGTAATATGGTCAAGGCATTGTTGGAGTAAGTTACTGGCTTCCGTCGGTTCATCGTGGACTGTTAGAGCTGCTGTATCGTCCGCAAAGGTGCCTATCAGAACTCCGTCAGTCATAGGTAAATCTGAGGTATAAATAAGATACAGAGTTGGGCCGAGCACGCTACCTTGGGGCACTCCAGCATAAATCCTATGGAGTTTTGTTGTGTCTTCCCCTAGCTTTACATAGAAATATCTCTCTGTAAGATATGATTTTAGAAATATGTAATAGTTGATTGGGAGTAGTGTCTTTATTTTGTAAAGCAAGCCTTCGTGCCAAACTCGGTCAAACGCCTGTGAAATATCCAAAAACGCTGCACAGCAGTATTTCTTATTATCAAAAGCTTTGTGAATTTCTTCTACTAGTCTGTGGACCTGTTCTACAGTACCATGCCTTTTTCTAAATCCAAACTGGTGATCAGGTATTATATGATTTTCGGTAATGACTGGGTTCAATCGGTTAAGGAAGATGATTTCCATTACCTTTGATAATATGGACAAAAGGCTGATCGGCCGGTAGGATGATACTTCTTGGGGAGCTTTACCAGGTTTGAGAATCATTTTGATTTGAGCTACTTTCCATTGAGGTGGAAAAATGCCTCTTAGAAGTATAGCATTGAATAAGTGTGTCAAAAATCTGATAGCTACTTCTGGTATTTCGCAGAGAAGTTTTGCGGTAATCATATCATATCCAGGTGCCTTCTTTTTATTAAGATGATAGCCGAGGGCAATTATGAGGTAAAAGTCTTAAGTAATGAGCAAGTAAGAATACAACCTACAACAACAGAGCTATATACAAAAATTGTTAAAGGCTTACAAGAGAAAAATACAGAATTCTACACATACAGGCTAAAGCAAGATCGGCCCTTCAAAGTGGTCCTCAAAAATCTTCATCCATCCACAGACCTTGACGAAATCAAAACGGAAATAGAAACACATGGACATAAAGTCACCAACATATGGAATGTTAAACAAAGGTCCACCAAGAAGCCCCTTCCAATATACTTTGTGGAAATAGAAGCCAACACTAACAACAAACTCATCTATGATATTAAAACCCTTCTACATTGTAGAATCACCATTGAACCGCCAAGACCCAAAAGAGAGATCCCTCAATGTGGTAATTGCCAACAATATGGACATACAAAAAAATATTGTTATAGACAGCCTAAATGCATTAAGTGCGCTGGTGATCACGCGTCTATCAATTGCGAACGCAAAGGGAGGTCTGACTCAGTCAAATGTGTACTATGTGAAGGTAACCACCCTGCAAACTATAAAGGCTGCACTATATACAAGGAACTCCAGAAAATCAAATATCCTTCTCAACCGGTCAAGCGAAAACAAATGTCACACCTAGAACACCAAAGAGGAATAGCAAATACCAATCAACAAACTGCTGGAGTAACATATAGAGATATACTCCAATCCAACAAATCATCGCGCCAACCTGCAAGTAAAGCAAGTCCAAACGAATCCCCACCATCTAGTATTAGTGATATGAAAGAACTTATGAACTCTATGACCAAACTAATGCAACAATTAACATCAGTTACAAACCTTTTAATTGAAGTCATGACCAAATTTACAAATTCCATTCATTAAAAATAGCTCTTTGGAACGCCAACGGGCTCTCACACCACGTCCTAGAAGTTAGGACGTTCTTAATTGAAAACAAAATCGATATCTTATTGTTATCTGAAACACATTTTACGAAGAAGCATCATATTGAAATTACAAATTATATGTTCTACCAAACAATGCACCCTGACGGCACGGCCCATGGAGGCTCAGCAATTTTCATACGAAATAATATTAAACATCATGAAGTGCAGTCATATAAAACCCAGGCGATACAAGCCACAAGTATCGTCATTGAGGATTGGCAGAGTCAACTCGTCATTACTGCATTGTATTCTCCCCCAAAGCATACAATCAAAAAGGAAGATTATATAGAGTTCTTCAGAACACTAGGACCTAGGTTCATAGCTGGTGGAGACTATAACTCTAAAAATACTCTATGGGGCTCTCGACTAACAACCCCTAAAGGGCGGCAACTACAAGCAGCTATAAATGATTTACACCTTCATACAATCTCAAGTGGTGAACCGTCCTACTGGCCCACGGATCCTAAAAAAATCCCAGACTTAGTAGATTTTTTTGTCATAAAAGGGACTCCGGCAGGTTATTTAAAATGCACTTCATCACAAGACCTCTCATCTGACCATAGTGTTGTACTACTGGAGGTTTCCCAGAAGTTCAAACATGTCAAACCATCAGCATGGCTACATGGTCGCAGAACTGACTGGGACCTGTTTCGCTCACTAGTTGAAGACACAATCAACACAGATATGCCATTGAAAACGGAAATGGAGATTATGTCAGCGGTTGAACATTTCAATGAGAGTGTGCAAAACGCAGCATGGAACAGCACTCCTATCACAAAAGATTACCTTGAGTTTGACTGCTCGAAGTCAGTTCGAGAACTTGTAGCAGAAAAAAGGAAAGCGCGCAAATTATGGCAAACTACCAGATTTCCCAGGGACAAAACACGATTGAACTACCTAACAGCTAAGCTTAAAAGATTACTAAAAACTGAAGAAAACGATAGTTTACAACCTGGATACTTCTGCAGCTAGCGACTATTCTTTATGGAAAGTAACCAGAAAACTCAAAAAACCGACAGCCTCCAACCCTCCGATACGCAGACGGGATGGATCTTGGGCTAAAAGCAACCTAGAGAAAGGTGAAACTTTTGCTTCTCATTTAGATAATGTCTTCACACCAAACATAATGGATAATAATATATCAAGTTCCCAGAGAGACGATATTCTTAAGTGCCTAGATGAGCCTTTCCAACTCGATCCCCCATTGAGAAAAATAAAGAAACAGGAAGTAATTGAAATTGTTAGTTTAAAAATATAAGAAATATATTTAACATCAATGAATACAGTAATTCAATATGTTTCTATTTTAGGACCACAATACGAGTACATTTACGTTTTTTTTTATCTAAAGACAAACACCTACTCAGATTCTGACAGATTCAAAATAAAACATTAATCACTCTGATCTGCTATTTTTTTCTCTAAAACTCTGTTTACAATAATACCACAATACACATACAATAATAGCTAGAAGGCACCGCTATACAGTTGAAGTTCCAAAAATCCGCACGAAGCGTTTCGCTTCCTGTGGAACTCATTGCCGGAATCCCTGTTCCCTCTTAACTATAACCTCACTGTCTTCAAGGCGAGAGGGAATCGGTTTCTTCTAGGCAAGCGCGCTCCACCCTAGATCGCAACATCACTTAACATCAGGTGAGTTTTGATCAAGCGCTTGCCTACCCAGAATAAAAAAAAATCTTCTATTTGGTTTCACTATTCAAATCGATTAAAATGGCAGTAAATTCCACATGAGTATCGTAGCTCCGCCTCGACAGAGTCGTAGCAGGTAATGCGTGAAGACTCGCAATATATCCAAACTCATCACCTCTCCGCGTAAGCCGCGGACATCAGTACTCGTATTTAAGTATTATCTGGTTCATTAATCAGTGAGCGAGCGCGTGCTGATGTAGATTAATGGGGTGCCGACGGCTGAGATACCATCGCCAGGATTCTGGGACAGATGGGATCGGGACATGAGATTCCAGGGCGCAATGCTAGACGCGAGCGGACGATCACGCGATTCCTGGTGCGGCCACGTCTTACCGTCGCTATACAGGATTAGATACCTTTAAACCAGTTAGTGTTCAAGACGTACGTATGTTTTACAGGTATGTCGCTGTATACCACAATTATCGAGAATTCGAAAAAAGCGATATATCTTTTACCTTACTTTTATATGTACCTATATAATATTACTAGGATTCCCGGCTTCGCACGGGCTATAAAATAATCTAAGAGACACCGAATATAGCCTTTGTTACTCAAGGTTAACGTAGCTTCCCAATGGTGAAAGAATTTTTCAAATCGGTTTAGTAGTTTCGGTACCTATTCAAGTCAAATAAACAAACAATCAAACTTTTCCTCTTTATAATATTAGCAAAGATAATTCGTTATTTAATTAAAAAAATAATACATTTTGTTCTATTGCAGCTTAAAAGTAAGTAAAAACAGCTCCCTATACTTTCAATTGTTTTATAATATTATGTTTAGAATTTAGGAAGATTTTGAAATCCACTGCTAACCCTGTACATGTATAACGCAAGAAGTAGAGATGTTCCAGCTAACACAATGGTTTCGGATTACTTTCAGTGAAAAGAGTAATGCTCGTAGGGACGTGATAATAGTTCGTATGAACATGAATCATGAATTTTTTTTTTAACATAATATTCACGTTATGTTGTCAGAAGCGTTCGAGATCTTTCTTCTATGTGCTGAACCATTATATTGCTCACTTTATGCAATTCGTACATTATGACCATTTAAATCAAATTTGCCGAGAACTGGCAAGCGACGAGTTGGTCGTCCAGCGGCGAGATGGGTCGACGATATCACCAAAGTCGCAGGTCCTACCTGGACGAGGACTGCACAAGATCGACGCAGGTGGCACATGCAGAGGGAGGCCTATACCCAGCAGTGGGATAAAGAGGGCTGTGGATGATGATGATGATGAAATCAAATTTTAATCGCCCTTCCCCAATCCAGCGCCATGAGGTACAAGAATCCAACATATTTATGAAACCAACATTAATTATCCAAATAATCGATTGCAGTCGTTAGGTGATTTATCTAGCGTCGATAAGATTTTAATGAAGTACTTTGATTGGGCGCCCTCGGACATCGCGACGTGGTTATCGGTAAAACGATAGCGCGCGCCATTGACTCCTCTATACCTATTGATGTATTAAGTTATTAAATTAAAAATACACCTAGCGTCGGAACAAACTATTTCACACCTTATAATGAAGAGCGTAAAACTCACATTGTGCGAGATCGTTTAATTAACGAGGTGAATCATTCAGATTAGAATTTGGAAGATATCGGCACGTCGTCCATTGTGGAAACTACTTGAGATACCAACAGGCGATAAGATACGAGTAGACTACGCTAGGCCACACGTCTGTTTTTTCGTCTGTAATACAGACAGTGTGTGGCTAACCCATAAAATGTTAGCTAATTTTTAAGAATAATTCTAAGAATAATATTCCAATTAACATTTTAAAACTGCTTTCTTTCGAGTTAGCAACACGTCTGATCTATATTCAGTGAATATCAGTTGATCATAGCATACTTTAATTTAAATAAGTAGGAACCAATATCGATATTTTTTTTAAGGAATCTTTCGAGAATAATTTTATTTCCAATAATAAAGTAATATAATTAAAAACAATACATATTGCTAGTTTCTAATAAATAATCTGTAACTTATCTATAAATTGTCATTAAAATTAAAACAATATTTACTTTCCTAACAACACTTCTATTTACAAAATTCTTTATATAAAAGTGACTGTAGGTACTCGTATTTATGAAACCTAACAAGATCCAAAGAAACATATACTATACGTATGCCTATAACTCATGCCTAGTAAGTAAGAAAAAAAAAATCTCTTGTGAACAATACCCCTCGAACGCGGCTACGCGAGGAACTAATTAACGAAAACTTACGTTAGTAGTAAATACACGTACCGACTAATGATCGAGAATACGTTCATTTGCATCGAACAGATCGTCTTCTGCTCTTAATTACGGGAATCTCGACAAAATTACAAATTAAAGTACAATTAATGGGATAGAACACATTTGTTTTAGAAACTAATGACTCCTAAAAATTATTCCAAGTAAACTAGTAGTTCTGCTAACAGTATTCTCGTATTATTAACGATAATATAACCTGATATTGAAAATTCATAACAACCAATCGACGAACACATAAATCTTTGTAAAAATGAATCGTTGATTACAGTATCGTTTTTCTAATCATCGAAATCCGCCAGTAGCCCTTAACTAAACTTCCCATGTCTTGTTGCAACCACCTCCCCTATTGTAAAATTGTTGACGACAAAATAATCAGTAATAAATTAAATCTGTATACCAAATTTTATCGAGTTTCGTTCAAAAGTACAGACTATACGAGTTCCAACATACAAACATATGGACGGATAAATAACATTAATTGATCAGTCAATAAAGCGACAGGTCGTTCGCATCACTCGCTCTTTTAATTACTCGATTTCTCAATAACAAATGATATTTACTAAATGTATTACCATTTACTCATATTTTATTTTAACGCTTTCATAGCTCTTAGAAACCGAATGGTTCAATAAATAACAAACTACAAATTCTTTATTGCACATCGCGCGGCTTACAAAAATAACGTGAGATGTATTCCACACGGGATAAATCTTATAAATCATCTTATCTCTGCATTATATCGGATTGAGATTGCTCGCGGTAGAGGAATATTGTTTCTGCACCATAAATTAATCATGTAAGCTGTCGCTAAAATATCGCTTTTCTAAGTTACTCGGGAGCGGTGGCGCGGCGCCACACTGTACTGCAGCGGCGCGAGCGCATCGCACCCACAGCGCACAATAAAACTACGTCAAGTGCTCGCCGTCATTTCCTGGCGGCCGAATCTACAGATCCAATCGCACCTTCGTGTTGTTTGCGACGCGAGATATAAATCAAGTGCAAGTGACCACTCGGCGCCGTAACCCGCTAACAACCCTCCAATACCCATTTAAATAACCTATCAACGCCGCGCCCGCATTCAACCAACACGAAACTCCAATAAAGCACAAGAAATAATAATAGCACACAACTAAAACCACTTTACTGACACATCTCATTTGAATAAAGTAAATTACCCTACCTCCGTTACGATTCTAAAATGTTGGCTGCAATTAATTAAATGGGCTTTTCTTAATTATCTATTGAAATAATAGTAGAATTTAATTGGGGACTTTTATACGGACACGCAAAATAATTAAGTGATCAATTAACTGTACACGGCGGCTTATAAACAGAATATCCAGCGGTGGACTTATCTGTCTGCATCTACAACTCACTTTGTTTATACAAAGAATATCCGACTAAGTAGCTTTATAGGACTTGGAATTGGTATTTAGCTTCTAGCATGCTTTCAATGATTGCAAAATGTATTTTCGGATAATTTGTATGATGATAATAATATATGAATAGGTGAATGGTGGTTAATTACGTAGTTATAATTTTGGATGGGATAAGAAAATGCGTCAAATTTATTCCAATGAATTTCTACTACTCAAAGACTTATTAAGGACTGGTAGGAGTATGGCTAAGGTGGCGGCGGTGTTTACCAAATGTTCACAGAAAATAATTAACGTTTCATTTAGACGCCGTTTTCCACTAATTCCTCCACCCCGTGGCTTCAATCAACACTTAATATAATTAAACATTCGATTATCTGCTTCCAATCGAGCCGCGTTTAATTACGCCGTATAATGGTAATAACTTTTATAGTCGTTTATGTTTGAATAGTCACTTAATCAAATTTGGAAAAGTTAGTTAACTGCGATACGTGTGTTTACATACTTTAGGAACATTAAGACGTCAACAGATTACCACCCATGGTTAAAATAAGAATTGCTGAAATTATACGGTGGGTACTCACGATGTGAATAATCACCGCTATTAGTATAATCGTTAGCCCGTAGGAGTCTCGGAGTGGTGGCGACAGCGGCCCATGTCCCTTGATGAGCCACGCGTGTAGCTATTTAGCTATATCGCTTTCTACTGTTGTCATTAATAAATCTCCAGTGTGTACTCCACCGTAAGGTCAACGGTTCGTTAAGCATGCTCATTCTACAACACAATATAGGTAGGTACTTGCGAAGACCAAATAGATACGACAACATCTTTATCTAAAACTATAATATCAGAATATTTATTTTGCCGATAGAGGTATCGATGCATTTTTTGTTCACATATTGTTCTAAATACTTATAATGTATGTATCTCCACATTATTTTAATAAAATTTATAGCTATCGTTACTGATAAATAGAAGTAGTGTAAACCAGAACAGCTATAAACACATGAAAGGCGCCGTCTCATCGCAAACACTACCGCATAATTAAAGACAAGCCTAGAACAAAATGATTACAATGTCGTAACAAACAAGGAGAGGTAACATTAACTCGCTATATCTTGACCATTTATGAAACGGTCTGCAAACTAATTATGTCAATAATATAGTTATTTATCGATACTCCTCGATTACCTACATCGTGCGTAATTGCATAGAGATATTTTCCCATGCCTCTTAAATTCTAAGCTGTAGATACTTATTGCTCGGTACTTATTCCAAATTACTTACTAGCTTCACTGGACCGGATAATTATGTAAGCGGTATTTTATTAGTATATTTTAACAATTGGTTTTGGGCGAACGCTAAAGTTAAGCCAATTATTTTAGAAAATAATGTCAAACGGTAAAAGGGTCTGTAAATTGTATGCTTTGGACGTTTCATAAAATAAACATATTTCAAAAGTGTGTAAGCAAAAATATTGTAAGTTGAATTTAACTCCGTCATGGCGGGTTACTTCGTTAGTGGTTCCATTATAAAGTTGTTTTGCCGAGCGAAGGGCGCAAGGCCGCTGCCGGCTGTCTCGCGTCGACACTAAACGCATAATAAACGTTGTTCCCGCTGAAAATCAATGCCGATTTGATTTTGCAACCTTCATTAGCGACCCGGTTCTTCATTTCAATAAGCGCACGAGCCTTAATGATTCCGCGGCAACAACGCTTTTATACCGGTTAATGCCGTATTTAGGTATCGGAGCTTTTGAAATTCACTCGAAGACATTTAAGCCTGTTGTAGTTGCATGGTTTGCGTTTTCATTTTTATTTCATTTCATTTGCAAGCGGTACATTACATTTTAAATATTCTTTGTTAGCAGAACATCATTATTTTCAGACATTTATTATTCACTGAGCAAAGGTTTCTTGCCTGTACACCTCTCATCTCGGTCTTGCGCATCTCTCTCTTGTCTTGATAAGTCATCTTTATAATAATTTCTAACTGAACGCGCTTTATTCTATTAATTACGTTACAGATTTTCAATAGATTCCTTCAGCCAGCTATGCCTATATTGAGGCCACGAGTAGCGTGCACGGTTGCCCGAGGCTGGGAGATAGCGCCTATCCAGTCAATTAATATGCCTAATGCTAACATCATTATTACCAGGCAGGGCGCACTTAACATACTATATCCATTTACATTTTGATTTGTGTAGAGCTGGGTCGCGATTAATCGGCGAGTGGGGAGCGAGGCGCGGCCTACGGTCTCCTGATTTATTGACAGCGCGCGCCTTGCTCTTTGTGCAAAACCTCTTTCATATTTGCAGATCATCAAAATTTATAAAACTTGTTTAAAACCGAAGATTTTTAAGCTACATTTAGCTTAACAGAATACATAATTGGCGTACATGTTAAATAAGTCTTATCGTAGTTTGTAGATGTGTAAAGTTAAATTATTTTGCACAATGCAGTTCAAAATTTAGAGCTCCTTTGATTATAGCTTTACAGTTCGTATTAATTACAAGGTCTAGGATAAACGCGTTATTATCTAAGAAAATAATCAAGAAAGCAGTTATTGGTCGTAAAATGCTGTGGGTCGGCGGGTAAAGTGTTAAACCTTGCTTATTAAGTTATTTCTAAGTAAATAGCCCTTTAATCTTCTCGTTGATTGACTCACTCAAGATTCTGCGCATGATGACCAATTTGCCTGATGCGACTTGAATAATTCCATAATGCAACAATGTATGGCAGTAAAGTAACTTCGTATAAAGCATTATCATATCCTTAAAATAAAATGTTAATATAAACGTTATACAATATGAAAAATCTATATCGGGTTTTCCATTGTACAACACCACAGATAACACACAGATACTTTTACACCCTGTTGTTTTTGCGTTAAGGGTTAGGAGAATTATGTTGTCGAATTCCTTAGTTCTACAAGGGACCCTTAAAGTTTTGCTGTATCTGTCCGTCCGTTAGTCTGCCCTATTACTATCTCCTACCTACAATATTTGGTACACTTATGCATTATTACGTATTATTAGACTTTGCTCTGTGTAGGTAACCTACTAAATGAATACAAATAAAAATATGTTTCTCTGTTACCACAGATATCTGAGAAATTATTAAAGAAGTTATGACTCTGTAATAACATTATTATTATAGGTATAAGGTGCTAGATAAATGCACCTTAAACTAAACCACGTGTTAGCTTTTACTCCAGTAATATGAGAGATCCGTACAGCAATTATGTAAATTAAGTAAATAACGCATTTTCCATCAGCGTTGAACCGGATAAACACGTATTAAAATAAGCATTGTCGCTTTATTTGTGAATTCTTTTGTAGGCAAAGAGCATGTGGTATAATTTATTACTTAGTTGCTGTGTGATGTCTTTCCATATAAATATATCGTATGAAAGGATACTTACTTCATATATTTGACGACCTCGTTGGCGTAAAGGTTACCATGCCGGAATCCCAATCAGAAGGTTCCGGGTTCGATTCCCGGCCCGGCCAACATCTTTGTGCTTAACTAAATTTGTTGGCTGTGGGTCTGGGTGTTAAATATGTATCTATATAAAATATATAAAGTATATCAGTTGTGTTAGCTACCATAGCACGAACTAGAATGGTTCAGTATGGGGTAACCAGTTAAAAAAAAACATTATAGTCTATAATAATAGTTATCATGCCGTACTGCCAACCAAAGGGCTCTGGGTTCGACTTCCGGCATGGCCAACATTATTGCGATGAACTAAATTTGTTGGCAATTTTAGTATATCACAAAATTTATAAACTTTTGACACCCAGACTGACAGGTCTGGCTAAACCCATTTAGTCTGAAAAAAACCAAACGTATACCTACGCGATGGCAAAAATGCCACCTCGAAAATCTCCCTGTCCAAAAATGGCCAAAAGCATTATAGTGGCCGTGAACACGGCAATAGCCATTCAGCGCGGGAACCCGCGCTGAATGGCTATTGACTCTTGCTTCAAAAACCATCTAGCCCGGGGATATACATTTAAACTAGAACCCTTATATTTGATAATGATAACAAATCGTCAAAAAATGCTCTACACTGAAAAAAACATGCTTTGTAAAAATTATCATCGTATCGAAGCATGGGGCTCGCGTAGCTAAGCTTCGAGTAATCGCGTAAAATTTAAAGTAACAAGTTTTGGTTCTGTTAAATTTTGTTAGAAGAATTAATAACAAACTGATTGATTGTTAATTGTTTGGTCTGTGGATTTTGATAATTTTTAGGTTTCCGTACCTAAAAGGTAAGACCCGGGCGGGACCCTATTGCTAAATCTCCGATGTCTTTTGAAATTGGCTAAATGAAAATTACACATTTATTACTCTTCTATTTAAATTAGCTCCTTGGGCGTAGATTTATGTTCTTAGTCAAATAGCTCTAAGCGGCTTGATTGATATACAGCAGCCCTATGCTCTAGATTGTAGATATTAAATAATAAAGACTCCTTGCAGATATAAAAGATCGAGGTTTTACAACAATGACAGACAAATCATAAGAACTATAAATGTTGATTAATATGGGAAACATACATAAGTTTAACTTTAGAATTTTTGGTTAAAGTATTAAACCCGTATTATATATATCTTTATTGATCTAAGAAAAGCAATCAAAAAATATCACGACCGGCGGGATTCGAACCCGTGTCTCCAGCAAACCAGGTCAAATTCAAAAAAACTGGCGGCAAAATTTGACGATCGATTTTTAACTCCGGTTCGTGACAATGGCGCCATCTGTGCTGATGCATTAAAACTGTTACAAGCACTCGTTTTGTGTCGATTACACACTAATACGACGAGAGTATGCGCACTCTCGTTATTTCTATGTACCATCAACTATTATTACTATAAGCAGATCAATAGACTGCGTAACGTATAAAAATATTTTAATCACTTTTAATGAGTTGTTATTACAGTTATTTGTAAATATTCGATTAAAAAAGACTTTCCGTAGTAGAAATGATTAACGAATTAATACTCGACAAACGTAACCCAAACATAGTCAAACCATTTAGCCAATAAAGCATCGCGCCCGCCACTATATCTCAAAGTTTGACGTAAGACAATTCCTTACCCATTCGGTTTTATGGTTCGTACGGCTGGGAGCGACATTAAATCAAGTATCAGATGATCAGAGGTAAACGGTAGCAGTTATTTAGCGGGAACAGCGGCGGTGACGCCCACTGCCGTGATTTATCCACCGCCCGTCGGCCGGAGCGCGCCGGTTGAGCTCTGCTGAATATCCCGCCATCCGTGACGAAACACGTAGACACGAGCCTTGATTCAATTCGATATGATTATTGTTTTTATTTCCCAGTAGGCTACGAATGCTTGAGTCGTGGAGATCTGAGTCGTGTAATGCTCAACTTAAACCGAATAGGTAAACTTAAATAGGTTGACCATGTATAACATAATTAACCATATGTTATGCTTAATACATGATTAAACTTAAAAATATTGTTAATGGACATATTTTTTTATTATGACAGAATATATACATAATATAGGTGCACAATACATACATAATACATTTCCTGTCACAAGCCGGCCCCAACACAGCATGTACTGGCTGCAGCAGGCAACCAGCGCTGGTTTTCCGTTGAGACCGACGGGTGACGACACGAATGTCGAGTAATTAACCGACAAAGAACTAAAACTCACTGAAGAATTAAAACCATAGAATTTAAACTCACTTATGAAAGACAACCATTATGATAACATTATTGTTGTGGGTTCTGTTATAGAGATCTATTTACATTTAAAACAACTTAACTATACAAAAATAGGATATTTTACTTACTTGCAATGTAACTAAATCACGGCAACCATAATTTGTCAAACTGCAGCTCAGAAATGTATTGATGAATTGCTAGTGTCGGATTTAGTTTTCAAAATAAGCGTAGGAGTTTGTGGTATATTACACCCTAATTTTAAGCGTGCTTTATGATGTGGACTCGTTTACACCACAGAATTACGTTTTCCACATTACTGCAACAACATGATGGATGCAAGCAATATATTTCTGGCAAGGCTACACAATTTGCGTAGAAAAGTCGACAATATATTGCGCGCCGCAGTTCAGTAAACTCCTGTATCAGTACCTGTCATGAAGACAATACAAACGCAACAAGCTCACCGTTTCATAACTCTTGAGTTCGCAAACTTTATCTCGAATCTAGAAGTCCAATAAATCTTCAGGCCATATCTCAGAGAACTCGACCAATTGTTGAGCGATACTTTCATCTGGTCGTAGCGAGTGTCAGACCGGCCGAGGGGATAATATAGTGAGTGGATAGTGTGCCTCCAACATTACCATACTTGTCGTTTTATGAGCCCTTGTAGTGTTTAGGCGCCCACTCGACTACCACTCGGCAACCATTTAAATTTATCATTCGTGGATTATTGCTTATTGGAACAGCAACTGTCTCAGATATGCAGAGATAACGCCCGGTCGGATTGCGCTGTTCATTCTTTGTTTCACAATAAAACTACATTCGGTTTTAACTACTAGTGACGAGCGGAATTTATAGAGCCACATAAAAGAAACTGAACATATCGAAGCTACTACGGTTCGAAGCAATCAAAAGAGCATTGAATCTCTCGGGTTGGACACGTAGACAGCCTTGGATGAGTTACAAGTCGATTTTAATCTCGGCTTCTGTTAGTACAGCTTATGAAACCTGATCATCACCGAACGCGTATCCAAAGTGTATTAAAGCAACAAATGTGATATGGCATCTCGAATAAGCCACGAAACATCTCAAGCCATTATCTTGAATGGCGTTGCGCGAGCTCTTGACTTATCTAGCAATTAAATCGACATTCAGAAGCCGGTGCGGTGTCGGCTCTCGTCTCGTGGTGCCCTCTACTCGCGGTAGCTGACACCGCCCAACATACAATGACTCGGATTCATGACAAATAACGTTTTGATTGGACACTCATAACAAAATGTAAGGAACGCATTTCCATTGCACTAAGCAATCGTATAGCGATACGCTTGTTTATAAATTCGTTGATTAAATTTAGGTCATTTGCGAGTTCGGTAAAGCAAAACTCTAGTTATTGTTTCTCTTAAGATCACACTAACAACATTGTATACCAGTTAACCACACAAACTAAACATCAGTTACTAAGCAGGTCAGCGTAATAAATTACGATATATACACAGTTATAATGAGAAATCAAAATTCATAAACACTGTCGTACGGCAACAATCAACATTCCTTTCGAGTATCTAAATTAAAAATCCCATAATGTATCCTCAACGAAAGGCACTGATTGAAATCTCTAATCATCTTTTTATTCGGCATGTAAATTACTATGTCGTATTAGCGGTAATCTCCTATGATAATGGAGAGTCTTGAGACAGAATGATAAAGTCATCTGCATCGTTATTACATTCTATAATGAACATGATGTGATGAACTTTCGTATCTCAGAGCCCCTGACATTTAAGCCGGTTGACCTAAATCATCGATTATACTAACATCGAGATCTAATTCTATCATCATGTTTCAATTTGGCTGAATAGATTTAGCTGCAGCAACTACGAGTAAGTGGTGCTTTATTTGATTTAAATTATATTTTAACATTTTCGTATCTCTAAATATGCACCTTTTTTTTTGTATGACTTATTCTGTATTCAATTTATTTCTTTTATATAGCGTTGGTATTAATGCGAGCGAAGCTAGCGTAGACGGGACAGGAACGGGGCGGGTTGAACTTGTAAATATTCATGACGTTACTTGGCGACAAAACGCTATCCACCGGCCACCCGACGAGCGACTTATGGCACAACCTTCCGAACCCGACAACCTCTATACATTGTGATAGAATAAAATAAATATATGGACACATTTCACACACGGTCGGTTAGCCCCATACTAAGCTATTTCTAGTATTTATTATGGTTGCTAACACAACTAATATAATACATGAATACTTTAATATCGAAACATATTTAACATCCAGATCGACAGCCAGGTAAACGATAAGTACATCGCCTCATTTTTTCACCGCATTGACCACACTAAACGTAACACTTGCGTAACTTTGTAACCATTATACGTCCAATTTTCATGGGTCTAAACCAAGGGAGTCAATTTCGGTTCAATCTTTCGCATAATAACTTAAAACATCATGCTGGGCGTCGCGATCATTATGCGATCGAGGCCCCTCAAACAATATTCATAATGAGACGTTACTTAAGTTAAGTTGTATAGCGGTGCGACGTTAATGGTCGTATGCTGTGTTTATGATCTACGTTTATTTTTATGTTATTTGAATTAACAGTTGTGCCTTACACTTACTTATATGAATCAATTTGCTGTAAATCACGAATGTTAGTTCTATGGTTTTGACACATTAGTGAACCACTATAAGTATTGATATAGCCACAGGTGCGTTGCGCCCGCGCCGCATCGCCGCGACTTGTATCGCCCGGGGCTTCCAATTTCGCCGTTCCCACAACAAATCGTGGTGTCAAAGTTCAGTGCCTAATTGCGCAGTGTTATCGATAGATCCGGCCGCTTCGGGAGAGAATATTTATCAATAACATGTAATTAAAATTATTTGGTGTGTGTCGGCCGGCGAGCCCCGGGCACTATTACACATTCGCCGCTAGAGCCCGCGCCCATCATTAACCGGGACATTTTTATTCCTTTCTCTTTAATTTTCCGTCACTGAACATAAATGATGGCGTTAGTACCGCTGCAGCGCCGCGGGGACGCCCCATAGTGTTCCCATTGATAAAACAATAATACAAACCAATTATTCCTTTATTTTCAGTTGGTCAGATTTTCAAAACGTCAGACTTTCATTTGGTCAGATTTTCAAAATGTCAGTCTTTCAAATGACCAGAGTACAATCGTTCACAAAAATAGTGCATTTTTTATATGTTTGACACTGTGCTGTGTGTGTAGGTGTATTAAAATGTGCGTGTGTGTGTGATTGCACCCTGGTCTGTACAATAATTTAGTTTTTTAAAGTTATTAATGTATTTAATATTATAAATAATATGAATGTTAAACTTAAGTAACTTACAAACAAACGAAAAATCTTATCTCTACCTTATTGACAAAAATAAAAATGTACCTAGTCTTATATGTGAACTAAAAATAACATACGCTCAGCAATCGGTCTAATCTTCAACAGTCATGACAATAGGTGTAAGTTTACGAAAACACATATCAATTATGACACGGTCTGCCACCAGGGTTTTATCGAGATGCCATTATTATACTGGAGTGACATTAACCAATGTACGATAAGCATTGCGGGAGGCCTCCATAGTATAGTCACGTCACTGAATAGTATAGTCACGAACAGATAAACTTACAAAAATAATACAATAGGTCCGATTGACACCGATTATTCCCTATAACTTTGATTTTAACATAAGTTTTATTATTATTGCATGACAACGAAATCTAAATAATCTTACAAGAAACGGCAAGTCACGTATTATAAGGTACCCAAAGAGTACCCTAATATAAAAACTTTGCTGTTCGTTCGCCTATCCCTAAGAAGTGGCCTAGCTTTTTTTTAAGATTAACAGCCGGGACCTACATTTTAACGTGTCATCCGATTCATGGTAACGCCCATATAAAAACTCTAATGAACCGTGAAAGCTAGACATTTGAAATGTTCACAAGATTTCAATAGCTGATATTACAAGAAATACTAAAAACAGTTGAAAAAATATTTAAGACAAACCGTACTAAAAAACACGATCATTTGCTTGATGATCCCGTTGGCGTCATACGTTGACTAATAGTCACCATTATGGACTCCCAGCCAGAGTCCCAGGTTCGATATAAATACTTCCTTCATATTATGTATAATATGAAGTATTCATATGCACCTATCAGTGTAGTTATCAGTGGTGTTTGCCACCCATAATACAAACTATAAATGGTTTAGCATGGGGCTAACCAGCCGTGTGTGAAGTATGTACTAAATTTATAAAAATATATTATTTGAAATATTTCGCTTTCAAATAAATAGTTTAAATTTAACTAAACATTTAAGTGGTGTCCCATGCAACAAACTAACAACTGTTCATGAGATAGATACAGCCTTGTACAGACGGACAGACAAATCAGACCCCTTTGGAATGGAACCCTATAAATAATATTATATTGCAAAAAAAAACTCATACATTCAATAGCGTTATTTTCAACGATTATCTCGTCAATCATTTGAGTTAGATTTTCCGTATATGCGCACTTACAATATTAATATAAGCTATATCAGTATGAGGTAATCTGCGGCATACATAAGTGCATTTACGGCTCCATTGTGAGCTTCCTACAAAGATAGAAGCTAGACTTATCCGATAGCGCTTCGCTAAGTGGCCGGTCACTTGAACACCGGCTACGGAATAACCTTTGATGTATTATACAAACACCAATCATTTTTTAATTATTATATTCCCGTCGCTCAAGCGGTTATCTGGATTTGTATTCGACATAATTGATATGTTAAGTCGGTGGAACAATCGGGACGTCTCTTGGACTTCACAGATACTGATATTGATGGTTGACTCATCTTTGTTCATGTTTTGATTCCGAGTACTATAATAATTACGCCTTACATCTTTACAACGTGATAGAAATATTTGAAATGTTCATTAAACTTAAATCAAGAATCGCCTTTTGTTTTTTGTTAAACTAGTCTCATGTTAAAAAGCAAAATAAAACAAAATATCGTGGCTAAAATAATAAGAAATTAATAAGTTTTGTCGTAACAAGTCTAATAAAGCAAAGTTGATACAATAGCAATAAAATGAGCAAACAAGGACTGGCACAGCGTGAATCGACCGCAATTAATAACTGCGCACGCGCCGCTCCGGTACCACACCGATAGGTAGATCTTTAAATATGCGCAGTAAATTTATATATAATTATTATCTATTTAAAGAGAAGAATAAATGTTTACAGTAAAGAAATTAAGCAAGATTTTATAGGTAAATTTTATGAATTTGACCTCTATCATCGTTATATCAAACCCTTGTGGATGAACCCAAACACGATGGGTATATATGTTTAGTTTAGAAACTCTTATTGTTGACTTCCAATTTCATAATCAGACCCTAGATATTATGTGTCTTTAAAGGATTTTTTTAAGATAAAACAAATGAGCCAAAGCTCTACGGCGTTTATCTGGTTTATTTACTATAGTTAATAATTGAATAATTAATATTATAATATCAGAATTTCCTTTAGCCACCTTCCGACTCCATCATCAAAACAACATGATACCATGATAGTAGAAATATTTAAATCGACGTGTACTAAGTAAATTTTAATCCAATCGAACAATGGAAAATGGGTCTTTTGCTTGCAAGATTTGACCCAAACAAACATACATATAAAGTAAGTTAAATAAAAGCTTGTAAAAACATGTCAAATAATTAATTCAAAACGTCTATAATTTCGCTTTGAAAATGGAAAGTTTTAAGGTGAAAAGTTATCTGTGTTTCAGGATATGCCTGTTCTTCTTATTCAACACGATTAGGTATCAGTCTTTATTGTATTGAAGAACACAACCTTTTTTTTGACATGGAGGAAATGCATTTACGCATGCCCGCCAATCCTTGGGGGAGGCGGCGGGGTATGTCGGACTCGGTGCCAGAGTGGCTACCACTACCGACTAAAACCTCCACGGTGTTCCCTCGCTGCACCTTAAAGCCGGGGGGCTGGAACATGTATGTACTCTTCAACCTCCCCGGCAGGACACATTGTAGCCTGTAAAACTGCGAAGATTGACTACGATGGCAAAAAAACAAATGTCATAGTGGCATTATTAGAATAGATAAAGTTGCATATTTTAGTAGTTCATGTGCCCTTACTCACATATTGAATAACTTAGTTATCTACATCTCAAGATATTTTCTTATTTCCATAAGCAGTCTCTATTAAGACATACCCTTTTAAACCTCGGTGCCGGCTTTATCACAAATGCATACGATTGAATTATTAGTAGCAATTAGGGACGTCACAAAATGTGTGTTATCAATATTTTTAATACAGTAGCTACTTTATTCAAATGTATGTCCGCGTGACTGAGTTCATTATAGAAATATTTCGAGCGGCTGATAGTGATGAAACATTAGGATTAAAGTGATTGGAATCCATTATATTAAAAGCTTTTCACCTCATAAACGACGCCGCTACTTACTACGCTGGAGTGTACCGATCGGGAATTAAAAAATTATACGTATTTTTTTTTACACCCATGTTTGAAGTGAAAAGGTTGCGACGCACTTTTTTGCGTTCTATAACTCTTTTCAAATTTGAGAAACGATGTCTATGCCAGTAAATCTATGAAGCTACTTACAATAATGCATGAGTTTAAAACAAATAAACTTACATACTCAATAAAAACAGGGCAAAAAAGAAGTGTATATAAAATAGGGCAAATGTGTCAATAAAATATGAATAAATGAATAATTCGCTGGAGCTCTACTTAGATTATTAGGTGACTCGATTGAAAGTGCTCCATTTTGTAATCTTCATAGGGGCTTATAGTGTGACAGCATCGAGCCGATATGATGGTAATGCTCGGAGCGGCGCGAGGCGAGGCTATCGTCCGGGAATGCGCGCCGGGATAACGTGTTGGATTCATCATTTGTAAATATTAAATATTCATGAGCACGGGTCAACATTCCAATTTTTTACCGAATTAAAAAAGGAGGTGTTTCTTTATTCGACTTCCATTTTTCTTTTTCTTCTTCTTAGTATGAACTAAGTGGCCAAGCTCTGGTGTCGAGTGTTTTCAAGCCGCCCGAAGATCTCTGACTTGACTTAACGACTGCATGTACTAAGAATAACAGCCGGGACCTACAATTTAACGACCGACCGACTTACGTCATTCGACCCACGGTATCACTCAGATGAAAATGCCACTTGAAAATCGACAGTCTTTTGCATGGTCACCCATCCAAACACCGTCCGTATCGACCGTTGCTTAACTTCGATGATCATCTCAGATCATCTTACCTAGCCGAGCTACAGGCGCTACTGTGATTTTTTAATCCGTCATTTATAAACAGGTTTCCTTATAACTGTAAGTAACTTTAGGGCGTGTTCATAAAAAAACAACCAAACCTGGAAAATATACATTTTCTAGTGCAGTTAATCTCAGTAGTTGTGATAGACATGTCTATTGCTAAAACCAATAATTATTATGTATGTATCGTACATTATCAATAAGTTTTTCTACGTTATCATTGCTTGTGTAGTTGTATCGTTATTTTGTGCGGCCGGTGTTTTATTTTATATTGTGGGGCAGGAAATCTATCTACTTGTGGTTCTTTATTGTCCTTTACGCGTATGTATTGAAGAGCTATATAATTGTACCTACTCAAATGACACTAATGTAAGCTTAAAAAAAGACTCGTTTTATTGAAATTAAATAACAAATATTAATTATAATAACACCGGTCTATACCTACCATAATATTTTCGTTTCCTTACATGGCAAGTGATTATATTTAGCTTTATAAGAGGCCGAATCCCAACTCAAAAGCCGTTTATAATAATTTAAGCAAATGCAATTTTGAGTGCAATTTAAAAATGCTACGGTAACAAATAAAGGAACTTAATGGTCATCGCTTTTTAATTTCGTTGTAAATTCGACAACTGTTAAATACTTTTCGGTTCATTATGAAACAAGCATCTAATGATACTTATTATTTTCAATAAATTACGTAGATTTCACCACTTAATAACGTTTGGTACATGATCTCTGAATATGTAAAACTTTGTTATTGGACTCATTAAAATGCCATAAAATTTGATACCAAAGACATAAATGATTTGAAAAATGATAACGATTAAAACTGTAACCTTACCGGAGGGAAAACATATTATCTATACATTCATCCACAGAATACAAGAAGGGCTTAGAGTTTGTCTATGAGTTTTAAAAGACTACCAATTTAATAGATCAAACATTATTTAGCGTAAATTTTGACAAATAATATTAATGGTAGAAGTAAACAAAACTTTCTCTATCTCAAAATAAAATTCCAGCTACATTTGATCGCAATATCGTCCCACCATTTCGTTTAAAAATATATTAAGCCGATTTGTTCCGAAATTACGGTAAAATTAGAATTAATCTTCGCAAAGAGCTCTCGACTCCCAAACTTTGCAACGAAAATAAGTGATTATTAATAAGCCTTAAATAGAAATAATCTTATTTTGATCGTGCAAAAATATACAGACGGTATCAGACAGCACAGTTAAATTGAGTTAAAATAATAAGTTATTTATAGATATACAAGATTTTTGCAGTATCACATATAAAGAAGCCTAAGGTTGTAAACAATCTAACTAATAAATGTCGATTTTGTCGACGTAAAAAAAAAACTAAAGTACCTATGTATGTGTGAATATTCCATTGAAAAGTGAGTATGTACATATATTGATTTAAGAGAAAGTCAAATAAGTTAAACTTTTAGGTAACATTATTGACGTACTAGTTATTTTGTCTTAATAGTTTATAGAAACTTTTCAACCGATATGTTAAAGTAAATAATAGTTGTTTTTAATTTTTAAACTGTTCTGATTAGCAAGATGTGAAGTGAAGAGGAAGAAGTTCGATGTTGTCGTGGGAGGCAGTCGCGTGTCGCCGAAGGCGCGCGCCAGCCTCCGGTAGCACACGTCTTCTCACTAATTATGTCACATCCAACTTATAACACAAAGTTATAATCAAATTACTTATTCTTTTTAATAAAATATACTTTTTTTGAGTTATGTTTATCTATTCTTTTTCAATAATTACACACCATTTCCTTATGTGTTACGGCTTCAAAATCATTAAAATGCAAATTTGTGTGCTATGGGAAAATTACCCTTGTTTTCTTTTTCGAATTCGGCTCTAACTTTAGAAAGCTTTCGTAAGAATCAACCGCCGAGTTCTCTCAATTCCTGGTAAATACATTAGTATGATAATAACAATTTACGAAAATTGTAAACAAAGAACACGCAGGCTTTTCCAATAAAACTGTCGTAAATAATGAAGAAACACAAGTCTCATGCTGTCGTTACAATGCTCAAAAAGTAATGTGCCGCCAAAACTATATTTCCATAGTAATGACAGTTAAATTATGTGTGGACAGCGGGTAAAGGCTGGCACGAGGGAACTATAAAAATATGAAGTGACACGGTTCGTAGACGAGCACCTTTGAATGATATAGGGAAGAGGGAGGCATGGAGATCGCGGCGGCGCCGGCGCACCGGCTCGCGGCGTTTCGTTGATCTATAGCCGTGTACCATCGCGATGCCTCTATCACTCATGAATATTTATCTCAAAAATATATAATTCAATGTATAATGTCGTCGAGTCGCATATGAGCGTGTTTCAAAGTAATAAATATATCACAAGAAACATAACGTTCGAAAGCAACACGCGTAATTATTTTAGTTTTGGTAAATAAAATGAGACGGGCGGTCTAATAAGCGCATTAGGGATGCTGTTTACGGTCTTCAAATGTTTGGGGAAACGACGACGCTCTGCGGGCGAGACCAGCTTTCGTTAATTTATAACGTTTTTAATAATCGACGATGCCTGCTTCACGCCGTACTCAAGGTTTCATAGAAACATATCAGAAGATCTATTTTACTCTTCATAGCCATCCGTAAAACAATGAATGTGAACATTAAGATCACGTTACCAAAGCGGAGCGCCCATAGAATTTAAAACAAAATATCAAATCACATATTATAATAATACATTACATTATTAGTTCCTAGCTTTATCTTCGTTGTTTGAAATATTCATTAACGTGAGGTTAGAATAAAACAACGAGTTTACGGCCGATCAACGTAATAAAATTGATGAAAAATAGCATCAAACATTAAGTTGCGTTGAATTATGCTAAAATTCCCTATTCCAATCTCCATTAGTCCCATTAATTTAAGATGTTACAAGACATTCATATTTCTGAGTCATAAACCGAGTCTTGTTTGTGTTCAATTAATTTAAATATTAAATAAAAATACCCCAAAGCTATAAAAGAAAACGTATGTGTAGTTTTTCTAATCTGTATCAAGCGGAATACATGTACGGCTCGGCATCCCGCGGCTAATAAAATGCAGGGCACTCATTAAAAGTATATTTTATCGCGTTTTAAATATTTAGATATTCATCTGGAGAAAGTTAAGTTTAATTTGGTTCATTACTAAGTGTAAGTCGTGAAACTAAATCCGAAGAGGCCTGGCTCCCTCCGTAACGCGCGTTATGGCTCGTGTCGCCTTAATAGCCGCACCTAATGAAAATTAAATGACAATAAATAACACCGCAACTTGTAATCGCATTTAAACTTAGCGGAACTACTCTCATAATTTAAACGAATTGCTTCTTATAAAATGTCTGGTAAAATGCTTTTTAGCATTTACATAATCTCTAATCTAATGCTTTTTAGTTCCACTAAGTCTTTCATCGTTATAATTTCCACAACTCTTTAAGCAAACATTGTATCAATTTCATGTCGCTGTAATTATTTACCACTTGATGGCATAGATAATACTGGTTCCATAAAACTTTTAATGCTACATTATTATCCTATTAGCATTTATATTTTGACGACTCTATTAGGACCATTAAAATCTTTATTTAAACTTGTATTACTTCTAGCGCGGCTGTCCTGCGGAATCAATTTCGTTTTATTTCACTGTATGTTTAAAATGATGAGCTTGTTTAACATTCAGAAAGATATCTCAGAAAATTTCCTAACACTGGAGTATCATGTGGAGCGAAATAAAACGTTTAAATTGCCGAATGTCGATTAAGAAACCATGTGTTGCGCTTTAATGAGGTCGATACGTCTCCCCGAGCATTATGAGATCAAGCAAAGGGTCACCACGAGTGAATTTACAAGCAAACTCAATTAAATACAATTAGATCCTTAAGCTGCTTAAGCTATTACGAAATGTTTCATCGTTAAAGAATGTGATAAGGCCGGAATTATCATAAGTTTGATTAAGAAATTTTATGAACATGAACGCTCATGTGCGTCTCGATGTGATCATTTATAAAAGTCCATTATTATGCGTGCCGTTGGGGATTAAAATAATTTGGGAGAGTCTGCATAGCATTACAACACATTGTACTTTCTTTTGGTAATGGCGGAGATATGTCAACATACCTACGAGTACACAAAGTGGTTCTCAACTAATGTAGTACTCGTGTATCAATTTATTATTAGTTTGAGTAAATCTTTTGATTTAGAAGTAAACGCAATCTGTAGTAATCATAATATCTTGAATTTGTTTCCATTGTTGTTCCAATTTTACAACAAATAATCGTAATATTAACTAGCTGCGCCCGCGGTGTCACCCGCGTTAATTCGAGTAGTAGAAATCAACACATAATATAATTATGAAATTTCACCAAATTCAGTTCAGCCGTTTGAGTGTGAAGAAATAACAAACACACACACAAACTCATATATTAGCAGTTAATTCGTAAAAACATTTATGTAAACCACATACGACTCTGCTTAAAATAATTGAAACAGTGCTTGAAGTAAATTTTCAGCTCACAATAACTTCTTATACGTGTAGATAACCGATTCTGATAAAATAAGGTTCTTATTATCTGTAATTCACCTGTAAAAACCGCGTTCAATCCTTTAAATAGTTTCGAAATTAGAACCAGACAGAAAAAAAATGGAAAAATTTATTTGTTTGTAGGTATCTGTTACCCTTCAATAATCACCCCCGCCAGTTTCTTTTAATGATTTAATATACAGATACTTCATTTTTACTGTCTTACTAGCTGTCTCGGCAAACGTCGTTTGCCAAAAAAACAATTGATCAGTTGTGATGAAAAATGATTACATTACTAATATGGCTATAAAAAATAGGGGTTAGTGTTAAAAAAAGTAAAAATTTAGGTTGTGGGTATTTTTAATGCCACATTGTAAAAAAATAAAAACCAAATTTTCTTAAAAAAAAAAAAAAAAAAATGTAAAGGGTGAACAACCCTTATCACTTAGGCATGTGGAAAATAGATAGTAGCCGATTCTCAGACCTACTGAATACGCATTTAAAATTTGGTGAAAATCGGTCAAGCCATTTCGAATGGAGTACGGTAACTAACATTGTGACATGGAAATAGTATAATTTAAATTAGAAAAGATTATACAAATACAAATCATTTATTGATAACACCAAAGTTACAAGTCAAAGAATATTATAAGAATTGATTTTAGAGATTTGATTTATCTAAGTACTGTATACCTAAACATAGTACATACTTTCTAACCGTTAATTTGTAAAGTAGCTAACTTATCCGCTATCAGGCACACGCAGAACGCATACATTTCGCTGGCATCGACTACTAATTGCAGATAAGGTGATGTTCACATAAATATAATGGCTTGTGAGCGCTCATTTGTACTGCGGTCGCGGCCGACGGTTGTCATGTACCAGCATTAATATCGATGAATAAGAAATTCGTTATGGATGGCTTACAAGGCTGGCCATTACCGCTCGATGTTCTGCCTCTGACTTACGTACTAACTACTGCTTATTCTGCGGCCCTCGCTACCATCCCGGCCTGTCGACTCGAGTTTTTATCTACCACTATTTGTATCGCGCCATGTACTGCAATTATTCATTTCATCTGGCATCTGCACTTGATTGGTATACAATATCGTCGGTTGGAAGTAAATCCAATAGATCCTGAAGATGTTTAAATATTCAAGGACCTTATATACTCGCACGACCTCTACTTGTTTTTTTTTTACTCTTTACAGTTAGCCATGTCATGGATGGAGCATATCTAGTCTGGAACTATTGGCTTCCAAGGAGGCTGTCGGAACACACTATTAGTTTGGCGACAGATTTATCAACTTGAGGGTGATTGCTAGCCAGGTGAGTACTATATAATGCCCTACAAAAATGCAAAAATTATAAAACAATTAGCTCAATATTGGAATGAGAGTAAATTCAGTATGTTCAGTTGAAGTAACAGCGGCCAGCGAAGCCGGCATGCAATGTTGATGCAGGAGCAGCCTCGCGGGGGGCCCACGAATCCCTCGTCCATCACGACCCGCCGAAATTGTAAGATTATTATACTCGATTACGCTCGATAATCGATGAGCAATAAGTGAAATTAATAATCGAGTAATGGAGCGGGTCGTGCGCGGGCGCCGCCGCCCGTATTAGTAGCGAGTCGTGATCGCCGCTAAATAATGCCTCCAATAAGAACGCGATTATTGCCAATACAACAATATCAGCCGACCTTTATATCATACTCTGATTTGATAGCCCGCTGTCTCAACATTTATTTTGAAAAGGGAATCGACTGCAGCGCATAAGATTTTTCAATCTTACGCTATCACGTCGTAGAACTAAAACATTAGAAATAAATACCTTATGACATGAATATTATGTATTAAAAAATATACATTATCGTGCCCCTAGGCAAGTTGTATACGCTTCAGGTTCCGTTCTCATTCATGACAAGATGTTAAATGTATAGGAATGGCATAAGCTTCTTAAAATCATAGTTAATAGTTCATATCAGCTTCATATATTTCATATTGCTATTTGACGATAGCAACGTGAAACAAACCCAGAAACGGGTGCAAATTGACAACATCAAATGTCAAATCAATCTAACACTAATGCTTCTGAGTACATGTAACACGTATATGTACCAGAGATAATGTACCTTACTGTTTGCTCACGCAATCGTTCTCATCATCTTGCGGTCTAAAGATCATTAATTAAGGTGCTCATAATAAAGGTTTCCTACTGCTATTTGCCATTAAGTTGTGGCAGAATCCATTTGCTCTTTCAATCTTACGTCATTTTCTAATAATACGTGTACAGTCCTCATATAATGTTGCATCTAGGCGCAACTAGTTCCAATTCACCTACTGCGAAACCTGTGACGCCGACTGTATCCACTTATCCCCCGGTAATAGTGCTTCCATATTAGACGCGATTGTCCTAGTTGTGTTACGTAGAAACTATTAATAGAAATTGTGTCAATGGGCTTGGTGAGCACGACATCAATTTTGACCATAGTTCAAAGTGAGTTCACCCCAAGATTATTTATCACGTGATCTCAGATACTCAGTGTATTAGATATTATTTTCAAAATTATTTAAGCGTTCGAAAATAATATAAACTATTTTTAGAAATAGATTCGTTGGAGGATAAATTAAAATGTGCAAAATTTAATTACAAGGTTCAGTTTAAATGAATTTTAATAAATTTATAAAAAAAATACAATTTTAATGACTAAAATTAATATGAATTCCAAAATTGCTGCTTTCAAAGGAAATCATGCCTTCGCTTAATAAAGAGTTTCTTAACCTTTTGATTTGGGCTTAACTTTGCGTAAATCCGATGAAGAGGGAAGAAAGCCTGAAATAATTAGTGTACTTCCAATGTTATCTGAAATCTAATTGAGATGAGCAAAGGTAATGATTATTATCTCCGAAAAATATTCTTACCGTATTTTTTAGTTATTAAAATTGGCGCAACCGTGGGTCGGATGACATGTTAAATTGTTGGACCCGGTTGTTATTACTAGTACACACACAAAAGTCATTAAGCCAAGTCAGATACCTTTGGGTGGGTTGAAAACTTTCGGCACTAAAGATGGCCACCTAAGTCATAGGACATTATAAATATTCAGTTATTCAACTATGAAATAGAGTTAGTATGTAAGTACATACCTACATAGAAGTTGGTATGTGTACAAAGTATTGTATAGAGCAATGTCCGGTCCACACACGTTTAGTACCGAACTCGAGTGCTCTTATCAATGCAGAACAATGAAACGGTACCATTATAGTCACATGTACCTATGTATCGGAAGGAATCGGGTTTTACAGCTTACGATTTTTTTTAATTTTTGGTATTATTTATTTGTTGTTTTAAATTGTATGCTATTTTTAATATTGTGACCAATAAAAAGTGTTCTATCTCTCTATCAAATTTATTTCTACACTATATCTTGCTTTCGGTTGAGATACTCGTATAATGCTAACAAACTAAATGACCAATACATTCAGCAATCTAAATGTATTTGTATATAAAACCCATGTCTGTAAGTTGTTTTTTTAGGGTACCGTACATAAAAGGTAAAAACAGGACCCTATTACTAAGCTTCCGCTGTCTGTCTGTCTGTCTCCAGGCTGTATCTCGGAAACCGTAATAGCTAGAAAGCTGAAACTTTCACAAAATATGGATTTCCCGTGCCGCTATAACAACAAATACTAAAAAAAATATATCAAGGGGTATCCCCATTCAATTAAGGTGTTATTTTAGTTATTTTTTTTTCGCTATATATCAATAACGGTAGCTGCTAGACACTTAAAATTCGTTTATTTATTAAATTGTAAAATAATTTCACAATGCTGGTAGATTGACTCGGTGTCTAGCTTTATGGGTTTTGAAAGAGCTGAGTAGTAAACGCTTATTTCGATCGTGCAGTATAAAAGTGATTGGCACGAGATGATCGTCATAAAGAGGCGCGCGTGTGGCCCCCGAGTGTCCGCCAACAATGCACCACTGATATAAAGAAAATATTATTTATTTAAACTCACAATAAAACGCAGCTGTCCCTTCGCCGCCATCTTTTAATGTAGGTTACATTTTACATACTTACAGTGGAGGCAGATTACGTCGGATGCGGTACATTAGGTAACTACATACATATACATATAATTTATTCATTCAGGTGATGCTTTGAGAAATTCCATTTTCACAGTAAATCCATTCACTGATTGATTTTGAAAGTAATTTATTGACATAGTTATTATTACATGTTTGTACAGCGTTACTATTCTACACAACATTAACTTAATATACTAGGTTTGTAGTAGGCTAACAACGCCTTTAAAAAACTTACGTCTAGGTTATCAACTACATCTTATTATATTTTAATGTTTTCGTATTCATATTCAAACTATTTACTACTAAGTCTAGTTCCTACTTATTAATATTGTAAATTCTATGCTTAAATAAAGTTATTTTTATGTTTTATGTTTTTTTTTTATATTTTAATTGGTTAAATAATATGTCAGTAAATATTTAATAACATAATAGCTGAAGCTTAATTTTTGTATGACATAGTACGCAAATAGTCAGACAGGCGCCACATCCACTACTAAATGATACGACTGCAATGTACTTACTTACTTGACTCAAGCTATAAAGAGACGTATACAACTTTTATCTATACTTGCGTAATTTACGACGGACAAAACAGCGTTCAGAAATAAAAGGAAAGATTTTATTATAGCATCAAAAATATCTAACAAAATTCAAAACACGTTAATATTCCGAAGTGGAAATTTGTTCGAATCCAGCGAGCCACGGATTACAAAATCAGTAAATATAATTACGATACAAAATTAAAAAAGAAAAAAAATGATATTGAAAATGCAAGTTAGCGTAGGTTTTTCTAACGACCAAGATTATCATGCCTGCCTACGTCATACGTCAGGTACTTACTTAAAAAAACCATCTATTAGCATTAGTATCTGTAAAGCCATAACGAGTAGGTACAACAAACAAACAGCAATTACTTAAGTAAGTAATATTAATGAAGAACGGCCGGCTCGCTCCGTAATGATTTGAGCCGGTATAAATCAGGGTTGTGCGCTGACACAGCCAGTATTGTACGCGATTAGTTCAACATCAATGGAGACCGCATCACGAACAGAAGGCTTACAAGGAAAATAATTTTAAAATTATTTCACAGAGACGTCGAAGTTTTTATATGTGTATATAATTTCATAGGATCAAACTGTACTATAATTAAAATTATGATTTAAAGGAACGAATATTTGTCTATACATCCATGTATGTATATGTAATTATGCATATTTGTTAGTACTATGTGGACATGTTTTTATGCATACACTTCTACAAATGTAAATATAAACGTTTAAGTGACAGCTATAATACAGTTATTCTACATGACACCAAATGTACCTTATAAGTATACGAGTAAATAATCTCGTTGTATATATACGGATACATTTTCCTTGGTCAGCAGGTAAAACCGAGGCGCGCCGCTAGTTGCCCAGTGTTTTGCTGAGCCAATGGCAGCGAGGTGCTATTTATCATTTGTAATCAAACCATGTCACAGGAGAGTTGATTAAGCGTTTATGTTATCCGAGATTGCAGACACCGCTGACATCAGACATATTTACATACTATCCAGCTCCTAGAATAGATAAAAAGCCTCACTACTTACTTTTTATTTCACACTTCACACTTATAAAGTGCAATTAAGTCATACGTTCTGGCAGGATAACTCCAATGATTCATTACATATATTTCATACACGATTTTCAATTTTATTTTGTAAGAATTTATCACGTTTGCCTTTTGAGTATGCTTCTTTATCTTTATAGCAATTTCTACGTATATTTTTAGAACTCATATTTAACATGCAATGCATGTGTGTTTGTATTTTTGTATGTATGTGTGCATTCTCTTATTATTAGTTAGTTCGACTTCTATCGATTAGGTGTCCGATCCTATTCAAATACGAGTATGCAAAGAGTCGGAATACTGCAATACAAATTTCTACCCATCTAGAATTCCTTGATGTTTTCTACTAAACTCTTTAGTGCTAAATGCTCTTCAGAGTCTGATGATGTCGTTGAAAGGTCAAATAGCCATTATATTTGAGGTAATTTGTGTTGTCGTTGAGAGTTTTTTGGTTAATGGTTTCAATCTTTTATAAAAATTTAGTATTGTATTTATTTATTTGTAGATGAAATATAATTTAATAACATTAATTCTTTTACATCAATTTCCATTACTATTATAACACTTACAAAGTTATAAAAGAACGGTTCAATAATTTTGTTGCCATTAAAGTGCAGTAAAGATATCCTTTGCATTTAATAGAGACCGATTTTAATAACCGGTCTGGAGACCGAGGTATCACTGATCAATTTGCCTCTGACATGTTGTAAAATAATTATCAGCTACTTCATAAGCGGTGGTTGACACGACTATTTTTTGTATGAATTCTGAATGTAAGTGTTAATTGCTACATTTTATGCAAAAAAATCGTAGCATTTTCGTAGCAAATGCGGCGTGGCTATTCGTTACGCTCGTAGTCCTTCGAAAAAGTTTGATACTTATATAATAATACTTAAATACTACATTAGACACATAAACATAGTTTTAGTTGATTACAAAAAAGGAGGCGGTGCTCAATTGCACTTTACGAGTATGTATTGTACTCATTGTGTGTTTGACACCTCATAATATCTTCGTTAATAATAATGAAAGATTTTTAGAACCAATACAAAAAAAAATTAAACAAATGATGGAAACATTTTCTGAAAACCTCGTGTAATTTTATCAAATTCGATTTTTTTATTGTTCCCAATTAAGTCAAGATCTGATTATTAGATCCCTCAAAAATCTTAAAGACGCATTATTTGTTTCATATTTATATTTTGCAAGTATTTGTAGTATTTAAGTAATAATGTTTCTCGTCGGTTGGTGATGGCAGGTATAACCCCCTTCTTATGGATTCAATCATTATAGAGTTAAATTTCCCCAAATTGACAATAATCAACGACAAAAAGTACCTAATATTCAAGTTTTGTTAATACTATGGTCAAAAATTACGTGTGTAACAACATATGTACTTAAATACAAACATGTACATATAATAACAGACGAAAGAAAATTTAGCTAGTTGATGCAAAGACGTTGAGAGATCTTTGGCTGAGATGTATTCGGATAAAAGAAAAACAATGATTCATTCGTTCAATACATCAAACTTTGTCTGCATGAATTGTTGCTTTAATATCTCTTCAATTACAATTCTGTCTCTACCTATATATGTAAGAGGACTCCGTAAAAGAACCGCTACACCGAGTTGAGAGGAGTGTCAGTTGATCCATTCAAGTCCCAGTGTATAATTATTGCCGCAAGATTTTCATAACTTGTCCTTTATCCGTCGGAAGAATGAGAGATATCTCAAACGTCGTGTGTTGTCTCTTAATTACACGGTACTGCGAGCTCTAATAGAATTTAATTTGCTTTTGATACAGCTCTGACGTTCACAGAACTCGTTTCTTGTAATATTCCCCAGTGTTTAGACAGGCAACAAAATTTGCAGGAAATTGCCTCATTTTAATATGTAAATTGGAAATAGTAACGTTCAAGCCTCTGGAGGCATAGTTAAAGTCGTATAAAAATCACTAGTTTAATATAAAAGCATTACATATATCTATAAAAAAATTGTTACATAAATGTAAAATTCTATCATTTTAATTATACCAGTGAGTTGAAGCCCTTTTAATACAACGTTAATTGCTAAGCATTCATACAAGCCCGAAGCTAAGGTGTGTGGTCTTTGAGTACGTACTCGTACTAATGCAATAACAATTACAAAGTTAACGCAACAGTCGATAGCATTCTGATTCTATCGCGTGCACCGAAGCTACTGCACTTAAATACAGATCAAAAACTGCTGAGTTAGAACATCCATCAATATCTTGAGTAAAAAGAAATTATTTATTTTATTAACCTTGTGTGACACTGGAGCGAAACACGATATTTTTATAGAAGCCTTATTGTTTTTGGATTGAATAAATGGGTTACAAAGAGGTGATAAATAAGACGTAAAACGGTTTTTGAATAGGGTTTCAAGAATGTAGACCTTAGAGTTAACAGCAATTGTTTTAAAATTATTATATATATATAAAACTTTTCCTGTCTTTAAGTCAAGAGTTCCCCATTCAATTTTAGCTCTTAGTTTACATATGTATAGTTTTAATATAAAATAAATTAAACTAAATCTTACTAATAAATAATTTAACATGTTAAATTTATATTTAATCGATACTAAACAAATAAGCCGCCCTAAATCGTTCGCGGTGCAAAGGTGCCTTAGCCTTTGCCTGATTTCCTTGACCTTGATATAATTAAAAAAAAATAAGATCAGATTATTAAGCATATACATTATCGACGATGACATTTCGTTTTGCGCAATGTTTTAGAACATACTCGTAATTTAATAACACAAACCTCGCATTTTGGTTACTAGCTTGCTATCTCTTCCAATGCTTTGCTGGTAGTACGTGACCAGCTTATCCCCTGCGGTCCGCGGTCGGTTGGTGGCTTGTTACACGCATTGTGCCGATGATACATTATTTTTATAACAATAAATCGTTGCGAGTAAACCACCGCGACGCCGGCGCCCGCCCGTGCCGGTGGTCTGCTTCAAATGCTTACACTGCGCTTATTAGTTTTGTCTAAATTTCCAGTGCTTATTTTCTAAAAACAATTGGCTTTTTTAAACACATTCACACACGGCTAGCTAGCTCCATGTTAAACCATTTCTAGTTTGTACTATGGTTGCTAACACAACTGATATTCTACATACATAAATACTTTACTTTACTTTTAAATACTTTACTTTACTTTTTTACTTTTACTTTACTTTACATTTACTTTATACATATTTAACACCCACACCAACAGACAACAAATTCAGCTCATCACAATGATGTTGACCGTGCCGGAAATCGAACCCGGGACCCTATGGTTTGCAGTCCGGCATGCCATTACGCCAACGAGATCGTCATATTGTATTGATATTTCAAAGACACAAATAAATTATTTAAAGTTTACATCTTCAAACAACTACTCGTACCTTTGCACTAATGCAGTACCTACTCAGCACTAATTGTATTGCTAAGTAAAACATAGTGCCGTTATCAATAAACACATACCGATTAAAATTCATGAATTTCCAATCGTTTATTTATTATCGAATGATCTGATAAAATCTATCGGTTGCATACATAAAGATAAAACTACGGGACACGTTACCTCGATATGAACGTTCGGCTCAGAGATAGCGCTCGTAAAAATTAATAGTCCTTGACACGAGTGTTTCAATTTGGCTTTTAATTAGCAGGTCAATACAAAAACCGACGCTCTCGAGCTATGATACATTCATGAATCGATAATTTGATTCAAAAATCGATAATTAGTTCCAATCGCTTTCAATAACGGAACAGAGAATGGGATACACAAAGACAGTAAAAGACGTAGAGATAAGACAGTAATCATTCGCTGCGCCTGGGATTGAATAATGTTACCACATTATTAATATTCATTTATTTTTTTCATTAATCTTCTTCATCAATAAAATTTGGTAACACGACGATAACGCCCAAAACGACTAAACTGTATAATTATTACAAAACGTTCAATCATAATAACAAACCGAGAAAAAATTAAAGTTCGGATTAAAACATGTTCCATATAGTCGTTTGATAGGAAAGACACAATTACGAGAGTCCATAACGCCGAATTCTCTTAATCAAATGTCAGATTTAGTGAAATTCGTTTTAATGATAGTATTCGTGCGCTAAGCCTGTTTGATTAATAGTTCGACGGAGATATAGGATTTGAAGATATTATTGAGCGAGCACGTGCCTCTTCGACCACCCAAAGCAGAAATTAGTGGAACTAATGGTATGCTCTTAACTATTCATAATGTAGCTGCAAATCAATACCTACGGACAAGTTTGAAATATTTTGTTTGAAAAATGGTCAATTACATGTATAAATAAATAATCTATGTAAGTGTGAATTTGCTGCATCAATCATTGTTTAAGAATGAACAGTGTACACTAAGTATAAAAAGTGTTTCGGTAGAGTAAGAGAGTAATGGCCAAGAGCGAGTCTACGTTTGGACATTTTGCATTTACGTTAATACTTATGTTAGTAAAGGCCGTATTTTTTTTACCAATTGGGCAGTCTGTACGAAAAAACTGTATTTAAAAATTGTATTATTACTATTGAAGTGTAATAAAATATGATATGGATCCGTCACGATTGGTTTACAATTGCGGCTTTTGCGGGAGTACCAACATCGAAATATTCTTGTACTACGTAATTGCACTGTGGCTAAACGTGAACTGGTTGATTTAAAGATGACGAAGACGAAAGTGAATTTCAGTTTCAATTTGTCAGTAGAGCTGACGTTTTGTTTGCGATTATTGAAGTCACACTTAAAATATCAAAGAAATAAAAAACTTACGTAACGTAAAGAAAGAAGTAGAGGTGAGGCAATGCGCACGCGCTCGCGCACGGGAGCGCTATCGGCTTCCATCAGAGTGATTTACTGACTGCGGCCGCACGACACGACACACACTTTTACATAAATCTACCAAAACAAATTAAAATAGAAATAGCCGTCTCGAGAGATCACTAACGGTGAATCAATTTGTAATTTGCATGAAAAAGATTTAAAAAGACGCCTATCACATGCTCCCAGTCGGTTACCACGCTATCAATCCTTTACAGAGGCCATTGGAGAGTCACGGGGTTAGAAAAGCTAAGTGGAATAACACTGTTAGTAGAATAAACATACTCACAGAAGCCAATGGTATAAACCTTACAATAACACGTCCGTTGGTAATAGGCAACTCACCCAGGAAGCATTAAAGTAAAATCACAATTCATTAGTTGGTCATTGAGCACGCAAGCTCGAGCGGCCGGACCCTGAGACGGACCATTACTCGGGATGACGGCGCGCGTGCCCGAGGATACCCAGCCGCCAGCGTACGCTGACCTCTGCCGCCGAGGCCGACCCGGCCGACACGCCAAAACATCAGGGCTCATTCTCCAATGGAAACGCTACTCCCGCCGTCGCCTTTAAATAGGAAACGACACGTTTATCCAATTAGAAATTCACCATATCTTTGTGATAGTTGAAGAGGAAATTTGAGCAATCAACTTGCAGAGCGCCTCGGTGCGGCGTTCCTATCACAGTTTATTCAATTGAGCTCGTAATGAAGTTATGCGAGCTATGAACAGTATGAAATAAGCGTCGTGTTTAGAACGCTGACCGAATGCAAGAGGCCGTCTGAATGGGAAGGTGATTTGGACGCGTCAGAATTGAATTCCAATAATTCATCTTGTCATTATCGGAAATCGCTACTGTATTATAGATCAATCAAACATTCCACGGCATACCTTGTACCAATCATTAGTACTTAAACATATTCGTGTACAGTACGTTAACGTTCTGTTATTTCAAATACTTGTGTAACTACTTATACAATAAAATCCTTTTGTAAACTTTAATTTATTATCTATCAAGCTCAGTTTGTGCGTTATGCACCTACTGTACAGTAAATAGCAACCTGCCAGTAAATAGCGAAATACAATACAGCCTCGGGAGATTGAGCGATACGCAAAAATAGATACCGCAAGCGAAAGAGTTATTGTACAGTAATAAGATAAGAATGACCCCAATATTACTGGATCCAAAACGATCTGACCAGTTTGAAATATTACTTCCCATTCTAAAATAGTAGACAAATTTACTGAGGCGAGTGTACAAAGCATGGCCTGAGAACAAGTTGTTATTACAAGGTGTTGAACCTGGTTTTCTGATTTATTATCGCATGGTATTTGCAATGATCAATGTTGTTTAGAGGTGTCTCTTTGTTGCGGGCGTATCTACGATAATTACGAAACATACTGGAATAATACCTGAACATATTTCATCACGGGCAGAACTGAACAGGGCTGTTGAATTTGTTTCAATGTGATTTGCTAGACAAGAAAGACAGTGCTAGTCTGGGAACAGGCGTAAGAGCTAAGTGTTACAAAACATGATGAGTTTCTTCCAATGTAAAGCTTTATTAGACACCGGGGCTGTCTTATAAAGGAGTGAAAGGTAAAAGCACTAAATTACCTTTAATGAATTTGAGTACGTATATCATACTTAATTACGTTGTTATTTGGATTATTGGTTGTAGTGTATAATATCAATTATATTTTTTATAAGAGCTGTATTCTGAGGTAGCTCTGCACCCTATGGCAATATCATAAAGCTCGTATGTATGTAGCGAGTACCGTGCGCGCGCGCATGTGGCGCGTGGCAGCGCCGATTGATGCACCGAGTTACCGACCTCACTCGCCGCTCTGACCTCATTCATAAATCCTCATTTACACTCCATTCAGCGACCCGGGCTTGCACCGATGCATAAATCTTAACGCATTTAAAATAATATCATTAAACTCCACGACACCTGATTATGTTGACATTGCAGTTGAATCATATCATTAAAATAAAGCTTCTACGTTTGTTGGTATCCTATCAAAATGTATGCTGTAACATGTAATATTTGTTTTGGTAATATAATTTGCGGTTATGTGACGAAGTGAATCTAGGACGAGCGAAGACCGCGACCGCATACCGCAGCGATAAGCTCCGACATGCGACAACCACTCCAAATTAATATATCCTGGCTCGCGCCGAGATTCCTAATATTATATTTAGACATGACATGCGCTCGTTTGTATCAATTGGCCCCGTCTGCCTCACTGATATACGGCCGACGCTACTTTAGAACAATGATGGCACAAATTGCGCTATTACGCGCTTAGCAGTGCCCCGCGACCCCGCGACCCGCCGACTTCTGACTCCCTAATTGACAAATTAGCCTGCACTGATACGCTTGCATGCGCAATCCACGATACAATCACGGCGGCACTCAGTGCCTCCGGTCAACAGGCGGCCTACGCGGAACATAACTCCGGCGTACAACTAACACCTCTCTTCGCACTGTAGCTCGATAAATGGACTCACAAACGATTCTCATGTCGGAGACCGCCGATTACAATGCTCATTAATAACTTCTTGTGCGGCGTCGCTCACTACTAACACAAATCGGTCTAATGAGTGGATTCCATGAAAGCCTTTTAATTTCCCATTTGGTGCAGCCACCGCCGATATCGCGCGACTGTTATTAATATGAGGACGGAGGCCGCCGGTGGCCGGAGCGGCCGCGCGACAGCCCCGATTACTCTCGCCGGGCGCAGGTATCGCAGGCGCTCTCCGCGACTTATCTTCCGCTATTAATTACGCTCAGGTATTCAACGGACAAGTTTAATGCGACCGCTTCATTTGTTGGGGAGCCGGGAGTGCCATATCGACGACGTTATAGGCGCGATAACTTTGTACTACCTGCGACCCGGCGAGCGGCCGACGTGACAGAGTCCCGTCCGACACGTTTCTCTGGTGGCAGGTAACGGTACGCTGCGATATATTCATAGCACGCGAGAGGCGGCTAAACGGGAGCTTGCATTTAACGCCGATACTGATCTCGCGTTAAATCAGGCGCATTTTGCAAACGGCGAAGTAGAGGCATGATGTCGGCCGCCCGCCGCGGTAGATCGCTGATGCAATTACAGTTTCTATTCATAAAAGAATCGGAATCAGATCAGATGCAGCCGCAGGCCGCACCGACCTGTGCTTAATAACACCCCACCATGAATATTGACTGCTTCAAATTAAAGGAAACTAGTATCGAGCTCTATTTAAATTACTGTTTTCACGTAATTTATTACCGCTCAGGCTCAGGCTTTTTATAGATGGATAGGTTTAGCAATGAACTATAGCTAGTTTTTGCAAAGAAGAGCAATTAATCTGCTAAAAACAACCCTTATACTATATATACATATAAACCAGTTTCAGGTTAAATTGTAACGTTTCTAGGAAAATTACATTCGTTTAAGTATTTAGGTATAAATATAAGTCACACGTTTGACGGTTATAGCTTACGGTGATCAAACAAGTTTTTTGAAAAGCAATACTTTACACCACATTTTGTTGAACAACTATCTGTGTCGTATCTCAGACAACACAATGAACTAACGTTTATCTCTCGGGAAATGATTTATTATATTATTCTGACCATATTTTAAACTGACCAATAAACAAAACTACGAAACCGGCTAAAGCAGGACTTAATTATTCCGTCATTGGCGGGAATTAAAATCAAATTGAATTGAATTTATTGACACTTGAGATTTGTATTAGCAGACCATTGCGTCAGTGTAGACCGATTGGAATTCCTTTTTCACCTTTTACGGGTATTGCTTGTTATTACTCTGTCTTCGTTGGTAATTTATTTCTTATTTTTATCAAGATACGCTTCTGTGACAAATTGTCGCATAAGAAATGTTATTTCGATTTTTCACAAAATGTGAAACGATATCAATCTAGAATATGCTATTTCCATAGTGCTCGTGTAGGGCTATTTGTTCTTCGTATGAACTAAGAGTGTTGACAGCATATCGTGATGTCCGTGGTTTCGAAGACCTATATCAGGGCGAGCAAGTGCAAGCTGATTCAGGTGCAAGTTATCTCGACAGCACAATGACGGCTTGAAAACAAACTCGAGGAGAATCTTTACGAGATCTTCTCCAGTCATAATTCAGCCGATAACAGCTGTGTCGAGACAACTTCTTTACGACAAATAACACAGATAGCATATCGAACGGCCACTAAATAAAACTATCTCTGATATTATTAAATACAAATATATTCTTTTTAAATAAAATCCTTGCTCTTTAGCAGTTTTAGCCTCCGTAGCAAAAATGACTGAGTATTATAAGTTTGATATGTATGTTAGTGTGTGTGTGTAGTAGCGCTCAGTCAATAAATAAAACATTACATGCATTTTTTTAAGATATCATTCAAACTTAAATAATCGTTTTACCGGATTTTATTTACATTTTTAACTGAACTTTCACATCTAATCTCAGGTTAACGAGTTAAATCTGCAGACGCAGCAAGTCAGTTTAAATAGTTTTAAATAATTATCAACATAAATATCGTTATCAGATGGACGACGCGCGTGCGCTGCATGCTGACATCTTTCATATTTATTAAACTCATTTATTTTAGCATCAGGTTACGGCAACTAAACATATTTTGAATTTCAATTATTTTTGTACGTTCCTTCTGGAATCAGTTTTCGTTTAGAATTGTTGCAGTCAGCTATGTATATTTACAAAAATATTTGGTCTTTTGAGCAATAGATCTCTGAAACAGCATTCCAAGAGTTCATGTAAGCTCTAGGAAATTAGTTTTTAATACTGAAACATTATAATCTCAGTGACCATAAGTACTTGATCAATTTGATTTATATTCACAAACTCATTTGACTATACGGTATTGAATCCCTTTGTTTAAATTCAATAAAATTTACCGTTAGAACTAAGTTTTTCGTTTATTCTGAAAACAGCTGTAACGATCAAAATTCGCCAGTGACAAAAAATCTTACGTATATACATATAATCTTAACCTATACTTATATCATAGAGGCCTAATTTTGGTCCAAAATTACGGCATCTATGGGGGTACCAATACAGACAGAACGGTTGGTGCGATTCGCTGGTTTGGTCAAAAACTAAATACCATTAAATGTGACATATCATTTATGTTTACATTATTGAATACGCTCCGACGATTTAAAGATAAACGAAGCAATGTCTTTAATATTATTTTTTTATTGTTTTTTTTTTCAAGTAAACTTTGTTAATGAATACCATAGGATAATAAGAAATCGCTATTAGGCACTTATGGACATAAACACCGAAGGCAATATAAAATAACTAAACGCTTCCGGCTTACTTAAATACTCAGTCACTTTAAATTCAAGAAGCTGTATTATTATACAGCTTCTTGAATTTAAAGTGACTATATATCTCGTTTCATTCGTGTCATATCAAAGTTAACTTAATAGGCCCCTATTAAATCAGATTATTAACACGCCGGAGTCAAGCTTAAAAACGTTTTAAACGTGATACATGATTGATATGATAACAAGCTTTAGTTTGTAACGTGTAAGTAGTAGAGGTAAGCAAACTTATTTTTGTTTTATATTTTTGGCACAGCAGTAGTAAATTTATCGTGTTAGGAGTTTAAGTACCCTAAAACTCTTCTATTGCTTAAGTTTCCTAAAACCAGTCGTTAAAATGAGCATTCGTTCGTACGAGGCAATATGAAACCCAATATGCGGTTTATGATTGACCTTATCGAAATCATTCCTAACTTTCCACCTTAATAAACTCGGTAGATTTAATAGCTTTGCCTTCTAATGTGTAATAATAAGCTTCATATTTTATAGATATTGAAACGTGACATAAACATAATTACATATGGATATCAACAAATTCCGAAGCAAATATTTTTCCATTTAGAGCCATTTAAGTAATTTACGTTAAGCAATTAGTGAAAAATGCAAAGTAAAACGATTCTAATCAAGCTGTATAATTAGATGAATTAGAGCTCGTATTTTCCTATAATTGTCTGTATCACTTACGTTCACTAGTTCTATATTTGTACAATTCATTACTTATTGGTATTCTCTCATGATATTACTTTAGAGTAATCGCTTCATACTCAACGGTTTGGATATTAAACTGAAACTAGGATTTTATAACAAAGTTGCACGCAGTATAATATAATATCTATGCATCGCGTAAAAATATCACAGATGCAAATGTAGGATATTTCTATCTAGCAGCCGTCAACGTTTATGATATATTTTAACATGAAAATAAGTTAATTGGGTCCAGATAGAGGTGCAGAAATCAGAAGGCGAGCGGCTAACTAGCGTAGCGCCCGCCTCGGGATATATCGATGTCTCAATCAAGCATCATTAAAGGACAACGTTACAAATTGCATTCCAGCGAGCCAATTAATTTATAGTTATTTATAAGTCGGTATCACAACGGGCAGCGGACAGGTTGTCCTATCAATATCAATCGTTTGACAAGTGTATTACATACTTGACGGCTAACGTCAGTTGAAACGTGCCGCTGCGCAGGCGCCGCGTCGCACGGCCTAAATGACAGGACGTTAGTGGAATAGCTCCGAGAAAAACAAAACGCTATGCAATCTATGTAATGTTAATAGCGATCCTTTTAAGACGAAATATGACAAGAAAATTGCACCTAAATAATCGCCGATATTAGTAAGTGCCTATGAAAACCGATAGAAACTTCATTGCAACGCAAGTAAGGTAAATAACGTTACTAAATAAACTACAAAATATTAACATAAAATAATATTGAAAACAAATTCTAATACGACACCGAAGATGTTTATGCAAATGAAAACCGTAAAGAGTGCGATTTCTGATATTTGTTGGAAGTTTGTTTGGATTTGCGTATTTTCATGAGCTCACGGGCAGTTACTTCACACTCTTTATGATGAACAAGTATCCATTAAGGTGCATTCTCACATTACGCAGCATTTACCTCCCAGACTCGATCATAGAACGATACATGTCAAAGATCGTAAGATGCTACACAGGTTACTATTCAAAATCATATTACAGAAACATATTCAACGCGGTAGGCAAAGGACTTTAGAAAAACCGCATCTAGTTATATTTTGGTTTAATGGTTAGAAAAGTCCAGGGCATTTATAGTTTTAGATCTCAATAATTTTATTTAAACGTTGTACGTTATTATAACCACATAATGTATCCTATCTACTCGTTAATGACTTTTAAGACCATAATCATAAAGTTCCACGTAAATAACACCCCCACTATCACTCGATTATGTACAATTGTGACAATTCAAAACATAAACTGTAGATATCCGATATCTTACACGGCTATTTACTAAAAGACACTAAATTAGTTGTCCTTTAATCTAAACAGTTCCAATTTCGTATTAAAATCTAGCATACAAATCGTACATTGTGTGACAATTATCGAAGCAGAATGTTAGCTCGTTATCTGAACAAACGGCAAACCCGTCTTGGTGAGCACTACTACAAGCAACATTACGTATTTGGTCAGACCGGCAGCAACCTGTATTTACAGTCTACAAAGTCATCACGTTTTCAGTTTTACATAGCCGTAATTTGTAGACTTATACGCATAGTTATAGCCTAAAGTATTATAACTAAAAAATTACTTTCAATTTCATAATTATTTTTCAACCACATAATAACTTTACAAATAACTAACCACATGATATATGTATCTATATAACATATAGATGTATGTGTATATGTAGTATATCAGTTGTGTTAGCAACCATAATACGAACAAGAAATTGTTCAGTATGGGGTTAACCAGTCGTGTGTGAAATTATTTAAAAAAAAACTAGGAAAAGCCTGTAACGACCCAGGTCAAACCTAATGTTAAATACAGAATCACTCGAGTTTAAAACGTTAGAACGAACGTAAACACCCTTAAGTTGAAAACTTGTCGCCAAGCACCCAACAGCGTGTTCCGGCAGCCTCCTTGAAAACCAGTTATTTCAGAGTAGGCATGCTCCGCCTTAGTCCGGAGTGTCGCAAAATTTGTTTGGTTATGCGCCATGCTGCCATGCCATGTCATGCCTAGCTGTAAAGTGTAAAAATGTAACGTAAAACTAATCATCTAAAAAATCCAAAATGTAACCTATAGTTTTTTCCAACTAGATGTTGATGTAATGTAATAAATGTATTTATTATTTCATAGTTTAAAAAAAAACTAAAGAGTTCATTTCCTAGCATATTTTAAGTTCAAATATTTGCTAATAAGTAACATACGGTGACTCCCACATGAACATTATTTTATAGTCCCTGTTCCCATAGTAGTGTTACCGGCAAAATCCCAAGCGGTCACCACTCAGCCTGATCTCACTTAATGTCATAAATAACTTTGTCAATCTGCTAACTTAATAGCATAATTTATCCGTCGCAGGACAACATAACGAGCAACGGCGATAATAAACCAGAAAAGCCACGAGGTGATAATAGCCATCCGTAAATAATGATTCCTGATTGTCGGTGTGCGCCTCTCTGCTCGCAGTTCGTCCCGGTACCGTTGGCTGCTCCGCTGGCGGTATCGTTCGCCAGCAATAACAGAATGTGCGCTATTGGCCGCGGACAATAAGCTACATGGAATGACCTCGCGCCGAGTCTTCGCCAGCAGAATGCAATCGGAGGCTAATTAACGCAACTCGGACACGGCAGCCAGGATGTTCCGATTACACTGCGCGCCCATTAAGGAACAACAATCACATCACAAACAAGGAACACGTATACTAGATTAGTTTCACCAGCGCTTTATGCGACCACGACAACTAGATAAGCAATTTAACGAAAAGCGTTGTTTTTGTTTGTGATTTGATACTGAATTTTGATAACTCCTAGTTTGGTCGCGCCACGATCGGTGTTTTGTATTAATAATACACTTGTTGCTAGCTAGGCGGTGTCTTGTAAACGAGACCGCGGTGGAAGTAAAGTGGCAGGAGCAGGCACCGTTATTTAATAGCATTGGCGTGTCAGACCGAATGCGCTGAGAGCGAGCGCTGGCGGCGCGGTGTAGTAGCCGCGGCGCACCGCCGCCTCGTATGTCGATGTGCTCCCGCGATAGCCCCGCTCGACCACCACCATTTATTCATGCTGCAATAAATTCAAATTACCGGATTAACAATAGTACGGATACTATCTTTCTAAGCGATACTCGCGGCGGCAGATATCGGCGACATAAGCTTCGTTCAAAACCTATATGTCTGACGTTTATGTCTAGCCTGATTCCTTCGCAATTAGTCAGATCTTTATCATAGCTACTATACACACTACCACCGCTAAAACCTTTCAGTTTAACGGCTGCAGTTAAAATCTAACGAGACCATAATAATCCAGATACGGCGTAGGAACGAGCCGTAAATAAGTCTGGCGGTCGTTGTAAAACCGGTTAGTGTGAAATTGAATCTAATTTTAATAAGCACGATTTACACAAAACATTGGTATCAATAAACGTCCGGAGAAGTTGTAGCGCGCACATGAGCGTCGCGGTGTCGCGATACGGCGCAATGAAATCCAACACCGCGACGAATCGAACGCTGTCCTGTCGCCTTTGAAATTTCTGCAATATTTCGCCCTTTTCACGCTGATATCCTCGGCCCCGTGTCTAACCGCCGGACATGAAACACAATATCGCCGAGTGAGCTCCATAATTTATACGCACCGTAGAGCAAGCCAGATATTAGTAGAGCCTAGTGTAATCTTAAATTACGACTCGTGCTGGCATTAAAAGCAAGCTTCAAGATTTTGGAGTTTCGATAGAATTTGGAGAACGTAAAACGGGGATTATGAATTTTGCATCGTTTTACATACATTTAAATAATTAATACGTACAATGCGACTTGTGAGCTGCACTGCGCTGCAAGTGCAGGAACTTTCTTAAACGGGTTTCACGCGCTACTTGTACTCAGACTGCAGGCTATCCTGTGGTGTTACTATGTTTTAATTGAGATCCGGCGACAGCGATTGACACGAGACTCAATCTACAAGTTCAAACTGTCATACATTTTAACCTTCGTTGTGCAATCGCTTAATTAATTTTATTCAACTGATAGAATATTTATCGAAGACAATAATAGTCTGTGACATTATTTCGATGCCACGATACTAACAATAAATTCTCGTGGTTTAATAGACCGCTTTTCTCTTGACTCCGGCTTTGTATAAATGAAAGCTTTTCCTAGACAATGAACAGAGTAGCAGTTGCTTTGTATTGCAGTCGAGCAACAGTAGAATATAATCCATCAATTGCTGTCAGCTTGATCTAGAATGACTGGTTCTGTCGTCGTAATCAGCTTCGTACAGCTAGGAGACGAATTATGATGCATCTTCTCATATCACTATAGGAGTGCCTTATGCAGTTCGTTGACTTGTGTGTCTTCATACCAGAACTTACTGTGCAAGAGGCTTATGTTTATTTATTTTACATAGCAATAATTTATAATAACATAACTAGTAGTTCTCTGAACAATAGACCACGAGAACAAAAGTTTCTCGTTTGTAAATTTTATGACATATCTCAACAACTGCTTGGCCAATTTAATTCGCTTTTAAGTACATACTTAATTTGATGAAAGAGACATGGCTACTTTAAATTTGGTTTAGTCATGAGTACGCCAGAATCGCCACCTCTGCCATATATATATGCACGCTGTATGCTATTGCAAATTTCAGATTTGTAATGAATTAACAACCTGTACAAGAACTAACATCCAAACAAATGTCGTCTGAAAGCAAATTTGGCTATTCGATACAGAAACGCTTCGCTCGTTTCACTCGCTCAGTCACTTAGATGAATAGGTCAACTCTTTATTGGGTAGAAATAATAGGCAACACACAAAGCAAAAAATATTTTCTTACCTAGTCGTTGTTATTAGAATTCAGTAATTAGCAATATTCTCCAATGTTTTTCCTTATTGTAGTAATCTTTTATTTTTATAATTAGCGAGAACACTTCCGACGTTAATAAATAAATTAAGTCTCTTAGATTTCTATTCGTGAATAAGTTATTATTGTATCAAAATAATAATATCGTTCCTTTTATTTTCTGGACAGTTCGAGTAAACTTTAGAAAGGTTTGTAACGCTTACACAATGTGCCGGTGGACAAACAATGTTGCATTCCAATTTTCTCGGCGATTAGGTACATTTACTAAAAATATTCGAGTCCGAGACTTGGCGACATTCCAAGGCGAAATTAAGAACACCTACAACGCAATTGTTTTCTTGGGAAACGACCAGTCCACAACGCATGATATGCTAAGTTGTTGTCTCCTCGAGCGACTTCATGCTTAAAGTATTATCATCATTGGTCATGTCATAACTTAATATTAAATTACGCAAGCATTGATGTTTTTTAAACGACGACAACGACTGAACTTTTTATTTATAAACAGTAATCCCGATGATTGTCAGTTATGCATGTATAATTTATACGTAAATAATTTAGCTAAGAGGTTGTACTTGTACGTGTGTGTGTGTGTGTGTGTGTGAGTGTACGGAGCGAGAAATCGCCAACAAAGCTTTACTCGCTCATGAAGACGTTGACTATAAACTTTACGCACTCGTTGACGTAAAACACGAAAATCTCCAGCACCAATTTTCTAGAACGTCTAATTTTAAAAATATAAGCTTTTAGCGAAACATCTCATTGTTTACTAATGAGTCTAAGCTAAAATTAAAACCATTTTCTTCGGTCGACGAAAAAAAAGTTATTTTCGACAGTTTTGTACACTCATAGTAAACACATATTGCGAAAATAGTTTTCGGAAAAAACATTCTTAACAATGTGAGTTCGTCTAAATGAACTATATGTATGTACATATGTATAAGTATTTCTACTGTTCATTAATTGCCTTCTTCTTCTAGAAGACCCCCGAAAATTGAGACCTCGAAGTGATTTCTTGGAATATTATTAGTTTAAGATTTTTCGTTATATCATGTCTTGTTAAGGATAGCATCCTCTTTCTTGGAAACCACTCCAACAGTAAATAATTACCGATGTAATGTACTAATTTTCATTAGTATTGGATTGCCACCCATGAGTAACTGTACTGATCATTGAAACATCTTAATATATGTACGAATATATACATAATTATAAAAGATTCTAAGTGTCTCTGGATCTACTAGCCAAATTATTAAACGCTCCTCCTTACGCTTGCTCAATAAATGATGCTTCACCATAGTCGCTAATTCTATTACAATTTCACGTCACATTATAAAAGTCCATGTAATTATGTGTTTAGGAATAAAACCTCATAGATCCTGGATTCAGAAACATGTTGCTTATTGTTTATGGCTACGATCAAGAGTCCTCGGAGAGGGCGAAGGGCCGCGATTTATGCACCATCCGCGGTAATGGTCACATTAATGGAAATTGACACCAGCTCGAGTCTCGTGGGAGAGCTCAGACTCTCGCCATGGAATATAATATTAACTGCAATCATGATGTAGTAATCTCGTCCTCACACGATGGAAAAGCGTTCTTTTCGATTACGGAGTTAAGTGACAATAATTAATTTGTCGATGGCTATGGCTCTCGATTATTCCAAGTGGTTTATAATTTAATACCTCCGTTAGCCATTCCATTAGAACATTATTATTTTATAACTTTCATCTGTCGACATAGAAATGCTGTTAGTGAGCCGCTCTTGACATTTATTTTAATTTAATTTGGGAGCTCTTGATTTGAGATATTTATATGTGCTCCTACCCGAGCGTAGTTCTTTGAATCTATGTACGTGTGTATTAGTCAGAACAACGTTTTAATGATATATTGTCGTTTTTGTTATAATCGTTGTATCAAATAGTAATACAACATACACTAGCATTATTTAATCCCCTTCCACTATACCTAATTTTATAACAAATCATAAATTGTAATATTATATTTTAACATCTATTTGAATAAAGTATTTGTCTTCAGAAGTGATTTCTGAACCCTGATCACGCCAGGTTTATCCTTCGACACAATGCTTTATCCCATTATACAAATGAATGGACAATTGGCAAGTCTCGCTGATCCTACGATCACACAAAGGGAGTGATCTCGTCTGAGCAGAGGCCTCGTTATGTTTGCAAAACATCGCTCGCTTTCTCTGAAGGACTGCGCGAATGCTATTATTCCATTATAGGCATCATTACAACGATATGAGTTACCGCACCGTGTTCGGACAGAAAGCCGAACTGTCTCTCTTAGATTATTTATTGGCATATAATAGCTTCTAATAGGAGGCTATTGAATCTGCCACCTGGACCTCTTTTATTTCGCAGGCCGCTAGGGGCGTGCCGGCTTGTCTCGGCGGACGGATGTATTGTGAATATTCATATCGCAAGACGTTTGGACTGGTGCTTTAATTGATACCCGCCGAGCCCTTGTATACGCACGCACACAACCTGTGCTATGGACGTAACGTAATTGCTCGTTAAGCCCCGATACTCGATTGTTTCTTGATTATGAGAATAAAAAAGCTATCCCTGTGAGAAAAAGATCCTTGACAATCAATTTTTATACGCGCAATGCTGTTATTACTTCGCAACAAATGAACGCGTATCAAAATTAAATGTGCATATTCATAAGATATAAATAGTTTTTAATAAATCGATGTACTCTGAAGAAAGCCGATCAACTTGCATTGGGTATAATCTGTAAAAAACGATGATGACGGTATCAACAGAGATAAACAACAAATATGTCCGTATTTTAATAATATATACCATAATCGATAAAATCAGGAGAGGAGTTTTTTTTTGTTGAATACGAATGCAATTAATTGACTGTGAGTTAAATCAGTATTAGATGCGACCCACGCGGTGGCAGCGCGGTCTCTGAAGCTGTAGCGTAGTTTGACTCAGTCGTAGAGAACGCGCCCTTCGAAAGGACACCGTGAAGCCTACTCATGCTAAATACGAGCCATAAATAGACACAGTTATGGCGTCGTAATAACAAATTCAAGCTGAGCGGACACAGGGACGGCGCGAGTCTACCCGGTTTGTTTGCTCGCTGTATCCATAGCTCGCTTTGTAAACTTATGATGACGTAGTCAACCCAGTGAGTGTGTCTGTGTCTGTGGGTCATCTGACACGACGAAATGTGACATAATGATTGAACACTGAAACATTTTTGTCAAGAAATTTATTTGATAGGAGGAATGTACTCCATGAACCAGGGACCCATCTGTCATCGTCTAGATACCAGATGCTAAGAACAGATTTCTGATCACGAATCGTTTTGTGGTGACCCGATGGATGGATCCCTGCTAGACATCCATATCTGAAGAAAAAAATTGTTGACAAATCTTTTGAAAAAGGGTTTGGTAGAAAGCTTAGAAATTTAATGAAGAGAAAAGACCGTTATCCGTTGCCTCTCTAAAAAAAATGTTCAAGAAAGTATGAATTTTGAGAAAACATTTAAAAACACGATGATGAAAAAGTAAATACTATTATTTAACCATCTGCGGAAACGTTTGTTTAGTACTTCGTGTCATAATAGCGAACAACCGTAAATCAATACATTTACAGATAATTCATTCCAGATTCATGATGTCATTCAAGAGTCAATACAAAAATAATAATTCCATATAATCAGTGTGATATCAAAAATAACGACGTGGGAAAATGAATATGAATACGTTATTTCCAAGATCACAGAAATTAATCGAAATTGGAATACATAATGAGTTTTATATTTGTTTTTTAGTTCATTAACGAACTGTTATAGAAAAACAAATAGAAAATATTCCATATCTTAAAGCAATATCACGATGTAGGTACGATCACCTATTGAGAAATGGCTATTTAAAAACACCTCTTGCTTCAATGTCTACATTTTGATTAAGTTTAAAATGGTTTATATAATTCGTAGTATATTCGTAAAAACCTTGAATATTTATTCTCGAATCACTTTTTTTTACTTGACTTTTCACACAATTCCAGAACTGAATTATTTCATATTTTAATAATAATTACTTGTATGCTGTAACGGGCTACAAACATATAGGAGTTTTAGGATATGATGAAAAGGCAAAAACTAAGTTTAACATCTCTTTTACAAAGGTCAATCTGTCTATATACCCACCCACCCGCACTGAGATGAATAGGTATTAATTCGCGAAACCGACAATGATTTACTAGCCACCTACTTTCTCCGCGAAATTTTTATACGAAGCAAAATCACTAACAAGGCTATCGAGTATTGTGACTAACTAACCTGAAGTTGAAACTTTCAGTATTGCATCTTTCTTGAATGAGAACTGAATGAACGCTTATGGATATTTTTGGGACACTAGTAAATTGAGTAAAATAGTAAGTGCACAGTTCACAAACGCATAAATGTGGCTTTTATATAGCAAAAACGTTAGATTGAACGGTACCTATACTTGTATTAAATTAAGGCACACGCATTCTAAAGAATTCGGGTAAAATGATAATTGAGTATAAAGATAATGATGCGTCTTCATGACTTATATATCCAATAAGACATGATGCTATCTATATAAACACATATATATACATGTAATGACACCATTTTCATATTTTGTCGGATAACTGACCGAGCGAGCGAAGTGAGTGGAATCCCTGCATCAACTGGCTAATTTTGCTTTTATTTGTCTGCTTGTTTGTTTGGAAATCAGATCTACACGAAATTTTGTATACATATTCGTAGATTCTCAACAGAGTTTTTGAGTCGTCAGCGATTGTTGATTGGGCGTGGGATGGATACACAACAAAAAGGAAAATTTGCTGCAACTTTTGTTTAATTTAGTGATATTTGACAGGGCGATAAACGATAATGAATGAACGAATGAATGAATGAACAAACAATGACCCAAGAAATTATGTTCGCGAGGTCTATCTACTGTTTGAAGAACTTTAAGCATAGACCAATTTATAGAAAAATTTTAGAGACCCGTATTCGTAAATCTTTATCTATGTTGATAGATCAGTGAATCAGTAACTCTAGTCTCTTAAATAAACAAACAATTATACTAAAATAGATAATCAATAACTGTTGTAATTTTAAAGTAGGCACTTTTTATTACTCTTCGTGTCATGGTGTTGTGACGCGCGGTGAATTGAACATTATCGTGGCAAAGAAAATGGCAAAGGGCAAATGGAATAGACGACTCCAGGCACAATTATACCATGCCTCGAAGGCGATACCAAGTTCGTTACTGGTCCTCATTGAGTCTACTATGAGGTATTCGAATACTACGTGCGCATTTTGTGTGTTCAGTAAACTTAGAACAAAGATATATGTTTAGAATTTGTTTGCACTACTTATGCTGGTACAATAAATATTTCATATATAAAATAACTGTATCCGTGTGAAAATAATAATTATGTGATATAATAATATGATATCTACTGCCCATCGCTCAGTTACATAAAAGAAAATGAAGTCTATAAAATGTTATTAAAAATCACACCGATAGCAATGAAGCGCGGGTGGTTCAAATGAAAAATAATTCGGAATAAGGTAAGTAAATTAAATATTTCATATAAAAGAGTGAAGCTCTCGTTGATGGGTCGTTAACCAATTTCCTATCATCATAAAGTTCAATTTGGGCTTAATTGAAAAAGGAAAAGCGAAAAGCGGTCACAAATTACCGACACTATATCAAGTGTTAAACGGCAGTTATCGAAGACGCCGAAACGGCCCGAGATCGCCGCCGATGAAAAATACACAATTTGAGGCAATACATCAACGTCAGGCCACGCACGCTTGCGCGCCGCGGTAGCGTCCACCAATGTTTTACTTTATTATTTATTACTTATAATGTAATTTTATAAGAGGAAACACTTAATTACACGGCTATTATACGTTTCAACACGCCACTGGTCGTAGTCTACTCGATTTATTTCAACTCTTCATTTCAATGTAAGACGCCTATCATTTTTATTTGCTCACACTTGGTTTAAAATTGAATTGACCGCTATTTAAGTAGTGTTATGTACAAAAAAGTAAAGTAAATAGTAGAAAAAGGTCTGGTCTAGATCTATAGTATTGTAACAGTATTTTTTCACTACTGTAAACAACAGACAGAATGGCCGTAGCAATTCGCTCCCCATTACTAAGCTACTCGCTTATTTGTATTCAATGGCGGAGTTCTAATAGTGCGATCTATCGACAGGCGAGCAATTTATCTCTGCCGAGAATCGAACCCCAACCTTGCAATGCAATTGCTGCAGTATTTCCTGTTGCCTTGCATGACACAAAATTGCTTCTGCAAACGGGGAGGAATGTAGATTGTTCTATTATTGTTCCGTGCCAAGGATTTACATCGCACGTGTTAACGGGCTAAACTAGTTTCACCTTATAGGGCCTAAGAAATTGCCGTACTCACAGATGTACACGAAAGTACGAGTATATGCTTAAACCTGCCAGATATTGCTTAAAACAATACATGCAGCGGAAGAAGCATAAGCTACATAGAGCAGAGTTAGAGTTAGAGATTTGCTTCTAAATAAAAAACACCTCTAACGACAAATATTGGTATGAGTATTTAGAGACACTTCATTTTTTTCATACTCAATACACACCATCGTTGTCCGCGGGGTATAAAAATGCTGTAGTTAGATCAATAATGATGACTTTTCGTAAATCAACACGCATACTATTATTATATTATATTACTTGGTTCAGAACTTAACTAGTACTTAAAATATTGCTAATAAATACGAGTAAATAAGTGAATCATGCGAGTTATCGGGTATTCATTATAACTGAAATAAAACAAGTTTAAGTCCGAGACCTCTCAGTGCAGTACAGACGGTATCCTATATAATTATCAAAAACTCTACGTAAATGATAGGACTAAGATTTTTCCCGTTTTATTATTTTTAATCCAGTGTTATTTTTAGTCCAGTGAATCGTTAAAGTTCCAAAACAAGAAGACGTAAAATAAACTCGATAGTTATTTTAAATAGTGTTTTAAAATTTGAAAACGGTGTAGTTCTGGAAATAATAAATATATTAAAAACAAATTTCACTTTTTTGCAGGTAATGATATTATTTAGAATCGTTAGACCTTATGATTTTGATATTGTTTTTTTTAGTATTAAAATAAATAAATATATATTTACATGACTTAAGAATATTTACAAAGCTTAGAAAAGACGAAAATTTAGTAAAAAATAAATTGATATTGTTAAGTTTTTATTTTATATGAATCTATTTTGTGAAATACCTACTGCCGCGTTTCAGTCGCTACTCTCAAATAAGTATGGCGCGGCTGATCTTAGTATAGCATCGTATTAAGACAGTGTATGTACCCGTCCGAGAGACAGATGGTCACATCCACCACTACCAGCTTGAATTATCATAACGCTCTCATAGTTAATTGAATCAACTGAAAGTAATTATACTCTGCTTTGTTCGTTAGCCTGTTAGCAGTATATATTGCAAAATATGATCATAACTTAACCATGTACTTAGTTATGTCGTATCTATTTATGAATTTACAGTTGCTACTTCATTTATGAAATAAGATCTTCCACTATTTATATGAAACCTAACCAAGATGAGCAAAAGAAATATCAAAATATTTTACTCTCAGACTATTCGGAGTTTAGAATAGTCTGAGATTTTACTATACTAATTATATCGTAGCGTTACTATTATCTGCGTTACTATGAATTACGTTATTACTAACATAGTTAATAGTAACGCTACGAGTACTTTAATAGTACAACGTAAGTAATTAGTATAATGAGGACCTCTTTGGCGTAAAGGTTACCATGCCGGACTGCTAATCAGAAGGTTCCGGGTTCGATTCCCGGCCCGGTCAACATCTTTGTGCTTAACTAAGTTTGTTGGCTGTGGGTCTGGGTGTTAAATATGTATTTATATATATGTATGTATGTGTATGTAGTATATCAGATGTCTTAGCAACCATAATACGAGCAAGAAATGGTTCAGTATGGGCCTAACCAGCCGTGTGTGAATGTGAAAAAAAAAATAGATAACTACTAACGTAATTAATACTTACCTACATTAAGTTAGTAGTAACGTTAACTACTAACGAGTGAGATTCCAGCCGAGGGGAGAGAAACTTCGTTGTTTGTAGGAAGGTAGATTAGGCACACTGGTGTGAGTTGAGTGGAGTGGATGGTCAATCGGAGAAACAAACAAAAAAAATAATTAAAATATTTTGTTGTCTTCTTTGCTTATCTTAATTTGGTTTCAGATCACTGGGGAATTACACTCAATATTTTTTTTTCTACGAGCAATGGATTTCCGCAAAGTAACGCCTGAGTCAAAAGGTTATATATGAAATCAATTTTAGTCAGATGTAAGAAAGAAAAATAAAACAAAAAAGATAAAAGCTAAGTGGCCAAGCTCTGGTGTCGAGTATTTTAAGCCGCCCCAGGGTCACTAGTATTCTTAACGACTGCTACCTGTTACTAACAGTAAGGCCTACTTATTAATTACTCACACTAAGGCCTAATTTAATGTGTCATCCGACTCACGGTATTGCGCAGATATAAACGCTCCTTTTGCGTGGTCACGCATCCTACGACTGTCCGTATCGACCGTTGCTATCGTTTATTATTCGAACTACAGGCACAGCGTAGCGCCATTAATGCAATTTTTCCATATATATATTTAAGAAGTTTTAATCCATCCATATAATAATGTTACGGATAGTTCGACAGTATAAACTAGTTAACCAAGTTGTTTAGTGAGTAGATCTGCAAACACATCCCGCCAATTTTTTCCAGGGTTCTTTTTAACTAACGTGACTTGTGCACCATAATGTTTGTAGATACTCTCGTTTAGGCAAAATATAAATTGTATCCGGACACGACTTTTAATAAGCTTCCTTTTTTTGAATTTTCACCCTCTTCCTTGTTGAGGATTAGGTACAACCCTTGAGACATTTATAAGGCTTACTAACTGAACGTTATGTAAACAATAATATTTTGCTAGTTACTACAATACACAGAGTAGTACACGCCTGTTCGCACGTAAATATTCCCCGGAGGCGTAAGAGTAGGTACGCCTACAGTTCACAGGAATTTTCTTCAGTAATTAACCTTTGAAATTTTGTTTCCATTTCCTTGTTGTTTGTTCAGTGTTAGTGGGCGTCGACCGAAATTTAATAATACGACCTTAAAAGTCCATGTGTGAGCGATGCGAGGCTGTTTGAACAACACGCGAGTAATCGGTGGTAATTCGGACGGTGACGCTCGCTCGCGCCGCGACGCCATATATGTCTACCTTCCTAGTCGCCCCCGCGCAGGCTGACACCAGACGGAACAACTAGTATAGGACCCATTTTCCGACGCTCACCATATTGATATGCAAATGCCGAAAACATTGCCTTAATAAGTACCCGTTTATTGAGCTGTCTTAAAACAAAAACTCAATAGATTGTATCAATTTATGAATACTAATTTTCAATTTCGATCGCAAGGCAAAGGTATTTTAAAATTGTTAGTACCTAAATTAAATACACTAATGACTTAGAAAAGCATGTTGTACGACGTTAAACTTCTTATTTTGTCTATCCAAAGTACCTACATTTCCTTGCTCATACAATTTTGTTTTGCACCAACATACAAATTGTACCACTGGCATAGCCTTTAAGTCAAATTTTTACGCTGTACATACAAATACATATTCCTAGGATCAGCAATCTTGGCTAGGCCTTACCAATCAGTCAGTTACGTCAGAATCAAGATTTTTATAGTATTAGATAGTTGCGAAATTTAACCTAGTTGTTAGTTAATGTGAATGGTCTAGGAAATTTCACAGAAACTACTCGTATATGTTGTTTGAGAAAAATACTCGTAATTTACTAAATCTTTCAAGCGTGGACATCATTATCTTCATCCCATGTTGATCATCCCACTTGAAAAAAAAAAAAACACTTTTCTCCTACGTTCAAGTACAATACACAGAATAAATATACAAGGAAAAGGAAATGATAACGATCCTACACGCTAACATGGCATTCAATAATATGTAATGTGGAAAATAAAAGGAAAAGTGTATCCTGCACGTACTTAGTACCAACACCTGAAAAATATATACTTACTCTGTATGTATCGAAAAGGGCATCGGCTCATAATAATTTCATGGTGTATTACGCTGAGAGCCATGAATAATAAACCACATTACGTACATTCGACGTCATAGTCTGAAAACGATTGACATTAATGTCCAGCCCGTCAATGAGAATGTCGGTCGGCTATATTTGTCCGGAAATATTTCCATAATACATGAGTAGGACACGTACTCCTATCGAACATCATTATCTAAATGGGATGTTACGAAACAAGGACGTCATTGAAGGGCTATCGGCCAGTGCGTAGACGAAATGGTGCGCCCAAGTGCGTCAATACGCCCCCGAATTATGAAATGATATCTGCACAGGACTTATTTAACTCCAATATTGCATAAGGTAAAGATTATGTAAACATTGTGGTTCATTTCGTGTGGGACGGAGGCCAAGTCAGAACCCGCTGTTTGTGTGTTCTGTGGGTTGATCTCGTAGCGTGGGATAGAGATGTCTGTCGACGCGAGGAAATACAATTTTCTTTGTAATTGCAGACACGCTTTTCTTTGCTATAAGGAAAATCTACAAGGAAAATACAGTTTAACGACCCAGGGTAACATGTCGCCCGACCGGAAATCATTTTCTTCAGAGTGGCTCACTTAGCATCTCATTTGAAAATAAACAGAATTTAAAAAACCTCCCACCTGCGATAGTTTTCCTGTAGAATTTTTAGTAACATCTATCAACATTGAAAATTACAACTTTCATGTTATAGTTTGGAAAATGTATGCTACAAGGAAAATACAGTTTAGTGACCCAGGGTAACATGTCGGTCGCCCGTCCGGAAATCATTGTCTTCGCCGTGGACCACTTAGCTTCTCATGCGAAAATAAATTAAAAATTAACCAAAAAAGATGACTCGTCCATGGTACAATTGGTTAAAAAAATCACACATAAAGGTATAAGGTAAAGGCACCTATTTCCGCGGTATTTTCACCAAAACTTGAAAGGATATTGAATATTAGGCATTAACTGAACCTTTCTAACAGTTTGGCTATTTTTATTAGAAGCTTTATTGTTTTTCCTTTTTAAATAGACTATATATTTCATAATTAGGTTAAACTTTGTATTTAAAATTAAATTAAATCTGAAAAAAGTCCTAAGCACCTTATTCCGATGTAAAAATCCTTATTCCGATGTATTTGGTCCTTAATTCCGAGTGTACAAAATAGAATCGGTAGGAATGATATATGTTGTTCCAAAAATTATGACTTATTTATTAACATTAATTATTTATTAATCACATTATTATTATCAATATGGCTCCTAAAGAGCTACGTTGAACTGTTTGTTACAATTTGTTACTGGACTTCTTAACAATGAGAACTTTTTGATCCGTGTAATAGCATTTTGGAGATCGTCTTCTGTATATTTTATTCTAGGCTTCATTGTCCTATAACCAAAAAAAATAACTATTATTATAATAAAAATTAAACAAAGAAGTGAGCTATATACAACGCGTTGCTTTGCATTCTCGCCAAATTTGTAGAGGTAAGTATACTACAATAGCAGACCATGAATAAACGATGGCGCAACCTTGAGATGGAGAAAAAAAACATCTGTTCCATACAAAAAATTCGTTGATCGTCGACAAAATATATGAAACAGCAAATGATTTATTTTTCTATTTCAAGGTTGCCCATAATTTATTCGTGCTCTGCTAGTAGAGTAAAACTACCTCTTCACATTTGCAAAGCAACATGTTGTATATTAAGTTAAATCAAATATATCCAGTAATACAAACGTCTTAATATAGGACTCTCTGCCAAGCAAGGCATTATGTAAAATAATAGTAATAAGTACATACATTATTTGTATTTGAAAATTATTCATAAACGTTTACCGCTATCTTTCTTAGTTTGTGATAGTTACTAATGATTATGATAGGAGAATAGTAATTTTATAAATTTTTATTTAGTTTTTGCATTTACTAAAACTAAATAAAACTACATTGTTACCTGTACAAGTTGTGAACACTCTGTATTTTACTTGAGTCTGTGCCGCGGAATTACGTGCTTATAGAACCTTATCCCGACCTACTGTACATCGGAATAGCGTTTCATATGAAAATATCATGTTTCCTAATTCCGAGTACTAAAAAATGTATAAATTTTTCATATTTTTTTATACAGAAAAAATCTTATTTGCAATATCGTCGTAAATATATATATTACTTGCTAACACTTATATTAGATTAAATATGAACTTTAATTTTCTTTCTTATCTTTTCCATACAACGAATTAATAAAATAGGTAAATAAGTCATCTATTACATGCTATCATTAGTGAATGTGATGCAAAAACTTACCTCGGAAATAGATTTTAATATTCATTTAATATTTAATTTGTCAAATCCAAACTGAGATACCCTTAATCATAAAAACAACCCAGAAAATCAAAATATAGATCATGTCTATGAAATCGCTATTCCGCGGTATAAATCGTAATTAGGAACTGACTAAAATATTTAGCACCTAATGCCGAGGTAAATTCGAAATACATTTGGGGCTTAATTTACTCAGAAAAATGCACAAAAGTTAAGTGTTTTAGATTAAAAACATATTTTTTAAATAGTTTAACACAAAGAAGTAAACACAGAGTACAAAAATAACGAGAAAAACACTATTTAAAAAAACATGGTATTCACGTGCACAGGGTCCAAAATGTATGAAGCTTGCGTTTGAGCCAGCTGCTGTCGCTATTCTAACCGATTATTTCAAACTGTTTACACATGACACCACTTTTTTGATGATATAACTACGCAAAGATATATTATCTATTGAATGGAAAATCTTGCATTATTTTTCATTAATTAAATCTCTTGTAAGCGCTATTTTTCTAAATACCTCGGAATATGGTGCCAATTCCAGAACCCCTCGGAATAAGGTGCCTTTACCTTACCCACTTTTTAAAAAACGTATTGTAGATACACCAGTCAATGGAGCTGAATCAAAAAACAATTCACCCCAAATCACAAGCATAGGAGTTACACCTAAAGTGTAACATTAATACTATAACATCTAAAAAGTAATGTTTTTGCGCAATACATAGAACTCATCAATTTATGTCATAATAATTGCAAAAGAAGAAAAAGAAAGGGACAGACGGACGGATGAGGACCGATTTACACTCATTACAGGTAGGCATTTTCGCTAGGACTCGTAATCACACGAGTTAGGGAAAGTCTGGTCTTAGATGGAGCATCCCAAGTCTCTCAAATAAGCTGCAGGAACACACTGGTAGGTGTTTGACAATTTTTTCAACTGATTGTCAGGCGAGCACCAGAAATGCCCAACCACCAATACAGAACGATCGCCTTTTTTCATCTGTTCGGTATTGTTGTATCTCATGCTACCTTGTGGCGTCATCATCAGAGCCTGGATAGTGACTGGATGGAATGTGGTATCACATTTAAAAAAAAACAACTACAATAATAACTTTTAGAGCGAGAGCCCATACGTTTCTGACCTTCGTCATTTAATAAAAGCTGAAAATTGTTCTATGTGTGTCCCTAGTAGAGGTAAGAATGATCCCCAAACATGAAGCTGAGGCAGCAGTGGCTTTGGCAGATAACTGGTAACAAAGGTGTATAAAATTCCATCTCAAATTCGTTATAGTATAAAACCTGATTTTTTCACATTTGATTCATAACAATATCAAAAGTCGCGTTGCTCATTGCCAGACGGTTATTATGGTGGCAACCCTCTGCCAGACACCCTTAAACTATTATAATTTATGAGTATACTTACGTTATATTATAAAACCTAAATTTTATATATAATCTTTTGGGGGCCTATTAATCTATGTTTACATAAAAGCCGGACAGTTTCGATAGTTCTATCATGTTGCCAGACGCATTCAAAGTGACCAGTTGTTCGGGGAGCAAGGAGCGTATACAGTAACTAGTAGTGCGAGTTAGACAGAGCGCTTGGTCTAATGCAGCCCTTCACTGTGCATCCACTCTTATCAAGTTTTTTTTATTATTAATTTCTTAATCAAAAAATTTCATTATTCTTTTTTTTTACAGTTTGAATAACAAATATTTAAAACAATACTCATTAAAATTGTTCTAATACAACTTCAATCACATCGAAACTCTAATACCTAATTTTATTTATATTATTTTTCATTTATACGAAGTTTATTTTTTTCAATTCTATCAAAATTGTAAAGCCAATGAATAATGAAAAGAAAAAAGAATAATGAAATTTTTTGATTAAGAAATTAATAATAAAAAAAACTTGATAACAGTGGATGCACAGTGAAGGGCTGCAATAGACCAAGCGCTCTGTCTAACTCGCACTAGTTACTGTATACGCTCCTTGCTCCCCGAACAACTGGTCACTTTGAATGCGTCTGGCAACATGATAGAACTATCGAAACTGTCCGGCTATTATGTAAACATAGATTAATAGGCCCCCAAAAGATTATATATAAAATTTAGGTTTTATAATATAACGTAAGTATACTCATAAATTATAATAGTTTAAGGGTGTCTGGCAGAGGGTTGCCACCATAATAACCGTCTGGCAATGAGCAACGCGACTTTTGATATTATTATGAATCAAATGTGAAAAAAACAGGTTTTATACTATAACGAATTTGAGATGGAATTTTATACACCTTTGTTACCAGTTATCTGCCAAAGCCACTGCTGCCTCAGCTTCATGTTTGGGGATCATTCTTACCTCTACTAGGGACACACATAGAACAATTTTCAGCTTTTATTAAATGACGAAGGTCAGAAACGTATGGGCTCTTGGGCTATTTGTATTCTTAATGCAGCACTATAACTCGAAATTTTTGTTTAAATACATATGTAAGATTTTTAATTTTTAGGATTTATCCCAAATTATTTATTAGTTTTTTCTTGTTAAATCATCATGTTTTATTTTTATATTATTATGTCATACCGAATTGAGATAATAGATTAGAGTAAGATTTCTGGTGTCTGAAACACAAGCTTGTCGCTCAGTTTGGAGCCGGACTCTGACCTCTGGGGAGTCTCACTGCAATAGGTAAATCTTATAACTTAAAAATATGTACCTACACATGATTTTTGTATCGCTTAATAAATAAAGATTTGATTTGATTTTGTCCTACGTTTATAGGTAAATCTTATGAAATTTTATTTGTAAATAGTATGATAACTTATTTATTTCATATTTAATTAATACATCGTTTGATATATATTAATAATTTTGAATAATTTTAAGGATATGAGAGCGCACCGTTTTCCGCCCTGGCAAGTTTTCAACATATTTAGTTCTTATCTTTCTCAAGCGCAACAAGATACTTCGCATAGCTGAAGTCATTACAAACTTTTTCAAAAACCATTATTATAAGCTACACATAATAGATAGTCCTTTGTGCCTGCACAAATGTCTACAAATGTCTATAAGTCTACTGCCTTCATGCATCCCCTGGGATACATGGGATCCCAGGGGATGCATGGAGGCAGTAGACTGTCACATATTTGCTTTTGGCAAGTGACGAGGCCACAGACCTGACCCGTTACGGGGGACCTAGGACGTCGGACTGGGGTTGTCCGGCGTCCATTGCACTCACGGTCCCAGAGGTGGACGCGGTGCACCACGTGCACTGCAAGGGGAGTCATCCCCTGAGGAGGAGTCTCGCAGGCAAGCCGAGGTGAGTGGGGTGGTGAGTTAATGCGAGGAGCGGAACCTCACTCCGCCCTTTCCGGTGAGGAGGCCATCGTGAGGTTTTAGTCGGTAGTGATGACCTTCTGGCATCGAGCTTGACATATCCCACCCACCTTTCCGGGTGTGATGGGCATGTGTAAATGCATTTCCTCACGTTAAAAACAAAAAAATATATATTAGAAATGAAGTAATATTAAGCTGAAGACCAACCTCCAGTAGTGGAGAGACACTTGAAGTAGAATAGTTATTTCTTTGACCAGTTACAATTAGACACATTGCGTTCGTATATTGCTACATGTGTACATAAGACTTACATAGTATGTAACCACTATTTACGCTCCGCGGCGTTACCCTTACATAAGCAGTAATACCCTTTATTTTAATTCAGAATTTATAATATTACTAGTAGTAAGATTAACCATATAAAGGGCGTTGGATGTGCCGAGATTTTGTAATACATTATATAGACAATTCCCAGAAACTCAACAAAGCTCCTATTTAATACCACGAGCTCATAATAAGCTTATTACATATTCTGTTAATATATTCAAATATATAAAGTCACCCTCAAGTATCATGAACAATCACAAGCGATTGTTAATTAGTTTATATCCATATTCAGATACAACTCGTGGTATAAGTTTTTCAAAATACAAATGTGTTTTTAGACAAAGTATTTTTTTTCTTAATTTAATTACAACGTATTTTTATTAACCTATTGACTCAGGCGACACTTTGCGGAAATCCATAGAAGACAAAATTAAATATTTATTGTACTTCCGCTGTGATCACTATATTTAATTTTGTATTCTAACATATTTTTTTTTATTTCAATGGCCTGGTCAGCATTTTCCCAGTCGCAGAAAGTTCCAACAAAAGACCTGCATCTGGTTTGGAAATATCGAGAAGAGGGCTTTTCCCTCTCAGACTATAAGGCTCAAGTTGTACGATCACGCGGGCGCCCACTACACTTGGAATGCCTTTCCTCGCGCTCGCGGATCAACAGGTGGTTTCCATGGCAACCAGCAACGCCTATGACCTTTCCTTATTTTTCCAATAATTCGTTTGCTCGGTCTCTCAAATATTCGTAAGTTGATAACGATATATATGACCTAGTAGAATATAACCAAAAATATTCCGGTATAAACAGTACCTGAGTATTTTATTGTGCAGTAAACTTGCACGTTTTCACACAAAACAGCCTGCTATATTATGATTAGCTACTATAAAAAATATGAAATTATAGAACTTTCATTCAAACTTCCATAAAAATTTTATAAACATTATGAACAGTATATACTTGTAACATACATAATTTATATGTACATATTTTATACGCATGGGCTCTCATAATATTAAAGAATTATTTTCATCCTTGATTATTTTATTTTCTTAATTATCTGTTATCGCCTTCTGTTAATTAATGTTTATAAAGGAATCAGTCATTTTCATTATTTATCCATGTGACCTGTAGGATATTGTCTATTCATGTGTTTCTATCGTCACAACGTAGATGACCGAACGGTGAAGATGAGCACCAAGAAGAGTAGTGATTCAGCTAGGATGTATCATAAGTATTTATTATAATAATTTTATTTCATATTGCCAAATCATATCAATATGTATCAATAGTAAGTAATGATTCTGTTACTAAAAACTAGAACTTGGTTATACAGATTAATCTATTCCAAATATATTTTCCTCACTAAATACTCTAAATTCATCTACGTCAGCTTCCATTTACGTTTACGCGAAGTCATCATCTAGTATACAGATAAAGACCATGCAGTAATCTAGCAGTCATTACGTAGCAAACACTATGACCAGACAGTATTTATAGACGAAGCCGATGATTTATCGGATGGACGTAACGTCGGAAGCATGCGAGTCGGCAACGTCACGGGCACGCGTGCCACCCGGCTAATTGTGGCATGACCAAAACGGTCTCCAGGCGCGCTGCTCGCGCCGGCTCCGCGCCGCTCGGATCCGGCCCGTGACTCACGGCGGAGAAAGTGGTGAGCGGCCCGGGGCGGGCGGGCGACGCGCGGCGAGCCTCCGCGCCCACGCCGCCCGCGCGCTCAGGCCGCGCGCCGCCCGCCGCACCGGCATCACAACGCTCGTGCTCCCCGCGCTTTTCGCGCGCCTCCCTTGCCGCCGCGCCATTTTCTCGCGCACGTGGGCGACCGTGCCGGCGACGACCGACGGGGCGGCCGGTCCCAACGCCATTAAAGCGACCGTCGTGAATGAACGCCGACCTCGAGCGGGCGGCGAGCGTCCCATTGATAAGGCGCGCGGACGACGACCGCGGCGCGCACGGGCCGCCGCTCCACCGCCGGCGCTCACTCGAGGATGTGGCGTTCTCCACGCGAAGACACTCTCCGCGTGCGAAATCTGTGTTCATCCGTCAGTTGGCGCTCGTGACCCTGCAGCGATTCCCGCGCCTCGCATCGCTAGTTTCCTATGATATGTAACGTTCTGTGATCGCGTCAATTCGCTAGAACTTAAGTTAGAATAAGTGTGTGCGGCGTGCGCGCCGGTGCGTGTGCGAGTGCGGTGTGGTGCAACAGAGCGGGGATGCGCTCGTGCGATGCTCTCGGTGATCGCCATGCGACGGCCGGAGGACGAGGAGCTGGGCGGGCGCGGCGACGGCGACGAGTTCGTGGACATCTCGCACATGCAGCTGCTGGTGGAGGCGGGCCCCAGCGGCCTGCACTACGGCGGGCCGCCGCCGCCGCACGCGCAGCCCCAGCCCTACCCCGCGCCCGCGCCGGCACAGCCGCCCTCCGTCGACGACCTCTTCGCGCTCTACTTCACTCCCGCCTCGCAAGGCGACCAAATCCCCGGTAGGTACTTCCATGGCCTTCCATCAACAAATTATACGCGCGATCCACATCTATCTATTTATTATTATAAACCGGACGGCGAACTTAGTCGTGAATAAGATCGTATAACTTGTTTGACAACTTTGAATCCACCGGATGCGAAACTGTCGAGAGTGTGCCATTCTATTCAGGATTGTGATTGTCCTCACCTTTGTTTAAATTTTGATAGTACATCTATTATTACTAGTAATAAGTTGTTAAAATAATACTAAGATCATAATATATTTCTATTGAACTTATGTATGAGTAATATGTTATAGTTAAAAAAAAAAAATATTTGCTATATACACGCCTGTATGGCGTTATGTTATGGCGTACCTATTATTAGGTAGGTAGAGAACCACAACATAACCAGTCCGCCTCCATATTTTAGCAACATACATATACTACTTATAATATTAACATTGCAATAGAGTTGAGTAGGTGTGCATGATTTAAGTATGTATATACTTATTAAAGTATCAAGTAGGTCACATGTACATACATACAATAAGGTCACATGTACATACATACCTGCTTAATAAGAACCAATAAATAGAAAATATATTTTTTACTATAAATGTATTATATCTGGTATCTACATTTTCTACGTCTATTTTCACAAATACAAAAGAAAACAAGGTCAGACATGTAACCACTAAATTGCAACATTTCTTTCATCTAGACTGACTTCCAAGTATGTCTAGGGAAGACATGCTTCTGCGGCATTATGTTATTTCTATTTATATACTCCTTATCTCTGAAAACGTAATAAAACCATTTATAATGGTCTACCATCCACCGAATATTACTGGAACCGGCAGCTTTAACATAGAGTAGTTGGAGATCAGGGTCAATAAAGTATTAAATTGTCAGCAACAGGAGGGCAGCTAGCACTTCTGTTACAAGTGTTATGATGTCCAGCTATGTGGGAAATGTACCTGTTTGCTACGTAACACCCTCGTAGGGCACACATACTTTAGGAGATAAACCGTAGTAATATTGCATAGCAGTAGAGAATTTTCTAGTGCTCGCCTGGCTAGCAACCACCCTCAAGTTGAATAACTTGGTCGCCAGGATCTGGTGGTGTGTTCCGATAGCCTCCTTGAGAGCCAGATATATCAGACTAGGCATGCTCCTTAAAGTGTCACTGGCTCGTGTGTTTACGCGCTCTACTCATCGAACGCCTAGAAGTGAGAGAGAGAAAAAATAACTGGTCAAGTGACCAATAAGTCAGTGCTAGTGGACAAAAATACGAAAAAACAACACTTTTATTGTATGGTGACTCACCTTAATATTTTCATATTTTGTTGTTTTAACGGCACAGGAAATACATAACTTGCGAAAATTTCAGCTTTCTAGCTTTCACGGTTTTTGAGATATACGAGTAGCCTGGTTACAGAAATGCAGACACACAAACAGCGGAGGCTTAGTAATAGGGTCCAGTGTTTTACCTGTTAGGTACGAAACCCTATTAGTAATTAGAAATTATATTAAGACACATTTCACATACGGCTGGTTAGCCCCATACTAAACCATTTCTAATTTGTATTATGGTTGCTAACACAACTGATATACATACGAGTACATACAAATAAAACCGACAGCCAACAAATTTAGTTTATTGGATTTTCCTTTCAGGTCATTTTGGTATTAAATCAAATCTTTTCTACATATTTATCGCTTATCAGTGTGATTCTGTGTGTTAATGCACGCACAAAGATCTAAGTTATGCGTAAAGTTATTTCGCGCAGTCAACTCTACTGTTTGTAATATTTCGGATCAGCGTTCCGGCATATCGTTATCTGAACCGGACGGGTCTAATCGTCTGCGTCTGCGCAACACGCGATATCATATTCACCCGACATAAACAATCTGTACTTTAATAACTATATTAAGCTGCTACCTACCTACTCAGAACATATGTACATATGTCAGTAAATATATCACCTTCATTTTGCTTGGTTCACTAAAGTCTGAATTCGATTTCACTCAAGTTAATTCAAAGCAATGCTCATGAGTGCATACATACATGCATACAAAAATGGAAAAACTCGTGGAAAAATTTATAAATAAATAATATAAAGCTAATTTAAAGTAGGATTAGGCTGGTCACGTCTGCCGCACGCCGGATGATCTGTGGGCAAAAATTGTTACTCAATGTACGGCAGACCAAGAAAGCGATGGCGGGACGAGCTTGACAAAAACCTGAAGGATTGGTTCATAATAGATTAGCGCTAGATAAGGACCAATGGAAAGACGGTAGGGAGACCTTTGCCCAACAATGGGGTTTTTTTTTCTAAAAGGAACATACATTTTTATAATCTGTGAAAAGTTTAAGCATCTACCTGTAATCGTTACTGATATACATACCTATATTGCAAACTAATATGATAATAACACGTTTATTGTATGAAACCTCTAAATATTTTTAATTTTAGTATTTGTTGTTATACTCGTCGGTATGAGATATAAATTACTTGTGAAAAATTCAGCTTTCTGGCTACTACGGTTTCTAAGATATATATTATACTGCCTGGTGACAGATTGACAGCGGAGGCTTAATAATAGAGTCCCGTTTTGACCTTTTAGGTACGGAACCCTAAAAAATTTTTTGCGGGTTTACTTATTAACAGCATAGTCACCATCAACAACATTTCAATAGTAGGTTTAGTAAGTTTCTTTAAACCTATTTTCTACTAGAGTTACTACGATTGCTGAATATATTCGTAATTATAAGCTTATTTAACAAACTTTATTAACGGTTTTGTACGTATTTTCATTAGTTGGTACATTATCGCGGACCACTGGAACATTTCAATTGTTTTTAGTGTTCCGTACCTTAAGGGTTCCGTACCCTATTACTATAACTTCGTTGTTGTTGTTAATACAACGCTGTCCGTTCGTCCATCTGTCTGTCGGTCTGTTCATCATTATAATTATGTACATAATACATATCAAGAGCGAATCCTGGCATACTCTTAATTTATTATTTATAGATAATGGTACCATTCGCACGATTGACTAACAATACCAGCTACTTTAAATACCTTGCGAAACCACATGAGCTAGCGAAACTCTGACCTAAGGTGAAGCATTCCTAGTCTGGAAAAACAGGCTCTAAAGCAGGCTGCCGAACACACTATCATATGCATGGGTGACAGAATTTACTAGCTATTTAGACAGAAGTTCAGACTAGATACTTTAAGCCTTAGCTTACTTTTTATTACATTCGTAGGCAAATGAAGGTAGGTATATGTTATGAATTTAAAAGTATACAAAGGATTTTCATGTAGAGATTCAGGTATTATACACATAAAGCAACTTATACAGGACGTTTAAACTCTCTGCAAAAAGGTCTAAGCGGTACCCAATCTCCTTTGTCTTGGATTGGAAAAAAACGTTAGCAAAATTTTATTTATAGTTCTATTATCAGACAAAAAATAAGAATAAGAAGATGGGCGTCAGCATTTCTGTTAGAAATATAGGAGGAGTCTCATTTAATCTCTTTTTGATTGGCTGGCTATCTTAGTGATAGGAGGCGTACTTTACGCACGGGCGAAAAAATATATATTTCTGAGAGAAAAGCAGTGAAAGACTTACAAATAATCCGACTGGATTCAAATGTGTTGATAATAAGATTTTATATTTATTAAGAGAATAAGTCTACATTCTCATACGCTTTCGTGAGAATTCTTTTTACAATATTTTTTTTCATAACTCTCGACACGACCGCTGCGCTGTCACTTTGCATATATTTAATATAAATTACATATTCCAACCAGGATTTTTTCCCAAACGGTATCTGTGTAAAGCAAAAACCATCGACTACTAGTATTCTTAAGTTTAAAGATTTTAGTTCTGAAACTTTATACTTGGTTGCTCACAACAAAACTAGTTTCTCTCACGTGAAAGACATTTTCATAATTGTAACAAAAAAAAAGTAATTGTATTTTAGCCACAACCTTTCTAGCAAATAACAGCGGCGACGGTATCCATCATAATATGTTCCAATGATTTGTTACGTGTTTTGAGCTTGTTAAAATTAAATTAATTTTTTATTTTAAAAATCATTTCTAAAACTAGCTTTCATAAGTTTGGATACTGACCACAGTCAACGTAACGTCAAATCTTTTTAGACGAGCCCAACCACGATGGGTTTATAATCTACTAAGTTTAAAAGATTCTATAGCCATTCTCTGACTCTATCATCAGCACAGAACTCATCAAGATAAAACAAGTGAATTCGAACTTGAAAGGTTTATCTTCTTTAGAAGTTCCAATGGCAGTCTTCCGGGTCCATGAACAGAACAGAGTCGTTCAAGTGATACCATATTATTGTATCGACATCAATACCTAAATTATACCAAATTTGGATGTAACCGAACTAGGTGAAGTCTATTTTAGCTTGCAAGATTCCACCTGAACAAACATACATAGAATGCAAATTAATAAAAAGCTAGTAACAACGGTGGCAACATTTTTTTTTTTGACGTGTTCGACTGGTGTTTTGTTACTGACACCTAACATTAAGGTGCCAACTCAGATTGCATCTCCAAACTCTTTTTGGTGTCCGCGCTGATACTGTCTGAGAAGCATCCCACGCCGGCGCAAGAGTCGCGGCTCCTTAGAGATGCCCACATAAAGCTATTACACCTCTTTGGATGCTTCCAGATGTATGATAGCGGATAGTTGGCTTTTGTATGTTCCGCCTGATAGGCCGGTGGCAAGCGCGTGTCTTTGAGGCGCCGCGTCACCGCAGACAAATGGACCAACTAACCTTTTCGGGAGAGATCTATCTGTGCACAGACAAGCCTTGCATCTATAAACACGTCCATCTCAGGTGCTCATAATAGTTTCCATCGCTAATTGAATGTCTACTATATTACCACCGAACAAAGACTTCAACTCGTTCGGTCAATAAACACAGCTATTGGTAGGTGCATAGTTATTCGATTGGTGTATGTACCTACACAGTTTGCGACAAAAGCAGAAAAATAAGGCTTAGGCTAAGTAAAGCTTTATGGAGGAATAAATTTGTTGAATTTCACACATGAATGATAAGAAGTACGCGGAAGATGTTCAAAGGAGCTACCAGTAGTACCATCAGTGATATCAGTGCGCGCGGATCTTTCTCGCTGTTTTGCCAGCTACTGCACGTTTTATGGGAACTTTTAAAAAACCTGTCATGCCGCTTGAATAATATAATCACTAACGTCTTCGTTCCAATTCTTACTTTTCCAGTACTAAGTTCTAGGAAGCTTATACATTTGTATATTCATTGGTAAACCTTATATATTTGTTTGTGTAATTTATACTTAATTTATGCCTGCAATCGTAAACATGTCCATGAAAGGTTGTTGCACGGAATAAAGTCAGGGCTTTCTATGCAAATTGTATGTATGTTAGCCCTGGTGACGGCCATCGGTATAAATATACGACGCACCTGTGCCCAATGATGGAGAACAATTGCTATCATTAGCGAGCGTCGCGGGTCGCCGAGCCCACTCGATACATATTCAAGCAATCACAACGACAATAAGAGTTTATTTTAAACATAATAAATTATTGCTAATGCCCAGTTTGCGTCGGCCGGTTAACAATGCCCGTTCCCGCAATTACATAAACGCATGTAACTGCGTACTCGACTCCGATACGATCTCTCCTACCGTCCGATTCCACAGTCATTGTCTCACTCGATACACGCTCCGCAATTATTGTATCGATTACAGCTGACTCACTCGAATCCGTCTCGAACGATTGACTGCCACTATAAAACATTCGCTTTTTAGTACTCGTAATTAGAGTTGTGATAAAACGATATCTTCCTTATAAGTACGATATCACGCTCCTGAATCTTTTACATTATTGTGGTTAAACGTGAATTTATAAAAATACTCGCAGACGCCGACTTTGAGTCACACGTGACAGATTCAAATCACGCGTAGCAAAACAGCTTCTGTAAATTACAAAACACATGTTGATTTAAAATCATGAGTACTTATACATTTTCAGAAATTTTAGGATGGTTTTTGTGATACTCGCCGCAGTAATCGATTTAAACTGCCGCTATTTTTATCCAATATATATCTAGACAACAAGGCAGTGAAGGAGATAAGGACGGAAAGAGAGTATGCCTAATCAGGAATAATTAGCTCTCAAAGAGACTGCTGGAATACGCCGTTAGATGTTTGGCGAAATATTTTCAACTTTAGAGTGATGGCTAGGCATGCGTTAGAAAATGCTGTATCATCAATCAAATACAATTTTTAAAACTCCTACTAAAATTAATTACTGACCAATGCCAGTAGACAGTTTATATTCTAGTTGACATTTATAGTTTTACAGCTAATTTTAAATATAAAAATATCGGTATCAGATAAACGTTACCATTATTCTACATGGTATACAAGTGTATTTGAGAAAACGCTAGAAAAGAAGAATTACACGTCCAAGCAAAAACAGGCACTGTACGGTAAATAGGCAAAAGGAAGTAGTTAGATGGTAATCGTAGTCGAAATTCCTGTGAGTGCGAGAACTGCGTCCCGATTACGTGACTTTACTTTTGTCTCATGACTCAACTGTCATAAAACTCGGAGAAAACAACTTTACACTCATCTAAAACGAGATCGTCTTTAATAACTTTTTAATAAACCGTATCGTTGACGTTCTTCGTCGGCAGCGTAATAAGCTTTAAAACGGGTCTATAATTATATTTCACTTCCAGACAGTTTCATCTAAATGATTCACAAAGAGGCTAACACCTAACCTAACAAATTTTAAGTACGTCTCGACTGTTTTTAGAAACGAAAATTCTACATTTCACTATATCAGTGTTGCAGAGCTGGATGTGCGCCAATGTTTGACCAGTTTTAAGTTTTGTGCAATCGCCCTATTTTTTTAAACTAAAACAGCTTTTGGTTGCACGCGACACGCTCCGAAAAAACGTGATTTTAAACATTTTTGAGGAGAATTGTTATCAACATTGACTGCATAACAAATTTTGGATATTTGCATCTCAGAACAATACTGGTTATTTTCGACGGCTTTACCTGCTCTTTAGAGTCGGATAGGCGCGAAGCGGACTGACGGGCAGAGCAAAACTACATTTATGGGTTCCATAAAAGAAGACTGAGCTCTAAAATATTTAGCGAGTAAGGGATATTATTATTTCCATTAACTGGAACTTTTGTGTCAAAGTATCAGACAAAGGAATTATTAATACTGATTGCGTCTGTCAGCTCGTACCCTCGGATTTAACTCGTCACTTCCTCAGGAAAGGGATATAATGAGAACGAAAAACGGATACTTTAATTGACGGACAAGAGCAAGACCCTGACCGCGGCGTCTTGAGGCAGACAATTAAGCAGCATAATTAACCATCTCATAGACGAAAATAAAGGCCGGCCGACGTCACCTCTTTGGACGTGACCTTGTCATTAGATCGGCCACAATATTGTCTGGTTGTTTACTTCCTCGAGATGACATGCCATCAGTCTTAGAAACTCATTAGACGCAACGATGAACGCTTTTGCAGACTTCCTGGTCGCCGCAACATCGACGGTCAGTAGGCGCCTTTGTTTGACGATATGTTTATTCACAAGTAAAAATTTGGCATTTGTCTACAACACAATTCAATCATTCATTTAATAAACTTTATTTTGCATTGTATTTTTCTCCCTCACAGATTAAGATTAAGGTAAGATTAAGATTGGATTACCAATAATTTTGACAATGCTTTCTATCTCAAATTAAATCATTTGTAACATTGTAAATATATTGCAGTACCTCTTCTGACGATAAACACAAATTAGACAAAAAACACTATTTAGGTATATATGTACCTTTTTAAGCAGAAACTGCCACGAAAGTAAGATATGCATAAACATGGAAAAGGGGAGGAGATAATAAACAGAGCAGTTAAGCGTTATTATTAAGTACGCAAGTGTTTAGATAAACGCTTACCGAAGTCTCGACAAAGGTGTGATAAGAAAATGAAATGGTCGTCAAACTATCTATATGACAACGGCTCAGTTACTGTTGTCTCTTTCTTATTAATTCATCTATTTCTTTCATACAATATAATATCTAATGGGCGTGGTTGAAAGATAGAAAACTTCTATGTAATATGATATTTCTCAGTGTTGAGGTTCACCATACGTTTGGTCTAACTCTATGAAGGGCAGGTGTGAAAATGTCAGAGTTCATATTTAAGAATATTATACACCCACACATACAAGAATATGATAGTTAATCTGTTGATCCGTCTTTTTCAATGATATAAACCTATTTTTATAAAAAAAAAATAAAAAAATATTTAAGTGGAGAGACGACTAGCTCCGATTAAATATTTTATTAAACACGGCTGCAAAATAGTATTTTTTTTACATATTATTTTCTTAAGGAAGAATATTAATTTGACTGTTAAAATTATTTGACACTAAAGAGTGAAATGCCTTTATTGAATGTGTATTTTATTTACTTTTATGCTCTAATTCTGTCAATAAATTAAAAAGTATATTTTGAAACAAGCTTTTATAAGTAAAGATATGTCTCTTTTTCAAATCGTTCCAGTAGTTTCGGAGCCTATTTGCGTCAAACAAAAAATCAAACATTTCGTCTTTATAAATTGGTATATATGTAACATTATACTAATATACTATAATAAACTATGGACCTCATACTCCAAACATTCGAAAAAGTACGGAGTGCATCGCAGCACTTTACATCCTTCCGGGCGAGACGTAGAAGCCGCTTGTACGATCGAGTAATTATCTAATTGTGAGTGGCATAAGTGAGTCAACGGCAAGTGGCGTCCTATATGGCTGATTATATTATTTACGGGCGCGCGGGTAATTGCGGTCGGGACCTCGCGCCGCCGCGACCGCTCGTTTATCTAATTAGCGTCCCGTCGCGACCGACTCTGCGAGTAGCATTTCACGGTGTTGCCTTGGTAAATAGTCCCTTCAAGAACGGGAAAAGTGCGATGTCTAAGTGGTCATAATTACAGACATAGTAGTTAAAAACACTGAAATCGTCGCAAACATGTTTTAAAGTGAGAAATCATTTAATATTCGTAACCCATGACACCTTTTATCATAAAAATCTGCTGGTAAATGGAATCGTAGCAAACTTCCCTCTGTTGTAAGATTCTCCGCTAATCGAAAATAAATAAGACTCTGAAATCAAAGACCGTGTATACTAAGTTCCGTCAAGATTGTCTGTACGCGAGTACCAATATTTATCTATAACATATACATACATATACGTATACACACATAACGGACCAATTAATAAAAATTTGACAAATTTATGCGGACTTTCTTATTATTGTAATCAGAGCACTCTTATATTAGCTCCTTACGGTCACACCGTAGAGGCCATAGACAAAGATAGAATATATTAGCTCCGAGACATGTCTTCAAAAGATATTTAAAATTAGATACCTACAATATAAAATATAATCAAGTTTTGAACATGGCAACCCGGCGTGCCATGATTTACCGCGTTCGAACCATCTGCTCTGAAAACTACTCCACCACCGCAAGCCGCTACCGGCACCGCGGCACAACTTATATTTCATGTTTGTCTTCAATAAATATTATTTCTAATGACTTGTTTATAGCTAAAACGGGGATAGTATTCTACCCGAGTCAGCGGAATAAGTAACTTCATAAAATTCCTGGTCCTGGTAATATTCTTTTGTTAGCCCATTTTGGTGACTCACTGAGAATAGAGTAAGAATAGTGGACCCTACAACTTTTTTCACGTTTTTAATATTACAATAGGTATTGAAAACGTCAAAACGCAACAGGTGGGGTCAAGATCGGTCAGTAGAGTTGATTAATGTTCTAAGGGTATGACAAACCAAAGATAATAAAAAAGCCAATACAATAATTTGTCATGACTTGGGCTACAAATATCTAAATTAATATAGTGACTAAGCGGTCTTCTTAAAAGTGCTTAATAGATACTATTTATACTTATTGTGATCCATATAACCAAAGTGATGTCACGTATATAAATAAAAGCAACTTAGTGCAAAGCTGGAATTATAATAAATATTTGAATTTGCAAAATAGATACTAACACCGATGAGTTTCAGATTAACTTTAACGGGGTTTAGGCTATTATATATGATCCAAAAACATATCAAATACCTACCATTATACAACATAAAGCAAGGATAATTGCTGTAGGTATAACTGTAAATGTTAACTTGAAGAATTATAGTGGTCTGTGGGCGGGATAGCCAAAAGCGATCTTCGCGGGCTCTGAATCGCATACGATAGCTAGTGTCGTAAAAAACACGATACATTAGATGAGTCAAGTGAGACGCTGTTGTTGCGAGGTAAAGCAAGCTTGATTTGTCGTGTTGGCGGAGACAATGCCTCTAATCTGAGCTTAGAACTTGCAGACCTTACCTTGACTCCTACGCCTCGTGTTCCTTTTACTGAATGAAACCTTGTCTTGTAATTGCTCAAGTAATACTACTTCCACATCAAACGTGGACGCAATCTGTCTGTTTGCACTTGCTGACGTGAACCCAATTATTTTTTTCTACTCGTACATAGGTCAAACTCAATTTAAAGGCAATGTAGATTTTTCTCCAAACCAGTTTTCTTAGAAACGACACGATAAACTATAGATACAAACTAAAACTGATTGTTATGGTCTTTAGGACAAAATAATTTATATGAACTAGTTTATCCTTAAATGTATAAGTTAAATTCGGGACCAACTACTTTAACCTAGTCTATGATAGTATCATGCTTTTACTTGACATGCTTTTACATAATTAGTTGCATACACTTTATTTATTTTTTAAAGATAATCACACTGAACCCTTGCCATAATCACACTAAACCCTTCCAATCCCGACAATCAGTGTTTAGTCATTTGGGTTGTGATCGTGTGTTTGTATGTGAACAACATTTTTGTAACCATAAGTGAAGCTTTTAGGGCAAATATTAGATGAATCTCATCAAATATTTAATATCAAATATTCTTACTCTTCTCTGCCGCATGCAGTTTTCCTTCATGCGATACTTTCATCGCCCTATATTCGAATGTATTTTTACATGCGATAGTAATTGAAATCTATTAGGCTTAAACTCAAATGTTTAAATAATGATTTGTTCCACATGGCAATTAATGTGCTCACAAAATACAATAAGTCAATTAGCAGATGCTAAGGTATTCTGACATAAGATTGGTATTTCAATCAGTTCCGCTGAGTTTACATGAAAAGGTCGTTGCCAGCTTTTGTTATGGTAGATATTATTCATGAGGAATGGCCTCCGAGCTAATGAATGAACGGGCTACGCGAGCATGGCGCCGCCCACGAGACCTCCATTCATGCACAGGCCCTGCGTGGTGGCTCCACGCCACACCGCGCCGGCCTGCATCGCCTCCACACGCGGACTCGTGCCGCCATCTACCTTCACAACCTAACAAACAACACCTCATTAAACATGTAACGCGCCACTTAAACTTGAGTGCTTTTTCACAAACTCCATTAACCTTAAAAGATCAAGGAGTCGAATTCCCTAATCAAACTACCTGTAAATGTCAAAAGTTCACCCAAAAACCGACAAGAAATTTCTGGAACGATGATCTACTTGACCCCTTTAACGCTATTCGGTTCAAAGTTTATCTTACAAAGGTCAGAATCGACAATAAATGGCAAAGTTGAAGAGCTGTAACAATGAGGGATCGCCGCAGGAGTATTCGGTATGAATGGCAGAGAGAGGCGGCGGCGGGGTGAGGGTGGATGGAGGCGGTGTGGCACGTGCGTCCATGGCCACGGCGTGACGTCTGACATTTAGCGGGCGCATGCGCACCGGCCGTAGCAGGTTCAAGGCCGCCCCATCGATTCCCGGCAGGGCGAGCCGCCCGATGCCAGGGGCGGACGCTGCTCTTCACCCTAAACAAGCAATCAATGTCGAGGCCTCCCGCTCGGTCGACACGGAAACAGCTGTTTGATGTATTTTGTATTACACATCTTACACAATACCAGCTATCACTTCGCAAATATTGTTTTAGCGAATCTTACATAGGCAAAATAAGTAGCCGGTATTTATAATAGTAAATTTTATCTTCCATTATCTATGAATGGATGACAGTAACATATAAGTGTATATAAAAAGTAAATAAAAAATGCAGCAAGTCAGCAGTTGTATTGCTAAGTATAAAATTTTAAAAAGCATCCTTGTTCTTTTGGCATGTCAGGGTGGTATTTCGTAACGACCTCAATACGAAACGCAAGTCCACAAGATATTGTCGTCAAAGAATTATGGCCCATTGTTAAACAAATGTAATTGTGTGTATATGTTCGAGCTGTTTGTGCAAATACTCCGGTGTTAATAAGAAGCGCGTGTATTCTGATTACTTTACCGGACAGGGAAACTTGGGAGCCGATAGTAATCCGGTGGCAAAAATAGAAATAATCTAAGAATAAAAAAGGAGGAAACAACAAATACAATACAATACAAATTCATTTTTTTTATTTCAGCAAAAAACATATTTACAATAAGGAGTAATAATATATATATACTACAAGTAGGTAAACATACAAATAGGTTCTGTTTAATGCCGCAAGGAGGACATGTAATGAAGAGTCGCTGCGCTTAGCACTAGGTACCAGAAGGTTTATGCAGAGCGACAGTGAATCTCAACAACCTTATTTGATGTTATTTGTACGGTTTTAATCATTAGGTTTCATTTATTTATTTTTTTATATGTATTCTAGTTACGTTTTGTAAATCATGTTATCAGAGAGTACATAATTTGACGACCTCGTTGGCGTAAAGGTTACCATGCCGGCCTGTCAATCAGAAGGTTCCGGGTTCGATTCCCGGCACGGCCAAAATCTTTGTGCTTAAATTTGTTGGCTGTGGGTCTGGGTGTTAAATATGTATCCATATAAAATATGTATGTATGTATATGTAGTATATCAGCTGTGTTAGCTACCATAACACGAACTAGAAATGGTTCAGTATGGAGTTACCAGCCGTGTGTGGAATGTATCAAAAAAAAATAATTAAGCTCATTAGTGTCAACACTTGTACGAATTTGTAGTGCGGCTATAGAAGTGGCTCCACCGCGCCGCAGTGCCAGCACCCTGATTGCATATGCAAGCGTCGCGGACGCGTGTCAAATCGCTGTCAACCCACGCGTTTCAAAACGTCGTCTGTATCACCACACATTCTCCACTGCTCTGCTTTGTTTATCTACTCAATATACACTAATATTGATGATATAATACTTTTTTTTGATATAGAATAGATCTACGCTTGGCCACCAACTTACCTGATGGTAAGCGAAGCTGTGGCCGAAGATGAAGCACGTTGATCTAGAAGAAATCTGTTCACTCTCGCCTTGAAAAGATCCAAGTTATATTTTTCAGGAAACACAGTAGGAGGCAATCCATTCCATTCCTTAGCAGTACGCATGATGAATGTGGAGTCAAATCGTTGCGTACGGATTTACTACATTACATTTTTATGTACTAAATTAGTAGCTATATTTCGGACTAACACCGAGGGGTAGTAATTAAGTCCTGACATATGAAATTAGCATTTGGTATGAGAGAAACAAAAGTTCTCGAATATTTATATTTAAATTAACTAAACATTCATGTTAATTGTGCATTTTGACAACTCATGGTTGGTTCATTCATACCTTTACTACAAAATGCCATTCGGACGGTCATCAATAAAATCTTTGAAAGCTTAGTACTATTTACTTTGACTTCACTGTCCAATGTACTTGGCCGGCTATTTAATGACAGCGATTGGAAAATCGTGCTTCTTGCAACAAATTTGTAAACTGCTGTAAAGTAGATCACAAGATACGAAATAGATCTAATAGTTTATGGGCAGTGCTGTTAATGTATTTATAAGTAATTTTTATTTTAACATAATATCAAGTATGTAATTTTTTTATTTTGATCATCTTAAATAATACATTTTACCGGTGCTGATGGCAAATAACATATCACCCTCAATAATCTTGATCAAATAAATCAGACACTCGGGATCTAAATCCGGCCTAATTATTGTTCTTATTTAGAGATGTAGGCTCCATGCTTGACAGCATAGATTATATATCAGCCTTTATTAGAGCGTTCTTCCTGGCACAATCGTGTTCAAGGTCATGTCTCTTAGCAACCGGATCTTGTATCGGGCATGAGGAAAACGTGACCTTTTCACACAAATAAATATATTTATGGGCCACGAGTGAGAGACAACTCGATATAAGCATTCCAAAAGTAAAATAAGAGGAAAATTATTGAGTGTTGTAATTTGCTAATATTTTCTTTATTTTGGGCGGATATCTACCTAAAGTAACTCAACCATAATCATTTGCAGTATAACATGTACAATAGGTACAAGGAATGAAATTACATTAACATGTACCATGTGAATATGTGACATTAAGGTCTGGGTAACCTTTATAAGTTACCTCATTTACTGGTCTACATCCATAGCGCTTCGTATATATCCATATATCTTTTAACTTTTTCATGGATGATAGGAACTTGGCTGCAATTCACCTGATGTTAAGATGCTGCGGCTTAGGATAGTTTGCTTAGAAGAAACCGTTTGCCTAATCATTTTTATTCTACTAAAGCAGAATGCAATATTAATATTCATATGCAGTATTTACATACTTTGGTGTTATCCGGTAGTTATAATATAGACTATATGTATATATAGGTATAGGTGCTACACTTCTCACAAAATTGTAACCAAAGAAATTTTTCAATAAACGCAAAAAGACATAAATTTATAAACATACACTACATACAAAAAATTTTACTTGCATACTATATACACCAACTGGAAAATATAAGTATGAAATCACCTTACTTACCGTTACTTACTTAACCGTTGCAGATACGGCTGAAATGCTATTAAGCACATTCAAACAATACTCTCGCATGAGAAACCCTGCGTCATTTGATCGGTAATAATGAATTCCTAAAATTGCAATGTTATTAGCGCGCTCTCCATTCATGAACCCGGTGGCAAGCTCGCGGTGGGACGGGAATGGAGCCGGGGTGGTGAGGGAGAGTGGAAGGAGAGTGGAGGCAGGTGGAGGCGCCTCCCATTTTATGAATGGGGACATACGTCACCGGTATCGACCGCCGCCGGCCGCTCGCGGTCGGGGTTACCACACAAGGGCAGCTCCGCTCGATCAACAGGTGGCCTACTGACGCACACCGCCAATCTTTCCACTAATTTTTGTCACTTCATCCGATGACGCCATACCTATGGAGAGCGATAAGTACCACCCTAGTGCGCCCATACAAAATAAAGGATATGCGTAAGCACACCCTCTATCTATGACAGCATCGCTGCCATATCAGATAGACACTCACGCCGGCCGTCACACGCGGGTCGCATGATCGTAAAGTTCAGTAAACCTGAAAAATAACCTCGTTATTGTGACTATTTGCATACTTGATTAGATTAGATGTGGAACAGGAAGGCGTGCTAAGAAGGAGGTGTCAATATGTACTCGAAATTACTGTCATACTCGTACTTCACGTGCGACGCCGCCCGCCCACTGGAATGTTCTGTTTTCAGGCAATCGGTATTTGTACCCGTTATACGCTTACTACACGAACTCGATATTTCATCTTGGGCGTATAGAATAACAAAACATGAGGTGGGTTTATAAGGTAAACAATATCATAATATGGTGAAATCCTCTTACATTTCACTTCAATCAGATATATTATAAGAGAAGTTACGATGATGTTTTTGTAGCTTTAGTTTTCAATTTAAGCTGCACTAAATACACATCACTGCAGCAGTTTAATACTACTATCTATCTTCTAGTCGTTCTGAATATGATACAATCGCAAATACTTAATAAGAAATATCTATGGTATATAATTTGGTACGGTCATAGTTTCTATATTAACCATTAGACTTCTTTTAACATCGGAGTAATGCGGTGACATAGCGGAGCGTATGTAGTTTTTAATATTTCGACTAAAACTTGCCCAATTTTGTCAAATAGTGCTTATTAATAAAGTTATAGATAAAATACACTTTAAAGAGACGCTTTGCTCACCCAGTTAATTAAAAAAGTCACCTGGGCGTAATTTTGAACGTTTAGTTACAAATATGGCATGGAAAACATGTACCGGTGCATACCATGTAGGTTAGTAATGAGATAATTTATATTATAATTTCTATTTTAAATTTAATACATGTCACATGTTAAAAACGAATACTAATCAATGTCTCAAAACTTGTAACTAATTAGTTTACATCCAGTTATGGGCAAGCAAAAAAAAATTAAATTAAAAAAAACACAATTGAATCATTATCTCATTATTGAATGATATTTTATCATAAATATTCAAGTACTTTATTGCACTAATGTTGCTTTCACGTTATGGTGAATACCAATTCTGAGAGAAAAGCACAGATCAATGTCCTTACTAACCTACATGTTACGTACCGGTGTATGGTTTCATCGCCATATTTGTTATCTAGAGCAAATCCACAGACACCCCCACCCTACCTACCTTTTGTCACAAGAAGTCGTACAATACATATTTACTTACGTGCAAAATTAGTTTACCAACGCCACAACCATTTACCAACTAAATATATAACTTAGTTTCTGATAATACCAGTATACTCGTATTTATAATTCATAATCAAAAATAATATGAGTCGGTGCAATGGAGGAATCGGTTTTGAATTATTTTACCAGCTAAAGTATATGTATTATAAATACATAAGTATGAGCAAACGTGTTGATTATTACATTAAATTTCATGGTTTAAGTAATTAAAATCTGGTTTACAAGTCGGTCTAGTATTTAATTTAATTTTAAATTTTGAGTTAACTTGTATTACCACATATTTAGGAAGAATAAAGTTCAGTATACCTCGCTTGTTTGGTAGTTAAGATGATAGTTAGAAGAAAAGAAGCTGATTTTGCGGCCTCGCTTTTCAGTCCCATGTGGCTAGCAAATACCGTGGCTCGCTCGGCCTTCGCCTTTACAACGCTGCATGCTTAATTTGGTGTATTCTCCTACAGTCGGGAAATAAAATATGAAGCTCGACCTGCGGCCTTACTCTACAGTACATGTCTTAGCGCCTGTACTTATGAAGCACTCTAATTAAAATATTTGTTAAAACGCAATCTTTTTTTATTCATATTATCTTTCAAGGAAAATGGTTTACACCATTTCAAAAAGTCAGCGATGCAGTTGGAACATATATAAATTCTGAAAATTCTCTAGCACAATTTGGTCCAGAAGAATTCGAGTAATTGCGTAAAAATACATGCAATTAAAACCCACAACTGAATTGAGAACCTCCCATTTTTTATATCGGTTAATCTAACGTACTTGCAACAGTTTAAATCTGTCTCTTTAATTTTAATGGAGATAACACTTAAATTTATATGTTATCTGAAGTCGCGTGCAATAAAAATAGGAAAAATATTTGGCAAGCAACTAAAACTGCGCACACGTAAAAGTGCTCGGTCGTAAATAAACGGCTTTGTATGACGCCTGTAATATTAGTGGTAAATAATCCAAATGTAGCGCGCATACATACATTATCGGGAAATGGGAATGAGGAGTAACGGCCGTGCGTCACTCGGATAATTCTCGTAACAGGGTGGTTGCGGGTGGCGGGTGGCGGGGGGACTAGGGGAGAAGTGACGTCAAGGCCCGTCCGCCGGTACATGCACTTTGGCTAGCCGAGTAAGTACGACCATCCCTACCAATAAAAGTTTAATTTGCTAACTACAAAGAGAAATGTTTATTTTGCTAGAGTTGTTTTTTATCGTAGGTACGAAGTACAAGTTATTATTCTGTGTCGTAGGTGAAATATGAAAGTCGCGCCACTCTCGGCCTCGTAAATAGTTGTCTGCTGTTAATCTGTTGCTTTGAATGAAATAAATATGCAGTTACTCTGTATTATAACAGCCAACAAACTAATTACATGTAACAAATAAAGATATCTGTAAACAGTAAAATTATATTTGTTTAACAGACCGAGCGAGCGAAGCCTCTGAATTAACTGGCCAATTTTTCTTTCATCTCTATATTTGTATATCTCGCGTAGAAGTCGTAATTTTGAATCAGTTTAGACGAAACAAGGTACTACTTAGGGACTACTCAATATATTTTTTAGCTGTTTGTGATTTTTGATTTCTGCATTTGAAGAAAATTGCTGGTTAAGGCATAAAGTCATAAAGTTTCAGTATTTACAAGCAATGCTCCAAGAAATTTTCTTCGCGAGATCTACTGTTCGGAGTACTTCTAGCATTCTTTAGAAATGTGTAGTCGAAAATTATTTAATTGACTATTAGCACCGCTAATTTTACTCGAGCTAAAAACAGTATGACATGTAAGCCTGTAGCTTCAGTTAACGCTCATCGAACTAATCTCCCTGAATGGCTCCAGTATTACGCAAGCGAGATAATACACGGAACGCATCGCAAACACGACGTAAAGCGAGCTACGTGCGTGCGAGCGATTACACAATCTATAAATGAAACATGATAAACATTTTCACTTTCCATGGTGTCAGCGAACGTCAGAGTTGGAAACCGTTCGGGACAAGATTTTCTAATACGTAATTATAATCGTGACAAAAGCGTGACGCCGGCAAGGCGAGCTGGTGTACCAACTCATCTGGACGTGACGCCGCTAACATTGCTGCGAGATGAGCGTGAGCTATTTCACGCCATTCACGTCAGCCCATGTTATTTTGACAAACAACGTCGTTGGGACGTTAAATGCTCAGATTTTCCTTTAACCATTTTTTGTTTATTTTTCACGTCATTCTTCATACCTAGTATGTGAGAGATTGTTATATAATACGCTTTGGTATAGTAGTGGTGAAAAAGTAGTGGAGGAACGACATAGTAGATGTGGCTGGAGTCACGCGGACCAGACTAGCCCAGGACCACAACGCCTGGGCCAGAAAGGAGGAGGCCTTTACCCGCTTTTGGGTGCCCTGATATAAATAAATAAATATCTTCATAATTAAACATTGTACAGAATTTGAAACAACTTAAAAATTAATGAAATGTGATATTTTAAACTAGAGGAATAAAGGCTATTTGATTTTTAATTTATTTTATTTTATTTATAGTAGTGGTTACAAGTAGAACAATCTGTGCTACAACACGTCGTAGCTTCGTAGAGCCAAGCTCGTTGAGTTCTTTTGTACATAGCACCCAAAATAAAGCAAAACGTAAAAAATTACATAACTAGTAATTATATTACTAATTAACTATCTCTGATTGTATTCAAGGGTAGTCAATTATATCGTGGTATGTATGAGTGATCTTCAACACAAATTTTAAAGATACCTACCGTATATTACAAGACAGAGTATTGTGAGTTGAAGTAATGGGTGGGGTAGCCTCAGGTATGTAGTTGCTAGCAAATATATACTTGAGTATAGTAGCCCCACGTATTTGATATGTATGTATGATGAAGTATCATTTCACTTTAATTTAGTCGTCATACAAACTTATACTAAAAAAAAACTATATTGATTGATGAATGAATTTAATAAAAAGTCCAAACCTTTTTCGTAGACAGAAAGGTACGTTAATGTCTTTTGTTTATAAATAGAGACCACGTTAATAAAGTTAACGTGTATTTATGAAAAAAAAACTTTTATATTATTTTACAATATCATATTTTAAACATTTCAAACAAAATGTCAATACATCGCTGAAAAACACGACATTCATCATCATGCGGTTATAAATACCCACTGCTTTCCACCATTAAGTTGTAAAGGTTTCGTACTTACTAGGCGACATTTGCTTTTCAACGGCAGCCGTAGATTAATAAAATAAGTCATTACATCCAGCTACAAAGTGTAAGAAGGGCTTCAGGGTGAGTCAGCGAGGAGCAATGCGAGATAACGTAACGTGTGTTATAAATAGCGTTCGGTGGCAACATCGTCACCTAGAATTGCATTCGCAACATAAACCGCGGTATTATTAGCCCGAGTTCTCGGGTGCTCGCCAAACGATCCCGCGGCACAACGTACTCAGAACCAAAGATACCAAATTATTTTTGTACCCACTATTCTGTTATACTAATGAAGTGAAAGAATAAAAAAAAATCATCTAGCGAACCAACCTTTATTAACTTTGCCTGCATATAGAACACAACTTTTGAGATATACGAGTAGCATGCAAGAGTACATGCACGAGTAAAACCCTGTGTTGTGTGTAGAGTTACTCCACTGCAAAAATAAAACATGTTCTACTATGATTTTATTACAAGACCGACCGACTTTTTTAAATGTGGCTTTTTTACGAATTCCGTAAAGTAAGAATGTTTATAATTTATTTTTTATTTTCACAATTACAAAAATGTATGTAGTAGTGAATTTAAGTGTTGATGTCAATCAATAAACCTTTGGAACAAAAAGTTGACAGAGTCTGAGAGTCACTTTCGAATGGTCAAGTGTGATAGATATCTAAGTGTTTACTAAATGTCAATTAGAAAAAGATTGTATGGGCAGTCAAGAGAAGGAAAAGGATAATATTTTTTTTATTTAATGTAACTCGGAAAGTACTAAATTACGAAACAGTAAAGTTAAAATTTGCATTTATTAAACAACTTGTTCTAATGTTTCAAGATCTGTGAGAAAACACTGTCAGGTTTTTACGCCTAAGATCTTTAAGTTAGAATTTGCGTAATTCAGTTTATGATTGACGAGTTTCAGTTAATCCAATCAATCAGAACAAAAGTCTTTTTATTTACTAGCGCACCTTATCCGTAACCGGTAAACAGTAACCGTGGACATTAAACTCTTTTTTATTTATTCCTTTATTTCAGGAACTAGAGGCTCATAAAATACAAAACACATATATAACTTTAAACTAATACATATTTTAAAACAATAAAAAATATTGCACACGAAGTGACGGCGTCGTGTTACGCTGCGAGGTGTCGCGTACCCGGCCTCAGTTTTTTTTTTTTTTATACACATTCACACACGGCTGGTTAGCCCCATACTGAACCATTTCTAGCTCGTATTATGGTTGCTAACACAACTGATATACTACATATACATACATACATATTATATATCTATAAATACATAAATACATATTACATATTTAACACCCAGACCCACAGCCAACAAATTTAGTTAAGCACAAAGTTGTTGACCGGGCCGGGAATCGAACCCGGAACCTTCTGATTAGCAGACCGGCATGGTAACCTTTACGCCAACGAGGTCGTCAATCGCCGATACACCACACCTTTCGGCCAAAACTCTTCCTTCAGAAAGATCGCCACATGTTAGTTCGAAGCGCGAACAAACGAATTAAAATTGGTGTTACGGCGCGCCTCCAACTTCTCCACTTTCAAGTTCCAGTTGTTCATCACCCGTATGTACTCGACGATGTCCTCCGTCTTCGTAAAGTTGTGTAAACGGGACACGTACAACAGCGTAGTCGGTACTGCAGGACGTAGCAGCATGTTAGGTCCTGCCAGAGCTGTTCCGCACTGGTTTCTATAAGTAGACTTTTTTATAAAGCAGGTATCGTAAGAAACATTTGCGAAAATAATGATTTGAGAATAATTGAATATGAAATTTTTAAGCTTCTTAGTTGAAGAATTAGCTATTACCGAACTAAACCCTTCTTGTAAGATCTGCATATATGTTTTTTTATGGCTTGTTTTGTAAACAATGGCATTTTTCAAGATAGACTATTCAAAAATAATTAATAGAACAACACAATTTAGGAAAAAATATCTCATGTTCATTTTATCGAGGCATGAGAAAACTGACCGTGCACGGTTACAACTGACTCAGAATCGCTATGAACTTTGTACAAAAATTCTCACAACATAAGGCGAACGTCAAACACTAATGTAGAGCCAATTATAAAACAAACACTTGAGATGGATATCAACCTACTCTACACGTTGCAGTTTGTTTGGTCAAGTGTCACTGAACCATAACAAAGTGGAGGCAGCAGACGCAAGCCGTAGTGTTCCATCCACCACCCACCGGCGGCGCCGGCGCAGCCGTGGGAAGAATGTTTGTGTACTGACTGTCACTGAGCATGTTCACGATGACGTTCACGACACTCGATGTGACATTCCTCGAACATTTCTCGTAGTAATCGCACGGTAGCATTTCATGACAACTTCAAATTCTAATGAAATAAGTACTTGGATTTCCCATCAGTGATGAGTTTCGTATTTTCGACGGCATCTTATTATCGAAAATAGACACTAATTAACTCACAAGAGATTAAAGCAATCGCGAATCTGAAAAACTAAAGTCGCGTGACTGCTTACCCAAAGTTCAAACAGATGAAACAATCCAGAAGAAACAAATAGCAGTGCGTTAGAAATAGACAACACGTATTCAAGCAACGTCCGAAATAGAACCCGCCTCCGAACTCCGAACCAAAAGTAGTCAAGTTAATTATAGAACGATTCCCGCAGGGACGTTTTCATCTCGTGATTCACCTGCTGAAAACTCGATTGTTCGCATTTTACGTCAATCGCTGGCGTGGTGTTTACGGCGCGACGCTCTCGCCGTCAGCTGACGTCCAGGAATAGCCCTGACATCGCGGCCACGCTATGCCGCTTGCGCCCGCGCACCCGCAAATAGCGCGCTATAATTAGACGCCGGTGAAATCGTGGGTTTGTTATTTTTCTTTATCGTCGTCCGTTACGCGATAATTGGGTTAGCGCGAGCGATGCATGTGGGCCTGGGCGCCTGGGCGGGCGTCGGCGTGTCTCGCTCGCCGGACTTCCACCGGCATTGTCCTGGAGCGTGGCGCCGCGCCCGCGCAGCTCCCACTGCTCTCTGCCCGATCAATTATACTCTACTACACTACTCACGTTACGCACACCTACTTATGTCGCTCGTATCTGACAAATTATGCGATCACTCGCTACTATCAAAGAATTTAAAAAAATCAATGATTTTTATTGTTATGGAATGTTTTGAATGGGTCAGTTGCTATATCATTTTTTATTTGGAAATAAAAATGAAAAACGTCCCCAGCTTCCTTCAAATAAAATAGAAATAACACACATTCATGTCAAGGTAAAAATTAAGAAACTAAAATATAACTGGAGGTGCTGATGTTGTAATGGCAGACTAACGAAAGTAGGTTTTTAAAAATCATCTGTTTTGATTCATTGTTTCGCGTGTGAGATGTATCCTGTATCAACACATATTGAAGCATATTTTTTCGTGTCATGTGCGATACTTTAGTATTGCAATGCACTCAATATAAGACTTCGTTTAGAACGGTAGAAATAGTGAGCCGAACTTTAGAAAAATCTATTACTTAATTTATGATAAAAAGTAAATAAATCTTTCTTAGATACAGATTTTTTACAATCTGATAAACTGATCTAACTAATACTAATCCTAGAAATGGCATTAAATCAAGCACGGATATACCTACAAAGTTACTCATCAATAAGAATTACTTTTACTATTTGGACGACCCTGATATCGTGTAAAAGGATTCAGCGTATTACTAACTAAATGTTCGTCTAATTTGAGTTGCGGCTAAATATACAAGGAGCGGATTTTGATAGTTATTCCAGGGTTTACGATTTATATTATTTATTATTATGCAAATAAGAATGACATTAATACATTAATACAAAACATAACACATAAACATTCAATTGAAATAATAAAAAAATAAACAGAAATGGCCTATAAAATATGATTAAGTCTCAGAATGTTGCAAGCAGTCTAACAATATGCTGTTTCAGCTACCATCAGAGATCTAATTCTAGTTTCTTATCAAGAAGCGTATTGAGTGCGTCAAGGGAACGTGGTATCGGGAAACGCTGAACAATTATGTGTTTAGAGACAAACATCAATTTGCTGTTCCAACATACAAAACATTAGCGTTTTATAGTATGTTATTCACATTATAACTAGTTTCAGCTTAGAACTTTTTTCGAATCATCTTGTAGGTATACAACCGATCTTGTATAGTTGGTATTAATATCAAAAATACCCATAGGTTAGTTAGTAAGACAAAGCCTTGATTTCTGGTGAAACTTTTAAGCTGGTTTTGATAATTTCACACTATCTTCTTCTCCGTATGAGCTAAGTGACCAAGCACTGGTGTCGAGAGATCTCAAGCCGCCCGAAGGCCTCTGACTTGGCTTAACGACTGCTTGTAGGTACTAAGACTAACAGCCGGAGCCTACAATTTAACGCGTTACCCAACTCACTGTAGTGCTCAGATGAAAACATTACTTGAAAAAGCAGTTTTGTGCATGGTCACCCGTCAAACACAGTTCGCATCGACCGTTGCTTAGCTTCGATATACGTGTTAAATGCTAGCCTAGCTACAGGCGCTACAATTTCGCGCTATGTTACATCCACTCTATGTAACATCTACACGATTAGGTACACATCTATCAAATTTTATACCAAAATGGTTTAAGATGATTTCGATTGAAGGCTATAAGCCCTTGATCTTGCGTTAGTTTCAGATCACACCCACATACAACCTACGCAGGTTCGAGCTAATCTGAGAGTTGCAATCAGCCAATTAGTAACGTAGGCCTCGTCATAACAATCGTGATCGCTAGCACGCGTGTAGTTACTGCTTTATAGAGATACAATTATATCAACTAATACAACTAATACCGACGTTAACTAAACTAATAAAAAATAATTTACATAAATATTAATAGATATTAATATACGAGTATTAACTCCTAGTTGATGTCTCTTCTCATTTACAAATTAATGCAACTATATAAAGAGTCAATTTTTTTTTTTGCGGTCATCCTAAAATTTTGCACGGCAAAATATGTTATAAGGAAGGTTAAGAAGCGCTACAAAGTTAATTCGCAATGAAGATCCAGCACACCAAGATAAATGCGTGCGGAAGTATGTAGTTAAATAAGTGGCCGGCGGGCGGCGGCGGTGCGCGGCGGAGCGGTGGAGCGAGTGTGGTGGCTGCAGCGGCGCGAGGCTCGCGAGGCGGCGCGGGCGGTGGGCGGGCCGGGCGGTGACGTCGCAGGGGGGGCAGGCGGGCGCGCCATTGGCCGAGCTGCGCGCGCCGCTACCGAATATGGGACCGCGGCTCCATTGATAAAAGTGAGGTGCGGGGTCGCGCGGCGCCAGTTCTCATCCGCCGGGCCGCGCGAGAGGCCGTCTTCACGCTGGCGCTGTTCGTGATTCCGTTCGGCCAGTGGGCCGAGGAGCAGGTGGTGCCGGACGGGATGGGCACGGACGCGGAGCCCCCGGCCGGGCCGCACCTGCTGTCGCTGGCCGACATGGGCGCGCTGGGGTTCGAGTGCGCGCTCAAGCCGGTGCCGGCGCCCGCGGCCGGCGCCGTGCCGCCCGACCTCAACACGCCGGTCACCACCTCCGACCTGCCCGCCTTCTTCCCCAACTTGCTGGAGCCTCCGCCGATATCAGGTGCGACGCCGTTTATCCCGACACCCGCGTCCCTCGATGCCCTTTATTATTTCGGGATGCAGTCCGCAAGTGTTCGTTGTAAGGGTTGAAGTGTCGCCACGCTCTCAGTGCTCTTGAAGTGAAACAGAAAGTTCACCTGATGTCACATGGTCGGATCGATACCGGAGCTGAATGAAACCTCCGCCGTGGAGAGCCGCCGCTTCCCCGCGCGCGCGGCCCTTGTTCTAAGTGAACTTTAGTGATTACTTCTTATTATTATTATTATTACCTACTTGCGTCGTCGTTTGGGTAAATATGAAATTGGTCTTTGACTACGCGATAAACAAAAATAAACAAAGCACATACCTAAATCAAATTCAGTTTTTTGTGTGGAACCTAAATTAATATGTTTGAGAATAATAGACGATAAAACTACAATTATTTTTGTCGCTTTTTGCTTTAGTGGCAAGCTTATCAAACTTTTATTTAAATATTTTACTCTGTCATAAATATTTAAAAGTAGATATCATTTTAATTATCAAGTCCTGAATCTTACCTAAGTGATTATTTTTAAAAGACTTTTACTTGTTTTAAGTTGCTTTTTTATTTCTTCAACTTATTCAGTTTTAAATAAAGTCAATAAAAAATTAAAGCTTAGTAAATTCTTTTTCGTTTCCTTTCCTTAGTTGTTTTTTTAACTATGGCTAAAACAGAACTTTGATTTACTTTGGTATCTACGAGTACAGACATACATTTATATTCAAGTGCAATAAAAATATTTTCTATAAAGATACTTTACAAAATATCGCGAACCACCAACGGTATTTTACCTATACCTACATGGGTAATAAAGATAGGAAAATGCAATCAACTAGATACCTATAGCAATAACATGCGCGTACAAATTAAACGAATTTAATAAGAAGAATGCAAATTGATATAAATATTGTAGGCAATGTAAACAAATCGTTGTAACAACTAAGTGTCGCTCGTGTCCTCCACTGGTATGCGATAGCCTCCTATCGGCTTCCGACGGCCTTATCACTGCGCCTTCCGCTCAAAACAGAAACGCGCAATAAGTCTAACATTTATCTAATTACCGAGAGTATAATTACAACAAGTTTTTATGGGAAAATAATTCATTTCAAAGATTTAAGATGAAATTTAAAGAATGTTTAACTTGAAAGCGAGTGATATTATCTACTAGGTATAAACAACCAAAACATAAACTGCTCCAACTTACTGCTACACATTAATTTTATATCATTGAATATCGTAGTGTGTTCAAATAATTAAGTAAAACTTGACTAAGACATTGTTGTAGAGTGCTGAACTAGCGAGTAACACGCGGTGTGCTTGTTGCAGGCTCCCTGCCGGGCGACGAGCTGTCGCTGGGCTGCTCCCCGCGGCGCCACAAGCATGAGGCGTCGCTGTCCCCGGGCGCGCGCGCGGAGGACGCCAGCAACGCGTCGAGCGCGAGCACGTCGCTGTACGGCGCGAGCAGCAAGCGCGCCGCGTCGCCGCCGCTGCAGTGGCTGCTGCCGCCGGGGCCCGGGCCCGGCCAGGCCGACAAGTACTTCCAGCAGGAGTACGAGGAGCGCATGGAGCTGCTGCCGGCCGAGTGCGCGCCCTACTGCACGCCCGCGCCGCAGGCGTGCCCGCCGCCGCACTGCGAGTACCGCGCGCCGCCGCCGCACTGCGACTACCGCGTGCCGCCGCCGCACCAGCACGCCTGGGAAGAGTACGCGCCGCCCCCGCAGCCCACGCCGGGGCCCTCGGGGCTGGCCAAGCGCGAGCCCTACCCCGGGCCCGCCGCGCCGCCGGGCGCCGAGCGGCCCGTGCAGCTGGCCGAGTACAACCCCTCCACGAGCAAGGGCCTCGAAATCATCTCGCAAGCAGCCCAGCAGAGCGCGCAGCCGCTGCGGCTGGTGGCGGTGAAGCCGCGCAAGTATCCCAACCGGCCCAGCAAGACGCCGGTGCACGAGCGCCCCTACGCCTGTCCCGTGGACGGCTGCGACCGCCGCTTCTCGCGCTCGGACGAGCTCACGCGGCACATTCGCATTCACACTGGTCAGAAACCGTTCCAGTGTCGCATCTGCATGCGCTCCTTCAGCCGCTCCGACCACCTGACGACGCACGTGCGCACGCACACCGGCGAGAAGCCGTTCGCGTGCGACGTGTGCGGCCGGAAGTTCGCGCGCTCGGACGAGAAGAAGCGACACGCCAAAGTGCACCTGAAGCAGCGGCTGAAGCGCGAGCGCGGCGGCGCGGCCGGCGGCGGGCCCCCGCACCACCACGAGCACCACGCGCCGCTCTAGCCGCCGTCGCCCGGCGCCGGGCCCAGCGCGCCCGCCGCCCCGGGCCGCACATGAACTTTATATTCTTCACGTTGAAGTTATCGAATAATTTCATCGCATAAGTGTAAATGGATTGTCTTTAACGAAGCTTTATTAACTCTACATTTTGTAAATTCACTGAAATTATATATATATCTTTTTATACGTATTTGTAATAACTACTGTAGGGAGTCGATCTATCGATGTATTTATTTAGTTAGGTTAATTGAAGGAACACGTCTGGGAACAAGCGGCAGTATGAGGCCTAACTTGCGTGTGTCGGCGGCCGGCGGTGTGCCGAGCTCTTCTCCCACATATCCTGCGGTAGATCTCTTCGCATAGATATCGATTAGTGCAAATTTATTCTAGTGACCGTCGCCCGCAGTGCTATCGTCGACCAACGTATCTCGGTGCTCGAGTTAAACTTTCCCTTGGTATCTAACCTGACGTATCTAATTATGTGTATATCTATGTGATCGTGCGCCGCGAAGGTAAACCTTCGACGACTACGACTAGTGTTTTATTTAATTCTTGACGAAACTAACGTGAAACTGTGCCATTAATTTAACTTTAAAACGTGCCACTGCAAATTTAATTTACAAGTTATGTACTAAGTATAACACGACTGCTGAATACGTGATAACTTTAATTATTTCGTTAAACTATATTTCTAGTCGAATATTATTGTAATATGAATGTGAGAATGTCGACTATTATGTATGTTTCTTTAAGATTATGTACCTACCTACTGACTGTGACTAATGTTCTAATTTATTATCGACAGCTGCTGTCATCGTCTTCTCTTGCTCAAAGTTTTAATTTAACTAAATTTGCTCAAGTCTGCTTTTCTATACAAACTATTTCTGTTTGAGTACTAACGGCTATCTCGTACCTTACTCTGTCGCCTCTCTTTACTCGTTCAATGGTTTCACTCGTGACTTTTTCCCAGTGGCATATATTTTTGTAATGTGCGTATTATTAAAATAGACTAATATAAATCTAGTAAAGGTTTTAGAAATAGCATTAAATTATGATCTCTTAATCATTATTAATTATTTTCAAATGTAGTAAGGGCTCCTTATTTATAATACTCATAAGTTGATGTAGAGATATGATTACACGTAAGAATTCATTTCTTTAGATTTTGATAGGTACTGTGATGGCAAACTTATGTAATTAAAATAAGGTGACCTGTCACTTAGCATTGAGACTTTTACAGCTTTTTATAAATTGTTATGCGTTATGCAAAGTCATACGTTCGTTTTGTAACTCAAATTTGGACATGATCGAAAGTAGGTCGACGTTGGACTATTCCTTCTTAATGTTTCGTCGCTTTTAATAACTTTGTTATATTTTTGCTACTTTTTGTACAAAAAGCTGCACAGTATATACATAGTACAGTTTTTCATACTCACTGAGTGAAGAATGCCATTTTAAATATTTTTCAAAATTGCCTTGGAAACTCCTATTGTCACTATCATAATTATGTATTAAGTGCAGTTTTTTACGAAATTATCTTTACGATTTTCATTGTCATTGTAGATTTAAGAGCGTTTAAGTGTTATAAAATAATAACGGAAACTGCAAATGCACTAAAAAATCATACATACGTAGAACAATATTTTAGAAACGGAACATTATCAAGCAGGGAATACGACAGGGTGGGACTTTCAAAAGAACGGTCTTTAATGAATTTAAGATTTCGGACAATAATGTTACACTTTCGCGACTAAATCAAACCCGCATAGATGCAGAATATATTTTCCAGATGCAAATTGCACAAAATAGTAAGAAGGTTTTCCGTAGCAAATATAGTAGTGTAGCTGCGAAGCTTGCACAGGATGGCGTCACTCTACGTGAGCTCTGTTGAGGGGAGTGCGGTGATCGCGATTATGAAGTTTTTACTGTTATTGAAGAGACCAAGTCTCCGGTAGACAAGGCTAGAACGTAGATAGGATTTAATAATGAGTATTCATGTTAAACAATCGAGTGACAATTGAAACGGAAAAGACTAAATTCTTACACATTATACGGAATGTTGCATCTCCTTAAAGTAATTGATATACGGTTTTCTACGAGTGCCCTTTGTTTCTCACACAGTCCAGTGTTGGAGGTAGCGCGACATCGGTACCGGACGGCATTACGAACATTTTAACGTTTTATAAAGATCATCAAATTATATGGATAGGAACGAACGAAATCTGAATGAATTTTGTGTAGTTATGATTACCGTTTAAGCGATTTTATGTATTTCACAAGAGTGAAAGATGTTGTTGATGTTCTAAAATAAAGATTAGTTTTAAGTAGGTATTGTTAAATCTCACTAATTTTTACTAAATTCTATTTAAATAATATATTTGTAAATACACTCTGACTAAATTTGGATTATAATGTGTATATAAAAGAAAATAAATTTTTATTTAATATGAAATCCACCTAAGGTGCGAAAATACAAATTGTTGAAAATTGACCTTTGTCTTTCATATTTTTACCCACACCTTTTTATTAACAATTTTAATTAGGTATACCTAAACGTTGAAGGCATAACATAATCTTAGTTTGGTAAATAAATTCATTTTTACTTAACTATCAAAATAATTGTAATAGTTAGACCACACTTATAAGTAACAATATTTCAAAATACTTAGAACAGAGAACAGATTTATCTAAATACAATTCCAAAGCACTAATGTGCCTATTGTGAACCATGGCCCATAAATATGTAACGTATATATTTCGTTGGCCAACTATTTGCATAATTTATCATACGAATATTGAATAACTAATATATTATATTACATACCATCATGTGTAACAGCTTTACATGTATTGCATCTTAGCAGCTAAGCCTAGGTTACGACATGAACTAATATCGCTAGATTTTTTTTATGTCGTCTTGTAATCTAACTGTATGAGTAAATTTTCTAATGCTAATTACCTAAACTTAGAATCATAAAAAATTAAGGTATCTAAAACACCCATTAAAGTAGATATAGAATGTACATAGACTACGTAAAATACAATTCCCATAGGTCAAGTAGGTAGTCCTGTTTTAAAATATTGGAAAAAAATAAGTTTTATTTTTATTATACTCGTGATTACCATGATCAAGATATATTATAGTAGGTACTTACTTAAATATACATAATATACGAGTAGACACGCATATTATAAAACTACTATCAAAACATAAGTAGGTATTTACGAAAATAAGCAAGTCTTTTTAATCCTCGGATAGTGTAACCCTTGGACGATACAATTAGTTCTTAAAACCTAATAGAATTGAACCGAGTACAATACTTTATACAATTTATTTTGTTGCGTACATAATTGCATATATTGCAACATGAGGAAAGTTGGTTCATAACTCCATAACAAAACTGCAGACAAGCTTACAAAACACGTTACCGTGAGACATCTAGAGTTGTTGTGAGTAAACGCTAAGGTAACCGTGAGCCAAGTTGAATGTGCGCCAAGAATTTAGTCCCGCACGTGATCACATCATATTGTCGCTTTGTAACTTGGTCTCAATACAAGGTTTCGAGCTGAGCAAAACCGGTTGAGATGTCAATGTACTACAACTAGAGGTCGCCACCGGTAGCACTAGATTCTGAGGGTCTTTACTACAGAGCTGGACAGGTCACATGGTTAGAAGAAATGACGATAGATGGAGTAGAACCGTTCTCTTACTGGGCGAGTTTTTTACAAAATGAACGCAGATGGCACATGCAGAGAGACCTATGCCCAGCCGTAGTATAGAAAGACCTGAAAGTGATGATGATGATAGTCCGACTATAAAAATAGGCAGCCTAGTTATTCATATTAACCTAAGGAAGCTGATTATTCATATTGTACTTTTTGTGTACAATCAATTAAAATACAAACAATTTTAATTAACTTTTCAGAAACATAATTGTTTGACTAAATCATTAATGACGCCGAATAAGTCAGTGCGTTCATTTGGATATTGATGACTGAAATATATAATATGTGGATATATACAAAATTGGCCAAGGGCGAGTCGGGCTCGCGCATGAAGGGTTCCATACCATTGTTGTATGGGAGCCCCCATTAATTTTTTTTATTAATAATTTATCTTTTAGTTTAATACATAATTCAATATTCTGTGAATGTATAGAGGAACTACCAAATATCGAGTAAAAAAACTACTTAAAAATTACGTTTGTTTCAGCTTTCTAGCTATTACAATATCTGAGATACAGCCTGGGGACAGACAGACAGCGAAGGCTTAGTAATAGGGTCCCGTTTTTACCTTTTTGATTCGGAACAATTTTTTTAAACAATAACTAATTCAATATTTTATTACATACATACATAAACTAATATACCACACCTAATGTGTAAAAAGTATATAAGTAATTTAATTTTGCTCGAAACATTTTATTTATAAAATATCATAATTTATTAAAATTTTACACAAACAACATATTTATTAATTACAACTAACGAAACAATAATAATAAGACATACACCTACGTATGTCTATAAATAATTTATAGTCAAGTAAATAAAAATAACAGAATAAGTTAAAAATAAATGTCTGGTGTCGTATCCAAACAAAGTTACAACCATTTATTCACTATATTCTGATAAACAGATACACAATAAATATTGTTTTAATAATTTGTCAAATAAAAGTCATCATTTACATGGGCAATTAGGCTTACAATCCAGACCTCCAATTAAAACTCTGTACAAATAATACACCACTACCAGAAATAACAATATTTTATGGGCTGATTTAAACATATTAACAACTTGCTGATAACTCACAACAATATGATGAGAGTGAGTAAGATTGCACCTGTAAAGGGTTTTATATTTTAACAAAAATTGGATAGCACAGAAAATGTTGTTGATTTTGATGAGTAGAACCACCTTTCTATAGTATAAGACAAACATAAGTAGTGGTGTATAAATAAAAAGATTTTTCGACAAAAGAAAAATAAATCCCTTTTACTTATCTTGAATGACACCTAAGCCACACTGGTGTGTTTTAAAACATAATAGTACAATATAATTAGGACAGCTATAAGCGTAGAATTTTATATCCACTTTAGTATAACTTAAGTACTATTTTGTCACATTGAAGCAATAAAACTAAGTGAGTATGAATCAAGTGAAAATACATACATATTACTTGTGAGCTCATACCAACTTATAACTCACGAGAACGTTTTCACGTGCTTATAATAAATAAACAAAATGCCGTTTTATATTATATTAAACGAGAATCCTGTGAGTCGCGTATCAATATTGCAAGTAGACCTCAGCTAAATATATGTAGCATTTAAACAAACCGACTCATGGCAAGCACCAAATATCAGTCGTATCAGTCTTTTTAAGGCTCTATGGCAGAATGATACCATGAGAACGATTTTAATAAGCGTGTTTACATGTGTATAAAACTGATTCATTATTTTATGCTAAAATTATCGTTATTCTTCATGATTTTGTATTAATTATATTATATTGTGCATAGCAAAACTATACATATTATGTCTCTAAAGGGATTTTATATTGGTTATATAATAATTACTTGTCAACCGCTACACAAAGGAAAAATCAAATAGAAATATTTATTATTTGTATGATTTGTTTTTCATATATACCACATTCGATATTGTTTCACGCACATTATGTCTTTTTCCACATTTTTATTAGTGACACGTAAAGTATAATTTAATAGTCGGATTTGTTTTTAAACTTGTTCTTTAATCGATCCTGATCTTAGTAAGAATGGCACCTGAAATTTCGAGTACACATTATCGCTTATGACCAAAAATAAATAAAAAAGCAAGATAAAAATCCAAAAATTAAATAAGTTTCATTTATTTTTTAATCGACTAGGGATCACATTTCATTATGAGTATTTTATACGAATTTAATTTGCGAGGCGTATGTGGCTTCTATTTTGATCTTACGGGGTGTAATAAAGAATGGACTGAATAACAGGCAAATTTTGCGATAAAATCCTCGTAAATCAGAAAAAATCTCTCTTTTTGTCTCGAAATTTCCCGCATCAATTTCTCGATCACCTGAGATCGTCGTCATCAAGTAACTCCGTGAGTACAATCACATGAGATAGGGCAGAGGCACATCGCTTGCTACGTGCTCTCTTCCTCGACTGAGACAAGGTTAGGCTCCGACTCTGACCTCCGCTTGAGACCCTCTGCGTCCGGGGAGAGAGGCCTCTCAATGGCCTCCTCTTTTATTTCAGAACTAGCTGCTTTAATGTCTGGTGCACTGCGACTCACGTCAACCTGAAAATAGTATAAAAAAATGTGTAGCGAATGCAAGAGCTTTTTTTATATACCTAGGCAACGAGTAATTTGAAGTAAATACAAAGTTAATATCATGAATATTGTGACATTTCTAAGGCATACTGAAATTTCCGATAGATTTATACCCATTTAAACATAATATGTACAGAGTTACTGGTAACTAACGCAAAACCTTTTTAGAGGCTATAATACGTTTATACAGGAAAGATTTGTTCTATAACAATCGGGAATTCGCGAAAAAAGGCTTAGCTTCTCTATAGATATTGTCGCACGTCGACGTGCGGCAATATCTTACAAACTTTGATATTTTCTTCGCCAATTCCCACAAATCTTAGAACTAAAGTTACCTTAAGTCTAGACATACTAAATCTGTTTTAAAAGGTTTTGTGTTAGTAATTCGTTATCCTGTACAAAAAGTTTAATAGCTTGAAATAAAAAAAAGAACAACACCCACAGCGATCATTCACGAACTCTAGAGTTACGGCACGGCACATAAACAGAATTCTGTGTCAAACCCAAATGATGGCTAACACTCCCCTAATAGCTTAACTATTACTGACCAGTTCAGACTCTAGGTAAGAGGGCGGTTCTTGCTTTATCTGCGGGTTCATCTTATCATTGTAGCAGACTCCGTTGAGATCGATGGCACTGTTTGAGAATATCGCTGCAGCGCCTGCGGACGCATCGACCAGCGGCTCAGCCTGGAAACAAATACAAAATAAATTAATTCTTCTTAAATCAATCAATCATTTATAATTTTTAATACATTCACGCCGTTATCAAAAGCCTGTAACTTTTACATCATGAGTAAATTTTCAACAAGATTAGATTAGATTAGCAAATTATACAATAAGGCCGAAGTTGTATATGCCATAGGACAATATGTAAATTATAGTATGTAGTATGTAAGCCCTGTTATATGTCCATAAATAAACTATTTTTGATTTTGATAAGATAGAGATAATGCTAAAATTAAGACTTACTAGTGCCACATCGTCCGGTATTAAAAATTTTAGTTGAGTTGGTTTTTTGGGCGACACAGTGTCCCCGTCCAGTGATTTGTGCAACAGTGGGGTGTCTTTCAAGTCTTTTGCCTCTCTGAAATAGAATGTCTTCATCAGTAAACAGTATGCATTTTTTTGTAAGGGCTAAATTCAATTTTATTCGCGGAATTAGCTTTATTACTATCGGCTTATCTCTTTCACTCACGATAGTCAAATATTAAATAAAAATAAAATTGCCAGTTCACCTTCAATCCCTAATCTACATCCTAAGGTAAAATCCCACTTAAATCCACTAATACCTAAATTAATTTAAGGTGGCTTTTAGCTAAGGGTGTAGTTTAGATATTGCGGTTGGTTTTCTTCTTTTTAGTCGTAACTACATTAATGAAGGTCGTATCCAATATGGAGCTGGTGCTAACGAGGTATTAAAAAGTTTTACCTTTTAGGAGTAGTGTGGTGACTGTCACTCTTGTCCGCCTGATGCTGCGTGATGAGATCACACGCCTTGCCTAGGATCACGATGGAGACTAGCACACGGACCGTGATCAGGCAGAGGTACGCTAGCAAGATTAGCAGTATTGCTGCCAATCTGTAAAAATAAAACTGGTGACTCCCTCTCTGGATCGTTTCTGGTGCAGAGAATAGCCATATCAATTTAGCCTTTTTCAGTCCGACGTCCTAGGTCACACCACGGTTACTGGGCCACGGTTACTGAGCCCGCCCGCCTCGACAATGCGGGGCCCCACGGGGGGGATATCAATTTAGCCTGGCCACAAGTGGGTTACACCAAAAACGATCACTAAATAACCTACTCCTAGATTATTTAGATAGCGAATTGGTTTTAAATTAGCAAGCTTTTCCAAAGGTATCTGAGAAACAGTAAGTATTTACTTATAAAGCGATGGCACCGCTTTAAGTCCCGCAGGACGTGGGTTCGATTCCCGGAAATAAACTTAAGCTTTCAGTAAAAGAAAAACATCGTGAGGAAATCATACCATGGGACATTTTCACCTCGTATGTTTAGCTACAACCCTCAATTTAAAAATCTGTCACCAAGCAACTAACTGTGTGCTCTGGCAGCTTTTCAGAGCAGGTTATTCCAGACCAGGCATACTCCTCCCAGCCAGAATATTGCTAACGCTCGTGTATACGCGACCTGATAGTCAAATGTCTAGTATACGTATTATATATTAACTCTGTTGTTCTCTGTTTATTTGATTTGTTTTGTTATTGTATTTATTAAAACTTAAATTTGTAATCTTTCCTGTAATTTCGCATGTGACGTCACCGGTCAGCTCCAGCGGGAGACCAGCGCTGATTGCTTGCAATCAGCACACGCTGAGCTGGGGCCAGTTTTGTGCCATGTAAATGTTTTTTATTGTTTTATATGTATTGTTTTTCTTTGTGTCACAAAATAAATGTTTTTTTCTTTCTTTCTTTCTATTACGTCACAAAAACTGAGTGATACACTAACCCATCAACTTTAACAGCATGCACCAGCACCCTAGTGATGACAACGCCTAGCGGCAGTGGTATGAAGCCCATGCGGCGAGCGACCAAGTCAGAGTGGTCACTGAAGGCGTATTTCTGCCTCGTTTGTGCGACGTCGTACGCCAAACTAACTGTGTACTCCCTGTACACTCCGTACGGAATCTCATTGAATCTGTAAAAAGAGTACGCAAAATTATTTCTTTGAACTTTCAGCCAGGCAAGGTGTGGTGAAACACGGGCTTTTTGTAACAAAAAATCTTATTATTTAAGTTAAAATATTTCTGGACCCAGGAATAGAAAACAAAAGAAACAATTTTTCTGCGGAAACTCGCCTGAGCTGCAACATTCTACTTTATTTTATGGCGCGTTTAGCTCTGCTAACTAAAGTGTTCTGACGCGATCATCGAGGAGGACTGTCTTGTAAAAAGTGTCATTTTCATCTGAGCGCTACCGTGGTTCTGATGATACATTACATTGTAAGTCCTGGGTGTTAGTCTTAGTACAAGCTGCCGTTTAGCCACGTCAGAGGCCTTCGGCCACTTATCTCATAGGTTTGTTCTCATTCCACTGGCTATGGTCCTTACCTAGTAATAAAGGCATGTTTCAACCAATCGATGATGACCTCAAAAGTCAGCACTAGAATGCAGTCCGGCGCGAGGATCCAGAAGCGCTCCTCCCTCCACATGTATTCCTTCATGGTCTGCAGCACCACGATGAACAGGAGAACGGACAAGTGGAGACGTTCTCTGACGTCACTGCACGACACTTGGAACAGGTTGTTCTTGTCAAACTTCTTGAACACTGAGCCTTTTAGCTCCACAAACTGAAAGATAGATAATAATAATAAATTTATTTAATTCAGGTTTCAAGGACCCATTTTAATTCTAAATTAGGTACATTGTATTATACATTTTATGATTCGATTAAATTTCACAAAAACAACAGCACAAACAAGTAATAAAAGTTACATATAGAAATAACAGAATTTATTATTAATTAGTAGTGAATTATGATTTTTACTTACATTATTGGACATCATAATTATGAGCAGCCCTTTGTTGTTAGAATTAAAAGCCACATTTAGAGTAGTTGCTTGAAACAACACCAATATGCTGTGAAGGACTGAGAGAACATGTTAGGAAATTATCAACTCTGATCAATTGTTTTGAAACAAAAAAAATCATAGGGACAGCCCACATATACTTTCCCACTGGTGGGACTCAGGACCATCTCTTACAAAGAGAGATCCAGTTTATAATACACCACACTGGCCAAGCGCAGGATGGTGGATGTCATAATATGTCTTCAGACATTGTGGTCCTCAAACATGTTGGTTACCTCACGATGTTTTCCTTCACCATAAAGCAAGTACAAATCCACACATAACTTGAAAAACAAGAGTGTAGGACTGGTATTGAACCAGGGGCCGTCAGATTGCAAAGCAGCATTTTCCCACCAAGCCACACTCACTCCCTCGATACCTGAGCCACACACCCTTACTCACTACCCTGCCCGTAATCACTTGCATGGTGAGAGGGCATTATATAGTGCTCACCTGGGTAGATTAAAACCTCAAGTTGAAAATCAACTAGCATTAGGATAAGTTGTTTAGAGGATAAGTATAAGTTTTATTGGTAACTAGAGAAGGTTGCTTCGATACAGGCCAACCGCCTAGTAAAGCAAGCACTAAATATACAATAGGTAATAATAAGTTTTTTGGTAAATAAATATTTACCTCTATATAGCAATGCACATACATTTTACAAGTAAATTGTAAATCTGTGGCTAGTAACATGTACCTAACATTGTGTTCTGGCAGCCTTCTTGGGAGCCTGTATTTCCAGACTAGGCATGCTCCACTTTAGCCCAGAGTGCTGCTAACTTGCAAAGTTATGCACCCTAACTAGACAAAAACTTAGCTGTAATAGTTAAAAACATGTTTATTTTTCATTAAGAAGCACATTTATAATATTATTGCATTTTGCTCCTTGTGTAAAAGTATTGTACAAGTGGCGAAAAGTAAAATTACAATGTACATGATAATAGTGTATTATGAACATGATGTCATCAGCTAGATACACAAGTTGCGATGAGTCTATTTCTTGGCCTTTATTCAGTTAGTATAGTTCATATTGACTATTGTTAATATTGTTAAGATTTATGAGTAGATAGATAACAGTTCAATTCATAAAAGACGCTAAATCTTTATGGTGGGTTTATTTATCTAATCATTTATTATTTTATTCCAATCTATAATCATGCTCAGATGATAATTATGAACTTTGAAATAATTTAATTAAATATTTTAATTATTTAAATTAAAAAATATTAGCATCATAGTACCTATTTTGGTCTGGACTTTATTACTAAGAACTTGATTTTGATGGTTATCCTGTCCTAAAATAAAGATGCTAGAAAAACTTAATTTCATGAATTTTCATAGAATAAAAGGATACACACATAAGTCATGGCAAATATCAGATGAGGAATAACTCCCAAGTGTTCCCTTCTTCTGTCTCTGGGCTCTGTGGCTGTCCAGAACAAAGCATCTATTGTGTCCTGGCCAAATGCTGAGAATAGCCTATCACCTACTTCTAACATATTGTAGAAGATATAAAGTTTCATCACACTTTGGCTTTTTACCAAGTGATACATCATGTTAGTGTCAATATAGCACATTAGTATACTGCATACTAATAGAATAAAGCCCTTCAGCATGTCGCAAGTCTCAGCTGGCTTCAGTATGCTTTTCCGAAGATGTGAAGAGAAACTGAAACCAAAGATCACATTTTCAAAAAAAATATTTTGATGTTTATACTAGCAAACTAGAATTTGATGTTGTATTTAATTGTTTACTTACCCAAAACATCTTCGGAACAGTCTATTAAATAATGACCAGACAGCCATAATGAATCTTAGCGGTAGGAAAGTGTAAACAAACAACAAAGAGTCTGCACACTGAAAGAATCCATATGCCATGAACTTTTCCAATTCCTGAGGGATCTTTATGAAAGAGTAGACTTTTTCTCTCCGCGCCGAAAACCTTTCTTCGTCGTGCTCTAATAAGTACCCTCGAGTGAGTTCCACATGCAGGAAAGCAAATAGAGATGTTGACTTATCCCCATCTACAATATAACAAGCCCTCTGAGTAAGTCATTTACCATGAGTTTCCAATACCAAATTTAATCAACATTACCTTTTTGCTTAGATTCCCTCACGTTTCTATCCATATTCCCGTCTCCCGAGATTTGCTGGCTATTAGCTAGAGGTTTGAAACGTAACCTTTTAGTTTGCTCTTGAACTTCATCATTCTTACCTACCATTTTGCAAATTATGACTGTATCACACAGAAAGACATAAACATAAATACGTTAAACTACAACTACTTTGCCATTAATTAGCACGGAAACACAGTAAAATTTAATCTTTTTCCGCTAGTGTATACAGTAAAAACACCACTATTGACTATAGCTTTATTTTGTATTGAATTTAAATTATATATATATAAAAACATGGCAGTTGAAAACTACGTTTGGTAAAATGGACTCTCTGCTTGAGTCCTAGAGACGAATATTATTTAAACAATTTGAGACGGATTACTACTTTCAGCTGTTTGACTGAAATGTCAATTTATACTAGTGATGAGAATGGCTCATATGCGGAGATCGAAAAGTCGATCGATTTGTCTATTAATACTAGTTACCGGTTTTGTTTTTATCCCTAATGAAGTTCATCACCCGCTCATCCCTAATATAAAAAAAAATAAGAATTAAGAATTCTGTGAACCCGCGGTTCCATGATTGCCCACGTATTGTGAAAATTAAGATTTTGATGGGCTTTATTATCAAATGCACCTAAAATATCTTTAATTAATTAGTTTTCATAAAGCGTAAAGTAATTAAAACTACAAGAGCGCCAAAAAACACAATTATGGCGTCAAGTGAAGGGCGAACTGTAACATCAAACTTGCATCAGCAAGATTTAACCAAATTGGTGAGTAGATTATAATGTTTTCATACATGTATCCGTAATTAAAACATTCAGCTACTCTTACTCTACTGTATTGTCAAAAACAATACTTGTTTTTACCTCGGATTTACAGTTTGTGGGCCATCGTTAATACATAACCTAAAATTTATGTCCACGATCTCCTGCATTCTATTCTGACAGAAACGGATAAATCTGAATTCAATTTTATTTCCAAGTTACACATTATAAACATATAAGGATAACGACACATTATTTAATTATTATAGTAGTTAAGTTACTTATAGTGTTTATTTTACATTTTAGGATGTCACAAAACTTTCGGCTCTATCGCCTGAAGTAATTTCAAGACAAGCTACAATTAACATCGGCACCATCGGACATGTAGCTCATGGGAAATCCACTGTAGTAAAAGCTATCTCTGGAGTCCAAACTGTCAGATTCAAAAATGAACTGGAGAGAAACATTACTATCAAACTGGGTATGTATTCGTTGTTTGTAACTTATTGTCTTAGCCTAAGCCCAGCGATTTAATATTGGATGTATGTTTATAGATAGCAGTAATTTGGTAATACTAAAAAAAAACATTATAAAAGTTACAGGTTCGCTAAATGTGAAATACATCATTCAATAGGTTCAAAATTTCTGATATTTCTTAGAATCTGTATGCATTTTAGTAGACTTTTTACTCTATTCCTTGTGTAATGTGAATTATGAGTTTTAATAATCTTTATTAATTTTAATAATCTGATACTAACTTGTGGTCTTCAACTGTCCCTTAACATAATTAGTTATTTTTATACAGATGCTATGCAATGTACCATGTGTAACAGTATGCAAAAATCCAAATCTGCTGTCACAGCGTTATTGTTTAGTTTATCTATTGGGCATAATTTTAATCAAAACACATGGTATGTTGCAGAGCGCCTGTCGGACTCGGTTGTTAAAATGTTTCGGGACAGAGAAGATGAAAGACACGAGAATATGTTCTTTGAGAAATTTGTCAAAGCAAAGAAAAGGCGACTCTCTATTGATACTGTGGAAGATGCTCCAGCAGCTAAAAAACAGAAAAAACATAAAAGGGACCCTGAAGAGTATATCATAGAAAGAATTATCAATTTCAATTTTCAAAATGGTAAAGAACACTTTTTTGTCAAATGGCAAGGCTATTCCGAAAAAGATAACACTTGGGAACCCATTGAGAACCTCGACAACTGTCCAGCTGTAATTAGAGAATTTTTAGCTAAAGAAGAAATTCAGTACTGTGATAGAATTGAAAAACTCAAGAAAGAGATAGCATTTGATAATCTGCTAAGTGAAGAAAATCTTGTCAAAAGACTTGGTGAAGTGGAGGAGACTGAACTATCTCACTTGAAAGACATGCTGACACTCAAGCTCATCTCAATGATAAACTTACCACCTATTGATGAAGATTATGCAACAGAATTGGTGCAGGACACCAGAGATCTCTTACAGTTGTATGTCTGCTCCAGAAAGAGGTGTCAACAATTGATGAAGTTAAAGCAATGGGAGGAGCATTTGAACCAAGTTGATAAATGTAAAAAACTTGTTGTAGAGAATAATGCTGACCTGGCTGGTCCTCCTGAAAACTTTACATACATCAACCAATCCATCCCAGGGGCTGGGGTAGTAATTCCAGACGAGCCTCCCATTGGCTGTGAGTGCACAGCTTGCAACTGCCGCTCCAAATCATGCTGTGGGATGCAAGCTGGCCTCTATGCCTACACGGTCAACAGGAGACTACGAGTTGCGTCCGGGACACCCATCTATGAATGCAACAAAGCTTGCAAATGTTCTTCAGACTGCAGCAATAGAGTTGTACAACATGGACGAACATTCAAACTGACCATATTCCGTACATGTAATGGGTGTGGCTGGGGAGTCAGAACCGAACAAAAAATCAGACAAGGACAATTCATCTGTCAGTATGTAGGGGAAGTGATCACATTTGAGGAAGCAGAGAAAAGAGGAAGAGAATATGATGCTAATGGATTGACATATCTCTTTGATCTTGATTTCAATTCTGTGGAAAACCCCTTCGTGGTAGATGCGGCCAATTTGGGAAATGTGTCTCATTTCATCAATCACTCATGTGATCCCAACCTGGGAGTTTGGGCAGTTTGGGCTGACTGCTTGGACCCCAACTTGCCCATGTTAGCATTATTCGCAACTCGCGATATTGAGGCTGGGGAAGAGATTTGCTTTGATTACTTGCAGAAATGTTCTGATAATGATGAGAATGAAACTGGCACCCCCAGTGTGAGTGGAGAAAGCACCAGTGATGTGAGTGTCAGTGAAATAAAAATTCCGAACGGATCTGACGCAGGTACTGCAGACTCTGCGACTTCGCCAGTTAAGTCCAGGTTTGAGCTGCAACAGCAAAGTATGGCTATGCTAAGAAACCGCACTGAATGCAAGTGTGGTACTGCTAAATGCAGAAAATATCTGTTTTAAGCTAAATGCTCTGTTATAAAATTTTTACTAATATCACAATATGTATAATTGTACTTTCAAAAATAAATAATAAGAATCTCAGAAATATATGTTTTGAGATCCATATTTTCTACATAAGTATTAAAAACAAAATTATAACTGGCAAATAATTGATACAAGTTTTAATCAATCATGTTATTTTATTAGCTATATTTAGAGCTTTAAGTAATTAGTTAGTAATTTGGGTTTTATAGTTATTTTTCAGTGGTTTTTAGTAGTAGGTTATCTTGTTTTTTCTGTGCTGCAGGTATAAAATGCAAACTCACTGTCATATTTTCAGATTATACATAAACAAGCATATTATAATGAAATAAACACAAAATTGTGTTGCATGTCATGGGATACTAATTAAGTAAAGGCTAAGATGAAAACTGTATTTTTTTTCTAAGATAATCTTTGTGCCTTAACATGTGATTATAAAGGAGAATAACTGTTGCAAAGTTAATATTAAATCCTAGTTATATAAGGTAAATGTATTACTGTAGATGCACTATGCAATTTAATACTTAAGATTACACATATTTTATGTACATTCAAATAATAAATGACAAATAAAAAAAATATTTATATATTTTTACCAATTTTTCCCTTGAAATATTTTTCTTTTAACTTAAATGGTTTGAGGCTAACCAAACACAGTCTGATATGAAATAATATTTTGTTACAGTGAATGTATTGTAAGCCATTAATAAGTTTTACACTATGTTAGCAAGAAATCATCAAGTTTTTGTATCTAATCAGATCAGTTATTTTTTATTTGCTAATTCCCAGAAATAAGTTGGATAATAATTGAGTTGTGTTATATAGATAAGTGAAAAATCTATAAATGACTATATTACTCCATGAATTATTATCGTTTGGTTTATATGTTTTCACTTGATATAAACCTACATACATGATATTATTTCTAGGCTTCCAAAATTAAAATCGAATCTGGTAATAATTATTCACCTAATGTATAATAACTGTGCCGTGGTGATTCTCGCGTTAATCTAAGATAAAAAGATTTCTACATTCACATTCGCTATCTCGGCTTGGACACGTCCTTTACAAGGCTCTACTTTGCGTTGGTATACTTATTATGTGTTAGGTTCGCGTTTGACCACATGTTGCTTCATGATAAAACTACACCATGGTCGTGAAAATGCCATTACAGTATAGCTAGTTGCGCCTCGCGGGGTCAGTCGCGTTTATTCGGTAAAAGAAGCCTATTTGTTAATCCATGGTACCAAGGTCCATACCACAATATCCCGAATTTTATCCAAAACAGTTCCGTTTAACCTTAAAAGGACAAACAAGGACACTTATTACACACAAACGTTAGCGTGCATAATATTAGTGAGGGCATACTAGAATATAATATTATCGTGATATGGTATAACATATTTTTTCTTCAAAGCGTCCCAGTCCTAACTGCGTCCTTCGAGCTAACGTTAACCAATCACCATTCCAGGGTACGCGAACGCGAAGATCTACAAATGCGACAACCCCAAGTGTCCGCGCCCCACGAGTTTCATATCGGGCGGGTCGTCGAAGGACGACAGTTTCCCCTGCCTGCGGCCGGCGTGCTCGGGCCGCTTCCAGCTGGTGCGCCACGTCAGCTTCGTGGACTGCCCGGGGCACGACATCCTCATGGCGACCATGCTTAACGGAGCCGCGGTCATGGACGCCGCGCTGCTTCTCATTGCCGGTTAGTATACTTACTACCGCGTCAGCTCCCTGGACTGACCCAAGCACGATAAACTCATGACGATACCTACTTGTTCTATCTCTATTTGTTGGTCGGTAAACAGATTTACTGATTTTAAATAAAGTAATAATATAACTAAGCAGTTTCGGCCAGACAGAACGAAAGTTTCCTTGTCGGTAATTTTTTAAGTCAAAGATACATAGATAAATTCTTTACATAGATTTTTGTACTACGAGACACAAAAATGTGCGACAAGGGCAAAATCTTTAATCTACCGTTTTTTTATAGTAAATCATAAATGGTAAAAAATATTTAAAAAATAGCTTAAAGACCGCCTAAAAAACCATCCTAAAAATATGCTTTTTCTAGTACAAATCCGACTTATGAATTAGAAATGAAACTGGTATAAAAAATGAATAGTTGCATTCGTTTATTGTATTCGCGCACTCATCATCATACTAAGAATAATTCCGCTGGTCAGGCAACGAGTCGTGCCCGCAGCCGCAGACGAGTGAACATCTCGCTGCCATCGAGATCATGAAGCTGAAGCACATCCTCATCCTGCAGAACAAGATCGACCTGGTGAAGGAGGGCCAGGCCAAAGAGCAGCACGAACAGATCGCCAAGTTTGTGCAGGGAACCGTCGCGGAGGGCGCGCCCATCATACCCATATCAGCGCAGTTGAAATATAACATTGAGGTTTGTGGAAATTCATCAAATATGTACATGCGTACGCTGGTGTAAGTTTGACTAAACGTCAAACAAAAACTAGTAGTAGCAAGAAATAAATAAGTACATACACAATAAAAAATTGATTTAATACATACTACAATATATAATTATATACCAACTAATTAGAAATAAAGGATACAAAAGAAAATAGCCATAACAATTTAAACCTTTACGAAATCCATACCAGGTTTGATGGACCAGACCAATCCCACTTAGTCCGAGATATTTATACCAACATATGTATAAAGAGCATTTGTTGTTTGTTTAACGCAAATAGGCTCAGAAACTACTGGATCGATTTGAAAAAAGTTTTCACCATTGGGTACCACCAGTTCAATGTAGCTTTACATTATCCCTGAGTAACATAGGTTATATTTTGTGTCTCTTTACAACTCAGATTTTTTATAGCTCGTGCAAAGCCGGGACGATCTGCTAGTTTTTTAATAAATTACTAGCAGATCGTCCCGGCTTCGCAGATCTGTCCAGTACACCCAGACCGACAGCCAACAAATTTAGTTTAGCACAAAGATGTTGCCCGTGCCGGGAATCGAACCCGGAACCTTCTGATTGGCAGTCCGGCATGGTAACCATAACGCCAACGAGGTCGTCTATATAAGTGATAGCTTTGCTTCGTTTCAGGTGTTGTGCGAATACGTAACGAAGAAGATCCCGGTGCCGCTACGTGACTTCACATCCCCCCCGCGCATGATCGTGATCCGCTCGTTCGACGTGAACAAGCCCGGGTGTGAGGTGGACGACCTGCGCGGGGGGGTCGCCGGCGGCTCCATCCTGCAGGGCGTGCTCACTGTGGGCATGGAGATCGAGGTGCTTTACTATTACTATGGCTTTAACTCGCCGTGTTGAAATAAGATGTTTCTAAACTTAAATACTTAATTTTTTAGAAAGAAAGAATCATTTATTTTGTGACACGAAGAACAAAGAAAAAATGAATACGCAAGAAACATAAAAGAAAACATTTACGTGCCACAAAACCGTATTAGGACACATTTCACACATGGCTGGTTAGCCTCATGCTGAAACCATTTATAGTTTGTATTATGGTTGCTTACACAACTGATATACTTACTACATATACATACACATATATTTTATGTAGATATATATTTACCCATTTTGATTACCCAGACCCACAGCCAACAAATTTAGTTAAGCACAAAGATGTTGGCTGAGCCAAGAATCGAACCCAGAACCTTCTAATTAGCAGTCCGGCATGGTAACCATTGCGCCTACGAGGTCGCCAAATAAAAATATTAGGACACATTTCACACATGGCTGGTTAGCCTCATGCTGAACCATTTATAGTTTGTATTATGGTTGCTAACACATCTGATATACTACATATATACATAAATACTTCATATCGATACATATTTAACACACAGACTGACAGCCAACAAATTCAGTTCATCGAACCCTCGTGACATGGTCATGGGACCCTGGTTGACAGTCCGGCATGGTAACCATTACGCCAACCAGGTCGTCAATACTTACTATGCGTGCCAACTAAGAATAGCGGAATAAAGGATCGCGCCTGCTTCAACTTCACACGATAACTGTCAAAAAAGTACTGCCAGCAAAGAAAACGTAAAAAGAACTTTATTTTTTATTTTTTTGGTTACGAGATATAAATTTAATTATTGTAAATTATTCTCTATGTTATTACTGGATAATTTTGGATTAATTAATTCTACAGGTAAGAAGTACCCAAGGCAAATTAACAACACCAAAAAAAAAACACGTGACGAGACATTGGTTTTGGATAGTTTCGACTTAAGTGCTGTAAGCAGTATAATAAACTCTTTTTATTTGGTACAAAAAGAAGTGGCAGCAATGAAAAAAGAAATATTTTTACAAATAAGATTTTACTTTCAAATCCTACTCATTTATATTTAGTATATTTTTTTTTTATACTTTTTTGTACTCCCCTCTCTCGTTTTTTTTTATATCACTGTCCTTCCTCTGGTTGCCTGGAAGAGATCGCTTTTAGCGATAAGGCCGCCATTTTCGGCACTAGTTATAAGTTTCTTCTATGTATAATTTAATGTAATTAGTGGGAAATAAAGAATTTATCTATCTATATATCTATCTCATTTATAATTAATTTGCCGTAAAATGTATAAGAAATAGCAAAACATATGAACTGAATATAATTTTTGCACACCATACACTTTGGTTATGACGTTAGCGCATATATATTATTGAGCAAGATGGCGGTTTGACAGTCCTATTCTTAGTTGGCACACATAATACATTGGTTTATAAATAAGAAGCAGTGAGTTGTATCGGTGTCCCGCTGGGTTGTGGCAGGTGCGGCCCGGCCTCGTGAGCAAGGACGCGGACGGCAAGCTGACGTGCCGGCCGATATTCTCGCGCATCGTGTCTCTGTTCGCGGAGCAGAACGAGCTGCAGTACGCGGTGCCCGGCGGCCTCATCGGGGTCGGCACCAAGATCGAGCCCACGCTGTGCCGCGCCGACAGACTCGTCGGGCAGGTAAGCCATCCATAATATGCTCAACCGCATATATATACCATATATACATATGTGCCGAGTGTGACTCGGTGGTAATAACGTCTGCTTTTCAATCAGACGGCCCCTGGTTCGATCCCGGCCCTACACCAATGACTTGTTTTTCAAGTTATGTGTAGATTTGCACTCGCTTTACGGTGAAGGAAAACATCGCAAGGAAACCGGCATGTTTGAGGACCACAATATCCGAAGACGTGTGTCATCCGCCAACCCGCACTTGGCCAGCGTGGTGGATTGTGGCCTATATCTCTCTCCTCGTGAGAGAAGGCCCCGAGTCCCAGCAGTGGGAACGTATAGTGGGCTGCTTATGATATACCATACGCATTACCACCAGTAGCGCCTGTAGCTCGGCTAGCTAAGGTGATCTGACGCGATCATCGAAGCTAACGATGAAGAAGAAGAATGAATGCCACAAACATATCATAGATTTCTACTCTAACGACACTGGCCTAATGTTTAGATTACTATACGATCTAGCCCCTCATTATGCCATGAGGTAACAAACAAGAGTTACAAACGTTTATAGGTTTCTGTACCTAAAATGAAAAAAACGCGACCTTATTACTAAGTTTCCGCTGTCTATCTATCTGTTACAGGCTGTATCTCATAATTCACGAGTTTCGTATTTTCGTTGCAACTATAACAAATACAAAAATATTATAAATCTTCATTATAGGGGGGTTCCGATATAATAAACGTGTTTTTTTTTAGCTATAGTATATCAGTAACAGTTAGTAGTAGACTGTTAAGATTTTTAATTGTATAATTACCATAAAATTATCATTTAATCATTTGATCCCATAAAACAAAAGTTATTTATAAGCAATTTTCTACTCGATCTTTATAACGATATTTGGGAGATGCTAAACATTCACAGAATATGTAATTGTGTATTAACATTGAAAATTAAATAAATATTTAAGGGCTCCCATACAACAAGCGTGTTTCTTGCTATTTTATTACACGCTTTATATTATTAGCTTCACCTGTATGTTTGTTTGTAACCGAATTCTTTGAGCGCAATTTTAACCCACTTTAAACGGCCAGATTTCGTTGAAACTTTGTAGATTTATTGAGGACCGATGACAATACACTAATTTAATAAAATTATATATTTTTTTTGTATTTTTGTTTGTATGTTTGTTTGTAACCGACTTCTTTGGGCGTGATTTTGACCCACTTAAAACGGCCAGATAAGCGTGTTTTTTAGTTTTTTTTCAAACTACTATTATTTACAAAGATATGCGCGCCCCTTTGCGCGAGTCCGACTTGCACTCGTGTAATTGCGGAAGTGTTGATGTAAGTGTGTGTGCAGGTGCTGGGCGCGGTGGGCGCTCTGCCCGGCATCTTCGTGAAGCTCGAGGTCTCCTACTACTTGCTGAAGCGCCTGCTCGGAGTGCGCACTGAAGGCGACAAGAAGGCAGCTAAAGTGCAGAAACTTACTAAGAACGAGGTATGTTTATTTTTATGCTCTTTATCGTTGTTTACTTCTGTCCTGCATGCGCCGGCGCAGCGCGCCCTGTGAGCGATTGCCGACCTCTTTAGTTTGTTCTATTTGTTACATAAATTAGTGAGAACCTTTTACCTTGGATAAACTCAGGTTTTTTAGGTAAAATATTTCAATTAGTATGTATAGTATGTATGTCTGTTTGTGATTAAAAAATAAATAAATAATAATATTTCAAGTTGGATAACCTTCGTGTGACGTCTATTTATTTTTTCGTTTGTAAAGTGATTGTCCGGTTCGGGAGTATTCTTAGCTGTGTTTGAGGAAAATCTGTCTAAGATGACAGTCGCCACAAAATGGCACACACAACTCCCTCAATATGGGTATCAAATAAAAAGGTTGACTAGTAGAATACACCATGATAAAAAAGAAATTTAAAAAGTTAGGTTAGTCTTAGTACAAGCAGTCGTCAAGCCAAGGCCCTCGGGCGGCTTGAAAACTCTCGACACTTCGCTCAAACGAAGAAGTCATATAAGGTGGTTGAGGTATAAACTGTGCGGTAGGTGCTGCTGGTAAACATCGGGTCGCTGAGCACGGGCGGGCGCGTGCTGGCCACCAAGGCCGACTTGGCCAAGATCGCGCTCACCAACCCCGTCTGCACCGAGATCGGAGAGAAGGTCGCGCTCAGCAGGAGAGTCGAGAACCACTGGAGGTCTGTATCACGTCGCCACAAGCCATTTGTACGAGGAAGTGGCCAGATACCTTTGCATATTTATAATTTAATCTTAGAGATGAGATGCATGTTACAAGGAGATGTATGGAAATGGTAGTGTAAAGACGGTTAAGAGTCCGACCGAAGAAGACATGGACGGAGTGTGTGAATGAAGACATGAGAGAGAGGAGTGTAGAGACGACGGCTGATAGACGAGAGTGGAAGAGGAAAATGTGCTGTGCCGACCCCATCTAGTGGGATAAGGCAAGGAAGAAGAAAAATCTTAAATATTTAGTCCATTTCCTTGAGTATTCTAAGGAGGTGTTGACTTTTCGAAAGGGTCGAAAGTCGTTCGAAGAAATAACACTGATGAGGACTTGTGACAAAGCGAAATAAGTAGCGGGAGTAAACTGCAAATTAACACCCAAGTCAATATGTTGTAAGTTTCAATTGCTTACAACCTTTTCTTCATTGACTCGAGTTATGCTTATTCTGTATATCTCAAAAAAAGGAACGTATATTGTTTGCCTCCCCGAGATATTATGTATTAAACCTCATTACCCTGTAATTTTACTGGAAACAATCCTACAAACCTCAACACAGTATTGCTTAGCATTGAATAGCTGTGCAGCAAAGGTGTACTTTCGAAAATTGCAAACGACCTAGCTACAATTTCAGGTTGGAAGGGTGTTCCAAATTTGTAGTCAAGAGCAAACAATTTGAAAAACAAAAAGATTTAATTTTGTATGGCTGTGAGAATGCTTTACTCCTTGGGGCTTAAAACTGAATTCCTTTTTTTTTTACTTTAAAGGTTATTTTTTAATAATTGATACAGATAACACAACCACAATAGCTGGTAGTTTTATTTTTTAACCATGCATTACCTCACAATGGTTACTCAGAGTTAAATCGTAGACTATGTAATTAATCGAAAGTTTATCTTATTATTGAATTTACATACTAAAATTTAGTCAAAGTCGGTGAAACTCTTTATGCGGAAAATTTTACAAAGTTACATAAATTCACATTACATAAAATTTGTTATACATGAACAGCGGACATTTTGTGAACTGTAAAAAATAAAATTTTAACTCATTGTAATGAGGGCACGTCAGCATAATGCTGCTCGCCTATAAATCAAATAAATAAATAAATAGTTGATAACACCGCCGAAACTCATAATTACAAAGAGTATGTCCCAAGGCTTATAAAAAAATTAAAAATGTTCTACATTCATTCCACATACTTATGATCTAAAAATGACCTAACTGTCACTCAAATTGCCATTATTGAATTTACTAGTAACATATTATCTTTTTCAGATTAATTGGTTGGGGTCAGATTCAAGGTGGAGAAACTATAGAACCTGCGAAGAACTAATATTATATAACTTTTATACAATATATTGTATCTATTATGTATTTAATAAAAGGATTCGAAATACATTTTTTTTTAAATTATTTCTATCTTGATATATTCTGTATTCATTATTGCTTTGTAGTCAAGATAGACTGCACTCTTCTTAAATAACAAGCATGAACTGTATACAATTAACATCAGCCTGTCTAGAAACATACATAATTTTTTTACGTAACCTAATAAAAATATAGTCAATTTATACCTAGTAGGATATGTTTAAGCCATTCAGTCATCAATCAAATTACAAAGCTTGGATATGGTTAAATAATTTATTGATTTGTTTGCTGCTAGCGATGGTCTCTAGGCCATGTAAATGAACGTGTTGATGTCTTCGTCGTCCCGGCGCATGTATTTGTGTTCGATGAGCCATTCCAACTGCTCCTTTATCATTTTCTTGGAAGGCAAGAACATGTTCTTAAGGATTTCTACGAGTTCACTCTGAAAATAAAAAATTCAGTGCAGCTATGAATTGTTGACATACAATTTGAGTGATGTGTTTTGTTTGTTTCTCTATTGTTTCTATTGTATTATCTATCTACATAGATAGATTTTAAATTAAAATATAATAAAGTATGGAATCAATCAAATACAATATATGTATGCATGTGAGTTACTTCTTCATGCTCGAACAGCTGAACTGATAGTGATTATGGAGATAGTTTGAGTTAAGACTCTGGGTTAACACAGAGGATATTTTTAACGTGGATATCACCGCAGGGCGCAGTATATAAAAAAATATTGCTTCTTAAATGAAATAGCTTGAAATTTTACCAACCTGTAAAGCAGTATTCGTGATGCGCTTTCTCATCTTCAATATTTTTATAATCGCCTCCTGTGTTCTCAATATCCGTAGTTGAACAATAGAGTGATTATCTTCCATTTGAGATCGTTCAGTGCTCAGCTGCAGCCTCCCAATAAGATTGATTTTGCCTCTTCGTTGAGGCTTCCCATTTTTAATGAGAGCAAACTCCTGATTCACCCAAAAAGTAGTATTCTCAGCAAAGTCTTTAGGATTTTGCACGGACGGGTCGTAAGAAAGCAACTGCCTCTTGAGTTTGGGAAACGCGACAAGAGACCACAGAGTGCGCCTGAGCTCGGGATCGGGCAGCTCGGTCGCCAGCCGCAAGTTCTCGTAAGTGACCTTCTCCATGGGGCGCTGGTTCCAGGCGAACAGCACGGCCATCTGGAACGTGGTGACGTCGAGGTCGAAGCGGCCCACCGCGTTCGCGAAAGTGATGGTGCCGTTGCTCATGTGGTGGTACCACTGCAGCTTGCGGCCCGAGTGCTTCTTCTTGTAGAAGTCCTCCACCTCAGGGATGTAATCCTCCAGCTCGAGCGGCAGGCTGACGGAGACGCGCTCGGAGCCGCGCGCCCAGGCACCCGCGTTCAGAATCTTAATGTTGATAGCGTCGTGGCGCGCCGTCTCGCCCCGGAAGTGCGCATTCAGGTCCTCGCTCACCTTCACATCCTGGAACATGCGCGCTAGCTTGTTGACGTAATCGGCCGGCATGCCCACCTCGCGCAGCCACTCTACCATGTCCTCCTCCTTCTCCGAGTCGGCGCTCGAGTCCAGGATGAGCCGCCGCGTCAGGTGCGCCTTGTGGTACCGCATGAACACGTCCTTGTTCTCAATGTACTTCAGAACTAGTAACACGTCCCTCAGCCTCGATTCGATTTGCTCCGTCGTCAAGCGTTTACTTAGTGGAGTTTTTCTTAACAACATATCACAGTAATTAGCAAGCAGCTCGGGGCACTTGCTCTCGGGCGCTGTGCCCTTGCTCCCGCGCAGGAGCGCTGAAGACGGCAGTTCCAGCTTGAAAACGGTTGTGTCGTTCACTACGCACTTGTAAGCCTTGTCCCGAGCGGTCAGAAACCGTGGGTCGTCTAAAAAGGCGTCTCGCACTAAGGAACTGAATCTTTTGAACAGATCTAGTAATCGCTCCACATATTTTTCTGAGTCGGTAGTGATGATGTCGGCGGAAGCGACCATATCCGCCAACCCCGCTGACACTATATGCGCTTCCAGATCTCTCAAGATGGGAACCACTCCCTGGGGCACTCGGTCCAGGAGACGAAACATGAGCTGTAGTTTTTCTGTTTCACCTGCTTTAATCAATGGAGCACTTTCAGCAAATAGTGTATGGAGATGTTCACCGATTAGCACTTTTTCACAGCATTGTGTGAGTGCGGCGACACTTCCACTGCCTGGCTCGAGATACCGGTGAGCCCTTGCTTCCTCCTCTTTGAGTCTCAGGTCTGCATACTTCATATACGACTGAACTCCATTAACAAGCAAATGTTCACTTGCTTTTAATTTATAAAACTCTTCCGTTGCTTGCATGTATGCAGCTTCAAAATTCTCCCTGTATATCTGTAGCTTATCAATGGAGTTGGAACACAGGTTCACTGAAAATAAAAATTACACATAAATATATAATATCGCTAATCCATTTTTTGGCAAAATTTACTTTTTATTCTAGTTAAAAAGTTCAATCTAATATCTACCGTACCTACCGTCTAAGGAATATCAACGATATTAGCCAAAAAAGGTGAAAAATGCTATGCTAAAAACTGCTTTCTGTCACCAGTCAATCTCTACAACGCAAACCTGCTAAATCCTGTTCGGGCCTCAGTTTTGTACTGAACGTTCCCAGACCCACATGTCATTTGCGACGCTATCCATAAGTTTATTTTCGCATTTATTTGAAGACAAAAATTTGGCCTTATTTAAGCCGAAAAAAGATCAATGCGAGAAATGCGCCTGTTATAAAGTGGGAACAGTTACAGAAAAAGAATACAAAGAACATATTGAGAGAAGAAAAAGATAGGGGATAAGGAGGGAGAAAATACGTTTTCACAGTGGTCATACAGGCTGTACTAATGGCACCAATATCGAATGTTAGTATGCTATACTATAAAACGAAGCTGCAAGTTCACAACCTTTGCTTTTATAATATAAAAAATAAAGATGGCTTCTGTTTCATATGGAATGAAGAAGAAGGTGGACTTAATGCTGAAGAATTTGCCTCCATTTGAGTTAACTTTTTAGAAATCCAAATAATATGTCCTTAAGTTAATGCTGAAGATGGGAAAAAAATAATTATAATTTACAGTGACGGTTGCACTTACCAGAATAGAAATTGTATTTTATCTAACGCTCTTTTGAATATTGTTATGAGGCACAAGAATGTAGCTATTGAACAAAAACTTTTAGAGGTGGGTCATACCCAAATGGAGGCCGATTCAATGCATTCCACTATAGAACATTACCTAAAGAACAAAATCATAAATGTGCCCGCTGATACATATCTATTGCTAAGCATGCTCCTAAATGCCCAGTACCCTACTCTGTAAAATATTTGGACCACACTTACTTCAAAAAATTCGACAAATTCAGTTTTATAAAAGTATTCGTCCAGGAAAATCTAAAGGGGACCTTAAGGTGACTGACATTCGTGCACTACGTTACGAAAGTAATGGATCAATCCTTTATAAAACTTGCCTTAAGGATGAGTGGAAATGTTTACCACAAAGGCAATCTCTGCAATGTAATCCTTGCGTAATTACTGAACTATCGCAATTGCACCAGAACCGATGTAAAATTACTGCACGAAAATTTGAAGACTTGCAGCAAATAAAAAAGACCCTTCCTTCTGATTATCATAAATATTATGAAGACTTGCCTCATGAGTAGAATAAGAAGAATGAATAAGTAGAATTTAAGTTTAATTACAACTTTACATTTTACCAAAGTTTCAGACTGATTTCTAAATATTGTTAATTTAAGATTGTTGGAAAATTGTTTTTGTTTTATATTATTGTTAATATTAATTGATTATGATATCTATAGTAGTAAAACAATATTAAATGGCTGTCATTAATTAAAATAATTAGGAGTATCCTGTCATTATGTATTGGTCTGCCATAAAACCAACACATAATGACACGATACTCCTAAAAACTATAACAGATTGTTTATGAAAAGAGTCTTAGATATTTTAGCCCTGTTTCCGGTTAAAGAAGACTGATTGTTTAATTTTTTAATAATAAATATTTTGATTAGGTACTGATTTCATTCGTTTTACTGCACAATTCATTAATCTATACACCATACTAAATTTAAATAATAAACTGCTAAGTCCTCGAGCAAATAGAAACTTCACCTCAACAAACTGCTAAATAACTATTTTCCTAATTTTTATAAAATGTGTATAAGCTATGTTGCTACATATGTTGTTAAAATATCAAGAAAAATTATAAAAACCAACGGGATTTTCAGAATTTTAATTGCTAAATTAATAGAGATATTATTCAGTTTTTTCTTCCTCCTGTAAACTTTGTCAAAATGGACTTAGCAGGTTAACGAATTAGGCCGACGATATGGCGATAGAAAGACACATGGGGTACCAACTTATACATAGTTGGTGCTCCTTGTGTACCACACTCAACAAGTGAACAATTAAAAACAGAAAACCCAACCCAACATAAAAAATACTAAACTGGTTTTGATATGTGAATGGAATGTTAAAGCAAATAAAGATTTCAAGATTAACTGCAACTCACCATATGATTCCCTCACTCCAATGACCAGCTGGGAATCAAAGGATTCTCCATTTCTCTCAGCTTGCACCAGCTTCATTGCAGAATCTTGCAATCTCTGCTTTATATCCACAAAAATACTCTGATTCCATGAGTCCAGCATTAGCTTACGAACTAAACTATCCTCATTGTTGTTGTTATTGTTCTTTTTTTGTGAATGTGATGAGTTGGAACTGCTCACTTTGCTGTTATTATTGATAGAGTTTTCGAGCTGGCGAAACGGCGTAGGTAAATAATTGCACTGTGTGAAAAATTTTCCCCACTCAGCTATATACGCCTTGAGCAGGGCCTGGTCTTCCCGCTGCGCCAGCACGCGGGCCTGCGCCTGCTTTATGTACATCATGATGTCTTGTTGTAAGGCATCTCGCAGCTTGTAAGGGCCTCGCTCGTCCCACAAACACACCGAGTGCACAGCGCCGAACAAGTCCTGCCATTCTATTTGAGTAACCGGCTCTTGCTTCAGAAGTTTCAAAACTATCGGACGCATTGAAGGCCATTTATCTTCGAAGGTGACTTGCCCTTTATCCTGGGAGAAATACAGGTCGTGCGTTAATTCGATTTGTTTGTGAACTTTAATATTACGTTGCCTTACGAAACTTACCTTTAACATGACTATAAATGTAATTTATTTCAGAATCAGTTCTTGTTTCCTCGGTTTCTCATTCCTGTACAATTGGGCTAGATAGATTGTTTTATTTTTGCAAATAAATGTTCTGTTCCTTCCTTTACCATAAGAATGAATGAACACAGGCCAGTAAGGAGTAATAACTATTGAATGAGTTGAAATGACATTCTGAGTGAAATTAATGGAAATATTACAGCACAGATAAGTATTTTAAGGGATTGAATAAAATATTGTCGATTTTACCGATTTTATATCAAACTACTTTGGACATTCCCTTTAATTCTTTTTACCTAGTAACTATAGTCTGGCCAACGAAACATGACCCTGGAAAAGAGCGGCAAATTTAAAAAATCTGAGTATAGCAACCCCAAAACTAATATGAAATACCTGGAATAAACTAATTTGATACTTTGAAATTATTTATTTTATTTCGTCTGAATAAAAATGCTTTAAGTACTTTAGGAAGTAATACTTTAGAAATTGTTCAATCAATCTGAATAAAAAAAGCAGTATTCTATAATGTTTTATTCACTGTCATAATTAAAATGTGAATCTAAGACTTAAATTTGAAAAGATTCACCAGTGTCACTAGAATCACAGTTTTATTTATTTATATTTATTAGTTTCCTACTATAATGAAACTTTCCAAATTATTTTCGGTGATCCTGTCCCGATCTTATTTTCATATTCATTTTCAATGTATATAACATTATCAGTCATATTATTCATCCACTTCTCTGGAGTTATGGTTCCAAATGTCTCTTTAATCACTTTGTCTGATTCAACACCGCAAGACAGACAAGGCAATATTTTCACTTAACATTTTGCGTTTACCCAAACTTCATATCAGCTCAATGGCAGAATCCAAATTAAGAAAAACCTGTTAAAGAAAAAATTGTGTTAAAATTACAATGTAACATTTTATGGTATGATAAATAACCAAAATGCATTATTAGGAAGGTGGGAAGGTTTTGACTAATGATAAAAGAATGTGAATCAAAATAGATAATTTTATAATAGATAATTTTGAAATAGATAACTTTATGCAAAAAGATATATAGTAAATACGAATTAAAACAAAGTATCAACTTAGTAGCGTCATACTAACCTACGAAATCAAACACCACATGTAAACAATCTTGTTTTCGTTGAAATTACGCCGAATTTCAATTCTTTTTCTTGTTGTTTTTTATGATACTTTGAGATCATGTGGAACAACAACTCCCGAACTCCACTTTTGATGATATTTTTCATTTTTCGCTGAGTAATTAGTGTTTAACTAAATCATAACAACACGCCATCTTGTTTTGGATATTGACGTTGCCATTATTATAGCATTGCCATATAAAAAGTTTGCAAAAAAATCGAGTCTCATGTTTCGTTTGCCAGACTATAGTTTAGTTGAAGAGGATTTTGGCCACAGATTTATATCTTCTCTTTCTACGGTTTTGGCCAAGAATAATAAAAAAAACTATATTATATGTCGTACATTGACATACTTGTGGTCTGGCACATTCGTAGAAAAACAATTATGTCAAGTAAAAAAAATAATTCAACAATTTGAAATCTGTCAAGTCATGCGAAGTTTTTTACTTGATTTATTTTCTTTCAAAATTCCTCAATAATCCATATTTCTTTTAGTTCCATCAATAATAATGAGTTTATTCGGCGAAATTGTTGAACCCAGTACTCGAACTGCCTGGGAAGATTGGGATGAAGACTTGCAAAGCGAGTCGCATATAAAGTGAGCCCCAACTTTTATTAACCGACTTCACTATTGAATGCTGTTACCATCTCTGAATAAATATTTGAAAAATATTTTCTTTTAGCTCAGCATGGCACAAGGATGTAGCTGTCCCAGCTCAAATAAATACATTTCTAATATTAGAAGGAAGACACATAGCTGAGAGTGTAATAAAATCATTCACTAAGTTTGATATTGAACATGTAAATGTGATTCAGCCGGCGAATATAAATTTATACCGATCAGAAAGTTCAGATGTGTATGTCTGTGTTTTGAAAGACTACAATGTGCTGTTATCAAGTGAAATAGTAGAATTGTTAAAAATATATATTGCTGTAAGCAATGATGTAGTAGCATTTCTAACAAAGCCCATTGCAGAATACCAAACAACCGAGCATATAAGACAGGCAAGTGTAATCAGAAAATTAACCACAAGTAAACCACCAAAAATACAATTGTATCGAAACATACCTAAACTGGAGCAGCCAAATATAATTTCTGGAGTTACTGCTGGAGGTAATGATATTTAACAGACTGATTTGTACAAATATAAAACACTTATACTGCATTCATATTTTCTCCTATTATTGTTATAGCATTCAAATGCTGTGCAATATACAATATATTGATATTAATTACTTAAATAATTAATGTAATACTTTTTAATTTCCAAAAACTTCAGACTTAAAATAGTAAAATACTGACTGACACATAAAAGTTAGACTCAATATTTATGTTTTTCATCTTTTGTTATGTTTCAGTAATCACTCTAAGAGACATTAATAATCAGTCAGCATGTGCTATTGTATGCTATATGGAACATAATGACGAGTACCAGATCAATGAGCTCCAACAACTCTTGAAACAACTCAACTTTGGACCTGTTGAACCACAAAGTCATGGTATACTCAACTCTAACTTATACATGTGATTCAAATCTGCAGAAATTTTAAATAAATTTATCAAGAAATAGAAAAAATATTTTATCTTATTAGTTTTTACTAGCTGTGCCCAATAATATTATCCATTATTAATATTATATTAATCCAGGTTGTAAGCTGACTACATTCATCTAAATCTGTTCAGTAATGAGAGTGGAGCAATCACATCAAAACATACTAATTTGTGCTTTATTTCCTTGAATACAAGGAAGGTTGAAGAGGTTGGATTTACTCTTGTTGACCATCAGTATATTATTGTAAAATTAAACAAAAAAAATTGACTAAAGATATTTATTAACATCCAAAAGATACACAAAATTTAAAATGGTTTTACATAATTATTTTTTAACATGTAAAATAGAACAATAACATCTTGATAACTTAAATGAGTCCATTAAATTAAAACACAGCCTATTGAATCGCAGAATAAATTAAAGAGTTTGGTTTAACTTTGTAAGCTACATAACAATAAAATTAAATTAAATATTTAATGGCTTGATAAATATTCATTTAATAAAATATACACCAAATGGCCGGGATGTGGCCATTTGGTGTACATTTTATTAAGAGATATTAATTCTAGATCTCATTGGGTGAAAACAATAAGTATAAACTATTGTTGAACATGGAATAAAAATTAACCATTTTACTGATTATTAAAATGATTAATATATACTTACCATACTTATATACTGATAACATTCTTATGAACCCAAATGTTTAGTTAAATCTAAGATTTATGGAAGTTTTTTTTTGTTTTTAGATATATTTTATTGAGTAGGTATAACTTGGCTACCAATGTTGATTGTGAGAATCACAATTTTCTCACAATGTCAAAAATGGTTTCACAGACCTGAAATATCACTAAATGCTAGTTCTTATAACTTATGCTAGTATATAACTTTTTGTAATTAAATATGCATAATGCAATAATTGATAATGTTAATTAATTTTCTTGTTGGAAATAAATTGGGCTTTATTATTATTAATTAATTTTCTTGAGCATGCTATACTTATTCATCACATGAAAACAAGTTATTTGAGATATAAAAATACATATCAAAACCGATGTATATGAAAATCATACCTAAAATAATATTTTTATTTTAAATATCCAATATATTAAAAATAATTTATACATCGAAAAATAATATGTTTGTATATATATAGTAGGCATTAATCAATGTACCTGTTCCAGTTAAATATGACATACCAATTTAATTAGTAGTAAAAATAACACTAAGCAGTTAACATTTACAGCTAATGTTATATGTTTAGTTCCTTACATCCAGATCATTCTTATTCTAGGTATGTATCCATATATGATTGACGCTGCGTCAATTTGAAATTCTAATAAGACTAGATATAAAATGTCTTAAAACTTATAAATCACATATATGTAATCTATAATAGAACTTCCACAAAAATGGCTTCCTACAACTTAACAAGTAGTATTATAAATATATATAGAATCAACTATCATACCCAAAAATATGTATTATAAAGATAAGTCTGAACCTTAGTTTTTTTTTTCAAAAATCTTTAAATCTTCATTTAAGTATAGATGTTGCAGTTTTAAGGGTTCTGTGACGTAAAAGGGCACATAACCTATTACTAAGACTTCACTGTCTGTCACCTGGTTGTATTTCACAAACCATGATAGCTAGACAGCTGAAACTTTCACAAAATATGTATATCACGTGTTGCTAAACAAATACTAAAAATAGAAAATTAAGGAACATACAATAAACATGTTTTTTCGTATTGTTTTTGCTTTATATCAATAACAGTAGCTAGTAGACGCTCAAATATAAATGTATATTGTTTTTGCTTTATATCAATAACAGTAGCTAGTAGACGCTCAAATATAAATGTATATTGTTTTTGCTTTATATCAATAACAGTAGCTAGTAGACGCTCAAATATAAATGTATATTACGATTTACAATAAACGATAAAATATATGTTTAAGGAGGGTTCCGATACAACAAACATATTTTTAAGCATATTTTACTCGATCTTTATAACAACATTTTGTAGACCCTTTAAACATTAACAAAATATTAAATTATATTTTAACTTAAAAATAAATTATAAAATTGAAATTAAATTAATAAAAGAAAGGGGGAACTCCCATACAACAATGCTATGCAACCCTTCATGCGCGAGCTCGACTCGCACTTGGGCAATTTTTTATAATTTTTTGCTCAATATTAATAATGGTAACAGATAGACGCTTAAAATTTTCACAAAATATTTAGTTCTATCTCACGTTTACAAAATTAAAAACATTTTTGATTGCCACTTTTTTAAGCTTCATGCTGTAGCCCACTCGCACTTAATGTATTATTTATTTATATCAAAAGCTAGAAATATTTTCTGGAATATTCTAAGTCACAAGAGGACCAAATAACTTTTTTTTTATAAAACATGCCTTCATATATTAAATGAAGGCAATTAAATAGTTATTATAGAAGCAACATATGTGGTTACTTTCAATGTAATAGTTGGGAAACTAATTCAAAAAAATCATATAACTAATTTATTTTTCGAAATATAAAATATATAGTATCCTTAATAATTTATTACAATTATTTGTAAACATATATATTTAGTATTCTTAGAATATGTACGTATAAAAATTATGCAAATACAAAAAACGGCATTGTTTTGCCTAGAGCAAAGATAATTGAATAATCACAAAGCATATATAACCATAAATCTTAAATACCTATGCTAAATTGAGTATTAATTATAAACTTCTCAACATTTGTTAGTTATCAGTTAATATTATATCTGAAAAATTAAGTGTGATGCGATTTTATACAGATATTTTATGGCAAATGTATGATATAGTGTGAAAAATGCAACTTTGGATCCCTCAACAAGAATATGTCGGAAAATATACATAAAAACTGATTTACTAGCATATTGAATAAGCACAACTTAAAACTATACTTATATTGTGTATGACACCGATCTATCCAATATCTAATAACTATAAAAATAATTATGTTATGGCATAAAAATATACAAAAACTAACTTAAAATTTAGATGCCCAGTAAAGCTTCTAATGACTAACTCTTGATTGATACCATATAAAAATAAAATTGTCTAAGACAATAATAGCTTTACATAATAATGAAATGACATAAAACTCTTTATATATAACTTTGGAGGTACATAGAACAGCCTTTCGTTTTGTTGATGAAAATATTTTTAATTTAATTAAAATTCGTTGATTCCACCATCATGTTTCCCAGCTCTGATGTTGTCTAAAACTTTGTTGACATATTCAGATGTTTTACCAGCTATTTTGACCTCTGAAACAATGAAATACATTAGTCAAGTCTAATATTATTTAAAGTTAAATTAACAATATATTAAATAATTACTTTATAAAAACTTATATAAGACAGTAAAAATCGAGTAAATGTACATTAAATAATTTTTCCAAAAAAATTATATACTTTAATCACCATTAAAGATGAGTAACAGAAACAAAAAAAATGAAATATTTGACTGTCTGTCACAGGTATATCACATATAATTATGAACATTGTCAAACTTGTTTCATCTAAATCGGTTTAGAAAAAGGAAGTTATGGTCAGTTGAAAATTTACTTAACGCTACACTTCAAAACTTAAACATAATATGTGAATGCAGTTAATATAAACATATTTAAAAATAAACTAATATTATAAATGCGATTACCTGTGGCTGTGTTTACTATGCTTTGAATATGAGAGTTCCAGTCTACATTATTTTGTGAGTTTGTCACCCTATTGCACAATATTTGTTTCATCTGAGCAATACCATTTAGAAGACGTTCTGAAAAAATGAGGAAAATTTGGGTTTAAAATTTGGATTCTGTCATAGGTCCTATACCCAAGGGGTATCAAGAGGACCTTGCTTGATATCACTCTCTTTCCAGGTGTATGTATCATGAACTCTGATAGCTATACAGTTAAAATTTTCACAGTTGAAGTATTTTTGCTCTTGTCATTTAATAGAAAAATTTTGTTACCACAATTAGTATGCTATAGGTCAATGGCCATAATTGAAATACATATTTAGTTCTATAATCCATTTGAAATTAGATATTATGTATTTCAAAACAAAATTTATTGGGTCTCCCATACAACATAAGAGATATTGTGCCATTTTTTTTAGATAATGGTATGGAACCCTTTATGTGCTAGCCTGACTGGCACTTAGCATAAAATAAACTTACTATGCTCATGTTGAAGACCATAAAGTTTAATTTTATTAGCCTCATGTTGAGCTTTCTTCTTGAGTCTGCAAGCTCTGGAAGCTAACTTATTTTTCTCTTTTCTTGTCTTAGGCCTTATATTGAAAGGCAGCTCGCTGACTGGTATCATGTCATTTATCACTTTACTAAGATTGTCCAATTCTTTCCCAATTATATGAAGTTTTCTGGGGTTCGGAGTTAGATCATTACCATCGCCTTTTCTTGCTTTTCCACTGAAAACATTATAATATGTGCTTATTTAGCAGTAGTGTAGAAATACTTTCTAGTTGTTTTATAAAAAAAATTACCTGTGTTTAATACCCCGGACACTGCAACTTGGGCTGAAAACTGGATCTGTTACTAAATTCAATACATGCGGATCTTCTGATTTCTTCTTCATAACTAATCTTTGTCCTTTGGGCCCTTTGGATTGAACATTATATTGCCAGAAATATTTTTCTTTTTTCACCTTTGCTCGTTGATTTTTGCTAGTTGATTCCAAGAATTCATCATTGGATTCTGTAATATTAATTGAAAACAACAGTTGTGAATCATTTGTTTTTATAAGTATTGCACATAATTATATCATGAGTGGAAATCAATTTTACCATCAGATGATAAATCTTCATATCTATCACTATCCTCATCTGACTCATAGTCTTTTTCTTCTTCATCCTGAGAGAATTCTGTAGTTCCAGGGCTTAAGAGTCCTCCTGACAAGGAAGATATTGAGCCCGCCTCAGCCAATGAGCTTGTTGACAGCAGGTGCTTACGTGGCTCTCTCCTTTGCCAAATCTGTAAATTTATTAAGGTGATAAATAATTTTAATAAACTAAATACGCATACTTAGCATCACTTAGTTATCTAATCAGAGTTACCATAATATTGCAACTACATATTAACTTGATAATGACTTATAAGGCATACTACAAATTTAATTAGGTAAGTATATTTATTATAAATACCTGTTCCATGGTCAAATGTGTTGGAGCCGAAGACGAAAGCTGAGCTTGCTGGTGTTTTACTACAGGTTGGAATGGAGGCAGGACAATAGAAGCTGGGACGGACTGTCCCAGAGCTATTTCACCAGTGTAACCATCCATGCGTAGCAGTAGCTCAGGTAGTTGGTTTATAGGCTGTGCAAAGGTTGAAGAAGCTGAACTATGCTGACTGGCCGGAGAAAATGCAAGCTGGGTTGGACCATATGGACTGCAAGGACTCCCTGATGGCAGAATATTACTGGCAGCCAGAGTATCAGGGTATCGGCGAGAGCCAGTCATTGCACCTCCTATTTGCACACAGTAACCACTCTCTTCTGGCAGCAGAAGATCATCAAAATTCAAATCATCCAATAAAGTGTCTGGATTTGCATTTAATTCGGCAAGAGTAGGCCCTAGTATTAAGTCAGCTTTGTCTACCTGGAAAATGTCTTCATCCTCCATTTTAAAGGTGTCTATTTTGGAGTTATTGTCGGCGTCATACGCTATCTTGCCGTACTGCATGGATGGCACACTGTGGAAGCCGATGTTGTCCTGCAGGCACAGCTCCAGGTCTGCGCCCAAGTCGGCATCAGCGCGCCGCTGGGGGATCGGCACTGACGCTGACATGCTGTTCATCTCGTATAGCGTCTCCTGCTTTATCTCTACGCCAGGCTCCAGAAGAAAATCATGTGTGTAAATAGAATCCGACATTGCACGTGTTTGTGCTAGTTGACCTTGACGTATAATCGTCTTGTTGATACAGACTAGCGCACGCGCCCCGCGCCTCTATCGATTATTTCACTGCGAAACCCACGTGTCGCAATATTTCAATGTTTATTTACATCATCACCTCAAAACTTATCATTTCACCAACACTTCCGTATGCTGATGTTTTTGATGAAATGTATGATTTTCTTTTGATTACATAACTTGCGAAATCAGAACACTTAATAAAATTCCTCAACACTTGATTTCACAATGACTTTCAATATCGAATTTAGAGAACAGTACTCTACTTCGTTTAGAAAAACTGTTTCAATCACTTCTATTTGTGTTACATTTCATAAGTTTGCACATGCTAATCACAAAGGAAGCAGATTTTGATCAAAATAATATTGTCACACCACTCACAATAACAAAAACACTCGCCCGTCGAAGTAAACAAAGATGTTATTATTATTATTCCGCAAACTCAAAGGTCAACAGAAAGAGATAAGTAAACTTGGGTTGAACTAGAAGAAACGAGACAAACAAAACTGACGTAGGGATTTCCATTTCCGCCAAAAGAAGGGAGACGGGGACATATTGGGTGAACTGTTCACTAGTGAAGTCGTATTGACTCGGTGAATCGGTAAATCGATCTCAGCAGAGAAATAGTATCTCTGTAAGATCAGACCTCATAATGATTATAACATCATCATGGCACATTGTTCGAAAGCCAAAAGCAAATAATAAATAATTGCAGTAGAAAGTGAATCGAACACTTTCTAAAGTTACCTTAAAATATAAAGTTACCTTTGCCGTTTTTATTATGGAATATACCGAAGAAACATTTTACATATATCTATATATATGTAAAATGTTTTAGAAGTCTGTCGTAAAATAGCTCTGTTAATTTGACAAATACACAATGATTGTTAGTGACAGATGACAGAAGAAGGAATGGCTGTCATCTGTGGCTGACATTTGAAAAGAAGGATGGATGTCGTAACCAGCTGAATGTCAAGCGCATTAACAAAATAATTCAAGTATTTTTACAATTTCATTATTATGGGTGACGAGAATACAAATCCTAGTAAAGAATGTAATACAAATAAGTATAATGTAATTATTATCGGCGCCGGTATGGCCGGCCTCTCCGCCGCCAATCATCTCCTTAAGAATGGTGTCGAAGACTTTCTCATTATCGAAGCTAGAAAACACATCGGCGGGCGCATCATTTCGATACCATTAAAAAATCACACAGTAGAGCTAGGTGCTAATTGGATTCACGGAGTTCTAGGTAACCCAATATTCGAAATAGCCATGGCGAATAACTTGGTTAATATCATCAACATACCCAAGCCGCACAAGGTTATAGCGGCGACGGAGGACGGGAAGCAAGTCCCGTTCGGCGTGCTGCACGAGACGCACGAGGCGTACGTGTGCTTCCTGCGGCGCTGCGAGGAGTACTTCCTGTGCCAATACCTGCCGCCGCCCGACATCCACAGCGTGGGCGAGCACATCAACCTGGAGGCCGCCATCTACCTCGACCGCCTGCCCAGCTCTGAAGAGAAGAGACTTCGCCGGCTCATCTTCGACTGCTTACTCAAAAGAGAAACTTGTATATCGGGTTGTAACACTATGGACGAAATAGATCTCCTAGAACTGGGCAGCTACACGGAACTGCAAGGTGGTAACATTATTATCCCATCCGGGTATAGTTCTATACTAGAACCTTTGAAAAAGAACATTGCTCCAGATAAGATTTTATCAAATCATCCTGTGAATAAAATAATTTGGTCTTCCGAGGAGAATTCCATCAGAGGTCTTGAGGATTTAGGGGAAGAGTCTGAGGACTCAGATCAGACTGTGATAGAAGACATGTCCAAGACAACAGCTCCTGACATAGTGGTGAGCCCGATGGAAGGTGCCTCACATTCAGATGTGTCACATAAACCAAAGAAAAAACTTCCTCACTATGTTGAAATTGTTTGTGAAAATGGAAAGACTCTGTTTGCTAACCATGTGATATGTACTATTCCACTGGGAGTCCTCAAAGCGAATGCACCTACATTATTTGAGCCTGCCCTACCACAGTATAAGTTAGAATCCATTGAAAGATTGTTATTTAGTGCTGTAGATAAGATTTTCTTAGAGTATGATAGACCATTTCTAAACCCTGAAATTACTGAAATTATGTTATTGTGGGAGAATTCACCAACACCTGAGGACATAGCTAGTTCCTGGTACAAAAAGATCTATTCTTTCAGTAAAGTGAGTGAAACTCTTTTATTGGGCTGGCTGTCAGGCAAGGAAGCCGAACACATGGAGACTCTGTCCATGGATGAGGTGGCTATGCAGTGTACTAACATTTTAAGAAAATTTTTAAATGACCCTTTTGTTCCTGAGCCAATCAATTGTGTATGGTAAGTCATCTGTAATATCTATCCTGAATTTAATGTTATACTGTAATTTAATATTTTTATACCTAAAAGTAAATAATTGGTCCAGAAGTGTAGAGTGATCACAAGAGGCTGGGTTCCATATGTTAATGTGTGCTGGGAATAATAAACCATGTAATGTATAGAATGTCTACCTTAGCTCTGAAGTAACTATGCCTCACTAACTACTTGCAGCTAATCTGACTAATATGAAATATATGCTTCCTTTAGTTTTAAAATTTGGAACCTATTTTACATGTAATGATGTGAACCTATTGACTAGTTTATTGTATTGTTTTTTAGCACAAGTTGGAAGAAGCAGCCATACACCAGAGGGTCATATACTTCTATAGGCGTTGGCGGCAGTCAAAGTGACATTGAAAGTATAGCTCAGCCTCTGTTCAGAAATGTTCATGATAAGAAGGTATGCATTACAATAATATCAAATTAATAAATGTGAAGAATGTTATACATTGTGTGTTGCAATTAAAAATTTAGAATATTGTAATTGTTCCCTTCCTAGTCATCAGCATCACCACACCAATATATTTTGTTTTCTGTCACTGCTGAGTATAGGCCTCTTGCGATACTTGTTACGCCACAAATCCATTTTGCCACCAGTCATTTGGAACCTGTGCTTTCCTAGTCTCAGCAAGTTCTCTCAAGCTCTTCTCCACCTGTGTTCAGTTCTTCTGGCCAAGTGTCAACAAGCTCCGTTTCGGTCTTTATTTCCCGTGACACACAGTTAGTGAACCCCTGATGTAAACCTGACATGCTACTTTTCTAATTAAAACTGGTTTAGTTCAAGCTGTAAATTCCTTTCTGTAGGCATTTCTCTTTCACCTTATAGAAAATGTAGCACCTATAGCTTGGCTAGCTAATGTGATCATTGAAGCTAAGCAGTGGAAAGTAGGAGCCAGTTGGTATTATGGTTGCTAATACAACTGATATAATACATATATATACTTTATATCAATACATATTTAGCACCCAAACTGCCAGCCAGCAAATTGACTTTTAAATTTTAGCTAATTTAAACAAATTATAGCTTGTCTCATTATGTTGATTTCAGCCTGTCCTACTCTTTGCGGGAGAGCATACACACAGTAGCTTCTATTCAACGGCACATGGAGCTTACCTGTCGGGTCAGACGGCCGCGCGCCGTCTACTGGCATCCGAGGAACCATCAGGAAGCATCCTCAACTGCTCTGGCTCTGCTGACCTGCAATCCTGGATACAGGGGATCCAACTAGAGGGCTAAACAGCTTTTAAAAGCTTATCTAAAACAGACAAGTGTCTTTTTCCTTAACTTTTGGTGAGACAGCACCATTGAGAAAAACATTTGTATCTATTCCACTTTTCATGACAAAGGCTATGCAATATTAATACTCTTTAAGACTTTAGGCATTAGTATTCTTGTGATGTCACTATTATTTTACTGCCAGAGGGGCAAATTTCAGCACAAAATAATTTTACAAGTGAGGCTGTCTGTACTATGTTACTAGGCATATTTTATCATGATTGTATTCTTTTCAAGGGGAATGTGATAGTAACTAGTGAATTGAGAATGTTTAATTTTTTTTTATAATTTTGGTTAGTTAATGAATGCGTATTTATTATTTGGTGTTATTTTATACATGACAATATGAAATTTATTTTGGACTTATAAATGATCAAACCCAATGATTTGGTAGTGGTTACCATATGAGGTTCAGTTAAAAAAATAAATTGCTTCTTTTAAGTTTACATAGTGAGGTACCAAAAAATGAGCTAAGTACCACATATATTTTAATGGAAATTAATTTCTGAATGTATGGAACCTGAGTACAAGATAAAATAAATTAAAATGTAGATTTTCTATTAATTGTATTATTAGTGTTACTTTTAGTATAATAAAAGCATTTCCATATATGTTTAATTGTTTATGTGTTATAGTTAGTCATAGCTACTTAGGTTTTATTGTTTGATTTTCTAGTCAGTGCAATTGTTTCTGTATCGCTTTAATAAATCAGAAAAAAATATTACCTAGTTATCATTTCAAAAATCCTCCAATCTTCAAAATTAGTAAGTCTTTAGTATATTTCATTCTTTATTTATTTTAAATGATATTAATTCAGAGTATAAAATTAAAATAAGTATTAGTAATTAAATAAAACAATAACAAAACTTATAATATGTTCATATAAAAGGTATGTCATTTAAAGCCCACAACAAAATAATAATATCCCTATATAAAATAGTAAGTATGAATACAAAACAAACATGTACAACCTACATTTTCTTTTTAACAAAGTATTTCATTTCAAAGATCTCAGATAATACAAGTATATAAATAAATAAGAATTATGGCGAAATGAATATAAACTAAAAACTAAGATATTTCACATTATTAAAAATAAAAAAGCATTTATTAGATATATGCCATTTTCTTAGTAATTTCAAGACCCTAAATGGAATGTGTTATACATATTACATTGTATAAAATACTGGATCTAACCATCATATTATGTACATATAAAAACCTCTATTATATACCTCAGCACAATACAAGGAATGTCTTCAATTATAATCTAATAAAATCAACCAAATTTGCATGAAGATTCATAATATTGTTAAATCAAAAGTTTCTCAAGTAACAGTACTTTAAAAACAGTTAATCATAGAATTGTAATAAATACAAATTAAAGTGGCTTAGTTTTTCTTGTGAATAACAATAATAGAGAGTCAAGCCTCGAATTCACTAGGGCACAAGTTCTGAGACTGTTACAGAACATCTACGGTGCGTGTTCTCAGAACATTTTGGTAACATGTCGTGATACATTTTGCTTGTCCACACCAGCAGTCTCCGCCGAGATGTCGCCCGAGGAACTATCAGGACTAAGTCGGTTAAAAATACTGGCCTTTGTAAGCGACACAAAATATATAAACCATAGCCTACTTACTCTGCTTACTTTGCTTACTCGTGAATAATAGGTAATTTACTCAAAACAAAGGTAAATAGTAAATAATAAATATAGAAAAAAAACCTGGCCTTTGTAACCCAGGAAATTCTCTAATAACGCTTACGTATTTCCTGCAAAATCCAATACGGAATTTTGCGCACGATTACAAAAAAAGCTAGTAGAAACTAAGCAAAAAAATAGTTAAAAAAAAATATGACTTAAAGCTATGTTACATCGAAATCTATTAATGAGGACTGATGTCGCAGGAAGTTCTGTCTCGCGAGCCAAAACACGGAACCTGTTCTGCGACACGTAGATGTTGCTGTATAGTCGCGTGCGTCGTCGCAGAACAGAGCGCGACGTCGCGGCGACACGTAGACGACATGTGCCTAGACAGGTTCTGCGACGATTTGTCGCCTAGTGAATACGAGGCTTTAAGTTCAGTCTATGTGTATAATACAAAAATTTAGCACCAATTAAGATTTTGTACAGATAATACAACATAATGTTACGCTTGTTAGCGGACTACATGCAGTTCTACACTAGAATTCTTTTTGCTTATTATAGAGAGCAACTTATTTTCTACTTCATGTGATAGTTCTTGCCAAGCACATTTTCCAATTAAAGGTACTTCTTCAATGGGTGGTCGGAAGGCCACCAAGAGAGTCAAGCAGCAACCATCAGCTCCAGGGTCATGCTCCACATTGAGCAAGCCAAGCGGCCGGTGCTGGCCCACATCTGCCCCAAACATTTCCACCATAAACCTCCTCAATGTTGAATGTGCACTCTTAGCAGGATTCATCTCACATGTTGGAAAATGCAGTGTTGACTTCTCACTTAGTAAAACATGCAATTTATTTGTACTTCTTTTCTTTATAACAATTATCAGTCTCATCAGATCTTTTACATGCTGAGTTGATGCCGGAAGAATATCTGCATGCCAAAACCCATTGGGCTTACTCTTTTTGTACATTTTTGCTTTTTCTATCAAATGCAAAATATCATTTGATCTGAGAGATATTTCTTTCATATCTGCAATCCATTTTGCTTGCAAAGACTCTTTGTCTGCCTTTGCTGGCGTTTTCAATTCACCACCAACAACATTCGCCATGAGAACAAACCTATACCAAGTGCCGCCAGCAGTTTCCACAACTAATATGGTATTAGGCTCGCATTCTAAACCAGTTTCCTCTAAAACTTCTCGTACGGCCGCTTGTACAATAGTCTCGCCCTTTTCCATGCGCCCTGCGGGCAAGTACCACTTGCCAGCGCAACTCTCTTTCGCCTCTTGCATCATGAGTACTTCGTTAGATTCATTAATAATCACACAAGCGACGACGTAAGTGACGTTGCTACCAAGTACCGGTTTGAAATTAGAGGGAGTGGTCGGCGTGATACCTTGAGATTCCGCAACTGAGTTTTGGTCTGCAATCGTAAAATCACATAACGTATGTTCTTCTCCTTCGAGGCCTAATCCTTCCAGAAGTCTACATATATTCGAATCAATTTGTCGGGAAACGGACATTTTCTTGGGTATTTGGCGACACTGTTTTGTTACTTTATAATAATTTTCTGGTACACTTATACAGTATGTACACAACTTTACAATAATTATTAGTCGATTTACTAAGACGAGAGATTATAAGGATTATAAAGAATATATACAGCAAGAATATTTACAGATATTTTAAAATTAATTTGAAATAGTTTATCACCAAGAAAGAATGCAAAATAAATTATGCTGGTTGAGCAAGTGACAGTTTATCAATGACGTAATACTAGTCCTACATAGAGGAGAGAAATAAACCATGAGTGATGCCTAGACTATATAATATACCATAATATACTGAACCCTCTATTTAGGTCAGTGACTGAACCTCACGGATCAGAAAAAGCCGTAGAAAGAGTATCAACGTCAGTTTTATACACCGTAGAAGGAGTAGATATTAGAAGGTGGGATAATTCATCTATTTCTTGCGTAAAAAGGACCGACATATGAATGACTCACGTTTACAGAGCAGGACATAACTATAAAACTTCTATCCCTTTCTGGTGTATAAAGTTTTTCCAATATGTCGGATATTCTCAGTGTGATGTCAAAATATTTTAACTAGGATGTGAAATTCAAATGGATTTGTTGCCACATTCCCAGAAAAATATTATTGCATACGTAGTGTGTCGTATTCGACTTGTTGAAAAATGAGCTGAATAGGGGTACATAAAAATAACCGATATCTTATCAGGGGTTAGTTGTTTGTTTCTTACACGAGGGGTACCAACAAAGCCGTAGAAAAAAATGGTTGCCTGTAAAGTCGGTTTTACGGGCGAAGATTTTACGTGACAACGTCTGCCGCGTGCTGCGCGCGCGGTAGACCGATCATAGTTGAGTGGGAGAGAGACGCAAGGCATTCGGCGGGCCTCTCTCTCGTTCGGTGACTCATCGTAACGTTACCGGGCGTTACACTTTTTCATAAGTGACTCCCAGCCGCAACCTAATTTAAGACGTTGTCACGTCAAAAAAAATGGTTGCCTGTAAAGTCGGCTTTACGGGCGCAGATTTTACGTGACAACGTCTGCCGCGTGCTGCGCGCGGCAGACCGATCATAGTTGAGTGGGAGAGAGACGTAAGGCATTCGGCGGGCCTCACTCTCGTTCGGTGACTCATCGTAACGTTACCGGGCGTTACACTTTTTCATAAGTGACTCCCAGCCGCAACCTAATTTAAGACGTTGCCACGTCAAAACTATTTACAACAAACTAATTTTATTTAAGGGACAGTAATTTTATTTTCTTAATTTACTTTAAACAAATATAGGTGAGAACACTCTCTCAATGACTCAAACAAAACCAACTTAATTAAAATCAGTTCATCCGTTCGGGAGCTATCCACAAACACACACAAATAAAACTTATAAAATCCCAACGTTTTGGCATCGGATGAAAAGCAACGTTTTCAAAAGTTTATGTGCAGATGCCCGTGAACTTAAAAAAAATCTAGTTGCTTATGGTTCAATATCTAGTGACTCATGAAGTTTTTCTTTACCTACAACTTCATGTAGTGACTTTACTTTGACACTGACAACCAAAAAAAGTTGTGGAGGTGAGGAGTTTTCAATTCGATCGATCAGTTTGATAGTAAAATTACTATTTTTGGGTAATTTTAGAAAATCGTCTAATATTCCACCATGTCGCTACTCAAAGGACAAATGCTGGTGAATTTTATATTATATTTTTTATTCTTATGTATGTTATGTGTAGCTCGGAGCTTATGTTACGTAATTTGTTTTAGGTTCGCTCCTTGAGCACATCCTCTGCTACCGCTCAGCTTATCAAACCCCCAGTGCAAGTTTTCGGTCTAGAAGGCCGCTATGCTTCAGCCTTATACTCGGCAGCGACCAAGAACAAAACCTTGGACAAGGTGGAAAAAGAACTGACTAGCTTCCTACAGTCCATCAAAACTGATCCTAAACTGAAGGAATTCCTCGCCAACCCAACTCTGAAACGTAGTCTCAGAGCTGATGCTCTTAAGGAGGTTGCTACTAAGGTAAAAATATTACAATAAATTTTCAGGACATCTTACCAATTATTATAACCTCAAAATAAGTCATAAGTTCTACTGTAGGTAGTCACTAGGATTTTGTAATATTAACATTCCTCGACTGACAGGCTGAATCTGAACAGACTGGCAACTTGATTCAAATGCTAAGTGACCTGGGTGGTGAAGTCACTAGTGGTTCAGCCACCATTCGCAAAATAATATATATTTTTAAATTTTAAATGATCATATTATAATTTAATATATACAGAGGCTCACGTAGACGGCTTCCACGCAATCATGTGCAAGCGGATAGCTTCCCTGATGTGGCGGGTGCGGGGCAGCACTAACACCTACCTAAACTTTATAGCTGATAGGATCGACAGTCCTCTGTTGGGTAGGGTGACCCATCTGCATGTGCTGCCGTGGCATCGGTGTGCCAAGTAGAATTATAAATGACAAACAAATATTGTCATTTGTTATTATTAAAAATGTTGTAATATAAGTATGGATGACAATCTGAAATAAATAAATAAAATGTTATTGCTACAGCCCAGTTCCCTTAAAATTTCTATTAGGTTGTTTTATTATTTAATTTAGTGCTAACTCCCTTCCTTTATATTGTTTCATTTCTTTTTTGAGAATATACTTTTCTTAACTATTTTTTCTCAATAACTAGTATAAAAGAGGATAAATTTGTAGATTTTTTTTGAATACAGGGCTGTAACAGTATTCTTCAAAATACTGCACCCACTTACTACATACCAATGCAATAAGTGTTGAAATAAAGCATTTATCTATTTGTGACTGTTTCATTTTAAGACCAACATGACTGCTACTACTGGCAACCTTCTCTATCTGATGGCTGAAAATGGTCGCCTGAACAAGCTGGAGACTGTAATCAATGCCTTCAAGATCATGATGGCTGGCCACCGTGGTGAGGTTACTTGTGAAGTCATCACTGCTAAGCCTCTTGACCAGGCTCAGAGACAAAGTTTGGAAGCTGCACTCAAGGTAATTATTTTATTATGTATGATGTAGCAAAATCAGTGGTGCACGTAAGAGGATTGCATGTGTCTAGAGATGAGAATGTTGAGATAGATGTGTGGAGTAACGAGAATGGACAAGGTAAGATATGAATATGTTAGAGGAAGTTTGACAGTATTTTTATTTTTCATTTTCTCTTTTCTTTCATATCCTCATTTACACAATTCATCCACATCTTCCTAGGTCAACCTCTGTCACGTGACAGAAAGTGAAGAGTGGAAGTTTATCTTGGTATGGGCATGTGATGCATATAGAGTAAATGCATGTGACTAGGAGAAGTATGGATATGATTGTATGAGGTAGTGGAAGTAGAGGTTGATCTAGGAAGATGTGGATGAATTGTGTAAATGAGGATATGAAGGAAAAGGGTGTGAATGTGGAGATGACAGCTGACAGAATCATGAGGAAGAAGAAAACTTGCTGTGTGCCCCACCTTGTAGGAAATTATCAAAGAAGATGATGATGATGTTGAATGTAGGTAAAGCAAAAACATGTACAATTATTGTTTATGTAGTATAGAAACTCACCATAGATTTAAAGCAACTTGTTATATTATGTCCCCAGATACACATAACTTGCTAGATATTTGGGATCCAAATACACTAAAAAAGCTTATAAATCATTTAGAAATAATGTGCTGTAACTGCTATATTTCTCTTTTACAGAAATTCCTGAAAGGCAATGAAACTATACAACTCACAGCCTCAGTTGACCCATCTCTGATTGGAGGAATGATTGTTTCCATCGGAGACAAGTATGTGGACATGAGCGTAGCCAGCAAGGTCAAGAAATACACTGAAATCATCAGCGCCTCAGTCTAATTCTGCAATGTTGTTATTTATAGTAAAAATATAAGTTTAAATGCAGTCACCAATTAGCAAAAATGTATTTATTTATTCTATTAAGTAGTTGCCCCAGCAGTAGGTCCTACCAATACAACCCTCATTGTATCAAAACTTTATGACTCATATTATCTCAACAGTTACATAACTAATGTAATTCATATTCACAAAATCTTTTATAGAATAATGTTTATGCTGTAATAAATAATAACTAGTGAATATTAAATATCTCTGTTGAATATCATAAAATTCAAACAGTATATGGAGCTGCAGCTTCTTCCCTTTATTGTGGGAACCACTGCCCCAATCATAACAAAATATATTGCACAGTAAAACTTGTATTTTATTATTGAATTGATTTCAAAATTATGGCAATTACTATCATGAATACAGTCACCAATTCAGGTCAAATTAATGACCCAACATTAATTTGACCTGTTGGTGCAGATTCACTCACACTAAAAACTCTCAAGGTATAGCTACATTACCAAGCCTAAGAAATAGTGCATGTTTTTACTAGTGCCTAATAAAATAAAATATTTATGGGCCTATGAATCGTGAGGTATTAGTTTTTAGATGGTTTTTAGGTTAAATTGAATAATGATAGTATGTTGGTGTTAGGAAAGGATTGTACACTAATAATAAAAAACTCACATCAATCAAACAAAAATTTAATGTGCTTTACCTCTGCACAGACAACAAAAATACCCTTATAACATAAATACTCTCACAGTATTAATAACACTAATGTCAAGTATATATCTCTAGAATCAACAGGAATTACTTTATCTGAGATCATTGTATCATTGAGATCTAGAATAAATTTGTGCAAAGCCAATTATCCTTCTGTTGGTGCAGCCTCACCCTTGAGTAGTGCGTTTTCTGCTTCTAATTCTGCAATGCGAGCTCTAGCGGCCTCCAGTTCGTCATCCCCACCGTCAGTGCCCAAATGCTTGCGCACATATTCTAAAGCATCTTCTGGCTTGTCGGGCTCTTCATACAAACTCACCAAGACTTTGGTGAGCGCGTCCATCACACCAGCCCTTTCCAAGTAGCGGCGAAACTCCTCTCGCTTTGAATCAATAGGCTGTGGTAACGAATTTAAAGGTGAGTGTTTTGTTTGAGTGTAATACAATTTTAACAACAGTGCTAAGGTTTTAATTCGTATCATTTATTGCTAAGTGAAATCAACGCTGTATTTTGTCAAAATAACGTACCCGATACGACGACATCTTGTATACGAAGTAATTTCGTTTCTTTTATTTTAGCGGGTTGAAATTGAACAAAGATAGATATATTTTAGTTTAACTTTATATATTTACGCACACGCAAAATCGCGAACACAAATATGAAATAATGTGGTCTGTGGAAAACAAAACAAGAAAGAAAGCGTCCTTGCAGTGCTGCCAACTCCTACAGAATTTCCCCCCAAAGATAAACTTCAGATTCCGCCAAATATCGCCGTAAAATTTTATCGTATTTTTATGAATATAGACTCGATTTGAGAGTTTTGTTTTTTAATTTTATGATACGGTAGAAGCTTGAAATATTCACAGTATAATCTGACTGACTATAATATATATAGTCTGGTAAACAAAAGATGATACTGGAAAAGAGCGGCAAATTTAAAAAAACTGAGTATAGTAACCCTAAAACTAATAATTGAAAAACGAGAACATACGTCTAGCGAGGAAAGTCGAGGGTGGAGCGAGGCCGAAGGCCGAGCATCACACTCGCAGTCCAAAAATCACCATCATTATGATCAACCCAGCAAAATTGCATACATGTTTATTACTTTTACTTATTCTATATGACTAAATGGCGTTTATTATTCGCATTTTGAAAATCATATCATGTTTTGATCCTACGCTACTGCATTTGATGTCACAGACTTTAGAATCATCATCATCAGCCCATTTTTTACCGAATTTAAGATTTTTTACCTATTTTACTACCTCGACTTGAATTTTTTTCCATATTTTTTTTTAATCAATAGGTGGCCCATTTTTATTACCCCTCTTTGAAAACACCCCCCACACAGCCCAACATCTAGTATAATTATATATAATCAGTCTTATCAATATGAAAAAAACTGGTTCAAAAAACTTTACTATAGATTATTTTAACATTGAATATTTGTTGCAGATTCCAGATCGTATCCCTGGCATCATATTTTGGACATTCCAGAAGCAGATGAAGTATCGTCTCTTCTTTGCCATCCTCACAGATGCATGAAGGGTTATCCTTACATCTGAACCTTTTCAAGTATGAGGAGAACCATTCATGACCCGTTATCACCTGCGTCGATACAGGAGTTAATTTAAATTTTCTAGTCATCCTGAAGGCTGCTGAGACATCTGGGAAGAAGGACTTCGTCACTCCGGCCGTCGATGCGTCAACATATCTGCTGTTCCAGCTGGCTATAGTATCTTAACATATAAAATTAGGTTAATGTTAGGTTAAGGTTGAGGGTGGCCTAAACATTTCGCGGCCTAAAACATAAATATATAATATATACTACTTTAATGTAACCATGACAACCATGTTACAGCTCTGGTTGTCAAATTCTATCCCAATGGACTGAATTTTGTGAGCCCATGTGGAGCGTTTTTAAATAATTTAATTAAAAAATAATATTTAGGGGAGCTCCCATACAACAATGGTACAGAACCCTTGCGTGAGTCCAACTCGCACTTTGTTAATTATTTACCTCACTTCGCTTGAAGGATTATGGAACCTTATAAATGAAGACGAATATACACATATACGAATTAAAAACCCATGACACATGGGTATACTGCAGTGCCCCTGCCCTGTATACAATCTTGATTATTGGCTGCATCTCAGAAAAAGACTGTCTATAATAATATTTATTCTATCTGTATGTAAAGTAATTGTTTTATTTATTACCATTGATAGCAGAAGTCAATATCAGTGAGAGATACATTCGAAGTTTAGCTGAATCACACTGCTGGTCAAAGATTTCCTTTTAAATTTATGCATCTAACCCCCCAAGTTCGAGACACAAGCAACTGTCACCCATGCTAATATTTTGGCATATAACTTATTAGTAATCTGGTGAATAATTAACTCTAGTCAATAAAGAAAACATGTTGAAGTTCACATCAGAGGATGTGAACTCCAAAATGTTTTCTTTGCACACTCTCCTCTCAACAAATGAATGTGACCAAGAGGAAGCTAACTTTCAAATGTTTTCTTTACTGACTTTAGTTATACTGTACTAAATAAAAAAACAAACAAGTTTTAGATAAGAGTATTGTTTATTCCAGAAAATTAAGAATACAGCAGAATTGCCTTGTGACAATGACACTATAATAATATAAAGTAAATTGACATTAAATCAAAGTTAATAAAGCCACTTGAAAATAAGCTACAAATGATAAATTAAAGGATATCTAGCGATTTACTATGCACAGGGGATTACTGCTTTAGCATAGTAAAATTTTTAATTATATTGACTTCATGTCTGATGATAAAGATTTGAAAATAAATTGGCTTTAGTGCCATTAACTTCTTCAAAAAGCATAACAGTACAGTTGAGTTATAAATTAAATGCACACCAGTGTATTAAAGTAACATAACTAATACTTTTTAGTAAGCTAATATTGTATATAAACCATAGTAAGTATTATTATTTATGATTCGTCATCGCTTCCGCCACCTTGTTTGGGTTTAGGCCCGCCAGCTCGCTTCGCCATGATGATTTGATCCACCTTGAGGATAGTTGTGGCAGCTCCAACTGCATATTTAAGGCCCCAGTGCTTTAGAACAAACAAGTCTAAGATGTTCTTTTCCTTCGCATCTATCACTCCTTGGTTCTCAGACTCTATGTCATACCCTGCATTCTTGTTGCCCTCCTAAAATATAAACGAAGGAATACACATTAACCACGCTGGTTGGTTTCATAGAGCACCAATCTTTGTGATATTTATAGACTATGTTCTGCAACCTACAGTTTCAGGTGCATCTATTAATGCAGGCTGGTATAAATGTAGTGTAATGTTAGTGAGTTAATGAATTTCACTCTACTACTCTTTTATTTGTTTCATACTTTCAATTTTACGATAATAACAAATGTAGATTTTAATGCTTTTAAGCACTCAAACAAAATATTCTGAATACCACCCATTTACCAATGGTATAATAATAATGATGCTAATGATTTCTATTCTATAACATATATGGTATGAATATACATAGTTTAAAAAGCATATGCAGTGCACTTATTTGAGTCCCAACGAACGTGAGTAGGTCACATATAAGACATTAAGTACCTTGTGCGCCTTGTAGATGTTATTGACGACCTCTGTGGCGTTGGCACCCGAGTTATCAGCGAGGCCCCGCGGGATAGCCTCTAGCGCTACGGCGAACTTCCTCACTGCGTATTGTTCCAGACCAGGGAGTGTGTCGGCGTACTGCAGGAGACGCTGTGCCAACTCGATCTCAACCGCACCCGCACCAGGGAGAAACCTACAATACACGCACTTAATGTATCAGCAGAGTGGTTAATAAGATGAAGTAGCTTCAGAGAAGCCCAGAGTACTAGCAGTTTCTTATTACTAACTACTTTGCTGTCTGTCTTTAATGAGACTGTATCTTCATGAACTGTGATAGCAAGACATTTAAAATTAACACAGATGATGTGTTACTCATTTCTGTTGAAGCTACAACAACATATACTACAATTAGAACCATATACAACAAACATGATTATTTTGCTTTAATCTTAGTAATTAAATTACCTTACAACAAATTGTGATTTTATGGCATTTTATTAACATTATAATATGGAACATTGCCAGTTATTTTTCTAAATATTTTAATTAAGTTGAGTATGCTGGAGATTTCCCAATTTTCATTGACACTGAGGGTGTTCATAAGTATTTATATTTAGTTATCTTCCTCCGGTCAGAATAGTTAATAGTTATAAATGGGGCTTTACAAGCAATGTCTTGGTCTTAACCAACTTCCAACCATATTTAGTTATACATAGTAGTAAGTTGTAGCAAGAAACTTACCGGCCATCCCTGGCAATGCCTTTGAAGGTATTGACACCATCATCAATAGCTCTTTCAACATCATCCATGTAGTTGTCAGTAGCCCCTCGGATAAGGATAGTAGAGATGCGAGACTCTGAGCTTTCCATGCGGAAAATAACCACACGGGTATCTCCAACTTCTTCCACAGTCACATGGTCACAGTAGCCAAGCTCCTCAGCTGTTGGGGTTGTCAGGCGAGGTAGGACCTGAAATGATTGAAATGCTTGTAAAGTAATACTCATATTATTCAAAACTTTAAAAAGATAAAACATCCATAAAATGTAAAAATCATAACCCTATATTTAGTCAGGTAATAATCCTGATAAAACACATAAAACATATTGACAATACACTAAGGGGACTGAAGAAAGAAGTTTAAAAGTTTAATTTGAATACTTACAGTAGCATTAACAGTTTTAGCTACACGGCGTAAATCAAACTTGGAATTGAGCCTCACAGCCATGATGTTGTATTTGTTTAGGAAGTGCAGAGCCATGTCTCCAAACTTTGCTCCCGCTACAATCACATTTACTCCGGCATCAGCAATATCTTTGATTTGCTTTTCCAGCATAGATTCCTCTCCTCGACTGAAGTCTAACAACTCATCAGCTGATTTGATTAGTACTGTCCCCTTAGTCTCTGTCTGTGTGATGTCAACAGGGCATGAGTATACAGCTACTTTGGCCTTGGTTGCAGATGAGACATCACCTTCTACTTCTCGCTTGAACACCATGCCTGAAAGAACTTCTGACTGAAGGATACCAGCTCCAGGAATCTGAAAAAATATGTTTATCATTATTTATAAATTGTTAGTTTTTGCCCATAACTTTGGCTATATTTACTTTAGTTATCAGGATATGTTGTAATTAATTATATTTTTTCTCTTTTATAGGTATTTCAAGCTTAGAAACAAGGAATTCTCACAGTATTATAAAATTTTGTCATTTTTAATCAGGGTTTGTTTACTTTAAATGTAATTTACCAATTTTATACATCAGAACCCAGAAATGAGAATATTTTATATCAACTAATTTCTAAAATTCTTTTCTTAGTGTGCTCATTGTCATTAGAACTCTATGTACCAATTTGTACACTCCTCATACTCAGTAATTAAGAAAAAATCATACAAACTTTAACTCAAAATTAAGTCCATTTTCACACTAATAATTTTTAATTGCAGTTGAATACTTATACCATTCCAATTAAAATTATAAGTTTAAGTTATTTGTTCAAATTCTGATCAATTTATTGCGAATATAGTAGTATACAGACAGGTATTCAGTCAAAGAAAAAGTGCACCATATTCTGCCAAAGGTAAATGCAATAGGTAATTAATAATCTATGTCAAAACTTAAAGCTACTTACATAAGGACTGAATATTTTACATTCAATTCATTAAAATTATACAGATTAGTATGTCATTTATTTTAGAGTCTAGTATTAATTCCCAAAGATATGTCCGACAAAAAATTGACAATAATATAATGTTTTTCTTTTAAGAAAGTCATTGAGTTCTGGTTTAAAATTATTAAATAATTTATAATGATATTGTCTAGTACTGTTACCTTGCATATCCTAACATTGTCAACATTGAATGTGTTCTTCTCAGGCAGAATAGAGACGCATGCCTTGGCAACCAGTCCAGCAATAAAGTCTTCATATCCATACTGTTTGGACATAATAGCTGGCACTATGCCCTTAGTGATCTCTGCAAGGTTTCTAGGATCCTTTAACTCTTGACATACTAATTCAGGTAAGATTTCCAAGCATTTGTCCAGAGCTTGTTCATAACCTTCAGCAATTTCACTGGTAGTTACACCAAGTCTCAACAGCTCTTCTGCAGACTCTAATAGAGCTCCAGATAGCACTATAACAAAGTTGGTGCCATCCCCGACTTCAGCATCCTGCATCTGGCTAGCTAGCACCATCAATTTGGCAGCGGGATGTTCAACATCTAACTCCCTTATTATGGTGCCTGCATCACTGGTTACGAACTGCTTATCGATGTGGTTAATGATCATCTTGTTCATTCCGTTGGGGCCGTAGGCGGAGCGCACGCTTTGTGCGAATTGTTTGCACGCGTTGATATTCCGGTATACAGCTTCCTCTAGGCCAGAATACATCTAAAAAAGAATTATATAATATATGAATATATTTATTAGAAGATTGGATGAGAAAGTTAATAACACAAGACTTGAATATAATTATAGCTACCAAACCTATGATGGAATTTTGAACTGCTTTTTGCACTGTTTATGTAATGCTACGACACGGATATGATAATTAATGCAATAATGGTACGATTTCGAAAGCGTATAACCACGTCCAATATAAAAAACATGATAAATACGAAAAAATAAAACCATACTGGCCGGCCGACACATGACGGCACAATCGTTGGTTATGAAGTATTCAATATGATCGTCATAACTTACCCGCGCCCCATCTTTCAACATAGAGGGAACACCCGGCGCTTTAGGTATGTGAAGAGCCATTTTAATAAGCTTTTTTGATTAGTTTAGTAAAATTTATTTTCTTCACTTCTAGCAAAATCCGCGTGAGGAACGAACGAATGAATATAGTGTTAAATAATGAATGAACGTATGAATTTGACTAAACTTGTACTCATTCTACCATCGAGTGAGCTACTCACTCACCAATTTTAAATATACTCTATGTTGATAGATTTTTTTTCATTTAGTTTTTTGTTCTTCTATGGTTTAATGCAAGAGAACCCCACTACAATTACAAGAACAGAATATGAGAATTCGGAACGTTACAATTTGGCAAATTAATTCAATAAAACTAATTGTAGAGTACGTAATTCCTTACTGCTCAAGTCGCTAATTTAAGCTTAGATGAAAGATTTATGACACTTGCAGTAAACATAATGAGTCAGCAAAGGAACACCGTGAATTTGGAAATTGTTAGATAAATCAATGTTGTACTCTCATAATATTTAATAAGTATTAAATAAAAGTAATTTAAACTTACTTAGCCTAAAGTTCGTATATGATATGGTGCATACACAGGATGCTAAATTGGATGGTCAGAAGACACAAACCTTTTTCACTTAACTTTTTTAGAGTTATTTTTATAAGACGCGAACTATATTGCCGTTATGGCCTTCTATCGAATAGTCTTCTTACCAATTAATATCTAAAGAGGGCAAAGAGGCTAACGCTCATGCAACAAAATAATATCTTCTAGCGAGATATTAATTAATATATATGTAGAAGAAAAGTTTCAGATACAGATCCTCGAAATGCCTTGTGCGGTCTTTCACGGGTAGCTTGGAGTTGCTCCGCTGCTGGCGGCACCCAAATGAAATTATTCCCAAAATAATAGTATTAAGAAATAACTGCTCAGGCATTTAACAATAAGGGAAGTAAAAAAAGTTGTTTGAATATATTCACTATTTTAATAAAAATACAGTATATTACATAGTCTTATTCAAAACACAATACACTATATAGTTACAGATTAAAAATTACTAAAAATTAGTGTATGATCGGTCTAAATGTTTTGGCAACTACAATAAAAACTAGTTGCAAGGGTAGCGAGCTATGTGATTTTTTTTGTATTTATCATGTAAGGTGCTATAACAAAGTATGTTTAGTAATTTCCTAATTATTTTATATGAAACAATGGAATTAAATATTTTTGTATGAGTTATAGATATATAATGTTTTGTATAAGGATAAATCTTCTGTAGAAGAAGAAGCTTTGATAAACTAACATAATGTATGTTTTGTTTTTTCTATGTGGCATTCTATCAATTTATTAATTTTCTTCAGTATATAGTGAAAGAGAGTAATATACAGGTCTTACAGTACTAGTAACTTCAGCACAGCCTTTCAGGTATTGAGCTTCAATTGAAACCTATTAACCGTGAATATAAAACCGGTAACCTGATGATGTGGCTAATGTTTTTACACGCTTTATATTAGCTTCACCTGTATGTTTGTTTGTAACCAACTTCTTTGGGCGCGATTTTGACCCACTTTAAACGGCCATATTGAGTCGTGCAATAGTTTAAAATTAAAAAAAACAAGCTATTATAAATAATCCAAACTAAAAAGTAAAAAATAAATAATAGGTTAAAAAACTAAAAAACACGCTTTTTATAGAAAACCGAACTAAAAAATAGCAAATAAATTTAATTGAATTTAAATTAAGAAAATAGTGTTAAAAATTTCAATGAATATAAATAATAGTGTGAATAAAAAATAAATTATTTTATTTAAAAAAAGCGTGGGGTGCTTTTTAAGATATTATCGAAATGATAATCACTCTACTCATATCTGTCAATAAAATATCTATAACCATTGACACCATGCTCCCCGCTTTTTTTTAAATAAAATAATTAATTTTTTATTCACACTATTATTAATTTATATTCATTGAAATTTTTAACACGATTTTCTTAATTTAAATTTATTTTCTATTTTTCAGTTCGGTTTTCTATAAAAGCCGTGTTTTTTAGTTTTTTTAAACTATTTTTTATTAGTTAAAAACTATAGCCACATCATCATCTTACTAAAACCTCCTGATTAAAAGTTATACTTAGTTACTTCATACTGCAAATATAAAGCTACTTATACTAAAACACCGTTAAGAATATAATTTTATCATTCTAATTGAATTTTCATCTAGCGATTTTCTACCACTAACATCACAGGTTGGTCCCCTAACACTTGAACTACATGCATTATAAAATATATACAGGTATTTTAAATACATTAGATTTTTTTCAAATCAAATAATACTGGTAAGTGTAAGTAAATAAAGTCCTGCGTATGTTATACAGGGCTACCAGCAAGTAACACAAAAACTTTTAAGACCAGCTCTAGTGGTTATGTTTAGACTAACAACTTTGGTTGTACGAAGCCACCCAAACAGTTGAGCGTTGGTTACCAGTTACCCTGTATATACATACATTCCTAAGTTTATCAGTTAAAAATACATGTAAATCTTACTATTATTAGTTAGTGAAAATCTCTATCAAACTACATATTATGATATAGGTACATGTTCCGCGACAGTGTACATAAAAATAATACACATTGTCAACTACAACATACATTTTTCTATAATTTTATTACTGTGAGTAAATAACACCACAATTCATAACTATGTGAGAAAAACAATATATTTGTCTAGTCATAAGTCTAATAAAGTTTTGTATATAAAGTCAGATTACGGGTGATAGGTACATCTATGTGATAACGTCATATGAAATCATTCGACATTGGCCGAGAGGATGGAGTGTAAGAGAGATAGATAGATCCGTCACAAGTCTAAAGTCATGGCCGATAGTGAAGAGGAGGCATAAGGCCTCCTTTCGTTCTCGCTCTCGACGCTCGTTGATCGTCTGTGATTGGCAGCGTAATTGTCACGGTCATCGTACAAGCATCCACACTTATGTCCGTGATTATTTATTGAGCGGCAAGCGTTCAAGATGGACGTGGAGGTTTTAGCTGCGACTACCATTACTTTAGTTTCCGTGTACAATCATTTCAAAGTAGTTGAACGAAAAGTTGCGAAAAAAAAATGGAAGAAGAGAAGATGGTGGTGTCTGAGCATTCATCGTAAGAGAACAAAGTAAATATATACTTAATAACTTAATAAAAAAACTTCATAAAACGACGTAACGTCCGCACGAATCGCTGTCCTCCGTCGACTGAATGGTCGGCGATAGTGTGGGCACACGCATACAACTACAACCGATTCCCTTTGAATCGTGCCCGAAAAACCGACAAGTCACGGGTCGCGGCAATCACGACGATGATGGCCGACTACTACAGGTGAGTAGCCCTTCTGCACTATCGTGATCGCTTATAATCGCCCATCATGGCCTATAGTGAAGAGGAGGCATAAGTAAACGCTTAGGCCAATCGTGCCTCTATCGCTAGTAATTCGCTCTCTGCTTCTCTGCAGTGATTTTGGCTGTACATTTTTGTGCGCACAGTCCGCGTTTATCGATGTATAAGACGTTATCGCGGGGAAAAATCAATATTACAGTGCCAATGTAAAATAAAACCGTTTGGCACAATATCAATCAGTCAACATTAGCTTTGGGGCAATTTAGTAAGCGCCATTTAACGCAGATTATGTATAATTTTTATTGCATACTAAAGTAATCGGTATGACCACTTTCCGAGACCGAATCCATGGTACTTAGCACCAAAAAAATATATTTTTTTAAATTAACTAAATTTCACACATTTTAATTTATAAACGAAATCAATCCTGGACACTTATCTAAACATAATACGTTATATATATTGTGTAAAATAAATACAAATTTGTTTGCCAGTCTCCCTAATTCACATAAAACTAACAACCTAATATAAAACTAAAGTATTCACTGAGATCAATAAATACCAAGGAACCCTTAACATATATATACATATTTATAAAAGCTAGAATTTATGAGGATTAAAATATGATTACCATATATTTCTTTCAAACTGGATATATTTAGTTAAATCAAATGTTCTCTTGTCGAAACAAAGAATACATATTTATTATTTATGTAAGTAGTTATACCAAAGATAATCCCGTTAACGAAAAATATATGGATTCAAAGGACTAAATTCGAGAATGGAATAAAAAGTACAGTCTTTTAAAATAATACTTAAATTTTACTTAATAAATGTTATGAACTGTTCTGTTTAATGGTGAATTGTTGCTCTATACGTTATGAAAAATATACCTAGTATTTAATAGAAAAATAAATAGATATTTCGACTTGCATTTTCATTTTCCTTTCGGAACATTGGACGCGAGGGTGGCCCACTGCTTTTTCAAGCAGTCGCATAGAGAAGTTAGACGATGTCTGTTATTTTCGACAGCCTTTAAAAACAGGAGAAACTTCTCAATTTGACTGTAAATTACAATGTCAGTTTAAATTAAAACAAAGGTCTAATACGTATTATTTTGCTATACGGATACAATAGATTTATTTAGGATTACTAAGACTTCTCTATAGCTGCCAACCTGTTAATTCAGCTACTTTAGTTTCCTTTTAATCCTAAGTTCAGAGTATTTTATCTCGGCGTTATTTACATGCCTTTTCAATGATAAAAAAGCACACAATGATAACACTACTGTTAACATATTTTTTTTCAAGATTAATCAATCACATTTTACACTGTCCACAATACCTCCTCCCTCTATACATATCATCTTAATATTGAAGTTATATTGCATTCTACTTGTAATATGTTTTAAGTGAAATCAGCACAACTTTGGATTTCGAGTAGATAGTTTTAGTGATTCCGTTATTATTTTAGACGTTTACGTCTTTATAGAAATTAACTCATTACTAATCTGTAGCGCGATCTATAGTTCCAAGATGTACCTACCATGCGTGCGCGGTCAGAGACTGCGCAGGTGACGAGTAACGCATCAGTTGAGATCACATAGCTTCCTCAATTAAACATTTTGGTTCGTCCATGCGACGACAAAGCAAGACCAGTATACGATTATATATAAAAACCACACGATTATTCTACGAGCAATTTGTTTGTAGTAAACATACCATAATTCACTTTATTCTAGCTAGGTCAAGAGATGTCTCCAGAATTACTCTTTTTCTTGGAGCACGTTTTGTGGGCACGCACTTATTTTTTTTCACCTTTTTTTTAGTCTAAGAGTCCCAGGTGTCGCAGCAAGGCCTCCCCGGCGAGCGCCGTGGCCGAGGTGACGTAGGTAACGAGCTGGTGAGTGGCGTATCAGAAGAGATTGCGCGGCGGCGGCACGGCCACCACGGCGGCGCCGGCGCGGCCCGTGCTCAGCGGGGCCAGCTTGCGCCAGCAGTTGGACTCCGAGTCGTATACCTCCACTACGCACAGGTATTGCACGCCGTCGTACCCGCCTGCAATAACAATACAGTACATGCCAACAAAAATTGTGTCAATATATAAAAAAAAAATACCACTTTAGTTTTAAGGCGATGATATGGACAAAATCTTGAGAATACAGATTTTTTGTTATAAAACAAACATTAAAAAATATGGATTAAATTTAAAAATATCACAGTAAAATAACATTAACTAAAATATAGGATAGGATCGCATCCTTGAGATGCTTTAGAGCCTTGACTTGTATTTATATTTGACGACCTCGTTGGCGTAAAGGTTACCATGCCGGTCTGCTAACCAGAAGGTTCCGGGTTCGATTCCCGGCCCGGTCAACATCTTTGTGCTTATCTGAATTTGTTGGCTGTGGGTCTGGGTGTTAAATATATATTTATATATAATATGTATGTATGTATGTATATGTAGTATATCAGTTGTGTTAGCAACCATAATACGAGCTAGAAATGGTTCAGTATGGGGCTAACCAGCCGTGTGTGAAAGTGTCCTAATATTTATTTATTTATATTTATTTATTGACTTACCGACAGCAACTATTGTGTCCCCGAGCAGGCAGGAGCCGATAGCATCACGGCCGTAGGAGAGCCTGGCGAGCAGCACCCAGGCGTCGGCCGCGGGGTCATAGCGCTCAACACACGCCAGCCGCCCGCCCACCGAGTTGGCCGGCGCCTCGTGCCCGCCCAGCGCGTACAGGTACCCGCCCGCCGCACACACCTGCGGAAACACGTTCTCAAAGTGACTTCACTTCGGTATGTGTATCGGTTCGGTTATGTTTAGTATCATATCGTTAAAGCTTTTGTAAAATGTTTTTGTTTGTTCCAGTAAAGCATTAATTATATTATTCGCGCCCGAAGCATTCTGACATTATCGGCTGCTTGCTCTTAGAATAACAGCCGGCACCTTATTAACCTGTTATTGAATTGTTGTTGATTGAATATTGTAGGAAAACTCCGGTGACGTTCATTTACGAGCCGCCCAAAGGCCTTCCCTGACTTAGCTTAACAACTGCTTGTACTAAGGCTAACAGCCTGGATCTACAATTTCTTGTCACGTGTCATCCGAACCACAGTAATGTAGTAGTAAACAGTAATGCGATGAGATGTTGCAAGGTCAATAAATGATTTTATTTATTTAATGTCTAGATTTAAATGCAACACAGAAAAGAATGTCCGTATCGATCGACCCCATGGCCTTAGCTACGTCAGGTACAGGTGCTACAAAAAGTCGTAGAATAATGTACTGACGCTGACGCCCCCGCGGCGCCTGGTCATGGGTGCGCAGTTGGTCCAGTGGTTGGTGGCGGGGTCGTAGCTCTCGACGGAGCGCAGGCAGGCGCCGCCGTCCCGGCCGCCCACCGCGTACAGGCGCCCGCGCACCGCCGCCACGCCGCACGTGCTGCGCGCGCCCGCCATCGGCGCCACCATCGTCCACGTGCGCGAGCACGCGTCCCATCTGCAACCAGACATGCCGCTGTCTTTACACGTTCACTCCTAACTTAAGCTGGCCTCACCACCGCACCCTTGCTAATGAAACGGCGTGGTCATTATTGAACGAAAACTTTTGTAAGTCTCAGAATATAAGTTTTTTCAAATTCAACTTCTGTTTATTCATATAAACTAATAGTAGGTACAAAAACGTTTCACAACTAATCACTAATTTGTTTTGCTTTTATGCAAACTCTTTTAAATGAGCCTAAATTCGATGAGTTTATCTAGTTCATTTTTAAAGTTTCTATGGCCACTTTCTGGCTTCATCTTCAGACTTTTTTTTTCTTTTTTCTCGCTCGCACTTATAACGATAACATATTCTATTCTTGTCGCACGCACCTCTCGACAAAATTGAGGTAGATCCAGTCGTCGACTCGACCGATGCGAAGGTGTTCACAAGACAGTTGGTAACGTCGCGCGTCACCGAGCTCCGCCAGGCACAGCATGTGTTTGTCTCGCTCTCACCAACAACCACAACATATTCTATCCCTATCGCACGCACCTCTCGACGGAGTTGAGGTAGATCCAGCCGTCGTGTCCGCCGACAGCGTATACAGGCGAGTTGGGTCCGTCGCCGAGCACCGCCACACCTAAGCCGTGTCGATGTGTGTTCATCGGAGCTAACGTGTTCCAACTCAGCGAGGTCAAGTCGAAACATTCTACCTGTACACATACAAAGTTTAAAATAGGACTTCATCACGTCAACTCTAGTTATAATTATTCAAAGCAAGGTAAAAAACCAAAACCTAAAGTATAAGTTTATGTAAATAAAGTGTCAATATACTAACATTTTGAGTGTGTCAACTGAGCCACATATGATTATTTTATTTATTACTCATACTAGTAGTTTTTCTGAATAACTTTATTAGAAGTAGTTTCATAGTCATTCATATCCTGTTCTCTCCACTACTGCCTAGGATCTAAAAGTGTTATACAGCAGCCTTCTTAATAAGCATAAATTCAGACTAGGCTAGTGTCGTAGATAGTCTGAATGTGAAAATCCTAACTGTATTATTTAAAAAACCAAAGCAAATCTAAATGTAGTAGAGCAAAGTAAATAAAAACTAAATGTAGGCTCCTATGGCAAGAACATATTACCTAAAGGTAGCCACATCGACCCATGGGCAATGAGGCTACCTTTAGGAGAAAGACACTGTATTTATGATGATAATCCGCCGAATCAACCACATTCCATCTAATAAGTTTAGTACAAGCATCTAATATGATTATCGGGCACTCTTGAATTGCCCAATGTGTCATACCGCCAAAAATCTGAGTCATGTCCTGATGGAATGTGTCCAGAACGAAGTGCTGAGTATGACTCAACAAATGGACACCATCTAGGTCCGGCAATAGCATTTTACTACAGCACGTCAGCTGAGGTCAAAGTGCTGTTGAAACTACATAAGTCTATATTTGGTATTTTTTTTTAATTAATTGGTTTATTATTATTTTGTTCTATTTATTTTTGTTTCTGTATCTGCGATTATTGTGCGGATGAATTGTATTATGATAGCATGTCATGTGAGCACCGCATATGTATATCCATATGTTGTTCTATAAATGCAGTGCATATATAGTGAATAGTCTAATGGGGATGGCATTGACAAAATCCCTTCTACTAAATAAAAAAAATCCCTCACTCTTTAAATGTTGCTCTGGTCCATTGCTAGTCTGTCTAGCAGTAGTTTAGTAATACCGTATTGAGCGTCTTAAGTCCGTCCCTGCCACCGACGACGATGAGCTTGTTCTGCATGACGGCGACTCCGAACTGCAGCCGGCGCGCGCCCATCCTCATGAATGGAGTCCACGTGTTCGTCCGCGGGTCATACATCTCCATGTTACTCGCGCCCTGAACATGCAAAACAAACTGCATATTTACTCAATTCAATTTCAAATAATCTTTATTTAACCTGGTTTTATTAAATTGAACACAACTAGACTACATCAAACCTTGCAATAATAATGTACAACAAACAGCACAAACTGAAGCCGTTAGCGTGAGTCAAACTACAAGCAGCGCCGGCTTCATATTTACTGGACAGTTACGAGAATATCGCAGTTTTTCTTATCAATTAGACAAGAAGTTTAATCTCTATTTCAAGCAACTTGCAATATACATTCTGCCTAGGAAACAGCTAAAAAACAAGTATGATTTTACAACAGTATAAAGACAAAAACTTTAGCATTTTATTTTCTTTTTACTAGAGCTCCTGGGCAATGGTCTCCCCCAACATTCTGCACAAATCCCGGTCCACAGCCAACTCTCGTTAGCCTTCCGAAAACTGGTCAAGATCGTCAAGCCAGCGGGTCCTCGGTCTCCCTCTACTACTCCAACCTTGAGGGTTCAATGGTGTGACGACATGTGAGCTGGTGTACGGTACCTTGTAGCCGTCCATGCCCCCGATAGCCAGCAGGCGGCCGATGGTAGAGGTGCGCGGTCGCGTGCGGTGCGAGAACAGCAGCGAACGCCGCTCCGGAAGCAGGTGCCACTTCACTGCTTCCATGATTAGCGGCTGGCACTCCGGCACGTTGCCGCAAGCCAGCTCTACCTTGTCAATCAGGTACTGAAAACAAAAGGCATTATAGCCTATTATTGTATGTTCAAAGATTATACTTTTCTTATGCATCATATAAAAGATATTTGTAGCACCTTCTTTATGAGTAACTAGCAGCCAGTCCCGGCTTCGCACGGTATTATAAAATAATCCAAGTTGTAGAACTTGTGGAGAGAAACAAAATTAAGCCTATGTTCCTTGGGGATAATGTAGCTTCCCAATGATGAAAGAATTTTTCAAATCGGTCCAGTAGGTTCAGAGCCTATTTGCGTCAAACAAACAAATTGTAGAACCTAAAAATCTAATATTAAGAAGTACTATAAACAGTTTCGCAACAAATTTAATTCTTTAATATATATTTGTATGTAGTGCCATTCAGCTTATTATAATTCAAATGAGATTTATTGTAAATTTAATTGCACTGAATTTATGAAACATTTATTGAAACTGCCAGTATATTAATATTTTTTTATTGGTTGTTATCTGATATTATTAGATGTAGATTTCTATTATTATGCTAAGAGACAAAAGATAAAATTGTAAACAAAGCTCTTGGTGTTACAAATGCTTTGTGTAAAATTTATGTGGCAGGTCGGGAGAAAAGCTATTTTAAACTTGTAAAGACCAACAATGTCTTTATGTGAGGATTAGCCTTGAGTCACCAGGAAACTGTTACTCATTAAAAATAGCTTGCAAGTGCCATTCAATCCAGTTTAATGGCATTTAATTGAACTTTACACAAAAGAATTTCCAACATCTTGACTTACCTTTTATGGAATTATTATATACTACGAATGGTAAGTACAATAAGAAGAATTTTTAATAATGTTTTGTTCTTAATGAATATAATTACATACATATAAACAATGTAATGGTGGTTATATGACACTTAAATGCACATTTTTAGAAAATTTAAGATATTTTATAAAATAATTTTCTCAAATGTTTAATTAAATCAAAGCTTTGTGTCGGGTAGTGGATGGTGAAGAGAAACACAGGATAGGGCCAAGTGCCTTGGGAGAGGCCTATGACTAGTAGTCCACAGCATAGACTGATGATTATGATGATTATATCTACTTTGTTTATACTTGATCCAAAAGATAAAGAATGAAGCATAAGAAGAATATGTTATAGACCCATATAATGTTTTGTCTTACCTCAGAAGACAGTAAGGGCAGTTTGATAAGTTTTAGCAATGTTGGTAGATGTGGCTCCCTGATTGCACTGTCATGTTGCACCCATGTCATTAGACTCTCAAAAACATTTTCTTCTGTCACCACATTCAAGTCATCTGATTTGAGCAGACTAGCCAGTTGGTCTGCGTGTAAACCAAGGAACTCTTGGTGTTTTACTACCTGAAACATAGTAATTATCATATCTCATAATTGAAAATCTTGTTTATTTTAACTGTAGTTTCATATATAACTAAATATGATCATAAGTCTCTGTATCTACACAACTGGGAATAACACTTCTTTCAGACTACCTATAAACATAACAAAATTATATTGGCCTATCTACAGCAGCTACTTCTGAAAGTCTGAACTCAAATACATTTAAACTGCACTAGCTAAACAAACTATTATGAAATCTAGTATAGAAATCTTTAGGTTCTAAACACTACTTCTATCTTCTGCTGGGTTTACAACGCAGGGCATCATTGGTTTAGCATATTATTTTCCTTACCTGCATAAAATGCTGGTATGTGTATTTGAGAGCAGCCTTGTGTAAGTCCAGGCAGGACTGCTGTTCAGCAAACAGAGCTATGCCCAGACAGTTGCAAGGATCTAGCTGCTTCTTGAGGAAGGTGCAGCATGCATTCGTCACAGAATTCAATTGAAGCAAGCTTGCCGTTGATAAGAGAACTTCAACTGTTTCTTCTCTTAATTCTGGTATACAATTAAAATATGATTATTTATAAAAATTAAAGAAGAAAATATATTTAAAATTTAAAATCAGAGTCTGATAAAGTTATTTTCTATAGTATAAAAAGTATTACTGTGATAAAATAAACATATCATATTTTATCTAGTAAAAATATTGATATTCTATAAATATTAATAAAATGTCTAAACCATATATATATTCAGATAAAATTACAGTAAACACAAACCTATAGTGCCTGTATAGCAGTAATGAACCAAGGCTTGAAGTGCCTGTGAATCAACCCTTTCAAGTGTTATTTCGGTGAGCTGGGCCTCTCTCAAGGATCCAGTAAACATCGCTGCAAAGTACTCGCTGCATGATGCCAATAGCACTTTGTGTGCTGGTATTCTACAAACATAAACAGCAATGCCATAAACTACTCGACTAAACAACGCATTAACCAATAAACCAAGAGTAATGGTGTATTTTGCGTCATTGGAAGGGAAGTGGTCATTATTTTAGGAAGGGAGTTCATGACCCCAACATCCGTAGTACGCTGCGCACAGTCGAAACAAAGTAAATAAAACTAACCTGCATCCTCCTGCTATGAGGGCCACATCGCAAAGCTTTTGTGCTTGAAAGTATCCAAAAATATTCTTTAATGTCGCCTCAGCATGTCCTTTATCTGAAAAAGACTCGTCCTGGCTCGTAGCACTGGAAAGGCTTAGCTGACTTAGTTCTCGTGGCAAACCTTCGTCAATCGATGTTGTGGAAATATTATCTTTAGAAGATTCCGGCTTTTGAGAATCGCAAGCCGCCATAACTGCGTATATTTATTTAACGAATAACTGATTTCTTGCAAGTATTTGACTTTTATACGGAGCACACCACAACAAAACAAAGCAACGCAAGCAATGAAGACCACAACAGCACCAAGCCGTTTTCCACCACAAACAAAACAATACAGTTCAACTTTCCTTCTTCAGTGAAATATTTTTTTACTCTATGAAACACCAGTTTTTTGACAACGACATTAAAAATGCTTAAGAAAAAAACATGGTTTCCTTCCTCTGTGTGGTTGTTCCAATGAATCGCTATTGAATCAGCTTAGTGCGCGATGACCTTTTAAAGTCTATGGAAAATTAAGGCTTTCCGAGCCCCATACTAAATGCTTCTCAGACTGGCAACCATTTCCTCTAAGATTTTTAAATAGTAATCACTTAACATAAACTTAAAATGGTCTAATTGGGGCGCGAAATAGGTAATATTATACATTTTTTATCGCAAAACAGATATATCAGCGTGATTTTTTCCAGCAAAATACACATGTATGAGTGCAGTGCAACAACTTAGCTGTTCAGTTGACAGTGTCGCTAGTGGAGATTTGTTGCCACCTAAGAGTGCTGTCGAACATGTAATTCCAATTTTGGCCACCTGAACAGCTAAGTTGGTGACATGTATACGTATACATTGTTAGTTTCCGTTTCCGTTAGTGTCATTCTCTCTACCAAACATGAACCCAAGCTTACCATCCGTAGTAATAAATCAACAAAATTCCGTTAGATGGCAGGATCAAAAAAAGTATTGTTAAAGAGTTTGATGAAATTTATTTATTATTTTTAAATAAATTATTGCTATTTTTATATTAAGTATCGTAATAGAATTAAAAATTTAAAATATGTATAATTTTGTTTGATTATTTGAATGAAATTTAGTTATGTCAATGTCAGTTTGTCATATTTGACATACTTAAAAAAACGTATTTATATTGCAGCAATAATTTTTAGGGTTAGGTACCCTAAGAATGAAATTAATATACTACTGCGATCTTTTCTGTACTTAAAAGATAAAAACGAATGCCTTTTACAAAATATTCGTTGTCTGTCTTTATGTCACCAGGCTGTTTCTAATACACCTTGATAGCTGAAACTTTCACAAATTATTTGTTTCCGTTGCCTATAATCCAATGCTATAACCCAAGAGTATACAAGTACTAGATACGCTATAACAACAAATACTAAAAACACAAAATATACAAATATAAAGAGTGGATGACACGTTTTTAAAGTGTACCTTAAAAGACGTGTTATATTTTGTATTTTTGCTCAATATCAAAAACGATAACAGGACACTAAAGAATTCTACAGAATATTAAGCTACGTATTACCTCTTTTTACTCTATCTTTACAATGACACTTGGTAGATTCTTTCATGATTTCTCTCTTTCTTTCTTTCAAAATAAAATGAATGTTTGATATGGGGTTCCCATACAAAAAACATGTTTCTTCGCCATATTTTAATAATGGTACGGAACCCTTCACGCGCGAGCCCGGTTCGTACTTGGCCAATTATATCAAATTTTTATACCTACGTCTTTTGTTTACCTATCAATATCTTTAACAATCTCATAATTACAAAAGGCTTGTTTGTTTGTTTGTTTGGATGTTTTTATGTTTTTTTGACGCGAATAGGCTCCGAAACTATTGGACTAAAATTAAAAATTCTTACACCGTTGGGAAGTTACATTATCCCCAAACGACATAGGCATTATATTTTGTTGCAAAGGGTAAGAACTTCTTATTAAGACTCCAGTAATGTAACACAAGGTATAAAAAAGAGTAAAAAATTTGTTTCATCGCATGCGCTATGAAAAGTTAGTTGTGGCGGGTGTCGTTTAGTATGTCTTGAGAGCAGCGGAACCCATAAATACAAAAAAAAACTTTAATCTATGTCAAAATTATAATGCGATAAAATTTAAATGTTTGTTTGTAACGAATAACATATTACACATCTGAACGACTTTCAAACATATCTCCTAGAATTCAATTTTTTTTATGCCCGTGCTAAGCCGGGACGGGCCACTAGTGTATAATTATATCAACGATACATGTAAACTGCCAGATGTACATTTATTATAACTAAGATTTCGACAGGCCTCTTACCTTAGAATAATAATAACAGTTTTTTTTATTTCAAATGTAGCTAAAATTGTATCCATAGTCTCATCTAATAAATATAAATTCCCTGATAATATGTAATTATTTACTTTTCTGATCATTAGACTTGAAGCTGATAAGATAGAGTAAAAATTAGGTTTCATCAATAAAAGGTCTCTGGATACGTAGCTTTATTAGATTTTGGCACCCCACGCACGCACTGTATGTAGAAGGTACATATGTGTCTAGCTCCGGTTTTGATGTTCTTAGCTATGTATGATGGTATTCGCATGTCCGCGAATACAAAATATTGGATATGATATTATTCGCAACTTTCCCAAATGAAAGGGCTTACATTTTGGAATCATGCGAAAAATACAACTGTTTCATGCAATATGTTAGATGATTCGTGAGAAAAGTTTTTTCTTGTTACTTATATCATGTACCCTATAGATTTTTACTTTTCTAATTTCGTTTGAGGTTTGAAGGTATGCGCTATGAATATTATATACACGAAAACGAAACCTATTGAAAATATATTCTTTCTCATAATTTTCCTTCAAAAAAAAAGTTTCAAACAAAATAAAATAGCAAGAACAATTCATGAGATTCGAACCATGGTCAATTCAAATCATAAAAATATTTCATGTTCCAAAAATGCTTCCTCTACGAACGAGCTATATAATCGACAATTGAGCGTTCGAAATTGGCATCCATATTCAAATATGCTGAAGTTCAAGTGACAAAAAAAATTGTCAATGCTAGTGTGAGTGTAGCCGCATCGTCACAGAATAGATGATAGTAGATATGGGTTTTATATGGCTTTTTGTAAATTTTTGCTATCAACGCTTAATATATGTTGTTTTGTGATGAGCCTTAAAAATAATACATTAACAGTAGATTTCGCGAACCGATTCTGAAGTTACAAAAGAAATCACTTGGGCTGCTGGGATGAATATAACTAACTTATACCTATTTAACGCCATCTAGCGGCATATGAGCACTTGCAGCATGCTAGCGAACAACCTTAAACTTAATTTCCGTTTCCACACATGGCGCGAAATGCGAACACATGCGTTATTGCGTAACGATACACAACTTCGCGTCTCATCACGGCATTTTATGCCAATAAATAATATTTTTGAAGAACCTCTTGATATTGACAAAGCCTACTTGTTTCGTAGAACCTTCAATCTGTAATTTTAACCTAATTAGGAAACGAATTTTAGTCTTACTACGAAAGCGCATAACTCTCTGTGTAACACGCGCGTGCGCAGATTTATACAGATGATCCAGCATTTTTTTTTTTTTTTTTTTTTTTACATTAAATGGGTTTGCGCTTGATCACAATTCACCTGATGGCAAGCGACATTATGATCTAAGGTGGAACGCGCTTACCCAGAAAAAACCGGTTCACTCTTGCTTTGAAAACCGCCAGATTGTAGCTCTCAGGGAACAGAGAACTAGGCAATGAGTTCCACACCTTCGCAGTTCGCACTATGAAGGTGGAGGCAAACCGCTTAGTACGCGCCTTTGGAACCTCCACGGTATAACGATGCCTCTTTGGAGTTTCCCTGCTCGTCCGGTAGTGGAATGGGGCGGGGGGAATCAACTCATGCAATTCCGTCGCACACTCACCGAAATGTAACCTATAAAAAACCGAAAGGCTGGCCACCAGGCGGCGATGCTCAAGGCTCTGCAGCTTTGCCTTGCACAGAGCATTATTGCCAACTAGCCTCTTCGCTCGCCGCTCTATTGCCTCCAACGCCTCAAGCTGGTATTTAGCCGATCCATCCCAAAGGTGCGAGCAGTACTCCATGCACGACCGAACTTGTGCTTGATACAATGTAAGCAACTGTTCCGGCTTGAAGTACCGGCGCACCTTCGAGAGGATACCCAGCTTCTTGGCTGCCAATTGAGCCTTAGACTCAATATATGGGCCAAAGTTGAGGGTTGAAGACAAAGAGACTCCAAGAAGCTCGAGATGGTCAGTGATCGGTAAGGTTACATTTCGGAAAGTAGGGGCCAGATTAAAGGGCCTCTTTTTTGCGGAGAAAAGACACGCCTGGGTTTTGACAGCATTAAACCTGACCAGATTGGCATCGCCCCAATCGGAGACTGCCTGAAGAGACAGGTTTAAGCGCCTTACCATAGCCTCTCTATGAGACTGGATGTCAGCCGCACTAGCTCGCGCAGTAGATATGTAGCTCTCTACGACGGTGCTGTCATCTGCGTACCCAATAATACCAGGACTAAGCAGATCATTGATGTGCAGCAGAAAAAGCGTCGCAGAGAGCACCGACCCCTGGGGGACACCGGCATTAATAGCCATAAGATCAGACGAGCAGCCGTCGACGACTACCCGAATAAATCTATCCCTCAGGAAGTCCGATATCCATGCAATAAAACTAGCGGGCAGGCCGTATGTAGAAAGCTTACTAATAAGGCCGTCGTGCCAGACCCTGTCAAAGGCTTTGGAAATATCGAGGGAAACCGCTAGGGCTTCTCCGTATTTCTCAATAGCCTCACTCCATAAGTGCGTGGCGTACGCTAGAAGATCCCCAGTAGACCGATTCCGGCGAAAGCCATATTGTCGGTCACTGATGAGGTCGTTAAATTCTAGGTACGCCAGGAGCCTGCGGTTCAAGACACGTTCCAAACTCTTACAGAGTATGGACGTGACTGAAATGGGCCGGTAGTTAGCAGGGTCGGCGCGACTACCTTTTTTGGGCACGGGCTGCACATTAGCAAGCTTCCAAGAACTCGGCACTACTCCAGTCTCTAAAGAAAGCCGAAAGAGGCGTGTCAACACAGGAGACAACTCAGGCGCACATGTCCTCAAAACTATTGCCGGTATACCGTCGGGACCACTAGCTTTATTCACGTCTAGATTGCGTAGCGTCTTTCGAACCTCAGTTTGGCGAATATTTATGTCGGACATTTTTGTCGAACAGCCAAGAGGTGCAAGAGGTGAGGCGCCACCAGCATCTAGACGCGAATTCTCCGCAAACAAAGAAGCAAACAAGTTTGCTTTCTCGTCCGCAGTGTGGGCCAGTGTTCCGTCAGGCTTAACCAAAGGAGGAAGAGAGGGGCGGCAGAAGTTCCCTTCGATCGATTTTGCCAGGGACCAAAAAGCTTTACTGCCCGCGGGGTAAGAAGCCAGTTTGTTCCCTACTCGGCCAATGTGATCGAAACGAGCCCTCTGAAGAACCTTTTTGCAGGACTTGGCAGCCTTGTTAAAGTCCTTTTTCCTCCGGCTGACATCCCCGGTCTTGCGGTCTCGAGCATCAACCCATGCCAGGTATGCCTCATGTTTCAGTGCTTCCGCACGTACACACTGAGGACCGAACCAAGGGCGAGCTTTGCCGGACTGAGACACATCGGAGTATGGGATAAAGTATTCCATACCCAGACGCAGTACATCAGTCACGGCATCCGCACAAACCGAAGCATCACCGGAGGAGAAGCAAACTGACTGCCAAGGATAAGACGCAAAGAAAGACCGCATCTCATCCCAATCTGCTGACCTGTATCGCCACATCCGCCGGGTGCCAATTGGGCTCGGGTCGGACGGGGAATACACGGATACAGATTTCACCAGACAGTGATCGGATTTACCTAAAGGTGACGATATCGCCACGGAGTACCGGTCTGGATCAGTCGTCAGCAGAAGGTCCAAACAATAAGGTGTGTGCGACTCAACATCGGGAACTCGAGTTGCCCCTTGGACCAGCTGAGAGAGATTTAACGCCAAGGCAAGCTTACGCGTCTCTCTGCCAGCATGGTCAGTGTCTCGGTGTGGGTAAAGCCACTCCTGATGGTGTGCATTAAAATCCCCCAAAAACACTAATTGGGCCGTCGGGTACCTTTGCTGAGCCGCATCCGCCGCCTCACTGAGATATTCCATTAGCCTGGTCGTCTCCTGGTCTCCAGTGTGTGAACGGTAGACACAGGCATAGAGAATTTTCTCAATGCCTGTGTCCACCAGCGCCCAGAGCACCGAAAAATTGCGGTTTTCAAGGTTACGGAGACGCTGACAACAAATGTCATCCCGGACGTACAAGCATACCCCAGCCCGAGCCTTAAAATTATGCTCAAGGGTGTACCCGGGGTATAGCAAGTACGCCGTGTCAGACGGACATTTGATCTGCGTCTCCGTAAGAATCATGAGGGCGGGTTTGTCGGTCTCGAGATGGTGGTGGACCGCAACGAGATTGGAGTGCAAGCCTCTGATATTAGTGAGGTGCACTTTCAATGAAAGGGCGTGCATCCGCTGTTGAACCCTTTTCTTAAAACTTTTACTTCTCATGATGAGCATTAAGTGAAATCGGTGGAGAGATGGCAGTGGGACTAGACTTCTAGCAGCTAACCCAGACTCACGGAGCAGACAAGACATCGTTGGACAGCTAGTTTGGAGACTGCGGGGACGCCCGTGCCCCCCCAGGGATGTCCATCGGGCCCTTTCATCCGGTCGCTAACCGGCACGATGGCGCATCCCCGGGATTTTTCGCTAGTTGGCGGGACAGCCTTTCGTGAGTAGCTAGCTCACTACTTGGGTCCCCTACTACCTGCGGTCGGCCAGCGGAGAACCGTGCCACGGATCCCGCTACCCTCCAAAACTAGATGTCCGATGCCTGATTGCCGATGAGTCTGATACCGGTACTTGCAACGAAAAAGTAACTGTCCCGACCCATCTCCCCAAACGGCGTCACCGGACAAAGCGCCGGAACACGGCCAGGCCGCTTGGCGGCGCGACTTAGTCCGGTGGGTGGTCACTAGCCCCGGCCGAAGCCTACCACCAGTGTGAGTGTCGCTTGATTTGCACCACCCGAGGACCACGTGTGGGGTGACAGGATCGGAGTATACTCCCACGGACGAGGGCGACTCAGTCCTCAAAATGATGCCAAGTGAAGCGTTATTGCTTTGTGGGGATTCCTTAAAATTATCGAGCGAGAGAAGTGTTCGAAAAAGTTTGCAGGATCCCAGTGTTCCGGGATCGCATTCCCCAGATCTAAATGATCTAAGGTTACTTGCGTATAATTTCGTATTCATACAATAGGAACATTTGTGAAAAATTATGACGGGCAGGGTTAAAACTTAGTGATTCTAATCAATCCATGTATAATTATATAAAATACAGTACGAGTGTTTTTTGTTTTGAATTGAACATGCTTAAATTCGTACTCAGAAATGGATGATAAACAAAATTTAAACGTGTTATTAATTCTTGTCGTTTCGAGTAGATTGTAAATCAAAAATATGTCTGTCCAATAATATTGTTAGCATAACTGACAAACTTTTTTTAGTAAAAATGCAGCTATTCAAAAAAAGAGAAAAGTAACCATTTAGTTGCATGCCAGCTAAGAAATGACAATAGGTAATAATAATAATGAAAAATATTGAAGAAAACAATTGATATTCAAAGGTTCTTAAACTTTGAATACGTATGATAAATTTTACTGTTTTTAACTAAGTACAGAAAAAAATAATAATGAAACACCCCTCATATATCTGGCTGAGGCATTTATTAACATTTATTTTTGTTTTAATTTATATATCTTAATACAACATACATAGTAATTAACAATACATAATAAATAGTCCAAAAGTATATCACGCCTACAAAATAGCGTAGTCGTTATAAGATTATCGCCATACGAGTTGCTTAGTGTTCTGCTGCATGGTAAGAGGTTCCATAACTTGATAGAAAAATGGAAACTTAGGAAGAGAAAAATGGGTGTCATGTAGTAGAAATTTTTCACATCAAGGAATTCATTACTCCTGCCTACCTGTAACGGGTTCTCTAAATGCATACCCTTGTAATAAAGTTATGCACGTTTTATAGAGCGATATATTAATATTGATTACGCATTACTTAGAAGATCTACTGATGTTAGTAAATGTCATGCATGCACATGTTAACGAGGTCTCTCACAGTAAATTCCATTTTCCCGTCAAGTGAGGGTACATACGAGTACTTCACCTCTGCTGTATAGAGTCGGGACGCGGTCTCGCTTATGGGCAGCTATTGCTATACTCAGAATAAACTTCAAATACTTTCAACTTTTAACCTCATGCGAATAAGATAGAAAATATCAAGTCGTTTGTCTATTTAGCAAACATAACACTTTGAGAAAAATATATGTACCTAAACTCTAGTAGAGGTCAATAATTAAATATGTATCTACAAAAATAGTTGCATTCTCAAATAAAGTAAATTCAAAAAGGAAAACAGCGAATCAAATTTAAATAATATATTAGTTATATTATATTACATAGTACACGGTTACATTTTGAAGCCGTTAAACTTCTAAGTCTGTGATTTCATAATTATCGACCGATTAGTTTATTTTTATTATTGAAAACAATGTGTGTTCTACCTATCTGTAAGTGTAACAATTACAAGGGTGTCATCTAAAAATATTTATTTCCAACATTATTTATAAATTGTCGAAAGTGTTAGTAATCCCATTTGAGCTTTGAATTTGTATCATGAGGTTTTCATAAGTATTGGAACACCGCTCCAGGTGCAATAATACACGATTACAGCAGAGTTTGGAAGATTTAATAAGTCAATCCATCTATGTTTATCTTTTCACAAGACAATAACAATTCAGTCGTGTATGTCATTAGTAAAACAGATGCCCACCTATTTAAGTAAGTAGGCATTAATTAACAAAATTAATCGGGGAGATTCTAATTGTATCGGCGTAGAAATGAAGGAATAATATAACATTTATTTATCAGTGTGCTAACGTGCTTACACATATGAAACTTTTAGTATAATATAAATATAATAGACAGTGAGGGGTGCGTTGAAGTGATGACGAGAGGCAAGGGCGAGGGCGGCTTGCGCGCGATGCCTTGGCGTTGCGACGCTATGCTCACATGGCACGTGCGCCCGCGCATCGCCCTCGCCGCGAGCCGCTTGCGCTCCGATCGAGAGTAGACACAGTGAACAACGATTAGCATTTTATATTTATATATCCTACACACATACAGGTATATCGATAAAAATTGACCAAAATTGCTAAATGTTACTAATAAAATAAACATCGACGACAACAAATAGAAAATGTAAATTATAAAGATAGCTGAAATGCTATTTAAAAATGAATTCTCCTAGATACAATAAACAGCCTGTAAGCCTAAGAGTTTCTAACAAATAAAACAAAACCTGTATTTAATACAGACTAGCATAGTTTTATATGCAGGTATAAAACGCATAACAAAACGATAAAATAACGTTAATCACATTGATAGGTACAATAACATCTATGAGATCTTCATTTGCATCTTAACCTATAGTATTTAAAATATCACAATAAATTGCTGTGCACATACGAAACAGGCAAATTTTGAGTGCAATTACATTAGTTTATATAATTAATAGAAATAGTATAATTACTTTCGGTTCTAGAGAAACAGGATATTCTGGTAAAATTAATACAGTATATCATTTTAATATCTACTTATCATATTGAAATAAATATTGCCGAATAGTCTAAATTCATGGAATGTTTTAATCCATATTTTTACACATTACAGCTAGGCGTTTGAACAGCAGCGTTAGCGACTAATATGGAGCATGCCTTGTTTGGAATAACTGGCGGTCGAGAAGGTGTTTTCATCCATACTAATATTGTAAGTCTGTTTATGCTATTTGTTACATCACCACGGTTACATTAAGATCGTTCCGGGCTACTTACTTTGAAACCCGTGATCAACATATTTTCGTAAAAATAAAATTATTATATCACAACTTTTATAAAATAGAATCACCATAAACTGATTTCTGAACAATTCTAGGGACGCGGGGGCTCTGATATTTCATATCGTCACCATTAAATGACCAACAGAATAAGGCATTTCTTTTAATTGGCAACTTTATATTCGTGTATTTGCCAGTAAGTTGTTTAAGTCAATGTTCGTTACAGACGAATTATTGACTAGGAATTACTTGAACAAAATATAAAAAAAAAAATTGGCTTGGCTTAAAAAAAAATTGGCTTGGCTAAAAATAATTTTAGATTATTAGAACCAGGTTTTTTTTATAGTTTATAAGATATTTATAATTATTTTGTAATCTGATTGGTTACAAAATAATTATAAATATTCTTAAGATCACATCTAGCGAATGTGTACTCGTATATTCTTTAGGGTTCCGTCCTTCATAATTATCATAGTGCGTTTATAATGCGAAAGGCGAAGCCGCAGCGAACTTATAATTAATATATTGTGTGCATACAAACACAATAAATATTTCAATAATGTTATCCGTTAACTTAAGAGTATGTTTAAATAAAGGCGGGAACAATTAGTTAGCTTTTTCTCGAAATAATAATTTTGAATATCTTTCTCGTTATATTTTGGTTAGATGTTAATTGATAGTAAAATTCTGTTTAAAATAGATAGTAATACTCATTAAAACATATACTTTAACGCTGATAAAGCCAGATCATGTACGAAATTCAGATATTCACAGTGTTTATTAAATTTACTAAATTAGCAAAAAAAATTGCTAATCTAGTTAAATAATATTAAAATTGTATGATATATGCTACTTTTAACTTTTTTTTCGATAAGCTTTATTTAAGCAATATATAAATAAGACTTGAAAAAGATAATAATAAAAAAATTGTTTGACCAAAGTAATAAAAAAAACATAAGGTCCTGTTACGCTACAAAATTATGGCATACTCGTATATTCCACTTGTGTTCATTTTTTCTGGTAAACCAAACTGTAAATGTGTATATACTTTTAATCGTAAAACATCTAAAAAATATTCATTGGCACTAGACACCTTCCTGTACAGATATTCTATACATATATATGTTTGCTCATGTAGGTATGCGTATGTAGGTATACACGAGTAATAGAAATACGTCATAGTGTAAAAAATACATTATCGATATAAAAAATCAAAACTTGAGTCATGTCTTGAGTACAGACAATATAAAACGATTTTATGTTGGCATGGTTGGTCTTCACATCGGTATTCGTATTCGTATTCAGTATATTTGGCGAACAATTACAATGTATGACAAATACTAAACGTTTGTGCACGTATGTCTATGTGGTGCTTGTATTTTTATGTTCGCTTTTTTCAATACTTTTGCCGAATACAGCAAACACCGAATAACGATTACAATTAGCGGTGTGAATCAATCAATCGAATATCCTTAAAGCACTTCTTGCTATTTTTGATGGAGTCTTTTAAGCTCTATCAAAAATGGCTATTTAGGCTATGGAAAGCAATTTTCATTATATCAATTAATATTTCCAAATCTCCGTCGTTTTATGTCGGTATTTGTAGTTTTGAGAACAGGAACGTAATCTTCGTTTCGTATTCGTCATTAGTTATTAGAAAACCAGTTCCAGCATTAGGGTTAGTCCTATAAGGAACTTATGGTTTTTTTTCTCTTCTCGTTTTCTTTTTGGAAATAAATTTCAGTGAAAGTGTATTCATTTTTGCCTCCGCTGTCTGATAATTTCCGTCAAATTATATGTATTTCCGATGCCACTATAACAATAAATACTAAAAAAATATATTATAATATAAAAGGGATTATTATTAACCCATATCACAAACATAATGTTTTGGTCGATCTTTGTTAGGGTCTCTCTAAATATTCACAGAATATTAATTTATGTATAAACTTTAAAAAAATATATAAAATTAAAAATTAAAAATACCGTTTGCCGGGTCAGCTAGTATTTAACAAATATATATAATATGGAGCGTGTAATAAAGAGACCCAAAATTAAAAAAGTAGATTAATTCTATTGAGCTTGTTGAAATGTATGAGCTATCTGGAGCGTCTGTACTGTCCGCACGTAATTATTTACTCAGATGATAGGAAAGCTGAGTGAGATCGTTGTATATAACTATATAACGATAACTTGTATTCTACAGACTCGCCACCCAGCACTAGATAGCCCACTTGCGAAATATTTGCCTGCTGTAATCCAAATAAAAAAAGGGCTCAGTTGTTCGAATAAGATCATAAAGCTTTAATTATCTCTTAATTTTATAGAATTTAGGTTGCGCCGAATGATACATCACAGTACTGACTAGGCACTCCTGAAATACCGACGTTGATCTTGAAGTCATAGATGTAATACGATTTTTAAATTTTGATTTAAATGCCACGTATCCGTTGGCTCTGAACAAATAATTATGTTCTACGGACTACTGTGGTATTTAGATCTAAGAGGTCTCCATTTATAAATTAACTTATTCTGGCACAAAAGTGTATGTATATACATTTGGACTTAATAGTGCGAAGTGTGCCTCCTGAGTCCATGATTAAAGTTATCATATATGTAGTTCACGTCCATGTTTACTTTATAAGAGCCACAATAACAGCTAACATTATCATAGTTTACTCGTACTTAATACCAAAAAGATAAAATGTCTTAAATATGCATCTGCTTGTATGTACTATGGCCGGAACCCAAGTACCTATTTACAAACATTATAGAACATACCTATTAAAATTATTCATTTTGGCGTAGAAGATGTGGCTTTTGCAATTCACTCCCGTATGATGAAATAGTAAAACCTCTTTTTTTCAATTGTACGCAACAGATGAATGTTATTTACAAAGCAATTTAATAAATATGTATATTATTTTATTTATAGATTTTTTATTTATATAGACAATAGTAACATACAAGTTTTCCGCATGTGCACTCACACCTCCGCAGGAAACGACGACATACAGCCGTAGTGTCTTCACTTTACGATTTGAAATAATTTGAATACAATTCATTGAGTAATTACTGCCTTCTTCGACAGACACCCATGAAAAAAATATGCTTGCCAACATTTTTGCTATCCATAAAGTGAAGTAATAGAGAACAACAGCCTTAATTCAATTTCAAATACTATATCTATTAATTTAATATACCATATAATATTTAAAATACCTATGGTATTTGTCTTAATTATTAATACCTTATTAAAAAGATTTCAATAGTGCAAGCTAATTATAGGAACTACGTACGTGTGATTGGTGCAATAGTTACTTTGTTTATCGTGCCTTAATTAATAATTAGTAAATTGTTAACATTAGGTTTTATTTTATTTTAGGACGTGAACCAATGATGAGATTTATAGTTTTTTTTGTCTGAATATTTGGTGGTCGTCTGCACCTATGTACCTATTTGACCAAGCCTTTTATGCGAGTAGGTATAGATAATATCTCATATGGATATAATCGTATGCACATGAATAATAACTGTCCACAGGTAATTTTTTTTTGTTGTGATATGAATAAAAGTTTTGTTATATTATTTAGCCAATCATTGCAGTTATTTTATCATTCAGCGTGTATATTATACTTATTAAAAAAAATGTTAGTTCGTAATTCATTATGTAGTACAAATGTTTCCAGTGCCAATGAATTGTTTTAACTTAGGAAAATATTTGATAAACAGAATATCAATTCTCGTAATACTTCAAACCGGCACTAGCGCTTAGTGTGGGGTTCACCAAATGTGACTAAACAGACGATTACAGAACCGCCCAGATAAAACTCTACTTACTTAGGTTTGATATCTACTAAATTTCAGTTCCTTTTTGCCAATCACTAAATATGTCTGACTGTCAAGAGAAGAGTCAAACTGTTAAGAGATTGCATAAGGCCGCCGATTTTTCGCTCTTTATGTTTGTCGTGTTTTTCCTTGTTTTTAACCCCCGTTGCAAAAGAGACGATGCTTTAAGTTTGACCTGTCTTTGTGTTCGTCTGTGGCATCGGTCCTCCCGAACGGTAGATCCGATTTGAATTAAGTTTTTGTTTGTTTGAATTTTATTTGAGGTGTGTTGGTCGGGAGTTATCGGTTAGATAGTCACCGCTATATGGCGGGTTATATGTATTTACACAACTTCATCAATATGAGTATCAATTGAGAGGGAATGAAAAAAGGGTAAGTTAAATACAAATTCAAGATGACCTCGCAAATCAGAGGTTTTCTTAATTGTTCAGTTATACCTACTTGTGTTAATTTACGTGTGAAAAAGTGAAAATGAATTATCTAATCTTGCGTTCTAAAATTTGGCAAACTCCACCCTAAGTACGAGTAAGATCTTGTTAACACTTACATGCAATAAAATATATACTTAAGTGTATGGAATTATCGGAACCCTATCCTGCAAATAATGTGCCTAATATAAAATAAAAGAGCCATAAAATATAATACATAACATAAACTGTTGTACAGACATTAAAAAAATAGAAGTTAAAAAATCTTGTATAAAATAACAGCCTAACTATATCACGATTAATTCGCTCATCAATTCAAAAAAATTACATTAAGTATGACACGCACGACGTTTAAAATCTTTTGAAATTTAAGTTTTATTTTATAAGAACAGAGATTCAGCGGCAAAAAACGTTTTTTTTTCGCGTTTCAAGCTCTGAATCTGATCGGTAAAACTTCAAATTGATGAACATAGTTTAAGCTAACTGTAGCCTTTTTAATGGTTCTGTGATACCTAATGCTGTGCATGGAGTGATCTTTGTCAATTCAGACTTGTTCGGCAATTACAGTAATTTCAGTCAAAATACTAATAATATGACAAAATAGCAATAGATTCCAACAATAAATAAACAATTATCTAACATGATAGATTACAACGTTACACAATATAGCTGCCTAGTTGGTTTTGATGTTTTATACCACAAATGTCAACGTCTTACACCTCTTAGAGGTTAATTATATTCACTAATTAGTATTGTGTAAGTTGGCATAAGAATAGTAGGTACGTCGCTCCCACCGGGTCCAGCTGGCTGTATAAGATAAGATGGGCCGGCCGACGTCAGCCGCGGATCACAAGTGTTTCGCCGTATTTCATAGGCCGAGTGAATATAACAAAATATAAAAAACTAATTGAGTATAAGTAACTATATGTACAAAATAATTTCTCTTATTTATTTTACAACCCTTGTCATACTAAGGAATGGCGTAACTTAACGTTTGTATAATAAATATGTAAATAAATAAATATATCAACAGAACATCGTAAAAGTTAATCTTTTTTTAGTCAAATGAAGTAGTATCACTCTAAATCATGTATGTATAATTTCTAATGACTAAGAATGTTGACTACCAGTCTCACATTTTAGTTTAATAAGTGCTAGAAGGTACGAAATATTTGGAAATTAAATGAGCTGCATAGAAGTTTGAGTCAGGACGAAACCGGGTCGTATCACTTCCTTCGATTGAACACGCACCAGCACGTTTCTCGTTCGCAGTCGGATACCTTACACTACACTTTTAGTGGTCATGTTTGGGCGTATGCTGCACCACTACTTGATATGTTTCAATACGTTCTACGCACGAGCAATATTGACCGGTTGCCGAATATCTGAGTGAGTTCGCAGCATGCACTGTTTGTGTTGTAATTGGTTCGTTGGAGAGAGTGCAGTTCGTGGTGGTAGCCGAGCGCCACCTAGCGGCCGCGCGCCCACCGGAGCAGCGCGTCCGCCAGCACGTCCAGGTGTGCCTTCGTCTGGAACACATTTACATCGGTGAATGTTTCACATTTATTTTATGTTAGTCGCGACTTCACAGGCTAAAAGATTATGTTACAATTGTAAGCAGTCAGTTCACTTTTCACAATGCCTACGAACCGACGCACGAGTAGCTTTCTACCAATATTAAAGCTTGAACTTTCTTTTGTAACAAGTTAATTCGTGCACACATTCGGAAATTTCTCGTTCAATTATTGGATTCAGCTATAAAAATTTTGCTAAATTAAGACAAATAGATTTTTTTAACAAAGTCATGAAGCTACTTCAGTACTAAGCATTTCTAGTTTTTCTCTAGTCTACATTGGTAGTTATCCGACTTACAGAAGAGCCAGGATATAAATACGACTCTGTCTTTTGGCGATTAATGCCAAAACTCAGTGTCATTTACTTTTAGAGTTATTTTGCCTCCAAGTTTGCAAAAGTATTTTCAACGTAATTGCTGGGAAAAAGGCGAGATACATATGAGGATATATGTCGTCACTTGATCATATACATATTTATGTAAGATCGAATATCTCTGTTTGATAGACACAGTTCAATGATCGCCGAGATTTGTATTGCAATGCAAAACATTTTGTTTGGAAAGGAACGGCGTGGTGCTTACCATTAGGTTTGCCACTTTTTAGCATACGAACAAAAATACCCTTCCAGAAAACAAACGGGTCACAATAAGTTAGACGAGCTGTGACACTTCACGATGGTACTGTCGGCAGTGAATGGTAGATGGATTCGAGACGTTCAATATCGATGAGTTTTAGGTCCTAATTTGTATATCCAACTAGCTGCGCCCCGCTGTATACTTGCGTAAATCTCAAAACATAGTAGCCTATGAGATAATTCGGAGTCAATTCCAAATTTCATACAGATCGGTTTAGTAGTTTGAGCGTGACAAAGTAACAAAAATACACACTAATAACTTTCGCCTTTATATTAGATTATTGGTAAACAAAACCTATTTTAATAATCATAACGTTTGATAGGTAGCATGATAGATCAGGACATGCTGAGTATTCATTGCGATAAAGATTTTAATATGAATTTACAGTAATACCTTGGTTTTGTCTACCAGTTAAGTGAAGCAGAGTGTTGTTTACTAACCGTTTTGTAGAACATGCATGCTTGTCGGTCTTCGTCCTCACCGCTGGGGCAGTCGATGAAGCCGTCGCAGAGTACATGGTCGTCTATGCAGCGGTACCGGCCCTGCCGGTCTGGTGTCGGACACGCGAACCGCTCCATCCCGTCCGTGGCAGGAGGACACTCTGCAACAACGGGATACAACACGCTCATCAATTGCATATTATTTTATTAGTAGAAGCTGTCCGGAGAACTAGCTTCTACCAATAAATAGTAGTATACCGGAATTACTTTCTCGGTTTGAGGTTTAGGTGATATCACTTGAAAATGAGATGTAAGGCCAAAAGGAAGAGAGAGCCAAAAGAAGTCTTCTCCCTGCGTGACTGCAAAACTTTAAGAATAATATGGGATATACGAGTAAGTGTACCATCTACGTTGTATGTACATATGTATTGTTTTACGGATGTATGTACTCGTATATACTCTATATAACAATTTTGACAAGGTAGTCATAATAAATAGGTGAATACAAACTAAACAAACCATTACTTAAACAATTTAATCACTCAAAAGCAAAATAGTTTAAAGGCCTTTGCTTAATTATTACTTGCTCGTATCTATAATAAACAATACACTTCGAAAACGTGAAACGAATCGTGGTCAATACACGAGTAAAAGTCTCCAAATATAGCTCACCTACGGCTACGTAATTAAATAGAATCCTTTCAGGAGTGAAACGTATTTATTATTGCTCGTGAATAATTTACAAGCTAGGCACGTAACGATCGTATGTGCGTGTAAGGATGGCCGCGGACACACGTCGATGTCGTAGCAGAGACCGATGTAATGATGGCTCGTTTATTTATACGGCTATATATTCCGATGCTATTTTGGGTAAGCCATTAAGGCTTTTGGTTTAGTGTAAATTGCTAAAAGACAAATGATATCGAGTTTCGGTGTATCTTTTTAAGTACTTTATAATATACTACGTAACTTTATAGTTTCCGTGCATTTAAAGATTCACTTACCTTTATAATTTAGGTACCTACTAGTTTGTATATAGGTTAACACATGATATTGAAAAACATATACGATTGAAACCTACTTACATGTCTAAAACTTTGAACTACATAAATGCAATATCGATTCCCCCAAATCTTGAAGGCAATATCGAAGTTTTATAGCTACAGTGTGACGGTGGGCCAGCCAGTGAGCGTCTATTTTTAGACGTCAGGGAAAGCGGGCCCTCTCCGTTGCGCGCTTTCTATAGTACCTATACCACCACACACCTATACTAAGCCTATCTATTCACTTAGTGGGGAAGCGGCGACGCCTTGTGCATTCTTAAGTAGAAATCGGTATCATTCAGGTAAACTTAAGCCTTATTAACAAAAATATTTGTTGTTTTGATACGATCTTTACTTACTTACGAAGCTTTATCTACTTAATAATTTAAAAAAAAATACATATGACATATTTTCTTCTTTCAGAGTAACAGAAATATTCACGACTATCGATCGTGAAAATTTATATAAAAGTTCAGATACTATTGATAGCTTCAGTAGCTGGGAACTATTTGATCGGTCTTATTTATTATTTTTGTTTCTCATTCTATCATATTTGCTTTAAATATGCCAACATTGGATTCAAACTTCAATTGTAATCAACCCTGGGTAGGGTGACACGTTAAATTGGTCCCGGCTGTTAGTTTTAGTACTAGCAGTCGTCAAGCCAAGTGAGATAGCTTCCTTCGGATGGCTTTAAAACTTTCGACTCCAGATCTATGATCTAATCTCTAAGATTGATTGAAATGAAAGTTTGAGTTTTGAATAATCTTATGTCTAAGATTGATTGATATGAAAGTTTGAGACCTCACATATTTTGATCGATACAGCGTCAATTGAGCAGTCTAGCTTTTTCCTTGCAAACCTGCTTAAATATTAATTACGATAATCAGCCTATTAAAAAATACAATTTTAATTAAACATATGTAAACTTTAATATTAATATTCTACAAGCGGTGTTAAAAATAAATTTAAACATAGTTTAGGAATAATATTTACAAAGCATAGTTAAAACGAAAATTTTGTAAACTAAAAAAAATAACAAAACAAAAATTTTAAAGGCAAAATTAAGCCACCCGCCCAAACGTGCCCATCAGCCTTGCCGCATTGCCTATTGCAAGGGAAAATATACAAATTGCCTTTCAATATATTTAATTAACAATAATAATGCTCCCTGAAAAACTCCTACACCAAGTCTCATGTTGACAGAAGATCGTGAATATTTATGTATTTTAGCTTTTACACGACACTCAGTGGTTTCGCCCACATTTGGGTAAGAATAAGAAAGGTTAACATAATATCACAGGTAATTAGAAATTCTCCATAATCTACACGAAACAGAATTTTAATTTGCTTTGTAAATAAATTGCATGCCAAATGTTTAAGTAGGTATATTCATAAATTACAAAATTTTAAAATAACTTAATAAAACATTGGACGTAATAATCAAATATTTCCTAAAATAATTGTCTGTATGAAACACACCTCCATAAACTAGCTCGTTCGTAAGGAGTAACCTTATGGTATCTACTTCTGCTCTTTATGCAATACTACAGTCCCACCATTTCTGTCACAGTGAGCTTAGAAGGGATTAAAAAATATCCTTTCTAAGCTTGTGTAAAAACGAAGGAAATGAATCATAAATTATTAATTATCTTAATCATAACAATATTTTAATAAAATTATAGGTATTTTAAATCTGAGCGGTTATTAAATAATATAAAAAATACATGCAACATCTTTTGAGGATACATTAAAGATGCTCCCATAAAACAAACGTGTTTTTTCGCCATTTTGTGTAGAAAATGATTCGGAACCTTTTATGCGTGAGTTCGCCTCGCCATTGGCCAATAAACAAAAATAAAAATATAATTGTTATTTAATTTATTTCCCACGGTACTCCTGGTATACCTAGTTGAACAAAGGTTGACCGTTTTGAAAAATAAATTTCCCACCGTACACCCAGGTGGCAGCAAGAGGAGAGCAATAGAAAAAAAAACTCCTATTTGTCAATTTTGAAGAAATATCTGTCATATCACTTAAGTTAATGAGTCTATAATTAGGTGTAGGTATTGCTTTTCCCCTAATGAGGAAAACGCGAAGCAATTCTAAATATAAATGTGAGTACGCTGACAGACGCTCATAGCGACTCGACGGTTACCTACCGCTCAAAATTGTATCAATCTAGTGGTAATAAAAGTAAATTACAAAAAAACACAAATAAATAAATATTAAGACACATTTCACACACGGCTGGTTAACCCCATACTGAACCATTTCTAGTTCGTATTATGCTATACTGCTATATTGCTAACACATATATATACTACATACATATATGCTACATATTTTATATAGATACATATTTAACAAAGGGTCATCAGACCAGCAACGTGAGGCTTGAATAGTTGAATAGTTTCAGAATATGCCTACTTGAAAAACAATGCGCCCCTATAAAATATGACGATGTCCGCAAACATCAGATCAGATCAGATCCTTAAATATGTACTTCAAATAGGACCAACAGAGATACAGGTAGCTAAATAATCAACGATGATGCATTAAAAAAATCTACAAAAACTTCGATGAATTGAGAACCTTTGAACCTTTTATTGTTATAGTACTTTTTCGGCTTTTCATTTCTTCGGAAAGTTCGTTTTTGATCACTTGATGCGTGCCTAATAGTTTAAAAAATAACGTATAGTATAAATAAATCATAAACATAGCGCACTTAACATCATTATATTTTACATATGAGTACATAATTTATCTAATAAAGCCCCGATGAAAGCGATGTACCATTAAAAAGCTTTTAACGAATTTTATTTTAGCAAAATAAAAGTGCTCTTTACGTTTATATGCTACAAGTTGATCACTAAGCTGTTTCAACTTCAAACCTACAAAGAGTATAAGTTCAAAAACTTAGACCAACCTTCAGTACATTTCACGACGCAAATTAACTAGTAAATTTGCACACCAAACGTCTCTGGAATTTACATAGTAATGTAATTTACATACAAAGCCCTGACAAAAACAAAGTACTAACCATTAAAAAGCTTTTAACGAATTTTATTTAATTTGATTTCATTTCAGCAAAATAAAAGAGGCCTCTACAGTCTTTTTACTAATTACAGATTGGTCAACTGGGCGCGTAATCACACGCGTTAGCGGCTCTCTGCCCTAAGGTGGAGCACGCTTAGTCTAGAACAACTGGCTCTCAAGGAGGCCGGAGGAGGCCGGAACACCTAGCTAGGTGACAACAGATTTTAAAACTTGAAGGTACAGAAGAATGCCCTACCACCATGCTATGGTTTCTTCACGATGTTTAACTTCACCGAAAGCTCGAGCTTATTAGCGGGTCTCGAACTCACAAACTAAGGCAACCACACACCCGAATGAGCTGCATGTGTTTATATGCAGTTAGGATCTAATTGGAAAAAGTTGGGGCTTAATCTGCTTAAACGGAATTCAAACCAGCTTCAATGTATTATGAAATGCGAAAATAATATCAATCAACTTAGTCAATTATTATTGGGGATGGCGCACGACGGGTTCATAATCTTAAAAACATATATAAAAAGTCATGTTTGTTGTTCCTTATATATTTTTTTTACTTATATAAGTTTTTATTAAATTAATTATTTATTTATTTAAAGGTAATATAACTTAATACTCTAAGAATGTTTTAAGTGTCTACCAGTTAACACTTTTAAGATCGAGTAAAAAGGTCGGTTAAATGATCCCTCCATTTAGAGATGAGTTATTGGTGACAGGCGAACGGATGGTGGAGTTTATGAATAAGGTTCTTTACCACCACCTCCTTTATGAAGTTAAACAACCACCTATGAAGTTTCCTCGACTTTGGCGGAATATGTCTTTCAAATAGTACGCTTGGCATGAATAAGATGTAGGAAACTTTACAATGGTTTCATAGTCCCATTGTAATTAATAATTAAATTCAAAAATAAAATTATTTAAGATAGAAGTCTTGCTGTTTCTAAAATTCAGTATGCATACTCTGCAGGTCGCAAACTCTAAAATTACAATAACTATAGGTACTATAATATTTTAAAACTTTTAAGTGTTTTAAGTTTTAAGAAGATATGTCTCTATTAAGGCTATTTCGATCGATTTGTGCATGTGTTATTAAAATGTTTTTAGAAGCTTAGGGATGGTTTGGGCCCGCGGGAACCTGCGAGAATAGCAATTAAATACAAATTTAGTTTAAGGCCAAGCTTTCTCATAAAATTATTAACTTATTGTATTGGCAGTCTGTTATTTCAGCTAGTTACGGATAAAATGTTTATCAGTTTAATTGGATAAAAATCAGTTAGAATATAAACCTTGTATGAAAGTAACTTAATTTAAAGACTGGGTTGCACTACAACAACAATTCTGTTGTATTTTAGTTAGGGTTCCGTTAAACCACTTTGAGACTACCTATTGAAATTCAGTCGACCAGCTACGTGTTTTGTTTCTGAACTTGTCTATAGAAGATCAGTCGGTACACAAGGGCAAGACCTGCATATACTATACATACACTATATAATAATATACTATCTTAATATATATAAAGCTCGTGTCACAATGTTTGTCCTCAATGGACTCCTAAACCACTTAACCGATTATAATAAAATTTGCACACCATGTGCAGTTCGATCCAATTTGAGAGATAGCATAGTTTAAATCTCAAATTATAGTCGCAATTTTAATTTATTGCTAATTATTGTCTGTTATTATTTGACAATCACAATTATCTGTTAACTCCAAATGATTCTAAAAGATGTCGATACCTTTCGAATGGGTTGAGTAAGTAATCAATAGATGGCGCTGCTATGGTAAATCTACGAACGTGTCATATAAGCTACACTATCTATTTTTCATACCCCTAAGTGAGGCAAAACAACGTTTGCCAGGTCAGCTAGAATTTATTATAAGTTCTCCACCGCGTCTATAAGGGTGATTGCGATAAAATTAAATCTTCTGATTTTATTGAAAAGCTCCAGTTTCACTAAACGATTATTAAAAATTTAAAATAGACATGTGATCCATGTCTTTTATGTATTTTTAACCTACGTTTATAGTTTAAAAAATGTTTCTTTATTTCATAGCATTATTTTTCTCTAGATCTTACGCACTGCAGAGCTCGCGGTTATCCAACAAGAAACGTGGCTTAAGCGTGACTTAGCGCGCCAATGCTTCACTCAGACGACTTAAAATTTAAGGCCAGAGGATCGAACAAGTAAGTAATCTGGATCTTCAGGTGCTTAAGAAGTGACGCAAAGTAGCAAACTGGTGAGAAATATCACACGTCAACTCAGAAGCGAGCGTGTCACGTCTTCTCGTCGACTTCTTAGGTCGATGTACTGTATAGCTCGGGCAATATTATCACGTATTTTGAAAATGTCTTGAATGAAACTTTACACTAAATATTGTTAGCTTTTAAACTTTTGCTACCAATGATAGAGGTCGAAGAAATGTGTAACTTAGACTTATTTTAACAAACCGAAAGTATTATAATTCCCATTCAGCTTGATTTAAGTATTGGACTAAGGCGAATGTTGAAATTGTTTGAAGTACTACTACCCCACGCTTTAACACCGAGAGGTGCAGTTAATTGATATTTAGTTATTACCTTATAATACAGTATTTTTCATTCCGTCAGTAAACTGTGAAGGAGAGCACTAGCTGTGTTCCGATTTGATCGTTTTTACTTATTGGGCATAAGGATACAAAGTTGTGCCATCTGTACCATCAAAGTAAAAGTAAAAAAGTACTATTAACACAAAGGCGAAATTAGTACAGCTGTTTGACCATGAAACAGTTACAGATAAATACACTTCCACGCAAACATTCACCTTTATCTATTTGTCGGATGGGATTATAAGTATTCCTTAGAACTCAATACAAATAAAAAATACAAAATAAAATAGTTTTTGATTTTTATATTCACAAATGTTCTTGTCGTAAAAAGGAGCAGTCGATAAGATCACATCATTAAAAAGTTTTTAACAATTTGCTTTGAAATAAAATACTCACAAAGTGATTAAAAGAAATTAACGTGCAGTCGTCACGTCGACGTCTCGTCGCGGTGATTTTAATTTGATGAGAGAACCAACTTTACTAGGTATTCAAGTCTTTCGATTCTTATCGCTGATGAAAGTATCTGTCGTTATAACAACTATGACGAACAAGTTGGTTGTTCGTCATCACTCAAGTATTGTTATAAGCGCTTTATAAATAACTGTTCGTTGTATTCATCTACAATAGTACGAGTAGTATGAGAGATAAGGCCTTGTAGCAATGTTTGTGCCATGCGCTTTCTTTTAAATAAAAAACAATACATTTCAAGCAGACATAATTTGTTAAGGCAATGCAATTTTTTGTGAACCAGTCATTTGCATATTGATTAATTAGATTGGTACCAAAATGTAAATATTCTTAGGGTAGAATCGTATGTGAGTTAACCCGCGCTTATCATCGCCGCGACGTAGTACAGAGTTACTCTCTAATATATCCTAAATAATGTCGCGCGTCGCTTCACTAAGGATATTTACTGTGCCGTGTACAGTCAATACTGTTCTGCATTTCAACAAGGAAGCTTAGGCTACTTGACGATCGTTACCCACCAAGCTGCCGCCAGACGCGAGGAGTTGTCCCAGGGAGTGGCGTCGTGGATGAAAGGTATATACGTCCTATCTAAATTTAGCATTTTGCTTGTGAGAGTCAGAACTTGCATACAGTCCACTCATTTTGAATCGAACACATTGCCTTAAATTGCAAATTGTTTCGTGGAACTGAGTTCTGTGTTGGCGGTCTCATTTTTATTTGCGTATCGAGATAGTAATTCGCTATAGTCGAGTGAGTCACGATCGTAGCGACTTACCCGAACGGGTGGGCGTCAGGCGGAGGTTGCAGGACCATTAATCATACTACGGGTGCTTTATTGCTTCAATGGGGTGCTGATATAGAGCCGCGTTCAATGTAGCTCAATGGGGCAGACGTGCGCTCTGCCTCGGTGCGCCCGGTTATTGCGCCTTGTGGTTAACACTCTGATCACTTTTGTACAGTTTTATCACTTTACTGATTTCATACAAAAGATTAGAAGGTCATATACAAAAAGATATTGTAAAACAGTTGGTTTGGTAAGAGTAGTTTTTAAAAATATTGACATATATAAATAAAGATATAACGAGTTTAAATTAAAAAATGTGATAGTTACCGACCGACCTTTTCTGACGGTAGCTATCTTAAACCGATATTCACCAAATATATGTAGCTTTTTTTACACACCTTGTAAACAAAAAAACTTTTAGTTAATTATAGTACATCACTTCGGGTGCTACAATGCCACTCATCACACCACTCAAGTGTGTGGACAAATAAATAATTATTCTGTAATAACTTCAAGCGTCTAACTGTTATTAGAAAGAGAAAGAAGTTCAATTAATTAATTATTTTATTCTGTCCTAAAATATTTTTTGTTATAGTGGCAGCAGAAATAAATCATCTGTCTAAATATCAACTGTACAACTACTACTACGGTTCAAGAGATAGTCTGCTAACTGATGGAGAGACATACGGACAAATGGAGAGTAAAGTCTTAGTAATAGGGACTCGTTGAAACCAACCTAAAACAGTATCTAATATAATATAACTACCTGACTAAAAACACTATAATTGATCAGTTATCGAGCGGGATGAAAAATTTTTGAACTACTAAAATGGCCATAAAAATAAGGGTTGGTGATAAAAAAGTAAAAATTTAGGGTTGTATGTATTATTAATGCCACATTAAAAAAAAATAAAAACAAAATAAATTGTATAAAATAAAATAAGGGTGAAAATTCACAGACCATATAATACGCATATAAAATTTGGCAAAAAACAGTCAAGTTTCGGAGGAGTACGGTAACTAACACTATGCCATGGAAATTTCATATATAAGAAGAAGAAAAGAAGATTAGAAGATATAATCTAACTGAGTACGCTGTAAACAGTTACGCAAAGAGGAGAAACGTTAGTTTAAGACGTAGCGTAGATTATCTGGTACTTAGATTACTTAAGCTACAGGTGCCACTCAAAGCTTAATTCTCCAAAATTAGGCGTATGTAAATCTACAAACGCAAGTTCATAATACAATGCTTTACCAGTATTAGAGAGCGGTTCAAATTAACTTGCGTAGAATTAGATCCGAGCATAAAGTTCGTTTGGGGAAATACATGGTGGGGAACCTTAACCCAATCTTGTACATTGCCTGTATATTTGAATATGACAAAATTAGATCGATGGTTTTAAATCTCATCAAAATTTTGTATATTATTAGGCCAGCTATTTTTTTCAGGTACAGTTTGCAAAAAAGCTTTACATTCTAGTTCTGTTTTAAAGACTATCGCAATTTTGTGTAATAGTCTTTTACTATTTCAAATATAAAGTAGAAATATGTGAATATTTCGCAACTGGATGACATAATTTAAACAAAAGCATGCTATGTTCGACAACAACTTTAGATAAGAGGCGTTTATATCAATACGCTGGAGATGGGTAGTGTCCGATTCACCATCGATCGCCGCCGTACGTAGCACTAAATTATGTAAGTAGGTAGTTTCCGTACGGTCACTTAGGGATATTTATACCAGCCTCAGAGAGCGAACGATGGAGCTTATTTTAACTTAACCTGCACCCGCCCCTACCGTTGACATACTAACTGGTAACTAATTCTACTTATGAAAATAGTTCTACTCCCACGTTTCAAACTGAGGAGTATTAACCTGCACGCGTGCAAAGTTCACCCACATGTTAGATAAATCTGCTCATAGCGTAGAGAGCATACTTTTCTGTGCATGTGACCTTCGCTGCAACTCAAAAAAAATGTTAGAACTTATTAATTTTATTTTTACTCTTTAGGCACTTGGTGGCAGAATTTTCAACTTGAGGAGAACTTGCTAGTACAAGAAAATACCCTGCCTTGCTATATACATAGTATCCTGCAGATGTTTTCCTTCACCGAAAGCTCAAGCTCACTGGTGGAAATCGTACCTACGTCTTTCGGATTGTAAGGCGGCCGCATGCCCGACTGAACTGTCATCCCTTCATAATTCATCTTTTTACATTCACTATGATTGTATTATATAAGCACCATCGAAAGCGGTATAATTAGTCTTTTGAACGAGTATGTAAATGTGATTGCCCGAGCGTATTTGTAACATCAAACCTATTAGCATGATCATTAACGTCTCAGTCTAAGCGGTTTATTATTGTGATGTTCTTGAAAAAGCTTTGTCAGAATCGTTTTATTCGTATTTCTCTTTCTCGTTTCTTAGGTAAGCTGGTTAAGTGTTTTACTTAATTTTTAATATCGTTAATGGACCTTTCCTACGCAGTTTTTGAGCAAGACTTAAGTCCCTTAACATTAAAGTGCCCAACTATATTAAATATCCTATATGTATCAAGGGGTGTATTGTGTATATTGTATGTCGTATTCGTGATTACAGGTAAATCAAGAACATTTCTATGAGTTAATACGTTTATTGGCAACTTTATTCGAACCAGCATTTCATCATCATAAAGCAATGGAATGTTCTAAAACTTATGCCTTAATATTCATACGTTATAGAGGGTTAAGTGCTTAAGTTGACAGTGCAGTGAGTCGGCGCTGCGTGAAATTCGATGCCAAAAGTTGAAGATGCCAAACAATGGGCAATATGCCGCGGTGGCTCCGCCGCTGTATTTAGGTTCCGCCTATTCCGGCGGCGAACTCCCGCGCCGGAAGTCGTTCGCATACCGCCACCGCTAGCGGCTGCAAGCCTTCTGTCTCCCGGCTCTTACGCGCTCGCTTTATACACACATCCTAGATTGTGTTCACTGTCTATTGCGTAATGCTCGGCGATAGTACTACAGCTACAAATATAGTGTAAATATAACATAATCGGCTTATACAAAAGCTCAGGTATTCATGTCACAAATATTCATTAAAGTAAACCGAAATTGTAACAAATAAGTTGTTTACCTACACAGATGTAAATACGAGTATAAAAACAGTGTGTGTATCGTGATTGGGGTAGTTATTTTGCACATATCACGCAATATTTATTTTTGATTACGCGACAGATGATTTTTTAATAGTGTCATTTGTAATCAATATACATGTTTCTACGTCTTGTGCATAATTTGCTAGATGTAAACAAGTGATATTGTTGTGGTTTCCGGTGGAGCGTAATTACCTAGAAATAACTATTTCATCCTCTTCTTTTTTAAATGCTAGCTGGGTTTCCGCTTCACCGAAACCCACCTGAGATTAAACAGTACATGATCGAGTGTGTTTGCCTAGTTTTATTTAATAAAGCTATTACCAGGGATTTTGGTGAGGCTGTCCACAGGTTAAAACCTACTGTTTAGTTATACTGGTAAAAAAATAAAGACTTGAAGAAGAATGAAATGAAGAAGAATAAAAAAATTAAGAGCCCACTTGAAGTTAAAATACTTATCATTCATGATTCGTTGACACTTGAAGTTAAAATACTTATCATTCATAATTCTAAACCACATCGCTCGTAATAAAAAAAAATTACAACAAACTTGTAACTCTCACTTAAAAATGAATTGGCAGTTTAAAAGCGTAATTCGAGTAAGAGGGTCTTGAAATAGTAAACTTGGTTGCATCGAGCTAAAATAAAACTCACTAGAACGCGTTAAGTGTAAAACGTCGGTTGTTTTTTGGCTTGAATACAGTTGGACGTCGTTTTCACTTTTCCGTTTAGGGCCGCGGGAAACAGGGCAGTGCTCTGGCCAGGAATTATGCCAGTACCAAGCCTGGCCGCGAGCCAGAGTCACGCGCTCCTCAGCCTTCCTACACCACACTATTCCAACAGTCTCGGCGTCTTTCAAAAACCATTTAATCTGCTTTTTGCAACGATTCAAGAAAGCTTGTGGAACTTAAGTATATCCGTCTCAAATTGGAATCTATTCATTCGTTCCTCTAGATTAAATAATATTTTATTGCTCTGTTTTGTTTAAGCGCTGCTTTTTGTAGCAAGCACTGTTATTGTGCTAAAAGTATGTTTTCTCAATTAGCACGAAAACAGAGGCTTCAATAAAATACTGTGATTGAACACACATATGTATATTTATTTATACCAATAGTTTGTATTTGTAATGTATTAGTAATCGTGTACGATACTCGTAACCTAAAAAGAAATATTAACATACAATTGCTTGTTTCGCTATTACCGAGTACCTCGAGTAGTGATCGTGGTGCCGTAGATAAAAATAATAATAAAGATATTCAGTGACTTCGAGTAATAATTAGGATTAATCTATTTAATTTGTTCGATAAACTGTACTAGAATAATAAGAGTATTTTTAATTAGTTAGAAGTTACACAGTCTTGTATGCAGAAGTTGTATTAAAGTTGGAGAAGTAGGTCGGTAAGTCTCCAGATGGACTAGGGGCAAGTGATGTTCAAATGATTGAAATAGGCTGAGAATATACTCTGTGGCGTATTAGGGAGGAGGCCTATACTCAGCCACGTGTGTACATATTACTATATGGTTTGAGCGTGTGTGTACCAAGCAGCTTTTTCTATAATAAAATAGGAATACTTTTAAGAGCAGTTATTTTTAAAACAAATACGATACATTCAATTTATTATTAATTTGTATTAATACTTATTTATCTAACAATTACATGTCAAAATTATTCATATCAAAAACATTTAAAGTTAGGAAAACCCGCCCATGATCGTACCTGGTGCAAAGGTGCCCATAACACTGGCTGCGTTTCAACGCTGAATAGTAATGGCTATCCAAATACGATATATATAATACCGATATACATATATATCCTGTTCATATATAATAACCGATTGTATAGCTCAATATAAAAACGATCTGTTTGACTATCGTCAGTTTGTTATGTTGACACGGGCGGCGCGACTTATTCACTCAGTCACTTGGAGATCCAAGCGACCACGTAAAAAATACTTATTGTTATATTCCTAGAGGAGTTTCCCGAGTTCCAAGTAATAATCAACTGGACAAATGTTGGCCTCTAAACACGATTATCAGGGTCAAGTAAAAATACAATATCGTGTTTACTGTTTTCCAGTATAATATCATGTTTGTTTAGATGAATGACAGGATTAAAACCCAAATTGTCGGCTGACTTTTAAATTATCCGGTTAATTGAACAGATCGCGGCGATTTCAGCCAGTTTCGGTAGCGCTTAATTGGGACTTCAGGTTTAATCGTTGATCACCAGATACGCTTATAGCTCTGTGTACTAAAAATAAACTTTATGGATGCGTGCGTGAGAAGGCTTCGAATAACCCGAATAGCACAGAATGAGGTCATTTCCCTTTCGAAGCTATTCTTATTTTTTATTTTTACTTTGCAAGTAGGTTATCGTATACGCTTCTTGTGTAAACAACTTTAAAAGTGATATTAATGTTGTGGTTTTGGGAAATGAACAACCATTTGGTGAACTTGCTGTTTACGTCCAACACAAGTTTCTATCGCAGTCATTCGCGTTCTGAAATATTTAATATTTTACACCGATCACTGATTGTGCGCGTTTCAGTATTTTCTTAAGAAATGTTGTTTAGTCTAATATTTTTTAGTTTTGTAACTAAATGCGTGTAAACTACAACAAATATAGTTTTTATATTTTCAGACAACTGTCGTAGTTATATTGTCATCATAGTAAATCAATTTTTGCGACCAAATTTATATACCTAGCAAGTGAACTGTGCCATATCATGATAATTTCGTAGCTTCTTGTTTTCATTCACCGCTGCAAAACAGAGTTGCAGTTTTTGCCTTTCAAACACACAAATATTGCAAGTTAAATACAAGTTAGCAAAACGCTTAGAACACAGTATGTTGTTTACTGGAACGCTAAGCTTACTTTGTCCTAAAAGTGGAACGTCGTGACCAAAATAAACTATTTCCTTATTTTTATGGATCTGTAACTTACTCGTAGCTAGATGATAGGTACGGGTATTTCATTTTCATGTAATCTATGTTTATACTAGCTCACCTACTTGTCACTGTGTGATTGCTCCAGAATACTCTTTTTGAAAGAAAATGTAGAAGCCTGTAAGTATGGTTTAAAGATAAACTGAACATTAACGCCACTAAAATTATTAAATTCCTGATAAAAAGTATGATTTTGAAAGTTTGTATAGAAAACCAATTATGAGTCACGTATATATAGTATTCATAGTTATCTTGTTTAGTGTTGAGAATGGGCACCGGCACGGAATCAATACACGTTTGACATTTTCAGTGGGAGTAATTGGCAGTAAGTGTTCGAAACATAGTCAGAGAGCAGGTTTAATTTTGTCTCACAGTTTATTTAGTACTATTTTATAGGGCTTGCGAACAAATCTTCTTCTTCTTCGCATGAGCTAATACAAGAAGCCAAGTTCTGATGTCGAAAGTGTTTAAGCCGCCCGAAGGTCTCTGATTTGACTTAGCGAATGTTAGTACTAAGAATAACAACTAAGACCTACAATTTAACGTGTCACTCGACCCACGGTAGGTAGCGCTCAGATGAAAATACCACTTTTTAAGTTATAGTTTTGTGCATGGTCATCAAAAGATTATCCACATCGATCGTTGCTTAACTTTGGTCATCGTTTCAGAGTACCTTTGTTAGCCGAGCTACAGGCGCTACAAATTTTCGGCATATGGCAAAAAAAAAAGCGAGAATAGTTAAAATACTCACAAAGAGTAGAAAGGTCTGATGCAATATTGTAAGAGTAAATTTGTAAAGTATAAAATAAGTATATCTTATTTTATACTTTACATATACGTTATGATAATTATGTTTTTCATAACGACTGATCGGTCGTTGCACTTATGAACTTCACGATACTAAAATATCTGGTTATAGCGGAATTTAGATTTTTCCACGGGAATGCATAACTGTCAGTAGTGTAAGTGGAATGTACAGAGAGGAGAGTGGGCTAGCACCTGCGCGGGATGCACCGCGTGCAGCCGCCGCGCGCCGCCAGCCAGTCTGGCGCCGCCCGCGCCTCCCCACCACCCCCCTCACCACTCCTACGCGACCGTTTGTTTTCAGCTTTGATTGATAATTTGTTATTGGAGTGCGTATAACGTTTTCAAAAATACTAAGCTCTTCATTCAATTATATGTCCCAAGTGAAAAAATGTACTGACTGGTAACAAAACTGTTCCTTAAAAAATTATAATGTATTAACGCGATAAGGCCACCAATTCTGGGAATTTTTTTTTTAAAAGGTTTAATTTTTGCGTCCAAAAAAAGAATTATCTTACTCTATAATTAAACAGATTTTTAGAAATTGTATAGCGCATAAATATACAAACAAGAGGCCTTGTTAATCATCAATCTTAGCATTTTTACACTCTGTAATTAACACATTTGCATTTTTTTACGTCACGTGGTTTATTTATGCACTTATATGAAGACTACATTTTAATTTTTTTTATTAACTTAAGGTTAAGTATTTTTTTTATTTATTTCTTTTTATTTATAGTTATTATTAAGTCCTATCGTCGTTCCAAAAAGTTTTCCTTAAAAGATTTTGAGCAACACCATATACTTTGGAAATGCTAAGCGGAACTTCAAACAACATTTTTAATTATCTGTAATACACTTCATTACAAAATGTTAAAGCTTAAATTACTATAAATCAATGTACTACTAAATTTTGTGGATTCCCTAACGATAGGTATCAAATTCCCGAGTCCCGGGAATTTCCCCGAACGGTGGAGATCACGAGAGAGTGAAAAAAATATATCGGAGTATTAACAATGTCGGTCTTAATATATTGGGCTCGACATATCGAAGAAACAATAATGTAATGAACTCTGAAACCACACGTCAATACTGCTTAAAACGATGACAAGACAATCTTGAATATACAGTTTTTTCGTTATAAATCATAAACGGTAAACAAAAAGAAAAAATAGCTTAAATAATGTGTTAAGAAAAAAATTGAATATATTAACTTATTTTGGTACCAATCAGACATAGATAAATAAGAAATAGAAGTAGTTTAAAAAATCTAAAAAAAAAACAATATTTGGGATTTCCCAAATAAAAATTGTGTTGTTTTAAATTGATAAATCTGACCCATGACAAAATAAATAAAGAGTTTCTTAGAGAGGTTCCCTAGGCGGTCTAAGCTGGTTTTTTCGATATTTTTTAACGTTTATTAGTAGAGTAGGTTCTCAGTTTTCTGTATTTTTTGTTCAGATGTATATTTTCAGAATAGTACCATTTTTAGGATTCTATACCCAAAATACCAACTACCTATATTACACTATTACTAAGACATATCCTTCCATCAGTCCGTCTGTCTCCAGGCTGCATCTTGTGAATCATGATATCTATAGAATTTCATAAACGATGTATTTCTGTTGCTATGACAACAAATACTATATTTCGAATAAAATCTATATTTAAGGTATTTAAGGTAGGTAGAGTGCACTTGGCCAATTATTAGAAAAATTTGATCTAAAGTTAGTTAGTGACAGTGTTGCAAAGACCTAAAACGCTGGCAGCATTTCCGCACTGTATTGCAAGAAATAATTGATAACTTGAGTACATTAAGCTATAAAAATAAATAAATAGTATCCATTACTAGCTCCTAAAGTACCAGTTCTTGTCTCCAGTGACGTCATTAACTTTCAAACTCAAACATATAAACAACTTTAAGTCGTAGGGCCCAATGGACCAAGCGTCTCGTCGCCAAGCGTATCAAAAATACATATAGTCGCAGCTAAAGACCGTAAATATTGACATATTGGCTATAAAATATTATCGATGTATCAAACAAAAATATCGATGTACCTTTTTTTCTACAACCCTACCGGACAAACCTCCGAGTTGGTAAGCCTAAAAGTTATTAAGAGAAATTATGTGCACCGCCATCATTAGTGGCGTTTCCTCTTTGCGTTTATTTTTGGAACTCGTCTAAGGATCGATTAACCTTGTTATTTTATCACAGAGGATTATGAATGGAAAAATGAGTCAGAATATTTCTGTTTTTAAGCAATTTGGAACAGGATTGTTTTACAATTGGGAACAGATTGACTATTTAGTGTTATATCTAAATATATTTTATTATTGATATTACAGACTGCAATTTTAAAATAATGTTTTAGCTTAGTATACAGATTCTACTATTTAATACATGGATGCATTGGTTAGTCTTGGCGGTTTGTGAATTGAAATGTGAATGGGGCTGTTCTCATTATTGAGCTAAAAGACGGCCATAATCATGTCTTGTCTTAACAAGTTAATGTATGTATATAATACATACATACATATAATATCTATGATCTGATAGCCATAGGAAAATTTTAACTAAATAAAATTATCTTAACGATATTGGACATGATTAGTTTGTTTTGTTGAGTCTTTTAGTGTTAGATGATATTCAGGGTCTAATCTGGAGTTAGAAGATTAACGAAATTTATTAACTAAACAAGATATTTTTTCCAGCATGGGCACGTTTCTTTTGTTCAATGAAACATCTAGGTACACTAAATATAATAAATGTATCGTGATTGTGCTCATATTAAAAGGTTATATTGATTTCTAGTGTAGGTATCTTTACTTATAAAAACGTATATTTTAAATGAAACCTACTGTTTAATAAAACATTTTTAATATTTATTGCTGTTTCAGTAAGAAGGTGACAGACGCCTACTTTATTTTCATAAAGTATAATTAATAATTTGCTTCTTATAATATTTGAATTCCTAAAAGGGACTAACATATGAAGCTGTTATCTGGAACCATGAATAAAGATACTTTCATTAAAATCAAGTAATGTGTTGGGATATGTCAAGTAGAGCGAAATATATTATTACAAAAAATTTAAGGTTTTTTCTCAAGACTAACGAATCTGCTATTACAAGTTTTTACACCATATATTTAAAGGAAAAGCGATATGTATAAGATAGGTATATGATGTCTACAACTTTGAAGACTGATTAATCATTTATGGCACATTTTATAAAAGGTAACATCAAAGGGACTTAATATAGATAAATCTCCCACCTTTTAAATAAAATTCGTAAGAAAAATATATTTATTAATACACATGTAGTATTAATACAAACAGACGTGCTGAAGATAATGAATACTGTGTCTGAACTAAATTGTATTAATGTAATTCATAACTGAAGGATTTAGGGCGGAAGGATATGATGAAATTGAAGGAATCCGTATGAGACTACAGAACAAAAAAGAAATAGTAATTTGTTCTTAAAGAAACCAAACAAAATCTATAAAGCTGACCAGCGGCAGAGTTGAAATGATAGAATTAACCTATGTATTTAAACAAACAATTAGTTAACCACTAACTCTGGATTATACTCTCAGTAATGCAAATAAGCTTGGACGTAGTTTCCACGATAGACACGTTTCAATGTGGTCGGTGCTATGCAAATGATATTAACACATGCTATTATATTTCTGTTTTACACGATTTTGTTAACTTGTGGTGAATGTGTAATTGTACGAGTTTGAATAGTCAATATGCAGAGCTTTTCTTGGAGTAACAAGTGGGATATCATATTAAGTTTGCATTTAATGTTATCCAGATTGCTTACCTTTTGTAGTACTGGCTACAAATAACATGGAGCTGGTTTTAAGATGGAACAAAATGTAAACTAAACAAAATAAGCTACGCAATATGTACTACAAAACTCATTTGTTTTGTAGTAGTCGATTTTTGCCATATAGGGTATTACGGAGTTGGAATATGGTTTTAGGAAATTCTAAACGTTTCTCCACTGTTTTATCGATAATAGGTACTTATAATTAATTATTATCTTATTGGTACAAGAATGTTGTCTACCAGAAACAGCTGGCTGGTAAACAAATTCCTTATTCGTATTAGAACTTGTTGTTTATATGCAATATATCATCTTAAAAACTTACTGTCCAGCGGTCACGGTTTATAAGATAATAATAATATAGCCTGGCAGTAGACTGACAGATAGCAGAGTCATAGTAATTGAGTTCCTTTTAGTACATTTCGGTTTTTTACTGGCGATTATGGCAACTTCGGACCAGAAAGGAACAGTTTAAGATGTGGGAGTTTCGCTTATTTCTTTAGTGACCTTTACAAGACATGCGTGGGATACAAAGGCTCCTGCAAGTCTACTGAAACCGAATTAGACGCCACATAGTTTCAACCTCGACAAAAATCAAACAATTGCTTCAAGACAATTATTACATATTTTTTGGTTTTTAGGTACGTAGGTAAGTAATGCATGTAGTGTGACATCAAAAAAAAAGTTGTATGACAAATACGGCACCATGAAGATGGAAGTAAATAGGTTTAATGATGCTTTGAAATCACATACCTAGTGCACGCGATGTTCTAAATTGAAATTTACTTTAACCACTAGGGGATAAAAACAGCTTTTGCGCTCAGATATCGGAATGTAAAAATACCATTTCTGAGGTAGGGGGATGAAAAGCGTATTTATTTCGCACAGTAAGTCAAGCTAATCCTGCACTTTGCTCTAACGGCTCATAAAATCAAGTTCAATTGCTGAAGCAGCAGCAGCATTTGAAGCAGAATCAGGACATATCCGTAAAAATATTACTCACTACCTCAGTTGGGTTTTTTTGTGTGTGAGAAAATTAAAAATGTAATTACAGAAAAGGAGAAATAATTGACTACTAGTCGTAGATCCGGGTTCACCGAGCTGATATTAACCAGTTCATTATATTTCATCCATCTGGATGTAAAGTATTTTAAATCTATTTTAATATGTCAATAAATAGGTTGACTAAAAACTCCTTATTATATTGACTAACCTATACTGTGGCTAGTCATTGTGACTAGTCATTAGTATAAGAATTAAAAAAAAAACTTAAACATGGCTTGGTGTGCTGGTTGCTAACCAAGTTTCTTAAAGAGCCAAAAAACGCGTGTATCTACTAACGCACAGTTGCACTCATGTATAAACAAAGTATATACATACGGACAGTTAAATATTTATTCCAGTGGATGCACAAACGCTTTGTTTGCTATAATGATATAGTACGTAGTATAATTTACTGTATTACTCCCACTTTTCCATAGAAGCACAAAGCGTAAGCAAACTGCAGGCATAAGAACTAAGTTTATTATTCGTTTAAGTTGCTAAGTTGAGCAAGCGAACTATAAATAGTTTTCACAAAGTCGCGTTTCTAACGGAAGTTTCCTGCAGATATGAAATAAAAGGTTTAATCTTCATCTGCGCTGTGATTTCTGTGTGCTCGTTCGAACTACCTATTCAAAGCCGCTTCTTGTTAAATTGTCACCGTTGGAACATCGTGATTTTATTCTTCTTTTTATATTCCATTTATTTTATTTGTTCTATGAATACATTTTTTTCATCTCACGACGATGCCCATTCTTTCAAACATGATTTGAATTGTTGGTTGAAATCGAAAGGAAATGGTAACTAAAAAAAAGCAATTGCTTTGAAATTGAAATTACGATGTCTTAATATAGCGGTGCCAAATAAATAATAAATTGACTTAGTACAACCAACAAAACTGTCTATTGATCACTGCCAAAATCAGTGCTTCAAATATAAAAACCCTTTCTTAGTTTTTCTTAAAATAATACTATGTTTTACAAAAAAAAAATACAAAATATAATCTAGGAAATTAATATGGTGTCACAGCTACAAGTTCTTTAAAAACGTCTTCTCATATCTACCTATCTAATATAAAAAAAAACATGTCACAATGTTATTTACCGCACCCCTTCGAAACGGCTTTTACCAAATTTTATATGCGTATTCAATAGGTCTGACAATCGGCTATTATATATTTTCCATAACCTTAAGTGATAAGGGTTGTTTACCCTTATTTTATTAATTGATATAATTTATAAGTCAAAACAACGTTTGTCGGGTCAGCTAGTTTGTCTATAACATGAAACAGAGGTGAAATAAGTTTTGTTTATTTATATTTATTAAGCTGTCTGACGTGACCAATATTATTATTCGTTTATTATTTAACGAATCATAAGCTTTTATCTGACTGAGATCTCTAGAACGGAAATGTAATCGATGAAGGAAAACATGTTAATATTGGTACGAGTATGAATCGGTAGAATTCTTGGAAGCAATGAAAGAGTAGAAGGGCATTTCTGTCCGATGTCTGATACAGGCCCTCTGGGATTTCTCGCCGGGGTAGCGTGGCCTCGCCGCCGGCGATCGTCTATTTAGTTCCGAACAAGCGACCAATCGCTTGAATGATAAACTGCTTCATAACTTTCATGTGAACACAATGGGCTCGGAAAATCTTTTATCTGTACAAAAAACAGAATGACTGATGCAAAGAACTAAATTTATTTCGAACAAATAAGTTACTGAGAGTCTAGGCTTAGTTAAGAACATACAGCGTGTACATTTTTAAATTTAGAAACACAGTTAGAAGTCGTTCTGTTTGGAATAAACAAAATAAATCTCTATTTCCTCTTTTCCCTGTGATATTTTATACTCGTGTTTATAAATAGTATTCGTATTGTGAGAAACATGAACATTAAAATGTGCATTATTATCTTGCCTTGCGGAGATGCGGCCGGTAACAAGTGGTCGCATGCAGCCGAGCTCTAGAGCTGTACAACACGCACATACCTACTACTAACATCAAATACGGTGGACTGTATTTTTACAAAAGGTTAACAATAATAGGTTGAGTGGCAACTATTTGAATTTTGATTTATGATTTATGGAAATTTGCGAAGAAGATATGCTTTTCCATACTTTTTGCCGTCGATCAACTTATTGTATCGAACAAATTTAAGTCATAAAACAAAAGTTGTTTGTCTATGCCAGCCAACCTTAAATATAATTATTCAAGTTTTCTTTGTAACGACGATTTGGACATGGACAACGGAATCGTATATTATTTTCTTAGGATTAAATTGATGGTAAATATAGTTAATTTGTTTTTTTTTTCCTATTGCAATAAATGTTGAAATACTATTAAAACTGCGAGACTTTAGTAGCAAGTGCTATATTTTCACTTGTTTACATTCTGGAGAAACTGTAAATTCTAACTACTACGTCAATAAACATGTGTGTATCTTCAAATCTTGTTTCGAAATTCAGCATGTAGGAATCAATGGATATTATTTTATTGCTAAAAACTTTAAAATAAGAATAAAGTAAAAGAAAACCAATTATGTACTTAGATAAAACTAATCTAAGAACTAATTTAAAAAGTTGAAAACGTTGTTGTTGTCAGCGTTTAATTATTAATTAATGAATCAGACAAGTAAAGAGGTAAATAATTAATTAGCTAAGCGTGAATCAGACTTGCCCATGAAGGGTTCTATTCCATTATCATAAAGTATAGTAAAATAACACTTCGTTTGTATGGGAAGCCGCGTAAACGTTACCGTAAGAGTCTCACTGTAACCGTTATTGACATAAAACAAAAAAATAAAAACGAAAATAAACATGATTGAAAAATACGACAATAAACAGTATTTGAGACCCCTTTTATATTTTGATTTCTTGAGTCTAAGTATTTTTTGTCATAGCGGCACAGGATTTCAGCTATTTAGCTAAAACTTACACGGTTTCTGAGATACAGCCTGATGACAGATAGACAGCGGAGGCTTAGTAATATGGTCCCGTTTCTAACTTTTTAGGTATGCCCTAAAAACGTACATATATTAAGCTAAAATTGTAATGAATGTAGCATAGTGTAGCTGTTGCTACGGCGTAGCATGCGCTAGCTAGATTACGTAGCTACGTAGTTAGCGTAGCTACGTAGCTACACCTAAGTATTTTTCGAGTGTCTATACATTAAATATTTTTCCAAAAAAATATAGAGAGCGATAAAAGAAGAGTAAAAGAAACCAAAAAACAATTTTTAGAATTTTTGAGTTTTTATCGTCTGCCTGTCTGTATGTCTGGTACGTTATATCTTCGAAATTACTTAAAGGATTTGAACGTGATCTTCACAGGTAGATTATATTTTAATAAGGATCACTGGCATATCTTTGTTTTGTCAAAATCGGTTAAAAAAAAACGAAAGTCAGTTGAAAATACTTCAAACACTTCAAAACTTTTAATACATAAGAATTAACTAATTAATTTTTAACTAATGTTATAAATGCGAAAATTTAAGTGTGTATGTATGTGTGTGAGTATGTTTGTTTGTAACTTTATTACGCTATAAACTTATTTCGATGAAATTTGGTAAAAACATAGCTTAGACTCTAGATTAACTAATTTCGATAAAATTTTGTACAAACATAGCTTAGACTGTAGATTAACGCAACGCTATACTTAAGCTCGGAGTAACACGGGTGACACCGCGGGGCGCAGCCATTAATAAAATAAAACAACAAAACAAATTCAAATGTTATAAAAATATTCGATTTTCTGACTCAACCATTTACCGACATGCTTTATTATGAATATTCGATTTTCTGACTCAACCATTTACCGGCAACTTTATTTTTCTAACGATATTTCGGGATATTTTTGAAAGGCTATCAAAATTATTTTGTTATTTAAATGATTCTGAATGAAAAACCATGTTTTCGGGAATTCAAATTTAGTATTTTAGCTTTGAGCTTGAAACTTACTTTAGTATTTTATTTTCTGAAGCTTACAAATATAAATAGGAGACTAAGAAATAAGCAAACAACGTTTTCACATTTCATGCTACTTGTGGTACATATAAATATAATGTACAGTAGTTTTATACTCACTAAATTATGAATATTAATGAATTTATAAAAAATATATATATATAAAATCAGTTCATTCCTCTGACTTACGATGTCACGGACACACAAACACAGAAAGGTCAAAATTATAGCACCCCATCGTTTTTGCCCCGGAGGTTAAAATAGTAAATCTGCATATACGAGTAGCGCTTGTGTCCGCGTCGGGGAAATGTCAAATGACAATTTAGAAACCCATGGTTCTTTTCCAAACCTTTTGCAATTAATAACTTGTGAGAAATTTGTACTCTTTTATGCGATAAATAAAAACATCGTTAGGAAACCCATACGATCCAAAGGACCTTAAAATCTGAAAATTAGTATCTTATAAGTTAAACAAATGTAATATAATATTTAAGGGTTATTCAAAATATAAAAGAAGCTTGCTAGCATCTACAAGATTATAAAGCGTAAAGCTGCGGTAACTTCTATTCCCAAGTCAACATTCGCGAGGTAATATATATGATGGCCAGCCCCTCATAATGAGGAGATATTTCATCGCTCGCGGCTGTATTGTGTTTCTCACAGAAACCATCCTTTTACCACGCTCTTAGTTTTCATAAAATATTGCAGGATTATTACAGATATAATCTCAGCTTTAGAAATATAATCTAATCTAATCTCTAATCTAATTGTGGCTAGTGAAAATCTCTGACGTTATAATATTTATTAAACAACATAAGTACAAATTGCATACTTTGCCGCCGCTTGTGCGCGATATAAGATCTCAACATTCGAATAAATAAATAAATATACGGTCAGAAAAAAGAAAATGTAACACAGAATGCTGAAATTATTTGGTAACTCGGTCATTGTTTCCTACTTACACCTAGACATCTGGGCAATAGGGCACGTAACTATACGAGTTATCGACACTCTCTAAGGTGGAGCATGCCTAGTCTGAGATAACTGGCTCTCAAGGAAGCTGCCTAAACATGTTGTTAGGTTCTAGGCAGAAGATGACAATAAAATTTTCGTATTGAATACTTGGTAAAAATAATATGATCTACGATTCGAAATCTTGGGACAAGCATTTTTGAGTAAAAAATAATGCTAAATATGATATTTTTGAAAAAACACTCAAATAAACAAAAAGCAGCTATTTCAAAGTTAAAGTGCCACGTGAGTCACATTAAAACTACGGAGGGAAAAATGTAAATCAATAGTTGTTAAAATGTTTCTATACATTGTTGGTGTATACTGAAATCTCCAATAAATGGTAATATGATATCACACTATTGTGTGAATACATCTGACAGGTGTATTAGTTATTTTCGTCCGCCGCGAACTGCCACATTGCTTTATGTTCTCTCAATAACAATGATAAGCTTCACGGAAAACTAACTGGGCCGTGAAGGTTAATTTCGTGTATGTTCGATATTTCTATTTTGTGTTATTATTTCAGATTTTCATGTTTTTTACCATTCGACGCCTAAAAACAAACATATTATTAGTGTAGTAAGTATGGTACCATTTTAATGACAGATTTTTAATAACTTTTGTACGAGTATATTTACCTTGAAATTTATAATATTGAAGTTTTTCAGTCACAAGCTTCGCATGGCGAGCGTAGCATCAAGTACCGTTGATGTCAAACTTCATATCGATTTCATTTTTGTTTGTTAAAAGTTTTCTGGTTTATACCTGCTTTGCACTATAGAAACGGTCGTTGTTATCGAACAATATAAAGATATGAAAGAAAACATTCTCATCAATCATCAAAGTTGCCAGACTTGGTAAACACACCGTGAACCTACGTAGCTCCGGAGTTCGATACCTCGCGTTGACGAAAATACGAACGCATGTACCAAAGGTAAATAGTTCGGTAAACAAGGAGACTCCCACGGAAAGTTAACGATAAGTGTACTGGTGCAATAATAGCTTGGTAGGAAAAGCACCAGGGGGTGGTGCGTGGTTCGATGTTGACGACCGTCCTGGGCTCGACATTCTCTTCACCATGATTTCCCCAACGCGTAATCTCTTCGCTATCAATAAACGGCTGCCTGTTTCGGTCGCCCACTGGCGAGTTATTGTAAGCACAGTTATTGTTGTGTACGCCAACAGATGTTATGTATTCTGTGCCGACAGTTGAGCTACACAATAGATGTTTTTTCAAGACTGTATAAGAAGATTGATAACCGTGATCTTTTGAATTGTAAATGAAAAGACGGCAACGATAGTTATTTCAGGAGGAGGTGTTTGAGGCGATGTGTGGCGGTAGCTGTGGTGTATGAAGGTGTATGTGGCGGTGAGTGCATGCCTGTGTGCGGGTGTGAATGACTGGGCTCGGGGTGCGGGCGGGTGCGGGGGCGCGGGGCGCGGGTCGCGCGGCCAGCGGGTGTATCGACGCGCGCGCCGCGCCTGCGCCGCGCCTCACCTGTTGCCGTGAGGCCGTGGAAAGATACTCTTTCAAATTAATGCGGACACCTGACACCAAAATAAAAGCAAAGTTTACACTACACGAAGAACATGAACAACTCACTTGGAGAAATGTTGCTGAAATATCATCTAGATTTAGAACAGGCGTACAAAGTTGTAGTCGCTTTTACTTGTCCCCGAACTTTAACTCGTATATCATAAGTTAAGATTTTACATGTGCCTCTAATTTTGGGTAGAGTATAAATAGACTATTAGACCAATACAAAAATGTAAATATATTTTTTTGCGCATCTGCTTAAATACTTTAGGTGAGTACTTTATTTTTCTCAATAAAATGTATTTTGCCCACTTTAATTACTGGGGCCAACGACTTAAAATGAAATATGGATAAAAATTAAATGGCTTAATAGTAAGTGATTATTGATAATTGGCAAAATAGTCATCATCATCATCAGACTATGCTCGTCCACTGCTGGACATATGCCTCTTTCAAGGCACACTAATATATGTACATACGAGTATATAGGGATAGAGCCAAGTGGTGTGGTAAAACAGTAATAAATATAAATTTTAAAAGACTGTTTCATTTAGTATTTAGCCTATCCAATTGGATGTATAGAGTATAATTATTACGAATAGCTACGAGTTTGTACCTGCCTATAGTTATAGTTTAGTTCGAATACAAATCAATTGCTTGAGTAAAACTGACAGGGCTTTGTTAACTTCAAGTCTTCATACATACTAAGATAATTTTGATTCAATTGCTCTCGTATATCTTGGGAATTTTTTATCCCACAATGCAAACACAAGGGACGATATAAGTTTCACGTTTATTTTGTGTGCGTGTGTTTATGTACTATGTGTGTATGTATGTGTGTGTGTGTGTGTATCTGTGGAATCGTTTTCCGTAACTGGTGAACTGCTTTTTGATTACGATTTTTTGTTGAAAGGTAAATTATTCGGTTGGTCATAATTATGATGCTATTTGAGCTGCATACAAAAATTCTGGAACAATTTTGTTTCAACGTTTGAGACGACAGCTGACAGTATAGTGTGGCAGAGGACGACTTGCTGTGCCGATACAAACTAGTGGAAAAAGATCGAAGAAGAAGAAGAAGACATTTCTTTTGTTTCGTTTAAAAATACTTACATGAACTCAATGTCCTTTAGTTAATTGATCATGAAGTTATTCTTTTAGGATTAGGAGGATCTTTTATGATCTTTGTTTGAATCATTTGTCTATGCCAACATTATAAAGAGGAAAAGTTTGATTGTTTGTTTTACGCGAATAGACTCCGAAACTACTGGACCAATATGAAAAATTATTTTACCTATAAGTAGCTACATTATCTCCGAGTAACATAGGCTATATTTTGTTTCTCTTTGCAACTTATAAGATTATTTTAGCGTCCGAGCGAAGCCGGATTTGTATTTGTATTTTGTATAACTAGCATCACGTCCCGGCTTCGCTCGGACATGTACGTTTACAGCTTCTTTGAACTAGCTCGGACACGAGCATTCCATTACACAGTTCCAAGAACAGCTCATTTACATTTCAGTTCTAAGCCAATTGTTGCGTGTGACGTGTTTACATTTCCATAACATTAGTCAACTTTCATTACTTTCCCTAAAGTAGTATAATTCTTTTAATTGATATGGCTGAATACTAAATAAGTTACAGTACAAGCTCGGAAATTGACCATGGTAGGTATACTCAAAAGTTTTCTTTTAACATTTTCTACCGAATTAATATTTGGTAAACGAAATATTGCATCAATAATCTTGAGGACGGATATATTTTGCCACATCGGGGAAATATCAATAACGTGTATTCAATCTGTCATAATTTTCTGTCATGTGAGTTGAACGACTGCTGTCGTGAGACATTTAACTGTATTAGAGCCTTTGACATACCAAGTAAAAATTATAAATTTTGAAAACATTTATTTCATTAAGATTTTCAAATTTATCATTGTATATGTAGGTACATATTCTACTAGTCAAGTACGTTTCATTTGATATTCTTATCTTCAGGTATCATCAAACATACTCGTAGTTAACCCCAGACAAACACACTTTTTAAACAAATAAAAATGAAATCGAAATCGGTTCATCCGTTCGGCTATAAGGATGCTGATTATTTGCGTCAGTGGTTAAAAAATCTAAGAAAAATTAAGAGAATAATACTAGCAATAATTAAATATTGCAGATTGCTGAAATCGATTCTCTAGGCCGACCAAAGAAGACGTGGATGGAGTGTGTGAATGAGGACATGAGAGTGAAAGGAGTGTGTGTAGAGACGACGGCTGATAGGGGAGAGTGGAAGAGGAAAATTTGCTGTGCCGACCCCACCTAGTGGGATAAGGCAAGGAAGAAGAAAAAAGCTGAAATCGATTCTCTAGTGTTTAATTGGAGTTACTCAGTTATTTAGGCTAATGGAATAACGTCACCACTGAGATTGCATTTATTAGCAAGGTTCGGTTGTTAACAGGTGTAGTGCTAAGCGGCTGTCGGAAGTCAGTAATGGACTTGTTGCTCATGACTGATGAACTCGGTCTTGGCATTCTGGTGTCCGGCCTGCGACCGCTCCTTGCTTTAATAAATTCCTTGTAAATTGCCGATTAATAGCACTGACCTTTAACTCTACGCCGATACTGCTAACTATGGATATTTACTTCAATTACCTACTTCTAATGTATTATTTCAAAGCTGATAGGTGAATATTTTTCTTAATCGCATAGTATTTCTATACAGTACCAACCATACAGTGAGACTAAGAATGAAAATGAATCTACCAAAACTTTATAATTATATTAATGTAGGATTATTCAGTCTGCTGGTATTAATTTCATTACTGAAAACTTAAATTTTCTCGGAATCTACCTACCTAAGGTCGAAGGGAGCTTAGATTACACCGAAATCAAAACGTCTAAAGGTGGGTGGCACCTGCTTTAATAGATTACATTTATGATAACTTATGGCTGATTAAATTTTCAGTTGGAAATTCAACCCAAAAAGGCGTGTTTAGAATTTAAAATTAAATTGAAATGAACGTGTGTAAAGAAAGGCGTTTTATTATAGGTGCTAACGAGCTCATTGAGTCGAAACGGCACTTGTCTATTCTTAGAGAAAAGTTTGTCGTAGACCGAGAATAAATATGGCAGCACTCATTGGTAAAGGACGCACGTCCTCGGCTCGGACGTGCTGCGTCGAGCCTCGTTGGAGACGAGCTCGCCCTTTCTGGGGAGTGAGTGGCCGCCTCATCATAGCTATTCATTATATTATGTAACCGGTGACAGCAAGTTGTTAGACTAGACTGAGCACAAAATAAATCGTACACAGCGTTGTTGTGAGTTCATATCCAAAAATATCAAGTAAGTACCTGTAAATCTGTTCGGCCAACAAATAAAACCATAAACTAAAAATAAAAAAAAACCCGGACACTATTTCTTGGATATAAAATTTATTTTATTATTCTATTAGTTAATTTGTGCCCATATTAAGGAAGTTGCGTAATATAATACATATGTAATGCGCCATTTTGTGGTGGTTGGCATTTGAGACAAATTTTCAACACACAGCTAAGAACACACCCGAATCATTCATACTAATAGCCTAATATAAAAAAATCGTAGTACTCCTTCATGCATATTTACCCTGAAACAGCGTATGCTAAGAAAATGTATGCACAGACGTATGAATAGATATTTATAGGGAAAGTTGTGTAACAGGATCCGCTAGACAATCTGACGCCCCATTCTTTTCAATGTCACATCTCTGTCTCTGAATCGACTTTTCAACAAAATAGTGTAGGTCTACTTAAACGTATATAACAGGGATGAATAAAAAAATTAACAACTCTCGACATATCATTTTGTGGTGGAGGCGATCGTTATATTGGATTTTAAATTTTATCGCATTTATCATAGTTAGATCCTTACATTCCATACTAATAGATAACCCCCTCTGGTTTGAAGAAAATGAGTGTCCGCCGTTTTTTTGATGGTGGCCATCTTAGACCGATTTTAAAATCTATGTTACACATTTACGCTCCAACGGCTGGACCGATTTTTATGAGATTTACTATGAAAATAGGTTTGATCATAGATTAACACATAGGCTACTTTTTATCCCAGGTTAACTTTTTGTTCCGGATTAACGCGGTTAACACCGCGGAGCGCAGCTAGTTTGCAAAGCCGAAGTACTCGTAGTGGTGCTAGTACTTGAATAAACCAAGCTTTCAAAAACGCTCAGTGATAAGTTCAATGACCTCAACGATAAGTTTGTATAATGTTAAGAGTTGTTAAGCTGTGAATGGTTGTGAGCAGTAAAGAGTGACAGGTTTCACCGAGTGACGGCGGGCAAATTACTCGGCAGACAAAGCTCTCGGCATTCCGGTCACACGCGGCGCAGTGGCTCGTTGCAATATTGCACCCGGAATTGCTCGCACTAAGAGGATTCCGTGCCACATTCTCACTAGCGTCGAGCGTGTCCAGTATGTTACGGGAACGTGGTGGGCTTTATCGGTTTTACGGCAGCCGCTACATCATTATTGTAGTTTATGTCACGGAGTTGTGGCTGGATTAGGTAAACGAGGTGCGTTTTACCAGTTAGGTATTTAAGCGGTTTATTGGCTAAGCGAGCGGTGAAAGTGGATTCTGCATTAACTGACCAATATTGCTTTTCTCTGCCTGTAAGGATGTACGTTGGTTCTCGCGTAGTGTTCGCAATTTCAAACCAATCTTGACAAAACTTGGTACTTTATTTTTAATCATCATAATTTCGTCATCAGCGATCGTGACAGCCGATCGTCATCATATTATACCATAACACCATATTCACAGAATATGTAACCAATAGTAAATTTTAGGGTTAGTTAAAAACGGAAACTTATTACCAAGCCCCCTCTGTCTATCAGTCACCAGACTATGAATATACTTGTATCTGTATGTACTATGTATCTTATAAACTATGATAGCTAGAAAGCTGAAATTTTCACAGCTAATACCGTTGCTGCTATAATAAAAATACTAAATAAAAAATAAGCAGGGGCGCGCGCATACGCAAAATATTAATAACGATTTTTTTATAGAATATTTATTAATTCATTATTATTACTGTTAAGGTTGAAAGTTTGCCCTGCCTACAATTAGTACCGAATTGTAAACTAGATGGCGCCACATGTAAAATTAGCTCGCGGTGACACTTGTTTTATCAAATCACATACCACTTTGTGCCGCTGCTTAATTTTCAGAATATAACTGCTCTGTACGTTATACAAGTTGTTTCATTTAATACATATAGATTTTGAGTCTCCCGAATTTGGCCTAAATTTTGTTCATGGTCCTTCGAGCCGGATGTGCGTAGCAGCGCTTCAAAGCACTAAAAACCAGTGGTGGTTTGCCTCTGAACGTTGTGCTCGTCGAGATCGATCTTTGGAGAAGATCGGGTTCCAGTTCGTCTCAGCGGCGTCACCATACCGGACAAGGGGAGAAGAGAGAGAGAGAGAGGATCCAGTTCTGACGTCAGCGAACGAGTGAATGACGTAACAACACTTCAGTGGCGGGAAAGTGCAACACTTCAAAATTGAAATAGTGGTTGGTTTACCAGTGCAAAAATCGTGAGTACATTTTGTGATAATTAATAAGTGTCAATAATTCATCTGTCATCAATCAACAACAGCCGAAGTGTCAAGTGTCAATCTTCAACTTAGAATAAATTTCAAGAAATTGGGACTTGTAAAATTTTCAAGAATCATATTGGACTTAGAAAAAATCACTTGGTGTCATAGACTTAGATTATTTTAATGCATGTTAGCCAGTAACTTAGAATAGTTTTGTTTAAAACGTTCAGACGGGGAATCCATGCCCAATTTTGCTTAGAACTATTTAAACTTTTAAACACTTAGAAAAATGGCAGCTTTGATCAAATGTCTATTGAATTCCCAAAAGATTATAGAGAAAGGATATGAAAATTATAAAAAGTCCCCTAAGGAGAGGTTAGCCAAAGAAGCGTATTTGCAAACCCGGCTTGATACTTTAGAAAAACAATGGAACATTGTTAACGAAAATCATTTTAAGTTAATAGCTGATGCTAACGAAGCTATTTTACATCATGATTACTTCGAGAACTCTGTATATGAAGAAATAGAAGAATGCTATATTAGTTACAAATCCGATATTTTAGATGGTTTATCTTCTGTTTCTAAAGTAAAACCCGCTGCCACGAATGATGTAGCTAGAGGCGATTGTAATGTTCGTTTACCAAAAATTACAATTCCAACTTTTTCCGGTCAATATGCAGAGTGGCCCACATTTCGTGATCTTTACATGTCTTTGATCCACAAAAACGATTCGATAGACGATGTACAAAAAATGCACTATTTGAAAGCCCATCTGTCGGGTGAGGCTGAACAACTTTTGCGTCATGTTCCAGTAACGGCAGCCAATTATTGTGAATCGTGGTCAATACTCAATAGTCGATACAATAATAAGAAACATCTTACAAATTGTCTATTGAAGCGTTTTATGGGTCAACCTAGCATTGGAGTCGAGTCATGCAGTGCGATTAAGGATATTCTAGATGTAACTAACGACACTTTGAACGGTTTGAAAAATTTGGGAGTTAATGTGGAATCTTGGGATATTATAATAATTTACATAATATGTTCAAAACTAGATCACGAGACTCGTAAGCAATGGGAAGTAAAAATCAGCGATTCGGACAACTTACCCACTCTGAAACAAATGCGAGATTTTTTGGAATCTAGATTTCGATCTCTTGAATTTTTGGAAGACAAACCCAAAGTAAAGCCAACTATTTCCAACCCAAGGGCTAAAGCAATGCATGCCACAACCACTGATTCCAATAGTGATTTAATTCAATGTTTATACTGTAAAAATGGCGATCACAAAATGTGGAATTGTAAAGAATTTTCCAATGTTGATTATGACACCCGATACCAGTTCGTTCAAACCAATGGCTTATGTTTTAATTGTTTAGGTAAAAACCATTCAGCTAACGCGTGTAGGTCATCCAAATGTCGCGTTTGCAATCGCAATCACCACTCATTACTACACCCTAAACCAAATTCGGAGTCCAACACATCTTCTTTAGCCAAACAAGATGAATGTTTAAACAACAACACCACAACCTCTAAACTCAGTTCAGCATCAGAGAACCCCAATTCAACCTTGAATGTAAGCGTACATTTTTCAAGACAGACCAACACCAGTGAATCTCTGTTGGCCACAGCTCTTGTAAATACACAAACAAGACAAGGCCATAAGCAAGTTTTGAGAGCTTTGTTAGATCCAGGCTCTCAACGCTCATTTGTCACAGAAGCCACTGTACAATTGCTTGGTCTAAGAAAGAAACACAACCCACTCACTACCTCAGGATTAGGTAGCATTAGCAGCTTAACTTCCCAGACCAGTGTCTTGATACCTATAGAATCTCGTCTTGATCCTAACTTCCAAATGGTAGTTGAAACTCATGTAGTCAGCGCTATTACTGGTTTGTTGCCTGAAAAAAGGATCGAATACATAGATTGGCCAGAATTGAGTGATATGATACTTGCGGACCCACAATTTACCACACCAAACAAGATAGATATCTTGATTGGAGCAGATTACTGCGGACTTCTCATGAGAGATGGACTGACTAGAAGCCCCAACGGGCTCTTGACAGCACAATGTACAGCCTTTGGGTGGATTATCACTGGACTACCAGATCATAGAAGACCAGATACAGCAAACTGCTTTCACGTCAATATACAGACACAAAATCACATAAATGATAATGAGCTGCTTAAACAATTTTGGCAAATCGAGTCAGAACCAGTCATTGAAAAAATGTTCACAGAAGAAGAACAACAGTGTGAAGAGTTCTATAGCAAAACAACCCGAAGAGATACCACAGGACGGTACGTAGTGCGTCTTCCATTCAAGGATGAAGACCCGCAATGCAAATATGGTGACTCGAGGGAGATAGCAATAAAACGATTTCATCTTCTTGAACAGCGTTTTAAGAAGAATCCCGAGATCAGGGCTAGATACACCGAAGTAATGCAAGAATACCTCAATCTTGGTCATATGGAACGTGTAACTGCGACAGATGAGCAGTCTGAAAGTGTTTACTTGCCACATCACGCAGTTATACGGGACGATAAAACTACGACCAAGCTAAGAGTCGTGTTCGATGCGTCTAGTCGAGGAACTAATGGAGTTTCTCTCAACGACAACTTAATGGTCGGTCCTACACTACAACAAGATTTACGGCACATTATAATGAGATGGCGAACGCATCCTATATGTCTCAGTGCAGATATTGTAAAAATGTACCGCCAAGTCAAAGTTTCTCGAGAAGATACTGATTTTCAACGCCTCATTTGGAGAGACGACGTGTGCTCCGAAATACAAGACTATCGGCTTCTTCGAGTCACGTTTGGTACGGCATCTGCCCCTTATCTGGCTGTTAAAACTCTTCAACAATTAGCAGTTGACGAAGGCGACAGCACTGAAATAACATCAAGAGTTAAAACAGATTTTTATGTAGACGACTTGTTAACTGGTTGTGAAACAGTTGAAGAAGGAACTAAAATTTATACAGAAATGAATAAGTTACTAGCCAAAGGTGGATTTGAATTACAAAAATGGGTCACAAACAACACAGAGTTAGAAAATATAATTGCACCTGAAGTAAAAGAGAACCAAGAAAGAATAATAGACATGAAAACAAATGAAAATATGAAGGTTTTAGGACTTGCCTGGAACAAAGAGTCTGATTCCTTTCATTACACGCTACAACTTCCAACTCTGCAACATCCAGTGACAAAAAGGCGAGTAATTTCCGACATTTCTCGCCTATTTGACCCACTAGGATGGGTTGCGCCTTGCATTGTTACTGCTAAAATAATGATTCAGAAATTGTGGTTGTCTGGAATTGGATGGGATGACGAATTACCTGTAGAACTTCTTCGAGAATGGCTAACTTACCGGTCTCAACTTGAACGCGTCCGTGAAGTGTCTGTTCGTAGATGGATAAAATCCACTGCTGGCGACATAACAAGAGAAATCCATGGGTTTTGTGACGCAAGCAGCAACGCGTACGCTGGAGTAGTATACTTGAGGACGGTAGACGCAGAGGGTCATATTCATGTCAATCTTATTGCAGCTAAAACTAAAGTCGCACCAACAATGCAAGTATCTATACCTAGACTTGAGCTGATGGGGGCCGTCTTACTCGCAAAACTAATATCTGAAGTAGCGCGAGTACTGGCCATAGAGCCGACAAATATATATGGGTGGACAGATTCAACTGTAGTGCTAGCCTGGCTCAGTAACCATCCAAGTCGTTGGACTACCTTTGTAGCAAACAGAACTTCTGAGATTTTGACGAAATTAGACAACAGTCGTTGGCACCATGTTGAATCCACTCTCAATCCCGCCGATGTTGCATCTCGTGGATGTACTCCCGAACAACTAACTCTAGACTCGATGTGGCTGCAAGGTCCATCATGGTTAGGAAATTCACTGATAGAGTTTACCCGGCCCAAATCAATTAAAACCGAATTAGAACAAAAACCAGTCAAGGTTCACGTGTCAGTTAACTCAACTGAAAGAGAGCAACCTATTTACACAAAATTTTCAACGTTACCAAGACTACTACGTGTCATAGCGCTATGTCGACGGTTTCTAAAGGTCAAAGAAGTCAGGAGAAATCAGCATAAATATCAACGCTTTATCGATACTTCAGAACTCAAGCAAGCTCTGGAGTGTTGTATTCGGATGTGTCAATTAGTGGAATTAGAACATGACATAAAAAAGATTAAGTGTCTCAACCCATTCAAAGATGATAAAGACATTTTGAGAGCAGGAGGACGCCTACAAAACTCACAACTCTCTGATGAAGCAAAACATCCAATCATTCTGCCTCATAATAGTCATTTCACTAATTTAATCATAGACGACACTCACAAGAAAACATTGCATGGTGGCCCTCTGTTGATGCTCGCTAACTTACGAACTAAATATTGGATAGTATCTGCCAAAACCTTGGTTAAGAAACATGTGCACAAGTGCGTCACCTGTGTGCGTCATGCAGCATCTACCAAAACACAACTAATGGGACAGTTACCACAAGCAAGAGTTGTTCCTGCTAGGCCATTTCTTCATTGTGGAGTGGATTTTGCCGGACCCATTAGCTTACGAGTGTCAAAAGGCCGAGGAAACCGCAGCTATAAAGGATATATTTGTTTGTACATATGCATGGTTTCAAAGGCTATTCACCTTGAAGCCATAAGTGACCTGACATCAGAAGGTTTTATTGCTGGGTTTAGAAGACTCGTAGCCCGCAGAGGTCACGTGAGTGACATATGGAGTGACAACGGCACGAATTTCGTTGGCGCGGCTAAGGAACTTCAACGAATTGTCGACACAGAACAGTCAACCACCGCCATTGATATTCGGGAGTGGCTTTGTCGACTTTGTCGGCTTTGAGCGTCACGTGGCATTTTATTCCTCCGCATGCTCCAAACTTTGGCGGATTATGGGAATCAGGCATAAAATCTACCAAGTTTCACCTCAAGCGGGTGATTGGAGACTCCACCCTCACATATGAAGAAATGGCCACTTTATTGTCGCAGATAGAAGCGTGTCTCAATTCACGACCTTTATCAGTACTACCTGATCAGCCAGACGTTTCGCCACTTACCCCTGGTCATTTTTTAATAGGAGAACCTTTGATTGCCATTCCTGATCGTAGTCAGGAACTCGATAACTTGAGCAGCTTGAGACGATGGCAACTAATTCAGCGAATGACCCAAAATTTTTGGAAGAGGTGGTCTAATGAGTATTTGGTGTATTGTCTGCAACGCTACAAATGGACTAAAATAAACCCGGAACCAAACGTAGGCGATGTCGTGCTCGTCAAGGAAGACAATCTTCCACCTACGCGGTGGTTGCTCGGTAAGGTTACCGACAAACACTCTGGTTCGGACGGACTTACTCGGGTGGTCTCTTTAAAGTGTAACAAATCTACAATTAAACGACCAACCTCAAAACTTTGCATATTACCGGTAACTGAGTGAGGTATTGAGTATTTTTTTTTTGTTTTATTATACCTTATTTCTTATAATTTACTTTAATAAAATAAGTCAATGTCATATTAGCTTGTTGCAAGCAAAGTCTTAAGACTTTGTTACCCCCTTGACCTCATGGTGGGCGGTGCAAGGTACATTTGGCAATTTATCGAAGAACGTTCACTTACGTTCTTGGTGGGCGGTATGTTAAGGTTGAAAGTTTGCCCTGCCTACAATTAGTACCGAATTGTAAACTAGATGGCGCCACATGTAAAATTAGCTCGCGGTGACACTTGTTTTATCAAATCACATACCACTTTGTGCCGCTGCTTAATTTTCAGAATATAACTGCTCTGTACGTTATACAAGTTGTTTCATTTAATACATATAGATTTTGAGTCTCCCGAATTTGGCCTAAATTTTGTTCAATTACCATTCAAAATAAATAATTGAATAAAAATAAAGAATATTTACTCGTATAGTATATATTCAAGGGAGGCTCCCATAAAGCAAAAGTGATTTTTTTAAGCAATTTTATGCTCGATCTTTATTACGACATTTGGTAGATCTTCTCTTATACGAGTATATAAAATTCTCGTGTCACAATGTTAGTCTCGATACTCCTCCGAAACGGCTTGACCGATTCCTCTGAAATTTGGTAAGCATATTGGGTAGGTCTGAGAATCGGCTAACATCTATTTTTCACACCCCCAAATAATAAGGGTGGTCCACCCCTCAATTTTTTTTTCATTTTTTTGACAAAATGTTATTTTTTTATTTTTTCATGATACAATATACAAAAATACATACAACCCTAAATTTTTACTTTTTTATCATCAACCCCTATTTTTTTATGGCCATTTTAGTAAATTTCCGTGTCACAGTGTTTGTTACCGTACTCCTCCGAAACGGATTGACTGATCTTTACCAAATTTCATATACGTATTTAGTAGGTATGAGAATCGGCTACTGTGTAACGTTTTTACCCCTAAGTGATAAGGGTTGTTCACCCTTAAATATATTTTTTATTTTTTCGACGAATTTTTTTTATTTGAATTTTATATAAAGGGGCATTAAAAAATACATACAACCCAAAATTTTTACTTTTTTATCATCAGCCCCTATTTTTTATGGCGATTTTAGTATTTTATTCATTTTTCATCTCGCTTGATAACTGATCAATATATAGTGTCTTTAACTGTACTTCGAGTAAAAATCTATCTTTTTTTTGAAGAAAATAACTCACAAAATTAAACCTGATATACATATGCTTAGTATTACCAATCTTAAATACTTAAAATTTGCCGCGCCTTTACTTTACTGGTGAGTGAAATGCCACACTATGCCATAAACTGAAGTCGTTCTCCTGTTTCACTCAAAAAATTCTTCTTCACAGACTTCTCTCACTGTTTACACAAATTTCGTCCTTCGTTATTGTTTATATATCGTATGTAGTAGTATTGTTTACAATTATCATTTTGCTATCTCAATGTAACACTCTTATGAACTACTAGCTGTTGCCCGCGGCTCCACCCGTGTGTAAGTCGCTTTATTGCATAACCTCTCCTGCACATGACTGTTGTAAAAAATGTATTTTCATCTGTGCGCTACTGTGGATCGGATTAGACGTTAAATTGTAGGTCCTCTTAGTACAAACAGTCGTTAAACTAAGGAAGGGGCTTAAAAAAACTCTCGACACCATAACTTATATGAACCTGATCACTTAGTTCTTACGTAGAATAAGTTTTAAAATTTGATGTACTAATAAACTAGACCCTGAACGTATGAGCAAAAAATTTTCAACAAATATGATGATTACACTACAAATATTATGAAATTAAATTTGTTCTGCTTTGGACTTCTTTATGCTCAAACGGCTCAAACAAATATGCTAAAAAATTTCGCGCTCGCTTCGCTCGCGCATAGCTCGCTGCGCTCGCATCCGGCTCGCTTCGCTCGCGATTGGTCCTAGGACGTTTTGGGTCATAGCTTACGACACTACAAATATTATGTAATTTGTTCTGCTTTGGACTTCTTTATGCTCGAACGGCTCAAACAAATATGCTAAAAAATTTCGCGCTCGCTTCGCTCGCGCATAGCTCGCTGCGCTCGCACCCGGCTCGCTTCGCTCGCGATTGGTCCTAGGACGATTTGGGTCATAGCTTACGACACTACAAATATTATGTAATGTGTTCTGCTTTGGACTTCTTTATGCTCAAACGGCTCAAACAAATATGCTAAAAATTTTCGCGCTCGCTTCGCTCGCGATTGGTCCTAGGACGTTTTGGGTCATAGCATACGACACTACAAATATTATGTAATTTGTTCTGCTTTGGACTTCTTTATGCTCAAACGGCTTAAACAAATATGCAAAAAATTTTCGTGCTCGCTTCGCTCGCGCATAGCTCGCTGCGCTCGCGCATAGCTCGCTGCGCTCGCAGCCGGCTCGCTTCGCTCGCGATTGGTCCTAGGACGTTTTGGGTCATAGCTTACGACACTACAAATATTATGTAATTTCTTCTGCTTTGGACTTCTTTATGTTCAAACGGCTCGAACAAATATTATGCTAAAAATTTTCGCGCTCGCTTCGCTCGCGATTGGTCTTAGGACGTTATCGGTCATAGCTTACGACACTACAAATATTATGTAATGTTTTCTGCTTTGGACTTCTTTATGCTCAAACGGCTCAAACAAATATGCTAAAAAACAATTCGCGCTCGCTTCGCTCGCGATTGGTCCTAGGACGTTTTCGGTCATAGCTTACGACACAACAAATATTATGTAATTTGTTCTGCTTTGGACTTCTTTGTGCTCAAGCGGCTCGAACAAATATGCTAAAAATTTTCGAGCTCGCTTTGCTCGCGCATGGCTCGCTACGCTCGAGTCCGGCTCGCTTCGCTCGCGATTGGTCCTATGACGTTTTGGGTCATAGCTTATGACACTACAAATATTATGTAATTTGTTTGGTAACGGCTCGAACGGAATCGCTAAAAAACTTTGAATACTAAAACTTTGGAAAAATATCATTACTAAAATCTTAAAAATTTTACAATGAAATTGTATTATACAAATAACAGACTTCAAAATCATACCTACATTTATAAATTTTAACTGTATCTAAAAAGTGAAAAATAATTTTATGCCTACACATAAGTACTATCGAAGACTTTATTTGATTTACTTATAAAAATGCTATTTTCAAGTTTTATTTATCGTTTATTCTTGGCGTCGGTGCCATCTAAGACGAACAAATTAAAGTTTGTTAAAATAGACACTATTATATTTTATTTGTTTTAAAAAGATTTTTATTGCGTCTAGCATTCCAATATGAGCTCAATATCGAATATAATGCTCATTTAAAAGAGGCAATTGGTGCTATGGATAAGGTTCACACTATAGCATTAAAAGATTGATGTTTTTTGTTATTGTTCCTGTCGTAATTAATATGTGATATGTAATTTTAGGTAATAAACTATAAAAACTTGAACATAATATTTTTTGGCGTTTGTTATTTTTATATTTCCGTAACGTTTGTTCATAGCGCTCCATACCCATTTCACGCATATACCATACACACTTATAATAAGTAAGTAACATTTTAATTATACTAGAATTTGTCTAAAAAATAGGATAAAAATAATTAATAAGGCAAAACAACGTTTGCCGGGTCAGCTAGTCTACTTATAAATATTCACAGAATATTTAATAAATGTATGATTATCTTTAAGAAAATAAATAAATTTTATTTATGTATTGTTCACTACGCTTAGGTTGCTAATCTCCAGTGGTAGAAGTTGTATGAATGTTGGCGTTACGATATATAGACATAGAGTGGAGTAGTAGTGACTCACCTATCTGAGGAACATCATAGGCTCGGCTGGAGCGCGAGGCGCGCAACATCATCTGGCTGGCGATCTCGTCGGGTAACTGGTAGGAGGCGCGCTTGTAGGCGCTCGGGCGGCGGCGCTCGGCGCGCAGCGCGCCCGCGGGCAGCGGCGGCGGCGCGCCGCGCTCGCGCCCGAACACCTGCACGTGGTCGCGCCACGCAGGCTCGCCCGCCACGCGGAGCGCCAGCGCCGCCAGCACGGCGACGCAGCACCAGCGCATGCCCACGCTCGTGCGGCCCCACCACACGCGCATGCCGCTCCTACTAAGTGCACTGGCCGATGCACGCGCAAACCTCGATCTTGCCCGCCCACATTATTCGACCTCGCGCACGTGGAATTTCTCTCCTCTCTGTCTTCGAATCGGGTCTATTTGCCGCAACGTCCGATATCCGATGATGTAGATTATTTTGTGTTCCTGTAAACGAGACAGAGCAATTATATTTTGTAATCTCTGAAGTAAAACATACAGTGTAAATTAAATAACAATTTTATGCGATATGGTTAGTTCAATTTACTTTTAGATTAGTTTTAGTTTTACATGAAATATTTTTAGATTAGATATAGTTTTACTTTAATATGTGTTTATTCTTATATTTATAGAAATAAAATAATTCATAAGTTAATTTCAAAAACCATGTATTTTTATCATAATTATATTCGTATATAATGACGCGCCAGGCGACGTCTGCAGGCTACGCAGCGTCCACTGGATAACGGCAGGTACAAGCGGTTTGCGCTTGTAGTAAGTCGGGAATAAATAAAAAATAGCGAAGTATAATACATGCATTTTCAGAAAGAGTGTAGACAATAAATCAAGAAAAATAAAATGGAATATTTATCATTGGGTCAATTCTATTGTTTAATCATTATGTATAAGTCTATAAAATTACCGAAAATGTTAGTATATTTAGTAACAGACAACAATGTGATGCCCTCGCAGTAATGGACTACGATGCCACGTAACGCATAGACGACATTACCTTTGAGGATACTGAATATGTGGAAACTTTCTCGATAAAAACAAATTTGCTGTGGTCTTAGTGCTAGGATTTGCGTCTCTCTCCGTGGACTTCAGTGAAAAAGTTTTTCCCCAATCTTATTTGTTACTTACAGTGACTGAACGAACGGGAGAATAAGTATGCGTATTGAAGAATACTCTTGGAATGACAAACACGGGCGGTGAACGTTGTCACCGATTTTGTTGGTCTTCTCTGTTGACTTAGCGATTTATTACAAGTATCAATCTAAAATTCAATTACTTGGCGAAAAGTTACCTTTATTGAATGTTATCCACAGGAATAAATTTAATATGACTGGATTTGTATATGTCTACAATGAACAAGTTTTCTTTCAAAAAAATCCTTTATCTAACTTGCTGACGAAATATGGATTTGGAAAGTTTTTGGAATAGCTTAAAGGCTGAAAGAAAGGTTTCTTTCGAAAAGTTTGGTACAATAAGAAAACCCACCTAGAGATGAAATCGAACTACTTGTACTGTCCTAATCAAATGTAATATAAAACGGATTTATCTTATCTTCTTATATGTAAAATTTCCATGTCACAGTGTTAGCTACCGTACTCCACCGAAACGGCTTGACCGATTTTTACTAAATTTTATATGCTTATTCAATAGGTCTGAGAATCTATTTTTTGAGGCAAAACAACGTTTGCTGGGTCAGCTAGTTTACATAAATATGACTAGACTAGTAGTTGGAACTACAAAATCCAAATTCCGGGCTCGATTCTTACAACAAGTCAGATTTCATGGTTGTATTCATGTGTGCCTATGTCCAAATGTCCATGTTATCTCCAGTATGTCGAAAGTCCTGGAGAGTTATCTGTGTGACAACATTCGTTTGCTCTTTTTTAAAAATGACTTAGTTAATAAATCTACTAGATACGAGTATGTAATATGACAACATATTACCTGCTTGTACCAAAGTTTATTTTAAGCCCCACACCGGTAAATCATTTTAAACTCACAAGCGTGTATATCTACACTTCGTAAACACAAGTATATCTTACGGCAGGTTTAATTTAATAACCTTACGTAAAAGGTATGTCGCCACGCTGAACACACATGAACTAAATTGAATTTTAGCCTAACACCGGTTTACCTTTGAAAATGTCATTGAAACAGAACATTAAAACCCATGCTAAGGATATTAATTAGTGTAGGACTAACAGCAGATCCTTCATTTTTTTGCCTCAAAATTTACGTCGATGACGGCACCTTAGCAGGTGATGTCATATGTGAATTTAAAGCAATAGGTTTATAACTGAATTTCTCAAAATGTAAAATTTTTATCCTTCCTTTCTCAACGGCACGAGTATGTCGATATCAAGTCCTGAACATTTTGAAAAAAATAGCACCAAATATCAAATTACTCGATAACACGTCACTCCACTTGTTTGATTCGTCTATTCATAATGTATATCTGCATTTGTTTAGCCTGTGTTTTTCGAGGAAAAATTGAACAAAAAATGTTTTATTGCTAATGTACTTCAGATTGTTAACAAAAGATTCGCGATTAGTAGTCGTAATATTTATTAACTTACTGTAGTAACATAACAATATGTGGTTGTAATGGAAACCAATTTCGACACCCTTCTATTGAAGTGCCTTGATGACAGAGAATGTGTAGGTAATAACGATTGTAGTGTGAAATATCTGAAGCTAGTCTAACGTATTTATGTTTAAAGATAATGAAGCCGGTTGCTAAAGATACGCTTCACTCAATCAGCCACATTTTACGAATGGTAGACCTCGCAAATTCATTAATTGTTTATTGTCATTTATTTATTTCTCTTAATATTTTCATTTTTTAGTATTTATTGTTAGGTATAGTGGCACGGAAAATACAAAACTTGTGAAAATTTCAGCTCTCTAGACATCACGGTTTCTGAAAAATACGGCCTCGTGACAGACAGCGGAGGCTTAGTAATAGGTTCCCATTTTTTTTCTTTAGGTATGGAACCGTAAAAATAGAAACCGATGAAATAAATTTTTGCCATATAGTAAGTAGTTAGACGGATTGCTCACCTCATTTGTTTGGTCATTAATTTACTTTCTTTTAAATTCCAATTAACCAAACGACACTTATTTTTAGTCAAGTCTCGACACGCCATTTTTGCGGCTCCCGCACATATGTAGTTACTACCTTGAGCGATTTGTAGAATGTAATCCCAAGACTATTTAGCTAAAACGCAAATTTTAGCATAGTAATGTGAAATGGGCTGTCTATAAGGCTTCATACAATTTTGCATGGAGATGGTAAAACATTGCTTTACACATTTTTCCTATATTCTCTATTTAGTTCTTCTACTATAGTGACGTACTAATTGTCCATTACATTGTTTCACAATTGTTGCGGACTTTCTGAGGACTTTTATTATTAAAATTATATTTACCAGAATATGAATGTTGCAACTCCTTGGAAACAATTAAAATATACTCGTAAAAGAAAAGCGAGAGGTTAGCTCCAACAAAGCGAATCCAAAACGTTCATGGAGTTTATAGCTTTGTAATGGTTGAATTCAAAACATACTTTCTACGGTTTCTTTAAAAACAAAATAAATTAAACAGTAAAGAAGAAAATACAGAATTATAAAAATCTAACACAAAAGGCGCTTTCGTTTATTGTGTTAAGAAGTAACAAAGCTGCAAAGGGCGTCCAAGGTTTAAGGTTCGTTCGGCGCTCTTCAAACACAATTACCAGTCGCTAACGCAATTCAAGTTCGGGACCATTTTAATACTGTGCCCGCTGACATTTTCAACATTAAAGTGCTGACATAATAATACTTACTATTTTCAAAAACATAAAATAAAAATTGCGCATGGACTGTTTTCTTCAGCAACAAACAAAAGCTAACAATCATACACATATTTAGTATATGATTCATCATAAATAAAGATTTAATCGCAACTTGTAGCAATTGTAATAAAGAAATCTTATCAACCAAATCTGCTATGTTTATTGCGGCAGTAGGTACCTGACCAATTTCAGTTACAAAAGCGGAGTAACGTACAGTTATTTTAAGTTTGAAGAAATAAGTAGTTTAGACTTTATCGTAAAAGTGTCGAATGGGAGTCGAAGGGCCAAAACCTGTGGCGTGCTATCGGCGGCGGCTAGGCTATATTTATAATCGGGTGGCGGTGGGCCTTTGACGTCAGCGCAAGGGTCGCAGGCCCTAGCGGGCGGCGAGGCAGGGAGCGGGCCGCGCCCGCCGCGCCCTCCAATACGCACTTGCAAATTCGCACCTCCATGAATGGAGGAATTAAATTATCTTTAGTCGAGCGCTGAATTTACACGTACCTGACCTGAACGCCGATTGCCTTTGCTCGATTTATCGCCTCGCGAACACTTTATGTTCTCGCATTAACATTTTGCAGGCATCACGTACTTCTCTATGATACGGTGTTGTTGAATGTGCTCGGTAAACAATATGCCTCTTGGTATTAAATAGGGCATTAATTGAAGCAGATAACACACTGTCCTTTTCTTGTCTATATTAGCAGAAACTAAAACTGATGCGTTAATATTGGCGTAAGCCCGTCTATAATTTGACCTTCTCTAGATAGTATATTAATATGTTCAGTACTTATTACATCATTTACACAATAAATTAGCAAACTTATAATTACTAAACATTATTTTATGACCAAGCGAGTGAAGCCTTTGTATTATTAATTGGCCAATTTAGCTAACTGTTTGTATGTTGGTTCTCGGAAGCGTCCGTGAACGAATCTCTACGAAACTTGATATACAGGTACGAGGATTCAATAGATTTTTATATCGTCGGTAACTTTTGATTGCGGGATAGTTCCACAAATAAAAGGGAAAAATTTTCAGCAGCGTTACAATCGGAACATCTCCGTGGTATTTTCACCAAAGAATAGCCCGTATTTTAATGCCATCTCTTTCACTCTGCTCTCTTATGCTTTAAGAAATATTGCAAAAATAATGTGTTCTTTCCAAATCCAATTTTTTTATACACAATTGACGTCTGTGCTCTACGTCATGACATTCAATGAGTTCAACTACCATCTAATTTCGTTTGTTACGGTCGTTACGTTTATAGCGTGTATAAAGTTAAATTATTGTGACTCTTCAACAGATAATATACCCGAAAGGAACGAAGGTACTTTATGAATTTGGCCAAAAGTTCACTAAGTAGGAAGATGTGGTAAAACTGAGCAACATTTCAGAAATCCAATCCCAGAAGTTGGAGCTCACGGGACGCATCGATCTACGCGACCTTTAAATATAAGCCTTTTGTAAGGACTCATGAAATCTGAACCGCTGCAGAGTACTAAACTAAACTTTTTGAATACTGGCAACGTAGAACGCCTTTGGGGAACTTATATCGACTGTAGAAGTGACATAAGGTATAAGATTTTCACCTAAGGTTTGCAAAAAAATAAGACACGCAAGTTATAAAGTAGTTATATTCTAGAATAAAATTACCTCTTTGCCACAGTTCTTAGTGAACTGATTTCAAAAATATAACACATATTTTACTCAAAAACAGTCATTTGTGGATTAATTAATTAAAAACCTTTTTTGAATGAATTGACCAACGCGTCTTGTTGGTCAAATGACTAGTTGTACGATGTAAAAGAAAATAATGTAAGGATTTGATTTTTCCATACAATCCTTCGCCTTAGAATACCAAAAACAAAAAATATCTAGTAAGATTTAGAGACCACGGTAAAAATTTAGAGTTCCGTAGTTCTACAAAAACATTGGATGGCAGATTGGATTGAAGAGATCTCATATTAGGTTTAAAAGTTAAGATTATTTACACCTTTTTTTAAAAAGTTTTTAATCTTACAGTAAGCGGCTTACAAAGCAGTTTGTTGGGTGGTACGCCCTCTCTAAATTATATGATGTAAAAACTTATAATTTTCTTTAGCGATAGGTAATTTTTCATACCCCTAAGTGATAATAGTTGTACTCCATTTTTTATTAATTCTCATATATTATTTTATATTATACTAGCTGACCCGGCAAACGTTGTTTTGCCTTATTAATTATTTTTATTCTAGTTTTTAGACAAATTCTAGTATAATTAAAATGTTATTTACTTATTATAAGTGTGTATGGTATATGCGTGAAATGGGTATGGAGCGCCATGAACATGGCGTTTGTAACAAACGCCAAAAACTATTATGTTCAATCATATCTATTTAATAGTGTTTATTTTAACAAACATTAATTTGTTCTTCTTAGATGGCACCGACGCCAAGAATACAGGATAAATAAAAAATTAAAATAGCATGTTTATAAGTTAATCAAATAAAGGTATCTTCGATGGTACTTATGTGTAGGCATAAAATGATTTTTCACTTTTTAGATACAGTTAGAATTTATAAATGTAGGTATGATTTTGAAGTCTGTTATTTGTATAATACAATTTCATTGTAAAATTTTTAAGGTTAGTAGATAATGATATTTTTCTAAAGTTTTAGGTATTCAAAATTTTTTAGCGATTCCATTCGAGCCGTTACCAAAAAAATTACATAATATTGGTAGTGTCATAAGCTATGACCCAAAACGTCATAGGACCAATCGTGAGCGAAGCGAGCCCTATGCGAGCGTAGCGAGCTATGCGCGAGCAAAGCGAGCGCGAAATATTTTAGCATATTTGTTCGAGCCACTTGAGCATAAAGAAGTCCAAAACAGAAAAAATTACATATTATTTGTAGTGTCGTAAGCTATGACCCAAAACGTCCTAGGACCAATCGCGAGCGAAGCGAGCGCGAAAATTATTAGCATAATTGTTCGAGCCGCTTGAGCATAAAGAAGTCCAAAACAGAACAAATTACATAATATTTGTAGTGTCGTTAGCTATGACCCAAAACGTCCTAGGACCAATCGCGAGCGAAGCGAGCCATATGTGAGGGCAGCGAGCTATGCGCGAGCGGAGCGAGCGCGAAAATTTTTAGCATATTTGTTCGAGCCGTTTGAGCATAAAGAAGTTCGAAGCAGAACAAATTACATAATATTTGTCGTGTCGTGAGCTATGACCCAAAAAGTCCAAGGACCAATCGCGAGCAAAGCAAGCCGGATGCGAGCGCAGCGAGCTATGCGCGAGCGAAGCGAGCGCGAAAATTTTTAGCATATTTGTTCGAGCCGCTTGAGCATAATGAAGTCCAAAGCAGAACAAATCACATAATATTTGTAGTGTCGTAAGCTATGACCCAAAAGTCCTAGGACCAATTGCGAGCGAAGCGAGCTGCATGCGAGCGCAGCGAGCTATGCGCGAGCGAAGCGAGCGCGAAAATTTTTAGCATATTTGTTCGAGCCGTTTAAGCATAAAGAAGTCCAAAACAGAAAAAATTACATATTATTTGTAGTGTCGTAAGCTATGACCCAAAACGTCCTAGGACCAATCGCGAGCGAAGCGAGCGCGAAAATTTTTAGCATATTTGTTCGAGCCGTTTGAGCATAAAGAAGTCCAAAGAAGAACAAATTACATAATATTTGTAGTGTCATCATCATATTTGTTGAAAATTTTTTGCTCATACGTTTGGGGTCTAGTTTATTAGTACATCAAATTTTATAGCTTCTTCTACGTAAGAACTAAGTGATCAAGTTATGTTGTCGAGAGTTTTTCAAGCCCCTGCCTTAGTTTAACGACTGTTTGTGCTAAGAGGACTTACAATTTAACGTATAATCCGATCCACAGTAGCGCACAGATGAAAATAATTTTTTTTACAACATTCATGTGCAGGAGAGGTTATGCAATAAAGCAACTTACACGCGGGTGGAGCCGCGGTTAAGTTAATAAGAAAGTTACATTGATATAGCAAAATGATAATTGTTAACAATACTACTACATACGATACATAAACAATAACGAAGGTCGAAATTTGTGTAAACAGTGAGAGAAGTCTGTGAAGAAGAATTTTGTGAGTAAAACAGGAGACCGACTTCGGTCTATGGCATAGTGTGGCATTTCACTCACCAGTAAAGTAAAGGCGCGGCAAATTTTAAGTATTTAAGATTGGTAATAATCATAAGCATAAGTATATCAGGTTAAATTTTGTTAGTTATTTTCTTCAAAAAAAAAATAAGGATTTTTACTCGAAGTACAGTTAGATACTATATTTGATCAGCTATCGAGCGAGATGAAAAATGAATAAAATACTAAAATGGCCATAAAAATAGGGAATGGTGATAAAAAAGTAAAAAAATTAGGGTTGTATGTATTTTTTAATGCCACTTAATACAAAAATAAAATGAAAAAATTCGTCGAAAAATTAAAAAAAAATGTTTAAGGGTGATCAACCCTTATCACTTAGGGGTATAAAAAATAGATAGTAGCCGATTCTCTGACCTACTAAATACGTTTATAAAATTTGGTGAAGATCAGTCAAACCGTTTCGGAGGAGTGCGGTAACAAACACTGTGACACGGAAATTTACTAAAATGGCCATAAAAAAATAGGGGTTGATGATAAAAAAGTAAAAAATTAGGGTTGTATGTATTTTTTAATGCCACTTTATACAAAAAAAATTCGTCGAAAAATGAAAAAAAATATTTAAGGGTGATCAACCCTCATCACTTAGGGGTATAAAAAATAGATAGTAGCCGATTCTTAGACCTACTGAATACGTATATAAAATTTGGTAAAGATAAGTCAATCCGTTTCGGAGGTGTACGGCAACAATCACTGTGACACATAAATTTACTAAAATGGCCATAAAAAAATAGGGGTTGATGATAAAAAAGTAAAAATTTAGGGTTGTATGTATTTTTAATGCCACTTTATATAAAATTCAAATAAAAAAAAATTGTCGAAAAAATAAAAAAATATATTTAAGGGTGAACAACCCTTATCACTTAGGGGTAAAAACGTTTCACGTTGGCCGATTCTCATACCTACTGAATACGCATATGAAATTTGGTAATGATCAGTCAAGCCGTTTCGGAGGAGTTCGGTAACAAACACTGTGACACGGAAATTTTATATATAAGAAGATAAAAAATTTGAGAATTGACTTCATTTTAAAAATCTGAACTGTGTTCCTTTCTGAAACTGGTATCCTTTCTATAAAAAGTTTATGAATGAAGAAGATGTGAGTTGACTAACACAAAAATCATACAGTCCAATAGAAAAGCACCCTTTTTCTTGAAGTCGGTTAAAAATACACACAACCATTAGTTTTCACCCTTCTTTTCCCTTCCCTTTTTTAGGGTTCCGTACCAAAATGGTACCGGGGCCCTGTTACTGAGACTTCGCTATCACAAGGTTGTATTTCATGAACCATGATTGCTGGAGAGGTGATTGATATATTTTACAAATGGTGTATAATTGTAGCCGTTAAAACAGACAAAAAAACAAAAATAAGGGGTGCTCCTAAAAACACACTATTTTTTTTTTCCATTTTTAATAGACTATGGTGCGAAACCTTTTTCGCGCGAGCCCGAATCGCGCTTGTCCAATTATTTATTTAATATGGTGATCAACGTTTGCAGGGTTAGCTAGTACGCTTATGAACTATTTGTATCACGTTTGAGAAAATACTTTTATATTAGAAGAGTGCTCGGGAAACCAGTTCGAATATCTTTTTACAATACGTTCGTATCTTACGAAAATAAATTTGTTAGAAAAGAACGTCTTATGCTACATGAATTATTAATGTTTTATAGAAATAGTTCAGATACAACGTCAAACGTATGTATGACGACTGTACAATAACTAGAAATGGCGATGTAAATGACGCACCGAGTAGCTCCATCTCATTGTGCTCGCAACCTACTTGGCTACGATGGCTACCTTCTTTATGCTACAAGAAAGTAAGCACTTTTAAATGAACAAACTATTGTGTGATATTCGAGTAGAAAGCACAGCTTCCTTACGTATATAAATATATATATCCTCCCGTAAGTGGCTTTTTTTGCCAGCCACTTACGAGCACACGCCAGAAAATAGCCAGGGTCGCCATCGTCGGACACGACGCGGACGATATCATCATCATCATCATCATCAAATATATATTATATGGTATATTTCAATGTCATTAGAATCGTATGAAATAACTGTATAAATGAACATAATGCTACCTACTTCTTGGAAACGCTGCCTTCTCGTTGCGGACTGGAGATTTCGGTCTAGCTTTAGTTATTTATCCAAATTGAGTTGTAGTGGTAATTAAATGAAAAAAAAAACAAAATTTGGGCAAGGAATTTATGTTTCTGGCATAGGGTTGAAAATTGTGATGATTTACCGAGATGAAACTCAGAGATGAATATCATTCCGTGTTGGTGGTTAATTTAATTTGTAAGATGGTAAATATAGCGACTGTGCGCAGGACGAAATTAATTATACTGGATACGACTACATAGAAACATGAAAGCAAGATTTTTTTTATTTGCTAATAAATTCCCAGAGCCATGTTTCGGGCCTGATAATCACAGGACAGTAGATGAAAACATTTTTATAAATTGAATGTTTTTTTATGTTAAAATAAGAAGCGACTATTATTTTATTTTTATAACCAAAAAAAATTTCGCCTTTTTTGACCTTACTAGTTGATTTTATTGTATATTGTAAAAGATTTTAAATATTGAAAATCAACCAACTTTAACGAGATATGAATCAATCAAAATCAAATCATTTATTAACCTTATGACTACTCTTGTCATTTAAAATTATATATTTTTTAAGAACTAAATCACAATAATTAAGATTAATAAAAAAACTAAATAATAAGAATAAAAATAAAACTAAATAATAAGTTTTTTTTTTAGTAAAATTAAGATTTGTTTGACACCAAAAGCCGGTTTTTCGTACACGGTGGTATGTAAATACCGAGACGCTGACTGGGTTTTGCGCACTCTGCGCCGCTAACCTAATTGGCGACGAATCCACACAAAATGCTAATTTAACGACAATCACCATGTTCCCTCTTCATTTTAGCAATATTCAGCTAAGTAAGAGCACGGTTTATTGGCATAATAGTAAAACTTAAGTTGTGTAGGTTGGCCTTTATCATGATTAATAAATATATTTAACAAAAATAAATAAAAATTAATATTAAATAAATTAATATTAGGACACACTTCACACACGGCTGGTTAACCCTATACTGAACCATTTCTAGTTCGCATCATGGTTGCTAACACAACTGATATACATACATATTTTATATAGATACATATTTGATACCCAGATCCCCAGCCAACAAATTTAGTTCAGCTCAAAGGTGTTGGCCATAACGGGAATCGAATCCGGAACCTTCTGATTGGCAGTCCGGCATGGTAACCATTATGCCAACGAGGTATTAAAAAAACAATTGATATATGAATGTTTCGATATCTCAATGTTTTTTTGGTCTTCTGAATTAGTTTTGTTATCTTCTTTTTACGAAATCTAAATAATAATTAAATAGAAAACTATGATTTGATTATACTATACATTTACTTTTAGTTAAATTTGAAGTAAAAGTTACATGGTAAACTGTTGTAGCTATAATATCAATTAAAATTATAGCAACGTCATGTTTTTTTCTAGTCATTAGTCTAGTAGGAAAACACACTGAGAACTGCATAAAATATCCGCTTGCTTACCTGCTCTTTGTAGCTCGCGGTCGTAGAGTATGTCACTTGCTACGCACTAACTGTGCTTCGAGGCTACGAATATTGAACATAACGGGAGAGTTATACAAAAAAATGGAGCTGGGGAAAACACAAAGCTTTACTTTAGAATGCAAATCATTTACATCTATGAAAATATTTTTCTAAATAAAGTATATTATGTATTTTATACAAAGACGATAACTTGAATTTTAAGTCAATTTGCATAGTAAAGATAAATGGACAAGCTGTGAGCGTGGAGTATTAACTTAGAGAAGTTTGAATTTCAATGCCGCTAACTATAATAGAAACAAAATTGACTTCGGTTTACATAAGATTTTAATATGTTTTAGAATCAAATATATTTTTGAAATTCTCATTTAGTATCATAAACGTATTCGACTGTTATCAGAATGATAAATCATTATTACCAGCAGCTCTTGTACCTAATTTGAATAAAATGCATATAATCTTGGGGTGAGAAGATGTTTGTGTGTATGAGTGTTTATGTATACTACTAACGTTTCAATATTTTTCAAAGTACTACTAGTCCTATTTAAATGCGGTTTTTAATGATGAGTTTGGGTTTAGTTGGTGCATGTAATTGGGTAAGTATTCGTATATTGGTGACAACTTACCACAAAATACTGTGGTAAATATTAGCAAAAAATATTTATAAATTAGTTAACATGTCGCGGGTTTATAACATATTTAGTCAAATAAAATATTAATAATGAATAATTTTGTAAATATAATTAAAAATTGGTCTATTGCCTGAAGTGCCTTGTGAAGGCATGACTTCACAAAATTTCAGTTCAAATCTGTCTTCTAATTTATTTATATTTTGTCATTTTAATATATGTGTGGGTATTCTCGTGAGTTATTTCACATAAGTAATTGAGTTTAAACTTTACAACAACTGTGTCTACGAAAACTTAGTCGATAGCAGTAGATACCGAGAAATTGAATGTTTATTGAGTTATAAATATTACAAGTTAGTTAAAGTTGGGTTGTTTGGAAGGGCTCAGTCCGCAAATTGCTCGCTTGCATGTAGGTAGGTACGTGGGGAAAGCGAGTAGATGCGGTCTACTCGACCGGCGCTGCGACCCCTTATTTGTGTCCAGTTAAAAACCACAAATCAGACTGAAATACCCCGGATTAAACGCTCACCTTTACTTAAACCGTGATGATACTGTCTTTGTGCGGTGAGAAACTAGCATTTGTTATCAGGAGACACACCGAGCACACATTCAAACAACGTTAATAGGATTTTTTAAATAACATGAAAGTTTTTGTGATTGTGTGTGTATGTTTCTCATGGATTAATGGACTTGGCAGAGGACTTGGCCTATATATAATGTGTGGCCTTGGAATCTATCACTTCATAAATCTATTGTATATTGTATTGTTTATGCACATTGTCAAAGGATGAGCAAAAGGAAAAAAATCGCCTTAGTTCATTCAGTTGTTGCGATGAATGTTATGAATTTGACGTGATGAATTTTAGTGCATAACATTATCAACTAATAACATAAAACTAATATACTATTCACGCTCACTACTTTTGTACATTGGTAACGATAACGAGGAATACTCAAAATATCTTGACTTTGAGTTTTATCGATCTAAGTAGTCTGATAAACTGCGGGTAAAACCACGGAGCGCAGCAAGTTAAACATATGACTGAATACATTCTTACAATTCACGCTTAACAGTTCTACCTGCATAGAAGCACATTTTTATTTCCTAATGTAATGCTATTATGATTATGCAAGATGTTGATTTGTCATCTCAGGCTTACTTCATTTCATTATAGGATTTTGGCACGTGAGTGCCAAAGATTTACAGAAAGATAAGGAATTACGCTTTATAAAGTATTGCAATATGTTACAGCAGTAATTATCATGATGCGGTAGGTTCGAAAATAATTCGGATCGATTGAAGCCAATAGATAAGAAGGGTCAATTGCCTCCATACCAGTTCAAAAGGCTGTGCCAACCAAAATTATGTTCACAGCTATAGATAGATATATGGATTTACATATGAATGACCTCACGACGGTTTAATACCCTAATGGCTCGGATATAATAATGTGCGTCGTATGTTGTAAAACCCACACAAAAATTGTTTAATTTTATTACCAGTCTTTCATATTATGACCATAATGACATTTGATCCATCAAAGGTGCTTCTTTTTGTCAGAAATGCAGTAAAAAGCTTATAAATAATACAGTTGCAGTTTATGATATTTTTTTTTTAAATAAACGATCAAATTTTTTCATTTTAGTTGGTTAATAACCAATATATATGTATGTTTTAAAGCTATTATTGCTACTATTCTGACTACTGTTATCGTTTAGTCAAGCCCTGTTAGATGATTTATCATATTTAATATAAGTTCCTATATCTAATATAATAAAAACCAAACTGGCCATATGTCAGAGAAAAATGGAGAGAAGTATGATAGGAATTAAGCTTTCAGACAAGATTAGTAATCGCATTATAAGACGCAAAACTAGAGTAAGAGATATTATAAAAACAATACGCATACTTAAATGGAATTGGGCTGGACACATTGCAAGGATGACTGACGAAAGATGGACTAAGAAAATTACAGAATGGACACCAAGAATGGACAAGCGAAGTAGAGGTAGACCGTACCGAAGATGGGCAGATGTATTTACACAGAGACATGGACAAAACTGGATGAGATTAGCTCGGGACAGAAAACTATGGACGAAGTTGGGGGAGGCCTACGCCAGCGAGGCGACATCTGCACTTCAAGATGGATCCGCTTAATAATTTTTTTGACATAAATTACCTATATAGTTTGACATGCGATAGTATAATAAGCGACAATTACAATTATTACTTGACATTCCGATGTAAACATTTATTGACGATTAATATGATATGACATTTGTAATAATAATATGAAAGATGACAAGCTATGTAAATATGTGCAGTTGAATAAAGGCTTTTTTATTTTTTATTTTTATTTATATCTAATCTATCATTAGACTCTTGACTCAAAGAACTGGCTTAACCAGGAAAAACAAATGAGCCTGAACTCGAAGGGTTTAGTTATCTTGTTGACTTCAGAAGATTCTATGGCAGGCTCCATCATCAGAACAGCTCTGTGGTGCCGTAAATTAATTGTCACTGAAAATACACTACCGAATATATAAATGTACCTTTGCAACCGAATCAAATCCACGATTCTAACTGAACATACCTATTATACAAACATGGCAAATTAATTATCTTCTTCTTCGTATGAGCTCATCATGAGTCAAGCTCTGGTATCGAGAGTTTACAAGCCGCCCGAAGACTTGGCTTAACGACTGCTTAACCTATGAATAACAACCGGGACCTACAATTTAACATGTCATCCGGCAACGCCCAGATGAAAATGCTACTTTTTAAAAGACAGTCTTGACCTGTGGTCACCCATCCAAAGGTTGTCCCCATCGTTGCTAAAACTCGATAATCATCACTTTAGTTAGTTAGACAAGCTACAATTTAATATATGCAAATTAATAAAAAGCTTATATGAAAATATATTAAAGTATACTTTCACTGAAACAAATTAATATTTCTATCGTAATTGCACTGCCACAAACCGGAACGTTAAATCTAAAAGCAAGTGTTCGAATTCTAGGTAACCACCACCATCTTATTCATATTTCACAGCTAAAAACGAAAAAGAAATCTGAGCTATAACAACGCTATTTTGGTCATAACGCAAATATTTTCGTCACGAAAGCTAAATCAAGAAAAAGGGTTATGTTCTGAAAGTTCAATGGTTGTTATAACTATAGCAATTTAGATTAATGTTTTTTTTTTTGTACCATAATTTTATGAACTCAACCATTGAATGGAACTATACGTTAAGGCAGTATTGTACCGCCATATATTTTTGTACGAATCGCCTGACGCGCGCAGAGAAAAATTCACGATATAAATTCAAATAAAATTAATTATCAACCATATTAAAATTAAGATTTGCTTAAATTTTCTTCACTACTTTCAAAAGCAATACATTTTTTAATTTTGAAACCACTATTAAAAAAAAACAAACTAACCAGAGAATTTTACGTGTTTTGGAACTCTAAAGATTCTTAGCTTTGAATTGAAGCTAAAAAAATTATAAAACCGTAGCCCCATCTCCAATTTCAGCAGGATTATATAGGATTTTTAAAAATACTATGCTTTTTTGCTCCCATACTCCCTTAAACTTGAGAAACTAATTTTATTTATCGTACTTAAACTGTCACTAAACTTAATTATAATAAAATGAAACGAGATGTTATTTATATAAAAACTTGTTTGTTTTTTTGAGAACTTATTAAAAGTTCGTCAACGAACGACTTGGAAACCCCGTTACAACTACGTGAACAAATGTATGCTCTTCTAGCTTCGCATGGTTCTTTTATTTATTTTTTATTAAATAAAAGTTCACAAGGTGGTGCGCCATCTATTGATAACTGAAGGTAGCTACATGGCCAAGGTCAAGGTACATGGCACATTTATTAGCGCAAACAAAATGCTCTTTTCCGAATAGATGAAATAAGAATAAAAGTTACTCGATATTCTATTTATGTCAAAGGAAACGTGCTTATTTACTATACATCATAACGCTAACCATGTTTTTACTCATTTATTTTCCATACAAACCCTCCCGCTCTGATGAAAATTTCGCAGTTTTCCGCTCCGGCACCATGAATAGTCAATTTAAAAATGTCTTGTACCGCACTGAACGTGTTAAACTTAGCCAGGCACTTACAGGATTTAATATACGTGTAAAGCTCTGTAGAAGTATTTAGAATATTCCATCGGCTATACAACTTGTATGCCACCCTTTTGGATGAAGCTTATAACGAAACAAATATTTATATATGTGGTATTAGGGTTTTATAGCGTAAATAGGGAGTTCATCTAATTTATTGCGAAACGAAAAAGGTTGAACAACTGTGCCTTAAAATACAACGCTGATTTCTTAGAAGAGCAACTTGAGAATGTAATAAAAAAATAATTTGACTTTTTCCCTTTTCACTTGAGGTACGCTTTTATGTCTCGTCATCTTCATTTTAGCCACAAGGCGTTTGTTTTCAGAAACGTTGGAAAGCATTTTAGTATCTCGAATAAAACATCTTCATAGAGAAATTGGCGTGTTTCATTAATTTGCGTAGATGGTATATAATGTATATAAAATGAGATGCTGAGTGGTTGTTATTTATCTCGCTGACTATTCAAGATGATCGGAATCTCAGTCGCGAGAGTACTTAATTGTGTGGCGTGAGTAAATTAATTTACAGCTTCGCATTAATCATTCTCGACGCAAAGAGCGAACCTTACAGCGGATAGGGATTAGAACAAACAGTAGTGGGCTTGTAATGGACGATATTCATTAAATATACATTCTATTTATATCTAAGCACGATGTTACTAATTCTGGCAGTTCTGTAAATAGCTGGTGTTATCAAAGTTTTAATAGTGTTAGTAGTTTAAGTAAGCACACTCGTTGCATTAAATAACTTGAAATCACGTTCTTGTTAAACCGCTTCTTATACATGTCGAGTACATACTTGTATAGTCCGTTATTGCAAATTCATGACAAGATATTCCGAAAATTGATTATGTTACTTAAACCTCGTTTAAAAAATGTCCAATCGCTGCGGCAAGCGGCTCCCCTTTTTTTGGGAACCACTTTTTAAAAAACCGACTATAAAACAAATGTGTAGAATAGAATAAATTGTTTTTTTATTCGAGATAATTTATTGATTGTGTGATTTTGTGATTATGGCACCCACGTGAGTGTTATCATATAAATACCGTTAAAAGAAAAATTTAGTATTAGCATATAAGACGTGCTAGTTTCGCTAGATGGTCGACAATTTTTTTTTCTAGTGTAGTAACAATGAGCAAAATTAAAGAAGTTTGTGGATTCTGCTCACGTGGAAAGCAACACCGAGTTCTAGTGCACAATTGAAGAAATTGCTTCAATAAACTGGATGAGACTTTGCAGCAGTAGGTACTACAAGTATTTCTGAACAAAAAATATTTGTATGCATGCATCTTTAAGAAAAATGATAGTGTAACTTTTTTATAAACTTTTATTTGATTCACAATTCACAAGTTTGTACTTTGAAAGTAAGACTATATAAGAACGAGTACATGTAGTTGTATGTATGTTTTAATCGAGTATTTTTTTTTATTCTTAGATTGTAAAGGAGTTTTGTTGGTAACCGACTATGCCACTCCTATGAGTATGTAACCGTGTTTGTTAGGTTAACTTGCAAGATAAATTATACCTAGTTCTGTGGTTCGAATGGATCGAAATTTAGTGCATTTGTGTATTTTCAGGGACAGTAGAATAATATCGTGCTACAGATCTGTTCTGTTGATGTAGCTAAAAGACTTACATCGGATATAAACATGACTAAGTCATTGATTTTACCGAAAACTGGTCGTTCAAATGATGGCAGTGGAGCAACACTATAAATATGTAACTAGCCAAGTACGAAAAGAATTGCATAAAAAGACAAAAAAAAAACATAAATTCACGTTTGTATGGTGGTCCTCAATTAACATTTATTTTATTTTAATCAATCAATTTATTTTTAAACGTAATATAACTAAATATTCTATGAGAACTTCAAAGTTTAAAATCGAGAATAAATGTAAAAAGCCACGTGTGTTTTGTATTTGTTGTTATAGCGGCAACTGAAATATGTACTTGTAAGTACATGTATTAGTATCAGTGAAAAATTCAATTCTCTATCTATTACAATTCATGAGATATAGTCTGGTGACAGAGAGAAGGACAATTGAGTGCGGCTCAGTCGGGATACGTCTGTTTTTCGATCTGACGTCCCCTGGTTCGATCCCCGCCTTACACTAATAATTTATTTGCCAAGTTATGTATGGAGTTTGCACTTGCTCACACGATCAAGGAAAGCATCGTGAGGACGTCAAAATCCTAAGACGTGTGTCATCCGCCAACCCCCACTAGGCAAGCGTGGTGGATTATGATCAATATATCCCTATTTGTGGGAGAAGGTTCCAAATCCCAGTAGTGGGAACGTATAGTGGGCTGCTTATGTATGACAGACGAATGGACGGACGGGCACCGAAGTATTAGTAATGGGGTCCCATTTGTAGAATTAAAAAAAAAATTGTCAAACATAATTATTACATTGGCACAACAAACTTTTTTTGATTTGTTAATTAAATAAAACCCTAAAAAATCTTATTATTATAATTTGAAAACAACTCTATAAGAAATTGAGGAAACATTGAATGGAAGCATCGACGAGTCGAGTCTCTCTCAAACAAATACTACGCAAGGTCAAACTAACAATAGCATTTTAAGGCTGTCTATTGTTGGATTGCTTTCTACAAATCAGTTCATCACAGACACTCTTCTAAAACTTATTTGAATCTGTTTGTTCGCAATAAGTGAGAGTGTTCCAGTGTATGGATTTTCTATGAAATGTTTTTATTTCAGGATTTCATAGAGAGAGTAATAAAGTAAAGGCACATTCCTTGTTCAACCTGGCAATGGTCGGAGCGATGACGCGGGCGCCCCTACAGCTTTATTAGAGTATACGAACGTACGAAACGTTCTGTTGTGTGCTTTATTGATAAATAATTTATTCTTAGGGAAACTTGTGGCGCAATATTTATAGTATTCTATAGCAATAAATTAAGTGATAACGTTGACAAATAATGAAGATCATATTATGAATTTCATGGAATACTTGAACGTAGAAGTTAGTCAATGATATGGATTTCCGCATCACTCGCGTTAAAATAAGCATAGGCTATCCCACGTTAACCAATATAACAAGTTATTAATGTGTTAATCTAGCCTAGCCTCCAAATATTATCGAAATCTGTTCCGCCGTCGGAACGTGCGTATATATACAAATTCACTTTCGAGTAAACACATCAACTTATAAATGATAATTAAATATTGAGTAATAACGTTATGTGATCTCGCAGATACAAACTTCAAATATAAATACTGAATTCGTTTGTTTGTTTGATAGGCGGGATCGGTGAGGTAAGTGGGTTGTCGGAAGTTGATGTCTTTTCCCCGAGACCTGCTGACGTACGGTCCCTGAGATCAAATAGGAACGACTGTATCACCAATATACGCAAAACGTGCTCCCGCAATATGACTCAGCATATAAATCCGGGATGATACCCACACACGAACAATATTACCATTGAAAATGAAAATTATCTATGTAAAAATACGCTACATTGATATTTTCCCAAGCTATGTTATTATAAGAATCAAATTTGGTCTTATATACGCTGATTTAAGAGAGACATTTCGACTCGCTCCACGCTGATATTCAGGAGTGCCCTTTTCGGATAATAAAATTTTACTTGCTAAGATTTTTTAAGTAAATTTAGGTCCCTACAGTACATTTCTTTTTTGATTCAATCTTCTTTGAAGTTGTCGCTTGCGGAAAATACTTCATTTCTTAGATATTACTTTTGTCAAAACGGTATTCCTTCGATCCTAAAAAATGAATCAGTATATTTATTAACCAAGTAAAGGCAAAGGGCTTCTGTAGCCTTATTATATAAAAGCATCAAATTTAGTTCCTTGAGCTAAGTATATGCCTCGATTGTCCAAATTTGCTATCGTCTATCTGTATGTACGGTTGTGTGTTGGTTCTCGCGTAGAGGCTGAATTTTTTAAAACCAATCTTGACGAAGTTTAGTGTACAAAATTGTAATCGTTGGGGATTTTTGACTGGGGGTGTGGTTACATCAAAAAGTCAATTATTTATAGAGAATCGCTTGAAATATCGCTACAATCAATATTTGTGCAGACAAGGTCCATAGTTGCTACTAATTTAATATAGTTATAGTTTAACAGTGGTTTTTCCTCTCACATTATAAATTCGTGCCTACCTTGTTATATTGTTAGGTATGTACATATTTATGTTTGCTCATCTCGCAGCTAAATTGAACTCAATTTAGATATCATCGTAGAGTTCCGAAAATATATCTTGTTGATGGTATCGTATACGGTTTTTGATTGTATGCTTGAGGCTGCTCTTAGCTTTTATTAATTTTTTATATTTTGATCGTTTTAAGATAACCACACTGAAGACAAATTTTATATTGATTTAGACATTTTACAAAACATTTTAAAATTAAAAAATAAAACAAGCGTGCATAGATTCTCTGCCTAATCGACAAAATATTATATAAGTCTATCTGCGTGTGTTTGTATGTTTAAATATTTGGATGTTAGCAGTCACGTTCAGGCCCTAATTAAAAACTAATATATGTCGAAAATTGGACAATACAGATTCAAGTAATTAATAGAATTTTCTTCTCAGCGATTTTTGTTTTGTATACAAACAAACAACAAACATTTATTTATTGAAGTAAACAAATTTACAGTAACATTTTAAAAGGTAGCCCTGGCTTCTGTGCTAGTGTGCACTGTGTTACAGAAGCCAGTGCCTTCTCAATTTTACAAACATATTATTGATTATACTTATAACCTAGCCATACAAAATATAATAAACTATATATAAAACTCAATACTATACAATATACCAATACAAAACTATACAATTAATTCAAAATACAAGCCAAAAATAAGTTTTAAACATATGTATGATACTAAACATTTAACAAACTATAAACTATGCATAATATTAACACAACAAGCAAGCAGGCGCTGCGCGTACGCCGGCGCTAGCCGCGGTGCGGGAGGCGGAAGGCGTGCTTACACGAAACCGGTTTGCCATTTCGCTCACAGTCAGTATTTTGCACTGTTGTCGAGTGACATATATGTATGCTTCATAAATTTCTGTACTCGAAATAAAAAGTTACAAAATATCCTTCAACATACGCTGGAACGCTTTTATTCCACCTTAGATATTTATATCCAACCCACAAATAATTCAAAAATATGTTGATACACGCTATTAAATTCATGCGAAAATGTTCCAAAAGCTTTCTCAATTAATTTTAATTAACATCGCGAAGCTTACAAATATTAATAAAGTTAAGTAAAGCGCGGACAAACTGACCGTGATGGGTAGAGATAATTTGAACGCCGTGAATATAATTTTCACGGTAGGACATAAAAGATTTACTTAACTTTTGGACAACCAAAAACTAATGCCTCATTGCCGAGTCTGAATAAATGGCCCTTTTAATGGTCAAAGTTGAGGCTACGTTACCCTGTTAATGTGATAATAAAAGGATGCCGTTAGGATTCTCTAAGCTGTTACGTGGTTTAGTGTTCACTAATAGCCCACACTCCATGCAACCTACGCATATGGATTCTTTTTCGTCAGAAAGCTCCCAGATTTAGCTATTCTTAAATTGGCACGGTATTTTGTGGATGATTAGGTTTGTTGGATCTGGTGAAACGATTCACGTCAGAATTGGCTTTGAAGTAATTTAATATTGTATGTGTAATATCACAGGTACCTACGCTTTCATTTTTTTTCACGGCGAGGCGTAGCAACGCGTCGTGGTAATAATATAACGTATAAAAACTAAAACGTTAGACACTTTAGTCAACATATACCTTAAGTTAAACCGTAAGTCGAAATGAGAAGGATATCGCTGGAATAATCGGTTCCGTAATTTTATTTCGAAAGTTATATGTTCGATGAACGTAAGATCGACTGAACGTTTGATCAAATTAACTTTTGTGCGATGTAACTTTATATCGAAAATCGTTGCTGCGAATAAATGATATTAATTTATTATAATAATCTTGTACGTGTCAAAGTTTTGAAGTGTATCTCTCATAGCGCCTGTCCGCACCCATTTATTGTGATACTCTGTATGAATGAAATGGAGAATTTTTATCTTCTGAGTTAGCTTTAATCAGCAAATATGTTATTAATAAAAAAAGTCTTAATTTACCCAAATATCAGTTAAAAGTAAGTTGTTCTTCGACCTCGCAACCATTTTCCATCATTGTTTGTCCGTTATTGAAATTGCGTAACCTTTTATCTAGAAAACTATTCGTGCAATTTTACTCAAACCTGGTTAGATGGGTAGGTTAGGTACAAAACTATTCTGCGTAATATGATCTAAGTTGACCGATAAAAGGTGCCACAATACACTATCTTTTAAATTATACAGGTTGGCATTTCACCACAATTCACGAGTGCGCTTATTTAGTAAAAACCAACGATATGAAATGGAAGTTGTACTTATGTATGTATGTACAGACGAAATATATATGGACAGAAGACGAAAGATAATTTGGCCAGAAACTTACTTCACTCCCTCTGTCAGAAATATAAGTAACATTACTTACACTTAAACTTAAAACACGACACAACACAATAATCCAACTGACATTCGGACATACCTACATATACATTTAAAGGTAATACATTTAAAAAGCAACAAGTTACAAACCGAGCGAAAAAACATTGAATTATTCGAAGTGGAATTAATTTTCAAAGATTGCCTAAACTGTGCTAAAAATAGGGTTATAATGTCCCCACTAGAGCCACATGAAGCGGGCACTTTCCCCGGTCAAGTATACACGTGTGTCTTCATCGATCCGCACTCTCATGCGCTCGTAAATAATTGTCTAAGAGATTTTATGGCCGTGTCTAGGAAAAACACTATTCTGTATTTCATGTGGGAATGCCTTATTAAGCGTCAGCCTACGCGTAACCTGACAAAATAAGATAGCGCTTATTGAGAAACATGGTACTTGTATTTTCAGGGAATTAACTTTAAACTCGACTTAATAAAGTTTCACAAAAACTTGTTATGGAACAAAATTAAATGTACTAAATATATATATTTACGTAATTTAGTTCATAAAGCTTTAATCTTTCTTAATATCCAATTCCAAAAATTCTTACTCGAATAAATACTTTTACTAAACTAAAAGTAATTTCCTTTGCTTATCGGAAAAAATATAACCAAAGCTTGCAAGCTACAAAAAATGTATCATTTATACGTTTTACTGTTATCTTATACAGGTATTTTATTTCATATTTTCATATTGATATTGTATAATTTAAATTGACATTATATTATTTATATTTAATATATTACTATTCCTTATAAAATTGGTATAGAATACATAATACGTAATTAAATATTCTGCTCAAAAATACACTTTTGGACAACTTTTAAATAACTGGAATTGTTACTTCTTAATTTTTTATTTGTTTGATTGCAAAATTCGTAAATACATTGCAGTGGCCACCTTCACCGGATTCACAAAAAGCTTTTGGAATAAAAATGTAGGTTAGAGCGAATATTAAATACACATTACATCCCCCTCAGTGGTGGGAGGGAGCTTTTGAATGAAGTCCAAATCCTTAGCACAAGTACTAAGTCATCTCTCTCAAGACTAGGTAAGGTGCCAACATTACGTCTACCTTTTTACTTATAAAGAAACCTAAAACAGTTATAAAACTAAACAAATATTAAATTGTTTCAACAAATGATCATTTTCATTATAGGTTTGTTTGTAACGATAGCATAAAAGTAATCACATTATAGACGGCTTCTGCGTGAATGGAAGAAAACTTCTGTGTACAGTTAGTTTCGTTACACTTCAAAATAAGTATAATAAATCATTATATTTTGAACTTACTCGCACGTACATAGTAAATGCATAATTATTGCAACGGAAGGTTATTGATTCACGCGCGTATCTTGTATCCTGTAAACATGTCGTGGATATTGACAACCCAAGTGTCCTTTCGTAAGAACTTGATTTAAAAATAACTAAAAAGCGGATTTAAGGTGGGAAGTAGTAGATGTTATTTAGAAAACAAGAAAATCCATCGAGAAGGGTATCAATTTAGTGGAAACGAAAAGAGGATTACAAGAAATTGCGTTATAGGGGTCCTAATATACATTGATGTAATATGAATAATATAAATAATGATATTTTCCTTTTATACATTTCATCACTAACTAAGCTGAGCTAAGCAACCAGAAACCACTTTCCTAGTTTTAGTATGTTATCCTTGAATAACTGCTATTTTCCAACGGGCAGTAAGATATAACTGGTGGATCATCGACCAATTTAGATAATAGCGGAAACTAAGCTCTCTATCGAGTTACATAATACTTGTACGGAAATGTACCAATAAGCTATTTTTTATAGTTTTTGCCGTTATAATAGTATAATAATAACAATTAGTTATTTTTCGCATAATAGTATAAGAATGACATTTTGTGTAAAAGTTGATCAATTCTTCAGTCACATCTTTTTAGGGAGCACAGGTGTGCTCGTAACCTATAAAAGCAATATTTCTATATTTTTTTATCTTCTTTCAATTTGTCAGAGCAGACAAGTAAGATTCTCTTTGAAGCATTTCCATCTAAGCAGTTTCCGTCGGCAAAAAGTGAAAATGTATTGAGCTATCAAAGCGGGTTATACTGAAAGCTACACAAATACTTACATGTCAGGTACAAATATTGTACTTGTATTTTGTGTTTTACTTCTTCTTCGTAACAAATAAGTATAGAAACTCTAGACAATACAAATTGAAGATGTGGCCTAGACCTACGGCTTTTCGTGTCACCCGACCCACAGTAGCGCACATTTAAAAAATATATCTAATCAATCATTTTGTCACAATCTTTTATAAATCGTATTTCAATATGTTTCACGTATTGTTTAAGTCACTACTCGTTGTGGAGTAATAATATTCATAAGAAGGTTGTTGTTATTTTAGCTATTTTGATTTTAGCAAAACTACCTGCGTTTTAAAGTTAATTATAAAAATAAATAAATTACATCGACAAAAAAAATCCGGTTGAATAATAATAATCGATTTTACTAAGCATTCGTGATAAACATAACTTGCTTGCAAATCAACGAGTACTTGGAAACTGAAGCACTTATTACGGACAGCCTAACATGCTAACGTGCAGGGGCCAAGTGATGAAATATAACAATATAACTTCGAGTTATTTACGTTAAAACAACTATTTATATGAAGCTATTTATGTTTTGACCTTAAAATGAATAGGAATCTATTTAAAGAAGTAAAGATATCACTAGGAAGTTGCAGGCATATCTTCAGAAGTGTATTTAGAGAAAGCAGAGAGCGAAGTAAGCGGCGTTACCTGCTGCGGCTGAGGTTGGTCGCGGAGTAGCGGCGCTGGGCGGGCGCGCGAGTTATCGTACTTGTGGCGCTCGGGCGCGCGGGCGAGCGATGCGGCGGCTGGCTGCGACTGGCGGCAGGCCGTAGCGCGCCGCCCACGCGCGCGCGCGCCCGAGCCTCGCGTGCCCTCCCGCCCCCTCCTCTCTACCCTCTAACCCCACAATTTTTTGCACCACACCAAATAATTCACATAAAATCGCAAATTGGAATTTACGACTTATTTACCGATGTTGAACGTAAGATCGTTCACATATTTACCCTTAAGTGAGAATTTCACCCTCTATTACAGCAAAATTGAAGAGTCAAAGGTTAATGTTTTCATATTGCGCTCTACTTATTTTCCTACCAAGCCACAGTCCCTTCTTTTTACACTTAATTTCAGCCAATGTACCTTGTGGATCGAAGAGGAAAAAGGATCCATCTTGTGGATCAAAAAGGAAAAAAAGTACATCGACAAAATGTGCAAAATAGAAAACAAAACTCGTACTTAGTATGTATTTATGTACTTGATTATATTCCAACAATATTTAACCAATATCGAAACATCACGCCCCTGTATGTCGGACAGCTAATTAATTTATATGCTTAAAATGCTTCATAGTTTTACCTTATATTATCAAATTCGCCACCGCATACTGAACAAATATTAAAACGATTTCCAAGATAAAGCACCGGATGAAGCTTCCTAACTTCATGGGAACTACCCCACATTAAATATCTGCCGACTACAAAATAATACACATATTGAATAGCCAGTGTATCGGCAAAGTTAAAAAGTACCTTCATTCAAAATTACATACCTATACATACAAACTGAATAAAATACTCTAGTATATACGGACAGACAAAAGCTAATTTGGCCACTCGATGTAGACGCTTCGTTCGCTTGGTCAATTTGTAGACCAGCTGAGACAAATGGGTAGCCGTTATATTACATTGAAGTAAACATCAGTAGTAACGTACTTTAAGTTAATAAATGCTATAATGCAAATAAAATCTTAAAGATTTATTTTTTCACGCATAGCCTGAACCTAATGTATGTAAAATAACAACACACCGTTGTACACCACCCGGAGAGGTGCCCATGGGTATACTTATGTAGTATATTTGGGGATAACAGCCGGTCTTTGTCATTTTAGTCATGTGAAACGTGTCTAAAGAGCCTGTACGTGTTGGCTTCGCCCCACACACGGTTTCTAAAGGTCCGGCAGTCTGAAGTCCCGTTATATAGACAGACGTATGAGATGTAAAAATCTAATGTAACATATTGTACTTTGTATATTTTTTGTATTTGATTTGTGATTCGGCCCCATCAAAGCCTCAGATTAATCTGGGCCCCGACCTGAGTCTTCCACGAATAATGGATAATAATTACGCTTTCACACTCGTAGCTTCTCACTTAGGATTTTAAGTTAAGTACCCAACCTAGCCCGTGCCACTCTCAGATATTCTACTGGCGCAAATGCCATCAAAATATACGAATTTTAAGATCCTCATCAGATATTAATCGGTTCTGCGCATATTTTTGTCGCCCCCGCGCTGCTTTGTTATACATATTGTAAAGATACTTTAGAGCTCCATACCCAAAGACTACAAACGAAACTCTATTATTTAAGGCTATGGTGCCCATCTGGCCATCTGCGACCAAGCTGTATCTCATGAACAATTATAGCCAAAAATCTATAGCAGAAATTTTCACAGGTTATTTACTTCTGTTGCCATAAACAGTACTTAGAACTGGAATTTAAATCAATATTTAATCTCTTAAATATTAATTAAAATTCCATTCCAGGCTCCCATACAATAAACGTTTCTTGCTATTTTTTATAGATAAGGAACCCTTGGCTAGTTATATAAAATACGGAATTATGTAGCCCATTCATATCACCATCATTATTTTGAAGCTTCTATCAACTTGGTTTACTAATTATTATTAAACCAAGTTGATAACTGAAAAAATATGTTGTAAATTGTTACATTATACATATAACATATAAAAGGTCAATAATGCGTATGGTTTTGAAACACCTTATGGAATAGAGTAAAATTTCATCATCGTCGTAAAAGATTTAAATCTTCACAAATATTTTTTATGTCTTCTATTTATAAGTAGCGTTATTAAGGAAACTACGCTCTAGAAATCTAGAAATCTGGGCTTGGGGTCCACGTCTATCTATGTAGGTAAGGCTTAGGCTTTGTCCTGCATCCCTGAACCTGTCGTTAGATGGGACACCGTGAGGGTTTAGTCAATAGTGATAGCCCTTCTTGCCCTCGAGTCCGACACCACTCGCTTCCCCTAGGCTTGCGGCAGGAGATTCGTAAATGCATCACGCATAAAAAAATTGTAAAGCCTAGGCATATTGCTACTTTTTGAAGGTATGTTTACTGCAAGCACTAATGGAACCAAATCACGTTCCCCTTACTGTTATAAATGTTATTTCGTTACTAGTCTACTTACTACCGGGTCGGTGCTGCCACCAACAAGCTCCAAACGGCATATTATAATATATACTAATATATTGCGTTATATACGTGCACGTAATTTACGTAAGTTGTATGTACATATAGGCTATATTGACTAAAATATTGCTGCCTCTTGAGAAGCGGACGCGATCTCGGTCCTACCATGTAGCATAGAATAGCATAAGTAGCCGACTATACGTTCCCACTGCTGGGACTCAGGGCTTTATCTCACGAAAAGAGAGATCTAGGCCATCCACCACGCTGGCTAAGTGCGTGTTGACGGATGGCACACGTCTTTAAATATTGTAGTCCACAACCACATCCAGGAAAATATATAAAAGATGTTTTTTTATATATAAGTCATTGGTATAGGGCCGGTATCGCACCAAGGGCCGTCAGATTGAAAAGCAGATGTCTTTCCATCGAAACAGAGTCACTCTTTACAATGAAGCCTTGCTGTTATATTTTTTGCTTTTTATACTAAATATTTAGTAAAGTCGTCAAATCTACGAAAAGCTGGTATTATGCCAACATGAAATTGATGAGTAGGTACACCATCCAACGTGGCAATGCTGCAAGCTTTCTGGGTACCTTTCCTTTAACTAACGGATTATATGATCAAGTTTAAGCTCTCAACATCAAGATGATTTTGTAAGTTTTTGTTAGTATTCTGTTAAAAAAATACTTGCAATTGATTTTATAGTTAAACAATTTATTTTAATAATATACTTTTGACATTTTCTGATAAGAACATCTACCCCGAAAAACACATACGAAAAATAAGAATGTTGCTCAAATATTCAAGCTCACGATATGCGATACTCCTTTTAAGTCCAAACAAACGCGACAGTAAGTTTTAAGCTTAAAATGTTTTACCAGAAATGTAGATACAGATACTTTAATAGCTTTTCCAAACGAAGCGCATTTACGAATATATTTCAAGATTTACTTAGGTCTGAATTACGTCACTGATACTTTATTAAAACATACGTTAATCATTAAACAAAGAGAAAGACGGACAAAACGAGATTCAGATAAAAGGTATTTTGTCTGTTCGAGACAGAAAAACTTTTTTTTAAAAATTATTTTATATGCAAAACATAGCTAGTTTAATTTTATTATTTAAGGAAGTATCGGAGCAAACCTCCATATTAGTTTAATTAATAGTTAATAGTTTATTAAAGTTTTATTATCTATGATTCATTGTTAACAATTGTTCAAAAATACGATTCCGTTATCTTCACTCGATAGTATTTGAACTAACTATACTTTATAATAAAGAACTATATTTTTTTTATTCATTTTATGTTTGAAATGTAAATTATTTGGGAATGTTCTTAGCTGTGTTTAATGAAAATCGGTCCAAAAACATTTTGAGTGAGCAAATTTCATAAATCCGAGTGAGTCACCTGCAAAAGCTTGACGTGGCTCCGCCATGGCACATAATAACTGTCAGCGCTTACAATAAATTTAACTTAATAATTTGAATTTTGTTCCTTAACATCAATGATCAATGAATACAATTAAAAGTATTTTATTTATATATGCAGTAAGAAAAAAAAAATTATGTTAAAATGTGTATGCAATAAATTATATTTTATATTTGACATTTTTACGGTTTGTAAAATTAATTAATCACTGTATGAAATTGTCCTCATTTAGCATCCACGTATTAAAAATAAAAAGTACTTGATAAATTTGAACAAATCCAGATTTTGTCGACACTACAAAACCGGAGGTGATCGTTGAGGCGTCTCCCATTTCAAAAGTCACTTCTCTGGAGAAAATATTATTATTGACTTGAGAATCATGCGTTCCGTTTTACCGTTACTTTCACATCACTAACTTAAATACAGGGTAAATGGTAAAATAGCAGCAGTATGATAGTACATTAGGATTGAACATTTTATTTTGAGCGCTTATAAACGTTTTTGATATATATATTATTTTACTCAAACATGTTAATAATTATTTATTTCGTTACTATAGTCATTCTCGCAAAATCAAATATTGGTATTATTAACTCTGTATAAAGACCACAATGATATGTATCAAGGAAGTAGCTCGAAACACCGATTACATTATGATATTAAAAAAAATAGAGCAGTTCTCGACCTTGCAGTGAGTGGTGCAGTGAACGACATTCGCAGTAGATAATCCCCTCCACGGTCACGGCTCGGCTGCGAACGTTTCTCCGCGTCTGTGCAGTGACACAGTGACCGTGGCGTGCGCGGAAGGTCTGCCACCCGCTATGCTCGCGGCGGCGGCTCTGCTCGCCTGCTGTCACCTGGCGGCCGCGGCGCCGGCCCCCGACCTCACATTCGCCGAATCTGTATACGCCAAAATGTCCAGTGCTTGTGAGTTTTAATTTTATTATAATTAATACATCTCTCTCCGAGTGCAGTGATTTTGGCCTCTCTGTCATTTATTTAACACTCTATGATTGTTTCAGGTAGAGCCATCATGGATTTTCGATATAACACGATGACTGAACAAACGAAGCTGTTAAAGACGATGAAAATTATTCAACTCGATGGAGATACGGTTCGGACGTTTCCGATCGACGAAGCTTATGCCGCTCTAAAGAAACCTTCAATATATGATATAACTAAACAAACCAAAATCATTATACACGGCTACAAAGACAATTCTCAATCGGAAGTACCCTGGGACTTGGCGCAAGCTTACAACGAGAAGAAAATGTTCAATGTGCTCCTATTAGATGCCCAGGAATTATTCGATAAGGGATATATTTTATCTGCACACAACGTTCGTTTCGTAGGAAAGAGACTCGGTAATCTCCTCGCCAACTTGGAAAATTTCGGCGCCAAAGCTGAAGATTTCCATCTTTTAGGAATAAGCCTCGGCGCGCACATCGCGGGTCTCGCCGGCAAGTACTTCCGAAGATATAAGCTGCAAAGTTTGGGACGGATCACGGGGCTCGATCCCGCCGGGCCGTGCTTCTCGTACGCGTACAGCGACCAGAGGCTCGACCGGCTCGACGCGGAGTACGTGGACGTGGTGCACACCAACCGCCTCGTGCAGGGAGTGATCGAGCCCCTCGGGCACGCCGACTTCTATATCAACGGCGGCGGCCCCAACCAGCCCGGCTGCATGATGCCTTCCTGCAGCCACTTGAGAGCCGCGCAACTATACACCGAAAGTATTAAAACTCCTAAGTCATTTGTGGGCGTTCGTTGCCAAAGTTGGAAACATTTCGAAGAAAATGCATGTGAGAGTGATTCTTTTGCTGTGTTAGGATACGGTTCATCGATGAAAAATCGAGGCCTCTTTTACCTGCGGACCTCGGACAGCGCCCCCTACGGGCTGGGCATGGACGGAGCAAAAAATATAGAACCAGTAGTGGATAATTGGTTGCGAACTTTAAATATGAACTGATCCACGTTTGATAAGTAGTAATATTGTGTTCTAAAATTAATAACTTGTGGCCATAGGGCTGATAAGCTCTTTGAAAATATACTAGAGCCGTTATATTTATTGTAGCTAAATATATTTTTATACAATCACTACACAGTATGAACCTTGTTTTTATTTAGCAACGGGTTTTTAAAAAGTGAACGTACACCGTGCACACGGCAACCTTCGTCATTTTGCGGATACTGGGTAAGCCCGCTATCAAAACGCCGGTATTTAATAAAGAGCAATTGTACGTTGCTTAATATAACACCTTCACGGTAAAATTAAATGAGACAATGAAACCAAACAATGGATATTTGAGGCACCATCTACATTGTGAGGTGTCTATTTACGAGAGCGAATCAGAAATTCATTGTTCTGTTGATTACCGGGAGCGTTGGGTAAAAGCGGGCGTTACGTCAGGTCACAGTGTCGCAACGGCGATCGGGCTCCGAGCCGAATGCAGAGCATCGTTGACATCTACCACCGCTGCGAAATCACGCTGTACATAATTTATTCGTCACTCATTACCAAACTCATGTCTCTAAATTTATGTCTAGTTCAAGTTACGTAACGGCTCTGATAGTGCTCTCATTTCGAAAACTATCGCGCGCTAAACTGGAGTAAGTAGCTCACTTACTCGCAGTATTTGTATCAAGCCAAGGGCCAGTTACATAAACCGTATTACATCATGGTGTGCTAATGGCATCTTTTATTTAACTTAAGATGTCAATAATTTGTGACTGAAATAATGCAACTTATACTTAATATTATTACTTTCATTTTATGCAAGCTACTATGTATGAATTAAATAAAAAACAAAGTGTATAATTCTAAAGCTAGCTACAAAATAAAAAAAATGTCAAACGTTAAAAGTGTAGAACCTATATACATACCTTAATAATCTTCAATGAAGTGATTGTATACTGTAAAACTACTGTAAACAGTTAGGTATAAAGATTCAGATAATTATTTCGTTAAAGGTTTATTAAAAGTTTTTAGTTTTAGATAATTTCGGGGCTACTTATCCCTAGGAACACGGAGAGTAAAGTCCTATATAAAAATCAAGCGAACCGTTTAATTGAGTACGTATTCCTAAGGGGAATGTCTGAAAACATTATTATATAATGTAAAATTGTTGAATTTTTAATTGAGTAATCGTTGATAATTGACTTTTACAGCTTGTCGAAAATTATATAAACAGTCTTAGTTAAACATAATTACTATTTAAATTATTGCTAACTTAGTAAGTTGAAAATGAGACATAAGAAGAAAGAATCCGGGTAAACTATTCGAGCGCTTACACTTCACCACCAGGAGCAAGAATCTCTCATGCACCGGCAAAATTATCAGCTGCTTGTATACATGTTCAAAGCACGGACGGCGTCGTAATCTTGTAAAGAAGAATTCGAGATTTCTACCGTTACCAGAAATATGAGTTCCGGTTGATACACTTTTTAAAATGTGATGAAGCAATACAAGTTATATAACGGTAGCACGCACATAAGTACCCAATTAGCAGACAATACGATACAGGCACTCTATGAAAAGCGCTACTTGTGAAAACAAACATTATGCTCTACTGTGCGTTTTCGATTGCCCATTGGCAATATTACGACTCGTTTCACAAAAAGGTTTGTTAACTTGTTAAGAAAAATCCCGTGTAAAAATGTATCGATAAAGTAAGTATAAATGATGATGGTGAATAAGAATTATGACTATATGCACTCCGTTGCGCAGTTATGAAAGCAACCGTGACCTACGACCTACTCTATATACCGACTGAACGAACAGCTAAATCTAAAATAAACATACAGTGGACAAATCAGAAAATAAATTCGCTATCGATACGGACCGGAAAATCCTGAGCGACGGACAAAGGATATGATAACATAGATATATAACACGCGACCCAAGCAAATAATCCTTTAGATCCCGTAATGTGCCCCTCTATAGTGACCCTTAGCGTCACATATATATGTATACATACCTACACGAATGTGATAGAGTCAATTGATTGTAGTTTATTGATCTCCTTGATTACTGACACGATCTTTTTGAATTGAATTTGGTATAATTACGAAGAGTACACAATCATTGAGAGTGAAGTTTATTGTTGGAAATTGATGATCCACCATGATAATTTGAATAAAAAAACGTTGGCCCTCAGAATAAGTAATTTGGGAATGTCGTGTAAGTGATGTATTATATCTAACCTACAAACATTTTAAGTATTAATAAATGCCAAAAAAATTACCAATTCTTGTACGGAGTATTTTTAGAATGTAAGTAGATAATGTGGCCTAAATAATGTTAGTGTCCTTTTACATACGTATGTATTATATATGAGTTGTACATATTTATTACTAACATTACGCCAAAAAAATGTGTATATATATCTGTATGGTTCCTTCCAAACGACTGAACCGACTGCATTGAAATGTATCCCAAATTTAACTACGGCTACCGGTGAATACGTCCACAATTCCAAAACCTCTATTACTAATAAACAATCGAACTACGGCGCCGACTTCGTTAAAATGTTTTATAACAAATGTACGAAGCTGAATCAGCAGCTGACGACCTCGTTGGTGTTATGGTTATTATGCCGGACTGCCAATCAGAAGGTTCCGGGTTCGGTTCCCGGCGCGGCCAACATCTTTGTGCTGAACTAAATTTGTTGGCTGTTGGTCTGGGTGTTAAATATGGATCTATATAAAATATGTATGTCTGTACATGTAGTATATCAGAAAGAAGTTGTGTTAGCAACCATAATACGAACTAGAAATGGTTTAGTATGGGGTTAACCAGCCGTGTGTAAAAAAAAACTTGTAGGCAACCTTTTTTCTAAATAATTTCCATCATTTTATTCCATATCCGGACCCTTTTTTACGCTTAAACGATTGCACCAATTTTGTAATAAGCTAAATTATATCACACGCGCCAACGGTTGAATCGATTATTATGAAATTCGGTATCACTTTCACTAGGCACAAATCGGCCTGCCGGGGTAATTCAGCTCGTGCGAACCAAGAAACTGTCCTTTTTGCCTGTGCGTAACGATTATCTTAGGTGTTATGAAAGAGGATCTGTAAAATAAATCCAAATATATATTCTAAATGATACGACTGGTTAAACTGTTGTGTAACATAAGTTAATAAACAGAAATTGAATATTTCAGTTTGTGGTACAACAGTAGTACAAAAACAAAAAGATAATAATAATAAAATAATAGTACAGTAGATATGTTTTGTTTTGTTTTCAAAATTCTTTATTAACCATACACATATTAACAAAGTAAGAGGTGGACACTGTCCGCACTTAAATGTAGGTATCTTAATTTATATTGCTACTTACAGACTCTTAGTCGATCTGTACCAAATCATCAACCGTCATTACTAAAATTATCTATTATATCATTTATTATGTGTTTTAATACAAAAACGTAAAAAAAAAACCGCGTTCACTTCGCTCGCGTATGGTTGGCGAGACTGCTCTTTACTATTGTTCGAAAATATCGTCATTGATGAAAGCAATAGTTCGGCGCTAAAAATATTCAGTTACCTTTTCACGCTCAAAATAATTATCGTAATTAATTATACATTATTGATGTGGACACACACTACTTAAATAGTCGAAGACGACTTTACGTATAGATTGCCCGCAAGTAACACCGCGGGGTGGAGCTAGTGTATGTATATTTTTAGACTGGTTTAATTTTTTTCGAAGGGTCGCTGAACTTAACTATTTCCTTATTTTTTTATTTACCTTCATAATGCTTGACGTAACTGTAAAAGAAACTAAAAGCGGTGCACTTGTTCTGCTTCAATAAACTCTGCGTAAAGAATTTAATGTTGCTCGAATGTAATATAGTTGACTGAACGGAATCGGAAAAGAGGGTGAAATATACTTGTGTAAGCCATTTCACTTGGTTTATTTTTTGTGAATACTGCGTATTTTAACCGACTTCAAAAAAAGTGGAGGTTATCTATTGGATTGTGTTTTTATGTTTGCTACCTATGGTAAGGATATCTCTGCCTCCTCATAACCTATTTACTACTTAAAACATCTATTGAAAATGATATATATAATCTTTCCTGATCCTAATTTGATAAAATGTATATCATTTTATTAAATTAGGTTCAGGAAGTTGACTGGAAGAGATCGATTATAGCGATCAGGCCGCCGTTTGTAGCACGATGTAAACTATTAAATGCTGTTACTTTTTATGTTGATTTGTACCTATTAACTGCCCAATAAAGAGTTAATAAACAAAAAATGTAATCGATTTGTAAGCGTGTATATTACAAAAAAAATAGCATATAATTAATTTGAGTAGAACAGGTAGTAGTGAAGGTCCAAACACATAGGAACATACTACTAAGGCAGCTTATTAATTTTTTTTTTTTAGACACATTTCACACACGGCTGTTTAGCCCCATACTGAACCATTTTAGTTCGTATTATGGTTGCTAACACAACTGATATACTACATATTATATATAAATACATATTTAACACCCAGACCCACAGCCAACAAATTTAGTAAAGCACAAAGATGTTGACCGGGCCGGGAATCGAACCCGGAACCTTCTGATTAGCAGACCGGCATGGTAACCTTTACGCCAACGAGGTCGTCATTCAAACACTTTTTATTGTATTGAGTATAAACAATATTACCTATGTTCATTCATGTTTATGTGTGGGTTAATCCCACAAACACGCCATACCTAAATTATAAAATAACACACCTACGTATTATTTGCTAATTACAACGGTAATGACACTAAAAACTTCTCATGAATATATATTGTGGAAATGGTCAATTATTCTCTCATTTAACAACATTTTGGTATACGGAAATATTTTATTAAATAAACCTCCAAACAATGTTTAAAACATAACATGAGGGGTAAAGTTTCGACGTCTAATTGACCGGCTAATGACGATTGGGGCGAATTCAGTAAGCAATTTAATAAGTTTAATATCATTATTTCGTTTCACTGCTTTCTGTACGCTTCATGCTTACAGATCTTTAAAAACTTGATTAAATCTTCAAGTGGCTAATTTACGGTTTAAATAGGTATAGTGTGCTAGAGCATAAATATAATCAAATTATAATAGCACAGTAAAATTAATTTTAATAGTACATCAATTGGCGGTGCTAGGGAAATTTCTATGCTTACCTTTATGCATTGTCCGATAAGTATCTAAACTTCTTCTTTTTTCTTCGTATGAGCTAAGTGGCCAAGCTCTGGTGTCGAGAGTTTTCAAGCCACTTGGAGACCTCTGATTTGACTTAACGTCTGCTTGTATTAATACTAACAGCCGGTATCTACAATTTAACATGCCATCTGATTCACGGCAGCGCCCAGATGAAAATGACACTTATTTTTTTTATTATTATTTTTTTTACTTATTAAAATGAATGGAAACTTTTAGTATGATAGTGATTTATATCCGGCTAAGTAATATTACTCAGCAAGGGTTGTTCGATGTTACACGTCAGTCACAACATTCTGGTTATGATGAGTAATCTAATATATAAAATTTCCATGTCACAATGTTAGTTACCGTACTCCTCCAAAACGGCTTGACCGATTTTTTCCAAATTTTATATGCGTATTCAGTAGGTCTGAGAATAGGCTACTATCTATTAAGAAATAATTTATAAGGCAAAACAACGTTTGTCGGGTCAGCTAGTGTTATTATAGATTTTTAAGTGTGTGTTACTGTTTGTAAACTAATAATAATAAAAATATACATACAGTAGGCATTACAGCTATATATTGCATAGTTTACCAAGGCCGTCTATTTACGTGTACGAATGTCCGTGGTTCTTAGAGCGCCCATCACAGTACATATGGATAAAGCCCGTCGTAAACATACTATAGTCGTATTTTTATGTGCGAGCGGAGAATCTCTCCCGGGAACGCTGTAAAAATATATATACATATCTATAAAAGCATAATCCTCCTTCTTCCGTTGTTGCATGTAGCTAATATGCTTAATGATAAATTATACACTGTCTTTAAACAAGGTGTAATATGTATGTATCTTGATAGCCAGTTATTCCAGACTGGGCAAGCTCCATCTTAGCCCAGAGTGTCGCTAGCTCGTGAAGTTATGCACCTTGCTGGTGAAATGCCTAGCTATAAGGAGAAAAAAATATGTCCGATGCTAGAGTTTTATTGACCGTGTGGTGCGAACCAAACATCAACTGTTAAAATGTTTCTTCTATATCTCTGTACCTATTTATGTATATATTCTACTTAGATATAATATAATAACAGGTGCATAAGCCTTTAACCCTGAAGCCTGTGTGAGAGAACAAAGCTGCGGAACTGCCCTTGCCTGCCTTACGACGCGAACTGAACTCTACATCATGCACAGAAGCAAATCGCCGCGAGGTTTTAGTGGGTAGACATCCCACATAACCTGGCTGCATCTCATTGCAATCCTCAATGAAGATATTCCCTTGTTACCAAAAATAGAAAAAAGGAGTTTAAGCCGTTATTTTGAACGTGAGCTTTATTTTCGATTGGAAGAATGGCTTCCTGTTAAGAAACTTACCCATGACTTACTAATCGGGTCAGATGAAATTCAGCAGAATTATTTCTGACAATATTGTGAATCAAAATGTTCTGTAAGAAAATATTTTCCTGTAAACGAGCTATTCATGACTTGTAATCACTGGTGTTCCTTAGGAGTTTACTTGGAAAAGCGTGGGCACATGTAAATAAATGGGCCTCAAGCCATTTTTCAAATTATAATCATAGAGTTATTATTAATACGTTGTATGTATTTTTAAAGATGCCAAAAATATATAGCACAAAATTGTACTTTCATAAAAATCGACAATGAAAAGATAAAGTTTTTTAAGTAAACGAATGTCTTTTAATCAAATTCTTCAAAAGTAAAATTACTCGTAGATTACGACGGAGAGAAAATTATAGCCGTTCTAATTATCTATAAAAATGTAATAGGTCATGACTCCCCCTCATCATTATTAGCCAATACAAATACGTAATTATAAAATGTTAAAAGCCTGCCCCTTGGAAAGTGGTCGATCCAGATTTAGTTTTGAAGATAAATGGTAAGGTTAGTTCGCGCAAACATCTATCATCCCAAAAGCATAAAATATTTGGGGTTGTTTTAAAAACGAACGATGGATAAGTAAAACATTAATATCGGTAATATTTGTAATTCACAAATTATAGTTGTGAAATTTATTTTTATTTATTTCAAAATTAGTGTTATTTTTCAGCCGTCAGTTATTTGCATGTACCTACATCTGTTTGTTCCGGTAACGTGATTGATACATATTATACAAAGTTGCAATTGAATAAAATATATTATTTACATAAATAAAACCAACATTCATGAGTCGTCCGTCTGTGGCCTGTAGGGTGGACCAGTTTTCCTTAGTTTTTTGTTCCAAAGATGTTTTGGTCCGAAGTGCTCTTAGCTCTGTATTTGATGAAAATCAGTTCAAGATAACCGTCGCCTCAATGACATATTTTTTCACAACTCTCTCAATCTCTCATATGGATTTGAAATGAAAAGGCTTGACTATAAATTCGAATACATACACTTCGATAAATTTCACACTGGTCGCCACCACAAAAGGTGTAAGGGGTTTTAATAATTTTTAATTTATGTTTATAATCTAATTGGTTGTGCCATTTTTAATTTGAATTAGTGTGTTTAATCACGGCGTTCTAATAATATAAATAGCTTGGTGAGAGGTTATTCTTGATCAACTATGTTATTGACTACTGTTATAAAACATGTAGAGATGTATAGTTTTTTTCAGCATTAAACTACGAGTATCTACAACTCCAAATAACAATATAAACATATCCGCAGTGTCTGAATTAACAAAAAACCAAACAGCTATGATAATTTTTGACTAAACTGTCACGTTTGTTTAAAAACAAATCAACATATTCCACACAGTTCCCTCTGACCTTTTGAAGCGGTTCAGGTAACCAACTGAAACCATCTCGGGCGGACTTAAATATCTCGTTGCCCTTTTACACCAAAGTCTATTACAAACTTCGTTTTCTGAGCGAGACTTGAATGAGTTTTATCGGATTTTGTCCTTGGTTAGAATGACGTAGAAGTAGTGAGTAGGCTTAATTAATCAACGACAAATATTTTTTCAAGTGATTGCACTAAACGCTGCGATATAAGCGCTCTATACGCTCCGTCCTCATAGCGTCTCAATTTCAATTACTTTCTTGGCATGTTAGTCGTATGGATAACATTTTAGTTCTCGAAAACTTGTGCTAACGAAGTTGACATTTGAACTACGGGTTTATAATTTTGTTAAACATAAATACATGTGAAAATAGAACATAGAGCGTCTAGTTGTAATTAATGCCTACGCAAGCGATGTTTCACTTACCTACGCTGCAAGGAGTTGTATTTACCTTAAAGGTTACTACTATAACTCTATATAATATGAAATGAGAGTGTTCGCGAAGCACGACGTTTCTCTTAATTAGGGATTGTTTAAGCTTCAGATGATCTACACGTGGAGACTTAGGATGATATAAAAGGGAACCATTTTTTTATGAGTGATATTAATTTGGCAGTATTAACTGCAATAAAAATAAACTTTTGAATGAAGCTTTAAAGTGTAGGATATTTAAAAAGAATTTAGAATCAAATCAGTGAAAACTTTCTCTTGGGAACCAATTCTTGTATGCCATGGCAGCGGCGAGGCGGAAACCGCGACGATACTCGACTTACTACAGAAAGGTACAATTACATTAGTTACTGAATCTAGCTCACAAATAAAACAAGAATCTGGGCTAAGAAAAAATATCAGTAAACAGTTTTAATCTTTTGCTAATGTTACCAAGGAGGCTCTTTATTACGGAAATATTGTAAATCTTATAACTTTTACGAGCAGTTACCGGGCGAGATTACTTTATACACTTTCATCTTGAACAATATCGTTGCAAAGGTGAGCTGAATAGACGTTAGTGAACAATAAACTCTTGAATTACCGTGTTAATTTGGACATCTCTATGGAGGCGTTATACTGGTGTTTACGGCGCCGAACTGCGTAAACCGAAACCAATTTAACTGGTTGTAAAATTTTATACATAATACAATTATTTATTACACAGACTTAGCGTACGATACCTGAACTGATCGATTAATACTATTATTAAATGTAATCATCATTTTCAAGTTGACGCTTGCTGAAATCATATAATAAATCCTGTTGAAGCCTGGCCGTCCATGCCCGTCCGAAAGAGATATTAATTTAATTACACACTGCCTATCCCAGGTTAAGGTAACGTAGATTGTAACTTAACTTGGCTGTATTGTGCTGGTATTATTACCAATCTACATCACTGATGAAAGCCTGAGCCAATCAGTATTCATTGCAGGACGTCTTATTTCATTTAGGATACACCTAGTTATTTATAAATGTCGGGCGGCATGCACGGCACGCGTCACGTGATCCCCTGAAATTAAACGTCGTGTCATCGTAGTTTCGGACTATATGGAGACGACGAATATATCTCAAGAGGCTCGTCTGGACACTAGAAACTTGGTCGGGACTAGAAAAACTCCCAAAGTTATATACATTACGTCGTAACATCATCACACAAGCCCTCGTAAATATCTTCCGCGGTTGCCACCGTTTCGTCTTACGTTTGCGTACACACAAAACTTTTGACCCAATTAATTATTCATTTTATGCAATAGCTTATATTAAAAAAAAAAATTATTTACAACTTTACTTAACAAGATCATCTTATAACGATGTTACCCCCTGACATATTTATGAATAGGTATGTATAGGTATTTGTAACCCTGTGACCTGGGTGAAAGAATAAGGCTACGGAACTGCCCCTGCCTGGCGCAGGAAGTCTACGGGGTGTTTCCCGGAAGAACCTGGAGACGTCTGTAAGGTAGATCACCGGGGGGGTTTTAGTGGGCAGAAATCACTCGTATTGTCTTCGTCTCAATCTTACTGTCTCTGGTTCGATTAAGTTCGTCAAGTTCAGCGTGGACTTGCACTAGCTTTACGGTAAAGAGACATCGTGAGGAAACCAACAAGTTCAAGAGGACCACAAAATCCGAAGACGAATGTCATCTACCAGCCAGCACTTGGCCGTGGTGGCTTATGGCTTTTTCTCTTCGTGAGAGAAAACTCTGAGTCCCATCAGTGAGAACATAGAGTGGGCAGGTTATGATAGGAGCTGTTAAGGTTTTGGAAAAGCTTGCGGGAGTTAAGTTAATGCGAGTGCATTATTTGTCATTTGTATTAGTCCGCGCAATCGGATTCCAATCTAGATATTGTGGCTATCCCTACGATGAGTGCAAGTGGGAATGATTTCCGCGTGTAGGCGCCTGGCACGGGTTCAACCGGCGCCTCGCGCCGCCCGCCGCCGGCTCGGCCGCGGCGACCGGTGTGTCACCTACAAAACCCGACACAGTCTGCTCGGCCACTGCTGTAGATGACACAATTACCACAAATAATATTACTCATCTAAAACAAATGTCAAAACATAAAATAATATAACGATTAAAATTGAAATTGTATTATATGAATACTTTTTATTTCAACTCGTTTTGCATAAAATCAAACAAGAATTTAGATAGGTTAGAAAATGGCTTTTTCTCCAACTAAGAAAATTATTTTTCATCCTACCATCATGGAAAGAGTAGGATATTTGCTCTTTGGTATCTGAATGCAAAAGTCGTTTTTAACCGCTAGAGGATAAAGTAAATATTTGAGTGCAAAAGACGTTTTTATCTGACAGAGGATAAAATAAATTGAATTTAAAATATCATCGTGTGCATTAAGAGTTTGTGAATTAACATCATTAAACCTATTAACTTCTACCTGTATGATGCAGAGTTTATCATTCAACCTATTTTAAATTGTTAAAAACTCAGACTCGGAACCTTTTTGGTATACTTTTTTTTAAATTACCTTTGCGCGCGCCATTTTCTTTTCACGTCATATTGTCCTTACCGTCATTTGCCTAAGGTTAGGTTATAACATAAAAACTTTTAGGTGGCTTTTATTTAATGAACTTAATATCTTGTTTATTGTATACACTCTGAAAATAGTAAATACTAGTTCCGTGCAGGAGAAATTACTCGAAACTGCGTAGTAACCACGAGTAAGTATTTGATTTCTTAATTACCATTGTTTATTGGAATTATTTACTTATTAGAGTTAGTTACAGTTTCTTTTAAATTTATGCATCCATAAATAAAGGTAATCTTGATAGAAAGACGACCAAGTGATCCATCATACCTTTCGAGGTACATTACCTTATTACTATCTTGTGTAAAGATACATGTTAAAGGTGGTAAATATTTTGTTTTGTTTTGTTGAATAAAACATGATCTAATTTCTAAACTTTGTATTTAAGCCGTAAAATGTTGTTCCAAATTTAGATTTGTATATTGTACACCTTAATTAGTTCGGTCAGACTAAACTTATTAAGTAACAACCCTAATTAAAGACATAACTCTGAGCAGTTCTTGTCTCGCAACTTTGAACGTTCGCCCAAATCTTCCGCTAGGGCCGGCCACAAACAACGCCCGGCTCCCAACACGTTTTGAGGGTCAAAGGTCAGTGCCTACCGACAGCCTCTCACAATGAAACTAGTATTTTTATGTCGGAGCGATGGGACGTTCCACTACGTGCGAGCGGTTGGTGATTTAGACGACATAAAGGGAGCGTTCCCTACGAGATGAATCAGATACACGAAAGTGTTACGTTCTCTGTGTACCGGCCGGCTTTCCCTATTCGTGCAGCATAAAGTAGCGAGCTGTTCAAGTCGCAATATAAATATGTCATCGTAAAGAGAAAATGAGAGAACACGAATCGAAAAAGTAACATGAGGCAAATATTTACCAATACCGCTCGTTATGTTAACATAAAGTTTTATTTACTTAGTTGGTTATTGAATTTGTTGATTATATTATAGTTTGAAGCAGCGGCACTTACTTACCATCTTTGCCCTTTATGGCACTTTGTAAGCTTTGACACAGGTATGTCAAATCATTTGAAATATATTTAATCGTATGGAGCAGGCTCCGCAGTTGTAGCCCTCATGTGTCACCGCTACTCGAAATGCTAATGCAAATGTAGCCTTTGCTACCGTATTCAATGAGCAATAGAACAGGATTAGCAATATGGATCATATAATGACAGAACCCACATTACTCTATGAATATTCAGGGCATCGGCCGAGGCTCGCCTCAGTCCACCTTAGTGAACCATGGCCATATTAGTGTCCGTGGAGCATCTACGTCGGTGTACATGGGTACTTTGTTTTGCTGGTGGTCCACCTTTCAACTGTGCTTAGTATTATTCTTGGTTTTAGGACATACGTGATTATTATAATAACATAGTTATCATTTATATTAGCTGCGCCGCGCGGTGTTACCCGCGGATTATGAGATAATCAACTAAGGCTAAGAAACATATTGGTACACAAACATAACAGCTATATGAAATTATTGAGTAACGGATTTCAAATGAGCCCAAATTTTGAGGGTACTATGTACTATCAACCAACACTTTGCAACCAATCCGCGAGCGAAATGAGCGCGAAACTTTAAAAAATATCAATTCAGACTGTGACAGTCATACACAAACATAATAGCTATATGAAATTATTTATAATGGATTTGAATCAGCGTTAATGTTTGACGGGGTAATATTTCCTATCGACAGACATTATGCAAAACATGCGCAAGAAAAGCGAGTGCGATTTTTTATAAATTTCTATTCAGACTGTGAGTTTTGCACAAAAATAACAGCTATATGAAGTTACTGATTAACGGATTTCAATTCAGCACAAATCTTTGACAGTAATTATTTGCGTATCCCACGGGAACCAAAATTGTTTTCAGGATAAAATGTAATAATCAAAATTAATCCAAGGTCTAACCTGTCTACATATCACATTTCATCATAATCGGTCTAGGAGTTTGAGCGTGAAGGTATAACATAGATTTTGAAGTTATTTACACATTCCATGGGATGTTTTTGAGATAAAAAATATTGTAAGTACTCGTTACAACTTACTTTAAAAATTCAAATTTGAACTAGTTGTTAGTAGTTGTTAGAGACGATTGTTGCTTGAAGTTATTTACACATTCCATGGGATGTTTTTGAGATACTAAAGTAGCCTATGTGTTAATCCAAGGTTTTACCTATTTCTATACCAAATTTCATCAAAATCGGTTAAGCGTAAGGAAGTAATAAACACACACACACACACACACACACACACACACACACACACACACACACACACAACTTTCACATTTATTATATTAGTAGGATGTTCCATCATTTTTTAAATAATATACAATGTCAATACAGATTTCCAGCTTGTGTTACGAAGTTGTTTACGTTACCCATTGCGAAGTACAAGTACTACTTAAGAAAATTAATTAAATTTTCGGTTGGTAGTAATAAAATAATTCTGTTAACGAGATTAACTATGAAATCTGACCCAAAGCTAAATCTTAAGCAACTACTCAGAGTTAAAATATTTTCTCTCCTAGAGCAGTATACAATAATAGTATTACAACGTACTATACCTACTTTCAGTAATCTGATACATTGAATCCATCGAGACAAATTAATTCCATTCGAGCAATTACGTTGAAATTACAGCTTAAGATGATTGGATTGATAAAAACACAGAATGTGTAACCACATATGTAGGTAAGCATAAAGGAGAATGTTCGTAGAAATAACAAGTATAAATTTGATTATGTTGACAACCCCCGACTCAACTTTATATGGCATCTTATTTGAAATTAATCTAAGCATTATTGTACAAGTATTTCACTTGCTAAACCTTAATATTTGATACACATATCGGGAAAGTTCGAAAAAATACGCGATCCGCCATTTTGTACACAACGGCCTATTACACCTTTCATAAAAAAAATCTTTTGCCTTCTACTACGGGTTTTGCTACGGAGGCCAAGGCGCTATTGTAACGAGCTCAGCCGCGCCATACATATTTGAGTGAAGCGCCTGCCGCGTGGCACTAGATTTTTCACAAATTAAATTCATGTAAAATCAACAATTAACAATATTGATATTATAAGCTCCAACGGTTCTAGACAATGCCACATACTAAAATGTAAGATACATTTTAATTTCTTTTTAACTTTTAGAATATCAACATGTAAAAATTGTAAAGCTACTACTTAAAATAAAAAAAACTATCGAGAGAATTTTATAATCGTGTTTTGGAGCTCAACAATCTTAAAACTGAATTAAAGGTAAACTGATAAAACCATAGCCGTCATTTACGCAAGATTTTATAAGATTTTCAATTTATGCCATTTTGCTCCCATAGCGCCTTAAGATAGGTAGGTAATGAGCGTGAAATATAAGGCAACTAGACCAATGTCACAGTGTATTGGAAACGAACCAATGGAAATATAATTATTTTGACAGCTTTATGCGAGCAATAAACCCTCAAAATATTGAAGCAATAAACAGCATACTCGTATTTGCCAAAAACATTTCGCGCACGAAAACGTCGAATGTGCTCAATTTAACAGTCTTGGGGATTATTTAGTGATAAATAAAACTGCGCCTGCGGTTAATTCGAGCTCGGTCCGACGCGGCGCTGGCGGTGCGAGCGATGCAGTGGGAGTCGCCGCGCCCGCCGTAACGCACCTGCTGACCGTACACCCGACGCCTCACACACTATACGAATTACCAACGCACCCAACGATTCCATCAATTTAATGTACGTGCTTTATGTAATATTTTTGAGCTCAAAATGTTTTAAAATGCAAGTGAATTAGCAAGTTGTGATAACAGTGATACATAGTCGCACATCTGCGCCTGCGCAAACGCGTCTGTTATTTCGGAATAAGTATTTGTCAGAAATTACAATACTGCTGATAGTAGAAATAATCGTACGGCTTTTCTGTGAAAAATGTGTACTTTATTATTAAGAAACGTGGGCTTTTCTCGGGTGAGCAAACCCTATGAGTGCTAATTGTTTTCGTTGAACAAAGACTGTTGTGTGTCTACATTTTTTAATTGTTCAAGTTTTTAAAGTTGAATAGGGAGGGCGGTCTACCTCGTTGAAATATAATGTAAAATTTGCCTTTTAATTGAAAAGGTACACTTTTTTGGCTTCGCATTCAGTTTGGTAAACAATGCGTATAAGAAACATTAAAAAAAATTACTAGCGGAATATAAAATAGTAAGCCAGACAGTACTTTTTTTGTTGGTGTTCTAACTTTATTTTACCTAAGTAAGAATCGTATATGCAACCTTTATTATTTCTCTCTGTCTGTAAGTCCATTATACCTACTACCTATAATATATTACTATTCAGTTCGTAAGTCATCAGACAACTTTTAAATTTCTTAGCAAAGTACTATAAAAACACCTTTTGTAAAACCGCAAGCAAACTAGATAGCGCAAGTTAATTACAGTTAGCGTCTTTCCAAGTTTTATTTTATTATTATGTTGTACCTAGTTATTATAATGTTGTGGTGAAATGGCAACTGGAGTCGGTTCACTGCCGTAATAAGACTCTTCTGTAAGATCTTCCTTACTTATTTATGAATCGTTTAAAACTGTTTAATAGTCAAGTTAGAAAAAAAAAAGATTATTGTAATGACTGGTTGTAAATACTAAATACTTATGTGCTTTTACAAAATAATAATGTCCTAGACTTCTTATTCTTTGTTAGAATTTCTTAACATATATCAAATAACTAGGTATAATGTGTTTTGAACAAGGTTACATCACAGTACACCATCCAATTAGCTTTCAACATAAATTATCGGAGAGTAAAGTTTACTGTAATGCTTTTATAGGCTAAGTGGATACTAGTAAATTATATTACTTTTAAGCCAAATGTAGTCAAAGTGACTCATACATATATTGAAACACTTCTTAAATCGCCTACATATTTACGTGGGCCGTTGGGTCGTAGCCAAATTTTTGTTTTCGCTATCGATATTGATTTTTAGTGAACAGTGATGTTCAGAAAACGTGTTTTAAACTAACAGTTAACACCCAATTGTTACATTAAAAAAAAGTATTTATAGTATTGTCACTCGTTATTTGTATTTCTTAAATTTATTAGGGAACAAGGAGCAAAATTATTTTTAGTAGATCAAGCGAGTAGTCCTTAATAAACTGACCGATTTTGCTTTTGTCTGTATATTTCCATGATTTTGTTAGAGGCCGTAAATTTTACCAATTTCAACGTATTTTTGTGTACTCGATAGAATTTTGTGCGTCTACTCCATATAATTTTTGAGTAATAGTTTGAGAAGTACCTACCTGTTTTATTTTCGCCGTTAGGCTTCGGTGATTTTCGATTGAGTGAATGGTTCCCGAAAAATGGTGAAATTGGTCAGGTTATTGTTGAGATGTGATGTCATAATGTTTTGGTAATTACACACTATGCCCAAAGCAATTTTGTTGCTTAGGTCTACTGTTCGGAGAACTTATGAAATATGCTAGTTTTTGACGGATGTGAGCACATTGATGTCAAAACCACACTTCTTACATTAAAAATTCCACTCGCGGTTATAATGTTTTTACAGCCTTTTAATAATGCATCGTAAATCTTTAAATATGAAATTCCATGTAAATTTTAGTAATACCTACCTATATTAAAAAAAAAACACTAGCCAACACATAATTTCACTAAAATCCTTCACCGAAATGAGAGCGAAGTTGCGCAAACGCTTGTTATCTTGATGACAAAAATCATAATAAATCTGGCAGTGGCATATTCGTGCCACACTGACCGCTGCTGGATATAAATAGCGCGCGCGCGGCGGCGGCACCGGCCGCACTCGGAGACGACATTTAATTTGCTTGCACTTTCTATTTGCGACACGGTGCTCGGACGATATAGCTATTAAAAGTTTGAAACTGTTCAGTTAGTTGGCGCGAAAGTTGCGAGAAGCACTCAAGGGGTAATTTGGGGTGTTAAAGCGAGTGTTGTGTTGTGCAGCGAGGAGAGTGAAGGCAGCATGGTGGCGGGCGACGTGACGCGGCGCGCGTCCATCACGGCGCCGTCCATGCACCGCCGGCCCTCGGCGCGCCGCGGCTCGCTCATCAAGAACCCGCAGTCGCAGTCGCAGGTAACCCACCTACCCTCACGCTACTTCCTACAGCCTTAAACCATGCAAATAATACTGTTTCAGTACAATAATATGCTTTATTTATACTTTATTAGTAAATATTTTTTCTTATATCTTTTAGCCCATGATGGCCAATATATTTTTATACACTGATCGCGTGGCATTCTAATATAATGGGACAGTAGGATATCTAATTTAAAACAGTATTTCAATAAGAGGTTATCTTATATATCTTATCTTATATCGTTAAATGAGCAATTCTTGAATATATATAATTATCGGAATCGGCTCCAACGATTTTCATGAAATTTAGCATATAGGGGGTTTCGAGGGCGATAAATCGATCTAGCTAGGAATCATTCGGAAAATGTCATATTAATAAAAGTAAAAAAATACCGACCGGTCAAGCAGGTACTATAGTCTTAAATAATCACTAAACACTATTTTGTAAAACGTATGACCAAAATTCAGGGATGCTTTGGGTCATGTATTACGAGCAGGGATATTGGGAACGAGTAAAATCGTTCGGACGGGTGCTTCGTTTCGAGTGTTTCTGAACACAAATCAAGAATTCGCAATCACAGGTGAGAGGAACTCTCGTAGCCAAATGGCACGCACTCTCAATCAGGGATAACGTTGCCAGATTGATAATGCTCATTGAGTGCAACAACTATTCTAACACTATGTCGAATTAGAATGTGGAGAAACACATTTGCAGTTTAACTTAAAATAAAAACACCGGCGTATCTAGTTAAGCGCGCTATGTTTTAGATCACAATACCACTTGCCATTAGGTGAATTATGATAAGGCGTGTAAAAAAACAAACGTGTAAATATCAAAATGCATAAAAAAAGTCTCTGCTTAATAACAATCTGTGTTAAGAATAAAACAACTATGTCCTCAATCAATTAATCTGCGACATTCAAGTTTTTTTCTAAGTACTTAATTTATTGAGAAATTATTTGTTGCCTGCAGCCACAACTTTCATTTGGCACAAAATAAAACTATTTACACTGAAATAAAAAAAAATGCCACAACTGGCAGCCTAATCGCTTAAAGTAATCTCTTCCAGGTAACCATATTATGTGTACAATTCACAAGTTTGCGTACAATACAAACATGTCATTATCAATGAGCACGAAACTCCATCAGTTTTGTTGGTGACATTTATATTCGAGAGAGTGTTAATATTCTCACAAACATGTTATTTATATGTAAAATAAGCGTTGGGATAATTGATTACATTGAAGGTTGAAAGCAACAAAATCTTGCTGAAGTATTCCAGAATCCTTATCTGTGGACTTATGTTTGAATGCTTGAACCACTTTGTGACTGTAGTGATATTAGTTTTTTTTTAAGTATTTTTAATATGTATTTAAATACAAAATACAAAAATGTTTATTACATAAAAATATGCTTAAAATATATACGCAGAGGCTCTGCCTGCTGCTTTTACAATTAGTTTTTGTTTAAACTAATTTTACTTGTGGAAAATCATCAGGTAACCATAAAGTTTGCGAATTACTCATTTACTAGCTTATTGTCACTTTTATAATCTATTTTACATTTCATGTTTTACTTTAACACACAAGACTAGACTGTTTCTCTGTAACTGTCTGTCCAGTATGTTAATTAAGGCATTCACAAAGATCTGTCTGAGGTTACTCTATAACGCATTAAAAGAATCTTTACTCAGCATTTTCAATACCGACTCTTTTATTAAATTAGTTTAAAATAAACTCGACTACATTACTTGGCTTTTAAAGTAGATATAGCAAAATCAAAAGGAATAAAAAGCTCTTCGAATAGCCCGTAATGGTACTTGCCTGAAAACATACATAGTAAAACATTAAGAGATACCTAACTTTCATAATATCAGCTACAAATATATGTTATTGATTTTAGACTGAGAAGTTTTTCTGATAAACCGTTGATTGCAAATTTTGCAAACGAAAACCAAGCCAGCGAACCATGGAATCAAATGATATATTTTTATTTATTACAAAAATATGTAGATATATGAAAATAACAATATTTTTTTATAAACTTAATTAACTTGCATTTTGTGTATGTATAGGGTGCTAGGGTGGAATTTTGGCCGATTGCATTCACATTTGGCTCACTTATGGTTTCTTAAGTGATTATACAATAATATGGCACCGGGGAGCTGTTCTGATAATGAAGCCAGAAGACTGCCGTAGGAACTTCTGAACTGAACAAGATAAACCTACGAGTTAGGGTTCAGTTGTATTACGAGAATCATCTAGGTGCTACGTGATATCTAGGGTCTAATTATGATGCGCTTTAAACCAAACATTATAAGCCCTTCTTGTTCTGGCTCATCTATCATTGCCTTCGGCGTGATGGCTTCTATTCATGCAAGCAACGGGCTCTTTTGGCCACTGCTTATTATAAAATAATAATAAAATCTTTATTTTCAGACACAAAGTCCAATTTTTATACACGGTATTCAGAAAAAGTAAAAATTTAAAAATAAAGATAAACAGTTAAAAATAACAGAGCATACATTTCTCTTGACAACATAACAGCAAAAATAAATTAATGTATATGTAAAAACTTAGGGTATTTGTTGTCCAATATTTCATAACTGGGCTATTGTACTTATTACTAATGATTTGAAGAATGATATTGGAACTATTTCTTATTCTATGTAATATTGAAAAGATGCGTTTACGCAAAATTGCGTAAAAACCGTCAAAACCTGCATCGGCAAACATGCCAGAAGCGCTGCAAAATCGAGGCAGTCTAACTAACATTCGAAAAATATTGTTATATTGGACGCGAAGAGCATTGGCAGATCTCTGGGTGTAGTGGACCCAAAGGCTGCTGGTGTAAAAGGCGATTAGTGAAGACTACATTTTGCTTGTAGGAAGTGCCATGGGATATCATCGACCGCTGCGCGCTGCCTATCGTGCTGTGCCACGCCCTGGCGGTGGTGCTGTCGACCGTGGCCAATGCTCTGCACATCAGCAACGTGTCAGTCTTCACGCTCTTCCTCTGGTTCTCCATCTCGGTCATTGGCTCGCTCTGGTTCTACCATAATTTGCAGGTAAAATGACTTTTATTAATTTTGTGCACAGTTGAGTCTGTATTTTGATCGCTTAACTTGCACACTTATTGTTTCTACTCAGCTTAAAATTACAGGCTAAATGTATATTGATATAAACACGGACCAAATTCATATCAGACTTACACACGGAGGGTTGTACGTATCATTTTTTAAGAAAACAGCAAACAATTTGTATTAATAAAAATATTCGGTTTTTAATTTGTTGTTATTGCCCTATCAGCATTTAAAAGCGGTTTAGCTATCGTGGGTCATAAGATAGTAATTGAGTTCCGTTGATTCCATTTAGTCCAGGAAACCTAACTTACGTAGCCGAGGTCTTCTAAATTTCAATTAATTGTGAATTCAGCTATCTCAATAGCGTATGTAACTCAGCGTGAAAACATGATAAATGGAAAGATGATAAATATGCTTGCGGTTGAAAATTACCATATGAAGGGGCTCATAGCGTTGGATTCTATAAAGAAGCAACCGGGGAATGGAGCCTGATTATGATCCATGCATATTCATGTGGAGGCTCGCACCGGCTTCACTACGGAACAAATTAAACTCCCGAATCGCGGGTAAAGCTGCCAGCGCTGGTAAACAATTTTACCTGACACTTCCACGAAAATGATTCAATTACTCATGACGCGTCCATTCCAATCGCTTGATAAATAATTTCGAACGGAAGGCTCGCAATTATTTCGCAAATAAAGGTCAGTATCTTGAACTCGTATCTCCCGCTAACAACAGGAGGTACACGTGCCGCCTATGTTTGTGATAATAAACAACAGCTACGTGGAAGAACTAATAAGACTCATGGAAAGTAGATTGAAAATCACATCGTTTTGCATTATTCTATTAAGCTCCTTTAAGAAAGTCGTTAACACCCACACAAGTTTTTCCCTAGCCGGTCTCCGCCCACGGACGGGGATTAAATGCCAAAACAACCTTAAGCGTATACAGACGAGTCGTCGCCATTCTCCGCATCCCGATCCCTTGATGCACGAACTCTAGAGATTAATAAATCCGAGTGCAGGGACATGTCAAGGGCTAATCCGAAAATACGGTTGGCTCTCCACTACTCTCCTTACACAAAGGATATCATGATTTAAAAAGCTACGTGTCTAGCTTGCTACTTTTAAAAAGATAATAATGTGTTTTATTTGACGGAGCTTCAAGGCTATTCCGTCCCACGTCTCTGTATGTGGTGGGAGATAATATCATTAATGCAAACTTTGACTTTGACGTCACCTGAACTACGCCAAACTAACTGCTCAAGTTTACCTACAAAGCTTAGTAGCACATTTCCATTAAAATAACCGGTGACGACCTCGTTGGCGTTATGGTTACTATGCCGGATTGCCTAACAGGGGGTGCCGGGTTCGAATCTTTGTAATGATCTAAATTTGTTGGCTGTCGGTCTGAGCGTTAACTTTATATTGATCGATACATGTATATAGTGTTTATGTACATAATTATGTACGTATAATACGTATATATATAATATGTATATCAGTAATAATTTTTGAAGTAAATATAAAACTTTGAAATGAGAGAATTAATATTCTGTAAATCTGTAAATATTTCAAATGTCGGCGACTTATCGTTATAGTAGAAAAAATATGCAATAATAATCGTGGAATAATTAAAAAATATTAAAATTATAATTATTTAAAATATTTATTTTAGTATTTGTTATTATAGCGCCATAGAAACACAACATCTGTGAAATTTTCAATAGGTAGTAAACTATTTAAATTTTCACACAAATATCACGGGGTTTTATGGAAACAGTTTGGTGAAAGGCGGACAAACGGACAGAAAGACAGATCTTGGGTATAGGCAAACCCCTAAAAAAGAGCAAGGTAAACGTTAATTAAAAATATATTAAATTGAATCATTAAATGCAATCACGTAAATCGTAAGACTGATTTGGTAAGTTGTAATCATAAATTTAACCCATAGTTAAATAGCATACATGGTAATAACTATGTACAGTAAACTGAGTCTAACAATTAAACAAAAAGAACTTGCAGGAAACTTCAGCAGCATAAAATTGGACCGCGTATAAATATAACATAAATAACCCATTTAAAGTAATTGCGCTGGTTTATGGCTTCGAACATTTATAAGTTGATCGAGCTTTCGAAATAACGTTTCCGATATTCCAGTCATAATATTGTTCAATTTAAATTATGTTGAAGTTGGGGAATAATATCACTATGTCTGCGAAACAAATGGTTGTTGGATGTTCTCTCATATGTATGTAAACTGACCTCTTTGGTACCTTATGGTGATCGTCGCCAAGAAAAGATAGTTACTTCGTGTTCCTTTTGAATTATTAAGGTCTGCTTCCATAAAAATTGTATTTCTGAGTTTTTAAGAGTTGCTACCGGCCAGAGTATGTAATTAGTTGTAAATTACTAGTGACCTATTTTTCTGCTTGCGTATAACAAACTGATAAGTCGAAAGCGCTTTAATTGGGATAGCCAAGCTTGTTCTGTGTCTCCCGCAGGTGATTACCTGCATCTAGGACACGACTCCGTACAGACTCTCAAGGGAAACTAGGGCTGTGTCACATGTAACGGAAATTCCGTCGCGGATAATAAGCGGCGGACCGCCAATACATGTTATCTTCTTATATATAAAATTTCCATGTCACAATGTTAGTTACCGTACTCCTCCGAAACGGCTTGACCGATTTTTACCAAATTTTATATGCGTATTCAGTAGGTCTGAGAATCAGCTACTATTTATTTTTCATACCCATAAGTGATAAGGGTTGTTCATCCTTAAATTTTTTTTTCATTTACCGACGATTTTTTTGTTTTATTTTTTTATTATGTGGCATTAAAAAATACAAACAACACTAATTTTTTTACTTTGTTATCACCAAACCCAATTTTTTATGGCCATTTTAGTAATTTAATAATTTTTCATCCCGCTCGATAACTGATCAATTATAGTGTACAAGGAAAAACAAGTCGTTTGCCGGGTCAGCTAGTTGCAATATAAATGACTTATAACGGGCACACGCGGAAGATCGGTTGGTCAGGTTTAGGTAGTATCAAAATTACTACAACGAAAGCTCGACGTCTGAATTTCCGTCAAGTGTGGCAAAGCTCTAAAAATAGCTCAGGTTCTCATTTCATTGGCATACCTTCGTTAAACGCATTGTTAAAGAATTTATTTTTATTTTTGTTGACTGCTCAGTCAGGCTTGCGGCTGATTTAAAAACTCTCGTAGGTCGTAGGTTCAATGAGTTCAGGCCTATGAGCTCGAGTTTTCGATGTGGGAAAACATCGTGAGGAAACCATAGCATGATGGAAGAGTTTTTTCCAGTGATCGCTAGCAACCACCTTCAAGTTGAAAAATCTTTTACTTTTTCACTTGAACGGTTTGTTCCGGCACTTGCACTGATTATAATTAAAATATATCTTGGTAGCTTTTCTAACAGTATACATCGTGGGCCATTTTTTGCAACGGTCACCGTCTACATCCGAGCCTTAACGCCCTTATATTCACAATATCTTGATAAAATCTGGTACCGCTATACCGATAAGTATCAAAATCTATTTATTTGAATAGATTCACACAATTACCGTTTCGCCCACAAAGTCTGTCATAAAAATCGTCAAATTAAATGACCCCAACGCTGAAGTTTTTATGACGCATCTTAAATCTCATGGCGTAGGTGGTTCAGCACATGGAGAACAAACGTGCTGATTAAGGAAAATAAATTTGATTGTTGAAACATATCAAAGTATACAATTATACGTGAGTAGTTATAGTTTTTAGTTCACTCACAACGTTCAGGTCATATATACATACATACATACAAACTCAAAAACTGCACTAATACAAAAAACAACTAAATCAATCTCTCTGAGCCACCCACGCTGTACCGAAGCTCCCAAAAATGCTAGCAGAATTACGACTCTGGATGAGAAGGGAGAGTAGCTGTGTCAACCACCCAATAAAATTATAAAGTAATCTTAGAATCGTCTTTGATGTACATAGGTCGTCTAGAGCGACTTAATATTATTTTAAATAGAATCGACAAAGCTAACAACCTTAAAATTGGGCTCTGAAAAAATACTGTACATGAGACACAATCTCTAAGTAACAAAATACATAGTAAATGTACTTACCATACTAATGAATCACCCCAATGAAGGATGGAAGGAGTAGACAAGTAAGTTAGTAGGTGCCCCCCCCCCCCGCACGCCGCTCTCCCCGGGTCGCGTATAACCTTTGGTATTATCGGAAGTAGTGGATTTGCAGACAGAGTAGCGCCGTAGCGTCACCCACACCGCCCACGGTGCGCTCTCAGCCACTCTATAAAACAGTTATTGTATCATACTGTATAATAATACGTCTAAATGTCTGCTTGAATGTCGTCGCATTATATATTGCCAAGGAGATTGTAACAATTGTACCATTGTGCCAGCCTCCATGCTTGCGTCATCAATCCATTTGAAAGTACGATTTAAAATAGGTTAATCGTCATGTTTTTAACGAATAGACACAGTTAAATAAAATATTCATATATGTTCGTGTAAAGTGTTAAGCCTCGACTGTTTCGCCGCGTATGACATGTGAATTATTGACATATTCAACCGTAATTATTTATTTTGAATCTCGTCGCCTGTGATTTTATTTGCGTTTAGTTCATTCCACCTCGTGATTTCTTATCATAGAGATGAGCCCGGGCTAATTGTTGAGGCGTAATGAAGTAATTTATGCAAACTTGACCGTGATTGGTGCGTGACTGGGAACAGTGAGAGGAGAGGGAGATTAAAGTTAACGAACAGGGAACCCTGAAATAGTTAACCTCGAACGTCACCGCGTCACGCATACTAGTACGTACCAAAACGGTTGAATAAAATATTCACTCGGCTGTTATTATAACGGGCATCCATCAACCTGTCGCCGAACATTTTCGACGAAAACTTAATTTCGTCGCTTACGAATTCGTGAATAGGAGGAGGATATCATGTAACAATAGAACAATTATTATACTGTTGCAAGTTGCGCAAGTATGATCAAATACGAGCCTTTAATTGGCTTACATACATCAAAATTGTAAAAAGAGCCCGTAAATTTCAAAATCATACCAAAATTAACTTGAAAGCCGATCTCTGTGATTTGAGGTATAGAGTGATTTCTTGGCTACTATTGAAGTTCATTTTGTTATTGTAATAATTCTATAACTTAAAATTTTTGAGATCGCGTTGTTGAAGTTACTCGTACTAACTTTAGGTGTATTTCTTCAAATATTTTTGTTGTGGTGCAGGTAACCGCCGCAGGCAAGGCGGTGCTGGTGACGGGATGTGACAACGTACTGGGTAACGCGCTGGCCCGCAGGCTTGACGACATGGGCTACCACGTGTTCGCCGGCTTCCAGACTAAGGCGGGGAACATCGACGCTGACATGCTGAAAGAAGACTGCTCGGGGCGGCTGCACACACTGCAGCTTGACATCACATCTGAAACACAGGTAAGAAAGAAAGAAATAAAGAAAGAAAGAAAATTATTTATTGTGCACATAAAGATACAGTACCTGGTTGACCGAGGTTTTTTTTTTATATGACATTTTCTAAAAATGATTCCTAGCTAGATTAATTTATCGCCCCCGAAACCCCCTATATACTAAATTTCATGCAAATCGTTGGAGCCGACTCCGAGATTCCAACTATATATATACAAGAATGGCTCATTTAAAGATATTTATTTATTTATTCAATAAGGTACACAAAACAGAAGATAAGATATGGTTAACAGTTATACAATTGCTTATTATTATTATAAATAAGCCTATGTGCTCAAAAGGAGCAAATTCAGCATAATTCATATTCAGTACAATTAATAACATAAGCTGGCCAATTGTTGTGTATGTATGTTGGTTCTGGCGTAAAGTAAATTCAAATCATTTTTGTACGCCGGGGTCTTCTCGTAACATAAAAAAGTTCAGTCAGCAATTTTCAAGAGGGGGGTTTTAATTCCCAAAAAAGGAGGACATTTGCTTCAGTATTATTTTGTGGTCGATTTTCATGATATTAAAACTATAAGCACAAAATCCTTGAAAGTTTTTGTAAATGTAAATAAAATTGGTAAATTGGTTGTTGAGATATAAAGTCTTAAAGTTTCAGTATATCATATGATGTTTCATAATATAACAATATTCACAAAATAAAATTATGAAAGTTAATTTACCCTGACATAATTATTAGTAGTAAATCAAGTCAGTAAAGAGTTAGTATTAATTTTTACTAATATAATTTAACGAGTCATTTCGCAGTCCCTTCAGGAGGTACCCTCCGCGAAGGTCCGCCCAGTTAGCCTTTGTTATAAAGCTAAATCCTTGTAAATTAATTTCGTACGAGTATCGCTCGCAGCTAACGCCAATCTGGGGGATGTACACGTCTCTTAATTAATTCAGGCTAGCTACGAAAAAGAAAATGTTATTAGAATGAACGCCCACGGTTGATTCAACGTTTTAATGGCGCGGTTGTAAGACCTTTTGAGGCCATCAAAGTCAAAATTACTCATGTTTGATTCACATTAGATTGTTCTTTCTGTGACTCCGCGGAGCACACGCCGTGTAGGAGATCATTTGATACGTTCCCAAGTTGATAAAAGTTACTAACTTTCACAAGATTAATTGCAAAAATTTTCGGGCAGCAAACAAATAAAGATTTGTTATATTGGATAATGAATTTATTATAAAAAAAACTTGATTTCAAAACTATACTTATAAGCTTGGCGATCCAGCGAGGTAATGCCGCCAGCATTTTAGGCACCTTACCCGCGGACACTGACTTAGATTTAATCTACTATTTGTAAGGTTTTTTTGTCTGTGTGTGTGTGTGTGTATGTGTGTTTTTATTTATATAATTAGTCTTATAATTCTTCTCTTTTACAATTGGATTCAAATGAGAATCTGTCAATCTAGAAATAACGAGTTATACGTAGAGGCTTCCCTTACTAACCATTCCTGAATCAACAGCCGGCCTCTCGCGACGTTCTTGCAAAACTTTTTAGAAGCGCAACCCTGGTTTGTCAGCCACCTTTGCATTTTGTTCTTTGTTTGTAGTCCGTTGAATAACCTCGAGTTTCCCACTAGATCCTGTCGGCGTCGCTGTACATCGTAGACCACATGCCAGAGGGCGCGCAGGGGCTGTGGGCCATCGTCAACTGCGAGTCGTGGTGTGCGCTCGGCGAGCTCGAGTGGGTTCCGTTCTCGGTCATCAAGCGAGCCATGGATGTCAACCTCCTCGGTGAGTCGCGCGATGGCGCTACGTTCGTACGAGTCCTCGCTACGGTGCTACGACTGCTACGGACGTAGCTCTCGTAGCGTTATGCTAGAAAACTCGTAGATGTCGCTACGACGTTTTATTTTTTATTACGTGATTGTATATTTTTAAGCCAAGATAATGAAATTACTTTCTTGTCTTGTATAATTAATTTAACGCCAGCACATCTTTTAATGTTATATGTTGGTATAGAATAAATACAAATAAGTAAACATAAAGTTTAATATTAATTATAACCATAACAAACTCAGACGGCTTACCGATAATCCAAACTAGATCCGAGCCCATATCGGTGTTAAATATTCAATCTCTTTTGTTTTTTCAGCTTTTCTAATCTGACGTTGGCACAGCAATAACTATTCTCATTGACGTCAAAACTCTTCAGATGAGTTTTTCAACTTGAAAAATATTTGTAAACATCTAAATTTGATTCCAGTGACGCTGATTCATAGCATTCGTTTGAATACTAAAATAATACGCGAAGATTTGTAGAGCAATAAATAGCTAATTTCAGATATTTTATACTGACGGGTTGAGTTTCAAGAACTAGTCCGTAAACTTTAAAAGCAAGATATAAATGTCATATCTATATAAAGCGCGTATTTAAAGCTTGAAATCTGAGACATCGCACCCACGGAGTTTTCTCAACAGTATTGTTTTGTAGAGCAAAGAGTCTTAATTAACTATTATTAAGTGGCTACAGAATGAACAAACCGCTTCATTAATTCCGTCATTGTGTGTCGAATGTAAATGTTAAAGTAAGCACGTACCAAATTTAGACAGAATTCAATTAAGGTCTTTCAAACGACGGCCTTGTAACGAACAGACACAATTACATCGTTTTATTTACTTTACAAGCTAATTAAATAGAGCCAGGAGCTAACTTCTAATCTCAAAATTTGTATGCTTTGACTCCCATGTAGGCCTAAAAAAAGTATTTTTTTTTGTCTGTTTCGTTTTGACAAAGTTTGGTGTCCTTTGACAAACTTTTGCCAACTTTATTATATACGAGTACATATTATGTCTAAATTGTTAATATACCAAAGGCTAAAGCAAAATAAATGTTTTTATCTTATGCAATGCAATCCTACTAGGCTTCCATTTTAAAGAGCCTTATCTCAGCTGTCGGTCTTTTTGTACCAAAAGGTAAAAACGGGACCAGGACATCTAGAAACGGGATAACTAAGCCCCCTATATGTAATTGTCACTAGGCGTATTGTATGTGATTTGTCACGGTTTATGAGATACATTTCATAAACCGTGATAACTAAAAAGCTTGAATTTTCACACACATAAATAAAAATGTGTTTCTTTGATCTATGAATGACGATAATAAATAGACGCTTAACATTTTCACAGAATATTTAATTGTATGTTACCTTTCTAAATAAATTATAAAATATAAATGAAATAATTATTTAAGGGGAGCTCCCATACAACAAACATGTTTTTTGCCGTTTATTCTACGGAATCCATCATGCGCGTGCTCTACTTGCACTTGACAAGTTAGCTTTTTTTGAAAAGATAATTGATTATTAGTCAAGAGCGGCATAGATAAACTTTTGATAGAAACCGATATAAGATAGGCGTCGTTATACACTCCTACACACTAACATAGACACATGGTCCGTTGGTTGGACTGTTATAGTGATCTCTGTTTTGTGTTGTCCATTCAAAAAAAAAGTTGAATTTTACATTTACATTTACCGATCATAACAAGAACTCAGTAATTTGCGTAAGCAATTTGTTCTGCCTAACAATGTCTCTGGCATTTAATGTCGGAGGAAGTATGGACGGAACGACAAAAAAACCATAGACACGGGCACAAACTTCCGTCACTATACATTAGTAATATTATGCATATACCATGTGAAATGTATACTTGTGGCTAACATTTGATTCCACTGTGTAGGTCCGGCGCGGCTGGCGCAGGTGATGTTGCCGCTGGTGCGGCGCGCGCGCGGTCGCATCGTGCTGGCCTCGTCCATCCTGACGCACGTGGCGGCGCCGGTGCGCGGCGTGCACGCCGCCTCGCTCGCCGCGCTCGACGCGCTCGCCGCCTGCCTGCGGCGGGAGCTCAAGCCGCGGGGCGTCGATGTGGTCAGTGCTTCAGCTTAACCTTTTCAACTAAATTTGTTGGCTATCGGTCTGGGTGTTAAATATGTATCTATATAAAATATATATGTATGTATAAAGATAATAAAGATAAAGAATATTTATTTCAAAAAGATAATTATGCGTACAGATTACAAAATAGAAAAATACATACTTAAAAACTATAGGTACTTACAAATTACATTTTAGTGCGCTTGGTTTAGCCTTGAGCCCCGCAGGAAGGCTCGGGGAGAGCCTGTGTTGCAGGGCGTCAGTCAGTATATCAGTATATGTAGTATATCAGTTGTGTTAGCAACCATAATACGAACTAGAAATGGTTCAGTATGGGGTTAACCAGCCGTGTGTGAAATGTGTCTTAGTATTTATTTATTATTCTGATGAAATTTGGTGTGATGATAGGTTAAATCTTGGATTAACACATAGGGTACTTTTTATCGCCATTATCTTTTTGTCCTGGATTAACACGGGTTTCACCGCGGAGCGTAGCTGGTTTTAGATATAGCGTAGTGATACGCGCCTCAGTTTTACTCTTGTTAATCTGAGTTTAATAGTAGATATCCAGGGTCTAAACTATCACCATGTCAAATTTTATTGAAATTGGTTCAGCAGTTTGAGCGTGAAGGGGTAACGAACATACACTATAAAAAAACAGCGGAGAAATCTGTGATAATCTAGAGATTCTTATTGTGTCAGAGAGAATTGAGAAAAACTGAAACAAAGATTACACAAGTAGATATCGGAAATGGTTGCACATCCGATTTATTACGCCACATCTATTCAAAAGAAATCAGCGTCCCACTGCGATTGTCTTACCAAATATCTCTAGGTGCTCAATCAAAAAAGTGCAAAATCTAGACAATTAAAAGAGAACGTGAAGCATAAAAACAGAAGCACAATTTGCTTGCATTTTTCCGTTTTATAATATATTGTGTCGTAGAGGCCATAATTTTATAACCATCTAGACAAATCTTAGTATATAGATTCTACTAACCAAATTTGATTATTTAAAAGTAATTTTTGGACTCTCCTCCAAAAAAAGTGGCCAAGTTGATTGAAAATGACATTATTTGGCAAATATTTTTTTAACACGCTATTGTGAACGTTGAGAAATTATTCCAGAAGTGTATTTGCACGGTCAATTACCGGAAAACTACAACTCATTTGCTTTTTAACTTCAAGGTCATCCGATTTCATGATCATTGCACTTCAGTTCACAGATCATAGCGTTCAGTAAACCGAACGCAATAACACAAATGGAAAAGATATGGCTAATTGACGTTGCCGGAACATGGTGATACATCAAACCTAGGAGATATATATTTTTTTTAACATCTTTCAGCTAGGTATTTGATCATAAGGGTGCGTTACGCACGAGTTACCGACACTCCGGCCTAAGGTGGAGCATGTCTAGTCTGGAAATATCTGACTCTCAAGGAGCCAGAACACACTGTTAGGTTACTGATTCAAATTTTTTTTGGTGGCAGCTTTAGTAAAAGTCAATACAAACAAATGCTGTTCTACGTATTTAGAAAATCGGCGGATATACATATAATCAGCTTTTCCATACAAGTTGATAAGGTGGCGCGCGACAAAATTTAAAGAGAACAGTTTCTTTTCACAAATTAAAAAAAACGTAGAACAGATTTTGTACGGTTAGCCCTACTAAAACCGCCCTAAACGGATAAGCGTTATATGCATACCAGTAACCCTGTATTGTAAAGACTGCAGATCGTTCCCAAGTATTACAGTCTACGTCAATGCCACGTACGAAAATACCACTTGATCAATGGTGCTGATGTATGTTTCCTATTTTCGTCTGATAGGCAACTAGATACAAACATCTGTCATCGAGATATTCCGGCCACCCGTTTTTAAAACTCCTAGTCTTCCGATGAAAAAACTGAGTATGACTCTCTGGTTAGTTGGAAATTTCATCCTCACTGATCCAAAAAGACTGAAAATCAAATAGGAAAGATAAGTACATATACGGGATAATATTTGATTGATTTGCTTTTGCCTCTCGCCGGGCATTAAATATAATTTACGTGTGTACTTCTGTAAACTTTTCAAAGTATGCGTGTAACAAAGGAAAAAGTAGCCGCCTCGAAAACATCCCGTATTGTTTCCGAAAGATTTAAAATTTAAGTATAGTTATATGTTACGAGTATATTGTTATATCCATATCGTTTTAGGCCGTTCGTTCAGTGATGTCATTGAAAATATTTATTTGTAATGTACTGATATGAGTACTATGATTAATTACTTTGGCTGATTATACATTTCAATGATATAATATCAAATTTTATGCAAAGTGATTCAAAATAATTTAATTATTCAATCTTTAAGAGACTTTTTATTTTAGAGAGAGAAAATATTAATATGTGCTCTAGAATGGTTGGTGACACGAATGTTAGCTGCATTTTAGTTGTCTGTTTTATTCAGCAGCTTTGATTGCGTCACTACGTATGAATACTATAGTGATGAGCCAACTAAAGTCACGTTATATTTGTTTATATTGTCTTTCATTTATAAAATAACACCCGTTTTATTTCACTTGTGCAAATAAATAGAAATTATGATTCGGCCTCGCCCCAAATAACGCGGCTCCTTGCTACTACATCAAAAATATATATACGCAATCATCATTACGGGTTTGAATATCATAAAATTTGAGAGCACTTCAATGCTGAAACACTTATCTTAGTGAAATCTGACAACGCCAAAATATGTTATATTTATCTTCTAAGATATTATGGCGTTTACCGTGGAAGATACTCGTAAGTCTATATTTAGAAAGTATTAGTGCTCATAAATCGAGCACAAAATTGGTAAAGATAGTGATAGTGTCGGAGTCTTTGCGATAATGTTGAAAGTTGGCTGAAATGGGCGCTTACTCGCGACGTGACCTCAAACCCCTCTCAAACTTCGCGATTAGATCTGCATCAGCACATGTGGAGGGCTCTATTATAAGGACGGTCGCTGGGTCTATTAAGCTTCTTAGCATCAAACTATTGTGTAACATATTACTCGTATATATAATTAGTTCCCGAGCGCTCATTCGTGCTGGATACGGAGTATGGCTTGTGATTAAAGTGAATGCGTCCTATCCATCAGTTCGCGCTTCGCTTCCGATTAATGAGCTGCAACCGCCAGAGATAATTCCCCCCGCCGTAAAATATTGAGTACAGTATTCCAATGTGCATAATTGCTGATTCTCTGAGCATCGCTATAAATGTATTCAATTATAAATAATTATGCTAGTTTTTATTAGTAATTATGCTAATCAATTTATTGAGTATCTGCTTCATAATAAAAACGTTTGTAACATCCTATTTACAAATATGAAACATTAATTCTTAGGGATAAAATGAAAATAAGTGTTTATTGATGATGTTGGGTGTTTGTGTGGTGCAGTCGTAATAATGAACACATTATCTCTTTAGTTCTAGCCTACCTAACCTAACCTAACCTACCCTAACCTAACCTAACCTAACCTAACCTTCTCTTCACCTTTGGCAAAAATCTTTTCTCTCTCATCCGTATTTTTCTGTCCTGACCTATATAAAGCTATGTAATATTATAAAAAAATATGGATTAAACTGCTACTCTGAAACTGAAACTCTTCCAAATCTTTATCTTATGAGTAGATACCCGTATATGTCTAGCTTCGATCTGTTGATTATTGAAGTTGGTTTCCGTTGTTTCATTGTTCACTACTCATCTTCCTATTTGCAAGTTTCCCAAGCCATAATGGCAAGACAAATAAAAGCTTGCGAAATACACGTGAGTTTAATTTCATATATATTTATGTAAGTACTTACAGCAAACTCGTAAAACATACGTACTTGTTTGGCGAATATACAATTTGACTCTGTATTTTATCAATATTATTGTTGTTCCAACGTTCTCTTATGAAAGTCACCCTCACTGACTTTGTTTGTTCTCATAATGTTTTGGATCAAACATGATTCTGGTGCCAAATATTCATTCAGATCTTTTAATTAAGACAATTTTAGTGTTGACATTTATATACTTTATTACAAGTTTGTGCAATGCGATTGCAGTGGTAGCCATTCCAGCTAGGAATCCATGGAACTTCAAAGAGCTATACAAACATACCTAAATAGCTAAGCTGTATTACATTTATGTCTTGTCGTTATTCAATGCCACCGCCCACACAAATTATTATGCTGCTGTGTTTTCGGAACGGAGTGTATTTAGCTGCAACCATAATACATTCCATAAATCTTGTCTCTCCACTTACAGTACTAGTAGTTCTTCGGTCAGTAGACTACGCAAATATATTAAATATTAAAATGTATATTTTTTAATTTTTAGTATGTGTTGTTATATATACAACAACTAAAATACATAATCAGTTAAATTTCAACTTTAGCTAGTGATAGCTATCACACAGCCTGGTTACAGACGGTCAGACAGCGAGATCTGTAGTAAAAGGATCCCGTTGGTACGGAACTTCAAAAAATAAGCTAAAACTATATAATACTCAGTGATTCAAGCATCTTCGTACTTTGAACGTATTAGCATATACGGTGGGCAAACAGCGAAACCCATTTTTTTGTGGGATTGTCCGTTTTTGTAGGAACAGTCAAAGTCGTCGATGACTAAAAAACCATTAGTATCCATCCACCCATTTCCATCCATCCAATCCAATCCATCTGTATACCAAATTTCGTTAAGATTAAAGTACAGCCTCTACGCGAAAACCAACATACAAACATACAGACAGAAGAAAGCAAATTTGGTCTGTCGATGCTAAGACTTCGCTCGCTTTCACTCACTCGGTCAGTTATTCACTTATACACATACACGTTGGTATATATGTAGCTATCCGAAGGTCTTCTAATATTAGTACGCAAGACGCGGGGCATATTCTCCAGGTACAATAACCGTGCCTAAAACAACAGTAATATGTATTACAAGTACAACCTTCTACAAAGGCGAGGCCAATTTAATTTGATAGCCGACAATAGACGAGGTGGATACAACAATAGGTTAATGGACGTAACTTGAAACAGTTTCTTCCCAACGAAATTATCTTTGTCCTCCTTAGAAGCTTTTAATATTGCTTTTAGCTCGAACTGAAACGGTGCAGATGAATTTTTAACACGAAAAGCACGATGTAAGAATTCTATGCACCTGGGCAGAGTTTAGTAGACGCAGTAAAAAAACGGAAAATGGTTTTTAGAATAGGGACATTGGAGAGTAGATGTTGTTGGAGAGTTTAAAAATTCATAATGCTATTAGACTGCGCAAGTGAAGCGTCTCTGCAGCAACTCGTCAATTTGTTCTTTTGTCCGTAACAGACTAACAATGGTGAAAAAAATTGGGTTGGTGAGGTCTGCCGTTCTCAGAACTGATAGTTAATTTGTTACCTTTAGAGTGTTTGTCACATGTTAGTTTAACGGTTAAATGGTAGTCCAATATGTTTTAAAAATGACTCCTAATTTTAAGACGATGCGGATGATACGTATTTCGATATAATTAGCTTCGTAATAGAAAGCTTTGTAAATAAAACTCTGTAGTTCACATAAAGTTTTTATAAATTGAAAAAGATAAAAATTAGGAAAAGTACGAGTAAATACACCTTTTTAATTTGTAAACATCTCTAAGGTGGTGGTAGCGGCGGGAGAATACACGACGGGCAGCGCTTGGCTTTCTGAAGAGAAGCTGCTGGAACAAGCTCGTGACATGTGGAAACGACTCAGCGACGAACAGAAGGGCGCCTACGGAGAGGATTACTTCGAGCAGGCCTTGAGGAGCCTCGAGAAATACACCAAGAGCGCTGTGAGTACCGGACTGCCTGGCTATAAATAATAGGGGTAATAAATAATAACATTTCTTTACTGCAGGCACACTTGAAACCCATTGCTACTAATGCTTCCAGCTTTTTGGAAACTCCAGGCAGAGTTTAAATTTTTCTTGTTCTTTTCTTTAACTTTGAGTTTGTACAGAATATGCTTATTTTTAACCGAATTCATATTTCTAAGTAACAGTTGCATTATCGAAAAGTTATTCTAACTCAAATGTTACTTCACATATTTTGGTACAAAAGAACTAGTAGCAAAAACCTTTATACTTTATGGACGAACAATACACACTTTTTACTACAATTACCTACTACCTAATACATTAAATGTCTCCTTCCATGTAAGCATAAGCATTGTGTAACGTAATTCCATAATTCCATCATAACTGGGAAACGTGACAATGCTTAATTTAACGCTATTACCGGTATGCACGAAACAAGCAGCCACCTCAAGTTTATTATCAAACAAACGCTACTTGGTAGAATATTGTACCACACTTACGCTGAACGAACGAAATTACTTTTATATTTACCAAACATTGATCAAAACAAGACAGGCGTAAAAAGGTGACCTTCGCACCGCCTACTCACTAAACAATAATAATAACACTGCGGAGGTTTTATGGAACGAAATGTAAGTGAAGTGGTTGGATGGACGGATATTATAGTTGTTATTTCATCTCAGCGAGATGGGAAGGCATTTCTAACACTGTAAGCTTACGTCTGCGATTTCCGTTCAGGCTATTAATTATGACTCACAATAGTTCTCACAAATATTCGGTTATTCATTTTGCTCGACGAATACAATTTCGCTTTTATTAGGTACTTGTGTTCTATGCGAAACAATGTACGCATAGGTGATATAATTTATAATGTAACGCTAGTAGGTACATTAGAAACTTTGCTTTTTGTTTAACGGCGCTACTTACTGGGCAGTGAGTTGTAACTTAAGCTAAGTATTACTGAGTATGAAGTTTGAAATCTCGTACACATCGTAGAATACAGACACGATATATTGATATTCTTAATATCATGGCCGGGTCGAGTCAAACTTTAAACGGCTTTACGATTAGGACCTTGTCCATCATATTGTATGTACCCAAACCGGTGTCTATGATGGTATGATTAATTAGTTTCTGATTGCCGGCAGGACGCGGACCTGACGGCGGTGACGCGCGCGCTGAGCGACGGCGTGACGCGCACCTTCCCCCTGGCTCGCTACACCCCCGTCTCCCCGCGGGAGAAGCTCAAGTCCATCCTGGCCGAGCACATGCCCAGGTCGCTCTACGAGGGCCTCTACGCCGACTAGCTGACGCAACTAAGCACTGGAAAATCAATATGCTTCTAAATGATCTTCGCCAAACAAAATTACCCCCGCAGGAAGCTAATTTATTCATTATTAACCATTTTCATTATCCTCGATGTTATGAAAATTTCAGCGGTTCGTACTCGTTTGTAACATTATGGGAGTAAAATGTAATTTGAGTAAATATTTGAGTCGCTAATAGGTTAAGTCTGCAAAGGAACCTTATTTAAATCTGCTGACCCGTGGTGGAATTTGTCGCGAATGATTCTACGCCGATTAGATAGAAACTTTGTCGGGGCAAATATCCGGGCAAGGACGCTCTGAAGGTTATCTATCTAATTTTATAAATTCGGATCTGTTAACGTTTTAAACCCAGTGGAAGTAATGGTAAAATTAAATATTTATTGAATATGACTTCATGTTCATGGAATCAGCATACATGCTATAAATATCCGATCCATAATTTTAATACGCAGTATTCGTTATATACCCGTGATATGTTTAAAAAAGGCCACATAACCAGCTGTATTTTATCATTCCACAGAAAAAGTCAAAAGTGAACATCGTCAGACAAAGCGAAAGGTTACCCTAAAAATACAAAGAGTTCCGCTCAAAAATAACTTTTCCTTGATTTTCTTTTCATTAGGATTAACGACCTTCAAGAGAGAGTGTCTGATTTTTGGATTGATATTAATTTCCAGGGAAATGTTTTTGAACTTTTTGTCGAAAACGAAGCTTAGTTGAAATTTCATTTGATTTTGTGGAAGTGATTTATACGGCTTCAGGTAACAAAGTTCATCCTCATAGTGTATATGCAACGCAGTCCAACGTGTTACATAAGCTGTAGTCGGAGGAAGTTCGCTGATCATTTGGCAGCCGCCTACCACTCGAACACATAGGCGAGACACGTCATTAATAAACTTATTTATGGATACCTACGCTATATGGTGCTCAGTGAAGCCTATAGGTACGAGGATAATGAAAATATGCTCTCTTACTTAATTAATTATATGCCCTTACCAGTTATCATCACGGGAGCAGCTATAACGGAAGCTGACAGAAATAGCCATATACTCGTATGTATTAAAAATCATAATCCTCTAAAATTTTTAGTAATGGAATAACAAACAAAACTATGTACATACTTGTTCACCCTGTAAATCACATACAAACATTGACAGCAAGCGCAAAGGTATTGAAAGAGTTATAATGAAATTTTGTCTCAAAATAAAGATAACTAATCGATCAATTTCAGTAACGAACTTAAGAATATTAAAAAAGTATATGCCAAGGGTTTTCGGAACCCCAACAAACTTATTTACGCTTATCTCTCCCAAGTGTGCTTCGCTGAACGTTTCTATCGGAATGGTCAGCGTTTTGCTGATATAGCTCGTAGTTTTTGTGAATACATACTGTCTAAATCGAGTGAAGCAATAAAGAAAATAGCTATAAATAAATGTGTTGCAGAAATTGAGGTGTTATTTAAAGCGGCGCGGTGGGCATAGTGGTCCGGTCGGGCTGCCCTCATTAATACTTGGCACTCGATCAAAACTGTCATTCACATGTGTTGCTGATCCATTTTCGCGTTTGATGATGAACGTTCATTTTTCGCGATCAAAATTTATCGCCATTTGCAAAATAGTTTCTATTGACATCAATTGTAGATAATGTTGTTATGTTAAGTTTGATTTTTCATAAACTTCTAGTCGCTTTCGAATTTCTTACATCATGTGATTTTTTTATTATTATATGTCATTATATGTTACTTAGGATCAATGAACCTTATTAACGTTTTTGTATTGAATCATTTATCTAAGTAACATAGTTTAATTATTGTTATCGTTCCTTATTGTGTTATGTATTTGTTTTTGTGTACTTATTATTATTGTTTACACAAATTTGTATGTACAAGAGTATGTAGTAGATAGTAAATATATTAAGCGAGCAAACAGTGTCGAGACGTGGTCGCTGCAGGCTTGTTGCATTTTAAATGCATTTAGGTGCGACATACTGTATTCAGTCCAGAGTTTGTTAATATTAAGAAGTATCTAGTTTGTGTGGCATCATTGCTGTGAAAACGTGTCTTCTCTAATCCCTCTTGTAATAAATAAACGAAAAAAATACACGTGTTTTTGTTCCCTCAATTTCTTAAGTAATTCGAGAGGCGAATGAGACAAAATTGTGCTTACGAGCGTGGGCTGCGGAAAATTTAATCACAAAATGATGAAATATGGGCGAACTAGGTGAGAGCCGATGTTCCTTCCAACTTAGAACTTTTCTCTATAGATTTCTATTGACCTATTTTCTTGAACTCACCTACTTGTAATATAGAATTCACTTAGATTCACTTTAGATATTCACTATTATTATTAGATTTATTAACTTATCACTAGTTTGTTACATTGTTACTAACATGTAGTACAAAATGGATCCCAACTAATACCAGCTAGTTTGTGGTTTCAAATCCCGCGGTCAAACTTTATTACCTTCTGGAATATTTCAGGGCTCGAATTGTAGATATTGTTTTGTTTTTATAAACGGAATTAGTTCTGTAAAATAGCAGCAAAAATAAAATATAATAGGAAGTAATTGAAAACTCTTTACTGAAAATAAAAACTAAAAAAGCAGTTATTTGAAATCCCGAAACGGTCCAATTTTCTGAATTATCTTAGAAATTTAATTCGTAAAATTCTAACCTTCTTCCGGTTAGAGACCCGGTGGTTGGGAGTCCAAAAATAATAAACGGATATTTACATACATGTGTGTACATTCACAAACACGCATTATTTACATAGGTTCTTTTGTTTTATATAGATTTTAGCATGTTAATTTATTATTTTAATATCTCTTTTCATATTTTCATAAACTCAACAAAAGGTCAAGCTCGCCCGTTCATTCGTAGGCGGTAAAAAATATAAAAGAGCCTGTCAGTAGCACAATTCAGACGGTATATTGATAAAGAGTACAATCATTCAGGTTAACTGAATAAAAATGTTTTCATCGGAAAGTAAATCAAAGAGAATAATTTGCCGAGATCCCTGCGGAGCCGTATCGCTAATAGGGGAAAAGTACAGATGTTTAATCAAGCGAATACAGGGATTAGACGGGCACCTGCGGTGTGGCGCTCCAATTGTGCTACTTTGCCGGTAATGTGTCCGTGGAGGCGAGGTCGGAGTGTGACCTCGGCCCACATTGACGCGGGACAAAGGTCACATGGCCTGCACCTAGCTCACCTCAAACCCACGCGTGGAGACTGCCTTCTGGACCTGTCCACTCTGTGACGAGCTCTGAAATGAAGCCTGTCAGCTGCTCTAGTCCAGGATGACGGATGATCTTGTATAGTCCTTTGGCGCTAAAAGCTACGCCTATTGTTCAGACAGTTCGCCCTAATTTGGGTTTACTGCGTACCTACCTATAGTAGGTAGTCATAATCTAAACTTTCAGGTCGGTTATGAATACCATTATACGCAGACTCCTTTGTAAACTTTCTTCCCTTTTTATTTGGTTTTGTTTATTTTAGGTAAATTATTTTAGGCTTAACGCAATGTTTTTGTGTTTATTATACAAATACCAAGCACATTTTTTCTAACTATACGACAGCTAATCTGTTAACCCTGGAGTCGAGATATTCTGATGTCACTTATTATCCTTGCAACTTCTGTTCTCAGATTAGCCCAAATTATAAATATTTAAATTACTCTACTGAAAATCTTGACTGATCCGACTGATGTTATTTTAATGAAATGTTAAATCAATTAGATTAATATTTTAACGATAACCTTTTAGAGTGTATTCATTGAATCAAATATGTATCAACAGAATAAACGAAAATACTTACCCGACGCATCAATCACGTTTCCCGTGTACTCGTTAGCTACTAAACATTCACTTCTGTAAGTCGGTCGGTTGATCCCTCAAAGGCAAGCAATACAAATATGCCAATAACCACAGTATTAATCGAAACGATGAATATAATCTCATTAAATTACCTTAAGTTCCTTGATGTTTTGAACGTATAAATAGCAATGTTATACATACATACGAGCAGAGTTCTAGTGTAGTAGGAATATCATATTACGCTAGGAAAAGGAAACAAATAGTTTCCTTGATGCACAAACCATGTCAGACAAAACGTGAAGTACACCTTAGAGAGTCACCGTGGTGTCACTTTGTATCGTGTAGGTGGATGCATTATACCACAGCGCTGCTAGCTTAGTCTGAAAAAAAGCTATTCGTATTTGATGCCACTTAGTGTAAGAATGACTTCCATTCTTTAGTCTCATCTGATACAAAATTATCTATCTCAATGACGGTCAGAGGTCTGACTTCTCACATTTTTTATTCTGTAACTATGGAAAATAGAACGCTTGAACGATTTTGAGAACAAATATGTGGTTCCAAATTCATAATATTCTGAGAGTTGTGGTAATGGAGAAAAAATTGCTGCGTTGGTTTAACCGAAAATGTAAACTTAACACTTGTGTCATTGTTCGTCATTTATTTAATCTAGTTAGATTATTATATTCCATTTTGCCAATCGTGAATATAGCATTAGTAGATGCTCTACCACCATGCTATGGTTTCCTCACAATGTTTTCCTTCACCGAAAGCTCAAGCTTGTTGGCGGGGATTGAGCCCACGACTTACGAGACGTGAGAACATGTACAAATGTAGTTAGATCAGGAATAATACGGAGACAAGCTAATAATTTGCAAACTTTATCACATACAAACTGATTTCATCTTTTATCTTAAGAGACCGAGGGCCGTGTGAAATTTTGGCGTGTCCTTGTGGCGAATATTTATGAAAACACCTCGAAGCGCGAGTACCTTATATAAATTATCAACCGAAGAGGCCATTTTATAAATTGAAACGCTAGAGGAATTCCGAAATAGCGCAAATAGTATGCAAACATTTTTGCTGCCGACTTTTTGAATCGTTTGGAGAAACCCAGGCCTGTATTTCGGGATTCTGGCACAGGGTAAAGCATATGCCGTTAAATTTTTGCATTTTTTTTAATAACTTTTTAATGATTTGTGACTCTTTTCGGTTTTTTATCGGGGCGTTGATGGGGTCAAAGCTAACATCAAGAGAATCTTTAAATACATATTTCCAGACTAAGCAAGGCAAGCCAGTAGGTCTGCTGGGTGTCATTCAACCCCCAGGTAATCAGGGGCGCACGGGGAGGGGGCTACTACTAGTCACAAATATACATATGTATCATTCACTTATTTAAGCGCACAAATCACTTAAGCGAAACGTATTTACTTTATTGCTTTGCTAGCTGCTGCCCGCAGTTTTACCCGCGCGTAGCCTATTACTGAGTGTGATGAAGTCGCACACAATTCACACAAACCACCTGAATAATATACGAAAAAATTGCAAAGTAAATCAAAAAGCCCTTGAATAGATATTTATTTTAATTTGTTTAAAGTATTTGTTAATAAGTTGCAACAGAAAATCATAAAAATAATATCAACTGTCTGGATATTACAGTTGATAAGATAGAGCCTGGTGACCTTCGATCAAATATATACCAGATTCAGTGTTGCATACAAACACAGCACAAGAAAATGCCATGAGTTTACTATAGGTACTATTGTATCTATTACAATATACTACGTTACAAAAAATATTTTAATTCAAGTCAACCTTACCAATGTATCTTAAGGTTGAGTTTCGACTAGTGCCGTAATAAAGATAAGCTATCTTGCTCCGCGATAACAGCTATTAGTGCTCGTAAAATTTTATGACCGTACGCAGTGAGCGTTAGAAAATTCAACGTTGTTACTATACTTATAACGCTTAAATTCCTGAAACTCACATAAGACCACTCTCTTACTTGTGGTCTTATTTTCCTTGCCGTTTTTAGAGACATTATCTTATATCTAGTACATTTTTAATGGAAACTGGTGACAGATTGGCGTTCAGACGGAAATACATCGAAGTCTTAGTAAGAGGATCTTGTTGGTACCTTTGGGGTACGGAATCCTAAAAACAGTATAAAATCAAGTTCAAGCTTGTAGTATGAAAGCCCCACATTTTAAATGAGATGAGATACAATGTTTAGCACCATTACCCTAAGTAATAATGTGCTTCTGCATCTTATACACGATTGTAAAGGTACAATAATGCTGCGCAGTAAATATAATAATAGTCGAAATAAGATTGCAAGACGAGAGTTGCAAATTGCATCGCATCTAATAGGTAACCACCTCGGGTATAACAGACTATTGATCTTCAAGCGTCGCGCCGCGCCGTGACCGATCGTGACCCTGCGACCGCCCTTGTACCTTCCATCAACATTGCTACTGCGTTTTATCGTCCTAAATCTCATCTAGTCGTTTTCAAAATTTAAAAACTTATAATAAATCTAGTTATCTTGAAACAGAATCACTACTATATTCATACTACAATTACCTAAGCCCTACGTATTAAAAGGTAGTTAACCTCGACCACGGCCCGACGTACTAACATAGGTACCTATATACATATTTATAACTATCTAAGCTGGAAGAGCGATGAACATAAGGTAACATAACACATTACTAATAATAAGGTTTTTGCGTTTTTTTATGCGTCAATTGCCTGTACCAAAACTGATGTAGTATGTACATAGCCTACATCTGTACATAGCTACAGAGATGTATACCTATCGTATTTCGCATGATGCCTCCGAGGCGCCGCCGTCAGTAACAGAACAGAAAGCGAGCGGAGTCACTCTCTGAAAGTCGTGGGAGGCAGACGTTATTAAAACATATCCAATTTCGATCGAGTACAAACCTATTGTGTACACCAACTTGCAGACAATCATTCGAAACAATATATTTTTTGTAACTGGTAATATTTCTAATTAAATGTCAATAGCTTTGACAATAATGATTTTTTATCTGTGTTTTGAGATTTTCAAGTGAACAAGACAAGTGGAAATCGGAAAAGTTAATTTTGAGATTTTAAATACGTAAATAAAGATTTTTTAACTTACAGAATAAACTCACAACAATGGAAAACGATAGTATCAAGCCTTACAAAATATGTGATGTAAATCGCGACAAGAAGAAAGGAATTGTAGCATCGTCTCTGGAGGACTTGTTAACCAAAGTGCCGGAAAAACTAGGGCTTCCTGCGGAAAATTTGACCGTGGTACTAGAGTCCGACGGCACGGAAGTGGACGATGAAGAGTATTTCTCCACTTTGGACCCGGATACTTCGCTCATGATTTTACACGGGAATGAAAAATGGGCACCGAACATGCCCAAGTGTCAAGTTTCCTTGGACCAAACGGATGATGTCACTTTAGGAGACAAAGGGCAAGTGGCAAATCTGGTGGGCCGCTTGCAGCACAACCTGTGTCATATCTCCTTGTTGGGGGGACAAGACTTGGAGTTGCTCTCAGACATGGACCCTGACAGTCTGGCTGATATAGTCACGGACAGGGACAACAAGATCATCTTGGAACATATTAAAGAAGCTTCTGGGAGGTAAGACATTTTACTTGTTTTCTTTTACAATTTTCAATGTTTTGATATAATCAAAACAACACCGCCAGCCCGCCTCAGTTGCGAAACCTCCCGGGAGCGAGGCCCTGCAACCTACTGGTACACCATCTAGAACTTGCGTACTGGGAAAACAAGTCTAGGGAGTGGCCCACCTCAGGGACCCTCTTCGCTTCACCGTGGGTGACCAGGCCACGGTTACTGAGCCCCCCCCCCCCGCCTCGACAATTCGGGGCCCCATGGGGGGGTGTACGCACAAGCCTATTCCATCCCCCTAATATTATAAAGGTGAATGTTTGTGTGTTAGTGTTTGTTGTTACTCAGTCATGCTCAAACAGTAGAACTGATTCATATGAAATTTGGTGTGGAGACAGCTTTAACTCTGGATAACATGAGCTACTTTTATTCAGGATCAACATGGGTAACGCCAGGGGCTGCGGCTAGCAACTTAATAAATTTATCATCCTCATGATCTATTGTGCTTAGTTGGTTTATCTCATATGTTGGTTCATTGGCTAATGAAGTATTTTTTTATATTTTCAGAATACTGTTAGAAAAGCGTCAAGCTCAAGATGCAATGGAGCTACTAAAATTGTACCATCAAAGTGTTGCTTCAAATGGCACTGAAGATGTATCACCACCAAAACAAGAGAGAGTGTGAACTCCTCATTCAGTATCAATTTTTATTACTACCTATTAATGTGACCCTCTGTTTATTTTAAGGGATGGTTCAACTCAAAAGTTTACAAAGACCTTACGAAATGACTACCTTCTTAGCAAAAATTGCTTGATTGTCCAGTATTGGAATTGAGGGTAGTTAATTTAGAATGTTGTAATTAATCAAAATTTGCTTTTCAGACACCAAAACATTGAGGCCTTTACAATTAGTTTAGAATAGAAAAGAAAACTGTTATATTATTTGTCTTTTGATATATATTTTATTGTTTTCATGAAGCTAGTGTGAGTAGGTGTGCTATTTTCTATGTTAGTGTTGTATGATCTGGCCATAAACTTCTTTATTAATGGTGTAGGTATATTTAAGAACTTAAATACTTTTTACATTGTAGCTGTAGTCTTAAAACGCTAATCTTATGAATATGAGCTAATGACATTGTAATCAATAAGAAATATTGGATATATAATGTTTATATTCTAGGGTAAAGTTTTGGTCTAGAGTATTATTAAGTGGATCTCTGTTAATCTCTTGAGTTCACATCCAAAGTTTTTGTCTCATAGCAATATTGTATAAAACAACTTCAAGAATACCCATATCAGAAAAATTTGCAAGGTGGTTTTGCAAAATGAAATACCCATATTATGAAAATATTCTGATAGCAATCTGATTTAAATTATTTTTTTTAGAATGTTCTGAGTACTTAAAAAAATACATTGTTTTTATGTTATTTATATTATCAGTAGGCTTTGTAGCCTGATATTCAGCTATTTTATAATTGCAGTAGCAGTTTTTTTAATTTTTTTTTACTACTATTACTATTCAGAGTACTAGATTGTGTGGCCATTGCAAAAAGTACAATATTTCTGAAAACTAACTGTTTTCAGATAATTTGCTTTGAAATATCAACATATAACAATATGTTTTATTTTGACCTCAGAAACACATAATATAATGATTTTGTACAATTTGAACTTTATTGTTATGATACATCTTGCTTTTGGATGTGGGCTCTCATATTATTTGACAGGAGAAAATTATAACTCTTTTTAAACTAAATTTATCAAAATTTATTTTAATAGTTTCAAAAATAGCATGTTATTTTAAACATTTCTGCTATATATGATCTGTAGAAATTAGTAGTAATATTGCTAGGAAAATAGTGAATGTAAGTAATCATCTCGAGGCTGTATCTATTACTTATTTTTTGTAAACTTTTGAGAGTCAAGTTGCCACAAGGTTGAAATACAACATCAATTTAAAAGACTGATAGTTGGTAAACATATTTTTTTTTATATAGTTTTACCCTTAGAGTAAGATTTATTGTTTTCCAATTTGCTCAAACAATTTTGATAATCTGTTCTCCTTATTGTTTCACTGCCATATATAAAAGTATGCTCAAGACATGGTTCATAAGTAAAGGAGTGTATCTGTTTTGCAGTAGGATCATTAACATTCAATGCATCATTGTTCACAACCTTGAAATCACCAAATCTGAAATTTGTTAGTATTACAGTATACTCACCCCTTATGTCACTTTGTTTAAATTTGGCTTCCATTTTTGTAAGTTTCATTTGTAACATCAACCAACTAATGCATTTCGGCACTTAACATTCCATGAGAGAATAATCCAGTAAATATGCTATACAAATTTATGTATTAGAATAGTATATATGTATGTATACATGAATTAATTGCTGTGCTAGTCTTAATAATCATTAGCAACTAAGTAGTGTAGTGTGTAAGATAATAAATAGCACACCCAATATGGAATAACAATGGAACCTACAACAATACCCATTACATTGTGCACTTAATATAATTATGAATATTGTCTGTGTAACCACATTCATTAGTAGAACCATAAATGTAATCAAATTCTGTTATACAGGTACTGTTTACCATTATAACAAGAATCCGTAGGTGTAAAATTATGTGTATAATGTAGTTGTTTCACAAGTTATTATATTTAAGCCTGTGTATGGCTCTGTTTTTGATAGACTGTATAGTTTGAAAACAGTTTTATTTCATCCTTCCATGTATTATAATGCACAGTCACATTATGCATACAACTTGCAAACAAAAATGTATCAATACAGATTTTATTTTATGTGTTAATTACATTTAATAAGTACTTCAAGTTAAATTAGATACAATACTTATTTTTGCAGCGCCCTTATCCTTAGATCTTATTAACCCTACATTTGCTCAAAATGACAGTCTTATGAGTAATTATGGAATTGTAAGGAAATTGGTGTAGAGCGGAATTGACAATTACTTCATATTTTGTTTATTATGCACAATAAAACAATAAATAAATGAATACCTTTTATTTAAATAATTAGCGGACAGATTCCCATTGTTTGTGTGAATTATTCAGAAGATCAGTTATATGGAACGATATACACCAGATTAAATACCAAAGTGGTTCACATGATTTACTATTGTAACATGAATTAGAGAACAGTGCAGGAACTCTTTTCACGGAATGGATTTACTTTCTGGCTCGAGAAGCCGACGAGCAAGCAGTCTTCCTGCTCGTGTTCATTAATGAACTTCACTATGTCTGCTACAGCTACTGACACAGGGATTCTTTTGATGGCAGCTTCACGCCTTAACTGCTCTGTGACAGCGCGTTGCTGCTGCAACGTTGACACCATCATGTCCATAACGGCAGTGTCTGATAGGCCTATGATGAAAGCAAAATCAAACAATTCGTGCAGCGCAAAACAGGGCGTCGCCTTGCAGCTTGACTAAGTTCAACCTGCAAATAAACGAGTCGTGGTTAATATAGTGGATAAGAAGTGAATATATAACTAAAATCATAAATTGATAATACTAACAAAGAACACTAGATGCTATTTTGGAAAGATTAGTAATGGTATTTAGTGTTTCAATAAAATACAATTTCCGCAACAAGTAAGCGCACCACTGACACTTGACAGTGACAATAAAATATTGAATTGACGTCCAACTTCAATATTTATTCAGTTTATTTATGTACTTGAATTAAGGTCATTGTCTATCAGGCCAAGGATGAAAGCTGGATGTCCGATAAAATCGATAAAAATATTTTCACATCACTATAGCTCACGAGTTACGAGTATATTTTTTCTGTGGCTAGCTAATAGGTCTTACGTTCTCTTTGATAATTTATCTCGAACAAAAATGGAAGGCGACGGTGTTGACTCGAATCCTAAATCTTATTCTGGTATTCCTGAAGCAGTATTTGTAGTAAGTAATACTTATGAATTAAAGTGTGTCTATTTACAAAAGTTTCACCATGGTCCTTCAGAATGTGTATTTGTAATTTCTAGGTTAGGCAATTTTAGTTTATTGACTGGACTGCTGTTACACCTGCCGAAATTATTTTTAATTTACCTCTCAAAACTCTTATTTACACCCATGTATTAAATGCATTCTTTTATAAATCTTGTTAACTTTATGGATCATGTAATTACTTTGTATTTTTAATGTTACAGGACAATGTAGACGAATTCATGAATTTGCCTGAAAATTCTGATGGAGTAGACAAAGTACTTAGAGGTCTCGACGAGCAGCATGGCAAATACAAAGTTATGGAGTATTCGCTGGCAACGAAACGAAGACGGTTACGCCAGCAAATCCCTGACTTAGCCCGGTCATTAGAGATGATTGAGAAACTTAAGGTCCAATCTAATGACATGGAGACCCAATTTCTTCTTAGTGACCAAGTATTTTTAAAGGTAAATCAGTTAAGGTGATATTATACACTCTACTAACGATGTACATACTGGTATCAATCAAAGTGTAATTTGTCAGATTCACTTTACATTCATCTTTTGTTTATAACCAAATATTCAAATCAATATGCCATTTACCACTAAAATTACTATGACAAAATATGATATATCCTATAAATAAATCCTGTTCAGTATCCTATAAAAATGTACCACTTTAGTTTTAATCATTAGTACCTAAACTGAGAAATGGTAAACTAGTCATAAGATAATTTGGCATCTGATTATTGTTTGTCTCCTATGGATAGTTTGTAAGAAAGTAATAATTACTTTTCCAGGCCAATGTACCACCAACAAAAACAGTCTACCTGTGGCTTGGTGCAAATGTGATGCTGGAGTACACATTGGAAGATGCTGAAAATCTACTCACAGCAAATATGGCTACAGCAAAGAAGAATTTGGGATGTGTTGAACATGATTTAGATTTCTTAAGGTAATTTACACAATGTCTATATCATTTTAACATATATTTTACTAGCTGACCCGGCAAACATTGTTTTGCCTCACTTAGGGGTATGAAAAATAGATAGTGTAGCTTATATGACATGTTCGTAGATTTACCATAGCAGCACCATCTATTGATTACTTACTCAACCCAGTCGAAAAGTATCAACATCTGTTAGAAGCATTTGGAGTTAACAGATAATTGTGACTGTCAAATAATAACAGACAATAATTAGCAATAAATTAAAATTGCGACTATAATTTGAGATTTAAACTATCCTATCTCTCAAGTTGGATCGAACTGCACATGGTGTGCGAATTTTATTATAATCGGTTAAGTGGTTTAGGAGTCCAAAGAGGACAAACATAGTGATACGAGATTTATATATATTAAGATTATATTCTATTTAACTTGTTGACCAGATAACTTTTGTTTTTCCATACAAAAAATAATAACTTCTTCTGGTTTAATTTTAGCCAAAATGTTACTACCATTCTCAAATTATAACTATTTTTATGTACATTTACCTCTATGTAATACATGACAAGTTTAATGTTTTTTTTACTAATTCCAGAGATCAATGCACTACAACAGAAGTAAATATGGCTCGAGTGTATAACTGGGATGTGAAGAGGCGCCAAGCAGCCAAATTATTGTAATACTATTAACATATACCACTCATATTTACACTCTAATGATATCTCTGGTTTGTCGTAATGGTGGAGAATTCTTGAGTCAATGAAGTCCAAATGAAATTTTAGACTTTATTGTATTTAAAAATTGATTAACTGTTTTAAGACGAGGTAAAAATATGATACCTTACCAAGGTTGTAAAAAGGCCACTTACCTATTAGGCAATAAACTTTGGTTTAGTAACCTGGGCATAAATCTTGGATCATGCAGGTTTGAATACATTTTAACCAGTTCATTCTTATGCATAGTAAACTTTACAGTTTATATTTTCAAACACCTATTTGATATCACTGATTAAGTTATATATGTGTGCTGGCATAACTAAACATTGCACAGAATATCAACATGTAAAATATTTAGCGAGTAGAACACTAATTTGTGTCCACCTCAATGTGGCATTTATTTTTTCATACTAAAACTAAGTTAGATGTATTTCTTATTTTGAATAATTGTTTGTTGACAATTATTGTTCTGTCGGAATTAATAACAGTAGCATGATGAATTAGCTCATCACAGAAGAAAAGGTATTATTAAATAGATAATTTAATTGTTATACTTACCGGTGAAATAATTTTGCTTATTTAACTGCTTTTACGAAAATAATGTTACAGGCTTAGCTAAAGAAAATTATACCTACTTTTTTCAAAATGATGCTTTTGATTTATCCACACGCTCCTGATAGAAGAAGTACTTTAAAACAAAATGTCACTTTACAAAGAAACCATGGTCCTAAACAGAACTAACTTTATTTGATTCACTTATACTATAGATATCATATTTTTTTCTAGGCAACCACATTGCAATGTAGAGAAGTATCATAAAGTTTTGTTGTGAAATAATTAAATCATTACTTTTGTTTCTTAATCTCTTGAACCATGTTTTTCAATGCTGGAACCTCATCCTTGAGTTTGCTTTCAACTTGTGTTTTCTCTTCTTCAGATGCAATTAGATATTTTGTAACCAGTTCTGGAAAGAATATATTAAAAAAAACACTAAGTTTTGTGTTGTACATAATCTGAGAGAAGTATATACCTTAACTACAATAGTGTTCTAAAAAAAATCTCACAGGCTTCTTCATTCAGTGATGAATCTCTATGCAGTTATAAAACACCTTTACCAATTATTCTTCATGTTTCTGGTGAAAGTATAGGGAACACTGATTTAAGGTATTGGAGAACAAATATATTGTAAGTGCCAGTGATCAGCTTACAAACGTTTATATAACTACTTCATATGAACTGATTTATTTTTAGTGTTGTAAGTTAAACAATAAAGACAATAAGATCCACTTGCTATTGACTAAGTCAGGGAAGCATCTCTGCAAAATTATTAATTATATAGATAACTAGCTGACCCGGCAAACGTTGTTTTACCTTAATAAAAAAAAAAAACTAAATGTACAGTAGCCGATTCTCAGACCTACTGAATACGCATATAAAATTTGGAAAAAATCGGTCAAGCCGTTTCGGAGGAGTACGGTAACAAACACTGTGACACGGAAATTTTATATATAAGATTTAAGTTGGAACTTAAATAGTTTTCACAAACATACAACATCCTTTCACCATAAAAAGCCTAAGTATAGTGTTAAAATTTTGTGAATAATATCAATTAAAACGGCCATTTAGTTGTTGAGATTTAAGCAAGTTAAAGTGAATAATATTTTGGTACAGTTGAAGTTTTTTGGGTCTACTAATTGGAGAACTACTAGTTTTATTTATAGAATTATATAAATAAAAGAGAGCTCACCATGGCACTGCTGGAGTTTAGCATAATCATCTTCTTTGAGTTGACTCTTCAAGAATGCTATAATGACAGGAACCTGCCTCCCTGACGCATGAAGCATATTTTGAGTCAAGATGGTAAATATTGCTAGGACAGCTAAATGCAGACTCAGTGCTGGGTCTTCACATGTTTCCAGCTCTGCTATTAACTTCTCTCGGTGGTTCTGGATCAGAAGTCTGCAAACAAATATGTGCTTAGTTTACAAACTATGCCTTTGGATTCAGCTGTAGTAGTACTAATATTCATATAAATAAATATTTATTATCTATAGCTAAATGTTAATTTGGCTGTGATTAAAAAAAAAATATTATATCTAAAAAATATAATTCCAATATATTTTCTTTTACTAGGCTAATACCTAAAAATTAAATTGAGGCCCTATTACTAAGCCTCCGTTGTCTGTCGGTCACCAGGCTGTATATCAGAAACTGTAATAGCAAAAAAGCTGAAACTTTTACTATATATACATATATTTCCTGTGCCGCTATAACAACAAGTACAATAATAAAATATTGGGGGTGGTGAAAAAAATGTTTATATCGTATTTTTTCTTCTATATAACAATAACTTCCACAAAATATTTAAATGCTATCAAATTGAATTATAAATTTAATAAAATAAAAATTTTAATATATGGGAATTCCACAAACGTTATTTTTAAGCAAATTTTACTTGATCTTTATAACAATATTTGGTAGCGCCTCTATACATTCACAGAATACTAATTTTAGTATTCAATTTAAAAGTTAATTATAAAATATAATTAATATTTAATATGCATACAACAATGGTATGGAGGAACCCTTTATACGCGAGCCTGACTCGTACTTGGCCAATTTATTTACTGTTAATGGGCTTGCACTTTCATCTCGCGATCGCATTTCACCTGATGGTAAGCGATATTGTCACCTTAGGTGGAACGTGCTTACCCAAAAGAAACCAGTTGTACTCTTACCTGTCTTTTTTCTTATCCACCTTCTTTAAAATCATTCCAAGCTCTGCAAGGGCTTCATCAATAGCTTGATAAAATGGCTCCAAACTCTGTCCAGACAGAGTACCATTCAATGCCAACAAAGGTTTCTTAAATTCATCAGTAAGATCATGGAGAATTTTATTTCTTTGTTCAATTGATAGAATATCAACTTGAATTGAAATATTGCACTGATTTGCTGCATATTTACAGAATTCCGCTAAAATCTCCCCGCCTAGAGATTTCAGCAGATATTTGTTGAACTGACTTTGTTGTTCTGTAGGGAAAGATTTTAAACCCTTTTCGTAAAGTTTGATGTCATTGACTAAGATGTTGATCTTGTCCTGTGCAGAAGAATGAGTCTGCTTTCTATTTTGTCCAGCATCTTGTAGCTGTTTGTCGGCTATCTCCTTCGCAATAGTCAGACCTATGCTGTTAAGATGTCTGCAATGAAAAAATGTTATGAATTAGGAATGCTATTAAATATAAAAATATCTAGTATCTCAGCTATCTTACCCTTGCAAATATTCCGCGATTTTAGGCACTAAGTCATCGAGACCTTCGTTTTCCAGAGTTTCTGTAATAATTTTCTCAATTTCATCAACAGAGATGATTTCCAAAGAAGCAGGTGATTTTTTGGTGATGGTCACACCATCATCAGAGTCAGAGTCATGGGCGGTTTGTTTTGATCTTGGATGTTTCTTGACAGCTTTAGTTTTGGTTTCCCTCCCTTGAGTGCCACCTCCACCTTTCCCTGAAGCTGCCTTTCTTCTTCTCTCTTCTCTTCGCTCAGCCTTGTGATCGACAGGTCCCTGTTGCTGTTCACTTGTCTTAGACAGCTGTTTCTCCAGGTAGAATTGATGGTATTTTCCCGACTTGACCACTCCTTCAGCATTCTTCTGAACATTTGGCATACAAGTTTGTTTCAGATTTTCAATGTAGTGATTGCTGAAAACTACATAAAAATATTAGTTTCTACTGGAACAGCTTCTCACCAAAATATACATAATTTTACTGTTTGATTTCTTTGCCAATATAACAATTTACCTGTATTATCAAATAATATTGTAGATTTGGAATTCTTCAAGAGTTCATCTAAAACATTTTCTATATCAGCATCAGATAACACTGAAGGTAGAAGAGCAACTACATCTAAGTAATTCTTTGATGCAATACATTCTTCCAAAGCAGTCTCTAGTTGCTGCTTTATTTGTGATCCAATTATACAACTGCTGAGAATTGTTAGGTCTTCATTGGGTAAGACTCTTCGTACATAACCTTTGGGGTCTGACAGCCCCAGACGTGAAAGAGCATCATACTCAATATAGTTGTTTTGCTTAAAGAAACTAATGACCCAATCATTTTGTGCTTTAGTGTAGCAAGAAGGTACATATGATGCACCGGCTTGGCGACCAGTTAGCACCCCTGGAGCATTAACATGATCAAACAAGGACAGGAAAAGACGCTCTGCAACATTACAGTGGCTGACAATTACAGCTATTGGTGTTGGTTTTAGTAGACCCATTAGAGCACCTCTGATTCTAGCTTTTGTCCTTGTAATAAATTCTTCAGTATAGAATATTCTGGGTTCAGAAACATCTTGCTTGCCTTCAATGATTTTTCCCAAATATTTTTCTAGAACATTATGCTGTAGCAGTTCAGCAGGCAAGTCATACTGCAATGTTAACTCCCCAATGGAGATTTGGCCTTGCAGTTGCAGTTTTTCATTGATTTCTCTGGCAATTTTCTCTAAATAGTAATGCGCAATCAGGTACCCAGATACCAATTGCACTTCTTTTCCTTTGGTGATCTCGGCAACACAGGCATTGATCTGGTTGAGATCCACATTGAGTTCTTTTGCGAGATCCACAGTATTGATGCGTCCTCCGTGCACATACAGCTCATCTTTAATCTCTTTTATAAGTTGCTGAGTAGTCAAGTATTCCTTTCCATCAGTTGTGAAAATGACATCTATGAGTTTTAACTCAATCAACTTTGTTACTATTTCAATACAATTTCTTTCAGAAAGTCTAAAAATAAAGTATAGCGCTAGAGTAAAATACATGTATTGTTTAACAAACTTAAAATTATATATTTTTTTATAATATTGTAATATATTTTGATAATATTGAAATATAAGCTATTAAATGATTTAACAAAAACATAAGAGCTAGCAGTCATGTTTAACATAGATTTCCTAAATCTTCATATTCAAATTAAATTTTTATTTGGTCAAAATAAATGATATGCAGTCCACCCAGCATAGCATGCTGGAAACATATGTATATGTTCATCCAGCAGTGGAAACAGGGTAAACGTAAAAAGGGCTATGTAAACTAGCAAAAGACAATACCAGATTGTATTTACTGTTAATAGTCACTTGCCTTTGAGCGGTGGAACTAAGCTGAGCTCTTTGAAAGTCTGCAGCTAAACGTTTTATCTCATCCCAATCTGATGATGGAGCCATGATCTGTTACTTATATTCAGAATATCTGAATAATCTAATGCATAAAAATTCCAAAATCTGACGTGTAACTTTCATAGAACTGGCTGGTGACTTGGCCAATTGTTGACAAAAATCCAATTCATAGGCTTGTTTTTTTTTTTAATTTATTTCATGACCATGGATACAAGCCCTTCGGTCGAAGTCTTATTTTTTTCTTTATTGTTTTATATCAGTGTTGCCGCTTCAAGAAATTAATAAATAGCCAAGTGAAATTTGGGCACGCGAAGGAAGGGTTCCGGCGAAGGGTACGATTATCTTTTAAATAAATGGTAAAAAACACGCTTGTACTACGGGAGCCCCCCTCTTAAATGAAACTTAGCAGCATGCATGTTGGTTGCTCCATTGACGGTGTTCTGATAAATAATATAAGCTATGCAGATGATATGGTGCTGTTGAGTCCCTCTATCAGTGGCTTAAGAAAAATGTTAAAAGTATGTGAAGAATATGCTGGCTCACATGGCCTCAAATATAATACCAAAAAGAGTGAGGTGATGTTGTTTTTAGGTGCAAACAAGCGCCCTGACCATGTGCCTCCTGTTCGATTAAACGGTACATCGTTAAAGTTAGTCAAACAATTTAAGTACTTAGGGCATATTGTTACAGATGATTTGAAAGACGATTGTGACATAGAGAGGGAACGGAGAGCATTGGCAGTGAGGGGTAATATGGTGGCTCGAAGGTTCGCTCGATGCTCTTTAGAAGCAAAGCTTACGTTGTTCAAGGCCTTTTGTCAATGTTTTTACACCAGCAGCCTTTGGGTGCACTACACCCAGAGATCTGCCAATGCTCTTCGCGTCCAATATAACAATATTTTTCGAATGTTGGTTGGACTGCCTAGATTTTGCAGCGCTTCTGGCATGTTTGCCGATGCAGGTGTTGACTGTTTTTACGCAATTTTGCGTAAACACAGTCAACAAACATCTTTTCGATATTACACAGAATAAGAAATAGTTCCAATATCATTCTTCAAATCATTAGTAATAAGTACAATAGCCCATTTATGAAACATTGGATTACAACAATAATACCCTAAGTTTTTCATATACATTAATTTATTTTTGCTGTTATGTTGTCAAAAATGTATGCTCTGTTATTTTTAACTTTTTATCTTTATTTTTAAAATTTTATCTTTTCTGAACACCGTGTATAAAAATTGTACCTACTCACTCTATGGACTTTGTGTCTGACAATAAAGATTTTATTATTATTATTATTAAATAATCATTTTATAAGAAAATATATACTAAAATATTCTTAGAAGCTCTACCAAATATCGTAATGAAGATCGAGTTAAAAAATACGTTTGTAGTACTTCCCGCTTAAGTAATATAGTTTTTTATTTATTTTAAAAGGTAATATACTTTTTTATATTCACGGTTTCTGAGATACGTGTGGTGACAGACACGCAGACAGACAGCGAAAGTTTTTAATAATAAGGTCCCGTTTTACCTTTTAGATATATAACCATGATAATCACTAAACTCCTTCCTAAATAACACTAGATGTAACGTTCTGATGGTAAGTAGGTTATTGGCACTGTGCTAGATGAACTAAAAATTTTGCACGCATTTCTGATGATCTCTTTAAATCTATAAATACACTAGTTTTATAGTCTGGCAAACGAAACATGAGACTCGATTTTTTTGCAAACTTTTTATATGGCAATGCTATAATAATGGCAACGTCGATATCCAAAACAAGATGGCGTGTTGTTATGATTTAGTTAAACACTAATTACTCAGCGAAAAATGAAAAATATCATCAAAAGTGGAGTTCGGGAGTTGTTGTTCCACATGATCTCAAAGTATCATAAAAAACAACAAGAAAAAGAATTGAAATTCGGCGTAATTTCAACGAAAACAAGATTGTTTACATGTGGTGTTTGATTTCGTAGGTTAGTATGACGCTACTAAGTTGATACTTTGTTTTAATTCGTATTTACTATATATCTTTTTGCATAAAGTTATCTATTTCAAAATTATCTATTATAAAATTATCTATTTTGATTCACATTCTTTTATCATTAGTCAAAACCTTCCCACCTTCCTAATAATGCATTTTGGTTATTTATCATACCATAAAATGTTACATTGTAATTTTAACACAATTTTTTCTTTAACAGGTTTTTCTTAATTTGGATTCTGCCATTGAGCTGATATGAAGTTTGGGTAAACGCAAAATGTTAAGTGAAAATATTGCCTTGTCTGTCTTGCGGTGTTGAATCAGACAATGTGACTAAAGAGACATTTGGAACCATAACTCCAGAGAAGTGGATGAATAATATGACTGATAATGTTATATACATTGAAAATGAATATGAAAATAAGATCGGGACAGGATCACCGAAAATAATTTGGAAAGTTTCATTATAGTAGGAAACTAATAAATATAAATAAATTAAACTGTGATTCTAGTGACACTGGTGAATCTTTTCAAATTTAAGTCTTAGATTCACATTTTAATTATGACAGTGAATAAAACATTATAGAATACTGCTTTTTTTATTCAGATTGATTGAACAATTTCTAAAGTATTACTTCCTAAAGTACTTAAAGCATTTTTATTCAGACGAAATAAAATAAATAATTTCAAAGTATCAAATTAGTTTATTCCAGGTATTTCATATTAGTTACGGGGTTGCTATACTCAGATTTTTTAAATTTGCCGCTCTTTTCCAGGGTCATGTTTCGTTGGCCAGACTATAGTTATTATAGTACTAAAACGGCAACATTGTTTCATTCAGTGTAAACATGCCAAAATCTGCCACATTTGATGTAAAAATGCTAAAATGAGATTTCACTATTTTCTCTTACATAATGTAGGAGAAAATAGTGAAATTTCATATGTTAATACTTGTATTATACAAATACAGATAAAAAAAATATTAGCTTATTTTTCAGTCTTTATTTAACGCGGATTATACTTTTTTGGTAATCATAGCTAAATTATGTACATGAACTTATTCCTAATTTTGTGTTGTGGGAGTTATTCTCTAGCCTGCTATCACAGATCTTCTCTTTAGAAGTCTGTGCTGTGCATGAAGTTATAGGAAAAGACTTTTTTACCTATAAATTCATGGTGTTGTACAGTCTTTCTACGGTGCGGTGCCTGTAATTCGCTGCAGCCAAAAAAAAAGAAATCAGCTGAGATCTGTCAAGAATAATTCAAATGAAAATGTAGCTGTCACAGAAAAAATCTTTCCCACAGATCTCGAATAGCTCCGTTTGGTCTGTGTTCTGACTTCTGATGTTCACTGTCGTGTAGTGTGAGTTTTGAACTTGTCGGAGAAGTTTGTGAATAAGTAAAATACATTCTGAAATATTATTCCAATTAAATACGCATTTAGCTTGCTGCAGGAGGGCTTATATGGATTATTATATTGTCTCTTACAAAGGTTTCATTGATACGAAGGCCGGTGTCGTATACTGAAATAATAGTTTCAATAAAGCATGTGTAGAAATTGAACCGTGAAATAAATGAAGCAGAAATGAAGCCGGAGCCTCGCGAGAATTCCGACTTGTTGTCCGGGAAGAACAGGGTGCAAAGTAATGGTAATACGAGAGAGGTCAATGTGGCTGCTGAGAATAGGCCTCCAGACGGAGGTCTGCGAGCTTACGTGGTCCTCCTGGGCGCTTTCTTAACGAACGGCCTATTGTTCGGGCAAATCAACTCGTTTGGAACTATATACTCGGTACTTAATGATCAATCGGAAAGAGATGGACTTGCTAAAGGAGATAGCCATGCCTGTAAGTTCATTTCACTTTTTACCCTACTGTGAAAGAGTTTTCCGTTTTGAGAGGTTCTTATTATTTTTAATCACTGAATTTATTATTTATAATACAATTATACATTGTTTATGATGCTGGTAATATAAGTATGTATAATAGAACTAAAACATAAGTTAGACCACTTCATAAAACTGATATCAGAATACAGTATTATTTCAAAGTATGACTACACCTGACACCTTTACAAATAGTAGGTACCTAGTTATCTTTTACCTGTTATAAAGTTTGTAAAAGTAAATAAACTATCATTAACAATTATTGAACCATTGCTGTTGATTTATTTTGGTATTTTACTTTCAAATTGTTTTTTTTTTCTGCAGATGTGAATAAATTAACTAGGTATACTAAACATCCCATAACACGATCAAATGTAGATAAAGTATAGTATAGTAAATATAGTATGTTTCCTCATATACATCTGTATGCTGAATACCTAAAAGGGTCACTTGATTAAAATTTACTCTTACCTAAGTATTTTTTAAGTAAATATTATTTGAACAAGGCTACTATAAGATATAGTAACTGGTATAGTCTTTTTTACATTAAATGGGCTTGCATATAATCATAACAAAATCATGACAGAGCAAAACTAAAGTATGAGTAAACTTGCAGACTATATTTCATCATGATACGGAATGCTAAGCATACATTATTTATTCATGTGGGCATTATATTTTTTTAGTCTTATCTAAATGTTACAGATTTTATCTTATAGTCATGAATAAATTTTAACTTTAATAAAAATAATTTTAATTGTCATCCCAAATCTTTGTGGGTAATCTCAGTGAATAATTTCTGGCCAATTGATCCCAATAAAAAATATTGTATGGTTTTTAAATAATTATTTTTTTGAGGGCTATAGATATGACTTGCTGGCTATTACTCTGTGCCTACGGACAATATATTGGTTCATTCTATACTCATTAATTCACTATTATGTTTAATTCCAAAGATAGTTAATGTCCAAAAATTTGTTAATGCCAGTGACTAGATGCTATGTTGGGCTTACTATGAAAATGTTTAGGCACCATACAATACTGCAATATTCCATTATCCAATATCTATATTATTATAATTTTAAAACACTATTATTAATATATGCCATTGGAAAAACTAATTGTAAGTAATTGAAACAAACATTATCTCTTACATTATACCAAGCTGCTAAAAACATTAATAATTAGCATTAGAGTCAAATCATTTTTTTTAAAGTAAACAAAAATAATTACTCATCAAGTAAAGTAATTAACAAAGTGTGATGCTAAATTGTTTATGACATATTTATTTAAGTAATTATACTCTGCCTGGTTAATTGGATTGATATAATTGGTGGCTCACAAGATAAAATTGTTCTGATGGAAAAATGTTTAATGAATGTATGACAAGTTATAATATATTATAAAATAGGCACAATATAATTATCAATATTTAAAAAAATAAAAGCATCAACTTACTGTAGTGGGTCAGTGGGACAGGGAATTGAAAATTCCCCGTGCACCCACTGTGTGGGTGGATAGATCTTGCCCCAAGATTATGTCATGATGTTTATCTTATATATAAAATTTCCGTGTCACAGTGTTTGTTACCGTACTCCTCCGAAACGGCTTGACCGATTTTTCCCAAATTTTATATGCAGTTAGGTATTCAGTAGGTCTGAGAATCGGCTACTGTATATTTAGTTTTTTTTTTTATTAAGGTAAAACAACGTTTGCCGGGTCAGCTAGTATCTTAATAAACACTATAGTTATTATGAGACACCATTATACAAAATACCTATCCTATAATATTAATCTAGGTATTGTGTGGGTATGTTTGATATCTTTACTTAATTAAAATACTATAAAGCCTAATTCTTTTTAGGTACCTAAGTATGATAATATAATTATAATCAATTTATTTATGTGTAAGTTTCCAAGTTGTCATTGCCTGCAATCATTAGCGTTATCGTGCATTCTATTTAGGACACTTATCTAATTTACTGTATTTATTTATAGTATTTAGTAATAAATTTAAAGGCATAGAGTAGACTTCCACATTCTTACATTTTAGGGTATTTACTGTTTATCTAGATCTTGACCCAGATCAATGATATAATATGATCTGGGCCAAATATAACGCAGATATGGAAAGAAATATAAAAATTTCAATTGTGCATTTTTTTACACTCTTATTTTTATTGTAGGTCTTCAGGAGAAAATTACTTCCCAACTGTTAAATTTTTTTATTGATATAATAATTAATTCCATGGTTTCTTTACTAGTAAAAACTGTTACAGAAGCCAGTGCCCAATTATAGGTATAAACTTAACCAAAAAGAAACACTAACACTAACAATACTATCTAAATCAATATCACAAAACATTCAACAAATTAGGTACCTAATTACAGAATATTAAATTATGAATACATGATTAAAAAATAAAATACTTAAAAAAAAAATATATATATTCAAAGGGGCTCCTGTACAAAGAACATGTCATATTGCTATTTTTAAGATATTGGTAAGGAATTTTTCACGCGCGAATACGAGTCGCACTTTGCCAATTTTTTATACTTAGTTTAAATGTGAAAAATTGGTCTCAAATGCATTTTCCACTAAACTGTCCTAGGGTTCCGTACCATCGTAGGAAACCCTATGAGAGCGAAATAAAATGAAATGAAATATTTTTTTATTTGCGTAGCCACAGGTTATATAAAAACATGGAAAATAATATAAAATGTCCCTTGTAGGCACCGCATATGCGGTGTGCAAAAAGTCAATTAATTAGTAAATTTATAAGTGAATTTTCCACTATAATTTACAGCTAGGCAATAATATAAAAGAAATGTCAAAAGATTATAAGTAAATAGTAAGTACAATATCAAAAATTGACAAAAATAATAATAATATGTCAAGGTTTTATATGACGTTTTATACGAGTTAGGCTCGCACCTGTTTAATTTTTTTAATTACTTTAAAATCCGTATTTAATTAATTCTGTTTCATATTTGCGCGAAAAATACAAAATAAAAACAACTTCAAGCAAGTACATACGCGATGTGAACATGTTAGGTCTACCTTTTTTTTTTTTTTTTTTTTTTTTTTTTTTTTTTTTTTTTTAACGTGAGGAAATGCATTTACGCATGCCCACCACACCCGGGGAGGTGGGTGGGGTATGTCGGACTCGATGCCAGAAGGGCATCACTACCGACTAAAACCTCACGATGGCCTCCTCACCGGAAAGGGCGGGATGTGGTTCCGCTTCTCGCATTAACGCACCACCCCGCCCACCTCGGCTAGCCTGCGAGACTCCGCCTCTGGGGATGACTCCCCTTGCAGTGCACCTGGTGCACTGCAACCACCTCGGGGACCGTGAGTGCAATGGACGCCGGACAACCCCGGTCCGACGTCCTAGGTCCCCCGTGACGGGTCAGGTCTGTGGCCCCGTCACATGCCACTACGGCCGCAGAGAATAGGGAAAGTGGTAGTCTCCGGTTACCACTCCCCACCGCGTCCGCCATCAACGGTGGCGACCCCGTCGAGGCCGCGGCAGGTAGGAAGAGCGGCGCATCGTAATACCGACACTTCTCTCCTGCCGCGGCCCCACACTTTCAGCTGCGGTGCCTCCCTATCCACACCGCAAGCCCGCCTCAGTTGCGAAACCTCCCCGAAAACCCCCGGAGCGAGGTCCCGCAACCTACTGGTGCCACTCCATCTAGAACTTGCGTACAGGGATTACAAGTCTAGGGAGTGGCCCGCCTCAGGGACCCTCTTCGCTTCACCGTGGGTGACCAGGCCACGGTTACTGAGCCCCCCCGCCTCGACAATGCGGGGCCCCACGGGGGGGATGTTAGGTCTACCTGGATACAAACAAAATATATAATTTTAATAATAAAAATAAGATTTATTGATCAGTTTGCATCAGACTGAAGATATTGACTTCTGCTATGTATGAAATATTACTCTCCCATTTCTTAATTTACAACGCATAAGTCATAATGTTATAGGAATGTGATATGCATTTTCACTAGTACCTCACTACTTCCTTCTTTATTTAGTAATTAGTATCGATATAAATAAATAATGCCATCTGCAATCGTAGCACAGTCGTCCGGCGAACGTATTTTATTATGGTTCATTATAGTTACATTTTTACAATTCAAGTTTATTTCATTAATAAGCATATAAAGTAGTCTATATAAGTACCCAGGCCAAATACATACGTACCCTAAATATTTAATTGACCAAATGAAGCGAAAGGAGTGAAGTCTCTGCATTTAATGATCAATTTTGCTTTCGTCTGTCTGAATGTATGTTGGTTTTCGCGTAGAGACTGCAATTTCGAATCAATCTTAAAGTTTGGTACACAGTTAATACGGTAGAAATTTTGAGTTTTGATCAGGAATACCCTAAAAAAAAAGGAGAAACCCTAATTTAGAAACGATGTTCCAAGAAATCGTCTACTGTTCGCCGAACTACCTACTAGTTATTTATTATCTTTTATGCGTATAGTTTAAACCTACTATCTGTTAAGGATGACCTCAAAATCGATAGTTGCTCAATTAATTAGCAATCCTTCTTGCAAACGCTGAACGGTGAATTCCTGTTGTCACTTTTGTCGGTACTTTATTTTCCATTTATAAAGTGAAGCAGTCGTTTTATTTATTATGTTTACTAAAAATTTTATAGTTCGCAACTCAAGCATTTCAAGTCATAAACTGTGCCAAATGCGAGTCAGACTCGCGAATGAGGAACCCTTCATTCACTAAAAGAATTACAAAAAAAACACATTTATTGTATGGGTATGTTGTACCCTCTTCAATATATATATTTTTTTTTTGTTATAGCGACAACGGAAGTTCATTAGTTTCAGCATTCTAGCTATCTGTTTCCGAGACAGACAGAGGAGGCTTAGTAATAGGATCCCGTTTTTACCTTTTAAGTACGGAACACTGAAAGGTAAAAATACGGTTATACTAATGGATAACGAATTTTTTAAACAATTGTTTTGAACCTGTTCTGTTCGATACAAACGAAACAAAAATGTGACGCAAAATTCCAATTAGTTTAGCCATACGTAACTATTACGCACGTTACTTCATTATTGTTTGTCTTCTTTCTTTGTTTCTTCTTCATTTGTTTTTTTTTATTTTCGAGATTACTCAAGTAGGTAATTAAATTAATTAAATTGGTCGTGTTACTAAATATTCCTGTAAATTAAAGATGGATCAGATCTTTAGTTTGCTTGTAAAAATGTAATAACCAGAAAGAGATATAGGTACTCGTAAATATACACGGTAAACAGATAACTAGTATAATTATTGAGGTTTCTAACTTGAAAATAACTGGGTCAATTGAGATTGATGAGAAATAGGTAATTAAAATATTTTAGATGTAGTATAATGAATAATAATATGTTCAACAAATGAGTAGTTATATTTATTTTTTTACCGCAAGTTGCAGACTCAAATTAACCTACCTGAGTCACAATCACCTACAAACCTACATAATTATTTTAAGAGATTTGTTCTACGCCACTACACGATACTTATAGTTATACAGATAAACGATACATTGTTTTAACTACTAGGTATAGGTGAGCAAGCTCAATATCTTTCTCGTACAAGTTAGACGATCGGATAGTGAGAATATTAGGGGGGAAGAACGAAGAGGCTGGAATAGTGGCGTCTGGCCGTCAAGTGGCGCCAATCGAGAGCACTTGTATCGAGAGTCTCGACGATAGATCGTCGGCGCCCGCGCTCAAGGTCGCAACCGATTACGTTCAATTTCTTCATTTGTTTCAACGCACATTTATTGTAATACCAGCTGCGCCCCGCGGTGTTACCCGCGTTAATCTGGGACAAAGTTAATCCGGAATGAAAAATGGCCTATGTGTTGTAGCGAGAAGTAACATAGATTTTGAAGTTACTTGCGTATCCCACGGAAACTAAAATTGTGTTTTGAGGATAAAATGTAGCCTATGGGTTAATAATATTTCTAACTTATTTCCATACCAAATTTCATCAACATCGGTACAGCCGTTTGAGCGTGAAAAATTAACAAACATACACACACACACACACACACACACACACACAATCTTACGCATTTATTATATATGATAAATTGATAACTATGTACGTCGACGGTCGAAATCGATACCCGTGACACGTGCTTGCGATAACCCCGCATGTCCCCGCCGCCTGGTTATCTACAAGGGCCTGACGTTGTAGCTTAGCAAATAACAGAACCACTAATGCACGCTTGATGATTATAATTTTAGTATGTACCTAATAAAAGGCACTTCAATAATTATGTTTTCGTTAGCACACTTACAACTATCTATAGTTATAATAACAACTAACCGCAAAGCGACAATGCCCTGATAAAAAGTATGACAACTCATATCATATGAAAAGTATGACATTTGACACTCATTTTGTATCTGTATCAACCAACAATAACTACAGTAATCAGAAAATAATCTTGACACCACATAAACGTTAACATAAGATTGAGTCTTATTCCTGGAATCTTGTATCATTGAGACGAGTTTTAGGCATACAGTACCTATGTATGTGCTTATCTACAAATAGGTATGACCGGTTTTTCCTCCTGGTTAATTCAATTGAATCCTCGATGTTCCTTCGAAATGTCCTGTTTCCAGGAAGCTGCAATCTATTAATTCATCTCGACATGTTCTATTCTGTTACTAATGATGAGTCTCACTCTAAAACGGTGTGTGAAAAACTAATATGATCTTACTAATCCTTATCCTAGGGGCTGGTGCGAAAATTAAAACTTTTACGTCGCTAATTAACTATTTATCATATACCCGGTGATGTATAAATTGTTCTTTTACCCAATTTTGAACTACTTGCCGGTCATAGGACTCATACTCGAATAATTATTTTCCCTTGTACTTTATCTGATGATATAATTTCCAATGTAATATGAACTAACAAAGACTACGACTAATACTTGCTTTGGAGCGTGCACCGGCCGCCGCCCGCGCCGGCCGGCGCGCGGCTGACCCGATTAGGTTTACGGACACATTGTGCCTCACTTGTCAGCTATAACTAATGGCCATATTGTATTTTAGGATAACAAAATACATTTAGTGCGCTACATTTTGATTTCGGTACAAAGCACTCTAGGAAATACTACCTATAATAAAATACAAGACATACAGAACCGTTTATTACCAACGCTTAATGTTAATTAACATAGGTACTTTGATGTTTTAGCTTCCTCCTGGCAAAAAATAGCTTCAAAGAGTAGTTATTCTAGTCTTGTAGCAATTTATTTCTGTGTAAGCGCAAATTAGACTTATTAAAACCAAACATATCTCGTGGTCAACGTCCCGACGATAAAGTAGAATAGCGCGCAGCAATTTGTATTAGAGACGCGTATAGCCATGGCCGTCGTTAAAGTAGAGAAGTAAAAAATTTGCTGTAAATGTGATGCAATATATTTGTGTTGTGTAGCGCTGGTGGGCTCGCTATCGATGGGCGTGCTGTTCCTGCTGTCGCCGGTGTCGGGCGTGCTCACGAGCCTGCTGGGCTTGCGGCTGACGGCGGTGATCGGCGGGCTGGTGGCGGCCACCGGCCTGCTGCTCTCCTCCTTCCTCTCGCACAACGTGGATGCGCTCATCTTCACATACGGCATCATGTACGGCCTCGGCGCGTCCTTCGCGTACACGCCGTCGCTGGCCATACTCGGCCACTACTTCGACAAACACCTGGGCATAGCTAACGGCGTGGTGACGGTCGGCAGCTCCGTGTTCACGGTGTTCATGCCCGCCCTCATGGAACACGTCCTCCACAAGTACGGCTTAGACATACTGTTCAGACTGCTGGCCCTGTTTGCGCTCGGCATCGCGATGTGTGGGCTATTATTCAAGCCCATGTCGATTATCCCTAAACCCGCCGCCGACACTTGTAAAGCGAACATGAGAAATATATTCAGTATAGAAATGTGGAAAGTCAGAAAGTACAAATTTTGGGCGCTATCGATGCCAATAGCGCTCTTCGGGTATTTTGTGCCCTACGTTCATATCATAAAGTACGTGCAAGGCTCTTTCAAAGGCGTCGACGAAAAGTTACCAATTCAGTGCATAGGGTTCACATCCGGCATGGGAAGGTTAATATTCGGTTGGTTAGCTGACAGACCTAACATTGATGGAATATTGCTGCAACAGATATCATTTTACGTGATCGGCACGCTTACAATGATTCTTCCGTTCGCGCCCGCTTATTGGGCGGTGATAGTAATATCTTTGGGGATGGGAATATTCGACGGTGCTTTTATTGCCCTGATAGGGCCAATCGCTTTCGATCTGTGCGGGAGCAGGTTCGCTCCGCAGGCTATCGGGAGCATGCTCGGACTGGCGGCGCTGCCCATCTCGATCGGACCGTACATCGCGGAGGAGATCTACTACGCCACGCACTCCTACACGCTGCCGTTCGTGCTGGCGGGCGTGTCTCCGCTCGTCGGTGCCACGCTCATGTTCGCCGTGCGCCTCGACTCCCGCTGCTGGAGCCGGCGCCGGCGACCTCTCAACGGACACATTTCCCCACCCGTAGGTAAGTTGTCGGTGCTATTAACTTAAATCTATGTAAATACTTACTCGTTATAGTAACAAATATAATATTTTTATAAGGATAGCTATTATTGGAGGTTTGTGTATGTATATTCTCGCGTACAATGAGAGTATTAGATCGAGAAATAGATGATTTTTCTACTAAAATGTTTCTCATACTGAATACTACTACTACTAGATCGTTGTAGGTACGTAAAAATTACAAGGAATCATTTTTAGAAAGAAAAGAAAAGAAAGCAATAGTTTATTTACTCGTCGGCTTTTGATATAGACTTAGCTTAAACATTTAACAAACTACATTTTCATTTGGAATTAGAGCGAGTCCCGAGTAGTAAGTGATTAGTAGTATTTACTTCCCGACACATGAGATCCAGATTTTGTCCTTTCCAGATTTTGTGTGGCAATACTTTCGCAGAGTCAAAAATGTCGTAACAATTATAGAACTCGCATAATAATAGTCCAACCTTAATTTCAATTGGATTTGTTTCGAGAGCATAATTTTCTTATTATGTTTACAAAATAGATAATAAATGTTTGTATAAAATGTCACATGTTTTAAATCCTATCTCTTGCATAACACTTGTTTTGATAAGAATAACACTCGAACAATTTTGATTTAAAAAATTGTTGCCGCGTAAGCGGATCTGTGCATATAATGCTGACTGAATGATGGGGCGTTTGATCTGCTTCACCACGGGCACTCAATAAAGTAAGAACCGGTCTCCACGCTGGCGCCAGTATCCATCTTCGATCTCTGGTAAAATTAGGATGTCGGTCAACCTCAATGGCTTCTCGTACTTTCCTTGGAACCAGAAATGTCTCATTAGATAAGACCGACACCTTATCAAATCGAAGGAAATAGCTCGCCTCCTCGGCATGTTCAGCCAACATGTCAGGCTAATACCGACAAAATAAACGTTAATGATAGCCGGTTATACAAACATTATTTTAATATTGTTTTATTTTAATTCCAGCGGACCGTTCGGCCTCGTTGCTTGCAATGAACGAAAACAAGAATGACCACTCACCTTTATAACGGTATGAAATTATTGATGGACGACCAAATATTAATCCGCAGAATGGTATAATTATGTTTCAATGTATCATTGCAATGTTAGCTTAAGTACGGATTTCTACCGAAAATATATTTATAATTAGCTTGTTGAATCATATATTAAATATCTCTAAATTTTCTAGTAAAATACTGCTTTCAATTTTCAAAAAAATATTAGTTCGATAGGTTTTTTTTTTCGATAGACAACTGTACTTTATCTTTCCGCATCATAAAGGTGCAGAACGTGTAGGTAGATACAAAAACTAAATATAAATTTATCATAGTACTATCGTTAAAAGTCAAATTAATTTATAATACATTTGTATTAGTTAATTGAAATGTTACATTAGTTTTCCACTTCTCATAGAACGCATTTATTTAAAAAAAAAGCGGTCCTTTATTTGCTTGAGATGATCTATTATGAGTTACCAACCATCTTAGAAAAACGGGTGCAAAGGGTTAAACTAGTAACAAAGAAAATAATAAAAAAGGTATTTGTATGAAAGTAAATTGTCTACAATTAATTCCTTTACTTACTTAGTTAAAAAAACAGTTTTATTTATTTGTGGGCGTTACTTGTTTGTTAGTTTACGAGATGAAGCCTGAAATCCCTTTGCACCTGTATTTTTTTTCAAGATGGCAGCCGGCATAGCTTCAGCAAGCAGCAGGGGTGACAGCCCCACAATCCTAAACTGAAAAGAAAAATATTACTCTGAGATATGCACATTAAGTCTATAATAATGTAAAATTTCAATTATCTGTTTTCATAATTAGGCGCGTCCACACAGAGCGAGCAGCCTCGCGCGGCAAATGCCTCGCGCGGCAAATACCTCGCGAGGCTGCTCGCTCTGTGTGGACGCGCCTATTTAGTGCAACAATGACATAACTAGGCGACTGAGGCGCCTTTGAGCAAATTCAAAAGCCGACACTCGATGGCTCGGGCGCTCGGTCGCTCGCCCGCGGCAGAGCGCGCGCTTGTCTCGTCCGAGGCACGTCCACGTGTGGACCCGCCTATTGAGTTAGGGTTTTGTGTTATGTCAGCTGTGAAATAAGTACAACTTAAATGATAATTTAGATGATTCATTTATTACTTATAACATGTAATTTGCATAATAATATATAATTATGTGTACTTGCCTAGGTTTAAGGGTTTCCTTTTCCATACTCATAGTAACATCGGTCCGTTTCGCAGACGCTATGAGGATTGTACATGATCCGAGTTACATTATTAAATTAAAACTAGATTTATTGTGTTCAAAGATATGTAACTGAATAACTAAACAATAAAAAATGCAAAACATGTACTTTAATTGTGAATCTAATAAAATATTTTTGAAACATTTCGTGAGTAGGTATATCCTTTCCAGTAAAAAAATAATTTCAAACTAAGTAAAATATGTTTAACGGAATTATGAGGTAACAAACACAAAAAATATACAGTCGAAATAAGATAAAAATCAATTCCATTTACTTTTTTTTTTGTGTAAAATTTAAATACATAATGCATTACGCATATTTAATGAGCTTATTAAGAATATTTTTGTGCTAGTTACATATGATATTATGTATGAAAATTGAAACCTTTGGGTTTTAATATTAATATTAAATACCTATTTCATGTTCCTAGTTAGATGATTTTATTTAAATGTAAAGTGATGCAATGTTTGTGCCTATTTTATCTTCTTTATACTTTTTATTTTATTTAAAATTTTACGCCATTTACTATTTTATTTTGGGTTTGTGCTCTATTTTCATCTTGCATTTGCGGCTAAGTCTATTCAGCGTTATAGTTTCTTGTTTTTAATCTAAGAGGCAACTGAGTCTAACATAAGTGATAATCAGAATAATATTATCCTTAGTCAAAATAATAGTTCCTAGAAGAATACATTACGACCAAAGCCTGCAGTAGATATATTTATTTCCTTGTTATCGACTTTACTTTATTATTTAAAGTATAAATAGAATCTCATCAAGTTGTAGTTCCTAATTTTCCATTAACAACCTGATTTGCTCCACTCTCGTATAATTATTCTTAAATAGCCTAAGTTTTTGTCATATCGATGGTAAAATGTTGGCAAATATTGTAGAATGTGATACAAAGTGCATATTAACTCTTACATATTTTGTTATCTTATGAATAATTGTGGTAGAAAATAGACATGTTCTTGTGGTGATTTTATATTTATTACTGAATGTTAGATGATTTTTCGGGGGTTCGTACGTAAGGGTACTAATAGGACTCTGTTACCAACACTTCGTTGTATGTCCGTCTGTTACCAGACTGCTAACTCATGAACCGTGAATTCTAGGCAGTTTAAATGTTTATAGGTAATGTAATATTTCTGTTGCCACTATAACAACAAATACTAGTGGAAAAAAGTCATCCCTACAAGCTTCAATTTTACAAGCTGTTCATTACCTTGCATTGTATATTTAATCTTGTAAACTATATTAGATCAACTTTTGGTTGTCCCATTACATTAAAATTTGGTTATTGAAATTCCATAATGCACTTAGATTTTTTCTTTTTATACCTGAGACGTGTTAAATGTCTATTGCTTATAATAAAATATGTATTATATCAGTTGTTTTAGCTACCATAACACAAACTAGAAATGGTTCAATATGGGGTTAACCAGCCGTGTGTGGAATAAGTCCTAATATTTATTTTATTTATATTTTTTAATTGCTCTCTGTATTTGTTTTACATTCAAAATCATTATAGTTTAAATGTTTGGTAAGTAGGGTTTCCTACGAAACGGTACACAAGCTCTTATCATATTTAGGATTAGTGGAAACTAATACTATTTAGGGTAAGCTTTAGTAGTACAACGCTGCTCAAATGCTATGCGACTTGGGCCGTGAAGTCACAAGTACTGTGTGGTACAATTTGCAAAAATATAAGTTGAATCATGTTTCGAGTTATTTATATATATTTTACGCATTTGTTTGCAAATTGTACCAAATTTCACTAGCGATGTCACGCTATACAATTGAAATTGTACATTTAGATAAATAACTTTTGTACAACGAGTACCAGCTTCAGGCGATGGAGTCAATTGAGCATTATGATGCTGAATCATCATGCTCAAAGAGGTTTTAGGCAGCGACAATCTTAGCAAGGCAAAGTTACAGGGCCTAAAGCATCACCATATTGTTGCCAGTTTTCGGTATTGTATTGGTTGCATTGCTGAAATGTTTATGTTTATAACACAACCTTATTACTGTTTCGTAGATTTAAATAAAAATAGAATTTGGAACTAGAAGCCAAAAAATATTTTCTAAATTTCACCCCTGTAAAGCCTTGGTTGCTAGTTTAATTTATATACTTGTTCATCTTAAATTATACACTTTAGGTTAAAAAAAAAAAACAAGAAAATAAGTTATTTACATTTTATGTATATTTACACATTTAATGATGGAATTAGAAAATATATATGAAAGTTAAGTAATTGATTAAAATAAGTGAAAACGTATATCATTCGATATTTCTTTAATACAAAAAATACATAAGCTATCAATTATATTTAATAAAACAACTGTTCATCGCATTTTATAAACGTATTTACTGAGATGTAACCAAGACTATAAGATGTATGTGTTGAATATATGGTATATTGTGATGTATTGATATGCATAATAATGTTAACAACCGAAGTGTGTGATAAACGGACGAATAATGAGGTGTGATATCATGTTGTCAATTAAATTGACAAATTTGTTTAATTAGTACAATATTTACTATGCATAGTCATGAATGTACTTTTATTATCCAGTAATGGAATTTAATTGTGTTTGCCCATATTAATATTTTTGAAAAATATAATAAAAATTAAAAAATATTTAGTCTGTATCATAAAAACGGACTAATAGAATTTATTGTAAAAATGCTCATGTATCATTTTACACCTGGACTACTAATTAAGTTCTAAAAAGTAGAAAAGTAACGCATTTGTTTCTATTTAAGAGAGTTTACTACTATTTTAGGTAATCTTAGGTCTTGTAAATTAAGTTTTCCGTTATAATGTTACCAGTTAATTAAATTAAGGTACTTGTGTACTTAGTTAGAGAGTTACTAAAGAATAATATTTTAATATAACTACATACTATACTGCCGTGTATAGGTATTATTTTTACTCGACTGTTAAGTAAAACATCAGGTGATAAAATATATCAATAAGCCTAACTGTCAATTTTAAATAAAAGAGACGTATATTATGACTCAGGTCTTTTATTTACAGCCGCAAAAATATTATTACACGCTGGGCTTATAACTAAGATGTTCTCAGTGAAATAGTGCAATCATGTATTTTTCAGGCAATCTTATCTTTATACAATCTCGCATCATTAGCAACTATTCTGGAGCCGCTATGAAAAGACATCTTTCTTAGAAGACCAGTAGATATAAGGTATAGGATGCTGCTAAGATTCTTCTTCAGTCTGTCTTCTCACAAAGGTATTCCTACGCAAGTACTGAGCCATACGCCCTCGGAGAGTTACGAACCCTATCCTGCGCGCTGGAATCCTTGTGTCCGAAGCACGAGGGAATCCCTGAGCGCTCCCGAAGGAATAAACCCTCATTTCGATCTCCTCTGCAGAAGGGGAGTTGGTCTTCTGGGTCGCCCAACGCAGAGGCTTGGACAATCTGAAAATAAATACATAGTTAAATTAATAAGTGAGATGAAGATTTTTTCGATCTTATAGCAAAATACTGTATAAGAAATTAAGTTTTAAAACGGCTGAGGCGTGTAAAGTAAAGCTAGTAAAATAAACTCGCCCATTTCATAAACGATTCATAACGCCTACTTAGATCGCTAGACAAAACAAGGCTCGGGTTAATTCAATTGTTAGTACACTCACAAATAAATTGCTACGGTATCCATATTATTTATGGGTATTTGGATGTTCTGTACTCGCAACATATCTAGTAGCAGTAGTTAGTAAACATGTATTAATAAGCACACATCCGAAATATCGCGGATTAGAATGTTATTGTTGCTGAGCCGCTAGTAGCAGGCGTTACACAGGGCGCCACAGATATACTTATATAAGTGCAAACTTACTCAGAAAAGTAGTCCATATCTTCCAAAACATCGGGCAGTTCTCTTCCATCTACATCGGGCAGAACTAAACAGAGTCCGACAAGGATAATAGCGGCCACAGAAACAGATACTATGAACGTGATCTTGCTCAGTGGATAGAAGAGGTATATGATATAGCTAATGATCGTGCCAAGCTGCCCGCTTGCGTGGCAGCAGCCACAGACAATCCCTCGGATGTTGGTCGCGAACAGTCGCGGAGTAATGTTCAGGACCAGAGCGTAAACTAGGATTCCAGACGATAGCGCCGTTGATGAAACTAGGACGAAAACCGTGTCCTGAAAATAGTATTATTATGAGAAGCAAGTTTGAATGAATCGCACGGCAAATTTAAGATCTAAAGCACTAGTCGTGACCGCATGTTGAATATTAGGTATGCGTGTACAATTTACCTCGGGTCTATTAACTATTTCATTGGAACTACAGATTTTTTGTCTAGTTTAAGTCCTCGTAGTAATAAAATAATATAATTAAAACGTATAATTATTATGGCACGTTATCCGTCTGTAACTCTCTTAATTATTTTAGTATCATCAGTTATAAAAAATATCCAGACTATACTGTCGCATTTGCATCAGAGTAGATACAGATGACGATACAGTTTAATATATACAAGAAAATATATATTTATTGTTTTAAACATCCAAAATGGCATATTGTTAATTGTGAAGTAAATTAAATATTGAAGTACTTACATCTTCAACACATTTAATGCTCACAGCGGCAGCGCCTGTCAATATCACGTGGATAATCACTAGATGTCTGAACGAATATTTCTTAGACCCAAGAATCGTCAGGCAACTCAGACATCCCACGATACAAAACACTTTCAGTAGAACACTACCGCTTTTTTCAGCATTGTACGATTGCAAATACAAAGAACTCCATAAGAAATAGTATACGGCCCATAATAATGACGTTGTCAAGAAAACGAACCTCGGGTTAGGGATAGTTAACAAACCCACACAAGTTGTCGGCTCATCTAAACTATGGTACGCCTGAAACGAAATCGATTAATTAACGCAGTTCGGGTCAATTGTATGCTATTTTGTTAATTTTATAAAATTGCGGACATACCTACTCTGTAGTTCACGGGCCTTATCTTGAACTCTCTACAGAGTTGTATGCCATTCATTTTCGCGGCTCTCTGTAGAGTTCGTTCTGCTACAACGATTTTTCTATTAAATAACAGCCATTGAGGTGATTCAGGGCACCATCTGAAAAATAGGCGAGTTTATTTTCCTTGCCGTTTCATTTTAACTGTATAAGCCATTTGATCGCCGCGACGGTCTGTTATAAAACTTTTTTGTTTTCATTGATCGCAGATTGCGTGTCGACCATAACGTGCATTAACGTTTAAAATGCAGGTCAGAACCTAAGTGCACGAAATGCTGAAAAGTAGGTGCCTTTTACGCTGTTATTAAGGTGCAATTTACCTACAAAGTAAATTTTAATCAATACATTGAACATTTGTCAACTTTGTGTTTTAACCGCCACGGAATGAAGATTGGTAGATAATATGTACCTACATATTAGATAGGTATATGTGTTTGGGATGAGACGATAATTGGTGTTTGCGCAAATAAATATTGCTATTTATCATCAAAACTGCTATTCCGATTTTAATGCAGTTTTCATTGATGGGTTGAGATTTTATTGATGTATGTTCTTAGGTAAGAGCTCTCGCCAAGGGGCTTTGCACTAAATGCACTACTTAGTTATTTCTTCATAAAAGTTGTTAGATATTTATTTTAAGAGTTCGGTACTCAAACCAATGGGACCCTATTACTAAGACTTCGTGAACCGTGATTGAGAGTTTTCACAAACGATGTGTTTTTGTTACCGCATAATCCGAATATACATACATATATATCATCCGCCAACCAGCATATGGCCATATGGCCAACGTGTTAAAAGGCACTATGGCATATAGTTCTCTCTGCTCGTGAGAGAAGACCCCGAGTCATAACAATGGGCAAGTATGGTTGGGCTACTGCTGATGATGATGAAACATTGTTTATATAATTTAAGCCATTGTAGATGGACTTTTTCCAGACATGTAATAAATATTTACAAATTCTAGAAGCGTTACGAACACACTATGAATCGAACTGCTTTCAATTATGGTTATCTGGGGAACATAAACATATTTCAATCATACTATCTTCGAGTACTTCGGTGTAATATAATATTTTTCATTAGCAAGCAAGCCTGATGCACATTGTAAACGTGAAACTATATATTTTTTTTAAGTCACACATCTATAACAATAATCAGTTAATGCCTTTACATCCACATGGAAAAGTGCGTATCTGCCAAAGAACGTACAGAATATCTAAACACGGCATTAAACTATATTACTAGCGTAAGTAGTACCTCAGTGAAACAAGGGCAAAAAATACTGACCTCAAGATTATTATGCATACACAACTGAACAGACATGAAGTAAAAGCGTAAGTCTCGGTGTTGGGCGAAGAATATGCTAAAGGTGTGGTGCAAACGGTGGCGAGCAGACGAGGAGTCATCACGATGGAAGCGAGGGCAGACCGCCATCTGTTGCTCGCGATCTCACACGCTGAAATAAGGAAATAGGCATAAAAAATATGACACCATTTTATGAATTTGTAATTCAAGTGATGAGCTGTTTAGCATACCAATGAGAAAATAGCATCACAAATAATAAAGAGTAGTGAGTGATGAATTATTTATATTTTCCACTCGATGACCGCAATGGTATGGAATTATTAGATAGGTATGCGTACAACTAATAAAAAAAGATTTTGGTAGGTAGTTGCGCCGACAGGCTTTGCTATTTATGTAGATATCCTGTGCCACGAGCAAATGCAAGTGCGTGATGCAGCAAATACTCACTTAGTACGAGACCCATGTATATGCTTGCGCTTCCGCAGACAGACTTTAAAAATACGAACAAGCGGTACCAAGCTTGGGAGTCGCAGAAAGTTAGCACAAGTTCCATGCACATTGTACTTATTATACTCATATACAGAGCGGGCTTTCTTCCGAAACTGAAAACGTAATATCTATTTCAAGGCTCTTGTCTCTATCTTTTCAAATTTTAATAGTTGTAACCGGAGAATTAGAGTTGCAAGTATCGCAAGATTTTATCATTATAATACTTTATGACTTAATAACGTACTGTCTCATAGAGAGAGATATTCCATGAAACTCAGAAATTCGTTACCAGTCAGAGATATTCCATGAAACTCAGAAACTCAGAAACACACATGAAACCGGACTTGATACACATATAAATAAACATACCTGTCTGCAACTGAACCGAATATAACAAAACCAAACACAAGGCCAAAACGGCATATGATAGCCGTAGAATGCCACATTGAATGGTCTTCGCAGAATAATAGCCACTGTAAAGCAAATTATAATCCTATTAAGTAAGTCTATTAATTGGGTAGGTATTCTTTAGCAAGGACGATCGTCTTGATCGACGATCCAACTAAAATATTTTCGTTTACAACCTACGAGCGAGCCGAGAGCCCTATTTTCGGCAAAAAGATGCGCCTGAATAGAAAAATTATGTCATTGGAGGTGATTTCAGTGATACAAAATAATTACAATTTCCGCCTTGAATTATAATTTTAAGCTACTCTTAGATTATAATTTTAGTTAAATTAAAATATCCTTTCATTCAATAGATTAATACCTACTCAATAAGGTTGTGCGGTGTAAAAGTCCCTTACCGACTTTTTGAGCCAAATAATCCACAACAGTTTGACATGCCACTTTGTGCATTCCATGACTGTGACGGTCTCATTAGCTCGAACAGTGATGGAACATAGACTGGAGTTCAGGACCGCGACTTCTAGAGGAGGGATGCAGGCCACCCCGGCTGGACTTAGCATGAATATGTCCGCATACTGGTTAAACAATGCTGGCAACATGAGGACAGTACACACGATTGTTACCAGCCATTGCCACGTGCCTATCCTCCCGACCACTTCCGTTGTGACATCTTCATGTATGGTTCCGATTCTGAAAGAGAGAACTTCAGTTGCAGTAGGTACGTCCGAAGCTTTATACTTTATCATGCTGTCACATAAGATAAGGGCAGTAACACTTGTAGATAAGTGTTAGCCAGTTTATCGCTTCTACTCTCTAGTTATTGATTTTATAGATATGTAATTCCGAACTTACATGGACATATTAATAAAATGTTTTTACGCGTAAAAACATTCAAAGGTCATCAGCTACCTAGATTACCTGCCCTACTGGATTTCCGCCATCGAGTTTGAAGTTGGTTTGAAGTACTCATGATAATGACGTCCTTGAGAAGCCCTTATAAGCAAGTTATAAATATCACATTCTTCCGTTGTTTGTGACGAGGTCGAGCCAAAACACTGATATCTTGTAACTTAATGGCGTAAATCACATAATATTGACTCAATTGGCCGAACATGATATATTAATGCTAAGATGTTTAACGGCTTATTGTTTATATAAGTGATTTTGTTTCGTGAGTGTTTGTCTACTCATAAGTGAGGTCGTTCAATGCCAATTTATTACAAGGAAATATGGGGGATATAATATTATGTACTCGTGATTTGCATTAATTCCAAGCGCGGTCGAATAAGAATAATGGTGATAAATTCCCTTAACTCGTTATAGGAAATTGTTTACGTACATAATTATATTATTATATTATACGCATTTTAAACAAATAATACAATTAATATTGTGAAGTGGAGTTCATGTAAAACATGAAGGTAAAATGCATCACATCAGTGAACTATTATTGGATGTAAAAAATATTTTTTTGCTTCAAAATGTTGGACAATCTCTTATCACATAATGTATAAATAAAACACCTCTACAATGTGTATAAAATAGAATTGAATATACAATATGTCCTAATAAATAATTCATTTATCCTGAAAAAATGTTCGTACGTCGTATACACAGTTACGTACCTATAGAATACCATTATGGGTAGGTTCGAGGCTTTATACAACATGTTTACCTACGTGTATATATGTACGTTTATCCTGGTGGCAACTTGCAAGTATAAGATAATTACATCCATTTTCCATTGTCCAATTGGATTCAACTTTTGTACATTTAGATATGTACCTATCTTCGGTGACAAGAGAATATTATGGTACAACGGAGCTGTCCTGATGACATATCTACGATTTTCTATAGATAGACGATAGTCAGAAATGATGGCCATAGGGTTTTCTAAACTAAACAAGATAAAGCCATTGAGTATGTGCTCACTGGTTTTACCTTGGTCAGTACTTTGGTGCTTGATAATCGGGGCCTGATGATGGATCCGGAAGGTCCTAATATAGACCGATCGAGTTTGAGCTCATCTAAAAGGGTTTTTATTACTGAAACGATGTCAGTGTGGTCCTATAAGTTTGATTTACAAAGATTTTATTAATAAAAAACTTATTTGGTAACAAACCAACGTAGATAGGTAAAGGTAAATCGAATCACCCAATGACACGTTATTGGTCTCTTCAGTTTACCGTTAGTATACGAGTATTTGTACCGCGCGGTAAGGTTTTGTATTTATTTTGTCGCATCGAGGAAGCCTTTCATTTTATTGAGATTATCCACGTGGTAACCACGTGACGCAATCAACTACATATGCTTAACCTTGAAACGCACATGGAATAAACTGTAGTATCATCGAAAGGCGACATAAAACTAGATACATGTAACTAGGTATGTACTTACTTTTAACATGTTGCACATTTAATATAAATTACACCAAAGTTGTTTTTTTCCACAACATTATACCTAATGAGGGAATTGAACTCGATTCGCCTTGTGAAGTAACAATAATTATTGTTGTGATAACACAACAAAGCCCGTATTATGTAAAATGTTGTGTGTCCTATTGTCTCTGCTTTATACTAAAAGCGATGTAGGTACCTATCTAGTGTAGGCAATCGATAATGACGGCATGCTGAACTTTTACATGTATTTGGAATTAGCTACTTTAACATCCAAAAGTAGTTATCGTCCTACTATAGTCGTAGACCTAATTAATACTGATCTGTACGATATACTATAACCATAGAATTTAAGTCTATGGTTATAGTATATCGTTTACGCCAATTAGTACCGGTAACCACATTTTGTGCTTATGCCTTGGACTGAGTACCTATAATGCTTTGGATTAGCATATGTATAGGTACCTACGTTACTTTTTATCCAGGTTTAACGTGGGTAACAAGTAGATACAAAAATAAAGAATCTTTGTTTTTATTCGCTAACCACTTTTTGGAATTTGTGTCTATCTATACCTAATGCTAATAATATAAAATTCAATAGTGACGAGGTGTACAAGCTGATTTAAATTTTCCAACTGTAAATGTAGCCCGTACAGATGTGTCAAATTTATATTTAAATAGTAGTTTAAATGAAATAAAGTGATATGTTATCAGTACAGGATCACCACGCAGTTGAACCAGCAGCGCCGAGCAGTCGCTTGGTGCAAGGCAGCACTCTGATCGACAGCCAGCAAGCACAGTCGGCAGAGATAAGAGGTTATGGTTTTTTCGCGCGATTGCGTCGTCACCGTGCGGCCGCCGCGCGACACGACGAGTCTGCCCGCCAGCCATTCGCTCGTCCGCCGGCACGCTCGCCTGGCGCCTGCCACACCGCTCGCCGCGCCGCCACTACCCGACCATCAATGGTGTTTGTGACCTTTACAGAACTTCGGCATCAGGAACACCCCCAGGCAAAAGACCATATACATCATGGACAAAGATCATGCGCTCGAGGAGATGATGGGGAAGCTTGGTGAGTTCACTCATATATTATTCAAAACATATGGTTCGCAATAACTTATCGACCTTTACGGTGCTTTTACACGTACTTTTTGTTCAGTCTGGCGAGAGCCGCAGCTCGTAGCTTATTGGCCTGCTTTTGGCTTCGACCGGTCTTGTTCAGATATGTGACCGGTATCATAAAAACTCCGCATGGCTTCGCATGTTACAAGACTCGAACGACACATTAAGTTCATATCGTAACATCAGCATGCTTTCCTTTCTAATTGATTACATCCTCAATTAAGTAATTTTACTTCAAGTAGTGTGGAAGTTAGGTGCGAATAATTTACTTATGTGAATTAAGTGTAGCTTAACCGATTATATTTTGAGACATCACGTGTATAAAGAGCAAATGTCTAGTATCGATAAGAACGCATAGGCCCAATGATGTAATAAAAGAGATAGTAAGTAGTGATTTCACATTTTAAAGATATGATTACTTTATTGTTATTTTATAAATTACATGAGTTATGTAACTTTAAATGAAAATATAAATTATTTGCGTCTAAAATACATTCATATGAAAATACATAGAAATATGAAAATAACTATAGAAGTGTCTTAAATAAGTATAATATTAAGTGCTAATAGCCACAATAACTTGCAGTAGGCACTGCCATATTAATATTACATATTATAATAGTTCTTCGATAACTATGTTAACAAGTGGTTTCGTCGTAAATGACCAAATATTTAGTGCCTACCTACGCATTTGGATTGTCAACGTCGTTTGGCAGAGCAAATGTTCCTGTCTGTTTTTGTTTACACAAGTTAGTAAATAACAATTTGTGCGCAATAATGTAATTATTGTAACGGCCCAAAGTTGTTACTACTGTAAAATCACAAATTAATATGGGTATCATATTTTACTTTAATTTTCTATATTTAAAGATAATATAGCAGCAGATAAATTAAATTCAGAACAAAGAAACTTGTGATATCTCGGAGTACATAAACTGCTAAAGTAGCCAAAGACCTAATTTTATCGGTACAGGGACTGACCAATCGAACCAAACCGACAGACGACAAATAAGACAAGCAGGTATGAAAAGACTAAACGGCATGACACAATGTACCTCATCCAGCTAAATATAGGGCAGCAACAGGTCACAATTATGTAACTAGAGCTGTAAGTCGTGAGTGTACTACATACGTATAGGTACACGACAAAGTGTGCAAACCTTTAAACAAACAAAGAGCAAGTAGGTAAATTTATTTAAAACGTCTGCTAGTGTAATGACTGACAGAAATAAGAGTATATTTAGTACAAAGCATTTGCCAAATTTACCTACCTGTAGACGATTTGTCATAGAAATATGTTGGAATGCAGCACAGAATTCACATAGGAGTTTGAGAGTAAGCAATCTCGGAGACTGCGTATGTTTAACTGTACCTTTCAACTTCGTTGCTAGATACTTACATAGATATGGTAAACTATAGAAAAAAACTCAGAACAAATATTCGAATAAAAATACACTAAAAATATATTCTCTCAGTTTTTACAACTAATATTACTGCTAGACCCTGTTTAGTTCCAGAATTGACCCGTTTATTTAGACGTAGTATGTGAATTACCTACATCAAGGTTTCAAATGCTTCAACCCTGTGACCCTGTTGAGCTCATTGTCAATTCATAAGTCACTTGAATACGTGGAAACACGACTGGGTCTTATACAATTTTTTTAGAACTATTATTGTTCCTTTTTTTGGCCTGTCCAATCAATAAGTGCGCAGTCTTGTCAATACATTACATTTTGTTATTTTTTCAATAATCACATTATTTACAACAAATCCCACAAATTATTACACAAAGAAAGCTACATACATAACCTTTAGATGAATAACAAAATCTGTCTAGTCCAAAAGCTGAAGCCTACTACCAGAGGGTAGCAATGTACCAACATGCTGGCAGAATGGTCACGTTGCATAGCAATACTGATACCTTGAGTCAGGCGTACCCTAACATTTTGTTCTAAGTGAGGTACTAGATTGTTGTAGTCTGCATTGTTCATTATCACATATAATATCAATACTTTAAAGTTGTTTTTTTATGTATGCTGACGCAATAGAAGCTAATTGCAAGTGATTTCATCATATTTTACTTTCGATCTTATTCTGTGAAATAAGATTTGATAATAAGAGAAAGATAAGATTTGAAAACCGATAAACGTGCAATAACTAATAACAAAATAATCATAAAAAGAGATAAATTGCTCTTAAGTTTCCCACGACTTTGTTTACGCAATAAATAAGAGTATTTGAGGCACGCTAAGGTGTAGCTAGATAAGCTTTTTCTTTTACTGGCTGTCAGATTTGGTCTGCTCTCTGCTCCTTACGTCTTGAAAAGTCGTGTGATTCATTACCTAATATGTACAAGGACTGTTTGACCGTTGCGAACAATTTGGCTTTTAGCCAGGCTTTCGCTGCGGTATTTGAGTTTAAGAAGTAGATTTAGCTATGCGACTCTACAGAAGTCTGTACTCATTATGTAGTTCCTTCATATACATTTGAGTTTCTTGAAAACATACGTGTTCTTAAATTACGAATAACGGAATACTACCTTTCCTTAAACATACATAGATATAATATTAATGTTTATACGTATACAGCGTACATGTACTTCGAACCTATTTTGATTTTTCTTTTGAAAGGTAAATGAGTCGTTGAAAATGTTAGATAATTATGGTTAATTAAATTAGTCCAACGTAGACGTTGCCACAAATTGTTTCTTTTTTTCCAAATGGTATTTTGTTTTTATACTTGTACATTTTCGAGTTAGCTAACTCCATAAAGCTATTTAGTCATTTTTTAAGCAAAATCCCGCGTTCATAAATTATTTTTTTCCAACATCTGTAATTAACCTTGTACGGTTTGACGCTAAACACATAACGTTATAAGTTCCTACTCGATTTGCAGCTTGTGTTTTGTACAAATTATTCTTAACGTTTTTTCTAACTATTGTTCACTTTAACAAACTTACTTAAATAGATGGAACATCTCCACGGTTTAGTGCACAATAGCGAAAAATATAGGTATTTGACTTTGAAATGAACGTCACGGATATTTTAGAAAATCTTAGAAACTCGTAAGTATATTGAATATTTATATTTATATAAATGCAAACGAAAATATCTACCTCTTTGTATATTTGGTCCGATACGAATCGTGACTTTGGTGTGAGTGTAACTAATGTAACATAATAGGTAAATACCTACGTACGTCAATTTATTTATCAGGTAAAGATTGCAATGACGTCTATGACTCGACACTTAGACGAAACGTTTGGAGGTGTGTCAAAGACGTAGTGCCGGGCCCACAACGTGTGTCATTCTTTCAGTTTTAGATAACAATAATATAGAAATTACTCATCAATTCTTTTAAAACGTTGAATAAAGCTTAGAATTTTACTATAAATTATAGCGTAGTGTACTTATTTTGAAGTCTTCCGGTACAACTATTGAGTATGAGTTGAAACTATTGAAGGTAGGTTGACTATATATAGATAGATATTGAGGAGTGCAAGTTGTAAAGAATGACTTACTTACCTATAAAGAAGTTGTTTATTTTATCTTGTAGGTTTGCGATTAATTCTGATATTTTATACGACTTGACTATTAAGTCTGTAAAGATTTGAGGTACATAACAAATCATTTAGCTAACTTAAATAACTAATTATTCGTAACTATAAACACATTTTGTATATACCTTTATAACGTATTGTAAAGGTTGCGTAGGTAAGTACTCGTTGTATATGTTGCATTTTTTATTGTGAAACAAACTTCTACCCACGTGATATCGAAGTCAAGTATTATAATCTTATCGTAGACATCAAGTAATGTTCTGTAATACTATTATATATTATTAAAGCATAATAACGTCCATTGGTTCTAGTAGGTACATATTATTTTAGAATTGTCTAAGTTGCGCAAAAAAATCAAATTATGTTTTATTTTCTTATTTACATCGGTAATAAGTAGATGTAACAATATCACGGATAACAGAAAAATACCATTGTACATAAATACATTTACTACCTAACCTAATTACGGTTAAAACTATGAATAACTGACGTCCGAGTGGTTCCTATTATATGCTCCAGTCAGGCACGATCCCTATTTCTTATATTTGTGTCGTTTATTTTTAGGTAAGTCGCACGTTTACATTTTGATCTGCCGTCTCGTGGGCCTTGTTCTACATTTGTCGGTTGGTTCATGTGCTTAATACGTTATAATATATGCACGTAGTAATATTGGGCCGATAAGATTATGATATGATTGAATATTGTTTACTTTTCATCAGATTAGGTGCGTGGCAACCCAAGCTATTATTTTCATTATCTTGGTATCAAACAGTTAAATCACGACGTGCCTTATATAAGCAGACTGATGAAAGTTTCAATAACTATACAATATATCCATTATTGTCTATATTAAATAGCCTATGCGTTAATAGTCGAGACTAAGCTGTACCAAATTTAATCAAAATCAGTTCAGTCGTTGAGCGTAGAGAAGTAAAAAACATACACACAACACAAACTTTAGCTTCTATAATATTAGTGCTTGAAATAATTTCCAACTGACCATAACTGTATTTTCCCTTAAGACGATGATAGGGTCAAAATCTTAAATATACGTTTTTTTTCGTTATAAGTCAAAAACCTGTTTTTTCTGATCCATGTCATAAACGCTTAAAAAATAACTTTAAGACTGACTAAAAACCAACCCTAAGAATATTTATTATCATTTTGGTACCAATCAGATTTAGCAATAAGAATAAAAACTTCATAATAGATTTTTTGTTTTCCTTCTAAAGTTTCGGCAACCCTTCTTATTACGAGTATGTAATTATTATGCTCCTAAGTATGTGTAAACCGCGTTCAAATCTTTTGAGTAATTTCGAAGTTATAATGTACTAGACAAACAGACAAACAAAACACAGACAAGAGCCAGCAAGTCATAGCTTTAAAAAAAGAAAGATCTCGTTCATGAGACAAGATTCAGGTGTAATTGTAGACGACCCAGACACCAAACAAAAAGAAATGGATAGCATGAGTTGCAGTTTCGGATTCCAAAATACACGCGGGTCAATGGACGGCACAGTATGATCTTATTATTGGAATTCTCGAAATGGCACGCGATCTCTCGAACAAAATACGATAAAATGCCAAAGTTTAAATTAGGTTCACACATGTATCAATGAATGGAGCAGAAAATTTGCTTCATTTCCATGTTGATTGACACCAAATAGCACTGCCGGTGACCTCTCATTTACAATTACAGCTTGTGAAGTAAATTATCCAGCCAACTACTTGAATAGCCAATATACATACATACCTGTGCAATATGCAACTACGACGTACATTAAACTAAGTTTTGTATCTTTGATGGAATGGAATATTGATGTCGCAAAATAGAATTGAGAGGGGCCAGCGTGTGATTTACCATTAGGCTAGTGGGTAGCCTTAATACCCTACTATCTTTTCTTATCAAACATTGACCCGATAACTTAAAGTCGCATGGATCTTTCAGAGTATTTCTTCTCGAGTGGATTATAATAATAAACCTCCAAAAATTGCACAGATACTATCTACAACACAGTATAGAGTTTCAGATGACTTATAAGCTTTAATATTTTATTCTAAGAATAAGAATGAATGTATAATCTGGCTGAATCTAGTTTTGGTCAGTATACATTCCGTACGAGTAACATAATTTGTGTAATCGATGTTGCATCCCATATAATCACGCCATAGGCCTTTATTATATTTTCATAAAATTTTAGACAGATATTTGCATATACTCGTATCACTATAGATATTCTTTACCGGGACCTTTATTCCTGTAGTCTGAGACCGGGACTAGTAAAGGATATAAAGTTTCCTACTCGTTTAAATAGTCTTAGTTTTTAATCGTGTATAGCATAGGCCACCGATAGAGCTATACTTCAGTATTGACACATCTGTGTCAATACTCATAATGACATCTAATATGAAATACGAACTTTTTCTTCGTAATACAGAAGTTATTCGCGGTTACAGCACTTCATAATGTTCTTTCTGTATTCTGAGTTCATAATATAATCTCTTTATGTTTATATTATCACGTTGTTCACTTTTGTTTTGATTTAGTCGAGAAATTAAACTTTCCATTATCCGCAGACGCTTGTTCAAAGGAATACGAATATGTATCAGTAGATACGCGTTTATTCAAGGTTCAGTATTATGTAAGAGTTTAAGAACCTTCGACTCGCGAATTAATTGCAAAAAAATTGTTAACCTTGGTCTACATTATTACGTTTATTTTTTGACAATTTGGACTTTTCCAGTGAACACTGATCATTCAACTACCTACATATGTATATGTTTTTTTTGTTTAAGTAATCAAATAAATGATATTGCTTGCGTTGAATTTATCACGGGTCATGTGCTAAATGTAATTAGATACGAGTATGTCGGACAATTCAAGTAATACGTAGCGCGGAGATGTCGTAGGTCACCGTTGGGTAGATAACGTGCATTGTATACAGTGACCGAAACATTATATACTTAGCTACTCATTGGAGCCGCACAAATAATATTTAAATAAAAAAATAATCAAATATAAGTTCATAGTTATATCTCTTAAACTATGCAAATAAGTACATCTTATCTTAATATATATAAATCTCGTGTCTCAATGTTTGTCCTCAATGGACTCCTAAACCACTTAACCAATTATAATAAAATTCGCACATCATGTGCAGTTCAATCGAACTTGAGAGGATAGGATAGTTAAAATCTCAAATTATAGTCGCAATTTTAATTTATTGCTAATAATTTATTATATTAATTATTTATTTAATATTTATTTATTATTTATTTAATATTTATTTATTATTTATTTAATATTTATTTATTATTTATTTAATTGTCTGTTATTATTTGACAGTCATAATTATCTGTTAACTCCAAATGATTCTAACAGATGTCGATACCTTTCGACTGGGTTGAGTAAGTAATCAATGGTGGTAATCGATGGCGCTGCTATGGTAAATCTACGAACGTGTCATATTAGCCACAGCAACGCGTGGCCGGGTCAGCTAGTATCTAAAAAAATTAAAGGTTCATAAATGCACGACCTTATCGTCATCTTATAGAGATAAAGATGACCACGCCGCAAGCGTATCTATAACAAAAAGAGGTTAACAAATCAGATATATAGTAATAAAAATCTATTTCTTAAACAAAAGTTTTACTGAGACATCCATCTATACTTACTAAGCTTTGGTTATCCAAGGTTAGTTTAAACAAGTCTTAACAACCTGTTTGGCAGATTAAACGCAAGTTCTTGAGAACCAGACGGTTTCATAATACCAGCATGCCACGATTAGATGCTTGATCTAGCATCTAATTTTAATTCCTGAATGAGAATAATTTAATTATTTTGTCATTTTTAGTTCAAAATGAATCAATAAAATAGATACGTTTTAGACTATTTATTTGTAACATAATTTTGGAGGCTAATTGGTAATGGAAAATTTTCGCATATTATCAAACAGCATTACTGTAATGAAATAAATATGAAAATAATAAAATAAGGAACTGCCTTCATACTCTGTATAAATACTACAGGCTAAAAATAATTACAAGGTTTAACATTTACTTCTTGTCGGTATCCAATCCAGCAACTACAATACAATCTTGATATCATTATGATGAAAAGTAGTCACACCAGAATTACAGAAAAATATCGTAGCAAGCACTATATTATATTTCACTTAACGAGCATGAGCAAGGACACCTTTACATTACCGGCTGCAGCACGATTTATTGTTTATCCTACAAAGTTACATGGTTTATTATGTGCTAGCTCACTATATCATCGTCCAAATCGCATGTTAACTTTTTAGATCTCGTACAGAGTTCAGCCGCACCATACATATTTAAGTGAAGCGCCTCAATCGCGACAGTAGGAATGTCACGAAAATGATGCATATAAAATCAACAATATTAAAATTATAAGCTCTTATTATAAACTAAGCTATTTGTTTTAATTGAAATTATAATAATCGTTGATAATATGTAATATCATATAATACCTTAAATAAGATCCTGGATAATATGTTATAAAAATACATTAAAAAAGTAAGATGCGTTTTTAAAAAAATAAAACTATCGAGCGAATTTTTCGTAACCGTGTTTTGGAACTCTAACGATTCTTAATATTGAATCAAAGATAACAAAACTGAAAAACCGTAGTATAATTTTAAGTGGATTTTAAGGGATTTTTCATAATATGCTATTTGGCTCTCATATGTACCTCCTGTGTACCAGAGGGTTACAGGCGTCTAAATGTTCTCACCATATGAAAAGAAGAAGACAAACATTGCAAACTGTTCATGTAAGGCATCTTAATATTTTCGCGTAGAAAACGGTCACACTTACTTATTAAAAGTTGTAGTGTCTTTAAATAATAAGTAAGTGTGACCGTTTTCTACGCGAAAATATTAAGATGCATTACGTGAACAGTTTCTTACCGTTATACTTGTTATTTTCCAGGCGACTTCGGGAAGTACCAATGCTTCCAGTTCATCCTCCACATCCTGGCGGCAATGACTGCTGGCATGCACATGCTGTCCCTAGTCACCGTCGCTGCGGTACCTGAACACAGGTAACATGTTTTATGACATGTAATCATATTCATCGTATATCTTACAAAGGACTTAGGGTCAGTTTCAGGAAACAAAGAAACCTCTTTCTTTTAAAGTTTGATTTTGTGAGCTAAACTCGATCGAAATTTGACGACCTCGATGGCGTATTGGTTACCGGACTGTCATCCAGAGGGTCCCGGGTTAGATTCCCAGCACGGCCAAGATTTTGCGATGAACTGTATTTGCTGGTTGTCGGTCTTGGTGTTAAATATGTATCGATATAATGTATATGTACACGTAGTAAGTATATCAGTTGTGTAAGCAACCATAATACGAACAAAAAATGGTTTAAAATTCAAATTGCTTTATTGTCAAGTATGAAAGACTCACAACAAAATAGAATACTAATAAACAAAGGAATAATAACATAAAATAAGACAAGCCGTAAGTTAAATAATAATATGGAGGATATTTAGTATGGAGCTAACCAGCCGACATGTGTCCAAAGAAAATAAAATAATTATACTCGAACGTATAAGTAAATAGAAAGTCACTTTTACATTAATTTTACTTTTTATTAGAACACACATTCTCTTTAATTGTTTTTTTTGTTTTTTGTTTATCCTATTATATAGCGTAAGTCGAGTCTCAGTCTTGTGTGTTTCAATTTTAGTAGCTGCGGTAAAACTACACACATATACCTTGATTTAGTATTTATATTAGAACGTATTTATAACTGTATTTATTGAATCAACTTGAGCTATAATGAGCTCATGTTAAAAGTATGAAACAATACAAGTACTTAAATATCTTTATTGTCTAGATAAAGAAAACTTGAGCCTGCTTAATCGGTTTCTGTATGAAACTCGTTTCAATCTCCAACAAGAAGTATAATATACACCACATACCACTACAACCTTCAACTTACTTTGAGCTTAATGTTGGATTTACACTTCATATAACATTGGTACTTAGAGATCGAATCAAAGTAACTTTACAGATTGATTGTAATATATTTACAAAAACCTAGCAATATTTTCTATTAGGCATAAATTACTTTTGATTAAATTACTATAGTATCCGTAGTTATAACTGCATGTAATGTTGCGTACATTACATTCCGTAGCTATAAATACGCACTAACCTATAACTTACTAAGGATCCTCCTTACTAAGTTATAGGTACGACAGTACGAGTAAAATCAATGAAAGAAGGTCAAGATGATTTTCTGTAGAATAAATAATTAATCCGGTCTTTTTCATTGCATGTTGCATGTTGGGGCTACAAGCGTTCTTTAGCGTGTTCTTTCTATATATTTTCCGACTATCAGTTTTATTGTTTATGTAATTAAGTATTTAACGCGGTATTTTTATAATAAGTGCCTAATCTAAGTGTAAGTATGTTTTCTTGCCTTTTTCCAACTTCTGACTGATTTATTTTTCTATGCGTATCTACTTACTATCTACTCTTCGCGGGAAGTATATTCTTTTCTTTCCCCTAAATATGGTAAAACTTTCTAATGGGTCAGCGTTTAACACAACCCGCTTACTTTTATACAGAGTGTAAAGTTTGGCTTATTCGGGCAAAAGGCAACAACTTGCCAGCTTTGGTATACAATAACTACCCTGCAAGCGACGAGTGATGGCGCGACCACTATATTGGTATACAAAAGTAAGTATAATATATTATAACATATTTATTATATACTTATATTACAAATATACATTCTATGGTGATTGGGTTTACTGCCTTTATAGCTTTATTTAAAGTGTAAATATGCGCCTACTGAAAGTGACTTGTGTTTGACGAATTTGCTGAAAATGTAATTAATTGTTTTTGATAATATTTACTTAGTATTCATTTCTATTATGTAAATAGAAAATAAAAAGTTTTAAATCAGCTTCAGCTAGCCACATAATTACACGCAAAACATAAAATTCGTATTTTGAATGAAATTTATAAAATATTTATTAATAATATTCATATCGTATTTATAACATGGTTTTTAGATCATCTGGGTGACTATATAAAATGTTTATGAATGGTGGCCATATAGCACTGTAAACGTGTATTGGCCAACACACTGTTATAATATCTTACCGGTAGCAATTTGCTTTACAAATCACATCCATTAGCGCCTGATATATCACTCATAACTGCACGCCGTTCACCTACATTTATATAGCTTAAAATACTTCCATGATAATAATATTAATGAAGAATATTTACACATAAGTATTCTTAATTTAAATTTAAATTTAGGATAAGCATATATTAATACGTTTGCACACATCATGTTAAAATTTGACACGAATTTGCACCAGCAATGCATTTATGTTCGCACTGCACCGCACTCAACTCACATTTGATTTAAAATAACGAATAGTGTTTCCCAATTTCAGATGTTTCCTGCAAGGGATAGACGCCTCGAACTATACTGAGCCATGGAATTCAAGTTTGGTTCAGGAATCTATACCGTTGAATGATCACGGGAAATTAGAATCATGCATAATGTATGGCGCCAATAAGTCGCTGACGGAATGTACGTCCTGGGTATACGACACCCAGTTTTACTCGTCGTCACGTGGCATCGAGTGGGACTTCGTGTGCGGCAGACGATGGATGGGCGCGGCTGCACAAACCGCCTATATGTTCGGCGTAGTGGCTGGATCACTTCTTTTTGGAAGACTCTCAGACAAATTCGGCAGAAAAACCGCTTTTGTGTGGTCAGGAATAATCCAGCTGATCTTAGGAACGTCTGTAGCTTTCTCTACCGACTATTACACGTTTATAGCGATCCGGTTTATTTACGGTATATTCGGCTCCGGTTCGTACATCGCAGGCTTCGTGCTAACTATGGAATTAGTCGGCCCCAGCAAGCGAACAATATGCGGTGTCACATTCCAAATCATGTTCGCAATCGGCTTGATGCTACTGCCCGCTTGGGGATACTTGATAGAAAACAACAGATTCTTATTACAAATCGTATACGGCTTACACGCAGCCGTTTTGCTTCCGCACTGGCTACTGATGGACGAGTCCCCCAGGTGGCTCTGGGCCCAGGGGAGAGCTCGCGAGTCCGTCGCTATTATAGAGAAGGCATTAAAATTTAATAATTCTGCTGAAACTGTTGACACGCCACATTTAGTGTCTCATTGCAAAGCGACCTGTGCCAAGTATACTGACGAACATTCCGCTGGAACCACAGATCTCTTTAAAACGCCAAGAATGCTTCGGAAAACATTAATTATCTGCGCGTGCTGGTTTACGAATTCGGTTGTTTATTACGGACTTTCACTCAACACTGGCAAGCTGAACGGGAATCCCTTCTTTATTATGTTCCTGATGGGCGTTGTGGAACTCCCGAGCTATATCATAATCATGTACTTTCTGGATAAAGTGGGTCACCGAGCTCTTATGAGTACAATGATGTTGCTAGGCGGCATAGCTTGTCTTGTTATAGTAGCTTTGCCCCACGGCTCACCCGCGGCAACTGGGACCGTCATGATTGGAAAATTATTCATATCAGGATCGTATTCCATTATTTACAAATATTCTGCTGAACTTTTCCCCACTGTAGTGCGTAGCTCAGGAGTGGGACTCGGAAGTATGTGTGCAAGTGTGTCCGGAGCTCTAACACCATTGATCAGTTTGCTTGACACTTTTAACCCGAAAATTCCCACTTCTTTGTTTGGTTTCTTAGCTTTGCTTACTGGTTTCTGTACATTTTTCTTGCCTGAAACGATTGGTCGCAACTTACCACAATCCCTGGAGGATGGTGAAGAATTCGGAGTAGGAGATACTTGTTTTACCAACTGCAGCGGTAAACGAATGAGCGTTTCTTCCGCTGAACTTCCAGAAACATTAGAACCGCTAGATGCGTCTGAAAAGAAAGCACAAGATAAATAAAACCGTACGCAAGTTGAAAACGACATGAATTCAGAACGCCCATTGTGGCGTGGCAGTGATGAAGTGACGCATCAAACAATTACAGATTCAAGTAAAATGATTGTAATACGGCTATTGCAAGGCAAGCAAATTTAATCAATTTTATACACTTGGTAAACTACCTACTTTAGAACTTTTGTTCTGAGGTCTTTATGTACCTACTTAGTTTCCACTTGTTTCGTCAATATATAACTCGAGTTAAGTAGTTTTAATACCAAATAGAAACCTACATAAGTCATATTTTCTCTAAATTGTAAACTACTGTCACCAGCTAAACTCTAGGTCGATTGCACGAGTAGAATTATAATATCTGTTATAAAAAAAATAAAAAGGTATTCATAGATTTATTATATAGGCTTAGTTATATGTACCTAACTTACAACAAAACTTTTGCATCGCCTAGTCAAATGTCAATAAATGAATAGTGTAGATAGTATTTCGATAACCTTGATATTTTAACAGTAATAACGTATATCAATTATTTATCAGCATAGCTAATTTTATGACTCTGAATATGCCTTAGCAACAAAGCTGAAATAAATAGATACTATTAAAACTTCGTATTTGAATTGCTGTAAAATATCTACAACAGGTACTAAAACAAATCTAAGTAACGCATATCAGTCAATACAATTCAAAACTTATTACGTATCACTTATTATTGTAAACACAGCAGTGATCGTACTATGTTGATAACATTATCTACCTAATCCATATTATATACGTAAAATGTTTAGCACAGATCAATTCTGAAAGTCAACAATATCTAGTCCAGTAGAAAATAGGTACAGATTTATATCTACGTTTAAAACGCACCTACACATATCAAATATCATGAAAAGCCAAGTCATTGATACAATATACCTACATGCGGTTTTTTGTTAGGAAGGTACATAGCTTATGTAAGCCGCATTAGTTAGGCTAGTATAGATATGGCAGCGGGTATCAGTTTTCAGCTATGCTAGAAACTATGCGTTGGCTATAAATACGAGGCTTGCATAACTAATTATATACAGTCTCTTTATTCTAGGTAAAGTGTAAGAAATCTAGAGTATTTGCATACACCATCTTTCTCAACGACATCTGTCGCAATCGGTTAAGAATAATAATCATCTATATTATTTTCTCTTTCATAGAACCAATTATTTTTACCTCTAAATAATAATTTTAGCATTACATTTACAAGGTAAAACATATATCATATTTAGAGTACATATGTAAAGTCAACAGTGTAGGTAACAAAACCAGTCATATTTTTTATTTAACATGCAATGTACGAGTACGTAGTAAGTTCTTATGTATTTGAGTGGAATCTTGCAAGCTAAATAAGACCCATGCATTTCTTGTTATCCGATTGGATTCAAATGTGGTAGGTACCTACATATTCTTCTTCAGCAGGCCGATCGTCTAACGAAAAATTATTGCAATCGCGTTCGTTTGTTACTTGGTTACATTCATTAAGATCCTCTTAATTTTTTATGTTAGTACATAGATGTATTCATAATATGAGAAACTATGATACGAATACGATATAACCTATCCTACGTATGTACCTAAGTATAGTTTTTCATAAGTGTAATATAATATATGCATTTTATGCATATTACATTACAAAACCTCTACTTCGAATTATTAACATTATTTTATTTTAGGATTCTGAGGAGCCTAGTCTAAATAATTTTAAAGTTGTTAGCACTTAGATCTAGTTTTAAGTGAATTAAATTTTACAGCTTATAAAGATTAATTAAGTAAATACTTAGGTGCTTTTATAATTTTTAGTTCACATGGTGAAACAATGGATTTTTATAAATAAAATGTGTGCATTAAATTTGTTTTATTACTTTAGACATTCCCTTTGGAACTACTATTTTCCAAAAATAAAATAATATGTTGATTACTAGTCATTTTATGCGAGTATTTAAACTTTTAGGTATGTATGAGTTTTAAAAGTTGTACAAAATAAATGTATACAAAAGGAACTTGGAACTTACTAGTATTTTCTTGGTTTCCAGATGCTGGATTGATGACCTGGACACCAACGAGTCGATAACGCCGTGGAACTCTACAGAGCTATTAAAATATATTCCAAAAACAGAAACGGGAGAGTTGCACAATTGCCTCTTGTACGAAGGCAATAAGACGGTCTCCTGCTACAACTATGTGTTCGATACGACATACAGGACTTCCTCGCGTGCTATTGAATGGAATCTTGTGTGCGACCGGAGGTGGATGGGCGCCGTAGCACAATCAGTTTACATGCTCGGGGTGTTCACTGGTGCCGTAGTGTTAGGGGCAATGGCCGATAAATACGGAAGAAAAACTATTTTCTGCTGGTCCGGTGTGCTGCAGTTAGTGTTCGGTGTGTTGGTAGCTTTTATACCCGAGTACTGGTCCTTTTTGGCAATAAGATTTTTGTATGGAATTTTTGGATCCGCCGGGTCTTATATTACTGGTTTTGTATTAACTATGGAGCTCGTGGGAGCAAGCAAGAGAACCGTTTGTGGCGTAACTTTCCAAGCGGCGTTTGCCAGTGGGATTATGTTGGTCGCAGGCTGGGGGGCTCTAGTCGACAACAGACAAATCCTCCAGGTAATATATGGGCTTCACAGTCTATTGCTCATACCCCACATTTGGATCATGGACGAGTCACCTCGTTGGCTTTGGGCACAAGGCCGCACCAAGGAATCAGTCGATATAGTTCAGAAAGCGTTGAAATATAACGGTTCCGAAGAAACTTTAGATAGAGCTGATCTAGTTTCTAGTGGAAAAGCTGAAGCTTCTAAAGCAACGAATCCTCCGTCTGCTGGCACTCTCGATCTATTTAAGACGCCTAATCTCCGAAACAAAACATTGAATGTTTGCTTTTGCTGGTTCGCTAATTCTATAGCATATTATGGACTCACGCTAAGCACGGGCAAACTTGAAGGCAACCCATATTTGATTACAGCGATATTAGGTTTCGTCGAGTGGCCGAGTTATGCAGCTGTAATATATTTCTTGGATAAGTGGGGTCGTAGACCGCTGATAATATCAATGATGTTGGTGGGCGGCGCCGCTTGTATTATCGCTACGTTCATTACTGGAATAGTTGTAGTTTCCACTGGAATTGTCATCACAGGCAAGTTATTTATAGCTGGTTCCTTCGCAATCATTTATAATTATTCAGCTGAGTTGTTTCCGACGGTAGTCCGTAATTCAGCTATGGGATTAGGTTCCATGTGCGCTAGGCTTTCCGGAGCTCTCACTCCTCTCATCACGTTGCTGGATTCCTTCAATCCAAAAATCCCAGCGATCACTTTTGGGTTGTTAGCACTGGTCTCTGGGTTTCTGTGCTTTTTCCTGCCGGAGACGATGGACCAGCCCATGCCCCAAACCCTGGCCGACGGCGAGAGGTTCGGCGTCGGCGATACTTGCTTCACCAGCTGTATGGGCAAGAAACAAAACAAAGCTTATACAGATGATGACAAAACTCCCGAAGCTATGGTTCCTTTAGGAAGTAATAATGCCTAAATTAATGTTAAGATTATGAAATTATGTATATTTATCACAAGAAGGCAGTAAACGTTATTTAAAATATATTAAAAACACGAAAAAGTGCCTGAACCGATTATACATATTACCAAATTTAAAATGATTGTTTGTACCTACATCACATTAATTCGTTAGGTTACTTAAATAGGTATGTAGATTTAAATAGCCCAGATAATCTCACGACTGAGATAGCTTTTCAAAAATTTTATACATGTACTTGTACTACCGTATGCTCAATTTTTTCTCTATTTATTCCATACAATTAAATAAATTAGTCAAGTATCATAAGTAAGTATAGATATAAATTAATGTCATGGGCCAATAACTTACAAAAAATATAAATATTATCGTGATATAAATGTGGCTAGTGAAAGGTACCTAAAATTAGTTTATATTTTAGCTACTTAGTTTTAATTTTAAATATAAGTATACATGTTTCTTTTTTTCGTCTGATTTAGCATTACATGTTTGAAAAAAATCGTAGGCCTGGCAGCTAACGCAAATCTGGTTCGGTAACTTTAGTACCTTCGGCTCCTTCAAAACAGTCAACTAGTGTTAAATTGAGTACCTAACTGTGTTCTACAACTTTATGGAATTCACGGGTTAACGACTTTTAGGGTTCCGAACCTAAATGTAAAAACCGGACTATTATTAAGCCTCTGCTGTCTGTCTATGTGCCACAAGGCTGTATCTCATAAACCATGATATCTAGAAAGCTGAAATTTTCATAGAATGTGTTTTTCTAATACTAAAAATAAAAAATATTAAGGGCGGCCCCATCCATTTAACGTCTTTATCCGTTTTTAGCTCTATATTACTCGTAATAACGGTAACAGATAGACGCTTAAAATTTTCACAAAATATTTAATTGTAAGTTACCTTTTAAAATAATTTACAAAACTAAAATAAAATAAATTTCTCTAATATAAACGACTACATTGACGTTATTTTAAACATTACGAGAATATATTAATTTTGTTTTAACTTTAAAGATATATAATAAAATTACATATTTAACGGGGCTACCAAACAACAAAGGTGTTTTACGCCATTTTTAAGGTAATGGTACGGAACCCTTCATGCGCGAGCTCGACTCGCACCTGGCCAATTATTATTTTTGTATGTCACAACATAGAATTATAAGTCTCGAATTCCTAAAATTCGTAGAACAGAAGTTCTTGGCTTGACCAGATATGGACCCATTGTTACAATATTCACTTAGCCGCAGGCCAAAATAAGGAAAAAATTAGATTATAAGTATAACTTGTTTAGGTTACTTTAGGAGGTAATGGTATAATTTTTCTGAATTTCAGAGCTTATCAGCGTCCACTTGAACAGAAGCATATCGTGCTTTCCATATTATCATAAGTGAGTCTCGTGTACCTGAGGTATTTTCGTCTATCGATATTGTTACTAACGCGAGACCTTTATTCTGCGCCAAATTATAAACAAATTATAACATATCTCGCGGCCCTGAAAAACCTGAGGCGGACCGGGCGCTGCTATTCATGTGGGCTAGGCGTAGGTACTAGAGCCAACATTTTATGTTACTTACATACCGGTACTTCTGTAAGCTTTTTTAAAGAATATATTGCAATCACTGCTACCTATCAGGCAAGTATACGCTTATGAATAATTAAGATTGTACCTAAGTGCCTACGACAATGTACTTTCCTATGATAATGTTGTATTGCGCATGATGAAGTCGTTTAAAATAAGTATCGTTTGGCAAAACATAATGCTGTCAAGATACCTACTGAAAACGATTATTTGACATATGAGATTATAATTAATTTATTATTACCGATCCAGAAAATAAAAAAAGGCTTATTGAAAATAAATGTCAAAGAATATTTTTATAAGCTGCAATTGTATGTTTGCGTCGCAATTATATTTATAATTGTTAAATGAAAATAAAATATTTACACATGTCTCTGCTGTGCCTTATTTCAGTTCTGTACCATGTAATCCATATTAAATGGCATAGACTTCTAATATACCTACTTAGGTACTCAGAATCACTCAGTACTGGGCTATTACAAAACACTTTTAAAACTCAATATTTTATTGTATTGTAATATTTACACCAAACAATAATTCGAATCACAGTGAGATTTAAGACATTAATAGAATACACATCGATGTTACAGTGAACATTTAAAATTGAAGCATGGCCGGTACCTGGAGTATTATACTATGACCACAGAATAATAACTAGTACTTCGTACTATGACAATCGTTGGGGACATCACACTTAGAAACCTAACCAGTAAAAAGTGGCAATAAGTAGATTAGTACAACATCAAGAATCTGAAAAATATGCCCCTTTACAATAAACATGTGGAGATATTTAGCTTTTATTTTAAGTATACAAAATTAATAGCGCCAGTAGCTTGACTACGGTGATCTGAAGCGATGAGTTAAGATTTGGTCGATGTAGAAAGAAAACTTAATTAATAATAATTTTATGTTGTACATCGTGTTACCTGGTCATTTATAATTGACACCATACACATATATTGTAAAGGGGTAAACACCAATAGCTAATGTAACTGCGACACAGAAATCAGATCAAAATCTGCATCGCAGTAGCACATATGTAGATAAAGGAATAATATCATTAGTACCTCTCAAGAACCACAGAATAATCTAAGTCTAGTTCTGGGTGGGAATTACAGATAAGTACCTAACAATAACATTCATTTCACTTTCTGCAACAACCAACCAAAATGTAGACCGGCTACAGTTAAGTCAGCCATAATAAAAATATATTTCCACTATGCTCATATACAGGGACAGAGCTCAGTGCTCATTTAATAACAACCAGCCCAGGGTGGGCGAGATTTCTACGACACCCCCTGGATGTGTACAGTTTTTGGATGGACGGCCTTATGAAATAACGGCATTTAAAATTAAATTATTATTTTTTCCTTCAATTCTTTGTATGGTTTGGCTAGAGTAGTAGCCTCATGAGAACATAAGTTTTCTAGGTTTACTTTAATTACATTGGTTATTGAACATATAACAAACATAGTGAAAATTACAGAAAAATTATGATCGAAAAAAATTATAGTAAGTAAGAATTAATTATTCATTAAGAATCATAGTTGAATTTGTCAATAAGATTATGTTTATATACTTTCAATTAAATAATAAATATCTGAATACTGTAATTATTACAATAAGTAAAACTTATATAAAAACTACAATTTCATATCTATTGTTTGTTATATGTCCCATTTATGAAGGATATACACATCCAATAGTTGCAACTTTAATTAAGAGAATCTTCACTTATCTCTCTCACAAGCTGTAAATAAATTAATAATAATAACAACAACATAAACATGTTTTGATAATATTCTACTGACAAGAACAATATTATTTCACCTCAAAGTCTGCATAAATATAAAAATATGCTGTAGTTTGTGTAAACAATATAACAGACATTGAACATTTGTGTAGATGGATATAATAAACAATATAGAAATACGTATTCATCTGCCATCTTTTCTCTTTGCTTTTAAAACAGCATTTCATTACAGGCCAGTATAGATTCATAACATGTGTATGAATCATAGTAAGTATGCATTAAATTAAATAATATGTTGTGGCTTTTAAGAAAAATTTGATTACTAGTTACCTTCCATGCAAGTATTTCAAACAAAACATAATCACCGATATGAAACATTAGTAAGCACAAATATTATGTAGAGACAAGAAACAAAGTTATGAAAAAAATGTTATTGAGCAAATCAAGAATACAACAGATATCTCTTTAAAAATTATCAAATAATATTCAATTTCTTTAAAAGTAACTGAGATTTTATATTTGTATTGTATTCCAAAATAGATAATTAATGTAATACTAGTGTCATGTGACTATTTTGACTTAATTAATTATCACAAAATTCTAAGAATCTACTTCTACTAATTCTACTAACTATTCTGCAGTCATTCAAGCAAAGCTTATAACTAAAATAAATAACTTACAGAAATATAGAATTAGCTGATAATTTGTAAGACCCTGTTTCACAACCACTGGGTAGCAGTATTATGAACAGCAGTTTGAAATATATCATTTAAAAGATTCCCTATAGATATAGAAAACCTATTTGACTCAGTTTCAGATCCCATGTACATTGGCATAATATTAAACAAATTACATTAAATATGAAGCCAGACAGACCTTCGAGATATATTTAAATAACAGTTTACACAGAGATATGTAAATAGGGTCTTGGTGTGTTTAGTTGTTTTAATAGGCCTTACACCCATCTCATTTTCTGACATTTTCCTTGTCATAGAGATTTCTTTGCAGGTACTTTTTAAAGATGAAAAATTGCATGTGCTAAATATTTAACAGTGCTATTAGGAATATCAAAGATTTTCTTAAAGACATTGTAGATTAAAATTTAAAACAGTTAATATTTAACTTTAAGACAAGTGAAGTAATTCACTTACACAAGGGTAATAAATGATTGATAAAATATATGTTCCAAATATTTAGACGATTGGCTTTCAATTGTATACAAGCATTAATTGATGATATAAAATGGTAAATATAGTTTCAATCGGCCATTTTTACTACTTTTTGATATGTTTTCTACTATTGTCTTAGATTTCAAATTAACAAAAATACCTATTTCATTCTGAAGAAACTTATTTTTAAATAACAAATATCTTGTAAAACTAACTATGTCAATGCATCCAACATTGTTGAACGAGAGGCTACTTATAACTCTGGTAAACAGTAGCACCAATTCAGTTTATCACTATGAATATATGTCAAAAAGTTTCCAATGAAACAAGCAATCCCAAAAATTAACTACATTTGTTTTGAACTTCTATATAAGCCATCTGTCACCAGACCTTTTTTCTTCAGCCAAAACCGGCTGCAATCTCTTTGGCCTTAAACATCAATCACAAAAATAGATGTGATTAAAATAAGCATCTTTCTACTGGGCTAACTATTTGAGAAGGCAGTTTCATCAATGTTGTGGGCAGCGCGTGTGCGGCAGCTGGGCGGGGCGCGGCAGCGGCACGTCGGCCGCGATGGCCGTGTGCACCACGATGGCGGGCTGCGTGGGCGTGGGCGCGTGCACCTCGTGGCTCTCGCCCGGCGCCAGGCTCGCCAGCGCCGCCAGCAGCTCGTGGTTCACCAGCGGCTCGCCCTCCTCGCGCGGCTCCCACCCCACCGGCGGGCTCGATGGCGGCGAGATCAGGAACTGCTTAAACGGCGCCGGCGGCTTCAGGTTCCTTAGAGACACAGGCGTCACTGGCTGCGCGAAGTAACAATTTATACACGAATCGTAGAACTGGTACTGATGAAGCTGTACGCGGGCATTGGCCGCCGCAAGTGGGCTATCGTAGTTCACACGCAAACGTCTAAAGCTACGAAGCCATTGAAATGTTATGTTATTCGAAAACGTACGGAACAAGTCCTCCATTTCTTTTTTCAATTTTTCATCAGCGAATATTTTGCTATGTATGTTTGTAACTATAACTGACTTTGGCAGATCGTCGAAATCGTCTACTTCATCTTGCGTGTCGCTCTCGTGATCGAAATTAGCAATATTGGGGTGAATATTAGGCATACCATCTTCAGCATTTATGTAAACATCGTCGTCTTGAAATGAGTCTTCGTCCTCTCTGTGAGCCATCGTTTCGCAGGTTACTAATTACGAAACATAAATATTTTTAAATTTAAATGCTAAAATAATTAATCTGAAGCCAAAGAACACTTATAAAGAACGAAAAACACTATCGATCGAAAATGAAGTTTTTGCGAGCAGAAACGATCCAAGCAAAACAGAAAAATGTTATTGACGTTTGTATTCGTATTGACGTCATGAATTGTCAGTGACGTCAATGTGAGAACTCCAACAGATTATAAAAATATGTTACTCTTAAAACCGATGAAATCCCGAAATCTTGTAACTCGAGATCTTTTCTGTCCAGATTTCTCGATTGTGTCATCTCTTCGACGTTAATTTAATCGATAGATTCGTCATCATCATTGTAAGCCTGTTATCGCCCACTGCTGACCAATAGGCCTCTCTTTTGGTATCGATAATGTATTTTCGTAGAAAATGTATATTATACTAAATCTTTCTAATCATTCAATCCCACATGATCATAACATAGAGTAAATCATACATATAAATCTGTGTTATAATTACCTACAACTTCATGGTTATAATATCTTAGCGCCCACAGATTTAAATTGTATCTACTCCGTAGGAGTAGATGATCTACTCATTCTACAGAAATAGAGGATGATATTCAAACAAGGCGTAGAAAGATAATCTGTGGTATTCGTAGAAAGAGATCTGTGACTGTGAATACTGTGATTGTATTATTAAAAAAAACATGTTCGTGGATTTACGGAGGTGATACATTCAGTTTTGTTGATTTTAATTTCACTGTTGTGGTTCCTTCCTATTCAGTTTCCATTCCTAACTCTGTAATTGTTCAATCACGACTTGACAAGTTTGGATTCTCGTATAAAACACAAGAAATGGCGGGCCTAGAGTCGATGGCAATGGTAGTCGAAGAGGTTAAGCCCACACCAGAGAAGCCGGTTGATAGAGAGAAGGTAAGAGCCAGCATAAAACTAATTTTGTATGAATTGTGTACATAGATAAGAAATGAAAAAAAAAAAATACGACTGAGAAACAAATGCAGTTTTAACCACATTCATGAAGCTTGTGTCTGTGTACCTATTTGTGTTATTTTAAATCAAATTATCATTTTCTTTACAGACATGCCCCCTTCTACTTCGAGTGTTTTGTTCGACTGGACGCCACAATTCCGCAGGTGACTACGGTAGAGGAAATGTGCCGCAGAATGAACTTCAGATATATACCTGGATGGATGCTACTTTGCGAGAACTCACTGGTCTCGTGAAAGAAGTGAACCCTGAGACCAGACGTAAGGGAACTTACTTCGACTTTGCGATTGTTTATCCAGACTTGAGGACACCTACTTACCGTATGAGAGAGATAGGTGTAACATGCTCGGGGCAGCGTGGAGGCGATGATAACAAGACATTATCACAGGTGAAATTCCAGATTGGACATTACTTGGACATCTCCATCACACCACCTAATAGGATGCCCCCGCCGATGAGGCGTCCACAGCCATACATGAACAACAGACCATATTAATAATATGTTATCTATAAAAGAGAAGTTCTAGTGTGTTGGAATGGTCATAAAAATAACTCTTTTTTGTGTGATTTAAGGAATATGAGTTACTAAGCCAATGAGTGCATATCTTTTCAAAATTTTCGCATCTATCAACCAATTGAAATATAAATGATATATCTCAGTGTAAGAAACAATAGTTCAGCAGGTTTGCAGGTTTCCTCCGTTCTTGCCTTATTGAGAACTGAGTTTTTAGGCTTGAACTTTATATCCAGTCTCCAGAGTCCAATATGAGGTTATAGAAAATCTGTTATATCACACTGAGATCTTGTTAGCTAGTATCTTATCTTATAGTTCACTAAATTTTATTGAGACACAAATTATGAAAGACACACTTTATCTTTAAAAAGTTTAAATTTTTGACCAAGGAAATGTCTATGCATCAGATAAGCTGTTTACACCATATATACCAGCAGCAAGCGAAACTACAGAAGTCAGCGACACTGGCCGAAGGTGGAACATGCCTAATCTGGAATAATTAGCACTCAAGGAGGGAGGAGGGATCTCACTGTAGAGATGCGCGACTGCGAATAATCTGACCAGTCGAATAATCTACAACTATTAATATACACATTCGACTTGAATATTAGTAATATACTAATGTTAATTATCAAATGTTGACTACTAATTAGTTACTAATGGCGTTTTGACTCGATTGTTAGCGAATCTTGTCAATGTCACGTGTTAGTTTCAAATGAATGAAATATGAATGAATTGTTCGCCGGACTCCCGCGCCGCTCCTTAGCGCCACCACCAGTCGAATTACGTCATTCACAGTTGTAAGTTACTAATTTTCGGAGATCATTCGAATGAGTCGAATGATTTGTATAGTCGAATAATTCGACTGGAATCATTCACAGTCTCTCACTGTTAATGTAATATAACTCATAATATAACTCACTGTTAGGTGCTTGATGACAGACTTTTCAAAGTTATTCAAAATATGTATATTTGTACTGATGTTATACATAGAAACTAATAAAATGTTATAGCCTTCTCATACTCAAAGGCAACAAAATATACAGTATTCTGTAATTAAGTATAATAATGACTATTGGGATCACTTAATGGTTCATTTGACATGTTTAATTGAGCACAACTATAACCCTTCTATAACTTAATTTCCCAACTATAACTTGGATCATTAAAATTGAGCACTTTTTATAGAAAAAAATACATTATTTCTTATATAGAAACCATATTCCATCTGTGTGCTAGGTTGGTTGATTAGTTTATGATTTGTGTTGCTTTAAAAATGTTAATTTTTACATCTACTTTAGTAAATAAAAGTATAATAGTGGGTAAAATATTATATAGGAATAAAAGCAATTTGATAAAAATTTTAGTCTTTATTTTCACATTTCAATGCATTTAAAGGCTTATGATGTGACCAACTGAAGTCAGCAAAATGTTACATCTGCGATAACACTAATGTGACTACTATACTGTACTTACAAAATAGATTTTCCTAAAATAAATTATAATAAGTACTTAACCACTAGTGATTGGTAGGTGATCTAAATGGCCTCTTAGATTTTTTGCCCATATTGGCGAGATCGACCGTAATTCCGTTAGGTAGAACTGCTTTGTTCTCCTGGTAGTCTATGAAACCTTTATCACTCTGTGACTCCTTGTTCTTATCGCAGGGGATGCCGGTCTCGTAGTTGTATTCGCGCTTTAGACCGTCGGGGTCGACGTACCCGTACTTGCCGCGCGTCACGCAGTCCACTCCGATGGTCTCCTCCTTGAAGGATCCGTCGTCGTTTTCGAAGCCCCACGTGATGCTACCGTCGGGGTTCTCGTCTGTGTACTTGCGAATGATTTGCGCAACAGGCTTCTTGTCCCTGTTGTGCGATGGCACATATTTTTGTTGAGGTGCGCTCTTGATGGGGGCGCGGTTGACGGGCTCCTGCGGGGGCCGCGAGTATCGCACCGGTTGGATGTTCACCTCCTCTTCTTCCACGAAAGGTTTAGGCTCGGGTCTGAAGGAAGGTCGCTGAGGCCTGCTGGACAGCGGCTGCAGTCTCACCGGCTGCGGCTTGGGTTGCTCCACTTTGATCGGAGCGAAAGCTTGCGGGGGCAGCGGTCTGTAGGGCGTCGGTCTGGGCTCCAGCCTCGGCGCCGTAGGGGTGGTTTGTGGGAAAGGCGACGAATTAAAAACACTTGGGGGCTTCGGCTGCGAAGTAGTGGTGATGTCGAAGAAGTCGTTCTGGGGCTCAGAAGTCGAAAAAAAGTTAGGGGAGAACGCTGTCGGCGTGTTGATTTCTACGTCATCTTCCGGTTCCTCGGTGACGGGCTTGGCCGGCTCGTCCAGCGACTGCAGGTTGGGTCGCGGCGCCGCGTCCACGGACTTGAAGGAGGGCCGGCCGAGGCCGGGGCGCCGGAGCCTCGTCACGGCGAGAGGCGCACCCTGCAGCCTGCCCTGCCGGAACCCGCCCTGGCGCCCACCACCCACTTGGATCGCACCGGGGATCTGCAATCTCGGCGGCGCAGGGCCGTCGCTGTACTGCGCATAAGCTGTGACTGCGCACAGCATACATATCTGAAATAGAATAAAATACCTTGTAAGTGTATGTGCAAGAAATATCTAGATAGTTATACCTACAGATAGATACATACTCGTAATTATTCACTACAAGCAAATTTGTCAATAAACAGAAATATTACCTTTAGAATATTTCTACTATCGAATCGAGTTATTAAAGGTCGTAAAGTTAAGCTCAATTTCATTGACGGAATGTCTGCGCTCGCGCAACGAGCGGGCTCGGCTTACTTTCCAGTAGACCTTGCTCGCCAGTAGGTACCTACGTCTGCATAACACCTGACTTATAATCGAGTTGATAGTATCGCGACACGCCTTACCCTCGCTGTTTTGTTCCAGCATTGCATCACGTACACAATTAAATAACAAACGCTCAAGTTCTTGGCCCACTATTAGATGACAAGTATACACTCAATTACAATGATACGTTTGGAGTTACTTATTCTGCTTTTCATTTTGATGCTTACATTGTTTTAGAAGCGACTACTAAAGTCAATTAATTGTGATATTTTACGCTCAGCTGCAATATTTTACGCCATATTTCATAAAAATATATACGTACACCATTACCCTACCATGTCTTATCTGATTCTTGCTTAAAACACAGAGGTTGGTATTTCGTAAAATATAGTTTCACAAACGCACCGTTTATGCAAAAGTGGTTAATTGTTTAAATAGTAGCAAGGTACCTATTTAGATCTAGTTTAACTGTTTGCTTTCATCACTGGTGGGGAAACTACATTATCAAGGTATGCACTATTCAAACTCGTAAAGAATTATTGAAGGACAAAAATAAAATTATATTCAGACTAACAATTATGCAAGTTAAATTTAATGCAGTAGTTGATTATTAGATGGATAGGTCAATTAGGTATTTCATTTTACAACCATGGCTTAAGTTTGTGTAGTAGTATTTTTAAATATATTTAATTATTAGTAGATAAGTAGCTAAGAACAATACTAATAATTACTAGGCAAGACAATAATAAGTAGTGTGTGTGTGTGTCCGAGTGTTTAACTAAATATATAACTTGTGAAATATATTTTGTGATTTGTGATAGTTTTGATTATCATGTATTAGATTCGAAGAAAATTTATAAAACTGGATGAAATTTACTCATAATCATAATTATTCATAAAAATATATTAACTTATTTCTAGGTTTGTATCAGTTTAAAGTTTTGATTTTCTTTTAAAACACTTAGATATTTTACTAGCTCGAATTAAAATTAATGCGCTTGTTATATATTAAGGTGTATTCTTAATACATGTATCAGCTATAACATTTTAATATTATGTTTGGGTACATACATGATTACTGAAAAGATAGACATAAGCTCAAATAATATTAAAATAAAACTGATCATTGGCAGGTATTGGCAAATACTTAGTTCATTTATGCCACCTGCATTAAACGTATGTTCTTAATTTAATTGTGTTCAGTGTTACGCCACAAGTTGTAAGGTATGAATAAACCTATAAGGTATTGATCAGTTACACAAGTAACAGCCTACTTTGACAATTAAGAAACAGTTCGGCTTACTGGCACCGCAGTTCGCTCGCAGCCATTGTCGTAACCATGCCAATCTTTATACATATCTATTCATAATTTCCTCGTAAATATACAATTCAACTTAATTTCCTCTAACTTATGTAGATAAATAAGTCCTATTTTAAGGAGCCAAACGTATTTACACAACACTGGCGCTGGTTATTCTATTGACACTGATTTTCCCAAAGGGTATCAACAGGACCCTGGAACTAAGACTTCGTTGTGCGTCTGTCAGTACCAGTATCTCATTTTTATTAGTATCTTTCTTGTTTATTTAATTTACCATGAGAAGTTAACAGTCGAAAAGGTAGATAATTTATTTTACCTTTATCTATTTTTTCTGTAGAGTTGCTAATTTACGAGATAAAGGCTGGTAACCCCACTAACTTGAACTTAAGCTTATAACTAGCTCCGCCCCATTGTTAACAACGATAATTAAACATTACTACAAATTATTAATATAACTTTTCAATGAGTTAATATGAAAAATAATCAAATTAGAAAGTTTTAATAAGACGTCTATTAATATTATAAAACCTCAATTTCAATTAAATGTTTGCATTAATAATATTTGATGGATTTTAATCGGCTACGTATGATTATATGTTTATACACCGAGCAAGGCATATATCACAAATTTAGTTAAACATCTTAAGAATTATATTAATTACCCTACTTATATTTATAGCCATATTAATTATGTTGTTCATTTGCATACGCTACGATATATTACTTAATTCAGTTAACGCGATTAATGAATATTTCGTTCTACATGATAATGAGCAATTTTAATACTAATACCACTTTTTCCAGATCAGATTTTATAATGGTGTTGTGTTGTAACTGGCCTTTGTTTTTGTTTGTAAACGGGTAAACGCAAGGACTTGGAAAGTTTATTGAACTTCTATTGTTGCGTGCACGCAATTTATGGACATTGCATGTGAAGGACACAATGCTATCGCGTAATTACATCTATGAATCATGACGACTACGAATCATCTATGAATTCTTGTGCGACTGTGGTATTTAGTATTGTTGGGGGTCGTTTGATTAGTAACATTTATCACGGCTGTCGTTAATGAAAAATTTAGTTATGAAATAATAGTTGTTGTAAATGCATAGAATGATAACGTCTTACATCGGCTCATTCCCTTCTTTAAGGCGCTATTGCATCGAGTTCAAGCGCGCCATAAGAGCAAATAATTGTAAGCTCTAACAGTTCTAGAATATATCATTACCTCCCAAAAAAGTAACATCTTTTTTAATTTCCGAATTTCTTTCAACACATTCAAAAAGCACAACATTAAAAAAATCAAGTGAATGTTACATACTCTTACTACTTTTAACACTGATTAAAGATAATAAAACTAGACAGGATTTTATAGGTATTTTCAAAATATGCTATTTTGCTTCCTTAAGTTTAAAATTGACTTGCCAATACTTCCAACACTAAGTTTTTATATAAAGCCGCTTTTCAAACTCTGCGAAAATACCATAAATTGCATCAGATGATGTGGAATGCCGGTGAGGTTAGGGCGGGTGCGAGATCTGAAAGTGCTAAGGCCGCCCGGCATTTTGCTTCCGCCAGTCAAGGTTGGCGCGCCGACGTATCATAGACTCGATAAGTAATGCACTTACGGATAATCACATACAGTACGTATTTATACATTCACGAACTCGTTTGTCAACTTTTCGTAGATAAGGAAACATATGCAGTCTCGCGTCGATTGCTATATTTTGATATTTGCACAAACATCGCATAAAAGCTCCAAAATCTAATGCTTTTTGCTATATTTTGAAGCGGGTTGTGGGTATTTGCACAAACGTCTCATAAAAGCTCCAAAATCGTATGCTTTAACAGCAGCCAAAGCTATATGTGAATTATTATTGTAACGACCAAGACATTGAGTGAAGACAATGCATCTAAAGATAATTAGGTGAAAATTTTAGTAGGTAACATCTCATGCTCGAGTCTTAAAAAGTAGTATATTTGCAATGTCTAGTTTGGATAAAATCTGTAACTCATATGAGTGTTCAAATGGGATTACGTAAATAAATGCGTAAGCAATGTTAAAATAACGTCCTTGACTTGTGTCGAAGGAAGTAATGGTGAAACAAATAACTGTACTATAAGTAATAATACGTTTAAAAAAACTGGCGAACGATTATAATAAAAAAATTGAAATGTGACTTTATTTTAAAAATACTGAACCTTTTTCGATAAAATTTAAATTGGACCATTTGGGGATTCTATTTTTTCTATGAAAAATCCAAATCGATTTATAAATGACAGAGTTACAAACACAAAAAGTAGAATTGAGAAACTTCTCAACCTTTGAATTCGTCTCAAAAAAGTTAGTTTATCTACGAGTAGTGATGACAATAAGTAAAGCATACGCCTCTGCCATAACTTGCTAATGTGTAGTATGTTAGCACATTTTGAAACAATTAAAACGTCACGTGGTCACGGCTCTGTATTTTCGTTACACATTATACGTAAACATGCGAGAGTAATTTACCAGCCCGTTATAACATTATCTAATTGTAAACAGCGTTACCTATTAGCTATTACTAGCTGCAAACATGCCATGTCAGACAAAAGAGAAATGCAGTTTTAATACGAAGTAAATAGATAGATAGATAATTCTTTATTGGACACAAATTTAAACTAAAATTAACGGCAAAATAAGAACTAAGAACAAAAAATAGTGTGCCACAATAGACGGTCTTATCGCTTAAAGCGATCTCTTCCAGGCAACCTTTGGATGGAAAGGAGTTAATAAAGACTAAAAAAAATTTGATAAGCATAATATAAAAAAATGGTTGCCTGTAAAGTCGGTTTTACGGGCGAAGATTTTACGTGACAACGTCTCACCGATCATAGTTGAGTGGGAGAGAGACGCAAGGCATTCGGCGGGCCTCTCTCTCGTTCGGTGACTCATCGTAACGTTACCGGGCGTTACACTTTTTCATAAGTGACTCCCAGCCGCAAGCTAATTTAAGACGTTGTCACGTCAATAATATTTGGTACTTAATATCGAATACGACAAGTTAAGTGACAAGAAAGCAGATTATAAAAAAAAACTGAAAAATAAAACTTTATTTAGGTTTTAAAATGTTATCTTACGACATATACGGTTCTTTACAAATTTACCCACTAAAATATAGACTTTATTAACATCAATTGGATCTTAATCTTGTTCTATACAAAAGATTGTGAACGTGTGTCATATTTACTCTTATTAATTTAATTTTTCTTACACAGAGAGAGATCTATTTTTATATATTAACATCATGAAACATCATCAGTTATTTTTTATATAAATACATGTTCACTCAGACATTAAAGTTAGACGCTTTAATTTTAAAAGTTTTTTTAACTTGCAATGCACTCCTATGTTTATATATTCGGGTAAAATCTTGCATTTAAAATTAATAATATCTTAATTTTTGTAATAGTTCGTATTAGTTTTTTTCGGTGATAATACAGTATTATGGTAACCATGGAGGTGTTCTAATGATATGAGTCGAAACACGGCCATAGAAATTTCCTGAACTGTACGAAATTAACTCATCGAGTTTGGGCTCTTTTGTTTTGTTTTTGTGAATTCTTTGGTGATTGATACTCGACATCCAGGGCCTGGTCGTCATCAGGTGACCATAATAATCAAAAATTAAACATGATAAACGCATCATGGGCTCGTTTAACGTGTTTGGTGAAACAGTGACAGTGGTCATCCTTATACTCATAAAAACTTTGTTATAAAGAGATTTTAAAAATGTATACTTAATATTTATTACCAGTGAAAGAATTTCGTAGAACATCTAACATGGTCCATATTAAGCAGCAGGCAGAGCCTCTACGTATATATTTTAAGCATATTTTTGTGTAATAAACATTTTTGTATTTTGTATTTTGTATTAATGACATAGGTACCTATGTACATATACGCATGGAGGCGTAGCATGTTATGTTAGATGGTTTACTTATACGAATAAAATATTAAAGAGTTTATAAGGATAATATTGTACAAAATTAGATTATAATAATTGATAAGTGTCATTAAAAACATATCACGAGCAGACGTATTCGTAGCACTTCGTGGTCGGTCCTCAAAAGACATCAACGCGTACCGCGCTGTAGAAACACGCCTAGGATTTTAAGACTGTGTTCAGTTCATTGTCTATTTTCAAATATCTATACCAATATTACAAAGGGGAAGTTTGATTGTTTGTTTGTTTGACGTGAAAATAGGCTCCGAAACTATTGGACCGATTTGAAAAATTATTTCACTCGTTGGTAAGCTATATTATCCCCGAGTAACATAGGCTACAGTTTGTTTCTCTTTGCAAGTTTAAGATTATTTTAGAATCCGTGCGAAGCCGGGACAGTATACTAGTTTTCAAATATAGAGCCTAGCGCACATGTAGCAGTACTTGATTCTCATAACAACCGCGATAATTTATATCTGTCGTTACTGACACTTCAGACTCCTACTATTCAATAAATTAATTTGTAATTAGACGGATTAAACTCCTTAGTTATTTAGTTCCTAATCTCTTTCATTTAATATTTATTTTATTAGTGTATAGAAGTTTTGATCTAAACTTTTGCAAAGAAATAGACAGAGCTTATGTTATTTCGAGTAGGTTGATATACGAGTATTTATTGTATAGTTAAATTGCTAGCTGTAGCAAACCAGCTCGATTCGATCTACTACGCAACTGACTTATACCTAACTATAAAGTCCGAGTGCTTTTGGTACAAACTTCTGCGTAACAAGTTACCGATGTTAATTTGAAACGGTAATACTCGTAAAAGCAATGACATTATTTAAAACACGTGCGAATGAAATTCCAAATGCATGTCACAATATTAAAATAACTTAATTTAAATAAGTATTGATTCGGAGTAATTAAGAGTTGCAAGTAATTTGAGTTATACTTTTACTTGCATTACTGATTTTAGTCTTTTAAATGTTCTAATAATATACTTATATGTATGTTTTTATGTCTCTACCAGTCTCTATTTAGTCAGACAAAGTTAGTCATACACATTGATAGACAAATATATCGCTTACGAAGTATATGGTTTTTGTACTTGCGGATACGATCAGTTAAGCTATGTACCTTTACCATTCAGTGGTCTAGTTATTATCCAATATTGACCAAACATAAATACTACAAGTGACATTTGATTTAATGGTTTAATCGGGATTTAGTCACAGTTTATACTGTAGTTGTAATATTATTTAGGCCACTTCTAATGTACCTGCTTACGTGAATTTTTATACAACGACAAAACAACTACAATATTCTGGTACGAGTATAAATGATTTATGTCTTTACAGTACATTACAAAGTCTATTGCAAAATTTTGTTGATGACTCAGGCCTCAAAATTATATCAAACTGAGCTCTAGTAGTATACTTTAGTGTTATGTATAGGTGGAACAGGACAAGTTACATGTAGCCCTCGAGTAATATCTGCGAGTTCCAACAGCGTAACTAGTTGCGCTCGTAAGACCCGCGTGCTTTACGTAACTCTCCTATTAATATGACAGCGGGGTGTTTGCCGAATTGTCCGCGACTCTATGCTCAATCTGTTCCGCTTTGCTAATCATAAAGGGCGTGTTGTAAGTTACGGAGACACACGTTGGACTAAAACCTGTCATGAGCTCGATCTCAAGGTTGCAATCGATACCTACCATTTGTCTTATCGACCTCAATACTATATATCAGTTATTTTATTACACTTATTACCGCGTGTTCATTGAAACGCAACTCTGAGCTTGTCCGGCTCGGTACCAATAAGTCGATTTATATTCACGTTCATACCTCATTTACGTACCAAAGTCGACTTTCACGACACTATGTCCTTAAAATATTTCATGTTCACTTTTTGTGCAACAAGCAAGCTTGGTATTCAAAGCGATCTCGTTAGAGATAAGAATGATTTTGATTTGTGAGCATAATTTATACAGCTCTAATGTTAAATGCATTTATTTGTTGCACGATCTTTTTAAGAATGTGAATGTTAATAAAATTTTCAATGATGTATTTAAAATTATTTTCAAAAATGAGGAAGCATTTTGTAAGCAAGCGGCCTCGAAGGGCAGCTGACGTCACAGTACTCACCAATAATATACGCATGATGTCCTGCGGGCGCACGTCACTACCAAACCGCGTACCACAAAGAAATAAAGGAAACGCCTCCCGCGCAAGCTATATGAGGTCGCCCACTCTCGCCCTGCTCGAGACGCGACTACCATACCTTATTGCAAGGTGACCAACTGCGATCGCATGCGGCGCCCGCGCCGGCCCGTGCCGCTGCACCACCACGCAAATCGGCGGCGGTCGCGCCCGACACACATATACCGCTAAACGGGCTAATTAAATAAATTTGGCTGTTTAGATTTAAATATTCAAATATCGAAGCTAATTATTCAATTGTTATTTATTGGTTACAAAAACTGCATGGTGAAAATCGATTTTGGTAATTAAGTTTATGTAGGTATATAACGAGGCTTCTATCTATCTATCTAGAGTCAAAACTATGTTCGTACCAAATTTCGTCGAAATCAGTTCAGCCGTTTCAGCGTGAAGAAGTAACAAACTTACACATACACACACGCAATCTCGCATTTATAATATTTGTTTATTCTTAAAAATGTTTAAGTACATCGCGTTCAACTCTGTTCAAAAGTTTTGAAGCAGTGCTAGAAGTAAATTTTCAACTGAGCACTTATTTTTTTCTTTACCAATTTCGACAACGCTCCTGATTATATGTACTCCACCCGTAAAAACCACGTGCAAATCCGTTGAGTACTTTCGAAGTTATAACGTACCAGTCAGACGGACAAAAAATCTAATTATTTTTTTATTTCTGTTACTCTTCCTCAAATCTGATAGGGTTTAACGTACACTCGATTTTTACTGATTTATTACATATATATAAGTTTTTATAAATAAAAATTTAGATTGTATACCAACGTTACAGTTAAGAACTAAAAATAACAAGATAGCAATGTTAATTCGTGCGTTCCAAATCAATCAATCAAATTATGTGAATGCATTTTATTACCACATCTCTGGTAATTAAAAGATGTGTGTGTATGTAGATAACTTTTATGCCTTTTTTAAGTTATTTAAAATCATTATATATTTCTGATGCGCAAGAGAGATTTTTGTGATTAAAACCGAATATTTGAATAAAATTTTTACTCTTAAAATTGTTATTGTTTGCTTAGTTGCTAATTTATAATCTCATCATTTCTGACTTTTTTCAGATACTCTCCAGATTCTGATACTCTTTTCATTTGTTTTGTATCAATCGAAACGTGTATACCATCATGTAGTACCTAATGTCTCGTGACTTTTAAACTTTCGTTGGCAATGCTCTTTGAATCTAACCGTGCAGAAAAGCCTAATAAACATGTAATAAATGTTGCTAACGTTAACATATCGCGATTGCAATTGGGTTTGCGTAGTTAACCTTCAATAACTTTATGAAGCTTCTATAAAACAATATTTTTTACATGGCTAGCAATTGTTTCTTTTATTTAATCATGCCAGCTACCGTAGTGCAATGGCAATAAATTTATTATTGTTTCATTAGCATTAAATAGTACAAAAACTATTTTAATGCTTAATATTTTATGGTATTATGTTTAAAAATATTTAAGTAACTTACAAGTAAAAGACCCCTAAACAATGCCAATGTTCTGTTACATAAGAAGAACAAAAGTCGTCGTTTCACGTCAATCCGCCATCGATCGACCGAAAGCGAGTGAGCCAACGATTTTGCCATCGTAGGATATGTCGGCAGCGGCAGGATAATGCATTTAGGCGGTTACCTCACCGCGGCCGTAGTCCGCTCACGAACGCTGGAAAGTGTAGCAGCATCACAACGAGTGAGAGTTACCTCAGACAGACTACACTGAGTACTAGGCCACGCACTTACTGTCACTACCCAGTCTATACATATTAGATAAATATATGAACACTATATTGAAACAATCACAATGGCTAAAACAAAAGAATCATTCGAAGAACTTAAAAGCTAGTAAGGAATCTCTTCCAGGGAAATATTTTTATGATACAAACCAACAAAAGAATAACGAGATGTAATAATATTCGTTTAAATAAATACGAATGAATCGGGTGCCCAGAATGCTGGCCAGAAACTAAGCGTTGCCATCCAACGTAGCAATACTGCTAGCATTTTGGGCATCTTTTCCTCCACTTCTGGTCTTTTTTAGGTTAAATTGGTTAATGTTATGTGTATGTATTTTTATGTTTTAAATAAATATTTTCACTCGATACGAACAAGTACAGATCAACATATATACCTAGATAAATATCCGAATATCGCCAGAAGCTCAAATGGTTACCTATTCGTCTTCGCCGCAACTCTCACATCCTTGCTGTCCTCTATAAAATCTTATTTATTCCAACAACTCCTATCTACTTTAAGAAAGGTTTACGTTTGTCACCGCTACACATTCTGTTTTTTTACGTTCTTCCCGTTTACTTCAATTAAAACATCCTGACTGCTCTCATAATAATTCTTACTATCATGTTTCTTACACTATAAAAGCCCTTCAGCTATGGAACGCATTGCCCCTGTCTGTAAGGCAGGCTAAATCTCTTCCTATTTTTCAGAAGTTGGTATATTTGCACTACTTGTCCTCATTTTAAATGTATTTGTGTATACTGTCCGTACGTATTGTACGTACTGTTATTTATTTCTCTTCTAAACTTGTATGTAAGTAGGTTTGGTTTATTCTTTTTTTTTTGTTTATTTTTGTATTTGTTTGGTACACCTCCCATTATGTTAATTGTTTTTTTCCATACAAAGGTTGCCTGGAAGAAATTGCTATAAGTGATAAGGTCGCCTATTGTGCAACAAAATTGCTGGAACTGTGTTTTTTTCTCACTTATTGTTTTTGTTTGTTTTTGGTGTACAATAAAGGATTCTTGTATTGTATTGTATTGTAAATATATGCTTATATACACACATACATATATACCCATTATACACACATAATGCATAATTCAATATTATCAAAAAAATATGATAGAAATTAAACTACAAACTCCTAACTTTAATCGTAGTATTGTTTGTTTTTCTTCATGTAGAAATTTAAAAAGGGTTGCTTAAATAGTTTTGACATGTAAAATTAATGGATGAATAATGATTTGAATAGCATATTTTAGGCGAGCTAGACTAGACGGGGTAGTGGTCGTGTTAGAAAAATTAAAAAAACAAATAACAGTTGTGACAAAAAGACACTAATGTGAACAACAGTGAGCATTTTCTTATGGGCTAACTAAATGCATCGACAAAGCAAAGCAAAAAAGTGTGTAAAGATTTTAGTGAATGGATATATTATATTGTTAAACCATGATGAAATAACAGAAATTGACGGTGAAAATTTAGGTTTTTTTCCAATCGGTCCAGTAGTTTCGGAGCCTAGTCGCATCAAACAAACAAATAAACATTCAAACTTTTGCTCATTATAATATTAATAGACCACTGCCATAGAGACTAAGGCTACTATGTTTATACCACGAGCAATAATTAATTGTAATTTCTTACGAGATTACTTTAAAAGAAAGCTTGTACCAACACACCTCACAGATGTGGTTCATTCCCCGCAAACTTGATACGATTTTCCGACGTATCCGGTTATTTATAAGCGAAATGATTTATTGGCTGACACATGTCACTAGCACAAATCGGATGTGAATGGACGTTTACGTTCGTATATTCCTATCTGACCGGGTATATCATAGATTTATTCTATAAAAGTAAAAAAAGCAGGTCTCGAGTTGCCAGAATTTCAATTATTTTAATTCGTGTTGTATATGCCTATTTTTAAAATCGTTAAACTTAAAAATGTATTTGTTTCATGTGGTTTTATATCCTTCCGTTCTTTAGTAAGTAAATAAATTATCACCAATGACTGGTGAGCAAAAATGGTGGTGAGATTAGCATAGATTTGTCAAATTACTTCAATAAAAACATTAGTGGTAATTAAATCACTTTCACATTTCTAGCCAAGTTCTTGATTACTATTCAGGTACCATTTTGCGTAATAAATAATATTTTCTCCATAGTTATTGGCTGGTAGTCTAGCGCGGTCCGTTACCTGTCCTGTATCGCCTTTTTCACCGGCTCGTTTCGGATGCGACACGTAGGCCGCGGGCCGACAATAGGACATGTTACCCGGTCATATTCAGCTCCACCTCAATATGCATTCGTGTCAGGAGTGTCACGGGTCAATGGCCGGGAGGATTGCTACCACTTGAGCTACGCAGGAGTTGGTATCGAAAAATGCAAGGTTAACCATAGCTTAATATGTTTGATGCGCTCTAATTTTCGATGAAAATCTCTCTTATGTCTTTTTATTAATTGGCTCCACAAATATACGCAAAATATAGATCCCCAAATCAGAGATCGATTCATTCAGAATTGTCTTTTCTCCAGTCTGTTACCGCGATTGCGCCGATTCACGCCTGCTGCAACCTACGAGGAAAAATGTTACGATACAGTTCATTGTAGTGTCGAACCGTTCATAATGAGTAGGGTATGATGTAGTAAATATTATGTGAGTCACGTCTGTGCGGCGCGACGAACTCCACAGTTACACTCGTTTTGTAACTAAATGTACCAAGGGAATGCAACGCCCTAGACGAGGTTAGGAGTCAACGCTCCGACGTCACGCCTTATTGAAGTTTTGTAGATGGTCTGATTTGACACAGGTGTCTTCACGCCGCACAGAGACGTTACTACATCTATTTGTCTTTACTAACATCCTGGATCGGGAACTTAGATCAATATATAACAAATTTTATGTACACGGAGAACTTTAAAAGATGTACGACCAAATTAATCAGAAATGCCTGTCACAAGTCATCATATATCAAAACTACACGATTCATTAATCATCTATGCTGTAGGTACACATATTGTTTTTTCTTGAACCGAAAGTGAAAACCTACACAAATACGTTTTCTTCGCTTTTTTTTATTTCTTGATCATTGAAGAAAGATGCGTAACAGTTTTATTAAATAAGCTAACTTAGAAATTAGAATGCTCGATCTTTTATGTACGTAATCACTTGAATTCATAATCACGCATTTAACGCTAGTGTGTGAACAGAAACGCAGGCGCATTACAAAATAATAATTAGTTTATTTCCAGTTAATTCGTTTACAAGTCCTGTTTATATATTACTTAATTTAAAAAACTATTTGACACAAGTTGACGAGAGAATGCGATACACTGGTATGTTAAAACATGAAATAATTTTATCTTACTTTTACAAGCACTTATGTAGGGAAATCATTGAAGGCGAAGACAAGGGCAAAATCTTGAAATTATGTTTTTTTTTATTGTAAATCATTAACGGTAAAACATATTGGAAAATAGTTAAAAGACTGTCTAAACAACTATGTTTATTTTGGTACAAATTCAAGTTATGAATTAAAAATAAAACTTGTTCAAAAATCTAAAATACCTTTTTTGAACCTGTTTTTTTTTCATATTGACAAATCTGATTGGTACCACAAGATTTATAAATATTTTTAGGTGTTTTTTTTTGACGTTCTTTATGCTATTTTAACCTTTGTGACTTAAACTGCAAATATCATCGCCTTAGGACATATCTGTATTGCTCTTTACCAAATTAGAACTCGACTTTGACACTGTCGTGATAAAATAAATAGAGCTCAGAATGAAAAATATAAATAAATGTAAGAAAAGATCCCTTTTGGAAATAAGTAAGTCATCGAGCCCTTCTTTATATTTTAGTATTCCATGACCAAAGGGACACCGACACACAGGGTACCAACTATTACTTGTGTGTCCGTTTGTCGCAACAATTATTCGCACATGATTATTGAAAAAAAAGAAGAAAAAATGAAAGAAAATTATTTATTTTCTTTCTTTCATTAGTTGTTGTTGCGTTGTATACAAATAAAAACTGAAAAAAATATGTAATTTAACCTCCCGCAAATACTCCTCGTATCATTCAACTAAAGAAGATATTGGCAGTTATTCTTTATATTGTAACAATAACTAGTAGACTCTCGAAATATTCGCAAAATGTTAAGTTACATATTTTTTTATAAATAAAATGGTACGAAAGGCTTCATGCTCAACTTCGACTCTCACTTGTCCAGTTATTTTTAACTTACTGGTAACTTTATTGGAAGATAATAATCATAAAAAAACATATGTATGTTGCAGGCCAAACTGCTGCTGATTTTAGGACAAACGAATTTATCCTAAGGGCGAAAATCATATTATATTGGTAAAATTATCATAGACTAGGGCAAACCAGTTTATTCTGAATTTTACTTCATATTAGGCTACGCCCGTTCAGCCTAGGAAAAACTAGTATGTACCATAGGACGGTCTAGTTAAGCCTAGCCTGTACCAGTTTGTCCTATATCGCTCTTAGAATAAACTAGGTAGCCTGGTCAAGGCAAAAATAGTTTATCCTGAAATTGGGTTTAGCCTGCAATATATAGGTACACTAAGATATATATTTACAATTAGTTTATAAATTATTAAGTGTATCGTATTATCTCGTTTACTCGAAGTAAGGTATACTTTCACACACATAAGAAAATTCGTAGTTACAAACGGTAGATAAGTACAGAAGCCAATTATTCGAAGATAATTCGAAATGACAGCTTTGTGTTACTAGAATAACTACTTAAATTATTGAATGGAGGTACTTACCTATTATAAATAATTAAATACTAAATATAACTAATCGAATGGTAACACAGGTACATATCTTATAAAGTAAATTTATAACTAGTCCCTTAATAACTACTGTACAGAACGTAACAAAAGTATATAAGGATGCTTCTCTACCTTTACAAAAATGATTATTGAGTAGAACACTATAATTCGAATGTTATAATAATGTTTATGTCGAAATAAACACGACGCGTCTGTGCATTAATTGACCAAATATTCGTTCATCTGGCCATTTTTCTGTTGGTTCGTACGATCGGAAATTGATACTTTTTCACGTAGAGACCGTTTGTTTTGAATATATAATGACTATTATAATATAGAATGAAATTTGATTTAACGGTTCTACTAATTAGTAAACAATTTTATAATCGCCTTTTTTATTGAGGATTTGTCTTTAATAGCAGGATTTACAGGTTACAGGGCGCATAGATAAGTCTACTATATCATTCTATATGTACTGGTAATTTCGGCCTAACAATTTGATAATTCCTATGTTGTACCAATATGAACATAATTGATCAGTTAAATAGGTACTATTAACATATATTTATAATTTTGTACAAATGTATTGTAAAAAAGGTCACTAATCGGTTAATAGAACTACTGTCAAATATTAGCTTCCAATAACTGCAATCCTTTTAGAATTTATTTTAGTATTCATTTAACTCTATCCGTAATTTATTTTTTCTGAGATTATTATTTTACCTTAAAAATAGATGCTATTCAACTAATTTATCACTATACAAAAATAAACTCGCTCCGCCACTGAACACTCCTGTAATTACATCAACTACTCTCTGTCAGTGACTTTTTGGTCCTTTCGAAAAAAAAAATTGTTTGTACACAATTTTTCATGAAGAGTTTTTTTGCATACGAAATAATTCACTTTTTTCGCTTTGCTGCAAACACCAAAGAAGGTTTTATAGATTCCACTTTAAATTGTTTGTGTCACTCGAACTAGTGCCCTCTATCGGTGGCGACCGTAAATGTGCCATTGCAAGGCGACGCGCTGTCGAACGAAGGCCTGTAACAAGTGAAAGAATATTAGTATTGTGTTGTGTACTAGAAAATCTAGAGGGCGTTACACACCCTATAATTGTAATTGAGGGCTAGGTTTGTACAATCAAAACTTATGTACTAAACTCTGGCATAATATAATGTGTATCAAAATACATAAGCATATAAAGTGTTTAATATTAATATTTAACTTATTATGGTGAAATAATAAAATAGTAAATTTGATTCAAGATTCAACACAGAGAGAAGATGCAATCTGAAGGGTTCAGAAGACTCAGATATCGAGGAGCTGGTCGCCGAACATGCCCAATGACTTCGATGTATGGACCATCTCGAAATAATGGTACAGGATCACAATGTCAGAGCAGCGTATATCGTAACTTTTCGTGGCCGCCGCCCCGTCGCGTCGGCCGGCCCAGATACTGCTGGAAGGACACCTTAGTGTCAGACCTGCAGGAGCTAAGGATTGCGGACTAACAAGAGACGTGAGATAGAAAAGGAAGGCATTTTCTTTTGAGGCACACTATGGGTCACTACGCCAGAAGAGTAAGTAAGTATGTAAGTAAAATATATAACGCAATCCAAATGTCTGTGTTAGAGCACTTACATTTTCCCCTGAGGCGCGGGTCTGTTATTCTCCTGTCTGGAAGTCTCAGGAAGCACGAGTATGATGGCGCCGCCTATGAACGCCAGCGCCGCGATGGTCACCATCGGAAGGTGGTCGTTGATTAGCGCCTGGAAACGAGTAGAAAATAAATATAATGTAGATAACCTGTATATAATAAAAGACGGTAAGGAAAGAAGGCAAAAAAGTCTAGAACAAATGAATAACTATAAATGAGTAGGTAAAGAAATATAAATAGTTATGGCACATCACTTCTTCGTAATTAAATTTATATTAGAAAGTAAAAGTTAAATACATTTTTTAACTTAAATAAAGTTGACTAGGATCCCCAAAATCAAACAAGGGGATAGGATGATAAAAAAACTACGTTAGGTGGCTATTCTAATGCGGGACTTTTTTGTCAAAATTGTGGATAAGGTTAAATAAGGTCAAGCTTCTATTTCACTAATATTGATGCTACGGATATGTGTTTTGGGTCAATATGCAAAAAGTCTTCCTGTTTAAGCATTTCTTACACTCACACCGCTAAAATGTAGTTTAAATAATAAATCTGTGTCAGGATTACTAGAGAAAAAAAGCTAAAAAGAACGTCACGTGATTAATGGATGGTTTAGTATAGTTTTGTTTTAACCTCAGACCCAAACTAGAATGATGATATTTGAACAAGGTTAATTCACAAAGTTAACCACAATTTCTTTGAAAGTGTCTACCAGTAATACTCGATTTGATCGGAGAAACTACCCGTAAACTATAAAACACAATTTTTGATAAAAATTACCCAACAGCTATGTATAATGACTTCTATTATGATGTAGATCTTACATGATGTAATCTAGTAGAAGTTACAAGTTAGGTAGTAACTAATTTAAATTATAATAAATTATCTATGCATTCAGCAAAATTTAGCATTAGCATATTTTAGTTACGGATCGTTAAATTTTTAAAATTATTATTCTCGTGTAATTTGTGGAAACCCCAAAATGCTAAAAACATCAATGTTAAATAATAGATAACCATTTGTTTGTAACAAAACGAACAGAAAATTAATTAACTTTTGAGTCATTTATGTTTTACATGGAAGCAAGCTATTAATAGTTTTAAATTAATAGTTACATAAGTAAGACAAAAAACGCTTCTTAACTTACCAGTTTCCATAAATACGGAATGCAAATGAGCGCTAATCCTGCTGATATTTGACTGGCACCGACTCCTAAATTACGTACTACAGTCGGGTATAATTCTACAGTAAATATCGGTACCATCATATTCGTGCAGCCGATAGCAAACTTGCCGACCATCAGACAAGCTATCATGATCCAGTTCTCGGCAAAAGCTATCGAGAACAGTTCACTGGCGATACAAGCCAAGCCACACGCCACCATACTGATGAATATGGGGAATCTTCTGCCCGCTTTCAGCAGTATAGGTATACTCAGGGCTATTGCTGGAATCTCCACCACTGCGAGAATTATTGATGTCACATGAAGATTACCCATATTGAAGTTTCCAATGTTCAGTAATAGGCCGTAGTACGCAATGGTCACACAAAACCAAGCCAAGAAAAGGCAAATGGTTCGTATTCTCAATGTGCCTCTGAAGAGCATCATGACGCTCGGCCCTTCCTCTTGGGTTTCAGGTTTGGAGAGCATCAAAAGTTTATCGATATCGGCCGGCATTTCGCGTTTGTTGAATTTTACGACTTTTTCGAGAATCACTTTGGCTTCTTGCGTTTTGCCCATGCTTAGAAGCCATCTCGGAGATTCGGGTAGCACGAACCTAGAAGTAACCCAAGTACTCGTATTAACCTTAATGCCAAGAATATTTGAAACAGCAAATTACAATAAATCATTTCGAGTCACTGCTCGCTGTTATTATTTATTATGCCTACGTTTTGCAAAACCTGAGAATTGTTTTTTTTTAGATATTGTTCTAAATTGACTCTACGGCTTCAAAAACGACTTTAACATTGAATAAGCTATTAGATATTCGAGCTATTAGATCGATTAGCTAGATATTACAAAGGCAAAAAGTTATATCTAACTGTGAGCGTATGTGTGTACATTTGTTACTTCTTCAGGCTCAAACGAATTTACCTATTTTGATAAAATCTGGTACAAAAATAGCTTTGTCCCTGGATTATCACATAAGCTACTTGTTATCCGGGATGAACGCAGGTAACATCGCGGGGCGTAGCTAGTAGTTTACAAATCCAAAAATCTAAAATATTGAAGCAATGCTTACCATAGACCCAAAAGCAAGCATCCTGGAATAGACAGCGACAGTTGCAAATCTCTCCAATTGGGCATGATCAATGATAGCAAAGAGACGATCAAGTACGCCAGCGGGAGTGGGAAGAAGTTGCAGACTCCTGCTATCGTTACCCATTTACCCCCGACTAGCTCCACAGACAATACGAATGCTGCGTATACGACGGATACGGAGACGAAACCCATGACGAGGCGGACGATCACATATTGGACGTATGAGCGGACTAGCAACGAGAGGATGGCTAGAGAGCTTTGCGCCAGCATCATTGCCATCAGCACGCGTTTGCGCCCGAACCTGGAATAAAACATAGATGACTTTATAAGAAGTTTTGTATAAGATAATAAACGTAAATTAGAAACATCATCATGTAGACATGACTGGCTAATAGATTAGAGGTTAAGATGAAAATTTACTCAGCCGACAGACACCACCAAGTGGGATAAGGTAAGGAGGAAATATTTGAACATCATCAGTGCGATCAATCAGCGAACGAGACAGACAAAGAAACTACAATTAATTTATTATATTGTATTATTCCATTTGATTTGCTAATTGTTGTGGATACAAATAACAGTATGCAAATAACAGTTTTAACCATACGATACGTTTATCGTATGGTTAAAACTGTTATTTGCATAGATACACGAGTAGCAGGATTGCAATTATGATTATAAGCAAGTAAGCTGAATTTAATTATATATACTTAAAAAACTATGATTATTTTAGAGCTTATTTTAAAACTAAATACATATTCAAGAAACAGAAAATAAATCAAGACTACTGAAATAATTTGAATTATTTATTTAATTCAAGGGAATGTTCATGATGAATGTAAATTAATAAATAATGTTAATGCGGTGACTATATTGTGTACAAGCTAATAAGCTAGATTTTTTCTGACGGTATGTTTGTGGTTTTCCTTTTGAAAATTATGAAAAATTATATTGTGTTAATAATGATGTTGGTATGTAGAGATCTCACATAATTACCACTCTGCTTGGTTGCTTCCAACGGATTTATTCAATTAATGTTTAATTCCGGCGTTTATGTTTATGATTAGACATATATGAGTGGTTACATTATAGTCGTTTACTAACGGTCGGTCAACTAGGACGCATGAAAGGTAAAAAAAAGAGTTGCCTGTAAAGTCGGTTTTACGGGCGAAGATTTTACGTGACAACGTCTGCCGCGCGCGCAGCACGCGGCAGACCGATCATAGTTGAGTGGGAGAGAGACGCAAGGCATTCGGCGGGCCTCTCTCTCGTTCGGTGACTCATCGTAACGTTACCGGGCGTTACACTTTTTCATAAGTGACTCCCGACGTTGTCACGTCAAAAACGTAGTGGGTTCATTATTTTTGGAAATGACAAAATTCTTGTTTCATTTCATGATAGATTCAAAACGTTATCTTCTTCTTATCTTATATATAAAATTTCCGTGTCACAGTGTTTGTTACCGTACTCCTCCGAAACGGCTTGACCGATGTTTTCCAAATTTTATATGCGTATTAATTCAGTAGGTCTGAGAATCGGCTACTGTATATTTAGAAATAATTATTAAGGCAAAACAACGTTTCCCGGGTCATCTAGTAAAAATATAAAAGTAACCTGAAAATGGCAAGCAGTCGCCGTGGCCGAATTTGGCCTATTTATATTAATCATTGATTGGGTTGGGATTGGGTAATATTCCCATAAAATATTTAGATTAAACCAGACAAAGATAAAAAGACCAAGATTTACTTTATCATAACTATTAGAGAACTGTTTCGAGAGTTCCAAGAAACAGAAGATTGGCTTTGCATAAACAAACATTTGTTTCTATATTATTTTTACCGATGTCGGTAAAAATAATGAAACAAAAAAAACACAAGCTTACTTGTCCGAAATCCATCCTCCGACGACTCCACCTACGCCAACTCCAATTAAAAAGACGACCTCAGCTAAGTTCGTGAGGTTGGCTTTGTCACAAACCAAGTTCCATTCAGAAATGATAGTGTTGCCAACTTCAGACCGGTCGTACTCCCATTCCTTGCACTCTTGGAAGGAGTCTAGAATTGGTGCTGTTAAGTTGAGTATACTCTCCACGGTTACACCGGATGGTATAGTTCGGACAGTGCAAGCGTTTTTGGGTTGGCTATAGTTGATCCAAATATCAAGAGGTAGGCTGGAGAAGTTTTCCGGTCTTCGACACCAGAATTCTGTTTGTTTTGCCTGAAAAGAGAAAAAAACACTGAATTACTAAACACTGAATTACTTCTCATATGGTACAAGAATCTATATTACAATTACTCGATGTGAACTAGCTCGAAAAATGATATTATAATGTATCAATGCACAGAATAAGATAGTAAAAATTTAGTGCCTGTACGTGAATTATTTTTTCAAAAACGAATACGGAGCGATTAAAGAAGAGTATAAAAAAACAAAAAAACAATTTTTGCAATTTTTGTTTGTCTGGTAAGTTATAACTTCAAAGCTTCTCAACGGCTTTGAACGCAGTTTTCACATATGGATTACATAATATAATTAGGCACGCTGTCAAATTTCTTGTCTTTACTACGGCTACGGCTTGTTAGACTAACAGACAGGAATTACTATTTAAATTTTTAAATGACAGTGTTTTGCATGTTCACTCATCTGATGACGCTTTACTTGGGTAATCGCGTCATTTCAGTTTAGTTAGCCAAGCTTCAGGCTGTTATAGGACCTTGGTTAGATCAACTACTTTACATACATACCCTCAAATATTTGAACGCTTGTGTGCATTACCATTATTATCATGTGCAGCATTGTGTACCGCGTGTGAGACCACGCCTGTACACGTGTGAACAACTGCATATTTTGTTATATCAATTTTAATTGTGAGCATAAGCATAAGATGCTCACTATACGTTCCCACTGTTGGGACTCGGAGAGAGATATAGGTCATATTCTACCACGCTGGCCGGAAGTGCGGACTGGCGGATGATACACGTCTTCGGATATTGTGATCCTTAAACATGTCGGTTTCCTCACGATGTTTTCCTTCACTGTAAAGCGAGTGTTGATTAACATCAACGACTTGATTTTCAAGTTATATAACTTGAAAATCAAGTCGTTGATGTGGGACAGGGATTGAACCAGGAGCCGTCTGATTGAAAAGCAGACGTTTTTACCACCGCGCCAGACTCGCTTCGCTTAATTTTTTTTGTACACATTTCACACACGGCTGGTTAACCCCATACTGAACTATTTCTAGTTCGTATTACGGTTGCTAACACAACTGATATACTACATCGACATACATACATATTTTATACCGTCAAATTCAAATTCAAATTTATTTTATTCATAATTTTATGTAATTAATTTTCTAATAGTCTAAGTGATACGTTTGGTTTAGTTGTAAGTGTCATTTATATAAATAAAGAATTTGAATTTACATAGATACATATTTAGCAACCAGACCAACAGCCAACAAATTTAGTTCAGCACAAAGATTGGCCGTGCTGGGAATCGAACCCGGAATTAGTCTGTCCGGCAGTCTGATTAGCAGTCCGGCATGGTAACCATAACGCCAACGAGGTCGTCGATTGTGAGCACTTACTGTGAATGTGGGAAGATATATGTGGAATGTGCACGGCAGTGAGAACAGCGACAGCAGGAACGTCATCAACAACTGCCAGCGGCCGTACTTGCCGATGATAGTGGACACCACGTCCGTCTCCTCTTCCGGGGACGACGGCACGCGACTTTTCTCTTTCGTAGGCGTTTGACTCGGGATGACTGGAATAAATAAATATCGTAGTGACTCTAAGTTCTTACTGTAAAGTAAATATGATTAATATGTATGTATATGAATACACATATATTTGCTCCTTCAGTTATCTGGTTTTAGAGTGTTAGTTTTTTTTTTATTGTTTCGTACCTAAGAGGTAAAACCGGGATCATATTACTTAGCCTCAGCTGTCTGTCTGTCACCAGGCTGTATCTCAATTCCATTCAATTCAAAATGTCTTTATTAGCAACACAAATATACAGAAAATGTGCACCCTGTGCTTCGTTATTAGAGCATAGCTTAAAACTATGCTTAAATCTAGTTATTAACATTGAAATTACCGTGATAGCTAGAAATTTTCAGCAAATTATTAAGTCCGTTGCCGTTATACTTAACATCAAATATTAAAAATGAAAATAGGGGTCCTCACACTAAACTTACAAAACGGAACCCTTCATACGCGAACCTGACTCGCGTATGAAGGGCCATTTTTATGCTATCTCTACTGAAAAGATGTAAATACAGACAGCCTCTAGTAAGTTAAAGAGTAACTTTTAAGGCAAACCTGTCTTCGGTGACGTGATGTTTTCTAATTTATTTTTATATTCAATGAACAATAACACACAATCCGTTTCAATTGTTCCTTATTTAGTCCTACTAATAATCACAAAGTAATTAGCCAGTACTCCAGTAGCGTCTCGCATGCGCAAGCGCATAACGCCCGCCTTATTACAACAGTACACTCGAGATACGTACCTTCAAACAATTTATAATCTCTAGACATTATTTACTTATAGATAATAATTAACCGTCACCTATCTCTTGCTGTTAGCCAAAAAGGATTAAAGAGTAGTTATGGTTTATGTCGTGTTTCAAAGAGTAATAAAAAATAAAGTTTTTCGATCTTTACACAAGGTGAACGTAGGTTACTTTTCTTTAGATGACTTTTCTTGAATTGTTATCTTTTGTTTGTGTTTTTTTGGACTTGTGTATTTTGTTGTATGTATGTATTTTGTACGTTAAATGAAAGAGCCTGAACACCACGACACAGGTTCAACCTTCTGTGGAGTTCAGTACACCCCATGTTTTAAATTTTATAGTTCTTAATAATCACCTTAATTTAATTTATAGATAAGACTGTGTACGTACATAATTATGCTAAGTAATATTGTGAACGAAAATAAATAAACTGAAATGCCTATGTCGCCTATGTCACGGGTGAAACCGGACGACGCTGCCGGTCGATAAGATTTTGCGCAAGATATGTAACTGTTCGTTATAATACGCTCTGTGCTGTAACTGCCTTGGCAGTGATCTTGCATCGGCCAAGGTACCAGATAATTAAAAGGCTCTCACGCATATCATTTGCTTTTTCTCTTTTAAATACACAGTTTGTTCGACTAATCGGGATATGTACCTCTCACAGTGTTAAGAACTATCTATCACCATTGCAAATGCTATGCGACCGGGGCCATTACGTCTCTAGTGACACTTGGTAAAATTTGCAAACAAATACGCTTTATAAATTATTAACAACCCCGAAAACAATTATGGATCCCGTGGCATACGCAAATAACTTCAAAATCTATGCTTCTCCTTCCCACTCCAACGGCTGGATTTTGATGAAATTTATTATGATGGTATGTTAGACTTTGGGATAATAATGAAATACATAGACCACATTTTTTCTGGATTAACTTCTTTTTGTCCCGGATTAACCCTGGTAGCACCACGGGTTAGTTTAATAAAACATGTTATATGTTTCTGAAATAAAACATGTTATACTCGTATTTCAGCGTATATTTTTACTAATTTTATCATACGTTACTAGTGACGTCTCTGCCAAAGTCGCATAACATTTGAAAGACAATTTGTTTACTGAGACCGCAGCTTTTTCACTAAATATACGACTGTAAAATAAACGAGTATTTACTGGTTTATTACTGCAAATATAGTACTCTAAAGACAAGATTTTGATAATTATTTGTCTTTGTTTATCTTATCACATTTTATTATCTGTCTGAGTTTATATTCACTACAAAAAAGGTTTTATAAAAGTAAAAATTAAACATGGATTTCTTTATTAGTTACCATAACATAATCTTATATATAAAAATTCCGTGTCACAGTGTTTGTTACCGTACTCCTCCGAAACGGCTTGACTGATCATTACCAAATTTCATATGCGTATTCAGTAGGTATGAGAATCGGCCAACGTGGAACGTATTTACCCCTAAGTGATAAGGGTTGTTCACCCTTAAATATATTATTTTATTTTTTCCACGAATTTTTTTTATTTTAATTTTATATAAAGTGGCATTAAAAATTACATACAACCCTAAATTTTAACTTTTTTATCATCAACCCCAATTTTTATGGCCATTTTAGTAAATTTCCGTGTCACAGTGTTTGTTACCGTACTCCTCCGAAACGGATTGACTGATCTTTACCAAATTTTATATACGTATTCAGTAAGTCTGAGAATCGGCTACTATCTATTTTTTATACCCCTAAGTGATAAGGGTTGATCACCCTTAAATATTTTTATCATCTTTCGACGAATTTTTTTATTTCATTTTTGTATAAAGTGGCATAAAAAAATACAAACAACCCTAATTTTTTACTTTTTTAATATCAACCCCTATTTTTAATGGCCATTTTAGTATTTTATTCATTTTTCATCTCGCTTTATAACTGATCAAATATGATGTCTTTAACTGTATTTCGAGTAAAAATCTGTTTTTATTTGAAGGAAATAACTAACAAAATTTAACCTGATATACATATGCTTAGTATTACCAATCTTAAATACTTAAAATTTGCCGCGCCTTTACTTTACTGGTGAGTGAAATGCCACACTATGCCATAGACTGAAGTCGGTCGCCTGTTTCATTCACACAATTCTTCTTCAAAGACTTCTCTCTCTACACTGTTTACACAAATTTCGACCTTCGTAATTGTTTATGTATCGTATGTATCGTATTGTTTACAATTATCATTTTGCTATCTCAATGTAACTCTCTTATTAACTACTAGCTGTTGCCCGCGGCTCCACCCGCGTGTAAGTTGCTTTATTGCGTAACCTCTCCTGCACATGACTATTGTAAAAAAAAATATTTTGATCTGTGCGTTACTGTGGATCGGATTATACGTTAAATTGTAGGGTCTCTTAGTACAAACAGTCGTTAAACTAAGGCAGGGGCTTGAAAAACTCTCGATACCATAACTTGATCACTTAGTCCTTACGTAGAAGAAGCTATAAAATTTGATGTATTAATAAACTGGACCCCGAACGTAGCAAACATTTTTCAACAAATATAATGTAATTTGTTCTGCTTTGGACTTCTTTATGCTCAAACGGCTCGAACAAATATGCTCAAAATTTTCGCGCTCGCTTCGCTCGCGCATAGCTCGCTGCGCTCGCATCAGGCTCGCTTCGCTCGCAGTAGGTCCTAGGACGTTTTGGGTCATAGCTTACGACACTACAAATATTATGTAATTTGAACTGCTTTGGACTTCTTTATGCTCAAGCGGCTCGAAAAAATATGCTAAAAATTTTCGCGGTCGCTTCGCTCGCGCATAGCTCGCTGCGCTCGCATCCGGCACGCTTCGCTCGCGATTGGTCCTAGGACGTTTTTGGTCATAGCTTACGACACTACAAATATTATGTAATTTGTTCTGCTTTGGACTTCTTTATGCTCAAGCGGCTCGAAAAAATATGCTAAAAAAATTTTCGCGCTCGCTTCGCTCGCATCCAGCTCGCTTCGCTCGCGATTGGTCCTAGGACGTTTTGGGTCATAGCTTACGACACTACAAATATTATGTAATTTGTTCTGCTTTGGACTTCTTTATGCTCAAGCGGCTCGAAAAAAATATGCTGAAAATTTTCGCGCTCGCTTCGCTCGCGCATAGCTCGCTGCGCTCGCATCCAGCTCGCTTCGCTCGCGATTGGTCCTAGGACGTTTTTGATCATAGCTTACGACACTACAAATATTATGTAATTTGTTGGGTAACGGCTCGAACGGAATCGCTAAAATTTTTTAATACCTAATACTTTGGAAAAATATCATTACTAACCTTAAAAAATTTACAATGAAAGTGTATTATACAAATAACAGACTTAAAAATCATACCTACATTTATAAATTCTAACTGTATCTAAAAAGTGAAAAATAATTTTATGCCTACACATATTGTACTTATGTGACAGACTGCGAAATCTTTATTTGAATTACTTATAAAAATGCAATTTTCAATTTTTATTTATCCTGTATTCTTGGCGTTGGTGCCATCTAAGAAGAACAAATTAATGTTTGTTAAAATAAACACTATTAAATAGGTATGGTTTTGGAGTCGGTTATTTGTTTTTAAAACAATTTTATATCGTCTAGCATTTCAGTATGAGCTCAATATTGAATATAATGCTCATTTGAAAGTGGTAATTGGTGCTATGGATATGGTTCACGCTATAGCATTAAAAGATTGATGTTGTCTGTTATTGTTTCTGTCGTAATTAATATGTGATATGTAATTTTAGGTAATAAACTAGAAAAACTTGAACATAATATTTTTTGACGTTTGTTATTTTTATATTCCCTTAACGTTTGTTCATAGCGCTCCATACCCATTTCACGCATATACCATACACACTTATAATAAGTAAGTAACATTTGAATTATACTAGAATTTGTCTAGAAACCAGAATAAAAATAATTAATGAGGCAAAACAACGTTTGCCGGGTCAGCTAGTATATAGATAGATTTAATGTGATTAGAATGAGAACCACACTTAGAGCTCGGTAACTGAAGGGGACTAGACCTTATTACTTAGCTGTCCGTCCCTTAGTCACCAGGCTGTATTCCATGAACGTGATAGCTAGAAAGTTGAAATATTTACATAAGATATAACAACAAGTACTAAAAGCAAAAAAAAAAAAAGGTTGCCTGTGAAGTCGGTTTTACGGGCGAAGATTTTACGTGACAACGTCTGCCGCGTGCTGCGCGCGCGGCAGACCGATCATAGTTGAGTGGGAGAGAGACGCAAGGCATTCGGCGGGCCTCTCTCTCGTTCGGTGACTCATCGTAACGTTACCGGGCGTTACACTTTTTCATAAGTGACTCCCAGCCGCAACCTAATTTAAGACGTTGTCACGTCAAAAATATTTTGAGGAGGCTCTCATACATCAAACTACATTTTTATCCTCTTTCATGGAACGGAACCCTTCATGCGTTAGGCTAACTCGCACTTAGTCGATTATTAAACATGAACTGTAAATTCATGAAGGTTGGTCTTCATCTTGATGAACTTCAATTAGTTCCTACATTAACACTCACTTACACTGGAACACACGTGCCCAGCGAGATTGTGGAATGACTTTAGGTCAGGCATGTTAATATCTATCAGTTTAAACATCTTCATTAAGATTGCATCTTTAAATAGCGTTGAAGTCAGAGGCGATGAAAACCAGCATAGGATTCCTATGTACAATAATTATTGTATTATTTAGGTTGTCATTAAATATAATTAATTTTATACAAGTTTAAAGAAGCACTCAAACTTATAACCAAAGGTATATAAAAGGAACTAGTTGTCTGAATATTGTACTGTCCGTTTCTTATCGACACAAGAAGTTACAATCTGCGAAGTAATTGTCAATTTCCGCGCGACAATAGGTACCTACCCGTTAAATGCCGTTCATTTAATTACCAAAACCAATCGCGCCAACAAAAACTCAATCAGACTATTGTTTCATTGAAAAACAAGATGGAAGAGAAATGAGTCGAGGTTTACTCATGCATGCAACGTCGGTCGGTGAATCGCGCACTCCCACACTTTATTACCTAGGCTTAAACGGATATAACAATTCCAGGTCTTGTTACGGCGTAGTAAACAAACAAACGCGAGAGGCGTCATACGGCCCGCATTATTCTTCATCTTGCAGACAGCAGCGGTGCATTTGGGGCCAAGGTTGGGGAGCAGATCGATTACATGGATTGCGATTTACGCTACACTAGCTATCTACTAGACGACAATCACTTACATTTGCATTACGTTTCTCGTGTTATTTGAGCTTTTAGAATATCGATGGTAGTTTTGAAAATAAAGAATAAAAACAAATAAATTATTTCTTGTAAAATAGGTGCGTTGTGGTGTTCTATTTTTACCACCAGGCATGCAAGATAGATTTAAGTTAGGACAGATTTTAATATTGAAAAATCATTAAAAACAAGGTTACGTCAGTATGGTTTAGCTAATATGATATTAATAAAGATTATTTGTAACGGTGATTTTAAGGTACATGTGTGTATGTCTATCTAGTATTCATCTTGTATTAATTCTTTATTCGTTTAAGAGTTTTCATTATGTGCAACATAACTGTATCTACATACAACAGAATCCAAGTACATGTGAGTTGGCAAAATTATAAAGGCCATTTAATCTATTACTTAATTCATGTAGCCTTAAAACTTGCGTGCTAATAATATTTTATGAGTTCAGATGCTGAGTATCAACTAAATTGAGCATTATATTTCACCTTGCATTCGATTGGATGCCCACATGCCGTAAATGCAAGTTTAATGCAGAAATTGGATGTATATTGAAATATTTCAAAACGAAACACATTTTATCGATATTGATTCGTGCTCCGCTCCCGATAACAAATTCGATTCAAAACCTATTTCGTAACATTTATTACTATGTTCGAGTATTTGGAGTTCCAATCCGGATAGAATGGGTAATAAAATTACTCGGTAGTCGATAATCTTCTTAATTGAAACCTAATTAATGTTCAAACAACGCAGCTAAGAGTATATTTTAAAGCATTTTAATGTCTCTTTAAACACAAATATTTAACTGATTTTAAATATGAGTTAGTATTGACTGGAGATCATGACCTACTTTCTAACACTATTATTTTTCTTAATCTTGCGCCATCGATCTTGCAATGTAGGTAAACTACTCAGTTATCTATGTATATTCATTTAGCCGATGCAAATTAACAATGATTGCCAAACCAAGAACCTTCAGGCAGGATATTAAATTCAAGATGCAATTAAGAATAGTAAAAAAGAAATTAATGTAATCCTTGTTAGGAGTATTTCCTATACGGCCAACTTTTTTATCGTCTTTTATTTGACAACATTATTTCCTTTGTAAAAAAAATCGAAGTCACCCAACCAGTGACTGAATGAAAATTTCATAGTGATCAGTGACCTGTGAAATGATGTTTACGAGGGTAGCATCACGTAAAAAACGCCTGCAGCTCGGCTAACTAAGGTGATCTGACAAGGTCGTAAAGGTTAAGCAATGACCGACGCCTGGATAGTCTTTGGATGGGTACCATGCCCAAGACTGTTTTTAAGAAGTGTCATTTTCAGATGTATGACGTCGTATGACACGTTAAACACGTAAAATTTTAGGTCCCGGTCTTAGTTCAATTCAAGCATTACTAGAGGTATTTGGCAATAAAATACGAAGATTCAGATGATAGGCTATATAGTTATATGTAATATGTTAGTAGGTACAATGGCTAAATTAGTTGCTTACGTCGGTATTTTTTTTGTGTACAAGAAGCATAATTCTTATTTTGCTCAAGTGAAGATCCTTGATACAGGCTTTAACAACATTGTTGTTTTTTTTTTTGCATCGATCGAAACAAAATAACTACTTAATTTCAACTGTAACCAGCTGAATTAAACAGTTCTCCGACGTAATATACACATAATAGAATATGCAATAAAATTCGTTTTATACAGGTCAAAAATCAAATACAAAGTGAGATAATTATACACCTAAATGTCGACATATAACATTAAACTTAAATAAAAACCATGATAAATCTTAATAGGTAGAAATCATAAAATTCTAGAAAAATACAAATCAATCACTCGTAGTTGTAGCTTTAAAAAGATAAATTAAAAGTAATAGTAAAATAATTGTATTCAGTCAGGCCAGAAACTTTATAATTTTTTTGTGTATCATAATTTAGTGATACGGCATTTGTTTGCATATTTTAAAAAATTCTAAAATATTAACTAATGAATCGGAATTTTATAAAATAACTCAATAATAAATACTATACAAGACATTATCCAGGATTCAGGTACTTATTCCTTCTTAGGTAATAATTTGACATGACTAAAAAGGAGTGTGTAAAAAGACATAAAAATCTAGAAACTCTGGTATTTAACACCCAATTGGTAGAGCACAAGGAAGTTATTTGGTAAACATATTTTCGGTACCTTGTTTTGGTATTACAAGATTTAGAATGACATATACGTATATTGACCATGGCAATTGGCGTAGTAATATTTGGAAGAGACTTCAATGATAGACTGCCGAAGATGGTACCAAAAATATTTGGTCATATAGAAGGTTGAAAGACACCTACACCTACATGTCAATTCAAGGATACATGAATTATTGTTAAATGTAGTTTACGTAAGTTTACCGGTAGTAATAAATAACAAATCTAACTAGAGCCAATAAAGAAAAAGAGATTTGAAGATCATGACGTCTCACTTGCATAACTAAATGGCTGAGAGAAAAGAAAACAAACTTTCAAGTGTTTTCTTTATTGACTCAAGTTATACTTACGAATACAAAATTGAACTTAGGAATACTTCAAAATAAAATAAAACTACTGCTTAAAATTGCTGAGTAATTATTTCTTTTTCCTTGTTTTTTTATCGTGAATTAAGAAAATAATTTTGTATTCATAAACCTTGTAAGCTTGCAATTTAACGAGCGTGGCCCCGTCGCGGAAGTGTCGAACTATTCATTTCTTTTTCATGTCATGTGTGGAAATTACACTCATACCTACTGTATAATGAAATTTTGTGAGGAAACACACATTCTTCGAGAACCACAAAATTCTAAGATATTCAAGAGCATTCGATCAGCGTTGCCTATATATCTCTTTACGAGAGATTCGCAACAGCAGGAAAAACATAGTTGTTAGCATGCTTTCTCTCTCAGTACTGAGAAATAATCCTCTATCCTAACATGCTATTTAAGTTCGAAGGCTCGATCTTGTGCTTAGGCCCAAACCTAAAGTAAGTATAAAATTTTTGCAATAGGTATTAGCTTTTACGGCTATCTGTTGGCTTAGTAGACGTTGTAAGAACTGTCGACATCGAAATTAATAGCAATAACTGTTATAATGGACAGCAACGTAACAATTCCACATTCACTTTAGACATAAGATTTGTCGTGAAATTATGCAAAAATGCGTGTTAATTCAGTATAGTAGCTATAACATAATATCCAGAGAGGATAGTCTGCATTGGGGGACGTCTCCGGAAGTGAGCGAGCAGTGATCGGCACCTCGCACCCGACACCTTATTGTGTGGTGATAAGGTCGCTTTCAGCGCGATTATCAGTGGACATACTGAACTCAATGGCTCTGATTCGCTTCGATCCCGCTCGGTCACTGTTCTGGTTACTCATATCAAACGATATAAATTACATTGCGAATTGTTTCCTAGCAGATGTATTCCTCGAACGACGTGACATTATCACAGAGTGATAGCCGGTGTCAATCGGTTATACACGGGATGATTTATCGACCTAGTTGCCTGTTTTTAAAGATGCACTCTTTTTTTCTTCCAAGAAGTAGCAAGTTTTATCAGTTGGCAAGGAAAAAAAAAATTTTAATTCACTATCACCAGAAAAAGGTTGAGCGATATAACATACTTTGCCCTGAACAGACAACTCTGCAAAAGTCGTAAATAAACCTTTCGACCCTACGGCTGGTTAGCATTGAACTGTTGATCTTGCTTGCTTACAAATGTTTATGTAATGCGTGTACTTCCGTTTTGACACATTTGAATAAAGGTAGTGGTAGTCGAGCGCTGCTACACTTATTTATTTACCCGGAAGTCATAATAAACAGCGATAGTCCTTTACTTTTTTGCTAATGCTGAATAGGCTCATATTCTTTCACAACTTAACACACCCACTTGATGCTAAGCTATACTCTAGATCTAGGTTTTTGTTTAATAATAGGTAAATCATATATTATCTAAGTAGTAATTACGATAAAAATGCTATAACTAACGTAACGACATATACTCGTAAGTATCAATATAGTATGACCAAAAGGTAAAACAACTCAGTCCCTGCAATAATTTAAGAAAATTGTTGCTTTATCCAATTCCTTTGTTAAAGGTATGCAACTTAAATAATGACATTTACTAAAATAGCCGCTAGATTGCTTGTACCATTGTTATTTTAATACAAAGATAAAACAAGTATGCATTCTTTTAGATTTAACCACTTGTTCAATTTGAAAACAACTTCATTTATTTAAGTTATGGGTTTGTCTTAAATAGATTAAATATTACTTCAAAGTCAAAGTCAAATAATTTATTGCGGTTTCAGAGTGTTCATGTAGTACAATTAATTTAAATGTACTAACTTTAACCTACCAATACTTAAAAACATTTAATAGCTCAAAATTGTATAAGGTCACTCTGTAGTTTTATACCTACTACTATTATCGCCTATAAAATGCAAATTACATGACTTATACAAGTCTCATAATCATAACGCCATCTCCTTAAAAAGGCTTATAAGATAAGTGGAGTCGAGTTAATACAATAAGATCATACTTCCGTCCTCCAATTTGAACCGAGGGCCCGGTGACTGAGGCAATGAATGTTAAACGCTTAGCCCTATACCGCGAAACGCTCTTTCTTCTTTAAATTATACAATACATATGATTCTACGAGTAAGCTGGCTACACGGCTAATATCATAGCCATAGTCACACACATATGTACATTGTATGATTTGGAGCATATACCTACTATATATGTATGTACAACAATAAGTTAACGAATAAGACAAAAAGTACTACTAAAAGAAATAATTACAATAATAATTAATTGCAATAACAAATGATTAATGTATTCCTGATTAACGCGAAAGTGTTGCAAAATATCAAGGCATTATGAACTTACTTTTGTTCCGACTAGACTTTCATACTACGGTTTTTCGCTCATATAGGTCAAAGGTGCTTTTATCTTAAAGAAATATTTATGGTAATTATCTAGTTAATTTTCAAAAGCCAAATATATTTGCTTATTTTTTATAACGTGTAAAAATAAGTTTAATTATTATTTGTATAAATAATGACATTGCAATATAATGTCAGTTATATGTATACATAAGCTTTATAGTTATAGTCATAAATAAAAAGGATAACAGCTTTGATTTCTCGTTCTCAATAACTCAGAGAACCAAGTTGACCTCAAACAATATAAAAACAAACGATTATTGTAAGTTTATTATTATTTACAGAATAAATAAACTATGTAGGCTAACTATCTATGTATACGAGTATATCGATAATGATAACAATATAAATGTAATATATTATATTAAAGATATAAAATAATAAGAATAAAATTAAGTTACATTAAAAATTATTTACAATTTATTGAAATGAAATGAGTAGTAATATTTGTAAGTAGTGAATATTTTTACTGAAAGAATAATTATTTTGCAAAACCATAAAAAATACTGACCTAAAATAAAATCAAACTAACCTTGCAATTAAAATAATTCATTGAACAATTAAACTAAAACAAAAAACTGTAGTCGTTATAAATGGCTCAAATTTGTCATTTAAATATGGAAAGAATAAATGTATGTTATATAAAATTAAACGAAAATGGTTCGACCTTAGATTCAAGAATAGGAAAACTCAGCTGTCTTTGGAATTTGCGCAAGGTTAATGTTAAGACGAGTTGGGTATGTAAATTGTATTTAAACACTATAAAATAAAAGTTATGGAAAGATATATTTAAATCAAAACGACAGATTTTGATTTAAATACAGACAGACCTATTTACTTCTCCCTACAACTATTTATAAGTAATAAAAGTGTGAAATAATAAATACTAATAATGAAAACACGACGTAATTGAAAACGTGTATGATAAATAACATACATGAAAAATGTGTTAGCAAAGTTAATTAGGACCTACATATTCATAAACCACTACAAAGTTTGCGAGTTTGCCCTTGGAAACGACTGAAGCGATTCTCACAAAAAGAATAACGCCCTTTGCAGTAATTTCGCGATAGAGTTCACGTGGAGTAAACCAACTTGTTATGAACACATGAAGGGAGCTGGAGCCTCTCTGAATAGCTGAGTAGACGGTGAAAGAGATCGTCGAGCGACCCGTTATTTATTCAAGCCCTCGCTTGAGACCGGAGAAATGTCTCTTACACGTGCTGAATAAAACCAACATGAAATTTTAACAAGTCACGTTTGTTTCAAATCGTTTAACGTAGATCCTTGAGACAAATAAAAATGTTTCGTGTATGTAACATATGAATGCTCTGCTTATTTTTTCGTAAACAATTATGTAATGTGTTTATGGTAAATAAGTATCAGCAAGTCTCTTTTTGAATATTTTTCTAGTACTTTTTTAGTAGGCTTGCGCTTGACCACAACTCACCTGATGGTCAAGTTTATCTTTATTACTGGCCTAAATATGAAATCATCATCATTATCATCCACAGCCAGTTCTCTCCCACTGCTGGGAATAGGCCTCTCTTTTGATATGCCATTCATCTCGGTCCAGTGCCAATCGTGTCCAAATATGAAATAGTACAAAATAAATATGGTAGTAATAGTAATTATACAAAATATTCTTAATGTATTAACATAACATAATCTTTCAATACACGTTTCTGATTTGAATGATACTGATTGTTGCAAGGCAGGATCCACTCACCTGCTGATAGCAAACGATGCAACCTGCAATTTTAGCCGCCCTTCACTCAAAGATGACTTATGCAACCGATAATAATACCCTGCAACTGCAGTAGAATTATACCCTAATATATCCTATTCGACCTTGGAACCTAAATACATTGTTAAACTAAATGATGTTCTTTTCTTTGAACGCACAACAATTTGTGAAACCACGTCATGTATGATGAACATGTCGTTAAAATGCCGCAAATATTTATTGTTTTGTTTCAAGTAAGCTTTTTTTATTAGCGAGCAATACTTAGGATTTTCAACAGGAAAAGTTTTTAAATGCAAACAAACTCTGAAATGTATTACTTTGTGGTTTGAAATCGCACCATGAACTCTGTTTGTGCAAAACATTATTTTAAAACCGCAAGAAGCGACCCGAATAAAGTATTTGTAATTCGTGACAGATTTCTTAAAAAAGTAATGCCAAAAAAATAAACACAAAACAAAGATCTCTAATCTCGATGATGATTCAACAAACATTGTGCCGATATAGTCTTATCGGTGAATAGCCTCAAAGTAAAGAACTTCGATCAACATTACAAGTGGATCTCAAGGGACGAATGGTTGGAGATCATATTCATCCTCGACTCGACGCACTTTTTCCTAATGTCTACTGGTAGCTTAAGCCTTAAGAATACGGCTTTGGTAGCCGATGCCTGTCGCACGAGCCAACGAAAGGCTTCAAGTAGCCTGAACAGAAGAAGGCTCTCGATCTCCTTGTGGGAAGCGCAAAATAGCCAAAGCCCTTGAGATCTATTTTAAATAAATAGAAATTGCCACGGGAGTTGCTCTATTGAGAATAAAATTACACATCATAAGTATGCACCAAACTCAAAAATTAAATGAGTATAATCTGATTTATTTAACAACAACAACGCGCAGCACGGTCTATTGTTCTTGGCATGATCGTTTTTCGACTGCTATAACGATGAATACCGAAAATAAAGTTAAAGTTAAAAAAGTATCTGAATCTGAATCGACGCAATCCACTATAAGTACACTGCATTACGTATGTATTATACAAACACATGTAAATTGTCTCGGGCATTAATTGCTCTAGATTCATGTTAATTAATTCAGTTTTAAACTGGACCTTGACTTATAAATACGTCTTCGGAAGTAAGTACGCGTATGGTGCGGAAGTGTCCGGCTTCCGCAGTTGACCACATTGGTTCGTGAGGACCGGTGTTGGCTACCACAACCGGTTACTCTCTGGTTGCCATTGACGTGTCTTGCTCTGACATATCACCGCACGTGCCTTGAACTTGAGCTTGATAGCTGTAGGCTAAAGTTAAGGCTTGTTTGTTATCTATTTGGTTGCGGAAAAATAGGACTATGGAATTATTAACTATGGCCTTAAGGACAACGTACCTTAGAGAGACAATCAAGTAAAGAATGAAAATAAAACATTTGTGAATAGTCTAGCATGAATTGCACATAGTTAGTCAAATTATTTGTCTTGCATAGTTTAACAACGTTTGTTAAATATAATATTTGGGTTTTAGGGTTCCATGCCCAACGGGTTCCAACGGAAACCTATTACTAAGACTTAACTGACCGTCCGTCTGTCACCAGGCTTATGACATCTTATGAACCATGATAGCTAAAGAGTGGAAATGTTCACAATATGTTGTGTTTCTATTGCCGCTTTACCAACAAGTACAAGAAGAAGAAAAATAATAAAATTAAAGTGGGCACCCATACAACAAATGATTATTGCTATTTTTCAAATATAACGCGTATTCACACACATGCTAAGCCTCATCATAAAAAAAAATCACATGATGTTGTGTTTCTATAGCCGCTTTACTAATAAGTATAAGAAGAAGAATAAAATTTAAAGGGGGCTCCCATAAAACAAATGTTTTAACAACAAATATAACGAGCCTTCACGTGCATGCCTGACTCAAACCACGCAATCTTTAGAGTGAACGCAAGTATGACAATAACTTTATTGCAAAACTGAAAACTCCGTCCATTACTGCACTTTACGAGGAAGCAAACAATTACAACGTGATGATTAGAACTTGTAACTTAACATACTTCTACTCAAAACTTACAAAGTAAACCTCTTTTCATCATACTAGCTATTACATACGCTACTGCTTAACATAATTATTTGTAAACTAACTACTGAGTCTAATTATTTTGAATACAAAAACAAAGATTTATGTTTATGGCGAGATAGATAACACGCATAATGTTTTGTAACAATTAAACTCGATTAATTTATATCTTGCACACGTTAAAAAAGGATATATTTAGCTACGCAGAACAATAAAACGTTTTATTCGCATTCATAAAATTAGCTTAGCAGCTATTTGCATTTATTACACGAACCACTAAGCTATTATACTTAGTATCAAAAATGCATGCGTGTACATATTGAGACGATGTAGTTTTTTAAATCACCTGCTATTTTTGTCCTTAATCTAGGATCTATCCAAAAGTTGCCTGGTAGAAATCGCCTTAGGCGATAAGCCGCCGTAATATTTAACATCTGTTTGTCTTTTTTTCTTTTCATGTAATGTTTTGTTTTTTGGTGTGCAATAAAGCTATATTGTATTGTATATTAAAATTTAAGTAAAGAGAATATATATTCACACCCGAGTAGGTATTCAACTCTCTGGGTCTATATAAACCCAGAGAGTTGACTACCAACTCGGGTTTTCTAAAGACAATTGGTTTCACTTTAGGAAACAATGAGATATTGATTGGGATGGTGGTTCCGTTTGTCACGTTGGCACGTTTTTGCACATGCTCGAAGCTAATTAACATATCCGCTAATTATGCTTTGAAAATAGTTGATGACATTTTTGTAATAAACTTATATAATATATTATACTCGTAATGGCCGCCACAGACGAAGGGATAAGAGTACGAGTATATTTACCGTCATGGTTTCTGTATTTTTGTAGGTAAGTTACATCCGATTTTAATTCAAATCGTTACATTAGTTTGGCGTATGCAAATTATGAATCTTTGCTACATATTTTACATTTTATATTTGTTAAATTGTAAGTGAAAATAACTGCAGTTAGGTATACTCTTATATGTTAAATTTACCAAGCGTTACTTCATGCATCAACTGTCTAATTTTGTTTCCATCTGTCTGTCCATGTATATGAAATTAACAAATACTAATGTTCAAAAGTTAAGAAAATAAGTATCTTCTAGGAAAGCGTATCATATTGTAAATAACAGTTTAGCTTTTCATCAGGCAAACTATAGTCACACAGGAAAACAGCAGACTACAGTTAACTCAGTCTATATTCATAAAACTTGGTAGAGAAGTCTCAAACCATTCTAAGGATGCATTTTGTCCGAGATTTTTACATTTCTGACTCATTCCAACAACAAGAAAGAAAGTTTGATGATATGGTATTTACTGGTCTACTTGAATGGTACCTGACAGATATAATAAATAACTAATTATTAGAATATTTTTTGCCCTGAGATCTACTGTTTCCAGAATTGGTAATATTGGATTAGTGAACATATGTATCTTATATATTTTTAGGAATAGCTTAATTTCTTATGAAACTATTTATTTGTATACGTTTTAATTTAATTGCTTGAAACTTTCCAATATGTTTGAAAAGACATTAACTGCATTGTTATTATCAATATATATTTTTATTTTTCAGCGAGGTTATGCCGCCAGCATTCTAGGAACCTTACCCGCGGACATTGACTTAAATTTTTTTTAATATTAATCTTTTATTTGTAAGGTTTTTTTTATTGTATGTGTGTGTGTTTTTTTTTCATGGGATTAAATCAATAATTTATTTATAAATTTATCAATACCTTTTCCGTTTAGAAGGCTACGTCACAGTCTTTTTCTGTTTTAATTTACTCTATTTGCTGATATTTCTTGTTTTCCTCGTTTTCTTTTTAATTTATTGTACACCTGTATCAATACTTATTGAATATGAGCACTATTCATCTGTCATCAGGTACACATGAAAAGGCATACATAATTACGTACAAGATTACGAAAATGAAATATTTTTCATATGAAAATGAGATATTTTCAGTAAGGTTGAAAACTGAAATATTTTCATCTTTCATGTACGAAGTGGTATAGTTAGCTGTATTGTCAACCTGCGGCGATGCATGCAAGTTTCTGATTGCGACTAGCGTTGTGCTGCGATCAGGCGGGGCACTCGACCGAGCAGATTGGAACAACGCTGCCCTACTACCAGCAGCCTTGCCATTCATTACATTACACAACTTTTCACTGAAAAACTGCCTAATAGACAGTTTTTTGTGGTGTCATGGCAAAGTCCTCTCTGCTAATTGAAAACTACAGATTAAGTATCTCTATTGAAAACGCAAAAATTTTCGTAACAAAAACCGAACCACTTAAAAATTCGTTTTTCGATTTTTATAATTTTCATATATAACAATGCACCAAAAATTTTCTTTGATTTCTGTACAAAGTGTTTACTTACTTACCTTACCTTTGTTAGTCATCAAATTAAATGAATAATAATACTAAGCTTATGACATTTTTAGTATATAGTTAAAATGTCAAAATTAAATTAGTTTGTTAGTTATCCGTTTATCTTAGCGTATTTTTTATAAAACATTAAAAAACACGCTTTCTGTAATATTGACAATGAAACGGTTCTTATTTTATATGTGTATCACGTTAACCTTCTTATGAGTCTCTTAGGGGCGTGCTTTATCTTCGAAACTGTTTAAGATTGTCATCGACGCTGACTTATGGTAGTAGCTCTAGAATACCAGCACTTATGCATTACGCCTAAATAAAAAATACTTAATAAATGAATGCCATTTAAAGTGTAGTAATTTAAAAAGAACTAATAGATGAGCTTAATTTTCTTATAAATAAAAATAAAACTTTAAAGTTTTGAACCGGTATCGTGTTCGAAACACTTGTAACACAAGAAATAAAACTAACAACGCCGTCTGGAAGTGAGAATCGATGTTGATTTTGAAAACTCACCCTTGAAAAGGCCCATTTTGAAGCACTTTCTCATTATATCGCCGAGCGAAAGTTTGTTAAACTCTCCCATTAATGTAAACAAACACTTTTCAATTCAAATGCAAATATGAACAGGTTGAAAAAAAATATTTAAACACTTGATTTAATTTAGTTAAGTAAGCATGATGATGTGATTTAGGTTTGACACACTGAAAGTCTAAAAGGCGAGTTCCTAAATGTCCGTAGCGTCGATATATTTATGTAGTTTCTGGGAGTTCGTAGCGGCAGCGTAGACCCGGCGCTACGCGAGCGCGTGTGTGACTGAAAGCAATGCGGGCGACGGCGCATGCGCGGGCGGCCGGCGCGCGCGCTCCGCGACCGAGCTCATTGCCACGCATCATGCTAATCATTCGCCTGGGATAGTGTTAAGGCCTCATTCAACTACTGCGCTATTTGCATCCTGGTTTCAGCAATATTTCATTAGGTCATTGTTTTTTATTTTTTTATTTTTTTTTATTTATTTCGTACACAAAACCACTTGTTCGTATATACACCAAGTTTAAATTATGTATTAGTTAAATTTAGGCTATAAGTAAGAACTAGGTATTTAAGACAAGGGGTGCACTGAACTCCACAGAAGGTTGAACCTGTGTCGTCAGGCTCTTCCATTTAGCGTACATAATTACAAGTTAGATTAATTAGGTACATAGGTTAAAATACTAGTAATAGGCTATGAGTAAACTAAGGTATACTAATTAGGGGTAGATTTTAAATGCGCATATTGTTAAATATTTGCACCCTGCATTGTTATACGCGTTAATCTCGAGTAACAGGTCATTTACATACATGTACGTGCTAACATTGTTATACTAAAGTTTTATCTCAATCGCTTGAACCGTTTGCGCGAGAACGAGGTACAAACATGCATATTTTTAACACACATTTATTTTCCCAAAATTTCGCATGTATTATTAGTTTATTTCAATTAGTTTTTAATATTAGACAATTGGGTTGTATTATAAAACATTATAATTATTGATCAAAGTTGAAATTTTCTTGATTTTATTATTAATTTTACCATAAAGTGTAGTTAGTAATTTTTATAATTGCAATTTAAATAATATAAGTCTTTATTATTTATTAGAAAGACTATTAGATTTGTGTGCAATAAAGATGGTAAACTTATAAATAAGGAATGTCTTTACAAACCTGATTTATTTATTTGTACTAATAGTAGTAACAGAATGTAAAAAAAATAATTCCCATTTGCTTCACGGGTCGGAAGCAAAACAAATTATTTGGAATTAGCGTTTGCAGGATAATAATGTTCGTACATTATTATACTCGTGTAACATTACTACAGAAGGTTGGATGGAAACCTTGTCAAGAAACACGTCATCATATTAAAACCAGACCTACGACAATAATACTCGTATCTTGAACATAGAAATCATAATAACTTATCACCGCAGTTTGTACAGGTTAGAAGAATTTTATTTACAACTAATAGGTTCGCTTTTAACCACAGCTTGTTTGGTGTTAATCTGCCTGTAGTCTACTACGTTACATGCTACCAATATAGGTTGGTTTAGCCAATTTTAGTAAAATATATATGGGACCATTCGGAAGGTATATTTTTTGCAAAAAAAAACATTAAGTCGGTGCATAACTGACGGCGTTATATAGTATTTTAGTTCAAGTTTTGTGTAGATTTGCACTCGCTTTACGGTGAAGGAAAAACATCGTAAGGATACCGGTAAGTTTGAGGACCACAATATACGAAGACATTTGTCTTCCGACAACCCGCACATAGCCCGTGTGGTGGGTTATGGCCTATATCTCTCTCCTCGTGAGAGAAGGCTAGTGGGCTGCTTGTGCTCTCATTCGGCATTAGAAATCCTTATAAGACTGTACTATGCTACGACTATTTTAATTATAAAAGAAAAGTTATCTTTTGGAATACACATATTTTTACCCATAGCAATGTTCTTTTCGGTGATTTTATGTTACGAGTATTGCGGACGATTCTCATAATCATTCATTAACGAATGTGGGTAAATTTCGTAATATATGTATAACAATGCTATTTGTGAATAGGTGCATTATCTGCTTATCACATATTTCAATTCATTTCTGAAGGTAAATCTTGATAATATCTGTCATATCTGTAATTACCGTAAATAAAACTAGATTGTCAGTGACCTAATTTCATATTGTAGACAAGACTATTGAAAAGGTAATCACGTGAAGAGATTAATATATGCTAGTAGTTCTACAAACAATAGATCTCATAAACACATTTTATATTCTATTATTAATATGAAATTAATTAAAACTCACTAGGATCTGGAAAGACCGCAATTTATCCCGTAAAACTAAAGTAAGGCTGGTGAGTACGTTAGTGTTCTCCATTTTCTTTTACGGTGCCGAATCCTGGACGATAAGAAAGAAGAAAAGAGCGTTTAAGATTGACGCTTTTGAGATATGGTGTTGGAGGCAAATGTTGCTAATTCCGCACCAATGTGTCTATGAGCTCCGAATAACCACGAGGCTTTCTTCTCTCTGTTACCAGCAAATTCTCAAGTATTTTGGACATATCGCTCGTAGAAACCTTGATTGACTCGAGAAGCTCGTGGTAGCTACAACTAGTGCTAGAGTTAAGCATTTCATCAGCAGCGTGCGTAATAACACGAGTAAGCGATACTGGCTTAAGGTGGAGCATGCCTAGTATATAATATCTGGCTCTCGAGAAGGCTGCTGGAACACATCGTTAAGTTCTTGGCGACAGTTTTTAACTTGGGGGTGGTTACTAGCCAGGCAAGCACTAGAAAATGCCCTACCACCATAATATGGTTTCTTCACGATGTTTTCCTTCACCAAAAACTCGATCTCATGAGAAAATTCGAACATCTTATCATAACTCATACGGACATATTTTGGTCAGGTCAGAGACGCTGTTAATTTATTCAATTTTTAACTATAGTGAACTTATAAGAGAATTGCTTTTAAATAGGATATGCTATTTGCCGGTATAAAAAATTTAAAACTAAATGCCAAAAAATACAATTTAATAAATGGGAAAAAGAAATAGGTAAATAATATTATTATGCGCATGTATGTATTAACTTATGTGGTTTCATATTTCCTTCACAATGTTAGTACACAGATATTTCTCGAGTAACAATTCTGAAAGGACGGACATTAAATACTAAACTTCCTAATGTGTAAGGATATCTAGATGTAAACTCTAGCCAAATTCGTAATAAATCAGTGATATTGGGTTTCTTAGTATGGATTGAGGACATGTGAATATACATATTTGTAAAAGTAGAATACTGCTCTTAAAACTTATTTGGCTCTTGTAAGGATAGCAAGCTTTAAAATTAGCAATAGTTATTGTGTCTCGTCTGCTAAAATTAGCAATAGAGGAAACAGGCGCTATAGCCTGTTTCCTCTATATTATAACTCATTGACTCGCGGAAATCCATTGTAGACAGAAGAAAAAAAAAATGTTAGTGTACTTCGTATACCTTATCTACCTTTCTAAAAAAGATTAGGCATACTGGTGTGAATTGTAGTGGAGGTGTGGTGGTCGATCGGAGAAACACACCATTTTTTTTCATTTGCTTCTTAATTTGGTTTCTGATCACAACGGAAGTACACTAAATATTTTTTTCTTCAATCTTTTTATTTCCTTAGGCTGATCAATCATTAAAAACATGTTTCTTCTTCAATGTAATTATCTCAAAATAAAATATAATTTAAGTATAACATTAATGTACTACTTTGTTACTCTTTTAAGTATTTTAGAAACACTTGAATATCTTCTTGTCTTCTTATATATCAAATTTTCATGTCATTAGTACACTTAGATGCGTATTGTACTTATATGCGTATTCAGTAGATCTGAAAATCGGCTACTATCTATTTTTCATACCCCTAAAGGATTATTATAGGTAAAATGTCAACCACAAAAAAAACATTCTATTTAAACCTCCGACCACCACAAGATAATTTATTTAAGTAGGCGTTATAAACGCCGAACTAAACGAGTCTGAATGGAATATATATTATTGTTGTTTCTGAAACAAAATATGAGAGCAAAATACATAGGGTCAGTAAAATAGTGAAATTGAAATGTTTCAGGCGAAACTAAATCATGGATTGATTTTATCTATTAGTTTATATACCAAAATATATATATATATAATAGAAATGTTTATAAAAAAACATATTTGTTTTAAATGAATGAATCATGGCGAAAGTTAATTAAACTTATTTAATTATTAAAACTAATCAACCGGCCAAGAGCGCATTAGACTGCCACACAAAGGGTTCCGCAACTGTATTATCTAAATTTTTTTTTTGCATAAGAGCCCTTATGTACATGCTTATAATTTTTATTTGTTTGTTTTAGCGCAAACATTATTTGTTATTCTGCCTGCATGTCAGGATAAATCAAAATATATGTGGCAAAAAATAAAAATGAAAAATGTTTTCTTACGAAATATATAATACTAGCTGACCCGTCAAACGTTGTTTTGCCTTAATAATTATTTCTAAATATACAGTAGCCGATTCTCAGACCTACTGAATACGCATATAAAATTTGAAAAAAATCGGTCAAGCCGTTTCGGAGGAGTACGGTAACAAACACTGTGACACGGAAATTTTATATATAAGACTAGCTGACTCGGCAAACGTTGTTTTGCCTTATTAAAAAAAAAAACTAAATATACAGTAGCCGATTCTCAGACCTACTGAATACGCATATAAAATTTGGAAAAAATCAGTCAAGCCGTTTCGGAGGAGTACGGTAACAAACACTGTGACACGGAAATTTTATATATAAGATTTACCAGATATCTTGGTCTGATATCTGTGAAACTCCAGAAGTACACATTTGCCTCAAATCCATAATTTAGTTGAACACAACGATCTTCGATATCATCACGCATTATTACCTTTATTTCGATAAACGACCTGTACGACAGCACCGCGAGCACAAAAAGTTTACCTGCTATTTATTCAAGAACATGAAATGCGTCTTTAGAAAACAGTATAGCAATACCTTACTGTTGCGGGCTGCTATTATTATAAATGTTACCAAAAAATATTTTGTTAACCTAAGATCAGTGACATTGGACTTTAAACATTGCCATTGAACAGTGGCCATTTTTGAACTTTTAAAAATAAAAGGTCGCCTATAACTCAAATGAATAAATAATTCATTCCATATTTAAGAAATGACGATGAACAATATAAAATTTACCTACTGAGAACAACATAGCAATGCGCAACTACTACTGTTACTGGTTGCTATAAAATTAAATGATGTCAATACGTTCCATATTTAAAAATACTAACAACGACATAAGGTCCACCTAATAAAAACAACATAGCAATACTTGCAACTAGTATGACGGGCTACTGCAACTACTATTAGCTCGAAGTACGAACTACTATTAATCGAGTAGCCTCTCGAGGTGGCTTCAGTCTGTATACATACATCTGTAAGAGATCGCCACGCGCTGCATAGCCGGCCCACGGTGAGGTCAGAGTCGAACTCGGGTGTATATATGAAGTTGTTAATCCGTCTTCATTAAACAAACGAGGCAAAGCTCTACCGTCTTGAGTGTAGAAATGACGAGGCGCCTGATGAGCATCATCAAAAACCGCTCAGATCGAGCCGCGGCACGATTTGCCGACGTAGCGAGGCTGCTAGCTCTGTTATACGCCCCTATTTACTAAAATACGAAATCTACCTTTGGAAAACAACATAGCAAGCACCTGTTTCGAGTTTGCTTTGACCCATGTATGTAACTACAATCAAGGCTGAAATATTATGAGACGCTAATTCCGATTTACTTCTGGGAACAATCACCCTTACCCCCTTTTCGAACATCTCGATTATGAGCTTCTTGAGACCAATTATGACAAAAGGATCAAGAAACTATTAACTACAATAAAATAACCGCCTACAAAAAACAACATAGCAAGTTTTGCAGCTACTCTTAGCTAGCTGTGCTGTTTTTCGTACGTAATGAGGCGATCCGATAAAATTATCTATTAGTCTTTCCTAGACGGACAATTACAATTTCGTAAGAAGAAAGGAAGAACAACAAATTTATTAAGAAGAATCTGTTTATGTACTCGTATGTCTGAAGATTGTTTGTTGTCCTGAACGGCCTAAACAGCTGGATCAATATTGACGTTTGAGATGTAATTTTAGAATTTGCAAAAAAATATTGAAAGAACATTGTCGAGTTTTTTGATTTTTAAATTATGTTTTTCAGCCTATGCTATTCTCAGCAGTTGGTGAATGAGACCTGAAAATGTTTTTGTTGGTTATAATTTCACCTACGGCCGATTTTTTAACATTATTTTACCACTATAACGTTATTATTGCAGCATGCAATGCAAATTATTGCAGTCATGTCCAAAGGGGAGTCTGCATCTCTTATATACAAGCTTCCATGCTCAGTTTAGAGATGCAGGCTCATTACATGTAGCTTTTTCATACAAAAAAATTAAAAAATATAGGTATAAGAAACATTTTTGCTACGAATTGTAAAAATAGTAACTGTAAAAATAAATTAATTATTTGATTTAATTTGATTTGACTATACTCTTATAGATCATCCAATCCAAATATCAACTAAGAATATTAATAAAAAGTTAAACATTTACATGGTAGTAAAATCGCACTTTTTAATGAGATTGTTAAGATAAATCTGTTGATCTATAGTATGTACGTACTACCAATCTAATAATTGACTAATCGAGACCTAGGTCAGCCTATCCCATTGTGTCGGAGGTCATTTGCTACCGACCATTCATAATTGATATTTCGGTACAGTCTCGATAATTATCGCGTAATAATTACAATTGTACCGTTTCAATTAGCGGTTTCGTCCTTGTCATAACTTTTCACCTTACTTTGTATTCAAACGTAGAAGACCATGTTTATGCATGCATCAAACTTCTTTCATTCTTAAATTTCATTCACTCGACTATAATAAGTATTTAAAGAAGCAAGTGGGGCTCGGTGGGAAAAAACGTCTGCAATCACGATCCCGGGTTCGATCCCAGCCCTACAACAATTACTTGTTTTTCAAATCGTGTGTCGATTTGCACTCGCTTTAATACGGTAAAAGAAAACGCAGAAAAAGACTTTATTTTTACCTGTAGGTGGAAACTCTATGAATTATAGGAAAGATATGTAATCTCTCCATAATAAATAAATAATGCAAAACGTTCATACAAAAGATTTCAACGTAATCTAAATTTTCCTTCATCAGGCGCGTACTTGACGTGTGACAATAAATCAATACTTGGGTATAATACACTATTATGTTATACCTTCTTTCATTCACCTATACTATAATTTCTACACAACAAAAACTTTTTAAAATGACTCTGTGTCTGTCGGTTATCCAACGCTTAAACAAAGGTTCTACTCAGGCTGAAATGTTACTACATGGTTTTCTCGATAAAGTCGATGCCATTTTGAAAATCAATCGTATCAAAACCATTACAATTACGGTTGTGGTGTATTCAACAATTTAGGGTCACAAACTGTTATCATTATTATTACATATTACACGGGCAATGTTTGCTGGATGCGAAGTTATTTGTACTTAATAACAAACAGCGGCTGCTAGAGGTTTCAGGTGTTCAGAACGCTGGATTTTATTTCAGCCAGAAGTCCTAAGCATTGCCATCCAACGAGGCAATGCTACTAGCATTTTTGGCACCTTTTCCTCTACCCCGGTTTTTTTAGGTTAAGTTTTAGTTATTAATGTTTTATGTATGTATTTTTAGGTTTTTAATAAATATGTATCATTCCTAAAAAAAACGTATTTTCTGATCCGATCGAAACTACGGGGAACAACTAGTTTTTCATAAATTAGCTTTATTTTCTTAAAATATTATATATACTCTATTTACATAATTGGTATCGAAAATACATATTTAGCTGTTATGTTTATTAAAATAAATATTATGCGTTAACGTGTCCAAACTGCTATTAGATAATATCTAATAAATGATTCATATTAGCATATTAATATTTACCAAATGTCATCAAGTAGTCGAGATTGTTTATTTAAGCCAAAAGCAACATTATAAAGGTTATTTTTAATTGAGTATTCTATTTCTATGCCAATTAAACGAATTTAATTGTAACTCACGCCCTGTAATTTAATCATCGCAAGAAAACGCAAGAAATCTGTTTCGCGTCTAATTACAAAGTTTAATTGCACCATTCATAGCTTATTGTGAACCATTTAGAAGTTAAATTTATCATTTACTTATAAACTATTGAACCTACTTATTGGTTTCATAATTTTATCCTTCGCGAAGGGGGTTTTTAAATAACTTGTTACTATAATTCCCCAGTAACTTATCTTTACGTTTTTTATGTGCCTGTATAGATAGATATATATCTACATATACAATAAGTATATCTATGTATTTATAAAGAAGCAAAGACACAGATCTACATGATACACATGTGCAAAAATCATTACCCTTCCTTCGTCGAATACAAATACAATATACATTTATAGTCTTACAAAATTTGTTTTTATGGTGCCAGATTTACACACTGACCAAAATCATGCAATCGCTGTGGGAATTAGACCAAGCTTCATTGTCGTTGCTGCTCATTACCAAGTAAATCGTCTACTAGCAACACATAAACCTCCAAATTCATAAGTACTATCTACTAATTCGAAGGCTAAGGTTGTAAGTAGATTTATGAAAAGGATATTATTTTTTTCAATCTACATAAATAAAAAGGGAATTTGATGCGTTTAATATTAATCTGAAAGATAAATTGCCAAAAAGTAAATCTTATATATAAAATTTCCATGTCACTATGGTAGTTACCGTACTCCTCCGAAACGGCTTGAGCGATTCTTACCAAATTTTATATGCGTATTCAGTAGGTCTGAGAATCAGCTACTATCTAGTCTTATAGCCTTAAGTGAGGCAAAACAACGTTTGTCGGGTCAGCTAGTAATTATATAAAATAAGTAAGAAGCTAGGAAATTGATTTGCTACTCATGTGAATAAGATTTTAAAGCTAGGCAGGTATCTTTGTTTTTCCTTAGAATAACAGCTTAGCATTAAACTATGTGTGGTACATCTCGTTTGAATTAACCGGCTCTCTATGAGCTTGCCGGAATACACCGTTAGGTGCTTGGTGACAGATTTTTCAACTTAGCTAGCCCGCAACTTGAAAATGCGTTACCCCCGAGCAATCACGCTGTTTGCTTCACGCAAATTTAACTGTTCTTCATTACACAGCTTTACTATAAACACCTGCGCTTAGCCGTTTGTATAAATGACACATTGAACCTCGTAAGCTTTACTTTTAAGCGGTTCGCGGTATCCAGGTTAACAGAAGAGGTAATGAAAAGAGTAACGTCTACGCCAAGGATCAATTACGTACATTGTACAACCAGTTGTCATCTAAATCTACGTAAATTCAATGTCACGTGCGTGATGCCAATTCTAAGACGCATATTGCGCAAGAGTTGGAGCATGTAACGCGTGCGCAGATGTTTGCGCCATATAACCTGTCCATTCATTCATAAACATACCGAGATGGTCCTGATTATAAAGCGTAGGTCAATTCACATTCATGTTTAGAACATTTTTAAAATATTTTGAGAATTATATATATGTGTAACAATAACTTAATATCACATATAACATTTACTTTAAAAAAAATACTACCTTTTGTAATAAAGATGACTCCATCGTGTATTTTTTTATACGTCTGCGATAATTTGTTTATTTCTGCTTATTGAAACTTTATTTTTTACGTGAATAGACATGTAAAGGCAGTTCTAGACAGAACTAAGTAGATTCGCACAAAGCTTCGCCTCAACATTCATATAGTGAGAATGGCGAAGCTTTGGAATTCTCTGCCTGAGGCTCTGTTTCTTGAGAAGTACGAGTACCATACTGAAGTTTTTAAATCAAGAGTAAATAGGTTCTTTATTGGTAAGCGTTCTACAACGTATGCCACAGCATTGCTTAACATCAGGTAAGCTGTGGTTGAACTAATTGACTTTTATATGTATAGAGCAGACTTATTACACGATTTTTAGTTTTTTGCTTAGATGACTTAAAGCTCTATTAGAAGTTTTGCGTTTGTATGCTAAAATACTCTGTATACTTGTATTTACAAACAATATACAAAGACTACTACATTCAATAATATTTGTCTAGTATGTGCTACTATCCTATTTTTATACGAATAAATAAAAGAACATATTGACACTACTTTCTACTTAATTCTCCCCAAAACACGCCCGTGCAGTCGCAGTACAAAAAGCAAACCAATATAATCAATGCATAATAAAGTCTATCTCAATATTTATTCATTTTTTTTTTCAGAATTATAATATTTCAACAATAGTTTCAACTCGAAGTACCTAAAAATATCTCGTCCGTCGTATAGGAAGTATAAAACATAGATACAATTAGAAGGCATAACTTGCCCACATAACCTGTCCTGTTTACAACATTTTTAATTATTACTTTAGTCACATCATTAGAGTTTAATCGATACAATTAACCATAACCAGTGTTTACTTAGTACCAATAACTCTTAACTGTAACTTGTATGTTTGAAATAAGTAAATAAACACGACACTATTTCTTACAATATAGGTAAATCGTTTATGATTACTTCTATGCACTTTGCATTTGTAAATCGTGCACAAAGGACAATTGATTTGTGTCTAAACAGTTATAAGATGAGTAATTTAGTAGTCATAAATATAATTATGTAACAATGTAGGTATATAGTATTCACAGTTTAGGTCATCAACGAGTAAATATAATACACATATACATACACGTGTGTGTTAGATAGATGAGATGAGTAGAAACATACATACGTATTGGATGATCAGTTCATCGATAGATTAATATATCTTCATACGTATAGTCTAGTATTCCCTAACTGTTAACGTCTTCTATTTCTATTACTTACTTATTATTAAATACGTAACTTTATGGATACCTAATATGCTTGTTTAGTTCAGCCTGAAGAAAGCATCTCAACATCAAAGTTCGTCTTCGATTGATAATATTTAGAACATATGTACCATCTGGCGCAACAGAGGTGGAACAGGTATCAGCAACCCAAGGCCGCGTTTCGATACTTCAAGGAGCTTGGTTGGCTTGGGTAGGCTGGTAATGGGGAGGGGATACATTACGCTGCTGGCGGGATCATCATATCATATCATTCTAGGTCTCATCACCTCTAAATCAATTAGAATTATAAGTAGATGCGTGTTAAAATAAGAAAAAATAACTATCTCACCGAAATACTTTATCAAATTAAAAAACAGCTTTGTGTATGTTTACCTGTGCATCATGGTCAATATTATCACGCTGGCGCCTTAAATCAAGATATTGATTTGATAGCAAAGGCCAAGCATGAAATGAATAATAACATTAATAACAGACGGCAAAACACCATTTACACTTCTTATATTATCATACTAGAGGTGCACTAATTAGGCAATTTAAATGTACAATAAATAATGTGTTCATATTTTATCGTTTTTATTAGTTTCTTAGCTTTACATGTGTAAAGCAAAATAAATAGTATAATAAATCATAATTACTTTGATATGAATCTAGGTTCAACAACCAATAATATATTGCTTAACTTTTAATTGGCATACGAATTGCAAAGTGCAAATCGTGATCGTTTCCTTCCGAGGTGAACAAGAACTATTATAAAACATGAAGTTTTAATAAAATCTAGTAAACAAATATAGGAAACAGCTTTGGTACGCAAGACGCAGACTTGGCCATTCACCTGCAGCTTAAGCCTATAAAACGGAACTATGCAGTTGTGAAAGCCTTTGACCCTGAAATAAACCTGAAAGCGCAACATTTTTTTTATTTAACTTGTAAGATATGGTAGGGTCATGTGTCACATTTTATTACTCATTATAACAATGGTGCTTAAAAACACGAGCTAACTACACTTTAAACCTAAAGTGGATCATTATGCCTGGTCTGGAATATATGAATGAAATAGACAGATCAAAGAGGACCAAAATACACATTAAGTGCTTAACGAAAAATTTTTCGACATGTTTTTTTACAAAATCTATAAAATAATATTGTTTTTCTTCATGAATGCATGAAATACCTGGCTTTGACAAGTAGTAAATGGACGCGATCATTTATTTTCATTACACTACAACATAATTCCTGAGTATATTTTATGTTTCATTTATAAGCATTATTACATATGGTTTTACAAATAAATATTTATTTCTTACTAATGATAAAATTTAGCCAACTGTTAACTGACACATACGCAAAGTCTAAAGCTTCCACTGTAAAACGCGAACCAATTCACTCAAACCACCTTAATACCTAATTTAGAATTATAATAAATTAGGTTTGAGTCTTTTGGCTTTTGTCACGAACGTTAGTACCATAAGTACGAATATTCGCGACAAAAATAGTGTACTTGATGTTAATAAAAAAAGAAGTGATGTGTATTTTATGTTTATATTCTGTGGTTTTATTCCATACAGTCACATGAAAACTGAATGAAAATAAAAAAATATGAATTTAAAAATGAATGACTAAGTTTCTGATTGGTCATAGATCTAACTTTAATCACAAATGGCCGACATTATAAATATTGACATGGAGGTCGGCTCCGCACGTCTCTTGTCCGTGAAACTTCTAGTTTTAAATATTTACATACCTAAGTGATGTACAAGTTTTAATAAGTTCCGGTTAAATACCGTTGTCATATATACCTACTGAAACACACAATTGTCACAGTTAAACATACCAAGGTTATTATTCTATCAATATCTTTACGAGTGAGCGAAGCGTCTTTTCGTCACTGGCAAAATGTTCATTCAATTTGTAACTCGCGTAAAGTTCGCAATTATGGACCAATTTTCAAAAAATACAGTATTCTAGTTTCAAATGGTTGAGACTGTTCACATCATGATCGTATCAAGAAAGGAGGGAAATTCGCTGTAACCTATTTATAGATCGATTTTGATGATATTCGACAGGTTGTTTAAATATTATTTCTAAAGTACAATAAAAGTAAACAAAAATTTGAGTATGTTTGAAATTTCTGCACACAGACACCAAGAACCAAGAAACTATATTTGCGAGGTCTACTGTTCCGAGAACTAATAGTTTATTAACATTTTCTTGAAACAAATGCGTTTGATCAAATTGTCGACATCGCTATTGGTTTACAAGGACAAGAAACAAAGTTTTTTCTGTCGATGTGTTAGATTAAAAGTAAACTAAGGCATCCATAATCGATTACTGCTCGTAAACCGAGATTGGCTAAAGTGGGCGTAGGTAAGTATAGCAAGCACGGGCTGAATAATTTATCTATTCAAATTATAGGAATCACACTACATTCACACTACATTAGAATCCTGCTTTCACCTAATAACATCAAGATGCTATTCAGAGCACTTTCTTTTTTGAATAGTTTGCTAACACATAAACCTACCATATACGAATATACAAGTAATAACATAAAATACGTAGTACATTCTCGTCACTGTCATTTTTTTCGACTTGAGTGTTGAGAACGCTACTCGTCCACACTGCTTATTTGTTTAAAGACAATACCACTTTAGCTCAGTAACCTCAAACGTACAAAGCATGTGTCGATCTATGTAGCAGCCCATCTTTTCTAAGAATGTTGTAAGCGAAAGAATAACATTTTGTTACGTGTCGCGACGTAAACTCCTGCGTAATATAAATCACTATAACTTGAATGAAATGTCAAATATTTTATCTAGATTTAAACTACTTAATACACATTTTGTCCATAAAGTTAGCATAAACTGGTTGGCTGAAAGAAAAAAAACAAACAGCGATAACAGTGCTATCAAAAGAATAAATAGATAATGGTAGGAAAAATAAATTAAATAATGGCCTAAACATTTTTTTTTTGCCACTATACAGACCCACTCTCAGTCATTCACAAAGAGGGGAGTGGGGAGCTTCAACAAACTAAACATATTTATAAAATAAATAAGTTACATTTGTAAACTTGTCAACATTTTGATTGAAGCATTGAAGTTGTTAATATAATTGTTAAATTCGAAAATCTCAGATACTTACAACGATATAATTGTTTCTGTTTTGCATATCGCGATAATAAAAGCTACATATTATAACCTAGCCTAGAATACCTTGGTACATAGGTATTTTATATGGGACAGGTATAATTACTATTACTATAGCCTAGTTATGTTTACACGAACAGATTTCATGTCAATTTTCTACAGTTTTGCTCGATTTGTAACTCCGTATAGCTGAGATCTGTTGAAGACACGTGAATAGTACTGGCTTGCTTAGTATTACAAAATTAATAGGCTCATGTAATTACTTTTGACAATTTAATCTTCCATCCCTTCTAGCTTAAAGTACCTCCAATAAGCTTTATTGACTGACGTAGCGAACTTTTGAAAATGCTTTCAGAATTTGAAAAGGTTATAAATTAAATCATTATAGGCTTTATTATAGTGGTTATGGCTGGCTAATATTTATTTTATCAGTGTTCATAGGAAATATTCAAAAGCTAGTTTTTTATATATTTCTTTTGTTGTTGTTCTTATCCTGGATCTGTGGCGGGTATTTTAATTTAAATATAGAATCAATTAAGAATTTTTCGGACTTTTTAGAAATCTAGTACTAAATCAAGAATGTGAAAACCCGAGACTTATCATAAATTATTTTATTTACAAGTTGACCCAGCAAACGTTGTTTTGAAATATTAAGTAGGTATGTAAATTAAAACCTCTTTTCTGAGTTTAGACATACTAAATTTTAGATCTCGTTTTTACTCTTTTGTGGCTTCATTTGCTTTGTCGTAGATTATATAACATATATGAAACGTATAATAACAAGCGCGTTTGTTTGTTGTGTTAAATGATACTACAACTATCACAATTTTTTTCCAAAAGTTGGTACATTTTCTTTCAAAGAAACCATAGATAAGGGCCTCCCACTTATACCTCCTTGTGCTTAGTTATATCACAGAATAATAACTTGTACTTCGGTTATATATGTAGTTTATAGCGAAATACTATTATTAATAATTTACTATTTTCATGAAAATTATGAGATAAAATAATTTTGTTTTTACTATATATAAGCCTGATCCAATCTTTTGTGTAGTAGTGATGAAGTAACAAACATACACAGTTACAGTTTTTTTTTTATATTAGTAAGGATAGTCACTTGGAGATAATGTAGCATCCCAAGTAAACGGTGAAAGAATTTTTCAAATCGTTTCTATAGTTTCGAGTCTATTCAATTCAAACAAACAAACGAAAAAGCTTTCTTCTGTATAATATTGGCATTAGTGTTATAGATTAGCACTAAGTCTATAGATTAATAGAGATATTAACAGGTGTAAATACAGTGTAAACTCCATGTAACGTCACTCGATTTAATGACAAACTCTCTAAAGCGTTGAAATCAATTGGTCTTCTCTTTCAATCTTTCAAATCTTTTATACCACTCCATTTGACGACCACTCTGTATAACGCCATAAAATGCACAGTCCCTTCAGTGTCGTTATATAGAGTTTACGCTGTATTTTAGAAACCCACGATTCGACATCTTGCGGTAGCAGCCATCTTGGATTTGTAATTTATCACAGTGCATATATTCTAATAATCATACCCTTTAATTTGATACTTATTGTGACAATTGTAAAAATAATTATCATCCGCCATTTTGAGAAGACCTTCCGTCACATTACCTTAGGTCTACTTACATCAAACATACACTTTCGACTAACACACCTTTCAAATAAAAAACACTTAATCATAATCGGTTCATCTGTTCCGAAGCTACGTTGCACACACACATATATAATTATATAGACACGTCAACTCATAACACACCATCGCTTTTGCGTCGGGGGCTATAAATATTTATAATAATATTTTTATCTCAATATATAAAAATGTATCCCTATATCCCGTGGCGGATCAATTATCAAATGAAAGTGTCTGATAAACAGAATATTAAACACTATATATACTCGTATATTTCAATAAAGATTGTCACCGTCACATAATGTTGAGTTCTTTTCTAATTTTTTTATTTATTTTGTTTATGATGTTTTAAGTATATGTTGCAGTACAGTCAAAACTCAAAACTGGCCAAACTGCCTTAAAAACAGATATGACCAATTTTTAGTAATTATTAGTGGTGTCTACAACTAATGTGATTTTAAGTGATAAAAAAGATTTTGTTGGATGTGTATTGTACGTATAAATGCACATTTTAGAATTCTAGGTATAGCTATAAAATATCAAAATATAATTTAAACTTTAGTGACTTTAAATCATGTATATTATTATACCTAACATCCATATTCTCACCTGTTTTGTGATTATATATATACATGGTTCACATCGTATATAGGAGTATGTATATTTTAATATTTTAAGTATGTAAATAATTCGAAAAGATAGTTAACACGGTATTTGGGTCTAGTTGTCATTGACTGCTTTAGGTTGGTATATTCGATGGCCGTTTACACATTACTTTTTAACAATTTTAGTAGATACTATTTATTAGTTTACCTAAAGTAGTTTAAGTCCTTGAATAATATATTCTTTGCGATAAAAAGAAATTCTGACAACAGTTAAAAAATATGTATATTAGGCTTTTAAATTTATCGTGTTTTATTTTATTACTAAAATCAGGTTATGAACGAAATTACTCGTTAAGGCGGAGTCTGCATAGTGTTGACGACCCGTGCACGCCTACGCAGGTTGTTGTGCAGACTGCATTCCTATGCTTTAATTTACTTAGACTCGTTTTAATATTCTGCATGAAAAAATTGTAATAATCTGTAAAGCTGCACAACAAACTCGACCCTAACAACAAATATGGAATAAGCCTCCTTACAAACCTCCTCTGAACAATCACACACGTAACTTTAGCGATGCGACAAACGAACAATAAGCGACATACTCGTATTATACGTCGATAACGTAAACCGTCTATTTTCACACTAATCTGCATCTCGGCTGTTAATTTGAATTTTAGCTCAAAATGACTAATTGTTATGCGCGATTTACGTCGTACGTCCATTCACCAGAACGAATGGTATTGAGACGTCACTCTTCCCGTGAATAGATGATGATCGGTGAGCGAAAGCTACGAGATCGGACGTACTTGTCGCGCGCCTGTGCTGGTCCGCGAGGCGCGGGAGGCCGGCGGGCTTCTGCAGCAGCTCCTGCAGCTCCGGCTGCGGCGCCGCCTGCGGGCCCCTCGACTTCATCGCGGCTCGCTCGTACTACGCGTGTAACTACGACGTGCGTTCACTGAACGGAGCACTGAGAGTCCGCGGGAGTGTCATCCGTCCGACGGAGGCATCGTCCTGGACTGCGGCAGGTCGCGGTGGCGGAGGCTTTATGTGTGTGCGGTGCGCGCGAGGGTACCAGCTCACAGTCGCGCGCTGACTGAGCGCTGGCATCCGGTCAAGGGTACCTCAGCACGCCGCCGCCGCTGGACCACGGCTCGAGCACCGCCCGCCGGCGCCGCGCCGGTCGCGCACCTTGCTGCTATCGCCACTCCACTTAATTACCGTATTGTTCAAACAAGATCAACGATTTGCAAACTATTGGTTCTTGTCATGGACATGGAGATATACTGAAACTTTGAAATGAAAGTAGATTTTTATTTATTGGATTAAAGCGTTTTTGTAACTTATAATATTTATGTTGTTTTTCCAATTAAATATGCAATAAAGTATTTTTTTAGTGACTGTACCGACGTAAATACAAAATATATATTTATTGTACGTATATATATTACATTTTATTCGTCGATTTTATACGTCTTTGGAATAATATTAATGTAATCAGTCATCAACTATTTTTAGATCTATACCAGACTTAAACATACTTTCAAAAAAGATTTGCTGCTGTTATTAGTTAGGTTTTTATTTGATTGTAGGTCGTGTTTTAAGGTAAGTATAATATTATTTTAGTTCTAATTCTATTTTAGTTGCAATTCGATAGCTTCGTATTAGACTTTGATGTTCTGCATAAAAAAATAATGGCATGCCGCAGGTGAAGGAATACGACGAATAGTATAGGTATCGATATTTTTTAAGTCCTTGGAACCTGAAATATTTTTCTAAACCTTTAAATATTACACTAGTTCTCGAGTCATATTTAAAATATATCAAAAACACATTCAATAATAATGTAATGAAATAAACAAGAAATATTTAAAAAATACACTAGCCAGTCAATATTATCTCAAAATATTAATATTTTAAGATAATTATGAAAAATGTGATGCTTTTAAACCTGACGCTGGACTCAATATACAAATTCTTGTATTATATACGTCGTTATCCTTCTAATCAAAACCAATCCTTCGAGTTGTTACCTTGAATCTCCAGTCGCTATAAATCATCGGGGCCCGAACCAGCGATGACCTAAACCTAATTTATCAACAGTCAAAATACATTCAAATATTGACTTTAAATATTTATTGTAGCAGTAAATCCGGCATACATATATTGTATGCTGTGATTGTATTAATATTATTTATGACGGATTAACCCTACACATGTCAATCCAAAGTTTAAGCTATCTCTAATACAAATGCAATCCCAATCGGTACAGCCATTTGAGCGTGTACATACACACAGACCTTCGCTTTTATAATAAGTATTAGTAGTTTAATGTTAGTAGGATAATCTCATAGGTACTTTATTTATTTAGCAACCAATGTTCTGGTTTCTTTTTATTGTTTGAATTTCGAACTTGTTCTTAATTTATTGACTATTAGTATAGACAGTACAAATACAATCTAATTTTATAATTTTGATAAAAATAGTAAATAGCCTACTTCACAGCTTTTGTGCCAGCGATAGGCACTTCGTAGTCGAACCTCATTAAATGTGATAAACCGCTTTATGTAAATCATTATTAAACATAAACAGAGTACATACCTACAGATAATTCCATAATTGATTAATGGATCAATACAAACTATGAATATGATAAATAGTTAAAAGCAATATACCTGCCATGATAGTTATTTATTGCCTTATAAGTTATGTATATAGAAGTACACACAAAAATATTTTTGTAGCCTTGGTGCCTACGGTAAATTGTTATTTTGTTTTTATTTAATATTTTTAGAGCTAAGTCAGGGATTTTTGTACTAATTTGAACACATCAAATTAATTATACATATACTTGTATGTATGAGTAAGTAATGTTTAAGATCCTTTGACAGCACTTTTTTATGAGTGCTTTAATTAGTAATTCTTAAATTGCTCTTAGATCACTTAACTTTGGCACAAAAATCACAGGAAATTAAATTGAAACCAATGTTTCAAACAAACCCAGTCATGAATTCACCAAAAAACGTTCGTGAAATACATTTATTTAAATTTAAGCCACACAAAAATACTACACAGCAATAAAGTAACAACTCCCTATGAGAGTCAATAACTGTTTTGCATGGAGATTCGAATTGTTTTTCTCAAATTTCGAAGTCTAAGAAAAAAGTCGTAGAGCAAAAGTTGTTTGACAAATATAGACGTACTAAGGCGCCCTTGAAAACTATAATCTATCAGCAGTAACCTATATATTATGAAAACTATAATATATAGGTTACTACTGCTGGTTATGATTCTAGTGCTTATCACGGTAGCATACACTCTTAGTGGAAATATATGTCGCCAAGCACTTAACTGTGTTCCGACTGAGAGTCATGCTCCACCTGGCTGGAGTGTCCCTAACTTGTGTATTAGATTTATTCTGAATTGAGTTAAATGTAATATGAAAAACAAATGTAGATAATAATAATGGCAACCTTGATTTTGGCAAAACGTACATTTTAAATTGAATCATGTCTAAGGTATTTGTATAAAAAAACGCATTATACATTCAGAGGACATTAAGTTAATTCGAAGGATCGTAAATTCGTAATCAAATATTTTCGTAAAAACATCACACCTCGACATTTACCTACTTAGACTATAAAAATATTTATTTTCAAAACATGTTAACAAGAATAGAGACAGCCAGCCAGGTATATTAAAAGCAACCGTAAGCAGTATTTTAACATAAAATAAATTAAATCACATGTTAATGTTTAGCGGAATTGTCATTAAGCTTTTACACGAATTATGTTATTTTGACATAAAATTGAGACATAACTTTATTATTTTATAGCAAAATAAAGCATGACCGTTTTATTAGTATTGATTTATAAGATAAGAAAATAATCTGTAGTACCACTCTCTCATCAGGAAATCCCCTTATTATACTAATACTAGCTGACCCGGCAAACGTTTTTTTACCTTAATAAAAAAATAAAATCTAAATATACAGTAGCCGATTCTCAGACCTTCTGAGTACGCATATAAAATTTGGAAAAAATCGGTCAAGCCGTTTCGGAGGAGTACGGTAACAAACACTGTGACACGGAAATTTTATATATAAGATTTTTTATACTAATATTAAATACCTCTGCGGTTCCAAGCTTTAAAATGAAGCGGTTTGTATCTTTTACACTTAAAATGTGTTAAAATTGGAATTATTTAGGTTTCTTTGTGCATAGCTATCATATGTAACTATGTACATACCTACCTACATGGCTTGATGCGGTATGTACACATTTGTAGCTAGCCTTCAATTTATTGGCATTAAATTAATATTTCAAATTAAAATTATTGTTGGTTAATCTTAGAGTTAGGTACTTAGTATGTACAAGTAATGTATAATTATAGCTATGTAAGTAGAGGGCTGTTTTGTACCTGGGGAAGTCGCTGTGGTCTGTGCTAGATACCTCGAGGGGCCTGTCATATCATATATCATTAAAGAAAATAATAAATCCTCTTCTGCTCAGTTTTTCATTCAGCGCTATTATTACGCATCGCGAACTAAGTATAAGAATATATTCAACATTTAGGAGGAAAATGATAAAGAATTGTGGTTTCTGAGTGGGATGTCTTGCCGGGGATTTTTCATCGACATGACAAACCTAGTAAAAGCAAATAAGCAAGTAACTACATAGTGGAACCATATCTGCGTCTTATTTATTTAATGCAGTGACGATAAATTTAAAACCACAAGTGGTTCGATCCACGCCAATGAGATTAAGCTATCGGTGAAGGAAACCATAGATAACATGGAGGTAAAGCGTTTTTTAGTGCTCCCGTGGCTAGCTACCACTCTGAAGTTCAAAATCTGTCATCAAAGACGTTACAGTGTGTTCTGGTAGCTTCTTTGAGACCCAGTTATTCCAAACTAAGCTTGCTCCACCTTCGCCAGTGTCGCTGACACGTTGTTACGCACCCTGTTGGTCAAACGCCTAGCTGTATAGAGTAAACAAAAAAAAAGGGTGTCTATTCTTCACGTACTTGTACGGATACATTCTTGAACTATTTATTTACATAAAATGTAAAAAGTCTTCTTAATATTTTTTTAGATACAAGTAAGACTGAAAAAAATTTCATCCCATTTGGTTATTGGCGATTTCTTCTGCAGTATGTTCATTTTAATTTATTCACTTACAAGCAAACGTAATCGTATCTATCGAATAGTCGTCTGCTTCACTTCCACTTTCCGCATATTTGGATGAACGCGAGTACCTACTCGCGTAGAGGCCACAATTTTGAACCAGTCCTGACGAAATTTGATATCCTATCCTAATAAGAGACAATAGTCAGATTTGTAAAAGCGCAACATCTATGATGGGCATAATAATTAAATTAGTAAGTACATAAAGATACGAGTAGATCACGAAAAATTTGGATCAATGAAAACAGTAGAGCTATCCAGGATTGTTGAGCTGAAGGAAGGAAGTAGGTATACCTACTATGTAAAGGTAGGATACATCACATAACATAAAAGAGATAATATCACCAGCAATGCCTAGTAATGATTTTACATACCTAAATGGTTTTCCCAAACAACAAACTGAATAGGTACTTTCCAATTCCAATAGATATGAGGCGCCGCGCCTCTGGTTTAATTTAACTTCCCCTGATGCAAATGATCAAGGAAAAATACCACAAACATTTGTTTACCTGGGACAGGTTCCTGTATTAATAAGATGTCCCCTGTGATTTGAATTTTATGCAATTGCTGTGGCACTAAGTGCATGTTTTAAGATATGAAAGCCAGGTGACTTGTGGAGGTTTTGTAACTAAAAACTAATAGTATAGAAATAGATCTAAGTGAATAACAAACCAACTCTAGGAATACATAACAAAACGAGGATGGTCATATTTGAGGAAAGGATAGATAGTAATCTTTGTGTGACTACTACGCGCATTTTTACATAGATTTTTTTTAATAAATGAATTTAGATAATTGTAATACCTATTTACATATCTAAGAAATAAAGTTAATAATAATAATAAATAAATATTAGAACACATTCACACACGGCTGGTTAGCCCCATACTGAACCATTTCTAGCTCGTATTATGGTTGCTAACACAACTGATATACTACATATACATATTATATATAAATACATATTTAACACCCATACCCACAGCCAACAAATTTAGTTAAGCACAAAGATGTTGACCGGGCCGGGAATCGAACCCGGAACCTTCTGATTAGCAGACCGGCATGGTAACCTTTACGCCAACGAGGTCGTCGTAGTTAAAATACTATATATATAAAATCAAACATAAAAAGAAAGGAACAAGAAAAAATAAAACACTACAATTTATTTTAGGTAAGCACACCGTCCAAGACACTGAATTCTTACATTGCGTGTCAGAGTTTCCAAAATGCTGGCTATTGTAAAAAAATACTGCCAACTATTGAGTCTCCAGAAGCGAGAAGCGAGCGTTTTCCAATGGACATTTGTATAATTAGCACCGGTTTTATTTTTATAGTGTGGGGGAAAATTGCAGGATGCAATAAAAAATCAATTCATTGGTTCAATCAATAAATTTGAAATTTGTTAAATGTTATTGACAAAATAAAGTGAACTTCGTTAGCAAAATGTACCGAACGTTAGCAAATGTACAAAAAGTTTTCCATCATTCTAAAACGGAACAATAAACCAAATGTTCAAAAGTAGAATCTATACACATGGCGGCTTATTTACAAACGGTCGCAGAACATACTAAGGTAGAACTACCTAATTTCCTAGGAACTTACACTTCATTACTTAATATACACATGTAAGCATTCCGTGTTGTTTGTAAACATATATCTTACCAGAAGTTCAGAAGTTCAAAGACCTCAGAACTCGTTTCCTCAGCACGTTATTTCGATAGCCAATGTCATTCATGAAGGGAAAGTACCTACATGCTAAAATAATATCATTGTTATACTGTACATAGGAGGGCTTATGAAAGGAATGAGTTTTTTGTTTTTGCATAAAGGTAATTTAAAGCGATCACAGCTTAGTCAGGGTGCGGTCGACTTGCGTCCCGCAGCGGGTGGGTCTGATTCCCGCCAATGACCATGAGCTTTTGGTGAAGGATAAAACCGTGAAGAAAGCACTGCTAAGCCACCCGGCGATGTGATCTGCGAGCGTCCTTAAAATATTCATAGGTCACGTGGTTCTCGTACCTCCGTAATAACAAATACTAAAAATAATAAGGGGGAACCCCATACAATAAACGTGTTTTTTAGGGTTCCATACCAAACAGGTAAACGGGTTACTAAGCCTCCGCTGTCTGTCTGTCACCAGGCAGTATCACAAACCGTGATAGCTAGAAAGCTGAAATTTACAAAAGTTATGTATTTCCCGTGCCGCGCTATAACAACAATCTTAATAACGGTAACAAATAAAACGCTTAAATTTTGTACAGCATATTTAAATGTATAATGTCTTTTAAAATAAATAATAATACCTACATATAACGTTACAATTTTTTAATCTATCTACATATACTATAACGATAATTGGTAGACTCTAAATATTCTCAAAAATTTTAATTACATTTAACTTTAATTTAAGAATTAATTGTAAAATAAATATTTAAGTGGGGCTTCCATACCACAAACAACATTTTCGATCTTTTCAGTGACACTTTATTTTGGTGTTTTTGGACCCTTTATTTCTAAAACTTTTAAAATAAAGTCCATCTTCACTGTATACATTTATAACATGAAAATTGTGATTTAGCCCTATTATATAGGATTTACGGACACCTATTTTACTTAGGTGTACTAATGCTGATTTAAATACAAATCGTTAATCGACACTTACTCAGGAAGTGGCGCTAAGGTCTCGACTGGCTGTTAAAATAATTGGAGCACCTTGATAGTCATCTGTGGACATTTCCCATTCCACCTCGCCTTCCGCATTTGGCGAAACATGACAAAGGTGAACCAACATTTTTTAACTACGACGAAACTAGTAAGCATATTTATATCAACATACATTTAAAGAAATTCGTCGACTGAAGTAGAAAATTTTATGTAGAACAAAACATGATTTTTCAGTGTTTTCAGTATAAATATTTAACGGTAAAAAAGACCAAGAATATTCATATTTATTTTGTTACCAATCAGACTAAATAAATTAGAAATAAAGCTGGCTAAAAAATCTAAAACTGCTTCAAAAAAATATTTTAGATTTTTTAGCCAGCTTTATTTCTAATTAATTTAGTTCAAAAACTGATACAAAAATCTAAAATATTTTTTTTGAACCAGTTTTATTCCATATAATCTTGGAACCTATTTATACTGGACTAATGTCCCATATGAGAATTAGCCTTTACAGTTTAAATAAAAAAATAAACAAGTCGTCTAAAAAAACATTTATTGTGCAGCCACATTCTGAACTCTTCCTGCTTTCTTCGCAATCTTCTTCTGTCGCAGCATTTGTTTCTTCTCCTCTGGCGTCTTCTTGAGACCCTTCATCTTGCGAGTCTGCAAGCGGTCGATCTTCTGCTTGCCAACGTGAATGCGACCCAATTTAGAACCAAATGCATCACGTGAAATATTCTTCTTTTTGATCGGCTTCAATTCCTTGGGGATCTTGCATGCCTCCTTGTACAGGTCATCTGAAGCTAGTTTCGTTCGTCTCAGCTTGAAGTCTATTGAGGGCCCTGAAAATAGTTGGATTTGGTAAAATATTGTTGAAAAGTTCATATCAAGTCAAGTTCAAGTCCATAACAATCAGAATCATAAGGTATGAGATAAGTTATAAAAAAAAATAACTAAACAATATTTTGTGGATGTTGCCATCCTTGGTTTAAAATTTTATCATTCTTCTGGTCAAGCCTTACACCATTTGATAACCATATTCAGGGAGTAGTGAAAAAATATAGGTACCTCCATAGTTTATGTCACAAACAGACATATACACAAACACACACACACATGTCAAACTAATGAAATCCCATTGTCTTTGTGTCAGGGGTTACAAACAGTTGTTACATCCAATCTTAACATTACTAGTGAAGTTTTTATAGTAACATGAAAAATTATGTATGTATTATTTTATGTATGTTTTAAATTTGTAGGACATACATTAAATGTTGCTGTAACCATATGGTTACCATAGTATACTTTACTAGTTCATAAAAAATGTGAACCAATATCAATGTTTAATGTTGATATTTTATCAACATTGATAAAATCAACATAAAACATACAACTAATACGATTTTATAATGTGTGTTTTGACTGAATAAAGTTTTAGCAACCTTTTCTGGGTGTCGTTTAAAAAAATAACCCCTATGTACATTGTCACAATGCACATTAGAAAGAACACAGACCTATTTCTTCCAGTTCAGCTCTGGGTGTGCGCTGGCCACTCTTCTTGAGCATTATCCTGTAAGACCTAAGGTACACCATGCCTTCATCAGTGGCAGTGAAACTCAGCACATGCTCCAGTCCTTGTAGTCTTATGGTTTCCACCTGAAGATACAAATAATAAAAAATTAGCAGACGTTAGAACATTAGTTATTGTAAGTGTCTTTTCTATGAATAAATAAATCTAAGTTCAAGCATTTAATCACCAGAGTGAACAATGCAATACTGTTAGGGCAAAAATAAAATATACTGGTAGTGCGCTGGACACTCCAAATATTGAGATCAAGAAAGAATTAAAGCAATCTATCATACAATACATTGATTGTAATATTATGTATAGTAGCAACCTAGTATGTTAGCTATAGCTAGTATGGCTAGTATGTTACTCTTTTCGCCATAGTTCAACAGATTTTGATGTATTTGAGAATATGCACCTAACTTTGCAGAAACTTAATTTATCTTTACTCATTTGACCTAAATAACTAAGTTGTTGTTTTTAAATTGCTCTAAGTACCTTTGGAATGGCTTTTTATTTTATTGATACAGGCTCGTTAATCTTTGCCCTTTGTCATGTAATAAGTAATTCAATACCTTACACAAGTGTATCTTAGATTTGTAGGCTATATTATGATAACAGTTAGTTTTACCATATTTAAAAATATATCAATACATCATCTATGAATTTACATGTGAGCAATTAGTTACCGATTTGATATTATTTCTTGACATAATCAATCAAATGCATCCCAAAACAGTACCCACATTGTTTATGAAACAAATAATGGAGATTCAATTTCATGAAACTTAAATTTTATAATCTTATATCTTCTTATATATAAAATTTCCATGTCACAGTGTTAGTTACCATACTCCTCCGAAACAGCTTGACCGATTTTCACCAAATTTAATATGCATATTCAGTAGCTCTGAGAATCGGCTACTATCTATTTTTCATACTTCTAAGTGAGGCAAAACAATGTTTACCTTATGTTCATCCTCAATTATCCTGTTACAAAATATCAGCCTTATCCGATCTTTTGTTAAGTCATGCTGAGTGAAGCAACAGACACACAGACTGGATTACAAATGAATTTATAATATTAGTAGGAATATGGATAGTGTGAATAATTTTCTACAAACCTTTTCTCTGTGGAAAAAATCTGTGAACAGTGACTTTAACCTCTTCAACTCCTGGTTCAACTCCCATGCTGGTCCATTGAACAGCAAGCATGGTTTTAAACCTGGCATTACTTTCATATTTTGGAAATCTGACATGGCTTTATAATCTTCTGCACCAAGTTCTATCATATCCAATATTCCATAGTTAAATGTGCGCCCTAATAATATGTTATGTGGACGCTTTTTACTGTGTGATCCAACACCAAATAAAGCTGCCTCCTTTTTGGTGCATAACCTGGAAATTAAAATAGGAATGAGATTAACACAGAGAATAATATACAAATAGTAGGAAAATTACGTTTTAACCATTTAACATAAATTAAACAAACTGCAAGTAATAATCATGGTGTTTCAGATTCAGAACAGTTCAACATTAATATTTCCTTGATAACACTTACTTCTCAATGAGCGAGGCGTCTTCAAAAGGTACAATATCGTTCTTGCGAGTGAGGTAAGCAGCGTCCGGTTTTTTTAAATCGTAAATATCTTTCATGAGACTCCGAGTCCTCTCGGAAGGATGTCGTCCCTGCATGAATATGCATTGTTTAGGTCCTTCGATAGGCTTGGGCTCTTTAGCTTGAAGCGCCTTTTTACCCTTCCGAGTCGTGGGCTTTCTGTAAACACAATAGTACACAATTTGGTGAGAGGGAAGATCAAGAAAATTGTACTAGGGAGGTAGTTAAATATGTATATCATCATACTAACTTAATTCGATGCAAAACCGACATTTTAAAGTTTAATAATCACTTGATATGATAGCATTAAATAAAAATTCAAAAACACGTGGAAAAGATCTGCTCACCGCTGTGATTTTGTTGTCAATTTTAAATGACAGTGACACTGACAAATGACAATGCAGTGATGCCAGCTCCGACAGAACTTTACCCCGAAGATACTTCAAATTTCCCTAAAGTTTACTCATTATTGTAAGGTTTCGCTTTTTCTTATTCAATTTAATTTAGTCGATTTAATCTTTTAATCGATTATTATTTTTGAGCGCGGCAATACTGCTTTTATTTTAATGGCAAACCGTTTTCTCCGATTGGTGGATTTCTGACGAATCGGGGAAAATGGTTGAGTGACGCGTTTTGCGAGGCGACGTTAAGAGAAAGGCTGGTGTGAAACGGCAGTCTGGCTCGAACGCTTGTACTGTAAAGACAGGAAGTGAAAATAAAAGAAGTACTGACTCAAATTCAAGGGTTTTTGTTGAAATTCCCAGTAAATAGGCACCTACCCGTTAGGCAGTCTACATTTCAGAAGAGGGAACGACGAACGAAAAAAAAAAAAAAAAAATTAACGTTCGTACACGCTCACCCCTTTTTTTTTTATTATTCTCTTTTCAATAGGTGTCTATACATACGGACTGGCAAATTAATTTTCGGAGTGCTTTCCTAGGGCTGAAAAGGCCGACTATCTAGAGGTTGGTAAGCCAGACTGGTCGTGACACGTAGTAAGTTTAAACCTCTTATTAACATTCCGGTATCTATACATACTTGGGTGAAGTAGTATTCAAAATCTCTTTCATAAAAAAAAAGCCACGATCGACAATAGTTATGAGACACATGAAGATTAGTAAACTAGATTGTCGTGTCATGAGTGTAATCCGATAAATTTAAAATATCATATTTTATAAATATCAGGGTTCACTGAATTTTATTTTTCTTTATTTTGATAAACAGATAAACGATTTTATTGGTAACATATTTCATTTACAAGTCAAAAATATACATTAAATTTCATAATTAAATATAATGTACACAGTGCAATTAAAAAATAATAAATAATGGCAATATAATTACATACCTATTTAATGCATCTATTTTTCTGGTACAGTATAGCGAAAGCTTTTTATTTGGCTACAAAAATATTCGTCAATTAAAAAGTACCCTGAACGAGCCAGCTTTTTAACTTACTTTTAAACATATTAGCGCTAGAGACATTCGTTATTTCTTCCGGGAGACTGTTACACCGGGAGGATGTTATATACCTTCGGCCCTATCACGTGAGTAAGGTTCTCGGCGCGAGTGAGGCGCACGCGCGGCGGCACCAGCACATCCGCGCGCCGGCGGCACAGCGCTCCCGAGTACTTGTCGCCACTCTTCTCATACATCGTAAGTGCACCCAGACACGGGAGCACTCTACAAATGGGGCAGTCGATCTAAAGAACTGTGAGTACGTTCCAATTTACTAAAAAAAAAAAGATAAAGGAGTAACGGGATATATAAGTGTGGTATTAATTATCATACCAGTATAGCGCCGTTGACTACATTTAAAAACACCACATGTCTTATTTACAAAAATAAATATTAGTTGAAGATAGATTCGCATAACTTGCGAAAATAATCGTGGTGAATATAGTTTAATCTCGTGATACTCCCGATAATGATAAGTTATGAAAGTGCAATATTGAATCTCATAGCAGTATAGTATAACTTCAGCGTTAGCTAAAATCAAATCATCACGCGGTATTTTACAAGTATAAAAAATAAGTGGTTATACATAAACTGCGAAAATAGCTGTAGTGTATGTAGTGTCATGTCGTTATACGAATATAGGATTTAGTATATAGGAATTTTCATTTTAGCACATTACTTTTGTATCTACGGTGCTGAAATATTCAGTTCAATAATTTAGTGGCCGAATTCAGTGTCACATTCGTAATCGCTTTATAATTTATAATGAAACAATTATTATAAATCGTAGTCCTACTTTACCTACAATAGTGGAGTGCCCAAATACTATTCGGTGCGGAGTTGTCCAGAATAGTAAGTCATCAAAGACAATTATAAATGAGAACACATTTTCATAACGTATAACCTAATTATTCGTATGAAAACGAAATAGTCTGTATTTATAATAATAATAGTAATAATAATAAATAATTTATTTGCACAGAGACTTAAGGATAAGTAACATCGAGTTACATAAAAAAAAATAAAAAAATAAAAAAAAAATAATACAATCACTTATTAAAAAAATTAATCGCAGCTTATGTTTGTTAAAAGATGCAAATAGTGGTGTTAAGATGCAATTAATGTTCTATCTATCTTCACTTATTAATCTATTTGTATCTTATAAAACTAAGAATCTACTTTAAAGTACTTAAAAGTATATATTTAAATTACATACGAGCGATAAAATAAATATATATATATATATATATACATACTATCTTAATATATATAAATCTCGTGTCACAATGCTTGTCCTCAATGGACTCCTAAACCACTAACTGATTATAATAAAATTCGCACACCATGTGCAGTTCGATCCAACTTGAGAGATAGGATAGTTTAAATCTCAAATTATTGTCGCAATTTTAATTTATTGCTAATTATTTTCTGTTATTATTTGACAGTCACAATTATCTGTTAACTCCAAATGATTCTAATAGATATCGAAACCTTTCGACTGGGTTGAGTAAGTAATCAATAGATGGCGCTGCTATGGTAAATCTACGAACGTGTCATATAAGCTACACTATCTATTTTTCATACGACTAAGTGAGGCAAAACAACGGTTGCCGGGTCAGCTAGTATTATTAAATAAGCTTAATAAACACAAACATATATTTGTCAAAATATACCTGCAGCTTCACAAACAATTAAACGTTAGTTTGAAGAAAGACAGTATACCTAGTACAGTAAAAAAAAAACAGTGTAAGTAGAGGTTCTAAAACCGAATGTGTTGCATGCACCATTCAGGTGTTTCAGGAAGTTTTCATAGAGTAGCTAGCACAGTCTGGTATTCAAAGTCACACCAAGCAAACTAAATTAAGCAAGCTAAATTTAGATGGATTTTAATGAGTTGCACTAAGTTTTTAGACAACAAAAGCTACAGCTTGACATTTGTGACCTTTTATCCATGCTGAGTTCGTTCTTAAAAAGTATAATATAAAGTGAATCATTTGATCGTTATTAGTTTGGTATTGATAATGAAGCTTATAATACAGCAGTGCCTACGTACCATTCAAATTCAAATCATTTATTGCAGAATGGGTAAGGTTAGGTTATTACATGTTAACATTTTATGTCCCTCACACTCTTCGCCCTTAGGCATGCAATATTATCTAAATATATATATATACCTACAAAAATGTCATCTAAAATTAATTAATACTAACCTTCATTAAAACCGACATTATAAATACGTCTTTGTCTTACATAATGACTTATAAAATTAAAATAAAAAGACTAAAGAGTTTGACTTTACCTACCTACGTACGTGTAGCCTGAAACCTCACGATGGTGGAATTTATAAATAACTAGTTATAATAGGTACCCTTATGTACAAATCTGCATAAATACAGTGTTGGTACACGAAAGAAAACTGCTGATTTAGCTAATTATAATGCTAAGGCAAACATAATTTACACTGATATAAGTTATTGTTTCAGTCTTGCCAGTAATCGGATTTGTTTAATGAATCTGAGTTATACGCCACTAGATGAAGAGGTGGTCGCCATCGGGATAGTGCGAGCGGACCGTTCTTGGATGAACGTGCTGCAATGCCATCTGATGAGGCAACCCTAACTTTCGAGGAGGCCAAGGGGCTGAAGGCGTGATGGTTATCACCACAATGAAGGAAGCACAAGCACGAACTGTCGTTCGACGTGACCCAAAGGGGTGAAGACATGAAGGATGTCTTAACGAGTATTGTTATTCATAAATAGCTAGCTACCCGCCCCGGCTTCACACGGGTGCAAAGCCGGTATCAAATACATTACAGAAAATCCGTGAACGTAGTTTATGAAAATATGGCGGCCCGGGTACGGGTATAACATATATCGATCCAGTAGTTTTGATTTATTAATTACTGCCCGTGGCTCGCACGCGATAAATTTGGTGTAAAGCAATTCCCTTTTCCCTATACCACGAAGATATCCTGCTGTCTTTGGATTATCTAAATTATAATTACTGATACATTGTCGCGCTGAAAAGCACGTTTTACTCTAGCTCCGATAATAAACACGTCCGATCACGTACCATAGGAAAAATCGCAGGCTCCGTCGAGCTATCTATAAGCACGCGGCCGCCGCCCCGGCCAGCCAGTACCGCAGCAAGCGCTACATCCGCACCCGCAATTTTATATCTGTGATATCTTCGAAAACATTCATTTAAATCTTGTAATGTATGGAACTATATAGATTTATATCAAATCAAAAACGTATTTGGCTATTTTATTGGATAAGGATTAATGCAGTATTGTTTAAAATTGCTTCGAAAATTCGCCATTGTTTATCGTAAAAAGAAGAGACAAAAAAAAATGTTATTATGGGATATCCATAAGAGATAGATGTATACCATCCTGGAGTTTTATGTAGACCTTTTCAATGTGTATAAACAAACATTCAGCATTCAGCCTGCGTTTGCAAAATAGGCGTATAAAAAAATGATAACTAACGATATCCCATTAGAAACCTCGAAAGTAACACTGTTCCACCACTATTCAATGTATGTTATAATACATATAAATAAAAAAAAAAACACAACAAAGCAACGAAGTCGTAATCAAGACAGGGAAAGTTCTAGGGTCCTCTGCGACACGTGGGTTTCTACGTACGACACCGGCAGCCGCGTTTGGGCCAGCAGTTCCGGTCACCACGAGCGCGACCGAGAGGACACCGGCAGCCGCGCTCGGGCCAGCAGTTCCGGTCACCGCGAGCGCGACCGAGAGGACACCGGCAGCCGCGCTCGGGCCAGCAGTTCCGGTCACCGCGAGCGCGACCGAGAGGACACCGGCAGCCGCGTTTGGGCCAGCAGTTCCGGTCACCACGAGCGCGACCGAGAGGACACCGGCAGCCGCGCTCGGGCCAGCAGTTCCGGTCACCGCGAGCGCGACCGAGAGGACACCGGCAGCCGCGCTCGGGCCAGCAGTTCCAGCCACTGCGAGCGCGTCAGAAGGCATACCGGCAGCCGCGAGCGTTGGAGGGGAGCCAGGCGGAGACCGCCACGTCCCCTGCAGAGCCACGTATTGACGCCGGAATTTTAAAAAGGGTCAACCACGAGCATCGAGCGAGTGCGTTGATACATCCAGAGAGAGGCACGGTCACGAGTATTTGATCGGCTCGTGGTCCGTGTGAGGTTCCGCATAGAGCGGCAGTTGTTATATCTAAAGAGAGAGGTACGGTCACGAGAATTTGATTAGCTCGTGACCCGTATGAGGTTCCGCATAGAGCGGCAGTTGGTGCATTTAGATGATCACTGATCGTCTAGATGATTGATTGATTGATGATTGATGATGATTGATGATGATTAATGATGAATGATCGGAGAGGGTACGAATCGGTTTGTTCGCCCCGGTGCAGAGACCGCTAACGCTGGTATACGTCCCTAGGTGTACGATCCTTGTGGACATGACCGGGTGCGGACCGGTTCGTGGCCCAGAATTGATTGATTGATGTCCAAAGGTGAAGGTGTCCAAGGGTGACCCACCTGCGGAATTTGATGCTATTATACGTCCCTAGGTGTACGATCCTTGTGGACATGACCGGGTGAGAGAATTGATTGATTGATTGATTGATGTCCAAAGGTGAAGGTGTCCAAGGGTGACCCACCTGCGGACTTTGATGGTATGGCCCTAATCTAGCTGTTGTTTAGGTGCCACTTTGACTTTGACCTCGACTTTGACTTTGCCATTTTAGATTTTGATTTCGTGAATTACGATTTATTGATATTAAGTATCCGAATGGGATAAGAATTTGCCTATTTTCCTTATTATTTTTGGCAAAGATTTGGTTTCAAGTAGAAATATCAGATAAACTTACTGTTTAATTATTATTTGAATAGAGTATGGATCCTTTAATATTTTATAGATATATACATCAGATTTACCTACTTATTTAATCATCATGGATTTGTTGTTGCTCAGTAAGGTTAATGTGTGTTATTTACTATAATAGGCTGTATATATTGTTGGAGGGTACAATCTTATAGCTGATTTTATGATTTGATATTCGATACAAACAATTTATGAACATTTTGTTGTTGATGTCATCTTCACCTCACATCTCTTTTTCTTATAAACTTAAGCATTATATAATTCTTATGTCAGTTAAAAGGATATTTTTTGCAATTGTATTGTGTAAATATTAATTTGTGTAAGTTAAAGAACTAATATCGATTTTGTCAGGTTGAGTTGCGTAATATAGACACTGATTGTACCCTTAGTAAAATAAAATAATAAAGATCAGGGTTAAATTTATTGTAAGTGTAATGTATATAAATGACATATTGATTGTAGAGTAAGATTGACGTATCAGACCAGCCGATTGTAAGGTTGCCACCTGGGATCGTGAGCGGGACGCTCACGATGTCAGGATGGACGATTGTAAGGTTTCGCTTTTTCTTATTCAATTTAATTTAGTCGATTTAATCTTTTAATCGATTATTATTTTTGAGCGCGGCAATACTGCTTTTATTTTAATGGCAAACCCTTTTCTCCGATTGGTGGATTTCTGACGAATCGGGGAAAATGGTTGAGTGACGCGTTTTGCGAGGCGACGTTAAGAGAAAGGCTGGTGTGAAACGGCAGTCTGGCTCGAACGCTTGTACTGTAAAGACAGGAAGTGAAAATAAAAGAAGTACTGACTCAAATTCAAGGGTTTTTGTTGAAATTCCCAGTAAATAGGCACCTACCCGTTAGGCAGTCTACATTATATCGATTAAAATCTACAACTTTTCATGTACTCTGTTTAAGAGTGTAAAATTTAAACTAAAATACAGTATTGTCACGCTGGTTTACAAGCTGTCTTTTCGATCACAATAAATTATAGTTTTCTCATATTATGGTGTATAACTTTAACACGGTTGAAGTATATTTATTAAGTTGTATAACTATAATATCAGAAACCTATTATTTATTGTGACCGAAATGACAGCTCATTAATCAGCGAAAAATAATCTCTAATCGAATGACCCTCTCTAATCAAGCCAGTCTGGAGTTAATATTTATATGTTTTAGTAGTTGGTTGAGTTTAAGACTTATATAAATTGTTTAAAGTCGTAGTGCTTAAGATAAGAAAAAAATATTCTTCCCTCAAAACCCCTGAACATCCTAATCTTCCTTAAATTTGGGGGACGAAACCACTAAGTAGGCAGTACTGAGCGATATAACAATCAAATTTGTAATGTCAACGTCAGTTTTGAGCTTAACAACCTCTAACGCTCTTAGTGTAGTCATGATAATTATTTATTTTTTGCCTAAGATTTTACAATATTTAGCCAAGATTTCGATGTTTAAAAATATCCATGTATTTGTTTATTTTATTAACAGTGATTATTTAACTAGAATGAAGTTGATAACAAATTTGAGTAAAAAGTACTATAAAATTGTGATGACACTACATATTTTGTACTGTCTGACCTTTTGTATATTTGATACTTACTTCTTAATTAACCTGATATGTATTAACAAAAATTAAACCACGAATGAACGCGCGAAATTGTTGAAAAACAACAACACAATTTTTAGTTTTTCTCTAAGATTACGTAAGAGTTTTCTATCGAATCACAAAAACAATACTACTTAAATTAATACCTACTAATTAAAGTTTAGAAAATCATTTTGCGAAAAGCTACATACATTCGCAAGATTATGTAGGTAGAAAAAAAGATAATAACCAACAAACGTAGGCATTGCCGCGATGGTATTATGCAAATGCAATTAAAATAGAGATACAAACTTACCTAACAAACCAAACGAGTTTATTAGCATAAATATTAAATCTCTGTGCTACACAAGGAAAACCCTCGAGTTGTGCAAAAATCTGAGACGTAAACTTATTTAAAACTTTAATGTAGATTTTATTCTCGCTATTGGTGAGTCTATATTGGTTTGAATTCACCCGGTATCAAAATACAGTCTTCAACACTTTACAAAGCAACAGGAGTGCTATGTGGCTGAAATTAAGGTTTATTTCGATTCTGATCGATGAATTTTTATTGCGTCTGGGCTTTTGGTATTTTTTCCGCCGCGTGTTGTCGTCACAGAGGAGTGTCCATGTCTCCTTCATATACTGTGTGTAAGCGCCGGTCCAGCCAAATCGTGTCGGAGCGCAGCGTGGACCGACCCGCTGTGGCGCACGTCCCAAAATACTTATTCGTATTTTTGCAACTTCTAACAGTTTTGTGTTCACGTGAATTTCCTGACGGGCGGGGATTTAGTTGCACAAGAGTAAGTTTAGTTTTCTATTCTTCAAATTAATTATTGAAATACACATGCCCTTTTTATCTAGTTATTTTATATTTATTTACCACGCACTGAAGAGAAAACTTAAAATAAATATATAATCAAACATAATTTTATATTGGACGTAATTAAATATAATATTAGATTAATATTGTGGAATTTAACTGAATAAAATTCGTTTCATAAAAAAACATACTATAATAATGACATTAAACTAAAAAAATATCGAACATCAAATACATAATAAATAATAAAAGCTTAGTTTTTCTATGAGCAAACCACTAGTCAGTTTGGGTGTGAATCTGGTGTATCTATACTAAACAAAATTAAATACAAGAATGATTGTAGTCATGGCCCACTGTAAACATAAACTATTATTTTACATGTTAAGCTATTCTAGAAATTATGCGTTCAGTTCAAAATAATTAGCCAAGGGCTAGTTGGGCTCGTGCATGAAAGGTTCCGTACGTATCTATATAGAAAATGGTAAAAAACGTTGTACGAGAGCCGTTAAATATAATATATTTCAAAATTTTAGTAATTATTTTAATATTAAATATTTAACTAAACTGTAAGAGGCAAACACAACTGACCCTCGCTCAGGAAATGGTTTTCTATAAACTGAACTTCCGAGCACTTATCAGCATAATTTCCGTAAATAATAATCAGCGAATGCCAACCTGTTTCACCAATTCCTTTTCAAGTAATTCAATTAGTGTTAATTTTTATTGAATAAACTTTTAGGACTTCCGTTTTCTTTGTAATTGGGTAGGAGGCAACTCCTACCTAGTTTTTTAAAATGTTTTAATAAAGTGTTTATCTATCTATCTATTCTTTTCTATCTCCTATATAGACACAATGTACTTACACATACATATATAGTGACGTTATTGATGGTAGCATAGGCAGCCCACTATACGTTCCCAGTGCTAAGACTCGGGTCCTACTAAGGAGAGAGATATCGATCATCATCCACCACGCTGGCCACGTGCGGGTTGGCAAATGGCACACGTCTTAGGATATTGTGTTCCTCAAACGCATCGGTTTCCTCACGATATTTTTCTTCGATCGAATTTCCGCTTTCCTGACATTAGTATGTTTGATTTTTGTTCTGTGGCCGGCCAACTATTCAGTCATTACCTATTTTTATTTTAATCATTGCAAAAATGGGAAATATTCGCCCAAATCTAAGTTATTTTAAAGAAATTGTTTAAAATAAATTATAATAAAGTTTTTTTAATCAATACTTATTTTAAATAAATTTTACAAATCCCTTTGATGCGCGCCAGTTTACCAACAGTGTCCCGATGCTAAGTCGACTGCGCGCGAATACGTCGCATTTTCGCCATGTAGGTACCCGGCTACATACATTGCCGTAGCTCGAATATTCACCATAGCCCGCTAATGTAGCCCCAGCATAAATGTCACCACTTATTATCTCCCCATGTCTGGTATTTAAGGCACTAGCAACTGTTCCACTGGCAATAACCATAAATGAACTGTCAGTGGTAATAGAAAAAAAAACTTCATTAAGCGACACGATTGTACTAGTCGAAAATCTTATTTAACATAGATTTGTCTGTCCGCCAGAATAAAAAAAAATACTCTTAATGAGCTTGCGCTTGATCACGATTCACCTGATGGTAAGCGATATTGCGATCTAAGGTGGAGCGCGCGCTTGCCCAGAAGAAACTGGTTCAGTTATCGAGGAACAGGGAATTTGGCAAAGAATTTTAGACTAGTCTCGCTTCACAGTAGCTATTTCCACTGATAGTTGTGGCTATTATCATTGGCTGTGGCGACGGTTACTAGTGTCTTAAATACCGGACTATGTGGCAGATATTGCGGAAAATACCAAACTGCACTTAACGGAATGTGCGGGATTTCTCGTTAGTTCATCGTGGAAACTGCCTTGTCTATGTTAGATAAGACGGAAAATAATGTTTGTTTAATTGGTAATTATAGAAAACATTGCATAATTATAGTAGGTTAGGTATAATAAGTAGGACAGAAGTTGTCTACAACTAGATGTATTTATTAGATATTCGTTTAAAACTATGCAAGTATCTCGAAATGTATTTTACTATTATATAAAATAAATCTATTTAACCATCATAGCAAGCTTATAATCGCCCATTGATCCAGGAATCATGGGCGGTACTAGGCTGGCTATGATGCTGAGGTAACTTTTTTCGTAGATTCCTCCTTCACTTCTGACGGGCGGGTGTAGTGACCATCATTATCATAATTCCTCCACTTTCTCCGGTTGTCAGCAGCATGCAGTGCGTTGCAAACTCTGCATTGTTTCATCATTATCATCATTAGCCCGTCTGCGTCCACTGCTGGACATAAGTCTCTCCAAAGGCACGCCACGTGACCCTATCCTGGGCATCTCGTCTCCATCCACTACCCACTTTTATCCGTTTATCGTCTTCATTGTTTACAATAGGCTATTTATATAGTAGATAGAGGCTGAGCTACAAATGATAAGACGACATCAAAGTGCAAAGTCTAGAGAATGGCGAGACTGTAGATTTTACACTCGATTCGTTGAAACGAGGTCCGACGGGTCACGATCAAAAAATTGTTGATAAATATACTCTGACCGCAATTAAAATTTGGGTAACTATGTATATAGTGTGTCGGCGCACTTATCTATGTAGTTTACACGGATCGTTTGTTGCAATTTAAACGCAAATAGTTTGTGTGTATACAAATACATACTTCATACTTTACATAATTTTCTAGAAAGATAATAGATGAGTACTAAGTACCCCACTCGCACGTTGGGTTGACGACATACGAAACATCGTGGGCAGGACATGGATGAGGGTGGCACAAGACCGAGACGAATGGCGTACATGAAGGGAGGCCTATGCTCAGCAGTGGGCGATAGAAGGCTGAAAATGATGATGATGAAGTAGACCTGATTAGATTTATGATTATTCAATCACAGCAATTATAAGACCAATTATTTTATTTATATTAACATAATCTATGTACTTATCAATACATATAATATAATAAGACAGTAAATTCGTATTCCATTAGAGTAGACATTAAAGTATTTTTCCAAAAATAAAATGTAGGGACGATTAAAGAAGAAAATAAAAACTTTTCGGTTTTTTTATTCAGCGGAATTTAACGCGATATTCACAAGTGGATTACATTAAAATTAGGAGCGTTGTCAAAACTTTGTTTTGTATAATCGGTTAAGAGAATTAGATTTTGCGAACAGTTGAAAATTTACTTCAAGCACTGCTTCAAAATTTTAAACAGAGTTGAATGCGGTTTACATAAACGTATTTAACTAATATTATAAATGCGAAAGTGTGTGTGTGGTTGTGAGTGTATGTTTGTTACTTCTTCACGCTCAAACAGCTGAACTGATTTCGATGAAATTTGGTACGGACATACTTTAGAGTCTAGATTAACGCATATATGCTACTTTTAATCTAGGAGTAACACGGGTGATATTGCGGGGTGTCTAGTAAATAGCGTTGCATCAAACTTCCCATTATTGTGAAAACCATCAATAATAGCCGGCACTAAAACATTCTATTGAGTAGTAGTTATCTGTATACACGTACTAAGACATAAATACAATTTGCAAGTACCAAGGTGTAGATTACAAATGCAGAGTTCGGGCCCACATTCTATGGCTATTAAAATATTTAACAAATTACCAGACGACCTAAAGCGTATCGATAATATTAAAACTTTCCTAACAAACTAAAAAACTTCCTCATAACAAAAAGCTATTATAAAATAGAAGACTTTTTAACTGACGGAACACTTAAAGATTCCAATGAATTAACGGGGTGGCTCATCTCCATTAAATAATTGCAAAGCCTTATGGGTAATTATGTAACTGTAATGTGACATAATATTGCAATAAATGGTTTGACTTTGACTTTGACTTTGTATACCAAGTTTCGTTAAGATTTATTCAACCTCAGGGCCTATACAATACATACAGACGACAAAAAATTCGCACGCTCCGCTCTATCGTTCAAATAATGTAAAACATTTTTTTCCAACAATAAGAAATTATTGAGACTAACAATCTACTAAACTTTTCCATCAAGTAGGTAATATACATAATGACAAGGTTAAGCAGAATATTATTTGTATTAGATATTAAGGTACAACCTCAGAACAATATTTTGTGGGTAGGTACAACAAAATGGACACTCCCAAAACAATAAAGTTCTAAGAATATAATAGACTAACCTTCACGTGATTTAACTAAATTAGTAACATGTATATAAAATTTTTTCGGCATTTTAGAAAATAACATTCGATGTGCCTAATGAATAACAAACATACTTATTTCGTGAGAAACATCTTTCAAACCGCTTTTAAGGTTCCGTACCCAAAGTATACCAACGGGACCCTAGCCTGATAGCAGACTTGCTATCTGTCTGTCCGTACCTATACCGTGTAACTGGAAATTTGGATTTTTCACAAAAAACGTATGTCTGTAACCGCTATAGCAACAAATATCTACTACAATAACTTACACGGTCAAATTTTTATATGTAGATTTAGGCAGCAATTAACCTAAATGAAGGTTTTATAAAAAATAATAATAAAGTAAAGGTACTCTTTCAGGCATAATTTAATCTTGTATTTAATCATACTAAATTTTTAGTCGTCTAGACCTTTTTGACAAGTTATTTACCTAAAGCTGATCTAAATTGACCGTTGCCCGGTACAGACAAAAGTGGAAGGACTGGCCCTGCAGTGGTCTGATTTATAGTTACTATAGTAAAAAAATTAAAAAGACATATTTAACTAGTTCGCATAAATATAATTTTCAAAATTTAAAAATGGTTACTAACAAATGTTCTACAGTAGGTAGGTAAACATTAAAAAAATACTTTTTTGTTAAGACTTTTTCACGAAAAACATTAACATCAATCGCTCTATTATTCTTACCACGCTTCAAAAGTTTTTGTACCTATTAATTTTTGCGCAAGTTTGCAGATTTAATATGCAATTTTAATGGAAAATCCCACTCAGTTTTACCTACACGCATACTCGTAATGCTTAAAAACATACGATAAAATATTTTTAACTAAAGTTTTCAACTAAAGTTTTTTTCGCCATACTATCTTTAATCTAACAGTAATTTATTTTTCCTAGTTAGTTTCTCAACTTTCGAGAACATTAATTTATGATGAAATAAGATAAAGGTTATCAATAGTTCAATTTATGTGAATGCGAATAAAGACTTATTCTACTCTAGAGCGCGTGATCGCCACCCCATGAGCCAATTATCCAATTTTATTTGAACCAAGCATTATCCGATCTAGAGTCAAGTATGATGGACTCTCCCTCCAATTAGTCTCAGTTATAGCCCGCACTAGATACGCTGCTTCTAGCAATAAAAACAAACGCGCATTTGTGGATCAGGAGTTCTACCGGATGGTCCACTAACTACGTTTTATTAATTACTAATAATTAATTTGCATAAAATCCAACAGTGCAAAATCAGTGTTTTGTTTCTAAAAAAATAAAAATGGTCACTAAATCAGAATATAAATTAAATAACGGCAGTAAACTGAGTAAGTGTTATGTAAAAAAACTTTTGAAAACGTCCAATTCGTCATTCGTATTTTTAGTCCGGAATTAACGTTGGTGAGTTTTATAACGGTGATGTAAAATCCCGATCAACGTCACGTTCCGTTTGGTCTTGGAAAATTTCTTTGTCAAGGTCTTGATGCAATGATTTACGATAATTCGTCTGCAAAAGTACTATAATATTTAGGCAGAGTTGTAGAATAAGAGTTTATACGGGGTTTTTAGTTAATAAAATAAGACAATGAATTACATTTTTCTTATGATATATTTCTTTGGTAGTTAAATAGCTTCCCACGATTTTATTTAGATAATTCATAAAATAATAAGCTTATATATTTTTTTTATTACAGTGTTGGAAAACGATGCAAAAAACTTGGAATCCCAGAAGGTCAACGAAGATCCTCTTACAAGAGCTATCGGTGCGATTGGAAAATGGCAAATATGGATTTGCTTTGTTGTATTTCTGGTGAAATTCCCCGTGGCCTGGCATCAGATGAGCATCATCTTTCTGGCTCCACCAATGAACTACACTTGCTCGAGTTGGAACGGTTCAGAAGTAGTTGATGATGTATGTCAAGCACAATGTAGCCGTTACGAATACAATCACAGCGTGTTCAAGCAGACTATAGTCTCACAGTGGGATCTCGTATGCGACAGAGCATGGCTTAAAAATCTCACGCAAACGATATTCATGCTGGGAATCCTCGTCGGAAACATGGTCTTCGGTCATCTATCTGACAGGTCAGTAAATGTAACGTTTAGCAATTTATCTTTATTAACTGCCAATTGGCATATCCTGTGTACGATGGCTACTGCGACTTTCTTCTCAGATCATGAGAGTTAGCCACATCCTACATATCTTTACAACTTTATTGAAAAATAAAATACTTAACTAACAATAGTGAAATGATATTATAAGAAATACCGGATGTTATCAGTTATAAATTATGCGAGCTAAAACTAAACAAAGTATGACTAATGTAGAGAAGCTAGTACGTAAAAGCGATAATGATAACCCTCTGTAAACAATCTGAACCCTGAACTAGTGAACTCAATACTGACTTCCTACCTGACACGTTTAGCAACACACACACACACATGTGATGGTCACATCTTAATGATATCAATGTAGGTCAAATTGATAGATCACAATTAAGTTTTAAATAAGCGCCGGAGTGATTTCTTGAAAGCTCCTTCTTCAATAAAATTCAAAGATTTCATGATGATTTTTTCCGTTTCAGGTTTGGTCGCCGCCTGCCGTTCCTTGCAGCGGTATTTTTACAGCTCATATCCGGTGTTACTACAGCGTATTCCGTGAATTGGTACATGTTCACGACCCTCAGATTCCTCCTGGCCGTTGCCACTGGAGGAACTATGGTCACTAGCTTCGTTCTCACGATGGAGCTGATTGGAGCCAAATACAGAGCAACAGTTGGCATTATTTATCAGATCCCCTTCAACCTCGGACACTTGACGCTCCCCCTATTCGGCTACTTCCTTAGAGACTGGAGCTCGTTCCAATTGGCTATCTCATTGCCTTCCGTTCTATTCCTGAGCTATTACTTTTTACTGCCAGAATCGCCAAGATGGCTCTTGACCGCTGGAAGATCTGAGGAGGCAGTAAAAATTATGGAGGTTGCTGCCAAAAGGTAACTAAATGATCTGCTCTACATAGATAGTTATGATCTTTTAACGTCTGTAAATATGCAAATTTGACGACCCCGATGGCGTTATGGTTACCATGCCGGACTGCCAAACAGAGAGTCCCGGGTTCGATTCCCGGGACGGCCAACATCTTTGTGATGAGTAAATTTGTTGTCTGGGAGTTCAATATGTATCGATATAAAATATTTATGTATGTATATGTAGTATATCAGTTGTATGAGCACCCATAATATAAACTAAGTATACAATGATACTCATACAAACGAATAATGGTTTAGTATGGGACTAACCAATCGTGTGTGAAATAGTGTCCTCATATTATTATTTTTTTAGAAATGGTCGTCCTACCGAAGGCATAGCGTCATCTACACAAAAGATGTGTGTGGAAGTGAACAGCAAGTCAGAAGAGCGCGCGTCAATTATCGCATTGTTCCGCACTCCGCGCCTCAGAGCCAGAACTATCGCTATCTGCTTCAACTGGTTCGTGTGCGGACTCTGTTTCTTCGGAGTCTCACAGTACATCGGCCACGTCTCTGGGAATATATTCAGCAATGTCGCCATATCTGCAGCTATACAGGTGCTTATCTATATATATTTTTTCCTATTATTAAGTATCTACTTTGATTCAGTAAAAGATGGCCGTCTGTATCAGACAGCCTGAATCTCGGACAGAAAAAATATTTGCATATTCTACCCAAAAAACCAATTGACCCGTTTTATCAAACCGGTTTCCACTGAATTATTACGATGATTAATCGCGTCTGGTTGTTTAACCAGATTTTCAAGATATATGTAATTAGTTTTTGCACATATTCTGTATCTATACGTTCAAATAACTTTATTTTTAAATTGTGTCTTATTTGGTATTTTTCATTCATTTCAGGTTCCCGGTACATTGATATCAATATTTGCGAACCGAGTACTAGGTAGAAAGATTACTTTGATTGCGGCGAACTGCGTAACAGGTATCAGTTGCTTGCTGATTGTGGTACTACGATCCAATGCTGCAAATCTTACACTCGGCTGTATTGGCCTCTGGGGCATGAGCATTTCATTCGCAACCGTATATCTGTACGCGGGAGAACTGTTCCCGACCGTGGTCAGGAATTCTGGTGTCGGCCTGGCTTCTACTGTCGCACGTATAGGTTCTATGTTAGCTCCGTTCGTAGCTACTCTGGCACACACCAGCACATGGCTGCCTCCGGTGACTTTTGGAATAGTGCCTTTACTGGGAGCGGCGCTGTGCATTCTCCTGCCTGACACCAGAGGAAGAAAACTTCCAGACACTCTTGAAGAAGGCGAGGCGTAATCTCTCGATCTCGTATCGTAGCCGAATGAAGCACGAAAAGATATGCATTTTAATCAAAAGTATTCATGACGTTCGTTGTACTCATAGTTGTTATCGAGTTGATAGAATGTGTTCAATGATGTGATGTATCCAGTGAGCCTGAATGACTATTGTGTGAGCGTTTGAGAGAATATAGATAGGTAAAATACTCGTATGTATATCTATCTAAGCTATAGATAAGACACGAGAGTGTATAATTTAGTTTGACCAGACTATATCAAGTCTGTAGATTATACATTGATAGGCTGTGATAATTTGTAAATATTTTTATATCTAGGTAATAAAGTATGATATAAAGATAATGTTTACTTCATTATACCTAAACAATGCGTTTCCATTCTTGAATTCCATTGTGAATTGAATAGAAGTAGGATATTTATTAGTAGCATAGTTCATTTACTTAACACCTTATTATCAGAGCTTTAACAGACATAATCAAAATACTTGTTCGAAAAAGTCCGTAATTATAATTCATGTAAATTGTATTTAAAAACATATTTATTTAAAAATAACGAAAGAAAGAACAAAAGAAAAGAACAGACGATGAATCGAAATTCACAAGCTGAAGACCCTATAGAAGTGCTCATAGGACCGTTTGGATTGTATCAATGGGTGGCTCTTGTTTTGGTATCTATTGCACGTTTGCCAACAGAGTTCCAATTGAATAACGTGGTGTTTGTGATACCGAGTGTCGAATACACGTGTCTGGACGAGATAGCGAACAATGCAACAAACGTCTGTCCTTGTGAGAACCCTTTGTACGACGAGAGTGCAGTGGTGAGCTCAGTGACTAGCGAATGGAACCTAATCTGTGAGCGGAGCTCGCTGGCTACTCTGGCACAGTCTATGATGCAAGTCGGGATCTTATTTGGCAGCTTGTTTTATGGCCAACTCGCTGACAGGTGAACAGACAAAATCTTGACTTCTAATTATGTGGTAGAAAAGGGGCAAGCCTCAAACATATGCACCTACTCACGGCTCCTCGTATTTATATATTTCACAGGTATGGACGCAAAAACTCTGCAATGCTTGCAACAGCTCTCGAAATAGTTTTTATCGCTATTTCAGCAGTGATTCCTGATCTGTGGATGTTTCTAGTCCTCAGATTTTTGACTGGGACATCTGTCGGAGGAGTAATGCTTTGTTTCTACGTTCTGATCATGGAGCTCTCGGGAAAATCATTTAGGCCATACAGCACTGGGCTAGAAGAACTACCGTTGGTAGTTAGTTATTTGACTCTACCTATAATAGCATACTTTGTAAGGTATTGGAGGCAGCTACAGATGGTTACATCTTTGCCGTGGATAGTGACTGTACTTCTGTACTTTTTTATACCGGAGTCACCAAGATGGCTAATAACTATGGGAAGAAAGAAGGAAGCCATTGAACTTTTAACTCGTATTGCAAAACGGTAAGACATATCTTATCTCATGATAATTTCAGATGTGAATCCCACAGTTACTTCTATGTTACCAATGTTTCAGAAACAAACGTACAACCGAAAATATTGAGAACACTGTCTACCAAATGTACGAAGAGTCGATACAAAATAAAGAACAGCATGCGACTTACTTGGACTTGTTCAAAACGCCTAAAATAAGAAAATATACAATCATCATGGCGTTGGTATGGATGTGTTGTTCAGCTGTTTACTTTGGCGTCAATCAATATATAGGACGGCTAGAAGGAAACTTATACGTGAATGTTATGATCGCTGGGTGCAGTATTTTTGTTGGTGTTATCTTAGTAGTCATTGCCACTTTATACTTAAAAAGAAAAGTTAGTGTCATAATAAGTTTTAGTACCGCTGCCATATCATTGCTCGTATTTTTATTCGTACCGTATTCAGCACAAGCGCTATATCTTACTTTTGCTTTAGTCGGACTATTAGGCGCTTATACAGCGTTTGTTCAAATATATTTGTACTCGTCAGAAGTGTTTCCTACGGTTGTTAGAAATTCGGCGTTGGGGATAGCTTCGACATTTGCAAGAATCGGAGGATTTGTGGCTCCTTTTATTGTGAATATTGGAGTAGAAATAGCTTCCATATTGATATTTAGTGGACTAACCTTGATTGCAGCTATTTTATGTTGTTTTCTACCGGAAACTAAAGGCATTATACTTTTAAATACAATCAATGAGACGGAACAAGGTAAAAATAGTAAAACTGAGAAAACAGAGATGTGATTAACGAATAAATGTACAAGTAATATTGAATTCAAAGCTTCTTTTTATTATGTCAAGTTACGTTTAAACTAATTTCTAATATTCTTTGGCATTAATTGAGAATTCACAGTCGTTTTTTTAAAGTCTAACAATATTTTATCTAGTAGGTAATTTATTTACACCCTTTTACAATACCATCTAAAAGTTTACGTTGAATATTATGAAATCCTCCAAAATACCATGTAACAAATATAAATAATAAAGTGTGATACAACACCCAGTACTGAAACACTACACTAGTTAATATGGCATAAGTAAAAAATATATCAATTAAAGACCATAATAAGAATGCTAATTTTGCTAATAGAAATGGTCTAGGCGGTCTGTGGACTGGTATTTTATTGGAAACTGGGTCGATGAAATTACCTGCAAATAAAAAAACTTTTCTCAGAATCTTTATAGAGAAAGATGAATAAAAGGGGAACATAAAATGCTTTAAGAAACCTAAAAGAAACCGTGCTAATAATTATTTACATTCTTTGTAATTAAGTACCTCTAAAGTTATATCATAGAGAACTTGTACAAAAGACGTTACGAAGCAACCTACCTGAAAATCTTAGGTACCATGAAAGTAATGACACTTACCATCGTTATGAAATCTTTGCAAACAATGTTCTTTCTCGCGCCATCTATCATTAAGCCAGGTTCTCAAATCGGTTTCTTTTGTGGGGAGTTGTCCTATAGGGTATCTGAAAACAAAAACCTTTTACTTAGTAATTTAGTTGTATTACCTCTAATATTAGTATTGCATTTGGTATAAACAGTTCATTTGCAGTCCAATTTAAATTCTTCGAGTATTCGAAAGCATGTGATTAGTCCTCTGATGAGATCAGGATTAGAATGAGATAATAAACAATAACTAACGATCACATTTAGCATTCACAGTAAACGCTTACCTTTTAAAAAAGAAGTAAACATTTGCCGGTAATCTTCCTTTGAACAGATCTAGCTCAGTCTGAGCAGGTTTATCGTAGGCGAGAGTGACGTCATAAACTGCTGTCAGTCTTGCTTCTCTCATCTTGGAGACTAGTACCGACCAGCCCGTCGAGCGAGGGTGAAGCACGTACTCGTAGCACTGGAAAGGTCAAAAGAAAAGCTGATTTATAATATAAAGTTAACATAACTATACTTCCCACCGAACTACTGAAAAAACTACTATTTTGTTTGTTAGACAAAATATACTATTTTGTCTATGCTACCAATGAGCATAAGCTTAGTACCTAACCAAGTTCATGAGAAGAGTTTTCGAGCTGCTCAAAGACCACGAAGAATGTTCAACGACTACTCGAAATAAGTTTTCCTACGTATATTAATAAATTAAACGTAAATTAATAAACGACATTACTATATACCTACTTATATGATAAAAAAGAAGAAAACGTAGAATATGTGTGAAGAAAGATTGACAAAGTTGTATGGAAGAAGTATGCATGCTGTATTGAATCTCCATAAAGTAGGATGACGAAGAAGATATTTATAAGTGATGATACGACAATGTCTACAGCCTACCGGCAGATTTCTCGCAGCAGCAAACTTGTCGCTTTTTCTCCGATTATCGTCGCTCAAGTCGGTGCCTTCTGGGAAGAGTACGACTCTGCAGTTGTAACGCAACTTCTTATAATAGTCGACGAATTCTGAGACGCTTAGCTCATCTTCTTGCCAATTTCTCTTTACGAAGAGAAAGTTGTTCAACTGCATTATCCAACCTGAAAAGGTCATTAGTGCTTGTGAGTGAAGCCCATGGTAGTAACGTACCTACGTTACTACCATGGACTTTATCTATGTAGGCACCTACTTATGTAAAGTATATTTTGCATTTTTTATCAAACAACATGCGATACATTAGACTTATTATGGTATTAAATTATCGCACATATGTTTAAAGTTGAGTACTTACTTATACGTGATTGAACAACAGTTATATTGCAGAGTTATATTAATAAGGCGTTAAATTTTTATCATAAGCTCACCTAAACAAGGAGCGTATTTAATTTCATCTTTCAAGACGATTTTGATTTTAGATTTTCCGCCGAGATCTAACAAATTTGATGGGCCGCGATTGAGGTCCGTGGCACTATCTCTGCAGACGCAATGATTTCCAGCGTTAGGATCTTGACTCGCGTGGTATAAAGCTATCCACACGTAGTTCCAGTCTACTCTAGTACGGTGATTTATTATGAGTATAGTATTTTCATCACGGTTCACATAATCTCCGAAGTGGTGAAGCTCTGTACCATAACAGCATTGAAACAGCGCCTGTAAAAGATAATATTCAAATTTGGTGACACAGGTCACATATATCTACTCGTATGGTGTAACAGTTGAATCAATTTCTTTTAGTTCAGTCTTAAAACTATTTTTTGCTTGGGTGAATAAATATAGTGCATTGCAAGCGCACGTCTGCTGTGAAGTATACAAAAGATAATTTAACTTTTTCAGTAAACAAAATACATAAGAAGTTTTAAGAATTTTTAACCTTCCTAAGTAGTTAAGTATTGCCTAAATGTACGACATAATGTACATAAGTATACAAAGATATTTGACTTGCAATAAATAAGTATGCTTTTCTACAACTACATCCCAAAAATTAGCTGAAATAAATATCTGCTGGTCCACACAAAAAAAATAGGTACTTTATGTATTTTCAATAATTGCTTTCTATGTGATATAAAAATATCTTAAAAAGGTTGCGCGCCAGTTACTCCAACAAAGTATTAGTAAGTATATAGGAGCACTCACCACAGGATATAATTCCCACAGCGCAAATAACGTGTCCACAAGTTTTCTGTAAAGCTTATGGTTAACGAACATCAAGTAGAAGATAGGACAGAACAGAATGTAGAATCCTGGAAAACGATGTATTAAAGCACTTGTAATATTTGTACTATCAAAAGTCTATGACGAAACAATAGCTATGATTATATAGATAAGTCTGTACATAAGAATGTATTTGAGTGGGTATTTTAAAAGATTATTTACAAGGCCCGGCAAGCCTATAGATCATTCTGCGAAACGTTGTTCTTATCGGGAAATAGTGACATTTTGACCAATGCAGCTTAGTTCTTATCAATTGTAGAAATGATCTATGTAGATAGTTACACAGTGATAATAACAGCTAAAATACAGATATAAAAGCGGAAGTATCGATTAAAATTCAAAGTTTTAGACTTAAACATAGTTGGTGAACGGCATTTATACATATTATTGGTATGTATACCAAGCACCTGACGTATATGGCAGTAGGAATTTTAACCAATAAATTCACATAAAATTCACAATATCTAAATTATAAGCTCTAACGGTTCTAGATAATATCATTACCTACCTACCTATAAGAGTAAGATTTATTTTATTTTTTACTACTTTCAAAAGCACACCATTTAATTTCTTTAAAACTACTATTTATCTTAAAATAAAGCAATCGAGTGAATTTCACGTAATCGTGTTTTAGAACTACCGATTCTTAAAACTGAATTTAAGAAAAAAAATATTGAAAAAAACCTATAATTTACGCAGAAATTTAAAGCATTTTCAAAATATACTATTTTGCTCCAATACTTAAATTTCAGACTTATTCAGGCATCTAGACAAGAGTTTTGTTATAACAGTAAATATGTACAAACATACGTACCACATAATATGGTGTAATTCCAAGCGATAGCTAGGAAGAGACCAACCGCCATGGTGTGGCGGCCTGCAACTGAATCCGGAGGCCTATGAAGCCTTACGTCACCCTTGCAGATTAGAACCCATACAAAGGACGCTAAGCCCTTTATACGACACCTGATCTTAAATATTACCCTTAATTCAATTTTAACCTCGTGTAATTGTAAGGTCAAGTTTTATAGATAGGTTAAGTAAGTAATTAAATAGTTTTAGTAAAGTTATTCTTAATTTCTTAAAAATACATAATTCAAAACTATATAAAAAGCCCTGATTCAAAACTATAAATCTTGACTTGATATGTTTTTAGGATGCTATCAAAAGAAACCATCATTTATACATGATTTATAGAAACCTCTATTTATTTAACAACTGAGTTATTTGATGGTCTCCGTGGCCGAACAGGGCTAAATTCTTCGCCTTCTTGTATTGTCATTATGAGCTCACAGTCTTTAGTTTCCGGTAATAGGATGCACAGAAAGGACGCTATCAAAGGCATCAGTCCAAAAGCTGCCGGTGCGCACCATTTGCCGTGCGGTCTCAGAGCAGCCACGAAAGGTGCCACCATGGCTCCGAGGCGAGCCATCATTGAAGCTATGCCGATAGCTGCTGTGCGCACTACCGTCGGGAACAGCTCCGACGTGTACAAGTAAATCACAACAAACGTCATGTAATTGCAGAGACAGCCGAAGCAACCGACCACGGTCGACCACTTGCCTTGGGGAATAAAAATTATAATGAAGAAGCTTATGCTCGATAGCGAATTCGAAAGTATAACAACGGTTTTCCTTGGTAGAAGACGAATCATGGGTATTGACAGAAAACACCCTAACAAACAGACGCCACCACAAGCGACCACATTGACAAACACGTCCCCAGTCAAGTGACTAATGTAGTGAGCCATTCCGTAGAAACAGTAGCTACTTGCAAGCCACAAAAATGACATAACCAGCATATTTCTTCTGATACGTGGAGTTTTAAACAAGTCTATAATGTTCCCCTTTTTATTTCTCGTGTGTATATTATTAATCTGATCCATTTCCATTTTGTGCTGTATCTCTTCGGTGGGTAAGCCATTTCTGAAAATATATCATTCTGTTAAATCAAATAAGTCATAGAAAGATAACTTCATACTGTATATCAAATATTACATAACTAGCTAGTACCTATAGATGTTTGAAATGAATGACTGGTGTCATTAAGAAAGTTAGATAAGATACGCACATTTTCGCAACACGTTCCATTAGATCTATTGCCTTCACCGTTTTATTTGCGGCCAGGAGCCATCTTGGCGATTCCGGCAGTATACAGATATAGATTAGCAGTATCACGTTAAATATGGACATAACCAGTTGCAGGTAAATGTAATCTCTAATCAGATATCCAAAAAGTGCCAAAAACATATGGCCTAAGGTAAAGGGCACGTGAAACATCACCGATACCACGTCTCGATAAACGTTTCCCACGTACTCCATGACTAACACGAATCCGATGATCATGACCCCACCCACAGCGACGCCGACGATTGTTCTCATTATGGTGAAACTCCAGTAATCTGGTAAAAATGATGCTATGATACTCGAAAATACTTCTAAAATAACAGCAATAATCAATGTTGGTTTTCTGCCATACCTGCCAAAATAATAAAATCCAATTAAGAATAGACTGCAAGATATGATAATCGTGGTATATATTTGTATATATGTTTGATATGGTTTTTAAAATTTACTACTATCGACGTGTATTACACTAACTTGTCAGAGGCGATCCCAAAGATCAGACTCCCACTAAGAACCCCAAGCTGAAACATCATCTGATGTAAATCGCAGAGCCACGCTCTTTGGCAGATTAGGTTCCATTCTGTAACCATAGTAGACGTGAATACTGTCTTATCATAATTAGGATATTCACAACATGTACTATTATTGGGGCATCGAAATTGCACAGGTGGCGCTAGAAATATAATGGCCATTTGTTGTAGTGCTACTCCGAACTTGCTCACATATATAATGATACACAAGCACAGATGATACTTTCCGAAATTGCCTATGAGTTCGTTTACTAACGGCATAATTATGGACGTGCTTAAATTATAACACTTGAATTTTATATCATTGTGAATGTAAACTAAAATACAAGAGTCTTTGATAGAAAAAACTTTGGACTATTAAGAAATCCTAAAAGTAAAGCAAAATATATTTCATGTTGCTGTGATAATAACTGCGTGGAAAATCAGGTAGGCCATGGGACAATTCAGTACAGTTTTGTCTAAAGCCCAGTGTAGATACGAGTACAATAAGTAGAGATATGGGTAACTAGTTATATCCTTGGTTTGCAAAATAACTAATCTAATAGTTATTTCATAATTTACGTCTAAGAAATAATACTCTATGTTGTTTCCAAGCTGATTAATTTGATTATCAAATAGTTATTAACTTCAAACTCACAAGAACCATAAGCACTATGTACTCGTAATTAACGTATGTATATAGACCAAAAATAAATACTTCAAAGTGTATAGTAATTTTAAACGAGTCAATAGATAATTGTAACAAACATACCATCCAAACACGTTTGAAGAAAAATCATCTTCTCATTCTAATCTATATTGGGCTATTTCTGAGGTTTCCAATTGGATGGAACGGGCAGTTGGTTGGAAGAAGGGCGGATGTTTTCGTCAGTCGGAGTATTAGATGTTGTCGTTTGATTAGATGGGCTGATCGGTTGACTACTTTCGTCATTTAGTTGTACTTGACGTTTGCCAAATAGCTCTGCCTCTTCTAATGTGGTCATTAATTCGTGTCCTTTTGTCTCTGGCATTAAGAATGTTAGAAATCCCGCAATCACAGGAAGGACAGCGAACAAAAAAGGTGGAATCCTTTCAGATATATCTTTGGTGTCTATCACAAATGGGGCAATCATGGAGCCCACTCGAGCCATCATCGATGAAAACCCCATGGCTGCATTCCGTACCACGGTGGGGAACAGCTCGCCGCAGTACGGGTACACCACTACAAATATTGTGAAACTCGCCATTACGCCAACTACTGCCAAGAATATGGAGAGCAATGGTTGTTTCGGAAATGCACAAAGTAGAAGCAAACATGCGGCACCGATAAAATTCTGCGATATGAGAATAGTTTTTCTTCCCATAAAGATCTGGAGCGGTATGGACACTACAGAGCCCAGGAAGGCAAAACTGGCACTGGCAAGCACGTTGATAAAGATATTCCCAGTCAGGTGGCTCACATACTGCGACACTCCGTAGAAGCAGTAGCTACACGACATCCAGTTTATTGCCATACAAATTATATTTTTCCTTATATTCGGTGTACGGAACAAATCGAGCATTGTACCTTGAGTTAAATGCTTTTTTTGCTCCACTTCTGCCTGGTAGGCTAGTATGTTGGCTCTAATATTTTCTGTTGGAAGCTTATTTCTGTAAATAATAGAGAAACAAACAATAATTAGTCGTTATTACAAGTAGATATAGACATATGTTTATAGGTACTAAATGTTAAATGGACATGTATTACTGAACATAATATGGCTGGATAACTAACAGTTTGTGTACAGTGAGTTAATCTTAAACCTACTAGAGTTAATTAAACTAATTTTATAATATATGGTTAAGGTTAACGATACGTAACATTTTAACGTAACGTTAGATACGGACACCTTAATTATAATCATTCAACAATTCTTAAGGTTGGTACTTACATTTTAGCTACACGTTCTATGCATTTGATACCAGCCTCGGTTCTCTTTGCGGCCAGGAGCCAGCGCGGGGTCTCTGGCAGAATGAAGAAATAAGGCAGTAAGATTACTGCCGACGATAACAGTGCCAATTGAAATTCCACGTAATCCCTTAACAAGTATGACAACCCTGGGAGTAACATGTGTCCCAAATTGAATGGGAATTGGTAGAGGGAGGCAATCAGTTGTCTGTGTTGCGAGCCACAAAACTCCATAAGAAGTACAAAACTAATGACCATCGTGCCTCCAACAGACACGCCCAACAAAAACCGCAAAAATGTGAAAGCCCAATAATTAGGGGCGTATGCAGTAGCGAGCGCGGAGAAAAATTGCAATGTTATTGCTCCTAGTAACGGTGGCCTTCGTCCATATCTGGAAAAAATTAATAATCTGTTTGTGGGTCGAGAACGTTAGAATTACCATTTCTCATACATGTTACTGTTGTATATGTATGAGGCTACCAGGAAAGTAGACGAAGCTAAAGACGTGTGTTACGACTTATAAAACCTTTTAAAAAAGTACAGGCAAGTCTGCAGACTGACTTTTTAGCAGTGTAGAATATAAAATAGACTAAGAATTAAGTTTACCCACCTATCAGAGACCATTCCGAATACAATGCTCCCCACTAAGGTACCTGATTGGAAGAGGGATTGAGTTAAGCTTATGAGCCATTTTCTTTCACAAATTAAATCCCATTGCATCACTATAGTATCAGAAAATATACTTCTATCGTACGTGGGGTTACTACAGGGGCACACATTATTTTTCGTTTTATCATTATTGCAGTAGTATTTCGCAGCTGGGGCCAAAAATACTATGGATATCATATAATATGCCATGGAGATTTTGATTACAAAAATAACACACGTGAGCCATAGCTGGTATCTGCCGTAAGCACCAATGGCTTTTTGAACTGCATCTAACTGCACAGTAGGCATAGCTCATAACGTTCCAGATAATAAGCACTTGCTTGAAATATCTTTATATACAAAGATAAATAAATATATTACAAAATATACTCCTATATACAATATCTTACAACTTATATATTATTTATAGCAAATAAAGTGATTATGACAAAAAAATACTGCGACTGTCAAAAATCAGAAGTAAACTCGTAGCTGTAAACGAGGTTAACAGAACACGCACCAAGATTTTACTTCAAAAAGTATTTTAGCAACCTTTTGTAACTTTCAAATATGGTTAAAATATAACCATCATCATCGTTTCGGCAAACAGTTTTTGCCTATATAAAAGAGCCCAAGCTACAAGTAGTATACAATAATATGTAGATATAGATGTCGTATATTAAAAGTGACATAAATAGTCTCTGAATATCATATTTTGACCTATAAAAACTTGTTACGACAAGTAAAATAAAGGAAAAATTTAAAATTTAGAAAACGCCCGACCACTTTCTTTGATCGCGGCCATTATCAAATTCAACATATTTGAAATTTAGCATAGTAGGTCTATTATACTAACCAAGCCCTTAGAACCTATATTGAGAAAAGCTGTGAAAAAAAATATGTCATCGCCATTTTTAGGGTTCCGTACCTTAAAGGTAAAAACGGGACCCTCTTACTAAGCCTCCGTTGTCTGTCTGTCTGTCACTAGGAAGTATCTCAAAAACCGTAATGGCTAAAAGCTGTAATAGCTAAAGGCTGAAAGCTTTCACAAGTTTAAATGTACTTCCCGTACCCATAAAACAACATATAGGTACTAAATATGAAAAAAAAAATGGATACATACAATAAAATGAACGTGTTTTTTCGTATTTTTTGCTATATATCAATAACGGTAGCTGTTTAGGCTAATTATTTTAATCAAACATAAGCAACAACACTCGCGACTACCACATCTATCAAACAAACAAAAACCAATATAGGTTTATCCCTATAGTAACACTCACATACAGGAAACTTAACTCCCGTCGTTTGCGCGTCAGTGCTAATACTTTAAATCGACCTCAAAAATTAAGATTTCAATACGATTTTATTTTTTGTAAAACATATATTTTTTATATCAACGTACTTTGATGAAATACAATAATAAACCCACACTTACTTTAGCTTACATCATTGGCTACTTAAATAATAAAAAAATGCATTAAATATGTAATAGAATAATATAATAGATTATTCATGTGTTTTTACATAATTATTAAACCTATGATATCACATTTGTTCTACTTTCTTGTTGCCGTATTTGTTTTTTTGCCGAATTGCTCTCCCTCCTCTATGGTGGTCATGAGCTCGCAGCCTTTAGTCTCGGGTAATAGGAAAGTGACGCAGCCGGCCATGAGAGGCAGTAAGGCGAACACCACGGGTGGCATCCAGCTCGCAACACCTTGCAAGTCGATCACAAAAGGCGCAATCATGGAGCCGATACGCGCGGACATAGACGAAAACCCAATCGCGGCGTTACGCACCACCGTCGGGAACAACTCCGTACAATACAAGTATACCACCACGAACACTATGAAGCTACATACAGTACCGATACTTGCGAGCGCTACAGAGCCGACGCCCTCCGGGATCATCGCCAGCACGATCAAGCATCCCGCGCAAATAAAGTGAAATACTATAACGATCGTCCGCCGACCGATCATTTTCATTAGAGGAATCGACAGGAATGTGCCGACAAGGGTTACGCTTGCGCTAGACGCTACGTTAATGAACACATTCCCGCTGAGTTGCCCCACGTACTGCGACACCCCGTAGAAACAGTAACTACAGGCGAGCCAGTTCAAAGACATCGCTATTATATTCTTCCGCAAGTTGGGAGTACGGAACAAATCCAATATGTTCCCTTTCTTCAACTGGTTCTGTTCTATAGCTGCCTGGTACGCGTCGATGTCGGCTTTGATATGCTCGGTCGGGCGTTTATTTCTGTAAACAAATATGATACTGTAAATTACTTTATTATTATGTATATTTACATACCTAAGCGTATCTAACGCTTGTGTAAATGGGGAACACAAATCCGGCATACTTTTCTAGTAATTTAGCAGTCAAATCAGATAAATTTGGTTAGACGCATAAGGCCGTAAGATGACATCAATGAACAGAATTGATAAAAAGATAACTGAAACAGTTGGCAGTATTAGATAAGTAAAATATGTATATGAAATTCTTACACTTTGGCAACACGTTCTAAGATATTGATAGCCTCGTCGGTCCTCTTGACTGCGATAAGCCATCTCGGTGTCTCCGGGACTATGAAAAAGTAAGACAGCAAAAGTACGGCGGGAACGGATATTGCCAGTTGGAAGGTTGAGAAGTCTCTGAAGAAGTAACCGAAAACGGCCAATAGCATGTGGCCTAAGTTGAAAGGCACTTGGTACAACGCCGATATGGTGTCCCGGTACTGTGTGCCGACAAACTCCATGATGATTACGAAGCTGGTGACCATGGTGCCTCCTACAGACATTCCCACCAGGAAGCGCATGAAAGTAAACGTCCAATACTCAGGAATGTAAGCAGCCGCTACTCCTGCTGCTAGCTGAAGAACGACAGCCACCAGCAAAGGATTTTTTCTCCCGAACCTAAAACAATAGTATGTATTATTACTGATATGAATCAGGAAGTACGGCATTCCACTAATATACTTGTTGCCTTGGCAGAAATACGATGGTATGCAAAAGTTAAAAACTCAATGTCACCTGTCTGCGGCCATTCCGAAGAGCACGCTGCCCAGTAATACGCCTAATTGAAAGAGCGTTTGCGTAATGCTGGTTAGCCATTTCCTGTCGCAAATAAGGCCCCATTCCATGATAATAGTTCTGGAGAATATTGAAGTATCGTAAATTGGGTTTTCACATGGACATGTTTCTGTTCCGTTCAGTCCACATATGTAGGACACTTTTGGCGCCAAGAATATGATGGCCATTTGATGGAATGCTACTAGGTATTTTACGGAGAACACCACAAGACACAGACCCAGCTGATATCGACCGAAACCGCCGATTATCCTTTGTATTAGATCTCCGTGTACCATTTTTGGTGGTTTCTCCCCTGAAAACAACAATAATGACCATTCTTCAATTAGTGATTCCGAATGGATGTTTCAGAGGCGTGGGTAGGTACTAGACACTGGTCAAGGATTCATTTAGTCGTATATTGTTTACCTTCTTTACAATGTAACCTTTACAAGTTCTACTACTTTACCATGTATCAAACTACTGTAGACAAGATGATTATGAAAACAAGGTATAATATTGTTATGTACAAAGCTGAGGAAAATACGGGCGTAATCTTGGAATTACGTTTATGGTAACTATTTACTACTGTCATTCTATAAAACACGCAAACTGTCGCGGCCGACTAGATTACTTTATCTTATAGCTAGCAAATTGTTTGTTTGAACTAAGTATCAACTTATGATTTTTTTATTTTGTCGTACGTAGCTGCGGTTAGTCAATCTTCAATCCTAGTTATAGCGCGAATTATTCTGTGTCAACTATCTCTATTCTAATTAATTCCCTTAGTGATGCTCTCTGTCTACGGTGATGCTGCATTGTGATAACCCCGAGCTGTCACCTTCTTGACAAAGATTAGCCAATTGTATCGACCGGCGGCATCACGAATGACTGCACTTGCTTTGAAGCCAGTTAGTTCAGCCACCTGATCGGGTTTTTTTTGAGCTTTGACCTCATATGTCTATTTCCCTGTATTGATTCTAAATATTACGAGTAACATTAAAAATATATTGGAAATGAAAATACACGTAATACGTTATTTAGACTTTACCCATTATTATATTATCTTACTAAATCAAATATAATATACTAGAGGTTGCCCGCGGCTCCGCCCGCGTGTAGGTCGCTTTTCGCGTAACCTGTGGAAAAATTATATTGTATCCTGTTCCCGTGTCAATTTTATATAAATATTACATTGCTACGATATCAAAATGAGCCGCATTAGTCTTTCCGCATTCTTTTCCTGAGATCTAGTTAACCTCTGTTTTTAGCTACTTTGATAATGATGCGATAGATTAGATCGTTTTCTTTAATATAAATAATAAGAATACGTGAACCATACCACTAAGTGACCCACATACTTAAATTCCAATTCTGAAGTATTTAATTTCAAAAACACAAAACTTTCCCTTTGACCTTTAAACCCTAATGGCTTACCTTAATGCATTCCTGGCAAATATTTTTACAAATTTATTTTAACCATCATATAAACTACAACCATAACCACTTGATAATTAAAGAATTTTTCATACAAACTTTCACCTCCATTACAAACCCTTAGGTCACCCCTGGAAAAAAAACTTGATACCATTATTTTTAATTTTACATAAACTATACATATTCCAAATTTCATTGCTTGAAGTTTAAAAACATAGAAGTTTCATACAAACTGTTTTACCCCCTTTCACCCCCTTAAGGGTAGAATTTCCAAAAATCTATTCTTAGTACACGTTTAAGTACTAAAATATATACACACTCCAAATTGTACACCTCTAAGTTCAAAAACACAAAACTTTCATCTTTAACTTTAAACCCCCATGGCAATTGGCATCCCCCTTAATGCACCCCTGGCAAAAGTTTTTTTAATTTTAATTTGACCATTTAATAAACTACTACCATAACAACTTTCAAGACTTTAACTTGATAAATAAAGAATTTTCCATACAAACTTTCACCCCCCATTACAAACCCTTAGTTCACCTCTGGCAAAAAAACTTGATACCATTATTTTTAATTTTACATAAACTATACATATTCCAAATTTCATTGCTGGAAGTTCAAAAACAAAGAAGTTTCATACAAACTGTTTCACCCCTTTTCACCCCCTTAGGGGTGGAATTTCCAAAAATCCGTTCTTAGTACGCGTCTACATACTAAAACAGATATACCCTCCAAATTTCATAACCCTAGGACCAGCCGTTTGGGCTCTGCGTTGTCTATAGATGAGTCAGGACAAAGATTCTTATAGTATAGATTTATTGACACTTTAAACTAGGTACGAGAATATAAGTACTTAGGCCACTACCCAATACTACCCAACTACATCACGTGAAATTTTGAAATAAGACATAGAAGAGAATATATATAGATTAACTGTGAAAATTCGAAAAATTAACTGCGCCTCGCGGAGTTAAACCAATAATTTTCTAGATGTAAGCTAACTGCTTATTAAAATACGTGAAAACTGGTTCCGATATAGACCGTGAAAAAGTAACAAACACACACATAGTCCTACTCTAAGCATTTATATCTAGTGCTTATTAGTAGGACGTATTACATTGGTACTATTTGCTGCTATTTAAGACAAAAATATTGTCTGATTATAGAATTACAAAATAATATTTTATGTATTAGTATTTTAAAATATAGCTTGTGGACAATACGAGTACATTTCGAGCGACACGACCACGAAGAGCATAACAAATTTATCTATACCATCAGCTATACCATACTAATATTATAATGACGAAAAGTTTCATTGTTTGTTTGACGCGAATAGGCTCCGAAACTACTGGATCGATTAGAAAAATTCTTTCACCGTAGGGAAGCTACGAGTACATTGTCTCCGAGTAATATTAGCTATATTTTGTTTCTCTTTGAATATTTTTGAGCACGTGCGAATCCGTGCTAGTTTGTTATAAGTAAATTATTATTATTTTGTTTATTATTATATAGTAGCGATGACGATAAATAGAGCCTGCCGTTAGCATATAAATACGACCTAGAATTCACTAGAATACATAAGTATCATCTACAATAGTAAGTTAAGTAACATATATTTATGTATTATGTAAAATTCAAACAGGTATGGCTCTCTGCGGTAATTCAAACAGGTAGCGCACATGCTACTTTCATATCGAGTATCCTTCGCAAATGTCAATGCCAACATACCTGCCTCTGAACCACCATCCATATCTACTGGGTCAATACACTATATACCTTCTAATAACTTTCACTTGTAAATTCTTACCGTTTACTGTTTTGTTGTCTTGCATTTCCATTGTGGTATTTTGTTTATTTCACTATCGGTTTAATTATATTTATTGTACAACCAAGTACTGTGTCGGCAGGCCGCAGGAGTGGAGTCGGCGCGGCCTGCGGCGGGAGACTGGCCGGGGGCTGGCTGCGCGGGCGCAGCTGCCGCGCCTCTCCACTGCTATCGTTACGCGAAGAATTGACACTATCGGCCATCACCACAATGCCGACAATACGCGACACGGTCATGAAGCAACTTTATATTTTACGACACACTTGTATTGGCGATAAACTTGTATAAGTAACTTACAACGAATTACGAGAGCGACTGGTACTTTAAAATAAGTTGAGCCGAATAAAGGTTGCGCGGGCGCAATATATTTGTTGTGTAAACTGGACTTGTTTACGACGTTCCTGAGTTGAATACCCTTTGCCAGGAGTTGATAAATAAATGCACGCAGCATGCATGCATTATGACCTTTTGCACACTCAATATTACAACGAAAGATGATAATGACGACTTGATAACGCTTAATAATAAATATTTACATTATTTAAAAACTAACAAATAAAGCTGTAAGTCACATTTAAGTTTTTTTTTAAATGTAACTAAATTTCTGTGGATATTACAAGCGTCTTCTAGTTGTCGTTATAAAATTCGAGGAAAAAACATCGCGTTTACAAAAAAAAATTGAATGGGTAGCCCAGTCTAGTACATGTACTTCCTCCGTGTACGTAAATGTATGTATGTAAACCGTAATTTGTTATAAGATGATAATTTAAGTAAACGCTACATATATACTTCTAAGTAAAAGTTAACCTCATTAAAGTAAATACACATTAGCGATTCTATGTATTTAAATAACGCCTTCCTAACTTTCGAATAGTAATAATACCCCAGCAACATTCCTTAATTACTTACGCCAATGTAGATACAACTTTCCTATAAATACTGTAAACGCTATCTTCCATTGAATTCTACGCTCACGCCATCCTAATTGTAGTTTATTACGAGCTACGAGTGTTTTTTGTTTCTGTACTTATGGTTTAGTGACGTCATTAATTTTGGTGGGAGTAAGTGGTTAACAATTGAAACATCCTTATGTATCTGGAGCAACAATTGTACATATTATAGTATGCATAACCAAGTGTTACGGCGATATGGGAGCAAAATAACGTATTATAAATTATTCTATAAAATTATGTGTATATGATAGAATGGATGATAGAATAGATTTATTATATTTAATTCAGTAATGTGTATGAAAATCGTTAGAGTCCTAAAGTAAATTTTATTTTGTGATAAATACTTAGTAGTTTATACGTTTAAAAGTTTAAGAATGTTGTGCTTCTAAAAAAAACTTACTTTTTTTAGTAGGTAATGATATCATTTAGAATCGTTACGAGTTTATAATTTCAATATTGCATTATTTTTTTATTTTATACGAAATTATTTAGTGCAAATTTCTACTACCGCGCGTCAGGCGCTACGATCGAAATATGTATGGCGCGGCTAAACTCGGTACAATAGCGCCTTAAGTAGCTTCATATGGTATGGTACATTTTAAATTGTTGACATATATATTTTTTTTGTAAATATACTATTGATATTTATATAAAAACAAAATGCGTATTTTCTAGTTACACAGTGTTACTGAAATCTTGAAGACATATCAAGAGATTGTTTACTGTGGGTAAACAAAGAAATTACTTTACCGATTGGCTAGGTAAGTGAAAGCCGAGTAAATATACCGGGCGTGTAATCGCGCTATTATAATAGTAACTAGTGGGAAATCGAAGATAAAAGTATTCTGTTCTTTTTATCAGCATCACTTAGATCTAAAATGAGATAAAACATAATCGATATTGCTATTCGTGCCTAACTTACAATTTATCTACGCCAATATTATAAAGAGGAATGTTTGACGGGAATAGGCTCCGAAACTACTGGACCGAATTGAAAAATTCTTTCACCGTTGGGAAGCTATATTATATCCGAGTAACATAGGCTATATTTAGTTTCTCTTTGCTATTCAGATTATTTGAGCCCGTGCGAAGCCGGAACGGAATGCTAGTCTATCAATGAATATCATCTATAGAAATAAAACAAACGAAAACATTTTTCACTTTTATTAATTTATACATTTCTGTTTCATTAGGGGATCTGCTTATTATATACATACATAGTTATTCAAAATAATATGAAGACTTATTTTTAGTCTACATAGGTACTATTTATTTATATACAGAGCATCTATGTAATCTAATAAAATGTACTCTGATATACATCTACTCGGAACCGAACAGATATCTAGATGAGTGCAATAGCATAATCAACTTAACGACAAAGTAATAAAAAGAAATATTCGTTTCAGCCTAATGAGCTGCTTAATTAAAAAATCCTAATCTTCACAACACCTGCAAATTAAAAGTAATAATTCATATCCATCTCACCAAATTGGTATATATATACATATACACCCATCAAATAAGCAAAACTACAACTAGTAGTATTTTTATGTCATGCGGAAACTTAAAACAAACATCACGACCGCTAATTTTACCAACATAATATTACTAATTAATTAATATTAAATTATTATCATTCATTACGACAACAGATAACATTGAATATCACATGATGAAATGTTTTAACATTACAATTATTATAACACTCGATACTTAATGGCAAAATTAAAATCAAATAAAAACGTAGTACGTCTTAAAATAATAAAAATACTTTAGTCTGTAAACTCCTACAGACTCACAAGGAACAATCAATACATATTAAGATAAGAACTACGTCGAACGTAAACCAAATATATTGATGAGTCAATTGATGATTGTTAAAACAGAAACAAGATTATTTAAATCTTGATCGAAATGTCTTCTTCCTAGTTTATTTATTGGTATTGTGTCGCTACAGTAATGTGTATGTTCAGTTGTAAAGTCTTTAAAACTGTTTTACTTTGTATGCAATATTGATTTTTATTTTACATTTCAAAGAATTACAAAATATGACGCAAACACGAAACTTGTTACAATAATGCGAAACTTGTTGTCTTCTTAACTATACACAAGAAACTTCAACCTAGTGAGGTTAAAGTTTCTTGTGTATAGTTTTGAGATTCTTCTGCCTCTACGGTGCTAGAGGCAGAAGAATCGAGTTTGTACGAGAGAATTAGTTGCCAACTTCAGTTTGTGCCGTCACTACTGAGTCGGCTACCCGCTGTACAGCTGAGTCGTGAATCAACATTAACAAATACTGCACTAATTATTGCTCAAACAATACCTCAGATAATTAGAGGTACATTATTATATAAATTTACATTTAGATATTTCAGTATTAAGAAAATGTATTTAGGCACTTATTCAGTAAGAAGTCTAGAAACACGTTATGGTTATGGCCGCTAAACTAGCTACGAAAATTCATACAAAACAGTTCAAACCGTAACGATAAATCTACATATCGATAACCTAATTTGCAAACCTACTAACTCCTCTGCAGTTTTTTTACGGGAGAGGCTCTAAACGTCATTGAATTTTATTAAGATTAGTAAAAAGTAATATAACTTTATTCTTATTATAATAATAAAAATAAAGCATAGTTTTTCACAGGATTTAGGTTTTTATTTATTACGTAAAATAAAAATTACATTGAAGTTTCGAGCCTCTCCCGTAAAAACCCCGCAGAGGAGTTAATAGGTTTTCAAATTAGGGTAGAGATATGTACATATGTCTATGTGAAAAAATGTACAGATTATTCGAGTATGGGGTCTAAAAAACTGTGCAGCTTGAACTGTACCGTCTGATGGTAATGATTTGCCTTAGGAAAGCTGCAGAAAATATATACAAGATAGCGATCATTATAGCCTCTACGTAAGTAATAGTTTTAACGTTGCAGTTTGAACTGAGTTTTTAAAACAACTTACAAAAAGAAAGTTTATTCCAGATTCGAAACACTCGTATTTTAATGTAATTTTAAAAATATGTATGAATAAAAACTAATTAATATACTTAATGTTGTAATTTAGGTATTTATTAGGAAAAAAAATCATTTATATAATCGTCGTATTGTGACTAACCGTTATAAAATTTTTACAGAAACACCCTAGTGTTCTTTCAGTAACGGATTTTTCACTACTCTTCTACTGATATCTTAACATAATTTTTAAGTCAAAATCCTTAGTAACGAGTCTTCTGGTGTATAGTTTATGGAAGTATGTTGTGATCGATAGATGGTCAACAGGTAAAAAATCAATTGAAGCTTCTTATTTTACAAAATATTTTTCTGATAAAATTAGAACAATGACTGCTTTGTAATGATGAAAGCCATTTAAAAAATTAGATATCTTTTTATTGTAACTCGTCATGATTTGTGTTTAGACTGGCATTAGGGACATAAAATTACCGCTATTTTGAAAGGCACTAGACCATACTCTACAATTAGATTTTTTGTACATATTTCTGAATTTGGAAGAGTAGTATTTGTTGTATATTGAAAAAGCTGATTTTCCATAGAGAATACTTTGCGAAAAGCTTTCATACTTCTCAAAGTGTGTAGTGAAGTTACCTGCCAAATTTATTCGCCTTATCTATATGTAAGATAGTTTATGAGTAATTAAGTATCGGAAAAACAGCTTAATCATAAATACCAAACACTAGAATGATCTTAAACCACGCAAGCTAAATATTTCACGCGCGACTAGCCAATATAATATATCATATTAAATATATACAACTATAACTCTGGAATACTTAGATTTAAAACAATTTTAACTGCGGGAATCATATGCAAAATGAGCACTAACTACATTAAATGCAACTTTACTCATTGAATACTTATTTACATGACTATACTTAACATAAATGAGTAGTGAATTAGAAAAATCTTAGTCAAGTATTAAAAAAATAAATAAATTGTTGTTAAAGTTGTAGCAAGGTAATATTATATAATGAGTAATTTAAAGTTTTTTTTTATTGGCACAGTACACGGCTAAAATAATTATACATATTCTGTTTTTAATTTATTGCTGTGTTCATTAAATCCGCAGTACTGTGTGCTGAGAAAATTGAGTAAAAGTATTTACTTAAATTAGATATAAAATTACGTAAAGCAAGTGCGATTATTTTTAGATGAATACCAGATTCAATGTGCTGTAGGATATTATGCGAATACATTAGTTATTGTGAGATTCTTAGGACTCGAATCTGGTCAGGAGTAGAGAAATATAAACTCTTCACAAAGCCTGGCCACTGGTCCTTCAATCTTAGTACATTTGCCTTCACTGTAAGGGTATAGCATGTACACAATATAATGCTTTGACAACCCTGATAATGCTTAAATGGAAAACGTAGTTAATCATTATGGATATTACAAATACAGCAAATTGTTGATTAAACACATACATATACATTGTGCATGTGTTTATGCAGGCTGTAGCGTATGATGCTTTTATTGAAAGCTTGACCTCATTTGCACTTTCATTCTCACTCACTGTATGTAAACATACAATATACATATATTCTACTCCAGATCAGACTCCAAATCTATCTCAAAGGAGAACAGGGCAATTCAAATGCAATATTTTAAATGATAATAAAGTAGAAACTCACAGTTTCGTACTCTTGCAGCGTAGTTGCGAACATTCAGGTGCTGTAGTGTCGGCGATTCTTGATCTTGGACACGAGGTTGCATATTTTCAGTGCAGGTCCCAGCTTGAGGCCCATGTATTTCATCATCATATCAGAGTTTAGCAGTAACAGCGCCTTTCCGTCTATTTCCTGCAAAGCACAAATTGATAACATATTGTACATTTACTTCTTAAGAGCACTCTTTATCATTACTTATCTTGATAGAGATGCGGATTTTGACAGTATCTTGGTTATAATTTGACTGCCGCGCTGCCCTAACGGTTGGAATCTCAACATCAATATTGAAGAAATCAAGTCAGGCTATATATGTAAAATTTGTGAAAATTTCAATTGTCTTTTACAGTTAATAAGATGGATGGACAGTGGAGTCTTAGTACTAGGGCCATTGGCACCCTTTGGGTACATAATCCTAAAAATGTATGCAATTATTCCCTCGATATTAGGTGGGCAGAGGACTTTATGCTTACATGCTTCCTAAAGAGATCAGCATGCGCCGCGAGCGCTTGATCCGCCGCCGCGATGAAACCGATAACGTCTTCAACGGACCAGTCGGCGGGCGGTGTGTGCGGCGCGGGCGGGGGCGGAGCACCCGTCGTGGAGGAGGCGGGCTCGAGGCGCTCGTGTGACGCACGCGCCTGCTTGCTGCCGGACCCGGAGCCTGACTCCTCCGCCACCGGAGATTCCTCCTGCAACAACATAATTTTTTCTTTTTCACACAATATGCTAAGCTAGTCATTTCACTAGCAGGGCGCGTACAAGAAAAAAATGAAAAAATTCATGTGGGTACATGAATGAGCGAATTCTCTTACGTGGAGCGAATGCCTAGTCTAGAATTACTCGGTCCCAAGGAACTTGAGGCTTTCACTAGAAAATCTTAAAATCTCTTTTAACTGCTCTATCACCCTGCTATATGTAGTACTTCATACCGGAATAGCTGTGACTCTATATGAGACATAAGATCGGTCGTGTATGGAGTATTGTTCGCACCTCTAGGATGGATCTATTAAATATCAGCTTCAGGCATTGGAGTCAATAGGAAAAATGTGAAAAACTCGTAGATAATGATTCCCTATGCAACGCGAAACGTCAAAGTTTGGAGTATCGCCGCAAAGTTGCAAATCTGTCGGTGTTCTATCGTTTGTATTTGGATGACCAGAGAGACATCTAAGAGGCACTGTTATACAGTCAAGTTTCCTAAATTCTGCAACAAAGCGTTTCACTTCCACATTTATTGTGCAGGCAATTTAAACTGTGGAACAAGTGAGTTGGGATCAAGTGCAAACCTATCTACCAAAAATAAAAATTTAAGGGTTTATACGATCACAGCTCAATGATTAGGTTAGATTAAGTTTTTTGTTTGCCCTTAGCCAAGTAACCTCTCCTTACACCAGAACTTGAACTTGGCCAAACGGTTCACTTAAGACTAAAAGCATACAATATTTTTAGATTGAGAAAACTTCACAGTTAGAAGTAGTTGCTTTTTTCTGGATCACTACATGCATTTATTGTTCTTATGTATTAGTATAAAACAGTGTTCTCACACTAGGTCGCTTGGTAGCAGAAGAGACGGCATTAGAAGTGGATTCGGCACAGAGAGTGCACGGCCGACCCGCAGCCTCTCCTGTGTCCACCTCTATCATGCCCACACAGCAACCAAGCCCATCACACATACTCTTCAACCAATTCTTCAACTCGTCTGTTGTGAGCTCGCTCGGTATTTTCACTGCATAGCTCCCTGTGTTGGTTGTCACCTGGAAATAAAGCATAGGAGTTGAGGGACTAACTTTAGTGCTAAAAGTTTTAAGCCAACTCAAGCAACATGGCTAAGCAACTGAATTCATAATGTAATGAGATGACCAATATTTAATACACTGATAATTACAACCTTGGGTCCTTAAGGGTTATAGCTCCAATAACTAACTTTTGACTTCAACATGAGACTGGATATCAAGTATAACAAAAGAACTCACCAAGATAAAACCAATGAGCCCAAATTTTATGAGTTTATCACATTTAGAATACAAGTTCCTATGACCTTCTTCTGGCTCCATCATATTATATAATACTATTTCACCACATATGTATGTACATAAATTAAGTTTGATATACTTGTTGATTTAAATCCAATCAGACCATAGAAACTGGGTCTAATGAAGCTTGCAGAATTCTACCCAAACAAATCTAAATGCATTGCAGGTTAGGTAAAAAATAGTCAGAATCTAAATCTGTCAACCTGCACACTCAAGTATTCAGTAATACTATGATTTAAATCCATCAAAATTTTGCATAATGTAAGGCTAGAAATTCCTTTTTTAACTTAAAAAAAACTGTATGTTTTTATTGTTGATTACCTATTTTATATGCAAAAGCTTTTACTGTTATACCTATTAGGAAAGCCAATCACCACAAAGTTTTATTTTAATATTTCAAATGTGCATTGTTTTAAAAATTTCTAGTTATAAGATGCTTTTAATGAGAATTCTGATTTAATTAAATCAAGTTTTTTGTACTTCATTGTCGGCCATTCATTTTATTTAATAACAATATTATCCCATGTCCAATGACTATGAGCAAAGTTTTTACCTGGACATTATTAACTTTGGAGTAAGCACTTGAAGCTGTGTGTACAGCACGGGCCATGAGGTGTGGCTCGGGGTGGACATTCAATAGCTCCTTCACAAGTTCCTCGGCAGCTCCCGAGGGCCCTGCACCACTAACAGATGCTGGCATGGAACTGCTACCCCCAGAACAGGTATTCCTGATGATTAGGCGCACCAACGCAGCAGGAGTGGGAGACGGCAAGCTAGTAGCATTACTTGTAGGTACAGAACCACCCTCCGGCAAAGCTGGGTTTGGCATCCCAGTATGACGAAGCTTAAACCTGAAAAGAGTGAGTCTTCAATCAATTCCAGAGACCTTGAAATGTGATTTTTATAATAGACATGCTTATATCATCTAATAGGGTTTCATACAATTATGTAAGTCACAGGCTCATCGTGTGTTTTTTTATATAAATTTTAACAAATATCAATTATTTGGAGCAACTCACCTAGATGGTGCTGTAGCACTTTTCTGTCCAGGTGGTTGCAACGGATGGCCAGCTCTTGCACACCATCCCACAGGAAATATGTCCCTAGAATCATACTTGCACCAGTAATCAAATGCCCCACGCCAACCATCAAATGTCACATGTATCTGATCATTCTTCACTGCTCCCACTGTGGCACAGCATATCAGTTGGGGATTCTTTTTATCAACAGCCTCTAACTTTTGACCCACAAGAAATGAATTTGATTTTGGAGTTTGTGGTTCTGGTTGGAAAACTTTTGGAGGAGCCATTTCAGCCCCATTCAAAGTCTTGAGTAGAAACATTGGCCAGCTACTTGCGTTCATTCTAAACCCTAGTGGAGGCTGTAGCATCCCTTCATTCTTCTCGCAGTGTCCAATTGGATGTATATCTCCTGCATCCACTAGCCTCCAGAAATCATTTTTATTATCACTGCCATCAAGCCTCAGTCGCAGTCTAGGTCCAAGCACTCCAACTACAGTAGCTATGCAAGTAGAAGTCAAATTCCGTGGATCTAAAGCTTCAAGTTTCATTCCGATCTTGAAATCATTTACAGGAGGTTGTGATGCCTGTTTGAAACATTCCTGAGGAGCTGCAGAACTATTGGTTTCTTTGACATACTCACTCCAGTCGAAAGATTGATAAATGTCATAATAAGATCCGGTCGAGTTATTGTTAGAATGACTTTCTGTTCCAATGGTCCCATTGCCAGACTGTGGAGATGTATTTCGTTTTTCATTCCTCTTCTGGTACTTGTTGAGGCAATAGGTGGAACAAAAGTTCTTATTAGAAGGTGCATTACCGCGAATAACATTGTCACAGTTCAGGCAAGCGCCTTTGCTGTACGCCTGTCTAAATTCAGAAAGACACGTTTCGGAGCAGAACTCTTTTTTCCCGTTTTCTGTCGGTAGTACGTACTTAAGCGGCGTCTTACTTTCGGCACACCATGTGCAAGTGGTGCGTTTTGGTGGTCTCCCCGGTCCACGTATTTTGCCGGGAGTAGGTCCCGACGAGCCGACTGTGTTGTTTGACATCTTGCCGAGACACAACTATCAAAACATAATCAAACATAAGTTTTCAGCACACTGAAGAATTGTATTACATTATTCACTGCACAAAAACGAAGGATTGATGCAGCATATGCAACTCTCAATTTTTATTCCAAAATCCTGCGCAAATATAAACAACGTCAGAGTATTTATGACGCGCTACCAACGGCCATTTTAGTTTTTTGGACTAATGATGAGTAAGGACCAAAGAGAAGTCGACTAGCATTTGATCGACTACTATGACTTTTACTTGATATACTTGAGTAAAAAAATTAAGGTGTATTAAAATGCCTTGAATAAAGGAATATTTGAGAAATTTCAAATGTTTGGCTTTAGTTAAAAAATGAAATGTTAAGATTATTTTATTATTTTAAGGTTAACATCGCCAGTAATCGTATACATAAATAGTATAAATCGAGCAGAATCGATCATTGATGGACAAGCAGATATTAAAATCTAAATCACTATAAAAAACAAAGTTGCTATAGCAAATAACAAAATCACGTTTTCAAGTGTTTTCAAGCGCAAGCCTGTTTTTGACGGCTTTGCGGTAATTTTTATCGTGTTGTCATTGTCATTGACATGATGACAACGTTGGTGCTGCCAACTCAGGGAATATTCCCCAAAGTTAGTGGGAAATGAGACTTCTAGGGTCTTTTCAAGGGAAAATTGTTTGGGGATGTTGAGATGTTTTATTTTCTTAGTAAAAACAAGTTTGGGAGCAGTTCACCTTTACCCAGCAACGGGACAGCATAGATTAGGAAAAAAATACGACTTTATAACATTTTATATCAAGCCCAAACTGTAAGCGTGGCCGTCTGGTAATATAAGAATATTATTATTTGTTGCTCAAATATTAGGAGAGAGGAGTATTGGTCGTCCAGCGGCAAGATGGGTTAACGACATTACAGCTGTCTCGGGTCGAACTTGGACTAAATTGGCACAGCACCGAAACATGTTACATGACAAGAGAGAGGCCTCCAGCAGTGGAAAATAATAGGGTGTGGATGATGATGATGATTATTTGTTGTGATCGATATAATCACTCAGTAGGCAGCGTGATTATGCTGTGTTTTTAATAAATATTTGACATTATGTCTCAAAACGAGTGCGCATTAACATAATAATTAGTATAGAGGTTTTGATCGATTTTAGGGGAATTAAAAGTTGGTCTTAGGGAGAAAATTCTTTAGATGTTGGCAGCTCTGTCTTCTAAACCTAGATTCTAGGTTAAGGCTTATCTTCAGCATTTAAAAGAGCTAAAGACTTTTTTATCAAAATCTTTATTTATTTCTATGTTAACTAAAATATTAAATATAAATATGACGCAGTCGAGTATAAGCAAAATATTGAAATTGGCTGAAACAGCTGAGGCAAAAATAGCCGACCTCAAAAGTCAGGTGAGCTGGAATTTGCTACAGGGAATCTTTGGCTCCAGGATGTTCTGCTTCTTTAGTAACTTAATTTATAGGTGTCAAATAATAATTAAGCTTTTCAAACTGCAGGTAGACCGCTTGAAAAAAGTTCGAGTAGAAGCAAAAATCCAACAGTTGGTAGAAGAAAATAAAATACTTGCCAACAAAGTTGAGGCTGCTAAGTTGGAATTGATTAAACTTGAGACTCAAAATGGGAAAAAGCAATATCCTATTCCAGGCAAATCAAAAGTAACAGATTTAGAACAGGCAACAGAGAAAATAGATGCTCCAGCAACACTCCCCAAAAAGGAGAAAAAAGAAAAAGACTCTTCGAAGAGTAAGGATACTGTAAAAAAAGTGTCTGAGCCTATAAATGAGACTATAGATGTCAGGAAATTGGATTTAAGGATTGGAAAAATAGTTGATATCAACAAACACCCTGATGCAGACTCCCTGTATGTAGAAAAGATAGATTGTGGAGAAGAGAACCCTCGCACAGTTGTATCGGGTCTTGTCAAACATGTGCCCATTGATGAAATGAGGGACAGAATTGTTATGATACTGTGCAACCTAAAACCAGCAAAGGTAAAATGGTTGTTTATGTTTTTTTTTTTTAACTAGGTCTCATTTGACACATGGCTGGTTAACCCCATACTGAACCATTTCCAGTTTTTGTTATGGTGGCTAACACTACATATACTATAGACATATTTAACACCCAGAACTACAGACAACAAATTTAGTTAAGCACAAGGCAGTTGCCCAAGCCTGAAATCGAACCCGGAACCTTCTAATTGGCAGTATGGTAACCATTTCACCAACAAGCTCGAGGTTGTATGCTGTAAATTAAATTTCCTCAATACCATGTCAATCTAGTCTCTTTCAGTCTAGTTGTTTTTCTAGTCGTTTTCTTGCTATTTCAGATGAGAGGAGTAACATCAGAAGCCATGGTCATGTGTGCATCATCAGCTGAGAAGGTGGAAGTGCTTTTACCACCTAGTGGTGCTGTCCCCGGAGACTTGGTTTCATGTGAGGGTTACCCAAGAGAGCCAGAGCCGGTCCTCAATCCTAAGAAGAAAATCTTTGAAACCTGTGCACCAGACCTCATGACCAATGATGAGAGAGTGGCATGCTACAAAGGAAGCCCACTAGTAGTACCAGGGAAAGGTCCAGTTGTAGCTCCCACATTAAAAGGAGTCAATGTTAAATAAACTTTATGAAGATTAGATAACTAAGTTTCGTTCAGTTTGACAAGCAGCAATAAATCATTTATATAATAATATATATAGTTTTATTTCATGATCAATTATTATCCACTACATTATTTTTGAAACTTATGAATAGGTGTCCTAGGAACCTTCATGAAAAAACAATTAAATTCTTGGTTTTCAAATAAATTGCGAAAAACTTAGGAATATTCTCATTCAGTTTGCATATGTACTTATAAAGCTTTATTCTGTTATATACTTTCCAACTTTAATAATAAAAACCATATGGCTTTGAAAAATATCATTTATTATGCAAATTAAACAACAATTTAAGCAAATTTCAACAATGTTTATAGTTTAATCTATGTGTTCTCTACAACAATAATTGTCTGTCAGCATCAATCACTCAACATTTAGAAATTGTATTTCCTTTATGAACATAGAAAAATAGATAGTGACCATATAACATTTCATTGACACGAAGACCACGAAAATGTATTTTAATACAACAGGAAGCACCTTTATTATGTACTTGATTTAATTTGTGGTCCGGTTACATGTGTGAGCATAAAACTAAATACTGTAGAAAACCTAACATTCATTGAAAGCTTATCCAAAATATTCTCATCTTTTACAAATACTCAACAAGTGTGATTAAGCTATTTATACGAACATGATTGAAAACCTCCAAACTATTTCCATTTTTTGTTAACAACTCTGAGGAAAATGCTACATAGGGATAAAACCAAAGCAGTGACAATGGAGTGATTGTGACAAATAACTATAAAATAATAATAATTATGAATAAATATTCTTTATTGACTTAAGTAACAAATACACTATTAAAATGAAACCATTGGTGCTGATTTAGTCATAGACTGTGTGGCAACACCAATGGCCTCTCCTGCAGAGTTATTACAAGTATTGGTTATATACAAACCATTTAAGTAAGTTATTATTAATAAATAATTATAAAAAAAAACTCCATTGTCACATTCGCCTGACTAACATAGAAAATTTAATGTACTAAACCAATTATATTAGCTAAAACTGATAGCAGTATTAAGTAACAGGTATGAATTAATTTAGTTGTGTTTGGCATCATTCACTTCTTTGGTAATTATTAAATAGATATTATGAAAACTTGAAGAACATTTTTTAATAAATTAAATAGATAATGATGCGCCAGCTTAATATAAGTGTAAAACACGTCTACTTTTTTCTACGCTAAATGCTTAATACAAATGTGCACTTTTACAAAGGTAAGGGCATAAGACAAAACTACATAACTTTTGCTTTTCTCCGTGAAGTAAAAAATAACTATTGGATGGACATTGTGACTGTATTTAAATCAATGCAAATCCCCATAATACTCTCCTATGTTTAGTAATCTCGATATAATTTCCTTTTAAGTTGCAATATTATTTTAATTAGATAGCATTCACATACCATAAATAATCCTGTCCTTATGTTGATTCAATCATATTTATTGTACTTCGTACTTTACATATGTTTATACCATGCTTTAGATTTTTAATAAGTTATGTTTTGTCTGCGTTGCTTCAGTGCAATAGGGCGTAACAGAGTGGAGTATCGCGCTGCCTCACTCTGAGCTGAAATTTATTTCTGCGCTGTTGTTCAACGTGTACCTACATACATAGAATCGCGAATAAAATTTTAGTTGGGAATTAAGAATTAAATTAATCAGTTTCATATGAAAAAATATATAAAATTATTTATCAATAGTTTGAGTTATGAATAAGCAATTCAAAGGTAAGTCAGAGGCACGAGTATAAATAATTTTTAGGGGTATAGTATACTTTTGCAACAGCTAAATTTTTATTCTTTGCTTATAAACAAACTCTTATAAATGCTTTTTTTTATTTTACTACAGTTGAAAATATTGTGATTAGTGAATGTTCTTTCTATACTAGAAGTATCTCAAGTTATTTACTAGATATGTTCAGGGCAACATAGTAATATTACAATCAAATCTTTCATTATTCATATCCTTAGCCCATGCAAGTCCTTACAATATTATATAACTCGTTCAGTATCTGTAATATTATAACTATTCAATATTTATTTAGATCAATTCCTTCGTTTGATAGTACTATATAGTAAGAAAGTATATATGTATAGAATTATACTTGAGAAAACTGTAAGATTATGCAGACAATAGGTTCTAGTTACTTTTATAATTATTCCCTAATAAGCATTTTCAATAATCACTAGAATGAACATTATTGTATTTGCTAATTTTGACACAATTTTGATTTATGTGCACGAGTACACCAACGCACATAATAATATGTTTATATGACACCATGCACATACATACATCACTCGTAAATTGAGCGTAAAAGACAATATTTTTAGATTCACTTATATTTTCATTTTCACATATTTCGTGCAAGCGAAAGGACAATAATAAGATAAGACTATTAAAAAAAACCCAGTCCTATAGGTATATATTTTGTAACACATAGTATTCATATTTTATCCGTATTATGTTGGTGTAAGGATCTAGCAACGTTAATTAGTATTACGATAACCGCTTATTAATAAACATTTAATACTTGTAAATATGAAGATTTAAACCACAAACCAAAATACTTTACTTATGGTATATTAAATACCAAAATACCATTAAGAAATATTTAAAATGTCCGCTTAAATTTTTATAATATCGTAGTAATAGCAATGTATTAGTTGATCTAGCTGATGTATTAGCTTTCAATATATTTCCAATAAATAAATGAAATAATATGTCAATAGCTTTTTTTTCAAGTAATAACCATATCATCGACTGATTCATAAATTGGATGTTTACTCTAAGCAAAAAGATAAACCAACACCTATAAGGAATACTTAAATTTAAATTATGCAAATTATTAGGAAATCAACTTCAATTATGTAGTAGTAATGGTTACCTACCTACCTCGCAAACACAAAATCATCTCAACAATTACTTGGCCAATTTAATTAGATCAAAATCTTTTAAAAACATAGTATTTATAAGCTTAGCCAAAAATCATCAAAATCTACCATAAAATGGCGCTACAGTAAACTTACTACTCTTTGTATGAGCCACCCATCGAAACTAAAATCGCCAATGAAATTTGAATTAAATAAAAGCTGTATAACAAATTTCTTTAAAATGACGGCTTCTTCGTGATACTATGGACAGACGAAAACAAATTCGAACAGTCAAAGCAGAGAGGCTTCCCTCGTTCGGTCAATTAAGTAGTATAGCACTGAACTATATACAGACCTAATACAATAATCATTTAATTAAATTACTGTACATAAAAAGCATTCTGACTAAACTATAAATAGACTATCAATATGAAATACTACAAGTACACTATCAAATATACCATAAATAAATGTCAAAAATATATTATTCCAATACCTACATGAGGGGATTTTGTTTGCATAATTAACAGAAGACTAATTGATCAGATGTTACCGCTTTACTGAGCATGTTAGGCCTATGGCTTGATATGAGACTAATTCAAAAACTAATTTTATTTTTACATCAATAGAGACTAGATTATAAATTTTAATTTGTGCCAATTATTAACTATATAATATTCTTTGGAAAATATAACATTTACTTACATCTGCTTTCAATTTGTCTCACTAAAATGTGTTGTGAAAATATTGGTGCATGTCCGCTTTTATTTTAAATATAATATTATTTAGATTTATGAAAAATTATTTAAGTTTTTCCATGAATACAATTATGCTTATCAATAATTAATTATGTATGACTACGATTAACATGCATTTAGCGACGATCGAAATGCGATGTAAATGTCTTATTTTACTAATAATACTTAAGAAAACTACACGTCCAATTAGTATTTGAAGTAACTTACTATAATCCGAGTCAAAAAAGAATATGTTTGAAAGTTTATGTGCTCTTAGCGCGAGCGAACTTTCAAATGGTTTCTTTATTGATACAAGTTATATCCTAAACTAATGGATACATCTTACAAAAAATATAAGTAACATGATTTAGATAATAATAATATTTATACTGTGTGATGCGATCATCGAGACAGATTATAGAACAAATACCATATAAAAATAAATTGGTTTTAAAATAATCTCTTACTTTCAGTTGTTCATAACATCTTATCTTTTAAGTGTCTTTACACTTTCGTATGTACATAAGATACTAAAATTAAAATCACTTATAGGTAAAAAGTCAAATGGCACAGAAAATACAGGGAGACCTGAGGTGGGTAAACTAAAACTTTATAAAAAATAAGAATATACTTAGTCAAGTTTTGTTAAATAGGAAGACAACAATTTACAAAAATATTTCGCATAATTAACATTCTTTGACGCATATAAGCGTCTGGAATCTTTTCGCATTTTGCCGATACAGCTAATATTATTTTTTTAATCTCGTAGAATACTCGTAAACAAGTGTATAAAGAATGTTACACATACATAAGTTTTCATCTCTATAAATTGAAGTATAAATGTCACGAAAATCATTTAGGATGGAATGTTGTACTTACATGATAAAAGATTACAAATACTAGAGCAAATAAAAACACAAACCAAGCCAACATTTATCTATTCTAGAAGTTAGCAAGCTCAATTTGTTCGAAGATACTTTTAATAACTCACATACTTAACTTATATTCCAATACTTCTTAGATTTTGTTATACCAAAGTTTTTTTTTTTAATTAAATTTGATTTAGATTTAGATAATTTGAAATTTGGCCGGCTATGCTTTTCTCTACTATACGGCTGAGCACACACCTACTCACGTTCGCGTAAACATTGACGGCATATAACTATAAATAGAACCTCCAATGTGTGCTACACTTTAAAACTGAACAAGCCTAAAATTGGAACAATCTGCACATATATATCAAACTTCGAACTTTGCATTACGTAGATTTTAATCTTACCATTACAAGTTGGGGCGATGACGCGAAGTACAATCGTTTAAAGCTATCGTAATAGATCACACGAATTTTGTTGACAAGTAACTCAGCTCACAATTTATGGTTGCTAATCAATCCGTTAGTGAATTCCACGCTTCCATTGTCAATTTTAACAATAAACACTCTGACGTAAAGGAGGTCAGATTGTTATGACATCGACCCAAGGCCGTACACCATTATTTTAAGGTGCTAGATCAGGATTCGGCAACCTTTCAAGTCAGATCAATAACTACAGTTTCTGGTGTAGAAAGAGAACAGAATTTAGTATGTATATAGTCTTAGTAATATAGAGTTTTGGTTACTTTCAAAAAAAATTACAGACAAAATGATTTTGTAAATTTTCATTACGAAAACAATAACATGGCCGTGATATAAATGGGGCACTTCAATTCTCTTTAATAATTCAAAAAGTTTTATTTTATAAATCAATTAAAGCAGAATTAAAGAGCTACAGTTTCTCATCCAAAAGACCGGTGTATGCCGATTTTTGTCCTAGATTAAAAAGAAATTAAAATCTTCTGGCATCTTATCTGTCAGTATATTATAGCTAACGGTAATAAGGAGTTATGACATATAGATTGTGACTGTGTCTTGCAAACACTCACGTCCATGCCTTAAACAGACAGTTTTGGCAGTTTCGTATACGTGTGTTAAAGCTGTGTCGGTGGGAACCGCCGCTGCGGTTTGTTGCGCCGCTGGGCGAGCGACGACTGCGTCACCGGCCCCAGCACTTGTGGGGTCAGGGGCGATGCTGTTAGAGCCTGCAACACAATATAATAATAATCACTAACAATTCTTGAAAGCGAGTGTGGCTCGGTGGTAATAACGTCTCCTTTTCAATCAGACGGCCCCTGGTTCGATCCCAGCCCTACACCAATGACTTGTTTTTCAAGTTATGTGTAGATTTGCACTCGCTTTACGGTGAAGGAAAACATCGTGAGGAAACCGGCATGTCCACAATATCCGAAGACGTGTGTCATCCGCCAACCCGCACTTGGCCAGCGTGGCCTATATCTCTCTCCTCATGAGAGAAGGCCCCGAGTCCCAGCAGTGGGAACGTATGGAGGGCTAATATTACCACTATCATAATGCTGTAGCGCCTGTAGCTCGGTGATCTGACGCGATCATCGAGGTTGAGCAACGGTCGATGCGGCGTCTTTGGATGGGTGACCATGCACAAGACTGTCTTTTAAAAAGTGGGATTGCATCTGGGCGCTAACTTGGGTCGGATGACACGTTAAATTGTAGGTCCCCGCTGTTAGTCTTAGTACAAGCAGTTGTTAAGCCAAGTTTTCAAGGCGCCCAAAGAGCTTGGTTTCTTGGCTTATTCGAAAAAGTAGAAGATTAGTATTATTATGGTTAGTGTAGTAAAAAGTAAGTGTTATTAGTTTGACACGTATGTGTGTCTTTCTGTGACATTCTAGCTGCTGAGTGGATACATTACTTTTGATTTTTTTTTTAAAGGTGCGTTAGTGTTTTAGCTATATTTGATGATAATCAATTTAATATGGACATTATTTTTGAACTACCTGGATATAGGTATCAAAGGAAAGGGTTTGATTAGCAGAATAACAAAATTGTGAATGATATCAAATCCACGATGACCACTACTTCAAAATCAAGAGTAACAGATTTTAAATTTTAAACGAGTTTAACTAGTCAAATTTAAAACTAACAAAACTAACTACTTCATTGAGATTAATGTAGAAGTTACATAGGATGATACATAGTTTGGAAAAATAAGTGATAGAGACGCTGTTTGTTGTTGTAGGTACTTGTTTACGAAGATAATTTTAAATTTGGTATTAGTTAACCCGCGACTTCGTATTATAAAGTAAGTTTGTAAAATGCGGGCAAAAAGTAATCGCGTCCAAAAAACTTTGTACGATCAAAATGTGCAACTTAAATTTTCTGGCCTTAGAATGAATAATCGTTAGTATTATCATATCCTACTATTGTTTGTTTGACACAAATAGGCTCCGAAACTACCAGACCGTTGAAAATTTCTTTCACCATTGGGAAGCTATCATTATCCCTGAGTAACATAGGCTATATTTTGTTTCTCTTTGCAACTTAGATTATTTCATGGCCCTGGCGAAGCCGGGAGGGGGGGGGGACGATCTGCTAGTAGTATAGTATAGAAGTACAAACGGTGTAGGAGTAAGTATAGAATAAAGAATAGACAAAGGAGATACGTACTTTACTGACCTGGAAGGTGAGATCGACCGCGCGGCGCAGGTCTGCGGCGGGCGGCGGCGCGTCAGCGGCTGAGAGCGCGGCGGTCGGCTCCGCGCGGGCCGGGGCTGTGAGCCATGGCTGGGAAAAATATTATTTTTAAATAATTTACTGGCTTTTGACTTTAAATCTAACTTTTTTTTACTCATAATGGGCTTGCGCTTGATCGCAATTCACCTGGTGGTAAGCGATAATGCGATCTAAAGTGGAGCGCGCTTGCCCAGAAGATACCGGTTCACTCTTACCTTAAAAACCGCCAAAAAGCCAGTCGGGTTATGTATAATTAGTATTCTTTCTAAGTTTTGTACTTTTGGTATATTTATGATAAAAATAAAAATTTATAGTCATACTAACTGCGCCACGTAGTGTTGCCCGCGTTAATCCGAAATTAATATGTTAATCGAAAGTATGAGCTACTTTTATACCGAATTCATTCCAATAGGTTCAGTCATTTTAGCTTCGTACAACATTATCTCAGTACCTCAACACCTATGTGACATTTTGTCAGTCGTTGTTCAGTTTCGTGTGACAGAGATAACGATACGAAGCCGAAATTAGCCGATTGTCTCTTTCCAAAGGTCGATATGCAATATTAATAACCGATAGCGTACCAGCTGCAGCACACAGTCGCACGCCACTAACAATTCTTACCATTATCATACTGCTGTAGCGCCTGTAGTTCGGTGATCTGACGCGATCATCAAGGTTAAGCAACGGTCGAAGCGGCGGTTAAGCCGAGGCCTTTCGGCGGCTTGAAAACTATCGACACCAGAGCTTGGTTACTTGGCTTATTCGAAAAAGAAGAAGATTACTATTATTATGGTTAGTGTAGTAAAAAGTAAGTGTTATTAGTTTGACACGTATGTGTGTGTCTTTCTGTGTCATTCTAGCTGCGGAATGGATGCAAGCCGAAATTAGCAGATTATCTCCAAAGGTCGATATGCAATATCAAGAGCCGATAGCGTACCTCCTGCACGAGCGACGCGGCGCGCGGCCGCAGCGAGGGTTCCAGCTGCAGCATGCGGCGCACACAGTCGCGCGCCGCGCTCGACACTCCGCGCCACACGCCGCTAGATAACTCCACCTGGAATCATTATGCATATGTCGCGTGAGACCCAGATATGTCAAAGACTACAGGATGCCGGTGTGAAGAAATACGACAAGTGATGCTTGTACAAACATATTACACAATTACAAGTTATGCGTCCGAGACGTGCGCACACGGCGAGCGCTTGTAGTCGACTCTCCCTGCGGCGGCCGAGTGCAGGCGTTATACAGTGGTGGGTGCGCCGTGATTCATCTGCACGTGCGCTGACGCGTGACTCAACCGCACGTTGTCATTCGCAATAGGCGTCTGACGCCGACACATACAAATGTTTAAAAAAAAGTGAGTGTGGCTAAGTGATAATAACGTCCCCCCCCGTGGGGCCCCGCATTGTCGAGGCGGGGGGGCTCAGTAACCGAGGCGGTTGCGACCGTGGCCTGACAACTCAGGCCACGGTCGCAACCGCCTCGGGGTGGTTGCGGTGCACACGTGGTGCACAGCAAGAGAGTCATCCCCTGAGAAAGAGTCTCGCAGGCTAGCCGAGGTGGGCGGGGTGGTGGCTTAATGCGAGAAGCGGAACCTCACCCCGCCCTTTCCGGTGAGGAGGCCATCGTGAGGTTTTAATCGGTAGTGATGCCCTTCTGGCATCGAGCCCAACATACCCCACCCACCTCCCCGGGTGTGGTGGGCATGCGTAAATGCTTCCTCACGTAAAAAAAGGTGATAATAACGTCTGTTTTTCCATCAGAAGGCCCCTGGTTCGATCCCAGCCCTTCGCCAATGACTTCTTTTTCAAACTTTGTGTGGATTTGCACTCGCTTTACGGTGAAGGAAAACATCGTGAGCAAACCCACATATTTGAGGACCACAATATTCGAGAACATGTGTCATCCGCCAACCCGCACTTGGCCAGCGTGGTGGATTATGACCTATACCTCTCTCCTCGTGAGAAGGTCCCGAGTCTCAGCAGTATTTTTTACTTTTACCTTTCCAGACTCGATCCGCGCTAATATAGCTTCGGATGTGTCATCTCCTGTTGATGCGAACGGCGTCCTTCCTGACAACATGATGTATGCTAACACACCTGAAAACAAAGCAATAAGCGGTCAGTATCAATACAACATATAACTAGCTTTATTTAATATGTAGGGTTTTAGGGTTGCCTGAGGGTACCAACGGGGTCTTATTACTGACACTTTCTACCAACAGGCTATATCTCGTTAATCCGGGATTAAAAATAGCATGAGTGTCAGTCCCGGGTCACAGCCAGTAATGTAGTAATAAACATACACACACAATTATATAAAAACTGTCACCATATAATATTAGTGTGCTATTGTTAGACGACCTCGTTGGCGTAATTGTTACCATGCCGGATTGATAATCAGAAGGTTCCGGGCATGGCCAACATCTTTGTGCTGAACTAAATTTGTTGGCTGTTGGTCTGGGTGTTAAATATGTATCTATATAAAATATGTATGTAGTATATCAGGTGTGTTAGCAACCATAATACGAACTAGAAATGGTTCAGTATGGGGTTAACCAGCCCTGTGTGTGTGTTTATTGTATTTGTGAGACTCGCTTATTTGATGAACAAGACGAAACCCAACGTTTTTTTTGTGTGAGCTTATTTGCCTGGACTAGTTAGTACTCGCATGTACGTTTATGTGTATATTTTTCAAAAGCAGCAAACACAAATATTGTTTTTGAAGACCTCGTTGGCGTAATGGTTACCATGCTGGACTGCCAACCAGAGGGCCCTAGCTTCGATATAATGTATTTATGTATGTATATATGGTATATCAGTTGTGTTAGCATCCATAATTATAATACAAACTAGAAATGGTTTAGCATGCGGCTAATCAGCCTGTGTGAAAGTGTCCTGAATATTTATTTATTTATTGATGCGAAAATTTTCTTTATAACAGATAGGCTTATGCTTGATCGCAACTCACCCAATGTTAAGTGATGTTGAGATTTAGGATGGAGCGCGCTTGCCTAGAAGAAACCGATTCACTCTCGCCTTGAAGACAAACAGTGTGGTTATAGTTCAGAGGGAATAGGGATTCTGGCAAATTCCACAGTTAATTGTACACACAATAAATTTTGTGAAAGCGAAAAGCTTCGTGAGGATTTTTGGAACTTCGACTTTATACCGATATTGCCTCCTAGTCATTTCCCAATTTTATTTGTTTTCCTACAACTCAACTGATGTTAAGTGGCATTGCGCAAGTCTAAAATGAAGCGCGCTTGCTAGAAGAGACCGGTTCACTCTCGCCTTGGTGACAGAAAGGTTGTAGTTCAGTGAGAACAGGGATTCCGGCAAGGAGTGCCAGCTTTGGCTTGATATTTATTGATAGATTTACCCAAGCTCCAAATGTCGCAGGCGGCATCATATCCGGCACGTTTGAGCACTTCCGGCGCGACGAAGTTGGCGGTATAGCACGGCGTCATGAGGAGACCGTTCTCAGCACGAAGCTGCTTCGCCAGACCAAAGTCCACCAGACGGATGTCTTCGGGGCGCTTCTCGGAGGTCGCGAACAGGATGTTGGAGGGCTTAATGTCTCTGCAAGATAACAGAAACAGATATTCAAACAAAACACATTAAACAAAATTTACCTAGAGCAGAATATGTCATATTACTACCCTACTTACAGTATAAATATGTATCTATATAAAATATGTAAGTTTGTATATGTAGTATATCAGTTGTGTTAGCAACCATAATACAAACTAGATATGGTTCAGTATGGGGTTAACCAGCCGTGTGTGAAATGTAAAAAAAAATAAAAAATACGAAAGTTTGTGGGTGTGTTAGAGTATGTATTTGACTTGTAACTTTGGTGTTATCAATAAATCATTTGTATGTTACTTCTGCACGCTCAAACGGTTGACCGAATATTATTGATTTTTTGAACCAGTTTTATTTCCAGTTCTAAATAAGTCTGATTGGTACCAAACTAAGTATAAATATTCTTAGTGGTTCTTTAGACATTTTCTAAGCTAGTTTTTGGATATTTTTTTACTGTAAACGATTTATATCGGAAAAACAGTATAATCAAGATTATGCTCTTGTCTTTGCCTTAAGAGATAAGTTCAATTCGTGCCTTAAGAGATACTTTCAAGTTTCAGAGCCTAATAGCAAGCTAAAAGCCCGTACAGAGTGCTACAAGGTACCCTAATACGATCCTCCCTGATACGATTACATCTTCTGTGTCTCTGTCACACTTCATTGCCCGCTACCAATCAGAGCGTTTATTCTGAATTGGGCAAACGGTATTTTCAATGCGCGTACGACTGGTCTTAGCTACAATGCATGACCATCGGACGGCCCTCTCCAGACACAACATCTGCCTGGGGGATATCCCTTTGCTAAATGACGGCAGACCGTCGTCGTTCCATATATTTATTAAAATATTATATTCTATAATAATTAATAGTTTAAAAAACACGTTTTTTTATAGAAAACCGTAATTTTATCAAATCAGTGTATTGTCATCGGTCCTCAATAAATCTACAAAGTTTGAACGAAATCTGGCCGTTTAAAGTGGGTCAAAATCGCGCCCAAAGAAGTCGGTTACAAACAAACATACAGGTGAAGATAATATAAAGCGTTTAAAATAAGCCCCGCCCTACCTGTGCACTACAGTATGCCGGTGCAGATAGTTGACTGCGTGCAGTACATTGAGCAGTAGCGGCGCCGCCTCGTGCTCAGGCAAGTAGCGCCGCTGAGTGATGTGCTCCAGTAGCTCGCCGCCGCGACACAGCTCCGTCACGGCCAGAATGCGCCCGCCCTCCGCGTACACGCCGCGGAGAGATATTATGTGCGGGTGTTGGCTGTATCTGTCGACAATACAACATTCATTTATCTACATCATCATTACACAATAAAAATAATGATTCCATCCCACTACTGGGTATAGGTCTTTACCTACAATAAAAATAATGATTCTATCCCACTGGTGGGTAAAGGACTTTACTTATAATAAAAATAATGATTCTATCCCACTGATTGGTATAGGTCTTATACAAATATAGCAATAACATAGCAGTGGGTTAGAATTGGCTATGTATACGATACCTATACCTACCAGTGAGATATAATTACAATTTTTATTATAGGTAAACCTATTAATCTATACCCACCAGTGGGATAGAATTTTGAATATTGTTATAACTACGAGTATATAGATTTGTCAATTTGTTAATTTATTGACATTTAATGATACATTTTGTTCAGTATTAAGTATTGTAATATTGAAAGGAAAAGATTCATAATTCGTTTATTCAATAGAATAATTAGAACAGTATTGTTAGTACAGTTGAATGAAGGCTTTTCAGTCCGTCCTTTTGATACCCATTAATACTATGTTTCACTGCTGTAATAATACGCATGTATTTAGTTAATACGAGTACTAACTGAACCTGCGTCTTCGCTTGTATTATAAAGAAATTAAGATTTGAATCGTCGGGATACAAAGTAACTTTTCATATTTCAAAATTTCTTCTAGTAAATTTATAAGCCGTATTCTTATTCCATACACAAAAAAAAATATCACAAGTCATGAAAGCATTTTTCCATGAGATATGATTTGTCAATACCTCCAAATCTCGCTATGGCATTATCAGATAGCCGCTATCGGCGGATTAGCTTCAAGTGATTAACTTTTATCAATATCTTGTTATCTTTACCTCAATAAAATTTCAATTTCTTCCCGCGGGTCGTACTGTAGTTTGTCCATGATTTTGACAGCATATTGAACTCTCGACGCTTTGTGTTCGCAGAGGCGTACCACGGAGAATGAACCAGTTCCGAGTTCACCCATTAATCTGAAATATAACGTTTGTGTTTTGTAACTACATAAATAAAGTTAGACCAGTATATTAAAGTAATTTAAATAATCTACAGCTAATTAGGCAGTAATGTTCCCAGCAGTATTACCTGTGTTAATGTGGGGTAAAATATACCCATTGTGTTAATCTAGGGTCTAAAATATTTCCACACCAATTGTTATTGCAACCGTTTTAGACGTTTGAGTGTGAAGAAGTAACAATCATTCGCATTTGTATTATTAATAGTATTGCCTCATTTTAACACAAAAAAAACTGTATTATGAGTAAGTGTTAAACCAACTATGAATTCTCCAAGTTAAAGAGTAACAAGCCAAACATTAATTTCACGACTTTTTATTCATGCAAAGAAATTTCGCCGTTACGTTAATATGTCAGAGTTTTTAGCCATAAACCCTAAAGCATCCTTCTATTTCCTCGATTATGTTATCTGTAAGATATTATTCGTTTGTTTCACTGAACCCATTGAACCAGTTCAATTCTCTGTTACATGTATATTTTAGAGATGTATGTATGATAAGTCGTATCTACGTTTGATATGCTTATCACATGACATAATATGATAACTACTTGATTGTTATATTCTGCTGGTTTGTTTGAAACTTACTTCTAGTACTTTGCGACTGGAATATTATTCTTATTCGAACCAATTACAACGTTACAGTACTACATAGTGGTAGAGCATTTTTTAGAATTCGTCTGGCAAGCTCCCAACCTAAGTCAAGCATCCTTTAGTGTCAGTTATTCCAGAATCGGCATGCTCCACTTTCGGCCAGAGTGTCGCTTACTCGTGTTGTTACGTGGCCTCTGGACAAATGTCTAGCTTGCGTATATGTAAAAAAACTTACTAGTCGTACTTAGTTTACTACACATGGTATGTTTGTTACTTTTTCTTCATGCTCAAACGGTTAAACCTATTTCTAACGCGGTTAGCATCGTATAACAACAAATACAACTAGTCATTACTTTATGAAATATTTCTTAGCGTACGAGTTTGATGTTGGCAAATAAAACATATGCATAACAAACCTGTACTCATCAAAGAAGTTGTTTCTATTGACGAAACCTGACCAAAACTCTTCAGTAGAAGTCTTGGTGCTCGCCGATACGTGGTTCTGAGTCTGACTGGTCACAGTTTTGTTGTCCTCTTCGTTTAGCAAACATGGCGCGACGAAACTAAATCCTCTGAAAACACAAACGTAATTATATATTAAAAGACGTATTTGCATATTCGACATATTTGCAGACTAGGTATTCTCCACCTAAGCCACCCTGCTGTTTAAATACCCAGCTGTAAAGAGTAAAAAAAAATGACGAATAATCATGATGTATGGACGGAACCTTGGCCGGTGTTTTATTTTTTAAAATTTATTCGCGTTTTCGACTATGTGTGTTTAGGTTGATAAAAAAACCGTTTAGAAATTCTAGGTTCGGGCCCAAACCCCCCCCCCCGTGGGGCCCCGCATTGTCGAGGCGGGGGGGCTCAGTAACCGTGGCCTGGTCACCCACGGTGAAGCGAAGAGGGTCCCTGAGGCGGGCCACTCCCTAGACTTGTAATCCCTGTACGCAAGTTCTAGATGGAGTGGCACCAGTAGGTTGCGGGACCTCGCTCCGGGGGTTTTCGGGGAGGTTTCGCAACTGAGGCGGGCTTGCGGTGTGGATAGGGAGGCACCGCAGCTGAAGGTGTGGGGCCGCGGCAGGAGAGAAGTGTCGGTATTACGATGCGCCGCTCTTCCTACCTGCCGCGGCCTCGACGGGGTCGCCACCGTTGATGGCGGACGCGGTGGGGCCGCAGGGAGAAGGGAGTGGTAACCGGAGACTACCACTTCCCCTATTCTCTGCGGCCGTAGTGGCATGTGACGGGGCCACAGACCTGACCCGTCACGGGGGACCTAGGACGTCGGACCGGGGTTGTCCGGCGTCCATTGCACTCACGGTCCCCGAGGTGGTTGCAGTGCACCAGGTGCACTGCAAGGGGAGTCATCCCCAGAGGCGGAGTCTCGCAGGCTAGCCGAGGTGGGCGGGGTGGTGCGTTAATGCGAGAAGCGGAACCTCATCCCACCCTTTCCGGTGAGAAGGCCATCGTGAGGTTTTAGTCAGTAGTGATGCCCTTCTGGCATCGAGCCCGACATACCCCACCCACCTCCCCGGGTGTGGTGGGCATGCGTAAATGCATTTCCTCACGTAAAAAAAAAAAATAAGGTTCGGGCCCAAACGCAATGGCAGTTAAAATATTCAATAAACTACTGACAGATTAAAAATATAGAAAATGACAATAATTTGAAAAAAAAACTATTATTATATAAATGTTATTATGACGTAAAAGAATATATTAATGATAATAATTGAAATGCTGTTAACTTAAAATAATAATTGATGGATACAAAAATAAATCGACCCACTTCAAACCTATTACATATAATTATGTGTAGCAACGCACTGAGGGGGTATGTTAAGTGTTATTAAAACATTTTAAATATAGATATTACATAACAATTCAATAAATGTTTGAATTTCACTTTGGATGATCATTTCCTGTATTTTAATGTTCGCTTATTCGACAATATCTTCGCCAAATACAGCAAATACCGAACAGCCAACACGAACATGCGATGTAAATAACATTAGATAAAACGTAAGCACAAGTACGTAAGATAAAGGTGTGGGTGTGCGAGGGCAATGTTCTTCTAAGAGAATTATTTACGAAAGGACCACAAAATTAATTCAGTTATTCTACGAAACATTCCAATGACGACGAGACGTAGACGCTGTTATTTGTGATTTAATTATTATTCGCCGCAGTTCTTTACATTAGCTACAGTTCAATTCCCTTAATGCACATTTATAAGGTTTCTCAATCATAAAACGGTTTCACATGATTTACAAACGAAGGCTGAATGTGATGTCATATTCTAGATTTTATCAAGACGCTAAGGTTGTTGTTTTACATAACCGAACGGGAAGTTGATAATTTACTACGAAGCCGACGTTTGTCAGAAGCAAACAAAATGCGCGTAAATTCCTATACGATGACAATTTATGCACGATAAACTAATTATGGTGAATTTTCTCTCTTGAAATATAGAATCATGTTAGTCAACTTTTTATAGCGGTTCGAAAACCCTCGATATACAAGAGCTCTGACACTTAGCTCCAACAAAAACACAACGAAAATAGAAGAACAATTTCAAAGTGAATAGAACAATTACTTATAAAATAATTACGAGTACATCGTGAGGAAACCAAGACATTAGTCTACAGTCACGAACATCAAATAAAAAGCTCAGTATTATTTTTTCTATAGATAAAAACGTTGTGATTGATCAATATGTTTGTTTCAATGTGTTAATTCTCAGCCATTTTATCATTAACGTAACCTGGGCGTGTCCACGTGTCGATAACGGTTACAAACATAACATACATCGAGGAAAAACCCAATACTATTTCACTCTTGTATCGCCAAGAGCTATATTTATATGGCAAATATACATATTATACTTGTACTATCATATTTTCCTATCGGCACCTTACCTGCCACGATCGCTATCTCATTTATGGTATTGGATTTGTTAACGTTGCATAGAATGTTATCGTTATTGAACTAAATTTTATTCTCTAATATCTAACTAGACGATCGGGTTGAAGTATAAGATCAAATCGGAAATACATATGTATTATTTTCTTAAACATGCTACGGAATGCGCTTGATTACATTTATGACCTCAGGCCTGCTGCGTTCGCCTCGTTAGTTCTTTATGAACATCCACGACATCAATATAAACTCCAAGTTCAGCGGCAATATTTATTTAAATTAATCTAATTGTGAATATGTGTGTATGTCTCATGTAAAACATATGGTCGTATAAGAATAAGACAGGGAAAAAATAATGAAACAGGTAAGTGTGCAATCTATGGTAAAAATCCACAATAGCAATTCCTGGAGAAGTATTGGTCTCGAAGCGCTTCATATAAATTACCCCGAATGCCGAAGAGTATTAGTTTTTTTTAATGATGAATAGGCTTACGTTTGACCGCAGCTCACCTGATGTTAAGCTTGACTGTGGTCCAGATGTATCACGAAACCTATTTACCCTAGATTTAAAGACCCCCAAATTGTACTAAGTTAACTGTAACCAGCCAGTAGTACTAAGTAGGAGTTACCTGAACAATTCATGAGCGTTAGCGGAGGCGGGAACACCGGGAGAGTCCCGCGGTGTACGGCACGTGAATTCCGAGTCGAAGTAAAATGCATCGTCAGCTCTCGACACCGCTGGTCGGAAGGGTGGGACTACCTGAAGGAAGAAATTTGAGTTATGATATACAAAGACTATAGAGATTACTAGTCGTAGGTTTCTAATTACCTCTTTGGGAGATGCATATATATGAGAGAAGTATAAAATTCAGAATAACATGTGCTCCATACTATAATATTCAGAATTCTATTGAGAAAGGGGTAAATTTGACTGAAATAAATAATTGATCAATGGCGCGCTGAAAGGGTCCATTATCTAAAGAAAAAGGCGAAAAATACGTTTGTTGTATTTTCAAAATCTCAAAATTTGTTATTTCCAGAAAATACAGAACATAGAAAAATATGCTAGCCCTTAAATATTTATTTTATAATTTACTTTGCAAGTTTATATAAAATTTAATTTTCTGTGAAAATTGAAAAGCGTCTATCAGTTACCCTTAATAATATAGAAAAAAAATCTTTCTACAAGGCTTTCAAATTGACTGTTTCGGTCATGTCAAATGCAGCTAGACACATGTAAACGTATTTATCTATCGGAAGTACTGTCGATACCACCATCGGAACATCACTATAGATAAATCCATAAATAAACAAAGCTTGCGGAAGCACATGCTTTAAAGATACGCGGCAGAACGATAGTGTATCAAGCACCTAATCACCACAACAAACACAAGCATGTTTGTCAACGCCTCTCGTAGAACGTGTTTAATCTATCAGTAGGTATTGGACGTCCCTGCTACTATGGAGGTATATGTTTACAAAGGGAGGACAATCTAAACTGTATTGGAAGGCTATTTTCATTCGGATTCATTGTATATTCATGGATTCAGAACAACACTCACTTTCCATTAGCTTAATAGGCTACGGGAGATTTAGGCACGATAAAGGTGATATTAGGGTTTGCCCACATACCAATGTCATAGAGGGGAACATATTATGTCAGTATGTAGAGTACGCTTAATGTCAGTAATAGGAGTTACATGGTTCATTAGTGATTAGTAGTTCCATTGAACTTTGATCTATTGAATCAGCGGTAAACATACGAGTTTCATCACTCTCTAAAACTAGATCGATGACAAAAAAAAATACGACAAAAACAATATTAGCAAAATAGAAACTTCGCATACCTCTCTCTTATAAAGAGCATCCCAATCTATACTCGCAAAGAATTCGTGTTTCTTGATATCTTCGATACCATTAGCGCTTGCCCCTAGCCTGTGATAGAGTAATAAATTAGCCACAATATTTATTATGATATACCTATTATAGCTATACACATATTATAATAGTAAGTATGATATACCTATTTTGCGGATTTCTTTTAAAGAGCGCCCTGAGCAGTGACTGCGCTTCCTCGCTCAGATTCGACGGCATACCGAGTTTCGCTTTCAATATCTGTGTCATTGTTTCATGCCTCGTCGAGCCATGGAAAGGAAGATTTCCAGTGAGCATTTCAAACTGAAACAAAACGTTCACGTTATAGAAACATTTTCCCAACCGCATTTTACTTTACTACTTACATCGCCGCGTGGGCGTCTCAGACGACGGCATTCAAGAGAAAATAATTTCAATCCCACGCAGAATGCTAAATAATATAAAAAGGAATATTGGAAAGCAAAATGTCGTTACAAATCCCTAGAAGCGAGAAAGGTGCTATTATGTAGGATGATAAATATGTATGTACCTGTCTCGTTGCTAAAACATTCAAGACATTATTAAAACCTTTACTTGTTTATTTGGTGAAAATGGAATAATATTATACCACGGAGTTGTTCTGATGGTAGAGTCAGAAGACAACCATTGGAATTTCTGAACTAAACAAACAAAGAATAATTCATGGTTTTGCGACATTTAGTTTTGTCTTGGCGATTAATCTGGTGCTACATGACATACAGGGTCTGCTGTTGTAGTTGGAATGTAGGTATAGAAACTTCCAAATTAAACATGATAATCTTATAGAAATTATCAAAAAGGGCTTGCTTCAATCATGACAGAGGGGTGACAATATATTAAAAAAATATCTTACCATGAGAACGCCGAATGACCACCAATCCGCGGCAAACGTGTGACCTCTCCTGTTGACAACTTCTGGCGCCATATACTCCACTGTACCACAAAAACTATATGCCTTGTCACTACTGGGTGGTAGTTTCGATAAGCCAAAGTCAGTTAGAGCTATATGACCATCGGCATCTAGTAAAATATTCTCCGGCTTCAAATCCCTGTATATGATTCCCAATTTGTGTACATGTTCTAACGCTAGAGCTAGTTCTGCTAAGTAGAATTTTACGTCTTCCTCTGTGAACATTACCTGTAAGATAAATGTAGTGTAAATATCCCTTTATCCAGTTTACCAAATAATTCTACTAATATTATAAATCCGAAGGTTTGTGTGTGTGGTAAAAATAGTTAAAACATTTATGACAACAGAGTTGAGAAATTGAATAAATTGAAAACCTCTTTACATAACAGGATAACAAAATAAGCCTAAAATAAGTTTTGGAATAGTCCCACTAATATTATAAAGGCGAATCTTTGTGTGTAAGTGTGTGTGTATGTTTGTTACTTCGTCACACTCAAACGGCTGGACTTGATTTGATGAAATTTTGTATGAACATATGTTTGATTCTGGATTAACACATAGGCTACTTTTTATCCCGAATAAACGCGAGTAGCACTGCGGGGCGCATCATATACAAACAAAATATTGTTATTGGCTACAGATAAAGCTAATCAAAACCTTGTACATGTGGTTTTAGATTACACTCCCACATTTTTGGCAAGTGCTGGTTCTGAATCACATTTTGTAAATGAGTACAAATTCTAATACATAGATGATTCATATAGAGTATGAACTATCAACAATGACCAGAGAGCTACAAACATAATGAAATCGAATTTCTTCATTAAAATACTGAGAATTGGCAGTTAAATTTTATTAATCAAAGGCATGTTCAAATATCATGTCAAAGGAAAAATAGTGTATTTTTTACAATGGCTCAAGGGTCACATGTGTACAACTTTTAGCCTACATAAAAAAATATTCCCTGCTTTGATGTACAAAAGTATTAATGTTGTAACGTTTGGCACAGAAAAATCCAAAGATTGCCCATAGCTGGTATAAAATCTGCCATATTCTGAAAATTAGAAAAAACTTTCCCTACTTTTCTTCCCACAGGTGTATAAAAAGTTGTAAGTGCTTTGATAAAAAACATGGTGTAATGTAAGTGAAAAATTGAAAGGTGCTTTTAACACGATGGTTGCATTAATCTGAAATGTAATTCAAAATAATTACCTCTTTACTGAGTCGTGAAAACAAATCGCCTCCACGTAAAAAATCTAATATCAAATACAATTTTCCAGCAGTTTGGAATGCATAGTGTAACTTCACAATAAATGGGTGTCCCATCTCTACCAAAATGTTCCGCTCCATTTTTGTACGCTCTCTGTCTCTCACTTTAAGTGTTGCTTTTTTAAGTACCTGAAAAGAACATGTACAAAGTCACACATAGACAATATATTTTTCAACATTATTTGTCGAAATGTAAAAAAATACTCCTTTTACAATCAGATTTATTTTGTAAAACATGATTTTAAACAAATTAAAACAAAAAAACTTACCTTCATTGCATATAATGTGCCTGCATCAGCTCCGGTAACTTTTCTGACAAGAAATACTTTCCCAAAAGAGCCTTCCCCCAACACCTTGAGTAGTTCAAACTGTGAGGGGTCAGCTTTTTCATGACCTTCTTTGACCACATCTTGGATTTCCACCTCCCTTTCATAGTTATCTCCGGATGATTCTAAGCTTTCTGTAGTGGATGCTTGGCGGGATTCTGCGGAGTTTTCTATCACCACTGGCAGAGTGTTTTGTGCAGATGTTCCATGCTAAGAAAATTTAGGGGAAAAGATGTTCAGTTACTTGCCTGAAGCATAGAATAGATGCCAAAATACTGTTTGGCATGTAGTAAAAATTATTACCTACAGCTTTTACATTAAGTACTAACACATTTATTCTTAAATTAATTAGAGTGTTTTTTTGTAATAGTATGTAATATGAGAAACTAAAGCTTACAAATACAAAACTTTTGTTTCTTTTTATAGAAAATTAGCAATTATTAACCATTGCTCAGAATTAGCAGATTACCCATAGATTTAACTTCACATATAACACCAATCATTTAAATTCCACACATCAATTTCTTTATCTAGAATTTATGCAGCACCCACCCACCTGACACACACTCATGATGTTAAACAGATCCATACTGAAACATACCAAGCGACAAACACTCATCACAGCCTCCAGTAATATGATATTAACACACAAGTGATAAATTTTAGATAACTAATAATTGTTTGTTTTGTTCTCACAAGGTCAACTATATTTTTAACAAGAGTCAAACACCTTCAAATGTGTTTTATGAATAAATGACAAGTCAAGATAATTATAAAATATCTTCTAAGTGATTCAGAGGTACACAGGTCAATTAAATTGGAAATATATTGAATCATTTTAAGGGAATCTAAAGAAGACATTATGAATTCATTCTTAATTAAGTATGAATCATGAGTTTAATATTACAGTTAAAATTAAATTAAGTACTAAAATCTTACCACACATAAATCAGTATTTTAAACGACAAATATTAAAATATACGATTCGTAAGGACCTTGAAAATGAAGCTTACGGTGTAAGCTCAAAATTGAGAATACATGGATACTTTGCGACATGTCGCAATTAAAACTTAATTGATCGAAGAACATAATAGGAGTGAGTAATCGTAAAGGAAAACTCCCCAAATCTTATTACGAACACGAATACATTCTAAACATACCGTGTCGCCCACATTCTGCATTCGCCATGGGTCTGAAGTGTTAGCCAGCGGCATGATTTCAACGTTTCACACACAAACATTAACTAAAACAAAACAATTCAAATAAAATAGCTAAAACCATCGTTTTCTCATTCATAAAAATAGGAGGCGATGAAACGAACAGTTGACGGCACCGAGACTGCAAACGGCACATTTATGGCACAGATTATGGCTAAATGATTAGAAAAAAAATGCTTGTGTCAGTTTTTAGAGATCCCTTTAACTTTAAACAGACTAGTAATTTTTCATTCGTTGAATGTCTACTATTTTTGAAGATTAAGACAATGTTTCAATAACGATCAATTATGGTAAACATGTTTGCGAGGCGTAAAGTTCGCTGAGTTCTTTAGCTTTGTCTACAAATGTACACACAGTTTTTCTTTAAGTTGGGTTATTTATATTTTAATGAGCTAATAGCATAATTTTTACGTGGGAAAAATATTTGATACATGATTAATAGTGCACTAAAAGATTAAAAAAACAATCCTTTGCAGTCATAATCATCAGACATATCTGGTTCGTATCTAAAGCATCTTAAACTGATTTTTAATATAATACTTATGAATTCGAGGAAATAATTTTTCGATTTTTATTATTATCAATACTATAAATACTATTGTGAAAATTCGTCTCAAATATGTTGGAAGAAAAATTCATAATCTTATAATGAACGGAACTGAGCACTCTCAAGCTATTTTTAATCTGTTCCGTTTGACACAAATAACTATCAATTTGTGTCATTGTCAACCATATCAACTGTCAATTTAAAAATTTGGCGCGAAAATTCAATTTTACTCACATAAAGTAAATTTGAATTTTGTAGTAAAAGCAAAATGAGGTATTTACAACGCGCGTACGACTGGTCCTAGCTACAATGCATGACCGTTGGACGGCCGTCTCCGGACACAGCATCTGTCCAGGGGGATATCCCTATTCTAGATGGCGGCAGACTGTCGTCGCTCCATACCTTTATCTATAATCTCTTTTCCAGCAATGTCAACTTACAGAAAACCAAAACTATCCCATCCGTCCCCATTCATCAGTCATTCGGGGGCTGATGATGGTAAATTTTTCAAATCAGACCAGTAGATTTGGAGGCTATTCGCCTTTTTACAATTAATTTCACAAATAATGAAACATCTTCTTTATTATAATGGTAATTGGTATAGATTTAATTTGACAGAGAGGCTGACATACAGACAGAATAAATAATCAATACATAATTTATTTTAATAAGGCAGTAATAATTGGCCATTGCGAGTTGGGCTCGCGCATGCAGGTTTCCGTACCATTGTTGTATGGGAGCCCCCTTAAATATTTATTTTTATTAAATTTTATAATTTTATTTGATAGTTAATATACATTTAAATATTTTGTGAAAATTTTAAGTTTCTAGCACTTACCTTTATTGATATACATATAGCAAAAAAATACGAAAAAATCGGTATGGTGACCCCCCCTTAATATTTTCTATTTTTTTATTTTTGGTTTTGGTTGTTATAGCAGCACGGGAAATACATAACTTGTGAAACTTTCAGCTTTCTAGCTATTACGGTTTCTGAGATACAGCCCGGAGACAGACTGACGGCGGAGGCTTAGTAATAGGGTCCCATTTTTACCTTTTAGGTACGGAACCCTAAAAATAGAGTGCTTGTACATTATATTTCTCCATAAAAACTGATAACGGGTGATTAAAGAAGAGAATTTTTGTTGTCTGTCTGGTACGTTATAACTTCGAAGCTACTCAACGGGTTTGAACGCTGTTGCAATTCCTATAATCAGGAGCGTTGTCCAAACTTTTTTTCGTGAAAATCGGTTTAGGAAAAAAGAAGTTATGATCAGTTGAAAATTTACTTCAAGCTGCTGCTTCAAACCTTTTAACAGAGTTGGATGCGGTTTACACAAACGCAAGAATAAAATAATATATAATAATATTATAAGTGCGCCAGTTTGTATGTGTGTGTTTGTTACTTCTTCACGCTCAACTGGCCTGAATTTTCCTCGCGACCAAACTTTTTTACAGTTCACTAATTGACCCAAGGTTTCCAACAATATGTATTCTAGACCGTCACTCTACCTATTATACTTTCAGATGCACGGGGCACGAGAGACAGTTCCACTTGAAGCCACTTTTCAAATTTTCTTTATATCTTGCCTCCTTGTATGTTTTATCAACAATTCGAATAAATCTAAGCCTAGATTTCACTTGTGTAAGTGCTACGTATGGATGCTTGAATGATGTAACGTTGATACCAACCTGTTTCTGAGCTAACCGGCTTCAACCACCATTTAGTTCCTTGTAGAAAATCATTTCTGTTGGAATCAGATGCATCGTAAGTCCATTTCTGCAGATATGTGTAATATTATGTGAAGTGGCAAGATGGACAACGAAGAAGGTAGGTTCATACTTTTCTTCTCTTCACTAAATAACGAACCTTTTTGCTAATTCTTGTTTTTCTACGTCAAGAAGTCATAAGGTTCTAAGAAAGTGTCATCACTTCTACAATTGCTGTACTCGTAAATGATATAAATCCACAGAAATCACTATCCACGGTCCTTGTTTACCAAAGTAAATTTCTTAAAAAGTCACTTAAAAAGGTTTCTAGTGCCCTTTAATTTAGTAGGTACCTACCATGAGTTAAGTAAAGTGTTACAATGAATGTTTACATGGCATCAAAGAAAAACAAGAAAAAACCGAGAAGTCATCGTCATAAAGCCGATAACAGCAAGTGTTCACTTCTTGTACCTTGTATAGGTTTTGATAACTTACTATTTCTCCTTACATTGATTGAAGCTTTCATTTTTCAAATCGCATCCAAGATAATTGCTATACCATGAAATATCAGACCTTGTTTAATTTGGGAATAGAATGCTAGTCTTGAACGGCAGACAAGCTGCATCACTCAGCACTAGAAGATATTATATTTTTCTGGTGCTTTTGCACTGTACATATAAAATAATTATTAATTTATTTAATAACTTTCCATCTATAGGTACTTGTAAGGATAGGGCTTATATGCAAAGGGCGCACATAATTTACTTGGGACAATATCATTGCAGTTTCGCCACCACAGCATCCGCCTTCAAGTTCACCATCAGCAGACCTAACAGCTAAAGTGATAGGAGATTTCGGGTTATGGCAATGTCGTATAAGCTTCCTCATGGCTTTACTGAAAATTCCAATAGCATGGTATCAGCTAAACATCATATTTATGGCCCCACCACAACAATTTTGGTGTGTGAAACCAGATTTTTTGACCGCCTTCTCCGAAGAGGAGTGGCGCGATATTTGCAATCCAGTAAGTTTCAATATATCTCAGTTTCGTCTCCTGCTTATAGCTTTTGTACGTGACAAGAAAACTAGCTTTTAATGAAAGGCTTTTTAAATATCCTTTTAATTTTCAGTTAGTAGAAGAACAACCCTGCTTGATTTACGATCCAGATTACCTAGCTCTATGGCCAGATGTGTCTAAGACGTTCATGCCATTAGTCACTTGTCCAAAATTCATATATGATAAATCAGTTTTTACGCGAACTATTACATCAGATTGGGATCTAGTTTGCAGTAAGCATTGGTTTGTTCACGTAAGTATTTTGTATGATAATTATTTAATTTGACGTGGCGTGACGATCTATGAAAGTTTGATAAGGACTGGGCCACCAAAGCCGAAGACCGGGCTGACTGGAAGGAGAGAAGGGATGCCTTTGCCCAGCAGTGGGACACAACAGGCTTAAAATATATAATATAATATAATTATTTAATTTATTGTGCTAATAAAATAAACGTAAATAGTACGTACATGAATGTTCATAATAAGTAACTCTCGATTCTCAACTTTATATATAATAGTAATGAGCATGTGAAAATGATTTCACAGATTTATACTAGAATATTATAGATTAACCTCATAAGCTTTGCTACGAGTATGTAGGGATGTCATTATTTCTACTTCGCGGGGTACTAGGTAGCGTCGTAGACAATTAACACCAAATGCAAACCTACTCCTACATACATATACTTACATACAAGCAAATAACTTCAGCGAACTTAACCCGTGGGCAATCCTAGAATTTAAACAATTCTTAGTTCTTAAAAATAGGAAAAAGAAGATTGCTGCAATGAGATCTACGTACGAATAGGTACCAATACTGACCAATCTCAGAGGAATCATTATGTGCAATTTCTGATTTTGTTACTGTATAAACATTAAATATATTTATACAATTATATTTATATCTTGTGTATTTCCAGTTAACGCAATGCATCATGATGTGGGGCATCCTTGTCGGAGGTATAATATTCGGGATCCTAGCTGACAAGTTTGGGCGTAAGAAGCCACTTATAGCCGCACTCGTAATACAATGTGTTTGCAGTTTTATCGCTACCTTTATGCCATATTATTCTTGGTTTCTATTAGCTTGGTTCATGCTGGCTTTGGCGTCTGGAGGAATTGGCATTATATCTTTTGTCATATGCATGGAGGTAAAGTTTTTTACAAGCATTTTTTTTACTTACGATAGGTCCTTATTTGATCCTAAAAGATACCGATTAACTCTGTTTTTAAAGATACCTAAGTTATAGAGTCTGAGCCACAAGAATCGGAAACGTTGACTCAAGTAACTTTGTGTGGATTGGTGAGCTTCCTTTGTGGATGTAGGGGTGGTAAAGGGCCGATTTACTATTAATTACTTGAGGTGGATTATTTTTGCTTATTATGGCTAACTTTGGTCTCATTATGAACGTTACGTTTCTCTTTTTTTTAGTCGGTTAGTGGTAAATATCGCACCACAGTGCCTGTTCTATACCAACTACCGTTTGGCATTGGCAATGCAGCTATGGCAGGATTATCTTACTGGTTGCGAGATTGGAGAAAACTAGAGTTTGCACTAGCTGCTCTCTCTTCATTATTTGTACTGTATTGGTGCGTAATACCAGAATCGCCTAGATGGCTAATAGCAACTGGACAGACAGATCAAGCTTTGAGTAAGTATCTGCTTAATTCTCAGGTATAGGTATTGAATAACACTGGCAGTAGTTCATTTAGAACAATTATAAAAAAGCCTACTAATTATTCGCAGACATCCTCAAAAGTGCTGCCAAAACGAATGGGAGATCATTCAAAACGAAGGATGTAAAAAGGCTACTGTCAGAAACAGAGAGTGCATCAAAACAAAAAGGCCCTACATTCAAAGCGATATGTAAATCGAAACCCATGAGATTAAGGACTATGTTGCTTTCGATTAATTGGTAAGCTAAATTATTCTAGAAAGTTTGTATACGTGTACCTACTAATATGAAGCTTTATTTTTTTACGTTTCACAGGTTTTGCACCGGTCTATCGTTTTACACATTTTCTCAATATTTGGGTTCAATTGGAAGTAATATATTTTTGGCCGTGTCAGTAAGCGGCATCATATCAACTTTCGGAGGATTTTTTTGTGTAATAATCATAACAAGAGTGGGGAGGAAGACCACTGTGTGGATTTTTCAAGTGATGACAGCCGTTTGCTTCTTTTGTCTGATGATGATACCTAAAAATAGTTATTTGAATGACTGGCCGAGGCTATTGTGTGCCGGGATTGGTTTCGCGGGAATGTCGGTGAGTTGGTCATGTGCGAAGTGAAATGTTACGGTGGCTGGTTGGGAAGATGAGTTTCATATGTTGTTGTTTTTTAATTTAGCAATTTCCCTTTTAATAATTATACATATTATGTAGACATCAAACGGAGGTATTTTTAACTCTTGATGCTAAAACGATTAAGTGTTATAAGTTTGACAAAAATATGTTCATCCGTTCGTATACGATACAAACTTTATAAGTTTGACGTCTCTGTATGTAGTAATTTAAGTGTTTGTATCCTACTAATATTATAAAGGCGAAAGTTTGTATGTATGGATGTGTGGATGTATGGATGTATGTTTGTTACTCTTTCACGTAAAAACTACTGAATGGATTTGAATGAAACTTTACCACAATATAGCTTATACATCAGAATAACACATAGGCTATAGCTTATACATCAGAATAACACATAGGCTACAATTTTTGAGGTTTTTAATGTGAGGTCGTAAAAAAAACACATTTTTTGCGCTTACATTGCAAACGCTGACTGTATCCTACAAGATAGATCAAAACAATTTACTACAGTATTGTACAACTTAAAAAGGTCTACAAAAAAGTCCGTGATGGTATATGTTTATCTCTTAGGAATAACCCACAATAACCATTTTTTATCCTTTACTTTGTACGAGAAATAATGGCTTATTTACGAAGCGATTTTAAGCAATACAGTATAAATCCTTATCCAATTAAGTATCTTAAATACATTGTGCATTTAATAAAGATCAATATGGCTTTTTGCAGCATGTAAATTAAATAAATATTTTCGAAGATATCACAGATTTAAAATGCAGCGGCGCCAGGCGAACGGGGCGTGGGGTGGGGAAGAAGCGGCTAATAGCTGAGTGCGCGACCCGAACGCGGGCAGACGCGTGAGGGCAGACGGCGTTGATGGTTGTGTCCGTTTTGCGAATTTTCAAGGCACTAGCGATTTGATAAAAACGTATGGTCGCCTACTTTAAGTAATATAGGCCTAAGGTTAGTTATTGCCAGGTTTCTTTTTGGTTAGGAGTAACACGTACAAAAAGATACTTAATTTTTACAAATTACTTCATAGATAATTCAATTACTATATAGATAGGTTACTTACAGTTAATTATAACAAATTATATTAGCAATAAATTAAAATTGCGACTATAATTTGAGATTTAAACTATCCTATCTCTCAAGTTGGATCGAACTGCACATGGTGTGCGAATTTTATTTTATCGGTTAAGTGGTTTAGGAGTCCATTGAGGACAAACATTGTGACACGAGATTATATAAATTAAGATAAGATTATTAATATTATATGTATGTTTTTTATTATTCTTTATTGTACACTACGTCCTTCTTTAGTCGTTTATAAATTCCTTTCCATCCAAAGGTTGCCTGGAAGAGATCGCTTTAAGCGATAAGGTCGCCAATTGTGGTACACTAATTTTAAGTTAATTGTCTTTTACTATGCCTTTTTTATTTATGTGTCCAATAAAGAATTATAAAATTTCTATGACACAATGTTAGTTACCGTACTCCTCCAAAACGGCTTGACCGATTTTTACCAAATTTCATATGCGTATTCAGTAGGTCTGAGAATCTTCTACTATATATTTTTAAGGCAAAACAACGTTTGCCGGGTCAGCTAGTATTGTTATATAATTTGTATGTTTATTAAGTTACGTAGGTAGTACTTAATTGTTATTTTTTTATTTAGTTAAGTATTGTGCAAATGTTTACTTTTAGTGTTTATATGTTATTTTTAAGAAATGTAGCGCTTTAGAGACCATGTCTCTGTAATGCTATATTTTTAAGGAATAAATGAATTTGAATGCCTACGCCTTCCGACGTTTTTGCGTTGGGGATTAAAAGTAGTAATTGCAAAAAACACGTTGCTTATATACTAGAGATCGCCTTATTTAATTTTATGTGGTTTTTATTAGTAGAATTACATACATTTTTTTTGTTTTATCATATCATTTTATGTTATAGCGGCAACAGAAATTCATCAGGTCATCTGTGAAAATTTCAACTGTCAAGCTCTCGGTTTTTGAGATGCAGCCTGGTGAAAGACGGACGGGCAGCGAAATCTAAGTCATAATAGTGATAATGATATCGTTTGGTCACAGAACCCCAGAATAGCACACAAACAAGGACTTACCCTCTCTCCTTTTACAGGGCTCCATACCAGCTTTATATCTATACTCTGGAGAGCTATTCCCAACGATCGGCCGTAACGCAGGCATCAGCGGGGTAACCATGTTCGCACGAGTAGCTTCCATGATGGCACCAGCTGTCGTCAGTCTTGATTCCATCATTGTAGATCTGCCGCTCATATTGATGGGACTCATGTCATTATGTCAGATTTTTTTACTGGTTCCATTACCAGAAACAAAGGGAACACATCTGCCTGACACTTTGGAGCAAGCTGAAACCTTTGTTCGGAGATAAGTTTAGTAACCAAAAGGTCAATGTTATTACATAACTACATGAACATAGGCTAAGTCTAATATAAATATATATCAAGCATTTGTCTGACCTATTTACTGATGTCGTGTTGGTTGGTGGTGGCATGCTGGAGTTATCTTTAAATGAATTTAAGAATATGGTTATGGTGTCTGCTGAACTAATATAATAATTTAATAAATTTCTAAAGTATTTTTTTTAATTACAATATTTTGCCCAGTAAAGAGTTAATCTATCTATCTAATATTTCAGTATAGATTCAGTCAGTCTTGATTACCCTGTTGCGTAAGTATTAATACAAAAGGTGTTTACAATATTAAAGAGTCTTCTCTTTACCAACATTATAAAGAGGAAAAGTTTGATTTATTTGTTTGACGCAAATAGGCTCCAAACTACTGGACATATTTGAAAAATTCTTTCACCATTGGGAAGCTACATTATTCCGGAGCAACATAGGCTATATTTTGTTTTTCTAGAATTATTTTATAGCCCGTGCGAAGCTGGGACGATCTGCTAGTCATCATCTATACTATAAGACTCTTTGTCCTGACTCATTAATTCATCTATAGACAACGCAGAGCCCAAACAGCTGGTCCTAGGGCTGTGAAATTTGGAGGGTGTATTTGTTGTAGTATGTAGACGCGTACTAAGAACGGATTTTTGGAAATTCCACCCCTAAGGGGGTGAAAGGGGGTAAAACAGTTTGTATGAAACTTCTTTGTTTTTGAACATACAGCAATGAAATTTGAAGTATGTATAGTTTATGTAAAATTAAAAATAATGATATCAAGTTTTTTTGCCAGGTGTGAACTAAGGGTTTGCAATGGGGGGTGAAAGTTTGAATGGAAAATTCTTTATTTATCAAGTTAAAGTCTTGAAAGTTGTTATGGTAGTATATTATTAAATGGTTAAATTAAAATTATATTTTTTTTGCCAGGCGGGGATTCCATTGGGGTTGAAAGTTAAAAATGAAAGTATTGTGTTTTGGAACTTAGAAGTGTAAAATTTTAAGTGTGTATATATTTTAGTACTTACAATAAGTTACAATAGAAATTTTCCACAGGTTACGCGAAAAGCGACCTACACGCGGGCGGAGCCGCGGGCAACCTCTAGTATTATATACATATGGAGTGACATACTTTGGTATATGACTATTATATATTAAAGTTCAAGTTATTTTACATATGAAACTCAAATATTATTTTTCATTTGTTTTAATGGCAGCTCTAACGAGTCATCGCTAATCAAATCGCCCACTTACAAACAGGTGTATATGGTCAAGGCCCTTGTTCAATGATAAGCTGTAGGCTGAAAATTCTAAAGTTTTCGTTAAAGTTTAATTTGCGGTTATTTGAAATATATGATACTTAAAATACTGAAACCTTGTTAACAGAGTTCTAAATATATCTAGGTATGTGTAGTATAAGTAATATCACACCTTGTATAATCATTTTTTTGATATCATGCTTTGTTCAACTAATTATATCTATGAAATGAAATATGCAAATTATACAATTTCAAAACTTTATTATAAGTGAATCCACTTATGTTTTAATATTTTATGTACATTTTTTCTTACTAATAGAAAGCACGGAAATCTAATTTAATCAATGATAGCTTTTAATTTAAGTGATTTCATGTCAATGTTGCAACCATACAAAATTATAATAACCATCAAATTGCAAGTCAAACCCTAAAATTTTGAATATTATAAGTCTCTTACAAATGTGTGCTTGTCTCTTACCTTAGGATCTTATATCAATTAGTTTATATGCATGGTTACTGCAAGTACATGTATTATTGTAGTATAGAAATATTAAGAAAACTTACTTGTTACACTATTTCATAAAAATATCTAATCTTTATAAATGCAAACATTTGCTTAACAACAATTGTAATTTTAACTTATTAAAGTTAAAAAAATAAGTGTGTCGTTGTACTCTAAAAATGCATTGGCTTTAGTTGTACTGATTGGTAACATTCACATATTACTCACTTTTCTGTTTCTCAGCTATTTTAGTTTTAAGATTTTCAACTCGGTCCAACAATGTGGGGTGAGTGTGGTGCCACATTGAGTATAAATGATCATAATATGGGAAGTCCAAATTGTCTTTGCCCAGTTTGATGAGAGATGTTATAAGTTCTTCAGTAAAATTGAGTGAGACTGCAAAATCATCTGCCTCATATTCAAACCGTCTGGTAAGAGCAGTGGCAAAGAAAGACAGGATTGTATTGTATGGGGCAAGGATAACTTGTAGAACAACTATCAGGCCAATTATGACAGGTTCTTGACCAGATGGGAAACCAAGCATTCTGTACAAAAGAGAATATTTAAACAGAAGCCCAAAAGCACTAAACACAAGCAGCAGGTTTACTTCTGTGAGAGCTATGGATTTATTCACATGATTGCACTGCCAGTGACCCAGCTCATGTCCCAGGACACCCAGTACTTCCTGCTCGTTGCAACCGGTCATTGTCTTTTTCTCCTCGTCAAACTTCTCAATTAGAGTATCAAACAAGACAATTCTCTTCTCACCAAAAATGCCTGTAAAGTAAGCATTGCTGTGGGCCGATCTTTTAGAACCTTCAACAATATACACCTGTGAGAGAGGAAACTTTAATCGTGAGGCCAACTTCTCAATGCCTTGACGCAGTGAACCATCTGGGAGAGGAACAAACTTGTCAAACAGAGGCGCAATCAGAGATGGGTAGATTGTCAACAACAGAAGAGTAACAATTGTTGTGAATAACCACAGCCAGACTACAAACATGTTACCACCCAACATAATAATGTACAATGCAATTGATACCACTGGCAATGTTATCACTAAATTGAGTGCAAGAGATTTCAATTGATCCTTTACAAAAAATCCTAGGGTCTGCTTATTAAAGCCATGTTTCTCTTCCAATACAAATGTCATATACAAAGTGAATGGCATCATCGTGACAATATTAAACAATGTAGATATGACTATAAATATACAACTAATTGTTTTCTCACTGTCCGCTGAAATGTTGAAATATGTAGCGATGTTCTCACAATGTACCCAAGCTGCATATATCCACCTATTGTACAATATAATTGTCATTAAGATAATAGAATATGTTTCCTTAACCATTCTAAACATAGTCTTATCGAAGCCATATGTACGGGACTTCTCAAATGACTCTTTGGAGATATGTTCTTTGAAGACTTCAGGAATGTCATGCTTCGTCTTGTATATTAATTTCTGAAAGAGTAAATGATGCATGTTACGGAGATGCACTGTCGGCTTTACAGAAAAGTACACGTAAACATAGAAACATGACACATTGCATGATCAAATACATCTATGTCTACAGTTTATTAACGGGAGTAGGTGAAGATGGTGTTAAACCGAAAATAAATTTATATAAGAGCAAGAAATATACAATAACATGAAACTATACAACAAAAGGTCGTAAATTGTAAAATTTAGTGATAATAATTATGTAAAATAATTTACCTGCCGGTATGCAAGGTACATCTCCCATAAGAACTCTCCCCATGAGAATATGAAAATAATGAATAGTAAAGAATCTTCACTGAGTAACATGGTTTAACAATATTTAACATGTACTATGTATTTAATAAAAAAATACTTTAACTTTACAAAAACGTATAAATCGGATTTACTCTAGATCATTTGTGACGGACGTATTGTATATTACCTATGTCAGTGTCAATGCAAATAAACATTTTTTTAAGTTTGGTGATAACCATAGATTATCCATATTGTAAATCAGTAGTTCCCAAAGAGTCCAGATGGACCCCGCCCGCCCAGGCCAGTTCTAAGAGGGTCCACGAAGGCTTACCATTAATTTATTAGCGGCGCCCGTTTTATTTGAATTTGGTAGAGAAGTACTAAAATATTACCCTCATTTTACTTATCAGGGTAGACATCTCATCTCACGCTCGCTTCCAGCTGCCTGCCAACTCGTTACTGGTTCTAAATTAGAACATCTAACCACTTATTGCTGAAAGCTAAGACTTAAAACGATTATTAAAACTACATTTTATGAGAAATGCCACTTTCTTATATTATTTTTAACCCATTTTATTCACACTCTGGAAGGGTGATGCATAAGGTTGGAGTAAAAACCTGATAGACGAATCATAGAATAAGACCCCAAGACACACAATTTATACATTTGATTTAATTTGGTTCTATAAGAAAAACTCACATTCTAAATTATTTTTTTATTATTTTAGCACCTATTATCGTATAAATATTATAGATAAAAGCCCTCGACTTCAGACAAATAATGTCAAATTAAATCACTTCTAACAACTTCTTTTCATTATTATTTACATTTTCATATTAGTATCGATTCCAATTGCGTGGATAGCCGTCTTTTGTTATTTTTTGATGATCGGTAAAAGAAAGTTAGTATTTCAGAATCTAACGACTGAAATCCCCACATTTGTAGCATTTGCAGTCATCAGGCTCACGAATTCGTACTTCCATGATGGCATTGTCTTCATCTTCAAGCCTTAAACCGTCTGGATCGTAGCAATGAGTGAGTGTGACAAGTCGTTCACGTAATAAGTTTTCTCGGCAGCAAAAGCATTCCTGAAAATTTATAACACAAAGTTACAGTTTTTCACTTCTATCAGCCCATCATCATGATAAGTCTAGCAATAACTGCAGTAGACGTGATTCACCTCGATAGTATTAATGTATTAATCTTGCAATGGAACTTCACGAAGGGTACATGTTACCTACTGCATCTATTTTATTTGTACAATATAACAAAATGTGGAATTATAAATATATTTATGTCTTTTTTATTACCTTCAGAAAACCTGTGGAACTACTGATTGATGGTCGTACTTGACTTGTGCACATTCCTTCACATTTGTTGACTCCTACTTCACCACTACATGATCGCACCATTCTGCCCAAATCATCATACTCATCTGAAAATAAAATATTTATTTTTAAATTTTATTGTTATTTTTTATAAATATCACTTAAAAATAGTTTCATAAGTATCTTTTAGTACCTTTTGTGACATGTATTTCTGTGGCAGTCGTTTCACAGCTAGATTCTGCAGCAGCTTTTATAACAAATACAATGAAAATTTCTATGAACAATAAGTAAAACTTTAATGACTCCATTATTGAACTTATTAGTTTTGTGTTCTTCTAATGCTACAATGATACTCGAATGAATAGCCTTTTAGAATGCCAACCGTATTTATATGGGGAGTTGGCGAACCACAGGGGCAAATACAAGCAACCCCTGTTGCTTATAACAGCAGGACATTAACGTTATTAATTGAAATAGCTTGTTCTTGAGAACAATCTGGCAAAAAAAACAAACCTCGATTGATATTTTACTTTTACCACATTAATCCATTTAAGACGATGTATCGCATCACAGTGCAGCTGTGAGCACATTGTCCACTAAAATATTTTCTTTGTAACAAATCATGGGGTTTCAATCAGCTTGAAACAAGGCTGGTATAAAAGCGACTCACGAGAAATATATTTCGTAGAAGCATTTTATCTTCAACAAGAGTATCAGCTTCCACATAAAATATGTCGTCGTTCATGCAAGTATTCTCAATTTGTTTCCTGTTAACTACTTGTCATATTCAAGAAAAACCTGTAAAGGCACTCGAAATTCATATGAACCCAGGTAATACATTTATCAAAGTCGAGTTTAAATTGAGAGATAGGTATATTAAAATATAAACAAAATTATATTCAATTTATATTACAGGTCAAGAATGCCAAATGACGCCGGTAATTCACGTACTTACGCACGCCGGCTGTAAACCAAAAGCAATTCCTTCATTTGCTTGCATGGGTAAATGCTCGAGCTATGTTCAGGTGCGTGATGCAGTTTGCCATATTTACCGATGAAACTTAGATGGCGCTGCAAATCGAGTGTGCAGCCTCACTGCTGCCAAATTCACTCATGATTTTACGAGTACGACTCACGCTGCAGTCGCATAGTCTTATAACTATAATAGATTGCGTCGTTTCAGGAAAATACGAATAGTTTGGACTACATGTATCGAACAATACACGTAGTACAATTCTCAACAAGAGGTTGAGCGTCTATTATGTTTATTACTTTATGCAAAATATTTCTTTATTTTGCTTAGGTATCTGGCAGTAAAATATGGCAAATGGAGCGCACTTGCAACTGTTGTCAAGAATCTGGCGAACGAGAAGCAACCGTGGTACTTTATTGTCCAGATGCTAAGACTGAAGAGAAAAGATTCAGAAAAGTGAGTACTTGTCCAATAATATCCAAAATATATATATATTTGTAAATACGCATTACTTACGTCCACTCTCGGACCAGTCAGGCCGGCCCACATCGATGAAAATATGGGCTCACCGAGTGATCACAACCACGCCTCAAATAGTCACCGTATTATAAAAAAAAAATACCGTTGCGTTACGACCCGGTGCATCCTACCCAGGTGGACGCTTAATTTTAATCACGCAGGTGATTTGTTTTTAATATTTAAGATAAGCTTGCGATTGACTGTTAATCACCTGATATTCAATGTTAAGCAGTGGTGTAGTCTAGGATGGGTCGCGCATGCCTACAATAAACATATTTATTCTCGCCTTGAAGACAATAAGGTTGTGGTTCATCGGAAGCAGGGGGTCCAGCAAGGAGTTTCACAATTTGGTTGCTCGCAAAATAAACGTGAAACGCTTACTATATACTCACTGTATACGGTGCCTCTTAGCCGTCTCCCTGCTCGTCCGGAATTTTTTTTCACCATTTTACGAACATAATATGGAGTCAATCCTAAAATTATACTCTATTAGATACTTGTTCTTTATTTAGATTATTGTTCGTTATACAGTTAATTGTTTTTTGTTTCAGGTATCAACAAAAGCTCCTTTAGAATGTATGTGCAGACCATGTGGTACCATAGAAGAAAGTTCCATAATTCCTCAAGAAATTGCTGGATTCGCAGATGAAGGACCTTTTCATGGCCAATTTGTGAAATCATTGTAATGTTGTATTGTGTAAAATGAATGAGCGATCAATGATGTTTTATACGACTAGATTTTAACAATAAAACTGATGATAATTATGGTTAAATATAAAATATAAGCCCTCGACAATGTAATATGCGTTTTCTTTATTTTATAAAATATTAATACGAAGGACATGAGGATTTTTATCAAATGTTATAAAGTTGATGGTATGTATAGGCTAAGATTGTTTATCAATAAACCTATAAATATCAAGAAAACATCTCATGATCGCAGTTCGCTAACCTATATTTTGTGCAAAAAAAAGCAACTTGTTGTCAGTGTCATTCGTAGACACTGATAAAAATAGGTCTTTAGTCCATTGAAATGTTACATTTTTTAGGCCTAACCTTGCGTTTTTTAGAGGACGCAATTTTATTTTTTTGATGTGTAGGGGGGGTCAGTGTAAAGCTAAAACCAAGTTTGTGGGGTCGCCACCCTTGTCCCACGGCCGCCATCTTGAAAATAGGGGTTGAAACGGTTTTTATGATATATCTCTTAAACTATTTATTTGATAAAAAAAATTGTTAACATTTTTTGTTGCAAATTAGATTTTCTACAACTTTGATCCAGTAACTTTTTATCGTAAAACTATAAATAAAAAAGTTATCAGCGAAAATCTTCAGAAATTCGAGAAAAAAAATATATTTTTCGATATAACTTTTTTTTTATCATTTTACGCAAAAATAATATCAGACCTTTTTTGTAGATCGTTTTATGGGGAACAACTTATATTTGCATCATTTTTTCATTAAGTTGATAGCTAAGGTTTTACAGCGCTCCGAAGTGAGTACTATTGTTTAGTACTCTTAACTATACCTATATTACTATGCGTGCCAACTAAGAATAGGACTGTCAAAACCGCCATCTTGCTCAATCATACGCGCAAATTTCATAACCAAAGTGTATGCAAAAAAAAAAAATGAATAAATTATATTCAGTTTATGTGTTTAATGTACGCTGTTTTGCTATTTCTTATACATTTTACGGCAAATTAATTATAAATGAGTAGGATTTGAAAGTAAAAGCATATTTATAAAAATATAATTTCTTTTTCATTTTTGTCACTTCTTTTTGTACCAAATAAGTAAAAATATTTTATAATACTGCTTACAGCACTTAAGTCGAAACTATCTTTAATCTTTTTTTTCTCTAATACTTTTTTGACAGTTATCGTGTGAAGTTTAAGCAAGCGCGATCCTATTCTTAGTTGGCACGCATAGTATATGTGTATATTAATAATATGTCATCAATTATTTTTTTGTTATTATAACTTATGCGGGGCGCAGTGGATATGGCAAAACGTACACTAAGACTTAACTATAATTTCGTATTTAATTACTCATAGTACGTTTCACCCCAGGATTTTGTACTAAATAAACTATTTTGTTTTTTTTTCGATTTTTGATTTTTTTATTACAAATTTAGCAATATTATTAATAATTAATTATTGACTCTTTCTCACTCCATAACAGGATTTAACAATTATTGATTTTTAAAATAATTTTTAATCTGATGGCCGTTAACGGGAATACTGTTCAGGTAATTGCTAAATACAATACAATAGTACTCACTTCGGAGCGCTGTAAAACCTTAGCTATTAACTTAATGAAAAAATGATGCAAATAAAAGTTGTTCCCCAAAAAACGATCTACAAAAAAGGTCTGATATTATTTTTTCGTAAAATGATAAAAAAAAAGTTATATCGAAAAATATATTTTTTTTCTCGAATTTCTGAAGATTTTCGCGTATAACTTTTTTATTTTAAGTTTTACGATAAAAAGTTACTGGACCAAAGTTGTAGAGAATTTAATTTGCAACAAAAAATGTTAACAATTTTTTTTTATCAAATAAATAGTTTAAGCGATATATCATAAAAACCGTTTCAACCCCTATTTTCAAGATGGCGGCCGTGGGACAAGGGTGGCGACCCCACAAACTTGGTTTTAGCTTTACACTGACCCCCCCTACACATCAAAAAAATAAAATTGCGTCCTCTAAAAAACGCAACCCCAAATGTAACTTTTCAATGGACTACTTTGGACGAAAAGAACATTGACCTCCAATGGAAAAGAAGGATTGTTTCAGGGCTGCCAATTTCAATTCTAGACCTAGCACTAGTTTCATGTGGCTAGCACTGATATTTAGGGAAAAGCACTAAGTACTAAATTATGTTAAAAATATTTTTTTTATTATTTTATACATTTGGCACAATTTTTGGAATTTTCTAGCAATTTAGCACTTGAGATATTACTTAACTCTCAACCATACAATTGAGTTGGCAACCCTGTATTGTTTTGTTTTCGTTGGTGTTTGTTTTTGTTTTATGTACATTTTTATTGCGGTTCTATCAATTTTCCCAAATTAACTTTGTAAAATGAGTCGGCGAAAGCGTGCTAAGGTAAAACTCATACTACTTTTAATTTTGGACCTTCAATTTCTTAATAAATCCGCTGGTATTAAGTTAGGTTATGTTTATCGATTTCTAGGTCGAAAACCGCGAATTAGATGAAAAGCTGAAGCATGATGACTCTGAATCTGATCAATCTGAGAAAAACAAGGTCACATCATCAAGCCCCACGACAGGGGCTGGCCGGAGAGAGTCTGCTGGCAATCGTAATATCGATTCTAAAGATACCAAGAAAGAAGAGAAGGTTGACAAAGATATCCCTAAACCCGATGATATTGAAGAAATAAACTATAAAGAAATGCTTAACAGGTAAATATGTATTCACAGCTACAAATTTAAACTTGTATTTACATGTACTACAGTATCATTTTTATATTTTCATCATTGTTTGACATCTACTTATGCTTATCAAAAATTTTTCGATTATTTAATTGTTTTACAGAATGTTCTTTCTTCCTTCTCCAAATAATTGTAATCAAGCTTTTAAATTTCTAATTAAAGAAGCATTTTACCACTTGTACTTCCATGTGAACATTGTGGCTTGAAATTTTTAGATAACTCCATTCTTAACTCATTATCCATTCACATTTTGTGTCATGTGTATAGCACACCCGCTGCCTGCAGCACCTTTGAACCCGGTCTACTCAACAGTTCCTTCAGTAATATTCTACAATACAATACAAAATTCCAGATAATCATTTAAATAATGTGAATGTTTCAGTTTAGAGGGAGCAGCATTTCAGTCACGATTGCCTTTTGACAAGATGTCTTCTTTAGAAGCCGAATGCTTCTCTGATCTGCATGGTGTCTCAGCGCTGGCATTCATTCAGATCCGGAACCGGGTCCTTAAACTCTGGTTTGAAGATCCTAAGAAACAGCTCACTCAAGAACATGCTGTACACAAAATGGAGGTAAAAGACAATGTCTAGATATGCATATCTAATAATTTGTACAAACAATGAAGTCGGTTAAAAATATTGAAAACCTGTGACAATTTTTTTAGAGTAGCAGCTATTTTTATGGTGGTGGTATCTAGGACTAATTTTCATCAAACATAGCTATGAACAATCTAGAGTAATACACCATTTGAGCCATAAAAATTAAATCATAATTGGTTCAAGCATATCAAAGGTACAATGCTACAGACACAGCAAACTATTTGTATAATAAATTGTTTGCTAACTTATAACTTGTGGTGGTGTGTCATATCAGAGATGCACATAAAACAAAGGTTTTGGTGCATAGTCAGGTTTAGAATGTCTGGATTGCCCATCCAAAACATTGGGGACATTAGATGCTTTCTTCCCAAATTTAGAAAAACCTTGCTAAAACATAATTTTTCGGTATTTTTTAATTACAGCCTCCTTACAATGGCGACCCAGCTCTGGTTATTCGAACCCATGCATTTTTGGAGCGCCATGGATTCATCAACTATGGCATCTATGAAAGGGTGACACCGATACCAACACCCAAAGGGAAACAGCGGCCGAAAGTTATCATCATTGGTGCAGGTATCCTTTTTTAAACTACTTTAGTAAAAGAAGTTGGTTTTCAGTCCGGCTGTATTGACTGTATATGTTTGGTTTCCTCACAACTTTGACATCTATAAAACGGTTTCGAAATTGTTTTTTGGTGGAATGGGTTCACTTCCCGAATGGAGTTGTCAAAATCGGTTAAATGTTTTTAGCTGGTTACCCAATTTTATGTATTTTTGTATGCTCATATCTGAAAAATATGTTACACTCTGTAAAGGTAGACACGGTTACACTTGTTTCTCAAATTTGATCCTTCCTTCTTTTTTCTCTCCCTACCCTCGGAAAAAGTAGCTGTGTTGGAATTACGTTGTACATTATTTTGATGATAAATAATTGATTAAACGAGTTATTTGTGATAAATTAGTGTTTAAAGTGTTAGAAAATCAATTAAAATCGTGTACGAAATATAAATTTAGCAAGAAATTGTGTTTGTGCAGTGACATTACGAAACAAAAAATTTACGTTATTTTTTCAATTTTTGATTTCGAAAGCTAGTGAAATGAAGTGTTTTGTGTGCGACAGTGTCTGTAACGAGGACAATCTGGTCCAGTGTGACGGTTGCAAGAGATTTATTTGCCTACAGTGCAGTAACCTGACCAGCAGCGAGGCTCGTGTCATGGGGCTCAAAGGGAAGCGTACGCTTCTGTACTTGTGTCCCCCGTGCCGCGAAGCTCTATTTCAAGTGCCGCAACTAATAAAGTCCTACGACCTGTTGCGTGCGGAGATAGATGACATTAAAACCAAAATAGACCAGTCTCGCGCCCAAAGCTACGCAGCAGCCGCCGCCTCTCCTGCCGCCGCGACCACACCTGCCGCAGCCAGTGCAGGCGCGCATGCCGCGCCGGCGCAAACTCTCAACACTAATGCGGTGCAGGAAGAACTCCTGGAACGTGAGCGGCGTGCCAGCAACGTAGTGCTTGTCGATGTTGAGGAGAGTGCTTCGGACAGCGGTACCGTGCGGAAAGCGCACGACGAATCGCTAGTGAAGCAGGTGCTGCGCGAAGTGCACGGGGCTGACGTCTCCGACAAGGTGGTATCAGTGCAGCGGCTGGGACGCCGTGAGCCGGGCAAGAAACGCCCGGTGAAGGTAGTACTAAAATCGCGACATGATGCCATCTCGACCCTTAAAAATAAAAGTAAGGTGAGCAAGGAGGTAAGAGTATACAACGACAAAACACCTCTGCAACGGGAGGAACTGCAAAAGCTTCGCGAAAATCTAAAAGTAAGGATTGAAAAAGGTGAGTCGAATTTGACGATTAAATATGTGAAAGGTGTACCAAAGATAGTTCAAAAAAACTAATATACTTGTCAAGAAGTCCATACTATGATATCACTTTTATGTACACAAATCTGTTCTCATTACACCCCAAATTTGATCTTTTGTTGCAACGGGTTAGTGCCACAAGCCCATCTATTGTTATTGTTACCGAGACCTGGTTAAATAGTAGCGACTGTAGCAGCTCATACAATATTCCTGGATACTCACTTTATAGATTAGACCGCAAACATAAGAAAAATAAATCTGAAGGCAAAACAAGAGGTGGAGGTGTAGCTATGTATGTTAGAAACCAGGTCAATGGAGTACCTATTATAGTGAGGCAGAACACAAAATATATGTGTGATGATGTGGAAGCACTTTTCCTTGATATCCAGTATGGTAGTTATCATTTTCTTGTGGTTGGAGTATACAGACCTGATGATAAAGAAGATTTTTTGTGGAAACCTCGTGACACCAAATTGATGGAGATAATCCAAACTGCATCGGAGAATAATACTGTTGTTATTGTGGGAGACTTTAACTACAAATCTTTAAAGTGGCCGTTATCACCTGGAGAGTTACAAATGAAGCAGCAGATTACTAAACCAGAGGATATCTTCATAAATATGTATATTAACAGTAACCTTTTTCAAATTGTTGAAAACCCTACTCGGTTCCAAATAAATCAGACTCCGTCTCTGCTAGATCTCATATTGGTAAATGAGGAAGGTTTAATCAAAGATGTTACATATAATCCTCCGGTTGGAAAGAGTGATCATTGCGTATTGGAGTTCAGCATTCAGCTACTTATGCAACCAGTACGTACATTGCCAAAGTATAGAAGGAATTTCTCACTTATAAACTTCAACGATTATAAATTTAAACTTCAAAACAAGCTTGATACATTTGGCAACTCGCTTTGCACTGAGCAGCTATGGACAAATTTACAAGATGCAATAAATAGGACCTCTGATTTATTTGCTCCCTTGAAAGAAATTAAACCTGTTAAAATTAAAAATAAGCCTTGGATAACCAAAACAGTTCTAGAATTAATAAAAAAGAAAAAAATACTTTGGAATATGTATAAAATATCAATCAAGTGGCCTTGTCAAGAAGAGAAAGAAGCATTTATGAGTGCAGAATTTTAAACTACGGTGATAAAACATTTTATTCTCATATTCGTAAATGTATAAGCACAAAAGTTAGTATTCCACCAGCGATTCGAAGTCAGAGCGGAGATCTAGTTACAAAGCCCGAGGATATTGCTAACGTTTTTGCTGATGAATTTCAAAGAGCTTACTCTGTAGAGCCAGCCATGTCAACAAATCTTCAAGTTTCAACAGTTGCCCGCATTGAAGAATTCATAGGTGACATATCTTTTGAAACATGTGAAGTGAAAAAAACTTTGTTGGGCCTGAACACTCAATCTGCTCCTGGTCCAGATCTGCTTCACGGATGCATTTTAAAAAACTGTGCAGAGATAATTTCTCTTGTGTTGTCTGTACTTATGAAGAGCTCTTTTGACTCAGGTTACTTACCTCAGGCCTGGAGACATGCTATTGTTACTCCTGTATTCAAGAAAGGTGACAAAATTAAGCCCGAAAATTTCCGTCCAATTAGTCTAACCAGTATAGTTGTGAAAGTGGTGGAAAAAATTATATGCAAACAGCTCACACGGTTCTTGAATAGGGAGTGTGTCATCTCAGTGAAGCAGCATGGGTTTGTAGAGAAGCGGTCAACAGTAACAAACTTGCTCTCTTGTGTGCAGTCCTGGTGCAAACAGGTGGATGGTCAAAACCCGGTTGACATTATCTATTTAGACTTTGAACGTGCCTTTGATAAAGTCCCGCACCAACGCCTCTTAGCGAAGCTGGACCATTTCGGCATACGAGGGAAGCTTCTAGTATGGATTACTAATTACTTGTTGGATAGAACCTTTCAAGTCCGAGTGGGTGACTGCTTGTCACAGTGTAGACAAGTCCTTAGCGGCGTTCCACAGGGCTCAGTGCTTGCTCCACTCTTGTTCGGCTTATTCATAACTGACTTGATTGAGCTCATAAAGTGTGATACGGCTTTTTTCGCTGATGATGGAAAACTTTTTGCTAATCCGCTCATTAATTCAGGCCAACTCCAGCAAGACATTGAACGTATACAACTCTGGACATAGATTGGGTCATTAGATTGAATGCTGCCAAATGTAGTGTCTTACACCTGGGACGGAATAATCCCCAGATAACTTATAGCCTAGAGGGTCATGCCATAGCCAAAGTCCAGCAACAAAAAGATCTAGGAGTTGTTATTTCATCTGACCTAAAGTGGGAAGAGCACATAAGCATGATTGCTAAAAAGGCAAGCTCTTTTATCTATGTGATCCGTAAAGCTTTTTCTTCAATGACCATTGAAATTTTCACCAAGATATATAAGACCTACATCAGACCGCTGTTGGAGTATGGGTTCCAAGTTTGGAGCCCATACTTCCGAAAGGACATTGACCTCCTAGAAAGTGTTCAAAGAAGAGCTACCAAGATTCCTCCAGCCTTACGTCGCAAGACTTATGAGCAGCGATTGAAAGCCCTGCGTCTCACCACACTGGAAGAAAGGAGGTTACGTGGGGATCTAATTGAGACTTTTAAAATTATTAATGGCTTCTACAACCTTCCTAATTTAGCAGACAGCTTTAAAAATTGTAATCGTTGCGAGAATAGCAGAAGCCATAACCAGAAAATCCAGCGTGATCCTGCCAAGACTAATACGGGGCATCATATACTCAGCAACAGAGTGGTTCATAATTGGAACAAGTTGCCTGAGGAAATAGTCAGTGCTACGTCAGTGAACAGCTTTAAAAACCGGCTTGATAGCTGGCTGCAGAAAACAAAAAAATCTCTTGCTAACCTGTGATCAGTGCACCAGTGGACCTTAAACATTGACATAGAACAATGGACATTTTATGATCTGTTAAAAATTTAATTTCAACTCAGTGTGATATAGGCATATCAGCATTTTGCTGCTCGCCTATAAATCAAATAAATAAATAAATTATTCCGATTCTGATTTATTCCATGTTCCGCATTGATTTTAAAATTAAGCACATTGATTGTTAGGAATCTAAAGTTGTCAAATCATAATCTTATCTATTTAGTACCCCTATTTAACGCCAAAATCATTATGTTAAGAATTCTTAACAAATGAATCACATTTATTTAAAACATATACTAGTGGGCTTAACTGGACTTTTAAAATTTTCGGACATAATTCCTTTAGCTTTTACCTTTTTGATGGTTATAACTAATAGTTGAATTCATCTCAATTCCAGGAGTGTCGGGTTTGGCTGCGGCGAGACAGTTGCAATCGTTTGGCTGTGAGGTGGTGATTCTCGAGGGCAGGGACAGAGTTGGCGGTAGAATCTGTACTTACAGGAAAGGGCCATATGTAGCTGACTTAGGTGAGTTATTTTTAACCATAGCAATCAGCTATGGTTTCCCAAATGTTTTTCTTCACCGAAACATCTCATTGGCAGCAATAAAACCCACACATTGCTAAGGCCATTGGACGCCAGTCTGAGCTATTATAGCTTTAAAGTTTTCAACACTTTATGATCAGAATGAAAGAGAACCGATTCATTATTCTCAGTTAAATAAACACCTTCAGTATACAATATTCATTACCTACTTCAAATATTACAATATTCATATACTACTTCTGATTTTCCAGGAGCGATGGTGGTGACTGGTCTAGGCGGTAACCCTGTGACCACTCTCTCTGTTCAAATGAACATGGAATTGCATAAAATCAAACAGAAGTGCCCTCTTTATGAAGCCACCGGCAATCAAGTGCCCAAACATAAGGATGAAATGGTATGAAACTTATTTACTCCCTATTTAACTTGGCTAACTCACCTTAGACTAAAACTCACATAAACTAACCAATTTAAAAAAAAAAATTCACCAAAATCGGTTCAGCCGTATGAGCGTGAAGAAGTAACAAACATGTGTACAAAAACTTTCGCATTTATTATATTAGTAGGAATTTGGATATTAGCAGGACATTAAATGACTAAGTGAGTGAAACAAAACTTACCTTCAAACAAGTAAAAAAATCGTTTGATTGTTTCGATAACTTACTCCGATTTGAAGAATAGATATACTTCTTGTAGCCACTAAGGCTGGCAGCTGGAACTTACAATTATATGTGTGATCATGTCGACAGTAACAATCAAATACATATGGGCGCTACCTGGGTCTGCTGCCATTCTATCACTTAATTTATCAAACTGTTTTTTTACAATATCTAAATTTCAACTTATCGAAAGAAAATCATCACTTTCACCAACGCATAATTATACAACAATTTTTGCGGGACTTTCATAATGTGGCAACATTGTATTAAAATAATGTTTGTTTACTTCATCATTTTTTTCATTCATCTAAATTAAATGATTTAGTATGATCGACCTTAAATACACTCTCTGAAATAAACATTCTTATCCAGGATACCATATTACTACTGTTATTTTTGTTGTTATTATTAAACATTCATAGTGAACTGAATACTTGTCATAAATAAATGTCAGTCAGTTCAATTATTTTGCCGCTTCGCTAAGAAAATCCGAAAAAGAAACTTCTTACACCAGAAAGTGATAGAAGTTGTATCGTTATGTCCTGCTCAGTAAACAAGAATTATACCAATGTTGGTCCTTTTTACGCAAGAAAGAGATAGATTATCCCGCCTTCTAGTTTCTTCTTTTTCTACGCTGGTGGCAATCCTGGCTTACACACAACAAAAAATATTTGAAATTAGGCATGGCACGATCTGAACCATAGACAAATCTACCGATATCACGTCAAATATGGAAAATGTGGGTAGTTTTAGAACGAAATTGGCGGCTCTTAAACTACCTACATGGTCCATGGTTTTTTTTAGTTTAGTCGTATGTACACCATGAGTCGTATGACCAATGTCGGGATTTTTTAAATTTCATAGTTTCAAAAGTATTCAAGATGCAACGTAAGCCTGGTTATAAATTAACTGTGGTAAGTCAGGGTGGACGACTTTAGTGTTCTATGTAAGTGACTGATTTGAAACAACGAAGAAAAAAAGAAAGAATATAAATATTTGGATTGTAAAGTCTACTAAATACTTTTGATGTCTGCTTGGTTAAGAACATCTTTGAGAACTTTGAGAAATCGTATTATGAACGAATATTCAATTGTAGGTTAATTAATTGTTTGTTTCTAATTTTAGTTAAGTGGCCAATCTCGAGAGTTTTCAAGTCGCCCGGGAGACTAACAGTCGGGACCTACAATTTAACGTGTCATTAAACCCACGGCAGCGTCCAGATGAAAATGCCACTTTTTAAACGACATTTGTGCATAACTACCCATTCAAAGACCGCCCTAACCTTGATGATCGCGTCAGATCACCTTAGTAAACCGAGCTACAAACAGGTGCAACTATATTAAGGCGCGGTCAAACTAATGTGGTTTTAATTTCCAGGTTGAACGTGAATTCAACAGGCTTCTGGACGCAACTTCGTACCTCTCTCACCAAGTTGACTTCAACTACTACAATGATACGCCCGTGTCGCTCGGACAAGCGTTGGAATGGGTCATCAAGTTGCAGCAGAAGAATGTCAAGCACAAACAGGTGTGTGTGTTTTTTGCATATACAAAATACAAATACAAAATATCTTTATTTGACATGGTAAATAAAAATCAACAAAAGTTTATGGAATCCAAAGGCTTCCAAACTAGTTGTAAAAACTGTATATTGGAAGCCAATGTCTTCTATCTTCTCCCAAAATAAAATTAATCTATCCATATACATATGTTGTATTCAATATGTGTAGTGATTAGATGATCTGTTGCTAGTCTAAAATAAATAAATAAATAAATAAATGGTTTTTATTGTCAGAATTTTAGTTCATAGATTCTTCTTCTAGCTAAGTGGCCAAGCTCTAGTGTTGAGAGTTTTCAAGCCGCCCGTAGGCCTCTGAGTTGGCTTGACGACTACCAGTACTAAGACTAACAAAGTAAGTGCATAAATATGTTTGAGTAAAACTAGCTAACAGAAATACTTAATTTCCTATTTCAGATGCAGCACTTGAAAGCTGTTATAACGCTTCAAGAGAAACTCAAAGCCAATGTCAATAAGTAAGTTACTTTGTCTCATTACATGTTAATTGACGAGCGAAGTCAAGTCTCTGTATTAACTGACCAATTTTTGCTTTTGTCTGTCTGTATGTTCGGATATTGGTTCGCATGTAGAGGCCTCTTGTATTCCTATGGTTGTTCTTTAGACGGTTATTAAGAATTTTTTTCAATATATTGACCGTTTATGATTTACCACGTAATAAAACTGTAACTTAAGAACTCTTGTCATCGCCTTAAGAACTAACTCTTAATAATTTATTGAGCGAAAAAAAAACTTTTTTTTTACGAAAATAAACGTTTCAGAATGAGCGACATAAAAGAGCTCCTGAAATCAATGAAAACAGAAAAGGACGCACTGATAATAGAAAAAGACAGGGCGACGAGCGGCGACGCGAGCGTCTTGCAGGAGTTCAACCTGCGACGTTTGAACAGAGAAATGAACTTGCTCTGTCACGAGTATGATCAGTTGGTCACACAGAATAATATGATCGATGACAAGTTGACGCATTTGGAGGCTAATCCTCCCAGGTATGTATTTTATTAAAAATAAGTAGCCCTCTATGTATATGTTCCCACTGAGGACACTAGGCCTTCTCTCACGAAAAGAGAGATTCTAAGAGAGCGAATGCTGCAGGTTGATGGATAGCACAAGTCTTCAAATATTGTGATCCTACATTTCAAAGATTGAAATTAAATAAATGTATGTAAATAAAAAAGTGATTGTGGCTCTGTGGCAAACAGATCTACTTTTTAATCTGACTACCCCTGGTTCGATCCCAGCCCTACACCAATGACTTATTTTTCAAGTTATGTGTGGATTTGCACTCGCTTTACGGTGAAGGAAAACATCGTGAGGAAACTGGCATGTTTGAGGACTGCAATATCCGAATATGTGTATCATCCGCCAACCCGCACTTGGCCAGCGTGGTGGATTATGGTCTATATCTCTCTCCTCGTGAGGGAAGGCCCCGAGTCCCAGCAGTAGGAATGTATAGGTGACTGCTTATGCTATGCTGAAATCGGCTACTGGAACACACCGTTAGCCTGGCTTGGCGACACATTATCGACTCGCGTTATTAATAATCATAGATTTTGGAATAATACTAGCCGTGCCCCGCGGTGATACTTGCGTTAAACAGTATAAAAAGTAGCCTGTGTCAATCCACGGTCTATACTATCACCATACACAATTTCATCAAAATTTATTCAGCCGTTTGAGCGTAAAGAAGTAATAAACAAACATACACACTTACACACAAACTTTCTCATTTATAATGTTAAAAGGATACATAATATTACAAGGATGAATAAATAAAATAAATAAATATAAGGACATATTCCACACACGGCTGGGTAACCCCATACTGAACCATTTCTAGTTCGTGTTATGGAAGCTAACACAACTGATATACTACATATAAATACATACATATTTATATTTTTTTAGTAAATTTCTGAGAAAGAAGTAAATACTAAATACAACTAATGTCATTTATTATGGTCAAATCTAAAAATAATGAAAATTAATAAAATTAAGTCTTATATCTAAAAAGATATAGATATATATTTAACACCCAGACCGACAGTCAACAAATTTAGTTAAGCACAAAGAATCGAACCCGGAACCTTCTGCTTGGCAGTCCTGCATGGTAACCATTACGCCAATGAGGTCGTCGAATGTTTTGTTTTGTATGACAGCTCGGTGTATCTGTCGGTGCGCGACCGGCAGATCTTGGACTGGCACTTCGCTAACCTGGAGTTCGCGAACGCGACGCCCCTGGGGAACCTGTCGCTGAAACACTGGGACCAGGACGACGACTTCGAGTTCACTGGGAACCATCTCACAGGTGAGCTTACTTATACAACACAGTTTAATTTGTTTGTCATTTTCACACACGGCTGGTTAGCCCCATACTGAACCATTTACAGTTTGTATTATGGTTGTTAACACAACTGATATTCGGTAACTCGATCATACGGATCTCAGTTAAGGTTGCCTGGAAGAGATCGCGCTTTTGTGTTGATACTTTTTATTTTGACTTGTACCTTTAATTTGCCCAATAAAGAGTTTATCTATCTATCTTTCTGGATTCGCGATTATCCGGACTACAGATAAATTGTCCAGAGTTGTATTTTTGCAAGCACGAATGTGTCGGACGGAACTGGCATCACCCCGACAGTTTCTCATCAGAAAAGAAAAAAAAACCGATGATCTTTATATCAATAAATTGATGGATATCAATCATTCATTTATTTATTTCTAAAACATATACAAAGGTTACTCAAACTAAGCACATAATATAAAACTTTAACTATTTTGTAAATGTATACTTTCGATTATCCGGATTTTCGATTATCCGAATGCCTAGCTACAATTAGTCCGGTTAATCGAGTTTCTACTGTATTATGTAGTATATCAGGTGTGTTAGCAACCATAGTACAAACTAAAAATGGTTTCGTATGGGGCTAACCAGTCGTGTGTGAATGTTTGTATATTTGTATATTATACTTACTTTTGTATAGATACGTTTTTAACACAGATCGACAGCCAACAAATTAATTTAGCACAAAGATGTTGGCCGTGCCGGGAATCGAAACCGGAACCTTCTGATTGGCAGTACGGCATGGTAACCATTATGCCAACGAGGTCGTCAAATAGAGAGACCCTCACAGCCATTTTGTACACTTTATATCAACGCTGTCGACTTCCCTAGCAAGTACATAAATAATTGGCCAAGTGCGGGTTGGACTCGCGCATGAAGGATTCCGTACCATTGTTGTATGGGAGCCCCACTTAAATATTATTTTATAATCTAAATATATATAAATCTCGTGTCACAATGTTTGTCCTCAATGGACTCCTAAACCACTTAACGATTATAATAAAATTCGCACACCATGTGCAGTTCGATCCAACTTGAGAGATAGGATAGTTTAAATCTCAAATTATAGTCGCAATTTTATTTTATTGCTAAAATTATTGTCTGTTATTATTTGACAGTCACAATTATCTGTTAACTCCAAATGATTCAAACAGATGTCGTTACCTTTCGACTGGGTTGAGTAAGTAATCAATAGATGGCGCTGCTATGGTAAATCTACGAACGTGATCTATTTTTCATACCCCTAAGTGAGGCAAAACAACGTTTGCCGGGTCAGCTAGTCTTATCTTATATATAAAATTTCCGTGTCACAGTGTTTGTTACCGTACTCCTCCGAAACGGCTTGACCGATTTTTTCCAAATTTTATATGCGTATTCAGTAGGTCTGAGAATCGGCTACTGTATATTTAGTTTTTTTTTTTATTTTATTAACGTAAAACAACGTTTGCCGGGTCAGCTAGTTAAATATATAATTCAATATTCTTGAATATACATATAGAAGATCTACCAAATATCGTTATAAAGATCGAGTAAAAAACTACTTAAAAATTACGAGGGTGAATTAAGCAAAAGTAGCTTTATTTTTCCACGTAATTTTCACTTAATTCTATGCACTTTTTCCATCTGGTTTTCAACGCCTGTATGCCAGATATTACCAATATTATAATTAAATTTCATTTATCTGAATTAATGATAACATTCAAATTATACTCATCAATCAGTTACACATCGATGTGACGACACTAGTTGTTCGATGAAGTGGCAAAAGAGCATCGATAACAAAGAGCCCATTAGTTGTCCACGCTAATCACCCGGCTTCCAGTACGAAGACGCAGAGGCAATAACTTCAATTAGCCTAGAGACGGCACTCGTTAGCGTTCTACCGACTGTTTCCGTGCAATCCGCCGCGATCGATGCCCCATTGTGTATAACACAAAAGATGCTACCGCACAGAAATACTTGCCCTATACGGACCACTTTGCTCCGCACTGTCATTTGTTTCCACTTAAGGGCACCCGGGCATTTAGCATCGCCAATGGGGATATTTGTTCCCGTGATCCGATATCGTATGGAGATGGTTATGTACACTCTTTGGAGAAACACAGCTGCGATATGATGTAATTAAACCGACAAACATTATTTAAAATTTAAAGGTAAAAAAGGGCGACAACCGTCCGGTGGATAAAGCCTCCATTATTTATGTGAAAGTTCGTCGTTCTGTCCACATTATAATTTCGCAGTGAATATCAATTGCGATGTGCGAGTGCGGTTCCAGGTCGCCTCCGATCGTGCCCAAGGGCTCGCTCCGTTATGAATGTGGAATTTTCGAGTTAGTGGCCGGTTGTGATCTTTAGCAGCGGATGGCGGATTTTAGCCGCGAGCGGCGGTTCGTGTCAATAATTACTATCATTTCTCGCGCAAGTTTCCATCTCCCATAGCCGATAAATTGCTGACTGACTTCTGTGAACCGTCATAATGACCGTAGCAGAAAACTCGACGCCGTTGCAGAATACTTCGTGCACGCGTCTTTCTGACAGTTTAGACGCGCTTTATACCTATTAGCCCGTCGATACGTTAGACTTTAAATCCAATAAGTCATTGTGAATTACTGACACCTGTCTGTATCGTATATATGACCTACGCAAAAGACGTTATTGCATCATTGACATCATGTCTTAATATATTCCCATACATTTCGATTTCATGAGCGTCGATTACATGTAAAGTATAAAGATTCATGTGAAACTGTCCCGTCCGTTGTTCAGTCAAAGATACGTATCGCGACATCGCCGAGACGCCTCTTTTCTACATACATATGTACGTTCGGATTGTGCGTGCGTTGTCGGCAATATTTCTCGAGGGTCGACGCGCACTGCGGCGGCGTGGGTAGTTGAAAAATGACATCTTGATTGTTGTGCGTTATTCTACTCATGAGAATGTCGAGCCGCGGCGTCGCGTCGCGTGCACCGCCATTGTGCCCTTGGCCGCGAGGTTCTTCAACAAATTGAACGATTGTTAACCATTCCATGGAAAGCCCTACTATATCGTGACATGTCACGGAATTTTTATATTTACAGAGATATCATATTTTCTTAGGATACGCTAACTGAATCTGATTTACTTGTGCTCTATTATCACTGAAAAAGAACGCGATTAATTTGCTTAGTGCTCAGATAAGCTTTTACAAGGTTTAGCATTTTCTTGATAAACAAATTTCAGGGCGCTTGCAAAACTACATAGATTATGTATTCATACATCATCCGCGCGTGTAAAATATTATCACCATCAGTATAACAAGTTTCACAATTGTATATAAATAATTACTTACGGCAATAACTTATCGACTTCTTACTACCAAAAGACGTTCATTCATTTGTCATGAAAGAAAAGAAACCAAGCCGTGGTCAAGTTGAATTATGAGCTGTTTTGCTGTTTACCTACGACAAATGGCGTTCGAAACAAGTCCCCTAGGAGACGTCGGGGCCGTACAATTACCGCTTAGAAGCGCTTTTCTGCGGCAACAAGTTTTTGATAAGGCCTTGCGTGGCGCGAGGCAATAGCAATAATGAATGTGATACCGCCGCGGCTTGACTCATTTATCAAACGGCTCTATGAATAAAATATCTCGACAAGTTGCCTTTAGGATAGCGTCTGTTCGTGTCGGGACGCTTACGGCTCGCAGCGGCGATCGCAATCTCCAGCCCAGTTCCTAATAGTGCTGGCTCTCGAGAGAAATCCGCCGTACGGCCTCACAGCTTTGTCCGGCGCGAAACTGCCACCAGGGAACCCCGCGCGCCACTCAATCTGTGCTCTATTTACCGACAGTGAAATATTGCTACAGTAAACTCTGTGTCAGACCCTTAAATATTATGATAGATAGCGCTGAACTAACAGAATCCCTCTCGAGTATTCTTTACAATATTAACACTGGATAGTTTTATTCTCACGAAATATACTTGGTTCATTTATTTTGCTCTTCTCTTGAATTCTTGATGTGAGTATTTACTCAACTCTTGGTAGATATCCATGTTGTCTGAGACACAGTATAACTAAACTGCGACATAGTGTAAGTAAAGTGTCATTTGAAGGTGAAGTATTAGTCATTTGAAAGCCATATCTCAGCACGGCGAGCGCAGTGTTGCGAAACACGGCGCGTCTTGTCGACAGAAGTAGTTATCTCGAAGCGAGGACATATATCGCGACAGTCGGCTGCAGCAAAGCCCGCGGAGGCGTCTGGGCGTGGATGAATGAGCAATGAACCGTCGAATGGCTCTATTAACCCGCCATTGTTCCCCCGTGATCTACACTTGCGCAAGAGACACGTATTGTCTAGCTTTCACCGCGCGGTGACGTCACAGTCCTCACGACCTAAATGCCACCGGTGCTTAATGTAGACCAATTTGCATTTATCGAGCCTTAAATAGTCAGTATGCGAGAGAATCGTTTGCGACACTGGCGAGACGCCAAAACCGCTACCTGTTTGTTGTATTGTCGCCGCCGCTGGCGTTAAACTTGGGCGCAGTCGTTGCCATAAAGCTCAACGAACGGGCGCAAATAGTCTTAAACCTGAAACTGGTCCAACGGGGATACGTTTCGAGCGATAGCCAGAAGTGACTAGATAAAGCTTTATGTAGACGTCGGCTTTGATGTCTATTCAACCTGCAAACGTTCAACCGGACTCTGTCATGTGTATTATTCTCACAGAATGAGCTATAGGCGGGATTTCACACATAAAAGACCCTGAAATTCCCTCAGCTGAAGCTTGAATGCATTGAGTTTCTAAATTGCAAACATTTCCTCTGAATGGAAGTTCCTAATTAACGCTTTCAGATTTTTCAGCTCTACAGAGTTTCCGCTGCATTGTATTCAAATTCAATGGTTTCTGTTCTCGAGTTTCCTTTTCAATACAGAAAATATTTTAAATAACAACCTACCGAGTTGTCGAAATGCTCAACATAGTTTGTATCAATATAAACCGGGACTATAACTCTTTCGAACAATAAGTATTAACGCCGTAAAGCAGGGTGTCAGAGTGTCGAAAGTGCTGTGTCGGTGATATAGACGCGTGTACAGTTACCATACTTTCAATTTTTCCAGGAAGTTCTTGGCTTCAAAATTAATCTTTGAATTTAATGCTCAGTGAACTCGAAGTAAATGTGTGTTATAATTTGTGGCGTTTCGTACAATTCGCTATTTATTATTATAAGCCTGTTGTGTCCCACTGCTGGGCAAAGGCCTCCCTTCTCTCCTTCCAGTCAGCCCGGTGGCCTAAATAGTTATTTTTCGTGCCAAATTGTATTGATAATAATTTATTTCGCATATACTCGTAGTATGTTTTTAATCAATTTCTAGTAATGTCTCACGGTTCGTATAGCATTTAAATCGCAATGTGCATTGCGAGAATATTTGCACTATTTAATTAGTTCTTTTTCAAGCTTTACAATATCCGTATATTGTAACAAAGTTTTTCTTAAAATTTTCCGACTTTGTCCTTTCATATTGGTCATCGTAGACTCGTGTTACGTCGTATTTAGGATTTATGTGGTGCGATGTGAAGTCTCAGGGGTGTGCGACGCGACTAATTGACTAGTGACCGGAAGAATGTTACACCGCAAGTACACACATATGTGCTTTATTACATGAATTTGTGTGTCAAATAAATAATTATTGTCTTTTGTTAATTTATTTAGCTCATAATCCAATGATTTAAATGTGTATCTATGTAAAATATGTATGTATGTATATGTAGTATACCTATCAATTGTGTTAACAACCATAATACGAACTCGAAATGGTTCAGTGTTGGGGTTAACCAGCTGTGTGTAAAATGTATAAAAGAAAAAAAGATTAAATGTTAACACAATTCCATGAAAGTACTAGTATCGGCTCGTACGTGGATTAAGTATACATATCTACCTCGTTGAATTGATGTAGGCATGAATTAAGGTTTTATGCCTTTAAAAATTAAAATATGGAAATGCTTAGCTAAACCACTAGGTACACAGTTTAATTTCGTTACTTATAATGTCTAGTAAAACCAGAACAGTATTCAATTGAATCTTATGACTTAATTCCAATTAGATGCTATCGGTAACCCGTTACGAAACTGCCCAATCGGCCAATAGACGTAATATATAATTTAGTTTCCTTTACTGTTAAATCTGGCTGTATGTAATAAGCAGAAACTGGACCGGGCTAATACAATTTGCATCGGGTACCGCAGTAGTTTTATTGCCGACAATTGGCCATTATTTGAGAGCATTAGCACGCCCGCCGTCAAAGGCTTTGATATATTGTCTTTGCTGTACGGTATCCATATGTACTTACATTTTGAGGACTTTGTGGGTACGCATATATTATTCGTATATATATTGTAAAGAAGATTGTATATAAAACTAAACTGTGAAAAATTACGTTATTATTTTTCTGTCGTAAGTTGTCGAATCAAGTTTCAGATTTTAGGCCGCACTGTAACTTATCATAAAAAAATCAATAATATCATTTTATATATTATTTACAGTTTCTATAAACTACTATGAGAGCTTTTGGACTTATATAAAACTGTTTTATTGTGACCTATTTCAAATAAATACATATATTCCGATTTGATTTCTTTTTAATTTCTGTGTGGTATTTGCACACATCTACTGAAGGAAAACATAGTAAAGAAAATTACATGCTAAGAGGACCGTACTTGCCCACCGTAGTGAGTTATAACCCATTCTCCTTGCGAGAAAAGGTCCTCAGTCCTATCAGTGGTAACGAAAAGTGAACTGCTTTTGCCATCGAATTCAAATATTTAAATTAATCTTATGCAATACAGATTATAAGCAGGTTTTAACTAGTCCTTATTTCAAATCTGAATATGGTAACCGCGAATCAGTTTATCTTCACTCCGACTAATTCGAACACGAGAAGAGTGAACAAATAGCTTTGTTCTATGCTTGCATGTCATTTAATAGTGTACTGTTCATTGTTGTGGATTACGTTTTGACTGTAAATTCATAAATACGTGGTCAACACTTCACACAAATACAAGTTATTTTAAGGTGGAATGAATACGTAGAGAGGGGAACTTCACAGTTTGTAAAGGTTTTTAGCCTCTGTGGTAAATAATATAATAATAAAACTTTAAGCATTTTAAGGTTTTCACTGCTTAAAAAAGTTTCTACAGAAATATGAACAATTATAAAGATACTTACAGTTTATAATTAACTGATACATACAAGTCATTTTACAAACATTATTTATTTATGTCAATTAATTCATTGAGAAATTCTTTAACACTATAGTGGTCTTTATTAATTAAAAATAATTTCAACTTACTTTCAAATATGTTAGTGGAAACTTTATATTTGATATACTCAGGCAAATGGTTAAACAACCTGGGTCCACCAACATACACCGACTGCCCAGACTTGGCCAGAGAGTATGGGCTGGGGTCACCAGTCTCTGCCGATATAGGTATAAGATTGAATGATGAAGATACATATAATAATTATACGAGTACCTACGTACTAATAATGTAACCTTTTATAGTTGTGCAGGAGTTAAAGTTAAAAATGTGAGTTTTCTTGTTCAACGCTGTTAATCCACCTTAAGTCAAACAAGTCACTATGAGAGGAAGTACGAGTATGTTCAAATAATAAACAGATTTCATATTTGAACTTTTCCGCTAAACTGAACAGTGTAGCAAATAAAGTGGTACAATTATTTTCCATTCCGGTTTCATTTAATTCCCAACTCCAAAGCTGGCGCGGGCACATATCTCTAGCATCTATTTAAGGGTTGCTAAAATTGGAATTTAATTCCAACTTGTGCTTACTCATTCAAATTTTGATTATACCGCGCTAGTTTAAACCGGCCCTCCACTTTAACTTTCCTATCATTGTAAAAGTTGTAATCCTCTTTGTGAACCCTAATTGAATTCACTGTTATGCTAATACTCTGATTTCCCATCTTATTTCGTTAATAGAGGTCCGTGGTAAACCAATTAAAGGGAACGTTTGAGGATTACACAACTTTCTGTACCGAATAGTTTGCGGGTTTCGTTTGTGGGTGAAATGAAACGTTTCTCTATCCTTTATGTAAATACTATGTCCGATCGCCTTACTTGTTTCAGATTTGTGGTTGGTCGTGTCATGCGTATAGTAAAGATTTTTGTGTGTTGTATGTGTATTATGCGTATGATATGTATTTTTTTACACATTACAGCTAGGCATTTGACCAGTATGTCGTGTTTTGCAACACTCTGGTTTAAGGTGGAGCATGCCTAGTCTGGGATTACTGGCTCTCAAGGAGGCTGCTGGAATATACCGTTAAGTTCTTAGCGACAGATATTTCAATTTGAGAGGGGTTGTTCTTGCTAGCCAGGCGATAACTGAAAAATGCCTTACCACCATTCTAATAAGTATACTTAGTATATTATTCATACAATGTTTTATATAATATATTTATATATGCTATTATTAAAACTGATTGCTTCCCTCGTAATAAACGTACGTATATTCATGTTAGCAAATAAGTTCTGTACAAGTATTCGGCCCGGTTTATATCCTGGGTTCATACCTACTCTTAATGAGTCGAGTGCGGTGTCCAGATGACCACGGGTCACAGAAAGCCCGACATTCCAGTCGAGCACGGTTGTCTAATAGCGTTTTGCGGTTTTATTAACGCGTGTTGTTCCGTTGTGTATTGCGTAAGTTGCATGCACTTACCATATTTTCATCCTGTTTCGGCAAATTAACAAACCTGCTCGTTCGCTGTGTTTATTTATATACTCGTACCAAATGTTTCTAATAAAAATGCAAATATCCAACTTTGCGACGAATATTTTTAGCTGCGCCCCGTGGCGTTACTCGCGTTAATTAGAACTGAAAAAGGTTAATCCGAGATAAAAAATAAAATATGTGGTAATACAGGATCTGAGCTATCTTTATACCTGATTTCATTCCAATCTAATCAACGTTTGCGCGAGGAAGTAACAAACATACACACTTACACATACACTTTCGCATTTATAAAAATAGTTGGAAGTAGGATGATAAATTCTCTCTGTTTGGCGTTTCGTGCATATCGGTCAATTTGTTAAAAAATAAAGCCGGTGACGAAAATTTGTTCCTCGTTTTCCTGAAACACTGAGAAAATAAATATCGGGCCATGTATCGTCGTGTTGCGATATTCAATGTACTCGTAGGTTTCAGTGTGTATTTTTTATACATGCATAGGGTTGTGCAATGTGCATACATACTATACGCGTTGTGTCGCTCGCATAGGGTCGTGTCGGTGGCATCCAGTGCAGACCAGTACCTGGGATGCCATTGCAATGTGAATTGCAAGCCGCCCCTATAGGCTGGGTGCTCACACACTATCATGAGATGGGCTTCTCTAATAGATAGTTTGAAAGTAGCTAATTAAAGATATTTTGTCTCTAAATCAGTAATATGCCTTTTAATTTGAGAGTGCTGAAGTATCTATTATTTCAACATCTCGCATGGTGTTAAGAGAACAGCTATTGTTTACGTAGGAATATAGGTAAAGTTCTACCAGCAAATAGACGTATTTAGGGCTAATAAAGTTCTGTATTTCTGTATTTCTGCTAAGAATAAAAATTAGATCCAATCGAATAATTTCCGCTAACTGGCCAATGCTCCGCATGCTATGTATATGATACGGCTGCTACATTCCTTGTACGCATAGCTTTATACCGCTTTTTGCTCGTGAAATAGAAGCAAAAAGCAAATTGTAGGTACAGTTAAAACTAAAACCGAGCCTCTATAAAAGTCAGCTGAATCTTTTGCACGTAGATAGTAGAGTTTAGGTTTTATTGGCTAGCGGTTTTCCGATACGTGCCAATGGGACCTGCCGCTACGATGTTTGCTTTTTACACAATTACCTTTCCAGTTACGTTTAACTCAGCTACTTTCTTGTGATGTTTCTTTTGCTTTTTTATTTTTACGGGGTGAAATTTACTCCAACAGAGTCGATGTTTTCTTCATTACTGGTATTAGTCAGCCAACTATTCCATGCCCATGGAATAGTTTTTTTTAATGCTAGCAAATTTTGTTTCTAGGTTAAATTTGAATATGAATTTAGCCAATATTTGATGTGAATGTTACTACCGGCCACTGCTATGGTGAAAACGGCAACAGCTGTTGTCTTTTAGGCGCAAAATGGGACACGTTAGCGCTTCGGCTGACATTCGCCCTTGTTTTTGTTGCACCGCGCCTGTGGATGGTCATTTATCAACTTTTTATGGAAACGCTTGTTTTAATTTATGCTTACACTAACTTCTGAGCACGAGCTATCCTCGACCTCATTCGCAGTTGCTGTTTTGTTACTGTTTACTGGAAAAGTTGAGACCAAGCCGCTCTCTGAATTTTAAAGCCACTTTCAAGTTGCACCGGCTAAAATGAATGTTTACGATAATGCCATCTCACACAAGCAGGGGTGTCGTTAGATTGTATTGCGGCTGCCAATGGATTGAACGCACTTTTAACGAGCGAGGCCAGTCTAAGCTTGTAATCTATATTCTCACCGGGATTACAGCGCTGGTCTTGCGGCCTCTTAATGTTTACCGAGGCCATACCATTTCGCAGCCAACAACAGTAACTCTACTATTTCTCGCAAAACACTTGCCTCCAAAGAGCGGTGTTAGTTGAATACGCAGTAAAGTTTTATTCTGTTACGGATGGACGAGTATATACATCCGTTTGGCGGCACATTTTAAAGCCCCGCCGATGCAATTACATCTGATGCTTGTCTGAATGCACATCTGATAACAAAACTAAAAAAACGGCCAGTAAAGGTACTTTAATTAAATTCAACATTTTTCGCTTCAAACGTACTCGAGATCATACGATAGCATCACAGTTTAAGCCGCATAAAAGTATTAAAAGAACTGTTTTTCTAAAGTGTAATTAGAAGTCGTTTGGACAAGCTGAAAGCTGTTTATTTTTGTGAAGGTTGTGTTTGAAGTAAAACCTTCGTTGCTAATACTTTACTATTAGTACCATTTGTTTTATCTTTAAAGTGACTTATTTGTATAGTCTTGTATCGCATAGTACTAGTTAAAGTACTGGAAAATAATACTTTGTCTCGTGAAAAAGGACAATTGATAATCTTAATCGAAAAATAAAATAAATGACAATCACATTAAAACATAAACTCCAGAACAGTACACAGGTGTCCACGCAGAAGTTGCAAGTTGGATCCGAACTAGGTAGAACTTGTCCGCAAACCGTTCGCCACACGACAAATTTCGCTTACATTAACTTTTGCTTCGAGTAAACTTCTCTTCAACTGCGCGACCACCGCACTTTCAAGTGACAAAGTTTTAATCTAGACCCTCACTCGGGTGCTTTTCCCATCAAGCTGTGCCACTTCTTTATGATCTGCCTACTTCGTTTTATTAAACACCTTAACTCTGGATTTGTTTTATTAACCGACATTACGTGAGGACTTTTCTTTTTTCTTCTTCTTTGCCTTTCTTTCTTCTTCTTCTTCATTTGCTTAAAGAAAATTCTTAGCCTAAAGACAGTGTTTAGTGTTTATAGGAGGCTAGCAGCCTCCTAACCTTGAATTGCGACCAAGCATCTTATCCCTCTACGTGATGAACTAAATTTGTTGGCTGCCTGGTTGTTTAATATGTATCGAAGTAAAATATTTATTTATATGTACATGTAGTATATCTATTGTGTTAGGAATCAGAATACAAACAATAAATGGTATAGTATAGGGCTAACCAGTAGGGCAGCTGTGTATGAAATAAGACCTCTTTAAAAAAATCTTCTGTCGGTAATTTCATAAGATTCGTTTCATGGTTGATGGTGGTTTCATCAATTGTATATATCTGACTTTGCAGCTTCGAACTTGTACTGCTCTAAGGATTTCGTCAGATTACAAAAGTTAGTACCCTAATTTAATTCGGCGGTCTCACAACGTTCTAAAAGTAAGCAAAACAAAGAGTTGACCGCAGCGTAATTCCGGTAAAAGGTTTCGTCGGACGCGGTGTCCAGTCCGTTCTCCACTTAATGTTTATTTAAGCGAAAAACTTCAACGCTCATTACAAAGATTGGCACATGATAAAACTTAGTCCGATCTTGATAGCGGTTACTTGAGATAAACGATTATTTAAGCCTGGTCTTTTCATTTAACACCATATGCATGAGAATCAAGAGTGAACGAACCAGATATGTATTAGCATTTGTTGCGCTTGTAGAAGTGAGTTGATTTTCGGATTTGTTCTTTGCAATGTTGAGACATCATTATCATCGTTAACTTTACCTTTTTCTATAGAGTGAAGTTGGCACCGCATATTTTCTTCTCTCAATTCACTCTATCAGCTATCAGTTTATCATTCATGACTCATCTCTCTTTCATATTCTCTTCTATTCATGCACTTTTTATTGGTCTAAACTTTTAAGCAAAACTATGGGGTGTTATATGACACATAATTTTTTTTAAACCTATCAAGGATAAAAAAAAACATAAGTCTTAGTGGGCTAAAGAGTATCATATACATATATGATTTGTTCAACGCGACTTATACAGCGATTCACATTGCAATATAACATGCACGGCTTAAAACGTGTAACTTGCATACATATGTACTTGTCACATTAAAACACCTATTAAAATAAGTTGTTTACAACGGTGTCGCATAATTGTTCAGAGAAAAACGTAGTCATCATGCAACTTGTGTCTGACTCTTTAATTTTACGATCTACCTTAGTCAGAGACCGATCCCTATTCGGCGAAGTATTTAAACGAGCTAAGGCGATAATACACTCGGTAATCTCACCACCACCGGATAATATCACACATTATTTTCACATCTCATTGAGTGTGCTTGTCTTAACCAGTTTTTCGAGTCCAGCCGAAGTGTGACTTGATGGGCCGCACGATAAAATGAATGATATAGTTCGTAAATGACTTCGTTGACTAACAGTGAACTGTATCGTCATTGTCCAAGTGCTAATTATGATGTACAACCTCCGAAGATAGATGATAATAATTTAATATTAATTCGATTAAAGTCCAGTTTAATTATTTCTTAGGCGTTCTTAACCTGACAAAAGTTTGATATCTAAGTTATATTCTATACTAAACCGTAAATACATAAATGATTTAAAATAAATTCTTGAATAATCCATCAAAATGATTCTAAATAAATGTCGTGTAAGTTTATTATGCAGTCTTTGCAGGCCAAACACACCGTAACATGGAGGTCGTATTTCTTGCCCAAACGGATGCATCGTTATAGGACGTCATAAAACTCAAAATGCAATATAATTTAAATTACTTATATCTCGTAAATTTCGTGCTATAATATTTTATCGGTTATGGACCTAAACTAACAGCGTTCACCGAAGTCGTAACTGCGGGTACACGTTGGCATCCAATCCACGTTGGTTTTGATATTGAAATGTCTAAACGTATCATGGCTTCGATTCAGTTTATATTTTATGCGCTTATGGTCATTGACCTCGATATGTGTCTAACAAAGAACATACGAGCACACGTAAGATTATAAGCGGAATCTAATGAGGGCGCTCATTAAGGGCCTTTTTCATTCTGCACCATCGCTCGGTGCGGTTTTCCTGCACCATTCAAATCGCTTCAGCGGCTTACTTCCGCGGCGGACGCAGCCCCCACCCGCAGGGCTCTGCCGTTTTTGCATTTTAACACTCCGCATAATGAGGTCTTGAGGCACGTATTGTGGTGTGAAATACTTAAAATACGTGCAGAAGAGAGAAATCATTTGCAATTGTTAGGGCGCGAATGTATTTACAAATTGACGTAGCTCTCGTTACGATTGTCTTACTGAGTGGAGGTTTATTTCTTTATTTTTTCTTAAAAGTGGTATAGCATCTTTTATTTACATGAATTACTAGCTGACCCGTCAAACGTTGTTTTCCCTTAAAAAATAAATAGAAGCCGATTCTCAGACCCACTGAATACCCATATAAAATTTGGTGAAAATCGGTCAAGCCGTTTCGGAGCAGTACGGTAACTAACACTGTAACATAAACATTTTATATATTAGATATCAAAAATAGGCATTACCAATGTTTGGGTCCTATGTATTTTGTTTACACTCATAAAACGTTTGACCCAAGCTTATACATTGCAAAAAGCTTTTGTTACAAATAATGATTGGTTTGAAAAATACCGATGTTTATTTTAATTAAACCAAAAGAGTAGTAAATGTAATTTCCATGTATCGTAAACGTGCCATCAGCCGGCAGTGTTACCAGCCGCCTCTCTAAAATATGTTGCCATAAAAGCGTTTCGGACCATACCCGGATGTGTTAGGATCCGTTTATTGTCCGGCCTATCAAGTTGTCCCAAATCTGTGTTGTACCTTCATAAAATTCCTAGGCGCTCCTCTTAACACAGATTTTAACAATTAAGAAAATACTATGTGCTCGAGTTTATCGATAGCCTTATTAAAATTTAGCAACCATCACATTGTATAGCGATGTTTTGTTAAGTATGCATAAAAAAGGAAAGTTATTTAATCTATCAAGCACTCATTAGTTTTATGGGTTCGAGGAGTCGTACTCCAATATATCTAAGCAACTAAAATATACCGTAGGTCAAGAATGGTAGAACAGTATTGGATACATTAAGTTAATGAGTTTGGACACAACTCTTTGTCCGGCTGATAAAACTTGTGCTATCTTGGCGTCAACAGAGAATTAGAGACACAGGGGTTGAAGAAACTTGTAACCCATTTGTACTTGTTTATCAAGGAGATAAGTCCGAGTGTACGTTGTCGAGAAGCGACCGTCTTCACTCATTAGTTCAGTGAAGATAGCGGAACGTCGGGATCCGCCTTTAATTGCAAAACTATCCGCAGCGGATAGTGATTTACCGGCTCTTTTGTTCTTTTAATACGGTCTCGAGCTCAGGATCATTTTTATGCCGCGCTATAAGCTATAAACTACCTCTTCGCAACACACCTGGCTGAGAACGCTTTTCCCCGGCTTAAGATTTCATTGTCGCACGGGAAAAAGCATATTTTCCCTTTGAGAAAACTTGCTCTTGAGAGCTTTCCTACCTAATTCTATTATGAGACGGATAAGGAAATATTGTTGGCTACCTATTGTACCTCCCTAATAAGGCTGTAGGTGGTAACATGGGTTTCGACTTAGGGCATAAGTCGCTGTGTACAAAGAATGGAGTTATGAGGGTAGGTAGGCAAGCTGGAGAGTAAGCGCATTATTGCAAAGAGTAGCGACGCCGGTGGTGGTGCGGTGGCGACGTTTCTCGAATCTACAATGCGCCCTAAGCTCTCGGGCGGAAGTACTAGCATAAGTGCTTTGCTTCTCGAAATGAACAACGCCTTTAAGCCGTGTTTCCACTTTTTGCACTACGGAAATTACCATGTGAGAAACTTAGACGGATAAGCTTTTTCATGTTGCATAATAATCTTATTCATGAGAACTAAAATCGGGCCTGAAATAAATTCATACTGAACGTGCCAGGTTTCTAATGTTTAGTAAATTGTTCTTATATGGCGATGGCGTGATTAGATGTAGAGCGTATAATGGATTTGGCATTCATTACCGTTCTTTCAATCAGTTAATGTGAATGTTCTGGTTGACAGTTAGACCCGCCCCGCTATGCTAATGTCATTGTCTCTATGTTCGCTGGGGTCCTGGAGCATGGGACTGCCTACGCATCACAATCTCCTCCAATGAATATTAACACCGTCTGACATCCGATCTTTATCACTGCGCCTTTATTTGTATGAAATAACATTTATGATAATAATTTCCTAATACAATTAAATCAATTTAAATCAGATTTTTCCACAAATACTATACTTATATGTTCACAATGTACGAAAACGCATGCTACGTATGTCCATAAAATATTTAGAATTGGCTTCGTAATCTTAGTTGTAAAGAGCATTCGGCAATCTTCGAGTTCTAACGATCTCTATGATGGTCTACTCTGATATCGAGCTGTATCGTATTGTCACATAGTAGGTAGGCACGGACGTGACATTTTGCCCGTGCTCTGGAACTTTCTATGTGCTTATGCAACTCGTGATTGACGCTCGGCTCGATCGCGCAATGATGCCCCATCGGCAAATTCTATGGACGAAGCTTTTCCGCGTTAAAAGATCAGCCGGTTGAGACCTCACGATGTTTCTGCTTGTGTCGCATTATTCAAAGCCGCGAGCTGTGTTTTAGGTACACATTTATTCCGGTTCTTTATTATCAGCCGCATAGTCAGCCTGTGAGCTAAATTATCAAACCATAAAATTACCATATTGGACGAATTAAAGCTAGAATCACAGATAACGATTCATATTAAATGTTGTCATAAAATAGTAAATATTCAGAATCATCATCGTTAATGTAATATTTTCATATAAATTGCTCATCATGTGGTGCACTAAATCAATTTCATTAATTGCTCGAATCTCGAATTTGCCATTTTATATACACATTTATGAATTAGAAAAAGCACATATAAATTATGATGGTAAAATATTTCCATAGATCTCGACAAGTAATAGCTATGTGAATACACTTTAGATGCTAATTGAATAAATAATTTATGAGATTTATAAGGGACGACGACTTCATCTGAAAAGGTTCAATACACCTACACTTAAGCGTCGAAAAAAGTAAATAAATGACCTGCTTTAAATTAAGCCGTAAAGAGTCCCGCCCTTGTTGTAAAGGGGACGACCATAAATCGGGACCGTAGTGGGGTCATAAGCGTCCGGCGTCGGCGGTGTCGCCGCTCGTCCGTCCGACATCTCAACATGTATACGGTTATTAGCCGGTCGACTTGTAAATTTTCTACAAAACTACATCAGAGATGGTTATCTCGCGGCATGAGGGCGATAACACGACAAGGCGACGTGAAACGCCGCACGTCACCTGCCATTATAGTCCGAGCACTCCACTTTATCGATACTCACTTGCCATTTGCGACTTATTCGCAACTCGTTTGCATACAACGAGTCTCCTAGATTACATTCCATCACTATTTAATGAATAGAATGTTAATCGAATTTTCGCGTCCGAATCTAAAATGTGACAGTTACAAGATCTCAGATAATGTTGTAGATTAATATCTCTACAGTATTATAACTGCGATTGCCTAATGATACTAATAATACTGGTATTGGACCGGTTTTGAATCAACTTTACGACATACATAGATGATTGAAGGATGTTTTTATTGAGGTTTATTGTTATTCTAATGTGAAAATTGGTTTCAATCTAAATATCAAAAGAATAAAATAAATCAGTCAAAACGTTATTATCGAACTGATCTAGTTAGAAATTTGCAGATCGCTGTTTGTATAAACACCGGAAGCTGGATATAACAGTTAGTTTTAATGTAATTCCTTTTTTGTCATATTTGTGGAATACGCCCACTCGCCTCCTAATGGTAGCAATAACTGTAAATGTAATCTCATTACCGCATTGCGAAATTCTATTTCCATTTAGCACATAACGAGAATTTATTTGTTCTCCATTTTCATAAAGCATGCAGAGCTACGCCGGAGAGCTCGATACTCGCGCCTATTTGGCTGGTTGCGAGGTATGTAATTGTAAAATATTTGCATTGCGCCTATTTACACGGCGCGCGCAATCCAAGGGCCGTAAGTAATTTGGTTTCGAGTGAAGTGACTCCGGGTTGTTTAACGAGATGAGACTTATTACGTGACTAATAACTCACCTGCGTATCCGCTGTGTGTTTTGCATAATGACGAAGAGCACGCATGTGCGCTGGGTGCGCTCGGGGCTTGACAGTGCTGCGGCATTGGCTCCTTGAATTAGTGGATTAATCGCCCCGGGCCCTGAATATCGTGCATGTTTCTCAATGTTGGCCTCGAGCCGTTGCTTATTACATACACACAATTGGAAAAAAGCCCAGATTTTTTCTGAAATTTCTTTTGAAACATGATATTACTATTCAAACAGAGTACATACTATTCGCTCAAGTTTAAACTAATCAGTTTACAGGTGTAGCTTCTCTAAAGTATCTTGTGTCTGATTCAAGAAATTCTACGAATTCATCGTCGTGCTAACACAAACTGGCATACAAAGCTTCGTTTGTGCTTTGGAAGCTGCAAAGCAATATTTGCAATAGCCTGACTGGGATCGGCCTAACTTGGACGGTTGATCCGAAGACGTGTATGGATGCATAAAGCCATGCATTACGGTCACCTGACTCGGGTCTCGGCTATCTCTGGTGTGCAACGTCCTAATATTAATAGCCTTCATATTTCTCCCAACTGCGCCGAGCGACGACACGAAACTTGCTTGACGTCCGGATTAATAGTGCCCCCTACGCTTAAAGAAGATATACGAGATCGTACAGCAATGCGGGATGAGCCAGATATCTGAGGCTTGCCACGATGCCTTCAGAACTACCTCCAGGGTTTCTGATAATACAGAGAATTTGTTAATATTATTCTTATTTCCTAATACTACCACAAGTTCAAGTCACAGTTTCTTTTAACCTAAAAAGTAAATAAATAAATAAAAATAATTAAATATCAGGACACATTTGAAACACGGCTGGATAGCCCTATACTAAACCATTAATTCTAGTTTGTATTATGGTTGCTAACACAGCTGATACACTACTTATACATAATATATTCATACTTTATATAAATACATACTCGTATTTAACACTCAGACCGATAGCCAACAAACTTAGTTTAGCACAAAGATTTTGGACATGCCGGGAATCGAACCTGGAACCTTCTGATTGGCAGTCTGGTATGGTAACCGTTGCGCCAACGAGGTTGTTCTTGTTGGTTGTGGTTGTGTTGAAAGTGAAATGGGAATGCATAATATTAGCTTATATTACCGTGATGTTTTTTAAATTTAAGTTGCAACACTTAGATAACATGTATCTATAGTATGTATTACATTTTGCTCTTAAATGTAGCCTCACATTACTATAATATCTCTTCACTATTGTCAGATAAGCAATAACCCTAAATCAAACTGACTCTACATTGCAAACAACGTTAAGTCTTATAAAAAGGACAGAAAGAGCCCTAAGCTAACAATGTTGCAGTATAAAACCCCTTAAATTATGCTTAATGGGCCATGTTCTGGATCCTGGTTTTCTAAATCTTTTTTGTACGACTTAGTTTTTATGGTACTACGAGTTAAAGTTAACATTTACAAAAATGACATTAAAACTTAGAAAACTCAATTAGACACAGTGGTACGTAGCCCTTCGTGCGCGAGTCTAACTTGCAACTGGTCGGTTATTGTATAATATTTCTCCACTCCTGGAATATGACTTCCCCTAACTTTTTTTTAGATAGATAGATAGATATATAAAACCTAAAACCAAAGTACAGGAAATAATTTAAAGTAAAGAAAGGCTCACAAACAAGGGTGTGTTAAAATTGGTATCGTATATTATCGCTTATAGTGATCTCATCCAGACAAACTTTGGATAGACAGTTAAACATCTAGTTCAATCGTTTATTTACGATTGAACTCAGACGTAGTGTACAATAAAGTGATTATTTGCACTTTAACAGGATTAATACCTAAATACTTTCATAATCAGTATTACCAGCACCTGTTTCGGAAACTGCAATCTAATCTGCGTGGATATTCAGTTACAGACTATAGTATAGTCCGTGTATATGGCAAGACGCACGCGCCATTGGCCATGTTCCCAAGATAATGAATACGAGTTAATTAAGCTACATTAGGGAGAACATCGGCGCCTCCACACGACGCGAGATCCGCCCGACGATTGTATAGGAAACTGAAGTCGTTAACAAATGCGGTGTTCATTGTAATCGCATTCTTCTGAAATCTATCTGATTTTTATCTAGAATTGGCTCCTTGTTTTCAGACTCTAAAAGATAAAAAGATCTCAGACCTTAAAATTGGTCACGAGCGGTGGAAAATCTATTACCGAAATGATACAGTTAATCTGTAACGTCTTCAATTTACATTGTATTTATTCTCTTTTAAAAAAAACCTACTAGTTTTTTAATGAAAACTCTACTTCAGGATATTCATACTACTTAGTATTGCAAGCTTTGTAAAACAATATTTGTCAATCATTGCTGATGTATTTAGGTCTTCGTTGCAATTCAATCGATCTTATGGCTTCTTTGACATTATAGCGGTCCAGCTTTTATATACTTCAATGCAACTACATATATTGATTTCAAAATGAATTTACAAGTTCCTGCCAACTTTAAAAGACTAATTGGATTTGCGATTACCGTCTTTATTAGTCTTTAAAAGTGAAGCATGCTGTACTATACAGAAGCATTCGTAGCGTACACGACTCTCCCGTAGCGAAAGGTTACAATTAAAGATAACGCGGTACGAGATGTACATTTATGTATGTAGAAATAGTAGAATCAGTTATAGAGATACCGAGAAAGCTCCGGTATTCGAGTAGATAGAAATACTCTCGAATATAGAGCTATACATTCAGAGGTGCGCGTACGCTACTAGGGAGTTTTGATAAGCCTCTACGAATGCTAATGCTGCTAAATAAATTTTTATCATAGCTGCCTAGCGCGCTATCTCTACAGGCACCAAGCAACGCCTGCAATTGTGGTCGTTAGGAGCGTCTTCTGGGCTCGCCGTTTGTGGTTACAATGTTGTATTTAATTTAACTTTATCTTTTATTGCTTTCGTGAGAAGTGTGTGCGTTATTTTAGGAATACGGAGGAAATGCACATAGAAACATCATATTTCATTCTTTTTATGAAGCTTCTTGTGCGCTCATAATCTATAATCTAGTCTTCAATTATAAGAGGGTTTCGTTATAACATATCATATATTGTATGTCGTAGTGTTGTATATGTTCCACGGTTTAAGTATTCAAAGGTATAATATTAATACCTATGATAATTATAAGCATACATTACTTCCTTCATTACAGTCTTCAGCCATTCCCTATTTTCTAGCGTTTGGCATATTAACGCACAAGCGTTATAGTGGAAGGATATGGCGTTTCCAATTCGCAAGTTTGCCACTGAACATCTAAGTTAATAATAACGGTGGTTATACTTGATGGGAACGTCGATAACTGCATCGGAACCGGGCGATTTAATTATTGAGACTTATCGAGATCCAGGGGTTGCGAGCGTACACTACTGACTTTGAAATATACCATTAACAAAATTTACTGATTCGTAAATTTAATCCTCTATATGAGTTAAAAATGCATTTGTCTCGCTAAGAGTTTCAAGTACATACCCAAAGTAACAAATTGCTATAAATTGGTGTTGCTACATCTATTAAAAATCTATGCCTTAGAGAACAATAGCAATGCATTCTTTTACGTCCAAGTATGCGTTAGTAAGACAGATACATGCATATATGTATGTCTGACATATGCAGAGCATAAATATGCAGCTAACCAACGCTACATTGACGCGTTGAACACGCGTTGCCGCTCAGTTAGTAATATTGTAATGACGTATTGTTTCAGGTAAGCGGGCGGGGCAGGCGCGATGCGACCACCGATACTCTTTACAGACGATGCTGCAACGTGAGTTATGCGACTATCGACATTCAACACTTAACCGCTAATGTGAGTAACCTGCCCTTTATTTAATGTCGGCCGGAGGTTATTGAAACCTGTAAATTTCGAAATTCGAATTTATTTCGTTTAGATTTTTGCCCATCGCTTGTTTTCACAGGCGCTCGACTCGAATCGGCTCTGGCTCCCGGGAATATCCGTAGTTGAATTATGTAAGGGCGTGCTTTGATATGATAAGGCTCCGAAGCGATTGTAGCCGCTGCTCTCATTGTGTTGGCCATAATCTTGCGTATCGCGTAGGACTCGTGTCGGAATGCGAGTTTATTTTAATATTTAATAACTCCCGGGCGGGAGCCGATACGGTCTCCTCGGGATTCTCTGCTCTTTTTTCCTCTGCTATCGCTCCGCTTTTGTGTCACGCTCGTGCTCGTATTCGTTTTTCTTAATCACCCCGCTGATCAGAAACACCGGGCACAGGTTGCGATTCTGCTCGATTCTCAGTACTTAGAGAATTTTGTCTCGTGCTACCAGTATGTTTTCCCATCCCGCTAGACTGTATTCGAAACCGCTTCATCGGAATATGTGACCGCAATTTGAGAGCGGCATTCAAAATAGCGTACGAACGTGAAGACACTACAAATAAATCGTTTATCTTTTGTTCGGCTGGAAATAAATCGTAAACATAATGACGGGCTCTCGCCTAAAGCTCGGGAGTGCGCCATCAGTTTCTTAGAGCTGTTACACTTGACGCCTCGCTACATAAATTGTAGGAAAGGATCTGGCGTGCGCACGTGACGTGCAAATAAAAATACTAATTCAAGACGGGATTTATCGTCTAATTGTTTCATATTTATGAGTGGGAGTGCGCATTGTTGTGGCAGATAGCTGCAGCGCCCCGCATAAAGCAGCCGTAACGAGGCGCGCGGGCCACTCGCGCCGATGTCGTGACCCACACACACTATATTGTTGTGTATTTTTCAGGCTCACGTTATGCCACATACGTTTCACTCGCGCACGCTTCCTCGAAAAGCAATGCAGGAAGATATTTCCATTTTATGGGACTAGTGAGCTTTTTAATATTTTCAGCGGCGCGGTGTTTGCCTCAGGCGAGCATTAATTTATTAAACGAGCTTTTATCGTAATGATGGTGGCGGTCTCTAGGCTGAAACTAGGTCAGCCAAGTGATCTGAAACCGTCGAGCTCTTTAATCCCGCAAGCAGGTTCTGCGATTCTCCGCTTCTTATTATTTATTCCGAGTTATTTTTTCTCGTTATTTACGTTTAAACGACGGACTTGAAGCCTGATAGACATAACAGATAAAAGGCGTGTCCGCGAAACCACCCCAACAATTTTGGTGCTTTTTGATACCGCGCCAACGATTTATTTGCTGTCTGTCTTGTACTCCCAGGCCGTCGATACGATAGAGCACTCACTCCGATATTTTTTGTTAATGTTCAGGATTTTATTTAATGTGAAGAATTTTAATGTGGTATTAAAAGGTACTCATAGTAAGTAGCAAATTCCGCTGCTAAATCGGGTTTGTATATTAAAGTAAAATATTTCGGGAATCTCGTTTATTGGTTGCCATCCGTATGCTTGTCGATACCACCAGTGTTTAAAATTGGATCAATTGGTTAAAGGAAAGAGTTACTTGCATAATTTTATCCAGCAGTATTTTTTTATGATACGAACTTCCTTTGATATTTTACTCGGAATAAATTAATTTGCTCGGACTTTTCTTACCACGACAAATAAATTTTAATGTATGTTATATGAAGAAATCTACAACCACTTTATTACACGATGCAATACTATCAAAATTACCTGTTTCCGACTAATTTGTGTCATCTTTTAAAAGTCAATTACAATTCTTCCAATGGTTAGTACAGTATGATTACGATAATAACCTTTAATATATATAAGACATCAAAATTCTTTCTCAATCAGTTGTAAATAGCTGTGGGTTCACAACCTTGTTCTGAATGATCATCAGTGCTCACATAATATGTGCACTGTTCCTTAAATTTAAATTAAACCCCGAACTAACTTACATTTTAATATATAAACTAAACAAGAAAACAAAAAATAAAAACTTTTAATATTGTAGTAAAAATATGTATAATCAAAAAAAAAAAAACCCGCTTAAATTGTATTTGCAGTTATGTTTCCTGATTTCCTGAAATACCCAATAAAATGTTATTAGTTACTAAATTTTTTATTCATTAATTGAGCAGATATTTCTTGAAATATTAAGAAAAAATTGTCATTCAGAAATTCTCCAATATCATACTTACTGATGATAAAAGTCACACTGTATAGCAAAAGCACCGTGGGCGACTTTGGAAACTGCACGGTTGTTAACCACGTCGCCTGAAACTTGCGGACGGGTGACAAATAAATTGTACGTCAGTCTGTCTGTCAGTCAATCCGTCAAGCCACGGGCTGTGTTAACAAGATGCATTATTATAATAATTCCACACTTGTCATGCAAAGACCTGGTTACGTCTCAATGCTTGCGCACTTAGCATCTCGTCCGGCGGCTCTTATTCAATTGTTTTATAAAGTTGACTTGTCTCAGTTGTACGTAAAATCATATATTATGAAAAGTTGACGGATATATTATTTTCTATCTACTTATGAAGCTCAGTCGGATGTCGATAAAATCGTGGTTTCGATCCCCGCCAATGGGCTCGAGCTTTCGGTAAGGAAAATATCGTGAGAAAAACATACCATGGAGGCAGGATATTTTCTAGTGCTTGCATGGCTATGTTTGCAGTTACCTCGTAAGCTGTTTATTTGTTTGTTATCTCTGCTTTTAAGTTGATTGACGGTAACGGGGCAATGGCTTTTTGGTGATGTATTATAATTATCGTGAAAAAACCTACATTACATTTTAATTTAGTAAAGGAAATCGTAAGTATTTCATATAATTTCATTAGACACATTTGTAACATAATTTTTATCTTGGTATAGTCGCAATATATTTCATTAGAAGTACAATTTAAGCTACACAAAACAATATAACATTCCATGAAAATGACTGAAACTTACGTATCTTATTGATATAAGATATGGATATAGGCCAAGTGAAAGGTTTTCGTTTCAATTTTCTCACGCACCATCTGTCAAACGTTTCTGTTCTTGGATTCGAGCGATCATGAAAATATATAGCTTCATTCAAGCGATCGGTATCGAAAAAGCACATTTATCGATTTTCTTTTATATAAAAATAGACTGTCAGATTTATTATATCGTTTAGATGTGTTAGTGTTGCGTTAACCGTGATATAACCGCGAGAGGGTTCAGGATTGCTCACTAAACAAAAATTGTAAAACGTGCCGCCACATATATTAGAGTGAGGCTCTCGCGCGCCGCTGAAAATATTGGCCATGAAACGAAATGGTTGAGGGTAAGTGCGGCTGCGTTGATTTCTTATTTCGTATTCATTGTGCGTGGTAACGGATCACACCCGCTGAGCCGCGATGTCTCCGCGAGAGAACGCCCTAATGGAGCTTTATAAAGGAGTCTCTTCTCTTTGATGTATGCCCTCTTCGCGGATCTTTCGCGACTTCAGTTTATCGCTTGTAAAGATAAAATACACAAATACGTAAAGTGTCTTAAATAATGCTGCAAACGTCGTGACTGCGGCACATTTTATGTTGAAACAAAAGCTTAATTTTTATTCCGCGTCGATGCTATACCATTTTTCTTCAGGACGGGCCTTGAAAATGTGTTACTGTGGAACACGATTACATAGCGCGTAAATCACATTGGCAGCGTTGGCCTGTCGTATATCTTCATAAAGGCGGGTTAATTTGGCGACTGCACCGATAACGCGACACGCACAAAAGCGAATATTTATGTCCCTCGCACATCTTGTTCACTGCGCGAGCGCATGACATTATTTGTTGAATTAAGTCCTCTCGCAGAACGACTAAATCTTGATGTTTATGTTTTCAAACGCGCTTTAATATAATTTGATTTGGTTAGGATGCTCATAGATATCAACAACCACGAATATGACTTCAGAAATTACCCATTAATACTCCTTGTTAAGTTAATAAGTCCAGCTTATTTGATTTCCTCATCTAATTCATAGGGTCGAATAAATAAAGTCTGCTTAACAATGGACGATCAAATCACTGCTTACCATGCAATTGCCTCGTCATGCAACCACTCGTTTAATATATTCAATGAGTCACTTATTGGAGCCGCCGTCGCTCGCGATGCACTATATCAAAATCACTATTATGCTAATTCAATTGCATTCTCTTAGATTTGGCGTAACGAAGCTGTTGAATGTGCATCACTGTTGGTATTCGCCCACTCGCCGCCTTACGCCGCGTGGGTAGACAACACGAAAGTGTTAGCATTGTATAATTTTTGTAACATTTATTTGTTTGGGAAAACTGTATTTAAGGACTGGCAATGAGGAGTAGTGTGGCAACACACTAGTTACCGGCGAGGGAATAGGAATATAAGTGATTTGTGACAATTGTTCTGAGAAATAAATTAATTGATAATTTTGAGAAAAGTGTATTCGTTATTAAATCAGAAGTGGTGGATAAAGGATCCACAAAAGAAAAGGAAAGTGCCGACATTTGGTATGTACAATTTCATTCCTACCTAAGTATAACCTATCGCAAAACTGTGATGGGAAGATTTATATTTTTATTAACACTATGATGCATCTATATATAAAAAAAAACGCATTAAAACACATTATTACATTAAAATACTAGTGGTGAAATATTTACAAGTAGATATATATATTTTTTTAAATACATGAAGTGGGTACCTATCATGAAAACATCTAACGATAAGCGTTGGTATTCCCCACCATATCTATTGAAAACGATGTGCAGTGACGCCTGTCATATAAATGCAATTGTATAGGATCACCAAGAAGTAGAATAAAGGTATTACTTCATGTTTACTTAACGGTATTAGCACAGTACAAATAGCACAATACATTATTATGTCTGTATTGAATGTACCTTGAACTTCAGTAAGCAACACATATTAACTATTCCCATACTAAATTCAGTAATATAATAACCATTGCGATCATATTCATGAAAATGAAACAAAAGTCATAAACAAATACAAAGTATTTGTTCAATGTGCAAAAACCAATTAAAGTGACTTCAAATAACAATTTTGTTCAACCATTCTGCTCTGACAAATTTAAGTTTAAGTAAATTTTAGTTTAACAGGTTGAATTGTGGCTTATTTTGTTTAATTAAATAACACTTAAGCTCATGATAATAAAGCTTGCGAACAAATAAACCATACACATACTGATCAATATGCAGTCAGGTAGGTTTGATACCTAACTAATAACACTAATGTGATACCTATATCATAGCAAACATTTATGTCCTCATTGGTTGCCATGCTGGACTGCAACTAGAGGACGCCGGGTTCGACCCCCGGCACGGCCAACACTTTTGTGACGAACTGAATTTGTTGGCTGCCAGTCTGGATGTTGAATATGTATCAATGTAAAGTGTTTTATATGTACATATGCATATCATGTTGTGTGTTTTAGCAACCACAACATGGACTAGAAATGGTTTAGTATGGGGCTGACCAACAGTGTGTGAAATGTGTCCTAATATTTACATATTATAATGTGATAATAGTTTTCTATGGATTTTTTTTACAACTGTAGACAGGAATGTATGCACATTTGCAGTCTGTAAATTACAGATAGTCTGCCTCTAATTGCAAATGCTATTATTAAACTTGCTCACAAATTAGAAAAAGTAACTAACTATTTTAGTTGTGGATAAGTTGTGACATAAAATAGAATGTAGCACAATATTATGGTACATGAATGAAAAACATGCAGGAGTGCAGATGAGGCTGATATCTGTTATAAAGTTATAATACTACATTAATATGAGTAATTAACTACATCTGGCTCATGGTAAAAACAAAAAGTATATATATATTCTAGTTGTTTTGCCTCACTAAGGAGTGAAAAATAGATAGTAGCCGATTCTCAGATCTACTCAATATGCATATAAAATTTGGTAAAAATCGGTCAAGCTGTTTCGGAGGAGTACGGTAACTAACATTGTGACATGGAAATTTTATATATAAGATACAATAGGCACTTAAATAGAAAATGTATAGGTCTATTGAAGTTTAAAAGAAATATGTCTCTATGGAAATGTTTTTTAATATTACAATCTGAGTATATTGTGACCATTATTCCTGTGCTACTATTACCTATAAACATCCCAAATACTGCATGCTCCTATCTTGTTATTTGATAACATGATATTGTAGCATTGATATTGTATTTCATACCAAATACACAGATTGATTGCTTTCCATTCATACATAAATCCCGATGGTAAATTTGGTTAATACAATTACTTTTTTTTCCTCCCTTCCTCATCCTATTGGTATCACTAACTAATACATTTTTGGTAATTAAATATACTTTGAACATAGAATAAATAAATACTTTATACATTTCTATAAAGTATCACCATGTCAGACCCTTCTGTCGGGACATATACTCCGGAACCAACGGAGGAGATGACTAGGAAAAGGAAACATTCACCATCCCCTGGTCGCAGTGAAGATCGTGGTCGGTCGAGGCGACACAAATACCGACGTAATCACTCACGAACTCGGAGTCCAGTACCAAGAAGACAAAAGAAGCGTATGAGTAGAAGCCGTTACCGATCGGAGAAGATACGTCACCGTGATAGAAGACACAAGTCCAAAATAAGTACTAGCTCTATATCCACATCTCCGAGTAGCGTTACCAGCTCGACCAGTACGAGTTCGACGAGTACGCGCAGTTCCAGATCCAGAACAAAGCAAGCTAGTTCGAAGCGCCGACGCCGAAACACTCACCGGAGCAATCGCGATCAGTCAGACTACAGAGTGATGGAACGTTTCATCGAAGCTATAAGTTCACATGGACAGAACACATTTGTAGGTGCTCAAGACGTCATACCTACTTTCGACCCTAGTCAGAGGAATCAGTCAACCAGAGCGTGGCTTAAGAAGGTGAATGAAACAGCATCAATATATAAATGGAATGACAAACAAACCATCTTCCATGCGTTACCAAAATTGACTGGATTGGCTCGCCAGTGGTACGAAGGTCTATCTTCTGTAAAATATACCTGGAAAGAATGGCAAAGAAAGATGCTAGCAAGTTTTCCTGATAATCGCAATTATGCTGACAAGTTATCCGAAATGCTGTTAAGGCGAAGCCGCAGAGAGGAGACTTTAGAGGAGTACTTTTATGAAAAGGCAAAATTAGTAAGCCATTGCAACATTAAAGGGAAAGAAGCTGTAGATTGTATTATACACGGCATATTTGATCACAATATTAAACTGAATGCACAAGGGGCAGGCTTCAAGTCTCCTAATAAATTGTTAAGATATTTACGCAGTATATCAACAAAGATAACGAACAGAGACGGTAGGAAAACCGTACCGATTGTAAGACCTAATGTACCTATATCAAAAAATATGAATTATCATAAGAACAAACAAACCAACGCTACACCTATTGTTTGTTATAACTGCTCCGAGCTGGGTCACACTGCGCCTAAATGTCGCAAGGAAGCACACAAATGTAGCAAGTGCTCCCGTTTAGGACATCTCCCCGAATATTGCAAAAGAAACACAAACGACACTGTCAAACCAACATCAAGTACAGGCAACGTCGGTGAAACAACGAATAGGATTCAACGCATTATAACTGAAGATGAAACAGAAAATAACATATACAACAAAATAATTAGGGTCAATGATGTAACACATTCGGCATTTGTAGATTTTGGTAGTCAGTGCACTATAATAAAGAAAAGCGTTGTGGACAAATTAGGCCTGTCAATAGATCATAAAGAAGTTCCGCTGTTGAAGGGTTTCGCGTCAGGTACTCTGACACCACATGGAAAGGTAACCATAGATCTGAAAATAGATTTTGTCGAAACTACCATTGAAGCTTACGTCGTACCTGATGAATACCTAAGTACAGATTTACTAATTGGTCAGGATGTCACCGAACTACCCAAGGTTTCGGCATATAAAACAAAATCTAGCTTAGTGCTATACTTGGATGACTCAACATTGGATAAAGTTAAAGTATACTTAGCTGAGGATGTGACTGTCCACAACATACAAATTGTTAAAATAGTGTTGTGTGATGAAAGCTTTTCAGGACATATCTATATACCAGGAAATGCATCACTTAAAGACGGTGAAGGAATCGCTACATTGCCAGGATCCTATCGCATTGAGAGCGGCATGGGTCACATACCGGTCCTGAGCTTAGAACAGGGTGAAGTTACTCTGAAGAAGAACAGATTATTAACACGAGCTCGACTTCTACCCGCGATCGCTGAAGCCAAAACTTTGGAGCCTCCTACTGAGTTTCAGGTAAAAACTATAACTTTGCAGGAGCCTAAAACAATTAATATACATAACGAACCAATAACCATTGATATGCTAAATATAGGGAGTGATTTGACACATGAGCAGACCCAGCAGTTACTAGAACTAATTAATGAATTCCGGGATTGTTTCGCACTAAACCTTAATGAGTTAGGTACAACGCACATTACGGAAATGCATATTCAACTACACGATACTACGCCGGTTTCATACAAACCATATAGACTGCCTTATAGTGAAAGAATAGTTGTACGCGATTTGATTAAAGAACTCTTAGATACTAAAATAATTCAAGAATCCAATTCATCATATGCAAGTCCTATAGTGTTAGTCAAGAAGAAAAATGGTGATTATCGCCTGTGTATTGATTATAGGGCTCTGAACAAAAAAACGGTTAAGGATTCTTACCCGATGCCGATTATCGACGACCAACTAGACCGCCTAAGTGGAAAGTCATATTTTACAAGCTTGGATCTTAAATCCGGATATTACCAAATACCGATGGCAGAAGGATCTAAGAACCTAACAGCTTTTGTCACCCCAGACGGGCATTACGAGTATACTCGTATGCCTTTCGGCTTGGTGAATGCCCCAGCTGTATTTCAGCATATGATCAATAAGGCCCTTGGTAAAAATAGATACAATCTAGCGCTGCCATATATGGATGATTTGCTATCGCCAGCAGCCTCTGTGGATGAAGGGCTTCAGAATCTCCGACAGATTATGGTTTCATTACGGGATGCCAAGCTCACTCTGAATATTTCAAAATGTCATTTCTTTGAAAAAAAACTGGATTACCTAGGGTACGAGCTGTCCGAGGACGGGCTTCGCCCTGGATCTAAAAAGACAGAAGCCGTAGCATCGTTTCCGACCCCGAAGACCGTACATCATGTCAGACAGTTTGTGGGACTAGCAAGTTTCTTTCGTAGATTCATACCGGGGTTTGCAAGCATCGCGAAGTCACTCACTAGACTCACGAAATCTAATACACAGTGGGTTTGGGGCCAAGAAGAAGACTTAGCCTTCCGCACAATTAAATCAAAATTAATAGAGAGGCCAATATTAGCTTTATATAACCCAACGTATCTCACGGAGGTTCACTGTGATGCAAGTAAGCTGGGAGTTGGTGGTATACTCCTACAAAAGCCTGATGACAAATCGCCGCTAAGACCAGTAGCATATTTCAGTAAACAAACGACGAAAGAAGAAGAACACCTACATTCATACGAACTCGAAACACTTGCCGTCGTACAGTCGTTGAAGAAGTTCCGTACATATCTCATCGGCATAGCTTTCAAAGTATACACCGACTGCAACGCACTAAGAACTACATTGACTAAAAGAGATCTAGTCCCAAGGATTGCCCGATGGTGGCTGTTGTTGCAAGAATATAATTTCAGCATTGAATACAGGCCGGGAGACAGTATGCGACACGTGGATGCTCTAAGCCGCAATCCTATCCCAGACTCTGATCGCACTGAATCAGATGACATGCGTGCTTTCGAGATAATGAACTTAACGACCGTTGACTGGCTACAGTCAGTGCAAATATCAGATCCTAAACTTAAACTGATAAAAACAATGCTGCAAACTGAGAGTAAGGAAATTAAGGATATAATAAATAACTATAAAATAAAAGAAGACAAATTATATAGGAAGGTTGGCAATAGCTTGAAGTGGGTTGTACCCAATAGTGCTCGATGGCGTGTGTGTCAGTTAAATCACGACGAGGCAGGACACTTTGCTGCAGATAAAACGTTGGACAAAATAAAACAAGATTATTGGTTTCCAAAGATGAATCGGTTTGTACGAAAGTATGTTGCGGCATGCTTAAATTGCGCATATAATAAGTCTTCAACCTCTAAAAGAAGTGGTTTTCTTCACCCTATCCCTAAAGGAAACATCCCGTTTCAAACACTGCACATGGACCATTTAGGTCCGTTTGTAAGAAGTAAAACAGGAAATTCGTATATACTAGGCATAATCGATGGGTTCAGTAAATTTATATTTATAAAAGCGGTGAAGAATCTAAAAAGCAAGACGACTGTCAAAGTCTTATCAGACATTTTCAGCATAATAGGCTCTCCAAAAGTAATCGTCTCTGATAGGGGAACCAGCTTCACGTCGTCAACCTTCGCGACATACGCCAAGTCGATCGGCGTCAAGCATGTCTTAAATGCGGTAGCTACACCTCGAGCTAATGGACAGATAGAACGTTATAATAGGACGATACTAGAATCAATTGCTGCGTCGAACCATGGCTGCGATGAACGATGTTGGGACGAGCATCTAAACAAAGTACAGTGGAGTCTCAATAACACTCAAAACAGAGCCACTGGTCTGTCCCCATCAGAAATCGTTTTCGGCCGAAGAACAGTGAACCCTAGTGAGGGTCCTATATTAAACGCAATCCGAGACGATGCTAGCGACCTCGAGCCTCGAACTTCGGGAGAAGTGAATGCCACAGAACCACTTTCTCAGGCTTCTAGCTTAGACGAAGGCGAGATAAATCCACGCTGCATGGAGGTCCTAGACTCTTCACAAAAATCAGCTCGGGAATTAGCCGAGAAAAACATAGAGAGGAATCAGGCAGCGATGAAGCATAATTATGACAGTACCAGGGCACCAACTAAATTCTTCAAACTTGGTGACCTTGTAATGATACCTAATTATATAGCCCCGGCTACTGGCAAAAGCAAGAAGCTGCTACCGAAGTTTAGAGGACCATTTCGGATAAGCGGCGTTCTTAATAATGATAGGTACGAAGTCTCGAGCATTGATGGCCATGCGAAACGGAAGTACAAAAGCGTATATCCGGCAGATGCCCTAAAGAAATGGATAACAGTCAGTGCATCTGATATGGAGGAAGATATCGACAATAGCGATGGGAGTAATGTCAATGATGATCTTTCTGATGACTGACTTATCGAGTCCCGCTTAACATTCCTAATCCTAATTTATGCTATTACTACGTATGTGTATGTCTATATTCCACTCTATTGTCCTTTCTGTATATATGTATCATGAACAAAAAAAAGCCCCTCCTCGATAGGAAATGTTTCAGGTCAGCAGCAATGCCAGGTTATCCTAAAACTATGGCTGTAAGTTACGTCTGAAACATTATGGGAATAACCAATATGTGAGTATAGCTACTTTATCTATAGGTGAGACATGCCACATACTGTGGTGATCACTGTAATTCATTTTGTGAGACATGCCACATACTGTGGTGATCACTGTAACTCATCCTGTGAGACATGCCACATACTGTGGTGATCACTGTAACTCATCCTGTGAGACATGCCACATACTGTGGTGATCACTGTAATTCATCCTGTGAGACATGCCACATACTGTGGTGATCACTATAATTCATCCTGTGAGACATGCCACATACTGTGGTGATCACTGTAATTCATCCTGTGAGACATGCCACATACTGTGGTGATCACTGTAATTCATCCTGTGAGACATGCCACATACTGTGGTGATCACTGTAATTCATCCCGTGAGACATGCCACATACTGTGGTGATCACTGTAATTCATCCTGTGAGACATACCATATATTGTGGTGATCACTGTAATTCATTCTGTGAGACATGCCATATATTGTGTCGGTCAATATATTTCACTATGACAGCAAGATAATATTCTATATGATCATGATTACTATGCACTTTGCATAGATATCATATATTAATGTGCTATTTTCTCTGCAGGCATCCCGACTTCACCAGACACAACTCTCCAGCCAGGAAGATAGGATAACTAAAACGATTAATTTCTGTATCATTCTGAACTAATGAATAAGATAACTCAATGGCAGTTAAAATATTTAATAGGCTACCAGAAAAGTTAAAAGCAATAGAAAAAGACAGTATTTTTGAAAACAAATTAAAACTTTTATTGTTACATAAATGCTATTACTGTATTGACGAATTTCTAAACGATAAGGATTTATTTTTTGCATGCAAATAAACCGGCTCACTCCTCTTGTGTTGCGATACCCGAACAGGGTCCGTTATGAGATACCTACCTTTTAAATGTATAACATCTTAATTATGCCATAACGAAGCAATGTATTTGACTTTGACTTTGAAAGATTTCATTGAATTAATAAAATCACTCTCTGTATACTTAATTAATAAGATCACTTTCTGTATACTATAATATAATTTTTTTTTAATTTTGATTTGTTATTGTATAATGATATTAAAATTGTTAAATTTTGTTTTCAGCATTATGCAATAGTTGATTCATTATGTTGTATAGAGACACACAAACTATCGAATGGCCGGATCGGAATAGGGACATTCCTTTTAATAGGATGGCCGACTGTTAGCATTGTATAATTTTTGTAACATTTATTTGTTTGGGAAAACTGTATTTAAGGACTGGCAATGAGGAGTAGTGTGGCAACACACTAGTTACCGGCGAGGGAATAGGAATATAAGTGATTTGTGACAATTGTTCTGAGAAATAAATTAATTGATAATTTTGAGAAAAGTGTATTCGTTATTAAAAGTATTTCTCAAATATATATCTCCACCCTTTCATGTAATCTCCTTTTTACAACCCAATTTCTTCGTTTGTTTTAAATTTCGAAAATACGTTTCATAAAATATATTTTATGCCTACACATTTCAATTTAAAGCTATTGCAAGGGCCGCTATTTGATTTTTTTCATTTAGGTTAATTGCTGGCGACCCGTGCAATATATTTTCTTTAATTTAAAAATTAACTTGACCATGTGTCGCGATATACAACCCTTCACGACCGGGGATCGCATTTAGCTAGTATTAAAGAGCGGCCGGCTACGGGTAAATGCCTAACCCGCGCTTAATTTCTGCACCGGCTCGCAATTTTTTCACAAAATGCCCGAAGTTTATTAAAGCAAATATTAACGTGTGCGCGCCATCATTTTATGTAGCAGTGTTAGCGCGATGTTGATATTTTATTTACTTTATCGTGGACGGAGGCACGGGGCCACTGTTTTAATAATGAACCTCCACTCTTTCGGAGATTTTGTCGGGTCAGTAATTAAACACATCTGCTACACTTGCAATTCTATCTCTGCTCTCGCTCTCTGTATTTTCATATTTTCAGTTGAACATTTCAGACTCATTTTTGTTTGAATCCCGGGACCTTTCGCTCGGTTATGTATGTAAGTTGGCAGTTTGTTTTAATGGTAATTGTATTCTGTCGCGGCATGCGAAGATTATGCAAATAAATCCTTGTTGAGCCCTACAGATGCTTGTAATTAGTAACCGCTGCGGTATAAAGCAAAAGTGGAATCAATTACAAACGAATATGAAATTTTAATTGACTCAATTTAATTTTACTACTTTTTTCTTGCAACGTAAATTATCCTGGACGTCTGTCGCGATAGTCTTTTAATCTTTACTCTTTATTTTTTGTTTACCTTTCGAAAGCATTATGACACCCATTTTAGTTCTTCTTTTTCGTTTCATAAATTCCCTCGTTACACTTTTAATACTGTTTTCACACCGGTGCTGTTTCCTTGCAGCACAATCACGTTGAATTGTGCTGCAAGGAAACAGCACCGGTGTGAATGCGTTTGTTTACGCCTGCGTAGGCGTCATTATACAATATTCTCGTCCATTGTGGATTGTTCCCCAACAATTCGTTTCGAATCCCAGTTCCTCGAGCACTGGTCACAATCACATTTTTACACGACACCGTACATATTAACAGCGTCTTTTAATAACAAACTCTGCCGCTGTTAATTGCATTGCACAGTCGTTATTCAGCCGTATTCAAATGTTTCTAGTTTATACAGGATTTATGTGTTTTCTAGTGGGTTATTTGCGGTGGTCCTCGGGGATCCGTGTCTACGTTCCCGCAGGCTGTGCGACTCTTAATAACTGTAATTAACTACGAGTCATTCAATTTGCCGATACAACTAGTGATGCGGTACTGGTTTCGGAATAAAAAATCTTTTAAATAAATGTATACTGTGTGGGCTCAGGAAAATCTACGCAAAAAGGCTTAACTGCGGATACCAGTCTGCCGCTACTACTACTACATACAGTCTTGAATAAAAAGAAAAATATCATACTATCGCTCTTCAAATTCCGTTATAATCGTAACACAAATGACACGAGTACTAGACATCTTTTGCTAATACTCTGAACGCTAAGGCGCGCTACCACAGTAGCGTATTACTCGTACGTATTAAGTGTGCTAAGTTGGATATCACTAACTTGGAATACTTGTTGAGTATATTAACAGTACTCTTACACAATAAATGTAGCTTAATTAAAAGTGATTTCATACAACCGTCCGATTTTATACCAATAATTAATGTATACTAGCTTATCCACTTACACCATCGCCTATAAATGTACGTAAAAAACATCACTTGATTTCAATGGATTGTCGCACAACTCTTTGCTTTCTGTAATATCGATATTTAGCAGTCAGTTTCACATGTCTCCTCCCTACGGTTCCTACGGTGTGAATTATCTGATTTGTTAATCGCACTTACACCATCGCCTATAAATGTACGTAAAAAACATCACTTGATTTCAATGGATTGTCGCACAACTCTTTGCTTTCTGTAATATCGATATTTAGCAGTCAGTTTCACATGTCTCCTCCCTACGGTTCCTACGGTGTGAATTATCTGATTTGTTAATCTATACGTAATAACATTTTTAAATCCAATAAAATAACTACAGTTCGTTACTTCTTCGTTTTCTTCGTTACTGAATTAAATAAATAATAAGGTTGCGTGACAGCCAACGACTTTTCATGTTGAGCAAAAATTGCTCGACATGTGAAAAACAAAAAGTTTTAGCAGTATCGATTATAATAATTAATAATCGTTTGGCGCTTCTCTTTAAAAGCTTTTTTATTGCCATGATTGGGATCTGCCCCGCGAATATTTTAGCAAATTGCTTAATTTTCTTTGTACGGGGGCGTTTATTGCTTAATTTATTTAATTGCAGAAATGACTCAGTCGCAGGTATTCGATTGATAAGATACTGTTATTTTTGGATAATGAATGAAAACCGTTTTTATAATATAAATAACTCGATTGTCGTTATAAAGGTACAAAATTATAATTGCTCTTTATCTACTGAAAGTCACAAAGTTCCTCGGAACCATTTCAGTAGATTGTTCTTAGTACTCGTAGGTACATTCGTGAGAGCGGTAGAGTTTTCACCGCGTGACATTGCGGTCTTCAGGCTGGCGCGGGCTCCGCACAAACTCCTCCTAATGGAGCGTAATCAAGCACCCGCCTTTCATCCAATCTCGTTAGCGAACCAAATTGACTTTCTTATTGCGCGCAGTTTCTACGCCATCGAACTTTATAAACTCTTAATCCCGCGTTATAGTTGCAGCCGCGCCGCGTTAAAAGCCGTAACAACTGCATTTGCCTCTAAACAAACACCGCGTAAGTGTATTATCTCGCTCACTGTGCGCTACCCGTACTCATTGGAATGAGTTGCACTACTTAGTGAGCGCAGTGTGCTTCCAGTAAAGTGGTTTCCCGGCGCGTAGATGCTTTCCTACGAAAGCCAGTTTGTCGTGTATCCTTCATTAAGTGAATAATAACATTAGCGCAAATTGACAACTAATACACTTGATACAGTATACAATCTAAAATTACGAGTAGTTTAGACTTCTTTATGCCAGGGGGTTAAATTAAAAAACTTAAACTGTATTTGAAGGGAAAAAGACCCGCTAGTATTCGTTATTGGTGTTTTACTAACAAACCTTTATATTTACGTTAACCAACGATAAAGAACGAGGATTGTACTATGAATTACTGCATAGTATGATAATTGCTATGCCAAGAAAGCCTGCTATCACAACAATTCACACATACATCTGTTAAATCCTCGTATTATATCATATTTACGAGTATTGCAGGTAATATTGAAATGAAATGCAGCAAGCATATGTTAAGTAGAGTCGAATGCACTTGTGTCGAGCATGAATACAAGCAGGTCGTGAGATTGACGCGTAGTCCGCGCGCGCTAACATCTAATGTCAACCACGCTCGGCTCCGCCGGTGGTCACCCTTCATACCCATTGCGCTCCATTAACATTATTAATACTCGTGCTCGTTCTGTCCACAATTAAAACCTCTCATTACACAGAACCGACTCGAAACAAATAATCAAAATTAATTGCAAAATTGACCGTTATTATGTCCAATCTCATTCGCCAATTCAATTTAGAAAATTCATTAAATATAGTGTATAATAATATATTTTTACGTCGTTTTACAAGCTGCAGTCATAAACAGTTTTATGGCGGGTCTAACAAGTGACTCGCCCGCAAATTGAAACTAACCGCAGGCTCATTTAATTCGTCGTCACGCAATCTCAACAGTCTCATTATTAGCAGATTATCTGAGGAGGCTGAGCCTCGACTCCTTTTACAGTTACAATGTTTGCATCTCTGATAAATATTTCTCGTATTCATAATTTTGTGATAAGGTCGCTAAAGATTGTTTTAGTGCTTCCTCGTAGGTAAGGTATAGGATGTCGCGGCGGATAAGCGATGTCTAGTTAGTATTCGCGCGAATCACTGAATTATGGGTATTGTAAAGAGCTGAGTGGGACACCCGCTGGGACCACCCGCGACCGCGCCGCTCCGTGAAACGGACACTTGCTCGCCGCCGACTGCTTTTGTTAACAATACTGCAAGAAGCCTTCAATATTTATTAGTATTTTATGTACTTACGGCCTATTCTAGCCAACTTGTATGCAATATTTCTCTCAGTATACAGTCGAATAATAATAAAAAATACAAAAGTTTAGAGATTTGTTTTGAGCAAAAGTTATCTTGACCTTGTGTGAGGACCATGACGTTGTAAAGCTTAGTTCCAAACATCGCAAAATACTAATTAATAACATGAATAATAATATAGAATTTCATAAGTATCTCATTGCATATGTTAAATACGTATTTCATATTCACATCGCTCTTTAGCGCTAAGTGGGCTCGGTCGCTGTATTATTCAAGAGTGCGGTCACTTCAAATATGTTACAAAATAGTATACAACAAAACAGAATGTTCAGCTCGAACAGAACGCAACTCAAACATCACTTTGCAGATACGCCACGTAATGTTGTCTCGATGTTGTTAATGGGGGCGTGCTCATGCCTGTATCGACATATGAGCTTTTACTTTATTATGCAAATTGAAACTTGATACGCTCTCAAAGTTTGCGAGTACCCGCTTAAGTGAGTGTCGATGTCGTAAGAATAATGCGACCTCAAGCTCTTAATTGACGCATTTAAACGAAAGGTTATGTGAGCGGATGGCGTTACAGTAACGACGTGTTGAGAGCTTCAATTTAGGAATGTGAAAGTGCAAATTAAAAGAGTCGCTCGTGATGTAAATGTGCGACAGGCTTAGAAATATATTACTTCGCTGTCGTGTCTGCTGCGAAATGAGGATGTTGAAAATGCAAATGAAAAATATTTATTTACTAACTTATTTCTAGATTACATATTCGCTTGTGACTACTTAACTAGGCAAGGCTTGAATCTAAGTATTCCAATTCAACCTGTTTGCATTTTAAAATAAACTTAACCTCTAACAAGACAGTAAAACAAATAAAACATATTACAAATAAAACAATGAATACGAACACATTACAAACTAAGACTTATCTAATAATTTTAAAAAGATTTTCTGTTGCTACATAAGACAGTGTTATTAACCAAGACTGTATTAATACTTTGGCATCCAGCATTTTTTTATTTCTAAGGTTACAAGCTTTGATCACGTTACTGTATACGAAGGCATTAATAAAGTCACCAAACCGTTAATGTTATTACCTCACAATATATTATAGTTATTTCATAATTATAACGAGGCGGTTTTCTTAAAAGAATGAATAACAAGAGCAGACTGTCATTAATTATTATATAGATACGTAAAGTATAACAGTTGTGCGCTTGCCTCTGGTACCCGTTACCAGACTCAGTAAATTTTGGAATGTTCTTTTAAATATTTTTCATTTTGTGAGTCCATATGGCGAGTAAGCGAGACGTATCAAAAGCCGCCATCAGCCGCTCGCAATCGTCAGCGATTTGTCATTGCGCGCGCAAATGCAGGTGCGTTGGCGCGTATTTATTACGTCACAGTGAAAAATGTCCCGTGCACACCGCGACAGGACAAACGAGCGGCCACCGGGAGTACGCACGCCGGTTTGACATATTCCTGCCTAATGAGACCTCGCCGCCGCCCTAATGAGAAAGAATATCCACTATTCGCTTGTCCCCACCTAATTAACTGGCTAGATTTCTTGAATGCGCTCGTCTGTTAGAACCTTAATCGAGGCTTATTAGACCAATATCTATGACCAAACAGCTCTACATACGCCGGCCGTTTAATTTTCACATAAATATTGCCTATTTATTTCTCTAAGCTACTGCACATGCACAAGTGGCGTGAACAGTCCGGTATCCTTGTTATTTTATTGAATGACAAGAATTGCCCCGTCATATCCGCCTAGAGGAATTAGAACAGGGGCCATGTTTGAAATTGAATCATTAATAGTTACGGTATAACGGTTTTTATAACATAAAAAGCTATAAAACTCCAACTGGTCCGCTTTCAACTAAATAAACTGCAAAAGTAAAAACTAATAACACGTACCAGGGAAAAAATAGTGGCCCAAAAAAGTCGAGAGCCTTTATAGACACAACCGAATAATTTAATTTCCTACACAAAACCGAAAGTTCTTTTCAAGCCATATAATGATACACGCATATGGCGTCTATTCAACACTCGCGAGCCCATAATTGTTTTTTTGACATGAAAATAAACTCGGCATCAAGAACTTGTTAAGTGAAATATATTTATATTTATTTTTAAACTTGTTAACATTGTAGTTGTATGTATATGTACATACATGTATGGCTTGGATAGTTAATGTATGAACGACGACCTCGTTGGCGTAAAGGTTACCATGCCTGTCTGCTAATCAGAAGGTTCCGGGTTCGATTCCCGGCCCGGTCAACATCTTTGTGCTTAACTAATTTGTTGGCTGTGGGTCTGGGTGTTAAATATGTATTTATATATAATATGTATGAATGTATGTATATGTAATATATCAGTTGTGTTAGCAACCATAATACGAGCTAGAAATGGTTCAGTATGGGGCTAACAGGCCGTGTGTGAATGTGTCCTAATATTTATTTATTTATTTAGTTGTATGTACATACATGTATGGCTTGGATAGTTAATGCATGAACCAAAATGTAGGGTTATAAGTTTGTCATGTTGCAAAGAATGTACGCAACAATATATACCATGTGGGGATCGTAAAGTTGGCAGCGCGAGATTGCGGGCGTATATCGTGGCTCCACCACTGCCGCCGGAAAATGACGGGTTACTGGCTCGATATAGTACACGCTGTAAAATTTTGACAAACACTGGACCACCTGCTGGTAAACATTGTAATCTATGGCGTCTTTGTATATAATAAAATGATTTAATTAGTAGACTTTTAAACTTATCTTGAATGCCTGCTAAGTCTAGTAAACAAAAAATATTATTATACCTACGAGGGTGAATCAAAAAATTCTTGGAATCAATATAAAAAAATGCAAAGATTTAAATAATAATATTTTATTTTTCTACATAATCTCCCTTCAATGCAATTCATTTAGAATAACGCGTTTCTACCTTCCTTATTCCTTGTGAAAAAAAAAAAATTCTCGACTCTCGAAAAAGTCCTCTACGGCAGCTATAACCGCGTCATTATCGTGAAATTTTGTTCCACGAATTTCCTCTTTTAATTTTGGAAATAAGTGAAAATCACTTGGGGCTAAGTCCGGAGAATATGGTGGGTGGTCAAGGAGATTGAAGCCAGCACAGCGGATTGCGTTGAGCGCAACTTCCGATCGATGAGCAGGAGCGTTATCTTGAAGGAACAAGACGCCCAACGACAGTTTTCCACGACGTTTTTCTCGTTTTAATCGCTTCACGCACTTTCGGGATTAAATTTGCATAATAGGGTCCAGTAATCGTCTGGCTTTTTGGCATGTAATCAATAAAAAGGATTCCTTCACTATCCCAGAACACAGAGGCCATAACTTTGCCAGCGGTAGGAGCAACTCGAAATTTCTTAATGGATGGATAGGATGGTCGTTTCCAAGACATGCTTTGTCTTTTAGTTTCAGGATCAAAATGGTGGACCCACGTTTCATCCATGATGACAAGACGACGGCAAAAATTATCCGAATCACGCTGGAACATTTCGAGATTACGCTTGGAAATTTCCAAACGTCGCTTTTTGTTTTCGTCGGTTAACATTCGTGGCACCCATCTTGCAGACACTTTTTTGAACCCCAGTGAATCAATGAAAATGGATTGAACGCTACCAAAAGATATCTTTAGGATCTCAGCTATATGTTTTATAGTCATTCTTCTGTCTTCCAAAACCAGATTCTCAACCTTTTTGACATTTTCTTCTGTAACGGAGGTTGAAGGCCGCCCAGAACGCGGGTCAACTTTACAGCTTGATCTACCTCTTTTAAATTCAGCCACCCAGTACGCAACCGTAGAATAGGGTACAGCATCACCCCCTAATGTCTGCTGAATGTCCAAAAAAATTTCCTTTATAGACATTTTTTTCAAACTGAGATATTTTATCACCGCACGTAACTCACTTTTATCCATAATTTTAACTTTTTAGCATCTCGTTGCACAAAAAAATTTATTACATGCGAACGAACTGACAAAAACAAGTGACAGTCTGCATAAATATAGTGTGATAGACACTCTTTAATTTGAATATCGAACTTGATCCAAAAAGGTTTCATATATATGCACTTCTAAGAACTTTTTGATTCACCCTCGTATTTAGAATTTGCACCAAATTAAATAACGTCTGGATTGACATGTTATAAATTATGAAATAACCCCATAAAATTACAACTCTGTCATCATCATCATAATTAGCTAGTTATCGTCCACTGTTCAGTCAAGTGCTCTCTTTAGAGATGTTTTGAATTTCATCTGTTACTTAGTGCTAAGATGATCTGACGCGACCATCGATGCTAAGCAACGGTCGATGCGGACAGTGTTTGGATGGGTGATCATGCACAAAACTCATTTTAAAAGTGGAATTTTCATCTGGGTGTAACCGTGAGTCGGATGACACGTTAAATCATAGGTTCCGGCTGTTAGTCTTAGCACAAGCAGTTGTTAAGCCAAGGCTTTTGGGTGGCTTGAAAACTGTCTACACCAGATCACATAGCTCGTACGAAGAAAAAGAAGAGCCAGCCAAAAATGTAGAATATTTTTTTTTGCATGTACATACATAACGATGAATTGTATTTATTTTATGGTATAGCTTTTAACTGAAAGAACCACAGGGGGTAGAGTAGAGAGTAAAGCTGTGTATGAAATTAGCTGCCATGCCGACAAAGCTGTCCTAATAACGTTGGATAATATTAACGTACTATGTAAATATTTAGTGCGCAACAAATTCTCCTTTTAATCACCAATTCAATATATAACGCTAATACCTAAAATTAGAAGTTTGACGTTTTTTCCGTTCATACGAAAATAAATACTGTTCCCACTTACAAATACGAACCTATTAAAAACATATCCATATATTATAAAAAATATTATTTGTCGATTTGTATTCATTTAGTTGTAATAAGTTCGTGGAATTGTACTCAGTCGATCCTAGTGTGATATTTTACTTTTGTGTTTAAATCAATCTAGTTGTGATATACCTATAGTTCTCTATTAAAATATAGCTAAGGTTGTAAGAAGGTAAAATTATCAGCTAGATGCAAGTAAACGTACGATTTTCTATAACGTATATTAACGACATCTCTGTTGTCAAAATTATTTATTTTCGATAATCGATAAATTTTTCAAAAATATAGTCATCAAACAACGTCTTAACATCTAAAACAAAAAATAAACGCTTGTATTTACTTTTTAGTGTATGCAGCTTAAGCTTAGCTTGTATTTACCTAGGTAAAATGGTATATGGTGGCAATAATTTTTAAGTATACTTTACTAGAGCTCTTATCTACGTGATAAGATCCTAACAACCCTAAGCCAATCGAATCGACGAACGCAGCCGCGTGCGAGGATCAGTGTTCGCTACACTTGCAGCCTTAGGTAGGCTAAGCTAAATGGACTTCGCTATGTAAAGCCTCCCGGAAACCCCATACATGGATTATTAATGTGAGAAGCTCGGCATTCGTAGCTGGCGGCTAGCGGTTTACCACTTACAGAATTACAAGATTTAAATAAACCCCTCTTTTATGGCTAATGAAATGTTCCATACCGTGTTAAGCAATTAGTCGGTTCTAATATTTGCCTTAAACTATTTTCCTCTGTGCTGTTAATTTATTGCTTACCTATCAGCTCAGGCTTTTATGCTTTACGTCTAATTAAAGTTACTTTTGCTCAAACTGCGCTAAATTAACTTAAGTCCATTCAGCTTATTTTATGGTTTGCGTATTAGGGACGATATGGAAATAATTGCATATTAACAATATTAACTAGAAAACGATTGTAACGTACTATTTTTTTAATCGATAATACAAAGTGCCGGTAATAAAGTATTTAAGTAGTCGCTAAAATCAAGCTATACTATGTATGTCACGAGCTATGCTATGTTACAAGCTATGCTATGCTAGCAAACGTAAATAGGTTTCGCATACGTATGATGAATTAGCCCCATCAAATCAATACTATCTCTTGAGCTCGTAAGATACTTTGAACATGACGAGTAAACTTACAGCCAACCGTTACTCTACCAATGTTTATAGCTCGGCAAATCATTGAAGATAGATGGATATTGAAACAGATTTTGACATCAGATAAATCGTTGGTCCATTGATTTTACTAGAAAGACAAATTATCTGTTGGTGTAATTGATTGCTCTTATAATTTGCAGTTTTCATTGTTTGCTACTTATGTTGCTGCTGTTAACGAAGAAACAATTATGATTACAAATTGGCAATAATTATAACAGGATCTAAGTAAACCAATTTTATTCAAAAATTAATGTAAATATGTTAGTTAATGGTCTAGTGTTGTATGCATTGGTGTTAACTATAAGTACAACATGTAATTAAATACAGTAAATTAAATAAAGACATTCAATAGAAAGAATCGAATTAGCGACAGAAATTGCCCCCTTTTTTGACACTAAACAGTTTCATATAAATGAAACTGTAAACAGGTATGGCAAATATTTGGATGTTAATCTACATGCACGTAAATCTATCTATGTAGGCGGCTATTATTATTTGATCAGAATCATCGCATATTATTGGAGTCGGCGCGCAGTGATTGTAAACGGCCGCGGCATCTGAGCTCGTTAGTGTTTTTGATAGATGACCGCCGGTCGTTTGTTGAATTTGTTGTAACACTCGCGCGCCATGTAAAAACACATGGTTCGACAACGAGATATAAATGGACACTCCCTTCGGCGATACGACTTAACGAGCCACCATATAAATAAGGAGAGACCAATATTTTATATCTCTGACGTACACTAGACCAGGTAACGCCGTGGATTATTTAATAAATTCACTCAAAAATATTTTGATTACATACTCAATCACCTTTCATGCACTCACCTTTCTATTGCGCATTGTTATGTAATATTAGAAGTGGAAAGTCCATTATGTTACGTTTCTCAATGTGACACGCAATACGATAGTAAATAATTGAATAGGTACGTGTTGACGCCAATTTGTAAAGTCATTATTCAATAATCGTGACGCGGAGCTTATAAATTTCACTGCAGCGTTTTACACTTTAGCACTCGGCTCGATGTGAAGCGCCGCCGAGACGACGGACGCCTATTTTGACGAAGGCCGGTCACGTTTTGTCGATACTCACCATGAGAATATTTGTTTTTTATTGTGTGCCCGAGACGTCGAGTAAAAATTGAAGTGTAATTTTACGTTTTAGTCGGTGCCTTCCCCCTTTCGTTCCGCTCGCCTTGAGTGATGGTTATCATAATTGGAGAGAGGGTAGGTAAGGGCCGCGCCGCTCGGTGATGGCTGTGGGCGGGCACGCGACGACGAATTACTTCGACGTACTCGCCCCTATGTTTCTATCGTATGCCTCGACTCCACGCCTAGCTGCGACAAAGTTACCTTGCTAGGTAAAAGGTGTCCGTTAACTGTAATCGAAGTTATTGATTGTATTAGAACCGGCATCGCAATTACTGTTATCAAAGCGCACACGTCGCGAGAGATGCTCGTGGCTAATACAATGGTAAGATTAATAACGCGGATGTATCGAAAGACCGTTAGGCCGGCGACACGAGTGATCGCAGACCAACAAGGGCGGAAGAGATGAACCGGATAATAAAGCATCACTTGGCCGCATCGTAACTCAATACCGTCGACATAGAAATTGTTAGTTGCAACCCCGCTGCAATCCTCATGTGCAATATCTTGATGGTAATTGCTTTCTGGGTCTAATGGATGAAACCTCACAAGTAATCGCTGACTCGCTAAACTCGACTAATATTCATCATCTACGAGTATTAGTTCGCCCACTATGTGCAATCTTCTTCACTGTGCTAAACTGTGATCCGTTCACTTCCGCAGTTATAAAATAAACCTTTTACAGGTTTAGAATTATATCTCAATTCTATTCTCTAGTCAAGCACGATTCTTTTGGTCGTATCAATAAATAAACATGACGCCTATGGCAACATAAACATAAAACAAGGGAGAAGATGTTATGGTAGTTCCGTGCCGACACTCCACGACTTGACGGAAGTAGGTTTAATAGATTTATTTCTACGTTCCTGCTTTAATGATATTTCCATTCGATAAGTAACTTCTATTGTTGTTGCAAATTGAAATGTTAAACAATTCTAGACATTCAAAAAGCCGGCCATCTTACATGCAAAATATGAATCGTTGTTTTCTGTAGTCCTAATTTGAATAGTCTATGCGAGATCCTTTCTTTAAAGTTCAAAATCGTTCACCTCCAATAGAGCGGTAATGCTAATATTGTATCCCCGGTTGAGACAGGTCTTGTAATACATCTCCATCTGTCTGATTCGCTAGACTCATACCTACACAATAGCATTGCGATACCGCCTTCATCCGATCTCCGTGCTACGGAGAGACAATCCGACCTTTTACAAATCGGCATTTGCATACATACCTTTCTTTGTATCTATCAGGATTATAATTTGAATTAATGTTGAAAGACAATATATGTACCGTTTTTCATGCCAATAACATATCCAATGATGATTATTTTACAAGATTATTCTTCTATCGCAGAACTAGAGCTAACCCAAATCTTGGCAACCAAAATTAATGTGGAGAGCAACTGAAAGTTTTGTCTTTACGTTATGATTCGAGTATGTGAACCTACCATGTCAACTCTTAAAGTAGTACCGATATTGAAATTGTAATATCACTTGCTTATCTGTCTGCCTTACTACTAGGTACAAATGCCCGCTAACTTCCTAGTATTGTTTCATGAAAGGTTTTCGCGGCTTGTTTAAAACAATAGCAATTTGCCTTAAGGCGATAGGTCACGCCTGCCCATTGAATCTCTACAATGTGTTCATAGGATTTATTATTCACTGAAGCTCGGTATGTTTTACTCGAATACCGTTCCAATAGTTATTTATACAAATCATTTATAGAAGTAAAAATATTTTTAAAGGAAAATGTAAAATATATTATGCGCACCAATCAATTTGTCGCCGATATTTAAAAAAATAAAATAAAAAATACTATGAAGAGGTGTTAATGCGCTAATAAGATGCGAAGGAATTTCCATCTCGTGGTGCGTACAAGAGATTCAATAACAGATATTGGAAGCTATGCGAGGCGTTTGATACAATCAGGAACATGGTAACAGTATTTACTTATGGGGAATACTCGAGGTCATTGTGAGAGTTAACTGTTCATCGCGAGGAGGCGCGGCAATTAGCGGTGCAGGTGGTGAATGCGACCCTGTGGCCTCTGAGACCCCCGCCTTGGGGCTATACCGTTTACATTCGTAGCCTTACTATCCACGCGCCCATACTGCATTATCATGAGTTTAATTTATTACTTATCGATACTCGATGACGTTTTAATAGATTCTCTCAAGCATACGGCAACTCAAATTCATCATGACTTTTTGTTCATTTTTTGTAGTTACCTCTATGCGCGTGCTGTTACCATACGGTAAACGTTTCGACATCCGTGAAATCAATTTGATACCGTCTATTATAAGCTAGGAGTTACTTCTCGGGCTAATTTCTGTATGGTAATGCCGTAGATCATTTTTAAATATCAATTAATTGACTTTGTTTTTAAACGTTTAGAATTTTTCGAATGGGGAGAAAAAAACATACATACATAGGACAACAAACATAGGACTTGGGAAAATGGCTGCGAGTTAAACCTTACTCTAAAGCGCAAACAAAAAGAAAACACTTCCTGTTTTGTTCCTCATTTCTTATACAAATGTATACAAACATTTCGCAGGCTTCTCTGTTTGGCGAAGTTCTCACATAGCTGCCGTGGAATCCTGAAACTGGTAGTGGATGCTTTTGCTACTCGAATTTACATAGGTTGCTGCACTTGTCGTGATTATGTGAGATACAAACGTGTCTTAGTGTTTTGTGAAGAAAAACAGAAACTCGGGAAGAATCTTTGCTCAAAACATTTCTTCAGCTGTAAATGTACGCGAGGTGCGGATTTGAAAGATTATGATCAGAAGTAAGTATAGCAATTCGTTTGAACTAGCCTCTCGTACGTTCGTATGCTACGCGTGAAACGCCAAGATCTTGGGATATAGAGGGACGGTTTGCGACTCAGTAACATTATTTTGCAGTTTTATCGAAATGTTCTCTGGAATCGACGCGAAGCCATAACATTATTTCAGGGCACGTATCACATTCAGATAATCTAATGCAAGAGCGCTATGCCGCATTTATTGTTTCAAATGTTTCACCATGTGCGATCACGTATATATTTATTAGTAATCTCAAATTATTATTAATAGCATTTTTAATGATCTCATTAATATTTACCGATTACGAGCTACGACTCGATCATATTTATTATGAAAGATTATGAAAGTCGAAAGGTCCTGTCCAAATTATTAATCGCATTTCTGTCTACATATTGCTTACCGTAAGTTGATATTGGATACGAATTCAAGTGTAAGATACATTTGTTCATCTATAAAGAAAATGTTGTCTACCTCGTATCACAGCAGTAACTCGTATTCGTTGTTAAAAATCCATTAGACCTCGCTTACATTCTGTAGAATTATCACTTGCCTACTTAGCAACTAAGTATCTAAACACACTTTTACTTTATCAGAAACATTTTCGTCGAGCTAACGACGCCGGGCTTCTTTTACCTCAGTATCTAGACCCATTAAGTGAAATTCCTAAAGAGCTCTTTAAGGTCCGTGTACAGGCCCGACTATCACCGCAGCAGCGCTGGTCGCTTGAAATATAAGGTGGCTCATTGTCGAGCGTCGAATAAAAGTAAATTTTCTTTTCAATGGGAATGTTGTTCTCCGTTCGAGGTACATTGTCGCCTCTCGTTGGCCGTCGCTGGGTGCCGGTACATGCCGAGACAGACCTATTCAAATGTCAGTGTGAAGCCCCCCTCCCGCGCCCCTCGCGCCACCCCCTGGCGGATACTGAAATGTCACTCGGCACACGAAGCAATCAATTTCGTATTTGTATGCTCTGCCTCGATAGTGGTAGGCAATAGATTTATTGTAGCGATGAGATCGTATTATCTTTCGGTAAATTGTTTATTGTTTGTTTTTTACACAGTTTTTGCCACTGCCATTTTTGATTTACGATATGTCTGGCTAAATAATACACTTAAATTACAAGAATCATTAAGTATTTATTAGAATGGCATTACTATTAGAGTTGATACTATTCGAGCGTTTGACCAATCAAGAACTTGTTATAAACCCTGTTACCCAGTTTTCCAGCTATCGGGGACGTACATTTACATTTTCAATTATTCGCGTCTCGGTAGCACAGTTACTTCAACCTTGCTCCGAGTTAGAAAGCGATTAATCAACGTCCAACAACATTCTTATTCCCGTCTAGAAACGAAGAAATACAGCCTTTAAATGTCTTAAAGATAGCTGCACAGTTGCTGGCAACCAATTGTCCCTTTAACCGGTCGGTCCCATTAGCATGCTCGATCGCTGGCTTCTATCTACCTTTTTGGATTGATACATTCACGGTAAAGGTTCTCGTAGTAGCTATTTCTACTTAAATCGTAATTAAATACACTATCACAAAGCGGGAGATAGCTTTGTTTTTATGAATATAAATCTCGTGCGAAATTTAAATGCATTATTGTTAATCGCATTTCCCTCTCACCATATGTTAACGTTAGATGTCATAGAGTTATTTAGAAAGAATTATCTGTGACTGTTGATAAACAGTCGTTCCACCAATTCCGAACCGGTAAGAACTTAGAGTTAAAAATCTAGATTTCACCGGTTGTAGGCGTACGTAGTGCTTTTCCAGGAACAGACATAATTTAAAAACGTTCGCTAGTCGTACATGTAGGTTGTAAGTGTACTTACGTGTGCATAGAAAGGAACTCGATGCAGACAATCGCGAGCTCGCTATCGCAATTTAACGAGGCACGATTGTTTTTCTCAGTTCTGAATAATATTGAGCCTGAGAGTCCTCTAGGTAATCTGATGGTGATACTTTCGTTCAGCCGGGCTTTACTGTTAGCTGGTCTAGCTTACAAATGAACGGTGTGATTACGGCCGCGCGGATCTGGCTTCACGATAATTTAAATGTTCTCGCAGCCAGCACCACGGCTCGCCGAGATGGCCACGATTGCACCCGTGACTTCCTCTTATGGCGAGCCTATATCTACTGATTTAGAATAGAATTATGGCCACCGCCGTTCCCAACAGATCTCGGTGCAATACGAGTATTATCCTTACCCCTGTACTTGGCAATACTTTTTTAAAAAGCTATATTTTTAAGCTATTTATTTACGATACATATATTTAGTGAAGGTGAAGCGCATCACCTGTTCTTCTGAAGTGTTAACTACGTATATTGTGTAGTGATCTACACAAGTTCTGTGTGTAAGATACAAAGACCGTTTCTTTATTTGTTTTAAGCAGACACCAACAGGTGCGCACAACAACCTCTTACGCTCGAAGACGTATTGTATAATTCAAACGATCTCCCAGTCTAAACTGAATCCTCAGAGATTCACGAGCGTCTGAGGGAATGTATAATGTAAATGTGATGTGACGCGATGCCTTATCTTGCCAAAGTTTGATGTTGCCATGGTCTTCTGTTTGATGTTTATTTCGTATCTCAACAGGAACTAGCTTCTCAAGGAGTGGTTCAATCTCATTAAAATAAATAAATTCTTTTAGCGATCCGTGTAATTCGATCAGCCCGCCCGCTGCGAATTCGAGCGCGCTTCCGAAGCCAACTTAAACTGCAGTATACGCGATATGGATCTCACGTTTGCCGTCGACTAAATAGCGGATAAATTAGCTAACTGAGTTAAATTAGTGAAGCTGACCGGTGGCGCTCGAATCTGCTATTTTAAATTCAATTTATTTTATAAGTTCTCCATTAGCGTCACCTTTGAATTAAAATCCTGGCAGAGGAAGCGCTTGGCGAATTACGACTACCTGAAAACGAAAGACTAACTGAAAGTACTGGGAAATAGAAAACACGAGCATGACTTAATAGTGTAACGAAAACTCGTACTGTCATTATAATTTGAACGATCTAGCTCCCTTACCATCAGGCTATCGAGATATGTATGTTTTATGATATAGAAATAGTTAAAATCTCAATATTTGAAAAAAAAAAATGCAGAGTGAGCGACTTTTGCGGGCTGTTATTGAATGCTTTTGTCATGTCCGGCGACATTCATACAAATGTCCCGGCAAGCACAAATAGCGGGCGAGGCGCTTGGCGCAGCCTCCGCTCTGGGGCGCGCGCTAGATCTCTATCTAGAAAGACGACATTGCCGCCTCGTATTTCACGTTTAAGATGTTCCTTTAACATGTGTAAATTTTTATTGATATGTATCTGAATGTTGGGATTATATTTGAGCTTGGTGTAATACGTTCGCTCTCAGCGGATAAAAAGTTCATATGCGAGTAATAATCGAATACTTAACAAATCAATGCGGTTTAGCTTAAAGATCTTTTCGGTGGGTAATACTTTAGCGACGTATATATTGATGTGCATAGATTTGTTCGTAAGATGAACAAATCGTATTCCCTGAATGTTAAGGCCGGAAGCCTCATGTTCTTCGTATTTTCCCTACAAGTTCTTTGCCTGCATAAGTGAACAGCGCGGAGCTGTCGTGTCTTGGTATTATCGACACTTCTGCAAGTTTTACATACTGAGTTTATATCTGCTTTACCAAACATTTTCCTGTTTCAAATGTTTTATTTGGCTGGATTATAAAGAATGCATGCGAAAATTCTGGTGCTATATAATTTATGTATATTTGGTTTTGCCTATTCCGTTGACGAATTTTTGACATTTTGAATAAAAAGTAGCTTTTTGGAAAAATGTCTTGGACCACATACATGGAATGAAAAGTTCTCGATGATTGATACGTTACGAGTGACCGATCGCACAATTTCCCCGAATAAGTAGGCATCTACGCGTCGAATTATAATAAACTGAATTATTTTATTGAAAACTCGTGATGGATCGTCGCAAAAATCTATGATTGATTCGTGGTGTATTATTCGTCGCTTTCAGTGAAGTGCCTCCGGTTCTCGCGCGGCGGTTTCGCTCTGCGACCCTCTCATGATTGATTGCCTCCCAGCAAACTTCATATGTTTGGAAGATAATTTCGTATTTCAGCTGTAAACAGATTACGTGTGAAAAGAACCATCGCTTTTCGTCGTGCGCGCGTTTAAGCTCTTCATTGTGACTACGCATTTTTCACGCTTGATTAAATATTTAGAGAGGTAGCATTTATAAGCTTTTTCGGTATAGATCTATCTGCATAGATATTTCGTGTATCTTTTTATTACTTTATATTTTTCGGTGTTTGCTTTAAAGGAAAATCTAACTTACCTAAACTTACTAATTAAAATATGTGTAACACCATAATCCCATTAGGCCTGTAGATTTATAGAATTGTAAATGAACTCTAGTAAATTTGAATTGCCTTTAGTTACTTAGTAGACGTAGAAAATTATTATACAAACAATGGCGTTGATATGAAATCTGTGCAATTCATTACGATTAATGGGCGACGTCTACTGACTTTGTTCACGCGAGAATTGAAAGTGACTGCCCGTTAAACATTATTATAACTATTTTAAAACAAACCTTTGACTTTTACCTTTATCGATAGAATTAAAGTTCTAAGGTGCCTGTGACAAAATTCGAAACAGTATTTCATAATACTGTGTGTAATGTCAGGTAAACCGTAAATTATAATAATGTCTACGCCATATTTTGTGATTCAGTGGCGATAAAATTATAATAAAGATTTATGTATTTCAATGACAATTAGAATTCGAAACATCGACGTTTGAAATTGTTTGTGTATACCAAGTAAATTGACCAGATTGTGATTTATATTCGGGCGCGCTCCATATAATTTCGTGTTAAATACATAAATACAATTTAATTTATCAATGATTTTAAAACTTGTGCCTAACTATAACAGTACGATCAAAAGATAAAGCGTAAAGAAAATATAATAAGGTTGGTTAGTGTCAAAAACATGTTTTGTTTACCAAACATTTATCCCGTTAAGGAAACCCATGCTTTGCTTGCCACTGATTGGTCACCGATAAAAGTAGCAAGTACATAGTTACAAATAAGCGGGCTTGTAACCAAGCTTGCTTATATAAAGTAAATGTTCCAACGTTCGGTAGCTCGTTAGAGATTGACTATCTCACGCTATCGAGATTGCGAGCAAATTGATTTGCGCACGCGCACTTTAAGTATCGCTTGACAAAGCCGACGCTGAGTGAGTATCTGGAACATTAGGATTTGTATCCTGTTTCGAAATTAGTGAAAGGCGGGTGTTTACAGCGTAATCCAGATAGAGTGGCCAATGCATAGTAGTCAAATAGTAATTGTGCGCTAAAATTTATTTGAATACTAACAGTACATTCAGAACCAGAGCAACGAGATTCCAAATGTTTTGAATAAATGTTAGCTAATACTTCTACATAACTTGACGACCTTGTTGGCGTAACTGTAACTGTATTGTTATCAATAGATTACTTAAACTTTGACTTTGACTTAATGGTTACCATGTCGGACTGCCAATCAGAAAATTCCGCGATCGATACCCGGCACGGCTAACATCTTTGTGCTTAACTACATTTGTTGTCTGTGGGTCTGGGTGTTAAATATGTATCTATATATGCATAATATGTATATGTAGTATATCGGTTGTGTTAGCTACCATAACACAAACTAGAAATGGTTCAGCATGGGGTTAACAAGCCGTGTGTGAAATGTGTCCTAATATTTATGTATTTATTGATAATAGAAATATTAGGACACACATTCACACACGGCTGGTTAGCCCCATACTGAACCATTTCTAGCTCGTATTATGGTTGCTAACACAACTGATATACTACATATACATACATACAATATATAAATACATATTTAACACCCAGACCCACAGCCAACAAATTTGGTTAAGCACAAAGATGTTGACCGGGCCGGGAATCGAACCCGGAACCTTCTGATTAGCAGACCGGCATGGTTAACCTTTACGCCAACGAGGTCGTCATACAGCTTTGACGTATAGGAAGGACGTACAGAATGCCGATTTGGTTCAAATATAATTTCATAACTTGACATTTGCGTGAGAGACACTACATCTTCACGTGGCAGCTTTGTCGTACCCCCTCCGGGCTTGCTAGCTCGCACGGAATGTTCAACATAATGATAAATTAAAGCCGGAGGTATTTCTAACTGTGTTTGTCATAAATATCTTATCCACTTAAAAGCATTGTGCACCATTTTATTAGAAATGAAAGTTTCTACAGAAACCATAACACGTTTATGTTTATTGCTCTACGGAAGTCTGCTATGTACGATTAATGTTTTTGAAATGTGCTTATAGGAAACCGAAGCAGTACACGATTTCATATAAAGAGATGTATTAAATTTTGATGACACTATAAAATCCTAAATCGATCAAAGATACTTCTAGATACCGAGTAAATAGCTTTTAGCCGAGACTATCTCATGGATATGCCGTGCTTTTCCATAATCGAATATAGTAGTCTGATCATAGTAGTATCACACGTATTACAGTATTCTTAGAAAACACGATTAGATTTTACAGCGAATATTATACAGGGGACAATTTTATTTAATCACGTCCGCTGTTTTTGCTAGCTGAGCTCACGTATCTATTACACGCGGTAGAATCAAGGTTCGTCATCGACAAATCTGTTTATAATAGTGATGTTTTTCCCAAAAGTACCTAATATTAAATTTGGCATGAATCGCAATGTAATTGGTGCGGTGTAATTGTTTGATGAGTATAATTTGGCCCATTATCCGACCCCACCGAGTCAGTCACAGCTAGAAGTAGCCTTAATTTGGGTCGCACCACGACTTGATTTGCATGTAGGTCGGCTCCGTGTGCCCAACAAATAGAATATTTTATAAACCTATTTAGAGGCTTCGTTTGAATTCGTCCCACAAACTAACCTGATTTCGTACTTGGCTATGATTCAGCCATCTAACAATGAAATGTAACTCTCTGTTCTTGACACGTCCGAACTAATTTGCAAACTGCCGCGGGGGTGAACTTCTATTTCTGATGGTGACTAAGCGTAAGACTCGATTGCACAAAAAGGAGCGCCCCGATTGTGAGAAGTGATTCCGCAAGTCAAAACATGCGATTGACAGCGATACATTAGAAGGAACTATCGATCGATTGCGCCGCCAACGCAAACCTGCGAGTTGTAATTTTTCACTGTCAGCGCTGACTAAACGTCCTCGTCATCACCCTGACTAGTGACTGTCAAAAAATGTTAATGCAATTTTCTCTTGCATGAGGGTCGCAGCAAACCTTTCCCCCGATCATCCTGGCTGTTTGTTGACAAGATTTTAAAAGAACCCTGTTTGCTTTAAAACGGTAGTTATCAATCACGCAGTCTCCCTGCTATAGCACTGTTGTGTCAGTAAGAATTATGACTGAACCGTGTACAATACCAGTTGCAAAGATGTAATTTGATAAATTTGAAGTAGGTTCTAATTTCGCAAGAATCCGTTGTAGATTGTCGAAAGGTGTTGTTCGTGGTCGTGGTCGGCTGTGGCGGTCGGGCGCTGGAATCTGTTCTCGTGTATTGTTGTCACAGCGGCGCTGATCTCGCGATAATGCCGCTGTAATCGGTTTAGCCACGCCGTCGCTCACTCGACTATATACTAATTGCCATGGGTGTGTGTTACGTATACCGGCTGAGTGCTCGCTAAAATATCGCCTGCATTTGCGTAACGTTCGCCTATAGGTAATTACTATGATCGACGGATTGACAGCGAGATAACATTGTCAGATATCCTTTAAGCGACACCGATAACCGATGACTAGCTCACAACGGATTTGCATCTTATGTAACTCTGGTTGAAACGTACTAGTTTCTGTCTTTGGCGAGCCTATTATGTAAAATAAGATAAGACGTAGAATTGGAATAATTAAAGCGCAGATAAAATTAAATAGCGACATCGATTAACAAGTTGATAAGAAACGGCAACATAAACTGTCTCTGGCGTTTTGTTCCGCGCGCGTGATCAGAGCCTAATAACACTCAGACTATCTGATATTGGATCAACTACGAGTGACCGTGCTCGGCTTGAAGCCTTGGAGCACTGCAGAATTTACATACACATTACGTTTGCTCCAGATTCTATTAAAGTTGCAACAGACAACCAGCTTATAGGTCTCATTGGCGATTTACGTCTCCACTCCAATTTAGTGTTGATCTAGATACGTGCAAGTGCCATTAAGCTTACAATTCCAAGTTATGTCTAATATATTTAATATTTCAAATTTAATAGTCTTTGTGCCAGAGCTATAACTTTGCGGCGACATAATATTCTTGTAGGATGAGTAAAGCATGCAATATAAGATCTGTCCAATAGGCTAATGTGGTGTGGAGTAAAGTAACGAATGGTATCGTGCACGAACGTAGTATATCACGCGCATAGCAAATGTGTGAATATTGAATTTCATTATTGCATGACGTTTAATGGGGTGCCTACTCGTCACATTGGATATAGTGGCGCCGCGTTCCCTCAAACAATGCCACGCCGCCGTATTAGCCATGGCGTATATTGTGATATGGCGAAACAGGTCACTCGGGCCTGTAATATTAAGCTTTTTATGTATTCGTGCTGAGAGTTACTTTGTATGGAAGTTGTTACTATACGCAAGTGATCTTCCTCCTTACGCATGTACGTTTAACCGCAATTTTCTATAGTTAAATATTTGCAACAATGTTCCGGATTTCGAAATGTATTGTTGCACCAATCACGAACGGGGCGGCATCTGTTCAGTATTTACAACGCCAATAACTATAGCCCGCTGGTATTGGCAAAGTTATCGATACTTCCACGCATTCGATTCAACCTTTATTAAACGCACAAAGTGAACTTAATAAAATCTTACGCCGTAGCGATAAGAAATCGTAAGCCGTACCTTAGTTGGCGAGGGCAATTTTATTTTTCAAATAAGAAATAAACATTCAATCTGATACATTAATGCAGTCTCCATTAAACGATTAAACGTTGTACGCTCATCTGCATGCATGCAACGCAGTGGCTGCCATCTTCAAAGTGCAACCGCACGGATAAATTCGGATTTGTAGCCGCGCTGCTTCTGTGGACCCATTTCCAAACATTTGGCAAACATAACATCCCTGGGTTTGCTCGCGCGGCAAGTAAATGTTTGCAAGTTACACGTACCTTGCGTCTAAGCTACTCGTTTCTCGATATTTAAAGGGTTCGTGGAAATCTGTAAATACGTACGTTTTAGTCGTATGTCTATTATACACATATTTGTTAAGGTATATATAAACCGCACGGATAAATTCGGATTTGTAGCCGCGCTGCTTCTGTGGACCCATTTCCAAACATTTGGCAAACATAACATCCCTGGGTTTGCTCGCGCGGCAAGTAAATGTTTGCAAGTTACACGTACCTTGTATCTAAGCTACTCGATTCTCGATATTTAACACGTTCCATGCGAAACCAGGTCGAAAACACCTGGTCCATATCTCGCTTGTGGTGCGGCTACGAAAAGTATAGACTTCTCTGTCGTGCGAAGAGCGTAACTTCAGATTGGTTCGGTGTAGGAAAGAGATAAATACATATCTGAGATGGGCTATTAAAATAGAATCCAGTGGTGTGCCTATCTTAATACCGGATATTTTATACCTGGTACCGCACTGAACAAATAAAATTTCATCACAGTGCGGGTGCGGGTTGAATACACCTGGTACCCTCGCTCACCTGGTACCGCACCCAGCGCTAGCTTCGCACGGTTAGTGTTGTGATCGTAATTGAGTGAGCGCATGCGTCGACAATGACTTCAACATCAGCGAAACGGTGTCGTAAAAGAATAAAACTCCACCACATTGAAGACAGTGATGATAATATTGAAGACAATGATGATAGTAATAAATCAAAGTATAGTTTACTATACGAGTACTATTTACAGTACTTAAAGACCGTAAATTATGAAAAATTAATTACTATTTATTGAATTTGCTAATAAATAGGTAGGTGATAATTACGAGTACACTTTCTTTAGATAATAATATGTACTATAATAATTATTTGTGTTATTACATAATTTACGGTCTTTAAGTACTGTAAATAGTACTCGTATGTTAAGCTTTTTAGGTAACAGAGTCGTTGGATGCTACGAAAAGCTTCGAACAATTTTAACAAGTCGTCAAGCTTACAAAAAAGTAAAAAAAAAATAACAGAATGTAACGCATGCAAAAGAAACTTCTGTTTGGATTGTTTCAATGAAAAACATTAATGAATATTATTTTTTCTTTTATTTCTTCAATAAAACTTAAGCCCATCGATATATGTTTTTCCCATCCCTAAAATATGCATAAACATCCTCTTGTTCAGTGCGGCACAGGGTACATAAAACCCTGTATTTTATTTAAGCTATAGATTCTAAACCAAAGAAGCTGTCCACGTACGCCGTCAGGATCTCTTAAATCAATTCATTAATACTAATACTCAAAGCAAAAAAATATGTTTTTTCTTTTCATGAAGCCAAAAAAAGGATTAAAGTTTTTTTTACGTTACAGGGTATTATAAGCCTTGTACCGCCGCAATGGTAGTTTTAGGTCCAGGTGTAATACGCCTGGTACCGCAGGAATAGAAAGAATAGAAAATTTTGTGCCGCTTGGAACGTGTTAAAGGGTTCGTAAGTGAAATCTGTAAATACGTACGTTTTAGTCGTATGTCTAATATACACATATTTGTTAAGGTATATATGTAATATAGCATTATTGCTGGTTCTTATGGAAGCGCAATATTGAGAGCGGAGAAAGGGCGCTCCCGGGAGACAGCGCGTGGTGCGGCGACCGTGAGCTGCGAGTAGGCACCACTGATTAAGGCCACAATCAGGTCTGTAGTTCGGCAGAGCTCTGCTCTTTGAATTTACGATGTGCCTGACCGACGCTTATCGCATGCGAATGATCTGCCCACGGCGGCGCACGTACAGCTCCGCACACATATTTTATTTTATTCGCGCTACTGTGATGTAATGAGCTGATAAATTGGAGAAAACCACCAATTAGTGTCGATGAATTTATTGTTTCTACTTAAAACGTTGGAGGGCCGAGTTATGCGCTTAATCTTAAATTGCATTTTGAAAGTGGGCCCTCCTTTTCGACGATTTGATGATTAACAATTACACTGTTTGTCAATTAAGCGTTGTCTGTACCATTTCCTTTCGTTGATTTACGATTGGGTTTCGCGTTTAGTGAAATTTGCAATCAGTTGCGTCACAGCTAAGTGCACGACTATTACACACGGGAATATTTATTGATTGAGATCTGAACAAACTTACATTTTAATGGGTTTAAGATTCCTTGTAGGACGACTTTTACCGAGCTGGCTAATATATAAATATTTTATATGCAATTAAATGTATTAACTTTCACCGGTTTGATAAATAAATATGTAGATGCTATAACAAGAAGCAGCATGTTATTATGATATCAGTTTCCTAAATCAAAAAACATATTCGAAGATCAAAATCAACCTTGCATTCACAAATTTTGAAATCTATAAATGCAAAGTCAATGTTTATAGTTGTTAATTAGTATGTTAGTTTGCTTACACATGATCTCAATATTCATGAGAGTGTCGACCTCTCGGGGGATGGTGAGCGCTCTCGGCCCATTGTCGCGGAGTGCAGTCCACAGATTAGGTAATAGCTAGTACTTGTGAAGATAACTCAAGTAGAATGGATTTGCATGCATCACATGCCCCACATGAGACTGATGGGACTTTCTAGAATATATACGCTATAGATCGTAAAAGGTAGCAAACAAACTTTTTTCTTTTAACCAGCTACATCATTATAAAATGGGGAAGTTTTCAGCGCACAAAATGTAACAGCTGTTTAAAACGATGTCATTTATTTATTTAGCGCCCGTATAGTTTGTTACCTGGAATATCATACATGTATGTTTTACTTCATAAAAATTTATTCTAACACTAATTATATACATAGGGGTGCCCCATTCTATTTACAGATAAAGGATAAATGACTACGTGCGTGGCGACGGTAGCCTATGTGTTAGTACAGAGTATAATCTACCTCCATACTAAAATTCATCCGATTCGGTGCAGCCGTTTTATGTAAAGGAGTTTTCAGTTTCAGTTTCAGTTTATTTATTTTGTACACAATACCACTTATCATCTATACACCAAGTCTTAAATTATGCATTAGTTAAATTTAGGCTACAAGTAAGAACTAGGATATTTAAGACAAGGGGTACACTGAACTCCACAGAAGGTTGAACCTGTGTCGTAGAGTTCAGGCTCTTCCATTTAGCGTACATGATTATAAGGTAGATTAATTAGGTACAAAGGTTAAAATACTGAGTAATAAGCGATGAGTAAACTAAGGTAATACTAATTAGGGGTAGATACAAATACACATTAAATGGGCAAAACAAAAAAATAAATAAATGAAAAAACTTAACATAATGACACTAACTTAACACACTAGTTTCGTGAATAGATCAATTGAGTTACGTGAGACTCGAAACAATATAAATACAGATGCGTTCAAGGTCAACCTATGTAACATTGGGTGACCTTGGACATGTCTTAATAATAACAATATATATAAATATGGTGGGTAATAAAGAGGCTGCGTATATATGATTACATATAATAAATATAACAATAAAATTTAAGATAAATAATAATAATACTCAAAATAATAAAAATAAGTTGTTTAAGCATATATACGATCAATACAAAGTATTACAGTCCCGGTCAGTCCGATGTTATAGTTTTGTTAGTAACTTATGTAGCAAATATTGTCGTGTTGCATTATTTGGTATATTTTTATATGTATTACGATTAACAAGTATTACGAGTAACAAGCATTGAAACGTCTTTGTAATATTAATGAAGCTAAAAAACGCTGACTCATATTGCCAGAAGGATGTAAACACTTTAAAACCAACAAAAACCAGGTTTCGTAGAATTTCAAAAACGTATCTGATAGCATCAAGCAATGAGGAATAAAAGATCGCAGTCGAGATCGTGAGAATCGTGCACGTTGAGATACATAAATGACAATTCTATTTTCATTGCATGCTAGTCCTAGATTCCATTCCTATTAGGAGCGTGTACAGTGTGGCACGAAATTGCTTCATTCAATTTAAAGTGAGCGCGATGACGTACTGGAGTTGTATGGGATAGCGGGACTGTGAGTTGTTTAGGCCACAATTGTTGTTGCTATTATGGTTTTTTGTTGTTTTGATTTTGGAACTGTATTACTGCAAACAATTACGCATTATTAAAACCGTTTGCTAACAGTTTTCTTGACACATAATAAACAGTTCAAGGCAAGAAATATTCGAATTAAGATTTTCCAAACCAAATGTTTCGTACATAATAATATGACATCAATATGAATTATTTGAATTTTTGAACTTTATGTTGTAGGTAATATAGGTACAATGGGTTGTAAATAAATACGCTTAAATTATCGTACTGTTATACCTATGAATAATGATTTTTATAAATAAAATGATTACTACTATTTTTTTTATATTATTACTATTTTTTTTAAATTAACAATCAAAAAAATGATAACGCCATTTAACAACTATTACATAGATAAGATATGACGTCAATTTTTAAAAATATTTTAAATGACTTACAAAATGCTTTTGTTTTGAAATTACAAGTTACAATTAAAGAATTGAAAGTTACAAGTTACAATTAAAGAATTGAAAGTTACAAGTACTTAAACAAATATAGTGTTGTTATACCATTTGCTATTTTTACATTTCTTATTAACACAGCTATAGTTTAATCACTTAGTTTAATAGGGACGTGGATTTTATTTTTATTGAATATAGGTTCGCGTTTGACCAATGCTTGCCTGACGGTAAGCTACGCGGTGTTCTGTGATGTAGCAAGCTTACTTACATCACAAGTATATTGATCTAAAGAGAATTCAGACAAGAGTGGAATTCACGACTGGTTCAATCCAATGAGATAGGTTACAAGATGACTCTCGGCTGCGCCCGCGTGTGCGTGCGACTCTGTTGATTTATCTCGGTTCATTACACGCACTGCCCGACCATTTAATCGACCAAGAGATGCGCCCGCGCATGCTTTGTGCGCGCGACTGTACTGTGCTAAACTAAAATTATATTCAACTTTTGGGAAAGTCATTACAGGGTTTTAATTTTCTTAAGGCGAAGATGAGGGCAAAAAAATTGATTCTTTTACTCTTAATTGACCCAGAAGAACAAATAGTGTTTTTGGATAAATATTTGATGTACAGAAGCTCGATTTTTACAATATTATTTATTATATGTATAAACTTTGGTCATTACAAGCATTTCGAATCGAGCCATTATATATGGTAGTTATTATTATATTATTTGTGTACATATGTACATGCTAAAATATAAGTATTTTAACTCTTTTATACCTGATTGTACAACTGTCATGCAATTTTTAAGATCGTCTCTTTTGCTCATGTCACGCAATTGTTGGCACGTATGGATCGAAATCGGCCATAATTAAATATCTCATGCACTCTTTAATTCACTCAATTTATTCTGTCTTCGTCTCGTGTAACCGTTTTAATTAAGATTGATACGAAATGTTTAATCTTTAACTGCCGACCTGTTTATTTGTTTCCTGCATAAATAACGATCCGTGTGCGAATGAAATCTTTGCTACATTAAAATATTGCAGTAGATTCGTTCTCACCAGTTAAATTTGACGGTCGTGCAAAAGACTTCAACGCGCACCTTTTACACGTTTCTTTGATTGTTATTTGACGAGTAAAAAGTTTTGTCTGCGAGTGTATACTTTTAACTGATGTAATAATGTAGTCTTTCTCTAAGGCCTGTTATGGCAAAGACTTGTGTAAACTTGTAGTGTAGAGTAGAAAGAGAATATATTGAACGATACTGAATCATTCATACATGTAACGAACGGCGATGGTAGGAACAGATCGAAATAATTACGTGGTTAACTTGTATCTTAGATGGCAAGATATACAAGCCGGTTACTTATTGTCAAAGGCTAGTAATTTTGCGATCGTAGGTACCATTTAAACGGTAGACAGTGTCAGTGGCACATTTGCAGCGCTCGGCGATTATTCACGCCAACTTAGGATCTGCAGTATCGGCCTGTGAAGAGACCAGCATGAAATTAAAATTGCTCACTCAATCTTTAAAGTTTTAGTCGTAAGGTTGAGTTTTGATCGCTTTGTATTCACAATAGTTTTACAGTCTGCAATCCGTTTTGAAATTTTAATAAGATCACGTCAAGATTCGCGACGAAGAGAGCTTTTTAATACTGCCATTATTAATCCAGCAAAAATCGTCTTACTAGTTTTTTCGTATAACGGTCATTGCATAATAAATGCTTAACTGTTCGCTGAAATTCAAAGTTTTTGCACCATTTTCAGTAAAATATATTTTTAGCAAGTTTTTGAGTCAAGTTTACCGATATTTTGGAAGAATTGAATTGAGTAGACTAAACGGTTTACGGTTAAAGATTTAATTACTTTTTGCATGTAGTTCGTAGTTTGTTATTATTTCTCTACAGTATTAACCTCTTTTGTAGTATCTCTGTAAGCAAGTAGTAATTATTTAATTACTAGCTGCGTCCCGCGGTGTTACCCGGGTTAATATGGGACAAAAAATAGTAAATTCTGGATAAAAAGTAAGACTATGTGTTAATCCAAAGCCTGACCTATCTTCATAGTAAATCGGTCCAGCTATTGAAGCGTGAAGGAGTAACGTAGATTTTGAAGTTATTTGCGTATCCCACGGAAACCACACCTGTTTCATGATAATAAGTAGCCTATGTATTAATCCAAACCTATCTTCACACAAAAATTCATCAAAATCGGTTCGGCCGTTTGAGCATGTAGAAGTAACAAACACACACACACACAAACTTTGGCATTTATTATATTAGTAGGATAAAAAGCCAAGCCAGAAATTTTTTGGCGGCTTGAAATCTCTCCACGCTAGAGCTTGGCCACTTAATTCATACGAAGGAGAGAAGAAATGGTAATTCCAAAGGTGATAAAATGAATTGCATAATTGAAACAGAGTAATAAATGGCAAATATGTACACGCATAATACATGTGCGCTAATGTAGAGTTTTCCTTCGGACAATCAAAGAGTGCAATTGTAGCATGGCGGCCATTTTGTTTGCGGGTGGGGTCACTTTGACCCCGCCTCGCGTTTCCGCCGCGGGATAATTAAATATTACCCCTCCACAAGACTTCCCCTCAACAAGTGTGATTTGTTATGCATATATTTAATTGTGCTTTTATTTTTTTCCGTGAAAGTCATGCCTGATTTGAAGTAGACGCAAATTTCAGGTGTTAAGTTAATCCGTTTTTAGGGTTCCGTACCTAACCTATACTATAAATACCTTACTACGTCTGTTTGTCTGGTTGTTTGCCTGGCTATCCTTCAGTCTGTCACCAGGCTGAATCTGTTTTTTTTCACAAATATTGTTTTTTGCGTGCCGCTATAACAATAAATACTAAAAATAAAACATAAAAAATATTAAACGGAGGGCTCCCGTACAATAAACGTGATTTTTTGTATTTTTTAAAGATAAATACGGAACCCTTCTTGCGCGAGTCCGTCTCGCACTTGGCCAATTATATATAATACTAGCTGACCCGGCAAACGTTGTTTTGCCTCACTTAGGGGCATGAAAAATAGATAGTGTAGCTTATATGACTCGTTCGTAGATTTACCATAGCAACGCCATCTATGGATTACTTACTCAACCCAGTCGAAAGGTATCGACATCTGTTAGAAACATTTGGAGTTAACAGATAATTGTGACTGTCAAATAATAACAGATAATAATTAGCAATAAATTAAAATTGCAACTATAATTTGAGATTTAAACTAACCTATCTCTCAAGTTGGATCGAACTGCACATGGTGTGCGAATTTTATTTTAATCGGTTAAGTGGTTTAGGAGTCCATTGAGGACAAACATTGTGACACGAGATTTATATATATTAAGATAGGAATACTTCTAGTTTTAGTTCCCCCTCTTCACCGTCATAAGTTTACTATTTTATTTGAACAGGTTGTGTTTGTCGCAAGAGAGCCGACATCTGCGTTATTTTCATTTAATAATGATAGTTCCTATTAGCATAATTACATTAAGACGTCTCATATTTCTAGTTATAGTTGTAGTAGTAGGTGTGAGCAGTTTAAGATTTCTAATATTCTTGATATTATGTGTATTTATATAATGAGTTTGAACATATCAAGTTTGATATATGAGTAGCTTTATGCTCCCCATCTCTTTAACAGTTGAAAAGCGCCTTAGGAGCAGTTACTTAACGGCTCATTGTCTGCGAGAAGCATTATGCTGTCCATTAATTCGTACATTCACGCTTCCCAATACACACTTTATGCCCTTTTCACCCACTTATTTTAACGCCGCTTGATCTGTTTATTTTCTTTACGAAGTCTCTTGTATCACAGTGTTAAAATTTACACGCTTACGCATAAAATCGGCTACCGTTTTTTATTTTTATAATTTTGATACTCTTGTGAAAGTCGCAAGCTTTAATTCTGATATTTTTACTACCAATATCACCTGTAATTCAATTTTCTACCATTCATGTGCTGTAGAAACTTACGAAATTCACTAATAGTTTAAATAGCACCAGCAAATAACTCAGCAATAAATACAACCTCGACATTTCATAATCGCAATGAAATTAACACAATCCAGTAATTAAATCACAAGCAACAAAGCGATAGTATATTAATTAACCTTTCGGGATGAGCTCGCAGCGTTCGCTGTCATCTGATAGCGTTTATAATTATGCGTGTAAAATTACGAGTAGTATAATTGCATGGCGAAGAGACGCTGGGGGCGCGCGTGTCACTGATTTAGAGCAAATTGAACCGCGAGATTGGCTCTCGAGGGAACATCTCATTTGACGCTGCAACGCTTCTAATTGTCTGACTCCTTCGACTCGGCTCTATTGTGTCGCCAGCTATCGCCGCCAAGTTATTAACACGGAACCAGCTCACGGCTCCTACAATGTGTTTTATTGTGTTTGTTCTCACATTGTTCGGTTCTATGTGCTTCTATACTCGACTCGCTAACAAAAGCCGTTAATCTTTTGTGTTATAGCAATAGTCCAATCCAATATTTCACACCCGATTCATTCATGTCGCGCTGTTGTAACTAAATAATGATTTGAAGTCAATTTTTGACCTATTCAATTCGCGACTCGGGTTAAAAAACTCTATTGAATTGACCGTCGTTTGTTGCAGTTTGCAGCATATTTTGAAATCGAATTAGTTTGGATTCGTAAATGCAGATTGTATGCTGTGGGGTATGTGTTCGATTGGTTTTTAATTGCACCCTCAACCGAGCTCCCCGGACGCTGATTTAGAGCAAATTGAATGCTTCGAGCGCCTCGCGTCCGACCGACATCTCATTCGTCCACACACTCGACACCTATCAATTACCGGCAGTCGCATAGAACGGTAGGCTTAGCATCTATGTGGCTATACTATCGGCGACGCCAAGCAGCTTGTTACTATGCTGGGAATCCTTTTACTAGCGCTTTTAATTAAGCGTGCTCGGTGAATATCACCGCCATATTTACGGCATTCCGACGCTCATAGCTAAGCGGCATTCCTCTCATGCGAGAATGATGTGTGAAGCGTAATTGAATTGGAAGAAAAATAGGCTAAATGTTTACTTAATGTGCTCGCAGACCGCTAGTGAATTAAATTAATTGTGTGCCGTGATAGATCCCTGAGACGTCGGTATTGTCCTCGCGGCATAATTTTGCGAGTAATTGTATGTGTGAATATAAAATGAATAGCGGATTATTTTGTGTACTGTCAGTTAATATGATGACAGCACAATGAGCAGTGTTCGGTTGGCTGTCGGCTGACGGGCCGGCAGGCCGCTGTGCTTATGAAAGCTGCTGTCGTAAAAGTTTTTACTATACGCCTAATAAAGTAATCTCTAATAAGGAAAAGGTGTTTACTAACACTCCTTGTATGTTAATCGAACAAAACAACTTGCAGCGTAATCAGGATCAAACAAATTTGAATACGCACAATTACACAAAATTACAAAACGTGCTTGAAAATTGCTTCCCATATTTTGTACAAACCAACCCTGCTAATCATTCCACAATTTTGGGTCGGCGCTACCTCAATCAAAACGCAATATTTATTATAATTTTCAATTAAGGCCCGTGTGTCGTTGTAATTCAAAAGAAATAAAACAATTTCAATTTGATTACTTATTTTCTTTTTTTATGTTAACGACGAGTAAAGTGTTAGATAATTGCGGATGATTTTGCAATCAACTCGAGTTGCTTCAATTGATTTTTCGTTTCGTTTTTTATTTTGTAAAATTATGGTAGTTTATTGACCAATCTTAACGGTTACCATAATTTGCATAACTCTTTAAATCATTTTCAAAATTAGGTTGCTATATAGTCAAAAAACTCGCACATAATTTTACGTGTATTTATAACTAGTTGCGTGTCGCAGCGTCTCTCGCGAAACTTTGTAATTTTAAACTTTTTCAAGATATCATAAGAAAAAGTTCAACTCATTGGCAAAAGCCCGCGTTGTCTACTGGTTGTATACAGTTGGCGCAAAAGTTTTGTCAAAAAGAAGAGACTGTATGTAAACGAGTAAACATACAAGCGTATGCTTTTTTCTTTATATTACAATAGTTACAAATGTAAAAAGCTGTGTCCGAACGTAGTTGTTAACAAGGACGTTGTATCGACGTCTCGTCACGGTTTTTTGTGTGCTACAAATTGCAGTTGCTTCTTTAATTGGTCGGTCTGGGAGCGCGATGACTGGCTCATTCCGTAGTGCGAAGTGCGCGAGCGACATAATAATACGTTCCAGGATTCCAGTACAGACAGGGACCCGAGAGCTCGAGCCGGGGGCATAAAAATGTTTAAAAGCAACTACATCTGAATAATGACGCAATTTATATAATTTCTCGTAATATTAATCTTGTATGTAATTGTGTTCAAACGTATTAAAGGCATAGTTTGTTGTTGTTTAGTAATTGCGTTCAGAAAAACACTTGTATAGATATAAGTTCGCTTCTTATATGGCTAAAAGCGCTAGTTGCTGTTTTTTTACATAAGAACACTTTACTCACACACGGATGGTTAGCCCCGTGCTAAACCATTTATATTTTATATGATGTTGGCAAATTAGCTCATCATAAAGTTGTTGCTGAGCCGGGAATCCAACTCGGGACCTTCTAGTTGGCAGGTCGGCATGGTTACCATTTCGCCAACGGGGTCATCCCATGAATAGTAACTATGTAAATCCTGTAGTCATTATAATAATTATATTTTTATTTCTTAGGGGAGATCAAAATGCTGCGATTTTTCAATGTTTGTAAATCAGTGACCTCTATTAGTCAACCTTTTTTAAGTCATTCCTTTGCAATAATTTTCTTTCATGATTGCTTTAAATAATGCATAATCCTATCATGTAACATTGCAATTTAAAAGTAAAATGTTTCCAATTCATACTATGTATGTCGCCCTTCCTATACAATGTTGTTTGTAGGGTTACTAGCGTGGCGCGGGCCGATTCTTTAGGTTTAAAAATAGAAAAACGTATTGTCTATTTTTCTAACATCGACGAAAAACTGGTACTGGAAAAAACTAAACCCAGTTATATGTTATGTAGTAGTCTTACGTACAAAGTAACTCTAAGAGGCATTAGAGAATGTAACACCGTAGAGCGTCGTTATACATTTATATTTTGAAATACGTCACTGGTTTAGAGCGCGGAGTCACTAATGGCGATGGATGTGCGGAGTCCTGCTGAGTCAGCGTACTTGAGGAGTGACGGCGCCGGCACCCGAGTGCTTCCTGTCTCTTGCTGCGGCGCTCCCATTGCCACCTACAATGGCATTTTTTCAGCTCACCTATCGTATTGATTTGATAGCTGACAAAAAGTCCCGGGGGTTTGATTTCGCGCGAGATCTTTCTTTTCGTGTTAACCAACTAGCTTATTTCTTGTGTCGAAAGATTTCAAGATGAACTTGGATTTTGCATTATCATAGACGGGGCCCTGGCCAATTTATTGATATTAATGTTGTTACATACGTAGGTGCTCTTAACAATTTTTTATCATCTGAATCTCATTATTTTTGCCCGGTACGTTACGTAGTACTGACTTCTGTAGAATTTATTAAAATAACTTTTATTTTTGATTAAGTAAGCTATCCACAATCAAATGTAACTTTATTTATCGAAAGGTTTACGAAATCCCCAACAAATAATTCCTCCTTGCCTAAGTAAGCACCATCAATAGAATCAACAAAATTGGAATGGTTATATACATAAATGGGAACAAACAGATTTCCCTCTACACTTCGTCGCCCTATCGAGAGCTTCACTTTATCTGTTTTAAATTCCTGACACGCACGCCTCCTTGTTTGATTGTATTTCACTTAATCCGTCCGTTCCGCTCATTCTCTATGGTAATTCATCGGCGGCATTGTTTTATTTTCGTGCAAAGCTTCATTATACCTAGCGATCCACAACAAGCGACTATCACCTCTGCTTATAAGGAACACAAGTCATATTAACTTTTTTAACTTAAAACCGTCTATAGCTCGACGACCCTACGTATCCGGTCGGACCACTCTCGTTTGCACCTTGTCAGCGGCTACCGATTCTATCTTCAACCCTAATTGCTGATATTCCATTAAAGTAATAAATACGCTGCGCCTTCTCACCTCCTTATTAAAGTTGATTACATCACTCTTCTGTTTCTATTATGTGTTGTTAATATTTGACGAACGATTGTTCGGCTCTTTTCGTTAAGTTAACAATATTTCCGATATTTGGTTTACTATCTCGACAGTATAGAGGGGGTATCATCAGCGTTCAATAATTACGTAGCTGGTTCTTAAAGTCCATTAAGTTTTATTCTTATAGGGTCTAATGTATTCCGTCATGCTAATTGCATTAAGTATGTAACAGGTTTTAAGATAAAGGCTTTTTTGACTATTTAATACAGGTATCGGGAAATGTGTTAAGTTTAGTAAATCGATAAGGATGTATGGTCTCGGTTGAGTTCACACCGTTTTGAGTCAAACAAATGTTTTCATGAGGCCGCTTGCGTTCTCATGCGCACATCAGATTGTGAGACGACAGAGTGGGCCGGCAATGTACTATACCGGAATCGGTGTAAAACGTAAGATGATGACTAATTTATTCAAAGTTAAAGTAAAAAATATATATGTACATTCGTGTAAAACATGTATTAAATATATAAATACGTGTAAAAAATATTTCGAATTGTAAATTAGTTAACAAACATAGTCAACTAAACGTGTATTTTTCCCACAATTGTCGTCAAAATTATCACCATGGCCAGTAATATGGCTAGCAGTTGACTCCCTTTCTTAGTGTATTTACTGAGTAAAACTATTTTTTTTCTATTAGTAATAGCATGCCATCAGATATCACTTAAGGTTTCACAAAATTAATCGTCCACTGCAAATGTCTTCCAAGATGCATGAAAATAACAAACCGCTGTATCTTAACTCTTGCGCCGTAGAGCAAGATCTCTGTCATCTAACGCAGCATCGTAGGCGGACTACGTGTGTAATGACGAGATCATTCCCGATAACAATAGATAAACTTGTACGGCTTGGCTAGAATAACAGATTCTCCACTCGGGCGTCAAGTTCAATTGTTAGCTGTTACCACCAATTGTACAACCGGCATAATATGCTTTGTGTGCTAATGATATCGTTCCGCGAATTTTGCCGTGAGACAGATCCTCGTATTGGCCAATTTATGGACTGCACGTACAATATAAATACACTGAATTATCCGTATGCTGTTTAGATTCCTTAACATTCTTGTTACGCTCCTGCATTCCACATTACTAAAGCGGATTTAGTATGTTTACGAAAATACAAACGTGTTTGCGAAATAAAATTCAGTAATAAACGACCATACGAGTACACTTGATTTTGGTGACTACTGAATGAAATCAGTGTAAATTGCCAAGCTCGTTGAATTTCGTACGAGGTAAAATAACTTGCTATTGTTTTTATTTTGTATTTGACAAGATGTTCTGGTAATCTTTGTTTGATAGTTCAAAACTGTGATGGGCTGTAAATGCGTTATATTAATTATTAATTTTTATTATTAAATGCTTTTAATACGTAGAAACACAATTTGATTTGGATCATATAATTCGCGTAGATTTCTAAAAAAAACTTTTGCTCTCATTAATTTGGTTATGCATATGACATGAATCATCTCTTCAATGTTTTCTTTATTGACTCGAGTATACTATCAATATGAACCCCAAATATATAATGTACTGGCGTTTTTACCATGTAACCACCGCACACATGATCCACCAACAGTGGTTAATGTTGCCCTCGTTTAAGTAAACAAGGTACACGGCGCGTAGGGTATCGAGTCATGTTTTTGTCCGTCTTACTCCGCCGCAGCACGCTCGTTATCTTGTTATCCTATCGCGGCAAGATTGTGCCTTTTTGTGCAACTGATGCACTCAATATGCACATATTTCTCTCCAGTACTGTTGTACTTCTTGTTAGTTTGGCGGTCGCTCTTAGTAAGCCGAAACACAAAAAATAATATTAAGTTTCTGTGTGTGTGTGTGTGTGTGTGTGTGTGTTTTGGAGGAATTCATTTTGCACGCACACCACATTTTTTTTTATTTACTACGTGATAATCAGTAGTTGTTTTAGTTTCAAAAGTTTTTTTTATTGTCTATAAAACTACGCTACACGAAATAGACATTGAGAGAATCCAGAAGCCAAACAAATTTTAAAGTGATGCTTTTTAAGCATGTTCAGAAGATGTGTGTAAGCGGCTAATGATAGACACACTGTGCAGGTAATTGATAAAGAATGTCTCGTACACTGTAACTCCATTCGCGGCCACAATGCAGCCACCGTTTATGGCGTTAACGAAGCTAAAGGTCTCCCTGCTCTCGACCTTCGATGAACCGCTTATTATGTCTAAATTAAGATAAACATGAGCTCGTTATCTAGAAATTTTAAATCTCTACTAGAGAACCGTTTACGATACCCTCGCGTCTCAGCGCGGCAATAACTTTAGAATGGTAATTCCAAACGTGTGTAATTAATTTTACACCCTCGTTCTAGTCATGTTAATTAGAAACGTAAACCACAGTTTCCTTTGAGGCGGGCGGTCATACTCCGTTAAAACGTGCACTAATTCGTTAATATTCCGCACTAGGCGCATGATAAAAAGCTTGGTACGGACGGTGTTGCCGCAGCTCTTTGTGGGGCCATCGCTGCTAGCGAATACCATGAAAAAACATTTTCCCCCATCGCTGCTTGCGAAACGTGGAGCAGCACAGACCGTTTTCCGCTAAGTTAAATTCTCATTACTTTTCTTTGAAAAAGAAGTTAGCTTTTATAACCGCGCGACGGTCGAGAAAGAAAACTCTATTACAATGATGGCTTTTGACAGGGGCGCGCTTCGCGAGTCGAACCCTTTCAGCTGGCTTCTTTTATTCGCAAACAATTACAGCGCATTAAGGGACATTATGAATCGGAGCGCGCCGGCGAGTATCGTGAGCGTTTAATGATGATAAGGCGGACGGGTGCGGTGGCTTTGGATCGCAAATCTTTCTTAAGTCGACGCGAGAGCCATTGCTCTTGCTCGATAATAAAATTAATTATGGAATTTATGGCACCGGAGACTGTGCAATGGCGGCTTTTCTGACGCGAACCCTTTGTCGTGAGAGTGTGTACCGTCTTAATCGACAATTTACGAACTCCATTTAGTGTACACCGAACGAGCTCAAGCTCTTCCGCTCGTTAAAGCTGACTCAATTCAAATTAACAATCGCAAGTTATAGAGAACGAAAGTTGCTTTTTGTCACCATCATATTGCATTTTGAGCTCAAAATGAAACAATTTCGAAGTATAACTACACACAGCTACACACTAATACACAACATTTGTAGGTAATGTTATCAATTATTTTAGGTTTTTCCGTTAATTGTAATATTATAATGCAACTGCGCTGATTGTATGTGCCAGTCATGCTTGTGGCATAGAAGGTTACAGGCAACTGCGAGTGTATAACATATGTATAACACATTCCATAGCTTAATATATATTTTTCTGGTAAGGCCTAAAAATAAGACATTGTTATTATTATTATAGCGTATTTTGGAATTCTCTTCCTGTCACTCTGATTCCTCAGAAGTACCATCCTGAGTTCTTCAAATCAAGAGTGAATATGGGTCATTTCCTAGCGTTTGTTAGTGCTGCTTGATGCATCTAGGAGTGCCTATATATTATTAGTTTCATCTAATTCTTGATGACAATCATATCAGTGAGTAATTACTATGATACTAATCAATGATATAATTGTAAAGCAATCATTGAATTAACATGAGCACTTGTCGGGAATTGACTGATTGCTTGCTCAATATACCCATTAGTATTTAATCACCATCAAATTGACGCAATTAATAGCACTTAAGCGGTAGTGTGGTACTGATATTGGATGATTTATTGATTATAATTGGTGTGAGTGGTATTGCACTCTCCCGTATTGTATTTTAAATGCAGCAATATGATTCTGTTATGTCATGGCAATCACTAGCAATGGAGATCTTGGTACAAATAACCTTAAAGTACTACAGATCTTAGAAATGAAATATGGATTGTAGTGTGCATGCAAAATAAATTCCTCCAAAACACGCCTCAATCTAACAACCAGAAATGAGTCTAAAGCCAATATAATTGAGCAGTTGAACCGTTGTAACCGGCTCAAATGCTAGTGACGCCGCCTCCCAGCATTTGCATAACGCATTCGCTAACAAGACACGTTCGAACACAATTGCGTTCGCGAAAGAACCCTACTCAAACAACCCATTTCTATTTCAGCTCCCAACCGCTTGTTTAATGGTCGGCCCGTACACCGCGTCAGCTAACACTTAACGTTCTTTGCATACGAAAGAGTCCAACGCCAACCACCCAGTGTCTCTTGTTATTGCTCTACTCAGTATTCAGGCCGAGCGAAGTTGAAGGTCGTCCTTTCTGCTCGAGATAACGAACAACTAGTTCCTTTTGCTCCTTTATCTGTAGCCACAACATTACTTTGTAAATATTGTACGTTCACTCGCGCTTTGTCCTCACGCGGAGCGTACTAATGAGTTCGGCTGTAATAGAAACAAGCGTTCATAGAAAGTTGATCTCTCTCTCACATGACGTATGTCGGGTATTAATCCGAGCTCGCTGTCGTCGGGAATCCATCTTTAGTAGTCCGCGGCATTCATCCCGTCAACTGACCCAAGTGGCCTAAATAAAACGCCTCGCCACAAAATAACTCCGAAAGGACCAACTTGTTACGACGTAAATTCTCAGATAAACGACTGCACTTAATCCGGGAGTTAGAATGTTGACAAGGAATGAAGACGATCAAGAATAAAAAAGGCCCGGCATTTTATTCCATTAATCTACGTCATGTTGAATGTATTTATAACAAAGCTAGCACTTAATAATTCAAGTCGGTCCGCGATCGAGCCTCAGCACACCTAGTGAAACGTCTAATCATTGTGTGGGTTGCCGTAATTGAAGTGGAGAATGGCTCCTTTTGCTTTTATCTTAATTTATTCATTTCGAGGCGAGTGATGGTTAATATTGCTGTGACCACTTGTCAGTTTCAATAACGAGGTGCTCGTGATGTGATTGTGCACCTGCTCGAGCGGCCGCCATATCGACGTGAGAAGGATGTCTAAAAACTATTCGGTATACTCGTGCGCATTAGTCGGCTTGAGTGCATTATCGATCATTGGCTCTTTTATCAGTGTTGTTGTACAATTAATGACAAATTGTATTTTGAAATAAATAATTAGTTGGATTCGTGACTATCGCCGCGTGATGGATGGCGTGCCGGAGATAAGATCTTGGCTGCCGCCGAATTTCATGAGAATCTTATTTACCGACCGCGGCCCAAGGCAGCCATATTGTAAATTATCGAATTATGCTGGAGTCGGCGGAGCGTACCTACCGACTGTTTATTTAATTTAGGAAACGTTTTGTCCCTATTACCGTCGTCTTTATACCTCGTCTATCCATGGTGGGAAAGTGTGAGAACGCTAACAATCATGTTGTTAATTTGAAAATTGTTTGTGGTCACGAATTTAACCTGTAGGTGCCAAGTTGTTAATGCACACATTGATGTTATAGCGTTACCTTGGTTTAATTAGAGGCTAACATCAGTGCGTGTATGTTGCTGCACGACGCATCCTGTTCATAATGCAACAAAATATTTCTCCGTGATAAATATTATCAAAACTCCTTGTAGAGTACTAGTGTATACAATTTGTTAAAGCTCCTCGTAGTATCCGAATGTATCTTGACCAAAATATGCTATTGATAACATTGCACTGTGTAAGCACTCTCTGTGAGATATGCAAAATTGATATGCAGTATTGTGTATTGGAGCCGTTGGAGGAAATACGACCCAATATGGGGTGTGGATATCTGTCTCCATATATCTTTGGCTGCTTGCCGTCCTTCGTATATGGGTAGATGTGGCTGTACCAGCTTTACTGAATTCATTAATGCATTTTGCGTTTTGATACCGATTAAAATATCAAGGCTGTTTCGTGCGTTTCACCTTAGAATAATCAAACTTTTTCTAGTGCTCAAGAGTAAAACAAGTACTGACAAGACAAAATAAACATCGTTTACCTGCGAGATGTTTATTATGGGATGAAATAACTACAAATGTGACTATTTGGCAACTAACTAATTTTAAAAGGGTAGAGGCTAGTGAGGAATAACATATTGTATATTGTGACATGTAGATCTGGAATGATTTTAATAATAATAAAGTATTGGTTTACTTGCTTTAATTTAACTCACATTTTGTTTTAAATAACATTATGTTTCACATTAACTTCTATGTAATGTGTGGGCGGATGCGTTTGTGTACCCTTTGAAACTCTCCAGACCGCTTAAGGCCTTTGCATAAGTGCTTTCAGCAAGCTTCCTGGAAACTAAGCTTGAATGTATGAAATTTAATATACTCACTTGGTTTGTTTAAAACAGAAGCTAGCAAGTCCTTAAATGCCGAATATACGTAAAGTAGTCAGATTATTTTTTGCTGTGCGCCGCTACTACAGTATTGATTTACTTTGATATTTCATTAAAACCATTTATTTCGTTGCACATCTTGCTTTTTACATAATATTTATTTTTGGAAAAAGTGAAAGGGCAAATCAGCCCCTAGCCATCACGCTGACCCATTCCAATCGCAGAATCTCGAAATTCACAATACAAAACTCGGCAAAAATATCTGTAGTTTATTGTACTCTGTAAACTCCTTCCTGATGACACATGACTTAACTTCTCATGAAAATAATTTCATAGCTTTGATGTCCTCACAATGAAGGTTTTTGTACGCAAAACGTTTCTGTAATCTAAAAATGCTGTGAACCCTAATCTATATATTACCGCATGATTATGTCAGATGTTTAGTTCGTGCTGTCTTTTGACCTATATCTTGTGGAAGTTATTCTCCCTAGTATTGTTGTTGCACAATGAATTCACGTATCATACCGCTCGAGACCAAAGTGCATCAGATTGTAGCCAACATGCCGACTAACATATTGCAGTAAACTGGATCGGCCGTCGATTTACCGAGACGAATTCACTTTACATACACGACTGACATGTCCGGCCTGTTGTCTATAGATTACGTCTGCTAGAGCAGTGTTGCGTAACTGATATCTCATCTAGACCCCAGCCAGAGGTCACACAGCGCACCTCCGCTAAGATATAATTCGGCGATTTCTATCTACCTTTGCTCAAGTGACTTTTAATGATTGACTGGCATTTGTTATTGCAATGTATAAACCACAAACTGGCTCAGCAATCTTACCTAAGCATGAAATCGACATCACTTCCAAAGCTAATTCTAATCCGTGTTTATTTTTTTACTCCGCGCATGACTTATCATTAGAGAAAGGTCGAAACAATAGTGGCACAAGGACTTTTATATGTCAGTGATGGCAAATTCCACATTGACCTCAGGTTGGTCACGATTTCCACCATATCTGATAATTACAACTATATATCTTTTGTCAATAAATCTCGTTGACCTTGTCTCCATTGTACTAATAAAAAAAATAAGCTTTCATCTGTTAATGTAGAAAGATCTCAATTTGGCAAAAAGCGCACTCAATTTCTCATACTAGTCCATCGCCATGTTAGTACAACAATGAGATGTGGGTCAGAAATATGACGGTAAAGTTTCTTTATTGGGATTATTATCTGGCAGAGCGATCGCCGCGAACCACGAGCAGTTTTTGCCGTTTGCGCTGTATCTACAGTAAATAATGGCACGTCATTGCTAGAGTCTCGATGGGCCCCGAAAGAAATATTGCAAGTCGCCGAGTGCATCTCCCGTTTCGCACGCCCGACTCACATTGTTATTAAGTTCAGAGGTCGCTTTGTTTATGAGCCGACGCTTTCGAAAGGTAACGCGCCGGGCGAGCGAGTGAAAACATCGCTACGGACTTACCGATGACATACAATTGATAATGTAAATATTATGCTCTTAACCTGTGCCCGAGAGCGCGCTTTTCATCGAGATTTATGTCTCAAATCACGCGATCATAATTTGATATCGTACACTGTTCCGTGAGTTAAGAGACGTTTTTCTCACTACAGTAGGTTACGTGCTTGCTGTGATCGTGATTACAGACACATACACACACACACAGAGAGAGAGAGAGAGAGAGAGAGAGAGAGAGAGAGAGATTTAATTTGTTGTAACATGCGACATAGGAAGTTTATTAAAGGTGATGAAGGAGTCTTCGATCGGTAACGTCATTTCTGATTGCGATTATTTAATATTAAGAGTATATTTCGCCAGAGTTTAGTCACGATGCAGCCAACGCTAGCTAGCCGACGTGTTTGGTTCTGGCGCGGCAATTCACTTTCATTGGCCGGCACGGTCGTGCGACACACGGCCCACGAATGTCTTCCATAGCTGGCCATTATCTGGATTATGATCAGGCACTTAGGGGGCGGTTCTTATTGCACATCGGTCCAGCTGTTTGCTTATTGTCTTGCGTAACCCGGGTGAAGCCAACCAGATGATAATTTGCTCGCTCGCCTGGCCTCTCATTATCGTTGGGGCTACTTCGTGCGTGCTTAATTTAATTTTCTTACCCGGTCTCACAGTGTTGAGAAACCAAAATATTAATTTAGCGATAAGGTCGTAATAGTTAAAGAGAAAAACCTTGATTTCGAAATTGATTTAACCCTTTAATATAGAAATGCTCTCTACCAAAAAGTTTACTATACTTGTCAACTCGAACATAAAGATAAACTGGATTGAGGTAAAAATACATACATTTATATACCGTGAAATTCTATTTATTCTATCACACAGTGATCGCCGTAAATAGCGAGAGCGAAGTAGAACAAACTAAAGTGTCTGATACGTTGACTGAACGGGATCTAATAAAGACTCGCCCCTGACTGGCAGGAATGTGGAGGTAAGTCGATCCGCTAAATGAGTAAAGGAGAATCCCGCCACTCGTGGTCACGCGAACAACCTGACACCGAGCCTCACTGGTTCGTTATTGTTAGCAGTAATATAGCTCGCGCTTTCTTTGGCTCGGAACAAGTAACAGATTTTTACTAAGTTTCTAACTTGTTCCGAGATCTTGGTCCAAATACATATTGCAAAATGTAATGCTGTTACTGAAAGTATACACATAAATTAGGGTATCCTAAATAATTAATTATTTTGTTGTTTGTCATTACAAACAAGGTACTTATAACCTATTGACTCAGGCGTTACTTTGCGGAAATCCGTTGTAAATTGACGAAAAAATAATAATATGTTGTGTACTTCCGCTGTGATCTGAAACCAAAGTAAGATAGAAGAAGCAAAGAAAAAAAAAAAAAAATGATGTGTTCCTCCGACCGACCACAACACCTCCACTAGGTACTTATATTTTAAAAACGCTTGTACAAACTTTGTTTTTGTGAGCCCATACAGAGATACATTATATTCAATTTTATTAATCATGCTTGCAGATTTATTGTGCGATGTATTATCGTACTTAAACATTAGATATCTACATCGTGTCTTGCTAGTCACAGTGATATAGTTATAGTAAAATTATCTAACACTTATTGTGTATCGTTTTACAGCGCTTTACTTTGTAAATATGAGTGCCGAGAATGCTCAAAAGTTATTGTTCTATTCGTTACATGGCGAACGCTTTATTTTCTTTTTCTGGGATGTCGTTAGTTTCTCACTTTTTGACTTGTTTCTCCTTGACACTGTTTGACTTTATAATGGTCAGAAATTATTGTATTTAAAAACATTAGTACTACGTGAAACTAATGAACTGTATTTTTTTATAAGTAACAATTTCAGACACCAATGAAGTCAAAATTCACTTACGCTGTAAAACTCTTAAAATAATCCACATACAATCAAACACATAATACAAATATAACTTTGTGTCGTGTAAAATAAAAATAAGCAGTTTATGTAATCCTGGAAATAAAAGTTCAGTGCAGATAGTGACGCAGATTTCTCTACAAACCAATTTCGCTTTATTTAAATTGATGCTCGGACTCGGAACCCTGCGAGGGGTGAATAGAGACTTGAACAAAATCTTTATACTTTATTTTCTCGAGTGATCTACATCATAAAGTGGTCTTTGCAAGCATGTACTAGCTGCCTTCCACGGTATCCGGCATAAGAAGTAATTTACTGTCTAAACTATGTCAGTGCCAAATTTAATCAGGTTCAGCTGTTTAAAAATATATACTAGGACACATTTAACACACGGCTGGTTAACCCCATACTGAATCATTTCTAGTTTGTGTTATGTTAGCTAACATAACTGATTTACTACATATACATACATCTATTTATATTTTATATCGATACATATTTAACACCCATCCCACAGCCAACAAATTTAGTAAAGCACAAAGATGTTAATCTTCTTCTAAGATTAACATCTTTGTGCTTTACTAATGCCATCCCGGGAATCGAATCCGGAACCTTCTGATTGGCAGTCTGGCATAGTAACCATTACGCCAACGAGGTCGTCAACCTACCAATTGAAGTAACTTACTAACATAAAAATTTTCGCATTTGTAATAAAGCAGGAAGTATACTGATGTGCTTCCATCTGTCACAACACTCATTAGATTATGCAAACGAGAGGACATCAACTTTGAAGTGTTTTTTTTGAGTGAGTTTAGTCTAAAAATGAGTATGAATTAATGTTTGCTAGAAGAGCTAAGGTGTAACTAGTTGTACATAGTGGTTTAATATCAGAACTTACAATGTATTTACAATACGCTCGCCATCTCATTCTTCGGTGCATTTTATTACTACTTTTAATATTAAACCCATCAAACGATTTATGCTAGTTAGTCGACTACTAGTACTACTAGTAGATATATTGTATTTGATTTTAACATTCAGTGTCGTATCAAAATCTCTTTAAAATGCGTGGTCATTCTGTACCCTCAGTGCTTATGTTTACTGCACTCAACTATACGTGGACGAGAGCTGTTTGCGGATAAAGACAATCTCCCCCTGAAAGGATTTCAGCACACTACCTGTCCTATAAAGTTAGTATTATGTACTCGTTGTCTGATGGCAACTTTATTGCAGGGTGTGGTTTTCAGAAGGCTGTAAAACTAGCAGTTACTCTGAGATTTTCCTTTTGAAGTATGCACTATTTTTTCCCAAACACTCAAGTTTTTCTCCGTTTGAATCACGCAAAACTTTAATACTGGACATATCCTCGTTCAAAGTCCATCCGTTTCTTTTCAAGGCACAAACCTTCGCAATAGCAATGAATATTTATACCTCGTAGTCAGCTTCTTCTCAAAACAACACCTCGCGAGACTTAATGGCAAATTAAAGTTGCGCTACTCTTGAAGACGTCGCTCGAGCAAACGGGGACGTAATGAGGATTTAATATTAACGTAGCAGAGATGACATTGTTAATGGTTTTGACAGTGTCACACTGTGTCTGTTCCATTCATCACGCGGGCAGCGGGTGGTGACGTGAGACGGCCCGTCTTCCGCCACGTGGGTCTGGCAGTGGCCCAATACTGTCCTAGGCTACGTCTACTGCATTGCGTAGTAATGAGTGTCAGACATTGCTTCTGCTTAAATTCATTCATTCATACAGTTATGAATGACACATTTAGTGAAAGTAATAGTGTTCCTTCATGTTTGACGTCGAGTGTGTAATTATGTACAATGTACATAGTAAAATCAGTATTCTTAATTTAATACTAAACTACATAAATAAGTGCATATATAAAAATATTATAAAACTCGAAGGTCAGCTTCAAGGTTATCAAAGATGACTCTTCGGTACCATCAAGTGAAATCTTCCCGATATATTTTTATCTCAATAGTGTTGATCTTTATGACAACACTTCTAGCTGTAATTGCCGTCAACACATAAAACTTTATTCCCCACCTAACTACAAAATATTTAACCGATCCGATTCTCACCTGCGGTCGTTACAGTGCTTACACTCACTTTTAATTGAGGAAAGGGTATAATATTTTACTGTTTATTTGCTTAAAGCAATTTCGAGTCAATTAAAAAGGTACCTCTTACGAACTGGTCGTTTTAATTGGAAGCGTAATTTCAGCAATAATAGCGTTATTGTTTTATTATTTTATTGCTTTTAACCCTCCTATTTTGTGAAGTTTTTAATCTCACGTATCTACTGTTTCTTAATATAGTTCTTGCATCCTTCATTTATGGTTTAATTTCGGTTGATGATCTAAAAGTGGGTAACTATTGTAATTGCCGCTTTTGTCTTTGCGGCGTTAAATGAGATGCGTCTTTGTGCTCACCTCAGAACTGCCTGACACATGAACCATTATCTCAGAATAATACCAATGTTGGATATGATACGGGTCAAAGATTTCTCTTTCGGATATGTGCGTCATGGATTGTGTACTTCTTACTAGTTGCATGTCGATGACCTGTTGAAGGGAACTATCTTCGTATATTTGTGTATATGGTTTTACTAATTAGTGCTTGTTTTCGTAGGCACGATAATGGTAACCACATTAAATTGTACAGAATCACTGGTAACTGTGGCACAAACTTCTTAGGGTAACTTAATATTCAATAAATTAATCACGTGTTTTCAATATTATAGTCACACAATAAATTGATGCATATATTTCTGATATCAAAATCGTTACATATAACTTTAAATCGATCTCGTGCATAGAATGCAACGCAAAAACCGAAGTAAAGGCCAAGTGAAACTCAGCGCGCTATTTATCTTAACTTATCGGAATTCAGCGGCGTGTTCGTTTTTCTCTGCCGTCCAATATACTTTGAGCGTGGTGTCGTTTTAGTCTCATTTCAAAAACAATGATTACCGCAGTTGCGTCGTGCGAGAGGGATGCTATGATCGTTTTGCATGAAAGGAGTGAAACCATCAATTTGCGCCGTGCCGCTCCGCCAGAGGTAAAAGCGCCGATCTCAGTTAAAAGAGGCGAACCTGAGCCCACTTGAGAGGCTGCGCCGCACTCTGGACTTTCCTAGTTTGTAGTTGTGGTTGCTCGCCGCGATGTAAACTAGTGTTGCGCCCGCGGAACAACCGCTCGGGGTTCAGCGGGGCCGCTCTAACAACTTGTACTCGTAACTGCAATAAGATCTACGAATCTAGCCCGCAACAAACCGGTCCTCTGGTTTACCTTAAAACGGAACCTTTTGAGCAATAATGCAACAAGCATATTAGCTGTTAATTAGAAACATGGATGGAAACACTGACAGCGTCAGTCAGATTAGCGTCGACAGGATAATAAAACGAGGCGGTAAATACAACCAGTATAATATATTTTTTTATATCGTTATTTATTTAATCGTTCAATTTTTTGTATGAAGAGAAACGATCTTCCTAAAATAAAAAGAATACTGCTATTTTTACAAACAAGCATTTACGTCGCAAAAAATGAAGGGAAGCGGCGCCGCAACCTCGTAATCAATTCAAACTGGCTTCATTGTTTCCAATGGGTAGTAGAACTGGTACGAAGCGTTCGAATGTATCGGCGTCCGCAGTTACTGCGGCGCTGCCGATGTTAGCTCCCTTTATCGGATCCAACGACTGTTACTAGCAGTTTACGATGCCCCACTATGGGCATTACAGATTCTTCTAATGTTCGGCTCACGATTGCTCGCCAGCTTGTTCACGCGTTCACGATAACAGAACTTCTTACAAGTGTCTACAATTACAATAAGTGTTTTTTGTATGCCTTATACTGTCATGAGAATGAAAATCCGCAGTACTGCTATACACATCGGCGACATTTTATGATAATTTGTCGAGTTAACAGGTCTGAATTGGCGGGCGGTGAGCTGCGCCCCGTGGTAGGCACTGCAGCGAACACCTTGTAATGAGCAACATCTGCGAATCAATGAGCCCGCTTCGCGTTTTATTAAGCGTTGCGATAAATTTGCATCGTCAAACAGCGCCCATGCCGGTGAAGCACGTTCGGCAAATAGAATAAATACGTAGCTCCTCGCTTCCCCGTCGTGCCAGCTCGCCGTTTTGTCCCCTCACCCCTTCGCAAACACAATTTGGCTCTATTTATGTCCCACCATTTCTGTTTCACCACTACATTTCTCGAGGATCAGTGTCGTGGTCGTCAGATTGGCGCGCGAGTGCTCCCGTTGCGAACCATCGCGTGCAAAAACCGGTACGACTCCAGCTCTTTGCTTCATCGATCTTTCGACACTGAATTGATAATGATCTACATTAATTATTTTACGAGCCGTCAGAGTTTAGGCTTCTTTATTACCCTACCGTGCACGCAGATGATGCTTCGGTAATGAATATTGTGAAGATTGTGAATGTAAGGCATCGTGAATTGGCGGAAATGATTAATTTTACTTTTCTACCCTTACTCTTTCTTAAAGTTGCAAAAATAATTAAAAGTTAATACACCGCGTGTAACGAAGGTGCACGTACGGTGCAGGTATGTTTAATTGATAAATACGTAGGCCTCCTATTACGCGGTTTAGTATCGCTAGTGCTACTCGCATGGGTCAGTTAGACATCGTAAAATTTGACGATCATCTCTGACAGTGCCGAAGGATATCATTCCTGAATGAGAAAAACATGGAAACTCAGTAGCTTTTATACAACGCCCATTATCATCTTAGTGAGATACTTAACTTAAAAGTTGATTTGAAACTATTATTTTTTACTTTATTGGTTTATGACATAAGATATAGATAAAGGGTGTCAATATGTCTCACATGGGTTAATGATGCTTCAGAATTTGCCTCGAAGGTGCATTTCTATGTTTGACACCTGATTTTATGCCTGGATGGCGATGTTGTGATCAAAAGCTTAATAAGAAGGAACTCACTCAAACTTCAAAAATCTTTTATGTCATAGTTCCCTGACAATAAACCGTCTAGCAGGGGCGGCCACACCTTGAAGGCAAAACGCTAAGTACGAGTCTTTGGCACATCCACCGATTCGGGTTGGGGGGAATTAAATAGCTGTCAGAATTTATTGACAGTAAGAGTGTGTGGGCTGGCGTTAGACAACGTATAGCGGAGCGTCTTATATTATGAATTCGTGAAGAGTTCAATAAGCCTGGCTTAACATCGATCTTCGATCTGGCGATTACGGCCGGCCGGCGTTGACGGATGTCAGCTTAACTTGTCTGTCACCGGCCGGCGCAGACACCTACCACATTAATCTCTATTCTCGCCGAGCAACACGTGGATTTACGCATCGTCGAAAGTAATTTATATGCAAATGACTTCAACCTTGACAATTTCGTGACTCTAATACGGCTGGCGTGTACTAAAGCTTCAAAGCTCTCCGGATTTGTAGACTAACGGTACTCATTAGAAAGATAGGTGTGAATTAATCATTGAAACATGAAGCGGATGCTAATTTTATTTTCATGTTTGTTAATTTGTCTCTTATCCAATTTATATATATATATATATATATATACCTACATACATGTATAGCAATTGACTCCTTTATATGGTAATTTTGGAATTTAAATTAATTAATAATATTATAAATTAATATTTTAAATTAATATTAATATAAAAATCCGGTACATTAAACCTTGTAATTCGACGTGGCTTGCTCTGAAATCAGAGAATTTATATTAATATTTCAGTCTCAACAATGTCAGTTGTCACAAGACAAAGGTTTGGGCTGTGTCATAGCATCGCCTCGACTCTTTGTGTACACCACTACAATAAAACTGGCGTCTTGATAAATAGGAACAACCGGCGCTCCAACAATGTAGCCGGTAAGGCGATACTGGCATATCGACCGCTCGATTAATGACCCTCTCGCCTAAAAGAATGGCCCATAATATTTATTATCAGATAAGCCACTGCTACTGGTGATTCCTGTGTCTCCAACCATTATACAACTCCCGATGCGTCGTCTATGCATTACTCACCTTGACCGCTGTGAGATATCAATTTATAGATGTAGCCTTCTTGTTGGATATTTTTCATTTCTTTGTTATTTTTACGTTCGTCGTTGGTGGTTCTTCTATTGATACAGATCGTGTTAGTCCCCGTAATTCTATCTTTACAATGTAGATGTTGCTTCTCTAACGATAACCCGCCTTAAAGTGTGTTATTCGAATATCGATTACGGTTGCAAGAGCGTCAGACGTTTTAAGGAACTAATCAGTGCGGACTGCTTTTATATTATAATAGTTAATGAAACGTTCCGCCCACGGGCTGAGAGCCAATTGATCTTAGCGCGTTAATGGCCGCGTCGAAAGATGTGTGCACGAGCGACCGCCGGTTCACGGGTAACGAGCCTCCCATCATCCACGATTATAAATTTAAATACGAATTTATAGATTTTTTACTGCTGAATCTAATCAAACCCTCTACGACAAGAATGACCCGTGATGAGAATGTTGACATATTGCTTATAAGCCGGTCCTTTGTATGCATCGCTTTTGGTAATGTCATACCAGACTATGTTTTATTGGAACCTTTATGAGGTGATTTCGAAACATACAGAACTTGATGGTAGATAAAATGTGACCGACAGTTGACATTTAACTTGACGCTTATGAAACATGATCGTAGTAGATATAGCCCTTTCCAAGTTACAATACAAATTACAATATTCCTTACCATTCACATAGAAACACTTATTTGAATATGAAACCATACAACAGTTAAATTGTGTTAAAATTACAAAAAAAAATTTGGAAAGACCTTTTTTCTCTACCACAGAAAAAAATGTAAATAAAGTAATGTAACATTATGTCATTGACAAAGTGATTAGGATCAAAACATTCAACCATTACCATCAAAACACTGTTGCTGTTGTTCTTGTAAGAAAAATTGCAATAAATATGACCAAAACGCAATAAAAAATAGGGAGAAGTACAAGAAACGAAATAACAAGCAAAATTAACAAAATAGCAATCGCAAGGAACGAAGACTTAACAGGAAAACGTTAGAGTTCGTAAAACTTACACACGAATAACACAAAGCAAACATTAAAACATAATTTTCATGAGTTTAAACAGATTCTTCGACTGTATTTTTACATTTTTGATTGTATTTTAGTCTTTGAAAATTTTTCATTACTCTTATAGAAATATTAAATGCTTTCAATTACTACTGTGATGTCGGTTTAAGAATAAATATTCCACGAAAATATCTTTAGAAAATTATAGCTTTACAATCACAGTTTTACAAAAAATTCTATAATTTTTAAATATCCAGTTGTGAATAATGTGTTTCATCTAATTAAGATTTGCAGTATAGATTCTATAGTTTTCGTTTAACAATTCCATTGCTTAAATTTTTCACTTGAATTAATAATCGGAGTATAAAACAATAATTGGTGGATATACTATCTATGGATATACGATCTATACCAACCCGAAGTTATTGCACCAAAATATTGAAGTTGTAGAAATGTGCTGTTTATTCTATTCCATTGATGTTAAACTTATTCATATAATTTTCTTACAAGAATACGGTATGATCAAGATGTTACCTAAAGCAACTAATCATCTTGAACAAAAAAAACGTACGGTAATTAATTACTTTATAAGCTTAGTGTAAAAATCATAAGCTTATTATAAAATGTTCGACCCGTTGCGAATTTGGTATCGCCATTAATATTACTTACTTACGGTTCACAGGATGTTAAACATATAAAGACATCTATCATCAGAAAAGGATTACTACTTCGCCGTTTCAAACGTCGCGAGAACTTAAAGCTTTCTGATCATACACTTAGCGTTATTGTAAAATGGTTTGCATTTTATTTTGATAATTACAATTAACGGCATTCGAATTTCTAATGATTTTATGACTTGCAAAAAAATCAAAGCGTGACATGCTGAACTCGAATAATGATTATCGTTTAGTTATATGAGTTTCTTACATTATGACCGTTATTGTCGAGTTTGATCTGTCCTATCAAAACTTGTTTACTGTTCTTTTGAACACGGTTAGTATACACCTGCGTAGATGCTAAGAACATATTCGTCACAGTCTAACTTGATGTACTCTCTGCACAATGAAATGGGACCTGTTTGGAATTCTCCCCAAGTAGTCATAAAAATGATACGAGCCCAGTGTAAGTACGTAATCGCCATCGGGTTTGAATGTAGTGAGTTTCCAGGAATCAAATATTCGGACCACATGTTCATCGATCTGAGTCCAATAGCTGTTTCAATAGCTATAAAAAGTTCTAGGGGTTTTGTATCTGTACTGAAAGTTCTAGGTAATTTAACTGGGATAAGGAATTACGTCAGACTTGGCTCTTTTATCGAATCTAAAACAAGGCAATCTGTGTTGGATAAAACTTGATGAATAGTTTCAATAGAAAAGATATAAACCTAAATGCTCTTGTGACTGCTCGATGCTAATTTTCAACTTCAAAATTTATTCTGAACTCTATTTTTCTCTAGTTAAGGTCTAAAATACTGTAAGAAAGTGCGCTGATGCTTAGTGTCGTACGCGGGCTCGGCTGAGTGGACAGCGCGGCTACAATTAGCCGCGATTTGTCTCGGTGCCCGTCCGATGCGCACGGACGCACTTCCCATAGCCACCTGGCAGCCACTGCCGCCGCTGCCGGTGCCGGTGCCTCGCTGCACTGTCACCGCGGCCACTGCCCTAATTAACTTTTTGTCTACTCCTCACCGAACAATCGATTGACATTCCGAACCATTCCGGACCGACTTCGAACTTAGATAACGACGCTTCTTCTCAACATTCGATACGGCTTATGGGAAATTCACAGATGCCAGCAGCGACCCGGCTGTGATTTATTTTTGGAAACCGTTTTATCTTCGACATTTATCAAATAGGAATATTAGTTTTTTCTCACTTCCTGTCGTATCTCGTTATTTTAGAGATATGAGCGCGAATGCAATTTAGATTGAACGTCAATAGTTAATTTATGTCTCGCCATATATACTATAGCTCCACCCGAATCTTTAAAAGTAATCACTACTGTAAAACGTAATTGGAGCTTTTAATTATTTATGGTTATGCAGCACGTCCTCATTGAGGATTTCCTGAGTAAATCGACGACGTTTTAATTAATTTGTGGTCATCGGTTGGTGAATGTTCGCGGAAGGTTCGAATAATTTCTGCGAATGTATGCGTAGCAAGTCAGTGGTTGTAGTTGTAACATTGCGCTTGACCGCGCGAGAAGTTCAAGTTCGCACGGACGACGAGCGCAACCCGTCTCTGTTGGTTGCGCAAGCTCTGCCGCCGCCGGACAAACGCATGTCTTACGTCATGATACATCAGCAATGTTAACACGTCAATCTTGTATTAATAAAAGTCAAAGTCAAACATTTATTGCAAAATTAAATTTAAATTAAAAACACTAGCTACGCCCAGTGCTACCCGTGCGAATCCGAGATAAAAAGTGGCCTGTGTGTTAATCCAAGGTCTAAACTATATCCATATCAAATTTCATCATCATTAGTTCAGCCGTTTGAGCGTAAAGAAGTAACAAACACACTTACACACAAAATTTCCGCATTGATAATATAATAATAATAATAATAAATTGATAATATAGTGGAATATAATATTTTTATAGGGGTTTTAAGAACACTTAACGGATTAAACTATGATAAAGCTCCAAATGAACTCCTAAAACACTGATAGCCTTTTCTATAACTACAATCACAGTTATGTATCGTAGAGCCGTTAAAAAGCTCTCATCTCTATATAGAAAAAAATATTGTCTTTAAAGAATTAAAACCTTTTCAAATACAACGAAAACATTTTTATGCAAATGACGAACGGACTCGAACAAAAAGAACGATTAATCGAAGTCAGAAGTAAATCGAGCAGGCACTGCACCCGCGGTTTTCGATTTTGAGTTGTCGTCTTTTTTAATTGCTATTTGATTACTTCTATAGTTTTATACAATACAACTTTGAGGCTTGTTAGTCGCATACCGGTAATTTAAGTTTATGCATAGGAATTTACTATTCTATTTTAAACTTAGGTACTATTCTATTTTATATAATTATTTTTAAGGAAATAAATGCAGTCATTGATTGTTGCTTACTCAGCGCAATCCTCTCGTTTCTTTAAAAGTGATTAAGTGGCATTTAGAGTTTTTTCAACCTGTATCAAAAAGATCTTGTACTGCGCTAGTGTTAAATGTATTGTTAGTGTTTAGGTTATCCATGTCGGTCAAATTAGGACATTTATAAAGTTGGTATATAACATCTTCTCAGGGCATGAAGTAAGCTTTTGGGCTAATAAATAACGTGGACGTTGATTTGAATGTTCATTTGAATATTTCAATTATTTTTCGATGTTACTTCTTTACGACCGGCACGTTCGATTGAGGGCGTTTAATTGCTTAAATAAATATTTCTCTGATTTACTACCGGCATTAATTTCGAAATGGAATATTCACGTGCCCAGAAGCATTTTTATGAGAGAACTATTGTCGAAATGTTGATTGGGTTTCACTTGACCAACAGTTACATGCAAACTTTTGTACATGGTTTCTAGTGTGTAGCAAGCAGGAATAACAATCATAATATTCTTTCAGTAAAAAATATGACGAGTTTATTGTCTGCAAATAACAATGTGAATCCATTGCAGTTATCTTTAACATAATGATTAACTTTTATCAAACTTGTTGGATAAACATTATATGTATACAATCTTACTGCGTGCTCGGAAGCAATATTAGCGAAGCTCACGATCCGCCTTGATGATTTTTTTTCAGCTTCCCCTCTTCATAATGTAATACCGAGTGTTAGTAGCAGTATTGCGATGTTCGTATTTGTCTGGTTTAATCTCACTTGACAGAGGCACGGCGTTTACGAGGACAACTCGTGCGTCTCCACGTTTTACGAGTCGCTGTTAAATAATGCGTAGTCCCCGCGATGGCAGTACGCGAACCTTCTCGTTCCCTACTTTTTATGAGTTGTAGGAACGTGTCTCGTTTTATGTTGCCCCCGTAGGAGGCAGGGCTCGCCAACTCTGATTTTATACGACCTACATACCCATTACAAATCCAATTCAACTACCGCATTACTAACTCCCATAAAGATGTTTCGAGTTGGCGCTCCTATCCAAACAACAATAAAACGGTATTAACGTAACGTTAAAGGGAACATGTGTGCTGAAATTGCAACTTACTATTTAGTATGTTATAATCGTTATGAAAATTGCACATTTTTTTTACTCCTTACAGCTAGAAATTTGAATAGTAGGGCATGTAACCATATGAATTAGCGACACTAATATCGTATAATAAATTTTAAATCCAAGATGGCCGCTAACATAATATGTATGTATGTTAAATCAGAGATTTTCAAAATTATTATCACTTGATAGTTAAAAAACATGCTTGCTTGGCCTTCTGACCTAATCTGGAGCGTGACTAGGCTGGAATAACTGGCTCTCAAAGAGGCTGCCAGAACACACTGTTAGCGGCTTAGAGGATATATTATACTAAGATCCTCTAAGGTTAGCGGTGCTTGGCGACATATTTTTCCTATGATTGTTAATTATCGAGTGATAATCAAGTAATGAATATTTTTGAACGCATCATACGAGCACGCTCATATGATGCGTTCAAAAATAGGATAAGGATATTATTTTATAATTTTACTTTTTCTTTATTTATTATTATTTACTTTTTGACAGAGCCCCTATACAGCCGCTATTGTTTTAATTTAATTTATAATATTATTATTGAATGAAATACTGACGAGTTCATATTGATGATAGTTATGATTATGTTTATGTAATGTAATAATTATGTTTAAATATGATAATAAAGTAATTCTATTCTATTCTAATAATTTTGCAAATCTCTGATTTAATATTTTATGTTCGTGGATTTAAAATGTATTATACGATTAGTGCTTCATTTTAAACCCATATTGAGAATGTTGTTAGTAGTGACAATTTTCAATGAAACTATCTAATCTAAATAATTGTAATTGATTCAGTTGTCCTAGTCTAGACTATATATAAACATGACACGCATATTCATAAGTGCGAGCGGCCGTAAGTCCGGAAATCCAGGGATTATTTCCTCTGGTCCAGGGATATGAAAGTGACAGATGGAGATAAACCTTTCTTAGTAGGCCTCGCCAGAACAAACATTCGTTTAGAAATACCACCGTGAACGAAACGTTCGTGAAAAAAATTATTAGATGTTTATAGACAACTAGAGAAAGAGATTTTTTCGAATTTTGTTCATAATTGAATGAATTTTTTTTTTATTATGGATAGGCAAGCGCTTGATCGAAACTCACCTGATGTTAAATGATGTTGCGATCTAGGGTGGAGCGCGCTTGCCTAGAAGAAACCGATTCACTCTCGCCTTGAAGACAGTGAGGTTATAGTTCAGACGGAACAGGGATTCCGGCAATGAGTTCCACATTTTAATGGTCCACACAAATTATTTCATACTTCTTGTTTACACTGTTCGCAATATTTGTTTACAAATTTTGTAGAGCATAGTATAAATAAATTGCTTTGATATCTCCTCTGCAATTATCACAGTATAAAATTAAAATTGCCTTCGTGCTCCTGGTTGTTATCAAGTACACTCCATAAAGTTTAGTTGAATCTAGTTTATGTCTGTTGTAATCAATTCCTTGAGAACCAGTTGTGTCAGTTCAATTAAAAGTTTACAGCCCGGTGTGCACGAAAGGTAATTTGTGGTACTAGTCCCTATGTTGATAGGTTAGAGGAAATTTCTAGAGTTAGATAATAGTCATTTGAAGTGTGTCACCGTTCCTTCGCGGTTAGTTAAAATAAAAATACTAGTAATTTTATTCAATTTATTGTTTAAATCGTCTAAAGAAACATCGTTCTTGCTGAATCGACTTTGAAATCTGTTTTTTACTGCTCCACTTTTCAATTTATTTTTACAGTATCTTAAAATTACTCATTTAGCTAAAACAACAAAGTAAGTCATCGTCCTTGCACCGTAGCGTCATAAATTGTGATTGCTTTCTCCGAACCCGTTGTCTAGCAGGCATTCCAATCAGCCGGGTGAACGCCTTGAACGAACTCACTCTAGGAAGACAGTTAACAAGCTCCGCCGTCTTATTCGAAGCTCCTCGTCATAATCAACCCGACGTCATTTACGCTACCCTTTTCTCACTCGCGACTAATGAAAGAGACGGCGATACTACCCGTCTTAGGGCAAGCATAAACCAAATGCTTCGGAATAGGGAATCAGCTTCAGACGTTTCTCACGAATCGAACGAATGATTGATCTCTGATTAAATATGTAGACTTCTTTCCTTTAAACGTGTCCTAGTTGATGTTTCTTTTACAACCGGTTTTGTTCAGTTGCAGTATCAGGAAAATTTACATTTTATATTCTGCATTTTAAAGTTAAAAGAATAAAACACTCGTACGACATTGGTGTTGCACATGAGCGTGCGGCGTGCGCGACAGCAGGTATTGACATGTGGCACGTCACCCGAGCTTGGCACAGGCGGCACCAGCGCTACTGCAGCTCGTGATAACATTTTCCATCCAATTTGCCGCTTCCAGCACCTGCCTCGTTTTTTACTGTAAATCCACTCTAAGTACGCACTTCATATGGCGCGAGCTCTCATGAACAGCTTCTAATAACATATGCCCCGCAGATTACTTACATGCTTATAGCCACTTGAAGGCTGGTAGCGGGCTGCACCATTTTTGTTGCGCTCCGGTTCAGGCACCCGGGGAATGCGCGGCGGGTTTTAATATTACGGATTCTGTAGGATCGCTCGGGCCGCGTGTCAGCCACGGGGTTACATGCCGCCACATTGCAGAAACATTTCCTCCGGTCGGGTGCTCGCTGAGTTTTGAACTCGGTTAAGCTCCACGGAATAGCTATTCTGAAATTTCACCAACGCATATGCAAATGTCAGCTCTCGACACTGATTGTACGAGTGGCACGGGGAAAATTCATGCATTTACATTAAATTCAACCGAAATTGGAACCTGACTTCGTGTCGTAGTTTATACGCGATCGCACTATGTCACGTGTGCAGTTGTTCACCGCTGCCGATATTTACGATTTTCAATCGGATCTCTCGCATTGTTATGTATTGTTTAGAATGCTGTGCATTTAAATTTGCCAATAAAAGCCATGTAGTTCATACTTCACACGGCTTTGACATATTGTCCAATAGTAAAACTAAGAGGTGTTCATGTTGAATAAGGAAAGTTTCTTGCTAAGTTTACACATACGCGTGCATAGTATAAAGGTGTACGGGTATTTTCGTTCCGTATTGTTTTAATCAGGTCTCGGCAGTAATAGCTGGCTGTTGTTATATGAACCGCTTCGCCTGGTGGATTAACTAATCGAATGATTGTTTACATTCGTTTGGCTCGCTGGTATCGACTACTTCGCGTATAATGAACGCTCGGTACATTAATTACAGCTTTAGTGCCACTTTTATGACTTTGCCTTTATCGGCTCATGTGAGATTACGTGTTCAACCTTATTACTTTTGCTTTTTCTTATTGATGACTCAATTCTACTTCATTATAGCCCGTAGCTTGACGCAGTAAAACTACAATGTTTCTTGTGAGTTAATTAATCGAGATAACTGTGTGTTGACAGAACCGGAGCGAAACTGAGATAAGCTGTGCTAGAAGTAGTTTATTTTCTCTGTTATTAACATGCTATTATATCCATAGTCTTACAAATCTTAAACGTGGCTATAAGCGTTATCTTGTAATCATGAAAAACTGCTCAAGCTCATCTACTATTACATTAGATTCGTATTTTCCATCCAGTTACGGAAACTGTAGATAACTGGATATATCTCGCTCACGTCTCTCACAGCCGGTGGAATCATCGCAAGCAGAGCAAGTGGGGCGACCGTTCTCTCTAATTTGCGGGCAACACCGACGGAGGTGGTAGTCTAGAGATGGGAAGGCAATAAATTGGCGGTCGCACGATCGAATGGTGCGCTCGCGCACAAATCAACCGGCACGTCAAAACAATGGCGGACATAGCTGCGGGGGCGAGCGTGCTGCCTCCTCGGGACAAACTGATGCTCAGCTTGATCATTCAACCTGCTTCTACTTCGCGACTTCTCAATGGTCGAGAAATTCGTTATATGATTTTAAAAGCACAACAGCAAAGAATAGAATAATAGAATTCGTCTATGTATATATACAAGAAGAAGAAGACTTATAACTCAAGAATGGCTGAACAGATTTCGCTGAAAATTGGTGGGGCTTAGAACCAGGAGACGGACATAGGATACTTTTTGTCCTGGTTTGGCGCGGGTCGCAGCTAGTGAGACATAAATCACTATTTAAAGCCAATGAAAGCACACGTGAAATTCTTGCCTTCGGCAACCGGGCTCATCACAATACTCTCTATCGTGAACCTGTTCGTCCGACGTTGGGTAAAAACATGAATGAATGTGAGTTTTTGTTCACTTGTCACAACGTTTCCGGCAAACCGGTGGTGGCGCGCGTGGAGAATCGGAATACGCGCCGGATCGTATGCCGTATCGCGAGTCAGGCTCGCCAGTCACTGCTCACTACGTCCGATGTGGCATTCTACAGGGTTACTGGGAAAGCTACGTCTGATGTGACATTCTACAGGGTTACTGGGAAACCAAGCGAGACACGACCGGGGGAAGGGCGCTATAGGAGCAAAATGACATATGCTGAAAAATCCTGCGCAAATGATAGGGCTACGATTTTTTTCAGTATTATTAGCTTGGCTTTAGTATTAAAAATCGTTACAGCTTAAAAGCTAAAGTGATCTCATGAGATCATTGAAGCTAAGCAACGGTCAATGCGGACGGTGTTTGGATGGTTGACCATGCACAAGTTGTTGTCCAAGTGGCATTTTCATCTGGATGCTACCGTGGATCGGATGACACGTTAAATTGTATGCCCCGGCTGTTAGTCTTAGGTAAAAGCAGTTGCTAAGCCAAGTCAGAGGCCTTCGGGTGGCTTGATAACTCACGACATTAGAGCTTGACCACTTAGCTCATACGATGAAGAAGAAGCTCGAAAACACGAATATGTAAAATTAGCTCGATAGTATTATTTTGTGAAAAATTGTCGTTTAATAACTGAAAATTGTTGTGCTGCATAAAGTATTAAAGATATAGATATTACAACAAATCTAACTTTTTATAGGTAATGATAACTAGAATTGTTAGAGCTTGTACATTCAATTTAGTTAATTATTCATTTCATATGAATTTATTTCGTGAAAAATCCACTGACAAAAGTCAGGCGCTTCGCACAAATATGTATGGCGTATGGTACGCCATACATATTTGCCAATGCCTAATGTACTCACAAATACCAGCTACTTTTATTATGGGCCGATTCTTTTACTAGTTGGTTAGTCTATATATGAAGTAGGTGTTTTTTTTCCACATGGTTTTAGAGTAGAGCTAGTGAGCTTTCATTCGGCTTTGTACAGCTTATCTCAATAACTTTGTGGAGTTTTATATTATGTTTTTTTTAACTATACCTCTTACCATCGACATTTTTCGTAGAGCCCATCCAAAACAAAACAATAAAAATTTTGGAGTTTGCTGCATGCATTGTGGTAACGGAAAGCTAACGCTGTTAGCTTTAACTCCAATTCAACTCGCGCCAAATTAATCTCTAAAGCTAACTTTTATGATAATGTTACAATATCGGTACATGCAAGAAACAAGAGTATATAATACTTTATATAACAAAACTAAAAAAAAAAAAAAAATTCTTCACTTAAAACATTACATTTCGAGAAACATACTAAACTCTTAACTTAAGCATCAAAAACGGCACTTGCATCAAAAGATAAAAACGTTTTTCATTTCCATTATTGAATGTAAAAATTATTCAGTTCCATCCCCAAACATTGCAATATTGCATCAAGAGCGTGCGCGTTGAAATATTTTTTAGTGCAGCTGATTCTGTAAAATAATGACATTATAAAACTTACAATATTGCATTGTTTTTATCGAATCAGTCAATTTTATTTATCAACACAAACGACTTCGGGTTCGTAAGTAAAAAATTGCCTGATAAGTTTGATCACTGGGATATTACAATGTGTTTCACGTAGAGTGTTCATCGGGGAAACGAATACACTTAGTGACGGAAAAAAAAGCAGTAAGTCGAGCAACAGGTAGACGTTCCAATTAGAGGCAGGCGCTCTTGAGTGGTCGTCGGCGCGGTGCGCGTCACCGAGCTTTGACGGCTCTGCACAAAAACGCGGGCCCGTTTCGCTTGCCGCCTCTACACAAACGCTTTTTGCACCCGCAAACTTGTCGCGCAACACTTTGACTTTCAAGACCGCCTCGCTGCGTGTGTGTTGGCTTTATTCGCCGTCAAATATCAAGATTTTCCACGCTTTGATGTTTGTTTTCATTTTGAATGAGATGAGAGAATTGTGCAGTTAAGTTGCAAACCAAAGCGCGTCTTCTGTCAACAATTGTTACGGCCCTCTCAGCTTTTTACGTAATGTGTTGTAATGGTCTATCTTTGCCATAGCTTCCAATTATTATTTTATTAAAAAAATATCACGTGATAGTCCGCACTAGAAACTGACAAACGTCGACCCAGTAATGTATTTCGGCTTTTGCCTCGCAGCTAAAATGCCACGAATGCGTAATTTTTGCAGATAACGATTTGACAGCAAAATGTATCGCAATGTTAATTTAGTGGGAAGTCCTCTTGCTCAGCTTATCGATTAATCTGCAGTAAATTCTGACTAACATTTTCAATTCAAGTGGAAATATCATTTTGTCGTTATAAATCAAGGCTACGTCGGCCTCTTCGCGACAATTTGGGTAAGAGTTGTAATTCTTAATTATGGTTCTGACTACCTCTGCCGTATTTATTTTATATTGCGAAATTAGGTATCTTTAAGTTATAATAAAATGATTACGAGATATTTTAATACTAAATAGTGCCATGGGCTTCATAAGTTCAGATGTAAATTCAGATGTCAAAGTTATTTTACTATGACGTACATACATATACTATATTGATAAAAACAACTTTATTATCTAAATTTCAAATTAAATTAAACGAACTGTGACAAAATCTAAAATTGTTTTAACTAAGTCTGTGCAACGCATAGTTACTTTAACACAATCGAAATCAATAAGTTGTAAAGTACTAACTCTGCAATTACCTACAGATACGCCAATAAAAAAAATACACCAATTCAAATCACAGAGCCGATTAATTTAATGACCAACAAATCGTTCGGAGCAGTCATTAAATTCGTCGGACATTCACGTGGAAATCGGGCAACATTCACCAGTTGTTTACATAGTTCAGTGATCACCAAGTTACGGCTCCCGGTTGGAATTTTAATTCACAATTTGTCTCCCAATTTTTAGGGTTTGCTTGGAACGCCGGAGTTAATGGGAAGGCATGCCGCGCCGCAGTCGCACGCTGTCTGCGTACACCTTGTACCATAAAAAATATCTGGATTAAATACTGAGCACGGCTTCGTTGAATATACGTGAATGTGTTTAAATCGGTTTCTCGTAATTATTATGGGTTTTAGTAGCTTTAAACTTTGCAGTGGAAAAAACCAAGCAGATCACATTTTTTGTTATCAAATTTTACAGACTTGGTCAGCGAGTTTTCTAGTTTAGACGTTTGGCATGCATACCAGTAGATGCACTCAAATCGAAACTAGGCTAACTAAGAAGCAGCAACTGGGTTGCGGTAATGGACTTTGAATCTAGTTAAACGTACAAATAGGCGCAACTGCGGTGCATTCAGTGAACACTCATCGGAGTGAGTCACGTGCGGTTGCACTCCATGCACTTGAGTGTCATCTCTGCGCTTATTTATTACCCTGCACTGGAATATTACGCGTCGACTTCAAAGTCCAGTTAGCGAGCGGACGAGCGTGTGATGCAGTTTTAATGACATAATCCCGATACCGCTGACTCGATTAACCCAAGCTACTGCCTCCGTTAAATACCTATCTTCGCGTACCGGTGTGAAGTTGGCAGCCAAAGTTAGCAGCCAATAACCCGACCAAATTAAGAAGGTCAATTTTGAAAAGTTAGCAGCCACGCTATTTTCTCGTTAAGTACAAATACAATTTAGGTACATATGTACTAAAACTTTTAAAAAACCCCAAGACATTCTAAATAACAAAGAAAAATATTGAAAATGGAAAAGTATTGATGTATATTCATACATGAAGTTGGTATGTTTATGCAGACTTTTCTGAGGGTGCGCCTGATATAGCGAGTATTAAATAAGATAGACGATGATAAAAGCTACCTTTGCTGAAAGTTTCAGCCCGGCAGTGGGCCTGCTTCATACTGAACCTACGAGTTGAAATCAAGAATTAACCAGAATACTCCGGGTGTAACGATGGCTGCTACTGTTTTGAGCCATGTCAACCCCCGAAAACTGCACTAAAAGCTAGTGATACTGAAAGAAGACAACCTATAGTATATTTAAAAAAAAAATCAAAGTATGGTCCAAAACAAAATACTCATGAAACACTAACTTAAATATAACTTTGGTACTTTTCACCGCGCCGATATGTGTGGGCTACAAAAATATATTTCTTTATTGAAATCTAGAGTTTTGACGAATTGTAACGATGAATTACACTATTGCCTAAAATACTAGAAAATTTAAGCCCGTTAGTGTGTCAGCTTCATGCAAAACTGAGGCAACAATATTTTAATGTTAAAAATATTTTTTGTGTTGAAAATTATGACACAAGGCAGACCTTTCTGAGGGTGCGCCTGATACATCGAGTAATGTATATGATAGATAAAGGTGTAAGCTACCTATGCTGAAAAATTCAGCCCGGCAGTGAGTCCACGTCATGCAAAACTGAGGCAACAAAAAAGTCATGTAAAAAATATTTTTATAGTGATGAAATGTATAACGCTCGCCAGACTTTTCTGAGGGTGCGCCTGATATAGCGAGTATTAAATAAGATAGACGATGATAAAAGCTACCTTTGCTGAAAGTTTCAGCCCGGCAGTGGGCCTGCTTCATACTGAACCTACGAGTTGAAATCAAGAATTAACCAGAATACTCCGGGTGTAACGATGGCTGCTACTGTTTTGAGCCATGTCAACCCCCGAAAACTGCACTAAAAGCTAGTGATACTGAAAGAAGACAACCTAAAGTATATTTAAAAAGAAAAATCAAAGTATGGTCCAAAACAAAATACTCATGAAACACTAACTTAAATATAACTTTGGTACTTTTCACCGCGCCGATATGTGTGGGCTACAAAAATATATTTTTTTTATTAAAATCTAGACTTTTGACGAATTATAAAGATTAATAACACTATTGCCTAGTATACTAGAAAACTTCAGCCCGTTAGTGGGTCAGCTTCATGCAAAACTGAGGCAACAATATTTTAATGTTAAAAATATTTTTTGTGTTGCAAATTATGACACAAGGCAGACCTTTCTGAGGGTGCGCCTGATACATCGAGTAATGTATATGATAGATAAAGGTGTAAGCTACCTATGCTGAAAAATTCAGCCCGGCAGTGAGTCCACGTCATGCAAAACTGAGGCAACAAAAAAGTCATGTAAAAAATATTTTTATAGTGATGAAATGTATAACGCTCGCCAGACTTTTCTGAGGGTGCGCCTGATATAGCGAGTATTAAATAAGATAGACGATGATAAAAGCTACCTTTGCTGAAAGTTTCAGCCCGGCAGTGGGCCTGCTTCATACTGAACCTACGAGTTGAAATCAAGAATTAACCAGAATACTCCGGGTGTAACGATGGCTGCTACTGTTTTGAGCCATGTCAACCCCCGAAAACTGCACTAAAAGCTAGTGATACTGAAAGAAGACAACCTAAAGTATATTTAAAAAGAAAAATCAAAGTATGGTCCAAAACAAAATACTCATGAAACGCTAACTTAAATATAACTTTGGTACTTTTCACCACACCGATATGTGTGGGCTACAAATATATATTTCTTTATTAAAATCTAGACTTTTGACGAATTGTAACGATGAATTACACTATTGCCTAGTATACTAGAAAACTTCAGCCCGTTAGTGGGTCAGCTTCATGCAAAACTGAGGCAACAATATTTTAATGTTAAAAATATTTTTTGTGTTGAAAATTATGACACAAGGCAGGCCTTTCTGAGGGTGCGCCTGATACATCGAGTAATGTATATGATAGATAAAGGTGTAAGCTACCTATGCTGAAAAATTCAGCCCGGCAGTGAGTCCACGTCATGCAAAACTGAGGCAACAAAAAAGTCATGTAAAAAATATTTTTATAGTGATGAAATGTATAACGCTCGCCAGACTTTTCTGAGGGTGCGCCTGATATAGCGAGTATTAAATAAGATAGACGATGATAAAAGCTACCTTTGCTGAAAGTTTCAGCCCGGCAGTGGGCCTGCTTCATACTGAACCTACGAGTTGAAATCAAGAATTAACCAGAATACTCCGGGTGTAACGATGGCTGCTACTGTTTTGAGCCATGTCAACCCCCGAAAACTGCACTAAAAGCTAGTGATACTGAAAGAAGACAACCTAAAGTATATTTAAAAAGAAAAATCAAAGTATGGTCCAAAACAAAATACTCATGAAACGCTAACTTAAATATAACTTTGGTACTTTTCACCACACCGATATGTGTGGGCTACAAATATATATTTCTTTATTAAAATCTAGACTTTTGACGAATTGTAACGATGAATTACACTATTGCCTAGTATACTAGAAAACTTCAGCCCGTTAGTGGGTCAGCTTCATGCAAAACTGAGGCAATCTGAGCTATGCTGAAAAATTCAGCATAGGTAGCTTACACCTTTATCTATCATATACATTACTCGATGTATCAGGCGCACCCTCAGAAAGGCCTGCCTTGTGTCATAATTTGCAACACAAAAAATATTTTTAACATTAAAATATTGTTGCCTCAGTTTTGCATGAAGCTGACACACTAACGGGCTTAAATTTTCTAGTATTTTAGGCAATAGTGTAATTCATCGTTACAATTCGTCAAAACTCTAGATTTCAATAAAGAAATATATTTTTGTAGCCCACACATATCGGCGCGGTGAAAAGTACCAAAGTTATATTTAAGTTAGTGTTTCATGAGTATTTTGTTTTGGACCATACTTTGATTTTTTTTTTAAATATACTATAGGTTGTTTTCTTTCAGTATCACTAGCTTTTAGTGCAGTTTTCGGGGGTTGACATGGCTCAAAACAGTAGCAGCCATCGTTACACCCGGAGTATTCTGGTTAATTCTTGATTTCAACTCGTAGGTTCAGTATGAAGCAGGCCCACTGCCGGGCTGAAACTTTCAGCAAAGGTAGCTTTTATCATCGTCTATCTTATTTATTACTCGCTATATCAGGCGCACCCTCAGAAAAGTCTGGCGAGCGTTATACATTTCATCACTATAAAAATATTTTTTACATGACTTTTTTGTTGCCTTAGTTTTGCATGACGTGGACTCACTGCCGGGCTGAATTTTTCAGCATAGGTAGCTTACACCTTTATCTATCATATACATTACTCGATGTATCAGGCGCACCCTCAGAAAGGTCTGCCTTGTGTCATAATTTGCAACACAAAAAATATTTTTAACATTAAAATATTGTTGCCTCAGTTTTGCATGAAGCTGACACACTAACGGGCTTAAATTTTCTAGTATTTTAGGCAATAGTGTAATTCATCGTTACAATTCGTCAAAACTCTAGATTTCAATAAAGAAATATATTTTTGTAGCCCACACATATCGGCGCGGTGAAAAGTACCAAAGTTATATTTAAGTTAGTGTTTCATGAGTATTTTGTTTTGGACCATACTTTGATTTTTTTTTTAAATATACTATAGGTTGTTTTCTTTCAGTATCACTAGCTTTTAGTGCAGTTTTCGGGGGTTGACATGGCTCAAAACAGTAGCAGCCATCGTTACACCCGGAGTATTCTGGTTAATTCTTGATTTCAACTCGTAGGTTCAGTATGAAGCAGGCCCACTGCCGGGCTGAAACTTTCAGCAAAGGTAGCTTTTATCATCGTCTATCTTATTTATTACTCGCTATATCAGGCGCACCCTCAGAAAAGTCTGGCGAGCGTTATACATTTCATCACTATAAAAATATTTTTTACATGACTTTTTTGTTGCCTTAGTTTTGCATGACGTGGACTCACTGCCGGGCTGAATTTTTCAGCATAGGTAGCTTACACCTTTATCTATCATATACATTACTCGATGTATCAGGCGCACCCTCAGAAAGGTCTGCCTTGTGTCATAATTTGCAACACAAAAAATATTTTTAACATTAAAATATTGTTGCCTCAGTTTTGCATGAAGCTGACCCACTAACGGGCTGAAGTTTTGTAGTATACTAGGCAATAGTGTTATTATTCGTTATAAATCGTCAAAAGTCTAGATTTTAATAAAAAAAATATATTTTTGTAGCCCACACATATCGGCGCGGTGAAAAGTACCAAAGTTATATTTAAGTTAGTGTCATGAGTATTTTGTTTTGGACCATACTTTGATTTTTCTTTTTAAATATACTATAGGTTGTCTTCTTTCAGTATCACTAGCTTTTAGTGCAGTTTTCGGGGGTTGACATGGCTCAAAACAGTAGCAGCCATCGTTACACCCGGAGTATTCTGGTTAATTCTTGATTTCAACTCGTAGGTTCAGTATGAAGCAGGCCCACTGCCGGGCTGAAACTTTCAGCAAAGGTAGCTTTTATCATCGTCTATCTTATTTAATACTCGCTATATCAGGCGCACCCTCAGAAAAGTCTGGCGAGCGTTATACATTTCATCACTATAAAAATATTTTTTACATGACTTTTTTGTTGCCTCAGTTTTGCATGACGTGGACTCACTGCCGGGCTGAATTTTTCAGCATAGGTAGCTTACACCTTTATCTATCATATACATTACTCGATGTATCAGGCGCACCCTCAGAAAGGTCTGCCTTGTGTCATAATTTGCAACACAAAAAATATTTTTAAAATTAAAATATTGTTGCCTCAGTTTTGCATGAAGCTGACCCACTAACGGGCTGAAGTTTTCTAGTATACTAGGCAATAGTGTTATTAATCGTTATAATTCGTCAAAAGTCTAGATTTTAATAAAAAAAATATATTTTTGTAGCCCACACATATCGGCGCGGTGAAAAGTACCAAAGTTATATTTAAGTTAGTGTTTCATGAGTATTTTGTTTTGGACCATACTTTGATTTTTCTTTTTAAATATACTATAGGTTGTCTTCTTTCAGTATCACTAGCTTTTAGTGCAGTTTTCGGGGGTTGACATGGCTCAAAACAGTAGCAGCCATCGTTACACCCGGAGTATTCTGGTTAATTCTTGATTTCAACTCGTAGGTTCAGTATGAAGCAGGCCCACTGCCGGGCTGAAACTTTCAGCAAAGGTAGCTTTTATCATCGTCTATCTTATTTAATACTCGCTATATCAGGCGCACCCTCAGAAAAGTCTGGCGAGCGTTATACATTTCATCACTATAAAAATATTTTTTACATGACTTTTTTGTTGCCTCAGTTTTGCATGACGTGGACTCACTGCCGGGCTGAATTTTTCAGCATAGGTAGCTTACACCTTTATCTATCATATACATTACTCGATGTATCAGGCGCACCCTCAGAAAGGTCTGCCTTGTGTCATAATTTTCAACACAAAAAATATTTTTAACATTAAAATATTGTTGCCTCAGTTTTGCATGAAGCTGACCCACTAACGGGCTGAAGTTTTCTAGTATACTAGGCAATAGTGTTATTAATCTTTATAATTCGTCAAAAGTCTAGATTTTAATAAAAAAAATATATTTTTGTAGCCCACACATATCGGCGCGGTGAAAAGTACCAAAGTTATATTTAAGTTAGTGTTTCATGAGTATTTTGTTTTGGACCATACTTTGATTTTTCTTTTTAAATATACTTTAGGTTGTCTTCTTTCAGTATCACTAGCTTTTAGTGCAGTTTTCGGGGGTTGACATGGCTCAAAACAGTAGCAGCCATCGTTACACCCGGAGTATTCTGGTTAATTCTTGATTTCAACTCGTAGGTTCAGTATGAAGCAGGCCCACTGCCGGGCTGAAACTTTCAGCAAAGGTAGCTTTTATCATCGTCTATCTTATTTAATACTCGCTATATCAGGCGCACCCTCAGAAAAGTCTGGCGAGCGTTATACATTTCATCACTATAAAAATATTTTTTACATGACTTTTTTGTTGCCTCAGTTTTGCATGACGTGGACTCACTGCCGGGCTGAATTTTTCAGCATAGGTAGCTTACACCTTTATCTATCATATACATTACTCGATGTATCAGGCGCACCCTCAGAAAGGTCTGCCTTGTGTCATAATTTGCAACACAAAAAATATTTTTAACATTAAAATATTGTTGCCTCAGTTTTGCATGAAGCTGACCCACTAACGGGCTGAAGTTTTGTAGTATACTAGGCAATAGTGTTATTAATCGTTATAATTCGTCAAAAGTCTAGATTTTAATAAAAAAAATATATTTTTGTAGCCCACACATATCGGCGCGGTGAAAAGTACCAAAGTTATATTTAAGTTAGTGTTTCATGAGTATTTTGTTTTGGACCATACTTTGATTTTTCTTTTTAAATATACTATAGGTTGTCTTCTTTCAGTATCACTAGCTTTTAGTGCAGTTTTCGGGGGTTGACATGGCTCAAAACAGTAGCAGCCATCGTTACACCCGGAGTATTCTGGTTAATTCTTGATTTCAACTCGTAGGTTCAGTATGAAGCAGGCCCACTGCCGGGCTGAAACTTTCAGCAAAGGTAGCTTTTATCATCGTCTATCTTATTTAATACTCGCTATATCAGGCGCACCCTCAGAAAAGTCTGGCGAGCGTTATACATTTCATCACTATAAAAATATTTTTTACATGACTTTTTTGTTGCCTCAGTTTTGCATGACGTGGACTCACTGCCGGGCTGAATTTTTCAGCATAGGTAGCTTACACCTTTATCTATCATATACATTACTCGATGTATCAGGCGCACCCTCAGAAAGGTCTGCCTTGTGTCATAATTTTCAACACAAAAAATATTTTTAACATTAAAATATTGTTGCCTCAGTTTTGCATGAAGCTGACCCACTAACGGGCTTAAATTTTCTAGTATTTTAGGCAATAGTGTAATTCATCGTTACAATTCGTCAAAACTCTAGATTTCAATAAAGAAATATATTTTTGTAGCCCACACATATCGGCGCGGTGAAAAGTACCAAAGTTATATTTAAGTTAGTGTTTCATGAGTATTTTGTTTTGGACCATACTTTGATTTTTTTTTTAAATATACTATAGGTTGTCTTCTTTCAGTATCACTAGCTTTTAGTGCAGTTTTCGGGGGTTGACATGGCTCAAAACAGTAGCAGCCATCGTTACACCCGGAGTATTCTGGTTAATTCTTGATTTCAACTCGTAGGTTCAGTATGAAGCAGGCCCACTGCCGGGCTGAAACTTTCAGCAAAGGTAGCTTTTATCATCGTCTATCTTATTTAATACTCGCTATATCAGGCGCACCCTCAGAAAAGTCTGGCGAGCGTTATACATTTCATCACTATAAAAATATTTTTTACATGACTTTTTTGTTGCCTCAGTTTTGCATGACGTGGACTCACTGCCGGGCTGAATTTTTCAGCATAGGTAGCTTACACCTTTATCTATCATATACATTACTCGATGTATCAGGCGCACCCTCAGAAAGGTCTGCCTTGTGTCATAATTTTCAACACAAAAAATATTTTTAACATTAAAATATTGTTGCCTCAGTTTTGCATGAAGCTGACCCACTAACGGGCTTAAATTTTCTAGTATTTTAGGCAATAGTGTAATTCATCGTTACAATTCGTCAAAACTCTAGATTTCAATAAAGAAATATATTTTTGTAGCCCACACATATCGGCGCGGTGAAAAGTACCAAAGTTATATTTAAGTTAGTGTTTCATGAGTATTTTGTTTTGGACCATACTTTGATTTTTTTTTTAAATATACTATAGGTTGTCTTCTTTCAGTATCACTAGCTTTTAGTGCAGTTTTCGGGGGTTGACATGGCTCAAAACAGTAGCAGCCATCGTTACACCCGGAGTATTCTGGTTAATTCTTGATTTCAACTCGTAGGTTCAGTATGAAGCAGGCCCACTGCCGGGCTGAAACTTTCAGCAAAGGTAGCTTTTATCATCGTCTATCTTATTTAATACTCGCTATATCAGGCGCACCCTCAGAAAAGTCTGGCGAGCGTTATACATTTCATCACTATAAAAATATTTTTTACATGACTTTTTTGTTGCCTCAGTTTTGCATGACGTGGACTCACTGCCGGGCTGAATTTTTCAGCATGGGTAGCTTACACCTTTATCTATCATATACATTACTCGATGTATCAGGCGCACCCTCAGAAAGGTCTGCCTTGTGTCATAATTTGCAACACAAAAAATATTTTTAACATTAAAATATTGTTGCCTCAGTTTTGCATGAAGCTGACACACTAACGGGCTTAAATTTTCTAGTATTTTAGGCAATAGTGTAATTCATCGTTACAATTCGTCAAAACTCTAGATTTCAATAAAGAAATATATTTTTGTAGCCCACACATATCGGCGCGGTGAAAAGTACCAAAGTTATATTTAAGTTAGTGTTTCATGAGTATTTTGTTTTGGACCATACTTTGATTTTTTTTTTAAATATACTATAGGTTGTCTTCTTTCAGTATCACTAGCTTTTAGTGCAGTTTTCGGGGGTTGACATGGCTCAAAACAGTAGCAGCCATCGTTACACCCGGAGTATTCTGGTTAATTCTTGATTTCAACTCGTAGGTTCAGTATGAAGCAGGCCCACTGCCGGGCTGAAACTTTCAGCAAAGGTAGCTTTTATCATCGTCTATCTTATTTAATACTCGCTATATCAGGCGCACCCTCAGAAAAGTCTGGCGAGCGTTATACATTTCATCACTATAAAAATATTTTTTACATGACTTTTTTGTTGCCTCAGTTTTGCATGACGTGGACTCACTGCCGGGCTGAATTTTTCAGCATAGGTAGCTTACACCTTTATCTATCATATACATTACTCGATGTATCAGGCGCACCCTCAGAAAGGTCTGCCTTGTGTCATAATTTGCAACACAAAAAATATTTTTAACATTAAAATATTGTTGCCTCAGTTTTGCATGAAGCTGACCCACTAACGGGCTGAAGTTTTCTAGTATACTAGGCAATAGTGTAATTCATCGTTACAATTCGTCAAAACTCTAGATTTCAATAAAGAAATATATTTTTGTAGCCCACACATATCGGCGCGGTGAAAAGTACCAAAGTTATATTTAAGTTAGTGTTTCATGAGTATTTTGTTTTGGACCATACTTTGATTTTTTTTTTAAATATACTATAGGTTGTCTTCTTTCAGTATCACTAGCTTTTAGTGCAGTTTTCGGGGGTTGACATGGCTCAAAACAGTAGCAGCCATCGTTACACCCGGAGTATTCTGGTTAATTCTTGATTTCAACTCGTAGGTTCAGTATGAAGCAGGCCCACTGCCGGGCTGAAACTTTCAGCAAAGGTAGCTTTTATCATCGTCTATCTTATTTAATACTCGCTATATCAGGCGCACCCTCAGAAAAGTCTGGCGAGCGTTATACATTTCATCACTATAAAAATATTTTTTACATGACTTTTTTGTTGCCTCAGTTTTGCATGACGTGGACTCACTGCCGGGCTGAATTTTTCAGCATAGGTAGCTTACACCTTTATCTATCATATACATTACTCGATGTATCAGGCGCACCCTCAGAAAGGTCTGCCTTGTGTCATAATTTGCAACACAAAAAATATTTTTAACATTAAAATATTGTTGCCTCAGTTTTGCATGAAGCTGACCCACTAACGGGCTGAAGTTTTCTAGTATACTAGGCAATAGTGTTATTAATCTTTATAATTCGTCAAAAGTCTAGATTTTAATAAAAAAAATATATTTTTGTAGCCCACACATATCGGCGCGGTGAAAAGTACCAAAGTTATATTTAAGTTAGTGTTTCATGAGTATTTTGTTTTGGACCATACTTTGATTTTTTTTTAAATATACTATAGGTTGTCTTCTTTCAGTATCACTAGCTTTTAGTGCAGTTTTCGGGGGTTGACATGGCTCAAAACAGTAGCAGCCATCGTTACACCCGGAGTATTCTGGTTAATTCTTGATTTCAACTCGTAGGTTCAGTATGAAGCAGGCCCACTGCCGGGCTGAAACTTTCAGCAAAGGTAGCTTTTATCATCGTCTATCTTATTTAATACTCGTTATATCAGGCGCACCCTCAGAAAAGTCTGCATAAACATACCAACTTCATGTATGAAAATACATCAATACTTTTCCATTTTCAATATTTTTCTTTGTTATTTAGAATGTCTTGGGGTTTTTCAAAAGTTTTAGTACATATGTACCTAAATTGTATTTGTACTTAACGAGAAAATAGCGTGGCTGCTAACTTTTCAAAATTGACCTTCTTAATTTGGTCGGGTTATTGGCTGCTAACTTTGGCTGCCAACTTCACACCGGTTCTTCGCGTGCCGTTCACTTACCGGCCGTACTGTATTAAATCTAAAGAAAGTTACTCAAGTGCATTTGGCGCAACCTAGCGATAGCGAGCTTTCTTAGGCCTGAGCTTAGTCAGAAGGTTAAGACCGCGTGTGCTTGTGTCTGTGATGCTATATGATCGTGTGTCGTTGAGTTACTGCCAGTAGCCGATACTGTATTAACTATTATCCGTTCGATCTCAAGGAACGGGAGCATGCTGACGTTTCAACGATAGACCTAGTCCTCGTTATTGATCATTTACCGTGATTACGCGCAGTCCACTTTGTGTACCTATGTAACACCGGACGCCGTTTATGAAATGTTACATAATTACTGCAATTATTGTTTGCGGGCCGTCGGCTGTATAGATATTCTATCTGTAATTAACGGTCAGCTGTTTATTGTGTTTTAGACGAGGTATTGCTAATCTCATATCGAACGGGAACATTATTATTTCACGTTGATATGCCTAAACTGTGTTATTTACTGTGTACGACCTGTTACGTATTTTTGCATTTAGTTGCAAGAAAAAACAAGTTAACATTGATATACGAGTAAGCAACACACAACAATATACTTATAACTGAATATTTTAAGAGAATTTTTCAGAATGCAGAAACTAAACCTGACTCTTACTTCCACTAACTCCATAAACGGTATCTAACAGCACATCCTAGTCTTATGATATGATTTCTTAGAGCTTTTCGGAATATAAACTAGATGCTTAAGTGGGTCGTAAGTACTTACAAGTGCGGTTCGCTTGATGTAGAGTCCATCAGATAAACGCGCGTGACTTCACACGACAGCTATGTCGCTTACTTTTACTTACCTTCTCAATTACTTTTAAAGCAGTTTCTGTGCTTATTTTCTTGATTATTTATATAGCCATATTATATGTAGATGCCTGTTACATATAATACAAGTTTATGAACTTTGAACTATTATTCTTCTTCTTCGTATGAGCTAAGTGGCCAATGGTGTCGAGAGTTTTCAAGCTGCCCGAAGGCCTCTGACTTGGCTTAACGACTGCTTGTAATAAGGGCAAAAGCCGAGACTTACAATTTAACGTGGCATCCGGTCCACGGTAGTGTTCAGATGAAAATAACACTTTTTTAAAACGACAATCTCGCGCAAAACACCTTAGCTAGCCGAGTTACAGGCGCTAATCATTGAAGCTTACAATTAATGTAACCCAAATCAAACGTAGATCACTAAATGTGACAAATATTTTATGTAATGTTATTCAACGCAACTAAAAGATCACTTCGTCAGTTTGTCTCCTACATGCTCTATTTTATAACTCATTCCTATTAAGTTAAAATATCTTTGAACGACCCGAAGAATTTTATACGTGGGTTGACTTATATGCCACTTGATGTAAAACCTCATTAAAATTAGTACCGTTTCCTCCTTCAGTAGCCGAATAAAGAAATAGAGGCTATTAAACATGTAAGACACTTTTTATATGTATAATATTTTAAGATTTTTTCATTTTATTGTTGGTAGATTTACTGTCTGACTCGGTTAATTTATACACATTTTTTGAAATTTGCATTTTATACGAAGCATCAAAAGAAAATGTTTTAGCTAATGAAAGGCCGGTAATATAAAATCTTCACGTTGACATTTTCATATAATTTTATTCATCACTATTATAACAATTTGTTGCATACAGACAAAACATCTACAACGCGGCGTTACGGGTATATTTCCACCAGTTTCTGTCCGGAGTGGTTGTTTTGTTATTAGTTTTAAATTTTATAATAAATTTTAAATTATATATTTTGCATGTATGCTACAAATTGTAATAATAGTGGCGAATAAAATAATATTTAAAAAACTCTTTTCTATTTTTAACTCTCCGTCGGAAGTAAAAAGACGTGTTGATTTTATAACCAAAGGTGACTCTACACAACTAACTCGCACATTCCGTTTTCGATTACAGTCCAGATATTCGAGCACAACTGTTATTATTATCGAAGTTGTAAATTAAAAGCACGTTTAATCTATAACTCGCTAAACGATGTCCGTTATAAAGTTCACGGTAAATGGGCGCACCGAAATTTGCGCGCAACTTTTTATAATTATGTTTATTACTCACGACGGTTGGTGATTACCATCGACGTTTGTATATAGTTTGGTACATTGCGAGTGTATCGGAACGAGCGTACTAACGAGGCAGAAATAAGGCGAGGGCACGCATGACCCCGGGGTCAGACGCGTGCCCCGCGCTTTGACGGACAAATGTAGGCGACAAATACTATCTAGGCCGGGCTTTGTTCCGCCCACCGACACCCGTACTCGGATTTATGAGGACAGTTACAATTTCACACCACTGTGAGAAAGTGTCGCTGCGAACCGTTGCTTAATTTTGTCTGGAATTTCAAATGAAACTTCAGTAATGACTAATGAGTTGTTACGGAAATTACTTTCCAAGCAAATCTCTGTAGGCTAAACATAAACTCGACGGTGTTTATCGTTCACAGGCTTCACGGCACGAATGCATTTGTAAGGACTTTATCCTTTACCTTACTTTTAACACTGCTATACCACTGTAATTGCTCGCTAGAACGAATCGTTTATCATATTACAAGATTGAAATTGCTCCTAGCGAGAATTTATCGCATACTCATTAGAACTTTTGTTGCATAGATAGATATGAATGTGCGATTCATGCAATGGAACCCGTTTCATTATTTTTTCTATTACCTAGTTAAACTTGAATTATATGTTTATGGCACCGTGTAATAATTTGGTCATTCATTTTTACGATTCTTGTAATATCCAGCTGTGGTCACATTTGATTACTAATTAACCCGGTGATTACTCCAAACTGACCATAGTTATCAATATAATCGATGGTAAACATGAAGTTCTTTAAAATTTATAGATATTGCTCACGATTATTGGGCTTGTTAGCCGGCTGCGGTCAATAACTCAGATCAGCATTTTCACTTTCCCGTGGACAGAGAGACAAATGTGAAGAATTTCTTTTCATTAAGCGAACATTAAAAATATATGACGGCGGTTGCGTCGGGCGCGGGTGTGCGGGCTGCGCCTGCGTCGCTCGCTCGACGCGATCAGACCAACTCGCCGTACAATAAATCAACGCGGTAAGACTGTATTTCTTTCGTAATCAGCTCATATCGGTTCTCGCGGTTGTGGCCGCCTAATTATTGTCGACTTTTACGATCTACCTAACGAGTTTTCACTTGGAGCCAATCACGATTTTACTGCGCACGTATTTTGAGTTTTTAATTATTGTTATTAAAATACGACCCCGCTTGGAACATCTGCAAAAGTTATAAAATTTTCGTTATAGGCCTAATCCCTTTTGTGCTGACATTTATTTATCGTTCTTACTATATGTGTTTGTAGGAAATATTTTTTCTGTTGTTTATTTGACATATTTTATTTGTTTATTGTTAAATAACTGTGATTAAAATGTAATAACTAGTACCTTAAAAATATAATAACGAGACGTGTGTAGTATGTATGTGTAATTATATAAATTTAAGTAATAGCAACGAACAATTCAATGTAAGTCAATTGTTAACAGTTTACTTTCGTTAACTTCTTAATTAATTTAAGCTGTTACGTTTATTATTATTAAGGTATATAATTAATTAGATAGTTACTAATTGTTTGTTGGAACACTAACATGAAAACACTTCCGTGTTTCAATATATCTCGTTATATATGGAAATGATATTCGAGTCCAAATGCTACATTAGCATATGACGAACTTTTACATATACAAAAAAATTAAATCATCGTATCTCTGCAATGTAGTCTACCGTTCGGTTATTTATGATCGTATCAAACAAGAATGTGGGTTACCCTTGTTGCACGTCGGCGACTGTATGTTTAGGAATCCAACTGTCTTATCTGAGATATTAACATATTGATTATGCTTCCCGTATTGATGTGCGACAGACGGCCCTACCTCTCGTGTTCTGTACCGTGAACTAGTTTGTCTCGAATAGTGATGCGCATACCATACTAATAAAATACGACAGAAAATACACCTTTACTCCACTCCCACTTTGCCACGGGGAAGGACTTGCCCGGTTCCAAGACTTCATTATAAATTTATTAAACCGCAGAGCGTCTACAAAAACTATAGAACATTTTAATCGTCCTTGACATTTAATATCGCTCACTTAGTAATTCATTGTCTACAAATATAATGCAGTAACAGTAGTTGGACAGCACTAGTAAGCGCGGCGCTCGGCTCGATCAAGTTATCTCGGAATCTGAACATAGAGTAGATGCTACAGCTGATAAAAGCCCCTATCGTCTCGAGACGGAGGTGTCTAAAATATTAGGAGCGTAAGCAATTTGTCCGCTCCGATGTTCGTTTTGTTAACGGGATCGAGAGTATATCATGGCGTAGTTAATACACTAATATCGGTAAAACGGGTACTGCCGGCGGCGCTCAATATTTTACCGGATAGCGTCGATAATGATTCTACAAGAATCTTCAAATAATGATTTGTATATCGTTATGTTCTTCCATTTGCTACGTATATGGTTTAATCTATGTTTTATGGCTTCATTCATTGTGATCACTTGTAGAGTGTACGGAATGTCAGAGTGTACTCGGGGACGACCTAAATACTTGTTGTTTACTTACAATGTGTGAACACAACAGCAACGTTTATCTCACTTTCTCATCTGTTTCCCTAGTATCGGCCCTGTCTATTGTTTTCGATGTTCTTTGTTTGCGTTCCACATTAGTTCTCCTTATTAGATTTTATACATGAGTGCTAGTTGCATACGAATGGTTTATATTTTTTTATTCATTAATATATAATTATTAACTACTAAATCTTCTCTTACCATCACAAGAGATGTATTTCAACAACATTAAGCGAGGTTATTTAATTGTTATCATAATTTAAAAAAATACTTAATTTATTAATTGTTAGTTACGTCACACATTATCAACATCTAAGATTTATTCGACTAAATTCGAATTAAGTTTCACGAGCTAAAACCGAATACTTGTAGCTCCACCTTAAAAGTTTTAGATTTATTGTGTTTCAGTTTCAAACCCGGTCGGGTCTCAATTCATAACCCTTAAGAGACCATTCTCCTGTACCTTGTCTCATTCATCTCAATTAGTCCCGCGAAAGTAATATCTGAAGCGTATTAAAACACACACATAAACACATTTTTATTTATTCCCCAATTTGCATGGAGTTATTCATAATTTTTCGTTCGGGTACCGCCGAAACTCTCTGCGAACCTTTTGACAATTTATGAAGCAATCAGTGTTTCTTTTCCAGTATTTATTCGGAGAGTATTATTTATTGTTTATCTCGAAGAAGTAGTATGAAAATTGTATGTGGTGCTTAATATTCATTGATGGAGCCGAGGCTCGGTTTGTTTACGTTGGACGTGGGCCGGCGCCAGACGAGGGAGTGGTCGTGCTATTATTATGAACAGGATTTAATAAATTGCCACCATAAGCTACTCGCTTTACTTTAACAGAAGCTCTGCGCAATTTGTAATTTAGTACTTTTTTCTTTTGTTTTAGGTAAAAAAACCAGATCTTCTTTATCGGCATCACGACGCATGTTGTAAACGCGATATCGCATTTAAGGTACGTGCTTTAATTAAAAGTTGATAATTCTTAACGCCTCGTGAAGCTTTCATATGAAGCTGACCGTTTTATTTCGTCACAGAATTTTGTCGTTTCAGTGGGCCATCTTTTGCCTCCACTGGGTTAGTTTCGTTTCGAACTAGTTTACATACACTCTAGTGAGGAGAAGCAATTTGTACTGTCACTGAAGTATTGTCATCTTGGGATAAATGCAGCTCAATTCCTAATTAGACCCTAAATGTAGGTTTCCCCATCTTAAGTAATTTACGGCTGAACATCCACTGAATTCGTTGTTGTGATGATCTTACTCATTGCGAATTCATCGTTTCAGAAACAAATACAGCTGTTTATATTTTATTTGTAGTTGTCTCACTGTTCTCGCAGCCATGTGAAGCACTTGCCCGGCCGGGCCGGTTCCACTCCCCGGGGCTTCATGAGGTGTGAACACTCAGGCCGGTGCATTCATGCGCTTGTACCGATCTACGCACTGTGACATCTCCAATCTTCTATTCCATTATTACTCTCGCACCGACGCCGCGCCGTTCTTATGCCTTACTGGATATTTGTATCTGTATTATAATAATAATGTATATCGCATATAAACGGTTTCAACTCACATTTATGGTGTTGCTATCCAGTCGGCCTTGAAATTCTAGTTCGTTAGGCGTTTGATATTTAATAATTGTACCTAGATAAATTAACTGACTGTATACATTCCACAACAATTATCACCTAGAATAAATTTAAACATGACTGTTTAGTATTTGACTAGTAAGGCGCGTAATCAAAAAGCGTCACTCTGGTCCAAGGTGGAACGTGGCTTGTATGGAATTACTGGCTCTCAAGGAGGCTACCGAAACACCGTTAGGTGATTGGTGACAGATTTGTCAACCTGTGAATAGCTAGCAACCAATAGAAATGCTCTACCGCCATTCAATGGTTTCTTCACCATTATAATCTTCAGCGAATGCTCGAGCTTATTGGCAGGGGGATAAAGCCACGTCTTACGAAACTAAAGCAACTGAGCTGTCATTGCTAAAAAAATCATTTACCTAAATACTATTTGACCGCAGTCATATCCTACTACATAATATATTTTTACTGTGTTGTTTTCTCACAGTTAATAATTTTAGAAATAAGCTTTATTTTATCTGTAGTCGGTATGAGTTTGATTTAATTTGATCAATAATTTAATGTTTAGAAATGCATGATTCCGAAACTTTGTGTTAAGCCATCAAATATACCAGTTCATGTACTCGAAGGCAGCCGCCGCCGTGAAATTAGTAATTTGAAAACTATCGCCTGTCATTCAATTTACAAACGGTTTTACATTGCTCGTGAGCAATTTGGTTCAAAAATTACTGCTGTGAATAATGCTTTGATCACACCTCTACTCATATTTACCTGTCATCACAAATACTTAATTTGATTCTTTTGTATCATCCACGTAATAGATAATCGGTATCCGAGCCCCGAAATAATAAAACAGCCAAGGTATATCAAAAAGAAAGGAACTTACAATGTTAATCGAATAATAAAGTCTGGAATTTTATATTGTAAGAGAGAATTCAAATTAATTTAAATTACTTCAGACAAATGCACAAAAGTAACGCTGGAAGAAAGCGAACTAATTAAAAGTTAGCTTCTGTACTAATAATTCGTTTGACTGTCAAAGTTTTGCGTCGTTAATTTTAATTAAAGAAACGCGGGTGCGGAGTTTGTAACAATATTATAGCATAGAAATTGGTGATCCACTAAACTTCGACACTCCGCTCGTCCGATGACCGCCCCATTCGTTTTAATTAACCCTTCTGCTGGTCTCATCTGCCGCTCTATTACTAACTTTCTAACAATTTTTTGCCGTAAAACTGCTGCGACTTTGCCATAAATCAATTATGACTTGGAGGCGCCCGAACCAACTGTAATAGGATCTAGGTCAACAGTCAGATTCCCAGACTTCTAACAAACAGTTTTTGTAGCAGAATTGATCGAGGGATATTTTTTGTAGCTCTGTTGTGGCGGTGGTCAATTAACCCTAGAGCTTTGCGGTGTGGCCGGAATCGTAATTATTTCTTCCAAGTCTTGGCCTTCATTTCGTACTTTGGGGTTGAACGTATCCGATTCCTAATTCTGTTCGCTCCCTTCTATGTCTATGTATTAATCTCGGGCGGTTTCTTCGTGTCTTTGATTAAAGGCTCGCCGTGATGTATTTCTTGCGAGCTGACCTAATGGAAAGGCATACGTCAAGTGTCTACCTTATTGGCTAGCGGATTGGCTTAATGGTGTCAATGCCTCTTTTACTCAATTTCGTCACCCTTCCTCTTTGGCATTCTTATTATTACACATGTATTGACCACAGAAGCCGGTCCAATTATGATAAGTAATTTATTGCTACTAAGCTAATTTTGCGATTTGTGATATATTTATTTTAAAATGTGAGAATAGAATTAAATGTATCGTCTCGAATCCATTTATACGAACACATTGTAAGCTTTATCTCCATAATAGACTACCATTTGTATGCAAATAATATTACGCAGCGCTTATCTCGTCTACTGCTCTTTTATTTAAAATCAGGGTCAAAAGTGTCCGTGTGGCCATCTTCGGAATGGCTGCAGATCGTTATTTCACACAAGTTAATAGGTATTTACATTATCAAGCTGTAAAAATTTTTGGTTTTACATAGCGCGCATAGATAAAAATGATCGTTTTAAAGTTAGTAACAGCAGCCCACTATATAGTCTTTTCCCATTGCTGGAACTGGGAGCCTTCTCTAACAGGGAGAGAGATTAAGGTCATAACTCACCACGCTAGCCAAATGCAGGTTGTCAAATGACACACGTCTTTGTATTTTGTAGTCCTCGAACACGTCGCGGTGTCCTTACGATGTTTTCCTTCTCCGTAAAACGCCTGTGAGTGAGGACAAAACTTGAAAAACAAGTCATTGGTGTAAGGTTGGTATCGAACCAGGGGCCGTCAGATTGAAAAGCAGAAGTATTCCCACCGAGCTACACTAGCTGTTTCAAAGTGATTAATAGTCTGAAATCGTTTTGTTAACTAGCTAACGGTCTAGAAAGCTTTAGTCGATACATCAATAAGACGTCACTTTTTGTTCAAACGCGCAATCGAGCATGTCCAGGTTGGGCCGCGAGAGGTATGTGGTACCTACTAAATACGTCTACGTGTCATAGTTCACTATTTCTGTAACTATTTATCATGTCTTTTCATCGTCAAACTTTTTTGTGCGTTACAAATTTAACGCAAGCTCGTTCCAACAACTTCCTTAATTGTTATACAATGTTTAATTTTTTGGCTACCCATTCCTTACATACAATTTAGTTATTTTTGCTTGTTTAAATTTGAACCCTCGACGCAAACACGATGAGGTATTATAAATTTGACGTGTCTTTGTGTTCCAAGATGACCACAAAATTTAGTGTCGGAGGTTTTTTTAATAATAACATTGTTGCAATGTTAAACACCATATTGATAAAACTGGTTATTTACACATCATAAGTTAATATTTTTTGATAAATATTTTCATGTTTTCTAAATAGGAATTACCTCCTTTGATGACTTAAATGACTTAATGGTCTAAAATGTCAAAAGGCTTCTGAATAAATATTTTGAAAGTTGTATAAATATTTTTGCTGTTTATATAATATATAAGTTAATATAAATAAGCGAATGTGGCTCGGTGAAACTATACCAATGATTAATTTTTTAAGTTATGTGTAGATTTGCTCGCTTTTCAGTGAAGGCAAACATCGTGAGGAAACCGACACGTTTGAAGATTGCAATATCTGAAGACGTGTGTTATCTGCCAGCCTGCACTAGAACCAGCATGGTGGTTTGTGGCTTAAATCACTCTCCTAGTGAGAGAAGGCCCTGAGTCTCAGCAGTGAAAATGTATTTTGGGCTATTTATGCTACCAGTAACTCTCATAAGGCAACTTTTCACCAAACCCGGCATAAACAGATCTTGCTGATATTTTGCTTCGTATTCGTCAATTGTGTATTGCATCGTTTATTATATCGTGGTGGATCATGGCCTATATCTCTCTCCTGGTGAGAGAAGGCCCCGAGTACCAGAAGTGGGATTGTATAGTGAGTTGCTTTTGCTTATGCTATATAAATACGCCTTCGTTAAAACCAATATGAGAGATGGCGTGCTCAAATCGATTATAGCAGTGTCGTAACTCTTATTTGCGCCGAGTTGTATCTGATTTAAAATTAGTATTCCATATTTTATGGCTTCGCTATCGTCATCAACAACGCCGTATGAAGTGTTGAAAAATTTAATGCACTGTCTCGAGAGTATTAAATTCTTAACAGGTGTTATTGTCTTCTTATTCAGTGAGTTTGTCGTCTTGTTTTAACTTTTAAAAATAGCTTTTGCTTTTGTCATCTAATACTATAGTATCAAATGACAAAAGCAGTAATATACAGTTAACCGTATTTTTATCCTCTAACAAATCCAATAAGTTTGATGTCTCTGATTGATTAATTAAATGCGAATTTGAACCGATGACAGCTCAGTCAGGCGTGCGGCTGCCTCAACGTCCTAAAGGTCGTGGGTTCGCTACCCGCCAATGAACTCAAGCTTTCGATGGAGGAAAACATCGTGAGGAAAACTTAGCATGGTTGCAGGGCATTTTATAGTGCTTGCCTGGCTTGTAGCCACCCTCAGGTTGCAAAATCTGTCGCTAAGCACCGTGTGTTCTGGCAGCCACCTTGAGAGCCAATTATTTCAGACTAGTTATGCTCCACCTTAGGCCAGCGAGTCGTTATCTCGTGTGGTTACGCACTGTGCTGGTCAACTGCCTAGCTGTAAGGTGTGAAAAAAAAACGCATATCACTAAACAAAAAAAGGAAAAAAATTATCAGTTACATCACATATATGTACATGTGTTATTTTTTTTAATATTTGAAACACGTCTTTTTCTAGACATATTTGACTATAGAAAGTCATTATTTACCTCGCCATAAACGGCAATCACCACAAGCCTCTCTAACCACTTTTAAAGGTAGTTAGAAACAAATCACGAGTCATTCAACAAAGTTATCATCACATACGAAAAGGCTGGTATTTGCTGCAATTTTAGTTGCTTCTACACGTACCGATGTTTCGATGTTCTCGGGCAGAGAATGGTCGGTAGCGAGCGACGCGCTCATTATATCGAATGAATCGCTGAAGAGCATAATAAGACAGCGTGCACGGCGAATTATATGCCTGCCGATGTCATTGTGATAAATAATTCAACGTGTCGAGCACACTACCGATGCTTTATACACGTGCAACCTATGGGCTGATAACAAGAAGAAGCGGTACAGCGACCTCCGAGTCCTGTACAACGATAGCTTCAGGATGTGGTTGGAGCTGCCCCGCTGCTGCAACGCGTCAGGGATTTTCGCAGATGCGCGGACCGCATACTTCCACGCGACTATGCGTCTATGACTATAACTATAAGTGCGGGCAGAATCCCTGGTGCGGAGGGTTCGGAACGCAACAACAATGTCATGAAGATGATTGCGTCGAGGTTGGATTGCGCTTTTCTCTGGTATTGCTGCGAGAGGCATCTCTCTGTGACGATGACAGAGAGTAGATGATTCATTTATTTATTTTATCCTTGACATATTATTATATAATTTAAATGTTATCTTTTGTAATAATTATTTCTATTCATTTTGATTTATGTGCGATGTTAAATGTTCTGAATCTGAAATAAATGAATTTGAATTTAACAGGTGCGAAATGATCCTGCTGCAGAAGAAGTGCGTAGAATAAAATGAGTCCGCATATGAACTTTTTCGATTCGATTTCACCAACCACTTTTATATACATAAAACCAATTATTTATTTACCCATGTTTTGTAAGTATTCTAAACTTCACTAATGGTCCCATTAAAGTGGTAAAATTTGATTTTTTGATTGGAAAAAATTGTTTAGTTAGCAGGTCAAGATTGATTACGTGTAACTGCGGTTGATTGAGTTATCGTACGAGAAATTACAAAGAATATATTATAGATACATATTCAATGTTTGAATTACACTAACAATTTAATGGAATACATATAACAATTTGATATTGCAGTTATTTATATAGCAAAGGCAAATCTATTATTTATTATACACTAGCCGACCCGGCAAACGTTGTTTTGCCTCACTTACCTATCGACATCTGTTAGAATCATTTGGAGTTAACAGATAATTGTGACTGTCCAATAATAACAGACAATAATTAGCAATAAATTAAAATTGCGACTATAATTTGAGATTTAAACTATCCTATCTCTCAAGTTGGATCGAACTGCACATGGTGAGCGAATTTTATTATAATCTGTTAAGTGGTTTAGGAGTCCATTGAGAACAAACATTGTGACACGAGATTTATATATATTAAGATACACATACATTTCCGTGTCTTATATAGACTGGTTATAGGACGCGAGTGCGTGCGTTAAACGTTACCTCTAACACGATGTGGTATCACAAGCCGTTCTGATCGTAAATGTCATCTGAAAATTTATATTCATTACGATTAGATAGCGAGCTACAATAGCCGACCATTGTTGGCCCCGTGCACCACCTGATCGATGTATGATATACGGACTTTTATTGAACTTGGCACAGCGTGATAGACACTCTTTATGTTCATTTAAGTCAGTAAACATTGAATTCCACACACTTTTCGAATGACTCGGGTGTCAAGTGTGGGCTTTATTTTGTATCTGATTAAATTTTAAATGATTTCCAGTTCTTTTTATGAAGTATTTGAGTGTTATTAATTATAATAAATATTGTCGTGACGTTGACACAAACTGTTTCATACAGTTATAGAGCTAAACTCTTAGAAATAGTAATAAAAAAAACAGAGGTAAAATAGAGGTATAAGTTATGGGACTAGGATTCCAATGATTATTTTAATTTTACCTTAGTTATGAGAAACAAAACAGTGAATCGCAGTAATCATGAAACAAAATGTACGGCCGCGTACGCGCAACAATTTGCGAGTCGGCTCAATATCGTCGATTTACGAGGATCCACTTCCAATTTTACGAGCTGACTGATGCAACCAGCTTATCAAGAACTCACGTTCTTCACTACGATTCTACCCATGTTTCTAGTTCACCGATACGGCGACGGCAGCTCATGTTACAGCGGTGGCATGCCTTCACAAGCTCAGTTTCTATTCGTTCCTACGCTACCACTAAACTCTTCTGACGTTCTGTTAAAATATAACTTACAACGGACCCGTAAGCCCAAGGGGCCCGTCGTACGCCAACACATCTTACGTTGGGTTTCAAATTAATTCCTGTATCCTCTCTAGAAACTGTTACCGTAACTAGCAACAATTACGCCGAGAAAATTATACTAATAGCGGGAACGTATTCGCAACCGAGTGTGCACTACAAACTAGACACGTACAATGGACCGGTATGTAGAACTATAGAGGGCACAGGGCGATGGCGGTTCATTTCTGAGCGCTCTGGGTCTAACACACATGCAGCTCGCTTTCATGGAAAGCTAGCTGCACTGCGGTTTCGCGATGAATAATCGCATACAAACCGACTCACAATGGCCAATGCGAGTGTTTAAATGCCCTATTAAATCTTACGGCCTGCGTAGGTTTCTGTGGGATTCAATTACGCTTTGTGCGCGATGAAAGACGCCGGAGCAGCGCGCGTAAACCGAGCCGCGGCCGCTCAACACATCCCGACACCTCGCACTCAATGAGCCCTGTCACAAAAGGTGCAAACGAAATAAGAACACGCCACAACACGTATCGCACCGCAGCCCCCGGCGGATTGAATAAATGCTAAATTAAATGAGAGCAAATGAAACCCTCCATTAATGAGTAAAAGCGTCTCGGTTAATTCGAGTGGCGTGACATTCCGGACAAAAGGTTAGTTCGGTCGTCACCTCCACACGGCCCGGGCCGCCGCTCCCGCTCCCGAACAATAGCGCAGCCATTGATTTGCACAGGATTATCCGATTGTGTTACGAATGAGTCTAGTCTTGTTCTGAGTTAGTTCAATTGGTGCGCATAACGTGCTCGAAAAAAACATCGGCATTGACACAAAACTATCTCATCTAAGTATCCACTTCAAAACACTATTCCAAATTGACAGCGTGTGATTTAACGCGGCAATAAACCAAATAAAGCACATTATCTTATCGCGTAATTACACTCAAAGTGTACGATATAGGCGTATTAAAATTATCGGCACTAGCTCCTAGAGCGCTCATCGAACGTAAACAGAACGTTTTCTATTCGGGAACCAATTATCATTTACATATCAGAGACGAAGCACCGACACTCTCAGCACGCTGCCGGGGTCAATATATTTACTTTAGCGCCGACATAAATTGAACTCTCATCCCTCCCGCTCTCCATCAATATAGCCAGACTAATAAAGAGCTACACGAGCGACCGACGTAGCTCTCTATTAGCTGGACGTGTGTTAGATTCGTGTATAGATACATACGTGAAGTGTATAAGTACCAAGACAAGACGGCTAACCAAATCGCCTTTGTTAAGATTTTATCTCACCGTTAAATACTTCTAACCATTATAGAATATCAGGCGTCTCGTTGGAACCTGCGGCAACCAATTATGGTTGTTACCAATTGAACATTCGACTTTCCGGACAGTTAAAGGCAGACCAACAAGAAGACAGAGACTACAAATAGTGTTGATTGGTCTCATTTACTATTTCTCTTTTCTCTTCCTTTTGATGGAAAGCTCTGTGCTTAATGCATTGTTCTTTAAGTTAACTCTACTTAAGACAATGTTCTTTGCATCTATATTATGAAGACCAATAACCATACAAGATGAAAACTACTGTTATAAAATTCATAAGTTCGTAGACTTTTGCACAAGTCATGGTTCAAATTTACTCGTAAGTAAAATTAATACAAGTACTTTTATATAAGTGCTGTAAGCGTTAATTTAGTAATCACCAATAAAATGCTTAACCGCGTTGATAGGCTTCATAACACTTCATCGAAGACAATAATGATCTTATCTATGAAGCGTGTAGCTGAGAACGCTTGAGGAATTCGTGTATATTTAATATGATTCAAATTAAAGTCTCTCGGCGTAGCGACATGCGATGGTGACGGTTGTTTTGGTGCGATATGGAATTGTTTTCCTTTGAAACACACAAATATACACGTTAGCGTTAGTTAGTTGTAAAATACAGTCAACTCTCAATAATTTGAAACTCGAAGGATTCCTAAAATATAAAAAAAATGTCGTCAATAATAAAGATATCATAAAATAGGTTTTGCAACTCTTTCCTTTTGCCAAGTGTTTTAACAAATGATTTTTTCTTTCGATATAAAAAAATACTTAATTCGAAATTTAATAAGTTTTCAAGGGGACTCGTGATAAATTAAAATTTTAGAGAAGTTCGATTTGTCGTAGGTTTGAAATAATGTGAGTCGACTTTATGTCGATTAATTAAGTTTGAGCAGAATAAAATACTTGCATACGAGGTATACATTTGTATCCATTTTAATTTTTTTAACCTGAAACAAATCATAGTATGTGGCTAACCTGCCGTTTCTGAAATGTGTCCTAATATTATTTATTTATTATTTAATACCGATTTACAACTTTGTACTCGTACTATTGCATCTTCCTCGCGAGTTAATGTTATTAATTTAGTTCAACGTTCTTTTAATTTTCCTGTTTAAAGCTGTCCACACACACACACACACTAATTTACAAATCGTTTGAACCTACAATTATCTTCTTATCTATGAAAAGTTCCCAACATCTATACGGCAAGAACAAATAGCCTCTTTGACCGTAATAAATACTTGGTAACATAATTGAAATAAGAATTTGATAATCAAATTAATCCAGTGCAGGCAACTTAATTAACATGCTCGGTCATAGCAGCATATAATTTGCGTCGAGATTGTTTCGCGGCCGATGAGACGCGGGTGTGCTGCTAGATTGTTTTTGGTTATCTCCCGTAATATTAGTTTTAATAAAAGTGATGTTATAAATGTAAGCTATTCTAAAACTTGCTAACATAACTATAATCTCAATACACATTTAAAAAATGTTCTCAAAGAATAGTCCATGTAATAGTTTTAACTTACTCTCCAGATACAATTTCTGTATAAGTAAACTTACTTAAGAATAATATAATTTTACTTTACTGTACTGCTAGGATAAATTAATGTACACTAGTATATTGCGGTTACGTGTTTATTGTACTGTAATCTTCATATCAATAAAGATATTTTGAAATTTGAAAAAAAAAATAGTTTTAAAAGTGTACCAAGAAGAATCGGTAGGTGCATCAAATACATGTTACTATTACAAATCAATAAAAATATATATATATATATTAGGACACATTCACACACGGCTGGTTAGCCCCATACTGAACCATTTCTAGCTCGTATTATGGTTGCTAACACAACTGATATACTACATTTACATACATACATATTATATATAAATACATATTTAACACCCAGACCCACAGTCAACAAATTTAGTTAAGCACAAAGATATTGACCGGGCCGGGAATCGAACCCAGAACCTTCTGATTAGCAGTCCGGCATGGTAACCTTTACGCCAACGAGGTCGTCATATTTTAAACTATATTTGAAATTTAACTTTCCCAATGTCCTTTTAATGTTTTTATTAAAATATAAAACTGTACTTATTACAGGCATGTTTGTATTATGACGCCTTCGTTGGCGTAATGGTTGCCGGCCCAGCAACCATTTGTGATGAACTATATTTGAAATTTGTTGGCTATTGGTCTGGGTGTTAAATTTGTATCGGTATAAAGTATTTTCTCGTATGCATGTGTATGTAGTATATCGGCTATGTTAGCAACCATAATACAAACTAGAAATGGTTCAGTATGAAGCTAATCAGCCGTGTGTGCATCGTAAAAAAACTATGTACAAGGTAAATAGTGATATTTAAATTAACTATATGACGATATATCCGTATAATTCTAGATCTAGGCTAATCACGACTTCAATAAGGTCAAGGTGTTTGCGAAAGATATGTATATTTTTATATTTTTGACCACATTATTGCTATTACGGTCAACTCTGCTCTTAATTACGGTAAGTATAATGAATTCTGGTAACACCAAATTCAGTGCTAGAGGTGAGTCACTACGGAATATATTACCGTAAGCACGTGATATTGTTTGGTTTCGTAATAACAGTACAAAATAACAGGTTGCGTCTCATAACGTTAACGAGAGAGATTAACCGCTCCGTATTTATAGTTTGGTAACATCAGCGGTTTAACTCTGAGTACAGTAACAAGGTACGTAATTTGTTTTATAATGTTGCCTCAAATGTATGTGGTGAGAGCCAACTGAACTGAACATGAGAAATGGTTTCGGTGGAAATGCATTTAGTCTGTGTGGGCAAGCTTGCGTCAGTAGAACAAATTGACTTAAACGTTAGCTATTGATATGTATTCTAACAGAAATATTCTAATTGTGACTAATGTGATGCGTAGAAAGGAAATACACGTCAAAAGAAAATTTATGGAAATAAGGGAGCAAGGAAAAAGGGCAAGAGGTCGACCGAAGAAGACATGGATAGAGTGTGAATAAGAACATGAGAGTGAAACGTGTGAGTGTAGAGATGACAGCTGATAAAAGAGAATGGAAGAGGAAAATTTGCCGTGCCGACTTTCTAGTGGGATAAGGCAAAGAAGAAAAATTGAACTTCGTTCTAAAAACTTTGCTTTACACATCTTTTATCTCTCACGTGGTAGTATTCTCTAAGTAGCCATTGTTACTGCACCCCAGAAGAGAAACTAGCTTTCTAAAACTCAGGGTATCCTACTGAGAAAGCTAGAGCCTCCAAAATGCCTCCAGTACAGATAAAGCTAACACTAAAAAAATATATTTATTTCCTAGCAAATACATTTTGTTTCTTGTAACAATTCTCTGGCATAAAAATAAATGATTATTATTATAAACAAATATAAAATTAGAAAATATAATACTAGAACATGCACGATGTATTATTTGCCTCAGACAATGAACGTAATGTAGACTGCATGGTAACACGTTGAAGTCTTTTGTACTGAGCGAGTAGATGCTACGCCGCTACAATGCGCCCTACACTCTCCATCTGCGTCAGGTTTGGGGACCGAACATCTAATATTTTCAGAATATTACACGTTCGTATTAAAATGAGACAAATTTATTGCCGCTCTCGGATTATAGTTTCGATAAACACGCAGACCCGGTGATTATGATATCTCTTGCTTTAATCGTACGATCGATACGGGCTCGCGTTCCGTTCTACACTAAACCAGTACCAATAAAAAAGAAACTAGTTAGGGCGGGTCGTATCCGACAGTTTATGTTGGAAAATCAACAAGGTGCTATAGTGAGGCTAAGAGTCGGAACTGCGGTGCGTTATCGGCTCAATCGAGCTCGAACAATGCATCGAATGTTTCAATATAGCCCGACAGCATTTTTAACGTTTCATCGAAGCTGTAACAATCGTAAAATAAATTCTCTACGCCTTCTCAGAGCTCTGATTAATGTTGTACAGCGTACGGCGTCGCGTTCTTATTTTTTTCACCTCTGTGTTATTTCTCTAGCTTAATTTATGAGGTCCGGTGACCGAGACGCGACTCGCGCTTTACACTGTGACTTTTTATTGTTAGGAATACCAGTCCAAGGCTGCTTCATTAAACGTCAGTACTTTATTTTATATAATAATAATATCTTTATTTGCCGTAAACCTTCAGCCACATTTACATTTTTTTCCTAAAATTGTAAATTTTAACAATTACAATTCCCCAATAAATCTTACTACCGTAATAAGAATTTCTGCTAGAGAGCTCGTCAATTCGATTTTTATAACATTGTTCGAAATTACATAACAGTCATATCTCGTTAGTTAATTGACCAATTCTGTAATAGTTGGGCATTTAATTGTCCTGAATACAGTACGGAAGTTGATTTTCCCTTCCAATATTACAAGTGTTACACTTCCCTTTCCATTAAATATATGTTGTTACTATGTACTAATAAATGATAGAACAAATAATGGAACCTGTCTTACATGTTGAGTCATTTTTTTTTAAAATTACATACTCTACGTTTGTACATAGATCCAAATGTACGGACTTTTAATATCTAACAAAAATGTGCTGTTGAGGCAGAGGCGTAACATTTTCTTTGCTCGCACGATATATTTTAGTGTAATTGATCACTAATATCCATGATATGACATATGACATAATCAAGAATAGTTGGGAGCTCTCCAACACTACCGTACATGTCCTCTAGGATGTGTTTAGTTCAGACAATAAATATGTGAATCATATGTGAAAGACATTGATAAGACAGTGCTTGAGACATGCCAAGAAAACAATCTGAGAAAAAAACTTACAATAGAATTTATAATATGTAATTACTACTACTGCGCATTTCACAGTACTTCTAGCCAATATTGTGTTTAATTTTTTTGCTCCTGTATTGTATTTTCCTGAGGCCAACTGGCATTCCCTGACCGCAGCGTGATATACCTCAAGCTTGCGGCTCCAGGGTGCAATACCCTGGTCTGTTGAGTGAAGTTAGATTTAGGTCCACCACACACTGTCCTATGCTGCTATGCTTTATGAAATAATCAATAATAATACAATCACGTTCTACATGACAGTTTCATATGGTTTTTAAAAAAAGTCTATTAAGGTTTAAATATATTCTTTACAGCGCTAAATTAAAAATATGAATGTGAGACGTCTCAGAAGCTATTTGAATATATTTTGTATATAATATAAAAGAAAAGAAAATGTAAATATGTATATTATTTTAATTTATTGCTTTGCCTATACATCTTTTTGCTATGAATACACAAAACCCTTCAAATGCTGAAATTGATTAATGTTTTCATGGGTTTCACTGAATTCCAAATAAACTATGTATAACTTTTCTGCTGATAAAATTACTTAAATAGTTTTGCCGTTTAACAGATTATTATTAGTAGCGCATTTTTACTAATAATACTGCATACATCTGTACCGTACATACCATAGCGATGACAACTCAGTCGGGTGTCCGGCCGCCTCCCAACCCGAAGTTTGTGGGTTCGATCCCTGCCAATGAGCTCGAGTTTTTGGTTAAAGAAAGCATCGTGAGCTACTGACTAGCACAACGACAAGTTAAGTTAAGTTTAGCACACCTCAAGTTTAAAAATCGGTCGCCAAATACCTAAAAGGTGTGTTATTATAGCAGCTGCCTTGAGAGTAAGTTATTCCAGACAAGGAATGCTCCACTTTAAGTGTCGCTAATTTGTGTCATTACGCGCCTAGCTGGTTAAATGTCTAGCAGTAAGAGTAAAAATAAAAATAGTCTGTATTTAAACACATTTAAAATTACGCTATTCATTAATAGTTCAGAGAGTTCAAATGTTAAATTACGGATATAAATTTCTAAATCAAATATTTCTTGTAATTTTTGGTGCCCTGTACTACTTTTATCATTAAGTTTTAGCTAATAAGGTAAATCGTGTTAGAATAAGACATCAGAAATTTCAATTTATGCCTAACGATTACTGTAAATGAATTATCTTGTAAGAAAACTCGTCAAATCTTATGTTTCTACTCCTATTGGGTATTGAAATGAACATGTAATCTTCGACTGGAAGTTAGCGTCTTCATGAAGCGTACTGATGGAAAAGCAAGCCAATCATGTAGGGATAATAATAAAACTAGGTATCCTTTTGTGCGGGCCTGTTGTTTCACACCTCTATGCTAATAGGGATGTGAATTTCTTCAGAATGTACAAAGAAGAAGAAGAATGTGAGTGTCGTTATGAAAATTTACGTGTCCTAAGTTTATGCAGGCTTAAATCTAAGCTAGAATGATTTGAAGAAAGATATTTTTTTTTATAAATAACGAAATTTCCAATTGACGGTGTCTTGTATTTATGGCAATTTATTTTAAAAGTATTAACGTAAATGTTAAAAATGTTAAAAACTATAAGAAATAAAGAATTATACACGTTTTCTCATTCCTAGCGAAAGCTGCGGGCGTAGGCTTGTTACCTCAGATTGAAGGCTGGCGGTCGCTGGTCGATTGTATCCTGAGGGAATGTAGGGGAAAAGTAGCTGAACTACTTAATCAGCTATGGAGGGTTCTTCACGGAATTATAATATACTACATGTATGGATTTAAACAAAAATTTCATGATTTTGTTTTTGTAAATTATTTTTTGGTTTTACATAATTACGGAACATCTTGTCATCAAAGACGCCTTTTCTATTTAAATTATTTTAAGAAGCCTGTTTTTTCTATTTAAGTATAATTATATACTTTACGATTTGTGCATTATATTTTTTTTTTACTAATAAGTACATCATTTTGAGAGCAGATTCCAGTCGCATAGACATAAAAATTGGGAACTTTGATAAAAATTCTTACGAATAATGGACACACATATCACTCATGGCTGGTTAGCCCTTTATGCTAAACCATTTTTAGTTTCTATTATGGTTGCTAACACAACTGATATACCTACTACATATAAATACATACATACATAACATTGCAGTGTTTTGAATTTTCATGTTCTTTTCTTAATATCTCTAAGTTTATAAGTTTTGCTACATAACGATTATAAAATCTAACACTTTCTTATAGAAATAAAGTAATGAATAGTTTATTAATATTTATCTAAATTAAAGCTGACTATGAAAATCTTATTCGTATGAATTTTGTAGTAATAATTTTGTACTTATTATAAAAAAATAAGTGTCTACCTATAATAGTAATAGGTATCTTCTTATTACTACTTATTTTTCTATGATACTTACGAGTAACTTTTAGTGCACTGGACGGAACTCTAAAGAGCGTTCATAAGTGCAGTAAGTACATCTACTAGTTGTTAAGCTTCTTTCCAATTTGATTGGAATGTTGTAAAGTGATGTAAGGTTTATATCTGTTGATTTTAACTCAATATATGTATGTACGTTGTGAAAAATGTTAACTGGTGAGAAATGCATAAAAATTGCCTATAGTGAGAGGTAAGTAATATGAAATGAGTTGTAAATTATGAGAAAAAAAAATGTTTGAAAAGTATCGATAAATGTAGATAAAAAAAATGATTTTAAGGTAAAAGGTAGAAATCAAGTTATTTGTTTGAGAGGTTTTTAGAGTAATATTTTGCGCTGGTTATCGTATTTTTGATCGTGAAGCAATCATATCTTTGCGCGTGGGATCTTTTTTGAACTGCAAACTCTAAATTACTTTGTGGCGGCTATTTTTTGTACTACCTTGTTAACTGATATGGTACTTACTAGTTATGTTTATTACTTTTAATTATGTTCTCTACGTTGCCAATTAAAACAACATTACCTATTTTTTTTCTTATTTAGTTGTACAGCAATGTTATAATCTATTTATCTTTTGAGAGATACACAGTAATGCCGCAAAGAAATATCTGATGTACATTTTTTGTGTTGAACTAAAACGTTTTAATTGCATTAAAGGTTGCCAACCTATTTATTTTATTATTAACTGTGATAAGGGTGAATTTGTTGTGTGTATTAGTGTTTGTTACCTAACAACATTGACTGTTTAGTAACTTAAATTACTTCTAAAAAAAAACTTACCTACATCACAAGTACTCAAAGGTAAAATGAAAAAGTTTGTAAATTTTACTGAAATGTTGTTTAATTTTCTTATCTAACTTTAGTGACAGAATCACATGCTTCAATTTTTTTAATAAATATTTCATTTCAATACTCTATCTAACTTAAGAACTATGGAAACTAAGTACATATTTATAAGAAATAATACAAAAGCTTAACAGGTCTAACTTTATCACAGATAGTGGCGCACTTTGCCATTCCTAGTAACACAAAGTAAAGGCAATACTGCCCAATATACACAGCCGCTTAGGCCTATATCACACCTGCAAAGATTCTAATCCAAACTTTACATCATGTCATGAGTACGAGAGCTTATACGATTAGCACAAAGCATATTTAATATATATAATAATGTTTTTGCCTGTTATTTTACAAACATATCTACAACCTATTGACTGCTGATCAATCTAAGAAATTCGTTAATTAAATGCAAGTTGTAGTTTGAAAAGAAACAAAATAACAAATCCATTAATTTCACGTTACATTTTTAAGTATTTGTGAAAAATAAAGTTTCGTGACAATTTTCACAGCAATGAAAATGCATTTAATTGAATTACAATCGCTTACATAAAACTTATCTAATAATATTTATAAAGTATGTACAGTCTTTACAAAATGCGACTAGTCTTCACAGAATTTACATTTATTGTCTTGTTATCACTGTTTTATCGTCACGATCACTTGGCACCGCACTACACGTGGACGGACATGGTGCGCGGCGAGGCTCGCGGCGGCTGGTGCGGCGCGTGCGCGGGATGCGGCGGCAGCACGGGGTGCGCGCCGTGCACGGGCGGCGGCGGCAGCATGCCCAGGTGCCCGCCCCGGTGGTGATGTCTGTGCATCGGCAGCCCGCCCGCCACCGGGCTCGGCACCCCTCGACACCGCTGCCGGTTCCGCGGAATGTCGGGTAACGCAAACTTTAACTTCTCCCAAAACAGTCTATCGTCCGAGTGCAAATACTCGTTTGTCTTCAAATAAAGTCTTATATCGGGATCGAGATCCTTCGGAGGCACTTGACCTAGCAACACAATTATCAGTCTTTTACGTCTGTCCGTCAACACTTGATGTAAGGCCGATTTGAGTTCGTAACGAACCCACTCGGTTCTCAGAAAGTTTTCGCTGAGTACCATGATGGTGCGCCGCGAAGATTCGACGGCCTGGCGGATCTTGTCGGTCACGTAACCGCCCACGTCACGGTAATGCAGACACAGCTTGTAGGAGGGATCACCGAGCTCAAGTACGTGAGCTAACTCCTCGGTGACCCACGCCTCGTCTTTGGAACTGTAGCAGAGGAACGCGTCGTACATTTTTTCGGAATCGTTTCTATCCGAGTCACTAGCACCACAAAACAGTCTCACACCGAATCGCGAATGGCACCACACTTTCATACCCTGCCTAAATACGAACACAGACACGACGACTAATAGCACTACTCCGAAGCACACAGAAGTCACAATTACGGTGGTATAGTCCGGGTCATCATTGTTAGTGATTATAGTTCTATTCGCTGCCAAGTTTCCATTGATACTATTGTCGATACTGGGAAGGCCCGTACAAATTGTTCCATTTTCAAAAGCGATTTTGAATCCCGAGTCAGGTTCGTCGAAAATGCTTTCACTATATTCTGCGATTGCCGTGTTATTGTCCTTGGAGTAGATGCATTTTGTGTTAGATAAATCTGTAATGGAATTAGTCACTCTCTTTGTCCATTCTCGGAACATTTCGGTGTATTCGCAATCACAGGACCACGGATTCATTGAGAGAGTTATTTCTGTAACTGCAGCATTTATCTGCCACACAGTTAATGTTGTTAGTCTATTATTGTGCAAATGCAAAATTTTGACACGTGACATATGTGTAAACATGTCTTTGCCAATTGTTTTAATTTTGTTGTTATTCAGGTAAAGTTCTCGCAACATTTCCAAGCCGTCAAATTCTTGTCCTTCAATCGACGTTAACAAGTTGTGATCCAAACGTAAAACTTCGAGCTCTTTCAAGCCGTTGAATGTTCTGTTATGAATCATTTCTATATTTGAAGCATTCAAGTATAGTATCTTTAGCTTCTTTCTGCCTATGAAGGCGTGACTCGGAAGCATTTTAATGTCATTACCGTCGAGGTACAGTTGCGTGGCCTCCATAGGTATCTTCTCGGGTAAAACGTTCACATAGCCGGCATTAGAGCACTCAACAACATTAGCTGACCACGTTGGATCGTGATAACAAGTGCAGTTGTTCGGGCAAGTCATTTCACAATCGCAGGCATCAAAGTCGCAGCAGTGACACAATGCGTGGCAGTGAGACTCGTACTTGCACAAAAACTGGTGAGGTGCGGCTTCCACTAATGGCACTAAAGCATTGCCTCTGCTGTATAATAATTTACAGTGTATGCTGTCCAAATCCATTAACCTCGGCTGCGTTCTGGCTCTGTTACCTGAGTTAATTTTTTGCAACCAATCCATTGTACAATCGCACTCTAATGGGTTTCCGCCTATGAAAAACTCGGGCACGGATTTATCTTGTGGCACAGCTGATATTCTGAGTGAGTTGGGATCTAAACTCGTTATCTTATTTCCGAATAGATCGACTCGAGTTAGATTCGGTTTCTTGAAGAACGTATACGATTGCACTTTGGAAATCAAGTTATCGTTCAAGTACAACATTTCCACCGAATTAGGTATCGCACTTCCAGTTATTTCGGTAAGTTTATTAGAACTTGCATCGAAAGTGCTAAGAGATAGTTGCGATTCAATCTCGAAGTAATTCCCAAGTTCGGCGATCCTGTTAGCGTGAATGTCCAGCCACTGCAATCCAGTTGGGATCATGGCGTAGTCAAACCATTCCAATCGGTTATCAGAAATGTTCAACCACACAAGATTGGGCAATTTGGCAAACAGTCCACCGATGTCCGTCAAATAATTCCCGTCCAGTCTTATCGCCTGCAGATTTATGTTTCCGTCGAATGAGCCGGCTTCAATTTTGTGAATTTTATTTCTCGATAAATTTAAAATTTTCAGTGAAGTCATTCTGTCAAATACTCCTTTGCTGATATTACCGATGTTATTTTCAGTAAGCCGCAATCCATACATTTGTTCCATTGTCATAAACGAAGCGTTTTCTATGCTCACTATCAAATTTTCCCCCAGATCTAGTGTCTTCAGTTGTGGTATCTCTTTGAGAGCGGCAGGGACTTCATCAAGCCTGTTGCCATTGATATGCAAGTCTTGAAGCGTAGTACAGTTTCGTAGAGAATGTGGATGTATTTTAGAAATGCGATTGCTGTCAATGGATAAAACTGAAAGCACTTGCAAGCCGGTAAACGCATAACTTTCTATGTTTGTCAGACGATTATTTGAAAGAGTCAGTGTGTGCAAATTATTCAGTGAAGAAAAGACATTTTCAGGGATGTGTTCTATGAAATTGTCTTGCATTTTCAATATTTGCAAATTATTCAAATCTCTGAATAGTGCAATTTCCATTTTCGATACGCGGTTGTGTGAGAAGTCCAGATAAATTAGCCGCTTCAGTCCAGAAAACGTTGAAGTATTAATCCAATCTGAAGTAAGTTCATTGTATGACAAATCCAATACTAGTAGTTGAATTAAATCGCTGAATAAGCCTGGTGCTAGAACTGTTATTGTGTTGTTGTTCAAATATATTTCTTTCAGTTCTTTGGTATCGCTAAATAGTTCAGGGGGTAAACTAGTCAGCTGATTGTCAGAGAATCGCACCGTTGTTAGCGATACAAGACCTTCGAGTGCTCTGTCGGCTACAGAAGTCAGCCCGTTTTGTTGTAAGTAGAATTTCTGCAATCTTCTTAATCCTGACAGTAAATTAGGTGGGATTGTGTCTATAAAATTTCGTGAAAGATCCAAGACTAGAAGATTATCCCCGCATTTCTCCGTCGGGTGTCTGTGCGCAGTAGAAAACTGGAAATGACTGATATCCCTCATTCTATTGCCGGTCATATTCAAGTATTCTAAGTTTCTAAGAGAACATAGCGCGCCGTCGGGGAAAACGTGCATGTTGTTTTCACTGAGATCTAATCGTTCCAGGTTTTGCACGTCTCTGGAGAAGGCACTCGGAGTAATCTCTAACGAAATGGCTGACCAATCCGCATTGTGTGTTCTTATTGTTAAGTTTCTGAGTTCACGTAGACCGGTGAAGGCGCTGTCTGATAGATTGCCAATTTTGCAATACTCAATAGTAAGTTCACGCAACTCTACAAGTTGCCGAAAGCTGCCTGGAGCGAGTGAGCTCTGGTAAAACATCGCATCGCTACATTCGAGGCGTAAATTGACGGTGAGGTGCGGCTGAATCGTGCTAAAATTTGTGTTGTCTAACTCGCTATTGATGGTTCTTAGACGACATTGTAGCGCAACTCCGGAGCCCTCGTAGTCGTTGGTCCAAATACACTCGTCCGGTGCTTGGTACCGAGTGCCCGTCGTCGCCGACAAAGAGGCACTCCTTGCCGACGAAGTGTTGAGCAGCACCAGCAAGGCGCTCGCGAACCAAGCCAGATACATTGTTTTGATTTACACTTCACTTTTTACATAGTTTTATTCATAATCCTTTTGCACTGAAACTCCACAGAAACATCGCGATGGCAGCGCACTAGTTCATTTTATTTCGCCTCCAGCAAATAAATGCTTCACTAGTCAGACCGGCCACTTAACTCGTTTCTCGCGAGAGCACTAATTGGACAAGATCGAGCGTCCGCGAGCTCTCGGTTGATAAAATACGCGACGTGACCGACCACGCTGAGGTCTGGGGTGGGACTGACTCGCTCTCGAACCTGCGCTGAGCGGTGCGCTCGCGCACAAGGCCGCATCGCGCCGGTTCACGCGTTCCGACAGGTAAATTTGCGCCTGCTACGAAAACGACGTAAGCTCCAAAAGCTCTCTTCGCGTTTCACTCTTCCGCTTCTGACACGGACTTCGTCAGAAAAAATACACTACGCACACAAGCGTACCTTTTACACAACACTAGGGAATGAAACCGCTTTTTGTAGCACACAGGCGAGCTTTAAAGCGATGAGTGTGAGCGAGATGGAGGGATAGTTGCGGGGTGAGTTGTGCATAGATTGGTGGGGCTCGGAGGCAGCTGGTCAGGTAGTACGCAGGCGCATTGCCACAGTCACTGCTTGTTAACACCCGCTGGCACAATCATATTTGCAAATTTTGATGATTATTATTGACGTATTCGAGTCTAATTGTGAATGTTTTTAGTTTTATACTTTACACAATTTTCACACGGACAATTTGAACAAGTATCATGCGTTTTTCTTTAAATTTAGAAATTTTCTGTGATATTTGGTTTTTTGTTTTAAATTAGCTACAAATATTTTGGTCGTTTACTACTTAAAAACCTATTAAATAAATTGATTATCGTGACTCAAAAGCTACCTATTTGTTATAAAAAGTTAAATTCAGTTATATCCTGCACGCGACGACTGCCTCTCACGCGCATCCGAACTGCACTTTCGGGGAACCCAATGTCTAATCGTCTGTTATTTCGTTAAACGATTTTGATATAATTCCCTGACTTCCATCAGTGAACCCCTAATCAAATTAAACATCCAGACATTATACGTTTTGCGCGAACACCAATTTGCTCGAAAACGTTTGATTTAATAAATCGCGTCTGATTATATTGCTGGATTAGATACATTTCTTATACATCATGCCAACTTCCTAAACGCTCCGTTTTACCAGGGTTGTTATTAAGGATTTTTGTGTTCGCGAATTCTTGAGAAAATAGTAGCTGTCAGTGCGTCATCGTGTTTGGAACAATTCTGTAGCCTGTGTTTTATTTAAATATATGTCGGCGTACTTTTACTGACTTTAACTGTACCTTGAAAAAAAAACCTATCTTCGTATGTTGTTGCATTTTTCTTCGAATAAATATTCCATTAACAATTTTTTTCTATAAAAAATTATTATAATTATATTGAACATTCGATGACCATTACTAAGTATCAGGTATAGTAGAAGTGTACCAAGTACCATTAATTGTATCTATGTCAGAAGTGGGCATATCGCATCTGTTGGATTGGCATTATGTTCGCTCGGATGCTAATTGTGGGGCTGTTTCACACCTGTCATTGTGCAAAAAATCTAACGAACGTGCCCTGATTCTTGACTATCTCTACAATATACACCTTGGGCGAATAAATCATTATCAACAAACCGCCATTGTTAGGACTCTTGACTTGAAGCGACCGAGAAATAGAATGACAATTTGTAAAGGTGTGGTTGAGACTCTGTGTAAAGTATGATTTACCGGTTTTCTTAAATATATTAATTAGATAGTGCTTAACTTCACCCGTCTATTTTTGAAAGCTTTTAATTAACTTGAAATTAATTTATGTTATGTATATTTGTTCGGGTAGAATCACGCAATGTAAATAAGACCCATTTCTAATTTTCCGATTGGTTTAAATTTTGTATATTAATGTGTCTTCGACAATATTTTAATATACACTACGTATTGGCAATATACCAATACGTATTGGCACTGAATACCATACGTACTACTGAATTAAACAAAATCCATCTATCGATTTGAACTTATTTTGTCTTGTCTTAGTGAGATTAACTTAAACTAGTTCGATCTAGTTTGGATTTGTTTTGAATATTTAACATATTTTGTAATAGTAAAATTAATAAAACGTGGTTGGCCTAAAGGCTAATAGACTGCGCGTTTTTTTTCAAATCAATATATTTATTTCTTTTATTGTTCTAGTGACAATACATATGTTTGTAGATATTGTTGTAGGTAAATTTAAGTTTTTAGCACAAAAAGTATGTAAATACTATTTTTAGTTTTCATATTTGATAGAAAATAACCGCATATAAGTTTTGATAGGTTCCAATGCCATCTGAGCCATTGACTTGACAGTCATATAACGCATTGTTATTTACGTTATGTAAAGTTTCTATCACGCGGGAGCCTGCAGTTTCAACGTGTAGAAAATAAAGCAAGTCGACATATATTGTAGTTTACGGTGGGCAATCCGCTTAATCATTCTTAATAAATGGTCATAATCATAATTTTATTTGTTGCCAGAAAGATAGGACGGGGCGTCGGTCGCGCTGCGCTATTTTATGCGAGGTGTTGCTCGCTCGATCCCGAGGCGCCTGCACTATCTCAATTGCAATAAATTATCTCCTTTGACACGCGAGAAGCGGAAAATTTGCAATCGCAACAGTCGGGGCCGTAGCATCCGCGTCCCTCCTTCTTTATGTAAACAGCGCAAATGGCTTTGTAATGGGAATCGCGTCCGTCCCACTGTGACACCGGTTCAATAATTCACACAGGTCCCACGGGCCGTTTGTCCAGATCGCGCCCGACCGCCGCACAATACAACAGCGGGAGATCTATCCCAAGACTTTTTGTCGTAAGTGGCGAGGCGTTTCTTGTCCTTCTTTTATAAAGGCATAGATTGCCGGTAAATCGTGGGTTATTGTGGCGCTATTTAATGTTTATTTCGAGGGCTGCCAACCATGGGCCGTTATAATGTCCGTATTCAATTTGCCGCGGTAAATGTCGACACGCAACTGTCAGTCGGGGTGTTGGTTGCTTGCGTGGGTACATGTGTGTGATGTGGGTCACTTGCCTTTATGATTCACGGATAAACCACTCCGTCTAAATTGAACAACCGACGCTATTGTTTGGTGCAATCACGAGAATTATCTTCCGAACCGCTCGTTAAAGAACACTTGTCCTCGTGTTCTTAAAAGGCGGGAAATAAATTATATTAAAGTGTACAAGTACACATCAGAAACGTCAAAGAACAAACTTCCGAGAACAATGACGTATACCCTCCGGAGCAACGTGTACCGAGTCAAAGTTATACGATTTCGTTATCGGTCGAATTCATCGGCGTGTAAAATCATTCTTTGGTCGATTTCCATTATGTTATTAATTTTTATAATTTCGTTGCCTAATCTCCGGCGACAGGGCTCGGGCGGCGCGACACTTATCTCGGTGTCGGCGGACACATATAATCCATTAAGTCGTCATTTCCACGCGGTTGATCATTCCTCAACCACGCGTCAAACCCGCCCCCGACTCGACGCGGCGACGCTCGTCGTATTGTTCGCTACTGCTTATCTCGCCTCCGCCGTGCCAAGGTCCTTTTCAATTAACGTCATCGAACTCGATGTGAACCTTAAAACAATGGGCACAGCGGTCATAACCCTTCACCGTGGCTTGACAGAGCCTTTATCCTTGTCGACTAATGGACTAGTTTGTTATCTAATCGGCTACACGGCCGACCTATTAATAATTTCCCACATCATTTTCTAATTAACGTCCTGTCCGTCGAATGGCTGCGGGGCCTCTGGATACATGAAAGCGGAAATGACCCACAATTGGGGTTACAATGTTAGATACGTACCGTGCGACATCAATACTAATAGCCTATTTGCATATACGTTTAGATAACTAAACACATACGTTTTTATCGTATTCCCATTAAAATTATATTTGTTTTTTGTTTCAGGTAATCAACGAAAGTATTTCCGAATCTGGCATATAAAAAGGTAACAAAACACTAGTTAGATGATTTTGAAATGTGTGTTATTTGCTCGAGCGGCGTAATCGCATTGAGGGATAAGATGTGTAAAGTTTAATGCGCACTTTAAACAAGCGGGCGTTTAAACTGTCGAGTAGCGTATGGGAAGGCAGAAGGGTTGAATTGTAGCGTGTGTATAAATTGAAGTGATTTAACACGTGAGTGGAGCCCCTAGTAGTGCGTCAGATCGCGACACGGGCAATTTGGTGCGAGTGAACCAACTCAGGTTTATTTGTTCGCCTCGATGGCACCTGGCGATTCAGGACCCACAGGGTGCAAGATACAAATGGCATTGAGTAGATTTTACGCTCTATTTTCAAACGCTTAAAACCTTTCGTTCGTTATTTGTCGACAAATAACATCGCGAGGTATAAGATTATTGAAGCAATTACGCACGAGTAACAGCTCTGATTATGTTTTAATAATGACGTTTTAATATATATTTTTAAAAATTTACTAATAATTATCGCAATACTATTTACGCGTGGGCTATATTCATCTAGGCAAATACATATATTTTGTTCTACAAACTATGCCGGAATTAAAATCAGCTGATCGAAATTAGATTGATTCGTGAATTTAGAAAAGCCCGCGTTAGTTAATTTATACCATGGCGGTAGGGGCAATTTCGAGTGCTCGCCTGGTAGCGTCCTTAAATTGTAAAATTTAAACAGTGTTGTCAGCGTTCTTGAGAGCCCGTAATTCCTGACTAAGCATGCTTCATCTTTAGGTCAGAGTGTTGCTAACTCGTGTGTGGTTACGCGCGTAAGGCGTGCCTAGTTTTAGTTTTAACATATTTTTTTCTTAGTGTCGGATTAGGTGGTTCTAAATCAATTCTCATCCAACAAGAAATTGCATTTACTAAACGACAATATGATGACTTTGTTGACGTAATAGTTACTATGCCGGATTGCCAACAGTCCCGGGTTTGATTTCCGGCACTGCCAACATCTTTTTGATGAACTAAATTTTGTGGTTGTATTTATGCATATATATGTAGAATATCAGATGTGTAAGCAACCACAATACAAACAAGAAAAGTTTTAGTTGGGGCTAACCAGCCGTGTGTGAATTATGTAAAAAAAAAAACAACTAAATAACTTATAATAATCATCTAAATAAATTAATTAAATGTGGTTCACTCAAAATATCGTATAGGTACGTTCGTATTGTCGACTCCGTGCCTCCCGTGTCCCCCGTGAGAGGCGCGCGACGTGCCAACGTATGGGACCGGTTAGATTACGCATTGTCGCGGCACAATTAGAAACTGTTGCGGAACCCCGCGCCTACTTTGTTATTTGCAAACAATTGTGCCAGACATCTGCGTTCGCGCTCTATCGTCGTGACTCTGCCGAAAGATAGGGTCTCCATGATATATGTATTCGGACTATTGAAGTTTTCTGGATAGGATCTTAACTGTTCAGTTACCCTGGTATTATTAACTGTGTTAAAAATGTGGATCAAGGCTTTGTGGTTGATGTAATGTAATTATTTTTTTGTATCCCTGAACGCAAATACCGTCGTATTTGCGTTCATTTGGGTGTTTTAAGTTTGACGTGTCTGTGTACGTCTGTCTGTTGCATTGTAGCTACAACCACTCGAACTGACTGTGTTTTTTTTTATTTGAGAGGTGAATTTGTCTGCACTGTTCATAGCTAGTCGAAATGTCGAAAATTGGCCCAACTTAGCCGCCGCCACATAATAGTAGAATACTTATTTTTCACCCAATATTACGTCACAATATACGAGTACATCAATGAGGATAACAATGAAAATACTAGTCAATAATATTTCAAAGGTGACAGTCATCTAAAAATGTTAATGCTAAGTTTATTTTTAAATTTAATTTATGGTTACAAATAATACACTAGGGAGTTACTTGTATGGTGATGATCATTTTTTGAAAAAAAAAACATACGAAATCTACTTTTTAGATTTCTATTCTGAAATAAATTAAATCAAACATTTAAAAATATATTTAATTTCATATTTAAAAAAAACACAAGCCACTCCGTATCGAACTGGTTCTGAAACCATTTTTCTATTTTCATCTACACCAACATGGGCACCCTATCATTCTCAGCACGAGGTAATAAATAGCTGGACGCGAAGCATCTGCTAATTGCGCTTCATTCACTTCCCTTTGACAGTGGACCAACAAATCTTTCACAGCGCTGTTGATACCGTGCTATGTGGGTACGACTCGCTCAAGTCATTTAGAACTACGTTAAACTTCATATCGGTTCAGTCGACTTACTTTATGTCAGGCGAACGAAGAAAGTTTACTGCGTGGAGATATATTGGTCACTGGCTGCGTCCCGCTATATTCCCCGCATTTCTCTTAGTAAATAAGAAGTAGACTTTGTCTTAATCGAAGGTATAATTTCATCTATAACAAATTTCGTCTAAATCGGTTTCTAACATACAACACTAGTAGGATTATGTCTCATAAAATTTCAGCGCAATTTCTCGTAGATATTTTACACAAAATTTGACGTACAGACTGATATAAGTGAACAAATTTTGTTTGAAATCAATAAAAATAAACTTTCATCAAAAACGAATTAAACTAAACTAATTATGATATAGATAAATATATCCGTAATTCTGTATAAGGAGATTCATTAATAGAAAAAAGCAGCTACGTGTCTTTTGTTGCAAGTGATTTGGTGTCCATACAAACGAAGGCTTACTGTTAGGTCCGCTCATAAAATTAATCAAATAAGAGAACTCTTCAAAGATCATTATTATAAATACCGTATCACTTACGAAGCGGTAATTACATTATTTTGAATAGCCAGCAAAAATCCATCAAGGAACATTAAACACTCGAACAAGTCATTGATACCTCTATTCGGCTACCAAACTTCTATTGTCTATTGAAAGTTCAATGGTACAGCTGAGTAACGATGATTGACTCACTCATTGGTGAAATGACATTCAATACTTATCGTATCGTAATGACTATCATTTAATGCTGATTACGTCATAGTAGTCCGGGACTCTGTGTAAAGCAGCAAAAAATCCGATAATTAATTTTGTATACTGATTAAAATTACGTTCCTTATTCACAATTGTACTTTTCGGTTTTTGCTGATATTATTCCGAAGGAATGGAATCGCACATATTAATCATGCCATACATCATAACTAAACAAAAAACAATCAAATATTAATTTTATATTATAATAAACATTAGAACGCTTTAATAGTTACAAATTTATGGGTTTATTAATTGTTGTTTACGTTTCGGTTACTGTTTTAAATGTAACCAAAACGTGACTCACTCGTTTTCAATATCGCACAGTTTCAATGCTTTACTTAACATTCCTTCTCAACAGTACAAAAGTGTGTGGTATCCCCGCTGAGATACGTGATTCCCACTAAGAAAAATGTTTACTGGCATCTTAGAAATTTCAATTGTACCGTCAGTAACGTCAACCGGCCGCACACCTACAAATTGTTGGGTCGTGTGCCGCTATTGAAAATCCCTATAAGTGGCTAGACACTGTAAATACATCGAATAGATCCTCTAATTGCCACAGACCTCTTGGTTTCTTTGTACTAATATTTTTCTCTTGAAATTTTAAATTGAACCCTCTTCTAATTAGCTTCATCTGCATTAGTATAAAATATTAGTATTGCCAATATTTACTGATCAAAGGTTATAACATCAGTTCAAAGATTTAATAGATTAAAAACAATTACGTGTTAGTATTTGAAATGAATATTTTTCTAAGGCAATTAAATAAAAAAGAAATATACACAAAAAATCAACGCTTTAGACAAAAGTTTCCTATACATTGGATTATCTACAAAAAGCCAACAGCATCCGTAGAATAGTTACAATGTGTAGCCGCTAGATATCATCGGCATACCGAGCACTCTGTTGACTCGCGTGATTAAATTCTTGCCGGTGATGTACGAGGCGGCTCGTTCGAGTTATTTGTCGGATTTACTTAGCTTAGCCCCACTTATATTTATTGCTACACGACTCCCAGGATGTATGAGGGAGACGGCGACCGGACCCCGGCTACCGGTCACTAAATAACCTATTTTTAATTCGAATTGATGTCGTTTTTAAATGTCACTGCTTTATAAGCTTTATTAAGCTTCTTAAGGTTCTGTTTTTGAATGTTTTGGAAATTACGTTTTGATCTACTCGTAGCTTAACTTTCTAATTCAGTTTTGTGTGTGCACGCAAATACAATGTTATTGTATGGGAATGCGCTTCCATGGGTAAGATAAATAGATATTCCGTATAAGAAACAGTGTTAAATTTCTACTTTTCTTACTACGAGTACAACGTATGACGCCAATATCAACCACCACGACACAAACATAATGTGACGTATTTCAAAAATACATTAGTTCGGAAAGAATAATCGTTGCCTACTCTTTCTTAAAGCATAATAAATATCAAAAATTTACATGGCACAATAAAGTGAGCTCTGTAACTCTACAGATTAATACAATATTTTTCCGCGCCAATACAGCGGACAGTGACTCGGCGCGTTGGCCTAATGAAATATGGCAACATGTTCTTTCATTCCTGATAAAACCTTCTGTGTACTGGTGTCGGGAGTTTTATTGCTGTTCAAATACAATAATTCAAGTTGGTCAGCAAGCGAATATAATTTACATGGTGGTCCCTTTACGTTTTTAGGGTCGGCTACCGCGTTTTTTCCATTCGCCTGCGAAATGTGCTCGGCATGTTGGCATACCTAACGAAGCCTTATCTTCACGCGCTGCTCTCGAATATATCGCTCAGCTGTGTTTTATCCACCAGATAACGTATAGAATTTACGTTTTTGCCGGTTACGATTTTGCATATTCATAAATCCGCTTTTCCATTTATACCTACGATCATGCACACGCAATATCCAAGCTGTCCATTTTTATAAAAATAATAATATAACAATCACGATTATTAACTCTGCACCCTAGACGCTTAAAAAAGCTAACAATTCTACACCGAAACTTGCAGCATTGTGATATTAACTCTCTATTAAATATTTTCCGCATTGCTGCGGGCCAATCTCTACCCCACAATAGGGTAATAAAAATACCGCCATAAAAAATGTTTGAATTGAAAAGGAGCTTTTGAGAATTCACTTGGCTTACAGGATCACGTGTCAATCAAGCCTTACTTCGCCGCAATGAATCGTGTTATTCTATTTTAACGCTGTTATTCATTGGCCATATCGCAGCACCCCACTTTCAATGATTCATAATGCGCCACCACCGGTATTGTATTGTATTTAATACGCGCTAATAAATGTATGCTCAGCAGTCGGATTGTATGTAAAGCAGCATTTCTAGCCCAGTCATATTAGGGGTTTCACCTCGGAATGAAAGATAATAAGCTGGAAATTGGTAAAAACCTTTGTTTTGTTACCCTAAATATTGTCTCAAAAGTCACAAATGCTATCGTGTCCGCGTCTTAAGATATTGAAGGTCAAAGGTCACAAAAAACGATTTTTCGCAAATATCTCGGTTCCTATTGCTTAAATGATATTTTCACCTATTAGAAAGTTGTAGAGCATAAAATTCTCTACAACTTTTGTCTAAACTTTTTTTTTATACTATCAACCGTTTTTGAGGTAGAGCTCGAAGAGTGCGGCTAGTGCAGCGGATTGCACGCGGAGGGTCAAGCGTGAGCTTGACCCTGCATTAGCTCATATATGACTGTACGCTGCACATATACCTTATAAGAAGCGTTGTCAAAATCGGTTAAGGATTAAAAGAAATTTACTTCAACCACTGCAACGGCTTAATAATAATTTTATTTTAGAATAAACACTTAGCCAGTCATATTAGGGGTTTCACCTCAGAATGAAAGATAATAAGCTGGAAATTGGTAAAAACCTTTGTTTTGTTACCCTAAATATTGTCTCAAAAGTCACAAATGCTATCGTGTCCGCGTCTTAAGATATTGAAGGTCAAAGGTCACAAAAAACGATTTTTCGCGAATATCTCAGTTCCTATTGCTTAAATGATATTTTCACCTACTATGAAAGTTGTAGAGTATAAAATTCTCTACAACTTTTGTCTAAACTTTTTTTTTATACGATCAACCGTTTTTGAGGTAGAGCGCGAAGAGTGCGGCTAGTGCGGCGGATGAGCTAATGCAGGGTCAAGCGTGAGCTTGACCCTGCATTAGCTCGTATATGACTGTACGCTGCGCACTCTTCGCGCTCTACCTCAAAAACGGTTGATCGTATAAAAAAAAAGTTTAGACAAAAGTTGTAGAGAATTTTATACTCTACAACTTTCTAATAGGTGAAAATATCATTTAAGCAATGGGAACCGAGATATTCGCGAAAAATCGTTTTTTGTGACCTTTGACCTTCAATATCTTAAGACGCGGACACGATAGAATTTGTGACTTTTGAGACAATATTTAGGGTAACAAAACAAAGGTTTTTACCAATTTCCAGCTTATTATCTTTCATTCCGAGGTTGACCCCTTTTTTTACCTAATTTCACTGGGCTATTCGATAAATTTCGTTTATGATAGCTTTAATTCCAGATCAATACAATTGTGGGAATTTCGATATGCTACGAGTATTTAACTACTCAATATATGATACTTGTAATACAGACGTACTGTAATAGTCAAGTTTGCATGTTCTTATACTTCTATAAATATTTTACCTAAAGAAAATATTTTGCTAGAATAATATTAAGTTTATTTTATCGGAAATGTCAATGCTAAAGCTAGATATTTTCTTTTAATAAAGACATTGCTGCATGAAAGACAAGATTCCGCGTTTTTAAACTCTGTAGGACTGTATGTTGTAGAATACAAGTGGGTTGGTACGTAGTTTACCCTTGTTCCTATCCAATACGCCTGGCGCATGTATTGTGTTACTCGTGCAACACGCATTCTTTGAAACCCGACCTACGAGATGGGATTCTTTTGTTGAGCCTCGATTTGAATATTACATTAATATGATGGGTTCCTTGCTTTTAATAATAAATGTGTGGGTTACGAAGAGATCATCAATTCTACTAGTATTATATTCTATTGTTACCCTGAAAATTGTCATTTGATACATTTACTCATGCGTATGATGCAGATACATATATTATTTTTAGACTATACTCAATCTTCATTTAACTACGAATTTTAAGATGTAACTTACTATGGTATATAAATGTCGCGGATTCAATTGGATTAGAATCAGCGTGAAACTACTTATTGAATAAATTTAAATAAAACATTTCCTCTAACATATATTATATATCTGTGTTGGTGTGTTTCAATTTCACTACATTGTATAAGCATCTGATGCGACACGTTACCGTACTAGTGTATTTCTGCAAAGTCCATTGTAAAACGATTGTAAAACAATGTTTGCAAAGTATCCTTACGGTTATGCTGCAATCTCGGCTCCGATACAAAGGACGTACAGTATTCATAAATTCACGGCAACAAAGGATAAGAAAAACCGTTTAAGGTGCATTCACGGATTCAGGCACATTACATTAGTGATATGGTAATGTGATTGTTTGCGATAAATTAACTGGGATCTCCAGACGCAGCGCAGCGGGGCTTGCGCCCGCGCAGCCTCGTATATCCGCCAATTCCAGAGGTGAAACACCCCACAATTTTTCGACAATAATGCTCGAACTTACGTATGGAGAGGACAATACGTCTTGTGACATACCCAAGCACCCACTCGTGGCCAAACTTATTGTGTGAATTATTTCTACACTCCCATTATATTCCTTAACTGCCGTACCTTGAGAATGTCACATTCTTCGTTTGGTCTTTTTGGAATAAATTCCTATTGAAGCCTTAATATGAAAACGTCCAGTTTGCTCGAAAAAACAATAAATATGTTTTTAACATGAGCCCAAAAAAATCAAAATAAAATACAAAATGATGTATTAAAAATACGTTTGTCTCTCAAACTATCTAAAAAAACAGTATAGTACGGTGTAAGCTTTTTCTACTTAATGGCCAAAGCTATCGGTATTCTGTTTAAAATATTACCTTTTGTCCTTCGACTAAGCTGTCAAGCAACATACCTCAGTGTGCGCATAACATGCAATTCGTGGTTTGTAATTTTCTATAAATTGGCAAAAGCTTAATACTAGAATTCCCGTGATAAAACTCAAGTGGCCTCCGATAACGCCGAAGACATATAAGAGGGAGTCATCGCCGACGACCGCACCGTCGACAGATTGTAAAACTGCCACTATGTGTCGAACAAATTACCAGACATTAGCCGACATTCGCCGGGTGAACCGTGCGGTGTCGACAAACTTTTTATTGGATAGTTCCCGGGCGCATGGACCGCGACCGCTCCCGAACTCTCTAAATTGGGTGAGAAATGTCCCGTTTGACGCTCGCTTTGCATATCTCAGCAATAAATCTACAGAACCCGGTGCGACACGGTAAGCAGCGAGTCGATGCGCTGCGACTCCTCGAGCGCGCCACCTATCTGCGGCCACTAGGTAAATAATTTCGTCTCTTGTCACTTCAGTTTCTCCCCACAACCAAATTTCCCTAAAGCTCTGCCCCATTTCCTTTGGCGGTATTTTTCATTCTGTTATCCCACGAAAAGATCGCCTATCGCAGATAATTTGTTGTCTGAATTGCGACCGAACCCATTTATATAAATTACGGGTTAATTAACTGCTTTGTTTTTGGTCGAGCGCGTGAATTCGGTGAAACAACGCACTTTGAGGGAATAATGTCAGATGTTAACAATAAAATATTGCCCTGCTTACTTATTTAAACTTATGTTCTTGAATTAATTCTCAATTTCTTATGGAACAATTAAAGTAACGATCATTAAATGTTTTTAATAATGCAAATGAAATTACTACATTTAATCCTCACACAAGTAGACTGCCTCAATGATATCGTGGTCAGTTTTACAGTGATATTTGACTACAACCTGAAAATCAATGTTCATCCTACTAATATTATAGTAGCGAAAGTTATTGTGTACTTATGTTTGTTACTTTTTCATGCTCAAACGATCAAACCGATTTTGATGAAATTTGGTAAGAAGATAGGTTAGACAACACATAAGCTACTTTTATCCCGGAAACAATTGTGGTTCCCGTGGGATATGCAAATAACTTCAAAGTCTATGTTACTCCTGCACTCTCCAACGGTTAGACCGATTTTAATGGGATTTACTTTGAAGATAGGTTCTTTAGACTTTGGATAAAAACATAAGCTTCTTTATAACGGATTAACACAGGCAACACCGCGGGGTGCAACTAGTACAAAATTTCGATGATTATATATGTACGGATATTTGTTTTAATACTTGCTATGCTGCGTATGCTTATTCAATTTGTATAATCTCTGTAAAACTCGTTTTTTTTTAAATAAATGGATTAGTTTGTTAGTTGGATCTATAATAAATAGTAAATACAATTGACATTAGCGAAATTAAAAAGCTACGTCTTGCTTAATTGCTCATGTTAGAGCGGTTAATGTGGTTTTGGCAGAATTATTTTTTTGATATACGGTTATTGTTTTTCAAATACGGTCCACGAACTTTTTACATAAACTGTGACACTTAAGAACATATTTTAATTATTTATTTTATTTTGTAATATACATACAACGTAATATTTGAGAAAAAAAAAGATAAATATTAGTGATTACTAAGTAGATAAAGTAATTAAATAAGATTATGTGAATATTAAAATAAAAGTACGTTTTTCGTAGCGTAACATTAATAAAAATGCTTTGTAAATTGTGTGCAGTTTAACCGCTTTCAACAATCTTATTTCGCTAAATGTAAATAAGAAACGCGAATGAAACAAAGAAATTATGACCTCTCGCTTTGGTTATCGCCAATTTGTGTCAACTGAAGCGTTCTTTTAATATTAATAAAACTGCTAGCCTCTCAACCCTCTGCGTGTTTTTACGGTCGGGTTGATAGCGACTTATTTGAATTCATATTTTCGAGCGCGGCCAAGTCGGAGGCTTTTTTATTAGTTTATGTTGGCCATATTACACGAAATAAAACCACGCGGGTGCGATGCTGAGTTAGAAACGCACTCGCGACGACACCCCGCCAGGACTCGAATTACTAATGTTGATGATGCGACACTATTACAGCCCATCCTTTATCTAACACAATATGTCCTTTATTATAAAACTGAAATTAAACGTCCGACCCGTTTCCAAGTTATTCGAAAGCTGCGGGAGTCCATCACATTTGTTATGTGCAACGGCGAGTAAGTGTTTATTGGTTTATGGGTTCTGTAACCTTTTTTGGTCTGATTTGAAATAAGATTGACGAGCGATTTATGGAAATGCTCTGATGGGTATTCAGGACTCTGTGATTTTATTTATTGATGTTAAGTCAACTGACGTTTACAATGTTGGTTTGAGTCATTCCGTTGTGTTATTCGATAGATGAGTAAACATAAGTGAAAGTGGTCCTAATAACAAATATTGTCTTGATAGTTTTACACATCAAGACATGAAATATTTTCTAGCGTTTTTAATTGAAGTATGAAGTATATAAATAATACACCTTTTGTGGTTAGCAAAGTCCCAATATATAATTAGATTGAGTCGCAGCGAACCCGCGTCAGCCTGCTGAAACTACTACATATTAGTTTACCGGAAGGCACGGTAAATGATTGCCATGTATTTATGCTCACGGGTAGCTTACTTTTACAGAACGCCTTTAAAGCTAAACAATCACAAATGCATAACTAAAATTGTAGAGCTGTATACTTACGCCGCTGTCTAGACTAGCTGGCTCTATCAAAGTGAGGGATCTGTTAATACAATCAAATAACAAAAGGCTATTTGATTTTAAGAAAGTACGAGTAAAATCATATTCGATCAAATCTTCGTTGCTAGTGAGGTGCAATGCGAGACAATAAATTATGACGTGTTTTGGGGGAGACGGTGTATACACTGTTCGATAAGATCGATAGAAACCTTCGAGTCGTAAAGGGAAAAACTAGAGCGTTTGACAATTACGTTTGCCATAAAACGGACTGGTAAGTGTTGTTGTTGGGACCTAATTACTTTGTTTTGTTTTCGAGTACATTCTTACGCGGTAAAGCCAAGTCTAATGCCCCGGAAACTGTAACCCAGTCGTCAACTTCAAAGAGATCCTGGCTATACGTTCCTACATTTTATGTTTACGAGCAACAAACGTCTCTAATTTAGCTCAAATAGTGAATTGTCTATATAGGGTAAATACTACGACGTAATTAATGTATTTTAAGCATCAGTTAAATGTAAGCTAGAAACTCGTCTTCCCGCTAACACACACAAGGGATTTGGAACCGTATAAATAATCAAGATAATGAACAACAAAATACACGAAAGGCAGAACTCTAAAATGGGCGCCAAGAACAATGCGTCGTTATTACGATGAGCACATGTTTCCTTCTTGTTTTTGGGGACAATTTATTCAGGTATCGTGTAATATCACAGATTCATATTCCACACGATTCAAAAGAGTCGTCTGCGTTCAGTAACTACTTTATGGTAATAGGTGGTGGTACACGGATTTCGATCATGGTGTTTCGATCGTGAGCGACGATCGTGCGCGCAATGAACCCATGAAACTTGGGGGCAGGGTATGTACGTACTCTGTTTTATGGGTATTAGTGCGCTTTATTAAATTTCGAAGCTATGTTGACCGCCGCGCTGCTGCCCCTAAATGGTGAAATACATATTTTTCCACCATTACTTCAGTAAATGTTTTAAATAAAATGACTTGGCAAGTAATATACACATTCATCTATACAATAAAAAAGAATAGTTTGATATATAATCAAATAGTACATCACACCTGTTCTATGTTTTATCGACCTCTACGGAAAATGATAGCACCCATACCTTACTTCAAACATTTCTATCTTTGAATCAAAGCAAAGATAGTCATCCCGGAATAGATTGAAAAGGGGTAATAATAGACTGGGGCACATTAATCTCGCAGAGCCCATCTCTTGTTTGATAAATAGATTTTTTCTCAATGCTTACGAATCGAGCCCTACGGTGTGTTCCCATTGTGATATAAAACGCTCCTATTTATTTGTGAAACATGACAGATAATTCGGAACGGCTACCGATAGAGACGTCTTTGTGCGCGAAGAATGCTTGTTTGGTTTTGTAATACACAAATACAGTCGGTTATTGTTGCTCCGTGTTTTGGTTATGAAATATATTATTGTGACAAATTGTTTGGTCGGAGTTAAGCCTTTCGTTTGTATAACCATCTGCTGGGCTTAAGATATTGTCGACGTCATATTTCTTTGAAATATTGCCTGAATTATTTTGACGAAAGCAGCCGTATTTGTTTGTCACAGGTGTTGATTAAATCTTTGAATTACGTTCTTTGAGTCAGTACACAAATCACACGATATTTTAATAAAGTTACTGTTTAAGAATAACCGAATTCCAACGTGTTTTTGGGTTTTGAACTTTGTCCCCGCCTCGATCAACCTTAATATTATTTTGTAATAAAATATAAAAAACATAAATTAATTAAAAGCTAAAAACTGTTTAAAGTTTGTATTTTCGTGCCCACTTAAATCGTTTTACCTTAACAGACCGACAGACTACACTGGTATGTAGTGTCATCTGATACAGATAATATGTTTATTTTAATTTCTATGATAAAGTATAATTTCAAAACCCATACCACAATTCAAATCTCATCAGAAATATTTGACGGCAACGAACGCTACGGTAACATGATCTACAATTCGGTAAGCAGAGAGTTAACTTCATTTCTACCTGCATCTTATTTTTCTCCGTCGTATTTTATCTCTAAATATTACCAATATTAAGTTATTAGATACTTTCTGTTGCTGTTGTCAATTTGAAGCCATCTCTATTTCCAAAGTGTATTATGAATAAATCGCTACTTTCGCTCTACACCGACGACGCTATAAAAGTTTTATTGATCTCGGGCGATTTTCCTTATTCGAAAATATACTTTGAAATTCGCAATAGAATGTCAGTCGCAGGGGAACGAGGAGCGAGTTGCGGCCGAGTAAAGAGCATTTTATAAATGTGTTTGGAGTGTGGCGAGCGATTCGCAGTCGGGGCTAAGTCGCGAAACGCACGGCGATGCACCAAGTTTAATGGAAAAGAATTGAAAAGTAGCGCGTCTATATGGTAATAGAAATTGCCCGGAAGAAAGGAACACAGACGACAGAGTGCGCTGCTCTGAGTTATTGTTGTTTTCTATAAAATTGAGCGTTATTGCGTAGTTTCTTACCCTCGAGGCTTGCCGGTGAGACAGCGTCTGGCGCAGACTTCCTCGCGTCGGATATATCTCCGGAAAATATCTAATGTAAACTGAGATCATTTTGTATCATACGAGTATGTGTACAATTTTTGATGGTTATTAATCTGCTTTAAACAATAAATCCTTAATTTTTAATAGAATGTGGTGATAATTGAAAATACAAGTAACTGTAACAATGTTTCGACTTATCTTTGGATACGCGCTTTAAGTCTTACATAATACCTTAGTGTATATGTATTTCTGAAATTCAATATTACCAATTATTATAATCTACACCGAACGAAGCTCTAGACTTGAGCTCTAAACATCCTATTAATCGTCTTCTTCTCTAACGTCTAAACCCTAATGATATCGATTTTCTTAATAGAAACGATAAAGCCAAGTTTTATCGTCTAGTACCGTTAGCACCGGACTTCTGCCTCGCAGGGTTTAAGCGCATTAAGCTCCTGGTGACATTTAGACAATTCAAATAAAATAACACTGATTATGTTAGTTACTTTACGTTATTTATCAAAATAACATCTTGTATATGTACGAGTATGTACCTATTTGGAATAATAAGTGAAGTTTTCACTTTCACACGAAATAATCAGATATATTTTCTAGTATTGGTTACATTTTAGTGCATGTTAATACATTTAAACATATTTTATAGTTTCATTGTCGTAATTATATTGTTTGTGTATTTGTTTTTTAAATATCGTGATCAGTATTGACCTTGGCTGCGTGTGCTTGTAGTTTATAAGCATCTTGAACCTATCAATATTCATGTCTGGTTATACTATCCTAATTGCCACTTATTAATATAAAAGCTCTCATGACATCTTAATTGGCACATCACAAATCACTAAAATGTTCCAAAATATTTGCCATGATTGTGTCCGATAGAACGAGCTATAAAAAAATATTGGACTCCTGGTTGCGATGTGCTAATTTGTCAGTCTGATTAGGTACATAAATAACTAAATTGTTACATGATCAGATCGTTTTATTAAAGTAATTTTGCAATATTTTGGTATTAGGTCGTCGTCGTAAAGATCGTTTGAGAAGTCTCTTAGATTAAGATTAAAGTAAATCACAAGCGACTTGGGCATTTTTATAATGAAAACATTTTGTTATTTTTTTACTATTAATTATTTATCACAATGACATGCTCGTTTTTTTATTTACAAACGACTAAATAACAGTTCAAAATATGCAAGTAAAGTCATAAAAAATACCGAATGATGTTTTGACACCCTTCATAATTGACACCGTGATAATTACCAGAACCTGTGATGGTTCCTTTTTCAATGCTCCTATTTCAAAGCTTAGTATGTCTGTCTAATTTGGATGTTTTAGCTGGCCCGTTGGTAAAAATAGCCTATGAAGTTTGTACATATACAGTAAGAATGAATGCATATAGATTGAGCCTGCATGCTGTTTTAATGAGTGGTAGTGTTATGGGTTTCTGCGGAGCTTGCGGAGAAGCAACAAACAGGACGTTGGTTATGACGTGGAATTAACACCTGATCTGAATAATTACCGTGCCGGCCTTATTACCATATCGTAAAATCAGAGGCAGTTTCCTTACATGAGAATATTTATGAGATAATCTATATTTATGTACATAAAATGGCATTCATCTCTTTAAAAAATACCCTAAATAGACTAGTCTTGTTATATGCTAATGTCCTATTTTTATTAGCTGTTTATATTCTAAGCCGGTCTAAATCTGTAGTATTAATCGTGTAAGTCGCGTTTAAAATGCAAAATATATACTGAGTCTCGATGTTAATGTTCTGTATTTTTGTGTCCATTCCAATAAATATTTGCAATCTGTTATATTTTTATTAATTCGTGTACTCATTTGAATTAATTTGAATGTTTATGCAATTTTGTTATAAAACGAAAATCATTAATGTCACATTTTATAAATTTATGGGGTCATTGTTATACCAGAGTGTCTCCATCAAAATGTCTTGCATTAAATACAGTAAAATGTGTAGGTATTATCTTTTATAAAAGATATCTTGTAAAGTAGCTAGTTAGTACGAGGCATGAGAAAATGAATTCCAGTGATTATGAGAGTTCATCTTAACACGTTTACCAATGTCAAGGCAGCGTTATGCTAATCGATACATAGGAGGTCGTTGCTCCGCCTCTACAAACATTATTAGACTTTTCCCAAGTGTTGAAGTTGACCGTTAACGAAATGATTCATTACCGACACTAGAATAAACCGAGGAGAGATATTTGTTCAAATATTCTCACGCGTGGCTTCGTGTCAATTGCTTGGCCCAAGTTTTGACACCTCCTAGAGGTCAACATGGTCCAACGTTGGAGTAGACAAGTTTGTAGATAGTTTTGCGCGTTCCACTAATATTTGTTCAATGCCACACGGTTCTTCCTGAATGATTGCACTCAACTTCGACGGCATTGTTCGCCTTGTGACACAGTACTGAGCTGTTTGCTTTAGTCTTTTTGGTGACATGACTTTGCACTCGAATTTTCTTTCCGCGTGGGAAAATTTTATCTTGCGTTCTATAAAGTAAGCAGATACGAGTAAGTTCGACATTTTGATAATAGTAGTTAAATTTGCATTGTTTAGAAATGGTCAACCTGTGTAATCTTAATAAATCTTAGATTTCGTAAGACACTCTAATAAAGATGACATGACAGTTAGCTTTTAATGTATCTTTTTATCACACTAGAGTTTTATTTATAATTATCTCACACCAGTGTGGTTCCGTTAACATGGTTCGTCAAATATGGAAAGAATTTAGAGAATCTACGAGCACCCCTCTTTAATGCGCCTACATAAACTTATTTTTAGTACGTTTGACGACATTTCGTAAAACATATAAAATAACCCTTTCGATTTTGACACTGATATAATCATAGGAGATTCTCACATTCTAAGCGGGAGACTTCTCATTAAAATGTGTCTTTATACTTTTGTCTGCAACAGCTGCCGCCTTATCGCCCTATAAAGCGTCCCCGATCTAAACTGAGATATGATAATTGTAATCCAATATATGAAGGACAATCTGTCCTACCTGCTAGTGTTTAGTATAATATGCAGCTGTCAAGAAAAAGGGATTAATTTAGTTTTCATACGGCTTATTTCGTAACCTACACAAATCGTGAAGTATTATTTGCGCCTACACGTCCCAATAGCATTGTTGTCACGAATGAGAATTCTCTCGACAAGGAAGTGGTAACTCGTTAGCTGTGATGGATTCGCCGAGGCCTTAGACCCCATGACGCTGGGTGTCGATTAAGTTTGACAGTCTGGACTTTTCGATTGTAGAATGGGAGCTTCGTAATTACCGCAGTCGGGCATACTGAACCAGCGTGATCTCTCGTGACACAAAACTAATGAATTCTGTCCTGTTTGACGCCTCGCAAAATTTTAAAGATTAGTATTTTAACTACTCCACATTATGTGAACCGCTTCGCCTCAGGCGATAATGCTCTTTAAATTACGGTTATTGATGATTGGATAATCTTTTTTTGCTCGCACGATATTAACATTATTTTCGGCTTTAGTTAATGAGAAAATGAAATGTATTTATGGATCTACAAAAAGGCAGGACGAAGTTTGAAGTTGATGTTTTTATTTTAATTTTATAGTCGAGCGAGTCGATTACTTGATGCTTATAATTTTCCGGAGCGCTAAAACTTAAAAATATTTTTATATAAAAAGGATGGTACGGCTATGACACTTTTTATTTAGATGTCGCTAGTGTAATCACATTGAAAAGCTACTAGTTGCCTAGATTTTTCTTACATTTTTAATTAATTGCCTCTTATCCATAACAAACCGAATGGCAGATTATTTTGTATCATAATCAGACCTCAATCGTCCCAATCTAGGCTGTGTATCTTATTATCGACTGACGCAGCGGGACGCACGACAAAAGAATTGTATTTTGTATAAATCGCGCGAGACCGTATCGTGCCGAGAAATTAGGCGATGAATCCCCCGCCGCGAAAACTCATCGTAAATAAGTGTCGCGGCTGACTTCGAACAGGTCTCCGCTGCGCGTGAGCTTAAAAACACATTCTTGTTATACACTCGTTTAAGGATTTAATTAGTTGCGCGCGCAGTGTGATGGGTCGTCGTCTTGCTTCTCTCGGTGTCCTCCCGCGTGATCGTAAATCCTCGCTTCGTTAATGATCCGAATGCTGTTCCGCGATGAATTACCGCTTAGCCTTGTTGACTTTTTGCGCGAAATATTTTTTCCGATTTCAGCCGCCCGGCGTGGGCATCGCATTATGGCCTGTAACTCTTTAAGTGGTTTTTCGAGTTCATCACGATTTATGTTTCAATAAGTATGCAAGATTGTATTTTATATCGAGTTTTATCTTCAAACGTATCATATAAAATACGGTGTTTGATATCGCTATCAAAGTTTAAGCTTGGTGACGTTCGTGAGACGGTTAGCTAAAATGTTTAACGTTTTTATTTCACGTTCAGTAGTACTGCTCTTTAGTATCTTTTTAGTCACGTATGTTGTTGCCACTTTTAAATTACACGCGGATAATCGACATGAATAACCTTTCCAGAGCGATTAATGTTCTACTCCCAGTTTATAATTTGAGTGCAACACGCCTCACATTAACACCCTTTTGCCTGACAATTGTCAGCATCCTTACACGCCTATCGTTATAATATGATCGTTGCTGATTCCATCGCGGCTCACCTTTTAATGTCACCGTCAGGTATCTTAAAGTAGAGTATCGGTTTCGTCGTTTTCAATTTACAGGGCACGATGCACGGTGTCGAGTGTCGTGAACAAGTGAACATCGGAGTCCCAGTATCCGGATTCAATTGCCTTCAACTAGGAGTCTCCCCGAGTCACAATGCAGTCGGCGCCCCGTTTTGTAAACGCGATACTTCCTCCGCCGCAAAACCTTTTCGCTTGTGATTGCGGCCCCTTTACTTTAATCAAATGCTTTCGACAAAGGATTGTGTGGAACGCTACTCGATTTCGTACATGTGAAAGACACAGATTGAGAAAAAAATCCCTTTGAGAATCGGCGGCATTTTTTAATCCAATATTTCTCAAGTTCGCTATTAAGTACTGAGCTTATCTACATTTAGCGATAAAGTGATATAGCAAGTCTTTGTCGTCGTTAAAGACGGTACGAGTAACATAATGATAAACAAATGGTCCGCTAGTTTTGATTCTTATGAAATATTAAATTATTTAAATAATATCGAGATAGTAACGTGCCTACCTCTCGAATAGATTATGACAATATAATCGTTTCCTAACAATATGAAACTTAAAAATCGTTTGTATTTTTTATGTGTGATTACAATAGATTATGCTTAAGGCATTAAGCTTGATCCCTATAAGTGATTGTTACCATGTCATTATTTTAAGTAGTTTTTGTTTACTTAACAAAACGAAACTCTTTTATATATTTAATATTCGCCGACGATGCGTATTGAATAGTGCGGAGAAAGAAAACAATATATTTTTTTTGCTATAAAACAGTGTCATTGTCTATTATTCGTGTGATGTTAAGCTTTGCATGTAGGTCAACCATCTTATTGTTCCGAGGGCATCAAGCACACAGTGGCGTGAGTCTTGTTAATCAATAGCTCTATACCCGGTTTCAGCGTCGCACTATCAAAATAATATTCCCACAATATTTATTACGTGATTTCTTCAATTTTTACTGTTAAACATGGGAGGCAGTCGTAAATCCTAGCTGTATTGCGCTATTAAACGTCCGCCAGATCGACTGCTTGTTTGCTCCGCACACAAGTTTTATGGTAGCTACAATAAACACAAGAAGCTCCTACTCGGTATCATAAACTAATGTATGCAGGAATGGACGCTGGCCGGCGCTGGCTCACAGACAATTTCACGCGCGCTTAGCTAATGTTTGCCGAGCGATTTGCCGCCGGCGTCAGATATGTATGCTCGTTTTTTCCACTGCAGACGGTTCGTCCATGCATGCTAGATTGGCGAATAATGCCTACCATATTGTCTCGAATGGTCTGTTCAGACTAATACTGCATTCTGTTCAGAATAGTACTGTACTGTTCTTGAGCTGAAAGTTAATAAAACTTGTATTTTCTATACTAAAAAGAAAATATTGTAAACTTACAAAAGAAAAGAAAGTTCATAAAGTGCCCAAAGCAGTAAATACAAATAACAATATGTTAAGTGAACGAATAAAGTAAGATTAATCAAACGATACCGCCATAAAATATTTAACAATAGTCCATCCTGTGTTCTACAACGGGCGTCCTCTTTTTGGGTTGGGCTTCGGAATTGAACTAGTTTGTATTTCTTTAACGATGGCATCTTATCGGACGATCGCTTTCTCAACCCTTTAATATATGCGTCACCGTTTTCGGCCGGCCTGGTGCGTTCGTAGTCGAGTTGGGCTTAACATTGCGCGGCCAACTACAACGAAGTATTTCCAGAGCGCTGGAGCAATAAAGTAAGCAGTTTTACAAGTGAGTGCCCACAGAACGAATGAATGCTCAGGTTAGCATACGCCCGATATTCTTATTTTATGACTGAAAAATCTTACAAAGAGTATTTTCAGACAAAGAGCCTGGAATATAAGCTCTGTTCGTACATTTTTCTTAGTCTCTATATCTTAGTTGTGCAGAGTTTGTCTGTACTTGTATATCATGGTCTGGTTGAGCATTGATTATGTCCCGAGTGCTTGTCAAAAGTTCCCATCGTCATTAGCTGAGTTTATGTGTTGTATTCAGTCGTACTGAGAATGCAGGTTGACAACAAAGCGTCCACAATAAGACGTCGCACGGCGCGTCGTGTTCCAATTAACTGAGATTTATATATCCCTCGTGACGTCATAGACCTCTATAGAGACATTATCAGAGATTTGACTCGGCGAGCTGATTGTTCCCCAATTTTCTAAGCGCCTCAACAATAGTCGGGCAATTTGTCCAATCCTCTTAGCTAGTTTTGTTAGTTTTAGTAACACGTCGCGTCATCTCGCTGCTTACAAATTTTGTTGTAGTGTTTTTCAAGATCGAACCAAATAATTCAATTAGCATTAAGTTCTATACATGCGCAAATAAAGTTAAATATATTATAAAAGTTAAATATATGTCTTGGACTTAGCCTGTTATTGCAATCCGTTTATCTGACAATATATCTATGAAATGTCATTGGTCATATATCCGTAATTTCAATACATAAGTGCTCAATAGCATTGAAGTGCACATGAAAAGGTTTAATTTAATATTAACTGGTTAGTAAATCGAGCTACTGCGCCCCGCGTCTTTTGTTACTCACACAAGAACCACACCCTGCGTTTATCTAAGCAGTAGCTTTAAATGATAAATGAGCTCCCAATCGATTTGAATAACAAGCAGGCAGATGCTCTTAATCCTTTTGATTTCATTAAACGCATGCGCCCTTCGGTTCTTGTCGGAAATATCACTCGAGCGAAGGCCTCGTCGACGACTGTTCATAATAAGGTTCATTCGAACCGCACAAAATAATATCAAAAACATTCCAATCCTTTCATACCCTCCATGGCATTTTTCTAATTTACTGACAAAAGTCTTGTATTATTTATTTTTTGTTTGTCTTTATTACGTGACTGAATTAAACTGTATGAGTTTTTTGAAATTCTTTCAGAAATATAAAATGTATGGTGATTTATCAGCCAAATAAATAATTGAAAACCATCGTCATCCTCTTTTCTAAGGATGTCTAATGAATTCCCTCGAGTATGTTTTTTTCTATTTACTAGCCAAAAAATCGGGGCGACTGGAAAATCCGTCACTATATTATCATCTCTACGATATTCAGTTTGTAAGAGCCGAAAATAATTTACATAAATAATTTATACCCAAGAGATTGTACTACAGATCCGTAAGTTGTCTGTCTGGTCGCCAGGTACCTTCTGATTTTTCTCTGATTTCGCTCTCTCTCTCAAGAGAATGCAATCGAAATATGATTATCATTTAATTCTTAACAGTTTGATTTGGGATGATTGATTGCTAAGAATATGTTAAAATCTGATCGTTTATTCACCATAAATTATAAAAAATCGAGTGATTTATAAAACGCTAGTCGTAAAGAATGTTTTCATCATAATAATAGTGGATGTCACACTGTCGATAAAATTAACATATTTCGATTATTAAATTTCATTCTTCGTATCTCGTACAGGTTTTAAATTGTTGATCGAAAATTGCATATTTGATTGTGTACCGCCGGTTATTTTATTTCACAGCGGGACTCCACAGAGGTGTTGGCTGGAGGTCTTACCGACAGATATTCAAGGCTTCTTGAAGATAATTATGTACTGCCAGTTTTCCCTCCTTATCTACACCAATAGTATAGCTAACAACGTGTTCACCTTTTAACTGATTGTACGAGTAGGTTGTGTTCTTAATAACAATTGTTTTACCAGCCTTACATTACGCGTGTTAATGTTATACATGCTAATAACACTAATATATTCACTTTGCTACAATGAGATAGTTATATAAAAAAATCTTTTCATATATATATCTTTTCATAAAATATACTTAACTTATAAAATGATACGTACAATGAAAAAAATAAAAAAATACATACAGTCGAATATATAACCTCCTCCTTTTTTGAAGTCGGTTAAAAAGCCTCGATGAGGTTTAACCTAAAACATTTATAACTCATCGCTACCCTGTGTCACTTCTCTGTTTATCGACAAGTATCGCGGAGTGAATTAATACGAGTAATTTTAACTGACTGAGTTAAAAATACATACTACATGATTACGAAGAAGCATATTGTCTGAGCAATGAGTACTGTATACTTGTCTGTACTGTACAGGCTACACTTTATTTTCGAGTAGGTGACGGTGATCGATTCGATCGGATCTCCGATTGGACAGCGCGAGTTTTTACCAATGTCGGACGTTACAACGTGGACGTTCCGAACCGATGAAGATGATGTAGTATTCGCAGCTCTCTCAGTGCTGTTATGATGAATTGTTCATGTTATGACCCTTGTTTTTACCACACGGTTTTTTTCGTACCTCTTTTTTTACATATTGATCGGCTAACTCACTGTTGTAACGCGCCGTTTATTTGGATAACTGTTTCTGACCAATGAGATATTACTTTGATCGGTTATTTAGTAGCACGCTTAACGATCACTCGCTGATAAATATTTCAATTGGTGACAATTATGATTATGAACCTACAAATAATGGGCCGGAACGAATTAAACTTAGTATTTTGACGTTAATGTCTAATGTTATAACACAACGAGTTGGGCAAGAATTAGGAAAGGCTATTTTTATTCTCTTCGTATGAAATAAGTGGCTTTGCTTTGTCATGTGGAGATTTTAAGCTGCGGACTGGTAATTCTAATATTTTGGAGAAATAAATGAAAAAATATGGTGATTTGTTATAAAAAAACTAATGATAAACAAAAAATATATGTTCTTCGTTAGTTGCCGGTAATAGTACACTTATTGAACAGCTCTGCGGCTTATTATTAGGGCTATTAAATCATCTAACTGAGCTTATTTATGTAAATCAGTAAAGCTAATTGTATTATGTTCCTTTATTCCTATTTTTATTACTTTGAACAAAACGAAAGTGGCTGTTCTAGAGGTAGAAAAAATTAAGAAAATAAAAAATTACTCAAAAAACATAAAAAAAAGAAAATTAAAAATAGCTCATAAACGTTTAGTTCAATACAAAATAACATTACTTCACTTAAATATTAAAGAATATTTAATCTGTGTGGACCAAAGTATTTTTTTATAATACATACTTAGGATAACCGTGTATGTATAAAAATGTTTAAAAGATTTCTTATAGCCAGTCACGCTTTGAAGTGTCGACAGTGTTTTTGTGGCTACAATGTTTACATCATTCATAGCCAATTTAATTATAAACGAATTAATAATTCATGTAGCTCCGCCCCATAGGCGTCAACTAAGCTATAAATATGGTTACAACATGCCGCCTCTGTTATAAGTCTCATCTTTTCCTACTAGACCATGTCGAGTCCACGCCTTACTCTAACAAATCTATACATTGTACTGTTTGTTGCTCATGTATGATGTTATTTTTATCAGTTTTTATTCTATCTTTTGCCTTCGATTGATTCAAACTAGATGTTTGGACGTAGTTTGAAATATTTTTCTATTGTATGTTTATTTTTAATTTACTCTAATTACTGTTAAAAACTCCAACCAATTTATTTAACTTTATCTACCAACTCTTTTAAATTTTACTACCAATACTATAAATGTTGTTTGTTCTCATTGTTTCAGGTAAAAGCTCCACTTACTATATTGCAAGACAAAGTTGCGGGCAAGTATTCATTTTTAATTGCGATGGGGAACGATGGTAACTGTATTTGGATGGGTGACCATGCATAAGGTTGTCGATTTGAAAGTGGCATTTACATCAGGGCAATACCGTGGGTCTGTCGACACGTTAAAGCAGTCGTAAAGCCAAGTCAGAGGCCTTCGGGCGGCTTGGAAACTCCCGTCAACAGAGCATGGCCACTTAACTCATACGAAGAAAAGATTAGTTTTTAAATATTTAAGCAATGCATTTTACCATTGTTCCAAGTTTCGTATACACGTAGATCTGGGGCTGTGGCTTTATAACTATATTATTTAAAATTAACTTATGCTGGTCCTGGCTAAAGTGGACAGTAATCTTGATCCTCTGACATTTGTTGCCACTGTACTATCGTTATCGCTAAAAAACTCTTTCCATTATTTCTAAATATCAATTCTTATCTCCAAAACGTTAAAGAAAGGCTCGTTTCTTTCGTCAATACATTGAAGTAGCTTATACTATTGTTTGCAAAGAAAAGGATTACGCCGATGGTAAACGTTAATACTACTGGCACAATAGGGATCTTTGGTACTCATACAATGCAATGGCCACAAAAAGAGGATTTTAAGGCTTTTTCTTTTAAAAATAGCGTCTTTTCAGTTTGGGTATGTTTTTTAGCTAAAAAATATTATTAGAATGTTTTTTAAATTCTATGCATAATTCATTGTCTGGTTTTTAAATTTGGAATTTAACCATTTAAGCGTCTGCTTACAATGGTTTTACCATTTTAAGCAGACGCTCATCTTCTTATGAAGGTAGTTACAGGGTCAGAGAAGTATATAAATATATATTTAGTATATGTCTACGTAAGCTCTTTCAGGCAAGAAGTAAAATAAGAATAATTTGTTAGCCAATTTGTAAGAAAAGTGTATCAATTTAACGGCATTGGCAACTAGGTTACTTTCTGATAATGTTTGTCGGTTCTTCGAAAAAAAGTCGTATGATTAAACCGCGACCGTACGTGATTGAAAGCACCTGCCGGTGACGGTCTTAAACTTCCCAATACACAGAAACAAATTACGTAGAACTTAAACTCAAATACTTTGGTTTCTTAGTAGTTTGCTTGACAGATTTTAAGACAACAAAAAACCTATTTTTTTTTTATTGATGAATAGGCTTACGTTTGACCGCAGCTAGCCTGATGTTAAGCTTGACTGTGGTTTAAGATGTAACACGCTTGCCTAGAAGGAACCTATTTACTCTAGATTTGAAGACCCCCAAATTGTACTTCTCGGGAGAAAGAGACTCAGGAAGAGAGTATATATAGATAGATTGTATATATACATGTAAATACTCATAAATATGTAGTTTTTTTACTTTCTGAATAGCGGTATTTGGCAAGGCGTGTAACCACACGTATTAGTGACATTCCGGCCAAAGGTAGAGCATGCTTAGTCTAAAATAACTGGCTAACAAAGAAGGTGACGGATTTTACAACTTGATAGAGTATATATAGCCAGACTGTTTATATTTTAGTAAACAATCGTATGCAAGAGATTAATTTTTAAAATATGCGTTTGAATGTTCAAAATGTTTTTACAAAACCATAAAATATAGTATATGTAATGGCTATTTGATTCTGTGCATAATTTGTATATTATGTCCACTTCTTCAGAAGGACACGCATACTAAAGTGTTGAGAACAAGAACAGTCGGCACGAACGTTTTGTTGGACATGGATTCAATCCTGCCATTCCAGCAAAGAAATGCCACGTCTTTAAAGCTTGTACGTGTAAACGAATAGAGGTGATAAATATTACTTGAAAGGTGTTGTGAATGTGTTAAATAAATACAATTATATAACATATACTCTGTACATAGCTAAATTAAACCATATTTGAAAATCGAAATAACAATTATACGTATCGAAAAGAAATTCTACCCAAATTAATTCGGAATTCGTTTAAAACTTTTATTCATTAATTTATCATTTAAAATATGTTGTTTAAAATATTCGGAATGTCAACACCTTATACGTATTCAGACAAACGAGAAACATGAATATGAAATTAACAAGTTTGCTAATAGCTTGAATGGAAACAGAGCGTAAATCTTAATTTTAAATATTTATTGTCGATTGCTAATGATAATGTACTATCTTATTAGCCGATTCTTCTGACGGTTTATCAAAGACCCGTTTAAAAAGTCCGTATCTTCAATTTAATCTTCAATTTAAACTTTTTAAATAATGTAGATGCGGGACAGACAACTCTTTAGGGAATTTATTCAATTCACATAATTGATTAAGAATATCTTATAGTTAAATCCGTATTGGTTCTTTATCAGCTCTAACCTAATTATTTTTAGTACTTACGCGTATCTTGTAATCTTACATAGACGTATTATCTATTTGAATTCAGGATGAAGTTATAAGGTTCTGCCTCCAATTTTGTTGTCCGAACCGCCAAACTTTCCGGTTCCCCAATAACTATAATCTAGCGATTTTGAAGGTCAGAGTGAACATCAGCCTCCAAAGTACACGCTGCACCGTAGACCACAATATCAAAAAATAAAGGCTTAGAACTCAACAAAGTAAAGATGATACTATTTTATGCTTCTATGGCTAAAACAATAAAAATGTATGGTCAAAGCAGGACTAGGAGGAATAAATTCTGAATAAATCAATTTTTATTGTTCGCTACTCCGGTCGCATGGTTACTGCTATGTCATGCAGCATCAAGTGTGGGCGACTCTACAAACCGTGGGACGGCCTTCCAATACCATGGGTATTTTTATTGTTAACAAATTTGACGCGCCTCCAATCCACTCGTCATAAACTTGCTGAACGATGATTATGTGGATTGTATCTGAAACAAAAATTATTTGCTTACATCTTGTTTGTTGAATAGAAAAATAAATCATTTGCGAACTTTCACTTGCAAGCTTACAATCTTTTACTTAATTCAATTATGAATTTTCCATCGTAAGTTTTTAGGGTACCTTTGGGGTACCAAAGGACGTCGCGGTCCGTCCGCTTGTCACCAGGCTATAGGTATGTACGAGTATGTACCGCTAGCTAAAGCATTGAAATTCACAGATGATGATATGTGTTGCCGCTTTAAAAACAACTTGATTTCTCGATCTTTACAACGTCAATTTGTTTAATGCGTGTGTAAATCTGTATTAATTTAAAAAAAAAAAATATAAATATATTTAGTATAGGGTCATGCCATTGTTTTATTGATTTCCATTTTTATTGGTACGAAACGCTCCATACGCGAGCCCCACTCAGTCTCGTTCGCTTATGTATTTATTATTAAAAAAGTTTAATAATAATTACATTGACCCTTCTTACGAATTAAATTTAACTTTGTAAAATTTGGACAGATGCAAGATGATAGATACCAAATTCATACGATCAGTCAAATAATCCTAAGCAAACTTTCGAGTTGCATAACGTACAAGTATTTATAATTCGCCGAGAAATATGATCCACAATGTACATTTATCTCTGCAAATATTGATTTTCTATGATAGCTGCCAACCTTGACACCTGAATCAACAGCGAACGAATTCTTTAGAAGACGAATTCACAGTTTATGGATCGGGGCAAAGTCTGCAAAAAAAAATAAGTTCACGTATTTTAGAACTATCTAGATTTATTTTTCATGAAGTAGGCTGTTAGTTGTTATCGTGTATTTTAACATCAACATAAATCGCATAATTCATTTATTATGTTTTTTTTTTTGTATGTCTGTGGCTCTAGTAATCCTATTGTTTCTAATATTATAACTGCGATTTTTTCGTAAAGATTAATAAAAATATAGTGTAATATTTATTATTAATTTTAGACTGAACCGATTGTTATGAAATGTCTAGTATATATCGATAGTTTTGTCCATTGATTTACACATAGGTTACTTTTTATCCCGGATTAAAGCAAGTTACACTGTTGACATAATAATATGTTCCAGAGAAACAAGACGCTCAGTTTAGCATCACTGGCAATGCCCGTAAATTGAATAGATGTTCGGTTACCAAGGATCTTGGTCATCGGCTGTTTTCCTCGAAATTCACTGTGGTCACTGTTTATCTTTGTTAAAGCTGTCTATTGTGCACCCGGTGACGATTATTGGTAGCGGACATTTTTTTTATAGAATTTTTAGGGTTTCGTATCAAAATTTACAGTTAACTTCTCAAATAATCTTTTTATACTTACATGCTGGGTAATTATCGAAGTGATCGTGAAGAGTTAATAATATGCATATTTTCTTTCACAAATGGTATGTTTGTTATTCTTTCATGCAAATATTTTTCACTAAATTGGATGATTTATATATTGTCGGCTTGTTATTATTTTGAATCGACTCTTTGTCGCGAACAGTACACAATAATACATACATTAAGCAAGAGTGAGCGTATTTGATAACTGTGAAGCTCACTTATTGTATGTACAAAAAAAAATATTTTTCTTTAATAACTTAAATTGTACGGAACCATCATGTTGTCAAGTTTCGGCTCAGTGGCGGCATATATTTTCTCTATGATATTATTGCGGCTGATGATGTTTTAAATGTTTGTGTTTCTGCTCAATGTGACGCGCACTGACGTGTAGGATCGAGGCCCTATTGTGTATGAAATCGGTCGGAGGCTGTTTGCTCGAAGCCTTTATGGGGATTTATAAGAATATAGACCAGGCTATAGCGGGCGGGATGGTTTTGATACTTTGAGATTGAAATAATATTTTGTAATAAATTGTGTAATTTTGAATGAACTCACTTATTATGAGTTGTAATTGTTGTTACATTTTTCTGATAAATGCGTGGAGTATTTATATTATAAATACGAACTTTTGAGATGACGGAAGTATGGATTCGTGAAATGTTGTATAGAAATTGCTATATTTTATAATTTTCAAATTGTATTGAGAAACGCGGCACAGGATAACGGCGTGGGCGAGGAGTGGAGCTACAATTAAACTTATAATTGATTAAAAACAAACTAATAAAAATGTTTTTCTTAATTTTATGAAAAAGTAAACAGCGTGCTAATTATTGTTTTATTTTATTATAACTCTAATAGATTATAATTATTAATACTTTCCTTGTCTATTTCTTATTAAATGGATAAAAAGATATGTAATATTCTCAGCGAAAGTAAAGTATCAAAACCGTTCCGTTTTTGGTATTAAATTATTATTATCGTATCGCTCCTACGCACATTGTTCAAAAGGTAAACATGTAAAAAATTCGTTCTTTTTGTCCGATACTAACTATTCAGGGTCCAGTTGAGAGTAACCACACGACACATTGTTTTGAGGACCAAACCTATTCCCTACGTTGCTAATTACTTCCATCAATTATTCCATCCATCCATATCTTCCATCAAACATTTAGTAGATCTTTTCCCTATATTCGCTTTGGGTATATTATTTTAGACATAAATAAAAAAAACACATCTCAACGAAAAAGTTTCAATAAGTAGTCATAAGTAGACATTTTAGTGTTAAAAAAGAAAACATACTTATATAATTTTAAAACTTATACTGTAAGTTATATAAATATTATTATTTCTATGTTATCGGAAATCATTCTAAATTATGGTCACATCGGATGTAACATAAATCAAACGATGCGTAGTGTATGGTACAACACCAAGTAATACCGCTGTGCCACGGCGCGACGTGCGTTTCGGTACAAATATGTATGTTCTTTGTAATGTCGGCTTTCGGACATCTATTGTTATTCGTTCATGTCTGTAGGAAGTGTGCGCTTTTGCTCAGAATACAACATCATTGTGTTGTCTAACTTCAAAGGCGGTCTGTTTACAATTAAATCCACAGAAGATGCGGAGAGAAAAAAAACGGAATGCAGCTATTTGTTTATGATGACGTATTGATCCGATGCGGCTTTCAAAAATAATAACCTTATTTACATTTACGTCAAAGTTATCGCGTCTCATTAACGTTTTAACGCCGATTCGGTGCTCGGCGGGCGTTTAAACACTGATTACAAGAGAATATAAAATTCACTATAAACTCGTTATTTATACGACAAAAAAGGAAACAGTCGGGTCGCTCTTAGTATTAAATATATGCTCGGGATCATAAAATAAAGAATTTATAGGCGTCCTTTCGTGTAACCGTGGTTGGTTTTTATTACTTCACGGGGCGTATATCCAGGGGAGCGCGTGGTTGGCGTTCTAGTACTCGTACTTCGGATATCTGCTCCTGTTGGCAGTGAACGCGGAATTCTCCTCATTCACGCTGACAGTTTGTTCATTTAACGTTCCTATAGAATTCGTGTCACACGGTGTCTATAAATTAAGAAAGCTCGATTACACGCTTTACGTCGGTTTTCGCGGCTTTACAGCCTAATGAAAAAATTATTATCTATTTGTCGTGACACGAGTTACACTCGAAACGATCGAACGTAAAATATTTTCGAAATCTATAAAGCTCGAAAATATTGAGAGATTTTTCTCAATATGACTAATGCGGTACGTTAAGCGTCCAGGTGCTAAAGGCTTATTGGGTTTCACACCTATAAGAAGACTGAAGCAGTTAACTAAAGCTTCATGTGAACATTATACGCGTGTAAATATACATAAAACGGTAAGCGCGTGACCAACAGATTAACGTGTGTGTGTTCTATGTAAGTGCGTGAAATTGTGATTATAAACGTAACGAGTATTTCAATCTACGAGTTTGTGTTTACATCTGGTTCTTAACTTTGCTTGTTAAACTCTCCGCCATTTGCATTGTTAGCCTACAGCGTTAAGCTCATAATGCCTAGTTTTCTATTTCAGAAGTACATTTATGCGTTTGTTGTATTGTGGGAGTCGTGGGTGAATTGTTATGTAAAACAAGCATTTACTGAACACAGTTTAATGTGAATTGTCCTTTGTTTGCTGTATTCAGTTATACAAGTAATTTCTATTCAGTCAAATAGTGCAATTGGTAAATTTAACTTACACATGTAATGGTTAAATAAACTTACTTATGTAATGTCTCGTTTACAAACTGTAAATTGTACTTACATTTTGATTTAATCGTCATCTAGTGTAAAAATTAAAACTTATTACACTAAATATTTGCGAGATTCCTCATTAAAAATATCAGTATCATTAAAAATTTAACTGAAAAAAAATGCCGGGTGGCCTAAAAACTCTTGACACCACAGCTTAGCCAATTAGCTCATACAAAGAAGAAGAACTGAAAATATTGACTTAGGGTAAAACCCGGATAGTTGCCCCACTTTTCGAAAACGTTTAATTTTTTTTAAATATGAACTTCCTGAAAATTATTCATTATGTATTTTAAAACATAGGTCTTTTGTCTTTTATAATAGCCTATTTTTGTATACATAATTAATAACGTTTTCGAATAAATACTGTTTTATTTCACCTCTCAGAAAAGGGATAGTTGCCTACTGTGGCGGATAGTAGCCTAAAGTAGAAAATGCTTCGGAGGATACTTGCCTCATGCGGGGATAGTAACCTCGGTATGATTATTATTTAGGATAAAAATCAATTTATAGCAATTAAAGTGATATTTATTATTTATTTAACAGTCTTATCAATTTACTGAGATCTTTCATTAAATACTATTCGAAATATTAATTAACACTATTAAATAATTTTCAGTTTTAATAATATAAATTATATAAAAATACTAGCTGACCGGGCAAACGTTGTTTTGCCTTAATAATAATTAAAAAAAAAAACTAAATATACAGTAGCCGATTCTCAGACCTACTGAATACGCATATAAAATTTGGAAAAAATCGGTCAAGCCGTTTCGGAGGAGTACGGTAACAAACACTGTGACACGGAAATTTTATATATAAGAGATTATTCAAACTTAAAGTTATGAAAGTTTTTATATAATACTAGCTGACCCGGCAAACGTTGTTCTACCTTAAAATAGATATGCAGTAGCCGATTCTAGCCCTACTGAATACGCATATAAAATTTGGTGAAAATCGGTCAAGCCGTTTCGAAGGAGTACGGTAACAAACACTGTGACACGTAAATTTTATATATAAGATTACTACTTATCTTAAGAATAATACAATTTGGTAATTAACTTTGGTATTGACATTAATTTTTTCCACAAGCTTCGATGGCAAGTACTAAACTTTCTTCCGTCCAGTTAATATTGCGTGGCACCACACCTGGTTTTCGCTTATATTTTCGAGGCGTTTTGCTTATCTAGAATAAGTATAAAAAACAGTTAAATGGATATTTATTTTATTGACAACAAGTTAAGGTCATAGTAAATTTGAAAAAACACAAAAAAATAAAATCCAACTTTGCGTGTAAAAAAATGTTTAGTCACTCTAGGGGCAACTATCCGCAAAAGTAAGTAGGGCGACTATCCTTTTTGATGCGGATACTTGCCCTTTTTATTTACAAATTAAATAATAATTATTTAATAATAAAACATATGAAACAATGTGATTAAAACTCTAATGCATGCAAAGAAAGAAAAAATTGACTGAAATTACGATCAGTAATAAAAATATTCCATAGAAATTACTTACCAATATAATTATAACGCTCGTCAAAGTTTCGCCGCGGAAGATTTTTGCTTACAAGGACAAAACAAATGCATCTGTTTCGATGGCTTATGTGTCACTGAGGCCTGCAGGGGGTCACTACTTATTGTGGTAAAGCATTAACATATCTTATGGTTCTAACATAGTGTACTAAAAACTGAGGCATGTATCCCACCGAGGCAACTATCCGGGTTTTACCCTATTGCTGAAATGGTGCACCTTGTCAAAGAAAAACGTGTTAAATAAAACAGCAATGAAGTTTATTAAGTATATTGTATTTATTTATTTACTCTTTTAAGGAACAAGAAAAAAGTTTTGGCTGATCGCCAATTTAAATACAACACGGTTATGTAGATATACTAGCATCATGTATTTAATATTGATTAAATCGACACGCGATGGAAGCTCAGGCGCCGCCGGTGCACAATTGTGTCCGATTCGATATGGTTTTTGTGCGCAGACGCATGCTCGCCCATTACGAGATTGACGAGTCGGCGAGTCTTGTGTTCGCAATAAGAAAACCGTTGCAAGGTCATTTTATATGGGATACATGTGGGTGCAGTTAATCAGAGATTCTTTGTGGTGTGTAGAGTGTTTATTTTTATTTCATTTTAGCATGTATGTCAGCCATTCTCACCTGATTTGTCATTTCTACATAATTTTATTTGCAATATGAAAGGTTTTAATTTTTTTTTGCAGATCCAACGCTATATCTTGTATCAAAAGTTATTGCACGATGTGTTGAATACTTGTTAGTAATTGTTTGTGTTTTTGAAAAATAACTGCCATCACAATGCAGCAAGTTGTTACAGATTGTTACTATGCATATAACATTAAAAATCTGTCCGATTCGTTACGGTTTTTGTGGCGAATTCTTAGACTCGTCATCATGACGCCGCTCGGGTTAGGCTAGGTCAAGTTTATTAATATTTTTATCACAATTTGAACGTTAACGAATCCTGTATTAGGAATTCCTGCCTCAGCGTATCAGCATTGCTATTCAACGTGGTAATGCTGCCACCATGTAGTGGATGCTGCTCTCTGGTTGTGGGCTAGAGGTTTGGACTAGCTTTTATTTTTTTTCTGTTGTAATTCACATATACTTCTTTTTGTAAGTTAATAAATTAAATAATTAGTAAGTAAGGAAATAAAAATATTGTCTTATTTTAAGTTTTGTTCTCTTGGCGTCATGATGCAATTTGCGTTACAATAAAATTATTATAATGTGCATTATAATTTTTTTATACGTCAAAATCTTTGAAATATTGATTCTAAATTACCAGCTTAATAACAATGATACAATTCCTAAGAATTTTTGAATAATTTAGTATCAAAAGTTTCATATACCAGCGACTATTTAGCTCTCCGTAATGAAGTGTTTAGCGTATTCGAATGCAAACTAGATTTACGAAGTGCTTTCAGATTTGTGTTCGTAATACAGTTCTAATTGTTATTTATGCAACGGAGGTTCGCACGTGGGTAGCTCGTAGGCCGTTATGTTCTAATAAGCTCGAGATGAATGGAACGTATCTTTGATTTATGCGCGGAGTTTATGCGCTTATTCGCTACAGCGGACGCACCGCCAATCTACTTTGAGTTGCCAATCGCATTGTGATCTACTCTACCAACTTGCCTATTACGTTCGCGTAATATTGACGCAATCTTGCTTAGTGAGCCGTTAGAACCAACGTCAAATCAAGTACATTTCGATTCTCACAAGTACACAAATGTGAATGAAATGAGGGTAGTGCTATAAAACCTGTAGTTCACGCGTCGCGGCTCAAAGCAGTTGCTCTGGAATCGTATGGGAGTTAACCCGCGCATACCATCACCGTGCCGTAGTACAGAGTTACTCGCGAATATCTCCAAAATAGTGTCGCGCGTTGCTTCACGTTATGATTTTTACTGTGTCGTGCATAGTGAATACTGTTCTGAACTTAATACAAGGAAAAAGCTTAGGCTGTGTCGATGATTGTTACCCACCAAGCTTCCGCCAGACGCGAGGAGATGTCCCAGGGAGAGGCGTCGTGGATAAAAGGTACTCGACCCTATCTAATTTTCGCATTTCCTTTGTGAGATTCAGAACTTTCATACAGTCCACTCACAAGCTTTTATTTGAGTTTGTATTGACATGATTTAGATACATAATATACGTACACGTACGTATGCTCCTACTGTCTGTAGTGTTCTATCTCTGTCTGTCGCGCGTGACTCGCGGGCCTTATTATAATCACAGATCAGTCGATTGTTGTGACCACAAAAATGCATAATTTATAGAAGCACGACGGGGGAATGATCCGAGTCCAAGACTTGACGTTTTTTAAATCGAAGCCTTCGTGGCATCTTGTTACACATATGTTTTTATAAAAGATCACCAACTGATTCCTTATAACGGGCGAATGATTAGAATTTTTATAATATACAGTTCTCACTTGGTAGCTTACAGACTGCATCTATTCACTTATTTATTAATGCGTGTATTTTAATCAAATACTAAGCAGTGGCTTAAGGCTTAACGTTTTGCCAATAGAATAAAGGCACCTTAAAACCGGTGCCATATTTGATTTAGAACCCAGTGAATAATTTTAACGTCATTTTGCAAATTTTAGTACAAGGCTTTTGATAATTGTTGTTTATTGACTGTTGTTTAGATTGCGATGGCTAGATCCGTTGAAATATACTCGAACAATGAATCTGTGGCGTGACAAAGTTTGTTGTGACTTTATGGTTACCATAAAACGGCCATTACCATTCACACCGATTTATACGATTTTTATACCTTTGTGTCTATTAATTGTGGTAGTTGTTTGACGAGACGATAAAACCGAAAGGTTTATCGCTAGTAAATTACGCATACGTAGATCAGAATTTTAAAAGATTTAAAATTAAAGATTCACATGCATGATTTAAGGTATTAATTTATTTTTTTAGCTAGTGTGATTCTTCAGAGGAGTGTAGTATTGACAATCTTCTACATCCCGATTTGAATGAGTTGTTGCCCACAACAACGAGTTGCATTAAAGTTTTTTGTAGTTTTAGCACTCACTGTAAGGGTTTACACTGAAGAATAATAGCGTAGTCGAATAACAACAGCATGAACCTTTCTTCCTTCAAGAAAAGGCCCAGCTGTGGTAGCGAAAATTTGAGCTATTGAGATACACCTAAATATTTAGGGATTACATATTAATAATTTTTTACAATATTAATAAAAAACTTAAAATAATAGATAATTAGAAATCCGTTAAATTCCTCCCAAACCGCCTCGTAAACCGAAATAGCCGACCGTTTCACAGTTCATCCTTCTAAAATGCATGTCTATAAAAAAGTTTACCTGCGCAAGCTGCCCATTCCTCGGATATGAGAAATTGGAATTGCAATTTAACGTCTATTGTGAAGGAACAAAGGGCGTGCGATGCGTTCATAATACAGGTGCATCGATAGCTTGAATTCAGACCCCTAATGCTGCGTCAGTCTACGTGACCGGTTTTATTTCACGCCATTCCCGGCGCTTTGATAGCGTCCATTTTGTGTAATTGCCGTTAAACTCGGCCCAACTATTTTTCAGTGTTTAGTCCTTTTTGTGCCATTGTCCGGGGATGCGAGATTAGGCTGCGCGCTCCGCCCACGTTTCATTAATGCGAATCCAACTCGTGTTGCTGGCCGGCCAAATGCCGGGCCGGGGTTTAACGTGGCTTTTGTTGTCGATCTGTTTATATTATCAGAGTTGTTTGGAACAGATGTTGTCGGCTTAATTGGCGTACTTTACATGTCTAGTTTTACATGAAAACGTTTTGTTAAGAGGGTTTCGCGGACGCTGGGTGAACAGTTTAATTCACGAGACGCGTTGTATATCCCTAAAGCCGGGTCACGTTGGACTTTTTTAAAAGCTTCCAAAATATTAAATTATTGAAATCTGCAACGAGTGCGTACTTATCTAATTGTTTTTTTTTATTCTTTCAACGTAACTCAATCAATAAATCAATTTATTTATACAAGAAAACAGTACTTTATCTGTAAATGGTACATTGGAACTCGTATTTTATATGTTGCATATCCGTCAGGATAAAACTGTTGAAACATATTTATAACTAGTTAATAGCAAGGTGATAGTTAAAACCAGCAAAATACATAATATTTTTATTTAAAGAAAATTTAGCAATTTATAATGTAAGAAAAATAAGTTCATGTAAGGCGAAGTTGTTAAGTAAGAAATAATCATATACATTTTTATGTTTTGAACATATTTTGATGTTAAATGTTAACCAACCACCATAAAAATCGCATTAATATTTGTTACGTTTAGAATTTTCAATAGGGCTGTTAATTTTTTAAACACCATAGTTATACTTAATCACGTTTTCTATGTCAATATTTATGGATATTTTTTAAACAACTAATAGAAAACGTAATAAAGCCAATGTTCCGCGCTAACTTCCTCTCCTGCCAAGCGATTTCAATTTTAAATAAAAGACGTTCGAATCATGAACCAGCCCTGCTTTAAGACCAACATTGTGTCACATTATCTTATATATAAAATTTCCGTGTCACAGTGTTTGTTACCGAACTCCTCCGAAACGGCTTGACTGATCTTTACCAAATTTTATATGCGTATTCAGTAGGTATGAGAATCGGCTACTGTGAACTTTTTTACCCCTAAGTGATAAGAGTTGTTCACCTTTAAATTTTTACTGTAGGCAAAAAAAACGTTTGCCGGGTCAGCTAGTTAATTTATATAACACAGGTGAAATTGTACCGCTAAACTGCACCGTAACTGGTCTAAAATAAAATACTTTGATCCTGTATTGTCAAACCGTGCCGTACGAGTGAAGTGCAAAAGATCAGTTATCTCGCAATAGAGAAGTAGTTACCTCGTATCTATGGACGTTCGACGAAGCGTACAACTTTTGTCTGGAAGATAACCGGAACGACAAAAACAGAGTATCTTTCTGTAGATAACTAGAAGATAAGAATGATGAATAGCACAAAATATCTAATTTGTCCTTCGCTATTCGCATATTTAACCTATGACGCAAAAGCTCCATGATGTTATAAGTTTGACGTGTTTTTCTGTGGCATTGTTGCTCCTATTTTTTATTTATACACTATTATAGTCGGGAGTGTTAGTTATATTTGAAGAAAATACGTTCAAGAAGGCCGCGCGCACGGCCCCAAAATTGCGAGTCACAGATTTTTACAGTATCGCAATTAAATACGATTTTATAATTAAAGTAAATTTTGAATTCAGCCAATATCTGTAGATTTATGTGCGATCGATAAAATCAAATTTAGCAGTAAGTATTCCGTCCGCGAGTGGATACAGGACGCGTAAAGCAAACAAAAGTAGTGCGAAACTGAAGGTAATAAAGGGAGGTTGGAGGGAACCACCCCGAGGCACGTACGGCAATTCATTCTAATAGTCGCCGCCGACAATGGTGCTATTCTGACATTGTTTTGTTATAGAGTAAGATCCCAGGGCCCCCAGACGTTACTTATTTTTGAAGTAACGAATTTTACGGTATAGACACTCTTCTATGTGTTTGAGAGTGTGTGTGTACTAACTAGTTTGACAAGGAGGCCCGTTCACAGGTAGCAGGTAACAAAGGTAGACAAAAACATAACTTACTTTTGTTAAATTCGAAGTGCTGATTTTTATATATGTCACATAGAATATTAATAAAAATAATTATATCATATTGACAGACCGTTTCTGTGGGCGGTAATTTCTCCCAGACGCTTGAAACCTCATAAAAAAATTACCGAACTTTTGTTATATTCGAAGTCTTCTGCTTTATATATGTTGTTTGGGGGGTTATTTTAATACCTTTTGTGTACAGCCAGACCAATCCGAAGGGCCAAACATTCTCCCAGACACAATCAAAGTTCCGCTGTAAGTGCGAGTGTAGGGGCATTATGCAAGCGCTTGAGCGTGAGCGAGAGCGAGAGCAATATATTAAGTTTTCAGAACTACTCTAGTAGTTATGAGGTGTTTAGTTGTTCAGTGTGTGTTAGACATGCGCAGAATGTGCCACTAAAATGAAAAGATATGTACATATCTTTTTATATCAGTGAACTATATCTTTCTTTTAGTTCAGTAGTTCATTTAGTTCAGTATTAGTTTTCAGAAATATGCATCACATGAAACATGATAATTCACACGTTTGGATATTAACTGGTGTTGGAAATAAGCAAAGATATGTAGAAATAACAAAAATCTATGAGCACTTGGGATCAACTCTATGCAGAAGTTTGCCAGGATTTCATGCTTTCACAGGGTGTGACTACAACCCTGCTTTCTTCAAGAGAGGAAAACAAAGACCTTTCAATATATTGATAAAAAATGTAGAATATCAACAAGCGTTTCTCCAATTCGGTGAAAAATTATTTACGGATAACGACACAAAATAAAAAGTATTCGATGTAATACAAAAATTTATTTGCGATGTTTACAATGTTCCCGGAATAATCGATTTGGATGCTGCCAGACTTCAACTTTTCATTAATACTTACACAGTATCTGACGTGAGTGAAGAATTTAATAGGAAAAGCGTGAGAAACTTTGATTCATGTAATATACCACCCTCTAAAAGTGAACTATTCCAACAATTCTGTCGAGCAAACTACATCGCAGGTATATGGAATAATGCACATACACAAAATTTACCTGATTTCAGTCCAGAGAATAATGGGTGGACATTGGATGAGAACCAATATCAATTTTACTGGTTCGATGGCGATCAGTTACCAAGTCTTGTCAGTGAATTACTCGAAAATGAATCAGGTATGTTAAGTTCACATCAAATTCATTTTTTATATGCACAGCAATTCATACCTTCAATAATGTTTTTTGTATTTTCAGAAGATTCGAACAAAGATAATAACGATGATGATTACTTGAATATTGAAATCCAGGATTGGTTCGAGGATGAAAGTCGAAACTCATATGAAGCTAACTATGAAGATTAAGACTTAATTAAATAATAATGGAAGAAGATCATATTTTTACTGCATTTCTATATTTTTGTATTAATATAATAATAATAAATTGTCATTTAACTCAATAATTTGTTGTTGAAAACAAACCCTTTGTCGGCAAAAAAATTAATTGTTTCGGGGAGCTTAAAAAATTTTAATTGCGTCTGGGAGAATGTTTGGCCCTTCGGATTGGTCTGGCTGTACACAAAAGGTATTAAAATAACCCCCCAAACAACATATATAAAGCAGAAGACTTCGAATATAACAAAAGTTCGGTAATTTTTTTATGAGGTTTCAAGCGTCTGGGAGAAATTACCGCCCACAGAAACGGTCTGTCAATATGATATAATTATTTTTAATAATATTCTATGTGACATATATAAAAATCAGCACTTCGAATTTAACAAAAGTACGTTATGTTTTTGTCTACCTTTGTTACCTGCTACCTGTGAACGGGCCGCCTAGTCAAACTAGTTAGTACACACACACTCTTAAACACATAGAAGAGTGTCTATACCGTAAAATTCGTTACTTCAAAAATAAGTAACGTCTGGGGGCCCTGGGATCTTATACTATTAGGACCGAACGTTGGGCAATGCAAAACTCACCGCTGCCCAATCCCTGACGCTCCACTTGTGAAAGGCGCCCCCGACATTTTTTCTGTGTAAACGTGGGGGGCGCTCTGAAGTGGTCCCCAAGCGGTAATTAATGAGAGATTTGACGTGAGCGACTGTTTCACGTCACACTGTTTTGGTAACAAATTGTAATGAATCGCTCGACGGGACCTCACACTCGGAATGGCTTTTCAATTACGTCATCATTCTGGGAGTCTCTTCAGTTACGTCATCATTCTGGGATTATAGCTTGGGGTTCTATTTTTCAAGCTAGTAGGCGCCCCCCACCACCCGTTTTACTATCCTGGCTTCGTTACTAGCTTCGTGTCAACCGCGAAGCTAGCGAACCTAAGCTAGTGTGCAGTCGGAGAGCGTGGTGAGAGTGCGTGCAATTTGTTAAAATGCCGAAATTAGCGGACGAAATTAATTTAAAATTCGTTCAATTGTACAGAGAAGAGGAATGTTTGTGGAATGCAAGTATTCCATCTTACAAGGACAAGCAAATGCGAGACTCGTCACTAGAAAAAATACGCGACATACATACGTACATTTTGTCGTCATTTATGATTTCTCATTTTGTAATTTAGAATTTAATCTCGCCATTTATGTAAGCGTAAAAGTACCTACTTTAATTTGAAATAAATAAAATTCTACATACCTGTATATCTTTCTTTAATGCCTTATAAATTTCACTGCAAACTTCTGGTATGAATCTAGATATAGTAGATCTTGAAACACGATACATGTGACTTAACTTCCTGTAATTGACACCAGATGATAGAAAATCTAGAGTTATTTCCAATTTTATTTTAGCCGGTATGGCTTCTCTCATATTAGTATTTAATTTTTGTATTTGTGGTCCCACTAGATTCAGTAAATTGTCAGAAATATTAGGTGTCATTCGCAAAATACTCTTGAATTCGCCGGAATCCTCAGATCGCAGTTCTTTTAAAAGTAATGCAGATGCTCCATGACTATGTCTTCTTAAGATCCAGGGTCTTGTCCAAGTACGCTTTTCTTCTAGCAGAGCTAATATTTCATCTAGCGCATGTTGACACAACTTCCGAATTAACTTTCTTAGTAGAATTGCTTTTCTCTTACGCACACTGTTCATTTTTACGTATACGTGTTATCAGGTTAAGCACAACTCACTACTGACTTGACTAGCTTGAATTTCCTAGCTTCGTGTAGACAGCACTAGCTTGGTTACAATCCGGGCTAGTAGGTAAGCTAGAAACCAAGCTAGTGACCCCTTACTAGCTTACTATCCTAGCTTCAAAATACTAGCCTCGTGTCACCCGGGCTTTACGTATTGTATGCATGTCGCCCGAAATAGAGATAGTAGTTTCCCGAAATAGTTGCGTGTCGATAGTTATATTGCGTACCGAATTTGCATTACAACTTACCAACCATCAATCACCTGTCAGTTACTATCTGAGTATGTAACGAGAAAGCCTATTTAAAAGTGATACGTAAGCTATGAAGACATTTCCTCCGGATAAGCAGTAGGCAACAAAACACTCGGTATCACTAGCGCTGACCCACAGAACCAATTTGTTACTATCACTTTTTAATGGAGCCATTAAAATAGTTTTGCGGTTGAGACCGAGTCATAACATTTTGGCGCCTGTTACTGCCTCGGATAACAAATATCTTGCGGTCGGAACGATTGCGCGTTTCGATTCCCGACTTGATATTGAGAAATTGTTTCACATTACTCCGATCACTTCATGGAATCACGATTTGGTGATTCGTCTCTTACTCAAAGGTGACTAAACAAACATTCCGCGGCTGCAAAATAAATAAAGTTAGTTTCGTCATACATAGTATATCGCTTGTTATATTAGAACTGTTGTGCGTATTCTTTAGCTAACAAAATTTACCTATTTATAAATAAGTATTAAAAACGCAGGTATTGCTAAAAACTAGTGTGGCGGCCCTTGGTTCGATTCCAGCCCTACACCAATGACTTGTTTTTCAAGTTATGTATAGATTTGCACTCGCTTTTCGGTGAAGGAAAACACGAGAAAAACATAAGGGAAAATGACCACGTGAGGGAAACGACATGTTTGGGAACCATAATATCCGAAGATGTTTCGTTCGCCAACCCGCACTTGGTCAGCGTGGTGGGTTATGTGGCCTAATTCTCTCCTCGTGAGAGGAGGCCCAGAGTCTCAGCAGCGGGAACTTATAGTGAGCTGCTTATGCTATTACTTTATATGCTCTGACTGTTGCTACGGTGGAATTTTAACTAATCCTGAGAATATTACTTTACTGAACTGATCGTGTGTATTGTGTATTAAAATATTTAAAAATATCTTTGAATGATATTTTATTTCTAAATTTTCAAATTACTTCTAGTTAAAGTATGTTTCTATTAAGCCCACAATTTATGTTGCACGCTACGAAACCTAAACGTTTTTGTACACATCGGGTGTCTCATGTTTCTTCAGTTGACCGTAGATAAATAATTCTATTGCTACGTCAGAGTCATATTTCTTTTAGCCCCAAGCCAACCTTTTTTGCTGCAAATGGGCCGAATGTGTCATCTGTCTTAATTGTTTAACAGTCCACTGTGGGTTTAGCAAAAAATTGTGAAAAATAATGAGTAATTTTGGGACTAGCTGTATCTTAGTGATAAAAATGTTAACGCAATTAGTTCGGGTAGTAGACAATGCCAGAGATTTGCTCGCACGTGCTTTGGCCTATTGTTATGTTCTGGATTTGACATTTGGTATTTGGAGCTATGTCACGCTGGATGACAAATACTACGCTTAGTATTGTGTCGGAGCATGACTCACATAGATATTGAACTTATGGTTACTTGTTCTCAGTTCGCTTAATTACATTGTGACATGCAGCTTTCATAAGTCAAAAGCATTACAAATTACTTGCTACTAAGACTTTGCAACTGAATGTTTCTGCTAAATGCTGCAATTGATCAACGTACACTGACAATTGCGTTGTGTAACTACACCTTATTTTTAGACAATTGATTAATGTAGTAATGAAGCAAAAAACTCAGCGTATCTTTCTTGTAACAGTGGGTAGGTTGAAATTGGAATATAATTTCACCCAATTCGTACTTATAACTTATGTAACTTATATAACTTATGTAGTACTTATAAGTACAAATGTAGAAACCTGTAGTTCGGCTAGCTAAGGTGATCTGAAGCGATCATCAAAGCTAAGCAACGGTCGATGCGGACAGTGGTTGGATGGGTGACCATGCAAATGGCTGTCGTTTTCCAAGTGTCATTTTCATCTGGGTGCTACCGTAGGTCAGATGACACAATTGTAGGTATCGGCTGTTACTCTTAGTACAAACAGTCGTTAAGCCAAATCAGAGGCCTTCGGGCGGCTTGAAAACTCTCGATACCAGAGCCTGGTTACTTAGCTCATACGAAGAAGAAAAAGAATAATTTATGTGAAATTGTGGTTCAAGATGTATTCATAAATAAAACTCTTATTGTTACAAAGTTGTGTTCTTAAAAATAAGTGGATAGAATCTATTATTTCTAAGTTTAATAACTTGCGCCAAAGTTTGTGACGTTGTTTAACCAAGTGCTAAATTTTCCAAAGATCGGTCTAACCTCGGCTGTTCGAAAGCAGTTTGCGACCGCGCTGTTCATTCCCGGCCTAGATTATCTTCGCTATGTTTGAATTTGCTTAGTTGGCAACTTTGAAGTCTTAATAGCTTACTGAAATTCCTCGACGCGAAGGATTTATAGACGCTTTTGTAAACGTTTTATTTTCTTAGTGATTTTTTTGTACTTTTTACATTTGGCCAAAAAGCACGTAATCATGTGTTTCAGCTACGCTACGGCTCAAAGTGGAGCATGCCTAGTCTGATGAACTTAGGAATGTTGCCGGTACATATCGCTCATGCTTTGGCTACATATTTTTCAACTTGAGGGTAGTTGCGTGCCATGCGAACCCTAGAAAATGCCCTACCACTATGCTATGGTTTCCTCACGATGGTTTTTGTTCATCAAAAGCTCAAGTTCATTGGTGAAATCGAACCCATGACCTCCAAGACGTAAGACGGCTGCACGCCCGACTGAGTTGTCATCGCTTTAAAATAAGTTTAGAGTCTCTCACGTTAAAAATTTCAGCGTTACGAGTGCGGAGTGTGTCAAAAAAGGTTGTAATGTGCGTAACGCCGCTGAGTTGACTATACGAGTATTGTGTGTTTGTCAAACTCCACAATCGGATACACAGTGAGCACCCAATTGAGGAGCATGATCTTTCCATTTGTTAAAATACCAACAGTTTAGCCATTTTATATTGTAAATTCAAATACCATTATATATTTTCATATTTATTTCTATAGATAATCGCAACTGAACAATAAATATAACTTCCTTAGAATTATCTTGAGGAGCTTGTTTCTGAAAGTGAAAATACGTCCAGTAGTACGCAATTAAGACATAAAAGACGAAATAAAGCCTCTGCAGTTTACCTTATTTTTGTTACGTGAACAGAGAAATAATCTCTGTCGCGTTTTGTTTAGAATTTTTTTCCATTTATTTTATAACCGAACGTTGTGTCCAGCATTGTCTAGGTAGCTTTAAAATATTTTTTTAACCCCCGTAAACCCTTTCGCTTTGGGTGGTTCCCTCGTTTATTGTTTCTTTATTGCGGACCCTTGCCGACAATGAAGTTTGCATAACGTTCACCTAATACGATTTTACGCAGTCCCCGATGCGTATTTCATTTTCCCTAAAAGGGGTATTTCTTTGTTTGCTTTGTTCTAAATTATAACACCGACCTAGTTATTAACCGATGTCCGTTTTGTTTACGTAAGATTTTCATCATAATTGTAAATTAATGCTGTTACAAAAATGTTTGTTTGTTCCCATGGCATGTAACGCGCGCGAGGAGGATCTCTTGCCTCCGGGCTGTTTGCTCTAATAACAGGTTTCCAGAAACAATTAGTCGGGACTCTATGTAGGCGAAGAATTTTATCGTTTAGATTTATTATATTTGTAGAGGGTTTTATCACCGGTTCGATTGCTCGTAAGTCCCGTGAACGCTCCGCCTGGACCCTCCTAAAAACGTTCGGGCTACGGAACCAGGTAGAATTGAGCATTTATCGGGCTTTTTAGTTTTTTGTCGTACCATTTGTTGTTATTCGTATCCCTCGGATGTATTAATCTCGCGCGGGTCCCACTCAACCAGTCATTACCGAAAACTTGGGGGCGGCTTGCGTCCGGGGGCCTACTTATTACGGCCGTTCTATTTAAACTCTGTATCATTTACAAAATTAGATGTATCGCTAAATATTTTATAATGACGGACTGGAAATTGTTTGGGTTGTTCAACGTTTATAGTCTAACGTCAAGTGGAGCGACCGGCGTGCAACCATGCAGCTCTATAATGACACATATTATTTATGCTTTCTAAACCAGGAAGGCACAATAACATTACTCATTTTTATGTCACTCTAATAATGACACGCCCTAATATTAGCAAGTTTATGTGATCTATAATTTACTACTACTCTTTTTCTCGAAACTGCGATTGTTGGAAATGAGTTGGCTTTTTTATTTTGTATTATAATGCCTACGTTATTATTTAATAAACGGAGGAGCCCTGAAGACCCCTTTAGTGACATAATGTGAGTTCATAGTGAATAGCGAAATATTTCCACGGCACATTTGTCGTCAAACCGCACATTATGCTCCCGACATATTGTCATAACATAGCATTTCATTTCACTTCGGAGACTCGTAGCGGAGCATTATCGGCTTGAGTTTTCGTTTAGAGGCGGAAATGAGAACAGCCTTTCCGCAGAAAACTCTTGTAGAAATACCATTTGCTGTATATAGAACGCATCACTGTGTTTGTACTTGTAATATACGACATTGTAGTGTGTCCGGAACGCCCCGGAAAGAATCAATTATACAGGCCCCCAGTCCAGAAGACATGTTGCCGAATAGGCGAATTGTTTGTTTAATAACATTTCGGAGCTACTATAAGTCAGGGTAAAATATTTGTGTCTATTGTCCGGCGGCGCTTTGTACGTAAATGAAGCAATAGATTTTTTTTGTTATAAGTTGAATTCCGTCGTGTCATGTCTCTATTGCTAGCGGATGCGCGTGAAGTTTTTGTTTGAGAACATTTCCTGTCCGCGTTTCATTCGCTTTTTTAATAGTTTTATCCTTCCCATTCATGGAGGGTGATAAATTTGGCTTATAAATAATACATTTGTCACGAAAAAAGTTATGAGCGTTTTCTTGGTAGTTTTTTAAACAAAATTTATTGCTGATGTTTATCACGGCCAATTTTTTTACCTTAATGGCTTTATTTGAGCTGTAGGTATCGTTACCAATATTTCACTTTTTAGAAATCTATTATTATATTTTTAGCATTATAACCGTTACAGCCGTTAATTAAGTTTGTCCTTTAAAGCTATTACTATCAAGAACTAACGTTAAAAGACAATGTGTTGTTTATTAGTATTGTTACTCGTTAAGACATCTAATTTAAAACAGTTTGAGGATGTCGTCGAACACTTTTTATTTCATAAACGTAATGAAATTTAGATTGTATACACATGCTCTCATGTGTTCAAATTTGTACCCTTAAAATGCCATAAGAATAAATAAGTTAACATCTCAGTAATGTCCTACGTGGTAGTTTTCCGAATGTGTCGCAGCACGGTAGCTGTTAGAAAGCTATGATCAGACCATTTATATGCAGTGCTTATGGAGCTGAATGCGACTTGAATACGTCGAGATCGCTGAAATTGTTTAGTAATTTTGTATTTCCAATTTGAAAGGGACCCATTTAGTTATATCACGTAATAGTCCCGTCCCAGTGGATGAACGAATGTTAAATTCTAAATGAAAGTTTAATGTTCAGCACTCACTTTGGATATTTCATGGGTTTAGGTACCTATTCGAAATTCTATGAATATTTAAAGTTACTGGTTTTATTTACTTTTTAATTTAAGATTATCGTAAAATCGAAAGTTAATGTGTGCACGTTCCTTTATGGTTTAACACTTCTTCTATGAATATAAGTAGTGATTACTCAATCATGAAGCTAATGTGGCTCGTCAAGATATCCCGTATCGAGTCCAGCCCTATAGTACTAATGGCTTGGTTTTCGAGTTATGTTTGGATTTGCACTAGTTCATACGGTGAAGGAAAACATCCCGAAATAATCCAAATACGCCGAGAGCAGTGGGAGCGTATTTTAGTGTGGTACTTATTAATAATCAGTTACAGTTTTATATAGGCCTCGGTAGCGCAGTAAGCAGCGCGTAAGTTTTATGATACAGTTTAAATTAGAATTTGAGAATATGATATTGACCAGGGATTTTTAAAGCACAAATTGGATTTTCAATTTTCTGTTCATTTTACTAGTTAATATAAAATACACGTCAAGGAGTTCCTTGACGTGTATTTTTGAAATACATATGGAATATAATCAATGTATTGTTAATAAAGGTAAACATACCTTTATTATAATACATTGAAATATATGTATGTTTACCTTTATCTTAATTTTATGACTACGCTCAGTTTTATGTTTACATGTTGTCTTATGAAAATATTTCTACACTACTTAAATCTTATCATAGAGCAAGTCAACGCAAAATTTTTTCGCGTGTATGTTTATTGTGTAGTTGTTGCATTTCTTTGTAGAGTTCATTTGTGTCTCACACATAGTGTCAAGAGCATGGAATGGCCGGGTTTCCAAGATAAGACACTTGTCATGCATATATGCGTCCAAGTCTCGTCAGTGTGCATCCCGTTACGCAAACAGGATGTCCACTCTATTGCCACCATAAAGTAACAGCACTTAATGATAATTAAGTTCAATATACTTATACGACTTAATAATGGGTGTTTGTTTAGTAACCCTTAAAAATACGTTATCGGTCACAGTATTACAGAGCGATTTTACACGGGCAGTTTGTTAGCAAACAAGCTTCGGATAAAGGCCCATAGCAACTTTCTCAAATAATCGTTAACCCGAAAATAAATTTAAAAATATGGCGCGGTTAATATAAAATTTATTGCCTACGCCAGTAGCCAATTTGCAACTTTTATAGGGTCGGCGGTGGTAACAGTCTAGAGTAAATATATTTAGGCCATTATAACATAAAACCACTTGATAATCATAACGTTAGTTAACGAGGCTGTAACTCGAATGAACGGATGACAGGATATTCTTCGCAGAGGAGTCTTGGGGCGAGCGATGTGCGACTAATTGCTATTCGTCAGGTGTGTTACCGAACCTTGAAGTATTCTCTTTGCCTTCGTCTGGCTCTCGATAAACCCCCATTTTATAGCAGCTTCCTTTCTCGGTTTCGTTGGTATTAATATGTGGATCTCTAAATCATTAAAGGCAGTGTGTTTGTTGATTTTTTCTTGATTGTTTGCTTTATGATAAAAGGTGTTCGTTTCGACGCAGTTGGAGCGGCAGCAATACGGTGTGAAACTTAACGCCTCCATTCACGCTCCTTTTTATTGAGGCACTTGATTTAGCGAGCCAATGTTGTTTTTAATAGACTATAAGGTTTATTTTTTACAGCCGTGTTTGTTTTATTCACTATTATGTATATTATAATGGTTTCGCTAATAAGTATAAAGATATAGAATGCGTTTTGGTTTTGCTTTTCAGAAATATTAAGCCGTGTTTACGTTGCTTAAGATTAGAATTTATCTCATAATTGTTGTTAAGAATATACTTTCAGACTGGACAAATAAAATATAATCTTTGAAGGAACTTTAAATGAATTAAAACGACCGGGTCTCTTATCCTTCTCAAAAGAATTCCTCGATGTCTGCAGTGCAGTTTAAACCAAGCATGTCTAGTCGCTTGGAAAACAAACTAGCTTCACTCATTAAAAGTTACACCGTGACCACGAGAACCCTCAAAAGCAAGCCAGAGACTTGTTGGAATTTATCAGCTCAAAAGTGCTTCAAGAGAAGTCTGTCTCGACCATTATTTGCCATTGTCCCATAGAATAAGATCAAACGGGCGTCCATAGATATAGCTTTCGCTTGGTCCAAAGATTCGCCCGCGTAATTCTCACGTACCTAATAGTTTTGTTGTTATCGCGAGTTTCTAACCACTCTTCAGTCGCTTCTGGGATGATATTAAAAAGATTTTGGCATCGGGCCACGTTGATATTGATCTTTATGCTTGGCCAGACGGCCATACCAGCGCCGTAAGTGCCGCGGTCGGCGGTTTAATGACTTCCCATGTTTGTAAGTTTGGGATGCGATATTTTATGTCGCGAGAACGTCTACAGTGACTTTTACTAGTGTTGTTTTCGTAGTTTTAAAATGTTACATATTTCTTTTTATGTAGAGCCATTTGTTGATTTTGTGAATATAAATTACAAAATATTCTTTACCATATTTGAAGTGCTTGATAAAACGGGTCTCACATTAATAGTTTTTCTGGTCACTATCTTTTATCATTTCAAAAAACAGAATATTATCGAGCCTGTCATATTCTCCATTAATGGAAATGTTGGTGGTCCCTACCAAAAAAAGTATTAGATAAAGCATCAACGACTTTTCGGCTAATTCATTGCAGCTGGAGCCTTATCGCGCCGTGCGAATTGGAATATATTGTTAAAACGTATGTGTAATTAAGTCGCTATGCGTGAAGGGCGACACCTGCGTTCTATCTGGGAGATCGGTTGTTACGGTTTATGGGGTTTCCTTCCAAAAACAATGGAAACGACAAAAAGTCGAATGCGGGTGTTGGCGTCGGCGAGGGTGCCGGCAGGGTAGGCGTGCGGGTCGCGACGGGGAGCCGCAATTTATGATTGCGCCGTGTCAGAGTGTTAATGAACGCACTCCGTTGCTCTTTATTGAGATAACGCTCGCAATCGATGGCCGCGCCGCTATTGGACCATTACTTATAGCGTCCTCTGATCTCGCGTGTCCCTCTATACCTACACATATTTTTTGTTCGCAACATTCGTGCCGAGTAACTATTATTAACCGTCGCTTCTCGAGATAAGCTAATCCATAAAGTTGTTCCCGATGCCGTGTAATGAGAATATTGCATTTATAACGATATGGAAAAAAAGCTTATAAAATTACATAAAAAAGCTCATTACATTATGCTTATTGCGTGTTATTAACTTTGTCATTTTGCTTTTGAATATTAATGCGGCTTGAGTGTCCGAGTGAAGTAAAGATATGCATATTATTGTCTTGATTTATTGTTCATCCATTCTACTTATCGCTTTGGAATATTGGGACTCGTTAAGTGTCTAACATCTTATTACAAATTCAGATTTAATCGATATTACATAAAAAATACACATTTGGTGAAATTAGACTCGGATATAAATTTATTGAAAACAATTGCATTTGATGTTATTGGGTAACATTTTAAAAACTATCGATTAAGTAATTTTTGAAAATATTCCTAAATAGGTACTCTTACTACTTACTACACTTCCTACTTGTAGAAATTACAGTTAAAAATATAAATTTATATACAAATTACTTTTATTGCCTCGGTGCCCCAACAACCTAGTCACAGGAATCCTAAAGGAAACCTAAGGATATTCGCTGAAACTAGCGTTCTCCGCAACCTATGTAAGTAACCACTTAAACCTGTCCATGATTGCCCTCTGCCTCCACCAAGACTCCAAAGTGCATAAATAGGGTTCGCAAACTTTGCAACTTAGACAAAGAGACAACGATGCATACACGTCGACAATTCCCTTTTTTGTGAGGAAATGCATTTACGCATCTCCCGCCACAACCTGGGGGAGGCGGGCGGGATATGTCGGGCTTGAGGGCCAGAGGGGCCGTCACTACCGACTAAAACCTCACGGTGTCCCATCTCACGTCGGGGGCAGGGATGCAGGACCACTTCGTGCATTGCCGCTGTGTCGACAAGTGCCTAGATGAGTCGAATGCAGCGTATGCAGCCATGCCTCAAATTCGGACTACGATACAGCCCAGACACAGTGGCTAAAGCAGAGGTGTGACAATTGTCCCTGAATTTGCTTTATTATTATTATTAATTATCTCAAATAGCTATAAAATTATATTCAAATCCAAACATGCTATGAAGGCTCGCAATTATCATACATCCTTATCTACGACATTGACATGTGACATTCGGTTATTATTTTTATATGAGCCGCGCATTAAGATCTCCCGGTGAATATCGTGGACGAACGCATCGTGCGTATCGAAGATGGAATCGTTTGATATGCGAGGAAGTGATATCATCATCCAAGAAGCCTGTTCGACCGCTACCGATCTGATACGAGGGTGTACCGCATTGTATTCTCGCAAACAGTTCCAATAAACACAGAAGCTACACTCATGAAATATTGCATTACATATCCCTGAAGCAAAGTATAAAGGTGTTACGAATTTTCAGAGTCATATTAGTAATTCTTTCCGACTTTAATTAAAGAAAACCTCGTTGGCGTAATAGTTACCATGCCGGACTGCCAACTGTAGGGTTCGATTCCTGGCTCGGCCAAGAAATGGTTTAGTATGAGGCTACCCAGCCATGTATAAAGTGTGTCCTAATTTTTATTTATTTATTATTTCAGAATGTGTTTAGCTTTGAATAATAAGGGAATGCAAATTAGTTTTGCCTTGAGTATTTACTGACCTTTTTTATTCGGATTTAGATGAAAAACTGATGTCCATGTTAATGTATTTATCACGTACTATATATGTGTGTTATGAATAAATATTGAGTTGTATGTCCCCATTCTTTCCTCACATTGACCTGGTTCCTTTAGATGCCTCCCTTCGCGAACATGCATTATTTCCATACACGTAGACGGACTTACGAAACCAAAAGAAAATAGAGGATAATGAAACGGAAAACTTTTTTTTTTGCTTATTTTAGCCACTAAGAATGTCGTTATTTTAGAATTAAATTTCACCTAAAATTTAATATACGTGTAGCAAAGAAAACATACGAGTAAATGTAACTTTATTTTTATATGTATATGTAGTCAAATAAAATGTGGTTGATACTTGCTTTAGATGTACATAAATATGCTTACATTTTTCATAGAAAATATAGGATAATGAAACGGAATACATATTGTTTTTTTAATTATTTAGCCACTAAGAATATTGTTAAATTTTAAATTTCACCTAAAACGTATCATAGTAAATAAAAAATACGATTAAATGTAACCTTATCTTCACTCTTATAGTTAAATAAAATGTGGTTGATACTTTCTTTAGATGTACATAAATATACGAAAATAGAGAATAATGAAACCGAGAGCATATTATTTGTTTAAGTATATAACCACTAAAAATGGTTGTTCTATTTTGAATTTCATCTAAAATTTAACCTTCCTATGAAGGATAAAATAAGATTAAATAGAAACTTGTCTTCACTCGTATACTTAAATATAATAAAATGTAGTTGATACTTTCTTTAGATGCTCGTAAATAAACTTACTCGTACATTTGTCATATCTGGCATTGTTGGCTGGATGTTGCAATGTGATGCATTGACACGGAACTGATGATATGCGGCATCATGAGTAATGACAGTGGACTCACGTGGAATGAAAAATATGCGCTTTACGCTTTGGCGAAACAAGAGATGCACCGTAAGGTTTTGTGTGTAGTTTGTATTGTTATATTTGTAAGCTAGAACAAAGAACCTACAGGTGCCTATTTTCAACCTCCAACGCTTATAAGATGGACTGTTATAAGTTTGATCTCACAAACTCTACAACAGACAGACTCTTATCTGGCAGAGCAATTGAAATATACTAAATATAGCTGACGCTTATTTAATAATTAGGATAAAAAATACCTATCGTCTGACGCAGTTACGATAAATACAGTTTTACTCGTAACAACAATTTTGCTACCAATGGCAACAAATAGCACCGAACGAACTTTTCCCTTTCTAAGGTAACAGCCGCATCTCCAGTTAGATTAGTAGCTATATAAAAATAATCTTTGTTTTGCACGAAACAGATTTTCTATTGGTGGGTAGCGTCTATCAACAGATTTCTATGTTTAATCCATGCCATGATATTGGAGAAAAATCTCTAGTGAAGCTATGAGTGTGTAAGCACACTGTGTTTGTTTATAAGTACATTCCAATAAGATCCTGTCATTCCAATAGATGTTCCAGTAGCCGTTTATCGATAGCGCATGCTCCCGCGAGCTGACTCGCGAGCCGATCCAATGCTGTCCGCGTTATCACTGATCCAATCTGTCGATAGTCATTGCTCGCAGTCATCGTTCGTGGTTCACTCGACCATTGATAAAATACTTGCACCACATACAAATGCTCATCTCTGTACCATTCCAATAGGACCAATTGTTTTTAACTTTGAATATTGAGATTTCAGCCATATTGTACTCGTAGTAAGGGCTTCTATTCTGTAAGATATTACAACGTATCTCTTCTAAATTAAAAGTGATTTTTATTATAAAACTTAACTAACTGTTAACTTTCATCAGTTCTAGACACTTGCTTCTTGGATGGTGCACGGTCATGGTATTTAAGCCTAATAATATCAGCATGATAATAATTCTTAATCAATAAATTTTATTATATTAATTAAAATCTAATAATTTCTGCAATGAATTGTCTAACTAGAATCTAACTAAAGCATTTTCTTTTCTTTTTTTTTCAGGTATAGTAACCACATACAACCTTACACTGTCCTGTCAACTAAAGCTGTATAATCATGACACATTACTTATACATCGTTTGACGTAAGTACAAATAAAATATAAGTGATTGTGGGTCAACAATTTTTTTTATCTAAATTAATCCGATTTAGTTATTTAGAGTAAGTATAACCTCAAATGATTTGCCACCAAACGTCAACACTTAACTATTTCGAAGCGCCATTTCCTAACCCAAGTACGTAAGCACGATGATCCTTTATCTCCCTCCGACTCAACTGTAATCATGTTTGATTTCCCGCAATAATTTCAACTAAAGGTCTCGCAAACATCGTCCCGTATAACGGGTAAGCGTATTACGATCTCATAAATTTAACGAGAGACAGCGCCAAATGAGACGTCTTTCTCGGCCTAGTACTTGACGGTGACAGTGCGCATACATAACGTGCACTGGCCAGTTTTACTCAAATACAATTCTAGACTAGAAATTGAACCTAGGCTTGCCAAGAACAAAGATATACCTGATGAGCTAGCACGAGTAGTGGACAATCTGTCCACTGGGAGAGGAAGTATCTGTTCGTTTTCGTTACTTCTTTATTAATGTTGTATAATTTATATTTCGCAATTTTTTTCAAAATCTTTGCAACACAAATAATATTTCTCGATTAATTCAAATAATTTAAACTGTTTGATAATTTACATTTCTTTTTTCCTACCTCCAAGTCAGACGATAGTTTGTCTTTGCCATATGTCAATAAAAGAAGAATATTTATCATCGTTTTACTTGCAATCAGCGGGGAATAGCGGGATAAAATGTCCACGAGTAACGTAATGTGGATTTTTTTAAAACAGAAATTGTTCCTTGTTACAATGCTATTAAGGGAGATATCCATTTAAGTCTTCGTCCCGTGCTAACCCCGCTGTCCTGGAATATAATTGATATCCGTCATTGTTTGATTCTTATTGCAAAATGCCAGCTGAAGCTGTATGTATGTATGTATGTACATACCCATAGTAACTATAATAAAGACTAGTAGACATCCGATCAGTAGCCTTGGATTTTTATTTGCCAGCTGATGCAAAGACGTGTCGCTCGCTTTACTCACTCAGTCAGTTGGTTGTTTTTAATACTTGTATATGCGCTTATCTAAAATTCGTAAAAGAAAATACTGATTCTGATTGGAATCTGGTAAATATGAAGTAAGACGAGTTATTTCGGATTAACGTAGCAATGCTTTAATATATTATGTACGAGTATACCTACTAGCAAATAAGTTTCAAGCAAGTACATTATTTCTACTCGTCTAGAGTTTATAAAATGGCAATAGTCGGAATTCCATCGTAAGCTCGTTGTGTGCCGCGGGCGGTCGCCAAGTTTTCTTACTCAAAATAACATCCTCTACGAAGCTTCGTTATGATCGTACAGGCCAGTAATCAAGCTTGGACATTTTAACCTAGAGACGAGTTACTTTACGGAACTCCATAATTAGCTTATATCAACTTTTTTCTTCAGATCACAACGGAAGTACAGTTAATATTTCATATTTCATCTTGAACATACTTATAACTTCACTCATCTATCTCTCATCATATTAAGGTGGTCTGGTTATACTTATTATAAGAAATAACAAAAGTTTTTGTTGTTTATTTTAAACAACACAGATTTTCATTTTAAGTAAAGGATTCCAAAATTTCGAAGATAAGAAGTTTCAGATAAGATAAGCTTTCGTAAGATTAGTAGCATTTGAAATAATATTTTATTTATCGATTTAAATATGTAATTTACATTAATCGATAAAATGAATTATAAATATTTTTTAAGGAATACACAATTTGAAATTAAACTTTCAATCTAAAAATTCACAAAAGTCCAGGTGTATTGTCTGCATTATTATGCCGTGATAACAGCCTCTATAGCCTCCGATATGAACTAACGAGTAAATTACATAGCTCGGAAAGTGTTTGCGGACCGCCCATTCGTTCGCCGTCTCTCGGCACCGTTTGAAATTCACTGCACACAAACTATTTTCATCAAAGCACTACGAAACTTTGTTGCTCTAAAAAAATACAAGTTGCTATAAATTTAATATAAAATTCACAAAATGCAAAAAGAGATCGCTTTAAACGATAAGGCCGCCAATTGTGGCACACTTATTTGTAAGCTCTTTCTTTTTCTTTTTTGTATGTAAGAATTAATGTGTCCAATAAAGAATTTTCTTTCTTTCTTTCTTTCTTTCACAGTAGTATAAAATTTCTAAAAGTAACCTGTACAAATCTGTCAAAGCAACCAAGTCTCAAGTGCTAATATTGATCTCGTGATTCTATAAATAGTTACGTAACTGATCACCTCGTTGTATGTCTGTGGGTCACAACTACGGAATGTTAATTTTAAACCAGTTAGCACCAGCCCGGCTAGCTCAGTCGGTAGAGCATGAGACTCTTAATCTCAGGGTCGTGGGTTCGAGCCCCACGTTGGGCGCAACTTTTTATTATTTTTCCCGACACATTTTTTTTTCTTGTTATTGGATTATATTTTATCAATAAAAAATTGCTTGCGTGTACCGAAGCCTGCCTTGAAACGAACCTTTTGATTCTTACACTTAATTGCATTTAAATATACAGTTTTTTTGTATATTTTCTCTGATAGTTTGTCAATCATAATTATACTGAGTTATAATAAATTCAATGTGATTTTTTTTGTTGTGTCTGTTAATGTTTTCTGGTTTTGTTTGCTCGTATATTTAAACCAAAAATCAAAATTATATAAAGTTAACAACTTTTTCTATAATCGTATCCCAAAACACGTAACCATATCAGCGTATCTTCATTTGAATATAAATAAGAACACGAAAAAATGTAAAAGAATGAAATACCTGACAGCACAAAAACATGATGCGGCTCAATCACTCCACAGTACTTGGAGTGAGCGAGTCATAACAAGCGAAAGATTGAAATGAGCTGATAAAGAGGGAATCGGAAATCTTGCCGAAAATACGTACCTACATTACAAGGCGGTAATTTCATAAGGGATTCTTTCGTTCGATATGGGAGCAATCATTAGCGGGCCGGCCCTCGGTGCATCGAAGCGAGCTTTTTGCAAAGATCTACTGAGATATCCTTGAGTATGCGGTGAGGCGAGCGGATCAGTGTGCGCGAAGGCATTTCGAAATCCAATCCCTTCGCCCTGATTGAACACTTATTATTTTAAACGCTCTGTTCGATGCAAAATTTCGCAATTCAACAACTTGACACCTCTTAGACGTTTATAATTATCCCATCATGAACAGAAGTTTTTGAAATTAAAGCCAAGTTAAATAATATCATGGTATTTTTGCGAAAACTTCCAACAAAATAGTTGAGATAGGTAAGGAACCCTAAAAAAGGCGTCAAGTTCAATTTTGCATTGCTGAAATTGATTTAATCTGAGATCTATGTACATATGAAACTAATGTAGGTATTGCGCTTACCTTACAGAGTTTCAGTATATAGTCCAAATATGGTGTGATAATTAAATAGGTTAAATATACATATGTACCTGGGTATTGGTTAACAAGTTGATAGTAGCATCACCCGCTTGGCGTAAATTAGTTATTTTCTTGAACTTGTATTATATCTAAAAAAAATTGTTGATGTAGTACAATAATAAGGCTTTTATGATGAATTATCTATCACCTAAATATAAGTTTATATAGCAATCTTATAATTTTACTATGCTGAATCTCAATAAAATTTAGCTCGTGTTACCCGTGTTTAAACTGTCTACCTACCTAATTCCTCTGTAAGAATAATTACATGTTTTTCCCCAAAAATTAAAGCTGACGTATTCCCTCTCTTGGTACGAATTTTCAGCAAATTCGCATCTACTTTATTGTTCCTGGCGGATCGTCGCCGGAGCGGCTCGTTAACGCGACCTTTTGGATATTTATTGTATCCTCTTCACAAGATACAATTTCCAACTCAAATATCAATATATCTCGACGTAAATGCATTCGCGTTCTTTCGAGAAAGAAAATTAGATACGACAAAAGGGAGGATAAGTCTTGGAGAACGGAAAGCAGTATCATGAACGTAATGCTACATTGTGACGTTGTTAGATACATAATTTTGTACTAATACTTTTATGCCGTAGTGTCATGGATTAGATACAATACAGTTTTCGTTATCACTGAACGCTAAATACTTATTTTCGCTAATAATTGCTAAGAACACGATGAATTTATTTCGTGTACCATCGATGTTTAAATAACTTTTATTACTTTTATATCGATTATAAAATAACGTTACTTTATAAAATTAAATTGAATATAAACATTCGCTTCTATCAATAATTGAACAATAAAAAAGGCTGACATCATTGTAATAAATACTGGACTATTTTCGATAAATAATTATACCTTTAGAGAAGCATTTTCTTTCTGACAAAAACAATTTACAAAATTAGTCGAAATGGCGAAACTATGAGCAATCAACACAAAAATTATAGAGAAGAATTGAGTACTTATAAAGGTTCTACAAAAAAAAAGCTGCTAATATAATTTTTAAATTAAATTATGATAAACTTTAAAACCAACCCACTAGAGACCGAACATAAGTCACCTGTGTCAAGTGGAAACAAGAACAAGCCTCGATTGTGACTGAAAGCATAATCCCTAAGATACAAGATAAAAGCGAACGCGAGAAATAAATTTGTTTATTGACAAAGGCAAATTCGTATTTAATTGGCGTGTCAGTAACTACATGTATCTGTACGTAAAATACAAACGATGGAATATATTACTGTTGACCTCGGACACATTTTTGTTTCTGCAAGGAAAGGAACCGTGAATGGAGCTGGATTTTAAAAAATAATCCTTAATCCTTAAATGGACGATTTTTGTTTTACGTTTTAAAAAAATATATATTTGTATAATAGACATGTATTAACTGTCTAGGAAAATTTAGTAATACAATCTAGACATTAATTTACTATACTTTTTTTGCAAAAATGTGAGTGTTGTTTATAAACTACATTGTTTCTTCTCCTTTACCATTTTCCACTAAGTGGGATCGGCACAGCCTGTTTTTCTCTTCCACGCCACTCTATCAGCCGTCATCTCCACATTCACTCCCTTCTCATTCATATCCTCCTTCACACAATTCATCCACGTCTTCTTTGGTCCTCCTCCTCTCCTTCCGCTACTTCTTACGTTTATAAACTACATTGCGTAAAATAAAAAAATAAAAATTAAATTAAGGTCAATTTTATATGTGATTTTTAGTATGTTGTTTAAAAACAACATTGTCCATTTAAGAGTTAAATAACTCGACAAGTGCGCGCATTCCCCAAAATTGTACACACGCGGAAATTTTACAGCCGACGCGATTTACGGCGTCCATACTCGAGGAAAAAATCGCAGCTGCAAACGATAAATCCCTCAGTACGTCTCGAAAAAAAAAAGAAAGTCAGCTAGAACTCGCTCTGAGCTCGACAAATAAACTCCTACGATATCCACTAGTCGATCATTTAGTACCGTTGCTTCACATATTGTTTCGAACATAAGCGATGAGCACGGGACGTGTAAACATGAAATTGAATTTGCATCGTCACTTTACTCTATCATAAAGTGTAATTTATTTTATTTGATGAAATTGTATGTGTGTGTTACTCTCGACATCGGACCTCGTTAGTGTTAAGTGACTTTATGGTCAGGAGATGTATATACATACACGCATATATGTAAATGAATTGCTTATATATACAAGACCACGTTAATAATTTGCAAATCGATTGACTTAATGGACAGACGTGATGAAAATGATGTTATACTTTTAGTGTCAATTTATCACTTACGGGGTTTTAACGTGCGCTTCATTTGTCTTTGTAGCCACTGATTTTATAGTAACTATATACAAGGAAATATAAGCATATAATACAGTCAAATTAAGCGATTGAAGAGGATGAGATTGTTTGAAATGTTTAATGATGTATTAACTAACTTTGAGACTTTAGCCTTAAGACTATACAGTTCTATCAATTAGTAACGCTAAGTCTAGAATATTTTTATACATCCAGACATGTACTACGAATAATTGGCCTAGTGCGACTTGGGTCACGCGTGAAGGGTTCCGTAATATTGTTGTATAGGAGCCCGCCTTAAATATTTATTTTATTTCAATTTTATAATTTAATTTGATATACCTATATGTATTTTGTGAAAAATTTTAAGTGTCTAGCACCTACAGTAATTGATTAAAAAAAAAACACGTTTTTTGTATGGGGACCGCCCCTATGTTTTTTTTTTAATATTTTTGTTATATCGGCACGAGAAATACATATCTTGTGAATGTTTCAGCTTTCTAGCTATTACGGTTTCTGAGATACAGCCTGGAGACAGACATACAGACAAACAGACATCGGAGGCTTAGTAATAGGGTCCCGTTTTTACCTTTTAGGTTTTCTTACGGAACTCTAAAAACGAATACTCCGGCCAGGTCATGCTACTTCCAATTCACGTGAAAACATTAGTATCTAAACATATCGACAGTATTTAATCAATGTTGTAACATCGATAGGCGAGGCGCGAATAGAGGTGGCGCGGATCGCGTGTGATGCCATCGTTTGATTTACCGCCTTCTTAATCACAGGCTCGTTCCTCGAGATTTATGCTACACCTGTTGCGCCAATTATTTACATTCGGAAGTCATTCCTCTCGGACCCCGCGCTGTTCATTAACGAGTTACATTGTTTCGTTTGATGACGGCCCCGGCCATTTTGAGGGGTGTTTCTGCTGAAGGCCGATTTGTACTTTGCTTATTAGCACGAGTAAAGTTATACGATTTGAACGGGTAACGAAAGTTTTGATTGAGATGTTTTGATCAGTATTTTTTTTTAATTTTCTATGGGGTTCAGTAATTGGTTTATATACTGAAGCAGCTTTTTTAGCTTATAGCGATTATCGTGGTGAGCTTGTCTGTACATGCAAGCTACTCCTTGATTGTTCCATTTATTTTGCACCGTTAAAATAAATGAGGTAAATAATGAAATTAAATTTTGATTCAGTATATACCTTTAATGTGTTTAAAATTAAAATTCCTAAAGGAAATGGAGTTTTTTACGGTGGTGCGAAAAACAGCATTTTTATGCAAATTTATAGAGTCAAAAATAATATAGACAGGACTGAATGTTAACGACATAAGCTTATTTTACGAGTATGAAATTGCTTTAGTGACATTTAACTCGAAACACAAATTATCTGGTAGCCCCATGAATATGCAATCGATATAATCGGATTATTTATTTCAACACCGACTTGTTGAAAGAAGAATTTGAAATTCTTTATTGTATTGTGTTCGGTAAAATAGTGCCTACGAATAGTTTTTCGTTGTTCATTCGTACATAAATTACACATAACTCTAGATGATTTAATACCGGTTTCTCCAAGTATTTACACTACTTTGCTGTGTTGGAAATAATAAATAGCATCGATATTTTTTAGGCGGTGTGAAACTCGAAACCTGCCATTAAAGTTGTAAGCGAGCGTCGGGTTTTCAATGATGGTAATTTGATAAATGGGAGTGTCATAGGCACCGTTGTGCGAATCGCTTAGCACCTGCAATATCAATCGCTTAGTACCTATCTAAAAATGTATAATTGCTTGTGTTTGTCACTTCTTCATATATATATGGAAGGTAAGTATTAGATATTTTCACTAAGTTACTATTAGATATTTTCATTAGATATTTAAGCGGACCTGAAAAATAATCCGTAGTAATAATATAAATGCGAAAGTTTTTGTGTAAGTATTTATGTTTGTCATTTCTTCACGCTGAACCGATTTTGATTCCATAAGAAAGTTAAACACAAAGGCTACTTTTTCCCGAAAATAATTGAGCTTCCCGAGGCATACGCAAATAATTTCAAAATCTTGTTACTTCTTCACGCTCCAATGGCTGAACCGATTTTAATGGAAAATTGGTGTGAAGATAGGTTAGATTTTGGATTAAAACATAGGCTTCTTTGTATCCCGAATTAACGCAGATAACGCCAGGTCGCAGCTAGTTTCTTATATATTTTTGCTCAAATGATCTCACAGTCCTTATCATGAAATAAATTGAAACAAATAGTCGCTTTAGCACCACGGACCTTATCTTTAATATCGGAAGTTACCGTTTATTCACCAGCTTGTTAAATAGGTATCAGCAAAGTGCTAATTGATACGTGTCGAAAACCACTCAGTACCAAGCTTCACACCTTTTTCGCCTTGTTTGCGATGGTTGTTTGCAATAACGACTTTTGTTGGAACGCAAATATTTTCTTGTTTACTCTAATAACGCCAGGTGCATGAAAAATCCATTAAGAAATTCGCTTTTTACGGTTTGTTTTAGCATCAATACATGATGTTTTATTTCTCAATATTACAGAATTGTTGTCCTAGTTTTATCGCAGTAAAGTCGTCAAACGATATTTTATCGCGACCACTAAAAGTGTTCGCATAACCTAGAGGCTGGTATTCAAAGCAAGCTCATCCACTCATCGTGGAAGATTTACTATCAAACAAACTTAATAGTCCAGTCAACAAGCATACAACTGTGTATTTTCGTGCCATTAAAATATGTAGACGGAGCGCATCATCACATTTCTCATCGGTAACACTTTACACACAGGGTCGGGTCGCAGAGACTCGCCTCGAGAGCCGCCCGTGATTTATCTGCCCGCATCTTCAACCTGCGAACGGCCGCTTATTGCCAGCTTGTTATTTATAATTTATTTTTAACGGTCACCAATTTGTAGATGCTGTAGGTGTATGTGTGTATCGGTAGGAATTTGTGGACGCTCGCACGAGTCGTGCGTACCGCACACACGTACTCGCGTGTTAATTAACTTTTTCTGAGAGTCGTGTGATGTACATTACTGGGATTTAACACTTCTAATATTGATTAAGAGAATGCAAGATACAAGCTGAGCGTTACCGTGTGAAATGTACGTCAAAAAATATATAAATAAATATATTACGAGCTTTATTTTACTAACCCTCGGCGCTAAAACGACGGGGTATATTGAGTTGGACGTGTCTGTGTATATCCGTGGCATTGTAGCTCTCGAAAGAAATGAATTGATCTGATTAGGTTTTGCATTTGTTTGGAAGGTGTGTTAGTCGAGTGTGTCCTCTCCTATGAAAATCTTAGTCCCTTTAAGGTTTATACATACAAAGGCAGGGTTTACAATGAATATGACTCATATACGAGCACGTGGTTTACATTTCAACAACGCATGTCCTGAGCATGTCAACGCATACACTCAGTTCGGCAACATGATTCGACCGTCAGATATACACAGCAGATTTACAATACGACCTGTAATTTATAGCGTTGTCCGATCTAGATGTAATTTAACGTTGTTAGCTAACATAAATCAGGGCCATCTAACATCGGTGCAGATATCTCGCGCTCTTTGATAAATCAACGAGGTGGATTCGTTAGTTACTTACCATACTAGACGTTATTTTTGAGCACTGTCTCTCAGTTCTTTTAATAAACTAGTAACGTATTGTCGTACTGATGTGTACGTACCAACGAATTTGCTTTCTTAACCCCTGTCAAATTTTGTAATAAATTAATTAATATGTCATAACTATGTTTTGGAAGTTACATTTTTATGCAACCGGTGCGGTCGCGGCTGCGGCTCCCGGATAGCGATGTTCAGCGACCAACGAAAGTGCTCACTGACCAACGCTGGTTAAATCATCTGATGAAGATGTATCAAGGCCCCATGATGATGATATTTTGGAACTACCTACAACATTATATCAATAGCAAAATTGCACCATTTCACGTCTCTAGTATAATGTTATATCATAGAAGTTTTTTCTGTACTTGTTAAACTGAAATCGTCGAATTATCTATCTGAATTCAATGCTAATTAGGATGCTAATGCTATATCGGTGTTTAGCTTGCCACAGCAATGTTTGCCTCGAATTGGCCACCGATACGTTTAATCGCATGTTACGATATAATTGCTATTACCATTTGGATTTGTTTGATATCCATCTAATTGCAAAGCGTGATATTGTTCCACTAGAATAACAATATTAGAAATTCAAACTTAATGGTAGCGTTTCATTTGCGTTGAATTTGTGTAGGGAGGTCAAGGATTTGGCCGAAGACAGAACTACCTGGAAAAAACTCCACAGACAAGAGCCCAGCTCTTAAATATTGAATGAAAGAATGAATGAATGATTATAATTTGCATTATTTAACTAGCTGCGCATGCTGTGTTGCCCGCTTTAATCAGAGATAAAAAGTAGCCCATGTGTCAATTAAAGGTCAAAATTATATCGAAATCGTTTCTCCGTTCACTCACTAACACACACCCAAACTTGAGCATTTATATATCTTTACACATTGAATTTTTTACACGCTTTGTTCATCGAATGTGTAATTTTTATACCTACATAAAAAATGTAGTTACATTTGCTTTTGTCGTAAAATTATTGCTTTTAACTGGAATAACGCAATATTAATGTAAAACTCGTAATTTAAATTAATTGAGTTTAATTGGAGGCCCTTAAATTAAACGCCAGTTATTTAACATGGAATTGTTCAATTTGCATTAATAATTCTTGCTTAAGTTTTTGCAGCCGCATCGAGTTTCAAATTAATTTCACTGTTTTGTACAATTAGGTTACTAGCTGCTATATGTAACTTTTATAGAACCTAGATATTTTTAGTTGGTTTCGATTGTTTGTTTTTCGGTATTGACTGCTTTATGCGGGATAAAAATAACTGATCATTTAGGGTCTTGAATATTTACTAACACAAATCTCATCGCCACGATGCTATGTCGTTAACAATCATCCATCTGTCGTCACAAACTTTCGCATTTGTCGATTTTACTACAGTTTTTTGTTTGAAAATTGAATTGAATTGAAGTGTTCTCTGTCTGATGAAATAAGGCTTAAGGTAGCCGCTGCCACAAAATGGCACACTATACGAGTGTCAAATGAAGAGCTTTGCCTAGTTAAACACTACACGTAAAAAACATTTATATCCAAGATGGGTCCAACTACATATAACATTATATACAATACTACTTTCATTTTATTGTTCTATTTGATAAATGTATACAGATAAAGATAAAGATAAAGATAAATTTATTTGTAGTAAAACTTAGGTGTACGTACATGATGACTTAACGCTACGTTTTTAAAGAATTATTTTTTTGTTGTACGTTGTGGGAAAAACTGCGTCTCGTGCTGGGTCTCCTTGGAGCCTGTTTACCGAGCCGCAGTTGTCCCCGCTCCGTTAGAGTACATACTGAAACACATTTTTTAGAATAGACAACACATACCTACAAGATTCACAACACAATAAATTCAAACATTGTAGTTTTACAGAAGACAAGAAAGAGCAAACAAAACAAGGTGTAAAATTGAGTAGTTAAGTCTCGCTGATTTTTTTTTTTTTGGCCTCATACTTACGAGGTTGCCATTCTTAATAAAATATTTTCCCTAAATGGTTATGTACATATAGTGTGATTAATATAATATGTGTGATTATAAATAGTAAGAGTCTAGAGCGGGTGAGTGATGTGCTTGATTTGTGTTCGTATTTGTAATTTGTCATTGAATTATGTATGGTATATAAGGGATTGTGCAAAAGTGTGTATTTGTAAGATGTAAAAGATTGTATTAGTGTATGTGTGGTGATTGATTGTGTAAGTGTATGGATATGAATTTGTATGTTTTTGTTTGTCCTTCGTATATTATTTATATAGTTGATCGCATTGTATTCACTTTAGCATTCATTTTATTTCTGGACTTCCAGTATTTTCTCTGTGTCATCATAATTTATAGCTAGTAAGTATTTAGTTACCATTTTCTGGCACTCGTATTTTGTAACCTGAGCTATTTCAATTTTTTTACACATTTTATTGTATAATGATGGGCCAAGTTTTTGAGTACTCATGCTACCGAATTTAGTTCTTGACGTTTTACCAGCCAGGATGTGGTCTTTTCGTCTTTTACAATACAACTATCAATCTTATTTCTGACAGATATACTTAAAATTGCATAATACGTCTACTTCATCATAGCCTATACTGATCTTGTCATGCACGTCTGTACCTTTAATTATAGAAATCAATAAAAAATAAATAATAACATCTTCATAGCCGACTGACAGTTTTAAATATGAACAAAAACTAGTAAAGACTATTAAAGAGATGAAAACTGCTACTCGCTACATGTTCCAATCCCTATAAGGAAACTCAATAATTTGTTTGCACATCAGCCGAGCGAAGTCGAGCGAACAAGTGGGCAGACTCAATTCCTATCGAGATAAACAGGTCCGTTTTGTACGGTGCAGATTAAGCGCCCTTTACGAAATTATTGAGAACGCCTCGGCGAATATTATTTTTCTCGGAAAAAGATAGATCGCTTTAGCGATTTTACGGGAAATTAATTTTGGCAGTGAGCGACAGGGCGCGTCCTGCTGCGCCGCTCGCAGCCGCGCGATGATTTGTTGCGATCCCACCACGCTCGCTACACTTACCGATAATGACGTGTACCATTTGCTCAGAGGCGAGAGCTTGGCTTGTAATTCGAGTGTGTTATCGCCATTTCTCGGTAATAATCGGTAAACGCCCGTTTCCTTTTCAAATTAAAATTCCATTGGATTCATTGGAATGCTGCGATATTTCCTTAGCCCATTTATTTGACTATGCATTGCTTTCATAGGACGTGGTCGCGCGTCTCCGCCCCAGTTGTCACCGCAGTTGGCTCAGCTGCAATTAATCCACTGTAACGCGATACCAGCCGCTGTCGTCGACGACGTAATGCATCGTGATTTACGTGCTACGAACAGGCCGTTAATCTTATAACCACTTTCAATAACTTTATTATCGAGTGTTCAACGTAGAAGCCCCGCAAACCAATGTATACCTTGATTGTTCCACCCAAAGACTATTTACAATCACCATATCGACACTCGGTAGGAGTTAGGAAGCTTCCCACGAAATTTATTTTAGTCGACTTAACGATTGTGTCCGCCTCACCAAAAACGGAAAGTTAATACGGCCGTTGCTTAACTTCGATTAAACGGTTATAAAGGCTTAACAATCTGATCCTCCTTAAGGGCTCCAATTATACCGTTCAAATTATCGTGTCACGGCGGTACCCAAATTATCCGGTTGCGTTTTGGAATAAAATAAATACCTTTTGTTTCATAGATACGGTTTGAATAACAAAATAGAGAACCGCCCCGAAGGAAAATAAGGTTCGTGTGAAAACGTTTCTTATTCAACTCGCAGAGGCTCGGCCGGGGGCGACTCAAACACGACATGTTATCCCTAAAATACCAATAATAAGATGTAAATGACGAGTCCAGCGGCTTCGAGAACAAAAACATCCGCAATGAAAGAAGGTATATTCCCAGTGAGGTCGGCAATTTGCATATATTTTCGGAATAATAACTTCCGTTTGAAACACGCCGGACGTGTCACGATCTGATCCATGAAACTGTGGTAGCACTTGCTCGACTGAGCTTTGTGTGGTGCGGCCGCTCTATTGCTTGTTTTAATAATTTGTTTCTCCTTTCTGAATATTAATGAATATTGAATATTAAGTAAGAGCGTCTCGTGATGTAAGAATCCCATACTAACCAATGATTAGTCGAAGCTTAAATATTATGCAGCGGTAATGGCATGTTAACACCTTAACTTTATTATCCGACTAAATTATAGAGGCGAAAGTGTAAGTGTAGGTGTGTGCTTGTGTGATTGTTACCTATTCACGGTCAAACGGTTGGGCCAATTTTGATCAAATTTGGCATAGAGATAATTAGCACACTTTTTATATTCCCGGTGTAGATAACAGAGTGGGGTGCAGTTAGTATGATATAAATAAGACAACGAGTTTAATATACATGTTTCACACACTTTTGTTGTCAGATATACATTGCTTACGTTGGCTAATTGTTCATTGGAAAATACATGTAGTAATAAACTAGTGGCAAGATGAAAAAAAATTGATTGCTATGCTAATTGGACAGAAGAAACTATTTCTAAAGTATTATTAAAATATTTAATGTACTTTGGCTGTGATCTAAAATCTAATTCAGATAAGCAAATAAAATATTTAAAAAAATTGAAGTTTTTCTAGGACCGCCTATCTCTCCGCTTCTGAACTCACATCGGTATGACAAATCGAACTTCTTCCACACCACGAATATCCTCTCCACCCGGCTGGAAACCACACTCGCCGGACTGAGCTGAAACAAAGACCTAACGCAGCTCTTCAATTTGGTTTTAGATCATAATGCTAGTAAATTAATTAAGATTCCGTATCTTAAAGGTAAAAATGGGACCCTATTATTAAGCCCCCGCTGTCTATTTGTCTGTCTCCAGGCTGTATCTCGCAAGCTGTAATAGGTAGAAAACTGAAACTTGAAACAATGCATTTCCTGTTCCGCTATAAAATTAAATATTAGATATAAAAAATATATTTGTATAAAGGGTGGCAAACGTATTTTTTTCGTATTTTTTTGCTATATCAATAACGGTTGCTGTTAGACACTTAAAATTTTCACAGAATATATAATTGTATATTACATATCAAATTAAATTGTAAGATTTAAGTAAAATAAATATTTGAGGGGCTCCTATACAGCAAACTTAATTTTTAAGTAATTTTTTACTCAATCTTTATAACGATATTTGATAGACCTTCTATACATTGACACAATATTGAATAATGTATTAAATTAAAAAATAAGTTACTAAATAATATTTATTCCCTTACAACAATGTTACGGAACCCTTCATGCGCGAGCCTAACTCGCCTCTTTTTTTTCGACAGTGAATTTCTTCATTGTTCAATAGGTTTATTGAAAATATGCTCAAAATATTCAAAATTTAAGCTGTCACTACAGTCTACTTATTTTTTCATAACAGCTAGGCATTTGACCAACTGGATCATAAATAGGCTGCCGGACCACACAATTAGGTGCTTGACGACTTATGTTTCATCTTGAGAGGGTGGTTGCTAGTAGGGCGAGCACCAGTAAAAACGCAACCACATTGTAATTGTTTCCTCTCAGTGTTTTGCTTCATCGAAACCGCAAACTTATTAGCCAGAACCGAACCCACGACCTTCGGGTTGTGAAGCAGCCGTAAGTCCCACTGAGCTGTCATCGCATTAAAACAAGCGCCCACCGGTGTTTGTTATGATATTGTGGTGGACGTGTGGCGCCACGCAGTCCCACAGTAGGAGGACCGACATCGCACCGTCTGCTCACGACCGTCAAACACATTTGTATTCAACCTTTGTGTCTCACACTACACAATCTCATTGAATAAAAGTATTACAACGGGAGTGGAGTCAATGAATTATGTATTAAATTTTTAATTGAGCGTTAAGAGCGTCATGTTGTCTGTCAATCGGTAATTGCTTATTCATTCGGGGTTCGAGATCGTGACACAAGTGTCTTGCTGTCAACTCGGCGCACAGAATATGTAAAATACGTTAATTTTAACACAATTTTAATACTAAAATGGGAAGTTTTAATTTATTTTTCTCCGTGTTATTTTGAAACGGATTAAACTTGTAGGTGTGGTTGGCGTCGGCCTCCCGGCTTCTGCGAAAATTCACACTTTCTGATGAAAGTTTTAACACAATTACCCGGCTGGCGACCATTCCCCGGCCCTCGACGACTCGCCAAAGGAAAAAACTTGGCAAAGTACAAACTAGCCAACACAGTCCAATTTAGCGGCGTCCGTATAAAGTTTAATGTACCCAATCTGAAAAGTCCCCGTAACCCCGCATTTTAACTAGGCATGTGTAATTTTGCTTGTTTCGGGTTACGCTCGCTTAATGTTGATTTTATTTAAAGCTTATTTCCATTTTCATAATTGAGGAAATAAAGTATCGCCGCCTCATTAATCTTCGCAATCAATTTGGAACCGTATCGCCTGAAATGCTTTAGCGGCCGTTTTAATTGATAGAATTTATCAGCAACATTAAACTCGATTTTAAACGGAGTAGCGCCGCCGATCAGTGTCGCCAACTCGAACATTTCACGTTCGTCCCTCATGAAAGTCAAACTGTACGGGTACTAGCGGTTCTCAGGAGACCTGATAAATATTGATAGGTGAATTCGGGGACGGCTGTGAGCTGGCAAACGTCTGAATTAGCTCAAACTTGCTCCTTTGACCGGAGCCCACAGTCACAGTGTTTGTCAGGTGTAGCTCTGTTTTGTGAGGTCTGTTGAACCGGCGTCTGTATGCACGTGAACTGGATTGCCGTTAGCGATGCCCAGAAACCTGACCCGTTTGCGTTAGATCATCGCACTACGTAGCATACAGATTAGCTAGAGGATACATTTGCTAAACTTATAAACATTTATACTTTTGTGACAGTTCTAATCTTTTAAAGCAAGTTAAAACGCGTATTATTGTTAAGATACAGACTAGTAGTAGGTACCCTGATTGTGTTTGTCACACTCAAAGTGTAGACACAACATAAGTTTAAAATTGAGTTCTAGGTCCTGTACACATCTAACAAGACGTGCAATTTAAAAGCGAATCCAGCTTCGCAAACAGCAAGTTCTCGATTAAGTTTGTTAACTAGGAGAGAGTGTTAAACGTGACTGTTTTATTTGAGTCGCGTGCTGCTCTTGATCTGATCAAAACTTGGCAAATTTGTTTACATACATCACGCGGTCCGGACGTATTACAATATTCGCGGCACGTAAACAGTGCGCGCGACGACACGCCAGCGAAGCCACAACACCTCTTTGATGTCCTCATACACTGGCGCTAATAAAACTCCGCTGACATTGTACGAGACATGTTTGTCATATAAACGAAATTTGATTTTCGCCGTGATTCCGTATTCCAAACTCAATTTCGCAGCATCTTTGTTTGTAGCACATGCGAAACTATTTCCGTTATCCTTCTTGGGAGTTTGGGACCGGCGAGTCATACCCACGAGTGACTTTTCTGGGTCGCGTCATGACACGCCGTCAGAATCATGCTCTCTTATTTTATGTGATACGATTACATAAAAAATGTAAGTGTTTGCTTCCGAAATGTTTTCTTTTTGTGTGGAAAAGATGATATTTTATTAACAACTTGTCTTGAAGACTTTGTTTTTTTTTATTTTCTGCTCGAATCTTACGAAAACTAAGAGTGGTTATAAATAAAACAATCAAAATATATTTTCGTTAATTTTCCTCAAGTAATGTTTTTGTGCAGAGTTCTTATCGATTGGTAGCTAATAAGTTTTGCTGAGTTTTCTTCACCACCTGAAGAAGAGAAAATATAAATTTAGTTTCAATTTCAGCTGGTTCTGTGTTGAAATTCCGTACCTGCCCGCTAGGTGGCGCAGCTGTCTCGGTGGGGCGGCGACAAGACGCCGGCCATCTGTATAAATTAGCTCCGGAACAATGCCGCTAGAGCGTCGCGGAGACAACACCGCATTCTTGTGTTACCGGCCTTTTGTTATTGTAACAGGTCTCTGCTCAGATCTGCAAAGGGGTGTTAGTTCTTTAGATTGACTCACTATTCAACTAGTGACATTTTTATTTCTAGGTATGCTTGAAGTAAGCAATAAGCAAACCCGTATCCTCGCTGCTCAATTTTGGTTACAAATTAATTAAAAAAAAAATAGTAATGAGGCTGGCATACATATACTATGGGTGCATCATGGTCATATATGGAAGTCGTTATTCTTGCCTAAAAAAACTTATTTTACGATTGCTTTTATCCTCTATCTACAAGGCATTACAAACAGAACATGCCAGTTAACTAAACTTTTCAGCTAAATTGTTAAAGATGTTTACAAACTCCATGTGAAAACTTTACAGGACGTTCGACTCTGTTAAGGAATGCATTCACAGGTGTACGGTAAGCGACGCAAGTTGCGCAGTGGTTTCTGTGAGATGTGCTGGAAGTTGTGCGCAAGTTTATCTCAGAACTGTACTGTGACTAGCCCGGCGTTGACCAGTTTACCGAAATGTTACGAGAACGTCCCTCTACGTACAACCCACCCCACTTCCCGGGAAATTTAAATAACAGTTGTTAAGCTTAAGTGTTGCTATTGGTAAAACTTGGCACGTGAGCGGTGTGTAATATCAAGCGTTTGTACTTATTAAGTAATACTTACGTAGTGTACAAATTTGGTGTGGGTTTACAAGTCTGTTTTTTTCCCAAAAACTTGAAACCAAAATATGGGCTGGGGAAATGGCAGCAGCAAATACAGTGAGAAGATGCTGTATGTACTGTGCATTTACTTTATTATTACTTGCTAAACATTAAAAAAAACTGAGCCATAATGTGATTTGATAACTTTTAGCATATGAACATTGAAATGTATCATGCAGCAGTATCACTATTGAACTGGAGATGACATCGGTAGAGCAAAACCAGTTACAAAAAACTTGTACACATTTCCCACGTTAAAATAATAGCGACGTCAGTCACAAACAATGTAATAGCCGAGTAGCAGAAAACGTCCTTTAAACACACGACTTCCTTTCAATTAATCTCGCGGCAATCAAGTATAAACATGATTAGCATGCACATCGCATCGGTACCCTCACTCGTTACAAACATCTTCAGTCTGCACACGCAACTAGTTGTTCACCTGATGGAGGGTTAGGAATGTGGCTCTAGACGATTACTCATCTAACTGCTGTTTAGAGGTTGCAGTTTACTTTTATTCACTAACTCACAAGTTCTTGTTGTTTGTATGTGACGAAGCAGAGTATGATATATTTTGTAGCCATTAATATTAGGTGTATTTAAAATAAAACAACCTTAGTTTTAAAAGCGATTGATGTTCTGTTTTGAACCAACGTTTACTTGCGTTGATGTTTTTCTTTACACAAGATGGAAATGGATAATCACACTGCTTAATTTTGCTGACTATATTAAAATTGAAAAAACAATAATTTATAAATTAACGAAAGCAAAAGTTCAGAATTAAGCTGCGTGCGGTCTATTTCATATTAATTGAATATCAAAGAAATTATGGCATATCAATTGTGTTATTTTTTCAGACGTTACCCTGGCGCATAGTCTAGTATTATTAGATACTTAATGGTAGTATATACATACTATTTTTGTTATGGAATATAAACTTCTGTCTACCTTCTACTTAAAGCTAACGGTTTATGTTAGTTATGAAGCGAGCTGAACAGTGCACACGGTGAGGTTTCAATTGCAGGAACCTATGCCGATAGTTGTTAATTGTTTGAATTTCACAGAGACTCGCCAACTTTAGCGGTTGTGCCTCTATAAGCGAGCGTTAATCGGAGTTCCTAGTAATAAATAGTGTCGTTGATCGTTAAGTAACCAACCATTAAAATAATACAGTTAATACTTTTATAGATGACATGTAATTAATACTTATAATAGTGTGAATGACTTTTCAGCAGTCATTTATCATACTAACTATTGTTCCGTTTAAGTTTTGTAAGAAAAAAATATTTCGTAAGTTGCCATATTAATTGTTTTTTTTTTTACGAAAATATACAGCAGAAAAATTGATTAAAATAACATTTTTTTTAGGAATTAATAATGAATTGTACATTATGTCAAAATCAACGAAAACGTCAATCATTGAAAATAATATTTGACACATTAAATCATACTTAGCTATTTGGAGTTGACATCGTTTAATCCCAGATGTGCTAAGGGATAATTGAAACAAACACTCGTTTATTCACACCTTGTTGCTCGACGGTGGATTTCACGCGTTTTAGCGAGATGCAACCGATGCTGGAACAACTGGATACTTGTTAATTGGATAATGGTGCATACATTCTTTTGTTTCATATTATTATTAATACATCTTAAAGTCTATTTGTCTTTACAATACATTGAATGGCGAGCAGAGCCATTATTGCGAATGTATTAACATTTTCCATATAATTTTTTGTTTTTTTTTTTTTGTTCCATATAATTTACTGTTTTTATGTAGATCATAGTTGAAAAAATAAACTTTGAAAGATAATGTTTTATATGTTTATTTCTGAGAAGCGTTTCAAAAGCACAAGTAGTTAAACTAAAAGCGTTCTTTATTACTTTTATATTAAGTAACCATTACAAAGTTAAAAGTAATTCTAAGATACGGGTTTTGGAGTAATCTGGCCTAATATTATTGATGGCCGATCGCATTCGATCCGGACAAGTGTTAGCAAACATTATATGTTTTTATAACCGAACATTTATCACTCCGAAGTTTTTGGTGTGGACATTAAACGCCCATCGGACTGGTTTGTCTTGTGATAAGTACCTAATTAAAATGTTCATTTCTTTTATGATGCTCGGTATCGTTATAAAACGGTGATGCCTTTAATGCTGCCACAAGATTAGCTCATGATTAGGGTGTAAAATGTTTACGGCCGATGAAAATACTGTTAGATATCTGATGAGTTTTTTTATAATCCTTGCGATAAAATTAATTGAATAGAGCTAATTGCTTGCCTAGGTTAAGAATTTAAAGCGGGTCTCTGTTTAGGTTTGTAGTTTTAAATAATTCAATTTAAATTAAGAACTTTTCACTCATATCAATTCATATGAATATTTCATGTTTTTGCACTTTATTGAATACTATATATACTGTTTCTAAAAATGGTCTGAAATATTTGTAATTGCCAGTAATAAAAACGTTTGAAGGCAACCAGCCAATAGCCTAATAAATTCAACCTTAACCGTTTATCGCTCAATAAATAGCAGTAATACATCAGTTGCCCAATACCTAATAAACTCACGACTGCACTAAAGTTGGACCTACTGAAATAAATATGCCTTGATTTTTTATTTAAGTAATTGAACACAATTTTTTTAATTCGGAATAAAAAAACTATACTAACAAGAGTCGGCGGCCACCATGTTTTTTGGTGTTAAATTTACAAGCACCGTTAATAGTACGCATATGTTACTAAAATGAATCACTCTATATTTATGTTAGAAGTTATTGTACAGACATACACTATTACATTCACTAAATAATTTGATAGTTGCACTATATCTGGAAGAATCTGAACTATATACTGCGGTATGTATATTATGTTAGTACATAGTCACGATGAAATTTAATCGCAATTTAAAGCAGCGACTCCAAGAGAAATGTTCAGAAGATTTTATGCGACAGAATCGAAATTCTTGGGGGTCTTGGCTTCAATCTACTTTTTCATTAAATGTAACCACAGAGATAATACCCGTCAGTGTGGGACACTCAACACTAAATTAACGAGTTTTACAGCTTCGAGACTTTAAACCGTTCGCATAAAATTGTCGCAAGCGAAATGAGAATGTGCCATTTAATTAGGCGGGATCGCCGTTCGCCATATCCAAAGGAAAATGTTGAAAGTTTGTGTCAGTATCACAAGTTTAGGGTGAGAAATAACTTTTGGACTTTACGATTATAAACTTTTTTACACTTAGCATTATAATAAGCTTCATCCTATATACGTATATTTTGAGTGTAATTTAGAATGTTGTTTACTTATGTTGAATAAATACAAAAATACCGTTAGGCGCAGGCTCTAAGAAACTACAACGATATGAGTTGCTACTTTTTAGGATAGCCCTTTATCCAGATTTTGTAGTTGACTGGAAAATTATGTAGAAACTCGAAATGTACACAGCATAAGCAAAGCCTGGTTTTACTGATATTTATTTATCTAAGTATCAAATACGTTAGCTTATCGTGATGTTGATAATGGTATTGATATTTCTTTCTCAAGAGTTAAAGTCAATATTAAGTACGAGTAAATTGTATAATTTATTTAACTTTAGTAAAATACGATGTATGAGTTGCACTGGTTTATTATCTCAGCTAGATGCTCCCCGTGACCCCACCACACCCTCGCTCCCCGGTCGCGCCAGCATTTGTTCCTAAACTACCCGCAAAGGATTTTAACGAGATTACTCGAAACGTTTTATAGGTCATCTCGTGAGATTTATTTAACTGTGATTTGTAAGGCATTTTTCATTTGCGAAGATTAAAAGAAATTCAGTCATTAAAAGTAATGGTACTCTCAGTTTATAACTCTCGTGATTTATTTCAAGATTTTGCGAGTTTAAGGTTTGGCACGAATTTAATGGTAACATTTAATTTTTATTTCATTTTGATTCATTATAAAATTAAATTTCAACATATCCGCCCCACTGCTTATCTACAAACAAGGTAAGATTATTGTCCACATATTTTAGAAATAAAACTTACATATCTTCTATATTATGGTTCAGGGTATCTTAACTCATGTTGTTATAGTCCCTCACGGGAGCCACTACAAGCTAAGAGCGCGAAACTGAACATCAAAGGCCGCGTAAAACGCACTTAATTCCATAAAGTTCCATAACAGAGGCGTCGGTTACGAAGCGGCCAGCACTACAAGAGCCCTTAATATTCACTTTTTCAACCCCGCATTCTCTGATCTTAGTACAGCCTAACTAAAAGGGGAGGCCTCAGCAAGGTACACATGACCGACGAAACTGCACGCGTATCGACGCTCTACCCATCTAAATGGAGAGGCTCCAAACTACCCGCAGCCATTGTAAACAAGCAGCGTTCTCTATTCAAACTATCGTAACACCCTCTATTCGCCGTTCCGAACCATATTGATGGTCCCGGGAAAGGTCTTACCGTTCGTCTGATCGTTGAGAAAACTTTTATCGACTCGCACAGATTTTCATGTGAGCTATGAGAACGCAGCTTCACGAATCCATCCAATTTACGAGTACCTCTCCACATATACTAAACTAGCTGACCCGGCAAACGTTGTTTTGCCTCACTTAGGGGTATGAAAAATAGATAGTGTAGAGTCTTACATGACACGTTCGTAGATTTACCATAGCAGCGCCATCTATTGATTACTTACTCAACCCAGTCGAAAGGTGTCGACATCTGTTAGAATCATTTGGAGTTAACAGATAATATTGTGACTGTCAAATAATAACAGACAATAATTAGCAATAAATTAAAATTGCGACTATAATTTGAGATTTAAACTATCCTATCTCTCAAGTTGGATCGAACTGCACATGGTGTGCGAATTTTATTATAATCGGTTAAGTGGTTTAGGAGTCCATAGAGGACAAACATTGTGACACGAGATTTATATATATTAAGATTACCCATATTCGTTTTTATGGATAAGCAAAATACTACTGTTTCAAATTCAGGAAAGGATAAACGACTTATGTTTCTAACATGAATGAAGGTCCCTTTTTAAATTAAACTCAATGAATATGCAAAGCTCTAGGTAAGTGTAAGGTTTTGCCGCAATGTATTGCGTCAGTTTAAAAGTTTTTTTTGGCGAAAATTAAATTTTAAACTAAGTCAGTTAACGTCGAAATAGCTTTAAAAAAGGGCAGAGCGGTAAAAATGTATTTATCTAATTTGTAGCACTGTGCTTCGTCTTGCCGGAAAGTCATCTTTATTTGGGCACGGAAAGAGTGCTGCTGAAATGCTTATTTCTGTGACAATAATGAGACAGCTAACGCGATGCAGCGAAGTAGCGCTATGCAGCACTTTAAGACTTTGCTATGCATCATCCTAAATGTCGTTGTGATATACGTTTACGTACTGAAAATATATACGTCTTCTTCATATTTTTGCTAGCTAGTGAATGTATTTTAAATATTTTCTTTACAACTTTGTATTTAGTCAGATTTACGAGGGTAACTTAGCGTACAAGATGCGGCTATCTGAGCGCATGGATCCCCTGTGACCGAGGCGTGTCTTGTTGCTGTAGGAGTTCGCGCAATTTTTACCGTATAATAATAAAAATGTTGTAAATAATGCAAGTGAAGCGAGCGACGGCGCGGCGCGGCGGGTCACGAAGCGCCGCGAGCGCGTACCGTCATCGCGACTTGCGAATTTACGACTCCACCAACAAATACCACGTGACCGAGATACCCTGTGCACCGCCAGTTGATTCTTTAAATTACTTACACGTCCTCACTTTTTTGCACCTACCAAAGCGACGTATCTGATATTACTGGGATTTTTTCATATAAGATTTTTTTTGCTTGAGGAAAATCTTTTTTTATCCTACATGCAATACCCATATATAAATAGTAAGGACCAGAAAAATTAGGCTATAAAATGTAACTATTCCTACTTCCCCGTTATCGTTTACACCAGTTCCGCATAAGCGTAAACAAGTCGCATAATAAACGTATCATTAAACGAAAAGGTCAACAGTTATCGCTCCAGTTTTTATAAGACTGCAATTTCGTCGAAATCAAGCACACGTCCGAGCAATTTGAGAGGAGGACCTGAATATTATTATCGCGGTCCGTGGCCTCATTGGCTTTGAGTGTGCCCGGAAGTTACGAGAAAAATCTCCTCTGAGATATTCTAGAGAACTACGAGTACCTGCTATATTTTCTGGATAAAAATAATAAATTCTGCAAAACAAGAACCATTGCCAATGTTTGAATTTTTCTGTTATAATTTTCTATTTGATATTATGGCTGAAAATGATAAATATTTTTTTTCCTATAACCATAATTTACACCTTCACAACGCTAAAGCCTCAATAAAGGGGTTAGACATAACAGCCGCAGTTTTGGCAAATTCCTGTTTAATTCAAAGGCAATATGGCGAACCAACTTAATTTTCGGGCTCACCGCAGTTTCCTTTGTATGTAACCTCGATGGATTAACGAACTTCTGCTTCGCTGGCAGAGAAGCCAAAGCTGATAAACATATTAATGTGAATGTTTGACAATTAGCCATCCCCAACTTCAGAGTTTGTTAAACCAATCTAAAGTTCTGTGTTTATTTGATGAAATTTATTTTAAAGGCCTTAGAGGATTACCGAATTTTATCTAAAATAAGCTTTAAAGAATGCTGAAGCTAATCAGAGAAGACTCGCAACTATAAAGATATCAAGCTCAGTATAGCTCAGTCCGCGAGCGAGGCGTCAGATCGTCTAGGCGTCACGGAAACTCTCTTGACCCGTCTAAGCCTGATTAATAGCCCAACCCTAAACCCGCCTGTGGTATCGTGCTGTATTTTTTTTTCAAGGGACAATCTTCAATTTGAATTTTTCAAAACACGATAGCCCACTTAGCGGTGGCGTGTCCCTGCGGCCGTGAGTTAGCGCCGCTCGATACGCCTGCCATATTGGTTCGTTCTTTTTGGTCGCGATTTACTGACGGTGCGCCGGCCGGGGGCTCGCGGGCCCGCCGACACCGGCCGCTCTCGAAAGATGGACGCACATTTATTTGCCGGTGCTTGCGTTCGGGAGCGTGCCCATTGCGCCCGATATTTATGTAACCCACTGTCCTGCAAGCGGGATATTGCAAAACAATACCCGAATTCATTTCAAGCCAACGCCTACAATATTACTTTTTATTTCGACATCGACATCTTTTATTTAGACGAATCCGGTCAGTTTGAGCTTATGTTTACAAGAAGATGATATTAAACGAATCAAATAAATACATACATACATATTAGGACACATATCACACACGGCAGGTTAGCCCCATACTTAACCATTTCTAGTTTGTATTATGGATGCCTTATTTATATCTTTATATCCTATTATATTATATTTATATCTACATATTTAACACGCAAACCGACAGTCAACAAATTTAGTTCATCACAAAGATGTTGGCCGCGCCGGGAATCGAACGCGGAACCCTCTGGTTGGCAGTCCGGCATGGTTACCGTTAATAATAAATAAATATAAATAAATAATAAATAAATATTAGGACACTTTCACACACGGCTGGTTAGCCCCATACTGAACCATACGTACGTTACGCCAACGAGGTCGTCTAGTCCTTTTATCTTACTACTAAGAATATTCGTGAGGATGGATGTATGTTTGAATGTATGTTTGTGACTCTTTCACGCTCTAATTAGGATGCAAAAGAAATACGTTCAGCTTAGATCCTGAATCCTAATATTTATCCCGGATTAACTCAGGAAACACCGCGGGGAGCTGCGTAACCTCTGACCGTTCGCCTCTTCCATCTTGTGGCTAATCAATATTGACCGGACAGCTCACAAGATACAAACATACAACATCTCATAAGTAACAACTAAAGAAAAAAAACTTTAGATAACGGCACGTACATAAAATATGTTTTAAGTTATGAGATGCCATGTATGCTCATTTTATTTAAAGTAATTGAGTGAAGATAAGAAACATATCTCTGGTGATAACACTCAAAAAGAATTGCATGTGAGATGTTCAAGTTAATTCACAAACCATGTTCGGTCGTATTACGTCCGACTAAATTTAAAACTTAGTTGGTATGAGAAAGTGCAGTCTTTGTTTTTGCACTTTCCGCAGGGAAGTTTCGACCTTGTGGGGTGTTCAGATTTCTAGATTAGTTCACTTTGTAGTCGGGTGTAGAACAGAAAGTTTTTTCCTTTGTGATAATCGAATTCTCATCGCAAAGACTGGTTTTGTTTTTTAAAGACGTGCCAAACTCTTGATACTTTGACTTGTGTATGTTGTTTGGTTAAAATTCTGTCAGGTAGATTTATATTTTACTATTTAGCTTGTAACATAATGCTTTGAAATTTTTGTACTAACTCGTATGAGCTCTTTTCTCGTTTTCCCTTATCTTTTGTTTTCCCTGACATCGATAGAGAAGACTTTGAGCCAGACAACAAACAATTTCGTTTAGCCTTTGACTGTTAGTTCGCTTTTGTCTCAAATACTACCTTTGTGTTTAAGTTGATAGTAAAGCAGCATACACGTTCACAGTACTAGGATGAAAGTACAACGAGCTCGGGGCAGTTTGTTTTACAGTTTAACAATGTTTCCTTTTCGATCAGCAGGTATATACGGCAAGTGCTTTGTGCCGTTGTACTCTCAAAACTTGTACTACAATTTTTATTGGATTTTCTTTTATACTATAGAGATATTAGCTTTTATACCAAAGCCGCGGTGCGAATAAAATAGTATAGGTATGTAATACATTTGAATTTGGAATCACCATACTTTCATGGTAAGCTTCACTTTAGAGAAGGTAGGAAACGTATACGCGTACGGTGAGCAATTATTGCTGGCACCAGTCTTTCGTGCCGCGTTCCCGTCCATGTATTTCCCGACTCGTACAGCCTCCAGTTCCAATTACTCTTCGGAATCGGTGTCCACTGTAATTGGATTGGGCTGGCAACCGGACTTGTTGGCATTTTAATTGTGCTATTGTGACGACGGACACCGCTCACTGTCCGCTGCGACACCGTCCGCGATAGACAAACTACTTTTTACATACCGTTCCCTCATCGGGGTCAACACGGCACATCAAACGTTCTCACATTTTAAACTGGTCACCATCCAGCACATATCATCGGCAGATGAGGCATCCAATAAAGGACGGCGCTTCTATTTTTACACCAGATTACAAAGTTTCCCACGATAACAGAGGGACGAATATGCGAGAATAGCGCAGCGCCGATGGAGCGTCAAAATATTTCCACAAAGGAAACGGGCGCGTTGTTTTAGGAAATCAAGACATTAATGGAATGACTGACACGTATTGTTGATTTGTGTTCCAGGGACCGTGGCCTGGCGTAAAAACAAACGAATTAGAAAATTCTCATTTCAATACGTGACTTATATGTTTAAAATAAATGATGTGTTTAATATTCTCTAAAAACAATTCAGTAGATCTAGATTTTTTTTTTATTTATAAACTAAGCAGGAAAATGTATTAAGAATTTTTATTCATTCATTATTATATCAGGTTTGAATCGTTATTCCGACACCATTCTCCTTTTAGTATTTTTATCCGTTTTGTGTGAGCCTTATTATTCGCTTCGAAACCATTGTCGGCGCGACGTGGTCGCATCGGAATATTTTATACAAATTTTAGAAACAAGAACAAGGTTCGAGTGACAGGTACATTCATTTGTGTTGCTTATTTTGTTTTAGTTCCATCGGTTACTGATCGCGGAACGTAGTGACGTGCTTACGTGATAAATAAAACATTTAAATATAATGTATATTTAACAAATAGTTCGTTGTTGTCTCCCGAATTAAAAGTGTGGTCGGTGCCGTATCGAAGTTTTGAAATATGTTTTTTTTTTTCAATTGAAATAGCAAACTCTTTTGTAATCATTACCTTGAATTTCACGCGATCTTTGGTTGCCTACAAATCATACTTTATTTTGCCACTATTTTGCACGTGTTGTTATCAATATAGCACTCGAGCTGAAGCCGAGTTTCAATTACGTGCATATGAGTAAAAAGGAATAATAGTTATAGAATGTAGCTGCTACCTAAATCTTAGCCTGTTCTATAAAACGTAAGGCATAACAGACTATGTTAGTTAATAATAATATAATTCCTTAACACGGTTCTGTCGCGCCTTTCTTTTTATTTATTCGTTTTATTTCATCAAATACTTTTCGGCTCCTAACTCAGTTTTAAATTTGAATTCTTTCGTCGTATTCTGCGAAAAGGTATTCGATGGTCGGCCTTTGTATCACTTTTTGTGCTATTCCTTACTTTGTTTAGATTCGGACATTGGCAACAATATTTATTGCTTTTTCGAGTTAGCTTAATGACACATTTCATTTAAAAATCTATTTATATTTGATGATAAATAGTGTAAAATTAAAGCGTTAATTAATTTATTTGTTCATCTGCTATAGTATAACTATTTTAATAATGAGTTTATTAACAAGGCAAATGTGAGGCAATTATTATTTCGATATATTTTGAAAAGAGTAAGTTTTATTAAAATTTGATGTATTTAATTTATTAATCACAATAATATACCGACTATTTAAAAAGTAATCAATTTGGATTAGCTTTAAATATAAACTGAAGCTAGTCCACATGTTCTGCCCACTACCAAAACACAGGGCGCCCAATTCACCAGCGCTAGTAAAATTTTACTTGCAAAAATATCGCCCGAACAGGGACTTGAACCCTGGACCCTTGGATTAAAAGTCCAATGCTCTACCGACTGAGCTATCCGGGCTGTATTTGGCAATTCGAAAAATATGAAACGTTTATTTATGTGTAATCAATGTATGTAACGCAACTTCATAAAAACAGTTGACATAAAAAACAAACCAGTATGGTTTGTTTTATAAAGTCTACTCGTATGTAAAACAACGGTTTCTTCTATATGCAAATAATTTAATAGATCTGAAATCATTCGAACTGTTATGTACGTTTGTGGATTGATTTTTAACCGAATTCGAAAAAAAGAAAGAGTTTTATTTATGTTTTTTTTTTCTTAAAGGTCCCGGAAATGTTAAGAAAATATAATGATATTTCCTCTAACTGATCCCCTTCCTCTTACCAACAAGCGATCCGTGACACTCCTAACTGTATTGAAGTGAAACAAGAAATAACCGTTACCGTTTATTTGCACGAAAAAACTTTCTAAATCACACCGCAGGGAAATAATTTGGTTTGTTGTCTAACTTTAGCGGTAGATATTTCTTTTTTACGAAAATTGCAAACGACTGCTCTAACTTTCTTACGAGGTAAACTGTGCTGCACTTTCACTAATTATAGTTAATCTGCTATGAACTCGTTTACTTGTAATGGCTAATTGATTTTCTTCTGAAGAAAATTAATTAAATGATGCAAAAACAGTTTTTTTCTCACCCAGTTTGATCGACTTAGCGATTGAATAAATATATTTTAATACAGACTAGTAATCAATTTATTAACAAAACAAAGTAATTATAAAGATATTTCTAAATATAAATAATAAAAAAAACTAATTTTGTATCGTCGCATGAAAAGAAATTTGATCATAAATTGACTTATTTTTCTCATTTATTTTTTTACAAAGTACAGTCCTTTGACCAGCATTGCTCGTAACAACACGAGTTAGCGAAACTCTGGCTTAAGATGGTGCATGCCTAGTCTAGAATTACTAACTGTTAACAGAGGCTGCTGGAAACGAATTGATGATCGAATCCATGAACTGCGGATCATAAAGTTGAGCTTTCATCGCTTCACATTACCTGTTTCGCCTTTCATTTTTAGATGTTTTGTGCAGGATTTTTTTAACATTTCTCTTACATTGATGTAATAAAATGTGTTTTTAATTTTATGTGACGTATTTCCGCGTAGAAAACGGTCACACTTACTTATTATTAAAAGCGCGCGCGGATCTCGTCGACGACGGTCCGTGTAACACTCGCCCCTGAAGATGTGCTCGGAAAGCACCGAAACTGTTGGACTCATTCCAACTTTTTATAATAAGTAAGTGTGACCGTTTTCTACGCGGAAATATATAAAGATGCCTTACAGTTTACAATGTTTATGTGACGTGCTTTATTAGGATACATTTTCATTTGTGTATGAGTAGCTTATCATGTTATTCACACAAATAATTTGCCATTATCTTTTCATAGAACAGGGGTCTCGTAATTTTTTCGGTCGGGTCGGGTTATGTAATTTTTCCGTCAAATCGAATGAATTACATAGTTTTTATTTGCGTATGCTTAAATCGTCTCAGTCACAGTAATTGCAATGACACTAATCGTCTTACCGTCCTAAATATGTCTCTTGCATGTACATTGAATATTCAAGCCGTTATAAATACCCTCACCTACTTGTTAAAGTAATTTTGAAAGGTTTTTTGTCATTAATGTGTCCCGTGTCTTTTCTATTAAACGTGGAGGTAACCACCGAGTATATAAGGCTTATAGAGGAGAAAAATACGACTACACAAATGGTACAACTATAAGGTTTTCAGTGTGATTATGCGTTTTCTTCTTCATATGAGCTATGTGGTCAAGCTGTGGTGTCGAGAGTTTTCTGGTCTCTCGAAAACCTCTGACTTGACTTAACGACTGCTTATTCTTAAAGACGTACAGTCGGGAACTACAAATAGACGTGCCATTCGACCAACGGTAGCGCCCAGATGAAAATGTCACTTTTTAAATTCTTGTGTATGAGCATCCATCTTAAGACTGAATTCAGAAAATCTTAATCCTCCTTATCCTCCTTATTTTGACTATTTCATCAAACTTATAAAAGTGTGATGAAATAAGTAACTCGGCTTATTCATATCACTATTTATTGTAATTACAAAGTCAATTATTATTTATTATACTCTGATAAAAACAACTACATATTTTGTTTTGTTCTGTCAACTGATAATGTAATCGTTGGTGTCTCGCTCAGTAATAACCTCTGTGACTTGTATATCGTGACGTGTGACATTATAACGAACAAATTGTGCGACTTCAATTGAAAAAGATAATTGCTACGCGTTTGTGAAAGCTTTGACTCCATGGATACATTTGATACCAAATATAATGAGGCCTTCAAAGCGGTGAATATAATAACTCTCTCATTTATTTTTATGTGAAGAAATTCTATGCTATAAATAAAATTATTATAAAACACGTTTCTTGGGATATCACGGTTACGCAATACTCGTTGTCAAGCTACTAATCAAAATAAATATATTGTTTCATAATATCATTACGCTTGCTAAGTATTTGTAGTAATGCGTAACTCAACAATTATCTTCTAAAAGCCATCAGTACCGTAAAATTATATTACAATGCAAGCCTGTAGATGGACAGGTAATTGGATAGTTACTCTCATGTAAGGCCACTTCTTCCGAATCGAGTGGCGGTGTGCCATAAAAGTGCATCAGTTTCGTGCGTTCAATTAATTTAATCAAACGTATTGATTAAATGTCAGGTACCCAATTAAATTATCGCCTCTGCTGATCGAGATGCAATTCGAAAGCATTCTCACAGAGTAGGGAGGGGAAAATGAGGTTTTGTTGTGAGAATACGCTGAATTCTTTGGAGAGATTAGTTGTATACATACTATGTATCAATATTGTATCCTAAGACAATTTACTTTTTGACCTAAATATGCCGTATGATGCGAAAAACATGTTTTTCAAATATCTCGGGTCAAATTTAAGTGATTTTATGATGAAGTCTTTTAAATAAAAGAAGCCATACATCTAGTTTTATGTGCTATATAATTAACAAAGTTTACTCCGTATAATATTAGTGAGTATATTGTACGTAATAATAGTATATTTTTCCAAGTCCTTGAAAAATATGGTTTCCATGTAAATTATGTAAAGCCCACTAGGCAATACGGAATCGTTTGACGCCGGCGGCGGTGATACCATTCGCACTTTGCCATCGAATTTAACGAACCAAATTTCTCTTATAAGAATTATGATTGAACTGTTCAAATTACTGTTCAATGGTAACAAATGTGTTTTTTTTTTCAAAGTTTTCGAATGCCTGGCTAGAGGAGGCTCTATACCGGGATTTGTGGAGGGTGTTGGGGGAGACTTTTGCCCTGAAGAAGGACAGTATAGATTATAAAAAAAAATAGTAACTTTTTATTTTTTTTATTGATGAATAGGCTTACGTTTGACCGCAGCTTGCCTGATGTTAAGCTTAACTGTGGTCTAAGATGTAACACGCTTGCCTAGAAGGAACCTATTTACTCTTGTTTTGAAGACCCCCAAATTGTACTTAATTTAATTCTTTAGTTATTTTTTTATGGGTTTTGCTAGTATTGAGATAAAAGTACCTATAATAATGTAGCATGGTCATTTTTACTCAAATATCGTATACTCACTAACAAGAAGCTGGTTGCAACAAGCTTTATAATTCCGTGAAGGAATTTTGCATTTAAATAGCCGTTGCTTTTTAACGTACAGATGTTATTAACATTATTATAGGTGGCATTTCCAAGCAGCCATATTAGGAGCACCCAGTTTTTGCATCCAATACACATATCCTTATAGATAACACAAGTCGTCATTGTTTCTTAGGCTTACGAATCCCGCAATTTAACTCGTTAAAACTATTTTAATGCTGAAACCTCGTTCAAATAATGACTGTTATGATCTTATTAGGCATATTCGTGGTAACTCTTGTAAAACGTTTTTCATACCGTATTTTAAAAATGTAGTTCATAATAATAGCCTAGATTTAATTTACAGATAATTTAACACTCGTTGTACTATGATAAATGTTATTTTGAACAAAAAATAAATAAAATGAAATACATTTAAAAGTTAGTACAGCGATTCATAACTGAAGTCATCCATGTTTAAATAATTTACTTCAGGTATGAAAGGTTATATGACATGTCGTATTTACGTAATAATCATTGTAACGTATCATTAAATAGCTTTGTGGTACCTAATATATCTTATTTTCTTCACATACACCCTACGGAATGCGTATTGTATATTTATTTGTGCAAATCATAGGTTTAGTGTGTGAATACAGAATACCTATATAATCATACACTTAGAGAAGCGGAAAGAATGTCAATGTATTTATCATTACGAACAGCTTATAATATAGATGGGGAGAGCCCCACAATGGCATACCCTTTCATGGCACTGCCTTATGTCCGACTGCGTTATTTTCGTTTTAAATTTGACGGTGTGGATAATTTTTCCTTTTTCCGTTCCAGGTACACTAGGGTCATCCTCCATACTAGTTTCGTGTTTGGCAGCATTGAACAGGTATTATATATGTACATACATACATCTGAAAGAGAAAGCAGGACTTTATTGAACATATCTTAATACTTTTTCAAGTCATAATTTATGCTACTGAAGCTTGATACTTTTGACATTATAATAAGATAACAAAAAAGTCTTTTTGTAGTGCCTGTTGCTCGGCTAGCTAAAGTGATCAGACGCGATCACCGAGGTTAAGCAACGGTCGATGTGGACTATCTTTGGATGGGCGTCCATGCACAAGACTGTCTTTTAAAAAATTGGCATTTTCATTGGTCGGATGTCACGTTAAATTTTAGGTCCTGGCCTGCAGCTGGATTGAAAACTCTCGACGAAGTACAAAATAGACAAGCATATTTAAAATATACTAGTACATTCCATAGATCTCTTAAACAGTCAATAAACTCACATTGGGACCGTGAATCCCAAAATTATACACGTTATTGCCGGCATCTTCTTGTAGGCAACACGTTATACGAGTAAGTATAAAAAGTTATTTGTCATTGGTTTAATAAATACGGCTTACGTTAAAAATGTCGTCGACAATTTTGATGAGATTCCCCCTCACGCGTGTGAGTGTTTGACTTTATATCTGTCCCTTCCCTTTCATCTGAAATGAGAAGTTATTGCCGTAATGTCGTAATTTTCTAACATGAAAGTGCCGAAATTGTGAAACAGTGTACTTTGAATAAGCCCTTTAAAACTTTTCAAATACAAATCTGTGTTTATTAGAATTATCGCGAGTGTCCTGATTTATTATTAAGTTATTTTTTTTACCTATGTAATGTCTTTCATGTTTTTGTTTTAATGGATTAACTTGTAATTTCTTATTCTTCGTATGAGCTAAGTGGCCAAGATGGTGTCGAGAGTTTTTCAAGCCGCCCGAAGGCCTCTGACTGGGCTTAACGACTGCTTGTACTAAGACTAAAAACCGGGACCTAGAGTTTAGCGTATCTTCTGACCCACAGTAGGGCCCAGATAAAAATGCAATTTTTAAAACGAATGTCTTGTGCATGGTCACCCATCCAAATTCTGTCCGCATCGACCGTTGCTTAGCTTCGATGATTGCGTTAGATGTAGCTCGGCTAGCTAAAGTGTTTAGCAGCCGACTACAGGCGCTACATGTTAATGATAAAAATTTGAAGTTCTTTATACCTTCTTTTTTTTTTTTTTTTTTACGTGAGGAAATGCATTTACGCATCCCCACCACACCCGGGGAGGTGGGTGGGGTATGTCGGGCTCGATGTCAAAAGGACATCCCTACCGACTAAAACCTCACGATGACCTCCTCACCGGAAAGGGCGGGATGAGGTTCAGCTTCTCGCATTAACCCACCACCCCGCCCACCTCGGCTAGCCTGCGAGGCTCCTTCTCTGGGGATGAGTCCCCTTGCAGTGCACATGGTGCACCGCAACCACCTCGGGAACCATAAGTGCAATGGACGCCGGACAACCCCGGTCCGACGTCCCAGGTCCCCCGTGACGGGTCAGGTCTGTGGCCCCGTCACCTGCCACTACGGCCGCAGAGAATAGGGTAAGTGGTATTTTGTGGTACCACTCCCTTCTCCCTGCGGCCCCACCGCGTCCGCCATCAACGGTGGCGACCCCGTCGAGGCCGCGGCAGGTAGGAAGAGCGGCGCATCGTAATACCGACACTTCTCTCCTGCCGCGGCCCCACACCTTCGGCTGCGGTGGGTGTCTCCAAATCCACACCGCAGCCCTCCTCAGTTGCGAAACCCCCCCGGAGCGAGGTCCCGCAACCTACTGGTGCCACTCCATCTAGAACTTGCATGGGGGAGGACAAGTCTAGGGAGCGGCCCGCCTCAGGGACCCTCTTCGCTTCACCGTGGGTGACCAGGCCACGGTTACTGAGCCCCCCCGCCTCGACAATGCGGGGCCCCACGGGGGGGAAGTTCTTTATACCTAGTATCAATTATGCAAATACATAAACATTGTAAGAGTATATAGTACCTGTGTTATGAACATTATGTTTCTGACCATTGACTTATAAACATTTTAAAGGCTATGACTAATAATCGCAAAATGCTTGCGGAAACAGTAAAAAAGAGATACCGCGAACACTTTACGTCGCCAGTCACGCGGCAGATTGCTTTCGAGAGTGCCTACCATCATCCCGGGCCCTTTCTGAAAAGCATCTCGTTATCTCGATTTAACTGTCTTGACACATACAAATTTTATTTGCCTCTTTGCGTTGCAGGCTTTGTGAGCAAATTTTATTTTCGCGAAATTAGCCGTCTGAGGCTTATTGTAAGCGAAATCCAATTACGTCTGAACGCTTTAACGTTTTCGCGTTTGTGATCGAATTCTTTTCAATGTATGTCGCGTTATTCGCGCAGAATGGCGTATTTACATGTTTTGTTATTGGTTGCATTGAAAGCTCTGCTATTCGCCATTTTTAAAATGTAAAAGTCGCCTCTGCATTCTTTTCAGCGCGAGTTGTGAAGGCACGTGACCGTTAGAATTTTATTTAACTGTGAGCATTTTAACAATAGCCTTTTCAATACTACATATAATTATGAACTCGAAAGTTTTTTCTTCAACGAAAAACGATAAGCTTTTTGTGTAGGAACATAAACGCTTTAAAGTAAAAAGAAAATAAATGTTAGCGTTAAAGAACATTGCGTTTGATAATAACAGGATGTAAATCGTAAAATATCACCAGTGGAATTAAAACAGTCTTATCGCAAATAATGATTCTTATTAAATATGCATTCATAACACCGGAATGATTAACACTTGGCAAATTATTCTCGTTATCGGTGATGCGCGAGCGACGCATCTACTGCATTCGAGCTTGCACAGTGAAGTAAAGAGTCAGTTGTTAAAGTTTTACATCGATACAAATGGGTGACCACGCACGAGACTGTCGTTTGTTAAAGTTTCACATCATCAGTAATGGGTGACCATGCACAATTCTGTCGTTTTTAAGTGGTATTTTTATCAAGGCGCTACCGTGGATCGGATGACACGTTAAATTGTTAGTCCCGCTGTTAATCTTACTACAAGCGCTTGTTAAGTCAGAGGCCTTTGGGCGGCTTGATAACTCTCGACACCACAGCATGGCCACTTAGCTCATACGAAGAAGAAGAAGAAGATCAACACAATCTTGATTAGCTAGTTTACTGATAATGCCTCCCTGTAAGACCATGTACATGCTATACTTTGCCTCTACTATAATAATAGCTTTCCTTACTGGTAAATTGGATTGAAAGTGAAGGTAAATTGTGATCTGACCTATGACTTACTCAAAAAAAAACTCTCGATTTATGTACTGTTAACAATTATTTATTTCACAAAATTATAACTTGAGCGTTATATCATAATATATATTTTATACGTAGAAAACATCGACCTTTCGATTTTCGCAACGCTTCACTACATTGACTAATCTCGTTACTTGGTTGTAGAACTTCAGTCACTGTTATAATCTGATCAATACTGTACATTTATAAAATACCATTTTCAATTCCAGATCATTCAAAAATGAACTTTGTTATTCAGGTGCATGGTTCACATTACGCCGTGACGTTAGTAATGTCTTCGATTATACGATTACGGGATCGGACATCACTTGTCGGGCGACTCGAAACCGGCCTCCCCCGAGATAAAACAGCAGTGGTTGTGTCATTGCGTATTAAGATTGTTCTTCGGAGGGAGTAATTTAAATGGCATGAGTTTATGGTCTCTTTTATTTACCTACTACTTTGTGGTTAATTGTCCCGGCTAAGTGCGCCAGAGAATCTTTTAATGCGGCTATCAGAGGCTCTTATGTCAGCTCGCTTTTTATCTATCTCCATAGTACGAGTAAGCTCCTTACGATTGATGAACTTAAGATATTTAAGTCCTTGAAATAAGACAGTTGGTTTTACTCCCATGGTATTTAATTTTGCCATCATTATGTTAAAGGCCTTTAGTTTATCCAACATACTATTGATTTCTACGTTCTCGTCAATTCATTTAAAAACATACTATTAGGACTCGCTGCTTTATAATGATGTATGTAAAGTGTACATACAAGTTTTTAATTTTCTTATTTGAATTTTTATTTGTACTTTTCATTAAATTCATAGCTAAATTTAAATTCATAAAGCTGATATCATTAAAATCGTTCTGACGGAATCATTCGTTAGTATGTAATATTCGAGGACTAGCTTGGTAAAATTAAGTTTGTGCTGCGTGGACTGATTTTTTCTCTGTCTGTTTGTATTTTGTCTCAGGCTGTTTCAAACCCACCTTCAACATTGAGCAACGCGTCTTATGAAATTCGTGATATGACAGGTGGACCAACCAATGAGCGGCAAGTCCTGGGGTGCAATGCAAGGCTGGCGTATTTCCTGGAAGGACTCCAAATCCGATTTCAGATCTGACATAACCTGGAAGCTTAGCCAGTATTTAATGCATTGTCAATATTACCCGACTGGTAACCGAAGATATATTTTCCTCGTGTCGCTATTGTACAGATTCCGTGTGCAGTAACTCTGTAAAGTTTGTTTCACATAAAGAGGCGTAAACTTTGTATTCAGTACTTTTCAATCATTAGACATCGTCGTTAGCAGGGTTGTCGTTTGAATTGGCAGTGTAAACAGGCCACATATTATTTTAAAGACAAACATGGACACACTTAATGTAAATACATATAAAAATAGTTAGACTTCAGTGTGTCTAGGTTAAAAGATAAACTTTAGATTCAGTAAATTTGAAACGACAGTTGTTTTATTTAAATACGTGCTTTATTTGAACTTCAAACAAGCTTTTAACATTTAGCTTAAGTTTATTTATCGGTGAAACGCTTGCAAAATATATTCGGTAATTTCAAAGATTTTTAAAACAAATATTGGCAATTAGTACAAATGTTTTGGTATTGGTTCTGTAAATATTGTCGTTATTAATATTCATCTCTTTGAATGAATAAATCGATTTTAACCAACGTATTTTTAAAACTAAATACACCGTTGTTATTAGCCAGCAAATAATTGCTAAGGTACAACAGTGTGTACATTGCAGACACCATTATACATACATATATGTCGTGTGAATTTCGTTGTTCTCATGTTTTGTCATGATTTTTGTTAACAACTTTTAATGCCAGGCCAACTAACGTGTATGCTAATATTTTCTTATAACGAGGGAGTGACTGAAATAAAACACTGAATGCAAGATATCTAGTAAATACCGCTCAGTTACAAGGCGCGTAGAGTAATTTTCCCGTCAGTGAGTACTTTGTCATTATGCATCAGAATCGTGACGTGTCGAAACAACTTGCAATTATCATGTGTGTTAAAGGGATTCTTGACGTGCACAGAGAATGGTGTACAGTGGCTTTCATCAGCTATTTGAAACTAGAACAAGAGAGTATAGTAGATAGTGTTTACATGTGCCGGGTGTTATTAAGAATTTATATATCAATGTTGTTAGTTGAAATTGTCTTAGGGATAAAGGCGAGTAATGTACCGATTGTTTTTTTTAATGTACAAGTAAGGTAAGACATGTTGTACTATTAAAAAAAATGGCTTGCTTCGCTCGTTTGAGCGGCTCGATTCCAATTGCCGTTACACTCCAAGTTTTTTTTTTATAATTATTACGAAATTCGGGACGACACCGAAGTGTGCTTGTCGCCGTTAAATATTAGGTCCCAAATGTCATTCATTCAGTTCCAATTTCGTCGAAAATAAAAGAAGAAACAACAAAAGAATAACGGGCAACTACAGTTTGTAATTTTAGGGTCATTTATAAAAGGGAAATAATAATGGTTCCGAAAAACAAATTAATCTCCAGCGATCTGTGGCCGACTATTATTCTAATTAACCAGCGTTATAATGAATTACCGACGAAAAACCCAAAACATAAACGAATAAAAATGACAAATTTAATAACAAATAAGAACATGTTCAAATAACTATTTTTCCTAAAAGAAAATGGATCTTCGAATAACAAAACTAAACTTCCAAATAGAATACTGAACCTCCGACGAAATTACTAAGTAACCGACAACAGAGGTTTTGTCAAAATTATCATATCTTTAAAACTTGCATGAACTGTTTTAATTTCTATTGTTAGTTATCAAATTTATTTTTTTACTCGCAATAATGATGAAAATACCTCAACTGTTCGGCCCGTTCAGGTCGCGTTTGGCTGTTTTTGTTGCTATTAGTTAGGTTAGGTTAGTTTTTTTATTATTTTTATTTATTCTGCACACCATAGACACCTGGGTCCATGCCTTTTGTTATTATTTACATTAATTATTAACTTATTATTATTATTGCAAGTTAGGTTAGGTTAGGTTAGTAGAATAGTATTTTCAGTTGAATGTTGTTCTAACTTCTTAACGCCTGAAATAGGTAAGCATACCCGTGGTAAGTAAAATTCATGATATATGATGCAAGTAAAAGTTATTGTTACAAGTACATTTTTATATTTTTTATAAGTTTCTGTATAACCACTCAGAATAATATTTTCAGTATAATGTTACAGTTAAAATAGCACCACAGTCTATGAAATATGAAAGGTAATTTATGAATTAATAGTAGGCATTTAAAGATAAAAAATACAAAGCATAGTTTTCAGTAGAACGTTATTTATGCTGGTAGAGAAGTATTATCGCAATAAACAAACATGTTTATTTTTCGAAGATTTCAGTATCTCATTCGGTCGTTTCATCATTTTTATTCGGACAAAAGTAGTCGGAAAGATAGTATTTTAGGCAGTAGATTTAATATTTTGAGTAAGGACAATTCTTCTTTTTTTGTCGGAGCTTTTATTACTACCCTTTATAAAATTAGCAGAATACCTACTAATCATGCCAGTGTCGTGGTATATTTGATTCTCTTATTTGTAAATTTATGTTTCAGAACAGGTTAAATACTGTTTATTTATTTGTTCTGGTTTAATTTCAAACCGCAATACTTGAAATAATTTACGGTTATCAATGAGGACCGCGAAAATGCCGAAGATTCCGATAGGTTCGACTCGGTAGACGTCGCAATTCCCCAAGTTCACATTATTATAACGAGGCGGCGGCTTCGGTCGCCGCTCGCAAGGGATAGTGTACCTTCGACCCCTACAATAACCACCCTTTTGCCTTAATAACTGTGATCGAGGCATGCGATAACAAGCCGCCGATAGCTGCTGGACCCGTATTTTATTTATATATCAGCTTCGCCCCTTTTTCAATAACATTTTTCTCCAAGAAATTTTACTCTTTTATGGTATGGAGACTATGAGAGCTATGCTCTTTATTTACTCATGTAATTATCTGCCAATAAACCTGAATATTCATGGGACAAATTGGCAGTCAAGTGGCAGGTTCCCAACGCGCGCTATTGCAGCGGCTGTATTTGATCTCGTGCCAGATTGGCGTTGTTGACCCCGACGAAAAATAGACTGTTATAAGTTTGACGTGTGTGTATATGTGTATCTTATTCTGTATGTGTGTGTGTGTGTGTGTGTGTATTTTGTGTGTCTGTCTTTGACATCGTAGCTCTCGAAAGGATGAACCGATTTTAACTAACTCTACACATTTCAAATCCAAGATTGCATCAAAAACCTGTCAGGGTCTTTTGAAATGTTCATTTTAAACTACTGCTACTATATTTCTTACCTACTATATTGTGTAAGTAGTAATAGTTTTTTTAACATATTATTACAATTTTACTTATCTTTGTGTGAAAGCTAAACATTGTATGCAGCTAAAATTCAGAAATTAAACATTTTTTTCTCTGTAAAAGTCATAAAAGCACACCAACTTAGTCAGCACTCGTATATTTCTTTACTCTTACATTTTAATTGCGGGAGCTCTTGATGTAGCTTGCTGAAGTACAATACTCGGAATGTTTCCTGAATTCCCAAAAGCTTCTGTGATCGGTGAGCGTAGTTTAATTCGGCGCGCCGGCCGTCACCGTTTTGTGTAGATGCGGGCACGAGGGTCGTAGCTGTAGCTCCGTGTACTCCGCCCTCGCTTTAACTTTACCCGCCGCCCCTGTGTGTACGGAGCCAGCGACGGCTCGTCCGCGGGTTCATTAAGGAGCCAGTCGCGATGCCATTGTTAACGTTTTTAATTCAACGTGTCCAGTGCACGCGCCACCTTCCTCCTCTACCGAGGCTGCTAGAAAATTCCTCTGGAAAATTAACGCCACGCTTTTTAAAGCTCTTTTTCTCGTTTTGCGACAGGCGCTTCAATTTTATTTATTTCTCGCTTCGATCGCGACGCGACGTTTAGTTAACGGTTTTATTTAATATATTTTTTATCATTTTGTTAGAAACTTTTGTAATTTCCCTCGGTTGTTGTTTTAACTGGAGTTTCGTGTAAATCCAGAGCCGCGAAGTTTTCCGCTTCTGATTTATTATTATTGTTGTTGCGATCGCTATGAGTCCGTCAAAATTCCCACGAAAAGGTCAAGGAACGAATAAAATATAACCAACATCCGTTCTGTTTAGATAGAGCTGAACAGCAAAAAGTTAATTGTTTTGATTGCCAATACACAAATACGTCGGAGCGTTCGTCAGGCGCGAGTTATCGCAGTAGAAAAGCGTTCGATCTTAATTAGTTTTCACGTCTTTAGAGGCGCCTAAAACGATACCATCGCTCCCTTACTACGATTTGTTTCCCTTTGGCACTCGCTCATGACACAAAAAACAGATATACGTTTTTGTTTTACGTGTTTTATTTGGCTGTTTCCCGGTGATGTATGGTGATTGGCTGCCTTGTCCGGGCGCCCGTGTATCTTATTTATCATCATGATAATTCCCCGCGGTGTGCGTTGCTCGAGAAACAATATTTGAACGGCTGCGCTCCACTTGACGTTTTGAGTGTTTATTGATTAGATTTGTTTTAAAACAAATTAAACATTGCGCCGACGGCGAATTTAATTAAAACTGTCAGTACGCCGACGCGTATTTCAGATAGAGCGATATCTATGCAGTATCTATTTTTTGTCGTGTCTCGTACAATGCGATGAAAAATTGTTCTATTGTTATAGTGTAAGATAACACGTCCTGGCTTGTAGGTTTTAACAGAGTTACGATGAATCGCCGTTTTGACTCGGATTATGATTGTTAGTTTGTTGTGTTGGTTTTTTGCCGTGGCCGCGCGATCCTTTCGTCCAATTTAATATTTACTGCTTGTCAAATATTATTTCGGTTCGCTACGCCTTCTCGAGGCGATTTTTTCTTATTATTTTTATTTACGTGCTGGCTGTCGGAATGCATTTTTTATGACTGCAATTTGGCGAAAAGCTCGACTCGTTATAATTGTAAAATAACGAGAGCGCAGTGTTTATTGAATGTTCGTTTACATTCCAAATTTATTTGTTTGACTTGCAAGTTGAGTTGAAAACCACTGCTTTTTGCCAAAAATAGAATCAGAAATATGTTTCGTGTGTGGTTCAGTGGTTTTAGTATAAAAAATGTTGTTTGCTGTATCACAATTAGGAACAGTGCGCACTAAACTTATTCATAATAACATACTAATTCATACGAGTACAAATACATATAAAACTTAAAAATATTCTATCTTGAATGACCTATTGTCTCATCTTACTTCTCGTTACTTTGTGGAAATCCATTGTAAATAGAAGACAAAATAAAATACATATTTAGTGTATTTTCGCTGTGACTTCTGTTTGTTTCACAGCGGAAATATACTAAATATTTAATTTGGTATTCTATTTATTCTATCTTGGGTTTTCGCAAAGTAGAGTTTGATGTAATAAGTCATCTAAAATTATATGTCTAAAAATATTCTACCTACGTAGTCTTAAACATTGTAAACTGTTCACGTAAGGCATCTTAATGTTTTCTACGTAGTCTTGTTATAAATTTGTTTAGGCCCTACCGTTCGCAAAACGACTAGTATAGCATTATTAGAGTAAAATAAATAAAATCATAAGTGATCATAATTCATTGTTTTCCCCAAGAAAGCTACAGAACTCTTTATGTGATCCATCGCACAAAACATCGGCGTTTCCGTTGGTCGTCGATAAACAGCCCGAGCCGTGGCAAATTGAAATCCGACCGAGTGTGAAATGACTACGGTCCGACTTCCTGTCACTACAGACGGAGTGGGTCACTCTTCTTTCTTGTTTTTACCTTGACCGCTGATGTGTTTTGCGTCTGAAATCAGTTGATAAGGACGGTACTATATTATCATGTAGTGGGTTAAGGGGCAAAACTAAAGTATTTAGCTTGTTTTGTAACAAGTAAGATGCCCCCCCCCCCTTGTTCGATCTTGGTCCTACACCAATGACGTGTTTTTCATGTTGTGAAGATTTGCAGTTGCTTTACGGTGAAGCGAAACATCGTGACGTAACCGACATGTTTGAAGACCACAATATCCGAATACATGTGCCATCCACCAACCTCCACTTGACCAGTGTGGTGGATTATGGCCTATATATCTCTCTTCATGAGAGAAGGCCCCAAGCCTCAGCATTGTTTATACTAAGGTTTCGTCGTCATTGTCTGTTATAAAATTAAACTTATAAGGCAGAATTCGATATTCGCATTATTTGATTGAGCTGTTAGTTTACATACATACCTATTTATGTTACTAAGGCGACAATTCAATATAATGGTGTCGATGACCTGATCTTTATGTGATAAATTGCTATTTTTAAACAGAGTTTAATCAATATTTTAGGTACCTTATATACTGTTTTTTTTAATTCAATCTCTAGATTAAAATTAAGGACGTGACACGATCTTAATTTACAAAAATACTACATTATTTTCTAAACACAAATTAATCCTAATAAAAAGAATTGGATGAAGTGTAAAATTGCGCGAACTTTTCCGAATGTCGTAATGAGAGTGGCAATTTGTTTTTCCTCGCAAATGGGACTCGTTCTCACCTGGCTTGAGCAACAGATGGGACTCGGTACAAGTTAATAGCTTCTCACTTTCTCTCATTCATCAATTATATTGTGGTCATGCGCTTTTTTACGGAGGGCTTTCGTCGAAACATACAAGTTATAAGATTAACAGCATTAAGCATTAATATTGAAATATTATATTTTTAAATAATTAGTGTACGCGTTATTCTATTAAAATTGAACCGAATTCAACAAAATTTGTGAAGAAAATAGCTTACAACTAGCATTACCTCATTTACTTTTTACCCCGATAACTTCGTGGGGCGTAACTGTTTGGTTTTTGTTTTTAAAATTATTCATTACTAGCTGACCCGGCAAACGTTGTTTTGCCTTAATAATTATTTCTAAATATACAGTAGCCTATTCTCAGACCTACTGAATACACATATAAAATTTGGTAAAAATCGGTCAAGCCGTTTCGGAGGAGTTCGGTAACAAACACTGTGACACGGAAATTTTATATATAAGATTTAACATACAGTTGTATGTTAAACAATGTAAAAGTTGGACACTGTCCGAAATTAGACTTATGTATATTATTTTGCTTCGTATAGACTACTTATCTTTATTAGCTCAAAAATACAAAGTTTGAAAAAATAAATTAAATACGCTAAAGACTTAACGCTAACCATACTATACGCGGTGTTGACGCGAGTTTGCTAACTTATTGTGCCAGGTTCACGTTTTAAACATAAGGCGTAACTAGTTAAATTAATCATTTTTCTTCTTCTTCTTCTCCTTTCCTTTCCCACTAGGTGGGGTCGGCACAGCCTGTTTTTCTCTTCCACGCCACTCTATCAGCCGTCATCTCTACATTCACTCCCTTCTCATTCATATCCTCCTTCACACAATTCATCCACGTCTTCTTTGGTCTACCTCTCCTTCCGCTACTTCTTACAACCATATCCATACTTCTCCTAGTCACATGCATCTCCTCTCTACGCATTACATGTCCGTACCACGCTAACCGTCCACTCTTCACTTTCAGTTAAATTAATCATTATGTAATTTAATTATTGTGGGTTGTTAAAATTAATCGCTAAAAGTTTTTACTTTGCCCTACACGCTAGATCCTCCTGAAGCCGGTTTCAGTGTAGGGTGCTCCAGCTCAACGATCATTGTCGTCGCCGGAGGTGGCTCCGCCGAGCGACATCGAGCTTGCTGGTTAATTATACCAGTTATACTAATATCGGATACATTAAGATGGCTCCAGGAATGTGTCGTGTATTGGAGAGGGCGTATGACTAAGTGGCCACAATAAAATAAATAATTTGCCAAGTGCGAGTTGGACTCGCGCATCAAGGGTTCCGTACCATTCTTGTTTGCGAGCCCCCCCCCCTCATATATTTATTTTATTTAAATTTATAATTTAGTTTGATAGTTAATATACATTTATATATTTTGTGAAAATTTGAAGTGTCTAGCAGCTACTGTTATTAATATAAAGCAAAAAATACGAAAAAACTACTTTTATTGTATGGGACCCCCCCTTAATATTTTTTTTTTATATTTTAGTATTTGTACATATCTTGTATGACAACAAATACTAAAATAATACTAAGTTTCAGCTTTCTAGCTATTACGGTTTCTGAGATAGAGCCTGGAGACAGACAGACAGCGGAGGCTTAGTAATAGGGTCCCGTTTTTACCTTTTAGGTACGGAACCCTAAAAATAAGCATTATATTGTCCAGTCAAATTATCTGTGAAATACTCATAAGCGTAATAAAAAAATTCCAACCTCAAACAAAAAGTATGAAATTAGCTAAAAATTAGAAATTGTATAAGGTCTTCCACGTTCTCAGGAGTCTACTGTACTCGTATAAACTTAAAACAAGATGTAATGTGTAGGATGCTGCGGTGGTTGTCGCTGCCCGTGCATAATCATCTACACGTGCTGCACGAAGATTTGCTAGTTTCGCGCGTTCACAAGGCCAGCTATGGTCCATAGTGGCGCGTCTGCAGTCACAGCATACACAGTGAAGTTTGGATTAAATGAATCTTTTGTTCTCGTAAGGAGTCTTCCTTATTACATTGTTTCTGCTTGGACTCAGGGCTCTTCCTCGAAAACAGAACCAACACGAGAAGAGTAAATTCAGATACATTTATTGTCGAACTGTACATATTATGGTGTTACAATAAGGTAAATTTAGTCCCTACAGTTTCGGCCTTACGAACATACAATATTATTCAATTAATTAATTAATGGTTGACTTAATATTATGCAATTCGTGTAACGAAATTGGGGTTGCTAGAGTAGCTGTTACTGTCTGTGCGAAAATCCTGATTGTACATTTTCAAGTTCCTGAAATGTGACCAAGCGTTATGTTGTGAAAATGTCATAAACAGACTCGTAGTCAGGAAAACTGGAAATATACATAGTATTTTTTATTATTATTATATGTAAGACAGCACAGTTACATGTGGCAGGTATTAAAAACTACTATTTAAGATAATAAGAACTTTGTTGTAATCGTTTATATGTATATTATTACTCGTTTTTTTAATTACTTTTCTACGCGTAGTAAGCTACTTTAAGTTAAATAAGTTATTCGAATTCCCGTTACTTTCATGGAGTTGCAGTAAAATTGAGAGAATATGTGCTTACTTAGCTTATCAAAAGTCTGTATATGAATCCGTATGTAGTTAAAAAAGTGATTAAAGTGAGTTAATGCCGCATTAATCGAGCACGTCCGTCTACTCGGCATTACTTTGTTTGCGAGCTCTCGTAAAGAGTAATATCCATTGAGTCAACCCACACTGCCCCCTGCCACGATATCTACCTTAATCACTCAAATTTATGCACTTTTTATTGTACACACTAATGAAAGTATCCTTAAAAACTTTATTATAAACCCGCTCCAAGAATTGAACGGAATTTAAAATGCGGGTAATAAAGTACGCTCAAATAATACGCACTTTTTCATTCGAGGCAGATTGTATTCTGTAACTGTTCGGTTTAGTTTTTTTTTTAAATATATATTTAAATTGACTACAGAAATCCCTTCCAAAACCGAATACCTACTGAGCCGAAATTATACATTTTCACTGACAGTTACTTTAGGACAATTTGTAGAGTTGGCATTTCGCTGTGATTTGGGGATTTCTAATTTAACTCTGTGATGGAATAGGCTGAGGCGTAAAATTGTTGGGAGAGGACGAGATGATTTTCGCGTCATCCAGACATAAAGGCCTGTAATTGTTGCGCATCGACTGGAACTAATACGGGAGAAATGGAACGAGATACGAGGCTAAGAAGGATCGTAGAAAATAATTTATCCGCGACGGTAGAACAAAGGGCGGCCCACAATGGAACAAAAGAACCTTTGGAAGCGAACCCGGTTTGTTTTCTGACGGAAGCCTAATATAGGGAATCGATTGGTCGTAGAGCCAACGAAGGGTACGCTCGTTTCCGTTCCCTGATAAAAAATGTTCAATGGCTCCGTAAGTCGGGATTAGATGTTTTTAATTTGAACATTCTTCGAACGGAACTTTTCCGTGAATTATCCGCCAGACGCTCGTCATATTTTTGTGAAAATCATTTTTCTTTTACTTATTACTTCATGAAGAGAAAACATTTTTTTAAGGATCTGTAGAATATACAGGGATACATTTCGCCAGTAGTGAACTTTTAGTTGAAAGTTGAACGTAAATTTTCTGTAAATCAGTGAGTAGGTGACACAGAGAACACGTGTGTAGGTCGAGTTTCTTGAGAAAACTGGAATTTATATGTAGTAAAGTGACGTGAATTTATTTTCTTGGTTTCAATTGGCAGGCATATAAAAATCAATTTACTAAGCTTACAAATAATGAGAAAAGTTATGAGCATTGATTAAGCAAAAGAAGCGTGTTACTCGTGCAGGATCGTAAACATGAAAATTTGCCGTCACGGATGAGAATGGATCGTAATTATGTATGTATTTTAGTATGTCATTTTCTTTATAATATAACATTAAATTGAACATCTCAACTCTGAATACTAAGTTAAAAAATTCTGAATGAAGTAAAAATAAATGGCACACAGTTAAACCAAATCGCGTATTCTGAAACAAAGTTTTTCTTCCTCTGAAATGAAACACTTCCTACGTTTACGATACGCTCGTGGATATCACATCAATGTGCGATATGTTTCCGTTTACGGTTAGTGTTGTGTCGATGCCGGTCTCCCGAGTATCGGTTATTCGAATAAAGCTCACGGTAACGTCCCTAGCGAGCACTTCACTCCCCTTCGGATTTTCACATTCAGACGCTGATTTTACATTTTAAACTTACGAACGTGATTTGAGAGCAAAGTTTGTATCGTTTGATATTAAAATTGCATGTTAGGTGAGTTTTTCCGCAGTCAGACTGTCTGACTGGTTCCTGAGAAAACCACTATTTATAAATAACTATAATATGATAATGCAGTTTCAGCTCCTTTTGTATTTTATTTTAAGATCAAAACAACAATGCTTTGTTACAATTTTTAAACCTTGACATTGCATATTCTATAAGTCCAACTCGTTATTTTAATTAGTGAAATGTAATGCTTAGAAATTAACAGGCAAACGAACCTTTAATGTATTTAGCATGCTAGTTAATAAACTCTACCAGCGTATTCTAGCCGCTTTTGTATTAATTTACAAACGCTGGGAACACCAGGATATAAATTCACAAATGGCAAAATATTTTATGACCTATCATTTTTGTCGGTCGTAACTTGAAAGTTTATATTTTGCGTCCCATTCAAAACGTATAATTTTGTACGTCCGCGATGATTGTTTAGTACCAGTTGGAAGATTTATAACTATATGGTATGGTAGAGTAATTGTTTTATTAATTGTATCGTGAGACAAGTTACAACTTCAGAATAAGGTTAACAAAACATAAAACAAACTAACTAACGTAGTATATGAAAATCTGTTTGTAAATTATATCCGATACTGGTCACAGACGTTATTGCTTAATCTAAAAAACGTGATTAATCACATCTGTGATAACTTCCAAGTACATAATATGTATTTTCACTACGTCGATCATTTACCAAAATTGTCTTAAGTATAATTTGTATAACATCTGAAAAAATCGTAGATTATTTCAAAGATGATTGCCAACCCTATATTATAACTTGCCAGCCAGCATGGTCCTTCCCTCCATTTTTATTCCTTCTTACATTTACCACCCAGTAGATTTTAATTACAAAAAAAATTGTTACCCACTTATGTTTGATCCGTTTATGCGTTTGTAATTGAATCTGATTGCTATTAAAGCAATTATGTGGTGAGTTCCAGGTAACCCTTGTTTGGAGTTATTATTTTTATTGCAAAAAAGACGACAAATACATCCAGTACTTTAATTGGGCTCTTGACAATCAAAAATAAAATTATAATGGTTAGTATAAAAGTAATTAAAGTGTAGGGATAACGTCTGATAGGGGAAAGGAAGAAGAAAACTTGCTGAACTGATCCACCTTGTGGGATAAGGAGCTAAAAACGTCTACGGAAGGTTTCGGTTAGATTGGGTCATCTTAAAAAAAACTATCCATTCGGCTTCCAAAAATCTGTGAGAAATAAACAGTTTAATTAATTGTTGCTAACGACTGTACTGCGTGTATACATGGATATATTCTGTAAGCTTCTATAATGTTGATCTCGAAATGTTTCCAGCTGCACCAAGATATAGGTCCATTTGCAAAACAGCATTAGTTCCCAGCAATATTTTGTACTCGGAAAGGTTAGACACAATGTAGCAGCGGTACAAGCCTTCCAACAATCTCTGTAGATTTAAGTATCGGGACCGAACCCGCGGCTCTGCGTATCGGATTCGTGCAACTGTCCGACCGATATCGCGTCCCGGGTAATCCGATAATAATGAATGGAAAATACTAAGGGAACTGTAACATGGCAAAGTTTACGGCTAGTGCAAGAGGTGTCGCGTTTCGCGGTTCACAATGTTTTACGGCCCGTGCGGTTGATGCGGATAAATCTTACAATTAATACGACCGCACGGCGTTGTTTAAACTCTATGTCATTATGATGAAGTTTATGAGCTTCAGAAGTTCTATTGTAATTCAGTTCAATAATAAAAGGTGCACATAAACTAAAAATAGATTAACTGAGTAAAATAATATCGTTTTGAATAGGAACATTAAATAATATTGAAAACCATCCTTATCCACGTGTTAGGGTAACTTATTTTGTTTTAAAAATACTTAGAATACGCTAGAGACGGGGGAAGATATTGCAAAGAAAACAAAAATGGCTTCATAAAAAATTCAGTATCCATGGAGAATAGAGTTCGAAACCTTTTGAATTTTAATGACGCTGTCCATCATCCTGCCCTTTACAAACTCTACACATTACTTCGCCCCAAAAGAGTAGTACCGTGTACGATGGTGAGAAAGCACCAGCTTTGAACTTAGATGCAATCAATATCACGATCATTGCTCTTATTAGTAAGGTCGCATCATTAGTTTCATACTTGCCACCACCATCTGCTGTATAAGGGTCTTAATTATCTCGGTTCCAGCACCCATAAGGCACCATACCGTGGCACCGTCGTTGCTGGTATCGTGCCAATCTGCCCGTCGTAAATAACGCATGCGGAACCAAACAAAACAGTTACGGAGGTTGTGTTATAAAGTCACTGTATTAAAACTTTCGTAAGGCATATTTGAATAATGTTTGTATAACCACAGGCAGGCCCACCCGTCACCGCGGACGTACGTTGGCTGTGTTCCTGCCCTTGAGAATGGCACACTGATTGTGCTGAAACATGTCGGGCTAATACCGACAAAATAAACGTAGGTGATAGCCGTGTTATAAAGTGCTTAGAAACTAATCTATATTAAAAAACAATTATAGATTGTTAGAAGCGTACCTATAAGAAAAACGTATACGAATACATGTTTTAAATTAAAATATTCCATCTAATATACGAGTACATGCATCTATTCAAACGTAGATCCAGCAGAGATAGATAATTCTTTATTGGACACAAAACTTAAACTATTTCAACTAAAATAAAAATATTGTGACACAACTGACGGCCTTACTGCTAAATGTGATTTCTTCCAGGCAACCTTTGAATGGAGAAGAGTTAATTAACGACTTCTTCTTCTCCTTCGTATGAGCTAAGTGGCCAAGATCTAGTGTCGAGAGTTTTCAAGCCGCCGGAAGGCTTCTTCTTTCTTCTGGCGGCTTAATGGAAGTATAAGTAGCATACAGTATAAACTTTGTGAAGTTATCTCTGGTTAAATAGTTAACCGTCTCATCAGTTGAGTCTTATGTTATTCGGTTGAGTATATGATTGTTTCCTTCCAATTTTCTAAAAAGCCTTGTGAGCTCATATACTGCTAGGTTAAGAGTAAAGTGCAGGTTCGGGCATCGTGCCCGTCGTCGGATCGTCCCCGTCATGTTAATAAATCTCGTTTAATGAGAGACGGCGATGGCACGGATTAGATCCGAGAGAGTACTGATACGGGGCAGTGATGCTTGACTTTCGCACTTCGAACCTAAAACGACGGAAAAATATTCCGCGAGATTTGTAAGCTGCTGAAGTTTTTGTACATGCGATTGATAAATGGGATTTAAGTGATAGCATGTTCCTAACGTTTTTGCAAACATAATATGGTTTTCAGTGGCCGCATATCACCGTGCAAGAGAAAATTAAAAGTAAATACTTACCTTGCCCACGATTGAAAATTTAAATGCACCACAAAATACTTGCCAAGTGACCGTGATTGAATTCCCTTTCGTAGTTGTTCATATTTTCGTAGCACATACACCGGATTGATAATATTCAATATTCATTAAATTGGAAAATCCACATAAAGTGGGTTTCAGAACGCCCGCATTTCCCGCCTCGAGGGCAAAGGGTTTGTTAAAAGTGTAACGTTTTAAAAAATAACAAGCACAGCTGGTTGCGTTGGACGCACGTGCCTGAAACAAGGGAATTAATATGACATTGTTACACTTTCATTGGAACGATGTGAAATGAATCAAACTCGCGGAATTCAGAAAAATGCATTTTACTTTTTGCGTTTTATCGAGAATAACATAGAACAAAATCATTTATGAATAAAAAAGGAATTTCAATTTGCAGTTTTATAAATCGTTAAGTATTTTAGCTACTCTAAGTAAAGAGGTTTGTAAACGCGTTTTCGAGTATTTAGTATTTGAACAGTATTACAAAAGCTAGACATAAAAGCTTTCACGTGGTTAGGCATTTATGCGAAGCCTACGCATAAATCTCAACTAGAGTCGAATACTGGCGGGATACAAAGATGTCACCCGAACTGAAGGCGCTTAGTGGAAGCGAATAGGTGGCAGGTAATCCAGCTTAGTGGTAAAGGATTACAAGTAAATGCTTAATGCTCTGAACGCCCTCGTTACTTGATCCTTGGCCTGATTTAGAACGCACTCTTGGGAATCGACGCGTATTGTATTCTACCTTTATAATGACACAATACGAATCATGGAACGTATGTTGTATTCAATGAAGCTAATTCATTGGTCGTACCAGGTTTTAATGTTCTGAATGTGTTTTCTTGACTTTTGTTCGGGAAAAGCTGCGGTCAATGCGTGTATTTCCCCTTTTTTATATAATAAATACTGTTGGTAGTTTACGATATTTTCTTTTGTATATTTTACCAGATGACCCGGAATATTTTGTTTGCCTCATTGATAAAACTGTTTCAAGAAAACTGACATGACAGTCGCTGACTGGCAGTTATGTAAAAAAGGTTACATAAGATTACATCGTGAGTAAAAAATTAATATTATCATCATGAGTCATAATTTATTACGTTATTTTCATATAGTTAAATATATTGGACAATTCACTCACTGTAAAACTGTGATTAAAAAATGTAGCCTATGTTATTCTGATATATTAGCTATTTGATAGTGAACTTTTATTAAAATCCATTCGTTCAATCAGTTGTTTTCGCGTGAAAGAGGAACAAACATCCATATACACTTTTGCGTATATTAGAACAGTGTCAGAGAAAATGTATACAGGTATTTTTTTTTTTATCGTGACTGCTGAATATCCTTTTAAATAAATGTTTGACTCGATCGTGAAGGTAAATCAAGCTGCAACACAGAACGTAACCTACTTTTCATGAACGAATTTGCATACGAATGGTAGGAAAAGCAGGAAAATGCGGTGAAAGGTATCGTGAACACGGACAAAAGTCTAATTACAATAACAGATTCTATTCAACATGCATAGGTACGAAATGCCTTAGTTTGGTAACACTATAGGCTTATCGTATATCCCCATTAATAACGACGGGACTTATAAGGCCGGGGACTTGCATTGTTGGCCCGTGTACTTGTGTAAGTGTCGCCCTCTCGCGCCGCTTACATTTATTTGTCCGTTGGCGAAGTGAAAGCGTGAAGAACGGACTAATGTAAACTTCTTATACTAAGTGATGAGTACTTGTAGTTTTGTTTACGCGTATATAACTCGAATCAGTAAAGGAAACTTTTCGAAGGTTATATATCTTCTCTTGCATAATCAAAGGAGTGGGAGCAAGAGGAAGCGAAATTTCTAATGTTTTCTTTATTGAATTTAGTTACAAAACATGTGACTTTTTTATCTTTTGACTACGCTGGCGTAATGGTTTCTATGTCCGACTGCCAACCAGAGGGTCCTGGATTCGATTCCCGGCACAGCTAACATCTTTGTGGTGAACTTAACATATTTTTGTTTAGACATATCAGTAGTATATCAGTTGTGTTAGCAGCCATAATACAAGCTAGAAACGGTTTAGTATGGGGCTAACCAGCCGTGTGTGAAATGTGTCCTTATATTAATTTATTTACCTATTTACGTAATTACGTATACGTAAAGTCGCACAATATGCATATTGCGACTTTTTCCTCTTTATAAATGTTTGATCAAATCGCATAAATAGCTGTCTGATAATACAGCTACATAATAAATCCGTGTTTAATTTGACGCCATTTCTTCGGCGTTTTAGAAGTGCACAAACTACACGGCATCCAACAAGCCATTGTTTGCAAATATCAACAAGAAATTTTAGCACACTGCGTCTCAGTTAACAAGCTTTATGCGGCTGAACACATTTTCACACTAAGACCTTAGGTTTTAATAGCTACAGTACTAAATTTTCATACAAATTGGTTAACTACTGTGACAAAAAGTGATTTTGTAGCAAGCTTTAGATAACTGAGAATAAAGCATTAAGGGTATAGTTAAAATTTAATAGTTGAGATTCAGCCATGATTGTATGATGAAAACATTTTGCCTAGAAAAAAATAAGGATACATACAAAAAGAAAGAGTTTGAATCGGAAAATATTCATAAACACCACTTGCTATGATATTATGATATATTACGTATTATTCATTAAATTTATTGTACGCTGTCCAGTTAGTTGTCGACACAATAAAAACTTTGCTGTAAGGGTACTGTTACATTTCTTATTTATTGAATGTAAAGATACTTATATTTATGTATCATGGTCTCAGCGATAGAGAAAATACATAAAACATATATCCGCATAGAGAGGTAGATTTTCACCGTTGTGAAAATATACGTAGCTACATACTCGTAATCGCCTCTTCAAAAATACAGTATGGTTGCTTTTATATTTTACGTAAATATTAAACTTTATTTCAAGAAGATAAAAACAGACTTTCAGATGTTCAACACCAAAAAATAATACAAGGTATTGGATGATAAAATTACTGATGGATTTTCAAATTTTATTTTTAAATGTATTAAACGTTTTAATATCTTTGATAATCTGGTTGTAGAATTAATTGAATCGTCAACAAATCTACACTGATTTTCTTTTAGAGGTAAAAAGAGCGTTTATAAAACCTGTCAAGTTCTCTAGCTCGGGATAAACTACGGGATATCCAGCATTGTTCGAGAAAATCAACGCCGACAATCTTTCCGGGATCGGATCGGATCTTATCCGGCCGCGTCGGATCCTCGCCGGATCGGATCCTGTTTTGAAGCCGGCCGTATATACGACATCTGCCGGGATTATCAACGGGTAGTCCACGCATTTCTGTTTTCCCGGTTTGTTTGTTTTTCACTTTGTAAATGTACGTTTGTTTTCTGTAGAAGTTTAATCCTCATACAATAATGTTTTCGCCGGGCGAAGCAGCTAGATTTGTTTAGGGAGTCTTTTTCTAAGAGCTCCAAGATTCAATATAAGCTTATTGTTTCTAATCGAAACGTTGAAACGTTGTTTTGTTGTGTTGTCTATATAAAAACTTTCCCGGGCCTCCAGCAGTACAATATGAAGTCATAGTGAACTCAGCGTAGTACAACCAAGTACTTTCAAACAAAATACATTCTCATGTCTTAAACATCGTCCCTAATCGATTTAACGTGTCCGCCGCCCACCGGTTCACGGTTCGCGCTAACAAAAACACTGTTTCCCTACCCACCCTTGTATGATTGCCGTCGCTACTGATTGTGTGTTTACCCAGCTAAGTACCGCAGCACTGGTATCGGTTTGTACGTGACTGTACCGCGGCCTCTTTGTCACTATTTGGAGCGTTGTTTTTGAAGAGGACAGCGGTGGAGGGTTAAACAAACACGTAAAATCAAGTGTTTATTATTTTGACCCTGCACGGCTGCCAAGGGTTCGATTTTCAAAGTAGATTAATAATGTATATTTCTTTATGAAATAAAATATTGAATGAATGAATTAATTAATTTTCAAAGTAGATTAATTGATGTATATTTATTTTATGAAATAAAATATTGAATTAATTAATTAATGAATTAAATTACAAATTAAAATATGTCCGTATATTGGTGATCTTATTTATATATTCGCTACGTGACATACTATTCTGTCCTATTTATATATAAATTGGACATCTTTCACATATATATCTATCTATTAATAGTGACAAAGAGTCCTATTTATCTACACGAATAGGACATTTATTACGTTCTATTTAAAAAATAGACGTTATTAAAACTAAGAATTAGATAGTGGCTTCAAAGTTTACTTCAAAAAGATACCTACTCGTATCTAACAATTAAATTATGCATGGATTGCGTTCAGTAAGCTCGCCGTTTGCACAAACAGAGTGATTGACACCACTCTAGCAATATCAATAGCAATTACCGTATCTGCCCAGCTACTTAGTAAGTGGGATAACGGTGGGGTTATAAATAAATCATCTGGTCAGCACAGATGACCCCTATAGATACTGCGTTTGGTACTAAAAACTTTAAATGACGATCACTATTACAATATTATAAGTGTTAAATACTCTATCCGTTGCTCTGAGTTTATGTTAATCGTATTTAGTAAAATTGTGCTTAATAAGTAATAATAAAATAAAATAAAATAGCCTTTATTCAACTGCACATATTTACATGGTTTGTCATCTTTTCTTATTATTATTGCAAATGTCATATTAATCGTCAATAAATGTTTAAATCGGAATGTCAAATAATAATTGTAATTGTTGCGTATTATACTATCGCATATCAAACTATATAGGTAATTAATGTCAGAAAAATTATAAAGCGACTCCATGTCAGGTTCAGCCTCCCCCAACTTCGTCCTACAAAATAGTGCAGTTGAAATTATTTGAAATAAATAAAAACTCTTAAAAACCTCGATTAGCTCAAAGGTAGATTTTGTAGTTATTTTCTCAAAAATCCAAGAAGACCATGTGATCAGAATCTTTTGGAGATAATCTAAGCCTGCTTAATCACGTCCGCGAGACTGGCGGATAGTCAGCGCAAATTAGCGAGTGCGCTCCGAGATAGGGCAGTTTGCAAACAGAAGGGGTTCGGGTCATAAACTGAAGGCGAGACCCTCTTATAACAGTTTATGTTATGTGTGCTAAGCTGGATTTGCTTAAATAATAGCCAATGGTCAGAGAGTTTCCAGATTAAAACAATTGGCGGTCGAAATTAAGTAAGTTTGAAAGTAAAGGTGACCGCACCGAACAGACAAAGTAAAAAAGCGGACGGCGGAATCGGATGACTTGGAGACGAGTGTGCGAGCTCTCATATTCGTTTGGGGCGTTCAATTTTGGTTTATGTTACCTTAAGGTCAGTACAAATATCAAGTCAGAGTTCCGATACTCAGTTCATTATTAGTTATATATATACATATATTGAGTTTGAGAAATGTTACTAATTTTTAATGACGGGTATTTTAACTAATTAATGCTCGTGGATAACTATGTGATAAACCACGTAATCCCCATCTCATGAAAGCTTGTATTTTAAATTCCATTACGAACCCATTATGCTACCTGAAAGTAATTAAAGCTTGTGCCTTTTACCGTTGATGAAGATTCGCGTCGCGTGGCTGCGCATCTTTTGTTCTAATTATTAGCTCCCGCCCCATAAAGCTTGAGGATGTTCTATAAACTCTTGTAGTTGTTCGCCTTTACTCTGAAAAGCGGGACAGCGATATACGAATCCTATACGTTGGTCTCCCTCACACCGCTTTGAATATCCGCTGCAACGTTTGATAGTAATTTTCCGCCCTGGGAAGCTGTAATTGCCCCTTCAACCCTTCTTTGCTCATTTTATATTCCGAGTAACAACTTTCAAATTGCTTACTTTGAAACACCTACAGATAATGCCTGTTTAAGATTAAAACCCGGTTTTAATTAACGCCCCCGTAAAACGCAAAGCGATTTTGCTGGAAATTAGGGTAAATCAAAGTTTTATTGGTAAAGATAAACAAGCTTTGTGCCTACTACTTAGATGAACTACCGTTGCGGTAGAAAATTTGTAGAAATTGTATTTATCAAGGCTTGCAGAAGTATTCGTTTCCTGTGTCATAAAGATTATAATAATTTTGAAGGAAAGTTTATTGAGGACGAGAAATCCTGAATGATAAGGTAGAACAATAGGCGTGAGTAGAGCGCGATGGTTGCAATAATCAAGCCTTAGTTACTGGTTTTAATACGAATGTACCAGTTTCGTAGAAGGCAGCGTTTCTCCGCTATCGTTTCCTACCATTATCGGTCGGTACGCAGAAATCTGGCCCTTAACTAATGTCTCCTTTTGTGACCGCTCGGCCGGTTTAATCAGTTGTTTATATTATTGCTGGTGACTGCGCGATTTAATCGTCCTTTTACCGTTCCGCATTGTATCTCACAGAGTTTACCCTAGCACAGCCATAGTTATTGCACATATTTTTAACCAGCCTGCATACATAAACTATATTTTTTTATGTATTAAAATGCACATGACAATAACGAAGCATACTGATTATGCAATTCCAAAGAAATTTAGGTTGACCATCAAATTATAAACATAAAGTTATTTATAGGTATGTTTTAAGGATCGCCGTTGAACTCAACATTCTTATGTTATTATTGTATTGTATTTTATAATCATACATATTGGTAACTAACATTAAAGGTCGGCTTTGGTTTTTAACAAATAGCATATAGTATATAACTCTCCTCCATAATATTTGTGGTGGGTAATTATTGTCGTATAAAATAGCTTATTAATGGTGAATTTTCAAAAGTTTTTAAACATACATTGATAGTCTAGTCTATACTATGCCCGTATAGTAGTTTAAACAAACAAACCTAAAATTAATATAGCGCCATAATAATGTTGTACCTACATATATTGAGGTAAATCTCCCCATTAAACGTGTTGTGTTAAAGTTTCATAGTTATGATATCCCGGAAGTGGGCGATATTTGTTTAGGATTAAGATATTAAGGCGTGAGTTGAACGATAAACAAAAGCAGCCCTTGCAAACCGTTGTTTGTACAACAGTACACGCGTGATAACGTGTTGACAACAGTATATTATATACAGTAACAGTAGCTTAGTATGTTTAATGTATATACGAGTACATAGTAGTTTCAGGGGTTTTATGTAAAGTGAATAGGAATTACAGAATGACTGGACATGGATGTGGTATGGTTTTATATTTGAATCGATCGTTTATGCACAACATTTTTAAAGCTGCTTAAACTTATTGCACAGTAGGTACATTATATACAGTAACCGTATGCAGCATAGTATGTTTAATGGTATATACATAATAGTTTCCGGGGGTTTATTTAAAGTAAATAGGAATTATAGAATGACTGTACATGGATGTGGTATGGTTTTATATTTGAATCGATCGTTTATGCACAACATTCTTAAAGCTGCTCACACTTATTGCACAGTATATTATATACAGTCACAGTATGCAGCAAAGTATGTTTAATTTATATACATAATAGTTTCAGGGGTTTTATGTAAAATGAATAGGAATTACAGAATGACTGGACATGGATGTGATATGGTTTTATATTTGAATCGATCGTTTATGCACAACATTTTTTAAATCTGCTCACACTTATTGCACAGTATATTATATACAGTCACAGTATGTAGCATAGTATGTTTAATGTATATACATAATAGTTTCAGGGGTTTTATTCAAAGTAAACAGGAATAATAGAATGACTGGACATGGATGTGGTATGGTTTTATATTTGAATCGATCGTATATGCAAAACATCATAAAAGCTGCTCACACTTATTGCATTGCAAATTATTCATATTAGAAACTTAAAACTCGTGCCGATAATAGCGGGCTTATCTCTAAAAGCTATCTCTTCTAGGCAACCAGAAGAAAGACAGTGATAATAAAACAAGAGGGGGCTTGATGGTTTGATGAATGCTTGATTAAATGCCAGCCAGTATGTTATACTTATGAATTAAATTTATGAAAATCTATATTAAGCTATCAACGAATATTGCACATAACTCTTTCGTATGTTTATACAGTTGGAAGCCGCAACTCGAAAAGCCTGTGTTGTTGTTGCAAACTTTAACCGAATCCCTTTTACCGCATTCATTCACTTCAATTTCAAAGTTCGTATAAATTTAACCCAGAGTGTTTTCTCTGAAACCAGAAATTTTTAAACATTTTCTTAGAATTCTGAGAAATATTCTGTTAAGTTTTAATGTAAGTAGGTTTGTTTTTATCCTCCCTTATGTATATTTTTTCTTAAAAAAAAAACAATTTATATTCTTCCTGCATTTCTAACAATATTAAAATTATGTATCTACCTAACTGGTTAAAAAGTTTCATGTTGACTAAGTATTATGAATTTTGAAATTAGTTATTTCAAGTCGTGCAAATTGCATTTATCGTGCTATTTATAGCCAGAATTCTCTTGTTTCTCTTCACAGAGACGCAAAGATAGAGTAACATCCTAAAATAGGATCATATCTAAAATTATTCAAGGAGACCCAGTAACACCAGTGTCCCCGAGCGAGCTTGCATCGACATTAAGATTATCTTTCGTCCGTCCACTCGTAAGTTAATTAAACACGATACGAGTGTCGAGTAGAATCGAGATCGATGCCGATTAACTGCCTCAATTAAGGTAATCGAGTGCTCGCAGATTTACCTGTGACAGACCACGGCAGACAACAGGACTCTAATGACTAATTAATTAGTTTTTGAAACTATAGAACTCTGATCATTAATGGTGGAAGACCACGATTCGTTGTTGTCGTATTCGATCTCGATAAAACAATCGTTTATGTAATCGAGTGATTGCAAATTTACATGCCCCTGCAGGAAATGTACGTTGAGAGTAGAAGATTTCGTTTTCGTAATGTGAACCTCACGTTTTAGTTGTAACGTTTCCTAGATGGTAATTTCTAGTAAAAAATATATCGATAGCAGAGTACTTAGCTGTATTTATTACTATAAAACCATCTGCTTATAATTCAATTTTAAACTGTATCACATTTGAACGGAATGCAATTATGCAACCGATGATAATACAATTTATAGGGAATTCACATAATTATTTTCGTAATAAAATTAACATACAAACACTGTTCAGCAATTTACAGCGTGTCTGTACACTCGCTATTTGCCAAGTGCCCGCGAGCGAGTGCGACAGAACAATTTGATTGCGGAGTAGTTATAGCAAGATTCAGAAAAGCTAGTGTCACATAATGTTGAAACTTTATTGTGGTACGGCGCGTATAACGTGTCTATCTAGTGTAGACGTAGAAACAGTAACGAATGTACGCCCACACAGCGTCGGTACGCACGATCGCACATTTTCTCCTTATACGTGACTTTTATTCTTCCTTTGTGAGAACAAGATAATGTATTTATTGTTGTTAAATTAACATTATTATAAATTTATATTTTACGAAAATATACACTATTAGCAAACCCGGTGAACTCCGTTTCGACAACAAAGTTGAATTTTTTTTTCCCAAAATTTTGTTATGTACTAACCTCACGGAGCCCGAGACCTTTCCAACGAATGCAAAACCGTGGAAATCGGTTTGTGTGTTCTGGAGTTATAGCGGCAGGAAGGAAAACCCGACTTATTTTTATACTATAAATTGTTAGAATCGAAAATCAAACTCATAACTTTTTCTAAGTAGAATCATTTTATAGTGATTGTAGGTGTAGTAAGACCCTTACTGCGATTTCAAGTACTGCACGTACCTACTCTAATTCGCAGCATTGAATTCAAATTGAAGAGTGAAACGTTTTGTGCACTGGATCGGACACGCTGCGACCGTGTATTGGCACGGAGCGTTTTAGCTAATAACTTAATTCCTATGGGAACGGGCATCTGTGCATTATTCAACCGAAATCTGCTACATGATTGCCACTACGGTTGGCATTGGCCAGCGTGATACATACCATCAGGCTAGCGATTGGCTTTTCCAGTCACTCTTCGCCATAAAAAATCTGACACATTCATTTATTTTTAAAAATATTTGTTTATTCGTTATTTAAGTAGCAGATTTTTTTTGTTTATTTTTTAGTTATAGAAGCTGCTACCACGTTAAACAATTTAATCGAGAACCGTTTAAGGAATTGAACATGTTGAAGAAAATTGATATTTTAATGCATATCGTGAAAAGAACTTTCTCACCCGCATCTGTGTTTCTCTGGTGGAATATTTTCCCCGTACGGCAGCGATCTATTGAATCGGGTGCGCTACACCATTTACGGGTCGAGTCATGAATATTCCTCATGTGCAACATACGCGTACACGAACATTCGTGGGTTTCGTTTTACGCCATTTGGCTGTTTAGAACAACGGCTGTTTTGCGGGAATTGAAACGTGGTAATGGCCATAGTTGGCTCTGCGTAAACGCTCTTATTTACATGGAAACGTGTTTGCGTGCGTTTGCGCCCCGGTCCCGTACCGATGTATAGGAATGCGGTCAGCCTTTACTACTCAACTCCAATAGTACCTACTCGATTGTGCGCTCATTACTCTACGTGGAAATACGGACTCACAAGGCGAATTAAAAGGATAAGCATGCGCACTGCGATCAGACTGACCAACGCGAAAGCCCCAAAGCCTAATTGCTGCTTTGTCTCTTCAAATTGCCTAATTGGCTTAGCTTGCTTTTGCTCTTTGTCGTTTTCAGATCAATGAACACCATTTTGTTTGAATCGTGAGCGCATTTACCTAAACGGTGTCCAATTTTATGGGGTGTATTTTTGTTTGACTCTTTAGTTAGAGGTTAGTTACGTTCTTTGCATGTTAACGGAACGAACACAAGTAGAGCTAGTATTTCTTCAGTTTCATCTTTACAAAAGTAATCTAATGAGTATTGTACAGGAAGTTTCAGGGATTCACATAAGTTGGCTCCTCGTATCAAGCAGTCGCACCGCCGCGGTCGACAGAGATTAATGGAGCCGCGGCGCTCAGAAGGCCGTATTAGCTATAACGGCATCCGGAAAATTGCTCGATTTTTCCACTCACGCCCCTTGTTGTTACGTCTACGTATTGACAATGAGCCGCGCGTGATACAGTGAAGGATGAGCAGAGACGCGTCCCGGTTTTTTCTCGAGAGCTTACTAAGAGTAGCAGCTTATGTAGATGCTCCAATTTATATACCGGATCTCTGTTGACTTCCAAATGTAGGGCAAGTGCGGAAACAAATGCTTTGTTATTATTTGGATTCACGTGATTTTTTTGACTTTGATAATACCTGAACTATTGTGCTTTAATTATTATCTATAAGTACATATTTAGAAAGTTACGTTATATATGATGTTGTCGATTAGCTTGATTGAACACAAATTTAGGTTATATTATTATAAAACGAGTATACGTAATAGTGTTTAGTAAGTAGATTAAAGATAAAAGATAAGATAAAGATAAAATATATTTATTGCGTTTTGGGTATGAGCACGGATTACACAAAACAGAAGTATACTTATAATTAAGCTTTTGAGTCATGCTAGACGTACGAGTCGTCAGAAATTAGGCATTTATGAGTTTCTTCAACATTATAATGTAATATAATTTTCGTGTTTTTATTTAAATGTAATTCGGAGCCTTGTCTCGGAAAAATTGCAATAAAAGACGACCTTGGTATGTTATGTATTGAATAACGTTTCAATGTCGTTAGTCTGAGAAGGCTGTGCAATGATGGTCCTGGGGGACCTGGGGGTCTTCAAATCTAGAGTAAATATGTATTTTCTAGGTAAGCGTTTATAATCGTAGGCCGTAGTATTGTTTAACACCAGGCAAGCTGTGGTCAAACACAAACCTATAAGTTATAAAAAATGTAGCCATAAAAGTTACGAAAATTATTGCATAATAAAGATTGTTATTCATTTTATTTTATTTCAAATTACAAACATTTTAAAAATTCTGATTCTTACTTTGAGACATCGTGTTCCGTCTTCTTTGCAATATGTATTCGTTGAGAAATCATTCTAATTATCTTTACCACATCCGTAGCAAAAATAAGTTTCCGTATTACTTAACGATGAACGAAATTGCTACATTTTATAATTTAATCTCAGCCTTAACGTTTCGCATAAAATTACGATAATTTACTACCTCATCATCTCGCATTGGCTTCATTACTATGTTAATGGCTGAATACTTATACCGTAATCTGTTTAAATTTTCACCCGTTGACGTTTACGACGCAATGAAAATTTGTAAAGCTGGTTTTTACTAACACCCTAGTTTATCTGCCGGAACGCAGGGATTTGTCTTCACACCTTAACATATTGCTAAATCTGTGATATAGTACATGTAATGTATATAGAAAATGTGTCGAACGATAGGATATCATCTGACATATATTTGTTTTTAAAAACCCCCAAGTAGAAACCCTGATAGTGTTGCCCATATTTTGCTCCGAAAATTATACTTTCATTGCACTTTAAATAAATACTTACTTTAAGGCTAGTTCATAAACGGATTCGGATATTGATTTTTCTCACCAACTCAGCACTTCACAGAAAAGCTAGAAAATTACCTCAAACCGAAGAAATGATACAGACTAAGCTTATTATATTTCGCCAAATGCATTCGTTTTCTTCGTCGTATAGACATTTACGATATCCTTTATACAAAATTTGATAGTTACAAATGTGAATAAATTTTGGATTTTATGTCAGTTCCTTGGTTAGTTTTATCTGAAATAAATAGAATATAAATACAACATGATATCAGTTTTCCATAGATCTTTGGATTTAAAATTTCAAAATACGATTAAAAGGCGCTGAAAACCTTTTAAAGTTATTACGAGTAAGTTTTAATATTTTCACCACATCTATCTGAACGAAAAGAAAACTCTTATAGAACGTGCAATCAATAGTTTTAGTTTTCTTATTCAATAAAATTATTCAAAAGCTATCTCTAGAAAAATAATCTTGAGATGCCAGTGTGATTTCATTTTATGCAGTTATTCGATGCTTTCTGCTCAAGCCGTAGCTTCAAAGCGAATACTATCGACCAATACATTTACGGTCGATTATTTCACTTCTCGTGAAACCTTTAAGTGTGGCTCTGAAGTGCGCGGCATTCTGACAAAGCATTAAAGATAAAAACTCCAAGCAAAAAGAAAAAATAACAAAAATGACACACAATAGTGCAGAATTTATTTTTGCGCTTTTATTTACTTTTGCCGCTAAGCATCTGTCACCGTCCATCATTTTCGATGAACAAAAAATATAAGATTTTTTTTTTCATTTTCCAAAAAATCTTACAAGAAGCATTGAAAGAAACAGAAAACAATATCGAAAGAACACGTGACAAATAAATTTGATCGGCGCATTTTCAATTCAACCGCCAGCTCTCGCAAGTTTCGAGACCACTCATTTCGAAACGAATTGGTTTTGAATTGAATGAGACGCTGTTTCACTGGCCCGGAGCTTATTATTCACTGAGCGTTCTTTTGTGTCCGGTATACGATATCAATCTGCGATCGTCTGCTACTAGCGACGCCTAAGGCATTGCTCTTCACCTAGCTAACGTGTAATTGCAATACTGAATACGGACAGACTGGTTCCTTACTGGGTACCCTTTAATGTCCATCTCGGGAGAGTAACAAGTTTTGCTGCAAATTAATTGCTAGTTTCACATAAGGGTCGATGCCGAAACTATAAATTGCACATCGTGATCGATGATATAGTATCTTTTTTTGATAAAAAGCAAGTGGAACTGTAGATTAAATTGAAGGAATAAAAGTGACTGGCTGTTGTTAAACTAATAAATATATTTTAAACTAGTTGCGCCCCGCGGTGTTATCCGCGTTAAACTGGGAGAAAAAGAAGTTAATCCGGGATAAAATGTGGTCTATGTGTTAATCAAAGATCTAACCTAGCTTTTTTTTTTAAATACACCTACCTCCGATGTTTGTTTTATTCGGAGCCTATTCTTTACTGTAACACCCTTTCATACCAGTTCTCGCTTTTGCTACTTCTCGTACTTTCATTCTTCATTCCTTATCTTTCTTGGATCCATCTCCAATCATATTTATTTAATCTAATCTATTCTAACCTAGCTCTATAGTAAATTTCATAAAAATCGGTCCTGCCGTTGAAGCGTGAAGGAGTAACATAGATTTTGAAGTTATTTGCCTAACCCACGGATATAAAAAGTAGCATATGTGTTAATCTAAGGTCTAATCTATCTTCACACCAAATTTCATTAAATACGGTTAAGCCGAGCGTGAAGATGTAACAAACATATACACACACACACACACAAACTTTTGCATTTATTATATTAGTAGGATATGCGCTTGTGTGTATTTGATTGGCTCTCTATGCAGTGATATTTTGGCAGTTTATTATTTGTATGTATATTTTCCTGGACATTGCGAAATTGGAAGGAAAATGATACCATTTTGGGTATGTAGTTTATTTCTTTTTATTAAAAGAATACAGTTATTTATCTAGTTTTACTCATTCTGTTTCTGTATATATCTAAAATACACTGTAGATGTAAAATTGTACATAGCATAGATTCAATGGCATTTTCTCAATTATCTCAAAGGAAACTGTCTTAATTACTCATGTGTAAACTAACATACAAATAACTCGCGATCCAATTCCATTCATAAATTCCGAGATCTGATACTTTTTGGAGGTGCAAGTCAGCCACAGAGCTGAAAAAAGAACTATCTGCCATGTCCACCGGGCGACGTGCATTTACATACAAAACGCGATCATGACCAGCGTGCAGATACCGTGGCATATCTAATCTGTGGACGCCTGTCAATCAACCCTGACAGCTATTCGCGAGTAACATGTATCTATAGGCTACTTGATCCAGATAAACGCGGACTGTGGCGAATAGTTTTAGCTGGTGTATATTTTTAGACATTACAACTAGGCATTTGACTAGCAAATGGCGTAGCTACAAGACTTAGTGACAATTGGGACGATGATGCTTTGTCTGGAATAGTCTCTCAAGGATGTCGTCTGAACAGTCATTCGGTGCTTGGTATTATTTTAAATTTGGGGTGATAGCTTTAGACACGCTTTAGAAAATGCCAACCATGTATACTGCGAAGCTTTGGAACTCTCTTCCTGAGTCTCTTTTTCCCGAGAACTACAATTTGGGGGTCTTCAAATCTAGAGTAAATAGGTTCCTTCTAGGCAAGAGTGTTACATCTTAGACCACAGTCAAGCTTAACATCAGGCAAGCTGCGGTCAAACGTAAGCCATAAAAAAAAAACTATGAAATATTTTTCCACAATATTTTCTTTTAACAGGAGCTCAGATTTATTGGCTGTGATCGAACCTACGCCCTCCGTATAGTAAGGTAACCGCACGCCCGACTGAGCTATCGCTCCGAAATATTGCCACATTGTGACCAAAACATTGCAGGCTTTTTGTGTGAACTCTTTTTCTGATACCTATAACTACGACAAAAAATTACGTATTTCAGAACTCTTAACATAAATTGTCCTAGATAGTTACTGAAATAGTACAAGGTTCTGAAATACTTTGTTGATGTCTCATCTTGAAATATAATGTTAAAAAAATAACGAAATTCGCAATATTTATACACTAAATTCAGAACTGAAAAATACTCAGCGCACTATCATAATGGGCTATCTATTTAGTTTACGAGTGCGTCCAGTATGTGGGTAGTTAAAACTGGTGGAATTGTACCGCAGTTACAAATTCACAATGTTCATACAATTTGTCGTGCTGACGTCGTCGGTACATAACTCCCCGGGACTATTTTGTGAGCTATTAAAGCTTACATTGTATGTTTGTAAAAATCGCCAGTTTACTTCAAAGTATAGGTCTGATACGAGTTTGTGTGTGCAGCATTATGTTTGCTCTTCAAATTCTAAAACATGCAAAATATATACCCGATACAAAAATGTGTATAATCTTTCTAATATTTTTGTAGAGTACTGTAAAACTTTGGATTTAGAATATAACAGAATTTTCTGAACAAAATCCAGTACCATTGAATTGGGACGGGAATATACGGGTACAAAATGCGAACGCAAGAATTTCCCCCGATGCTTTACATCATCATCCACGTTGCATATTTCGCGAGAAGCGACCGAGTGGACTGCAGTGACTTGCTTTGATACCAGAGAGACTAAACAAGTTGCCATCGCATCAGTTCGATATCATGAAATGACGTGAAATGTTTGACGGGAGTATTGTAAATTGTCAACAAGGCTTTTCGATAGCTATCGTCACTCTTATACATTTCACGTCATTTGATAATATCGAATTAAAGCGTTTCCTAAAGAGATAGCATTTAGGCCTTTTGATGTCCGAGAATAGATAAAGTGTGCTAAATATGTTTTACTATACATACCTACCGTGTATTTAATATCATTCTATGTAAATATAGATATATGTATGTCAAGTGTAGGGAACGATCTAATAGAATAATAATTGAAACAATAATGTACCCATTTCAGATTTTTTAAATCTAATTAACGCTTGACCACAATTCACCTGATGTTAAGTGACATTGAGGTTTACGGTGAAGCGCGCTTACCTAGAAGGAATCGGTTCATTCTCGCCTTAAAATAATAGCTAGATTATAGTCATTGGAGGTACAGGGAATTCGGCAAGCAATTCCAAAGCTATGCATCAAAGTATATAAATCTATTTTTTTCTATTCCTTTTTTTATCATATTAACTAGGTAACTTTTACTAAGTGGCTGTGTTATGAATGCTACTTTCTATCTTGACTACTGTAAATTCAAGTAGAAGAGCGTTGGAGAGACCATAGCGTCGTGCAAAACCGATAAGCTCTTTGATTTACGACTTATAAACCGCTACACTTCCGCCGGTCGACATATTTACACGCAGCGTACTTTACTCAGCAGAGTAATAGTCCAGTAATTGAATAGAAAATTATGTCGCTATAAAACGAATTTAATCGCTAGATTTTTCATTAAACTCAGCCAAGAATAATGTGTGCGGCTAATCTGATCTAAGCATTAACGGAGGGTCGTAAATTTTGTAATTGATGTGGTCTTATGCTAATTTGAATTTAAACAACGCGAAGCCTTGAAAAATAATTTATTAATACTAACTAAGTATCTAGTTATTTTTTTATTGTAATTATGATTATGCAAAAATAATAAGCCAAGTAAGCTTACGTTATGATATCCTTCGTATGTTATGTGAGTTAAATACCTCACAAAAAATATGGTCATGACTCAGGAAAGCAGTAAAAAATTCTTATTTATAACAAAAGAGAGTGAGTAAGTATTTTAGCATATAAATATTGTCTTATTGCCTCTGTCTCGATAGCTTGCTATAAATATATGTGCCGCTAACGAGTTCACAGTATCCTCATTCATTTTACAGGATTCGTTAGCTCATTTATTCGTTAATTCTATTTATGTTTGTCATAAAACGGACACGGCTACTATGATTGCGGCGATCTGAGGCCAATACAGATGTTACTTGACAACTTTATGTGGGCCTCTGATACGATATAGTACATCAAACGTCGCCTAAAGATTTATTTTGTTTTGATTCCGTCCGCTGGTTTTAAATTGCTTGCTTCGTCTACCATTTAAGTCGTGATTATGATATAGTTATTGTTAATCTTAAGATACGTAATATTTTCTTATAGAACGTATTTAATATACGTCATACTCGTATCATTATTGAGTGACATCAACGTTAATCCTAGTCTACTATCCTACTAATATTATAAACGTGAAATTTTGAATGAATGTTTGTTCCTCTGTCGCGCAAAAACTACCGAATGAGAAACTACAAAAGTTCACCATACTATGTATAATATCACATAGTTGTATCAGTTTTCTAAAAACAGTTGATTATAAGGCAAAACAAGGTTTGCCGGGTCAACGAGTACTCTATATTATATTTAGTTTTGTTGTAATAACTCTGACCTAACCTAACCTTCCGCTTTTATTTGTTCGCTTGATAAAAAAAAACGCAACTCTATTTACTTAACTAACCTGCCTGCTTGCCAAATAAAAATTGTAACAACTAATTTTGCCAGGACAAAGCAAATTTCTTGGCTTAATTACGCTAGCGAATAAATTATTCGAGAAAAGGAAAATAAATAATGGCCGGCCTCCTCGGGGAACATAATTTACCTACCTGTTAATTAACACTTACCTACGGCGTAAGACGTCTAAAAGTGCAAATTGCCCGTCAAATAACAAACGTGTCGTCTTCTTTTTTTTTTTATAAAATGATAAAATAAAATATTGATTTACTTCGAACATTGAAATCCAGGCTTTTTTTTTTCTTGTTATAATATTCTGACGACAAAACGTGTCACATTTACATATTTAAATATCACAAATGGCTAATTTATATTATGGTTGCTAACGCAACTGATTACCCAGACCGCCAGCCAATAATGTTAGCCATGTCGGGAATCGAGCCCGGGTTGGCAATCCGGCATGGAAAGACCGAGATCGTCAATTACTTCTTAAGGTCGGCATTTGAAAAATGAAAATCTTTTACCGGTTCTTGAAACCAACATACTATATTTTACTGATTGCCATTTCTATTAAAAATCTGAGAAGGATCAGTTTAAAAGTAATAACTAGAATTCTTATGTAGGCTACAGAAGTGCTACATCAAAATAAAAAACAAATATAAATTTACAAAATATTATATAATTTTATATTCAAACATTAAGTTAGCTTAGAAATCAAGTATGTAAATATTCTGTTATTATTCTGAAAAATACTCTCGTAAGCATAATCAAATTTGTAAAAGCTTCTTGACTGGGCTTTGTAAATATTTTCCTAACTTCGTTCGCAAGGCTCAGTAAATCTTTAATCCCGTGCAAACAGTAGCTCAGTTTGAAATTATGAGTATTGAGTATTGAGTATTGAAACAAAGTTAAGGTTAGTAAAATTTCAAATCATAAATATTTGTAATGAGGTCTTTCTTTTTAACTTAAGAAAATATATGTGTCTCGTTCATATTTACGATATAAATAACTTGATCAATACAATTAGAATAAAAAAAACTAATTTTAAAACAAGATACAAAATATAAGAATAAAAAAAAATAGTTATGAAATATTATTTTAGTCTTTAGTATTAATTCATAGTTATGTAACATGTAAAAAACTAGGCTATGACACGAAGAACTTTTTCCACTTGTTATATGAGCCGGTAAATGCTGAATATACCGTAGACGTACTACGGCGTAGTCAACTTACTGGCATCTTACTGTATTATTTGTATTTTTCTAGAGGCTGATATAAAAAACGAGCTTAGCGAGATTAGCTAGTTACCTAATGTAATGGAAAATACTTCAAAAGATCTCCTTCACGTGGATATCTTTGAAAACAGAGCGCGTTCTCTGATCATTTGGATTCATCAGCTCAACGAACAGACGAATTCTCTCTTCATGTTTTCGGTTTGTATACTTACGATTAAGAAATGTTTGATTTCTCCGTTTAATCTTTCGAATTTTGTAATCAAATGAATCTAATTTGATTGATTATGTTACGTTTGTTTTTGTTTGTTTTACCAGCGTTAAAGGAGCATCTCGATTCATTTGTACACGAGTACACATATTAAATCTACTTTAGTAAAACCTTCTTGTTTTGAGTGTTATGTTCAAGGTATTAACGCAAAACCCGTTTAAGGTTGGTTTTAGTAAGTCTAGACAAACAATTGTGTTTGACGAAGGTTCTTTGAAAATTTAGAAAATCCTACTGTGGTGCCGTATATGTAGTAGGGGCTTAAGAGCGACCCTCGCCCAGCTTGTAATAGATGAACAGTATTTTATAGTAAATTAAATGTATCTGGCAATAAATTAAAATGTGTCTATCTGCGTTAATCCGGCATAAAACAGGTTAATAAAAAAGTATCCTATGTATTAATGCAAGGTCTAAGCTACATCTTTACCAAGTTTCATGCAAATCGAATCAGCCGTTTTAGCTTATGAAGTAATAAACATACACACTAACTAACACACGTATACACACAAATCGTCGCATTTATAATATAAGTAGAAAGCAGATAGGAAGGATCCAATATTAGATCGAAGAGATAGAAAAGATCGCTTTAAGCGATAAGGCCGGCAATCGTGGCACACTAATTTTAAGTTAATTGTATTTTACTGTGTCTTTTTTATGTATGTGTCCAATAAAGAATTTATCTATCTGGCTATTTTTAAAATCGTAAAGTCTGTCCTATAATGAATTAATTAAAAATTAGATTGACATGAAAATATTAGGCACTCATCGACTACATTAATTAATAACAAATTGATTCACAAAGTAAATCAATTAAGGAAATGTACTGCTACCGCCGCTGGAGTCCAGCTGGTTTTCGAGCAAAAAAGGTTAAACTAATTAAAGAGGGTCTAGTAGTTAAACGAGTAACCAAGCCAGCAATTACCATACGTGTATCTGAATCGGATTATCGAACTACACAATTAACTCTGCTTCGTAGACAATGTTTACTTAATCAGCTTATACTACACTTGACAATAAATTAATTAGTCCGTGTGAGTGTCAGGATCGTATATTCATAAAGGGAAGTTGACAACGTTTGGGCACTTAGAGTAAATGAAGACTAAGCTGTTAAAACTTCTTAATTAGTTGCTTGTTTAATAAATCTAATTGAGATTAAACATTATTTAACTGTCGTAACACAATTTAAATGCGCTTCAAATAAATAATAAGTAAATGAAGACTAAGCTGTTGAATCAACTAAATTTTACTTCCAGTTACGGAATTGTTTTACATCACTCATGGAGACAAAAACGCAGGCCGGTTTTTTGCGCAACAGATTGCATTTGCGATACAGCGCGGAAATGCTGCCAGCGTTCTTGGCTCTCTGCCACACTGCCATCTTAATTTCGATTGTTTACTCTGAATTCTCGATATGTTTATGTTTTTTTTATTTTTACTAAATAGTTGGAAATAAAACTTGTTGTTTATAAAGAGAGGTGAGTTGTATTAGTAAAATGTAATCGTAATTGCTTTTTTTATAATATACCTAATTAAGACATGTATCATGTTATTCATTCTAAGTGTAAATGGTCCTTACACAAATTACGTGCACTTCAGTATTTTTATACTTATCGTAGGATTGCGAAATTTCAATCATATGCTCATTGTTTGCATTTTTTATTGGTTCTTTAATATTAGGAATTAAATAGTTTTTACTGTGATGTAATCCAAATAGCTTCTAAAAACCAAGCGGAATATAGGAGCGCTATAATCTCAAGTTTACTAGCACTGCAAAACTAACCGCTGCGCTATTTTTTTCTCTCCGCATTTTGCATTCATGTGGATGCACATGACGTGCGCAAAACGAAGAGACCGGGAGTAGGGTTTAAAGAGATGCCGAAATCAGATCTTGGAGACGTCTCCATTTCATGGAACGTGGTCTCATGATGTACGGCTTTTTTGCCTTGCCTTGTAAATCAACGCGTCAGCCGACCGACAGCCGATCAATGACATGCGTTGCAAATACCTACTTGTAGAGTAGATAATTAATGAAGCGTGTCTAATTGATACTTGATAAAATTTGCTGCCAGCGTAGCGTCACGCGTTGATTGACAATCTAATAAGCGCAGTAGCATAACTTGATGGGATAAACATTTGATTGCTAAAAAAAGACAAGGAACTAAGTGTTGATTATAATTTGTATTATTTTTTTATATTATAAAGACCGTCTTATTTAATTGTTTTAATCAACCCGTAATTATTTTAATTGGTCACGATTTATTTCAAGTACCCATTAGTATCTTGTGAAATATATTTCTTTTTTTGTCGTAATTTTTCGGGCTATAAAATAACGCAGGGCTGTTTTTAGGGTTCCGTACCTAAAAGGTAAAAACGGGGTCTGTCTGTCTCCAGGCTGTATCTCAGAAACCGTAATAGGTTGGAGATGGAGTATACCATGGAATTACTAGCACTCATGAGGCTTTACATATAATTAGGATTACAGATCCTTAAACTTATGGGTAATGTAAGACAATTTGAAAGTTAGAAGTTGAGTTTTCTGGTTGAGAGGTTTCAGGCCTTCTACAAATAAACAGTACTCAATGATGTATAATTGGATCGTTTAGGCATATGCAACCAGAAAACTTCTGATGTTGGCCTTTTAGTCTTCGAGCTCAAATAGATGTAATTTATATACAAGTACCTCTAGACTTTAAATGGCATCAAGATATGTGTCTACTTCAGCTGTAATCTGGTATAAATATCTTAAGTGATGTCATGTCATATAAAATCATCAGCATTATCGTTTACGGATGGGAAATGATATTTTAATGTTTTTAACAGTGTTTGTAAATTTAAAAGCATCATACTTTATTGATGCATCGTACTATTTTATATATACGACGTTACACCTTTTTATGTATTTACGACAAAGCAATAACTACGAGTCTAAACGATAACTACTCAAATAAACTAAAGGTACAGTTTAATCACACCAAAAATAACTTAGATCGAAGAATTCTATAGTAAACGTTATAGCTAAGTTAGTTCATATTAAGAGAAAACAATAGTATTTTATAAATAAATAATATAGCTTGTTACTCACTCTTTTTAAGTAACAACTCAGATTGACGGGTAGAGAACAAGAGTGATTACGTCTCGTACTTGGAAGGAAGCTTATATAGCCTAAGCGAAATCCTCACTCAAGTAGAGTTTTTGCTTGATAGAGATTACACCTTACTGCGTTTCCCGCTCGGAGAAGTCGAGTTACGAGCTAGCTTTATTGGCATTCACTATTCTACCTTGCCAGGAGTTTTCAAAATAGCACTCGCAATTGCCCCTTAAACGTAAAAGGAAAAATGCTAGTTCCTTCCCTTTATACGGCAACGTAGCCACCGGCAGCAATTATTAAAACCGATTCAATGCTGATGCAAGCAATAAAAGAAGTAATGCCGGTTAACGTTGACAAAGCCTGTTCATTATTTCAATCGAGTGGGTACAGTTTCGGAGCTCTTAATGGACTTGACGACAACCTCCGATAGGTATACGAGTGGTTTTTATCAGAACATCGAATGCGATCTTAATAAAACTGTCAAATGATGCGTCCCTGATATGACAGATACGATATCTCCATTAGCCAGTGTACCGTCGTCACGACCCAAATAAAAAGCTCCGATAAAAATACGCATCACGAATTTGAAAGACTGCGCGTGCCCCGCACTGGGAGACGAGTTGTAACATCCAGCGCGAGACGGACACGCTCGTAAATTAAAAGCCATTATATACACATATTTGTTTTTCCAACGACTAAGTAAATAAAATTCCGATCGACGGAGCGTAACTTTTCGGGATACGTAATCAACAGTTTTATTCGACGGATTTTTACCGCCGCTACAATTTCGGGGTTGCCACAAACAGGAATTCACACGATATATGTAGAATAAATCTTGTTAAAAAAACGTGACACAGTCAAAATATTTTAGCGTTTGATGTATTATCACGTTTGATTCATAACTGGCTAGTTAAATGTTTAGAGTGGGGTCAGTAATTAACTAGCGGGATCAACAAGCCGCTCCATGCTAATGGGGCCTTTCCACGTCAAAGAGCTAAAAGGCGTCGGAGCGCGTCTGTCCGAATAATGAGGCAAGTTGTAGTGGCGTCGGTTCCCGTCGCCCCGCCAGCGAGAGCGCGCGGCGACCTCGCGACCCTCGTCAAACGCTCGATTAGCCTAACGTGTACACACACTAATTATATTTTTTACGATTAATTCACTGTTCAATCGAAGTCTCTTTCGATCGACGTCATTTATATCTTTGGCATCTCGCCCACGCACGACAATGTATCCGAAATTGAATTTCCGTACGTGGTGTCTCGATTTATTGATTGTACACAAAAACGGAGGATGGCCGTTATTTTTATAGCGTCCGCCGGCGGAATGTGTGGCGCTGGCGTTGTTTCTGGTCAAATAGCTTTCCTTCGTATGTGTCCACGATGTTTGATCGAAGTAGACCCTAATCAAATGTGACGCGGGACATGAATTTCCATTCTTTCCACAAATAATTGTGAAATTCCAGAAAACAAACCATATTTATACTCGTTTTTTATTGACTAGCTGTGTAGTCGCATTTCGCGTAACCTAAATGGAAACTAAATATATGTAGCCCGTAAAAGATTTATATTTAATTCAATAGTATCTTATTCCCTACCAATTTTACGTGGCCCTTACATCGCTACAAATTCAAGCTGAAAATAATAACGATTTAAACGTATTCATACTTTAATAAATACCAATACTGAAGAATTTACTTCCATAAACACAACATTTTTAGCTTGTACTTTCAACTTTAGTGCCGTTCTTAATGCACCCGTAAGGAATGTTTTAATACTTTTAATTTAAAAATGTATCAAACTTTTACCATAAAAACTTTCAAGACTTTAACATGATAAATAAATAATTTTCCATACATACTTTCACTCCGAGGATACACCTTTCTTCCACTGTGGCAAAAATACCATTGTTTTAAACAAACTATGCATATTCCAAATTTATTGTTAAATTATTATTTTTTTCTGTAAAGAATTATTTATTTGGGGGATAAATTTCCTAATTGATTATTGCTAAAGTTAAAAAACAAAGAAGTCACGTACAAACGTTTGTACCCCCTTAGGGGTGGAATTAAAAAAGCATACTTTCTTACTAAAACAAATACATACATCCTCCAAATTCCCCTAAGACCAGCCGTTTGCCCTCTACTTTGCTTATAGATGAATGTATCAGCCAGGACAAACATTATAATAGTATAGATAGTGTATGTAGGATGCACTGTTGACAATACATTTTGTTATGAGCGGTATTATAAAAACGATTGGTTGATCATGTATCGTTATGATTGGAGAATTTCCCGTCAAATTAAGCTATTTCAATTTATAGATAAAGCATGCAATTCACAAGAGTGACATGCACATAAATATTTTCCACGAACAATAATATTTTATAGCAAACATTGAATTTATTTTATAGATAGATACCACACACACTATTTGGAGCACAATAGCTGGTACAACATCATAAATAGAAATCCAGAATCCGAACTATTAAATCTTAAACGTTGTATTATTTACCCATTTTACGATGCTAGCCCTGTTCGTATTTCAATATAGGACAGTTGACATTTAAATAGAACTGAATAAAAATGTGAAAGTAATTTGCCTTTTTGTTGATCATATTTATTGTTACGGGACTCGTAAAACAAGCTGGTTGTTATTAAGTGACAAATGGTCGGATTTAGCCTCAGTGTAAAGTCATAAAGTCGCAATAATGGACGAATTATACACAAAAAATGTCGACGTTCGTATTTTGGCTTCATATTCGAGTTTGAAACAACGTTTTTGTAGAGCGCAGTTTATTTTGTGACTATCTCTGCCCCTATATTGCGCAAATGTGAACATATATTTAGCTGCACATTTTTTGTGTCCTGGCTTGTTGATATATTTGATTTGGCAGAGCATGGCTGAAACATGTCCAATGAACGTGAAAGATTGTGTTTCTTGAGATCGATAATTTTATATTTTACTAGCAGCGCCCCGCGTTACCCGCGTTAATCCGGGGCAAAAAAGAAGTTAATCCGGGATTAAAAGTAACCTATGCGTTAATTTAAGGTCTAACCTATCTTCATAGTAAATTTCATCAAAATCGTTCCAGCCGTTGTAGCGTGAAGGAGTAACAAAGATTTTGAAGTTATTAGGTACCTATCCCACGGGAACAACAACGGTTTTCGAGATAAAAATTAGCCTATGTGTTAATCCAAAACCTAACCTGTCATTTTCGCGTAGAAAATGGTCACACTTACTTATTATTAAAAGTCACTCGCACCTGAAGATGGTGCTCGGAGAGCACCGAAACTGTCATTACACCAAATTTCATAATATTTTTTTGACGTGAAAAAGTAACAAACATACACGCTTTCACGAAAACTTTTGCATTTACAATATTAGTAGGATAAACATGCATTTACTAGTATGCAAGTAAAAACGTTACAGTTGTAAGTAAAATGAACAGACCTCACCGCTAAGTCCGCTGTTAACGTGAGATTTTTCTCATCTGGTTCCTCTAAGCTACTCGAGTTTTGCATTCCAAGTTTGCTCATTAAATTTCAACACCGAGTTTGTGGTCTCTACTCAAAAACACTGAAGTGGCATTACAATAACGTACGTGCACCGCTACATAATGCCATGTCTTCGTATCTTTACGTAAGAGTTACATTTTAACAATTATTCCTTTTCCCCGCTAAAAAACTGATAAGAAATGCGTTTTTGAAGGTTTTAGTTTGTAATCAGTAAATTGTTTTAAGAAATTATTCAATCAGCGCTTAAACACGCAAACAACTATAAAACCACATATAAAAAAAGTGAATCATTTAATACAAACATGGACTTTAAAGTATAGTTCTGCACAATTGGCTTAACTGAAATCAAACTATTATAACGCTGTGTTAAGGTCATTTCGATTTTAAAATCTCAGGCATACGGATTTGTCAGTATCTTTGGGGGTCTTCAAATCTAGAGTAAATAGGTTCCTTCTAGGCAAGCGTGTTACATCTTAGACCACAGTTAAGCTTAACATCAGGCAAGCTGCGGTCAAACTTAGACCACAGTCTAAGATGTATCACGCTTGCCCAGAAGGAACCTATTTACTCTAGATTTGAAGACCCCCAAATTGTACTTTTCGGGAAAAAGAGACTCAGAAAGAGAGTTCCAAAGTTTCGCAGTTCTCACAATGAAGGTCGAAGCAAAACGCTTTGTGCGAAGCTTCGGAACTTCGACAGTAAATCGGTATCTCTTCGCTGTACCCCTGCTCGTTCTGTAGTGGAATGGAGAAGCAGGAATTCAATTATGCAGCTCCATGGCACACTCTCCAAAATTTTTCGATAAAAAACAGACAGACTGGCAACCTTACGCCTATGTTCAAGGCTTTGTAGCCCTGCTTTAGATACGCAAGGCTGACCGATGAGCGTCTTGGCTTCCCTCTCAATCGACTCTAACGCCTCCAGCTGGTATTTAGCAGATCCATCCCAAAGGTGCGAACAGTACTCCATGCACGACCGAACTTGCGCTTTATATAATGAAAGCAACTGTTCCGGCTTGAAGTACCGTCACACCTTTGAGAGAATTCCAAGCTTTCTGGCAGCCAATTGAGCTTTGGACTCAATATAAGAGCCGAAATTGAGACACGAGGTTAAGGTAACACCAAGAAGCTCAAGGAGCTCTACAGAAAAGTAACGAGTGAGGTACATGAAACTGAATAGATAACACTTAAATATATTCCGTTTATAAAAATAGCAATAAAATATAGCTAGAATAAACGTTTACATATCTTTCTAAAACATTAGTTCATTAAAATAACTACAAGTATAGTCTGCCCTACAAAAAGGATCCACAATTAATCAAAAGTCAAATTTATTAATTCTCTTTGATTGAATTGATGAACAAATTATTCGTCATTTCAGTCCTTATTACTTTAAATCCACAAGGCATACCAATGAGTCTCATTACGAAATTAAATTTAAATTCGCAGCACTTGTTTCAGATATGTTCATTTCAAACCGAATAAAAACTGATTGATTGCAATTTTAACTGTAAAATTGTTAATTTTTTACTCAAATTTTGTATGTATTGTGAAGGGAAATTCATAGTTTGACTGAATATTTCCGTTAGTAATAGAATAGTCGCGGGCAATTACTGTATAACAGATATGTATGTATCTACCAACAAACTAATAGAATTAATATACTAGCAGTACTACCGCAGTACTACCGGGATAATAAGCAGCTTATTTGTTAATCCATAGTAGTCTATGGATCTATAGCTATCTCCACACCAAATTTTAACACGAACAAAAACGTTGTGTGAGGAAATAACAAACATACTGCAAATACATATAAACTTTTGTATTTACAAGTTTATGTTGGGAGTAGGATAAGATACAAAATAGTATAAAAAAGGAAACATGGCTTTTAAGTAAAAAATACCTGAAAATAATAATTAGATATTACGTATCTTGTAAATTGATGAAGTTTACACGAAACATCAGGTGAATTTTGAGTTTGCCGCCATTCTTCTTCTTCTTCGCATGAGCAAGAACCTAAGCTCAGGCGTCGAGAGTTTTCAAGCCGCCCGTAGGCTAGGTTAGACTTGGCTTGACTACCGCCAATGAAATTTATTCAAATTGAGTTCAATTAAAAACTCTGGAAGTAACGTATTCTCAAATATTTTCCATAGTATCGTATTAAAGTTGATTCGCTGAATGGCTTGAAAGACATAAAAAGTAACAGTAAACAAAGTCAGCACAAAAAATGTTTACGTTTATACATACGTAGATTAATATTATGAGTAAATCTAACTGTAGAGACCATATTTAAAATGACGACAGAATCATGATTATTCATATAAGTATAGCATTGGCTATTTGTTGGTTGGGGTAGCGTATAAAGGGTTTCGTATCATTCTTAAAAAATTGCAAAAAGACTGTTTTTGTTATTACGCTAACACGGGAATTCGTAACTTGTGAAAATTTTAGCTTTTTAGCTATCACGGCTTATGACATACAGCCTGATGACAGACAGACAGCGCAATGTAAGCTTATTATTATGGTCCAGTTTTTACCTTTTTGGATACGGAACCCTTAATAATAGGGTCCTGTTTTAATTTTCTAGGTACGGAACTCTAAACATATCATCATCAATATTACCTAAAATATCAGGAAAATTAGAAATTCTAAGTAAATGAAGTGTTCTCCTACTGGTGGTTTTACACTCATTTCGTCCCGACGGTCTGAAGGAACAGTTTAGATTATCTACTGCTAGTACGTGCAGCTTGAATTAAATTTCTCGATTGTAAATTCCACAATACAATGCTGCATAAACAAAAGCCTTATCTCTTTCACTGTTACGGTGCTTACTACTTAACGGCGTTATAATTTCACACTAAACGTTGGCCATTTAAAATTTTACCGTGCGCTGTTTGTTTAGAAATTAATATGAAAATTCTTATTGAGAGATAGGATAACTCTTGTAAGTTATGTTTATTTGTGTTTTATCTAGAAAGGTTTCAATAGGTACACAGATCTTTACTAGTAATACAATTTTTCCTATACATTAGATCCCATCTGTCACGCCACTTCTACAACAATAAATACAAAGAAAATAACTGGCCAAGTGCGAGTTGGGTTCGCGCATGAATGGTTCCGTACCATTGTTGTATATACCACCAACCAACCGACCAACTCGTACCGTACCGTACCCTCAAATATTTACATTAATTCAATTTTATGATTTAATTTGATAGCTAATATACATTTATATATTTTGTGAAAAATTTTAAGTGTTTAGCAGCTACCGTTATTGACATATAGAAAAAAAACTAAAAAAACACGTTTATTGTATGGGAACCCCCTTAATATATACTTTTTTATTATTAGTTTTTTTTTTGTTATAGCGGCACGGGAAATACAAATCTTGTGAAAGTTTCAGCTTTCTAGCTATTACAGTTTCTGAGATACAGCCTGGAGACAGACAGACAGCAGAGGCTTAGTAATAGGGTCCCGTTTTCACCCTAAGAAAACTTAAAAAACAAACGAATCTTCTATAGACATAGATTCAGGTTCAGAATAAAAAAACGTACAGTATTAAAAATAAGTTGTTCTGCGCCACTGAAAGTGTCTGCAATGAGAAGAACCTTAGGGGTGCATTTATGTACACCCAACTACGCAAATTAGGTAGGGGGATGTTCTTTTTGCTGACATGAGGGGGTTTTGAATGGGATATTACAAACAGGCATTCGAATTTGACGCTGAAAATGTAAGAGATAGGAACACGAAAAAAGAAATTGCTACGGTAAGTAGACTTGATAAGAATTATTTGTTTTCTATTAGTATACTTTTCTTTAAATGAAATAACGTTTTTTATATTACTTTCGCCTCAAATCTTAATCATCTAATATTGACCCATTGACCGATTTACTAATGTTGTTGTTCATATTTATAAATCGGTCACATTTAGTTTGTCAATGCGTATTAGTAAAAAGATGCCCTACTCTTATTTTTTTTATATCTTTGTTCCACACTAATCAAGATTATCCAGAAAACGATTAATGTCACTGCATTCCTGCGATGTGTACATAGATATTGTAAAACAAGTAAGACACGGAGCTACATACAACACACAGTGAAATGTCATCCTGATCACGATCGCAAACTGCTAATAGATCAAGGGGTGGATCCTTTTACAGATTTAAATTAACCTTTTCTTAGAATTACGGAAATTATCAAAAGGAATTACAATGTGTTTTGTTTAATATTTATATTTGTTTAGTTAGACTATATCATCGGAGTTAAATTATTTTGAAGGGCATGTGGGTTTGCACTTTACCATAATTAAATAAATTCAAATTATTTTCGACGCGTAATTTCAACATATAGGTAGTTAATATCTATGTTACTTATGAGTTTCAATGTGATGTTGAGTTTCCGCTACTTTCAGACTTTTTTCTATTCTTCTTTCAATTAGTCTAAATTTGAAATCTAATCTTTGCAATGCCCATTGGTTAATCATTTTTCAACACACAAAACGAATAAATCAAGAGAATGAGTTCCGAAAGTTAAACCGTACGAGTACTATTAAAAAAATAGAATATTGAAGAAAAAGTTCCATAATCTACTATTTTTCTTACTGTAGCGTAGTCACAGGAATGCATGTTGCAATTTTATACGAATGCAATGAGCTTCGTCGATGAACTTTTGCCATTTAAGTGTTCGGGGAAGGCACGCTTTGATATTTCGCAGAGTTGCGACTAGTTCCAGCAACATATAGTTGTTGTGCAGTTTCAATTGTATGTAACTTCTTCGTATTTAATGTGACCATTAGTGAAAAGTAAATGCTCAAATGTACGTATGTTTTCCTCGTATGCTATTATGATAATGCCGTAGCTATGGTTCTTTCATGCATTTCCGCTTGAACCACTGCTGCATCACTTTGCTAGCTTATTTTCTTCGATTAATTCAGGTTTGCCGGCTTCGTTCTCTGTCGAGCCTGAGATGAAGGTTAAACAAAAACTCAAAATATTTTAAAGGGATGGTCTAGTTATTAAAACAAACATACTTTTATTCAAATTTCTATGGTTTTCTACGAAAGCTTTATTTTCACATTTTATCGTGGATCATAGAGTTTTTTATTTGAAGCAATGTTTTTGCTACGAAAACTGTTAAAAATCGTTAAAAAAGATATTTGCGTTTGTTTTTATACCAGCTTTGTTGTTGATAGAAACAAGTCATATTTATATGATTCGGTTATTCGTTAGTTTCATAAAGAATGTATCTATCTATTCTCTGGAAAATATATATACCATCAAATCTACCTTAAATAAACCTGCGTCCGTATTGAAATATTTTTCAAAGCAAAATAAATAGACCACAATATTTTTTATATATAAATTACGTTCAATCATAACTTGACAGACAAAATGGGGTCAATTCATTGAGATCAAGGACGCACTCCAATAATAAATATTAAATAAACTGAACCGGAAATTAACTTCGGAAAATATCGATCTTGTTATACCGCAGCACTTTGAGCAGAATTTAATTTTCCACTTGGCGCTTCGTTTGCCATTGAACTCGCTTGTTCGCTTACCACTAAATAACCCAATGATTATACTTTAACCGTTTCGACTTGATTCCATCAGGAGTGGGTTTAATCTGTGTTAGACTCGCCGCATAAATTTACACACACTGGCTATTTACCCGACAGAGGCAAGGTATTGTTTTTGTATAGATTTTTGAGGTTTTCAATATTTAATTTGGGCGCGTGATATAAGTAGGTCCTAAGAAATACACGTATAAAATATTAAAATGCAGGAAGAGAGGCAAGCAGATTACGAAAATATATTAATTTAAATATGTGTTGTGATGTTAAATTAATTTTAGTACTACCAAATATCGGTCGAGTTCTAAAATGTTTATATTACGAGTATGTAGTTCCTGTCAATGTTAAGCTCATTAGGAGAGGTATGTGTATGCACTTGTCACTGATGTTTAAAGGTACGTTTACAGGTATGTGTTCATGTTATTTGCGTACTCGATGCATTTAGTTTAGTACTAATTATGGTATTGCATTACCTCATATAACGAGAGCACAGTAAATTCTAAACTCCAATTTTTAGCTGGCAAACGGTGCTACACGAAACTTCAAAATTAGTTCTGTGTCATAAACGTGTAATAGCGTCGCAGTGCATCCAAATGTTTTGGAGTCCTCGCTTTTCGTTTATGGTGTTATGTTGCGGCCAGTTGTCGGCAAATGTTGTCGACGACATACTGGTAATATCGTTAAATGGTACAGTGTTGCTCTTGCAGGCAATGGAAGCAAACATACTATGTAGGTAATTTAGAGTAGGTTAGCTGTTCGACGTCTATGGACAAAACCTAATAATGTTGACATAATTTTGCAGCTAGTCCGGCAGCAAAATGATTTGAGGACATCATTAAGATTGCAAGTCCTACCTAGACAAGGGCTACACAAGATGCAAGACGCACATAAAGCGAGAGGCCTATACCCGGCAGTGGAATATAAAGGAATGCAGATGATGATGATAAAACACTAAGATGGCACCTCATCTTTGAAAAAAAATCCACACACATTACAAAAAAGTAAAATAAACTGTAAATAAAAGCATACCAACGATAAGAAATGTCATTATTCTGACGCCGCAATCTTAAATGTTGTTAATTGAAAGCTTTTCTGTAAAAACTTTTAAGTGAACATTAATGAAAATATCATAGGCAAATAATATTATGAAACTTGTGAATTTCTTAATGGACTCGAGACGAATTTTTAATGGACTAAAGATGAGCTCTCTATCCCTACGTTTTGTTCGTAAACAAAATAAAAGTAAACCGAGAGCACTTACTCGAATTTAAAAGTTTTTAATAGTTCTTTTAATGTTATGGTTGGCAAGATTGTTTAGCTCTTCTCTCTGTTATATTAAAACTAAAGCGATTAATAAACATGGACATAGTTTTTTTTTTGGAATTATAAGAGTATAGCTAGCTTGAGAAATCGGATCTCTCAGATCTAGAATAGGATATAAAAAAATTCAACCTTGACTCTATTCAATAAAGAAAACATTTAAAAGTTTCCCCTTACACTCATTTGGACGTGTTTTTTTTTTATTTACTTGAGCTGTATGCACTTTTATGAGGTTAGATTATTTAATCGTCAACACTGCTAAAATATATTTAAAACTAAACTAAAAATATATTGTTGTGACATTAGAATTCAAATAATAAGTATAAATAAACAAGAAAAAGTATATAAAAATCTAAAAGGCCCCCCTTTTGTTTTGAAAATGTCGTGTGTACTCGTATTCTACAAGTTCTTTAAAATGATACATTGAGGGAGTTTTGAAACAAAAATTCTAGTTCATCCTTTCCACGTGGCCGAACCAACAGAGTCGATGTGTTTTACTTTCCCCCGTGATGTTAGGTTCTGCCACAAGGTCTTGTAATTTTTTTAATTCTTTTTTTTTCTTACTCTCTCGAAATTACTACTTACAAATAAATAAATTTACTAACTAAGTATTTAGTAGAAGTGGGGATAATTTCACGTACGTAACTAGATTATATTTGCGTAATATGGCGACGTTGTGGCTTACACAAAAAGCAAATATTACGCGAAAGAGCTAATTAGAGAAACAGTGGGAGTGTAATTATCGTTATTATAACGTCCCACAAACTTTTCCGGGTGAAGATTGCAAGTGCTCTCCAAACGAGATATTCTTAAGGAAATTGCTTTCAATTAAAATTAAGATGAGTACTTAGTTACTTGGATATTCTTCATATCGTTTGTGGTAAAAATAGTTTTAATACGTTAGAGTTTTGAGCAATTTGGTAAATTTTGAATCAAATAAAATGTTGGAAGCTTGCTATTCGTTATAAATTAGGATAAACATGAGCGCGTAGTGCTCGAGGCAGCTAAACCTAACTTATTTGGCGACCTCGTTGGCGTAATGATTACCATACCGGACTTCTAACCAGAGGGTCCCGGGTACGATTCCCGGCACGGCCAACATCTTTGTTATGAACTGAATTTGTTGGTTGTCGATCTGGCTGTTAAATGTGTATCGATATAAATTACGTATGTGTATAATAATATGTAGTTTATCAGTTATGTTAGCAACCACAATACAAACTAGAAATGGTTTAGTACGGCACTAACCAGCCGTGTGTGATAGGTATCCTATTTTTGTTTTATTGAAAAGCGAGTGTCAACAAAACCTTGCCGTCCGAACCGCCAGACTTTAAAATTTCTTGCTAAATTCCCTGTTCCCCAATGACTATAATCTAGCCATTTTCAAGGCAAAAGTGTACCGGTTTCTGTAGACCTTAATATCACTTAACCGGTTTCTGTAAGCGCGCTCCACCGTAGACCTTAATATCACTTACCATCAGATGAATTGTGGTCAAGCGCTAACCTATTCAGAGAAGAAAAAAAGTATAAGTAAAATTGTGAAATTGATTAAAGTGTTTTTTTTGTTGTTTCAGTGCGCAATGGGTATTCATGCGTGCCCGTTGCCCTAGCCGACGGCCTGGACATCAAGCTGGGGATGGCTGTGACAGACATCAGTTACTCGGGCCCCGGGGTCACCGTGAAGGCTGTCAACCCGAGGACGCCCAACCAACCGCAGGTTTTTAAAGGTAAATTCATAATGAGTGGATTTAAAACTGACAGGCACTCTGCGATCTGAATTTGGAATTGGGTCTTTATTCTATTAACTTATCCCGTAGACTGGGGTAGAAGCTTTTTAAAATAATAAAAAGCGTAAAAAGAAATTGTTGGATGAAACCCATAGTAGAAAGAAGAAAATATAATAACAATATTTTTTATTGTATTAACACTTTCGTAAGGCATATTTGAATAATGTTTGTCTAACTAGCTATCACTTACGTTATTTATTTTGTCGGTATTAGCCCGACATGTTTGCTAATTAATACCAACAAAATAAACGTAAGTGATAGCCGGTTATACAAACATTAATCAAATATTTTTTATTTCTTTATTTTCGATGTGTTTTATCATACTGTTATTTTTATCTAAATCTATACATTATGATTGTCAATACAGATTAAGTACAATAAAAAAATATATTGCCTATCAGTTACTAATAAATACCACTTAGATAGATAGGTATACTAGTAAAGATATTTACTATATTAAGTTGAATTAAGTAAATAGGAAAAAAGATCCGTTAAAAAACAGTTAATATAGCAATAAACTGTGCACAAGAAAATATTCATAGCTGTTAATATGTTGTTTTATCGCAGAATGTCTCTTAGAATTTATATTTAACTTTTAAAAAATATGGTTACCATAGATAATATTCAACTAGCCATCGTGTATAACATTCAAAAGATCACAGCAACATTTGGTTGAATCCCTGCATGCAAGGTTTTAGCACAAAGCTTATGAAAATGCATACGCCTCTGAAAACCGTACCGTGTTCGCTAACCTCGGGTTCCCGTCGCCGTTAAATCTCAAACAGTTTTCCCTAAACCTACCTTTCTATGTGACACCGGCTTTGGTTAGCCATGAACAAAAATCCAAAAAAATGCTCTTGCCTCATAAGTTTTCATCGAACGTGTACACAAAAATTTCGCTCTAAAAACGCTATCTAGCTTCTATCGATTTTAGCCGACATCGACATCGTTTTTTACGAGTACCTAAAATGAAAACAAAAAATCAAATTCATGTGGCCTCGATTATAAAGAGAGCGAGCGAAAAAAGAAAAATATGCCATAACATAAATGGGCTCTATGAGAAAAATCTACAACGCCCGTCGGGCTCCTTGTCATTTCTTTGTCGTGGAATGATTTGCAATTCTAACGCGTTAATTTTACTTTGACGAGGCGCAAAAATACGGCTGGGCTATGTTGACCCGTCTCTCCCCCTCGCCATTCTCTCTGAGCTAGTTCCAAGCGCTATACTGTTGGGAAGCAGTAACACAAGTCCTATCAAAAACATATCGCTTACAGTAACGTTATCACACCTTCTGATCTCAGAAAAAAAAAATGCTGGATGCCAAAGTTGATACAGTCGTGGTTGAGAAATCATACAGGACTATTTTTAAATTATTAAATAAATCCTACTTTGTAACATGTCGTTGTCAATTACTTGTCGACTATACTAAAGGTTAAGTTTATTTTCAAATGTAAACAGTATACATAATGGGATTACTTATATTCACGCCTTGCCATTAGACATAAGACCAACTGTAACAAGTTAGCAAATAAATACTGTTAATTTTCATTTTCGAACAAAAACATTATTACTGGATAATCGAATTTCTTAGTATTCAGATCTACTTGGAATAAATGTTTGATTAAATTGCTTGAAAGTAGATTAAACTTTCGTAAGCATCATTCTTGGTACTACACAAAACCTTTGGCATTTAACAACTATGCTTTTTCGTTAATCTCGTTATCAGACATGGGTGTTTTTTTTTATATTTTAACCTCAGTTTATCATTGTTGCGTGCATGAATCATACAGCTCTGCATATTAATCGTGACGTTACGTCTAAGAAATGGCCAAACTCGTGAAATAATTGAAGTTGAGTCGCTAGATACAAGTTGTATATGTAGCCCGAGGCACTTCCGGCACATTTGCATACAGGCGGGGTCTATCGCAGATGAGGCAGTTAGACGGTAAGAGGCGGTGCTGTCTAGATGCGCCTCGCCTCGTTTACACTCCAGATTGTACGGCTTTTCTATAACTTGCGGTGTCTATTTCGCGCGATCTTACTTTACCCTATCTGCAAGAATATTGACTCGATAAGATGCACGCGTTAAGATTTTATGAGGCTTCTTTAAAGTTGGCAAAGTTTAGATAGTGTTAATAGTATTTGTGGATGGGTAGAGGCGCATCTTTAATGGCGTTTGCTCACTAGAAAAGTTGTGGCAAAGTGAGTTGCCTAAGTTTTTTTTTTAATTACTCCAGCATATTTTTATACTAAAAAGATGTTTGTTGATATTAAACTGACTATTTCCCCTTTCTACTGATTCCTATTTTTGATATGCCAAACCAAAGTATGGTGGGTTAACTAGTAAAAAATAAATATGCGCAAAATAGTTCGTACCCGTGTGGAATTGGTTTGCCTAAGTTCATTTCGTTCAACGGTCAAGGCTCACGCTCAAACAGATTACGTCGAATCCGAACCGGGCCTCGGTTATTTTCCTGAGAATAGCAGGTATTGTATCGTTTACCGATGTGATTGTGGAATGAAACGGTAGCTAAGCCCACTGGTTGCCGGTCCCCCGGGGCCTCATACAATCGTATGTACACAGCACACTCCCGCCTAAAAGCTTTCGATATTACGATACGCGTTTAGGGAAAACGCATGTTTATAACAACATAAAAATATATCGCTACATGAATGTAACAAAGATACTCGGTAATGGTTTCGAATGTTGCCGAGTTTTCTTGGAAACGCGATCGTCGAAAGCGTAACTTAGTGTTATTACGATACTCTGGGAATATTATTGAATCTAGACGCAAGTATGCTTTTATGCCAGATCCGTATGTGCGAGTAGTATTCTAGAATATAATCCCCTGTTGACCGAGAAAAATATACTACCTAAAATGGTTTTTCTTTGTAACATTGATGTATTAGGAAAGCTTTTAGTTTACTCGTAAATAGGTTTTATTTATTAAGGTGGTTGTTTTTAGAAATATTTCAATGAGTAGTACATAATACAGTATTTTTTTACGATTACAACGTTAACAGACATTTTAGACTCTAATTTTAATAACGTTTTCTAATTTCAAGAAAATTGATGAAAATTATTTTTGGAAATAAAGTTTATTTTGGAAGCGACACAATCACGCCGGTGAACTAGAAAACCCTTTTTTACATAAATAGTGAAATCCCGGGCCAAAGCAAAGGTAGAATATATGTGAATGGTACAAAAAACGCTTTATTTAACCTTTGAACTTTGGGCCCAGCTTTGATGCTAGATCAGGATTTTAGCCAAATAAAGAGTATCTCAATTCTAGCTTTTGCAATAAAATTTGCATTATTGTAATTTTTCCTGGTTTTTGTTTTGTAGGTACGATACTGTAGTACCTACAAAAGTCAAGTGTGTGAAATCATATATACATTTACGTTCTGATGTTATTTATTTAACACTATTGAAAAGTTCGTATCTTCTCTTTTTAACTTGTGTAGTAGTGTAAGCGAAACGACGCGAACCTTCTAGTCCTTCATTATAAGAATGCAAGTATAATGTATTTTGTGCAAAACTGTCCTTACTGTTTACATGCTGTATGTTTTTGCTCTCAGTCTGATTGCTTCCTACCTTTGTATGCCGCATCTTAACCTGATTCCTTAACCCTTTTCTGTACCCGAGGACTAAATGATCGCCTCGTGGATTTCCTCAGCCATCTCATTTTTCTGAGATTAAGATCTCTCTTCTGATTGCATTGACGCCATTTGCATTAATGCGATTTCATCCAATCGAATACGACCTATAACATCAAGATTGATTCTGGTCATTGATTTAGACTGATAATAAAATTGGATTTGAAAAATTAAATTAGAAAGCGTCTGGAGATTGATTAATATGATAAAACTTGTTTAAAGTGAAATATTTTCTTTTATATGATTTTATGGCAACATTGAATAGTTACCCCGGGAGCTGTTGGAGATATTAATTGCAACTGACAGAAATATAATTCTGTGAAATTATTCTCCCAGGTTCGCAGTTCTAGGTTTTTGAGTGGATGTTCAGGTTGATATTACCTAAAATAACGTGTATTTAATTTTGAACTTGTTCACAGGGGATGTAATTCTATGTACGTTGCCGTTGGGAGTGCTGAAGGTGGCTGTAGCAAACAACGGACAAAATCAGCAGAATTTTGTCAAGTTTGATCCCCCGCTACCTGATTGGAAAGTAAGCTTATTTAATTATTTTCTTATTCGCATGATTCAAGTGCCTAAATTCTGATGGCTAAAAGTTTTATTACGAATATAATAAATGTTTTACTTACCTTTATTTGGTTTCAAAGGTTCTCCTTAAAATCAACATTCAAATGTAGAATATTACGAAGCGAAACCAATCTTTGTCATTGTTTTTCAGATAGCTGCAATCAAGCGTCTGGGCTACGGGAATCTAAACAAAGTAGTGTTATGTTTCGAACGCACTTTTTGGGATCCCAGCGCCAACCTATTTGGGCATGTAGGCACTACCACAGCAAGTCGAGGTAAAATGCTAATACTTTCATTACAATATAAATACAATAATGAAAGTCTTGAATCTCAGTTTTCAGCTCTCGTTTTATAAAATGACAGTTGTTTTTTGCTGAAGCTTTTGTTTGTTTCGGTATTAATTTTGTCTAGTATATTTGCATTTTTGAGCACACCTTACTGTGCATGGTTATTAAAAAAGTTCAAAGAAAAGGAATCTTGACTTCATAATGAATCTATTTCATTCCATATTTTTTCTAAGACCCTTTCAACTTTACTGCTTCCCTTGAACTGAGCTGGTGCGTAAATTATTTCCCGATGTAAATAGTAAACGTAGAAACATCGGTGGCCGCGATAACGAATTAAAAGCTGAATAATTTAACGCCACCGAGGGCGCGACGAGAGTTATAAATCAGGGGAACGCGCCGCGACAAGCTTTTTTTTAACGTTCTGCCTTGATTCACCTTCTACTCTGTTTCTTTGTCGTGGTACAGTTAGGAAGAAGACACCGGAGTATATTGTATTCTAACTTGATTTAGGATAGGGCTGGCCGGTCATTTTCATTAAAATAAATACAAAATCCTTTATAGAAACATCTGAACGAGACAAGATAAATCCATCAAGTTTGGGTTTTTGGTCATATTTAAAGTGTTTCCTGAAGCGAGGGCAGTGACTTAGTAATTATTAATTACAGCTTTTGCAAAAAATTGTTTTAGATAGAATTTGTCTTTATGACTAATTCACATTTACTAGCATACTAAAATCAGTGATAAATATTATTTCAGTCGTTTGTTTACATTTCGTACTCGTATTTGATGTTAGCGTCTAATGCCGTTAACTTGTCTTGTATTCGATTTTCCGTTCCCTGGCTCTCTAATCAGATAATGCCAGCCCTAAAAGTCCCAGGGCGAGCTTGTTCTGTGAAAACCGAAACAATGTGTACGAGCCTTGATTTTTTACCGTACTGGCCAATTTATTTCGGGGCTATGTCGTGTTTAAAATGCTCGCATATCTGATGGGTCCGTATCTACCCATGTTGTTGGAAGAGTTATGTGAGAATACACGTCGTTTTTTGTATGTATCGGGGAAATCAACAAAATGCTTTTATGTTCAAGTTAATTGTCAGGTTTATGCATACACTTGAGTAAAGGTAAAGTAAAAAGCCTGCCAGTTAACCTGCGTACCTATGCATAAGCATAAGCAGCCCACTATACGTTCTCACTGCTGGAACTCAGGGCCATCTCTCATGGGGAGAGAGATAGGCCATAATCCACCACGCTGACCAATTGCGGATTGGTGGATGACATATATTTTGATTGAAATGTTCGATTGTTTGACGCGAATAAGCTCCGAAACGACTGGACCGATTTGAAAAATTCTTTCACCGTTGGGAAGCTACATTATCACCGAGTATATAGGCTATATTTTGTTTCTCTTTACAACTTGGATTATTTTATAGCCCGTGCGAAGACGGGACTGGCTGCTAGTTATTGTAATAATCAAGTGTTAGTGTTGTCTGTATATCATATAAATTATGAGTCACATTTTCAGGTGAGCTGTTCCTCTTCTGGACCCTGTACAGTGCTCCAGTACTGTTGGCTCTGGTCGCCGGTGAGGCAGCTGCTGTGATGGAAAACGTCACCGATGACGTCATCGTGGGAAGATGCATTGCCGTGCTGAAGAGTATCTTTGGTCACGCAGCAGTACCGCAGCCTAAGGAGTGTGTGGTTACCAGGTAAAGAGTACTTCTTTCTTTCCATGTGAAGTTAGAAATGAAGAAGAAATACGAGCATGTTGTCCGGAATTATTAACCAACAAAAAAGCCGACTAAAGAGCCGTTGATACGAATGTGACTAAATAAACAAACGGAGATATTAAGTTAATTGTAAAATCAAATAATAATTATTTTAGGTCAAGTTTCTTAACCTGGGTAGTTTTTTAAGGCTTAGGGGCAAGTTAACCAAGAGGCCGCCTAATGTCAAAAAGGTTTTCTTCGTTTCTAGTATATTGTCGTTAAACTCTACATATATTTGAAGTAAAAAATAAACTACTAGTCAAGTTTACGTAGTTATGACTAAAGTGCTTTTGATCAAAGTTGTAAGCTTTGTAACTTAGAACGAGTATATTCAGAGAATTAAATTAAAAAGTGCAATTCGTTAGACTTTATTCGTAATTGATATTTAAATTAATAAATGAAATTAATATCTGAATATAACTTGTGGTTGTAAATAAAATTACAATCTTAGTATGGTAAATAAAAGTAACTTTTAAAAGATCTTTTTCGTAAATAATTTTTCCTTCGTCTAACATCACTGAAGACATTAAAAACTTGTTTGTTAATTTTTGGAGACACAGCGATGTTATTTTTTCTAGTAAACTTGAAGAATTTATTTTGAACTTAAATTAAATGTTATGTACAATGTTAATGTGTATTTTTTATAACCTTGGGTGTTTTTCTGCTTAGTCTTCGATCGTTGTACTAGGTATTTCGTTTATTTTGCTTGTTATTTCGTTACTTGTACTTCTAATCTTATTAATTTTCATTGTGTTTAGCTGATATTTATTGTTATTTTTTAATTTAAATATTCTTGCAAACTTCAACTGTTTTGTGCTGGAAATGGTTAAATGTTTTCATCCTCTGTCATTGAACCGAGTCAATTTGACGACTTTTAGTGACAATTCTTTGTCTACATTTTTTATATTAGGACTAATTTCATATACGGCTGGTTAGCCCCATATTAAACCATTTAAGTTTTTATTATAATTGCTAACACAACTGATATACTACAACTATTGACTTAGACGTTACATTACGGATTTTTTTCTTCTATTTGAAGTACTACATATTATACATACACGCACATATAGTATACTTAAAGTAGATACATAATGAACACACAAGACTGACAGGCAACAAAATTTAGTTTTGCACAAAGATGTTGGCCGTGCTTTGGTACGGAGTCGAACCCGGAACCTTCTGATTGGCAGTCCAGCATGGTAACCATTACGCCAAAGAGGTCATCAAATCTTGAATTAAAAATCAGAGTATAATCTAAAGTTTTGTTTTGTATTGACAGATGGCGTGCGGACCCTTATGCCCGTGGATCTTACAGTTTCGTAGCGGTCGGTTCTTCAGGCACGGACTATGATTTACTCGCAGCTCCGATTGCCGGCGAGGATGGAGAGAACAGACTGTTTTTTGCGGGTTAGTACTATATATGGCTCTTTATTTGGTTCTACGAGGTAGCGGAAGTGGAGGTCGAACTTTAGGAAGACGTGGCTGAATTGTGTAAATGAGGCTATGAAAGGAAAAGGGAGTGATTGTGTGATAGCTGACAGAATCGTGTGGAAGAAGAAAACTTGCTGTGCTGAACCCACTTAGTGGGAAAAGGTTGAAGAAGGAGAAGAGTACTATAACTTTTAAAACGTTGATAGTTCTAAGTAACCTTCTGTCGTTGTATATACTCGTATGTGAATCCATGAGTGATGTCAAGTTTGATAATTATGTTTTATTAGTTATTAGCCAATGAGACATAAAACGGAAGTCAACAAAACTCTTTTTTTATACTGAATAGTAGTTGTTTAAAATGACACTGAGTTAGATTATACAAAGACAATCATAAATATAGTACAGTACACAGTACATACCAGTACTAATATTAATCACATTATCTATTTCTAAAGTAGTTAGTTGTTTACAACATATATATCAATATTTTGTTTGCCAAGTAAATCAAATGTGTGATTTTGCGGGTATTTTTTTTTATGAGTAAGCTATTACGTTTATAAGCCGGCTATTTCTTCTTTTATTTTGTTCTGTGTGGTAATTTCTCTGTAGGTAAATACCAAAGCAAAGAAAGCGCATTCTCTTATTTATTCTAGTTTTCTCTGAACTACGTAGTATTTTTCATTTGTCCTCTCCGCTCTCTAGTTTCTAAATTGAACTATTAAGATGGTTCTTGGTCGTCGTTTTGTTGGACTGAATAATGACTCCTGAAGGAACTGCGACGTTTTGTTTAAGTAGACAACAAATACAGACATGAAATGGAAAAGGGAATTTGGCTCTCTATTTACCTCAATTTATTTACTATGTTTATTTATTTTCACCATGTTTCAATATCTCTATTTCAAATCCTTAGCACAAAAGATTAAACTCACGTAACTATAGGTAGCACGTAGCATGACATATCCAACCGTGCAGTACTTATACGAGTAACTGTAGTACATGATGCTTTTGATGCATGTTCAATTTTTACATATTATTCAAGCCACTTCAAAGTAAAATATGTGTATTGAGACCAAGACTTGAAGACTCTATTAATTCATACTTATATCCTACACAAGCTTAAAATTTAAAAGATCCCACCATTTTTTTTGTCTTTCACTGTATTTATATTTTTATCGCTTACTGTTTTGTGATGACGGACATTTTGGATTTTAAATGATTTATGTATGTAAAATAGTGTATGTATTTGACTCATCAAGCTAGTAACAGTGTAGTAGTATAGTCAAATACATAGCTTTTCATATGATAGTTTTTTTATACCCTTATTGAAGCAGTTGTGAAAAATATGATATCCGCCATTTCGTAGCGGCTATAAATAAATCTAATATAGGGATCTTAGATTATTTTTTTAAACTAGCTAAGAGAACTCCACACAAAAGGTGTGTTGCCTACAAAGTACCTTTTAAGTAAAAAAACTACACTACTGACACAGATACACAGACGTACAGAGGAACACATACACAGAGAGGCACACACAGAATTTTACATTACAACATCTCGTTGTTTTTTTTTGCATCTTTGTTTAAAAGATAAATAGACTATAGCTGTATTTATTTGAATGACCAGTAGAAAATAAGAATTTGTTATATGTAAAACATAAGTAAACGTTTTGAACAGTTATTTTCTACAGTGGTGGCGATTCAGCGGCACACTCGACTAAACCAAATTTAAAGAAGCCCCGTCTCTTTTCATCTTAGGTGGCCAGAAAGAGACGGCACGCTGTGCACCATAGTCAAACCAACTAAAATCACGTCAAATGTAGAAAATATAGGCGACTTTAGTCCATACTCATTTGTATCACCTCTAAAACTGCCTGCACATTCCATATTTGACGTGATTGTAGTTGTTTTGTCTGTGGTTCAGAACGTGCCGTCTCTTTCTGGCCACCTATAATGAAAAGACCGTCTCTTTTCATCATAGGTGGCCAGAAAGAGACTTCTTTAAATTTGGTTTAGTCGTGTGTATCGCTGAATCGCTAATCGTTGTGTCACAAATAAAGAATTTTGTTTTGTTTGTTTGCTACCATCTATTAATTACTTACTTACTAATTTTCCTACAGGTGAGCACACTATGCGCAACTACCCTGCTACGGTCCACGGCGCTTTTCTGTCCGGTCTACGCGAAGCGGGTCGTCTAGCGGACTTGCTGCTTCCTCAACCTCCCATCACTAACGCAAGCGTAGCCGCTGCCACTGCCGCCGCAAACGCTCATGGCTCTTCATAATTACACTGCTTAGAAAATAGGTAAACTTAGCTAGAAAATTGTTAAGTAATTTCTGCTTTTGTTTTGGTAACTAAGAATATAGGCAATGGTTGACATGTATGTCGGTATCATATATTATTTAAATGTATGTCGGTATCGTTCTATGAACAAGGCAACATGTAAAACTGCCAAACCGTAAACTAACAAAGCAGACCTACGAAAATGTGCATACAAGATTTTTCTCGATTTTTTGTCGTAGGTATTACAGTTCCATATGATTTCTTATTCGAAGGTATCGTTATATTTGTAAAGACTTAAATTTGTTGTAGATGAAAAGTGACGCCATGATTGCTTAGTTATTTACCTATATGTAGGATTGATTTTGAATGTACTTAGCATAATTGCTTTAGCGTGTAGTTATTTGAGTTTCTTGATTAATGTGAAGTTTTAGAATGAATTTCTGTTAACATTACAGACATAATGAGTTTTTTCATGATTATGATTTTTTTCGGCCTAGAAGTAAGCGTAATAATATGTGAGACATTATAATGTTACATAGTCCGGATTGATATGCATATGTACGATAAATATATATATATATTCTATGATGTTTGTGTCAAATTAAATAAAGTAAACATTTGTTTGACTGCTGTTAGTTAAATGATAGTTAATTTGCGAGTAAAATTATTTTCATTACAATTATAATTATTTGGCTTTATAAACATTAAGAGCTATAAATGCGATGTTGTGAATTAGAATATAAATCATTATAATGAACTCATTTTCTAGCGTATTTTGTATGGAATAACTAATTTGGTTTGTTGGAAATTAACCTATTTATTGGTAACTAGCTTAGAATGGATTTAATTGTAAAAGTAATTATCAATTCAGTATTTTTATAAGAATGATGTTCTCAAAAGACTTAAATATATTATTTATGTTCGTACTAAATGTTTTAAGCCTGGCTAAGTTATCTAAAAATCACTTAAGATTACTAAATTAATAAGTATACGAGTAACTTCATGAAATATTAATTTAATCAAAATGTTTGTGATTAGAATAATATTATTGTAGAAATTAATGCGGAAGTAAAGTTTTGGTATGTTTCGTGACTTGTATGTAACATTCACAGAAAACTTTAATGTCTTGTGGCATTAAGTATTATTTTTCTATCAATAAAGCTTTGAACTGTATTCTTGGTCTTATTTAAACCGGTCTCTTCATTATTCATTCTAGTCTTTTACGATGTTCGATTGATTGTCCAATTAAACGACAAAAAGAATAACAATACCCCCATTTGTCGTATAACAGGGGTATTAACTTTGATTGGATATAATTGTCCAATTTCATGTTGAAATGCATCTGCTCTTGATTGGTACCAAAATAAGTAGAAATAGTTTTAGAGTGGTTCTATAGACAGCCTTTAACCATTTTTTTACACGCTTTCTATTAGCTTCACCTGTGTATGTTTGTTTGTAACCGACTTCTTTGGGCGCGATTTTGACCCACTTTAAACGACCAGATTTCGTTCAAACTTTGTAGATTTATTGAGGACCGATGACAATACACTCATTTGATAAAATTACGGTTTTCTATAAAAAGCGTGTTTTTTAGTTTTTTGAAACTATTATTATTATTCTGTTTACGATTTTTAGCGAAAAAAACTGTAATATCAAGGTTATGTCCTTATCTTTGCCTTAAGTCCTAATAAAGTCGGTTAAAAACAATACTCACTTCGCTCAACTACATCGTACATTTTGTAATTGTGCTCATAATTTGTGTGTGCTAGGCGTGGTTTTAACGGATTTATGACGATTTCTAAATGCATTATTAATTTTAATTATTCTCCAACAGAAGTGCCCGCAAATTGAAAACTAAATGTGCGCGGTGAGTATTTACACCATAGACGGGTAATCCTATCTATATCATAAATGCAAATGTTGTGTATGTTCGTTACATCTTCGCGCTCAAACGGCTAAACCGATTTGGGTGAAATTTGCTTTGGTGGTAGAAAATATTGGCTACTTTTTATTTAACAATAATATAATAATAATTAATACAAGTTACTCAGAGGGAAGCAGCTAATATTATATATTGGTATGCGTTTGACTGTTATTTTGCTTATATACGCGTGATTTATCGAAGGCACAATTTTATTTATAGGTAGCTAGCGTAAGATTTTCCTAATCACAAAATATTGACAACTTAAATTAGTTCATTTTGTAATACTTACTAGAGTTGAATATATAACTCAATTCTAGTTTAACGCAACGTCAATTATGCCAATGTTATTAATATGGAGTTGTCAGAAAACCAGTCTATTGGTATGTAGTCCATGATTCCGATAATATCTCGGTTTTTACAACTATTGTTGTAATAACTTTAAAATGGAACTCGTATTTCAGGGAGCCGTTACATGTCATGTCAGGTGCGTCCGGTACTCTGATTAATTAAAATGTTGATTAATAAATACATTAAAATGATTAAAATCTACATATATGTTAGTACTGTAAAAGTTTTAGATGATTAACACTCTTTCCTTTTCTGAGCTATGCACTATTTGCATGCTGGCTTCTGTTTTTTTTACTCCTTACAGCTAGTTAAGCATTTGACTAGCAGGGCGCGTAACCACATGAGTTAGAGACACTAGCCTAAGGTGGAGCATGCCTAGTCTGGAATAACTGGCTCCCAAGGATGATGCTGGACACACTTTTAGGTTAGAACAGATATTTTAACTTGAGGGTGGTTGCTAACCAGGCAATCACTACAAAACGCCCTACCACCACTCTATTGTGTCCTTACAATGTTTTCCTTCACCAAAAACTTCTGGCATCGAGAGATTTCAAACCGTCACAAAGATACATTATTGTCTTTCACATCTATACCAATATTATAGAGAGGAAAAGTTTGTTTATTTGTTTGACATGAATAGGCTACGAAACTACTGAACAGATTTGAAAAATTCTTTCACCGTTAAGCTACACTATTTCCGAGTAGCATATTTTGCTTCACTTTGCAACTTAGATTATTTTAAGCGGGACGATGTGCCATTTAAATATAAGCATAAGTGAGTGTGGGTTCTATTTTGGCAATTTATTAATAACCTTGTTAGCATACGCATAGTATTATTTTTTTACGAAGCCGGTTTTAAACACTACGTCGTTAAATTTCCTATCTAGCTAATTATAATGATGAACCATAGTTATTGATCCAATAAATCTCATTTCGTTATAGCTAATCCTGTTATTTTGCTAGATTTAATTTGAGCCACCTATTGCAGCTTATCAATCGAATTTCGACCCAAATGTTGTTGTATTTAGGACTGGTTTTTACATCAATTTTTGATGGACTATAGCGTCGTTCAATTCAAGATCATATTGCCTAGCCTCCGCCCACTGATTAAAAAGATAAAACGTTGTATAATCGACTGTTTTATTCTGAACATTTTTTATACATTGTTAGCACAATGCGGACTTTATTTGGCATGAGGATGCCATAGAGCAGATAATAGGTACCTGTTTTAAAAATTCAATTCATATTTGTTCTCTAACAATTTTAATTTTATAACCTTAAATTAATTTTGTGCTAAAGGAAAATTGATTGACTATGTTTGTTTCGCAGTCACCGTAATTTGCCTTTCCGAAGTACATAAGGAAAGAAAATGTAAAATTTCACTTTTATAGTTCATACAAAAAAAAAACAAGCTGCATATAAACGTGCTCGATATAGAGCTTTGGCTTTTAACACATACGATAATAAGACAAAATGTATTCTTCTTCTTCTAAGCTTTGGCCAAGGCCAAGCTCTGGCGGCGAAAAGTTTTTAAGCCGCTCAAAGGCCTAAGGCTCTAAAGGGCCTCTTAACTTGGCTTAACGAACTGCTTGAACTAAGACAAACAGCCTACAATTAAACAACCATCCGACCCACGGTTGCGCCCACATGAAAATGCCAGTTTTTAGAAGAGTCTGGTCACCCATCCGAGGACTGTCCGCATTGACCGTTGCTTAATAACCCCAAGTTCACTTGAGATCATTTAAGTTAGCCGAGCTGCAGGCGCTAATTATTTAAAATAGTTCCATTTTATTTTAATTTATTTTCTGGGCTTCCAAATTTAAACGTAACTTCAGTTTTAATCAAAATTTTACTATTATAATAGTAGATGTTGTTGTGCTACTTGGATCTAATTCAATTTATTTACCGTTGTAAGAAGTCTCTTCACATTTCACTGTCCATCCGCTACAATTAACCTTAGCGTTAAAAAAACAGGCGCGCCGTCCGACAAACGAGGAATTAATATAGGTGTCCGAGCCATTTATTCAAGTTCCCACTTTGTCTGTACATTCTTATCTGTTGTTTAATTAGGTATGCATCTGTATTGTTTGCTTAGCTTTTTGTTCGAAACGTGAATAATTAATCTAAACCTACATTCTGAGGGCTTAATTTATGTTTGATAGACTTCTAGCTGTCTGTTTCGTATTTAATATTGTAGAGCATTATATAAACAAACAGGTAATTATAAAATCAAGATCCGAGTTCGGTAGCTTAAATAAATTTATTATTATGTGTTGCTTAGGCATGTTTTGTTTTGACATTTGGTAGAACGATTTAAAGTAAGACTAGCGAGCTAATATCTTCTATCGGTACTTTAAGGTGTTGTATACATAGTTATATACATGTGTAGTATCGTTATGTTAAACTACAGTTAAAGTCAAAAAAATAATGATTGGGTGATAGACCCTATCAATTAACCAAAATCATTTTGATACCAACCATACTTATCAATATTAAAAAAAATCTCCAAAAATATTTAATGTTTGTCCTTTTTTTAATAACTTTTTGTCATTTTATCGTGGTTGTTTTTAGACTATCAAGAAGTTGTGTTATAAATATTTATAGCGCATTTTATTTATGGCGATAAATCTGCACATAAATGATTTTGCCTGCCTAACTGGAAACCCATTTGAAATGGTAAATTCAAATACCATTTATTTCAACTATTTTTTCAAGTCATATTACAAAAACATACACATTAAAACAAAAAGAAAAATAAAAGTAAAAATAAAAAAAAAATATTTGAAAAAATCTAATAATTATCTCTTGGTTTCAAAAATCAATAAAAATCAATTCCAAAAAATACTCATTTGTCGTACCAGCAATTTATATAAGTTACTAGACCATAAAATAATAAAAATAACAAAATTTAATTGCAATGGAATCTTTATAAAGACGAATCTTTAGAAAACAATATTTACTAAAATGTCGCAAGTAACTCACAATATTACCGAAGCTTTTAGTAATAACGAATAAGCTTTTCTTATACACTACAGTAACCAACGCCATCTGTACAAAAGTTCTCCAACTTCTTCAAATACTACTCTCTCTCTGAAAGCATGTTGGGTAAAGCTCCATCGTGCGCTTGCGACGCTAGTAACTAACGCCACCTATTGGAACTTCCCTGCACTACGAAGATATATTGAAAGCTTTGTAACCTCGTAAGTTGTTGCAATAAATTAAAGCTTATACGCGGGTGTGAGCTTTTATGCGCCTGCTATGCTTAGTGTCTACCGCCATCTTTTGAAATCTTGATGTATCACGAAATATGTAGGATAAAGAGGAACCGCTCTGTTAGTTTTTTGTAAAAGTTGTAGATGGAGTTTATGCAATAATATTAAAATGTGTGTAAAATCGAAAACCGAACTCAAAAAAAAAAACATTATTGTATTGTCTACTTCGGAATAATATTGTATAGGTTTATTTCTATAAGTAGTCAATTTATACAGTCTACAATACTTTTCTTAAATGACTAAATCAGTATTGATGGCATCATAATTATACAAAGGAACTTAATTATTAGTTATCCTAAGTACAGTACTCCTTCTAAGATCGTTATAATTTATTTTTGTTTCTGGAATAATTAGCTTTATATTTATTTATTAACTTCATTACCTAATAGCCTGTTCATACCTAACAAGCATGTAATTATGAGCGTATAATTTAGAATTCCACTGAAGATTTGCGTACCTATCTAAGTCCATTATTTTCAAGCATGACCTAGTTCAAATTATTTTAGAAATCAGGTAAGTAATGCGTTGTTTATTCAATGTATAGAAAATTTACTTTCCATCTTTCTTTGTAAAAGACAATGTGAAATGGCCTATGATTAGTTAGGTCATGTGTCAAGGTTGAAACCAGTTTTCCATTCTATCATTTATAATGTGACATGTTATTATTCAGTGCAACGGACCTACATATTCATAACTATAAAATACAGAAATAAGCTGTAAGTTCGTTCATTGCTATCTTATTACGCACTCGAGTTAATGTTTTCAAAAGAAAAACAAAGTACTATCCTTGCTAGCATGGCTATTATATCGTATTCAGTATTTCTTATCGTGTTGATAGTGTCTACAGTAAGATCTGATTGGCAAACACAAACTTCAGTGCAAAACTTTAAACATTATGTCTCAAATATAATAAAAGAGCAAAGTACGAAAATACAGTCGCTACTAAAGAAAATACAAACCAACGCCCAAAGTGTTTTAGAAAAAATAGACACCATTAAACAGTATCCAAGTAATAAAAGAAGGCTTATTGATATTTTGAAGAAGGAAGACGCTAATCCTAAGCCGCAGTTGGAATCCCCTATTTTGAAGACCAGCTTAGACAACGCAGTAGAGGCTACAGAATCTAGAAGTTTTACTCATTATCAACCGACAAGTTATGGGTCTACAGGTAACGCGAACTATGGCCTGCCTTCGTACCACCATCATTCCATAGGATTCGATCCCATAAACATAATGGTTTCAGTGTCTTTGCTATCGTTTTTGTTACAAGCATTGCAAGGACTTTTGACTAGAACAAGACTCCCTACTCAGGTAGTTGAAGCGAGAAGCTTAAACGCACTAGAAGACTGGACGAAAAATTATGACGATAAGATGAAAAATGACAAGTTTTATCTAAAGAAGAAGTATTTGAAAAAATATTATTAAGTTTTAAATGTAACTAACTATTTATGTTGTTTTGATATTTTTTAATTTTTGTACCAACATTATTATGGTATCTGTCCTGTCCTGCTAGGACATGTAATATAAAAACGTGTTACTCATATTCGTAAAAACAAATAGATGTAAGACACTATTTATATGGCACATAAATTAATAAGTTTTAACTTCTTTGGTATGTTTCATTCCGTTCCCGGTTACCCGATAGAAATCACTATAGGTAGGTGATAAAAGCTAATTTTACTCTACTTTTAAGTTTTTATTTTTAATATTTTAATTTTAATGTGTGGTTGTATAATAGCAATATTGTTTTAAAACTATTTGATTGTATTAAGTAAAACCAATGTATTTTAATTAGTTAGACTAATTTAATTATAATCATAATTATTTTCTAAAAATATATTACTCTTTCTAATTATGAGTGCTTATCAACAGAAATGTAAAAAAATAGTTGTGAAATAAATGGCATTTTCATTTCTTTGTATATACTATTGAAATGAAAGTCATTAAATTATGCAATCCATTTCAACGTTAGTTATCTTTGCCCCAGTTTCAGTCACTTTAACTAATTACGTTTTAATGTAGCTACACAATTTTCCGTTTCATTGCGAGTTTTACGAGTCATAAAAGCGAATTAAAATACTAGAACTTTGGCAGATTGTGTTGTGCGGTGACACCAATTCAACATATTATAAGAGGACACTAATATTGAAAAATGTAATTATGTTCTTTTAAACTAAAACTGAAGGTACTTTGGCTTGGCTGACTAACGTGTTCTGACGCGATCATTGAGGTTGAGCAACGATCGATGCGGACACTCTTTGGACGGTTGACAAGTTTCTTCAATAGTGGATTTTACGTCTGGGTGCTACCGTAGGTCGGCTGACACATAAAATTGTAGGTCACAGCTGTTTGCATTAGTACAAATAGTCGATAAGCCAAGTCAAAGGCTTTCGGGCATGACACCAGATTTGTCCACTTAGCTTAGAAAAAAGAAGAAGTAATTAAACTAAGTAGATAGGCTGTGGACGTTGGACGTCCCAGGTATCGCTGGATAGACCAAGTGGAGGAGGACCTGCGCTATCTTCAGGTCACGCAGTGGCAGGAGAAGGCACAGGACCGAGAACAGTGGCGTCTCCTAGTATCGGAGGCCAAGATCCGATTCGGGTCGACGCGCCAACCTAGTTAGTTTAGTTAGTTAGTTTTAGATAGGCTGTGGGGACCGGGAGCTAAATCTGATTTAAAGAAGCGCTTGGTCGACGCTACTCGTGACCAAAATGCTGGCTTCTACTTTGCACAACGGATTAGCGTTGCTATACAAAGAGGCAACTCGGCTGGCATTTTAGGTACTCTTCCCACTGGCACTGGTTTTTTAGATTAGATATACTTTAAATTTAATTAATTTATGATTAGATTTACATTAAGTAATAATGAATTCGTGGTTGAATTTTATTAAGTAGATTGATTTCAACGCCAATATTTGCACGTGTTTGGTCTTTAGATAAATATATATTTTAATTTGCTAACAGGTACTTTGTTGAATTGAGGTTAAGCTCTCGCAAAGAGGTTATTGTCGATTGAAAACAAAACAAAGAGAAATTTCTTGGCACTGAACTAAATCTTGTTCAATTTTGCAAACAGAACCTTATAGGAAACAATGAAAGAGGAAAAGATTATGTGGAATAACTTTGGTATTGCGTACTTATTTCGGGGAATATAATTGTCCTATTTTTAACTCTTAACCAAGGCAAAGGGTACTCGTTATTCAACTCAATACCAAAATAGGTTAGTAAGTTACGAAATATGTACGCGTTTTAACAGCAAGCTAGAAATAAACTTGGTCAGGTTATTTTAACCAGGTCAATTTTAATAAGTTACCCTATATACGTTATATTATATTCGATATATTACTAACTTACATATATTTAAATCTTAATACCTTTTTTGTAAAAAAGCCTAGTATAGTGTTAAACTCTTCCTTGACGATAAAGAAAATATATAAATATGACTAAGTGTTTTTGTAAATATTTACTTCAGACTAAAAATTAAACTCATATATATCAAAACCGTAGGGCTTACAGGCGTAAGCCCTACGGGCAAAAACTAGAGGAATCACTCTATATACATTTTTAGTTTTAAGTTTTTATGACATTTTATAATACCACCTACGAGTAGGTACCTAGTTTTATAGACAAATAAAACATTCATTCATTTAAATTATTTAATCTATTCAACGTTACTTATGAATTCAATTTTCTCTCTTAGACGGGCAAAGGTTGCTTTGTTCAATTGAACTGAGAATTATTTGAAGCCGCGTGGCTTGTATTGTTCAGTTTATAAACGTTTCTAAATTAATATCAGATAGGAAATGTATTTGGAAAATGAATTACCTAATAGCTTTATTTTATGTTTGTTCAGAACAACTTAGAGCTAGATGATCTTAGGTACGAGTATAATTTACTAATTGTTAGGTTTTTGTTAATTTTTAATTATTGTAGGTATTGTTTTTTTTTTCATTTAATATGACTAATACAAAGATCTACATTGATTAGAGTCTGACTTTCTTTAAAATATTCTTTACACTAGTTTTGTGATACGATAATAAAATTTGGTTTAAATTTACAATACTAGGTTTAATATGAGGAATTCATTTAATTCTAGTAGCATTAGGAACTGTGTGTTAAATGTGTCATATTTTTTTCTAGTATTTTTTTTACGTTAAAGAATTGGGTGGTAGAGTAGAAGCAGTACTATGTTAAGAGATCAATATTTTAAGAGAGTAGAAGACAGACATTATGAATAACTCGTATATTATGTATGTGCTTATAGTCTGTATAGAAAAACAGATAAACGTGAACTAAGCCGTAGGCACAAGCTAGTTCATATAAAAGGCGCTCAGTAGGTATATGAAAACCCTTGATCAAAAAAGTTACCAATTCATACTCAACTCGTGGTCAAACCTTTTTTATATCAATTTTAATTTAAATTTAACCATTTAGTGTTGGCTTAGGACGGTTTCAGTAAAAATCCCGGTATTATCCCCCGTCGGGTAGCAGACAAGCAAGAGCCTCAGTATACGGTGACCATCCGTTTTATACAATTGAATACATACGCTTTCCATTTTATATTGAGTATACGTATAACTTATGGTAAAGAATCTTCATTTAGGATGAGAATTCTTCATTTAGTATGACTGAATAGATATAATATAATTATTTACATGTTTTTTAATTATAATATAAGTAGTAAATATTATTTTCTAATTAACGTTAAATTTCCAATGTAAATGGCTTGCGATAAAAATTCGACGAGATATGATGTAAGGCCAATAAATTATTTATCTTTATCTTTAAGGTAGACCTGATTATATTTTGTATCGTTACAAAGAAAGTCGCGATAGATATAGGCTAATAGGTTTAAATAATTTGATGTTATAGATATTCTATCCCTATAATTTTAAAAGATTTATTAAATTAAGTGAAGGTCCCCTTGAAGTTTTTTCAGAACATATATTATAGAATTATTCAATTTATTAGCTATGTTATTTGGTACTTTCCTTGTAGTATGATTAATGAACAAGTGTACTCGTAGGAATCCCGGAGAAGCCCGAAACTTTGGTGACTCTATTCATGTTCGTACTAAGCCCCGTGACGTAGGTTAATGCATCACGGCGCGGATTTTAGATCCTGCATAAACTATTCGCAGATGAGAGCAGTGACATCGTACCTACGAATTTGGGGATCGTTTTATTTTACATGATTCTGTGCGAGAAAATCCAATCCACGAAGTAAAGCGCCTTCCGGATTTTGAAGAGCAAAACTCTTAGGTGTCTTGCTGCTGTATTATGACACGGCGTTTTATTATTGTTCGAGACCTAAAACATGGATTTATAGTTTTAAAATTACTAAAACTATTATGTATTTTGCATGTTTTACTGAGCAAATATGCGAAGTCGGCGATCTTTATTACATTCATCTGGCAGTTTGCGCACATCAAAATAATTTAACCCTTCAATTCAGCACTAATACATAAAAACAACTGTCAGTTGATTGTCACATTCGCTCACCTATCACTATCTAAACAATACGAAATCTTTGAATTTAAAATCCACATTTTCACACAATGCAACTGTCAAAAACTGTCAAAAAAATCAACATCGCGGCGTTGACAACCCTTTTAGGCAGTCCCCTTCTATGTGATTTCTTAATTTAATTCTCAGCTGCGTTTTCTTTGGACAAATCGGTTTTTGTACTAATTTGACAGTTAGTTGACAAGAGCACAAAATGCTTCATGCGACATTGTTAACTTGATCTCATTTTCTATACAATCAGCAGTCACCTTTTTATATTTCGAAGGGTTAAAACAGGTAAAGCTTCCTTTTAATCTCAGTAAAGTTTTAATTGAAATGTTTGTTGAATTACCTACAATAATCCGGAACTTTTATAGAATAGGAAATGTAACTAAGGATTATACAATACATTTTAAATATACGAATTGAAGATTTAGCTAGGCAAGGTAAACATTTACAGGCTAGTCGCTAGATAATTTTTAAATTATACTTATTATATGCCTTTTCATTGCTCATGTGGTTACTTGTATTGCTATTCAAATGCCTAGCTGAAAAAAGTAAAAGAAAATCTCGTCTCATATTACATAGAGACATACATACCTATTATATATATTAGGTAGGTATGTATGGCGTGGGATGCTAATTCTTTACGCAAGGACTAAAGCTATCGGTATGAAATTTGGCACAGAGATAGTTGAGGTTAATAAGCTCATAAGTCTCTCTTTGTCTTTGATAAATAAGTACGGGTAAAGTCGTAGAGCGAAGCAAGTACCTTTATAATACCTATATATGAGTAATATTCATTATAACGGACATCAAACGGACCAGTAGAACCCTAATTACCCTATTATTTGCACACATGTCCACAAGTTTTGTCAACCCTTCTGTCGCTCATTCTAAACTCTATACCATTTAAATGTTCAATCTAAACATTCATTAGGAAAATTCGAAAAATTCTATTCAAATTTCGAAGTCCCCTCTTTAAACCGCTTACGCTAATTATATAAAACATTGGTATGGTATAAAGGTCTTATTATGCTCTTTTTATGTATTGTCGCAAACTAGAACCATCTCAACAATCATCTTAAATACAAGGCTATTGGTAAAATCAACGCAAAACCTATTGAGAGCTTTAAGTACATCTGAACACGCAATTTATCTTTTTCCACTTACAAAAACGTCAATTGTCCAGACAGAAAGCTAATAATAGGTTTTTTATGATAAAATTTTCTGCTTATTAATTATGAGGTACGTTAGTTATTTTCACTTTGGTCGTAGTAAGCTTAGTTAGCTAAGCCAAAACGATGTCAAGTTGCTTCTGTATATCGACAGTCTTCACGTTCCCCCATATATTTATGCACATAATAAGTGCTCATTCTATCAGGACGCTCCCCTTCGCTTATTTGTTTGATCTTTAAGCAAGTGATGAGGGAAGTAATCTCCAGCGTAGAGAGGTAAGCATTGAGTATTTTAATACTTGAATAAATAGTAGAAAATTAGACACCAGTCCGACCAGTCATTAACCTGTACTTTGTATTGTATTTCCAATAAAACTACCATAATATTTGTATAAAGCGATAAACGGTTGAATATTTTTTGGAGTTTCGAGTAATTAGTGTGATTATAATGAATCTAATATAATAATTAGATTTTTTAAATCTTGACACAAAGAGGTCTAAAGACGTAAGTAAACACTTAAACTAGAGACCTTGGAAAGGAAATATGTATTTAGGATTTAATCATTAATCTAAACATGATAACGAAATTTGACACCATTTCGTTAACACGTCAAAGTATCACGAAATGCACAAACATCAAAGAGCAGTTTTTGCTCTGAACATTATTTTATTAAGCGGGCCTCCCTAATAATCCCAAGAAACTCCCTAAACAAGCCAAAAATTTGAAGAGCATCTTCAATCAAAGGCTAAAGAAATGTCCCTTCGGCGCTTGTCAAAGGTTCGCAAATATAAAATTCATTACTGCACCTCTCTCGCTAATTCGTCCCCTCTTGCAAAGGCTGAGGGTACCTAATATCCTTTAAACCGTGAGGACGTCAAAGGCGATCCTCGAGACGGCACTTGTCTATTTGTAATTGAATATGAAAATCTTTCGCGCCGTGCGAGGGTTTAAAAAATTTAGGATACAGATGAAACTGGATATGGCCAATATAGAAGAATTCCATTCCATATATCGAAGGTGTGCCAAAGATTAAGTATAAGCGTGCCTATACCTATACTACTTAAAGTGTTAATTTTGGCAATGCCCAATTTAGTTATGAGTAGGAATATTCGTGAATGTGTGTTTTTACACGCTTTATATTAGCTTCACCTGTATGTTTGTATGTTTGTAACCGACTTCTTTGGGCGCGATTTTGACCCACTTTAAACGGCCAGATTTCGTTAAAACTTTGTAGATTTATTGAGGACCGATGACAATACACTAATTTGATAATATTATTACATTTTTTTGTATGTTTGTTTGTAACCGACTTCTTTGGGCGCGATTTTGACCCCTTAAAAACAGCCAGATAAGCGTGTTTTTTAGTTTTTTTAACTACTATTATTTTAATACACAAGCATAAGCATCCCACTATACGTTCCCACTGCTGGGACTCTGGGCCTTCACTCGCGAGGAGAGAGATATAGGCCATAATCCACCACTCTGGCCAAATGCGGGTTGGCGGATAACACACCTCTTCGGATATTGTGGTCCTCAAACATGTCGGTTGCCTCACGACGTTTTCCTTCGCCGCAAAGCGAGAGCAAATCTACACATGCCTTGAAAAACAAGTCATTGGTGTAGGGCCGGGATCGAACCAAGGGCCGTCTGATTGAAAAGCAGGCGTTATTACCACCAAGCCACACTCGCTTTTCCACCGAGCCGCACTCGCTTTTTTTAATAATTGGCGGCAATTACTACTAACCACAGATTATAAAATTATTACCTGTATTCTTAGGAATATATTCATCACTTGTAAATTGAATTTCAAATTTGTAGTACACTTACAAGTAACATCCAGATTATTACTGCAGTCTGTAGCTGCCTCTCCTCGCTAAGGCTGAGAAATGACTTGCAGTGAGCATCGGCCCTCGTCTCGAGAGCTGAGCCACGTTGAATAAAATTTGCGAAGCTCTTTAGACGAAAATCATGATTCAAATTTTTATGGTTAGAAAATAAACTTTCGATATAGATGAAATCTTTTTTATGTCTGCGCTGTTTCAAGTATCCGTGGTTGACAGAGAATGCAATTAATTAATTATTATAAAATTTTTTAATTTTATGTCGGCAGTTATCGGTATACATAGTTTCAATTTTAAGTATGTTAATATTTATGATATATTATATGGGTCAGATAACATGATAAATTGTGGGTCCCGGCGTTTTTTTTTTTTTCAGAATATAAAAGGCCAAGTCGGAGGTTCGAAAAATCTCTGTACAATAGCGTATAAGAAGAAGAAAAACGATATGGCTGGAAAATAACCAACGTTAAACTTTGCGAAAGTACGAGTAATTAAAATCAACAAATATTAATGTTAACCAGGCAGAAAAAAACAACCAGTCCAAGTATATTCAAACAGTTTCTATTTTGCATCAGCCATGTCTTCCCGATTTGCCAATTTATAGAGGATATGCTTCGTGAAGTCTATTTACTCTAAGCGAAATCCAGGTTTACGTAGATACCCAATATGGGTATCTGGCGAACTTTAGAGGATTTGTGCATTGAATTAGATAAGTAGGCAAAGTATATATTGCTAGTATTTTCCGAAGATGATTTATTTAACATGACGTTTGTGTGATGTATTATTTGTATGTAGCCTCGGAGATAAACTTTCTGGAACAGTTTCTTTCGGAAGTTTATTCGCCTGTGTAATAAATACGAGTTGGACGTTTTATTTGGGCTTATTTTCAACGTCAACTCCCTTATTTCTATTGACATTTTCATCGAAAACTTTTCGGTTATCTCTCTCGGTAAACTCTTGTTTTGAGTTCTTGCTATTGATGCTAGGGACTTATCTTTGAGATGTTTCAGTTTTGCAGAACACGGCATTGAGATTAGTAAGACACGAGTGGACGGAAACTTTACTGATAACGTAAAATGAAATTGGTCCCATGAATAATCCCGGTTTTATAAATAACATGGACAAATTGTATTAGCCACAGAAAGCTGCGCCTGCTTTTGATGATTATTGAAATATCCTTCGACTTTTAAAACCAGTTTAATAATTATATAATACGGGAATGTATTAAGGCTGAAAGTTATTATTCTTATTTGTTTGTTCCTTTATATCACATTATTTACTTTGACGTACATTACATGTAAGATATATACTTAGAAAAAAGTATAGGCGAGGAGTTGAATTAGCTAAGTGAAAGTTTCCACACTCATTTTAAACCACAAATAATAAGAAATTAAAACTCCGTAGTTTCGGACCAATTTTGAGAATTCTTTTATTATTGGAAAATATATACGCGAACGATTCCAGATAAATTTGGTCCAAATTCGCTCGTTATTTTTTAAAGTGACGTTGGTTATCCAATTCTTTTTTTGCCTATAAATTGTCAATAATTTTTTGTTCATTTGTCTTGGTAATCGATTTTTGATTCATCTCTTACGAACTGCCAAAAGATATCTGCAGCTTCTTGCCAACTGTTACAAACTATATGCATAAGATGCGAACTGCTAAATATTCTGTGTCACCGAGAACTTTCCAGACGTTTGATCGGTAAACCACTGACGGTTATCCCACATGTTGCCTCATTTTGTGGTTAGTTAGGGAAAGTTTTTGTTTGACAGACACAAACGAGACAGCAATCGGATTGAAGTTAGATGCGTAACATCTTAAGTCTTTGTTTTTCTAGTTAATAAGTGGATTGCAGAAGAATCTAGACTATACGGCCCTCAGTTATACGGATTCGCATTATCCGGACTACAGGCCAATTGTGGACAATTTTTGCAAGCATGAACGTGTCGGACGGAACTGGCATCACCCCGCCTACACCGGCTTCTCATTCATCATCATCATCATCATCAGCCTGTCTGCGTCAACTGCTGGACAAAGGCCTCTCCCAAGGCACGCCACTTGACCCTATCCTGGGCATCTCGTCTCCAACCACTACTTGCTTTTTTTTCGTATATCGTCACTCCACCTCGTTGCAGGACGTCCTACACTACGTGTGCCGGTGCGCGGTCTCCACTCCAGAACTCGTCTACCCCAGCGGTTATCGGTTCTGCGACAGATGTGACCGGCCCAGACCGGTGACCTGTGGGCTGGGGCTTCTCATTGCAAAAACACAAAAACATAAACGAAATTTTTCATACATTCGATAGTCCAGTTTTTTGATCATCCGAAATAACAACGAGTCCGGTTAGTCGGTTTCTACTGTATTAATATTTTTGTGTTCTCATACATGTATAGTGCACGTGGATAAAGTAAAAATGTGAACTCTGCATAAAATAAATCCACAAAAAGAACGATAAAATAATAGAATGCAAGTAGCTATGGTAGGAAATGAGAATTAACTAATAGTGTAATTGTAAATGAAGATAAATAAAATTTTTGTCTGAATTTTTGAATATTCAAATAATAGTCCGGTCAATTTAAACATTCGTAGCTAGATTAATTCCCATCAAGCTGAAAATAGGGAGGTTGTTAAACATAGGTATGTTAAAAAACAAATTTTGAAAGTTTCCCATCTTTCCCCTGTATGGGTTTTTTTTATTCAAGGTCAAAGGTAAAAAAAAAATAGTTTTACGCAATTTTCAAAAAAACGGTACGTCTTGAAAACTCTCGACACCAGAGCTTGGACATTTAGCTCATACAAAGAACAAGAAGAAGCAGGTAAACCCGCGTTGTTTTCTATTGCAAATTACTCTTGTGTTTTCCCAAATACGTATTTTTTTTTCATCCATATCTTACACGCACCATTAAGAACCGCTAATTACAACTGTGAGTACTTACTACTAATGGGTCCTTTCATCTCAATACGCTACGACAGTTTAATAACCCGTTAAAAGCACCTTTGCGGTTGCTGATCATATGGCAAATCAGTTTTGACAAGCTTTTAGACATTGCATTTCTGCCGCGGGATATGGAACATGAGTCGTCTTGGATGATAAGTATCTTTATTCATTTAAGTGTATGGAAGAGTTGAATTAAGTGTGTAGCGCCTGTGGCTCGGCTAACTAAGGTGATCTGACGCGATCATCGAAGTTAAGAAACGGTTGATGCGGACAGACTTTGGATGATCATGCACAAGACGATAAGTAACCATCGCTACCATGGCTTGTATGACACGTTAAATTGTACGTCCTGGCTATTAGCCTTATTAGATGCAGTCGTTGAGCCAAGTCAGAGGCATTCGGTCTGCTTGAAAACACTTGACACCAGAGCTTGGCAAATAAGCTCATACGAAAAAGAAGAAGGAATATTTTTTTACTCATGACAGCTAGACATTTGACCAGCAGGGCACAAAACCACATGTTACGTGCATTTCTATTCTGCAATTGCTCACAAGGAGCTACTGGAATACTGTTAGATGCTTTGCGACAGATTTCACAACTTGAATAGTAGAATAGAATAGAATAGAATGTCTTTATTGTCATATTGTTAAATAATTATTACATTATATAAACATAATCATAACTATCATCAATATGGACTCGTCAGTATTTCATTCAATAATAATCAATAAATTAAATTAAAAGAATAGCAGCTGTATAGGGGCCTTGTCGAAAAGTAAATAATTATAAATAAAGAAAAAGTAAAATTATAAAATAATATCCTTATTCAATTTTTTTAATTTTTTTTTGAATGGTTGCTAGTCAGGCAAGCACTAGAAAATGTCCCAAAAAAATTTCCCTAGAAAACGTCCTTGTTATGATATGGTTTACTCATGATGTTTTTCTTCGCCGACAGTTCAAGGTCATTAGCAGGGATCAAACTTACAACTCTAGCCAGGCGAACATTAGAAAATGTCACTAAGATAAGTCCCTAGAAAATGTCCTTGTCTTCTAATGATGTTTTCCTTCGCGGAAAGGTCTGGTTAACCCCATACTGAACCATTTCTAGTTCGTAGGTTGCTCACACAACTGATATACTACATATACATACAAACATACATATTTTATATTAATATATATTTAACACCCAGAACGGCAGCCAACAAATTTAGTTCACCACAAAGTGTTGTCCGTGCCGGGAATCGAACCCGGAACCTTCTGATTGGCAGTTTGGCACGGTAACCATTACGCCAACGACGCCTTCCTTCAGGATGTGAGGCGGCCGCAAGTCCTACTGAGTTGTCATCATTTTCGTAAGTAAAGTAAGTATTACATTTGTCCTAATGGACGACAACTTAGACATAAATTCACTTCCATTGAGGAGACAGCTCACAGAGCATAGCTAATAGAGTGAACAGGCTGGGAAATTAATTTTGGGGGTTGAAACTGCTCTTAGAAATCCTTAATACTTAGTAGTTCAATAGTAAATAATAATTAGTAATTTATTAGAGACGACCTCGTTGGCGCAATGGTTACCATGCCGGACTGCTAATCAGAAGGTTCCGGGTTCGATCCCGGCTCGGCCAACATCTTTGAGCTTAACTCAATTTGTTGGCTATGGGTCTGAGTGCTAAATATATTCTTACCCGCTTTAATCCGGGACAAAGTGATGTTAATCCGGATTAAAAGTGACCTATGTGTTAATCCAAGGTCTAACCTACCTTCGTAATAAACTTCATCAAAATTCCTCCAGTTGTTGGAAATTGAAGGTGTAACAAATATACACACACACAAACTTACGCATTTATTATATTTGTACGATAAGGAAAATGATGTAAATTAAAGATTTTGTCATTGTCATTGCTTTAATTATATCCTAACTACACTAATACACGATAATACCTTCGGCTGGTCTGAAACCTCCAAACTAAAATTTTAACAATACAAAAAGCACTCCTATAAAAATACTATATGTTTTTTTAGCTTGCCTGCAAGCCTCATCAAACTAAAGTGTTCAGACTTCATTCGCTTAGCACTTTTCCGCCGAATATTTACAGCTCACCGGTTGATTGACGCGGGTACTTTTAAATAACCGTAATTAAACGCTAGCTAACGATCGGTCATCGCGCCATCGCGGGCTTGACGTTTTAAGTGAGTGCCTTTTGATATAGGAGCCGACTGACTGAGTTAAAAGGTTGGTTAAATATATTTAGGAAAGTCCCACATGGAAAATTCCAACTCACACTACCATTGTGAATGGGGAAAATTGATATCTTGTCTTGTAATTCACGCTAGAATACTCGTAGTTCAATTGTTTCAAAAGAGAGGTTGATTGATAATAATGATATTGACCGATTTTAATTTTCCTTTTTTTTGCCTGTAAGGCAAATATTAGTCGAGGGTTTTCTTATCTGTGCTACATAATGTCGATTTTTTCTTTTTATCCTTCAATTAAAGCCGCATTATTTATATCGTGGTTTTTTTTTGTCCTGTCGTAATTACAAAACCTATTGTCCAAATGTTTATACTGTCAAAATACACGATTTCTAAAGATGTTTTTTTTTAATCTTAGTCTTTGTCACGATATCCCAAACAAAGTTTCACAGTGACTCTTAAACTATGCAGTGCATTTCATTTCGTCGTTACTGTACACGAAAGGGAAAGTCAAACATATTTTACTAGCTGACCTAAATTCATGGTGAAGTTTATTAAAAGCTTAATAAACAAATAAACATTAATGTGTAATTTGATGCCTGAAAATTAGAGTGCCTCAAAATATTACAATCTATATTTAGTCTCAGTTTAATTATTTATTTTAAAATGAAGGCGCCCCTTCCACTGCGAGCGGAACGGACTCTGAGCGGACTCCGTTCAACTCGCAACGCCAATTTACATAAAAATGCTTCCACTGGAGATATAGGAGGAGGACACTGCCGAGCGAAGCGAGCGCTGTAAAAGAGTTTCTAAAGACCTCAAAGAGTTGAGCGGACTCCTTACTGAGTTCACACGACAGCGCTAAATTAACGCGTCGTGCGAAGTGCAATCTTTTATATTCTATCGTCACTAAATCTTTACAGACAGAAGGGCACTTAAGCCGAGCAAGCAGAATGTTTTCGTTATTACAATCAACGCGAATTATGGCTTACAGTCCACAAGTCAATTATAAATCAGCAGTAACATTGCTGAGTCAAATATTTATAATAAAGTCTTAGCTCACATAACTCAGAAAGCTGTTTTGTGTTCCGTAGAGTAAAAAAGCGGAATGAGCGAAAATTTCAGGCTGTAGAAGAATCGGGTATTAAAAATCATTTATTCAGTGCCTTCTGCCCCCAGAGTGTGATCTCGCGGCAACATCGTCGAGGTATGACATCTAACGACAGCCATAACGCCGGAATGGCCGAAATTGAATGGAAGGTACAAAGTTCAGGTATAATGGACGGACTTAATAATTGAAACGATAGGTATTGTGAAACCAGAGATTATGAAAAGCTGACTATAAGGTATTTACTGTAATTGAAGGAAACTTAATAAAATAAAATACAATCGCATGTTTGTGTCCAGAATTATTATCTCACAAGGTGTTTATACATAAGCTGTTGCTAATAATGACTTTGATCTGAATTGCAGTATAACTATAAGATATAAACAAGTTCTATTTAGGTCACGTAACGATTTACAATTATTGCTAAATGCATATATTTGCTAACTCTAATCCAATAACAAGACATCTACATAAAACATAACTCGCATTACATTTCCTAAAAATAATTCTTAAGAAAAATCCCTCGTAAACGCTCAAGAGTTGCCATTTTCATAATAAAAAGTAACCGTTTACCATCGCAAAACAAAAACAAAGCAACGAACGAGTAAATTCTGTGCGAAGGCCATAATAGCCATAGTTTGAAAACAAAACGCCGAAACACAATAAAAAGTTAAAGCCTACGGCCGTGTTAGGTTTTATCTCGCTTACATAAATAGCGTAGTCAGTAAAGGATAGTCAGTAACATAGAATCCTTATAAAGGCTCAGTGAAAACATTTATGCAAATCAACTTAGGATCTTAGCATAATTACTAGGAAAGAAAGTAAAACAAACATTTTTTATTCCTAGGGCATTAATACTCCATTTTTTTCGTAGAAGTAAGTTTTCAAACAATACTTACTAAGTGTATAATATATATTTGAATGGTTCTAATACGTCACTAAGAATGACAAAAGTTTTCGACGGATTTTAATAAAATAAAGTAAAATTATGATTTTTGAAACTTTAAGTACTGTTACAATATTTAGATCGTGTAAATATTGCCAAGTTGGGAGTTTAGTAAGAACAGTTTTAGTTTGTTAGCATTGCTCGGACAATATTATAAAGTGCGTTAATAAATAGTTAATTATCGACTGACACAAGCGATCTTAGTATCAAGATTGCTTTGGTTAGCAACCATTTTTGTTGAAGAAATGCTGTAACAAAAATTTGTTATTGGAATAAGTTATATTTTATTTTGGTATTTAAACTGGTGGGTAGGAAAGCAAAACATGTAAAGGTTCGACTACATAATAAGATATCTGATCAAGGATTGGATCAGAAGCTCACAGTTTTGTAATTATAACTTTGGTGTATGAGAGACCTTCGAAGATTTTATTGAAATTCTTATCATAAGTATTTATTATGAAGATACCTAAGTTTATAAAACCGCCGAAGTAACCTAGTTACTTCACCAGTATTATTTCTTAGAAATCCCAAGTTGTCGAACTTTTGCCTTATAAAGAACAAACTAGAACAACGATTATTAAAAGTAATATCAAGCCATAAAATATACTCGTTCGCGTTTTGTGTATGAACAGTAAAACTTTTAAACCCTTGTGATATGAAAGTTTTGTATTTTATGCCCCTACTCTGTCACTCAGCTGATATTATGTTTGTTTTTCATAAAAACAACTTAAGAATTACAGCAGTGTCACATGTTTTTTTCGTAAAAGGTAAAGTGTAAGTAATGATATTAGAACATTTTCAGAAGCACATGTGTTTTCTTATTTTTATATTTGTACATTTTAATAATAAGAGTTGGGTGATACTAAAATTAAAGTTGGGTGTATATATGATGTTCGTGAATTATTACTATGTATTTTGGTACTATTTATTTTGATAAGAAAATAGCGTTTACGATTTTAATGTAATTCTACCTTTTTGACGTATCTGTTACAATGAAGCATTATAAAATACAAATAATTCTACGTCATAAAATGTTGTGGACCCCTGCGTGTTTAGTGCGTAAGCATAAGACTGTGGTTGAAATATTGCAGAACGGTGCGGCGCCTGCGCACTAACTCTCTTGATTGGGATCTAACGCAGCCCCGATCTTTGAGATTCTTGGATGAAGCTCGTAAATAGACAACATAAAATAAGTATTTTTTTGTAATTAAAATTTTTGTCGCAATCAAACATACCAATTATTAGGTTTCAGACATATATTTTTTAATTGGTAAATTTCTTACGATTTTTCTATAAAACAAATGTAGATTTACTTCACAACCTAATTGCCTAGGTATCAACATTGGGCAAGTACACGCAGCACTAACTACTGGACCACTATGAAAAATAATTTCATTGCTGTATCGAAAGACAATATGAACTTGCGCGTAAACAAAATACTTAACAATTTTGTAAAACAGTCGTTATCGCGATTCAGAAAACTAACTGTAACCTACAGTGCTATCTAGTGACGCCACTTAGAATTAAAAAAGCATGTTTGTTTATACAGTTGTAGTAAAATTAAAATAACCAAGCTTTTTTTTTCTATACGTATTCGTGATTATTTTTGTTTAACTAAATTTAACGAATATAACAACATGGCGTTATTGTTGAAATAGGGATAAATTAGAAAAAAAACATTAACTTAATTGATTTGGGAACGAAACTGTTTCTGGAAATTGAAAACGAACTACTTCTTATATTTTCTGGGAAACACTTTTTTTGTATTACTTATAGGTAAATTACTGTTTGTTTTAAACTCTTCCAAGTCTACTAGTTGGCTTCATATTACGATAGAAAATTAAGTGATTTGAGGTAGCAACTAACTAAAATTGTTTCCTGTTATTTGACCACCACTGTTGTTAAAATTACACAGATCTAAAAGATTTCGTGTTAGTACCTGATTGAAAAGGTTTTTTTATAAATGGATATGATAAAAGCAATAAGATTGTTTATTTAAGGCTATTGTCAGTTATAAGAGAGATATAAATAAAGCATTAATGTATATTTTTCTTATTTTTCGTAAGAGCTAAGTGGCCAAGCTCTAGTGTCAAGAGTTTTCAAGCCGCCTGAAGGCCTCTGATTTGGCTTAACGACTGCTTGTACTAATGAAGATTATATACATATCTGATTAAACAAGTTTGGCTCGTCGAGAGAACGTTGGACTACAGTCTGTGATACTTGAGATCGAATATAACGTTGGACTACAAACAGTCCGTGATACTCCAGATCGGATATAGATACATATAGTACGAGTATTAAAGCAATGCTTTGCTTTTCAATTTAAGTGTAGAATATACACTCGCTCATAAAGTGAAGGAAAACATCGTGAGGAATCTTACATACATACGTCATCTGAAAAGAAACATCACAATGACATCCATCATTTGGAATGACGACAGCAGAAAGGACGTGTGTCATCCGCCAACTCGCGCTTGGCACTTGGCCTGCGTGGTAGGTATCAACGCTTATAGAGAAATATAGAAGCGAAAAGAAGGTCCTGAGTCTCAGCAGTAGGAACGCATAGTGGGCTGCTTATGTCTGTATTAAACCGGAGCGCTCAAAGTTTAACTTTACAAAGCTTTACGTAGTACGTGCCTTAAAGCTAACAACCGAGGGAAAAGAAAAATGGACTTGAGGGTAAGAAATCCGTGTGTTTCTCCGCTAAATACTTTAGCCAGTACTCGAGCAGTAAATATTTTATGTGCCCACCTGAAGCCTGCCTCGCAGGCGGCACTAAAGCCATTTAGTTTTCCTGAAACGAGAATTTATGTTGCTTCGGGGTTGATTTGATTCTTTCCTAGTTCAATTACAACTGATTTTTACGAGGGTTTGCCTTATTAGTTTTGTTCTTGATTAGTTTAATGGTGAAAAGTGTTAAGAGTTGGACGTAGTCTTCACTCTGTTAGAGGGAATTTTGGTTGTTTCATTGTTACTAGATACAGTGACGTATTCGTGATACGTTTTTTGTAGTATATGTGCAAGAAAAAATACGATAAATAATTCCTTAACTGTCCATTAATATCTGTCATTTTTGTGTCTTCATTTTCAGTAGGCCATTAAGGCGATGGATGACATGGGCAAAATGTTGAATTTAGGTACAGTTTTTTACCATAAATCGTAAACAGTTATAGGCTTCAGTCAACTTAATATTTGTTGCAGATTCCAGTTCGTATCTACTGACGTCATATTTTGGACATTCCAGAAGCAGATGAAGTATCGTCTCTTCTTTGCCATCTTCACAGATGCATGAAGGGTTATCCTGAACCTTTTCAAACATGAGGAGAACCCTCCATGACCCATTATCACCTGCGTCAGTACAGGAAAATTTACGTACGGAACCCTAAAAAGTAGCTCAAAGTCCGTTTAAATAATATATATACTTATTAAAATAAAGCTTTTTGTTATTTTTTTTTAATTGATAAGTCTGATTAATTTCCCTGAACCAACTATTTCGAATAAGTTTTTTTTTTAATTTAATTTAATTGATAAAACAGTCTTACTCAAACAATGCACCCAACTCTTAATTTAATAAACACAATAACAGAACTAAAATTTGATGAAGTATACACATTGAATTTTTAATCTACTTTAGAAGGGTTTCTCTGGATAATTTGACTAGACATCTAAATGTGTTTCAATTCAACTAAATTCTATAACAAATTGCATTAGGTTTTGCTCCCCAGCCTTTAGGTATTGCCCTCGCTTCTTCACTTTTACAAAGAATTTTGAAGCCGATGCTAATTAAACGAACCGACTTGACTTGATTAATAAGTCACCCTTAACTATTTAACAAGCGACCATTGTCTCTTTAGTGCAGGAGTCACGGTAAGATTAATTACTAAGCTTATATATTATATTCTTAAAAACAATCAAATGCCGGTATAGTTTCAATCGATACGAAATAGCACTAGAATAAATAGAATAGTAACTTGACCGATAAAATGGTTCCACGCGTAATCGTAATATACCGCGGTGGGCGGGGCGAAACAGCTACCCACGCCAATGATGTGACGAATTACGTGTGAGCTTTGTGTGTGTTTTTCGTTGGGATAGCAGTATAATTGTGTGCGTAGATGGATCCAAATTCTAAGCGGCAATTGTATGGAGTTACTTTTCCGTTTATTCTAGTTCGCTGATACGAATATATATTTATAAGGTAGGTAGGTAAAATATTTACTTATATACACCCTATTTAAGGGTGGCTTTAGTACGTTTAATAAAGTAGCTTTGTTAATAAAACCTTAAAAAAATATGTCAAACAAATAATTTGCTTCCCCATACACTTTGCGACAACGAATTTTTTTAAAGAGTAACAATTTTTTCACCGTTTGTTCAAAATGTATATAACAAAAGTAGCTTGTCTTCACGTACTAAAGACGTCCTTAAATGGTTTTGCGCCAGTTACTAGAAGTCCCGTATATAACAAAGTATTACAATGCGCTGTTCCCATAAAACATATTATTTGTTAAAAAATAGGTATATAAGTAAACTAATTAATAAACAACTACCAACTTACTTTTAGTCTTGATTAACGAATTACTGTGCTTCTGTTTAGATAAAGTATACAATAACATTTCAGCATTGCCATTCAACGTTGTATTGCTGCTGTGCTAGAACTTTTGAACTAACTTTAGTTACTTATCTAAAGTTAAAACTAGTAGGTAGTGTTTACTTCTTGTAGTACTTCGTTGGTTTTATAGTAATCAAATACAGATGTCGCTAACTTGAGCAAGATAACAAATAACAGTATTTCATCAGTAAAATAATTAGTCCACTATTCCCGACCCAACAATTGTCTTCTCGTAAAAAGAGAAAAAAGGTGCGGAGTTGAATTAAAAGAGCGGAGATGCTCAGGACTTTAATTATCCTCTGTTTAAACAAATCTGTGTAAAACAGGCGATGTAGCGGAATTCCGAACTGTAGAACGAATTGTGAATTCGAAGAGAGGTCCGATTAATTCGTGGCTTCTAATTGGTATTTGCCAAGTTCAAAAGTGTTTTTTGTAAGGTAAAATGAGAATAATTTCCGGGCGTTTGGGTTAATGCGCTCTAGAGTTGAGGTGAAACAGTGTTTACAGATGGCCAAAACCTTTATTAATTGTGTTTTACAGAAGGTATTTGTAAATTTTACTGGTTTTATTTACTCAAATTCGTCAAATGTACCTCATTATTAAAAACTCTAGATGCAAGGTCGGTTAATCCAATCCTATACAGACAGCTTTATTAACGAGACCAGTTTTATAATTGCTCCTTAAAGCTAAGCAATTAACCAGCAAGGCGTGTCACCAAACATTGGCTGAAAAAAGCCAATTTTTCCGGATTCATCTTGAGAGTGGTTGCTAGCTAGGCAAGTATTAGAAAATCCCTACCACCATGCTATGGTTTCCTCGCGATGTTTTTCTTCACCGAAAGCTCGAGTTTTATTGGCGGGCATCGAACCCACGACCTTTGGGACGTGACGCGGCCCCACACCCAACTGAGCTGTCAGCACATCAAAATAAATTAGAATTGTTCCGCCTTTTTTCATTACCTTGTCTGATGTTAGCAATACTGTGGTTGAAAATCAAGAAGATACCGATAAAAGTACATTACTTACTAAAAGGAGGCCTATGTTCAGCAGTGGACGAGTATAGGTTAATGATGAAGATAATTATGATGAGGCACTAAAAAGGTAAATTATAATATAAAAGATTCTTAATAACTGTTTCAGTTAAACATGACCATTGGCCCAATTAACAATCGACGTTATCTCGACCGCTTCCTCCCACAATGATTCGAGTACGCCATAAAACTTCAAACACCTAAAAACTTTTAACTGCTGAGTAAATCGTGCAATTACAAGAGCATGTTATGAATAGGAGTTATCAGAGTGAATGAGCGGCGATCTCAAAGGCTACCGAACTACGTGGTAACATTCCAATACACCTTGCTCGTGCGAGTTGGTAGCACAGTACAATACTTACACAGTATGGGTAATCTTACTCTTTTTTTGCTTTAAATAAATATATGCTGAGGTTTTGCATGTAGACTAAAGTTCGAAGGGATACGTATATTTAAACTGCGGCTGCCATGTATCGTAGCGAGAAATAACCAACTTGAAAACCAAGTCATTGGTGTAGGGCTGGGATCGAACCAGGGGTTGTCTGATTGAAAAGCAGACGTTATTACCACCAAGCCACACTCGCTTTTTCAAAGATAACAGAACACTAATTTAGTTTGTTGGATGGAGGTCACTATTGAATGTTAATCTATTCTATCTTTTAGTATTTGTTGTGCGGCAACAGAAGTACATCATTTGTGAAAGTTTCTACTGTAAAGCTATCAAATTCGAGAGATAGAGCAAAGTGACAGACAGACAGCGAGACTTTTAAATAAGGAATCAAAAAAATAAAAATATCATAAATATCAATATAGTATCATCATTTCACATTATATAATACTACAGATACTAAAATATTAATTATATTATAATACATATTTTTGTGTTTTATATCTACTGTAAATAATTTTGATATAATTTTCCTTTATTATTCTTAAGTTTATATAAATGTATTGTTACAATTTGGCTTTAAGTTGTAAATTTGTTTAAACATAAATGAATCTGCAGATATGATACGTATATTAAACAAGCGTGTTCCACAATTCACCCTTGTTTATTGTGTTAAATGATACTATAAAAAGATTTGATTGATTTGATTTAGAAATTACTTTATTGTCATAAAATAATTAAACAGCGTCTTTATTCTGTACAACATAAACTTAAATAAAGTAGAATTTTTAGGCTACTTGAAAAAAAAATTTAACAGAAACATAAATGTTAATTAGAAACTACTATCTAATAGTTACAAACGTAGTTAGAAATCATAAATAAAGGCCTCTTCCTTATTAAACCTCCATGTCGGATACAGGTTCAATTTGTCACAGAAACCCATACTTTCTATACTAACGACATCTTGCTAGCTATCAGTAACTGTTGCTCCAACTGTGTATGGGAACAATTAGCGTATTTCCTCAATGACGCCGCCACAGAAATAAAGAAGCTTTATCGCTGGCGTGCGATTATGGGCCTTTATTATGTGAAACTTTATTGATGAATCTGAGAGAAATGCTACTCTTGAGATATACGCTGGGAACGGGGCTTGAGCAATCGCTAGTTTGTTGCTGTTTTGACCGAGTTTAGGCCTATTCGATTAGTTTGTAAAGTTTAATCTAAACTTCATCTCTTACGTAGCTTGGATGAACAGAATTCGTTTCAATTTACGTATGTTTAGTTACGTTATGGTATATTATTCCATAAATATATTTATTGTCAAATAAATTACTTTAAATAAAGCCTATTACGACTCATTTTGTATTAATTACATTTTATTATATGTGTGTGGGAGAAGTCCTTTATTTGCGTGAGATAGATTGTTGTGAAACAAATGCCTGTCTCAGTATAAATATATTAGCAAAATCTTTGTCAGTTAGATAAATGGAGAAATTATTTATTTTCACACACGAATGTAAGTAAATTATTTACATTAGACTAATGCCACAAATGGCGGCCTTTTTGCTAAATACGATCTCTTCTAGACAATCGGAAGGCAAGGATGGTGACAATAGAACATGAGGGAGTTTCACCAGACTTTGAAGCAAATTAGGAATTCAATGACCGAGCTTTTATAGTATTTAAGCTATTTTTAGTCATGTAACTGTTATAAATAAATACTGAGCTGGCAACCCTATTTGTTGCCCCTTATTTTTCCAAACCTATATTTTTTAATTTGTGAAAACGTTTTCTTGTAAGTATATTTATGTTAACCAGTTTTGTATAAAAGTTAGTCTCGCTTACTTTACCAATTGGTATTTCCAGGTGCGACAAGTATTCCTCTTTACTCACCGCCCCCTGTCGATGGACAATTACTTGTCTAGCCTCTTCCGTGCCGGCTGGGGCATTAACGTGATCAGTCGTTATGGTTTTTGCTGGCGGCTAAACTTTGTACACAATGTAAGTGACAGACAGTTGTAAGTTGTAAGACTAGCAGAAGTTGTAAGACTAGTAATTCGGAAGAGCTGTGGTCTTCTTCATCTACTTCTTCGTATGAGCTAAGTGGCTGAGCTCTGGTGTCGAAAGTTTTCAAGCTACCTTAAGGTCTTATCTTGGCTTAACGACTGCTATTACTAAGACAAACAGCCGTGACCTACAATTTAACGTATCATCCGAACCACAGTAGCACCCAGATAAAAATGTCACATGGCGACTGCTAGTACTAAACCTAACAGCCGGGACCTACACTTTAACATGTCATCCGACCCACGGTAGCACCCTAATAAAAATTCCACTTTTTAAAAGACATGTGCACGTTCATCTATCCAGAAATGATTAAAGCAGTAAATAAAGAAATGAGTAAAGCTATTGTATTTTTTTATTTTATATTTATTCTTAAATATTATATAACATTTGTGTGAGGTAGGTATGTATATGTATAAGTCTACGCACCGCATAAACATAAGCAACCCACTGTATGTTCACACTGCTGGGACCGTATAAGCAAGTCTACGCCCCAAATCCTTTAAAATGGATTGTATACGTAACTGCTAATTTTTATACACGTATGTCTATGTCTAAAACAGCCCTAAGCCGAGATCTATGGAAAAAATAGGAGGCTTTTACCGCCACAGGCGGACCTTACATTGACCGCGATTTACTAACCACCTAAACATTTAGAAGTACTTACTAACTCTAACAAAACCATAAGCGCTGTTTAATTATTGGAGATAATAAAAGCTTTTATATTTTGTTTGTCTGTGAACTTAAATCTCTACATCAGTTTCAAAACGGTTTGCCTCCACCTTCATAGTGCGAACTGCGAAGGTGTGGAACTCTTTGCCTAGGTCCCTGTTACATGAGAGCTACAATCTGGCGGTTTTCAAAGCAAGAGTGAACCGGTTTTTTCTGGGTAAGTGCGTTCCACCTTAGATCATAATGTCGCTTGCCATCAGGTGAATTGTGATCAAGCGCAAGCCCATTTAATGTAAAAAAAAGGTACTTCATGTACTGCTCTAGAAAATCACTCAACCTATGCCACTGCAATATATTATCGATATTTACGAGTAATTTGAGTCGTATAGTCCCCTTCATTAGGTCAGACGTGCAAGAGCGTGCAATTATTGATGTGAAGACGATGGTATTTGCTCGTAATATAATTATTGTAATAGGTGCCACTATGAGGCAGATGATTTTGCGTGTGAGCGGTTTTCTTTGTCGACGCACAAAAAGCGCGGTAATTGGCGAGAATAACTCAACTATATTTTCTTTTAAAGGTGCTCGATAATGATAACTATTAACGTAAACTAGATATATAAATATCTATAAACACCTAGTGCAATTTTGAGCTAAATAATACGAAAATTTATAATAAACGGAGAACTCGTCAAGCGGCTGATAAACTAAGCATTGTTATCCACCGTGGCAATGTTGCTAGCATTTTGGGCACCTTTTCCTTTACCCCGGCTTTTTTTTGGTTATATTTTAGTTAGTAATGTTTTATGTACTCTTATGTTTTTAATAAATTGTCCAAGTGAATAATTAAGTCAGGTATTCTGAACGGTAAATGTATACTTATTTAATATTTCCAAGCTTTAACGTTTAGTCCGATAAAATACGAGAAACCATGAAACGAGTTGGCGACCAAAGGAAAATAGCCGTACGTCTTAGTCACAGATTACCTGCTAGTTTTGTCTAGATACATATAGAGACATGCCATTAAAATTTGTGAATATTTAAAAGTAGTAGTAAATACTTAAAAAGTCATTCATTTATGTTAGATGTATCATTCTAAATTCGGGATCACGGTAATTTTCATATTTGATTTTACTACCAGTCAATGTGTGCGTCCATCCACGTCCAAAACAATTGTTACTACTTATATATAAAGCCAGGCTTTGGCTTTGACTTTGGCAGAGAGCAGCGGCAATGCGCGAAGCGGTCCTGCATCCCTGCCCCGACGTGAGATGGGACACCGTGAGGTTTTAGTCGGTAGAGACGGCTCCTCTGGCCCTCGAGCCCGACATACCCCGCCCGCCTCCCCCAGGATAGTGGCGGGAGATGCGTAAATGCATTTCCTCGCGAAAATAAAGGCTTTGTCTCAAAAATAAAATCAAGCTGTAAAATTAAAATGTAAAACAAACAAAATAACCAGAACAAGATATTTTGCAAGTTGGACATCTACTTAGGTTTTTTATCTTAGATAATTATTTCCTAATCTATCAAAGGTAATCTTTTTGCAGGTTACTGCTTAGCGCTATTCAAATGGAGTTCTTAACCGGAAGTTTTTGATCCGCCGATTTCTTTCAAATTTACTTTTCAGCTCGGGGAAATGAAAAAGGTAAGTGGTTATCCCGCCTCGAATGCTATATATACGAGTACGTAGCTATTTTATAAAGTTTTTTTTCTGTACAATATTTGACCAGAAAGTCGCGACCAGTTACTGGAGATGGAGCATGCCTAGTCTAGCTCTCAAGGACAAAAATTTACTGTCATAATCATAGATGAAATTTCGAAAATGAGTGTGCGTATGCTTGTGACTTTTTCACACTTATGTATCATCTGTGACATCACAATAAAAGGCACAGGTGTTCTGATAATGAAGCCAGAAGATGGCCATAGGAACTTCTGAACTAAACAAGATAAACCTCATAATGTTGTTTGGGTACATCTAAAATAGTTTGACGAGACGACGATCGTGGTCATATCCATACTAATAAAAGCTGCTATTCATTTATTTTGTTCTTTTTTTATATTATTTTTAGTGTTAATCTTCCACTCTTTTGAGAGAACAAAAGAACTAAAAATATAAAAACCTTGGATAAATACAACAAACGTTATATTGTCACTTCGTCAATGCTAGAATTCATATATATGTACCTTAAAAAGATATAGGCATTTTGAGACTTACACTAGTTTAAAATTGTATCCAACTGCAAGTTTCTTAACCAAGACATAAAACTGCAAAACGTATTCCCGAATAAATCTTATCTTGTGTAAATGCAAAATAGTATTAACTTGGTATAATTTCGAGTCCCTTATCTACCAGACGACAGCTAAAGTACACGAAGAGGTCTCGGCGAGTGTTAGTAAGTAGCTTAAGATAAAAAGTAAACTGTACCTATAAGATAAAAACAAAATTGTGAAAGATAAAAGATTATGCTAATGAAAATAATTATTGTATACTTATAACTATAAATTATGTTCGTAGTATGTGACTATATTAAGATATAAGTGAGACAATAATGGTTAAACATTTAAAATTAAATAAAATATATTATATTGTAGTCTCGATCTCGAAAATACATCATCATCATTAGTACTGCGCGTAGAACCTGTAGCTCGATTAACGGAAACCTACCAAGATTACCAAATTTAAGCAGTTTTTGTTTTTTTTTTACTCCGAATAGGTCAGCGCTTGACCACAATTCACCTGATGGTAAGTGATATTGAGGTCTACGGTGGATCGCGCTTACCTAGAAGGAACCGGTTCACTCTCGCCTTGAAAATCGCTAGATTGTAGTCATTGGGGAACAGGGAATTCGGCAAGGAATTCCAAAGTTTGGCGGTTCGGACAACAAAGGTGGATGCAAAACGCTTTGTGCGTGCCTTGGGCACCTCAACCGTAAACCGATGCCGCCTTGGCGTTTCCCTGCTCGTCCGATAATGGAAGGGGGCGGTGGGATTTATATCATGTAATTCTGTCGCACACTCGCCGAAATGCAACCGATAGAACACCGACAGATTGGCAACAATGCGGCGGTGTGCTAGGCTCTGCAAAGCGATGTTTGCTTTGCAAAGATTAAACTTTACATCAGGCAAGCTCAAAGGTAAAAAAAGCAACGGTCAATGCGAATAATCTCGCATTGGTTGACCATGCAAAGGACTGTAATTTTAAAAGTGGCTTTTCTAACTGGTTGCTACCGTGGGTTGGACACATTTAGTTATAGGTACTGTCTGTTAATCTTAGTACAATCAGCCGTCAGGTCAAGTCAGAGGTGGCTTAAAGTCTCTCGACCACTTGGCCATTAAGTTCATACGATTCTTTTATTATTATTTTACATGTATCTTACTACTAGGCTTTTTTATTTTATTATTTTGTGTATCCTGCGTTAACTTTAAGGTATCTTGTTAAAATTGCCGGCGACCTCTCCGACTAGAAGCAATCCTTGGTTTAAGCGATCAACTTATCCAGACGGGCACGCTTCTCGCGATGATATTGGTCAAAATAAGCTTTGCTTATTCATGATGCAGCTGTAAGAATACGAGATTCCGAAAATACTATTTGTGAGTATTGCGACATTTTAGATTAAATACGTGTGTGTGTTTTATATAGCTTAAGAGAAAATAAGTACTACGCTAAAATGTAATCTTTTTAAAATAAAAACATTCATTATAATATTATTATCATTGCAATAATACTTATTGCAATGATAATATTTTATGGTATATTTTTATAAACTGTACCATACGGGCCGAGTCGCATAGCATTTGTACAGCGTTGTATAAACCAAAGGATATAAAATATGCTTAGTCATTATGTGATACATTTCAACATTTTCGGTTAGTAGAGAAACTATAGTACCTTTTATTAATTAAATACAAGAAATCCTAAAATGAATACATAGAACTTCAATAATCTAGATAGTTATTATAATTCAGCACTTTTTTACGACTTAGTCAATAGGTTATCTTTATTGTTTCATTTAACTACTATGATATGTATAAGTGTGATACCCTTTTTCCTTTAGGTCGAAACAATTAAAGAACTGGCGTATTCTTGTTTATATCAAATCATCCGAACCGATTTTCCTTATCCTGTTTTACCTTTATTTGTGAATCCTTATATTCTAAATACACCACAATATTATTCATCTTATTTACCCACACGAAACGGAAACACGAATGACAATACGGAACCGCCACTAATTCCCTAAACAACTAAACGTGTACGAACGCACATTAAGTGCTCGTAACCAAACATTATCAAACAAATACCAACTCCAAATCTAATTCCCCAAGTTAAACAAAACCGTTAATAGCACGACTCGATTTTTCCTATCCCATAAAATCGGTTTGCATACATACGCCTGCCGCCGGGCTAACACATCAATGCCTTGAGATAACGTTATCCTTACTAGATATGACTAAAGACTAACCAAAGAATTGATTTATCATCAATAGTATAAAGATAAGTCGGGTTTTTCTTCCTGACGCTATAATTCCAGAACGCACAAACCGATTTCCACAGTTTTGCATTCGTTGGAAAGGTCTCGGGCGCCGTGAGGTTTGTAGCAAACAAAATTCAAGGAAACTTCGAGACAAAATGGAGTTTGCCGTCTTTGCTAGTCTATGATATGATCTTTGAATATAATTTTTCCATCAGACAAGCTGAGGTCAAACGAACTATGCAAGAAACGGCCTATTTACCGCATAGGACAAAATTATCTTTCCCGCTGTTGTGCCTCTCAGAATAGGGGATGGAAATAAGAAAGTGACGTGAACTCAGGGGAAATCTCTGCGAAAAGGTTCCTCGGACAAACAAAGGCACAAGTTGAAACGGCAAGGGAGCGTTCGGACGTTGGAAACTCTTTTAAAATGAACTTTTTCATAAAATTTTCGTTGTTTTCTTTTAGGCTACGGTATTTATATTGGTAACTCTTGCATTTCTTAGTGGCACTGTATCTACCAAAACTTGTGTTTTACTAAGAACTGTTAATAAAAGAGTAAAGTTTTATTACTCTTCTTATATTAGTGAGAAGTGTAGGAATTATACAAAAAAAACTCCCTTTCGATATACATTGAAGGTTATACGTCGAAGGTATACTTCGTACGTTAACTATATCGGACTTAATATATCACTTGCTTTACCATCAAAACACAGACTTTGTTTGCAGTCAAAATTAGTAGGTACGCAAACAAATAATTTCCGTTCCTAATTCAATGTTAACTCATTACTGAATGCTTTATTAAGCGCTAATATTTACCCCTATTTTCGGGGTAACAACATGATTTCCTGGTACTAATTATGAGGGGAATTTGTTGTGGGTATCATTATTACTGGTGTTGCGTTATATAAATTTAGAATTCTAATTATTTTCGCTCCAAAAATATACCTAATAATAGGATTATATCCTAAATGACAACAATTGAATTTGCACTTTCTGCATTTTTGTGACTCTTCCATTTTGAATAAGGCTAGTGATCAGGTTCCGGTATTGAAAAATTCCAAACGACCCAAAGATATCTGATGATTGGCTTAGATTGTTTGTACTCGTATTAATTATCTAGCAACAAGGACTTACAATTTCAGTAAAGGTGTTGATATTGATGATTTATGAACGTACTCGTACAGTCGCCTTTTAATAAACATGTTTAAAACTTAGGAAATAACCTAAAGCCAAAGTTTATGTTCTTCTGACTAGCCTAGTTAAGAAACTAGAAACTAGTTGATCCTTTTTCTAGTAGGTAACGAGAATATTTCTGCACTAAACTCGATTCTCACAAGTTTTATTTTGAAGTCTTATAAAAGTCGCTCTGGGAAGTTTCTTATCCCTTGCTCGCAGCCTCATGCAGTCGCGACAAATCGCAGTTAGAGCTTTTTAAGCTTTCTGCTTATATCAACTTGTTAGTGTTTCTACCCTGGTTTATAGTTTAGTAAGCTTATAAATTATTAAATAAAAAAAAATATCATTATTTCTCTGTTTTTTTTCGCATGAGCTGACTAGCCAAGCTCTAGTGTCGAGTTTTTCAAGCCACTTGAAGGTCTCTTGATCTTAACGACTGCTTGTACTAAGATTAACAGCCGGGATCTACAATTTAACGTGTCATCAGACCTACGATAGCGCCCAGATGAAAATGCCACTTGAAAAACGACAGTCTTGTGCGTAGTCACCCAGCCAAACATCGTCATATCGATCGTTGCTTAGCTTCGATGATCACGTCAGATCATCTTAGCTAGCCGAGCTACTTGCGCTACATTTCTCCTAAAACATATGTTTTTCCCATAATAACATTTTCCCTATACATAAAGGTATTTACCGCAATATTTCACAATGACTGCGAACTTAATTTGCAATGACAATTAAGGTTGTTGATGATACAAGTATGTTTGGTGTACTCCACAATGTTGTTGCAAAACCAAAACAATAACATTACAATTATTAATAACTCGATGTAACTGGTTCTTAAAATTTTACAATGCTTTGGAAATGAAAATACGAATAAGCTTGATATACTTTACAACCTTTACGCTTCAAACATTTTCCGCTACTAAAATGCAATTAAAGCAAGCTCGCGTTTAATTTAAATTACAGTAATTGTTGAACAATAGGCTTCGTTTGGTCTCGCCAATCCGGTATATTCTAAATAATTCAGTTTGTCGACGACCAACTGGCAATCGTTTCAAGTGAATGAAAATACAAAGTGTGTTGCAGACTGGAAAATTTGGTTGTGTAAAGGTAGTTACATGCGGGCGATGTAAACATGGGAGGGGTATGTGCGACATTTGTAGACTTAGGAAACTCAATCAGAGTTGTAGAGATGTAGCAGAGGAACTTTAGACGACGATGCTCGCGAAAGTTTGTCTATGAGCTTAGAAGAATTTTGATTGCAATGCAAATTGTAACGGAGCACTGCATTTTCGATTGTGTTGGCTCATTGATAAAACCTTGAATCTGATAATTTTCATGTAAAATACTATTTTTAACCCTCGAAACAAAACTACTGTAATAATTAGTTTAACGTTTGTGTGTGCCTGCTGTGGTATTGTAGCTCCCGAAAGCATAAATATTAGTTTTTTTTTTAGTTAGGTATGTTAGTCGAAAGTGTTTTTAGCTATGTTTGATGAGAATCAGGTGGTTCTAGATGATCTAGATGGCTGACAAAATGGCAAATCACACATTTTTCACATCTTCAATTGAAAGGGCTTTAGAAGTGAAATACATACAAAAAAATATTTTTTTTATCCCATATGGCCGTTACTATAAATAGATAACCGGATGATTTAAAAAATTTTATTTACTCATTCCGTGAAATCTTCCAATCATTCCATGAAATCTTTTCTTTATTTATTTTAAGCTTTAAGCCCAATCAAACACAATTAAAGTTTAAAAATAGAATAAGGAGTAATATAAAATGTAGAAATCGTAATCTAAAATAATTCCGTCTACTTAAAGCCTATTTATAACTAAGACTTTAGGAGTATTACACGAAACGTCTTACCAACTTTGTTTGTTAGTACAGGCTTTTCCTAAAATAGCCCCACGAAATTTGAGGAAGTCGTTAATACGGCAAATTTAGAAAATGGCCGGCTGTAGGCATTCGTAAGGCTATAAAGGTTCATCATAATAAACAAACGCATGGTGTGGATACGGGTGGGCAGCAGTATGCGCGATATGTTGACACGATACCCTCCGACCCTTGCTTTATTTGCGTGTCCAGTGTCTGCTGATGATACGTTTACTGGACCGTGTTTAGCAATTTTGCGGCGATGAAAAAATCTGAGCGTCAATTTTAATGGCGCTGTGATGTTTAAAAGGTTATTTTTTTCGTCCATTTAAATAAATTTGCAAAAAAGTATTCACGTGCTAGTACAGGTTGCATTTCGAAATCGTTCAGGTAAGTGTATGTATACTACTACTTCTACTCGTACATATGTACTTCAATATTTTTACTATACGTACCTATAAACTTAGCTACTTTCACATCCTTCTAAGTAACTTACACCTTTTAATCCACTGATGATGTGTTGAGTGTCAATTTAGATTTTTTTGTTCAGAAATTAACGCTATAATTTGTTTCAATCTGGGAAAATATTAATAATTGTTAGCGAAACGTTGTATTTTAAAATACAGACATTATCTGAAACTCTATGAATACTTAAAAATAAATATGCTTGCTAAATTTCTCTTCCGTTTCAAAATTATAATTAAGTCCCCGGGCAACTGGGGTGAATGAAAAACAAAAGGGACCCGGCACATACCGACATGCTATAGGTACATATCTGTTATATTGAAGCTGTAATTATTTCTAGCTCAAAAGGAATTAGTTAACTCTAGAAAATAATCGATGTCATATTTTTGGACCAGTCATTTGACGCATATATTTGCATATAGGCACAAGTATAAAATGATATCACCAAAGTAGTCATTTTATTAAAATATTTTCATTTAGTTTTTGTAGGTCATGACTATAGTTACAGTGTAAACTCTATATTACGACACAAAGTACACTGAAGGGACTGTGCATTTTATGGCGTTATAGAGAGTGGTTGTTAAATAGAGAGAATGTGTCATTATATGGAATAAAAGCTAAACCAATTAAAACCAATCGATTTCGACGCTTTAGAGAGTTTGTAGTTAAATCGAGTGACGTTACATGGAGTTTACATTGTAAATGTAAATTATAATCTGATAGCTAAATTTTTTGTTGAAAGCCAGCGAAATTATGTTCATCCATCTATTTTTACGAGCCCTATTCGAGTTAACAAAGGGGGTCGTTTTGTTAGATTTTGTGATAATGATAGCCAAACAACCGGTGTAATGTGCTATTAATTTTTAAACTCACTTCAACGGAAATTTATTGGCAGCAGAACGTAAAATGCTAAGCGTATTTTTGCTTTTTCGCGTTATTTTGGACATGCTTTCACACATGTAAATGTATAGCCTAGTTGCCGTAAGTTTTGTTTTTTAATACAATGCAATGTTTACTCACCCAAAAAATACTGATGCTTTACAACTAGATAGACTTAACCAATAAAATATTATCGCAAAAATGTTTCAGGTGTCTCAAATGGTGGCTTTTATTTCGGTCAGAAACTAAGCATTGTCAACGTGGCCATACTGCTAGCATTTTAGGCATCTTACCTCTGGTCTTTTTTAGGTTTAGTTTAGCAAAATTTTAGATTAAGTCTTTCATTTTATTTATTTTAGAAGATTTTATTTTATTGTAATTTTTTTACAAACTTTTGTTTATGATTGAATAACATTTCAAATTTAAAAAAAGAGTCCGTTTATTAGGATACTATTTTCTCTCACAACAATAAAATGACGGTAAATACGTGCTATAACTTCCAATAAATCTTAAATTTTTTTGCTATTACTTCGCCGGCAAGATGGGTCGATGACATAATATCAGTCGCAGGTCGAATCTGGACACGATTGGCACAGGACCGAGATGAATGGCATATCAAAAGAGAGGCATATTCTCAGCAGTGGGAGAGAACCGGCTGTGGATGATGATGATTACTTCGAGTAGCTGATTACATTAGATACGTTTTACTGTCTAAATTTGATATAGACCATTTTGAGAGTAAAATATGACCATTTCTATATCCTATTTTATATTTTTTTATAACCACGGCACGCTTGCAAACGTGAGTATTTGTGAAAGTTTTTAAGTGAAAAACATCTTAGGAATTTGGTAAAGGTGAAAACAGACGCGGCGCAAGATTTTACTTTACAATATGCAATGACGGTCCAGTATCCTACATTTTCAATTCGAAATCGAGTAATTAGACGATAAATATATATAGTAGAAAAATCTCCCATTACGGCGTATTTTCACCCAATGATTGGCTTCAGATAATGATCGGCCGTTATCTGAGGCGGACGCATCGGATTTCGCATCACGTCGCGTTGATTGTGGAATGACAAACTGGCCGCCGGCGTACCAATTACCTCAGACATAGACACTGCTGCAACACGGATCTCAAAGACTAAGCTGGATCAGATGTTTTTTTATTACGATTAATTTGGAATTTGTTGTTGACTAGTTTCTTTCCATATTTTGGGATCACATATACTCGTAGGTAATATGCTAAAGCTAATATGGTAGGTATTATGCAAAATAATATTCCAAAATATAGCGATATAGTAACATGGAACAACCCTGCTTCGAATCCAGTCCGCACCAATGACGTGTGTTATTTTCCATTGTATTAATACCATAAAGGATCGCTGAAGAAGTCCGTGATCTACGATATTCAAGCGAAATATTGATTCCTTATTCTTAATTAAAGATGTCCTATAATTTGTCCATTCTGTTTTTCATTTTAAATTGAAACAATAATCAGATGTATTTGAAAATATACTATGATTTTCCTATGATATCTAATAAGCAGGCAAAGAGCTTCTGTACTTATTTTACACTATTCTTTGCCGATTTTCCAAGCGGTCGTTCGTCACTGATCAAGGCTCACGGCTTTACCAACAAAGGGCGCCGCCCAATCTGGCGCTTATCTTAATTTAATGGCTTCCGTATTAATACCAGCTTTGTCTAATTCGACCGGCGTGGTCATTGTTCAATCGAGTGGGAAAAAATATATCCCTGAAATTAGCATGACCCCGGGTTGAAGACCTTTGAAAACTACAAAGCTTTAAATGTTTTTTTTTTGACGTGACAACGTCTTAAATTAGGTTGCGGCTGGGAGTCACTTATGAAAAAGTGTAACGCCCGGTAACGTTACGATGAGTCACCGAACGAGAGAGAGGCCCGCCGAATGCCTTGCGTCTCTCTCCCACTCAACTATGATCGGTCTGCCGCGCGCGCAGCACGCGGCAGACGTTGTCACGTAAAATCTTCGCCCGTAAAACCGACTTTACAGGCAACCATTTTTTTAATTATTTATACACATAAAAAAAATGGTAGTGTTTCTTAAAAAACTAACCCACCTTAAATAGGTTGAGAAATAATGAATGTGCCTTTATACATATCATATTGTACTTAGAATAGAATAGAAGAATTTCAATCCTGTTCTATTCTATTCCATATTTTATTTACAGTTCAAAGTGAAGAAGTTGTACATGATTTTAAATAATTGATAAATAATTCAGTCCAAGTGTGTGCCTTTATGTTTAAATAACAGTTAGTATATATAACAGTTTTGGTTTCGGTTCAATATAAATAATAATAAGTAGAACAAAGAGAAGAACAAAGTAAACATCGTTCGAGTTGTTTAAAATCTAATTCACAGACAACACCCAACATTCAAGTCGATAAATAATCCTTAAATCCGAGGAAAGGTGCCTCATTTGGAGCGGTATCACGTTTACCCTCAAATCAAAGGAGCGATATAATCCTCGCATTTCCGAAAAGCTGGCGACAGAGAAATTGTGAGGCGAAGCCATTGTTTCCAATATCGGCAGAGGGGAAACTTTTATTGGGCACAAAGTGGGTATTATTCACGAGGCTCGCGGGTGGACGCAATCAACCGGACACGGGGCTAGATTACAGTACCCAAGCTCACAGCAAGTCTTTCTTATAAACATTGCAAAACAGAAATAATGAAAGAAAATTATTAACAATGCTTATTATTGTTTTTTAAAGAAAAAGAAGACTTCATACTCTAAAGAAAAGAAGGAAAACTACGAGTACATAGTTAACCTATATTCTCTCATTTTTAGCGCGAATTAGAAGATGCTTTCTTCTATTCCGCAAAAAAATAAACAAAAAATTAAAGTCTTAATATGTTAATTAAAACTACATAATATCAAGTAATTGAAGAACCCAGGCAACTTTTGCCCGGCTAGGTTATTTTTGATACAGGTAAGTGAGATTTTGTAATTCATTTATAGAACGGGAAATTTATTTTGTTTTTAAGTAATTACATAATAAACACATATCAATACATTGTCATGATAAGCAATTAAAAAGTTTTTTTTAACAAATCTAATATTACTCGTATCAACAATGACTTTTTGTATCATACACGGAATACACTTTAATAAAAATGAAAAGTGTATTAAAAATCATTCACTGTCGGATATTCCACCGTCACTTCCCATACTGACCACGCCGGACGCATCGCTTTTGAATGTAAAGATATTTTTCCAAAATACGGCCAATTTTCAAAGGGTTTCCTCATAAGAAAGCACGACCCTTTTCGATTACCAGAGACGCGGATCAAAGGAGCCGCAATTAGGAGATGATCACAGTTGATCGCGAATCACTTTGTGTGATAAAAGTGAGGAAAGGATTATCTACTCTACCGGTTTTTTGTTCTTGTATTTTATGGAATCTAGATTTTCGATGAGCTAATTATGAGAAAGAATGGAAAGTTAATTCTGTGTCTTAATTTTAATTTAAGTTATATTTAGGGTAAACCCAAAATGTTTAATTTGTTCAATAATTATTTTAATCATAAACCACATTAATTGGAACCCAACTATACGCACAAAAAAACGCACACCTCCATCTAAGCTATGAATATGTATTTATATACGTATTTTAATCAGTTTTAGTGAATTATACATATGAGATTGAAATGTTTCAAAAATTATATCAAACTAAAATTGTCCAACCAATCAAAGATTGATATGAAATCCAATAAATCATTTTCGCTGTCTCTTCATACCAAAAAAGTAGAATCATTTGGGCCGTTTAAAGTAGATAGAATCTTATTATGATCGCAGTGAATCCAAAAAGGATCTAAAGGGCCGCTGGCTATAAACTACATATAACGATCGTCCACTCATCTACAGCTATTTCGATTATTGCCTGCGAGCCAATATTGTGGAACGATTTGCAGTGCCCTAACTTTTAACATTATGTTTCCATTTATAAAAAAACGCACATATTATATAGTGTAACACCATACTTGACGACCTCGTTGGCGTAATGTATACCATGCCGGACTGCCAATCAGAAGGTTTCGGGTTCGATTCCCGGCACGACATTTTTGTGCTGAACTAAATTTGTTGGCTGTCGGTCTGTGTGTTAAAGATGTATCTATACAAAATATGTATGTATGTATATGTAGTATATCAGTTGTGTTAACAACCATAATACGAACTAAAAATGGTTCAGTATAGGTTTAACCAGCCGTGTGTGAAATGCATCCTAAAAATATATATTGCCACGTGTCGACAGAAATTTTATAAGACTTAGTATATTTCCGTGAATTAACAAAGGCCACATTAAGCCGCCCTCTCATGTCCTCATTAACACACACCTTCCATATCTTCTTCGGTCGGCCTTTTGCCCTTCTTCCTTGCACTTCCATTTCTATACATTTTCTACTAACATGCATCTCCTACTAACATGCATAATAAAAAATATATACTAAGAATAAATTAATTCATAATAAAGAAATATTCATGTGATTGTTTCCAAGGACAGTCTATAAGTTGAATTTTAATAATTATTACTGACCTAGTTTTTAAAACTGTACGGTTTACATTCAGATTTAACCCATGTCACCGCTGTAATAGGTTTAGTGTAAATTTTCCATGACTTGAAATCAAAATAGCTGTTTGAGATAATAATATGAAATTTTCCAAACAGAATTTTCCAAACAGCTATTTTGAAATCGTTTCACGTTATGTATGCATATCACTTATTTATCGCGTGTCTCAGAACCAAACCTATTTTCTTCAACTTGCGAATCGCTTCACTGCAAGCTACGTCTCTATTTTCAACCATCGAGACTGGAACGCGTATGGAATCTCAATTATGAAAGCTTGACCGTGCCAAGCACTCTGCAGAAGATTTCAAAAGCCTTTTTTCCAATAATAACTCGCCTCAACTTGTTTATGAAGGATTATGAAAGCTTATTTTATGAAGAGTAACGAATCGATGTCTAGAGAGTTTATAAGGACGCTATCAATTAAGAGGGTATTTGATAGGTCTGTATTAATACTACTATTATAGCTAAGAAAATATTTTCTCAGAAAATCTAATCGAAGTTTGTTTTTCAAGTATTTATATTGCCTGGGGATTGTTTATAATAGCGTTTTTGTTAGTTCTTTTAAAAAGTACGTTTATTTTTATTTTTACATTATTAAAAACAACATTAAATTACGATTCAACGACAAACTCTCTAAAGAGTCGAAATCAATTGGCTTTAGTTAGTTTAGCTTGTATTCCATACAATGATACATTCTCTCCATTTAACGACCACTCTTTATAACGCCATAAAATGCACAGAGTTTGCACTGTATTTTTAAATATTATTTTACTAGCAAGCTAACTGAAGGATAATAATCATAGAAACACACTCGTATTTTACTTTATGTTCAATATTTTAAGACACGCATTACTTATTTAAATTATTTGTTTCTTCATAAACTAAGTATATTGTTTTTACAACTGTATCTTAGTTCTTAGAGTTTATGTGCTTAGCGAGACCACAACATGGCTCGTAGGCATTAGCATATCCATGTTCAAGTACCTTCGCTAAATTATATGTCTAACACCTTGCTGTGAACCGCTAAACTTAAGAAGAACTTACAGGGACGGGGAAACTACATTTAACTTCATTTTATCTTAAACAAGTATGAATTAAACCCCAGGTTTGGTATCTCTGTAGCTTAGCCAGTTTTATGATTATTTATGTATGTGTAACATATTACTTTCATTACCATACCATTACTGTGGCGTTTATTAGTTCAAATTATTAAAATTATTGTAAAATTGGTATTTTTATCTAGACGCTACCGTGGGTCGCGTGAAGCGTTAAATACAAAACACAGTACAAGCAGTGGGTCAGCCAAGTTAGAGGCTTTCGGGTGGCATCAATACAGTCGACACCAGAGCTTGGCCACTTAGCTCATACTAAGAAAATTATTGTTTCTGAACAAATGTTTTCGTAGAGATTATTGGGAAACCCGTTTAAAACTTTATCAGTGATTTCAGTCAAATATTGGAAATTGAGTATCTATAGAGAACCGATTATATATAACCGATAGATATATATATATATATATATTATATATATGAGTTCTGATTAATGCCATTTAGTATAATAAACAGATATAACGATTTCTATTAAAATGTGCTAACAACCTTACAAGTATTTCTGTTAATTACTATATAATTTTATCGACTTTCAGACTTATTAACTCTTGAAGCTGTTTTATAAATGCAGTCTCAAATAAACACATCTAGTCATATTTTTTTTATTACAAAACAAATTTTAATTATACCTAATTCAAAATGTAACAATGTCGTACTTTATTTTAATCTGTAAGCTCGTTTATTTAATTTCGCACCCCACCAAGAGGGCTACTAAAATATTTTCCGCTCAGTGCACGCCTGACTTGACTCTGTCTTGAATACCGCATTTCACTGTGATCTTTCACGTACTCTTTGCACCAAAAACTGGCTATTCAATAGTGCACTCTAACTTTGGGAGCATTAGCTTTATTTTGCTCCCTTAAACAAGTACTTTAGTTACTTTTTGCAACACTAATTCGTAGTTGCTCCAGAATTTTTATGGAACTCTAGGAAGGGTTTCGGGTTTAGTAATATGAACTTAAGCACCTAGTGATAAGTTTGGTTTTCGGATGGGAGTTTTAACGGGTTGTTAGGTTTCTTCCTTTTCAGCTAAAGGGGTTCCCTAGAGGCATGATCCGAACTCCTCATTTATCATGCTTGTCACGCGTTGACCATCCCTCGTGTACACTACATAATATAAGTATGCAAGTGTGGGTAAAGCTTCACTTTGAACCCTAAAGATTTGACGCCTTTTGACTCGACTGTCTTATTTATTTTCAGTGTTTGATCTCTTTGACCCTCGCTCGATTTGGCTACTTCTTTCGTGTGGTGTGAATATTTTATGAGAAAAGTGTTTCTTTGAAATATATTTTGATACGTGGGTTTTCAATAGCTCTGACAATTTAGCTACCAAGAAATGGTTCTGATCAATACATGGAGCAGGACCTAAATATAGATTTCTCTTAACCTCATAAATATTCTGAGACTGAATAATTCATTTACAAAAATCCAATAACATAAGGACACATTTCACACACGGCTGGTTAACCCCATACTGAACCATTTCTAATTTGTGTTATGATAGCTAACATAACTGATATACTACATATACATACATATTTGTTATATAGATACATATTTAACACTCAGACAGCCAACAAATTTACTCGTAGTTACTCACTAAGATGTTGGCCACGCCGGGAATCGAACCCAGAAGCTTCTGATTGGCAGTCCGGCATGGTAACCATTACGCCAACGAGTTCGTCAATATGTACCTAGTCTAGTATGTGTATGTAATATTATGTCTACAAACGTGTACCTAGGTGCGATACGATAGCAGAATGCCGGCTCAGCGAGTGTAGATCAGCAATACAATACCACAGATGCATATTAAACTACAAACTTCAATCCCGCGTGACTCAACGTTCTGTATTCACCACTTCTCAAGACAGCTGAGAAGTTCCAAAGTTACAGTTTCGTTGCAATCAATATTATTAAACTATTGCCATCTCATCCGGTGGGATTCTCTGATGCATTAATCATTCGGTTTCCATTAGATGATGTTTGACTTTGTAACTTCATTAGTGATTAAGATGTTAGTGCGGATGTGTGGTGCCGCGGATATATGGGCGTAGGTGATTCACTTGATTAATATTATTAATTCATTTCAGTTAATAATTAAAATTGGAACAGTAGCAAACTTTGTAACATGAACATGTATGATTGTTTTATGTTTATATGCAGAATTACATATCATTACTAACAGACATGAGTCAGTTTAATAGTAGCACTAACACAGCAATGTACCGCTTGTAGTTCTGATAGCTAAGGCGATCTGACGCGATCATCGAAGCTAACCACTGGTCGATGCGGACGGTGTTTATTTATTTATGAAGCACAAATAGAATACAAATAATCAAAATATTTTACCTAAAAGTCCTGGGTTTATTCAACATAAAAGGTTCTCACTAATTCTCATTAAAAAAATAAAGCAATTCAAAAGAAAAACCAAGATTTGAATGGGTGATCATGAACAATGTCATGAATGATGGTCTTATATTGTAGCTCCTGGCTGTTAGTAAAGTCAGAGGCTTTCAAGTGGCTTGAAAATACTTGACACCAGAGCTTGGCCAATTAACTCATACTAAGAAAAAGAGAACAGTACAACATTATGTGCTTAGTACATGCAGTGACAGACATCTCTCCATTAGGAAAGTCTCATCTCAATCTCGTAAACTTTTTAACCAAGTAGATACGTCCCTACAGAGCCTTGCCGCGTTTCTCATCAAACAATTTGCAAGGTGTCGGAAACAGTGCACAAAGCGGGAAATAACAACGTTCCTAACCACAATAGAAAAGCGAAACCAAATTAAGGATTCCGACGCGAATATCTTCTTGTGAAAAAGGAGGCCAAAATTACAGTGGGTTGTGATTTGAATTTATTACCCTAAGGCTAATTTTATTTCGGCTGTACTTGTACTCTCACCCCATAAATATAAACGTGACGGTATCTTGCCAAGATAAGATGTTGAAAATATATTTTGAGGTAAAGTCAGCGTGTACGGAATGTGTTGTGAATAATGGGATGAAAAATTGGATAGGAAATATACATATTATCTAATGTTGGTACTCAATTACTTACTGAATAAGATGACGTGATTCACAATTTAATTACATCAACTGAAATATAAGTACATAATCTTCTTCTTCGTATATGCTATCGCTATGTGGCCAATGCTCTTGTCTCGAGAGTTTTTAAGCCACCCGAAGGCCTCTGACTTGTCTTCACAACTGAGTACTAAGACTACCAGCCGGGACCTACAATTTAACGTGTTATCCGACAGTACAATACCATGGTAGCACCCAGATGAAAATGCCACTTTTTCAAAGACCACCCTTCTAAAGACTGTACGCTCGATCGTAGCTTAGCTTTTGGTTTTCGAATCAGATCACCCTAGTTAGCCGAGCTATATAGCCACTAATACTCGTAGTACATAATAACAAATCTTTAAATTATGCTTTGAACGACATTAAAATAAAACGCAATTAACATCTGCTTTGCGAAAGTATTTCGAATAAGCCTTAGTTCTAAGCTAACGTTGCATTATTGAGTAGACTTGTTTACCTTTTAGTTTGAAAACTCGCTAACTATAAGCCGTGAGGAGAAGAGTGCCTTCTGCGCTGGCTCGTACTCGTATTCAAAACTTGCGTCCGCAGGTAAATGCGGCCTCTTAATAATAAAAAAGCGGAAAAAGGGAAAACTCGGGACAAACGAGCAATGTTTATCGAGAAACAAAGGCAACTCAGCCATACAATATGCATAATGATTGTACTAAATTAGAGAACAACGGTCCCTTTTACGCGGACTCGAATTGCTTATTGTGTACCGCTTTTCGTATTTAATATTTAGGTGTTACTTGTTGGTTTGGAATACATTGTTGTTATTTGAATGTTATTATTTTTATCACATTTTTTATAATGGCAAAGTGAATACATACTTTTAAGTAAGTAATAACAAAACAACTGCTTATAACAAAAACCGAAGACAGCTCAATCGGGCTTGCGGCCATATAAAAAATTACTTCCTAAAGTTCATGTATTCCTTCCCCGCTAGTATGCCCCTAGCATGGTGGTAAAGCATATCCTAGTGCTCGCCTAGCAAACCACCCTCAAGTTGAGAAATCTGTCGCCAAGCGTCTAACAGTATTTTCCGGCAGCCATCTTGAGAGCCAGTTATTCCAGACTAGGTATGCTCCACTTTAGGCCATAGCCAAATGCCTAGCTAAAAGGAGTAAAAAAATTACAAAGCTTTGTTATTGTATTGAACGCTGATAATAACAATATTTTATGAAAAATTTATAAAAAAAACGTGACGTCCACTGTTTGAAGTAGTACTACTGTAACATTTGCTTCACATTAGTTGTAGATACAGGAAGTGAGTCTCTTTGGAAAATTCGTTCAGAATTTCTTTAAATTTCTTAAGTATGGGTTGTTTTGAATTTATTGGATGAAAAGTACGTTAAATCACGTTTTATTGGTCACCAGTAGAGTCACCGTGCGCCGATCGTAAGAGTCGGCCACACTATGTTTTGACAGCCGAAGTAAAATTTACGGGGCGTTCACTGGGCCGATAAAACCGCCTTTGTCAATGGCCAGCTCGATACCAGTCACACTCTCACGTTTACGACCAAATAAATTTCAAACACTATTATCATTCAAATCGTACCGGACCCACAATATACAAACACCCCTTTTTATGCGTATATTCAAGATTCACGAAACATTTTTACGAAAACATTCTACCGCGCTTTTTTCTTCTCTTTTTTTATCGGTTTGTGTCGTTTGTGTTTTTAGGGTTCCGTAACTAAGAGGTAAAAACGGGACCCTATTACTAAGCTTCCGTTGTTTGTCTGTCTGTCTTTCTCCAAGCTGTATCTCAGAAACCGTGATATCTGAAAGATGAAACTTTCACAAGCTATGTATTGTCCGTCCCGCTATAACAACAAATACTCAAAATAAAATAAATGAAAGTTTTTTTTACAATTTATCAATAACGGTAGCTAGTAGACGCTTAACATTTTCATGAAATATATAAATGTACATAACAATAATATTTAAAATATATAATTATATAAAATACTTACTCCCATACAAACGTAATTTTAAGCATTTTTATTGCATCTTTATAACGTCATTTTGTGTACCCTCTATACATTCACAGAATATTTAATTGTGTATTAACCTTAAAAATAAATTATACAAAAAAGATATTCAAGGGGGTTCCCATACAACAATGATACGGAAACCTTCATGCAAGAGCCCAACTTGCACTTGGCCAATTGTTAATCAGTTCGTGTCGTGTAACTCGTTTTCGAGTTTTTATTTAGTCAAGTTTATGACTGGCACTCGTGATTAATAAATTATATCGGAGTTATGATTTTTCATTCAGCCCGAGGATTAAGGAGATTTCTAAGTGAGAAATGTTTATGACGTTTTACTGAATAGGACGCATAAATAATGCCAAACATCTGTTGTTATTTGTCAGACTTAATAGCTTATTTCCGAGTTCCTAAAATATAATTATGTGCAGTCAAATGCGTATATCAGGGAAACGTAGTCAATTAATGTTTGAACCTATTTAATCTATAGGAATTCATGATTCGTATGATATGAAAGATAGATAGATAGATATAGGAACACTTTATTGAAATACAATTAAAAGAAAATACGAAACAGAGAAAAAAAACATACAGTGTTACAAGTGGCAGCCTTATCACTAATAGCGACCTATCGATAAAAAAATGTGACGATTTATCGATATATTTATTGACATTACAATATCATCGCATATGCATCGAAAACCTCGTTGGCGTAATGGTTTCCATACCGGATTGCCAACCAAAGGCTCTCGGGATCGATTCCCAGTACGACCAACTTTTTGTGATAAACTAAATTTGTTGGCTGTCGGTTTAGTCGTGTAGTTTCCTCGCGCCTTATCGAGAGTATCATACTACAGCGGGAATAAGGTAAACATGGCCTCAGCAAGTCGAGCGTGGTTTAAGTGTCTTGTCTGCAAAAGACCAGCTCAAGGAGATATGTGAGTTTAGATCAAAGGCCTCCATTGACCTGAATACGGCAGTGTAGGCTTTGGCTCTTACTATGAAGCGGTATAATAGATTTGGTTTCGTCGATAAAATTTACCAAAACTAACCGTTCACTGTTTGAGTAGTTTGGGATTTCAAGCTAAAAAAGCTTTTTTTTACAGTTGATATCAGGTTTTGAATTTTTATTTCGCAAAGTGAAGCCAAATTTTAAAATCTCGTAAGTGTATAAACATATTTAGAGAGTTAAATCAACGCTCAGTGTTTGAGTACTAAATCAAAGTGATTTGTTATTAAGGTTCTAAAGCAGTTTACGTCTGAGAACCCGCATAAATCTAAATAGCCTAGGAAATAATATGCGACACTCTATAAACAGTATGGGTAATAATTATAAAAGTTTCGATAGGTTAAATTCATAATAAAATTCTTCCGGTTAGTATTCAATATAGTAATTATGTAAGTTTAAAAGTTAAGCATTTGATTTTCCAACTTATTGTGGGTGATTTTTGAAACCGCGTTAGCAGTTAATGAAATAATATATCTTCGTAAATAAAAAAAAAATTACATGTTAATTAAGTTTTGTGTATTTAATGATCAGTCATATAGTTTTTATGATTTGGTTTAATTTCTACATGAAACATTAAGTAACATTTGAGTAAAGTGTACATTATGCAGCCAACCATTGTACTTATATTAAAAAAATATGTTTAGTAAATAAATACTTATTATAAAAAGCTTTTTATATTTCCTATCAACCTAATGTCATTAAAACTAAATTTTTACGCTACAAGTTTTTAAAACGAGCAAAAGAGTAAATGTATATAGTATTTATCCAACATCTATTTTTCTCTGCACTAGGCCATTTACTAGTGTCCTTGCAGAAGAAATAAAAATAATTGTATTTAGCATTGTCTCATTTTACCACAAAATTAGTTTGTATTTTTATTATAGACATAATTATGTACATATAAAGAAACAAAATGCCAATTCCATGCAAAGGATCAACAAGTGAGTTTATTGTTATAACATGTGTATGATATACCATATCTAAAATGCGTAGGTATATATGTTGCTCATACTGGATATACTGTATACATGCGTTTGTATTCAACACTACAATCGGAAAGTGTTTGGGCACAGATTTTAATCTTAGTTATCGGAAAGCAATTTATTAAGCGATAAATTTTCAAGCAACCGGGTAGAACTTACTTATTTGGAATTAAATTATATTCAGTATTAGGTTTTGATAAATTCAATTTATATAGTTATAAGTAATTTGTAGTTCGCTATGCGTACCTATTACACAGTTATAATACATAGTTATTTCATTAAATACTAATACATAGTTGATATAAATAATTGGTCAAGTGCGAGTCGAGCTCGCGGGTTCCGTACAAACCGTAAAAATGGCGAAAAAACACGTATGGGAACATTTCATTTTAATTGAATTGTGATCAAGCGCAGGCCTATTGAGTAAAACACTATTTAATTTTTTTGAAATTTTATAAACATCTAAAGATTCTGTGTACATTTTAAACTTAAATCTGTTACCATTATTAATATAGATAAAAAAAGCGTTTATTGTATGGGTCCCCCTTAATTTAATATTTTATTTATTTAAAGTAACTGTTGAATTGATGTGAAAAGTTCAGCTTTCTAGCTATCACGGTTTAAGGGATGCAGCCATGTGAAAAGACAAACAGACAACGGAGGCTTAGTAATAGAGTCCCGTTTTCACCTTTAGATACGGAACCCTAGAAAGCTTGTAAAAGTTTTTACACTATCGTTTTTTCTTTTTAAAAATATCCGCTAAAAGTGATATGGTATCTCTATGAAATATAGTAAACCAATGATTTTTACATGCTTTATATTAGCTTCACCTGTAGTTTGTATGTTTGTTTGTAACCGACTTCTTTGGGCGCGATTTTGACCCAATTTAAACGGCCAGATTTCGTTCAAACTTTGTAGATTTATTGAGGACCGATGACAATACACTAATTTGATAAAATTACGGTTTTCTATAAAAAGCGTGTTTATTAGTTTTTTTAAACTATCAATTATTACCAGCTGACTGTCAAACCTATTCATCTACTCTAAACCAATATCCATACAATTACAATCATTACACAGTTTGAAGGGACGTGTATAATATTGTATAAGTTTTACTATCTGATTTGGGCGTTTTATTGCTCGAATGGATGGTTGTTGTGGCTCGAACATTGACGACCGGTGTGACTGTGACGCTTGTCATGCTTTACATGGTAGTTGCGGTATACATGGTGATTTCAAAATATATAATGAGTTAAAGAAAAAGTGTTAAAGAAGCAATATATTATAAGAAGTTTCTTTTGGTGTTATTATGTACAACAGATGTATTGAAAATTACATCTCTTTCTACAAATTTGACAACTTTTTTAAAGCGCAAAAATAAATAAATAAATAAAGATTTCGCCAGAAGTTTTTTTTTGAGATATTATTAATTCATGTTTTTAGGTATGATTATGACCTCTGCATCGTTAAGATATAATGAAGCACCAAACAACTCAGAAAGACAATAAATAAACGAGCCCAAATCAAACAGATTTATTTTGCCAAGTTCAGAAGGTTAATCATCAGGACAGTTTCGTGGTGCCTTATATGGTGTATTAGCTGTGCCTGGTTATTGGTTAAAAAAACTATCTCTATATCAATCATCGTAATCGGTTCAGCCAATTAAACGTGAAAAAGGAACAAACATGCACACTCACAATTGTGAGTGCTACACTGAAACTTTCGCTTTCATTACTAACTATTATGTATGTTGCCATGGGAAAAGCGTCTAATCTAGATCGCAAGATCCTACTTGGACAATTTGTAATTTTTTTAACGCTTAATAGGCTTGCGCTTGAAGACAACTCACCTGATGTAAAGTGATATTGCAGTCTAAGATGAAGCGCGCATACCTAGAAGACTCCGGTTCACTCTCGCCTTGAAGAAAAAAAAGGTTAATTTGCACATACAAACAATGCAACAACAAAAGTTTGTATGCGAGTTGTTTGTCTGTTGGCGCGATTTTGACCCAATTTAAACGGCCAGATTTCGTTCAAACTTTGTAGATTTATTGAGGACCGATGACAATACACTAATTTGATAAAATAACGGTTTTCTATAAAAAGCGTGTTTATTAGTTTTTTTAAACTATCAATTATTACCAGCTGACTGTCAAACCTATTCATCTACTCTAAACCAATATCCATTTGTTTGTATGCGAGTTGTTTGTCTGTTTCTTTTAAGCTCAAAGAAATGTACCGATTTGGATTCATACTTATCTTTTCTTTAGAGTGCAAAATTAGTTCAAATTTTGCTAAGATTGGAAAAGTTAAAAAATATATCAACCTGTGAACACGAAAAATATCAATTAATCACACTTTTTACTATTCAAGTTGTCTCTTTGAGTGGGATTTTAAATGTGGTCCGTGAAAGATGATACTGACCTTCAACAGTTTGTATTCAAATCATATTTTTGCTGGGAAAAATCCCAATGTCCATCTAATCATATGGTGGTTTTGAAATCGATGGAAATGTCATTAATGATCGAATGAAATTTGACTGTCTTACATATTTTTTTTTTACACATTTCATACACGGCTGGTTAGCCCCATACTGAACCATTTCTAGTTCGTATTATGGTTGCTAACACAACTGAAATGTGACCTAGTATTTATTTTTATTTACTTTCGGCGGCTTTTGTTGTCTTATGTATCTGGCATTTATTTCGGTCAGAAAGTAAAACTTCTCACGTGGCTATGCGTCCTATTGTTTATAAGTGTGCTTCAATACAAAGTAAGCAAAGAAAAAATCTCCACCAACAATCACGGGAATGGACTCTCGCTCAAATTAAACCTAAGTAATAAAATAAAAGAGTGACATGTCGATTCCTATTCAAAATATACTTTTTACCGCTTTAAATATATTGCGGTGGCAAAATATAATTGCAATATATATCAGCGAGTTTTTCTTCCAATTATAGCATACGTCGCTTGAGCATCTGCCGAGGAATCGAGAACATTCTTGTGTAACGATTTGTGCGCAGGTTTTGCGGGGTTGGCAAGTATGTCGATGCAATAAGATATAGTTTGCCCTGGCAAAAATATAAATAACGCATTGAGTTCTAATTGTATAGACGTGCTTTGGAAAATGTAACAGAGGCGGATTTCGAAGTCTTTTTTATTGGGCATCGTGTAATTCTTTCCGTATACTACGATAAAAAAGTCTTATATTGACATTGAACTATATTACTAGCGTTTGTTGTTGTAATACTTCAGTGTATATTGATAATTTAAGTAAGGATTGGACGGGAGATTAAACCTATATATTATCATTTTGAGTATAAAGAGTGAATTTGCTAGTTATAAACTTCTCTCTCCTCATTCCCGACTGGATTTCAGCCTAATCTCTATCGTACGAATTAGGATCCTCAAACCATTTATATATGGGACGACTTTTGGTTCGCTTAAAAGGTAGGTATATTTAATTTTAAAATGATGCATTTGGTGACGAAATATAACGTACGAATTTACAGCAAATTGTTTAGAGTAAGGCACATGAAAAAATCAAATGCTCTATTATACTTGTAACACACTCCTATAACAGTAGAGCACAATATTGCCTTTTTTCGTTTAAATAAAAGTGTTTTAGTTTCTTTTTTTTTTGAAATCTTAAATAATTTATATAAAAGTATTTTTCCAGTATCAACCTATCTAATAAAAGAAGCTACCAACACGTCGGAGTGTCACAGCGCATCACATGGTCGAGACATCGACCGTTGGACGGAGCTATCGCGAAATTAAGCGCTCGCCGAAAAAAAGTATACAAGGAAGGTAATTCTCTTTAGATTTATGGCTTTGGTTTTTATCCGCTATAATGCCGAAGTCTTTGTTGATGGGATCAAGGGATCAGTATGCAACTATTCTTTCTACATTGCTTTTATGAAATTATTGTATATCATTATTTTAAAGTGAAAATATGAACATTAAAATCTCCTAAACTCGCTTTAAAGCTATTGGTCACAAAAGTAACGAGACAGACTCCCACATGCAGTAAGTGCACAAGTTTGGTGTGTAAAGCAAACCCATAAGAAAATGGAGTAAACTATTCCCTTTACCTTCAAAGACCACATTCAAATTCACCGCAAAACTATTTACATGTTCGCTAAAGGCAATCTGATAGCAGTTAAAGTACCACTTGATATCGATAAAAACAGGTAACAGTACGAAGCGGGCGTATTTTATTAAAATAATAACTCCCACGTAGTCATATGTTCGCAAGTCAATACAGCGTAGCCAGCGTAAAAAGAACCTTGTTTTTCTTTCAGGTTGGTTTTACAAATGTTTCTGGAGAGAGGTCAAGCGTGAAAAGATACACCGGTCGAGTTATCCGACCCACGCTCACTGCTTTATTGGTCGGAATTGCCTCTAAACGTTACCAATGAGACGTTTGTTGTAGTGTATTTATGGCACCTTCATACTGCATGGTAACTCCAGTTCCGATACAGTAAAGAACTTGATATATCGGGGTCTGCGGCGGGATGGTGTACGTTTAGTAGAGAGTAGCTAATCTTACGTGATTTCTTATCATTCAGTTCTTTAGGGACAGAGTTTAAATAACTTAAGATGATAATAGTCTGTAGGAGAATTTGTTTTTCTCCAAAATAGCCCATCTTGGATAAACATGTTCTTTGTAACCACTCGTTTACACAAAATTATTCTAAACAAGAAAATTTCAGTCACTCAAATGCTAATAGCAAATTATCTAGTTTATATATGTAAAAATAAACTGATTATAAATAATAATAGTTTTTTACACTGATTCAGAATAAGCGTGATCCGACTGGTTTCGAACCATTCATATTTATTCGGCGACAAAACAGTAAAATAATAAAACAGAATTTAAAACAATCAGAAAATGATAATGTCAACAGATGGATTTCTAAACTAAACAAGATATAGATAAAGTGTGTGCTCATTTAGTGTGACTTGGTGTCACTTTTATAACTCGGTAATAATTAGGGTCTGATGATATTATACCAGACTAAATGACGAAAGGTAGGCATAAGAACTTCTAAACTAAACAAGATAAACCCACCTAGATTGAACTTATTTTAGGTTCCTGCCACGATAAAAGTACTTTATTAAATATTAATAATTTATTAAAATTCAGTACATCCTTTACTGTTAGATCATCAATTTTTTAAAATGTTTATAAAATAAACAAGCTGGCATTCCCAAAATTGGAAGCAAACATCGACTAGAAGAATGTCGTATTGTCGACTAAATGACTCGTTAAGCCAACCATGTTAAACAAAATGTGTTTTGATTGGTTCAAATTTGTATCTACCTGATTTGATTAACATTAAATTTGTTTTAGAAGAGAAGCTGCAGTTAAGGTAAGGCATTTTGATATTCAATGCGAGTTAGTAATTTTGAATATAAAGATTACATTACAAATTATGCATTTTATCTTACGTACGGAGCCTATTGATATTTCGTTGGTCAAACATAATATATTTTTTTCCTATTAAGTTGCAACGTTGTGTGTGTGGCTAAGCTCTGGTGGTGATTTTTTAAGCCAAAATGCCTCTGACTTATATTAACGACTGGCTAACTAGGATTACGACTCAACGGTAGCGCCCATATGAAAATGTCGCTTTTTAAATGGCAGGCTTGTGCATGGTTACCAATAAGTAAGTCAAAATCCAAAATCTGTCTGCATCGAACGTTGTTTAAGCTAGATGATCTAGGTAAGCGCACTCCACCGTAGACCTCAATATTACTTACCATCAGGTGAATTCAAAGCGCTGACCTATTCAGTGTGAAAAAGGATGATCGCGTCAGGTCACTTTGTTAGTCGTTTTGATGTTCGTTCGTATGTATGTATGTATGCATATTTTTTCATGTTACCTATCTAACATGAACATATATAAAATAACTTGATATAAGACCATTACGAAGAAAGCGGACCCTAAAGGACGTCTTATACGAGAAAAAGACGTAGTAAAGTATGTTTGGTCGGTTTAATTGCACAGTTAATGAGCTAGTTAAATGTTTATAGCCAGTAAAATTGCTTAGGGGCGTCAAAATTAGTATTTAGTATAAGACGCATAACATTGTTAAAGGCCGAAAGAATAGGCAAAAGAAAATGTAATTTTTTGGATGCCAAAATAATTATATCTGTGTAACAAAACAGTGTCGGCTAACGAAGTTAATTTAGCACGAAGAAGTCAAGAACTAAACTAATTAACAAAATATGGGTCTAAATAATCTTCAAGTAAGTAGAATAAAGTCGTAGCCTAATTTTCAGTGAGCCTAATAACAAGTGAAGCCCTAAGCTTAGACTTAGCCAGCTTGTTATAACTAAGATTTAGTCAAAATGAATTTAGTTTACGGCAACTTTACTAAGATTGGTTTTGTCCCGAACTGATTACATTCGACAACATTTAAATTGTTCCATTCTGAAACTTGGCTTAAAGAGAAAGCTCAGTCTTAGACTATTTTCGATGAATTTTGTTTTTTTTTCTTTGTTCATTGTCATATAGTATTCCTATCGGCAAGTAATCTTATTTACGCAAATAACTCGGTAGAAATAAGGAGTTATATTAAAATTTGCTTGTTTCTTGACACATCTAAAGACACTAATGTTTTGTGTGATTATTTATTATATTTACTTAAACCGAAATTAATCGTTTACTATGTTGACCAAACTATTATAATCTATAGATAAGTACGATAGGATTTTTTTTTCAAATGATAGAGTAGAGTTTAGAGGTAATTTAGCCCATAACTCGAGTCAATATATAAAAAAAAATGTCAGTACTAAAATATGTAAGTAAAATGTTTTCTTTTTTGATTCGAGTTATATGAATGATCTTGATATAGGTAGAAAACGGTCACACTTACTTAATAATAAATAAGTGTGTCCGTTTTCTACGCGGAAATATTAAGATGACTTACGTGAACAGTTTACAATATTTGATACGTATATTATTAAAGAAATAGTGCATATATATTATATTTGTTTACTGCCATAAACAAATACTCAGAAAAAGGTCTCAAGGGGCAGGTACAATCATAAACAAAAAGCGAACGCCTAACTACTCAGACTCTACCAAGAACCAGCAAACAGTAGAAAAGGGATGCTAATGTAAAACTATTTGATGTTCTCTTTGAGTCGACTATTTACTTAGAGTTCACAGAATATTTTTTGAGACGTTCCTTTGTTCGATCTCTTGAGTTGTTTGCACAATTTGGTGTGTTTATTATTCAGTAGTGTTTGTGGATGGGGTGTAAAGAACATTATAGCAGATCAGGGATCAGGTTTGGGCGAATTGAAAGCGGATTTTATTCTTAGAGATACTGGGATAAAATTTTGTATGTGTGAGTAAGTAACAATGCCTTACCTTGTGGGATGCTAGTATCTAGGCATACTAAATAACAAAAATATGTATGTACGTATAATCCGAGAACATCTTAAGATTAACTTTAACAGTAAAATACACTATGTGTGCTTTGTACTATTTAATGATGATGATGAAACTTGAAGTATCGCTTATCGCTATCAAACCATCAGACAATCCATTACGCATGTTTGCTATTATTAAGATAAGCCTTTGGCGAAATCCTCTACCCCACTTCAGTGTGTTTATCTTTTCAAGTTGCCATGACGATCAATGTTTACCCGATTATGCCATGTTTTGATTGTTTCCTAATCCCACATCTTAACTTTATACTAATTTCACGCACGTAATGAAATAATACGCCGTAGGAATAATTGGATAGCTGCCTAAGATTATGTATTTGGAAATGTTTATTAATATTTTTTTAATAAGTACATTAAAAACTTAAATTCAATTTGAATTTCGACCTAGATCAAAGTTTAAGCTTACAGTGAGAAACAATTATATGTACATTTAAAGTATCTATAAAGAAAAATAAATTACCTTTTTTTGAAAACTGAAAGCGACTGGCACATATAGGGTAATTGAAAATTATTGGGTGAGACCTTTTCATAGCAGTGGGACAGTAAAGGTTGAATAAAAATAATGCCGCGTAAAAGTAATAGTATATATAAATTCTTATTTTTTTATACAGAGTATGTATCAGTGTATATCGTTAATATCATTCTTACTCGTATTTAAAGGTATTGTATTTTTTGTATTGGTTATTTGTAGGTATATTTAGTTATTATTAATCTCTTTGTTGAGCATCCCGTCTTATTTATTGTGATTTCCTCTCCACGCATTGATTTCCTGGAAGAGAGCGCTTTCAGTGATAAGGCCGTCACTTGTATCACTACTTATAAGTTGTTTATTTTTTTCTGTGTGTTTGTATTTCCTTTTGTGTTGCAATAAAGAGTATATCAATATATCTATCTATCTATCTATCTTACTATCTATATATTTATCTATCTATCTTACTATCTATATATTTATCTATCTATCTTACTATCTATATATTTATCTATCTATCTATATATCTATCTATCTATCTATATATCTATTTATCTATCTATATAAATTCGCCAAAGTTTTAATAAATAAGCTTGTCTCAAATTATTACTCGGTCGTTCTTTTCGTCTAATTTAAACGGCCGTACAAGTTAAGCGTGATGCTCTCTGACCTCACAACAATGACTCCACTCGAAGAACTGTCACAAGTTCGAGGTCACGGAGATGTACCGACCTGCCGATATTTCCTGTTATGGACATCAATCAACACAATTAAGCTCAAAAACGACGCCCACACTGCGCACTGGGAACAAATTGTGTAGAATAGGAGCTACGGGTTACGTTTGTAACGCCTCGCTTAAGGTTGTTCAACGATGTGCACCATAAGTAAATTTCTTTTTTGACACCAAAGCGAGGTACGCAATGTCAAAGTTGATCATAAATACGTTTGTACACATACTGTTTCTGTTACCTAAAGCAAATACTTATTTAAATCTTTATTTTAATTTAATTGGTACAAGAATGTTATAATTTTATTGATCAATAAACATAAAAAAAAACAAACATGATTGTTAGTAGTTGCACTAAAGAGGCAAATAATTTTAAGACACTAGTTTTAAATGTATGTACATAAAGTGTATCAGACTAATAATGAGTCATACTAGTAATGATTTTATTCTCATAACAATTGAAAAGTAAAATAGTCAAGTATCAGACTAATAATGAGTCATACTAGGAATGATTTTATTCTCATAACAATCGAAAAGTAAAATAGTCAAACAACTGCTCTTATCCTAGTACAACATATCTCACCGCAAAAAATGCTACGTTTGTCGATTGAAATCGGGCGTATTCGATAATCCATTAAACCGTGGCGTTGGAGTTTTGACAGATGACGTACGGCCATCGGGAATAACGTCACTTGAGTGATGCGACCCGCCATCAATAGGCGTTACTATTTGTCTCACTCGGCTCCCGAACTAAAATCCCTCATTAATAATAAATAGGCGTTTACAGTTTTTATTACGTATTTCGAGGTTTTCAGTCTACTAATTAGTTACCTATTAAAAATAATGAGCAATGTTTCAAAATTATGTGTAACACTTAGTAATACCTATAAGTTGTCAAATGCAAAATCTTGATTTTACACTTTTATGGTTATAAATCGTAAACGGAGGGACTGATCGAAAAAATAGTTTGAAAGCCCTCTAAAAATCACTCTAAGAATATTTATATTTATTTTGGAAACCAATCAGCCCTCTTACTTCGACCATCCACGGTTAAATCGCTGATAAATCGCTGATAATTCGCTGGGATTAGAGATGTGAAATACCAATAAATATTATTTGTGTCACTTATTTTTTTTTTATGAATAACCTCTTTTTCCGCTTTTTTGTTTTCAGGCTATCTAGACCAAATAAAACTCAGTAATAACAAGCGTTAAATTATTTATAAAATTTAAACTTTTTCCCATGATTAATTTTATTGTTTATTGTGATTTTATTGTACACTGTTCGACAACTTCTGTGAAAAACAAACCAACCTCTTTCATTTATGCTACAAAATGTAATTTACTAAAACACCAAACTGGAAGTGGAACATAATTAAAAAGTCTGCAGCTGCTGTCAAAATTTCAAACACATGTCAACTGTGTTTATTCACTTTATTCTGAGTGTTTATTATTAATTAATTAGTTACTTTACATACGTAGTTTATAAAACATAACAAACAGACAATCAAAATAAAACAGAGAAGGATACAGAGCAAAAAATCAATGATTTTTTTATTGTGATTTCATGTATGTACGAAGCCATCTTCGACTACCATAGCATGTGACTGGAATAATTTGTAAATAAATATGATTGTATTACATACATACTTAAGTCAAATTGAAATTATATAAATTCACGAAAATTGAGTTCAGTTATTTCGCTCCTAATTGAAACCTTTTTATTTCACCATACAACCTATTAGACAGAGCGTTTTATTGTTTCAAAAAGTAACTAGGTAGGTACCTATTAGTTATCTAAATATTGGTGAAGCAGCGGCACTAGTATAGGTAGATAGATAATACTTTATTGGACACAAACTTAAAACTAAAGATAAAATTAATAACTAAGAACAAAAAAATTGTGTGCCACAATTGGGGTACTCAGTATGTAACATAAAAGATGATTAATATAATCAGTATTCTATTGTGACGCCGCTGCCAAGTAACCACCTTTTACTAGTAATCACAATGCTCATTTCACGAAGTTTTCAACGCACTTGCGATCGCTCCAAGATATGCACTCAGACTACAGGAAAAAAGGCTTTATTCCTGTAGTCTGAGGATATGCATTGTCCATCCTCGGGCACATTTGTCCCTTGCTAAGTAGAGGCAGACCGTATTCGCTCCGTAATGGTACACCAGTCCCATAGGAGTCTGCTTAGTTCTATAAGCTTTAATTTCAGCCCTCGGCTTAGAAGCGAAAAACAAAAATCTAAACTGTTTCACACTAATAAACTGTATAAAAACAACGTTTCCAGTAATAGTCCTATACAGCGCATGTGTCGCTCATATAACGAGCTGGTATTCAAATGTTGTGACGCTTCAGATAACAACCAATGTAAGACTCACATTACTGAACTGGATGTACTTATTTAGTAACAGTCTCAGTCAATTTAGAAATAATATAAGTTATAGGTTAAATTGTTTTAGTATTTAAGATTTCCCCTTTTTTTTTAATGTATATATGAACCTTCTTTATCATTAAGTTTACGCTAGCATGCTGTGTTAACTATTGTCTATTGTTTATTTGTAATATTTTATATGATTTGGTACTTTATGTATTAGTATATAATGTATAACTTATGTAAGTATTAGGATACATAATATATATATCATTATTATTTTATTTATTTTATTATCTTCTTTATTGTACACTACGTCCTTGTTTCAGTTGTTTATAAACTCCTCTCCATCCAAAGGTTGCCTGGAAGAGATCGCTTTAAGCGATAAGGCCGCCAATTGTGGCACACTTATTTATAAGCTCTTTCGTTTTCTTTTTTGTATGTAATAATTAATGTGTCCAATAAAGAATTTTCTATCTATCTATCTATCTATCTGTGTACTCTTTTTTTGGATTGCAGACTTGTTTTTGTTCCTTTTAGTTCAGTTATGTTAAAATGAATGTTTGTAATCTGTCTGAGTGCCTAATAAATAAATAGGTACCAACTAGATCTTCACCTCATAGGTGACCTTCTACTTGATCTGGTGCCTTCTATCTTTCTAGACTGCAGGAAATAGTAAATGAAATACAAAAATATAAAATGTTTTTATTTATCACTTCCAATATATCCAATACATATTGCCAAAGACAAATTAATATTACTAACAATGGTTTTAAGCTAAGATTACAAACCTAACAGGTATATTATGTTGTAACAAGCTACTAGTAGAATATATCTATATTATTTATAAGACACAATTTTTAACAAATTATTTAATACTCAACAATATTAGGTAGGTATATGTTGTAATCCAATAAATAAATTGATATTGGTGCAATTAGAAAGAAAGAAAGAGAGAAAGAAAAATTGTTTATTGTGCACAGACTTCTGAGTTCGACATACAAAATGACTTGTGTATTGTGTATGTGCACTAAAGGAGCAGGTTCAGCATGTGCTGAAAGTACACTTGGTACTCCAGCGCTGGTTTTCAACCTGCTCCTTTACACATTAATTAGTCACATAAATATAGGTAGTAAGTAGTACACTATTATATAAGCACATGGTAATAACTTCAAAACTAAGAAAAATCAGTAGAGACCATCATATAGAGAACATCATATTATAATGTAAAATAAAGCATGAGATTTAACAAAAGATTTACACATTTAAACAAGTTTTATTTATATACATATTTTCTTTAGTTCTATTATATTAGTACAGAAACCATATGGTTAATCAATACAGCAGTAGAAATAACTAATCAACGGTTTTAATAATAAAATGAAACAATTTTATTATTATAGCAAATAACGGCACGGATAACATACATTTGTCATTGCTAGCCTGCAGTGAGTGCAAGCGCACAGCTTACACCCGCTATTCAATCCTTAATAATTATAAATTATTCTATATTAAATGTCAGGTATCTATAGACAAACATAAATTAAAAATATGTTAAATAGCTACGTTAATCGGTTGGTAATAAGTATAAAATAAAAACTAGGCTTCATTTCTTGTGTTGGCATCAAGGTCCTAAACATTATAATTAAAGTGTTAATTTATAAGCACAATGAGTTAGTATGTATGTCTAAAAATTTATATTAATTAAAAACATGAAGAATATCATTGTCCTGTCTTACACGAAAACTTTTCCACCTTATTTTTTTCTTAATAATATTTTGCCATGTAGTGTCCATGTATATTTCCAATTTAGTCTTATCTTTTCCTATTTGGCCTTATAAAAAAGTTGTTTGTTGTATTTGGTCAGCCTTTCATTAAAATAGACCCGTTGCTTAGCCACTGTCTCGGGCGGGAGGCCCAGGTCGCTGGCGCCGAGCGGCTGCCAACAGCCTCACATTTCAATTGATCGAGACTCGCCAGGACAGCATCACTACACATATTTCTTACAGATTATTCAATATCGCTCAATCTTTTTTCTAATTCATTGGCTTGATCGCCTAAGAAATGTACATTGTAGACAAGTTTCAAGCTCTGGTTGCATTGAATTTTGATTAGATCGAAGTTTATCAAATTCCATACGGAATTCAGCTATCTCTGCACTCAATTTTTGCATACAGGTTCGAAATGATCTCATCACATGGATAAGTTGGTGTACTGTTGAATCTGACAAAACCGAGGTGGTAACTGAAGTGAAGACCCACAGGATGTGCCAGGCATTGGTTCGGGATCAATGTATGTCGGAGATTTATCATTTGTTTCAATATTTTTCGCTACGCACTTTTCGCATCTCCACAGGCTTGTTATCGTGTATATGATAAACACATTCACAATCGTTGCACTTTACGAGTCCCGTTGAAGACACAAACTTGCCACAAGCACTACATTTCCCAATAGTTACTTTTTAAAATAACACTGCCGATGGAATGATATATTATGTATAGTTATGACGTATTTGTTTAATGGTTGTAACTTGAGCTTCAAGTGTTGAAAACCACAACAAAGCCAACTTTATTGTCAAAAAAAACACTTCCATGTAAGAATTATTGCGTTTTAAACAAGTTAAGAGCAATTTCTTAGTATGAATTGCGGATTTACTAAAGATATCGAATTCAAATACGGATCAAAACAAACATTTATATGCACGATTGACATTCCATGAGTTTGGTACAGGGTTGCCAGATGACAATAAATTTTACTGTTACCAAGGTTGGTAAAATATCTTGTAATTTCAACGGATAATCTCGTAAATGCATACATTTCAAGAAACTCTAATAAAATCAATGCTATTTATTTACTGTACTAAGTAACTTGTGTAGTCATATTCTTTGCTTGGGGTTGTTCAATTGAAAGAAAAAAATTAAAATTCATATTATATATATAATTTTTATTAATTATATTCGATATCAGGGATGTTAGTAAAATAATCTTTATTTTTAGAGTATATCATTTCACCTGTTATTCTGACGTACATTTCTATTGATGGTTCGAAATGTTCGCAATTGCCTATGCGATTTGGGCCTTTAGCGCTTTCGGAAGCTAATAATGTACCATTTACTGTATCTGTGATAAAGGTATGCGAAAGAAGTCGTCAGTGTTAAAATCTCCAAAAAAAGGGTAGAGATTTTTGTTAATCTTGAATCTCGTACTGACCCTCTAAATTTTGTAATGATACGAGATTTCTCGTTCTTCTGGCAACTCTGATTTGACACAATATTATTTTTTTGGAGTTGAGAAAATCATAATAAATTATTTATTAAATCCAAAAAGGTTGCACACACTTAATGCTCTATAACATAGAAAATTTATTATAAACCTGGAACGTACGACTCACTCGCCTCCAATTCAACCACCAACTCGCTCCAATTTAGCTACCAAGTCGCTCCAATACGCCAACACCAAATCCCTTTGTTGTCACCATAGAATGTTGGCGCATATTGGAGCGACTTGGTGGGCGTGTTAGTTCGCTTGTAAGGTCGAAGTAAGGGGGCAGACTTATGAATGAGAAATAAAATTATTAACCTAAAATTAAAGTTTTTGAACCAGTTTGTTTTTCATATTGATAAGTCTGATTGGTACCAAAATTTGTATAAATATTCTTAGAGTTCTTTAGAAGGCTTTCAAGCTATTTTTAACATTTTTCTGTTGAATTATTACTAATATTGATATTGGAACTAGTATGATAGTCATTTTCGTGCATGTTAGTAAATTGTTTGTACCGCGGATAACAGAAATGAATTTTAGAATAATTCTTCAATTGTCTTTGTATAAGAGTAGCTCGGTGGTAATAACGTCTGCTTTGTAATCAGACGGCCCCTGGTTCGATCCCGACCCTACACCAATGACTTGTTTTTCAAGTTATGTATGGAATTGCACTCGATTTACGGTGAAGGCAAAACATCGTTTGAGGGTCACAAAATCCGAAGATGTGTGTGATCCGCCAACCCGCACTTAGACATCGAGGTGGATTATGGTCTATATCTCTCTCCTTGTGAGGGAAGGCCCTGAGTCCCAGCAGTGGGAACGTATAGTGGGCTGCTTATGCTTATGCAGTGGCATGAAATTGAAACCCTCTTTAACTTTGGAAATAGTGGCGTAGCATTTGTGGGTAGGATTACCCAACCTTATTTTAAACTGGTGACAAAAAGTTCTTGTGCTTATTTAAATTGCGCTTGAAGCAATGATAGGTTATATTATGATTGTTTGCATATTCCACATGCCTCACCTCTGACATGGTTATGAGAGGTACAGCCTCTGTCATGTTTTGGTGAAGTGTCATGTAGATGAGAATTTAATGTCAATGGATCTCAAACTTTGACAGTTGGGAGTGACGGTATTAGGCTAGAAGGGCCCAGAGGTACTCCACTGTGGGTGTAGCGTAACAAGTTCAGGGTTTCTAATTATGTATATCTATCTATTATGTCAATTGTGGCACACGAAGCCTTTTTTTTCTTTTTAAATTTTATGTTATGTTTTTATAAACACTCACCAAAGGGTGGAGATATCGCTTGAAGCGCCGCCAGTTGTTGCACACTTATTTGTAAGCCTTTTTTTTCCTTTTTTACACGCTTTATATTAGCTTCACCTGTATGTATGTATGTTTGTTTGTTTGTAACCGACTTCTTTGGGCGCGATTTTGACCCACTTTAAACGGCCAGATTTCGTTGAAACTTTGTAGATGTATTGAGGACCGATGACAATACACTAATTTGATAAAATATTAAAATTTTTTGTATTTTTGTTTGTATGTTTGTTTGTAAACGACTTCTTTGGGCGCGATTTTGACCCACTTAAAACGGCCAGATAAGCGTGTTTTTTTGTTTTTTTTAAACTACTATTATTTAATTTCATGTTTGTGTCCAATAATAAAAATTCTATCTATCTATCTATCTATGTATACCGATATTATAAAGAAGTAAAGGTTGATTGTTTGTTTGACGCGAATAGGCTATAAAACTACTGGGCCGATTTGAAAAATTCTTTCACCGTTGGGAAGCTATATTATTCTCAAGTAACATAGGCTATATTTTGTTTCTCTTGGCAACTTAGTCTATTGAAAAACCCGGACGAAGCCGGGACGGGATACTAGTCTATCTACATGTTGTCAGTAAGTACTTTGTAAAATTCGACGAGACCAAGGAAAATTCTAATTACATTAACAAATAATGTTTCTACTTATTTTAGATTTCGATATAATAAAAACTTTAGAAATACTTTACCAAAGTTCTACTTTTCTTTACTTAATAAAAAATAAATGAAGCTCTACAAGAGGTAACAAGAAAGTGGTAGCAAGATATTGTTTACAGAGGAAACTTTGGGTTTCATGAAACTAAATTATAGAGTTGAGAAGTTTACCCTTATTTGCAACAAGACAGCAGCGATAGACAATGAATTATTCGCTTATATTATGGACCATACTCCTTGGATATTGGTGAAGTAAACTTATTAACAGTAATCTATTTACTTACTAGTTTTTAATTAAAAAGGCAAGTTTTATTTGAGTTTCGTAACAAATATTTATTTTCATAATTTGGGCCATATTTTTTTTCTTGAAGGCAAAAACTTCCGAATTTATATTGTTAATGATTAGGTCGTTGACATAGGAAACATTGTGAATGAGAGCAGTTTACAAGACTGAGACCAATGGCGTACGCGAAGGGAAGCCTATGCTCAGCACTGGGCGATAAATGGCTGAAAATAATAAAGTAATACTCTAATCTTGCTGCAAAGGACATTTTAGATTTCATACTGCTGTTAACATCGACGATAAAAAGAGCCTTATATTCTTCCTTGTCAGAAAATACGCAGCTAATAAGCACCATCATATAAAATTTTGCGAGTGTGGCCCGATGTTAAGAACGTTTACTTTTCAATCAGACGGCCCCCTGGTTTGATCCCAACCCTACACCAAGGACTTGTTTTTCAAGTTATGTGTAGAATTGCACTCGCTTTACGGTGAAGGAAAATACATATAGAAACCGACATATTTGAGGACCACAATATACGAAAACGTGTGTCATCCGCCAACCCCCACTTGGCCAGCGTGGTGGATTATGGCCTATATCTCTCTCCTTTGAGAGACAGCTCCGAGTCCCAGCAGTGGGAATAATAGTGGACTGTTTATGCTTTGTTTATTATGTATAACATTTTGAATAATGTTTAAAAAAATCTTAACGCTAAGATTTCAAAACAAAGTAGTATTTAAATATTTATCTATGACATACATATTATTTTATAAAAAAAAAAACAACACTCATCAACCCAGAAATCTGTCAGTCAATGCAGAGGTTTCGTAACGCACTACAAACTTATACCCTTAGCGTAAACAAACATCTTTCAATCTGATGTAACTACGAGTAACAACTCAACATAAAAATCAACGGTTCGTAAGAAATTGTACTTCTGTCTCTAAAAGATGCCGAGGAAGTGTAATTCCATACTTTCCCTCCTTGCAAGCAACTTACGAGTACGAAGTTTGCTATTGGCTCCTCAAGCACTAAACATTCAAAACGCCAGTTTATGTTACGTGATAGTGTATAAATGTCTATTGGTTTTAAAAGGCGGTATACGTAAAGTGCGAAGCTCAAACTGCCGAAGGTAAGTTTTAAGGTCTCTTTGTATGGGAAGGAACATTAGTTTTGAGTGCATTGCGGCGTTAAACTAAGTATAGATATAGAATAAATAGGGTGGATAAATACGGTGCCTTTGGAAACTTACTTAGTGTTTCTTATAATATAGAAGAACTTGCCTGAAAGTGGCACTGAATTAATAAGGGATTCGGTTATATGTTAAAAAGATATATAGATATGGAATTCTTTGCCAAGCTCCCTGTTCCCTGAAAACTACAACCTGGCGAGTTTCAAAGCAAGAGTGAACCGGTTTTTTCTGAATAAGCCCGCTTAGATCAAAACCATCAGGTGAACTGTGATCAAGCGCAAGCCCATTTATTGTAAGAAAAAGATGAGGGGATGTGAATTGACAACCCTGTTGGCGTAATGGTTACCATGCGGAATTGGCAACCAGAGGGTCGCGAGTTCGATTTCCGGTGCGACTAACATCTTTGTGATGTGACTAAATTTGCTGGCTGTCGGTCTGGGTGTTAAATATATACATATCTATAGAAAATATGTACGTATGTACATGTAGTATATCAGCTGTGTTAGCACCCATAATACGAACTAGAAATAGTTCAGTATGGGGTTCACCAGCCATGTGTGAAATGAGTCAAGAAAAAAAGTAGGCCATACCATACTAAAATGAGCATAGATCTTTGAATTCGTTTTTATCTGAAAAATATAGATAACTGAAATATTTTTCTACGCAGTTCTTAAGCGCGAATCCCTCTTAAGCTAGGCACAGATGGTTCAAATACACGTTCTCAATTCTTTAGCGTTTTACTTACCTACTTGAAAGCATAAGCTTAGCAATATGAAATCTGCTTGTAATCCTTATACCGCCCAATCCAAAGCGGTACGTCCCAAGCCTTGTAAAGAGTAAGCTGTAGAATCTGTTGTGTATGAGACTTAACATACAATACCACGTGGGCGTTAATACGCTGAATATTGTAAATGTAAGGCTATAAACATCGGAGAAATAAACAGCAAAAAGAAATAAAATATTATATACTTAGAAATAAACTCAAAATGTATATTTTCTGCACCTTAGAACTAGGTATTTCACCAGCAGGGTATGTAACACACATATGACGACCTCGTTGGCGTAATGGTTACCATGCCAGGCTGCCAATCAGAAGGTTCCGGGTTCGATTCCCGGCACGGCCAACATCTTTGTTCTGAACAAAATTTGTTGGCTGTCGGTCTGGGTGTTCAATCTGTATCTATATAAAATATGTATGTATGTATTTATGTAGTATATCAGTTGTGTTAGCTACCCTAATATGAACTAGAAATGGTTTAGTATAGCTTTAACTAGCCGTGTGTGAAATGTGTCCTAATATTTATATTATGCCTGGTCTGGAATAACTGGCTCTCAAGGACGCAGCTAGAACACAATGCTAGGTGCTTGGTGACCGAATTTTCAATTTGAGCATTTGGTATGGTCTCCTCCCAATATTTTCCTTCATCAAAAAGCTTGAGCTTATACATAGGCTGGGATTGAACCTACAAATCTTTGAGACGCTAGGCGACCGCAAGCCTGACTCAGCTATTGACGCTTTAAAATGAAATTGATGACACTGTGTAATATATATTTTACTAATCAAGCCATTTAATACCCACATTGAGGCATTTGAGAAAAAAAAAACATTGCAAACTGTTCACGTAACGCATCTTAATATTTCAGAGTAGAAAACGGTCACACTTACATTGTAATTAAAAGTTGAAATGAGTCCAACAGCTTCGGTTCTATCCGAGCACCATTTTCAGGGACAATTGTCACGCGGAACGTCTCTCGACTTTCAATAATAATGTAAGTGTGACCGTTTCCTACTCTGAAAATGTGATAAATAACATTCGCAATTTTGTGGCGACAACCATATCCCGTAAATAGAACTTTGTAATTATTTGTAGCCTCGCATCAACAACTCATGATTTATATTTGAGTTTAGTTTATAAAGCCTGCAGTTTGCACTTACCTTCATTAGTTACAAAGACCCATGTCGTCTCCTCTAAAGGGTTGTTACCACTCGCTTGTTGCCGTTGATGGTACATAATGCTGTTTTTTTATTTTTATTTAATAAACTGTTGAGTTTTATACTCTTTCCAAGCATTTTACGCATTTACAAGCTAGTTACACTCCGACCAAAGGCATGCCTAGTCTAGAATAACTATTTCTCAAGGAAGCTTCAGAAATATACTGTTAGGTGCTTGAATATTTGCTTGGATGTTTTCTAGTATCCGCCACAGTCAAATTATGTCCTTATGATTAGTTATGTGATATTTTCATTTTAGTAAAGGTTTTACTACAGCATTTTTCGCTTTATATTAGCTTCACCTGTATGTTTGTTTGTATGTTTGTAACCGACTTCTTTGGGCGCGATTTTCACCCACTTTAAACGGCCAGCGAAATCTGGCCGTTTAAAGTGGGTCAAAATCGCTTGAAACTTTGTAGATTTTTTGAGGACCGTTGACAATACACTAATTTGACAAAATTATTAATATAATATTATCTACTATCTCTGTAATGTTATATCGAAATAAACATCTGCTTACCGACATTTTTGTTTGCAATTTATTAAGAGAATGAGCTAAGATAGCCATTCCGAAGTGACATTAAGCCGATATAACTACACAATTAATTTAATTTAGTGTGAATTTGTAAATAAATCATAAGAAAATTAAAGGCGTGGGATTACTAAGTTTGCTTTGATTGTGAATTTTAATAGTTTGAGATTGTGCTTTGATAATGTAATTATCATTAGTCATAGTAATTGTGTCTAGAATAATTTAACTATACTTACCCTCATAACGAAGTTTTCATCATAATCTGTTTTATTTTATTTTTATACTCAGAAAATATTTTTATTATTTTCATGTTCTCGTAGCTTTTTGAGTTGTCCTTCTCATTTTAATACTATAGTTTAGAAATAAATAGTTGGTGTTTTCCATATAGAAATACCATACCTTTGGAAACACTTACCTTGTTATAGATTCAGTTTTAGTCACGTGTAGATAAAGTTTTTTTTAATAAAGCCGTTACTTAAACTTGCTTAGAAAAGAAATATAAAGTTCAAGAGTCAAAATGATACACTTAAAATCTCTTGAGGCACTCACTTATAAAACCATAAACAGGGTCATTATGTAGGCGCGAGCTTATCAGAATAAAAAGCGGATTACAGTCATAACAAGAATTTAATATAAAAATACTCGTATAAGGCGAGTTTGCAAGAAACTTGTCTGGTTTATGTATATGAATTACTTTTTAATAGAATTACCACTTAAAACAATTATATGACAGCATCAAAATTCTGTGTTAGATTTCGGTGTTTATTGTATTTAGGCCAGATATTTAAAATGCAATGTATCACGTTTTATATGTTAAGAATCTGATAGCCGCAAATTGAAATTAAAAATTCATTGCAGATTCACCTTGTTTGATTGAATCAGGCTATAAAATAACAAGTATTTCCCTCAATCAAATTACTAACTAATGAAATCCTCACAAGATGGTGTTTACAATGATCTAGCGTGGTTAAATTAAAATTCCTCCCCCAGACACTCAACTAACAAAATTAACATATCCACTGTTTCATCTCAACTGGTTCCCACTTTTGAATTTCCTATTAGTGTTTACAAAGGCAAAGTCAATATGCGGTAGCCAGAATAACGTTTCGCTATATCATTCGAATTGAATCCTAATATCAATAGCTAGAAAGTTTGGAATTGATTGAATTGTGTTGGTTTAGAAATGAAGATCCACACGCTTTCCTATTGTCGTGTTTACAGAATTTTCGGTATTATTGACTCTGGCGTGAGAATTGGTATCTACCGTTCGTAACCCTGGTAGGTCCTCGATCAAATAGCTTGCATACTACTGTTAAGAATTTTTAAACTCATTAGCATGTTATCATCTATCAACGCCAAAGCAAAAGTCACGGGTATACTTATATACTTTCGTTGCTCGAAAATTAAGTATCTAGCAACTATTTCTTTTGTGTCTGGAGCTTGATCACATTTGTATAACTAAGGCGATCGCAGAAGTTTGAAGACATGCTAAAACATAAGCGGCGTTCACAACTGGGCAATACAAAGACATGGAAGACACATTTAATGAAGGTCCCGGTTGTCAGTCTTAGTATAAGTAGTCTCGAAACGGCTTTAACACTTTCGATACCAGAGCTTAACTCATACTTAGATATGAAGATGAAACCGGAAGGAGCTTTTTTACTGTATTTGTTAGCACATTCACCAGATAGTAAGCGATATTATGATATAAGGTAGATCGCGCTTATCAAAAAAAAAAAACTGTTCACTCTTGCTTTAAAAACCACCCAATTATATTTTCGGGGAATAGAGAGCTTGGTAAGGAATTCCACACCTTCAAGGTTCGCACAATGAACGTGGAGACAAACCGCTTAGTACGCGTTCACAACTGGGCAATACAAAGACATGGAAGACACATTCAATGAAGGTCCCGGTTGTCAGTCTTAGTATAAGTAGTCTCGAAACGGCTTTAACACTTTCGATACCAGAGCTTAACTCATACTTAGATATGAAGATGAAACTGGAAGGAGCTTTTTTACTGTATTTGTTAGCACATTCACCAGATAGTAAGCGATATTATGATATAAGGTAGATCGCGCTTATCAAAAAAAAAACTGTTCACTCTTGCTTTAAAAACCACCCAATTATATTTTCGGGGAATAGAGAGCTTGGTAAGGAATTCCACACCTTCAAGGTTCGCACAATGAACGTGGAGACAAACCGCTTAGTACGCGTCTTTGGTACCTCCACGGTACAACGATGCCACCTTGGTATTTCCCTGCTCGTCCAATGGTGTTATAAAACATTATGGGTGATAGGTAAAACTGTCCTCTTACTGTGCAAATCACAATACTAAGAAAACAAAAGAGTTAACACCAATTCAAATGGTTAAGTTAACGGCTAGCTAACAAGGCAGTTCCGGAAGAAAATATGTTTTTCCTTACCTAGAAAGTTGTTTCTACTCGTAGTGTACTTTAATCATTAACATTGTTAAATGTTATATTACCAAGGTTCAAACAAGTTGATTACTTACCTCCTGTATGTTCTAAGGCGATGAAAAGTGAATTAATAAGGGGTCTTATTCAAACCTACTTATTACGGATTCCAGTTAAAGTCAACCTATCACGAATTTATAGTTTGGTTATAATTAATCAATAAAAGTTAAATATGATAAATTTGTTGCTCAAATGCTAATATTGTAATAATTATAGTTTTTTTTATGTAATTTGTGTTATATGTACATATAAGTGTGTCAAATAACAAATTATTATTATTATATTATATACCTATAAGAAGTTATTATTAGACGTATGCATGAATGAAGTACTTAATTAAAACATTTCTCATAACAACCAAATAATCTCCACCGTATTGTGAAAGACTCAGAGGATTACGTGGGTTCGACTTTTGAATATAGACATATAATTACTCTATTTTAATACACATTTTATGTATATGTACTTATATTATATAGTTAACCCCTAGTTCCCATATTAACATTAGGAAGTTGCGGAGTAATGAGCATTTCGAGTATGTCGTGAAGTATTAATTGCTTCTCAAGTTAATTATAAGATGGAAGTTTGCTGTTATTACGAGGGGGATTATGAAACCGAAATACGAGTAAACTGAACAGCTGTTACGAGTCCTGTGAATATGTATACTTACTGACTTACCGGTACTCGAGAAAACTCGATTATGGGATCCAGTTATATCAGCGGTTCATCGAAGCGATGTCGGGCGTGCGGCTGCTTTACGTCCAGAAGGTCGTGGGTTCAATTCCTAAAAATGAACTCGAGCTTTCGGTAAAGGATAACATCGGACATCATTGGTTATCATGGTGGTAGGGCATATTCTATTGCTCGCCTTGCTAGCAACCACCCCTAGGTTGAAAAATCTATTACCAAGCATATAGCGCTGTGTACCAGCATCTTCCTTGAGAGCCAGATATTCCAGAATAAGCATGATTCACCTTAGGTCAGGTTGTCGCTTACTCGTGTAAGTACGTGCCCTTCTGTACTAAAAAAAAAACAAATTGATATACATTTGTATACATAAGGGTATGTATAAAATACAAAGATTCATTCGTGACGCCTTATCGATATTACACGCGTAGGTAGCGTTAGTCAGGAATGTATTAACTTAATAGTGTTACTTGTTGAAAATTCTTTCTCTATCCTCACTCTTTATTCCTTATTACAGAGGATCATGGCTCTCAGAATTTTATTTACCGCGGGAGAACTCATACGTACTTTGTGGTGGGCGTCCAGGTCCTTCCGCGGATTTTTGCGAATCACAAAATCCATTTTGGATTTTGTAGTTCTTAAACATATCGGTTTCCTCACGATATTTTATTTCACCGAAAAACAAATCATTGGTATGACGAGGTTGATCAGGGGCCGTCAGATTGCACAGCAGCCTTTTCCGTTAAACTATACTGGCTTCTAAAAAGTCGCTAGATTTGAATAAAAAAACTGGTTAAAACTTCAATTTTCTCACCAGCCCTGTTAAATTTCCTATAAACGAATAACACATTAGTAAGCTGCTTTTCTACCATGTGCGTCAAACTAATTTCACGGCTTGTTAGAAAACGTAAAACTACGTATCTAATCAAGCACATCTGGTCGTTTCTAAATGACACAATCGTATCTTATTTACATGGGAGCTTCTGTGATACGACCAATTTGAATGCCACCTCCTAAGCAAGAGAAAAAATTAACTAGATGCCTTTGTTACCCCGAAATATTGACAGTCACGTTGTTATTTAAATATATCTTTACTACTCAGAATAAGTTATTATACCTCTAAAGACAGTCACAGCACAGATCAGTTTCGCATATTCGAATATCAAAACATTTTGTAAGTTATGCTCGTTATTTCCTGAGAAACAAATGTACGGTTTAGTTCTACAGAAAAAAATATATTATCAAATCTGACTGCAACTTCTGTGTCCTACCTGTTTTTGAGTTAAAAATAGATTCAGTTAAATTGTTATACACGCATTACATTATAAAAACAAAATTAATAATGAGTATCAGTAAAATGCAGAAATAATACGGAGAACGGTATAAGTTGTCTTGGTTCGCTAAGATAACTGTTATAAAAAAAATTGTTCACAGAAACTGAAGCCCTACATTCCTTATACACCTTAATTCACTAAGGATAGCTCTCAACTAAGATACTTTAGGAACAGGCGCTATTCTAAAAACATTGTCACGCTAAAAAAGGAACCATAAAATGTAGTTTCTATTTACATCTCGTACGAGTATGTTTAAAATGGGACCTATTTTAAATGATTCGCCCGGATATTGGTCCCAGTAACCCACTACGCGCATATTAGCCTCCTGAGCAGATTAACAAGCCCCTCGTTTCGAATCAAACTGAATTGTAAAGGAAGTCACGCTGATTACAGTCGTAATCCTGCGCTCTGCGGTGGGTCTGCTTCTACGACACGCCAAATTACAGTTGTGATATTGCACTGAATATTTTTTACAGAAATTGATCGGTGAGATCTAAAGCGGGAAATCACAGCAGGCCTTCTCTATATGATCTTATGAGAGAGCACAGAGCTACAACCAATGTTTCAAAGCGATGACAAATCTTGAATTTCAAAAATTCCACTCATATTATGATTGGTTTATCGTTGAAAATAATACAACAATTAATTAATATAGCATTTCATTCGTAGAACCATTGGACACAAATTAATTTTAAGTGTAGAGATTAATTAAATAATCGTTAATTATAAAGATATTAATCTATACAAAAATAAGTAGTACAGGCTAGTCAAAATATAAAAGAGAGAAATGTCTTAAACGCTTAAACATATAGGTATACACACAATGATATTCTAAGATGACTAGTTATAACATAACTAACGTTTGTATTTAACCTTGGAAAATTATATAATCGCATAAATCGTGTAGACCTTGGCCTCTTCGATTTAATGCAACCATTTAAGTGCAATTATTTTCGTACCAATATGTATCAGAAATGAAAATATTTAATTTTCCTGTCCGCCAATTTATTTGTTGCTACATCCAAATAATAATAAGTTAATTACACAAACAAAAGTCTACATGTAACACAGTTCTGAATTTCAAATGTTTATTATGCGCGAATGACACGAAGCTTGTACATAAAACGTATTTCCAAGATGGCATAACAAATACGAGTAGTTACTCGTATATGGGTAAGATACGAGTAAAAACAAATGAGTAACTTGGTGGAAATGTAGGTATCCTTTCTGCGCTAGTTAGTTGATTCTACCCTTTAGAGCGCAGTTATTTGATTTGATATGTAAAGCTTAAGAAATAGTTTATTTATTTGCAGATTGAATTTTGCTTTTTTTTACACACTGCAGATAGGCATTTGGCCACATGAATTTCGTATACACTAAGTTTAATAGCTCTAGAAATAACTTAAAAGGCCTAGTGTCATCCGGGCATTTGAGACAATACATAAGGTAGACATAGTAGACATAGAGAGTAACAATTAAATATTAATATAGGTAGAAAGTGATAGATAAATACACATAGTAGAAGTCTATACAGCAAAGAAACGTTACAGCTATCAATATAAAAATATAGGTAAGTTACTTACTATTTAGGTAATAAAGTTAAATAAAGTTACTATTTTCGTTATACTTTTATAATTTGCAAAATAAACATTACAAAATGTTAATGCTAAAATCGGCATTCAGTATGAAAATTCATTTGGTTAGCCAAAACAATAAAATGGAAATTTTATTTACAATTTTAGTGCTGCTCTTTTTATTTCCTTTGCTTAGGGCCGAGTGGCGTGTCTTGTGAGAGGCCTTTGTCCAGTAGTGGACGAGTAAAGGAGGCTGATGAATTAATTATGAACTTTTTATTTAAAACATTTTTAGTTCATTTTATACTACATGTTTATTTCGATACAATAATGCTATTGATGTGTTTGTTATTCAAACGAGAGGAAACTGAATTTTATGTAATTTCGCTTTGTCAGTGGGTATACTGTAACATACTTATAAAATTACAGTTAATGCCATTTACTATCTACTTTCCAATTTCAATCACTATCTATTTAAATTACATGCAATATTATAACAATAAATTATTACACTAATCTTTATTACATACACGATGTTATTCCTAAATATTTTATACAATTAAATGCATATTATTAATTTTTTATTAAAACTGTATTTATAAATCGTACAATTGAGAATAAAGTACGTTAAGTTTACAATTTCAAAAGACAATTTAAAATAATAACATTATTTCATAATTATAAACAAATGACTTACTGACTATTATTATTTTTTCAATATATTACATAAGTAAGCATTTACAGTAATGTATCTTAATTAAACTATAATATCGGGTATACAATAGGCTAGTCTTTCATAGCTTGATTAAGAAGCCAGACATAAAAAGCTAGTAAGATAGTCTTCTTTCTGTTCGTATGAGACAAGTAGCCAAGCTCTGGTGTCCAGAGTTTTCAAGCCAACTGTAGGATTCTGACTTGGCTTAACGACTGCTTGTTCTTACTAACAGCCCGGACCTACAACTTAACTTGTCATCCAACCCACGGTAAAGCCCACATGAAAATGCCACTTTTTACTAGACGTGCATAGTCCCCATCCAGAGACTGTCCGCATCGACCGTTGCTTAACCTCGATGATCGAATCAGATCTCCTTGGTTAGCTAAGATACAGGCGCTACTAAGTTAGTACAATGGACAATGTTTACATAGTCAAGCACGTTTTAGATTGTAGGAGCAGGTTGAATGTTAATTAAAGAACTAGCTTGCTATACTAGCTTGAAAAAACTAGCCTAGTGTCACCTGGACCTAGAAAGGGTAAAATTTTATCGATAATGCTTTTTACAATAATACCTAGTCCCTAAACAATTCCATTGATGGCAGTTCTTATAAAAAATATGTTAATATATACATTTACAGTAGGAACAACTTAATTGAGGTTTAATGGCAAACAAAGTACTAATTGTCATTAGAACAAGAAGCTAGGCTTTTTACCAACAGGGCGAGTTATTACAACACGAGTTATTGACACTTTCCCTAAGATGTAGCATGTTTAGTCTGGAAATACTGGCTCTTAAGAAGGCTGCCAAATAACATCGTGAGTGGTTGCTAGCCAGGCGAGCACTATTAAATGATCTATTATCATACTATTGTTCCCTCACGATGTTTTCCTTCACCGTAAGCTCATTGGCGGGAATCGAACCCACAATCTGCGGAATGTAAGGGGATACACGCCCAACTGAGTCTTAGACGAATAGGAAATTTAGACTGCAACGTAAAATATATTGTTTTATATATGTATTATATATTTCGTGAAAGTAATCAGAGAAAGAGAAAGAGAATTCCAAAGTTTCGTTCCAAATCATTATAAATGTTGAGGCGAATGTCAAAGTTTCTAGAAAATTATCTATCATTTATTTAGTATTATTTATTATTAGCCGTCGTGCACAAGTATTCGTACGAGTATGTACCTACTCGTAATAAGTGTACAAAAAGTTATATAGGCAAGTTAAGTAGTCGGTGTGTTGTATCGAAACAGAGAGCGAGTGATCCAATTTCGTTCGATAAGTCGACGAATACATTCTAACTTTGTCCATAAATGGCGCATTACTCGTTGCCTGTCATAAATATTCATTTTCGGCAAGCAGGAGGAAAGTTTCACGGTACTCCTCGGTTCGACTCGGAATATTAGCAAATTTATGAGCAAAAATATTCCATACTTAGCAAAGATTCCGCGCCCGCCGGACAAACTTCGTAGATTTCTTATCTATCGTTGAATTAATGTCGTGAGGTTGTCGATATAGATTGAAAAACTTCAGGCCCTAAACTTGAATTTTATTTTATAATAGACTAAGTCTGAGGATAACGAGACTCAAAGTTACTTAAAGATATTGACTGAGTTTATAAGTGTTCGGTTTTGTGAGACTTGTTTTGATCTTGTTAGATCACTTGTGAGTACATAGTTAACATAAAATTATATACATACTAGCAGTTTATTATGATCTAGTAAAAACAGTTAATTGGTATTTCTTTTTACATTTTAGTTTTAGTTACAATAGAAATTATTAATACACTTATAGTAGGTTATGATATAAAATAATCAACAATTAATTTTGATCTGTTAGCACTAATGACTAGGTTTTCAACCTTAAAATGTCGATGTACACCATAAAGCACAAAATGTCCACTTAGTATTCCACTTTCATAGTTGCACTATTCCACTCATTTAAGTCAATTATTCCAACGAAAAAACTTTACTACACTCATTTTTTTACAGTATTTTAGCCTTCGTACCGCTATAGTAAAGCTTCCTCGAGCTGGTCGGAAAGGTACCATCAGTCACTCTCATAAACGGTTGAGTTTGAACTCTTGCGCCGGTTGTATGGAGAATTGAACTCTATCCTGGTATCTGGTAGCCAGGAGTACGCAGTGCGCTCCGAAGAAGCACTGTAACAATGGAAAAAAGCACTTAATATCAAAGACATACAGTACAAAGTCTAGATAGAAGACAATTTGATCTAATTTTAATAGCTTCGAATTTCATTCTAGGACGCAAGCGCACACTGGTGACCTAGGCATGACCTAGGAATGATGACTATATGGATTCATTCTAGATACGGCAAACATTTAATTAGGTATCATATACCTAAAGATTAAACTTTTCTTAACCAACATTTTATAAATATCACAATTAAAAGATGTCATAAATATTTTAAGAAATATATTAAGAGTAATAAATTAGACATTAAAAGAAGTTTAAAAAGTCGGTCACGGTATAAAACTACTTCAATCATTCGAGACGGCACAAATTAGAGTAGCTATTTTAGTCAAACCTACACGATTAATCCATTTAACTTTGGAATGACATGACACGGAATATTACAAAAGCTTTGCTAATAATGTCTTGACGTCAATTTACGAAACAGATTTCCGAAATAATACCTGTTTGTTGTTATCAAAGGGAAAATTTGAAGGAAATGTTTAACACGTTTCAAGTACATTAAACTATAACCAAGAGAAGTTTCTTGGAGTAACGACCTTTGTTAGTTTTGATGATGTAAAGGGCTCACATAAATGTCCTTAAATAAGACAATACATAGTATAACTAAGAATCACGTAAATGTTTTGAAAGCCTGGGCAACTTAGCTAGTCATTTATTTTGCTCAAAGTTAAAAACTCAAAACCAGTATTTAGTCAATACAAAATGATTACAAATATTATGTCAATATAAATTATAATTTCATTCACAGCTTTAAATACAACCTAAAAGTTTTTAGCATTTATTGAATCAAAGGCTCAAAATGTTAGGTTATCGATAGAAAAAAAACAAAATATTGCCATTTGAAAAAAGGATTTTGATTGACTTAAGAAGAAAATAGAATAAATAAGTAATGTGGTTCATACATGGAGTACTTTTTTTTCTTGACTTAGCACTCATTTTCATAATACTTGTCAATAGCCATAGCAACCTCTGTATTAGGGCGTCAAAGCACAAACTGCCTTGTTACTTGGTTGTACAACTGGCGTTTCTCTGGTTACGCCTTTGTTTGGTCCAGGAAACCAGTTACAATTGTTGCTGCATGTAAATGCTGCTCCAGATTACCATTAAAGTAAGCAAGTTACGATGTCGAAGGCCTACTTTTGGTTCGTGTATGCGTTAATTGGACATTCTGTTTATGATGTAAGGACAAAAGGAAGTGTCGTTATAATAATGAACTTCGACCCACTCCAAATACAGACTTTTTAAAAGATACTTTAGGTTAAATGTTTAGTGAAAAATATAAATTTGCTTCATAGCATGTTACTTTTGCCTCAGTAAATTTAACAGTACAAAATACTTATAAGAAAACAGATCTGTAAGTATGCTCATATTTTTTTCTCGTCACAGCTAGGCATTTGACAGTGCGTACAACCACACGAGTTAGCAATACTCTGACTGAGGTGGAGCAAGACTAGTCTGGAATAATCGGTTCTCAAGGAAGCTGCCAGTACACACCGTTAAGTGCTCGAACCGACGACCTTCGGGATATTTCCGCGGAGAAAACGGTCACACTTACATTATTATTAACAATACGCGCACGGATCTCGTCGGCGACGGTCCGTGTAACACTCGCCCCAGATGATGGCGCTCGGAAAGCACCGAAACTGTTGAACTCATTCCAATAATGTGACCGTTTTCTACGCGGAAACGTAAAGATGCCTTATGTGAACAGTTTAAAATGGTTGACCTTCGGGATGTAAGGCACGCCCGGTTTCAAAACCAAAATTAATACCTAAGGGCAAGCTTTTTCCAGTTTTCGAAAGAAAAGCAAGTCAAAACCAACCATGAAGCACGTAGTTATATCTTTACATATACCATTCTTCATACCACGCAAGCGTGTCTTCAAATGCCACCGGCAACGGCACTTGGTTAAACAGAAGCTCTGTTTATCTTTGCCTAAGGTAATGTTGCTTTAAAGACCTACGGAACAGAGGTCAACGGCTTGACATGCTTGTTAAGAAGAAAGTTCAGGTATATTTGAGGTACCTACTTACAGGTGAACCTTCAGTGTAAATGGCAATTGTTTTTTCCCGAACTGTTTCCAAGGCACGAGGGAGCCGGTTTGTGTGCGTTGCACTTTTGAACATAGTATCGCTTACCATCAGGCAAATTGTGATCAAAGTCAAGTAGACGTAAAAAATGTGCCTTGGTAAGTACGAGTAATTATAATATTTGTCCCTTGCTAAGAGTGTACATATTTAGTATAAGTGAAATATTCCGTCCGCTATATTCTTAATTTCAATGTTCTAAACTTCATTAGAGTAAAATAAAAGTATTTTTTTCTTATAATGTACTCGAGTGGGGAAGAGTGGGGGTAAAACATATCAAGTGCAACAATATATCCACTAAAATCATACGATTTTATTCTTAACATATACTGTCCCATTCATGGGGCAAAGGTCTCCCTAATATTTCAATCTCTCAATATTAATTTTCTCAATCAATATTCTAAAATCAACAACACACAACTTTTGTCTTTATAAACCAGTCGGTTTCAAAGATCAAATCACAAAATCTCCTTTGAAATAATACTAAAGCTAGATTGGTTAAAGATATTTGTAGAAAATTACAAGTGAATAAATAAGTTAGTTAATTATATTATTCAAAGTTAATATTGAACTTGCATTGAAATGGGTCCGATATTCAAAAACGAAGTTAGTCTAGTCTTAAAATTTATATTTTAGTGAGCAATAGGTACTTAATGAATAAAGATTAGCTCAACAGACGCAAAAGAAGTTCAACATCTTTTTTTATAAAGAGCAAGATGTCTGTTGATTGAGGGATTTAATAGATTAAAATAGTTATTTAATTCTCTCTGTCTGTTTTCGTTTCATAGGTATTTAAGATAACAATTATTTTAATTTAAGTAGTATAACTTAAACATTTGTGTAAAACGTATTGTTCAGTAGCAAAACATTATTATTGTATGTTCGCAATGGACACGACTGGTACTATTTACCTGTATTTACACTTAAGATCTTGTACCACAGTTGAACAATAAATATATTCTTATTCTTATTCTGTTTTAAAAATCATGACATAAAATATCACATAGAAATTACTAATGCAGTTTTTGTCCTTCATAAATTGTAGAACTCTATAAGCAATCTATTCCGAAAAACTACTAAGGTATGATCATTTGGGTATCTCATTTTATAAAGCCTAAATCGAAAATTAATAGACTTTGAAACTGAAGAAACTATATATCTGTCCGTTCCTAATCTCTCATTTAGAATCAGGGTTAGATAATAGAATTAGGTACAATAAACGTCTGTCCTGACAGATTGCCCTTCGCACCCCATTCGGTCAAAACTAACGTTCTATCCCAGGGTTGGATGCCTTCAGACTAAAGATTAACTGGTGTTTACGATATTAGATAATTTAGCGGCTTCGATACACTGTGTGGATGATAACAATGAATATTGATAGGGTATCGCTGTCAAGGAGCTTTGGGCAAATATTTGGTCTAGTAAACGCCCATGAATATAAATTTAATCCAAATGTATTGGTTCAGTGGAGATAGTTTATCAAATGCTATTCGGATAAATTAGTAACTACTTGTGCTTAAGTATGACAACATATTATTTAAAAAAAAAAACATGTGTTAATAAACTTTCACGACACAATATTGTATGATGGTAACCCATCTTGGAAATGAAATATATCGCAGTGTATTTATAACCAATTTAGCATTTTATTTGATTGGATATACCTAAGAACACTCCCAACCTATATATTATGACAGCTACTAGTGACTGACACGACTTACTATTAAAAACCCTACGTTTTAGAATGGGAGCTTGAAAAGGGTCCAATTATGTAAACAATAACTGTAATTTATATATAGATAGATGATGTGCATCTAAACTCTGTACATGATAATTTCCTTTTACACAGTTATAAATCCACAATGCACAGTAACTCTACCGTTTCCAGAACAACTTTGACCCAGTAAAGTAAGCCATAATAAATTGACATCCAAAGAAGACCAATAGAGAGGAACAAGTCGGACACTATTAAAAGGAAATGAAGTCGCCAGACTCGCCAGTCTCTCGACTTGAACGAAATCCAATTTGAAATAAGTGCCCTTTGAATTAATCCCGCTACGGAGCGACCGGATGAAATTTCTGGTATTTTTCACGTCCAGCAATAAAAACGAGCCCTCTACGCGGGAAAAAGATGAGTAATAGCCTCGCCCAGAGCTCGGAGCCTCGTAGAATAATAATATTATGCTCGTACGATGGAAACCTTTTTTAATCCGACTGCGTGAGTATCCGGGAAAGGGAAAGACCCAGGATATCGGGGAACCCGCTAACGTGGTAGTCTTATAGCTGTCTAGTGCTGACATTTGGTGAAAGTAAAAAATGACAGCTGTTTTGTTACGGTTTTAGTTAAAATTTGTGAAATGTTAATAAAAAAGTTTTAAAAACGTAGATAAGTCTGTGATCAAGAATTTGTAGCCTTCATCATAATCTCAACATCATCGGTTGATTCAAACGCTATACATAGAAATAGTTGGTACATATAGTATGTTATATAAAAGCAACAAAGACTCCGATGAATTCAGAACCTCTTACTATTTTTGTCAAACGGCGGCTTTAGGTATTTCTTATTTTACTGAAATAGTAAATTAATTTTTACTTATATTTAGCTATAGGTTACATATGTATATGTATATGCATGTAATTTAAATCAACACAGAGCAAACGTTTCCCCAATGACCTCACTATGCACAATTTTCTCGTTATAATTAGAGTGCAGTTACCATTTCCTAATCGTAGTTACTGCACTTTGATTAGTTGTGCCAACAACTTTGTGGTTTGCAGCACCTGGTTTACAACAACTCCAAACTAGATCTGTTAACACCTCATCTTAACGCTTCCGTGAACATTTACGACTGGATTATAGAGTTACAGTTTGTGCAGCCATGAGTGTAATTTTAGTCACACCTATCGTTTTTATGCAGTAAGCATTATTTAGCTTTAGGTGAACACAAATTTCAGAAGTATATTAATGAATAAAAACTAAAAAAAAAACATTATATTTAAATGCTCAAGTAAATTTATTACTCGACGGCAAAAACAAAGTAAAACTTTTAAAAGAAAATTAATATTTTTATTCGCTGTTTCTATTTTTATTGTTGACAAGTTTCATCTTTTATATACTGCGTATAAATGTATATGTACATTAACTGTGTTTTAGTAACGTCTATATTTTATGATCACAAGATTTAAACTACCAGGTAACCATAAAATAAAGAGAGTCCACGATACTTCGGTGGCATAAGCTGGTGCCGCTAGAATTGTCTGCGCAAACACAGACGCAGCGGTCAAAATGGAAGCCCTATTGTGTTAGAATGTATTCATTTGTATGGCAAGCCTAATATTGACGTAGTACGAAACTCGTTCCGTGCATGTAAACATTGTGCCGAGTAACAGCACCGTAGCTTTTTCGTGATTACAATTATTATTACCTTACATTTGTGAATATTATAGTAGCTGTTTCAGCGTAAAAATAGTGCCTATATTTCTTTAAATTGGTTTCTTGGAAGCCATTTAAGTAAAGTTTCTAAATATCATAATTAATAATGATTTCAATAGTTCTAGAATTACAAAGATAAATTACCAACTAAATATCAAAGTATCATTATCGCATTATAATAATATAATGCATATCAATATCTATTATTTTAATTCGGTTAAATTTTACTTAATACAAAGATATATACTGTCAATTCCTTAAATAAAAAAAAACGCATTAGTTATTATATAATATCGAGTAAACAAAGACGCTACTTAAAAAGTAAAGGTAAAAAATTTGCCATATTGCCAAATCATTTATTGAGGGTGTTTGTGAAGAAAGTACCCTGATAACGTTTATTTTCTTCAATCAATTGTCGATTGTTATTAGCATCAAAGTAATACTTCTCAATGTTAATATTTATTTCGCTATTTTTCTTATATTTCTATGTCTAACTAGCGAAATAGCACAAAGTGTGTATTTTTTATTAAAAGATACTTGTATTTAGGAACTACTTCCAAGCATTTTGCTTCCTCTATTAAGCAATAACAAGAATATCATATCGGCATAACTCAAGCTTTAATCTGATTGTCCGACATTAATGCCGACCTAACGAAGTCGAATCATCCGAACAGAATAAATCTTATCTTAATAGTTTCCTTTTAATATATTTTATGACAATTAACGCGAACTTAATTTGGTGTATTAAGATGGGAATATCGATGTAAACTTCTTTGGTGGTCCCGCTATCTGATTAGCATTCTACGCTTCAATGCCGACACTATTCAACACGTTTACTTTGTAACAGATTATTAAACAGACGTTAGATTTTACGACCTATTCAAATTCGTCTTCGAGTTTTGTTGAGTCTTTGACGAAGCTTTTTCGCCAACCTTTGTACTTTGTACGCAAGAAAATTTGACACTAACAACTCTTCAATAATATCTAAACGAAAAAAGAAACAGAAGTTGAGTAAGAAAAATATTGAACAACTTCAGTTCAATTCGTAAGGAACTATATGAGTAGAAAGTAACTAAATATTATATCTTTGTCAAATAGATAAATAGTTCATAATTATATGAGATAAGTTATCTGGTAACAAAATACATACAGGCAAATTTAAAACCACATCTTCTTGTAAGTTGGTTAAAAATACCTTCGATCATACATCGATACTCGTAGTTATTCCAGAAAATATAGTAGTTTTAAATGTTAGCTTAAGAGCATATCAAGTTATCACCCAACCATACCATTTAAATAACTTTTTAAGGCCTTTAATACGACATGTTACTATTTTAACAGCTCTTTATTGGGTATCCGAAATGTTTATTAAGGTAGATTATCTAATATTCATATGGTTGTAAAGGGATTACGAGAAAGTTGTAAAAACTATAACTCCTGAGGATTATTATGGTTTAGATATGGAGCTTAGTTTCGTAGGTAAATATAGATGTTAGGACATTTCCTGATATTATTTTTAAATAGCAATAAGTCTTAAAAATTCACGTACTTTATTTTCTTTTTTAAGGTTTTAGGTTAAGTATAGAAAAAAACCCCATTTACAATAGCATATATAACAGGTTTTCCTTCAAACCGGTATTGTTTACTATAATCCGTTTAACTTTTTTTTCTGTAACTGCGTCATGTACTAACGCAAAAATTCACTTTTAAATGCTTAGTTTTAATTTGAGAGGTTTTGATTTTTGTCAAAAAGGAAATAATAGGCTGGACAAGTAAGAGTAAACAATATTATTATTTTTTATATATTTTATCATTATGTTAGTCATTCTCACGTTACAATCAAACGTAGAATTGACTATAGACAGAGGGTGTAACTGAGGGTGTGTAAATGGCTTCGTACCAGTCAACTTGCATGGGAACAAAATTTTAAACATTTTCTAAACGTGATTGCCACCAATTACCAACCAAATATAGATTGTTAACCAAACCTACCCTCCTAATGGAATAATACTACTGATATGGGGACGATAGTATTGTTTGGGCGTATCTAATCTCTATAGTAACTGTGATTGTAGTAGTAATTTATATTCATTCAATTTTGACGTGACAACGTCTTAAATTAGGTTGCGGCTGGGAGTCACTTATGAAAAAGTGTAACGCCCGGTAACGTTATGATGAGTCACCGAACGAGAGAGAGGCCCGCCGAATGCCTTGCGTCTCTCTCCCACTCAACTATGATCGGTCTGCCGCGCGCGCAGCACGCGGCAGACGTTGTCACGTAAAATCTTCGCCCGTAAAACCGACTTTACAGGCAACCATTTATTGTTATCTATTTTGATTATGCCATGTAAAATAATTGTAGAACTAGAAATGTCAGCGCAAATTATCTTTTTAAATTTTGTATTATATAGTCCATATATCGAGTTCTATTTTATAAGATATTTTTATAAATTAGATATTAGAGTACTATTCGGGTAGTGGATGGAGACGATATGCCCAATATAGGAACACGCAACGTGTCTTGAGAGAGGCATATGTCCAGCAGCGGATGCAGGCAGGCCGGGATGATCATTCGCGATACGAAAAATGCCGTTAGCTTTTTTCCAAATATCACTCTTCATACAAATTATAAATATGTTTATACAAAACCTATCTACTGAAAGCTATCTGATATATTTTTAATATTGTTTTGGCAAAGAATTTAGTATTCGAACTTTCGAAATGCTCTTTTCGAGGTATTTCTAAAATTTGAATATCAATACAATTTAATTTGCCGCCAACAAAACTTGTGCCTCTAATACAGTGGAATTTTTCGAATATGTCTGCTTGGAAACCGCTTGCGTGTTCGTAATAATAGCGTGATAAGTTTATTCATAAGGCACATAATTTACTGCTATTTTCCAAGAGCATTTTTATTATAAATATTTGAGCCTGCTTTGTAGAACTCACTCAACAGTTTGGGCATGTTCAAGTAATCATGACTAAACAACAGTGAGGCAAAACATCTCGTATCAGGGATAGGGCAGAGGCTGATGAAATAAACTGGTCTACTCCCGTGCTGACACGTTCCTGGTGCAATGATTGGCCATTGCAATACAGCGCGGCAATGCTGCTAGTATATCTTTGCACCGGGGCAGGTTATTCTTCTTCTTCTTCTTCGTCACTTTATCCTATTTAGGTGGGGTCGGCACAGCAAATCTTCTTCTCCCACTCTCCTCTATCAGACGTCATCTCCACACTCAATCCTTTCTCTCTCATGTCTTCATTCACACACTCCATCCATTTCTTTTTCGGGCGGCCTCTTGCTCTTCTTCCTTGCACTACCATTTCCATACATTGACATGCATCTCCTCTCTACGCATCACATGTCCATACCACGCTAACCTTCTACTCCTTATTTTCTCTCTCACTGGCGCTACTTTCACACTTCCTCTAATGTACTCATTCCTTATTTTGTCCATTCTTTCTTTATCGGGGCAGGTTATTGTTTTTTTTTTTAATTTATTTGTATATTATTGCAGAACATGGGTAATAATAAAATAAGATAATATAGTAAACAATTTGAGTGCGCCACATTCTAAGCCTTTCGGCATGCAATTACAAGAAACATATATAATAAGGAACATATATCCAGAAAATACTTAGTTTTACAATTTGCACAAAACAACACAAGTTTACAGAAAAAATACATATGACATGACAGTGACAAGTGACAAAAGAAAATAATTGATTGATAATTTGATTAGGCTTAGTTTTAATTTTAAATATAATTTATAATATTGACATTTAATTAATAATTATTTATAAAACAACACAGTGTATTTATTTAAACCAGCAAATAAATGAGATCAGCAAATAAAATACCATTCTGTGGATTTGATTGAATCCACAAATAGCTTCCCATGGTTTCGCGCTAGTGATGGGAAATGTAACCCACACCAACTTTTCATCGAGCCTAGTATTATCTTAAAGAAACAATCTCAGTTCGCTGTAAGTTTAATTTAGGAACAAAAATCAAAATGATTTAATAACAGAAAATTCAATACCTAAGCTGAAAATTTTAATACATTTGAAATATATAATTGAATAACCAATTGCTATTTTTACGAAAAATATTATAAAACATATTTTAAGGCGCAGGGCGAAATCTTGATATCACAGTTTTTTCGTTAGAAAACATAAACGGTAAAAGATTTTGAAAAAATAGCTTAAATACCGACTATAGAACAAATTTAAGAATATCAATACGAGTACTTATTTTGGTACCAATACCACCTATGAATTAGAAATGTGTTTTTTTTGAGCCAGTTTTTTTTTCATATTGACACATCTAATTGGTACCAAAATATGTGTTTAATACTCATAGAGTTGTTATTTAAGCTATTATTTGATATTTTTTTGCAGTTTAAGGTTTAACCAAAAAACTATTTTTTTCCCATGTTCGCCTTAAATAGACCTTGCTTTTTGCAACGGTCGGCATTGTCATGAAGTAACTAAAGTCGGCATTCAATTTTTACATCAATTTTTCAAAAAGAAGAAGAAGAGAATAATGAAGAGAAGAAAATAGCAAATATTCTTCGATTATATCGATAGCGGACTATTTCATTTGGAGACATCACTAGCAAAGGAAATGACATAGTGCGTGATATGCGGAAACGTATTTAATGAAACGCGAGGGGTGCCCGCGTTATGCGTGGGGCCGCACTACTGACCACTGTATCAACAGTAAGGGAACTCACAAATATTTTCTATTTCTACTAGCTGACCCGGCAAACGTTGTTTTGCCTAACTTAGGGGTATGAAAAATAGATAGTGTAGCTTATATGACACGTTCGTAGATTTACCATAGCAGCACCATCTATTGATTACTTACTCAACCCAGTCGAAAGGTATCGTCAGCTGATAGAATCATTTGGAGTTAACAGATAATTGTGACTGTCAATAACAGACAATAACTACCAATAAATTAAAATTGCGACTATAATTTGAGATTTAAACTATCCTATCTCTCAAGTTGGATCGAACTGCACATGGTGTGCAAATTTTATTATAATCGGTTAAGTGGTTTAGGAGTCCATTGAGGACAGACATTGTGACACGAGATATATATATATATAGAAGCTGCATACTTTTTTCACTATGGACACATTATTTTATTGCTAGCCTATATTATGAATTAAGGCTTAAGGCCCTTATTACATTTTCGGCCTAGTTTAATAATCTAATATATTTTCTACGCGGAAATATTACGATGCCTTACGTGTATGATTTACGAAGTTTAACAGCACAATACCTTTTAAATTTGAATTAGGAGAGGGGAGTAATTTGCGTAATTGTTATTTTCTGGTTTATTTTTTGTTTACCAGTAATATAATAATAATTCAACAAAATAAACATTCTTCAATGGTGTTTAAATGTATTATTATACTAACAATAGTAAAATATTGTTGAAATAGCTAAAAAATGTTTTATTTTCTGGCTCTTATTTTGGTCAGAAAGTAAGCATTGTTGTCCAACGTGGCAATGCTGCTATTATTTTGTGCACCTTTGCTTTCACCTCTGGTCGTTTTGGTTAAATTTAAGTTTATAGTCATAGCATGTATGTAATATGTTTTTTATGTTTATGAAAAATAAACACTCAAAGTTTATTCATGTTAGTAAGTATACTTCTATGTACGTGTACGGTATACATTTACACACACATGCGTACAAACATGCCCATTGTATTCTATGTGTGAGTTACTATTACGGCAAAATTGCGGTAAAATGAAATGCCTTGATGAAGAAATTTCGAGAGGAAGTAAGAAATTTTTGTTGTCGTGTGTGTAGAATTATTTTAAAGATAGTGCCAGATGTCATTACAACTTATATTTAACTAGTACTCGTATATTACGTTTTGGAATGTTTAATGGCAACAAGAAAGGTGCACTGGACATTTAGGTACAAACATTACTCTTTAGAAATGATTTAAGTCACCAAGAACTACAGCAAGTACGAACACTATATTAATAGAAGCTGTAAGTGTTTTTTTAGTAATTTTCCTTTTTGTTGTTGTTGTTTTGTTATGTTAAGAATTTGTTCAAATTATAGTTGTCAAATTTAAATTGATTAAATAATGAACCGCTTATAATGATGTGATTGTGTATGGATATATAGATTATAATGAGATAAACATTACAGGTAACTTAGTAACTAAATAAATTATTTTCATCGTTTTTTTAACAAGATATTGTACGTAGGTTATTTGACGAGTCCTGCTGTGTTTTATTATTAATAATAATTTAATTTGTAATATCTAGGATACTTATGGCGACTAAACCTATTTTTATTCTAATTATTGAAACGATAGAAATATACATAAATGAATCAACTCAGCCGTATATCACAAAATATCTTAAAACGTATATTCTTCAAGCTCCATAGTTTTTCTTACGCAATTGGGTAAAAATAACAATAGAAAATTGACGTCTGATGTTTAGCACACCTCTTAAGATGAAAGTTCGAACACTAGTTGCATCCTGTTTCTTGCTTTCAAATGTGTTAATGGATAACCTTCATTCACACATCATGCCCTTAACGAATGATAATTAAGTGAATCCTAGTTTCTCAGATTATAAAAATGTAAGAGAGATTATGATGCTTTTTATTTGGTTTTCTTTTTAAATTTACAAGGCGTGAAAATTATATTATAGTACTCTGCCAAGCAAATTTATAATTAAACTATTTTCTAGATTTTATGAAAAAATATTTTTCATAAGATTTTTAATACATACCCATTCGTAGTTAAATAATTAACTACGAATTAAATTAAAAAAAGACATCATATATAAATATAAATTCATAATATAATAATATAAAATATCACCGAAAATTGCTAGTCTACTTTCATATTTGCAAGTATGCGCCAAAATGTTACAAGCGACATGTATTGTCTGTAACTCGGCTAGCTAAGCTGATCTGACTCAATCACCAAAGTTAAGCAACGATCGATGCGGAGGGTATTTGGATGGTGACCTTGCACAGAACTGCCATTTTTAAGGTGAAAAAAAAAATGTTTGTGTGAATGTATACCGTACACGTACATGAAGTAAAGTTAGTAATACGAATAAACTTTGAGTGTTTATTTTTCATAAACATCATACATACTACGACAATTAACTTAAATTTTGCATAGATAACAACACATGCGACAACAGGTCAGCACATTATTTTAATTTGAAGCCGCGATGAAGCATGAAAACCACTGTCACATACGTGAGCTTATCTTATTGCCATCGCAGTCTGATGATGGACTAGATTTATGATAGTTCATAACTTTTGCGCAGAGATCCTTGTTTAACTTTGCTTTATTAAATTGCAAGTCTCTAGATACTGCGGTGGTGATATGAAAAACCCGTTTAGTTTTATTTAATACTGGCTTTTTTGCTTGAAAACATAGTTTTTTGAACCTCGTGCTAAACCAAAACATTGCAAAAACGTGGGACGAAGACATATGGAATATTTTGTGCTATTTGTTTTCTTACGCTTAAATGTGTAGGCATTTTATTTTCTCTATACAACTTGACTTTTTTGTAACGACACTAGTAAGTGAAACTCTGATATAGTGTGGAGCAAGCCTAGTCTGGAATAACTGGTTTACCAGAAAGCACCATATGGTGCGTGACCGCAGATTTTGTTTTTGGTGGTTGCTAGCCAAGCTAACACCACTTAAAAATGTTCTACCACCATGTTTATCTCGACGATGTGGTCTTAGCTGTTGAATGCGCCCTGTAAGAAACTCACTTTGAAGATCTAGTTATATTTCTCAGAGAACACTGAAGAAGAAAATTTGTACCATTTTTATCCGTAAGAACAAACAACTGAAACGTATTGTACAGACTGGTGGAATTGATGGGATGGGATGGGATGGGATGCACCACAAAGGGATATAAAGCAAGTTGGTTATTTATCACCAAATTTAAGTCCGTTGAAATAGGGTGTGTAACTTTATTTTATCTGTTATGAAGTATTAAATATATTTCTCAAAATACAAAAGAATATGAATCAAGACGAGTAACACCTTACTGTACATAGCTTAACGGAAGCATTCGTGATTCATATATGGCGTCGATTTGTAGCAGCAACATATATTCAATAAGGCTTAGCGCTTATATTACTAAAATATAAACACAACAGTTACAACACCGAATCCCTAAAGCATTATCAAATCGGAAAGCGTCGAATTTCTACGAACGTTGACGTTTTCGTTGGTTACTAGCCGGATGTAGAGGTTTCGTAGTTACAATTGCTTAAATAGCTTTAGGGCAAGACCTATAATTAGGGGCTTGGACTATGGGGATGGCAATTCGAAACATTTCTATCGATTTACAAGCTGTGATTCTCCCCGGGGTAGCTACTAGTGGTAATTTTAGATTGGTAATTTTCGCTGCGTGCGAGCTTGGGAGCTCCTGTTTGATTTTATCACTTTTGAGTAAATGATGGCTTAGTTTTAGTTAGACTTGGAAAATAGTAAACAAAACGGTCTAAAATATGAAATAACTTAGACTTGGAAAGTAGTAAACAAAACTGTCTAAAATATGTAATAACTTAGACTTGGAAAGTAGTAAACAAAACGGTCTTAATATGAAATATTACTCGTAATTATCATGTTATTAATTTGGCATTTTAACTTTCTTTTAAAATTTTCCTTAAAGATAAATCCAACGCTTTTTCTCATGATGATTGAACTAACAAAAAGCGGATTTATTATATATTTCCAAAAGTTATGCAACAATTTTATTTTCTTAATTTACTAATTCCATCTTTCCTTTTATTACAGTTTCATCCGCCAATTCGCACTTGGCCAGCGTGGTGAATTATGGCCTATATCTCTCTCCTCGTGAGAGAAGGTCCCACAGTCTGTGCAGTGAGAATGCATAGTGGACTGCTTGAGCTTTTGCAGACTTTGATTTTGGTTGTCTTTTATGTGATTTTGTGAGTTTATTTTTAGGAAAAAAAGAACAATTTTATACAAATTGTTCTTTCTTCCTAAAAATGAAAAATATTGGTTCACTAGAACTACACCCGTGTTAACCCGGGACAAGAAGAAGTCTATCCGGGGTAAAAAGTAGCCGGTGTGTTAATCCAAGATCTAACCTATTTTCTCACCAAATTTCATCAATATCGATAGAGCTGTTTAAACTTGACGCAGTAACAAACATACACACACACACACAAACTTTAGCATGTATTTTTATATTAGTTGGGTAGGATTAATTATTTTTAATTTAAGTTTTTAAGTTCAGTAATAGAATAATCCATTCGCTCTCATTCTTTCAGGCTGACCAAGCAATTCACTATAATATTATTGGGTGCGATTAACGCGAGGCCTTTGTGATCGTCGGTTAATTATGTACAGTTGAAATTGTTTGGTGGTATAATTAGAGCATGTTCGCTAGTAATATGGGAAATTTGAAGCGCTGTTTGCTTTAAATATTATGTGCGTACTGGTTTCTGTTCTCGTGATACGCGGCTCTTATTAAGTGTAGGTCAGAAGTGGTTATCTTTATTACCTATTTGGTTTGAAGTACCTTTATTAACTAGCAAAATGTAGGATATACTTTTGTAATTCTAAGTTATATTACAAAATCTAAATTTTATGAGTGTTTTTTTTTTTTTTTAATTTTTATTAGTTTTTAATCTTTTAAACTGTTTGGTAAATAAATAAAAAAAAAATATTGTGTATATTTGTTATTTTTCACGATCAAATTGCTGAACCGATTTGGATTATTGTTGGTATTTTGGTACTTATACTTTATATTAACATATTTTTAACTTATCTAATTTATATCCCGGATCATCACGGGATGCACCTAGATTTTTTGTGAACAATACAACATTGAACATCGTAAGAACTAACTTAACCTCGAGTGGTTCCCGATATACAACTATGTCGGAATATAGTGAAAGATTTTTAAATACTTGGTCTTTTAATTTAATAATTTTCCCATAAACCACTACAGACCGTGAGAATAACAAACAAAATTAATGAACAACAAGCCCATCATTTAGGCAGTAATAATAACCCTAACGGCCTCTAATAGAAAATAATTCATAAAACATGTGCCATTGTTATAAACGAGTGGACTGCAACAAAATATTAAAGTGTAATAAATAACGGCACACCCCTAATTTCAGCCGTCGCTGCGCGCACGCACGCTTAACTTGATTTTGTACCTCTGCCAACCCTACGCTTAAACTTTTCATTCATATTCATTGTCACCAAAACGTACGCAGTGCGGTATACAATTAATATGACCCCGCATGTGTCAGTAAAAAACACAAAGAGATATTCGAGATTATTACATCTTTCCGCGTTTAATTGTACACAATGGTTAAACAACAAAAGCCGATGCCTGCATTTGTAACAGTTGCACTCAAATTCATTTCAATAGTAGAATGCTAGAAAACATTCGTTGCGGCCACGATTTTCTATATCGAAATTTGAATGATAAAAGTTGGAAGAGTGAAGCCCGGCTTGCTCGAGCATGTGAATAAATGAAGATATATTAATCCAGTTGGGGTTAAATTGTTATTAAAACTATGATTAATGATTGGTGTTAATGGAGCCCAGATTAAGGAGCGGGCTACACGCAACTACGCTCCAAATTAACGTCGGTTAGTCCGTGACATAGTGTGGATTTATCTTCATCATGAGAACGTTAGTTTCGATCAAAATTATAAGTTTAGTTGGAGCGGCTGCCGTAATTGCTCAGCGAGGCTCAAAAAAAGTATGATGAGATAAATATTACCGCAGTCAGTGATGAGCACAGCATTAACTACAAATATTCCATACCTTAACACAAAAAAAGAAATGAAAATCTTTAATTATGAATGACATAACCAGAGTTATTGACGCACAAACAACCAAACGGTAGTAAAACACACTTCCAAATTACTACCAAGAAGGTAAAAGACGTAATTCCTTAAATCAACAATCTCTAGAGACCCAAAGACAAACCGAAAGCGATTGCTGCTGAGAAATTTATATGGATAGTAAACACCATAGTAGCTCACATCAAACTCGGTTTAAGTAAGTATGTTGTATCAAGTCATTATTGTTAGAATTTCATTTCACGTCCAAGTTTAACCGCCTGTGTGTGTATAAACAGAATTATCCGCTTTCATTGCCCGGGGTGGTTGGTTCCCTTCGATTTTCTCTGATAAACAAACTTACATCGGTGTAAGGTAAACATGATCGTAAATTTTACTACACCGAATCGCGGTTCCTAGAATCCTTCGAATCAAATTTCTCCACTTTCCCATCTTTGCGTCTTTCAATGTTAGACTCACTTTCATGAGAACGAATTGAACCGATGTATTTGAATAAAGTTATCACAGAGGGCTACAATTTCCTTTTTGTTTGAATGATACATGCAATCGACAACATTTTCAACTCAATTTGTGATCTTTTTTCAAAACAAGTATAAAAGTAGTAAGAAACGTATCTTCTTTTTCGTTTGAGTTTACTGGCCAAGCGAGTTATCTGGTCGCCCGAAGGCGACGACTTGGCTTGAAAAACGTTTATACTAAGAATAAACAGCTGGGACTTACATTTTAACGTGTCATCTGACTCTCGGTAGTAATGTAACTGTCAATATGTAAAGGACAGTCTTTTGCATGGTCACCCATCCAAACACTGTCCGCATCTACCGTTGCTTAGCCTGAATATGACGTATCATATCACCTTAGACAGCCGACATAGCGAAGCTAATCGTACATGCACTACTTATATATGTATGTATATTAACTTATTATTACCCATATCTGATCAAACCTATAAGTATTTTACGTTATTAGGTATAAATGGCTTTTATCTAATTTAAAATTTCCAATCAATAAATTTAACAACCGCCTGCAGCACTATTCTCCAAACCCTTTTATTGACAACCAGTATGGCACATTATCCGTTTTACAAATCGAATTGAATTAATTGAAAAAAAAAGCGCTGCACGAAGCGTGACGAATTGAATTGTGTTAAAAAATTAGCATAATCAATATAACCGAACTTATTGACGGTCCCCTACATAAGCACTGACTCTTATTCTGAATACCTATCAACTGTAACTATGAAGCACATTTCATTATTTTGTTCTCGGAAAGAAAAGAAACATATTCAAATCAAATCAAATCATATATTTCATGCAAAATAGGTACAATTGGTGTTATTAAATTAGGTTGGCCATCTATTTTGTTTACTTATGGCAATGGAACTTATACAAAAATGGTGGTTTGGTGGTACTTAGCACCATAAGAAGTGCCTGTTATACTGCCAGAAACCAGCCACATTTCAGTATAATAGATAAATAGATTATTCTTTAAATGTAACATTCATTAAATTTAAAAAAAAGAAATAGAAAGAGCTTACAAATTAGTGTGCCACAATTGGCGGCCTTATCGCTTAGAGCGATCTCTTCCAGGCAACCTTTGCATTGTATAATGCTGGTTGCGAGCAACTAGCGCTGGTCTTCCGTAGGGGCTTGTGGCCAAGTTCCACCAGCCCCTACGGCTGACCACTTTATGATTTGCATAGGACTGATGTGAATAGGATGTTAGAATAGTTACCTATTGCCGGCAGTGGAAAAAAATTGCTTGGCCACTTAGCTATACGAAGAAGAAGAAGAACGAGTAATCAAAAATATGAATAGGTACATTTGTAATAAAATCCAGGAAATTTCTACAAAACGTCGTATAGGAGTCGTTGTTTTTTATAAAGTCACTGCATAAATAAAAACAGCACGATACACGGTGCGTTGCGTAACTAATTTGGGAAGTTGCGTTCCAAAAACGCAGTTTATTGGCAAATTGAAAGGAAATTGATATTTTAAATTGTTTTATGCAAATTTTTATCATTATGCGATGTCGGCTAGCGTACAACATTATCATAATGTTATGTAGTGTTCATTGTTAATTTACACGTAATAAATATTACGGATAATTGTTTTTACAAATTATCATAAAATCTCAGAAATCATTTTTTTTAAGACAATGCGCGAGGTTTTCTCTTAATAAAACTATATCTAGCCTACTAAGCCAATAAACAGTATTACTTTAACATAACTACTAATTATGTAAAGCTTCAAGAAAGTGCCCATTAGCGTATTTCTTATTGTCTATGTTCATTTGAATGGTTTCGTCCTTTTTAGTCTTCTAGTGCCATGTGTATACATCGCATGGCGAAACGATTTATAATATTTTGGTCAAAGCATAAACCAACATTTTGGTCACAAACCCACTTGTTCATATTACTTGACAGTTCCCTATAAGTACAGAATTTATTGAGAAATAATAATTATTATATTCTAACGCTTGAAAACCCGGTAAATGATTTCAATCATACGAGTAGAACAATGGGCCTTTAATACTAATAGGTACAGATATATTCGTATATTACAAAGCAGCTGTGAACCTAACTACATTTATAGATTTAGAACTACAAATTGAATTCTGTAGGCATCATAAGACTGACAAGGTTATCCTTGTGAGTTTTGTAGATCAATTCAGCCGACACAATATCTAGGAGCCTCGTAACTAAGATAGACACATCCACCAACTGGCCTACATCATTGTCAAGTATTACAATACGGTCGGTACTTCGCTTCTAGCATTGTGTTTCAATTACTTCATAGGTGTGTAGTGAGCCGCTGGGGCGAATAGAGTTTGTGGTCTATAGACTAAGTGTCTGAGTACCGAGTACGAAGTTTCTCAAACGTAATGTATCGACAATACAGCGGCGTCATAATTCGAGAATCCTTTTTTTATAGAGTTTGCGATTTGCGATCTAAAGTAGAGCCCAGAAGAAACCGGTTCACTCGAGCCTTGAAAAGCACTAGATTATAGTATTCGGGGAACACACATTTGGAAAAGAGTTCCACACCTTCGCAGTTCAGACAATGAAGGTAGAGGCAAAAAAAATCTTGATGTGATTGGCTGTCGAAATCACATAGGTGCAGTCATCGACTACAAGTATATACTTGAGAGTAAATATTACTTCAATCCGTGAGTCTCTAGGCAGTTGATAGCAGGACACGTTACCACCCGAGTCAGTAACACTCTGGTCTAAGGTGGAACATGCCTAGGAATGGTATACTGTCTCTCAAGAGGGCGGCCGGTACACATTGTTAAGATCTTAGCGACAGATTTTTCAACTTGAACGTGGAAACAGATGAGATGCTGGTAGCTAGTAAAAGCCTTTCTTCAGTATTAACTAGAATAAATTAGTTATATTATCTTACAAATTATTAGATTTATAATTAAACGACTTGCCTAAATGTTAGAAGCATGGATGTATTTTTACATGTAGCATAAAAAAAACTAATCTGAGTACAACTTATAAGTACAGACTATGTTTGTTGGAAGTGAATTGCTTATTGCTTGCTTTAATATTGAGACATCGATTCACTGTCGAAGTTCCGAAGATTCACACAAAGCGTTTTGCTTCGACCTTCATTGTGAGGACTGCGAAGCTTTGGAACTCTCTTTCTGAGTTTTTTTTCCCGAGAAATACAATTTGAGGGTCTTCAAATCTAGAGTAAATAGGTTCCTTCTAGGCAAGCGTGAAATATCTTAGACCACAGTCAAGCTTCATCAGGCAAGCTGTGGTCAAACGTAAGCCTATTAATCAATAATAAAAAAAAACATTCTTAAAGCTATAAAGCTAGCAAGTGAAACCGCGGGTTAGCTAGACATAAATAAAGATATAGTCACATATATCTTGAGGACATTATAAATGATCGTGTCACCCGCCAAAATGAAGTAATAAGGCTAACACAGAACATTGTGAGGAATAAGAAAACTCAGACACCATACAATAAGAACAACAGAACAGCTCAGCACATCTTGTACCGGTCCCACAAATTCAAGTTAACTGACCTAATAAATTTCTCTTGCCATAACTAGCTATATTACTGAGTTATATCTTCGTCTGTGCGCGTTTCCATTGTAGAACTACAATTTATTGACTTTTCGAGTTAATGAGAATATGTGGAGGTTCGGTAAATTAATTTAGCGAACGGGAAATATTGACAGAAATACACATGGCTGGTGAATGGAATGGGTAAAGGTAGTAAATGGGTTTTATAGTGTGAACTATAAACTAAGATCTGAATTTAGTCCTGTGATCCAGACTACGCATGCTTCGCTTCGATCAATCAATTTAATGAACCTCTTGTTAATTATTCCATTTAAGTCAGTTTAAATAGTAGATATAATTTATTTATGGCCTTTGACTTGAGTAACGAGGCAAATAATGATTAAACTAACGATTCTCACTATCATTTAAAGAATTTATTGTCAGAAGGAAGAATAAAAAATCCATTTCAATTTAATGTATTTTTAACCGACTTCAAAAAGGAGGAGGTTATATATTCGACTGTTTGTATTTTTTGTTTGTCAATTTTCACATACGGCTGGTTAGTCTATACCAAGCCAGTTTGTATTATGGTTGCATACATACATAATTTATATCGATACATTTTTAACACCCAGACCGACAGCCAACAAAAATTAGTTCATCACAAAGATGTTGGCCGTGCCGGGAATCGAACCCGGGACCCTCTGATTAGCAGTCCAGCATAGTAACCATTACGCCAACGAGGTTGTAATTTGACTAAAGGATTTTTTTATTATTTACTTACAACATTTTATAAGCAGTTAATCATAGATAGTGACAGTTGTAAAAATGGAGACGCACCAAGCTTCTTCCCGTACCGCTTAGATGAAGATACATGTCTATGCTAAATCACACGTTGCATTATTCAAAACAACACAACCACAAGCAGTTTATTCTATTTCGGTATATATAAATAGTTTGAACGTTCTCACAAACTTTTCAGTGTAAAGTTTCACGTGGATGATATTTTCGTTACCTAACTGCCTGAAATAGGGCAGTTTCATATAGTGCAGAAATAAATGCCAGCGAGTTAAATATGATTAACCTATCTAATCCTAATCCTACTATTATAATAAATGCGAAAAATTGCTGTGTGGGGGTACGAGTAAATGTTTGTGTGTGGTTTTGTTACTCCTTCACGCAACGGTCATCCAAATTGCTCCAACGGCTGAACCGATAATGGTTTAAATCTTGGATGAAGGCATAGGCTACTTTTAATCCCGAATTAACTTCTTTTTTACCAAATTAACACGGGTAGCACCGCGGGGAGTAGCCAGTATATATAGTAATAAGCGTTACATGATGCTAATATTAAGTATTATTTAAGCAGACATCACAACAGGATTGAGTCAAAATGTGAAACAAAACAAATACGAGTATATTAAATCACATTTTTTCCTAAATCAATTCACTTTTGTATGGTATAACTAATAAATTTTATTTTAAAAATGTAATTCGTAAAGATTACACTAGATTTATTTGTTTTGAATAGGTGGGGCGTTAATAATAAAACCTGTATTATATAGTTAGCTAGATCATATGAATTAACTATTTTTCAAAACTAATTAAAAAGTGTACAATGTTTAAGTAACGTGTATAAATTAACCATTAGTGTTGTATACAAAAAAGTAAATTCACAATTTTATAACTATACGTACATTTATTTCGACCCCAAAATATCATATTATTCTATTCCATAAAAAAAGTTGACATTCTGAGTGTGAAACTGCCTTAACTCTCAACATACTTTAAGAAGAGCAACATTTCTGTCCGTCAAAAATCTAATTTCGTATTTTCGTTTTGAGTTGCACAGCGCACAGGAACGTGAGAGACGCTAAAATGAAAATAAAAATATGTAGATGAAAATAGAATCTAGTTCGAACAAATAACAATGACAATTTAGTTATTTGTTTATTTCTTAGTTCAGAATAGATTTTGCAATCATTTCTTCAAAATCTTACTTATAGTAGTTATAATCTTAAATGTCTGTTGGAAAAACCAGGTCAAGGAGGACCTACGCAAGCTTCTGGTCACGCAGTGGCAGGAGTCGGCAAAGGACCAAGAATTGTGGCGTCTCTTGGTATCGAAGGCCAGAGACCGATTCGGCTCGACGCGCCAATCCAATAAGTAAGCACATAATATGGCATAAGCAGCCCACTATACGATCCCGAAGCTGGAACTTGGCGCCTTTTCTCACAAAGAGAAATATATTGACCATAATCCACCACTGCGGGTTGGCAGATGACTCACGTTTTCGCATATTGTGGTCCTCAAACGTATTGGTTTCCTCACGATGTTTTCCTTCACCGCGCACGAGTGCAAATCCACAAAAACAAGTCATTGGTAAAGGGCTGGGATCGAATCAGGGGCCGCATGATCGAATAGCAGGCGTTTTGACCATCGAGCTACACTTGTAAGTACTTTATTTAGTAAGTAAGTAATCTAAAAATATTCAGCAGAAAAATAAAAAAATATAATAAAATTGTTTTAAAAAACAAACAACCGACTTTAAAAACACAACTAAAAAGGGAAAAATAATTTTAAGCCTAAATCAAATCAAGAATATATAAATAGAATAGGAGAGTTTATTTCATGTACTTATAAAAAACTATTTGCAATTTTTACTAATCCTGTATTCTTGGAGTCGGTGCCAGCAAAGAAAGACAATTGAAAATAGTTTTAATTTGTTCTTATTAGATGGCACCGACTTCAAGAATACAGGATTACTAAAAATTGTAAATAGTTTTTTATAAGTACATGAAATAAACTCTCCTATTCTATTTATATATTCTTGATTTGATTTAGGTTTAAAATTATTTTTCCCTTTTTAGTTGTGTTTTTGAAGTCGGTTGTTTGTTTTTTAAAACAATTTTATTTTTACATTTTTAGTGGTTGGTAATGATATTTTGTTTAAGTTTAGCTATGGAGAGCCGAATAAACTTCACGATGAAAAAATTTGGCGTGTGCCAGGCAGGCAACCAATTGGGAGCAAATCGAGCTGGATGCGAGCGAAGCGAGCTATACGCGAGCGAAGCGAGCGCGAAAATTTTCACCGTATTTGTTTGAACCGTTTGAGCATAAAGAAGTCCAAAGCAGCACAAATTACATAATGTTTGTTGTGTCAAAACGTACTAGAACCAAGTGCGAGCGAAAAGAGATGAATGCGAGCGAAGCGAGCTATGCGCGAGCGAAGCGAGCGCGAAAATTTTCACCGTATTTGTCCCAACCGTTAGAGCATAAAAAAGTCTAAAGCAGCACAAATTTCATAATGTTTGTTGTGTCAAAACGTACTAGTACCAATTGCGAGCAAAGCGAGCGCGAAAAATTTTCACCGTATTTGTTCGAACCGTTTGAACATAAAGAAGTCCAAAGCAGCACAAATTACATGATGTTTGTTGTGTCAAAACGTACTAGAACCAAGTGCGAGCGAAAAGAGGTGGATGCGAGCGAAGCGAGCTCGAAAATTTTCACCGTATTTGTTCCAACCGTTTGAGCATAAAGAAGTCCAAAGCAGCACAAATTACATAATGTTTGTTGTGTCAAAACTTACTAGAACCAAGTGCGAGTGAAAAGAGGTGGTCGCGAGCGAAGCGAGCTATGCGCGAGCGAAGCGAGCGCGAAATTTTTCACCGTATTTGTTCCAACCGTTTGAGCATAAAAAAGTCCAAAGCAGCACAAATTCTATAATGTTTGTTGTGTCAAAACGCACTAGAACTAATTGCGAGCGAAGCGAGCTGGTTGCGAGCGAAGCGAGCTATGCGCGAGCGAAGCGAGCGCGAAAATTTTCACCGTATTTGTTCGAACCTTTTGAAGTCCAAAGCAGCACAAATTATATAATATTTGGAGTGTCATAAGCCCAGAACATCCTGGGGGGAATTCGAACGAATCGGGATAACTCCTAGCGAAACGCGAGCGCGTAAATATTTTACTTATCCGTTCGAGGGTCTTGTCTATTAATATATCAAATTTTACAGTTCCTTCTTCCACTAAGTATGACCCAAGTGGCCAAGCTCTGGCGTCGAGAGTTTTTCAAGCCCCTGATTTAGTTTGAACCCTGCTTGTACTAAGAGTAGTGGTCCAGGCCCAACAAATTAACGTGTTATCCGAAGCACAGTAACGCCCAGATGAAAATATCACATTTTTTTTATGGAAGTCTTGTGCATGGTTAGCCATCCAAAGTCTGGCCGCATGGGCCGTTGCTTAGCCTCGATGTTCGCGTCAGATTACTTTTGTTAGCCAGGCTGCTAATTTTATGAGCGAAATCTGTATTGCCGTATGAGCGCGAAGAAGTAAAATAGGTTATCGAGTTATTTGGGCTTCCCACGGGAATAGCAATGACTTTTAAGATAAAAAGTAACCTTCGTGTTATACAAGGTCTAGTCTACCCCCTATATCAAATTTTAGCGAAATCAGTGTGTCATGTGTTATTTGGTGCATCCCACGGGAACAATAATTATTTTCGGGATAAAAAGTAGCCTATGTGTAAACACATAGTCTAACCTATCTTCATTCCAAATTTCATCAATGTCAGTACAACCGTTCGAGCGTGAAGAAGTTAAAAAGATTTATATGTTATTTGGTGCATCCCACGGGAATAGTATTTATTTTCGGGATAAAAAGTAGCGTATGTGTTAACACATAGTCTTACCTATTTTCTTCTCAAATTTCATGAATATCAGTACAGCCAAACGAGCGTGAATCTCTCTTCATGCGTAAAAATAACCTAACTTTTTAGGTTTTTCTTCGATTTCCCTAGGAGTCCATCATCAGAACCAGATTTGGTGACAATGGGACCAATTCAGAACCATACTCTTTCAATTAAAAAAAGAATTTTGAGAATCGATCCACAAATGGCTGAGAAATCGGTGAACATACATAAAAAAAAAAAATACATACACGTCGAATATATAACCTCCTCTTTTTTGAAGTCTGTTAAAAATAAAACATTATTTTACTGACTCAATCGATTAAAATAAACAATGTACCCATTCGCAAAAACACACCACATTCGTACACAGCAAAAACACAATCACAAAGTCCCTACGTGTCGTATTAATTCAAATAAATCTAAGCACCCCAATCATTAAACTTGTACATAAATAAATAAATACCGAACGTTATTCAATGAGGGATATAAAAAACTATTGGCTTTTTAGGTAGCTGGATGTGATAATATTTTCTATGATTTAATATTTATCATTTCATTTGCCAATTTCTTGTACATACTTTTTACTTGTAAATTTATTTATTTACAATGCAGTGAGGTAATGCCGCCAGCATTTAAGGCACCTTACCCGCGGACACTGACTTAGATTTAATCTACTATTTAGGTTTTTGTGTGTGTGTGTGTTTTTAATTATATAATTAGTTTTAAATTAATTCAAACATCTCATATCCATTAAGTTATATTATTTAGTTTTATTGTTTATGTAAAATTTAGGCAGTTGCTAAACAGCTTTAGTGCTATGCCACAAACTTTCATGTACTACCTATCCAGTGAAACACAGATCACTATTTTGCAAGCCGGCAGGTACTGTCACGCCCAACACTTCATGAGATCGTAAATACGGAATCGTAAAGCCGACCACCCGCCGCCGTATCACTAAAATTAAACATTTAATGAGCTAATGAATTACCTGCAGTTATGAAACGTTATAACCTCTACGCGAGTTACATACATTTTTATTATCACAGCCGTGAACGCTACAAAAGCTATTTATTTATTAGGACTGACAGCGAATTGTCCATAAATAGCGAAATAATATTTCCGAAACAAATTTTGCGAGCGAGCATACTCGCGTAAAATACGTGTACAGAGCGTACACAGAAAGTTGTTTGTGTGAGTTTAGAAACTTTTGATCCCTGACATAAATCTCCATCTGAAAATAGGGAGGGTCGTAACCGGCTTAAGCTTAACTGTGACTAGTGGGCCCGAACCTAAGTTTAAATATATTGTAATAATGATAAAATACACTAGTTAATTTAGACCTCTATTTATTTTGCAGTAAAGAGCTTTTTGTCATAACATCCCGCTGTTTGTTGTAGAAACGTGCCGGTTTCGCAAATATTTGTTTCATATTTCGGCTCTCTCTCTGCTGTTGTTTGGGTAAATAGATTTATGTTATTGGATCGCGTAATCTTATTTAGCTACTTAGCTAATCTGTTCGTAGCGCTAACTAGAGAATTGGACTAAAGATGTTATTTTATCATCACTTAGCGCTAAGCAGAAGAGTTAAGCTGCAAAATAATTATGTTTCCTCAAGAAAGGAAAGCAATTTTGAGAAGGATTTAAAACATAATAAGCTCAATAAAACTTGATCCAGGAAAAACTAGTTCTCCTTAATAATGTTAAAATACGAATTATTTTTTAAATTTCTAAAACCGTTTTATTTTTGCATTTTTTAGGAAACTAGCTGACCCAGCAAACGTTGTTTTGCCCTTAGTACATTTAACTTAGTATAATTGATCAGTTATCGAGCGGGATGAAAAAATATTAAATTTCTAACATGACCACAAAAAATAGGGGTCAGTGATAAAATAAAAAAATAGGTATGTATGAATTTTTAATGCCATATTATAAGAAATTAAAACTTAAAAATTTCGTAGCTGAAATTAAAAAAAAAGTAGGTAGCAGATTCTCATACCTACTGAATACGCATATAAAATTTGGTAAAGCCGTTTTGGAGGAGTACGGTAATTAACATTGTGCCATGGAAATTTTATATTTTAGAAAGAAAATTATTCTAAGTAAACCAACTTCTCTTCATTGCATTTCTTTGATTAGGTGCATGACTACATTTTGTCGAAAACAAAGACCAGTGTGAGTTAAATTAGGTAATACTTCCATCCTCTCATCCCTTTTCATTCTATCTACTTTCTATCGCTATCATACTTACTGGGAATCGAGAGGAATCGCTCCAGAAGACTGCCAATATTGCACAGAGCGTAGCAAAGAGGTCATAAATCAAACAATGTCAAAGTGATTTTGAAGCTAAATCCTTGCTTTAACTCTAGTATATTCTTCCTTAATCCTAGACAAAAAATAAAATAGATTTTTAGTTTGGCGTCTTTGAGTTAGTTTGAGGCGTGGCTTTTATATAACTTGTTTTTAGCTACAGGACTGGTATTTAGTTTTGCTATTGTATATGACTTGGTAGATAATATTTGGACGTTTGACTTTCAAACTTATAAAATCCATCGATTTAGTGTGATGTTAAATTGCGATAAAAGTATGCAGAGGTAAATTTGTAACCATATTCTGTTATTTAAGCGTTAAAGAAATTATGATGATTATTGCGCGCAAGTGTAGACTATGTTACATATTTTTATTAATAAAAAAAATATTTATTATATATTAAATTTTTAGAATACATCATGACGAATAAAGACACGCTATTGCATTCTATAGGTATAGCATAAAGTTTAATATCTGGAAAGAGAGCGGAAAACAAAATACTAAGCAAGAAATCAGGAGAAATGTAAGATTTAAATTTAACCTACTTGCCGATAGACTCTAGGATTGGGAAATCGTCTTTCGTATTATTACACTGGAATTCCTTTCGCTCCATTGGTAGATTCCAGCGCTCACGCTGATTCTCTTCGATGGAACTGGCATCGGTTTTCTGAAGTGTAAAATCGGGTTTACGCTTTCTTGATGACGATTCATAAAAGTTTGATTGCATTGTGAAACGCTTTTCTTGCTACATCTACTGTAAGAAAACTTGGCGAGTGCCTTAAATGATAGCATAAATGAAAGCCAGGGAAATGTTATTATCGATTCAATCATAAGAAATACTATGTATTATTTGTTCGTAGATTAAATTTAGGATCTATAACAATAAGAATAAGAATATGTTTATTGCATAACTGTGTTTAAAGACGAGATCTTTAAAAAAATGTAATTACTCGTAGGTAGCAACAGTCTTGTTCGTAAAGAACATACATCTAAACAATGTCATTAAAAATTATGTTCATATAAGTATTTTGTGTCACTATTTGTAAAATGTACAAACATACTCGTAATGATTTTGCTTACGCGATACTTTCTCTTCATCCCAATTATTCCAATATTGATTCTAAGTGAAAGTTTCAAAACAGCATTGAAACAATGACTTTGATAATAGTAAAGTGACAAATCATTTAATGCGGGTGTTAATTATCGACCATACCAAAATTAAAGTAGAATACTAGATTTAAAATATCTATTGTAGATACATTCTAGGCAAGCTTGCTATCGGGCTGTAGTCAAATGCGAACGTCAAACTAACACATTTTTTATGTAACTTTGAAGTTCGTTAAGTTTGCGTATGACTATAGCTTGCCGGATGGAAAGATACGCTGTAGATAAAAAAATAAATCTGGAATTGCACATACAATACATTATAAGTAATAGCTGTATTACAGTAGTCATTGACTTTTACGATGATAAGCGTTCACGCGAGTATTTATGAGCATACCAAATGTTTGCGGCTGTCGCAGTGCATTGAAAATTATGTCGATACTGTAAGTAATTTATTTATTTGACGAAAAATGTTTTTTTAAGTATTTTTTTTTTAATTTATCGTATTGTAAGTTAATTGTATGTATTCGTATTTACTACTTTTTATTATTTGGACTAACGAATTTCAGACCAACATTAATAAAACTTTGGGGTTTATTATTTTACTGGCTTTGTTTCGTTACTACGTTCAGAACATTTTTGTATCAATACCAAATTCTCAAGCTTAGCAAAAAAAAACTGGATATTTTCGCGGCTGGCAACAATGTTACTCCCTTGTGGTATATTATTGAACTTAATGGCATCATTTACCGTTTTCCGATCCTCTAGGGTACACTGTCCGTGTTGCGTAATGGACCTTTTAGGGTACCGTTTGAACTTAAACAGGATTGTGTTTTGGATTGATTTTAAAGGAGACCTTACGCTTATATAAAATAATGTAAAAATAGCTAGAAAAGCGGAGCGTTGGTCGTCCAATATCGGCCAACGACATACGTGTCTGTAATCTGAATCGGCATGTTTTGAGACACATCAGTGCAATACAATTATGATAAATAAAATAAATCAATGGATAGAACAGAACAGGTAGACGGCTCTTACAATCGACAAAATTAAAGCAAACTTGTACCATATACGATTTAAATCAAATAAAAGGATGAACTGAACCCTCAAGTCTGTTAAAAGGAGTATTCAATAAATACCAAATTCGTTTTTCTCGGTCATTTGACTAATATTGATGTGGTGAGGATGACTGATCATTCACAAAACACTCTTAACAACTGGACGTGGTGCATCCATTGTTGCCAGCCACAAAAATGCTTTCTATGTTTCAATCACAGGCAAATTATTATTTATTGACATGACATTAGTTTTGGATGGTGAACACCCTACGTTTTTATACGCCATATATTTTTGGATATTGAGTTTGTAAGCATAGATAGCAGATACATTACGATGGCATATTATATACCTTTATGAGTAAAGTGAGTGCAGGTTCATTTCAGTTGAAAAGTAAAAAACTAACTTGAAATATCCTTGCATACCATATTAAAGTTTCAGTTAAACTTAGAAATATTTTGACATTATCTATGTTTTAAGAGTTTAATATTATTGTTTTAAGATTGTTAAAAAAACAAACGAACTGTTGAAATAATACGTCAGAATCAATTTACATCCTTGACGAAAGATGCTTAAAAAATATGACTTAAAATCGTACAAAATATGACTTCATATATAAGGTTCTCAGAAAATTTTAGTTTTGATAATTAATATCCAAATATAGCAAAATAAAATCGCCATTTGACAACAAAAAACACCATTGTGAATATGACGTCACTTTTATGAAATCTCATACAGTACACAGTTGATAAAAACAAAAAAACATTTTTATAAGTCATTATTCCTATTAAGTCAATTTAAGAGTGAAAAAATAAATAGCACTTAATTAATTTGGAAACCTTCAATAAATTTTCACTTATACAAAACTCTGTAATTAACGGCAGGAGCACTCTTTGTATTATTTTATTAATTTCACATGTAAATTGGATATTGTCACGTGGTGGTATATTACTTTAATTGTTTACATGAACAAAGAACATGCTCACCGGACTGGAACTGTAATGCGGGAAAACTTTAATAATATATACTAATGAAATAGGGTAAGGGTACGTTTAAAATTAGCTAATTTCCGATACATGGACTGCCAGGCCTGTGTCACTCCGCGTGTAGGTGTTAAAAACATACCTACGGGCGGCGGCCACTGCGCAAAGGGCCAATCTATGTGGCTCTTTCAATACCACAGAATAATAACTAGTACTACGTATAACCATGTACAACGTATTATGAACCGTAGCATAGTGAATTAAGGCCCATATTCCTTTGAAAATAAATTGGTAGGTAACGAAATCATCACGTACTCGACTGGACCGCGAGCTAAATTAAATCATATTGTTTATCAGATTGAGTTCATATTTCTTTGAAAACCATTGAGAAGTGAAGCTTCTGTACGAAGTACAAGTTATTATTCTGTGGTACTGCTTATTATCAAGTACAAAATTAAAGTATTGTATTACATATAATTCGAAAACAGTTAAGTGCTAAGTTTCATAAATATACACACAAAGTATAGTACATCATATTTAGCCAAAAAAAAGCCTTGAGACCATTTTATAGCGGTGGCTCAGTAATCTTGAATTTGAATTTTATCATAGTGCTGTTATTCGACTAGTCAAGCCCTTTCGTTTGATATTCATATAGAGCGAGTTGTGAATAAACAAATTTATAGACAAATAAATCATTCAGTCATTCATTCATTCAAAATACTAAATCCACAATTTTGTTCATCAAACATAACTTTTTATAAGGAAACTCTCAACTATCACAACTTTCATACAGTGCTACAATTCCATAGACACACACGCACACAAATACGTCAAATTTATAACACCTCGCCGTTTTTTCAACGTAGGAAAAAAACAACCTTTCTAAAAATGATAGTTTTACCTTTCACACGTCCACACATTTTCTTAACAAAATCTTTCCAAAAAGCAACCGTAAAGTAGCAAACCACAAACATCTTAAGAAACCCAGCAGCGGCTCTGTTAAATTTGCGTCTACAAGCGAAACGCGTAACCTCAGTGTGAGTCCGCCAAATTCGTATTTAAATTCACGATCGGATAACAGATAAGCAAAATCATGAGTTTGCTCGGAAGGGTTATAGCATGCCGCGTGAAGCCGCATAATTCCCTCTCCGGGGGGTAGCCATGACTCGCTACTATTGTGCAGTTTCAACCTGAGAATTGACGGAAATCGAACGAAAGCGATAAGTTAGTAGATAGCTACTATATAGTTTTTACAATTGAAAGAGAGAAGAAAGAAAGACAGAAAGAAAGAATAATTTATTTTGTGACACGAACAATTAATACACAAGAAACATAAAAGAAAAAGACAACATTCACGTGGCACAAAAGGAGAAACAGTGGTCGACAGAGGCTTAGCCATTAAGTTGATACAAAAAAGAAAGATAAGGTAGAAGAAAAAGGACTTTTACTGCGACTTGTTTCTAAGCATTTTTTTTATCCTTGATAGGTTAGCGTTTGACTACAGCTAGCCTGATGTTAAGCTGCACTGTAGTCTACGGTGTGGCACGCTTACCTAGAAGATACCTATAAGATATTATATCATAATCTGTGAAAACTGTGTTTTGGATATCGTAAAACCTGTCCAGAAAAATATATCATAAATAATTAATAAAAATAAAAAATGTATTAACTTTTACTTTTATATGTAACTGAAAAATATTTTTTGATGTAACAGAAACGAAATAAGAAAATGGCGACCATTCCCAATCGTTTTGCGAAAAATAATGAGTCTAGACCACTAAATAAGTACCATTCATTCCAATCTATTCCGTGTTCTCTCCCACGAGACACCGTAATGGTGGTACCAAGGAAGTTGGTATACTTCGTTATTGCCTAGTCCCTTTTGCATGGTCCACAAAGTGCACAATCACACCAAGTGTCACTGTATCTTGAACTTGAATGGAAAAGCTCTTTACTGTCTCTGCAAGGTTTCTTTAAAATGGTCGCAAACGAAACCTTTATCGGGAAGTTGTGAATTTGCTTAAAGTGTTTCAACGTGTGCAGGATGTCTGGAGTGGAAGAAGGTATTAGACTTCTTTTGGCTACATACGAATGAGCTTTACAGGAAAATAGTGACTGTAGTTGCAATAGAAATGTATGTCACTTACTTTTATGGAACACTTGTATACTTAGAAACGTTTACATATTTTATACTATTGTAGCATTAGTATATATTATGCACTCCAGTTTATAGGTAAACACGCTGGACCGTAGCCGATATCAATGTGTTATAAATACATTTTATGCTTTTTTTGACAAAGGGGAAATCTTCTACAATCCTACGAGACCATGGAGCGTAGCTACGTTATATGGGATTTGTACCCACAAAAACCCCAGTGACCTGCTTCCGTGCTTAACGGAGGATTCCGGATTCTTGTCAAGCGCATATTTACGAGTATATTATAAGGTAAAAAAGCAACGTGTATTTATTATGTAGGTACTTCTAAAAATTGTCGCCAAACCTATCCTACTGTTATTATAAATGAAAGTTTGTGTGTAAGTATGTTTGTTACTTCATCACGCTCAAACGTCTGAACCAATTTCGATGAAATTTTGTATGGAGATACGTCCCTGGATTAACAAATAGGCTACTTTTTGCCGACTTGTTTTACTCGGGTCGCAGCTAGTCCGCAATATACATAAATTAAAAATCCTTAAGTATTTCAAAATGTAATCTAAAATTTTAGCAATTCATTTGGAGCTGTCAGGTTTTTCCTTCTTTATCCGTAACCCCACATTAATTTAGGTATACTAATCCACTGCTCTGTGGGGTGTCGTATTTGAAAGGGGTGGAAAAAGGAAAGGGTGATTAAAGATAAACAGCTACGTGAGATAGTGATTGCTGGTGGTGTAATTTACATTCGTAATATTTGATTTGAGAGTTAAGTAGCTAAACTGCAATGTTTGTAAACTTTAGAAGAAAATTTATAGGTATATTTTATTTAAAGCGTTGTGTTTAGGTAGGCTGGTCTAAATTAGCTTTTTATTTTTTTATGAAAATAAAATGTAATAGCTTTTACGCTTACGCTGAACAACAACCAACTTGATGTTAAGTAATATTGCGATCTAGGATGGAGTGCGCTTGCCTAGTAGAAAACTGTTCAGTCTCGCCTTGAGCACAGTAAGGTTCTATGTTCAGTGGGAACAGATATTCCAGAAAGGAGCTCCACAGATTGGTTCGCACCATATAATGTGAAAGCGAAGCGCTTAGTACGGATTTTTGAAACTCCAACTGTGTATCTATACCAGTCTGCCAATAAATATGGTAGATAAATTACTGTACCTAGGTAAAAACTTTTTTATGCCGATTTCATAAAAAAAACTATATTTTTAATTGATAAAAATAAAAAATATTAATTTATAATTTTGATTTACTAGAATAAAAGCATACTTCATTAAATTGTTTCTTCTACATTTTCCGTCCAAGTTTTTTTTTCAATTTGCTTCCATGATGATGGTTTAAACAGTCCATTTATGAACCAGTACTATGACAATCACACGTTGGTTACGGCAGCAGGCGCTTTTGTTCTATTCCGGTCGGCTTTCATAGTGCGAATCGATTCGAAAGCCTATTGTTTTCGCACTTATTAAATTGAATGAATTACGATTTGTATAGGTCTGTATTTACCTGAACCTAAATACTCTGCTACGTTAGTATAGTCTACGACTGCTTTGTCTGGAATGGTTTGTTTTATAGTACAAGCAGCTCTTGTGTGGTGGGCTAACAAAGCTACAGCGAATATGTTTTTAACCGACTTCAAAAAGGAGGAGGTTATATATTCGACGTGTATGTATTTTTTTTTTTTTATGTATGTTCACCGATTTCTCAGCCATTTGTGGATCGATTCTCAAAATTATTTTTTTAATTGAAAGAGTATGGTTCTGAATTGGTCCCATTGTCACCAAAACTGGTTCTGATGATGGACTCCTAGGGAAATCGAAGAAAAACCTAAAAAGTTAGGTTATTTTTACGCATGAAGAGAGATTCTAGCTCGTTTGGCTGTACTGATATGCATGAAATTTGAGAAGAAAATAGGTAAGACTATGTGTTAACACATACGCTACTTTTTATCCCGAAAATAAATACTATTCCCGTGGGATGCACCAAATAACATATAAATCTTTTTAACTTCTTCACGCTCGAACGGTTGTACTGACATTGATGAAATTTGGAATGAAGATAGGTTAGACTATGTGTTTACACATAGGCTACTTTTTATCCCGAAAATAATTATTGTTCCCGTGGGATGCACCAAATAACACATGACACACTGATTTCGCTAAAATTTGATATAGGGGGTAGACTAGACCTTGTATAACACGAAGGTTACTTTTTATCTTAAAAGTCAAATTATTCAAATTGCTATTCCCGTGGGAAGCCCAAATAACTGGATAACCTATTTTACTTCTTCGCGCTCATACGGCAATACAGATTTCGCTCATAAAATTAGCAGCCTGGCTAACAAAAGTAATCTGACGCGAACATCGAGGCTAAGCAACGACCCATGCGGCCAGTCTTTAGATGGGTAACCATGCACAAGACTTCCATAAAAAAATATGATATTTTCATCTGGGCGTTACTGTGCTTCGGATAACACGTTAATTTGTTGGGCCTGGACCACTACTCTTAGTACAAGCAGGGGTCAAACTAAATCAGGGGCTTGAAAAACTCTCGACGCCAGAGCTTGGCCACTTGGGTCATACTTAGTGGAAGAAGGAACTGTAAAATTTGATATATTAATAGACAAGACCTTCGAACGGATAAGGAAAATATTTACGCGCTCGCTTCGCTAGGAGTTATCCCGCTTCGTTCGAATTTCCCCCAGGATGTTCTGGGCTTATGACACTCCAAATATTATATAATTTGTGCTGCTTTGAACTTCTTTATGCTCAAACGGTTCAAACAAATACGGTGAAAATTTTCGCGCTCGCTTCGCTCGCGCATAGCTCGCTTCGCTCGCGCATGGCTCGCTTCGCTCGCATCCAGCTCGCTTCGCTCGCAATTGGTTCTTGTACGTTTTGACACAACAAACATTATGTAATTTGTGCTGCTTTGGACTTCTTTATGCTCAAACGGTTGGAACAAATACGGTGAAAATTTTCGCGCTCGCTTCGCTCGCATCCACCTCTTTTCGCTTGCACTTGGTTCTAATAAGTTTTAACACAACAAACATTATGTAATTTGTGCTGCTTTGGACTTCTTTATGTTCAAACGGTTCGAACAAATACGGTGAAAATTTTCGCGCTCGCTTCGCTCGCGCACAGCTCGCTTCGCTCGCATCCACCTCTTTTCGCTCGCACTTGGTTCTAGTAAGCTTTGACACAACAAACATTATGTAATTGGTGCTGCTTTGGACTTCTTTATGCTCAAACGGTTGGAACAAATACGGTGAAAATTTTCGCGCTCGCTTCGCTCGCATCCACCTCTTTTCGCTTGCACTTGGTTCTAATAAGTTTTAACACAACAAACATTATGTAATTTGTGCTGCTTTGGACTTCTTTATGTTCAAACGGTTCGAACAAATACGGTGAAAATTTTCGCGCTCGCTTCGCTCGCGCACAGCTCGCTTCGCTCGCATCCACCTCTTTTCGCTCGCACTTGGTTCTAGTAAGCTTTGACACAACAAACATTATGTAATTGGTGCTGCTTTGGACTTCTTTATGCTCAAACGGTTGGAACAAATACGGTGAAAATTTTCGCGCTCGCTTCGCTCGCATCCAGCTCGATTTGCTCCCAATTGGTTGCCTGCCTGACACACGCCAAATTTTTTCATCGTGAAGTTTATTTGGCTCCCCATAGCTAAAACTTAAACAAAATATCATTACCAACCACTAAAAATGTAAAAATAAAATTGTTTTAAAAAACAAACAACCGACTTCAAAAACACAACTAAAAAGGGAAAAATAATTTTAAGCCTAAATCAAATCAAGTATATATAAATAGAATAGGAGAGTTTATTTCATGTACTTATAAAAAACTATTTGCAATTTTTAGTAATCCTGTATTCTTGAAGTCGGTGCCATCTAACAAGAACAAATTAATGTTTGTTAAAAAAAACTATTTTCAATTGTCTTTCTTTGCTGGCACCGACTCCAAGAATACAGGATTAGTAAAAATTGCAAATAGTTTTTTATAAGTACATGAAATAAACTCTCCTATTCTATTTATATATACTTGATTTGATTTAGGCTTAAAATTATTTTTCCCTTTTTAGTTGTGTTTTTGAAGTCGGTTGTTTGTTTTTTAAAACAATTTTATTGTATGCGTAATTACTCATATTTTGCCATTCCTATTTCAAAACAAAACATTTCATTTTGAATTCTTGAACGAATTTAATGAGCAAAAGCACAATTAAGAACTTAATGCTTTGCAGACAGTTGTTGTTGTAAGGTATATAATTCACAAATTTGCTAAAAACAAGGAAAGAGAGAGAGTAAATAGGCAAATAAATTATGAAAAAAGACGTAATAAATCAGTTACCTACGTAAAAGACAAAGATAAATATTTTCATAAATATTTCTTTGTGTACATTTCATCAAGTCTCGTCGATTCCTCCTGGGAATGGGCCTATGAATATTTTTATATGTATGTACGAATTTGTGTCAACCAACGAAGAATACGGAGACATTTTATATTCCTTCCATGCATAATTCTTATTTAAGAACTTATGTCTTTGGCAGCAAAGGTTAAATTGCCATAACAGTTGCCTCTGCTATTGCCTCTAATATTGTTGCTGCATTATTTTTGTAAAGAAGTAGGATTATTCGGGTGTTTCTTCCCTCTGAGGTTTGTCTTTTGTTCTTGTTAGAGAGGATTTATTTGGGCATTAGGATAGGATGGTTGTTTTAAGCAAAGATTTTGGTTCCATTTTATTTGGTTTGTTTTTTTACTTCTATCAACCGGTATAAATTTATGAACAGGGTCTAAGGGTACTAAAATTTAAGTAGGTTCTTTGGTTTTGAACGAAATTTGTTTCTTTTGCTCTCGCATTTTGTAGCCAATGTTATATTGTATTGTTAGGGCTCATCATTTAGTATAGTTAATTGAAATCATAGAACTTTATTAACCTTATGACATTTTTACTAGGTTCTTCAGATTTACGTAAAATATTATACTCATGAATTATTATTAACATGAATAATTAAGAATTAATTAATTAGTCAAACAATGTCCTAATAATAATTATCGTGAAAAATAGCAAAAAAATAACACTTAATGTATATCACTTTATTTTTAGTACCTGGATGACCATGGTTTGATGATGTTTTTTTTATATGACATTTTCTAAAAATGATTCCTAGCTAGATCGATTTATCGCCCCCGAAACCTCCTTCGCTTCAATAAATATTTTTTCAGTGGCAATAACTCTTTAACGAAAGTTCTCATTTAAAAAATATTTCCCACAAGGAAGTATTGAAATTTTCTTTTAAATATGTATAATTATGGTAGATCCGTCAAACTTTGAAGCAGTTTGCTAAACATACATACTCGTATCTTGTTGTGGATCCCTTGCTTTTGCATTGTAAGTTAGTCTATTGAATGATATAAAAGAATTAGATAGATAGATATATAGAAAATTCTTTATTGGACACATTAAATTAAAAAAAAAAAGAGCTTACAAATTAGTGTGCCACAATTGGCGGCCTTATCGCTTAAAGCGATCTCTTCCAGACAACCTTTGGATGGAGAGGAGTTTATAAACAACTGAACAAGGACGAATTGTTAATTTATAAGAATTTAAATTGTGAACGACACACATTCTATGGCAGTTCAGGCGCTGCTCAAATATGTATGGCGTGGCTAAACTTGGTGCAGTACATTTTCTTATTACCTGTATGATGGTCACACATTCGTTCCGGTTTCAGGTTAACTTGTTAGCGGGCAGTATGCGGATATCACTGCAGCGCGGTTACCGTCGTGACTGATTCAGTGATGATCGCGAGGCTTGAGTTATCCGAAGGTCTATGTACTTAGATAGTGTAAAGTTTACTAACGAGTATGTAACTTCTAATGCGTCTTAGGGCCATGGATAAAATTTTGAATTAACAGTGTTATCTGTATCTATACCAATATTACTTATAAGCAGGAAAAGTTTGATTATTTGTTAGACGCGAATAGGCTCCAAAGCTACTGGACCGATTTGAAAATATTTTACACCGTTGGTAGCTATAGCATATTTTAGACTTTATTTTGTTTCTCTTTACAACTTGGACTACTATTATTTTATAGCCCGTGCGAAGCTGGGACTGGCTGCTAGTAAGTAATATACAATTAAAATTAACAAAAAAAAAACTAAAAAAATACTTAAAGAATATCTAAAACCTACTGAGAATATAGGATGCGATCGAACCCATGGTCTGGGAGACGTAAGGCGTCTGCACGCTCGAATGAGCTGTCATATCTCCAGAATCGCGTAATTCTATTTTATTAATATGTAAATTATAAGGCCTGCAATTAGTATATATAACAAAGTTAATTTTATTTTAAAACTGTGTCCAAAATAGCCCCAATAAACTATGTTGGTTTACAAAAAGCGAAAGTACGATATTAAAAACCCATTTGCAATAATATTACGTAGATACTAACAATATAATATCTGTTACAGAATAGCTATTATTCGTAACAAGTTTGGAAGTAATTTAAATATACGAGAGATGTCCGGTCGAGTAATGTAGTAAAAAATGATTTTTTGATTGAACCTGCTCTAATGGGCGTCATAAGGAGATTGGATCGTCAAAGAGCTGATAAAACATTTTTAATGTAATTTTATATACTAAATTAAAAAAAAAAGAATGCTCAACTTTATTATCTATGAATATTATGGATATATAACTGCTGAAACATACTATATTTTAAAAAGAATAATGCTCAAATTTATTGTCTATGAATATTATGGATATATCACTGCTGAAACTGTAAGTCACCTCATAATATTAAAAATAACTAAATTGCAATTTTAATCAACACAAACGTTCACTTGAATATTGTTATCTATACACTTACTATCCAATACATATATTTTTGTATACATCCAATTATGATTACCACTATCAACTATCAGTCATTTTAATAAAGCAAACAAAAACCACAATGGGTATAATGGTAACACTATTGGACCACATTTGGAGTTTCATAATTTATATTATCTGTTACCAGCTCTGTTAAAAGCCAGAGAAAAATCTAGTATTTCTCTGGCTAACAGATTAGAACTAGGTAGTCTTTAAATCAGCTTAGGCCGGCCTATTTAGCCTGATAGCGATAATCAACCTAGGGTTTTCCTCAGACTAAGAGAAACTAGTTCAATGTTATCCAGCTTTGGTAATTGTAAAGCTCCGAGAATAAACTGTTCTGAACTGACTCAGAAAAACTAATCTATCATTATCAGAGAAAAAAAATCTCGTAAACTTTAGTAAAGTTTACGATAAACATTTTTTGACGACCTCGCTGGCGTAAAGGTTAGCATGACGGACTGCCAATCTTTGTGCTTAACTAAATTTGTTAGCGGTGTCTGGGTATTAAATATGTATGTATCTATGTAAAATACATATGTATATATGTATATGTAGTATATCAGTTGAGTTAACTACCATAATACGAACCAAATATGGTCCAGTATGGGGCTAACCAGCCGTGTGTGAAATGTGTAAAAAAAGGTATTATCAGCTCTATGAATTCATTTCTCACGATGACGACGTCAGGTCATCACGACTCCAATTGGGACGTCCCACTGGCGGATGCCTGCACATGTTATTGACCTTACCCTATTGTTAGCCATATGGCAAACGGAATTACCTCGTGCCTTAGCAAATTAGCAAAAATTTCCCTTGTAAAATTGTAAATTTGTTGTTAAGGTTAAAAGTTAACGAGTTATGCTCTTTTATTTGACGCTTGTGGTGATGAGAAGTTTTTGATATTATTATGATTTATTTGGAGATCGAATACTTGAGTTTGATAGAGTATTTTATACAAGAAAAAGAGTTGAACTAAACATGTTTTCGTATCTTAAGTGCTCTGAAAGTATGTAAGTACAATGTAAACTTCATGTGACGTCACTCGATTTAACGACAAACTCTCTAGAGCGTCGAAATCAATTGGCTTTAGTTGGGTTTGCTTGTATTCCATACAATGATACATATCCTCCATTTAACGACTACTCTCTATAACGTCATAAAATTCACAGTCCCTTCAGTGTCGCTATATAGAGTTAACACTGTTAGTAGATTCAAATATATTTTCGAATTTTTGCGCAATTCATATTATAAAGGATGTAATAATAAAATAAAAAGTATTGTTTAATATATATACCACAAAATTTAAAAAAAAAAAGTAAAAATTTTATTTTAAAAAACAAATAAAATTTATTGTTTCTATTAACTACTAACACTCCACCTTCGTTTCCTTACAAAAACACTTAAAAAGGTAAGTATCTAATACTGAGAAGAGTTTTTAAACTAGTTTTATAGATTTCTTTATCCGACATACATAGTGTCAGTGTAAGAGACGAGCATAATATTATATTTCCGGTAGTTAGCCGACGAAGACGTTGCTAGCCAAATGGCCATCCGCGACATATGCTCCTAATAATAATGACACGGAATTATGGTCAAACAACGGTCACCAATTACCGGCCATAGACGAGGGTAGACGTGATAAAAACAGATCTTCTAACACGTAATTACGTAATTGCGCGCCCCTGCCGCCTCGGGTCCGACGCCGCACGAATGTGCCGCGTCCAAAAGTAAGATTGCTTTACTTCTGTTGGAGAAGTGTGGATTAGACAGCTCAACGAAGATGATTTCGCCGCAGGCGGCTAGACCACGGTCAGACTCAGGAAGAAATAAATAAAATGCTGCCTGAAGATTAATAAAATTGTAAAAATTGCGACCACGAGTAATATACATAAATTATAATACTAGCTGCACCCCGCGGTGTTACTCGTGTTAATTCGGGATATAAAGTAGCTTACGTGTTAATCCAAGGTCTAACCTATCTTCATAGAAAATCTCATCGAAATCGGTTCAGCTGATTGAGCGTGAAGGAGTAACATAGTTTTTGAAGATATTTGCGTATCCCACGGGAACCGCAATAGTTTTCGGGATAAAAAGTAGCCTATGTGTTAATCCAAATTTCATCAAAATCGGTTCTGCCATTTGAGCGTGAAGAGATAACACACACACACACACACTTTCGCATTTATTGTATTAGTAGGATTAGTAAGATATGGGTATATTACATACCATTTTGACCAGCAGGGCGCTATGCGAGTTAGTGACAGTCAGCCTGAGGTGGAGCATGTCTAATCTGGAATAACTAGCTCTCAAGGAGTCTGCCGGAACACTGTTTGGTGCTAGGTGACTGATATACTTGTTGCTAGTCACGCGAACAATAGAAAATACCCTAACATGCACTGGTTTCTTTACGATGATAACCTTCTCAAACCCACGATGTTCGGGACGTAAGGCGGCCGCAAAGTCTGACAAATTAAAACAAAAGAACTACATAGCTTTAAAAACAGACTATATGAGTCCGCCGCCTCATATAATTTATCTATATGAACCCAAGTTATGTTCTGTATATTTATTATGAGAGAATCTTTTTCTCTTAAAATGATTATTACTTAAACATTAAACCGCCTAAAACCAGCCAGATTCAGTAACATTCGTTCAAAAATCAGAACAGAAATCGCCAAAATTGCATATCCACAATGTACTAGCAGCGCGTGAACAGACAAAACAAGAAAGGGCCCCAAAACAGGTTTAATAAAAATGTGGAAGTAAAATATTTTTCTGTACCGGAATCGTTAGCGCCGTTGCGGTTTGATGTTCCGTCTGAGGAATCCTTTTAATTTGAAGCCTGCGCAGGAGTTAACAACCTGCCTAATTATAGCTTAGATCAAGAACAAACAAGGTCCGATGGCTTGTTATAGGTAGACTGTTATGGAACAGGGATGCCAGTACGCTTTATCGATAGATATTTTTTTAAATAGGAACACTAAACTATGTTTGACAATAAATTGAAATGTCAATGTCAAAATCTTTTGTATTTACTATTGTTATTTTATTAATGATATAAAATCTTGAATTTACAGTTTTTTTGCTGTAACTCGTTAACAGTAAAACAAATGAAAAAATAGGTAAAATACAACCACTCTAAGAATATTTATACTTATTTCGTTACCAATCAGACTTATCAATATGAAAAAAAATAAATGGTTGACAATAAACTTGTGTGTTTTAAAATCCATTACATCAGTTAATTAAATCATATTATTAGTTAGCTGATACAATTTGTGTTTTAATTTCAAACGAAAACGTAAGATTGAACTTTAAATTTATGGATATTGAAAATAAAGTGTAACATCACTAGTTCGTTAGGTAGGTAGATCCACAATATTTTTCTGACGCCATACCATATGTTGTAAATTGGAAGATTTTGCGTTATTATCTTGGTGTAGCTATTAAATTTTGAATTTGGTGAGATGATTCTTATTGAAAAGATTTATGATCGATTCAAATCATTTTTATGTGAAATTTATTTCATATTTTGATTTCTTGACGCTTTCAAATATTATAAACACGATGTTTTTCTCATTTTGCTATAAAAAATATAATTGGCTGGCCATAAAATAGTTTTTTATTTTCAATTAAAAGGGGCTTGGTTAATTTGTATTCCATGCAATACCGTCATAGATGAGTGTTTTTACGCGTTTTATATTAGCTTCACCGTATGTTTGTTTGTATGTTTGTAACCGACTTCTTTAGGCGCGATTTTAACCCACTTTAAACGGCCAGATTTCGTTGAAACTTTGTAGATTTATTGAGGACCGATGACAATACACTAATTTGATAAAATTATTACATTTTTTTATATTTTTGTTTGTATGTTTGTTTGTAACCGACTTCATTGGGCGCGATTTTGACCCACTTAAAACGGCCAGATAAGCGTGTTTTTTAGTTTTTTTAAACTACTATTATTTTATTTACTTACAAAACCTATTTTTGTTACTCTTTACAGCTATTGGACTAGAAGGGCGCGTTACCACACAAGTTAGTGATACTCCGGCCTAAGGTGGAGCATGCCTAGTCTGGAGAAACTAGCTCTCAAGGAGGCTGCCAGAACACACAGATTTTTCAATTTGAGGTTGGTTGCTAGCCAGGCAAGCACTAGAAAATGCCGTAACACCATGCAATTTAGTGATAAAATATATAAAAAAAACTTTACTTTGACCATTTTCCGCCTAGCTTATACCACAGCTGAATATAGGCCTCTTTTTGCATGTACAGACTGCGTTTATCTCTTGCACGCCTCATGCAGAACCTATAACGTCGTTATTCCTTGCATGTTACAGATTCTAAACGTATCGATAATCGATAATATTAAAACTTTCCTAACAAACTTAAAAAACTTACTCATAACAAAAAGTTATTATAAAATAGAAGACTTTTTAACTGACGGAACACTTAAAAAATCTAATGAATTAACAAGGTTGCTCATCTCCAGTAAATAATTGCAATGCCTTATGGGTAATTATGTAACTGTAAAGTGACATAGTATTGCAAAAAATGGTTTGACTTTGACTTTAAAAAGACAAAGATTTAATTTTGATATCTAGATATGTGTACCTTTACGATCTCTTCGGTGTACTCAAGAGAGTTCGCATCCTTAGTGCTTAAACATAATCCGAATACAAAGTGCAAACACAAATTTGCACGTATCTGCACAAGTTCACAATAAACACCATCCGTGTTCCAGAAACTCGTTAGAAATTAATGCACAGACGCACCACAATGCTGTTGTAATAAACCGAGCTCCATCAAAGATTTGGAATTAATTACCAAGTTTGCGACTAAAATTACCCGCTCGTCGGTCTATTGACGATAGTCGGCTACAAGATCCATCCTTGTGTTATGCATATTAATGAACCTGCATGTTATTACTACGATATGATCCGGCCACTGCACGTTCTTCCTTAGCTAACTAATCTAAGCATAAGGTTGAGTACAAAACTTGATACTGCCGAGTGGAATATCAAAGACTATTCACACAATTTTGCTTAAGGGGAGTCGAACTGGGATGGTAGATAATAACAAATTAAACCATTTTAGCTATTTTAAGTTGACTACTTAATCGCCTGTAAATATGGTTTATTTGTTGTAGTAATCAATTGCTAGTAAATATGGTTTATTTATTGTATTTTTTCATCAGTAAGTATGTCATATTTAAAGAAGAATTTGGGTTTTTTTATTTTGCAGTCTAGTAGATATTAATATCATGGTTCAACCAATAATAATAGTATCATACTTTTATTTATATCTGATAACGTTATTAAAAAGTAACTAGAAGTTAATTATAAAAGCTAAAAAGCTTTAGTATATAAAATATTTTTAGTAAATTAAATCTCTTTATTTAAATCTAATTTATTCAATATAAGTTTGGTAAGCTAAAAATAGTTCGTTTAATGATTTTCACGCCGACACGGCTTGATCCACAATCATACAAATATTAAAATAACATTCCTTATGTGAGAAAAAATATAAATGTAAAGAAAATATTTACTGCATATCATGATAATTTATGTATAAGAAAAAAGCATTTTAATTTCAAAACAAAAATACTGCATAATTAAATTCACTAGTAAAATTACAATTTAAAGCTTTTATGAAAGTGCTTCAGAAAGTTTCATAAAACGAAGCTCAAACCAGGTATTCAAGAGTAATTTTAATTAGTAGATCTTATCTTGCCAAGAAATATTCGCCTTGAATCGCAAATTAGAATACATTTCGGGTTTATTTACTGTAACGAAATTTTCACGAACATTAATTAGGCTATTTAAGTTTTGATGTCTGCAGACGACCGACCAAATAATAAGTTAACAAACTAACTTTTAATTATCTTTCTTGGCACTTTTGAATGTTCAAAGTTAGTATACTCATTAGTAAAATCAAAATTAAAATTCCCTCATATTTTAAGCTTAAAATGGAATACATACATAGGTATTGCAATATGTGTACCATCTATAACTGAAAATATACATATTACATTAAAATATTATAGGCCACCGTCTACCATAATTCAAAGTTTTCTGGGATTTAAAATAACAATTATGATAATTATCACGCCGTCAAAACTTCTTTGGATTTGGTCTTAACTAATAATTAAGTCCGTAAAAACGTTATCTACAAGAACCAGTAAAGTTCAAATAAGAATAGAGAAACTCTTAATTTTCAATCTTCATTCAAGTTGGAAAGGTTTTTTAGTCAAACTAGTTTTTATGTTATAAATGTTAGAGCGCTTTTTCGATTGTAACAATTTGTGTTTCTGAGCAATGATGTATCTAGTACAGCCACTTCAAACTAGATAAAGTATCAAATTCTCACAAGACAGTATCAAAATGAAGAAGCAGAGATAGGTTTCTTTTTTCAAATCAAATTAATTATAATTGTAAGTAATTACTGGCTGATTTAATGAATAAACAAAACACAGTAGTTGATGGAGAAAGAGACGAATAGCTTGAAATGTAAGGTGTGGAAGCAAGATGTAAAAAGATAACGCCTACGTTTCTTTGAATGTGAGATTCTGTGCGAGATAAAAATCGTCGGTCTTATTCGTCGGATTTTTTTTTAATTACCGAGGGGTCTCCTACATGTGAACTGACAGCGGCCATTGTGTGAAATAAATACGACATACGAACTGAACAAGACTTGGACATTGAGACGGACATGGTGCAAGGCAGAGCTTACTATTGTTCGCAATATAAATAGGCGCGGTGTCAAAAGTTTTCAAACCACCCGAGGGTTTCTGACTTGCTTTAACAACTGCTTGTACCAAGACTACTTTCGATTTAATGTTTCATCTACACCACGCTAGCGCCCAGATGAAAATACCACTTTAGGAATTAGACTTATGCATGATCCCCAAATGAAAGACTGTTCGCATCAATCGTTGTTTAGATTTGGTAATCACGATAGATCACTTTGGATAGACAAGTTACAGGCGCTACAATTATTGTGTGAGTTAAAACTTAGTAATGAGAAACCTGATAAATTAAATATTACAAATAATACCCACAACTTAACGTTACTAAGACCATAAACAATATCGGATTACAAACTTTTCTTATGATCTATACAAACGATTACTCTGTAGCTTTTAATAAGGCTACAGAACAGATAAATAAGAGACATTAAAATGCTAAATGCTAGCCATAAAAAGCAACGCAGTGTAAAACTTGACTCAAACAACCACAGACTTTATTAATAGGTAATTCATTTAAACAGCTGCTACAAACGCTATCATTAGAAAACTTTATCAAGCGATGGTAATTTGTCTTCTCTTTTGCAATTCAATAGTTCTAAGTGGTCGTTGTTCCTTGTGTAATAATTTGCATGAATTATTGAAGGCTAACGCCTTATAATCAGCTTTTTGATTCCTAGTTATGGGAGCAATCGAATGATTAGACATGCTAATAATTTTGGGTTGTTTTGCCGTATACTAAATTGTAGGGTTAAAGGCTTACCTTTGGGAACCGTTTAAACGTATTTAGAAAACTACCAACTAATAGTAGGTACCAACAGGCAGGTGTATAAACTCTTTCATGGGAGCAATATATTCGAAAAAAACTACGGTTTCAAAGCTATTGATGTAAAAATCACAATAGAGAGGATATGTGACAGACCAGAGGACTATGCACAAAAGTTTTTGAGTGTACTTTAACCAAAATTTGTTTGCAGTTTAAATAAATTTTAGTGTCTCTCATTAAGGAGGAAATAGAGTTGAAAATTCAAAGAACTCTCTAGCCTTTGAACGCATGGTTTGATATGGTTGAAATGACATGTTCAAAAATGTCTCCGAGATAGATTTTAACGACAATGTACAATAATTGGTGGGTTGGGTACCTGGTCGCGATGGTTTTGTTGTTAACAATGCTTTTTGATATCACAAAGAAGCATACGGAACAAGAATATCGAAGTAATTTGCTCATTGAATTAATTGTAATGAATACCGTTGGTTTAATATTTGATTGCGTAAGAGAGAATATTCAAAGGTATATTGTTCAAATTAATGGTACAATAAAATATCCAGATGAAAGTAAAAAACCGTATAAAAATAAGTTTTTTTTGATGATAGACTTACGTTTGATCTCAGCTTGTCTGATAATAAGCTTGACTGTGGTCTAAGATGCCTAGAAGGAACCTATTTATTCTAGATATGAAGACCCCCAAATTGTCAGTAATAACCCTCAATAATAATAGAAAATAGTTGGCTTTATCTCTTAAACTAATAAGAATTGTAAGTAGTACCTACTAAAAAAAACAATAAATAATTATGTAAAAGTGCTAATGTTTACCGGTGTTTAAGCCGTGGTGAAAATAATGTGAAAAGAAACCAAAATCATATTTGGAAATGATTACTTGATATTATTATGCTTCTGCAGGTCCTATGCATGACTTTGTATACCTATCTCTGGAATTTCCCAAGTACTAGCAAAGCTTTAAGTTACGTCGAAAATCGTAGACCGCAACATCTGGTGTGTCCTCTACCAGAATTTCCGTAGATTGCATTTTGTCTACTTTCGTTTAATAAATTCGCTTCATATTAAAATCAACTGTATTGCCAGCTCTTAAGAATAGTTTTGGCTTGGTCTTTTTCTTAAACAGACGTTGGCGTTACGACCTTCTGTTGGTAACCGTATATCCAATCTGTTGTTTCGTCTGGTTTAGTAGTAGTATGAGGCTATTTGGACCAGGCACGGATTGTGGAATAAGTGACGCAAAGTCGATTACTACAGGGACAATTTTCCGAAAATAATAGAATAAAATTAGAACACATCACATTATGGTACATCAAGCGTCGTGTAAACCTTTATGGTTTTCACGTGATGTAATAATAATAATCACTTCATGTAATAATTTAAAATATGATTGGTACGTCTAGTTTCATGATAAAGCATTTTTTTTCCTATAATTTTACTCAGTCAGAGTCAATCAATTTGATTTCCTTAGCTTCATAAAATCGGGTATATTGAGTAAGCTTTTTTCTTTAAGAGCCTATCCTTTGGGACGTGTGGTAGCCGTACACCTGACTGAGTTGTCATAGCTGTAAAATAATAATATTGATTACTTGAGGAGCACTATTTTTTTTATATCCAATCGCAACATAGATTAACATAGCTAACGAACTTTCTAGACGGTCCATGTCTTCACCCACAGATTTCTCCTTAAACAAACACATACGTATCGAGACAATAGTTCAATACGCCCATCAATTTTACATCGCATATGATATCTATCTCTACCACTGGTACTATAAATCAACTGATATACCGTATGCGATTGTTCTGATTCGTTATTGTCTCTACTCGATATCTGGCTCTATTTACACTAGAACGGTAGGCGTGGACGTCTCTAAGGCTTCATTACACTATTACATATTCTGTGGTCGTACTTACTGACTACTTGTAAACGGATAGGCAAAGTATTTGGATGGTGCTCACTTCTTTTCAGTAGAATCCGATGTAGCTAATTAGCTAGTTCTAATGTACTAACTACGAGTTGTCGTGCGAGAAGACATACACATTTAATACTGACACATTGAAACCGAAACAAACAGTTGTTTTGGTTGTTGTAATTCAATTATGCCAATTTGGCACAACCATAGGCCATGTTTTTTCTGACGTAAGATTACATAATTTTATATTTTTTCTATTGTACTTGTAAAATACAAACTCCTTAAGGATCTCCTTTATTTTTTAAGCTCTTCTACGTTTCTAGGTAACTGTTTGTACGTAAGCTTGATTTAGACAAGGTAATTAATTAAAATACATGTTCCATCTTTCATACCTTATTCAAAAAGCTAAAATTTGTGTTTTATTGTAAAGATGAATCATTTCGAAATGGAGTAGGTACACAAAGAGACTTCACAGACAACCAAATCTCGGCTACTCTCACACAGTCCAAAATACTTCAAACATCTACCAAAGACTCCACTTTCTTGGTCCTAAGCAAACATGTTACAGACGCTGTAATTGCTTACTTTGTTTACAGTCTTTTATTGTGTATTGTAGTTCAAATATTATCTTTGGATGCATCAGTTGTCTTACCTACAGCTGCGATGGATATACGAACCGAATTTTCGGAAGTTAATTTGCCGTTGATTTTTATTATATTGTGTTTGCGAAGGATCAGTCGCAAACATAATCATCCTGGTTTAGGGTTCATAGAAAAACTTGGCAAATTATATAAAAAATATAAGTAAGGTTGAGAGTTACGAGATATTTTATAATGATTTGTATAACTGACGACTTCTTTGGCGTAATGGTTACCATTCCGGACTGCTAACCAGAGGGTCCCGGGTTCAATTCCTGGCACGGCCAATATCTTTGTATGAGAGGTTTGGGTGTTAAATATGTGTTGATAGAAAGTATTTGTGTATGTACATTATATGTACTCGTAGTATATCAGTTGTGTTAGCAACCATAATACAAACTAGAAATGGTCTAGTATGGGGCTCTACTCAGCTATAAAATTTGTCCTAATATTAAAACATATATATTATGTAATAAATTCTGAACTAAAATAGTTTCACCTACATACTCGTAGATAAATCTAAAAAAAAGTGATCGGATGGAAGCAAAAACTTTTCGAAAGACAAAAGAAAATAAACGAGCCAAACGACAACTAGATTGCAAAGATAACAATCTCTAAGCAGGTGAAGACAAAAGACGTCAGACCAAGTTATGTTCCCGTTTCGTGAATTTATAGTTTCTTGACTCCAGACACCATAAAACCGATTTCTACCCGCCCCTAGTTACACCCATCAACAAACTACTGAGTAGCCGCTACAAAAAGTACGAAAAAAATGGCGGCGAGTAACCTAATATGAATGAACGGCACCTACCTCGGTTATCTAAAGTTACAGCACTACAAAGACGCTACCGTGAAATCTGAGAATCCATAGGAAACGCGACAGTCAACAGACTGGGACACTAAAAAAAACACTTTTTCAATCGAGCGAAAAGGAAACTCAATATGCCATTGCAACGCGGATTAAATTTTGCACAATCTTGAGCCACAATCGACAGATGGTGCCAGAAATTTAGCTAACCATTTATGTGATGAGATTTCTTAGAAAGCTTTGAACTTGCACAATTCTGACTGAAATAATGAAGGATCAAGCTGGAGTGAAATTATAGCAGATAAAACTTTAGGTAAGAACAATATTAATCAAAGTTTTCAAGAAATACGAAGAAATTACAATTATTTAGGTTGTATCCTTACATATTTTAGGTTGCTTCTGTTAGCAATTTACTTCTAAAAGTATTTGATGGTTCGATTTGAGTAGTACCCTATGTATATATGTATCTATTCAATTATTATTCTTATATTTTAACATAAATCTGGAATTTTATGGCTATTTAAAATAGCGTTATCTGGATAAACATACAATCTAAATATAGATAACAATGGTATAATAACAAGAAAATTGGTCTATAAAATTTCCATTACCCCAAAGAGCATCGTATGGTTCAGTGTTTATCTTAGACGTCGAGGATGCCAGTTTTATGATCGCCATAACATCAGTTTCATATAAAATCACGATGTCAAACATCCATACGGAAACAGGGAGTAAAAATTACCATACAACAATAACAAAATAAGAGTGATTCAGGAAAGTCATTCCAAAATGTACTCGTATAATAACAATAAAACTTCGAAGCATTTGACGTTTACAAAAACGTCTCAGAATATACGAGCATAAGTTGTCAAAAAGAAAGTAGGTGCCCATATCGAAGACAAATAAGTTTGTCTTGTCCTTAGAGGCACGTAGTAAATAGTGTTCATTGAAGAACAAAACCTTGGCTCACTTTGTCCAGTAATTTGAGAAGTCGCCGAACCACTAAGGGGAAAACATCGACCGAGTAAATAAAGCGAGGAACACGGTATGGCAAACAATCAACCAGTCTTTGCAGACGTGTAATCGGATACAAAATGGTCCTTCCTACCACTCAAGTCTGCGGCGACTCAACAAACAGTAGCTTCTCTGAAAGAAATTATACGGAATTACAACTTTTCTCTCCGCACAGAGATATAAGCGAATGTGAAGTCAGAACAACAGGAATTTCTTTAGTTTCTGTTTTTAAAATACAATATCGACTTATGTTTGAATTTCGTATGAGCTTTTGAAAATTAAAAAAAATACAAGTTATTTTACAAAATTTTAACACACTGCGTTCATGGTAAAGCAGTGGTAACGAGTAAGTTTAAAGGAAAAAATGTATCCATTGCAAGTACTAGAAGCTAAACGACTTTAGATACTTTTCAAATAAGAAATATCAGAGCAATTTAGTCTGTAGTCAGAGATCGTCGTCGGTTTCCTTTATTATTTTTCTCTCGTAAGCTTTTTACTGCAAACGTTCTCTTTGCGACGACATTGAATATCCTTTGTCTTGAATATAAGAACGATTTTTACTGAAACTTGAGGAATTTTTCAAATACATATACCTAAATGATTCAGCAGTATAAAAGTTTCTACACTTCGTATCTATCTTTGGTTGGCGCTGAATATGCAATTTTATGGTTATTCGTCTGAATGGTTCGATTTGTAGCGTAATCTGCGATGATGGATGGCCAATCTGACTCGAGAGATGCCGAGTGAGTGACTCTTCAAAAGGATGCCAATTTGCTGGGACAAGACATTTCTGTGATTCGATAAAATGTTGCTAAACCTCGTTTGGCAGATAAATCTACTCTCAAATACACCATACGTGAATCTAAGTTATGTCAATGTACTCATACCTGAAACTTACAATCTATTTAAACATTTTTTAACACGTGGACGATAAAGAGCCAGAAGTTTCTCACGAAACGTTTTTGTAATAAACTAAAAAGGTTACTCCTTTTGTTAAATAAAAATACCAGTAGACTTTGGTGACATATCAGAGATCTTATCCGCACTAAACCTTTGCACAATACCCGTTAATAATGGTCCTACAAAAAATGATCGGTATCAAAAAGCACCAGTAAATGGGGACAAAAATATCCACAATGCACACATTCAGTCCCAAATGGTGATAAAAAACTAAAATTTGTTTACATGTGTGCGTGCCACCAAAGGGTTTGGACCTATAGATCTTTTAGATTGAATGTGATTCGTAAAAAACGAGCGTACAACAAAGAAGGTATTTATTTAAAATGTTTAATAACAGAGTGGTCGTAAAACTAGCTCTATTTTTCTTTTGCGTTGTCAATCTGATCTCTAGATGTGATATCGTCCTCGTCTCGGCCACTCTCGTTAATGGGGTACCTATGAGTTGAGCCCGCATTGTATGTACATAGGAGATTTCTATGCCAAGGACCCTACGTGACAAAACTTTGTCCCTCCCTACATTCAAATATCTGAAGGAGCAATTGAAATCGGAGATGTTAAAGAGATTTAGACCGGGGGTCTTTTTCGAGCGTTCGTTTTGTTTTGTACGCGTTTCAAAGCGGGGCTTCTTTTGAATCTCGTTCAACCATCGAACTGGAAGTGGGGGGACGTTTATTAGGATTCCCTATGGCCTACCAATCGGCCGATGCGACATCGTAATCTAATAGCTTATTAATGAAGGGGAAGTTTTTTGGCCCCTAGTTTCTATCGTAGTCAAGTATTTTAAAATAATAGATTGCGTCCTGCTCGTTTTATTTATTATCGGCCCGTTGAACGGTATCGCTGTCTTATTCCTGCGTGCGTCGCAAAGTGGGAAGGTGGTCGATAGCTCCTCCCACTAAATTTATAATACAATAAATGAGCGAAGCCGCGGCGCGGAACCGGCCGCGTGGATAACACGTAATGTGAGGTTATTGCGTAAAAACAAACGGCAAAAAGCCGTCAGTGAGAGAGATATACTGTTTCGCTTAGCGGACCTTTATGATCCAAGCTGGAGCGAATATACGAGTGGTAGATTCACGCTATGGATTACATGTGCAATAAAGAGGATAATTTAAAATTACGTTCGCCACAATCTTGCTATTAACCATAACCTGGCGAAACATACGAGTTACAGGATAGCTAACATCGTTAGATATTGCGTACATTACGATACGGGTATGAAACATTATTCTTGATAAGCTGGAAAATAAGGGAGCTAGAAAATATTTTTGCTCTAGTAAAGAACTCGCTGTTCATAATTTCTTATCTGTCTTAGTTTTTATTTATTAAAAATATAAGCTACTTTGTCTGGTCTGGCTTATTTAATTAAATTTAGCAATGCGTGCACCAACTTATAATGTGTGTGTCAAACATATTTTTAGCTAAAGAGATCTATCTTCTTTTGGCAGAAAGCTAATGATGCTTTCTCTTGTCCTGGGACTAAAACTAATCGCATTAAGAGCGCTTGAACTTCAATTTACGAAAGGAAATGATTCGATTTTTCTATCTTAACCGTGAAATTATGACATGATCTTGTGTTGTTTTCTATTTTTAATCGATTAGCTGTTAATAACCGTTTAATAGACCACCCTTTCTTTAACTAGGACGAATTTAAAGATAACTTAGTGAACCTACCATTTTCTTTAAAACTTTAAGTGCCAGGTCATATCGGAATAGCACTGGCAGGCAGCGGCGCGCAAGCGCTTTTAATATAAAAAAATTGAACTTAGGACATTAAAATACTATTAACAGCACGTACAACCGAGCTAGCTTGGCCTTGGCGAAACTGGCAAGCACACAGCCTAGCATACAGCTACATGATCTACTAAAACTCTTCAAATGATACTGCTGTTATCTATAATCTATATAACACTAATACTCGTATTATCTATACTGTAGATCTTCATCTTTGCCATTGCCATATAAGATGACTCTTGAAATTTCGAATATTTTATTAATGTTTTAAAATTTCTTTATAGACCTTTTTATAATAATGAATTATAATGAATTGTAACTATCTTTTTAACTGATTGCAGGTAGGCATTTGACCAATAGTTAGCGACAGGTGGAGCATGCTTATACTGGAATGACTGGTTCTCTTTGAGGCTGCTGGAATACACAGTTAAGTGTTTTTCGACCGATTTTTTAACTTTAGAGATCTAGAAAATCTAATCTTTTTAAGTCAGACCGATAGCCAACAAATTTAATTCAGCATGACGATGTTGGCCGTGCTGGGAATCGAACCTGGGTTTTGTTTGGCAGTCCGGTATGGTAACCATTGCGCCAACGAGGTCGTCAAATATAATAGAATAATGTTCCAAAAACCTTGCGTGTACAACATAAAGATTAAGAAATTGTAACGTATGAATAAGTTACCATACTATTACAGTCGTTTACCCATTTTCTCCCAACCGCCTAATCCTTAATGGAGTTGTCATGTTATGATAATGAGATACGAAGCGATAACGTCATGGATCATAATAATGGTTAAAGAAATACCACCTAAGCACAATTCCAGTAAACCTTTGTCTTTGATTAATGTGAAATAGATAAAGTAGTAAAATCTAAGGGAAAGATGTAGAACAAAAAAAAAAGATATAAAACTAAGTCGAGACAATTTTAGAATTAATTTACTAAACATGCTATTGTTTATGAACAAAAACAGTAATCATGATGTTTATGATCCCAACTTTGTATGAAGCAAAAACTATCAAATTTTAGATACAGTAGAAACTCCATTAACCGAACTAATTGTTGTTGCTAGGCATTCAGGTAATCGTGAATCCGGATAATCGAAAGTATGCGGTTTTTTTTTCGATTAGAAGCCGAGCTAGCGGAATGATACCAGTTCCACCCGACACGTTCATTACGATCATCATGCTTGCAATGAATACGACTTTGGATAATTGGTCTGTAGTCCGGATAATCGCGAATCCGTATAACTGAGAGCCGGATAATCGATTTTCTATTGTATATTCTGGTATTGCTAGTTTGAGTTAGATTCAGGGTAGAAACTATTAAGTACAAATACAAATCATTTATTGATAATACTAAAGTTATAAGTCATCACCATCACCATAATCAGCCTATATCTACCCAATGCTGTCTATAAGCCTCAGTCAGTTTGTACGATTTTGTGCTTCACCATGAAAAAAAAAGAAATACTGAGGTTTATACTATTTTACAGAAATGTAACTTCAGCTATTAAGTTTACAAAACCATTCTAATTATCTCCATCACTAATTTCTAAGAACAGTCTACACTTCGCTTCTTTATCATTGAATATGGTGTTAGTGACCTGAAACGTTTTGATGTTATCAAATGAACTATGGGCCATAAATGGGTCAGTTTTATTGTTTTTGGGGCTATAATGACGCTTTGACTATCGTGTGTAAAGATAAAAAAATATATTAATTACTATACAGCGTAAAGTCAACTACAGTACAGAAAATTAACTAATAAAAAGTTAACTAGTAAACTATAGTATGATAACAGGTTAACAATACTAGGCAGCCGTAACATATCGCTAGGTACTTAGTGATAGATTTTGATTTGGGAACTAAAATAAAAGAAAATCAGGCTGAAAAATAATTTCATGGGCCTATATCTCTCTCCTTGTGAGAGAAGGACCCAAGTCTCAGCAGTGGGAAATAAAATAAAAGTAAAATGAGCTGAAATACAATCTCATGCCTCGTCTCTAAGTTCTTTCTTGGAATTGGTTGCCTGGAAGAGATCGCTTTTAGTAATAAGGTCGCTAGTTAAGGCACTAGCTTTTAATTACTTTCAATTTCTTTTATCCGTGCCGTTATGTGCTATAATAAATTATTATTATTAATGTTTTCTTTAATTTATTTTTTTGAGTGTTTTAATAAATTGTTTATCCATCTATTTATCTCACACTCGACAGTATCATATTTAATAATGAATGACCTTATTCTTTTTCGGAGACCTCTGTCGAAATCATTAGAGTCATAAATTGTTCTCTATAACAAGAAAGTAAGCTCAAGAATGCATTATGATGTAAATAGATGAAACTCCGTGAACTTATCCGTTTCAAAAACAGTCACGTACATCTGTCCATACATATAACGGAATAATTTAGTAAAAACTTGAACAGAAACAATGTACCTGCTTTAGTATGCTCTAAGTGCTAACGTTGTACTCTTTGACAAATATACCAGCATTGTTGAATCGCTAAAGGAAGAGGAAAGACAAAAGACTCACTTTGCGTGTAAAAGGGCAGAGCTTCCTGTGAAATAACAACTAACCACAAAATGTTGGTGGAATTTCATGTGCTAGATTCAGATTGAAGAAGAAAATTATTACGTTTGACATTTTTTTTCGGTTAAACGTTCCTTTGTGTGTATATCAAATGTATAGAGCATATTTGATTTTTGTTTGCTATAGTAAGTCTTGATACAAAGATGTTATTAATTTTATGGTTGTTATCACATCATGCCTGTACATTTCGGTTGTTCTACGTCATGGTTTTAGAACCACGGTTCTGTTCTAAACTAATGCTAAACTCCTAACCTTAGTAGTTTAGCATGAGTTTAGAACAGAACTTGTGCATGATATAGAATAGTTCTATGTCATGTTCAAGTTCTTAACCCATGATATACTATGATGATAGACTTAGTCTTGCGTGAGAACACCAATCCTGAATCCTTATTATTGATTTTTACAACCAATAGCATAAGCAAGTATCAACAAGCAAATCTTAATATATATAAATCTCGTGTCACAATGTTTGTCCTCAATGGACTCCTAAATCACTTAACCGATTATAATCAAATTGGCACACCATGTGCAGATCGATCCAACTTGAGAGATAGGATAGTTCAAATCTCAAACTATAGTCGCAATTTTAATTTATTGCTAATTATTGTCTGTTATTATTTGACAGTCACAATAATCTGTTAACTCCAAATGACCTTAAAAACTTTTCTAACCTTATTTATACCTTTCGACTGGGTTGAGTAGGTAATCAATAGATGGCGCTGCTATGGTAAATCTACGAACGTGTCATATAAGCTAGGTACACTATCTATTTTTCATACCCCTAAGTGAGGCAAAACAACGTTTGCCGGGTCAGCTAGTTGCTTACTAAAAGTATGTAAGTATGGATTGAATATTATTTTACTGAACGTAGCTTAGTGATAGTTGCTTGACTTTGGCTTTAACATAGAAGGTAGGTACTGTAGGATGTGACATAAGCTCGCTCATTCATACCTACACGTGCCACATCGCAAGATAAATTGCCGCTCCACACAAATAACTTCTAACAAAAACTCTCGTATACCGGACTATCTATACTCATCTCGAACTTCAAAGCTATTTATTATGTTTAGTTCGCTTCGATCCATTGACTTTTGTGGCTATCCGCAGCATCTTTTGTCATCGAGTCGAGAGCAAGCGGCCGTGTAATATGAATTAATAAGCACGAATAATGATTATTATACGTTTTATTTGTCGCAAGATTCCAAGACGGTTTTGAATGTATTGTGTGGTAGACGCAAGCTGGAACTTTGTACGTCCGGAACGAATTTTGGAGTCGCGTGTTCAAGATTTAGATGTAATAATAGATAGATAGCAATTGGTACTCTTAAAAGTCATAAGTGGGTTCAGAAAAAAACATATTTCGTCACCGTTAGATTATATCGATTAAGGAAACAATGAAGAAATATAATGATTACCAAATTATAAGTAGCCTAAGAGTTAAATTGTTGGACAATACATCACGTGATTCATGGACGACTTTATCACGTATGTTACTGAATTACGTTGGCAAAGTTATAAAACTAAGTGTGCTAAGAGAAACGATAGATTTAATTACTGAGATTTCCAGTCCTTATTATTTAGTATGTAGTAAACCCCCACACCACATAAAACAATGTAACGCGACCAATATGGTGACAAGTTTTTTAATTTTCTTTTTAAATTATGTCGTTGTCTTTCAAAATTTATTGGAAGATTAGTAAGTAGTAATAAAAAAACTAATTTAGAAGTAGCTTAGCGTCACATGTGTTGAAAGACAGAAATAAGTTGATGTGTTTTTATGACAAAGATGTCAGTGTTGGATAGGGAGGTCTGAAAAAACAAAAATTGTTTTCTTGTATAATATGTAAACTTTGTGGTTTATCCACACTTAATAACATTGTTATTATAAATAAAAACCTTAATCGGTTTTTAAATTTAATTTGTTTTATATTTTTTAACATAATCCATCATCTTATTTTATAAGACTGGAATAAAACATATTTGCTTCTAGAACGTGCCAAATCAGCAATCTTATCCAACTAAAATTCAATTGCATTCAATTCTCAAAGCAAATGTTACCAATTCAAGCTTTAAACAGCTAAGAACGTTTTAGATATATGCGCAATCAAACTATTCTCAAAGTGAACCAAACCCAGGTGCCTCTCTATCAAGCAGTCAATTAGCTTAATAAGAGCACAGAGGAATCAAACAAATTTGCTAACTAGTGGCTGTGGTTTTGTCGCGTTAATTATTTGCTGTGATACCTACTTAGTAGTGCTTCTACAGTTTAGTTGCGGTAATGTTGAGAAAATGGTCAAACGGGGCTTGCAACAATTTTCCCAATATGTCGTCTCAAATCACATTTACCTATATGTCGTAAATTACATATGAATTAAATATTTTTAGTGCACGTCAGAAATCATCAGTTGAAAAAAATCCTACTTATTTGTATCTGTACACAAAATGTATAGACATAAAATTGTTAAAATTATAATATACTCGTAGATTTCTATGTTTTGACTTCACCCAATAAAGTAGAAAACAATTATTGAAATAAAAATGCAAATCAAAGCTTATTTACCGATAATGACTTCCGAAACAACGATTTCGTTGTAAATATCAGTAGTTTATTGGTAAACAGTAATCAAACTAGCCTGAGAAGATTGCAATAAAACTAACTGGGATTTAATTAAAAAACATAATCATCAGAACACGATGTTAACCGATTGTAATTTACGATGCCGCTAAAACAGAGACGGCTAATAACTCAAATCGTTTCTAATAAGAAAATTATGTAAAATGGCCCTATTATAATTAATAATTCAGGTTAAAATGAGAAACACATTAAAACAAGACATTAACGGGCGAAGACGCGGTATTTTTCTTAGAGATATTAAATGAGCCCTGACATAAAACTTCTGTGCTTGATGCACGAAACGTTTACCACAAGTTTTAAAATAAGTTATCGATATAAAAATATAATTTAGTGTTTAAACGTATTTAAAATATAAAATGACGTTAGTTAGGTATGCGTTCATGATTCCTGTGAATCTATATTCATATGTGTCACAGAAAAGTATTAACAGTAACAATATTGTAAAAACAACACTTAAAAATATAATTTATCATAACGAACATAGTATAACCTCAAAAACAATGTTCCAACACTACTGTAGACAAAATAATGTAGATGACGTGAAAGTTGTAATCAAATTAAGCATGCCCATAAAGACAAACTTAATTTATAGAAAAGATTATGTTCGGGAAGCATAAGCAACTGTGTTACAATAAAATCAAACAACTTGACAAGATAACTGGCTACGATTGTAAGCAATAAAAAGACTGGTAATAAAATAAATAAAGGTTTTAATAGTGTAAGTGGACGTGACGTGAGATTAATTAGCTTTTTAATTTATGATAAGTATATTCAATATTATTATTTTAAAAATATGTTAGAGAGTTACGGCAAAGAACTCAAACTCAGTACGTAATATAACGAAATGGAAGTGACAAAAACAAAGCAAAATAATAAGCAATGTTGTGTCCCTTTGCTGTATAAATCAAATTCCCATAATGCGAGGTAATAACTCAAAAAATTACTCTTTAATTTCATGCTCGAGGCGTAATAAAAACTCGGATCGTAAAAGGCTCCTGATGCCGCCATCTTGAATCAGCAGCGGCGGTTGCGCGCGCGCATTTTGCTCGACTCCAGGTGTTTCTGACAAAACAATCGACTCTCAAGCGAGAAAGGGGAGGAGGGCCCATTCATAAAACTTTTACGAAATCCACCAAAAATAAAAGTGAGAATGCACAAAAAGTCGAAAGCTTATTTTGATACCCGACAATATTTTATTATATTAACTATACTACTAAGGGATGTGATGAATGGGAGTGTTATAAAATTATGAAAATTGGTCTTATTGTATGGCTGTTTCTATAGAGAGAAACTATTATTAACACTAGCTATTTATGAAATATCTTAGTTTTTACGTTGGAAATTATGAAATTAGCCATGAACTCGTAAACACGCTGGCGTTTTATTTTGTAAACTATTTAATTAATCATATTTTAAGCAAATACTAAAAAGATTTTGAGCTACGATATTGACGTCAAACAAAGTAATTACTTCAGAAATACACAACAGAATGTCCACGCTCAAAATATCTGAGTACAATGGACAAAACCAACCGTACTATCGGTGCACCTATCACAATACACCAGATCACAGATACTCCAGTATTGTTACATGTTTTCATAAGCCTCAAAGACCGCCTTTACTTCGGGCCGAAGATCGCCACGCACCGGCGAACTTCAATGCGAATAATTAGGTGTATATCTTACAATTTGCCAAAGATCTCTATTGTACACATTATGTTCTAAGTGGATTCGCTACACAAAGGGTCCCGCTCAACGCAGCTACCTTTCGCTCCGTGTGTGTATAATGTTATTATTCTCAGCCGCATCTGTCACAAAAGCCGTTGCGTTCTAATTTTACAGTTTAATCAGCGTTAAATGTTCACAAAGTTACCGCTGGAAAAAATGAGAGAGCCCTCAGAAACGCTCAGGAATGTGGACTTCATAAATCACCGGCTGTCGATGACGGTTCATAAAAAACACTCTGCTTGAATTTGACAGAAGTGAGAATGACAATAACGTGAGATAGATAGGGTGTAATAAAATTGCTAGATTTTTTTGCGATCAATCTCCTAGTTACTTATTTTTACACGCTTTATATTAGCTTCACCTGTATATTTGTATGTTTGTTTGTTTGTAACCGACTTCTTTGGGCACGACTTTGACCCACTTTAAACGGCCAGATTTCGTTGAAACTTTGTAGATTTATGGAGGACCGATGACAATACACTAATTTGATAAAATAATTACATTTTTTTGTATTTTTGTTTGTATGTTTGTTTGTAACCGACTTCTTTGGGCGCGATTTTGACCCACTTAAAACTGCCAGATAAGCGTGTTTTTGTTTTTTTTTTTAACTACTATTACTATTTACATTTTATTCGTTACGTAGTTACTCTACATGACAAATAAAAAACAGTCATCTTGAATCCTTCGCAGATTGATTGAGACAACCAAAATAAGAAATTGTACAATCTAAAACAAAAAATCTAGTTTATATTAGACAAATATTACAAAAACTTAAAAATATATCACTCTTATCCCTGCTAATTTAGAATATCATTCGGTAGCGATTACAGTGATAGATCTAAGTGGTCGCATCAAAGGGGCTCAGTTTATAGAAATAATAATATAACTCGACTAGACGTGAGTTCATTCATATACAAAGAAATATGTCATCCATTATGTCTCATTGTGGAGTGACCACTTAGCGTTGAGAGGAAATAATTTATTCAGAACGCGCGGCGGTCTATCTTCGTGTTCTGGACCACTGAGACGCGGTACTTTGAGGTATTCTACTTTTGTTGATGAAAAATAGACCAAGAAAGTTTGTAAAGCTAAAGCTTGCTTTGAGAATTATATTATGTTGTAAATATGTCCCTACGAGAAATGAAACATACAAGAAGAATTTAATTTAAATTTATTCTTACAGAATTTGTTGCAAGAACCTAAGAACCTAAGTTAACCCAAGTAACATGTCTAGTGGCTTGAAAACTCTCGTCAACATGGCTTGGCTACTTAGATCATACGAAAAAGAAGAAGAATTAAAAAATGAGTTTCTTGATTTTCGTAACAAATTGCGTACCTTAGAAAAACATTTGCTTTAATTACTGAATATGGGATACATGTATTTAAAAGTGTGAACACAATTATAGTGGTAATAATTAAAAACACACACACACATCCACGGGTAAGGTGCCCAAAATGCTGGCGGCATTACCTCGCTGGATCGCCAAGCTTATACGTTGTCCGAGGTAAGCGCCAGCTTTTGGGTCATTTGTTAAAATACACAATTTTTTAATTCAAAATTATTCTGAATTTGCGAATGACAATTGAGTTTAGGTGTAACCAACTGGTAAATTGTATTTAATTAAGGCTACGGGACGTTAGAAATAAGTACCTAACACCTATTAGCACGTGCTCGATCAACTTCATTAAGGCACCACGCCCTCTGCAAATTGATTTGTTATTACCAACAAATTGGTGTGAAGAATCAATTACTTACTGGTAGCAAAAATTAATTAGATTCCTCCGGTCTGGTTCACAAAAACAGCAGATGTAAGTTTGAGTACACAAGCTGCATTATTAGCTTCGAGCTGTTACGTTCTTTTTTCTCGATTTGCTAACTACCGGCACTATAACATCTGTGTCCGTGGTCACTACTATATGAAATACGTAGATCAATTCGATAAACATCTTGTACATGTGTATATTAAATACTCAAACAATACAAAATGCATTTTAAACTTAGTTACTCGTATTTAATGTAACCATTTGGGATAATTGATATGAAATAATTAAAATAGTTTAAAAAAACTAAAAAACACGCTTTTTATAGAAAACCGTAATTTTATCAAATTAGTGTATTGTCATCGGTCCTCAATAAATCTACAAAGTTTGAACGAAATCTGGCCGTTTAAAGTGGGTCAAAATCGCGCCCAAAGAAGTCGGTTACAAACAAATATACAAACACTAGAGGTTGCCCGCGGCTCCGCTCGCGTGTAGGTCGCTTTTTGCGTAACCTGTGGAAAAAATCTATTGTATCCTATTCCCGTGCCAATTTTATATAAACACTACATTGCTACGATATCAAAATAAGCCGCATCTGTCTTTCCGCATTCGGTTCCTGAGATCTAGTTAACCTCTGTTTTAGTAATTTTGGTGGTGATGCTACAGATTAGATCGTTTTCTCCAAGCCATTATTTTAATATAAATAATAAGAATACGTGAATCATGCCACTAAGTAAACCACATACTTAAATTCCAATTCATAAGTATTTAATTTCAAACACACAAAACTTTCCCTTTGAACTTTAAGCCCCAATGGCATACCTTAATTGACTCCTAGCAAATATCATTACAAATTTATTTTAACCACCATATAAACTACAACCAAAACAACGTTCAAGACTGTTAAATTGATAAATAAAAAAAAAAACCAAACAAACTTTCACCCCGCTCCCCCCTATAAACCCTTATTTAACCCCTGGCAAAAAAACTTGATTTTACATAAACTATACATATTCCAAATTTCATTGCTAGAAGTTCAAAAACATAGAAGTTTCATACAGACTGTTTTACCCCCTTTCACCCCCTCAGGGGTGGAATTTCCAAAAATCCGTTCTTAGTACACGTTTAAATACTAAAATATATACACACTCCAAATTTTACACCTCTAAGTTCAAAAACACAAAACTTTCATTTTTAACTTTCAACCCCAATGGCATCCCCCTTATTGCACCCCTGGCAAAAAAAAATATAATTTTAATTATACCATTTAATAATTACCATGACAACTTTCAAGACTTTAATGTGATAAATAAAGAATTTTCCATACAAACTTTCACCCCCGATTACAAACCCTTAGTTCACCCCTGGCAAAAATACTTGATACCATTATTTTTAATTTTACATAAACTATACATATTCCAAATTTCATTGCTGGAAGCTTAAAAACAAAGAAGTTTCATACAAACTGTTTTACCCCCTTTCACCCCCCTTAAGGGTAGAATTTCAAAAAATCTATTCTTAGTACACGTTTAAGTACTAAAATATATACAAACTCCAAATTTTACACATTGAAGTTCAAAAACACAAAACTTTCATTTTTAACTTTCAACCCCAATAGCATCCCCCTTAATGCACCCCTGGCAAATGTTTTTAAAATTTTAATTTAACCATTCAATAAACTACTACCATAACAACTTTCAAGACTTTAACTTGATAAATAAAGATTTTTCCATACAAACTTTCACCCCCCATAACAAACCCTTAGTTCACCCCTGGTAAAAAAACTTGATTCTATTATTTTTAATTTTACATAAACTTTACATATTCCAAATTTCATTGCTATAAATTTAAAAACAAAGAAGTTTCATACAAACTGTTTTACCCCCTTTCACCCCCTTAGGGGTAGAATTTCCAAAAATCCGTTCTTAGTACGCGTCTACATACCAAAACAAATACACCCTCCAAATTTCACAACCCTAGGACCAGCCGTTTGGGCTCTGCGTTGTCTATAGATGAATGAATGAATAGGTCAGGACAAAGAGTCTTATAGTATAGAGAAGATACAGGTGAAGCTAATATAAAGCGTGTAAAAAATAGGTCACGAGTCTATCGAATACAGTAATTATTGAAATATCTTGCATTTCAAACAGGTAAGCATGACTTGATCCCAAACTTGAGAAAAAAGTTTTTTTCCTTTTGCTAACTTTCATGCAATTGATAGAACGTGAATTTTCAATTGTTTCCTGTATTGACTTTAATTATAAGCTCATCGTTTGAGCATCGGGTTATAAGTATGAAAATATAATTCATTGCAATAAATAAGTACAGTTGCGTTAAATATGTTCTATAATTTGTTTACATCTCTGTAAATCAAAATAAAAAATCGTATAAAAAGTAACAGTTATAAGAACTATGATTGTAACCGGAGCTTCTCAATTATAACGCTTACTTATAATATGTCTATACTCATAGCCACATATAGTAAGACTGTACGGATCAGAGATTTATAGCGCTCTTGCCGGTTGTTCTTGTTTTACTCGACTTTTTGTTCTCAACGGTTAATCACTGGATGATCTTTGGTGAATGCGCTATTTGTATCATCTGTGCTTTCTGTAATTACTATTGAAATTAAATGTATTTTTACGATTTAACAGATTTACGATAATATTACGTTTTTTTTTGTATTATCCTTTTTTTTTCTGCCCCTAGACTACAAAATGTATGGTTCTGGGTTCAATTGTTACGGCATTATACATATTTGAATCAAATCAAATAGTTTGTCTTGAGTTTGCGTGTGCATATGTATGTTCTATTGTTACATCCCCGATATAGAATGAAAAATCCTAAGTGAGAGCTATAAGTATTAAACATATTTACATTTTTAATTAATTTTGAGAGTGTGTGACGTGACCTATTTAATCGAGTGTACTAAAATATTTCATAAGTTTTTTTTTTTATTACTAGACATACATCGTAGTGTATGTGGTTGGCTATTTTTTGTTAAGTCTAAAGTTTATCACGATAACAGTAACAAGTTGAAAGTTTTTTATTTTTCTCTATTAACACAGAGCTATAAATCTATTTTAAATTGATTATCGTTAATGAACAAAGAAGTGAGCCGCCTACCTTTAATTACATTTGTGATCTCTTTGTTCCCATTCGTCACTACGAATATAAATGTCGTTTTAAAACTATATTATAACTTATTGTGATAGACCGTTGGTTCACAATTTAGTCGTTGGGTTCGAAAAATATCAACTTAAAATATTTTAATTGTACTTCGTTTTTAAAAAAGAACAATAAGACAACAAGTCAAAATATATAAATCAAAACTCGTATTAGCTCCGGAAGCATAAACAGGACGAGCACTTTCATTTCATAACGTAATAAAAAGTTCTAAATACTCCTTCATAGATCATCCCTTCAAAACTCTAAACCATAAATTAGAACGACACATGACAAAATGGTATTTAATGTCTTTTTTCCCATGTGTGCGTATGTGTACCGTCGTTACGTACCAAAACTCATTTAAGAGTAAATGCCCTTGAAGAATTCATCCTTAATTTAAAGGACGCCTTTTTTCAACGCCGCTCTATCATCAATCTGTTTTTGAATGTTTCTTGCGTCCTTGTTACGTTCCTCGTATAGAAAGCAATTTATACCTCTACGTAAAGTTAGTTGCCCTATATTTATACCACTAATAATTTTTTAAAGAGTTTCTTGACTAAATTATACGAACGAAATGTCTGCATTCTTAATCTTAGGAAATGATACATTTTTGCAGCAACCTCTGAATAAGAGACACAATCTGGATATAAATCTTATTCATCTTTATTTTCTTATAATCTTGGCCTAACTTGTATTTTAAGTGCTTATACTTTTACAAGCTAAATATGACTTAGTTTTTATTGTCAGATTGCATTCAAATTAGGTACAAAATGACACTACAAAGATGTTGTAATGATGTAGCTGAAAGATTGGCAAAGGAACTTCTCTAAAAATAACAAAATAAACTCACCTTGTTTGGACTTGTTAGTTTTGATTAGGAGAGTTGTTTCGTGCAAAATCGGTTCTAAGGACTGATAGTAATAGGAATGATAACACTTATTCTTTTAACGTATATATATTTTGTACTTCTGAAGAGATTTCTGTACCACAAAATACTAAATACCTACTCACGAAATAGATGTGTAATTGAAAATAAGTAGAGCGCAAGTCCTTTATTGACCAGAGTACAATTTCTACGTCCTTGTAACTTTTACTCCTTAGTCACACCCAAAGGGCAACAAATAGAGAAAGCATTATCTATTTTGTCTCTTGTGACAGTAATTAATGAGTGGGTTTAAGCGCTTCCTCACGCCCGTGACATTAACTTAAATAGAATGATTTTCATTGCTTGTACCATCCCTTTTGATTCGTGTATTTTTAGCTTTGCGTTTACAGTATTTGTGTATCAATTTGTTTGTCGTGGCATCACCGTTTTGGAAGCTTTGATGTTCAGTGTTGTTAGGTGTCTGGTAATCTTCAGATTAACAGGTATTAGCTTCTGGAGAGTGTTGAATGTGCTAAGTGGGCTTAGGTGTTTTGTTACATTTCTACATAGCTACACTAAAGATACCATTTTCATTATGGTAAGCTTAATCGTATTGTTTAAGATTTTGTATAATGCTAGTTTCTCAAAAAACTGCTTTTATCGAGGTAGATAGATAGAAATATGAGCGCGGAATTAAGACAAATTCTTAATACTAATTAATTGTTTTTAAATTTACCAGCCAAGTGATTTAAGGGTTACCTACTAACGTTGGTACCGAAGAATATCAACGGGATTTTATTACAATCAATTAATATATTGCAAACTAGCTCTTGGCCATTTTTTTTCATGCATTTGTATTTGAAGACAATTTGCCTGATGTTAATCTACTGTGAATCAAATACCTTCCAGTCGTTTAAGATACCATGAACATGTCGTATACCGTAATTTTGAAGAGAAATTGGAAATTTTATACATCGATAAGAAAAAAAAAATACATTAAACTTAAAATTGTTAATGTATTTTATTTACGCATTATAAATTAATTGCATGTTATATTAATGTATCGTCAAGCGTGTAATTGTTGCAAATAAAGTTTAAGTCTTTCACAATTTAATTTAAGATAAAACAAACAACACAAATTAAAAGTAAATATTATAAGAGGAAGAAATAACTAAAACCCAACTGCATTTTCAAGATTTTAATATTTTATTAAAGTAACTAAGAATTTGTTTATTCTCTTAAAAGATAAATCCGTTTTTCGGCCATATTAGATTCTGTTAGGGGGTGGCTCGAAATAATATTGTTAGTTGGTTTTAAAAAAGAAGAAGAAAGAAAGAATAAATAAAGTTTATACAATATTTTTTTACACTTGTTTGATTAATTGTCAACAAGCATGATATTTTTCTCGTGATCAATGAAGCCACGCCAAAATATTTTAAAAATTGCAAAGATTCGTACGATAGATCACACTCTAATTATGAGTAGGTACATACATTATAAGAAGAAAAAAAAGCGAGTGTCTCGGTGAAAAAACGTCTGCTTTTCAATCTAACGGCCCCTGATTCGATCCCGGCCTTACATTAATGACATGTTTTTCTAGTTATGTGTAGATTTGCATTCGATTAAAAATAGTGAAGGAAAACGTTGCTAGGAAAGCTACATGTTTTTGAGGACCTGAATATATAATAGAAGACGTGTGTGATCCGCCAACTCGCACTTGTCTAGCGTGGTGGATTATGTCTATATTTCTCTCTTCATGAGAGAAGGCCCGAGTCCCAACTAATGCTGCTTACATACATTATTATAAACATCGTACATAAGGTATCAAAAACAGCGATGCGAAAAACGTACTCGTACATTAACTAACTTACACATTTGTAATGTGAAAATTATAACCCTCTTTTTAAGCAATCGAGTATAACTTTTAATATAAAAATAATATCATTTTCCAGATTCATTTACTTACACTAAGTACTTAGTAGTGGTATTCACATATTAGAAACGCAATATTTTACCATTTTTTTTTTATTAAAATGAAGTCGCTTTTTGTTCTTTTTGCTTTTGTGGTAGCAGCTTTCCTTTGTATTAGTCAGACTGAGGCCTATGAAAACGGCAATGAATATTATCTGCAGTTATCGTAAGTTTTATTTATATTTTTTATTTATAACATTGTAATCGACTTTGTGATTACCTCGTTAGCGTAATGGTTACCATGCTGGACTGACAATCAGAAGGTACCGGGTTCGATTCCCGGCGCGGTCAACATCTTTGTGCTAGAATAAATTTGTTGGCTGTCGATCTGGGTGTTAAATATGTTCTTTGTTTATAAAAGTATGTATATGTAGTAGATATATCAGTTGTGTTAGCAACCATAATACAAGCTAGAAATGGTTTAGTTTGGGGCTAACGTTGTTAAACAATAATAAAATTAATATTTAAAGGGGGTTTGTTATATGTTACAAACGAGCATTTTAAACAATTCTGTTCCTCGATCCTTATAACGACTTTTATTAGACCCTTCAAACATTTACAGAATATTTAAATATGTAAACTACAAAAAAAAATACTAAAGTATTATTTAAGGGGGAGTTCTCACACAACAAACTTGTTTTGTTTGTTTACTTAAGATAGTGGTACGGAACCCTTCATGTGCAAGCCCGACTCGAAATTGGCCAATTTTTTACTTCTTATCCACATGGAAAAAGAGGCGTTGAAGATCGACCTTCACCAATCTTATACCTCGATAAGACATATTTTTATCATTTAATTTGGGTATTCTTCCTATACTGGCACTGGTTTTCAAGATTAGATATCGTTTTACTCTATTTAATTCTTGTTGTTTATGTTTTCAGCCGTCATGGATTGCCAGTATTGGTGCATCCTCTGGAGCATGCGTTGAGAGACGCTTTCAATGGCGACAAATGTCCTACTGGCTATTTCCGCTACGGTGACAGATGTGTTAAAAAATTTTAGACTATTGAAGCTATTTCAAATTAAACATGTTATATCTACGATTTTTCCCCTTAATATGGCAATATCTATTACTGTTTGAATGTGTTTTATTTGAGAAGATTAGATACGATACGGGAGAGAGATCTGAGATCTTCAGATCGAGAGTAAATAGGTTCCTTCTAAGTGAGCGTGTTCCAAAGTAGGCCGCAGGCCGCAGCGTTGCTTAACATCAGGCAAGCTGTGGTCAAACGCAAACCTATTTCAATTTAAAAAAAAATATTAAAAAATCTCTATGTTTTATTTGCAGTGTTTTCGTTATAAACCATAAAGAGTAATAATAATAGTTAAAAAAAGCTAAGAAACACGCTTTTTATAGAAAACCGTAATTTTATCAAATTAGTGTATTGTCATCGGTCCTCAATGAATCTACAAAGTTTGAACGAAATCTGGCCGTTTAAAGTGGGTCAAAATCGCGCCCAAAGAAGTCTGTTACAAACATACAAACATACAGGTGAAGCTAATAGAAAGTGTGTAAATAAAAAAATATGAAAATATATTCCTAGAGTGGTTCTTTAGATTAGTCTTTAAGCTGTTTTAACAGTGTCTTTTACCCTTTACAATTTATCACGAAAAAGCCTTAAAAGTGATTACTTAAAACTGTTGGACAGTGGGAAGATTGTAAAATGGTAAGACACCTAAAATACCTTCTCTAGATAAATTAGATCAGAATAAAAAGCTTGTGTCAAACAAAACAACTCGTAATATGAGAACAACATTCGAAAACCCTGAGGCAAAGCACACATAACTAACATAATTGGTTTTTATCACTACCTCAGGACGAAATTCCTCAATTATTAAATTCTATCCCTTTGACTCAAAAAAGTTCGTCTACCAAGCAGACAGTCAGCGAATAAAAATAATAACTTATCTTCAGTCGATACCGAGTCTTTTGCTTAAGCCCGATGAACTTCGTCGAAGCAGCATAATGAAAATAATTTAATTTATTAAATTAATAAAAACATAATTGATTGGTATTGTTTGCTGATAACACAACTGCAGCCTGATACATTATTTAAGACCAGAATAATCTCGGCATGCATTGTTAAGATAAATTTATTAATTGTTTTGACCATCGTATTTGAATCGAATTAAGTTTGACTTAAAAACATTGGGAACTTGATTTATTTGTTGTGTTGGTATCAATAATGTTCTTGTTGTTTATTAAGTTACTAATAATTATAATTAGTGAGCTCTCTTTAGGGTTATATTAAATGATAAAATTATTTTTTTATTCGTTTACGGTACTATACACACGTCATAATATGAGCACAAAGTTATCAAAAATACTTTTACACCCCATCCCTCTTTCCACCACCACCTTTCTTTATACCACTAATATCAAAAAGAAGATTGTTGGTATGTACGTTTGTTAAATCTTCGTATAAGGTCACAATCACTTGGAAAAAAAAATTAAGCCATGGATAAGCAAATACTGCAAGCATTTTTTCTTTTGGGTTCGTAATGACGAACTACAAAATAACCTCTTCTTTTCTTCTCTGCATGATGAATCGTTGTAGACGTTTTCTTCAAATGAATGCAAATCATTCAAAATGGGTCAGGTCATAAGTTTTTTTTACATCGAACTACTGCAGAAGACCTCATCCAAAATGATTGATTGTTCATTGTATAGTGACATTTTTACGAGAGAGGATGTAATAGAAATTTTTAGTATCTCGAGTGGTCTTTGTGTGTGGCTCTGAATAAGATTGTTATGAATGGAAGGTTTTTTTTGCAGTTCCGGGCATTGATAAATTAGTTAAGGTGACGTTAAGAATGAAAATTTTTCAAGTGCTGCAATTTTGTATCATTGTACGTAAGCGTGTATTAGACACAGCTTGTTACTCGTAAATATTTAGGTAGGTCAGCGGTGTGTTTCAAAGTTTAAATGGTCTTATTTTTTAGTATAAACCAACAGTATCCTGATATACATGTGTGATATTTTAACTTTTATTTTAATAATATAGAGGTTTTATATCAGGCCGTGGTACCGATATAAATGAAGCTTTTACCGTAATTGTTATTGGTCTTGGAAACCGCACAAACCCAAGTTGTCTTGTACCAATAACGCCATTAAGTTGGTAAATTGTTAGCTATAAAACGCAAAAAGCCCAGATTCCGAACCTCTCAATGTAAAAAATTCAGAACATAATCAAGGCCGTGTTGGTTTGAAAGAAACTTTATGTATTAATACGGGCTAATGCGTGCCCCGGGCTGTTATGAAGCAATTTGAGTAAAATGCAAAATAAAAGAATCTTGAGAATTTGGTAAGCGGTTCGAATGTATCTGAGTGATTTGCCAAACGTCTGTGCGATCTGCATCTCATTCGCATAATTTTATTGCTCAACATCTGAACCTCTAATCTTTTACCTGGCATTTGAATGATCGTTTTGGAGAGCTATTAGCAAATCCAATGGAAGATAAAACATAAACGACATAATCTTTTTTTCGTCTTTGTTTTGCTTTTGGCGGACCTCATAAAACAGAGAACCTATTTAGAAAATAAAACGTATGTTTTCTAAAACTTACTGACAGTTCCTGAAAAACGATTTGGTAGAAAATTAGAAATATTTAGTGTATTTCCGCTGTGAAACTAAATATTAACTGCTTTTTTTTTAATTAATTTCTGTATATTTTTTAATTTTATTCATTAAGACTTGAAGAGCAAACAATGAAAGAACCAATCAAGAATAAATGGCACACAAAATGTGTTATTTACGTTACTAAAACTTTAACCCGTCCAGAAAAACGAGACGTCTGACTCACTTCTTCAAAACCATTCTTCATTAACCATCTTCCGAAGCAGAATTGTAATTTTCCCTACATTATCATGCTCTCGTCGCGAAGGTACATCAATCACATCTCAGTAGGCGAGACAAGCGAGAACCTCGTCTATTTTTGTTGGATTCCGACGTTTTGTTTTGAGTAAGACATAGTTCGGTCATATTTTATAATTATGACGTTTTGAGGTTGGTGAAAAGAGAGACACCATAGATGAGGTAAATCTTTTGAGCAGGCGGTTTTATATTCTGTAATAATCTATTGTTGTACTGGCATTTTTTTTAATTGCATAATTTTTCACATTACCCATTTTGCCAACAAAATACATGAGTCTTAAAATTGCTGATTCCTTAATGTTACCCGTGGCGTGGTCCTGATTATTCTAGTTTGATTTGCATCCATTTTTTCTGCAAGATTGACATTTTTTTGTTGTTTTTATTATAAACTAGACTTCTTTCTTTATTACGGAACCCTAATATCTATGTTCCTTTACGAGAACGGATTCACAAAATATGATGATGATGAGTTATGTAACGTAATCATCTGTAACATTTGACGCGGCCATTGCCCAGGTAGATACCGTCAACAAAATAAAGAGAAACATCATTATTCTTTCGTTATTATGAGACAAATCATTTGTTACAGATTGCTAGCAAGCAAAACTGAAGCTAACACAAATTTAGCTTATCACTTGATCATAAAAATTATAACACAAAAATTGTTAACGAAAAGACACACTATGAAGAAAACTATGAAACATAAAAATTGAATTAATAAATATTAGGACACATTTCACACACGGCTGGCTAGTTTTATACTTAACAATTTATAATTTGTTTTAAGGTTGCTTACACAACGGATAAAAACAATTATTATCTTTATATCGATACATATTTAACGTCCAGACCAACGGCCAAAATATTTAGATCATGACAAAGATGTTGGCCGTATACAATATTGTGAAATATAATATAAAGTGTGTGTATAAAGTAATAAATAAGTAAGTATTGCTTGTTGTCTGTATTATTTTAAACATAGTTCTGTAGGTAAATTTAAAATTTTGCAATCCGAATAGCACTTAATTATATTGATAAATATATATTATATATATATATATATTTTCTTTTTATGCTGACGGTACTATGTGTTGATGACGATTAAAATAATACAGCGTGGCATCAAAACCGTTATTATTTCATCTCGTACAAGCCTGTGACCATAATAGCGAGCGCAGGTAGTCGATGAGATTTTGGATTGATGATAGATAGATAATATTGGGATAAACATCGACATAGGCAGAAACTAAAGTTCCTTTTTTATTCAACTGTCGGTAAAGGTATTGTATTTTAAATTAAAAAAAAGAGAAACCTGACAATTCATTGACAGAAATTTTCTAATCTTAGAAAAATACAAAATATAATTTTCATTGCAACGAAATATACGAGTATGTTTATGAAAATATCGCAAAATCTCTTGCAATATTCAGGTTTTTTTTGTATGAAATTCTCACAGAGAAAATAAACTTTTATCCATATAGATACTTCTACAGCATCGCCAACTTAAAAAAAATATCGATCACAAATTTATATGATTACATAAAATTTCCATGTCACAATATTAGTGACGGTTTTTATTTTTCTTTTTATTTGTTTATAATGTGTCATTAAAAAATACATATAACCCTAAATGTTTACTTTTTTATCACCAATCCCTTTTTTTATGGTAGTAATTTAATAATTTTTCATCCCGCTCGATAACTGATCAATAATAGTGTTTTTAACCGTACTTACGGCAAAACAACGTTTGCCGGGTCAGCTAGTTTTAAAAAATCTTTACTCTATCTAAATCTTTATCTCTCTGTTAAAACTAACATGCGCATACATACGAGTATATCATTTCTTTCCAAGATTTTGTAACAAAAATGACCGGATCAACAACCGTATGATCATTACTCTATCCCATCAGCCTTGAAACATAGTTTATTGTCTCGATTCGGCTTGTTCTCAACTTGTTACTTCAAAACAAAAAGTAAAAAGATATCATCAAAGTCGTATTAAAAAAGCTCACGCAACTGCGGTTAGACGTTCGTAATGATTTGTTGAGTATTGTTATACGTTTCACTTTCTTAGGTTAGGTAGTTTTGTCGTTTGTTGTTATAAGAATATAGTATTTTTAACAAAAAAAAGTAAAGTATAATAGCGCCTGTAGCTCGGCTAGATAAGGTGATCTGACGCGATCATCGAAGCCAAGCAACGGTCGATACGGACGGTGTTTGGATGGGTGACTATTGTTTATCAAATGGCATTTCTATCTGAGCGCTACTGTGGGTCAGATGAGACGTTAAATTGTAGGTCTTGGCTATTAGTCTTAGAACAAGCAATCGTTAAGCCAAGTCAGAGGCCTTCGGGAGGCTTGATAACTTTTTGGTCGCTGTGTGATGGGAGTAAAGTAAGTATATTTTTTTTCCCATATTTCATTCTGTGCTAACTTTGCTAAATATAAGCCCATTGTTTCAAATATAGCAGTAGCTATTTAATTTTGAAATAATAATAATAATAAAAATAAACTACAAACGCCATATCATAAATCTTAAATTTCCGATCAAAAGGTTTCAGAAGGAAACGAATGAACGTCGGATAAAGTCCGTCGAAGTATATTTTCAAAGAAAACGGCAATAACTTTTTAGGGCCACCGTGAAAGTAACTTTTACGATTGTTAGAAATTAATATCTGAAAAATGGTTTGGAACCCTCATATCTTACCGATAAGGTTCCAATAGCGAGGAAATATGTTTCAATATTCATTTTTGATGTAGCGAGAATTTCTTTTTTTGCTCCTTTCTTAATTAAAATTTAGTAGGTACGCAGCAGTTACTTTAGACTGAAGGGATGATAGTCTGCTAGCTTGATCTCTATTTATATGAACTGTATGTATTACATATATAAGCTCGCACAGGTTTCTTTTTTCTACAGGAGTCGCTGTATCTGTATAACTATATGGATCTTTGTGATTCACGCAAAAGATTTTCAAACCACAAACACGCCACTAAATTATTATCAGAGGTCATTTAAAATTTTTCTTCAGCAAAATCCTACCGGGTCAAATATGTATAACATTATTTTTGACATGAAAATCTCCCCTCTTGCCCATTTCATTCGAAAAAGGTCGCCTAATTTGTCTGCCAAAATTCAGCATCACTTTTCTCTTCTATTGTTTGTGTTACGATTACCACAAGGGTTAAATAGCCCGTTAAAACGTCGACTTTTTCGTCCAACATCGTCTGTAAGGGGACTCAACTTAAAAGGGTTAAGCTGTTTTAATTGTGTACTGGTTGGGCTTGTCCTTGGGTTTCTAGATTTTACTGATTGTGTTATTCTAGAGTCAGGTATTATCATGAATAAATTTTTAATTTATTTTAAAAATTACCTAAAATGCAGATGCGATTAAATTAGGTTATACATACAACCTGATTCGAATGCTAATCACCGAATCCAATTGTGTTCCAATTTCGTAAAGTGTTACATCTATGTATAGATTCAAACTTTCATTCCTTGCTCATGGCGTATGGTTTGGTCGCGCCCGTACAAAAAGTTGAGATTTTTTTTTATCAATTCACAGACAACAGAGTCTTATCTTTTGCAATGAATTTAACATGTTTGAGCCTACGTCCCATTTGAGAGATAAATTTTCTAGCGCTTAAGCGTCCCATTGTGCTGTGCCAAGTTTTATCTCATCTGTTGCAAATCAAGGCCTATTAAGAGTATACAGATAAGCTTATTGTCTGTCGTCAATGTAATCTGCTTGACTGGTTAATCTTCATTAAGTATGTTACGTAGATCTTAGCATCAACTATAAATGGGTTGAGGATTCTGAGGACTACCAATATTTTGGGGTATTTTTTATTTATTTATACTACGCTATTTAATATTTTAAATATTCTGTTTAAAATCTTTACATTGTTTAATTTCAAGTCAAGTAAGTCAGGTAGTGTTAGTTATGCGAGGCAAAACAAATATTATCTAATAATTTCTATATATGAATGTTTCGAGGTAAGGCTGTGAAACATATGTAACAAGCTATGACTGTTAGGACAGCCATAACATTAAGACATTTAATTATTTTTACGTTTAAAATCTTTCGAAAGTCGATCAACATAAGAATCATAGATATTAAACTAAATTGAACTTTGAGAACTTATTGGCAAATCATAGTCTTATTTATCAAATCCTTGGTAAATTATTAGCTACATTGCATAGATACACAAATTAATTTAAGATAGTTATTCGGTATTTAATCAGTTTAATGGTGCGTTTAAAACTTACAGTGCGTTTAAATAACCAGTTCTCCAACTTTTGGGTATTCGCGAAAAAAGCCTATGAAACCATGTTTACTAAAATTGTTATGCCAAAATGACTGCGAAACAGTTATTTTTGTAAGCAACTAAAACAAACAATAGTTTTCTTACCACTAACATTACTAAAGCCTTAATAAGGTGTGAAACTCAAAGATCTCGATATCTCGAAACCTGACTATCAATTCACTTTAGCTTATCAACAATCAGGTCCCTTAATTGTTGCACTGCGCATGTTGGGCTTTAATTAGTGAAAATACTCACTCCCTATCGAGTCGGCCATCTTTGATTTTGAATGCAATTATTGTTCTTTGATAAAGGGACCATGTTCAACCAAATGAAGATAGTAAATTTTATTGACAGCTATTGTTTGTTATGCTGAAGGGAATCAATTAAATTGTTAGTTGATTGGGATAGATTGTTTGGTTGAAAAATAAATTATTTATATTCCAAAACAACAAAATAGTGGTAGTTATAAATAATGTTTTAAGAGGTTTATGGCACCATTATCGTGATATGAAATTACATGTTCATTATGCATCGATAAAATATAACTTGGAAACTAGATCTTTGAGTTCAAATTTACTTCGTAAATTTACGAATGAACATAATATGACCTTATTGGGTCATGAAACGTTCTCATACATTGTAAAATATTTTCATACATTTACATTTTTTATTACGAAACGCACAAACATAAAATTGACAGGTTTATTGTTACATCCAATAGAATCGCACTCAACCTAGCGATATAAAACCATCTAACTTCAAAGTGAAACTCCGCAAACACAGAATAAGTATGTACTGAACTAAGTTGCAAAATGTTTCCCACTTTTGAAGTGGCAACGTTACATTCAATTTCATAGACGACTGAAAAGTGCACCCAACGGAGTTTCAGCCGTTCGCGAGGTTATTTAATATTTTCGAACACGTATTATTATTATATTGGAGTGTTATTTCGTTTGGATATGATCGCCACAAAAATATATTTACAATATTTTGCTTAAAATAATAAAATCCACTCTGTCTATGACAAATAGAACAAGATGCGTTCAATTTTTTTGCACGAGTTCTAAAAATCAATAAAACCGTCAATTTTATTCAAGATATAAATATGTATGTAAAACAATAAAATAAATCGACGACCTCGTTGGCGTAAAGGTTACCATGCCGGAATCCCTATCAGAAGGTTCCGGGTTCGATTCCCGGCCCGGCCAACATCTTTGTGCTTAACTAAATTTGTTGGCTGTGGGTCTGGGTGTTAAATATGTATCTATATAAAATATGTAGTTTATCAGTTGTGTTAGCTACCATAACACGAACTAGAAATGGTTCAGTATGGGGTTAACCAGCCCTGTGTGAAATGTGTCCTAATATTTATTATTTATTAAATGTTATCTCTTCACGAGAGAATGTCCGAATCCCAGCAGTGGGAACGTATAGTGGGCTGCTTATGCTTATCCAATTTTAAAGCCGTTGTAGTTTCCAAAAAAAAACCGAAGACATAGAAATACATCTCGCGCGCGTACCGCATAAAGTCCTCCAAATTATCTAACGTGGCTGATCTTTAGTTGCTCACTGAAATGTGTGCTTGCTTCCTTTTTTCCGCGACTGGCGCGTAGAGAGCGATGGGCTTAAAATTTTAATTAATTATTTACTCAACGGACTTTCTTTAATAAAACCGGAGGCTTAATTGCCAAAATATTTCACAATCCTTTTAGAAGGGCGCACCTTGAGACGTATTTAATTAGGAACGTGGAATACATTTATATTGCGTTTCTGGTACCGCACCAGCATTTAGTCATTACGAGCATTGCTTTGTTGGTTTACAATTTTACTCGCATTCATTAATTCAAATTATGTTACAACTCTGTCATAGCTATGTTAAAATAGTATATCCTACTTCATTCCTAGTAATATAATAAATGCGAAAGTTTGTGTGTGTGTGCGTATGTTTGTTACTTTTTCGCGTTCAAACGGCTTGACCGATTTTGGTGAAATGTGATATGAAGGCAGTTTAGACTAAGGATAAATGCAAAATATACTTTTTATCTCGAAAACATAACTGGTTCCCGTGGGAAGCGCAAATAACTTCAAAATCTATGTCACTCCTTCACACCCAAACGACTCGACCGATTATGATAAACGAGTTTAATAAATTTGGTATGTAGATAGTTTAGACCCGGGATTAACACTTAGGATAATTTTTATCCCGGACTAACGCGGGCAACACCGCGGGGTGCAAGTAGTAATACATTTATGTGTTTTTCAACCATTTATATGTGCCTAACTTTCCGTGTACCTTTTGTTTGTAAAAAAGGACAGCTCTTTTAAAATCTGTTTAAAATTTTCGGTCGTTAATTTTTAACGCTTAACATAAATTTGGAATTTAACCTGTTCCAAAACATTATCCATTATAGATCCACGCTAAACACCAAACAAAACTCTTCCAACTCATTTGGCTATCTTTTTGGAAAAGCGACATATTTAGGACCAATAGAACTTTATTGTTAAGTACAGACAATGGTGTCGAATCATACACCCGTCTATCTAGTATATATTTTCAAAGCTTATTAATATTAGTTATAGGTAGGTACGGACTTTTCGAAAAATATTTTCTCTCAATGTCTTAGAATATTGTTTTCAATTGTTTTTTTTTATCATATAAAATTACACATTAACTTCTAGGTACTTGACTAACAAGCCGCGTTAGCAAATGAGCCAGCGACTCTTTAGCCTAAGATGGAGCATGCCTAGTCTGGAATTACTGCCTCTTAAAGCTGCTAGAACACATAGTTAAGTGATTTGCGAAATATGTTTTGACTTGAGGGTTTAAGCTAGTTAAGCGAGCACTAGAGAATGTCATATAAATGCTAACCTTGCTATAGTTTCCTCACTATGTTTCTTTTCATTGAAAGCTTAAATTCATTAGCAAAGATCGAACCCACGCCCTATACGCAAAGTAAGACCTATACGTAAGTAATAGGCACGACCGAGTAGTAGAAAAAAAAATCATGTCATGAAAAGCTCGAAAATGCGACTTTATCTGAAGAGATAAACTCACGCTGTTGGTTTGCCATCGCCATGCGAATGTTGGTCGAGTAAAATTTTATAGGACATCAGTGGGGGTTGCCAAATGGTGTGCTTTAATATCGAGCGCTGGCAACTAACCATTGGCAACCAGGCAGTAGTTGAAGGTTTCATGGGTTCAACGGAAACATAAACGTACTATATTCGCTGAGAGTAGTTTTAAATAGGTTAGGAATAAAAAATATTGGAGAAGTGTCGCATTTTTTCATAAAATTTATTCAATGCAATCATTATTATAGTACCTAAGCTTTCTTAAACTGATATAACATACCATATTATTTATTATATACAATGTTCAATATAATAAACAATACAAATTTGGCTTGGTGTGAAAACTATTGCTTTTCAGCCTGACGGCTCATGGTTAGATCTTATGTTTTTTTTTTGTTATGTGCGGATTTTACTTGCTTCACAGTTAATTGAAAAGTTGGTAGAAAATCATCAAGATAAAAGACCACAGGACACAATAACTTAAGTTAAGAAACCAAGGCAGTAAAGATACAATAAAATATAATCATCAGCCTATGTTCGTCCACTGCTGGACATAGGTCTCTCCCAAGGCACGCCACTTGGCCCTATCCTGTGCTTCTCAATAAAATATAGAACTGACAATTTTCTAGAGTCAACAGACTAAACTATGATGCTACGAGTATGCCCTATGGTCCAACTGTTTGGCCCTATGGTTGACAATTACAAGCTAGCACCTCAAGCCAGAAATTGCTGATGAAGGACGAAGGTCTTTGTAATTAAACTGATTTTGCTGTCACCAAAATGTCAACGTCAGATGGCGGGAAAGAGGTGTGTTTATGACGGCAGTTGAACCACTGAGTTCGGACGGTAACGTAAAGTAATAACAAAAATCTTGCGTAGCTACAGAGACAACCACAAATTCCGGACATGTATTTTCCATGGAAGGATCTGGGTGTCCACTACGAAGTACTTGAAAGAATGAATTTTGCAGGGCAGTCTCGACACTGAGTAACGAGGAATACGACTAAGAGGAGAGCAATATACTATAAATTAATGTCACTGACAATTTTACAAGCAAATTCTTTAAAATAGACCCTCAAATACTAAGCCTACTAAAAAGAAGAGTTCGTCAAATAAGATAACTGGCCAAAATGAAGTGCCAAGAGCATTCAGATCACCCAAAGTCCTTAAACTTAGCATGGCGACAAACATTTCAAAGCCAAAGTATTTATTTGTAACATTGTGTACAATTTTGCCGTATACTGCGGCTTGCTAGTATACCATTCTCTTATCTAAATTATCTCCTATCTCACAAGGTACTCGAACGCGACTATTGATGGCTGAATATGGGGAAAATATTTACGCAAAGGCTTTTACGTTTGTCTCGGTCACGATAAAGAAAATAATATATTTCACACTTGACTTAGATAAGCCTTATTTCCTCTATTTGCGAACCTTGCAGACGTTCTTTCTCAGGAAAAGAATGACATCTTTATGCAAAGAGTTTTCTATTCTCCGATCTTTACGTAGATATTCCTAAGCATTTGTTTGTCCGTTTAGGTTTTTGCAATCTGTATAGCGTTTTTTTACACTTAAATGGGGCCTATATCTAATCTGAGGAGCATACCTAGTATAGAATAATTGGCGCTCAAGCAGGCTGCCGGAACACAACGTTATGAGATTGAGGACAATCTTGAATTATAAAACTTTTTTGAAATATAGGTTAACATTTCATGACAAATTGGGTCTGTGCATTTACTAAATATAATACACGCTCACTAATCAAAATATAATGAGCTACGTGTCACATTAAATAATCGGACCATTTGCAACTAAACACATTAGACAATATTTACAGCTCGTTCGTTATAAATATCTTTAACGGAATTAGTTCTTTTATGAAGGTAATAATAACAAGGGCAAAAAATTTAATTGAAAAAAAAAATAATGCCTTAAAGATTGTCTAAAGAACTACTCTAACAATATTTTCACGTATTTTGGTACCACTCTGACTTATGAATTAGAAATAAAACTGGTTCAAAAAATCTAACAATGTTTTTAAACAAGTTTTTTTTCCATATTGATCAATCGGATTGGTAATAAAATAAGGGTTGGTGGTTTATGACGCAGCGAGTCTCTTGGCAATCCAAAGGGGTAACGCCGCTAGCATTTTGGGGCCCTTCGGTACAGCGCGGGGAGCACAGAGTCTGTTTTAGTAGTATTTCGTGTTTTTTATTATTATTATAAATGACGTGTACTTTGTGTTTTTGCAGGATGAAAGTGTTTAAATTAATTAATTATGATATTTCTATTTGTAATATTGTTAACATGAATGAAATATAAATTTACTGAAGGTAACTAAAAAAAAACTTGGATGGGGGTAGCACAAGACCGAGACGAATGGAGTACAGGAAGGGAGGCCTATGCTCAGCAGTGGGCGATAGATGATGATGATGATGAACTAAAAAAAAAACAAAATAAGTATAAAATTCTTATAGTTGTTCTTTAGACGGTCTTTAAGCTATTTTTTTACCATATATTATGACTTTAGCGATCAACAGTAAATTTAATTATTTGCCCTCCCTCATCACCTTAACCATCTAACTATTTAAACTATTTCATATAGATGTGACAACCTATGTAATAAGAATAGGTACTTCATAATATTGACAAAGAAAATGTATTCGGTAGCTATTACGAGTGTAAAACCGACAGAAGTTCATCTTATCAGCACGTCAAGAGAACCGACTGAAGAAACGACCATGACCAGTTTTAAAAGACCCCGCAACTTCTACAAGTGATCATTGAAAATGTATGGCCATTCCGGTGCATAAAACGGCAAAAGAGGTCTGTAAAAAGTGGTGGTATCGCTCACGCGCTTACGTGGGAGGCAAGTAGGTACGATTGAAATCAAGATGCTTGCAACGGAAGCCAGTTGAGGTGATGCATTATCGAGTCGCTCTCTCAAACGTCAGATTTGAGAATCGAGATTACCAGACTTTCCTTCAAGTAAATTGTTGAAGTATTGTTAGCTTTTTCGCCGTCTATCTGATAGAAAAGTGTTAGACAGATGAAAAATATCAACATATTATGTAGTAGATCTGTTGTCAAGCGTTGGTTACGGCAGCCTCCTTGAGAGCCAATATTTCCAGACTAGGTATGCTCCACCTAAGGCTAGAGAGCCACTACCTTGAAACTACCTACCTTGAAGTGACGCGCCTTTTTGGTCGAAAACCTAGTTGAAAAATGCAAAAAAAAGGATTTCTTTTAACTAATAATATTAATTCACACATAACGCTTAAATTCTAATAATCGTTTAATTGTTCAAAAGTAATTTAGACAAAGAAGAAAGACAAATAATCTAAGTTTTAATTTGTATGTATTATCTGTAATTTAGTTTTTTTTTAATTTTACTGCAATTCTAATCTCTAGGTACTGTACTCGTATTTATGTAAATTCACGTTTTCACTCCATGTAAACCTATTTCAAATTCACATAAAAAATAATAGGGGTTTTTTAGTTTCATGTAGCAAAAGAAATGTAATTAGTTTTGCCAGCAAGTTCATGTTTGTGTTTATCTTAGTTACACGCGGGCTACACAAGGAAGTACTCGTATTTCTAATAAGTAGGAGGAAAATGAAGCAATTTTATCGTTCACAAACAAAAATCCTCGCCTGGCGATTACGTAAACAACACAATATACAAGTAATAACCGAGCAATATCCGATTTGAAACATAACACACTTCCTCAAATATATTTTCAACGTTTCCTTCCTACCCAATTAAACTTTGCCCAAACTTGAGATCATTAAAGTATCAAAATGTTTCGACAGTATACGTGATCAATATTTTCAACCGCTGCTTAATGCAGGAAGCGTCAGATACTATCTTGATTAACGTTTGTAATACAACAATCCATTTATTTTAACAGCTAGAACTCTCGATAGATGGATTTGCTTTCAATTAGAGGATGACAATAAAATTTATAATGTCTGATTTAGGTGGAAGAATTTGAGGATGGATTTTAGACCGTAGTCAATCTTTACCTATCCAGTACCAGTAATAGATTTTTAAGTAATGTAGCTTTTAGGTTGTTTTTTCTGAGTTTTAGTGTTACAGATGTACCTATATCTTATGCCAGACTTATTTTTTTTATACAAATATTATTTTTAATGTTATGACCAGACAAGTTCGTTACTCTTTATATTCATAGCTAGGCATTTGACTAGCAGGGCGCGTAAACATATGGTTTAAAGTGAAGCAAGCCTAGTCTTTAATTACTGGCTCCCAAGGAGGCTTTTTGACTTGAGGGCCTAGAGGTCTAAATGCCCTATCACCATTTTTCAGGTTTTCTTACGATGTTTTTCTTTTGTATATAAATAATGGTCTTGCGCTTGACCGTGAGTTGTGGTCAATCTGATGTTTTCCATCATTTCATCATCACGTTTGTTTTATAAGGCAGTCGTTTAACAACATGAGCTACAAAGTCTGGCCAGACCGATACCAAATCGGTTCAGTATATTTAGAATTGCAACAGTCATAGACGTTGCAATCGCAACAACGATTAGGTTTATTTACCTGTCCGCCAACGCATTTCATTAACAACAAAGATTTGTTTGACGTAACCGTGTACTATGCGTTTACTGAATACATGTTGATTTCTTTGTGTGTACTCGGATGAAAGATCTTGTTAATATTTTTATCATAGTTTGTGGAGATGGCTGTTATTACTCCTTCACAATTTACTGACTGGGAAAAATTTTGGTGTCGAAATAGCTGTCCTACAGAGCTGACACACACATAGGCGACTTTTTATTTTGGAATAACAGACAACAAAGAAAATAATAGACAGTAACAGTTACATCATATACTTAAAACTTCTATATAAATTAGATCGGTCAGATAGAATTCAGCTGATAATGTGTATTTGAAGCTTTCGGCATAATATAAAAGAAAATGAACAAAAAGTTAATCTCTGAAAAGAAAACAAAAGAAAAACCAACAAACCAACTGTTTAGCTCAGTTCAGGTATAAATAAAGTATCAATTCCAAATAAGCATTGCATATGACGTCCGTGGGTGTCCGTTACTTTAAGGAACAAGACGGTTCATCACGATTGGTTACGGCCGGGCTACTACTACTTCTAAGTACGTAATCCGTACTTATTCCATCTCTATTACGTTAATATAAACGGGCTTCTAGTAAAGATAAATACTTAGGACAACTAGTAATTGGCCAATATTGACGACCTCGATGGCGTAAAGGTTACTATGCCGGACTGCCAATCAGAAGGTTCCGGGTTCGATTCCCGGCCCGGCCAACATCTTTGTGCTTAACTAAATTTGTTGGCTGTGGGTCTGGGTGTTAAATATGTATCTATATAAAATATGTATGTATATGTAGTATATCAGTTGTGTAAGCTACCATAACACAAACTAGAAATGGTTCAGTTTGGGGTTAACCAGCCGTGTGTGAAATGCGTCTTAATATTTGTTTATTTATTTATTTAATATTCAAATGCGAGTTGGTCCCTCCCAAAAAGGGTTCCACATGATGTATAAAAACGGTAATTGTTTTAGTATTTGTTGTTATAGAGATAATATTAAAGGTACAGTGATAGAGTGAGAAATCTTAATTGTAATGATGTTTGGCTTAGAGATAATGGTAGCCTTCCTGTTCTGCGTTTTATGACGAGAACTGTTGCGCTGATTGATAATATATAGGTATGTAAGCTTTCCGAGCGTTCGTACTTGTTAGTTTTAATTGTTTGTTTAAATAACATACATCATCAATCGTGTGACGAAGCGAGTGGGAATTGATTTAGATACAGCTAATGAAGAGAGGATTACTTTCGTCATTGTTGAGGTTCATTATTTTCTTTGGACAGCCAAATATCTCTTTGTAAACTGGATCTTTAAATATCTTTAGAGGAATCATATGAAAAAAATAAGAAGTCTGTATAGAAATAGTGATATTCATTTGAATTTTTACTATTATTACAGACAATCAAATTCAAATTGTTTTTAAAAATACACAAAAAGCCATTAATCATAGTTTTTGGATTATTGAATCCTTCTTTTTCTTTTTTAAATCTAACCTATATTGTTCCACTGCTAGGCAAAGGTCTCCCCTATGATTACCACGCTTTTCTGTCCTGGGCCAGCTCATTCTAGTTGGTGTGGAACTCCTTGCGTCATTGAGTTGGCAGCCTGTCTCGTCGTCTTCTGCCATCTAAAAAGTACCACTCCATGGAAACCTTTGCCCAAAGGTCAGGGTGCATCCTGCACACGTGGCCCGCCCAGTATCATTTATGAAAAAATAAGTGTCAAGTTTTTGAAATAAATACCTAGAACATAACATTTTTAAACAAAAAAGACTGCACTAGTTATTTATCACTACACATTAGATATGACTAGCTTTCATAACTTCAATTCCTATTTTACCAATAACATTATCAATTGCTTTTATATCTCGTTAATTAAAATCTTCTGTAAGGGCAGGTACAAATTAAAACTTTATTTTCGATACGAAATCAAACTTTAATAACTTTTAAACGCTTTACAAAATTAACCCGTCCAACTTCGCAAACCATAATTTCTCCATGAGCACTTTCAAGTTGCTAAATCCATTGACCTTAACAAACTTCCAGTGTTGTATTTAGCTAAGTAACAAAAGATAAATCTTTGGTTTTAAAGTTCGTCCCGCGCGAATATAAATAACGTGCCTTAAACGTCCCTGGTTGCGTTAAAATACGCAGTTATTCGAGATAAGAAGACATTGCCATGCCTTACAAAGGCCTCTACGCAACTTAACGCAACGTCTTTCTTAGGCTGTGTGCAAACTCATTATCTTTTACACGCTGCAAGACTTATGCACCATGCTTTACGTTTCGCGGCTTTTAAACAGCGCTTTCCTGCTTTATGTGGCGAAGCTTCAGTGATAGCAAAAGCGCATTTACACTGTAAGAGACAACTTACTTAGCGATTTTTATGAATTTTATAATTGAAATTTAATGATGATTTTTTTGACACGTTTCACACACGGCTGGTTAACCCTATACTGACCCCTTTCTAGTTTGTATTATGGTTCCTAACACAACTGATATAATATTACTTATATGTACATTCATTCATATTTTATATAGATACATATTTAACACACAGACCCACAGCCAACAAATTTAGTTCAGTATAAATATGTTGGTCGTGCCGGGAATCGAACCTGGAACCTTCTGATTGGCAGTCCGGCATGGTAACCATCTCTCTTAACCCTTGTGAAATACATTTATTTTTTTGGCGTGAAACCTGCCGATAGGGCGTTAAGAAGTCTATAGTATAACCTAAGATTTTATTTTAAGACTAAACTTAAAATATTTGTCGACTCATTACACTACTAGCATAAATTATAATATTTTCAATATTTATTATTTGTTTTATATGTAGTTTATTGTGTGCGCATTCAGGCTTTTAGTTTTTAGATCTGAAATTAGTTAACAAATAATAATTGAATAAATGAATTATGATTATCAAAGATTGTCTGGAAGAAGTCGCTCTAATCGATAAGGCCGCCAATCGTGGTAAATTTTTATTATTTATAGTCAAGTTAAAATAACATATGCGTCCAATAAATAATTATCTATCTTTATTAACGAAGCAAAAGAATAAATAAATGTTCGTGATCTGGCCCTAAAACCCTCCTTGTTTTTTATTGGTTATTTCCATACATAAAAAAACATATTAATAGGTTACTTACATTCTCACTTCACATTTTGCGCGCAACATTCCCCGCTTTGCATCAGATAGCAAAGTCCATACGTTTATTTATTTACCATTATTTACGGTGCTCCGTGTAATAGCTCGTGGTATCTCGTTTTTCTCCTCACATGCATCATTTGTGGTGAGATTCGAAGATTTCAAAACGCGTATAGGCTTTAGAAGACCTTTTATATTCGCAACAGAGCGCTGCTTAGCATAAGAAGGCAATTTAAACAAATTGCCCTAACGACTTTTGGTGGAGCTTCCTTTTTTGTTTAGAACCTACCTAACCTTGTCCTACATTGAACTCTGAATATATTGGTAAAAGCTAATATTAGAATTTGTTTTACCTTCTTAGTTTTGGCAATGGATAAATTTATCTATGTAGTAATCAAGACAAAGTTTATACGAAACTTTTGGTTATCGTTATTGATATAATTTTTCTTCTCCGGAAATAATAAACAAAATCAAAGGATGTGAAAGCCCCAAGGTTTTCCTTGTATTGGTTTTTCTTCGATATATTACTTTCCCGTTACAAAAATCCGTCACAAACTTCGTAATATAATAAAAGTTTGATAATAGGAAAGTCAGTGCCCGAAAAAACTACGTTCGTATGGTATGTATATGATATTATAGCGAAACATTTAGCCTTCTACAGTCTTCTAGCATGTTTTTATTACCTTTAAGTTCTGCTACTTCATTTTTGTCACATTGATCGACGCTATCCTACTAATATAATAAATACGAAAGTTTGTGTGTTTGTGTGTGCAAGTTTGTTACTTCTTCACACTCAAACGGTTGAACATAATTTAATGAAATTTGTTGTGAAGATAGCTTGGACCCGGATTAACGCAGCTTGTTATTTATAATATTAATAAAATATTGTTTGTCTATTTTATTTACACTAATTTCTCACGATAAAGCCAAATATTCAGTTATAACAAAAGTCCCAAAATGTACATAAAGATAATCCCTCTGTGCTATCGGGAAATTTCCCCAGTAAATTCTACTTGAAATCGTGCAAAAACGTTTTTCAGATAATGTCCTACCATTAGAGGTTCGGAAATGCTTTTTGGCAAGCTTTTCAAACAAAATTGCATTCATCTTTTAGATTTTTTGCAAGGCTTCGATAATGATAATAATTTGAAAATGGTCAATTAATGATTCTAAATTGCCGGATCGTGCTTTACTGCGGTTTTCGATGGCACTTTTGAATGTTTTTAAAAGATAGGTAAACATATCGCATCCTACAGGCTGCCTGCGCATCGCTTTATATTTATCTTACAAACGAATGTATCACAAAATTAAATTTGTAAGTAATTTATTGAACTGATCTTGACATTCTATCAGGACAAAGTAGCATTAACTGCTTGTTTTTGTAGTGGACATTTAGATAATTGTAAATACAGTTAGTTTATAAAAGAACTAGCTGACCCGGCAAACGTTGTTTTGCCTTAATAAAAAAAAAAAACTAAATATACAGTAGCCGATTCTCAGACCTACTGAATACGCATATAAAATTTGGTAAAAATCGGTCAAGCCGTTTCGGAGGAGTACGGTAACAAACACTGTGACACGGAAATTTTATATATAAGATATTCATTGATGGTCAACAACAAAGTTCCATATTAATTTTTAACTCCGTGGAGAGATAAAAAAAGTCTAGCAACAGCATAGCGAAATTTACTAACGCGTTGTCGTCAGTATGAGATAGTCAAGATGATAAAATCTTCTATTCCTGCCGCCATAAAATATGAGCGGTTGCGAAGACAACATACGCTCGGCGCAGGAGCACGCCATATCGGCTCCAATAAACCAATCCCGTTACTAAACACGGCATCAGTCCACAGTTTACATCGTAAACCCCTTTTTATCTTTTGTTTTTGTGTTTGACGGGTGGCCGGCGTAAAATAAAGGCTATTTATAGCCACCCGAAGAAAGTGTTTCATATAACATTAGAGGTAATAAATATTAATAACCGGCCCGACTTTCGTTCATAGGCTTTATAGCCACCGACGTTTGCCCGAACAATAGAAGCCAGCCTTGGGTTTGTCCTTTGAAATTCACGTTTACTTATTTTATGATCTCGTCTTCTGTTTGTCTTTTATGATGGACAACTTTTGCTTGTTACGTGATGGTTTTACAACTCATTGCAACAGTTTGTATTTTCGAGAGCGAAAGTTACTTTAATTGTTGTTGTTATGGCTTTTTCTATCTCTGAAGATAGTGAAGTATTTACTGCTTTATTTAAACTTTGGTCTCGCGAGAGTAATAATAATAATTTGTTTAGCTACCCGAGGTAATATTAATATCAGCGAAATATATGCTATTTGAGTGTAAAATGTGTACCTACTAATTATTTATTTAGTTATTTAAGTAGACAAACTAAGATATCGTTCGTTGATTTCGTATTGTTTTATCTTTAGCTTAAATTACGTGTCTTTGCATACGACCAAATAATCTTTAATTTATAACTATACTACGCCTTCTTTTGCCATTTTTCAAATACCGTTATTTGGTTTCCCTTGTATGCAAAATACGTTGAATTTGGACATCTACAGGCTGGGATTGTAAGTATTCAAACAAAACAATACATTGAGTTCCCATGCCCAAGGATTCCGTTGTCCAAGGTTAAAATAAACTGAAATAAATAACTCTCATTCGCTGTCATTCAAATTTATTGCAATGAAGGCCAAAATTCTAGCGGCATTTTTTAATGAATAAAATAACGGTGCTGTGGTTTAATACTTTTAAGAAACAATTCATGCTCTTGTGGCTTTTAATCGATATAAAGTGTTTGAACCGTGACAATTAAATTATAATCACAGTAAATAAATTAACAAAATACGTTCTAACAACGCATGACAAAAAAGTCAAGACGAATTTCAAAACAATCAACGTCCATTAAACTTAATTACTCAGCACAGCTATAAAACGTGAGACAAAAACCTCGGTAAGAAATCTAGACAATCCAATCCCAATTCATCACAGAACAATAAAACAAAAGAAACGTATGGATATAAATAAAATTAGATTAGCTTTCCTTTCCTCGCCTATAAATCGCTGCAAGCAGCCCACAAATAAATCCTATAAGAAAAGTTCCACACCCAGCCAATATTATTTGTGGGTATTCATTTGAATTTTGCTTGCCGATTGAGACTGACTCAGCTGGCGTAGACGTCATTTTGTTACCTTTGAAGATTTGATTCATGAGTTGATATGGCTGTTCTTAGATTATTCGTTTTCTGTTTCTCAGTCAAAAAAATGAAAATAATAAAGGTAGATGTCTCCCACTCCATGTAACGTCACTCGATTTAACGACAAATTCTCTAAAGCGTCGAAATTGGCTTTAGTTGGTTTAGCCTGTATTTCATATAATGATATATTATTTCCATTTAACGACCACTTTCAATAACGCCATAAACTGCCAGTGTCGTTATATAGAGTTTGCACTGTAATAAAGGTGTTTCTGTTTGAATTTTATTACAATTTGATTATTTGAAATATTATACGTTGTACGTATCGATATAAAATCCGAGTTCTGATATTTAGATTTGTCTGTTTGTTTTAATATTAATATTTCCTACCACACGTCAACTGCAAACTTCGGATGATATGAAATTAATTTAAAAATACTTAGACTATAGCTTTATAAAAAATAAAAATACTTTCGTTCAACATAAGTCTACAAAAAAGTACTAAAATTCGCAATACGTTTCGAGCCAAGCCTTGCTTACGACGTGGCTGAGAAAACAATCTCGAATCCCCTGACTTTCCTTTAAGCAAATCCGCATGAATTCCTAATCCTTATACGGCTAAAGCCTCGAAAGTACTCCAGGGAATCAAAGTTACTAGATATGCCTTTATCTATCTTTTATTCACAAAACTATTTAGTTTTTAGTTTTGCTTGGAAAAGTTAGAATCACGTGGCTATATAAGGTGCTTTGTAAGTTACTCAATATTTATTATCTCTTTCTGCTAGAGTTACGAAGGGTTTAAAAAAATCATCAATGTAAAGACACATTTCACAAACAAACGGCTGGTTAGCCCATTTATAGTTAGTATTATATTATTATAGTTGCTACAGTGCCTATGTTTAAGTTTAATGTAATTTTTTAACGAATTGTAACAATGTCCACATTTACGCGCCTACACAGTAAGTAAGCGCCACCATGTTATTTTTGTTTCAATAAATCGATCTATCTATCTATATATCTATCTATGACAACTAATATACTAAATAATATAAATAACAACGTAAATACGTTGTTATTTATATAAATTTATATCAATACACATTTAACACCCAGACGGAGAAGGAGAGGAACAGAACCAGAGAGGAACACCATACTATTTAGATTGGCTATATTGAATTTCAAAAGCCGTACCGGGAATCGAACCCTAGACCAGTTGGCAGTCCAGCATGGTAACCATTACGCCAACGAGGTCGTCAATAAATTAATATACGTCATATACTGATTCTCCAAAAACTGTATTGAGAATACACAATAATCATGGTCGAAAATTGCTTGACCAATTTTGTAAAAAATTACATCTTTATCTTGAGACATTTAGCTGGTTTTATGAGCTATCCAAACCATATGAATACCATATAAACCATATGAATACCATTAATCCAACTATCAACGTCCAAACATACATACATCCAAACAGAAGAAAATAATGAAAAAAAAAATTGATGCAGAGTGACTTTGCTCGATCAATCAACCAAAAGATCAATTATTATGTTTGCTTATATTTGCTTATATTTGCTCGTATTTAAGTAAGAAAACTAAAACATGGGAAATGGGGGGTTTGCAATAGAAATTGCTCGGAAGATCTAGTTTTTATGACATTGTACCAAAAGTAACGTAATATTCTATTTAATTTGCTTATTTATTGTTTTCGTCCTCCTAAGCTTACATATTGTTGTAAATACTAATTAAATAATAAATGTCATTTAAATATTATCGCACTAAGTTTTCAACAACGTGTCATTTAAAGATTAGACTTGTTGCTTTATTTTATTCATCCCAAACACTTCAAAATGATCCGTTAGACGAATTTTAATGCTCAAAACACAATTTGTTGTTAATAGATGAGCTGCCACCTAAATCAAATGTAATAACAACCTCTAATTTGTTCATTGATTTATTTTAAACGATACTCAATAATTGTTGAGCTTCGACACCATTATTTTTAACCATTGTTTAAGTTAACCATTGAAATATGAACTAACAGTTGATTTATTTCAAACTGTAGGCGTAGGTAGGTAGGGATGAGGGCTCATTTTTAAAGATGTGTGGCATTTTTAGTAACAGGTAAATATAAAAGTTGTGTTATGTAGCATAATAATTAGAAAAGTATTTCAGTTATCTAAAAGCTGATTTTAGTTTCGTTCTTAAAAGAGAAGTTCGTTTAATTACCAAAAAAATCAAGTAACATTTCAAGAACAAAATCTCCAAAAATGTTAAATAAAGAATCATACATTTATTATATATTTAACTACTTACTTGTGCAATAAAGAAAAGTAAAAAAAAAAAGAATGTTAAAATACTCTTACCTACCAAAAAACAGAAACATGACATGATACAATTCTTAGTTTAAATAACTGTGTATAAATAAATGTTACTTTGAACGATAAACGTAAAACCTCTTCTCATCTCTAGCTGTCAAACAAGTACACAATTTTTACTGTTCTTCGTCCACATGATAATTAAATTTTGACCGCGAGCGCTAGCCAATGCCATTGTATTTACGACGGAGAAACTTAACACTTCGAGTTCCAGGTGTTAACTGGTACTAGGTTTAGCAGTCAATATTTTTAACACTGCATTATGGGATACTTACAACATACCTGAATAAGTTAGCATAAGTATAAGCAGCCGACACTATACGACCCACTCCACTCGTGGCCTTCTCTTACGAGGAAAAAGATGAATAAATTGATTGGCCTCTTAAACCCACCATGCTGGCCAAGTGCGGGTTGGCGGATGACACACGTCCTCAAACATGTCAGTTTCTTCACGATGTTTTCCTTCATCGTAAAACGAGTATCCACACGTAACTTGAAAAGCCAGTCGTTGGTGGCGGGATCGAACCAGGGCCGTCTGATGGAAAGCAGACTTTTTACCACCGAGCCACACTCGCTTTTTTTACACATTACAGCTAAGCATTTGTGCGGATCCACGCGTACAAAAACTGATTTTATGTCACTTATTTTAGAAATGGCGAACTGATTTGTCTTGGAGAAACTTAATAGACTAACGTTGATATGACTTTATAATACCTTATAATGATGTATACTAACCATTTCTGATTTCTAATTTTCATTATTACTAATCGTAATATAAATCTATACATTTATATATTTATATTATTTATCGTTAAATCTATTGATCAAACGATTCATATTCTTATTCTTTCTACTCGGTTCTAATTAAACTACAAGTAGTTAAAAATTAAATCATTATTTTTTCTAGTACAAACCAAATTGCATCCAACGCTTTAACCAGCAGGCAAGCCCTAAGCTACACATAAATCGTGTACTCATTAAAGATTATGATTCCGACGATGATCCCAATAATAAAACAGCCAATAAATAATATCGAAACAAGAAATCAGTTGTTAATAAGACCACACCCACAGAACCACACACTAGCACCTATAAACAATAATAAAAAACTTAACGCGGTTTTGATTGGCCTCCTAACCATTACCAGTGTTAACTGTCACATAAATACTTTCACAGATTCTTTAATAAAGAAAAAAAACAAAAAGAATCTTTGATATTTCTGAGATAAGTTACCGGAAACAGAGCTATTAGAACGGCGCAGTAAATTTTACAAATTAGTAATGTATGACAAACTAAAATTAATGAATTTTGTCGGCCGCGGGCGCTTTTTTAATTCCACTGGGTTGGTAGGTGTCCTAATGATGAAGCAGATGTCATCGTCACAGCTGAAAAATGAGTTAAATTCATATTTTTGGTTCTGGTTCAGTTCGTTGCTCTCTAGAAGATACGTTTTGTGTTTTTCTCAAATTTTTACGCCTTACTATACATAATGTTTTCACTTTTGTTTTAATTTTGTCTGTAACGCTTGCAGCGGTCAGACTTATTTTAGGTGACACGACCTTCAATACGTCTTGGTATTTGAGTGACCAGTGTAAAATATTGTCATTAAAAAATTACCTTTTACGTCGGAGCGCTACCGTAGGTCGGATGACACGTGTCGATTTTAGTTGCCAACTAAGTCAGAAGTCAAGTCCTAAAGGCCCTGAAGTGGCTTGAAAATCTCGACACTAGATCTCAGCTGCCTTATTCATATTATGAAGCAGAATTTTGGCATAGTTACTCGTATCTAAGTAATATGAAACGTGTGGTCATCTCATTTTTGCGTAGTTAAAGTTTTACATAGAATATGTTTAAGTTAAGTAAATAAGATAATTATACAAATAATTACGTAACTTTTAGACATATTTTTCTTTTAATTTATCTCAAGAATGACATTCTTGCTTAAGATCAAGCATACCTAGTCTGGAATAACAGACACTTAAGAAAGCCGCCGGAAACCTGTTGCTAGCTAAGCGATGACAAGATCATGTCCTAGGTTTCCTTACGATGTTTTCGCTTGCTGAAACCTTGAGTTCATTGCCGGGGATCGAACCGAAGGTAACAGTGAAGTGACGTTTAGAACGTGAGCCGGCTACACACCCGACAAAGGTGTCAGTGCTTCAAAAACATTAAACATAGGTAGAACCCGTATAGGTCTAGTTATTAAACACGACTAAGTGCTTAGGCGGCCTGTTATGAAATTTTAATCAAAGTTGGTGGCCCCAAGCGAATCACAGGATACAGTTTTAATGGTTTCGATACAGTTCCTCAGTAAGCAATTCGCGAATCAAACTTGTTTTGATCACAAAACTTTGCGTTGTTTGATTTGAAATTACAATTTTATAGCAGGTTTTTTAGCAAGTTACCGAGTTGTTTGCAATTCGTAATGGATTTTGTTTGGTTTTCAAATGGGAACTGTTTTTTATTTTTACTGTTAATGTGGATTTGTTTAAAAAAATACTTTCATTTGTAAATTGAATATATTATATATTGTATAAAATATAACTGTTTCTTTTACTACTATAACTTTACCTTTAAACCATTAAGTATCTACTTTATATCGAATCAAACAAATTTAATGAGCCGAATATCAATCAACATAATAATTTATATATTTTATACCATGGCTGTTAAAGATGAGTACTGAGACTATGAAAATATATGAAATAAGTTATTACGTATTAAATATTTATCTAAAGCTAATGCAATAGATTACTCTTTGTAGTAGTTAGATAATTAATTGACCAAGTAAAGAATTCCGTGCCAATATATTACAAAACACGTTTCTTGTATTTTATTTTTATTTATTTTTAGTACATCTTTGTTGATATAGCGGCACGGCAATTACATAACTTGTGAAAATATCAGCCTTACGCTAACATGGTTTCAGAGATACAGCTTGATAACAGACTGAACGGCTGACTAGTTGCAGAGGCTTAGTAAAAGTCGATCCCATTTCACTTTTAGGTACAGATCCCTAAAAAACTACGCACTTTACGTTCAAATTCACCATCGGCAGAGGGAACGGGTATAGTGTCGAATTCTTTGAGCAAACCGTCTAAGATAAAAGAGTCACTTCAACATAATAAGACCTTTAACTTTAACAAATCGTTTCAGATTCCCAAGGGGCCATAACTCATCAAGCAGAGTCGCTGAGGCTGGAAAACTATACATCAAGTTTGATAGTCAATTATTGGTCGGTGTTGGAAATTGCCTTCCCTGGTTTATCTGTGTTTCGTAACTAACTAACTTCGATTAAATATATACCAGATTCAGTGTTGCATACAAACGCAGCACAAAAAAATGGCATAAGTTTGCTATATATACTATTGTACCTATCACAAAATACTACGCCACAAAAATTCAACCTTACTTCAATTTATTTCAATTCAAGTCAACCTCACCACTGTATCTTAAGGTTGAGTTTTGACTAGTGCCGTAATAAACCTAAGCTATCTTGCTCCGCGATAACAGCTATAACATTTTGTGACCGTAAGCAGTGAGCGTTAGAAAAATCAACTGTATAACTACGCTAAAAACGCTTAAATTCCTCAAACTCAAAGTAGACCACACTCTTACTTGTGGTCTTATTTTCCTTGCCGTTTTTAGAGACATCAGCTTATATCTAGTACATTTTTAATCAAAGGTATTTCGTAACTAACTACTTATTAAATGACCAAGATACGTTGGAGCCAGAAAACTGACAGGAAGAATAAATAAGTGGTCTAGAGTATTTTCTTTCTTTTCGGTTTTATGATGATATAAATTTTTCTGATCCTTAAACAAAATTTCAGATAAATTGTTATTGTCTTATTAAATTATTATTGGTTCACTATTGGTTCCCACTACTGGGGTTTGTGGCCTTCTCTCACAAGGAGAGAGATATAGGCATAATCCACTACGCTGGTTAAGTGCGGGTTGGCGGATGACACAGATCTTCGGATATTGAGGCCCTCAAATATGACGGTTTCCCCACGATGTTTTTCTTACCGTAAAGCAAGTGCAAATCCACACAAAGCTTAAAAACAAGTCATTGGTGTAGGGCCGGAATCGAACCAGGGGCCTGTGATGAAAAGCAGACATTTTACAGCTAAGCCACGCTCGATTTTTTAAAACACGGCATAAATATTCGAAATCAGTTTCAAAGCAAACTTAAATCCAATTTCAACAATTTACAACTTACCAATTTACCAACAAACTAAAAACATACCAATGGAAATTCGATCACAGCTAAAATAAATTGAAGTTTCATTTGAAACCCCGATTTCAAGCTAGGTCTTACCTACGTAATATCGTATTCATAACGCAACTATCATCCAAATAAAGGTTACCCCGAGGGATGGTTTTGATTCAAGGACTAATTAGAAAGCACACGCCGAATGAATTTAATGTATTTAAGATATTTGATTTTATTTATATGAAGTAGTAGCGTACATTCTGTGTTATGTCAGTATTATTATTTAACTGCCACAAGGACCAATCATTAGGTTGATAGATAGATAGAAAATTCTTTATTGGACACATATAATAAAATTAAAAAAAGAAAAAGAAAGGGCTTTCCAATAAGTGTGCCACAATTGGCGGCCTTATCGCTTAAAGCGATCTCTTCCAGGCAACCTTTATTATCATTTTTCTTTCATTACCTGAAAATAAATAAATAAATCACCTTTTCTTCCTTCGTATGAGCTAAGTGCCCAAGCTCTGGTGTCGAGAGTTATCACCGCCGCCCGAAAGCCTCTGACATGGCTTAACTACTGCTTGTTCTAAGACTAACAGCCTGGACCCACAATTTAACGTGACATCTACCCGCAGTAACACCCAGATGAAAATGACACTTTTAAAACGACATTCTTGTACACGGTGATCCATCCAAACAACGTCCGCATCGACCGTTGCTTAGTTTCGATGATCACGTCACATTACCTTACCAGCTATAGGCGCTGATAAATAAATAAATGTATTTTCATACAGAAACTACGAGAAGGTTACATCAAGTTCAACAATACTTAGGAAAAAATATCGATAAATATCGATATTTGATATCTTAGACGATTAAGTAAAGTATGGCTACAACGCCCTTTTTCAAACTTTATGTTGCCTACAGTTTTATTTTAGCACTAACTTCATTTATCACTATACTAAGTAACAATAGCTTGGTAAAAGTGACAATATAAAATTATGTATATCTACTTGAAACTCGACATTATTATCGCGTTTAACCATAACACAACATGATATCATCTCTAGTACATAATATATGTAAAGGGTCAATGTCAATGATGATACCTATTTGAATAGTTATAGTAAAATAAGGTGCTTCTCATTTTATAAGCAATGATGTTAAAAAATCAGACATTCATTTTATTCTATTGAGTCATTCGAATCACTAGAAAATTGAGTAACTTCGACCTAACAATTGAATTAAAGGGACAGTAAATGAAATTATTGATTCCACTCCCCAAGTAAACGTGAAATTGAATTTTATCGACAATTAAATTATTATAGCTAAGTTTAAAGAGAGCTTTATGAACATTTTTGTTGTAATAGCCTCGGTAGAGCGCCGTGAACGATTTATTGTCGCCAGGATACTTTAGTGTCAACCAACAGTAATGTTGGGAAACTCGAATGAACTCTCCGTAATGACTCTCTCTACAGCTCCGAAATTTCTCATGCCTGAGACACTATTCACATTCTTCTCCGACTCCAAAATTGAATTAATGATACTAAAAGTGCGCGAAGTCACGGAATTCACACTGGAAATTAACTGTACTAAAATCTATTGTACCGCCGTAGTCCTAAACGGCATTCTTTGAGCGTATTCAAATTTAGTCGGCGCTGTTCGAAGTTTTAACATTTTGACAACAAATTCGAGACGGCAACATGCTGTAAGCCGGTTGTAAATGCACAAATAGATGTTTACTGAAATAGATTTGTGAACAAACGTGTGCTTCGGACTAACAAACATTTTTTCGAGAGCACCGGTGCATGTGATTAAGGGATGGGACATTATCTGAGTTGCTTTTGTCCCCGTTTGGTCTCGTTTTGCGGTCTGTGGTCTACGATAGCATTAGCCAATATGAGCTTTATGGACCTATAAATAAGATAGAATATTTATCGCAGTTTTAAAATGTATTAAGTTACGCAAACCCAATACCGTTGGCTAGACGAAAGCTGATCTCTGATGGTGACATCTCTAGAGTACGTAAAGGATTATCGAATGACAATGTGGATTTTTTTCCGAAAGCATTTTAGATTATTCAAAGGGATCCAATGCTTTTAAAACTAGATGCTATTAAATTGCGCATACGTCTTTTGTCACGCCACATGGCATTATCCAGCAGATGGCTCTTTTGTCGCCATCTTACTTGAGAAATCTAATAGCTCTAGAATGTTATAAATTAAAAAAAAAATACTTTAATATCTGTTTATGTATTCGTATATAAATTGCAAAAATGTGAATCTAACTACTCTACACTTATTTGAAATTTCGATGCAGTAATTTGAATCTAGTAAACATAGTTTCTTGTCTTAATTACCTAATTGTAGTGTCAATTGATTATACAAAGATATTGTATTTATTTACTTATCTGGTTGTAATTAAATAATTCATGTTTCAACAGTTGTTTAGCACGTTTTGAATCTTCAGTAAAAGCAATACCTACCGAATATATTTTTCTAATCAGGCTAACAGCTAACCCCGATATATTTTTTTTACATTGTAAAATCTTTTTTTTGTCGCTCATCCGAGTTTGTGGTAATTAAATACGTTTTAGGATAATATGGTTGGGTTGGTTTCCATGAACCTCCTCTGGCTTTTTCTGAGAATAGCCTTGAAGTTGAAACGCAATGCGGATACCATCTCCGAACATACAGAAATAGTTTCTCCAGATTAAAAGTGACAAGACTGAATGTGTTAATTAGACATTTCTTTTCTTATTTCCCTTACTCAATTATCTTTGGAATTCGTTTTTTTATGAATAAAGAACGTCCAAAATGAAAATAAAAAAACAATATTATTTTTAATTATTTGCGAATTGTGACGTCAAATTTTATTGTTGATTTCAAACCATGAATCGAAGCAAAGACAGCTCAGTAGGACGTGCCTTTGTAAGTCGTGGGTTCGCCAATGACCTCACCAATGAGCTTTAGGAAACCATGGCATCTACCACCGTAGAGCATTTTAGTGCTTGCCTGGTAAGAAACCACCCTCAAGTTCAAAAATCTATGACTAAGCACCTAACGGTGTGTTCAGGTAGCCTCCTTGAAGCCCAGTCATTCCGGACTAGATATTCTCCACCTTAGGCCAGTGAGGAGTATCGATGACACGTGTGGTTACGTAACCTTATAAACTGTAAACGTAAGGCATATTATATTTTTTGCACGAAACAAACGGTCACACTTACTTATCACACTCACATAAACGTTGGACGTATATCCAACGTTTTTTAAGTAAGTGTGACCGTTTGTAACGTTACCTGCTGGTCAAATACCTAGACGTGCAATACAGCTAAGCTCTATTATTCTTTGCTCGCATTCTGGTTATTATATCTAAAGAGACATAAAATGTTACTCACCTACGGTAATAAAAATAATAATTTTATACACCACTAATATCAGAACTATATGGTCGTCCAAACATAGAGCATAATATACTTATCTTTCAATGACCGCTACTCAAACATAGAACTAAAATTTTATATGTCCTGACCCTTTCTGACCATAAAACTAAGTTAATTATGAAACTAATTCCATTATGTGATCCTTGTCCGCTAACATTCGGACTCTGTACGTGGGTCACTAATCGTTATAATATTTGTTTAAAGTTTAGTTTGCTCCAACTCCCGGCGTATGAGTCTGTTTAGTTTCGCTCGTTTCTATGCAAAATGCCACTTAAGTGTGATTTAATTTTATTTTTGTGGCTTACAGTTTACGAGTGCCTTTGGACTCTTTTTACTGACGAAAAGACGTATAATGCTTTGGTTTTATAACTCTGAGTGGCTTTTAATTCAATATTCACTCTTTTCTGCTTGATGAATGGAATAATATAGGAATTTGGAATGCGGTTTTCCAATACCTTACAGCTTGCCATTTGACTTAAGGTATGTAAATACACGAGTTAGCGACACTCTGGCCTAGGATGGAGCTTGCTGCGTCTGGAATAACTCTAGCTCTCAAGGAGGCTAGCGGAACACACCGATAGATATTTGGCAACAGATTTTTCAGTTTGAGTATGATGGCTTATCAAATGAGTACAAGAAAATGTTCTACTACCGTGCTATGGTTTCCTACAGATGTTTTCCTTTATCGAAAGCTCAAGGTCATCGTCGGGTATCGAACTCACGATCTTAGGAACGTAACGCAGCCTCACGCCCGATGAGCTGTCATCGCTTCAATTTCAGCGGTTTTTTTTACAATAAATAAGCTTCCGCTTGATCACATTTCACCTGATGGTAAGCGACGCTATGATCTAAGGTGGAGCGCGCTTAACCAGAAAAAAAACTGGTTTTGAAAACCGATAGATTGATAGGAGTTACTTCATGATAATGCAGGACTACAACAGGACAGGACAGTAAGGACAAATTGGTTTCTACATTAGAGTTTCCCACTAACCTAGTGTAACATGGAAGCTTAGCTCATCATTCTGTGAAACTTATCCCATCACTCTAACGTAGCACATTTGCGTCTCTCATGATGAGGGTGCGAACATCAGACATAACTGATGTTGATTCGCTTTTGATTCACCCGCAAGGCGATAATAGCAGTTTCATGACTCGATCGCTAGATGACGCCACTAGTCCCGCCAGCTATTACTAGCTATAACAGGATAAAAGTGGATATTACTGGATACAGGGTGGAAAATATAAGAATTTATTGCGAGCAGTGTGTTTGTAATGGAAAAAGAATGGTGTGAAGTCAAGGGGCGGGGTACTGATAAGGCTCAGTCGAGATTTATGTTTTTTATTACAGTTCGAAAGCGGTCCCTTTAACGTGTTACGTGTAGCACCTAATCGTAAACTAACGGCTTTTATATACATGGGCGGATATGCGTTTTTTAAGGTACAAGTATTAATTTATACATTGGAAACATTATTAAACCGAATGAATTTTCATTATATAAATTCTTTATTAATGTTCAAAATATATTATACTGAACAATGAAATTATTTTTTTTAGTACAATCCTTATATATTTAATATCAAACAATTATTTTTAAAAAAAGTGCTGTTTTGTAGAGGCGATCTTGGTCCGAATTTCATCAAACATGACTTAAGAACACTCCCTACAAAATACGAGTACACCTATCAAACAAAAAAACTTAATCAAAATCGGGCCATCCGTTTCGGAGCTACGATGCAACACCCAGACACACACACACACACACAAAGACATGTCAAACTTATAACACGCAAAACGCTAAATTTAAATAAAAAAAAAATTTTTTTTAGACACATTCACGGTTTTTTTTAGTCACAAACGGCTGGTTAGCCCCATATTAAACCATTTCTAGCTCGTATTATGGTTGCTAACACAACTGATATACTACATATACAAACGTCGTTAACGTTTACTATTGCATTTCTAAATTTAACGCTCAGACTCACCCAACCCTAAAACAACTACAACCTATTTAGTTAAACCTAACAAAGTTAAGCGTGGCATTAGTCTCCTTGATCGATCACCGGTTAAATTGATGTCGAAGGAAACTTACCTCGTCTTTACTTTGCTCTGCTCTAATCCAATTTTACTGCTCCCTGAGACATTACCGTGACAAACAGTACTATGTGCGGTCAGGATTTTGTCTATGTGTGCGTGAAAGTAAATTAAAGGTGTACCTAATGTTTTCCTGTTAATAAAATGTACGGGGTTACATCTAACCAAGGGGAAACTTTTTAAGGTGGCTTCAGCATATCTCTTGTTCATATTATGGTAGCATTCACAGTGGTAATATTATGTAGAATACGTCAATCATTTTTCACGTAAGAACAAAAGTTGTCTAGATATTTGGCGAGCAATTGCTATGTGTTGATGTCATATTTGATAATGTATGTATACAGTGTAAACTCTATATAAAGACACTGAAGAGACTGTGCATTTTATGGCGTTATAGAGAGTGGTCGTTAAATAGACAGAATATAATAATATCGTTGTATGGAATACATACAAGCTTAACCAACTAAACCCGAGTGACGTTACATGGAGTTTACACTGTATGTTGATTTATTCACCTTTTTATCTAATATAGTGCATACAAAATACTTGTGTGTTTCTTGAGTGTGGTTTTAAATTTGTCAATATTGGCTTCACTTATTCGTCAATATTTATACCAACTGTTGCAAAACACCGAACAGCGGTGCATATTTCCAATAAAATAGTTATTTTGCGACAAAATATACTAAAACTAGATTTTTCCTAAATATCGTAGAACAAAGGGAAGAATTAATGTTGTAGATCTTACCAAAACCACTCATGAAATCTTGAGAAAGCTACCAATAGCTCTGTATAGGTCAAAGAATTACTTGATTATCTACTGTGTTAACGTTTGAGGAAACTCGATTTCTTCATTAAGAACTTACATACGTAGACTTAGTACTTACTTAATCAAGGCATTAGAATAATATAATTAGGTATCCTTTCCTAAAAGGAAATACGTGTATGACAAATATGAAAAAATATGTGATATCTATATTATTATTCAAATAAGAGTAGATCAGCGGAGTACTTGGGTTGGAGAGTTACAAATACTTACCTATAGAAAATACATAATGGGTTGACCATATTTCCAAGTAATTTTACGCTAATATACCACAATTGGTGCTGTAAGCAATGTTGAGAGAGTTATATTAGAAAATTACTTAAGTACGACTTCTTGTTTGCAATTACCTAATTAGTTGATATTAGGAACCTTAAGTGCAGAATCTGTACTTAATAGGTACCTATTAGTTTCAAACACTTACGTTTCAACAATTGCATTGGTAATTGGCAGAGAATAAAAATAAATGTGAGAATGGTTAGAAAATATTAGATTCTGTTTAGGTTTTATCCATCTTATTCATAAAAATTGCGAAAAAGGATTCCCAAAAACTTTTTGCTAATACGCGTCTAAAATGCAGATTAGCCTTAAAATGTCGTTTTAATGGGGTTGTATTCAAAAACGCATTATAAACCTTCATTTATTATATAGATTATATGTACCGATATGTGTTATATATGTACCTAAAATGATGATTGTGTTGAGCCTACAGTCTCATTTTTAATATTAAAACTGTACCTCCAAACTTTCTAGCCCAGTGTGTAACTTCTTTCCTCTTACCCAAGCCTAACTTTTCAGAAGTGACTTTCAATTTCCAATATGTTTGCATATTGGCTAAAAGCGTTAGAACCTACTTCTACTTCATGCTGATGGGTACACAAACTTCCTGAGTGCTGTAACTATGTTGAAACCTGAGCGTTTTTATTTCTTACCTAGGAAAGTGTTTTGCATGCTGCTTGTAGTCTTAGGCATATTAAATAAAAAACTTTTCAGCTTATACTTATTTTACCTGCCTGTTTATAACTAAGAATTATGCTATTAGGTAAAAAAAGTAAAGGAAATAAAACAAAACCAAAATAAAATTTCGAAAATGTGTATTTCGTCTCTTTCAAATATCTCATCCCAATATTTACATGTATGTACAAAAATCATAATAATAATTATTTACAGTCTCTTAATAGTGTCGATTTGCTGAATATAAAATTAAAATAAATGCATCTGTACATAGATTTAACTTTGGCATTATAATAATATTTTATGCGAATGAATACCTCATTAGGTGATGTCGATTATGTATGTTAAACAGTGTTTTTAATTTATATTTACAACGGTTTAAAAATACCTATCTACACGTATAAATTACTATCGCAGAAATTAGGAAGTGAATCCGTAACAACTTAATTATAACTAGCGCCCTAGCCTATACAGGTAAATGCGTCATCGTACAGGCACGATATAACTTATTCTAGACAATAAATATAATATGGAACAATCTTATGAGTTAATTATCACTTTTTATTGGACTAATACGCTTAAGCGTTGCAAGTATCAGTGTCTGTTTACCTGCGTTGAAGCATACGCTACGCCCAGAGCGGCGCGTGAGGAGGCAAGCGGTGAGCGTGCGGGTCCCGCGCGTGCACGCCGCCCGCCAGCGCCAGCCCGTCCCCCAGCAAGGGAGGCAGCTTGCCGGCCGGCGGGGGCGGGGGCGGCGCCGGCGCCCGCCCGGCCCCCACCGGTGACACCGACGCGTAAATATTCACTGTCGACCGGTGATACTGACACTTCCGCAAGTCCGGCATCGCGAACCTCAACTTTTGCCAGAACTGTCTATCACCCCACTCTATGCACGTGTTCGCCTTCAAACACAACCTCAACTCTGGATCGATGTCTCTATTCGGAATGTCGCCTAGTAATATGATTATCAGTCTTCTTCGTCTCTCTTTCAGTACTTCGTGAAGCGCCGTTTTGAATTCGAAACGACACCATTCGTTGTTAATGAAATTTTTGGATAGGACTATTATCGTCCTTTTTGACGACTCTACCGCCTCTATTATCGTATCCGCCACGTATGCTGAGGCGTTAAAATCGCGGTAATGTAGGCAGAGCCGGAAACTTGGGTCGGTGGATTCTAGGCCAGGCGCTAACATTTGTGCGACGAACGCTTCATCTTTCACGCTATAACTTATGTAGGCGTCGAATAGACGGTCTTTATCGGCCTCTTCGTCGAAAGCTGTACTTTTGTAGCACATTCTGAAGCCGCAGTGATAGTAAACCCACACTCTGAGCTCGCGTCGCCAATAAAACACGCCGCATATGAGCGCCGAGCTCACAACGAACACGCACAGGGATATCAGTAACAGCGGGAGGTAATCATTGATTACTTGATTTTCAATTATCGATGAAACCCCGCCGACGTGACTCGTGCAAATTGTGGAATTGAAATCAGACATGAGTGGCCCCACTGTGTTAGTAATATTGTCAAAGATGCACGTGATCTTATTGGCGTCCTCTACTTTCCCCAGGTTGTTCTTAAACCAATTTCTAAATTTATGCATGTACTGGCAGTCGCACGACCACGGGTTCCGCGAGAGACTTATCTCCACCAAATATGGATTCATCGTGAATTGCCACACCGCAAAGCCGTAAATGTTATTTCCTTCTAAGCGCAGCACCTCTAAATGCCTCAACTCCATGAAGGTACGATTGTCGATATAGTGTATTTTATTGTCTTGCAGATGCAATTCGCGTAAATTTTCCAGAGGCGACAGTTCGAAACCGAGTAACTCTTTAATATTATTTTTTTCTAAATGCAACACTGTTAAGCGTTTTAGTCCACTAAATGTGTTATTATATAAAGCGTCTATGTTAGAATTATTTGCATACAATATTTTTAAGTTCTTACGCCCGATAAAAGCATGACTCGTTAAACCACCAAAGTTATTACCGTCTAAATAAAGTTCAGTAGCGTCCATAGGTATGCTGCTGGGTATTTCGGAATACCCGGCGGCAGAACAGTCCACAATGTTCGCTGACCACGGCTGGTCATGATAACACGTACAGTTCAATGGGCACGTCATTTCACAATCACAAGCGTCAAAATCACAACAATGGCACAACGCGAAACAGTGAGTTTTATAAGTACACAAAAACTGCGAAGATTCCGCTTCGATGAGCGGGATATATGTTCTTTCACGATTGTAGAGCAACTTGCAGTATATGCTCTCTAAATCCATTACACGCGGGTGTTGTCTCAGGTGATCCAGTTTGTTTATGCGTTGAAGCCACTCCATAGTACAGTCGCACTGGAACGGGTTTCCTCCAATATAAAATTCGGGCAGTGGTCGGCCCGGATCGACTGGAGTGAGCCGGAGAGCGTTGAGATCCATACTAGTAATCTGATTTGCATACAAATCGACTCTCGTTAAATTGGTTTTTCCAACAAAAGTTTGAGCTTCAACTTGCGTAATTTGATTATCATTCAGGAACAGTAGCTCAACGCTACTCGGTATAGAGAAAGCTGATATTTTCGTCATCTTATTAAAACTCGCATCTAACGTTTGTAGTCGTAGTTCTTTGTCCAACCGGTAGCTATTTTCTAGTTCTTTGATGTTGTTGCTATGTAGATCCAACCACTGTAGTCCCGGAGGAATGACAGTGTAATCAAACCAACCTATTTGGTTATCCGACACGTTTAACCACAACAGAGAAGGGATGTTTACAAATAAACCCTGTATATCTGTGAGCTGATTAGCATCCAATCTAATGGCCTGCAGAGTGGTAAGTGTTTCAAATGCATTCATATCGATGTGTTTCAATTTATTTCTAGCCAAGTTCAAAATCTGTAGAGATGGCAAATCCGTAAACACATCTTTGCTTATGTTCTCTATTTTATTTCCGATGAGACGTAATCCGTAGACGTTATGCAAACCGACAAAGCCCGGCTCTTCGAGTGATGTTATCTGATTTTCTCCCAGATCAAGAGTTCGAAGTAGTCGCATATTCCTTAACGCTAAGGGTACTTTCTTCAAGCGATTTCCATTTAAATTTAAATCCTGGAGAGACGAAGTATTTCTGAAAGCTTCGGGGTGAAGTTCATCGAGGCGGTTATTGTCTATAGATAGTAGAGACAATACGTAGAGGCCATTCAGGGCATATGCATCTATATGTGATATTTTGTTGTAAGATAATATCAAAGTATGCAGATTATTCATAGGCGCAAAGGTATCAGCGGCAATGCTCTCTAAGCTATTATGTTGGACGTTCAAAATTTGTAGGGTGTACAAATCTTTGAAAATCTTCGGATCGAGCTTCGTTAATCTATTGTTCGATAAATTCAACAATACCATTCTTATAAGACCAGTGAAAGTATTTTCATTTATCCAGGTGCTTGTTAAATGATTATTAGATAAATCCAATGCTAACAGCTGATCTAAGTTAGCGAAAAGACTCGGTGAAAGCACACTGATCGAATTGTTTTGTAAGTATATTTCTTTTATCACCGGCCTGCAATCTTTAAATAGATCTTGGGGAAGAGCAACGACTTTGTTGTTGGAGAGATCAATTATCTGTAACTGTTTAAGCCCGGATAGTGCTTTGTCAGCCACCATAGAAATTTCGTTATCGTGAATGTGCAGCTCTTTGAGTCTTCGTAGCGCCATGAAACCATTTTCCGGCATTAACACAAAGTGGTTACTTGAGGCGTCTAGTACTTCTATGTCTAAGGAGCACGACGAATGCGAAATGGAAGATGTCGGTGCGGGTCCATCTTGCTCACTTATGAGAGCTTGATGCATGGCTCGCTCTCTGAACCCTAGATCACTCACGTCTTGCAGTCGATTTGAAGAAACATTCAAATACACTAAATTGGTTAACGGGCAAAACAGGTTTTCGGGAAACGACCAGATGTTATTAAAACTGAGATCCAACTTTTCTAACTGCCTAACAGCCGTGAAGCTTTCCGATGCTATCTCTAAGCTCATAGCGGCCCATTCCGTGTTTTTGGTACGTATAGTTAAATTTCGTAAATCTCTTAGTCCGGAGAGTACACCAGGCGGCCATCTTCCAATTTTACAGTTATCTAAAACAAGTTCACGTAGTTTCATCAAATGTGCGAAACTCCGATCATCGAGTGAGCTTTTGTACATCATTTCTTCATTACACTCTATTCTGAGCGATGTAGTGTGTTCTGATGGTATGACACTGAAGTTAGTGGTGTCAAACTCACTGTTTATCGTGCGAAGTTTACACGTGAGAGAGACTTCATGGGATTCGTTTGGGCCCCGCAACCACCACTGGCAGTCATCTGGAGCTTCATATTTCAGAGGTAAGGAACTCTGATCGGCCACATTGATTCCGACTACAAACCAAAACACAATCTGGCTGAAGAAGCAATATCTTGAAGAGGCGGAGTACTGCAGAGCCATCATGGGGAAAATCAAATATCAAGGAAGTAAGAAAACAAGACACGCTGGGCTCAGTGTCATGTTTTTTCCGTCGGCGTTCGTGTGTTTCGTCCCCTTGGCGGATGTTGATAATCCATCAATTTATAAAGTCTATTTCGGCGCCAATTTAACAAATAGTCCTTGTTACGTTGATCCACATCATTATTTCACAGTTCACGTTCCGTAAATTGGTTCCGCGAAACGTAAACAAATTTTTCACAAAACAGTCCACTTTTAGCGAAATGTCCAAATTGCACTCGTAATTGGTTTTTGTAATACCCGAAGGCACGATTTATGAAATTATAGTCCACACTTCTTGATAGTCTTGTTTCGAGAGGTTGTGATAAGCGTGTATTTACTGTCACGTAAGTTCCGATGAAAGCGTCGAGTGGCGCGACCGTTCACTGACGCTGATTCGGGTCGACTGAATGCTGGTAGAGTATTGCAGTCGACTAGTGTATACGTTCGGAGAGGGGTGAAGGGCGCGGAGCGGGATGAGCCGAGCGGTGGCGAATGTTCACGACGACTTATTACAATAAATTATTTTTTCCGGAGCTTTAAGCGATCGGCTATAGTTACATATACGTATCTCCGCCGCAAAACTTTGAATGAAAGGTAAAATATAGGACTTCGTATTAAAGCTATACATATTATAGTCTTGAGATATGCAACAATGTCATATCCGGAGCCTTACAATTTATTTTAATATACCATTAGAAAAATGTTGGCCTACTTCAAACTTAATTAACTACTACTAAATTTTAATGAAAACTTTGAATGAATAGTAAATTCAGAGTTTGTTATAATTTAATTTAATATTCTTGTTCAATACAAGTATATATAATTTTCAAAGGACTCCGTAGTAAAACCATACATATTAAAGTCTAGAGACTTGATACAATGTGATATCCGGAGCCTTACAAGTTATTTTAATATGCCATGAGAAAAATCTTATCCTTTTTGAAACTTAATTAGCTACAAAATGAAACCATGCAATTTAAGGATGTTGTGGTATTTAACGGAATTCAGGTCATTGATAATATTCTTTCTAATTTTCTCATAGTTTTATATATCACAAGTATCAAACTAGTATTCTACGAGTACCTAACAAAGTATTCTTACTTTTTATATAATATAACATATTTTCTCAGACCACATAATCTTTTTCATTAATCAAATTACAGACAATCTTAAGCCTCAAATGAGATTACGAAACCTACCAAAAGAAAAAATAAACAAAATTTCAAAGACGTTCAATGGGATCAAGCAAAATCTTAATAAATCTATTTCAAATGCCATTATAAATAAAAATTCCCTTTCATGATTCGAAGCCACACAAAGCGTTGCGACAAAAAGAAATTTTAACCACGTTGCCTTCACATAATCGGGATTAAAAATCAACCCTTTGAGTTTAATGCCAAAATCAAAAAATGATGGTATAAAGGCATTAAAAGCTTAAGGTAACACAATTTCTTGAACGTTCTTACAAAAGATTTTTCTGTTAACGCTTGGCGGACCACACTGGCTGTCACAGGACGGAAGATATCATTTTAATCCTTTTAGTTAAGTTGACTATGAAAAGACAGATGCCTTGCCGGCATCCGTGTTTTTCTTTTGTCACTTTGCTGACGGTTCACGCTTGGCTGGATATAAATTAATTGAAACTTTTAGTTTTAGATAAAGCCTGTTCTCACTTAGTTGCTAGTTGTTCATAATAATTGAAAGTGAGAGTCAACTTTGAAAGCAACCCTGTTCAATATTTCTTTATTCAAATAATGAGAAAGTCATTATAAAAACGAATGCATCTTTTTTCTTTCAAGATATTAGATTAGATAAATAGCCCTGTGTTAAAATAGTAATTGCAGTAATTAAGTTCGATTAAGTTTATTGAATTGACATACATATCTTATGTAACTAAAAATAAGTCTAGTAGTAGGCATCATATTATTTAAAATTATCACAATATTTTATAGTTATGCATAATATAGCATAAGCAGCCCACTATACGTTTCCACTCCTGGGACTCGGGGCCTTCTCTCACGAGGAGAGATATAGGCCATGATCCACCACGCTGGCCAAGTGCGGGCTGGCGGATGACACACGTCTTCGGATATTGTGGTCCTCAAACATGCCGGCTTCCTCACGATGTTTTCCTTCACCGTAAAGCGAGTGCAAACTAGAGATGGTTCAGTATGGGGTTGACCAGTCGCGTGTAAAATGTGTCAAAATAAAAATAAAAATTCACAATTGTGCAAAAAATAGGACTTGCATTCTATAGCGAAGCCTTCCAAGTTATTACGCTGAAGTGTTTCTCATCCGAATCTGTCAGTGAATGAGTAATGACCGGTTTGTTCACTTCAGCGGTATCTGTTTGAGTGCAGAGTATCGATAATGCACAGTGTTTAAAGTTTAAGACGATCATGTTGACGGTGTGAAGTAGGATGAACGATGTGTTGTCAATATTTAATGAGAAAGTGTGATATTTATATCTTATTTCGAATATATATAAGATATACTATTAAACAAAAAAAATGGTTTATTTTCTAGGTAAGCGTGCCACACCGTATACTACAACGCAGCTTAACACCAGGCAAGCTGTAATCAAGCGCATACCTATCAAGGCTAAAAAAAAATATTCGAGTAGGTATATGTTGAAAGTCTACAATTAATTCAAATTGTTTATTTCAGACTTTTGGCCCATAAAATTTTATCAAATAAGAATTACAATTATCATTATATACAAAAATTACAAGATTACATACACAATAATACAAGTTAATGATCTCAAATACTATTTTTCGGGTTCCGTACCTAAAAGATAAACCCCGTACCTAAAAGGGACCCTATTAGTAAGACTCCGCTGTCTGTCTGTCTGTTTGTCTATCTCTAGGCTGTATCTCAGAAACCGTAATAGCTAGAAAGCTAAAAAGTTCACAAAAATTATGTATTTTCCGTGCCACTATAACAAAACATACAAAAAAATTAAAAATAATAAATATTTAGGGTATACATACAATAAATGATTTTTTCGTAACTTTTCTAGACTATTCTACTTGCAAACACTGTACATTTAAACAACATCATACTTTTTTTACAATAAATGAACTTGCGCACCTGATGGTAAGCGTTATTGTTATCTAAGATGAAGCGTGCTTGCCCATGTTTTGTTGTCTTTTGTGTATTTCTATAAATATTTTAACTAAACTTTAATAGGCATTAAACGTTTTGTCTACCATTTGATGGTACTACAAATTTTATTTTAATAAAGTAACAATTTTTTTGGACACATTTCACACACGGCTCCATACTGAACCATTTCTAGTTTGTGTTATAGTAGTTAACACAACTGATATACTACATATACATACATAGATACTAATTGATACCTAGACCCACAGTCAACAAATTTAGTTAAGCACAAAGATGTTGGCCGTGCCGGGAATCGAACCTGGAAACTTCTGATTGGCAGTCCAGCATGGTAACCTTTACGCCAACGAAGTCGTTAAATTCATACTCACATTTACATTCTACGTCACGTAAACATAATATCCTCTCCAATAATATAAAGTTCAATATCAGAATAATAAATTAGTTTATCTTGAAAATAATGTAATGGAATAAGATAAAACCGGGTTTAGTTATTACAGATAGTGTTTTTAACAAGGGTAGGACAAGGTAACAGCAGGATGCTTGTGTGAAACAATATATCTCTCTAAAGTTATTAACCAGTTAGATTTATTTCAATGTTGTTTCTATTTAAATATTGACGTATTATTTATTACTGTTTTGTGGGTTAATTAAAATAGAGGCAATGAAACGAGAACGAAAGCGAGACATCGTTTTTAAGTTTTATTGGGAGTTCTATCGAACCTTTCGGGTTGTTTTTAAAGTTTATTTAATTTAATTGGTTTTACGTACCATAAGAAAAAAAATTGGACACAGAAAAAAATTCTAATACAAGAAAAAATTCCAATATTTCATAAATGACAGAGTTATGTGGTAACGAATAAGAAAAATACAAATAATTGAGTTTAAACTAATCCAAAATATTTTCTTTAAGCGCCTAAAGATGATTTTAAATTCGTACGAAAACCGATTTGAAGATCAAAGATAGTTTTGCATTTCAATGAATTTGAAAGCTTTGAGTGTTTAAGGCAAAGTTGCCGAAAGTCTCAAAAAAATATTGTCCTTTTATCTGAAACCCTATTTAGTTATCTCTAGTTAACGATCTTCGTCATTCGAAATAGAGTCAAGTTTTAACTTTTGAGAAGTTGAGTAAGCTATGAGACGGCATTTTAAATTAGTATCCTTTTAAAACTCACAAACAAATTTCTTCTTTTGTGTAAGCTTTAAAATAGCGATAGGCCACATTGTTATATACTTTCAAATGTTAAAAAAAAAATATCAGGACTTAATTCACATATGACTGGTTAGCTCCATACTGAACCATTTATAGTTTGTGTTATGGTAGCTAACATAACTGATATACTATATAAACATACATGTATATTTTATATATATAAATATTTAACACCCAGACCCACAGCCAACAAATTTGCTTAAGCACTAAGATGTTGGCTGAGCCGGGAATCGAACCCGGGACCTTCTGATTGGCAGTCCGGCATGGTAACCATTACACCAACGTGGTCGTCGGTATTTTGTATGAAATAGGATAACTTAATAATAATAATAATAATAATTATATCTCTTTATTGCAGACACTTATGATCCATAGTTACACACTTAAATATAAATATATAAAAAAAATAGTAAAAAAAAACATTCAAATTTGAAAAGCTATAAAAAGTTAAATTTGCGAATGTACTCAATAACATATTCTATAGAACTAGAGTCAACGCACTATTTTAGAGAAAATTTACGACTTCTACAAAGGGATTCCTTGAAATATGACGGATAAAACTCATGCCTTTCAAGTCAAAGCAAAAGTAAATCTACAGACTTCTACCAAATAATAAAATCAACTTCCTTACGGAAACATTAAAAAACTAAGCCTACTAATACCGTGCCAATACTTCCTTCTTAGTTTTTTAAATTGTGTTGACAGTTACGGTTACCAATAATAGCATAAAGGTTAATGGCACACAATGGTCGAAACCTGAGAATAGTAAACATTCTTTTCACATGATATTCCATATTTTACACCATAGAAAATCACAAAATATGAACCTTGACAGAATGCGTGAATCACCAAATTAATATCCTTGAAATCTAATCAAGGCAATTAAGAACGCTTTTTTTAATTCCGCGGGATCTTTCTGTCTTGTTCTCGCTAATAGGATCATAGCTATGTGTCTCGTTTTTGTTGATTTTTTTTTTAGTTTCTGTGTGACAGGGGTTGGTCCGCAATATTTCACGAAGACCGAAAAGGCATCCAAGCTCAGGTAGCAAACATTATCACTATAAGCGTTGTTCGTTACTAAAAAGAAGAAAAAATAATATGATGGGACAAAAATGTATGGAGTCGTTAAGCACCCATCTTTTATCATACATAATATATATAAAGAAACTTAGTTTAGAAACAAACGAAAGCGAATGAAGTAGTATACCTATACATAATTGTATTTATTTTATTGATACCAGTAATTAGCTATAGCCATATTAGATTATATAAACCTAGTAACATCAAAATACTAGTAAAAAGTAAAGTAAGTAGATATATTTTCATAAGATTATGAATACTTATAGCTCGTCCAACAGATTTTCTCTTTGACAGCACCAATAAACTGCGTCATGTCACGAAAAAAATCTTTTGAATACGAGGTTTGAATTTGAGTTGAGAAATTTTATTTTTGTTAAAATGAAAATATACGGTTGCACGGTTTATAGTTTACCTTTTTTGCACGTCCTGTATTACGAAAATATCTTATCTAGGTAAATAAATAAAAATATTAGTTAAATAAATGAAGTCTCTACGTTATTATTCTCTGTTCCAGACTGAATCTATGAAAAAACGAGTGCAAGGTAGGCCGCGTAAAAAACGGTTTGAAAAATATTAATCTTAAAAAATGATAAAGAAGCCTATTTACGAAGTTAGCTTTATGCGACGCCATCTTTTGTGCCAATTTTTAGTTATTCTCAAATTTTTAAAGTATAAATATCTATTTTGTAGGACCCATCAAATCCCATCCCAGGGTTTAAGATACTGTTTTATATAAATTAAGTTTTGTCAATAATAAATAGAAATTTATTATACTTTTTTCGTATAAATTACTACTAGTCTTAGAATGGAATGATGAACAATATTTGAATTTATAGTCGTTTTAGAGGTAATGAATAATAAATGTACACTGTCGACGACCTCGTTGGCGTAATGGTTACCATGCTGGACTGCCAATCAGAAGGTTCCGGTTCGATTCCCGGCACGGCCAACATCTTTGTGCTGAACTAAATTTATTGGCTTTCGGTCTGGGTGTTAAATATGTATCTTTATAAAAATATGTATGTATATGTAGTATATCAGTTGTGTTAGCAACCATAATACGAACTAGAAATGGTTCAGTATGGGGTTAACCAGCCGTAGGTGAAATGTGTCCTATTATTAAAAAAAAAACTGTACTTTGACTTCAACTGCAAATATCATTTTGCATATAGCCATTATAAATGTGTTATTTTATGACTTTTTAATATCAAATTAAATGATATAATGAGCATCAAAACCTACGTTTTGACATCATTCCTATTACTTAGTCAAAAAAACAAGTTCACCAACCGCATAAATTCAATTTAATTTGACAACTTTATCTCAAACGGCAATGAAAAATAATTTCACTACATATTTGTATTTTGCTTAAAATATTAGTCTGGTATCCGCCTACGCAAAACTGATAACTATTTTGATAAAACAAGCAATAAAAACTACATTCTCAACAACACGACATAATAAAATTAGTAATGATGATATTAGTGAAATAATTCTTTGGTTTTTCACGTGCTTCGACAGTGACTGCTTTTATGCGGTTTACCGTTTTTTTCCGGCTTGCTTTAGTAGCTTGACTTTCTTACTTTAGAGATGTCTTTATTCAGCTTAATTCCTACTAAATGTCAGAGTTAAGCCTGAATACTATTAATTTTACGACTTTTTACTTTGATCGTGTGGAACTAGCCATAACACTGCATGGGTCCATTGGCGTGCGAGCAAATTGCCTTAGTCACAGTAGGATATTTCTATTTATCTTGCCTTAAAAAAGACAATTTCTTTTAGAATATTTATTTGCGGCGACGCCTTATCTGGCAGTCGTAAAATAAAAATCACCTATTAATTTACTTAATCGATTTTTGATACTGCTTATACATTACATTCTATATAAGAAAAAAATTGACTCCGATAACGTATATTATTTCAAATGTAGTCGTAAATATACATACATGTATAAATATATATTTTAAAGCATTACTTTTAAGAATATAAAAATTCTAATTCTATACTAACTAATATTGTTGCTAATTATATTTAAATTAAGTATTTTTATGTAATATACTAATATTAGTGGGTATATTATGTAATATATAGTACGATAGTGTCATTCCTTTGGTTGTCTGGAAGAGATCGCTTTTAGCGACAAGGCCACCATTTTCGGCACTAGTTTTAAGTTTCTTATGTGTGTTTATTTACTGTAATAAGTGTGAAAATAAATAATTCTATCTATCTATCCTTTACAAAAAACAAACGTTGGTAAATATGTAAGTAGGTAAAATTAATCCAAATCTACACGTAATTAATTATCCTTTTATTTAGAACGAGCACCCTTCTTGTACCCTGTGGGGTCTTTAGTCCACATCACAAACTCAATCCTTACTCTCATCAAAGCCACGAAAATTTTCAACATTCGCTACATCCCCAAACCTAATTTTTGCAAGCTTTTGTCCGTACAAACTCGTTAATTTCAACAAAAGGTAAACCGGTACGTTACGGGACCAATCTTGCGAAACATAGATTATCTGAGTTAAGATAAAGAAGACAACACTGAGGGCCGACAAACATTGAATTAGCATTACCAGATTACAAAATGGAATTTGAATAAGAGGCTTAAAAAGGATTTTTATGTGAAAGTAAAATCAATTCAAGCGCGCCATGTATTTTACGAGTACAGGCAAGAAAAAAGTACGTACGTACTTTTGATCTGCGCACATTTGAATTTTGAATAAATCAAGCTTTTTGCTCGATTACAGAAGAGTATAGATCAAAATTATATTACCATAAGTATCATGATACGAATATATCTTGTTTTTTCCTTCTTAAAATTAGATTTTTATTTTCTAGACATAAAACTTAACTATAATGTCGTCCTGTTTTAAAATTACTTTCTCATTTACGGTATTTTCACAAGAAATAGTGTTGTAGCAATCTCGATCGATACACTTAGATAGATAAATAATTATTTATTGGACACAAAAAATAAACCATTTAAACTAAAATAAAAATAATGAGCCACAATTGGCAGCCTTATCGCTTAAAGCGACTCTTTCAGCCCTTAACTTTTACTTAATGTGAATAAAACTGATATCATGTTCCAACTTACACAGTCAAGACGTTTCATTATAACTGCGAACAAGCTGGTACTCTATTAACTGTGGATGTGACCGCAGCCATAGTGGTTATATTTGCTCCACTGTGCTACCCGTTGTCTGTAATTAAGGAACTCTATGTTTGTTAGGGAAGTCACTGTTTGAACGGCATAAGGGTAGGTTACAACAGATTACATGTTGTAACACGAGTTTTATTATTCCAAATCTCAAAGGACATTGAAACTGGTCAGGTTTGATTTACATAAGTAGACATGTTATTTTATGCCAGTGACATTCCATTGAGTAATTATGATAACTTTTATATTCTTATTGTTATGATGTGACTATTATGTTATGTACTGAATTTTTCTAGAAAAATACCTAGAAACGCAGTTAGAAAATAGTGCGCTGTAGAGAAACGTTGGGCAGCACAAATAATCGCATTTATACGATGTGCATAAATTATAAAGATTTAAGTTAGTAAAGATTTTTAAAGCCTGTAGCTCGGCTAGCTCAAGTGATCTAACTAGATCACCGAAGCCAAGCAACGGTCGATGCGGACAGTGTTTGGATGGGCAAACATGTACAAGACTGTCGTATTAAAAGTGACATTTTCATCTGGGCACTACCGTGGGTCGGACACGTTGAATTGTAGGTCCTGGCTGTTAGTTTTAGTACAAGCAGTCGTTATGCCAAGTCAGGGGCCTTCGGGCGGCTTGAAAACTCTCGACTCCAGAGCTTGGTCTCTTAGGTCATACGAAGAAGAAGAACTTAAGATTTTGAGCTAGCATTAATGACGAAAAAAATGGTATTTTTTTTTCTTTTTAATATAAGCAGTTTGAATTCGCCTTAACAAATTAAGAAGTTCTTGGATACCGAATGTGGTTTAACAATATGAGGAAGATTGCCTCACCTCTTTATGATTTGGTGCGGTTAAATTACTACAAAGTAGATAAATAAGAGCTTGATATAAAAAAAACGTCAATATAAAGGCAGTGACGTAAATTATCGAAAAACTTTGACGACAGTTTGCGTCACCCATACATATCACGTATTTGACTATACGAGTATCTAATTGAGTCGATACATGAATCGATGGTAATTTGGCTGTACAAGCAAGACGCAATTACTCTTTGTTGTCAACTATTTTTACTACATAAGGCAGAAATTAAAGAAACTTTATAGCGACACTATAACTGATTAAGACAATATTTGATAAATACATAATCTTACACTGTAATAGAATACACTCAATAAATTTTTATAAATACATTTAAGTTCAGAATATTTTTAAAATTTTATATATCATGAAGCTTTTAGCTTAGGTCAAAAACCTTTAATAAACGTTTGGGTGGTTTATTGCCCTCGGAACTAGTAATTAATCATTAAAATTCCAAGCATAGCAAACAATATTCATTTAATTAGGCACTCGTGTTTTACAGAATTGTGATTTCAAATAGGCAATTAACTAGGATTTTATAAACAGCATAGGTATGAAACAAATGACTGTACAATGATAAGCAACAAATCGATGGAATTTCTCTCGAAGTCGAAGAATACAAAAGAAAAACTCAAGTTCAAATAGTGAAGAGTCGGTATTGGGTATCTTTAAATTGAACGACTTCCTACAGGAGTATTTTTATTAACTTCTTTATTCCTTATCATGAAGATATCAAACCGTATTTATTTTCAAAGAGAACTCAAATTAAAATCTCTTTGTATAAAAATAAATAATAAATAATGACTCGTTATACGAGACGAGGACCGGCAACCAGAGTTCAAGGTTCAATTTCCGCCACAGCTAACATCTTTGTGATGAACTTAATTTGTTGGTTGTTGATCTGAGTGTTAAATATATATCGATATAAAGTATTTATGTACGTATTTGTAGCATAAGTAAAAACCTCATAATGATTAATAATTGTATTACAGTATATATAGGAAACTATTCTTCATGCTTACCAAAAACGTCTCTGTGAAGAAAATGTGTATTTTATAATACAAGGTCTAAGCTGTAACGGAAATAATGACATAAATACATTAATCCTAAAAAGGTTTTCATAATTTTAGTACGATCACATAAACGTATATATTTAGACACACTACTTTTGCTGAAACTCTCATAAAATACATACGTAAACCTGTGATATTCCATCCGATATCGTATCGTAGTCAGCTAATGTAAAGGCACCCAATGAAGCACAATAGTTACTACAGATCGAACCGAATCGAATCTTTTGTGCAGACAGACAGACTTACCGTGAAGAACTCATCGAAAGTATTGTACGATAGGTTTTTATATTTGTCTTTAACCACACTAAATAAAAGCCTTAATTTTGCCGTCAGTTCGTTTAGGAACGGAAGCAACTGGTTTTAACAATCTCGTATTAAAAAAAAACGTGTTTTTCATATATTTTTTTGACGTGACAACGTCTTAAATTAGGTTGCGGCTGGGAGTCACTTGTGAAAAAGTGTAACGCCCGGTAACGTTACGATGAGTCACCGAACGAGAGAGAGGCCCGCCGAATGCCTTGCGTCTCTCTCCCACTCAACTATGATCGGTCTGCCGCGCGCGCAGCACGCGGCAGACGTTGTCACGTAAAATCTTCGCCCGTAAAACCGACTTTACAGGCAACCATTTTTTTTTTTTATTTTCAATTACCAAATAATGAAAACTTAATATTTATACAAAGTAAAACTTTAATTTTAATAAATTCAGATATGATAGGCATCTTTTTTACGTACCTAAAAAGTAAAAACGGGATCCTATTACTAAGACTCCGCTATCTATCTGTCTGTCTCCAGGCTGTATCTCAGAAACCGTAATATCGAGAAAGCTGAAACTTTCACAAGATATGTGTTATTAATAACGGTATAAAAATAAGTACACGCTTTAGATTCACAGAATATGTAGTTGCATACCTTTCTAAATAAATAAAAATAAAGTTAACATTGAATGGGAATACGATCAATGTATTTCAATTTGTATTGCAATTTGTTATTAGGACATTTTGGTAATAATTTGGTATTTAGTTTTGTCTTAACTTATAAAAGATAAATGATATAATACAGTTAAATATTTTTTAGGCCAATACAAACGGGTTAATTAGCCATATTTTTACAAAATGGTATGGAACTCCTCAAACGTGAACCCAACTTACTCTAAGCCAATTTTCCACTAAACAAAAGCATCTAAAATGCTAAACAACAATAAATATGAATACAAATAGCTGGAACAGAACTCATAAAAATCTATGATGCAAATAAACATGTTTTTTTTAATTAGCATCAACTTTTCTATGAATATTCACTAACTTAACATTTTCGAATTTATGACAACGATACAAATCTTCATATCACACGTATAAAAATATTTAAGTTTTCTGTTTCGCATTCTAATCTAACATCACTATAAAATTAAAACGACTTGAATCTCAGGTGGAACTGGCTTTTAGCTACGAGATACGATCTTCAAGCTTCTTCGTACAAACATAATAGGAAAGAATGTGTACTGGATGATACAAACAAAATTGCTAAGAATATAAGTTCATTAAAAGTCATAAAATAGTTTTTAATATTTTTTAAAATACCTAATATCATATTACAACTTGTTATAATCTTATTCAAATATTACTTGTAGATGCCTTTTATTGCTCAAAATTACATGAAAAAAAAAACCACACAATAAATAGAAATAAAAAATTAATACCTTGCAAATAGTGCAGTAGATTAAGTGCAGTGTTCGTGGGTAAAGTGCCTAAAATGCTTGCAGCATTACCTCGCTAGATCGGCAAACTTATACTTTGGCTGAGGGTAAACGCCAGCTCTTGAGTCATTTGTTCTATCCGCCAGCCATAACTTGTTATAATTAATTAGTATGAGGCTTTATTGGCTTTTGAATACATCCCTGTTTATGTCTGTCTGTACATAATATCACTAGTCTACAGTGATTTTTTTGCCTTAGATATGATAATGATTTTGGGTCTATTTATGTACACAATTCATAAAAATATCAAGGACTTCGTAAGATATGTGCAGGTTTTTTTTAACAAGCCTTTAATTGTTCTTGTATAAGACATACAAAATTCATGAAAATACGAGCAAATTGAGAACTTCCATGAATACATTTGTAATTTAACCACTTAAAAATGTAAAAAAATGCGATGGTAATGGAATATCCAGGGCAACAAAAATAGAGTTTTTTTTTGTGGAGCAGGGTATGTTATACTTACCATGGAATTCATGTAGCGCCTGTAGCTTGGCAAGCTAGGGTGATCTGACGCGATCATCGAGGCCAAGCAAAGGTCGGTGCGGGCGGTGTTTGGATGGGTGACCATGCACAAGACTGTCGTTTCACAAGTGTGGCATTTTCATCTGAGCGCTACCGTAGGTCTAACGACACGTTGAATTGTAGGCCCCAGCTGTTAATTTTAGTACAAATAGTCCTATAATAAACTTAACATTAATTGTACCTACAATTATTGTTAAGCTTATTTTACTGGTAATATTTTGACATGTTTATTTAATTTATTGAATTGGAAATTTGTAATGTAATCATTTTTTTTTACATATGACAATTTTGATAATGTGATCTATATATTTACTTTTGTAAATATTCTTATACATATTCTTTCTAATGTAATTTAGATGTTGACTTTTTACAAGTGTCTTATAACTGTTGTTATACATTACTATGTAAAAAAAAAATGTCATTAAGTCAAGTCAGAGGCCACCGGGTGGCTTAAAATCTCTCGACACCAGAGCTTGGCCAGTTAGCTCAAACGAAGAAGAAGAAGAATGACAATGAGTACACAGAATAAAACACAACAACTAAGCAGTCTTAATTAAATACAAAGAAGACAAGTTATCCGGCTACCGATGAAAATATTCCATCCATCATGGCATGCTTGATTGATAATAGGAGGTGAATTACTGATAGATAGCTCGGCCGCGGGAACCTCCGTCTCAATTTATTTACATGTGTTGTATCACTTGCTGATGTTGCCAACGGTAAAACTATGCCTTAACATGGATGTAGAAATGATTGAATGCGGTATGTTTCCTTTAGGTATGGTTTTGTTATCCGCATAATATATATTTTTTTTCAAAGTCAAATACATTTATTGCTTCGATATGGCATAATTAAGATGTTATACATTTAAAAGGTAGGTATCTCATAGCGGACCCTGTTCGGGTATCGCAACACAAGAGGAGTGAGCCGGTTTATTTGCATATATTATTTATTTATTTCATATCATAAGGAGATCATTACAGTTGTTAACAAATCGCCCACCCCAGATTACCTAAATACACATAAACATACATAAATAACATAACAAAACAAAACTTTACAAATACAAATTATCTCTAAACTACTTTATTTACACAAATTTGAGCGTGTGAGGACAATTATGACCACAGAGTTTTTTTGTGTAGGTAAGAATATATTTAAAAATTTAGAAAACCCTGAGCAAAATTTAATTCATATCTAAAGATTATTTGAAATAATCGAGGCGACTGTGAATTATACAAGTATGTCCGCCATGTTGTCGGTGGCCATTTTGGATCTATTTTTATCAGAAATAGCAAAGAAACCCTCTAGACATCTTTCAAAAAAAAAAAAACACTCAACCAAAATTTGTTTACTTCGAGGCCTACAACGGTACAAACACACACATACACAGACACGTCCAACTTACAAGCCCCCTCCGCCGTTTTGTATCGGTGGTTAAAAACAGCAATATTACCAAGTTTGGTTTTAGTCAAGGTTTGCAGCCAATTGTCAGCTTAGTTATGTAATTATGTAACCATTATTAATGTATTTTTTTACAGTATTTACATATTATTTAATTGTTATCTCAAACTTACTTGGTGTAAAGGACAGCCATCGCTATTCAGCGTGGAAACGCAGCCAGTATTATGGACACTTTTGCACTAGTTGCGGTCATGGGCGGGCTGTCTTAAAATTAAATGTTCTTGACATTTATTATTTTTATTTTAATATACATGATTGTAATGTCATTAAATAACAGCTGTCATTTAAATGTAATTATTTTGCCGATTAATTTGTTTATCTGTTTTTCAATAAACATACATATAAACAAGAGAGTCAATAATATCTGTCAACATAAAAAGAGACAAAACAGGCTCCTTTTCATAACACTTTAAAAATTAATTTTATTTGACATGCCGCCTCCAAATAAATCTGACTTCTACATCACCATCCAAATCAGATGGACGCGCGCTAACGAACCGTCAGATGTGATTGAAAATCATCGCATAGGTATGTCCTAGACAGAAGCATTATAAATCATGGGCAGACGGTAGCTCATACATCAATAAGGTCGATTATTTGATAACTTCGAAGAAAACACGGTCACCTCTTGTTTCAAATAATTGGGCAAGCGAGCGGCAGACATTTAAAAAGGGGTTCTGTAAAATATTTTAAGAACAGTAAAGTAAATTTCAATTCTTAAATGTAGTTAACTTTACGTTTAAGTATTTTTGCAAATGGATAGACTTTATTTAAAATAACTACGATATTACTGCTTTTAGCCAGATTAATATTCTGGCCTATTTGCGTGTTTTCTACTGGAGTTGGCTTATTAATAAGACCTGTTTTCTGTTTTAGCTTGTTGCTAGCCAGATAAGCACTAGAAAATTATCTACCACCATGCTATGGTTTTCTCATGACGTTTTCTATTACCAGAAGCTCAAGCACAATGGTGGGAATAGAACCTATAACCTGCAAGACGTAAAGCGTGTACACGACGGACTGAGTTGTCATCACCAAACAGATAAAGTTCAAGGGTTTTGTTATGTGTTGAATTAAGGAACCCTAATAAAAACCGGCTGCATGCAGTGCTAGTAAGATGTAATTAAAATAAAAAGTTTGTAATAAATATTTCTATTAAGCAACTAGTAGGTAACGGTGGGTCGAAGAGTTATTTTTGAAATGTGTTTAATTATAAATAACGTTCTTAGAATGGTTAGTGCAAGCGAGTAGCAATTTATGCAGCATAACAGTAAAAATCTTAGTTATATTTCAAGTCAATGAAGAAAATATTAAAAAAATCATGTCATCTCACTTCTATAACCTTATTTTACATACTCATTGAGTATATGGTTATAGAAGTATACCATATACTAACGACCTCGTTGGCATAATGCCGGAATGCCAATCAGAAGGTTCCGGGTTCGATTCCCGGCACGGCCAACATCTTTGTGCCGAGCTAAATTTGTTGGCTAGTGGTCTGGGTGTTATATATGTATCTATATATAATATGTATGTATATATATGTAGTATATCAGTTGTGTTAGCAAACATAATACTAACTAGAAATGGTTCAGTATAGGGTTAACCAGCCGTGTGTGAAATGTGTCCAAGTATTTATTTAGTTATTTATTTTATTTACCATATAATCAATGAGTATATGGTTATACTTACTTTATTTCTAGAAGTGAGATGGTTTAAAATGTTTTCTTCAAAAGCAATTTGTGATAATATCTATATTTTATTATAAAAAGATATAAAAGCCCTTTTACAAAAAAAATGCTGGTTCTACCTAAATAATTAGATTTCGTTAAGAAAATATTTTTCAATATTATTAGAGGTAAGCGTAGGGCGATAATTTAACCCTACTCTAACCCTTTTGTATAAACATTTCCAGAAAATTAATAACGTATCAGAAAATATGTGGACTGAAAGCCTACGCCCGATTTTAATACCACTAGCTTTGCCCTTCTGCTATACTCATATTCACAAAGCGAAGCTCGAACTAACGGTTCTCCAAACAACTTGCGAAGGTATTTTGATTGGCAGCCGTGACCTCCAACTGATTTATAGAGACTCGAATTCGTGAATTGATATTATGGTATTATAACAGCGTTTCACGCCCTTAATTCAAGGTGTCGCTGTTGGTAAGAACGGTCGCCTTTCTGTGTAATAGACGCGCTAAACTTTCGTCTTTATGACTGCCTCAATTTTATGAAATCACTGTGGCTTATTGGAATTGATATAATTTGGGAATAGGTTTGATACTTTAAGATGCCTTGGTGTTTAAGAGATGTTTTTCATATGAAGTAATAATAATAACGTATGAGCTAAGTACTCAAGCTTGAATGTCGAGAGTTTTCAAGCCGCCCAAAGACCTCTGACTTGGCTTAGCCGCTGCTTGTACTAAGACTGACGTCCGGAACCTACAATTTAACGTGTCTTCCGACTGGAAACTAGATTGAAATGCCGCTTTTTTAATCGCAGTCTTTTGTTTGTTTACCCATCCTAAGACTGTTCACATCGACCGACGCTTGACTTTGATTCGTGTCTTACCTAAACCGTTTCATTTATCATTTTAGTTAGCGATAATGTTAATAATATAATATATTTTTTATCCTCTCTCCCGCAGATTTAATTGTTAGGTACAAAAAATTACATCCATCAGGATGTAGTTTACAACACTCATGCATTCAAACCGTTTATGGCTTTTAAAGATTTTATACTCAACAATTACTTAATTAGAGATCTAAACGATAACCGAGGCAGGTGAGTCTTCAAAGATGAAGACGAGGCAACGGGCGGACATCAATTCGTTTCAAATTCGGCCATTTAGTTACACCTCGTTGATTCAAGGACTCTCAAACTCATTCCACTTACAATAAGAAGAAAAAATGTAACAAATTAAACGATTGAACCTGTTCTCAAGGACCCCTAAAGAGCGGTGCGTTGTTAAGTGAACTAATTTATACTGGGTCCGGCCATAAACAATATGTAAAAGCGGGTTTGAAGGCTTTGATGTTTAATAAGTATGGTTACTTTGGATTTTCGGTTACTTCTACACATTATATAAGTAACGTATAGTAAATAAAAAAGATTTTTTATTCGTAAACATTTATTGCTACTAGTGATGAGGCCGCCTATTCTGCAACAAAATTGCTGGAATTGTGTTTTTTTTTCTTTTCACTTATTGTTTGTGGTGTACAATAAAGCACTCTTGTATTGTACATTTTTTTTAAAGGTATTTAATTTATTGCATATTTTTTAATGTTCTTTTTTTCTATCCTCTGTAAATAATGTTCACTCAATTATTCTTAAGTTATGGTTAAATTTATTTTTATTATTTGGTTTTAAGTTGTAAATTTGTATATAAATACTTCTATACAAAAAGAGGTGTTATACATTAATATATTGTGTGCCCTTTTTTAACAAAAAACACTTTTATTGTATGGGGTACCCACTTTTTTTGTATTAAAAGTTATAGCAGTACGGGAAACACAATTTGTGAAAATTTCAGTTTTCTAACTAACACGGCTTATGAGATACAGCCTGGTGACAGACAGTTGAGGCTTAGTAATAGGGTCCCGTTTTTTAAGTACGGGAACCCTGGAAAAGAAACTAAGATACCTATATTACAAAAGCCTATTATTATATAGCCTATATTTAATTACATACTAGTTGTGCCCCGCTTTGTTACCCGTGTTGAAACGGGACAAAAAGAACTTAACCGGCGATAAAAAGTAGCCTATGTGTTAATTAATCCAAGGTTTAACCTATCTTCATAGTAAACCTCATCCAAATTGATCTAGCCGTTAGAGCATGAAGAAGTAACATAGATCTTGAAGCTAATTGATTTCAAATAGTTTCAAAATCTATGAAGATGATATCAAAATCGGTTCAGCCGTTTTAGCATGAAGAAGTAACAAACATTCACACATACACACAAACTTTCTCATTTATTTTATTAGTAGGATTTTTATACCTATGAAATGAAAATCTCGTTAAACATTGTCTTAGTGCTTACTTGTTAACAAGTCAAATAAAAGCGCAACGTGCAAATTCTGTCATATTTATTCGACTACCCGCAGTGTTCGTAAGAGCATGTCGCACTTACACGTCGTTTCGACTTTAAAACGACATTTTCATACTTTAATTTGCGTATTTTAAAAGTAAATTTTTAGTGGCAATGTTAGTAGACGTTTTGATGCAATAAACTGCATGGTTTTGTCGCTTTTATATTGAAAACAAGCGGGGGGCGCGTGTTGATGCAAATTAAGTCGCTTGCAAGTTTCATTAAACCTTAATGAAATACATGTTTTAGTATCTTTTAATGTGTATATCTGATAGCCATTGATTATGTTCTTTCCAGACTGTATGTTAAAGTCGACACATTATAGGAGATTTGATTTAATATTTGCTTTCGAGTTGAGCCTTGAGAACTGTCGAGAGCTTACAGTAGCAATATTTTTAATATACTGTTTCAGTGTAATATATTTAGAAAACATTTCCCAAACGTCTGTACGGTACTAAAAATAAAACAGAATTTGAAAAAAAAAACAAAAGATGAATTAAAATTATATGTTTGTTAATGTTTTTTTTTTAATTAAGCGTTTGCCATGGCTTTTGTCAATAAACGTTTATCTTTTTATTTGGCCCAGGTAACATGATAGTAATAAAAGTAATAGGAAAGACTCCCAAAGTAGTTTTAAAAACTGTGCTATGGGAGGGAGCCAATGGCATCTCCCAAGTTTATTCTATGGTAACTTTACACTTATGCTGAAGTAATATAATAGTTTTGTGTGTTGTATCTTGTTCACTTAAAAAAAGAATTGCAAGACTCAATATATTTTTGACTATACATACGTTCCTAAATGATTATAAATAACAAGATGAATTTGTACATAATAGTAGATCTAGTTATACAAAATAGATAGGTACTTACATAGATACCTCCAAATGTAAATGACGCAACCATCACCCAACAGTGTTACTCAAATTAGTAACCGCCGGCGCCCGTTATTAAAAAAGTCCTATTTGGCCGTCCAAAATATTCCATTTTGCTGCCAGTGGGGGTTCGGCCTATTCAATCGGTTGTACAATTAATCAAAGTAGAGCTCTGTCATCTACCATCGGTCAGTTGTTGTGTGACTTTTTATACTATTTCTTATTAGGTTGTTGTTAACTTGAGGAAATAAGACGATAGGCTGCGTAATAATTTGCGTGATTCATACAATAGAGATAGGTAGATTAGACTAACCTACTTTAATAGGTACGCCTTAAGTAATAATTAAAGGTCAAAATATTTAATCTTCTTTAATATTCACGTGAAATTGTGAATCAGCACGGGACCGAAAATTTCACAAAAATCAAATTTTAGTTTATAATTGTAAGTCATCTAAGATCTCAGATTTTACAAATCTAAGATTAAATTCCATTGAGAGAGTTTTAATTACACCAACAAATTAAATTTAAAGTGCTGCCTTAATCGAAATAATTACGATTGTGAGTCGAAAATTAAAGTCATTACTTTATGGCTTCAATAAAAAATGGGTATAAAGAAGCTTTCTTTATAAGGATTGGATTAAAATAATGATCGTATTAAACCTTGCCAAATTGATAATAATGTGTAATATCAAGAGGCGGCGTGGAAATAAAAATATTCGGATCATTTGTTAAAGTCAGAGAGTCTCGCGGTGAGACTAATTTGGGATATTATTCTGTCTATGGCAGCCAATTGAGCTACCACATATCTAACACTACTGTTCACTTTGTTAGAAACATTTTTATACAAGTAATATATTCTCCTAAGACTAATATTGATAGTTCATGATTTTCTATTACGAGTACTAAGCACACATCTTATCACATGTGCAATTTTGATGTGTGTAGATCTTAAAAAAATATTGGATGGTTTTCACATGGATGCTTTACTAAATACTTAATCAGACTAATTTAATCGGAACATGCGCACTGTATCTTAGTACGGTGTCTCTAGCTTCATACTAGGCACAGCCATTAGTAATGAAATTGACGGCTAAGAACAGAAGACCTCTAAAGTACACAAGCGTATTGAAAATGAGTTTCTCGCAAAGCATACATAGCTAAGGTAACTGTTTATTATTCTACGTCCATGCCCGGGTCAGGGGTAACATGAGAGCTCGCTAATCAGAGACGCAAAACAGGAATTTATTGTTTGCAATGTACCGAAGCCGGTCCATTGTGCGATGCACTGAAGGGTGCAATTACTCGTGTTCTTAAGCTTTTAGTACTAAAACCTCGGCAGGGCCGTTTCAAATTAAGCATTTTAGGTACGGCGCAATAAACTCAGAAAAAATTTAAAGTATTTTTAGTTTTATCAAAACCTTGGCGAAAGTTTTTGGTGGTAAATTTTTTAAACTTTATGCCTACATAAATTGAAAAAAAAAATATTAAAGGACATTTTGCTTACCCAAAAATTCTTGAGTTTTGGCACATAAATAGAAACTTTTTCTTCCAATTTAGAAGTCCACATCCAGATAAAATTAAAAATATAACTCAAAACAAAAGCACAAAGGGTTACCTAAAGCTCAGATTACAACCGCCAAGATAACAGCAGAAAGGTGAAATTCGTCAAGAAACAAGATAAAAGTACTTACATTTTTAATTTTAAAGTTTTCCGTTTTGCGTCAGCGTGCCTTGTTTAATTTCCGGCGAGATTATCAGAACTAAGCCTGGATTTGCTGCAGCCTTAGTAAGTACGTCAACCATTTTCACTCAAATAGTGCTGCACTTTTAGCCTGCAATTTTTGCACCGTAAATATAAATTAACTAGTTGCGTCATGCAATTTCACCCGCGTCAAACTGGGATAAAAAATAGCAAATGTGTTCATCCAGGGTCTAAGCTTCCACCAGGGTTCAAATTCCATCAAAATTGTTTATCTAGATTATCTATATATTTTTTACGAGAAGTTATTTGCGCATCCTACGAGAATCAAGAATCAGTAATGTTTTCGGGATAAGAAGTATCCTATGCATTAATCCTGAGTCAAATCTGTCTTCATATCACCAAAATCAGTCAAAGCGTTTTAGCGTGAAGGAGTAAAATAGCTTTGATATTATTGGCGCATCCTACGAGAATCAGTAATGATTTCGGGATAAAAAGTAGCCTATGTGTTAAATCAAGGTTTAACTTATTGCCATATTAAATTTCGTCAAAATCAAGATGAGCGTGAGGAAGTAACAAACATACACACACACAAACACACACTTATTTTATTAGTAGGATGTACAAAATAAAAATAATAATAATAAATATTATGACACATTCACACACGGTTGGTTAGGCCCATACTGAGCCATTTCTAGCTCGTATTATGGTTGCTAACACAACTGATATACTACATATACATACATATTATATATAAATACATATTTAACACCCAGACCCACAGCCAACGAATTTAGTTAAGCACAAAGATGTTGACCGGGCCGGGAATCGAACCCGAAACCTTCTGATTAGCAGTCCGGCATGGTAACCTTTACGCCAACGAGGTCGTCAATATGACACGTGACAAAAATATGACACGTCATGAGTAAACCCATATCTACACGTTCTCTTTTTCAAGAAGACTCTTGTATAAAGTAGGAACTAAGAGTAACAACATCAATTTTCCCCATACTTACATTGCTCGTGATCTTCAAACCGCGAATCCCTAGAACTATTCAGATTTCTGCCCGTGAGAACAAAAAAACAAAATTATAGTCGATTTGCGGCGATATCCTTACGTCGGGGTAATTTTATGTGGAGATCTAGACGGATTGCACCTACGGGCGGTACCGGTATGGCTATAACTAGTACCCGCAAATGAACATTTTTGCATGGGTTTTATCTGCTCGCCTTAGAAATAACATACTATGAATAAATAATATTAAGGGAGACTACTTTCATCAAATCATAATTTTTGGAGTTTTTGAAATTGTACTTACTATTCATATAAAAAAGCTGCGATTTTTAAACTCAAGCACCTAATTTTCAATTCCAAGTTAGCGTCACCAGCACAGATTTTGTATTGTCTTATTATGTTCGAAGAAAAAAGAGTTCAAAATATTGTTGTTGCTAAATTTAAATTTCCTTCTCCTCAGGTTACATTACTACTTATGGACCTGAAACTTCTACTATTCATTAGCGCTTGGTTATTTTCGATCATTACATTTATAGATAGAACTATACGTTTTAAAATATTTCATATTTTACTTGTCATCAATTTTACATGTTTAATTACAAGAATACCAACAAACTTCTACAAAAAGTGAAGGATTAGCTTTGATAAATAGTTAAGTAAATGTTGCAGTATAAATTTTCGAACTATACATTTTTAATTTTCTCAAGAAGTTGCGTAATTACGAAATATAACTCATAACTCTGGCCGAAGGAAAAGCATACCTTGTCTGGTATTATTGACTCTCAAAGATAGACTTTCAACTAAAAGGAGGCGGCTAACCGGTCGAGTACTACAAAATGCACTACTACAATCCATCATATGTAAAAACAGATTTGCTGTCATACATTGCATTATAGCAGCTAAGCATGACTAAGGAGGAAAACATATGCTTATAGCTCTTCTTCTTCTTCTTCTTATTCGTGACGCTCTTGTCAGAGCGGTCGTGATCGTCATGGAGGGTCAATAGAGGGGGCAGATATGATTTTCCTCTCGACATCTCGCCATCTCTGCCTGCTGGATGTCATCCGGCTACAGTCATTCAAGGTGCCTCCAACTGCTGCCTTGATTTGGTCAATCCACCTCGTGGGTGACCTTCCGCGCGGTCTGGTGCCTTCTACTTTCCCTTGTACGACAAGGCGCTCAATGGACTTGTTATTTCGACGAGAAATGTGTCCAAAAAAGGTGAGGATACGTGACTGCACTGCAGAAAACAGTCGCTGCTTTTATATGCTTATAGGTATGAACATGTATATAGATAATATGTTTATACTTAGGTATTACAAAAGCTCTAAAATTAGAGACAGATGATGTCACAATAGAAGCAGATGCTAAAGACGGATTTCCTAATTTGCCTACAGTCTACACGTATCAAATAATAACTCTTGACCGCATTACTCGACCAACACGCAAGTTTACATCATGGGCTTCTTAATTGAACAATTAGCTTTATTGCAGTTGACAGCATCTCCAATTAATATTTGCTCTTGGGACTTTGGTTTAGTAGCAATTGAGTTTGATTGCCATTGCTCTTGAACAAACTTGTGATGATCACTTGCTTGTCTGGTTTGATCTCCTCTCCTCTCCTCTTAAGAGACATTCTCCTCACTGGGGATTGAGACTCCTTCGCAGAGTCTATTAAGTAGAAGAATTCTCTTGGGCAGAAAATACATCGTGGCGGATGACCAGGTTTCCACGGAAGTCCTCGGATATTGAGATCTTTTAACATGTCGGATTTTTCTAATTGTTTTCCTATATATATTATACCATATTCATATCATATACTATTGTAATGATATTATATTACTAGAATAAAATTGAAAATTTACATTGATACATATCATATTATACTTTTGTAATGATATCATATTATTTGACTTGTAACTTTGGTGTTATCAATAAATGCTTTATATGTGTGTTTGTATTTGCACCTATTCAATAAATTGTTAGTAATCTCGTTAGTGTATGTTTTTTACACATGACAGGTAATCTAGGCATTTGACCAGTAGAGCGTGTAATACTGGCCTAATGTGGAGCATGCCTAGTCTGGAAATACTGGCCTACACGGAGACTATCGGAACATACCGTTAAGTGTTTGGCGACAGATTTTGAAAAATACTACTTAATGCATGTATTAAGTAACAAACCTTTCGCCTTAGTTCAAATGAATTAAAGCTCTGAAACCAAACACTACAAAAACGCGTTAGTTTTCTTGTAAAGGTTTAAACCCCTATAAATCGTGGTAGGTCTCCGAATAGGTCTGAAAAGAGTAGCCTAGACTGTACACTGGAACTAGAATATGGAGTGTGTAAGGCATGAATGCTGGTAACTTGAGAGGTTATACTCTGTATTCTGGGCAGTATACTAGCTCCGAAACAATTACTTGTGACTGACTTGTAAACTAAAAATGATAACTAAGTCAAATGCAGACTTAGTTTGACGGCTGCTTGTTCTAAGACAAACAGCCGAGACCTACAATTTAATGTGCTATACGATCCACGGTAAATCCCAAAAGTTTTTTTTCCTTTTGAAATTACAATATTTTAGCATGTTCACCCATTTTAAGAGAGTCCAAGACCGGGGTTTTACTTTGGCAATCGATTCAGATTCTCTGAGTTAGCCGAGCTGCATACTGTTATCCGTGTTCAAGCTTTATACTTGAAGACTGATACCAATAAGGTTAAGAACCATTGCACAAAGACGAGAATTAAGGCGCTATGGGAGCATAACAGCATTTGTAAAATTACTTGCACTACTACGTAATTGACAGGGCTTTGTTATTTTTATTTTTTCAGTTTTATCATCTTTAATTCAGTTTTAAGAACCGTTAGAGTTTCAAAACACAATTACGTAAAATTAGTTCAATAGTTTTATTGTGCTCAGAGCTTATGATTTCAATATGTTTAATTAATTAATAAAAAATATTTTTGATTTCATCTTATCTTATATTCTTATCTTATCTTATAATCTTATCTTATCTTATCTTATCTTATCTTATCTTATCTTATCTTATCTTATCTTATCTTATCTTATCTTATCTTATCTTATCTTATCTTATCTTATCTTATATCTTATCTTCTTATCTTCTTATCTTATCTTATCTTATCTTCTTATAATATATAAAATTCTCGTGTCACAATGTTAGTCTCGATACTCCTCCGAAACGGCTTGACCGATTCCTCTGAAATTTGGTAAGCATATTGAGTAGGTCTGAGAATCGGCTAACATCTATTTTTCACACCCCTAAATAATAAGGGTAGTCCACCCCTCAATTTTTTTTTTCATTTTTTTAACAAATTTTTATTTTTTATTTTTTTATGATACAAAATTCAAAAATATATACAACCCTAAATTTTTTATTTTTTATCATCAACCCCTATTTTTTATGGCCATTTTAGTAAATTTCCGTGTCACAGTGTTTGTTACCGTACTCCTCCGAAACGGATTGATTGATCTTTACCAAATTTCATATTTGTATTCAGTAGGTATGAGAAACGGCCAACGTGTAACGTTTTTACCCCTAAGTAATAAGGGTTGTTCACCCTAAAATATATTTTTTAATTTTTTCAACGAGTTTTTTTTATTTGAATTTTATATAAAGTGGCATTAAAAAATACATACAACCCAAAATTTTTACTTTTTTATCATCAACCCCTATTTTTTATGGCAATTTTAGTATTTTATTCATTTTTCATCTCGCTTGATAACTGATCAAATATAGTGTCTTTAACTGTACTTCGAGTAAAAATCTATCTTTTTTTTTTGAAGAAAATAACTCACAAAATTAAACCTGATATACATATGCTTAGTATTACCAATCTTAAATACTTAAAATTTGCCGCGCCTTTACTTTACTGGTGAGTGAAATGCCACACTATGCTATAGACTGAAGTCGTTCTCCTGTTTCACTCACAAAATTCTTTTTCAAAGACTTCTCTCACTGTTTACACAAATTTCGACCTTCGTTATTGTTTATGTATCGTATGTAGTAGTATTGTTTACAATTATAGTTTTGCTATCTCAATGTAACACTCTTATGAACTACTAGCTGTTGCTGCCCGCGGCTTCACCCGCGTGTAAGTCGCTTTATTGCATAACCTCTCCTACACACGACTATTGTAAAAAAATATATTTTCATCTGTGCGCTACTGTGGATCGGATTATACGTTAAATTATAGGTCCTCTTAGTACAAACAGTCGTTAAACTAAGGAAGGGGCTTAAAAAACTTTCGACACCATAACTTATATGAACCTGATCACTAAGTTCTTACGTAGAATAAGTTATAAAATTTGATGTACTAATAAACTAGACCCCGAACGTATCAGCAAAAAATTTTCAACAAATATGATGATGACACTACAAATATTATGAAATTAAATTTGTTTTGCTTTGGCCTTCTTTATGCTCAAACGGCTCAAACAAATATGCTAAAAATTTTCGCGCTCGCTTCGCTCGCGCATAGCTCGCTGCGCTCGCATCGGGCTTGCTTTGCTCGCGATTGGTTCTAGGACGTTTTGGGTCATAGCTTACGACACTACAAATATTATGTAATTTGTTCTTCTTTGGACTTCTTTATGCTCAAACGGCTCAAACAAATATGCTAAAAATTTTCGCACTCGCTTCGCTCGCGCATAGCTCGCTGCGCTCGCATCCGGCTCGCTTCGCTCGCGATTGGTCCTAGGACGTTTTGGCTCATAGCTTACGACACTACAAATATTATGTAATTTGTTCTGCTTTGGACTTCTTTATGCTCAAACGGCTCAAACAAATATGCTAAAAATTTTCGCGCTCGCTTCGCTCGCGCATAGCTCGCTTCGCTCGCGATTGGCCCTAGGACGTTTTGGGTCATAGCTTACGACACTACAAATATTATGTAATTTTTTTATGGTTTTGGAGTCGGTTATTTGTTTTAAAAAGATTTTTAATGCGTCTAGCATTCCAATATGAGCTCAATATTGAATATAATGCTCATTTAAAAGAGGCAATTGGTGCTATGGATAAGGTTCACACTATAGCATTAAAAGATTGATGTTGTTTGTTATTGTTCCTGTCGTTATTAATATGTGATATGTCATTTTAGGTAATAAACTATAAAAACTTAAACATAATATTTTTTGGCGTTTGTTATTTTTATATTTCCTTAACGTTTGTTCATAGCGCTCCATACCCATTTCACGCATATACCATACACACTTAAAATAAGTAAGTAACATTTTAATTATACTAGAATTTGTCTAGAAACTAGAATAAAAATAATTAATAAGGCAAAACAACGTTTGCCGGGTCAGCTAGTATATTATATATATTCATGTCGTGAAATTTCCTTTGCCGGGAATAACTTCGTTCAAATTTGTATGGTGCGTCTCATCTCGGTACAATAACGCCTTAAGAAGAAAATAAAAACGGGTCAATGATTTTTTGTATGATTGTTTGTTTTTTTTTGAGACGTAAACTAAAAGCTTAGATACTGCAATACATCGCATGCGGTCTTACTCCGAGATAGTGGTCCCCTTATTGCTCCGACCCTAAATTGTGGTTTGAATGCAATGCCTTTGACGTTAAATTATTGTCGCCATGCAACGTTACACCGTCCGAGTACACGTGTGCACCGCTCCTATAGCCTGTTTGCGCTATATTAGTGCTATAAGGGTAACTCAGACACAAGACGCTAGTTTATGCACTAACACTTGTGTGGTTGACAGTACGTTGAAGATTCTTTGGTATTTTTTTACATTTTACAGAAATTGACTAGCAGGGTGCGTGACATCAAGGATTAGCAACATTTTGACCTAAGGTAGAGCATGCCCAGTCTTGAAATACTCAAAGCGGTCTTGGAGATCAAAGTCTGGCATAACACACACTTAGGTTCTTTAGATTGCTAGCCAGGTGTGCAATAGAAAATGCTTAATCTCTATAATATGGTTTTCTCACGACGTTATCCTTCAATGAAAGTTCAAGTTCATGGCGGGAATCAAACCCACGACTACCTGGACTTAAGGTGGCCGCACGCCCGACTGAACTGTCATCTCTTCTGTTTTTTTTTTTAATATACTATGATGGGTTTGCGCTTGATCAGAATTCACCTGATGGGAAGCGACATTGTGATCTAAGGTGGAACACGCTTACCCAGAAGAAACCGGAACACTCGTGCCTTGAAATCCTCAAGATTATAGTTTTCTGGGAACAGGGCATTTGACAAGGAGTTCCACGCCTTAGCAGTAAGTGTGAAAGTGGGTTAAAGACAAATGTAAAGCGTTAAATAAACATTTTTGATTGGTTTAAAGAAAAACAACTAATAACGCAGAGATGTACTCGTAAGTGAAGAACAAGCAGCAGGTTTTTTGGATAAAATATAATACACATTATAAACGATAATTTTACATATGTTGCATATGGCATATAAGACAAATAAGCCGTTAAAAGTAATAGAGAGATTACAATAATTATTAATTAATAGACTTATGTAAGCAATTGTTGAACGGAAACAATATCAAATATGTTTATAGAAAGATAAAGTGAAGTCTTAGTAATATTTCTGTGAAAAGCTTCCACTATATACACGAACATTCGTTACATTCTGCAAATATCTGTAATTTTGACTACACTGAAATTAAAAATAACATAAAAAAATAACTACACAATAATAAAAAAATAAATACACCTAGAAAACCAGCAATTTAATCATATAATATCTGTAATTATATTATTTAAATTTAATAAATTTAACTATTTCAATACCTTTAATCATGTTATTTTAGTTATGATATAGAGTCACTTGTAAATATTATACTAATAAATTTATGCATGTCTTAAACTGTTTGCAGATTGTAATGACTACAAATTTTCACATGATCATTTTGCTCTGTATTGCAATATTTGTATCATATATTTACTAACCGTCTAATATGATTTATCGCAGTTCTTTTAGCCAATGTAATTCAGAAGATAAATGTCTGACTACGAGTATAATCGAAACCCGTACCGCAAGCGAATTAAACAATCGATTTTAATCGTTCACTTAATGACTTAATTAATGTTGAAGCGTATACAACTGATGTTTGGTGTGGATGTACTTTCCACAAAATGCATTTCATACTCGTGTAAACATTATACTTTTTATTTGTAAATGTTTAAGCTCTATAGCCTTAAATCGTCAAACGATTATATTGTCTAAACCGTACAAGAAACTCCTATAATAAAAAAAAGGGTCATCGATCAGGGATCATTATATCATAGACGACGAGGCAGGCCGCCAACTCGATGGCGCAAGGAGTTGGTGGACTTTCACAACAACTGGAAGGAGCTGGCCCAGGACAGAAAAACGTGGAAATCATTGGGGGAGACCTTTACCCAACAGTGGGACAATATAGGTTAGATAAAAAAAAAAAACATTGCAGTTTAAATAGTTTCATATACTTTCTTGGATACTTGGTGATCTGACCGGTTTCCGCAGTCAGGTCCTCTTCCGAGCTTCAATTCTGCGTACCAACCAGCTAGCCCAGCCAGCCGATCTCGGCGAGGAACTCTTTGTGCATCAGGAAATGCTAGTGTTTCTTTTCTTGTGAGGCCGACAATCTGTTTATCAGCTCCGTTTTTAACTTTTGGAATTTGTTTTCCGGCGGTTGGGCTATAATAATATCTCTTTAACTACACTGCTGCCACTGCTGAGACTCAGGCCTTCTCTTTGTAGGCACTAAATTATAAAATGTAAAAAAAGTATTGTAAGCACATTTATAACACAAAGCTCGTATATTTTTCAACACATAAAACTTACCTGTCAAAGTAAATGACTCAATCATATTTAACCATTAATTGCACATCTATCTAGAAAGCGAGGAGGCGTTACCGATAATTAAGTTAAAACTAATTGCACAAACGCTCACACGGCAATGTTAATTAACTTTATTACTATTCGGGCACATTTCATTTCGCTGAGAAGTCGTAAATACAAAAAATAGCGGACGCGTGCAAACTAAACTAAATAAATTTAATTGTAGACGGCTCTTCGCGAAGTCTTAAACGCAACAAATTAACGCGGACGTTTCAATTAAATTCTTGTGCAGAGTTGTCCTTGTTCCTTGATGTAGATTGTAGACTGAACTATTTATTGTTTAGGTTAGCAATGAAAACAATTTAAAAATGTATTTCAAAATTTAAAATTGTTTTTATTGCTACAGGAGAAAACAGTACTGCTGAACTATGAGATTTCGAGCGTTTGTATTATATTTGTATTTGATTAGTATATGTATTTCATAAGTGTAGTAAGGAGAAAAGCATGGTCGGTATAGCAATAGAGTTTGACAGTACATAATAATCAAAAAGATTTGCCGCAAATGTGATTTGATTGAAAAAAAAAACATTTTACATTGTCACAAATTAAACATCGTTAGGAAAAAAATTATATAACGGTTAGACCAAAAAATACTTATTTTAATTTTAACATATATAAGCATCATAAGCAGCTGTTTGTTCCCGCTGCTGGGAATCGGAGCTTTCTCTCACGAGGAGAGAGATATAGGCCATAACCTAAGAGAGATATGGTCAAATGCGGGTTGTTTAAAAAGCGAAAGTGGCTCGGTGGTAATATCGTCTGATTTTCAATCAACTGCCCCTAGTTCGTGTGTCATCTCCCAACCCGCACTTGGCCAGCGTAGTGGATATCACTCTCCTAGTAAGAGAAAGCCCTGAATCCCAGTGGTGGAAATGTATAATGGGCTGCTTATGCTATATGTACATACATATATATGTAGTTTAGTTTATACTGACGCCGGATTAAGAAAGCAGTTTTCATAAATAACTCACAAAGAGACAGTGCTTGTTCGGATTGAGATAGCCGATCGTGTCCGATAAATAAATACGGTCTGTCACAATAGTAACACAGAAAGCGCTATACGGTTACGTTTCAGTAATTAAGATCGAAGTTGCCGTCTTCCAATAAAGGTCTGGCGCGTAAAACGTTTTAGGTCCTTCGGCCTCAGCGTCGTAACTCTTGCAATTAAGTCGAATTAAAAATAAAGTCGAAAGAAACCCTAACAGTGGAGGTTTCAGTCGCCGGAGCTTTCTGCCGCTTTTAGAGGACAAAAGAGTAGGGTGACAGTGATTTTATTTTCAAGTATATAATGTCATCAACTTTGACATCATCATCGTTGTCAGCCTGTAATAGCCCGCTGAGCGTAGGCCCCTATTCTAGTACACCAGTCATCCCGATTTCGCGCTGCTCTCATCCATATCTTGCCTGTGATGTTACGGATTTCGTCGACGAGGCCTTGCGCTGCCTTGGTAACAGTACCTTAGCCAAGCAATGTATAAACATAGCTGTAAGATGAGCAGCGGACTTGCTCACCCATTATTTTTTATTACTATAAACGGGCTTTCGCTTGATTATAAATAATATTGCCTGATGGTAAGTGATGTTATGAACTTAGGTGGAGCGCACTTACCCAGAAAAAAACAGTTCACTAAGATGCACGGTGGGGGCACTGATGTTTATTTGTATATAGCTAAAACGGAAGTATTGTTTCACATGGAATCTGGAAAAATCCTTAAAGATCCTTGCTTGGGTTTTTACTTCTCTGTATGCTATTCCAAATTTAATATAATAAACTCAATTTATACACCTTACTTTTCTACGATTCCATGATATTCAATAGTGTAATATCATTAATATTCATATGTAATATGTCTACATTTGTTTGACGTATTTTAAAACGCGCGAAAATGCTGCGCTATAAATTAACAAATAGTATGTAAAAAAATCCGGAATATTTTGACGACTGGTCACTCTACCGTAGCTGTTGATTAAACGCCATCTCGCGGGTACCCCATCAATAACAACAGTTTAATTAAACACTTTTATTTGCTCCCGAATGGTACCGACTAGTACCGAGCTTTAATTTGCTTTTTTATTTTTCATATTTCATTTTTTGCCGCTTTAGGCTTTTGCGTTGGATGCTTGCAATGACGTATAATGGATATTGGACAAAGTAAAGAACGGCTGCAGTATTTATCAAGGATCTTAGTATGTTATTTTACTAGCTGTGCCCCGAGGTTTTACCTGCGTTAATCTGGAACGAAAAGAAGTTAATCCAGAATAACAATGAGTCTATTTGTTAATCCAAAGTCTAACCTATGTTCATAGCAAATATCATCACAATTGGTCCAGCCGATAAAGCGTGAAGAAGTAACCTAGTTTGAAGTTATTTGCGTACCCTACGAGAACCACAATTGTTTTCGGGATAAAAAGTATCTTATGTGTTAATCCAAGTTCTAACCTATGTTCACACTAAATTTCATCAAAATCGGTTTAGCCGTTTGTGCGTGAAGAAGTAACAAATATACACACACACAAACTTTCGCATAATTATATTAGTAGAAGGATGACTAAATTTAAATAAATTAGATATATTATTAGGTGGATCTCTTACAATAAACTGCATTCTTTGCCAACATTTACAGATAATGTTACGGAACCCTTCATGCGCAACCTCGTCTCGCTCTTGACCAATATTTTTTATTTCCATTCAAAGTACTTTTCCCCTTTTTAATACGTTTCACATTATATCAATATGCAGTGGGCACATAAATATTTGTTACTAATTAACTTAGTAAATTAACGTTGATATGCACTTGAATGCGAGATAGTGATAACAATAAAACTTAAAGTTAATTAGCCAAGTTCTAATCATAGCCGAAAATCGTTTACAATTATCATAAAAAACACATTACTACTTATTTGATAAGGAAGCTTTAATAGGGTACCTACATAGATTACGAAATGTTTCGAGTATTTTTTCACACGTCATTTATATTAGTTTAAATTAGGTTCGCTTTAAGCGAGAAGCGAGAAGAAAGCGAGCATGGCTCGGTGGGAGAAACTTCTGCTTTAAATCTGGCGGCTCCTGGTTTGATCCCAGCCATACACCAATGAATTGCTTTTAAGTTTTGAGTGGATTTGCACTCGCTTTACGGTGAAGGAAAACATCGTGAGGAAACCGACATGTTTGAGGACCACAAATTCCGAAGACATTTGTGTTATTTGTCAACCCGGTGGATTATGGCATATAATAATATCTCTCTCCCTGTGAGAGAAGGCCCAAAGTCCCAGCAGTGAGCTGCCTATGCAAAACTTAGATTCTTTTTTTTTAAAACATACGTAAATATTATCTTGCTATATCTATAATTAAATAAATAGGTTAGCAAATAATAATATTATTTTGGTAATAGTGTGACACCCATGAAATAATTCATTGCGAAAACAAAAACATTTACGTATTCCGAGATCCTACATAGTAAGGCGTGTAAGCATTTAGCACAGATCTTAATTGAAGTTGAGAGGTTTTTTTACTTTATTATTATTATTTTTTTGTGCCCAAAAAGACCTTTTCTTCTTTTATCATTTATTATTTTTTTTATATATTTTTTCATCCTAAGAATATAAAGATTGTACAAAATCAGAATAAAAAAAAAGAATATACTCGTAAGTTCATAAATGTCCACATAATACGTAAAGTATAAACCACATCCACTGAATAGAACGTTGAAAAAAGTGAAAAGGTGTTTGCTACACTCGCTTACAATATTTTCTTTTTAATTTTAAGCTATAAGTACTAAGTACTAGTAACTTACTTTTTAAGTACGTTAATTTGTATGTGCTAGAGATATGAAAATATCGAGAATGTCGTTAAAATTAATTATGATTGCAGATATCACTATATACTTCACACATATCATGATTTTGGTAAAAATCTTTATTCATACATGTCACAATATATAGTTAATATGTCAAAATTAATTTTAATTTATTACAAATTACTTAAATCTAAATAAATAACCCGCCCCTAATTGTTCCCGGTGCAAAGGTGCCCATCAGACTTGCAGCGTTCCCGCGCTGAATGGCAATCGCTGTCCTTTGCACCAGGAAGGATCCGGAGCGGGAGTCACCGGTCGTTTGCTTTTGATTTTGGTTGTCTAAATAGCTGATTCAAACATATTTACAATAAAATAATATAATATTAGCTGATATTTCATCTGCCAACCCGCACTTGGCTAGCGTGGTGGATTTTGGCCTATATCTATCTCCTCTTGAGAGAAGGCCCCGAGTCCCAGCAATGGGAATATAAAATATAGTGGGCTGAGCTGAGAAAAGCATTAGCAGCTAATGCTTTTATGCATATACGATTCAAAGCCATATAATAAATTTATTCGCAAAAAATTGATGTTGCTTATGAGTAGTTTTTTCTGTAAGTTATCTTTTTAGATGACGCGCTCTATAAAAGTATTGTCGAGCACATAATGTGTCAGTACAGATAACGTTACACACACAGTTTATTGTTATTGACAGAAAGATAGATAAAATGAAATCCTTCTGAGAACGGATCCATTTATATCGTGGGTTCCGTATAGATATTGGAAGAATGATATAGAGATATTCGGTGCCGAGACATGGACTCTTACCGATGAGGCTGTAACCGAGTGTGGCCGAGGCTAGGAAAGAGGAGCGTCGGTCGTCCAGCGGCAAGATGGGTCGACGACATAACAGCTGTCGCGGGTCCAACCTGGACCAGATTGGCACAGGACCGAGACAAATGGCATGACAGGAGAGAGGCCTATACCCAGCAGTGGGATAGAATCGGCTGTGGATGATGATGATGATGATTGGAAGAATTATTGTGTTGGTCATCACACCTAATGTTATTTTAACCATTTCAATAACTTCTTTTTGTATGTATATTGCAATAATGATTTGTAATAATGCACCTATGTATACCAATAAATAGGTATTGTTAGTATTGTGAGCTAAGTGTCTCAACTCTAGTGTCAAGAGTTTTCGAGCCGCATCAAAAATCATTGGTGATGTCAATTTTTATAAAATATATCAATAGTATATACTCTAATCAAATAGTTTTTACTCTTGATAAAGATGATCTCCAGACGACAGAGTTTAGTCACTTTACTTTTACTAAACCATTTTAATTATACTATTATTAAAATAATTATAGTTATAAAAATATGTAACTTTATTTTTCAAACAATGAGAATTTCATAAAATAGAAGCAATTTTCCTGTCAATATGAAATTAAAATTATTTTTTAGCAATTTATCGGTACAAGAATGTTTAATATTGTCCGGCGGAACCCAAAAATTGAATACCCTTCTTTTACACCGTCCTCTGGGAATAAAATTGATAAGAACAATATAAAAGTCGTTCCAACCAAGAACAGCGTCACCAGTAATATTTCAGTTAAAGTAAAATAGCCATTCCAGCTTGTTATAGAACCTTTAAAATTTAACACCATACTTTACTTCAGCTTTTATTTTGTTTTATTTCATTCACTTTAAAGCTAGCTGCGCCTCGCGGTATGTCCCGCTTTACTCCGAGATTATAAGTAACATAATGGTGGCGATTCAGCGGCACACACGACTAAACTAAATTTAAAGAAGCCCCGTCTCTTTTCATCTTAGGTGGCCAGAAAGAGACGGCACGTTGTGCACCATAGTCAAACCAACTAAAATCACGTGGCAAACAAATAAAAAATCTAACTTTTCCTCCTTATAATATACTAGCGACCCGCCCCGGCTTCGCACAGGTGCACAGCCGATACTAAATATATCTCTATTAGAACTAACTTTAGCCCTGAAAATAATTGTTGGTTAGCCCTGAAAAAAACTGTTGTAATGCAGTGCCTGAAGTAAATTTTCAACTGAGCATAACTTATTTTTCTCTGAACCGATTTTAACGAAACAAGTTTTGACAACGCTCCTAATTATATGTAATCTACCTGTGAAAGCTAGGTTCAAATCCGTTGAGAAGTTTCGAAGTTAACAGAAAAACATAATATTAACAATAACAGACTGACAGACAAAATTCCAAAAAATGTTGCTCCTACTTTTTTAATACTGCTTTTTGTATTATACTACTCCTACTTTTTTAATCGCCTCGAATTAGTTTTTTTGGAAAAGTATTTAATGTACAGACACTCGATTTTTACTGTCTTATTATATGTACTAGATATTGACGGTTAGTGTTACCATTATATTTTTAGTATTAAAGTTAATTTTGGTTGAGTCACAACTAGTTAAAGTGAAACATAAAAACATTATGATCACTATCGAAACTAGCAAGTAACGCAAACCATTTAGGTAGTTTTTAGTAGAAACAGGACAAAAAGCTTTTGTTCTGTGACTTTTCGATTCCGAAATTTGACGGAAATAAAAACAAATGGTTCATGCAATAAGTTCGTTGATCTGGACAAGTTGTTAGTAGAGAAAACATCTCATTTTTTTTTTCAATTGTCATCATGGATCTTGATAAATCTGAGTCAGTTGATTTGGGCAGCGTCCGTTGATGAGCACTTTCGCTGGTGGCTGAACAACCCTATCCGGGAGCCGCAGCTGCGACCGGTTGCATAGTAATGTAGCTTGATTGCTATTCAAAATATTTGTGTTTTACAAAATATGATAAAATATATTGCACATAAAAGTAAGTGAAGTTCAAATCTTACACATATTATGTTAGTGTTAGTTAGTTGTGGTCCTTACAGTTAATTATCGATATTATAATAATACATACATACATTCAATACTCGTACCTATATAATGTATACAACTCCAATTGGCTCCCATAACACAGTTTTAAAAACTAATTTTGGAGAATTTGGATTCCTATTACTTTCATTACTATTATGTAACCTTTGCCCAAATAAAAGTTATTGATTTGATTTTTGATTTGAATTATTATGACTACTAGATACGTTTCTTACACATCACAGCTTTTGTCGTTTGTCCAGCAGGGATTATCTTCACGGTTTGACAACACTCTGGATTAAGATGGAGCATGCTTTATCTGGAAATACTGGCTCTCAAGCGGTTGGCAGATGGCGGCGCTGTTGGGTACTTGGCGACAGTTTTCAACTTACTGCTACGAAATTGCACTACCACTATGCTATGGATTCTTCACTATGTTTTCCTTCACTAAAAGCTCAAGCTCATTGGCGGGGATCAAACCCACGACTTCGGGTCTTAAGGCGGCTGCATGCCAGCTGACCTGTCATAGCTTAAAGTAAGTGTCTTATCTAGATCTCAGTGGAAATGCCGAAAATGGGTACTAAGCGATTTGCTTCCACGTTTATAGTACGGACGGCAAAACTGTGGAACTCCTTGCCGGAATCCCTGTTCCCAATGAACTACAACCTAACTGTCTTCAAGGTGAGAGTGAACCGGTTTCTTCTAGGCAAGCGCGTTTCATCTTAGACTGCAATATCACTTAACATCAGGTGAGTTGTGTTCAAGCGCAAGCCTATTAAGCGTAAAAAAAGGAAAAATCTGAAGATGCACTTAAAAGTTTCTATTAGTTATCCGTAATCTTATAAAGAGGTAAACTAGTATAAATAAAAGATAACTCAAAACTCTCAGTGCGAACACTAGATTCGTGCAAACACGAAGCAAGTTGTGTTTTCTCACGTAATCATTTTATGAATGTTATGAGTTACACGAGGCGAGATACACCTTGCGGGGAGACAAGAATTTATATGTTTTTTCTAGATGTCGTTGGATTATTATGGATGTGTTTATAATTGACCTAAACTTGCTCCAAAAAAACGACACTTTTAAATTATCCATGCTAAGATAACTTGGTCGATAAAAACGTAATAAGGTTGCAGTTTTGGTGTAAATACGACTAAGCGAAATTTTAAAGTAGCACCGTCTCTTTTCATCATAGAGGACCAGAAAGAGACAGCACGATCTGAACCATATACAAAACAACCAAAATCGCGTCAAATATGGGAAATGTGGGTAGTTTTAGAGCTAAAGTAGTACTGTTTCTTTTCATCATAAGTGCCCAGAAAGGGATGGCATATTATATGTTGTGACGTGATTTTAGTTGTTTTGTCTATGGTTCAATAGACTAAAATCACCTATTGATTCAGGCGTTACTTTGTGGAAATCTATTGAAAATAGAATGTCTTCTATTTTCAATAGATTGGGTTTGTCAACTAAATATTTAGTGTACTCCCGCTGTGATCTGAAACCCACATTAATATAAGCAAAGGAAAATACAAATATTATTTTAAAGAATGTTGCGGATATCTCCACACCTTAATTAATGTTTGAAAACTGTTGTAGATTTGTTACTATATTGTTTGAATTTGAACATTTAAGGTTCAGGAATATCCTCAACATTCCTTTAAAAAATATTTGTATGTAAGTATAAAACTTGGCAACTACTTTAAACATTTTATGGAAGACTTTTTTCAAAGTGGTTCTCTGTACACTCGCTAATATTTACTTAGGAATAGTTTTTTAGGGTTTGCAATTTTAATATTCTCAAGCAGGCTCTCCCTAGACGTGTTTTTTCTTTTAACCATTAGCTATTACTTAGAGAGGTAAATATTGAAGCCTTTTTAGTGTACCTAGTCTTTTATGTGTTCGTTTTAGATTTTCATTCAGTATTAAATCTTTTTTGCGTTGATATCTCAAGAGAAATGAATATACGAGTTGTTTTATAGTATTGTTTCTACTCAATACGTTAAAAAAAAAACATTATTTTATCTGTTTTCAGATTATAGTGTAAAATAAATAAATAAATATTAGGACACATTTCACACACGGCTGGTTAGCCCCATACTGAACCATTTTTAGTTCGTATTATGGTTGCTAACACAACTGATATACTACATATACATGCATACAAATTATATATAAATACATATGTAACACCCAGACCCACAGCCAACCAATTAAGTTAAGCACACTTAATAGGGAATCGAACCTGGAACCTTCTGATTAGCAGACCGGCATGGTAACCTTTACGCCAACGAGGTCGTCAGTGTATAGCAAAAATGTTAGCTATATCATGAATATCCTACTTCCTATCAACCTACTAATTTTATTATTATAAATGCGAGCTTTGTGTGTGTGTGTTGGTGTGTATGTTCGTTACTTCTGTACGTCCAAACGGCTGAACCGATTCCGATATATTTTGGTATAAAAATAGGTTAAATCCTAGATCTAGCCGCGTTAAACCGGGATAAAAATAGCTTATGTGTCAAAGCTTTTTTATCCCGGGTTAACGCGGCTAGCACCGCAGGAGTAACTATTAAAAATATTTAACCCGCCATGAAAAGAACCGCTACTGAATACGGAAAGTTGTATCAAATAACTACTGTCTACCCACAGCATCGAGTTTTATCCATAAATAATTGGGTCATAAATTATCTACTATTACATACACTTTATATGCCATCATATACTTCAATATAACTACGCAATATTGTATTCAAGTAACAAGCATTTTACTCCCACACTTTAAAGAAACCATTTTAATAATGATATAACAAGATCATAAAATTGGTAGCCGTAAATAATGGAAAGAAAGGCAACTTGAGTTCACACCTATATTGTGCCACAAGATGTCGAAAGCATCATTACCCTAACTTTTACCGATCTATTATAATTTTTTTTTTTTTTTAACCTAAATAAACCTAAAGATTAAATCAAATGGTAAAACCAAATAAATGAGTTTCAGTGACTAATTAAACAATTATTTAATTACTTTCGCATTTATACTATAAGTAGGATTTCAATGTTTAAATGAATCTTTACTTTTGCTGAACAAAGTTAAAATTTATTGAATCATAATAGATCTGCGAAAATGGGATAAAAATGGCTGCAGATGATGATGATGAATACAAATTTCTCTGAACTTGCACTCTCAAAACCTTCAATTATTCGAATAATGCGCGAATAAACCGAACATATTTGAGCCATAAGCTCGTGAAACTTTGAACCACAACTAAATTAAGCATAGGAACCTACTTGTACGCAATTCATAATGTGAACCCGTAACGGGAGCGGGTAGAGTAGCCCCTACCATGGATTCTCTATTAAGTATATTTATAAAGTTTAATAAATAATAGTTTATTTTAATAGTTTATTATTAAGTATAAATTTACTTCGATTAAAATATATACTTTGTTGTTATTGTTGCATACAAACACAGCATAAAAAATGGCATGAGTTTACTACACTATTGTATCTATAACAATATACACAGAAATACAAAACATGACAACGTCACAAAAAAAACAATTGAAGTCAACCTTACCACAGTATTTTAAGGTTGTGTTTCGACTAGTGCTATGTAATAAACATAAACTATCTTGCTCCGCGATATAACCTAGTGCTCGTAAAGTTTTATGGCCGTACGCAGTGAGCGTTAGAAAATTCAACTGTATTACCGTACTAATAACGTTTAAATTCCTCAAACTCAATTAAGACCACACTCTTACTTGTGGTCTTATTTTTCTTGCTGTTCTTAGAGACATCATCTTAAAGCACAGTCAGTACAGATTTGATCGAAGTATTTATAGCTTTGTTATAAAGTCAGCTAAAAAAGCAAGCGTGGCTCGTTGGGTAAATCTATCTATCTACTTATATAGATAAAGTAATTTTCGATTTTAGGAACTTGTAAAACAAAAGTAGTTTAGTTAGATAGTTGAAACCACCTAAGTACGACGGAAGGACAGGCGTTAAAAACTTTACACCGACATCTTGTTTTTAAAGTAATGTGAAATAAATAACTTAAGAACTTATATTATTTTCAAACATACTAACAACTACATCATAACTTTTAGTTTTGGAAATTCAGCGAGGTAATGCCGCCAGCATATTAGGCACCCCAACCGTGGACACAGGCATAGTTAGGCAGAGTATGTTATTTGTAAGTTAGGTTTTTAATTTTTAATATTTGTGTAGTACTTAATTTTTTTTGTTAGTAATTTTGTGTGAATATATTTTAATCAATTTTCTCCTAGTAAAAACTCTGTAATATCAAACTTAAAATGTATATCAAAACTGGTTCATCCGTTCTGGAACCATGATATGTTTACACACACACACAAACACAGAAACGTGAAACTTATAACACAAATTCGTTATGCGCGACAGTTTGAAAATAAAAATTGCAAATAAATCACTAGCCATTTTTTTCTTGGTAAGATTTCGTAGTAGCCTCTTTACGTTCAAGATTATGTACACCATAATAATTTCTAACAAGCTACAGTACTTTCTCTTAATTGCCTTCTCACATAGTACGTCTTATAGAAAAGTTCAAGGTATGCAAGCACTTGGATAAAATTAAGCTCGAAATATAACTGTCTAAGGTGAGTTTACTTTTGCCTAATGGTACTGTATAATAAGATCCTTACCATTTTGTTAAAGCCAAAGGTAAGCGTGTAAAATGTGCAAAAGAAAATTATCCTAAAATGCTTAAGTACTATGCTAGCTTGAATTTTGTGTTTGCTCTGTAGAAATTATTTAGGACTAAGCTCTTAGAGTTCTGTAAGTGTTATTTTTATTTTTATATTAATTTAGTTTAAGTTTTGCCTTTGCTATTAAAATTAATAAGTACATTTTTTGTAAATAACGGAGCTTCACTTCTACTAATATAATACAAGTATGTTTATTTCTTATATCTTAATGTTAATGTGAATATAAAAATTTAAAACGTGTCTGATAATAATACAATATTTTATTAATACTAGGACACATTTCACACACGACTAGTTAGCCTCATACCAAACCATTTCTTATCTGTATTATGGTTAACACAACTAACATACTTCATATACATAAATAATCTATATTACATCCATATTCCATACATAATAATGAAGTGTAATACATTTACTTTATATCGATAAATATTTAACACTCAATAAAGGCCTTATTTTCATGGGTTCCATGATGTTAAGCTACGCTTTGAACTATGTAGCTCGCTTACCTAGAAGGATCATATTAAACCTTCGATCAAATATGTACTAGATTTAAGGTATTGGACGTTTATACAATAGTTTAGTAAACTAAATTTTTGTGTTGTATGCAAAACTAAATCTATAAAATAATAAGGTATTTGATCGAAGTATTAGACCTTTATTAAAAAAGGACGATATTTTTGCAGGAATGACAGAACGGCAAATACGAATGTCGGAGGCATGATAAATAGATGAGGCATTAAGCTAATCGATAAAATTACAGTACCACTACAAGTAGGTAAACAAAAACAGGTTCAATTATCAGTAACATCTATCACGAATACTATTAACTTTGCTCACGTAGTAATTCAAAGTAACGTCTTAACAAAAATTATGTCTATGTGAACGCCCATGCACGCTTGGTAATTATCAGAGAATAACATTTCACAGTTATACACTAAACAGTAACTCAGTTCGAAAATTTTAAGCAAATCGTGTTTTACGCTTTTTTTACTTTGATAAAAAATGTACTTGATAATTATAAGGTGATGTCTCTAAAAATAGCAAGGAAAATAAGACTACAAGTAAGAGTGTGGTCTTATTTGGGGTTGAGGAATTTAAGCGTCATTAGTACGGTAATACAGTTGAATTTTCTAACGCTCACTGCGTACGGTTATAAAATTTTATAGCTGTTATCGCGGAGCAAGACAGCCTATCTTTATGACGGCACTAGTCGAAATTCAACCTTAAGATACAGTGGTTAGATTGACTGAATTGAAATATTTTTTGTGACGTAGTATATTGTAATAGATACAACAGTATAGTAAACTCATGCCATTTTATTCTGCTGTGTTTGTGTGCAACACTGAATCTGGTATTTATTTGATCGAAGCTTATTTATAAAGCCTTTGACATGAGCTTATAATATAGCATGTACATATGTGAGTAGACGTTATTCTTAGTTACGATTTTCCTAGTTTTTTTTTTATAATTTATGTTAAATAAGTGTAGATTTGGCATACTGTATCTCGTCCATACTGCATCCGTAACGTGATAATCTCTAAATGTTATGCTTTGATGAGTTCATCGAAACGAAAGCCTAAAAATTCCTCTTCCAGGTCATTAATTATGTTTTTTCTTGTAATTTGTTAGTTTTGATGTGCATGTGAATATAGTTAGTACTTCGTAGTGTCTTTATTAGTAAATTAACTGTTACTGTATCATCTGCTAAGTTCATATCTATTCCATACTTTTTCATGGTAGCGGCGGTAGCTCGGCTAACTAGGGTGATCTGACGCGATCATCGAGGTTAGGCAACGGTCGATACGGACAGTCTTTTGGATGAGTGACCATGCACAATAGTAGATCCTGGCTGTTAGTCTTAGTACGAGCAGATGATACGCCAAGTCAGAGGCATTTGGGTGGCTCAAAAACTTTAGACACCAGAGCTTGGCCACTTAGCTCATACGAAGAAGAAGATTTTCATTTATGTACATTTGCATACAATTTCATACATAAGAGCCTAATGTACTGTCAATACTTTTATTCTGTAATCAGTTACTTTCCATTTTCAGTCTAATAGTGATATCAACATTTAAGTGTACACAAAAAATAGAAACAAACAATGAACGAATGATGTTTGATAGAATCACGAATGAACTGCGTTCGATTACCAAACATTTTAAAACATAATCCCACAGATCCAAGTCTCAATCTCAACACGTTCGGAACAACCGCTAGACAATCATGTGAGACTCTCAAAGGGAACGCTATTAGCACACAAAGTAATTACTGGTCTCAACGCGCTCAGTCTGGATGCGCCAGAGTCGGTAACAAGACAACATAATGATCCAAACCGCCTTTTGTGTGTGTGTTTCGCCACCTGCCCAAACAGCTAAGTGATGGGGCATTATCGATACCTGAAAACAATGGAGAATAAAAGATCCTTCTATATCGCGAGATGATTTGATATCCAAACGTTTTTGTACTGCTTGGTAGATAGACTTTTATTGTGGCGATCAGAATGAATATCTACATTTTTTTGCAGTGCCAAAATAACAATGTTGTGTTTTGAACAAAAATTTGTTCAATTTGTTATTGACTTTCAGTGTATTGTGAATCAGAATTTTATATATAAGATATTTTGGTAAAAAAAAAAATATTCGGATTAAAGCTAGTTCTGATTGTCGTGAATGTACATACAATTCATAACATTTAATTGCAATAACATTTAATTGCAAAAACTTTAAGATTTTCTTTGGTGATTAATCGCTTACAAATAAAAAAAAAATGGTTGCCTGTAAAGTCGGTTTTACGGGCGAAGATTTTACGTGACAACGTCTGCCGCGTGCTGCGCGCGCGGCAGACCGATCATTGTTGAGTGGGAGAGAGACGCAAGGCATTCGGCGGGCCTCTCTCTCGTTCGGTGATTCATCGTAACGTTACCGGGCGTTACACTTTTTCATAAGTGACTCCCAGCTGCAACCTAATTTAAGACGTTGTCACGTCAAAATGAATTTATTGTAAAGAAAAAAATATGAAACGTTTCACACAACACCTATGAATAAAATACAAAATCACCATGATTTAGCTTCAATAAAATCTCGCATCGACTTCATAAATGAAGCCGAGATAGCGATCTAAAATAGAAGTGCTATCGTATTAGGCTTTACGAATCATATTTAACACGTCTTATTACAGTGTTCATGTCATCACAAAAAAAGTAATGAGCAAAAAGTATCGATAAAAAGAGTGCGAGGTCGACATCCTTATAATGACCGCTTGTTAGCAACTGCCATTCCTTCCCGCAGAGGCATCACTACCCTACAAGGCAGTGCAAAAGCATGAAAATTCACACAATCTACAGGACGTCTTTTCAATTCTGTGCCAAATAGTTACGATGTTAATAAATAGACAACGATAACTATTATAACATCATCAAAATTGATGTGAATAGTATCTCTCTTTCTAATAATATTTTCTCTCAATTTCTCGTCATCCATTTGCTTTAAGATGCAAAACGCATAAGCATTGTTCTTTCCAACTAGGTGGCAAGCACACTATATTTTCTGTTTTCATTTCAATCTACCGGTTGTCATCAAAATGCTGTCTTATATTAAAATTGTATAGTTTCTAGTACTGATTTGAAAGTATACTGTGTACGCGCAAGGAAAATTGAAGCGATTTTTAACTCAAAGGTGTGATTTTGGTGCCTCAGGCAAGTGTTAAATATTAAATTCGAGCTTAAACCGATTAAGGTGATTATTGTGTCGGAAAAATTGTCGCTCAAAACTAAACGGCGGTGTAATGGGACCTCTCGATATGAAATTGTAATGATAGTGATTGGGATATGATGAAAATGTCGGGTTAATTTGATCTGGTAATATGGTTTAAACCACCGAAGTAATTGATAGTATTGAAAGTTTACGTGAACAAATTATCATGATAGATATAAATGTATAGTTTTCACTAATTCTGTTATCTACTATTTCTATTGCTGCTATAACAATAAATATTAAAACACAATAAATAGGTTCATTTTTTTCTCAATTTTAGTAGCGGTAACAGAGATGCTTAAAATATGTAATTGTTAATTTACTCTACTACTTACTCGATTAACGACGACATTTGGTAGACCTTACTAAATATTTACAGAATATTTAACCTTAAAAAAAAAGATATACATAAGAGGACTCTCATATAACAATCGTGTTATTTTGCTATGCTTTGAATAATGGTACGGTCTTTTTCATGCGCGATCCTAACTAGTAATTGGGCAATTGTAAAATTGTTAAACGATGTTAGTAACTACCACAACCATAAATGATTTTGTCTAAAAAATCTGCCTCACTGCACATATACATATTTTAATCCGTTACACAAACACGTTATCGTATCCACGCTATTCATTTCCACATATAAATTATACACAAACTATGGCGCGAAGACCGGATACCGACTTTTCTATGCGTTCTTCTTATTATATTTTTGGATATAAATTAGAAAGATTTATAAGTGGCGTTGTGGTACGCGGTCAGTTTTGGTTTAACAATCAGAAGCAAATGGTAGTTTACAATGCAATGCAGTATAAATAATCTTAACACTAAACACTGGCTTGGATTTCAATTCCCGTAAATCATCTGGCAGTAAATAGATTTTCCATTACAAAAGTTTATTTCTAAACATTTACGGAACCTTTAAAATTGATGCGGTATTTTTGTGAACCACCTATTAAAGAATCACATATTTTTATTATATGAGCGACATAAAATTGATTAGGGATAAGTATCTTTTGTGTAACGTACAAGAAAGTGGGAGATTAAACTCATTCTAACATATTTAATGCCCAAACTCAATATCAATAACAATTATTGCTCACAAATGGCTCGTATATTGTTGAAACCGGGTATGCATTTGATGACCAATAAACTTCTATAATCACATTGGCTTATGACGACCCTTAAAACTGGTGCACGTATACTAATAAGCTATACAGTAAGAGCTATTGTAGAATTTATTGTTTTACAGCGCATTCTGACCATAAATTCTTTAATTGGGACCGTCTTTACGCTCTGCGGGCCCTTAATTTACAAGGGCAGCCACGAAGAGTATCATTTTTTTAATATACTACGCGATGAGTTTAAGGCAATTCGCTTCAACGCCGTCGTTAACAAGCTTGGCGTCATATAATTTGGAAAGGGAATGCCTACACATTGTTCAAGCAGCTGCCCTGCAAAGCCCCGCAACCTAACAATTTTCACTTTTAAAATAACAGTTCACATAGAATAATCTGTTTGAGGTCGCTCGTAATTTATTGGGTCGACTTATAAGCTACGGGATAACGTAATAATGATCACTGTAATTTGTAAATTAAAATACCGATCGAAGATCGAGTAAATGTTATGAAATGGACCCTTCATTAGTTGTTATTAAATGTGGTGTATTTCTGATAGCAAGGCGCCGCCTGCCGTGGACCGGATTTAAACGCATCAGCCATTTTACTGTTACTAAGATTACTGTTAATTAGACATCGGACTGTTCAGATTTTAATTAAATGGTATCGTTTCGGAAACGTTTATGAAGATCGTCTTATTTCAATTTGAAGCATTTTTATGGTTGCTAAGCTCGTTAACTACAAATGGATCGAAGAGTCCATCGATTTTATGGATATAAAATGAGTTTGAATTTACTGTTGAAGCATTTTTACTACTCGTGTTTTAGTGAAAATTTTGATTCTCATGACATTGTTAACAGATGTAAACAACAAGTGTTTATGCCTTTACATAATTTATTTGAAAGATATTTTAGAAATTCTTATTATTCATCCTTTGAAATTCTCTGCCATAGGTTATATTTTTTATGAAGTATCATCCTAGAGTCTTCAAATTAAGAGCAAATAAATGAGTTAGTTCTATGTAAGCGAACTAAAAACACTTCAACCTCATCGCAGTTTAAATAGGCAGGCAAATTGCGGTCAAACGTGCACCTATAACATAAAAAAAAAAGAAAGTTTAGGATGTGTTCTTTACATTCCTGATATTACATGTAATTTGGATTTCTTTTTTTTATGCTTGACACACAAATATTTCAGACGTGCATTGTATGAGTTGGCGCCGGCAGGCACACTCGGTAAAATATTCAGGGCAAAAGTCAGTCACGATATTCTTCTGTCTACTGCCTTCCTGGTAATTTTGTTGATGCCTTTAGTCAACATAACAGTTACACAATACTCAAAAACAATTCAATATGCAAAAAAAAACTCATATTGAATTCCATTTTTACTGTTGAAAAAAATACCTTTTAAGAGTCATCCATAATTTCACTTTCGATTTCAGTGTCCTGGTAGCATTATCAACGTGAATTGTTCTCAACATAATAAAGGTAGTAAACAACCAAAATGAAATGAAAGCAAAAGTATATACACGAGTAAGTGTAGTCACCCGAACAATAAAGACTGACGTTCAAGGTACAACCCTAAAAGTGAAACCCGTCATAACGTTAAACAAAACAAATTGCAGGAAACAAAAACTTAACAACAATAGTGTCGCACTGAAACGCTGAGATAAAACAAGTGTACCATAAAGTTACTGTTGTAAACATTGTTTATAAAACAATTCGGTAGACGGGAAACAAAAGTTTTCGCAGAAATTCCGCGCCACCCTTTTGGCGTCCTTAAATTGTTATGGCGGTAATAAGGCCCAAGTGAACATGTGACTTTTATGGCTAACCAGTTCTAGAGTTTTCGGGAGCACATTTTGTCTCTGATATAATTACGGGAGTCATAATAATAATTTTATCTGGAGTGCAAATTAACGCAGTTGTTAAGTTTCTTACGAGAACGATAACCATACATTTAATTTTTGACTCCAAACTGTGGTCTGCTCTCACTCCTATTTTGTTTGTTTTTGTTGTTGTATGTATCTTCATTTCATTTAAGTTCAATAAATGTCTGTAAGATCTAAAATTTTTAAGTCAATCAATTTTCTTCGACAGAGTGTAAGTACCAATTTTTACAGCTTTGTATGCTGATTTTATTTATACACGCACACACTGACGATGAACCATTTAATCCACAAAAAAGAACAAGGAAAGGACAATTTTACAATTCATTTGATTAATGAGTATGAATGCAATTACGCACTTTTAAGGTTTGTTTTTTTTACAAAGTTGTAAGGGCCTGCTGACCTGTTGATCAGTTGGTTAACAATATTATAATTATTTGTGGACTATGATAATTTCAATTGAAACTATACAAACATCAAATTGATTATCTCAAAGGTATAAGAATGAATTGACAATAAATATATTGTACGCCTATTTTAATAGATAATATTATAAAGTACCTAAGTGAAATCGGCTTTGAGATCGTGTTGACGAAAATGTAATTTCTTGACAAGAATCATAATAGACTCAGATACTTCAAACTCTCAAAGCTTACAAGGTAATTAATTTCAAATACCGATGAATCCTTTCGTGCTCCCATGGCAATGAAACGCTTACAGATTATTGTTTGAAAGCTAAAAGCTAATTTAATTCGTAATAAATCTGAGACTTGTTAATTACCACCAGTTACCGTTTATCGTGAAGTGCTTTTTGTTTTTGAATAACTTCCTTCAATTCCAAAAGGATCTACCTCAATTAATGATAAATCGTATTGTGTATCACAGAGAGCATTATCAAGTTAAAATTTGTCATTTTACATGGGAATTAGGAAATACACAAAGTACGAAGAGTAGGTAGGTACTCAGCTTTAGGTGATAAGATGGTGATGATGATTTCTTTATAATTTCTATTAAATGGTTTTTTCAGTAATAAAAGTTTTTTTTTTTTTACACTAAATAGGTCAGCGCTTGACCACAATTCACCTGATGGTAAGTGACATTGAGGTCTACGGTGAAACGCGCTTACCTAGAAGGAACCGGTTCACTCTCGCCTTGAAAATCGCTAGATTATAGTCATTGGGGAACAGGGAATTCTACAAGGAGTTCCAAAGTTTGGCGGTTCGGACAACAAAGGTGGAGGCATAACGCTTAGTGCGTGCCTTAGGCACCTCAACTGTAAACCGATGCCGCCTTGGCGTTTCCCTGCTCGTCCGATAGTGAAAGGGGGCGGGGGGAATTACTTCATGTAATTCATTCGCACACTCGCCGAAATGCAACCGATAGAATACCGACAAACTGGCAACAATACGGCGGTGCTCCAGGCTCTGCAACTTTGCCTTGCAAAGATTTTCGTTGCCTATAAGCCTCTTAGCACGCCGTTCAATTGTCTCCAACGCCTGAAGCTGGTACTTTGCCGATCCGTCCCAAAGGTGCGAACAGTACTCCATGCACGAACGAACTTGTGCCTGATATAATATAAGCAGCTGTTCCGGCGTGAAGTACTTTCGCACCTTCGAGAGGATACCCAGCTTTTTGGCTGCTACTTGAGCCATATTCTCAATGTAGGAACCAAAATTCAGGGTCGACGACAAAGTTATGCCAAGAAGCTCTAGGCGGTCGGTAATCGGCACGGTTGCACCTCGGAAAGAAGGGGCCAGGTCGAAAGGCCTCTTCTTAGCGGTGAAAAGACACGCTTGGGTTTTGGCTGCATTGAACTTGACTAAATTGGCATCGCCCCATTCAGAGACTGCCTGAAGAGCCAAGTTCAAGCGCCCAACCATGGCTTCCCTATGACACTGGATTTCGGCCGCACTAGCTCGTGCAGTAGACATGTAGCTCTCTACAACAGTGCTGTCATCTGCATACCCAAAGGTACCGGGTTTTAACAGATCGTTAATATGCAGCAAAAATAATGTCGCAGAGAGCACGGACCCTTGAGGGACACCGGCATTGATCGCCATTAGATCTGACGAGTAGCCATCAATAAACGTAAGTTTTTAATTTTAACTTTTAACTACAATTTTTTGTAATCATAAAATCGTTATTATTTAGTTGTGCGTAAAAAGTCCTTAAGTATGCAAAATACAATTATCAAAATATCAAATATACCATTCTGTTACTACAAAAAACCCAAGGAACTTTTTGTATCTCAATGAGGGTCAAAACTTGAAATTGTTTCAAATTTTTGCTCTGTCTATCATTACGAACTTTTCACCGAATACGTAATTCATTTTCATCTTCTACTTATTTCATTACGCCCCAAAAGAGAAATTATGACAATTTCATCAGGAGAAAATTAAAAAGTTACCTGTTCTTAGATTAGCGTTAACAAGTTAAATTTTCTTCGCCTTGTCCGGCTTTAGGTAGCGTTCCTTTTTGAAATATTTAAATTGAGTTCATTTGAGTGGTAAGACTTTCTCTGTGTAAGATTTTTAACAACCAAATACACGTTGTACGTAATTACACAGTTTTTATTTATTTCAATTGATAACGCTTGGGGTTCAATATTATTCAGTTACACAAAGAAACAAGAGGTAATATAAACTAGTCGGTGCCTATTTCTCGGAATTCCACTGGAATTTGCTTCTCATTTACACGGCTTACATTAACGTTATTTAATCAACGCATAATAAATCTAAAACCAACTGACCGTGGAAGCTATGCCAGCCTATCTCCATATATGTAGCTAAATAGGCGTAGTCTACACTGAAGGGGCCGGCGTAAGCGAACCATAACCTACGCTGTTTTTATTTTATAACGAGACCTGGACTATTATTATGGCGTCACCGTGTCAGTCCCCCATCAAGTGAACATCCGCTTTATTTCATATACTCGCTCAAAATCCGATATCATTTGTTTCATCCGGTAACTTTGACAAAGTTCTTCGTATTTTCAACCCTTTCAAAATTATAGGCCTTGTCTGGTTAAGAAATCAGTAGGTAAGTAGGATTATAAATGGCGGTTGAATGATTTCTTGACAATTTAATATCAATGCGTGCTATCGAAACATGGTCTCGTTAATAACAATTACCAAAGAATGAAGATAAGCAATGTATAGGAGAGTCACCTGTTGAGTTTGTGTTAGAACAGATTGTATGTTTAATGTTTATCTAAAGGACTTAATGCCTTTTTAAGTAGATATCCTTGTCTTGATTGATGAATTGTTGTCTACTATAGGCCGCTGTAGACAAACTGAAGCTATTTTGGGAACAAAAAGTGTTTTAAATTTGTTTACCGTAATAGAGATTGATGTTCGGGTTCTCGCTGGGGCCAACCCTATATATTCTTAGTTGAGTCATCTATCTAAATTATGCGTTGAAAGAATTCCCACAGTTACTTGTTTCACGTTACTTCATATTCTTAACTGAATAAGTTCAAATACTTAATTTATGAATTCGTGTCGGAGCAGTCTCAGTTGAAATTCATTTCATCTTTCAAGGATTCCAAGTATTGGGTTATCTGTTTGTACGAGTCCTGAATAGTGAAGTAGGATCAATTTAACCAATTTCTTTAGACACGAACGTCAACAAACCACAGAAGAAGAACCAATACAGTTATACAGCTCTCAAAATGGTTTACTTGAGAATGCTAATAAAAATACTTCAAATTCTGCTTATTTATACATCTTACGCCGCCAATTAAATACATATGTACATATTATAAAACAACGTCATTCGCTGTGTCGATATGTTATATGTTTGATAGTCAACAGCTACTAGACGGTTTTCATTAACTTATATATATTTAGTGCATAGTGATTAATTAATTATTAATAATGCAGTTTGACAAAAAATTGAGAAACCTTGCCAAAATATTACAATGATGCAATTGTTGCATTATAACAGATAATCAAAGGCAAGTGTCAACAAATTATTAATAAGAACGCAAAGGATGCTTAAGGGCTAAAAGGTTTGAGTATACAAACTATAAGTTATTGTTTTCCTTATTGTACGAGTATTGAATTGTATTCTTAATTCGCAAATTCAAGTAAAATGCAATCAAAGCGAGCGCATCAAAAACTTCGTAGTAAAATCAAGAACGCGTGCGGAGCTGGAGCGGATAAATAATTAATATTAAAAGTTTTATAGTATGATAATTAGTATTAAAAGTTTTTGTTCCTTATTTGCATTGAATACACAGTATGACAATGAATTTTGACTTTGTTTCTACGAACTTAATTCAATACTAAAGGTGCTGCAGTTAACGTAACCCTAAACTATGTAGGAACATGACATACTGTCTAGCCTCGTTATTTTCAGTATAATATTGTCTCATTATATTCTAACAAGGTTATAACGTGTGTAGGTTTTGAATAGCCTGAAAATGTTCTATATTTTCATACACTTTTAGTCAAAGGTGACTAAAAAAAATAATCATTGAATCGTTGGTAATTTAAAATAAGACCATAAAATTTCCGTGTCTTTTTTTTGTCAGTAAAAAGTATGTTTCTATTAAAACATATGTTTCTTTTAAAGGAAAACTCCTTTATAATTTAAAACTTGTACTCAGATATTTTGAAAATATTTTATGATTAAATTAAAGTTGATAATTTTAAAACCATAGAAGTTTTAGTGTGTTTATTGTTTCATCAATAAAACATACGTTTCTCTTAGTAAGAAGCGCTAACACAAGTTAGTATTAACATTTAAATTAAAGCTTCTTGTTTTGACAAATGTAGGTTTTGTTTAGTTGCTACTAAATAGTGATGAATCTAAAAATATTTTATAGCTACTCAGCCTTTATGTAATATGGCAAGAAGACAGAATTATTTTAAAAATTGACAATGTTATCCAATAGATAACTTACTCATACCAGAAGTTGGCTGTAGAGTATAACTACATTTAAATTGGGTCATGAATGGAAACAGAAAAGAAATCAGAGATACTTGGATAACGATTTATTTTTGTAACTTCAAGATGACTATGTTAGAAATTCTTCCGAGAGCAGAACCGATAATTCTTTCTTATACATGTCAAAAAACATTTATCAAAAAATATTAAGTCAGTTAAAGACAATTAATTATTCAGTTACCACTGCAACCCAGTTACCCAGCCTTCTTAGAGAAAATTGCAAAAAAAAAACATATTTGCTAAGCGTATGTTTACTGAAGCTTTTGTCGTTTCTAGGAAAATAATTGCATGCGAGTTACAAAAAATTAAGCTATAAATATGAAGAGACAAAATAGATGATAACAAATACGAGTAAGCACACCCACGTTGTGATTTCTCTGGACGATGTGAGTATACAGAGATTGGAATAAGCTGGATATGACAATGGAAAAATTACCTTATTAGCTACTTTAATTTTGGATTAGCAAAATAATAACAACTCCAAAATGTCATTCTGAACCTACTACAATTACCTGTGTATGCTATAAAACTACATAACAAACTATTTCAACAGTAATATTTATTTTCTCTTTAGTCAGTATTATATCTTTTTACTTGACTCTTTTCACATAGACATTTGACTAACAGGGCGCGAAACCACACGTATGGTGGAGCATGTCTCGTCTGGAAATACTGGCTCAGAAGAAGGCTGCTAGAACTCTGTCAGGTACTTGGCGACAGATGTTTGAAGTTGATCGCTGGTTGCTAACCAGTCTAACACTACAAAATACCCTACCATACTGTGGTTTCCTTCACCAAAAGGTCGAGCTAATTCGCGAAAATCGAACCCACAATCCTATGGACTAGAGACAGTCGCACACTCGACTGTGCGCTTCGAAACAGTTAAAATGTGCATGATTCTTTTATGTAGATTTATTTCCTGAGTTCAAGTTTCTGCTTTTCGCTTATCATTACAATGTTTATTATTAATTGGCCTGAACCAGCGCATTATGAAATCCAAGATAATATACATAGGTTATTTTCTTCGGTTAAAATAAGTATACTTGCATTTCTAGAACACTTAGTTCATTGTTGGCCATAAATCACAAAATCTATATTCCGTGCACAGGACACCTGCAAAGTCGACATAACGAAATCCAATTAAATACATCTCGATAGCGAGATCATTACTGCACTACAGTACATGGACTGGTAGAGCTCCTTAGCCGAGGTGTCAGACAGATATGCGACGGTTACACCAGAATTATTTTGAAGAACGTGTTTCTAGGAAAATTTTAACGAGATCCCGTCAGAAGTGTTTCGTTTCGATTCAAGAAGTTCAGCTCGATTTAATAATGTATTTAGAATGTTTAGCAGTAGAAGCAAATTTTGATTTTATTTTTACATATTTAGCTTTAAGTGATAAAGTGTAAATTAAAGGATTAAGTAAACAACATTGTAATTAGTTATTTTATATCAACAAAAATATTGCAATCGTGTTGTATTGTTAAATATCTTCATCAGTCATTTATATAATTTGACAAATTATTTATCTACTGATAAAAATGACCAATTTTTGGTCTTATTTTATGTACACACTTCATTTAGAATTTAAAATATAGCAGGCAAGAAATTAATAAGCAAGGCACTCAAACAAATGCAGCCTCTAGGAAGTGGCTGGTCAAGTTTGTTTTGTTGTTTAATCATTAATCCACTTTACTAATAACATAATTAAAGCCTAATAGAGCAGAAGCCCATTATATAATAATAATAAAAGTTATTAAAGCCTACTTATATATTTTATATTTTTTTACAAATTTTAAGATACCCATCAAATTAAACTGCTCGACTAAAAATACACACAAACATCATAATAAATTATGAATGCAAGATGGTTGCCACCACTAAACAAACTTTTTTTTATACCTATTACTCATTGATAATAATCGCACTTATGAAATACAATTTAACATTTGACTTAACAGGTATACATATGTACAGGCATGCATATTTACTTCGCATCAACAAACACCATTCCCAAACCTACGCCAAACCGATTCATGATTCTGTAGCGGTCACGTAAACACCACGATTGTCGTGTCCCTTCGATATATAAAAAGGACCATTGCGGCATATTGCCTTATACGTCTAAAAGAGCCCCTTGTCACGAGGCAAGGAACTTAAATCAGCTGCCAATGGTGGCAATGCACCTGTGGAAATGTCGATTATGCAAATGGTTAGGCCCTTTTAACTAAACGTAAACACCGCGCTTTGGTGTTGCGTCCTCTCATAAATTCCTTTTGAATACTTTTTTGTCTAATTTATTCGAAGGTGATTTGAAGTGGAACGTTGATGGGAGTTTATTATGCTAAGAAATTTAAAAAACAGCTAAGAAATTAGACGTCACATGAAATCTACAATAAATATGCCTTTACTTCTTCATATGAACCAAGTGGTCAAGCTCTGGTGACAAGAGTTTTCAAGCCGCTTGAGACTGACACTGGCAGCCTGGATCTACAAATTAACCTGTTATCCGACCCACGGTGGCGCCCAGATGAAAACGCCACTTTTTATATAATAGTCTTGTTATATAAAAAGTGGTTAGTTAGATGAGCTATATGCGCTATAAACATATTTGGTAGTATTACATTATTCTATACTTACTGCGCTCCCTGGTGCGCGCGCGTTAATCCGAACCAAAAAGAAGTTCATCCGGGATAAAAAGTGGACTGTGTTAATCCAAGATGGGTTAGACCTTTAATTAATAAGGAAATTTGCAGCAATTTTGTCTCTCAATTAACAAATATTCACAACAAATTGAACCAAAATCGGCTCAGCCGTTTCTGCGTGTAGAAGTAACAAACATACTCATTTTCACATTATTATATTGGTAGGATTTTAAGAATGTAAGCGTTAAAATTATGCTCAACTATAACCAGCAAAGAAAATACGGGCCAAATTATTGAAAACTTCTATTCTCAAACGCAGAAGTTCAGACATAAACACTCTATTAGTCTCTCAAACTATCATCACTGAGAGTAACTTCTGTTCATTAATTAATAAACGTTCTCATTACGATCTACACCTGTTCTTGAAAAGCATTTAATAATGTCACCCGACAGGGACGTACTAGTTGATGAAATCAAGGGGTATGCTGTAAAAATTTGCTAATTAACTTGTTCAGTAAAAAAATCTTATGGAGCCATTCTTACCAACCTACAACTCGTAATGTAGGTCGGTAAGAATAGCCCCATAAGATTTTTTTGTGCTTAACAACTTATTTATTTTATTTAGTTTTCATTTGTTTATTTAATTAGCTGCGTCCTGCGGTGCAACTCTCGTTAACCCGGTATAATAAGTAGCACATGATAAAAATAAAATATAGCAACTAAATTTGTTTAGCCGTTTAAGCGTGTAAAATTACAAATATAACACACGAATACTTGAGACTTTCGCATTTCGTGTTTGGCTAGTTAATCGTGTGTGTGTCAAATATAAATTATATTTAAAAAAATGCATCTCGGGGATCAGCTAGTAACTAATAAGGTATTGATATAAAATTTATCACTTTGAAATATATTACATGTTATGTAGAATTTTAGTCCTATTTAGTTACAACTAGTAACTAAATAGGTTTTAATACAAAATGGAAACATTTTGAACTTTATTATGTAGCATTTATACGCCTAGATCTTCTAAGATATAAAATTTCCAATTCACAATGTTAGTTACCGTACTCCTCCGAAACAGCTTGACGGATTTTCACCAAATTTTTATGTGCGTATTCAGGAGGTCTGAGAATCGGCTACAATCTAGTATATTTTCAGGCAAAACAACGTTTGTCGGGTCAGCTAGTAATTCATAAATTTTCTGTTCTAGTTTCATCCCTGGCGTGTAACAGCTGCAGTGGTTGCAGGCGCTAGCAGCACGTTAGTTTTCCACGGAAAACGGAAGGAAAATGAAAATTGTATAAGCCGAGCTTTGAATAAAAATAATATACACTTTAAGATATATTTGACATTGAGCTTAACATATTTTTACGATGGAAAATTTATGTTCATTCGACAACTAAATAAAATTATCTCCTGTTTTGGATTGCCTTTTTTTCAACTTATATTTTCATTGTTATTAAAATAACAATGAAAATATGTCTTGGAGTTGTTAAATATTATTTCAAACAATTCCTACAACGGAAAATTAATAAGAAATTTTGTGATTTTAGAAACGATTTCTTATTGAATCTGTTAGTTTGATCAAAATACTCGTATTTATTTATCGGTTTAGAAAGTAAAGATTGTCAATAGCGACGAAAATTAAGTGAAAAACACAATGCATTACAAAATTAAGTCTAACGAACATTACTGTGTACGTAACAATAGATGTACGATGCCACAAAAGAGACAAGCAAAAAGAATTCCTTAGAAAAAGCGTGCTCTATTTTGTGAAAGCTAATTATAGTGGTTATCCGAATCGATCCATTTACACGATTGCGCAATCGAGTTCTCTATTACAGAAACCAGTATCGAGATGCAGCGGACTCCCAATTGTTCTTCTTTTTAAACATCTATGGATTAGTTGCGCCTACATTGCAGAGACACAAAAACACAGATAGAAATTTTTTTAGGCAATCCATTTTTAATATATTTTCTCATATACTACATTTATTATGCAATTAATTTTATTTAAGGTGGTCGGTGAAGGTCGATTTATGTTCGGATCTTAGACCAAGAGTTCATTGGGCATAAATAAGATAAATTTAATGCAAGTCACATTACAAACATTACTTAAATACTTAAAAAGACTAGTTAAATTAATTAATGTTTATAATTTTATCAAACAAATATTCTACATCATTGAGTACTACACATCATAGCAATTGTTTTTTTTATATCTATCAAATTTAAAATACCCACTTCTTTTTACACATAAATAACGTACAAGTTTAGTGTAAAAAGAATTCTGCAAACTCTATTTTCATATATTGCTATTTAGTTAAAAATTTACGTATTAGATAATTGTTTCAAGTTAAAAGCATATAAAACGAATCATAATAAAAATCAATTCAATGAATATAACTATGTAATCATTTTGCAAGAACCGTTGAATCTCCATTACTGGACCACCTTCATATGCAGTAACTCTTACGATCGGCTGATTCTTTAATTAGTGCGTTATCAAGATCGATACTGGCGAGTGTAATCGATTCGATTCAATTGAATGCTAATGTATCGTTAGCTTATCTCGATACATAGTGTGGTAACCGGCTACCCGGCTACTTTTCAAACCAGATCTCGTACATCTCGCAGTTTTTTATTGACAAAGTACCTTCAATACTAACAAACTATAATATCTTAATTCAATGTGTTAAATTTATTATCAGATTAAAAACAATATAACATGATTGAAGTAAAACTATATCTATAAATCTAAAAAAACAGTACCAGTGGGCAGAGTACCCAAAATGTTAGTCGAATTGCCTCTTTGTATAGCAACGCTAACACGCTGTGCAAAGAAGAGGCCGGCATTTTGGTCATGAGTGGTGTCGACGAAGCGCGTCTTTAAATCATTAAATAAAGACTTAGCTCCCGGTCCCCACGGCCCCAATGTTTTAACCCCAAAAGGAATAGTAATTACTTATTTGTATAAGTAATTACTATCCAGGATATTTGCGCCAAAATGCGTTACTTGGTCTGATCTAAAATTCACCGATTTACCTTGTTCAGTTTCTTTCTGCCTTTAAAAATTACTAATTTTATTCATTAAGAAGGAAAGCGCCTAATTAGTGTCTTGGAAATGTTATAAAACAAATAGTGGTGGGGTACCAAATATTTACTAAAATAATAGGTAATTTCCGAAATAATATATCAACAATGAATGCTCTTTATCTATTTACCTACTATGACATAAGCCTAATTTATAACTTTGCCGTAAAAAATAGTTAATACGTAATGTTTCCTCCTCGGTGTTCTATAATAGCTATGAGAAGCTATACCTACGTTGAATCTATGAAAATGTTGTTCATTAGACCCTTATTTGGCATTCCACTGACTCTGTGCAAAACCGTTCTCATTATTTTCGGGCAACAAATTAAAAAAACATATCCATTTCCCTTGTAACGCAATCTCTCATTAAGAGCCTGCTCTGATACAATCGAAGCCAGGGGCGGTCGATAGTTAAGTGTTACTTGTTAAAAAGATTTATGTTTTAATTTTACTACTTATTTTTCTTTTAAGATGTAGTGTGATGTTTTTTAAAAAATGTATAGTAAAATTTTACTTCGTATTATTTATTGCCTGATAAAAAATATCCAAAAATAAGCTACTGGATCTGGCACGCTCATCGAAGCTAAGCAACGATTTATGCGGACGGTGTTTGGATTGGTGACCATGTTGTTTTTCAAGTGTCTTTCGTAAGTCGGATGACACGTTAAATTGTAAATCCCGGCTGTTAGTCTTGGTAAAAGCAGTCGTTAAGCCAAGTCAGGCCTTCGAGCGGCTTGAAAACTTTCGACACCAGAACTAGGCTACTTAGCTCATACGAAGAAGAAGAAAGTAAAAATAACAGATCAATATTATATTGCTAATAAGGTCGAATTATAAAAAATGTGGTTAAGTAACTTATGATAACACGTTTGTTCTATTGTATTCTTTGTTCATTACGTAGAAAAAATAATCACAATAATTAACAAAAAAAAAACGTATGATATATATTCCGGACAGTTTTATTGAAGCTGTTTGCTGTATTTTTAATCACAAGTCTTTAATCAACGTCTGAATCGTAACACTGATCTGTAACAATTTAAACAGCCGTTGCCGTTTTACGATAGATTTACTTGACATTGTTTAGAGGCAATATTCCAGTTTTACGGCGATTCGTTCTGGTTACAATACTATTAAATCTCCTTCAGGAGACAGCACAAGTGGCGGATATTGTTTTGCACTACTCTGTTAAGGTTTATAAATGGCTCTTCTTATTTGGATTTCAAGTTTAACACTTTAAAGTTTCATTTGTTTTGGAAACATTGAATGTAAATTTAGTTCTGAATAAGTCTGACCAATTTTTTTTTCATGATTTAGATAGATAGATAGATAGATAAATTCTTTATTGGACACATAAATAAAAAAGACACAGTATAAGACAATTAACTTAAAATTGAAACATGATTTATAATACTGATCCAGATAAATATTCAAAACTAAAGTTTATAATTTCCAAAAATATTATAGGTAATTGTTTCTCATCTTTTATTAATAGGACAAGACTTTTTGGTCCAAACATACTAAAAAAATATAGTACGTATGTGGTATAAATGAGAAACAAAACAAAAAAAAAACTAATCATGTACTTCTCTAAGTTAAGAATCATTGCGCTCTGTTCACGTTCGACAGAAAAAAGTACCTATAAAGAGACTAAAATAAACTTGTAACTGAACAACGTTATATATAATATACGAAAATAATGAGAACTATACCCAATCAATACAAAATATTCATGACGTTAATATACTTCAAATCGACGGCGTACGAAAGTCGAAGATGTGGGGATACGGATTGCCAAGTTGAAGTGGAGATGGGCAGGACACTTGGTGCGTAGGGAAGTCTCTAGATGGACCAGGGTAGTCACCGAGTGGTATCCGAGGAACGGAAAACGACAGAGAGGCAGACCACCAGCCCGATGGTCAGATGACATCGTTAGGCACGCTGGAAAGAGCTGGTGGAAACTGGCTGAAGACCGTACTATATGGCGTGTTGGAGAGGAGGCCTATACCCAGCAGTGGGAAGACACAGGCTGATGATGATGATGATGATGATGATAATATACTTCAAACTCAAGCGCTAATGAAGGATAGTTTTACATACATCAGTCCAATGTTAAACCTGAATCAAACATAGATAAAATTGAAGATACGCAAAGCAGTTTTACAATCCAGTACAATGCTTGACAAAGACGCCGCGATCGTCCCACAGCATTTGATTAAACACGACGTTAATTTTAATGGAAACTGATTTCATTAATTACAAATATGGTTTCTAATCTTTATTATGTCAATGGGACTAACTTGTGAATGCGATAGTAAGACGGAGCCCGAACGGACGTTGTCTTTTATTGTTTTTTATCAGCACATTTTTAAGGTTTTATTTCGAATGTCGTTTGGGTTTTATAGTCTGTTATCATTATCGAAATCATCGCGAGCATTAATACGACTGTCATATTACTTTCTTGGTAGCCTGGACCGGTTGTGTGGGGTCACATATTTTGTAAAGCTCACGGTATAAAGTATCGGACTGTGATATTTTGTGATAATGTCATCGTATATTAATGAGTTTGACACTTAGGATTTAGTGACGGTGTTACTAAAGCAAGATTATATGTTTTAAGCTTTGTTTATTTTATTGAATGGACCGATTGAAATATATATGTTTTGTTTTGATATCGTTATTGGAAAAATCCAAGGTTTTTAACTATTTGAGCTAGACATTTGACCAGCAAAACTCGTAGGCTCAAGAGCAAATGACAATCTTGCATATGGAGGAGCATGCTTATTATGTATTGGGACACAAATAAATATTAGGACACATTTCACAAGCATTTCTAGTTTCTGTTATGGTAGCTAACACAACTGATATACATACTTATTTTATGTAGATACATATTTAACACCCAGACCCACAGCCAACAAATTTAGCTAAGCACAAAGATGTTGGCTGTGCCGGGAATCGAACTCGAAACCTTCTGATTGGCAGTCTGGCATGGTAACCTTTACGCCAACGAGGTCGTCAAAGCTATGTAGTAGCTAGTATGGCTCTCAAGAAGGGTTTTGGAACACACTGTTGGGTGCTTGGTGACATTTATTTTTACTTGAGGTGGTTGCTGACCAGGCCAGCACTGTCCCTTATATCATGCAAATAGGTGGATTTCATTTTTAGAACTTGAGTTTTTTTTAATTATCATATTTGTTTATCTTTCGTTTCAGCACGTTAAACTTACGAATCCCAAATAAAATAATTTTGCAACTGCATCTACAAAATAAAGTTTCAGTTCGTATTTAAGTTTGTTTTCACCGAATTTAATTTCATATTTTCTCTAACCGACGTTACATTTTTTAGGTTTTAATTAATCTAGAAACTCGGGCGAAGTTTCGTGTACCCGCAGAATTCTCAGAAGCATTTTTTCAGCATCAAATATTTTGTTAAAGCGAAATGAAACTAAACATTTTTCTTTTGGGATTAACTTTCGAAAAACAAACAAGTTCTTGATCCTAGTGGAGGTTTGAGATAATGAAACTTCTTACCGAAATACGAGATAAATAATAATAAGGCCATAGAGTGAATTAATCTAAATAGTGCGGTTAATCTCTCTGTAATTAAAGCTTTATTAATATTTGAGACTAGTTGCGGCATGCGGCGTTACCCGCGTTAATCCGGGATAGCAAGTAGCTTAAGTGTTAATCCAAGGTCTAACCTATCTTCATAGTAAATATCAACAAAATCAGCACAGTCGTTGGAGATTGCAGGAGTAACACAGATTTTGGAGTTCTTTGCGTTTCCCACGAGAACAATAACTGTTTTCGGGATAAACAGTAGCCTACGTGTTAATCCAAAGTCTAATCTATCTTCATAATAAACTTTATCAAAATCGGTGCATGAAGAAGTACCTAACAAACATAAACAGACAAACTTTCGCATTTATTATATTAGTAGACAGATAAAGCAAAAAAAAGCGAGTGTGACTCATGTGAGCTTGTACTAAGACTACCAGCCGGAACCTACAATTTAAAGTGTCATCTCTCACTGTAACGCCCAGATGAAAATGACAAAATGTCACTTTTAAATGACATATCTTCTGCACCACCCATCCAAAGACAGTCGCTTAACGTTATGTACGCATCGACGGTTACTTAACCTTAGTGATCGCGTCAGATCACCTAAGCTAGCCGAGCTACCGAGAAAGTTGGTATTCAGTTGCGTCACATCGGCAACAGACGGAAGCGCCCCAATCTACCAAACTTTGTTCTTTGTGAGGTATTAGCCGGTAAGTTTATATTCTTGGGAAATGCAGTGCAATATTGCATACGGAGTGCGAAATACAGCGAAATTCATAATGCAAAGCAACTTTGGACTGAAACAGTTTACCGGGAAGGTATTTAATATCAGCGTCAAAGGGCCACGAGTGGCGCGCCACTGCACTTGTGGTAGTAAAGAGAAGTTTATGTTCAGATTGATATATCTGGAGGTACAGCTCAGTAGGGAGTGCGAATGCCTCACATACCAAAGATCTTGGGTTAGATGAAAAATATTTAAAAAAAAGTTATTATAACCTATAGTATATCTAGTGGTTGCTTCACTAGGTGGTTAGCCTGTATCGAAGAAACCTTCTCCAGTTACCAATATAACTTATCCCCTAAACAAGACAACACATTACTAACTTATTTAATTTTCTTACATTTAACTATTTTTAACAAATCATCTGTTGTATCATAAGACAACGATTGCAACCAGTTCCGTATTTCAAATGAAGCTTGAGGTAATATCTTATTCCTTAAATCACAAAATTTAATTACTTTACTGTATATGTACTCACTAGAGGTTGCCCGCGGCTCCGCCCGCGTGTAGTTCGCTTTTTGCGTAACCTGTGGAAAAAATCTATTGTATCCTATTCCCGTGCCAAATTTATATAAACACTACATTGCTACGATATCAAAATAAGCCGCATCTATATTTCCTCATTCGATTCCTGAGATCTAGTTAACCTCTGTTTTAGCTATTTTGGTGGTGATGCTACAGATTAGATCGTTTTCTCCAAGCCATTATTTTAATATAAATAAGAATACGTGAATCATACCACTAAGTAAACCACATACTTAAATTCCAATTCATAAGTATTTAATTTCAAACACACAAAACTTTCCCTTTGAACTTAAAACCCCAATGGCATACCTTAATTTACTCCTAGCAAATATCATTACAAATTTATTTTAACCACCATATAAACTACAACTGAAACAACGTTCAAGACTGTTAAATTGATAAATAAAAAAAAAACCAAACAAACTTTCACCCCCCTCCCCCCTATAAACCTTTATTTAACCCCTGGCAAAAAAACTTGATTTTACATAAACTATACATATTCCAAATTTCATTGCTAGAAGTTCAAAAACATAGAAGTTTCATACAAACAGTTTTACCCCCTTTCACCCCCTCAGGGGTGGAATTACCCAAAAATACGTTCTTAGTACACGTTTAAATACTAAAATATATACACACTCCAAATTTTACACCTCTAAGTTCAAAAACACAAAACTTTCATTTTTAATTTCAACCCCAATGGCATCCCCCTTAATGCACCCCTGGCAAAAATTTTTAAAATTTTAATTTAACCATTCAATAAACTACTACCATAACAACTTTCAAGACTTTAACTTGATAAATAAAGATTTTTCCATACAAACTTTCACCCCCCATAACAAACCCTTAGTTCACCCCTGGTAAAAAAACTTGATACCATTATTTTTAATTTTACATAAACTATACATAATTCAAATTTCATTGCTATAAGTTCAAAAACAAAGAAGTTTCATACAAACTGTTTTACCCCCTTTCACCCCCTTAGGGGTGGAATTTCCAAAAATCCGTTCTTAGTACGCGTCTACATACCAAAACCAATACACCCTCCAAATTTCACAACCCTAGGACCAGCCGTTTGGGCTCTGCGTTGTCTATAGATGAATGAATGAATAGGTCAGGACAAAGAGTCTTATAGTATAGATTAATGAAATCTCCAAAACGCTGGGCAAAACTGGTGTTCATAGAAGGTGAAAGCACCCTGTAAGTCTCTGAGATTCCTGCCAATGAGCTCAAGCTTTTGCTGAAGGAAAACATAGTGAGGAAACTATAACATGGTGGTATAGTGCGTTTATATAGCTAACGCACGCTTGACCAGAACCACCCTTAAGTTGTGAAATCTCTCGCCAAGCCCTAACAGTGTGTTCTGGCAGCCTCCTTGAGAGGTAGTTATTCCAGACTAGGCATGCTCCACCTTAGGAAAGAGTCTCGCTAAATCGCGTAGTTACGCGCTCGGCTGATCAAATGTCTAGCTGTTAGGAGTAAAAAGCATAGTCCAATGAATGAATAAATGAATACTAGGACACATTTCACATACAGCTAGTTGGCCCCATACCGAACCATTTCTAGTTTATAGTTATTATGGTTGCTAACACTGCTGATACACTACATGTACAAAGATAAATACTTTACGTCAATAGATACTTACTCGTAACACCCAAATCAACAGCCAAAAAATTTTGCTCATCACAAAGATTTTGGCGATGCCGGGAATTGAACCCGGGACCCACTGGATGGCAGTCCGGCATGGTAACCATTACGCCAACAAGATCATTAAAGTGGCTTAGTGTCACTCAATCGCGTAGTTACGCGCGTCTAATGCCTGGTTGTAGGTAGTAAAAAAAACAATATATACCAGTACAGTACGTGAAACGGTCTGCTAACTACTGACCTAACAATAGATAACAGAAACTCCTTATCTGCAATTCCCACCAAGTACCAAGGTTTTGTATTCCGCCGACAAAGGTTCGTTATCGTCCCAATAACCCTCCGATTACAAAACTTGCAAACTCCGAAAGGATCGTAACGGCATTGATAAAGTTTAAATGAAGCATCAGTATGACAATTTCCGCAGACATTTCTGAGAGATTATTTTGATTATTATTATCAATCACGTTCGAGTTTAGTTTGGCCTTTTTGATGCTAGCTACTTATTTGGTAACTATTGAGTAGAATAAGAACTTTCATTGTCAAATTTAAATTAAGAGTTTAAAAATCATCGACAAAATTTTAGGGTATAACTTGAATTTGAAATGTGTCATAATGTTGGTATAATTATAGTCAAGACCCATATTGGAGCAGTCGCGAAAAAAACACTCTAGCCTAAGCACTTTTCAAAAAAAGCAATCAAAATTAAAAGAAGCCAAAGGCAGACACTCACACACACTAACACAGACAAGTCTTATAACAGTCCGCTGTTTTTACGTCGGTGATTAAAATAAAATAAATAACAAGTTGCAATTTTTAATATTTTGCTAAAATAACGGCCTAGGGGTATTCTAAGAAAAAAGTATGTTATTCGCAGAAATTTCTTACAAAAAAAAAACGAAATCGGTCCATCCGTTCGGAAGCTACAATGCCAAAGATAGTCACATTCAAAGATACGTCAAAACACATACTAATAACACCTCGTCATTTGAGCGTTGTCGTTAAAAAACGAAGAAGATTTTTATCCTATTAATATATAAAATGTTGTGATAATTCAAACGCAGAACGGAGCTCTGAAGAGTGTCTGACTGCGGAAACCGATCCGATCACCAAGACCAATAATTCAAAAAGTTACCCTAAGCACCACAACATGCATGCTATTTAATTCATAGCCCCATTAGAACTCTAATTTGCCATCGGATATATCAAATCTAAAGCTCTCCATCTCATTAAAGACCGTTGTAACTATAGACGTAGCGTGTTTATTTTCCATACGTAATATTAGACGAAAATTGTAATGAAGGCCAAGTCCCGCAAGACGGTAGATAACAAGTTCTAGAAATTATTGAGAGCGCATGTTTGGAGATGTAGCGAGTAATGGTTTTACGAATGTTTTAGAAACATTTTTCTGCCTTTACGGTTGTATACACACAATTACGACCTAGCTGGATGATAAAGTTGGAAGTCATCGGCAAGTGAATAAGAGATTTTATAAACATAAAGTCTATAAATTTGTTTAAAAAAAAATGGCAATTTTAGACACATTTACAAGTAGGTAATTGAGCTTTTATTATGAAATTTAAGACAAAACTTTATTTATGTTGCTTTGATATACCAATAAAATACATATATTTTTGACCTATGAATATATAAAAAAAATTACCATATTTAAAATTCCTTGAGTGGTGACAAAATATTTGGCGCATCTAATATTAATGTACTGTACAAAAAAAGAAAACAAAAACATTGTATGGTGCGTTTAGTATTTACTTTACCTTAAACATTATTATAACCTACCTTTTAATACCTGTAACATTTAAAACATTTTTCAACTAAACTTTTTTACCTGTTAATAAAAAATCAAACAAATTTAGTTGTTCTTCCCTGTTCTACATCACCTGTTATGTGGAACAGAGTAGCCACAGTAAGGACAGAATGGAAAAGGTTGGAGGCCCTTGCCGATTGGTGAACAGATCTGCAAATGATTACCAAGCAGCAGATAGTAGAATAGTTTTGACTTTTATTTCTTTTTGTTTGAATTAGTTATAGTATGCATATTATTATTAGTTGCTCGTAACTTGGACCACAAAGCATTTGTAACTCAAGTTGATTTATACTCAGACGGTTCATAAGTTACTCGTATGTTACCGTTCCTCCCTTTAGCTACTCATCAACATGTTTTCGACCAGAAATATCTACCAACATCTAACGTATTTATTCTCTGAATTTGCACTCTTTGTCTAAATAAAAAAGATTGAGGTTTTATTTTTTTACTATAAGCCATTTTATTTGAAAGATTATTTATTGCTTTAATTAAATATGAAATGAAAACAAACATGCTGGAATAGACGTATCAAGACTGTTTTCTTTCTATAAATTCTATAATATTTATCTGGTTTTTTTTTTACATTGAATTAGCTTTTCTTTTATCGACAATGGGGTTGCGCAAAATAATGCCGGAGTCAATTCAATAGATTATAAGAGTATATTTGATTTGATTTAATTTATACCAAAGCTCGATGAACTCAGACAAAATATATAATATGCTAACTTGCGTAAACATTATGTTCAGCCTAAATACGTTCATCCAAAGGTTGCCTGAATGAGATTGCTGCGATAAAGCCGCCGATTATGACACACTGATTTTAAGTAATATGTATTTTTTCAAGTTGTATCCTATGTATTAAGAATTTTATATCTATATGTCTAATGACTCTGACAACAAATGTCGAAAGAAGAATAAAAAAGACAAAATCTATTCAAAACTTTATTTCATCTGGTTTGATTTTCACAAATTTCTTACATGTGCTAAAGATATATCTTTAAAGGTTTTTTTGTAAATTTTCAGTAACAGTATACATTAAACCGCGCCTACATCAAAGCTCAAACAGAATGTATTGTAACAAAAGTCGGAAAACAAACTAGGTTAAATCTGTGGTTAGTTAAAAGCTACCGCTGAATGTTTTGTGAACATGTCGATCATTGTGTCAATGTACCAGCGAACTATAAATAAGAACAGTAACAATGGATTCTATTTTAGGAAGTTCTGATAAAAGGGGCAAAAAAACATCTATTTCTTTGTGAATCAAGTATTTAGGTTCTTTCCTTGTTTGATTTTTGAGTATTTCCGTTAAAAGTTCTGAAGTTAGCTCGAAATTAATTTGGTTCCATGTTAAAATTTATATTATTTTTTTCGAACTTAAAAAATTTGGTGTTCGGACAACAAAATAAAAAGCATTTGAATAACTTATAAATATTGGCTTTCACACATTTCACACACGGCTGGTTATCCCCATACTAAATAAAAATAAATAAATAAATATTAGGACACATTTCACATTCGTTTCACATTTATATATGTACATATTTTATATACATACATATTTGACACCCAGACCGATAAACCAGCAAATTTAGTTTAGCATAAAGATGTTGGCCCTGCGGGGAATCGAAGCCGTAACTTTCTGATTGGCAGTCCGGCATGGTAACCATTACGCCAACGAGGTCGTCGAATAGAAAACATTTATTTCGGATACAAAAAACGTGCAAATAAATACAGTGAGAGTTCTGCTTCTAAATCTGACGGCACCTGGTTCAATTCCGGCCCTGAAAAAAAAAACTCCAAGCTATGTGTTGATTCGCACTTACTGTCTGTTAAAGTAAAACATCGTAAGAAAACCAACACGTTTAAGGATCACAATATCCGAAGATGTGTGTCATTCGCATACTCGCACTTGGCCAGTGGTTCCTGGCGTATATTTTTCTCCTGGTGTGAGATAGCTCCAAGTCCCAGTAGTAGGAACTTATAGCGGGCTGCTTATGCTGTATAAAAATATTTTTTACTATGAAAGAACATAAATAAAATTAGTACAAATCGTGTAGGTACATCAACTTTTTTATAAACCAAGTATAAACTGAAGTTCGTTTCTGAAAGTGACCTACTTCCGAAAATGTATGGAAATCATGATTGATGTCTTGAAGAAAAACATGTGACGACGTAACGCTAATGTAGTGTAAATAATGTAAACGTAAATTCGACGGTTACCGGAAACGTATATTTTATAGTAAACAAAATGTATGATGAATGAATGTATGATAAATAGACACAAGCATATCAAAACCAGCTTATTATTGAAATTAAAATACGATAAAAACAATAAGTTAATAATATTCAGAAGGCAAAATGATGAGCTTTAAAAATAATTGTAAAAATAAAAAGTGCTAGTTGGATTAGCGCGGTGCATGAAGAGTCCCGTACCATTGTTGTATGCCCCCCTTATACATTTATTTTATTAAAATTTAATAGTTAAATTTGATAGTTAATATAGATTTACATATGTATTTTGTGAAAATTTTAACTGCCTAGGAGCTATCGTTATTGATATATAGCAAAAACAAACAAAAAAAAAACATGTTTATTGTATGTGGACCGCCCCTAATATTTTCATTTTGTTTATTTTTAGTATTTGTTGTTATTATAGCGGCATTGGAAACACATATCTTGTGAAAGTTTCTGCTTTCTAGCTATTACGGTTTCTGAGATACAGATTGGAGACAGACAGACAGCGGAGGCTTAGTAATAGGGTCCCGTTTCTTAACTTATAGGTTCTTAACCCTAAAAACGTCACAGTCCATCTTAAGCTTTAGTTTGAAAACCAAGTGAATTACTAAGCATCAAATAAAATAAAAACTTCCAACTCTTTAAAATTTTAAAGATCATCATAATTCACGACGCCGTTTGGCTCAAGTGCTCATAACTCCGCGATTTCTAACTTTTCACATTTACGCTTATAAAGCCAATTTCTCTCACCCTATCACGTAGGTCCCATTACATTTCAACATAGGCTACAGTTGAGACTATTCAGACAGATAACTAGACTAAAATATAAGAGAGTAGGTATTTAACATAAAAAATTGGTACATATTTAATTCTCTTGCAAAAAGGTTACCAAGGGAAATGCTTGACAATAGTTTATAATGTAATAGTTTACAATACATTTTTTGTATAGAGCTAAGATTCTAAGACAGCTGTAACTGATTCACTGAAGAAGCAGCAATAAATTTAAAAAAATGTTTTGTTCTGACCCATTTTTCAAAGAATCTATACAATTAACAGTATTTCAACTAGGAAACTTTGTAGTGCTCGCTATGGCTAGCAATCACCCGCAAGTTGAAACATGTCACCAAGCACCTAACAGTATGTTCCGTCAATTTCCTTGAGAGCCAGTTATTTCAGACTTAGCATACTCCACCTTAAAGCAGAGCCTTGTCGCTAGCTACGCGCACTGCTGATCAAATGCCTAGCTGTAGAGAGATAAACTTTTTATCTAAAGTACTGAATATGATATCCAACACCATACCATAAATAAATACTTGTAGATAAATTCACGTGCCTATAGCACCTTGAAGATGAGTACCAGTTAGATTAACACCGTGTCTTACACCAAACTGTGTCAAATCCGTCCAGGTTTTGAAATTCCGCGGATAAATATCTTGTCGTGAGCGAATGCGCCTGTTAACACGTAACGAGGTGTGGAGTATAAGCTCACCAACCCACAAGTCATGATCAGGTCTTAGCGAGTTATTCGCCGACCGCTGACCCCTACACTAAAAGGGAAACAGTCTTAAGTAACACAAATCACTACACTTCTACATGACTGATTTCAGATCTTATCGCTAACCAAATAAGGTCCAATTTATTTAGATGATACGTCATTGGTTTCGGTGGTGGTAATTTTAAAGAACAGACGTCGGCAAGTGATAATTTGTATGCCTCGTTGTAGTATTATTTCGACGTGAGATTCGTATAACAAGTACGGAATGGGTTTAAACAAAATGAGGAAAGAGGGATTGGTTTGTATTGAAGTTGGGTGTAATTATAGTTGGGGTTTGCAGGAACTGTTTGGGATGTTCGTTTCGCGAAAGTTTGTGAATGGTTTTGAATGATTTAAAAGCGAACGTCGATTCGGGATCAAATTAGGTCTCGTTCCCGATGGGAATTCTATAGATTTTAATTGGATAAAGGATTGATGGAGTTAGTTTGATTACTCAGTTAGTTTACAATTTTTTAGTGCGCTTGACCAGAAAGTTTGATAACATTCTTCAAACACTTTTGAATTAGGTGTCATGACTTTTAAAGTCGTACGATAAAGTTGTCCATTTAAAAAGCTAGAAGCCACATTAATATTCGTAATGATTAGATATGGGTTGTCAGATTTGGGAGTATCTAGATTTTTGTACATTTGCCTTTTTTATTTAAAGAATACGTAAATATTTAAAACAAAATTATAATATGCGACTAAAATAAATGGCAGAACACAAATAGCCTCTGGGTGTCTTATCGTTGATTAAATTAATATCGTCTATAGAACTCAAGTAGTAAAATAAATCAGTTTATTTAATAATAACCTAACATTCAAAGCTTGTGGTAGTCCATATTACAGGGAATTTCAGACTTAAAGCTAAAGGCAATTTTCAGAATTTACTCAACTGTTTAGAGTACTGCTCGCAAAGCAAAGGAATATAAAGTGGCAGACATATGATGGGAGCTATGAGGGATAATATGAATCTAGAGCTAGTTTGCAAAGGGTATCCTAATGTCAGTCCAGTGTATCCTTTGTTATGAGTGTTTTGAGCTGCTCACAGTATGCTAATGTCTAAATAGGCTATTCTCTAAATATGTTTTATCGTCAGAGCTTTTTGCTATATTCTGAATTCAAATATTTATTTTTATTTGTATTGAAGTTTCTACAGATACCAATCGAGTTGCACTCACTGCTTTTCTGTAGATGCCAACGTCACGACTATTAAAGCTAATGTATGTCAATGTTACTCTAAGTTATTATTTACAAATATAACAAGTTTACTTTAAAAAACCCAAAAAGATTAAACAATTCAAAAACACTGTCTTCCTATATAACTGTATTAAGTTCATTATAAAGCTTTAACAGTCAAATAATGTCTTCAAGTGCCTTATTAAAATGGTAAGCATAAATGCAAAGGTTGTTACGACTAGGGAGGCAGTAAATTTTTACGATAATTGTAGTTGCATGCAACCTGGGATCATAGTTAGAATACAGGCTTATGCACTGTTAACTTAGACAGCTAGGGGAAGTACTAGGGATGTGCTGCAATACGAAACTGACTAGTCTGAGGAGTAAGGTTAGAAGTCAGTTTAGTATTTTGAATCTAAACAAAATCTTTAGCTTTATATGATTTTAGCCATGTTTTAAAATATAAAAACCTCTTTAAAGTTAACAAATTCTCGATATACTTTCGAGTAAAATTAATTTAAAACTACTATGAATTACAATAACTTCATGCTATATGTCATAATCATTTTTAATACATGATTATGTAAAAATGTACTAATAAATGCAGTTTTTCTACAATTTTATATTCATAATTGGTTCACAAAGTAATAGTAATTAGTAATAAAAGTAAATTCAATAATTTATGACTACATTCTGACTTCCTCGGTCGAGGGCCAAGAGGAAGACCTTAGACAAGGTGTGCAGATGCAGTGCTAAAAGATATAAGAGAATGCGAAGAGATTTCTGAGGAAGATGTCAATGACAGAGCATAATTGAGAAGACAGTAAGAAGAGCTGACCCCACCACCATAGGGATTGCTATGAAGAGGAAAAGAGAGAGAGAGAGAGAGAGGAGAGAAAAAGAGATATAGCTACATGTACTTAGTTCAATAATATATTTTAGCAAAAATCTTCAATAAAATTATATACGTGTTAATTCTACTCGCTAGTATAATAATCATAAAAAATATATACCCAGTACTCAAAATCTTAACCGTGTCATTCTTTACTTTTTTAAGTACTTACCTTGTCGTTAGGATAATAATTCTCAACGCAACTTTAATTTTATACTAATTTAAAAGCTAATTTTAAGAATTAAATTTTCAGAAGTTTAAATCTGGAATACGAGGCTACCAATTTAATGGCCAATCAATCTAGTTGGAGAGTTTTAGAAAATTTTATATTTCATTTTCTTTTCATAGTAGTTGGCCTCAACAAGTTAAGAGATAATAATAATATTAAAACCTCTAACCTCTATTATCAAATACTAAAATGAGTTTTTTAAACAAAGTAAAGATTACGTTCTATAATATTAATCAGTAAATAAATAGGCACATATTTAAAACAACACAATAATTAAAATATAAAACCTAAATTACAAATGAAAAACTTCCGGGTTCGATTCCCGGCCCGGTCAACATCTTTGTGCTTATCTAAATTTGTTGGCTGTGGGTCTGGGTGTTAAATATGTATTTATATATAATATGTATGTACGTATATGAAGTATATCAGCTGTGTAGCAACCATAATACGAGCTAGAAGTGGTTCAGTATGGGCCTAACCAGCCGTGTGTGAATGTGTCAAAAAAAATAAAAGTTATTCTGTTACTTTTATCAGACTATATTCTTGTTTAACCACAAAATAAAATTTGAATGCTTTGAATAATTTGTAGGTACGTATCTTAACAAGTATAAGTACGAATATTCACACAAAATACCGGGAAAAAGGCACCTACCACTAATTGAATGACGCGGCCTCAGTATGCACAAAATGAGTAACCACACCACGGTGACCCTTTTCATTAAATAATTAATCCCAAATGAGTAGGAATCGGAACGTAATGGACTCTCGATTGAAATGTGTGGTGACAATTAACTCTTTCAATTCTAATTAAATGACTACAATATATTGAGGTTCAAAAATGCCTTTTTTTCGCGTAGCTGGCAAGCCGCACATTAAATCATTTCTAGTTTTTATTATGGTTAGCACAACTGATATACTACATATGTATATACATACATGAATACATTATATCGATACATATTTAGTACCCGGACCGACCGCCAACAAATTTAATTCATCACAAAGATGTTGGCTGTGCTGGGAATCGGGACCCTCTGCTTAGCAGTTGGATAACCATTGCGCCAACGAGGTCGTCAAATTTTTGTTTTATAAATTCCTATTATTTACTTATTTTCTGCACTGTAATATTCCACTTTTGCCTCACTCTAGCAGCTATAGTCTCTAGTATCATTTATAAGACCAATATTGACAAGACTTTTTTTTTTTTTTAGTGGAGACAATTGGCCAAAACTAAGGTTTACTTCTTGGAGAACCAGCGAAGACAAGGCACGAATAGGACAGCTAAAAAACAAACCAGCTTCGGACCTCACTTGCGATTGTAGCAATGGCGCCTTTATCGCTTGTTTTTGCAGAAAATTACAATAGGTTACTACAGTCACGTCAGGATACATAGAGTAACCTATAACCAGTAAGCAGTCACAGTGGGTGAAACCACCCTGGAAATTATCATTAATCACTAATATTATTTGAATGAAAGAACATATTTATTTCTTACGTTTAACGTTACAGATTTCTCTGCAGCACTGATTTTCAGGACCAAACTTTTATTTTTATTTTATTTCTAATTCGTGATATGTAAGTTCATCTTAGCTTAAGAAAAAATTTCCCTACTATTTTTTGTACCTTTTCAATACGTATAGGTATAACTTTTTATCTTCTAAAATTAATTAATTAAGTAGAAACAGCAGTCACAATGGGTGAAACCACCCTGGAAATTATCATTAATCACATATATTTTGAGAATGAAAGAACATATTTATTTCTTACGTATAAACGCTACAGATCTCTCCGCAGCACTGATTTTCAGGACCAAACTTTATTTTTTTCTAATTCGTAATGTATGTAAGTTCATCTTAGCTAAAGTAAAATTTTCCCTACTATCTTTTGTACCTTTTCAGCACGTAATACATTAGGTATAACTTTTTATCTTCTAAAATTAATTAATTAAGTAGAAACATTAACCACTCAAACTTGCAATGGACTGAAGCTTCGAGCATTTATTTTCGTGAATATGATTCACTTAATGGTACGTAAGTAATTTATAGATTTAGAAGCTAACTTATTGTGAGTAAGCACTAAATGAAACGATCATAAAATTGTTCATAATCTAACATGACAAGTATTATTTGTGCTAGCCACCGTGCAGTATGAATTAGTGCCTGCAAATGAATTACTTTTTGCGGTTACTCGAAATGTACGTCCAATTTATTAAGTGTACCGTGAATTGAGATTATTATTTTGAGTTTGCGGTGCGTAGCGCAACTGAAACTATTTCCATTCATCAATCTGAAATATGAGTGAGTGGTGCGATGTAAAATTAGTAATAATTCTTTTGATAAAATATCTATAGGTAAAGTTGAAATTTCAATCACAACAATTATTATTTTTAATTATACTCGTATCTTCACTTTTTTAATATGTATAAAAAACTAGTGTGGTTTGATGGGAAAAACGTCTATTTTTCAATCAGACGGCACCTGGTTCAAATCAAATCAAATAGTTTATTTAGTACAAATACAGGGGTGAAACGTAGATACGTTACGTACGTAGGTTCAATCCTAGCCCCACACCATTGACTTATTTTTCAAGTTATGTGTGGATTTGTATCGCTTAACGGTAAAGAAAAACATCGTGAAGAAACCGACATGTGGACCACAATGTCTTCTTGAGAAAAGGCCCCGAGTCTCATCAGTATGAACGTTTGGTGGGTTGCTTATGCTGTATCTTAACTTGTTTTCCATCCAACACTATGAGTCACACAGCAGTAGGTACTTGTCAGCATAGTAGGCTGCTGATACTTGTGTTATAAAAATATTTACCAATTTAAATAATTTAGTAAAAATGTTTCTTTGAATCTAATTCAAGTAGCCATTGGAAAGTAAGGAATTGCAATGTTGACAAGTTTGTTTGTACTCATTCATATCATAGATAAAGGAATGATGTTATCCATACAGACTATATCAAACTATACCTATATGAGGAAGGTACTTTACCTACAATTTATGCAAATTAAACGGACCTTAATTATCCAGGCTATAAAATAGCATGCTCTGGGCACCACATAACAATAACATAAATTAAGGCTTTACATACTTCATTAGGTCATTAAACACCAGTGCTTGGGCATTACCACACCGAAGTATATACATACATACATACATACGAGTATGTATATGTATATGACTAGTGTTGTACGTAAGTAGTACGATACTTGAAAGATATAATATATTTGTGTTATATTGCGTAGTATATTTGTGACGAACTAAATTTGGTGGCTATCGGTCTGGGTGTTAGATATGTATCGATATAAAGTATTGCTCGTATGTATATTATGTAGTATATCAGTTGTGTTACCGACCATAATACAAACATGAAATGGATTAGTATGGGGCTAACCAGTCGTGTGTTAAATGTGTCCTATTGTTGAAAAAAATAGAGTATCAGTATTCAAATAAGGTATATTCGGGACTCGTAACTGAGACCTAAAATATTAAAATCAACAAAATTTAATTAATTTTACGATAGCAAAAACATAATTGTAGTCAGCGACCGTGTGGTTTCTTTTTTTCACTCACTTTTTTTTTCAGTATTAGACCATGCAGCCAATCTTACTACATACCAAATTTTATCAAATTCGGTTCAACCGTGTGAGCGTGAAGAAGTAACAAACATACACACTTTCGCTTTTATAATAAATATTACACAACCAATCCTGGATGTAGTAACATATATATTTACGACCTCGTTGGCGTAAGGGTTACCATGCCGGACTGCCATCCAGAAGGTTTCGAGTTCGATTCCCGGCCCGGCCAACATCTTTGTGCTTAACTAAATTTGTTTGCTGTGGGTCTGGGTGTTAAATATGTATCTATATAAAATATGTATGCATATATGTATATGTAGTATATCAGTTGTGTTAGCAACCACAACACGAACTAGAAATGGTTCAGTATGGGGTTAACCAGCCGTGTGTGAAATGTGTCCTATAAAAAAAATGGTTGCCTGTAAAGTCGGTTTTACGGGCGAAGATTTTACGTGACAACGTCTGCCGCGTGCTGCGCGCGCGGCAGACCGATCATAGTTGAGTGGGAGAGAGACGCAAGGCATTCGGCGGGCCTCTCTCTCGTTCGGTGACTCATCGTAACGTTACCGGGCGTTACACTTTTTCATAAGTGACTCCCAGCCGCAACCTAATTTAAGACGTTGTCACGTCAAAAAAAAACTACAACGTTTTACAGTGAGCATTATACAGTATGTTGTATGATATTAAAAAAAAAATAACTTCAATAATAGATATACGTATTCGATACTTTACATGTATTTGGCACTACGAATACAATGCAATGTTCAGTCCCTATATACAATTAACTGATTGGCAATTCCGTATGGTTAGCGATGTCAGACCGAGCCGGGTAATTGCGCTTGTATATGGACAAAGACAATTAGTGGAGAGCCCTGATTGGTGGGCTGAGGATTGGTATTAAGTCCGAATGCAGGGTTGCGAATTGGCAGGTATAGATTGTTGCGTCTAGTGAGTCTACAGACTTGTGCGTACATAATTATGTATAACAATAATATATTCTGTGTTATACCTAAAATGTACAAGATTTGTATCGTATTACCAAATAGAATCCAGGAGTATTCCAAAGTAAATAGGTATTTTCTTGGTAAGCATCGTAGACTATAGTGTAGCGAAACACATCAGGCAAGCTGTAGTCAAACGCAAAACTATCAAGGGTAAAAAATATGCGATGTAAAATTACGTTTTAATATGGAACTTAGTCATATTCTTGCGAATGCACACCGTGAGTTATCTGCTAAGTTGATTTTGATAAGAAACCTTTTCTTTACCAAAATACAGTATCAGAGTTATCAGTTTTTTTTTTGTTATTATATCTTCTTTCTTATTGTAGGTATCGGCTAAGTGATACTCGTAGTATTATTATACTCTGTACAGCTTACTTGTACTAAAACTCTTTATATTTGACCATTAGGACATAACTACACTGAGGCCTGAGGTGAAGCATGTCTAGTCTGGAGTAACTGGTTCTCAAGGAGGCTGCTGAATGACACTTAGGTACTTGGTGACAGATTTTTCAACCTGTGGGTGGTTGCTGGTCAGGCGAACTCAAGTAAATGCCCTACTAATGCTATGGTAACCTAACAGAGTTTTACTTCACCAAAAAAGCTCGAGCTCATTGGCGTGGATTGAACCCATGACCTTTGGGATGTAAGGCAGCCGCAATCCCAACTGAGCTGTCATCGCTACTCCGGTGTCAAGTATTTTCATGGCCTATGCAAATGCCCCTAACATGGCTTTACTTAACTGCTTTACAAACAGTCGACGAGACCTACAATTTAACACATTATTCGAGCCACGTAAGCGTATACGTTAAATATGTAAAGGTATCTTATCTTCCAAAAGCTCATTACCAAACGATGCACGATAGGTGTGCTTACAGATGTCAACGGGCCTGGGAAACCAATGTAACTGGCTACGAAGCAATGGACTGTGTAGTACGGACTCAAGTTACAAGAAACCTCGAGGTGAGAAGGTGGAGGAGGTATTTTTGAATTAATTGCGTCCGTAGCGCCTGTAGCAAGTCTGATGTGATTTGACGCGATCATCGAAGCTAAACAACGGTTGATGCGGATGGGTGACGTGCAAAAGACTGTCGTTTTAAAAAAAGTGACATTTTCATCTCGGCGCTACCGTGGGTCGGATGATACGTCTCAGCTGTTAGTCTTGGTAGTAGCAGTCGTTAAGTCAAGTCATAGGCCTTCGGGTGGCTTGAAAATCTCTCGACACCAGCCCACTAAGCTCATACAAATAAGAAGAACGCAACTGATAAATGAAAACTTGACCACATATGTGTGTAGTGTAGTGTGACTTACCTTAGAGAATCTTTTGTATTTTTTTCGTAATACGGACCATGTCTTTTTAATTATTTAATTTTATGTCCTTTGTGTTTGTCATCATTATCATCATCCACTGTCGGTTTTCCACCACAGCTGTGAAAAGGTCTCACTTCTTAGTTCCTTATAGAACATATATGCAATAACACTGAATGCGATAAATATGTCATTAAAGTAGCTTGGTCGTAAATTAGGTCTGCAGCATACTCATCCCGCCCTTTCCGGTGAGAAGGCCATCGTGAGGTCTGCAGCATACTGTAGACATACAATAAATTCACCTCCTACAATATTTTTCTTCTCACATCCACTTTCTTTAAGAGACTCACACGAAGTAACCCAATCCAGGCGATCCGCGGTGGCGATCTTCGAAACCACTCCAGTGTTCACTGGTCAACTTCTCTACTTCAGTGACTCTGGAATCCGGTGACGTAATTGGATGACTGATAGCCGAGAAGATTAACTTTTTTGAAACTAACGCCTTGAACTATCTGAAACAAAGAGACACAATATAAAGTGAACTGATATTGGAACGACCGGTCCAAAACACTGATAAATTCTGTTTAAAAAATAAATACGTCTATTATATTGGAGGCCCCCTTTAATTTCTTTATTGTTTGTCTTTAAGTGTTTGTTGTCATAGCGGCAACAGAATATGTACATAAATTATAATAATAATATATCTATAAATATATTTAAGACAGACCTGACAAACGGACTGCCAGACTTCCTCGTCTTAGTAATAGGGTTTCATAAGTACCTTTTGGGATCGAAACACTAAAAATATTCAAGTTGACAGACAACTACGGAGAGAAACACTAGCTATGGAGGGAATGTCATAGAAACCAGTTGTATCTCTACGACACGTTAATCTACATTGTTTCACTTTGTTTTTCATGGCAGTATAGTATTTTCTAATGCTCGCCTGGCTAGCAACCACCCTAAAGTTTAAAAATATGTCGCAAAGCATTTAACTTATTGTTCCGACACCCACCTTGAGAGCCATTTATTCCAGACTAGGCAAACTCCACTTTCCACCCCGTCCTTTCCGGTGAGGAGGCCATCGTGAGGTTTTAGTCGGTAGTGATGCCCTTCTGGCATCGAGCCCGACATACCCCACCCACCTCCCCGGGTGTGGTGGGCATGCGTAAATGCATTTCCTCACGTTAAAAAAAAATGCAAACTCCACTTTCCGCCAGAGTGTCGCTATCTCGTGTGGTAACGCCTTACAGGGCAAATGTTAGCTTTACTGTGTAAAAAAATCTATTTCTGAATGCGATTGGCTGCCACTAATTGTACCTCAAATAAAAGAACACTAATTTAGTTCTTCAAGATGTATCGCTATTATTTTAATGGTTAGTCATAAATTCAGTTACAGAGGCCTCGTACACCTAATAATAAATTGTAAAAAGCTTGAAACTGAACTTTTCTTTTAAATTTATTTACATCAGTATATAATAAGTGACTTTTAAATATATTAAACAGATAACAACGGCTTTGAATTTAATGCAAACTCCATACTTAACTAAGCAAGATAATTGCAAATTAATCAACCGAATCTGCATTAAATCTCATTGAATCAGAAACTGATAATAACTAGGTATATAGACCTACTTATAATTACCAAGAAGATATTGCTATAAAGCAATACCAATGTATTAGGTCTCTATGCTCAGTAGCTCGCAACGTTGAATCTCAAATACAATAATAATAATTAGTGTACCTAATTGACTATTCAAGCGAGCTTTCGTTGGTAGCATGCTAATAAACTAATAGTTTCACATAATAAACCAGATCCGATATTGAATTTGCTAAATTGACTCGTGATTATAAGCTTTGGTTAATCTTCGTATAGTTAAAGTGGATTCGAAGTAGGTAATAATGTTTGAATAGGACCTAGCACCAACTGATATATCAGTAGTATTATTATGCTATCAATATTTATACGTAGCGGTGTTTATTAAATCATATTGTAAATTTATAGATTGGTTTCTAAGTTTGTTCTTACTATATACATAATACACGATAATCCTGACAGAAGGAACAAATTAATGCTTTATTGTACGGTATAAAAAAGTAAGTAAAAAATATAAATATATCTTTGTTTTTTTTACATTTAAACTTAGTACATATATTAACATAATATAAAGGCATCCTCTAAATTTGAATATTTTATATCAAAACCCAAAAAATACGTAATGAATGTCAAGGTTCTTTTTCAGGAAATACAATCAGTAGTTACCCGAAATTACTGATAAAAATATTTGTTTCAATTTAAATATTTTTTATCAAAGCCCAAAAAAATGCGTACTGAATATCAAGGTTGCTTTCCAGGAAATACAATCAGTAGTTACCCGAAAATTACTGAAAATTATATTTGTTTCTTTTGTCCCAAATCTTGAAACCGCTACAGCTTCGTGTCTCAGTCATAGCTGCTACCTAATCCAAGAAAATAGAGCCTAATCAAGCCTTACCTCCCCTACAAACATTCCTGAGAAAGTCGGAGACAAACTTTGATAATAACAAGCCTGGAAGGTAAAAACTCACTCGGTGTTGTCGTGATTTTCCTAAAACAAAAACAAGAGAGGTATTACGCGAGTACTTCATTACAGAAGGCTTACCTAATTCCATGCCTTCTAAAACCTGGCGTGAAGGGGATTACATTTTTTACCTCCACGAAAATAGGCTCGCTATAAAACATGGAGTCAGATTAAACATGCGCGTTTAGGCTGTTACGTGCTTATGTATAAAGGAAAAGTATCATTTTATGTCACGTTTGAAGAATGTACGGAACATAACGGTGGTATAGGATAAACAAGAGAAAATACACGAGTGTGCTGTGTTTTTATATTTAGGAGATAGCTTGTTATGTGAAATATATGAATCAGAGAGACAGTGTAAACACGTTTCAACTAGAAGTTTTCACTTTTAGCTCAACACACAGAGCTTGGAATTTGAGCAGCAGGGCGCGTAACTACACGAGTTTCTGGCCTGAAATGAAACATGCTGACTCTGGAATAACTGGCTCTCAAGAAGGCTGCTTTATTATTACAACAACCTTAGGAAGTTGGTTACAGATGTCCTTGGTGGACACAATTATCGTACACTAGTAAAAAAATGTTATGTCAAAAAGTCGGACGAATTTTCGTCCTGATTAATATTCAATAGATATTCAATTCAATAATATTTATTGCGGATTCATGTGGCAGACCACCAGCCCGATGGACAAACGACATCCGGTCCATAGAGGGAACGCTATGGGTCCGTGGAGCACAAGATCGTATTTACTGGCATAAGAGAGAGGAGGCCTATACCCAGCAGTGGGTAGATATAGGCTGATGATGATGCGGATTCATAGATTTTACAATACATTTTCGCCTTTTATCATACAACACGAAATAATTTTGATTAATTGATTTTATAGTTCAAAATTACGTACTCTTGACGAGTACCAAAATACGATCATAATATATATCATGCAGGTGATAAATATGTATCTATATAAAGTACCTATGCATGTATATTGTAATATATTAGTATACATATTAGTTGTGTTAGCAACAAAAACACAAACTAGAAATAGCTTAGTATGGGGCTAACCAGCCGTGTGTGCAATTTGTCCTAATATAAAATAGTAAAAAATGTAGTCATGAAAGGAAATGTGGTCATCTGATTCAATTAAACTTGCCAGAATTTTCATTTCAAACGTATTCTTATTGTATTGCAACTAGGGTTTCTCATTTCTCGACCTTTTTTATTTCCCGGAGCACGAGAATTCTCGACCACTTTTTCCCGGGAATTCCTGGGTTGCCGAGAAATACGATTTGTTTTAAATATGTATGATTTAGCAATAAAACTAGGTTTTTTATGTTATAATCAACAATATTTATTTTAATTTTCACGTCGTGTGACTTAAAATTTTAAATAGGTAAGCGAAATAAACTCTAGCGAGATCTTTTAATCAATATTTCTACAAACAATTAGGATTAGTCTTTTTCTTTGGAAAATTAAATAAAATATCTTCTAAAAACAAAATCTTCATGTGACCACAATAAACTAGTATAATAACTTAGTACCTTACACACTAAGTAAATTATATAGTGTGTAAACCTTACACTAAGTTTATCTTTACAATTATGCAACATAAAACGACAGTATTTAAATTGTATATAAAAAATAACAATCAGACATAATTACGAGTAAAGTAGGTACTTTAGTCTTTGTATCTACTATTCAATATTTACGAAACGGGAAGGGGGCGGGGGGCACTGTCGGTCACTCGCACACCGCGTGATAGAGCCAGGCGCGAGCGCAGGCTCGTTATTATGTTTTTGAAATTTTTGACTGAATTTCTCGATTTCTCGATTTCTCGACCACTTTTTTCTCGTCTCGAGTAAAGCAAATTTTCCCGGGAATTTTCGTAGAGAAACTCTAATTGCAACTTTGTATATAAACATTGTGCCGAATTTGTCTGCTTTGTAACGAGATAAAAATTTGATGCGGTGAAATAACGCAAAACGTTGACTGCTCATATGCAGTCATAAAATGCAGTGCGCTGCACGGTGATTCAGTCAAGTGTATTAAATTACAGGTAATAAAAAACTACAATGGGCGGTAAAAGAATACACTGCTGTGCATAGCTTGAGGGTTGCAGAGGAAAGATTTTATGAACGTTATATTAAGTAGGAAGATTTATGCAAAATCTAAGTTCGTTCCGCGAAAAGTGGGTCGCTGACGGTAATGTGATGGTTTGGATATGATTTTAGAAGTTATTTTATTTGTATTCTTTTCAAATAGAAATTTCACGTATAACTTTGGCGTAAATTGAAAAAGAAAAACAAAGTGTTTAAACTTGAATCGATAAAGAAAACATTAAAAAAACCATGTCCTTTTATAACCAAATGAGGGCGAGTCATAAGAAGATAATTTAAAAAATATGTGAGCTATATCTAAAAAAGTAATAAATAAATGACTTTATAGTAGTAAAAATTAGTTGGTGGTGTTTTTTAACATAGTCATAATTTATACTATTAACAAGTTATTATTACTAAAACTAAAACAGTAAGTCTGTATAAACATAAGTGAATTTACACATCTTATTGATGCAATTAGCTTCAAGTACAAGGAGATACTGGAAGTAACCATTCTAAAGTTATAGCATGGTGCTATAGTTTTATAACGGTTACTTTAGCATTTTTCTTAAAATAACTACTATACGACAACAACTCTTTATTTTCATCAAACAATTCTGTAATTTTTTTCTCCTCTCAATAAAACCTTTGAAACTTGTTCAAAGGACATCAAAGTCGATACCGCTTTAGCCGCAAATCATTGTCACAAAATCGTCTCGGTCAAATCGAGAAACAATCTCTATTTGCGACGAAACTTTCAACTCCATGTATTTATGCGGCTGGAAGGTCCATTTCAAGATCCTTGGATTACGTAAGTTTTCAAATTAGTTCGAATTATACATCCCGATTCGGATTCTTCGAAGTTACTCAAGAGTACCAATAAATTTGAAGAGAACAAATAACTTGAGTTGCAAAATTGTCTCTAAGTTAATTGCTGGAGAGGGAATAGACTTAACAACTTTAGGTTGCGGACGTTTTTTGTTTATAAATTAGGCCATTCATTTTCTTCCGAATTCTGTTGAAATATATCGTGATAAAATGTCGGAACAGAAAATTGTTGAAATAAAGAGGGATAGGTATATTTTGCCGTAATTTAATTTTGTGTATGCTTTTAATATAAATAATAACCATTTCACTATAAGTTTTAATACTACATTCATATTTGTTAATGCAGAAAAAGCAATAAAACATTTAGTTTCCTTCTTATTGCTTCCAGTTAGCGCGCCTGGAAGGCTAAATAAATTTGATATTGCTATTTTTGCACTTACTCGAAGTATTTTCCTCGTGGTAATTGCCTACTTGGCGATGCAAGGTGATGCTTCAATAAACGAAACTTAATAACAGCGATAAAAGCTGAATGACAGCACTAGTGTTGTGCTTCGATAAACATTTTAAAATATCGATCTTCATAAGAACTGTACGTCTTATCTGTAGAAAACTTTTAAAAATTAATCGTAAATACCATTATTTTGATTTTATGGTCGTTAAATAATATTTTTTTTTTTACTTATTACAGCTAAACATTTGACCAGCTGGGTGCAAAAAACTACAAAAGTCATCGACATTCTGGCCTAAGGTGAAGCCATAATCATGCCTAGTCTGAAATAAATGTCTTTCAAGGTGGTCGCCGGAATACACAGTAGAATCCCACATTGGCTGCTAGGTAAGCAAATACTTAAAGATGTCCTACCACCATGCTATGGTTTATTTTACCGGAAGCTCGAGTTCGTTGGTGGGGATAAAACCCGCGACTCTCGGGACGTAAGGCGGCTGCGCGCCCTGCCTGAGCTGTACTTCTTAAATAAAGTAAGTATCTAGTTATAATTTACTCTCTGTTCACATACGAGCTGGCACGGTCGTAGTTCGTAATTACATTTACATAAATATGTTACTAGTAGCTAGTTGTTATTTATAATAATATTTAACAAGTAATTAGTTTATAACCTAGTGTACCTAGACATAAGTTTTTAAAAGGCGCTGTTAGCCTAGTAAAAACCTAGTATATTAAGTTAATGTTGTGTAGAATAAGAACGCTGTACAAACATATAATAATAATTACGTTAATAAAGTACTTTCAAAATCAATCAAATCAAATCAACTCTCTGTTCACAGTTGTAGCTTACGAGCAATATATCAATTGTATCGATACTTATCACATCGATACTCACAATACCATAAACACCGTATCCCATCACTAACCGCCCGCGGTCGTTCTCTCACAAATTACACACCGCGGCCGCTCACTCCTCAGTTTGCACCTATCGCTCGTTTTGCAAATTTATATGAATCATTATTGGCTTGAATTACAGTACGGACGTCGTGAGCCGACGCCTCATCGACCAGCACGTGAGAAGTCATGTTCGTTGATACAAAGTACCAGTAAGGCGGGATTCACACATTTTATCTCATTACGTATCTGTTAAGTGAAAACAATTTCGTATTAAACTTTTGGACCCTCCAGGTATTCGTGAGTTTGTCTTGGCCCTTGACGGCAACATATTTTTTTTTACTAGCACCCAAGGAGGCTCTCGAGACAGACTGTTACACCTTACTTTGCGACCAATTTTTTTTACACGCTTTATATTAGCTTCACCTGTATGTTTGTTTGTTTGTAACCGACTTCTTTGGGCGCGATTTTGACCCACTTTAAACGGCCAGATTTCGTTGAAACTTTGTAGATTTATTGAGGACCGATGACAAAACACTAATTTAATAAAATTATTACATTTTTTTGCATTTTTGTTTGTATGTGTGTTTGTAACCGACTTCTTTGGGCGCGATTTTGACCCACTTAAAACGGCCAGATAAGCGTGTTTTTTAGTTTTTTTTAAACTACTATTATTTATCTTGGTTGCTAGCCAAGCGAGCACTAGAAAATGTCTTATCACCACGCTATGGAAAGCTCAAACACTGGCTTGAATTGACTATGTAATTACTTTGTACATGTTTTACTATACTTTTTGATGCAAATATGTATATATTTTATTTATAATAATCTGGCAAGATTGTTATACCTTGCAGTGATTGCTGTAGCTTGCTGTAGCTTAAAACTAAATGTATATAGCAAATTTCAATGCAATTGAAAATTTATCGATTTTTGAAATGTATCGCACTATATGTATGTGTTTTGCCAGCGATAGCTTTGGATGTTATTAAGTGTAGTCGCTTCTTTACTACTACACGTGATTACCGTGTTAAACATCGGACTTTTGATAGGATTTATATTATCAAACTCAAACTGATATTAAGAGGATTTATATCAATTCAAATTATTTAGGTGATTATAATTTTATCGTTTTTTTTTTCGATAAATTACGATAATAACGATTATATTTTTACGAAACCTTTTTTCCCTATTTTTGATAACTTTATTTAAACTGCACATCTCAGACAACAGCGTCCAAACTACATATCTACGGATTGAAAGAGGTTTAGTTAAACAATATGATACTTTTTCCAAGAACTTAGCTTTATAGACGTTTCAAAATATGACAACAAAGATAAATATCTACAAATTTCATTGTCCGTGAACAAAAATACCCAAAAAATACAAAATGCAGGATTGTCTTAAATATTTTTTATTTGCTTTCTTACTTAACAATATCAGCGTGTATTCTTTTAATGTTACAGAAGAGATTATATCAAATCTAGAACCGCAAAATAACTTAATCAAAAATACTACTCATTTACCGTCTACGACTACGGACCTTAATGAGCTTAGCAGCAAATTAAGTCCAGCAAATAAAACTTTACAAGCAAAATATGACGAAAATAATAACTTAAGCTTGGAAATAGTACCAAGGGTTTCAAGAGACGTTACTAAAGAGCCGAAAAAGAAAATGGAATGTTTGTCATGCTATGGTTCGGGGCCAACATCTTATGACGATGATTGTTACAAGGGAGAATCGTAAGTAATAATAAGGTTTTAAAACGAGCATTTTCATATACAACCTGCCAAGACAAAAATATGACCAATAGATCACTTCAATATGGTGTGGCTGTATGGCTGGTATGGCTTCCAATGTAGCCGATATGTTTATGTTTCATAATAGTTGATGGAACAAAGCAGCATAAGTATATGCAGCCGTTCGTTCCCACATATAGGGTCTTCTATCACAAAGAGAGATATAAGCCATAATCCACCACGCTGGCAAGTGCTGGTTGGCAGGTCACACCTCTTCGACCCTCGGTGTCGAAAATGTCGGTTTCCTCACAATATTTTCCTTCACCGTAAAGCGAGTGCAAATCCATTTGTAACTTGAAAACAAGCCATTGGCGTAGAGGTGAGATCGAACCAGGGACAGTCTGATTAAAAAGCAGAATTTTTCATGCCAAGCCATACTCGCCTTTAAAAAATTCGATGACTTTACTCTATTTCTTTACAGAACGAGTAAGGTGAATTGTGCTGAATCTGAGGCATGTTACACTGAACTCCATCCCCAATACATTAAGAGAGGCTGTATTTTACCTTCGAATATAAACAGGACGTTTGTATGCAAATGTCCTCTGTGTAACGACAAACCTGCGGCAGATCCAACCTATTATGATTATAAGACGTTCAACGATTGGCAATTCGATAACGAACATCTTGAGGAACCGATAACGGGGTTGGATCTCCTTTGCAAAATTTGCGAAACAACGGGACAAAATCACGTATCGGATCAAATTTGCCGAAATGGTTCAGGGTTTGTATACCAATTCTAGCAATATAGTACCTTGGATTAACACATATGCTACTTTTGATTCCAAAACCAAATGTAGTTCACGAGGGATACGCAAATATGTTACTTCAACATTTTCGTTACTCCCGCTCCAACGGTTTGACCGATTTTGTAGAGATTTACTATGAAGATTAGTTAGATTGTTACTTACGTTGGATTTACACCTTGGATACTTTTTCCCGGGTTCTTTGTTCCCGGATTAACGCGGGTAGCACCGCGGGGCCCAGCTAGTTATTCATACACTTAACAAAATAGTTGTGATATTTCTTTACTATAAGTGTAATTTTTTTCGAATTCCCAAAATATGTAATATATACAAAGTTTTTGTTTTCTGAACAAATTATGTCATTGGTTTAAATGTTTGACAGAACCAACGAGATAAATTTTATATCGTTTGTCTATGGATTGAACTTTACCAAAACCAAAACTAATGTAATTTTACGCATTCGAATAAATTTATACTATGGGTACAAGTGTATATAAAACTAAACTTAATTTTTAAAAAGCGCTGTCCTTTTTTATCATTTGTAACTTGATCCTTCAAGTTACGAATACGAGGCGGCACGACCTGAACCATAGACTAAACAACTAAAATTATGTCAAATATGGAAAATAAACCATTGACAGCCAGCTCCAAAACTACCCACATTTACCACGTGATATTTAGTTGTTTTGTTTATGGTGCAGATTATGCCGTCTTTTTCTGTTCAGTGATGATAAAAAAAAAGAAAGTCAACAAAAACTCACTTGATTTTTTTTTCTGCTATAATACGTGCTTGTATGGGATCAGTATTATATTATGGGTATTATTATTATTTTATATAGGTCTACCATTGCCATCTATGAAAAACTGACTACTTTAAACATTATTTTTCTTTATATTTTACAGAACTAACTATATGCTGTGTGGAACTAATCAACTCTGCGTTACAAATATAATACCTACAAGTGGCTTTGTTTCAAGAGGATGCACTGCGCCGCCAGCATTTAATACGATAAATGTTTACTGTCGCACTAACAGTTGTAATTCTGAATCATACGAAAATCCTTCAAGGAACAGAAGATCTATAGCTTATAAACTGTTGCAAAATAATCCATACAAGAACACACCTCATTCAGGTGCAAATCTATCTCTACCAAACTGTGGTGTCTTGAGTGCTTTATCTACTTTGGTTTTAGGAAAAAAAATTCATATGATCTCTGCTCTTTTTGGTGATTTTTAAAAAGTATCAATAATTCTGACATACATAACACCAGAGACAGTTTGTCAAAAGATAAAGATTTTCATGTCAATAAATATGCTCAGATTTCAAGAAATAAATTTAGAACAATTACAATAAATATTGAACTGCACTTAGTAAAACTCAAAATGAAACTTAAATCATATATACACTTGTACAGTTTTGTTATATCTGTGTTAATTTTCTCAACAAAATGCCAGTGCACTGCAGAAAAAGGTAAAAACCCGTTACCATACTTTCGGAGGCAGCCAGGAGATTTCATGAACCGCAATACCAATACTTCGAATCCGTATGATTCTCAATTGGTTTCCTTTCTTGTTAATAATGTTGAAGAAATATTCAGAGATACCGATGACGTGACAGAAGAATTCATTAAATTTTCACCCACAGACGATTCGGAAGCAAACATAGCAAAAAGAACTACCATAGTAAAAAAATATTCTCAAGCTACTCATTCTTTGGATACCGATTTGGATTATGGAACCATGACAGTTCCTGTTAATATGAGTTTGTTTGGACCAGTTTTACCAGTCTATGAAATTAAACACGCAAATAAAAAGACACACTCGCTGCTCTTATCAGGAGATAATATGCGAAAGTCCGAACAAAAATTGGTAAACAATCATACCATTCCGAAAATCAGTGCTTTGGTAAGTGAGAATACTCGCACGACTTTAATGGATTTCGTTGAACCTGGACATGAGCGCTCTTGTATATTCTGCGACAACGTTAAATATGAAGACTGTAGTGATCCTAGAAATAAATTGTAAGTGCTTTATATTATTACTTATTAGTTGAGCCTCGCGCTGTTACTTGCGTTAATACAGAATAAAGATCACCTTATGTTATAGTCTAAGGTATAAACTACCATCACACCAAATTTCAGCCATTTCGGTTCAGCTGTTTCAGCATGAAAAAGTAACAAACATACGAGTATATACACTTACACACACAAGTAGAATTGCAGCCTACAGTATACGTATTAATCCATACTAAAAAAAATCCTTAACACTAAGCACCAACGTTAAATTTTTTTCTTTAAATCGCTTCAGGAGACTGAGATTATTTTATAAATAAAATAATACTGTAAAAATGTAGCGTAAACCTTGCGTTAACTGCTCTATAATATTTTACACGGTGATATTCCATCATTATCTAAAATTAAAGGTAATTTTATGAAAAGGGAATAAAGGTCACGTTTAAATATATATTCTACTAGCTGACACGGCAAACGTTGTTTTTCCTCACTTAGGGGTATGAAAAATAGATAGTGTAGCTTATATGACACGTTCGTAGATTTACCATAGCAGCGCCATCTATTGATTACTTACTCAACCCAGTCGAAAGGTATCGACATCTGTTAGAATCATTTGGAGTTAACTGATAATTGTGACTGTCAAATAATAACAGATAATAATAAGCAATAAATTAATTTTGCGACTATAGTTTGAGATTTAAACCATCCTATCTCTCAAGTTGGATCGAACTGCACGTGGTGTGCGAATTTTATTATAATCGGTTAAGTGGTTTAGGAGTCCATTGAGGACAAACATTGTGACACGAGATTTATATATATTAAGACAAGCAGTAGACCTCCGCAACTGAACATTTTGAAAATATTACTAAAATCAGCCAGTAAATAGCGCTGTAACAAATTTTCAAAAAAATGTTTAGTCGCCAACGGCTATTGAGTAGTAGCAACTACACACCAAATTTCGTCAACTTTAGCTCAAAATTGCGGTCCTTACGCAAGAACTAACCTCAATACAAACAGATGAATTCATAATTATTGGCCAATTAACTCCGTGACTTCGCTCGCTTGTTCAAAAAGAGTTTAAATAGATCTGCCGTATTGTTAGATTCGATCGGATTGAAATGCAAGTTCCTTATCGCGCGTTGTGAAAGGGGTCTAGACGGAAAAAATCTTACTAAAAGTTGTCACGACACTTTTTGCTTTAGTAAGCTATCGTAAGCTATGCGGCGTGCGTATGTTTCTCAGTCTGTCTGTCTGTCTGTCTCTCTCTCTCTCTCTCTCTCAAAATAGATTTTCATTTCTATTTCGCATTCAACAGTGTGGTGTCGCGACGAATAATACAATTATAGATTATTTATTTAATTATTAATGAGATGAATGAACTTCGTTCCATCCGGGTGTCCCATGACACCTCCTAAGTTTTTTTATGATTAGTTTTATTTTAACCTGCTCATGATCACTTATTTACAGAATACCGTCAGTAATATGCAAACGTGAGGGTGATCAATGCTATTCTCTGCACACGCCATTTGGGATAATCGATCGTGGCTGTTTCAACGTGAATAACAATCTCACCATCTACGTGTGTTCCTGTAATCTTTGCAACTACTTCTCGATATCAGATTTGCCTTACATCTTCACCAACAGACGGGAATGGGTACATAATGTTGTAGAACTCTCACGAGCGAGAAATCTAAGAAAGTCTGTAGCCAAAGATATGTCTTGCCTGAAATGCGAGGTTAATAATACAGCTCGGAGTCAAGGAAACATTATTTATAACTCAAATTGCTTAAATGGGAACATGTACGTTAAAATTACGATATTGTGTAGCTAATCTCTGCGCATTACATGCGTGTATCTAATGATAGATAGATAGATAAACACTTTACTTCACACACTTTATAATGCGGTTTTTACTAAAGCTAATGGCTAACAAACTGAATGCTGCTTTGCAATTTGCAAATATAACGAGTAGTCACTTTCAAATATATCAATGAAAAGCTTTTTCAAAATCCATAATAAACATTGAATGCTTTATTTTTAAACTCAGCTGATGTACTTACTATGTTATGCTTTTTAAACAAATTTCAACAAACAAATTAATTACTAGCGATAAAAGTTTGTTTCATATTAATGATGACCTCGTTGACGTAAGGGTGACCATGCTGGACTGCCAATCAGAAGGTTCCGGATTCGATTCCCGGCACGGCAAAAATCTTTGTACTAAACTAAATTTATTAGCTGTCGGTCTGGGTGTTAAATATGTATCTATTTAAAGTATATGTATATGTTGTGTATCAGTTGTGTTAGCAACCATAATACAAACTAGAAAATGTTTAGTATAGGGCCAACCGGCCGTGAGTGAAAATGTGTCAAAAAATGTTATTTTTTTTCAGTGGAAATTTACCTACAGAAGTTTGTGATTCGAATGAAGTTTGTGGAATAAAAGTGATTAAAAGCGATGGGTATATCTGGCGGGGATGTGTCAAAACTCCCCTTTACAATTACTACTGGAGCTTGTGCAATGAAGATCTGTGTAATTACGATACTTTGATATCAATTTACGATTACATTTAGTATTATTTTGTACCGGATTTTTCGTAATTGAAATTTAAAATAAAGTTATTAGCTTTTCGATGATTTTTTACTATTTTTGAACTAATATTAAAAAAAGCTCATTGAACAGCTATCAAAATGAATAGTCTCTTTTAGATTTGAAACTAGCAATTATAGAACAAAAAAATAAACTTAAAATTTTTATAATATAAAAAAATATATTTTATCAAAAATGTGCTAGATTTTATCTTTGTGCTAAACTTAATTTTGTTAGCTGTGTGTGTGTTAATTTTTGGTCTGGGTGTTTATTTAATATGTGTTTATATAAAATATGTATGCATGTATTTATGTAGTATATCGGTTGTGTAAGCAACCGTAAATAGAAATGGTTCAGAATGGGGTAAACCAGCCGTGTGTGAAACGTGTCCTAATGTCAATTTATTTATTTAATGCTGAGTACTCTAGTGCTGGTTTTCAATTGTTATCTTCCACTTTATCTATTTTAGGCGCTTCTTTATACCTCTAATTAAGTTTGTAATAAATTTTATGCAGCCATTTAAAGGAGCTCAATGTTTTGGCACAAGTGGATGGTTCAATAAAGAAAATCGGTAAGAAAATTAGTGACATCATTTTCTCAAAACTCCGTCTTCCAAGGGTCTATTCCATTACCTGGCTCAGTGCCCAAAGCGATGTCATTGGCTTCCTTCCAAAGGAAATATTTGGTTACATTTTGAATTTTGACCTCATCAGTTGAACAACTCCAGTTTTGAATTGATAAAACGATTCATGTGGAAAAATTATATGTTTTTATGAATAAAATAAAAATAAATAAACATTAGGACACATTTCACACATGGCTGGTTAACCATTTCTTGTTTGTACTATGACTTCTAACAACTGATATACTGCATAATATAACATACATAAATCTTACATCGAACCGACAGCCAACGAGTTCATTACAAGATGTTGGCCGCGGCGGGAATCGAACCCGGAACCCTCTGGTCGACAGTCCGGCATAGTAACTATTACGCCAACGAGGTCATCATAGAGTCGTGTGTGAAAAATGATTTAAAAATTAATTATAAAATAAATAAATAAAAGGCAAGTATTGAACACATTGGTGTGCTTTTATAAATTTGGTACAGAAAAACAATGTATAGAGGTAGTTTATTATAGTTAAGTCACAAGTGAAGGTAATTTCTGACTCCGGGAAAAAGTCGTAAATGCATCTATTTTACTAGCAAACTCTTGTGACAAAAGCAATAAAATATAGCAAGTGAAGAATTTAAGTTGTACCTACAATAATGTACCCTAAATCTATAAATACTTCAATATAAGAACCAAATTGCTCCAGCAACGAACTGCTTACCATAAAATTGATATTAAAGTAATGCACAGAGGGAATGTCTACATAATGACCGAATATATCTCTTTAATGAACTACTATCCTACTTTTCCTACGTGAATACTGTCTCTCGTCGCAGTTCTAGAAATATATGACTCATTCTATAAATAGGTACCTGAATACTTTCTTGAGGCAGTTTAAGTGAATTTGGCCATTAAAGAAGTTGAATTGCTGCAAAATAGTGGGGCTGATATATAGCCAAGATTTTATAGGGCCTTTTAGATATTACCTGCGGTGTATGTAGAAGTTTTATGATACTGCCTTTATATACCTACCGCTAAGGGCGATTGCATTGCAAAAAGTGATGAAAACGCAACGAAAAAAAAAGATAGTAAAATAACAAAAAAAAGCCTTCTTAATTAAAGTATTTTTTGCAATAACTGTTGTGAGTGAAAAGTGTTTGTTGGACAATGTCTCCGACGTAAATGTGTTGTAGGAAAGCCTGACGAACATACAAATAAAAAAAAGGGCGATTGCAAAGTTATATTCATACATCTGAGATTTAATGCGCAATATTTTTGAACAGAACCAAGCTTAGATCTGGATCACGTACGAATGACTGTATTCATCATCCCCAAACACATTCTTCTTCAAAACAAAGCAATCCAGTTACACGCTACTAAATTACCTCTTATAATACCAGTAATCCAGTTTGGTTTGTTCAACACTAGTCGAATATGAACAAAAAGTGAGATAATCACATCTCAAATAACGCGATCATTGCTCGCCCTTGCCAGGTTATAATAACAGTGTTCTTCTTGAAGCGGATAAGATGGTAATGAGAGGCTTAACCATTCGAAAACAATCTACAAAATTGAGTTTAATCGCTTTGCAATAAGGTCGTAAACAAATGAAGCGTGAGGATGCTTTGTACATAGAAGGAACACTAGCTTGAGATGCCTCAAGGCCCTGACTTTCTTTCAACACATACCGCACTGTGTGATTATGTTTAATGTACTAACGCTTGCCATCAAAGGCGTCTGAGACTGAAAGGGTTTGAGATTCGCAATCGTGTTGGCGTAAACGAGATACCATTTAGCCAAAGGCAAACATGGATGATGTTTTGTTCGAAAAGCGTCTAGAAGCTTTTGGAATAAGAAAATTATAGGGGAGATGTGCTTCGTCTAGGTTGAAAGTAAATGGATGCTGAGATTCTTAGAGAGATACCTCGACTCTTTACATTCGTCTCTGGTTAATCTCAATAACATTTACAGGGAGTTATTTTTTATTTATTTTTACACATTTCGCACACGACTGGTTAACCCCATACTGATCCATTTCTTGTTCGTATTATGGTTGCTAACACAACTGACATACAACATAATTATATGTTATACATATTTTATATATATACGTATACTATATTATATATACGTATACTATAACATCCGGACCGACAGCCAACAAATTTAGTTCAGCACAAAGATGTTGGTTGTGCCGGGAATCGAACCTGGAACCTTCTGATTAGCAGACCGGCATGGTAACCATTACGCCAACGAGGTCGTTTATAAAATATTATTTGCAATTCACATAAGCCGGTCGTTAGTTATTGCTATAAATGCATAGTAACTGTGTGGAGTTTGATAAAAGTTTAGCTGTTAGCCCACTTATCAGTCAAAGGCAGGCGCGTTTATAACGCACATGCGGCATGCAGATACAATATTTTTTGCGCTTTTTTAACAGTGAGTAGTTGAAAAAGCTCGAAAATCCTCCTGTTATAAGAGTAATAAAAATGCAGCACTAACGAGCACCCGCGCAACTCTTAGTGGGCATCGATAAATAACAGTTTACTGGACGATTTAACTTTAGCACTGAAAAATTAAACGATGAATCTTCGGTATACTCCGCATTTACTTGTGACGCGAGTGTAGCGAGCTTAATCTACACCAACCGTAGATGGAGCTGGAAAATAAATTGACTTGCTTTTTATACAATGAAAAAAAATATTTCTTCCACTTTTTAGCATCGGTTTTGGTATTCTTAATTTAAATAAATGAATTTTGAAGCGATGATAGCTCGTTCAGTCGGGCGTACGGGCGCCTAACGTTTCGAAGGTCGAAGAGTTTGATCCCTGCTAATAAGCTCGAGCTTCCGGTTAAGAAAACATCGAAGCAACCACTCTTAAGCAAATTTGTCGCCGAACACCCAACTATGTGTTCCAGCAGCCTTCTTGAGAGCTAGTTTTTCCAGACTAGGCATGCTCCACTTTAGGCTGGAGTATCACTAACCCGTATGGTTACACGCCCTACTGGTCAAATAAATAAGCAGCCCACTATACGTTCCTGCTGCTGGGGCTTGGGGCCGTCTCTCACGAGGAGAGATATATAGGCCATAAAACACCACGCTGGCTGAGCGAATTCCAGACACAGAAGACACATACATAATATACATTACATAAAAACGAACATTAAAAAAAGAATGAAATATAATAATAATACAATACGACTGTTTTATTTTAGCTAAAGTGGTGTATGCTATGTTAAACGAACAAAAACGAAAACGTTCTATTTTCTCCCAACAAACTAACATAAACAATTATATAGGTTAGCAAACCTGAATACTGAGAAATATCAGCAAACAACAATATCCATTTCGCGCTCCAAATGATTGATTTATAATATTTGCAGTCACCAATTTGAGCTCGTTTGTACTTCAATTAAGCAGAATTATGAAGTCTCGAAATGGCAATTTATCAATTCACTTTATATTGTGAAAAGATGTGGTTTTTGCTGATCAAATAAATTTATATTGTATCTTTTATTTTATTTGTGTATATTTATGATGATTGCTGTGTTTCAAATGTTTTTTAAAGACTACTAGCTTCGCTTTGCGGTGTTACCCGCATGAAAAAGTAGGTTGTGTGTTAACCCAAGGTCTAATCTATATTCATAGAAAATCTCATCAAAATCAGTCCAGCCGTTAGAGCGTGAAAGAGTAAAATAGATTTTGAAGTTATTTGCGTATCCCACGGCAGCCACAATTGTTTTCGGGATATAAAAGAAGGCTATGCAGGTATTAATTGAAGATTTTTTTTTATTTTTAAAGTAATCATTACTATTTTTATATTAAGATCTTGTTTTTATAATTCAAAATTTAACCAGTCTTCACTCAAAATTTTATAAAAATCGGTTAAGCCATTTATGCGTGAAGAAGTAACAAACATACACACTCACATACTTTCGCATAGACTAATAGTAGAATACGAGTACCAAGTATTCGAAACAAAGAATTTCTAAGTACCAAATACGGCGCATATACAAGCTACGGGAATGACAAAACGAATACCGATCAATATCATTATAATTAAAGCAGTATTTAGGAAATCTCACCATCCTATCAAGAATGCGGACCATTCGCGATGACAGTAACATATTGCTGACATAAAATCCCAAGATTTGGAGATATCCTCAAATAGTCGGCTTCCGCTTGAGAGAGCCACGATCCTTCTCACTTGGGTCTATAAAAATGTGGAAAAATTATTTAGATAACGCCTCTCCCTGATCCATCAATGTCGAACGTTAGCACGTCTTTTATTCGGACGTTCCTGAAATAATAAAAGAATTTACTTAAACGGTTTGCTCGGGCCTTTTAGCGGTGTGGGTGAATTTTCCATCGGTCGATGACCTTTTGATTATTTCAATACATTTTGTTGCTTAGAAATTACACCCTGATTCTATTAAGTCTATAAATGTAGATTTATATAATGATACACTTATACAATTACTTTTGAAAAAGTTTGAAGTATACAAAATAATATAAAGTCTAATAAAAATAACAACGTAACAAAAAACACAACAACATAAGATGATATCCCGTTTTCCCATAAATACAAATGCCTTCTATCAATATAAATGAAATACCTAATTGCCATCAACATACGCCTAAATCGATTCCCTTATCAGAAACGTCGTCCCAAAACCAGTCTCGCGGTACCCGAGGCATATTTTATCCGACCATCAACAGACAAGATAAGATTGCTTGTTTTTATAGCCGAATCAGAGAAAATAACATGTGTCAATAAGCCAAATATCTGACATGGAATTCCTCGGCAATGTTTTATGTTAGCTCATATATTTCATCAGCCATACCATCAAAATTTTATTACAAACGGTGGCTTATTACCCCGAAATCTTGGCTGGCGGTAAAACAATTCGTTTCGGGTAATACGAGCTGAGCTTACGAAATTGTATGAATGTCACCGTATTCTGTAAATGTTAAGTAGTACTTGCACGAAAATTAGGTGGAAATTCCGAAATTAATTTCTACAAGATAGAGATAGGTGTGTGTTTGATATACGAGAATATACATTCTACTTACTTTTACGGGTGATGACAGTTCAGTAAGGCGTGCGGCTGCCTCTTCGTCCAGAAGGTTGTAGTTTTGATTCCCGCCAATGAGTTTGAGTTTTCATTGAAGAAAAAAATCGTGAGGAAACCATAACAATGTGGAAGGGCATTTTTTGTGCTCGCCAGGCTAGCAATCACTTGCTCAATACTTAACAGTGTTTTTCGGCAGCCTCCTTGAAATCCAGTTATCTCTTACTATGTCTACTAATGTCGCTAACTCGTGTGGTCAGGTGGTCAGGCCAAATGGCAAGCTGTAAAGAGTAAAAATTATGCCTTTCAGAACTGGAAAAATGGACTAGGTAATTCTACCACACAAAACAATCTATCAAGTCATTTTGGATGTTAAGTTGTAGTATATATATACGAGAGACCATCCCAGAGAGACCGGAAGAGTTTGCTACAGTAAACCTTCCGGCATTTCAATAGCGGGCAAACAAAATTACCTAAATAGTTAATCGCGTTAACCCATCTAGTTTTTAATTTTAAGAAATATAGTTCATAACATATAAGTAGATCATAAAACTACTTATTCTAAATTTTCCTGCTACAGAATTCTCTTACAAAGTGTCAGGTGTCAACAGGTCATCTAGCGCCCGATTTATAACAGTTGTAACGGGTTCCTTCCCAATCTGTCATTGCATCAACGAGCCATCGTCAAAATGTTGTGACTTACTCTCTATCTAGCCGCCAGGGGTCATCTCGGGCCGCCTGGTGTTTCGTACGTATTGTTTTGGGTGTCAAGACCTATCCATCAAGGTACAGTTAGCGGGTCAGCTCAGGTATGTTTATAACCGGCGGTTAAGATTAAGTTTTATTTGTACTCGTGTAGGAAAGTTTTATAACGAAAAATAAGTAAGTTTAAAAACAATAAGACCTGAAAGTAAATATATTATACGAGGATTATTTTAAAAAGATACGAGTATTGCACGTGTCCATTTTTTCTAGTTCTAGATGAAAATAATTACTTCACAGTAATTGACAAAAAACCTTATAGACCAACTAGAGTTCATACAAATTTTGATTTAAAATCTACTTGCCCACAACATCCTATTATGTTTAATTAACTGTTATCCACGTTGATTTGTCATAAAACGTATATAGTCTACGTATTTACTAATCTACCCCAATTACCTATTTTACCCAAAGTGACTCTGCCGTTTGAACATTTAAAAATAAAGAATACTCACAAATCAAATTTACATTCCATTAAATATAAAAAAAATCGTAAATATATGTTTATGTTTGGTACTTCTTCACTTTTTTCTTGGTACGTTTCACAAGAAGATAGTTGAAACATATTTTACTTTTTATCCGGATGAATTCGGATACTAAGTCAATAAGAGAGGCACATGAAGTTTTTAATATTAGTAGGATTGGTTGTTTCTCAAGCTATGATTAAGCATATTGTGTAGCTTGCCTCGAAGCTGTCAGTCTCGATAATAATAACCCCGTGGTTAGAACAGTTGCCGATGTGAAGGCATTGTAATCTCCGAAAGCTTATTAGTATTTAGGTTGCCATATTGTTGCTTTGAGCCGCTGTGGGAATGTGTTGAATGCCTTTGATCATCGTTCTTCTTTACTATCTTCATTTTATATCAGAAAATTATGGTAAAATAATTAATAATATTCTTAATTTAACCAGATTTAATACATTACCACTACCATGCAAGCAAACTAAGGCGTATCTGCATTTTTATTGGCCAAAATCTGCTTTCGTTTGTCAGAATTTATATTTGTTTGTATGTACCTACTAGCATAGAAGCCAAACTTTGATATCAAATTCAAAATTCAAATCATTTATCTCAGACATAGTCCATAATCAAAATTATAATAATAATAATAATCAGGGCATTGAAACACAATTAAATAAACTTAAATGTCAAACGAAATAATTACAATAAAAATACAGAAATATTAAGCAAAAAAAATAATTTTGATAAAAATACAAGATATAATACTATATTTAAAAATTTGATGCAAGTTATACTATGTAATAGATTTTTGTCGTCTACGATCTTTAAGGGTCCAGATAAAATGGTGAAGGGAATTGTCTGCAGTATCGTTTACTAGACTAAATATTAGGATTTATTATTTAAGGTAAGAGAGGTAAAAATTAGTTTTATTTTCATCCTTCTGTCTTTCTATAGAGCAACACTATTATATAAAGTTATTTATAACAGAATATCACTAATTAACATAAATAAAATTAACAAAGCATATTCATCTTTATCGAAAAACCAGGGAACAAAAATAGATTAATAGCTCCACGATGCAGGCATTCATAATAATCCGGACTCACCAATATTTTTAACGATCAGTTATTTTTTACGATGGCATATTACATAAAACATCAAAGGAAACAAGATCGTGTTTTAAAACTATTTATGTGCCAATTACTTTCAACGCCTGCCAAAATAATCGATAGCCCATTGTATGGAGACAATCCGAGCGTAGCGAGACGCAGTGATGGAGGTTTATTGTTCTTTACTAAAGTTTACCAGCGTAAAGATTCAGCAGGCTGAAAGGGATTGTTTCTCAGGTCATAAAAAATAATTGTTTATGTAATTCATTGAGCACTTAGCAATAATACTTATACCTGTCACAAATCAGCCTTCCATAACGTTATACTTGTGATTGTCATTAAATAATAGGATTTTTTTTACACTAAAATCACAATTTTGGCTGATTATTTAAATACAACCGAGAATCTCATACAAATTGTAACGTTTCTGTTTCGAAATTTAGTTAAAAGTACGTTAAGAACAACCATACACAACATTCAGACTACATAATACTCGTAATACTATTGACCACTTTGAGAAAAACTTTGGTGTTTATTATACTCCTCTTTGCTCAAAAAAACAGAACCGATTTTGACAAAACTTGTTTGACATTAGCAGAGATTAAAAATTCCTTCAAAAGCTACGTTTTAGCCCGTACTCAATACTGGCACAACTGACAGAAACATTACCAACATTAGGTACTACCCTCTTCTTTCCAGATTTGATTCCGTTTAGGGCGAGCGTGCACTTGCGTTGAATATTTCACTGCCAACAATACGGTGACAGAAGAGTTATTAATGTTTCCAAGTGAGAAGCTTGTCGCCATTGCTTTCAAAATGTTAACAGATGTCACACGGTAGAAACAAGCTTGAAATTGTGTGGATGGAGCTTAAATAGTTTTATTGCCATTGATTCTCATAAAATGCTACGAAACCAGTGTCGAAGAGAAACTAGAATTTAAGTACTGTATTAATTAAAGTAAGTATAATTTACAAATTTAGAAGAAATCAGTCAAGTCTTATAGTGCCAGTCTTCTTCTTCTTCTTCGTATGAGCTAAAAGTGGACAAGCTCTGGTGTCGAGAGTTTTCAAGCCACCCGAAGGCCTCTAACTTGGCTTAACGACTGACTAACAGCCGGGACCTACAATTTAACGTGTCATCTGACCCACGGTAGTGCCCAGATGAAAATGCCACTATTGAAAAACGACAGTCTTGTGCATGGTCACCCATCCAAACACCATTTGCATCGACCGTTCCTTAGCTTTGATGATCATGACATATCACTTTAGCTATTACTATTTTTATCTAAAGTATAGGTTTAAAACTGTATGGATAAAAAATGGAGTTATCGATCAGCCTCTTCTAAATGTAACATGATAAACGCGTAGTCTTAAAACAAAACTAGGCAAACTGAAGGTCTTTTTCTACCTTAGCACAAACTGGAATCATCGTTCTTCTACCACATCGCAGTAAAGTAGAATAAATATGCCACCCGCCGGCAGTCGAGTAGCAACTATCACTCTGACACCTTGCCGGTCCGGAGTTATCATTGCTGGAAATGACAGAAATGTACGCTTTATTCAAAATAATTAAATTAATATTTCTGTTTCTTCATCGTATGAGCTAAGTGGCCAAGTTCTGGTGTCGAGAATGTTTACAAATACAAATACAATACAAAATTCTTTATTTGTGACACAAGTAAGAGATACAAATATAAAATAAAGAGTCCAGAGGCTTTCGAAATAGTTCACAGAACTGTATCTCGAAAGCCAATGAATTCTCCCGTGATGTAACATTTACAAAATACTTATGCCAAATAAAAGCGAAAAAACAAAAACTGTCTAATTTAGAATTTACTGCTTCTGTATAAAAAAAAATATAACATTATAAAGTTAACAAGTTAAAAAGATAAGTTAATAGTTAGGTTAAGCCGCCCAGTGGCCTTCCTTATAAAAAAATAATTGTTAAATAATCGCCAGTACATATTATATGATACATCTCTATGGAACCGTTGCGGTCGTGGCTGCGGTTCCCGGATAAAATTGTAAGCTACCAGTAATCTACAGACTCTGGTCAACTCGTCTGATTAAGTGCAATAAGAATGATGATGACATCAGTCATAGTTATAACATTGCAAAAATAACAGAAATATTGTTTTCAGAATCAAATCAGAATAAACCTGCCTCAGGACTCAAGCCCAATTTACTTGGCTTAGCGACTGCTGTTACGAACCTTACTGCTAGAATTTCCATAATTAGTATACTAGCTACGCCCAGCAGTGCTACCCGTGTTATTCCGGGACAAAAAGAAGTCTGTGCGTTAATTTAAGTAAATTCAAGGTGTAACCTATCTTCATACTAATATATACACAAATTTTATAAAAATCGGTTCTCACTTTTGAGCGTGAAGAAGTAACTTACACACAAACTTTCGCATTTGTAATATTAGTAGGATAAGCATAAATGATTGTGATCCATCACAAAACCTGACCTATTTGTATACCGATTTGTCCCTTTTTTTTTTTTGTTGACGAGGGAGAAATCTTCGACAAGGTACCTGGATACGATGGGGCGCAGCCAGGTTATGTGGGATTTGTACCCACTAAATACCCCCCGGTGACCTGCCTCTGTGCTTAACGGAGGTCTTCGGGTTCTTCCGGGAAACACTCCGGAGACCTCCTTGCACTTCAGTTTTCAGTTCAGTTTCGTTCACTTCGCAGTGGCCCTTCCCGGATTGTTTCGCGACGCCGTCGTCTTTCAACCCGGACTCGATGGAGCAGGTGTCGGAACCCCATCTCCGAACACCTTCGAGTCTGATGCCCCTTTAAGTCGCCTCTTACGACAGGCAGGGGCAATTCCGTAGCCTTATTCTTTCACCCAGGCTGCAGGGTTAAATACCGATTTGTACCTACTGATAAGTAACACTGTTTAGGTACTATACTACGAGTATATCCTATATTGACAAATTACGAGTACTAATACAGATGCCTTATCTAGATCTTACTCTTTGCCCTGTGTTGTGAGCCCAACACGACCAAAACACGATACAATTATGTATGTAGAGTGGGGCAAGATCCGCAACGATCGCTACGCGCTTTTTGTCGGGTCGCACAGTGTGAGTCGCCCTTTACCAAGCACGACTGGCGGCTTTTTGTGTGTGAATTACAAGAATGTGTGAATGTGTGATTCAATAAAATAGTTTTTTTAGCGGAATATTTCTTTAAAGATTTGTAACTAAAAGAATTGTTTTAATACAACGTAGCTAAATAATCTATTAACTCGGTCGTTACTTTGCGGGTGAATGAAATCTGAACTATTTATTGATCGCAGATAAGTACACAAAATAAAATAAATACAAATACAAATCATTTATTGATAACACCAAAGTTGCAAGTCAAAAGTCAAGTCAAATAATAATATTTATATCATAAATAAATGATCATATCTAATTTGTATTTTGGTTGCCAACACAACTGATATTACATGTACATACATAGATACTTTTATTTAACACCCAGACCGACAGCCAACAAATTAAGTTCATCACGAACATGTAGGCCGTGCCAGGAATCGAACACAGGACCCTCTGGTTGGCAGTTCAATTACTATAATCGTTACGCCAACAAGGTCGTCAATATTTTTGATTTTCTTCCTTCTGCGTAGGTTTTTTTCTCACCCAATTTTAAGATATCAAAATTAACTGCTCCATAAAATAAATTCGTTATCCGCGAGAAAATGTACATAGAAATCAGAAATTTCACGAATTTCCAACTAAGTGGAACAAATTTGGTTCTGTTAGATTAACACAGCGCGTAATTAGTTTATTACGTTAGTTATTACTAAGAAAATTCATCAATAAAGGCAATTTTTCTCAATTAACGGCCCCATTATATCGCCTGTTGTGCTGAAAACTGGAATGGCTTCAATATTTTGTAGCAATATGATTTTCGAATACACTTTATGGTTAATTTTCTTTAGAATTAACGGCGTATTTACGCCTTTTTTAATAAACCTTTTGAACCTTTGGTGAATTGGAACTTTAATATCGAACTGTAGATTTTTTCAAAGCCTTTATATGTTCAGAGTCTAATTCACAATAATAAGGTATATACAATTTTTGAAAGCACACGCCCAGATAAAAAATAGAACAATGATTTAGCACTCTTAATACGAATACGTAATTAAACAACCAAATATTATCTCCCACTGATTCAGATAAGCTTATCCAAATGAATGCCATGTGAGACTGTCTCCTAAGCATTTTGACACCTTATTTCATCGTTTCACCTCGATGCAGGACCAAATTCCGCTAAACTTTGGAATTCCTTGCCGAATTCCCTGACTATAATCTAGCGATTTTTAAAACAAAAGTGAACCGGTTCCTTCTAGGTAAGCGCGCTTCACCGTAGACCTTAATGACACTTACCATCAGGTGTGGTCAAGAGCTGACCTATTTAGAGTAAAAATAAAACCTAGTGTATTATTTTATATGTCGGTGACTAACCCAAAATAATTCTCAAAGATCCATCAAAAATCGTTACAACATTTCAATTAGAACTAAATACAAACCTTTCTGATTATATCTATGGCTCCTACACTATAATTTACAATCGCTTCTCGGACAATGTAAACTAGAATGTCGTTTATTTTTATTAACCACCTTTACAGCATAAAGTAGGCATTATTTCCATCTGAATATAGTCTAGGCTCGTAAATTGTTACCTACTTAACTTGGACGATTCATAAATCAGAGGAATAAATTTAACGTTATGGCCAATAAAATGATAACTATTGAATAGGTCCATGATATCAATAAACGATTGGATCTTACTCAGGAATCAAACACAAACAACTTTTCAGTTCACTTATTTGGATGAATAATAAAAATCATATATTTGTAAATTATTTAAATATGACTTAATCACAAATTCACTTTTTTGTTATAAAGCTTTACTTATTCATACCTATAAAACAATATTACTATGGTTTTTCTTAGAGAAGTTATCATTTATTAATTTATTAATAAGTTTAACAAGTGTTCATTTAAAAAAAAAAAAAATATTAGTCTATAATTATTATGAGCACAGTTATCTATCTTCTGTGATAAACTAATGGTGTAATGATATGTTTTCCTTGAATTGAGTATATTTTAAGAGACTTCTTAAGATAATATTATATATTTGCACAAAAAAAAACGGTTCTTAAATAAGTGTGACCGTTTTTTCGCGCAAATATATAATATGCCTTACGATAACAGTTTTTCTTAATATTCCCTCTATAATTACATGAAAAACGTACGTTAGATATTCCAAACGATTTGGAATTCCAGGGAACCACTAAAAAATGTTAAAATGCTCGTCTGCAGAGGTTTTGTGATGGGGGCATACCAAAGCCGTGTTAACAAGTGCATTTCGAATTTCTACAAATACTTCGAGACGCGTTCCGTCAAGTTTTTCTGGATTCCCAGTTCACCCGTTCTTGAGCCCGAAACTTTTGTCGGGACTTTGAAGTCTGCTTCAAATTGTTCAGATTTTATTTGGAAACTCTTTATTTTAACGACCTAAGATTTAAGTCGTAAAGATTTCTGATTCAGATAGAACCACATTTTTTTAATTTGTTTATATTATTATCGCATTGGTAATTTTTTTATCTTGTAGTTACAATTAAACTTACAAAAAAAGAAAGAAAATTGTTTTGAAACACATGTACACACATACATACATAATCACAAATAGGTTTCAAAATACTGGAAATAAAAAAAAACACCTTTTGTTTTCTTTGTATGAGCAAAGTGGCCAAGCTCTGGTGTCGAGAGTTTTCAAGCCGCCTGAAGGCCTCTAACTCGCTAAGACTAACAGCCAGGACCTACAATTTGACGCCACATCCGACCCACGTAAGCACCCATATGAAAACGCAACTTCTTAAACAACAAATTTACCTTAAAATATGAAGAAAATAAACTTAAACAATATTTTACACGTGAAAATAATATTTACTTAGCAACTGAAAATACTGGCTAAAACATTTTCAACTAAAGTGAAATTATACGAAACTTCAAGAAAAACACGTCGAATCCAATTTAAGAGGAGAAACCTTAATGTGCAGAAACAAAATACCTTTGCCTTTGAGTAGCAAAACCAATTTTTTGGAAGAAAAAGATATTAGTTACTCCCAAAATAAAATTACATTTCTTCGACACTATAAGGTCTTGTCAGATATATAAATTGGTTATTTAGTAGCTATAACATTAATAAGTCAAGTAGTTAAGGTTTCAGGTTTCAAAAATGATGGGTTGGTTTTAATTTTTTGCAACATTAGACAATTAATGATCACTTCTTGTTGAAAAAGAAGAAATATTTGTTCGTTTTACTTGTATATAAAACCTAATAAATATAATTTGGGTAAGAATTTCAATATTTAATTAATATGGGTTCTAAATTTTAAAATCACATTGTGATTTTGACAACCTCGTTGGCGTAATGGTTACATTGCCAGACTGCAAACCACAGGGTCCTGGGTTCGATTCTCGGCAAGAACATCTATCTATGTGATGATAAAATTTGTTGCTTGTCAGTTTGGGTGTTAAATATGTATCGATATAAAGTATTATGTATGTATAATGCAGTATATCAGTCGCGTTAGCAACCACTTTACAAACTAGAAATGTTTTAGTATGGGGCTAACCAGTTTATTTTAGTACACATTTCACACTCGGTGAAATGTGTATTAAAATAAAGAAAACGTATTAGCATTTTAACCAGATAAAAAAAACACGTAGAAGTAGGTAAAAGACAATCCCTAACTCAAGTTTCTGATCATCGAATAAAAGTTTTCGACGCCCTAACATTTTGTTAACAGTTAACACTCTTTGTCTCCATTAACGTCTCAAAAGACAAACAAAATTAAATGAAACTCATCTAAGCCGATTAAGAATCAAAGTCTACCAACTTCGGAATCACGTTTAACAAGATCGCAACTTTTGCAACACCACTAAACAGTTTGTTTGCTTTGTTTCTATTCCCGTCTATTGAAACGAGATTAATGGTGGATCCTGGGCAGTGGAGGACAGTGACTGAGATTAACACTTTTGTGTGAGTTCAAACCATCAAATTGAAAAATATGTCGCCAAGTGCTTAGTGGTATGTTCTTTGGCCAAAGTCGATGACTTATGCGGGTAAGCGCCATAACATTAAAATATCGATCTAAATGTACTGCGTTAAGAAGGAATTCGTTGCCAGTAATAAAAAAAATGGTTGCCTGTAAAGTCGGTTTTACGGGCGAAGATTTTACGTGACAACGTCTGCCGCGTGCTGCGCGCGCGGCAGACCGATCATAGTTGAGTGGGAGAGAGACGCAAGGCATTCGGCGGGCCTCTCTCGTTCGGTGACTCATCGTAACGTTACCGGGCGTTACACTTTTTCATAAGTGACTCCCAGCCGCAACCTAATTTAAGACGTTGTCACGCCAATAAATTGTTTTTGCCTCTTGTTTAAAGTAACACATAAGAAGAAATGGTTTTTAACCTTGGGGCATCGTTTTACTATTTTACCAAATGTTAACTTATTTTAATATGGATGCAGCTGATAGCAAACTAATTATGAAAACAAAAATCTATGGTGCCGCTGCCGCGAATTTTGACTTAGTGACTTACAAATTAAGAAATAGATAGGTACTATTTTGTAACAGTGTCTCAAGACAACATGAATAGTATGTACATAAATAGTATCAGGAGATCTGGTTGGATCCGCAATGAAACAGATGTTGATGTTGTGAATAATTTAGTGCGACTCGTAAGTATATTGTACAATCAATTTATCGACATCGTAAATACTATTGACAATTAAAACATTTATTGATATTTAGCTACAAAATGCATACATTTCATAATGCATTTTGTCAATATAAAAAAATATCTAATAAGAAAGGTTTGTTGTTTATTCAAACAAAAATTATTATGTATTAATTAAAAGTAAGTATAATCTTGCTAGTTATACAGCATGCTGACTGAAATTTAACACCGCGCTCGAAAAATCCCATATAATTTCACGTACAGAACTTGACGTGGTATTTGCAGGTTAGAGTAACTTCGTTGGAAGGCACTTATTTTAAGAAGACATCCACAACGCTTCTATTCCTAAAAAAAAAAAAAAAAAAAAAAAAAAAAAAAAAACGTAGAACGACACTAACTAACATTGAGGATACTAAGGAATTATAAAAACAATGTTTGTACATAATTTTGCATGTTTATGGTACATTATATACATACATACAATGACATATATACATACAATGACAATAAAATATAGTAAGTTGTATGAAAACTCCCAATAAATGTTAATTTTTTAACTATGTATTTTAATTTTAAAGTATATTGGTACATAGTTATGAAGGTCAAGAAAAATTTAAATACATTTATTTCATTCTGTTTTTAATAGCATCTGTGAATATTTTAACTTCCTAGCTATACATACAGTCTATACATACAGTCTGGTGATAGGTGGACAAACGATGAGCGAAGTCTCAGTAACAAGGTACCGTTAGATTTTTTTTATCCTTGTTAGGTTTGCGTTTGACTACAGCTACAGCGGTTCCCTTTGGTTAGTTGAACTCAAAAAATGCAAGCTACCAAGATTCCTACCACAGTAAACAATGTAAGACACTGTCTGCAACTTCCACTTTAGAAGTGCTAAATCAACGGGTGGTCGTAAAAAACACCTGTCGCCTGTTAATGTCGAGTATCAAAGTTTTGATCGGAAACTCGCCCTTGTGTTGGACATTTTATTGGCTTTGGCGGAATTTGATAGACGCTGGGAGCTTTTCAGTCATCGGTTGGAAATGTTTATTTTATTTCTGTGTAGCCTTTGCGAAAATATTTGGAAAGAGTCCTGTTGATATAGCTCTCGTTTATAAACAAACGTATTTGCACTCTCAGCTTACTAGCATAGTATTTTTTTTTGTAACTCTTTACTCATTACAGGCAGTTTTTTTTACTCTGAATAGGTCAGTGCTTGACCACAATTCACCTGATGGTAAGTGATATATAAGGAACCGGTTCACTCTCGCCTTGAAAATCGCTAGATTCTAGTCATTGGGGAACAGGGAATTCAGCAAGGAATTCCAAAGTTTGGCGGTTCGGACAACAAAGGTGGAGGCAAAACAAATTTGACCAGTAAGATGCGTTGCCCCACAAGTGCGCGTCACTCTGGTTTTTTTGGAGCATGCCTAGTCCGTAATAACTGGGTGAGCACTATGAAACGCCCTACCACCATGTTACGGTTTCTTCACGATGTTTTTCTTCAGCGAAAGTTCGAGATCATTAGTGGGTATCAAACCCACGACCTGTGGAATAAAAGGCAGCCGCACGCACTACTAAGCTGTTATCGCTTTAAAATATAATCCCTAAAGATTGGCATGGACGTTTATTCAGTCTCGGCTACCACATAAAAAACATAAGCAAATTGTCTCTTAGATCTTGGATGTAATAATTCAGACAGGCTGAATAAGTTTTATGCGACGTCTTAGTAGCATTTTCTGTATTTCTAAGTATTGTAATTTACTTTAAGTAAAATGGTATGTGTAAGTACTATTGTTATTATGATACGTTTGGGTAAACTGTTGTCAATAAACAACTTGAAGCATTTGAATTTGGAATTTAACTTATCTTGAACCCTCTAGTTTTAAGTTCTTGGAACATAAAAAATGGTTTCAAAGAAGACATTCAGCGTCTTAACATTTACCCTCCCAGAAAGTAGTACCAGTCTACATATAAACGCGAAGGAAGCAGTTTGTTTATTGTTAAGATCTCGCGAACGGTTGCCAAAAGTCGTTAACACTACACAGGCTCACTTCGTAAATATCAGCCGTGGGTGTTGGAGCCGTACCACAATCTGTACTACGCAAGATTTGCTTTGCAGAAATTCTTGAAATATGGAATATGAATCCTGAAATATATTGAATACAGTTGAAGTCCCAAAGTAACACACAACTTGATTCGCTTCGACTTACTTGTGAGGACTGCAAAACTCTGGGATTCTCTTCCTAAGAAGTAGTATCTGGGGGGTCTTCATGTCTTGAGTTAATTGGTATTTTCCAGGTAAGCGTGTAACATCGTAGACCATAGTATTGTTTGCACCAGGCAAGCTGTGGTCAAACGTAAATCTATCAATTGTAAAAAAAATAATTAAATAGTTTCCAATATGAAAATTAACTTTAACTGTTTTAATATCTTTATTTAATACATTATTTACAATATTATATCTTTTAATTATATCACCATAAAATTGATGATAGTGGTAGCGCTTTTGTTTTGTAGAATTAAGGGAAGAAAATTCTAAAAAGCACAATATGCTATAATTTTTTAGGTGATCTTATTAGGTTAACCAAACAAAACTAATTTTTAAAGACAATATATTTTGCCGTGCAAAACATTACACGCTTTTACCATACAAAAGCTTTTACCTAATTAGATAAATATAAACTAAAAAAACATCTTAGACCACAGTTGAAAAACTACTATTAAAGATGATAATAGAAAATTCTTTATTGACACAAAAATTAAACACAAAATAAAATATAATTAACTTAAAATTATATTCACTACATTAAAGCTACGGTACTTTTATTATATTTTACATGACTTAAGAATAAAATTTACAAAGCATAGAAAAAACGAATTATCATAAATTATCATCAATCATTACATTATATTTTTTAGAGAATACTGAAAATCATTACTCATCATCAAATGTTTTAGATAACAATTAGTTTTGTGCTGATAAACATTTACATTCACCCGGCCAACATCCAATCAAATTACGTCAACACCGGCCAAAAGGCAACATCCATAAACCTACCTAATCCTTCATCCATCACCACATTTACCACCTTACTGTCCCTCAGAAACAAGCAAGACGCTCGGCTCATACTAATTATTTTAACACAAGACCTCTGTTATGAGCAATTTACAACTAAAGCCATTGTCTTTAATCATCATAACCCCAACGTGGATTATATGAGCATATAAATTAAATGTTTGTTGCAGGCGTGTGGTTACAAGAACTTGGAACCTAGCCCGACCCTAATACAGCCTTGAGCACTCTCTTACGAACAGTAAGGGAAATAAGACTAATACATAAACAATTGATATTCATAAAAATAGTATGCGTGACCGTTTTCGTGATGATGAAAAGGCCTTTTTAAAGCAGAAGCGATATATTAACCAACAATAAAAATTTTGCTTTTATTTCTATGTGAGCTACACGTATCAAAGGAGTCCTAATTTGTCCCTCTTTATGTATATTTTATTCCTCTAAATCCATCTGCATTTTAAAAGATTAAGTGAACAATATACAAAAGTTTAACTTCTGGTTTAGTAACATGATGTTAAGGAAAGTTTTCCTATGCCAAGTCCATAACAGGGCTTTCATAAAGAGTTGAAGTCATTTCACGGTAATAGAATAATTAACTGTTAAAAAAAAATAAGTCGGGTTTTCCTTCCTGATGCTATAAACAAAAATTTTGCTTATTTTACACACAGAATACCCGGACCAGGAAATGTCCTGATTATGGGTATTCTGTGACGCGGCAAACTTTCAATTTTATGAACTTACTAACAACAAAAAAAAGGTACCGAGAACATTTTCTCTCAAGTTACCTTGTGCACTTAGCCAGTAAGTATACAAACAATTTCTAAATCAAGCGTCTCCCGCCTCGCCAAGAGCTCGCGTAAAACAACCCTAAAGAAAGCCAAAAAGCTAAGACATCACAAAATCACTTACCGCAAATTTTCCCTTACCTCCAACTTTACCGCTTACCTTAAACGCATTGAGCAAAAAGAAGCATTGGTCTTAAAAGTGGTTTTCGCTGTCATTAGAGCTCATTTTTCTGGAAAGCTTTTATAAGAGGCATGTTAAGTCCCTGCCTCTCAACTATTATCTGCAGCGCACCTGAAAACTTTTCTTTGTCGCGAAAAGCGCTTTGTGATAGACACTTTCTTATTTATAAACTGTTTCTCCACTGAAACGATCTTTGAAATGTAAAAAATATTAGACCAATGGTTAAATCTTTGACTTAGTATGCATGTTTGGGCGAGGAGCTTGGGCGTAATCTTTTCAGATTAAATTATGTTTTATAGTGACGTCATTTATGCATTTAATCCTTATTCTGATAAGCATGTAAAACATTCCGAGAATATTCAAAGTAATCTAATCGCATGCCTTACGTAGGTGCGTAGGCTAGTATTTATTTCAACTTTGAATGAAATATATAACATTAAAAATTCCGAGAACCTAGAAACGAATCCAAAAGGTACACTCCTAAGATGACTATCTGTACACAAGTAAAATAAGTCATATTTCATCCAAAGAGGAAAACCATCACTTTGGCGAAGAACTTAAACTTTCTAAGCAAACTTTGGGGTCTGTTTAGTAGAGCTAGTCGATGTCAGAAGTCTTTGCAATTGAAGTATTTCTTGTGACCAACCAGTTGGAACGTAAACTAGTAAATTTAAAGTGTCTTTTTACAAATTTTTTATAAACTGGCATGTATGTATGCATCTAGTATGTATGTTTATTTGTTTAAATAGCATATAGCACCAAATAAAAGTTTAAATAGCATATAGCACTAAATAGACCACTTTCCGTTATAAGTCATAAGTCATAAGTAATTTATTCATAAACACAAGTTTACACATCAAAAAAATATTTCTTACAGTCATAGTATAATAAAATAAAATTAATTTTACAAATAATAAATTAATATACAAGCAGTATATATTTAATTATAAAGGATCCAAAGATAACACTGGTTATTTAATTAATTTGACAATTAATAAATTCATCAACTGAATAAAAGGTTTGCTCGATAAGCCATCCTTTCAGCTTATTTTTAAAGTTAGCTGTAGTGGTGGTATTCACCACTAACTCGGGTAAGCAATTGTATACCCGCGGGCCCATAATATGAGTCAGCTTGGATGACTTGGCGAGAGAGTGTTTGACAGGAACCATCTTCTCCGCGCCTCTAATGCAGCAGCGGTGTCTGTCTCCGCGCCTCACGTACGATTCAAGGTTATTCCTCACGTACAACGCCACCTGGTAGATCAGGACGGCAGGAAACGTAAGAATTCCCAATGCCTTAAAATACGGTCTGACTGATGTGGTCCGGGATATTCCTACTATAGCCCGCACAGCGCGTTTTTGAGTACGAAATACGCGTTCCCAATTTGAAGCGAGGCCGAACAATTCAGCGCCATATTGTAGCTGTGAGTGCACTGTAGCGAAATAGCAAGTGCGCGCTGCATCCTTCGATACGAGTCTGGATATTCTCCTCAATGCAAAAGACGCACTGCTAATTTTTCCGCACAGTTTATCAATGTGCTGTTCCCTAGTCAGGCTTTTGTCTATCTCGAAGCCAAGGAACGTCGTGCTCGCATCCTGCTCAACCCTGACACCGTCGACTGTCACCGTAAGAGGCTTCATGACATGGCCTGACAGACAAAAGTGTACAAAATGCGTCTTCTTGAGATTCAGAACAAGACCATTGTCCCGAAACCATTCAGCGAGGTGACACACAGTAAGGTTTAGATTTTGGTACTTTATAATAATGATAATAATGATATGGCACAAAGATGCTCTGATGATGAAGTCGGATAAACCATCATATTTAGGCTTATCTAAAAGTTTTTAATGAAACCGTAACAGTGGTCGTATTCAAATACTAAAAAACCATGCTTTTTAATCGTATTATCTACTTATACTGTGTATTAACCCCGACGTGTCTCTCTGTGATTGTGAGTGTTTATCTCAAGTATCAGTAGTAGCTTCAAAACAAATAAACCGATTTTAATTAGTTATTTTTTAGTTCGAAATATGTGTTAGTCGGGAATGCTCTCAGCTGTTTTTGATGATTATTATCTGTCCAAGATTGTCTCCGCTGCCTGATGCCGGATGATATGTTTTTGCAGAACTGCTCAATGTTATTATTTAAATACTATGATAAGTACAATACATACACCTTGATAATGCATATTTATCCAAGATGATTGACACAACAAAAAGTTACGTCGGGGTTTTCTAAATTTTCTATTTACACTTGTACAAACCAGTGTTGACTATAGGATTTATAAAAATTTAAAATTCAAATGTACACGAACATTTTTACAAAAAACTGGTTAAACACTAAATTTTAATAAAAACCCTCCAATTCCAGTAAAAAATGTGCCTAAATTTTATCAGATATCCGTCTACTGAGTAATGTAAAACATTTTCAGGCTGTGTCCCTCGAATATTAAAGACTCTTTATAATTAAAGCAAGGAATCCAAGAATTAACTTAGTAGTGGAGAATAGAATTATTTAGAGAAGCTATTAGTATTAAGCTTTTGCTTGTCCTTGAGTAAGGCTTAAGAAATTAGTATTTTACAAGAAACGCTTTTTATGTAAATCCCTGTGGCTCATTAATTTTAATAAAAATTACATTTTACCGAGCTACGGACCCGTAATGCCTTATTGATAGGCTGTAGCAAATTTTAATGCAATTAATAGACTTCTTATCGTCCTGAATTTAAACACCGCTTTGCTAAAATAATTTGGAAACTGTACAGTGAAATATAAACGAATGCTACCAAGCTACTCGTATGTTCAATCTTTGTTTTTTCAGAGCTTACAAATCCAAAATTATATATTATAATGTTTTATTAGGCACAAAATTATTCCCCTGGGTACCACATTATTTTTTTTTAAGAGTTTCGATTTTCCCAAGATACTCCTATAGTTACATTTTGACAATACATTCCGTATTGTCTTCAAAAAAATTAACACGTATGTATGTATGTGTACATATGTATGCATTTGCTAAGTAGATGCAATGATAAATAGACCATTCTTTATTGGACACAAAATACAGTAAATAATTCAAGTTAAGACAAACTTAGAAAAAAAAGTGTTTCACAACTTCTGGTCTTATCGCTTAAAGACCTATCTTCCACTCATTTTTGGGATGGAGACAAGTAGAGAGACAACTTCTTCTTCCTTATTCTTCTTTGTTTGAGCTAACTGGCTGAGTTCTGATGTCAAGAGTTTTCAAGGCGCCCGAAGGCCTCTGACTTGACTTATATAATAAAGAACTGAACAGTTGTAATATAAAGTAATTAAATGATGGCAACAAAGTCCATCCCTATAACTAAAAAAAAACATAATAATTCACTAAAAACTTTCCCTACGTGTCCAAGAACCTTTACACCACTACTCCTAACATTAAGAAGCTTAGCTTCACTTAAGGGTGTGCGTGTTCATGACATTAAAAACTTCTCCAAAGTCTGTAAGCGTGTTTTATCATTGTTTAAAGTTGAAGTTTCCTCTACGTAAGCTTGTGGTCGTCCCAACTTCTTAATGATATGAAACATGTCTTGGATATGAATCACATGGAAATTTTAAAACTTATAAATATAACATGATAACTTCAAATTCAAATAATTAATTTATACACAATTTTATACAATTGGTAGCAAGAATGTTTCTTATACCTATGGTTTTTTACATATTTTGTATTAAGAGCTACAAGTAATGAGCCTGCATCTCCAAACTAAGCGTGTAAGCTTGTATATTAGAGATGCATACTCCCAATTGGACATGATTGCAATAATTGCGTTATAATCATTATAGATACTCAATTAAAAATACGAAAACATGGTCTGCTTACCTATTCCAATAGGTAAGCAGCATATTCCATATTTCCAATATGAAAGTAAGTTTCATACAGTTAGCGTATTACTTTACTTGTGTATGCCTGAACCGAAATAAAATAATTATAACATAGAAATGAAAAAACGTGGCTAAATTGCATATTTGAATACGGCAAATGGATGAAGATTGCGTATTGCGTATTTATCTCAATTATAGGCGAGTAAAGATTTTTTTAATATACAATTCAACTACACCAGTAGAGCGAGTAACAATAAGACTCAGCGTCATTCTGACCAAAGATATGAAATTAAGAATCATTAAAGCAAAACACTCTTCTTGGTATCAGAATAAGTTAAGTACCATTTACACCGTAGTCCAGTGTCTTTAACTAGTCTAAAGCTTAGAATTAGTGTATATAAAAGTAAAATGAGATCATTCTTTGTTCATGTTTGTCTGTTTCTATGTTATTCATATATAGCATAAGCAGCCCACTGTACTTCTTCCCACCGCTGGGACTCGTGGCCTTCTCTCGCAAGGAGAGAGATATAAGCCATAATCCACCATGCTGAACAAGCGCGGGTTGGCAGATGCCACATGTCTTCGGATATTGTGGTCCTCAAACATGTCGGTTTCCTCACGATGTTTTCCTTCACCGTAAAGCGAGTGCAAATCCACGCATAACTTGAAAAACAAGTCATTGGTGTAGGGCCGGGATCGAACCACAGGCCGTCTGATTGAAAAGCAGACGTTTTTAGCACTGAGCAACATCGCTTTTCATTCATATATAAAACTAATTAAGTACCTATTTACTTTTGGTACGAGTATATGAATAAAGATAAAAGATATTTTATTGCGTCTTGAATTTTGAGCACGGACACAATACCACTACTAGAGCATTGCGTTATTTTCCTAACGTTTCTCTGCAACCAGTCTTTTGAAAGTAGAAGAAAAAAGTAAAGACAAAGTGCGCTTAAACAACGGGAGGTCCATAGGTACAAGTAGTGTTTGAAATTAGAGGTAAACACATTAGGTAGCTGTTTGCATAGGCGCCGGCATCACACAGAGCTCGTTTGATCCAAGACAAAACAAACCTCTAACAACCACGGAATAGTTGGCCGATTTGGGTGTTTAAAAATTTCTCCTTTGATTTTAGATTTGAATGGATCAAAGGTGGTTTTGCAACTGTTGGTTTTTGGCGTATCACTTCTGTGTTAAAACGCAATATAAATCGAAAAACTGATGTTTATCAGTAATGATAATTCAAACAGTAGATCATGCAAAAAATTATGCGACATTAAAACAACTCATTTCATTTATTTTGATTTATATTATGGATAATTTATTTATGATAACATAATAAATATTTTATTGTAAGTACAATAATAGTTGATATGTTTTGTTAAGCACACAAAAATGTGGATTTTGCTGTCTGGCAAATCGCTTACTTTTTACTAATAGATACATTTTCGATGTTCTGACGTACAGTGAAAACTGTTCTGCATTTAAACAAGGAGTTAAGGTTACGATGACGATCGTTACCCACTAAGCTGCCGCCAGACGCGAGGAGTTGTCCCAGGGAGTGGCGTCGTGGATGAAAGACACGTGGCCCTATCTAAGTTTCGCATTTCCTTGTGAGAGTCAGAACTTCCATACAGTCCACTCACTTTGTATCAAACAAATAAAGTGTTTCAATTTTAATTTAAATAAACAACAAATAACCCAATCTATCGAAAATTACTACGACCTAATGGAAAACTCAAATTTTAGAACGATGTTCAAACTTTGAAGTGACTGAATTGTCTCTGCTTACTTTAGTATCTAAGAGTACTACTAAATATCCAATAACTGTATTAAAGTAGCACTAAACTTTTGGTTCGAGAATTATTAAAAGCTTCTAGTCTAGAAACTTTGAAACTGTTTAACTTAAATATCATATCATGACATTTAGAAACTGTAAATAAACTTTCGCTTGTACATATTATATTTAAGAACATGCGATGTTTATTATTTCATAACTTTATCATTAAAAAATTAAGTTTAGTAAATTAATACAAAAACTTCATTTAATAACATAGTCATATACATAATATTATGCACATAGGTATGATTTTTCATATGTTATTTTTGTAATCAACAACATATAAATAAATACTCGCAGAATCCGATACAGCTAAGTTCCATCTTGGAATTTTCTTTGAAAGATAATCATTGTAAATAAAAATAATAATTAATAGAAGATTTTCACTAGCTACTTACGGGTACAATATAAGCCCATAAGTGTCGGGAAATATTCTGAGAAAACCCTTGCAGCTAATAGCACCCCAAGCTATTTGCGATTTTAAAAGCCCAGGATCATGCCATCGCAGTACAGACTTCAGAGTATCTTAACAGTAAAGTTTGATCAAGTGGGAAACGTTCAAAAGTTTACATTCCCCACAGTAACTGAGATAAATATTCATGAGCGGTAACTTGGAGAAAACTTATTTCCACGTCAGTGTCTGTCCGCCTCTACATTTGTAATGAAACGACTTTTAACAGACTGTTTTAATACTTTTAATTTGAGGGGTTGTTAAATATTCCGAGCCTCGAGTTGTGCTAAATTTAAAAGGTTTTATTTTTGATACGCGAATTATTTGGAGTAACTTTGTAATGAGCAGATAAATGGGAAGTTTAAAATGGTCTTCTATAATATAAAGATAAACCGGAACTATAACTCCAGAACGCACGAGCCGATTTCCACGGTTTTGCATTCGGTGGAAAGGTCTTGGGCTCTGTAAAGTTTGTAGCAAATAAAATGCAGGGAACGACCGTCGACCTACACGCGGGTCAACATATGTAAAGTCTCTTATAAAAAACACTATAGTTAAAGCTTTGAATCCGTTTGTGCATCTTATAATAAATACCGAAGCAAAGGACAATTTAAAATACTTCGAAACAATAAACGGGCGTGAAAGAGGTTATTACTTATCTTAAACAGATAAGTAATAATAAAAAACATGGTTTATCTGTAAGTAATCATTTTGATTTCAACACGTCTATTTTTTATTTATCCGTAAACATTCAGTAAATCTTTTTGTACGAGTATCTACAACAAAAGATACGCAAAATACGAATTCCGATTCAAATAAATCGCCGTCACATTTTATCGAGGCACTTAATTTTTACGCCCAGTTTGCGATTATGGCAATCTCGTCAAATGATAGCAGGGTGGACCACACGTACATTGTGTTTCTAATTAAACCCTTTAGGCTGACTGGATTTAAGGGAGATTATCCACTAGGGATTCGGGTGATAGGATAGTTTTTTCTAGTTAACATTTTGCCATGGTATAGGGAGAATTAGTCTCTTTATATCATGTAACATTGTGATCGCTTTTATTGGCAAAAAACGACATGCAAAGGTTTGCCAATCAATTATTTTAATCAAAATAAAAAAATCAAAATATCGTAGGTTATGTCGTATTTTTTCGTAATTTGCCTTTTTCTCAAGTAAGCTTACTTCTTACGATATATTTCATGTATGGTCTATCAATTACATGTGTCATTTTATATTAAGTCTTTTTTAGGGTTCTATAACTAAAAGGTAAAATCGGGACCCTATTACTAAGCCTCCGATGTCTGCCTGTCTGTCTGTTTGTCTGTCTATCTGTCTTTCACCAGGTGGTGTCTTAGAAACCATGATAACTAGAAAGCTAAAAATTTCACAAGTATTTTTTGCCCCTTGTCTATTGCCCGTGCAGCTATTTTTCCTTTGGCTGTGTTACTCTACGATGCCTGGTACGAGGTGAAGTGACAACCGTGGGACACTCTTCTTCTTAATGTACTACCCACTAAGTGATATCGCATTTTCATTGGACGATTACCTTTACTTACTCTGGCCGTTAGGGCATAAGTCAGGTATGCCGAGATAAAGATTAATTCTCCCCTGTCAAATAATTTACCGCGCTGATAGCGACCCTGGCGTCTTGGGCTCGTGTATCTTGCTAGAATTGGCAAAAGGGTTTACGTACTTCATTGTGCATGTATATTTACAAGTAGGTAAATGCAACAAGGAAAATACAAGGTGTACATTTGATGAAGGTTTGATGGGAGGAAAGTCAAGAATGTTGTTTTCTTTTAGTTACTCATACATATACTGTTCCCTACGAAGTATAATAATTTAAAGGCATGTTATACGTTTTAAGTTTAACCTTAAATAGTGGCGTTAATTCAGCATTTATTCTTCTTAGTCAGACACTCTTGAGAGGTGTTAAGCGAGAAAATTCAGCATTTCTTCTTCTTAGTCACTCACTCTTGAGTGGTCGTGGCTGGTGATGGCAAGGTTTTGTCTCATCATTGCTGCTCGCTTCCAAGACAGCTGCAGGTCCAGCGATATTCCTCCATCGAAGGCGGCTGTTTGCATTGCGAGTACATTGTATTGCGGTACAATTCAGATTTATGTTTTATCAACTTACTTTTAAAACATTTGCGTTAGTATTTCGCTTTGTTGTTAATATTAATATGTACGAAAAAAAATGCAACCAATTGTCTCTATTAAAAAAGTTTTAAAATATTAACAATCATGAGCCATAGCCGCAAAAACACTTATATGAAAATACAAATAATGATCGTTCATACCCGCAAACCGCCAAACTGTTTGAAATTATTTAGTGATTAAAGTTAACAAAACATTAATAATAATTATTTAAATTTTACCCCTGAACCCTGTATCCGCCTGAAAGGGCAAACTTTGAACAAAAGCTGAATGGTTTCAGTGCCGTTTATGTGTGAGGGCAACGAAATTCGAAAATTATGTCAATTTTATTTCATAGTTGCATCCTGCGTCACTGCAAGCAGTTTTGAAATAACTTGACCAAACAATTTTATTTTAGATTACAAATAACCACTAGAAAACAAAACAAAATGTTCTCTTTTAAATTCTTTCCGCGTCGATTTCAAAGCGAAACTTTTGTTGCTTTCCACTGATTTATGAAATTAATTTCTAAAGAGAATACGCTCAAACTCTTTGGGAATTATACTTGTTTCTCCAATAAGATCCACGTGAGACAACACTTGAGCGAACCGCTTTTACTTAACTTGTATTTAATATTGGGGACGTGTTTTGTGAAATTTCTGAAACTGAGCGAATTCGAAATTATAAATTGCGTTCACTTGTTTCTAGACTTGTTTTTGTTGAAAATTTGCTCTAAAGGAACAAAGGACGTGTACAGAACATTTTATTACAATTATTATATATAAAGTAAGTTGTTGTATTTGTGCGGCAAAGATTTAATTACGAGCCATAATTTAGGTATCATATCAGGTATTGAAAGTTAAGAAATAATTCTTTTAAAAGTTCATAGAATTAGGCAACAGATTATGATGAACAATATGTATAATATTAAACATTTTGATGGTATATTAATTATTCTTAAGCTGTTATATGTATGTATTATATGTATATGTATTAGGACACATTTCACACACGGCTAGTTAACCCATACTGAACCTGTATTTATAGGTCGAATACGCTGAATTTATAGGTCGTATAATGGTTGCTAACACAACTGATATACTACATATACATACATACATATTTTATATTGATACATATTTAACACCCAGACTGACAGCCGACAAATTTAGCTCAGCACAAAGATGTTGGCCGTGCCGGGATTAGAACCCGGAACCTTCTGATTGGCAGTCTGCAATGGTAACCATTACGCCAACGAGGTCGTCGACATATATTGCGACTTTTGACCATAAAGGAATTTAACAAGAAATTAGAGGTAAATTAGAAGAAAATAATGAAAAATATGAAACTATGCTTACGTTCATACCAAGACTTTAAATAGTACGTAAATTCCAAGACTTTGATTGAACTTTGATGCCTATCAAACTTGACTACGAGACGAAAAGTCTTCTTGGAACTGTTTTAGACTTGCATTTTGACGTTCATTTGATATCTGATTAAGTTTTCAATCGAGAACTTTTCACAAAGACATTCAAGTGGTAAAGTCACTGCTCTGTTAAGTTAATCAATTTCTTAACGATGTATGATCAGACTTAAAATGAATAGAGGGGTAATATGTATTTTGTTTTATTTAAGCAATTGTTGCATCAATTGTTTGTGTTGACGTATTAAAGCCGTGTACATAACAATTTTTATCTTGTTTAATTCAGAAGTTTCTGGTTCAAACAACAGAAGTTCATTAGCCCTTAAATGAACAAAGTGGTTTTTAAACAACATACCAAAAATCACACATAAAATTGACCTTCATTTAATTATTATTTTTTTTATTTTGCGCAATGTAGTTTATAAAAAACACTCACATTATTGCAAAAAAAGTATAGTAAATTAATGTTTTTACTAGATCTTTTTACTAATTTTTCCTAGACAGTTAATGTCTATTATACAAATATATTTTTTTAAACGTGAAACACAAATCGTCCATTTAAGGGTTAGAAAGAATAGAATTCCGTTGCACCATCCATAGATATGAAAAGATAATCAACAAGTTTTTATTTGTCAAATCATTGCACAGTTGTTAGTATTTTAGTAATTATTCATTTATTTATATATCTCCGCCTAAACGTTACTAGCCGGTTTCTCCATTTAAACATTTACAGAGCCGTAAATTATTCACAAAATTTATCGCTAGTGAATATTTATTACAAACGTAATTAGATTCGTGTCTTCTTGGTTTGCGTAACTGGAGTAAATAAATTTGGAATTATTTTTATACATACACAGGATAGAGAAGCCTTTGCCCAGCAGTGGGACGGAACCGGCTAAAAATAAATTAAAAATAAAAATAAATATTTTTATACATGCATTAGCCTATTATTTGTTTGTGCAAAACTCCTCTAGCGAATCTGCTGCGTCAGTGTACCGGCCATATCGCAGTTACTTCCGAAACAATACCAGCAAGGACGCAGCTTTTTCATCTAGCTATTACAGTTACAGTTTTTTCGTTGTTTCGCTGCCGCATACGAATGCGTAATGCGTTTAATTAACGCAACAATTTTTAAGATAAACTTTTATTTATTTATTTCATTATGGTTATTTCAAAATCCGAGTTATCATTTGAGTATTCTGAAAAAAAAGTGTCTTTATTAATCTTTTAATAGTTTTTTCAAAGCCGTTTGTGCCTTGAGCTATGTGATTTTCAAGCGAAAAGCAATAAAGTAAGAATAAGAAGTCTCCAATACCATTCCTTTATCTAGAAATGAAATTGAAACATAATATTCCGATTAGTGAGATCAGAATATCTCGTTTAAATTGAAAAGAAGCGACTCGCCTCCGGCTCTACCCTTCATTAACTCTTTCGATTTAATACCGAAAATCTTTTTCGATTCCATCTTTTAAAACCATTTCTTTGCTCCCTCGAGGCTTTGAAGGAAACTTAGAGAAACATTATAAAATCCTTTGAGGGCTATTGGTGTTTTTACCTTTGAACTAAAGACTAATGTTAAATATTAAATAATAATAATAACAATAAATATCAGGACACATTTGACACACACACTGGTTAACTTCATACTGAACTGAATTCCTAGTTTGTGTAATGGTAGCTAACACAACTGATATAATACATATACATACATACATATTTTAAAAAAAACATGTCATAATTATTCAAAAACTACCATAATATAACACATGTTACAATATCACTTGCTATAAGACGAATTGTGGTCAAACACGAGCCTATTAACAACTTACAAACTGACTATCACCAACTGAGAAGTACCAACCCTTAAGGTCTTCCAATCTAGGTTATTTCTATTTAAGCATTCTTTTTACGCCACAGCGCATCTTAATATCTGGCAAGCTGTGGTTAAACGCAATTTTTTTTTTTACTAAAAAGAGTATACAGGCCGATTTTATCCAACTCGCCGGTTTCTACCGACCAACTTTAAACACATTGCACAACATTGTTCTAAAAAAACTTATTCTAGAAGGCCATTATGTAAAATTAAACATTGAAATCACTATAAACAACTGTCGTCGATCGTTATCTTTTATTACCCCTTCACTAAAGTCCCCATATGGTGACATATTTTCAAGACAAACGTCGTAAAGACCCTGCGTTGACTTGTATTGTTTTAAAGCTTTTGTCACCGTAAATTGCTACATTGATGTGCTCGAATGACATTCGAGAAGTTTTTATAGGTCTGGAGTGGTAGTTCTTATCCAGAACAAAAGTTTGTAAGCGGCTCCTCTTTGTGAATACAACACATTGTCAGACCACGCATTTTGAAATTATTCTTTCTTTACCTTGACAATGTAAGGAGTAAAAATAGCAGATACACATTTTACTACTTTAAAATAAACGTTTTTATATATTTGATAACTTTGAACAATCATTAGTTTGTCTACTTCTTCGAACGAGTATGAGCGAATAAGTGAAAGGTGAGGCATTGGAATCCAGAATCAATCTGTCCAAAATGCAGCTATGGATTGATATTTTTTCTAACAGCACTACAATATGATTATTATTATTATTTATTGATCTGTCCAAACGGCTGGTGGTCAGAACAAATAACCCAAGAGCTGGCGCTTACCTCAGCTAACGTATAAGCTTGGCGATCCAGCGAGGTAATGCCGCCAGCATTTTAGGCACCTTACCCGCAGACACTGACTTAGATTTAATCTACTATTTGTAAGGTTTTTGTGTGTGTGTGTTTTTATTTATATTATTAAACCATGATTAAGTATTAATATTCTTTATTGTGCAACCCCTCTTTTTCTCGTCTTTTCAACTCCTTTCCATCCAAAGAGGATGGAAGAGATCGCTAGTAGCGATAAGGCCGCCGTTTGTGGCACGTTGCAAATCATTTTGTGTTGTTACTTTTTATTTTGACTTGTACCTATAATTTGCCCAATAAAGACTTAACCTATCTATCTACAATATATCTTGTGATTGAACCTATAGTAAACTAAATATGTAAATACCACTTACTCTTTTTTGCCAGACCACCCATCTAAGACTTCAAATCGGTAGAGAAATACCTATTCTTGAAATTGTAGCTTAACTATGCGATACGCAGAACAATGATAAATTTCACATCGCTTAATTAATAGCCTTTCTTCACTGGTCACGTAATTAATATCCAGCTGACAAGTCAAGGCGGTAATCTTTGTTCTAACGATTTCAGGTCTACTGCCCTTTATGGTTTTTTTGTAGATAACTAGTGAGAAATCGTGCCATGTGTTTTTGCAGTGGTGCGAGACTGCCATGTGACTGATATCCATGTGTCAGCTACTTTTCGATCATAGACTAGTAAGGAAGGGTAGATGCTATACCGCTATTTGCCAGTATTCTTCCTGACTACCTACCGGGATTTTTGTTTTAAAAACTTAGTGAAATAAAACTTAGTCACTGGTGGCGATTCATCGGCACGCACGACTAAACTAAATTAAAGGAAGCCCCGTCTTTTTCATCTTACGTGGCTAGAAAGAGATAGCACGTTCTGCACCATAGTCGAAACAACTAAAATCACGTTAAATGTAAAAAATATAGGCGACTTTAGAACGCACTCACTTGTATCACCTCTGAAACTGCCTGCACATACCATATTTAAAGTGATTTTAGTTGTTTTGTTTGTGGTTCAGAACGTGCCGTCTCTTTCTGGCCACCTAAGATGAAAAGGGATGGGGCTTCTTCAAATTTAGTTTAGTCGTGTGTGCCGCTGAATCGCCACCATTGTCGAAAATAATATTGCTTCTAAAGCTGATATTTTAAATCATATTCCACATGGCTAACAAATGAAATATGTACTGACAATCATTTTTGTAGTATACATACAAGTACGTCATACTACTGTTTAATTTTATTCTTCATTATTTCACAAGAAACAAGTAAAATAAACAAGTTTAACTTAATCAATGTGAAACGAAGATTTTCTATTGATCTAGGTATCTATCTAACAAAAACATATCTCACAATATTTCAGCCTCTGTTTTGTCCTAACACTTGTATTCTATGACTGCCATCATAATACATCTCAGATTTCTTAGGGGTGTTCCTAACCATGCAAAATGCTTCACACGTTGCGATGCTACCACATGTGGCGAAAAGTATGACATGATTATTCTTTTGATCTTGCGGCGAACATCAGCTGTCTAAGAAACACCCGGAAATTTGAGACATAATAGCCCGGTCTGACTGTGTTTTCTATTAAAACACTAAACATGATTCATAGAATAAAAGTTTTCAATTACTTAGGTCTTAAAGTTGGACGTTTGTCTGGAAAGACAAGATACTTTTTTTTAAATAAAAAATTACATAATTCGCAAAAGGGAAGCCAGAAGACTATGATTGCGGGGAGAAACCCGGATATAAACGAAAATATGAAATTAAATTATCTACACTAATTAAGATTTTTTTTATTGTTAATACAGTTAGTTATCTTGTGTTTACATATTTAATTATGTATATGAATAGGTAAATATATTATTGTGCAACAGTGATAACAGTCATTTCTCTACTCCTACATCAAGCATCTACTCGTATACCAAGCTACACTCAAAAACAAACATTTCAACGCAAATAGCTACTGTCTCATTAACCACCCTCTTGTCAAACAAGTTGAATCACAATAACGTCGTTCCATACAGTTTATATTCAATTAATTTATAATTAACTATTCATATTAAGCAAGACGGAATTTTCAATGCGGAGGCTACTTTCTCCTTCCCCCTAATATTGTTACAGGATTAAGAAGCAGCCGAAGTCTTCGCTACATGGGCTTAAAATTTAAATGAAATGTGAGACGTTTTCAGTGTAATGGGGAAATATGGGGCGGGAAAACTTTTGGTGTAACAATTTTAAAATTTGTTTAGAAACGTACTTCGAGGCGCTGGTACAATACGAGTATACAGCATAAAGATAAAGATAAGATAAAGATAAAGATAAATTTATATGTAAAATAAAAAATTCATAGCATAGATATTGGATTAGTGTATATTGACAAAGTAGACACGTCACGCTTAAAAAATGAAAAAAAAAAATGGAAAATTGGTTTCAATAAAAAAAGCGGTTTCGATTATCTAATTCATATAAAACTTCCATGTCACATTGTTAGTTACCGTACTCCTCTGAAACAGCTCGACTGATTTTTACTAAATTTTATTTGCGTATTCAGTAGGTCTGAGAATCGGCTACTATCTATTTTTTAAGGCAATACAACGTTTGCCGGGTCAGCTAGTTTTATTATATAACTAATCTAAAAGTGCCTAAATTCCTTTCAATAAAAAAAAAAAAATTACCATCGATAAATATATTTTGTTTAATTCGTAAATTTCAAATTAAACCTCTTCCTATTTGGTAACATTTAGTATTATTGGTATATTTAATTTCTATCACAGACATTAGATTACTTCATTTAAAATAAAAATAAATAAATACTAGCTGCTTACAGACATATCATTTCACACAGAGCTGGTTAGCCCCATACTAAACCATTTCTAGTTTGTATTATGGTTGCTAACACAACTTATACAAAACATACATACATAAATGCTTTATATCGATACATATTAAACTTAGTATAATAGCCTGTACTAAATATAAGTGAGTGAACAGACACCTTTACCGTATCGGGTGTCTTGAAGCCGAACAAGGATGTTCGAGTAAGAAAGTGTCGGTTCGTCCCGGGAACTAATTAATGCAATAAACGCCGTCTCGGCACTAACGAGGATCGTCGTTTGGGCTTCTCATAGTCTGGGAGAGACTGAACTATCAGGTTACTATCCCAGTTCATGGGAAACTTAGAACGTAGCTTATAAATGGGATGAAACCGCTAGACGGCGACACAATATAGAATGTAAACTCTATATAACAACACTGAAGGAACTGTGGATTTTATGGCGTTATAGAGAGTGGTCGTTAAATTAAGATAATGTATCATTGTAAGAAATACAAGCTAAAGCAACTAAAACCAAGTGATTTCGACGCTTTAGGGAGTTTGTCGTTAAATCGAGTGACGTTACATGGAGTTTACACTGTAAGTAAGTAAGACTCAGCACAATGCTAAAGAATATATATAATGTATAAGTAACATTGCCACCAATTTGAAATTGTATCATTAAGAGTTTATGGTGTGCCAAAGGTAGCACACTGTTTTTATTTTTAAATTCTTTATTTTAGTTTAAATACCTTTTGGGCCCAATCTATCTCTACATCTAAATGTTTAATTTATTACCAGTAAGTAGTACTTATATTTCAGTAGATTCCATACTATTTGGGCACCTTCCTACCCCACTGAGAAATTGTATTTCAGATATCGATCCTGACGAACGTCAAGCTTCAGAAAGGAGTTAGAGTAACTTTATTGAGCACAAAATCTGGTTTAAGTAACCTGAGAATACTAACTTGGTAAGACACTAGTCTCTAAGTATTTTAGTACGTACAATGTAAGTTACATCTAAGTATGCTATTCTTTTTCCAACAACGAAAGAGGGTAAATGCTAGTATAAGTAAGATATGGAGTGGAGTGATTTCAAACCGACAAATGGTCTAATAAATGTTGCGTCTTTAACTTTTGCTGGATAATTAAAACCGACGCAAAGATATACCACTCGTTAAGAACCCTCGATATATATTTTAAAGTATTTTATTATTGTACCTACTGTTGTCCTTCTGTAAGCAGCAAGGCTTGTGATAGTGTTAAGTCTTTTTAACATATGAGTAAGACAAAGCTCGTAAGATAAAAAAATCTACTAATAATATCATAAGTAATATATTAAAAGATAGATTATAGCGGTTTTTTTACTGAAAACATGACAAATTAACTTTCCATAGCCTAGTTTCCTGACCTGTAAAGCTCAGATTATAGGCAATAAATCAATATCTGGAACTAAAACAAAAGTCCAGTCCATGAATAATCTATGATGGCTTTTTGATGGATGACCGGACAAAATGTGATTTATTTTGGTGGATTCTCTTCAATGTTTTGAGGGATTGGTGATAAGGCCACCGGGTTATGAAAATTGATTGATTGATTGAAAACATTTTACTACGCAATTTTAATAATATAGAAATATTTTTTGGTTCCAATCAAGTTAACTCGAATAGAAAACTAACAATAATAAAACTCAGTCAAAATACTTTCAGTTACTAACCTCTATGAGTCACAATATTCGTCAATCTGCCACAAAATCAGTGGAACTATAAAGCTAATAGCGAGTCGTCCAATTCGTCCAAATTAGGATCATTTCAGCTACTGCTAGGAACGAAAGCGCCGTGAAAAGCTGCCACCTTCCAGCAGAATATAGAAGACAGAAGTAAATCTAGTAAGTTAAAGTTTTGTGATCGCAATATTGGTGCAAAATATAAAATAATGAATAAAAATAGTAAAGTAAATGCTAAAAAAATAATATGAAATTTTCATTTTTATCGGGGGCATTAATTACACAATCCATATTAAACTTAAAAAAAAGTTTTTAAATATTTGCAACAAAATTATTATTTGGAACAAAAACACACAGTGACACAATGACGTTAATTATTTTAATAATTGTGTTAACTTATGTACAAACTCTAAAAAATAAAATTTCGTATTATCTTATCTTATATAAAATTTCCGTGTCACAGTGTTTGTTACCGTACTCCTCCAAAACGGCTTGACCATTTTTTTCCAAATTTTATATTCGTATTCAGTAAGTCTGAGAATCGGCTACTGTATATTTAGGTTTTTTTTTTTTTTACTAAGGCAAAACAACGTTTGCCTGGTCAGCTAGTTATATTATATACGTCGGAGAGTGAGCAACGCGATCTGTCATCGGGCTTGCCGTCAGGACGCCCACCAAGCCAGTAACCACTAATGATGATGTTGATGAGAATTTCCCTTTTTGATTCTCCGACATATATTTATTTTAGCAAGTAGAAAGAGAAGAAGAGTGATTATTTCTTGCTCAATATCTGGTCTTTCGTGATCTGTGCTGCTACCGAGATGTTCGCTATAATAGACATCGTTAGTGCCGATCGCCGTTTGGGGGCGCTACTTTTTCAAGTCATTGAGTCAATCGTTTATCACGGGGCTGTTGTGTTAACTTTTACGTAGTACGAGCAAAAATGTATGGAGACACCTTTTAGAAAGAATTTGTATTTCTCAATGGTTTTTTTTTTTTACATTATTGCTATTTTAGATCAACCTTAATATTATAACCATCGGGTGAATTGTGGTTAAGTGCTAAACTAAACGAAGCTTTTTTCATAAATTTTTTTTTTTTTTTAAAGCGCTTGAACTCAATTCACCTTATTGTAAGTAATCTTGAGGTCTATGGTGGAGCGCGCTTACTTGGAAGGAGGAAGGTTACTGTCGTACTCGTCGTTATAAAGGTACTCTCGCTTTGAAAATTACTATATGAAAGTAATTGAGGAACAGGCAATTCAGCAAGGAATTCCAAAGTTTCTACAAAAACTTCAAAAAACATTATGAAATGCGCGAAAAAGGCTGATGTTCCAGAAAAGCGAATTCCTTTTTTCAAAAATTATGCAACTAAATTTGTATGCGTCGTTGCAATAAAGCCGCTCTTAAAAGGTTTTGCGTTACCAGCTTCCATAGCCTGTGCGTCTATAAATAGGAACAGGATATTAAAATAGATAACTACTAATCTCCACTGATTTTTGTTCTTGTTTACGGAGTCATCTCGGACGTCAGGCTCATTAGTTGAGGTAACTGGCCCAAAATTTAGCGAAGTCATTTGCCAAAATGTTACTTAGAAAAGATTAGTTTGAGAGTGGCACTAGCTAGCTAATTCATTTGGCAGAATGGCGATAAGAGATAGATGGATGGTTAATTAATCAATTGTGAATGTACATCTAATTGTATCGAGTTCATTCATTCACCATACAGACTTGAGCGGCAGTAGAATTTTCAAGAATAAAATTCATATAAAATCAAAAATTTACGACATTGTTATTTTATAATAAGAATAAATAGAAAAATACATTTAATTAGAATAGATACAATAAAGAATCAAGCTTATGCCCGATTCTATGTAATATCATAAACCTACTAAAAAGAGTAATATTTATTTTACTTTCTTTTAAGTAGCGCTACATTTTTAAATATTAACACGACTATTTTTCAAAAATAAAACTATCGAGTGAGTTTTACGTAATTGTGTTTAGGAACTTTATCTATTCTTAACACTGAATCAAAGATAATAAAAGTGAAAAAACATAGCCCTGTCAATTTATACAGGGTTTTTCAAAATATGCTATTTTACTCCCATAGTATACATCCAAATATTTCAGATAAAACTAACACACACATTTAAAACAAATTGAAAATGGTTATTGAATATGTTACAGTAAATTTCGACCAAATCAATATTTGATCGAAATTTACTGATTTTCATATTACCTATTTGATAAACATATCATCTAATAACGAATCAAACATAAGTAATAAAGTAACACAGGGAAGTATCCAAGGATTTACCGGTGGATTTAGGAGGGGATAAAGATATCTCTGTGGACCACATTTGGATCTAAGTGGAGGACACATATTTTGATAGTTACCTATAACAATTTGCAGCATCATCCAAAAGTGGTGTTGTGTGTAATTCTAACGTACATACAACTTAAATTAAACAGAAATAAAAACGAAAATGAGGCAGTAATAAAGAACTATCAACTAATAAAACCTTGTGTAAATGTTAAGAAAACACAGCATGAAAAAATAACAGGATGTCCGATAATCATTTCCTGTTGAGTGAAAGAGACGGAAAAAGACATAAAACCTGTCATCAATCCGATCCAAAAACGTAGTAAAGATAAATTTGACTATGAAAAGATAAGGCTGAAGGCGATAGTAAAAGTATTAATGACTTAATGAGTCGTAGGTTTCGCTTATCGCAAATAGACGGCACTGAATAGGAGTTACTTCTTCTAGCTGCTAGCATAAAAATAATGTATATGTACAAAACAAATATCACAAAAAGCGTTGTTTGCAAAAACAATTATTACTCATTTACGCTCTGAAATGTCATAATAACTTCTTCTTCTTCTTGACGAGAGTTTTCAAAACCGCTTGAAGGTCCTCCTAATATTTATTTAAATACACTTTCAAGTCCTAAAGGTAAGGTTCGACCACAAGTCCGCTTAACTCGTAGTAAAAATATCCGCTCCACAAGCTTTTCACTGTCGGGCCTTGGAAACCGATGTTGTAAGACAAAGAGAGGCCGCTTCTGCCCACTTTTTGCTATCTGGAGAGTGCGGTGCTAGCTACTTTTGTGGTCATGCCGCAACTATGAAATGTGACGCTGGGTCATCGGACCAATTAATGGTCTAGCTCCGCTCGCATTCGAGCCCCACCTTTAGCCTTTAAACAAAAAGACCGCCTCTGTGTTTCCCGTATTTTTAACCACTTTCAAAAAAGGAGGAGGATATATGCGACTGCATGTATTTTTTCATGTATGTTCACCAATTTCTCAGCCATTTGTGAACGGATTCTCAAAATTATTTTTTTCTTTTACTTTGTGTATTTACAAAAATACATGAAAATCGGTGAAAATGCATAAAAAAACACACAGTCGAATATATTATAACCTACTCTTTTTTTGGAGACGGTTAAAAAAAATAGTCTACAATGTTCCTTTACATTGATTTGTCAAAAATAAAATTAGCTCGTATTCATAAATCTTAGTTAGCAAATTCACGGAAATTTTCTTATGGCCGCCAAACAATGTAGCCCATTTCCTTTCTCGGGCAGGTCAACACGTAGACCGTCGCAATGATTAACGAGCTTTAGGCACACCCAAATCAGATGCACGTGACGTCACTGCTTACGTAATGGACAGAACAGATACAGATGCCCAAATGAGAACATGCAATTTTACTCCCTTGGTATACATCCAAAGAAACGACAAACACCGTGATTTAATCAGTTATATTTTAATCAGTATTCATTTTGGATCAGTTGTCTTGTAAATTACGGCTATATGTGACGGCTATCTAATATATGACAAGTATATTTATAAATGACGACTGATAAAACAAAAAACAAACTGTGTTGATTTCACCTAGTCTAGAGTGAATCTTCACTCTATCCATTTGTCCGTTTTTCCATCAGTCTATCTATTATACCATGAGTGCTTTTCCTATCTTTTACAAATATTACAAAAATATATACATAATAGGTACATATTTATTCCAATTCTTATTACCTACTATTCTTACTTGAGAGCATTAAGTAGTTTTGGAACAGACATGGCTGTTTTTAAAATATCAACATGTTGATTGGCTATGCTGCCATGGTAAGCCTAATATTTGCTGGATTATCTACGAATGTGTGTGATAATTTCCAATTCAATAGATTACCAGCTTAGCTGATTAATTTCATCAAGTTGTGAATCTGTGCTTATTTAATCAGCGGTAACGTCCGAATGATATTCGCATACAGCAGGGAAATCCAGAAATGGGTTAAAATTCCACTGCAGTATTTTTGAACGATTAATTTTTAATGGATTTATTAGAGAGATGACAAATTTTAAAAGCCACTAGTGGACATCGATATTATAGAATTCAATATTTTAAACCAGTGGTTTTAAGGACTTTTGGAAAGTATTAGAGTTCCTATAAAATAATCAATATTGTGAGCAATATTTTTTTTTTAGTTTGGGCGAGAGGATTTGACGTAATCTTTTTATTTAGTATTGTTTTATCTTGGAAATTTTAAGTATTTGACCTTATTGTTTGTATATTACTGGTTATTGCAGAAAAATATATTTTTAACCCATTAAGAAATTGTAATTTTCAGATTGTAATTTTTAATTTATATTTTTTTTGTGTAAGTTAAGAGTTTGTACACACTCGTAATATTACCAGTATGTTGATAATAAAGCAATATTATTAAAAAATATATATTGTTTTATATATTTTTAATTTTCGCGGTAAACAGATCTGCAAAGATTACCAAACAGTAGATAGTAGAATAAGTTTTAACTTTTTATTTGTTTGTTTTTTATTAGTTTTAAATGTTTGTATATAAGTATAAAGATCTGAATAAAATTATATATTATAATTCAGAACTACAACTACAAACAACAGAAGCATCCAAAAACACCGGTTCCCAATACAATAATGAATCACCAAAATCCAAACTCAATTAAATTACTAGTTTGTAGCTATTGTATATTATGAATTTAGATGTGTAAAAGCAGTAAACTATTACACATATAAAGATTACACTTAAAATTCTAAGTTAAAATAAATAAAAACTAGTTTAAGAACTTAATGTGTGTTAAGTTACTTTAATGTATTTAAGACACACCTCTTCTTCTATATCCGACTGGTTTTTGCCTAATTAAGTCGTAATATAACACTGAACAGTGGTTTTGTGTTGGATTTCGTACAAGATGTAGACAGCGGGCGGATGTCAAGGGGTCATGGAGTATTTATAACTCATGGCTAATGATACTTGTATACGTGGGTTGATTATTTTATTCTTGTCGCACTAGCTTGTATATTTTTGAATTCAAGTAAGTAATATATCCAAAACCAAAATAAATGTAGGAAATCAATACAATTCTACTAGCAAACTCGGCGAACTCCGTTTTGCCACAAAATTGACATTTCCCCTGAATTTTGTAAAGCTCACAGAACCCGAAACCTTTCCAACGAATGCAAAACCGTGGAAATCGGTTCGTGCGTTTTGAAGCTATATCGTCTTAGAAAGGAAAACCCAACGTATTTTTATATTATAGATTTTCGCGGAGTTCTATCGTCAAGCACCTAACAGTGTTCCGGCAGCCTCCTTGAGAGCTAATTATTCTGGACTAGGCATACTACACCTTAGGCCAGAATGTTACTCGTATGGTTACGCGCCTGGACTACATGGCAAAAAAAAATATCTTGAAGTTAAAAAAAGTTATACGTGTATATAGGATAAGTTTCAATCCCTTTATATTACACGCAAGGTTTGTATAAACAATAATGAACATTGCCATTGTTGGTTTGAAAACGTTAACAAACATATATTGCAAACAGGTCGTTTTATATCCAGCCCATAAGATGGCTTTTGTTCATATACAATTTTCTCTTCATAAAACACTGTATCTTTCGAATTTCAGATTTCGCGAACGGATAACTTTTATCTACCGCTAATGTCTACAAGTTTACTAGATTTAGCATAATATATTGCAAATAGGTCGTTTTATATCCAGCCCTAAAGATGGCTTTTATTTACATACAATTTTCTCTTCATAAAACACAGTATCTTTCGAATTTCAAATTTCGCGAACGGGTAACTTTTATATCAGCCTACCGCTAATGTCTACAAGTAGTATATTCGGTTTAGAAGCAGTATATAGTACAGAGACCGTACATCGTATTTGCTCCAGTAATTATTGGTCACCAACAGCTGGTAGCGACAGTAGACGCGTCCGGAAACGGCCTCCCGACCGGATATTGGACAGTAAACTGCCTCTGTGTATCAGCTTGAATGTTCAGCGGTGCTTGATATAGCTTTACTACTTGATGGATATCTAATAAAAGTGGTTATGGCCGTTGGTCACTTTTTTGATGACGGTCATTAAACGAGTGTTTCATTTTAATACGTTTTTGTTATGTTCTATTTTCAATTTTGTATATTTATGTTTTTCGCCGTACGGTATTAGTTATCATACTTACAGTGAAACACAAAACGATTTTATTAAAAGATCATGTCATGACAATAGTACAGAGTGTTTTTTTTTTACCTACACATAAACCTATATATAAACTAACAAAAACTATTAATTACTTCGAAATTCTCTCGCTCCTCATTGGTAAGGAGAGGTAGGGATTCCGCCTTGAGGTAACCCTCTTTGCGGAGGCTAGGCTCCAGGGCACATTGACCTTGAAGAATGTGCTACGCCCTGAAACTGTGCTCACCAGAGCGCCCGCTTAGCGGCCTTCTCCAAGACTCAACCAGGGGTGACAGGACAAAACCTACAAAGACTAAACTAGACTCGCACGATGACCCAAACTGGATCTTGACCTGCAAGACACCTCATCTCTCGGTCCTGTTTCGTCTCCAGACACGGTGGAGTCGGAGCTAGTCTTGCTTTACATCAGGCAAGCTGTAGTCAAACGCAAGCCTACCAAGGTTTAAAAAAACCCTACTCTATCATTCTTTCTTAATACTTACCAAAAAAAAAAAATATTTAGATACTGATTGTTCTTAATAAACATCAAAATTGCAAAGTTGGTTCATAATTAATTTCAGGGCAGAATTAAAATTAAAAATTCAACGTTTTAAAATGTTTGCAAAGTGGCCACAGAACGAGAGTGTCGGTAGCAAAGCCACACAGTGGTGCGAATAATTCAAAAGGCTGGACCTAAAATAAACATAAAATCAGTACTATTTTGCGCCTCGGGGCCGCCGGAAATGCGGACAGCAGTCCGCTGTGACATGGCCGGGAAACCAGAAATATCTGGATCGTACTCGTGATTATTCTGATTTCATACAATATATATGTACATGCACACGAATACTAAACGTTGACTGAAATCAGAATAATTACAAAATGTACAATCGAGAACTTTGACCTAATTTTAAATAAAAGGAAAATATGGATATAAATAAGTATGATTTGCTAGTAAGCATATTTGTTTCAGACTAAACATGCCTATTCTTAACTTATCTAAAGTGAAAAAGAATATTTGAGAAACAAAAGATCATATATTAACCAATAATATTTATGCTGAGTCATCGGTATATGAGAACATTATTCCATTAAGTTAAGTTTTATTTAAACTGAAAAACATGTTTAGAAATAAATTGAATTATTCCCTGTACGTAATCACCTCAACTCAAAATTCACTGAAACAGTTAAGTTTACAAAACATTCCTTTCACGTAAACAAGTCAGCTCAAAATATACAACTGCTGCGCAATATCAAGCGAAACTCACCATTTTCACCTAACAAACGCCTGTCTAAGCTGTTCTCTCGGTAGATTTATGCACTAATTTCTCGGTACCTAACGGACACGGTTTTGTCAGATCCGCTACCGACTTTGGCACAGTAGCCAGTGGGCGACTGCGGTTGCGGCACGCCGGAAAATACAACAAACGATAATGGATCTAAACAACCTTGAAATACGATCCAAATTAAATTGGACAAATTCTTTTCCTGTTCAGAGATAGAATTCGTAGATCCTATTTAACTTTTCGTAATTAAAAATGCAAACAATGATGCAAACTCCCCCACACAATAAATAAGTAGCCGTTTATCTCTGGAAAAAAAAACATCTGAATTATAAGACGCCTAAGACCATTAAAAAAAGTTACAAGTGTCGTTTGAAACGCCTACAAAGTTTGTCGCTTAAAAAATTTTATGCCTCCCATGGTTACAATACAAGCGCTCGCGTTCAAACTATGCCCAGGGGTCGGGCTTGGACCATTATAGGTATAATGTCGTAAATAACCTCGTTTGCTTTGTATCTGAGAAAAAGACAGGACAAAAAGGTAAGCATTTTTGGCCATAAGTTACCTAACGTATTTTGCGTAAGCGCTTCTAAAATTTGAATAGGTAAAGATATAACTTTAACATTTTTAATACTAGGACACATTTCACACATGGCTGGTTAGCCCCATACTAAACTATTTCTAGCTCGTATCATGGTTAAATACATACTTTATATAGATACATAATATTTAACACCCAGACTGACAGCCAAAAAATTTAGTTTAGCACAAAGATGTTAGCCGTGCCGGGAATCGAACCCGGAACCTTCTCACTGGCAGTCCAGCATGGTAACCATGACGCCAACGAGGTCGTATTAGACGTTTGTATATTTTAGTAAAAACACGAATAACTTAGCAAAAGTTTTCATCATAAAACGTCGGCAATATACCGAAGGCAAGAAATAACAGAACCGCGGGTAAACATTATCTACCCGCATATTGGAAACTTGGGTTTCAATATTAAAACTCCAGTAACAATGTACAAGTTATTTAACGTATTCTTTATTAAAGATCCCGCACTATGAGGCCCAAGACGTTGAATTCTTTATCAAGTGCCCAACCGTTATCCCGAAGTTTTGAATATTTGAAACTTCCCACACAATCTTACCCCCATTTTATTAATATTTTCCGATGCAAGGGATCAGAGGGTATTAGGGTATGTAAATAAGCTTCGGGTGCGCTTCCGCTTTTCGTTATTTTAATAAACGTTACAAAGAGACTTGAAAAATAAACATACGGTAGTACTAACTAAATCAGTTATCACCAAGTCTTGTCGGCTTTAGCCAGTTAGGACACCATATTTCGAAAAACAGTTTCTAAAGGGCTTTTTTAGCACTTTTTTTTAAGCACCTGGTTTCCTATTTAGATTTTTTATCCTTCAAAGTAACTGGTATCCTCACAAGTACAGCTTGATTTCAGTCATCTAGGAACCTAACAACCGAGTTAAATCCAATTATAAATACTTTATCTTTCACTAGCATCACCTCCCGGCTTCGCACGGTCCCTAAAATAGTCTAAATTGCAAATAGAAACAAACTTTAGCCTATATTGCTTGGGGATAATATAGCTTCCCACCAGTGAAATAATTTTTCAAATCAGTCCATTAGTTTCGGAGACTATTTGCGCCAAACAAACAAACAATCTAGCTTTTCCGCTTTATAATATCGCTATAGATTACACTAGAATTTGTTCTAGACTACATCTAAATTCTAAATCAATTTAATTCAATTCTCGTTTCACTATCCACTCCAAATCGACTACCTATTACAATCAAGTTTAGTTTCTCAGTAAACACAATTATTCTCAACAAAACGTAAACGTATTCTGTCACAAGGAGGCTCTTATTTAAAGCTTTCATTCGTTCAGGTGTTTACTTAAATTAAGACTTAGATATCGAACCCACTTCATCAGGTTATCGGCTATTTTATTATAATTAAACTTCAGTGCTTAATTTTGCGTTTTCTATTTTGTTAGAGGTATAAAATAGTATATAGTAATGCACGCTTAAATTGCAAAATCACTAACACTTATTATGAAAGGTTAAATCGGACGTGAATTTATTTATATATGCTTCTTCTTCATATGAGCTAAGTGGCCAAGCTATAGTGTTGTGAGTTTTTAAGCCGCCCAAAAGCCTCTGACCTACAATTTAACGTGTCATCCGAGCGTCCAGTTGAAAATGACACGTTTTAAAAGACAGACTTGTGATATGGTCACCCATCCAAACAATGTGCGCATCGTATGATCTTAGTAAATATTAGCAAATCATAGTAGCATCGGAACGTTTCGATTTCCAGATAACGTTTAACATTGAAAAAATAGAATAAAGCTTGTAATATCTATCTTGCACCTTGCTTTATCCCGCTGCCACTTTGATGAAGATCCCTTGAAATTAATCCGAAAATATTGAGATGACCTTTCAACGAAATGAATTGGTTTTCGGAAGGCGCCTATCGCTGGAACTATTTGTTCCACTCCGTCGCAGTAGGGCACTGGCACTTTCTATCAAAATTATCATAATCTATAAATAAGGGACCTTGTTTTGACACAAAAAAGATAAGGGTGGATACTCTACTCACTAGACAAATAATGTATTTACTTTACTAACAAAGCACAACATTAAATACAATAAACATTTTTAGTCTAAGTATAAAAAGCAACAAACGAACAATTGTCACAATTGAAACAAGATAATTATGTAATTCAACCGAATCATTAAATTTAATGGACACAATAAACACTTACTTAACTATTATCAGTAATAGTTCGAATCATCTGTTCCACATAAATACTAATTACCACGCAATTATAATAATGAACAAAATAAACAATCAGAACGCATGGTCACTCTACTGAACTGCACCTGTCGATTTTTGGGTGCCTTGTTAAGGTGCCGCTGCCACTAAAACTATACCACATAAACAGGTGCCAAATCTAAACCCAGTGGGGGTCCCGAATACCTGTCGTGTCACCCATAACCTTAATTGATAGGAATCGTTAACCTTTAAACGCGGCCCTTCGTTTCCTTCATAAATACTTTTCGATTTTTATCTATAGTTTTTTCGACGTTATTTTATACGAGGTTTTATTTTTCGGGGGCTCTTCGATCGTTATTTTGTAATAAACAGTTCTTTGTCACATGATAGTTTTGAGATTGGTCTGAGATGGTTTGCTGTCCTTTGGCGCCATTTTTACAAGTTTAGTTATGGATCATCGACATCATTGTTCTTACTTTTAGTCACGGTGATTAGTTTAAGAATCATTCTTCTTTATGTTCTTTATGTTCATTCATAAATACATATAATAATTTTAATGATTACGGTAAATTTGTGCGCTATTGATCATTTTATTTTTCTTATGGCAGTAGTATATTTTATTTTTTTCCTTGACCAGCTAAGCACCTACAATAACAAAAACAAAAATATCGGAACACAAAAATAATGAGCTCCAATTTAAATTACTCCGAACGCCATAATTCAGACACACGTGATCATGAATTACATTAATCGGCCCGAGATATTGATCAGCACTGAACATTAAATCAACTTAATTTAAAGTTTTCGGCTCTAAAATATCCAAGGCGTAATCAATATCTTCGGGCCCAAAATGCCGGTGACATAAATTCTATGGGACGGACATTAGTAAGTTTGTCATCAGAAACCTTATCAAGGGATCGGATTCTGTCGGGACTTCCTCAATTTTTTGAGACAAAATATCTTGACAGGATCTTGAAATTACGGTGCCGGCTTTTGGGTACGAGTAAATACGAATAACGGATGTTTGGCATCCAACACATTTACAAACGAAGCAAAATATAAGACAAAATAGCAATCTTGTAAATTGTCTTATAACGTAGTTAATATTAGACAGACCTTATAAAAAGCTACCTTATTTATATTCTATCAAAACTAAAAGACTTGAGTGACGAGAGTTTTCAAAGGCACCGTATCTCATGTCCAACCAACAGAAATGCACAGATATAAATGCTATATTGAGGTCACTTATTCTTAACCTAACATTATACATTGACCATTTATTTTAAATTTTTGTTATCAGGTCGAATCAGCTTTAGACAGATAACCATGAGGTTACAGCGCTTTAGCGCGTTACGAAAAATTAATTCTAATTGTCAAGTATTTATTAAGATACTAGCTGACCCGGCAAACGTTGTTTTGCCTTATTAATTATTTTTATTCTAGTTTCTAGACAAATTCTAGTATAATTAAAATGTTACTTACTTATTATAAGTGTGTATGGTATATGCGTGAAATGGGTATGGAGCGCCATGAACAAACGTTAAGGGAATATAAAAGTAACAAACGCCAAAAAATATTATGTTCAATCATATCTATTTAATAGTGTTTATTTTAACAAACATTAATTTGTTCTTCTTAGATGGCACCGACGCCAAGAATACAGGAGAAATACAAATTGAAAATAGAATGTTTATAAGTTAATCAAATAAAGTCTTCGATGGTACTTATGTGTAGGCATAAAATTATTTTTCACTTTTTAGATACAGTTAGAATTTATAAATGTAGGTATGATTTTGAAGTCTGTTATTTGTATAATACAATTTCATTGTAAAATGAAATAATCTAGCGATTCTATTCGAGCCGTTACCAAACAAATTACATAATATTTGTAGTGTCGTAAGCTATGACCCAAAAGTCCTAGGACCAATCGCGAGCGAAGCGAGCTGGATGCGAGCGCAGCGAGCAATGCGCGAGCGAAGCGAGCGCGAAAATTTTTAGCACATTTGTTCGAGCCGTTTGAGCATAAAGAAGTCCAAAACAGAACAAATTACATAATATTTGTAGTGCCGCAAGCTATGACCCAAAACGTCCTACGACCAATCGCGAGCGAAGCGAGCCGGATGCGAGCGCAGCGAGCTATGCGCGAGCGAAGCGAGCGCGAAAATTTTTAGCATATTTGTTCGAGCCGCTTGAGCATAATGAAGTCCAAAGCAGAACAAATCACATAATTTTTGTAGTGTCGTAAGCCATGACCCAAAAGTCCTAGGACCAATCGCTAGCGAAGCAAGCCGGATGCGAGCGCAGGGAGCTATGCGCGAGCGAAGCGAGCGCGAAAATTTTTAGCATATTTGTTCGAGCCGTTTGAGCATAAAGAAGTCCAAAGCAGAACAAATTACATAATATTTGTAGTGTCATCATCATATTTGTTGAAAATTTTATGCTCATACGTTCGGGGTCTAGTTTATTAGTACATCAAATTTTATAGCTTCTTCTACGTAAGAACTAAGTGATCAAGTTATGTTGTCGAGAGTTTTTCAAGCCCCTGCCTTAGTTTAACGACTGTTTGTGCTAAGAGGACCTACAATTTAACGTATATAATCCGATCCACAGTAGCGCACAGATGAAAATACATTTTTTTACAACAGTCATGTGCAGGAGAGGTTATGCAATAAAGCGACTTACACGCGGGTGGAGCCGCGGTTAAGTTAATAAGAGAGTTACATTGATATAGCAAAATGATAATTGTTAACAATACTACTATATACGATACATAAACAATAACAAAGGTCGAAATTTGTGTAAACAGTGAGAGAAGTCTGTGAAGAAGAATTTTGTGAGTAAAACAGGAGACCGACTTCGGTCTATGGCATAGTGTGGCATTTCACTCACCAGTAAAGGCGCGGCCTAAATTTTAAGTATTTAAGATTGGTAATAATCATAATTATAAATATATCAGGTTAAATTTTGTTAGTTATTTACTTCAAAATAAAAAAGGATTTTTGCTTGAAGTACAGTTAGATATTATTTGATCAGTAATCAAGCGAGATGAAAAATGAATAAAATACTAAAATGGCCATAAAAATAGGGAATGATGATAAAAAAGTAAAAAATTAGGGTTGTATGTCTTTTTTAATGCCACTTAATACAAAAATAAAATTAAAAAAAAAATGTTTAAGGGTGATCAACCCTTATCACTAAATAGATAGTAGCCGATTCCCTGACCTACTGAATACGTATATAAAATTTGGTAAAGATCAGTCAAACCGTTTCGGAGGAGTGCGGTAACAAACACTGTGACACGGAAATTTACTAAAATGGCCATAAAAAATAGGGGTTGATGATAAAAACGTAAAAATTTAAGGTTGTATGTATTTTTGAATGCCACTTAATACAAAAATAAAATAAAAAAAATTCGTCGAAAAATGAAAAAAAATATTTAAGGGTGATCAACCCTTATCACTTAGGGATATAAAAAATAGATAGTAGCCGATTCTCAGACCTACTGAATACGTATATTAAATTTGGTAAAGATCAGTCAATCTGTTTCGGAGGTGTACGGCAACAAACACTGTGACACAGAAATTTTCCAAAATGGCCATAAAAAAATAGGGGTTGATGATAAAAAAGTAAAAATTTAGGGTTGTATGTATTTTTAATGCTACTTTATATAAAATTCAAATAAAAAAAATTCGTCGAAAAAATAAAAAAATATATTTAAGGGTGAACAACCCTTATCACTTAGGGGTAAAAACGTTTCACGTTGGCTTATTCTCATACCTACTGAATATGCATATGAAATTTGGTAATGATCAGTCAAGCCGTTTCGGAGGAGTTCGGTAACAAACACTGTGACACGGAAATTTTATATATAAGATATAACACAAAACTGTTATTAATCATATCACATTCAAAAATACCAATATGCTACCAAATAGATTAATATACTCTTCCTTACAAACCCCGGGATACTGAAAAAATATTATGGAACATCGCGCTTACGCAAGCGTGCTAATACATGAATTATGCAAAATAATCAAACCATATTTGAATAGGATATGAGATAGTGTTTGGTTCGCTTCTTGGAACAATACTAATCAAACAGACCCGCATATTCATGAAGAGCATACATAGTGAGGGCCTGTGGCAGAAATTGGTGGTGATTCTGGCGTACACACGACTAAACTAAATTGAAAGTAGCTCTGTCTTCTTTTATTATGAGTGATTAGAAAGGGACGGTACGTTTGGTGCCATAGAAAAATCAATCAAAAACACTTAAAAAATGGAAAATGTGAGCAGTTTTAGAACGTACTCATTATCTCAGCTCTAAAACTACCTACATTTTCCACATTTGACATGATTTTAGTTGTTTTGTCTATGGTTCAGATCGTGCCGTCTCTTTCTGGTCGCTAATGATGAGTAGAGGCGGGACCACTTAAAATTTAGTTAAGTCGTTCGTACATCAGAATTAACAGCATTGGCTTAGAAGTACTAAGTCTGATAAAATAACACAAGCTTCAGCGAACTTGGTTGAAATCAGCATTCGACATTAAAAAGTAATTTTCTTTATATTTTATGGGAAAATTTATAGAATAGAAAATAATAACAGTATCTAATGAATCAAAAGAAAAAGGAAAAACAATCTTACATGAAAAAACTCTTAATACATACTAATATGTATCGGAACTAAAAATATATATCTATGGTATGTATTTTGTATTCAACTTCTGTTCTATAAATTTTAAGTTATAAAGAGGCTAAAAACTTTGACCTTCATCTTACAAACTTTCATAAAATATAATCGTAAGTTACTAAACTACCTTCGTGAAAATCCCAGGGAAATTAAGTATAAATTATGAAAAAATATTACATTAGCTGAGAAACTAAAAAGAGGAAATATCGACTTCTATCTTTTCTTAAATTTTACAAATTTCTATAAAATAAAGGCACATCGCTTAGTTAACTTAACACTAAATTTAGTACACTATTTTGTGAATATAATTATTTATTAATAATTTATTATTAGGGTAATATTTTTTTCCAGTGACCTACTCAGTGACTGAGAAAAAAAAAACAGTACCCATACACCAGTGGTCCCAGTTTCTGTTACCTTCGCTAAATGGACTGAACAGGTGCATTTAAACTTTTTATAAAGTCTACTCGATCGTAAATCGCCTTAAGTAACAAGGGTGAGCTTTAAGTTTTAGAGTACAATAAATAAAGAATGAACTCCCCAAACTTTTATAAAACAGATATTTCGTAAAAACGTCGTATTTTAAAAGTTACTTAGGTCTAATCGACTCTCAATTAGACGAGCTACGAAGTTTATTAATACTTGTCCAGTTTATTGTGAGTGTTAGTAATATCAAAGTCTTAAAAGAATGCCGAGAAACCTTAAATGATTGATTAACTTTTTCCTTTTATATTTTTTTTTTCGACAGAGTGATGACATGACAACTGAGTCAAACCTGCTGCCGCCTTACATGAAGCAGCTCGTGGCCAATGAACTTAAGTTTTTGGTGAAGAAAAGCATCGTGAGGAATCATAGCATGGGGTCAGAGTATTTTCTATCGCTCGCCTGACTAGCAACTACCGTCAAGTCGAAACATCTGTCGCCAAGCTCATAACAGCGTGTTCCGGCAGCTTGCTTGAAAGCCAGTCAGCCAGTCCAGACTGACCTAGGCATCACTAACTCGTGTGGTTACGCGCCTTACTGGTCAAGTTATTATATTATGTAAAAAAAAATAAAAAAAACATAAATCACAATACAATAAACACATAATTTTAGTAAAAACATTATAACATTAATATAACGCTTAATTTAATACAGTTAAATATAAACTGTATATGACAGTGCCTCCATATTTATAGCAAGAACGGCAAAACTTGAAAATTCTTTGCTTGAATCACAATTACCACTAAACTGATATGTCACTGTATTCAAGATGAGTCGCTCAATCTAATATTGCAACACACCACCGTCATCTCGTAAGTTCCATTCCAGATTTTATAAGGAAGCAAAATCCTTCAAGTACGTACACATTGAACCGTGTAAAATATGAAATAATTATCTGTAACTGCTTACGATCTGTATCGTTAATTATCTTTAAAGCTTGCTGTAAGTGTCAGAGTAATACCAGCCATGTTCCAGTGACTAGCTGCAACAATAGGCTACGCTGTACAGAAAACTTTTGAAGATGTATTCAGGGTGGGGCGCACTAAAATATGTAGGGTACTCTGTTCTAAAGTTAACTACCACATGTAACGTAATTAGCCCGTGTTAACGTTTTTTAAATTATATATTAAAGAAATGCGTACTTACTGAAAAATAAGGAAAGTGATTCTTAATAAAAAAAAATTAAAGAAACTCTCAATATATATGAGAAGAACACAAATAAGACCAGGAGCTTGATTGAGCATTTGACATAAGGAGTTCATACCTTAAAAATTTCATTTTAATAAAATAGTCAATAATTATAAAAAAAAACCACCCCTGCTCGCACGAGACTTAGTAATTACAAGGAAACGTGACCAAAAAGCTAATAAATGCGCGTATGCTTGAGTCAAATAGTATTTTCTTCAATATCATCTCACTAATACAAGCGTGTTTTTGAATTTTTTTGTAAATTTTGTATAGTTGTAGCTTATGGTACCCACGATAGAAGTTAATATGCATACAATTTAAAATAAAAACAGCTTAGGCGATGAATTAACGTTTAACTCGTGTAAAGTTAGTACTAATAATATTTTGCAGCCCCCATCCTCTCAATCCGCCTCTGTTATGCCCCCAGCATTGTCGGCAGTACTTTAATGTCGTGTTGTCCATGTAGATGTCTAGATAAGGCCAGGGACACGCTACGCACGGTAGCCGGAGGCTCCAGCATTAAGGCTCAGCCTTATCTCTGATAGTGCCGATAAGAAAATCGATGTAAAAGGGTGTACAGTGACTCATATTTTTAAAATACCACAAAAGTATTTTATCGTGTTAAGTATCTTTATCGGCAGTAAACTCGTATTTATATGGCGTAGAAGGTTAGCGTGGTATGGACATGTGATGCGTAGAGGGGAGATGCATGTCACTAGATGTATGGAAATGGTAGTGCAAGGAAGAAGAGCAAGAGGCCGCCTGAAAAAGACATGGATGGAGTGTGTGAATGAAGACATGAGAGAGAAAGGATTGAGTGTGGAGATGACGTCTGATAGAGGAGAGTGGAAAAAGAAGATTTGCTGTGCCGACCCCACCTAAATGGGATAAGGTGATGATGACGAAGACTCGTATTTATATGGCCAGAAAAGATATAAAAAAAAATATAATACTACAATTGTTTATTTACTTATCTAGCGTTGCGAATACTAACATTAGCTTATAGCTAACTAATTACTTGACCCTGTACATAGAGTGTAGCTACACGTAATTTAATCTATGTATTAGTATTAGTAGACATATTCATCAAATTATTTATTTACTTATATCTAGTTTAAACACTAAAATATTATATTTCAATTAATATTTGTTTAAAAATAAATGTTAAACTGTACAAAGTATGGCCTATAAAATTACGTTTGCCACAAACGATAACGCATGCGTAGAATGTTTTTTTTTATAGTTTCATCAACATCCTAACTCTAAGGCACAGATAAACGTGTATAACAGGTATAAAAGCAAAAATAAGCCATAATAACCTACAAAACCCAAGACATGGTTTTAACTAAGATTAGCTAAAATGTTTTTGTTAAAATACAATAGAATTTTAACTCTATTGAATTAATTATTTTTAAAAACACCATAGACCATAAAACAACAGTCATAATATGCTTCATACAACTTACATTCAATTTGAAGCCGAGCGAATCCAGATTACTTTATAGACCTCATTGATTTTAATGAAACATAAAATAATCATCAGCATGAGAACTCATTACATTGGTACATAACAGACCATATAATGTGTACCTATATGATAATATATACCATGTGTAATTCCCCGGCACTCTGTCAAATCAAAACTACACATTCTACTTCAATCATAAGACAAGAAACAATCGTCTACCTTTTATTGTGATAAAGTTCCAAATACCAAAGATATGAATATGTTAGAATGTAACTCCACGTATGGCTCTTGCTAACAGTTCGTAATAGATTTCAGTCTGACATTGATGGGTAGATAAGATCTCAGTGCCCGATTCATTAAGCGTAATGATATGGTTCGTTAATCTAGGACAATCGACAATTCTACTTGTGTTACCATATCTATGGTTTGGTACTTTGACATGGTCAATGTCGTATGCGAGAAAGTAGATCTATTTAATAAGATTGATTTTAATTAATGTAATTTGTTTAATCCGTATTAGTTACTAAATATATTTATTGATATGAGTGAAATCGTCTGTTTGTTGCAGTGCAGAAATCGTTAAGTTTTGTCAAAGTCTTAAAAAAAAGTCTTGACACCAAATCTCAGAAACTTAGTTTTTTGATAAGGTTTTATGAAAACACACCGTCGTATGTATTAAAAGATAGTAGGACATTGGCAATTACTAGTTTTTTTTTTAAAGATTAATGGGCGGGCTCACGTTTGACCGCAGCTTGCTTGATGTTAAGCTTTACTGTGGTCTAAGTTGTGGCACGCTTGCCTAGAAGGAACATATTTACTCTAGATTTGAAGACCCCCAAAATGTACTTCTACGGAAAAAGACTCAAAGAGTTACTTTTGTAATATCAACAAACTTTAGCAATAAATTGAAACCAATTGATTTGGCACTGAACTTGAAGATGTAGGAGGCATAACTGGTCCTTTATCACAACCATTAAATATTAACCTCTACAAATGGGTTTCGTCAAGTACTAACAAGAACGTCCATAGGTCTTGTCTAAATGGTTGTATTAAACGTGACTCACAGTTGATTGTTTGGTTCAACTTTTGTGTTCGGTATTGGGCCGTCAGAAATGACGAGTCATATTAATCTTTATGAAATAATCAATTAAGTGGTGGGGGAATCTGGATTAGATAGTATCGGTACCTTGTCGGCGTGTACCGTGAGACTAGTAACAAGATTATTTGCTGGCTGAATCATTTTGATACTTTTAGCTTAATTGTTTTACGTCGCAAATAAATTAATCATATTTTTTAAGTTCTAGCAGGCCCCTTTAAGCTGACATAGTTTTCTGTTCTCTGTGCTTCTAAAAAGTTGTAATTTGTTGTAATTTCCTGACTTTAATTGACATCGAAGTATGCGAAAGACATAAACTGTAAAAATCTCTTGTGTCTGAACTTATACTATAAGATTTGCAAATTAAAACAAAACTTGATCCAATCGCAGGATCGATTTTTAGTATAGAAGGCTTTTAATAAGTCACCTACGAAAATATAGAGCTAACTTTGTCAAACATGAGTGTAGGTGCTAAATTAGTTAAAGATTTTAAAATTGCTTTATTTTAGCAGAAAAAAAAAACAATTAAGGTAAACATATAAAAGTTAAGTAAAAGTTTTAAACCTTTTTCTTTTATGTCATAACATGCCCAAGCACATTAACAAAAAACCCTTGACTTAAATTAAAAGTATCAAAACAGTTCTATCCACATTTATTGAAATCCAATGCAGTATGTTTTGGTATCGACTGGTCAAGTATTCGAAGTATTGTCAGTGATTTAATTGAAACAGCGGGAGCCAGTCCGTAGTCCAACCATCCAAAAGAGGAAACAATGTTTTGTATAGAAAAAATGATCTGTTACGTTCTAATTGATTCTATATTAAAGTTTAAAGGTTCTCTATACAGAGTTATCACAATAGAGTCTGGGAAAGGAAAAATTGGCCAAGTGCTAGTTGGGCTCGCGCATGAAGGGTTCCGTACCATTTTTGTATGGGAGCCTCCCTTAAATATTTATTTTATTTCATTTATAAATAAGAATTAAAATGTCAGATTACAATATTATAATGTCAAATACAAATAACTTAAATCTAAATTTATAACCCACCCCTGATAGTTCCCGGTGCAAAGGTGTCCATCAGACTTGCATTTTAGTAATTTTTATTTCATTTTAGTAATTTTATTTGATAGCCAATATACTTTTGTGTGTTTTGTGAAAATCTTAAGTGTCTAGCACTTATCGTTATTAATATATAGCAAAAAATAATAAGATTTTTTTTTGTTTGGGACCCCCTTTAATATTTTTTTTATGTTTAGTATTTGTTGTTATAGCAGCACGGGTAATACATACCTATCTTGTAAAAGTTTCAGCTTTCTACCTATTACAGTTTCTGAAATACAGCTTGGAGACAGAAAGCGGAGGCTTAGTAATAGGGTCCCGTTTTAACCTTTTAGGTACAGAACCTTAAAGATGGGCATACAAATTATATTGGTAAAAAATATCACCAGGAAACTGTAAAAATGAGTAAATAGGTATCTTCTAGGTAAGAGTGCCACACCATAGACAACAGCAAAGCTTTACATCAGACAAACTGTAGTTGAAGTAAACTTGTAAGTAAATAAACTGTAGTAGTCCAATAATTATGACATAAGTTTTATGACAGGAGGGCCTAAGGTAAGCATTTCTAGTTTAGAATATCTGTTTCTTAAGCAAAAGGTGACAGTTTTCTTAACTTCAGGGTGGATGCTAGAAAAGCAATCACTAGAAAATGTCCTACCACCATGGTTTCCTCACGATGTTTTCCTTCAAAGAAAGCTTGAACACATTAGCGGAGACCGAACGCACGACCTTCAGGACGTAAGGCGACTACAAGCCCGACTGAGCTGTCATCGCTTCTAGGCTTAGCTATTTTCTGGCAACCCTGTATGTTTACAGGGTTGCCAGTTGTAGTGATTAATGCTATGCCGTAAACGGGATGCGTGTGATGAGCATAAAATATATGGCCGTAGAAGTCGACGAATGTGAATAGATAATTTTGTGCTTAGACGCCATAAGATGAATGAATAAGATAATGGCAATTATCTGGACAGGTTGTCCTATTATGAGAACAAGTTGAAATGCACTGAGTGAAAAATTGCTCATAAGAAGATTTACAAGCTCTAAAGTTTATGTTGAGAGTTAGAAAAAATAATATAAATATAAAAAAATAAATAAATATAATATTAAGTTAAATAATGAACGAAGAAACACACTATTACACAATAATTGTTCAGAACGTCAATGATGTATGTTCATGCAACTATACTTACATGTTAAATTTTTTTCAACATTGTGCTTTGAAGGTTCTAAGCAACTGAAAAAAAATAGGAGGTTCTCGATTCGTCCGTATTTTTTATCATCTTGTATTAACCGATTTTGAAAATACTTTTTTCATTAGAATTTGCTTCTTTTTGCATGGTCGCATATAAATTTCATCGAAATTCGTATTGTATTTGATTGATGCAGGTTTTTCTAATTCTTTAGTGTGCACTTTTTTGTACTTACCTATCTTTTTATTAGTTTTAAATGTATACAACTATTGACGGTGTTATTAATAGAGTACCTACAGAATTTACACCAATATTGTTCAAGTATGTATACATATTTGTATATCTATCTTCATCGAATTCCTCATTACTGTGGGTGACTTCTCCACAGGATTCAATCAAAGGTTTATATTGTTTATCCGTCCAAGGAAGAAACAAGTCCTCGGATTTCGTGGTCTTCAAACTTGTGGACTCAAATCAAACAAACAAACAAGGTTCTTTGCGGTATTTTCCTTCACATATGACATGTAAAAGAAGTTGTTGGTGTTGAGCCAGGCTCGAACCAGGGGCCGTCAGATTGAAATAGCAGACGTTTTTTCACCGAGCCACACTCACTTTTAACTGACAATCAGCTATTGAACTTTCTAGTACATACAATCCCAATGCAATTATGTCAAATCAAAGGTCGTTTGGACTAGAAAGTTAGATTAGTTAGTTAGACAGCTGATTTTCAGAACTTGTCAAAGCACTGCGTGCCAATCGAAACAGTTCAAACTGTTACTTGCAGTATGATATTGCTGAACTCAGAATGATCAACACTTTGATCAATGAGAATCGTTCAAAACTAATCGTAACATCTGAAACTTTGACTGAAGGGTTAATCTATGAAACTATTTATGATTGCTATTTGCATTGTATTAACACAAGCTATTGTTTCAAATTCTTAATAGCAGTCAATCTAGCAGTAAATACTTAGATCGCTCGTGTAAAAGTATAAATAAAAAAAAATGAGAATTCCGCATGGAATATTTTAAGATCGGCGGCCATCTTAGATTTATCTTAAATTTATCTAAGTGTATAAGTGTATTCTACTAGAGAATCCCTTTCATCGTTACTCGTATAAAGAAAATTGTGAAAAAAAATCATCTGCCATTTTATGGGGGCGGCAATTTTGGACCTATTTTCATCAAACATAGCTAGAACACTCCTGACTTACACACATTGCAAGCCATACTTAGAATGCCATAGACACACACACACACACACATGCAGGTCAAACTTATAACACTCCGTCGTTTTTCCGGCGGCCGTCAATACAAGTACGCTCAAATTACTTTCAATTCATTCTAGTGCAATAGGTGTACAAGTTTTGAATTGTCCCAACCAATCTAAGTATAATCTCTCTGATTGCCTAATTGCTATTCTACTCGTACTTAAGCTAAATGACGACCATAGACACAAGACTAGAGATATCAGGTTATTCCCAGTCGTCAACACTGGCTACCCCTGGCGACTATCTATTTACTTCTGAAAATTACTTAAGAAGGCTTAGTAAGGGAACTATGGTTTCTTTGAAACAAAGTCTGCTAACGTTTAAAACAATTTCGTGGTAATTATAGTGTCATAAAAAACAAGAGGAAATTGTTCCAAAACGTGGAACACGCTTGTTGATATACGTTTAATATCTATAGTATATTTGTGTAATTATAATCTATGAGATTTTTCTAGATCTAGCAGTCGCAGAACATGGAATCATTAGAAAGCCAATCTAAGAAATAATGTACCTAATGCTTACAAAGTTGCTGCACTGTGTACATTGCTACACACTGCTTTTGAACAGATTGTTCTGATTGTTTATAACAATTCCTACGAAACGTCTCATTGGCACACATAAGCAAAGTATGTCGATGGCTAAACGGTCACAAAAAAATCCTATCCTACTTTCATTTGATAAGTAACAGGAGTTTACAGTGTTACTAAATTATTGAGTCAAAGTTATAAACTTGCATTTATGTATGTGATTAACATACGTAAAATCAGTACTTCCCATGTAGATTGTGTACTGGAATCCGCTGCGATGATCATCACGTTCTGAGTTTACTGCCCTCCTGACAACTTTATTGTTCAGCCTCTAACCGCGGTCATTTGCTTTAAACTTTTAATTAGATCCCATGTTGCCTTGTTAAGGATATTGGACTGATTTTATGATGATACGCCATCGGGTAATTCTCGGTATTTTCTTTTATCTGATTAGTCAGACTACATTTTAATACCTTTTTTAATTTGAATAGAGATGCCGAAAGCTCTGATTATTTCCAATCTACATAATAGGATTAGTTATGTATTGTATTTAGGCTGAAGCTGAGTTGGAGATTCAAAATTGATTGGCTAAATCTTTTGAAATTGATGCTATTTTTATTTTTAAGTTCTTTTACTTAGATTTGCCGACACACTTTTTTTTCGCTTGCTGTGCTCGATGGTGGATCGCAATCGCTAATACTTCAGTCTAATTATTTTATTCACTTTCCTGGCTACTATAATAGACCTTTACGTTAGATGTTAATACATTTTATGTTTGACATGAGGAAGCATATGTGTCATTTCATATTTTTATTCTTTAAAAAAAAAACAGCTGATGTCACTTACAGTTACAGACCAATTAATATCTAAAGAGCCATAGTTAGTTCCGCGGTATAACAAAAGAACAGTCTCATAATAAAATGGTCCACTGAGAAAGTAAAAAGCCAAGAGAACAAATAAAACAATAAACAGGACAAACAGAAAACAAAGGAGAATACTATAAATCAGCTGTTGTGGAAGTGTCCCTTTATAAAAGTATGGAAGAGCAGACGGGTGATGTCGGTTGTTAACTCGAAATTTATTGTTCATCACGACCGAAGAGGTCTCATTCTCGTAAATTTTCGTGTAATACGAGTGGATTGATGCAAGAGTACTGATAAAGGTAATATTGATAGTAAGGACAGTAACGCTGCTATAGTTTTACTATTTTGGTAAAGATTAGTAACATATATTAAGTACGGTAAGGAGGCAATGTGGCTAACCTGATGGGCACGTTTGGGCAGGCGGCTTAATTTTGTATTTAAAATTTTTGTAATGTTATTTTAAAATTAAAATTTAAAATTTTTGTATTGTTATTTTGTTTTTAGTTTACAAAATTTTCGTTTTAACAATGCTTTGTAAATATTATTCTTAAACTATGTTTAAATTTATTTTTATCACCGCTTGTAAAATATTAAATAAATTATATAGTCTACCATTTAAGTATGGTTAATAATTGTTTTATCTATCTCGATTAAAACAAATAAATATTTTTTTTTGAGCAAATAATATGGACATATCATAAAACATTTCTTATTTCTTGTTATATTAGTTTTACATCCTACCAAAACCTGCGGCCCTTTTGCTAATCTTTTCCTGGCAGCCTTTGGATGGTTAGAAGTTGAAAGGAAGATAATAAGAGGAGATGTACTTAAGCAATATACGAGTAACTACAAAGTTTTTGATAACGTTCGAAATTTATCTTTTTTATGTGTTTTTTTTTCAAGGTATATTATATATTCAGCAAAAACAAAAATAAATCATATACAGCTTTATATACAGCTATATGTCATTGATGATTTTAGAAACCATCGAGTTGTTCTACTGCTTTCATTCAAAAATATGTTACAGCCGCACAGTGGAAATAATTGGAAGGCTTTATAGAGAAGTCTGAGGTAGCTTTAAGCACGACAAAACCGACTTCCGATGCCTAATACCTCCTTTGATATAAAGTCGAAAATTGTATGAGCTTTTAATTTAATTCTACGTAACTTCTTGCTTTGAATTGTTAAATCAGTTCTGGTGGTTAAACACGATCTAAAATAAATGCTTTGTATGAGAACTCGAAATTTTGTTCACTGCGTTAGAACAAAGTAGTCTAGCTAATTAATGGTAAATGTTCTGTCACGTTTCAGTTTTATGTGGAAAACAGAATTTCAAATTCAAATACTGTTTATTTCGACCCTTTTTTTAAGAGGCATGCAATACAAGCACATGAATTTTTGACGACCTCTTTAGCGTAAAGGTTACCAAGCTGGACTGCTAATCAGAAGATTCCGGGTTCGATTCCCGGCCCGGTTAACATCTTTGTGCTCCACTAAATTTGTTGGCTGTGGGTCTGGGTATAACTATAACATGTTGTAAAACAATTAACAATATCGCTCTGTAGTATTAAAACAAGTTTTTTAAATATCTATGGAGAAAATAAGATTGTTAGGTAAAACTCTTCCCTGACGGTAATAAAACTAATACTTAAACGTAACTCCTTTTTTAGCTCTTACCCTCAATTTCTTTATCATCTTACTTTTCTTCAAACGTTTCACATTCTACTATTGCTCAAAACGAAAACTGTTTAATGGCCACCTAATACTCGCAGCTAACCCAGAATAATAAGACGTAGAAAAGGTAAAATATCATCATTCCCTTTAGCGGAAGTTTTCAATGTTATTTTGCTATTCAAATTTTAATATATTTATTTACTAGATGCGCCCGCGGTCTTACCCACGCCAATCAGGGCTAAAAAGTAGCTTATATGTTAATCCGGGGTCAAAGCTATCTTTACATCAAATTTCATGAAATTCGGCTCAACCGTTTGAGCGTGAATAAGTTACAAACATACACACACACACACACACACACACACACACAAACTTTCGCATTTATTTAATTATTAGGAAGTAGATTACGATGTTTTGTACCAAGATTAGATATATTCATTGCCAGAGTAAGCAACGCGTTTCTTTATCGACTTACCAAGTTTTCTGTAATGTCTTAGTTATCATCATATATGATTTAATATTTTCTTTTTGACAAAAAAAAATGAACTATATATTTACTACAGTAGATAACAGTTATTTTCTCATTGACAGTACCAATAGAACTTAAATGCGTTATGGTACACATAAGTTGTAATTTGAGTTGAGCTGTTTTAATTTTTGTCAAGAAGAAAATAAACGGTTGGACGGATTGGTCACAAAGGTGACATTTTATTAAAATCTTGTATACAATTAAATAAGTGATTTAGAAAAAAAAATTGATGAAACAGAACCAGTGCGTTTCGACCCCAACTAAGTATTTAAGGGGATCAGAACACTGACAACAACATGCAGTGAACCAGGAATGTTTCCCGTAATAAAACCACGTTTACAGTCACAATACGCATCTCCTCTACCGTACGATCCGAAATGTAACTTGTTGTTTCACGGGCAACTAATTTATTGGGACTTTTACTGTTTCAATTTAACGACCTTTAATGCGTAGTACGAGGTTTTAAAAGTAAGAAAACATTATCATTGTTTAAGTAGTCAAAGGAAAATATTAATCACGTTATTTGTAGCATGTATTGTATATTAAAAGCTCTAAGGACGTGAGAAACAAATAAAAATATTTGTTTTCATATCTGCTTCAAGAAAGTTGTCGACTTGCTTTCTTTTTCCAGTTGACAGTTGCTATTTTGTGCTATTTCATATGATTGTAAGAAGTAGCGGAAGTAGAGGTCGGCCATAGAAGACGTGGGTGAATTGTGTGAAGGATATGAATGAGAAGGGAGTGAATGTAGAAATGACGGCTGATAGAGTGGCGTGGAAGCGAAAAACAGGCTGTGCCGACTCCACCTAGTGGGAAATGTTGCTAGCAGAAGAGTTGCTATTTCGTGATTAAGCGAGTATAAAGTTCTGGTCGAAGTTGGGGCATGTTTAGTCTGATATTGTTAAGTTGTCATTGCTTCTGGAAATACCTTTAGATTCTTAGTAACTTTTTTAAATTTTAAGGTGGAAGGAGGTTAGCTGAGTAAGTATTAGCAACACTATAGTATGTAGTATTTTGCTCAACTGTCATGCTATGATTTAATCACGATGCTTTGACTATACAAAAGAAGCCTTACGTAACTCCAACATATCCAAAAAACTTTGTTTCAGCACGACTCACAATTTAGCAAAATACTCACCCACTTTGCATGTTTTTTGTCGTGTGAAGGCAATAATTTCATTTCGTTTCAGAAATGGAAAATATTATACGTTCTATATCATCGCACATTTTGCGAGAGACAGTGTGAAAACATGTTGTAACGTATAGAAACGTGTCCCTGAGAAGCCACTTTGATATTTTCCGATAAAACGAAATGGCAATATGGCTTGTAATATTTAAATCAAACGTGTCACGACAGACGCCTCCCGTTATTGCTTTATTGAGCTGAATACGTGCTCAACTAACCAGCCAACAGTTAAATCTTACTTAAGTTGACTAACTGCAGTTGAAAATAAGTACCAATGATTATTAACATTCCTTGCTTTTTAAATCTAAACGCACGCACAGACTGAGACCTTTTTTAGAAATTGAACCTTATCAGCTCTACTTTAAGGCTCAAACTTGAGTGTTTGTTTTACGGGACTTGTGTGTTGAAACGTCTAACGGGTTCGATATACTGCCTCCTTTGAGGTGCGAAGAGCAAAAAAGGCGGAAACTGCTACGCGTTGTGATGAGCTCGACTTTATAAATATTTATTACCTAATTATTGCGGTCTGGTTTAACACCTCCAATGAGATATTTAGCTAAAGGCGCATATGCATCTCAAAGACAGGGCCAATTTGTATTTTTAATCCTTTCCAGCTTTTGACTTGTAAGAAGTTGTTAACGCTGTTATAAAGTTGTCCATTAAGTTTATCTTCGTTTAAGTTATACGATGTCTGTTTGCAGAGTCAAGTCTGCGTTAGCATAAGAATAATATTTATTATTCTGTTCGAGTGTTCGAAAGAAACAAAATTCGTTTATTCCTGCATATTACACTAACAATATAACAATCTTAAATAATATGGTAAATTGGGTATGTACTAGTGCTTGACCTACGTGCGAAATAACTAAAATAAGAAATTGTTGCGTAAACATGAAAAACACATGTACATTCTGATGAATGTACATTTATTGCTGTAAAAATTAGATAAGTACACAAAATAAATTAACTATGAAGGTAATTATAATAGTCTAACCAAAGGGTTAGTAATACAAATACAAATCATTTATTGACAACACCGAAGTTACAAGTCAAAACCAGAATCTTCGAGACCTAGAAGAAGAGGTCTAGACCAGAATATTTGAGTTAAACATATCCTAAATTAGGTACATAGTAACATAATCGATAGGTTGTGCGTAATATCTTTTTTTATATATAAATACATCTAAACGAATAAGGTTGATACTTCATTGGAGTATTTTGAGACTGAGCTTTGAAGTTTTCATATCGATCAATCTTAACTTAAGTTTCGACAAACAACTTTTTGCCTTTCAAAAACTTATGAGAAGAGTTCTTAGAGCTGAAAGTTGTGTATCTAACTTATTTTATTGAGAAATAATCTCTATTTATTTAAATAAATTTAGTCCGATCCATTTCAACACGATCGCTATGGAACTGGTTCCACATTCGATTCTTGGAGTAAATTATCGAAATGTGAAGTTTTATCAGTTGAAAACAGCAGTTTACACTTAAACAAGTGTCGAGACACTATCTGGACTTAGTTATGCATTTACTTAGCTTATTAAATAAAAGGCTTATCAATTACAACGTCGTAAGGTTTTTTAGAATAATGCGTACGCTACACCAAAACGCTATACAATTTATTTATGGCATAAGCATAAGCAGCCTACTAAACGTTTTTATTACTGGGACTCGGGACCTTCTCTCACTATATAGGAGAGAGTTATGGGCCATAATCCACCACGCTGACCCAGTGCAGGTTGGCGGATGACACACGTCTTCGGATATTGCAGTCCTCAAACATGTCGGTTTCCTCACGATGTTTACTTTACCGTAAAGCAAGTGCATATCCACACATAACTTGAAAAATAAGTAATTAGTGTAGGGCCATTATCGAACCAGGGGTCGTCTGATTGTAAAGCAGACGTTTTTACTACCGAGCCACAGACGCCTTTTTAGCCACACTCACATTATATAGCTTTAAATTAATATTAGCTTATTGAAGAAAAAAAATATATTTTTTATTCTGTATAGTTTGGTATTAAAATTTGCCTTCCTATGTTAACCTTTATTGTGTCGTCTACGGTCTACAAATCTTAAGTCTTAATTTGTCACAATAAATAATTTTCTTTCTTTATTTCTTACGAATTTATGTTATATTTCTACTAAAAAAAGAACTCAAAAATCTAAACTAATATTTATTCAAATAACGCAATGAAACTACTCAGTGCTCGTAACCGATATCAGAATGTAAATTAAATATCAATTTAAACTCATTTACATCAGCATCGAAATTGAATTTAGATGCATTAATTTAAATCAAACGAGAGATATCTTTGCTTCTTTAAACATTTATTCAAGGATAGCATTTTTATTCAAATAAAATGACTGGCGTTATTGGATAGGTACACAAATTTCACAAATATTTATTTTCAAGTCATTTCTGGAATATGGCCCATACCTTTCTTCTCATGAAACAAGGCTCCGAGTCCCAACAGTGGGAACGAATGGCATAAGCGGACCACTATACGTTCCCACTACTGGGACTCTGGGCCTCTTCTCGTGAGGAGAGGTAAATAAATAATCCACCACGCTGGGCAAAAGCGGGTTGGCAGATGACACACACTTTCGGATATTGCAGTCCTCAAACGTGTCCTCGAGATATTTTCATTCACCGTAAAGCGAGTGTAAATCCACTGAAAAGCTTGAGAAACAAGTCATTGGTATAGGGTCGGGACTAAACCTTTTTTATGATGAATGGGCTCACGTTAAACCGCAGCTTGCCTTATGTTAAGCTTAACACGTTCCATGCGAAACCAGGTCGAAAACACCTGGTCCATATCTCGCTTGTGGTGCGGCTACGAAAAGTATAGACTTCTCTGTCGTGCGAAGAGCGTAACTTCAGATTGGTTCGGTGTAGGAAAGAGATAAATACATATCTGAGATGGGCTATTAAAATAGAATCCAGTGGTGTGCCTATCTTAATACCGGATATTTTATACCTGGTACCGCAGTGAACAAATAAAATTTCATCACAGTGCGGGTGCGGGTTGAATACACCTGGTACCCTCGCTCACCTGGTACCGCACCCCGCGCTAGCTTCGCACGGTTAGTGTTGTGATCGTAATTGAGTGAGCGCATGCGTCGACAATGACTTCAACATCAGCGAAACGGTGTCGTAAAAGAATAAAACTCCACCACATTGAAGACAGTGATGATAATATTGAAGACAATGATGATAGTAATAAATCAAAGTATAGTTTACTATATGAGTACTATTTACAGTACTTAAAGACCGTAAATTATGAAAAATTAATTACTATTTATTGAATTTGCTAATAAATAGGTAGGTGATAATTACGAGTACACTTTCTTTAGATAATAATATGTACTTTAATAATTATTTGTGTTATTACATAATTTACGGTCTTTAAGTACTGTAAATAGTACTCGTATGTTAAGCTTTTTAGGTAACAGAGTCGTTGGATGCTACGAAAAGCTTCGAACAATTTTAACAAGTCGTCAAGCTTACAAAAAAGTTTAAAAAAAATAACAGAATGTAACGCATGCAAAAGAAACTTCTGTTTGGATTGTTTCAATGAAAAACATTAATGAATATTATTTTTTCTTTTATTTCTTCAATAAAACTTAAGCCCATCGATATCTGTTTTTCCCATCCCTAAAATATGCATAAACATCCTCTTGTTCAGTGCGGCACAGGGTACATAAAACCCTGTATTTTATTTAAGCTATAGATTCTAAACCAAAGAAGCTGTCCACGTACGCCGTCAGGATCTCTTAAATCAATTCATTAATACTAATACTCAAAGCAAAAAAATATGTTTTTTCTTTTCATGAAGCCAAAAAAAGGAATAAAGTTTTTTTTACGTTACAGGGTATTATAAGCCTTGTACCGCCGCAATGGTAGTTTTAGGTCCAGGTGTAATACGCCCGGTACCGCAGGAATAGAAAGAATAGAAAATTTTGTGCCGCTTGGAACGTGTTAATTGTGGTCTAAGATGTAACACGTTTGTCCAGAAGGAGCCTATTTATTCTGGATTCGAAGATCCCAAAATTGTAATCGAGCCTGGGGTCGTTTGATTGAAAAGCAGACGTTTTCCCACCGAGCGAGGCACGCTTATAACGCATAGTAGGTTGCCTATGCTCCACACTATGATATATGCATGCATATGCATATATTCCTGTTCATTGTCTAGAGTTTTAAACCATTTATCCACACCTTAGCCCCAGGCTCCGCTCAGAATCTTAAAGTCTGTCAGAGTAACAAATGTAAAGAACCATCAATCACGTGGGTAGGTAAATATAACGTTTGATTCTACAATCGTTTATTCAAACAAACGTTTTGTAAGCTTCACGTGGTAATTAACGTCACGACTTCAAACTTCATAATTCTTGTCTTTCTTGGCAGGTTTATTATGAATGCTCTGTGAAGGATCTGTGTTATTTTGGGGAACGTTTCCTATTTTTTTTTTTTTTTTACTCCGAATAGGTCAGCGCTTGACCACAACTCTCCTGATGGTAAGTGATATTGAGGTCTACGGTGGATCGCGCTTACCTAGAAGGAACCGGTTCACTCTCGCCTTGAAAATCACTAGATTGTAGTCATTGGAGAACAGGGAATTCGGCAAGGAATTCCAAAGTTTGGCGGTTCGGACAACAAAGGTGGAGGCAAAACGCTTTGTGCGTGCCTTGGGCACCTCAACCGTAAACCGATGCCGCCTTGGCGTTTCCCTGCTTGTTTTAGGTTTCCGTACCAACGAGACGCTAAAATAAGAAAACGCACCTTTAATTCAGTTAATATGTGCAGTTGAATAAGGGTTTTTCTATTTTATTACCAACGAGACCCTATTTCTACGATACCACTGTCCAATTACTGACTTTATCGCATGCACCTCGATAGTTATACAGTTTAAACATATTAAAGATGGTACATTTCTGTTTCCAATATCAACAACAAATAAAAAAGTTCGAATTACACTTAGCTGGTTATTTTATCAAAACCTGGAAACATAACCTAGAACATAAAGTTAGTTAAAAAAACTGACTCATAAAAGATTATTTTTAAAATTCAGTTTTATTGAATAAGTTAATTTTAAGATTACTAAATTTATTACACATTTAACAAAGTTACATATAAGAAATATTGCCATAACTTTTAATTCGTTAAGTATACATAAAATTAAACATTCTACTGGTATATACTCGTATATATAACACGATTGAGAAATTAATATTTCATTTAAAAAAAATATTTATATCAATGCTATAAAAACTGGAAAGATAATGTTGTACTCACGTAATAGTTTTACTATTCCAAAGAGTATAGAATTTCATTTAATGGTTTTAACGCCATTATGTTAAACAAGTTAATATATTGAATTACAACATAATAATCGTTAAGTATGAATTTATTTTAAATATTAATATGAAATGGCTAATAAATCAATATGGAATTAAATAGGTATAGCGATCATATTAAATTTATTTTTATATTTTTTCAAAAGCATTCCTCAATTTTATACTTTGTTGTAAAAATCCAGCGAACTAGAATAAATGGAAGAGTAATTCCATACAATTGTCGCTTAAAATTTGGATCCATCTACGCACACAATTATACTGCTCTCCCGACGAAAGACATGAACAAAAAGCTCGCACGCGATTGGTCGGTCGACGCCACGCGGGCGCGCAGGTAGGTATTTTGCCCCGCCCACCACGGTATTTAACGGTGAAATCATTTTATCGGCCAAGTTACAATTCTATTTATTCTAGTTCGCTGTAAAAATCATACAAATACCATTTTGGTTAGTTAATAGATCTGTTGTAATTCACTAAATTTATCTAAGCTTTTTTGAAAATAATCGTTGCAGTATTGTTTTAAACTAAAATAAAACTACACGAATCATGTAAAATGATACTGTGTTTTAAAAAACTCAAACTCAGATAATGTTAACAAACATTCCAATGAATTATTGAGATAATAAACCATGCCATTCATGAGGCAATAACTTTTTACACGACCTTAAACTTATCACCCAATTAACCTTATGCAATTGGACACTATAACAAAATCGTATAACTACTTATTATACCACGTACTCGTAAGCCTTGAAACCTTTCCGCAGAATTTAACAATGACAAAGTTCTATTATGACCATCTGATGTTAACAACAACAAAGCGTGTATCATCAAAATAATGATGCACAAAAATAATTTTCGTGTCCCTCTCTCTCTCATCGATTAATCAGGATGTTCTTTTTTATCTTTACTTCGGTCTAAAAGGCTTTTAATTTTAACAAGACAGCGAGGATACGGACGCGGATGTTGTTGATAAAAAATGTTTTGTAAAAAAATATCTGATTTTGTTCTGCGGAATAGTTAAACTGTGCTACCATTATTAATAGAATAGAATATTATTTTCATGGCAAAGTATGATTTCGGCCAGATCAGTTATTTATTAATGTTTCAAGCATAAGCACTATATGTTGCCACTGCGGAGACAAGGGCTATTCCTCACGAGGAGAGAGATATAGGCCATAATCTACCACGCTGGCCAAGTGCGGGTTGGCTGATGATACGTCTTCGGATATTTTGGTCCTCAAACATGCCGGTTTTCTCACGATGTTTTTCTTCATCGTAAAGCGAGTGCAAATTTACACATAACTTGACAAACAAGTCATTGGTGTATGGCTGTAACTATGGGGCCGTCTGATGGAAAAGCGGACGTTATTATTAAATTAAATTAAATTAAATACTAGGACACATTTCACACACGCCCCCATAATTATCCCCATACTGAACCATTTCTAGTTTTGTGTTATGGTAGTTAGCACAACTGATATACTACAAATACATTCACACATAAATATTTAATATAGATACTCGTACATATTTTACACCCAGACCCACAGCCACCAAATTCAGTTAAGCACAAATATGTTGGCCGGGCCGGCAATCGAACCTGGAACCTTCTGATTGGCAGTCCGGTATGGTAACCTTTACGCCAATGAGATCGTCAATTATTACCACCGAGCCACACTTTCATTATTATTAATGTTTTAACAAAATGTATGTTAGCTCGAAAGCACTAAAGTCCTATTGACCACTCCCAATCCATTAGGGTTTATAAAGAGTTTAGTCAATATTGATGAATGTTTGATGAGCCGCGCGTCAGGGCAGGCTGCAATTAAATTTGTCGACCAGCGATGAAATATTTCACTTTAGGTAAATGACACGTGCTTTAAATATTATAGTATCGGACAGTTTCTGAACTGGACTCTGAAAATAATAGTGATAATCTGTTGACATTAACGTGGCTATTTTCAACAGCTACAAATGCGAAGCCGCTAATGAAATAATACTTTTCATTACTCATACTCTGAAAGTAGGTCTGAAGTTGCCTGAGGAGCGGGATGAAAGTAATACATTGCATTCCTAGGGAGAATCGCTTTGCAACTGACTGAAATTGAAATAACTTAAAGCTAAGTATTGACTAAAGAATATTTATTTTTAAAATAATAGGTTATAGTTGTATTTTCAACAATTTCTTTAAAATAACTTAGATTTGGAAAAATATTTAGCATTTTTGCAATGATGATTAATTTATAATGGCTGAATAGTTGGCCGGCCACAGAAAAAAAAAGTATTACGAGTAAACATGGTGAGTGCGCGCGCGCGCGTTTGTTTGTGTGTGTGTGTGTGTGTGTATTCGTAATGAAAAACATTGTGTTTTTCATTACGAATACACACACACACACACACACGCTTACCTCGGGTTAAAGATTTATTTAGTCCCTCGAACTATTGGTTAACTATAAACCCCGTCTTGGGGCTAAATAAGTTATTACTGTCTCTTTTTACTCGTATTATTAGACTCCACCTTCATTGTGCGAACCGCCAAGGTTTGGAATTCTTCGCCAATTGCCCTGTTCCCCGATAACTATGATCTAGCGGTTTTCAATGCAAGAGTGAACCGGCTTCTTCTAGGCAAGCGCGCTCCACCTTAGATTACAATATCGCTTACCATCAAGTGAATTGCGATCAAGCGCAAGCCGCTTGAAATAAAATAAAAAACCAGTCAGTTTTGAAACGTAACTCGTATTATTAGCCTCCACCTTCATTGTGCGAACCGCCAAGGTGTGGAATTCTTTGCCAATTGCCCTGTTCCCCGATAACTATGATATAACGGTTTTCAATGCAAGAGTGAAGCGGCTTCTTCTAGGCAAGCGCGCTCCACCTTATATTACACCTTATATTGCTTACCATCAGGTGAATTGCGATCAAGCACAAGCCGTTTGAAATAAATAAAAAACCTGTCAGTTTTGAAACTTAACTCGTATTATTAGACTCCACCTTCATTGTGCGAAATGTCAAGGTGTGGAATTCTTTACCAGTTGCCCTGTTCCCCGATAACTATGATCTAGCGGTTTTCAATACAAGAGTGAATCGGTTTCTTCTGGGCAAGCGCGCTCCACATAAGATTATAATAAATATCGCTTACTATCAGGTGAATTGCGATCAAGCGCAAGCCGTTTGAAATAAAATAAAAAACTTGTCAGTTTTGAAACTTAACTCGTATTATTAGCTTCCACCTTCACTGTGCGAGCCTCTAAGGTGTGGAATTCTTTGCGAATTCCCCTGTTCCCCGAATAACTATGATCTAGCTGTTTTCAATGCAAGAGTGAACCGGCTTCTTCTGGGCAAGCGCACTCTACCTAAGATCACAATATCGCTTACCATCAAGTGAATTGCGATCAAGCACAAGCCGTTTGAAATAAAATAAAAAACATGTCAATTTGGGCTGAACCATTTTTCGTAAGACTTGAATCATTTTGAAACCAATTTACACAATTAGTAATACTAGGCACCTACACAGTAAACATAGCATTTAAAAAATTCCTACTGATAAACCTCGTTGGCATAATGGTTACCATGCCGGACTGCCAATCAGACGGATCCGGGTTTGATTTTCGGCACGGCATACATCTTTGTGCTGAACTAAATTGATTGGCTGTCGGTCTGGGTGCCAAATATGTATCTATATAAAATATTATTTTTGTATGTCAGTAGTATATCAGTTGTGTCAGCAACAAAAATACTAACTAGAAATGCTTCAGTATGGGGTTAACCAGCCGTGTGTGAAATGTGTCCTAATATTTATTTATTTAAGATATGGAAATACAAAATACAACAAGACATTTGAACAAGGTGTATAAACGAATTACATCAACGATTCAGCACTCCAGAAAGCATTGCCTCACTTCGTATCTGAAATTAACCTGCTACCACGAAATTCGTTTTGACTAATAACGCTATTAGTCTAGAGGCGTGCGTTCATAACGCTGTAGTATATTATTCCACGGGCAACTAATATTTCTTCCAGAGCTTAGGTAGCATTCTAACAGCGCAACTTGGGGAGTAAGTATTGAAGGAGGTTTCTGCGGAAATTCGTTGACATTTTATTCGGTGGGCGAGAAATCTGTGCTTTTCAAGATATAGATGGTTTACTTATTATAGTTAAGGCATTATGATTTTGTATCCGTGATAAATAACGGCCCATCCTTTAGAATCACAAAAGGAGTAAAACAAGGTGACCCCCTCTCCCCGAAACTTTTTACGGCAACGCTTGAGGAGGTATTCAGGAAACTTTCACCTGGATGGCAAGGCAAAGGCATTGACGTCGGCGAAAAGAAACTTACCAACCTTCGATTCGCCGATGATCTAGTCTTGTTTTCTTCCTCAGCAGCAGAACTTAGGGTAATGCTCGAAGATCTGAGCAATGCAAGCCTCGAGGTCGGTTTGAAGATAAATCGATCGAAGACCAAGCTCATGACAAATAGTATCAAACGACCGATACATGTTGGGGGTGAGGAGATTGCATACGTCAACGAGTATATATACCTCGGCCAAATAGTATCTTTCCAGGCGAGACAAGAACTTGAAATCGCCAGAAGAACTGAAAACGCCTGGAAGAGCTATTGGGCCATGAAGGACTACATGAAGGGCAACCTTCCACTCTGCCTTAAACGTAAACTCATGGACGCATGCATTCTCCCCATCCTCACATATGGTGCACAAACTTGGTCATTGACGAAAAATCAACGAACCGCCCTTGGGGTTTGCCAAAGGGCAATGGAGCGCAGTATCCTGGGTGTCAAATTGACAGACAGGATTCGGAACACCATTCTGCGCTCCAAAACAAAAATTACCGACGCAACCCAAAAGTCTGCACAGCTGAAATGGGATTGGGCGGGACATGTCTACCGAATGTCAGGTGACCGCTGGGCGAAGGTTTGTACTACTTGGGTACCGAACACGAAACGACCTCGGGGTCGACCCAGACAAAGGTGGCGTCATGATCTAGACGAATATGACACAAACTGGGCCACCAAAGCCGAAGACCGGGCTGTCTGGAAGGAGGGAAGAGAGGCCTTTGCCCAGCAGTGGGACACAACAGGCTGAAAATAATAAAATAAAATAAATTATGTTCTAATGTAAATATTGTTTACTTGAATACAATTTACAAGATGATTGATTTTCGAAAGAAATTCTTAATCTATTTTATTTTTTATTTTTTACACATTCAGACACGGCTGGTTAACCCCATACTGAACCATTTCTAGCTCGTATTATGGTTGCTAACACAACTGATATACTACATATACATACATACATATTATATATAAATACATATTTAACACCCAGACCCACAGCCAACAAATTTAGTTAAGCACAAAGATGTTGACCGGGCCGGGAATCGAACCCGGAACCTTCTGATTAGCAGACCGGCATGGTAACCTTTACGCCAACGAGGTCGTCATTATAAATTGGGTTATAGTTTAAATGCAAAAACTACAACCTAATTAATAATGGATTTATTAATCGGCTTTTATTATAAATATAAAATTAGAAGAAAAAACCCGTTAAGTAAATTCTTAATTAATAAGTTTACATAAAGCTACTCGTAACTTAAAAACTAATGAAAGTGACTGTAGAATGTCTAGACAAGCAACTTTTGGATTTTTTTTTTAAATAGTAATGCTCATTAGCATACGTTTTAACAAGTCTTTGTACAGACGATTTTTACTTTTGAGAGAAAAACAATACAAGATTTGCGAGCATTGTCCCTGCAAAATATTGTTTTTTTATTATTTACTTTCTTTGGCTAAATTTCAAATGACGTAGGATAAGGTACAATTGTTTTAAATAGATAGATAAACTTTTAATGCAATACAGATGAAGGAAAATACAAATAAAACAGAAGAAAAAACAGTGCTACAAATGGTGACTTTACCACTAAAAGCGATCTCTTTCAGATTTTACTTATTAACAAGACGTACTAAAATATCTAATTAATTAGTTTATGCGTTATTGCTAGTATAATTACTATGTATCTACGTAGCCATTATTCTCTAAGTAGCCATTATTACTGCACTCCAGAAGAGAAACTAGCTTTCTCAAACTCTGAGAATCCTACTGAGAAAGCTAGAGCCTTCAAAAATGCAAAGTTTAGCTAAGACTAACAATAAAATATATATTTATTTATTTCTTAGCACTAAATTTTGTATAAAATGTAACAATTATTTTGCATAAATAATATGATTATTATTATTACTTCTCAAACTTAGGAATAATGTTCTCTTGAATTGATCTTGGTTTTCAAATAAGATTATGAATATTCTAAGAATATGAAACATCCAATTTTGTGTGGAGGAAAACCGTGCGATATTGATAAAGAAAGGCTTTTTGCCATATTTTATTTTGGGAAGGCTCTGGATGGTAACGTGTAAGTGATATTGGCTGGTTTTGTATTGGATGTTTTCACGAAATATTCTATTTATACGGCTAGCCGTATTTGTAAGACAACTGACGCATTGATTTTGCATAAGTTGGGAATATACCGGTTGGCTCTGTAAGCTTTGGTACATCACGAAAGCTCTTAATTTTAGTAACACTTTTGCTGCGGCAGCATTTGATTTAAACCTTCTACTAGTGCGGTACGAGACAAATACTGCCCGTATCTATATTTCCTGATATGCGTTACGACCTCTATTTTGCCGTACCAGCACCTGACTTTCAAAGACCGTGGACCGTGTACAGACGTGGAAACTCCTCATATTAATGGTTTTTTTTGACAAATCGATAGGCTACATCCTCGTGTATACCTAGCTGCGGTAGCCTCGGGTTCTCTATGATATTTCGAAAGATACAGAGATTTTACAAAACCAGTCATTCACGGCAATATATATGCCGTATAGCATAGAAGTGAAAAAAATCTAGTGATGGGATTTACTTCTGAAATAACAATCGATATTTTAAATATATTCTTTATTATAGACACAAAATTCACATTTAACAGTGTATAAATCAACATAATTCTTCTTAATTATTCAACGTAATAATTATTCTTGCAAGTATCGGAAATTTCAAAAATATTTAAACATAAAAATAAAAAGCAGTCACATGTACATACTAAGTACAAATACACTAATTAATAAAAATGGATTTTCTAAATTTTGGTCCATATTAGGGTACTAATTTATTATAATACTTTTGAATCTATAATGAGATCACACAATATTAGGAACATAAATTTGACGAAATAAAATAAATATTAAGAACGTCGGTGTAACCATACCTAGTATGGTTTCATCGACGTTCTATATTACTAAAATATCGAGCGCTTACGTACGTCTCACTTACGGCCAGCACTAACGCAAACTGAGGCGCCGCGCGGACGCATGCAGTAAGGCGCGGGGTTGGGGGGGTACGGCAAGATAGTCGCCGTACCGCACTGAATAAAAATACTTACCGTACTGTGCGTTACGGCAACTATTTTGCCGTATATTATTAGTGTACAATATTATTATATTAAAGGCAATAATATTGAAAAAATCACTGTCTCTTTCCTACACGTACGGGAACATAGTTAGATCACTCCCGCACCGCGCGCAAAACAAGGACACCGAGCTGTCGCACTGGCTGACCGTCTAATACGGCAAAATACTTGCCGTAACGCAGCAAATGTGTAACAAAATTGGGTGATTCATACAAAAAGTTTATCGATCATGAAACTGTCGGAAGTTACTATTTTTGTCATATTTTTTAAAAAGGAGATCACAGTTTAATTGTATTCGTATTATTTTACGTTATTCGTTAGTTCACCCAGTATATTTGAGTTTTTTATGTTTGTTAACTCAAAACGTCGTCACTTGTTAACGGTTATTTAATTATACTTTTGTACTGGAGTGGATATTTTCAGAATGGGAATATTAAATTGAAGTGACATTTTCAATATTTTAAGGCAAATTTGTTTAATAATGCTAGACATGCATGAACCTTATACCAGATTGTCGCTCTCCTGTTGTCAGATGCCTCCTTGTATTGAGCAAAACTAAATAAAAAAAGTATTATTTCACAAAAAATCCTTTTAGGCACCTAAACTACGTTGATTTTATCGTCGAAAGTGCTTCATCAGAAAATTATACCACAAGATAAAGTTCATTAGTTGAGTATGTTGGTGGTTTCGTTTGTCGTGATTTACTATCGGTATCAAACAAAATTTATGGATACCGAGTCAATTACAAAAATAGTTCGGTCCTAGTTAAAATTCGGGCACCAATTTACGGCTGGTTGTCACGCAACCGATTGACCACCGTCGCCCAATGTAGGTCGCAGTCCAATTTTGTTCTCAAACAAGACAAAATGTTTGTGGATAGGTAACTAACTAGCCTATTGTTTATTTAATTTAGTAGTTTTTACCTTTGTATGTAAGGAAGAGCCTGTACTCCACGACCTAGGTGATACCTAGTGTGGAGCACAGTCTCCCGAGTTTACCAAGCACACCGATTATAAAATATATTTAAAATCCTATACTTATTTATTATAATTTCTAAACTCGAGGTAACGTAGATTTTTTTCTGTGGCAAATAAATCATTTATTTATTTATTGTTAGGGTGGTGCATGGTTAAATATTGAATAAGCTTAACAGTTTTAATTGTATTTTAGTATCTTACGTTATTTTATTTGTATGTGTGCTATGTATATGTGTCTCTAACTAGAGCTACTACAAAAATATAAGTGCAAATTGGAAATCAACTAATAACAATCAATACTTAAAATAAAAGTTTCATTTAGTTCTCTTTACTATTATACTCAAACTCTAAAAACACTACAAAAAATAATTTTATTTTAATAACGTGTTGCTCGTTTCAAAAAGAAGTCTCAGTTGAAGATTAATCACATTATTTATTGAAATATTTTCACAATACATGTATTCAAACGTAATACATATTTTATTTATTTTTTCCAGCCATTGACTCCAATAAATCTTCAAAACTGTCTCTTAGAGCATTGTGGTTTTGTACCCGTGTCAGAATAGCATTAAATTTTACCACAATTCAACGTAAAATTTTGTTGACATACGCTACATTTTCATTGAAACCAAAAATCGTGAATGGCGAGAACGCAGAATCAAGACCTCAGAGTCAATATAACTGTTGAATAATCCTGACCAGAAAAATAAGGCATAAACGCACCAAGTTTTCTTGCATGCCAAGCTGACTTTGAAACTTATAAGTACGTTACATTTCAAATTTAGCTTGGGCTATGTTTTTACTCCTTACAACTAGCCGTTTTTTGACCAGCCGGGCGCGTAAACACATGAACTAGTGACTACAGAGGTGGAGCATGCGTATTCTGGAAGTGCCTCTCAAAGAGGTGCCAATAGATGCTAGGAAACAGCTTTAACAACTTTAGGAGTAACCTGGGAGATGTAGCTAGCACGAGAAAATTCTTTACCACCGTGCTATGGTTTTGTCACCAGGTTATCCTTCACTGAAAGCGCGAGCTCATTGGCGGGGATCGAACCCACGAGCTGCGTTACGTGCGACCTCTGTGGTAGCTAAACTGCCATCTCTTAAAAAAAACTGTACTTAATGAATTGAACTTGAATAACGATTGGCACAGAATTGAAGTGAATTGTACGCGAGAAGAGAGGCTAGAATAATGATTTGTTCTAACACAATAAATAAATATATTTTAGTTCAATCATTAATTTAATAAGTCAATAAAAAAAATACGTTAAAAATCAAATTTATACGTACTTGTATATTATTATGCATAAATATCACGTATTTAATTTGTACTGTATGTTATGCTGAAATAAATATTTTTATTGATCAACCAAATTATGCTTAGATGTTTAGGAATAAAATATTGTACAAAAAATTTAAATTGATCGAAGCTCCCGGGCTCATTGTATAAGAAGTTACTACAAATGAAGAATATCTTAGAACATCCTAATGGAATATTACCATGGATGTCAACAATAGGTTCCTATTATTCATGGGTGGCCCGAGCAAGACAGTCGGAGTCATTGTGCTTGGCAAATATATTCGTCAGTTGTGTAAAACACTAAGGGGTCCCTGCAACGTTAAGAAATTGAGGTGTAACTGCGAAATTGTGTTATTTACATTAGACAACTGTTCCCTTTAACATCTAAATAAGTAATATACAACACTGTTGCAAGCATTTTCTTTTCAATATTTAATGTAAAAAATACTTATATGCCGTGCAAATATAAAATCATTTAAATCTTTTTAGCTTTCCGTACCTATAAGGTAAAAACGGGACCCCTTTACTAAGCCTCCGCTGTTTTTCTGTCACTAGGCTATAGTTATATGTATATCTATATCACAGAAACTGTGATAGCTAGAAAGCTGAAAATTTCACAAAATATGTATTTTTGTGCCTCTATAACAACAAACACTATAAATAAAAATAAGGGCTGTCCCCATACAAAAAACTTGATATTTCCGTATTTTATTAAAGTTGAGAATATAATACAACAGTTCTAAGAACAGAAAAAGAAGAAGAAAATTTTATTGTTATTGTTTCCTATTCTATGATGACGATGTTTTTTTTTCTGCACACGTGATTTCGCTGCTCTTCTGGCTATTGCAATTACATACTTACGAGTACATATCCGGTATCACCACCTAGGCGCGTTCTCTAGAGGTCCAGTGAGAGCTGTCCGTAATCGAAATGAAGCAAAGGAATCTAGACGGCATTGTCCCTTTGTTCTGACCACCTTTGTCCGAGAATTGTTTTATACAGAATGTAAGTCACGAATACCGTGTACTGTCTAACTGAATAAGGCTGCGTCGGCTGTTCCTAACCGCTACCTCTTGTATTCGAACAACTCTATTTCGTGAGTCAGTCTCTTCTTGTTTTGCTTTAATCAGAAAGAGTGCTGGTTTTTGAACATGGGTGAGTGATAAAAAGGTCAATTTGATTAAAAACAAATCAAGTTGTCTTAAAAAACAGTCTAAATAGCAGAAATACGAAAGATATATTTTTACCACATTTTTAAAGCAAGTTGATTCGAAACCGATTAAAATTTTGCTCAAGAGAGCTTAGACCTCAGAATAATACAAAAGCTTTGTATTCTAACGTGAGCACGCGGGTAGTAGATATTTTTATTGCCTGTTTAAAAATCATCGATCATCATTATGCAGGCTTGTAGTACCATTTAAATAAGTATCACTATTAAACACGATATAACCTCAAAAGTTATTTGCACACACGTACAACTCAAGTCTAGATCATGCCACAACTAAAGCACCGAATGTTCTTCAGAAAACTATTCATGTACCAATGATAGGGCCCAGAGAAATGAGCCGTGCATGCCAGAAGACTTCCGTTCCGTACGTTTCAATATAGAATTCAAGAAGAAGTGCAATGGGAGCGGTTTTGCGATGCCACAACGTATTTCTTACTTCACATGAAGAAAATTGGATCGGAATTGCCTTCGTTGCTAGAAATGAGGTATGAGTCAAATTTTTAACGGATTTCGCGAAGTTTTTCACTCGAACTTTGCAGTTATTGCGTGAAGTGTTAGACGTTGTTTTAATTTTTAAATGTTTAGGTTTTCATTTTAATGTACGATTTAAAAGAAAAGAAAATTAAATAACCAGAATTTAAGCTGGTTAAAAATTTTGATTTTAATATTAAAAAAAAAAGAATGTATTCTGCTAAAATTTTGACACTAATATCTTAATAATTTATTTAATACTGTTTGAACTTTAAAACAGTAGTCATGTATTAAATTACTCTATCATTTACGTTTTATTATGTATTAGTATGTGGCACTCTAAACTTAGCTAAGCTCCGTTGTTGGGAGTTATCAATCCGCCACACAAGCATTCTACATGGTAACGATCTAAAGTAAATAATTGGTCCAGAATAAAAATAGAAAGCGCAAAAAAGTGTCAAATTTTAGCTCGTTCAAATAGGTTCACCGTTACTTTTCCCTAAAACAATTGTTAAAAGCTTTTCTAACAAATAGGTGGTCGGATATTCACCGAGTGCCAATGTTCGCTGCATTTCTAGTAACATTTTGCAAGGATACTGCACAACGGAGGCTCAATATTGTGTATTCCCGTCAGTTAAAACTCGTATATTCTCTTCTAACGGCGCATTGTACAGAGAAACTCTTTGGGGGATCAAAGAGCACAATAGCTTTCGAACTTTTATGAATATTTGAGGTCTTTTCAGATGTGTAGGTAAAACAAGTATAACGAGTATTATGGCGTTAGACATTGTATTAGCGATGACAGCTCAGTCGGTCGTTCGGTTGTTTTACGTCCCGCAGGGCCTGGATTCGATACGTGCCAATGAGTTAGAGCTTTCAGTAAAGGAAGACAGTGATAAAATAGCATGGGCGTAGATCATTTTTAGTATTTGCCTGGCTATTAAGCTTTGAATTTCGTCTGTCACCTCGAGAAACAGTTCTTCCAGACTAGGCATGTTCCACCTTTGGCTAGAGTGTCGCTGACTATTGCCGTCGTGCAGTTACGCGTCTTGATCGAATCTACCTGACAGTGCAAAACAGTATATATAGGTTAATTTCCAATTGATACATGTAAAATATTAATTATATTTCGTAATTGTCATGCTTCAGATATAACAACATGGTAGTATGTATTTACATCCAACAGGCAACATTGCACGTTTTAGAGACAAAAATAGTATAAAATATAGTCCTCATCTAGCAGCAACTCTACCCTCAATATCAGCTAATTTTTTAGATAACAATTAGCTCAAAATTTTAGATAACGGGATTTTGGGAGGGTCTCTCCCGTATATATCTTCACATGAAATTTACTCATATAATATTGATCAAACTTCACTTTTCAAGTTCGTTTAATCATATATAATGTAATTACAGTTTTATCATTTTTAAGTTTATTCGCCAAAACATTAATTAGAACTTTTACATTCATATAATTCATAGAATTATACAACATATATTAATTAGTAGGGTTAAACCAAACACAGTAAAGGTAAAAAGAAAATATTATTTTACAACTTAACCTACCTTTTACAACCTTTTTTCTCTGCTGTAAATAAAATTCTTAGCAAAAATAAGTGCTCTATTACGAAATATGAGTAAATATTACGAAATATATCTATTAAGAAATGCCTCTACTTTCCCAAAGGTCATCCGGCTTGAAAATGTGCCCTTAATGAGAGCTATACCATATTCGTCACGTGGGTTCCGTAGCACTCGCGTGCCGAACTTGACCTCTGTATCTTAATCTGATTCCGTGATAACCACCAGCATTGTTCCCAGCGGGACATTGGCTGTGTACTCCAGTACAATATCTTGGTACAGAATCAGACATTTCACGAATATTCAGTTAACAACAACTAACTGATAGGTGCAAGAAACATCTGTCGAGTCTGCTGCTTATGATGTGTTATTTGTAACAAAGTTAAAGACATAATCAAATATCTCTAAAAGCAAGTTCTTTTACTTATACGAGTATAGCAAGGCATTTGACCAGGAGAATGCGTTATGACATGAGTTAGACACTTGCCAAAGGTGAGGCATGCCTAGTCTGGAATGATTGGCTCTCAGGTAGGCTGCCGAAATACATCGTATGGAGCGTGGAGACAGATAGTTGCACTTGAGGGTAGTTGATAGCCACTGAAAAATGTATTCATAAACCATGCGTGTACTTAATATATCTGATAATTAAACAGAAAAATGTCAACCAAATTGGTTTTAGTATCACTTCTAAGATGGTGCTGAGATCAAAAGTATTGATTTTCTTATATTGTCTGCGTTAAAAGCAAAATGATTGGAGAATATTCGTAACCGTAATATTTGTACCACAGAACTCCAGTTAGAATCTTTTAGAGCATATTTCAATGTACCAGTCATCGAGTTATAGGTTATATTGGTGAATCATATTATGTTTTTCGGAACTATTTGTAATAGGTCAACGGCAACTATATTGTGTATACTTGACATTTAGATGACACAAAATCTTAGTGAAGCAGGTAAGCGCAGGTTACCTGCTTCCGTAGCTGTTTCCGTATCAAACTGCACATGGTGTGCAAATTTTATTATAATCGGTTAAGTGGTTTAGGAATCCATTGAGGACAAACATTGTGACACGAGATTTATATATATTAAGATTATTGAAATCTGATATGTTTTTTTTTCGAAGCTCGCCCAAATTTAATATCATTATTATCATCATAGACAAAGTATAATAAAGCTTTTATTTTTATTATGTCTGTAACAATAAATGCACCACCTCTTTTTCTTCTAGAGTATAAATTGATCGAATTGGAGAACGCTAAAGAGATGAAATTTACTTTGTGGATTAAACATATTCATTTATCGTTTTTAGAAGCCAAAATGTTCTGTGGAGGCTGCTGCGTCGGGTGCTGCGGCGAGTGCTGCGGTGGGTGTTGCTACCCGTGCATAACCATCTACTCGTGCTGCACCAAGATCTGCTAGTCTCGCGCGTTCACCAGCCAGCCGTGGCGTCTGTGGCGCGCCCGCACTCGCAGCAGGCTAGCACTGTGAAGTCTAATTTATCTGTGTCGTTATTCGCTATAATAAATTGTTATCATTTGATTTTAATTCGTTTTAGTTTATGTAGGTACCGAGCTCAATGGACAAACGTCTATTTTTCAATCAGACGGCCCCTGGTTTGATTTCAGCCATACACCAATGACTTGTTTTTCAAATTATCTGTAGATTTGCACTCGCTTTACGGTGAAATAAAACATAGTTTATATAGGTAGCGAGCTCAGTGGCACGAACGTCTGCTTTTCAATCAGAAGGCCCCTGATTCGATCCCAGCCATACACCAATGACTTGTTTTTTTAATTATGTGTGGATTTGCACTCGCTTTGCGGTGATTGGAACATCATGAGGAAACCGATACGTTTGAGTACCACAGTATCCGGAGACGTGGGTCATCCGCCAACCCGCACATCACCCGTCTGGTGGACTATGGCCTATATCTTTCTCCTTGTGAGAGAAGGAACTTAGCCCCAGAAGAGGGAACGTATAGTGGGCTAATGTATGTTATGTAGGTAGCTTCGAAGCGAAGTAGAATCTGTGAGAGTATCGTTTGTTGTTAAAGTTTTCCAAACAAGCATGAATAAAGTATTGAAATAAGTAGAACGTCTGATAGAGCTAGAACTTGAGGCTCAGTGCTCGAAAGCTATCAAACTTTAGCTTTTCTAATGAAAGTTGAGGCGGAAATTGCATGGAAATAAATACGAACGCAGCATTCGCTGAGCAACTTCTAAATGCGCCCCGAGCACAATACCTTTGTTAGTTAAAAAACGAGTGAAATTTGAAACGCTTTAAATAAACTAGAGGTAAACTGCGAGTTCTATTGACTCTCTTATGTCCGCTTTGCCATGAGAGTTTTAATTAAAAAGCAGTTTTTATTTATAAATACTAAATTTACTTAGAAATGTTTGCAGAAATTTAAATCTCTAAATTGAAGTGAATTAGGAACTCACCATTAACATTTAACACAAATACTTTTCCCTTATTCCCTGTGGTTTTAGGGTTCCCAGCCGAAAGGGTACCAACGGGACCCTATAACAATGGCTTCACTGACGACCGGACTGTTTATCATGAACAGCTTAGCAATTGAAATTTTCAATGATGAAATTGTATTTCTGAAACAAACAACATTTATGTATATTTTTTTTTAGTCTCCAGTGAAAAAAAACATAAGCTTGTTTTTTGACATTTTCTTCTTTATATAAATAATGACAACTGACCGTTTATTTACATAATGGTACGGAACCCTTTTTGAGAGAGTCCGTCTCGCACTTGCCCTGTTTTGTTGCTTTATCTTCAAGTATTGCTGTCACTTTCTAGTATATGTAGAATATTGTAAACTGTTCACGTAAGGCATCTTAATATTTTCGCGTAGAAAACGGTCACACTTACTTATTATTAAAAGTTGGGATGAGTCCAACAGTTTCGGTGCTTTCCGAGCACCATCTTCAGGGGCGAGTGTTACACGTCGGCAGCGGTCCGTGTAACACTCGCCCCTGAAGATGGTGCTCGGAAAGCACCGAAACTGTTGGACTCATCCCAACTTTTAATAATAAATAAGTTTGACCGTTTTCCACGCGAAAATATGTAGAATAAAAAAGACAGAAAGAAAAGTTTTTTAAATTAGCTGTAGTCAGCTATGCATACATTAGAAGAGTATATATAATATATATAATAGGGAAATTCGGTACAAGAACGGTAAAGCAGTAAACGCGATAAAAATCCGCAATCGCCTCAACGAACAACGAGTATGTTACGAATGAAATATTAAAGGTATAAAGGACTCTGCTTCACAGAAAAGTAATAAAGTAGTCAAGTATGAAGCTCTGTGAAGAATCATGTGCCGGCTTTATTGCAAATTATATTTCGGAGTAGCACTCAGAGATTTTCCGTGGGTTATCCTAGGAAGGAATACGGATTACAATTTCTTACTCGTATTTAATAAGTATTTTGAAACTTACCATGTCAATTTTTATACAGTAAAGAGCGTTGTCTGTATCTCAGTTGTAAAAACGTCTGCTTTTCAATCATACACCAATAACTTGTTATTCAAGTTAGTATAGATTTACACTCTTTGCGATGAAGGAAAACAAGCTGATTTGAGGACTGCCAAATCCGAAAACGTGTGTCATCCGCCAACCCGCACTAGGCCAGCGTGGTGGATTAAACTGCTAATAAAATAAATGCGAAAGTGTGTGTTTGTTACTTCTTCACGCTCAAACGGTTGAACTGAATTTCATGAGATTTCTTGTGAAGATAACTTAGATCCGGGATTAACACATAGGCTACTTTTATCCCGTATTGGCGCAGGTAAGACAGCGGGGCGCAGCTAGTGGTTTATATATATCTTTGGGGTTTCCTGAGTGTAAGTATGTATTTATTGTATACGCGGGTATGTAGGAATGTATAACTTGACTCAATAAATAAAACATTATCTTTATATTAAACAAAATCATAAAAAATTGAGATGAAGAAATTTAATATTTTCAGCTCAAAAGGCTTCATTTCGTTAAAGTTCAAAATATAATAAAATCAATCTGCTTATTCTTGAACGAAATTTTCATCGAACCACGTTTCCATTTTATATCCCGGGCTCCCGCCTGACTAAACCTCGATAACCGAAACGATAGTTTCTCAAGAAAACGCTTACTTCGCTAAATAAAAATTTCTTACCGCTCAATATTTCGTGGGCTAAGTCAAAATTATGATATTATGGGTACTATTTTCTACTCCACTTCTTTACGTAGAGATTTTCTAGTCAGTTATGTGGTGATTTTCAAATGTGGTTATCTTAACCTCGCATTGAATAATTTATTTTGAGTCTTTAATTACCATATTATTGTGTTTGCTTGGTTACCTAAGAAATATTACAATAGTATCATATTAAATATTCTTTATATACAAAAAATTATTATTTTATTTACAAAAATTAGTACTTAAAAACAAATGTTTAAAATAAATTTATATAATTTCAGAATAATTAAGTGAAAATCTCAATAAAATTATTTACAATCTATAGAAAAAACAAAATTTTTGTGATTTTTTTGTAAATTATATTTTTTTGTTATATTTATTCTTATGTTATAAAGACTTTGACTTTTCACAAATGTCTTATAATTTTTGTTATGTATTCTTGTGTAAATAAATGAGTTACATTAAATTAGTTTCATGACTTAAGTAGTTGCCTAATAAGTTGCCTAAGATCTGACATGATCGATGCTGATCAGTTTCTGTATGGGAGAGTCAAGCAGAAATAATGTGATAGTAATTTCTAGATACTTCCGTGGATCAAATGACACAGAATTTTACAGAAGTTGTTAAACAACTCAAAATACCCTCACGCTCGTTTAAAACTCTCAACACCAGCGACTTGTTTTTCAAGTTATGTGTGGTTTTGAATTCGCTGTTTTTACGCTGCTACGTTTCAGGACCACAGTATCCTAAGATGGGAATCATCTACCAATCCGCAATCGGCCAGCATGATGGAGTATGACCTCGTGAGAGAAGGCCCTTAGGCCCAGCAGTGAGAACGTAGAGTGGGCTACTTATGCTATGATTATGCTAATACTATCTACAATTTCTTAAAAATTCTCTGAATTTTATCTCAAATCATTGAAACAAAATCTCCACCTGATTAACCAACAAACCAAATCTCCATCTGATTAACCAACAAACCAAATCTTCATCTGATTAACCAACAAGCCAAATCTCCACCTGATTAACCAACGAACCAAATCTCCATCAGATTAACCAACAAATCAAATCTCCACCTGATTAACCAACAAACCAAATCTCCACCTGATTAACCAACAAACCAAATCTCCACCTGATTAACCAACAAACCAAATCTCCACCTGATTAACCAACAAACCAAATCTCCACCTGATTAACCAACAAACCAAATCTCCACCTGATTAACCAACAAACCAAATCTCCACCTGATTAACCAACAAACCAAAGAGAAAATAACTTGCTAAGCTTCTAACTCCGTAAAACCCTTAACCGCATCCTAGAATCGCTGTTTAACCGTCTAATAACGCCAGTGCCGTACTAATAATAAATAAGGACTGCAATATCTGTCAGGGGCATAGAGAGTGCAAGCCATTTGCATCGGTAGTGAATACTGCGAAACTGCCTGCGAAGGAATTTAATAAAAATATCTCTCAGTCTGGCTTAGTGTTTCGATAAAATAAGGCCGAGTTTATTGTCTCGGATGTGTTTGAGGGCGCTTTAAGGAAGTTGGCGGAACAGTGCGATATATTTCGCTAAATAGGAAAGTCGACAAAAGCTACGGTGCTGCTGAAGTATGAGTCTTAAGTGGAGAAAACGAGTTAGATATTTTATACTGAAATTATTTTGTTATCGTGATTACTATTACCAATGTAAAAACGTGTATGATTTGTGTTTGAGAAAGTTCTTAATTATTTTTTTTACCAAAAATTGTATTGTAGCTTACTTCAATAGGTTGAGTGGTATGGCAAGTATAACTTTTGATTTTATTATACACAATATGGCTAGGTATATGACCCGCAGGGCGCATAATCACACGACTGAGTAACATTCTGGCAGAAGGTAGACTTTGCCCAGTTTTTATTAATTTTAATGGTAAAAAATCTTGCGTTTGATCACAACTCACCAAGTCAAGTGATGTTGCGATCTAGGATGGAGCGCGCTTGCCTAGACGAAACCAATTCACTCTCGCCTTGAAGACAGTAAGTTTAATAGGTCAGATGGAACAGGGATTCCGGCAGCGAGTTCTACAGTTTAATTGTCCGCACAACATATGTGGAAATGATTCTTCGTGCGGATTTTTGGAACTTCAACTGTATACCGGCCCTCTCTCTGCTCGTCTGATAGTGGATTAAAAAATATGAAAATCTGGACTAGTTCGGAATAAAAATAATGAAAGTCTAGAATTAACTGATATCACTACACACATAAAAAACCAGTTACCGAAAAGTAAACTTAACAAACTTCAAAGGCTCATAACTCGACAAATGTTTCATATATTTTGATATTCACGAAATATTGTAATAAAATAGTCAGACCGTTTAGATACGCTTTGCTACTAGCCTTATTGTTATTTTTCTCATAAAAAGATTTATAAAAACGGACCTACAGAAGCAGCCTCGATTAAAATCATGAATAAATTGCTCCGTCGACTTCTAATTTGTAAATAATATCATGATTTACGAGACAAGCAAGAAAACCCTTTCATATTTGCATACGAATATTAGCTGCGGACAGAACGCTGACTGATGCGGCCAAATGAGAGATATCCTTCACCGAAAATTAGCATTCATAAGCCAACTCAGACAACATAAATAACGTGGAATATTCCTATTATTACGTATTCTGATAGAAATTGTATGCCTTGCGAGTGGAATGGTAGTAACACGAAACGTTTTTGGGGTTGAACACCTAGCCACCCAGCGATACTGTAAAATACTCATAATGATTAAGGTTATACTGTAAAATAGTGATGACGGTATAGTTAATCTGGCCCGCAAACTAATTTAAAGAGTAGGATTTTCTGTATAATATGTATAGCTCAAAGTTATTTGAATAGAAATTTATTTTTAAGCATCAAGATTACAGAATTTCTTAGACTTTTAGATATTTTATTAGTACTACAATTAATCTAGCTATCGCTGATAACCTGCAACTATATTATAGTATCTGATTTTTAATATAAAAAATATGAGTATTAACAACTAACCGACTAACTGAAAGCATATACACACACAAACGTAAAGCTTCTCAAATTTTATCCTGGAGCAGGGGGTTTGATAGCAATAGGAATAAAAATGTTACGTAATTGATCAATAGACCTCTATCTTGCAGATCTGTTCTGTATTCGAGAGTCGACCACTTGTCTAGCTCCGAAGGGAATATTGCCATATCTCGACCACAAACAAACGTCCTACGTCTTTTTGATAGGTCATCTCATTGGGCATAACTTGGGCGACTAAGCTGATTATATCTCTTAGCATAATATATTTTGAATTTTGGGCAAACACAATGACATTTTTATCTGATGAAAGGAGAGTAATGATGTTATTTCTTTATATTTATGAGCGATTTGACCAAAGTTTATTTTTGTATTTTTGTATTTTTGTATTTGTACTTTCTTAAGACAAGTAAAATATAGTGACAGCGAATGTGATTCCACTTTTGCATAGCATCCGTAAAATTGTTTAAAAGCTGTTTAAACTACAACCTTAAATCACAATACAATCATTGCATCAAAATTGCAATCTGCAACGGCCATCCCATACCGAATGCCAAGCAAACAAACTTATTACCACCGTCATTGTCCAAACACAAAAGCTGCTGATTTTCTGGCTAGTCGAGCAGACATCTATGTCAAGAAGACCAGGTATTGTCTCAAAAAAAGAGGCAGATGTTGTCATCAAGGCTAGAAACCGAACAAAAAGATCGCCAGCCCATCCTTTGTTAAGTAAACTAAGCATTCAAGATGTTCCCCGAATTACAAAATGTTTAGCTATTTGTTAAAGTCCTATTAAGTTCTGTCACTTCGGTGCTACCTTTTGCAAGCTGAGTTTGCGGGAAAAGCCAGGTGATTTTCGACTTTATTTCCAAGTTAATAAGGTATTGGTGAATTGTCAGCAGAGCTTTGCAGAATTGTAATTGTCGTTCGACGCAACGGAGACGCTTTCAGTCTGAATGAGATGTCGATAAATTAAATTCGTTTCCGCTGTGTGAATACCAAAGTTGTCTCAATTTGTTCCCTGTTACGGACAAAAGATTCCTTTTTTGTCCTTTTCAAATTCAATAATGTTTACGGCGTTATATTTAAATGACGCGTACAAGATTTACAAATCGTATTAATTTTAAATTGTTGACAAATACTTTAGATGACATAAAGTTACGGTAATGATGATACTGTGAATTTCGAAATATTATTTAAAATATCGTGCATCATTGAATCACAATAACTAGCCTTTGGTCCTTAAGATCATGTTATTAAATTTAATAATAATCAATAGAAACCAATATTTCTTACTTTATAATGTTTGTAAGCATAGCTGAGATGATATACCTTATAATATGATTTTATTCAATAAAAACCTTAATATTTCACCTGTTTACATCACAAACATTCTAAGCTCTATCAAAACAATATTAAAGTCTGCCCTTCACTAGAATATCAAGGGCCATCATCACAAAGCTCGAACCTAAAACAATAAAAAATGTATTTTTATTTGCTAAGCCACCAAGATATTAAAAAAAATATTCAATAGACGTTCGGTAGACGCAACTCAACGCTGTGTCAATAATGATAAAAGTATTTGCTTTACCGAGACTACAAAGATCAGAGTAAACACTTGGGCACGCCTACCGAGCCTGGCTCGAGTTGATACGCCAATAAATAGTTTTTGTAGCCCTTGAGATCTGAATTGTCTGTCTCTGCTTGTAAGAATTATTTTTTTGCTTTGACTGGCTGAAATGAAACTTCGATAGCGTAGTAATGAAATTTTACGACACGAGGTATTTAGAGCAATGAGAATTTAGGAAAATATACGAGTGTTATCCTACTAATATAATAATTGCGAAACTTTGTGTGTGTGTGATTGTGTTTATGTTTGTAACTTCTTCACGCTCAAACGGCTGAACGGATTTTGATGAAATTTGGTGTGAAGATAGGTTAGATCTTGGAATTAACACATACGCAACTTTTTATGCCGGATTAACTTTCTTTTTGTCCCAGTCTTTTAACACTTTCTACATCGTGAGTATGACCTGGATGAGGCCAGCGCAAGATCGGATCGATTGGCGTACATGAAGAGAGGCCTATGCTCTGCAGCCGGCGATAAATAGTCAAAAATATGATAAATGATGAAAATTTAGATGGGAATCTTGCGTAGTGGTAAAAAAAAGCAGTACCAATACTGTTGATTGCCGAATTTCACGTACAATTTACGCTTAAACGCCTTTCCAGCCGAAGCTAATGCTTTCGCTAAGCGATTCGTCCAAACTGTTAGACAGGGGAAGCAATTGTTTTTAGTAAATGTTTCACTCTACCGCCTTAGAAGGTCGGCTCGTTAAATTCATAGCGGCATTAAATTTAACAGTGTACTTCATAGGGCAGCGAAATATTGCCCAGGACATTTAGTTGAACTTGATTTATTTGTCATCTTTATGAAAATTGTATTTCGCTGTTTTTACGAGCGACTTTACGGCTCCCCGTTAATGTCTTTATTAGAAACTTTGTTGCTTTACTTAGCAGTATACTTTGAGCAAATTGTATTGGGTGTTAATTAAAATTGTTTTAGTAAGTTTAAAATCTAACTAAAGTAGAGCACAATTGCACTTAAGCTATATAACAATACAAATATTTGATTAAATACAGTATTCGAGTACGACATAACCAAACAAAATATCATTAAACGAAAGAAGATTTCTTCCAGTCATTAGTGAAGTATTTCCTTCAGAAAAAGGAACCAGCAAAGGTATCGGTTTACTAATGGTCTACATATCGTATTGCGTTACGATACAATCAGGAGAAACCTAAAAAAAGATCAAATTATTTTTGGCATATTGACTTACCAATACACCTTATAATATATTGTTTGATAATTTTGATTACTTTTACGAGTAAGTTATAACATATTTTACGTAATTTAGTTATGTATGTATCCAACTGTATGTACCCTTTGGTTATGGGTACGGAACCTTATTTTTTATTTTTTCCTTTTTACGGCTAGGTATTGGACAAGCAGGGTGCGTTACCACATAATCATGCAACACTTCGGCTTAAGGTAGAGATAGCTTTGTCTGGAATAACTGGATCTCAAGGAGGCTGCCTGAACACAATTTTATGTGCTTGGTGACCGATTTTTCACCTTGAGGGTGTCTGCTAGCCAGACGAGCACTTGAAAATGCCTTAAAACCATGGTTGGGTTCTTCAAGATGTTTCGATTTACGGAGGTAACATAGATCTAATTTATTGGTCAGTTTATTTTAAAGGGAGTTCAAGTCAAACACTGCGAGAAGCCAGTGAAAAATATACATATTTAACCCTGTAAAAAGAACTACATCTGGAAGGCAAATTTTTAATACCAATATTTACGTTGACGGCGACTATGGGGGGTCCAGCTTTGCTCTTTCCATGCGCTACCATCTGACAAACGTCTTTTTTAAATTTAGAATAAACGGCAATCAAACATAAAGGTTATTTTAATATGCAGTAAAATTTCAAATCAATTTATTTTTAAGCAGTAAAGACGCTTTTACTGGGATTTCTCGTGAATCATTCCTGGTTTCATTCGGATCGACGTGATTTGTAGGTACGCGCGGGCTAAGGGCTCAGCGAGAGGTCTCGTAAATCAAAATTCTTGACGCTCATGTGAGACTTGGTCCTGCAGTTTACGAAAATAGGACTTGGTTAGAGTTGAACTTAGCTTAGTTTTGGCTTTACTCGACAAAATTTGTTTTCTCTATACCAAAATTTTCCGTGTAAAATATTTAAAACTAACTGCTACCTGCTGCGAAGCGCAGCTACTTTCTTCTGTTTCGTCTGGTATAAAAAGCGGCCTAGGGATCTAATCTAGAATGGCGTTTAAAGCTATCTCCATACAATAAGTACAGCATCGATTCGCCAATAGGAGTGTAAAAACGTAACAAACCTCAATCCACCTTCATTGTGCGAACCGTGAAGGTCTGGAATTCTTTGCCAAGCTTCCTGTTCTCCGAAACCTAAGATCAGGCGATTTTCAAAACAAGGGTGAACTGTTTTTTTCTGGGTAAGCGCGCTCTGTATTAGATCATAATAGCGCTTACCATTGTGTGAATAATGATCAAGTGCAAGCCAATTTATAGCAAAAATATTTTTTTATTTGTACATACATTCTCTCACACCACTTGTATCCATAGCTCCGATCAACGTATGGACCCGTGGATATTATTGTCTCCTCTTAAACCCACCGGTGGTTCCATTTATTCTCACAAACGTACAAAAAATATTCATTAAATAAGTAGAAAGCAGAAAATCTCTAAACATCTATGTGGATCACCACTTCGGTAATGGAAAAATTAAAACACACCAAAGAAAAAAAAGTAAGTGAAAGAAAGCTGGCTATGTAACCTGTTTTTTTTTGCCAATTGTTTTACAACCCTTAAACATAATTAAACTTATAAATTAAATACCTACTTCATCTACTAAAATTGATTTGAAAATGTTTGTAAAAAATATCCTTAATATTTTACTAGTTTTCCGGCAATCCTTTGTAATACTTATCTCCATTCGATTTCATAAAGGTAGTTTTTAAATATTTATAAGCAGCGTACAAGTCTTGTGTTGTAAAATATGCCGCGTTAAGTTTTGTTGCGATATTGTTTATGGGGCTATATTTAACTCTAGAGTCTCCGAAGCAATTTGTTGGCCCATCTGTTATTCTCTATTATACAGTACTTCCAGTTTTATAAAGAGTGTATGTAAAAGTCTGATAATAAAAGTCGTGCCCATAAATTAATGTTTGAATATTCCTTTTATAGGAGTTAAATTCTTGCAGAATTAACGTTTCGTTAGGAAACTTTAGTTTGCTGACATGATCGACGCGTGATACTAAGTTAACATGTATAAACAGCCTACTATACGTTTCCTCTGTTAGGACTAGGGGCCTTCTCTCACCAGGTGAGAAATATAGGTCATAATACGCTGGGCGCCAAGGCAGAGTATACAGGTCTTTGGATTTTGAGGTCCTCAAACATCTCGGTTTCCTTACGATGTTGTCTTTTACCGTAAGGCGAATGCAAATCTAGATAACTTCAAAAACAAGTCATGGGTATAGGGCCGAGATCGAACCAGGGGACGACAGATTAAAAAGCAGACGTTTCTTTACCGTACCACACTCGTCTCACTCGACTTAGTTAACATAAAAAACATATTAACCAATAATAATTAACTGCATTTTTAGTTCCTAAAACTTAATAATTTGTAACCAGTTATTTAAGATAAATACTTGTATTTCTTGTACTATCTATACTTATGTAACAATATAGTCATAATTACCGCAAAGCCAAAATATTTTTTAAAGAATGTGGATTTCAGGTATAAATAAACAAGAGATAATCGGTTAATTTTGGCTACGCACGAAAATCACTCCGGTATCTATTGACTACAATAACAAAACGTCACATTGGTAGTGTGCGACAGAGATAATGCGTAACAAAGCCCATTTAAGTCTCTTTCCAAAGATCAATGTGTAATATTTATCGCCAGATACTGTATTTTTTATTAGCACGACTACCAAGCGCTTCTCCGTGCCAATTATTTATTCTATTTATAATTTCTTGGAACTATATTAGTTCGTTATCTGATATGCAATCTTGACGTGTCTATTTACGGTAGAGTAATTAAGATAGTCATAGCTTTTGCTGCTGTTCAATTATAAGCTACCTACATGATTGTCTTCACTCAACCTTAAAATTATTTAATTATAAGTCAATCAGTACGCGTATAGTAGTATATAGTAAAAGTATACCATATAGATATACTATCCAATAGCAATATTAAACCTTCTTCTTCTTCATCTTATATTTTATTAATACATAATAAAGCATGTTACCGCAAGGACAAACTGTACAGTAGTCGAAAGCGCCAAACGAAATGAATTTTAAAATTTTACTAAATCCGTACAACCCGTTTCAAATGCCTTGTTTTTGGCCTATGACGTCATTAGTAGGTATCATTTGGCAAATAAACACGCTATAATGTTGCATTAGTCCTATTATAAATTAGTCATTAATCATTACAATTTCATACGAAACATGCTATTTTTCACGTATCTTTTTACCAAATTGTACCACACGATACATGTGATATTACGGCTCAAGTGACTAACAGCGTTTGACACATATTAATATTTGATGACAACTCTCATCGAATCGTACGAATCCGCCTTGACGTAGACTCATGCGGCAGATTCAGCTCTGGAAATTAAGCTTAATTATTATTATTTTCTTAATGTTACAAACCTGCGAGAATCCTTCGCCTTATTTAAATAAATTTTAATTTCTAAGGTGAATTTTTATGTTAAATATTATTTTTCTTGTAAATAAATAATAATAATAATAGTGTTACAATAATCGGTTATAATATCAAATATTTTATTTATGTAATTATAATTAATACGGATTAAATCAATTGCATTAATCATCTAAAATCAAATGCATGGTATTAAAAATACTATAAGCATAACAACTACTTAAAACCTACTTGTACAACTATTTGAACCTACTGGTATATATGTGATTGTATTTACTAAAATAAAGGAAGGAGAAAATATAGGTGACCAAATGCTTAAAGATCTTATTTTTAAATAAACCCGTCATATTAAATCTAGTGTAGATACTCATTCCAAAAACACCTTTCAATCCAGATTTTGACACGATAAATACACGTCTGTCAATCCATTGTTCTATGAACACCATTAGCACTAAATACCTCCATTAGAGAGGCATCGATTGATTGGGCGGTCGTCAAAACTTTTTACAGCTACAAAACTTTATCAACCCAAAATATTGTCGAATCTTGATGAGAATTGGCACTTAGTAGAAAAAACTTTGAAAGGAGCGCAATGATTGGCATTTTTGTAACGGATTTTATTTGAATAATATTGGGCTTGGGAAACTTGAAGCTTTTACACAACTCAAAGGAAATGTTATTCTTTTCTTTTTTTACACCCATACATATAATTATCTGCAATTTCTAATGAGAATTGAGTTATATTAGAATTTGCGTAATATATGACATTTATAATCAACTTGAGCTATCTTAACCCCCCTTTTACAATCCAGGTTCTATACTATCTTCATAGTAAATTCCATCGAAACCAGTTCACCGTGTTTAAAGTTTTGAGCCTGAAGAAGTAACAAATAAATCAGTAGAAAGTAAGACAGAATTTGTTGCGATCAGCTGAATCTCTAACGTGACAAAGTAATAAAAGTTGTTTGTCATTAAGTATAAACAAAAAAAAGGAATTCCCCCTTAAAACCAATCCTCATTGTCACAAGAGATTGTGCAATCCAAAAGGAATTCTCCGTCTAGACGCGTTACTTAATGGGTGCAAATCATTGCAAATTGCATTCCTGGAACGCCCGATGACTGTTATTAACAGCTGCTCGAGGGTTTGCAAAACCACTCTTATATAAATAAAGAGAAGCTTTTAATTAAACAAAATGTGGCGAAAGAAATTAGAATTAAAATTAAACTGTATCTTATTGGAATTGGTTTCGCATTCTTTACAAATATGTTTCTTGTTGGAAATTGAATTATTTGTTTTCTAATGAGGTTTGTTTATTTTTTTCTTTTTATTATTATTATCACAAACAGAATACATATTATAACTAAATTATTTTACCTAAAAACCTGGGTTTATCCAAGGTAAAAGGTTCTCACTACTTTATATAACAAACAAAAGACGCGTTACATATCATTAAAGACAACAACTAGAACAAAACTTCTTCTTCTTCTTCTTCAAGTGCCTCTCTACTACTGGAGGTTGGCCGTCAGCTTACTGAAGTTCTTTTTATCTTTTGCCAAGCGAAATAATTTCTCAATGCTGGCAATTCTTGTCCACTCCCGTATATTCCTCAGCCACGACTTCTTTCTACGTCCAACGCGTCTTTTTCTTGCGATTTTGCTCATCATTATTAGGTTTGAGACCTTTGTTAGTAAACATTGCTAGAAAAGGTGCAATAGGGACTCAACAATTTTCGAGAACGGTTGTCTTAGGTTCCTAACGGTCGATATCTGCCAATGAACTTAAGAGCTAAGGTTCCGGTGAAGAAAACCACCGTGAGGAAATCTTGACCTTCTTTAAGGAACTGGAAGCAGTTGTGTTCAAGCACAGAGTTATAAAAAGCAATATTATAAATAGATTGGAATGACTGGGTTACGAGATATTAGACCGAATATTTTAGATTGGCAAGCACAGTTCAGCGATGCCACTGTTATTGAAATGGAACTGCACGATGGCTATCGTCAGGCTAAAGACTGGCTCATCTTGTAACTCATAAGCATAAAAAAATAACCTTTAAATATCACATTTAATAACAAAATTAGCACAGGTAAATACTTTTTTAGTGCTTGCCTGGTTTGCTACCACCCTCATGTTGTTAATTAATGTGTCACCAAGCACCTAGCGTTGTGCACTTTTGGAGCCAATTATTCCAGACTAGGAATGATCCATTTTCGGCAAGAGGGTCGTTGTCTCATTTAGTTACATGGCCTGCTGGTTATAATGCTGAGCTGTATGGAATTTAAAAGAAAAGAAAATTCAATATTTATATCATCACACCTGTGAGACTATTTAGGCTATATTCTGCTTCATTCTTTCAATTCAATCTAGCTCTTTATCACGCTTTCAGACTAGGTCAAATATAACCAATTTAAGATGAAGAAGCTTACTGTTGCTAATCTTCTTCATCTTTACTTCACTATTAACTAAAATTTCGTTATCTTAGTCAAATTGCTTATTACTTAATGGCATTATAGTTAAAGCACAGCAATGCATTTAGTCATACATTGACTTGTATGAAGACTGCTATATCAAATCTACTCGTACTATACATACCTACGTTCCCAATAGTCGAATGACGTAGCTCCAACTTGAAACTTTTTAATTGTAATGGAGATTAGCCGCTATCTGATTCTAGCTAGCGAGCATTAGTAATAACATATTTATTTTGTTCGTTTGACAGCGGTAGGCGGATCGATGCTCGAGATAAAGTTAAGAGCATCAAAGCTTCTTAGGCGAGTTCTACAATGAAGTAGATGAGGAAAGAATTAAGGTATTTTAGAACAAAGTTTAGAACCAATTAATTGTTGTATTACGGTACTTACTTATGAGACATTTGCGACAAACTCTTATTTCTACAATAATAGCGTAATTTTTTTTCAGAAACTAAACTCAGGCTTTGTATTCAGAACCCTTACCATTGATACGTGTTTTTTCTCGGTCGTAGGAGTATAAGATCAATTTTAAACATATATGGGAGGAATGGAAAGAAAAAAATATTTCAGATGATAATGAAATTAATAATTGGCCAAAAGCGAGTCGCACTCGCGCATGAAGGGTTCTGTGCTGTAATTCCATTATCTCAAAAATTCCCATAATAATACGTATGTTGTATGAAAGATTTACCTAATCTTAAATGTTAACTTTTATAAAATGCGTTTTTGTTGTAATTATTGGGATTCTTTAATGTTTTATTGTTTATTTCCAAAAATAATGTATGTACAATATAATGTGTCTCTAATAATAAAAATGAAATGTAAATAATGAATCTTTATGTTTGCTGAAAATTTTAAGCGTCTTCCTGTTAGCGTTATTGATTTATGACAAAAAAAAAAAACGAGTAAATCACGTTTATGTGAGTATTAAATATAAATAGTACTTGTACCAGTTTCTAATCACATTTTTAAAGGTGATACAAATGTAGGTGTGGACACAGCATTACGCTTACCTCTATCTATAATACTAGTCAATGCGAACCAGAATGGTTATAACAACTCACTGCAACTGGTCTTCAATTAGTTAAGATCTTTTGTTTTTTTTTTTACAAGTATATCTTATTATGGAGGTGTTGTGTTGGAATGTAACGAACTGGCATTTATCTGTGTTTTGGAAGTGACTAGTGAAATTTAGGAATGTTCTCGGCCTCAGAACTCTTGCATAGAGGAAATGCATCGACAAAACTAAACAATGAAGAAATTTGGTATGATTATTAAGATTGCTATAACCGATGAGTACAATACAATACAATATGACTTTATTGCACACCAAAATACAAAAAATAAAACAGTAACATCAAGAAAGAGAATAACAGAGGTAGTACATTAGGCGGCCTTATCGCCTAAGGCGATTTCTGCCAGGCAACCTTTGGATGGATTTAAATTACGGACAAACAGAGGGTGGTGTACAAACTTAAAAGAAAGAAAAAAAAACAAATAATAAATAAACAAAAGAACTAACCTAACTTTATAAATACTAAATAAAGATAAATTATACCTACACAAAACTTCACATTGACTTACAGTGTGGACATATAATGATGATAGACCATGTTCTGAAAAATGAGAAGAGACTTGGCCTACCAAATCGGCAGTGGCAGCGCGTTCCATAACTGAAGGGCTTTGATAGTATGGAGCTATTGACATTTTTTTACCCATCATATGCTTTTGACCACCAGAGCACGTAACCACACGATTTAGTGTCACTTTGGCTTAAGATGGAGCATGCCTGTTTTGGAATAACTGGCTTTCAAGGATGCTACCGGAACACACATTTAGGTTCATGGCTACAGATCTTTATTGCTTCCTGTTGGTAGCTAGAAAAATTACCTACCACCATGCGAAATTAATTTATTAGTACTGAAATCATTATGCACCCTGTTGTAAAATATACTATTTAATGTCAGCAAATAAAATTATTCTAATTTTCTATGTTAGAATATATTTATTTTTTTCCTTTTTGACAAACATACTCTGGATAACATTACCAATGTAATTGACAAAAAAATGATACTCAATCACCTCTGTACCTAGTTTTATATACAAATAAATCATTCATTCATTCATTTATTCAATTTCACTAATGATCGGCACACTTAAATTCTAAACTTCAACAACACAAATATCAAATACATTATTTTTTGCATTCTATTTTATTTTATATATCACAAATGGTTGAAGAAGTTAAGCTTTTAAAAATATATTTATAACTTTTGCTCAGTCAAAGTGACGAAAAGCGATAATACAAGTCATTTAGCACACATTAGCTCCCTAAGCTTTTACAGACGAAATCTCTGATCATTAGAAAAACTGCATTTCACGTATTTAATAACATCGTCCATGCTATAGGAACAATCTAGTATGCACAGTAAGGACAAATAAAACGTAGATAGATTTTATATGAAGGGTAAAAATATTCGAATTCAATCTTGAACACGTAAAGAGTTTATAAATATTAGTTTAACAAGGAATTATTTTCATTCCGCTTTTCTGGTGGGCAAATTTATTCGTATTTGGTGGTTATAAATAGGAAATGTTTCCTTACTGGTTTCATATCAAAGTACACCCCACACGGGAAATCTATTAACGTCAAAACGAACGTAATCCATCAACCTATCATGTATTCAACCCCTTGTGAATAGGAACGTTTTTACAAAGAAATGTGTACTGATGATGATGATTTTATCTAAACAGGACAAAAAAACGCAAAACGGACAACTTTGTAAAGTCTCTAGAGACAATGTCGACCAGAAAATTGTTATAAAATTCCAGTAAATTTTCATTCGCAAGGAAAAACCAACCTGTTGTTCAGTTCCCTCAATAAAATCCATTGTGCGAAACCAAAATAAAAAGATTTTCGAAAAAATCAACGTTCTTTAAAAACTGTTAAATATAAAGCGAGCGTTTAGATTGTATTTTCGCTTTCTCGCTTCATAAACGGAACAATAGGCAAACAATAACGAGAAAATTTGCATTCACTGCGAACATTTTTATACCATCTTCCGCAGGAGACAACGCAGTAAACTCGCTTCATTAAGCCTCAAATTATCAACACCCTACCGGCGACTAGCAAGCCAAAATAAGCGTTAAGTACTGAAAGCGAAAACGAACAAATTTCCCCGCGAATGTAGACTACCATTCTAGTTGATAAAGTCGATTTTCGTATGAAGTTGAATGGAATGCAGGCGATTTTCACTTGAACTCTAGCAGATCATAACTCATGACTGCGGAAAACTGATCAGATCCTACAAAAGATATGATACACTAATATGAACTTTTAGGGAAAGGCTTATGGTTGGTTATTGAATAACTTGTGCACCTAAGAAAATATTTTTTCGTACTTCAACTAAAGTCCCTTCCGAAGGCATGTAAGCCCCTAACTGTATTTAATTGTTTTGCTTTCTAAATTGCAAAAATGCAAAAAATGAGGGTGCATTTTTAAAGCGGTAAAAAACGTTTGATTTTTCTCGGTGTTACTAAATTGCTTGGTTTTCTTTTTTGGTTTAAATTGCTTCCAAGCGTTGTTGATAAATATGCAAATATTCGGCGACACATTCTGTGGACTAATTACTACGTTCGTTTTTGTGAAAACGTCAAATAGATTTATACGGCATTCAGGGTGATGATTTATTGATAGTTTAATGAAAGTCAGTGTGAAGCATTTTTGCCGTATGAGTAAATGAAAAACAATAAATGAGTCAACAACATTTTCGGCATAGATTTCTTCCTAAAATACGAGTACATAGTTATCGCTACTGTCTCATAGTAGATAATTTAGTTTTTATTTTTTAATTATATATTCTACATATTCAGAATAGTTTCATGAAAACTGTGATACATTTGAATTGCTCAACACAGATAACAATCCTTTTATTAAAACAACAATGGATCAATATGTGTTCAACAAAAGCGCACTGAATTTCTACACGCATGGAAAAAGCATTGTATTTTCGAATCCAACTAAGCCCGCGTATTTATCTCGTCACTTAATTCCATTTGGATGAATCAGAAAAAATGTGGGACAAAGGATGAAAACTAGTTCAACTTCAAACTAAAATGTTCGAAATAGTTGCGCACAGGTTTGCTAACGGGTACGAGGTTTTCCAATTTCCTCTTTTCTTTTTTCTGCTTGTTATATAATATGCATTGAATGAGTGTCCGGGTTGAGTATTGTACCCTTAGAAACGAAAGGCAGTTTTGCAATACTTATTTTGTTTTCTACGAAACAAAAGAGCATCGAAAAGACTTATTGGTGGAATAGGAACAAACAGATATTCTTAATTTTGATCTTCAATATTGTCCCATCATTAGAATAGTATAAATATTTATTTGAGATCTTTGGAATCTAATCATCTGTTTTTTTTTTTTGTGTCATTATGTTCTATGTTGAAAAGATTTGTCGCAGATACAGGGTATGTGTTTTTTTAAGTTATCTATAAATGACATGACGAAAGTAAAGAAAAAAGATTTCAAAACGTGTAACTGGAACAAGGAAAGCTGAACTAAAATTATTCGGACATATTGCCACAAATCGAAGTTTGATAGATGCCTCAATATTGTTTCGCTCGTTTTTATTCGGAACTCAATTTCAGTGTTTGAACCGAGTTCGTTAGTGATTGTCTGTATTTGATTTGTGATTTATGAAAGTGCGTAGGGAGCCTCGCCAATTTATTTATTGTCTCTACGTGTGGGCATAAGGTAGTGTATAAGTGCAATTTACTGTAATAAGTATGTGAAAATAAAGAATTAATCTATCTAGTGGCTTACACAGTCATAATAATCGTAATTAACTTTAATTGTATTCAAGTTAAAACTAAACTTTCATATGTTTTCTTTTGAGGCTAGATTGAGGAAAGCGGACATGTGTGGTTACGTGCCTTTCTGGTCAAATGCCTAGTCGTAAAGAGTAAAAAAAACTATCAACAAATGTATTTACACTAAAAAAAAACGGTCACACTTACTTAAAAAAAACCGACGCCGACGAGATCCGCACACAGACTCCATCGTTTTTTTAAGTAAGTGTGACCGTTTGTTTCGGGTAAATATATAATATGCCTTACGATGACAGTTTACATAGTATCAACAAATTTATTGTACTTAGTGCATCCAGAACTTAAAGTTGAACCCATTCTTTTTATTATTATTAGGCCACAATTGACACACGCCTGGTAAGCCCCTTACTTAACCATAATTAGTTTGTATTATAGTTGCTAACAGATAACACATATATATAATACATAAACATGCATTAATATTTTACATCGATACTTATGTAACACCAGACCAACAGCCAAAAAAATCAGTTCATCACAAAGATGATGGCCGTACCGGGAATCGAACTCGAGACCCTCTGGTTGCCAGTCTGGCAAGGTAGCCAGTGTAAGGAACCCAGTCTGATTAAATAAGTGTATTCCATAAGCCAGTCTAACACCAAACTTAATTTGACCAACCACGGATAGTTTTAATTAAGGTTTTTCCAGCTCATTAAATATTGATGAACTAATGACATTTTCTCCCTACATTTCAAATTACTTATTATGAACCCAACTTAGCACTCATCAATAATATTTTAATAAGCTAGTTAATCGTGAGTTTACACGCAACAATCTAGTTAGAGACGAAAGTGACAACTACTGGGGTATGCAAATACAAGTTAATGTTTTATTCGTTTATGGTTTCCAGTTACTGTGTTGACAGTGGAAAGTTGCAGCAAAGAAATGAATCCCGCTTATATTGTAAATGCAAGTAGTAAATGTAGTTTGTTTCTTTTTCATGCTCGAAAGGCTGTACCGAATTTGATAAAATTTAGTTCGGCTGTAGAATGGATTAACTGGACTTAATAACTTATCGTAGGCCAAAAAGCAGCCAAACTAAAATGGGATTGGGCGGGTCATGTGGCTCGCATGTATTCCGAACGCTGGGCCGGGATCGTCACACAGTGGATTCCTCAAGGTCGGCGTAGTAGAGGGAGACCGAGGACCCGCTGGCGTGACGATCTTGACCAGTTTTCGAATGCCTGGCGAGAGGAGGCTATCGACCGGGATTCGTGGAGGGAGTTGGGGGAGACCTTTGCCCAGCAGTGGGACAGTATAGGCTAAAAAAAAAAAAAAAAAAAATAACTTATCCTAAATTAACGCGATAAACACCGCTGGATTCTGAAAGTATTTTAGAAACAGATATTAACGCATTTTTTTTTACTCTAAATAGGTCAGCGCTTGACCACAATACACCCGATGGTACATGACATTGAGGTCTACGGTATATAGGTTTTACCAGAAAACCAAACGTAACAAAATATTCAAGTATTAGAAGAGCATGTATAAAGTTATTGGAATTTAAAGAAACATGTAAGTATTAGTATAAGCTAATATTATAAATGTGAAGGTTTGTCTGCGTATGTGTGTTACTTCTTCATATTCAACCGGCTGAACTGAATTTGATGAAATTTAGTACAAACATAGTTTAGACTCTATGTAGATTCTGGGGGCGCAGCTAGTATTCAAATATAATACTTGCTGACATACTGGTTAAGATATTGTATTTCCATTTGGTGAAGAAAAGAAAATTAAAAACAATACAATCAAGTCAGTTTCATTAAAATCAAAACTTAAATTATCAGATGATGTTGTGATGATTGCAGAAATTACTATAGAATAAATTATCTAATACGAAGAATAAAAAAACAAATTGCAAAAAACACCAACAAACTATTTTTCGTTTAACTCTAAAGTCAGTAGAAAATAAAAGATTTAAATTGACTTGCGGACTAAAAATAAATATTTATCAACTAAACTTTTACCTAGAATAGTGTAAACAAGGCATAATTTGTCAAAATTTATAACACCAAGTTTACATTTTACGGTCGCATGACGTGACTTATGGTGATAAAAGTAGGCAAGTATTTAGAACAACGTGTTTATTGTACATTAAAACAGCCATCTTATCTTTATGCTCGTAGAAAACAGCCATATCATGAATAAAATTATTGTACATCATTTTTATTGTAGTTCCAAAGAACATATTGTTTCCGGGCATGTCTTCACGCTGCGATTTCAATGATGATGTGAATACATTTTGTTTAACGAATGATATTTTTATGAAAACAAATGAATTACTAAATGTATTATCAATTTTATTCAACAATGTTTAACACATTACGGCTAAGCCAGCTGGTCAAATACTAGCACCGCGCGAGACACCCTGGCCTGAAGCATGCTAATTCTGGAATTACTAGTCCTCAAGACGGCTTCCAGACAAATAGTTAAATGCTAAGCGATAGATGCTTAACTTGAGGGTGGTTATCTAGTCAAACGAGCTCTAGATAATGACCTACTAAAATAACAATAAAATTATTTAAAATCATAAAATTGACATAATCGAAATTGAAATTTTATATCTATTTGAAACTAATACGTTTCTTTGTCCAATAGATATTTCATCGATAAATCCAATGACCGGGAATAAGATAAGCCATGATATTCAAATTAAATACCTTTGACATTTCGAGATTACAAGCATCGGCCTTACAATGTTGAGAAGTGGATGCGCCAACGCATGATAAGAATAATGTAGATGTGCTTAATCGATTTACAACTCATAGGCGGCATCTAAATTCATAAAAAAAAAAAACAAAGGACTGTTATATGATTTTGTAACAAACTATAAGAAGTATAGTTTCATCTGATTTTTGAGTAATAACTGAAATAGATAATTAATGTCAAAACATAAAAGTCCGTTGACTTTTATAACATAAAATTACTCTATAATAATAATAAATATATAATATAAATAATATCGACGACATAATATCAGTCGCAGGTCGAATCTGGACACGATTGGCACAGGACCGAGAGGAATGGCATATCAAAAGAGAGGCCTATTCCCAGCAGTGGGAGAGAACCGGCTGTGGATGATGATGATGAATAATGTGCGCCCTACTTGCTCACGGTTTATAGGTGCCTACACATTTGCTATGCTACCGCAATGAATGAAAAAAAAAAATCAGAGAGAGTTATCCCACCAGGGTGTCGCTAACTCATGTTACGCGCTCTGGTGGTCGAATGCGTAGCTTTGGAGTAAAAAAAAGTTCCACCCAAGTCCTTGTCACATCCATAATATTGTAACGTACGCATATGAGTTATCACAGCAATGCACTTACGATCTCTCTGTCTCCTGCGTTAGTGCTATCTTTATCCAATTTGTTACCCTTATCGAGAATTAAATGCGTTTTAGGGCCATCGCTCGTCGAACTTTTATTTTTTATTAATTATCGGCCATATAAAGCGCTGGCGACACGATTCAAAAGACAGGTGATAAACTTTATATCTTGTTTTATGTGTACAGGCTTAGAAACTAGCTAAGCAGTTGCCATGGTAACAACAGTTTACGTACTCGTAATAGGCTAACTATGAATTCTTGTATACGTATTGCAACCACATTGCTGGCTGGTCTCACAAAGTCTAGACCTATGCTAAATAGAGTAAAAAATAACTAGCAAAAACATTTTCCAAACCGATATTACGGTTTCGCCTAATCATTCTGTACCTTTTCCAAATAAGACGTTTGATGGATTCGGCAAAACTTTTCGCGTGTTTTTTTTTTTGGGGCTTATTTTTTATTCTTCACAAACAAGGTATCACAAAAATTGGCAGTTACCGTGAATTTTATTTATATTTTGCGATTAAGGTTCTGAGAAAACTAGGTATGAGATTTTTTCTGATCAATATAGTATATTTCTATCGCAACCAAGTAACAACGTAAGTTGTTACTACCTCAATACCTACTGACTACTTTTATACGTGTTCAATATTCCGTTTTTAATTTGAAAAAAGAAAATATATTTTTCTTAGAGTCTCGGCACATCATTATCCTTGACGCTAAATAAATCGAGCAAAACGCTCCGCGTAAAAAAACCGTAAAACAAAAGATGCCTCAAAGGATATAGGACCATCATTATGTCAAACCAAGTCACTTTACACCTTAATGGATTTCGGTTTCTCGCCAAATGACAGTTTCCGCGTCACTTAACTTCACTTCCGACGTAATCGATATCGTTTCGTTGAAAAAAATCGGGAAAGGTGTCAGTGTCACTTAGTGTTATCCGATAGCTCTTTTAGAAACCTTTTGTGTGTTGAAGGTGTCATCTGTAGGAGAATTAAACCAATTGGATTTGTGACACGTTTGGTGAGTTTTTTTAATGATGTGACATATTTTGTAGATTTTTGACAGTCGATTTTTACGTAACTTGCCTTGTTTATAAGAATTTTTATATTGAATAATGTTTGTATAACCGGCTATCACTTACGTTTATTTTGTCGGAGTGCAGGCCCAGCCGTCACCGCGGACGTACGTTGGCTGTGTTCCTGCCCTTGAGAATGGCACACTGATTGTGCTGAAACATGTCGGGCTAATACCGACAAAATAAACGCTTACGTTAAGCTTTGTATAACCGGCTTTCACTTATGATAGCCGGTTATACAAAGCTTATTCAAATATGCCTTACGAAAGTTTTAATACAGTATTTTTTTATATTTTCTGCATCGTACCGTAAATTTAATAAATAATTAAAATCCTTAAATAAACTTTAAATAAAATAGGCGACTAACTCTTTTGGCATGTAAAACAAAAACGCTGTAGGCAGGCAAGTATAATTTGAAAGTTTATCCTAATGCGTGAAGTACGGCCTACATGATCCACCCACGCCACATAAACATGAATGAAACTACACCTTAATTGAATAAACGTAATAACCCTCGATTACCACCCGAACTGTGACCAATTTCGGTCATAATTGTTTTAAAATTGTTACTTTATAACCCAAAAACAGTGTTATAACGAAAGGTTTTATGACTTTTAAATATTTATTAATCGATTCTTTTGAATAAATTAACGATTTTGTTTTACGACCGTATGTGTTTTGGACGGTTCTGGTCCTGTCGTTCAAAAGTTAATTGCGATATCTGCATCTATCGCACTACGTATAGTGCGATTAACTTTTAAAGGTGTCAATTCATTTACATAGACTTTTTGCAATAATGGGCAGAACGAATTGTTTGATATCACTAAAAATCTACTGTTTTTTAAAACAAACTCGGAGTGTGACTTCATTAACTTGTCAGTATTTTAGAGTACCTAAACGATACTAAAAACATTACATGTAAATATCACGTAGTACATTTCAGATAAATTTGAATTACTATATAAACGGCAGCCTACTTGAGAGCCAGTTTTTCCATACCAGCCATGCTCAACCTAGCAAGCGAGCATCTGTTTTTCAATCAGCCGGCCCCTGGTTCGATCCCGGCTCCCAAAAACTTGTTTTTCAAGTTATGTGAAGATTTTCACTCACTTTACGGTGAAGGAAAACATCGTGAGGAAACCGACACGTTTTAGGACTGCAATACCCAAAGACGTGTGTCATCCGCCAACCCACGCTTGGCCAGCGTGGTGGATAATGGACTATATTTCTCTCCTAGTGAGAGAAAGCCTAGTCCTAAAACCGAAAAACCTACTGGCCAAAAGTCTAGATGTAAAAAGTAAAAAATTACAAATGATTTAAAGACACATTTTTTACTTCTGATTCTAGGCTGTCAATTTGTTTTATGAGCAATAATAATAAATTTTATATCAATCAACTTTGTTCATAGTTAAAGTTAAGCAAAAAATATGCGATTCCATCAGCAATGGGCGTAACTAGCTAACAACAGGAGGAGTCTACGACCACACCTTTTATACACTATTCGTTCTTACAAATTATTTATTCAAACGCGTAACGTAATCGCGACAGCACTTAATTTGTATTCATTCTTCAAGTCTTTTTTAAGAGTTTCTTATTTTTATAACAAGCTTTTTTATGAATTTTGCAATAAATTGATAAGAATTGACTTATGGAAAACCGTTGCAGACTTTCGGATCAATAAAAAGATATAATAGTGCACATATTTTACCGTTTTAGATCTATCAGTTCTAAGTAAGTACGCTATGTAGAATATTTTTTGCTATTTTATTTTTGTAACATAAAATGTATATAAAAAAATTTAACTAACACAAAATACCATAGAATGTGGTATTTTGGCAAGAAAATATGTATAACTAGGTAGTAACATATCTATCTATCTAAGCCTATAAATCAGCCCACTGCAGGGCAAAAGTACCAAACCATCCCTCTACTTTTGTCTCTTTTATATACCTATGCATAATTGGCTTGCGCTTGACTACAACTCACCTGATGTTAAGTGACATTGCGGTCTAAGATGGAGCGTGCTTGCCTAGAAGAAACCGGTTCACTCTCGCCTTAAAGACAGTGAGGTTGTAGTTCTGTGGGAACAGGGATTCCGACAAGGGGTTCCACAGTTTGGCCGTCCGTACTATAATAGTGGATGCAATTCGCTTAGTTTTCGGCATTTCCATTGTATGTCGGTGCCTCCTAACAGTCTCCCTGCTGGTCTATCCTGGGTAACGGTCTTCCAGTCTGGAATTTTCGTATCGAGGTCGTACCGCCATCTTCATCCTTCATCCATCTTGGCTAGGCCAGGATTGTCTATCTGGTGGGCTCTATTTGCTGGTGCCTCACCACCATTTTGTGGTGGTGGTTCAGATACGTTATGGGCAAAAACTTGCTCACAACGTATCCGGCATACGTGAGTGTGATGCGTGTTCCCGTCCCAATCCCACTTCAGCATTCAATTTTTTCGAGCTACCTCTGCTAGATAGTAATAGCGTAGCAAAATATTTAACATTATTGTGTAACTGTTTACAAGAATCACGAAAACACATAGCAGATGTTTCCTTAGCTTTGATTTATAATTATAATGAAATCAGGGACGTTCTTTTGATATTTTTTTCGTTTGACGGTAATAAATCAAATCATCATTCTCGTATTCGACGTAAGTAATAAAATGATCTGTTTTGTGAGTGATGTTCTTTTGAAGACGACTGATATTAGAAAATATAAGTATCACATGTTTCGTGTCACTTGTTTAATGGGAATTTCCAAGGCAATCAATAAATTTTATTAAAGAGATAAAATTAGGAAATGAAATAACAAATATAAATAAATATCATGGTCGTACAGTGTTACTTTTATTCTAAAGCATATTTTCTTTATTATCTTCTTCTTCTTCGTACGAGCTGAGTAGTCAAGCTTTGGTGTCGATAGTTTTCAAGCCGTCCGAAGGCCTCTGACATGGCTTAACAGCTGCTTGTAATTAAACTAACAGCCGGAACCTACAATTTAGTGTCATCACCCATCCAAACACCATCTGCAACAAGCGTTAACCATTAGCGGTAACCTTAGCTAGCTGAGCTACAGGTAAAGTAAAATTACACTGGTAACCCTGCATCCTTACTACCAAAAGTACCAATATTAACAAATGAGAAAAGCAACAACTGACACTCAATGTTCATACCAAGTAAGTTAATTTAACACAACACCTTCTTATATTCAAATTACTATGGAGGTATTATACCGAAATAATTAAGCAAAAGACCACGTTAAGGAGTAAATTTTCTTCTAAGATGTTAACTACGCATTTCTAGGAAAATTCACTTAAGTAAACGCGTTAATTAGGTTTTCGAGAAAATTTTTGGTATAAGTAGGTAGTGTGAACAGGCCTTGTCTTCATCTTGTTTTCTAATTAGTGTATAGGTAGGTATTATAGTACTCGTATCTATCTCTATTTTGTTTTCTTGTAAAACTATTGAACTAAGTGACAAAGCTAAGGTCAAGAGTTTTCAGGGAGCTTGAGGTCCTCTCACACGGTTTAATGATAGATAGATAATTCTTTATTGTCACACTTCAATTAAGGAAAATCACGACACACAAAGAGCGGCAAGCGATTAAGTGACAGACTTACTACCATACACCCATCCTTAACAGTCTTATGTTCGCTACGGCTGTTGATTAACTTCAAAAATTTAGTCAGATCTGCTTAGTTAGAAGAGCTACAGGAGCAATACATAACCTAACCTGTCACGTAGTCACTCTTTTAGAAGAGACTCGGTTTAACATACAAAGTAGGCACGAATAATTTATAACTATTTTAACCAAACACAGTCATAAATACGGTGACAATCATTTGTTTTGGGTCCACCTTTGTTGTTAAACTAAAATTGACACACACGTTCGTCGTGGGCGTCTTTCTTTCGACTATGTAGGCTTAGACCCACGTGGTCATAATTCTTTTGTTCCACTTTCTGGCATGCATGAGATCTGTTTGTATGCAAAATCGTATCGGCTGCCTATTCGTTACTATTCCGTTTAACAATAGCATTGTTTGGTTTCCAAACGTAAAATCAATTACTGTACTGTAACTTGTACACGTTAAATGTTAACTAGTAACCGTAATTTTATTGAAATTACATTTTAATCATGATTGTGAACTAGACATGAGCTTCATAAAAAGATAGGAAAGAAAATGAGTCACCATTCACTTGAAGTAGAATAAAGCACAGATGCAAGATTTACTATTTGAACATAAAAGACCGGGTCAACTCTATCATCATGGAGTAGAATATAAAATCGATTTGGAATAAGAATCGAATGAGACGGTTTCTGTGCCAAGGGTCGAGGCGACCTTTTCTCAGTGATCACTATCGGATGCAGTCATCGATGGGCCAAAGCGACAATACTATCGAATCTCTATAGAATCGATATGGTAATGTACCGACCGCTGCATTCCATACCTTTGTGTATTTATGTTGATGAGGTGGGCGAAATCCCATTGATGTACAATCGATGTTATTGTTAATATTATAGGGTGGACCCCGTTTTAAAAGGCAATTTATTCTGACCGATGGGACAACTGATATTGCAGCGTCATTCGTTCTTATTTGTTAGATATTAAAATAGTATAATGTCAGATGATGTCAATATTTTAAAAGTAAAAGATATGTTTAAGTCAAGCTTTAGAGTCGTCTTTTAAAATTACTTGATAAAACAAATTTGTTTCGCAGTATGTTTAGTTTATATGATTTAATTATTATGAGCAAATATTATGATTGTTTGATGAAACGTGTGTGGTGGGAAACGTGAGTGTTTGAAATGAGGTTTCCACCAATGTCCCTTGGTTCGATTCTGGCCATACACCAAAAGCAAGTTTTTCAAGTTTTATGTGGTTTGCACTCGCTTTACGGTGAAAAAAAACATCGTGAAGAATCCGACTTGTGCGAGGAGCACAAAATTCGCGGACTTGTGTCTTTCTTGGACACCACCATGTACTTGCCCAAGAGAATACCCTCAATGAATAAATTCTGCGCGTGTGGTGACCTTTAGTAATGAGGAATACGACTAAGGAGTGAGGAATTATTATGGTAGTGATATTGTATCATTTATGAGGCCATTTCACTTGCTGTCTTGAAATATTACTAACAACTGACGACCCTACTGTCTTAATGGTTACTATGCCGGAATGCCAACCAGAGGTTTCGGGGTTCGATTCTCGGCACGGCGAATACCTATGTTTGTGTTAAACTTGTGACATATTTGTTAGCTGTCGGTCTGGGTGCTAAATATGTATGTACCGCTATAACGTATTAATGTAAGAGTATGTAGTATATGTAGAGAATCAGCAGTGTTAGCAACTGTAATACAAACTACGAGTATAAATGGTTTAGTATGCCGTTAACCGTTAACCAGCCGTATGTACTCTATGCTTACATAAAATAGTTTTGGTCTAATCTTAAGTGTTTATAAAAACACCAAAGTAATACGAATCCATAAATCCTCATCTAAAGGTCGATCCTACGCGTCAATTTAAGAGCAAGCTATTAAATTTCAAAAACCCTTTCGAACCCTTCAGTCCATCGTTAACCACAATAATCCTCTATGCCCATAAAATTGGTATTTACCCAAATTAAACTCAGCCCGTAATTGATACAAATGGTTGTTTCTAGTTAAATGTAATTGAAGACAGTGGCAAGTGCACTGGAGCAAGCGTAATTTCGAAACTATTGTTCTTGAGATAGATAAATTCTTCAATTACTCTGGCTTGAACGAGACGGGGTTAAGGTATGATTGAGATATTAGCAACAGCTGGTCACTCAAATGCTGTTTGCTTGGAATCAAACTGTCATTAGCTGTCTGGGTCGTATTAATTGTATTTTCGATAGAAATTAGTTTTCTATTCAATTAATACTTAATAAAAAACTAACATCCAATTATTTATTGAACTTGGCTTTTTCATAAAAATACATATAATGTAAATCTCCGCTTTTATATGAAATTCGCTGACATTACAATTTCTACCAAATATTTTGTCCAAACCGAAAGACTTTTTTTAAACTTAAGTACTTTATTTAACGTAAATATTATTAGTTACTATATTTTTTTAGGCATATTTCACAGAATATTTAATTATGAATATCTATACTTCAAAAATTACTTTTCAAATACATAACAAGATACGGAAATAAAAGTAAATAAAATTAGAAACTACACAATAATTTAAAATTAAAAACCAAAATACAAATAATAAACAGTGTCCGCAGGTAAGGTGCTTAATGTGCTGGCAGTATATTATTTTCATAATGTACATAAAAATATAATATATTAGTGGAAGAACAATTTGTGTATAAAATTGATTTCTCTATATCTCATCTTTAAACAGTGAAGTCAGACTTACGAATACTAATTAAAACAATAATCGAACGAGATCATATTATTATTTTAACAAACGCCTTTAATGTCGTGAAATATATAAAGATACCTTTCTAATCTTATTTCACATTTTCGTCTCACACGTACGATGAAATTCGAATTAAATTCGAAACTGCTTTCATTAGCAGACAAAACAATTAATTGAGAGTAACAATTTTGTTTCCAATTGCAAAGTAAATTCATTCCGTTTCAGCTAATTTCTCGTGCATTGACTTGTACAAAGTTTTTAATTAAAGTTTGTACACAAATTTACGTAGAGTTTCGTCTGTACCTGTGACGATATTCAATTCACGATTACGTGCCTGTTACTTTGTGTGTTAAAATCCAATAACATTCGAATAAAAGTGACATGGGAAATTGTGATCATTGTTTTGAACTATCAAAAAAACGTTGTTGTAAATTCATTTAAATCGACCATCAGTTAACGTTTCTGATCGATATTGAATTTTAACTTACAAGAACCCCGCGGCGTAAGTGCATTTATGAATATGAACGTAGCGTTATTTTAAAAGTTTTGTCGCGTTAAATCGCTATTTAGTTAGTAAATACTTTCCCGTCGTAACAGTTAGATATCCATTGGATGTTATTTATCGTGAATTTGACAAATGCATTTGAATTCACTTAAGTGTTTAACAAAATTTTGGTCTCGTGCATCGAATGTCAATTTCTAAACATCGATTAAAAAACATTGCTTTGACATCGACACGGGGATATTACGAAAATTTATTCTATGGAAAAGTTTCCAACTTTAGTTCTAGCAACTTTTGTTGTTATGTTATCATGTACCTACATTATTAACATAGAGGATGACAGCAATATGTTTAATATCAGAAAACAGTTCCGCTGTTTTCACAGTCCGTTGGTTCTTTCGGAACTCATATGTCATATTAGTATCAACATCCAACATGGAAGTACACAAACATTATCATCCCTTATCCCGATCCTGATTCCACTATCATATTAGTTGTCCTTTTCTGGACATGTCGCTGATTTAGTGTTGCCAGTTAGAAACTTTCGTAATAAATAAACCTTATTTGCTCCGACGTCAAACTCCATGCGCCACAAGTATCTCATTGGACAATGCGGCCGATGTACTGATGTTGCCAGAATATCAACTTCAAGCATTTCATGAATTATTATTTTTCGTGTGAATATTTTATTGTTGTTTCTTCAAACCAGCGTAATTTTTGTGATAGAGATTTTTTACAATTCAGTGTGTTATATAATTAAATTAAGAACTCAATTTTATGTAAATATCAGTTAATATATTTCTTTTTTACATATTTCACAGAATATTAAATTAAGTATAAACTAAAAAAAATACTTTTTCAAAATACACAACGAGATACCTAAATAAAACTAAATAAAACATTTATTTTTTTACATCTTATCATTCACAATTTGCAAAATATACAATTATAAAATTAAAAACTAGAAACAAAACCACTAATATAATTAATAACCACTAAATTAAGTTAAAGACTATACAATAATAAAAAGTTAAAAAACCTAAATAACAAATAATGAACTATCCCTAAATCTGTGTCCACAGGTAAGGTGCTTAATATGCTGGCGGTATTACCTCGCTGGATCGCCAACTGTTATAATAATTAGATTAGGCACCTAACTGTCCAAAATCTGTTAAAATAGATTTACAACGAATGTTTTTCATCACCATAACAGAAGTGTAAGTGTTTCGTAGAACTTAAATAACTGTTTTACTCTGCCATACCTCCTGGTTGGTTTTTGTTCCCTACTACATAAATTTGTCCCTTAGTACGAAATACAACATATTCAGGGACCTTTATGAGTACGGTGGCCCAATGTAGGTTAAACTTGACAATTTATCTCTTCTAATCGTAACATAATGAACTTTGTCCGTTGAACTGAAAACACGGGTGTTCCGATTGTTAGAACAGAATGTTTTAACTTTTGACAGTGTTGTGGTAAAATTGGAATTTGATTTCATATTATAGTGTTAACTACCATAACACAAACTAGAAAGTTCAGTATGGAGGTAACCAGCCGTGTGCGAAATTTGTAAAAAAAAATACTTGGTTCGTTTCTTTAGTCTTCCCAGAGTATATTTTTTTTAATTTTAATCCTAATGTTAGTTAAACTAGATAGAAGCGCGTCAAATAAAAAAAAGATAATTCAAAAGTGTCTTTAACAAATGCCTAATGCAGCAGCGTGTCTTGGCAAGTTGTTGCCGTGACACATTTCTAAAAACATGCACATATCAAATTCTAAGTTATAATAGAAGACCAAATTAAAAGCTGAATTGATTTGGATGTAAATGGCAACATTTGCTCGAACAAACATACAGTCATACACTCAAACATCGGATCTCACCCCAAACACATATACTTTTATTTTTGTACTATAATTAATTTTATCGTTTAAATTTTGACATAAAATGACATGTAACATGGAGTTATCAATACATTATTGTATTGTATTGTATTGTACTGGTCTCCGTTCTGTCGAGGGTAAGAAATAGCGGAAACAAACAAGCGTAAATAAAATAAGAGTACGTTGTACAAAATGACTTCCGTAATACACTTGATAGTTATTCTTTTTTATAAACTCAAAGAGTCTTGGCCCAAGCAAGTGCCAACTGAACCAAATAGAACTACGGTGCCAGTTACCCTACTTTCAAACGTTTCAGTAGTTTACAAAAACTCCCTAACTTTGTATTTGATAAGGTAGTTTTAGAAAAGTTGCCGCATTTCGCTTGCTTTGGCAGTGGTATTGTTCTAAAATATTTTTTAAGCAGAAAAGTTTGAATGCGTTTTCGATGCGAAAGCCGGAGAGAGTGCGTAGAGTTTCTTTTTTATTCACTGAACTACAATCAAACGATTGCAGTTCATGTTGTTTTGGGAATAGAACTATTCATAACTATAACAATTTTGAAATAACAAATACAAACATAATTTTACACATACCGTTGAAAAGGCATTAAAGGCGATGACATGGTCAAATTCTGATTGGTACGTAAAGTAGTATTGTTTCAAAAGCTATTAATAACGATAAAACTAAAAACTCATGCAACGAGATTACGCTTTAAGATACGAGATTGTTTATGTTAACGTCTTAAATAAATAAAAACAGACCAAAGCTTTAACATAAAATTTTTCACACGAAAAACCAAAACCTTTTCAGAAGTCGTTTCCACATATCAGACTTAGAGTCTGAAATACGGACTCCCACCACAAAGCCATTCCAAGCGTAGAACTACTTTCATAGACGCGCAACAGAAAATTTAATGAAAATCATAAGTTTGTATCGCGAAGGCAAGTTTGCGAACGCCTGCACCGACAAACTCGAGTTAGACCATAATTTGCTGACGAGCCACAAGCAAACTTAGCTTCTTTAACGGCCTCGCTGGAAATGTTATACTTATTTCAAAAACATATCTCGTGGAGAAGAGATAAAAATAAATAATTTATTGGCCTTACAACATCTCATCGCATTTGGCAAGTCATTCATTACATTTAGATTTACATTGGATTTAAAATAGAAAACTACATTATAACTTATATTTAAATTAAATTAAAGGTAATAATGATCTATTCAGTCAACTTAAATAAAGATTCCACTAGGTGCATAGTCATGAATTCATTTAAGGAGTACAGTGGAAAATCTTTAAGATAGAGAAATAAATATAGTACGATAAGATAAACTTTTATTTTCTCGATAATTTTATGTGAGGGAGAGAAGTATACTCTGATAGTTTTAACATTATTTTGAGCCCCCTAAAATAAATAAATACTTAGTTGAACAAAGGTTGTAACGTAACTCGTTTTACAGACTGGTACCGAATGAAGTTTTTCCTCACGATTGACTAACTACACTTTTCATTATTTGTATTCTTTTTTCAGGTGTCAAACATGCAAACGACCCATTATATTCATTAAAAAAAACAATCCATAGTGGAAATTATTTCATGCAATAATCTGGGTTAGTTTCTAATAGGTTTTTTTTGTTTCATGATATTTTTCATCAGTTTTAAGTGTAAAATTCTATATTTACCTTTACAAGTGTAAAATTCTCCATTTAACAGTGTTGTGCGATTTAAACTGCCTATATTTAGATTTTATTGTTTTAAGATTCGCAGTAAGCTTCAATCTGGGTTCGCGCGCACGCATCACACCGTAAGCACGATCAACAAACAGTTGGACTGTTTGCAAATTTTATCTATGTTGTATTGTTAACAATATAAATGGTAAGTTAAAAATAAATCTCAGACGATGGTGTTCAATCGTAGATCAGTCTAATAAAAAAAGGTAAAGGGTTATATCATACTGAGTTATGCGCACACATTAAATCATAGCAATTATCTATTACCACTTCACTTCAGTAGCACTTGTAGCTAGGCTATCTAAAATGATCTGTGCGGGCAGTTTTTAGATGGGTGACCACGCACAAGACAGCCTTTTTAAAAGAGGCATTTGCATCTGGGCACAATCTAGGTACAAGTTTTTTTTCTCTGTTTTGTATTATCTTTGATTTGTATTGCAATAAAAAGTTTATCTATTTATCCCAGCTGTTAGTCTTAGTGTTCGTTTAGCTAAGTTAGAGGTCTTCGGACAGCTTGAAAACACTCAACAGTAGAGCTTGGCCACTTAGCTCAATGAAGAAGAAGATTTTCATTTGTTAATAAAACTAGCTCGCTTCCATCCATTTTGTATACCAAACCAAACATTTTTATATACGTACGGCCTTCACGAGGTTTAATAATAATAGAATAATAAACAAAGTCTGTTTTCCAAGGAAATTATAAATCCTCTTACTGCCTAGAAAATGTTTCAAATAATCCCTTCTTATCAGAGATTATTCTCTATTTTCCTTCTTTGTACCAAAAATAACGAGGTCGTGAATACACATAAACAACTAACAAAGTGTCGATCAAGTACATAATTATAGCATTTTAATGGCAATGACATGTTCTAGTTTTAAACTAGCAATTATTCAATCAGCCGTTCCTGTTGCATTTTTTAAACGATTTAGAATGATTATTATTAAAATGGTACTCGTAAATCAACTAATTTTATATAACAGTAATCAAGAGGTTTTGGTATTAATTTTTGTATCAGCGCTTGGGCTCTAAGCGTGTCAAGTTTCGATCAAAAAAATATACTGTTTGCGTGTTTTAAGAACGTTCAGCGCCATCTATCGGGTGTTAGTGTAATAAGATGGTAAACTATTATGGCCCGTGCGAAACCGGGACGAGCTGTTAGTATTTAATATGTTATAATTTTATATTTTAAAGTCTTTCCACCAAACAGCCAAACCGACCAGCGGTGCAATAAATATCCTCATCTTTGGGAATCATCCACCCAATGCAAGATTCGCAGATGCAAAATAATGTATTGAATAGTAAAACCTATCTACTACTCGTATAATATCAAGTTAGGTCGAAATTGGTTCTATGTTACGGCTTCTATGCGAGAACCAACAGACATAATAGATGTAAGCAAATTTATTTACCTTTATATACAGACAGATGTAAGCAAATTTAGCCAATCAAAGAAGAAAGTACACTCGCTCGGTTAGGTAAAAAAATATTTAAACATTGCGCCGGCCCATCCCAATTACAATAGATAATGGACACATGGACACACCGACACCCAGAAGGTGAAATTTACAAATTCTACGCATCGCCTAACTCTGATTGTCGTCTTTGGAAAATTAGTTCTTAAATATATATAAAAAAAAATAGCCTTTATTATCTATACTCACATGTAAGTTAGAACAAGATTTTACAAATACTAGTTTTTAAAATAAAAAATTCAACAGACTTTTTATAATGTAAATGATTTTTTTGTTACAATGCTATCAATCCTTTGATTATTTACTTGTCAAGTATCAATCTTATAATTTAATAATACAGTTGGTATCATCAAGTATGTTTATAATTGAGTAGAGGTAAATATGTTATGTATTATTGAAGTTATTGTAAAAATAACTTCTTAAATATATAGGCAAATGAAAAAGGAGTAAAAAAGTTCGGCAACACAAATAATTGATTCTGTGCCCCGTCTCACGGAAGTCTCAGTTCTATTTAAGTTTCCTAAAAGGAAATGAAAGGAAATCAGAACCCAGCGCTTTCGAAGTCTTTATCGAAAGCTATCGGAGCATTTCTTATAGACGTGGCACTGCTTTATTAACTGACTTTGTGATAAAAATAATAGTTACAGTAAATTTTGGCTTGCTTTTTTTTTAATTTAGCCTACCTTTGGTCAAAATTTGAGTTACTTTCAGGTACTAAGTTATCTTTCCTTTAAGTCGTAATATTTATTCCTGTCTTTAACCAATGACGACGCTGTGTGTGTGTTTGTGACATCGTAGCTTTCAAACGGAATTTCTTTTTATTCCTATAAGTTGGGAGTGGTCTCACTTATGTTTGAGGAAAATCGTTCTACTCGTAATATGGTCACCACCATAAAATAGTGGATAGCATATTCTATCATGACTACCGCAATATGGGTATTAAAAAAAAATACTAGTCAATAGTAAAATTGATCATAGTGTATGTACTATGGATCAATTTAAAATCCAAGATGGTCATAAAACATTGGTTGAGAGTTTACTACATTTTTAATTTAGCCATATTGCAGTTTGAATCAAGTATAATAGAAATTCGTGTATCAAATACTGCACAGTCAAATATCGAATATTTCACAATTAAATATCTAATACTGCAAAATAATATATCTAATACAGCACAAATGTACTCGAAAAATTCAAATGTTAAGACCTAAACAAAGAAAACAAATGCCATAAGCATTGTTACAATAACACTAGTAATACCAATTTCGATGCAGCGAGGGCGTGAGGTTATTATCCTGTCATATACACTCGACACATTGCCAGGACACTCGATTCTATAGAAAATATGAGACTTTGTATGGGGAAAGGGAATTACAACTATAGCGGTCGCAATGGCGTAAGTAGGGTAAGCTGAAATGATAATAGTTTGAGAAAATAAGCTCCTTAAATATTGGTAGATGTAATTTCCTTTGTTCATCTTTATAAATCGAATGCAGCATAAACGATTCGATGATTCTAAACAGTTGCAGAATTCGTAAATGGTCTTGAATAGTTTACCCTGTGAACATAAAGTGAAATGCTAATAAAGTAGTTTGACGACCTCGTTGGCATAAAGGTTACCATGCCGGTCTGCTAATCTGAAGGTTCCGGGTTCGATTCCCGGCCCAGTCAACATCTTTGTGCTTAACTAAATTTGTTGGCTGTGGGTCTGGGTGTTAAATATGTATTTATATATAATATGTATGTATGTATATGTAGTATATCAGTTGTGTTAGCAACCATAATACGAGCTAGAAATGGTTCAGTATGGGGCTAACCAGCCGTGTGTGAATGTGTCCTAATATTTATTTATTTATTTATTTAGTTTCGAGTGTCGAATTACCTACATGTTAAAATTATTATCAAACTCAACCACTCGTGATTTTCAATTAACTTTCAAACCATCAAAAACAAAAACAAACATGGTTGATTGTTTTTTAGTAATTCATTGTGTTAATTCAGAAAAAGCAAAAGCTTGGTCGTTTAGCATTGAAAGACACGAAAACTTGACATAATGGACTTAAAACTTTATAAGTTAATGAAAGTTAACTTTGAAGTTATTCGCTTAATATTCTAGTCTTGCTTAACTTTTATCAGTCTCCAAACATACCAGACAAAACATCAACAAAATAAAGCTTTCAAGATAATCCTGGGAATACTTCAAAGGTCTGCAACCTGCTTTAATAGACAACACACCGTACCTTAAAACAAGGGTCCCAGACATAATTGCAGCAAACCCCTAATTAATTAATCACCATTGTCTCAGTCCAGGGCGACATAATTGATATTTGAAGGGACCTTCGCGACGTCAATTTGATCCAAGCATTAGGTTCACTTTGCTTTGTGTTTTTAGAGATGTCAGTGACTTGTCAGTGGACTAATTAGGGTGTTGACGTTTAGGTGAACGTCTATGTATGCCTGAACAAACACAGGCGTTGAAATAGTATAGAGAAGTAAAACATTAATTTTTAAACTGTAAATCGTATGAAACTGTTCATGTCATTATGAAAAAAATATTTAACAAAAACACCTCAATTGTTGGTATGTACCGTTCATTTAATTTACCGTTAATTTTAATTTTTATTGTAACTAAATTAACCTTCTTCTGTACTATATGTATGAGTTAATAAAATTAAAAATTTGGTTTGAGCCAAGCACTGGAATTAAGAGGTTTTCATGCCAGCTAAAAATCTCTCTGACTTGACTCAATGACTGCTTGTATCATTAGCACCTGGTGCCTATAATTCAATGTATCATCCGACCCACGGTACAGCCATAGTGATTATGCATGGTTACCTATACAAACATACAAATCCCCTCAGATCACCTGATTTAGTCGAGCTATGGATGATACATAAATGAAATCAAATCATTTTTTTTTTATTCTAATGTCATATGTATTATATTCTACCTAAAGTTTGTAAAAATAGATGATAAAAACATATTTAATCACTGGACATTTATTTGCCATGTAGCAATAGGTATACCATACGTGAACATTACCTATTGATTTCTCCCTCCGGCGGCGGCGAATCCCCAACCATGTTATCCAATCGCTCAAAAAGTATCAATTAAAATCTGTTTGCTCTCATACAAATTGGTTGAAATTTGCGATAAGCTAATTAATAAATCAAGGATCGTCTGGGCAAATGTTGACGATAGCGACTGGACAGAGACAAACAGTTTCATGTAATTGCCAATAAAAGCATTAGTCTATTATTTTAAAGGAAGCGGTTTTAAGTGCTTGGTGACTAATTATCAAACTTGAGGGTAGTTACTTACCATGCGAGCACAAGAAAATATCCTACCACTATTGGTGGCGATTCAGCGGCACATACGACTAAACTAAATTTAAAGAAGCCCCGCCCCGTCTCTTTTCATCTTAAGTGGCCAGAAAGAGACGGCACGTTCTAAACCACAGACAAAACAACTATAATCACGTCAAATATGAAAATGTAAGCGATTTTAGAGCGCACCCTATTATATCACCTCTAAATCTGACGTGTTTGACGTGATTTTAAATGTTTTGTCTATGGTTTAGATCGTACCATCTCTTTTTGGTCATTTATGACGAAAAGAGACAGAGCTACTTTAAATTTAGTTTAGTCGCGTGTGCCGCTGAATCGCTACCTTTATATGGTTTCTTTGCGATGTTTTCCTTCAATTTCAAGGTCGAGGTCATTGGCGGGTAACGAGTCCACGATCGCCCTGACTTAAGGCAGCCGAATGCCTGACTGAGCTTTCATTGCTTCATCTACTCAAAAGAAGCATAAACATAACAATATTTGGCACCTAAACTATTACGTGCGAAGATTTACAACGTATTCCCAGCTCATCACACCGGTCGGCTTTAGTGGACAATAACAGCTAATGGATTAGCCATTTCTGTGATTAGTAACGTCAATAAATAACGAATGTACTGCTGTAGCGGCTGCTCTGTGGTTTGGTATAACAGAAGTGTTATAAAAACGCTGTCTACGAGTAGCAGGCAAAGCATATTATGATATTGACGTATTTTTAGAAGAGAAAGCTCTTTTTAAACTATAATTTCATTTGTGACACTAATAATTTGTATTCATATGACATTTTTTTTTCTTAAACCATTTTGATACTTTATCTGTACCTTATCAAAGTCCTAGTCTATGATTTTTTTTGTCACTTCATGTATTTTTTATTGTAAATTTATGTTGTTCTGTGTAATCTAATTAAAATTAATGTCAAATTATAAGTACATTTTTTTTGATAAAGGTATTTTTCTTGTAATATTTTGCATGCCGAAAGGCTTAGAATGTGGCGCACTCAAATTGTTTACAAATACAAATACAAAATTTATTTATTTGACAAAGTAAATGTTACAAATATATAAAGAAATCCAAAGGCTTCCGAACTAGTTCAGAACTGTATGACGGAAGCCGATGTCTTCTCCCAATCGTAGGTATAGATCTTAAAGTATAGAACTTAATTAGGTTTTCAGTACATAATTTATGTCACAAAATTTTGAAAAAAAAGGAAAAGAAAAGAAAAAGTTTATATAAACAATTACAAAAAAAAAGTATGAAGTTATAACAATATAAATGGAGAATGTTGAATGTTGAATGTTGAAATTGAATGTTTACGATCTTATTATTACCCATATTCATCAATAATAAAGAAATAAATAGAAAAATATGATTTGAAACAAACTAGTGTGTACCTAAAGTCACAGTCATCATTAATAGTTTGTCTCAATGTTTTATCTTTTATCCGGATTAACAAAGAAAACACCGCTAGGACTCGGGGCTTTCTCTTGCAAGGAAAGACATATAGACCATAATCCACCACGCTGGCCAAGTGTGGGTTGGCGGATGACACACATCTTCGGATATTGTGGTCCTGATTGAAAAGCAGACGTTATTACTACCGAGCCACTCCTATTACCATCTAGCAACACTCATATAAGGGTGTAGGTAGTGCTAAATAATTACGTATCCTGCCAACCCCTACTTATAAAGGGGATAAACAAAATCATTCATTAAACAGTAAGGGGTGAGTTAGTACCAACATACTGTTTGTCTGTCACGAGTACACTAATTAACCTGAGCAAACATTTATAAACATTGTTGTGCTATCCAAATTGGAGGCAGAAGCCAACATCGTACATAATAAATTGTCTGATATTTAACTGATAGCGTAAAATCAGAGGCATAACAAGTCCTTACTTAGTTTTAAAACTTATCAGTAACATCTCAATTACAAAAATTCTAAGTACCAACATATCTTTTGAAGCTACGGCGGCTCAGTCAGTTGTACGGCCGCTTAGCTTTTCGATGGTCATTCGTTCGATCTTTCGGTAAAGGAAAAAATCGCGAGGAAACCATTGCATGGTGGGAGGGCATTTTCAAGTGTTCTTCTGGCTATAATTTATTTATTTATTTTTATTTTATTAAATTTAATGTTTTTTATAGCAACTACCTTCAAGTTGAAATATCTACAGCCAAGCACCCAGCAGTGTGCCGGCAGCCTCATTAAGAGCCAGTTTTTCCAAACTAGGCATGCTTAATCTTAGGCTAGAGTGTCACTAAATCGTGTGGTTACGAGCACTACTGGTCAAATGCCTAGTTGTAAGGAGAAAAAAAATCTTTTTTTTTATGAAAATATTTTTATTGCAGACCACATATCCATATTGTAAAAAAACACTAACTATTATTTATTATTAGTAAAAAAACACACACTATACATTATTTTAAATTTATATCAATCAAAAAACTAAAGTATAGCCTATACCTTAATCCAGTTTCTAAACCACAACCACTTCTGTACCAAATATTTATCACAGTAGGTACCAATATTTTAAAATCATTATATTTTAAAATCGTTAGTATTAGAAATAAGTTTGTGTTGTATTTTTTCCGTTTCTCTAGAAAGCTTAGCGTGTCTTTTAAGAGTACGTACCTAAGTATATACGTATTAGTTTTCCCAAGATTTAAGTTAAGAGGTTATCTTGATTATCTCGCAATAGAAGCCGCTAGCTAATTTAGTTTATGGGTAAGTTTATGTGAGTAAGTTTTAATCAACGAAACCATTTAATCAAAAGTCTCAAACAAAAAAATTAGTCGACCTCCAAATCCTTCACGGAATTAAAGTTCAGAAGCGTGCGTTCTGTTTCACAACAAACGTGAACTGACAAAATGTAAACTCAGTATGAATTATGAGGTACAACTCTGTCTCAAGGGAAATTAAAGTGTCTTGCACCAACTTTAAGGCTTTCAGGTAGTTCCGTACCTCTGTACCGAAGTAATAAATTCAATTCGTTCGAATTTTAAATTTGGTCTGCTTTCAATTGTTTCCTTCTCAGAATATTAGTTAGTGCTTTGTTAAGTGTTTTGATTTTGGCATATGTCCGCTACATAGTTCTAGATTAAAGTAGTGTGCTTTTTTCTAATGTCTTCAAATTTAGAAAAGAGAATTTATGTGAAGAGTAGATAACTTAAAAAAGGGGCCAATACAAATCTACCTTTGATATATCCTGAAAATACGTCTATATCTTATATATAAAATTTCCGTGTCACAGTGTTTGTTACCGTACTCCTCCGAAACGGCTTGACCGATTTTTTCCAAATTTTATATGCGAATTCTAGGTCTGAGATAGTAGGTCTGAGAATAAGCTACTGTATATTTAGAAATTAATATTAAGGCAAAACAACGTTTGCCGGGTCAGCTAGAATTAATTAATTAATTTAGACTACCTATATGAATATACATCAAATGCAGATTTATATAGGTAGTCTAAATTCGTTTAATCAAAATTAAACAGGTCTTCTTCTTGAAAACTAAGTGGCCAAGCTCTGATGTCGAGAGTTTTCAGGCTGTCAGACGGCCTCTGACTTGGCTTAGCAACTGCTTAAGAAAAACCCGGCTGTTTTTCTTAATATTTAACCTACAATTTAACGTGTCATCCGCCACACGGAAGCGCCCAAATGAAAATTACTCTGGCTTAGCATGGATGCATTAGATAACTTTACCTAGCCGATCTACAGGCATTGTGACTTGAAAATCTCTTTTAAATTCATTTTCGGTCACCATAAATGATGAGGTCTAGGAACACCATGATAAATTATTTAGAAAACGATTATGTATTGTAGTGTTTACAACCCTAGACATAAGACTAGCTTTCATTTTCATTTAGTTTCTTTTCTATCACGAAGAAAATCTCTTAAAGAAAATGCACCAGAAATACCATCAAGTGCAGACCATAACAATTTAGCGTCCAGTATTAAAAACCAGCCAAATGACGAGAGAAGAAAAATAAAAGGTAATTAAACTAAGAACCTAGTTGGAAAATGTCCAAGGTTTTCTTTTTAGAGTATAAACTTTTGAACCGGATATCAACTGGAGGAAATTCTGAAGAGAAAGACTTGTAATTTTTGTTATCATATTTCTAACTTCCAAAGTAGCGTTTGTAACTCGGCGAGCTAAGGTGATCTAACGCGATCATCGAAGCAAAGCAATGGTCGATGCGGACGGTGTTTGGATGTGTGACTATGCACAAGGCTGTTGTTTTTCAAGTGGCATTTTCATCTGGGCGCTACCATGGGTTGGATGACACGTTAAATTTTAGGTCCCGGCTGTTGGTCTTAGTACAAGCAGTCGTTAAGGCAAGTCAGCGGCTTTAGGACGGCTTGAAAACTCTCGACACCTGAGCTTGGCCACTTAGCTCATGAAGAAGACGACAAGTCTGACATCTCTATACATAATATATGGATGTGTCTTTTGTCTGTCTGAGGCGTGTGGCTTAGTATGTAACGATTTTTATTGTTAAATGCGTTTACTGGGAAGTTCTTCGCTATGTTTTCATGAAAATAGATTCAAAATAGCCACGGTCACAAAATTGCGGATGATAAATGTTTTGTTTATTATCACATATGTCAATGGGCTTGATTTATAGAATGCATACACTATCGGGGTTTTTTCGAGTTAATTATTCTTGTTGTAATAATAAGTACCTATTAATATACATTGTATCTGAATTGATTTAAATTTGTTTATTTTCTGGTAAAATTGAACCTTTGCAATATTACATTTTTCTTTCAAATGTGGAGCTAAATCATATCTACTAAAGGTTTCAAATAGGACTAATCTCCGAAACGAATTAAACTTTTTCAATATTATTTCAAAAGAAGAAAACGTTATTTATCTTACAAACAAAAGTTCTCACTTATCTTATAAACAAAAAAGTTCTTACCAAGCAAAGACAATTCTAGTGCCGATTTAAAAATAGAATTGTCAGAACAAAATTTAAAAGTAAAATGTTCGCCAAGATTAGCCGTGGGGCTCATCAAGGGAACAAATAGAACACGTCTAGATAAAAACTCAGCACATATGTACTGGCTCTCTTGGGAAATAAATTGTTCACGGCACGTCTGATTGCAGCCTTATAAGATTTTTTCGTGAGCTCCCCAAGGCGGTAAAAAATGAAGCGAGCTTGCAAATAAAATTATAAGTTTTGGGATGTTTCTAGTTTCGAGCTGAAAGTTTTCGCTGGAAAGATTGAATCCTGCAATTTTGATGTACATTTAGTTATCACTGGTTTACAGTGGTTTTGTTGAATATGAAAATGATTTTGATTTTAACTATTTGTTACACAAGCACAAGATTTATAAAACACTCAATGATTTCGGAGAATTTACTCAGTTTTTTTTTAAATACTAGAAAATTTCAATTTTATTTTTTAACAATATGGTATAAAATGTTCAATATTCAATTTGAACAAATAATAAAAATACGAGCACATTGAGTACTTATAGTATGATTATAAACTATATGATTGTACTTATATGCCATATTATTCGTAATAATATTCGGCAAATAAAACGCAACAACTTGCGATGGTATTCAGTGTACAATTTTTTATTTATTTTTGTGGAGTTATCATATCGTTATTTTGTTTTGTACTCGGAAAAGTCTTTAATTACTAAACATTAAAGTTAAAATTTGCAAAGCAATATTTATCAAACGAGCTTGTTTTAATGCTTGTTTAACTAGATGTTGTGTTAGAAGACGCATATTGACAGATTTTTAATCTTTAGATTGATAATAAGAAATTGTGTAGTATAGCGTTATAGTTTTTGTATTTAAGTTGTGTCAATTTGGGACAGCTAGAGACGTTTTGTCTGGCGTACCATATCCTTTTTTTTTCATCTCCTTTATTTTTAGCTATACTAAGTGTTAAATTTATCCAAAGCAATTTAAACATTTATCTAAATAAATAATCTCTCAACTAAAATGGACAGCTGCAATTGGTTGTCCATTTCCACCTGTAGCAATCCAAACGTCCGCTGTCTTATTTAGCAGATCCAAATCCAAGTGACCTAGTCTAGCTATCTGTACTGTCTAAAAGGAGAACCTGAGCGTCTCATAAGTATTTCAATAATAAATTTAGCGTAAATATCTAAATAAAGTCCAAAGATGGATATAAGTACATACATGGTACAAGTGTATATTGTTAGTATTACAATACCACTCAGCCGCCACTAAGACCCGAGCCGTCAGGCAAGATCATAGATTATGTATTTATGTTGCCACTATAACGACATAGAACCTACATATAACAAAACGAATAAAATACATCTTTAATACCTATACAATTTTTTTGCAAGTTTTAGTAGATAATGGGGTGGAACCCTTTATGCTCGAGCCCAAATTGCACTTGCCCAAATTGTAATTTATTGAGACCCAAGATGTTAAGAATCATAGATACAAAATGAATCGCCTATGCCCGACACCAATCCCCAAATTGTCCGGCTTTGGAGCCCCAAACTATGTACCCGTCAATTATTGGTAGACCTGGCCTGTCTACGGTCGATTTATTTGCACTGTGGCAGCTCCTAAATGCAACTCAATGCACATAAATAGCTTGAAACATCTGTATCTTCGACCTATCTTATTTTGACCATTATTATATTATGCCTTATTTATTTGTTGTAGTTCATAATACAGAAAACAAAGATTAATTGGTAAATAGAAAAATAATTAAATAAGTCAAAAAGATTTGGCACGGATCGAACCTTCGGGAAGTGAGTTGGCCGCGCGACCGACTGTGTCGTAATTATGTAGAACTTTTAAATTGTCATTTAACATTTTTATACTATATCATAAAGAGGAAACGTTTGTTGTATGTGTTGATTGACGCGAATAGGCTCCGAAACTACTGGACCAAATAGAAAAAATATTTCAACCTTTGTTAGGAAACCTACATTATCCCCGAGTAACAAAGGCTTTATTTGGTTTCTCTTTACAACTTGGATTATTTTATATTTACTCGAAGCAAACGGTCACACTTATTTAAAAACGTTGGATATACGTCCAACGAGTTTCAACGCATTAAGTAAGTGTGACCGTTTGCTTCGTGTAAATATATAATATGCCTTACGATAACAGTTTACAAAGTACAATTGGATTATTTTATAGCCCATGCGAAGATGGGATTGGCTGCTAGTATATTATATTTATGTACAAATAATTTAAACACCTATGTTTTATCTAAGGGATTAAGCTTTTGCGCTTCAGATACACTTGAAATTTCACAAAAAAGCGCTTCAGAAACTGACTAGTTTGGATTTAGAGCATGCAGCAAAAGTCTCAACAATTCATAAACAGAACATATAACTGAACTATCCGGATTTGGGCAGCAAATGTTTGAGGAAAATGCGTCTGGAATGAAATTTTAATCTGAAAAGAGTGCCCTAGGCCGGTTGCATCCAATATTCAAATTACGAAAACACACCCACTGCTTCCGTCAAAAAGCTTTGGGCAAGCTGTGGATACCAAATGCAGCATTTTCTAGAGAAGATTTCCAGAAAACTGCATAGTTTTTTTATATGAGTGGTTTAATTTATCAAAACTAAATTTACAAAAGAACTTAATAAACTGCATAAACTGTTCACGTAAGGAATCTAAATAATTTCCTCGTAGAAAACGGTCATACTTACATTATTATTTAGAGTTGGTATGAGTTAAATTTGAATTTATTAAAATAAAAACTTATTATTTTTAAGTATCTTCTCGCTTAAACAGCCCAACCGATTTTAATGAGATTTGGTAGTAAGGTAGTTTTTACTTTGGATAAACAAATAAGCTACTTTTTGTCCTAAATTAATGCAATTGACACAGCAGGGCAGAGCTAGTATCAAATTATATATTTATAAACAAAAAACAACTGTATTGCTTACGAGCATTAAATGTGAGTAAGTTTTATATTTGCAACAACACCTTTCAAGTTTGACTATATCCTAAAAAGTACTTATTTGCCTCACAAGTCGGACCCACATTAATATGATTTAGTTTCACTTCTGCCGAATGGTTGAAAAGTTGTGGAGTCCCTCGCAAAAAGTTATTACTCAGGTAAATAAAACTTTGTGAGGAAACGCCGACTTTTTCATACGGCGGCTTTGTGTAACCTCCTAAAACTTTTTCGCTTATCAATATCCGCAAATGAAAGGATTTCGTGCCCAAAGAAATGTTATAATGAAGTTATACGGTTATCTGATTGGAGCTTGGTTAGTTTGTTGTGTTAACGTGAGAACAGAGAAGTAATGGTGCTAGTTATGTTCTCAACACGACACGTGTTTTGGCCGGAAGAATAATGGTGGCGATTCAGCGGCACACACGGCTAAACTAAATTTAAAGAAGCCCCGTCTCTTTCATCTTAGATAGCCTGAAAGAGACGGCACGTCTGCACCATAGTCAAAACAACTAAAATCACGTCAAATGTAGAAAATAAAGGCGACTTTAGAGGGCACTCACTTGTATCACCTCTAAAACTGCCTGCACATTTCATATTTGACGTGATTTTAGTTATTTTGTGTGTGGTTCAGAACATGCCGTCTCTTTGAAACGGATGATGAACACGACGAACAAGATGAAAAGAGACGGGGCTTCTTTAAATTTAGTTTAGTTGTGTGTGCCGCTAATTCGCCACTTTCGCCACCGATTTGGATGAAAGCTGTTATGAAAATTGGTTAGACCCTGGATTAGAACGTAGGCTTTTTATCCTCGATTAACGCAGGTTAGACTGCACAAAACAGCTAGAAATTTATACAATCAATCAAAATTCAAAACACAATCGGTACTTTTAATATGTAACCATTGTTTGTCGAGTCTAGACCATTATATAAGTTTTTAATTGAATTTCGTCAGTTTATCTAAATTTTAAGTACTAAAGCGGCCTATATTGTTGAGTTTTATTCAGTATAGTTTTATTAGGCAAAACATATATGCTACTAATATAATGAATGCGAAAGTTTGTGTGTACGTATGTTTGATACTTCTTCACGCTCAAACGGCTGAACCAATATTGATGAAATTTGTTATGGAAATAGGTTAGACCTTGGATTAACACATAGGCTACTCTTTATCACGGATTAACTTATTTTTTGTCCCAGATTACCTCGGGCAACACCGCGGGGCTTAGCTAGTTCAATATAGTATAGTTCTATTTAGAAAAGATATATTTATAACTAAAATCAAGATATTTTTATTTGCCATCAAAGTTTTGTCGGATAGTTTACCTCAACTCTAGTATCACAGAAATTCCATTATTGACATAGCTGACCGCAAGATCGCGTGTGTCACGGAAATTAACCGAACAAAAAAATATAAACTGTTTCGTATAATTTCACTTGGTAAATTACGACTATTATTTGTTTTCTGAATTCATAGTGTTTATATGGACAATGTTATCAAGAACAGATTAACTATATCAAACAAATGTCAATATTCTGTCAAATTTACCAAATAAAGCCATTTCACAAACGTGCGGTGCGATAAGGCTGTCGCGCGGTAGAAAATCGCCGCACTGCGCTGCGTTTGTGAAATTGCCCTTATAGATTGAAATAAATAATAGTTTAAAAAAAAAACACGCTTAAAGTGGATGAAAGCACCCAAAGAAGTCGGTTACAAACAAACATACAAACAAAAATACAAAAAAATGGAATAATTTTATCAAATTAGTGTATTGTCATCGGTCCTCAATAAATCCACAAAGTTTGAACGAAATCTGGCCGTTTAAAGTGGGTCAAAATCGCGCACAAAGAAGTCGGTTACAAACAAACATACAGGTGAAGCTAATAAAAAGCGTGTAAAAAGATTTTATGTAATTTTTTAAAGACTTATGAAGATTTCGATTAATATTTTTAACAACTTTAACACTTATGTTGAATTGAGACAGTTTTTTTTTTGAGTGACGATTTTTATTCGAAATATTATACTACCTTAAGATTCTTCGCTCGCGTCCTCAGTGTTTCAATAATGCAGCTATATCCGTAAAACTGGCAAGTGCGGCTAAATGGCCTGCTCTAAGAATTTACTGATAAAACGTGCTTCAATATTCGAATCATGTGATAAAAAGGAACCGCAGTGTGGCAGCGGGAAATCGGTATCTGTTACGTTATAGCGAAGTCTTTGTCGAGATTATTGACCGATATATATGTATATCACTGTATTAAAACTTTCGTAAGGCATATTTGAATAATGTTTGTATAACCGGCTATCACTTACGCTTATTTTGTTGGTATTAGCCCGACATATTTCAGCACAATCAGTGTGCCATTCTCAAGGGCAGTAAACAATACGATCCATTAGTGTCTATGTCATATTGACACGTTGCATATGTAGGTGCATTATAAAAAATATATCAAAGACCAGGTATTTCTATATTTTATGGCTGGACTGATAGAAAATACTTTAACAAAATTTAATCCCAAGTGAAATTTATTACGCTTTTTATCATTTAAGGTCTCTTTAAGCAAATTCTCTATCGTGTAAAGGTAAACAATATTTCGCTGCATTTTGATGAAAATATTAAAGTAATTTTATTTTGTGGAGTAAATATTAGACTTTGGTTTACATCAAAGCACGTTTTAAAAGTTGACTAAATGTTTCACTAAAATTTTGTGAAAGTTGCGAAACCTATTTTAAACTGCAAAGCGAAGGCGAAATTAATTTATTTTTTAAATATTCAGTTTTGAATTTAAATTATATAATTTTTATTTTTATATAATTTAAACATTTGACAGAAAGAATTGAGTATGGAGATGACGTCTGATAGAGTGGAAGATTTGCTGTGCCGACCCCACCTAAGTGGGATAAGGTAAAGAAGGCGAAGAAGTTAAGAAATACGATGAATTTCTGCACTTATTATTTTACGTATTTCAACATTTTTGTGAAGTACAAGATGAATAGTAGTAGATTTGAGTAATATTAGTAGGTATATATGATAAAAAGGTTGGAAAATCTAGAAAATACACAGTGAAGTGACAACAGTAGTAGCCAAAAACAAATATCTCACATTTAAACATTTGAATAAAATGTTAAAAAAATGTTAGCGCGCATAATGCGTTTTTTCTGAACATCAGGTAAAAGCCAGACGTTCAAAGCAATAACTGCATCAATACAATATCTGTATGTATTAACAAAGCGGCCAATCCATTAAGTGAGTGCAAGTTAAATGTGCAAGGGGATGCATTTGCAAGCCTCAGTAAAGAGACCAGAATAAGTTAGATACTAAACTGTCTTGTCAAAAAATTATGATATTTTGTGAGAATATCTATTTAATTATTATAAAGATGATATCAAGATTCAACTGCGAGCGAGCGAGATAGTAAATCAATGACGAGATAAGGTTAGCTAAGCGAGAAGAAAAATGCTACCTAGTGAACTTGTTGTGAGCGGAAAATGCATGAAAGACGCATCGCTTTGTCTTGCTTTGTCATCGTCTTGGTTGCGAGTCAAATGTGCAAAAGCAAACCCTATTTCACGCATTTTCGCTCTCACAGCACGCTTCGCGCAAGAGAAAGAAGCTCCTAGCTTAATTCATCTTTGCCCTCTTCCCTCTCAGACAAACCTTGGCTTTAAAATAAAACTCACAAGCCCAAAAATTTAAAATATTATTTTATCGTATACTTCAAAAAACCAGAACCTTTACTCGTTCGTCTAGTCTAGGGGTTTATAAAACCTAATTCAAATGATAAGTGACCTGGTCCTTAACGTTGATCAGCAGGGCGCGTTAGTTAGCGATACTCTGGCCTAAGTGTGCAAGGAGGCTACCGGAACAAACTGTTAGGTGCTCGGCTAGGCACGTATATTATGAGTGGTAAAAATATGTTTACACTCTTTATTAGGTTACGAGTTGACTGGTTTGATGAGTGACTGACTATTAATTAGCATAAGCAGCCCACTATACGTTCCTACTGCTGGGACTCTTCGGGGCCTTCTCTCACTAGGAGAGAGATACAGGCCATAATCCACCACGCTGGCCAAGTGCGGGTTGGCAGATGACACACGTCTTCGGATATTGTGGTCTTCAAACATGCCGGTTTCACGATGTTTTCCTTCACCGTAAAGCGAGTGCAAATCCACACATAACTTGAAAAAACAAATCATTGGTGTAGGGCCGGGATCGAACCAGGGGCCGTCTGATTGAAAGGCAAACGTTATTACCACCGAGCCACATTCGCTTCCCTGACTCATAAGCTGATTAAAAACAACAACAAAGACAGAAACGATTTTAATTTATTTCAATATCAAAGTTATCCTTCTGCATAATATAATCTGTTTTCTGGGATCTATCGGTGCATGAAGATTCGTGCATTTGGTTTATTAGTTGGGAATACGAAATGGAATCTGAAAATACTTTTTCTGATTCAAAATGCATAGGAGCAAAATTGAATTTTCAAAAGTTAAGAATCATATTAACTTTTGAAGTTCATGTAAAATTTAATGGACATGAGAGTGATTTTTTTGCAATTTATTTACGAGTGCTTATTCTGTCCAAATATGAAGAGTATTTTTTTTGTAAATATTTGATGGTAAATCAGTTACTAAATATTTTTCTATGTTACTAATTGTACTTGGTGCAGGGAAAAGCCATCGTGGCCTGGCAGCTACTCAGCGTGGAAACGCAGCTAGTGTTATGTGCACCTTTGCGCCAGGTATGGCCATGTCCCCTAACATTTAGTGTTATTGACATTTTTTGTTTTAATTTTAATATAGTTCGCACGAAACAAACGGTCACACTTACTTTAAAAAACGTTGGATATACGTCCAACGGGTTTCGACGCCATACGTTTTTTTTAAGTAAGTGTGACCGTTTGTTTCGTGCAAATATATAATATGCCTTACATTCATTTTAAGCGTAAATCTTAAGTAGCTGATTACATATTGATTGCAGATTACAAAATACATATTACTAAAAATACTTAGTATTAAATCCAAACATTTAAGTTTAAACACGATACTAAGTATTCTTTAATGTGGGACCATCTATGTAAGCTAAATTTATTTAGGGAATCCTGTAGAGAGTTTGTAATTTTCCCTCACATGAACCAAGATTAAACATTTTAGTCTAATGTTTCCTGAACTTTCCTAACTTCGTTTTGAAAACATATCTCGTAACTCGAAGGGAAGTAAAGTAACAGGGCTATCACGACAACTTGTGTTGATATTTCAGAAATATAAGCAAAGATCCCCAAAATTTTGGTACGGAAAACTTTGCCTCTTTCACTCGTTCTGAACTTTGATCAAACTCAGCAGTACGCCGTGAAGTCAGATGGAAAGTAAATTGTATTATTCTATTACAGCTTCGTTTCGTTAAATAAATTCAAACATTAAACATAGCCAGAACATTTTTGTTGAAAAAACCAACGCAATAAATTATTTAAATAGAAATTTAATGCCGAGCCCTCTATTTATCATCGAATTAGCGTTTAGTCATTTTGGCAACTAAGTAGATAGATAATGTATTTTGTGTAATTTTACTATTTTTTCTGACGCCAGTGGAAAGATGAAATAAATATACTTTGGAGTTAACTTGGAATGCAGATCACAATAAATAATAGTAAATTGCATGTTATGTTGTTCTCAGTGTGTCATTTTGTTTTTTTTTTTTATATACGTTGTAACTTTACTGTGTACTCTTATTGAGTAAACAAGATGTTCATATAGAGTGTTGTTAGTTAAGTTTCAATTAAAATTACTTTTCCACTATTTCTTGTTGTCATTTAATTTGTAGAATATCTATTTTAAGGTGTTTTGGAAGCGGCAGTAACATGTACAACTTTACTAATGACTAAGAACGGCTTTAGCGCGAGTTGAAAAACGATTTTTCATCTACAGATTCACAAGAAAGAAGGTTTTCATACATTTAGCACAGAGGCAATATTTGGTACAGCTGTTAGTATGTATTTCGCGAATTTCTAAAAGACATGACAGAGAGCAAAAGATAGGTTCCTACGTCAACAGTTCTATATATTATTAGCAGTATATACAGTATTTGGTAATAACAGTAGTTGGTATACAGTATCAGTAGAATTTACGAGTAGGATAGGACTGTAGGATGTACAGATTTTTGTAGGAGAGTTCATTACACGACAACAATCGATCTTCTATAGGGTAGTCGAGTGTTTTACGTACCTACGTGTCATCAGAACCACAATCAGAGAGCAGAGATGTGTATATCTGTACTCAAAATAGACTAGTGTATAGAGCAGTATGCAGGTGCCCTGTTCCAAAAGCTAAGTATCTATAAATGTGTTAATTATTATAAAACAGACCCAAAAATACCTACGGCTCAGAGTCAACATAAAAACAATACTGGTTAAATTTAGGGATTACGAAGTTGTTACTTATGCATGTGTCAAATGATGTATTTATTTATTTTTATGTTATTTGTAATAAAAAAACCAATTTAAGTATGTAATATTAAGAGATAAGAGACTAAAATTAAAATTTTGCATTCGTTGAAAGTATATATATAGTACATAAATTATATGTTCAAAAATTAATACAAAAGTCACACAATATTTATTAAATTATTTTTTGCTACTAGTTAGTAATACTTATTGTATTATTTTTTCGTATCAAGTACTACGCGTATACATAATTAATCGATACGGATAATATACAACCAGAAACTATAGTCTCAGCAGAGTATCTCTCGAATATTCGGCGGAACAAAAGAAATGCTCCAATATGCAGACAAAATGAACAGATTTAGATGCACTGAGCGAAAACATTTAGGAAAAATTCTACCGGCAACTTCACCTGCTGCCCGGAAATGATTTTTAAAAGCCTTTTTCCGTGGAAAAAGGAATAATGCAAAAAACGAACAACAAAAACCGTTAGCAAACAGCGGCGAAAATAATTACCAAGTTTTAACTACACAAATAAGCTCTTAATAACTAAAGCAATGCCATTTTCTCGGCCCGAGTCCAAAAGAATATTTCACAAAGAAAGCGAAGTCCAATTTAGGTGCCGCCAACTTATTATTCGTTATTTCATCCTATTTTTCTCAACAAGAGAAACTAATCTAAAGAAAATTTTCGAGTCTTAGGGACAAAAATAAACTCGCAAGGAAATGCAGTTTGTCCGTACGAATATCGCGTAGGAATACCGGCTTGCTACAAACTTTAAATTAAAGTTTTACGAATGAAATAAGAATTTTCACATTTCCATTTGGTCTCAACGGGGTAGATAATTAACTTTCAAATTCACAAAGTTATCTAGTTTACCTTATTATGACTAAAAATACGCTCTTATATTTATTTCTGCCTCTGACTTAACTAGCCTAGAGAAAATATTAGGTTTTTTTTTTGGAAACTGGTACATTTATATATATTGTTGCGTAGAAAAAAATATGGAGTTTTACATACTACGTTTGTTACTTTCTATTATATTCTATTGCGGAAATTTAATAAGTGTTTCTGTTACACTACCACGTATCTACTGGACTGATTGAAATTAAATTTTGGATTCTGGATTTGGACATATTATCCTGAATTGACGCGGATCCACGGATCAAAGCTAGCTTTTGGTATATTTGCCAATAAGCTTATCCAAAAGCCAATACTGGCGTTTATTTTTGCAATACTAAAATCTCATTAATAATAATTCAATTCACAACAGTCTTACTATTATTCGCACGGCGATCATCTTAGTCCAACAACGATGGGAATGTTTAGTTGAATACACGTCAAACAATGAAGAAAAACATTTTAGAAATCAGAAACATTAGTATTCGTTTTATTTAACAAATGAAAATTGTTTCGTCTATTCGAATGAGCGAATAGAATTTGATGGAAACAATTCTGTGTATATTATTTTTGACATAGACTAGAATTGTTTTGTTTGAATCGACTTATACGTGTAGAACAAAAAAATACTTTATTTTGCAATATATGTACCTAAATCTGAATATGTCAAGCTTTACAAATAAGTGCCATTAGTAACCTTTTGAAATCAGATCAGGTCTCCGTATCCTTTGTGCTACAGTATAATACCGCTTTGAAAATTTAATTGGAATCCGAAAAACTGACACGTGCTTCACATGTTTGCCCACTCTGTACAAATTCTTCCTGTGATACTCCACTAACTAAGCCTAAAAGCTTTTCTAGGCATAAAACACTTACCTACTGTAAGTACTAACCCCGTTTAAAATTTCAAACAAAGCGTCTAGCTGAACAAATGTCGGTCAGCGGCGTGGATAAATTTTTAATTTCGGTCAATTTAATTCCATGGAAAAGTTAATACCGAAGGGCTTCATGGAATAAAAGTGTCACGTAGAGAATAGGTGCGATTTCCCCAAATGAGCTCTTCAATATTCAAGAGGCAACCGTCTTACCGTAACAACAGAACAAATTCGAAAAGACGAAGTATCGGCTACGGACAGCCCTTAATGTAATTATCATAATGGCGACCAATAAAAGAGAGGTTCCAAATTCATGACGCAGCTTTAAAAAGTACTATCAAAGGTGCCCGAGGCGGAAAACGTCGCATCTTATTTAGCACCCTCGAAAGGAGCCGATCGTGCCCTACCTAATCACATTACCAATGAAAGAGCTCCAGATAAAAAGGACGACAGATTTGCATGAAGTGTCAAAGTTGATTACGAGTAGTATCGGGGATATCTAAATATGCAGATTGAAATAAATCATAATTATTGGCACCCTCAGTTAGATAACATTTTATGAACACTTTGACACCAAGACTTACTGGCAGGTCTGAAAATCTGTATTTCAATTTGATCGATTTTTTTTTAAATATCTCACAGGTATCTCTTGCGTTCCGATTGCATCATCTCATTTAATAAAATAGAATGTAACAACAACAGCACGAGCTCAAGTTACAGTTCGAATCGATAATAAAATCAATTTGATGAAATTAGAAACAGTGATATCGTCACACATCGGCGCTCTCAAAAGAGAACTCCCCAATATAATATTACACAATACGGGCAATTCTATTCACATCTATATCAGAATAGCAATCGGGCGTGAAGTCTTTTATATTTGGAGGTCACGTGTCTCGCCACTGGCCAGGAAACAGTCGGATGTGTTTGAGCGAAACTAATGCACTCACAACCATGCGACATCGGATCGAGGGAAGCAAGGATGAGGGCGACAATCGAAACAATGAGGAAACCAACCGGGTTTTTGGTAGACTCTTTATTATTTGCGGAAAAATCAATGGTGAAATGTTTCCGACGGCAGTCGACGGAGACAGGAAGGCTGATCATTATTATTACTGTACTATAGATGGAGCGTGCCGGGAGTCTTTGGGTTCAGATTCCTTTTGGGGAACGATGGCTTTATAAAAGCTGCTATTTCGTCGTCAGTGTTGCCACCCTTATTTGATTGCCGAATGAAATGTGATTAACACAACGTGACTGTTTTGTGCGGACTGTCGTAAACATGACTTCCTTGTTAAAAAGCTGGCTTGCATGAATAGTTATTTGTAATCACATTTTGTTTTTTTTTTCATAATTTCTTATGTATCTAAACGTGCGTATGTCAAAAATATGTTGTGCGATCAAAAGTTAAATAATATAATAAATATTTCAACTTTTATTATCACGGCATCATAAATTTTGATTGCCGCAAATATTATTTGGGCGTACTTCAAGATTCGTCGTCACAAGATACTCGTACTACGCACAACATCAAAAGGAACATCAATATTGGCTATCATTCCTCAAACACCTCCTAAAATTCTTTACATTCTACCATAACAGAATTGCGTTGAAAACAGCTTTCTCATACTTCCAAAAGGGGGAAACAAAGATCATCGCCCCATAGACGTGTCACAGACTAAATTGGTTCCTTAAGGGGAGAAAAAATCCTGTTTCATTTGAAATATTAGGTGCATTTTCGACACTTCGATTTTATTGAGGTGGAGACAGGTGGGTTGTATGGTTTAGAGCCCCCTTTCAGAGTTCAAATAGGCATAAAATGTATTTATTGCACAAACTTTATTTCTGCAATTTTTGTGACATCGTTTGCCGAGGTATCAACCAAGGATATTATAACCTTTTAAATAAATAGCCATTTTGTAGAAGACCGTTTTCATAAAATTTAAAATGATGATTAAACAATTTATTCGGTACTTTGGTGATCAATTGTCACTTGAGTATTGAAGATATATTAAAATCGTTGAGTTGAAATAAATATTCTACTTAAGTTAAGTTTAGTAAAACTAATTGTCAATTGAAGTAATTATTACAGATTTATGGTATAGCATCGCTATCATAAGGGCAATTTAGTCAGAGCCCATTAATTTCTATGTTATTATATCCAAACAGTACTCTACAATTACGAAATTTTGATGTCAACAGCCTTCGTATATGAACAATGTAATTATTTAGTTCAATAAGGTTTATATGGTTTTTAAAATGAAGCATAATATTTTACTGATATATTATTATTTTTACTGATATAAATTTACCCGATATATTATTTAAAGATTTTTTATATAATTAACTTTTGTAATTAATGAGTTTTATGTAATACATCGTATTATAACGTCATTAATGTGGTAAGAAACTAGTTCCGAATACATTTTGTACACCATAGTGGTAGGTTTCAATTAGAACATTTAAAAATCATTGTACAACATTGTAACACTCTGAAACCGCAATGAACTATTTGACTTTGATTCCTAAGATGGCATTTTTATAATTAATACAAATGTATCTATAATAACTATTTCACAGAAATATCGGCTATTAACCATGTATATGTCCCGTTTTGTCCCAAATGTAATTACTTAGGACGTTATCAATTCGTTGCGTGTCTACCTCAGTCCAATTTCGAAATTAGCTATAATGGCCCATGCTGCAAAATGTATGGAGCTGAGATAACCAATGTAATTCTAGACCGGTCAATAAGGTATCATTTCGTGTTGTAATAGCAATAGACTTTGACAATTAAAAGTATTACTTTTAGTGATAATCTTTCCATTTTTCGACTCTGTGCTAGTCTGCTATGGCATCGAGGAGAAATCTTATTTCTGAGAGCCATAAATTAATTTGTTAGTTTTTTAGTGTAAAGAGATGAATGCTTAAGAATAAGATCACAACTGCTATATTTCATTACATTCATTTTACAGGTATTCATACTGTGACCTATTGACTAAGGCGTTACTTTGCGAAAAGCCATTGTAGATAGGAGAAAAAAATGCAAAATTTAGTGTTGCAGATTCAGTGGAAGTACACTAAATATTGTTTTCTTTTTATACACAATTTTCCTTAATTTAATGTTTAATGAAATATTAATATACGAGCACAAACATGCTTAAAATAAAAGTAAAATATAAACAATAAAAGAGAAATGTTTTCGCAATGATAAATCTGTAGCTCCTAATTAAAACCTTCCTATTGCTTTCAAAATACGTAATACTGCGTCTCGTGATTCCCGTCCCCTACTGAATGTTTGATAATGTCTGCAGATAGATTTGAGTGCACCCGCATATATTACTCCGGGTTCATTTACTGTGTTTATCAGAACATGTGATTTATGTATTGATTGCCTACCCTGTTGTGACAGCGATGTCCATTGAGCCAAACAAGTTTGAAGATAATCTTGATTTTTGACGCAATTAAGATTTGTGAACCAACATAAACAAGTTTTAATATAATGTGGGGCTACTGCAGAATGGAGGAAACACATTTAAATAACAGTTTAATTTTAAGAATTACTGATTTAAATGTATGTACATCTGGCTCTTTTTTTTCCATGAGCAATGTTTTGTACCTTCCATCATCATAAAAATATACTCATAGTTACCTACGTCATTTCATTTTGCCATACTTTATCACTTGCACTTTACTCTGAAACTTAAGTTTTTTACGATTTTATTTCATAATATGTCCCATCAAACAAAAAAAGCGTATCTGCTTAAGAGTACCAATCGAGGCACTTTTGAATGAGATACACATACACATTTTCCCAGAATAATCAAAAATGCCTAGGAAATCGTAATAAAAACTCCTATGAATTGAAAACTACTTACTACTTGTTTTAAAGTCAGTTAATAAATATGTAAAATGTCAATATCATAATAAAAATCACAAAAGTAACTACATTTTAGCCATTAGCAACCAATTTTAAGGCGACATTGACAAATTATTCTTCAAAAGCCTTTCTAAAATGTTTCAATTTCGTAATTAAAGAGAATTCATAATTAAAGCTTCTTTATGCCAAAATCTTAAGAAGGCACTCTCCGTAAACCGTCCCAAAAACCAACAAACCGTACTAACCCAACGCCCCATCGATCCCAACGCCCCACCCCACGAGTTAAGACCCCATTACCAGATAAATATATGCAATTTATTACATTTACCGATTTACATACACTCCGCGAAGACACGACATGTTGATACTGAACGACGTTAGGGAGTTTGAAGGGAGACGTTAAAAGGAACGTAACGTCACGCTTTGATGTATTGAGATTCTCTTGTAATAAATTTAAATTAAGAAAATAGTGTTAAAAATTTCAATGAATATAAATTAATTAAATAATAGTGTGAATAAAAATAAATTATTTAATAGTAATAGTAGTTTAAAGAAACTAAAAACACGCTTATCTGGCCGTTTTAAGTGGGTCAAAATCGCGTCCAAAGAAATCGGTTACAAACATACAAACAAACATACAGGTGAAGCTAATAATTATAAAGTGTGTAATAAAAATCACAATAATTTATAATAAATAACTAACTCTACAAACAAAATAAAATTTAAGGTTAATGACATTTATTTTCCACAAAGATTACATAGCTACAAAGATTATTTTATTGTCGAATATAATTAATATCATTTTTTTTATTAATTTGAAATATGCAAAAAACATCCGCTTAAAATAAATTGATATTCAAACATTAGGCCAAAATTTGCCTATGATACATATTTATTTTCAGTGCCGTACAAATATTTTTACTTCCTTGCCATAAAAAAATATATTTTTCTAAAGTACGTAACAAGGAAATTTATTTTCCCAATCTGATTTGTTTGCGTTAACTAAAAATCCTACAAAGTTTTTCAATTAAAAAAGAATGTAGTGGTAATTTTTTCCCTATCTCACTAAAAATTCGAAGTAAATCGCATTAAATACTCGATCCACCCTCGGCTAAATGCTGAATCTAAATGGGTTCCCAATACGTCCGGCAAATGGATGAACGTAGTAGCATTAAAGGACTTGCTGCATAGCCTAGGGCTAAACGTGTCGAATTCTCTCTACAATGATGGGGAGAATAAAAATAATTCGATCCGGGAACATGTGTCTGACTTTTAGGTGCCTGAGGCTATGGAACTTTGAGGGTAGTCTATGAAAAGCGGTAGATGAAAGAGTTTTAATCGATAATCGATGAACTGTATCTTCTTCAACCCATCTTTACAAGACGTTTATCCTATTTTCAATTGAAGTCTGCGTTTGCCTGTGACCCATTGTGTTGTGTTTGAAGCTACACGTAACAAAAGCGTTTTCCACGTATAAAGATCTAACACATGAATTATTTACGTACTAAAATATTTCAAATAGGTTTCAAGGAATAACAAGAATGAGTCGTGATTCTATAATGCCTACTAAAGAATGAACGTTCCAAAAATATTACGCTTAGCGAAAAAAGTAAGACGATCTTTAAATTTAAGAATATATAAATGATAATATTAATAACTTGCGCTTGATCGCAACTCACCTGTAATGTGGCGGTCTAGGATGGATCGCGTTTGCCTAGAAGATACCGATTCACACTCAAGCTGTTTTTATTGAAACCTTATCGTTTTATTGATTACCTAAACACCTCGTTCTTTATAAAGTAACAAATTAGAAAAGAAAAGCTAGTCCATTCTGTTCATTCGAACGGTAAACACATATTCGACACGGCAAAGTTCATTCATAGTAAAGTTATATAATGACCACAGACAGATGTTGTGATAAAACTCGGCACGACAGATAAGTCGTCTGACCCGGGCTTTATTAAACCTAGTAATAGTGTACAAGAAGGCTCGGTTCTAAGGTCAAACTTTGTTGGAAATAAGCAAGATTGGTAAGGAAACATATTGCGAGTAGTATAATAGTAGGTTTTTATTTGTTTAGTTGACAAGCTAGGTTTTCTGCACGCATGTTCACGTGAAACTCGTCTGAGGATTTTTAGTTAGAAGTTACAGTAGATGCTTTGTCTTTAACCGTCAATTCGTCAGTAGAAGCCATTGTAGCTAAACGTGCAAAAGCGTTACAATCTATGTTTTGTTTTCTGAAAAGTTAATGACATAGTTCAAATGTGTAGCCATTTGCAGAGCTAGTTTTAATGTTCAAAACTAGATGTCGTAATGACATACGTCGTCAATGTCATCATTGACAGTTTTTTTTTTTATCCATGATAGGTTAGCGTTTGACTACAGTTAGCCTGATGTTAAGCTGCACTGCAGTCTACGGTGTGGCACGCTTACCTAGAAGATACCTATTAACTCTACTTTTGAAGACAAATACAGATCTTTATTCTTGAGATATAAAAGTCGATATTCCCGTAACACAAAGTTATGGTTGTTATATTTCAGTTTAGCATAGACATAGGTCATGTTTTTTTCTGACTTAACACATAATTATATTCTTTTTCTGTGGTCCGTGTTTGTCACCTTCTTTTGTTTATGTGTTGGATCTAGGACGCAAACACCAATAAAAATAAGTCTTACCGTCTTTTATGTTTGAAAATATGTTACCAAAAACCTCATGGTACTACGGATCCACATCATTCATAACCAAAGCTTTAGAAACAATTATTCAGCAGTTACTGAGCGAATTTATGAAGGGTCACACTCTGGCCCTACTTCCCCGCTGTAAGTAACCGGCGAAAGGACGTTTAAATTCTGAGTGGAAAACTGTCGCCGTATTTCAGCGGAACATAATTTTACGTCCGTTTAGTTAGGGAGATGATGAACAGATTTGCCACCATACATTTCATAGATTTGACGACCTCGTTGGCGTAAATGGTAACCATGTTGGACTGCCAATCAGAATCGATTCCCGGCATGGCCAACATCTTTGTGCTGATCTAAATTTGTTGGCTGTAGGTTTGGGTGTTAAATATGTATGTACATATATATAGTACATCAGTTGTGCTAGCAACCATAATACAAACTAGGAATGTTTCAGTATGGAGTTAACCAGCTTTAAATACATTCTTTGTTTTTTTTTGTATTTTCTTGTTATAGCGGCACGGGAAATACATATCCTGTGAAAGTTTCGGCTTTCTAGCTATTACGGTTTCTGAGATACAGCCTGGAGACAGACAGACAGCTGAAGCTTGGTTTTATACCTTACGACCTATATTACCTTATACGTAACCCTAAATATCAGTCGGTCTTGAAAACGTATAGATTTGTCTTATAATCATAATTAAACAACTAAAACTTAGTTCCAAGTCACACAAATAATCAGACAAATTCCAACTAGAAAATACATGTTCTAGTAATATAATCTGCCTGTAGTATCCCGATCTATAGAGAGCTGCTATAAAAAGTAAAGTTTTTGGGATCCCCTATGCAGTTTGGACGATCAAGTCTGTTTCTTATTTCCTCAGCGACCGTGAGTTGAACCGATTGTTTTTATGGACAGGGGATCTCATATGGGGAAGCACTAAACTTTGAATCTGTATGAAACACGTGCCAGCCAACAATACTAGGCGGGGTTCGATACAATGGTTTTAACATTCAGGAAGACGTTTAAGGGACTGGAACATATTGATTCAAAAATAAAAAGGACATATTATATTTGCGCAAACCGGAATGGTAGCATATATTGAGCCTTAACATTTAGGAAACCATATACGGTAATTTTATCTTAGGCAAAACTAAAAAAAAAAGAAATTGACACAAAATCTAAGACACATATCCATAACAGGCTCATAGACATAGGTTTACAAATAAATAATACACAACCTTCTAAGGATAGTTTTAGTACATCTAAACATTCATTTATAGGATTAATGAAATTAATTGATAAAAGTTTTGTTTGCGTTAAAATTACTTTTAGTATTAAATAGTTGATTTCATTTTGTTTATTTCCAAATATATTATTTAGAGATGCACTAAAGGTTGCCATAATAAAAGCAATGATAAAGATTTAATGATAGTCGTCCTGCATTTATATTATTTGAGAAATACAGTCTTTGTCCATTTACAAAAAGTCAACGACCAGTATGATGGCTGAAATCTATGTGTCTATTCAGGCGCATAATTTCTTTCACGTCTATTCCAAAAGCTCAACACATTTGAAATTCATCAAATAGTTACAGATTCATTTATATGCAACGAACTGTTGAATAGTAAAATCTGTCTATCATTTACTTGATAGACACGAATTTATACCGAAAATTCGATCACGTTCAGCCATCAATTCTAAAAGTAAAGGTCAAAAGCAGAAAGTCGTATTGAAAGTGAGGAGCAATTCAATTTTAAACAATTTGCAAAGTCTATATATCTATATCTATCTGTTTGGAGGTGAATGTCCTCTCCAATATTGATGAAACCAGACACTGTCAGGGATCGTCAGGGAATGTAATATAAATCCGTGTTGGGACAATCAGTAGCGACCACATTTCGCCGCGCACCCTCTCTGTCAGATGCTCTCCCTAAATCAAAGCGTTCATAAAAAGGGAATATTTATTCGTTATTTGTTGTCGGTTTGCATTAAAATAAAGCGGCTATCTAGGCTTCAACGCCCCTCGCCTTATCTAAGATCGGGATTGCATAAAATTCTCATCTCTCTTTTGAATGTGACGCATCGGACGGGGGCTCGCATCTCATTTTGTCTGGTATGCCTATTTTATATTGTTTGCTGTTCGCTGACTCGAGATTATGCATGTCCCAGATAAGATAAGGAATACTGAGTTTTTTAATGTCTTTGACGGCCAGTTTTGTTTTTATAAACCAAATTCTATCTACGTACAATACTGTGAACTGATATTCACATTAAACCGAGATACGTGTAAGAAGATAAAATTCAACGGGTCTGAACTATATCCACACCATATTATACTGAAATCAATTTAAAGCGCTCAGTCAGGGTGCGGCCGCTTACGTCCCGATGGTTGTGGGTTCACCACCCATATCCATGGTGTTAGGGCATTTTCTAGTACTCGCCTGGCTAGTAACCACTCTCAAGTTGAAAAACCTGTCACCATGCACCTAACAGTATTTTTAGCAGACTCTTTAAGAGTCAGTTATGACACACTAAGCATGTTTCATCTTAGGCCAGAGTGTCGCTAAATCGTGTGGTTACGCGCCCTACTATTCTAATGTCTAGCTGTAAAGACAAAAAATAACTATTCAGCCATTTACGGACGGCCAAACTGTAGAACTCCTATTCCCAGTGAACTACAACCTTACTGTTTTCAAGAGAGCGAAGTAAACCGGTTTCTTCTAGGCAAGCGCGCTTCATCTTAGACTGCAATGTCACATAACATCAGATTGTGGTCAAGCGCAACCCTATTAGGCGTAAAAAAAAATTGCGCAATTGAGTAAGTAATAAAGAATGTTTTTTATAGCACTGTATAATTTAAACACGAAAACATCAATAGGAAACTTCCGAATCCAAACATCGCGCACAATAAAAGCTCGGAAAGGGTGTTCGTGTCGCACTCAGACGCCACGTGTTGTAAACCCTGAAGCGATTTTTGAGTAGATATTATAAACTCTAGAGGAAGGCAACGTAAACATTGGGAAGACGACATAATGAGGTTAGCAGGAACTACATGGACGAGAGTAGCTAGAGAGAGAGGAAAATGGAAGTGTTTGGAGGCCTTTGTATGTAAATAATTAGTTTTAAGTTAAAATAGTGTAATCAGCAATAAAGGCTTATTTTATTTTTATTTTATTATAAGCTCATAGACAAGCAACCCACTTCCAATATTACTCTTACTATAATAATTATTATTTAATAAATCCGTAAGTTTGTACACATATTATATTTTTAACTTTTTCTTCTTTTGAGTATGGCTTACTGCGGTTGGTAATGGCCACAATTTAGTCAATGTTGCGTGGTGTGTTGCAGACAACTGTTGATTGGATTGAACAGCGACAAAATAACTAAGGTATGACACTGAGCAGATGACCAGTGGCAAAATTTTGAATTCTGTATTTTTAACTTCAAATTCAAATTCACACCAAGCAGCACAGCTAGTAAACATATGCATAAAAGGCTATTTTTTATGGAATATATAAGGTTTTTTTCGTATGAGATATGTGGGAGCGGTCTGGGAATTTTTTAAACCGCTCCAAAAGTATTAGACATGGCTTTAAAACTACCTACTAATAATTTAAACAGCTTCACAGAAATGTTAAAATAGATGAGTCATTCTCTTTTAACAACTATTAATAAGTATTTATTAGATAATCAAAGGCATTTTATTCCTAATATCATTTCTTTGCAATTTGGTACTAAGACAAGAATTCTGGACCTATTATTTAATGTTTATTTTGTTGTCCCTCTATCCCTTAACTCATCCATGTGCACTGCGACTATATGCGACTCCAAAACTGTGTGCATGGGAGAATTTATAAACTAAATTGAATGGAGTGTTTTGGATGGCAGAGGCATCGCTTGAGGGTAAAGTAATTATAGGCACTTTAGTACAAACACGAAGAATCTTGCCTAATTTGCATTTACCCTTAAGCAGTTTTATGACATAAAACTAAATTTAGAGGGCCCTAATTAGATGAAAGCAATCGATTATCGATCCCGCCCGCGTGTAGGTCACTTTTCGTAACCTGTGGAAACTACAATTATCGAGACCTATAATAGACTTAACAAATTCTATAGTATCCTATTCTCGTGCCAAAAATGTACAGTTTAAACTTTCAACCCCAATGGCATACCTTAATGCACTCCTGGCAAATATTTAAATAAATTATTTAACCATTATATACTACAATTATAACATCTTTTAAGACTTTAACTGATAAATAGAGAATTTCCCATACCAACTTTCAGCCCCATTACAAACCCTTATTCACCCCTGGCAAAAATATTGATACTATAGAAATTCTTCAATAAAGAAGTTTCATACAAACTGTTTTATCCCCTTTACCTCCTTAGTGGCAGAATTTCCAAAAATCCGTTTTTAGTACGCGTCTGCATAAGAAACTAATTACATGTACATCCTCCAAATTTCAAACCCCTAGGACCAGCCGTTTAGGCTCTGCGTTGCCTATAGATGAATGGATGAATGAGTCAGGACAAAGATTCTTATAGTTTAGATTTTATCTTTCAATTTATGGCCAGTAACTTATTAGTATTAACTTTTATGGTAACATGGTATTAATTGGCTCTTTTTGATATATTTATATTTGTATACCTACTCGTAGATAGGTAAAGTTCCGTCTGTCTACTAGATTATTTCTATGTTGGATTTAATAACGATCGTATTATTATTTCTTTAAGTACCCTTACGACCACTATTTCGAATTTCTCATTGCAGATAACATAATTCAACAATTAATAAACTAACGTTCCCAAGTTGGGCCGTGTGGTAATATAACGACCTTCGAACTCTGTGGGCAATTACTTACAGCAATAGACCAATTAATGGAAGAGGCTTAACTACCCGCTGTATTAGGTACAGACTCATACTACCTATGTGTAATCCAGTAGTGTACTCTGTCGTTAAATAATCTTACCATCTACTAATAATTACTGCCAAAAATTGCGTGTGCATGTTTATTACTTCTTTACACTCAAACGGCTGAACCGATTTTGATGATATTCGGTGTGAAGATAGGTTAGATCCTAAAAACAATTGTGGTTCCCATGGGATACGCACCAACGGCTGGACCGATTTTGATTAGATTTTCACCATCGGACAGGTATGGAAACACCAAGGCGCCATCGTTATAATGTGGAGGTGCCTAAGTCGCGTACTAAGCGGTTTGCATCCACCTTCATTGTGCGTACCGCCAAGGTGTGGAATTTTTTGCCTAATTACCTGTTCCCCGATAACTATAATCTAGCCGTTTTCAAGGCAAGAGTGGACCGTTTTCTTCTGGGCAAGCGCGCTCCACTTTAGATCGCAATATCGCTTACCATCAGGTGAATAGTGATCAAGCGCAAGCCCATTAACAGTAAAAAAAAAAACATTTTGGACCCTGGAGTAACAAATATGCCATTTTCATTCCTGATAAAAGCAAGTTTAAGCACGGAGTTCAGTCAACTTACATACGGCACGTTAAAGGAAGACTGACTCCAATCGACTTTCTATCCATGCCTGTGGCCTATGTAACAAATATCATTAATTCTAGGACCCTTAGATCCACCACTGTTCCCCATCTTCACCCTAGTCTGTATTCTAAGTTGTTCTACTGTTATTTAGGCAACGGAGTTTGTCCGGTTATTACTGTTCCTAAATAGGTATGTAGGATTCTAAATGCTTATTCTGTAGTACCTACTATATTAAATGGCTGGAATAAGAAGTACCAGATTCTTTATTTTTTTGTATAAGGCTTTCGTTGGGATCTTTTGCAGAGTTATAAGATTCAGTGAGTAAACATTATTCATAGACCTATCATTGACATAGTTAAACATCTGAAATTTTAACAGATGATGTAATTATTACATATGGTTGGACCAACAAAAATATAACATAATTAATAAATTAGGAGTCTCTGATACAACTAACATATCTGCTGTGTTTTGATAAATTGTACGAAATATTTCATGCGTGAGTCTGACTCGCACTTGGACAATTATACAATACAATACAATACAATTATTTAAATGATTTGGTTTCGTGGCTTCTATTCTAACTTTGATTGCTAGTGTGAGTTGCCAGACAGTATGCCAAGTAAATGTTAGTATGTAATCCAAGATGTCTTTTCTGAATCTGATGATATATATAATTAGAGAATATGTATAATTAGTCAATTTAAATCAAGAGGACATAAAAGTTCTCCCAATGCTTAGTCCCATAAATGTTTACTTGATTTTATTTTCAAAGTCAAAGTCAAATAATTTATTGCTGTTTCAGAGTGTTCATGTTGTACGATTAATTTAAATGTCCCAACTGAAACCTACCACTAGGGCGTGCAATATATATAAAGAAATCTGTCTGGTTTCTTAAAACATTATATACTCGTACGTTATACTAATTTATGATACATTAAAAAAATTAAAAAGTTAATTACATAAAAAAAACAATAACATGTCAGGTAAATTTAAAGGTATAAAATTCTCTAAATGTTTAAAAACAATTTTCAGTCAATAATAGTAATAATTTCCTCTTAAATACATTTATGCTTTCTTGTTTAATTAAATTGGGTAGATGATTATATATATTTATGGGATTATATTTCTGTAACTTTAAACATTCAATTCGACTTTATTTTGAGTAACTCTATAAACGCTGTCGTACCAAAAATCGGACCAAAACAACAAATAAGATGGAGAGTAGGTACGCGTAGCTAACAGACACAATAAAGTACACAATTCGCGATAGTCGTTAATCAGGGGTGGAATCCATGGACTTGGGTTAACTTTCATTAACTTTTCCAATGAATACAGGCATTTGCCTCCAATTTGTTTCAGAGGTGGTGAACAGTTGGTGAATGAGGACAATTTCGTCATTTGGTAAACAAGAATGCAGTTAACATTTTTAATAGACTGGTGCTATCATTTTCATTTCCTTTGGATGAGCTTAGTAGGCCTACCTTAGCCTACAGCCTATCCATCCAGCCATCTAGTATCGAGACATGGTGGTACGAATGCGTGTACTAAGACTAGCCAAGACTTATAACTCAGCCCAATTACAGATAACCGACCTACGGTAGCACCTAAATGTAAGCGAAGCGTAAGTACGTAGGTACGTAGACTTTTTCTGTTTTCTTTACTTAATTTTTTGCTGTAACACAGAATAATAACTTGTGGCTGTACTGTCTCTTTTATACCTTTGATGATTTATGATGTTTTGGCGATGATTTGTATTTGTATTTGTCGCGACCATTAACATCATCACAGGTTGAAGTTACTTCTTCGGAATCAAAGAGCATAACACAGTTTTATATTTTTTTATGGTGCTAATAGTTTAATAAACCTGTTTTTAATCCGGTTAGACTCACTTAAAACTTGGGACTAAAAGTACTCATTTCATATTTCGTACCAAATGTTCCAAACCACTGGCGAAGAGCTCTTTAATCGCGACAAGTCGGGACCGTTTGCGTTACGGTCTCATAATTACATTAACTACGCGATGCATGTGTTACATCCAATGGAACTATACAAGGTGTAGGAAATATGGACTGAACTGAAATGAGTCAAGACTGAATAATATTCTATTGCTTTATTAAAACTATTATATCGTATATTAGCACGCTGTTTTTTCGAAGAAACGGTACCAATTTGCGAGTAATACGAGTACGTTATCAAAAAATATTTTCTTTTTAAATATAACCATAATCCTTTAATACATAGTAATTCCTTTGACTACATTTACTAAAGGATTCCTCAAATGTATTTATTTATTTATTAAACTTGAAATAAAATATTGAAATGTGTGTTGTAATTTTTTTTATTTTAATATTGATTATCTTAAATTCTCTATTTAAATAAGCGAATGCACTATAATGATAAAAGTACAAAATAATGTAATAGGTTTTTACTATCAACATATGATGATGATATGATACTATGATACTATGATATCAATGGCAAAAATGTTGTTCTAATTTTACGTAATTGTACTTCTTAGTTTAGTTTTAATTTGGTCCATAATAACCTTATCTATTGTATATTTTTTACGTTTTCAAAAGTTCAAAAATTAATTTCGTACATATTTTTTTGAGAATGTTGTTCTTAGTACCAATTTGAAAATTTGTTTCATATAGCTGGAGTACGAACACGCTGTATAAGGGTAGGTAAAGTCACCCCAACCGTCCGGTCCAGACAAATTGTCGCACCCCATGTTCTCATTATTACCGATATTTAATTGTTTGCGTAATTTATTTTCTCTAAAGGTTGAATACTTTGAATACGCAATGTTCGGAATGAACGACGTAGACTACATTATGGTGCCCCTTCGCCGGTTTCGGTGACGACAACCCTTTATTTCTATTTCCTAATATGTACACCCGAATAAAATACGACAGCCCGAGTTTGATATTAAAAATTCTAGATGGTTTTAAGAATTATAAGTAAAAAAAACCTGCTGAACAGTAAGTAGAGTAACAGGCTTTTTTCATACTAAGACTATAGACAAAACATACTAAAGTACTAAGTACTTTAGTACAAAACAGACAAACTACAGACAAAATATACTAAACTACTTAGTACTTTAGTATATTTTGTCTGTGGGTTTAGTATGAAAAAAGCCTGTTACTGCTTACTGTTCAGCAGGTTTTATTACGTATAATTCTGTCTGAATATACTTAAGTACTAAGTACTTTAGTATATTTTGTCTATGCTAAAACTAAATAAATCAGTAGTCTTCATTTGGCACTAACACGCACCACTATCGGCGTGTATTGTTACTGAATTTAAACATTTTTGTCAACTGAAACGGTAAGATGCTTCGTGATTATTGCAAACACATTCTTGCTATATATCATACTTCTAATTTGGATAATATTCCTGAAATAACGGAGGTTAACTTACAAAATAAATATACTATAGATGAAAGCTCGTTTAATTTCTCATTGACTTTTGTTTATTGATATTAACCCACGTAAGTAGGTGAGATAATCCATTCTGTTAAAATATTATAAGATATGATAGGTTAGTCTACAAAAAATAAGTGGAAAATAACATATGGGACCATATTTAGCTTACGTATGCTAGAAAGCTACTAGGCTCCCCCCCGTGGGGCCCCGCATTGTCGAGGCGGGGGGGGCTCAGTAATCGTGGCCTGGTCACCCACGGTGAAGCGAAGAGGGTCCCTGAGGCGGGCCACTCCCTAGACTTGTAATCCCTGTACGCAAGTTCTAGATGGAGTGGCACCAGTAGGTTGCGGAACCTCGTTTCAGGGGGGTTTCGCAACTGAGGCGGGCTGCGGTGTGGTTTGGGAGGCACCGCAGCTGAAGGTGTGGGGCCACGGCAGGAGAGAAGTGTCGGTATTACGGTGCGCCGCTCTTCCTACCTGCCGCGGCCTCGACGTGGTCGCCACCGTTGATGGCGGACGCGGTGGGGCCGCAGGGAGAAGGGAGTGGTAACCGGAGACTACCACTTTCCCTATTCTCTGCGGCCGTAGTGGCATGTGACGGGGCCACAGACCTGACCCGTCACGGGGGACCTAGGACGTCGGACTGGGGTTGTCCGGCGTCCATTGCACTCACGGTCCCCGAGGTGGTTGCGTTGCACTACGTGCACTGCAAGGGGAGTCATCCCCTGAGGAGGAGTCTCTCTCAGGCTAGCCGAGGTGGGCGGGGTGGTGGGTTAATGCGAGAAGCGGAACCTCACCCCGCCCTTTCCGGTCGGAGGAGGCCATCGTGAGGTTTTAGTCGGTAGTGATGCCCTTCTGGCATCGAGCCCGACATACCCCACCCACCTCCCCGGGTGTGGTGGGCATGCGTAAATGCATTTCCTCACGTTAAAAAAAAAAAAAAAAAAAAGGCTAGTGATGTCCAATTCGCACTTGCATTGTCAATGTAATAGACAAGAAACTGTTTAGGCCTTTTCAAAATGTGACTCTCTCAATTGGGCAGAAAAAAGGAATTAATTACAATGTTACTTTCATTTTATTATAGTTAAAGCAATCACAACGAATGGAACTTATGGTGTACGTCACCATTCTCTACCAAAAACATTTTAAGAACCGTACATTTCCTCATCAATTACTTATACAAGTATAATTGCTCCAAATACGCCCATTAGAGATAACCATCGGCGGCATTATCTCCGGAAACTTATTAAGATAAGCCATTACGGATAAGGGCACTTCTTATTGGGCGGAATGGATATAGCGGACTGTGTTATCGACAGAATGGACAGGGCTAGATTATGAGTAATCCAGCTGACGATATTAGGCTGTTCCTGATAGTTTTATCTTTAATGGGTTCGCAGATGGGTTGCGTGGTCTGGAAAAGAGTTATGGTGCTCAGTCAAATAATCAAGAGAGTATATTATTGTAATTATTCCGTTTGACATTTAATTTTATTTAACTTTGTTTTTCTATGACCCTGATTTAGTTTTTTTATTTTATTTTTATTTTTATGATTTTGATTATGTGTAATATGAACTACGTTTGAAATAAAAATGGTTTGAATTTGAATAGATCCCGGAGTTTAAAAACAGAAGTTAATTTCACAAAGATGGGACCTTAAGACAGAACGTTTTGTGGAGACAATGTCTCATGTGATTTGATAACTGCATGTTTGAAGTTCTGTTAATTAATATAATATCTTTTTGTCTATATTGTCACATTTTTTAGCGATGAAAGCTCAAGCCACCGCTGCTGCCTTACGTTCAGAAAGTCGTAGGTTCAATCCCCGCAAATGAGCTTGCACTTTCGGTGTCTCTTACTTATTTTGTTACGCATCTTGCTGATTAAATGCCTAGCAGTAATATAACCCAAAACCATTTTGTCCAGATGTAAGGCACCTTTAAAAAGGCGTGCACTGATTACCGGTAACACAAATAGAGAAGCAAGTAAAACACTTCACGTTACTATTCTTTGTAATCATTGTACTTTATTATTTCTTTCTACTGCAATTATTCGAAGCTTCCTTTTTCCAGTAAACTCTTCTTCTTCGTATGAGCTAAGTGACCAAGCTCTAGTGTCAAGAGTTTTCAAGCCACCCGGAGGCTTCTGACTTGGCTTAACGACTGCTTGTACTAAGACTTACAGCCGAAACCTACAATAACGTGTCATCTGACCAACCATAGCGTTCAGATGAAAATTAAAACAACAGTCTTGTGCATGGTCACCCATCCAAAAACTATTCGCATCGTCCGTTGCTTAGCCTCGATGATCGCATCAGATCATATTAGCTAGCCGAGCTACAGGCGCTTCAGTAAATTAATTATGAATGCTCGGAATACAATACGTTTATAGGTCCCATTCTTGCTTGCAGCCTGCAATCTTATACCGACACCTCTTAGCGATCATGGGTCGAGTAATTGACGGTGTAATAAACCCAGACACATGGTAAACAAGGTTAAAGCGAGTAACATTCGAAATCCACGGGATCAAATGTAATTAATCACTGGCGCCAACCACGCATATTATTTGACTGTAACGTAATCAGTAGACCGGGAAAATTTTCCAACAATGGGCACGCCGGCCGCGCGGGTTTACACACAAAATTGTAACACGTAGATTCGTCCTTTACAAATTTTGCGTAAATATCGATGTACCTACATAAATGTTTTGCGCTTGGTTGAGATACATGTATATGAGTTAAAATAGTGTTTTGTTTTTTCTTGTTCTTTTCTTTTTATCTTTGAGTTTGTACATAGTATTTTAATGAGCTCGAGCTTTTGGTAAATGAAAACATCGTGAGAAGACCGATTTTTTTCTTCTTCGTATAAGCTAAGTGACCAAGGTTAGGTGTCGAGATTCGGCTTTCGGCTTAACGTCTGGCATGGAAGTAATTTCTATAGCATGTCTGGACAGCAACCATCCCTAGTTGAATAATCTGTTGCCAATCTAACGGTGAGTTCGCGCAGCTTACTTGAGAGCCAGTTATTACAGACTAGACTTGCTCTACCTTAAGCCAGAATATCGCTAACTACACGAGTTAGCGATATTCTGGCTATTTGTGGTTACGCGCCCTGCTAGTCAAATACCTAGCTGTACTGTGTATAGAAATCATTAATTAAACCAGTATCAACCCTAGCTTCCTATTTTGACGTCTTCGTTGGCGTAATGGTTACCATGCCAAACTGATTTTTGTGACGAACAACATTAAAATTTGTGAGCTGTTGGTATAGGTGATATATAAAGTATTTATGTATGTATATTTTTTTAGTGTATCAGTTACGTAAGCAACCATGGACGGAGATAACCTGCCGTGTTAAAAAAATTTTGAATAAAAAACATTATCAATAGCAACGCAATCATATAAAATTCAAAAACTTACTACCTCTTCTTGAATTCCATACAAACTCTGAAGCAACTGTTTTATGAAATTGTTTTTCCGGTACATTAGCGGGTCCTAATTATACTGAGCCAAGGGCCAATTTCCCTGGACGTTTCCACGGGAGCGGTGACAAAGTGTGTGCTGAGATGAAATAATTTTACGATGTCCGCTGCCAGACGGCTGGGAGTAATGTTCATGGGACTTTTTGTTACACGGTGCATGAAATAAACTTGATGGCAACGCTGAAATAGGTTAATTGTGCTGAGGAATTTGTGGTTTTATTTTTTGGTAGCTTTTAATGATTGATTAAGTTGGTCGTAATTCTTTCTGATGTGCATGATCTTACTTGCATGGTAGTTATTATTTTCTGTGTCTGACTGGCGTGATATTGAACTTCTCTGCATGAGGGGTTAATAAGTGGTGTTTTAAGTTTAAAGTGCCTGTCTATGTGTGTATGACTGTCTGTGGTATCGGATGACATAGACTTTGAAGTTATTTGCGCATCCTACTGGAACAAGTAATATTTTCGGGATAAAAAGTAGCATCTGTTTTAATCCAAGATCTAACCTATTTCCATAATAAAGTTTATCAAAATGGGTTTAGCCGTTGAGCATGAAGAAGTAATGTGTACAAACAAACTTTTGCATTTATTATAATATGTAAGTAGGATTTTTTCCTTATGAGTGGAGACAAAACTAATAAAACTTAGGTTATCTTTGTTGTCATATTATTCCGCAAAGTAAAAGTAGTTAAACAATTATATAGATTTTGCTGAAATAATCCTTTATTATAATATCAACCAAGAATATTATTTTAGGTCTTTGCTATGTAAGGTTTCTTTATCTTTATTATTTTCTGAATGGCCGATATTGGTAGAAAAATTCCCAAGGGACGTCTCGTTTATTGACTGACACTCTGAAATTCCATATTTTTGGATATTGAGGAAATATTCCGCGGCTGCCCAAAAATGTTTGTAATAATATCTTATTACGATAGAACACTTTCAATATTATATCCACTGGTATGTCGTCAACACATGGAATTTCTCAGATATCTTCATATTGGTTCACCAAGAAATGTCGCAAGAATTTCCATTATTTCCTATGATAGCCGAAAAATCCAATACATAGCATACTGAAACTACGCCATACTAATTTCGATACTGAAAATAATTGTATCGCAAAAATAAAAATTGATTTTCGTCGTTCTGCGTGGTTTTTGACGCAGTGACTCTCCTTGGCAATACAGAGGGGTAATGCCGCTAGCATTATGAGAGCTTCAGTGCTGCGCGGGTAGCTCAGAGAGTTTCTTTTTTTTGTATTTGAGCAATTTTTGTGTTTGTATAATTGACGTGAACAATCTGAGTGAACCAATAATTACTGACATAATATAATTGTACATATTAAGACATATAATATTATTTTAGTTCATATGCGTAAATAATAGCTTTAGGATAAAAATATTCTTAACTACAATTATCATAAAGAATGTTTTGTTACGACAAGTAATCTTGAAATTGAATTGATTTCATTTTATTCCCTTTTTATTTAAGTAAGGTACTTAAGTAAGATATGTAGATGCTTTAATGACTTATGTTATTTTTATTTTTTTCACACACGCCTGGTTAGCTCCATACTGAACCATTTCTAGTTTGTATTATAGTTGCTAACACTATTGATATACTACATATAGATACATATTTTACACCACAATAGAACTATATAACACAATTAGCTACCATATTTTCCTAAAAATAATAAACTTGGCAAAAAAACTTAGTCGGTCAAAACACCACTCTTGAAAAGCACTCTTAGTCGAAACATCTGTGGAATCGCTAAATCCAAGACACTAAATTCAACCAATCTTCTATCTTTAACGTTCACTGTCAACCATCAACGTTATTACAACCGTTACATCAAATTGTCACATTACATCAAGTCATACAGTTACACTTGATAGGGCCCTGTAGTCACGTACTGTCCCTTTGGTGGGGAAATGAAATAATTTGTCTCCGTAAGGGTGCATTTCATATTTATCCAGGGGGTGAACGAACTGCGACCACGTGTGTATGGCGAATGTTTGGAAACATACCACGAAGTTTGAATTTAACTTGATGGATTACCGAAATTTGTTTATTTTAGAAGAGATTGTTCATTTTAGTGGTAGTAAACTCAGGTTACATATTAAAACTAACATTGGCAAAGCAACGATAGTATGTTACAAAATAATCACAGAAAAGAAAGACTTGATACTTAGTTTTACTATATTTTTTCACTTGCACATTTATTTTAATAATTACAATAATAAGTACTAGCTGAACCGGTAAACGGTTTTGCCTTAAGTACAGTTAAAAACACAGTGATCAGTTATCGAGCGGGATGAAAAATTACTAAAATGGTCATAAAAAATAGGGGTTGATGATAAATAAGTAAAAATTAAGGGCTGTATGTATTTTTAATGCCCTATTATAAAAAATTTAGTCGTCAGTACATAAAACAAAATAAGGGTGAACAACCCTTATTACTTGGGGGTATAAATTAACCGATTCTCAGACCTACTAAATATGCATATAACATTTTATAAAAATCGGTCAAGCCGTTTCGGAGGAGTACGGTAACTAACATTGTCACATGGAAATTTTATATATTAAAAGAAGAAGATAAATGAGTATAGTTACAGATGTTACTTGGGATAATCTAGTGGACATAAAACCGATTGATCGGTCTAAATCTGTGAACGTTATCTTCCGTCTTCCTTATTGAAGCTGGGTGATCGTCAAGATATTTCCACATTGCTGACATTAAGAAAAAAGAAAATGCCCCATTTTTCGTTCAGATGATGCCGACAAATGAAGCTCGGCTGTGATTTATAACTCAATCTTATGACAACGTAAAGTAGGACACACGTAAAAATTGGCAATTTTTCGTAATAAGATTTGCTGTGGAATGGCAAATAATTTTACATGGGGCTGTTTGTATTCTGAGACTTGCGGCCCGCCCCGGCTTGGCATGAGCTGTAAAATAGCAAATTTTATATTTTAGAAGATATTTTTAGATATGAATATATTTGGATTAATTTGGTTTTATTCATTACGAATATATAAACAATACATTTATTGCGGTTACATATTTTTTTACAAGTATAATGCGGACTTAATCTCACCAGGGAATAGTGTATCTGCTCAACGATAGAATATTTATTCTAATCAGTTCAGTATAAAGTTTCATTGCAATCGAACATAAAAACAATCTTTTCGTGTTAAAATACTGGTATAAATACATGTGAATCAAGTACGTACATATTATGTATTACTTTTATACGTAAATTTTGCACTTGTCTGTTTTTTTTCGTGAACATTGTATTAAATAAGTACTTGCTTGTGGATGTTTGGTTGTTTCAAGTTGAAGTTAACTGATTTATTTTAAATCAGTGTTTACTTATTTGAAAAAGATACGTTTACATTGCATTACTAAATAACGAAGTGCATAAAGTAAAGGGGTTTGAAAATGATGGTTGATAAAACCGTACAGAACGTAAATTTACTGTGTCAAAAACAGTTAAGCTGGCTTTAGATAAATAACATAATTAGAAAAGTAAATTTGAAGTTAATTTTAGGGTTTCGGCGACCTCACTGATGACCTTGCCAGTCAGGACCTATATAGGGTACCTTAGAGTAGAATAGAACCATAATTACACATTTATGATATTTATAATTATTTTAATGACAAATTGTGTATCGCTTGTGTAGCGATAAGCAATGTAGGTACGTGTGTGAGTGAATGTTCTCGTTGGTTTTTATACTCGTTATAGAGCTCACTTAAATAATAATGCGGTGCGGGTAGGGCTTCATGTCGTACATTATATTTAGTCTTTATTTGATATTATTTTAGTCCTAGATCTCGTATATTTTAGTCCTCGTCTCGACTCTCGTAACACGGTCTGATAACTAATACGACACCAGATTCGGGATTCAATATTCACTATGTTGCCATTATATACGACAATAAATGATTTGTTTGTATATTAACTATCAAATAACAATATGTATTTACAATTAACATAATACTCATATAAAACATAACTAAAACTTAAGCTAAAAAAGTCCAGGGGTAGAGGAAAAGGTGCCCAAAATGCTGACAGCATTGCCACGTTGGATGGCAATGCTTAGTTTCTCACCGAAATAAAAGCTAGCATTCTGGAGTTTTTATTAAGTTTTTTTTATAATGTAGGTTATCCAAATAATATGTTTAATACTATTTATTTTATTGCCTAGATAGATATAATATTACTTAACTACAAGAAACAAATTAATACACTGCGTCGATTTTGTTCCAGAATACACGTTTGCCACGTGCAAACTTTCCCCTGGCTCATAATTTCTATTCCTACGCAAACGAAACTTTGGCCAAGGGTTGCCAAAAAGTTGTAGGTTCACAATATCTCTTAAAGATAAGGCTCACAAAGAAGACTCGATCGCAAACCTTCCACCGAAATATCTACCTTTCCAGAAAGAATACGCAACTAAAGAATCACAGTACAAATTGGAACAGTAAATCAACTATCGATGTGTTAATTTCCAAATACATTAAGTATACTTTTGTTTTACATATATTTTTTTCGATAACCCTTGGTAACTTTAGTTTCATTCATACATTCTAACTATATTTTCTATTAGCACTGGTTAATTTTATCATAATGATCATAATGAAGTTGTGATCATTATTTTTCATCACCTAAAACAATGATGTTTATATATAGCTCAATGAACTAAAATGTTTGACAGCTACATGTTTTATGTTAGCTATTTCAAAGCCATAATTGAGTTTAAAGTCAAGAAAATTAGAGTATTTCTGTACAAACATGATGGACAACATAACCACTGGCATAGACATTTATAGTTATAGCTAACAGATTTTTTTATTAGGTAGCTAATTAACTGAGTATTTTTTTGAGATTTGTCGGTAGTTGGGCTACTGAAATATCTCAATACTTACGTTACCGGGACCAAATCCCCACAAGATTGAATCCGGAAAAGTTTCTTACTACTCCGTCAAAAAACTTATAATTCCGTTTGCTGCCCGACTATTGAATTCACTCGTTATTTATTGTGGGCGATAAAATAATATTAATCTCGCGAGGATTTCATTCTTATATCTGAACTTGCAAGTTTCAAAATAGTACCAAATTATCTGTAGGATAGCATAACATGGCATTCACTTTTTTCAGTAGGCTATAATTGTGGAGTGTAATTTATCCATACCGTTATGTGCTATGATAGGTTGTTTGTGGAGTAGTCATTTGTTTTTATTATTTTGATTTAATTGCAAAACTAATTTGACATAGCTTGCCAGTTTACTCATTGTTAACATTAGACACAAGGGGACAGACGACAGAGCAGGACTACGTATTTTGTCTATGGCTCAGATCGAGCTTTCTCTTTCTAGTTACTTAAAATGAAAAGAGACAGAACTACTTTAGATTTAGTTTTGTAATTACGCCAGAATTGCCACATAACTCTTTTCCACCAGGTTTTATTCATACCTAAGATAAAATTTGCTAATCCTTATTTCTTTGGCATTGTCATGCCAAAAAAGCGCGTACTTAGCGGTTTTGGCTCCACCTTCTTTGTGCAAACCGCGAAGTTGTAAGGAAATCTTTGCCAAGCTCCCTGTTCCCCGAAAACTATAATCTGGAGGTTTTCAAAGCAAGAGTGAACCGGTATCTGGGTAAACGCGCTTCACCTTAGATCATAATATTGCTTACCATGAAGTGAATTGTGATCAAGCTCAAACCCATTTATTTATTATTAAATAAATATATAACTAAGTTTATAGTTTGTTCCGTCTAGGAGTCCATGGTGAGCGGGTACCTATATATCAAAATTCACTACTTTGTGTATTTCTATTTTAGCGTCGTAAAGCACATAGAAAAAGAAGTAAAGTAAACAAAGTAATACGAGAACATCCACAATAACATATCACATTCTTATCATAGGCAAGTAGTAATCAGGAGAGGAAGTTTCCTTGCGTAAGAGGGATTATTGAGGTATTTTCGATAACTCGCCTCGGGGGTTCAGGGCAATAAATACAGAGAAAGACAGCGAGGGTCGAACGTACGCAAGTAATCTGGGAATTTGTTATGGTTTTAAGAGAAAACTGGGAATTCCCTTGAGTACGATTCGCAATTTTTCTTAGCGTTGCACTTGTCAAATTAATTGTGGAGGCATGTGCGCTTTTTATTAGATACTGTTTTTTTTATTTATTTTGACAGGTTTGTGGTGGCTGTAGTAATTGGAGATTTAATACAAGCTGCTCTGTTGCTCTGCGACTCAAAAAGTAATTTATTATCAAAGTGTTAATGTTTTTTCCTGTTTTGTTTGTAACTTGTTTTTTTTTTCAAATATATGCTTATGTTTAAAATAACAGTTAATCCGGGTCGTTTCACTCCTCATCCGAATCAGTTCTTTTTTTAATACTTCAACTAATAGCAATTATTTATTTTCTATTGATACTAACTAATTTGATCATAAAGTAAGTCTTCTTCTTCTTCGTATGAGCTAAGGGCCAAGCTCTGGTGTCGAGGGTTTTCAAGCCGCCCGAGGGCCTGATATGGCTTAACAACCGCTTACTACCAACAATTTAGCGTGTCACCCGACCCACGGTAGCACCCAGATGAAAATGCCACTTTTAGAATGACAGTCTTGTGCATCACCCGTCCATACACCGTGTGCATCCGTTGCTTAACTTTGATAATCACCTTAGTTACCCGAGCTACACAATAAGTAATAAGCGCTACACAGTACGTAAGTAAGATAAGTATTTCATTACCAGGACCTTAATTCACGAACAGTTTTAATATCATTGATACGTAAGAAAGACTAAGCTTAAGTTGCTTAGCGTCATTGCCCTCAATGGAGGAACCAAGCGCTCAATAGATATTTTACATTTAACTCTTTTACGCTCCAAAAGATTTTAGACCCACAAAAGGGCGCTTTTTATTTACACTCAAAATATTCCCGTGACGGCATTAAGTCAATGCCACCCTCAGCTAAGATGTGGCTAGGAAAAAACGCAATATCGCATGGACCAAAATACCAAGGGGATGTAAGTATGCCCTGTGGAGTTGCAACGTTAAATTACTTTGAACATTTTACTGTCACCGGTGTCTAGATTTTATTGTAGAGAAGAAAACATGTCTGCTAACTAAGAGTAGATGTAACTGGACTGGTAAGCTTAGGGAGCTTGTAATTTGTTGTATTTTAATGATATTTAATATTTTTATTAATCTTTGAAGCTAGAATTTTGACAAGCGTGACGCGTAACATCGCGAGTTAGCGTCACTGCAGCCTAAGGTAAAGCATACCTAAGCTGGAATAACTAGCTTTGAAGGAGGACTTAATGTTGTAAAATGTAATGGCTATAGTTGATACGAGTGTTCTACCGCCAAGCAATACTGTGTCAATGAAATTTCAGTGACACAAGCAGAGTTAGGTCACAGGTTAGGTTACCTGTCGTAAGAGACGACTAAAAGGGGCATCAGACTCGAGGGTGTTCGGAGATGGGACTCCGACAACCGCTTCATCGAGTCCGGGGTGGACGACGGCGTCGCGTGACCGTCGCCGTCGCGTCGTTGGCAGAAACAGTGTGCAAGAAGGTCTGCGACTGCGTTCCCGGAAGAACCTGGAGACCTCCGTTAAGCTCAGAGGCAGGTCACCGGGGGGGTTTTAGTGGGTACAAATCCCACATAACCTGGTTGCGCCCCATCGTTGCCAGGTATCTTGTGGAAAATTTCCCCCCTCATCAACAAAAAAAAAGGTCACAGGTTAGGTGCTGTATGCTTACTTTAAGGCTACTTTTTGTTGTACTACACATCTTGTAATAATATTATCGAGCGGATTTTGTTTTTATTTTTCTTACATCATTTACACGCGATTCTTGATTCCGAATGGAAACACATATACCTCGTTCATAATTTTTGGAGGCGGGAAATATGTTTGACCTAAAAGGCACTGGCATACGTCAATGTTTTCGTTATGTAAAGTTAAATACTCCTTTATTTATTTATTTACCAAGTATCACAAGCAATAACATTGTAACTTACAGCTAGAAACTACTTGAAGTCACTATGTACATAGGGTAGAGTATTTCTTATAAATAAGTTAGTACTTACCTACTTATCTTTGAATGTCTGTAGCTAAAATATATGTAATAATAATTGTTAAAATGTCAAGATATAAATTGAAGTCGGTTAAAAATACAAACTAGTTAATTTTGTTTGTAACAAGCCATGCAAAATTTAATTAAAACTCAACTTTAAGCTCGAACTCCATAAAAACAATAGCATGCAATTTTTCCTCCGTACCTACTCAGAACATGTAGTTAGGTATTTGGTAGGAATTTGCTGAAGGCACATTTCCTCCACACCCCACCTGCCTCCATACTGTTGTTTGTGAATGGGGTTAATACCGCTGTAACGTTAATTTTATTTACACAGCAGTTTCACTCGGTATGGGCTGCTGAATTTTGTGTTAGGAAAAACAGAAATTTGTTCGAATTAAACGTACTTAACTCTTTACGAAGTTCAGAGAAGAAAAACGTAAAAATAAGGTGCATATTTTCACTTTATACGGAAAGAACTGCCTGCTTGATAACACTGCTAATGATTTTATCTTAGGTATAAATAAAATTGCCATGTCACAATGTTAGTCACCGTACTCCTCCGAAACGGCTTGACCGATTTTTAATAAATTTTATGTGCGTATTCAGTAGGTCTGAGAATCGGCTACTATCTAGTTTTCTTACCCCTAAGTCAGGCAAAACAAAGTTTGCCGGGTCAGCTAGTTAATATAATAGGAACAGTACCTATATGTGTATCTAAAGACAAAACAAATGCATTCTGAAAATCTGCAACTTAAAATAACAACGCCAATTTCATTACCTTCAAATATTTATGTTGTCCGGAGACCGACCATCTTGGCACTTGAGGAACTCAAGATATGCTCCTAATTTGCCTTTCAAATACATACTTGGAAACACAGAAGTATTCTGCGGAGGCACTTTGACTGCGAAAATGCGCAAAGAGGCTAGTGTTACGTGCAAACTATCTCGGTAAGAAGGAGAACTTGCAAGAAATTCTGTTGGCGTAATCGCCGAAACAGGGTTCCCCAGGGACCCGTCCCTCCCTATCTCAACATTCTTACAGTTTAATGTATGCAAACGCATTTTGTTTCAAAGCCTAGCTCCCTCAAGGATGGTGTTACTCGAGAGCCCTCCAGCCATGTTCACTTTGCCCACCGAACTTTCCCCGTGTGTCACAACACGCTCTTTGATCTCCACAAATGCGAATATAATGTCGAAACCGGTTAAGAATGTTACATTTTCCCCTTTTATCTATTTTGTACGTTACGATTTATTCCTTCCATACATACCTACCCCCAACCTACTCTGTTGGCGCGTTCGAAATAAAACTGTTGTTTCTATTCCCTTTATCGAATGTATTTGTTTGAGAAATGTAATACATATTGAGATGTTATTTCAAACACTTTCAGGAAGACAAAGGGAAAAGTTCATTGTGTGTTAGTAGTATTTTGTAGCGTCATTTCTTTTTGTCATCGGTTATAGCGTGGTGTAATATATCAGAGGCGTATTAAAGTCAAGTTAAGTTTTGAAATAGAGGGAGTCATCAATCGGGCTCCTAAAAATAGTGCTCCCTCGATGATGAGGGATTATTTGACGACAAAGTAAGTATCAACAGCGCCATGTGGCATCTCCAAATAGAAGCCGACGGTTTCGTGAGCGGTGTCACACGTGGCATTCCAAAACAGATCGTTTCCTTTAAAAAACGTTAATTTGGCGCTTTTTTGTAGCGAGACGGCGACAAAAGTATCATTTTTTAGAAGTCGTTAAGAGGCATATGCCCTCTTAATAATGAACGTTAGTAATGTGACTCTCGTTTTCCTATGCAGGGGGCGCTTTCAAAGGTGGAGTATTTGAACTTTGTGGATTTCTGGCGTGCTTTTGCATAATATGTTACTTACATTAATATATTATTAGTATCCAAGAATATGCCCTAACGCGTATCTTTGATCATGAAATCGTAAATTAAGCAATAATTAAGGTTTTTAATATAAATAACTTAAGTATTCTCACCTAATTAATGTCCATACTAGACGGGAAAATATTTATCTGCTGTGTTTAGATTTTAAGTGAAATAAACAGCTGAACATATTTAGATACAATTTTTTTATGGACAGTGTAGACCCTGGATTAGCACAGACTACTTTTTATCCTGGATTAACGCGAGTAACTTAACTACGATACCAGACGTTATAAAAGATTTAAGTCAGCCGCCTGAAAGTTATATTTCACAAAGGTGGTTAAGAAAAGTTATTGCCAATTATAAAACCAGTTGACTGAAAATAGTCGCTATTCGCTAGCAGAAAACCATTAAAACTAACTAGATACTAATTGAATAACTACCTAAGTACTAAGTAAAGTAGGCTTATAATAGCATACAGATTTAATTTATTACAGTGCAATTCCCGTTTGAATTTATTTACCTAATCAATAAACAGGGACAAGATTAAAACAAAGATTAAATGTCTCTGTATGAAACAATCTACCGCGTCACTAACTTTATTATAAAAAGTATAAAGAAAAAAAAAACAAATTCAAATTCTGATCCCTACAACATTTTGCTTGCGACCATCTTAGATTTGAATCTTATATAATACCTTACCTCACCTCTTTTATTTGATGTTAATATTGAGGAAGTTCTAAAAAACATGTAATGTAATTGTTGCATTAGTGATAAAAAAACAGCATTTAGATTCACTTAACAGCTACTAAAGGGATTCTCGAACGACCTGAAATTTAATATTTTTGAAACGCATACATAAGTAGTGCCTACTAACAAAAAAATCTTCAATGAAAAAACTCTTATAATAAAATTCTCAACTTACAGCCAAAACAGTTCGACCTGCCGATCTAAACGGACATCAAAACAACGCAAACGAATCCATTCATCTTCCTTCTCTTGATGGATGAGACGACGCCACTTTCCTAATAAATGTAAACAAAACAAGAGTTTTTTGTCCAAAAACGTTATTAATGAATAGAATGGGTGATAGCTTTAATTGTTTTCGAGGTTTCGTCTTTATTAATTAGGGAAGTACAAACCTACTTTAATACTTTATGAAATTGGTGGACTTGATAACCAACATTTCGAATTTAATAATACTTTATTTTAAATTCTTATTATATTATATTTATAGTCGAGTGTTCTTAGTAGTGTTTGATGAGTATACGAGTAGATAATTATTAACTTTTTCACTTCTTTACTTTATTTATATATATAAAATAATAGTTCATATGTACACATTTTCGTTTCGTTTCGTTCTACAAAAACATGTGTTGAGACCTACCAAATAGTATAAAATTTGAAATCCCCCGACCTAAAATTTTTGTGATCGCGGCCATTTTCAATTTGATTTACCATAGTTTATGTCATAGTTAATTAATTAACTATGATTTTAGTTTAGCAATCAAGCGAGGTTATGCCGCCAGAATATAAGGCACCTTACAGACTTTGCCACAATTAATTATTTGTAATTTAGGTTTTAAATTTTTGTATAGTTTTTAATTTATTTTAGTTTTATTTATCTTGTTCTTTGATATTGATTCTATTGTCACGGAACTTAGCTAAGAACACTCCCGAAAATACGCATTATAAACAAAAATCTAAATCAAAACGGTTTTTTTTCTGATCCGTGTATCATGTCACTCGTGTTAAAGTCTTTATTTATGTTCTCTGTAATTTTATTTGATTGCGAGTGTTTTAATAAAGTATTTATCTATCTACCTATTAAACTTTCATTTAAATCGTTTTAATTCATTTATCATCAGAAAAAAAGTCCCTTCCGCATGCCGTTCAAAAGTCACTTTTTTAAACTCGAACCGTAAAAAAATGGAATCGGAAACTTACTCGGAATTTCACGTGCGTAATAGGAGAAATATTTTAATGAGACATTTCTGAAATAAATGTTAATGTGTTAAGGTATCGCGTGGTTTTTTAGGAATTTCTGATCTACTGCCTTTTGTGAGGCAACTGGCGACAGAAGTAGTGTTAAAATTCCATGCTAGGGCTGTGTTGTTGTGAAAAGAAACGCGGGAATACATACCATACATATTTCATATGAAAAGACCAAGGCATGTTGTTAATTTTTAAACATATACTATCTATTATAATATACTTTTTTCATCATTAAAACTAAGCTCATTTAAGTAAATATTAGTTACCTAATTTGATCTTCAAATGCATCTTCAAAAGCTCAAATGAAAAGGAAGGCAAATTTAGCATATTATTTAAATATACTAAAATTGCCTCCCTTTCTAATATTGCTTGCTAGGAATCTTACTAAGCTTTTGATTTTGAAGATCAAAACTAATTTATGATCTTAGATACGAGTAGATACATAGACATGTGATGCGTTGAGAGGGGATGCATAGTAGTTAGTAGGAGATGTATGGAAATGGAAGTGCAAGAAACAAGGGCAAGAGACCGATCGAAGGAGACATGGATGGAGTATGTGAATGAGGACATGAGAGAAAAAGGAGTGAGCGTAGAGACGACGGCTGATAGAGGAGAGTGGAAGAGGATAATTTGTTGTGTGAAAATTGCATATAAACATCATAATAATTAAAACCTATCTAAGTATATTAATGCGATATGTTAGAAGTATTTATCACTGACTGCCCCTAGGTTTGTACCTACGAGAACATACAGTTGAAACTCGATTCTCCGGCCCTCAGTCATATGGATCGCGATTATCCGCGCCGACTTCTCATCGGAAAATAAAAAAAACGTTTTTCTTCATACTTTCGATTATCCGAATGCCTAACAACAATTAGTTCGGTTAATCGAGTTTCTACTGTATAATAAAACCGCTACCGCCTGTCACCAAAGTAAGACCACAAAACACCGATCGCTACTAAGCTAAACCTTCATGAGTCACACACCACAGCCTCCATCAGGAACATTAAATTCGTGCTAATTGGATTAAATGCTCCTAAAAGGCCTTCGTTAAAATATCGATGCTCATACTCATATGAGATTAAAATTTCTGGGTAGAAGGATACGTCAACATATTGAAAACTAAGTTCTTTTGTGTTTTTTGTCCGTACATTCCTTATCACCTACTCACTTTATAAACTACACAATTTATGGAAAAAATATGTATAAAAGGCCTAAATAATAATCTGCAATGCGTTATCTTGCACATAGACAAACAACAAACAGGCCCCCAAGTCCGTTGTTTAACCCACTAGCAACTGTAGACACTTCAAATAGTAATAGTCACTGCTATCATTTACTAATACTGATGCGAGGAAACGTAACAGTCTACAATGTTATTTTTTATTTATTCTGTCTGTTTGTCAGAGTAAGAAACAGGATTGTCGACTACTGTCGCGTCGTTCTGCATAGTAATTGTTTTATATATTGCCTCTGATAGTGGACATTACCTTTGGGAGTGGCTAGCAGTCACCAGTGGCTTAATCGCCGGATATGGGTCAGAGATCTTGTATGAAAATTTGACATGTTTTAATAACAAATATTTCCGTAATTATTAATTAGCCACTGCCAGTGTCTGGCTAGTGTCTAAAATTAGAGACTGGATTATTTGGTCACGTAACCGTACGGGTCTGCATCTGGTGTAGGGCTGGGATCGAAAAAGGGTCCGTCTGATCGAAAAGCAGACGTTTTTACCACCGAGCCACACTCTCTCATATTATTTATTATTAAAGTATATATAAGATCTTGTCTTTTCTTACTCCTATTATAATAATAATAATAATAATAAGCCCCCTAATACATCCACACGTCCGAATCGACCATCAGATTACGTGGGGGGCGGACAACGCAATTTATATCTACTGGGCGGCCAACGTGGCTCTGGAACGTAGGCATAAGCATATTATATATGATAGTTTATAATATAGCATAATTAATTATCTACGATAGAGAATAAGTTAGCAGTAAGATAGATAAGGAAATTAAAAAAGAAAAAAAAACTACGATCGAAGCGAGCCACCAAAAGGCTATTAAATGCATACAGTTTAGGCTTTGGTGGAACAACTAGTGTTAGCGCAGGACGCTAGTTTCTGAGTGGTAGCGGAGGAGTGCTGTCATGCACCAACGGTAGCGCTCACGGGCTCAGTTAGGAAGCCTACTGCGCACTCCCACGTCAGGGCGAGCGTGTGGAGTTAACTTAGCCCAACACATTGATGAGAATGATGCCACATAGATACAATTTACGGTCGCTGCCCGGGGGTCGCCGGGGCGCATCTGGAGCCGATGCTGGATGCCACAGCATGCGGACCATCGGTGGCGGAGAGCTGAGCAGGCGGGCCTCCGTCAGTTCTACATCCTCTGCGGGGGATGTACGAGCAGATGCTACAGCCGAACAAAAATCCCAACCACCAAGCTCACCAACATCAACAACAAGCCTATTTGAATCACCTGTAACTTCACCGCTATCATGTTTAGAAAATAGCTCAAGATCTTCATCTACAATAACAGTTATCTCAGAGGATGTTGTGCAGGAGGCAAACGCCAGAATTCCTGCACCCACCATTGAGAAAAGTCGTGCGAGAAAAAAATGGACAGATGAAATGAACCAGTTCATTGTACGCACATATCTAGAAATTACCAAATTAGACACCAAACCGCGAGGGTATCTAGGCCCACTATATAATAAGTTTAGAGAAAAGTTTCCAAAAATGGATATATCTAAACAACGATTAGGTGACCAACGAAGAGCTATAGTTAGAAATAAGTTAGTAACTGATAATACACTCAAGCAAATAAAAGAAGAGGTTAGATGACAGATAAACATAGACACACCAGAATCAGATACACACATAACATGTGATCCACTCGAGCCTACATTAAATACTCAGACACAGGTTAGCACTACTAACACTAGGATGCGGTGGTCAGATGACATTAACGAAGCTATTATGAAACACTACTACAGGATTACCCAATTAGAAACAAATAAAACCGCATATCGAAAAACACTTCACGCCAGTATAATTGAACAGTTTCCTAACATAGCACATGTAAGCGAGCAGCGCATAGCAGATCAACGTAGGGTTATCGTTAACAATAAACTCATCTCAAGCGAGAGATTACAGGGAATTAGAAGAGAAGTAGAAGAGAGCCTATTTGTTGAAGAGCGTGTGTCAGAGTCATCACAACACGAACTTACTTTAAGTATTGAAGACACAGTAGAAAATCAACACACTGACACGAATTATGAATTCACTTACTTGGATTCCATTGTCACCTCACAAAACACTGTTCAAGAAAATACTAGTAATGAACAGTGGCAAAATGAGCAGTTAAATACTAAAATAACAGACACTTTTAAATTAGCCTATGAAAAATTTATAAACTTTGATCCGACAGAAAGACCTTATATACCTAAACAAAAATCAACGAAGCAGCTTTCTTACATAGTAACATACATTAACACAGTTGTTCTACCAATATATACATCACTCGACCACACTTTCATTACAACACATACACTAATGTACTGTGCAGCATATACAACAGCCGTATGCAACGGCTCGAAAATTAAGCTTAAAGACACTGATATATCGACACCACCACCTAGGAAAGATATAAAGCCTAAATGGCAAATCAGACTAGAAAGCAAAATAAGTAAATTAAGACAGAGTATAGGAAGATTGACTCAGTATATAAGGGGTAATAGAAATCATAGGTTAGTAATGCAAGTAGCCGACATCAAAGAAAAATATAGGATACATTCGCGACATGAAGAACCTAACCAAACTGATGAACATTTTCTGGATAGTCTGAAGCAAAACTTAAACGCGACTAGTAGTAGGCTTCGTAGGTACACAGAATGTACAAAGAGAAAACAACAAAATGCTCAATTTCAGAATAATGAAAAACAATTCTACAGAAATCTTGAAAATCACACTTCACAACCAGTAACATCAAGCAACAGTCGACAAATGCCCACGAAAGAGTCTCTTCATCAATTTTGGTCTAATATATGGTCCAAGCCAGTTCATCATAATCGGGAAGCTAATTGGATCAGCAAAGATGCTCAGAAATTAGAATCAGTACCAGAAATGCACTTTGAATATTTACCCATTGACACATTCATAAACGTAGTTAAAAAAACACACAATTGGAAAACACCAGGCACGGACCACATTCACAACTATTTTTATAAAAAACTAACAACTATGCACCCATTTTTACACAATCACATTAACGAGTTCTTACAATCACCAGATAGTTTACCGCCATTTATAACTCAAGGCATTACTTATATGATTCCGAAAGATCCGAATGATGCTGGAAACCCGGCTAAGTATAGACCAATCACCTGTTTGCAGACAATATACAAGATAATTACAGCTTGTATTACTGAGTTAATTTACAAACACGTCACCATACACAATATATTAGCGGAGGAACAAAAAGGGTGCCGCAAAGGCAGCCAAGGCTGCAAAGAACAACTGACTATGGATAACATTATTATGACACATACAATTAAGAAAAGAAGGGAGTTGCACACCATGTACAAAGACTATCGTAAAGCTTTTGATTCAGTTCCACATACCTGGCTTACATATATACTCCAACATTATAAGATCCACCCAAAAATCATAGCTTTTCTATCGCACACAATGAATCAATGGCAAACTAAACTTCAAATCCGAATAACAAGCTCCTCTCTCGAAACAGACGCAATACCCATACGAAGGGGTATTTTCCAGGGGGACGCCTTAAGCCCCCTCTGGTTTTGTTTGGCACTTAATCCACTGTCGCACATCCTTAACCGTTCTGACAGTGGATTACAGATTCAAAACACCAACACCAGAACTTCCATTACACACCTCATGTATATGGATGATATTAAATTATATAGTAACAGTACACCTACATTACACAACCTAGCAGACCTTACACAGGAATTCTCAAACGATATACAAATGCAGTTTGGAATAGACAAATGCAAGACTTACACACTCCGTGAAGGTCAAGTAGCAGATGAACATTATGCACTGAATTCAGGAGAGGTAATAGACCCACTGAATCAAAGTGAAACATACAAATATTTAGGTTTTCAGCAAACACACCAAATACCTCAGAAGGACACTAAACAACAAATTCTTAAAAAATTTAGGCATCGACTAAATATTTTGGCGAAATCACAGTTATATTCGCGAAATCTTACTCAAGCAATTAATACATTTGCTATTCCCATTCTAACATACTCATTTGGTATCATTAGTTGGACGAAAACAGACCTCAAGAAAACACAAAGCCTTATTAACACCACACTGACTACACAACGTAAACACCATCCTCGGTCGTGTATTCAAAGGATGACTCTTCCACGAACTGAGGGAGGCCGAGGAATTGTTAATATATTAGATCTACACAACAAACAAATCAGTAACCTCAGACAGTATTTCTATAGTAGGTCAGAAGACTCAGAGTTACATAAAGCTATTGTAGAAGCTGATAAACGTATAACCCCACTTAACCTTTTCAACAAAAATACCCAACGTAACGAGCATTTATCATCAAATGAAGACGCAATAGCAGCGTGGAAGCTGAAGGCTCTTCACGGGAGACATCGCCATGACCTGGAACAGCAACACGTTGATAAAATCGCATCAAACACCTGGCTGCGGCGTGGCGAGCTCTTCCCAGAGACCGAAGGCTTCATGCTAGCGATACAAGACCAAGTTATTGATACTGGCAATTATCAGCGATATATAATCCGAAGGCCGAATTATAACGACAAATGTAGGCAGTGTCACGTAGCGTCAGAAACAATTCAGCATATTACAGGTGCATGTAAATCCATAGCTCAGACAGATTACAAGCACAGACACGACCAACTAGCCGCCATCATTCACCAATCGTTAGCACACAAATATAAACTATTAGAAGAAAAGGCTCCATATTACAAATACAAACCACAAGTAGTTCTGGAAAATAAAAACTATAAATTGTATTGGGATAGAACCATAGTAACCGATAAAACGATACATTTTAATAGGCCTGATATAACTGTTCTTAACAAAATTAATAACTCGGTATTTTTCATTGATATAGCAGTATGTAACACACACAACCTAACAAATACACACACAGAAAAGATTGCTAAATACGTCGATCTCTCTATCGAACTAAGAACACAGTGGCGCGTCAATACCACTAGAACCGTACCAATTGTAGTTTCTACAACAGGCGTTATACCTAAATCACTACATTCAAGTTTAGAGGCAATAGGTCTTCCATCAACCACATACATACTTTTACAAAAAGCTGCAATATTAAACACCTGTAGAATAGTAAGAAAGTTCCTAAACTCAACGTACTCGTAAGCGTCACCTAGAATTAAGTTAAGTTAAGTAAATATAGATAGGTTAATAGTAAGTTAGTATTAAGCAGATTAAGATATTCAGTAGTAGATATTTGAACTGGGCATGCACTTGGTTAAGGCCCGTGCATGCTTATTTTAAACCTTCTGCTCAGGCAGAGGAGGAATGATTACCATTTTCAAAAATAATAATAATAAATATATTTATTAATTCATTCATTTGTTCTTAATGCTAATGAACATAATTACAACTAACAATACAATAAATACAAACTAGAAATGTTTAATACAAGAAAATATGGAATGCGGTTTTAGCACTTGGGTGCCCTAGCTCCCACAGTAGGATACCCTGTGTTTGTGGGAGTTAGGTCTCTTCAATGTGTAAACTTACTGTCTAGTGATGCAAGTGTGATGTGTGCGTTATACTAAAGGTATGAGTAAGTAAATACTGACAATGTACAAGAGCCACAAGCAACAAAGACTAGGGCTTAATAACATCCCAGCCATTCACGTCCAACCTCAAGAGGCATCTTAGCAACTTGCACTAATCCTCATTGTGGGCACTGAAACTATTAATTAATCAAGTAGCACTTCCTATGAGTCCGAAACTTTGAGGCCCTTGCGGTCGACGCTAATGTTGTTTACCGTAGACCCGTTTAAATAGGGACCGCGTACTCCCACACCGGATTAGCGAGCTGACCAAGGGACAGAGGATATTTTCAAGGCTACATAGATTAATTTAGGACTTAATTCAGTGTTCATGTATAAATTTCAAGTTGTACTACTACGACGTACCTACATATTGTTACGGGAAGCGAGTACGGGGATAGCAAAGAAAGACTTGTTCTAGGTTGGTACCTTTATTGAGCCGGGTACTGTCGCTATAATTTTATTTCAGTACCTTTTCTTCTTCTTCTTCTTCATCTTCTTGTATTCCCTTCCAAACCACTACTGACTTCCAAACAAATACTGCTTCCAAAAACGAATACTGACTTCTAATACGAATACTGATTACTGAATCAAGGCCGCGCACTGGCCCGCTTCTAAATTCCCTCGGCTCGACTAAATTGAACTCAAAAACTCTAAAATTTGGATTCATAAATCAAATAATGATTCTAATTTCAAATCCTATCTTCTTCTCGCTCACTCGTCTTCCGACCCGTACTTTCTTTTCCATTCGAAAAACTTCCGAACACGGCGATGACGTCATCACGACGCGCAAAGGGACGTAGACAGCGTGCCGATATTATATTCATCATCATCAGCCTATTTAATAATTATTGCAGCATCCATTGCAGCTTGCCGAGTCTCAAAAAAAAGCCATTCGCAATGGATGCCATTTAGTAAGAATGACCTCCATTCAAGGTCGTGGTCGTAGGTAATATATTTTTGCTGGCTTGATAAACAATTGAAAAATGGCGGGAACTAGTTTTTATCTTCAAAATGTCACATTTAATGGTATTAAAACCTACCAGTAGCATTCCGTACAGCCAAAGCGGTTTCATTACTAATAATTCATTCAAAATACGAAAAAAAATACCCGTCTTTTATCCAATGTTGCCACTCTCATTGACAACGATCAATGCTGAACGACGTGACGGTACTCTACAATCAATTTTATTATTTATTTCAACAAGTAGTTTCAATTTCTGGTTGATGATTTTACACGAAAAATCTAATAGCATACTATATTACTAGCTGCATCCCGCGGCGTTACCCGAGTTAATCCGAAAAAAAAAATGGTTGCCTGTAAAGTCGGTTTTACGGGCGAAGATTTTACGTGACAACGTCTGCCGCGTGCTGCGCGCGCGGCAGACCGATCATAGTTGAGTGGGAGAGAGACGCAAGGCATTCGGCGGGCCTCTCTCTCGTTCGGTGACTCATCGTAACGTTACCGGGCGTTACACTTTTTCATAAGTGACTCCCAGCCGCAACCTAATTTAAGAAGTTGTCACGTCAAAAAGTGTAACGCCCGGTAACGTTACGATGAGTCACCGAACGAGAGAGAGGCCCGCCGAATGCCTTGCGTCTCTCTCCCACTCAACTATGATCGGTCTGCCGCGCGCGCAGCACGCGGCAGACGTTGTCACGTAAAATCTTCGCCCGTAAAACCGACTTTACAGGCAACCATTTTTTACTTAAACAACTTTTTGACGTGACAACGTCTTAAATTAGGTTGCGGCTGGGAGTCACTTATAAAAAAGTGTAACGCCCGGTAACGTTACGATGAGTCACCGAACGAGAGAGAGGCCCGCCAAATGCCTTGCGTCTCTCTCCCACTCAACTATGATCGGTCTGCCGCGCGCGCAGCACGCGGCAGACGTTGTCACGTAAAATCTTCGCCCGTAAAACCGACTTTACAGGCAACCATTTTTTATAATACTCTGTTCTGCTCGAGTAACAAAACATTTTCGACGCTAAAAAAAGATGGTATGGGTGCGCAAGCCCTCGGTTTTGGGAATTTTTTATTTTCTTAGAGCGGCAGCACTGTTCCGTAAGCATCGTAGAAATAAAAACAAAGCATTTATGGTTTATGGTTAAAAAAGCAAGTTTGCTTTGTCTTTGGCGCAAGGCGCTTTGTTTTTTAATAAGCGTCGGAAAGAAATTGTATTAGCTTTAAGAAGAATACAGTGAAATGCTTGCAAACTAACGACGAAATTGTGCCATGTGCGGTATAACTGCACCTCAAGGTGTAAACTTACGTTTTCACAGATTTTTTATCCGAAGATAACCTGAATAACTGCAGCCTGGAAAACACATTATTTCAAAGTAAGAATGCTCAGACATACATTAAATTCCGTTATCAAATAACGCAATTTTCATTAGGTACTGTCTTAATAATTTCAGAGCACGAATGTGAGTCGTAATCTAATAAATCCTATTGCTTTCCCAATGAAAACTGGTCTACTGAAGAAGCACTATTCCGCCTATAACAACAATAGAAAATGCTATGCATTAAACAGTTTGAAGATAGTTCTTTCGTTTTTGTTCTTTTTTTCCATCACAAAAGGGAATGCTGCCATCGCTTAGTTTGAATGCCTTAAATGATTTTGATGTGACCATAGTGCTAAGTGTAGTCATTATTATTTAGTATCCCTTGTTTTTGTACTTAAAATATGTTCCTTTTAAATGCTATACAACCTGGGTTGTGACGTCATTAGAGACGCTTGGTACTTTATTTTGCCAGAAATAAATCTGCTTGTTCATGTATTTTGTAGGAACTCAAGTTACCTACATTCTATGAAAAGTCCTTCTCTACAATCTTGAATTTGTCAGTAATAGATCAACACTCGTATATACATACTTAAATCACAAATGGTTGATTAAATATAGAGCTAATAATAATGCAATATTTATAACATTACAGGTCTGTGCATGTCTGATGGTCTGACTATTGCCGTTGAGGAACAGCCAGTGCCTGGGCACCTGTGTTAGCACTGTCACTAGCCAGTTGAGGCACACCATAAGCTCTCTGGTAGCTGCTGCAGAAGACAATACTACCAAAAAGTGGGTATGTATATATTCACTTCTTCTATTGTTTTGTATCAGTGGCTGTAGAAACTTAAGGTTGTTGAGGCAGTGAGACAAAAGAGTTAATATATAATTTTTATATAATAAGACCGAAGTTTGTATATGCCATAGGACGATTAATTGTTTGGTAATTATAGTATGTAGTATGTAAGCCCAGTTATAAATAAACTAATTTTGTTTTTTTTTGATCTGAGATAGAGCAGCGGCTGGTGGAGAAGACAAGTGACTTCCGTGCTAGCTTGTTTCTGGTGCAAAGTTTAGCCATTGCTATTCAGAGCAGGAGTTACTTACTTACTCCACAAACCGCTGCTGCTAGTGTTATAGGCACCTTTTTACCGGGGTCAGGGGTGTGTAATTTGACAAGTTATTATTTAATTTTTTTTTAACATTGATATTTCAATTTGTAGGATGGTCTTCTACTTAGCGTGTGTGAGGTCTAAGTTGCAAATGAAAGTATAGTATTGACATTGGTTATGTATTTTATTATAATGTTTAGCTAACATTAAAACTTAAACATTTTGATAAAATCACTCCAGTTGTTTGAGTATAAGGAGTAACATAGACTTGGAAATAAAATTAAATTGCTAAATAAGAAGTACAGTTATTTTTATGTGTGGTTAATATAGGGTATTTAATTGTAATCAATTGTGTGAAATAGGAAGAAAATTACAGATAGATCCCAGGAACCCATGTGGCCCGTGTGCCCGTCCATCACCTGACAACCAACATGATATATGTGTGTCAATTAAGGCTGATAGAGCAAATACAGTTAACAAATAGAGTTGTCAATGCAAATCAGAAGACACTCATACACCCCATTTCGCATCTGAGGCGGACTTGCGGTGTGGATAGGGAGGTACCGCAATTGAAGGTGTGGAACCGCGGCAGGAGAGAAGTATAACGATGCACCACTCTTCCTACCTGCCGCGGCCTGGACGGGGTCGCCACCGTTGATGGCGGACACGGTGGGGCCGCAGGGAGTGGTACCACAAACTACCACTTTGTGACGGGGCCACAGATCTGACCCGTTGCGGGGGACCTAGGACGTCGGACCGGCGTTGTTCGGCGTCCATTGCACTTCTGGTCCCCAAGGTGGTTGCGGTGCACCACATGCACTGCAAGGGGAGTCATCCCCTGAGAAGGAGCCTCGCCGCAGGCTAGCCGAGGTGGGCGGGATGGTGGGTTAATGCGAGAAACGGAACCTCATCCCACCCTTTCCGGTGAAGAGGCCATCATGAGGTTTTAGTCGGTAGTGAAGCCCTTCTGGCATCGAGCCCGACATACCCCACCCACCTCCCCGGGTGTGGTGGGCATGCGTAAATGCATTTCCTCATGTAAAAAAAAGGTGGTTCCCCTTTGGTTGTTTGGTGATCTTAATTATTTTATCTGTTATTTTCTAAATAGTTTTGTTGTTTGATATTGCAGGTAGGATATACATATTTAAAATACAAGTCTATTTTATTATAAACTAGCATCCCTTCCTGGATTTTCATGGTCTCTAAAATAATCTGAGTTGCAAAGAGAAACAAACTGTAGCCTATTTTACTCACGGATAATATAGCTTTCCAACAGTGAAAGAATTTTTCAAATTGGTCCAGTAGTTATGGAGCCTATTTGTATCAAAAAAGCAATCAAACTTGTCCTCTTTTTAATATTGGTATAGACAAATATACTACAAACTGTAGAAGTATGGGAATTTAAATAATATGTTTGAAATTGCATACATTATAATTACCATTTCAGATGCTGCAAATGCAGAATATCGATGATAGACCTAAAGTCAAAATACGCAGAAAAGGAGAGGAGAAAGCAAGGAATACAGATGATGAAATTATTGATTTAGAATTACTGGAATCTCCTATGCAACCAGGTGAAAATCATGATCTCTTAGATTTAAGTGTGACAGGCATGTTAATTCTTGTTTTGTCACTAAATTACCTGGCAACGAGCTCAAGCTTTCAGTGAAGGAAAACATGTGAGGAAATAATAGTATGGTGGTAGAGCATTTCATAGTGCCTGACCTGGCCTGGCAGCCTACCTTGAGTTGAAAAATCTGTCATCAAACACCTAATTGTGTTCATACACCTAGGTGTTCCAGCAACTCTAAAGAGTCAGCTATTTTCAGACTGAGCATGTTCCACCTTAGGCTGGAGTGTTGCTAACTTGTGTGGCTACACCACATCAAATAGAGTGTACTAGCAAATTGACCAGGCTTCGCACGGTCTATAAATATAACCTATGTTACTCAGGAAACGAAAATTTAGCTTCCCAATGGTGAAATAATTTTTCAAATCAGTCTAGTAGTTTCAGAGACTATTTCCATCAGACAAACAAAAATCAAACTTTTCCTAATTATAATGTTGGTATATATACATGGTCTACTTGTAATGAGTAAAAGAAAAATTGGGATTGCATCTTTTTGTTTGAAAAGTAGAATACCTATCTTTCCTCATTTCATACATGTCGTACAAATTGAAATTAATGTCATAGATAGTCGCATAAATATAGGAAGATTTCCATTTTTTGGCATGTAATGCCCTAGCAAGCATATAATTTTAAGAAACTACAGATTTCTTTTTAAAGAAAGTATTTCATAGCTTTGTAAAGATAAATCACAAAATAGGATTGATATGGAATTATATATCTTATCAATTGATTAGCTTTAATTTGTGTATGTTTGGGGAAGAAAGTGTGCCTTTATTCACATTCCTTTGAAAATATTGCTTAGTTACGCTAGTCAAGATGCGATGAAAGATTTGCTAATGAATATAAGAACAGTTATTAGTTAGATTTTATGATAAACATAATTGCTAATAGGCATCATGTTATTTAATAACTCTCAGTGGAGTATTAAAACCTCATATCATTTTTAACTCAGAGAAAGTGAAGAGCGGAAGGTTATCTTGGTATGGGCATAAGATGTGTAGAGAGGAAATGCATGTGACTACGAGAAGTATGGATATGGCTGTATGAGGAAGCAGAAGTAGAGGTCGACCTAGGAAGACGTGGCTGAATTGTGTAAATGATGATATGAAAGAAAAGGGAGTGATTGTGGATATGACATCTGACAGAATCGTGTGGAAGAGGAAAACTTGCTGTGCCGACCCCACCTATTGGGAAAAGGTAGAAGAAGAAGATGATGATGATCATTTTTAACCGACTTCAAAAAAGGAGGAGGTTATATATTCGACTGTATGTTTTTTTTTTTTTTTATGTATGTTCACCGATTTCTCAGCCATTTGTGGATCGATTCTCAAAATTCTTTTTTTAATTGAAAGAGTATGGTTCTGAATTGGTCCCATTGTCACCAAAATAGGATCTGATGATGGATTCCTAGGGAAATCGAAGGAAAACCTAAAAAGTTAGGTTAGTTTTACGCCCGAAGAGAGATTTACGCTCGTTCGGCTGTACTGATATTCATGAAATTTGAGATGAAAATAGGTAAGATTATGTGTTAACACATACGCTACTTTTTATCCCGAAAAAATATACTGTTCCCGTGGAATGCACCAAATAACATATAAATCTTTTTAACTTCTTCACGCTCGAACGGCTGTACTGACATTGATGAAATTTGGAATGAAGATAGGTTAGACTATGTGTTAAGACATAGGCTACTTTTTATACCGAAAATAATTACTGTTCCCGTGGGATGCACCAAATAACACATGACACATTGATTTCGCTAAAATTTGATAAGGGGGTAGACTAGACCTTGTATAACACGAAGGTTACTTTTTATCTTATTTATATATTAATTTGTTGGTCCTGAACAACTCTTAGTACAAGCAGTGGTCAAACTAAATCAGGGGGATTGAAAAACTGTCGTCACCAGAGCTTGGCCACTTAGGTCATACTAAGTGGAAGAAGGAACTGTAAAATTTGATATATTAATAGACTAGACCCTCGAACGGATAAGGAAAATATTTACGCGCTCGCTTCGCCGCTTCGTTCGAATTTCCCCCAGGATGTTTTGGGCTTATGACACTCCAAATATTATGTAATTTGTGCTGCTTTGGACTTCTTTATGCTCAAACGGTTCGAACAAATACGGTGAAAATTTTCGCGCTTGCTTCGCTCGCGCATAGCTCGCTTCGCACGCATCCAGCTCACTTCGCTCGCACATGGTTCTAGCTTGTTTTGCCACAACAAACATTATGTAATTTGTGCTGCTTTGGACTTCTTTATGCTCAAACGGTTCGAACAAATACGGTAAAAATTTTCGCGCTCGCTTCGCTCGCGCATAGCTCGCTTCGCTCGCACTTGATTCTAGTACGTTTTGACACAACAAACATGATGTAATTTGTGCTGCTTTGGACTTCTTTATGCTCAAACGGTTCGAACAAATACGGTGAAAATTTTCGCGCTCGCTTCGCTCGCGCAAAGCTCGCTTCGCTCGCACTTGGTTCTTTTACGTTTTGACACAACAAACATTATGTAATTTGTGCTGCTTTGGACTTCTTTATGCTCAAACGGCTTAAACAAATACGGTGAAAATTTTCGCGCTCACTTCGCTCGCGCATAGCTCGATTTGCTCCCAATTGGTTGCCTGCCTGGCACACGCCAGATTCTTTCATCGTGAAGTTTATTTGGCTCTCCATAGCTAAAAATTTAAAAAAAAAATCATTACTAACCACTAAAAATGCAAAAATAAAATTGTTTTAAAAAAACAAAGAACCGACTTCAAAAACACAACTAAAAAGGGAAAAATAATTTTAAGCCTAAATCAAATCAAGAATATTTAAATAGAATAGGAGAGTTTATTTCTTGTACTCATAAAAAACTATTTAAAATTTTTATTAATCCTGTATTCTTGAAGTCGGTGCCATCTAATAAGAACAATTTAATGTTTGTTAAAAACAACTATTTTCAATTGTCTTTCTTTGCTGGCACCGACTCCAAGAATACAGGATTAATTAAAATTTAAAATAGTTTTTTATAAGTACAAGAAATAAACTCTCCTATTCTATTTAAATATTCTTGATTTGATTTAAGCTTAAAATTATTTTTCCCTTTTTAGTTGTGTTTTTGAAGTCGGTTCTTTGATTTTTTAAAACAATTTTATTATTTCTTTTATAAGGTTGCATTAAAAATACAAACAACCCTAAATTTTTACTTTTTTATCACCTACTCCTATTTTTTTATGGCGATTTTAGTAATTTAATCATGTTTCATTCCGCTTCATAACTGATCAATTATAGTGTTTTTAACTGTACTTAAGACAAAACAACATATCAGCAGTAGTTACATAATTTTAAAGAAATTACCCTATAATGTTTCAGGTTACATTAGTGAAATATGTGGAAAAGAGTCACAAACAAATGCTTCAAAATCTACAAAAGGAAAACGTCATACGGCAGCAGAACCGACCAATGTGGATCAGTGGTCCTCAAAATGCCTAATGGTAGGAGTATGTAATTTTTTTTTCGCATCTTGATGAAAAATCTCTCGTTAAGTACTTACCTAATGGTGTGTGTTCCGGCAGCCTTCTTGAGAGCCAGTTATTTCAAACTAAGCCTGCTCCACTTAGGCCAGAATTTCGTTGTGTGTTCATCTTGTGTGTTTACACTACCTTCTGGTCAAATGCAAACTTTTAATTAAACATTCAGTAATTAAAGAAAAGCTAATACAAGTACAGTAATTGAAGAAAAGACTTCCGAATGTGTAAACGTAGATTGTATGTAGGATTAGCTACTTTTCTGTAAAAGCTAATATTACTACAAAAAAGTAGTGACAACCACCCAGTTGAATTAAAGTAATCTGATGCCATCGCAGCAGTTTCAGCAATATTCAATTGTATCCCTTCTTCAATATAGATAGAAAGGATGAGGGAAATCGGTGGTACAACAATAAACATTTTTATAACTAACTACTAGCTATAAAAACAAAGATAACTACAAACTAAATAGTAAAGTGATTATAACCTTGAATTTTGATAATAGATAAAGCTAGCTGGCTTAATAGACAAAGGCAGAGCATTTTACAATCTGTTAGCTGTTAGTCAACTAAGTACAAGCATTCGTTTAGCCGAGTCAAAAGCTTCGGGCGGCTTGAAATCTCGATACAACAGATTAGCTACTTATTTTGAGTTAGACAAAGCTTATATAAAGAAGTAGTTGTTTAGCCATGTGTCAGAAGCTCTTTACTCAGCTTATGCGAGTGACTTCGGCGTCACAGTATGACCATGATGAAAATAAAAATATAAATAAATTGTGAAGAGTTTTGGAATCATAATTCAATGCTTCATAAATTAAGAATTGCTTCTGCTTGTTTGTGTTGTCAGTTGTCACTGTCTCACTAGCTGCCTGAATTGTGAGTCATAGATTTACAGTCATACAAACAAGAAAAACATAAATTTTACCTGTCTCTCTGTATATCCGATTAGCATCCCGTCCCGGCTTAGCACGGCCTCTAAAATAATCTGAGTAGCAAAGAAAAACTAAATATAGCCTATGTTACTCGGAGATAAAGTAGCTTCCCAACAGTGAAAAAAATTTTCAAATCGGTCCAGTAACTACTGGACTGAGCCTATTTGTGTCAAATAAACAATCAAACTTTTCCGCTTTATAATATTTGTGTAGACAACCTCGTTGGCGTAATAGTTACCATGCCGGACTGCCAACCAGAGGGTCTCGAGTTCGGCTGACATTTTTGCGATGAACTAAATTTGTTGGCTGTCGGTCTGGGTGTTAAATACCTATGTATCGGTATTTATGTATGCGTGTGTAGTATGTAAGTTGTGTTGGCAACCATAATACAAACTAGAAATAGTTTAGTATGTGTCTTATATCTATGGGTATAAAGTCGCAAGTGGAACTGGATCGGCCATACACTGGCGAGGAGTCCGGACCACATCCCTAAACTGGCTTTGGACTGGAATCCCCAGGGCAAGAGAAAGCGTGGCCGTCCGAAGAAAACCAGGAGACGCTCTATTATGGACGAAGTTAAGAGAATCGAAGACAGGACGAAATGGAAAGTCACTGTGGACACCCTTTGCCCCACCCAGGGCACATAGATAAAAAAGAAGCCATACTAATCCTAGGCCTAAGACGTTATCTGTTTATCCGTTGAATAAAGTATTTGATTATGTTTGTTTGAAAGTAAGAAACATTTATTTTGTGACACAAACAATAAAGAAAAACAATACATCTTGTGTGTTGTTTTTCTTTATATTAGACATGAAAGAAAAACATTATTGACATGGCACAAAATAAATGTTTCTTTCTTTCAAACAAGGGGCTTTATAATTTTTTTTTAATTACACACTAATTATTTGTTTGACAGAACGCCAACGAAACTTAACGGTCCTACTGGACTATTACTGCGAAATGGTAGCTTCCTGCTGGAATGAGGCTCGGGGCTCTCCTATAACCCTAAAACAGGCATATAAAGAGAAATAAGAAGAGAGAGACAAAAACTCCAAGACTATGGTAAGCTTTTTTATTACACATCATTTTTTAGGGCTCCGTACCTAAAAGGTAAAAACGGGACGCAGTAATAACTAAGCTAACTAAGGGACTTAGTAATAATAACTAAGCCTCCGCTGTCTGTCTCCAGGCTGTATCTCAAAAACTGTAATAGCTAGAAAACTGAAACTTTAACAAGATATGTATTTCCCGTGCCGCTATAACAACAAACACCAAAAATAAAAATTCGTGGAAAAATTTAAAAAATATATTTAAGGGTGCACAACCCTTATCATTTTGGGGTATAAAAAATAGATAGTAGCCGATACTCAGACCTACTGAATACGCATATAAAATTTGGTAAAAATCGGTTAAACCGTTTCGGAGGAGTATGGTAACAAACACTGTGACACGGAAATTTTATATATAAGAAGAAAGATAAGATGTCATTAATATAGTTCTCTCATACCTTAGCATCTGAGCAGACTAACTATAACTCCAGCAAATAAATCTAAAGAAAATCTCCGAATATGAAACATGTCAAAATGTATGTAGTCTGCTGGTGAAGCCCTACCCATAGTGAGGGAGCTGTGAAAAAATATGTAATCCACCATTTTGTTGGGGCACACATCTTAGATCAATATTTAACACAGCTAAAAACATCTGGACTGTTCTTAGTTATGTTGTCACGGTTAACACCCTTCAAACAAAAATAAAACTACTCTCGACTTGTCGTTCGAAGAGTCAGCATCTCCTGATGATGCCTTGTGGTTAGGCGAAACACGTGTAGAGTTAAGAACTTCCGAATTGTGATAGGTAACGTTAATCTTAATTAATCTTAGTTAATTGATCTTAGCTAATTAATCTTAGTTAATTAAGCTTGGTTAATTGATCTTAGTTGATTTTTCCTTTACTTGTCTTAATTTGGATTTCGGATTACCGCGGAAGTACACTAAATATTTAATTTTGTCATCTATTTAAAATAAAACTAAATTTAAATTGGTTCAACCTTTCGGTGCCCCTGGTATCAGATATTTCGAAAGCGCTGAACTTCATATTGTAGTTGAGCTAGAGATTTCCGCGAAGGAAAATAGTAAAAAGAAACCATAGCATAGTGTTAGATCATTTGTGGTTACTCACCCTGTAATGTGTAAGAAAAATGATCCAATATTCATGTGTGCCGATAAACCTACCAAAAGGTTTAGTTCTTAGCTTTTTAATAACTAATGTAATCTTTAAAATTACAGGTGAGCTTTGTTACCAATAGAAGAAAGAACAAGGAAACTATTCAAGAAGCGTCAAACCCGGCACACAGAAACTGGTCTAAGAAAGTAGGTTGCAGTTTGAATCCTCGATTAATGAGTGCAACAGGTACTCTCAGACGTCTTTTACCAAACCTTGGAGGACCAAGAAATGAATGCCGTCGCCTCTATTTGGATATGATCCGATCAATGGCTTTGTATAGCGCTCCTAACTGGGCCACAGCCCTTGATCGCCAAGCGATTCCGCTTCTGAGGCGTCCTCAGAGGCTTTTAGCAATCAGAGCCATACGTGGATATCGGGCCGCGTGTTTACTGGCTAGTTCATACATGGCGCGTGATTAATCATAAATTAAATTTTGATGTAGATTCCTGTAATATGTTTGTCATTATTCTGTTAATTATTAGTAATAATTGATCATAATAGTTGCCTTCATTTTAAAATAACTATTCATCTTATGAGCTAAATGGCTCCTTGTAGAGAGCTTACAAGCAGCCCGATGGCCTCTTGGCTTTAAACAGAAGAAAAAGACTAAGACAGCCTACAAACCTACAATTTAACGTGTCATCCTATCCACGGTAGCTAGATGAAAATGCCACTTTTTAAGAGTGTTTTTGCATGTTCACTCATCCAAAGACTTCGCATTGATTGTTGCTTAACCACAATGATCATGTTAGATCATCTCAGTTAGCCGAGCTACAGGCATTACGTTACACTACAGCTACACATTCTGAGGCAAACAAAGGGATCTAATAAATAGATAAATGTCGTCCCCACTTTACTCATACGTGAAGTTTTAATTCCAAAGTAAGAGGGGTATTAAGTTGTTAGAAATACAAATACAAAACTCATTTATTTGATATAGTATATGTAAAAAATAAAAAATACAGGAATCCACAAGCTGTCAAACTAGTTACAAGAACTGTCAAGTCTGTTAAAAACCTCATAGGATTAAATAAATTTGCATTTTTTTTGTAAATAACCGTTCAAGTGCAAGTAGGAATCACACACTAAGAGTTATGCAACATCACATAATAGAAAAATAAATGATCTAAACATTTCAAATCAATATCTCATAGACATTAAATCTGTAAAAAAAACTGTAATCTTACATTAAATAGTTTTTTTTTTGTATTTTCAGTAAGCTAGCTGACTGCAATCATAACACACAGAAGAAACTCAAGACCGGCCAAAGTTGCAGGCTAACAAAATTTAATGCCCTGCTTTCGATAACAAATATGCTAAAAGGTGAGGAAATTTGGCTATTTCTTATTAGAATGTAAATCTGGCATATTTATTTACCAAGTAGCCTCATGACACGCATCACTCTAGCCGTTCTTACAAGCACATACTGTTCAGGACATCTTTTGATTGGAACTACAATAACTGAGTATTTTAATTTAGTTATAACTGAAATCTTTACTTATAAAAGTAGCCTGCTTAATCCTAATCTTGGAGGGGTTTGGGACTTGTTGGTGCCGTGACTTGACTTGTGGGTCCAAACGAGTCTGGGAAGGTCGAAATTCGTGATTTCGTTTCGGAAAGAAGAAAGATGGAGGTATACAAAAGTGCGGGGGATGTGGTCCATTCGAACTGACATCCCAGAACCTCCTTTTGAAAGCACAAGGGATGGCCACCTAGGAAGCCTTAGTGAGTTCAAATCTGTAGTCGGGGTTCAAAGAGGTCTATGAAGATTTCCTCTGTGTTTAAAAAAATACTGATTCCAGAATCTACTTTTCAATTCTTCAATATCTTAATTTTTATAGACCAGCGATTGAACTCGAAAGCATAATAGATATGCAAGCAACATGGCTACTTTTATTCTTATTATATACTCGAGTCAATAAAAAAAACATCTGAAAGTTGATGTTGTCTTACTTGTATAATGAAAGTGCGACAAAAAGGGAGCTAACTTTGAAATATTTTCTTTATTAACGCGATTTATATGTGGTTAACAGAGGGAGAAAAACTATGGACTATTGATAAAGGTTGTTTTTATAATAAGTACTAAAACCACATAAAAGGCTTTATTTATAACATGGCTATGAGTCATCGTACTTTTAAGACTTAATCAATAGCCTGGTCTCTTTATGATGTTATACAAATAATTGTTTTATTTTCATTACAGTTTCAACCGCCAGTAAAAAGTAGCATCTACAAAATAGGAGAGGCCATCCAAAATACACGACAAGTGTATACACGATTTCATTCCATGCATAAAGAAAGACAATTTAATCAAAAGACAACTATTTCCTTATCTAGAGAAAAAACGAAACCCGTATTCTAAAATGTCCAGATTATTTGCCGCCGGTCCTCAGAACAATTACATTTGTTACTACACCGACACAACACTTGTAACCGTAAGAAAAGCCTAAGATTCAATTAGGAAGAGAAGTAAGTTGCAATATCTGTGTTCGATTACTACAGGGCTGGAAACAAACTAATATATTTACTGCTGGAACCGCGAAAGGTTTAGTTCTCCGAAAAATGTAATGAGATTGATATCAAAATGGTTCCGTTGAGCAACTGGAGCAGCATATTCGACGACTAAAGCCAGCGCATCGCAGATTTTTCCTCAGTAATTTTCGACTACAATTTTTCAAGATGCATAAGAAGGAAGAAGACTTTCATGGAAGGAAGAAGAGTGTTCATGGTGAAAGGTTTATTTAAATTTTATCAAGAACTAGTGTGTTCTACATGTACTACAACGGGTCATCGACCAGCACTGATTTGACTGAACATTTAAAGAAAGATAAAATAAACCAAGCGAAGACCAACAGTCTAGCATCGCACCAAACCCACTTCGATTTAATGATAAGTAAAATGATTATGTATATACGTAATAATTATAAATAAATGTCTTTCTACCAATTAGTTTTTTGTATGACTTTCATATTATTTTCTCATAAATTGCTATGATTTGAGCGTAGGGAGTAGGTAGGTTTTTATAGTTGCTTTAATCAATTTTAATCTCACTTATAATTGTAAATTACTGTGAAATATTTTTGAAATCAATTCAACATGTCGGTCGCATAATATTGGGTATTCTGCAACACCGAACAAAGGTGGAGGGTTTTCTATACTACCAATACAACTAACTATAAATTCATATTTAAAAGTACCTATAAATTTATGTTCAAAAATTACCGTGTATTTTGATACACGGTAAATACACAATAAATTAAATGTATCATAAGATATACAAATATTTATTTTCGAATATAAATCCCAATTTTTTTTTCATTTATACTCTTACTCGTTTTCACATCTTTGTTTTAACTGCGCAAATAAAACCTGCATTTAAAAAAAATGCTAATATTTGTACATATACACTAACGGTAATCATTATGGGTTTTCTAAGAATGACCTTTTATCTAATCAGTTTATATTACACAACTAGCTGACCCGGCAAACGTTGTTTTGCCTCACTTAGTACCCCAAAGTAAAGTGAGGCAAAACAACGTTTGCAGCGCCATCTATTGATTACTTACTCAACCCAGTCGAAAGGTATCGACATCTGTTAGAATCATTTGACTGTCAAATAATAACAGACAATAATTAGCAATATATTAAAATTGCGACTATAATTTGAGATTTAAACTATCCTATCTCTCAAGTTGGATCGAACTGCACATGGTGTGCGAATTTTATTATAATCGGTTAAGTGGTTTAGGAGTCCATTGAGGACAAACATTGTGACACGAGATTTATATATATTAAGAAAGATAAGATGTATGTATTTTAGGAAACTTTATTTTCAAAATTATAATTTGTCAGTTTAAAAAAAAAAACATATTTTCGAAGAACTTAATAATACAGAATATTTCCGAGAGAATGAGAACGAGTGTAGTACGAACAAGGCGGTTTAATAGATATCCTACAAATGTATTAAAAGCGAAAGTTTGTGTGTATGTTTGTTACTTCATCACGCTCAAACGGCTAAACCGATTTTGATGAAATTTGGTATGGAAATAGGTTAGACCTTGGATTGACACATATTGTAGTTTTTATCCCGAAAACATTGCTGGTTCCTGTGGGATGAGCCATAAAAACTTCAAAAATCAATGTTACTTCTTCAATCTTCAACGGATGAACCAATTTTCATTACTATGAAGATAGGTTAGACCTGGGATTAACTCAGACTATTTTTTATCCCGGATTAATGCGGGGTGCAGCTAGTATTTAATATAATATGCTCGTACGCATAATAAATCAATGACAGCGAAACCTCTTAGCAGCTGTCATTTTATTTGCACATGCTTTAGTGTTAACATGCGTGAAAACTAAAAATTGCGTATTTTTTTGCCTTTTGTGTTTATTTACGGATAGCAAAAGTAAAATCTGTATCGAATCAGTGCATAAGATGTTAAAAACCGTACTGGCCATTGAGAGCCGCTAATAGTCAAAGGTAAACAACTCGCTTGCTGACTCCGCTCTATTATCTGGTAGTCGAAGGCAAGACCAAATTTCTCTTTTTGTAACTTATTTTTGTGGGTGGCCTCGATTATTTTACTATTTTCCTCTTACCTCTCTCACATCTCATTTTTTGAAACGCAGTGGAAGGTGGGCATAAAAAAATACAGATGTCCTATTTACCCGCTATTATTCTAACATAGATAGTTCAATAGCTAAATTCTTCCAATTGCAGTCATTATTCGATTCCAATTTATCAAAGGAAATCAATATTTTACCCCCATCCCCCCAGTTTTTTTGTGCGAAAATATCTGTGAAAGACGAAGGTGCGAGAAAATGAAATGGCACTTAGCGCGACGGCTTTAACTGTTGACAAATCGGCCAATTCTTTTTGCTCGCACCCCAAGATAAAGGCGTTTCATAACAGTCTGACGGCAGGAGCTTATTACACTCAGTTCTCTTATTGACTTTAATTTTCTACTTTGTTGACGTTCCGAATGATATATTTCTACGGCGGAACGGCGGAAATGGTCCTTCGCTTTTTCAAATAACAACCTTTAGCTCATCAATCGTGGACGTTCGTTCATTTGCTCTCGAAATATTTCGGGTAAATCGCTGCAAAAACTATCGAGTGCTGGAAAGTTCGGTGAGTTCGACTTGATTATTTTTCTATTGTAAATAATGGGGAGATGTTTGGAGTGGACTTGTTTGGAGAAGCTTCGTGAGCCTAGGGGCTTATTGTTTTGGCTTGAATTATTAAATTTTGGCAAGTAGGTACATATGACTGTACGCCTTATTTGGTAAGAACCTAATAGGAAAATACCTATAGTCAGCTCTGATCAATATATAAATCGTAATGACTGCTAGTAAATAAGTAGTGCTTAGATAGTTTTTTTTTTGTTTTACTTATGTGTAGTACAAGTAGGGGCAATGCACATTCATAGATTATACTTGTCTAAATTAGTTCTATAAGTACCTATACCTGTCTAATTATAATGATTGGTTAGTTATCCGGAAAGGGCCACAGCGCAGTGCAAGGAGGTCTCCGGGGTGTTTCTCAGAAGAACCCGAAGTCCTCCGTTAAGCACATAGGTGGTAGGTCATTTGTTAGTAGATAAAATCCCACATAACCTGGCTGCGTCTCATTTTAGTCAGGTATCTTATTGAAGATTTCCACCTCGTCAACAAAACAAAAGGGTAATTTATTACTAAGCTTTAGCACTATTTTTGAACAGAAACTAAACATTACTCCCTCATACGTAGGTAACGTGGTTGCAAGATCTTACTTATTATTTATTGGCATCAGATAGTCGCGTCGTATTCACCGCAAAATGTGCAATAAAGAGCGTGAGACGTTTTATGTTGCGTTGTTTTTTGCGTTTTTTTATCTGTTATTGCATTCTGGGGGAATACGAGTTATGTGTACACCGTGACCGATGTTATGGAATCTGGCATGTGCGATAAATGTTGTTTTGTCTTGTTTATGGCAATGAAATGTTATGAGCGTTAAACTTGTACGGAAATAATTTTGAGCTTTACATTTTATCGATCAACTTTGATAATTACAAGATTATAATTATCAATCTCGGAAAGCTAAAGATATGTATAGGGATGATAATAATACATCTATACCAATATAATAAAGAGGAAAAGTTCGATTGTTTTTTTGTATTTTTTTTGACGCGAATAGGCCCCGAAACTACTGGACCAATTTGAAAAATTCTTTCACCGTTGGGAAGCTACATTATCTCCGAGTAACATAGGCTATATTTTGTTTCTCTTTGCTACTCAGATTATTTTAAAGCCCATGCGAAGCCGGGACGGGATGCTAGTAGGTAATATGTAGGGTAAGTAAGTCGTATCTTTTAGAGTCACTAGGCAAACAGTGTAACCTGCATGACTTCGATGTCCAGATTGGACCGCAATGAATTATCAGTAAAAACCTAAATCTTAAAACGTATCACATTTTTCATCACTCCTGCTTCGCCTTACATACTTTAGGTAGTAGGTAATTATTTGTATGATATAAAAATTCCACCACACTCGGTAAAAATCAAACCACATAGAACCTACTTAGTACGTAATAAAAATATGTATTTCTATGGTAACTGTCCTTTTTTTATTTCTACACCTGGGCATTTGACTATCAGGGCGCGTAATCATACGAAAGGGAGCGACACTCCGGTGGAGCATACCTAGTCTGCAACAACAGGCTCTCAAGGAAACTGCCGGAACACTCTTCTTTCTTTTTTTTAGTAATATAATATAATCTTGATTGTAAGTTTTTTGAAAGACCCTGTCCATTCCGAACGTACAATATTACCCATGTATTTACTATTGACGACATCACTGACGTCGCAGGTCCTACCTGGACAAGGACTGCACAAGATCGACGCAGGTAGCACATGCAGAAGGAGGATTATACCCAGCACTGGGAGAAAGAGGGCTGGGGATGATGATGATTTACTATTATAATATTTATTGTGTACATTGATATTTCTCCCTTTTATTAAAATTGATAAACTATGAAGAACGTGAAGAGGATATAAAAATTTACAAACCCAATTCAGTTGCATATCCCAAAAACAATTTGAGGTAACCAGTAAAATGTTTTAACAAAATTAATCTACAGGGAGTTTTTCCGATGACACAGAGTATAAGCTTTTATGTCGGGAACTATAAATATATACAAATAGCCCTTGGATTTTTAATAAAGTTGAGGGTAGGAGAATATTAGTGCAATATCAGGGAGTGCAAACCGATGTTGCTTTATTGTGACGCCGTGGGGTGTGGTTTTTTTACGCTGGAAAATGTGGGTGAAAGGCAGTGTTCGACATAGTATGGGTTTTACTGGACCATTAATTAAAAGGCCTTTTGAAGTAGTGCAATCACAATCATTGGAAAACCAGTAAGATTTCAAATATTCTATGTAGGTATCAGGTTTTTCTTTACGAGACTGATGATGGCGTGATGTTTTCCCTGTAAACTACAGAACAGGTCCAATGAATCAGGACCAATCGTCGATCCTTAAACATATCATAAATCTGTCGCCAAGCACTTAACGGTGTGGTCTTGTAGCATCTTTGAAAGCGAGCTACCTATATATATCCAGACTAGGGATACTCCACCATAAGTCAGAGTATCGCAAATCGCGTGATTACGCGCCCTACTGATCAAATGCCCAGCTTTCCTAGGCGGAAAAAACACCTAATGGGCATGTCTTCTCAAATTATAATCCTACTTCAAAAAAAATATTGAGTTAATAAAAAAAGAGTTGAAACAATTCAAATATTTGAAAAATGTTTTACTAATATTTATATTGCTTCAACTCAATAGTTGATATGCTCTTATAATACATAACCATATCCACGCTAATCCGCCAATTTTTTACAACCCTCCGAATGCACCCCGCATGCCATAAACGGCTAATATTAAAATATTGCATTGCATTGAACCCATGCATTTTTTTATGCAAGCGCATAGAGCAAAACATTGGCTTTTCTACCCCTAAATATCTATCACCCCCACAAAATAATACCTACAAGTATTTGTACTCACGTTTTTTGTGTTAGGGGATGTTCATTTTGATAAACATTAATAAGGTGCACGTTTTTGTCTAATATTAATAAAATTGAGTCTTTATTTTTCTTTTTGTAAAATATGTTTAGATACATACGTGCAGTATACGTGAAATTTGTGCCAAATTCTTCATCACCATATTTTGCGTTTTATTTATTTAAGTTTCAAATTTAGCAACAAAATATAGCGACTGCAGCTCGGTTAATGTCATCATTCATCGAGGTTAAGCAACAGTCAATGCGGCCAGCCTTTGGATGGGTGAACATGCACAAGAACAGTCTCAAAAGTGGCATTTTCATCTGGGGGTTAACGTGATCAGATCAGATGAGATGTTTAATGTAGATTCAGCAAGCAGACGTTAAGCCAAGTCAATGGCCTTCGGGCGGCTTGAAAACTCTCGACACCAGAGCTTGGCCACTTGGTTCATACGAAGAAGACGAAGCAACAAAATGTATACTTGTAGCAATGCTATAAAAATACATTAGTAGATAATATAGGTAAACCTAAACCTTTATTACTTTTGAGATAAGATAAGTTTCAAAAAGTTTTTGCAGTTCAAATAACACGCATAATCCAATAGAAATAAAAGTTGTAACTCAACGATTTTCCGCCCCAAAACGGCATTTCCTCAAAATCTCAACGTTTCCCTCAATGTAGATAAAAGGGCGAGATCGTATGACACATTATTCATATAGGAAAGGGTAACCATGAGTTTGCTTTTTTAGGTACTAAATTAGGAAATATTTAGTAGGTGTAAGTGTACTAGTCTGTGAAATATAAGTTTAATAGTCAAATGCGTATTAATCCCTAATCTATGGTTTCGGTAGAAGCGCCTGTAGCTCAACTAAGGTGATCTGATGCGATCAACGAGGTTGAACAACAGGCGATGCGGACACTCTTTAGATGGACCATGCACAAGACCGTCTTTTAAAGAGTGGAATTTTCATCTGGGTGCTACCGTGATTTGGATGACTCGTTAAATTGTAGGTCCTGGCTGTGAGTATTGATACAAGCAGTCGTTAAGTCAAGTCAGAGGCCTTCTGGCGGCTTGAAAACTCTCGATACCAGACAACTTAGCCACTTAGCTCAATTGAAGAGGAAGAAGAATCAATCTTTTGTACTTACCCTCTAAGTTTTCTATTTCCAGTGCATAAAGTCAGGCACCGCGAGAAAACGCCGCGGCGAATTTTAAGCTTATCTAAACACAGAGAGACAAAAATCCCACCACCAACACATTTAACATGTCGAGAAATGTATATATCGCCATTCTAAATTATGTTATTTTTTAATGTCCAGATAAAACAGAATATATTGTTAGCCTGTCATATAGAAGGGCGTCTCTCACTAAAGATATTGTGGAAAGGGCGCTAAGATTGCCAACTGCAATACATTGTCCCCTCTCTTCTTGTTTTGACGTGATAGAACCTCTCTAGACATACAAATACAACCTTATATTTGTCGATAACAAACTGCTTTGCCATTGTATTTTCACCTTTATTGTTAAGTACTTACGTTCAAACATTGCCTGTGACAGTTTCCAACAATGCAAGTTAAGTTTGTCAATGGTAGCGTAATAAATGTTGCGTATCGATGCGTTTGAAGATAAGTAATGAAGAACTTATAGATTGTGTTTGGAATTCCAAATGTGGAGAGATAAGTTTGTAAAAGGTTAATATTTGTCATGACTTTGCTGATACAAAATTTTATTATTTATTTGATTTTCCTCGAACTTAAATTACAGTGGAAAAAAAATATTGCTGGATTACCTTTTTTTTTATTCTAATGTACTAAAGTTAAAAAAAAACTGTCTGAGAAAGTACGTACACATGTCAAAACACAGTGATTTATGAAAAGCTATTCAAACGTAATGGTACGCAAGTTTTATTTGAACTTAGTATGGTAGGTTTTTAAATAAATAGTTACTTAACGGCTCTGAGCTACCTCAGTCTAGCAGAAAATTTACAACAAACTATAGACTCCTTCTCTAAATTATCTTCTATACATACACATAAAAAAAAAACATATTTATTATAAACTTGCACTGTAACAAAACACAAGTAAATGTTCAAAAATAAAAATAACTTAAATAATATTTACAGCCTTGGCTAAAAGTATTAGACACCCCTATATAACACATGCAGCCTAAGACCTATTGTGAAAATTACTTATCTGTTTAACAATACAATTATTTATTATAATAACGAAAGACTAAACACACATAGTCGATTCTTTTTTATGCACTTTTTTATTTCAAAATTCATAATTACACTCGATTAACAGTACCTACCTACTTACAATAGGTAGGTATTTATAAACATGTTACCTACTCCTAAACAGAGGGGTACTCGAATCGCGTTACAAACTCTCTTCTATCTGGTCCCATCCCCACAGTTATTCCATTGGCAATGCTCTGTGGTGTTTTCATACCATTACCTGCAAGACAGTAACCATAAATATGTGGATACTGTGCACATATTTCACGGCTTAATATGTGGTGATGTATTGTGTATGTCAGTGTGGAAGCCAGGGGAAATGGTGCTTGTAAGTATTATTTTTAAATTAGGATGGAATATAATAAAATTAGACATCAAGGTTTTTCTTCAATTTTAATTTCGATTTGTTTTTTTTCTAAGTCTACCTAAATATCAGATTATGTATAGGTATCAATAAAATTATGCTCCTATAAAACCCCCAGGAAATAAATGTAAAACTAGAATTCTTAAGTTTTTACTACATAATTATACTATACTAGCTTTTACGTATTAGAAGTTGTATAGTGTATTTAAACTTGTCAAACTTAACTGGACGATGGTGTGGTTTTATTACCTAAGTTAGTAATAAAAAACCCCAGACTGTATAGTACAGTTAGTTAATTCAATTTTAAACTGAGTTCGAATTTAAAAGTCGTAAATTTTAAATTTCATATTGTACTCTTGACCTGATGATGGCGTCATTCTTTAGAAACGGAGGCGACGGCCATTGATCGAATTAACGCCTTTGATAGTGAAGGATCGCTTATTGTAGTGATGTACATATTCTTACCAGGACAACAGTTAAATATGTTTTAAAAATAAATCTAAAACATAAAGAATGGAATTCACAACTCATCAGCTGTTGCTTTATTTATGTGGTTTTGCACTCAAAGGGTAACCCTATTATTAAGATTCTGTTGTCTATCTGTTCCTAAGTGTGACACACTGTTGATGCATTTCTGTAGCCGCCATAACAACAAATACTAAAATCTGAATGAAATAAATATTTAAGGATTTATTAATTAAGGTCCTTACAATAACGTGATTTTTGCCTATTTTTATACACATTGGCCCGAAACCCTTCGTCCGACGACGTGTATCTTTTAACAGTTATTTATAAATAATTACACGGATAGAAAACTTGCTCAATTCCGTAATCGTTGAGTGTTCTCCAATTACTCGAAGATGACTGACCGAATCGACATTTATTTATGTTTATAGAGATATATCGTATATCGGCGTCACATGTTGCGATGCCGGAAATTCGGAAATTATATATTTTCCCTTCGCAAATTCTATAGAGACACGTTTTATATATTTTAAAAACCATTCAAGAGTTTAAGATTGAAAAAAAGGCTATTAAATAATGTCAATCCGGAAAAATCGTCCACATCACTACGATTCGAAAACAACAGATCGCTGTAGACCCGTGACGGATCCATTTGGGCCGAAGTTCAGAGAGGGACGGAGGCCGAGGGTCAGGGACTGGTGATGGGGTTTGATAGATGACCGGCCTAGAAGATATTTGTATGCTCCAATTGGCATTTTGGAATACAACTAAGCTTGGATACTTAGACTTGAGATAGTTGGCCAAGTTGGCGGAAAAAGAGCACGAGGTCGCTCTCCTACCCGTTGGTTAGACCTCGTAAAAACGCTCACTGGCCTACCTATTGTCGAAGCTTTTAAGACCGCCGGGGGCAGGAAAAAGTGGAAGACCATTGCTAACAGAGTGATCGATTCGTATTAGACACGACCTTCAGTAATGAAGTTACGACTAAGAAGAAGAGAAGACTTTAGATAGCTGTCCGTCTGTTACCAGGTTATACTCGAATCTCATAAACCGTGATATAGATCTATGTATTTTCAACCTCGATTTTCAACGTGAATTTGAATAGTGAGTGTGAGAGAAGACGCTCAGTGTTGAGAATCGCTAGAGCCCCGAAACACGATTAAGTAAAATTCGTTCGATAGTTTTAGTTTTGAAAAACAGTCGTTATAAAATTAAAAATATTTTGCTTCTGAAAGTAATAAAGATATTACTTACAACAAATATTTTTTTTTTTTGCAGGTAATGATATTACCTAGAATCGATCAAATCAAAATCAAAAATCAAATCAAATAGTTTATTTAGTACAAAATACAGGGGTGAAACGTACTATGAGTAATTAAATACTAAATTATAGTTAAGTCTTAGTGTACGTTTTGCCATATCCACTGCGCCCCGCGCTAAGTATCATATGATCCTGTTATGCGGGACAACAGTATTTATTATAATAATAGAAGGTTAAAAAATTCAATATTGTTAAGTTTTGATTTTATATGAATTTAGTTTGTGAAAAATCCACTGCCAAACGTTAAGCGCTTTGCTCACGCAAGTACGCGAACTCAGTTAAAAAAAAATACATACAGTCGAATATATAACCTCCTCCTGTTTTGAAGTAAGTTAAAAATAGCGCATTAAGACGCTAAATTAAAATACCTACAATACGATACTAACAACCGACCTATTATAGGTATACCTACATCATTCAATTTACAATACCCAAACCACATCTAGCATTGTTGAAATAATCACTAACCGATGATAAATTAAGCCCGCATGATGTGGTACTCGCATTTGTTTGAATGCCACATTTAGATATATAGAGATAAACCAATCGTAACAATTATTTCGATGAACAATCAATGTCTGTAGTGATATTTTCGTATTTCATTTATGTACGAGTATTTGTGCATTTCTAGTGCAAACATAAATGAGTCCAAAATTGTTTTTCGATTGTGTTTATTATGTTTCTTAGGTATCTCTAAACTCCTCCATTTTACCATACGTTAAGTTTGTGACCATGCTTTTTCTGACTTACTATATCCTATTTTTCTGTTATTCGTGGTCTCAAATGAAATGTTATCGAAATGGGTTCATACATTTTAAAATAGAAGTTGTTTTCCAGTTTTTTTATTAGTATACCTAGTAATTGTTGTGTTCTTTTTGTAAGCATAATTCGCATCTTGATGTCTAATATTGTACCTTAACTATAAATAATAAGAATAATAACACTTCATCAAAGCAAGTGTTGGCTACGAGAAAAACAAAAAAAAAACGAAAACAACTCATCCACACTCAAATCGAGACAACATTTTAGTAGTTCTTTTAAACAAGTTTAAATGGACCGTACAAGAAACAATGGAAGTTTTCCAAATCTAGCAATTGGACTTTAAGTAAAAGAGTTAAAGTCTAAAATAGCCAGAGTTTCGTCCAGACAAATAAATCAGAAAAGTGCGTTTCGCAAATCACGGCTCGGTTGCCGATACCTAAAGATGAGTATCGGTTTTTACACGCTATGGAGCAACACTAAAACAATTTCATACGAGGAGGTTCCCGGCAAAAGTTAAGATTTATCGTCTCCGACAATGTTTTTATAGTATGGATAAGGTCTTACATTTTTCTTATGCAAGTCTCCCAAAAACATCTGAATTAGCTTAAAAATGTCTGTTAGCTAATGTAGTAAAGAGGCTGATTATGTAGCTCGTCGGGAGAGTATCTATTTAATTGGGTTTGTGTCGGCTATTTGCAATCTGTGATACTGTTTAGTGACGGTAGACAGTGTCAAAACACTAGTTAATAAACTGTAACCGTAAGGTATGAATGTTATGGAGTAGATAAAGGCTCCAAATTAGCATCGGTTAAGGACGAAAAAAAAAATACATTGTTTTCAAGTTTCTAGGGAAATTTGCACAATAGTATAGGTTAATTAATTGTCTTGACGAAACCCAGATGATCCGAGGATCACTAAATCCGAAGACGTGTCCCATACGCAAAGCTGTACTTGGCCAGCGTGGTTGATATCGTTGATAATAAAATTACCAGTAGGCAACTTCAAGACTTAGGTACTTACATACCAGACTAACAAACACCTTAGGCAACCGTGTTACAAGCGCTTCAGCCCAAGCTAAGTAAATCCTACTTTATTCTTATCTATAATGTTCTAACGCTCAGAATTTTTAAAGTTCGCAAACGTTTTGCGTAGAAAACAAACAATTGGCATTGAATTACGAGGCGCGTTGAGAGCCAAGCCGCTTATTGAGACGGTGGCAGGATGCTCGATTTGAATTTACGCTTAGAGTGGTTACAAAATTGTGACTCAGAAACGAAACTTGAATATTTCACAAAACGACAAAAAAATAAGTTTCAAATACTTATTCAGTTTAAGTTAAGCACCTACATATAAATTTTGATAGATTTGTGAAAAATTGTTAAACAGGAAACTCGCGTTACAATAGCTATACAATTACCTATTTTTAATAGTTTCTTATAAATATGTAAAATTTTTTTACTATATAGCGGAATCGTAAATAGAATGTTTAAGACGAAGTTTGGATTTGCCAACCACTTAAGAGCGCATAGGTACCAGGAAAATAGCCAATGTCACCATCGTTTCAATGTTATTTTAAGTTAGTGGAAATAAAATAAATTTGACCATTGTTGGACACCACGAACGGTAACCAAAAGTTACAAAGTTTCAGTACTGGTGAAGTATTTTTTTTTGTAAGAGTCGTGTGTCAGACCTTTTACCCCACTGGGATTATCTGAGATATTCGCGACTTCCCCCTCACTTGCCAATTTAGCTGCTTTTTCATTTAGACAGTCGCTTCTGATGCCCAAATTGGTTTCTGTCTCAACAAAGCTTTGACTTTTAATTATACGTTCCTGAAACCGAACGCAAAAAATAGACGCTAAACGGAATGTATATTTAGGACCTATTAAGCGAAATGGAATTTGATTTCAATAGCAATAATGCTCTAAAAACTAAACCAGACGCTCGAACAAAATCACCCTCGGCGGCAAACCGTGGATCCACCGCCTTCCAAGGATGCTTCTCTGAATTATTAATTATTTGTGATGGTGTTACACCGCCGGCACATCGTTTCCAAGTCTTATCAGAGCTAATTTATCTTAATTACGAACCTAATGCTGTAATTTGGATTCTGGTCGGTGTTGTAACAAAGCACCTTGCATTGCCACCGTCGGCGTTAAATACCACATGTGAGATGCCACGGGGACACGTCGGGTGCCATCACAAATCAAACAATGGTTACATGCCTGATGATCGATTCTATTGTTACTAAACAAAAACTCCCATAGCTTGTTGCCAAAGCTGACACGATAAAAGCCCGCGCGCAATGCCGAATATTAATATAAAAGCATCACTTTGCAACTGCTAAACACGACAAAAACAAGATTAACATTCGCGTAGAGTTGCAGTTTTGGGAAAAAATATGAGGCGGCATTCCGGCGTGCGCTTGCACTCGATATTGGATTTTCGACTCTTTCGAGTAATTTTTGAATGGTATGTATGCTAGAGAGCAGTCGGGGCCATTTGTCTTCGCAAACGAAGCGATTTGTGCGTCTGCGAATGGTAACGTATGTTGCATGAAGACACGCGTCCGGGCTGACTTATTGGAATGCTCATTGAAGTCTATTAGTGAATTGAAATGGCACGGTTCAGAGCTCTGTTAGCTGGGGTTACGTAATAAATCTCTCCAATTGTCTGCTTGTACCACACACAAGGAGTCTATTAGGTAGGTTACACGAAAATGTGGTGATAGAATTGATTATTGTAATTATTTTCTAGACAATGATTACTAACCTAATAAATGAATCAATATTAACATTATTGTATCACAATGATCCTATTCCCCATCCCTTAATTTTGATCACTACGTGTTTGATCAACAAATCAGATAAAGTTCTCCCAAATAACATGCAAACTCAATCAAATAGCAAATCCGACACCCCATCCAACTCAAATAAAACAGAATACAAAATTTCATAAACTATAAAACAACATAGCGATGTTCGATAGCTTCGGTTTGCGGTTGCGAAGTTTTGGGTGGCAAATGAATAATTCAGAATGCGATTCGGCAGTCCGTCAGGCTTTGGCCTCGTCCGTTGCATTTTGTAAATCTGGCCAACCCTTCTTGGAACAAAACGCTTGTAAAGTTGTAAAACAAGACTCTTTGATGTATTTTATCAAGCAAATTGGGGTTGCTTGTCAAACATACATGGAATACACGAATAAATAAATTAAACTAAGACCACCGTGGCTTGAAAATGCGGCAAGAGTAAAAAAGAACTTGGGACGTAACTAACATATTGGAATTCGTAGTAGGTATTCTGTTGACATGTGATAAATGGCGTCTAATATACATACCCAAGGCCTTTGTGTTTGGAATCTCGACGCCAAAGTTCACTTTCCTCGCAAATACTAAAATATGTAGAACATATTTTATTAAGATAACTAGCTGACCCGGCAAACGTTGTTTTGCCTCACTTTGGGGTATGAAAAATAGATAGTGTAGCTTACATGACACGTTCGTAGATTTACCATAGCAGCGCCATCTATTGATTACTTAACCCAGTCGAAAGGTATCGACACCTGTTAGAACCATGTGACTGTCAAATAATAACAGACAATAATTAGCAATAATATAATTTGAGATTTAAACTATCCTATCTCTCAAGTTGGATCGAACTGTACATGGTGTGCGAATTTTATTATAATCGGTTAAGTGGTTTAGGAGTCCATTGAGGACAAACATTGTGACACGAGATTTATATATATTAAGATACGATATGTGGCAAAAAGCCTTCCTGAAATAAAGCAACCTTGTAAATGTATACCACACAATCCAAAAACAATAAAATCAGTCACTTGTCCAATAAAACTTGTAAAATCAGAAAAGCAAGTCGTTATAATACTCATACCTCGGGATATCGTATGCAGTGTTCATGGGCAATATTCCACCGTGTTGAACATATGTCTGTCTGGAGATATCGGCAGTCGGTCTTGTCTGCAGCTTTATTTCCCTCAGCTAAAGCATTGCATGCATTTTATAGTTCACTTTTTGCTATAAATTTGCCTTTTACTTTATTAAACAGAAAAGTCACAGATTTCTGCTTCGTTCTAATTATGTCTTGATACTATTATTACATTTCAATTACGCTATTTTCGTCAACGGAAAATTATTTCGCCTGCTCATTTTAAATAAATAAAGTTCTAAAAAAACACAAATTCAATTCATTAATAGGCTTCCTTCTTAGGAAGTCAAAGAAAATTCACTAAATTTTCCACAGTTCCCATTTACGTTTTTAGCTTAACATGAAAATCTAATAGACTCCGCATTTCGAGTCCAGCATCCCTCCATTTTAATGAATAAGTAAACAAAATTAGTGGAGCCCAATATCGAAATAAGTGAAACGGCAAGACGGTCAGGGAAACGGCCCCAGCATATAAAGTATCCATTTGAAGAAATTTTAACTCGCTTCCTCGGGCTTTTATAACTCAATCTTGGGAGTTTTAGTGTTAATAGATGTTTGGATTAACTTTATTTTATGTACAAATTTTGTGAAAAGACTTAATTTTATTTTATTTGGAAGTTTATTTTTAGAAAATCGTTCTGGCGAGTAACACGCTTTCATAAATATTCTATAGGTGTGTTTATTTTCTGCTCTTAGTTTTATGATATTAGATTCTGTTAAAATGGTTATACGATTTCGATTAGTAATTGCATGTAGTGTAACATTTACACTTGAACACGTAGCTTTAATTCCATACCATTGTGTGTTTAAACATAAGAAATATCAAGATAAACGGATACGTTAACAATCATAGAATACTACAAATGCATTCGAATACATCCGTGAATGCGTTTTCAAGTAAGTGCTCTGTTTCCACACACTTTTTAAATCGAAATATCATAGTTTTGTGTTTACTCCTTCTTTAAGATGTATGTGCACTTTCCATGTTCCGTAGTAGGTAAATTTTATAATTGGTTATTGGTTGATATATTTTGAGTGACTCATAGTTGCAAGGTCAAGTCTCTCGTGCCAAAAAAGTTTTTTTAAGGTCTATCTCGAACTAGATATGCCCTACGGTGATACTCTTTTTAATCTGTATCTAAATTAACCCATTTACTTAATCCAGAGTTTGAACTACCTCTATAAAAAATGTCATATTAATCGGACATGTATTTAAGTGTGATGAAGTGAAATTACTGGGCAATAAAAATAAAAATGCAATTGAAAAATATCGGAATCGACACGTCTTTCAGCGAATCAGGCCAAATACTTTAATCGTGGTAACTGGCGCCACCTGACCTGACAAAATAAGTCTAAAAAATAATCAAATAACTCGGCTGTCGTTTGCCAAACGACGCAACGTGGTTTCGGATTCCGCTGGTCGTGGTATTTTCAATAGCTTTTCTTAATGATTCACACATAACTCAAGTAAGTAATAAAAATTGAACATAAGACCAAATATCTCAAGGTAAATATAAACAGTTAAGTGAAGGCGTTGAGCTTTGTATACCAAGCAGTAACCTTGTGATTGGAATGAGACAGCGCGATGCTTACCATCAAGCTAGTAACAGGCTAGCATATTGTCACTATATAGAATAAAAATTAATATAGTATAAAAATCTTCATTTTAATCTAATAATAATCTTTAATGTAATCATGTATTAATACTATCAATGCTAGTGACCCGCGTTGTTATCTGGTTTAATCCGGAATAATAAGCAGCCTACAGTATTAATTCGGGGTCTAATCTCATTAGCAAATTTTATCCAAATGAGTTCAATGATTTGATTATAATGAAATAACAACATTTGCTAAGTTTTTGGCTTTTTATTGGTGTCTAATGTACGTGTTCCTTTAGCAGAAGATACCTATATCTTGACTGCATCGTTGAGAGTAAACGCTCATATAATTTCTGGTTGTACTGCGTCGGATTGCATTCAGGGACGTTAGGGGATGAAACTGTATGGAGTTTATGTTAACTGCTCGCTATAAAAACAGCCTTTATGACGATACGTGGAATGGTTACGTGTATGCTAGGTTGAGTTCCATTGAATGTGAGATGGCCATGATTTGAGGTAACAGTGAGACTTATTTGGAATTTCAGGATTGACCGGGTGCAACGCGAGTGCGTCTACGGATTGGGGAAGACTAATGCTGTACAGATTGACAACAAATGTAAAATCACTTTTGACATTCCTGTGGCGTCAAAAAAGTAACACAAGGTACACCTGTGTTATAGCTACTCTAGCATTTTTTTCAAACTTGTGATCTTTGTTCATGGAAATGGCCTACGATTACCTTTCAATATGAGGAGTTAGTTTAAAAAGTAGACAATGTGGTTATCCCCGGAGTCAATCTAGATAATGGTGGCGCCATGATCTCGATAAACGTGACATGAACTGGCCCAATACAAAGACTGGGCTGTATAGAAATAGGGAACAAACACAACTGTAAATAAATATGATTTGTTTATCCAGGTTATTTATTTGCATATTCCATTTTATTTTAATCTCGAAAAAATAACCCAATATTGCCAAACACACTAACATTATCATCATTTACGTTATTTCATTTAAAATCCGATAGACTTATTAATAATAGGGTAAATAAAAGTTAGTGTAGATTGTCCGAAAAAAATATAGAAATCATTGTCACCCTTTCCGAGTCGAGTCTAGTTTTATTGAAATAAACGGCGTTATTAAGGTGTATTCGTTACTGGTTTGCAATCGGCGTGGATTTTTCATGGAAATCTAGGTTAGTAGGAAAACTAAAAGCTTCGTAATCGGCTCTAGTGCCTTTACTTTTTACGTGTTTTGGATCGCAATTTATAACGACGGGTAAAATTTATTGCAAAATTATTTTGTTGTGTGTTTGAGAAATAAAGCTGTAAATTAAAATTATCTCTAGTTGAAAAGTCCGATGCCAAGCACCTAACAGTGTGATCCGGCAGCATCCTAGGAAGTCAGTAATCCCAGGCTAGGTATGCTCCACATTAATTTTTTTTTGACACATTCACACACGGCTGATTAGCCCCATACTGAACCATTTCTAGTTCGTATTATGGTTGCTAACACAACTGATATACTACATATACATATATACATATTATATATAAATACATATTTAACACCCAGACCCACAGCCAACAAATTTAGTTAAGCACAAAGATGTTGACCAGGCCGGAAATCGAACCCGGAACCTTCTGATTAGCAGACCGGCATGGTAACCCTTACGCCAACGAGGTCGTCAAACCGGTGGACCGGTGAAACACTGGACCGGTGTGTCGCAATTTCCCAATTTATATTTATTTCTGTGTAGAAATACTATGCACATATGCCCAGGCCAATATCAAGAATAATAAATTCATAAATATAATGCAATGTTATCTGAATTTACTTTACTTTTATTGCTAGCCACATAATGAAATGTTATCAAAAAAAAAATGAAAGACTAACTTTTGGGACCTACACACACAGGTAAAATATACACAAATATGACATGACCAATGATAGCTGCAAACGTCCATGTAGAAGTAAAGACCGAAAAACCAGTTAGTTGTAACTAACATTGTCAAATTGTAAAATTTAATTCCTGACTGTGTACAAAAATTAAGTGACATTAAATTTAAGTTAATTTAAGACATAGGTTAAGTCTCTAACAAGTCATTAAGAAAGCATATTACTCTGTTGACGAATTTATTAATGGCAAGGGTTTTCCGCAATTTGCTACTTTAAATAAAAAAAATATTTGTTAATTTTTATCTTTTGTTTATAAGTTTAGATTGTAAATTTAGGCGTTCATAAGTGTACTACATGTACCTATATTTGAAATAAATGAAATGAATTGAAAAAGGTACATGAAACTTAAAACACACGGTCGATTAGTGTTAGGGCTTAAAATTTACCGCTACAGTTGATTTAAGACTCTTAGCAGGAGATATTAGATTTCATTTATTTCCAAATTACTTTTCAACCATCTCATCTCTTATCTAATTAAATCTAACGAGATAGGCCAAAAGGTTAGGAGTCCAATGCCTAAACCTTTTAAAACAAATTAAACGCCTTGCTGATTTGATTGCTCAGACTAAACTATTTATTAGGTAATCTCCTATATTTACAGGGTTACAAAGAAATTCATTGATCAAAAAATTAAATATTTTTTGCATTTTTCTTCATTCACACAAATAAAACAACGGAATGTAGTGACTATCACCCGTGGTTGTGCAACATTTGGGAGTAAAATTGTTTTTTTTAGATTGGGAGTAAAATTATATGTTATTTTTTCTACAGCCACTCGATATATACAAAATAACATATAAAAAATGCCAAGTATTGTAAGTTTGATTTGACGCGCTTTTGTCTGTCAGTCTCCGGCATCCTAGTTCCCCAAATAAAGAACTGATTTAAATTAGTTTAATTTCTGTTTGAAAAGTGAGCTAGTTTGGATACTCCAAATTTCTTAGCTATGTTTAATGGAAAACAGATAACAATGGCCATCGCCACAAAAAAATCACTCTCTCTATATAGTTAACAAATGAACGAGTTTTTTTTCCAGAAAAGTACGTTATGTCAAGTTTCAAATCAAAGATGGCTGATATATATAAAAAATATATTGTTGGAGATTTCTAAAATTTGTTTGTCTACATTGTTTCAATATAACCCTGAAATCACTTTTACACCCCAATCTATTATTTTCTCAAGTTTCTTTACAAACATACCTTCAAAGCTTATGAGAAATGTTAATTTGTTTTTTAAAGTATTTCGTAAATTCAATTTCTAATTAATTCCGTCTAGACAGTTTGTAAGAACTTTTGAAAACTGTGTTAAGCATATTATATTATACAGTTTTTAGCAATTAAAAAAAATTACAGATGTAAATATACTTATCAACTTTCTTACTTTTCTGACACCAAAAAGGTCTGAACAATTGCTGTTATTTATTATCGTTTGGATTATTAAATTTATCATTTTCTCGTTAAGTATGTGTGGAATTTGAGAAATACACTAGTCTAGTCTACTGGTATCTACACTAAAAGAGCTTACCAAATATAGGTTCCTTTAATCATTTAGCGAATAAATATATGTAAATGTATAAAAAGGTTTTAAAAATATATAATATTAATTATAATATTTGCACCGACAACACACTAGACCTATTTATTTTAATTATTCGCGTATGTTGTACGCCTATTTGCCCGTCTAAGGAAGCGTTTGCAAACATTTGTAATTCATCTGGGTGGTGTGATACCCTTCTTCATTTGCATTTTAACGGAATAAATAATAATTATATATCAGCTCATTTTAGAAATATCAGACAATCATTGATGGAATAGTAGGAAAATCGTGAATGCCTCATATGTAAGACGATATGCGATAAAAATAATTTACTTAATGAGAAAAATTAATATCTACCTAAATATTCCGCGTGAACGAAACTACTTATATATACAAAAATAAACATTTTTTCTGTTTTTTTTTTCATTTTTGTTTCAAATGTTGAAAAGTAAGAGTTTGAAAACGCGATAACGTTATTTTTTTTGCGTTATATTAGTTTTAGTTTTAAAAAAATAGATGTGTTTTTTTTTTTGCTCTCCCTAAATCTCAGCAACATCAATGCCATCATATTTACGATAAGAGCCTCGCCTTGTTATTTGAATATTTGTAAATTGTAAAAGGACTACAGCCTAGTTTACTGTAAGTATTACATAAACAACATCTAATGTAAACTGGTTCTGCTGTTTAAAAGCGAACGCACATATTCTGACCGAGCTGAAAGCATCCAACCAATCAGAGTCAAGTAACCGGTCCGTGGTTCAGACGATAGGAGTTTCATAAGCAGTATTATAAAATTCGTTTCGGGGCACACCTTAAGCGTGCAAGAATATTTCGTATTAAGTGTGTACATAAGACAGTTTTCGAACATACCCCCAAAGTTCAATAAGTGCACAATTCCCGCGGTCTTCACCAGATGGCGTTGTCCAGTTTGTATGTAGGTGAATGTGTAAACATTGCATCTTTATGTATTTAATTTGAACGGCAATGGACGCACGCAATGGCGTCGGCGTGTCGCAGCGGTTTGGCGAATATACGCTTTGGTCGCGTGGACAAAGAGTTACGTTGCTGGATGTGGCTGGTGTATTTAAAGCTATTTATTATTAGAATCCCTCTAATCCAACAGAATACTGTACTGTACCATATTTTGTGACCTCAATTGTGATTGGGAAATGGTTACAGTTCTTTAACTAAAATACAGTTCAACACTATGATGTGATGTGAAAATACACATGTTTTGTGTTTTAATTTCAAGAACCAAAAGAATGGGTTTTTTTTTTTTGTAAAACTACATAATGTAATTTGTAGTCACGATTAAAGATTTCTATCAACAGCAGTAAGCGTAAGTAAGTGCACTTACTTACTTGCCTAATTTTAATTACCAGGTTAAATTATGAAAGAAGGTATTATTACATGGTGTATTATTAAGGTGGTTATAAACATGCGTATTCTTTATGTAACTTTTTATTTGTCTTTCATGTTAGTCGTAGTATAATAAATCGCTAAGCATAGTGTGAGGCCTAAGGTTGGCTTGAAACTGTCGATACAAAGAAATAGAATTCATGTTTTTATTACCAGTTTTCAAAGAGACCTTATCCATACACCTATTTAAATGACCCTTCTAGTAAATTTAGGTCCGAATTGCACCATGTGTATTTTGTAGGTAGGTAAACTATAAATTCAGTGCGGTATGTCCACTGCACTGAATCACTGTGTTGCTTGTAGTAATGAATCGATTTAGTCATCATATTACTTGCGTTATAAATAACCATTCATATATTAAACAGATATTTTTTCTATCATCATTTTAATAGGATATAAGGATTATTCATTTATTTTAAAAATAATTGTGTTTTTTTTAATGCTATTATGAGCCGTGAAACCATAGTTCAAATATACGAGTATATTAATTGTAAATTTAATTATATAAAATCATTTCACATACTTAATTTTTGTTTGTTAACTTTTAATACATTCAAGTACCTACAAAGTACGAGTACAACAAATAAAAATTGCTCTTATCTTCAAAAATAATAACATATTACTTTATTTTTTGTTTCAAAAAAGCACCTTATAATATATCTTGGCTGTTAATAGTGCTGAGGTCTTTTCTTGTTATCGAGGGGAGTCTTCAAGATGATACCTGGCTACAATGGAGCACAGCCAGGTTATGTGGGATTTGTATCCACTGAAACCCCCTCGGTGATCTGCTTCGAAGGACTCCGGGCTGTTGTTATTTTTAGTACTAAAAGGACTCTTGCACCGTGAGTGTATATGTACGAGTATAGTCTCGAAAAGGTCCTTCACTCAATTCATGCCATGTTAAACTGTGGAACTCTTTGCCGGAGTCCCTGTTCCCTCTAAACTATAACCTCACTGTCTTCAAGGTGAGAGTGAATCGGTATCTTCAAGGCAAGTGATCCAAGAGTCCACCCTAGATCGCAACATCACTTAACATCGGGTGTTTTTCTATCAAGCGCTTGCCTATCCATCATAAAAAAAAATTAAATAGAAATACAGAAATACAGAACTTTATTAGCCCTAAATAACATACGTTAAAGGCAAGTCATACTACAATAATTACTTAATACTTAAAAACATAAGTTAGATAAAATTAAATAAACTTACAAATTTCATTAAATAAATAGTTATTCTTACTACACACATTAGCACTTGTTTGTCATGTTTATTAAATTTAAAGTACTACTGTTTACACATGAATAACGATTCTGCAAGCTCCATATTCTTATATTCGCTCAAATTATAAAAGGAATTACTTTCACAATGTTCTTCCAGTTAGACCTTATTAAACAGCCACGGATGTTATGCACTGTAACGCACCTTACTCATCAACTTAACGTATTAATTAAAAGCTTACAGCTTAAATAAATTACTGCACTACGGATACAGTAAACACTTTTACTGATGCACTGTCGGTCGGCAGAGGACGCGGTGAGCGTGCAAACAGTCTGATTAACTTGTATCAATCACATTTAATTGGGTAATGGATACTTTGGGCCTTTTTATTGCTTATGCATGATGTTTTTTTTATTACTTTTTATTTTGGGTACTTACTTAGGTGCCGGGAATTAGTATTCCTATTATTATTATTAGAGCTTAAGCTCTGAAAAATAATGTAGATAAGCTGTTTTTTTTCTTTACTTATCATTTATGCGAAAAATTAATAAGACTTCCCCATCCATAATGTATAATAAATAAAACCAGTAAAATACACCGAATAAGCAAACCTATGTGCATGAAAAATAAAATGTATATTAAAACAGTAAAATATCACAGTTAGAAATAATTTCATAGTGCATGAATTGGAATAGTTGACGACCTCGTTAGCGTAAAGGTTACCATGCCGGTCTGCTATTCAGAAGGTTCCGGGTTCGATTCCCGGCCCGGTCAACATCTTTGTGCTTAACTAAATTTGTTGGCTGTGGGTCTGGGTGTTAAATATGTATTTATATAATATGTATGTATGTATATGTAGTATATCAGTTGTGTTAGCAACCATAATACGAGCTAGAAATGGTTCAGTATGGGGCTAACCAGCCGTGTGTGAATGTGTCCTAATATTTATTTATTTATTTATAGTGACTTAAAAAAATAAATGACACGATAAAGAAATTAAGTGACATTTCAGCCTTTTTTTTAACCTCTGACGCAAAAACTACGGGGTATTATAAGTTTGACGGGTCTGTTGTGTTTCTCTGTCTGTGGCATCTTAGCACCTGAAAGGATTTATTTATATTATTACGTTTTTTTTTTTGTTTGTAAGGTGTGGTTGTCCAGAGTGTTCTTAGCTATGTTTAATGACAATCTGGCTAATATGGCCGCCGCCATAATTACTGAAGTCAGTTTTTTTCACAATACCCTTAGAACTGTATGAAATGGAAGGGTTAGACATAGCAAAACATATATTTTACAGCATACTGACAGTGCTCTGTGCAGGGGATGCATGGAGGCAGAGGAAACGCTCAAGCATGTGCTTTTGGAGTGCAGGAGCTTGACGAAACAGCGAGAAGAATTCCTCGGGACACCGAGGACGCTGCGGGAGGCCTGCGCCGGCGTACGCAAGCTGCTGGCCTTCTTCAGCGAGATGGGCTGGCTGGATTAGCAACCGCCAGTCGGGCCCTACGCACAGGGGAAGCCGAAGGACTTCTAGTTGCGGAAAGGAGCCTGCACATCAAGTATCAAGTAAGTATCAAGTAGCAAAATGTAGAAATACAAAATTGTAGAATACACGTACAAGTAGCAAAACATAGAAATACGAAATTGTAGACTACACGTACTAAGCTAAATTTCAAATCTGCAATGACCGTTTACATATAATATAATGTTGCCGAGAGTTAATTTTTAATATACAGTTGTCAAAACAGAACTATCGAATTCGTATATCTTTCTCTCGCTCACAGTTAGTGCTGAACCACAAATCGCTGATGCAACAAACGTGACGCTGAATGAAATAGCCTAGAAACAGAGTTCTAATTCCCTACCATCGATCATAGAACTTATGATAACGCTTTGGCCTAATTAGGATTTAATTGTCAGTTTTATGTGTAGAATTCATTTATATTATTTCAAGACTACTATACAAAGATAAGTAGAATGATAAGTTCACTAGGTATCAAGTTTTATGAGATCTATTGATATATTTTTTTCAAAAAGTTTTATTGGGTATAACCTTGTCACTCCTCTAGGTCTATGATTGTTTTCTATGACTTATTCCTTACATAACTAATTTTCATAGCATCCTGGCTTCACCACATAGCAAACCACGACCATGATTTGATTATTATGTGGTAGAAGCTACGTATTTACAAAATATTTTTAACCGACTTCAAAAAGGAGGAGGTTATATATTCGACGTGTATGTATTTTTTTTTTTTTTTATGTATGTTCACCGATTTCTCAGCCATTTGTGGATCGATTCTCAAAATTCTTTTTTTAATTGAAAGAGTATGGTTCTGAATTGGTCCCATTGTCACCAAAACTGGTTCTGATGATGGACTCCTAGGGAAATCGAAGAAAAACCTAAAAAGTTAGGTTATTTTTACGCATGTAGAGAGATTCACGCTCGTTTGGCTGTACTGATATTCATGAAATTTGAGAAGAAAATAGGTAAGACTATGTGTTAACACACACGCTACTTTTTATCCCAAAAATAAATACTATTCGCGTGGGATGCACCAAATAACATATAAATCTTTTTAACTTCTTCACGCTCGAACGGTTGTACTGACATTGATGAAATTTGGAATGAAGATAGGTTAGACTATGTGTTTACACATAGGCTACTTTTTATCCCGAAAATAATTATTGTTCCCGTGGGATGCACCAAATAAAACATGACACACTGATTTCGCTAAAATTTGATATAGGGGGTAGACTAGACCTTGTATAACACGAAGGTTACTTTTTATCTTAAAAGTCATTGCTATTCCCGTGGGAAGCCCAAATAACTCGATAACCTATTTTACTTCTTCGCGCTCATACGGCAATACAGATTTCGCTCATAAAATCGGCAGCTTATAGTCTGGCTAACAAAAGTAATCTGACGCGAACATCGAGGCTTAGCAACGGCCCATGCGGCCAGTCTTTGGATGGGTGACCATGCACAAGACTTCCATAAAAAAATGTGATATTTTCGTCTGGGCGTTACTGTGCTTCGGATAACACGTTAATTTGTTGGGCCTGGACCACTACTCTTAGTACAAGCAGGGGTCAAACTAAATCAGGGGCTTGAAAAACTCTCGACGCCAGAGCTTGGTCACTTGGGTCATACTTAGTGGAAGAAGGAACTGTAAAATTTGATATATTAATAGACAAGACCCACGAACGGATAAGGAAAATATTTACGCGCTCGCTTCGCTAGGAGTTATCCCGCTTCGTTCGAATTTCCCCCAGGATGTTCTGGGCTTATGACACTCCAAATATTATATAATTTGTGCTGCTTTGGACTTCAAACGGTTGGAATAAATACGTTGAAAATTTTCGCGCTCGCTTCGCTCGCGCATAGCTCGCTTCGCTCGCATCCACCTCTTTTCGTTCACACTTGGTTCTAGTACGTTATGACACAACAAACATTATGTGATTTGTGCTGCTTTGGACTTCTTTATGTTCAAACGGTTGGAACAAATACGGTGAAAATTTTCGCGCTCGCTTCGCTCGCATCCAGCTCGATTTGCTCCCTATTGGTTGCCTGCCTGGCACACGCCAAATTTTTTCATCGTGAAGTTTATTTGGCTCTCCATAGCTAAAACTTAAACAAAATATCATTACCAACCACTAAAAATGTAAAAATAAAATTGTTTTAAAAAACAAACAACCGACTTCAAAAACACAACTAAAAAGGGAAAAATAATTTTAAGCCTAAATCAAATCAAGAATATATAAATAGAATAGGAGAGTTTATTTCATGTACTTATAAAAAACTATTTGCAATTTTTAGTAATCCTGTATTCTTGAAGTCGGTGCCATCTAATAAGAACAAATTAATGTTTGTTAAAAAAAATTATTTTCAATTGTCTTTCTTTGCTGGCACCGACTCCAAGAATACAGGATTAGTAAAAATTGCAAATAGTTTTTTATAAGTACATGAAATAAACTCTCCTATTCTATTTATATATTCTTGATTTGATTTAGGCTTAAAATTATTTTTCCCTTTTTAGTTGTGTTTTTGAAGTCGGTTGTTTGTTTTTTAAAACAATTTTATTATTTATTATATAGATTTTTGATTTATTTACGACACTATAAAATTTACAACATTTTAGTTTTTTATGCTTTGTAAATATTACTCGTAAGTTATGTTTAAATTTAGTTTTATCATGAGATACACACATATGATAATAATAATAATAATAACGCTATTTATATCATCAATTGGAATCGTTCAAAATTAAAATAAAAAATTATGAGACTTTGACATTATATAAATTTATTCTATGTATTTCTTAAATCTCTGGTTCTTACCGTGATATTGTGCACGGGAGAAATTACTGCTTTGTGTGTATTTCGATATTTGCATAATTTTTTGTTTGATCACTTATTTGGTACGTTTTTGGTGCACTACCACTTTCTACAACTTTGGGCTTACGTATGCATATATATTATGACTTTTGATATGATTAGCGCTATGCCTGTAGCTCGGCTAGCTAAAGTTATCTGACGCTATCATCGAAGCTGAGAAACGTTCGATGCGGTCGGTTTTTGGATGGGTGACCATGCACAACACTGTCGTTTTAAAAGTGGCATTTTCGCCTGTGCGCTACTGCGGTACCTTCAGGTGGCACTTTAAACTGTAGATGACGGCTTTTAATCTTCGTAAAAACAGTCGTTAATCCAAATCAGATGCCCTCGGGCGGCTCAAACGAAGAAGAAGATCATAAATGATATTGTTTTAAGTAAATACACTTTATCAGATGTTCTTAAGCTGTTAAGTACATCTGATAAAACAACTTCAGATCTACGTTTGACAAGTTAAACACTAGTGTCCCAAATTTCATATACATAACTAAAATGCTTTTATGTATGTAGTTATTAAATTTGCAAAAGGTAGTAAACATTTACTGACATATCGACTGCTTGTGCAATTATGAAGTATGTGTGCCCGGTACCATAGATATTATTACACGTGTAAAAAAAAAAACACAGAAAAAAATTAAACATTAGTATTGCTTACACATGTTTATGAGTCTTTATTTTAATAAACTTTATTACAATTACAATGTATATAACCTATTAGTATGTTAATTATCTATTTTTCTGACATAAACAGACGAGTACCTACCAATATATTTAAATTATCCTCTTCAAGTTAACATTAATATTTCACAGCATAAACTAAATGTTGTAAAAGTAAATATGTACCACACGAACTGAAGCTGATCCAAATTTAAATAGAAAAACACGCATGTTATGAATGCTCCATAGATTTTCCTAACCCTTCAGTGCACAACAAAATTATACTATACCAACAGTATTAAGAGGAATACATAACGTACGTTAAGTACGTACAAATTCGTTAAATGGGAAGTTAATTAAGCTAGATCAACACGTGCATAAAATAATTATAATATATTCTAACGATAAATAACAAATTATCTCAGAATTCAAGATTTTGCTACTGGCCATCTGCCCAGTGCCTGTTTTAGTTATTCTGTCACTGTCCAACCCAATCAGCGTTTGTCTGCAACACACCACGCGACCACCGACCGCAGAAAGCCATATACAAAAGAAGAAGAAGAAAATATCCATCATATAAAATAGGCCTCAGAAATATCAGTAGCATTTCTATCTAAAGTTAAAGGGATCACTCACGAGTAACGCCTATAAGTTACATGGATAAGAACAGTGTAATACGGAAACCTATTGGCTTCATATTACAATACATTTACATACAGATTTGGCCGGATTCAATTCCCGGTTGGGATGTTAATTTGCCTAAAAGCATAGTAATTGACTAAGGCTGAATTTATTGTCTTGTGCGGAATATTGCCAAGATAGTTAGATTCTTATAGAGTTTATCTGAATGTGTGTTAAATTTTATTCTAATTTACAATGTAAGGTTACCGTAAAAGTTAACTCTATGATATTGATAACGCTTTAGATTTAATGAAGAACTTCTTTTTAAAACGTTGACGCAAAAGCGACAGGATGTTATAAGTTTGACGTGTCTGTTTGTGTGTGTGTTTGTCGCATCGTAGCTACCGAACAGATTAACAATTTGAATATACTTATATTTATTTTGTATATACTTAAAAGTAAAATAAATAATCGGCTCACGAAGGCCGGCGCCAAAACATGGCGGGACTTATTTTTTTCACAATTGCCACATTGTAATCATTGTAATTCTTGATAAATGCCACCAAAAACGGCACATTTCTAAATTTTAATTTATATAAGTACTTGTAGCTAAGTGATTGAACTATGCAATATGCTCTGACATGAGATTTTTAATTGTAATGTCGTATCAGAGATCTAGTATAATTGTAGGTACCTACTGAGCCCGGAAAATGCTTATCGGTGTTAGGAATTTTAAAATGGTTCATTGGTTAATCCCACAAATATTATAAGACGTATGTATGTATGCATCTACATATTTTGTTATTGTTTCACGCTTAAACAGTTAAACTGATTTGAATGACATTTGGTGTGGGTTTAGCTTATACCTAGGCCTTTTATATTTAAACCCAAATGAACGAGTATAACATTTTTAGGGTTCCGTACCTGAAAGGTAAAAACTGGACCTTATTACTAAGACTCCGCTGTCTGTCTGTCTGTCTACAGGCTATATCTCAGAAACCGTAATAGCTAGAAAGCTGAAACTTTCACAAGATATGTATTTTTAAAATAAGAAAATGAAAATATTAATGGGGGTCCCCATACAGTAAACGTGTTTTTTTTCGTATTTTTTTGCTATATATTAATAACGATAGCACCTCAAATTTTCACGTAATGTACATTACCTTTCAAATTAAATTATAAAATTTTAATTAAATAAATATTTGAGGGGGCTCCCACACAACAATGGTACGGAACCCTTCATTCGCGAGTCCAACTCGCATATGGCCAATTTTACATAGTTTGTATAGGAATTTAGTAATTTTCCATATAATTGTCTCAGCAAACGACTCCACCATCTCCGCTTCACTGCGCGAGATCAAAACAAATCCCATTTTAAATAACTCCAATCATCCATCAAATTGTAACAACTATTGTCCGTAATAGGACCCATTTCTCGTAGTTGTCCGTAATCGTTTTATTCGCCATGATTGCTTTCGAGTGAATAGGTAAACATTCCTTTTTTTGCCTCACGTTTTCCGACGAATAATTGTATGCCCTTTCGGAAATTGCAGTGGCGCGTGGCGATCTGAGTGTTTTCGCAGTTCCAATAGCGCAAAATGGCTAAAGGCGATTGGGTATCGAGATTCTGGTTGAATAAAATGTGCTGAACATTTCGAGTACTACTTTACTCAAACCTAAATATTTTTACTCTTTTATTGACAATTAATTTAGCCCAACATCCAAAGTACGAGTACCTACATTGGAATTTATACCTACCAATGAATAAATGATACTACTTAGCTTTTAATAGCCGGAGATTGAGGTAAGGAAAGAATGAACGTAATAATAGCTTACTATTTTAGTGATTTAATAGTTAACTGATATAAAATACCAGCATAGAGAAATAAAACACCTTTATTGCTCATTGCACTCACTATTCACAAAATAAATTTACAAAACTATGTTTTCTTTCGCAGTCTAATAAAATAATACAATAAACGAAATAACTTCACACAATGAAAACCATTGCCATCATCTCGGGCGTCTGTTTAATATCATATATTTTCTTCCCCTAAGCTTTAGTGACAGCCCCGATGCAACTCATAAGAAAATTTATTTTAAATTCACCATGTGGCCTCATCCCTTCTGTTTGAAGGTAAAATAGAAGTCTATTTGCCCAAATTTAATGCATTTTAAAGGGTGCATAATTTACTTAAAGCTAATTATTTTGTAATTGGCTCATCCCAGATGGTACACTTTAAAATTGGGGAACTAACTCCAAGAAAATTTCCCGTGACAAACTTTGGAAAATTTTAATTAAATCGCGTTATCATGTGAATAAAATATCAGCTTTGAAGAATAAGTCTTTTGAACTTTTGAAAACTTTTGTTCAAGTTCTTTGCTTAAAATATTTCGCAAGAAAAATATTGTTCTAGGTACTTTACATATACTTAGACTGTATAATATATTTACATATTAAAACGTACATAGTATTCAGGCATGAAAATACTTAATGCTTGAGTGGGCAATAAGCTTATTTATGAAAGTTATCGAATAGACCTTTTAGCGATATCAAAATAGAAATATTTACTGCTATATTAGACTTTTCATTTCATTCACGATCAAAGCAATTCATTCTAAAAATAGCACAAAAAACTGTCTGTTAGAAGTTACTTGAAATGCTCGAAAATATTCGGTAAAAACCTCGAATTCCTACACTTTCGACAATCGGACCAAATGAGTTTTACTAATGGTAAAATCTGGAAACAAATTTTGTTCCGACAGCCGCTAGTTTGGGAGTAGTAGGTTTTAAATTACATTTACTAAATTAATTTACTAAGTTAATAAATGGAAATTTATTGTTTGAACTTTCACATAGGTACCTTTTTATCGCTTTTTTTAATGTATTTTAGTTACCATGAAACAAATAAATAGTAGTTTATCGTACGTGGCTGTCTATTTAAAGTAAAGCAATACAAAATTCAGTTAGATTAGATGATTGCTGAAGTAGGTATGTAGGTAGTATGATAATATCAAAAAGTTTAAATATATATTACTACTCGTAGCTGCATTGCTACGGCTTCAGTCCGGGATAAAAAGTAGCCTAAGTATAAAACAAGGTATAAACTATCACCACACCAAATTTAATTCAAAACGGTTCAGCCGTATAGGCGTAAAGAAATAACAAGTATACGCACATATACACTCTCACAAAAACTTTCGTATTTATAATATGACAATAAACAATATGTATAATAAAGAAGAAAAGTTTGATTTCTTGTTAGTTTGTTTGACGTGAATATGCTCCGAAACTAGTGAAAAATTATTTCACCATTGGAAAGCTACAGTATCCCCAAGTACCATAGACTATATTTTGTTTCTATTTGCGTCTTTGATTGTTTTTTCAATCTCTTGATTATAATTGGTAGAAATTGGTCAATATTAGTTATTATTTTTCGCAATGCTCCTCAAATAAACGAGTATCAAAGTACTACTTCAAATGTAACAGCTAACTACAATATTTTTATACCATCTGATAAAAAAATTACGAGGGCTCCTCGACTATGCGGATATTCCAGCAGCAGAGGATGGTTTCCAATTTTCTATACGTGACCTTTTTCAGCGGGGATGTCACATGTTCAACAAACGAGGTGTCTTTGAAAACGTAATTAGAAAATTCCCCAAACGTCGGCTGTCCTACTCCGTCCGGTTTTTGGAGATGTAGAAACTCGCAAATTAGTTTTGTACTTTACGTTCCTTTTGTTTGATGAAGTACTCTAGCCATGGTACAAGAACCTTCTTTTGGTAAATCTTGTTTGACGAAATGTCCGTCCATAAAATGTTTATTTGGTGTTCTATTTTTAACGTCTCATATAATCTACGAGTACAATATGCTTTAAAGTTTTTGGTTACTTTAGTTTTCCCTAATAACTCTTAAAGTATTTTTGTTGACTATACTATACATACATTTTAATAAATTCTGACGTCGAAATAGGGATGCATGTAACTTTTTCATAAGTGAAAACAAGCTTCTTAATGCATTTTCTAGCTTATGAAAAGATCTAGATATCATCAAGCCTTTCACGGTTATGTAACAATTTTCAAATATGCTGCGAATAGAATTGCGAAATCAAACGAACGCTCGAAGCAGCTCCAAGTACTAAGTATGAAAATTTGCAAGCACACACCACAATAATACTGACCTCCGTTCAATTAAACGTAACACACTAGTAATAGGTAGAACAGTAATCCCCACGGCACTGCGCACTTCTCTAATTGGTTCAGATAAATTAACAGAGTAGTTTTAAAGAGTGATGCCCCTTGGGACGTAATTTTATCGCATCCAGTCCGCCCATTGTTTAACGCGATTCTATAATTATGAGGTTTTAACAGGTGCAGTTTAAATGCGGCAGTTATTGTAGCGTGTAGTCATTTCGTGCCCGCAAATAAAATAGGGACATTTTATTCGCGGATGCGTCGGAAATAATTGTTTGTGTATATTGTGTATAGGTAGAGTTACATAATAAATGGTGGGGTTAATGTAAGTTTTATATACTCCAAAATCGTCAAATAAATTACACTGTAGCATAATTATTAGAATCATTCCAGTAGCATTGCATTGATTATAATTATGTAATTTTTATAGCTAAATTATTACTAGTAAAAAGTATTATTTTAGTGCTTTCAAAACCAGGCAAAAGTATTATTAGGAACAAAAACTGTATAATGAATTATTATGATAACTCTTGCTACAATAAATAGGGGTTATTACATACGTAAAACGTATGTAAGTTCATAAGAGTATTCATTCGCTTACATAACTCAATGGGTGCAAGCAATAGGGATCGAACTTCTAAACTTCTTTCATCCTATTCTCATTGCTAGTGGCAGAGTTCAAATTAGTCGGTCCATGGTTAAGATCGTGCCGTTTTTTTCTGGTTACTCATGATGAAAAGAGACAGGACTACTTTAAATTGTTGAGGCGAGTGTGGCCCGGTGGGGAAACGTTTCCTTAACAATCTGCTCCTAGTTTAATCCCAGACCAACACCGATAACTTCTTTTTTTATTATATTCTAATTATGTGTGGATTCGCACCCTCTTTATGGTGAAGGAAAACATCGTGAGGAAACCGACACATTTAAAAACTATAATATGCGAAGACGTGTGTCATCTCCCACCCGTACTAGGCCAGCGTGGTGGATTATGGCCTAAATCTTTCTTCTCGGAACAGAGGGCCCTGAATCTCAGCAGTAGGAACGTAAACCTTTACTATATCTTTACTTATGCTATATACCAAAGTCACCACCATTATCGAGCACATAATTTTTGATGATCGCGAAAGAATAACTTTAAACGTGAACATATTTCTATTCCCTACCAGCTGTCCAAACCCCGAATGATTCGCACCCTCCACTGCACCCAGTACTCTCACATGCTTGATCACATTGTTCCCATCAACGTTCTATCGACAGAGGAGATATGGAGCGTGTCAGAACTGAGCAAGCGGACCGTGAGATAAGCTGGAGACTGCATAAATCTGCATAAGGCAGTCTCATTGGTCCGGTATTGATGTAACCATTGCAAGCTTTGGACGGTAAGTTGTTATAGATTTGTTCATTGTTAATTAGTTTTCTATTATATTTTATTTGCACACTCATTTGAATACTTGTTGGCAATCTCCGATTATTGGCTTTTAAAAAATTATACGAAAAAAAAATTGGAATTCGAATAAAAAATAACAGTTGAAATAAAAAAGAAACAAATTAAAAATGCACAAACCAATTCTTTAAAACATTCCTAAACATATATCTTTCAAAGAGAAAAAAATCTAAGCAAAATATCTAAACTGTTTTTTTATATTTTTGTAATATAAAAAAAAACAGTCGAATTGAGAACATCTTTCTTTTTGAAAGTCTATTAAAAAAGCATGCTGAGATCATATTGTACATAGATCAAGTATATTTTTAAAAGTTTATCTAAGAAAAGGAAGAAAACGCAAACACCCCCAAAAATATATGATACCAAACAAAAATCAAATCTATGATACCAACGTTCTTCCTCCCAAACACAAACTCAAAGCCACGCACTCACAAATCAATATTAATAGAGCCATAGAAATACTAATTTGCTAAGAGCATTCACATCATTCCGATAAATGCGAACAAACTGCCAACTGCCACTGACATCACGACAAAAACTGAATGCATTATCACAATCACTAATACTCATAAACGCTCCGGGTAAAAATTAACCCCGCTTGGGGTAACAACGATTCCGCCCGGGGCAAAAATTAACCCCAAGACTGCTCCCTTTATGACTTTTGTTCTGATAAACTGGTGCTCATTCATAAGTAAAGCGTGAAATAGAAGAAGCCCTTTCGCCGCAAGCTTTCGTCGCCCTTATTTTTTTGTCTACTCTTCCATTGCAAATTGCATATCCGGAAAAATTGGGCGCGGATTGGGGTGAAGCTGCATACAAAAGAGCTGTTTTTGAGTCTCATAGAACAAATAACGAGACAAAGTACCTACTTGGTATTTCATTCCAAAAGTTAAATTGTGTGTCTTAATCTGACGCTAAGGTTCGAAGACATTGGGTTAGATTACAAGCTACAAGCCATTGAATTCGCGAGCTGCTTGTAAACTTGCTAAGAGTCATAATTTATTTTTATTATCGGCTTTTTAGTATCCGTTTTAAAAAAAAATAGCTCATTTGCTAGCTTTTAAACTCGCACTATAGATAGATAAATACATTTTATTATTTCTACACTCATTAGAGATACTATTCACATGAACGTATTAAAAAGAAAGTCAAAAATGGCGGCCTTTTCTTTAACAGCGGTATCTTCCAGCCAACCACAGGGAGGACAGCGACTTTAAGATATGATAAGGGTGTACAATTAATAATATAAATCATAAATGTACTACATACTGAATAACATACACTAACATGTTATATTATGAAAATATAAAATACTACTACATAAAGAATACTAAACTTAATTATAATATCAAAGTTACTAGACTAGCGTGTTATAAACAAGCTCAATGTCATCAAATATTTAAAACTGATCAGTGTTTATAGGTATATTTTCCTTTGGCTTAGACTTCACAAATACTATGGTCTGAATCAGCTCTAAAAACTCTATAAGAATTATGAGCTATGTAAGAATATTCCATTTAATTATACCTCTGGTCGTATATGAGGAAGAAGTTTCAACAGAATCATTAACCTTTCCTCTGTCAAGGAAGCGAAGGTGCTACGAAATTCATAGATCGTTGTTTCTCAGACTTTGAACTGTACCTAGTAAAGAGTCACAAATTGGTTACAACCGTTCTATTTACATCGGAAAGCAACTTTGAATATTTAGTTACAAAGTTTGTATCAGCTATGTTGATGGTCATAAATATCCGTATAAGCATAACCAGCCCGCTATACGTTCCCACTGCTGGGACTTGAGACCTTCTAACGACGAGAATTCACGAGAATCTACTAGGCAAGTGCGGGTTGGCTGATAACACATGTTCTCGGATATTATGATCCTGAATAATGTCGGTTTGCTCACAATGTTTACTTCACCGTAAAGCGAGTGCAAATCCACACAAAACTTGAAAATGAAGTCGTTGGTGTATGGCCGCGATCGAACCAGGGGCTGTTAGATTGTAAAGCAGACGTTTTCCCACCGAGCCACACTCGCTTATCCATATTCTGTGTGAAATTGTAATTCTACTATGATTTTACTAAGCACCGATGCATAGGTGTATTACTAGGACATTTTACTTATTTGTTACCTTTCGCTTCTCATTGACGAATTATTATTTATAGAGAAAACAAAATGGTAACGTTTTATAATCTTGTGTCCATTATTGTTAAGCCAGAGACATAATATTTTATCAAATTTGTGGTAAAAGGTTCCTTATCTATAAAAAATGTCAAAAAATTAAGTTATATTTTTTTTTTTTATTTTTTTTTTAGTATTTGTTGTTATAGCGGCAACAGAAATACATACATCATTTGTAAACAAATTACTCTCTTTCTATTTCGGTTAATGAAAAACAGCCTGATGATAAACATACCCACGGGCAGTATAGTCTTATAACTTATAACAAAGCAAAACTGACACATAAAACATTTTTGATTTGTATAAGGTCCCATCGGGGACGAAAAACCTATTTCAGAAACAGTGATACGTAATAAAAAGCAATTTTTTTTTAAACACATTTCACACCCGGCTGGTTAGTCCCATATTGAACCATTTCTAGTTCGTATTATGGTTGCTAGCACAACTGATATACTACATATACATACATACATATTATATATATAAATACATATTTAACACCCAGACCCACAGCCAACAAATTTAGTTAAGCATAAAGATGTTGACCGGGCCGGGAATCGAACCCGGAACCTTCTGATTAGCAGTCCGGCATGGTAACCTATGAGGTCGTCAATTTTACTGCGTAACATGTCAAATATTTCGGCAACCTAATAAGTTAATCGACTTCTCTTAATATCTACCTTGTATTTTCCAATCAAAGTTAATCTCACGGCTCATTGACCTCATCAGACCGTCCAAACTTTTCCAAAGATTTGACCACCTGTCTGCCCAAGGTTCGTTGGCCTCCATAAAATATTTTCCGGAATGGTACATTGATCGTTTCGCGATGAAACTTTAGTATAAGTACCGCGGACTAATAGCTTGAACGTGACTCGAGTTAGGGGCCAATTTTGTGGAGGACTTTAAGAATATCATACACCAACAATGCGGATGGGCTTATGCTGGTTTATCTTTGTTAAGAAAATCATGTATAAGAAAAAATGTAGAAAGGAAGACAATTGTTTATGCACAAATGTTACATTCATAATCACAAACATGAAATATGATTTAAAAAAATATGTGCATGTGCTAAAAAAGAACAGATTTTGCATGTGCTCTAAGTACGTTAGGTATTCCAATGTTGGTTTTCAACCTACTCATTTATGTTACATACATTACTTATACAAATTTGACCTGTGAAACCTTTTTGAAGTAACTTTATTCTCAATACTTAAACTGGTTACGGCGTCTTTAATAAATAATCGACATTCGTTTAAAGCCAAGTGATATTAAAGAAACCGAATCAATTTTCATTTTCCAAAAGTGGTAAAACAAAAGTCGTTAGTCTAGACATACGAAAGACGCCCTAAAAAGTTTTCCGTTTGTTACTAGTAAATCAGTTTTAACTACTACACAAGTTTTTGGAGCTATGGGTATTTGATTTCTAAAATTTAAGTTATATTAGTATGTTTTATTTGACCATGCAATATATTAATGTTAAATTTGAGCGTAAAACCTTTTATTTCTTTGAGATGAGACACTATTTACAGTTTTGTTTTTACTGTAATTTAAAACGTTTATCTTGTAGGCTGAATTCTGACAACGTATTTTCCACTTTTAATCCAAACTTCAAAGACGTAGCAAACTGTCTCGTTTCTGCTTAGCTCCATCCAATTTATTCCCCCTTACAAAGGTCTTATCTTGAATGAGAGAAGCTTGTTTTAATGTCGTTAATTTAAGACCCGGGCGTCTGAAACGATTTCATTGTGTTGAAACTATGAAATAAAGTAGTTTCCAATAGACTGCTGAGTGAAATTACTGTGTTTATAAATTTGTTACTGAGTGAAATTAATGTTATATTTTGTACTTTCATGTTACTCTGACTTTAAAACTTACTTTTTACGAGATTTTAAAGCAACGCGTGAATGTAAACAGTTATTTTATTTCACATTTTTCTGGTCTAGGTGGTTCACTTCACTTTTTTCTGGTACCATTTCTTAGGTGTTAATGGAAACAGATTTTTAGATATAGTTATCAAATAATGTTTTACTCGTTTATAGAATAAAACCATTAAGGGGTCCCTATATGGAAATTTTTAGTTAAAAAATTAATGATGTCATTAGCCAGTTAGCAGCGTGATAGTAAGCATAAGGCTGATGGTCGCCTAGGCAATATAACTCAAATTAATAAAGAAAAAATAACTTGCAAAAAATATATTCTTAAAATATACTTACAATCATCTGGTTAAGACAATATGAGGGCATGAACTTACAAACGTTTTTTGTTTTATTTTTATAACTTTTGCCAAAATGTTTACAACACAAACACGGCAAATGTCAATTCTCGTTAATTTCACCGGAATTATTGACATTTATATCCGAACCCAGTAGTACTTTCTCACTACCGCTTGGCACATAACTAGCAAAGATTTAATACCTTACGTTAAAATTATTGCTTTACTGTAACTCATATTTACTGTCACCAAACCAATACATTTTATTAATTTATTCCCATTTAAGGACCTCCTAGTGGTTTTATTGTTTATTTATAACACATTCTTTGATAACTTTATCTAAAAATCTGTTTCCACTAACACCATAGAAATGGTAGAGGTAATAAAGTTAAGTTTGATTCTTTTGGTTTTTATCAGCGCAATCTGTATCGTTAAAAATAAATAAAATATTCCATACACGCTCTTATAGACCATTCAAATGTAAATTAAGAGTTAAAGGATATAAAAAATATATTGTCAGTAAATTCAAAGGTATTTTGTGTATTATATAGAGTCTTACTATTTTTAATAAAAGTGAAGTTCATGTTGATAAATGTAAGCTCATAATTACATAGCTTGACTTCTGTTAGCCTGTTCCATCGATTAAAAAACATTATATATATTTTTTTTATAGTTTAAAGTTTAGTTCTTAAATAACAATCTTAAATAAGCAAAAAATATATATATCGTTTTTTTATGAAATTTAATCGTGGATAAAATGAAATTTAAGTTTTTAGGCTTAGTTAATCTTAATAAAAAAAAACTACTCTAGTTAAAATGAAACCTAGCATTATTTAAAATAAATGTTTACTTATAACTCCGAACCGATTTCCACGGTACAGCATTCGTTGGAAATGTCACGGGATCCGTAAGGTTTGTAGCAAACAAAATTTTGGGAAAATTTCAACAGGAAAGGAGAAAAACAGAGTTAATGTTTTTTCATAAACATACGGCCTATGTACATAATATTCATACATAACGAGTAGTTTCCATAGGTTACGCATAAAGACCGACCTATACGCGGGTGGAGTCGCGGGCAACTGCTAGTCAAATATCATTTTCTAAGTTTCAACCTTTCCCCCACACAAGTATTTCTTGCTATATCTGCTTATACTCGTATTCAAAACGCAATGCCTCGTAAAGGGTGAACGACATGGGACAATGTCTACCTACTTTTACATCCCATAATATTATGGAAAACCCATATGAACTTTACAGCTGGAGAATAAACTTCTGTTTTATTGTATGGTTTTTAAATCGCGGTTTTTATAGACATCTATAAAAATTAAACGAGATGATAAGAAACCATTGAGGTTTACAATAGGTTGATGGTTTTGTATAATGAATTCATAGTTTACAGTGTTGGTTTTTAGATTTATGTTCTTCTGTTTTCTAGTAATAATGTTATAGGAAATTATGAAAGTGGGATGGTAAATTTATATATTGTGATTTGAAACTGATGCAAAACCTACTGAAAAAGACAATTTTGTAGCGACATTTTTATTTAGAAGATGGTTGCTAGCCAGACTAGTAATTCAAAATGTTCTAACATTAAAATTTTAACATTACAAATCCAAATACAAGTCATTTATTGTTAACACCAAAGTTACAAATCGATCCAGTAGTTTCGGAGCTTATACGCGTCAAACAATCAAACTTTTTCTCTTTATAACATTGGTATAGACTACTATAGGTAAATACGTAAATATTTATACCTGTTAAACTAGTAGGACGTATATTACTTAACCCTGCAGCCTGAAAGAATAAGGCTGTGGAATTGCCCCTGCCTGTTGTTAGAGGCGACTAAAAGAAGCATCTGACTCGAGGGTGTTCGGAGATGGGGTTCTGACACCCGCTTCATCGAGTCCGGGGTGAACGACGGCGTTGCGTGACCGTCGCCGTCGCGTCATTGGCGGAAACAATCCGGGAAGGGCCACAGCGCAGTGCAAGGAGGTCTCCGGAGTGTTTCCCGGAAGAACCCGGAGACCTCCATTACGCACAGAGGCAGGTCACCGGGGGGTTTTAGTTAGTACAAATCGCACATAAACTGGCTGCGCCCCATCGTAGCCAAGTATTTTGTTGAAGATTTCCCCCTCGTCAAACTACGGACTTACCAAAGGCGTACAAATACCTACTAGTGGTATTGTTTATTTGTTTAGTAAACGCGATAAGCCGCCGCACACAGTAATCTGACTTTATCGGGCACAGCGACAATTGGAATTGCATTCAACTCACTTCATTAAAACTTGCTGGCCAGTATAATTTGTTTTTTGTTTGTTTTCATTGGGAATTTAAAAATAAATTTATCTTATCTTATCTTATTTATTTCACTGAATAAAAACAGAGGCAGCGTGGTTAATACGAGAGCATATTTTGATTATACTACACTTGACTTATATGAAAAGGAGTTGAAAGGGCGAGAAAAAGAGGGGTTGCACAATAAAGAATATAAATACTTATAATTATGATGGAGGAATGTTTTGTTGAATTATGAAGGAAAATATACTTAAGTTAATAACATTATATTATAACTATAATATACATATATTTATATATAATTCACACACACAGATAAATATATAAACTAATATATATATAATAATTTACCAGGAAACATTTCAAAAGTTACAATTTAGAAAAAGAAATAAGAGAAATCCTAAAATAGTGATGACAAATACCAGTAAAATACCACTATGCTATCGTTTCTCCACGGTGTTTTCCTTAACAATGATGTGCTAAAAGCTCGAAATCTTTGGCGGGAATCGAACCCACGACCATCGAGACATGAGGCAGCCAGTCCCCCGACTGCGCTGTCATCGCTTCAAATTCGCTTCTTGTTTCTTAAGTTATCTTTGTTTTAGTGTTCTGTAGGTGAGAGGTAAAAACGAGACCCTCTAAGTACTAAGTCTCCGCTGCCTGTCTGTCACCAGGGTGTATCTCGGAAACCGTGATAGCTAGAATTCAAAAATTTTACAAGTTATATACTTTTCCGTGCCGCTTTAAAAACAAATACTAATAATAGTATTAAAGGCCATTAAATAAACGTGTTTTTGCTATACACGAGTATATCAATAACATCAATAAATAAAAATATAATTAAAATTTCCCCACACCACAAACCTTGCGTTTTTTTTAGAAAATCGTACGGAACCCTTCACGCGCGAGCTTGACTCGCACTTGACCAATTTTGTTTAACAATCATCACACACTTAAACCTTGTCGACACAATGACAGCACCGTATTTCAAATTAATTACTTCAGAATTACCATTCGAAGATCACCCATCTACACTTCAACCCTGCAGACTGCCTGAAATGACAAAGGGTGACAATTCGAAGATTACAACTGATCTTGACTAATGACTTTGGATTCTACACGTCTTTCCCTACGTGTTAATTGTCAAGCCCCAAAGCTTCTAGTTTACACAGTGTTTATTTTGTAAACTACAAAATTTTAAACTACAAATAGTTTTCTCTATATTGAACTCTATCACAAGCGACATAAGGGCTAAAATATATTTTGCATTTGATGAGCTAGTTTTGTAGGCTCGTAGATGATTCACACACGTTAAGTTGTCATTTCACAAGTGAAATTCAATTTTTCATCTTGACTATCGTAAACAATAACAAAGGGGAAAGTTTCTATTTTGGATATATTGTGTTTTGTTAGACGACTAGGGGGGTAACATGAGAATTTATGATTTCTAGTTAGTATTTTTTTTTTTAAATGTTAAATTTGTAGCTTTGATGTCACAGTCACAGATTTTTTTTACAGATAACCATTGTGAGAGTAACCTCTGAGTTATTTTTTTAAATTACTATATATTACATACTTTTAATATCACTAGCTGACCTAGGAAAAAGTTGTTTTGCCTTTGAAAACTGACTACATGACTCGCTGTAGAAATTTGTTGACTGTCAGTTATGTAAAATGTCGTAAGGTTACAAAATAACTTAAAATTTTATATTATCATCATCAGCCATCATTCATTATGTTATTTTTACATATGTAATAGAATTTTCACTACATAATATAGGTATGTAGCTTATACATCAGAATAAGACTTTTTTTAAATTATATAATATTTAAATTCTAATTATATTTAAAAAAATAAGCCTACTTATTATTCTGATGTATAAACTACATATATTATAGTAATCAACTTTCATTAAAATCTATTCGGTGGTTTTTGCGTAAAAGAGGAACAAACAATTAAACAAACAGACTTTCATACATAATTCGCGTTTGTAATATTAGTAGGGTAGTATAGCATACACATATAAAAGTGAGACTTAAAACATTACTTTTAATTACTAAGTTTGTCCACAAAAAAGAAACCTACAGGTTTCACATATAAGTGAAAAAGGCACGGAGCTACAAAGTTCCCTTTTCCGTTTTTGTCCCAAAGCGTTAACAAAAATAAGACAGATGGTACTCCTGTTTACGTCCAACGTGTTAAATAAAACGAAAATACGAAATTCACAAGTTGGTCGTTTCTGAAAAGTTTCCCAGTGCGACTGTCCGTGAAGTGAAAACAGGTCTAGACTTTATCTTCGAGTGAAAATATTTTATCGAGACGGTTTGGGAAGGAAAATTATATGAGAGGATGGCTGTGCGACAAATCTGTATAAAGTTTTAGATATCATTTTTGTTCGGTCTTATGCATTGTATATAGATAGTCTCTGATAATAATTTAGCTATTACATTATGTATGTGAGTCTGTAAGTTATAAAAATAAACTTAAATAATTGACTCAATGTGACGAATTCCTGACTATTTTCACTGTGAAATATTTATGCTTGAAAGTGATCGATGCAATTTCAACATTTGGAATCTTTTTTTCTCCATTTAAGCGATGCTCTACTAACATGGAATAACTACCGTCGTTCCGCAATGTTATCTGCGACAATTTATTATAACAATTGTTAATCCATAATATCCTTCTTACGTGCTAAATTTAAACCAAATCATCTTATCTGCTAAAACGTGAAGGAGAGACCACAATTTAACTCCATTTGTACAGACTCGCATACTACTGTCAAATTTATGCCTGTTTAATTGATGTTATATAAACAACCATATAGAATTTTAAAAATAAATTGCCCAAGATCTCCTTTACTACCGATATCATTTCACCTATAAAATAACTTAGTCCCATAGAATAGCTCGCAATGTTGGTAAAAGCTTCAAAGAATCAACGGACTGGAGAAAGTCGCAAAGTCTCGGGTTTATGAAAGAAGCTCGCTTGTGCTTTCAGGAAAAATCGTAAGTCTATTTTTATGTAACGGTAAATTAGAAGTAAATTTTGATTTAGGATCTAAAACCTACAAAAAGAAGCGGCCGAAATAAAAATGGTTGTGAACTTTTTCTTCGTACGAAGTGGCCAGTCTCTGAGTATAGATGATTTTCAATCCGCCCAAGGGCCTTTGTTTAACAATTCCTTATATTAAGACTGACAAAAGGGTTGTATTCTAGGTAATATTGAGTACAGTTAGTTGCTGATAATATGACATTGTTACTTGTATGTAGAAAAAAGGCAAAAAGAAATATACATGAATACTACTTATAATCTACTTTTTTTAATTGGTCAAAAGTCCTACGGTCGGTGCTGGTAAAAAACTGCCCAATTTTCGTAATTGCTTGTAAATTTGTTTCGTAAAGTTTTCTATAAGTTAGTGATGGTTCATAAAAGATTATCAATAATTAAAGTCAAGGAGCTTTTATGGATTTTTAACTTACTTTTAGTATCGGGCTTACTAATGTCATGGTTACACGTGACAATATCAAAGTTTTCGAGCAGTTTGACTATTCTCGCCCTTTTTAAAGAAAAGGGAATACTGGCCAAGTGCAGGTTGACCGATGACATTAGTCTTCAGATTTTGCAGTCTTCAGATCTGTAAGTTTTCTCACAATGTTTTTCTTCATCGTTAAAGTGACTGGCATTTTCCACTCATAACTTAAAAAACAAGCGTTTGGTGCAGAACCGGATTCAAACCGGGGTTTTGAAGTCACACTCTCTTTCAATCAATCCGAAGAAACTATCCAAATACTATTTCTTATTTTTGGTATTACCATTTCTGTTCTTCACACTGTTGTATTTATTATGTTTTAGGCAAATAACATATCTCTCGTGCCTGTTAAATATTAATTACATCATTATCATTGGCTCTTCACATCTACGAGAGATGATTTCATGAAGTCCGGATGATTGTTGTATCTGCGCTCATCGCTAAATGAGCCGATGTGAGAGCCAGAGATGCATTAATAACATAATGATATTATTATCCCGATGGTGATAAAGATATTGAAATGAACGCTCTAGAGCACTTACTTCGTATTGTGATCAAGCTTTTACATTCGAGTAACTTCTTACGTTTGTATAACGGTGAACTCAATTACTTACCAAACACTACTCATTGGAAAAATATATTGAATATTAATTTGATATTTATTCAGGAATATGTTTAGGGTTTTTATGAATGATAAATAGCAGATATAGTTTAGCTTGGTTTTTAAGCCCTGACACAAAAATGTCGTGGTAGTATAGTCTGATGTGTCTCTGTGTGTTTGTTTGTGAGTGTGTCTGTCCTACATCCTAACTCCGCAAAGGACGAACCGATTTAGATTTAGTCATTTTTGTTTAAATGGTCAAATTGTCGGGAATAATTTTTGCTAGGTTTGTTGAAAATCAGTCCATTATAGCCGCCTCAAAATGATGCTTAACTCTCTAAATACCGATATCAAATTAAAGGACTTGGTTTGTAAAATACTATAGAGAATTATAAATTCAGAATTCCTTTTAGCCACTGAAGCCACCAAATGTTGAGAACTTTCTAAATCATCCATTTCAAGAAAACAATTCATTAAAAACATTTCAATAAAGTAATTTTCCGATTGAGGTTTATGTTAAAAATACCGTACTAAATAATTGTTTTCCTAAAAAGCTTACGAAAGCCCTGAACCTAGCGTAAGGTCAGTAACAGAAGCAGCAATTTAGCATTGCAAAGTCTGCAAAGGAAATCTGCAGCCGTCTAAGATATGGAATATGAATTTCGAATCGTAGACGTTTCATAAATATTATCTAGAAAATTTAAATCTTATCTATTAGTCATACAGTTTACGACGAATAAACATTCGAGCAGTAAGAACATGCGACGTTAAATGGAAATGTACTGCACGGAAATGCATTTGAATATCGTCTGCACCGTGATTTGTAAAGGGAACCACACACATGCTTTGAATAAATAGTTCTTTACGGATGTGAATAACAATAGTCGTAAATATTGTGCGGTGTGTAAATGCATTTTTAGTGCCAGCTTCGAGTGTGTTGTCTTCTTTGAACTGACCAATTAGTATGCGAGACTTTCGAGTTTGTACAGGAATTCTTTAGAAAAAGTGACAGGTTTGCGAACGTGATTTTCATATGTCATTCAATCTTGAGTTCTTATAATAATGTTCGTCAAGTTTTATTAAAAGACAATGCAATCGATGATTGGATTCTATGTTTAAACTATTGTGCGTAAAATTTTAAGATTAAAAACAAAAAAACATGCAGTGCAAACAATTTAATTATATTAATAAACCAATTTAAAATGTTACAAACATGAAAAGTCAAGACAACCTGCTAACGACCGTACCCGGCGCAAAGGTGTCCATAACGTTGGCGTTTCCACACTGAATAGCGATGGCTATCTTCTGCAGGACGCATTTAAATTTATATATATCATTTTATAAATATCAATAGGATCTAATAAATCCAGACTATCAATATTGTTTGTCTATTATTTATCTACTCGTGATTTAGGTGGATTTAGACTTAAAAATAAAATTAGTCCAATTTATTTTCATATTTTTAGTGTTCTAATATCTAATATATTTTTAATATTTTCTAGCACCAAATATAATTTATTATTTATGACAGTCAGCACTCATCCTTAAGAATCTAGCCGGGTGGTCTTCAAATCTGAGTCAAACCTACAAATTGCCTGCCTCATTTGTGCATATCTAAGCCCACATAGCTCAATTACTAGTCAATTATGACTGTGGGTAACACAACCTTTCCCGTGGGTGTATGAACCTAGTTATGCACTCACAACTAGACTATATAATTACGCATCAATGTTACCTTTTGAATTGCATTTTTTCTGTGCTATTGAATTATTTATTCGGTAAAATGATGGTCGTTAAGAGGCATAACAAGGTCAAAATCCGGTTTGGATCATGATAAATATTGTTAGCAGCTATTTTGATGGCTGAAGCTATGTTTAAGGAAATGAGGTGTTCTTATTGTTTGATCTTTGGGAACCTAATGTGGGTGATTATGTGTGAGTCATGGAAGATTGGGTTAATTGAGCGAAACGGAAACAAGAACTTTATTGAGGGTGAAATAAGTGCCTTCGTATTTTAGTAACAATCGTTTACGATTTAAAGTTTTAAGAAACAAACTGCGCGAACTTAAAAAAGAGCTTTTTAGAAAACTTAACTAGTCAAAATGCAAAACATGCTCCGAAAGGAAATATTCTATTCTACAGAGGCGCAAGTTTGATATGGAGACGGCAAGTAAAGTAATTCAAGAACACTGAGGCAGAAACTGAAAAAGGAAACTCAGAATTTCCGTAGCACAAAAAGAAATTCTTAATGCAAAGCCGCTGCTTTCCAGTAATGTAATATTTTGTAACAAACTTGATGCTAAAGTTACAAGAAGTCCTCCGCAAAAAGTATGAGAAAGTAGCGTCGCCTTTTAAGAGGTTTACATCCAAAGTAATGTAAGTGAACACGTTAACTTCGGAACCATGTGGTGTCCCAGAAAACTATTTGCAAGTCTTTTATCCCATTTTCGCGAACCCTGAGTGAAAAGTTTACCAAAGTTCCATGATACCTACAACAGGTGTTCCAGATAAAGCGCCGTGATCCTCTTTTTAAAGTTTGTTTTAGAAAAATCCGAAAGGCATCCATTGAAACATATTAAAGACAACTGTTGTTCTTCAAGAAAAAATATTCACGTTTATTAGATAATGCTTAGCATAGCTTGTAGGTTGGGAATTTATTAATTGGCGTTTTAGATTTATGTAAACGCGCATTATTAGGTAGTACGCCTTATCATAACAAAGTGGTATTGTTATAAACAAATTAATAATGGTAATAAATCAGAGCTATTAAAAGAGATAATGCAAACGGCAAGTACCAGTACGTAACTCGATCTGAGTTTGTTTATAATTAATGCTCGATACGGCCGCGCGGGAATAATTCCACGGTTTATATGCACCCTTGATAATATGAGACGAAGTAAAGTTGGCTCAGACGCGCCGGGGCGGCCGGCGCGGGGCGGCTCGACCAGGCTTGGGCGGAGTCTTCTAGCGGAACTCAGTCGGTGGGCAGCCGCCGTCCGAGACACACGCTCTCTACCGCGCATGGGTCATGCCACGCGACTCGCGATGTCAATTCAACCGCGTAAATATTTATGACGCGATCGACCATTTCGCCCCCTTATAAATGGCACTGCCGACCTCCGCGCCTCACCGCAATTCGCATATGAACGTAAAATGCCAATAACAGCCGCGAAAAGACTCGAGCGAACTTTTAATCAAATTGTAGTGTACGTGTTGTTGTGCTGCCATGCCGTCGAGAGGAGTTCAGCGAGCGAAATGCCGCACGATTGCGCGTACCGCAGCCCCGAGACGGAAGCGTCGGAGAACACCGTGTTGTTTTGCAAAATTCGAACGATAAACAGTTTGGAACATCTTCTGCAGAATATAAGTCGGACACATTTTGACGATGTGGTTTCCTTGCACGTCCAGTGTAGTGAGATTTTGTTTTTTGAGAGCACGCTGACTACAAAGGCGGAAAAAACGGTTGGAAAGCAGCCCAACCTAGGAAAGTTGCGTGACCTGGTGATCGACAGGTGCAAAATTCGCCAAATCCCCGCGAAAGCATTCGAAAACTTCAAAGACCTCAAGCACCTGCATGTGACGACACACAACAGTGAGTGGTCAGCAATGACGATGGAAATACAAGAACAAGCCTTCACTGGCCTGAACGAGTTGACTGAACTCGATCTCAGTAATAACAACATCTGGAGCACCAAAACAGAAACCTTCTGCCCGCTATACAGTTTGAAAACTTTGAATTTGACCAACAATCATTTGCAGAACATAAAAACTATCGGGTTTTCCGAGTCTATAATGGAACAGAACTTGAGTATTAAGAGTTGTAATTTAGTTATAGAAACTTTAGATTTATCATACAACGACTTAATTGTTATGACAGACAACAGCTTGTCTAAGTTGCGATCGCTGTCAAAGTTGTTGCTGCAAAATAATGCAATTTCTACCCTAGATGACGGCGCTTTTGAGGGATTGCTAAGTTTGCAAGTTTTGAATTTATCTAGTAACTTTATGGACACGCTTCCACCGGATTTATTCTCAGACACAAAGTTTTTGCAAGAAATTAATGTGAGTAACAACACGATTAATACTCTGCCTCCAGGCTTATTTGACGCTTTAGAGCAACTTCAAATATTAGACTTGTCTCACAATAAACTCACTAGTCAGTGGATAAATAAAGGCACATTTGTAGGATTACTACGTATGGTAATATTAAACTTATCTTACAATAGATTGACACGAATTGATCGTAACATGTTTCAAGATTTATATAGCTTACAGAAATTAAATCTAGAGCATAATGAAATTACTTCAATTGATGAGCATTCGTTTGGAGAGTTAAGAAATTTACATTCTCTGACATTGTCTGGAAATAATCTTGTACATATTCGTCCTCATTTGTTTTCCGATTTACATGTCTTGCACGAGTTATTCATTGATAACAATAAGATAAAACATATCGATGACAACGCGTTTGATAATATGACTGCTATAGAAGACTTAGGGTTGAACGACAACTTTTTATCGTCTATACCCGGGGCAATTCGCAAACTCCGGTCTCTGAGGTCATTGGACATCGGTAACAACAATATAACCCACCTGAACCGGGAAAACTTCCGGGGCCTATCGGAACTTTTCGGTTTGCGATTAGTCGATAATAAAGTTCCTTATTTAAACGAGGACACTTTTGAACATTTGCCGCAGTTACAAGTACTAAATTTGGCCTCAAACAAAATAAAACATGTCTCTCCCGGGTGTTTCAGAAAAAACGTTAATTTGAAACTACTGCGTATGGATGGTAACGAAATAACAAAGTTTGATGGTATATTCAATACGTTGAACAGTTTGGTTTGGTTAAACATGTCGGCAAACAGAATAAGTTTTTTCGATTTCCGTACGTTTCCTAGTAGCTTAGAATGGTTAGATTTGCATCAGAATTATATTGATAATTTTATCAATGACGATATGTACTCTAATCTGAACATTAAATTGTTAGACTTAAGCTACAATAACATAAGTGAAATAACAGTTACTTCGATCCCGAGATCGGTCGAGAAGCTTTATTTAAACGACAACAGCATAGGAAATATTCAAGTCGGGTCTTTCTCCAAACTACAAAAGCTATCGACTGTGACGTTAAATAATAACAAACTCGTCTTTCTTGACATGAATGCGTTTAGGTTAGATCAAATAGATGAAGATAGTGACTTACCCGAGTTCTTTATAAGCGGAAACCCGTTTGTTTGTGACTGTTCAATGGAATGGATTCAGCGCATTAATTATTTGAGCCATAGTCGACAATACCCGCGCGTGCTAGATTTAGATAAAGCTTTGTGTACGTTGGTCCACTCGCGTGCCAAAGAAAAAAAAATGATTAGAGACATGTCACCTTCAGACTTTCTCTGTCCGTATGAGAGTCATTGTTTCGCTCTATGCCATTGTTGCGATTTTGTCGCCTGTGATTGTGAGATGATCTGCCCAAACAACTGTAGATGCTATCACGATATAACGTGGAATGCAAACGTCGTTGATTGTTCCAAAGCTGGCTATACAGAAGTGCCGGAACGCATTCCTATGGACGCCACCGAAATATACTTGGACGGCAACCACATTAGCCACTTGGGAAATCACGTTTTTATAGGCAAAAAGAAACTCCAAGTTTTATATCTGAACAATACAAAGTTGAAAGAAGTTAACAACCAAACTTTTAAAGGCGTCGATTCCTTAAGGGTGTTGCATTTAGAAAACAATAAACTCGTTGAGTTGAAAGGCGATGAATTTTTGCATTTGAATAATTTAAACGAATTGTATTTAGATCACAATGCCATAGTTCATGTAGCTAACAATACGTTTTCTTCTCTGAAATCTTTATCTGTACTAAGGATTGACGATAACAAACTCGTAAACTTCTTTCCGTGGAAATTATTGGCATCGTCTTCCAAAAGTTTGGCTCACGTTTCTATCGAAGGTAACAGATATTCTTGTGACTGCAAAAGCATAGCTGAATTAGATTCATGGTTACGGAGGGATCCAGGAGATCCGGAGAAAATGCTTTGTACAGACGCAGCGGGAAACCCCACCAAAATAACTATAGCTTCGGTACTAAGTCACTGCAAAGAATATATGGGATCAGTAAATGACCCGACTGTTTCTAAAGACGAGATAGTTTCTAAGTCTATTTTTCTTCCGGATAATTACTTTGCGATAGTTTGTGGCGTTATCATTATTATAGTCGTAATATGTTTGATTGGTGCAATATTTTATGCCTTCCGATACGAAGTGAGTGACTGGTTTTATACAAAGTACGGCGTTCCACTATTTAAAGAACAATCATGCCCCAATGTCGATCATGTTTTAGAAGCTAACCCGAATAACATGTATGACTATTACGTGATATGTAATACCAAAGACACGAATTTCGTTTATCACAACATAATGTCTGAAATTGAGTTTAGGAAAATGACTTCCAAAAAGTTTAACCCCAGCGAAACATCGCTAAATATTCTAACTCTAGACAGCTTCTCCAAGTCGTCAAAACTTTCAAAACGTTTGCTCATAGTTCTCACAAGTAATTTTATTTGCAACGATCTTTGTGACATACATTTTAAGAACATATTTTTTAGTTATTTGAAGTCATTAAATAGAAGTGATTTGAATAAAGTAGTATTCATAACGGTGGTAGATAATGAAGAGTTAAATAATGATCTGTGTTTCGCGTTAGATAAATGTAAGAATATATCGTGGAGCGATCCTCGTTTCTGGGACAGATTCGTAGCTCTTTTGAATTCGACTGATACTATTATCACAGTAAAGGGGCCAGAGAAGAGCGTTTTCAAGAAGTCGTTACGGCAGACTCCGACTTTGAGATACACAACAATGCCCGTCTCGAACGATACCTGCTCAAAGCAGAATTTCACAAATTCTTTACAGTATTGCAGGAGAAACGACGGAGAATCGTCTCAGAATGAAAGCTCCCCGTCGTCTGACAACAATACATACGGTGAAGGGAACAATTCTAACAATAGCTACATGTCTATCGACAACAGGACTTGTCCTCGGTTTAATTATGACTTGCGGCTATCCCCGAGCAGTGGTCACGTATATTCTAGGGTAGAAGACATCTCCCCGACAGCACCCCGATCACTAACCGGGAGTACCTCTAATAAGGGGCGCACGTACTTTGTTTGAATGTTTATTTCATTACCATTACTTCCTTTGGCACTCATAAATTGCTTGCACATTTTTTATTCACTTTCTAAACACGAAATCATCGTACTATTTATTATCTTGTAAATAAACTTTGTATTCGTGAATTTTTGTCAATTTGTCAGATACGTAATGTAAGTTGTGTAATTTGTGAGGAGTGGTTTTCACAGAAATATTTTCATTGAAGTATTTGTATAAAACAAAAGTCTTGTGACAATGTTGAGTCTGATTGTGGTGAATATAACATACCTATACCTAATATCTATATGTATCTAATGTCATAATAAATAAAATAACCTATAACTTAATACTAGTTTACAAAACTGTGAATAACACACAATAGTCACTGTAACGCAACACCAAATAGGTTAGGATAGTTTAATTTATATACATTTATTTATTATTATTATAATTCATAAAATTATTTATTCCTTGCTTTTTCTATAAAAAAAATACTCGTAGCCGTATCGTTTCATGTTGATGTAAATGGTTTGATAATGTTATTTTTTCAATGATTAGGATGTAGCTTATTTGCTGATGTGCGATGACGTAGAAAGCATTATTTTTATTCATTTAGTTTATTTATCCCATGAGTTGTTCATCGACAATTTTTTTTCATATTACGTTTTTATTGATTTATAAATTTTGAAGTAATATTAATTATTGATTTAGCTTGTACTTATAATAATGTTGTTGTGTACTAATAAATCTTTATGTGCTTAATCACACTATACCCTACATATATGTACTTGTACCTATCTTTAATGTATATAAAATACATGGAAAAATAACACATAATAATTATATAATACTTTATGTATGCTGTTATTGTTAATTGGCATAGATGTATGGCTTGAGTACCTACCTATTTTAAAGTAATTAAGCTAAATCGTGATATTAGATTTAACTATAAAACTTTAAAATAAATGTAATTTTTCGATTGTAATTATTAGTTGTAACGAAAAATTATTGTTTTGTATAAAATGTACAAAGAATATCTTGGAAACGTAATAAAATTATACGACGTTTTGATACTTAAGTGATTGTCTTTTATTTGTAAAAAATTCAAACGGTCCTCTCTAATTAGCAGAAACCGTAGCCAGGTAGATGTTAATATGAACTAATATTTGAATATTAACTAAATAGGTACTTTCTTAAAATATTTTCTTCTAATTACAAGTTTACCTAATATGCTTGCCACTATACCTTTCTACATTTTACAAATGTATTTCGTGCTCATAGTAAAATAAAAGCATACCATGATTCTAAACTACTCGTATTCTTAAAGAAATTTCAAATTAAGACAATTAAAATTAGTACAATTCTACCTATCCCATTATGAATACAATTATAAGGAGCAGTAACAATATTGTTTTCTGAACATTTTCACCAAGAAATTTAAGTTCCAATTAAAATATTACGGTGATTATTTCGGATTCTAATTAGATTATTTCATTTACAAAATTGGAATCTTGTTCGAAAATACTTTTGTTTAATATTACATAGGTAAGTACTAAAAAAATAATTGGAAAACATTTTTCTATTAACTTTATTGTTAAAAAATATGTTTATGTTTTTTATAAACACGAACTGTGTACTGTGGATTGTACACATGATGTGTGTATGGTATCAGTGGATGATATCAGATTAAATTAACCTTTTCCCTTCCTTAGATTTGCATTTATCTACATACACATATTCTGCCCGAGATACGTTCGTAGATTTTTTTAAATATTTTGAAATACAACATCTGACTTCGATGGTTCCGTCTTAATGGAATTAAAAATTAAATATGTCTATCTCAATATTAAGTAGGTTAACACAAAACAACAGTGTCCGTTACATGACAAAGGTTTAGATAATGTAAGCTCTGTTGCTCGTTTAGTTTTTTTTTATTTGCTTATTCATGCACACAGGATGAACCTGATCTTTTGTTACGAATTCATGAATAGTTTAATTGGATAAACGTAACTGATAGACTACTGTGCATTGAAAATTAAAATAATGTTTACAGCACTAATGCTATAGAGGTGAAAGTTTGTATGTTTGTAGTATATTATCAAACGACTATACCTATTACGATGGAATGTAGCTTAGAGATCAGTAACACCGCGAGGCGTAGTTAGTAATGAGTATTTGACAACCTCATTGGCGTGATGGTTACCATGCCGGACTGCCAATCAGAAGGTTCCGAGTTCGATTCCCGGCACGGCCAACATCTTTGTGCTTAACTAAATATGTTTGCTGTCGGTCTGGGTGTTAAATATGTAACTATATAAAATATGTATGTATGTTTAATAATATGTAGTATATCAGTTGTATTAGCAACCATGATACGAATTAGAAATGGTTCAGTATGAGGTTCACCAGCCGTGTGCGTGTGTGTGTGTGATTTATGGAATAAGGTAAAAGTAAAGAACATAAACAGCCTCCGTGAGAGTAAGTTATTCCAGACTCGGCATGTTCCACCTTAGGCTATTTTAACGCTATCTCATTTGTTTTCGCGCTCTGCTGGTCCAACACCTAACTGTTTTGTGTCAAAAAATCTAAAAAAGTAAGTTTATAATACCATTGAATTGAATTGATTTATCCTATAAGACCACCAACCATGTCAAAAAATTTATATTTTAGGTAACTATGTAGATAGCACCTACAAAATATTCTAACCAATAACATTTATTTCATAAAAGTGATTTTAGTTGAAATGATTTATTACAATTATACCTAGTTAATAATTGAAAAATATTTGTAATAATTCATAATATGTAAAGAGCGAGTGTGGCTCGCTGGTAAGAACGTCTGCTTTTCAATTCGACGGCCCGTGGTTCTATCCCGGCCCTACACCAATGACTTGTTTTTTTATATTATATGTGGATTTGCACTCGCTTTATGGTAAAGAAAAACCTCGTGAGAAAACCGACACATTTGGGGACCTCAATATATGCGAAAATGTGTGTCATCCGCCAACCCGCACTCGGCCAGCGTGGTGAATTATCTCTCTCCTTGTAAGAGAAAGCCCCGAGTCCCAGCAGTGGGAACGTATAGTAGGCTGCTTATGCTTATACTATAGACAATAATTGAAATTGATAGGTTGAACCCATGTAGGCAGAAACAAAACGTAGGCTAATGCGTTGTCAAAAATGCCACCCCGATTGAAATCCAAGTTGTATATTTCCATGAATATACTTATAAGATTATTCCACCGACTATTCAAACAAGTGTTATTTATTTGATTTACAAATAAAATAATTACTTAACAATAAGGATCTTGGACTATGAACTGACACCCTAATCAGTAGGTAATTACTGGATCAACACAAGTGATAAGGAGTTAAATATTAAAGTACAATTCCAATAAGAATGTATTGATTAAATTATCTAAAAGTGGTCTAATGAGTGAGTAGAGTATAATGTAAAGTTAATCTAATTGGTCAAAATTTTTCCAAAATCATGATCATGATTATCATCCAGAAGGTTCCGGATTCGATTCACCGGTCGGCCAACATCATTGTGATGAACTAAATTGATGTTAGATGTCGGTCTAGGTGTTAAATATGTGTCGATATAAAAATATTTATGTATGTATGTAGTATATCAGTTGTGTTAGCAACCATAATACAAACTATAAACGGTTAAGTATGGGGCTAACAAACCGTGTGTGAAATGTGTCCAAAAAAATATTGATAAAAAAAGAAGCATTGACAAATAATTATTTGTCAATGATTATATGTATATCTACTTTTAATAAACTTTTAATACTTTTAATAAAGTTTATCAATTATTTATTAGATATAATAATTGATAAACTATTAAAAGTAGATATATGTTTGGAAATGTTAAATACATTTTTACCGTCGCTATGTAAGCTACCCATCGTAACTCCAACTCGAAGTTAAAGTCACTCCTATCTCAATTTGAAAACCAATTCACAGTATCAAAGTAACGCACATTCGAGGTTCACCTCCCTTTATCGCCACTAAACAAATTTCTAAGCGTACATAAACGCTTAAAGTCGCTATAACGTTTGTGGAAGACATAAAATTATCAGGTTTAGTGTTATTGTCGTCAGAGCAACAATTCCAGGCGTCTAGCCGCGACTTGGATCGCGGTTTGTGGGGCGGATCATGGAAGCAAGGTGTGCAATTTTATGGATGCGTATTCTTAACTCTGAAGGTAGCATTCTCAGTGTCCCATGGATCATGGGCAGATAAGATCATCATGTTTGTATTATATCATCAAAGAATAGATTAAATGAGTGCGCCAGGATGACCTCTAACAGAGAAAAATGGCGAGGCATCGTGAGGCGTGTACTATCCGTCCCATCCACCACTACTTCTTGACGACCACGACCGCTCTGTCAAGAGCGTACCGACTTAGAAGAAGAAGAAGAATAAAATAGAATATTACATTTAAATAAATAAATAAATATTAGGACACTTTCACACACGGCTGGTTAACCCCATACTCAACCATTTCTAGCTCGTATTATGGTTGCTAACACAACTGATATACTACATATACATACATACATATTATAAATAAATACATATTTAACACCCAGACCCACAGCCAACAAATTTAGTTGATCACAAAGATGTTGACCGGGCCGGGAATCGAACCCGGAACCTTCTGATTAGCAGACCGGGATGGTAACCTTTACGCCAACGAGGTCGTCAATTTATTGTACAATCACATAAAAACATTATCATCATTATCATCAGCTTGTATCTTCCCACTGCTGCGCTGGATATAGGCCTCCTCTCCAACACGAAGGAAAATATCGTGAGGAAACTGACATTTTTGGAGGATCACAAGATCCGAAGACAATTCTCATCCGCCAACTCGCTTCTTTTATAAAGTGTCATTTTCATCTGGGCGCTACTATATGTCGGATGACACGTTAAATTGTAGGTCCCGGCTGAGAATCTACTTTCTAGTAGTCGTTAAGCTAAGTAAGAGGCTCTGGGCATGATCGCCTGTGTTGACAGAAATCTGGATCATGTTATGGATAAATCATTATGCGGCGTCATAATGTTATTCGTGTAGTCTGTTAGCGTTTACTGTTAGGTGTTCAGTTACAGTGTTTTGTTTTAGAAGCGATGATAGCTCAGTCGGACATAAGTCTGCCTTTGAACTGTTACCCCGCAGATAATTCGATCTCGGCTTTCGCCATTACTGATTCGGCATGACGCCTTCTCGATTTGCAGCTGATGCCGCGACATATTATCCACAATTGCATATTTCTCAAATAGCAGGTTGCTTCAACAGTGGGGGTAGGTAGAATTAAGGCGGTACTGACCCCTAATTACCGCTTCCCTGTGTAGGACGGACGGCTTCCTTTAGTTCCGTGAGTCGTGGGTTCGAGTCCCGCCATTGAAGAAAACAGAAAACATCGTCAGGAAACCATAGCACGGTAGTAAATACAATGTAAACTCTAGGTATACAACGACACTGAAGGGTCTGTGCATTTTATGGCGTTATAGAGAGTAATCGTTAAATGGTGAGTATGTATCATTGTATAGAATAAAAGCTAAACTAACCAACTAAAGCCAATTGATTTCGACGCTTTAGAGAGTTTGTCGTTAAATCGAGTGACGTTACTTGGAGTTTACACTGTAATTTGAAGTCCTCGTCTAGCTATCAACCTCCTACAAATCGAAAAACCTCTCGCCAAGCATCTTATGGTATGTTCTAGAAGGCTCATTGAGAGCCAATTATTCCAGACTATGCATGCTCCACCTAAGCCCAGAGTGTCACTTTTTTTTTGCTTTTTTTTGACTTGGAGGAAATCTACTTACGCATGCCCGCCAATGTTCGAGGGAGGCGGCGGGGTATATCGGACTCGGTGCCAGAGTGGCGACCCCTACAGACTAAAACCTCCAAGGTGTTCCCTCGCTACGCCTTTAAGCCGGGAGACTGGACACACAATTAGTACGCATCAGTCTACTGATCAAAGGCATAGCTGTAACGTATAAAAATAGTAATAGTTCACCAGAATCGAATTCTTTTAGGTCATAATTTTTGTAACCTTAGTGTAAAAACTGGCAAGAAATAGCAATAGATCGTGATAAATGGAAAGAGGGTAGAGAGGCCTTTGCTCTTCAATGGGACAAAACAGGCTCATAATAAATAAATAATAATAGTGTAATGAACCTTTGAGTATCTAAGAAATACACCCAGGTTTCTATACTACACTAACAATGTTTTCGTTGATGTCACAAGCTAAGTGTAATATAGCGGTTATGCATAAGCTAATTTACTTAGGTTATAGAATATTTACCATTTAAAAGTTTTCAACTTAAATTTTTACACCAGTTTCTCTAAAGAAATATTTCTGAATGTCGTTAGAAAACATTTCTCGATTACAATCGCCTAGTATTAATAGCTGGTACTGTGTTTAATGTAATACAATAACTTAATTTCTATACATTATTTATATACGAATATATTTTAAGTACGTATATTACATTAACATATTATTGTATATTTAGCTTACATATGCTCTTATCGTGTACGTCAGTTTTGATTAAAGAATAAATAATAAAATTCTTCTAATGTTCCTACTGAAAATATTGTAATCGGTTGGACGAATAAGTGATGTATTGATGAGTAGATATTGACAAAATATACAATGCGCACAAAAACCTACTAGGTGCCCATTTAATAAAACAATGTTAATGAAAATAGAAAACCATGTGTCACAATGTATGAAACACTTCCAATTAACAAGTCAAAGTTATGGGAATGTGTGTCATAGAAACAAAAACTTTGAAAGTTTTTGTTAGCAATCCCGATGTTGCAAGTTAATGACAATTGTATTTGCATCTAGGTAATAATTTATTTTAAAACATCAAATTATAATTTCACTGCAAGTTCATTGTTCACTTCTAAAGCCAAGGTACGACTGGAAGCGGATAAAAATTTGTTTATCGAGGTATGGAAGCAAGAAAGAGGCTATGAAAAAGGCTAGTGGTGCGGGCTAAGCAAAGAAAAATTCCTCTATCACGCACCTTTGGGTGGCTTAAAAGCTCTCCATACCAGAGCTTGGCCAATTAGCTTATACGAAGAAAAATACGTATTAATTCTCACTCAGCTAATCTCTTTCGTTCACTTAACTCATCTATGCCCACTCCGCTCACAATCGGCTTAACAGTTCATAAACAAATGAACATACGAAAGAACACCTATCATGTACATCATAGTTAGATCCAAAACATACAAGGGTTAATTTAATCAATCCTATTGTATCAACATCGATCATACAATAAGTAAACAATTGAATCACTTAACACATATCAGATCCTAACTCCGCTTAACCGTTTTTAGTATCATGACATTTCGTTCCGATCCCCTATAGACTGCCAATTTTAATCGGATGACGATTGATGCACCGAAACGCATAATTACGAATCGGAACGTCTCACGGGACCCGATTCCGTATTAGTTTTGACATTCGGCTTGATTGATGGACTACAATCTCTGGTCGAATCTCGTGAATGAGCGCCCGTATATGCCATTTGGAGCAAACTTCTGTGTTCACACGTAAAGGACTTTAGCTTGTTGCAATAAGATCTAAATTAGAATATCACAGTTTGAGTTTAATGTTGTAGATTGGAGTGATACCTAGGTGTGTCAAATTGGAAGCGTCAGGGTTGGCGTCGGTTTGACAGAAAATGGACGGATAGTTGAATTTTAGATGGATAGCCGCTATGGTTGACTTTTTGATGCTGCGTAAGCAAGCACTTTGATTGAGTAGAATTGCAAAGTATATGATAACAGTAATATATGACACGTATATAATAATAACGTTTTTATTATTATAACTATGTATATGCTACCAATTTTATAGATTCCTTAATATCCACATCGTTAAAATAATAAAATCTTTTTTAATTTATAGACATTTTGTGTAAAACGTTTTCTTCTTTCCAAAAGAATAAAGTGACTTCTTAAAGAAAACCAAAAAAGAATGAATAAAAGGTTATCAATTGATGCATTGTTAATGTTCACTCCATTTATTGCTTTTAAGCTACAAACAAACACCTACGTACATAGGTACATCTGTTCAAACATGTTTGATCTTTGAATTCACAACAAGGATTGTCCTCTCATGTTTATTTAGCAACATGATGTTTCTTTCAAAAATCTTGAATCCCACGCGGCGTGCCTTTGAGCGTTTACTATCGCAATATATCAGATAATTCCATAGGTGCTTCCTACAAAGGAACAAAGGGTAGTTAACTCTGTTAGCAGATCACAATAATGTCAACTTCCGTTTCCACTGCGGCCGCGTCCTCTATGAATAGGCGTGTGTCATAGAAATTGTGCTTACTTTTATGTACTAAAGATACTAAACCTTCGTAATATTACGGAGCATTGTGCAGAATATGGCTTAGAAACGCCAATTGCTTTTATTTTATGTAGGTAAGGTTGTAGTAACAAATTCTCGAAAAGGGATAATGTATTACATGCCTACTTATTCACTTCAGTATGATTTTGTATGGTACAAAACATACGAATTTATAATATGAAAATCAACAAAATTTAACCACAGGCTTAGTCATTTCTCTTCCTTGCACATACGTAGCTAATTTCTATGTATTTTATGAGATTGTTTTATTCTTAACCCTGTAAGAAAATCATAGCTTGCAATTTAGACGACCCATAAAATAGGCACCGTTTAGCTTAACCACAAATTGTTACATATAGTATAAGCACTCAACAAATACGAGTACAGAACCGCCTACCTAATCCGTACCTAATCTTACACGTGGGTCGATCTTTAGTATCGGTTTTGTAGTATCGATTTACAGGAAACTGATATCGATTGCAACAAATGTGACAGAACGAAGACAGCTCTCACTAGTTGTACTTTATATTGAATCTTATTACAATTACGTAAGGCACGTTGTACGTTAAAAATAAACCGGAACATGAAATAAAAAGTGACAAAGGGACGGAAATCGATCAAAAATATTTCTGTGGTTATCTTGAATAGCAACAATCGAATATTGTGTGAATCGTTTCATTGTTGCGCTTTTGTGAGGCACGTTTTGTTGTTATTGCATAAAGTGAAAAAAAAAATGCATGGAATATGCATTTGCGTGTTGTGACACGAATATTATTATTCGTGTATAACGGAATGGGTCCTCTTACTGCAGTTCTTTCGTGGAAAGATCGGGGCACCTACCAAGGGAACTTCCAATGAATAAATTCTGCGATAGAGTCTCGAGCCTTAGTAATGAGGAATACGACTAATAATTACAATCCTCTTAGAATTGCAATTATTTATTATCATCATAATCCCGTGTCGATTTACTATTAGGTGTATTTATTCCTATTATTTTTTTGTACTTCCCTGACCCACAGTACCCCCTCAATAGATCAGATGTCGTTGATCTTAGTATGTTTATATGTAGGAAAAGTTCTGTTATAGAATGTAATATTAGGTCCTTACATATGAAATTGGCGTTTTTCGTACTGGCCACTTTAATCACAAATTTCTCCTCTTTGGTATGGAATTTCAAATTCAAATTTGTACAGCTATAGACTCAGCTATATGATCGTCATTCATTTGTTTTTATTCTTCTGTTTTTTTTCTGTTTGCGTCACTCATTTTACAAACTGGAAATCTTAAAATATCGCATTATTTACGAATACGAGTTCCAACGTGGCACTAGTGCTGCGGAAACAACTCGAAGGGTGAATGATGTGTATGGCGGTCGTGTTGCAAAAGAAAACACAGTTCGTTTTTGGTTCCAACGTTTTCGTTCTGGAAATTTCGACCTGCAGAACAAGCCCCGTGGACGGCCTGAGACTCAAGTTGATAATGAAGAGTTGAAGGCTATTGTGGAAGCGGATCCATCGCAAACCACGTCCGAGTTAGCTGCAGGCTGCGATGTTAGTGATAAAACTGTTTTAATTCACTTGAAGCAAATTGGGAAGATTAAAAAGCTTGAAAGGTGGGTACCTCACGAATTTACTGAAGCAAACCGGCAAACGCGCGTCGACTGCTGCGTTACATTACTAAACCGGCACAATAATGAAGGTATTTTAAACCGAATCATTACCTGTGATGAAAAATGGGTTCTTTACGATAATCGGAAGCGCTCAGCACAATGGTTGGATCCTGGCCAGCCAGCCAAATCCTGCCCCAAGCGAAAATGAACCCCAAGAAAGTTACTTGTAAGCGTATGGTGGACTAGTGCCGGTATTGTTCATTACAGTTTTCTCAAATCTAGCCAAGCTATTACGGCTGATGTCTATTGTCAGCAATTGCGAACCATGATGGAAAAGCTAGCGACTAAACAACCTAGGCTGGTCAATCGCTCCACGCCACTGCTGCTACACGACATCGCTAGACCACACACTGCGCAACAGACGGCTACTAAATTAGAAGAGCTTCAATTGGAAAGTCTAAGACATCCTCCGTGCTCCCCGGACCTTGCTCCAACAGATTACCATTTTTTTAGAAATTTGGATAACTTCTTGCAAGGGAAAAAAATCAACTCCGATGGGGCAGTCCAAATCACTTTCAAAGGTTTTATTGATTCCAGTCCGACTGTTTTTTTTACTAAAGGGATCAATAAACTACCTATGAGATGGCAAAAGTGCATAGAAAATAATGGTTCATACTTTGATTAATTAAATATATTATATTAAAAAATATTCGACTCTTTGTTCCTCCCATACAAAACGCCAATTTCATATGTAAGGACCTAATATTATAAGTAATGTAATATTATTAATCACACCTATATTCATTCAGCTAAAACTCTTAGCTTCGGATAATTTTACTCATTATTTATAATAATTATTATTATATCATATAATTAATAATTATATCTCCATCTCCCTCTCTCTCTCCCTCTCTCTAGGGTCTCAGATTACGTTCCAATTTTGAACCTGCATATTTCGAACATGTGAAAAGCTCTAAATCCACTGTTTTTTATTCAACCTTGACTTTACAAAATTACTCTACCTGCAAAAGAGCATCGAACGATCCCAATTTGAGGAGCAAATATTACGTCATAATAACAGTCCCGACCAGTAATTCGCTGTTAACGACCCGAGACGCTGTTTGTTCTTCTACCAAGACGTCGACGGTCTTGTCTAGACAAAATATAGATGAAGAGAAGGCTGCTGTTCTTCCCAACGTTCTATTCTTCACGTATGCCAGAAAAGCTTTTCGTTAGCCAACTCTTTTAAACACATTTCTTCGATTCTTTTTATTGTACTCGTAACACAAGCGCGATATGAAAACTGCAATAGTTTTTTTTGTTGTGTATTGATTATGTTCTTACGTCGTTTTAAATAAGTTAGAAAAGGTTAGACTATTAGTTCATAATGGGTGTAGTGCATGAATTTAATTGTGAATGTTGACGTTTAAATTCTAAAATTTTGTCATTTTTGTAGTATTTTTTATACATTCTTTATAAACATTTAGAATTATCCAGTTGAAGATACCCAAAAAATACAGAGTTCAAATTCTCCGACTATAAAAGTATGCATGTAACCAACAATCACTATATACCCACCGGGGCTAATGATAGCCCTTCGAATGAGTAAATTACCAATACCGCCCCAAGGGGTTTCAAGCTTGTTTTCGAAAGTTAACAAGCCCAATTAGATCCTTAGGACGTCACGGGCTCTTGAAAATTGGTTATAATTGCCTAGTATGTGCAACACTAAGGCTTTTGTTGGTTTAGGTTTGACATTTTAAATTAAAATGGCTTTATTACCAAAGCAAGCTTACTTAGCCTGGGTACGAGAAACGAGTCGTTAGAAATGAGACTCTATTGTGTTACTATAAAAGTTATAACTAACTTTAACAATCAGTTCATAGAAGGTACAACAATGTGCGCTAAATTGGAATCTAATGCATATAAGATTTCTAAAACAGACTTTAGGATAAATAAAGGAAGTTTTGCGAATTCATAATTTCAGTAAACTATGATAGCAGACTATCAGCTTTTTTATCAGATCATTTTTAAATATCAAACCTAAAAAAGCAGCCTATGTGTTAACCTTAAGTATAAGCTAACTCCACTCTAAAATTCACCCAAACCAGTTCAACCGTTTGAGCGTAAAACAGTACCTTACATCCATCATCACAAACATAAAAAAGTTTATTTTAAGATTTTAGCTATCTTAAAATAAACTTAAGCTAAACAAAATAGGCTTCTCTGCATCTTTTACAAATTTTATATACTTTTTATGTTAATTAGATTTTAAATAAAGAAAAGATTATAAATAAACTCTTTATTACAACACTTATTGCATTACAGAGTTTTGAAATTAGATCTACACGATGAATAAAACTCTAGATATTTATAGATAAGTATTTATATGGCTAACTTGCTAGTTAGCAGAATATTGCATGTTCATAATGTGAATTCCATTACCGTAACAATATTCAACGAAGTGCATAAGTATTTCCATGAAAAACCAACTTCTGTAAACTTGGCGCTATCGTGTTTTGCTCTTTTTGTTGAAGGATTTTCAAAGAAACTGCATGAAAGGTAGATAGATAGATAGAAGCCATGTACACTAGTATATAACTGTTTTGTCCAATTATGATTATAAAGATATTTTAAATTGAATTGAATTGAGTACACTCTAAGATGCAGCGTAGACGATAGTCAATTTGTGGCTCACTTACATACTGTATAGATTAGAAACGATAGGAAAAAAAACTTATATTGAATAATAAATACTATTACTAATAACTTGTCTGTTTATATACCATACATTTTCTAGTACTTGTCTCCTTATACACCACTCTTCGATTGAAAATCTGTCGCCAAGCATCTAAAAAGTGTGCTCAGGCAGTGTCTTTGAAATGCATTAATTCCATACTGAGCATGCTTCATTCGGCCAGAGTTCTGCCGACTCATATAATACTTCCGTTATTAGTGTTTACCAATTTTTTTAACAATACGATTAAGATACAATAACATAATATAAAAACAACTTCCGCGCATCGTGTGCGTTAATACCATAGTTCCATAGATTATTTTTATATCTAGGTGGATTACATATTCTACATAAGTACTTTTTGAAACTTAAAAAAGTTTAGTCTTCACATTAAATGTTGTCAACATTATTTCTTCTGTCAACGTTTCAGCTAGGGAGAAAGTTTGTTTTTGCTCAGATTTATAAGTTATTTTGCCTGCAATATTTCTCGTAAACTTGCAAGTTCATAAACGTAACATAACATTCAGTTAAACTGCCGGTTAGTAGTTGTTTGCTTCCTTTTACCGGCTGAAAGTTTACATGCCCTTAGCACAGTTACCTATAATATCAGTATAATATAATATCGTCGCAGACCGTAGTCTTTTGCTTGTTTCAAAAATTACTTAATATTTTGGGAAGTGTTTTCTATTTTCAATACAAAAGAACATTATTCTGAGCGTTTAATTTTTAAGGTAGGATTTAAATCTGGAAAGTGATTTTATACTTTCCAGTATTAGTTTCATTGTTTTTTATTATATACACTACCCGTCGAAACTTTGCCCTCTCTAATTAACGAAGCTTAACACATAAAAACACGAATTAAGAGGTCAACGACCGGAATCAAGTAGCCGTATCTGATTAATCAATGATAAATTAACATTTGACCAATCAGCAGCCGGCGCGCCGTGGTTAACTCCTACTGACGCCATTTTGCTAACCATGCGCGCGCGCACATTGTTGAGACTTTAATACAAGACAAAATATAAAAATTACGACAGCAGCATAACCTGAATAATTGATAATTAAATTAATACTAATAATTCTCTGAAACTATGTATTTTTATAGAAAGAAAATCTTTGTATTTACAGTTCATTTTTAGGGTTCCGTACCTAAAAGGAAAAAGCGGGACCCTATTACTAAGCCTCCGCTGTCTGTCTGTCGCCAGGCTGTATCTCAAAAACTAATAATAGTAATAGCTAGAAAACTGAAACTTCCACAATATACTCCTATGTATTTCCCATGCCGCTAAAACAACAAAAAATGAAAATAAAAAACTGAAAATATAAAGGGGGGCTCCCATACAACAATAGTACGGAACACTTCATGCGCGAGACTACTCACACTTGGCCATTTTTTTATACTTTGAAAGTTATTAACTTAGTTACTATGAGGAACTTTGTTTCAATTTATAGGTATGGTAGTAGATATTGTTTACATAATGCGCGATTAGTTTGATAACCTCATCATAATTAGTATTCACTTTAGCAGGTGCATCAAAAGCCCCAAGAAAACAATAACTGTCAACAATTATTTAATCACGGCTCGTTAAATATTATTATTTGATGACTAATGATTGACGAAATAATGATGTCTTCCTTCCAAACGTTTGATGTTCGTCCAGCCAAGCGTCAAATTATAGGATGTTGAAAAAATAAATTGTTTGTTATTTTAGATCTAATGAGGTTTTTTGTAATTTTTTCGGCTATCATAAGAATTGTATGGTAAAAAAATCTATTATTGTCTATTAGATGACTAATCATTGAGTATCAGAATTTCCGCTAACTGACAAAGTTACAGTATGTAAGTTTTATATTATAGTAGTTGATACAGAATTTTAAATCTCCCTTTTTTATGTAAACAAAATGTTTGGATTTGTATTAGTAATATTAAACACTTTTTTACAAGAAAAAGAAAACAGTGCAAGTGTTGTAAAATATCGGTACCTACAGTTTTTTACATACAAAAATAAGTTAAATATCACAAAAAAAAAGTGTAGTCCACAATACGAAATTATAACTTCTTTATTACCACCGAAGGTTTTATAATTTTTTTTAAATAATATACTTGCTTTCAACTTGTTAAGCGTTGTATTTGTCATTTTAATATCTGAACTAGAAAGACCAGGACTATTGTTAGATAATAATTAAGAATTGCATCTTTAAGATAAAATTTAGTCTTTAGCCTATTTTGGTATGAATCCTTCAGAAATTATTCACAATAAGAATAATCACAAGGTTTCTATTTAGGCAATGTTCCCAAAAACTGCCTACCAACGAAATTCACGAAACAAAAGTTAAGGGGACAGGGCTTCGTACCACGTACCACGCCAGTTGTTAAGCGAAGATCTATGGCGATTTTGCTATGGCACGCAAGCTACAGGAAGGCGTTTGGATAAAACAGCCTGACCTACTTGTTGGGGGAAACTTTGACACCGTTGTCGTGAAATGTGCTAAGTTCAAGCAGTTTGCGGTGAGAAAGTTGGAAAAAATGCGGATTAGGATCGATTTAAAATTTTCAATGTTCCCCTCAACGTGCTCTTTAGCGTTTGTGTTTGTTAATAGAATACAAACTCTAAACATGATGCAACTGAACTGTTTTTAGGTTTTTTTGTTCTTTTATGTTTGCGTCCTTCCATAGTTGTGTAATGTTAAGGGATACTATTCGGTGTAGGCCTATACCGTCGGTCTATTTTGATGTGTACTTTTTTGATATTATATGTGATATATATTTTTTATTATTATATATTTTACGAAATCTTTTGACGTTAATGACAACTGTAAGCCAAGTGCAAGTTTTGTCGTATGCCTGACGCGCTCGACGAAAACCGCGTTCGCACATGATTTGTATGAAAAAAATAGGGCGCCACCTAGCGGCGCGTTTTTGAAACTTTTTGCGCCGCTAGGTGGCGCCCTATTTTTTTCATACAAATCAAGTGTGAACGCGGTTTTCGTCGAGCGCGTCAGGCATACGACAAAACTTGCACTCGGCCTACTGTATTGTAGTTGAAAAATCTGTCACCAATCATTTAACAGTTTGTTCTGGCTGACACCTTGAGAACCAGTTTTTTTTATACTATGATGGGTTTGCGCTTGATCAGAATTCGCCTGATGGTAAGCAACATTGTGATCTATGGTGGAACGCGCTAACCCAGAAGAAACCGGTTTACTCGTGCCTTGAAAACCACAAGTTATTCTGGACTAGGCATGCTCCACTTTTGGCTAGAGTGACGCTAGTTTGTTTAGTTGCGTTTAAATATGAATACAAACTGTATAGCGAATACTTATATACTAATTCACTGAGCTCCGCCTAAACATATGTATGTATACCTACATGACTTTTAATAATTATTAGCACAATGTCCAAATCAACTCTTTCGTCAACCAAGCTCAGCCGAGCTAACTAGACATCGAGGTTAACCATAAACGAATCCACCAATTCACAGTATGTCGACCCGAAGTCACGAGTTCAGAATCATCGAAATGTATTTCACATCATTGTCACTTAATCACATCTATTGATCGTCTTGACATGTCCTCTCTTGTGTTGGTTTCAACATTCAATGTCAGTTGGACCACTATAAAAGTCGTCCCGGGTTATTTAGAGCCCATCTTGAGATCTTGTCCGGTTGTCGCTAGTGGGTGGAACCGTGTTGATTCTTAAGATATCGCTTTTTGGTTGATGACGGACTTATTCTGTGAGAAATTTGCATTACAGATATCAAGTACGTTATACCCTTATTTTATTAGGTTTAGCAGACCGACGGCTGCTGCCTGCAGCGTATTATCGATGGCTGGATATTGCTTCCTGATATTCTATTATTATTTTTTTTGTTATTAGTAACATTTCTATTTGTGTTCTATGGATCTGGTGTCTGAAATAAAGTTTTATTTTTATTATTATTGAAGAATAATTATATTTCTTGTAAACCTAATTTGTAGCGTAACTAAACTCCATTATTTTAAAAATTAAATGCCATTGTTTTATTCTTATTTTTTTGTATGAGGTAAGTGTCTGATCTCTGGAGTCAAGAACTTTTGAGCTTTCTAATTGCCTCTAACTTCATAATATATAATAACTAATAGAATAAATAATTATATATTATAATTCAAATAGCATTATTATAATTATTATTTGTCTAAAATCTTTCAATCAATATTTACTTATTACTAGCTTACATTAAATTTATTAAATTTATATTAAAACACATAAAAAACATTTTACCAGAAAAAGTAAGTAAAACATACGCGATTCTCATAATAAGATACTTCAAAATATAATATCGTATTCAGGTGCGCGATGCATCCTACTAGGAAACTTGGAATGCATTGCGAAACACTATGTTTCTGATGCCAAGAATTGTTTGAAATGGAAAAATCATTGACAGAATGCGATAGAACTCGATTCAATAAATAAAATATTTGAAAGTTCGCGTCCTCTTGCTTGCACTTATTTGGTTATGCAAGCGAGACTCAACTTCTAAACATTAACTTTTAAATATTTAATATTTTCTTTCATGATACGAACTATACCTACTTCTAAATAAAATAAGAAAATAAATCCTACTAAAATGTATGTTACAAATATGAAAGTTTAGTAGGTTATTTTATTTATTTATAACTTGCCAAATAATAGAAATTACTTAGAATCCTAATTACAATTAAAAAATCTCGAAGAAGTTTTACCTCCATTGAAGAGTTCTCACTAAAATATTACAAGACAAAAACAACTCTAAATACCTACAGCGTATAATACAGTCTCGTGTATGTAAATATATATTGTTATGGTATATGTAGGTTCTTTATTATGTTTGGAACTGTTTTACGGTGAACTGATTGGGCTGAAATTTGAAATAGAATTTAGCTTAGCTTAGACTCTGGATTAAAAATACGCAACTTTTTGTCCCCTTTGAGTAACACCGCGGACGCAGCTAGTATAAAAATATGTACAAATATAATTATGTGTAAACGATTCCTAACTTATCAGTTATGTATCCAGAATAAGCTTCTCATTTTAAAGTTAAGAATACTCTGTTACCGTAGAAGGCACAGAGAAATTGAATACATTCTTTTTGAAGTTTGTGAAATCACTTTTTAACATTCACCTCATTGTCACCTTATCAGTTTCATTTTATCTTTGTTGCTTGTATTCGTTTCTTGATGGCGATTTAAAACCTCACAAAATATTTCTTGTTAATTTCATGTAGTATCCATCATTATAGAATTTTACTTTTAGAATTATAAAGAGATTCATATAACTTATCAAAATGCTTTTTTTACGATTTTTACTTTTGTCAAAATGGCGCCTTACTAAGGTGAATTGATGCGATCATCGAGGATAAGCAAAAGGTCGATGCGGACAATCTTTGGATGGGTGACCATGGACAAGACTGTCATTTAAAGTGTGGTATTTTTATCTGAGCGCTACCGTGGGTCAAAAGAGTTAGTACAGGCAGTCGTAAAGCCAAGTCAGAGGCCTTCTTACAGAGGGTGGCTTGAAAACTTTCGACATCGGAGCTTGGACACTTAGCACATACAAAGAAGAAGAAGAACAAGTTTTTTTAACCGTATGTTGATTGACATTAGCCCATTTTGTATTACCTGTTGAAAAAAAGTCAAGTTCCAAGTTTTAGTTTTACCCACACCGGCTCCCGGTATGTCAACAGTTGCGGCGAAAATGTGTTTATACCGGGAGCCGGTGTTTCAACATACAAGTGGTTAAGCTTAAATTAATTATAAGACTGCTATTAAATCTTTACTGCTAAATATCTTTAGATTATGTTTCTTTTAGCTTCAAAATTCTGCAAAAAATATCAAGAAATATTTAGTTTAAAACTAAAAAAGCTGATACTGAAAGTCACACATTACTTATCGTATTCGTTGACAACATCAATACAATAACAATTAGACACGAAACAACAACCGAGGCGAGCAAAGATTTATCTCCGTTCGATAAGTTTAATGTGAAACAGCTTTTAGAGCATAGTAAAAAAGGTACACCAAAATCAAGGATCATATTACAGAAATCCATTAGAGTAAGCAATAAAAATAGACTCCGAACATGTAAGGCCGACCCTAAATTCAGTCATTTGAAATAAAATGCTTTTTGGTACAAGAATAGATAAGAATGTGATGGGTGATGGCTAAGATAACGTAATGCCGTCAATTTCACCAGTATAAAAAATACCTGTTTTTCTAGACCCTACTTATCATAATGACATGGAATCTAAGCATTGTACCTTTAGAGTATAGCAGTATTTCTCACATGTTTTCAACAGTTTATCAAATATATGGTTAAAATTTGATTAATACATACCGCCTATTGACTCTGGCGTTACTTAGTGGAAACCCATTGTAGATAGAAGAAAAGAAGATAAAATAAATATTTCGTCAATTTCCGCTGTGATCTGAAACCAAATTAAGATAAGCAAAAAAGACACCAAAAGATTTTTTATTATTTAGATGTTTTCTTAGCTTGTCTTAATTCTGAAACCAGATCACAGCCGAAGTACACTAAATATTTCAGATTTTATTCTAAGACACTACTAAAAAAAGTTCAGAGTGCCTGATCGAAGCATCGCGTGACCAAAATGCTGGCTTAACGTATCACCGTTCCTATTCAACGTGGTAATGCTGCCAGCTTGTTGGGCACTCATTGGTAGTTGACTTTTGGACTAGCTTTAGTTATTTGTCTAAAACTTATCCAAATTGCTTACTTCTTGTGATAGTTAGTTATTGTAATAATTAATGTTAATGTGATGTAATTGTTAATGTTAATGACATCCTCATTTGAAGCATTTGTTACAGAATGTTCACTAAAAAAACTAGAATCAGCTATGGAGAAAGCATCAGCTACCTGCCTAAAAACCTATTTTTGCCGTAGCCGTTATCAACATGGGCATCATCTTCATCTTTCAAGGTATGTATATGTCATTTTGATATGTAAGTTTGATGGAATATTTGTATTCCACGTACATTCATATTTTTTAGCCGGCGCCACTCACTACGTCTGTATTACCCAATTCAGTCTCACAAAAGCTAAATTTAACTTTAAATTAAGCATAACAAATTAATGTAGTTTTTAAATGCAGCAGGCGACTCCCTAATGCATTTGGAATGAAGTGATGAATGAGCATCCATTCATAAAACTTCTGTTCATTTTAACCACGTTGTTGATAAACAGTAGGTGGTGAGTGTAATAGAGTATTGTCTTTACTGCCGTGGGCGGAGTGACTACCAAAGTCGATTTTCTATGTGGTGACCATGAAGTAGGCTTAAGAATTTAGACGTTATAGACCAATAGTGGTAAAGAAATTACAGGATTTCTCTCTTAATAATGTATTCTGGACACAGTATTATAGAAAGAAAATAAGAAGAAAGAAAGAATCATAATGTTATTTTATGACACGAACAACAAAGAATACGAGTACAAATTTAGGTAAATGTTTATTTTAAAATTTAGGTAACCGTAAACAGGTGGTTACGGTTACTTAAATTTTAAAATACAAGTAGAATTAAAATAAATAAAGTATTAAAAATACATTTACGCATAAACATTTTAAGTAGGGCATTTTTAAAAATACATATTTATGACACTTTCGAAATTTTACTTAAACTGTAGATTATCTAAAGTTTGTTAACTTTATTAACTTTATTATTAAATTGTCATACTGCTCGCAGCAGACGCGTCAGCCTCGAAATCGGTATTGATATTTAAATCGTAATCATGATTGCGATTTGTGAAATTAAAATTGTAATAATATTGATAACGCTTTCATTTGTTTCTGGTCTTACGAAATCATAACGTGTGATCACATTGTTATACCTACATTTACGGAGTCGATTGTATTTGACGTATCTGTTTACCTGTAGTCTTTTGTTTTATTAATGTGTTTGGTGATAGGGATAAATTGTTTGGTTGCGCTGTTATGGATGAGTGTTTGTGAATTGTTCATCTGATAGGTGTGATTGGTATGAAACTTAATAATTGATTTGTGTTCTTTTTGTTTACTGTTCACAAACTAAAACAATATGTCTCCTAGATTTATTTTATATGTATAAATGTATTTTCAGATTTCTGATTCCTCCGATTTAACTGTACTTATTGATGTACAGACATCTGGAAGTTTCAGAAAAATATAAAAAAGCTATGCGATACACTACTTTTTGAAGTTATCAAAGTCAATATCTTTAGATTATTCCTTTATAAGTAATCAAATATCATGCATCATTTACTTCGTTCTTGTTTGCTAGAAATTACTTAGATTCGAAGCGATTCTAAGTTTACGCATGTCCCCTCATCCAATAACCAACTCGGGTTCTTACCACAATGCAATTCAGCGGTACGTCATACATTTATTATTTACCTCCACCATATCCGGTGCAAGATTAAACGCCGACTTGTGGAGATTAAATCCTGGATTTTATTCCCATATTGCCGTTTCCACGGTTGAGGAAAACTCGAGTATTCATTGCGGGTAGCCAGACCGAGGGTTGGAATCGGTAAGTTACAGTTTTCGGCCAGTTAAATTTTGATATCATTGGAGCGTAATGAGTGTACGCTTGGTGAAACTGAACTCCGTGCATGTTAGATTTGAAACTGGCTTGGCTGTGCGGGTTCTTTTGAATCTAGTACAAAATGCTGGTAAAGATATAAACATTACATTAACGCTTTTATACCCTCCTTGCCAAATGCCCTGTTCCCCGAAAACTATAATCTTGCGGTTTTCAAGGCACGAGTGAACCGGTTTCTTCAGGGTAAGCGCGTTCCAACTTAGATCACAATATCGCTTACCATCAGGTGAATTCTGATCAAGTGCAAACCCATCAAAGTATATAAAAAAACTCTAAGTTCTCTATATAGGATTTTTATCCTGTATCAGGGATGCCAAAGATCATAACACACACATACACATTCGATAAATTTTAATTCTCTATTAAAAAAACCGGGACCTCAGGCCTTGCAGTCTTCTCTTTCACTAGGGCAATGAGACAGTCTCATTACACAAATAATGTTGATAATGATAATGAAGATTGTCTGCTATTATATACTCAACGGGTTTATAAACAGGTAGTCCATTACCAGAAAAAAGCAAAAGACATTTATTAAACTACAAAGAGTAATAATGTTACAACCATTTTAATTACCCGAAAAGCCAAAGCGGACGAAAATAGTAACGTATATATTTATTCATAAAACAAAATAGCTAAACACATAATAATTTATTTATAACCAACTGGTTAAGTTTTAGTTGAGTATTTTATATCATCTATATAATATAAAATTATTAATATAAAACACTCAACTAAAACTTAACCGACAAAAGTCCATGGGTAAATAGTATAACTATATTCGAATTCATATTAAATCCGTATAAACGGTTTATCTTTACAAGTAAGGCCAACAAATTAAAACACCTCTTCGCGCAAAATACGCCGACACATAATTTGTTCCTGCACTGAAAATTAGTCCCAGATGAATTTAGCAGCTAGCAAAAACAGCTGTATTTCAACAGCCCTGCATCCACCAAGATTTATACTGAGTTAGCGGTTATTTATAAACTGGAGCCTTATTTTTATTCCCTTGTGATATTTTAATGAAGCAACTTAATTGCCGATCCCTGTACCCTCTGTTTTTTTGTTTAAAGTATATGCTATAACCCTCTGTTTTTTTCTTTTAAGTATATGCTACCTATTGTTTTAACGTTTAACATTAATATTTAAGTAAATTATATCTTACAAAGTTGGACTCAAAATCAATGGCATGCTATAATATGTAAGATTGATGATACTAATATTGAGAGCTCTGAAAATTATAATGAACATTCATGACACATTCTCTTTCTCTTTTGTAGTAGTACCTTTATCAAGCTTTTAGAACAAGCTTTTATAAAGTTTTCGTTCCGTTTTTGTTTCTTTGCGTAAACAGTGTTCCCATTACTAAAATGTTTGGCATAACCAATAAGTTTGACTTATATCATTTATCTATCTACGGTCAGATTGGATTAGACTTGTTCTACTGATGCGCTAATTGTTTTTGCTACATACAGAAACCCTTACTAAAAAATGTTCAAATATCGAGCTTTCATATATGATCTAAATAATGAACAACAATAAGTAATAAAAAATCTAAGTCTAATCTACCACACCTGATCTACCAAACAAGGTAGATTATCTGATTTCGTTCCAAAAAGCGTAGGACTGAACCGGTTGGAACCGCCTTGAGGTCCATCCCTTTGTTTGTTTAGAGGTAATTGAGGCCAGTGTATAATCGGACCTCACACGGATGGCATGCAAATGTAGGCTAATAGAGTCCAAGTGGCTTTACGCTAATGGGATTGTAGGACAATGCGGATCGCTGCGAGCTTTTGGGACAATTTGCGCTGATTTTTTGGTGGCAGATTTTTTATTGTACTTCGCTTCGCTTCGTACTTTAATTCTGTGTAAAACAGATATTTATGTAAGGTATATTTTAACTGATTTTAGTCACGTGGTATGGTGTATTATAATACTGTGTTGCGTTGCGCTGATTTTATATGTTGCTTCTTTACTTCTAAGCCCAAAAATAAAATAAATAAACTTTCTATCCTTAATAAAAGAGAACCACCAATCCAAGCGAATATAAATAAAGTTATTTTATGAAAATATAAAATAGGTCTCTTATTATCTTATTATTGCTGACGTATCTTATTACAGTATCAATACTAATAATATTAAACTTTTTTGTTGTGTATATTATTATTTTGTATAACCTATTGTAACCTTCGTTTACCTGCAATAATGTTACAAATTTCTGTATGAATGTTATTTATTTCTTATTCCTTCAAGAAAACACTTCGGCACTATTAAATAAATAAGCTAAACTAAAATCCACTCAGATCATTGCACTTACATCTGAGGCGCGTCAGTTCCTCTAAGTTTAAACCGCTTAAATATTTGATGAAGGTAACAAGATCAAATGAAATAGCTACCAGCGTAGTACACCAAGGAGTTTCATACCTATTACCTCTAAGAATACCATCAGTTGCGAGAGAAATCTAGGACTAGGTTGCAAGAATCTGACCTAACTTTTGGATTCTTCGTGTCGTATCTATGTAATTCAATCATTTTTTTTTTATTTTACTAAATAAGAAAAAAAATATTTATTGTATCTTCACATATCAAAGTTATCTTAGTAAAATTAAGTGAATGATTTTGTACATTAAAAATAACTTAAAAATTAAAATTAATTGAAGAAGGGAAGAATAATATTCAATAAACTTCAATTTTCGATCAACTTGTATGAGCTCTGGTGTAGAGAGATTTTCAGGTGGGTGAGTGAGTCTGGTGTGAGTTGTTTCTGATAAAGATTGTTCGTAGGTATCAATATCGACCGTTGACTTTCGGTGATAGCGTTGATCACCTTAATTACCCGTAGTTGAGCTACAAACTCTCTAATAAAAACTCATTTAAATGTTGTAAATTTTGTGCTTGACCTAGGAAAGATAATTCCTTTATTTATTTTTATTTTGTTTTCATTTTATTTGTCTTTTTGTTTCAATATGATCATAAAAAAGCGATCCAATTTGCCTTTTCATGAACTTAACTATTCACTTGATTTAATCTTCGAAAAAGTATACGCGTTCTTTATTAGGTTGTTTTATTTCTTTTAGGACGTCAATAAGATCTGAGTAGAGTTTCTAGATAACAAATGCCAATAATCCTAGTCAAAGTAACTAATCAATTATGAAAGTCACTTTTCGTATTGATTTTCGCAATGGTTTTTGTGCGTACATTGGTAGATATTCGATAGGCCTTACTCGACAAACCTTTCGTAGGTCAAATTAAATCACGGACCTTATCTCGGAAAGGGAGAGCGTATGGCAACCCTAATTTGGGTTTAACAAGGGTACTTGGAATATGTTATTACACGATCAATGGATTAGGTATCAGTGATCTTATATCCTCTAACAAGTCAAGGAATTTTAGGGTTGCCTATGGGTAGTAATGTTTAATGAGGGTATCAAAATTATACGTAGTAAGTGTCTATAAATATACGTGTAAGAGGCAACGGAAGTGCTGGCCGTATGAGTGAATCTCGTTCAATTGAGATTAGCTGTTGTGATAAAATTTAAAGCAATTTCACAAATTTAACTTCTATTAGTTTGAAATATGTAAATGTGGTTATTCATATATCACAGTTTCTTATTATACACGGTACATTTAAATAGAATAAATTAAATAAATTGATATCCCGGCACTTCATTTTTCTGGCAGCCATCTTGATTTTGTGATTTAAATTAGTGGATTTAATGGTTAAGCCCTTTTGTTTCATACCTATTTCAAATTGTGATAAAATAAGTAGTTCGCCATTTTGTGGCGGCAGCCATCTTGGTTCCATTTTCATCAAATATAGCTAAGAACACATATCCCCGACTAAAATGCATATCAAAACAAAACAAAAACGCATGACACATCAAACTTGTATCAACCCGTCGATTTTGCGTTGGAGGTTTAAATAGAAGCTTAGTTACTATACGCTCGTTTTAACTTTCAAGAACCTCCCGTAACGTAGCAACGCCTATGACTTCCTATAAGCTGAAAGCTTCTCAGCAAAACAACTCTTAATTGCCTTAACTCCAACTCAAAAACTGCCAACCTAATTTGAAGCATAATTTCGCTTTGCCTTAGTGACCCTCCAAACTAGTTAGTAGTTACTTCATTAGCATCTATTTCATGATTCACTGAGAAACTCTTCAGGTGCTACATAGATTGTTAGTCTGAGAAACTTGTGACGTATTCAACCAAACAGTTGCTAAGCTTTTGATAATTTATTGAAAATACTCATAAGATGTATTTTTTTGTTTTGGTTGTCGCGCCTTCCGCAATTTGTAATGCTCGCGCGTGATTGGCGGAGAAGCAGGGTTTGTGTTGTTAGTTAGTCACTAAATGCGAACGCTTGTATTATTAAGTGGGACAAACTTAATAATATATTTATAGTAATTTGGACCAAGTTTCTTTTTTAGTTAAATGTACCATTTAGGAGACCATCACAACAAGTATATATTTTTTTATTTTCGCATAGAAAACGGTCACACTTACTTATTACATTTCTACCCGAAAATATTAAGATGCCTTACGTGAACAGTTTACAACAAGTATATTGTCGACAAACATTTAAAACTTATGAAAAATAAAGTTTATCTACAATATGTCTTATGATTATTTATATAACATATTTTTCTTCAATAAAGAAAGTAAAATTTCTCACATAAGCTGCTGTAAATTATGTATTTACCATACTGTTTTTATGGTCAAGCTACTGTAGAAGCGCTTCGTTAAAAACTGTTTACAGTGTTTTGCTAATTGAGTTCAAATTCTGTGGAAAATAACTGCATAGTGGCGCTAAAATACAAGGTAAGTCACTAGAGAATAACTCGGATACGAATTCTCACCAACAATTACTACCGGTTACATAAACTCAATAAACAAACGCAAAATAATAAACTGACCAATTCCAAGTATGAAAAAGTTGCGCTTCCAGAACTATTTACTTAGAAAATGCACAGAAAAATGTTATTATTTCTGACTTTTCATCTTCGGGAAGTGGATTCAATAAAAACCGGCAAAGTTAAGCTTAAAACAATAAACCAAGCTCAAAGTAAAAACAATATCCTTACTGCATTTCTTGAAGCAAATGGATCGCCCGAAGCGCACCGCTATTCCTCCGCTATCCAATATTAATATCTCGCCGATTCAAAAAGTTTAAACTGAAAGCTAGCTCGCTATCAATATTCATAAGCTCAAGATGGTGTTTCGGGAGGCGGCAATAAACAAAGCCAGCCTCGAAGTGAAGTGAAGCAAAGTAACCGATCTCTGAGCTCTCTTCCTTATAGCTACCAAGCTGGCTCGTAAATTTCAGTTTGCAACTTGCACTGCGTAACATTCGATCAATAAGTGTTGCATGGCTTCTATATTTGCAAGCTAATACTCCATATCGAAACTTGCGAGCGTTCCAAGCCAATATTATTCACGTCACTTGTAGCTAACGTGAGATCAGAACGTCTTAACCGCCGTCTTTTGTTTCGCTTAATTAAATGCTTTCTTTGGTAAGCGTAAGGCAGATTGTGAAGAGACGGGATGATAAATGTATTAAAGTCGGGCTTTCAATTTTGTTGAGCCGCGTCAGTATGATCAGGCCACGTGTCTAAGGTTACATGAAGTAAATCAGATTAAAGTTTACGGGCAATATTGAATCTAGTCGAAATCCGTCAGTGTTTAAAGTTTCTTAGAAATTCAAGCTTGAGCTCCCAATAAACATAAATTCTCTTACATTAATAAATCTCTTGCTTGCATTGTTAAGTCATTAAAAATGTATCAAAACCTCACGTGATGTATTAGCGCGGGTGGTCACCAATTTGATTCGTTACGCTCGTAGGTGGGCTTGCTGCTCTCACAAAATGATCTTTAATTCCCTTGTTAGGGAAGAGATAAACCTCGTTGACGTACTTATCTATACACATAAATAAGAGCATGAATAAATGGCCTCAAGTTTTATTTATAGTTACTTAGGTAAAAATTCTTAAATTTTAGATTCAATTAAATAATGGAATTAATTTTTCGGAAATAATTCGTCTTGGAAAACTTGTGGTAGCTAGCCAGACGAGCAATAGAAAATGTTGCCGCAATACTATGCTTCTCTTACGATATTTTCCTTCACCGAAAGTCGTGCTCATTGGCGGAGATTGAACCTTGCGGGACATAAGGTAACGCACAATCGAAAAAAGCTATCATCTCTTGCATTACAAATACATACCACTAACAACTACCAAACTGTACATGAACTTTGATGTTGCTTATGAATTTTTAGCAAGATATTTATAGTAATTCCAAATACGAATCAAAATTTAATAGGAGACCGTAGCATTAGCAGCCTACTATACGTTCCCACTGCTGGGACTCGGGGCCTTCCCTCATGAGGAGAGGGATATAGGCCACTAATCCACCACACTGGCCAAGCGCGGGTTGGCGGATGACACACGTTCTCGGATATTGTAGTCCTCAAACATGCCGGTTTCCTCACGATGTTTTCCTTCACCGTAAAGCGAGTGCAAATCCACACATAACTTGAAAAACAAGTCATTGGTGTACGGCTGGGATCGAACCAGAGGCCGTTTGATGGAAAAACAGACTTTTTACCACCGACCCAGACTGGCTTTTAGGAGACCTATATATACTTAAGATATAAGATATAGATATATAGACTTTATAGCTTAACAATATTTGAATTCCCATCAAAGCTATAAATCAAACTGATAACTTCAATATCCCGTTTTCTAAATCCATCCATTTTGAACCAACATTTGTGCAGGCGCCAGGTTCCCATAATTCTCTCTTGTTCTCGTTTGTTTTTCCAGGGCTCATTGGACCAAATTGAGGTGATCCAGACGTTTCTACGGAACAATTCACACGTAGGACAAAGCAAACACTGCGTACCTTGGAGCTGTTCGAACAAGACTGAATATGCGAATGAGTATGTGAAGCTAATTGTTAGATAATACAGAATGCATGTCTGGAGTAGACAAAGTCACCATTGTCTAAATAGCATAAGCAGCGAAGCAGCGCACTTTACGCTCTTACTGCTCGGACTCGGGGCTTTCTCTAACGAGAGAGAAAGAGAGAGAGATATATAAGCCATAATCCACCACGCTGGACAAGTGCGGCTTGGCGGTGACACACGTCTTCAGATATTGTGGTCCTCAAACAAAAAATGACGGTTTTTCACGATGCTAAACTTCAAGCGAGTGCAAATCCACACATAACTTGAAAAACAAGTCATCAGTCTGGAATCGAATCAATGTCCGTCTGATTGAAAAGCAGACGTTTACTCACCGAGCCACATTCGCTTTTTGTCTAGAAAAATCCATGGAATAATTAAACTGAATACGCGCCGTGTTACCATGCAGTGTCAATTTAGTGTAAAAAGTAGCTTCTTAGCTAAACTCTTTTATAATTCAAAACGGTTCAATATTTTGATCTTACGAGAGATACAAACGTGTGTATCAGACTTATCGCACCTTTTAATATTAGTAGTAGGATATTCATACATATTATATTTATTGAAAAATATCAATGATTATTACGAGCACACAAAGTTTTCCAAAGAAATAAATAGATACTATTCTATAAATTGATAGGTCTAATTTTTACATTCTCTGAGACCAAAGTAAAGTCCGTTCCCATTGAAATAACATTCGTCCTGACCACTCATATCGGATTTCTTATTGTTCTCAATTCCTTTCCATTAACGCGTAGGGGATGCTTTTGCGATGTTATTTTTTGGCATTTCAGCGGCTGAGTATTGTTGGAATATCTATGTCACTTATTGTGTGCTTTGTCTTAGATTTTTAGGTTCAATAGACGGATGTGAAACAGTTTAGCTTACTATATGCTTGTTTCAATTGGTAACTGAAATTCGAAAATATATACTCTATAATTTATTATTTATAGCGATGATCGCTCAGCCGGGCGTGCGGCAGGCGTAAGCTTGCTGGCTTGCCTGGTAGTGAGTTCGATTCCAGCTAATGAGCTCGAGCTTTCGTTAAAAGAAAACGTAGTGAGAAATTCGTAGCACGGTGGTAGAGTATTTTTTACTTTCTTGGATTCGGTTGCCTGGAAGAGATCGCTTTTAGCGATAAGGTTGCCAGCTAAGGCACTAGCTTTTAAGTATTTTAAGTTTTTTTTTTTGGGAGTGTTCTAATAAAGGGTTCATCCATCTAATTTGTACTGCTCGCTTGGCTACCAACCTTTTGAATTTGAATCTTCAAAAAATCTCTCGCCTTGCACTTAATGGCAGCATCCTTGAGTCTTCATTATAAGATTTCATCTGAAGCCAAAGTGTCGCCAAGTCATTTGAATAACTGCTCGTCAATTGCCAAACTGTATATGTATAAAATATCATTAAACCATTGAATAATATTTTAGGTACGTTACATAAAAATATAGCCGTTTTATATTGGGTGTGCCATAACAAACTAAAATCGACATTTAAAAAGTTTTAGTCTATAACGTGTTTTAAAAAGTTTATTCAAATATATTTCAGATGAGTAAGTTGTACATTTTACGTGTAAAATTGTATGTAAGTATTACTTTCAGTCTGCAAACTTTTCAGTGCCAGCGTTTTTGATACTTTCAATGGAAATGTAACTTTTGAAATATTTTGACATGAAATTCGTTGCCCTTTTGAATGGGCAACGCTGGGCTCGGAGCGTTTGGTATATTCTGTGCTATTTACAAAATAAAGCAAAGCTTCGTTCGACGTGAACTGGAATATTGAACCTTTCTGTTTATTGAACTTTAAAAATAAGAAAACTTGTACATCACAATTTATTTTTATAAATCTATAATTATTATAGCATGCATACACAGGTCACTATACACCACCACGTTCCCACTGCAGGGACTCGGGGCCTTTTCTCATGTGGAGAGAGATGTAGGCCATAATCCATCACAATGGCCAATGTCAGGATGGCGGATGACATACATTTTTACTAATTGTGATCATTAAAACATGTCGGTTTTCTCACGATGTTTTCTTTCACCGTTAAGCGAGTGCAAATTGTAGGTTAATGCCAATATTATTAGTTCGTCTCTTTGTACTTGAGGGTGATTCATAAATAAACCAGTCATGATTCTAATCCCGTGTTTGCATTTCACTCCCGTAAAATAAAATAGTTTTACACAAATCCACAAATAACTTGAAAAACATCGTTGGTGTAGGGCCGGGATCGAACCAGGGCCCGTTAGATTAAAAAGCAGAAATTTCTCTACCGAGCCACACTCACCTTCAAAATACAATCTTCTCTTCTTATTCAAAATACAATATCTATAATTAAATCTATTTATTATTATATTGGTTATTAGCACAATATGTCAGTAAGTTTCCAAACTTAATAGAGATAGCTAAAACATTTAATACAGACTAGAAGTTGCAAACTTTTTTTTCTTCTAAACCTATTTATGAGTGTGTTAATTAACTCTTTGGTCTAGACGTGTACGTCAAAGACAACGGTGCCGTTTCTACTTCATTTACTAGCTTTCTTAGCTCTTATTTGACTCAAACTTTAACTTTTATAACCGTTTTCGCTCTGCTCAAGTTAGTAAACAACATTAGGTACAGGTTACTTGTCGCTAATCTTATCTACAAGTCGTATACTTCAATAATGTCATTCCGAAAACGAGCTTTCGGTATCGATTATGAACTTCCTGTAAACTTGTGTTCACACTAAACGTGTATCGAGAAATAATTGTGAATAAAAGTACTGACTAAATAGAATATCTAAACGAAAACCACAAAATAACATTATTTTACACTTTACAGTAGGCATTTTCAAAGTTTGAAATATTAACATTTCCCTGTCTATATATATTTGAAACTGACTTATTTGTTTAGAAACATTTGGATATGTATGAGCATCTTAAATCTGAACGGCACAATGATAAAATTGTTCCCACAAGACAATAAAATTAGTATATTAGGTATGGGACCAGACATTTACAATAACTTGCCAAAAACAATAAGAAAATATAAAAATGTGAAGATATTTCGTAAAAGCTTAATGATTTTTTGACATCCAAGTGCAATTATAATTTGAAATTATTTATTACCAATAAAATTGAAAATTTATAGAAGTTTGTTTATGTTTGTAATATCGTGACATTTAATTCGCTGAATATTTATGTTATATTTTATTTTCAATTTTATTTGACATGTAAATTAATAAAGTAATAATAATAATATAATTAATTTAATATTATTTTATGTTCGTAATGGACGAAACTGCTGACTAAATTTACCTTATTGTAACACCATTATATGTACAGTTAAACAATAAATGTATCTGAATCATTCGACTAGCAAACAGGGCGCGTAACCACTAGCAAACTTTCTGTTAATCTGAAATTACTAGCTTTTAAGGAACAATGAGCACGGCGATGTTTTACAGCTTGGGGGTGGTAGCTGAACGAGCACTGTTCAATTGGCTAAGAATAAAAAAAATCATAATCACTAGCAAGACTATTTATTATGTGTTTTTACTGATTTTTGTTTTTAGTGTAATCGGGCTAGGTATGTAAATAACGCCTAAGCATTCCGTAGAAAATGAAGGGGTCTAATGAAATCAGTCATTACTTAGAGTGCCACTAAAACTATCATGTATGGAGTGTGGATAAGAATATATCCTACCATAGGGTTGGTACTTTGCACATAGTTTCTACTACGTATTTTTTTTTACTAATTGCTTATTATTCACTATTGACATAATAAAAGTCGAATTTTGTTTGCCTTTAGGGTTACCACATAAAGTAATTTCAGTAAGTTTTCAATCATTTCAGTTCTACTCCAGTACAAATGCAATGAAATCGAAAAGTGACACTATGATTGATATTATTGGTTTTGTGATATCCTCTTAATTAGTTGATCTTTTATTTAAGATATGCTCGACTAAAGAGTTTTAGGCATATTCATAGTTATAAATATTTCTGAAACTAGTTCAAAACTATTTGATGTTTTCATCGAATCAATGAACATAAAATTACTAAAACATTGTTGTATCAAAAATAAAGTAATAACATAACTTCAATCTTAAAATACGTAAGCAAAAACCACAAGATTTACTCTTGAATTATGATATTGTTCATCGTATTTTGTTCTCTTTATGATATTATAACGTTCTTATTTGAAATCTTCTCAGTCATTGTTTGTTAAACCTTGATATCAGTTCAAATAAAGCTTTCAATTTATAGAAATAGCAATTTATTTTATAAAAATATCGCACCAAAGCCGTAAGTGTAGAAACCATCATAATGTAACTCAATACTACATTTTTTTTTCACTTGTCTTTTCATTTGTTATTTATCTTGATATACGAGTATGTGGTATTTACAACGGTTCTGGTAGTCATATGTCTTAAGTGAATTTTAAGAATTCCTGTTATTTGTATCATCAGAATAAATACATAAGTTCAAATTCGAAAATAATATAAATAATAATGGCTGTACAGCGGCAGTAGATCTTTGCAATGTTTAGGTCCATTAATTTTCCATTCTTACTTTTTTTTTATAATACCTTGGGTAGGTATTATAAAAAAAACTACGTACTTTTATTTAGCGCGTATTTTAGTCTTAAAGAAACTGGACTTCGCAAGTTGGAGTATACAATAAGACTTATGAAAATGTGAGGGGAATAATGCGGATAATAAAATAACGGTCAAAATAAAGGGCCAACTTACTGTAATAACACCAATTGTACCTATTTTGCAAGAAATATATAATTTGAATTTGAATGCGAGGGAATCCAAGCGACAAAACCTGATTACAAACTTTATCCAAAACTGCGTATCAATAACTAAGTTGTAGAGCTTCGTATGTACGAGTATTATGAAATATAGATAGACACTTTCTTATTATTCCGAGGCTTCGACGTATCGTATTCAATTTACAGCTGAATTTAGATTTACCTTAAATATTCAGAGATACGTCTTACACTCAAGGTTAGTCGAAGTAACCAAACATCAAGGTTACCCGGTTTTCAGGTCCTGGAAACTACGTAGGATATAATGTAAAGCAGATGTATTACATAATTCTGTCATATTCTAAATTAGATATAATATAAAATAAATGAAAATAAGTCAGGTTTTCCTTCAAGACGATATAACTCCAGAACACATGAATCGATTTCCACGGTTTTGCATTTGTTGGGAAGGTCTCGGGCTCCGTGAGGTTTGTAGCAAACAAATTTCTGGGAAAATTCGATTCGCAACATCGAGCTATACGCGGGCGGAGTCGCGAGCAACAGCTAGTAAAATAAATGAAATAAATATTAGGACACATTTCACACACGGCTGGTTAGCCCCACACTAAACCACGTCTAATTTGTTTTATGTTAAAGGATATACGACACTGAGGTATACGACATACACATACATAACTACTTTATATCGATACACCCAGACTGACAGCCAACAAAATTAGTTCTTCACAGATATGTTGGCCGTGCCGGGAATAGAACCCAGGGCGTTCCGACTGGCATTCTGGCGTGACCATACCTTACCATAGTATTTATATCTAGTACTAAGTCTAGTTCCTACTTATTAATATTGTAAATTCTTTGCTGAAATATTTAGTACTAAGTCTAGTTCCTACTTATATTGTAAATTCTTTGCTTAAATAAAGTTATTTTTATGTTTTTTTTATGTTTATGTTATTTAAAACAAACATAAGAGTTAAGATTCTTTATTAAACTAAATTACTTGTGAGACAGACAGCCCTATACGATTAGAATGATAAGCGACTGGGTAACGAGGCAGTGACTAATTCTATTGTTATTTAAACGAACTGTCACCAGATAAAGGAAGTCCAAACAGTAAATACGGTTGATAACTAACTATCCGGGATGTTGCTCACATAGCCCGATAATTTTAATTTATAATTATTATTATGAACTAATACGCTAAAACACAGGCGATGATAACAAACATATTTAATTAATACCTACTTGACCCTGCAAACATTGTTTTTTTTTTTGTTTTGTCTTATTCAGTTGTTTCAAGAAAACTGACATAACAGTCGTTGTAGACATGTAGTCAATTCGTTGACTGACAGTTATGTAAAATGCCATAATATTACATTATTTGTATGTAAAAATGTAATAGCATCATAATTAGGATCATTAACATCATTATTATTCATGTTATTTTTATTTGGTTAATCAAAATAAAAAAAATTATAGATATAATAAAAAAAAAACAATATAAAAAAAGCTTACAAATAGTAGATTCAATCTAAGTCAGTGTCCACGGATAAGGTGCCTAAAATGCTGGCGGCATTACCTCGCTGGATCGCCAAGCTAATACGTTTGCCGAGGTAAGCGCCAGCTCTTGACCCATTTGCAATTTTTTTATTTATTTAGGAAGGATAATTTACACAGTATCTTCAAAAAATATAGCCGATGTATTATTCTGGTATATGTACTCGTATAAGCTACATATTACGAAATTTAACTAAATCTGTTTGGTAGTTTTTTCGTGAAAAAGAAATAAGCATCTTTACATGAATACAGATTTTCGTATTTGTAATATTAGTAGAATAAAAATAAAGTAATAAAGTTGACAAACAGTGAATATTTACGAAAGATACTATATACAATGCTGAACTTCCTCGAAGTTCTCATTACTATCACACGAAAGATATAAAATCTTGTTTAATAAATCAAGTGCCAAAATTATAATTAGTTAGTCATTTCCTGCGGGTATTGATGATATCCATCTTGCGTTGAATCAGTACAGCTCAATGCACTTGATATATCGATGAGATTATCCATTGCCGACTCCTTAAGGCTAGGTGTAGATGATCGGCTGCGTAAATATTATCTGTAGGATGAAAAAAAAAACATTTTTATCAAAATAACAGGTGAAGAAATAAAAAGAAGATTACAAGTTGAAGGACAAAATAACTGAAAAGAATTTAGGATTCCGTAGTCATACAAAGATCTTTTTTAGTTTTTTTTTGTCTGTCCGTCTGTGATACGAACTTTTCAAATGATTATAACGTTAAGGCATTGTGTTTATAGATTTTATTTCTGGCACCAAAAATACTAAAATTTACAATTAAGTAGGTGACGTCCTATACATGTGAAATTGGAATGTAAATGAACTTTGATATTTTATCCACAAATTGGCCTTTATTAAAATGAAAACAAAATATCAAACACAATTTCTTTGTCAACATCACTGCCAAAAGCGTTTAGATGACCAATTATTATTTTTTAGACAAATTATTATTTTCGATCATTGTTTTTTTTTAGGTCACACATACAAAGACAATGGGTCTTTGTACTTAGAATTCCGTGATGGCCTTAGCAGAGTTATAGACAATGCGTCATGTAATATGAACTGTCGTGTGTATCTGGCCTAAACCACAGCTCACCGAGTGTTTATTCAGTTGCAGACCATCGCGAGAGTACCAGCGATTTACTGGAAATTAAGAGGACGGGCTTGGGGATGCTACAATAACATTCAGCCGCCAAAAATACAACGACTCTACCCACACTATATGAAAGGTAACAGTAAGACAACTTGTTTTATATTACAGAATTTAATTGTTAAGGTAATATTAATTCATTATTTATGATGAGGTGAAGTAATGTAATATAAAAGTAATATTGAAATGATGCATACTATTATGAATAAAAAAAATAAATACATTTGGTAACATGCTTTTTTATTTCTTTATTTATCAAAAGGGATTCTGTCACACAGTGACAACGCCATCCCCATAGAACTATTTAATAAGTGCAAAACACAAAAAATATTAGGATGAACTTATACAGTTTCAACAGCACTTTGGCCTCAGCTGACATCGGGTAGGTCAAAATGCTGTTGCACAAACATAGGACAAATTGTCCATAAAACTTTGTGCAATTCTCAGCGCTTCGTTCCGGGCACATTCCATCAAGACGTGAAACACATCTTCGTCTTGGTTACATGCTTAGAACCTCTGCATTATATAAGTTTTAAGTTACGACATAAGTTTATTCTACTCAGATATCTACTGGACACCAACATAAGCTGTAGCAAGTGATGGCTTTTTACCAAGTATCCCTAGAATCTTCTTTCTAGGGATGTCTGATAATATTCTTAATACATTTTGAATCATTGACACCACTTTTTTCCAATCTGTGATTATGTTAATTTCGCTAGTAAAATGTATGCTTAGTAATTAATTCGCTTAACTTAATCGCTTTAAGTGATAAGGCCGCCACTTGTAACACTACTTATAAGTTGATTCATTATTTTTCTCTTTTTTTTGTATTTCCTTTTGTGTTGCAATAAGTATATCTATCTATCTATCTAATTCGTTGCGTATTTTTTTAAGTCAATTATGTGTAATTAAATTTAAAAATAATAATTTCAGTTTGTATGTACACTTTTTAGTGTTTTTTAATTTCCACATTCAGTTTTCCTAAAAGAAATAGAGAGTTGAGTTACTGTAAATAGGTTGCTATTGGAGTGACGTGAATAAAAATATACGGGTACGTACAAAATACTGTCTAGTAGACGCGTGAGAGAAATTTTGAAGGATAGAAAACATGAATGTTGTTTTTTGTAATAGATTATGTTCTTAGTTTGATAGTTTTATTACTTGTTTTATTTGAAAACTTATTGCGTTTATGATTTATTGTTTTAGTTGTGTAAAAAAGGGAGGTTTAAAATTGATAAATGATGTTAATGAACAACCATTTTTCTGCGCAACTTATTATTTGATTTTGGATGAATTTATACGGTTGAATTTGCTTGTTAAATTACTGCAATGCATTTCAAAGGCTCTTTAAGCAAAATTTTCTTTTATTGTAATGATCCATCATAGAAAGTTTTTGCATTTAAAGCATATTCTGAAAGATATCTTCTCATTACACACATAAAGGAGCTCGAGTTAATTTGACGGCAACTTCTTATATTTCATCAAAGTAACGAGTTTCATGCCCTTTAATTTGAGAAAGGTCGTTTGTGACCATAAAACTCCCAAAAGTATAAGATTTGTATGATAATTTTCGCTGACCATGGTCTGGGCGGAGGGCAAACGTCATGACTTCATTAAAATAAAATTGCTAATGACACCATCTCCATATTTTTGCATAGATATGTCAGTTCTTTCGCATTTCGCTTTGGGAGTAAAAAGTAATTATACTCGTAATGTTCTTAGAGTTGAGTTGTGTTTCCGGATGGAGTATTAGCCGAATACACGTAAAAGTTTACTGAAAAACATGAAAGTTTTTAAATAAATTTAGCTCGGACTGGTTTGCCGGAGACGCGAGTTCGAATCCCGTTGGTAGTAATATTTTTTTTATCTATTGCTTTTTTTTCTCTTAAATTATCAAAGTTCTAAAATACGAGATAGTTTTCTTAATAAATAAATTTTTACGATATAAGTAACTTACAGACACATAATTATTCAAAATACGCGCAAAAAACAATACATAACCGTACCCTAAAAAAACATAGGTCAGGTTTTTTCTTGTACCACGTAGTTCTAAAATAATAAAATATAAAATAAGACAACACATCTAAGGAGTTTATCAAGTTTTACTCGTAAACTTTGTGTGATCAACTTTGTTCAATTTTAACTAACATATTGTGTAGTGTCTAAAGCACAAAAGAATTTTGTATAACAATGAAATTACTTAAAAGTTATTCGGCTAAAACAGTTTTCGATATTTCAACTACAAAGTTTACATCTTATGATTATGACGCTTTCACGTTTAGCTTGTAACATGGACAGATATAAAATTATTATACTTTGTTTTGTTTATATCGGGCATTTTTGTTATTTTGCAGTCGAATGTTGACAAAAAACTGTTGAATATTCATTTGTAACATGAATTGGTAAAATATTTGTTTTTCTGTCTGTCTTTTCACATAATATTGGGGTTGGGCCTTGTTATAAAAATGTTATAAAAACATCTGATCTTTATGCTTTAAATACAAACTGTTTTAATAAATTTATACAATTATGGCTTAAAGTTTATTAAAGATGTATGATTAAAAATATACTCAAGTAATTTACAACTTATAACCGATGAATTTTCAATAGAACAAAAATAGCTATGAACCTAATCGTGTAATATAAGTATAGTTTTAGGAATTAATTGACTTCTTTTTATTAAATTCAATCGTAAATGAAAAATCTCACACATGTTTGTATCAATTATTTTAAAAAAAAGTCTAATCCGTAGAGGCTGAGAAATTGGTGAACATATTGAATTGGAATACATACAGTCGAATATATAACCGACTTCAAAAAAGGAGGAAGAAAAGCTAAAGAACGTGCGAAACTAAATTTATCAAATTGTTTTCTCATCTTAAAATTGCCATAAAGTAACTTTGTCGCGTCGAGTTTAAATTTTGCAATATTAACTGAAGACTGCTTGGAAGTTCTAAATCGGTTCTGAATTTTCCGTATGAATAAATATTTGTTTACTTTTTGCATGCGCCCTCCTTGCTAGTGTTTATATTTCGCGTCTTAAGATCCTCGTTTAGCGTAATAAAGTTTGCCTCCTCAATGATTATGGACTTTGAAAAATAAACTCCGTAGATTCCCGAATTGCAAACACTGTCTTGTATTTTTGTTTAGTACTTTCCTCCTTCGAAGCTGAGTTATGGATATCAATGTTGTTCTTCGCCAATTTCGGGGGAAAAGTTTTCCTTTCGGCCCCTTTTATTGATACGTTAAAAAATATTTTTTCACGATGTTTCGTCGTAAAATTGACTTTGTGATTTCTGTTTTGCTTTTCATTGAATGGACGATCGTTATTTTTAATGGCTTGTTTTTGTTTTATAGTTGCAGTTTATATTTTAACATGATGAAGTTACAAAAAAATACATGGTTTGTATGCCCTCGTTTATTGTTTTTGGAACTTTAATATATTTTAGTACTTATTTTTACATAATTCATAGCTTAATAAGTTTTTATATTACTATTTTTTTTGATATTACTTAAACAGCCTTTGGGTGGCTTGAAAATTCTGGACACTAGAGCTTGACCACTAAGCTCATATGCAAAAGATGAAGAATAAAATAACGACGTATCTTACTTCGTCCATTACACATTTATGGTTAAGTAGTAAATAACTATATAGAATCACTATAAATTTGTCACCTTAATTGCTGTAATTACTTTCATATCCTGGTTACTCTTAACATTAACTATTTTCATCCCACTCATTTTTCACAGAAAGAAAAGAGAAAGAAAATTGATCTATGACAATGCTAAGCACATCCGACAAAAACTCATTACAATACCAACATAATGCGGTCATAATAACGTCGTAAAGTTCACTTACATTAAGTTAAGGCACGAACCCACTGGCAATGGGAAAAGTTTATTTTCATAGATTTTGTATAATTTTGTGACTGGTAGATTTTTTTTTTAAATTAATACTGTTCAGCCTTGGGCTTTGCCCAAAACTAAATTTAATCTGAAAATCATTAAACGAAACTCGACTCACCTTGCCGACCCGGCTTGCATCTCTACGTCCAGTTTTTTGCGACTCACTTCACACCAAGTTCAATGGCAACTAACGTCACACCAATATAGGTTGAGGTCCCTATTTGAAAAACGTTACTATTTCAAAGCAAACAAACACTTTATAAGGCGTTAAAATTAAATTAAACTATTGGACAAAATAATACGAATACGCAAACTTAGGAATGCAAACAAATACGGCAATCTACTGATACGATATTTTTAAAATTTAATTTTCGTTATATACATAATAATATGTTTACAAAATAAAAATCAAATCATTTATTTTAACTTTACGGTATCGCACCGTACTGGGCAAGCCAATTTACAATTATTGAATATTATAATTTAATTTACATACACTTGCCTAGAATATAATAGATAGTAAAATTACAAATTACAATGTCGAATTATAAATTGCTATGTCATTCTTAGTAACTATCTTATAATACTATTGTCCATATTAGTAAATATATATGTTAGAAAAAAAATATTCGTTTAATGTACGTTTTTACTTATGTTATGTGTGGAATTCGCACTCGCTCCGATGTTCACAAAATCTGAAGAAGTGTGTGATCCGCTAACCCGAATTTGACTGACATGGTGGTTTATGGCCTTTTTATCTCTCTTTATGAGATAAGGCTCCGAGTCCTAGCAGTGGGAACGTATAATGGACTGCTTATACAAATTTTGTCCTAGTGAATTGTAGTCCTTTCTACAAGGCATACATATTGATAAATATTAATAAAAGGCATTAATGTTATGAGGCCTAAGAAGTGTATATGAACAGGAGGCAAGTTGATATTTATAGTCTGCCGTGTTTTCGAACGTATAAAACGCGTTGAATGAATATCTTTATGTGAACAGAAACTCTTGCGTTGTCCGTTTAGTGGCTCATTTGATTTATGGTGCAATATTGTATGCTGTATGTTTAACCCCTGAGGCAGCCAAGAAGGGCAGTTATAAGTTTGATGTCAATGTGTGTTTGTAGTCTATTTGTGGCATCGAGACTTTTAAACGGATGAACCGATGTTGATTTTGTTTTATTTTTTGCTTGGATTATGTACTTGTTGGGAGTGTTCTTTTCGTTAAATAAAAGTACGTCCACGATGCGGAGATCTTGGACCGTATATTTCTTTTTATTTATTTTATTTACAATTTTTATTATTTTTTTAAATAAATAAAATTTTAAAATAAAATAAATAAACATTGTTAATAAATTAAATAAAAAAATAAAAATTATAATAAATTCAAAATCTTAATTTGACAGTTTATCGCTATTAAATCGTAAATAGAAAAAAAATGTCGAAAAAATTGCTTAAAGGTCATCTAAAGAACCATTTTTAGAATATTTATAATTATTTTGGTACCAATCAGACTTATAAAAATAAAAAAAATATTGGTTCAAACACTTACTTTAATTTTTTTTAACCATTTTTATTTCTAATTCATAAGTCTGAATGGTACCAAAATGGCCGCCACTTCAAAATGTCGGGGATTTTTCAAATTTTCAATTTATACTTTGTACTTTATTAGTTACATTCATCTTTGAGCAGCTTTGTTATTTCTACAACAATGTTTTAACAGACTGTGTATCGCATTGTTATTTTATTACTTGACTATTACTTATTTTAAGATACTACTACTTATGTCAGTATCTTAGACACTTATAAGTATAAGACAATGATGATAAAATTAATAATATTTTTCCTGGCTCAGAATTGTCATTCAAAACGATAGTGATAATGTTTGCTTTTGGAATTGCTTACATTTTACAATAGTTGGTAATTATTGTAGACAAAGTTGATGAAAGTCATTCTAATAATCAATTGAAAGAAAATGTTCCATTACTAAACGAATTTGTTAAATAATATTCCATATTGCGATGAGAATAATGAATTAACAGAAACATCTTAATTAGAACACAATTAACATGAAAATGTCTTTAGACATTTCAAAGTTGCAAAGTTGCAAAGTTGCGTGGGTAATTTAGGCCGGAAGCAAGATTAAAGGACAAGTAACACTAAGACAGAACACCGATACCACGGAATTAAATTTTCACGAATCAAAAACGAATTTGTAATACGATAGATCACCTTATTCCTGGAAGTTTCGAAATTGCCGTCCGATTACATAAGAAATCGGACAAGCTGATTAAAATCTTAGAGTTAGGAGATAAAGTCTAAAATTGAGGGTAGATTTGAATTAAGATGTAAGTTCGCAGTTCGTAGACCATCCGGCCGGAACATTGCTCTTTTGATATGATTAAAAGGGTGAAGACTGTTTTATGTGGCAATTAAAGACTTTCGAAGTTCGAATTTCTGTTTTTGAAGATACTTTAGTTCCGCCAAAGAAACAGAGCAGGTGGAATTACTTAAATGTCATTTCGAAATATGCTTGTCTATACTAGTCTTATAAGAATAAAATAAAAATGCTTATTACTATTAAATATGTTTTCTAAAATCTTCTTGAAACTACGTACCTTTATTGAAATATTGACTAAGGACCATATTTCACAGGACATGGGCTTAACCAGTTGCGCAACCGTTGGTATCCGTAAGCAATCAAACTTGACGACAGTGGAGGCAGACGTACGACTGCCTTATGTTTTGCAGGGTCAGTCTTCGATCCCCGCCAATGAGCTGAGATTCAGGTGAAGGAAAACATTACGAGGAAACCATAACAGGGTGGAAGAGTATTTCTAATGCTCGCTTCGTCTAGTCTGTCACCAATAATCTCTAGTACATCTTGTTGTGGCATCAGCCTTCTTGAGAGTCAGACTAGGTATGTTCCTCATATTTCCCGAGTGTTGCTGACTTAAATGGCTACGTGCCCTGCTGGTCAAATGCCTTTGTGCAGTGTCAAAAACAGCGACATAAAGTAGAGAGGATCTCTATAGAGCTGTATTAATTTTGACGGTAGCGGCGACTGTTTGCACCACCATGGTGTTTGGATGAAGAGATTCCTAAGAGAGCAGTATTGGAATTCGAAAAAAATAAACACTTTTACATATTATATACTTAATTAGCTAATGGGGAAATATGTATGAACAGTATTTCCTGACATTTCGAAACAGGACCCGATAGTACAGGTTGTTTCTATGGATATAATTATGTAAGTTGTATTATTCAAATGACACACACACTATATTATTGCTCTTAAAAAACCTGGTGTACGTGCTTGATTATTTTGTCCTACAAGACCTTTTCATCCGTATTCTGAAAACATCCCGTCAATCATTCACCCAAAAAGAAAATTCGGGTACACAATACCTACCCAATGTTTTGTCTGCTGTAGTTTTGTTTCGCGACAACCGGAAAAGGATATAGAGGGAGACAGAATAATGGCTGTCGGAAATGGTCAGACATGGTATTCTTACTTTTTTCTTTTACGCACTGGACATTGCGAACTTAATACATGACCTCAAATAGGTTTTATTTAGTAGACATTAAAGTTTTATTTGTCGTGGCAAATTTTGCAAGCTCTTCTTCATTGCATTTTGTGGTCAGGGATGTGAGATAGCATCTGAGATAATTGTTTTAGCGGAATTTATTTTATTTGAACCTTTCTAATGAAAGGGTTTGTATGGGGTTCAATTTCAAAGCACGTTGCGTATGGCAGAGTGTTTAATAAAAGGGAAATGAAATTCATTTAGTTTCCACTCTTATGTATTTTTATGCAATTTTATTTGGCATTTTGTATTGTTTTGCTCGTCTATGTGAATACAATTTGAAGCTATGTGGTTTATGCATACAAATATATAAAAAGCAAAACCACTTAATCTTCTCTTCAACAAATATTTATCACTTCTTGATGAAATTGTTTGTCTAAGCGACAGTTTAAGAGAGATAATAATAATGTTAATGGATGGCTAGTGAGACAGTCCATTTGTGTTATTAGAAACTGTTTTTATGATCACTCTGAGATGGAAGCTAAACGAGATTAGGGCTTTTTTCGTACTACTTTCCGAGAACACTTTTCTTATGAAACTAATATTTTTGTCCGGACATGTTCTAATCTCTATTTTATCTCTAATATTTATTCAAGAGAAAAAAAAAACTGGTCATACCGTTCAATATGAAACCATTTCGATACCCAGCTTAATAACAAAACCCAGGTTGATACAAGTAAACGTTACCCAAAATTGGGACAGTGCAAACATTGTCTTAATAACGGCAAAACTCAAACAATTTACAAAGTAAACATTCAAACAAACTTAATTACTATAGCCTGTGTTAGCTATGTGAAATATTTTGTTTAACTAGAGGCGATATATTGATTGCCCATTAAAATAATGGGCTCAAGTTCGGAGCCATGCGATACGCTTCAACGGTCTGTAGGGGCATTCTTCATAAGTGACTTGACCAATTTATAAAGACCTGATCACCCTCTGAAAGTCTTTAAGCTTCGGTTATATTTAAAATTGTACCGAAACCTTGTGAGGTCAGCGTAGGGTGGGCGTGTTATTTGTATAAGATCGGCATGCTTCGAAAATAAGGTGAAAAAAGAGCAGAAAGCTAAAACGAGTAATATCCGGCGATCGTATTGTTTCCTACCGTAACGTCGGGGTAATCGAAATTAAGTGATCCATTACATGATACCGGTTTCTGTTACGAACGGGTTATTTATAAAATCGATTAATTTTATGCATTGTTTGAGAAATAACTTTATTTTTGTTATTTAACGGGCTTGGGAAATGTTTCTCGGTCAGTTTTTGATGTTAACTTACCAAAAACTCTGTGAGGAAAACGTCAATAGAAACTTTGATGTCTTGGATTACACAATAATACTTCAATCAGATCGCTCACAGTAAAACAATAAAGTGTGTTTTTGTTTCGAATGATTAGCCGAAAATCGTATAAAAATGTTTTCACACTCACATATACATGTATGTCCCCTTTATGCTTATCTAATGTATCGGGGATGTTATGGACACACGACTAGCACATATCCTGAATCCAAAAACGGTTTTTGTCCTTTAAGAAAACACTCTTTTTCACATATCTATAAAACTACAAACGTAGACACATACAACCACTAGAGACTAGAGATGTTTTCCTTCTAGTGTGTCACAAAAAAAAAACGTTTTGGAATGTTAAAATATTTAACCAGATCATAAGTTATCATCAAAGTGTTGCTCCTTGTAGTTTGTGTAAAAACAGCTTTTACGAGTCAACTTCTAACCCCTTACTCTATTTTTAAAGTTCACTTTGAAGTCACCTCCGATTAGCCGAGGCGAATTTCTTATTTAAACATTATTGATTTATCACTGACGTGTTTGGAACTATCGCCCGTATGGTCTCAGTAAATCTTGATTTAGCAGACGTAAACCGCTTGTCGGGTACTTCTACAATTTGAAAATTTACTGCCAACTGGTGGTCTAGGGTTGAGTTGGTATTTACGGGTTGACAGTACTATTTTCAAAATGCTTTGCCATTTGGTTTTTTTCTAGGTTTAAGATTCATGGAAAATATACCACAATATTGAATGGTTTGACATCATCATTATTTTCAGCCATCTATCGCCCGCTGCTGTGCATAGGCCTCCCTTTGTATAAGACATCTCGGTCTTGTGTTGCCTCATCAATGTCCTGGTTTCAGCATACATAACATTTTTAATATTGGTGGAAAGTAAATGTAGGATAAAAACTTATGAGTCTATAAATTTATCCATTTTGTGTCCATCCCTTACAAAAATAAGTGACTAAAATAATTGTTAACACATTTTTAAAGTAAATGTAGGATAAATGAGTCTATACATTTATTTAATTTATGTCTATCTTTTATAAAATAAGTGACTAAAAATAGTTGTTAAAACTTTTTTTTAAAAGCTAGAAACCCAATAGAAGTGACAAGGTACGTAATTTGTCCACGAGAACTTTGGACCAATTACATCATTATTGGTTCTCTGAAGATTTCGCGCATAATTAACCGGAACAGCTAAACTTTACGCGAAACCGCTCAAATCGAATAGTTGACAAAATTAATAGCCCCAGTTCACAACTATCTGGAACTCGCGCCCTTTCTCTGGAGTAAGGGCGTTATTACACTGAAATTAAAAGGAAAAATGTTTTATTTACCCTAAATGATAGACACAAAGATCTTACATAATAATATTTAAATACACAGACGCTTGACATTAGAAATTAACTTGATCTTATAATAACTTCAGTGTCTATATATATAATGAGGTTTTAGCAACAGACCTTAACCTCGGCATTGCTGGTATCTTGGGAGCATTAAATGAAACAAATATCTATATATGAACTGTCTAATTGTAGGTGGTCGGAAAGTTAAATTATTGCATTTAACTATAAACTTATTTTTATTTAACGATTTTTAATGCAGCTATTTAACACGGGTGTACTCGTATATTTACTTAATTAGTCGTATTTTCCATGATGGTTATGTAAACTTTAAGGTTTTGAACGGAATCGATTTCTAAACCTGACTATACCTCGAGTCAATAAAAAAAATAATTGAAAGTCCATGTCTTCTATGAAAAGCGAGTGTGGCTCGGGGGTAAAAACTTGTGCTTTTCATTCAGACGGCACATGGTCCCAGCCCTTCACTACTTTTCAAGTTATGTGTGGACTTGCGCTCGCTTTACGGCGAAGGAAAACATCGTGAGGAAACCGTCATGTTTGGGGACCACGATATCTAAAGACGTGTGTCATCCGCCACTTGACCAGCGTTGTGGATTATGGTCTATATCTCTCTCCTTGTGGGTGAAGGCCCCGAGTCCCAGCAGTGGGAAAGTGGGCTGCTTATATTATTATTATTTTATACATGTCCTCTCACTTGCATAACCAAATGAGTGTGAGAAGGAGGAAGCAAACTTTCCAATGATTTCTTTACTGAATCGAGTTATACGGTACCCTATCTCTTTCACTCTTCAAGTCAAACAAACTAAACACTAGTTTTGAAATTTAACCTAGTTCAGTTATTAAAGTTCACAAACGTGAGAAGACCTTTAGGGTTACCGTCCAACTTAAAAAAAAAACGAGTGAAATATTTTAATTAGACAGAAAATACTTCAATAAAACCGCTGACCGAAGCACGAAAGTTGTAAATCAAGGGAGTGTTGAGCATAAAGATAATTATCAGGGAACCTTTTAAGAATTTAATTTATAGTTTCACATAGCTGCGTGCGGCTACTGTTTTTATTTATCCGTTCATAAAAAGTGATTGACAGTTATTTTGTCGGGGGGCATGTTGTAGTATTTAGGACATGAGCTTAGAGAAAGGACAATCATTATAAATGGGAAATAAACTTAAGTTGTAACCGTTTCTGACTTTGTAAGATTTTGTATCTCTGACTTTTGAGATCTATCAATATGCTTGCAGAAGGATGTATGACACTTAAATGGTAAAAGTTTTTCTTAAAAAATAAAGATTACATATTTCCAAATAGTCAATTTATGTGTATAGATTTGACCTTACTCGTAATAGAGAAATAGCCTCTAGAAGGTTGCAGCGCTGGAAGCTCGGCTATTTCAGACGATAACCTATTGACTCAGGCGTTACTTTGCGGAAATCCATTGTAAATAGAAGACAAAATTAAATATTTAATGTACTTTCGCTGTGATCTGAATGAAACCTAAAATTAAGATAAGCAAAGGAAAATTAAAATATTTAAAAATCAAGTGCGGGTTGGCGGATGACACACGTATTCGGATATTGTCCTCAAACGCGTCGGATTCCTCACGATAGTTCCTTTACCGTAAATCGAGTGCAAACCCACACATATATAACTTGAAAAACGAGTCATTGGTCATTGGCCGGGATTGAACCAGGGGCCGTCTGATTAAAAAGCAGACATTTGTACCAACGAGCCACACTCACTTTTAGCATTACGAGTCATTAAATTATTCCTTAAATGTTCGTTTGAAAAAGGCACAAAATATTGCTCTGACAAAAATCACGATACAGAATTCACAAAAGCATTGGAATAAACTTAATTAAATATAATAACTCAGAATTGAGTTCTTAATTGAAACCTAACCTTTTTAATTAACACGTTTACAGTCCAAATTTTAACCTAGTTATGGCACATAAAAATTTAAAGCTACGAAAAGTATAAGGAAAATCAAACTGCTTAGAAATAATTCACGCACAAACGTTTATAACGGCTTATTTAAACAGAAATAAGTGTTTAAAAAAACTGTTATAGCGTGAATGATTAAGCGACGTTTGTTTTCACTTCATTAATAATAACACTTTGGAGAATTTTATTAAACAGAAGGTGGTTTATAAATACGCTGTGAACTAAAGGCTGTAGATCACTTTAATTGGCGTACGAAAGGGCTAGTAGGTAAAGTTTATATGAAATAGAAACGCACTGGGTCCACACGCGATCGAAAACAGAGGTTTGGTCAAAGGTTAGTAATGGTACATACATTGTTGCTTAAAATGAAAATTCACGAATGTACTTTTGGTCTTGAGTTACGCTTTTAAATCGTTTTGCTTTACTAGTTCCCATAAATAAAGAAATAAAACAACTTCTAAATTATTTTTATGTTAGTAGTCTTCTTGGGTCTTTGAATGCTATAGTTTATAGTATTCTACTCAACGAGCTCTTTTATTTGATACCCATAAGAGAGACGTGAGTGTGTAGATAAAAAGTCCGATCTCCAGTATCTGCCATCTTGAATATAATTAACATAGCTAGATTAGCATAGATTGTAGTTTAACACAGCCAAGAACACTCCCGATTAATTAAAATTATAACAAACAAACAAAAAGGTTCATCCATTCGGAAACTACTAGACTATTCTAGTCAACAAGTGCCTTTTTGGTCAACTTTTTTCAGTAGTCTTCTAAAATTATGATTGAGGTGTCATTCAAGTATAACTTGAGTTTGGTGTGTTTGTTCGTTACTAAATAGGACTTCAGTTCGGTCTTGAAGGTAGCCAAATCTAGGTAAGGGCTCATGGCCTAACAAAAAGCGTCGTTGAACAACTAAATATAGCCAAACTTTACATAGCCTATAAAAATTACCTTAGAGCGTATAAGAAAATATTAAATAATATTTTTGATTCAAATACTCAAATTGATATTAATAAAAAAGAAAACAACTACCAACAATGACGTCATGTCTTTATTTCCTTTACCATGCACGCATAAGAAATCCTTGCCTTCGACTCCCAAATACATAGATTGAATCGAAAAATAACCCAAGGTTGCATCAATAATAACAGAAGATTGTCTTTCGATAATAAAGTAACGTGAAAATAGTGGCACAAACGTAAGCAAATAAACGCTAGGCGACATTTAGCTGTCGCCAGTCTATTAAGGGCTCTCACCCAACCGTTTATAAATGGCAGGAAAGCATGCGACCGCAGTTACTAGCAACCACCATGTTCGGTAGAAAAATAGCCCTAGAAGCCTTGAATAAATGAAATTGCTTCTGTCAAGTTTTTGTCTTTTTTCGGCCAAGAATGTTGTGTAAAAACAAAAGCCTAACGAGGTTTCTTTTTGAGAGAAGAAATGTATTTTAATTAACAACTACAAGTTCGTAAGTATGAGATGTCGATTCGGATAGAGTTTGGATGGGTGACCAGGCAAAAACTATCGTTTTTAAAGTGGCATTTTAATCTAGGCGCTACCGTAGATCGGATGACACGTTAAATTTTAGAGATAAGGTAGGTGGGTGTATGGCTGTTAGTCTTAGTACAAGCAGCCGTTATGCCATGTCAGAGGCCTTCGGGTGGCTTGAAAACTCTCGACAACAGAGCTTGGCCACTTATCTCATACGAAGAAATATGAGATATACATTTGTATTTTTATTGATTGTCAATCTTTTCATATAATGTTGTTTTGTTTTAGTGGCAGGAAAAAATCGTGTTATAGTAATAAAGTATTATTTGTTCAAGTACTGAGTGTAAAAGTTTGGAACATTGCAAATGGCAATCAAACTAGATATTCGATAATTAAGGATTTAAAATTTTGTAGTAGTAACTGCGAGTAACACATACTACGAGTGTGTTTACTCGCAGCCAACAAAATTTAAAAGATTTCAACAATCCTGCCGCGAAATAACTAAAAAAGGCACACATTCTCTGCGTATAAAGGCAAGACGTTCGAATTTTAAATTGAAGACTTTCAATACTCTCTCATAATTTTATTCTGGTCATATTATTTTGCCAAACGTGAAATAGCCGTGACGGCGAGCAACCAGGCAGGTGGTAACAATTTAATGGCCAATACGACGATACGCAATACGCAATCAATACTAAATTATACGCTCTCAAGCGGACCGAACTTTGATGTTGTTCTTGTTCTTAGTAAAAATATAGCTCTGGAACAGATTTCCGTCTGCACCCATTTTAAGAGGCAAGATTTTGTATACGCGTTTTTTTATTATTTTTTTACTAGCTGCGATTCGGGGCTTACCTGCTTTAATACGGACAAAAGTAGTTAAACCGGGATAAAAAGTCTAAGTATTAATCCAAGGTCTAACCTATTTTCATTGGATATCTCATCAAAGGTCCTTAGTCTTAGTAGTATACCGAGTGATATTCCCACAATGACATTTGTTATATAGTGATTTTTACAATCCTTATTTTTCCCATAACTTTTTATATATAAATAATTGTGCAGTGCAGTATAAGCTTTATTTTTTTATAAATCTAAGCTGTAAACTTTTGATAGTTAGTTGGTATTATTGTAAATTAAGTTGGTAAAAACGTCAGGTCTAAAAATTGATATGTATATTATTTGTATGATATTGAAATAAGTTTTTGGGAGTTTTGTGTGTTTTCTTGTGTGGTTGTATGTGAGTAGTATACTTTTTTTGTATTCCATTATTCTATTCGTGTTGCTCTTTAAACGTTTTTTTTTTTATTATTAATGTTTTCTATTAATTTGTAAGTAGCTGTTGGGCAAACATGTATTAAATAAATAAATAAATTTACTTACGGCTCTTTGGATTTGGTTCGGATGTCTTCGAATACCATATCTAGTCATTCTCTTGGAAACATTACGTCCAACTCTTATTATTTTGATCCACTTCAATGAGCTTGAAAACAAAACTCAATTATTTTAACAATCAAACACTGCGCGCGTTTATTTTGCCAGTTCCTTTACAGTGTTGCCACTGGCCGTCAAATAAATTAACAGTTCCTATTTCAAAATTAACGAAAGAGGTCATAAATTTCTCCAAAGCGAATTTTCACAATGGAAATGGCAATTAATTGCTTCTTTGTAAGCAGATTGGTTAATTAAGGAAATGTAATGAATAAGGAACGTTTAGCGGGTAACATGACTCGAAAATTAATTTAAATTATTAACGATATCCAGGAAAACGGTTGGAGTTATAAATTAGATTTACATATTTATAGCTAATTTGATTAAGTTTTTTTAACTAGAAAATTATTATAATTAATAACATTTAGAAAAAAAATACTTTTTTTTTTGTGTCTTGAACAGCAAAGAAAAACAAAACACAAGAAACGTTTACGCTATTGTCAATGCATAAGAATAAAAAAAGTTAAACCAACACAAAACCATATTGAATTTAATACTAAGATTTTAGATTGATGATGATTGTTGATTGTTGATTTATGTATCCTACGTATACTTGAATGGCATTGTATTCAGCTACATTTCGTCATTAATATAAATAAGTCAATGTATCGTAAATATCTTCAACGTTAATAATAATTTCGTAAATATTAAAAGGAATAAGAAAACAACATCAAAGTATTATAATTCGTTTTCTATTTCATCCCCGTGTGTACCATTTTGTAAGTTATTCTACGTGAAACTCTGGAAGCTTTTAGGTTAATGGCGTATAAATCATTAACAATGAGAGTCATCCAAGACCAAAGACGTGCTCCGACTTCCTATGGGATTGTATTCCTAAATAAGTTGGTAGGTACTACTTTGAAACAGATGTTGATCTGCCAAGAAAAGACAGATTTTGGAAACAGGTTGGTTTTTTCAATGTAAATTTTTGGAGGATTTTTATCGTACTTACGTTTATGTCTACCAAACTTACTTATTTTATAATACTTACTATAAGAAAATATTTATTATAATAAATATGTACGCGGAGGCTCTGCTTGCTACTTTAACGAGAACTGCTGAAGTGGTGCAACAGTCAGTCTTCCCCAAACATGTAATTAAAGTACAAAAATACAGAACTTTATTAACCAGAAATAACATACGTTGAAGGCAAGTAATACTACATAATTACTTAACCCCTGGTAAGGGGTTAATACTTAAAAATATATGTTAGATTAAATTAAATAAACTTACAAATTTCATTAAATAAATATTATACCCCATTAAATACTACACATTGTAGCACTAGTTTTTTTTTATTTAAAATATTACTTTTTACACATGAATAACCCTGCAAGCCAAACATTCATATATCAGTTTAAATTATAAAAGGAATTACTTTCACAAAAACTCTTTATTTTCTGTTTAAACATACTACTTTTCTGTTTAAACATACTAGTTTAAAACACTAATGAAATACAATAAGTATTTAATTTACAATATTAACGTTTTTTTTTGTTTTAGTGCCGTTATTTAATTACAAATATCTACCTAACTTATGAACCTCTAAGTGATCGACCAAATGTTCTCGACAACTTTATATGCATCTTATTGATAGCATATGATTTTCTTCACTAATCATGTAAATAAAATACAAGGCCCTTTTATTTTCATTTACTCGTATTATACGTTTTTTAAGAGATAAAAAGAAGCATTATATTCACCAAGTGTTTTTTCGGTGCACTTTCTCCGCAAATGTCGTAAATATTTTATACGTTTCGTGATGAATGGCAGAAAGCTTTGAAAATCCAGTTAGGATAGTTGTTTCTTAAAGTTACACGTGCTTTGTCCTCACGGGGTTGCTATACAAAATTACAAAAAGTTGATCGTATTTTTGAAGAAACCTTGTGGTAGACTATGAGGGTATTAAAAGTTCTTGCCAAAATTTGTTAGAATATGGAGTACAGTAGCATAGTTAAAACAATTCTTTTAGAGCTGTGGCAGAGATTTTTTTTTAGTTTTAAGTGTAGTGTTTTGATTTTTCTTGTTATCTTTAAGTTTGTATATAGTATTCTAATTTTTTTTCCGTAATAAATAAAAGTCTCAATTGCCCCTTCATATATATTTAACAATTGCTATATCAACCTTAGTGTGTAAAAATAATTTCACGTAGGGAAAGTATTTTTAAATCAGACTTGAGAAATAAATATTAACATAAAATATATTGCATCGCATAATGTATGTTTAGGATCTAAATGTAAATGGGGTATTTTAAGAGCCCGTAAAAATAAAATAACATGAATGGACAAACAATACCGTTAATAATAAAAAGTTGAAATACAGGTATAAAGTAAGGATTTGTGTTGAAAATTGAAATACTTTTTACTATAATCTCGTATGGTTATAATTTTATATTTGGTCAGAGAATCGTTTGACACGTACAGAAAAAAATGTATTGCTATAGAAAATTATAAAAACATTATCATCATTACTGACCTAAGTCAATTCAGTAGAAGAGCTGTATGAAAATACATATGTTATGAAACGTATGTAATACATATGTTCTTAACTGTAGCCAGTCATATAGAATAAAAGAAAACTAAAAATAATAGCAACAGATATGTTTAATAGAAAACAAAAAGTGCCAATCACTTAAAGCTTCCGACCTAATCCCACAAAGAGCAGCTCGACTCAACAAAAGATGGCAAAGGAACCCTAAAAACAACCATCGCTTTGATTCCCGCAAAACCCCTATTTACCGCTATAACCTAACAAAATAAGGGGCAATGCCCTCGAGCCAACAGGTGTTGGGTAAAGTAAGCACATGAAAGAAGAAAGCCTAAAAAAGGTTAAAATAAAGTCAGATATTTTTTTGGTTAGCGTAATAATGTTATGTTGCGTTTTGATTCGCAAATGTGGTTCGAAGTTAGTAAAATGTAGCGATTTAACGTTACATTTTATATTATACGTAATTTCTTTGTATATGATATATCTAATATGATTCGTAGTTTAGCAGCTTACAATTTTTAAAATACATACACCAAATAAAAAGTATTTTTAGATTTTTCTGGAAATTTGTCCCAGCGGCGTTAAAAAATTGATTACTCATTTCAATAAAGCCATTGATGAATAGTTCATACCTGCGTAGCTGATTCAATATATTTTCTCAATTCAATTATCATATCACTGAAAGCAGATTAAAAAGATATATTCTAGGTAAAGTGCTTGTCTACGGCTAGTCTAAATAATGCAATCTAATGCAATTATTGAGGTTACGCAACGGTCGATTCGGGATCTTCTTTAGATGGGCATGCACAACACTGTCATTTAAAAAGTGGCATTTTTATCTACCGTGGGCGGCTTGAAAACTCTCGACACCAGAGCTTGGCCACTTTGCTCATACGAAGAAGATGAACATCGTTATTAGAGTAAATATGTATCTTCTAGGCAAACGTGCCAAATCGTTGACTATACTGTAGTTTTCTATCGTGCTAGTTGTATTCAAACGCAACCCTATATCAGTGAGAATAAACTTAAAGTAAAAGATTATCACTACTCAAAGGAACCTCAAATGTATCCCGCTATTACTTACTACTTACACCAAACGTGTTTACTAGCATAGATATAAAAATGGCAAAGAACGGCATTGCCTCTAGGCTGTTTGAAAATTTTAAAATATGCCCCTCAAATTAATCTGCACCACTAAGCATAAAAAATAAATTTTTGTTCCACAGTTTGAGTTTCAAATCAAGGTATCAACAACATTGTTTAATTTCTTATTCTTTGAACTGGTTGAAAGAAATAACATTAATAACAATTACCTCCGAGGCATGCACTGAGGATGATTTTCTTTGAAGATCCAGACGTTAGTAGTCTTTTGTGTTTTATTTTACCTAAAATATGACTAAAGAGACGCGCTCAAAGAAAATTGTATTTTTTTGTCAGAGTTCATATTATGGTCCTAATTCTTGCTCAAAAAACACAAAAAATACTCGTCATAAAACTTTACTATTTTTCTTCAATGCAACGTGCTATTTATATTGTATAGGTGCTTCATAATTCCTAATTAATTTCGAAAAAGGTTGAGCTTGCCAATTTGACTGTATTGTTTTTTTGTTTGTTTCCACCTAAGTACGTCATTTTATAACTAACCACCTATATATTTATATTTTTAATTGGATATAATGTACAACCCTAACGCTTCTATTTTTTTGTGATTCATTATTGTTTAAATTGTACTCATGTTCTTTTGTTTAAATCTTATCTAAATTTAAAGCTCATCTAAAGTTTCTTAAGGAAATTTAAGTAATTTTCAACAGATATTTAACAGTACTGAACTATGCGGCTAACCAAAAACCAGTAATGATAAATATAGCAGTTGATGACATAACGTAATTACAGTCAATTTTCAGTCTTGTTACCTCAAATACCTTATTGAATACGACAATAGGACGGGCACAAAACAAAATTACAGCCGGGCTAAAATCAGTCGAACGTTTAATTTAACACGAGGTTGCAATACTGTTGGTTACAGTATCCAAACTACTTCTAAATTATTGTAAATACAAGCATCTGAACACATGCATTGTAAACCAGACACGAGCAATCTATATTTTATCCTAATATATATAAATCTCGTGTCACAATGTTTGTCCTCAATGGACTCCTAAACCACTTAACCGATTATAATAAAATTCGCACACCATGTGCAGTTCGATCCGACTTGAGAGATAGGATAGTTTACATCTCAAATTATAGTCGTAATTTTAATTTATTGCTAATTATTGTCTGTCATTATTTGACAGTCACAATTATTTGTTAACTCCATATGATTCTAACAGATGTCGATACCTTTCGACTGGGTTGAGTAAGTAATCAATAGATGGCGCTGTACCCCTAAGTGAGGCAAAACAACGTTTGCCGGGTCAGTTTGTAGACCATTAGGATTAAATTTATAAACGTAAGCGTAGAATTTATAGTAACCAGTAAAAAATAGTGTATATAAGGACTGATACACAACTAATTCCAAGCATAGTATACTCGTACTATGGTTTAAGGAGTCCTAAAAAGAACACTATAACGATAACTCTTTGTAAATACTATAACTTTGACATTATATAAAACCTTGACATATTATTATTATTGTCATTTTTGATATTGTATACTTATAATCTTTTGACATTTCTTTTAAATATATATTGCCTGGCTGTAAATTATGGTGAGAAATTAACTTATAAATTTACTAATTAATTTACTTTTTGCACACCGCATATGCGGTAGCCTACAAGGGACATTTTATATTGTTTTCCATGTTTTTATATTACCTGTGGCTACTCAATTAAAATTATTTCATTTCATTTCATTTCACTTATACTCGTAGTTCTATTCTGTTCTTACATCTATCCGCGCTTTGTTTAATGCTAAACTACTGTCTTGTTTTGAACGTGCAAAGGTGTAATTGAGGATTAATTGCTTACTGGATTGAAACTTTGGATTTACATGGGAATTTGAACGAGTAACATACATTTTTGATAACGCTTGGATTTGTTTTGTAGTTAGTGCCTATCGAATATTTAAGCTTGACAGTTTTGGCAAGTTTTTAACAAATAAAAATTTTATTCAAGATACAGATTGCATTCATTTATTTTCCTAAAACTTGGAAATAAATATTCTACATCTGTCATCACAGATATATGTAGTTACTAACAAAATATTTTGATGCAAATACACAACAATGCTCAAAAATATATTATCATAAATATATCATTCAAAAATATATATATTACTAGCTGACCCGGCAAACGTTGTTTTGCCTTAAAAAAAAAAAAAACTAAATATACAGTAGCCGATTCTCAGACCTACTGAATACGCATATAAAATTTGGAAAAAATCGGTCAAGCCGTTTTGGAGGAGTACAGTAACAAACACTGTGACACGGAAATTTTATATATAAGACTAGCTGACCCGGCAAACGTTGTTTTGCCTTATTAATTATTTTTATTCTAGTTTCTAGACAAATTCTAGTATAATTAAAATGTTACTTACTTTTTATAAGTGTGTATGGTATATGCGTGAAATGGGTATGGAGTGCTATGAACAAACGTTAAGGAAATATAAAAATAACAAACGCAAAAAAATATTATGTTCAAGTTTTTATAGTTTATTACCTAAAATTACATATTACATATTAATTACGACAGGAACAATAACAAACAACATCAATCTTTTAATGCTAGAGCGTGAACCTTATCCATAGCACCAATTACCACTTTCAAATGAGCATTATATTCAATACTCATGGCACTGGAATGCTAGACGCAATAAAATTATTTTAAAAACAAATAACCGACTCCAAAACCATATCTATTTAATAGTGTTTATTTTAAAAAACATTAATTTGTTCTTCTTAGATGGCACCGACACCAAGAAAACAGGATAAATACAAATTGAAAATAGCATTTTTATGAGTAAATCAAATAAAGTCTTCGATTGTACTTATGTGTAGGCATAAAATTATTTTTCACTTTTTAGATACAGTTAGAATTTATAAATGTAGGTATGATTTTGAAATCTGTTATTTGTATAATAGGTACAATTTCATTGTAAAATTTTTAAGGTTAGTAATGGTATTTTTCCAAAGTTTTAGGTATTCAAAAATTTTTAGCGATTCCTTTCGAGCCGTTTGAGCATAGAGAAGTCCAAGGCAGAACAAAATACATAACATTTGTAGTGTCATAAGCTATGACCCAAAACGCCCCAGGACCAATCGCGAGCGAAGCGAGCCGGACGCGAGCTATGCGCGAGCGAAGCGAGCGCGAATTTTTTTAGCATATTTGTTCGTGCCGTTTGAGCATAAAGAAGTCCAAAGCAGAACAAATAAGATAATATTTGAAGTGTCATAAGCTATGACCCATAACGTCCTAGGACCAATCGCGAGCGAAGCGAGCGCGAAATTTTTGAGCATATTTGTTCGAGCCGTTTGAGCATAAAGAAGTCCAAAGCAGAACAAATTAGATAATATTTGTAGTATCGTAAGCTATGACTCAAAACGTCCTAGGACCAATCGCGAGCGAAGCGAGCTGAGTGCGAGCGCAGCGAGCCATGCGCATACAAAGCGAGCGCGAATTTTTTTAGCATAATATTTGTTCGAGCCGTTTGAGCATAAAGAAGTCCAAAGCAGAACTAATTTCCTAATATTTGTAGTGTCATAAGCTATGACCCAAAACGTCCTAAGACCAATCGTGAGCGAAGCGAGCCGGAAGCGAGCGAAGCGAGCTATGCGCGAGCGAAGCGAGCTATGTGCGAGCGAAGCGAGCGCGAATTTTTTTAGCATAATATTTGTTCGAGCCGTTTGAGCATAAAGAAGTCCAAAGCAGAACTAATTTCCTAATATTTGTAGTGTCATAAGCTATGACCCAAAACGTCCTAAGACCAATCGCGAGCGAAGCGAGCCGGAAGCGAGCGAAGCGAGCTATGCGCGAGCGAAGCGAGCGCGAAATTTTTTAGCATATTTGTTCGAGCCGTTTGAGCATAAAGAAGTCCAAAGCAGAACAAATTAGATAATATTTGTAGTATCGTAAGCTATGACCCAAAACGTCCTAGGACCAATCGCGAGCGTAGCAAGCTATGCGCGAGCGAAGCGAGCGCGAAATTTTTTATCATATTTGTTCGAGCCGTTTGGGCATAAAGAAGTCCAAAGCAGAACTAATGAGTTAATATTTGTAATATCGTAAGCTATGACTCAAAACGTCGTAGGACCAATCGCGAGCGAAGCGAGCTGGTCGCGAGCGCAGCGAGCTATGCGCGAGCGAAGCGAGCGCGAAAATTTTTAGCATAATATTTGTTCGAGCCGTTTGAGCATAAAGAAGTCCAAAGCAGTACAAATTGCTTAATATTTGTAGTGTCATAAACTATGACCCAAAACGTCCTAGGACCAATCGCGAGCGAAGCGAGCCGAACGCGAGCGTAGCGAGCTATGCGCGAGCGAAGCGAGCGCGAAAATTTTTAGCATATTTGTTCGAGCCGTTTGAGCATAAAGAAGTCCAAAGCAAAACAAATTAAATAATATTTGAAGTGTCATCATCATATTTGTTGAACATTTTTTGCTCATACGTTCAGGGTCTAGTTTATTAGTACATCAAATTATATAGCTTCTTCTACGTAAGAACTAAATCAGTTATCAAGCGAGATGAAAAATGAATAAAATACTAAAATGGCCATAAAAAAATTGGAGTTGATGATAAAAAAGTAAAAAATTAGGGTTGTATGTATTTTTTAATGCCACTTTATACAAAAATAAAATAAAAAAATTCGTCGAAAAATTAAAAAAACTATTTAAGGGTGATCAACCCTTATCACTTAGGAGGTATAAAAAATAGATAGTAGCCGATTCTCATACCTACTGAATACGCATATGAAATTTGGTAAAGATCAGTCAATCCGTTTCGGAGGAGTACGGTAACAAACACTGTGACACGGAAATTTACTAAACTGGCCATAAAAAAATAGGGGTTGATGTTTTGAAAAATTAAAAATTTAGGGTTGTATGTAGTTTTTAATGCAACTTTATATAAAATTCAAATAAAAGAAAATCATCGAAAAATTAAAAAAAACTATTTAAGGGTGATCAACCCTTATCACTTAGGGGGTATAAAAAATAGATAGTAGCCAATTCTCATACCTACTGAATACGCATATGAAATTTGGTAAAGATCAGTCAATCCGTTTCGGAGGAGTACGGTAACAAACACTGTGACACGGAAATTTACTAAACTGGCCATAAAAAAATAGGGGTTGATGTTAAAAAATTAAAAATTTAGGGTTGTATGTATTTTTTAATGCAACTTTATATAAAATTCAAATAAAAAAAATTCGTCGAAAAAATAAAAAAATATATTTAAGGGTGAACAACCCTTATCACTTAGGGGTAAAAACGTTCCACGTTGGCCGATTCTCATACCTACTGAATACGCATATGAAATTTGGTAATGATCAGTCAAGCCGTTTCGGAGGAGTTCGGTAACAAACACTGTGACACGGAAATTTTATATATAAGACTAGCTGACCCGGCAAACGTTGTTTTGCCTTATTAATTATTTTTATTCTAGTTTCTAGACAAATTCTAGTATAATTAAAATGTTACTTACTTTTTATAAGTGTGTATGGTATATGCGTGAAATGGGTATGGAGTGCTATGAACAAACGTTAAGGAAATATAAAAATAACAAACGCAAAAAAATATTATGTTCAAGTTTTTATAGTTTATTACCTAAAATTACATATTACATATTAATTACGACAGGAACAATAACAAACAACATCAATCTTTTAATGCTAGAGCGTGAACCTTATCCATAGCACCAATTACCACTTTCAAATGAGCATTATATTCAATACTCATGGCACTGGAATGCTAGACGCAATAAAATTATTTTAAAAACAAATAACCGACTCCAAAACCATATCTATTTAATAGTGTTTATTTTAAAAAACATTAATTTGTTCTTCTTAGATGGCACCGACACCAAGAAAACAGGATAAATACAAATTGAAAATAGCATTTTTATGAGTAAATCAAATAAAGTCTTCGATTGTACTTATGTGTAGGCATAAAATTATTTTTCACTTTTTAGATACAGTTAGAATTTATAAATGTAGGTATGATTTTGAAATCTGTTATTTGTATAATAGGTACAATTTCATTGTAAAATTTTTAAGGTTAGTAATGGTATTTTTCCAAAGTTTTAGGTATTCAAAAATTTTTAGCGATTCCTTTCGAGCCGTTTGAGCATAGAGAAGTCCAAGGCAGAACAAAATACATAACATTTGTAGTGTCATAAGCTATGACCCAAAACGCCCCAGGACCAATCGCGAGCGAAGCGAGCCGGACGCGAGCTATGCGCGAGCGAAGCGAGCGCGAATTTTTTTAGCATATTTGTTCGTGCCGTTTGAGCATAAAGAAGTCCAAAGCAGAACAAATAAGATAATATTTGAAGTGTCATAAGCTATGACCCATAACGTCCTAGGACCAATCGCGAGCGAAGCGAGCGCGAAATTTTTGAGCATATTTGTTCGAGCCGTTTGAGCATAAAGAAGTCCAAAGCAGAACAAATTAGATAATATTTGTAGTATCGTAAGCTATGACTCAAAACGTCCTAGGACCAATCGCGAGCGAAGCGAGCTGAGTGCGAGCGCAGCGAGCCATGCGCATACAAAGCGAGCGCGAATTTTTTTAGCATAATATTTGTTCGAGCCGTTTGAGCATAAAGAAGTCCAAAGCAGAACTAATTTCCTAATATTTGTAGTGTCATAAGCTATGACCCAAAACGTCCTAAGACCAATCGTGAGCGAAGCGAGCCGGAAGCGAGCGAAGCGAGCTATGCGCGAGCGAAGCGAGCTATGTGCGAGCGAAGCGAGCGCGAATTTTTTTAGCATAATATTTGTTCGAGCCGTTTGAGCATAAAGAAGTCCAAAGCAGAACTAATTTCCTAATATTTGTAGTGTCATAAGCTATGACCCAAAACGTCCTAAGACCAATCGCGAGCGAAGCGAGCCGGAAGCGAGCGAAGCGAGCTATGCGCGAGCGAAGCGAGCGCGAAATTTTTTAGCATATTTGTTCGAGCCGTTTGAGCATAAAGAAGTCCAAAGCAGAACAAATTAGATAATATTTGTAGTATCGTAAGCTATGACCCAAAACGTCCTAGGACCAATCGCGAGCGTAGCAAGCTATGCGCGAGCGAAGCGAGCGCGAAATTTTTTATCATATTTGTTCGAGCCGTTTGGGCATAAAGAAGTCCAAAGCAGAACTAATGAGTTAATATTTGTAATATCGTAAGCTATGACTCAAAACGTCGTAGGACCAATCGCGAGCGAAGCGAGCTGGTCGCGAGCGCAGCGAGCTATGCGCGAGCGAAGCGAGCGCGAAAATTTTTAGCATAATATTTGTTCGAGCCGTTTGAGCATAAAGAAGTCCAAAGCAGTACAAATTGCTTAATATTTGTAGTGTCATAAACTATGACCCAAAACGTCCTAGGACCAATCGCGAGCGAAGCGAGCCGAACGCGAGCGTAGCGAGCTATGCGCGAGCGAAGCGAGCGCGAAAATTTTTAGCATATTTGTTCGAGCCGTTTGAGCATAAAGAAGTCCAAAGCAAAACAAATTAAATAATATTTGAAGTGTCATCATCATATTTGTTGAACATTTTTTGCTCATACGTTCAGGGTCTAGTTTATTAGTACATCAAATTATATAGCTTCTTCTACGTAAGAACTAAATCAGTTATCAAGCGAGATGAAAAATGAATAAAATACTAAAATGGCCATAAAAAAATTGGAGTTGATGATAAAAAAGTAAAAAATTAGGGTTGTATGTATTTTTTAATGCCACTTTATACAAAAATAAAATAAAAAAATTCGTCGAAAAATTAAAAAAACTATTTAAGGGTGATCAACCCTTATCACTTAGGAGGTATAAAAAATAGATAGTAGCCGATTCTCATACCTACTGAATACGCATATGAAATTTGGTAAAGATCAGTCAATCCGTTTCGGAGGAGTACGGTAACAAACACTGTGACACGGAAATTTACTAAACTGGCCATAAAAAAATAGGGGTTGATGTTAAAAAATTAAAAATTTAGGGTTGTATGTATTTTTTAATGCAACTTTATATAAAATTCAAATAAAAAAAATTCGTCGAAAAAATAAAAAAATATATTTAAGGGTGAACAACCCTTATCACTTAGGGGTAAAAACGTTCCACGTTGGCCGATTCTCATACCTACTGAATACGCATATGAAATTTGGTAATGATCAGTCAAGCCGTTTCGGAGGAGTTCGGTAACAAACACTGTGACACGGAAATTTTATATATAAGACTAGCTGACCCGGCAAACGTTGTTTTGCCTTATTAATTATTTTTATTCTAGTTTCTAGACAAATTCTAGTATAATTAAAATGTTACTTACTTTTTATAAGTGTGTATGGTATATGCGTGAAATGGGTATGGAGTGCTATGAACAAACGTTAAGGAAATATAAAAATAACAAACGCAAAAAAATATTATGTTCAAGTTTTTATAGTTTATTACCTAAAATTACATATTACATATTAATTACGACAGGAACAATAACAAACAACATCAATCTTTTAATGCTAGAGCGTGAACCTTATCCATAGCACCAATTACCACTTTCAAATGAGCATTATATTCAATACTCATGGCACTGGAATGCTAGACGCAATAAAATTATTTTAAAAACAAATAACCGACTCCAAAACCATATCTATTTAATAGTGTTTATTTTAAAAAACATTAATTTGTTCTTCTTAGATGGCACCGACACCAAGAAAACAGGATAAATACAAATTGAAAATAGCATTTTTATGAGTAAATCAAATAAAGTCTTCGATTGTACTTATGTGTAGGCATAAAATTATTTTTCACTTTTTAGATACAGTTAGAATTTATAAATGTAGGTATGATTTTGAAATCTGTTATTTGTATAATAGGTACAATTTCATTGTAAAATTTTTAAGGTTAGTAATGGTATTTTTCCAAAGTTTTAGGTATTCAAAAATTTTTAGCGATTCCTTTCGAGCCGTTTGAGCATAGAGAAGTCCAAGGCAGAACAAAATACATAACATTTGTAGTGTCATAAGCTATGACCCAAAACGCCCCAGGACCAATCGCGAGCGAAGCGAGCCGGACGCGAGCTATGCGCGAGCAAAGCGAGCGCGAATTTTTTTAGCATATTTGTTCGTGCCGTTTGAGCATAAAGAAGTCCAAAGCAGAACAAATAAGATAATATTTGAAGTGTCATAAGCTATGACCCATAACGTCCTAGGACCAATCGCGAGCGAAGCGAGCGCGAAATTTTTGAGCATATTTGTTCGAGCCGTTTGAGCATAAAGAAGTCCAAAGCAGAACAAATTAGATAATATTTGTAGTATCGTAAGCTATGACTCAAAACGTCCTAGGACCAATCGCGAGCGAAGCGAGCTGAGTGCGAGCGCAGCGAGCCATGCGCATACAAAGCGAGCGCGAATTTTTTTAGCATAATATTTGTTCGAGCCGTTTGAGCATAAAGAAGTCCAAAGCAGAACTAATTTCCTAATATTTGTAGTGTCATAAGCTATGACCCAAAACGTCCTAAGACCAATCGTGAGCGAAGCGAGCCGGAAGCGAGCGAAGCGAGCTATGTGCGAGCGAAGCGAGCTATGTGCGAGCGAAGCGAGCGCGAATTTTTTTAGCATAATATTTGTTCGAGCCGTTTGAGCATAAAGAAGTCCAAAGCAGAACTAATTTCCTAATATTTGTAGTGTCATAAGCTATGACCCAAAACGTCCTAAGACCAATCGCGAGCGAAGCGAGCCGGAAGCGAGCGAAGCGAGCTATGCGCGAGCGAAGCGAGCGCGAAATTTTTTAGCATATTTGTTCGAGCCGTTTGAGCATAAAGAAGTCCAAAGCAGAACAAATTAGATAATATTTGTAGTATCGTAAGCTATGACCCAAAACGTCCTAGGACCAATCGCGAGCGTAGCAAGCTATGCGCGAGCGAAGCGAGCGCGAAATTTTTTATCATATTTGTTCGAGCCGTTTGGGCATAAAGAAGTCCAAAGCAGAACTAATGAGTTAATATTTGTAATATCGTAAGCTATGACTCAAAACGTCGTAGGACCAATCGCGAGCGAAGCGAGCTGGTCGCGAGCGCAGCGAGCTATGCGCGAGCGAAGCGAGCGCGAAAATTTTTAGCATAATATTTGTTCGAGCCGTTTGAGCATAAAGAAGTCCAAAGCAGTACAAATTGCTTAATATTTGTAGTGTCATAAACTATGACCCAAAACGTCCTAGGACCAATCGCGAGCGAAGCGAGCCGAACGCGAGCGTAGCGAGCTATGCGCGAGCGAAGCGAGCGCGAAAATTTTTAGCATATTTGTTCGAGCCGTTTGAGCATAAAGAAGTCCAAAGCAAAACAAATTAAATAATATTTGAAGTGTCATCATCATATTTGTTGAACATTTTTTGCTCATACGTTCAGGGTCTAGTTTATTAGTACATCAAATTATATAGCTTCTTCTACGTAAGAACTAAATCAGTTATCAAGCGAGATGAAAAATGAATAAAATACTAAAATGGCCATAAAAAAATTGGAGTTGATGATAAAAAAGTAAAAAATTAGGGTTGTATGTATTTTTTAATGCCACTTTATACAAAAATAAAATAAAAAAATTCGTCGAAAAATTAAAAAAACTATTTAAGGGTGATCAACCCTTATCACTTAGGAGGTATAAAAAATAGATAGTAGCCGATTCTCATACCTACTGAATACGCATATGAAATTTGGTAAAGATCAGTCAATCCGTTTCGGAGGAGTACGGTAACAAACACTGTGACACGGAAATTTACTAAACTGGCCATAAAAAAATAGGGGTTGATGTTTTGAAAAATTAAAAATTTAGGGTTGTATGTAGTTTTTAATGCAACTTTATATAAAATTCAAATAAAAGAAAATCATCGAAAAATTAAAAAAAACTATTTAAGGGTGATCAACCCTTATCACTTAGGGGGTATAAAAAATAGATAGTAGCCAATTCTCATACCTACTGAATACGCATATGAAATTTGGTAAAGATCAGTCAATCCGTTTCGGAGGAGTACGGTAACAAACACTGTGACACGGAAATTTACTAAACTGGCCATAAAAAAATAGGGGTTGATGTTAAAAAATTAAAAATTTAGGGTTGTATGTATTTTTTAATGCAACTTTATATAAAATTCAAATAAAAAAAATTCGTCGAAAAAATAAAAAAATATATTTAAGGGTGAACAACCCTTATCACTTAGGGGTAAAAACGTTCCACGTTGGCCGATTCTCATACCTACTGAATACGCATATGAAATTTGGTAATGATCAGTCAAGCCGTTTCGGAGGAGTTCGGTAACAAACACTGTGACACGGAAATTTTATATATAAGATGTAGCTAAAATCGGCATGGATATCATAATTAACTAACTCAATAGTTTGTTGTTTGTGTTGTCTTCAAATTAAGATAAATTTTCCCTTAGTGAATCTTTGAAAAATGTATTCTACGAGCATTTATTTAATGGTTTCTTTATACTTTAATTTAATTTGGTAGACCAGGATCTAATGTCTATGAATATAGCCTAAAAAAGCACTAAACTCTAAACTAAAACTAAAAACCTAAACTAGACCCGCATATTAGGCACCGACTAGAACTTTCTCAGACACTAACCGTGAATTCAACACTCGAACTTTTCGTCTCGACATTTTTTTTATTAAATCTACGCTTGACCACCAACTCGCCTAATGGTAAGCGGAGCTGTGGCCGAAGATGAAGCACGTTGTTCTAGAAGAAATCTGTTCACTATCGCCTTGAAAAATCCAAGTTATATGTATTAGAAAACCCAGTAAGAGGCAATCCATTCATACATTTCATAGTATTACATACAATGACTCCATAATCAAAGAGAACTCCTACAAAATTTCTGATAAAATTGATTCTCGTTGCGAATTCGAATACAATACACACATAACTTTCCTGTAATATTCCACAAAACTTTTTCAAAGGCGTATGTTCTCAATTGTGTAAATATTCAGAGGCTTTTACGACCTCTTGTTACGTATCCATAGAGACTTTTATATCCCAGGATCAAAGATCCAAATGGTGTCCCGTTCACAAGAGATTTTCTCCTAATGATTTTGCGATGTTCGGAACGAAATTGGGGTACTTTTCTCATATGGGTCAACGTACGATGGGCCCAAATTGTATCGTTTTTGTGCGTTAAGAATTGTGATATAAATATAAGAAAAGAGCGTTGAATGTACAAAATCTGCTCTTGGTAACACCATATTTATGTATGATTGACGTGTAACAATATAAATAGATTTAGAATATTTCATCATTAAAAATCCTTAAGGGAAAATCCTTAGCGCCTGTAGCTCGGCTAGCTGAGGTGATCTGATGCGATCATCGAAGATAAGCAACGGTCGATGCAGACAGTGTTTGGATGGATGACCATGCACAAGACTGTCGTTCTTGAAGTGACATTTTCACCTGGGCGCTATCGTTGGCCGGATGACACGTTAAATGGTAGGTCCCGGCTATTAGAACAAGCAGTCGTTAAGCCAAGTCAGAGGCCTTCGGGCGGCTTGAAGTCTCAACACCAGACCTTGGCCACACTGGAGAGAAGAAGAAAAGCAAATATCTTGTAATAGCATTTTTTCATTATAAGTCATAAAGGATAAAGAATATTTAAAAAAATATGCTTCAAGACATACATTTAAGAACTACCTTGAATGTTCATACCTACGAGTATTTAGGCGTCAAAAAATCAGTTAAATTTTTTATTTTATTTTTGAACCAGTGTTATTTCTAAGTAATTCTTAAGACCAATCTGAATTGGTATCAAAATATGCATAAATAATCTCAAAGTGTTTCTTTTTTTTTACCGTATAATATAGTAATTATTAACGAAAAACTGTAATTCAAGATTTTGTTTCATTGCCTTAAAATATTATTTGTCGCTTTCCTTTACCGAAACTTTTGTTGCTGTATCCAGGTACAAGTTTACAAACTGCCCTTCAGTTAATTTATAGGCATGCAATTTGTAAAGGGTTATTCACCCCGGGAGGTTTGCGAGTGACCCTTTTCTTAGAAGGGTAGTCTTAGAATGGGGGTCAAATTGCATGAGCTCATTGTTAATTAATGGAGATCGATAGCTTTGTAGCTTAAGATGTTCCAATTTGCCTGTAATTTCTGGAACAAAGAAAAGTTTTCAGTACGGAAATTACGTGACTTGTTTCAAAAACAGACAAAGAGTTAAGATAATTCGATAGGAATATGTGTTATCGACAAATTCTTGTTACTTATATTTGGTAAGTTCTAAAGTTAGTGTTTATGTTGGGTGATCAACAAAATTAATCAACTTATAAAAAAAAAATGCCCAGGCCCGGCCCTAAACGCTTAAAGATCACCACACATTAAACGGAAGCAAATGCGCTAAACGAAATGAAATTTGTAATTTCTTTAAATTAATTCTGATAGCTTGCACACTGCGTCGAAGCGCCTCAATCCGCCGACTGTTTTCTTGACTACAATTCGTACGGCGCGTTCGGTTCCGGCTAATTTGCGGTGATCTTTCGGGCCAGGCCGAGATAAAATTAAAAGTTCTAAAAATTGTTTGAGATGTCATTTTATCTTATTGCCCGAGTAGTCTAGTCAACAAGTGCCTTCTTGGTCAACTTTTTTCAGCAGCCTCCGAAAATTATGATTGAGGTGTCATTCGATTCGGAATCGCATCTTGATAGTTTTCCAAAGACAATGAAGTTCTAAAGAAAAAAATTAAAAATACAGAAATTTTTAAAGTTTTTGACCACGGATTATTGTTTATTGATCTGCCCTGTAGGCACCTGAATTTTTTCAAATTTAAATTTTCATATTTAATAAGTTTAAATAATATTTATTCATTCAAGGCCGAAGGAATAAATGCTTTACCACTATGCTGTAGTTTCCTTACGATGCTTTCCTTCACCAAAAGTTCTAGACCAGAGTTTTGCCTAGAATCTAGGTAACTGACTGGGATCGAACCCACGACCTTCGAGACGTAAACAGCCCCACGCCTGACTGAGCCGTCATCGCTTCAACAATATTTTGAAATATGCGTAAGTCATGTAAACAAAGTAATCCTTATTGCAGTTTCCAACCAGGTTTCTCGATTAACGTAAAGCCATCACGTTAATAATAGAATATTGTCTAATACCTTTACCGAGCGTACAAAGGTAACATATAGTTGAAGAGCACTCTCCGCTGTAACGTGGCATGGCATTTTTTTTATCTAATCATAAAAAAAAAAAACTAATTAGTATGTATGGTCATTAAACTTTTACTCATTAATGGCTAATGATAAAACTAAGATTCGAAATATACATAGTAACATTTGATATTAATTTTAGTAATACGAATAGAATAGGTTAAGAACAAATTAATTATTTAGTGTACTTCAGCAGTGATCACAGCGGAAGTACACTAAATTTTTTTTTTCTTCTATTACAATGGATTTCCACAAAGTAACGCCTGAGTCAATCGGTTAGAATAGGTTTATTATTAAGTTAAAAAAAGATTTTTCATATTTTAGCTACACCCTAACTTCATTACCTTGATTACAGGGTACATGTGACTATTAGTTAAATTACATTGGTAACTTGTATACATGTCATACTATGGAAATAATAAAAGAAATAAAACGACGACGCTAAGGCAACTTTTCGCGTCAATAAAAAAAATCTCTTTTGCATAATTAAATGAGTGCGAAAAAAGAAATAAATTCAACACTACCTGCACATACAGACAACAGACGTAACGAGACAATTTAGCAACTTCCTGGTCTAAGGAGGAGCATGTTTAACCTGGAATTACTGTCTTTCAAGGGGGCTGCCACACCAAACCTTAGGTGCTTAATGACAGATTTTTCAACTTTCAGGCAAGTTGATTTCTCAACTACAGGAAAAAGTGGCAAATGTAGATAGATAGATAGATAATACTTTATTGGACACAAACTTAAAACTAAAACTAAAGATATAATAATAACTAAGAACAAAAAAAAAAATAGTGTGCCACAATTGGCGGCCTTATCGCTTAAAGCGATCTCTTCCAGGCAACCTTTGGATGGAAAGGAGTTAATAAACAACTAAAAAAGGACGTAGTGTACAATAAAGAGAAAAGAAAAAATAATAAGTTACATATACTTACAATAATTATAATAATTTATGCTAATACATATATAAAATATACATAAAATATACTAATATATAAAGTACCAATTCATAATATTATAAATAAACAAATGTTAATAAAATGAAGGGAAACAAATAGTCTTAAGGTAGTGAAGATAAATACCACCTCTCAACAAGATTTTTAAAAGAATCAATTGTCTGAGCCATTTTGATATCGAGTGGTAAGACATTCCAAAGCCGCACTGCTTGTACAGTGAAAGAATTACCATAAAATGATTTTTTTGGCTTAGGTGTCAGTAGAGTAAGCCTTTCTGCTGAGCGAAGATTACGAGAGTGGGAAGTATGCACATAGGCAAAACGAGAAACTAAGTAGCGCGGGGAAGCGGGGTTATACAAGATGTTATAAACGAGGGAGAGAATGTGAGCATTCCGGCGAAGTCGAATAGGCAGCCACTTGAGCTTGGTGCGAAATTGAGAAACATGATCATATTTGCGAAGACCAAATATGAATCTAATACAATAATTTTGAAGTCGCTCAAGTTTATCAAGCTGGTCCTCCCGAAGATCGAGATAGCAGGCGTCTGCGTAGTCTAGGATAGGAAGCAAAAGAGACTGTGCAAGCGCAACCTTGGTGGCAGTGGGTAAAAAGTTTCGGAGACGTCGTAACGACGCACCAGACGCGAAGATTCTGGAACTTACAGACGCCAGATGAGCATCCCAGCTAAGAGATCGGTCCATTGTTAAACCAAGGTTCCTGACAGTTTCACTGTAGGGTATTATGGTACCTTCAAACATAACCGGTGGCAAGAGTCCCCAATCAATCCGTGAGATCATATGCGAACTGCCAATAATGATAACCTGAGTCTTTGAAGGGTTAACTTTTAAACCAAAGGCTTTACTCCACTCGGAAATGCGGCACAGGTCATCATTAGTGGCAGCAACCGCAGAATCAAGCTCGTTAATATTAGCTTGTGAGTAAATTTGAAGATCGTCTGCATATAGGTGGTAGGCGGAAGTAATGCAGTGAGATATAGAATTAATGAAAACAGAAAAAAGAAGAGGAGATAATACACCGCCCTGCGGCACACCTGCAATTGTGTTACACCACGAAGAGAAAGTATCTCCAAGGCGAACTCGTTGCCGGCGCCCTGAAAGGTAACTATTAAACCAATTAACCACTGATGGAGATATGTTGATTGAGCATAACAAAGCCAGCAGGATATCGAAATCGACGGTATTGAACGCATTACTGAAGTCTAACAAAGTTAGAATAGTAAGCTTACCGTCGTCCATACCCTCGCGAATGTCATCAGTGATCTTTAAGAGTGCAGACACAGTACTATGCCCGGGACGGAAACCGGATTGGAAAGGATTGAGCAAATCATGTCGATTAAGAAAAAAACAAAGCTGACGATGCACAAGACGCTCAAGGACTTTGGAGAGAAAAGGAAGGATAGAAATGGGACGATATTCAGAAAATGACTTAGGATTGGGTTTTTTAGGTAGTGGTAAAACCTGCGCATCTTTCCAGATGGCAGGAAATACACCATGGGAAATAGAGTTATTAAAAATTCTACAGAGGATAGGAAGGATAATTTCAAGGATGGGCAATAGCATGTTCCGACTAATAGAGTCACATCCGACCGCGCTGGATGTAATAGAACGAATGCTCTTCTCAACATCACATACAGTGAATGGATTGAAAGCTAGAGGAGGAAAGTCAAAATTTGGAATGGCTGAAAGATTAAAGATTGTAGCACGCTTATCTTCATCCGACATAGCAGATGAAGAAGAAAAATGAGTATTTAAAGAATCTATATCAAGATTACAGGAAGCACTATTTTGATTAGATTTGCCAATCCCCAGTGACTTAAGGAACTTCCAGACTTTGGCTGGATCTTTGTCCTCAACGGAAGTATGAACGTGGCGGCGCATAGCATCCCTACACACCATATTGCAGCGATTTCGAGCCTGAACATATTTATTGCGGTTGATCTCAGTAGGTCGCATCTTGTATCGGGTCTTAGCTACGGCTTTTTTGTGCATCAAAACTCTGATATCAGCTGTAAGCCAAGGAGCCGGTAGTTGTTTGATTTTGATGGCACGGAGAGGAGCATGTTTGTCGTAAAGTCCAAGAATCAGTGAATTAAAAATGGTCACTTGGTCATCAACAGATCCAGCGTCGTCAACAAGAGACCAGTCGACTTTAGATGCGTCATTTAATAGTGCCTGATGATCCATACCACCAAAATTGCGCTGCAGAATGATTTGAGGCTTACGTTTTGGAGGACGTATTTTATAGGAAAGATATATTAAATCATGATAAGAAAAATCATTGGTATTATATTGCCCATGTTTAGCAACATGGTCAAGTGAGCTTACCATCATAAGGTCAAGAAGTGAAGGAGTACAGTTAGGGAAATGGTGAGTAGCACTTAGAGGGAGAATGTGCATGTTGGTGGAATTAACAACTGTCTCTAATCTCGAAGTGCGAAAGTCGCGTTTAAGAAGGCAAGTATTAAAATCACCCATAATAATGGAGTGACTGTAAGAGGGACAGATATTACAGAGAAGACTTTCAAAAGAAGAAAAATAATCGACGTTAGAAGAATGGCTATAATAGGCTCCCAGAAGGATTTTAGTATTGGATAACAAAACTTCAATGAAAAGATGTTCGCCACCATTCACAGGAGGCGGCTGACTCGACTGGCTGATGACAGAAAAAGGTATATTAGCTTTAAGGTATATGGCAACACCACCTCCTGTGCGTGCGACTCGATCATTGCGAACAAGTATGAATCCAGGTAGTGAGTAGGATGTGGTGGGAAGACATGGCCGAAGCCATGTCTCTGAGACTATTATAGCATGTAGATTTTTTTGGTCAAGAGACGCCAGCATGTCTGGATAACTAGCCGGAATACTTTGCGCATTAATGTGGGCAATATTGAAATTTTTCGGTACATCAGAAAGGCTTCTCTCAAGAAACTCAGACAGGGAAAGAACGCTTGCAAAACTATCATCACTACAAACAGAAGATGCAGAAGAAGAGGCTGTGAAAAATTCACTGCCACAACTGCTACTATTTAAAATATTTAGCATTATCAGGTTGGTACAATATTACAAATATAATATATATATATATATAAAATAATTAATAAATACCTATATAAAATATATTAAAAAAAAAAAAAAAATTAAATTCAATCCACCCGCCAGTTGCAACCAGAAGAGAATGTAAACACATTATAAAAGTATCCTAGCTTTATAATAATATGCACTGCTCATAGAAATAAATATTTCCGAATGGCAATCAAAACAGCTTAATAAAAGATCGTGCTATTAAAAAAAAATATATAAAAAATGGCTAAATAAATTGTTCTATGAACTTGCAATATAGCTTTTTCTTTCTACGAATGTAACAATGATAGAAAACATATAACTGACACACAAGGCTAAAATACGCAATAACTTATCAGCTTTTGTTTGCAAATATATGAGGAATGCAAAGAATTTTTGCGCTAGACGAGTAAAAAAAAAAAAAAAAAAAGGAAACAGTATACATAGAAAATAATCGTAAAAGTACGAGCCAAATAAAATAAAAATAAAAACATAATATAACAAAATGGCTAAATAAGTTAATCGTTCAAAACAATAAACTGACGTATACAGTGTAACAATGACATATACAAAAAAAATAACTGACAGATAAACAAAAACTAACGAAAATACATGCGCATTTAGAGGAATGCAAACATATTTTACCGTGAGATGAGCAAGAAAACACTAAACAATCAAAATAACTTATCACTTAGACGACGTTTGTTTACGTTTAGTGTCCTTGGGCTTGACGTCCTTGGCTTGTTTGGTCTTCGAGGGGGCTGTCTTCAGGGCCGGTGCAGAAGCTGCCGCCGCCGGCAGCTCGATTTTATCTAACTCAGCGATGCATGAAACACGATGACGCTTGCTATCTGAACTCAATACGAAGACAAATCCATCCCTAGTCCAACACTTGTTTATGCCGAAGCGCAGACGGGCAGCCATAAACGCGTCGTGCCTAGGTTTTGTTAAGAACTCCGATAATGTTACACCAGTGCCTTTCAGTGCAGTTTTCGCCAGCCATAACCTCTGCTTCAATGCAACATCAGCGACCTTTAATAGAATAGGTCTAGGCTTGTCTGGGACCGACGTGCGACCCATTCTATGACACCGACTAATGTTATTAGCAGTAAAATTGCTTATTTTAAGCTGCTTAGTCACAAAATTTACCACAGAAAGTGCCGTGTCTTGATCCTTTACTTCTGGGAGTCCATGGATTAAAAGAATCTTGCGACGAGAGCGCATTTCATGGGCGTCAGACTGCTTAGCTAGCAAATTAATTTGCTCTTGAAGGGTCTTAACAGTGGTGAGCATAAAACTACGGAACTCTGCAAACTCTTCAACTAGCCTTGCCTTGCTGTCCAATGGAGAGGAGGAGGAAGATGACTCTTGCAATCTCGCCTGGAAGTCATCCATACTCTTCACAAACAGTTCTTGAAGCTGTTTCTGGCCTTCCAGAACTACCTCCATAGTGCACAAGTTGTTGTGGTTACACAGTGAATTATATTGATGGAAACAAAACACAATAGAAGCCCGGAACTAGTAAGGAGAAATGCACAGGCAGGTATTTAAACTTTAATTATTAATTTGACATACAAGTTACTTGCAAAATCCAAATATAAATATTTTTAAATTGTAAAACAACAGGAGCTTGATGTTAAGGTGGAACTACCCACGTCCCAAAAAACTAAACTGTACCATGATCTCCCGGACTAGCGTCGGTAATATCATGTAAGGTAACACGTTAATCTTACGTGTAGGTATTTGAAACATTAATTCAAATGAATTCATCAAGATTTCCGGAAGACATCTGAGCGATAATTACGTCGGAGGTCTGAACACAGACTACCCAGAACAACCCTAGATTCTGCATTACAAATGATGCTTCTTCTACGTTCGACCTAAGTGGCCAAACTCTGGTTTCGAAAGTTAGAAAGGCACCCGAAGGCCCATTTTTGGCTTAAAGATTGCTTGTGCTACGCCTTACAGCCGGAACCTACAATTTAACGTTCATCCTTAACACCACTTATAAAATTAATGTCTTGTCCATTGGTCTCCCATCCAAAGATGTCTACGTCAATCGTTATCGACAATCGCGTTCAAATCACAGATGATGCTGTATAGCTTGGAGATATGTATCTAGTTCTGCTTATTTGATACTTAAATATGATCATTTGCGGCCTTCATTCTAATTGTTTAATAAATATTTATAAACTTTTTATCAAACTATGTACTAAGCTGATAATTTTTTTACTTAAGCTTCTTTTCTCTTAATCTTCTTAAAATGAAAAAAAAAAAAAAAAAATTAAATTGTCATACACAAGAATTATAACATGCAGTAAAAGGCCATTCGTGTGTTTGTGTATTACTGCCATTCGTAAACTACATAATCTCGGATGAAAGAAGATATTTATTTGAGAAAATCATATATAACTTAATACGTCTGTGTACAAAAAATACTAGTGGTGGCGATTCAGCGGCACACACGACTAAACTAAATTTAAAGAAGCCCCTTCTCTTTTCATCTTAGGTGGCCAGAAAGAGACGGCACGTTCTGAACTTCACACAAAACAACTAAAATCACGTCAAATATGAAAAATGTAAGCGATTCTAGAGCGCATCCAATTGTATCAGCTCTAAATATGACGTGTTTGACGTGATTTTAGATGTGTTGTCTATGGTTTAGATCGTACCATCTCTTTTTGGTCATTTATGACGAAAAGAGACAGAGCTACTTTAAATTTAGTTTAGTCGTGTGTGCCGCTGAATTGCCTCCAATATCCTCAGTATCCATGAGGGATAATCTATAAGTTCTTAACACAGAGTCTTACGTCAGAAGCTTTGTTATGGATAAAATTCACACAGTAAGATATATTTCCATGACACGTGTACTCGTATCTCCAAAGAAAGTTGTGAGTATCTAAGAGATCAACCTTGAAGGTAATAAAGCTTTAATACATATGTATATACACACAGCTTTAATACATATATACACACAGATGATACCAAAGAGAAACTTTAAATGGAAAACATGATTTAGATAAGATTTCTCGGAATATGTAGTTGGTATGTGTTTATCTGTTCTGGGTAAGGCCTCTGAAGATTACAAGTGCTGTATTATGCCTTCAGGCTTGGTAATATATACATGTTAGATCCAGTGTCATTTGAAATAAATAAACAATATTTTTTTTTCTGTTTATTATTTATTTGACATTAAAATGATACTGTTATCTAAACAATTACGTCATAATATATTTTTTTTATTTAGAAACTGACATGTGTAGTAAGATACAGTATAAAAGTGATTTTTATTATATTTTAAGTAAAGTTTCCTACGAGTTTGTTTAAAAGAGATAATTGAGTGACAATCGTTTTTAACACTGTTCATCTGTTCGGGTATTTTTCAATGAAATTCAAAAATCTCTATCTTCTTATTTTTCATCGTATGTGCTAAGTGACCAAGCTCTGGTGTCGAGAGTTTTCAAGCCGCCCGAAATGCCTATGAGAGACCAGAGGAAAATGCTACTAAACACCATCCGCATCGATCGTTTCTCAGCTTCGATGATAGCATCAGACTACCTTACCAATGATAATAAAAATATCATATATAACAGTAATTCAATATACTTTTAAGCTCAGTTGTGAAGAAGAATTTTCTATTATATTTTGGCTAGTCAAACTTTTCTCAGCGAGAGTTGTGCTGAAACCCTTATAATAATCCTTCGCCCGACCCTAGATAAAATTAACGCCAGTCATAATTACATAAGATGATCACCTCACTTCATCAGTAACTCCGTTGACAACTTAAGTCTTGAGGGTAGGTTAGTATTCATAAGACCCCCGCGTGTTTCATTATAAACATTGCGTAGAGATGGGAAAAGGTCTAGACGGTTTGCCGTTAGAATGTTAATGAAATGATACAAAAATGAAGACCGCAATCGAGATTTTATTGCTAAAGGGTGAGGGTTGAAATGAGATTGGAAATCTCCAGTGATGAGACAGAAGCCTCTTTCAAAATTGTGATGTTTCTTTGATACAGAAATTATCGTGCAACTATTGGTACTAATAGTATTGTTTTTTTTTAATTTCATAAGGCCGCATATAAGGTGTTATGGGTATCTTTTCAGGTTATTGTTCTACTAAATTAGTTATTTGGTGTTCTAAATCCGTTATTTGTCCCGCTATTATTTAGGTTGGGAACATGATATAGATTTTTTTTAGTTTTTATTTTTGTTTATCAATTCAATGTTTCTTTAAATTTGTAATGAAATTCAAGAAATAACTACTCGTAGTTATTCTGTTGCCATCTCATTGCAAATAGTACAATCGTTGTTTATTTTATGCCAATGGTAAATGATGGCGAAGAGAAGCACAGGGTAGGGCCAAGTGGCGTGCCTTGGGAAAGGCTAATGTCCAGCAGTGGACAAGCATAAGCTGATGATGATGATGATGCCAATGGTACATATTTTTGTGTAGTGTAATAATCATGACAATGCCAATGGTACATATTTTTGTGTAGTGTAATAATCATGACAATGCCAATGGTACATATTTTTGTGTAGTGTAATAATCATGACAATGCCAATGGTACATATTTTTGTTTAATGTGATGATGATGATGCCAATGGTACATATTTTTGTGTAGTGTGATAATCATGATAATGCCAATGGTACATATTTTTGTTTAATGTGATGATGATGATGCCAATGGTACATATTTTTGTGTAGTGTGATAATCATGATAATGCCAATGGTACACATTTTTGTGTAGTGTAATAATCATGACAATGCCAATGGTACATATTTTTGTGTAGTGTAATAATCATGACAATGCCAATGGTACATATTTTGTGTAGTGTATTTCATTTATGTAGGAAAACGGCACGTTTTTCCAATAATTCCCTGCCCTAGTTCTAAACAGGCAGCCTATGCCAACGCACGCTTGTGAATCATGTCACATGGCGCGGGGTGTGTCTAATGCAGTTTTGATTAGCTCATCACCGATTGCAATTAGCGGTAGAAGGATTACCGTGAAACGGGATACGCGTACACATATTTACTGAAAGGATGTCGTAATTTGTATACCGTCAATTAGGGCGCTATGGGAGCAAAATGGCATATTTAGAAAAGTCCTATAAAATCCCGCGTAAACTGAGCACACCCCTAAAACTAAGCATTTATATGCCTAGTTTTTAACTGACTTTGAAAAAGGAGGAGGTTTTATATTCGACTGTATGTATTTTTTATCTGCTTTAATTGTTAGTGCTTCAAAACACGATTACGTGAAATTCACTCAATAGTTTTAATCCTCGAAATATAGTCGTTTTAGAATTTAAAAACGTTTTGCTTCTGAAATCAATAAGGATTTGCAACAAAACTTACTTTTCTTGTAGGTAATGATATCATCTAAAATCGCTACAGATTATAATTCCAATATTGTAAATCTACTACCGCACGTCTGGCGCTCGCTCAAATATATATTTTTCTACCCTGGATAGGTTTGAGTTTGACTACAGCCTGATGTTAAGCTGCGCTGAAGTCTACAATGCGGTACGTATACCTAGAAGATACCTATTCTTATACTTCTAAAGCCCCTTATCCAAATAGCCCCATGATTAATGGTTAGATTGAGATCCAGCTCGATGAATTGGAAAAATGACGTAGGGCGACATTTTTTTTTAATTATTTTTATTCAATATAGGTAAAAAAGTACACTTACGAATGTTAATTTACAATTTTGAAATGTCATTTCAATGTTTCAATGTAATTTTTTTATTACTCAATCATAATTATGTTAGTAAAATTTATGTTCAGTATTTTAGTTCTGCAAACGGTTAACGGTAATTTTGGTATCAAAGTACAAGTATACTATAGATTTTAGAGTATAATGTATATTCTAGATAAACGCCGACAAAACCACGGGACTCAGCTAGTATGTTAATATCTTTACTTGCTTAGTGTTGCAACGCTCATCAACGTGAAAACTATATTAATAACACGAACGATGACGTGTTTAGATTAAGTTTCACGCTTCTATGCATAATCTTAATAAGCTGGTGCCGAGGTATTTATAATATAGAGAACGCTCAGAAATTAGATTTTTCGGTACGAATAACACCTAACATACGAATAACACCTAAGTAACGTACGTAAGAAAATGTTTTTTAAGCAGCACACTAAACTTTCCCACGCCTGGGACTCGGGGCCTTCTCCCACGAGGAGAGAGATAAAGGCCATAATCCACCACGATGGCCAAGTGCAGGTTGTCGAATGACACACGTCTTCGGATATTGTGGTCCTCAAACACGCCGGTTGCCTCACGATGTTTTCCTTCACCGTAAAGCGAGTGTCATTTTTTTTATCGGTCTTTAACGACATGTGGTACAAAAATCTATCTAAACATTCACAGAATATTGAAATAAGTATTAATTAAAACATAAATTATAAAATCCAAATAAAATATATATCTTAAATTTTAAACATAACTACTCCCATACAATAAACGTCTTTTTATGGCATTTTTTTAAGTTATCGGTACGGAAGGTACCCTTCATGCGCAAGCTCGACTTGCACTTGGCCAATTAATTTATTTAAATAAGGATAGCGGAAATAAACTAAACACTCAGGTAAAGCTAGTAAGGTAAGTAGAATGTTACATAGACCTTGAAGATAGCTGCGGCAATATACTCGTACACTAGGTACACTAGAGTAAGGAATTTTGCTATGAAATATCTCTCCCAGCCGCAATCAAATGAGTTAATTAGTCAAGGAAATCCTCTAGAGCATCTCGGGATACGGGGCTTTATCCATGGTGTGCAGCTCTCTGTGATAGAAATTATGTGATATAACTTTTGTGGCATCACTTAAATTGGACAATTTTTTTGTTTGAACTCAATATATTTTTGCCTAACCTATACTGTTCCATTCCTGGACAAAGCTCTCCCGAACATTTTTTTTATAAAATAATTTAATTTTACTTTTAAATTTCATCATCATCTCAGGCTCTTTTTATCCCACTGCTGGGTCTAGGCCTCCCTCTGCATGTACCACCTGCGTCGATCTTATGCAGTCATATCCCATAGACTGCAATAAATAAGTATGGGATATGATTGCATAAGATTGATATCATAGCTCATAAGTTTAAAATGACGAGTCTTTTAAACTTATGAGCTAGTTGTCAGGCTAAGTTACTATGTACTAAATAAATGATTTCAAATTAAAGTCTTATGTCCTAACAAATGCTATGATTATAATGAATACAACTTACATACAATTTAAAAGTAAATATATCAATACTAACATTAATATTTTACATCTAATTTTAAAAGTATATTGTGAAACAGTTTTATGCAATAAATATTTATTTTATCTTATCTCACGGTCCCACCTGATCCATATACAATTTTCGGGACTTTTAGTAAAAAGCTTCGTATGTACTCGTAGTGTGTTGTTTACGTAAGGCAATTTTGTTAACTAAAATTAATATTATTTTTTACACAATACCTTTGACCGTAATCACACGAGTCACCGATACTGGCTGAGAGCATATCTATTCTGGAATTTAACACTCAATTCACACACGGCTGGTTAGCCCAATACTAAACCATTTCTTGTTTATCTTATGGTTGCTAACACAACTGATATACTACATATACATACATATGTACATACTTTTATATTAATACGTATTGAACACCCAGATTGACAGCCAACAAATTTAGTAAGATGTTGGCCGTGCCGGAAATCGTACCTGGAACCTTCAGATTGGCAGTCCAGCTTGGTAACCATTACGCCAACGAGGTCGTCAAAATTATTTCATTTACATGATCATGTTATATTGTGTGTGTTTGTAGTATAAGTAAGAGAGATAGCTGCCTCCGTGGGTTAACCCTTCAAGGTACGAGGTGTCGTGTCTTCAAGGCAAGTTTCTGAGCCGTTAGCTCGGATAGACGGGCTTTGTTAGACAACGCAGCATAGTATGGGCCAACCACAAGGTGAGGAGGTGCTTAAGAAGTCGGAATATGAGATAAGATTTGTTTAAATGTTCTTAGATATTTATTTGCACGAACAAACGGTCACACTACTTAAAAACACGTTGGATATACGTCCAACGGGTTTTGACGTATTACGAGCGTCATCATCGGAGAAGATTTTTTAGATATTTATTGTATAATTCTTTTTGAGGTACTGCCTCCTAAAGGAAAGAATAAAAATATATTTCTTCAAACGAACATAACACAATCTAAACAAACATACATACATAGCTTAATCTAAGCGCATGAAGTTAAATTCTCATAGGAACCAGCCCCAACTCAGCATTTTGCTGATTACAAGCAAAGAGCGTTGATCACCATCGGTCGAGTAAGAAAACTCCAAGGCGGCATCATTTTGCCGTGGAAGTGCCTAAGTCGCAACTACTGAAGAATGCCAGAATTCAGAAGTCCTGAAGGCAACTTATTAATTTATTAAGCCAAATATGTGATGTACATACATTACGTAGATTTAGCCGTAGATGTTCAATGCTTCTGTGAATATGGACATGTTAGTGAAGTTATAGTTGGGTTAAAGGTTTGGTAGAACGATAAAATACTATATTAAAAAAAAAAACCTGAAAATGTATAAAATTGGGCAAGCCATTGATAAAGTTTCGGTATTTTCAAATGATATTTCAAAAATTTTGCTTGTGAGGTCTAATGAAATACCAATGCTTACTTCTTATAGTATCGGTATTATAGTAGTTATATTATAGTATCTATTATATATCGGTATTAAAAAAACTTGTTTGAATACGTAATTTAGATGATTAAATTAAGCTTTTGCTATGGAACTTAACGATTTGAAGTACAACTAGTTTAAAAATAAATCGTTCGAGGTGCCAGTATATAGAATAATTTGTATAGAATACTTATATCTTCTAAAGCCATCAATTTGTTCAAAGTTCGTTTTGCCCAGGGTTCTGGGGCTATGTTGATGTTTGTAATACTACTAGTATTTATTAAGCTACTCGTAACTTGCCAAATCTCAAATGTTGTCTAATTTAAGACATGCAAAAAGCTATTCATACTAAAGCACTACAATAAAAGGAGGGCTGTTGACTGGCTTGTGTTAACGCCTCCTGTTAAAATTCTACGTACGCTATTGACAGTATCTAATATCAAATTATCCAACATACATACATAGGTTAGTACTAAAGAAACTTGTTGAAACCTAAATTCTTTTGTACCGAACTGGCTATTATTTTGAAATGTCCAGTGTTCAGATTTTTTACTATGTCTGCTTTGTTGAAACTTTATTTGGGCCAACTTCAAAGTCCTTTGTTAATTATTAATTTTCTGATCCGTGGCAAATACTCTATTGGTTTTTGTGCATACTTATTTTAAAAATTGCTAAAATGCAACGAAAAATAAATCCCGCACGTTCCTACTAATATTTTTTCAAAACAGAAAAACTTCATATATTACGAGAAATGTAAACGATTAACGCGGTTTAATTTACAACCCAAGAACTTTATTTGCATTTAAGTAACGGGGTTTTAATAGACAGTTATATTGAGATGTGTTTTTTTCTTAGGAGGTCCGGAATCCAAAAAAAATACGATCAGTGACAAAATAAGCAGTGAGTTGTAACTATATTTTTCATATTTTCGAAAGAAAACTACAAAAGATGGGATACTTTCCAAAAAGTATACGGTACACTACAAGTCCCATACCGGCTTAATTAATTAATATTATATTAACAAGCCACGTTCCCTGTTAGCTTAACTCCTTGGTATAATAATTTTGCTAAATATTTACACTGTATTCATAACTGAACATGATAATTAGGTGAGTTTAAACACGTTTCTTAAAATTCTGAGACATTTGTTTTTGATAGTTGTAGCTGGAACTTTCCAACTTATTTTAATTAATGTTAATATTCAATGTGTAAAAACAGACTCTTTTTCTGTCATGCAAACAGATCTTGTTGTAAAAATTATATTTTATTGGGGTCTGCAAAAGCAGTACCTGTTTTTACGCAATCAAAATTTCAGATCTTTTACATTACAGTATTAAAAATATGTTCACTCTTAACTAATGACATTATTTAGAATACATAAACGTGGACAAATATTTTTATTTAATATTAAATTTAAGCTTATGACATGGTCGTGATACCTTTAATGCAGGGCGTGTTTTAAATTAAATATCTTCAGTAAAAATATGTTCGTTCACACCATTACTTTTAAAATGAATCATTGTACAAAGATCTATCTTTTCATGAATTCACTGAACGTATGATCAATCCTGCTAATTGTATACGAACTTCGACAGCAGAGAGAGATTTTAATTAAAAGTTATTTAATATTAAAGAAATGAAACGAGCTGGTATACACAAATACGTGCCTATTTACAAAAAATAATATTTTTAAAAGGTTTTAAATAATATGCTTATGTTTTTATTATTAATAGATCTATTAAGTTTTATGAACTTGAACTAGGTTAATTTCAGCAAACTATTCAAAATAGGTGTTAAAACCTGGTCTTGAAAATTAAACCTACAATTTTGAGCAAGGAGATAACAAAAACATCACTGTTACTCAGAGTTATTTATATTTAATAGTCAAATTTAGTATGGTTATTATAATAATTGGATAACTACGAAGAAATAACTTATCTGCCTTACTAAGTACGATAGTAAAAAATTTGGATAATAATTTAAAAACTTTATAATTGATATGTCATTTAATTATTATTATAAAACAATATGATTAAGGCTAATTTTTTGAGTAGCTTAGAGTAATTGGAGAAAATCTTAGCTTTAATTTTGATGGTAATACTATATTTAGAATTTATCGATGATAGGAAGTAAAGCACTTTTATGACCTAGATTTATTAAAAAATCTACTCCCTGGCAAAATGGTGTTAGAGCAATAAATTAGAAAATATAGTTTCATTTTGAAACACTAACGGGCTGTAATGTAACTGCTGATCAACTACGTTTATGACACAGTTAAAAAATATCAGAAGGTAAAAATAAAATATAGAGAATAACAGAAATCTACCACTCTTACAACTGTTTTTTTAGCTATATACGGGTGTTTAAGTATAAAAATTAATCACCATTTGTTAGTTTGGTTTAAACTTTTTACTAGAGCTTGGGCTCGACTGAGCAATCCATTGTAAAAATTATGTATATTCTCGTAAAAGAGCGACCGTGGCTCGTCAGGAGAACGCCGAACTGTAGAAATCGACACCACGGATCGAAACCAAAGCTTTACCTATGACTTATGTTTCAATTTTGTGTGAAAATTGCCATTTGCTCATAAAGTGAAGGTCACAAAATCCTAAAGCATGTGTCAACCCACACTTGGCCAGTGTTGAGAATTATCGCTCTTAAATCTCTCCTCGTGAGAGAAGGTCCCCGAGTCCCAGCAATGGATAAGCAAAGTGGGCTGCTTATTTTCTGTTAGATAAGTCATTTGGTTTTTAATACAACACATTGTATTCAAAGTTACTTACTCATTTTCCTATCCACTATGTTCTTGGTACGGCGGCACAGCGCGGCTATCCCATTTATTTTCTGGAAACGGCAAACGACCAATAAGTCTTGCTTCCCGGGATATTAACACTATCATAGGTTACTCTCTAGTTTTATGAAGACACATTAGACGCAGCGACATTTCCATAAAGGAATGTTATATTGTTGTAAATTAAATTTTGACCGAACCCCTTGTCCCATTACTTGTATTGCCTAACATTCTCTACCTTGATATCTCATTACTATGAGCAAGCAAATGCTAAACTCATCTAAAGTACGAAGAAATAAGAAGAAGAAGATTTTTTACATAAGTTGTTTTTTTTTGCCTTCGGTACTTTGCGTTTGACCGAATAAAACGTAATTCGAACGCTCTCATAAATTTCAAACTGGTCACCGTAATGAAGTTTAACAAAACTGACCGGCCCAACAAAATGTCCCAATAGCACTGCACTAACTTTGTATTAACTAGCTCATAGCTTACAGCGCCAGCTGTTTATTATAGGCCAGCCAGTTTTATTACAATAGAATTTCGTATTTATAATAATTGACCGAGATTAAAGAGCGGAATAGAGTTTGGGACTTAATTGCTTAACGGTTTTATGGAGTTTTCGCAAAGCAGTGATTGTTTGTCCGGATTTTTATTAAATGATTGAAAAGTTAGGGTACTTATTTGCTAATTAGATTAATCATAAAACTGTTGAGAAGCAATAGAAAACGAGCCTTTGAAGAATTTTCGAAGTAGTAGTTACCTATTTTCTCATATTTTTTCCAACTTTTTCCTCTAATTAGAGTTGACACACCTACGTTTTAATGTCTTATTCAATTCAATTAGGTATTTCTCTGTTGAAATTCATTAAAAGTTAAATTATAGTAACAAATTATCATATTGCATAATTTATTAACGTGTTACATATTTGTATACAACGTTATATCTATCTATTAAAAAAAATTACAATATTGGTTATGTTGATTGTAAAAAATATATATTGTCTTTGGTCAGGAAAAAATTGCACGCGGGAAAAGTCGCGGGTGACCACTGGTTTAAAATTAAAAGTCACGAGAGGTTCCAGTTCAAAGTTGGCTAATAGTCAAATTTGATACATATTACCAGAATCCTATTTTGCCTAAGCTCAGTCTAACTCTAGCCAAATGTGTCCTTGTTGTGTTTTGGCACTAAGGTTGAACCAGTTCCAGATAGCAGCGGGCACTGCCAATTGCAATTATTAGCTTCGAATAAAGAATACAAAACTAGGATACAACGTTTGGACATTTTGTTGTTGCCGTAAATATTGTATACCAATTGTAAGGAAGGATCAGCGTTTAATGCATTCTGCAGATAAATGTTTTAAAAGGCTTCTAAAGGCTTCTTAGAACCTGTAAAACGTATGATAGACATTATAAAATATTAGGATAAAAATGTACTCTAATGATTTTATACTAGTTTAAGTTATGTAAATAAAGATATTTTTAAACTAAAAAAAACTGTTGCTACATAACGCCATTTTAAGCTTTCTATTTCATATACAAAAAGTTTGAATAGTACATAAATGAAGATTATATTTATTTTAATATTATACTTAAATTTCGTATATGTATCTTATATTATAATGGTGTAAATATGTTTAATGATTTTCACGCTTCCACAGCTTAATCATATTGGACGAAATTTGCTAACGAAGATTTGCTTAGGCTTTATACCTGGGAAAAAACATAAATTCTATTTTATCCAAAATCAATGCAAGAAACATCGCGGGACACTGCTAGTTATTATATTGACATCAGAATACAATCACTATGTTTAACCGATTTAGCAAGTTATTAAACAAAATACATCTCGTATTGTATGCGTTCTATTTTACAGAACTGGCATTAATGACATACAAAATAGGAGGCCAATGCTCATCAGACTTCGGGCTAATAAGATTGATGATGGATTTATAAAAACACGTCTTATATTCAAAGTATTTTGCTGTGACGTTTTTTAACCCCGTCTATTTTATTAAATTATGTAACAAATCTTATCTAAGTCGGAAACATGTCACTCATACTCGTAAAAGTGACTTACGGCTGAGGTGCGAAACGCAATATCTTATCCGTAATATTTTATTTCTAACAGTGTAAACAAACTTTTGTTGGGTAAACATGTTTGTCTTTGCTTATTTTTATCACCAATCAGCCGAAGATACTAAAACTGTGTTAGGAACCTTCGTCACCATCATCGTAACACGAATAGGCATATTTTGTTTACGACCTACGAAATATTTCTGTGTGACTACGTTTTGGTTTTATGATGCGTCGCCGAATGAATAATTTTATACGTCTCATGTTATGTTTGGAACATATATTATACTATCCACTACTACAACATACTTTCTAAAACATTACTAAATATATGCAAAAGTGATTTTATTTTTCTCCACTTAATTCTATGCACTTCTTCAATCTGGTTTCCAACGCCTGTATGCCGGTCATAAAAAAGTTTCTTCAAGGCCTTCAAAAAAGTCAACCTCCGCAGCTTCGATTATGTTATTCATCATATTATTTTAAAATATTTTACTAAAGACATACTACATTTTATACGTCATCATTTTTATTCAACGTGTATATTGAAAGACAAAATGCATTTTTATATTTTCTTTCTCATCTGTCCTGCCCATTGTCTCATAGAAAATTCCAAAGCTATTTTCCCAAACAAATACGCTACACAAATAACCCGGCTTCGGCTATGTCTGGGGGTAGCGTAACGTGAACAGGAACGCCTGAAGGATTCCCTCAATGATTATTGAAGTTCGAACCTAACCCAGGTTTGTGATGGTATGGGTGCATGGGATCTTGTTCACGAATGTTGGATATTTCTATCATGGTTGTCTGTTTGACACAAACTAAGGGGATTTCTTTGGTAAAAATATATTTTACTTTGCCTTTAAACGAGTATACAAATATTACGAGTAAAGCACAAATATTTTGAATCCATCTAACCGAACATGCTTAGTTGCTGTTTTATTGATCGTTTTAAATAAAGCAATCTTTTCGTAAAGTTAGCACTTTGTTGTCCATTTTGCTTTTGGTGCTTATGAATATCAAAGTTTTTAACATTGAAATGTGTTAGATTTTGGCAAATTTCATTATTATAGCTTAGACTTATCCTAAGTTTACAAAGGCCTTGAGTCCTCTTCTAAGCTATGGCTTTGATGAAATATGAGATACTGATGAAAAAGCTAGTTAGGATTTAAACGGATTTCCTTTGTCCTAAGTATGAGTGAGAGATTTATTAAGGTCGCATTTCAAATAGGTCTTTCTTTGATGTTCACAGTTCAAATCTCCTCTGTTCAGTCAAATAAACAACGACCAAAATCAACACTTAAGAGACTAGCTTATTATTTAGGCCTTATTATCACTTTGATTAGATGCGTCAGGAAACATTTAGCCTATGGTTACGCCAAAATAATAATACAAAGTTTGCCGAATAAACCTAAAACTTGAATATTATTTGGCAAATGTTTATTGATGTATTATACAATGTATTTTTTGGTTCTGTTACATAAGTTAATCTACTTCCATCTTCGCAAAACATAACTAAGACAGCGTAAACTAAGTCCAAGATAACGCAAGAATACAAATGTCCATCTACGCAAACTCAAGACTAATCGCGCCGATATTTCCACGTCTAAACTAGTCAGAAATAGACCAGACTATGACTAGTTGACTAGTGTAAACAAATTGCGTATGCCGTGAATAATTCATCAAAGAAACTGGCGCTGACAAATGAAATCTAATGAATACGATATGAGACGACGGAGGGAAACTGAGATTTGCGAACGTAGTTTTATCTCGGAGCGTAGGTGAGAAATGGGGATGTGGATGCGGTTTTATATTTTCCTACGCATGTTAGGACTGTAGCTCGGCTAGCTAAGATGATCCGACGTGATCATCGAAGCTAAGCGACGGTCGATGCGGGTGGTCTAGGATGGGATGCACAACAATGGTTTTCAAGTGGCATTTTCATCTGGGCGCTACCGTGGGTCGGATGACACGTTAAATTGTAGGTCCCGGCTTTAAATCTTAGTACATGCAGTCGCTAAGCCAAGTCAGAGGCCTTCGAGTGGCTTAAAGACTCGACACCAGAGCTTGGCACTTAGGTCATACGAAGATGAAGAAGACTCAAGTAAGAGTGGAAGGTTGGCGTGGTATGAGCATGTGATGCGTAGAGAGGAGATGCATACTACTAGGAGATATATGCAAATGATACCTACCATTACTGCACTAATTGCAAGGACCAATGGCCGACAAAAAATGGATGGAGTGTGTGAATGAGGACATGAGAGTAAAAGGAGGGAGTGTGAAGATGACGCCTGATAGAGGAGAGTGGAAGAAGAAAATTTGCGGTGCCAACCCCTTCTAGTAAGTGGGATAAGGCAAGGAAGAAGAAGAAGAAGACTGTCGTAACTATATTTAGTTATTTTCTTTTATATTTAGTTATTTTCATTAGTAAGTCATCGCACGTGATGACAGGTGGAACAAGGTTGTGATCTAGATGTGGCTGAGGCTAAGGAGAAAGAGTGTCGTTTGTCTAGCGGCAAGTCGCTATCTGTCGCGGGTCGAACCTGGGCTATATTTGCACAGTACTGAAACAGATGGCATGACAAGAGAGACGCCTATACCCGGCAGTGTATAACATCGCAGTAATTAAGTTTTGATGACTCGCAAAAATTATAATAGCATATTAGGCTACATTCAATACAATACCCAACGTAGATAGATTGAGACAAGGGTGTAAAATTTAAGTACAATGACTATATTTTATGTAAACTGACTAGCTAATTGTACTCATGAATGGTATTTTATTGATTGTTCATACTTTGGGCGGTTACCTGAAATATTTTTTATCAAACGACTTTTAAATTTCAAATAAGTATTTATTTAAATTATACCGTGTCTTCCAATTCACCGTAACATTATTATTACACAAACAACAGGATACCGTTAAGAGCGCCAATAAAGATAAAATTATAATTGTTCCAGACATGATGAGGGCTAATGACGCAAGATCGTATACGATGGTATCCAAAATCTTATAAGGGTGTGTATGTATTATCTTTAACAAACAAGGCGATAAGAAAACGTTACTTCTAATGCACACAATTTTTTATGTGTTAACTTGTTTTCAATTATTATTGTGATCGTAGATATTATATGGAATGGAACGTAAATATTTAAACCAAATTTTAACTTATTTTTACTTTATTTGACATTTTCAAAATGGAAAGGTTTTCAGTTTTAGAATAGTCAAATGTAACTTTTACCTATTTTATTTTGTTCCTGAAATGAATAAAAACTGAAGCGGTAAATGATATCATCAAACCGCAGACAATGATAACATTAACACTTTTGATAATGTTAGTTTAACCTTTTTATACGCGGAATTGTTAAGTTTGCAAAGTTTATCAAATCGCTCTCGCTGTAGCTTATTACTAAGTTCCAGCCCAAGTACGCCATGCAGCCCTGCGGCAAACATCTTTATTGCACGACTCCTCATTCTTGTTTTAATGCGAACAAACACGCATAATTATGATTAACATACTTTGTACACCGATTCTTCTTGTTTAAGTCGAGTCACCGTTTGTTTTACTCGGCTTATATTATATTTCAGGATAATAAAATATTTTTTCAGGATAAGTTACCGTGTATCTGGTTAAAATTAATTATTTATTTTGTTGGGCGCTAATGATTTATTATAAATATTTACTTATATGTATTTGTAATTTAAAAAGTTATTCTGTTTATCAGACAATAAAACTACGCATTTTACCAGCAAACCACGACACGAGTTACCCATTCTATAGCATAACTAACTCTTCTCTACTTGAAATACTATAAATATCTATTGTGTTTTTTCCTAATGTGTACATACAAAAACAAGTATGTATAATAATTTGTATTGTAATGTTTAAAAAAATACTTGAATGTCTTGAAATGTGAATTTATGTTTAGCCTCAATAAACGATAATTTTTATTATTATACTCAAATTACTACTCGGAATTTGAAGAATTCCGGTATTCTTATGACACATCGCGGGCCTAAACCACAGAATAATAACAAGTATGCCTAAACCAAGTGATGCCTATTTTATGTAAACTCTTCTTGCAAAAACTTACGTATGATCCGTCAAATATTCAATATTGCTTTCTGCATTGTTATGTAAGTATGTGTTTTTTTGGTAAGTCAAGTAATTTCATTATTATTATTTATTATTATAGGAGACAAAAAGTACTCTTTCAACTATACCAATCGGATTATTACCCGTTCTATACTGGTGTTGTATTAAGTACTCTTATGCGAAATAAAATTTTCTCAAACTCAAACTGAACTCTAGGATGAGGTGGAGCATACATGGTAAGTATTGGTAAGCCATAACTGGCCCTCGGGTAGACTGTTTAGGTGTTTGGCGATTTATTTTTTAACTTGAAGGAGGTTGCCAGGCGAGCACTAGAAAATACTCTACCACTTTGAATGAAACTTTTCTTAATAACTTATTACATCTTATTCATCGAATGAGAGATTTTCAAGCCGACAGAAAAGCCTTCACCTTGGCTTTTTATTAAATATATTATTTGTCTAGATACTTCAATATGAAGAAATTTTGTAGAGAGGTACCTATCTTAGATGCCTTTTGTACAAATAAATTTCTATTGGTAAAGGTTTCGTGCTACACCACGGGAAATAACTATTTGTGTATTTTTAAAACATAAAAACAAGTATATTTACTCATCTTTCAAGTAACTTACATGAGAACAACTATCACACAATAGTTCAATTACCCTTCATCTATGGATCACAATACAGCATCAACATTTCAATCTAATCACAAAGAGTTCCTTCAACTCAAGCTAACAAATCCATTCGCAACTGTATAAAGAAAATCCATAATCCCAACCAGTTAATACAACAATAAGCATCTCCGACGGAACAAACAAGGCTGTACTCGAATATTGTCTGTTTATTAGGCGTCCCTTGCGTAGAATATAAAACGGCAGAGGGTAAAGTGCAAGATGAGGCAGATTTAAGACAAAAATGTGTCGTTGTCGAATTTATCAGTTTTATTGAGTTCTTTCTAATTATACATATACTGGTGCTAACGCACAACATTTTGAAAATTGTTTCAGGTTATCTAAACAAAACAACTTTATTTTCATTACTTTTTAAAATTAAAAAAATAAAGACTTTTTAAATCTTTCATATATTTATTTCATTTGCGATAAAATATATGATCATGTGTATTTCGAGCAAATTTCTACAAGCCATAGTATCATTTTTGTTTGACTAGATATACTAACGCCACTGGCCGCTAACAGCCGGGACCTACAATTTAACGCGTCATCCAACCCTCGGTAGTGTCCAAATGAAACTACGAAAGCTACTTTAAAAACGACACTCTTGTGCATGGTCACCCATCCAGACACCGTACACATCGACCGTTGCTTAGCTTCGATGATGGCGTCAGATCATCTTAGCTAGCCGAGCTATAGGCGCTACTACTTTCGCATTTATAATGTAAGTAGGATATTTTTCAACTTGCCCTTCTGCCACTATCTAGTTTACTAGGCCGCTGCCCGAGGCGAGGATCCAATATAATGGAATACTTCAACGTTATTTGCAGATACACGGATACTTACCAGATTCGCCCCGGGTAGGCATTAATGTAACTATGTGACGACACAGCTAAACGTAGATTAGGCTGGATAAAAATAACGTATGTTCCAGCGAATATTTTGAGCTATTTTAAGCATATCCTCAAGGCGATCTGTAGAAGTTTTTCTGAACGTTTGATCGTTGTTTTGACAGTGTCTTAGGCTTTTTTTTGTAGCAAGTAAGTATCTATGTTTTAAAATACTATTAGGATTCAGTAGTTACATTAAAAAGTAAACTTATACATTTATTTTTACATACATTGTTTAGTCCATTTACATATAATAAAAAAAATATAGGAATTATGTTTCATATCAGGTTTCAGTTGAACAAAATAAAGTCTTTTTAAATATTTTTTACAAATAGTCAACTAACTCTTGGCGTAATTGTTACCATGCGGGACTGATAATTAGAAGGTTCCGGGTTAGAATCCCGGTATGGCCAACATCTTTGTGCTAAAATTTTGTTGGCTGTCAGTCTGGGTGTTAAATATCTATCAATATAATGTATGTATGTGTATATATTATAGTATATTAGTTGTCTTAGAAACCATAACACAATATTGAAATGGTTTAGTATGGGCTAACCAACCTTGTGTGAAATGTGTTCTAATAATACTTAATAATTTATTTATTTTTTAGTTTTGTTACTAGTTTGCTAGAAGAAGTGCTTTTCTTAAAATTCCTCATACCTATTTTAATTTATTGTTGGTAAGTAAATTATGTATAAGATATGATATTATATCATATTTTGACGGCAGATCCAAAATGTACGAAACTAGTAGGAATGTAATTTCAAACATACTCTCAAGGGGTAACTCTAAAATTGGATCTTGTATGTTACATTGTTACTGTAACTTTGTATTAGGTACGTGTTAGGTATTTGATTCGAAGAAGTTTAGAAACAAATGCGTAGAAGGGTTATACTTACAAGTTGCGTTAATCCGGGATTGAAATCAGAAAATTTGTATTTTATATTGGGTTCAAAGGTAAAATTACATTTTGGCTTAGACGCTACTTTGCGGAAATCCATTGTAGATAGAAAAAAAATTAGTTGTACAAATACAAATCATTTATTAATAACACCAAAGTTAACACCTAACTATATGAAATTTAGTGTACGTACGTTATGTACATATAATTTTAGCGTCTAAGTCAATAGGTTATATATACTAACCTGACCAACAAAAGTTAGTTAGATTTAAATTTCAAAAATGATGTAACAATTGTCGAACTAAAATAAATAGTCTAATAGAAGAATTTTCTATAATTTAGGGTTAGATCCGAACAAAAATTTGAAAGTTTTATAGACCAAAATAGAATGACTGTTAATTTAACGGCTTTGCTTTAAAATATTTTACAGTGTAGATAAAGCACTCAACGGAAACCTTTTTTTTTCAACTATGAATAGCACGTGGTCTAAATAACTTTGCAACATGTGCAGTTGAAAAAAAATTGAAGGACCCAAGAGTTTTATCAGAGTTCTTAATTTTTTTGTTCACACATTTAGCACTTGTACCACTTATGGTGGTGGTTACAGGATATTTATGGTCTTCATTTGGCTAGTGTCAAGATTTCAAGTGGTCTTTCCGGATACAGAGCCAGTTTGTCTGGACTTCTCGGAAGTTGGGACATGTGGGTTGTTGATACTACTGAAACAGATTTGATGACCTCGTTGGCGTCATCGCTATCATGCCGGACTGCCAACCAGAGGGTCCCGGGTTCGATCCAACATATTTGTGCTAAACGAAATTAGTTGTCTGTCTGTCTGGGTGTTGAATATGTATCCATATAAAGTATGTATGTTAATATATGTAGTAAATCAGTTGTGTTAGCAACCATAATACAAACTAAAAATGGTTTAGTTTAGTACGGGGTATGTATGAATTAAAAAAATATACTTACTTTTGTCTTGGAATTTGGTTACATTTGTAGTAGGGCCCATAGGAAAAATGTTTTTTTTTTTTTTCTATTTTGTTGTTTAGACTTTTCATCATGTTGAGCAACATACCTATTAGAGAAACAAACTAATATACTTTTTTCGATCCCATACATTTTTTTTTATGAAATTTATCTATATAGTCTATACCTAACTGTTATGACCACTGAATAAAAATAAAACCTATTTTAAGTCAGCGAAATGAAAACCATAATCATTAAAAACAAAAAAAATGTCCAACAGCAATTGGCTGAGTAGAATGATATGACTATATCTATATATATGACATCCACCTACCCACATTTGGGCAACGTGATTCCAGCAGTGGGTACATATAGTGGGCTGTTTATACTATGCTTATGTTATGTGTATATAAACGGCTAAATAGAACACTAACTGACCATAACATCTTAATGCTACGTTCCTTCCGCACCACATTCATAAATTATTCACATTCTCATAATTACCATCTTCCGCATAAAGAGCGGTACACACTTGAGCAGAACGCATTCCCCTAGGAGGCAACAGGAAGCGTAGGAACACCGATTCCGGGAATGTTATTGTGTAATAATTACTTATACCCGCTTGTTCCTGTTTTGGGCGCGATTAGTAAGGAGATGGCGGTCACTCATCACAATATATTTCTCACTTTATTCTCTAATGAGCAATTTAGTAGGTACATGTTCACTCATTCAAAAACTGTCCGCGTCAACCGTTGCTTAACCTCGATGATTGCATCAGATCACCCTACGTTTATAAAATTATTTGCATGTTATATAATGTAATAACTTTTCTCGGTTATAAATAAGCAGGAAAATCAATCGATCACATTTTTTTTCAATACATAATTTTTTTTTTAATACAATGACTTGAGTTTTCGATAATTGTCTATGTAATTAGTTAATCTGTATTAATTACAATGAAATAAATGCGGATTTGCGACATATATATCTATGTACCTATTTACAATACTTTATGAATTCTCGTCTCAGGGCAGAAACTTCAACATGATGTGATTTTGTAGGCTTTGAAGATCATAATAGACATCTAACCTTATTTTTAACTATATTTGCATTTGGCCACGTCTATTCCAACTTTCCTTTTACTATTCACATTTTATTGAATAAATGTTAACTTATAAATGCTAATCAGAAGGTTCCGGGTTCGATTCCCGGCCCGGTCAAGATCTTTGTGCTTAACTAAATTTGTTGGCTGTGGGTCTGGGTGTCAAATATGTATTTATATATAATAAAATATGTATGTATGTATATGTAGTATATCAGTTGTGTAAGCAACCATAAATATAATAAACCGAGCTAGAAATGGTTCAGTATGGGGTTAACCAGTCGTGTGTGAATGTGTCCTAATATTTATTTATTTATATTGAATGAAATGAAGTAAAGCCGTCTCCACACTCGAATATCTCATGCAAACCTTCAATAGACGCTCTCGTAAGACGCTCATAATTCCCCGGGAGTGTTTCACACGTAGTAATCTCATAATACGTCGTTGTATATTCGCAGTGCACGCGGCTAATGCGCCAAGCTAAATGCGTTTCGCGGATGAACATTCAATTTGTACTTTGTGTTTGTTGCTATATTGTGCTAGGCATCTTTTCATACGACTATATCTTTTGCAATACAATACAATTTAACTTTATTGTAGCGACTGTAGCTCGGCTAGCTGAGGTGATCTGACGCGATCATCGAAGCTAAGCAACAGCCGATGCGGACGTCTTTTGGATGGGTGACCATGCACATGACTGTCGTTTTAAAAGTGGCATTTTCATCTGGGCGTTACCGTGGGTCGGATGACACGTTAAATTGTAGGTTCCAGCTGCTAGTCTTATCACAAGCAGTCATTAAGCCAAGTTAGGGGCCTTTGGGCGGCTTGAAAACTCTGGATATCAGAGCTTGGCTACTAAGCTTATACGAAGAAGAGTTTATTGTACACCAAATACAAAACAATATTACATGAAAAGAAAAAAACAAACAGAAGGCAGCCTTATTGCCTAAGACGTTTTCTACCAGGCTACTTATGTATGTCTTTATTACTGTAAAAAAAGGTAACACGTTTCTTTTTAACTCGTTTTATTTTGTTTAAGAAATAAACTGGAGGTTTCACAGTGGTTTATCTCGATCCATACACATCTTAAGAAATTTAATGAGACATCACAATTCCAAGACCTGGTGTTCAGTGTTTTCTGGGCCATAATTTCAAAACAAAAAATGCCATTCGTTTCTAGTTTCTAATTAACAATTTTTTTCTATTATCTTCTCAGATTCGTCAAAACAAATATTAGCTTACAACAGTACCACGAAACGAGAACTTGACTCTTTAGTTACCCAAGTTACAAACAGCAACAACCTGCCTAAGGCTTCACACACGCAACACACTACCTAAAATCGACTTACCCTCTCCCTAACTTCAAACTGTTACTTCTCGTACATACTCGTAACATTAGCTACATCTAAGATAGTAGTTTAGTACCAACATAATAGTTTTCTTAGGAACTAGTTTTATTTTCTAACACAAGCTTGTCGCTCAGTTCGGAGCCCGACTCTGAACTCTGGGGAGTCCCACTGCAATAGGTACTAAATCTTAAAACTTAAAAATATGTACCTACACATGATTTTTGTAACGCTTAATAAATAAAGATTTTAGTTTTTTTTTTTTTTTATTTTCAGATGTACGAGATATGGATAAAGCTATTTATGTGTACATCTGTAGGTACATATATCCTAAGTAGGGCTGGAAGCGATGACTGCTCGGTTGGGTGTGAAGCCGCCTATCGTCTAGAAGGTCGTGGATTTGATTCCGCTAATGAGCTTGATCTTCTGGTGAGGAGAAATATCGTGAGGAAACCATAGCATGTTGTGTGCTTGTCTAACTATTAACCACCCTCAAATTGAAGACTCTCTAACCTTAACTCTCACCTAACGGTATGTTCCGGCAGCTTCCTTGATGAGCCAATATTCTCAGACTGAGCTTGCTCCGCCTTAGGCCAGAGACCAGCAGGTCAAATGTCAGCTCAGTCAGGCTGTAACATGTAATAAAACAAATATCAATTGTATTTATTTAATACTGTGGCAAGTTTTACTATTATACCTATGTTTATATGCAGTCGATTTTTGTACACCCCCGTTGAAGCTGTAGCAATAGATAATTAAAGCATAATAAGTTTATTTTCGAGGAATAAAATATATCTATACCACTCGAATTATTAAAGAAAACTTTTGGGAGTTCGCTTACTCTTGCCCATGCTCATTTAGTTATAAAAGTGAGATGGCATGAACTTTAAGAAGACATGATTCGAATAAATCTTCACAATGTTAGTTACCGTACTCCTCCGAAACAGCTTGACCGATTTTTACCAAATTTTATATGCGTATTCAATAGTTGTGAGAATCGACCACCATCTATTTTCCATGCCCCTAAGTGATTAAAATATTTTTTTTTATTATTTTTTTATTCATATAAATAATTTATAACGCAATACAACGTTTGCCGATCAGTTTGTAATATATAAAATTAAACACATAACTCATTATTTGACCCCATTATATCTTCATTTAATTTTAAATTGCTTTCCTAATATCTCTGTGGCAAAGTTTAATTCATTTATCAACAGAAAGTACAAAACAACATGATCTGGCTAACTTAAAGTAGTTTCAATCTAAAGTAACCGCAAACTATAAACTTCACGGGGAGAACAATAACCAAAGCGCCTGCTACTTTACAAAAGGGTGAGCATAAAATCATAACACAAAGAAAAATACGGTTATTTTACTCCACTGCGGTAGATTATATCTTTTATGCACAAAATCAACAGGAAGTTTTCAAATGGGGCATGTAACCTATACTTATGATGCTGCGTACTTTAGGGTGCATAAATTTGTTCGAAGGGGTTTGTGCAAACAATGCTCTAGCTACATTTTTTTTATAATTGTTCCTGTTGCGGCCACTGTTTGAAGCAGCGAGTTTTAAAAAGTTTAAATCAATTTTGGCGTGAAAACAAGGTAAACACTCAGTGGACTGGTTTCATGTTTGGACTAAGTTTGGAAGCAGATTTAGCGACTGCGGTTCGACGACAACAAAACGGACAAATCCGCGAGAAAAGCTTTTAGAGTATAGGGGTTTTAAAATTAAATGTAAAGCGAGGGAATACTCTTATCCCCCGATGAATTAATTAATTCATAATTGTGCCTTCTGGAACAAAATAGAAGCAATAATCAAATTTATTTAAAGAAGATATCGTACAACATTACAGCGGAATCTATTAATAACTTAGCGATATTATTTCCAGGGCCTTGTCTCTATTTTCGGGAAAAAATAAGAAATTAACGTCGAAATTGAAACATTAAACGAAGTCTACCGAGCGTTTTGCTCCACAATGCTTTTAATAAAACTTCCCTAGTGAATATCAAAGTAAACAAGGGTTGTGCGTAAACAAAAACATTAAAGCCAGCGCGGTTCGAGGAAAATTAAACGTAAACGTCTAGGTTGAATTTGCGATTCGAAATTGTCACACGTGGAAAAAATCTGTAATTGAATGCTAACACTTAAATATTTAAGAGAAGAAACTGCGCAAAATCTGGAAAAAATCATAAAAAGCTTCATAATTTAAAATTCATGGTAAATACACACCAATTTACGCTAAAAATAATAAAAATATTTTCCAAGCCTTGAATAAATAAATATTAGGACACATTAATTCACACACGGCTTGTTAGCCCCATACTGAACCATTTTAGTTCGTATTATGATTGCTAACACAACTGATATACTACATATACATACATATTATATATAAATACATATTTAACACCCAGACAACAAATTTAGTTCAGCACGACGATGTTGACCGGGCCGGGAATCGAACCCGAAACCTTCTGATTAGCAGACCGGCATGGTAACCTTTACGCCAACGAGGTCGTCAAATAGATTATCGATTTCTTTTGTAAATATAGGTAAACGCATAATTATTAGCTGGAAGCCAAACGCGCCAAAGAAATTGCAGTCAAATAGGGAATTCGACCCGGGCAAGTATGCAAGCTGTAATACGGTATTATATACAGAATTAAAAAATGTTGTTCAATTCGGGCTTGTATGCGGTCACCTCAAAGATTTTTTCCTTGCTTTTCGTTTATCTTACAGTTTCAAATAAACTAAAGTGATAAAAAGACAAAGTATTATTTTAAATATTTTTGTATATGTGTTAATATTAATTAATTAATTGATAAATAAAATAATTACATACATAAAAACACACACACACAATAAAAAAACCTTACAAATAGTAGATAAAATTATTTTAAATATATTACACATTAGTATTTCTAGAAATCTTAGAGCAAGCATAAAACACTTTATTAGTATTATAATAAGACTTGAATAATAGTGCAATTTGCCAATCAGATTACTGTCACTATCTCACCCTGATCCTCTGTCGAAGCAAAAAAGAATGGTCTAATAAACCCAGACACATGCAGATTATAGCAGATACGACAATCAGGCATGGGTGATCCATTCAGCGCATCTTTGCCACATGTTCAGTATTAGTTCTCTACAGGGTTACTCGTGATAGATAAAAACTTGCATATACACAAGTAACTATTTTTTTTTATGTAACTTTTCTCACTTATTTCAATTGATCGGATACTTTAATACCTAAACATAAGAATAATGAAAAGAAATAGGTTACTATCCAAGCTGGCCATTTTCGGGTTGGCGGATGACATAATTTAATTAGGTAAACCAGTAAAAAAAAAATAGCAAAACATTAAATATTAAATAAAATAAAAAGTATAGCCAATATCATAATCATAGTTGAACATCGTGCCAATAACAATCGTACAATATTCATTTATTGAATTCTTTAATATCCTATTAATAAGATATCAGATAAATAATAATAAAGTTAGTAATGTGTTGTTAGAGGATAAGTTTTATTGTTAACTGGAGAAGGTTGCTTTGTTACAGGCCATCTGCCTTGTGAAGCAACCACTAGATATACTATAGGTTACAATAAGTTTTTTGGTAAATAAATTTTAAAATTTTTCATTTTTTCATTTTTCGTCCTAACTCTGTAGACTTTACTTCGGTTACGAGGAACCTTGTATGTGGAACTTAAATCCCGCGATCATAATACACAACATAGAGGATTAAGTAGGATTCTTCAGTTATAAATGTTGCTGGTGGTCTGTGACCCTCGCGTTGTTTTTGCAGTGACATACTGTCGAGTGTGAGGCATCTGTGAAAACACTAATATTTTTTAATCTGGCGCCGTAACATTATTTATTGGTCTCGGTACTATAGGTCCGCGCTTCCGTTCGTTCTTAATCCGTCATAATTTATTCTTATTTGGTGCAGGAAGTTTATATTTTTGACACATACAGCTAGGCTGACTAGTAGGCCGCGTAACTTCACGGATCTGCGACGGTGGCGCACGCATAGGAACCTTGGCCACAATTTTTAAGTAAGAGTACAATAACATTAAAAAAAATTAACTTCATATTGGTGTGCTAAAATTTGCGGCCTTATTGCTTAAAGCGACCTCTTCCAGGCAACCTTTAGATGGAAAGAAAGAATGCTGCTGGAACTCATCGTTAGGGTTGAGTGAGTAACAGTAGCGAGTGTGGCTCGGTAGGAAAAACGTCTGTTTTTCAATCAGACGGCCTCTGTTTCGATTCCAGCCCTATACAAATGACTTGTTTTTCAAGTTATGTATAGACTTAGCACTCGCTTTACAATGTAGGAAAACATTATGAATAAACTGACATGTTTGAGAACCACAATATCCGAAGACGTGTTTCATTCGCCAACCCGCACTTGGCCAGCGTGGTGGGGTTATAGCGTATATCTCTCTCGCCATAAAAGAAGGCTCCGAGTCCCAGCTGTGGGAAAGTATAGTGGGCTGCTTATGCTTATGCCTAGTACTATGATCACTAGAAAATGCCCTATAACCATGCTAAGTTTTTTTTTACTATAGTAAAAGATCCTTCCTCTTTTTTTAGTTTAATGCCTCAGTTAATATCGAGTGTAAAAATTGTATAAGATTTCTATGATATAATTGTAACTTTTTAGGTTTCACAACTATGTTCTAGAACATTTTGTTGTGATCCACTTTGACTAATCATATTATTATGTGTAAGTTTCCTTACTCCCCAGGCAGTGCCCCCATATTTTAATCCACAATATCAATAGGCCGGCAATATTTCGCATTAGTCCGAAGGCATTCGACCGTTTCGCCAAATTGCCTCTCTATATGCATAGAGGGCGAGCCGATTTTCATTAAGCGCTTAGTCTTTAGTCGATCGACAAAGGCAAGTGGTCGCGTTGATACAGTCAGCTTTGCTACGAGAAATTTTGAGAGTGACAAATTTATTGAATTTATTGGACTTTAGTTGATTAAGGTGCCGAGTTCAACCGCGCCATACTTATTTTAGAAAAGCGCCTGACACGCAGTAATAGATATTTCACGAAATAAATAAAATCAATATTTATACACGATTGTATAGAATTTTACAAAATATTCTATTTTGCGTAGAGAGGAGATGCATGTGACTAGGAGAATTGTAAGAAGTAGCGGAAGTAGAGGTCGACCAAAAAAGACGTGGATGAATTGTGTGAAGGAGAATATGAATGAGTAGATATTGAATGTGGAGATGACGGCTGATAGAGTGGCGTGGAAGCGAAAATCAGTCTGTGCCGACCCCTCCTGGTGGGAAATGGTAAAGAAGAAGAAGATGATATTTTCCTGCTACGAGTATATTGACTCAAAGCAAAACAATTAAGCTAGTCTAAAAGCTTAATATGCTGGCAGCATAACCTACTACATTAAATAGCAATGCTTCCAATATGACACAATCCAATACTAATACAACATATATGAAACAAGACTACTTCAAACAATAAAGAGACCATTTTGCAAAAGTTATTCGCTTATAAATTTCAAATTTTCAATAATTGAAGATGGTTTAACTTAAAAGCTTATTTCTATACTTACTCGTTGTTTTATTATTTGTAGGAGTAGGACTAGTAATGCCACCTGTTTCACCTTAGAAGTGTGTACGCTCACAAGTTCCCTCTCAACAAAGACAAAGCGCTCCAAAATCTCTATTTACCACTGAAATATTCAGCCTGCAATTAGGAATGTCTGGTGAGATGACCGCCAGTCACCGGAGAGCATTTGACCCGTACTTAAACTTGTAAACTGCGTTTAAGCAAATTTCTCTGCTCTTAAACGGGGTGTGTATAAATGACGGTAAAGTTGCTAAACGGGCGATTCCTATGTAATGTCACAATTCTGAATATTAATTTTGTTATAACGATGTCTGCTTCACGGGATGTTAGGTTTATTGTCAGTTGAGACGTTGAGATATGATGAAACTTGGAACAGTTACAACAGAGATATCTTTATAAATGTTTAAATATGAATTTGTAATTTTTTTATGTTTATAAATGTTTCTAATATAATTTTTTCATAGTACTTTCTGAGTAAACTAAATTAAACAAAATGTTTTGTTTACCAAAAGCATAAAATTACATAAATCACTATTTAAAATTAAGCAATTGTACCCAAAATATTAGCAGTTTACCACGTCGGATGGCATAGTTTCTGACCATTAATAAAAGCAAGCATTTTTGTCACCTCCACCACCACTTTCTGAGTTAAAATTATAGCTTTAAACTAATGCTAGGCTACCATGACCTGGTCAAATTTTGCGATCAGAGACGTAAAAAACTAATAAATATGATTTAACCTCAACTTATTTTCTATTCCATGAATACTGCTTTCTTTTTCAGACTGCATATATAGACTGGATTTAGAAGCATTAGAGCTATTTCTTATTATGGCCACCAACTTCTGCTTCTCATTCTGGCTATTTTTTACAAGCACTACTTCTCACTTGAGCTACGTCTCACTGTACCTACTAAAGATCACTAGATCAAATAAAACGGAGTAATATGATTACCCATTCAAGTTAGTCGCGAGTTGGAAGCGAGTTGGTTACAGTCCTACGTCATAGTAGTAACCTCATTGAATATGAACCACGGTAGAAACTGTATTGTGACACCACACCCGTGCCAAATCGATCAAAAAAATTACCCTCTCAAAGGGATAAAAATGACAAAGACCCCACAAAACCATAACAGAACTGGTTTTATTCGGCTTATTTCGTGCGCGTGAATAAACTTCGAGTGCTTATATCGCACCTTTCCGATACTAATTTCGCTGTTAACACAATGTGGAGCCCTAAATCATGAATGAACATGAGGCGAGCATTAGCCGTTTAAATGGAAGGGGTGACATAAATGGCCGCCGAACTTCGTTAAAAGTATCGAACCCTCCGGATTAGGTTATGGTGTCCTTTGCGTATGTTCTGTCGGGGACATAATTTGTTGGCGATTGAAATAATGAACCTCTAGCAACTTTGGAGAATATAACTTATTCAAAAACTGTGATTATTTTGAAGCATGGCAGCTCACTCGGACGTGCAGCCGTCTCTTAAGGTTGTGGGTTCGATCCCCACAAATGAAATGGAGCTTTCGATGAAAGAAAACCGATAGCAGACCTTTTAAAGCATACTGTCAGTCCTTCTACTCGAGTAGTGTGTGGGTGAATCATACTCGTCGGGCTGCCAGTGTCTTGCGTGTCCAGTACAATGACATTTTCAGGGTGCTGATGCGACTGCCTCGCTGGTGCAGTGCATCTTTGATGTTCGCGGAGGCAGTATGTAGATGACTTTCATCCGCAAGAAGGTCGTCTCATTGCGACAGCGTGTGCGAGCCAGCAGCAACAGCATCCTGAACATGATTCATGAGCGTCTAGATTGCCCTATACATTTTAAATGGGTGAAAATTGTGACGGGAGAAAAATTATGACTACTATTGAATTTGATTTGTATATTATTTAATTTAATTTGATTGTATTTAATTGATATTTGTTTGAATTGTATAGATAGATTATTCTGAAATAAATGAATTAATAATTTAGTTCATCACACAGATTTTGTCTGTGCCTGGAATTTAACCCGGGACTCTCTGATTGGAAGTCCGGCATGGTAACCATACGCCAACGGGTCGTCCCATCAACGTCGTGTCAACTTTAGTATCAGTAATCAATATCGATAAAACTACCCTTATAGCCCCTATCTCCAATGCATAAGTACTATATTCACCTGCTTCAAATATATTAAAATGACATTTCGATCACTCAGTAGCGGACATCATACAGAGATAAGCTATAAAGCACAGAAAATACTATTATTACAGCAATAAAATTCCATAAGCCAACACAATAACTCTGCTCATTTATTACGAAATATGTTTTAAATAAACCAGTTGTGAAATTATGCATTGTATTTATTGTTATGTAAATTATATTGAACGTTTTGTAGGCTCTAGAAGAGTTCGATAGTCCGTGTAATTTATTTTATACATCTTTCAAATTGCAGTTATGATCAGAGGTTTATTTTATGAGTTGTAATTTACATGAAAAGTGCATGATTCATAAAATGCTAACAATGAGAAACAAATTTGTAGAAGAAGAGTTTACGAAAACCTACGCGATTCAGATAGGTAGATAATCAAATTTATTTTTCCTATTTGTAATCTATGATTTCCCGTCCTAGTTGGTTACAAATTTCTCTCCGATCTTTATATGGAATTGCAAAACATTATGGATTACTAGCTGTGTTACTCGAGTTTACCCGGAATATAAGTAGCCTTTGTGTTAATTTAAGGTTTAAGCTACCTCCACACTAAACTTAATCCAAATTGGTAGAGTCAGTTAGGTATAAAGAAGTAACAAACATATTTACAGTCATAAATTTACGCAGTTATTATATTAAATTGGCTTTAGATTTTTAGATCTTTAAGTATTTCATGGGATATGCCATTTATCCCAGTAATTTGTATATTCAGATCTATAGAAATACAAATGAAACAGAAGGATATTTTTAGTTTAAGTTATAATAAAAAAAAACTAAATTTGACGTTTATCACATTTTCGCCGACACTTAAACTATAATATATATTTAGCATTAAGACATATCACATATTCACTGTAAATGACGTACCAAAAATAATGAATGTTATTATTGTTATAAAACATCTGAATCTGAAATATGTACTAGACACTTTTAGATTTTTTTCTTTGATATGTCGCTTTATTTTTTCGACATAAACTTATAATAAAATAAAGGGGAAAACGCTTAAGGTAGAGCTAAAACTTTAGACAAACATATCATTCTTCTAAAGACATTTGCTAATGTATTTGGGAATCAAACATTGCCGTGTCGTCGGTAGCTAAGTAACTTGACACCGGCGCATGTCTGACGGCTAACCAAACACCAAATGTATCCGAAATAACCTTATAAATCATTTCGCTCTTCCCAAGATTTTTTCTCAACAAAAATTTGTTAGTTTCGTGACAATCTGTTCCGCTATTTGCTTAGCGCTAAACAGATGTTTCGTGGGTGCATTCATCATGTGTAGAAAATTATATTTTTGAAGGAATTTTTAGATATGACAGGAAACTAATCGTTATAGAATCTCATTAGTTTGCGCATCTTATTAGGAGATGAGGTTTGTATTTTTTACATTTGCGTAACATAGAAAATAAATAAATTGACAAATCTATTTTTGAAGATTTAGTAACTCGTAAATTTCCTTGACTAAAAATAATCATTTTTAAAAATTATGACACTACATACATTGCTAAAATGTAACTTTATTTTCTTGAGTAACACACAAAGAGTCTTCCACCGCGGAAAGCGATAGCGATTCAAGGTGATTTTTAGTTAGGTATTTGTACTTGTTAATATACATACTGTAATAAATGGCTGAGAATAGGTACCTAAGCAAGGGCCGTCTGGCAGTGAGATGTTTTAACGACATCATTTAATCTGAGACTCCTACCTGGATCAGGCCTGCACAAGATTGACATACAAAAAACGCCTTGGCCTTCACAAGATCGTCATTACTCTACAAAAAAATCCTTGAAGCATCAGCGGGATAGGGAAAACTGCAAAAAAGCATGTTGATTGTCAAAAACATGTTATAAAAATTATATATCCAGCACCAACCATGATAAGATACTGACGCCACACACTTGACAAAATAGAACAGCCCAACAATCCTAAGTTGGACAACAAACCAACAAGTTCGATTACCCGCGTCGGTATCATGTTCGCAATGCTATTAGAGGCTGACATTTGCTCTTTGCCGTACCCGGGCATTCGGGGAATCTCAAAATTACTCATTGAGTATTTCAGTCACGGACTCCGGGACCGATCCTTGGCTGATTTTTACTTCTTTCGATTCCAATTGCACTAGTTCACCAGGTGATTTGTCTCTTTGTATCAACTCATATCGGGGAGTTGATGCGAGCAATTCATCGGATTCAAATTACTGCATTAGAGCTGACGCTCTATGACAATCATTTTTAATGATTATTATGACGTATTTATATTTATTACTGACTATATTAATTACTTTATTAATGATGATCATTTTTAATTATTATTATGACGTAGTATTGTAAACTGACCTGTAATTTGACATATTATTAATAAAATGTTTATCTGTTTATTTGTATAAATATTGCCATAAAAAGATACACCAACAATCGTGTAAAACTAATATTAATGTAATAAGCAAATAAAATGTTTAAAGTCAAACATTAAAAATATATTAATAATTAAGAAATCTTTAATAACATTAAGATGGTTTTGGTTAGCTAATGAAGTGCAAGAAAAGTGAATGAGACTCAACAAATCAGCGTTGAAAATTACCGTGACAGTTCCGCTTATAATATTCTGTTCCGGTATGTTAACTACACAAACAAACCAGAAGGCATCTCTTATTTTTTGTGAAATTTTATCGGGATTATTAAATAAGAAAACATACTTTGACTGCTTAAAGAACCTTAGCTTTGAACATTAGACTGCTCACGTCAATCGCAACAAAAGATGTTACCGGTGAGCTAATAGTTTGTTTGTAAATAAAGCAAATACTCCGTAAACAACAAACTCTGTCTAGATCACAATCGAGAGGTAAAGAAAAAAACTAGAAAAGCACCCTCGAGATCAAATTTGTTAGAAGCATCCTGAGTTAGAGCGTCTAGTGAAAGAAAAAAGTCCCAAAACAAATTGTTGGCAAACTAGCAAAGTGTCCGGGAGCAAAAATATGTTGATTGAATGAAGGAAATGTATTAAAACTTTGCTTTCCTTAGAGCTCTTGGTTCAGTTTCTGCGATCAGGTCTGATTCAGGGGTGACAGTGATTCTTCAACACTATTTGTCTTTTGTTTTATTTTAATTTCAAATTAGTTTTTTTTACAATTATAAAAATTAAACTCGCAATTAACGTGCCGTCTCACTGTTAATTTTATAAACACACATTGAAAAATATATGAACTGAAAAATAAAGACAACATAAAATATGAATTGCAATAAAGTAATAGTTCAGTGATCCTTGGCAAAGTTTCGGTCGCAATATTAGTAGTAAACTAAGTTTCCCTCCCCAATAGATTCGCCCAACTTTCTTAATACTTCCACGAGATTACCTACTACGCCATACTCCAAAACAAATCCGTATCATAATAGAAATGATACGCCTTTATACGTAGTATTAACTTATACGGTAATAGTAATATATCTGGTTATTAATTCTGCTCGATAAAATAGAATTATTGTTTCGATACTATCGGAATTTTTGGAAGAATTCTACGGTTGAGAGAGTTATTCGAGCGGTCGCTGCCGAAAACAGTTACGTTTGTTTTTATGTGAGACAGTAAAAGTTATCTCTTTCGATCATTTGACGGGTATCCAAATAGAAGGGTAGGATTAAGCGTCAAAATAAAAACATCGAATCGGCCGCTAGGACGGGGCGTTGAAACTGTCGCAGTGAATCTGCATGCCACAATCGTTGGGCGCAGTTCAAATATTTCCCATTCCGGTAGCCTTCGAATAACTCAGTGTTCTTTTTGGTGGGAAACCGACGTCAATTAAAATAACGTTGATATTTTTTCTGGGTTTTCGTTAAAAGTGTCAGGAGGGCTTTGAATCTCGCGACGAGATACGAACATTCTACAGGTGCGCCGTCTACCGGTGGTCTGCTTGTCAACCCGACAGACGGGAAAAAAATAAGTAAAACAAAACGTTTTACTAACTTTGAACGTTAAAGACTCAAATATAAGTCACATATTTCAACAAATTTGTTTGCCGTTTTGGGACAAAAAGCCCCAGTATTTAAGTAACGATTTTTTTCCAAAAGCAAGACATTCTTTGACCCTCTTTTATCTTATGAAGTGTAAAAGTTGCGATAATTTAGTAAAAGCTGACTATAAACCAGATAAACTTATTACTAGTTCAAAAAAGACAAAGAGAAGTAAACATTATGTTTCGAGATACACTGATTTCCCCAAGGACGTCAGGCATGTACGAAGGAAAATACCTCTATTTGTAAATCAAACCCCAGTTTCTTACGATGTCGTTAAATAATTGATTCATTATTAAATCTTGCAACAAAAGGTATGATCAAGGGGACATATCATAAAGGGTTAATCCTTTTAATAACAAACGATCTCTAGAATCTTAATGAATAAAAAATAAACAACGCACTTAACATCTGGCAAGGTTAGAATAATATGATATCAGGTCTCGGTGACCCCTAATTAATTTATACCAAATCAGCAGTATAGGATTTCAAGGAGGGTCTTTCGAAAATTTGCATACACGTAGCTGCGTAGGACCTGTATTGAGACAATATATTATTAATCTTTAATTTACTTTATTAGCGTTCCTCCCCTATCCGCCTGCATTCACCCTCGCCCTGGGGATTTACACAAGAGAACGAAAATTTAAATTTGAATGACCCCTCTGAAATCACCTATTGCCCAAATTTTAGAGCAAATTTACATACCAGAATTTGTTTATACGATACTTTTGTTTACTTTACATGTTGGAGCTGGATCAACCCTTTAACAATGAACCTTGAGTATTAAAACCATTATCCTTGTTACAAGTGTATATTATCCATTATCTTTGTATAAGTATATATTATCCATTATCTTTGTTACAAGTGAGCACATTAAAAAAAAAGTTAAAGTTAGTCTACCTAGACTAAAAGAAATAGTAATTTGTCAAATAATTATATTACATAAATAAGTAATCAGCAATTTGACGAAAAATAAAAATATGTCATTAAAATTACATATATCTATGATAGTAATTTTGTATTACGAAAAAAAGGCGAGGTATTATTTTTAAATATTTAAACAATTTGATTCAATAAGAAAAGATGTCTGCTACAGAGATCTTTTAAAAAATAATGCTTCTTAAACTTTTTTACGCAAAAGAAGAATATCTGCCATAGTCAATAGAAACAAAACTCAAAGTTAACGAATTACTTTATATTCTAGTGAGTCTAAGGCAGTCAAGTACCTACTCTAGTAATTTTCTCTAAAAATCTCAGTTGTACGATCCCAGTTTGTAATTACATCCCGAAAGGCTACGAAGCTGCACTATTTTTCCACTGTTAGTTAGGCTTAACTACCACCCGAGGAGCATTCCACGCTAGAATTGCGCTTTTAAAACAATCCAATCATTTGAACGTTAAAAAAAACTACGAGTTTTGCTGAAAACATATCATGGAAAATTTAGTTAAGAAGTAGTTAGGATTGTACAGCAGGACTCGTAGCCAAACACAAGCTAGTGAAACTCTAGCCAAAGGTGGAGCATTCCTAGTCTGGAATAACTGGGTCTCAAGGAGGCTACCGGAACACACTGTAAGGTGCTTGGCGTCAGATTAAAAAAAAAAATTAATTATTATTTAAATATTAATAATCATATTTTTAGTGTTCTCACAGTGGTGATTTATTCAAGTTTGTAAAATAACGCAGACTTTAGAGTGCATAAGTTAATTTTGCAATATTTTTCTATGGGTTATAATGTGCCTGAAATAAAAACTTTTTATTACCTGAAGTTATAACATATATTTTGTATTTAACTTCATGATTTTTAGAAAAAATATTATAGGAGTATACTAATGACATAAAAAAGCAACCGCTTGCTAGCCTAATTCTCACCACCAATTAAATATCCCCGTGATAAATAATTAATATGTATTACAAATAATAATCACCTAACTATTTAAATTATTTTACAAACGAAAACAAAACATAAGCTGCTACTCCAAATCCACATGCAAATATTCCGCAAGTAATGAGTGCCTAACTGCATGCAATTTAAAGGAGGCTCGTGGCTGTGGATCAGGCTTGCCAAAAAGATAGCGAGCGGAAGCCTGGATCAAGAATGAATAGCCCAACATGCACTTAGCAGTTAGAGCTCCAATGCAAATTTGCTTGCAGAATTTTTAAATCTCGTGTTAGCTTTAGCTTTGTTATTATTTGGGGCACCTTTACGCTTGTCGCTTGGGTACACTAAGATTTTAGAGATTCAAAAGTTTTGTCTCTACGTAGCAAACGAGTTTAACTTGCTGCAATGCAAAAATATATTTTTGTTTTCAAATAGATTTTCAAACAATTTAATTTTAGATGAAGTTCTCTGAAAAGCATCTTACAACCTTCATAAAAATGAACAACTTAAATTATAAATAAAAAAAGACAAGTCCGATGTTAAAATAAGTATATAAGTAGAACAAAATTAGTTAAATCTGTTGCTCGTTTAATTTATAAACATAACTATAATATATTCAAGAGAACGAGAACTATAGATTTTATTTATAACATAACTTAAACTTCGTCGGTTAAATATAATATTCCAGATTCGGTGTTGCATACAAACACAGCACAAATAAATGGCTTGAGTTTACTATACGAGTACTATTGTGTCTATTACAATGTACACAGAAATACAAAATATGATTCAATTCATGTCAACCTTACCACTGATATTTAAGGTAGAGTTTCGACATGTTAAGTGCCGTTATAAAAAAATACAAATACAAAAAACATAAGCTATCTTGCTCCGCGATAACAGTTATAAAATTGTATGACCATACGCAGTGAGCGTTAGAATATTTAACTGTATTACCATACTAATAACGCTTAAATACCTCAAACTCAAAGAAGACCACACTCTTACTTGCGGTCTTATTTTCCTTGCCGTTTTTAGAGACATTACCTTAAATCTAGTACTTTTTGATCGAAATTAAACTTACTCATTTATTTAGCAAGATTATTTGAATGTATATTACGAGTACATGTGAGCAGGCATACAAGTAGCTTACTCGTTAATTCATTTTATCCCTCACAAAGTTTAGGTATGTTGGTTATGTTTTCACAGTAATTTGGCGAAAGGTTAGATTGAATAACAGATACTTTTTAATGAACCAACCTTCATTAGGAGAAAAGTAAACAATTAAAAAATATTTGCAACGGAACTGCCCTAACTTTTTTTAGAAAACAAAGCCATTTTACTTTTATTTTTACTTGTTTGTACGTAAAAGAGAAAATAACGAGAGAAGTCTTTGATAAGATTTCAGTTATTTTAATACAACGTCGTTGAAAATGAAAAATTTGCATGACAAATGAGTTAATTTAGAAAAAAATGCTACTTTACATTTTATTTATGTTTGTGTATTTCAACGAGTATAGTCCATAAGAATAGAGACAATTTATTTGTGTTATAAAAATCGGTCGAAATTTCATTATTTTTTAATGACGAACGGAGTTCTATTACTATGACTTCGCTGTACATACGTCAGTCTGTCTGTCACCAGGACATAAAAATTCAACACAAATAATAATTTATCACACCTTTATTTTTCATCTGAGGTTAATTAAGTTGAAAATTAATTATTTTCCAAACAAATAAGTAAACTGTGTGAATATAATCAGCTAGCTTTCAGCGATTAAGACGCGGCGAAACCTTGGATCGACCGTGGGACTTTACCTAGGATTATTAAAACTAAAAATTGTGGATATGGCAGCAAACAAATATAAGAATGTTACTGTCATAAAAATTCTACGAGTGAGTTCGTAGCGAAGTCATAGTAATAGAACTCCGTTCGTCATTAAAAAATAATAAAATTTCGACCGATTTTTATAACACAAATCAATTTTCTCTATTCTTATGGACTAAGATACTCGTCGAAATACACAAACATAAATAAAATGTAAAGTAGCATTTTTTACTAAATCAACTCATTTGTCTTGCAAATTTTTCATTTTCAACGACGTTGTATTAAAATAACTGAAATCTTATCAAAGACTTCTCTCGTTATTTTCTCTTTTCATAAAAATTCTACGAGTGAGTTCGGAGAATTTTTATGACAGCCCCGATTTATCAGTAAAATAGATTAAGCATGAAGCATAAGCGTAAGCAGCCCACTATACGTTCGCCATTTATACTGTGACTCTGGGCCTTATGTCACGAGGAGAGAGATATATGCCATAATCCACCACGCTAGCCAAGTGTGGGTTGGCGGATGACACACGTCTTCGGATAATATGGTCCTCAAATATGTCGGTTTCCTCACGATGTTTTCCTCCACCGCAAAGCGAGTGCAAATTCACACATAACTAGAATAACAAGTCATAGGTGTGTAGGGCTGGGATCGAACCAGGGGCCGTATGATTGAAAAGCAGACGTTTGTACCACACACGCATAAAAAAAGCATAATAAATTTACTGCATGTAAAATAATAATAAAATTTAATACTTATATATATAATTATATTATATTACTAGCTGACCCGGCAAACGTTGTTTTGCCTTATTAATTATTTTTATTCTAGTTTCTAGACAAATTCTAGTATATTTTAAAATGTTACTTACTTATTATAAGTGTGTATGGTATATGCGTGAAATGGGTATGGAGCGCCATGAACAAACGTTAAGGGAATATAAAAGTAACAAACGCCAAAAAATATTATGTTCAATCATATCTATTTAAAGGTGTTTATTTTAACAAACATTAATTTGTTCTTCTTAGATGGCACCGACGCCAATAATACAGGACAAATAAAAATTTAAAATAGCATGTTTATAAGTTAATCAAATAAAGTCTTCGATGGTTATGTGTAGGCATAAAATTATTTTTCACTTTTTAGATACAATTTATAAATGTAGGTATGATTTTGAAGTCTGTTATTTGTATAAAACAATTTCATTATAAAATTTTTAAGGTTAGTAGGTAATGATATTTTTCTAAAGTTTTAGGTATTCAAAATTTTTTAGCGATTCCGTTCGAGCCGTTACCAATGAAATTACATAATATTTGTAGTGTCATAACCCAAAACGTCCTAGGACTAATCGCGAACGAAGCGAGCCGGATGCGAGCGTAGCGAGCTATGCGCGAGCGAAGCGAGCGCGTAAATGTTTAGCATATTTGTTCGAGCCGCTTGAGCATAATGAAGTCCAAAGCAGGACAAATTACATAATATTTGTAGTGTCGTAAGCTATGACCCAAAAATCCTAGGACCAAACGCGAGCCAAGCGAGCTGGATGCGAGCGCAGCGAGTTATGCGCGAGCGAAGCGAGCGCGAAAATTTTTTGCATATTTGTTCGAGCCGTTTGAGCATAAAGAAGTCCAAAACAGAACAAATTACATAATATTTTTAGTGTCGTAAGCTATGACCCAAAACGTCCTAGGATCAATCGCGAGCGAAGCGAGCCGGATGCGAGCGCAGCGAGCTATGCGCGAGCGAAGCGAGCGCGAATATTTTTAGCATATTTGTTCGAGCCGTTTGAGCATAATGAAGTCCAAAGCAGAACACATTACATAATATTTGTAGTGTCATAAGCTATGACCCAAAACCTCCTAGGACCAATCGCGAGCGAAGCAAGCCGGATGCGAGCGCAGCGAGCTATGCGCGAGCGAAGCGAGCGCGAAAGTTTTTAGCATATTTGTTCGAGCCGATTGAGCATAAAGAAGTCCAAAGCAGAACTAAAAGATTACATAATATTTGTAGTGTCATCATCGTATTTGTTGAAAATTTTTTGCTCATACGTTCGGGGTCTAGTTTATTAGTACGTCAAATTTTATAGCTTCTTCTACGTAAGAACTAAGTGATCAAGTTATGTTGTCGAGAGTTTTTCAAGCCCCTGCCTTAGTTTAACGACTGTTTGTGCTAAGAGGACCCACAATTTAACGTATAATCCGATCCACTGTAGTGCACAGATGAAAATACATTTTTTTACAACAGTCATGTGCAAGAGAGGTTATGCAATAAACCGACTTGCACGCGGGTGGAGCCGCGGTTGAGTTAATAAGAGAGTTCCATTGATATAGCGAAATGATAATTGTTAACAATACTACTACATACGATATACAAACAATAACGAAGGTCGAAATTTGTGTAAACAGTGAGAGAAGTCTGTGAAGAAGAATTTTGTTAGTAAAACAGGAGATCGACTTCGGTCTATCGGCATAGTGTGGCATTTCACTCACCAGTAAAGTAAAGGCGCGGCAAATTTTAAGTATTTAAGATTGGTAATAATACTAAGCTTAAGTATATCAGGTTAAATTTTGTTAGTTATTTTCTTCAAAAAAAATATATTTTTACACGAAGTACAGTTAGATACTATATTTGATCAGTTATCAAGCGAGATGAAAAATGAATAAAATACTAAAATGGCCATAAAAATAGGGAATGATGATAAAAAAGTAAAAAAAATAGAATTGTATGTATTTTTTAATGCCACTTAATACAAAAATAAAATGAAAAAATTCGTCGATAAATTAAAAAAAAATGTTTAAGGGTGATCAACCCTTATCACTTAGGGGTATAAAAATAGATAGTAGCCGATTCTCTGACCTATTGAATACGTATATAAAATTTGGTAAAGATCAGTCAAACCATTTCGGAGGAGTGCGGTAACAAACACTGTGACACGGCAATTTACTAAAATGGCCATAAAAAGTAGGGGTTGTTGATAAAAAGGTAAAAATTTAGAATTTTATGTATTTTTTAATGCCACTTTATATAAAATTCAAATAAAAAAAATTCGTCGAAAAAATAAAAAAATATATTTAAGGGTGAACAACCCTTATCACTTAGGGGTAAAAACGTTCCACGTTGGCCGATTCTCATACCTACTGAATACGCATATGAAATTTGGTAATGATCAGTCAAGCCGTTTCGGAGGAGTACGGTAACAAACACTGTGACACGGAAATTTACTAAAATGGCCATAAAAAAATAGGGGTTGATGATAAAAAAGTAAAAATTTAGGGTTGTATGTATTTTTTAATGCCACTTTATATAAAATTCAAATAAAAAAAATTCGTCGAAAAAATAAAAAAATATATTTAAGGGTGAACAACCCTTATCACTTAGAGGTAAAAACGTTCCACGTTGGCCGATTCTCATTTCTACTGAATACGCATATGAAATTTGGTAATGATCAGTCAAGCCGTTTCGGAGGAGTTCGGTAACAAACACTGTGACACGGAAATTTTATATATAAGAAGACTAGCTGACCCGGCAAACGTTGTTTTGCCTTATTAATTATTTTTATTCTAGTTTCTAGACAAATTCTAGTATAATTAAAATGTTACTTACTTATTATAAGTGTGTATGGTATATGCGTGAAATGGGTATGGAGCGCCATGAACAAACGTTAAGGGAATATAAAAGTAACAAACGCAAAAAAATAATATGTTCAATCATATCTATTTAATAGTGTTTATTTTAACAAACATTAATTTGTTCTTCTTAGATGGCACCGACGCCAGGAATACAGGATAAATACAAATTGAAAATAGCATGTTTATAAGTTAATCAAATAAAGTCTTCGACGGTACTTATGTGTAGGCATAATTTTTCACTTTTTAGATACAGTTAGAATTTATAAATGTAGGTATAATTTTGAAGTCTGATTTGTATATCATTATACAATTTCATTGTAAAATGAAATAATGTAGCGATTCCATTCGAGCCGTTACCAAACAAATTACATAATATTGGTAGTGTCATAAGCTATGACCCAAAACTTCATAGGACCAATCGCGAGCGAAGCGAGCCCTATGCGAGCTCAGCGAGCTATGCGCGAGCGAAGCGAGCGCGAAATATTTTAGCATATTTGTTTGAGCCGCTTGAGCATAATGAAGTCCAAAGCATAACAAATCACATAGTATTTGTAGTGTCGTAAGCTATGACCCAAAAGTCCTAGGACCAATCGCGAGCGAAGCAAGCTGGACGCGAGCGCAGCGAGCTATGCGCGAGCGAAGCGAGCGCGAAATTTTTAGCATATTTGTTCGAGCTGCTTGAGCATAATGAAGTCCAAAGCAGAACAAATCACATAATATTTGTAGTGTCGTAAGCTATGATCCAAAACGTCCTAGGACCAATCGCGAGCGAAGCGAGCCGGATGCGAGCGCAGCGAGCTATGCGCGAGCGAAGCGAGCGCGGAAATTTTTAGCATATTTGTTCGAGCCGCTTGAGCATAATGAAGTCCAAAGCAGAACAAATCACATAATATTTGTAGTGTCGTAAGCTATGACCCAAAAGTCCTAGGACCAATCGCGAGCGAAGCAAGCTGGACGCGAGCGCAGCGAGTTATGCGCGAGCGAAGCGAGCGCGAAATTTTTTAGCATATTTGTTCGAGCTGTTTGAGCATAAAGAAGTCCAAAACAGAACAAATTACATAATATTTGTAGTGTCGTAAGCTATGACCCAAAACGTCGTAGGACCAATCGCAAACGAAGCGAGCCGGATGCGAGCGCAGCGAGCTATGCGCGAGCGAAGCGAGCGCGAACATTTTTAGCATATTTGTTCGAGCCGTTTGAGCATAAAGAAGTCCAAAGCAGAACAAATTACATAATATTTGTAGTGTCATCATCATATTTGTTGAAAATTTTTTGCTCATACGTTCGGGGTCTAGTTTATTAGTACATCAAATTTTATAACTTCTTCTACGTAAGAACTAAGTGATCAACTTATGTTGTCGAGAGTTTTTCAAGCCCCTGCTTTAGTTTAACGACTGTTTGTGCTAAGAGGACCTACAATTTAACGTATAATCCGATCCACAGTAGCGCACAGATGAAAATACATTTTTTTACAACAGTCATGTGCAGGAGAGGTTATGCAATAAAGCGACTTACACGCGGGTGGAGCCGCGGTTAAGTTAATAAGAGAGTTACATTGATATAGCAAAATGATAATTGTTAACAATACTACTACATACGATACATAAACAATAACGAAGGTCGAAATTTGTGTAAACAGTGAGAGAAGTCTGTGAAGAAGAATTTTGTGAGTAAAACAGGAGACCGACTTCGGTCTATGGCATAGTGTGGCATTTCACTCACCAGTAGATTTTTTCAAGGATTTTTACTTGAAATACAGTTAGATACTATGTTTGATCAGCTATCAAGCGAGATGAAAAATGAATAAAATACTAAAATGGCCATAAAAAATAGGGAATGATGATAAAAAAGTAAAAAAATTAGGGTTGTATGTCTTTTTTTAATGCCACTTAATACAAAAATAAAATGAAAAAATAAAATGAAAAAATAAAAAAAAATGTTTAAGGGTGATCAACCCTTATCACTTAGGGGTATAAAAAATAGATAGTAGCCGATTCTCTGACCTACTGAATACGTATATAAAATTTGGTAAAGATCAGTCAAAACGTTTCGGAGGAGTGCGGTAACAAACACTGTGACACGGAATTTTTCTAAAATGGCCATAAAAAATAGGGGTTGATGATAAAAAAGTAAAAAATTTGGGTTGTATGTATTTTTTAAAGTCAATTAATACAAAGATAAAATAAAATAAATTCGTCGAAAAATGAAAAAAAATATTTAAGGGTGATCAACCCTTAACACTTAGGGGTATAAAAAATAGATTAGTAGCCGATTCTCAGACCTACTGAATACGTATATAAAATTTGGTAAAGATCAGTCAATCCGTTTCGGAGGTGTACGGCAACAAACACTGTGACACAGAAATTTACTAAAATGGCCATAAAAAAATAGGGGTTGATGATAAAAAAGTAAAAATTTAGGGTTGTATGTATTTTTTAATGCCACTTTATATAAAATTCAAATAAAAAAAATTCATCGAAAAAATAAAAAAATATATTTAAGGGTGAACAACCCTTATCACTTAGGGGTAAAAACGTTTCACGTTGGCCGATTCTCATACCTACTGAATACGCATATGAAATTTGGTAATGATCAGTCAAGCCGTTTCGGAGGAGTTCGGTAACCAACACTGTGACACGGAAATTTACTAAAATGGCCATAAAAAAATAGGGGTTGATGATAAAAAAGTAAAAATTTAGGGTTGTATGTATTTTTTAATGCCACTTTATATAAAATTCAAAAAAAAAAAATTCGTCGAAAAAATAAAAAAATATATTTAAGGGTGAACAACCCTTATCACTTAAGGGTAAAAACGTTTCACGTTGGCCGATTCTCATACCTACTGAATACGCATATGAAATTTGGTAATGATCAGTCAAGCCGTTTCGGAGGAGTTCGGTAACAAACACTGTGACACGGAAATTTTATATATAAGACTAGCTGACCCGGCAAACGTTGTTTTGCCTTATTTATTATTTTTATTCTAGTTTCTAGACAAATTCTAGTATAATTAAAATGTTGCTTACTTATTATAAGTGTGTATATAAGTGGGTATATGCGTGAAATGGGTATGGAGCGCCATTGACAAACGTTAAGGGAATATAAAAGTAACAAACGCCAAAAAATATTATGTTCAATCATATCTATTAAATAGTGTTTATTTTAACAAACATTAATTTGTTCTTCTTAGATGGCAACGACGCCAAGAATACAGGATAAATACAAATTGAAAATAGCATGTTTATAAGTTAATCAAATAAAGTCTTCGATGGTACTTATGTGTAGGCATAAAATTATTTTTCACTTATTAGATACAGTTAGAATTTATAAATGTAGGAATGATTTTGAAATCTGTTATTATAATACAATTTCATTGTAAAATGAAATAATGTAGCGATTCCATTACATACCAAACAAATTACATAATATTTGTAGTGTCATAAGCTATAACCCAAAACATCATAGGACCAATCGCGAGCGAAGCGAGCTCTATGCGAGCGTAGCGAGCTATGCGCGAGCGAAGCGAGCGCGAAATATTTAAGCATATTTGTTCGAGCCGCTTGAGCATAAAGATGTTCAAAGCAGAACAAATTACATAATTTTTGTAGTGTCGTGAGCTATGACCCAAAACGTCCTAGGACCAATCGCGAGCGAAGCGACCGCGAAAATTATTAGCATATTTGTTCGAGCCGCTTGAGCATAATGAAGTCCAAAGCAGAACAAATTACATAGTATTTGTAGTGTCGTAAGCTATGACCCAAAAGTCCTAGGACCAATCGCGAGCGAAGCGAGCTAGATGGGAGCGCAGCGAGCTATGCGCGAGCGAAGCGAGCGCGAAAATTTTTAGTATATTTCTTCGAGTCGTTTGAGCATAAAGAAGTCCAAAACAGAACAAATTACATAATATTTGTAGTGTCGTAAGCTATGACCCAAAACGTCCTACGACCAATGCGAGCGAAGCGAGACGGATGCGAGCGCAGCGAGCTAAGCGCGAGCGGAGCGAGCGCGAAAATTTTTAACATATTTGTTCGAGCCGTTTGAGCATAAAGAAGTCCAAAGCAGAACAAATTACATAATATTTGTAGTGTCGTGAGCTATGATCCAAAACGTCCTAGGACAAATCGCGAGCGAAGCGAGCCGGATGCGAGCGCAGCGAGCTATGCGCGAGCGAAGCGAGCGCGAAATTTTTTAGCATATTTGTTCGACCCGTTTGAGCATAAAGAAGTCCAAAACAGAACAAATTACATAATATTTGTAGTGTCGTAAGCTATGACCCAAAACGTCGTAGGACCAATCGCGAACGAAGCGAGCCGGATGCGAGCGCAGCAAGCTATACGCGAGCGTAGCGAGCGCGAACATTTTTAGCATATTTGTTCGAGCCGTTTGAGCATAAAGAAGTCCAAAGCAGAACAAATTACATAATATTTGTAGTGTCATCATCATATTTGTTGAAAATTTTTTGCTCGTACGTTTGGGGTCTAGTTTATTAGTACATCAAATTTTATAGCTTTTTCTACGTAAGAACTAAGTGATCAAGTTATGTTGTCGAGAGTTTTTCAAGCCCCTGCCTTAGTTTAACGACTGTTTGTGTTAAGAGAACCTACAATTTAACGTTTAATCCGATCCACAGTAGCGCACAGATGAAAATACATTTTTTTACAACAGTCATGTGCAGGAGAGGTTATGCAATAAAGCGACTTACACGCGGGTGGAGCCGCGGTTAAGTCAATAAGAGAGTTACATTGATAAAACAAAATGATAATTGTTAACAATACTACTACATACGATACAAAAACAATAACGAAGGTCAACATTTGTGTAAACAGTGAGAGAAGTCTGTGTAGAAGAATTTTGTGAGTAAAACAGGAGACCGACTTCGGTCTATGGCATAGTGTGGCATTTCACTCACCAGTAAAGTAAAGGCGCGGCAAATTTTAAGTATTTAAGATTGGTTATAATCATAAGCATAAATATATCAGGTTAAATTTTGTTAGTTATTTTCTTAAAAAAAAAAGGATTTTTACTTGAAGTACAGTTAGATACGAAATTTACTAAAATGGCCATAAAAAATAGGGGTTGATGATAAAAAAGTAAAAAATTTGGGTTGTATGTATTTTTTAAAGCCACTTAATACAAAAATAAAATAAAAAAATTTCGTCGAAAAATGAAAAAAAAATATTTAAGGGTGATCAACCCTTATCACTTAGGGGTATAAAAAATAGAAAGTAGCCGATTCTCAGACCTACTGAATACGTATATAAAATTTGGTAAAGATCAGTCAATCTGTTTCGGAGGTGTACGGCAACAAACACTGTGACACAGAAATTTACTAAAGTGGCCATAAAAAATAGGGGTTGATGATAAAAAAGTAAAAATTTTGGGTTGTATGTATTTTTTAATGCCACTTTATATAAAATTCAAATAAAAAAATTCGTCGAAAAAATAAAAAAATATATTTAAGGGTGAACAACCCTTATCACTTAGGGGTAAAAACGTTTCACGTTGGCCGATTCTCATACCTACTGAATACGCATATGAAATTTGGTAATGATCAGTCAAGCCGTTTCGGAGGAGTTCGGTAACAAACACTGTGACACGGAAATTTTATATATAAGATTATACTAATTAAATACAAAAGATCTACTAAAAGAGGCAGCTACGAGTAATATTAACATCAACAGTGAAATCATTATGCGAAGTATAAATAATATTTTGTTATGAAACGTTTATTTAATAGTTAACAGTTTTAAAAACCTTTAGTACGAAACTAATTCTCGGTTTCATCAGAAATATGCCATATAACATTATCGCCGTCCCCGGAGAATAAAATGATAATTGCAAAAACGCAACTTTTCAGGAGAGCCAAAAAACATGTTTTTGTGAATATCTCAAAAAGTACTTGTCGGAGGCAGATGGTTCTTATCTTTATGTAAAGCTAATTTTTTATACATACAGAATACTTCAATAGAACACATATATAATATAACATAATAAAGATATTTAAAAAATAAGAAGTTAGTCAAAATTAATCATCAGTTGACTTGTATAATGTCACTTATCATTTTATTCTCGGTACTTTTTACTCAAAGTTTGATATTGTATCACTGTCTTGTCATTTTATTCGGTAGTTTATTATGGTACAATTGAAGATGATAATGCATTAATATCGTCTTATTCTCCTTATCATTGTCTAACTCTATGTTGTATAAAAGCTATTTCAATAAAACTTTGTGTGGTAATTATTCACAAATCCTACTATTATATTAAATTTCGACCATCATGCCTCAGAATTTGGTTATGCTTTGACATAAAATATTAAAAAGGACACAGTTTTTACAAAACAAAATAAGCAGTCATTTTTATTGAGTATTACAAGTTAACACTAATCAGCTATTTTCTATAATAGTGAATAAAAATCAGACTGGAAATCACAAATCACTTGGTAAGCGTCTTGATAACTTAATTTGTTATATACCCTACTTTACAAAGCCTAATGAGATCATCATGCAAAGCCTTGCTTATAAGAAGAGGCTCAGTGCATAACACTTGCAATTCGAGCACATGGCTTGGGATAGGGCTTGATATAACCTATTGACTCATATGTTACTTTGTGGAAATCCATTGTAAATGGAAGAAAATCTGAAATATTTGGTGTACTTCTGCTGTGATCTGCAAACAAATTTACACAGGCATTAATTGCCGTTTGATCAGACGAGCAGCCATCAATCACCACCCGTATAGATCATTCTCTCAAAAAGTCGGGAATCCACACACGGAAACCAGATGGCAAACCGTAGGAGGAGCTGTCAAAAGCTAGAGATTCTCCGAATTTCTCGATGGCTTTACTCCAGATGTGAGTGGCATACACTAGAAGGTCCCCAGTGGATCGGTTCCGGCAAAAGCCATATTGTCGATCACTGAGGAGGTCATTCGCTTCTAGGTATGCCAGGAGCCTGCGATTCAGAACACGTTTCATACTCTTACAGAGTACGGACGTTACAGATATGGGCCTGTAGTTAGCAGGGTCGGTAGCGAGGGACGGCAGAAGTTAGCTTCAACGGCTTTGGCTAGGGACCAGAACGCTTTACCACAAGCCGGGTATGAAACCAGTTTGGTCCCTATTCGGCCAACATGGTCAAAACGGGCCTTCTGTATAACCTTCTTGCAGAACTTGGCAGCCTTATTAAAAGCTCTCTTTTTATCACGAATATCAGACGCCTTACGCTGCCGAGTTTCAGCCCAAGTTTGGTACGCTAGATGTTTATGTGCCTCACCACATTCAGGCCCAAACCATGGGCGAGCCTTACATGATGATGGGGTGCGTCAGAAAAAGGAATAAAACATTCCATGCCCTTACGCAACACATCAGTCACGGCACCAGCGCAGGCACTAGGGTCGCTAGAAGAGAAGCATATAGGCCGCCAAGAGAAGGATGCAAAGAAAGATCGCATCTCATGCAAGTCTACTGACTTGTATCGCCACAGCCACCTAGAGCCTTTTGGGCTAGGATCTGGCAGGGAGAAGACAAATACAGACTTCACCAAACAGTGGTCGGAAAGACCCAGTGGCGATGAAATCGCCACTGATTATCGGTCTGGATCAGTTGTCAGCAGGTCTTAGAAATAAGGTGTATGAGAGTCAACGTCGGGTACCCGTGTGGCTCCTTGAACCAGCTGGGTGAGATCTATCGTAAGAGAAAGTTTCTTAGTCTCTTGTCCAGCATGGTTGGTGTCTAGGTATGGATACAGCCATTCCTGGTGATGGCCATTAAAGTCCCTTATAACACAAGCTGAGCCGACGGGCACTCCTGTTGAGCTTTATCCACCCTCTCGCTGAGGTAGTCAATGAGCCTAGTTGTCTCCAAATCTTCGCTGTGCGACCGGTAGACACAGGCATAGAGAATTTTCTCCACGCCTGTGGCCACCAGTACCCACAGCACCGTGAAGCTGGGATCTTCAAATTTACGGAGACGCCGAAAACAGATGTCGTCACGGGCGTATAAGCACACGCCCGGAGTGGTTTGAAGTTGTGCTCCAGGGTGTACCCTGGGTAGGAAAGGTACGACACGTCGGACGGACATCTGATTTGGGTCTCCGCAAGAAACAGTAGGTGAGGTCTGTATGGTCTCAAGATGGTGTTGGACAGAAGCGAGATTTGAGTGCAACCCCCGTATATTACAGAAGTGCACTTTTGATGCGAGGGTGTGAAACCACTGTGCAACCTTTTTACTAATATTGTTTCTTATCATGATGCAAGAGCAAATAATAGGTGAAAGACAACTGAACAGTTGAACGAGGCATTACTTGTACTGACTGCTCATGAGTTATCTTTTCACGCTTTTAAGGTTTTATGCTTGTTTTGTCTAAAAATTCTGTCACTACATGAACCCCTTTCGGGTTGGTCTTTTATTCCTACTAGACTGTGATATTCATTGTTTTCTTCTCCTAACTTAGATCCTGATGATTAAGTATCTTGCTCATATTATCAGTGACCGTTTGTTTCGAAAATATACTATCGGAAGTATTATCGGATGTTACATCTGAACCAATGGTTTCATTAGGTGGTGTTGTTTATTTTTTTCATCAACATCGTATATTAATAATAATAATAATAATAATAATAAAGCCATTTATTCCAAAAAACTCCTAATACAAATTTATGTCAAAAAAATTTACGTTAAAAAAATAGTTACGAGTTTTGGACCCCTATTTGGGTAAAGGCCTCCTCCATCTTTTCCCATAACTCTCTATCTTTGCCTAGCTTCATCCAGTCGTTTCCTGCGACGTGGGTTATGTCATCAGCCCACCGTTTTAACTGTCGGCCAACATTCCTCTTCCCTTCTGGTCCTTTCCAACGTGTGGCTTCAATGGTCCATCTTCTGTCTGAGTACCGTGAGACATGTCCTGCCCATTTCCACTTAAGTGAGAGTGAGTGCCTGAGGGCATCGGTGAGCTTAGTTCTCTGGCGGATTTTTTCGTTTCTAATTCTGTGTTTTCTTCTAATTTTTAGCATGCTCCTTTTCATTGCTGTTTGGCTGCATTTGATGCGTTGTTTTATTTTATTTGTGTAAATCCATGTTTGGCATCCGTACGACAAGCAGGGTAGTAAGCAAGTATCAAAGATTGTCCTCTTCATGTATAGGTTGTAGTTACCTTTAAAGATTTCTTTTAGTGCCCAGTATTTCTTCCAGGTTGTATTTGTATTTATACGTATATTAATAGTACTATAATATGGGGAGGACGACTGATTGTCATTATAGAATATTTTATTTTGATTTATTTTTGAGGACAGCTCTGTTTTATTGTCCTTGATTGCATATCTTTGAATAAGTGATGAATAAAGGTATGGTAAATAAACAATAACACTTCGCGGGAATCCCTGCCAATTTTGTAGCTGCCATTTCAAACTATTACTGTCACTTCTAAGTGAAAGCAGAGCATGACAATATGTTTGCACCACGAATAGTTTTACTAACAGAACATTATACGAAGTGCACGGATGGTTTTGTACGAGAATAAAATGATAACTGCTATTATCATTATGTAATCGAGTATTTTTTTCGAGAATATAACTTCATGACTGTTTGTCATACTTATAAGTTTAAAAATATTTTGATAATATTACAATACAATTATATTCTTGTAACTTTAGGCATGGGTCTAATAATCGAATAACATTGTAATATTTTATATTTCCGTAAATAACAGTATTAAAATCACGAAAAAAATTCAGCAGATGTATCAGCACCCACAGATATCAAAAATGGAATAACACTAAAATGAAGATAATGGCAGTTATCATTTTATTCTCCGGGGACGGCGATTTTTTACTTCATTCTTGACATAAATTCACTTCTCGTATTTTCCAAAAACTTTTCCATCACAGCTAATTTATTTTCCAAGTAAATCTTATAAATTCGAGTCGCCAGTATTCTGCACGCAATCTCACTCCAATGTCGACTTCTTGATAAGGCCATTTATATTTATTTGTGAATTTTGTTTTGCTACCATTGAATTACACACTAGTACTTGGATGTACTTGTGCTGGTATTAAAGCATCGTTTAAGTAATTTATTCTTGTTTCTTAATACATATAGAATAAAATAACTTTGTTTTACTGTTAATATTAATGGTAACTGGTGTTTGTATTTGTAAAAGCAATACAGAAAGACTGGTTTGTGATAATTATTTTGTTTTTATATTAAATACTTTTTCTGCTTTAACCTAATTAAATAGCTTAAGTGTCCAATTTGCCCAGCCTTCCCCTACTACCACAATTATGTAAAAACAACTTTTGTTTCTACCGAGGAACCAGGAATAGATAAGGATAGAAAAGATAAAAGATAATGGTAGTACAAAATAAGCAACATAAAAAGTATTAGCTATGCAAACGTAAATACGTACGCATACGTAGGCAAACGCAGTGTAAGATGCTCTACAACCAGGTGGAGTTAGAATTTTTCTAGGTAAGCGCGCTCCACCTTAGATCATAATGTCGCTTGCCATCAGGTGAATTGTGATCAAGCGCAAGCCCATTTATTGTAAAAAAAAGAGCGATGACCTGAAGAAGGTACGAGTAGCGGATAGTGGATGGCGAAGAGAAGCACAGCATAGGTCCAAGTGGCGTGCCTTGGGAAAGCCCCATGTCCAGCAGTGGACGAGCATAGACTGATGATGACGATGCAAACATAAATACAAACACAATAGGAAAGAATTAAAATTGTAAGAAGTGGCCAAAATTATTATAAACTTGAATTTTGAATTATATTTGAGTATTTAAGTGTATTTTTTAAACACAAAACCACTTTGCTGGCTTAAAAGTACTACCAGCTACTACAAGAATTAAGAAAAAATAAAAAAAAAATATTGAAACAGCGATTTACATAAAACTAAAACAAATTCGTTGCTCTAGCCTTCTATCAGAGGGCAGCATATCCAATATGGTGGCAGCATTGTCGCGCTGAATGGCAATGCTGATACGTGTGGATTTTGTGAATTTAAGGGTATTTAGTACATTTTGATTACTGTTTGAAATAGATAGTAAAAAGTCAAATCTGTTTGTAATAATTATGTAATTAATTTTAATAACTTAACTGTTGTCAATATTAGTATTTTTAATTAGCTCCTAAGCTAAGTGTAATTTTGAAACTTCAAAGAACATAGCCTTTTTATTTTCCATGTATAGATAGCAAAGAAAATGTTTAATCAAAATTGAAGCTGTAAAAAACGAAACGGCCTTTTTTATCCCCTCTAAAATTTGAACCAAGGCTTTGTGCAGCTAATAAGGAATTTTAATTACCAAGAAGCTTATAGCAGGCCCTATTAAAACACTAACTGAAGTTATTACAGGAAATAGAATCGACGAGAGTGTATCATGTAATCTTCGTAGGGTTCTGTATCTATGTAAATGATATTATAAATGATTTTTTTGTTAGTTTTTGTTTCTTCTTCAAACGGCTAAAGCAGCTGAGCGGATTTCGATTAAATTTGGTATGGAGATAGTTTAGATCCTAAAATATCAATGTGACTAGTTTTTATCCCAAATTGATAAAAGTAACACCTTGCTTTTAATTTTATTCAAATATAGAAGGTTACTTTTCATTATCGTCAAACTATTAATTAAAATTAAAATATTACATTTTCAAAAACGCTATACATACGAGAAAACATAAAAAACTATTTCGTATGCTTCCTTATTTATTTAACCTGATTTTTCTCGAGAACTTTTGGAGGCGCGTTAATTCGTTCGTAAAGTAAAAAAATAATTTTAGTTTCCTTTTAAAATATAAGAAGTAGATAACCAAATGAAATAAATAAATATATGAAAAAGCATTTTAATGAACTACAAGAACATTCCAGTATATCAGATTATAATCAATTCACATTATCACATTATAAACAATTGTCAATTTCCAAAACGAATTTCTTGTTAAGTTTAATGTAATCACTTATCACTAACAGTAGGACACTAAAATTGCTAAAAATAATAACGGAAGGAACGATGAACAAACTCTCATCTCATCTCTAACCCTAAAACGTCTGAGCTGAAAATCGTGGAAATTTTGCGTTGTTCAAAAAGATTATTTAAATTAGCAACGATAACTCGAAAATCGAATGAAAAGGGGTTTCGTCAGGAGAGTTCCAATTAGTTTGCTGTTATTTTTCAATTCGCTTCGATGGGTGTGGACCGTAATTAATCGATACTTTAAACTGAAATGATTACGAGTAACCTATTAATAAAGAGTTAGAAATTAAATAACCGTGATGAAGTTTTCGACTGAATTTTCACCCTTAATTCTTATCTCTATTAACTTTCAGGCCATTCTTCTTTTCGTCGATGAATTGCCTTTCTTCTTCATATGTGCCAACCAAAGATTGTGTACTTAGGCTAAGATTCTAAGAGGCCAAATTTCTGTCTCTGATTTTAAGAGTTTTCGAGTTACTCAAGGACCCCTAACTTGACTCAAACTGAGTACTGGTCGATTTAGTCTTAGGACTATCAGCCGAGACAATCACCCGTGTCGTTTGACCCACATATTTAATGAAAATTACATTTTGACATGGTTGTTTAACTTCTATGATCGCTTCATAACAACTTAGTTTTGGAAAACTAATCTACATCAAAATATAAGTCTTGAGAGGTTTCAAGCTGTCAAAATGCTTCAGTAACGGTTCAAAGAAAACCTACCACCGGGATGTAACTCCTTAAAAGCACAGTTCTCTATTCTGTTGCATCCTACCTGTTTTTTTATAGAATTTAGTACCCAAAAGGTGCCAATGAGAGAGACCATACAAGATTTTGCTATGCGTCCTATAATCATGTGTGTACGTCTGTCAAGAAGTTGTATCCTATGAATGATTATGAAACGTTATAGGCAACTTACAATTTTTTTTGCCGTTATGACAACATATACAATAATGGGGGATCTTATACAAGAAACTATATGCTATAGCATTTATTTTTTGAAAATGTATCGGATACTTTATGCTCGAGTCTGACCAGCACTCGACCAATTATTTTTGTTGGTTTTAGCGTAGGCATATTATTTTACCTTCAACCAACAAAACGTTTTAATAACCACAAATGAATAATTTCGCAGTAATAGTATACATTATCAAGCAGGCTTGCGTGAAACACCTACCTTTGAACCCACCTAATGAATATTTGATTAAACGCCACTATTAGCGGTAACCACCCCTTCATTTAACGAAAAGTTCACACTTTATCAACCAAACTTGAGGGTATTAAGCCACGCGATGATAACGATTAGGTATCTGGGGTAATTAAATCAAAGCTTTCGGTATTTCTCCGTTTTTATTTTGAGCAAGCACGAAGGACTGGTAATAAAAAAAAGTGTTGGAACAAAATTAAAAAAAGTGAAAGTCAAATGTATTCTCCTTTTTTTTTTCTCATAATGGGCTTGCGCTTGATCGCAGGAGCACGCTTGCCCAGAAGAAACCGGTTCACTCTTGCCTTGAAAACTGCTAGATTATAGTTATCAGGGAACAGGGAATTTGGCAAAGAATTCCACACCTTGGCAGTACGCACAATGAAGGTGGAGACAAACCGCTTAGTACACGACTTAGGCACCTCCACAGTATAACGGTGCCGCCTTGGTGTTTCCCTACTCGTCCGATGGACTTTCAGAGAAAATAATTACTTATTTGGTATGAAAATCTATCAATTTCTTACCTTGTGTTTAAAAAAATCTATTAAAATTATCAAACTACACAGTAACAAAACAATCTCGCCTATGAACCGAATAAAACCTAAGTCCAACCTCAATAAACAAATAAAACCTTATACTCATTTTAAAGTCTCACTCACAGTTGGATGAACAATAAAGTAATGGAGCAGGCGTCGGCGACTGGCCGGCGACAGGTCTTATGACACCCTTATCTGTGGCCACACGCAATATGTGTTTATTTAGTACACTGCCACGCAATAAATTCTGTACTATTGCTAGCGGGCTTAGTTAGAATGGTGCCTTATTATTTAGTACTCCATGGCTGGGGACTATGGCATACATACTGTACCTCGCCAGGGCTGCCTAAGCTCTTTTCTAATACGTTAAATGCAATTCCTAGAACTAAAGTCTATTTATCCAGTTATAGGAATAAATCTATTAATATAGGAAATATAGTTATGGCAGTGTAACGTCTAGCAGAAGAAAGGACCTCGTCATGTATGTAGAACTCAAGCTCTTTAAAGGTTCTAGAAAATACAGACTCTAAACTGATCTAGCAAGAGAACAACAGAACTAAATAACCTAACATAGGAAAATCCTAAAAGGGAGATTAGTGACATATAAACAAACTTGAAATTTAACTATTTAAATTTATTTACTGAATTCATTACAACACATTCACAAATAACATAATGAAGATAAAGAAACACTGAAAAACCAAAGCAGATCGCAGGACATGTGAAACATCTTCTTCTTGCTAAATAAATCAAAGGAAGATTAAACCCTATTTATCAATTACTAGGTTTCATAGTGCTTGATTCCTGACCATCAATATTTTTATGATAATCGGGAAGAACGGAGCCCCACTCACGCTCCAGTTCCGTGAAAGTCATCCAGGGTGGTTATTCCCCCGTCAAGCACTATTTGCTCACCTTTTGTTGGAGGGCATAATTACGCACTTTTATGCCATCATCATTCAAGTCGAGTCATCGAAACGACAGATCAACTTACAATACAAATTGTCTAATATTATAAATCTGGCAAGCACCTTGTATACCAACTTAAAGATTCAAGTCTGTTATTCCACCTTGTATACAAATTTAGTTTTAAGCCTAATACTCCCCCATACACTCGCCCTAAGCAAATTAACTCGTTGGTTAATATTAATTAATCTAAGCAAAGGGACAAGAGGGCATCCTATATTCTGTCAGTTTGTTCAGTTTTCTATAGTATAGTCCATTACCTACTAGATCAATCACCTGCTTACAAACTGATACTTTCTTTCAATTCTCTTTCTTTTATTTGATATAATCCAAGTAGTGGCAAGGATTTTAGCCCTTAAATTATACCAAACACTGCATCCATCGCCACAGTTTACCTTTGGATCCCAAAGGACTCTTATGTTCGAGTCCTAAAGGTCCCCCGTCAATTCCAGGTTTCCCTATCCTAACTATCCTAATTTTCTAGGTACTATAACGAATCTATCCTATTATTTGAAACTTTAAACTAGTCTGTCTGAAGCTATCGGCCCTAGACTAATCCTAACCCAATTAAACACGATGCTCTAATCTCAGTATGTTCAAAGAAGGAAGTAGTGTTGATAAATGAGATTGATATATTCTCCTGGGTCGGCAGAATATGTAGATGAAATATTCTCCTTGGGAGGTAGAATATAGATGAAATATTCTCCGTTGATGGCAGAATATAGGGATGAAATATTCTCCTTTGGAGGTAGAATATGGTAGTCGATCGTGATTATATATTCTCCTTTGGGGGTAGAATATATATAATAGAGAAGTCTCGCTCTCTTACTTATACTCAGATTAGAGTCATTAATTGAAATAAATCAACATTATACTTTGTCTTATTAAAATAACTTGACACAATATTTAAGTGCATAATCTTGCATATAATGGTTCTTTTATATCTCAGGAAAGTAAAGCAGTAGACATGTTTATGTCCAAGAATAAAGTATGACTATACTTTTGAGTAGCTTGCTCGCTTTAAAGTTGGTTTAAATAATATCATGAAATAGTAGACATAATAGCATTATCAATAAGATTTATTGTCTTTTCAAGTTTAGTTCTTCCTTTTAAAAGAAACAGTTTTCTTGTTGTAAAATATAATTCCACAAATCAATACAATAATTATAGCTCCGTAAAAGTAAAGTAAAAGGCTTGCACAAATCAATCTAGTGTATATTTAATATTATATGATCTTAAATTTTACATTCTTATTTCGGCGTCTAGTAAATTAATCTCTTACCTCCCTTCTCTCCTGAGAATTACGTGAATGATACAATCTCACCCCGATCCAGTTGTGACTCAGTCCTGGAGAATTACGCTCAGAAACCAGGAACCTGGATCCCGGAACCGCTGCACATTGGTACTTTATTACCACACTATTTGAACATCACGTTTTCTTCTACTAAAACAGAAAGATACAATTTATAAAATATTTTTCACAATTTTCCATCTTTTCACTTCAAAATCCCAAACGTCAATCCCCGATATTCGAATGACAATCTCTCTTTTTCCCAAATTCAAATATTTTCCGTTTCTTTTTAATTCCTCAGAATAAAGTATGAAACCTCAAATGAGTTTGCACTCGCGCGAAAGGAGATTTATATCTATTATTTCTAGTTCCAGATAATATTAATGAATTAATAACTGTAAGCCATTTCTGGCCAGTTACAATACCTATACATAGTAACTTAATAAGGACATGAAAAGATTCATATATTGCATTTGCATATTGTTTTACATATAAGGTGGAGCATGCTTAGTCTGGAAATACTGGTTCTCAAGGAAGCTACCAGAACACACCGTTAGGTGATTGGCGCCATATTTTTCAGCTTCAGGGAGGTTGCTAGTCAATCGAGCACTAGAAAATGTCCTACCGCCATGCTATGGTTTCCTCACGTTTTTTTCCTTCACCAAAAACTTGAGCTCATACATGTACATTAATATAAACATATTTGACCGAATCATAATACAGAAATGCTAATTTTGCAAGGAATTCGAACTAAACCCGACATTCATATTTCTTCGGCAAACACGTAAAGTCAAAAGAGTTATATGACTCTATTATCAATAGCACAAGTACAAAAGCTTAAAATTGGTCGAGAGGTTGTTTTAGATAATCTATAGACAGCTTAATCTTCAACTCTGTTCTAAAAGTATTTGTGTAGGAAGTAGATATTCTTACGTTGATTCAGCTTTTCTGAGCACTATAAATATTTATTTATGGCTGGTTATTTTCAATTATTTAAAACAGTTCCTCGCGCCGGTAACACGTGTTATTATTATTATTTTTTTAGTTAAATGTGCAATGTCTTTACCACAATTCAGCTCATGCTAGGTTTATAATATGTGTTTATTTAATATCTAACACACATATGAACAACGTACGGCCCGGGGATCAGACCCGGCCCATGTCAAGTTTTTAACCGGCTCGCGAAATATTTTTTTAATTTTGCACGAAGAAGGTTGCTAGCTAATATTAATATTGATAGACGAAAACACCATATGACACTGTCAGATGAAAACCTGTAAATACATCATGACACTGTACTTAAATAAACTTGTTTCCGAAATTCAGAATTACTTAAAAATAATTAAAAATGTTAATTAACTTCAAAATAACCTTAAACTGTAAAAAAAAAAATATCCTGTTTTGGCCTGTGCCTGCAAAAATTTGGCACGCACCATTCAAAAAATTGCCCATATCTGATCTAACACATAGTCAAGGCAACAAGGCTATCTTTTAACCATTATTTTTGAATTTATAACAATCTTACACTCACAAATACTAAGTTTTGAATATAAAAGCGACTTTTATAAGTCACGGGGTCTCTATAACGTACCATACATTGTTATTACTTAACCATTCATTGCGTTTATAATTACATGTACCTACACAATTTAAAGGAAAATAAAAAAAATTTTATTATATTTTGTATAAGTATGACAATAGACTTAGTACCGGCATATTGACTTTACTCATACTTCTGTTGACCAAAAGTAGGTAAGTACATTTATGAAAACGTTTCCACCGCACAACGCGGTCGCATATTTCCATTTGATAAACTTTGTCACGCGTTTTGACCATCAATTACGAACATAAAAGTTGAGGTAAAGTAAGCCAAATCATGAACTAGAAATATTTAACCAATTGAAGCTGAAATTTTCACTAAAGTCGTATAAATCAGAGTTTATGGGCCATTTAAATATCTACAACGGAGCGACGCGACACGTAACTCAGTTATGCTTTAGTTATGGTGGTTGACGCTGCATAATTTTAAGGTGCTACCCGTACGTAGGGTCAGTACAGAATTTCCTAGATAAATATTAACTATGGTAAAATGTCAGACTGTTATAACTGAAATAATTAATTATTGCTCGTATACTCGAAAGGAAAGCAATCGCCTCAATCAACGTCTGATGTATGGAGAAATATGTTTTGCAAATAAGTCATTTATTGAAACAAGTTTGAGGTCTCTGCTGTTTCCTCGTCCACGTTACAACTTATCTGTCGTTTTATAGTTGCGTGCCTGAAGCCAATAACAATAAAGTTTGTCACGGCTGTATAAACGGACAATGCGCGTTTAAACTTCGCAAATTTCTCCAATTCACACCAATATTATAGCAGTCTTATTCCTTTAAATAATGGACATCGACTCTTCAACCGCAATAAAACATATACCGTGTAAACTCCATGTAACGTCATTCGATTTAAGGACAAACTTTCTAAAGCGTCGAAATCAATTGACTTTAGTTGGTTTAGCTCGTATTCAATACAATTATACATTCTCATCATAACGATACCACTCTCTATAACGCCATAAAATGCACAGACCCTTCAGTGTCGTTATATAGAGTTTTACACTGTACATATATTTATAAGTAGATGTTAATAAAATTACATCTTTATTGTAGCTACATATTTGTGGATAAAAATTAGAGAACGTAGAAGATTCTGGCGTGGTCTATCCATTGAAAATAGTAGTGAATGAATTTTTGTATTCGATAAATTGAGAAGAAAATTGCATCTTACAAAAAAACGAGCAAAACCGCGAAGACCATGTAGTTTTTTTTGCCTTCAAGTGAATACAAATTAAAATACTGGGCGTATGTTTATATAACTTGCTTCTCTCTATTCTTGTTCGCATAACAGTAAACAACTTTTTACAATCCCATATCACGGACCGATGCGAAGTTCGCAATGGCTTCAGTTATTAAACTCATAAATACCTGAGCATGGACCATCAATGGACTGGGCTTGTGAAAACGGCAGGGTTTTAATTAAATGTATTGTAAACAGACATGGAACCACTGCTTGCGAGTTATGGTTGAGGACTGCGATGTGTGTTTTGCAGATTTCATACATTAACTTTATATGTTATACTGTAGGTATAACGAATGAAAAAGCGAATGTGGCTCGATGGAATAACGGCTGCTTTTCGATCTCGGCCAAAAACCAAAGACTTGATTTTCAAGTTATGTTAGAATTTGCACTTACTTTACGGTGAAGGAAAACATCGTGAGGAAACCGAGATGTTTGAGATCCACAATATTCGAGGGTACGTAGCTTAGGGGGCATTTTTCGATCGCATGTTGTTCCTGAGACCTGTTGCCCTTTCATCCATCCAGCGTTTATTCGGCTCGCTACATCACGGTCGTATCGCCGTCGTTTTGGAGGATAGAACCGAGATACTTGAAGTCGGTGCAGACTGGCAAGGATACACCATCTAAGACAATTGGCGTGAAGTCCGCCAAAGTCACAAAACATGTGTTCTGTTTTCGTTCGACTGATCTTCAGACCCACGTTCTCCTTCTTCCCTGCTGAAGACTTCCTTGGTAGGATCTGGGTTGCCACCACGATGTAAGTACTTGACCAAGAAAACACCTCCAAGGAATACATTCTGCGGGGGAGGCATGATAGTACGGACAGTAATGAGGAAAACGACTAAGGTAGAGAATGTATAGGAAATATTATGTTCCAAGACAAGTAATTGGTCCGATGGCAAATAACACGCGTTTTTTTTTCAGTAAAGAATAGCAAAACATCACCTTGTCGGTCACAAACGATCAATAATATAATTAGACCACAAGTCTTGTCGGATGGTTTCTCTTTATAACTATTTGTTAAATTTTTACTTTAAGTGCGTTCAAACAAAACCTTTTTTTAGATTCCAGTCACGTTTACCAAAACGTGTCGCATGTCACATTTAGCGTCAAAAGTTTCCTTAATTCTGAAAAAATAAAGATATTCAAATTAGGCTCTCATTACACTGCGGGGTTTCGCTAATGAATTGTAAGAAATGTAATTAATTTCTTAATTTGAATTCTTGCTACACTTTCGTGCATAAGCGTTTTCGGGGAACGTTATTTGCCTATTTATTGTGGCTTTATTTGACTTTATTTAAATCCAAATATAAGTACATAACCTATTGATTTAACCTATTTAATTTTATCTTCTATTTATCCAATTATAAGTGGTTGATAACAGCTCTTAAAACTTTTGCTGCGAAATAGGATTTATTATTTTTTGTGGGCTTCACTCCCCTATCATCTACCCTACGAAAAAAAACTTGATTAGTAAAATATACAAGGTTTCGGTTTTATAATTACCCCACCCTTTGCGAGTACCAACATAAAGCTTAAGCAGCCCACTATACGTTCCCACTGCTGGGACTCGGGACCTTCTCTCACAATGAGAGAGGTACAGGCCATAATCTACCATTCTGGCCAAGTGCGGGTTGGTGAATGACACACGTCTTCAGATATTGCAGTCCTCCCAACGTATCGGTTTCCTCACGATGTTTTCCTTCACCATAAAGCGAGAGCACATCCACTAACTTGAAAAAAAAAGTAATTGGTGTAGGGCCGGGATTCGAACCAGGTGCTGTCTGATTGAAAAACAGACGTTTTTACCACCGAGCCACACTCGTTTAGTATCAACATAAATCGTAATATTTAATACGTACATGTTTTAGACAAATGATACCCGTGGCTTTTCATTATCATATTAAACATAGACATATTTTTTCACTTATAACTCAAAGCAAAAAATGTGCACATAAATTATCACATAACAACTTAAAAGCATCGCATTAGAACCTTTTTCTCAAGCCTACACACGATTGTAAACTTTTTACGTGACAATGTAAAAAGAAACACTGAAAGTTCTGTGTTAGGTACATTACTTAAGTCGTTAAAATACAAAATTGATAAAGTAAAAAAGCTTTTTAACTTATCCTTGAGCTCACGTGAGGCTCAGGGTAAGTTTAGTACAGTTGATAAGCTTGGAATAATAAATTCACTAAGCTTTTTAGAAAGTTTAGTTACATCGCCTTTATTTTTCAACATAAAAGCTCTTACTAGTATCATACCAAATTCTAACCTATAATTCAATTTGTTTTTCATGTTTCATGATATTTTTATATGTAGGTACATAAGTATTTCCACTTAAGACGGTTTATTGTTATTTTTTGTAACTAAATGAAATATAATTATGTAAGTATGTGTCAACATATACTATTTATATGTAAAGGTTATTCTACTTATAGAACAAAACGCAAACAAATTTTGCATCCATCCAACTAACCATTGTTAAGTTATCCAATCGTTTCTAGCTTAACAAGTATTTACACGAAATTGAACTTTAATGTCTTAATACAAAGGACTAGCAAAATGTTTGTTCTTTTAGAACGTGTGGTCATGCGAGGCCATTGATTACTGTTTATAGATACCATATTAGGTTTCCTAAATTGCACGTATATAGACATATTATAATTGTTTTTTTTTATCCATGATAGGATTGCGTTTGACTACAGCTAACCTGATGTTATGCTGCGCTGCAGTCTACGGTGTGGCACGCTTACCTAGAAGATACCTATTAACTCTATTTTAAGACCCCCCAATGATACCTCTAATTCTTTGCATGTAACCATATTTTCTTTTCAACTCCAAGTCTCAATCAAAGTTTCCTAACAATTATATAATTGGACATGAATACCTTCAACATCAAAGACGTCACCTTTGCCACAGTCAAAGTGTTATACGATATTTTATTCTCTTATGGCTGTTATATTTTTAATAAACGAGTATAACACATAGCTGAATGGCAGCCCTTCACATCATCAAGAAAGAGGCGAACTTCCAAAACTTAGTTTTTCAGTGAATTGGTAAGATGCACTAATAAGGGACGTGCTTGTCATGAAACTCCATTTCACAATAAAAAATATTTTTATTTGGAATCTTCTAGGGTAATCTTTGGACCACGCAAAACAAACAGTCACAACGTGACGGTTATCAACGGTCACTTAGCATATCAGTATGCTGCCAGTGAGTTTTTGTCCTAGAAAACCCTGTATGGTGGAAATAAAGCTGGCTATTCAATATCCGACTTGGAAATTAGACTTGAGGTATCGTACGCAAAAATGTTATAAGTCAATCGTGGTTTAAACTTGCCCCATTACGACTTTATTTTTCGTATTATTTGTTTGTAAATATTTATTTGATAAGGTATGGCTCGCGTCAATAAAAAAATAAGTTTAGATTTGTCTAGTTTCCCAAATTAGCTTCTTCTAGTTTTCGGAATAAGAAAAATATTGTAGTGAAATGTATAGATTATAATATATTTGTGTATGTTTTTGTATTTCTGTATAAATATGGATTAGAGACAAATATTACAGAAAGGTAATTAAATAATCAAATCATAATATTATCCAATTGCTAATCCAAATATTGTACCTAGGTTTTATTCTTGACAAGTCCATGCTGTATGTATCTTGTTAGTAATAATAATTTTATTTGTAATTGGATACCTTATGATGAATAAAAATATTCTATTCTATTCTTGCTCATACTCACTTGGTGATGCAAGTAAGATGACGTTAAATTTCAAATGTTTTATTTATTTACTCGAATTATTTCTAAAATGATACAATTTATTGTTTAATTCAAGGGCCGTTACTGACTGGTCAACTAAATTATGATATTCTACACTAAATTCTATATTTTTAATAACTTCTCAATCTCTAAGTTCTCATTCCAAATGATAACTAAATATAATTTACGTCGGATTTTGTATATTTTTCATTTAATCGTGACGCGAGTAGCACGGCTTTGAAAACACGTATCGTGACTTCCAGTCAGAAAGTAATTTGAGGCTTTGTAGGAATTTTAGCAAATATTTTTATTTCATATTAATGTTTCCCCGATGATTGTGAAACAGCTCGGAAATTTTAACGGAAATTATGAAACCAGCACGAAGTCCTTAAATACCTTATTAAAAATATGTAAAATACTAAATTTACTATAGCGTTGAATTTGAATTTAAGGACATTTTTTATTAATTTTTTTTTGACAATCAATGTTTTATCTCAGTTTTTATTTGATAATCATCAAATCACATTTTACATTATAAAGGCAAATATTTGTAATATGTATTTATTTATTGTAATTAATTAAAACGGTACATCTGCCAATTACATTAATTGAATATTATTACTCCTATTATTATTTAATAATTAAATAACCATAATTTTCATTGAGTTACATCAAACGACAATTTACAACTGACGCAAATATCAATAATAATTACAAACTTTTTTGTACGTATAAATATTTACATATGTATATTATATTTATAGTAGGTATGTGATATTAGTACTAGTAGATAAGTTTTTATGTAGGTCTTGTTATTTATTGGTAACTTGTAGGTAGTTATTTTTATTCTCTTTACTGTACATCCCATATTATTTATTATAATTTCCTCTCCATACATTGGTTGCCTCAAAGCGATCGCTTTTAGTGATAAGGTTGCCATTTGTAGCATTAGTTATAAGTTTTTGGCTCTGTTTTGTATTATCTTTCTGCGTTGCAATAAAGTGTTTATCTACTTATCTTCTTTTAGCCATCCTCATTCTGGAATAAAATAACGTTGAGCACAGTGTGATTGATCTCCATACTATTTTGTTTATTAAGAATTGCAATCCAACGTGGTAATGCTACCAGCAATTTGAGCACCATAATATCATCTACCCTTGGACTTTTGAAGGTTAAATTTTAGTTGAGTGTTTTATAAATGATTATTATGTTGGTTATAAATAAAAAGTATTTATTACATTCAAAATTAAATATTTAAAACTAGAGGTTGCCCGCGGCTCCGCCCGCGTGTAGGTCGCTTTTCGCGTTACCTGTGGAAAAATTCTATTGTATCCTATTCCCGTGCCAATTTTATATAAACATTACATTGCTACGATATCAAAATGAGTTCGATTATTATTCGATATCTAAATCACCAAAGTATTGGTTTTATTAGTTTGGTGATGATGCGAAAAATTAGATCGTGTTCTCTAAGCCATTTTTTATTTATTTAAATAATTAGAATACGCGAACCATACCACCAAGTGGATCACATACTTAAATTCCAATTCAGAAGTATTTAATTTCAAAAACACAAACCTTTCCCTTTGAACTTTAAACCCCAATGGCATACCTTAATGCACTCCTGGCAAATGTTTTTACAAATTTATTTTAACCATCATATAAACTACAACCTCAACAACTTTCAAGACTTTTACTTGATAAATAAAGAATTTTCCATACGAACTTTCACCCCCATTACAAACCCTTAGTTCACCCCTGGCGAAAAAACTTCATACCATTATTTTTAATTTTACATAAACTATACATACTCCAAATTTCATTGCTGTAAGTTTAAAAACAAAGAAGTTTCATACAAACTTTTTTACCCCCTTTCACCCCCTTAAGGGTAAAAATTCCAAAAATCTATTCTTAGTACACGTTTAAGTACTAAAATATATACACACTCCAAATTGTACACCTCTAAGTTCAAAAACACTAAACTTTCATTTTTAACTTTAAACCCCCATGCCATCCCCCTTAATGCACCCCTGGCAAAATATTTTTCAATTTTAATTTGACCATTTAATAAACTACTACCATAACAACTTTCAAAACTTTAACTTGATAAATAAAAATTTTTCCATACAAACTTTCACCCCCCATAACAAACCCTTAGTTCACCCCTGGCAAAAAAACTTCATACCATTATTTTTAATTTTACATAAACTATACATATTTCAAATTTCATTGCTGGAAGTTCAAAAACAAAGAAGTTTCATACAAACTGTTTTACCCTTTTTCACCCCCTTAGGGGTGGAATTTCCAAAAATCCGTTCTTAGTACGCGTCTACATACTAAAACAGATATACCCTCTAAATTTCACAACCCTAGGACCAGCCGTTTGGGCTCTGCGTTGTCTATAGATGAATGAATGAGTCAGGACAAAGAGTCTTATAGTATAGATTGTTTTAAATTCTGTTTTTAAGTATTAAAATTGAGTTTAATGAAATATAACTTCAACTGAGTATAAGCGAGTGAAAATATAGCAATAATATATTTTCAGTACAATTATAATTTTATTCTTAAACTAAATAAATACTAAATTATAGTTTGGTTAAGCATCTAATACAGTCACAAAAGAGCGTCCACAAATGAATAGTTTACTCAATTAAAACAAATTAGGTTAATGTGAGTGAACTGGTCGAATACTCAATTTTCCTTATTCGTGCCGCGCGAGCTTTTCGCTTATCTTATGAAATTAATCACAAATGCCACCCTCCAATTAAAAGTACTTTTTAACTTGCTGGTATTGACTTTTGCACTTAATTATATGCATTTAGATGTGAGAAGTGAGTATGTCGTGCTTCGATCAAATATAATACCAGATTCAGTGATACATAGAAACAAAGCACAAAAAATGGCATGAGTTTAAAATACTATTGTATCTACTACAACATACACAGAAATACAAAATATGTTTCAATTCAAGTCAACCTTACCACCATATTTTAAGGTTGAGTTTCTTGCTCCGCGATAACAGCTATAAAATTTGATGACCGTACGCAATATGCGTTAGAAAATTCAACTTTTTTTTTACGCTTACGGCTTGCGCTTGACCACAACTCACCTGATGTTAAGTGATATTGCAGTCTAAGATGAAACGCGCTTGCCTAGAAGAAACCGGTTCACTCTCGCCTTGAAGACAGTTAGGTTGTAGTTCTGTGGGAACAGGGATTCCGGCATGGAGTTCCACAGTTTGGCCGTCCGTACTTTAAACGTGGAAGCAAATCGCTTATTACGCATTTTCGGCATTTCCACTGTATAACGGTGTCTCCTAGCAGTCTTCCTGCTCGTTCGGTAATGGAAAGGGGCCGGGGGAATTAAGTCAGGTAATTCGGACGCACACTCTCCGAAATGCAACCGGTAGAATACCGACAGACTCGCAACCGTACGGCGGTGCTCCAAACTTTGAAGTTTCGCACTGCACAGGGAGTCATTACCTATAACTTTCTTGGCCTTCTTCTCAATTGCCTCCAACGCCTGAAGCTGGTATTTAGCAGATCCATTCCAAAGGTGAGAATAATACTCCATACACGACCGAACTTGTGCTTGGTATAGAGTGAGCAGCTGTTCCGGTGTGAAGTACTGCCTAACCTTTAAGAGGATGCCCAGTTTTTTGGCCGCAATTTGAGCCTTGGACTCAATGTACGAGCCAAAGTTGAGGGTTGGAGTTAAAGTTACGCCAAGAAGTTCGAGGTTGTCGGCAATCGGTACAGTTAAATTTCGGAAAGTGGGGCTCAAATTGAAAGGCCTCTTTTTAGCAGAAAAATCAACTATATTACTATACTAATAGCGTTATTAGTATAGTAATATAGTTGAATTAAATTAAATTTCTCATACTCAAACAAGACCACACTGTTACTTGTGGTCTTGTAAAACTTAGAAAATTGTAGTATATTAGTAAGTGAGTAATCGTGCAAATGTGTAAGTGTGTATGTGTGCTACTTCTTCTCATACAAATGGCTGAACCGATTGCGATATAACTTAGTATAGAATAAAGATGTAAGATTTAATGTATGTCATTAGTAATATTATTATGAACTACCTATTTATTCGTCTCTAACCTCATATAACTAAACAGCTAGACAGCAAAAATTACATTCTCTTTGACCAATTTAATGGTAAAGGGCATTAACTAACAAATCTCAATTATTTGTTTATTGATTACCTAATATCACTACAATTTCGATGAAATAGTCAATTAATATAATTATACATGTTTACATACATACATGTTATAAAAGCTGCCTTTATATACCTCTCATATTTCTGTGCGTTTAGTTAGTCGACAAACCATTTATGACTCTCAGACTACTGGAATAAAGGCAGACGCCGCGGTGTCAAGCGCACAAGTGAATGCGACTTTATATACATGTGTGCGTGACACACATAGCCACGTACTTTTTACACTGTAGCGACACGCGTCGACGTGTGCGTGTAATGTTGCTAGTATCAGCAAACAAAATACCTCTAATTTTTAGATGTACTTTATTAGTACCTAATTCTAGTGACTGAGATTGACGTAGTAATAAAAACACGTGTTGTGTTTAACAAATGTTTTCAAAGGGGGAAGGGGGGGGGTAAACATGGGCCACCTTTGAATTAAGTTAAAAAATTAAAAAAATCATGTTGAGGTAGAAAAATAGGTAAAAAACCTTAAATTCGGTCGAAAATGGGCTGATGATGATGATGATGATGATTCTTTAAGATCTGTGACTATCAACATACAAAGCAGTAGTGTAGGATCGAAACATGATAAGGCTGTCGAAATCAAAATCTGATAATGAACCCCAAATCAGTCAAATAAAAAGGTAATATACATCTATGCAATTTTGTTAGGTTGATGAGTTGATGATAAGATATGCGGAAGCAAAATAATAACGACAATAGAATTTAATTTTCCTATAAAAAGTATAAAACTTGAGACCCCATCCATGACGACATAGGAAAAAATTACCCCACACTATGGATAAAATAATTTGTAGCATACTTGTCACACTGGCCCAAGCTTGTCGAGGTTTTGTGTTCCAAGTAGTTTTATTAAAATATTTTTACGATTTTATTACAAATCATTGAAGAAAACAACAAACTTACCTATGAAAAGATAATCATTGTGGCTCTTTTGTTTTTGGGAACTATTTTTACAATCACGAAAGACGTAATACGGCATAATTTAATAAAAAGATACGCTGCGTAGTTACAACCGCGGAGCCGTCCGACCCGAGAGTTGCTTGGTAGCGACTGCGAGCAGAAACGTATTACTGGAGCATTTAGTATTACTGAACTTGCAGTCACTCGTAAATTCGACACGGCGGCGTCTGCCTTTATTCCAGTAGTCTGAGTTATGACTATTGTAAAAGCCAAAAGTTTAGCACCAGTGTCGTAAAACGATTTTCATGTAAAAATTGCGTTTAAAAACAAAGTATAGCGATCTAAAAGTATATCTCCCTTGTAAAACTCTTTAATTTAAAGATTTAGGTACGTTTTTATTTCTTTGGTTTATAGCTTTTAACACTTTCAGTGACACACGCAATTCCCTGTTCAAACTTTTTAACTACATCGTGAACTGCGTCAAATAAAACTGTCAAGTCCAATGTAACTATATATTTCATAGTTATTTGCAGCATTTGTCGCTTACGATAGAATGTATGTAGGTAATAGCTGAATAAAATAACACGGCTGTATAATGGACAGGAGCATAGATAGATAAACTCTTTAAGTATAATATAAAAAGATCTATAGAATAATAGAAAAAAAATACTGCCACAAAAATCTGAAACATTATTGTTCGATTCTCATAAAGGAATAAGTGTGAAATGAGGGTAGAACTACAAAACCTGCAGTCCGCGCGTCGCGGCCCGAGGCAGTCGCTCTGGAATCGTATGGGAGTCAACCCGCGCTTATCATCGCCGCACCGTAGTACAGAGTTACTCGCTAACATATCCAAAAAAGTGTCGCGCGTCGCTTCACATTTGAATTTTACTGTGTCGTGTTCAGTGAATACTGTTCTGCATTTAAACAAGGAGCTTAGGCTACGTTGACGACCGTTACCAACCAAGCTGCCACCAGGCGCGAGGAGTTGTCCCAGGGAGTAGCGTCGTGGACGAAAGGTGCGTGGTCCTATCTAAGTTTCGCATTGTCCTTGTGAGAGTCAGAACTTTCATACAGTCAATTATCTTCCCTCCAAAACATTATGGAAATCGTATTATAGTATAAAATATGTCTTGTACTGATATTTCATACAAAAGGATAAAATGACTTAATTGCTCTTTGCTTTTTAGTCCTTTCCACGAAAGTCCTTACGACAGTCTTTTGTTTCCCTATATTTCGCATTCCAAGAAGTGAGTCGTTCATAACGTGGAGTCAACGCGCCGTGCGACGGCCCACAAATCATTCTCACACCTGACCTAGCCGTTATCGTGACCACGACATGAAAAATTACCGTCTCCAAAACGTCACCAGCTACCGTCGACCCCCAAGGGGGGCGCTTGCTCGCTATTAAAACAGATTGTCCACGACAACTGTTGACCCAAAATTAAAACCTATCGAAATCCCTTAATGAAAACGGACTAATTGACTCTGTTTTATAACTCCGAGATTTAATTAAGAACCTTCGCTGAATTCTTCAAAACTTTGGCCGTTTCAAAACGTTGTAAAAATTTAATTTCGTTAGCAAAGACCGCTTTATTTGGAAAGGTACGGGCATTTTTACTTTACTCGTACCACTAGGAAAAGTAAACACTAAAAGCTGGGCTTTTCGGCGATTGGGACGAAAAATTCACCGGGGACATGATGTTGCCAATATTTACGTTTAGTTCGGGTTACGGGTAGTAGGTACGAGTACATTAGGGGCAGCGACGTTTTCTCTTTGATCCGGCGACTCTTTGACCGGACTTGTACGGTAAATTCACCTTGAATATGTTTGAGCTAAGAGTGTTCTTCAAATTTGATGAGAAGTGCAGCCGGTGTAAACATTCTAGATTGAAACATTTTTCTAATGGCATTCTATCAAGCTTTTGACCTAGTTCATAGAAATAGAAACGTACGTTAAATATATGAAACTAGGATAACTAAACAATTTACATTTAGACCAGATTTAAAATATTTGACAATAGTTTAGTAGTAATTAATATAAATTTGGACGACTGACGCCCTGCAAGATAGGCTTCCCCCGAGCCTTTTTGCGGGGCTCAGGGCTAAACCAAGCGTACTAAATATATATTGTAAGTATAGTTTTTTAAGTGAGTTTTTGTTTTCTTTTGTAAATTTGTACGCATAAACAATTTATTTTTTGTAATAAGAAAAATCTTTTTGGTTAGTAATTAAATAAATATGTTTTATATTAAGCTAAGGTTACGTAACGAACTCACAAAATTAAGCCATAACAGCGCATACAATCTGCCTACTCCAGCATTTACTATCTCGTAAACTAAGACATGTTAAACGACTGTCAAATGAGATTGCAAATGAATTTTCGGCTCTTTCTTAATTTAAACTAATTAGAACTCTACCACGTACGTGATAAAGCTGAGTTTGAAGTAGAGAGTGTTCGACAAAAGTTTTTCATATCAAAGACATTGGCAGGGCTCTTGCTTAGTCATAAAAGGGGAAACTTTACAAATCTTCGGATTTCGTACGCTTTTAGGGCACGGCGTAATATATTTATCAGTCTCTCGACACATGCACAATGGCTGGAGTTTGTACTGTAAGGATTTATTTTAAGTTGAAATTGCTGAAGATAATTTTATACGCAGCCTTAAAAGTTTGCGAGATGGATGTTATACAAAAGTGTTAATAAATCTATACTGACATCAAGTTGGATTACTCTTGAAATACATGTATTATCTTGTTCTACTTTTCGTAAACTTACTTTCTTTTACTATTGTCAATGTTATGATGATGAACACTCGTAAGTTATGCCATAAATATTAAAATTTAATCACTGGTGATTCTGTTAATCGTTTAGATTTAAAGTTAGTTTGTAAACATTAAATAAAAAAACTACTTTAATATATTAATATTCAGTAAAGAGCAAGTGAAGCTCGGTGGTATAAATGTCTGCTTTTCAATCAGACGGCGCATGGTTCGATTCCGGCAAGTTATGTGTGGATTTGCACTCGCTTTACGGTGAAGGAAAACATCGTGAGGAAACCGACACGTTTGAGGACTACATTATCCGAAGACGTATGTCATTCACCAACCAGTACCTACTTGGTCAGCGTGGTGGCCTATATCTCTCTCCTAGTGAGAGAAATCCCCGAGTCCAAACAGTGGGAACGTATAGCGGGCTGCTTATGTTATGCTTATGCTACAAGTGTGTAAGTATACAGTAAGTAAATATGCATTAAACCGTTTGTGGACAACTAGAAGTCCACAAATCCGATTGTAGCTTCAACATTGTAAACTAAACTATCTAAACTCCGACTATCCAAACAGCTAAGGGCTACCGCAGGCGTCTCGGAATGAACTCATAACAGTTTTACGAGATCCCCGCAGACACTGAACGTTTTCTTGATGTCTCTATAGACGGAAGTACTACTTGTGGATATAAAAAATAAATCACTATTTTATCAAATTTGATTAGCTGATTAGCACTGTTGTTTAGCTTTATTTAGGCCTACTTGTTTGAAATAAGTATAGTGAAATTTCTACTGATATAAATTAAACAGAAAATAACTATTTAAATCACACTTTTTTATGACAGCATAAGTAAGTGTGTATGTATATTCATCTTCACACCCAATCAGCTGGTTCAGTATAGAGGAATGAATCTCAGAAAAGAACCAGGATACGGGAAGTGGCCCAATCACAAAGTCAAAGTAGTAGTAAATACTTGAAGCCTAGATCAACTTGAAGACTAGGCGACTAGCTTTGTACTAACTTTATGATTCACGTAACATCCATTAGTGGGATTCACTTATAGGACCATAAAGAACAGGCCCGACACTGCACTAGTGGTATACGATGGCCGTTAAAAATGCCGCCATCACAAGTTTAGTGACGGAGGCATCTAAATTAAAAATCTTGTGTTTATTGTAGACTAGCTGTTTCTCCCGATTTTATGTGTAATTTTCGAGATTTCCCAGTTAAACTTTAGTGAAATGGCAAAGAACGAAGTGGTACTATAGAAACTATGTGTACCGAGTTTATGTACCAGCAAAGCATAGTAAACAATTCTTTCAACAAATCTCATCGAGTATACAAATACAAATCATTAATTGATAACACCAAAGTTACAAGTCAAATAATATTATATCATGACATAATTATATGATATAATTCAATGACAATTTTCAATTATAAGTCTTGTAATTATTAGTTTAATAGTTATTATTTTGACTATTTCGACTAAAAAAGCTGTCACAGTTAAATAAAATAAGGTGTTTTTTACTGCACATAACACGTAAAATATTGTAAATTTTGACATCACATCTTTCCCGTTAATTAGGTTGTACATTTATTGTGTTGCTTAAGACTTTAGCAGCCATTATTGTATGAAAAATCACTGTATAACTATTCTCATTTTCATAAAATTGGTCGTTATCACAACCTAATTCAAATAATAGAGCACCTACACAAATTTCCTATCAATATTTTAAACATTTTGTTACACCTATGGGCAACTTATTTAAAACTAACGATCTCAACTAAGCATAAATGTGTCACAAATGTAATTAAATTTCTCGTTTTTATCTAAAACATTTGATTAGCCTAATTTTCCCGCTGTCTCTATAAAGATGCTTTAGAATTTCCATACGTCACGATATAATTACCTGTCCAGAAAAACTATCGACGCAAGGAAAGTAAATTTCAGTTTATTAGTGATACGGAGTTAAAACATTCTATTCACATTCAAGTTTTGGGCTAATTTTTTATTGTTATTTATTTTTCAATATGTATGCTAAGACCTAAATAAGTGACGCAAGAACTCACTGTTTTTTTACTTCTACATCTTTATTATATTTTTACACGCTCTTATAATAATAAGTCTGAAGATGATCATAATTTACATAAAAGTGTATGTTATAATTTCCTATTGAATTATAATTATATTTAAATGACCCAAGAGCTGGCACTTACCTCGGCCAACGTATAAGTTTAGCTATCCAGCGAGGTAATGCCGCCAGCATTTTAGGCACCTTACCCGCGGACACTGACTTAGGTTATTTTGTAAGGTTTTTCAACTTTTTAATTAACAATTTGTAAGGTTTTTCATAATATAATTAATATTTAACGTAAATTATCAATATCTATTATGCTCCTCCCAAAGGAATCGTAATTAAATCAGTACATCTATACGTATGGACATATTTATATTACTTGCTTGTTGCTTGTATCCATCGATTGGCATTATCTATGTATGTTGTAACCAAGGGCTACTGGGCTTTGGTTTTCCTCTGTTTTATATTTGACTTTAAGTGTCGGTTAAAGTTCTGTACAGACATACCCCTTCATAGTTCCCGCCTACGTAATGCAATAAATTGATCCACCGCTGCGTTATCGCACAAATAACAGTTAGTTCTCATTTGACGCTCATTTAGAAGGTAAACAGTGTTTAAACCGCGGTTAAACAGCCGTTACATGCGGGCTTTAGCAGTTTGCGCCTTTATGAATTCCGGTGTTTATTGTGCACGCACCTTTAGAACCTTGGTTAGTAATATTGTGTTTATTAAATAAGCTAAATGCGTTATAAACAGGTATTGCTGCATTATTTTTATGAATTAAATAATGCAGCGATGAAATAATTAACAACTTTTATTTTTCTATATTGACTTGCTTATACAGTGTTAGCTCCATGTAACGTCACTCGATTTAACGACAAACTCTCTAAAACGTCGAAATCAATTGGCTTTATTTCGTTTAGCTTGTACTTTTTCCATTCAATTATACATTATCTCCGTTTAAGGACTACTCGCTATAACGTCTTAAAATGCACAGTCCCTTCAGTGTCGTTATAAAGAATGTAACTGTAATTAAAAACAAGACGATATGCTCCACCTAGTAGCAAAAAAAAAATGCATTTTAACTACGAGCAAAACTGCACTGCTGTTTTGATATTATATGAATGACAAACATTGTAAGTTTTCGTATGGTGGTTATCTGCTGCATTTTGTAGTGCTTACCTGCCTAGCAATCATTGTAGAAAATCCGTCGCAATGCTTGGAACGGTGTGTTCTAGAAGCCTCCTTGAAAGTATTTCTATACTATGCATGCTCCACCTGAGGTTAAAATGTAGCTATCCCGTGAAGTTACGTGCCATGCTGGTCAAGTGAACCAAATTTTGGTGAAGCCATAGAAACTATGTATATAAAATTAATACAATATAACTTTCTTGTACACCAAATACAAAAATAATATTACATCACACGAAAAAAAACAGAGGTAGTACATTAGTCGGCCTTATCGCCTCAGGCAATTTCTACCAGGCATCCTTTGGATGGGTTTTTATTACGGGCAAGTAGAGGGTGGTGTATATGTTATAGTTAAGAGCTATTTTAACCTAGTTTAAAAAAAAACATAAAATTTGAGAGGTGTCAAGGGACACCCGGATGAAACGAAGTTCCTTTTGATTAATTAGTGAAGGAATTGTAATATATTTTTTATTATTAACAAATATAATGTAATACAAACTTGATCAGCAGACTCAATCGCAACTCCACCTGATACGAATGGCGCTGTTGTCAATTAGTGAATACTTTCATTGATAGCCCCATTTGACTTCCGAACAAATTTTGGAGAAGGACATTGCCATACCGTGCGCAAAAAGTGTCGTGACAACTTTTCATAAGATTTTTTCCGTCCTCTTTCACAACGCGCGATAAGGAACTTCGTTCCAATTATACCAGATTATAAGTCTATATTTTGAAAGAGCTCTTCATAAAACTATACTAAACAAAACAACAAATTATATACTTCGAAAAAGCATTCAATTAAGAGCAACAATACCCAGCAGTTAGGTAATAGAGGATAACAAAACGGAAAACGCAAAAAATGCCGCAATTCGACATGTCGATGTCGGTAGTTGGACTTCAACGGCGCGTAAACATTGTGGATTAAACCCACTCGGGTATGTAATATGTGACTCATATGCGTAGGTTTGTCGGGAATAAAGTTTTTTTCGATACTTAGCATGTGAGTGTGTTGACAAAATCGAGCGTGCAATTCACAAAAACGAGTGTGGCTCGGTGGTAATAACGTCAGTTTTTCCCTCAGACGGACCCTGGTTCGAGCCCAGCCCTACCAATGACGTGTTTTTCAAGATATGTGTGGATTTGCACTCGCTTTACGGTGAAGGAAAATATCGTAAGGAAACTGGCCACCATATCCGAAGACGTGTGTCATCCACCAACCCGTACTTGACCAGCGTGGTGAGTTATGGCCTATGTATCTCTCCTTGCGAGGGAAGGCCCTGAGTCTAAGCAGTGGGAACGTATAGTGGGCTACTTATGCTTATATACTTATGTTGTATTAGTCGATAGCAAAATCAAATATTTAAGTTTATGATATGTTTATGTGCTTAAATTGTTAATGTATTTTTTGTACGCTTAAGTTTTCCAAGCGATAACAACTCGGTCAGGCGTGCGGCGACCTTAATTAGCGTATCTTGTGTGTTCGATCCCCGCTTAAGAACTCGAGTTTTCGGTGAAGGAAAACATCGTGAGGAAATAGCATGGGAATAAAGCATTTACTTATACTTGCCTGCCTTCCCTGGCTACCACTCGATATCAAAAAGGCTCAGACAATTGATTTTTTAAAAATTCTTGTTGAGAGGTGGTATTTATCTTCACTACCTTAAGACTATTTGTTTCTTTATGTATTGGTACTTTATGTATTATAGTATATTTTATGTATATTTTATTTATGTATTAGCATAAATTATTATAATAATTGTAAGTATATGTAACTTATTATTTTTTCTTTTCTCTTTATTATACACTACGTCCTTTTTAGTCGTTTATTTACTCCTTTCATTCAAAGGTTGCCTGGAAGAGATCGCTTTAAGCGATAAGGCCGCCAATTGTGGCACACATTTTTTTTTGTTCTTAGTTATTTTTTTATATTTAGTTTTAAGTTTGTGTCCAATAAAGTATTATCAATCTATCTATCTATCTATCTACCCTCAAGAAAAACATGTTACAAAAAAGCACCTAGCGGTGTGTTCTGGCTGTCTTCTTGAGAGCCAAACATTCCAGACTAGGCATGTTCCTCTAAGACCAGAGCGTTGCTGACTCATGTGGTTACGTGGTTATGTGACCAAACGCCTAGCTGTAATGTAAAAAATAACAACATCAAAGTTCATTTTGCAGCCGAATGACTATTTTACTACCACTATTCACCGGTTAGATGCCATACTCGTAGTATCTCGATAACTCAATTCTTGGGTTGTTGGGTGTTAGCCAGTGTCGAATGGGCCGTAATTCACACTTGCACTGGAACCAAGACAAATGGCATGGATCGTATATACATTGTTGGTCGTCTAGGTTTTGGTAACAGCAGGACCTTAGTGGACAGCTCTTAGGTTGAAAGTATCCTACTAATGTTATAAATGCGGAAGTTAGTGTGTAAATGAGTAAGTATGTATGATTGTTACTTATTCACGCTCCAAAGGCTGGACCACTTTTGATGAGATTTACTATAAAGATAGGTTAGATTTACACATGAGCTTTTTATCCCGGATTGACGCGGCTAACACCGCGGGTGGCAGCTAGTGTAGGATAAATTTAATATAGGGTTTTTGACATTTTATTGTCTCAATAAACTTAGAAAAGAACACACTGAAAGACTAAGAGTATTTAAGTTTATAACTTGAGTTAAAGTATTTATGTACAATTTAGTTATCTAAGCGGCGTAAATTTGCATAAGTACCTATTAAACCGAATAAAACATGAGAATTCCCTTATCTATTCATTAGAAGTTAAGTGTACTGTGAAGTAAAAACGAGAAAAACAAATTATGCAATAGAAAAGACATACGAGTAACTAAGAATAGCGCCCTTATAGCGAACTGCCTCGACCAACATCTCAATAGGCTTTCGGTAGAAGGGTGGATCAAGGGTGGAATAGAAGGCAGTCATTCTCGTCACGGCGAGTTTGGTCGGGAAGTTTCTGCCTTTGTATAGCTACAAACATCCACCAATGGCCTCTGCCTCGTTTGTGTTTCTATTTTAATATTTTTTTGTTTAACACTCATATTGTAGCATAAAGCATAAGCAGTCCTCTTCTGGGACTCAGGGCCTTCACCCATGAAAAGAGAGATATAGACCATAATCCACCACGCTGGCCAAGTGTAGGTTGGTGAATGACACACATCTTCGGATATTATAGTCCTCAAACATGTCTGATTCCTCACGATATTTTGCTTCACCAAAAAGCGAGAGCAAATCAACACATAACTAGAGAAACAAGTCTTTGGAGAGCAGGGATCGAACCAGGGGCCATCTGATTAAAAAGTAGATGTTTATACCACCGCACTACACTCACTTTTTCGCTACACTCACTTTTAACAACATTCATATAGTAAAAAGTATAAATTAACATTAATAAATAATTAAAAAAATGGGTTAATTAATAGTCACATACTGGACTAAATACGGTACAGTCCTAAATTAATTTGCCCATATCAAAACAGTCTGCCAGTTGGTCCCTGGAGTATGAAATCATAATGACAGGATCTAAGCACGAGGAAAACTTCTCCAAAGAAACGAGACACCTTCAAACAACGCCAAGTCTCTCGTATTTATCCGTCCCCTCAAACATTAGGGCTAGAGGTTAGAATGAAGAAACACTGGAAACGACACCTATGTAAAAAAAATCCTATAATGTCTCTACAAAATCAGTTTTATAAGAGTTTGCTCACGCCCTAAAATTGCTATTTATTATTAACTTTGCTTTTAACTATGTTTGCTTCCAAAAGTAATATGTAATTAGTGGAATTGAAAAAAAAAATTAAACATATTAATGACAAAAATAAGATAAACCTAGTGGTGTTAAATATATTAATTGTTTATTTTAAGCATTTGATTTGTTAACCGTGATACGATGACTTAAAAGAAGCATGTTTTTAAATAATTAATATATGGATAATACATATATTTTTAAAGAAAAAAGTTTATGTGTATGTGATATATATTATTTTTGCTCACTCAAAGAGCTGGTTAACCCATTTCTAGTTCGTAATATGGTTGCTAGCACAACTAATATACTAGTACATACTTATTTTATATAGACACACATTTAACACCCAGACCGACGACCAAAAAATTTAGCTCAGCACAAAGATGTTGGCCGTGCCAGGAATCGAACCCGGAACCTTCTGATTGGCAGTCCGGCATGGTAACCATTACGCTAACGAGGTGTTATGTAATCTGGTATGGAAGTAGCTCACCCGTATAATCTTAGTTAAATACGTAACCTACTAACTATTGTCTTGATTAACTCCATGGGGTGCACCTGCATGATCATATTATTTATTTATAGTTTGAGCTGATACCAGATCCAGTACTCTAAATCCAGTACTGGAAGAGAGTTTCGTCAATCAAGGGATTTGCCTTACACTCGACGTTGACAACGTTCTTACGTTACAAACCGGGGTTTAGCAATCTGACACGATAAAATTGTTCTGAAGCCTGTTAAAACTCGGAAGTTTTTGGTGAGTGGCGAGGGTGTAAGGAAATTACTGGAATGTGCAAGAAATCTGGTGAGAAGTTGATGTTTAGGTGTTACTCGACGACCTCGTTGGCGCAACGGTTACCATGCCGGACTGCTAACCAGAACGTTCCGGGTTCAATTCCCGGCCCGACCGACAACTTTGTGCTTAACTAAATTTGTTGGTTGTGGGTCTGGGTGTTATATATGTATCTATATAAATTATATAATTAGTAGTATATCAGTTGTGTAAGCTACCATAACACGAACTAAAAATGGTTCAGTATGGGGTTAACCAGCCGGGTGTGAAATGAGTCCTAATATTTATTATTATTATTTTTACTAACTAATCAAGCTGTTTGATAACTTGATTTGAATACTGCAAAAACTTTATTAAATAACTGTGCGACAATTATGGGAAAACAAAACGCTCTGGTTCATACTTCGTACAAAGCACAGCCGTTGCGATTCAGCGCGGGAACGCAGCCAATTTAATCGTGTAAGTTTGTACGAATTTTGGACGAATGTGTTGTATTTTAATTTAAATTATAATATTTACAGCGATGCAACGAGGAAATGATGTCTGCTTAATGTTCGTAGATTTATTTTAATTATTGGCATATAATATTTGTATTTTGTGTTACTGAATAAATAAAATCCATAGACCCTTAAACTGAAGTTTAACATGACAATTGTAAGCATTTTTGGTGACAATCGATAATCTCGATAAGTGTTTTTTTTTGTTAATTTAAAGTATTTATTTCGTTAAACTTTTTGCAATTTTATAAATATTTTTTTATAATTATTATGTAGGACTGTGAACTTAGAATAATAAAGGTAATATTAGTTTTGTGAAACAATTTCCGAGACCATATTTTTCTAAAGCATAAAGTTAACAGTTCATACCAAACTTTTCCGTAACGCTTCATCGCTCACAAACAAATAGAGCCTGAAGGCAAACTGCTAACTGCAACAATAACAGTTATGGTTGAAAAACAGTTCTAGACTGGCCACGGGTATAGAAGCAAGTTGTTAAATTAAATTATATAAAATAATTTATCTAAATCCTTGAATTTAAAATACTTTTATTTTTGTGTGCGCTTAAGTGCCAACGATATTAAATGCCTGCTTTTTATTGCTATTTCGTATTTCAATTATTAATAATAATGTATTTTAATTATTAATAATGTAGCTCCCAGTCACTTGAGTCGCACTGTCCACTCCCCGTCGGGTGTTGCAGAGGATGCCTGTGTGAAGTATGCCGCCCTGGAGCCGCTTTATCACTTTGTGCCTATTGCCGTGGAGACCTTGGGCTATTGGGGCAAGCAATAGGTCTTTGCTCATAAAAATTAGGCAAAGGCTTAACAAGTCGACGGGTGACTCCCGCTCCGGATCCTTCCTGGTGCAAAGGAAAGCGATTGCCATTCAGCGCGGGAACGCTGCTAGTCTTATGGGCTCCTTTGCACCGGAAACTATTAGGGGCGGGTTATTTATTTAGAATTAAGTAATTTATAATAAATTTAATTTAATTTGGACGTTTAAAAATTGATAAACTAAAGATGACATGAAATAATAGTGCTTATTCTTGAAAAGCGAAATGCTGCAAATCATAATTTCTTATCGACAATTATCATCTATTCTAAAGAAGTCTTACAAAACTAAACAACAGAAAAAAGTTATGGCAACCCTCTCTTTTGTATCCCGGTTGTAAAACAGCTCTAGCAAGTCTGACTAAACTCCCAGTATTAAAATAATACTCGTGGCTAGGAAATTGTCTAAGTTGGGATAGAGACGTTAAGACGACGCCTCTATTACTTTACCTTTGATTGTCTTTGCAGTTTGCTATGCCAGTTTGCTTTCAGAAAAGAGTTTATAAAAGTTTTCCTTAGAGTTTGTTGGTACGCGGATATTAGATTCGACATTAATGTACGACAAACCTGAGCTAAATTACCTATATTCAAGTTTGTTGGTAATGAATTTACTAGTTTTTTGTTTGTTTTAGTTTTAACTCTTTTGTATTCATTGGATGGTAAATTACATACAAATGCAGGCAATAGGGGCTACATATTACAGCTGGGTATTTAACCAGCGTAAGGCGCATCAACTACACGGATCAACGGTACTCTGCCAAGAATGAATCATGCCTCTGGAATAATTGGCTCGGAAAGTGTCACTTTGCTTCAAGTACAAGCTTCTTTAGAATACCACCATCTTAAAAATAATACCCTTTATTTTCCTATTTGTTCTACCACTCCAATTCAAAACAAGAAGTTATCCTAAGACCACAACCATTATGTATGCGCCTCAAGCTACCATGAGCCCTTAATATGTTTATACCTATTATAAATTATACTTCGCGATTTTGGGGAGATATGAAACAGCCGATTTTCCCCTCGGGGTGTTCTTGCGTAATCTTTGAACTGGCCACTTTGGGGCCAATTGCATTAATGCCTTGGAGGGTTACGTTGAAAAGGTACTGCCATCAAAAGGCTAAGCATCATACGGCGTAACCTCGTTTGGGCATCTTTGAATGAGGTGCATTACAGCGTATTGGATTATTTTTGCTTTTGAACATAAGTGTAAATAATATTTGATACTTTGTACGAGACCCAAACACGAATACATTTTGTAATCAGAAAGTTATTGATAACTTCAAAAGTAGCAAAGAGAATATAAATTTTTAGATTGTAGATTAATTTCAATGTTACTAGAATAACAATGTTAGCTAATATAATAGAACGTCAGATTTTATCCATGTTTAACCTACAATTCCTCAGCGCATTTAAAAACTGTTTTTATACTAGCGCTAGCTACCGCTTGATTATAATTCACCTGATGATAAGCAACATTGTGACCTAAGGTGGAGCGTGCTTGCCCAAAAGAACCCGGTACACTCGTGTTTTGAGAATCGCTAGATTATAGTTTTTGACGAACAGAGCATTCGACAAAGATATATATATTCAGTTCGTGCGATGAAGTTGGAGTCAATTTGTCTAAATATTGACTCAAGTGGAAGCTACGTCAGTAGTAAAAAGTTTAACCTTTAGTAACCTTCCCGTGATTGTGTATATGACGTCACCGGTCGGTTCCAGCGGAAGACCAGCGTTGATTGCTTGCAGTCAGCACACGCTGAGCTAGCGCCGGTTATGTGACACGTAAATGTCTTCTTTTATGTTTTTTGTGTATTTTTTTTTTGGGCTCCTCACCTAAAAGGTATAATCGGGACCCTATTACTAAGCCTCTGCAGTCTGTCTGTTTGTCTGTCTCCAAGCTGTATCTCAGAAACCGTAATAGCTAGAAAACTAAAACTTTCATAAGATATGTATTTCCCGTGCTGCTATAACAACAAATACAAAAATTAAAAAAAAAATTAAGAGAGGTCCCCATAAAATAAACGGGTTTTATTTCGTATTTTTTTGCTATATAAGCAATAACGGTAGGTGCTTAACATTTTCACAAAATACATAAATGTACATATATTGGTTATCAAATTAAATAATAAAATTAAATTAAAATAAATATTTAAAGGGGGCTCCCATACAACAATGGTACGGAACCCTTCACGTAGGAGCCCAAGGCGCACTTGGCCAATTATTCTTTGTTGTTTGTGTCACAAAATAAATATTTCTTTCTTTCTTAGTTTATATCTTGGCAAATCCTATAATGAAATCATTCCCAATCCCACCGCTATCGATCGTAGTCGATCGGTAGTGTTTTGTGCAGTTAATTATCCGGGGCTGCTGCTGTAATCCATAGAGTCACGTGATACGCACGTGCCACCTTCAGGGGGGTATCTAGGGCTTGAATGTGCTATTGTGCGGGCTTGATTTGTTTCGTGCATTGAGAGTTAGTGCTGAGTAATTGGCTGAGAACTGTTTTAATTAATTGTAATTGTATTTTTAATTGTAAACTTAATGATACTTTTTTAAGATAAGACAATGAACTCGTAACGTTTGAGAGCAAAATAAAATTTAGATTCTCTATGAAAGTTGTTCAAAATATTTTGATTATATAAAAAATTATATGAACACAGCGGTTAAAGTGTCACTTTTAATTAATAAAAGTGACACTTTAACCGTAGTTAAGTAAATAACAGAAACAACAAAGATTTTGTAAAAAAAAAATTTACTAATTTAGTACGTACATATTTTAGGAGCAATTGTCAATAAACTGTATAATTACGATATGTACAATGCTAAGGTCTCCACTGCTATTTTTTTAAATTGTATCACCTTTTTTATGTTTAAACTACCTTATGTTTGGATATTATTATTATTATTTTTTATTATGCTTCTCTTCTAAAGCCTTGACGCTTGTACAGAAATAAATACTGTTGTTTTTTCAAACACCTTTTATAACTATTCTTCTTCTTTGTATGAGCAAAGCTCTAGTATGAAGAGTTTTCAAGCCGTCCGAAGGCTTCGGTTAAACAACTGCTAGTACTAAGACTAAAATCCAAGACCTACAATATAACGTGTCATCCGACCCACGTTAGCGCCCAGACGAAAATGCCACTTGTAAAAAGAAAGTCCTGTCCAAGATTGTCCGCATCGACCGTTGCTTCAACTTAAAGATTTCATCGTATCACCTTTGTTAGACAAGCTACAGGCGCTAGTTTTTTTTTTACAAAACATAGGCTGACGCTTGATCATAATTCACCTGATAGTAAGCGATATTATAATCAAAAGTGGAGCGTTTCATACCTATACTAGCATCCCATCCCGGCTTCGCACGCGCTCTAAAATAATTTGAGTAGCAAAGAGAAACAAAAGAAAACCTATGTTACTCGGAGATAACGTAGCTTCCCAACGGTAAAAGATTTTTTTTAATCAGTCTAGTAGTTTGGGAGCCTATTTGCGTCAAACATACAAATAAGCAATCAAACTTTACCTATTTTATAATATTGGTATAGATACACTCGTAGGTTACGATAATGGTTTCAGATACTTTGAACTGATTCCAGTAAACAACATTACGTAGCTGTTGAAACTAATAAAGTCTTAAGCACTGATCGAGATTCCGTTTCTACGGTAGTATTGCGCAACCTCATCGAGTAAATGCATTGCTCGTAGGGCTCTTGCATGCTCGCTTAAGTATTGTTGATATTCTAAACCACCCTGTAGAATTGACGTGGAAAACAGTAACAAAACTAAACCTATCAATTCTTAATATCACAAAACAGTATTATCAACTAAAGTTTGTTAGTATCTTAACTTCCATTGGCTGGCTTTAGGTTTTGTATAATGAGTACAATTTATACTTTTTTACGAGGTTATATACTATTGTATCCACAAAAGGCGTTTCCATAAAATTATATCTACCTGTATTATGTAAATGACTAACATTACTCTTACTACAATTATTTTTATATACTTTTTCCTGATGTGAATGTGACGAAGCGTTGTCTACGAAAATTCAGAAACAAACAACACAAAGTGGAAAAAAAATAGGAAAAACTACGTCTATTTAATAATTCAGTTTAATACTCATGAATCTGTAAACGAAAGGCATACTTTAAAATATTTTAAGGTTAAATCGATTTATTAGCGACGGAGTTCTGAGGTAACAAAATACAAAAAAAGGCAAATTGAGAACTTAATAAAAGTAGTTTAATGAAGTCGGTTAATAAACAAAGCTTTCCACTATATCTACGCCTGCCACTCCAAAATACTGCGTACATGTTACCTTGAAAACTCTCGACACCAGATCTTTGCCACTTAAGTCATACGAAGAAGAAGAAGACCCATGTCATCTTCTTCTTCGACGTATGACTACCTATTACTTATACCTTTCTAAAACAATCTCTGTTATCTTTCTTTTCAGTTTGGTCGCAGCACTGAAGCTCAGCTACTGTCCTAGCCAGTATATTGCGGTAAAAGACTGGCCTGTGTCGCAACCACAGCTAGTCGCGTGCGTCGGCCTGATTGGAAGGGTTTGACGCGCCGCCTCCCTACGACGAATTTCTGTGGAAAACAAGAAAAAATATATAATAGTAGGTATTTTATTTGAACTGGAGATGTTTGTAGTGCGTGTTATCTAGATAAGACACAAATGAAAAAAACAACATTTTTTTATTTATAGCTTAATGTTTGTTCTTTTACCTGGAATAACTAGATACGTATTTGTATTGCATATACAAGCAAAACATCTAGGACCAAATATAAGATAACCAAAATAATAGATTAAGTAACAGAGTTTTTTACATACATACCTAGACAGAATTCAGTTTTCTTAACCAATAAGTAACAGAGTTTTTTACATACATACCTAGACAGAATTTATAATGACAAGATTTTTTTAGATTTATTACCGATTAATACCATGACTGTGATTTATTTGTGAGCTGCATGTATTATTTGTTTTCATTTACTAAGAAATATAACTAAATCGTTATTTTATTTATTAATTTAATATTATACGTTAATGTACTCTGTAGCTTTTATTGGCTATGAAGTATTTTTTCAGTTTTATCTATTCTGCCACGATAACATGACATTGCTATGCAAATCCTATAAATATAAAGTATCACTTAAGCCGAACAAGCTGCGACCATTATTTTTAAGTCAATAGCAAATCGATACATTCGTCATAGCAAGCCCGCGCCAATACGGCAGTCACAGTTGGTGAAGCGTTAATACTACATTTCCTCAGCTCGATATTCAAGCTCTGTTAATTCGATCCTGATAACTTTTATAATTATTAATTATACTAAACTTCAATTTGCGGAATATAGACTAAGACTTAATTTTATTTAATTTTATTATTTTTGACATGTAATTGATATTTAACTAATTTGTATCTATGAATGTTGAAGAATGTATTGATTACTATTTTATTGAATACTTGATTTATTATTTGCCTAAAAGTTAAAATAAATAAATAATAATCAGTCATTACTTATATTCGTCATTTGCGGAATTATATTGTATTGTATATTGTAGACCAGGCACAAACAAAAAATCACATTCGGTTCGTATCTTCAGATACCCTAGATCGCTTCATGTATCGTTTTAATTTGATAAAGTCAAATGACATTAACAGAGTTTGGGCTCTTGGTTTCCTATTTGATTGGTAGGACGTATCGTACCTATGTACTTTTACAAAAAAAAGTAGGGACTTCCTAGATGACTTATCTGAAGCTATAGAATGACTTCAACAATGCAAGTACAAAAGTTTGTAGCTTTGTAAGTCTCAAACAGTAAAAAGACATAAAAGCAGACACATTTTATTTCCCATTTCTCTCACAACACTCGTACTCCTTAAACCTACTCGAGTTATCCTTTGTCAAAGAATTGGAATTAAAAGAGAATAGAAAAATTACTTATTCATAAATTATTTTGTACCCAGTAGGTAAATATTACGAAAAATGAGGCATAACAAAATATTTTGCGCGTCATTGTACCCTATATTAAAACTTCTAAATACTCATGTTAGAACATTATATTTTCATTACTATTACAAAATATTTGAGAAATAAATTAAACTATTTACAGTATACCTTCCCATGTGATACGTATATTTGTTTTTCCACTATTCCGCTATTTTGATACGTGCAAATACTCAAAAAAATATGATTTGTTCATTCATCCCTGCTCATACTTTTGACCACACATGTTCATTCTCTAAACTGCAGCAAGGAATAAAGTCCTCGTTTTCACGACGGAGACAATCAAACCATGCGTAGGTGCACACCATGAAACCGAAACATCCTTTTCACAATAAAAATACACCAGTACTTTAAGAAAAATACACGAATGCTCAACATTTTTATTGCGACAAAGTTATAGGCTGATATCATATTTAACAAGTTGGTAGTCTTTGTTGGTTCGCAACTTATTGCTACAGTATCTACACACCTACGTAGCATTATGCTCTAACAATAAAATCTTCATCATTCCAAGGCACAGTGGCAGTAACAAATTGGCCATTCTTCATGAGGATAACATCCCACGCTGGTGTTAAAGCTAAGATCTGTAACAAAAGTAAAGGGTTATACTAGGTTTATTGTGTTGGATTATCTATAAAAGACTTTATAAAATAAAAGCCTACCTAATTAATAAACCATAAAATACCCTTTATCGATTACTATTATATTCATCAGAATTCGGTGTATACCTTGTGCAACAAATTTCCCTTGCCATCCAAAGAGGCAATGCGGCAAGCTTGATTGGCACGTTTGGGCGGGTAGTTTAATTTTGTCTTTTTATTTTTTGCTTTGTTGTCTTTTTTTAAGTTTACAAAATTTTCGTTTCTTCTATCCATTATAAATAAATTCACTTTATTATTCCTAAGTTATGTATAAATTTATTTTATCATTTGGTTTTAGGTTGTAAATTTGAAATAAATACTTCTCTAATTTAAAAAAAAAAACAGTTAATTTTTTTTTCCATTTGGTAATACCATTTACGGGTGAATTGTGGTACAAAATTGTTTTTTTTTGCGTCTACGTAAAAGCTTATTCAAATCCTCGAACTCAAAATAAGTTTAAAACTATTATAAAAATACTTCTCTTTTTTATCTTCGTTATCAAGTAACAAGTAACCTGCAAAGCTCACATAAAGTACTTTCTTTGTTCAAAAGCCTTTTTACTGTATTTCCTTACTCTAAGGAAGATAGTCGCTATAGTGACCCTATGTTTTATCTTATGACTTCTCTCGCCAAGTAAGTATAATGACTATGCGGCTTCTTAAAATACACAGTGCAATTTAATGGTACACTATGCAATAGGATTATGCTTGGATGCAACCAACATTACTAGTTCAGGAGCCACTGTTAAATAATATGACGCATGGAGATAATTGTTCCCACATTGTGAACCATTTTCTTTAGTTTGATGCTCCCATTAAAATAGGGAAAATTTTCAGCGGTTTTATTAACTCGTAAATTTTTAATATGCAAATACCTTATTATAAATTTTTAACGAGATTTGTTAGTTGCAGATATATGAAGTTTTTTTTGCTAAATAGATTGTGGCATAATTAAATAAGTAATATTTATCAAAGACACACGACTAATCTATATCAATATTATAAAGAGAAAAAGTTTGTTTCTTTGTTTTACGCAAATAGGCTCCGAAACTACTAGACCGATTTGAAAAAAATCTGTCACCGTTGGGCAATCTATTTTATGCCTGAGTAATATAGGCTATATTTGGTTTCTCTTTGCAACTTAGACCTATTTATAGCCAGTGCGAAGCCGAAAGGATCTGCTAGTTATTAATAAAATACAAATAAACAATAGAATAAAACCAAACTAAATTAAAAACTACACAATAATTAAAATTAAAAGCCCTAAATAGCAAATAATAATATACCTAAGGCTGTGTCAGCGCGTAAGGTGCCTAATATAGTAATATTTTATGAAATTGATGAATAAATAAATTGATTATCTATTAGACTGTCGGCCAGTTAAGTTGCATACAAGAGATATACCGTTCAAAAACATGTTTTTAATTAATTTAATTCTTGTTGTTACAGAACTGGTTGCGGGCTCTTCAACTACTTTACGCCAGACATTTCTAGGCAAGATAAACAGAGGAGGCGTTCACCGAGATTAGTGCTAAGAACCCAGACATTGCGTCTTGAATAGTTGAGATTTCCGTTTGTGAATAACCTAAATACTTTAATGCTGAAGGTAATCATACACTAAGCAACAAGTTTATAGTTGGAGAAAAAATAACAGGATTTACAAAAAAAAAATTCAGTCACTACAGGTTCTTTTTCAATTACTCGTATTTCTGCAAATTACTACAAAGTTGAATGTAGTCGTAAAGTCTTCGATACGACGTTGACGTCCTCGTTGGCATAAGGCTTACTATGCCGGACTGCCAACTAGAGGGTCCTGGGTTCGATTTCCGGCAAGGCTCTTTGTGATGAACTAAATTCATTTGCTATCAGTCTTGGTGTTAAATATGTATAGATTATAAGGTATTTATGTATGTATGTAGTAAATCAATTGAGTTAGCAATCATAATATAAACTAGAATGGTTTCGTATGGGACTAACCAGCCGTGTGTGAAATGTGTCCAAAATATTGTTATTATTATTTATTTAGTAAACTTTACTATTCCTTATTTTCTTAAAAATCCAAGAAGAAAAACCTACTACTAACTTAATTCTTTGTATAAGTAAATAAGATTTAAAAAAAAAACAAACAAGTTTAAGATTACATCTACCTTTAGGACTCAGTGCATTTTAATCCTTGCGTGGGACTGGTCTCTCTCTGCTCCACAATAGCAATGTTTTGTTGAGCATGAAATACGAAATTTAATTATTTGTGTACAAACATTGCATCTTAGATCAGGAAATGAGTCATACTTTATTTCCATTTCTCACTCATTTTCGTATCCTACTAATATATAAGCATAGCATAAGCAGCCCACTATACGTTCCCACTGCTGGGACTCAGGGCCTTCTCTCACAAGGAGACAGATACAGGGCATAATCAACCACGCTGGCCAAGTGCGGGTTGGCGGATGACACACGTGATCCGTGAGTCACGTGTCCACATGTCGGTTTCCTCATGATGTTTTCCTTCACCGTAAAACGAGTGCGAATCCACACATAACTTCAATAACAAGTAATTGGTGTAGGGCCGGGATCAAACCAGGGGCCGACTGATTGAAAAGCAGACGTTATTACGACCAAGTCACACTCGCTTTGATTTTGATTATTACTAGTAAGAAATGCCGTCATTAAAATCCGCTTATCCCTTTAATTTCAGAGTGAATTTACGATTTACATTTTAATATCTTCCGCGGCTGAGAATGAGAGAAAGGTCGCATTGTCGTGGCAGCTGAGAGCCTAGAATGCAAGTCTTAATCTTGCCTAGGTCATAATATTAAATCACAGTTGTATCAGTAAGGACGCTCACAATTTATACGGGCGATGAGGAGGAACATCTCGTTTCGGGGGGAAGTTTTTTCGTTAAATCATGAACGGTAAAAAAATATTGAAAAATTTAGCTTAGAGACCAACTCTAAAAATATTTATTCTTGTTTTGGTAACAGTCAGATTTAGATAGTCAGACTTTTAGCAATAACTTAAAAAAACAGGTCAAAAAAATTATTTTAGATTTTTTGACAATTTTGACTTTACAGTTCTCTCGTTTTAAAACATAAATGTTTAAAAAGATTATAAAAAAGTATTATGGTGCCAATCAGACTAATAAATAAGTATTTTTTTTTCTTTTTCGTTTATATGTTTTATAACGAGAGAACTGTAAATTAAAAACTGTTGCCTTTGGCGCAGATATGGGCAAAACCTTTAATTTTTATCGTCACTGAATGGGCTTGCGCTTGGACAACCATTCAGCTGATGGTTAGCGATAATGAGATCTAAGGTGGCGCGCGTGCCTAGAAGAAAGCGGTTCGTTTGTCGCCTTAAAAACTGGTAGATTATAGACAGGGCGTTTGGCAAATAATTCTACACCTTGGCGGTTCGCGCAACGAAGGTGGAGGCAAATCTTAGCCAATGTACAGCTTTACCGATATAAATCACAAACGATAAAATTTATTGCAAAAATAGTTTTTAGACCTTCTAAACAACAACCTTAAAAAACTAATCGGACTTATTAATATGGCAAAAACAACGAAAAAAAATTTTTTTTGTATGAATTTTAATTACTATTTTTTTTGTTTCAGTACAAAAATACTAAGATACTAACTTTATGCGATGCCACGGGAGTTTGGCTTGTTTTGAAAACACGACAACATAACATCACCACATAAGTACCTACAGAGTAACGTGTCGGACGACCCTCAGCGCCCAGGTGAAAAAAATATGATACCTAAAAACAGCCCGTACTGCCAAAACACTAGTCACAACAGTGCACTGCGTCTGCCCTAATGATATCTCAGACCCGCTTAAGAGCCCATACATAACACTACATGAGACGTTTTTAAAATTTAAGCCAACTTTAATGAATTCTACCCTGTTCGTAGAAAATATTTATTCAAATTTGTAGGCGAGTCTTCATGCCTTTGTGATACGCCCATATTAGCATAACGCGAGGAGTATTGAATGGACAAAGTAACCGGTATTAAAATAAAATTTTATGGTTTACCCTTATATCGGAGGGAGGTCTGTTAAGGGCATAATAAAATGTCTGCTTGTTTCGCTCATGTTATGGGAACTGAATATTTTATAAGGTTTTGATGAGATTATTTTATTAGCGCTCGGAATTAAAATAAAGGTTTATATATTTTGCGAAGCAGTCTTTTGCAACCTAGATGTAGCAGTTATTTATCGTAAAATTGAGAGGGATAAAAATTATAGTCTCATTTTGTCACTTCAGAACTGCAGAATAGAAGTATAGAGAAATCACTTCAGAAGTAACAAGTATGTATAAATAAGCATTGCTTATACCACTATGTACATTATGGTTCTACTGCTAGAAATTGAGAATTTACTCGTATATACGTATATATATATATTCATAATACATAATATATAATGCACCACAAGTATGAAGTAAGAATTTGCAGTTGACACGTCTTTGGATTTTGTGGTCGCCGGAGCATGCGATCTTGTAATTTTAAAAACAAAAAGACATTGACAAACAACAAATGAAAGTAAACAGCAAATAATGAATTAATTTCATTAAAATTTGGGGTATATTTACTATTTGTAAATGTGTTTTTGTTTTACTTTCCGAAATAATTGTATTCGTTCCAAAACATAAACAACAGTTTATAATTTAACAAAATTTATGATCGGCAATCGAACTTCGGCTTACGTTAAAATTTCGTTATAAATAGAGATGAAACCAGCACTGATCTGAAAAATAGAATACAGAACACATCGTTTTTATAATTCCAAGGCATCTTATACTTTTTCAGATTGTACTGCTTCCAAAAAAGCAAGGTGACATCTCAAGGGAAATGTTAAAAAAAATGAATTATCATCATCATTATTTGCGAAATATTTACTCAAATAAACTATGCTTCTTTGTATGGATTAAGTGGCCAAGCTCTGTCGAAAGTTTTCAAAACGTGCAATGGCCGACATGGCTTGAAAACTGCTTGCAATAATAAATAAATGAAATTAATTCAGGTTTTTAGGACTCATATTTTGAAATTACAATTGCATTGCATAACACTACAATCCTCACAGGGGGAAAAGGCTTGGAACCGACAAGAAGTCATTTTACCCATCCAAAGATGTTTGTTCCGATCTTTAATTTCAATATCAAGTTGTAAGAGTTAGTTTACTTCAGTTAGCCGAACTGTGGGCGCTACTCTACTTTTTAATGCAGCAATGTGATATACCGTAATATTAATATTCAGTGAATTTGAGTTGTAGTTCACAAAACCGCGGAAATGTCTGAAAAATGTTCATCCCTAGTTATAAACTGTGCACCACCCGATTTCAAATACTTTATTTTGTTGAACTCTGGCTAGCGGGCGTTTTCCATTATTGAAACGAATTGTTTTCCGAAGTTTTAATATTAAAAGGCTCCGTTGTTGGACTTTGGCTCAACTTGGTTTTTATTATTGCTTATGAAATTGCGCTTTAAAATCACGGTTTAACGGGAACTTTGATTCTCGGTTAGTTCGAAGTAGTTGTGGTTGAGCTGAAGGGTTAATTTATAAAATACTAGCTGACCCGACAAACGTTGTTTTGCCTTATCACTTAGAGGTGTAAAAAATTTATAGTAGGCGTTCCTCAGACCCACTGTGTACCTACATATAAAATTTGGTAAAAATCAGTCAAGCCGTCTATAATCTAGCGATTTTCAAGGCGAGAGTGAACCGGTTCCTTCTAGGTAAGCGCGTTTCACCGTAGACCTCAATGTCACTTACCATCAGGTGAATTGTGGTCAAGCGCTGACCTATTTAGTGTAAAAAAAAAAAAAAAAAAAAAAAAAAAATGGAAATTTTACGCATTGGATTTTATCTGGTATAATATAAACCCAACTCATGCTTTGAGTTAAATTAAACTTTAGTGCACTTGCCTCATTTCTTTTCGTCTTGCAGATCTATTTGATTTATAAAACCGGATATAAATTTATTATCTTTTATCTATTGTTTTTTGGCTAGTTATCGCTTATTATATTATATTCCCTTTCAAAATTTTTCAAAACTTAAATAAATAAGAGAAGTGTTGAGAAATAAACAGTGTATTATATGACCCATTTTTTATTTATTTTATATTGTTAAGTTTACGGGAATCTTTCAAATATTGTAATTATGTCACATGTTTAAGTTTTGATGCTTTCTAAGGTTGATGAGTAATATTAAAGGAATACTAACATAAAATTTATGAACAAATTGACAAGAAAAGATGTCTTTGATATTTCAAATCATAATTTGGCAAAATTTATTGAACTACTTTTTTAACAAATTGTAGAAAAGATTTCACAAAGAAAAAGCATTCCACAAGTTCCTTTCACTGTTACTTAAGGAGGCAAGAAATGAATTCCACTGAATACTAATTCACTAGAAAAGAAACTTCTAATTACATTAACAGTCCTGTCAGCAATTGAAAAGTTTTGCTCCTTGGTTGTAAAGATTTTATAAATTAATTAATATATTCAAAGTTAAGGCTTTTTCAAATGGTTTCACTTATGTCACAATGTTAGAAGCGCATTCAGGAATTGAGCAAATTACAAAATACTTTTATAGTTAGAGATAAATGTTAGCAATTGATCAAATAATATGTTATTTATATATTTATTTCCATAGCTAAGCATGTACACAAGTTATCTATGTTATTTAACTTAAAGTTAACATGTACCTACCCTGTAATTATTATATATTTTTTTGGTAATTCTAAAGTACTGGAATCAGTTTTCCTACAAAAATTATAATATTCGGTGTTTGTGATTTTTTTATACACATAATAATGTTAAAATACTTTTAGAAAAATCTAATCTGCTCTCGACGTTTTCATAAAATATAATCGCAACATTTTCCTCTAAGCCCTCGTTCTAAAAATTGCTAAACAGTTCCTATTGTTGGCGACCATTTTTGTTCTCTTGCGCACTAAAATTAAACGTCAATCGTTATGCCACGGCCAGGGCGCCACAGTTTGTTTCAATTATCGAGAAGGACTTGTTTTACTCACAATTTTCTAAGCACACGTCTTTTGTATAGAAAATTGTTATTTTGTCCCCTGTTGAGATTGTGTTTAGTTGTCAGATAATAACAGATTATATTGTTTTAACTTTAACAGTATTCTATTAAATGTATGTATAATAATATAACCTCAACATTTTTACTTCTTTGTGTCTGTAAAACGTTTAGTTATTAGTTTTGTGCAAAAGTTCAAATTTTAACTGAATTCAAAATTTAATCTTCATCTGAACATTTTGTCATAATTTGAATTGATTAAATAACATATCATTTTGACTACCTCCGTAATTTTCATGCCAAAGAAATGTCGACTACGAAATTAATTTCCGTTTCAAAAAGCAACAAGCGAAATACAAGCCGAATGAAATTGCCAAAGTTTGATAGTTATTAATGTGCCAACGTTGAATTCTGAATTCGATTGTTACGATTTCCCACAGACAATGCCTGATATTAAATCCATGTGCACCCGAACATTACAATCAAATAGAAATGGAATAATTGATACAAACCACTTCCCGAAACATTAATCACTGTAACAAATCATCGATACGTCCAGATAAAATAGGATATTTTGACATCCTACATTCGTATCAAAGGGTCGAAAGTGTCACGTGATTCGCTGGACAAGAGTCAGTGAATGAGATTATAAAATTAAAATTAATATTTATATTTATAAATATTCTTGTATAGTTTTCGTAGTTGTCATTATATCCATAAAATATAAAGAAATAAATTTTTCTACTACCCACTTCAATTTTGTCAACCATAATATTGTTGACAAAAGTTAATAGTGTAGTAGTATTCAAATTGGCAAACTATGCGGATTTGAATCATACGATGTCGACTGATTTTATGGAAGGATAAGAAAACGCCTGACAATAAAAATACTGTCACTTTTTTATAGTGCATACAAAATGTATAAATTCAAAGACAAGTAGGATCTTTTACTGATTTTCAAATAGTTTAATCTATATTTATAGTAAAAAGGAGTATTGATAAAAAACATAAGGGGTGTAGTTGAAATATTTATAGTCCACGTATGTCTTCGCGTAAATGTTTAGTGACCAAACGAACTTATCTAAAAGTTCGTTCGTTCGTTTCTTATTTCCAAACAATTCTTTTTTCATGGACGATCGTCAACTGAAAACACACAATAAAGATTTTGTTGAAGCATGTCAGAACAAAGACGATCGTAATTTTTGAAATTCGAATTAAGAAGAAAATATATTTAATTCCTCAAATAAGGACTCTGAAACATCCGTATGGATGTCGGGAGTGGAAAAACGCCTACGAACAGGCAAACCTTTATCGCTGAGAATGATGCCAGAGCATAATTGGTATACATGTTTGGTGTTTTATATCTGGAATGTGACTACAAACAACGCAGCCTTAACACTTACTCTCCAAACAAAATATTTGCAATAATGACTTTACCACACGGCTTCGCTACTGCTTTCCACGTTTCATAGAACAAGGACATTTATCTATCACCATGACTCGGTATTTTGTAAGCTAGACTGGATAATATATCTCGGTTCTGACGCGTGGGGCGGTCGGTACATGGACTCTGTTTTCCTTCATTTCTCTGACTGCGCGAAAATCGTCAAGGGTCATTTATTTGCAAATATACGACCCATGAATCTCCAATGTGTGAAGGGTCGAGTTAAACGGTGTCGAGTGCAATATTTTGCGTGCTTTCCACGACCTGTTTGGCATATTTTCCGCTGAGGCGACTGTTGTGTGTTTTGTGTAATTGGACCTCTGTTGTTTTTAAATCATGCGTTAAATTACACGTGCCGCTAAAATTTCACAAACATTTTTATTTTTGTCGAAATTTTAGGATTAAAACAAAAATAGACTTAGATAGCCTGGAGCAAACGGTTTTATTCAATTAACTAGAATTTTCGGTAAGCTTTGTATTTACAAGCAGTTTGTAAAAAAATTGGATTTTGATGGATCTGAGCAACTAGACATATTCTTAAATGAGACTAAACTAGAACAATTTTAAAAACAAAAGAAGAAATGTATACTTATAAATTTGTTCTTATGTTACTCTTTCTACTATTTTTTTCCTCCTCAGGCTTTTGACCCGAAAGGCGCATCACTACAGTGTTGTTCACCACTTTGGCCTAAGGTGGAGCATTACCAGTCTGGAATAACTAGCTCTCAAGGAGGTTGCCGGAACACATTTTTAGGTGCTTGGTGACTATTTGACTAGTTGAAGGTGGTTGCTAGCCAGGCGAGTATTAAAAATATTCTACAAAACTAACAACTAAAAATTCTAGTTTTCCTTTTACAAAAGCTTGAGCTCTTTGGCGGGGTTCAAACCCACGACCTTCGGGACGTAAGGTGACCGCTCGCCCAACTGAGCTGTCATTGCTACAAATTGATAGTTTCTATCAATATCTGGCCACAGTAAACAAAAGTGTTGAATTACATACATATTGTTATACATTTTAATAAAATCCTCTTGATTGTCCCATGGAGATGTCAGACGAAAATATAGCCTTAGCTTCTTACATTGTTACAACTGAGTTAGAAAACTTTTTTTGTCGTTAATTGAGTCAGCTTTTGTGCCAGATCAATATTATAAAAAAAAAAGAACAAATGGTTAGGTACGTATTTATTTGAATTCAAATTCTAGTATAGACGCTGTCTTTCACCATTCTTTCTATATGAACTCCGTTTGAATGAAGTAATAAGGAGTAAATTATTCGTTCACTGTAGCAAAAAATCCAGACTTTTCACATGTAAACATATATTTGATTTCATTAAAAAAAAAACGAATAACCACCTAACTCTCATTCGAAATTCGAAGCTAATATCTGAAATCAGAATGTTTTTACCTATTTTGAGTCTTAAGTGATTTCTATATGACTAAATTACTCATATGAATGTCTTGGAAGAATCAACAACACTAGTGTAACACAGTTGTTGAGCCTTGAAAGACGCTTAGGTACAATTTAGTCTTGAAAGACTCAACAACACTAGTGTTGTCCTACGACGCGATGTTTAGTGAAGCGTGAAATTGCTTAATCAGTCGACTGTGTAATGTGCTATGATGATTAGTCGGTACAGATATGAAATGGACAGGAAAAGTAAGTGCGTATGCATACTTGATGTGTTTTATGACTTGATTATATTGAGCAGCTGTGTGTTTTGTATTTCAATAAGGTCTCTAAATTTTCCGGTCAATTAGACAACCCTGACCAGAATATGTTTTAATTGTATGTTCCGATAGAAACATTATGAGAAATATACATTTTAAGGATACATTTAACACACGGCTGTTAGCCTCATACTAAACCATTTCTAGTTTGAATTATGCTTGCTAACACAACTGATATACTACATATACATACACAAATACTTTATATCGATAGATATTTAACACCCAGACCGACAGCCAACAAATTTAGTTCATCACAAAGATGTTGACCTTGCCGGAAATCGAACCCGGAGCTAGAAATGATAAACCTTAAGTACTGCCATATATAAAGGATCTTCTTTTTCTTTTACGTAAAAGTTAAGTGGCTAAGCCCTCGAGTCGAGAGTTTAGAGAGTGTCGAGAGTTTTTCAAGCCACCCCTGACTTGGCTTAACGACTACGTGTACTAAGACTAACAACCTACAATCTAACGTGTCATCCGACCCACGGTAGCAAATAGAAGAAAAAGTAACTTTTTTAAAGACAGTCTGGTGCATGATCACCCATAAAAAGACAGTGGTTTAACATCGATGATCGCGTCAGATCACCTTAGAAAGCCGAGATACAGGCACTACGAGAAGTAAAATGTACCTACGTAAACGTATGTAAAAGTAACTACTTTTGGGTTTCAAATTTAAATTTCAACAAATTTTGAACTCTCTGTATCTATGAAAATCTAACCACACAATTAAGTAACTGCAATTGCAAGCACAAAACTTAGTCCAGAAGTCAGGTCCGATTAGTTTCAGTTCCAAATAGCTGTTAGCTGCATAGTATTTGCATGTTCATTGTCAAACTGCATCGGAAGTTAGTAATAACGACCAGTGGCTCGCTGACTATGCTAAAACTTTACTCGTTGTATCTGGTCAGTGTATATGGAAGCTAAAAATAACTGCTTCTCCTTCTTTTTCTCTTTTTCCTTCATCTTCTTCTTTGTATGAGTTAAGTGGCCAAGCTCTGGTGTCGAGAATTTTAAAGCCGCCCAAAGGCCTCGGTTTTGGTTTTACGACAGATAGCTCTAAGACTATCAACCGGGCGCTACAATTTAACTTGTCATCTGGCATTCGTCAGCGCCCAGATGAAAATGCCTCTTTTAAAACGACACCCTTGTTTATCCCATACCCATCCGAAGACCGCATCCACCGTTGCTTAACCTTGATGATCGCGTCAGATCACCTTAGCTAGCCGAGCTACACGCACTACCTAATAACTGCTTTTATTATGTTTTGTAATTATCTCTGGCAGAAGGTGAGCATATCTAGTCTGGAATAATTGTCTCTAAATAAGGCTACCGGAACATCGTGAGGTGTTTGAAGGCGTTTTTTTTTCTTTAGTAAATTATTCTGTTCTTTTACCGGATTCAATCCCCTTCCAAGTTTCTAATCAACAGATAGCCAATACTACTTCCGGAGAAACTGCCTCGTTTGCACGGTAACAGCTTTGATTCTAGAAAGCTAAGGAAAGAATGGAAAGAGCTTTGAAAAAGAAGCGCGATATAAATATACACAATAAGAAGAAGCAACGCTAATGATATTTGTTATATTTTCGATAAATGTAGATATCATAAATATCATTGTGGACTTTGGTACATCTTGACTAAAGCTCAAGCTATCGATTAAGAAACAAACCGATGTAAACCATAGCATGGCCATTTTCTAGTATTCACTTAGCTAGCAATCATCCTTAATTTTTAAAATCTGTCACCAAGCATTTTACTGGAACACACCATTCCAGCAGCTACCTTGAAAGACAGTATTTCCAAAATAGGCATACTCCACCTTATAGCATAAGCTGCGTCGTTAACGAGTGAACTTGCGCACCCTGGTAGCCAATTGCTTAAATAAGAAAAAAAAAACTTGTATCTTAGCCTACTCGTCGTATAAACCAGCCCACTGCAGGGCAAAGGCCTCCCTACCGTCCCTCCACTTTTGTCTGTCCTGGGCAACGGTCTTCCAGTCTGGGTTGTGTGTGTCGAGGTCATACCGCCATCTCATCTTTTGAAAAAAAATATCAGGCATATTTTTTATTACCACTTTATACTTTACACGCGTGCTGTTGCATCAAAAACTCATTAAAACTACGCCACTAAAAAGTTTTGTTTAGCACCGATAGGAATTAATCTCTTCCTGGTTTTTCTAAGAAACCCGTGCAAAAGCTATTTTAACTTTGCAAGCTAATAACAAGTCTCCATCGAGCCTGAATTTACATACGACTAGCATCGGAAGCGACGCAAGCCAACAAATCGAATGTTGGTAGATTTTTCAGTTTGTTTTGTGATGAAAAATTACTTATCATAATCCTTATGAAAATAGAAACTAATTTGTTATAGCTTCGGGCAAACAAATTAAGCTGATCTTTGAAAAGAAATAAAAAACGGGAAATGAAACGGAATTAATTATAACAGTTTGCAAATATAAAAATATGTTATGATACGAGTACTTTCATAAGCCAACTGAAGATGTACCTATTTGGTAGTATGAACAACAATTAAGTATACTTATATAAAAGAACATTCTTTATAGATAAACAAACTCAAAAATTAACAGGCCGGTAATCTTAACAGATATTCACTTCCTTAGCTGTATTCTTGAATTAGGCATAACCAAAGAATGTAATTGGAGGAAAATTAAAGAATTTGGGAATATATGTTAAGATTCTCCCGTTTTTCAGTCTTCCAGTATTTACATATGTATTGTAGGCTACAGCACATACGAAAATACTGGAAGACTGAAATGTCTGACTCAGTTGTGTTAGCAACCAATCTGGGTATTTAATATGTCGCTACATAAAATGTTTATGTATGCACGATTATATCAGTTGTTAGCAGCTATAATACCAATTAGCAATGTTTTAGTACGGCTAACGAGCTGTGTGTGAAATGTGTAAAAAAATTAGAAGTTATTCTTCAAAACTTCACTCAAATGAAACTTTGTCATAAAATTCTACGCACATAAGGGAGGTAGGTACATTTTTGTAGCGTTCTCTCACCTTGCCTTACACATTTTATATCCCATCGCAATCTTTATAGTGGCATGAAAAAGCAAGTGGTTATATAACACCGATAGCCTTTCAGCAGTAAACTATCCATTACTAATCTGGCTCAGTTTCATAAAGCTTCGTGATATCACCCTTTGGCAGCGTTTGGATTGGTTTAGTTGCAAGCTACAATCACTTGAACGTAAGGAAAAAAGCCAAGGTCAATCAATATATTATAATATGTTGAATGGTGTATCGTCATTATCATCATTCAGCGGAGGTGTTTTTAAAGTTCCAGTAAGTGAAAAGGGTTTCTTAGCAACTGGATAGATTTTCAGCTGTTCATTGCTAGATAGATAATTCTTTACTGGACAAACAAAACTATTTAACCTAAAAGTAAAATTAAAAAGAGTTGCTTCAATTGGGGGCCTTCTTGCTTTAAATTATTTATGCAACATTTGGATGGAGATGAGTTAATAAATGACTGAACATGGATTTTAGCAACAAAAGGTACTTATTTCAAATTATGAAGAGTATTTCCTTAAACAAAAAACTAATTTATAACCCATCATTGAAATTTCTTATATACTTACTTTTAATACTTTCAATATTTTCTGTACTTCGAATCTTATTATTTTTCTTTAGACTACAATCGCATATCAGAATTGGTTCAAATGGTGTAAAAATACATTTACAAAATTATTGATGCGTTTGTAGAAAAAATATTCCTATATTAATTATTTACTAAGCCGGCCAGATTGGTCGACGACATTATATCAGTCGCAGGTCGAATCGGGACACGATTGGCACAGGACCGAGATGAATGGCATGCCAAAAGAGAGGCCTATTCCCAGCAGTGGGAGAGAACCGGCTGCGGATGATTTTGATGATGAAGCTATATTATACCTATATTAATTAGCTTTTAATCTATTTTATTAATGATTCATTGACTTATAAAAATATTGGATGGTGGCGATATTAATCCTGAATGAAATGAATATTAATTATATTAATATAATAAAAAAAATGTCTAGAACAACGTAAACACTCTCAATCTATCTCATAAATTTTAACGCAAGGTACAATGAGTACAAAAGTAGGGCGACTGTAGCCTTGCTATCACGCTGATACGACATCGATGGCTGCGAGTTAGAAGATTAAAGTTTCTTTTGTACCACATTGTTGTCGTTTACTAGGATATGTATATAAGTTTTAGACCAAAAGAACGCTGGTATGGAGTACAATCGCTATATTAAGCTACTAGCTGCGCCCTGCGATTTTATCCGCGTTAACCCAGGACAAAAAGAAGTTAATCCGAAATTAAAAGAAGCATTTGAGTTTGTCCAAGGTCTAACCTATCTTTATAGTAAATCTCATCAAAATGGGTCCAGCCGTTGGAGCATGAAGGAGTAAACTAGATTTTGAAGTTTGCGTAGTATCCCACGAGAACCAGAATGAACTCTTTTCAGGATAAATAGAAACCTTTATAATAAAACTCTCGACACCGGTGTTTAGACACTTAGCTCATACGATGAAGAAGAAGAATGTACTCCTCTTTTCGCCTGGCACTATTTCCACACAAGATATCGTATAGTTAGTTACAAAGCCAATAAAACTATAATGAACCGTAATCCGGCCCTTAAAGTGATCAAAGAACCTTCCGTCCTATCACAAAATCAATCAACAACCCTAAATAACCGTGAATTTGTTCAATCGAAGCCACTAACCAAATTAAGGTTATATTGAATTCAACCAAAATAATTATTTAACGTAATTATAATTTCGATACGATACCGCTGTCTATCGTGAAATCAATTTTAAAATAATCAATTTATCTACTGTCGATTGTATGATGGCTTCGGTATTCGTAATTGGAATATAAATAAAGTTAATATGAATTTATAATACAACATTTTTTTGCAATTTATTTATTAATTATTGATAAATAATATTGGTAGAAATCTGAAAGAGACACAGATTTCTTAGCTCCTGAAACATTTATTTTGAGTGAATTCCAATGTTTTAAAAAAGTGTTGTTTTTTATTAATGATTAAAGAATTTTTCAAATCAGTTCAATAGTTAAGTAGCTTATGAAATAAATGAAAACAAACCTTCTAAATAAAAACATATTTCCGTCGTATAATATTGGTATAGAATTTTAATATTGCCATAGACAAAACCTCAAGATGTTTGTTATATGTCAACCCACACTCTGTCAATTCACATAATCTAGACATCTTTCATTGCGAGATATGACACACAATTGCACTAAACACCATTTCAGGAGAAATAAATGGTACTCATAATCAAAATCTTCAGAACCACGGCGAAAATTTATTTTTCTCATTTTGTTGACATTTAGAAACAATTAATGGTTTTCCTGGACGGTCGTCGAAGGAAAATCACACAGAATACTTTTATTTAGTAGGAGTTTGTAACAATAAAGACAATTTAGTGGAGTGCCTGGAGCATTCAAAACAGTAAAACCTCGGATTAGAGTTATAGTGAATGAATTAGTATGATTGGTATGGGATATTGTTTTTTAAACTCTTAATTGCAATGTTTACCCAAAATTTTTTTGTGCACTTTATTTTTTTTGTAAAAACTTTTTTTTATAAGAAATTAATGTTTGACTATATACTTAGTCAGGTCATAAGTTCTGTCACATGTGTAATATGAGATTATTTAGACATGTTTAATATTTATGTAACCATTTATATATCAAAATGAACTTAATAAAACATAGATTTTTATGGTAATAAAGTTTATTCAAAATGACCCCCGTGATTATGAATACAGTCCTTCAATCTGCGCGGCCAGTCATCTATTGCGGCACGAACGAGGTCCATGTCAATATCGGCGGCTGCCTTAATCAAGGATGCCTTGAGTGACTCCAAATCAGGAGGAGGCTTTTTTCTCCAAGTGTTGCCATATTTTGTAATCTAACGGACTCAAATCTGGACTGGAGGAGGGCCAGTCTTCGTGTCTGATGAAGGCGATTTCACGCGCCGCCAGCCAGTCTTGTGTGCTTTTCGCTCTATGGGCTGGCGCAGAATCTTGTTGGAATACCCAGGGCCTGTTATTAAACATGGTATGAAAAACAGGTTCCACAAGGTTCTTGAGGACTGTATTTTGATACACAACTGCATTCGTTTTTACGCCTTTCTCACAAAAATGTACCTCAGTTAAGCCCCAATAAGAGACTCCCAGCCAAACCATGATCGAGAATGGAAAATTACCTCGTTGGACACGCGGAATACGGTTGCTCGCTTCTTCACTGCTGTGTTCGTACACCTTATCATTTTGTTTGTTGTAGCTATCTTCAATGGTGAAAATTTTTTCATGCCAAAAAAGAATTTCCCGACGCTTTTTTCCTGCGTACCGCTTCAACAAAGCGCGGCATCTCTTCAGTCTCAGGTCCATTAAATGAGCGTCCAAACGATGTCATGTTTTTCTTCGATATGCCCTAAGCTCTAAGTCTTCATTTAACACCCTTTTCACCGTGATCCTGCTTAGCCCCATCTAAAGGGCCAACAGTTTCTGCTTACGTATGGGATTTTTTTGAATTCGCGCCTTCACAGCTTTTATCACTGCTGGAGTCCTAACAGAGCGAGGTCGACCACTTCTTGATCTGTCATCTACACTAGAGTCTTCATTGTATAATTTTATGGGACGATAAACGAATCTTTTGGTTATATTCAAATTTTTCAGTAGGTCGAAAATCTGAATTGGCGCGTAACCGCAACAATGCAACGCAATAACCCCGACACGGTCTTCTTTAAGTGTCCATTCCATATTTAAAAATGAGGAAAATTCTAAAAAGTGTATATTTTTATTTTCATGAAAAATTGGGAATTCCAATTCAATATTTTTTTTTGTGGCCAGCAATGAAAATTCAAAAGTTTTTATTGTGTGACAGAACTTATGACCGGACTAAGTATTTTCAATTTTAAACATTTTTTTTATTTATATGTAAATCTTACCTGAGTAGACATCTAGGAACATTTTTCGAAGATATCTGTGTATAAAAATAGCAGTAGGGATCTCGAACAGGCAAAAAAAAACATGGAGGGGAGAGCGGAGTAACAGCTACTATGTACAATAGAATTTTTCGGCCAGTTTAATCATCATGGTTATTTTTTTAAAAACATAATGGTATTTACCCAAATTTAGTTGAAATGATAATATCATCGCGGAAGGACTTCTATTAGACATTTTTTAATTGTTTTTTCATCCGGAATATGCTCTGTAGTGATGACGTTTTTCAACTCCTGCATGGTAAATTGGCAATCATCATTCTCTTCTATGTACTTGTATATTTGCTCCATTGCTGCATCTAAGTACCATCGAAATTCTCGGATAAATTTTCTTTTAAACATTTCTGTGGTGAATTGAATTTTTCAGCAAATTATACCAGAAATTATTTTATGTATATCTTGATAATAATCAGTTTTCTGGTCGGCTATCGTGATGGATTCATTTAAAGTTGGAGTGCTGATGTATGAAATTTGCCTAGATATCTTAGAAAAATGTTCCTAGATGTCTACTCAGGTAAGGTTTAACATAAAAATAAAAAAAAATTGTTAAAAGTAAAAATATATGGTCAAACATTATTTAAAAAAAAAAAAAAATTTTGAAAAAAAAAAAAATAATTGCACAAAAAAATTTTGGGTAAACATTGTAATTTAAAGTTTAAAAAACAACATCCCATATCAATCATATTAATTCATTCACTATAACTCTAATCCGAGGTGAAACCCCCCAGGCGCTCCACTAATTACTATTATTAAAAAATCTTATAAAGAGAAAATATCTTTGGTTCTTTTAACGATACTCTAAAACATCCATGTGGGGGTTAGACGTGGAAACACTCTTACAACTGGTAAACTTATATCGCCTCCAATGAAGCCATTTGCATAATTCTGATCGAACTTCACTTAGGTAAGTTCGTTTGACCATTAAGTATTATTCATAATAAACTGTACATAATGAGAAAAAGTTTGATTTTTTGTTCGTTTGTTTGACGCAAATAGGCTCCGAAACTACTGGACCGATTCCAAAAATTCTTTCACCGTTGCGAAGCTACATTATCCCCGAGTATCATAGGCTTTATTTTGTTTCTCTTTATAACTTAGTTTAATTTCTAGCCCGTGCGAAGCCGGGACTATCTGCTAGTGTCTAATAAAAACAAGCATCAATTCGTCAGCTAATTAATGAAAGCGTTAAGAAAATTAAACACAATAGAACTGTAACGACAGCGGAAAGAAAACAGACGAAATTAACTCTCACTTACACGTCTAATTACCAAGACATTATACAGAGAGACAGGTCACATTTTATTTGCGGGAAATGTGCCAAAATTTTCCAACCCGTTTAGCTTTAATTTCCTTTACTGGATCGGACTGGTTTTATATTCCTTGGTATGTATTACACACATTCATATAATTAGTCAATATACGAGTATATATTTTCCAAGATAAATGTAAACAAAGACATGGAAACTTGATGACTATTTCAATGTTGCTGTATAACATAGATAGCATAATTAAAATTAATAAATAAGCCCCTGCACCGGCTTACATTAATATAGTTTTGTGAGTTTATTTAATCAAAATCTATGTTACCATAAATGTTTTAACGGCTCATACAGCCTGTTACAAACACACTAAAGCAGACGACAGATCCCACCGAAAACGCATTTAAAAACAACCCCATAAAGGTGAAATAATCTTCAGCATGGTATTTGCTGATAAAATGCTATTTTAATTGAGTTTAGAAGAAAGGCACGTTCTTAAAATAAATTTTAATAATTCATATTTTTCAAACTGCACACTTGCAAAGAAAAAAAGTATAGAAACCTTCATAAATACTGTACACGTAAGTTGATAGAGAGATTTGGACAATTACATTGTCACTTTATTTCGTTAAAAAGTCTCAAGCTCATTTATCTACCTGTGCTCATTAATTTCCGTCAAAACACCTTTAATGAGTGCGCTTAATTCAGCTTGCTTGGCCCAAATGGCGCAACATTGCATTCCATAACGTGGACCCAAACGTATTCACCTCATTAGACGTGTCAGCTGTGTAAATTCGTAGAATTGTCGGCCTAATGGCACGAGGTAATCTGACCAGTATCTAAGTTCGCGTGAATTCTTAATTCGGCTAAAATTATGATCAGATTATCTTTGAACATGTTTTTTGTTAATGTGGTGATAAATAATATTGTATAGTTAGTTAGTCTAAGATTTGTCAAACTTAAAACTCGTACTTGTAGTATGCTACTTGTAGTAGCTCATATTATTATGTTCTTCTTCTTTTTCATTGCCTTATCCCACGAGGAAGCCTATTACTTGTAGTAGGTCTGCTATTTTGTGCCGGCGGCGGCCATATTGAACCATTTTATCATCAACCAAAGCCAAAATACTCTCAGGCACTTCAAAGTTATTCGTTCGTCGGTAAGGATAAATAAACCTATTACGTATATAAACAAAATAAGATCTCTCCACCTAAAGTTTGCAATGATCTTATGTACTGATCTGTACAATTGGCTAATGATTCCAGAATCTATACAAATTTTGATGCCTGCACGGCAAGCGTGAGAGCACACAGATTTTTCTAAAAACGACCCATAAATAACCATAATTGTTCCACATTCTGAAGTTTACAGATTGACATTAATATTAATAGATATTTCTACATTGATGATGACATTATTCCTCATAACGCTGATGATGTATTCAAACGACCTAATTAAGACTCTTCAAACAATTTATGTGAAATATAACAAGCTAATTTCACAAAAGTTACAAAGTATTATAGCTTCCTGGAATCGTCTTGTTCTCATCAAAATGGTCACAAACATCGTGTGGAATTTTCTTTCCTCAAATAATAAAAAAGTTTTTCCTTTACATCAAAGTCGTCTATAACGAGATTCGACTGATGAAATTTTCGAACAAAGGAGGTAGTTTTCTACGCTTGCTGAAATCCAAATGGTAGTAAAACAAAGGACGATAAATCTAGAAATCCCCTTTGTGAAACGCCCATAGCATTGATTTAGCTAACCCTACTCACCCCAATGATGGGATATGCAGCGCTCGAAATGTAAACAGAATGACCCTAAGCAAATAATGCTACGTTCCATTCGGCCTAATTCATTACAGAACAGTAGAAACAATAAAAGCAAAAAAACAAAAGGGATTACCGATAAATCTAAAAGGGATTTTTTCTTGTACAAGCTTATCTGCTTTACGTCGTTTTGGGAATAAATACCGGCCGTCTTACTGCAATGAAGACGATGCCGAACTTAAGTCTACTATTGTCTGTAGGGATAAAAAAGGTACATGGAAGAAAGCAGGCCTGCTCATGTCCAGCCTCCTTCCTTACGTAATCTTTTTATTTACTGCGGAACGGTGGAAGTATTATTTTGTTTAGATCGGCAAAACCTCGGAACTTGAGTCAGAGATGTCCAAATTAAGAAAGATTAGTGTGGCTCTTGGGGTGTGTAATTCTATTGTTAGGAAAGGTTTTGCTGCATTTCCTGCTGATTGCAAATTAATAATATGAAATAAAGCTTATTTACTTTTTGTTAATCTTTGTTTGTTCCATAGAAAATAAACGTTACATATAGATTCGTATAAAAGAGAAGATTCTAGATTATACCTTTTATTACCAGTGAAAATACTTTATAAATTAATGAAAAGAATTTATCTTTTTTTACCAATGAAAATACTTCTTGTTGAATTTTAAATTAAGTTAGTATATTTTAAAAGACGTTATTAAATATTATTGAAAAGCTTTATAAAGATGATGTAATTCTGTTAAGTATTTAGCCTTTAACGCAGATTTTGTCGCATTTCAGTTGAATTAACCAAGCGTGACAGGCGCTTGGTAAATTCTCTCTCGCCACGTATTAGTTATCTTAAAATTAAATTCATAAAATCACAACCGGCCAACTTTTCAAATTCAAGGGCTGCAATCTTTTTTTCGTGTTTATATGAACTAAGTGACCAAGCTCTGGTGTCGAAGGTTTCATACCGCCTGAAGGCTTAGCGTCTGATATGTCTGTATAGTTGTCTGATAAGTCTGTACTAAGAAAAACAGCCAAAACGTGTTATTCGACACAAACGGTAGCACTATGTTGAAATTACTAATTGATACTTAATGTTATATGCCTAATGTTAAGAATTTTGGACTGCAGTCCGTGATATCCCGATCGAATCCAGCCAATTAACTGTTTCTCAAATTAAGCGTACAATTTGCACTCGATATTTTTTATTATGGGTACGTTACTCGATACAAAGAATAAAGTATATTATGTGAGCAGGCCTTAACTTGAACGCCACTGTGTTAAGGAATAAATTGAATCGAAACACTTGACTCGACACTCTTATTCAATGACAGATTATTTTATTCGCCGACTTAATGTTTTCAAACAGAGTTATTGCGGATGACAAATTACTTTATTTGAATACTTGCTGCCTTTGTCGCTTCGAGGCTTGCAATGCTGAAACTGAAATGTGGTAGAATTTTCTTTGGGAGTAAGACGGTTGAAATTATAGGTAAATAATTATTTATTAAACATTTTAGTGAGTCAGTAGACGATTAGATATATCTGAAAGAGTAATTTTATAGAAATGTTTTTGATTTACTATTTTCTAGTTTGAACTCTATTTAGAGTAACATAATCAGAGTAACTGATTTGATCATTGATTTGAAGTTGTAAAAAATAAACTATGTACTGACGAAATATATAATGTTCATATAATAGTAGAAAATGTAGTAAATTAAGTTACTTGTCTTTAATAAAGATACGATTTTAAATCAAAAGAAAAACATGTCTTTAAAATGTCAGCACATGCTATTCAAACTAAAAAGCGAATAAACCAATTTCGGAAATTATGCTCAAAACGCACTACGAACTTTACTTACTGTTTTTATTAACCCATGTATATAATTGACAGGTCTAAAAAGCATTATATTCACTTGTAAGTACTTTGCTTTTACCTAAATCTCACTTACTCAAATTTAATAAACATATAACTCAAAACTTCTTAAAATATGTTTTTAAATCTATCAATTATTTCAGCAGTTTAACATATGTTGGATATTTAGATAGAGTATCTCTTATACTTACATGTTATTTACCATTTGTTGTAAATATAATATAATGTATCTAAAGTAGTGCTTTGAAATCCAAATGAATCATCAGTAGCAGTGGATTTAAATCCCGCTCCTTGATTACTCCTTTTCCGCAACAGTGCAGAAAGATAACCACCGGTTCTCTCCACGTCAGGTGCCCGAATTATGCTGTCAGTAATAAGTCGCCAGTTCGCTACGCTTGCCGTATTATTAACGTCAAAACATTGGTATAACACACCGAAGCTTTCACCGGCTGTCTTCAGACCACATAGCAATCATCATTACGAATCAATCGTCGAAAGGCAGATGTGTAACTGTTACACTTCATCGGTTGTAACAGATTTGATACGAAAGTGACTTAAATGTGACACGAAACTTCATGAAACTTGGATTTTAACTGTAAAAGAATAGAGATGAAATCGATTGTTTTTAGCAGTTTTAGGACATCAGATAGTATCGTCAAAGGGTTGAATGCAAGCGAGTCGTCATCGTGCGGTTCTCTATATTTAGAATGTCACTTAATAGCGTGCAATTTTGCAGCAATACCATCGATTGTGTAGCTCAGTTCAGAGGAAAATGTTCGGCGAAATGGAAAATTTGTCGCGGCCATTATTCGCACTGGCGCTTTGGTCGATTAAATTTGGCTCCGGCGTGAGTTTAGGCCAACGATAGTAGTGTGTGAACCGGTTTCAGTTCGCACGGTGTCTTATTTCACAAAGTGTTTACAGTTCACCACTTCGCTGGCTTTGATTACAAAGGTAGTGTAAAATTTCATCTAACATTGTGTCTGCATTTGAGTATATAAATAACAAATCACTAATAAAGTAAATGATATAAACTTTCTTTTAACGGCATGAACGGAACAACTAAACGTCCAGACCTAAAGGCTTAAAATCAGTATTCATTTAAGCTATGAAGCGATGATAGCTCAGTCGGGCGTGCGGCCGCGTCACGTCCCTAAGGTTGTGAGTTCGATTATTTCCGTCAATGAGCTCGAGCTTTCGGTAAAGGAAAACATCGTGAGGTAAAACATAGCATGGTGGTAATGAATTTTTTAGTGCTCTTGGTTTAGAACTACCCTCATCTTGCATATCTGCCGCCTAGCACCTAACAGTGTGTTCCATATCTACGAGCACTTATGTACTAAACACCTTACAGTAGAGGTATTTTATTTTTTTGGCTGTCCTCACATGTAGCGCTTATTTTGGGTTATATTAGAATACGTGTTAGAATGGGTTTCATCAGCCTTGGAGGACACGTGGAGTAGCCTAAAAACTGCAAGAAGACGCCATAGCCGAAATCAGCCTGGGATTCATAATCATTGCAGTACATACATATATTGACATCCCCGTTGGCGTAATGGTTTTTAGGCCGGTCTGCCGACCAGAGGGTGTTCGATTCCCAGCATGGCCAACATCTTCGTGATGAACTAAATTTGTTGGTTGTCGGTCTGGATATTAATTAGGTATGTGTCGATATAAAGTATTTATATCATACTATAGCAGTGTTTCAGTTGTGTTAGCGACCATAATACGAGAGAAATGGTTTAAAATGGGGCAATTCAGCAGTGTGTGAAATGCTTCCTAATTTTTATTTATCCATACATGTGAGCTGGCTTAAATTTATTTATACTTTGATTGTGTGATGATTAATGAGCCCTGAGAAAACGATGAAAGTATAAGGCTCCAGTTTCATTTAATTTCGAGTAATTGTTAAAGCGTACCGAAACGTTCACAGCATCTCTCACTGTAATCGAAAACATCAAAACATCCGATAACAGCCTATTTGTCACGGTCCACACTATTTCCTTTCCCCGCATATAAAGTTTCCTCTAATTAAAAGCAAGCGCGTCTAACGCATAGAACTGCGCTTTACTTTTCAATTTAGTACATAAGATTTAGTAGTTGAGCAAAATATATGTTTACGGTTAATTTGAGTCTGTAGTACCATTTATTTTTGGTAGATTTTTATAAAGATATATTCTTACGTAAAAATATTTAGTAGAAGTTTCATAATATAACTCAACGTTATAATTATTTATTCCATTATGGCGGATCACTTAATTTTCCGCAACATCATCATCATTAAGGTATCAAAAAATTTTTTTGTCAAAAATGTATAAAACATATAGATCAAAGTATATTTGACTAAATGTTATGATTAATTTCAAATAAAATTTTGAATCGAGGCTCATCTATATTTTTACTAGCTGACCCGGCAAACGTTTTGCCTCCCTTAAGGGTATGAAAAATAGTTGTAGCTGATTCTCAGATCTATTGAATACGCATATAAAATTTGGTAAAAATCGGTCAAGCCGTTTCAGTGGAGTACGTTAACTAACATTGTGAGATGGAAATATTATATAAAATATTTATATTTGTCCCATAGTCACAATCCAAGTATCGTATCGACCGTTGTTTTTCTGCGGTTATTGCGCCAGATCACTCCAGTCGAGCTGTAGGCGCTAATTAGGCCAAGCTGTGTTACTGGTTTCCACAGCACTCAACGGTCGGATGAGTCCGAACGTGGTTCCAATCACGCCAAGTTTACGACTGTCTGTCTGTCCGGAGTCTCATAAACCGATCTGAAGCGCCGCCAACTGATTGATAACATGTGCGAGCCTTGAACAATAAGCGTTTATGGTATTTTCATAATTTTACTCTTAGTTTTGTGAGACTGCTCTGTTGATATAAATTTTGATTTATGGTTATGAGTTTTGATGTAGATTTTTATTATCTGTGCGATAAAAAGGCAGCGTGGTTATAAAAGTTTTGTTGATTGAAGCGTACAATTTATATTGTTCGTCATTTAACTCCTTTTACGAAGTCAGTGATATATAGAAATTGGGAGATGTAATGTATCAACACACAGGTAGACAGATAGAAAGACTGTGACAGTCCTGTTTTTCCATTAAGAAATAGAAGCCTAAAAATATATTGTACGAGTAAGCGACGCTTACGAATTACTATGATACTCGTACGTGTAAACAAAATAAAGAATCTATACGACTTTTTCAATTTCATTGTGCACCATACAAATGTAAAATTTTAATTTACATTAGATATCTCAAAATAAATAAAACATCTCTTTAATAAAACATCTATTTTTTCTATGAAAGAAAACATTATAACAACACAATGACACCCTTTCACGTTATTATTCTCAGAAAATATCTGCGAATTTCGTATGTAGATTAAAGTGGATACATTCATTGTTTGCTCAGAGTGTTGTCGTATCCATGCCATTAGTGTGGGTAAATTTCCTTTTGGATTTACTCAAAAAAGGGGTAAGATATCTTTACTGGTCGAGTGAGTGAAGAAAGAGAAGCGTCATTGCGTTAACTGGCCTAGATTGCTTTTATCTGTATGCTTGTTTATGCATCGATGTAAGGACTAATAACGAGGTCGTCATTGTGGACTAATCTTGACAATACAGTGTAAACTCTATGTAACGTCACTCGGTTTAACGACAAACTTTCTAAAGCGTCGAAATCAATTGGCTTTAGTTGTATTTCATACAATGATACATTCTCTCCATTTAACGACCACTCTCTATAACGCCATTAAATGCACAGTCCCTTCAGTGTCGTTATATAAAGTTTACACATTTGGAAAGTAATCAGGTTGTACTAAAAAAAAATATATGTAATCGGTATTAATATTTAAATATGCCAAGAGAAGAGTTGTTCTAACATAATGGAAAATTTTGATGAAATTTAGCTCATTGTTTTATAACCGTATTCTAAAAAGCGTTATAAAACCCACAACTTAACATTTTGTGATAGTGACCATACTTGTCTAGCTTCTTCATCTGACCCATATTGATGATGTCGTGGAAAAATTAATGAACCGCCATTTTGTAGCGGCGACCATTTTGTAACGATTTCCATTAAACATAGCTAAAACACCCACGTCGTTTTTGCTCAGGATTAACAAATAATTGTGTAAGAAAAACAATTAATGTCATTGTTGAGAAATGACGTCATAAAATTCCAGTAATAACATGATTCAATTTTGTGTTCACGAGGTCCACTGTTCGAAGGACTACTAGTATTTTAATCATATCAAGTGTGACGAAACATATGATTTGGATATTTTATTCGTTGAGTAGGATAAATTAGGGTTTTAAATATTTAGACAGGCTTTGCTTAAATGGGTGATGTATAATAATTAGGTTTAAAAAAGGTTTTATTATATGAATTATGTGTCTTTCAATTACATTTTATGCGGTTTTTATCATGCATTTATCTTTCTATATCTATTCCAATATATAAAGAGGAAATGTTTGATTTTTCGTTTGGTTTCTTGACTCGAATAGGCTCCAAAACTACTGGACCGATTTGAAAAATTCTTTCACCGTTGGGAAGCTACATTATCTCTGAGTAACATAAGGTACCTATGTTTTGTTTCTCATTGCAACTTAGATTATTTTATAGCCCGTGCAAAGCAGGGAAGATCTTCTAGTCATTCTATAATTATTATTAGTTATATATACTTTCTTTAAGTACTACTTTTGTTTTAGTTATATTGCCTTGAATAAACGCATTTCATTTCATAGTACCTATATACCTAATTAAATATAATAGTCATCCCACAAGCGATAACAATTAGCAGGTATTACTATTATGGCTAGCAAATTTGTAACATTTTTATTAAATTGGTAGTTTATAGTAGTAAGTTCGAAATATGTACTAACTCTTTGTTGCCTAAATAAACGATTTATTTATTAAAAAAAAATAAAAAAATTAAGCTTTAACATATTTTTTGGCATTTTACATAAAATCTCGCGATAATTCTTAAAGAACCATAGAAAGTCAATACTAACCAACTCAGCTTTTATTAGCTAAACCAACAAACAAGGAAAAAAATTACGTCTTTATTTTTGCCAAAACAAACAAAATTAATGTTAACATTGCGAAGGCAGGTGGAGCGATGTTAGTCCTCAGGAAAGCTCCCCAAATATTTACTGGAGCCTCAAGTGGCTTAAAACAAATTCTTCAATAATCTCGCCTCGGCTTTGTACTATTGTTTGCATTGAATTTTGCTACTGCCTTCGTTTCCCCTTACAAATGTAATATACACAAACAGTAAGGGTTGTTGTATATTACTCAATTCTTGTTGTTATTTGAAACCAGCAAGTTTAATTGATTTTCTTTGTATATGTTAGGTCTGACCACCAACTCGCCTGATGGTAAGTGACGGTGTGGCAGAGGATGAAGCTTGCTGACCTAGAAGATGCAGTTCCTCTCTACTCTTATACAAACCTAGGTTACTAGTACATGTAAAAAGATTTTTTAATTTATTTACTAACGGCAACCCTCGGTGTTACCCGCGTTAATCCAGAACAAACAGAAGTTAATTCGGGATAAAAAGTAGCGCGTGTGTTAATCCAAGGTCTAAATTAACTTCGCAAATTTCATCAAAATCGGAAATGACATGTTTGAGGACTACAAAATCTGAAGACAAGTCATCTGCCAGCCCGATTATAGCCACCGTGGTGGATTATGGCTTATAATATCTTCTAGTGAGTAAAGGCCCCTTCTTCCAACTATGGGAACGTATAGAGGTTTACTAATACTATGCTTATAGTATTACATTTCGTAGATTAATTCAAGATATTTTTTCCGTGAGAGAAGTAGAAACATCTCATACTGTTAGTACTGTGAGCCTGATGTATTTTTGTGGAACGCCACTCAATTTGTGTTTGATTTCGCTAAACATAAAGCTTTCGTAAACATTTAACAGACTTATTTCGTGTTACTTGATTCTTTTGTTTGTTGCCGTGTAGAGACATGCGGCTTCTATGTGTGGCAATTCTTGACTGAAATTATATTTCTTACGGAAATCTTTTCTACACCAATATTATAAAGAGGAAAAGTTTGATTTTTGTTTGTTTGACGTAAATAGGCTCAAAAACTACTGGAACAATTTGAAAAACTCTTTTACCGTTGGGAAGCTACATTGCCCCTGAGTAACAGCTAAATTTTGTTTCTCTTAGATTATTTCATAGCCCGTGCGAAGCCGGGGCGATCTACATGTTTCATTAAAAAAATATGAGTGATCTAAATTTATGCTAAAAGTACTGCTCACTTTAAGTAAACTAGATTTACTTTTACGTTTTTTATACGAGTAATTTGTTATGCGTAGGTAGTACTTAAAATGCTACCTAAACTATTTGTTAATTTAGATATGTAAATCACTAAAATTGTGTCAATACTTGGTTAATTTTATATTAGGAAGGGCACTGATGCCAGAGATACATTTTAGTTACTAGTTCAGGCATCAGTTGACTCAATATAATTATATTAATTACATTTGGTACAATTTTCAGTTTTAAACACAAATTTTCAGTACTAGCAAGATATATTTTTTTTTTATTTGTCCTTTTGAATATGTACAGTTTTTTAACAGTCATAACTATAGGGTACATATATAATGTAACTGTTTTTGTATATCCTTATGGTGCTAAGAAATGATTTTATTATTTATTTTATTTATAATGTTAAATCTCTCTCAAAAATTACACAATTTTCATGTTTTCAATTTATAATTTATACGTATCATCACGAAGTCAAAATATCATAAACCAACACGATGTTTTGATTTAAACAGAACTCAGTCCTCTTCGAAGTAGACAAATTTCCTCTCACTTTTTTTCTCAACACCCCTACGTTGATGACTTTGACAGAGCCCGCTGAGTGAGGACGAATGTTTACATCGTCGCCACAGAGTCATTAGTTGTCACTTTGGACAGTTTGGTGCGCAAGCGCATCTGGCAAACGTGTACACAACTTGTACTTATATAGAACAAGTGCTTGAAACCCATTTTGAACCTTATCTATAAGACTATAAAGACGATATTTCAGTTATGTTACGCGGTATTGAAAAAACATAATATTTGTATCGGTAATGGTATGCCATTGTTTCAACTGTGAAACAAAAATATTAATATCTACATGGCGTTTTGTTAATGTAAGTGTAGTATTTATCTTTCATCAATGTACATAGATCATAGTAATTGGCCAAGTGCGAGGCGGGCTTCGAAATTTAGGGTTTCGTCCATCTTAAAAAATTACTAAAAACACGTTTTTTGTACGGGAACCCCCTTAAATATGAATTTTATTCCATCTATGTATCTGTTACCATTATTAATCTAGCACTAAAAAACACGTTTAACATAATGGGACCTACTATTATTTATTTTTAGTACTTAATTGTTTATCTAGCGGCACGGGAATAACATGAAAATTTTAGCTTTCTAGCTATCACGGTTTCTGAGATATAGCCTGGTAACAGACAGAAAGACAGTGGTGTCTCAGTAAAAAGGTACCGTTTTTACCTTTAGGTACGTAACCTCAAAAAACGTAAAAAAAAATTACACGACAATTTCTGTGAGTAAAAACGTAAAAATGAATCCAATATTTACAAAGGCACAGAACGATGAAACATAAGTATCAGATGTAATAAATAATTCTTCCCGTTGCGACAAATGAGGTCATGTGTTTCTCCTTTAAGTTTTTTTCTCAGACTTCCCGCGGGATCATGTGTCTTCTATTTCCGTTAACGTATCGACTGAACGATTTGCTTCTTTAATTTTAGAATGTTCGCTGTTTAGTATATTGCGCCTCGGGGGTCATTAAGTTCCAGATTCAAATGCAGATGTCACTGGAAACATCTGGAAACTTTTAATCTCCAATTTTTTGTAGTGTGCGTGTGTTTTTATAACAAATTGTAGTAATTTGTTTGGTTGCGTTACTGCTTATTTATTCGTATGAGATCATGATTTCAGCTCTAATTTTTATGACTAATGTTAGTCGTATGTTTTTATGTCGTCGTTTGTAGAATGATCTAGGTTGTGACCTTTTTTTAAAGTATTTAAAATATAACTATAATGTAAAATGACTGGAATAAATTCATCATTCATAACGTCTATATATTTACCTAGTTATAACAAAAGAATAAAATAACGACATCGTTGGCTTAATGGTTACTATGCCGGACTACCAACCAGAGGGTCCCAGGTACGCTTCCCGAAATTTTTTTTGTGATAAACGAATTTTTTTAGGACTCATTCACACACTGATTATTATTATGACATTATGTAATATGAAGCAGTACCTACATAAGTTGTGTTAGCAACAAAAAACTAAAAATAGTTTTGTATGGGGCTTAAACCAGCCGTGTGTGTCCGCATACGAGTATTTATATTTAAATACATATGTGTAATTAATATTTGACCTACCCTTGGTTGTTTTATTTGAAACTAGTGCCTAACATAAGTAAAACGTTTACGCAACACAAAATAAAAAAAACATATGTATTACAAAGCTTGTATTCATTCATGAGCCCTTTTGTTCTTCGACCTATTTAAATCACATTAAAAACAAATAGAACTTTGGCCCTACATTGCTTTAATCTTGCAACTTTTAGTTCAATTAGATGACTTTGCAATAACATATCTTAACACATTGTTATAAGGTTGAAAATTTAGATGCGTCGATGGTTATTTTTGTGGTGGTTTGTAAGGAACAATCAAACTTAACCTTGGTAACATTTTACGATTCGTTCTGAAGTCGGTTCTTGTAATAAACATGTCAGCAACAAGTGTTTAAGGGATTCTAGTCTTTACACGTAGTACTTATTGTATAGACAAGCTATACATACATCTACGTGTGTTTGTGTTTTAATGCAAAAGTATATTTGGCCTTCTTCTTCTTCATATGAGTCAAGCCCTAGTTTTCAAGCCGCCCGAAGGCCGCTGACTTGGCTTAGTACTTTTGGTGCTTAAGGTAAGTACACAAACCTCTATTAAAAGTTTGTAAAATATTGCATAGCTGTTACTTCAAATGAAGTAAGATTGAATAGGATTATTGACTCAGGCGTTACTTTGCGGAAATCCATTGTAAATAGAAGACAAAATTAAAGTACACTAAATATTTAATTTTGTCTTCTGAGTACACAAAGTTAACGCTGGCACATTATGCACCTATTTTTACTTATCATTTTTCATTTTTTTTACTTTGCCTCGTGAATTGCTTGTGATTCTTAAAAATCATTTAATGAGCATAATATATTGTATTTAGGTATTATAAAGCATATTTGTAACCATGTAAACAACGGTATCACGTAAATCGTCCTTTGAAATCGCAACAGTAACATTCCAGAACCAAAAATTTACCACTTTTGAGGTATTTGGCCATGACTTGATGTCTTTTAAAGTCTAGAGGTAGCTTTTTACACATATCTCTATCATCACCATCATCCACAGCCGGTTCTTTCCCACTGCTGAGAATAGGCCTCTCTTTTAACTTGCAATTCATATCGGTCCTGTGCTAATTGTGCCCAGGTACGTCATGCGACTGAAATGTTGTATCGACCTATCTTGCTGGCGGACGACCGACTTTCCCTATAGTATAAATAGCAACGCCAGGTTTTATAAAATGCGTAAAGTTTGGGTTAGGTTAGGTTAGGCCAATTATGCTCCCATAACGCTTAACAATATATTCCGGAATATTAGGGATCTCACCATGGAACGCAGTTTGTGTTATCATAATAGCTGCCTATACCAATTTCAATTGAGTCCGGTCAAGATAATAACCTCAATAACCAATGACGAAGTCATTTCAGCTGCACCTACTATCACTAGATTATATTAAGTGGCACTAACACTTGTTCTATAGTCATCAAACAGCAATTCAGTGAAAATGTTGCTATCATAATAATCAATTGTATTATTGTTACAATTTCGTTTTATAAGAACTTTGTTACACATGGATAACTAGCTGACCCGGCAAATGTTGTTTTGCCTCACTTAGGGGTATAAAAAATAGATAGTGTAGCTTATACGACACGATCGTAGCTTTACCGTAGCAGCGCCATCTATTGATTACTTACTCAACCCAGTCGAAAGGTATCGACATCTGTTAGAATCATTTGGAGTTAACAGATAATTGTGACTGTCAAATAATAACAGAAAATAATTAGCAATAAATTAAAATTGCGACTATAATTTGAGATTTAAACTATCCTATCTCTCAAGTTGGATCAAACTGCACATAGTGTGCGAATTTTATTATAATCGGTTAAGTGGTTTAGGAGTCCATTGAGGACAAACATTGTGACACGAGATTTATATATATTAAGATGTGAAAAGAGCTTGACTTGACAGTAAGTAAGTAGCGCCTGTAGCTCGGCTATCTAAAGTGATCTGACGCGATCACCGAAGCTCAGCAATAGTCGAAGCGGACGGTGTTTGGATGGGTGACTATGCACAAGACTGTCGTTTTTAAAGGGTTTTTTTTTATCTGGGCTGGTAGATTCTGGCTGTTAGTCTTAGTACAAGAAGTCGTTAAGCCAAGTCTGAGGCCTTCAGAAGTAAATTCTAACGCTTTACAAATAACTTACTATTACATATAGCTATTTATTACAAATACGTATATTCCCGTATCTGTGGAAAAAAAAATTGTTATATTGTACCAAAAAAGAAGACAACTAAAGTTCCTGGCAAGAAAAACCGTTCCTTTGGGTGTGATAACGTTTCAATTGCTGTAACGGCAGAACATTATAGCTTTAACATTTGTTATATTTCTATTGTATACAAATGTATCTTATTGCTCGCGTTATATGTAATATACTAACTGTAAATCTTAGTACAATATGGGTATAAATATGATAACAAGCAATGTAAAAAAAAAAATCCAAAACTTTAAAAACTGCCTTATTTTATGGCAACTTTTATTTTACGATTATTAACTTAATTAAAAGCTACCTCATCTCAACTTTTAAAGTCAAAATTTCACGCTTAAGCTTCCCAGACATTTAGCAAAAATATAACAAATACATCAAACACTACCGCAAAAATGTTTCCCTAACAACTCAACTTGTAAATTGGACAAAGTAGAGCAATATGTTTGCAGTACTGTTTAGACTACTCCACTAATTAAAGCTTGATATTCACGTGAGAGCGATGTAATTAATATTGCGAACAATATCAGCTGTTCTCGCGTTGTCGCGTAATTAGCTAGTTTACTACTTTTAGGAAACTAGTTACGTAGAAGAATAGAAAAATCCTTGTAGTAAAACAGTAATTTATAAGGATACAATAGCTTTATAGGAAACCGGTTTCCTAACTTCGGTAAACTAAACGATCAAAAACATGGATTTGATGTTTAGTGGTATTTTATTGTTCATATGTACATTTTAACGTAAATTTCTGAAATAAATAACAGGTGATGTAGCAGGGATATTAGTGCCATATAGATATAAGTGTCCTGAAACAACCTAACCTTAAAAAACCAACCAGTATCTGGCCGGTTGCCAGTTGAGGGGATAAGAGATTTGGCATTGTTCTTTTCACTATTTTGAAAAATTGCAGCGCAAACTTATCATTTAAAAAAAAACACCTCATGTCTACCCTCAAAAAAATAAAATATTTTCTCATTTGAAACATCGTCCTCTATTTTCAAATAAGCATCGTTACTTTTTGAAATAAACAGCCAGACCATAATTATACCCTTTTAACCATTAATTAATACCTACCTACATCAAGTCTCCGTGATCTTAGATCGCAACTGACGCATTCCCGAAGCTCGGCTAATTGATTTCTGCTAAATTCGTGAGAACAACAGAGAACGGGTGACTCACGTGCTAACTAGTCATAGAATGACCTAGATTTTATATACATAAGTTTACAGTGAAGTTACAGTGAAGTATTTATTACTAATGTACACTACAGCGTATCAGTTTATCTTAAGATATCATGTAGACGTAAGAACTTATGTACATACACTTTCTTGTTTTTACGAATAAATGTATCTTTATCTTTATCATTTTATTTCATAAATTTGACATATACAATTATTTGACATTATTAATCTTTAGATAATTAATAGTTCAAAATATACTTATATTGAAAATATTTATACATATTAAGTAAAAAATTATCCAAGATTATCTTTATCTTATCTTTAATGCTATTTTGGTCAAGCGTTGCTTGTTCACTACACTTTAATAGATAATAAAAAAGATATAGTACATGATTTCGATCGAGAAGAAAAACATTAGCTGATAATTAAACTGATATAAAATCATCATCATCATCATTTATAAATCTAAGTGGTTCTTCAAACAGTAGACTTAGCAAACATGGTGATCAAGATGCTTTAAATGATTCAAAAAAACTTTAGCATAAATACTTATGGCAGCGTATATGTAATGTAAAGAGTTAAATGCTTACATTAAAATCAATAAAAACCCAAGTAACTGTGTATATACATACGAGTATAACACCCATCAATAGTTCCTCAATGCCGATTGCATGACTAACGTAAAAGCTTCAGTATAAAATATTTGCACGCAAAAAATAAAATTGTTATTTTTATTACGACTACGCCCAAGCATGTCGAAATCTATTCTAAGAATTTTCCATTCCATCCTGGGGAATTAAAATGCTAAAACCCATTTGAAAATTCCCATTGCATTTTCATTTTCTCGGTTCGAGCATGACATAGCCGTAGTAAAGACAGGCAGCTGTATAAAATGCTAAGGATGTTTAGAAACTGTTTTTGGGCGGAAGTGATCCGGCTTGAATACTACGACACAGGTTCAGCCTTCTATGGAGTTCAGTGCGCCCTGTATTTTAAATAATATTAATAATATTCTAGATTTAATTTGTAGTTGATTTAAGACTCGGTGTACTGTGATAAGTATTCTTTTGCACGAAATAAATAAATTAAAACTAAACAGAAACTGACACGTTATACATGACCTACAGAACAAACATTTTTTTATAAATAAATAATAAAATATATGTTTTTTATAAACAGTAGGACACATTTCACACACGGCTGGTTAACCCCATACTGAACCATTTCTAGTTCGTATTATGGATGCTAACACAACTGATATACTACACATACATATTTTATATAGATACATATTTAACACCCAGACCGGTAGCCAACACATTTGGTTCAGTACAAAGCTGATGGCCGTGCCAGGAATCGAACCTGGAACCTTCTGAAGCTGATGGCCGTGCCGGGAATCGAACCTGGAACCTTCTGATTGGCAGTCCGGCATGGTAACCATTACGCCAACATGGTCGTCCACATAAAACTACAGAAATTATAATAAGTCAGAATACTAAAAGTAGGTAAGTTTTAATCTATAGTACTTTTGGATTTTTGTGCAGGACTGGATTTGAAGGACGTCGTCGATTGCACTCCTCTCCCAACGCAGTCGCACTCACTCTGCTCGCTTAATCTTATTCAAGCCGCAAACTCAGTTCAAGTTTATCCGACAAGAAGCCCGCCATTGACAGACCTAAACTGCTCTATAAAACGGCTTCTTGTTACTACTGAAATGGCTGTTGAAATATAAAACAGTGTGTAAAACAAGAGATACATAGTTTTATGAGCGCTGGCAACAATCGAGGCGAGGGTAAATAAAAAAATAACAAGACAAGGACATGCACCGTTTAAAGTCACAGGAGCCAACGGGATGATGAATATTGCAACTGGACTGCGCAAAGCCAAATATAAAAACGGAAAGAGTCAGCGTACATTTTGGGTAAGGTCTTTTAAAATTTGTTCTGTTTATTACAAAAAAAATGTGAATTGTTTAAGAATATCATCTTCTTCATATTAACTAAGCGATATAATTTATGTCGAGATTTATCTATCCACTCCAAAGACCTTTGATACAGATACAGATAATTTATTGGTAAATAAATATTAAAAAGTCATTTAATTTTGACAATTATTTTATATATATCTAATATTCACCAATTTGTCATTTAAAAATATTTTACACCATATTGTGCTTTATTAATGCAAAATATTTTTTATTTACTTTTAAATATGTTTGGGGAAGCTGTATTTTTATATACTCAGACAAATGGTTCAACAGTCGGGGTCCACCAACATACACCGACTTCTTAGTCTTATTGATTAACAAACTTCTGTGTTGAGACCAGACGTAATCTGCCAGTTTGTTAGTTATCAACGGTCCTTTATTGGATTATCAATTAGACTAAGAAATATATATAAGCACACATATGTTATTAATTTCAAAACAATAAATACTAAGTTACAGTTACACTACTAAGTTACAAATTTTGCGTAGATTTGAAGAGTATTTTTTATGTTAAATCATTATCTGTTCTATTCACTTTATTAAACTTAGGCAAGTGAAGCTTAACGTGCTCTTAGACTATAAACCGGATTCAAAAATAAAACAATACTATTTGGCTTTAGCTGCGATGCCTTAATTTTTTATGAAGCGTTACCATACAAGAGTTGTTGTCAGTTTAAGTAGGAGTATTGCGAATGTATTTATTTAGATGAAGAGATTGATATTCGTATCTAGACAGCTTGAAGGTACAGAAACAACTTATCTGTTCATAGACACCTGTCTTGATGCTTTTTGCAGCACTTAGTTTGCCATGTCTTTATTTATTTTATTATATACTGTAGTCTATGTAGGTAATAATGTATGTTCACAATTCACAAGTGCCTTTAAGTTTTATTATAGCATCGTTCTTATTTTACCGTGTGAACGACTTGTTTACTTTTTAAGAAATCACTTGACTGGAAAACAAAACTAAATGATTATTTTCTTTAGTCTTAAAAACAATGTTTTTTTTTTATAGCAGAAGTCTTCGATCTATGTACTGTTTGTTAAAAATACTTAGTTACTTAGAAGTGTAACATTGTAGTTGAAATATTATCTACTTCTATTTTCTCTTTGTTTGTTAGCTTTCTCTTATCAATGATAATCTATGAATGATTTGATTGGGTATGTGTTAAAAGTTTAGACACAGATCCTATCAAAAATATTCACCAACATAGATGTACTTATACACATAATACGTAAATAACATTATTTACTACTATAATATATCTAACATCTTTACGCTTAAACTGAAAAAATTGGTTTAGATAAAATATGGAGTGAAAGTAGTAACCATATAGAACCAGGATAAACTCATTAGCTGTTTTTATCTGACGGCATCGCTTGGCGAAGCAAATCAAAGTCAAAACATCATCACTTCAAGTCTTCATAAACACATTTGCAACGTGTCCAACCATCGCCTCTTACTGTCAGCTATCAGACGATCATGTTTACAAAATGTTCCTCTACAACTAATGGTTCATTTTGTCAAACACCCGCCTTCGTGAGGTTATAAATTCAACAAGCCCTACATGAATCACCGTAATGAATCAACCTATCCGAGATAACTTGATAAATCTTCTAACACTTAATATTAATAATTCACTTTACCAGATTAAGTGAGAGACGTAAATAACTAAATAGTCCATGTTTTAAGGCTATTTAATGGAACCGTTAATATCTGAGACTTAATTTACGTAAATAAAATCTCGGGAAAGCGTTCTTAATGCAAGTAATTAATTAGTTTAGCAGTCGTAAATTAAGGATTTTGGTTTCAATAAACTTTTTCAGAAAAATAAGGTCCATTCTGTACAAGCCAAAACTTTTTCTATATCAAATTATGTATTTGTCTATTATTTAACGAAAATAAATGTTCTGCTTTATGACAAAGTATGTCTTAATGCCAAGGAAGCGGTTAGGACAAAATGTAAACACATTATCCTGACAAAAATAAGTTGTCAATAAAACTGTGTCTCGGTGGCACGAGACATAAAGTCAAAATTAATAGGCAGGATTACATAAACCAAAACACCGTAACCTAAACGAGCGTCTGTTATTCGGTGATTCTTCATGGCTCTACCTACTTTGGATTACCCAGATTATAAAACAATGTAATCTGTTTCACAAAATTAGAATAATAGTAACAAAATTAATCCTTTTTTGTGCACGGCAATCGTTAATTTTACTTTTATAATATTTTGTTTAGTTTTAGTTTTGGTTATTAACCCAGTGTAAATACAAAATCACATTCTGGGTTGCAACAATGGCCAGCAGAGTCTCCAGACGGATTATAACCTCTATAGTTTTGATTTAATTCGTTATCATCAAAATATATATATAAATGACACTGAAGTTTTGAACTGTCATGTTGACAGATTATAATATCACTATCAAAACCAGGAGGTTTAGTAAAATGAGGCCGTTATCAATGGTTTCCTTGAAATAAAACATGCTAAGGTTTGGTTAATTTCGTGGTAGTTGTATTATCATTTAACACGACTAACAATGGTATTTTGTTCGAAAACGTGGAACGCGCATGTATACATTTCATATCAATGGTATTATACAATATAAGAGAAAATCGAAATTAAACGAATAACGCTTCTTTGACACTACCGTAGTATCAAGCGATGTAGTGCTATGAAGAAGAAACGCAGCCATTCCATCCCATATCCAAGCTTAGGGAAAAATCACTGAAAACGCCCGTAAACGCGACAAATTTGTACATGGGACTCTATAAATTAAAGTTCATTAAAAGTTAGTCCACCAGAGCAAACGGTATTTTATTCAGGCAAAAATGAACTCTAAATCGCTGGCTCAACTATAAACTCGGCTTTTAGTATTCGAGTTTTGTGTACATACCTAAGCAAAACTTACGTCTGCAACTAGATGGTGACAAAGTTGATTTATAGTACATATTACTTTTAGATAATGTTGACTCAGGTGTTATTTTGTGGTCATCCATGATGGGAAATTAATATTTCGTGTTTCACAGCGGAAGTACACTTCTTCCTTTTACTACTTTTACTTGAAGTAAAAAAGGCAATCTAGTAAAAACAAATACTATGATTAGTTTTGATTTAATCTTGATATTTTCAGTAGAATTAAGATTGTGGAAAGTCAAGACTATAAAATTTAAAACACTATGCCCATTCGATTTTTTTAAAGACGCAATTAAAACAAGACCCAATCGTAATAAATGTACTTGTAGATATTACCGTCGACGTTGCGCGGACCAACTACGAGTATATACCATCTTATGAGTAGAATAGCATACGCAGTCATACATTTCCACTGCTGAGACTCGGAGTCTTCTTTCACGAGGAAAAGAGATATAGGCCATAATCCACCGCGCTAGCCAAGTGCCTGTTGGTGGATGACAGATTTTACAAGAGACAATTTTTTATTGTGGACCTCAAACATGTCGGTTTTGTCACGACGTTTTCCTTCACCGTAAACACAGAGAACAAGAAAAACAAGTCATCGGTGATAGGTCGGAATCGAACCAGAGGTCATCTCGTTGACAAGCAGACGTTTTCCCCACCGTGCCACACTCGTTTTATCTTATGAGTACTGAATTATATTTAAACCTCGTAGTCAAGTTATGAGTTAAGGTTTGACGAAATTTTACTTTTCACGTGAATTCCGCCAGTTAGTGTTTCTTTTATGGCTATTTTTGGTACTTTTAATCGTTAACTCGTAACTTCGGATCATATTTTAAAGCTAATAGCTGAATGATCACAATCTGTTATGATGATGTTTTCTCTGTAGTTGCAACTTGATACAGTCGTTATATATGGAGATTATTTAAGCTGTCACTGTGAAAGTTAATAACAGCCATTATATAGATATTCTCGTAAATTACAATAATGGTTTGTATTTATATTTATTTTTAACGACAAATCATTTGGATACTGCAATTGATTTCCGTAAAGTGACGCCTGAGTCAATATGTTATAAAAAAAAATTGATGTAATATTTCTTTCCGAATTTCCTATAATTTTCATTCAATAAATCCAGGCGCTAAAATTTTATTGCTGTCAAAATGCTGTAACGTTACATTTCACAAATCTCAAACATATCACAGAACGCTAGTCCGAAGATTTACACGAACGCAGCTGGCGAGTTTTTGTCAAGCTGTTAATGAAGATTTGTAACTGTCTGTTAACTTTAGTGTGGTCGCTGAAACACTAAAGAGAATTTCTTCTATATCCCACTCAAAAGAGACGACTCCAATAAAATTTACAACCCGCTTTGAACTGATTTCGCGCGGACGCACGAACTATTCTCGAAATAATAAACATGCGTTCGCAATAGCGTTCAGAACTTTATAAAGAGATTTAATTGTATGAAGACGTACGCCTTTCAAATGTTAATCTCGTCCGGGCAGGCGAGCAAGACAAACGAATTAATAAAAGGCCCCACAGCGTTCAATTTAATGGGAAACTAACAAGCGTAAACCAAAACACATAAAACAATACGAAACAGCCTCGAGGCCTGAAACTACGGGCTCGATAGTTCCCCACCTGTCACGGTTCTCACTTCCATATCAAAGCGGGAACTTTTCAATTTCCCTCTTAATATACGCGTACCACATTTATTTCGGTACAACTTCAGGCAAGTCCTATATTTTGTTCTGCTAACTTCTTGTACAAGTGTGGTGGTGACACGCGTTTTGCCGTTTTTCGGACGAAAAAATTAGAGAAAGCTATCACTACGTAATTGGAGTGTCAAAAGTTATCTGATTTTACTTGCAAAACGCGTGGCGATATGAAATTTTTCGCGCCACCGAGATCGTCGGTTGGAAAAAAGAGAATTCGATATGAGGAGAGTGTCTGCAATCAACATTCGACCTAGATTCCACTGGATATTATGCACATACAAGTGTGAACTTACGAGTATTAAACGAGGCTGCGAGAGAATTGTTTGCACGCTGATTAAATAAGTAATTTATACTTAATTGAAGTGCGGATATTGCCGGCACAATTCAGCTGTTGAAGCTAAGTTATTGAGCGGAAAATTGAGTAAGCACGATCTTTTGCGGCGACCCCTTAATATACTTTACACGGTCATTGTCTTAGTACCGAATTCGTTCGAGGTCTCAAACAGAAGTCGATTTATTTGAGTCATTACGGCTTACCCATATTATATTTTTTTATTATTTTTGTCATGCACCGTTTGATTACTAATTTTGCTAGCTATCATAGCTTTTGAGATTTCATAGGTTATTATCATACAAAAATGATATATAAAACTTTTATTTAATTATTATGTGCATTTAAAAGTGAACAGTTACGTTTCCATGGTAAAATTATTTTACTATTTTAAATCTTTAATGTTAAACATTTCTACATTTTAGTGTAACATGGTGAATAAGCGCAATACGTGACTAAAGTGAGGCAATATACAAGCATGATTTTAAAACACACTTTACCTATGAAATAGAGTATTTGTAATAAAAAATTGTTGTGTATTCTGAACAGAACAATACCTTCAGTTCCGTTCGCCATAGAAACAGCTAGAAGCCAATTAAAACTAAAATACTTCGAATGCTAAACGTTCTAATGGACGTAACGACGTCATTACCAAAGCCCTAACAAGGTTAAAGGTATACAACGTGTTTAAGTTAATGATAAACAAATGGGCATGAGAAATTGGGTTTATAGGGTAGTCATGTGAACTTGCGGTACAACAATTCTGTTTAAAAAAGGCTTAACTTTTTCTTCTGTTTTGAGAAATTTTTTCTTCATCTTTTTCGTATTAGCTTAAAAAACTCTTGACACCAGAGTTTGGCTACTAAGCTCTGATGTCGAGAGTTTTTGAGCGGCACGAAGGGCTTAGACTTGGCGGACTTTTTTGTACTAAAACTAACAACCTACAATTAAATTATATTCTGACCCTCACTTGCGTTCTTTTTAAAAATGCCAGTTTTTAAACGGCAGCCTTGTATGCACAAGGCTGCCTTTTAAAAACTGGTCCCCCATCCAAAGACCGTATCACAGTTGCTTAGCCTCGATGATCGCATCAGATCACCTTAGAGAGGTACAAGAACTTGTAAAAATGTTTTGTTAGTAAGTGTAGTTTATATGGTTATCCAAAGAAAAAATAACTACTAACTAGCATGCTCCACTATCAGACAGTAGCTGACTTGTGATTTCCGAAACCGTCCCATCAAATACCAAGTTGTAATTTCTTTGGTGTAAAAATGACTTGTGTTTTTACCTTTGGTAGTGTCAGGTTTCGTAAAAAATATTTCTGTATAACTACATATGATCATATCTCGCGCCTATCATGCAAAGAAGAATACACTCAGAAAAAGCTATACGGAACCAAGTTGAGTAGTCCATAAGCAAAGACAACAGCCATCTCGTAACTAGATGCGAAGGTGCATGCATTCTTGATGAAGTTCTTTCAGAGGCCCCGAGTGCCCCGCGACTGCTTTGCATGCTGTCTTGTTACTTGCTGCCTTGCCGTGTGTTTGTACCACTTTAATTTTCCTTGAAACTTGAGTCGCGTAGGAAAGTGGTTGTAATAACTAATATATTGCATGATGCTGATCAAATTTAACTTGTATTCATTTCAAAAGCAAACTTCCGATATAAATACTGTATAGACCCAACTGATAAGAAGATAGATTTCTGTGAGAGTGATTTTTTTTTTTACACGCTTTATATTAGCTTCACCTGTATGTTTGTTTGTTTGTAACCGACTTCTTTGGGCGCGATTTTGACCCACTTTAAACGACCAGATTTCGTTGAAACTTTGTAGATTTATTGAGGACCGATGACAATACACTAATTTGATAAAATTATTAAATTTTTTTGTATGTTTGTTTGTAACCGACTTCTTTGGGCGCGATTTTGACCCATTTAAAACGGCCAGATAAGCGTGTTTTTTAGTTTTTTTTAATCTACTATTATTTTTCTAATCAAAATCTCAATTACGCAAGTAAAGACAAAATAATACCTTAATAGTTGCAGAGTATTATCACGTGCTTGCCTGGCAAGCAACCACCCCCAATGTAAAAAATCTGTTGCCAAGCACCTAACGGTGAATTCCGATAGCCTCATTCCAGACTAGGAATGCTCCAACTTAGGCCAGTGTCGCTAACTCGTGTAGTTACGTGCCCTGCTGGTCAAATGCCTAGCTGTAATGGGTAAAAAGAAATATTTCTAATAGATAGCTATATGAATAGATATATGAATTAATAATGAATATGCCTTAATTAAATGTATAATAGGGATTAGGTAGTAAATTGAATGAATGTTTCCAGACAGCACCTGTTTTTCCATTCCATCACCATAGCGAGCTCTGTTCCAGGGGTAATTCTACCCTATTGTGCAGACAAGCCGAGATGTCACAGCGCAGTGAGCTACAGATGTCAAACTTGATACTTTTTAATACTCATACAAATTGTGATTGGTTCGGATTAATATCTATTTAGGGTTTTGCTACATAAAACTCCGTGACGTACACATTATAATTATGCTGAATTTTGGTTCCATTCAATTTTATTAATATTTTTCAAAATATTTTAGGTACCGATTTGATGGTAAGCGTGAGTTAAAACATTTTCCTATGTAGGATTAAATATTCTGATCCGAACTTTCCTCTGGGTGCCTGAAAGATATAGTTTATGATTTTAAATGTGCTATTTGTAGCGCGTTTTTGACACAGTTTTATTTTTTCTTGTTACAATAGTTATCAAGGTCCTAATTTTACTTTTTTAAACATTAAAATAATGATTATTTACTTTAAAAAAATATTCTCATGAGTTGCTGATGCAGTGTTTTCAATATACCTTTTTATAATGATAACGATTAAATCCGTAATTATTTATTATAATAAAATGTTATGATATCTTGAATGAACTTTGCCCACTGGTATGATTGAGCTGTGACCGCAGCAGACCAGTACAGTAATAATGTAGGGGAGCAAATATTAGCAGAGAGCCAGACAGGCAACGGAAGTACGAAAAAAGTCCGCAAGTGTACCTCTGGTTTAATTACGTTTTTCTAATTGCAACTTGTTTATAACGGTTCCATGAAATGGTCAAAGTAACAAAAAGTTGTTACATAGTTTTGTATAGTTTGTTGTTCAATATAATTAATATTACAGAGAAAAATAACATACCACACAGCATATGTATATGCTTTTTTCGGCATTAGGAGACTTTTATTTTCCTCATTGTACATACCATTATGTTTCCTCATTGTGTATATTGTATATACTCGTATTATACTGCCTTACCCTTATTTACTCGTAGTATTTGTTATTATTATTATATAACTTATCTTTTATTATTCTCTTGTAATGATTTATCTTGACAACAAAACATGAAACACAGCTATAATAGCGACAAAAAATATATTATTTATATAGATTATAAATTATTTAGTTTTGCTAGTTAACAATATTTTAACGCACGCTATCCTTGAAAATATATAATACAAAAAAAAACTCAAACTCGGCTTAACGACTAATTGCTATAACGATCATGCACGAGACGCATTTAGAACGTTGCATTTTAGTTTGGGCCATGGCAGTATGGGTCGAATGACACTTTAAATTGTAGATCTCGACTGTCGTAGTACATTCCGAGAGAATTTCTATTTGTCCGCTAGAAAAATCTTATTAACGGACGTAAGGATATCCGCACAACGTGTACAGTAAAACAAACAACAATCCTTAATGAATCGCGGAAAACGCTGACGATGCATATTTACTCTGATGTCAGGCTCGGTGCAATCTCGCAGGCATTGTTTAGACTGTACCTACCTGGGGATTTCATTTTTGTTTCACGTAATACGGGCTGGAATTTATTTGGCAAGCACTTAAAATGTTACAGTTTTTAAAAATAAATGTTTTAGTAGGTACTTTGGGCGTGATAGCTTTAATAAATATACAACGCATTTATGCGAGATTTATAACTGGACAGTTTGAGATGTTTATTTAAAAATAGCTCATATTCATATAAATTGAGTCAATAAACAAAATATTTGTAAGTTCATGTCCTCTTGCTTATATAAGCGACTATCTGCGCCCCGAGGTGACATTGAAGTTCTGAACTATCATGTTGGCAGATTATATCACTAGCAAAACCAAGGAGGTTTAGTAAGAAAGAGGCCCTTATCAATGGTTTCTTTGAAACAAAACATGCCAACGTTTGGAACAATTTCGTGGTAGTTATAGTGCCATTAAACACGCCTACAAAGGGTAAAATGTTACCAAAACGTGGAACGCGCTTGTATATATTTCATATAAGTAGTATTATAGAATCTATGAGCAAAACAAGATTAAACAAATGACGCTTCTTTGACACTACCGTAGTATCAATCGATATAGTGCTATGAAGAAGAAACACAGCCATTCCATCCCATATCCAAGCTTAGGGAAAAATCACAGAAAACGCCCGCCTTTATCCAGGATAAAGCCTAATATGTATGTGTTAATCCAAGGTCTAAACTATATCCATACCAAGTTTGATCGCAATCGGTTTAGCCGTTTGAGCGTGAAGAAGTAACATACACTTTTTCACTCGCTCACAAACACAACATTAATAATTTTAGTAGGATGTATTAGTTAGATAATATTGATAGACCTTAAATCACTTAACTTTATCAATTGATTGAAAGACTTATCAAATAAATTACAAGTGTGAATCATTTTTCTAGTTAACTACCAAAAACTGCATTTCTACATTCTCGTGATCAATCAATTATGGGTGTATCTAATCAAAACAGTCACTATTACAGTATCAATTCTGCAACTATTACAATCCATTTCCTTTCTCTCAACGAGAGAAAAACAAGAGAATTCCGAAACGCATTACCAGAACACATTTTTCCCATCTGAGGAAACTCGAGAACATGAACCAAAGGATTTTATGTCTAACTACAAACCAAGTTCCTGCGACCTGGTTTCGAATGTCCCCACGTTTATTAGAGTCCCTTAATTATATGAGTCTTGGAGTGGAGTTTGTTTTGATCTTGTTCTTTACGGGTTCATGGATTTGATTGGATGAATCTAATCGTAATGGTTTTGGCTTTGATTAGTAAGTTATTAGATACATCTAATTATGACAGATCCAGTATGAATAATATGTTGTTTACAATTTCTTTCGACGAAGAAAGTATCATGTAGAAATTATTAAGACCAACACATCTGCAGTTTTTTTATTTACTTTTTATATATTTAATCATTCTTTCAGCGGAAGTCAATGACATTTTTATTTTATAAATATATCGTTTATTGCCATAAACATTAGTTAACATGATTTAGCAATGGGCCCCAAATTCGGCATTATTATATATGAATCCAATTTTTTTAACCAATTCTTACCTCGTTTACGTTCGCTTTCTAATAGAACTGTTTAAGTATAATTGAAACAAATTCTCTTAGCCATCTAGTTGCGATTTTCTGAACTAGTTGTATTTACTAACATATTATGTAGTTTTCGACAGAAACGTATTTTTTTCCTTTTTAGGGATCCGTACCTACCCAAACTGTACCAATGGAGCCTTATTAGGATTTCGTAGTCCGTCCGTCCATATGCCATCAGGCCTCATAAGCCGTGATAGTCAGATAGTTAAAAATTGACGGCTGTTAGTATAATTAATACAAGTAGTCGCAAGCCAAGTCAGAGGCCTTCAGGTGACTTGAAATCTCTCGATATAAGAGCTTGGCCTCTTAGCTCATACGAAGAAGAACAAGAGGTTGAAAATTCTAAATTAAGCTAATATATGCAAGTATTAAATGGAGCCTTCCATCCAACTAAAGTCATTTGTTGCCGTATTATGTAAATAGCAAAACCTTCATGCACAAGTCTGACTCGCACTAACATTAGTATTTAATAAAAATATGTGCAAAAATCTTGTTTATATACTACATAGTTTTACCATACACAAATTCAACGTAAACTGAATTCACATAAAAACAAACAAGAACATCCCACAAATATTTGACACGTTTGCATCGGCATCGACAGTAAAATTCTATTTCCACATCTCTTTCATTCGAAACATGCACTTTACAGTGAGACCACTTAAATAGCTACCGCCCAAATATTTAACGAGTCCATCTTTATTACAACTTTGGCTCGAATCCAGTTGGATAACGAAGCTAGTGGCTATTCGTTCATATGATTGATGGTGTTGGGTTAACACCTCGTTGATTTTGCCAGAGAGTATGTAATAGTACCATCCCACTTTCGTCTTGAGTAGGGATACCAATGACTGTGTTTTGGCGGAAAGCCGACTCTGAATAAATGGCAAGAGAAGATTTTTTTTTTTTTTATTATTTCAAAGCACTTACGTCGCTGTGCACACACTGCTCCATTGTGTATTCTAATAACTAGACTACTTAATTAGATAAAGATAAATAAAGATAAGATAAATAATTTATTGGCCTTACAACATCTCGTCGCATTTGACAAGTCATTCATTACATTTATTTAAAAAAGACAATTTTTTTTATTTATTTTTTTAACAACCTTTTAAATAAATACATTTTACAGGACTTAAGTATATTTACAAAGCTTAGAAAAGACGAAATATTAATACTTAAAAACAAAAAAAAAAATAAGCTACCCGCCCAAACGTGCCCATCAGGCTTGCCGCATTGCCTCTTTGGATTGCAAGGAAAATTTGTTGCACAAGGTATTCCCCGGCCCGCGGGTCCCGCCGCCTATCGCGGAGACGCCGCCCCAAATTCACCATAAACTTTTTTGCTTCTGAACTCTACGGCCCAGCAACCTCTACGGCAAACGGCACGAATTCATACGCTGATTCCAAGGCAGCGTATTTTGTATGTTTGCACTGAGCGGCTGCCTCTGCACCCCCACCAGCAGCACAATAGACAATTACATTATATACATTATTACTAACACATAGATACATTATTTTTAACTTACATAATATTCTATATAGTGTTCTGGCTGGCTCGCTGTGTGGAGCAGACAGAACGTCATGTATAACGCAGACTTCTTGAAAGTTACAACCATACTGAGTAGTAGGAAAAGGTGTTAAAGTATAAATATTATTTCAGAACTCTTTAATCCTCCATACTTGTGAGCTACAAGCTCTGTGATTATTTTGAAGTCAATTTTTAATAAATTAATAAATGGAAATTTTTTGCAACTAGATTTTCGCATGAATTGCGACAGTAATTACTTCCATAACTTTTGTTCCCCTTTTAGTTAAAGCACATTGAATCTAGTCAAATTTTAACTTATAAGGCAAATTTTTACAACTAGATTTCCGCATGAATTGCGACAGTAATAACTTTCATAACTTTTGTTTCCCATTTAGTTAAAGCACATTGAATCTAAAATATGTTTTATGTTAATAAGTAGGTAGTGGTAATATTAATTAGTCTGCAATTTGTGTGAGTAGCTTAGAAACAACATTTTTGAAAAAAGAATCTCGTATAGTCGTTAAAGCCGGACACCTGATACTAACGTAGCGCATCTCTAACTGTGATTGAATGTAGGCTTTTTGTTGTGTTTGATCAGTTAACCGATCGTCTGACTGATTGGGTGCCTTCAACGTTAATTCTTAAACAAGATCCCATTGTGCTCAAAGCTCGTCTATGGGAAGTGACATACGGCATTAAAGGATTAATATACAAGATAAATCCGAAAAATCAACACAAAAATTGATATATACTTACTTATTTTAAAAAAATGAATGTTTGTTTGGCTGTGTAAGATAATAAAATTAAAATAAAAAAGGATTTTCCTTAGATTCTATGAAAAGCAAATTATTTATTAGTATTTTATTTCTCGCTCTTATGCGAACATGACTATTTTTGCGCCGAAGTTGGTAAGTTCAATAAAACATAAAATATTTTATTTCAATGTCTTTAGATTGAATGCAACTTTTATGATAAATTATTGTCAATGACTGTTATAGTATTTTAACAATTATAATCAGTTTTTTAAATACCACCTTAATTTCTATAAAATATTCAAAATTTTTGCTTTGTTTTCCTTTATTCTATTGTTTGTAAATAGTTGTAAATGGGACATATTATTAAATTTTAATAATTATTATAATAGTTTTTGATTAAATATAAAACATATGCATATGTATAAATGAACGTAATAAACAGTATATATAACATTTGGACTTATAAAAAAATTAATTAAAAAAAAAACATTGTTTCAAAACCTACAAACCTGTCTTTATTTAACCTACTCGTATTCTAAATAAATTAATATAAGTTTTTCAAATTGTATCTCGCTCTTATATTCTTGAACAAAGAATAGCAAAGTTTTCTTTTTTAAAAATAAACAACAACGCCAGCAGTATCAACCAATATGCTAAAATTACAATAACCATTGCAAATTTGTTTCCAACTTTATGACCACGAATACTCAAAAAAAAAACATAACTGTAATTTCTTGTATTTCCAAGTTCCCAACTTACCGTATGTCAGAAACATAAGTGGATGTAATAAGACTGTCAATAAATCATGCTTTTTATACATGGTTACCGGTGTAAAAAACTTCAATTGCAAATTGTACCTATACGTGTCAAGATAATTGGTTTGCTGTTATATAATAAACGCCAATGTAGGACTAATTGGAGGTCATTGACCAGTCTGATTAGTGCTAGTATATAGGAAAGGGTGTTTGTAAAGATGACACAGCTCTACAAAAAATCATTTTTTTTTTTGTTGCCCTGTTTATCATCGCAAATTGTTTTTAAGTGCCCAGATTACGAATATATTCGTAAAAGTACTAAATTTGCTCGTTTTTACAAATTGAATTTTAAACGATTTATCGTCAAAATTTTAATTTTCAGTCATTTGTTGAAAAAAAACGAGCAGATCTTACAAAATCATTGATATTTTCACGAATTGTGTGTATAAATAGACCCAAAATCATCATCATATCAAAGGCAACAAAACCACTGTAGACCAGTGTGATCTGTCGACTTGCAACGATACGTTTGTGTGCAGTAAAAAAGTTTCAAATATCAACACTTCCTAACCTACAAAAGATATTGTATAGCCAATAAGTATCAGGTTTTATATGTTAAAATATATGACTCATTGAAATTTTCATTAATCATTAAATATATACCTACTTATGTTCCGTTTTTATTTAATTTTATAAAACGTACTTATTTGTATTTATCACAAAAAAAAATTGTTGCTAAAATTACAGCATTGTAATGTAAAGGTAAGAATATAAAACGAATTGAGTCGAGTGATTCTTCTCCTTCTTCGTATGAGCTAAGTGGCCTAGCTTTGGTGTCGAGAGTTTTCAAGCCGCCCGAAGGCCTCCCTGACTTTGCTTAACGACTGTTTGTTGTAAAACTAACAGCTGAGACCTTAAATTTAACCTGTCATCCGACTTACGATAACACCCTACGAAAATGCCACTATTAAAACGACAGTCTTGTGCGTGGTCACCCATCCAAATAACATCCGCATCGACCGTTGCTTGGCTTAGCTAGTCGACTTACAGGCGCTTTTTTCTTCTCAATCTAGTGATTGAGAAGAAATGAGAGTCTTTTCGACTGTGGCCACTGAAACCAATCTACCTACATTAATATTTGAAACACATAAACCTACTGCAAAAGTCACAATTCATAATAACAAATTCATATTGAAATTTAAACTTATCGAAACCACCTATCCAGTCCAGGCATTCAAAACAGTCACTATTTTCAATAAAAATCCATTCAATTGAAATCATAGCGTTACAGCCGTCACGAATCCTTATAAACACGGCCAGTTTTGTTTAAAAAAAAAACAACATTTTTTGCTATTTTTGTTCGCTCGAAACAGCCATGTTGTTGGAAAATCAATACTAAATAATAGCTCGTAGTTTGGAAAGTTAGCTCTGGATGCCAGCTCCGTGCTTTGTTTGATTGATTGCTTCACAAACACGCTTTTTTGTTCTTTCTATTCTATCGCGAATGTTTACTCGATCGGGAGAAGCGAGAGGGGTTTACTTTTGTGACGTCAGTTAGACACAGACAATTGGCAAAGAAGTGGAACATCTTGGATGGTTTTAGCTATTTTTGTGCAGTCAAATTTTACGTAGCGTATTTTATATTATTACTAGCTGACCCGGCAAACGTTGTTATGCCTCACTTAGGGGTATGAAAAATAGATAGTGTAGCTTATATGACACGTTCGTAGATTTACCATAGCAACGCCATCTATTGATTACTTACTCAACCCAGTCGAAAGGTATCGACATCTGTTAGAATCATTTGGAGTTAACAGATAATTGTGACTGTCAAATAATAACAGACAATAATTAGCAATAAATTAAAATTGCGACTATAATTTGAGATTTAAACTATCCTATCTCTCAAGTTGGATCGAACTGCACATGGTGTGCGAATTTTATTATAATCGGTTTAGTGGTTTCGGAGTCCATTGACGACAAACATTGTGACACGAGATTTATATATATTAAGATTATTAGTATTCTGTTTTGCCAGACTAAAACTGATATTTATGACCATAATGTAGCTAAATCAGATAATCATTGAGATTATGCAACGGTCAATGCGGATAGGCTATGGTCACCCGCCATACACAAGATGGCCTTTATAAAAAGTGGCAGTTTCATTTGAACGCTACTGTGGATCGGATGACAAGTTAAATAGTAAGCCCCGGCTGTTAGTCTTAGTACTGTCAGTCGGTAAGCCAAGACAGAGGCCTACGGGCGGCTTGAAAACTCTCGACAAAGTGGCAAAGCTCTGGTAGCTTTGCCACTTTGCTCATATTATGTTGAAGGAATCATACAAAGTTATTATTAGTTTTATCTTCTCTAAAAACTTTGTATTTGTGTTACGGGAGTGAAGTGTAGGAACTAAAACTGGTAATTTATTTTAGGATAGGAAACACGTAAAATAAAATAATATCAAAGTTTGTTGTCTGTGAATTCTATACTGTGTTTAAAACATGAAAACGTCATAAATGTGACGTCATCCCGGACAAGAGCGACTTCTTTTGTCTTTTTGTCCTTCCTAATAAAGTTACTGAATTTTTAACGTCGTACCGTTTTTGATCTCGGATTTCAAAGCATACGTCCACGTGAGAGTTGAAATGGTAAGAAGCGAAAAATTTAGAATACTGAATAAGTTATCTTTACCTGAAAGCTTTTTATGTAGTAGAAAATATGACACTCGTAAATGTGCCTTCGTCTTTTTGTTCTTCGTCTAAGCAAAGTGGCCAAGCTCTTGGCTTAACGACTGATAGTACTAAGACTTATAGCCGAGACCTACGATTTAACGTGTTATCTGAACCACGGTAGCACCCAACGAATGAAAATACCACTTTTTAAAAGACAATCTTGTGCATGGTCACCCATCCAAAGACTGTCCGCACCAACCGTTGCATAACCTCAATGATTGCGTCGAATCACATGAGTTAGCTAAGTGCTAAATGTGCCTAAAATCACTGAATAGTCTACTAAGTCATTATTTTTTTTTGTGTACGTTGCTGTATTTGACAGTGACCACAATATTCATTTATAAATGAGACTCCGGCACAGGTTTTCGACCTAGTTCCCTAGTTTAAAATCTTATCAGTAATTTATCAGTCGCTCTAAATACATGAACTGTTGACATTCCCGCTTAAGTAGTGAGCTCACTTTTGCATCATCGCCTGAGAATCTCGGCTACAATCGAGTCTATTAAGAAATTTATTGTTAAAGGAATATGTAGGTCACCCATTATACTAACGACTACTAATTCTAACAGGAAAAGATAGCCGTGACTATTATAGTAAAAAGTAATAGACGGGAAACACGCATAGTTTTTTGGATTGCCAAATTGTTTGGACCCTAATGATGTGTAATGAAAATGAAAGCATTAAATGATCTGTGATTATCTTTTTGAATAAAAAAAATGGTTGCCTGTAAAGTCGGTTTTACAGGCGAAGATTTTACGTAACAACGTCTGCCGCGTGCTGCGCGCGCGGCAGACCGATCATAGTTGAGTGGGAGAGAGACGCAAGGCATTCGGCGGGCCTCTCTCTCGTTCGGTGACTCATCGTAACGTTACCGGGCGTTACACTTTTTCATAAGTGACTCCCAGCCGCAACCTAATTTAAGACGTTGTCACGTCAAAAACAAGCCACTCGTACTAATATTCTTTTTATGCAAATGATTTTTATTCAGTGAAAAATTAACTTCTCCTTTAGTTCAAATTTGGTCTCGTGTATTAGCACCACGTTCAAGGGCCTCTGGCAAGGTTTGCTTAGAAACTGATAAAGCTATAAGCAAACAATACATACAGTTGCTATTTTTTAAATAACAAAATCATATTATAAATGATGAAAGAGTGAGTAAAGACTCGATATATAAGTATGAAAATAATCCAAACAAAACCAGAATACGGGTAACGACCACAAAATTATTATAATCGATTCTGGCAAGGCTGTGTCTCTAGTGCATTCGTATTCGCAAAAGCCTCCTTGAGCCAAGTTTAAAGATGATTTGTTTAAAATACTCCTACCGAAGCGCCGTGATGAATATCGCAGCAGCATTTTCGAATAATGATCCTGCCTTGCACTGCATTCAATGGCATTTTGCATACAATATGGAAGATGGATTTATATTAAAATATGGCAAACGTCACCGGCCGCTGCCCACAATAAATTATTCATAGCACAGAGTCAATTTTCGAGATAAACAGGAGCAGATAGAACCTTGTCAAATTCTCAGACGCGTTCATAAATATTCAGATTACATATTATTGTTCTCTTCTTGTCGGTAATTAGATCGTCCACTAAAGGAAGCGGGCTTATTAAGGTGATATGAGAGCAAAATGGCATATTTTGAAAGATTCTATAAAATTAAATCATACGGATTTTTCAGTTTTATTAGCTTTGATTCAGTGTCAAGAATCGTTAGAGCTCCTAAGTACAATTGCGAGAAATCACTCCATCGTTTATTTTTCTGAAAAATAGTCGTTTTAAAATTAAATAATTGGCCAAGTGCGAGTTGGGCTCGCGCATGAAGGGTTCCGAACCATTGTTGTATGGGAGCCTCCCTTAAATATATATTTTTTAAATTTTATAATTTAATTTGATAGCTAATATACATTTATCTTGATAAAATTTCAGCTTTCTACCTATTACGATTTCTGAGATACAGCCTGGAGACAGACAGCGGAGTCTTAGTAATAGGGTCCTGTTTTTACCTTTTAGGTACGGAACTCTAAAACTATTGTGCTTCTGAAAGTAATAAAGATTGACATTACAACAAATCTTACATTTTATTGGTAACGATGTTATCTAGAATCGTTAGAGCTTATAATATCAAAATTATTGAAATTTCTATTTCCACATGTCATTTTCTTCACTCGGTATAATAGCGCTTTAAGGTGGTAGCGACAGGGTTCTTAATAAATTACCTATGCGGCGCGACCGTGCGCTCGTTTCGCTTTTACATGGACCTCATTAGAGCCACAGTCAGGATAATGTTACACGAGAAGCGAGATTTGCGCCTCGCATAACTTTAATCGATGACGATAAAGTGGGAGTAAAGGTTTTTGCTCTATTTTCCCACTTAACAGTGTAATTCGAAGACCTCGTTGGCGCAACGGTTACCATGCCGGACTGCTAACCAGAAGGTTCCGGCTTCGATTCCCGGCCCAGCCGACATCTTTGTGCTTAACTAAATTTGTTGGTTGTGGGTCTGGGTGTTAAATATGTATCTATATAAAATATATATGTATGTATATGTAGTATATCAGTTGTGTTAGCTACCATAACACGAACTAGAAATGGTTCAGTATGGAGTTAACCAGCAGTGTGTGAAATGAGTCCCTAAAAAAAAATAGCATGATGAAACCAGTGTGTCCCAACAGTCATCGTGAAGCCAGCTGTTTCATACTAGGCATATTCCTCCTTTGTCTGGTCAAGTACCTAAAGTGTAATGGGTTAAAAAAGGTAATGAGTAAATAAGGTAAAACTTTCAAGAGTGGCTTTAGTAGATATGTATGGAAAAACAACTTTGTTACCATAATTTCTGCAAATGATGTAATGTAGGTATTGTAAATATATGCACCTGCATTTGCTGCTGTGGTATCGTTGTGCCAAGTAGGATAAAATTTGTATAAAATTAGATTGTGTAATAATAAGCATAATTTCTAAATGTTTTAAATTTAATGTAATTTAACTTATATTATTGTATGATTTAATTTTGACGTGACAACGTCTTAAATTAGGTTGCGGCTGGGAGTCACTTATGAAAAAGTGTAACGCCCGGTAACGTTACGATGAGTCACCGAACGAGAGAGAGGCCCGCCGAATGCCTTGCGTCTCTCTCCCACTCAACTATGATCGGCGGATCGCGCGCAGCACGCGGCAGACGTTGTCACGTAAAATCTTCGCCCGTAAAACCGACTTTACAGGCAACCATTTTTTTGGCATAATTTTTAATGTAATGTGACGTATTGTAAATGTAATGTATGTAATATTTGATGTAATGTGTAATACAAATATAATATAAATACAAAATTCTTTATTTGTGACACAAGTAAGAGATACAAATATAAAATAAGAGTCCAAAGGCTTTCAAACTAGTTCACAGAACTGTAACTCGAAAGCCAATGACTTCTCCCGTGATGTAACATTTACAAAATACTTATGCCAAATAAAAGCAAAATAACAAAAACTGTCTAATTTAGAATTTATAGTCTAGTCAACAAGTGCCCCCCTAGTCAATAAGATGTGAATAAAATAACTCTTAACAGGTTTGCCTTTATTTAACAGTTATGATAGCAAATTATAACAATCTATCTATGATTGCTGCTCTTCAACAACTAAAGAATGCGCATAATCATTGAATGAAGTTCGTAATAAGCAGCTGTCAATACAAACAGACGAGCGCATGATTCGTGTTTATGACAAATGCTTGACATGACCTTAGTATGAAACAGGGTATTTTTTTTATTTGAATACCAATGGCATCGACCTAAAAATTTGTGAGAGTAAAGCTATAATATTTTTCATAACTTTATTTCTCATACTGAGTAGTATTTCTCTAATTATCAGGAGAACAGAGTAACCTGCATCAATCAAAGTAAAAATATTCGCTCCTGCGAATAAGATGAAGGGCATCTATGTATACTTTTCATTTCTAGCAAGCTTTTCACGATTAAAGTAAAAAAACGAGTGTGTCTCGGTGGTTATAACATATGTTTTTCAGACGGCCCTGGTTCGATCCCGGCCCTACACCAATGACTGGTTTTTCAACGAAGTACTAGTTATTATTCTGTGGTTATGTCTGAATTTGCACTCGCTTTACGGTAAAGTTAACATCGTGAGCAAACCGGCATGTTTGAGGACCACAATATCCGAATACGTGTGTACTCTGCCAACCAGCACTTGACCAGCGTGGTGGATTACGGCCTATATCTCTCTCCTCGTGGGGGAAGGTCCCAAGTCTCAGCAGTAGGAACGTATAGAGGGCTGCTTATGCCTATGCTTATGCTAAAGTAATATATTGAGGATTTATTATCAGTACATCAATGAATAGAAAGTAAGTCTCAAATGAAATAAACATCCTGTATTTTATATTTCAGAATAAAATCTCAACATAATCAAACTGACACCAATCTCGGAGTAACTTCACACAAGTGCTTCGAATACAATTCAAGACGAACACTCTTCTAAGTAAGAGTTGTACAAGTTTGTTGACATTTTCCCAAGTTCAACATTAGAAAGAGAATAAATAAGATCAAAGTAAGGTACGTTATTTTGTTTGTGTATAGCTTTTTCTATGGTACCTACGTCAGTCTGGGTGTTGAATATGTATTTATATAAAGTATTTATGTATGCAGCTGTTGTATATCAATTGTGTTAGCAACCATAATACAATATTGAAATGGTTTTAGTATGGGGCTAACCAGCCGCGTGTAAAAAAGAATTGCTTTTGCATCCAAGAAATAATGACTTGAACATTTCAGGTTTTCGCAGTTTTAAAATGTACCTTCGATCAAATTACATATTTGATGGAAGCAAGGAACCTAAAATTTCACTCTCTCCTCTGTCCAATATCCGACTATCCTTATACCTATTTTATTGTGTGAAAAACGCCTGTATTGTATATTCATACGATTTTTTTTTCAGTTCTGAGCAACGGAAACCGGCGCTAAGTGTTCACTTTGGACGAATAGCAGTAAAATGTTTATGATTATAGCGTTCATGGAAATAAAATTGTGTGATCAGTGAAAGGAGTTATAGGGCCGAACAGGAAGCGATATCTTGCGAGAGTATTCTTTGATATGGCCTCTCTTTATAAGTATTTTATTGGCTAATCAAGTTTATTTGAAGAAATCATTGAATCGTATTCATTTGGCCGTAAAGTCTGCTATTTGACGGCTAATAAGTTAAATTTCAATCAGGCTGAGTGGGAAGGTTAACTGAATTTCGTATACAATTTACGTATAAACTCTGGTGCAATACGCTTAATAGCGTTTTTACTTGAGTTTATTCAATAAAATTGTAGATTTAATAAAATGCTCGTTAAACTTGAACATACAGACATTCACTTTTATATACAAATATATACATAAGTTTTATATACTAGTATATACAAGTTCATGTCTATATGTAATATATGCCCCTTTTTATATTACACATAAAATAAGTTTTACAAGCTGCGCTCTGCGGTGTCAACCGTGCTACTCCAAGGTTAAAGGTTGCATTAGTATGCGTTGTAAATTTTCAACTGGTCAAACTTTTTTCCCTTAACCGATTTTTATGAAAACAATTTTTGACAATTCTTTAAGTTATATGTAATCTGCCTGTGGCACCCGCGTTCAAATCCAATGAGAAGTTTCGAAGTTATAACACACAGACATAGAGACAGTTTTTTTTCGCGTAGAATACGGTCACACTTACTTATTATTAAAAGTTAGAATGAGTCCAACAGTTTCGGTGCTTTCCGAGCACCATCTTCAGGGGCAAGTGTTACACGGACCGCCGCCGACGAGATCCGCGCGTGCACTCTAGATTTTTTTTTGTTACTTTTACTGTTCTTTAATTGCCACCTATCAATTTTTTTTTTTTTGGAAAATATGTAATGTACAGATACTCGTTTATCGATATTTTTACTGTCTTATTATAATTGATTTCATACTTGATGAGCGGCAGTCTGGCAAGTGAAACTTATTCAGCCAATTAGACGCACAGTGTTGCGACCAATCATCGTATGACACAAGTCAAATGGGAGTTTGAGCGATTCGCCCTGATTGATACAAATCGAGGTCATCGACTGATTTATCAGTGCAGTGCGCCATGTGTATAATGGCTGGCTATTAACTTTCATTAACTCTGGATGGCTGGCTCGCTGATGTGTAAGGGTAATGAATGGGTTCACTACGAAAGGCAAGTTACGGTCAAAGAAGAGTGTACATTTCATATTCATATTCATTTATTCTATGAATATGAAATGTACACGATTGGCACAGTACCGAGATGAATGGCATATCAAAAGAGAGGCCTATTCCCAGCAGTGGGAGGGCTATGGATGATGATGATGATGATTCATTTATTCATACATAGTACACGTAAGAAGCTCTAATTAATACATTGGCAAACTATCGTGTGTAGTTTACATAATAGATGATCCAAGAGCTGGCGCTTACCTCGGCCAACGTTTAAGTTTGGCGCTTCAGCGAGCTAATGCCGCCAGCATATTAGGCACCTGGACACGGACACAGACTTAGGTATAATTTATTATTTGTAATTTAAGTTTTTATTTCTTTAAGTATTGTGTATTTTTTAATTTTATTTACTTTTATACATTAGCAAATTAGCAAGTGTAGTCAATATACTCGTAAATCGATATAACAAACTAATTGTACCTACATGCCAAAATAACAGGTAAACAAATTTTACCATAACTTTCTTCCCACGACTTACTCGTATGTACGAGTATTCTACATCTTGTTAGTAATTATGTTCTAGAACGCACTTGGCTAGTAACCATTTTCGAGTTGAAAAATCAGTCGCCAAGCACCTAACAAAGAGTTCCCGCAGCTTTCTTGAGGGCTAGTTATTCCAGACTAGGCATGCTCTACAAAAGGACACAGTGTTGCTAACCCCTTCTGGTCACATGCCTAGTTGTAATGGGTATAAAGAAGAACTGATACGGTCTGGGTTCTAAACACTTCCTAATACGTCTATTCTTTGGGTTAACATTTTTGAATCATCAGATTTTTTTAGTTTCAGATTCAGTTTGGATAAAAACTATTACTAATATTATAATAAGAAGTCAATTTAAAATATAATAACGTGGAGATACCAACTTAGTTTTAGTTTTTTAGATTTAATTTATTTTCTTGTCATGTTAATTATAACATGACACGATTTTACAATGATATTGGTATGTCAATAATCAAAGTTCTATGAGAAACTTTTTCACATTCTCATAAATTTCGAAATATAAATTTGCACGCTACTTATAAAAAAATAGATAAAATCTTTTATAATTAGCGTGAAAATTTTTATTTTGCACCCACAATTCATTACCATAAGGTTAAAAGTTAATTCCATAATCTACAAAGGCTTCTTCAGAAAAACAAGTTGTACAAAATTGGCGGTAAAATATAACAATCGATCAAGATGCCAAGTTTTATTGTTCGAAGCGGACGCCAGAATATTATTTACATTGAATTGATGACTATTGAAGATCGCAGAGTAGGGACTGACTTGGCACTAGTAAAAACTTTTTTGTGAAGTTTGATGGAGAAAGTTTAAAAATAGATTTACTAGCTATATTTCTGGTGAGAATGTCTTATTAAATCGAAGTATTTATTCAAATTTAAATTTGTTTATACGAAAAAAGTATATACCACTTTTTTCGCAAAACAATAAAATTTATCACTTATATAAAACTTCAAATAATGTCAATTTAAAGTTCTTTGTTATGTGGATCTCTACTCCTATACTGAGACTGCGAGAGGTCTCGTGGCTTAGGAGAAAGCACCTGAAGTTAAACATATTATTCTACCAGCTACAAAATATCGGTACAGATGAGTGTATTAAAAAAAGATTACCTAATATATTATTAACTAAGATATTAGCATACTTTTTAGCTGTCAATTATGCGTGTTATGTTTGTATTTGGCAAATAGTAGCCGTGCAAAAGTGTCAAAGATAAAATCACAACACATCCTGACAATTGATAAAATAAAATAAAATATTAAATTATATGTCAATATTTTATAATTAGATGTCAATTTTAAACGTCAAAATACCAACTTAGTTTTAGTATTTTAGATTTAACAAATGTTTTGCCATATTTTTGTAATTTTACAATGATATTAATATGAAAGTTATGATTTTTATCTTATAAAAAATATAGCAACTAAGCCTTTAATCTTATTTGTACTACGAAATATTTACATTATAACTACATACACCCTTGATTTAACATATTAACTAGTTTTTTACGAACCAATTATTTTATTAGAATTGCTTGTCTGCTTAGTTTGGCTAGTCAGAAATTATAAAAAGAGCTTTTTATTTTTTATTAATATTAACATAATAAAAATCCGTTAAAATTAAGCTTAAAACTAAGATTACTTACGCTGTGACGTCACTAGTAGCATTTGGTATAGTTTACAGAAATATAATAATAACAAAAAATATACCACCAAAACCGTACCAATTACCATTAGGGACGTACAAACCAAGATTTATTATCATTAAAAATTTTACCGCTTTTTTATACACTCATTCCTCGCCCGATGCCCCCGACGCTATTTGACCTTAACCCTAGCTTCAAAGCTAGTCCAATAAGCGAAAAATTGACCATCGTCAATCTTGTGTGGAGATCTGTCGAAGAGAATACGTACCCATTAGTGAGGCTACGAATGTAATGGACACTACGATGCCTGCAATTTGTTTACTAGATTTATACCTTCTATGAAGATTGACTTAAAGGTTTAACATTGAGTTGGGTTTGAGGCGCTATTGAACCGAGTAGGTACAGTCACTTCATACATATTTGTTAAGCGAGTTTGTCTCGGTGGTAAAAACGTCTGATTTTAATCAAGATGGCCCTGGTTCAATCCGGGCCCTACACCAACGACCTTTTTTTAAGTTAAATAAGTACGGTATGGAAGGAAAACATCGAGAGGAAACTGCCATGTTTGAGGAGCACAATAAGCGAAGTCGTGTGTCATCCGCTAACCCACACTTGGAAAATGCACCGAGTACCAGCAGTGGGCTGCTCATGGTTATGCTATGTTATGCTTATGGTGTTGCCAGGCATAGCTAGTATAACAATATAATATGACACACATAATTCAAGTTGAAAAATATGTTTCCAGTATGGTTTTGTTATGTTATGTTTTATTTATGGTTATGTTTTACATATTAGAGCGAAGAACCTCAGTGGATTTTCACAAAATAAATGAATATCACTTATTGAAATTTAAAGATCTTTCAATTCTAGATAATATCATTAACTACAAAATAAGTAAGATATGTTTTTATTTTTCTTTATAACTTTCAAAGGCACAATATTTTTAAATCCTACTAATATTATAAATGCGAAAGTTTGTTTGTGTATGTTTATTACTTCTTCAGGCTCGAATGTCTGAACCGATTTCTATGAAATTACGTATGGAGAAAGTTTTGAATACTGGATTAACACAAAGGCCTCATTTTATCCCGGATTAACGTGGGTATCACTTCGGTACAGCTAGTTTTAAAAATAAAGCTATCGAGCGAGTTTTGCATAATCATGTACTGGAATTTTAACGATTATTAAAAAATGCCTATCATTTATGCAGAATTTATAAGATTTATCAAAGTATCCTATTTTCTTTCCATACAGTAAACAACAACTATTTCAAAGATATTTTCAACTGATGTGAAAGCGTTTGATATACGAAATTGGAACTGTCACGATTGTTTATATAAATGTTTGTGTTATACAATGTTTGCTGCTACATAGTATCTCAGTTTGATTGTTTTGTTTGATTTAGTTGGGATTTGAATGACATATAGGATTACTGGCAACAAATTTGACATTCGTTAATATCTTGTATTTGTTGTTGTCAATCCATTACCCTAATTGTGAAATTGTAAATTTGTAAAGGCACTTACTGTGAGGTAATAAATACTCGTAGATACGTTCTATATAAAAAGAAAACTGCCGTTAGTTGATACCTTACCGAGATTATATCTAAGGATTGTGAAAAAGCATTTTCTAATCCTCCCGTGATAAATCAAGTTAAACGGTGTGTTTTGGCAGCCTCCTTGAGAGCCAATAACTCCTAACTAGTCATGCTCTTCTTTCAGATAGAGTGTCATTTGATGACCTCGTTGGCGTAAAGGTTACCATGCCGGACTGCCAATCTGAAGGTTCCGGGTTCGATTCCCGGCCCGGCCATCATCTTTGTGCTTACCTAAATTTGTTAGCTGTGGGTCTGGGTGTTAAATATGTATCTATATAAAGTATGTGTATGTATATATATGTAGTATATCAGTTGTGTTAGCAACCATAATACGAACTAGAAATGGTTCAGTATGGGGATAACTAGCCGTGTATGAAATGTGTACTAATATTTATTTATTATTATTTATTATTTACGCGCCCTGATTGTCAAATGCCAAACTGTGTGAATAAAAATAACTAGGTACAAATAACAATGTTGTGAATTATTTAGGTACCATGACAAAATCACAAACAGCTAATTAAAGCTAATTTTTGTACACCTGTAAATGGACCTATACAATTATATTTTTTTATTGCTATATAAGCCTTTTCAACCGCTTGTTTTATTTTTGAAAAAAAATTACAATCATAAATAAATAAATATAAGTAAGGACATATTTCACACACGGCTGCTTGACCCCATACTGAACATTTCTAGTTTGTGTTATGGTAGCTAGCACAACTGATATATACTACATACATACATACATATTTAACACCCAGACCCACAGCCGACAAATTTAGTTAAGCATAAAGATGTTGGCCAGGCCGGGAATCGAACCTGGAATCTTCTGATTGGCAGTCCGGCATGGTAACCTTTATGCCAACAAGGTCGTCAAATCAACCATTGTAGATTGTACCGTTTATTTTATTTTTGACAGCACCAATAGAACGTGTAACTGTATCATGTTACTCAAAAGTTCACTTATGCGAGGTTTTAATTTGAGTTGAGTTTTTTTGTCAAAAAGAAAATAAACGTTTGGACGGATTAAAGAGGACCATAATGACCATAGATTCAGTTCCACTTTTCAATTTTGGCATCTCCCTCTTGACCCAAGCCGTAATTGATGGACCCTAACTGAAACATAGGCATCAATAGATTAATGACCAGCAGATAGCCAGGTCGGTACCAGATAATGTATCTGGTCACAGGACCATTAATTCACTGCGGTTACTTAACTTGATCAATTCCAATTTATGCTTTAGTTTACTCCGTTTATTTCGATAGGGATCGTTCAAGCTACGAGCGTTCCCATGGCAGTAAGACTAAAAGGTATATTATAAAGATCAAGTAAATGCTTAACAATCAGTTTGTTGTATGTAGCCATCTTTGAATATTTATTTAAATTTTATTTATTTACATTTTCAACAAAAATTATATTTAACATAGAAATTAAAATAAATTTAAAAAAGGCGAATGATTCTCGCAGGTTTGATGACTGTTATCAAAATATTATTTATTTTTATATGTTCTGTGAAAATTTTAGGCGTCTACCTGTTACCGTTACTTATATAAATAAAAAAATACAAAAAAACACGTTTATTGAATATGGACCTAGAAGCAAACATCGGAGGCTTAGTAATAGGGTCCCGTTTTCACCTGTTAGGTACGGAACCTTAAAAACAAACATATCGCTCATTAAATGCAAATGAGGCACGAATAAAAATTATCTAATATTTATTTTATTGCGAAAATGCATTTTAAATTACTTATATTTATTTTGTTCCGTTTAAAACAGCCAACATTTTCGCTCGTACCATAGAAACGCATACGATAATATTATGTATTAAATTTTGTATACTACTTTTATAGGATCCAACTTATTCCACATATGAACTATGTAGCAAGTGTATTATTTTGTATCACAACACTACAAGAGACCATTTGTGTAGAGACAATGTTTTACTCCAAAACCAGCTCATAAATCTGGGAACATCTTGGGTGACAAAGGCAGCGCCCTAACCAATAGGCAAGATAGTTACAGGCAATACATGGTACCAATTACATACTCCGATGTATGAAATACAATAGGCCGTTGTTGACATGTCCTGATGCCCTGTAACAGGGTTCAGGAACATAGTATACATTTGTAAGGCAGAGGAACAACTTCGTGTTTTTTGAATCTCGACAACAGCTCGACCCGATATGACGACCTCGTTGGCGTATTGGTTACTAGCCGGACTGCAAATCAGAAGGTTCCGGGTTCGATTTCTGGCACGGCCAACATCTTTGTGCTGAACTAAATTTGTTGGCTGTAGGTCTGGGTGTTTAATATGTATCTATTTAAAATGTATATGTAGGACTCGTATGTATATGTAGTGTATCAGTTGTGTTGGCAACCATAATACGAACTAGAAATGGTTCAGTATGGGGTTAACCAGCCGTGTAGGTATGTGTGTGAACTTACAACATCTTTGCACATTACACATACACACACACACACACACACACACACACACACACACACACACACACACACATAGATACGCAAAATTCTAAGTTATGTATCGGCCATGATAATAACTTGTTGCAATCTGGAACTTGTTTTATTACGAGTAAGCTTTCTTTTGTTTCTAAGAATATTATATGTTTAGGTGAGTGCTATCAGTAATGTGTGTCGTAAAAATATCGTTCATTCATTTATTTATTCCAAATATACGTGTAGTATACATACTTATGATGTGTCACTGAATGAATGTTTTTTTCTTAAAAGTATTCTTATGTACTTCTTATTAAAATAATTTATGATTAAAACTTTAAATCAATGCAAAAACACCGTAGCTATATTAAAATCAAAATTGGAAATGGTCACATGAAAGTACATAATAATAAGAATACAAAGACTCCCAAAGTAGTTTTAATAACTGTGTTTTGGGAACCAATGACATCTCCCAAGTTTATTCTACGGTAAGTTTACACTAATTTTAAAGTATTATAACACAATATTAAATAATTTATTAGAAAGTTACATTAACTAAAAACAGAAATCATTAGAAAAAAGAAAAGAAGTTTAACTGTTGCACAAAACTGTGGCACCCATGGCCCTGTTCCAGAATATATATGAGTATTTACTGCTGTACCGTGCATATAGGCAGATGCCTCACATGTTTCGCCTTAATTCAAATAGATGAAACTCAGGGTTGGTACTTTCTACCGGTATGTAGAGATTGTCAATTGTTTTACTCTATATCTTTTTGAAGATATAGAGTACCTACTCTATATCTATATCAGAGTATCTACTCTATATCTTCAAAAAGATATAGAGTGGACGATGCTTAAATATATGTAAGTATAGGTATACTTACATATATTTAAGCATCTAATAAATTAAATAAAATATATGTAAGAATAAATATATGCAAGAAAAGCTTAAATATATGTAAGTATAGGTATACTTACATATATTTAAGCATCGCCCATTTATTTCACCGATAACAGTAAAAGTGGATATGGTACGTCAAGAAAAAACATTGGCTATAGCTAAGCCCAGATTGGCATAACTAAACTACATAATAATTTAGTTATGCCAATTTAATTACACTCCATGTTACGCCAATTTAGATTGATTGGCCACAAGAGTAAAAAACTTCAGTCTCTCAAAATACATCTAATTTTAAAGATTTGAACTAGCTCGTTAAATAAATTGAATGCTATGCCAATTTCAACTTTAGCATTTCGTAATTAAACACTTCAACGAGTGCAAAACTTAAATTGTAACAGTGACATATTATGATTTGCTTCAATGGTGTCTACAGAAAAATATTGAGTACGGTCGGTAGGTCTAAATGGTTTTTTTTGTTTCTTGTTTCAGAAGAAAATAAATAAATATTAGGACACATTTCTCACACGGCTGGTTAACCCATTTCTAGTTCGTATAATGGTTGCTAACACAACTGATATACTACATGTTAGAGGAATGTTTTATTTTAGTTTATTCGATTAGTAGTTCCGTCCTATCGAATGGAAACACTATGAACGCAAGAGTTTGTTATCTGTGCTGATTCTTCAATCAGTGAACGATTGAGTGAATGTACGAATGAAGTTGTTTCCTATTTGTCAGTAGTGCGTTCACTCGCGGTTTGACTTGAATGTGCTTCATTCAGTCTGCCACGTAACAGCACCTGCGCCATTTGTGCGCACTGACAATATTAAAATCCATAATGGCAGACAACGACGACGACCACGCTGATTCTAATCTAATTGAATCCGCGACATACATATCCATATGTACATACATATTTTAAATAAATACATATTTAACACCAAGACCGACAGCCAACATATTTAGTTCAGCACAAAGATGTTGGCCGTGCCGGGAATCGAACCCGGAACTTTCTGATTGGCAGTCCGGCATGGTAACCATTACGCCTACGAGGTCGTCAATAATAGAATAGATGGGGACTAGGATCTAAAATGACATTCCTGGATTGTTATTAATTTTAATTAATAATCTAAATATAATTAAGCAGCTTCGTGTTCAGTAGTCAATGGTGGGCATTTACTGATGTGATTGTAAGATAAAAGTTCACCTTGAGTTAATTACAATAGAAATGAGTATATCAAGTGACATTGACTTTCTAAATCAAGTGCGTAGGTAGAAATAAGGTTGATTTGTTTATACGAAACTATTTTTAAACCAAGGAGGTTTTAGGCTTGATAACTCTCGAGATTCTGACCGTTTGCGTCATACGAAAAAGAATAATTATTATGTAACCAACTTTTTTATGTAAGTAGCAAAATGTATGTGTAATGTCGTACCTACTTGAGGTTTCGTACCCATTATTTTTTTTTAATAAAAGTGATTGAAGTTTTTATAATTAAAACAACACTATTTTTGATGATTCTTATTCCCGATGTAAAATGATAGATACATTGCAGCTCTGGAACAGATGGACCGATTTTGTTTTTTTTTTTGAATTGTTTAAAATGAGTAGAAAACAATACACTATATGAATATTCAAGATGGCACCGTCTCAAAATATTTCGGTTTTATTACATTTTTATTTTATTCATGTTTCCTTATAGTTTTCTCTAAGATACATACACCTAAATATAGGACCAATTTATTTAAATGTGTACTAGTTAGGGTTCCGTAACTAAATGGTAAAAACATATAAAATAAAAATAATATTTAAGTGGTGCTCCCATACAACAATGGTACGGAACCCTTACTCAAACATTTTTTTTATACTATGATGGGTTTGTGCATGATCAGAATTCACCTGATGGTAAGCGATATTGTGATCTAAGGTGGAACGCGCTTACCCAGAAGAAACTTGGCCAATTATTTTATCCTCCTATGCTAGCAACCCTAATATTACTGAAATTCATATCAATGCCGGCCAACAGACCGGCCCATCAGCGATATTGATATAAATTGATAACGACTGCTCACGACATCCATAATAATGCACCGATGCATACATTTTATCTAGTGCTTTCATTATTCCTAACGATCTTGACCTGGGCCAGTCAGCCTCGTCATTTCTTGCTTGATTTATTACTACAGGAACAAAAGCGTCTTGTCTTTGTGTTGAATATACTGAAGAGCTGTTTCTTTTCTGCATATAATGAAACTCTTTGTACTTCTTTGTTCTACTTTAAAACCGACTACTTACGTAACTACAACTTTTAGTAGTGATGGCAGCATAGTTGAGCACGCGGCTAGGCTAGGCTATGGCTAACCCTGCAGCCTGGGTGAAAGAATAAGGCTGCGGAATTGCCCCTGCCTGTCGTAAGAGCCGACTAAAAGGGGCATCAGACTCGAAGGTGTTCGGAGATGGGGTTCCGACACCCGCTCCATCGAGTCCGGGGTGAACGACGACGGCGTCGCGTGACCGTCACCGTCGCGGGAAGGGCCACAGCGCAGTGCAAGGAGGTCTCCGGAGTGTTTCCCGGAAGATCCCGGAGACCTCCGTTATGCACAGAGGCAGGTCACCGGGGGGGTTTTAGTGGGTACAAATCCCACATAACCTGGCTGCGCCCCATCGTAGCCAGGTATCTTGTCGAAGATTTCCCCCTCGTCAACAAAAAAAAAAAAAAGGCTAGGCTATGGCCTTACGTCCCGTAGGTCACGGGTTTGATCCCTACTAATGGGCCCAAGCTATCGTGAAAGTTTCATGAGGAAACTATAGCTTGGTTATTTTTTCTTGTGTTCGCTTGGCTAGCAACAGTAATAGCTCAAGTAGAAATAATCTGTCGCCAAGCACCTAACATTGTAGCGTGTTTCAGCAGCCTTTTTAAGAGCTAAAAGTCAATGTTATTACATTTATTGCTTCATTGTGGTTACATAATTATAGTGTTATACATTTAAAAGTAAGTATCTTATATCTTAATTAAAAGCAAGTATCATAATGAACCCTGTCCGGGTATCGTAACACATGAAGAGTGAGCTGGTCTCGTACATGTAAAAATAAGTTTTAATCATTTAGATATTCGTCTTCTTCTTCCTTGCCTTATCCCACTAAGTGGGGTCGGCACAGCAAATTTTCCTCTTCCACTCTCCTCTACCAACCGTCATCTCTGAGGTTTAATGCTTATCATTTTGTATTTAAGTAATGAAAGTAGTATCAAGTATTCGACCTTGTTTATCCAGGTACCGTATAAAGTTCCGAAATCAAGGATATCCTTTATAAGGTTAGAGTAAAAGACAGGATACATTTTGAAAGCTTTTAGTTTAAGAGAATGTTGAAATTTTGAATATTTAGGTTACGTATCCGATCATTACGTTTACTGTTAAATAAATGCTAATTTATTGCTGAATACCTGTTATTATTACTGAATTAATATTTTTGTGCAATAGTTGACATAATTATGTTTTTTTTTTTATTATTGATGAATAGGCTAACGTTTGACCAAAGCTTGCCTGATATTAAGCATTACTGTGATCTAAGATGTATCACGCTTGCCTAGAAGGAACCTATTTCTAGGTATACTAATAATACAATTATTGCCTAGATAATAAAGTAATTGAGCATTCAACTTAAAATGTTATATCAATGATTTTTTTACTTATTAACAGTTTTGTGAATTGTCTCTATTTATGCAAGTTTATACTCGTATGTATTTTCATTTATAAATTCAACATTTTTCTACCCCGCACAGCGTATCAGTGTTGCTATACAAAGAAGCAACTTGGCTGGCATTTTAGGTACTCTTCTCACTGGCACTGGCTTTATAGATTAGATATAGTTTTATATTTAATCTATAAAAAAAAAAAATCTATTAATTGTAGTAGTGAGTTGTTTATGACTAGCGAAATCGTCGAATTTGTAAATAGAACGTATTTGTGACAATAGTTTAAGTAAATAAAACAGTATTTTTTATCAATTTCTAATATATTAATTTTTATTTGAAATTTCACCAAATCTTCACCAAATGGTTGCAGCAGAGTTCACACAAATGGACTTACACGTGTAGACAACCATATTATTATAAACAGGTTAACATAATAAACATCAAACAGATCATAAAATAAATGACAGTAATTGGCAGGTACTGTAAACTTTACAATGTGCCATAAATCCTCAGGCAAAATCTCAATTATCAACAAGTGAATTTCTCGAAAATCCGGTTATCGAATGAATAAGCTTTCGTCACGATGGCAGAGTGAAGAAATATAAATTTTACACGTCAACCTTTGGGACATAAATGAGTCTGTAAATTGGCCATTCGCAAATAAAAAATATTATTTAATAAATAATATAATTATATTTTTTGTGTTCGTAATATATACTACAATACGTATTTTTATATACGTAATAACTTGCTTGATGTTGAACTTTTATAGGTAAGAGTATAATACTAGTTATACATATACGTATTTGATAGTCTGTATATACATGATCGTACGTTTTGTTTATTTAGTAGGTTGCAACTCAAGATGCTTTTAGGGTTCGTCTTTGAATAATGTCTCTAACTTCTTTCTCAGTAACTTATTCATTATAATATCAAGTTACTTCTATTACAAAGTGACGCTACATTATCTTGTTTTTTGAAGCAATAATAGCTCAGTCATGCGTACGGCTGCCTTACGTTCAGCAGCTCGTGAATTCAGTAATCTTGGCCAATTAGCTCGAGTTTTCTGAAAAGAGAATCTTCGTGAAGGAAATATAGCATAGTGGTTGAGTATTTTCCAATGCTTGACTGGCAAGCAACACTCCCCAAGTAGAAAAACCTGTCACCAAGCACTTACCGGTGTGTTCCGGGAGCTTACTAGAGAGCTAATTATTCCAGACTAGGCAGTATCGCTAAATCGTGTGGTTACGCGCCCTACTGGTCAAATGCCTATCTATAGGTACTGTTTAAAAATGCAAATGGAAAATCGTGCTGATTTAGATAAAAACTAAAGATAATTTATATTAAATGCATTCAAATAAATTAAAAACTTAATTTTTCGCAATGCTACGAGCGTTATGGACACCTTTTCGTCAGGTTCTGTCCGGAGTGGCCTTTTAAATTAGTTTTGTTATCAGTTTTTAATTTTTATAATTTATTTTAAATTGCATGTTTTGTCTTTATGCTACTAATTGTAATAGTAGTGATGAATAAAATAAAATTCATTGAATATAATCTTCTTATACATAAAATTTCCGTGTCACAGTGTTTGTTACCGTACTCCTCCGAAACGGCTTGACCGATTTTTTCCAAATTTTATATGCGTATTCAGTAGGTCTGAGAATCGGCTACTGCATGTTTAGTTTTTTTTTTTTCAAGGCAAAACAACGTTTGCCGGGTCAGCTAGTGTATTATAATAATGAATACAGTATCTTATTACTTACTTTGTATAAATATTACCAAAATCGTATGATACAATTATGGAAGATCTCATACTAATAATACATTGCATGCGAATAGCAGCTTCCCGTGTAATTTTATGACCACTTTATCTAATGACAACGTTAGTTAGGCTTTCTTACTTTCCCCAGTTTCGCACGCAGATCTCGCGCGATATTTACTTCAATAGTGTTCTAGCAAAAGAAGACAGTTTTTTTTTGTAACAACGCTAATTGACATTTAACTTTTTTGCTTTTATCTTTTTTTGTTTCTTATCTTGTCTGATTGAGAGAACATTTTTACCCAGCAGTCACAAAAATATATAATTAAATAAATAAAATAAATATTAGGACACATTCACACACGGCTGGTTAGCCCCATACTGAACCATTTCTAGTTCGTATTATGGTTGCTAAAACAACTGATATACTACTTATACATACATACATATCTACATATTATATATCAATACATATTTAACACCCAGACCCACAGCCAACAAATTTAGTTAAGCACAAAGATATTGTGGACCGGGCCGGGAATCGAACCCGGAACCTTCTGATTAGCAGACCGGCATGGTAACCTTTACGCCAACGAGGTCGTCAAAATTATCGAAAAGCATTGAAGGAAAAAATAAGAAGAAGAAAAGAAAGGTTATGCACTAAAAAGAAATATATACAAACGTAATATACTTGTCACAAGGTACTCGAGCGCTGGTTTTCATTCTGCGTATTTACTTACTATGAAGGCACAGGCATAGAGATTGAAGTCTGTAAGTTTGTTTTTAGGTGTTTAAATAAAAATACATATAATTGTTTCTCTTAACAGCTAGGTAGGTATATTACCAGCTAGACAAGTTCGCGACACATTGTTTTCTACCGACTAATTCATTCTAAAACTAAAAATGAATTAATGTTCCAAGTATCTGTTTTAAAAAACAGAATAAGTAATGTACTACAAAAAACTTGAATGCTTAAACAGATCTTTATTCACAGGTTTCGAGACAAGCTTTGATTGATTGGATACGATTCTCTTGTTGATAGAACCGACATATGTTTAATATTAAACATTGATGACTAAGCGGTAACAAATGAGGAACAATATGAATGAAATTCACACCAGTAAACGTTAGTTTGTTTGTACGTCTGTGATTCGCTACAATTGCAATAGGAGTTATTTAATACTGATTTTCTTTTCATAACAGTAATAGATTTTTACTGCAAAGTGCATCGTAAGTTACGGGCATAAAAACAATACGAATATATAAAGAACGTCATATTATGACAAAAACAAGCCTAATAAAAACTTTTTAAATATTTATCCATCCATATAAATATAATATTGTATTTTGTTTATTTAGCTTTACACATAAAATCTAGTTCTATTCAATGTACTAAAGGATTTGTAAAGGTCTTTAATGCTTGCATATAAGTTCACATCAATTACAGACAGACAAATCCACAAACCGCAGCTTATACCTCCAGTGGGTCGACCAAAGTCGGTGTATTGTTTATGATTAAGAGCCTTGTCAACATTTTTTTTTATTCTCCTATAATCGAGGTAACGCCTTTTCGTCATTCGAGTTTGTTTGGGTGGCTTGTAATGAATTCAATCGTAAATTTTTCCTTATGTATACCAACTTTCTGTTTTTTATTTAATCGATTTTTAAAATGTTTACAGTATTCGTTTTTCAATTTAAGAATACTAATAGCGTAGCGCCTGTATGCCGGCTAGCTAAGGTGATCCGACGCGATAATCGAAGCTTGGCAATACGGACGGTGTTTGGACGAGACTGTCGTTTTAAAAGTGGAATTTTCATCTGGGCAATACCGTGGGTCGGAGGACACGTTAAATTGTAGATTTCGACTGTTAGTCTTATTACAAGCAGTCGTTGAGCCAAGTCAGAGGTTTTCGGGCGGCTTGAAAACTCTCGACACCAAAACTTGGCCGCTTAGCTCATACGAAGAAGAAGAATTTAAGAATTTCTTACATGAATTTTCGTATATAGCATTTTTATCTATAGTATTGCACTGCACTTATACATGTACGAAGTATGTTAGTATCTATAACATTGTATATCAATGTATGTATTCACAAGCTAAGCCACGTGTGGTCACTCTTATTAAACATTGATTAATTGCTTACTATTCTAGCCTTAAGTCGAAGCGTTTTGCTTTATTCGACCTTCAATTATGAGAACTGCGAAGCTTTGGAACTCTCATCCTGAGTCTCTTTTTCCCGAGAAGTACAATTTGGGGGTCTTCAAATATAGAGAAAATTGTTCCTTCTAGGTAAGCGTGATACATCTTAGACCGCAGTCAAGCTTAACATCAGGCAAGCTGCGGTCAAACGTCAATAAAAAATAAAAAATCCAGTGTTAATTTATCTCCATACATTTTTTTTGGCTATGTTACGAATTCTTAACCAATATTATTTACAATGATTAATTTTGAGCTAAATCTTTTACACGAATTTCAAGCAATTCGGTTCTATTATTGAGCGTGAAGAAGTAACAAACATACTTGTACACAGCTACATAGTTTACCCTTCTTAAAGGGCTTTCTAGAACAAATAAGCAGGTTACAGCTTCCAAATTAATTTACCAAAGGGTCAACAAAACAAAAAGCCTCATTAGCTGGATCACCCTTTCGTAATACGTTGTCTAGTTTAGTCAACTTAGTTTGTGTAATAGTATGAGTTGATTCTTAAGAGTATTTTCTTACTTAGTTTTTCCGTACTCTCTTAGTTAAGACTTGTACCCGAAAATGAGACATCGCGTAATCTTATTTACTTGTCTTTATTATATCAGACTATAGAGTTATTTATTTCATTATATTTATTACCTTATATTTACCAATAAAAGGTCAATTAATATACTCGTAGTATTAATAAGAAATTGCATCTGGGGCACGACACGTTAAATTGTAGGTCCTGGCCTAGTCTTACTACAAACAGTCGTTAAACCAAGTCATAGGCTATCGGGCGACTTGAATACTCTCAACACTAGAGCTTGGCTACTTAGCTTATACAAAGAAGAAGAATATACCTTTGGCCACCTTCATTGATATTTAATCATATGAAATAAATACACTTTTAGTTAAAGAGTTTTAATTGAACTGGCTGTGTCCCGAGTTATATATACCATCTGCGTTTATTTGGCTTACAAAAGAAGCTTAAGTGTTTATCCTAATAACCTAACCTATTTCCATATCAAATTTCATGAACGTTGTCGTTTCCGTGTACAAGTAATAAACATATACAAAAACATTCGCATTTATTATATAAGTTGTCAAAATAGAATCTTAATGTCATAGTACGCCAAAGTCAAAGTTTAACACCAGGCAAGCTGCAGTCAAAAGTAAGTCCATAAAAAAATCTAGATAGGGCGAAAAAGCAGCAACTTTTATGTTGTAACTATTTAGTAATCTGCAATAAAGGTCGAAATATCTGGAATGAAAAATTTAAAACCCTTTCTCATTATATTCAAAGTAGGTATATTCCAATCTTGAAATTCATTCATCTTTTTAAATCTCAGGGTAACCATCTAATCGCTAATTTGTCACAGTGCTGCATGGTCATTGCGTTAGTCACATCCTTTGTGGGCTGAACAATACGTTTGGACAACAGTAAAGAACCTTGAGTGAACTGACTTTAGAGGTTTGGTTTGCACAAGTTGATTGAAGGTACATTTAAGACTAAGTTGACTACTTTTCTTCAAATTTTGAGAATGCATTGGTACTGAATGCACACATATGTTTAATTTTTTTACACAAACCAGTGCCTACTCATAGACTTATTGTTGCTGTGTGTCAAGTGGCTTATATATTTTTTTTAATAATCGTAATTCACCTAATGGTAAGCGACATTGCGATCTAAGGAGAAGCGTCCCTCTTGCATTGAAAACCGCTATTTGGTGTTACAAACATACACAAATATTAACACTTAATATAACTTAGGTATTAGCCTAAATCTAGCCGCAATGTTCAAAATTACCCACGTGTAACATAAATATGCTATAACCCAACCTAGGCAAGTGACCAGTTAATGTAGCGACTAGTGTCGCTGACTTATGCTCGGCTGACTTAGGTGATCTGATACGATCATCTAAGTTAAGTACTGGCCGATACAGACAGTCTTTAGACGAGTTACCATGCACAAGTCTGTCTTTTTGAAAAGTGCTTTCTTCATTTGGACGCTACCGTGTGTCGGATGAGACGTTAAATTATAGGTCCCGGCTGTTAGTCTTAGTACAAACAGTCGCTAAGCCAAGTCAGAGGCCTTTGGGTGGCTTCAAAGCTCTTGGTAGAGGTAAGTCACTTTTTGTGCTGATTTAAAACTCTCGATAGTAGAGTTTGGCCACTTAGTTCATACGAAGAAGAAGACGAAGATTAGTTAATGGACTTTGACTCCTACAAAATCTCTCCTGTCTATCTTAAGGAAGGTTTTAATATATTTATTTTATTTTCTAGGGCACCTTGTCTCACCCACACGCTGACATTGTCGTGCTATCAGTCTGGATCTCGTGTTTGTCTAACAAGCGCTGGGTATGGTTGTTACTGTCTCTCTTTTATAAGTAGACGGTTTAAGGACGTTGGAATAGAATGGACAAGCTTTTAAAATACTTTCATTTGTTTTGAAGAATACTTTGGTTTATTTTAAATGTTTATAATATGGTTTATAATTTTTATAAATTTCAATCTGCTTTTTGCATGATTTATGAAAAAGTACAGTATATAAAAATTTTGCTAACTCGAAAACCTATGTTTTCGAGTTGTTCCAAGGGTCTTTGATTTACCTATAGTAATAGTCTGGTTAAATAAATGCAAGAAGTGCATATGACAATCAATTAATGGTTATTTTAAAGCGATAACAGCTCAGTCGGGTGTGCGGCCACCTTACGTTCCGTAGGCCGGGGGTTCGATCCTCACCAATAAGCTCGAACTTTCGGTAATAGTTAAAAAACAAAGCATAATGGTAGATAATTTTCTAGCAGTCCCAGTCAGCCTCAAGTTGCTAAAATCTTGTCAAGCACTTTCATATGTGCTTACACTCCATTATTAGAGTGTTCTGCCAGCCTCCTTGGGATCCAGATATTCCAGACATGACACGCTCTACCTAAAGTCATCAATATTATGACACATTTCACACACGGCTGGTTAACCCCATACTGAACATTTCTAGTTTTTTTCTATAACTTATAGGTTTGCGTTTGACCACAGCCTACCTGGTGTTAAACAATACTATGGTCTACGATGTTACACGCTTACCTAGAAAATACCTATTAACTCTAGACTTGAAGACCCCCAGGTGGTACTTCTCAGGAAACAGAGACTCAGGAAGTATTATGGTTGCTAACACAACTAATATATTACATATTACATATTTTATATACATAGATACATATTTAACACCCAGACCCACAGCCAACAAATTTAGTTGTTTGTCGTGCCGGGAATCGAACCCGGAACCTTCCAATCGGCAGTCCGGCATGGTAACCATAACGCCAACGAGGTCGTCAAGTGCTTTTTTTAAGCTATGCGTATTGTATTCTGATCTTATATTCCTATCCATATATATCTTTCCACTATAAAACTCCGATTTTAATAAGATTACAATAATTGTACGCATCCTCCAAGATGCTCCCAGACCAAGGTGATGGACAAAAACTGTGGGGCACGTTATTAGATCCTTGTACGTGAGATCATGTTCTTGATAAATGGTCCTGTTAGTTTAACTAGGTACTTCCTAAAAAAGATTAGGGAAAGTTCAACGACTTACGAAAAAAGTAAGTGTGGCACGGGTAGTAAAAACGTCTGCGTTTTAATCAGACTGCTCCTGGTTCAATCCCGACCCTACATCGATGACTTGTTTTTCAAGTTATGTGTAAATTTGCAATTTGCACTCGCTTTATGGTGAAGGAAATTATCGCGAGGAAATCGACACGTTTGAGGACTACAATATCCGAAGATGTGTGTCATACGCTAACCTGCACTTGGCCAGCGTGGTGAATTATGGCCTATTTTAAAAGTGAGTGTGGCGTGGTGGTAAAAACGTCTGCTTTTTAATCAGACAGCCCCTGGTTCGATCCCGACCCTACACCAATGACTTGATTTGCAACTTGCACTCGCTTTACGGTGAAGGAAACCGACACGTTTGGGGACTACGATATCTGAAGATGTGTGTCATCTGCCAACACGCACTTGGCCAGCGTGGTGGATTATGGCCTATATCTCTCTCTTCATGAGAGAAGGCTCCGAATCCCAGCAGTGGGAGCGTATAATAGTGGGCTGTTTATGCTTATGCAGCGTCTCACAATTCTGAAGACTGCTAATAAAATCAGGAAATAAATTTGTTGAGTGGTAATTTCAACTGAATTTGCCAATTAGTTAAAATTTTAAAACAGTAGGTAAACTATAAACAGAAATATTTTATTCAAATCTTATTTTCAAATACGAAAGACGAACTTGCATACGAAAACAATAGGTTAGAACTAAAGATTCTTACCGAGAGCGTAATAATACATTTAGGGGTCTAAATGTATTACGCTCTGTTTTAGTATAAATAAGTAAGTACGTACATACGTACTGATCGATTTTCTTCTATCGATTGCCAATTCATACCCCAATGTCACAGATTATTTCTGATAATCGCGTTAGCGGTAATTGTTCTGCTGGAGTCGCCTCGTACTTATTAGGTAATCAAATTAAAGGATTACCAAAGGTTTTATGGCTTTCAAGCGGATCAATTAGGCTTATTATGTGGCGATCATAATTTGAAAATACTTAAATGATCGATAATGGCCTCGTTAGGTTAATTTGGATAATTTGATGGTGTTAATTTAAGGCGGCGGTCATGTTTGTTACCTTTTATAAAGTACGATATTCTACGTTAACTAAAACATAATTGCTTATCTTTGCTTTTATAGATAGTTCTTCCTTTTTCAAACATCTCTAATATAATAAATGCGAAAGTTTGTGTATGTGTGTGTGGTGTGTATGTTTGTTACTTCTTCACACTCAAACGGCTGAACCGATTTGAAAGAAATTCGATGTGAAGATAAGTTAGACCTTGGATTAACACATCGGCTACTTTATATCCCGCAAATAAACATGGGATACGCAAATAACTTCACTATCTATGTTCTCCTTTACGATCAAACAGCTGGACCGATTTTACTAAAATTTACTATGACAACAGGTTAGACCGAGGACTAATATTTAATATCCCAGATAAACACGGGTAACACCGCGGAGTTCAGCTAGTAGTAAATAAAATATGTATTTTTTTATTACATACAAAAACATGAAACACCTTTATTTAGCAAAAAGTATATACATATTTGTATATCGACACATAAACTAATACCAAATAACTACTACCCTTTAAAGTATAAATATGTGTTAATGTACATTAAGTTGCTCCCTGAATCCTTAATTTAACGTACGTCTTGTTCAATTTGTTTTTAATTTTTAATTTCTTAGTCACGTTGAGGTTATTTCAAGTTTTGCTTTCAAATTTTTCACCGCGTTATCTCGCAAATAATTTCATGTACTCGTAAAACGTGAGCCAGCATACATTATTGATGGCAATCTCGCAAAGAACACGGTCGGAAATTCATTCAATTAAAATTACTTTTAGGCCCCGATAATGCCGAGGCAAACTAAAATCGCCAATCCCATTTTCCCGAGATACATTTGCAGGATAACATTTTTATTGTTAACAAGGCGAACCACGACGAGCTACGATGATATCTTTCGCATGAATGATGACTTCGTGCTAAGCCTCTGGAAGCAGTACTGAGATAGACATGAGCCTCGGAGACACGGCACGAATATGGAAATTCTCTTGCTGATCTCCAATTCAAGTGAATAATATGGATGTGGGTGAAGCTGCAAGAAGAGTTGGTATTGAAAATAAAATACAATATTGTTTAAATGTTGGCTTTGTTAACATAGAAAAAATAACGAAAAAACACGTTTATTGTATAGGGACCCACCTAAATATTAAACATTGTCAACTGTTCACGTACGACATCTTAATATTTTCGCGTAGAAAACGGTCACACATACTTATTTAAAAAAAATATTATTCTTATATTAAGTATTTGTTGTTATAGGCAACACGAGAAATACAATATCTTGTGAAAGTTTCAGCTTTCTAGTTATTACGGTTTCTAAGATACAGCCTGGAGACAGACATACAGACAGCGGAGGCTTAGTAATAGGGTCCCATTTTTACCTCTTAGGTACGGACCCTAAAAAGGCTGCGTTTTTTTTGTAAGTAATGAATAGGTTTTACCTATACATATGCATTGATGTTACGAAAACGGCGTTTTGGTATTAACTCAAAAAAAATCTACAAATATCGGAACCATAAAAAAGTTTAAATTTGCACTTACATATCTTCTTCGGTCTATGAAAACGACCCATCTACGGAAGATAAGGGGTCGACGTTTTTAGCACAAAGCGTTTTCTGTTTCGGACCTTTCCTGCAGGTTATTTGACTCAAACGTGCCTTAGTAGTACCTGTTTACTTCGACCACCTTTATCGAGACTTGAGCAATATTTCGTCGAGATTATCTCTCGAAACGCCTTTAACGTTCAACATTCAAAGCTGAGTGATGCGACGTCTCACTTAACAAATAACAATCACGCTTTTAAAGTGTCTTAAAAACATGAACGGTAAAGATAAGACGAGAGTGTTCCGTTTGCGGATGAAACAAATGTGCAACGTTAAGCTGTTAAGATAGTGGTGATAATGTATTTATTACACCTTTCTGTCAAACATTAATTTTAAAGTCGCGATGTATCTTTGTGTAAATTAGTTTTGGTAGAATCTTGTAGGTTAAATTAAGGTTAATTACATAACGTTGTCTGCTTGGAAGTTCAATGCATTTATGGCTGTCAAATAGGATCGTTTCTGCCACTATTCTCTGGACTATTCTGAAGATGTAATGGGAAGGTGTGTGGATTTACTAGTCAAACAAAACAGACACATAAAGCTTGGTTGCATATACAATTTTTCATGAAATTATGACTGGGCTTGTACTAGTTTGATAAAAATATTTAATTTTGGAGAAAAACACTTAGGTGCAAAAAATATTCTAATATTTCTCTGTGTGTTTTTTTTTTTCATTACTGCCATAGAAATTTGCTCCTGAAGCTTAAATAAATGTGGCAATACAAAAGATTCCTCACAAAACATTACACATTGTGGTGAATAAAGATAGTGTAGCAAATATTGTTCCCTTTTACTAGAAACCCAAATAAGATGTGCAAGATTTACAACCAGGTAAGAGCGACAAACTAAACAAGGCAACTTCATTTATTTGCGGTGTTGACAACCATAAACTCACTAACCTTAAAAGGCATTGTCTTACAGAATATTTATAGTGGCAATAACGTAATTGCGGTAGAATTCTTTTCAGCCTTGCGACCGTCCAGCCCTGGACTTTTATTGAGGGCCATAAACTTTAAAAAGATTTTTTGCTGGAGATCCGAGAACTGTCTATACTGTTGGTTAGCTTCGCAGACCTGTATAGACGAGCCTTTGTTTTTATTTTAAAAGACGAAGCACATTTCTTTTCACCATTCTTAAGAATTTTGGTCACAGTTAACTTGATCGTTCTATTTATTGTCATGCGGGAGTCAGTTCTGGTTTAGAATTTCGCTCCCTATTTTATTTTATTCTTTTAACAAATATCACGCTGTGCTTTTATCATCAGTATCGCATTTTACAGCTTCCGTTCAAATTGTTTCATGTTAGTTGTATAATTTCAATGAGCTGTGTACTTACTCGTATTTATTTGTACCAATACTGTTTCCGTAGAGTAAATTAATTTAAAATGCAATTCATCAATTGAATTGATGTAATTGCCTCATTTCCGTCATCGTTCCAATTTGTGGGCTATAATAGAGATACTATTATTGTACACTTATATTGTAAATGGTCGATTTAATGGCTTTTCTGATTGTCAGTAGTTAATAATAGAGACGCAAGGGCGTCGTACTTAATTTAAACTGTCCATTGATTCACATTAGTTTAGTTAATAGTTTCGTTTTTTATCGAATTTCTTAATAAACAACCCACACATAGCTCTCATTCAAGTTTCCATTTGGGCTCGATCAGTTATAGATAGTTTGGTCGTAAATATTCCGTGATAAAAGGGTCTATTCTTCTACATAATATAAAAGTCAATCGGTCGGTATCTGCTTGTGTCAATATTCTCTGTCGTTGGAGATTTCTGTGAGATGTTTTTGAACTGAGTTGTTACGAGATAAGTGGTAATACTGTGTTTGATGTCGTATATGTAAATATTAGGCCATCACATGGACTCGTGAGATATTTGCTCCCAATATTTACTGATCAATAACCGAGCCCTGATAATGACCTTGGAGCTAGAGATGTTTTCTAAGAAATTAGTATATGTTACACTAAACCTTTTACAGTGGAACTTAATGCTTAATGTGATATTAAAATATAGTTTTTTTTTTTGTAGAAATGATTGTACTAAAAATTTTGAAATATCTTGGCCAATGGTTGACATATTTAGGCGAAAACATTTTCACATACTTGTTTGATTTATTTATGTTACGCTATAGTAAAAATACGAAAATTATTAGAATTGAGAGTGGCTCCCCGTACAACAAACGTGCTTTATTGATCTTTATAACGACTGGTACAACTGGTAGACGCTTTAAAATATCCATAGAATATTAAGCGATATAATTTGTAATTATATAAATGTTTAAGGGGGCTCACAATAAACGTGTTTTTTATTGTTTTTTTGTATACAAGGATACAGAGCTCTTCCCAGGCGAGACAGCGGCAGAATTGCACTTGGCCAATATAAAATATGTTTTTAGGACAGAAATATTAACATCCCAAAGCAATCTGATATTTCATAGATCTCTTTTTAAAACACACAATGGATGAAAGGATTATAAACGTCAAAATAAACCGTCGAGATGATATCAATTCAGACTAACTATAAAAGACTCCATTTATTTCAACCAGCACAAATAAAACTGAAAGACTTGTACCACTCCATAAACGATTTGCTTACAATTTAAGATTCTTTTATTCCTTACGCAGCCTTTACACACTACGGTTTATATGTTTTATCATTGCCACATGCTAGAAATGTCTTACTCTACTCGCGTCAATTTCGAACAGAATTCAACCTTGGTACTTTAATTGAAAACTAGTCTGTGACAGTTTTGAGACTGGATAGTCGCAGTGTGTGAAGGTATTTAAGTAGTAGAGAAGTCTCATTGCGTCTCCCACGGTGGAAGCAATTTGACACGCACGTGTTATGGCATCAGATGAACCGCGATTAGACTTGCGGTGACGGACGGCCCAGTCTCCTCAATGGACGTGTTTTTAGACTAACTGGCTCGCCCTGTCCTTTTTTTTAAATTACTAATTATTCAAATATATACTTAGTACTAGATAATAAAAAGATCAGTTTTTGCAGTCGATATATTTGTAGGAAAAAAATATATGTCATAGGTGAACATTTTTAAAGCAATGAAAATTCATACATATAAATCTACGTGCTTACAATATGTTTTATTTGGATTTGATCTACTTATACTATGTGAGAGACATATGTTATAATAACACAAAAATAGGTACATTAATATGTTATGTATATGTACTGTGAAATGTACTTACATGCGTAAAAGTCCTTTACTTTAAATTGCGACAAATGGTTACAGCATCTATCTCTGCATCTTTTAAAAAAGAAATATCACAAAAAATTCTAATATCCTTAATTTAAGATCTATCCAATTGTTGCCTAGGTTATAAGACTGCTTTTTTCTATACGTGCATTATATTTTTTTGTAGTGTAGTATAAAGTTGTATTGTGTTGTCACATTCATAGAACCTTGAAATAACAATTTTGACCACATTATAAGATATTCCGGTTGAAGATCCGTAACCAATTTTTAATCCAATAATTTTAAAATTGAAGAAAGTTTAACTTTTGTATTCGCAATTCATGCTGTCAATCATTTCTTTTGTATTGAAATAAAGTGTCCTCCCATATCGCTATTGTGTCCACATTCTTTCTTTGCAATTCATTTTACTCTTATTCAATTAAGGTAGATCTTAGCTATATTTTAAATTGAATGCTTAGTAGAGTTATTTAAGGTAAAAAAGAGTTGATGAACTTTACCTTATTTTATTTTAGATTTTTACATAATAATATGTTTTTTTATTAATGGTACGAATAGTTGACTAAAGTGTAGAGCTCAAAATGTGTGTAAGAATGTATGTATTTTCTTATGAACCTAAACCATATTTGCTGTTTTATAATCATTATTGTAAAGTTTCAAAAAGGTCTATTATAGAATATATTAAATCCCTTGTCACGTAACGTTGCTACTGTTTCAGATGTCCCTGCGACCTCCTTTGAGATGAAACCTGACGCGCTCCCAACGAATAACGCAGGCCTAAGTCTTCTACTGCATAACCAATATTTCAAGTGTTCAAAAAACACGCGTGCCATCTGTTGTAAGGCGATGCATTGCCGGGTCCCACCCGTCCTCATTGTGACCCCCCGCCTCCCTCGCTCGTCTCCCCCTCTCCAATACCCATGCGGCTTTCGTTCGTTCAAACTTCGTAGGTCAGTTACCGCCCGACCGCAGGGGAGCATGGCTGCGTCAAAAGTTTTACCGCGATCTCGCACTCTCTGTTTACATGCGCTGTAAAAGTTCGTGTACACAACAACATAGACTTTAAAAACTTACTTTTTGTGATACGAAAGTTTTGTAAACTGTTTTAGTGAATGTGTCAGTGACCAATGTACTGTTTTACTGTGGAACAATGATTGAAAACTTTTTCGGAATGATTTCGGTCAAAGTTTGGATGTGTTTGGTGTTGTTGGCGGGTGCGCGCGCACGGCCGGCGCCGCCCGCCCCCACCGGCTGTCACTGGGACTATTCGGACGCAAAGTTGAGTGAATCTAACTTTCTCACGTGTAACCTCAAGACCATCGGCTCGGTTGACCTTTTGTTCAAAAACATTACCACTGCGCAGGCGTACGGCATCAACAAGTTAAAGTTGACCTGCACTGACTTGCTCTTCTTCGAAAGCTCTTTGCACATGAACACTGGAAGCTTTTTGGGACAGCTTAGAAAACTTGAAGATTTACGTATGGAGTATTGTAAAATTCGTTACGTGCCTGCGACTGTACTGTCTCCGCTTCGTGATTTGACAAGCTTGACACTACGCTCGTACAACAATGACTGGCCTGCTATGACAATGGAGTTTCACGCTGAAAGTTTTCGTGGATTAATGGAACTTCGATCGTTGGATCTCGGAGACAACAACATTTACATGTTGCCATCTGAAGTATTCTGCCCGCTGTTTAGTTTAGAAATGCTAAATCTTACGAATAACAGGATTCAAGATATTTCGGAAATTGGATTCTCTGATTGGGGTAAAGGGCCTATCGCTCCAGGTAAATCATGCAACACGGGACTCAAACAACTTGATTTATCACACAACAGCGTGTTGAGACTCCCCGATAACGGTCTCTCCAGCCTCAGATCTTTAGAAGTCTTGAATATTCAAAACAACTTAATCAATGAGATAGGCGACAGAGCGTTCGTCGGACTGAATTCATTAAAAATTCTTAACTTGTCGGGAAATAAGTTAGTCGCTGTCCCTCCGGAACTATTTCAGTCGTCACGAGTTATCAAAGAAATCTCATTAGCGAATAATTCACTTTCCGTACTGGCGCCTGGGTTACTGGAAGGACTTGATCAACTTGAGAAATTGGATTTGTCAAAGAATCGTCTCACTAATGATTGGGTTAACAGAGATACTTTTGCCGGTCTCATCCGCCTGGTTATATTGAATTTATCCCACAACTCTCTCGCCCGGTTGGATCCGAAATCTTTTCAAGATTTAAACAACTTACAAGTTCTGAACTTGGACAATAATGCAATTGAGACGATTAGTAACGGTGCATTTGCAGAACTCAAAAATTTGCATCAACTTTCTATCTCAGATAATAAAATAAAAACGTTAAACGAGCACGTTTTTTCCAATTTATTTGTACTGAGTCAACTTTACCTTGACAATAACTTAATATCCACTATACATGAACGTTGTTTTGAGAACATTACCTATCTGCAAGATCTCGGATTAAATGGGAATAGTTTGAACGTGATTCCAGATGGTATAAAGAAGCTGAGATTTCTGAAGTCTCTTGACATTGGCAAAAACAACATCACAAAAGTATCAAATACGTCATTTGAAGGCCTTGAAGAGCTTTATGGACTGCGTTTAGTTGACAACAGCATCGTGAACATACCTAAAGATACATTTAGTACTTTGCCTTCGTTACAAGTTCTAAATTTAGCATCAAATAAAATTGAGAGTATTGAGCAAGACGCGTTTGTGTCAAATCCAACATTGAAGGCTATTCGGTTAGATGGAAACAAGTTGAGCGACATCCGTGGAGTTTTTAACAAACTGAGTACCCTAGGATGGCTTAATATTTCTGATAATAAACTTATCTACTTCGACTATAGCTATATGCCAAGTTCTTTAGAATGGTTGGATTTACACAGCAATAATATCACAAAATTAGAAAACGAGCACAATGCGCAACAAAATATCCGAATGCTCGACGTAAGCTACAATGCATTGGAAAACATCGATGAACGGTCGATACCTGATTCTATTGAAGTCCTTTTCTTGAATAACAACAAAATTCACACAATTCATCCAGGTACGTTTTTACAAAAAAGAAACTTAGAAAAAGTTGTCATGACAGACAATATATTGAGGACCGTCGAGCTGTCTGCGTTTACTTTGCCCCATATTCCAAAGCACAGAATGTTGCCAAAATTCTTTATTGGAAATAATCCATTTGTATGCAACTGTCACATGATTTGGCTACAAAAGATAAATCTTTGGAATCACATGAGGCAATACCCCAGATTTGTGGATTTGGATTCGGTTACGTGTGAAGTTGTAAATAACAAATATGGCGGCAAAGCAAACTTAATGGATGTTCCTGAGACACAGTTCTTGTGTTCATATGAGACTCATTGCTCATCCAGTTGTTTTTGTTGTGATTTTGAGGCCTGCGACTGCAAAATGACTTGTCCGGAGGGTTGTTCTTGTTTTCATGACAGTAACTGGAATTCCAACGTTATCGACTGCTCCAACGTTGGCTATACTGAAATACCTGAGAAAATACCAATGGACGCTACGGAACTTTATCTCGACGGAAACGACTTTGGAATTCTAGGAAGTCACTTATTTATCGGCAAGAAAAAGCTCCACAAACTTTACCTAAACAACAGCAACATCAATGTCCTGGAAAACGACACACTCAACGGTCTACATTCATTGAACGTTCTTCATCTAGAAAACAATCACCTTACTGAGTTGTCCGGAGGAGAATTCTCTCAAACAAAACACTTGAGAGAGCTATACTTAAACGATAACCTCCTGGCAAGTGTTGCAAACAAGACATTTGAGAGCTTGTCATCTTTGAGAGTTGCACATTTTCAAGGCAACAAGATTGTGGATCTCGATAAAAAGCTCGTGCATGTTCTTCAGTTGGAAAGTGTGAACGTGCAAGGTAATTTATTTACTTGCACTTGTGAAAATGTGATGCCGTTGCAAAATTGGCTAAAAAAAGTTAGTGTGGACTCGGCGGACGTGCTGTGTACTAGTGAAAACGGACTTTTTGCTAACTTAACTGTGTTTGACGCCGTCGACAAGTGTCGTGACTCTAACGTTATGGACAATACCATCCCGACAGAAAACCAACCTTATCAGTATGATGATGTAAGCACCATCAAACTTAACTTTGTACCACTTTTAGCTGTAGTTTTGATAAGTGTCATTCTTATTCTTTTGTTTGGTGCCTTAGCTTTCTCATTTAGACAAAACGTCCGCTTATGGGCGCATTCTAAATATGGAGTGAGATTATTCAAAAGTGCTTCTATTCAAGAGAGCGAACTCGACAGAGATAGATTGTATGATGGATATGCTGTATATAGTTTATTGGACGATGACTTTGTATCTAAAGTTGTAGCTCCTGAAATGGAACACTCGGGATACACAATGTGTTTCCATTACAGAGATTTACAACATGCTCCTGAGAACTACTTGTCTGACCAAATTACTCATGCTGCAGAATCCGCTAAGAGAATTCTTGTTTTTGTCTCGTTTAACTTTTTACAAAATGAATGGTCTAAGGTTTCGTTCAAAGCAGCAATTAAACACGTCATCACGTCTATTCACCCCTCAATCAGACGTCACAGAGTAGTATTTATACTTACCACAGATGTAAGTGCGCTTAACTTAGATCAAGACTTTCAAAGCTATTTAAAAACGTGCAACGTCTTATTGTGGGGTGAAAAGAAATTCTGGGAAAAAATTAGGTTTGTTATGCCAGACATCTCCAATTTACATTGGAACAAAGACACAATGAATTACAATCATGGCGTTTGTCCAAATGGAAGGAGGCATCCCTCTAGATATACTGCTTCGCCCACTGCGCCGGAACATTGGTATAAATACGACGCTATCCCTCCACAGACGCCCACAACCACTAATGTAGGTATCAACATTGAAGATGACACGTCGATGTTGACAAACACAACATTGACTAGTCAGATTCAAGATGGGGAAAACTTGCACCACAGTTACATTTCGATAGATACTCAAAATTACGAGCAGCCATATGGCGGCCGGCCTAGACCACCTAATACGTTGCGTAAACATCCTGGCCACAACTCCCCCTCTATGCTCGACGAGCAGGGATACTTACAGCCGCGATCGTCAATACACGATTGCTTGCCTCAGACTCACGTGGCCGCTCACAGATGATAAGATTCACCCCTTATCTCCAGCTGATATTTTTAATGGAACTTTACATTCCAAGCACATGTGTAGCCTTTACTGCTTTCGAGTTGGCCATGCCCTAATGCAACTTGAAAGGTGATAAGTGGTGACTCAGATAATTTGGCCAAATTGACTGCGTTCCTTCCTAGATAATGTTAAAATTTGTCATAAATATTTAAAGAGACTGTTGTTGAAATGTATCCTAATGTTTTCTTAGACTTAGATGTTCATGATTGTACTTCATTGAATAGATGTAAGATATATGTAATTAATATGTTGTACGTAAAGACTGAAGCATGTCTATGTCTAATGATAAGCCTTCGCCAGTATCAAGTATAACTTAAGTATAAATAATGTGTATTTTCGTATAGCTATATCTCAATGTTACCAAATATTTTGTAGATAGAATATGTAAATTAGTGAAATTGTAAATACTGTATAGATAGTTGTACTAGTCATTAGCTAGGTGTTACGTTCTTCAATTGCACTTAACATAATAAAATAACTGAGCCAGTCCCATAAAAATCTTATCGTAATTTAATAATATTAATGGCTCTACCATATTTATGTAACTCTGTGTAATTTAACCGACTGTTATTAGAGTGTTAAGCTGAAACAATATGTGAAAGAAATAAAACAAAAATTAATAAATAAATCTACAAATTTTATTTATCACTCCACTTTAGTTTCTAATAGATTAGACATTAGTTGAAGACATAGAAATATTTTTTAGGAAGGTAACTAGAGTAATTTCAAATTTTTTACAGCTAACAGCTGTTACAAATTTTTATAATTAATCATGTTATTTGCTTTGTGGTTTGTTTGAAGAACAGAGATGACCATTTTACAAAAGCCTTTGTCTTGACCGACAAACATTAGCAAAAAAAATCTCGTCTTCAAACCAAATGTCCGAATAGCTGTCAGGATTGTTGTTTCGGGATCGCACTGTAGAGAAAATGAGACATAAAAAAGAATCGAAAATAATTTCGGTTCGCCGACAATCATCGAAAGCCATAATGATGGTCCCTTTTCAGGTAGAAAACGCACCCAAGTAATATTTCAACCGTCACGGATACGGCATAGTAGCTATAAAAGAGATTTACAATACATGGTATATTCATAGCTAGTTAGAGGTATATTTATGTGACCCTATGTTGGACATGGTCCGAAGGGCAGTTATTGATTATTTTTTTCTTAAATAGTTTTACGAAGTGTGAGTGTGGACGCATAAAGGGACATATGGCGCGCCATACTTTGAATGATCGCCGCCGACTGGCTTAATTTTTGCCTCGATGAGAACGTCAGCAACTTAGTTGTATCTCACGTTGTTTGCTTTAAATTATACTTTCAGTGTAGTTGATGAAATTTTAACATTCTTGTGTAAGAAATTGAGTAATCGACCACCGGCGAGATACGATCGTGACCGAAGAATTGATGTAAGTACATAATTATTTGTTTATATACAATCTGACTGCTTAAAGGTATCTTTGTTCCATAATACTTTAGGTATCGTTCATTTTGTTTGTTTCTTAACTTTTACTTCCTGTATAAAGCTTTTTTAAAATTGTTTACCTATTAAGGAGGAGGAGACACTGTGCTTCACAACACATGACTTGTCCTACAGTGAAGCACAGGGTACATCTTGTTGTTGTACAATAGTATGTAAGATACTTTTGTAAAAATATTCTTTTTCATTATTGTACACCACTTTATTTGGATAAATAAACGTTTTATTTATTTATTTTTATTATTATTAAAGCTTGTATTAGTAAATTTCCAATACAACATTAAATAATTATTACGAGTATTAGCTGTTAAAAAGAAAATAAACATAGGATATAAACTGCATTAAAAAAAAAAAGTGTACACACCCTAGAAACCGAGAACCTTTTCTAGCCATGTTTGATTAAATACTTTTATATTATAGTTTATTCAATTTATCATGTAATTTGTCTAGAGCAAAGACTTCCATATCAAGGAGATATCTTTTTCTTCCTAGATACGTACAGGTACAAAAACAGGTCTGTCAAAAAGTACTAACGTTATCAAATTCGCGACTCCAACAGATTCCTATTTCATTTTCAATAAGACTCCAAAACTATCTGGTTGCCAATGCCCGCTATCAATATCAGGAATATCGGACGTATCTCTGGATTTCACGGTTAACGCACCATTGGCTGCCTCTATCATCCCCAAACGTGTCCTCAAAACTAGATAAGGAATTGACCAGATACCGGCCGAGTCCTTTCGGTGTGCCTTTTGAGCTTAATGGATTATTATTTTATCTCTTGGCTGTGTTCAATTTGTGTGAAATCGATGGAAGTGAGCTTTGATGTTTCGTTTCTTGCGAGGCGATTAGTTTTTTGGTTTTATTTATTTTTATCAGATCTCTTTGGTTGAAAGTGATGCTTGGGAGAAATGAATCAGGGCAAGATTTAGATCACTTACTTCATTTTGGTACTTTATGGTAAATCAGTTTGTAAATCACACTTTTAGGTACGAGTAGTTCATCCTATTATATTTTTGATAGAGGTCGGGACCATTCTTTAACTATATAACAACACTAGTAAACAATGAGAATAAAATATTAGGTATTTCTTACACATTGAAATATTTTTATTTTTTTAAGTGGAGACTCACAGAATAAAAGTCATTTTTTGTAGTCGTTCCTTGAATATTCATTGAACAAGTGTATGATTGAGAAAAAAAGAAATGATATTAGGTGAAATAAGATTTATATTCTTAAACTCTATTACTCAGAATTATAATGAAATCACCGGGAGGCCAGATCCGTTTGCTGATCAAATGAAGATACACCAATCAATCATCGGCACCACTCAAGTCATGTTTTACACGAAACCTTTTAAACATTCATCATATGGCTACTTTTTCAGACGTTCCCAAACCATAACAAAAGCCACGATGACTAATCCCAGTCAGAGTCGAATCAAATCAGATAGCGCATCCACTGTGACATTGATCGACGTTTGATATCCGAAAGGTTGGTTGGAAATATCTGACCATTTTTCTGTTTTGAACGAACGAAATTCGTCGGTCAACCCGCACCGCCCGCTGCTTAGACATGACGTTTCACACTTGAGGTTGGTTCGAAATCGTTCAAAGGTCACGTCTGCTCACTCAAATCTCGAGCGGGAGCGTTTCTGAATTGGATCGTGACAACGGCCAGATACTTATCGTGATTTTCTGGCCAATTCCGATGCATCGCATTGTTAGTGCTAGCAAGTGGAGCATGGGAACACCGAGCGTTACTGTACTAGTAGTATGGGCTATAGACTCAGTTTGTACCAAAACTACTGCCAATTCTAACTACCATTAACTCCTCCTTTAAAATTTTATTTTGAGTGAAATCAAATCAAGTTTAAGCGATGATAGCTCAGTCAGGCGTGCGGCTGCTACACATCTCGAAGGACATGGGTTCAACCTCTGCCAATGAGCTCGAGATTTTGGCTTTTTTGAAGAATAACACCATGAGGAAGCTATAGCATTGTGGTAGGACATTTTCTAGAGTCTGCCTGGCTAGCAACCACTCTCAAACTATCTTCAAGCACCTAATAGTATGTTTTAGCAGCCTCCTTAAGAGCCAGTTATCACAGACAAGGCATGCTCCACCCTAGGCCAGATTGTCGCTTATTTGTGAGTGTCGCGCCCTGCTGATCAAATGCCTAGCTGTAAAGAAATAAAACATATATCATTTATTTACTATCAAAGGCGTATATTTTTTATGCTAATCATTTACGTTTATGTTTTGCAGTAAACAATCATCTATGATCTAACTTTGGTCCTTACTGTTACATTATGTAGAGTGTTAACAGAATTATTGTAAGACAAATAAGGAGTTGTGTTTGTAGAACGATGATTGGGGTTACGCGAGTGTTATGTTTATCTATTAAATTTTATCACATGACTGACGTTTAGCCGACTGTGACAAGCAAATTTCTGGGAATTGTTAAACTAATTTAAGCTACGTATTGTACTGTATTTGTTCAAACCATTTTATTTGAACTTAACGAGCTTTCCTTTCTGTCGTACCTGTTAATCCGGAATAAAAGCAGAAAATGGCCTATGTATTAATAATATTTCTATTCCCGAAATTAATTTCTTTACAACATATAAGAGTTGCGATAGTCAAACTCTAATAACAGAAGAATAAAATGTAATCTAATTATTAAATTATAAATTATATGTGTGTGCAAAAATGAATTTTCACATAACTTCTTACTCTTTCATAATTATTACCAAAAAAACACGAACTCAAGGAAAACGTTAAGAATTTCTTTATTTTTTTAACTTAATTAAACAATCACATCTATCTTATAACAAAATCATATAATGTACACATTAATTTTAATCACCTTCTTTAGTAATTAAGTTATTGCCTTAACACAGGGAGTATTGTTAATTAATTGACGTTAATTAACCTTTAGCTTATAATAATGACTCACAGCACTACAACCATTTTTTTATTCTATATTTATTATAATGAAAAATATGTCTGCTCAAAGTGTACAATGCATTCTTTGATGTTTTACAGATAAACGTGAATATGTGTCTTCTTACTACTTAGTAGGTCTTTAAATACTTTTATGAATTCTGCGAAATAATTTCATAAGAACGGATACATTATTTTAAAATGTTAGCAGACTAAAATGACATCATTTATATTATTATATTATCTCTGTATTGTACTAAGTCTATATAGTATAACAAGATAGACGAAGTACGTGGACTCAAAAAACGCTGATATTTTTCTGAGACTAGCGGTTTTTAAAGAGAGTTGAGCGAGCAGCTGCCGAATGATCCCGCGGGTCCCACCAATCAACCAAAGAACCCGCCTTACGTTCTGAAGGTCGCTGGTTCAATCCCCACGAATGAGAGCGAGATATTCCAGACTTGGCATTCTCCACCAATGGCCAGACGTTGACTCGTGTAGTAAAGCGTCTTGTTGGTGAAATGCCTTGCTGTAAAGAGTAAGAAAAAATATTAAGGGTTTCGGAAGTAACTGATTTAATTAAACTTGTAGACGTTTTCTTGTTTAACTCTAGAGTTTGTAGATCTAGCGAAGTAGACGCATGCGTTACAAGATACTGTATGGTCGAATAAGCGAGTGTGGTTCGGTGGTAATGACGTCTGCTTTTCAATCAGACGGCCCCTGGTTCGATACCCTACACCTACACCAATGACTTGTTTTTCAAGTTATGTGTGGATTTGCACTCGCTTTACGGTAAAGGAAAACATCGTGAGGACACCGGCATGTTTGAGGACCACAATATCTGAAGACGTGTGTCATCCGCCAACCCGCACTTGGCCAGCGTGGTAGATTTAGGCCTACATCTCTCTCCTCGTGAGAAAAGGCCCCGAGTCCCAGCAGTGGGAACGTATAGTGGGCTGCTTATGCTGTAGATCTGTAGTCTGTATCTCAAAAGAACTGAACCATATTTCCCTTTTTCTATTTACGTGAACGTTTACAAACAATACCGAGTATCATTTTTCTCTATCTAAACATTTATTCAACGACATAAACGTACAAAAAGGAAACACAACGATATCAATTTTTCACCGCATTATTTGTACCACACGAATGAAATATCTGGATAGAGGAAAAATAAATTGGGTTATGGGAAACCGAGTTTGGATAAATCACATCGAAAATACTGTCACGACATTCAAGCAAAAAATGTGAGAATGAGAAGCTGAGGAGAGACGTTTAGAGAGACAGTAGCTAAGGTCATGGATTGTGTGGACTAGTCAAGTATACTACTAATAATTAATCTTGCACATTATTGTTAAATATATTAAAACTGGAAGAGGACTCTGGTCTCGTAACACGGTCTGATAACTAGTACGAGACCAGAGGCTTCAATATGCACCATGTATAACACGCACCAATAAATCATTTTGTATTTTTTGTATATAATTCGAGTCTATGAAGAGATTATTAAAAGTTTGCTTCCTCTTACACACACTCATATGGTTATACAAGTAAGGACATGGACTTTTAAATCTTTTCTTTATTTACTCGGATATTATACTTTGTAAATTTAGAAAGTTAAAAGATAGAAAAGAGAACAAACTAGTAAGTTTACGTTATATTTTTTTTTCAAATAGGTAATATGAATTAGTGATATTTTAAACGACTTTAAAATAGAAAGAGTTTCTCAATTCGACAGTATGTTTCTTGTGTTTTTACCTCAAAAGTTCATTATTTATTAACCGATTTCATAAATAATAGTTTTATTCATAAAGCTCGTAATTGCAAATAGTCATGTAGAGGTTTTATCAAAATTGCTAGAATGTGTTTAGAATTAAACTAGGTATTCCATTTTTATTAAATAATGAAATCTTTACAGCAAAAGGTCTGGGTCATTCCTAAATCGATAATGTATAACTTTACTTCTACTATAGTCGAATGTTAGTAAGATAAGCAAGTTTTATAAGTATAAGAACATATGGAAAGGAAAGTTCCAAGAAAATGTCTATCGGAGAAATATCTTTACTGTTAGTTCAACAACTGTTTTACCCAATAACGGAACGATTTCATTATCCCAAGCGTCCCGGATGGTGAGCATGACCAGCTTCCATGAATGAAAGTTTGTGGACGAAAATAAAACTACGAGTATTTGTGCATTCCTTCCCAGTTTGTTAGGAAGGCTTCGGCTTTATTGACCGAACTTTGGTGACGGTGTTTGACTTCAATAGGCCCGAACGTATGTTTAGCTAATGATGTCATTCTCTTTTCTTGTAACTGTTAATGGTATATTTGCTTATTGGTTTTGTTCGTGATTTATGATTTCATGTAGACAAGTGAAATAATTATAACGTTACGTCTTTGTGAAGCGATTGCGTGATTTTAGTGCTTTAGTTTAGTAACTAAATCGCTAGTTAAAACACCTTCAGCTAGTTGTCTAGCTTCCTTCTTCAAGTTGAATTTTTTTATCTAGTTTATGGAATATCTGTAAAGCGATTTCGTGATTTTAGTACTTCAATTCATATGTAACTTCATCGTTAGTTAAAAAACCCTCAGCTAGCTGTCTAGTTTCCTCCTTCAAGTTGAAAAATTGTTATCTAGTTTATGAAATCTTTGTAAAGCGATTGCGTGATTTTAGTGCTTTAGTTCATAAGTAGCTTCATTGCTAGTCAAAACACCCTCACCTAGGTATCTAGCGTCTTCTTAAAGTTGAAAAATCCATCGCCAAGCATCTAGCGGTATATTCCGGCAGCCTTCTTGAGAGCCAGTAATACCAAACTAAGCAAGTTCTACCTTTAATGAAAAATTTTCTACCTAGTGCAGCTATATTCCTTGCTAGTCAAATGTCTAGCTGTATTGTGAAAAAATGTAAACTCGTGTCAGTTGAAATGCTGGTGAGATTGTGTTTTTTTTTCTAGAAATCTAAGACGATAATCATTAACTGCTGATTTTTAGACTACAACTTTTTCTAGTTATGAATACATTTAAAACCACTTTACGTTTCCGAACATCACAACTTCAATAAAGCACATTATACGAGAGTAAAGTCAAAATATCAGCCTGTATATAAATATTGACAATAATTTTGAAACTTTATCTATTTTATAATTAAAATTTGTTATGATTCATGCTATAGCTCTCAAGAGAAGATGAGCATAAACCGTTCTTGTTTATGAAACAAACCCGCTACAGAGGCGTTAACTGATTCGAGGATTTCAAAATATGAACGGAAATATGCGATCTGAGAATAGCGTAAACTAAATATTGTACCGGCAAGTGCCAACAAAACTGTGGCTATTGGCTTCAGGGAGAGTCAGAAAAATAAGCACAATAATAATTATTTAAAAACAATATCAAATTTGTATTCATATCGTATTCATATATATATTATGGTTGCTAACACAACTGATATACTACATTTACTACATAAATTATTTATACCGATACATTTTTTAACACCCAAAACCGACAGCCAACAAATGTAGTTTATCACAAATATGATGACCATGCTGGGAATCGAACCCGGGACCTTCTAGTTGGCAGTCCAGCATGCTCCATTACGCCAACGAGGTCGTCAAAATGAATAATAAACAAACCTTTGTTGCTGTCGGTACAAGGCAAGAGTACCGTTGTATTACGTATACGATATACATACGTACGGTATCTATACCAATATTATAAAGAGGAAAAGTTTGACTGTTTGTTTGACGCGAATAGGCTCCGAAACTACTGGAACGATTTGAAAAAATTCTTTCACCGTTGGGCTGCTACATTATCCCCAAGTAACATAGACTTTATTTTGTTTCTCTTTACTACTTGGATTATTTTATAGCCAGTGCGAAGGCGGGACTGGCTGCTAGTATATTATATAGGTAATTATTATGTGACCATCGATATCAGCTATACCGACCAATACCACTCTTTGTCAATGCACGTGCTCAACTTCCTATTGAGCGTACAGTTACGAAATGACCTCTAAAAGCTGTTCATTCATACTGTTGACCGAATATTTCGTGTTGAAGAATGCATTCGACTGTGAAATAGAGTCGTTGAGCTGCCGAACTAGTAGTTATTTGCTTATGAATAGCAGTATTAGTTGGTATTTTATGAGGTTTTAATATCGCTGTGGAATCTTTAAGCCATTTAAATACTCGTATAATAGATATGATTCTAAGAAGTAATTTAAAAATAATTTTATTTATATGCTCAGTACGAAAATAAAATGGTGTTAAAAGTCATAATGATAACTATTTGGATTATTTAAAACCGCTAATATTAGTTGCCGTTCTTCTCCAAAACCGCTTTTACCAAATTTTATATGCGAGTAGGTATGAGAATTAGCTACTATATATTTTTCACATCCCTAAGTGAGGCAAAACAACGTTTGCCGGGTCAGTTAGTATATTATAATAATTAAGTACGAAAATGAAAAGGTATTAAGAATATAAAAAAAAAAACAAATAAAAGTCACGATAATACATATCTGAATTAATTAATAGCGGCTTATGAATAATATTTTTTTTTCAAATTTCTTTTCAATTCAGACATTGACGAAATATAATAAATGAAATTTCATCGTTCCAAAAATGCGTCCGAAACAAACTTCTCTAAAAGAAATTGTTCCATACCTTCAAGTCATCTGTCCAAACAAAACAAGGTGCCATTAGTGAGTTGCTTTGAATCAATGGTACTTAAAAAAAGCAATAAGTTAATTCCGCTGACTCACCGCTACCCTTGGATTGTTCAAAACGTCAGGGTGTCTGTCTTAAATCCTTGGGCGAGTAGAAGAGCGAATGGATTTGATATTTTGTGTACTTGCTAACAATTTAAAGTTTAGTAATACTTCTGACGGTTAACCTCACTTCATGTGATGTGTGGCAGCTTGGTGCTAAATTCTGAGAATACTACGCTTGCTCGATCAATGAAATAGTACCAAAAAAAAGAAATTCACACAAACATAAATAACAACAACAACAACTATACAACTTTATGAATTTCTTGTAGGTATTTTATTAAAAACACATCTAATTTAAACTTAAAAATACCAGTCCAGTCAGCGAAAACATCCTGTACTTAACTTATCGTTGCTGTAGGCCTTATATGGGTAAACATAAACCAAATTATTCAATACCTAAAAGTTTCGCTTCGGCAGCAACAAAAATAAACTTATTTCCCTCTGTTATAACAATCTCTTCATTAAAACTTCCTAAACAAACAACTAACTTCAAACAGTACAAAACTTCAGTAATTTACTTAAATAAGATTTATGTATTTTACTACAGGTCAAAGTCGAAATAATGAAATTTGAATGTAATTTTGTAAAGAACCAAGATTATTTTTGCCTTGTAAAAATCTTATGAAGAACTGACTGAGATGAATGGCTTAGATAATTGAAGTACACGTTCAAAAATCTGAAGTTAATATTACCTAATCTGTTGGAGAAAAATAACTTGTTTGATTTACTTGTGAACAATTAAAAATAGGAAAGCCAACTTCAATATAAGATATACTGAACCGAATTTAATAAAAACAAACAAATGGAGCCATTCGGGAACTACATCTTTTCCAATATAACAAAAAAAAGCAGATATATCACAAATTTATCTTAGCTTAGCGTCGATAATTATCAAAGATAAGGTAAATATATGATAATTGCTAATTCATAACTTTTATATTTATGATTAACTCTAGTTATGAGACTACGTGAAGAACCCATCTGGAGTGAACTGTTAAGTTATATCTACATATCTGTTCCTATTTGTTTTAACTGCATAGTTGTTTGTTGTTATAATTGTTAAATACAGTTACTATTCTAGGCATTTTACCAGCATTGTGCATCAAGGTGGAGCATGCCTAGTCTGCAATATCTAGCTCTGAATGAAACAGATTTTTTCTTACATACTTACGTAATACTTTTGCTAGCTAGTAAAGCTTCCCTCGCTGCGCTCGATATATTAAGTGAAAATTTTTCGTCGTTTTATTAAGAGCCGTAAAGGTTTTATTGCAACCAGATAATCGTGGATTAATAGGAACAGTTATGTCAAGTAGGTGTTTTCTAATTTATAAAAATCTAAAACTTTATTGTCCTACAGTTATACGACGAAACTATGTTGAGAAATATCGGAAATTGGATGAAATGCAAGAGAATGTCGTGATCTGTTTCCAGACAAGCCTTTTATGACTTGTGAATTGTGAACTATTCATATAGTTTTCGATTGATTTATTTTCATGGTGTTGTGTGGATAATCAACATTTTAGTGAAATTCAGCTAATATGTTAATGTTATCTATACCAATATTATATAGAGGAAAAGTTTGATTTTTTGTTTGTTTGACGCAAATAGGCTCTACTAGACTAACCTAGACTGATTTGAAAAATTCTCTCACCGTTGAGAAGCTACATTATCCCTGAGTAACATAAGCTATATTTTGTTTCTCTTTGCAACTTAGATTATTTTATAGCCCGAGCGAAGCCGGGACAATCTGCTTGTAATGGAATAAAGGGATGGTTCTCTAGAGAAAAAATTGACTCAATGTAGAAATTCAGTTTCAACGCAAAGGTTCACAAAGAATGAAATAACTTAAAAGAAAACACTTTTTAAAAACACTAGCTTGAGAAACAAGAGCCAAACAATGCCACAAAAATAAATTACGACCGCTTCAATTTTATATGGTACCTATTAAATTCAGTTTACACAAAAGCAATGCAAGTCGGCAAACTTAAAGGCCCGCTAATGATGTCGTGTGTTCCACAACCTATTGTTGGTTTCAATAAACTGCGCTCGGGTTGCAGATTAGCATACACTTACTACGCAAATACGACCACAGATTATGTACCAGTAAGTATTGTGTGTGTCATAGATTATGTAACAGTTGGTTTGTAAACCGAGGTGCTAAAAGAAAACCGAGCAATTTTATGGCCGTCACTGATTTAAGCGCGGGTGTGAATGCGGTTTTATTGTTTCATTAATGCCGTTTGGCTGATGTAATTTTATTAGTAGATGTTAATCTATATATGCCATATAAGGTACTATATGAAGCTAGATGTGTTAAATAAACATCGCAGAAATAACACTTTAGTGCTTTATATATATATCTCAACGTGTAGCAGAAGTGCTTATCCTTATTATTCTTATTCTATGATGGGGGCGATCAGACCTGCACTCACAACCCGCAGGAGGCGTATTGTGCATTTCCCCCTACCAGCCTACCCAAGCCATCCAAGCTCCTTAAAGTAACGGAGCACGGTCTTGGGTTAACGGAGTACGGTCTTGGTTTAGCAGAAGTGCTATAATTGACATAAATTTAATTCTGTATACATATTGAATGTACGATGAACGTCAGTTATGAAATTATATATTTTTTGTACAAGAATATTTTGACTTTATTCAATTTTTTCAAATTGGGGCAGTAAAAAGTTAACGATCTAATGATGAAGTTATATCACCATAACACCAAACCTTCTATATGATATATCACTAACCGTCATGCCTTTTCAAATAAATTTGCCCCAAGCTCATTTCAAAACCGTTTAACCAGCCGACTCAAAAATCCACACAATAAAATACCATTTTAATGGAGATCGAGCTATAAACTGTCCTTAATAACTGAAATATTTTACTAATAAATAGTTCAACAAAAAATGGTCAACAAAAAGTGCTACGTTTGAATTTTACGATGGAGATTCGTTTTTATAAAATGCTCGCCTTTGACCGCGATGCGATCTAGAGTTTGTGTCAGAAAAAGGATAACCGCTCTCGCTAGCACCGGCCGGTGTCCCACTTTTTATTCGTCCTGTATTTTTTAGAGTACCATGGATTTAGAATAAGATACTGCTTTGAATTTTCTAGTTGTTCTTTACGAATAAAGTGTTGAAGCACATATATTCCTTTTATGTAAATACTTGTATCTAAAATACATATTACTGATATACTAATGTGCATGTTTATGAGGAATATTTTGATAAATATTATATAAGAAAACAATCACGTGCGGCAATCGAAACTGCTTCTTCTACAGAACGAGCGCTCTGTCCACTTAGTAGTGCACAATTGTCTACAATTTAAAAAAATAACAATTGCTTTCTGTTAAATCTATGGACATTTCATACTTAACGTCGTAACGAAAAAAACCGTTGAGATAAATAAAGCATACCAGTGATCTCTACAGTTTAAGCTATCTGTAGAGATCAGTATAAAGGCTATTTTTAATCTGGATGTAATGTATATAGCGTTGCGCAACCAGTAATTTTACTACTATCTTTGACATATATTTTTTAAATCTTTGTAAAATAGTTTTGAAGTAAAAAAATACAGTAATGATTTTTTCTTTACATTCCAAATATTTTTTTTTGTTTTTTTACTGTGCCAAAATAAAGAATTTTTTTATCTGTATTTGTATGATACGGAACCCTTTGTCACACCCTAATAGATTCCCAAACTTCGAATCTCCTTATATTCACAGTGGGTGCTGGTTGTCCCATTTTACTTTTATTAATTCCGCTTTGACAGATGAAGATGACCAAAATGGGTGCGTCATATCACTTGAGACCGTAGAAAATTCGATTTAAGGAAAAAAAGTCGAAAACAATTTGGGATTACTGTCAGAATATGTGGTTTGTCATTAATATTTGAACAGTTAAAAGAAATACCTCTCGAACCTTTTTAGGATATTCTTTGAGATTTGGTTTGCGTATAGTTTGGGTGGGTTAGAAGCCTTATGACGTTATCTCGATATTTTTCTAGGTTATCAATAAAACTAGATCGCTGAAAGGCTAGACTGAATAGAAGTAACACGCAGCCTGTTACAACTAGGCTTCGAATTTATCTGTATTCTTAAACAGGTAATTTTCCAAGAAAATCTGCTGAAATCAATTTTAAAATGTGTTTCATTTACCATTTTTTGACGTGACAACGTCTTAAATTAGGTTGCGGCTGGGAGTCACTTATGAAAAAGTGTAACGCCCGGTAACGTTACGATGAGTCACCGAACGAGAGAGAGGCCCGCCGAATGCCTTGCGTCTCTCTCCCACTCAACTATGATCGGTCTGCCGCGCGCGCAGCACGCGGCAGACGTTGTCACGTAAAATCTTCGCCCGTAAAACCGACTTTACAGGCAACCATTTTTTATTTTATTTAATAGTATTTCATCACACATTTTTACATAGCTAAAGCACATAAATCACACATAATAAAAAAAAAAAAACTTTAAACATCATTCTATGGGAGCGGCAATCTTAAAAGCATAGTTACCTACATGTATTTTACAAATCAAATCAAACCCAAGAATGTGATGCCCATAATGAGAGTGTTGCGAAAAATATGTCATCCGTCATTTTAATCTTAATTCGACTCTTATCATACAGCTAAAACACTACCGGCAACTACACCTACCACCATCCAAACACATATACACTCACTCACATACACTCAGGCACGTGAAATTGATAACAACCCGTCGTTTTTGACGTGACAACGTCTTAAATTAGGTTGCGGCTGGGAGTCACTTATGAAAAAGTGTAACGCCCGGTAACGTTACGATGAGTCACCGAACGAGAGAGAGGCCCGCCGAATGCCTTGCGTCTCTCTCCCACTCAACTATGATCGGTCTGCCGCGCGCGCGGCACGCGGCAGACGTTGTCACGTAAAATCTTCGCCCGTAAAACCGACTTTACAGGCAACCATTTTTTTTTTTACACATTCACGGCTGGTTAGCCCCATACTGAACCATTTCTAGCTCGTATTATGGTCGTTGCGTCGTGATTAATCAAAGCTTACAAAATAAAGATAAAAATGTATGTATAGTGCTTAAACATAAAGCAAATATTACGTCTTGATAGGTACATTGGAGAAGTCCTTAGTCGCAGACAAATCTTATCAAAATACCTTAGCTCATGCGTTGCCTTATGCGAAACACATTACAACAGTTTTTCTCATGACAATTGTGTCATGAACTCGCTTATTGTTTGGAAAGTATCTACTAGGCTATCATGACTCGGTTTGACCTCAGATTGCAGTCGGAGGTCGCGCCCGTTTATCTGATCCGAGCCAGATCTTGTCTGCGTGTGTCTGGTATGATTTTGATTTGGATTATGCACCGTATATTTGCTTTGGTTAACTGCTTGTAGCTTAAAAGTTACTTACAATCCGTTTCAAATATGAGTACTACGAGTATGTTATGTCAGAACAAAAGGCATAAAAATAAGATAGTTGTATGGCTCCCCTCTTAAAAATGTATATGTTATTTAAATTAAAATATATATTTTAAAAATTGATATAAAACTGTTCGGTGAATATTTCAAGTGTCTACCACTAGACGTTAAAATGACTGAGGAAAAAAAATGTAAGAAAATTGTGTTTGTTGTATGGGAGCAGCCTATAAATATGCATTTTTTGTATTAGTTTGTTATAGCGGCATCAAAAAAAAATATGAAACCTAATGACTCAGGTGTTTAATTGCGGAAATCCATTGTATCAAGCAGAAGTACACTAAATATTTATTTTTTTCTTCTAATTATACAACTTTCAAATTGACAACTTCTTCTTTTTCTCTCTCTCTCTCTCTCTCTCAATCATGAGATACAGCTTGATCATGCAGTTTTAGTAATAGGGATCCTTAAGGAAAGAAACCTAGAACGTAATGGAAACCTAAATAGATATTAAAATATTCTAAGTCAAAGAGACTTAACAGGCACACACAAATGATGTAAGATCACGTAAGATTTAATCTATCTATCTATCGATTCAGTCTTACTAAAGCTAAAAAATGTATTTTCATGTATATATTTAAGCCATTGATTTGCACCTGGTATATGAGTAAGTATTAAAAAAAACTCAAAACATGAGGCAGATATTTTTGCTTATTAAGGTGATTAATAAAAAGTTTTAAGAAAACATTAATCTTGACCAATAAATAGAATTTAAAATCTCGACATCTAAAAAACCAACAACAATATCCGTAGCAGATGTTGTCTAAGAAAAGATTTTAAGTCCCAAAAAAACTTAACTTTATAAATAAACAAGGTGTTAATACTTCAGATAAACATCGATAAACTCTCCCCTTTTTATAAAATATTGATATTTAATAGTCATCTTGTAGTGTAAGGTAGCAACCCTAAACTTTTGGGATACCAGGTCACACCAAAGGTGACGCTTTTGAAAATATTTTAGTAACGAATCTATCGTTTATTCAATTTAAAATAAGGTTCACATTTCGATGAACTATTTCAGCTCAAAAGCACAGGTGTATTAGAGTCGTATAGTTTTTATCTTCCCTATCACATCTCAAAAATATCAAACTTTTACTTTTATGGTGTCTTAAAATGCAAGTTGTGTCATCTAACGGGCACCTAATAAACACCACAGAACTGTAGACTTCTATGAAAATGTTAATGTCGAAGGAAGTTGTCCGTTAAAATGAAAACTTCAATAGTAGTTTTGATTTATGTTTTGATTTAAATTAGAATATTTAACATGTGACAGTTAGTGTTACAACAGGTGTTGACATTGTTTTTTTTTTAGATGATACCAGTAGCAAAACCCTGAATTTAGACTTTTGGCATTAAAAATCGTAAACGGATACTTAAATTATGTCAAAAGATCAATAATAAACATAACCTATATAATACACCAGTTTCGGCACTAAAAATAAACGCAAAAAATTAAACGAATAGAAAAATTAATTTAAAAATTCGAATTATATTGTTCCAATGTTATTTTTGGTCCTGTATTCAGTAATTTACTCGAGGTGGAAAAAAATGTTATGGTTTTAAACATTTCACCTTGTGCTCTTTTGATTTGCACACTATCACTCAGGATTGTACTTTTAGAATCTTTCGCTAGTTCGGCCATCAAAATTGAGCATGCGGTAAAAATTTACTTTGTACTTTAGTTTAAGTAACAAATAACTTGATGATTGTCCGACTAAGAAGATAATAAATAACTATTCGTTTGATCTTGTGTAGGTAGTTCTTTTTTCTTTTTTATGTTTAATAGGCTTGCGCTTGACCACAACTCACCTGATGTTAAGTGATATTGCAGTCTAAGATAAAACGCGCTTGCCTAGTAAAAACCGGTTCCTTCACTCTCGCCTTGAAGACAGTAAGGTTGTAATTCAGTTAAAAATATTTCTTAACTTATTTTCAATTACTTTTGGATATTCCGGAAATAAGTGAGTCTCGAAGATTACCGAAGGCTAGATCGTCACATGTTTTTTTTCTACTCGCCGTTAACAAATTATTACAGCAATTTTAAAACCATTTATAACGCTACAACAAATATATTTTATAGCACGGTACAGTTTTAAAGCCCAAGTCGTTATACTTGACGAGCACTTCCTTTGGTTTCGGCGTTGTAAATCAATAAACTGTTTGATAACTTCGTGTTATTTTAGAAATTCAGTTGATTTGTGTTGATATTTACGAGTACGATGGTGATCGAGAGATATGAAACATTGATTTTAGACATTTCTGGGCCGTGACATAGATTAGAGAATAGAACTAATAACTCATAACGTTTCACTATCTTTTTATTATTACTTTTATCTTATTTGTATTCTTATTCTAATTAATAAATAGTAGAATTATTATGCATCTTTCGTTTGCCAATAAATATTTTTTCTTGATAGTTCAGTATTGTAAAAAAATATACGTCCACTTTTTTCCATGACCATGACACAATATTGACTTATGCGATGTAACACTTAAACAAATATATTTATATACCTGATACCTGTGTGTACATTGAGTGAAACTGAATACATTCGAGTATCTTATATGGTAAACTATATTTATAAGATAAATTCTACCATAAATATGAACTTAATAATGTATATATTACAAATATGAGCGTTTGTGTGTGTGCGTGTGTGTGTTTGTGTTTGAGTGTGTGTGTGTGTGTGTTAAACAGAGGAACCAATTTGGAAATTGTATATGCAGTGTGGGTCGTATTAACACATAGGTTTCATTTTGGCCCGAATTAACGCGGGTTAAAAAACAGCGGGGCGTAGCTAGTAATAAAATAATAATACACAACTTGAACACATTTATATATTATATATATACACATTTATATTTACACACATTTATATAAATAATTTCCCAGATTACCGATTACTGGTTTTGGGAATACAGATTGTCCAAGCGACAAAATGAGCTCAGCCTCAGTTTAAAATACCGTTACAGTAACCAGACGATAAACAAAGGTCAGCAGAAGAATAGGTGCTTATAAACTTACAAGTGGCAAGTACGATGCTATCACTCTTATCTCAAAAATTATATCTTCCGAGATATCTTAATTTGAACAGATTTGGAGAGTGATCAATCAAGCGTAACTTGAAGTTACGTCATGTTCTGAGAAAGTTATTTTAGTGTAAACTAAGTACAAGTCAATTTATGGTCCGCTTGACTGATGGTGACACCGACGCGACAAAAATTAACATTTTTCGGTTCATCTAAATGATACATCGGTTGATAATTTTAGTTTTTCTTATACAAATTTGATTCATGAGTTCATAGAATCAAAAATTGGTATAGTCATTAAAAACACAAAATGACCGATTAAATATATTATTGTTTGCAAAGGTGTCTTTGCAAATTATACGGACACCCAAGTCAAATCAATATTAGCAATCAAAGAAATCGTCACGGTTGATTGCAGAGTCTACAACCTATTGATCCGTGCAACAAGAACTGCAATTTGGCAAACTGCATAGAACGGTTCTAAAACTATTATTAATTTTTAACGCTTCTTTGCAGCTGATCGGTACCTCCAGACTTGAGAAAATAATAGATGAAGATTCTCGGAATGAAGCAATTAAGTTTATGTTTTTACGCGCCTCACAAATGAAGGGTTGGGAAGGTTACAGCAAAAGGTTTAAAAAATCATGGTTCCAAGCGAGCGGCCACCACGATGCAATGGGTGGACTTTACTTGTCAATCATCGTACGACCACAGTACACAAATACAATTTGTAGTAGGAAAACCTATAGAAATAGCTGTATTTTTTACGAAAGATTTACGCTTGAGTCTAGTGAATGTTGCAGTCTATGAGGTCTGAGTCAGATGGAACTGGGTTTCTATCAAGGAGTTCCACAGTTTAGATGTTCGTACCATAAATGTGGAAGCGAAACGCTTAGTGATGGTATTTATATGTAAGTTATATTCTTTGCGGAAAAAATGCATGATTTCTATGAAACTTGGTATGGAGATAGTTAAGGTACTGGATTATATATAGGCTACGTTATATGCCAGTTACTTATACTTACTTACACCGCGGGTCGCAGCCATTGTGAAAAGCGCAAAAGTATAAATACACAAACACCATCGCACTCTTTGAGTAATTGACTAGTATTTTTTTACAATGTGCGGTTAGACATTTGACAGAGCGCGTAACCACACGAATTAACTACGCTCTGGGCTTAGGTGAAGCATGCCTAGTATGGAAAAGCTGGCTCTCAAGGAGACTATTGGAACACACCATTAAGTACTTGACTTTTCAAATTGATACTTTTATTTAAACTCAACAAAACGGTTTATCGCCACGCTATGGTTTCATCACGCTTTCCTTCTAACAAATAAGAAGCTATCCTACTGCTGATGGACTTTGAACTGCGCTCAACACCGCTCTAGGCAATCTCCATAAACTGTTCTGTCCAGTTGCAAGTTTTTATCACGTTAGTTTTTGTTTTTACTAAGCCCTTGGCTAACCTGTAATTTAATAAACAATCTCTTGTGTAGGAAGAATCTAGTTCATCGTGATTGCTCTATTATTTATCGGAAGGTTTTTCATCGGGTGATTACATTGTAGGCAAGTATGTAGTGAATGTGCTTTAATTTGATAAAGTTTTTTTTATGAATGATAGACTTGCCCTTGACCACAACTCACCCAAGCACGCTTGCCTAGAAGAAACCGATTCACTGACGCCTTAGTCAGTAAGGATATTATTATGATTCTGGAGAAGTCGGTTTTGCAATTTCAAATTGCTTAACTTTTAAGAATATAAAAACAACCTTGCACACGGACACATCCAGAAAAAAAATGAGTCATCTTATATATAAAATTTCCATGTCACAATGTTACCGTACGTAGGTACTCCTCTGGAACGGCTTTGACCGATTTTTACCAAATTTTATATGCGTATTCAGTAGGCCTGAGAATCGGCTACTATCTATTTTTGTGTTCAGTGAGGCAAAACAACGTTGGCCGGGACAGCTAGTATAATTTTAATAATTTTATTATTAATTAAAACTATTTAATAACGAACCAAAACATAAAACTAAGATTTCTCGTAACAAAAAATAAATAAAAATTATACGCATCAAACTTACTTAAAATAACAAATAAATATTAACATCGTATTTAGTCCGATTAAATTAGTAAAAATAACGAGCCTTGACAAAAAAATACTGTACTGAATATTCACACAAACCTAGACCTTCGTATATGAAGCTCTTCTATTTTCAACCCTTACAAGCACTGGGTCATGGCCTGATATATTGATAGTAGTCAGAAGCATGAACAATCGAGTGGCTGCCGTGAGAACAATAACGTTTGTCAACCTCGAGACAAGAGACTTCTTTAAATCAATGCTAATAAGGTTCATAATCCAAAATCAGTAAAAGGTTCAAGTAAACCACTTCAAGGCAATGTGTTTCGTTATACTAAAAGGAGCATCGATGTCTTGTCACGACGAACTATACATACATGTATATTATTTATAGGTATAAATACATATGAATTAGGAGAATACATAGAGTTACAGTAAAACTAGTCTAGGAAGTTTTGTAAAAATACTTTCTTTTTGTGGAAGAATTTTCTAGGGCTCTTTATAACTGTCTAGACAGAGTGTACCAGCTTGGCTGGTGTAAACAAGCTTAAAATAGAATCAAGGTTAGGTTTGACTTAAAATATTTATGTTACGTTTTTTTTATCACCTAAGAATATTATAAAAAACGTTACACCAAATACGAATACAAAAAAACACTTATTGTCGTTAAGAAATAGAAATTAAACTAAAAAATTCATAATCGCTATCCAGCGCGGCAATGCTGCTGGTATTTTGGGCACCTTTGCCTCCATCTGGATTATGGTTTAGTTATTGTGTGTCAGTTAAAAGGCATTATGCTATTTTATGCCTTTGATTCAATAAGTATCAATAACTACTAGTTTTCTCATATTCGTTTCTAATTTACACTGTGTTAACTGAAAACACAACCTTCGTAAGAAAGTTAGTGAACTGCAAGTTGTATACTCTTCTTGTTTGTTATGCTTATGTGACAATGACATAACATAACTATTTCATTTACCTATAAATACTAAAAACAAATGACTAACGCAGTTTTTAAGCCGAAATTCACTGTTCATACAATTAGTTTTTCGAAGTACGCTCACAAACCGTGCGTTGTTCTTATGTAGCCACATCCTGTATGACCTTCTTATCGGTCCGTTTATCTTTAAACTTTTGGCGTCTGGCCGTTGAGTTTATATAACGTTATAAAGCATCCTACTATTAGAATGATGGCACAATTTTGTTTATTATATAATTTTATTTGTACGTTTGTTAATCTTTCAGACACAAACAGTCAAACTAATTTTAGTAAAATTTGTTGTCCTTTACCTAAGTTTGGATTCTATTTATTAATGCAGATTAGCAAGTCTTGTGTATGGAATAGCTATTCATTTTATGCGAACTTCCAAAAATGGGTAAAAAATTATTCAATATGTTATTTTTAAACAATGACCGCTCAGTCGGGCAAGCGGTCGCTTCATGTCCCGCAGGGCGTGGGTTCATTCCTTGGCAATCAATTTCGCTCTAGAGTATAAAAAAAACATTGTGAATAAACCATAGAAAGATAGATAAACCATATAAAGAATTTTCTAGTGCTGGCGTGGCTAGCTACAATGCTTAAGTTAAGAAATCTATCGCCAAACACCTACTGATGTATTTCGGCACCCTCTTCAAGGACCAGTAACTCGAGACAAGGCATGCTCCGGTCTATTTCCTAGCTGTATATTGTAAAAAAATATCTTAATAATACGTACCACATTACTTACATATAGCCCTGTATGCCATATGTCCACGGATTGCGTGGGTCGCTGGGTGATCCACGATATACGAGTAATGTAACTAGAAATACTTGTATGTCCTACGCATAATGCTAAGCTATGAATGATGGAACACGATAAGACGGTATTTGCATGTGTGTTAGTAACTCATCGTAACTAACGTAGAGAAATATATATCCTAAGGTTCATATCTCTAAAGATATAAATGCAATATTCTGGATAGTATTAGAATAGCACAGATAAATCATTGGTAAATAAAAAAATACATTTGATGATTGTCAAAGTACTTATTGACTTTATAATAAAAGACAGTTTTCTTTGAACAGGCAAACCACTTGTTATGTGCATTCCAATTTTACAAAATTCGTTAATAAAAAACATACACTTATATGGAATAACAGTTATTATTACGAATTAAAAAAAAAACATTGAATACAAACTGTTTTTAAAGCCGTAAGTGATTTAGCGTTAGCTGCTTGGAAAATAATACTCGCATGTATAAAATATAAAAATATAAGATAAACTAAATTATTTATTGACTTATAATAGCTTTCCTAGATTAAATACCTAAAAATCTGTACTAATTAAATTCTTACCTAATTTTTTAATTACTTCAGCAAGTCATTTAAACCGTAGGGCGCTTAACCACACTGTTAACCGATGCTCTGGCCTTAGGTGGAGCATTTTTAGTCTGGAACAACTAGGTACTAACTATTAGGTACAATGCAATAGATTTTAAACTTGAAGATGGTTGGATGCTATCTTGGCAAGCACTAAAATGCCTAACCACCATTCAAACATACCAAAATTCAATGTTACAACTAAAAGTACGAAATAAAATTTGACAAAAGCGAGTCAGTCTCAGGCTTGCACGAAAGGTTCCGTATCATTATCTATAAAAAAAACTTCATTTCCGTGATACATTTTAGACCACAATAAAGCTTAGCAAACGTGCTACGGTCAAACATGAGCTTATTCAACATTAAAACGGACAGTGACTTAGGTTTACTTTACTAATTGTAAGGTTTTTAATTATTGTCTACTTTTTTTAATATAATTAGGATTATGAAATAATAAATAAAAATAAACTTAACCAAGTTGAACATAGAGGAACACAACAGTTACTCATAGAGGGTGTCTCGGCTATCGCTTGAACTTCAACGTCAACGCGATTTGATACGACGCGTCACACAGACGGACAGTTTCCTTTGTTGTAACTGTTATTAAATTATCTAATAATAGTGCATTCGACCAAACATTCCTCGATGCTTATTATAGATACTTTTATTTTATCTGTAGCGAGGGCAGCGATGTTTAGGTTGGTGTTACGTTTCGAAGAAGCGGCAAACTTCCTTTTCAATGTCATTTTGTTATTACAAGTCACTTTTCATCTAAAATGTATATGTACTATAACAAGCTGACCCGGCAAACGTTGTTTTGCCTTAAACAATAGATAGTAGTCGATTTTCAGACCTACTGAATACTCATAATGTAAAATTTGATAAAAAAACGGTCAGGCCGTTTCGGAGGAGTACGATAACTAACAATGTAACATTGAAATTTTATATATAAGAAGATATATGTATATTTTTTTCTTTTTCTGAGAGCTAAGTGGCTAAAATATTGGTAACAAGAGTTTCAAGCCGCCTGAAAAAAATCCAACAAGGTTTAACGACTATTAAGCATAAACCTTTTTTTTACATATGACAGCTAGGCCTATGATCAGCAGCGCGCGTAAGTTAGTCTGGCCTAAGTTAGAGCATGATTAGTCTGGAAGACCTGGCTCCAAGGCTGCTACCAAAACACACCGCTAGATTCTTGGCGACAGATTTTCAACTTGTGGTTGCTAGCCAGGCAATCACAGAGAAAGGTGGTAGAAAATTTCTACCACCTTTTTGATAGAAATAGGTACTCTACCACCCTGCGAACATATATTTTAACGCTGCTTAGACAAACTGGATTGCTATCAAGATTATATTGCACACCAATCATTAATTGACTACCTCGTTGTTATTTGACGACCTCGTTGGCGTATTGGTTACCATGCCGGACTGCCAATCAGAAGGTTCCGGGTTCGATCTCGGCACGGCCAACATCTTTGTGCTGAACTAAATTTGTTGGCTGTCGTTCAGGGTGTTAAATATGTATATGTAGTAAATCAGTTGTGTTAGCAACCATTATACGAACTGGAAATGGTTCAGTATGGGTTAACCAGCCGTGTGTGAAATGTGTCCTAGTAAAAATAATAATAATAATAATATGTCAAAATACATAACTCATATTAAAATGATTCACAGATATGTGAATATCATCATATGCATGTATATTTTTGAAATAAAAAACTTCACTTACGTATGTTTCAATGAACGCAAAATGAAATATAAATCAATTTGTTATTTTGATGCAATTTATTTTGACACGAAAAAAGAACTCGATCAATAAAACGTTATGATTAAGACTAATTTTACATACAAAATGCTTTAATGCACCGATACAACCGAAGATAATATTTAAAGACAGATCAATATAACCTTTAAAGCGGACATTCATATGTCCGAATATTATTGATGGACGTTGCAAAAACGTACAATGCAAGACCTGCATTAAAAATTAAAAATACGCGGGACGGAATATCGAAATGCCGCTGGGTATGGCAATTAGGGTCATCTCTTGACATAAAACATTTTATTCTAAAACTTAAGTTGGTTTTAGAATTAGTAAGTCATGGAAGGCCTTACTTTATACACTTCTTCTTCCCTAAAGGGACTTACTCTATACTCGTTACAAAATAATCAAATACACCTTTTTTATGGTTTATTTTTTTGTATTTGTACATATAAAATTTTAATAATTACTAAATAGTCTAGAAATTAAGTTATAGATGCGCATGACTATAACTCACTTTAAGTCAAGGTACATTGCGGTCTAAGATGAAGCGTACTTGCCTAGAACCGGTCCGCTCACCTGCTTTTAATTTTAAATATTTTTTTTTATTCAAATGATCTATGACCATATTTTTATGTAATAAATAATAATGTCCACTGAAAAAAGAATAAATTAAAAAAAAAATATCCTAAACCAAAATCGTGGTGGTTAAGAAATTAAGCCATAAATCTGAATATTCCTTCACAAGTTGGCAACCCTAACACAAATAAGCAGTAAAGTGTGCCCAGGACGTATGGGAATATAAGCTAAAATTGTCGGTTCAGTTTTTAAATAAAGACTTTGAGTGGAATTTAATATTCGTATTTGAGACCGCGGGCCCAAGTGGGAGTGGTCGCGTTGTTCGAGCTTCACCGGAAAGATTTATATTACATGCACTTTCGTATGATCTGGATTTGTCGAGTTTTAAGGCTGCGATCTGTTGACTATGGCAGCGGTCAGAGTCGCAAGCGTAGGGCGGACGGGTAGCGGTTGTTTCCTGTAAGAAATGACAAAGTAAGAAGATTAGTTTGAGGAAATAGTTTTGTGAGATGCAAGAGTTTCTATGGCTGGATTAGTTTAGCTACTCGGAAAAATAATAGAATTAATATGAATTAACATAAACTTGTAGAAATTGCAACGATGCAATGGTTTGATAATAGTGGAGAATTTAGGAGAAATAATTTGAGAAATACTTTTTTTTAGTCTGCCAGTCTTTTAGCAATGTCGGTAACGCTCGTTATGGAACACAGCGTGGTGTTTCGAACGCAATCTTGTTTAAATTTTTTTTTTAATAGAAAAGGTAATCACAAGTAGCGCATCATTGTCATTCTTTTGTTGCAAAAGATTAGTAATTTAATTTTTTTTCTTGTTCAATAAATCCCGTGTTTAACAAAAAGAAAATCTTTTCACCAAAACCACACCCTGAAGAGCAAATGTTCCGGCATTGTACGCCCATACTCTTAACGACTATTCAATACACTGTTGAATGAACGATTGCTCTTTGCCATATAATTCGAGCGGACGATTTCGTCTGATAAGAAAAAAGTCGTGTGTAAAGCGATCCGGCTCAGTGCTTTCAAGAGATTGTAAGGTGGGTATTATGATCTAGGTCTTTTTGGAAGCTTTTGTGAGGTAGTTTAGTTTGAATTATACTAAATTTAATTATACTCGTATATCAAGTCCTTTGATTATGGTTATATCCAGATTAAAAACTTTTATCAGTCGCGATATTGTATATTATTTTCATACAAGGTTATTACAATTGTGTTGCTATTTAAAATTTAGAGCTTTTCATATTTTATCTTTACTAAAAATACAACCAATAGGTATACCAACCACAGTATTTTAGGCGATACATTTATTGAGCTTCATATTTGAAAATAATTTTCAATCGTATTTAGAAGTAATCTACTTATTCAAATAGACGTTTTGTAGATAATGCATACAACCACAAATGTTTGTGTTGGTATATTTAAACGCGATGAAACGATAATTTTTATTTCTCAGCCTATCTGAGCCAACCCTTTCCTTGTCGGATGTCACAATCTTACACTTGACGAGAACAAAAAAGGGATATCCCATTGTGTTATTCAAAATGAGGTTATCTAAAGAGTTTTTGGATGAACAATCACGCATTTTTATCATCTTTATTAAAAATGACATGATCGATTATATCTAGCTTCCTTTTGATTATTAAAGACCAGGTGAATTTTTTTTTTTAAATAAAAATGTTTATCGTTACGTGGTGGAGTTCCCAAGACGCTGGCAGCATTATCCCGTAGAATAGCCAAAGCCAGTTTTTATAAAAAATAGATGCCAAAGCTTAGGTCTTCAGAAGCGAAGACCAGATGATACAAATACAAATCATTTGTTGATAACACCAAAGTTACAAGTCAAATTAATGATGATTAACCCAATATAAAATATATTAAAGGATCAAGTCAACAATACTAAGTCATATGGATAAGTGTTTAAAAATACAAATGGAAATGCCATATGATTATTATAGCTGAAGTTAAAGTGGACCAAAGAAAAAAGTAAGAACCAAGAATAAATCCGTATTTCAGACAATACAAACAAAAGCCATGAACAGAAGTTCCCTTTGTTGCATCAGCAAATTACGCTCCAAGATTCCATAGAAACCAAAGGCAATTGTTTATAAAAGTCTAGCTTCTTAACTTCACCTCGCTAAGCAACAAAAGAGTCACGGCCATACAAAAGAGGATTTAAACAAGGTAGCTGTATCATCCCGGCTAAGAGCTTACTTAAGTTTTATGGAAAGTGTGTCGGCATGAGACGCTTAGCCATGACTTCCCTTTAAAGGGTTGCGCTTTTTGTTAAATCACGTTTAGAGATTCCCTTAAAGTCGATCGCACGCCGATGCTATATTACCGACGTGGGTAAATCCTTTTTTTACTTGCCTATTTGGCCGGTATCGTCGTGGGGGTTCGAAGAGGTTTTATGAAGGCTACGCTTTTTGTTTCTTTGTTCTTGGTTTAATTAGTGGGTTTATGCCATATTGTTTTAGCTTGACATCTACAATCATTTCAAGCCAATGATTTTTATGATGATTGGTTTCGATACGTGCTGTTTTATCAATATTTTACTGCATTACAAATGCATGGATGTAAAAACTAGTTGAAAACTTTATGAAATTACAAAACCTTATTTATTTTACTAACAACCTCAAAAACATATATCTTGAATATTTATATAACAATATTACCATCAATAAATTGTGAACAGTCATCAATAGTTACATTAACGAAGGTAAACTACCAAACGTTCTAAAATAGACATTCATAAAAACATTGAAAATATATTTCATCGAATTCCATCTCCCGGCAGACGCATTTATCATTTTTGCCATTAAAAGGAATAACAATACACCCCGAAGGAGTCAGTAGGGCCATCGTAACAGCAAATGATGCCGCAGATTATGAAATGAAACAGAGAAATAACTTGTTGAATGTGAACACAAAAATATTGTATGCACTCTAAATATCTTGACGCTAAAATGTTTACTACTGTACGAGTAAATTGCATGCGAAAAAAAAAATATTGATATTGAACATTAAAAAAAGATATATAAGCGTAATAATAATAAATACCAAATACTAAAATCCAATTATTTTAAAATTGAAATATATACTGTTGTAAATATGTACTTTAAATTCAAACATGAATAGTGATAAATACCCACTAATAGAATTATGCTTTATTCTGTTATTCGAAGTTGTCTTTCTGTTAGTGTATATTTTTCTTAAACAAAATGTACCTTGGGGCCTAAACCGACTGAATCCCACTTAATTAACCCCAACTAGGTACTTATTAAAGGAATAATGATCGCTTCTTTATTTTTATGATCTAAAATAAAATATATGAAGGAAATCTGTCGATTTAAATGCAAAGAGAATTCCCAGTGGTTAGAGTTGCGGTTAAGAAAATGATACCTTAATGACATGATAATGTTAGTTAGTAATGTAAAGGTTAATGCCGTTTATGCGGTGAGAAATGTATAAACCTGAAGGTTAAGTCCTTGATATACATTAACATTCTAAATGTTATTATTTTGATATAATACATTTTAATGTAACCTTACCTCTATAATTTGAAAAGGTTTTGTAAAAAAATTTGATATTGAAGGTAAAAAAATCATTAAAACTTTTTTGGACTGCTTTAGCAAAAATATTGTTATAGGAACTATGAAAATTCGTGAAAAAAAACTAACTTCTATAAACATATTGCCGCGCGTCGACAAATTTTTTGTATGAAGAACTGATTTTTTTTTCTCGCAAATGTTCTAAAGCCTAAGGAATAATTTTTTTACATAGATGCACTTAGGCAGTCCTTCAAATATTTTGTGTAATAAGTCTGTATAATTACAGTGTGTAAACTTGTGAATCATCGTAATAATCTACTAGTATATATACATAAGAAACCAGCACCGATTGTTAACATAGAGGATATCAAACACATTCGTGTATAGCCTTTTACTGCTCTTTAGTCAGTAGGTCAGTACGGCAGGTGGTATAAAACAGGTGTAGTTGAGGCCATTTTTTACTCATTATCCTTCAAAATATAGGGCAAAGTATCATCGGTTACCAAAGTTTGTTTAAAGCCCGTTACGCTATTGTGTAAATAACAAGAAACGATTTGCTTGCGGCATTTTTAATTTTGCTGACGTCATTTTGTAGTCCGAGTTTTTAATTTAGTTTTTATTTCACCCAAACGGTTTCGACTTTTTGTAGAATGCCCGTTAATTTTGTGTTCGTGGTGGAGGGTTGAATTTGGATGTTTAAATGTCGGCAAAGATGAAAGCTGTTATTATATTATCGTTGGCTGTTTCTTGTTTGTTTTTCTAATGGGGTTTTTAATAATAGTCTTTGGATTGTTGATTTGAATTTTGCGTAAATTGGATAGTTTGTTTGTGGCCAAACTCAAATGATACAAAAAAGTATTTATAAAACTTTAAACAATACACCATGACATGTTTAGCTCAAGTAATATCACTCTTTAGGGTTCTGGACCTAAGAGGTAACAACGGGACCCAATTACTAAGCCTCCGCTGTCTGTCTGTCTGTCTAACTCCAGGCTGTATCTCAGAAACCGTAATAGCTAGAAAGCTGAAACTTTCACAAGATATGTATTTCCCGTGCTATAGTCGCACGGGACAACAAATAGGTACTAAAAAAATAAAAAAAAAATATTCCCAAATTTATATTTACAAACGTGTTTTTTTCCGTATTACTCGTATTTAGCTTTTTAACAATAATGGCAAGTACTAGACACTTAAAATTTTCACAAAAAACATAAAAGTATATTGGCTATCAAATTAAATTATTATATTGAAATAAAATTAATATTTAACGTAGGGAACCGTTAATGCGTAATGTTAACCAATTATTCTATTTATTAGAAGCTCATTAATTGACATCAACACTAACATCAACGCTAACTCACAAGGGATAGTTACGTCACCCAACATTTCCACCGAAACCGAGCGAAACAATTCTAACTTTGCACTCTGACTCCGAGTCAATTGTAAAGGACTAGTCTAACTTCATTCACCTGACCGCGAACACGGAGGCAGACCGCAGACGCGCTTTTAATTAGCTCCCAAAACTCACTGTACCTCGTTTGTATGGAGACAGCCAGGACATTTTACACGGTGCTTCCTACAAAGTACCCATGTTATACCATGACATAAACTGTTTTGCATTCAAGTGCATGTCACTGTTATTGTCCGGCATTGTATGCGTATACCACGACATTTTTTGTAATCACGTTTTTCTAATTAGAAACTAAGACAGACTTATGACTGTAGCAATAAGGTTTGTAATAGTGTGCTAGTTACAGTTGGTGATTGCAAAGTTATGTTGGTCGGTATAGGCCTTTCGCATTGTGCATCGATATTTTGTATGCACATTTAAATGCGGTCATCTATGCTGGCTGTGCCCGCGCTTGGACATTTTAATACGAGACTGAAATCCCACGAATCGGACAATTTTCAATAGAAGCTAGAGGAGTCTCCACTCCAAACAATGAGTGGGTTTCCTGTTATTTATTACGGTTAATAAGATTCCATGGTGCTTGTTAGAAGTTGGGGTAAAATTTGAATTTCATATTCCATATGCACTGTAAGTATAGATGCATTGGTTTAAATACATTATGATACTGAGTAGAATATGGAATCAAATCTGTACAAATTAATACGGTTATTATCAATGTAATAGAAGGTTTTGGTTCATAAGCATAAGCAGGCTAATACTATACGTTCCCACTGCTGGATCTCAAGGCCTTCTCTCGGGTGAAGGAGAGAGATATAGGCCATAATCCACCATGCTGGCCAAGTGAGTTGGCGGATGACTCGAATTGGAGTCTATTGACTGGTATTTCGAGTTTTTTTTTGCATTGAAACTAAAACTTGAAATAACAATGCATGCTTACAATATGAGACTAGGCAAAATATGATATTAGGGAAAAACATAAGCAGTTCTATTTTTTTTTAAATGTTATAGGCATTTGACCACATATTGCTTGATGTTAAGTAGCGTTGTGGCCCACGTCTTAGCACTCTTACGTCGAAGGAACCTATACACTCGCGATTTCAAGATCTCAGGAAACAGATCCTCAGGTAGAGAATCTAGTAATTTCCAAATTAATTCAACAGCTGGGTTCCTTATCTTGCGTGAATCATTGCTCCGACCAACAAGGTGCTAAAATTTGCCAATCCACTGACCATTTTATCTCGTACAGTGAAGCGTGATTGACACGCAAGCTTAATCAACGAACCAGGTCTATTCAAACAGTCTTTTAGGGTTCTGTACTTATAGGGTAAAAACGGGACCCTGTTACTAAGCCTCCGCTGTCTGTCTGTCTGCCTCCAGACTGTATCTCAGAAACTGTGCTGCTAGAAAACGTTCACAATCTATGTTTTTCCCGTCGGATAATAACAAATGCTTATTAGACGAGTATAATGAACATTTTAAGGATCTCCATACAAAAAACGTGTTTGTCTATAGTTTTGAACTACATTTTTTTTCGGGATAAAAAGTAGCCTATGTGTTAATCCAAGATCTATCCCATCTTGACACCAAAATTCATCAAATTCGGTTCAACCGTTTGAGTGTGAAAAGTAACCAAAATGGACACAAACACAAACTTTTGCATTGATTATAATTATTAGTATGATAACTTTGAATAAAATGTCCAAGGTTTAATCTTAGAACCTTTAGCATTTCTCCTTATTAAGCCATTTTGTAAGCAAAACGAAACGCCTGATCATGCTCTTATCAATTTTGCGTACATGACAAAAATAACGAAACGCACTTCTAGGTATTTATGAAAAACGCACTACTCAAATTTTATCACGTAATAATAACACGGTTTACGCAATATTTTCACGCATTTTGATTACTATTTGAATTATTATAAGAAGATGATTTATTTGACTTTGAGCTAAGTGACGGCCTAGATTTTAAATTAGATTCCAAGAATAGAGTTACATTAGCTACTTCATTTACGAAGCTATTTATTTTGCTTACACAACTAGATGGGTTTCTAGAAATACGTTCTATAATAGTATATTTTATATTCTTCTTCTTCTTCGTATGAGCTAAGTGGCCAAGCTCTGGAGTCGAGAGTTTTTAAGCCGCCCTAAGGCCTCTGACTTGGCTTAACGACTGCTTGTACTAAGAATAACAGCCGGGACCTACAATTTAACCTGTCATCCGACCTATGGTAGCGCCCAGGGTACAGGCGCTGTATATAATTATGTATAGAGAATACATATGTACGTTAAATACGTTTTATAAAAATGGAAGAGATGGCCTATATCTCTCTCACAGATATAATCTCGGAGAGAGATCCATAGGCCAGGTGCGGGTTGATGGATGACACATATTTTCAAATATTGTGGTCCTCAAACATTTTCCTCGCTATGTTTTCCTTCACCGTTAAGCAAGTGCAAATATACACACAACATAAAAAAAACAAGTTATTGGTCAGGGTTGGGATCGAACCAAGAGGTCGTCTTATTAATAGCCGACTTTTTTACACCAAGCCACACTCGCTTTTTACAAAATATAAATGTGCCATCATTCCTATATGCTAATATTATTAACTCGCGAGTCACGTCCAAATTTTACGCACGCAAAATAATCAACTTTTGGAGAACTTAACTAATAACTACAAACCTCAATTCAAACAAATTAGGTCATAAACTCGAGCACAACATAATGGAGTCGACATCGAGCCAGACGATTGCGTGCTTCCTTTATTAGCTTAGTCGCAAAGTCCGATCGATGAGGCGTACGTAATTCGTTTTATAGGCGGTGCAAAAACAAAGTGGATTGACCCGCTGCGGTCGCTTCTGCTGAATGCTTACCGATTGCGTGCGACGTGGTGGATACGTGGAACGCTGGTGAGAAATAAAAAAGAGTTAGATACTAATAGATAGATAGACAAGTTCTTTATTTTAGCACACCTATTCTTGTTCTCTTTCCTATGAGCTAAGTGGCCAAGCTCTGGTGTCGAGAGTTTTCAAGCCTCCCAAAAGTCTCGTAACGACTTCTTGTATTAAGAGTAACAGCCGGGATCAACAATTTAACGTGTCATCCGACCCACAGTAGCGCCCAGACAAAAACGCCACTTCAAAAAGAATGATCCACCCATCCAAACATGTCTGCATCGACTGTTGCTTGGTATCGATGATCGCGTCAGATTACCTTAGCTAGCCGGGCGCTACACACTTATTAAAATAACAAAAAATATAAAACGTCTCTATTGAGCAAAAATATTTTTAAATATTTTTGTACATAGACACATAAACTATTATTAAGGATCTAGACTAAAAGTATATCCATGTCTTGCACATTAAGATCTCCCTGAATCCCACAACAGGAACAAACCCTGGTCAACCACGGCCAATAGCTTTGTGATGAACTAAATTTGTTGATGTTGGTCTGGGTATTAATAAGTATGTAGTCTATCAGTTGTGTTAGCAACTTTAATACGAGTACAAACTAGAATTGGTTAACCAGCTGTGTATGTATGATATGACGTGTCGTAATATATTTTTTGAGCCCTAATTTTGCAAATAAAATTCTGAAATCATACAAAGGAGAGGAAACCCAAACGTAATCCACGAAAAATTCTACTTAAACAGTTAATTTCACACAAGGATTTGGAACACGCTCTGGGTGTTCGTGACTACACATTTTAAGAGCTGAATTAGCCACAAGCGCAAATATATTTAGTGTGAAAGGGTGTGTTTCGCATACTAAAATCTATCTTTATTTTTTACATATTTTGTAGAAAAAGGTGTTTATGCAGTGTCCTTTCAATTGGTTACAAAGTACGTAAAGTATTTACTTTTAAGGAGCAGACTAGCTTACTTTGATTAATTATATCAAATTCCGCTTAATTACTACAATTTTTTCTAGTTTATTACCTCTTATTGAGTGATAGATTCGCTCTATAGTTCTTTTAAAAGTGAGTCAATCTAATAAATGTTTTAAAATAAAAAATACAACTCCGCTCTAAAAAGTAATAAATAATAAAAAATAAATAATGCAGCTAAGCATTTGACCAGCAGAGCACGTCACAAATAAATTGAATCTTTTTTTATTATTAAATTATTATTGCTTATTGATGCAATAATGCTAATTTTTTATGAATTTATTTTGTGAAATAACTACTGCCGCGCATCAGTCACGAATCAGTATGAGCCTTTTTGCCTCAAACAAACGAAAAATCAAACTATAATATTGGTATAGACATAGAAGTATGGATAAGATCAATAGCATCATCTTTTTAGATGACATCACGCCTACTCTGTGCATTAAACAACTTAACTGAAAGTGCTACATTTAGACATTTGTAGGTAATAAGGTGTCACCAAGACACAGACATGAAACGGCTTTGATCGCTGAAATCAAAGCATTCTGCTAACAAGGACTATGACAGATTTATAGTGTCTTATACAAAGAATTCCTTAACGAGACTATTCTTTTATGGGCCCGATTAAAAATAATTTGCCCGGAACTCTGTTTTGGCACCTCGTTTTGGAGTTAATTTAAATGATTTTGTAATTGCTTTTTAGCCTTTATAGTTTTAAGTGGCAGACGAAAATGTAAAAAGTTGATAGATGAGAGATTTTTTTAAACTTATTTGTGTATAGTTTGTTTTCAAAATGCAATGAATTAACTGAACTAAAACGTTAAATATTATAACTGATAGTAATACAATATAAAATAAAATAATGTTTAAATATCATCTAAAATATGGATATTATTTTAAGAAAATTACAATAGTATTTAGTCTTTAAAAAATAATTCTCACAATATCGTGATAAGTATCTGCATTTTTATCGTTGAGTCAACATTGACAATATAAATTGCTTCATTCGATTCTCATCGTAGTTCGGCACAAAGCCGAAAGCAACGCGACACGCATACCAACCAATAACAGGACAGTTCCCCATCATTTAGCGACCGCGGTCATTGTACGATGCTCATTGCTTTTTGATTGACTTCAGACAATGCCACCGTCACGGTCAGCCAGAGAAACCATAGTCTCACCAATGAACAAAACAAGAATCATCAATTTCCGACCATGAAAAAGCTTGGAACTTAAAGTACTTAATTCCGTTGTTCATTAACACTTTCGCAATTGTTTTTACGCTTCTTTAATTGTGACCAATGCGCAAAGAATACCGATTCAACTTTTGTTTCCTGTTTCGTAAAACTATCTAAAAAAACGGTGACGTAGAAAAATGAGGATCGATTCAAAAACGATGACAAATGTTAAAATGTGTCAAGATTTTGCAGGATCACAAAGATGGACCTTACAAAAATACCGCATGAATACTTTTTAATGCGCCAGTGATACGACCAATGTATTGTCGAGAATGACAATAGATTTTTTGCGTGAGACCGTGATCTCTAGAGTATCTTTTGAGAAATTCACATAAACTGCGTATATATGAAGTCGTATCTATGAAGGACAAAGGCAGGCTGTCGCGGTCCGAGATATGTGTGACAGCTGCAGTTCCAAGCCAGAGCTCATAACCGACCGTGAAACGCGCGCGAATCGACAAAGAGTCCGTTAGAAATAACAATTCGAATATCGTTTAAGCCTCTTGACATGCAGTTGATGAAGTGTAGCCACACCTACCGAATGTACCCACTATTGTACCAACGTCCTTTGTGGTCGATTGCGAATCGATTACTGAACAATGCGGTGTCCGCGGTTCGAAATGATTTTTAATAGTTTTCACAAATTTATGCAGTCACGCTCGATTGATCGCACCCACTAAGTTCAAAAGATTTGCCGATACGGTCAAATTGTAAATTGGGTCGGAATCTTCGGTCACGATTGGTTTTAGCCTTTTTGCAATTATTAACGATCTATGCACATTTCCAAACTGTGCCAATTTGGCCAACCTTGTAGCAACTGCACCAAATTAAAAAAGTACGATTAAGCATAGATGCACTAAAAATTATAATACTTGACCAAATTTTCAGCTGTTCAAGACCACTTTTTATAGTCCCGGTTACTTTTCAAGACAAAATCTAACTCTTTACAAACTTATACAGACAAAATAGTTTCTTTGCAAATCTATTAGACTGAAGATCATGGCATGAATTATCGTTGAACCAGTATTTTAAAATTAGTGTCATATTTTTTGGAGTCAAAAAATATATCCGTTTCTTGAGAGTTCTTTTTTCCTAAAATCTCATATTTTCTTAGGATGATATTTTCAATCAAGACAGCATTGTGCAAGCACCCGGGTCCTATCAATCAATGTACAATGTCATTGTGATGACCTGCATCAATTTGATGGACGTTTTTGGGGCAAAATAATATGTCAGTGATATTACAAAAATATAGGGTAGAAAAGTGGCATAGCACAAAGTGAATTGCAACTGTTTTACTGATATTAAAATATTGGATATTCATGTACTAGTTCAAATTAAACCACACTAATTCTCATAATAACGGAATATTAAAAAGTGTTAAGGCCTTTAGGGTAAAAAAGACCTAGCATCGATAGTCATGCATCATTATTTTATGTTGCAGATGGTACTTAGTTCCTAAAGGAAGTATAAACAAATTACGTGTATTAATTAATAAGACGACTGTTTTATTACAATAAGTCAATGATCATAAATTCCCCATTAAAAGTAATTTAAATGGAGATTTTCTCAATTTGTAAACTATTCAAATTAAAATAAATGAAAATGTAAAAAAAAATGTTCGATATTTATCCATTTAGCACTCAATATCCCTATTCAGTACAAAATACCCTAATTTCTATCCTCATCAATTCCTCTCGCTTGAGCACAATGTGTAATCGAGAAGAAAATAGGCAGCTGAGTAGTAACAGTTTAGCATCTGATCGGTACCTTAGCGGCATAGATAAGCTGGTCCCAAACCTGATAATAATCTGTATTCAGAAGGTATTCAGTTACGAAACCAATTGTCCGGATGTTTTTACAACAGAACCTTTTGTGCGACAATACGATTGCGTTCGCGACGCAATTTCGGCGTAGTTATGTGAAAGATACTCAGTTCTGGACAATAGATAAATGTCGTATTGATATGCGATACCTGATGTTTCTCTATGTTATTTTGCATTGTATTGTAGATGGATACAAAAGGTTTAGGATACTCATTAGTTGGCGAATATACGGACCAAATAATAGAGGAGTGTTTCTAGTATTGTGTACAGTATTGAATTTTATTTACAGTGTATCTCAGAGATAGAAAGTAATGTTACGCCATCAGTATGATGTTTAATAATAGTCTAGCACTATCTATAAAAGAGTTCTTTTTCAGTTTTGTTGATGTAAGGCAATTCTTTTAAATAATATTTAGATTTGTCTTTTGTATTTATTTTTAAAAATGAGTCAAACACACATCATCTGTGAAAAATTGCTGTTTTTTCGTTATTATGGTTCATGAAACAAGGCCTGGTGACAGATAGACAGGCGGAAGGAGAGCAAAATTTTAATATTAGGATTCCATTGATACACTATAAGGTAAGGAGCTCTAAAAAAATAGCTAGTTCCTATATTTTCATTATTTACAAAATATATAGAACTTTCTTAAACACTTTAGTTTTAAAAGGTGTTATTGATGCAACAGCATTATTTGCGAGATGTCACTAGGAGATGTATGGAAATGGTAGTGCAAGGAAGAAGAACAAGAGGCCGCCCGAAAAAGACATGGATAGAGTGTGTGAATGAGGACATTAGAGAGAGACATACATATATGAGAGAGTGTGGAGATGACGACTGATAGAAGAGAGTGGTGGGATAAGGTAAAAAAGAAGAAGAAGAAGCATTATTTGCGAGAAGTGGTAAATAATGGTAGTTGCAAAAAGCAAAAACAAACAAATCTACCAAAAAATCTTTGCTGACTTCTGAGAAACGCAGTAGGCAGTCACTTCGAAGCAAACCCTCGGGGCTTATACGGAATAACAATAAGGTGTCCAGTAGTCTTTTCTCATTATATCATTCTACGGAAGCAAGTACTTCTGCTCAAATGTCAATAAAAAAAGTAATTGTTACCGTTTTTGCTACTGGTCGCTAGCATTTATTTTCTTTAACATAATAGGGTTAAAGAAGCTATTGTTCGCATCTGTTGCTTACCTTCGTTTACAGTGGAACAGTAGCCAAAATATTATTTGTTTTACAGTCGAATGCTTTTAAGAGGTGACATACGGCCTGTAGTTTGTTTTGTTAAACTATTTCTGTCTTGACTATAATTTATGGGCTGGTGACCACGAAGAATTGGGTTATTGTTCGAAATTAGAAAGCAGATTCTTGTTAACGCCTTTGTTTTGAGTTTGAATGGCCACACACCGTTGCTAATTTATGTAAAGCTTCGATTTTTTGATGGGATTCTGATTGTGGGAAGACAATTAAGTGGGTTTTGCTGTAATCTTTTGTTAATTAGGTGATTACAAAGCTAAATTATGAAGCACATAATCATTATTTTATATTTGACCAACCTACTTTACATAATACGATGTAAATAAAATTACGTTATTACCTAAGCATTTAATATTAGTGTTACAATTTTTGTTTTGAATGCGATCGTATTAAATAATCACGTCCTGGCTAAGTATGCTGAATTTGTTTTCGTCGTATACTCATTATCCTACATCCTACTAATACAATAAACGCGAAAGAATGTGTGTGTTAGTATGCGTGTATGTTTGTTACTTCTGCACGCTAAAAAGACTGGAACAATTTTGATGAAGTTTACTATAAAGGCAGAATAGATCTTGGATTAGGCATATACATAGGTCACTTTTGATCCCGGATAAACTTCTTTTCCCGGATTAACGCAAGTAACACCGCGGGCACAGCTAGTACTATATCAATTGCATTCATTTAATACGGCAGATAAGTTTATAGATTCGATATGGCTTTGACTTCAAAGTCTAAGTATTAATAATTATAATGCTTTGCTTTACATCTATGTACTCGTACATAGGTGTGTTCAGCGGCACCTTTCTGATATTCGACTCTGAGAAAAAAGAGCAACGACGATACTCAGGCTCGTATGTCATAATATTACTACTGTTTTAATACCTATCCGATGCAGGTGGTGTTTTTGCTTACAATACCAGGAAGCGCTATGGTAATAAGGTAATGTCACTAATTTCGAGTGTATTAAAGTAATCATGTGATATTTCAAGCAATGAAAACAAGTACTTGGCCCAAATCTACACCTATGATAATACTATAGATTCTTGTTTGAAAATTGGGCTGAAGCAACGCTTTTTACGTAAAAACGTAAAAGAGTTCAAAATAGGGATGTGCGATAAAAGACACAGTATTTACTATCCCACTAATGTTACAAAGGCGAAAGTTTGTTTGTAACTGTTTATTTATTACTTCTTCACACTTAAATGGCTGAATCGGCTTGAAAGAAATCTGGTATAGCAGAAACTTACATATACTTCGGTTTAACATATAAGAATATTTTTTGTCTGGGATGAACGCGAGTGCTGTTGCTAAAAGCGAGAGTGACTCGGTGGTATGAACGTCTACTTTTCAATCCCCTGGTTCCATCCTGAGCCTACACCAATGACTTGATTTTCAAGTTATGTGTGGATTGGCACTCGCTTTACGGTGAAGGAAAACATCGTGAGGAAACTGACACGTTTGAGGACTACAATATCCGAAGACGTGTTGTCACACCAACCTGCACTTGGCCAGCGTGGTGGATTATGGCCTATATCTGATTTAGTAAGAGAAGGCACCGAGTACCAGCAGTGGGAACGTATTGTGGGCTGCTTATGCTTATGCTGTTGCTAGGCACAGTTAGTATAACAATATGTGACACACATAATTCTAAAATTCAAGTTTAAATATAATATGTTGCCAAGGTCTTAGCTAACATTATATTCTGGAAGCCTCCTTCAGAGCCAGTTATTCCAGACAACGCACGCTTCACCTCAGCCCAGAATGTCATTTACTTGTGTGGTTACGCACCCTGCTAGCCAAATGATAGATAAAAAATTATTTATTGGACACATTAAATTAAAAAAAAAGAAAAAGAAAGCTCTTACAAATTAGTGTCCCACAATTGGCGGCCTTATCGCTGAAAGCGATCTCTTCCAAATGCCTAGATATAACTAGTAAAAATATATTGAATCTATAGTTTCTATTCAAATCACGCCGACTTTACCATTTACACCTCATTTAATATATTTCCTATAATAACTTTTTTAAATTGTTAACGAGGTTCGTTACGTAATCACACAATCGTAAAGAGAAATATCTACTCATTAAACATTGGAAGCTAGTTAAATAATTGTTGAATGATATTAGAAAAAGGTATACATATTATCTTTATTGGAGACATTAGAATCGACAGCCTTTAAAGAAAGTTCCGATGAAGCAATTATAATGAAATGACTGCAATTAAAATCAATGGAGTGCCATGTGAGTGACCAGAGAACGGGTTTTATTACTGTGGGATAATAATTCTGATTGTAAAATTGCTGGTTAGTAAAACATTGATAGTGTATGTGGATGAGTGGGCTTGTTAGGCGAGATAGTACTTGGGGTAGCGTTGTTATTATTATTATCGTCTGCTTATTGGTAAAACATGGTAAATGCTCTGTTTTATCAACAATAAGAAATAAATATAATATAAAGGACACATTTCACACACGGCTGATTAACCCAATACTGAACAATTTCTATTTCATATTATGGTTGCTAACACAACTGATATACTACATACATATAACACCCAGACCGACAGCCAACAAATTTAGTTCAGTACAAAGATGTTGGCCGTGCCGGGAATCGAACCCGGAACCTTCTGATTGGCAGTCCGGCATGGTAACCATTACGCCTACGAGGACGTCAATGACAATGACTGAACAATGCACTTATAATGTAATTTCCGACGCTCTTTCTACTGGTAATATGCTGCTAAGTGATAGGACTGTTTAGTGGCAAATTGCAAAATTAAAAGTGTTCTAAAAGCAGAATATTATTTAAAACTATACTGAGAAAACGACGTAAATTCAAAAGGGGAACTCCGTACGAGATATGCATCTACCATTTTTTACCAGTAACGTAACGTTATAAATATCGATCATAAATAACAACACAAAAAATCAGTATATAATTTAATTTATGTTGTACGGGCTCACGTTTGACCGCAGCTTGCCGGATGTTAAGTTTTAAGATTAGCACGTTTGTCTAGAAGTTACTTATTTTCTCTAAATTCTAAGATCCTCGAATTGAACTTCACAGAAAAAAAAAACTCAGAAAGAGAGTTCCAAAGGTTGAGAGTTCCAGTGGAGTTCAAAGTAAAACGGAAAGATGTCTCTTAATATACACTATTTAGTAGTAGCAGAAGCAATGCAACTTTTAGAAATTTTGCATATTTTGCATAATAATTTTGATCGTTTATTTATTTTTATTTATGTAAGTTCGAAAAATATTTAAAATATTAATATCTACACGTGCTTAGCTGATTATTATATAAAAATTCACCTTTATTTATAACTGAAATCTTCATTGTCCTTGAAACATGGAAACCAGAGCAAAGTTGTGAAACATTTTTTTTATATATCTCTGGGAACATTTAACACAAAACGTCGTAGCTCGCTGCTGTTGATCCGACGGCCAAGTTTTGGATGGGTGACCAAGTAAGATTTGTTGTCAAATCTGACGGATTTGTGGATCGGGTGACACAAAGCTATGACTATGGCAACGATGTCTGTATCTCAACCCCAAAGGTGAGCCGCATAGGTCATACGAAAAGAAAGGAAGTTATACATTACGGACATTAGAGCGTTAACCTCAGGTCAGATAACAAATTATGTATATAGCTAACAAGATAATGTTTGTTGTAATATGGTAATTTGAATTATCAACACACTTGTTCAATACAACTATCACGTATTATACAATACTAACTTGTTAACGATTGGAAATGATATACCCCACTTTAAACCTGAGCTTAAATTGCGTGTCAAAGTGTAAGGAGGTCAAAAAATAAGTGTAATGTCAATCAATAAATGGCATATATTGAGAAATGTACAAACCATGTGTTTGTATAAGTTTAGAAAAAAAACTATGAAATTAGTAGTCATAGGTTGTTTATATTCATGTTTTTTTATCTTGTGCGTTGGAATTGCACAACTTATTTCCCCATCTCCGTTACACTATAGAACGAGCAGGGCAATGGGTAAGAGACACCACAACACAGTGAAAATTTCGAAGATTCGTACAAAGCGCTTTGCCGCAACATTCATACTGAAGATTGTGAAGCTTTGCAATTCTGTACCTGAGGCTCGGTTTCCTAAAAAGTACCACCCTGAGATCTTCAAATCCAGAGTGAATAGGTTCCTTCTTGGTGAACGTGCACCAAGTGAAGTGAACGTGTAAAAGGAAGGAAAATGGTACTTTGTAAACTGTTATTGTTATATTATACATACTCGTATATTTGCACGAACAAACTGTCACACTTATTTAACAGAAACGTTGGATATACGTCTAACGGGTTTTTTAGGAAAATGGTTTGTATATTTATAAAAATACCTATGCCTCCTAGTATATTTATTTAGATGAAATGAAGCTTATAATTTTAATCAGTTCCATTAAAAATATATATGCACAGCACAATCGCATGATTATAAAGTTTAGCTTTTTAAAACATGCATTTTAAAGTTAAGTTAATTTATCGTAAAATTAATACAAAATCCAAAGTTAACCACAGCCTAAAATTTATACAATTACAAATAGGTAAACGGTATTAGTAGAAGGATAGTCTGTTTAAAAGTTTAGTTATAAATACCTACACGTTTATTTATTTTACAAGTTTAGTAAAAAACGTGAACTTTAAAATACTCGTAGTACTCGTATGTTATCAAATCTCAATCCGCAGCCAATAAACCATCGATTTTTAAAGCCTTATCAAAGTCAACCACACTCCAAAGAGGTGAATCAGGAACCCGTATAACACATCGTTTACCCGTTCACGTTTAATATACACTTACTCATTTCATTTGTTTTATAAAAGCGTATACTTTTTTGTAACTTTAATCTCACATGCTAAAATCGAAGAATCTTGACTTTCATAGTTTTGCTATAAATCTTTCTTTCTTTCTTACTTAAATGATGTCTAAAAAACCAGTCTAAGAATATTTTTATCAATTTTGGTATCAATGATATTGAAACATTAAAAAAAACTTGAATTATAAAAAAAATTCATTTTAGATTTTATACCAGTATTTTTTTTTTTGGTAAATCGTATTTGTACCAAAATAAGTATAAACATTTTTTGAGAAGTCTTTCAAAGTCTTTAAGCTATTTTTTTTTCGTTTACGATTCAGGATTTTGCCTTTACGAGTCGCATCGCTTTAAGTAAAACACGTTAATACTATATTTGCTTTAATCATAACAAAGGTCTCGAGAATATTGTAAGTTACAAAACAGACCGTGCATACTTATTTCTAAGAATTTTCATTTAGTTTAAATTGTCTTGTATTTGGGTCCAATAAATAATTATCTACCTATGTATCTATGTTGATGAGCAGACATTTTGAAATAGTGTTGTTGAAACTTGGAACATTTGCTTTATTAAACCTAATCACAATTCTCTAGGTGATAATTTCATTTGCTACCACAGCTGCTTAAGTAGCAAGAACTTCCCAACTCAAACAATCCAATGGTCTAATAACAGTGTAGTTTATCTCAATACGAAGAATATTTTCAACCACAGTCTATTAAGCACGTTGATGGAACATAGGAATGATAAGGCAATAGACGATATCACGAGGAAGACAATGAGTTTGAGTATGGACGGACAGATAGAAAGGGGGTGGCCTAAGAAAGTATGGATGGATTGTGTGAATGACGATATGACCAGGAAGGGTGTGAATACAGAGATGACGAGATGACAGAGATGTATGGAAGAAGCGTACATACTGTACCGACCCCACATGAAGTGGGATAAGGTAAAGAAGAAGAAGAAGAAGATTGGACATAGGCATATAAAAAAAAACACTGCACACCGAACAAAACAGAAATGACAACAATCAGGTATGTATTGATGAGATAATATGTATACATATATGGGTCTTTGCTACTCTTATATGTTCTTAGAGCTGAACCGATTGATTATTTATACGATGATATCTCAAACCTTGGATATGAATAACAACATTAGAACAATAGATTACTTTTTATTGCAGATTAAGAAGATGAAAATATTTGCGAGATAGATATTGAAAATTATTTGCATTCTTTCCCGTTTTTTTTCTAGCTGGCGGCCAGAGAACAAAGGTGGCAACCCCACAAATCAGAACTTAAGTTTATGCTAGCTGCTCCTATGTACATAATAAACGAATCGTAGGACGCAGCTATTACTTAAATAATATGAGAATTTTGTTTACCATATTTTAACTAATAATATTAATATACACTTACATCATCAGCTGCTGAGCTGGGGCCGGTTTTGTGCCACGTTAATGTTGTTTATTGTTTTTTTATGTATTGTTTTTCTGTCACAAAATAAATGTTTCTTTCTTTCATCAAAATAAATCACACAAATATGTTGCTAAAAAATTTTGATGCAGAGAACAATCACAATTTAAATCTGTTCAAGTAAAGTCAGTCAATAGAATAAAAAGTCTTAGTATCTTTCCATCGGCATTGTGGGTGTTTTAATTAGTTAAATTGCTTTATCTAGTAGAGACAATGGCATCAAATAGGGAGGGAGTTTTATTAACACATACGATCACTATCTGTGTCAGTCCATACGGGTGGGCAAGTTTACTTTAACTAAATAAATGGAATTGATTTGTTTGATTTTAATCTTTAGGTTTGCTCTATTTCAGCCTCAGTAATTTCTGATAAAACTGCTCCTAGTAGGTACTATTAACTCTCTATTTTCACAAAACATTTATAGGATTTTTTTGCCGTAAATTCTGTCGAATCTATGAACGCTAACTGTATGTGCTTAATGTCACGTTCCGCAAGAGCCGAGCGTGCGAACGAGATAGCACGGCACAAGCGATAGAGAGAAACCATCGGTTTTAGCGTTCGTCTTGTGACACATATAACATACAAGTATCGCTATGTATGTAGTATAATTAAACAAAATTGTTCGTAAAACAAACTTACCAGAAACCCTTTTTTTCCTTACTACTTACCATTTTATAACAAAAAAATATATCCTTATAACGGACTATTATAAATTGTGAACTAGCTACTTGTCAATATGTTAAGTAAGTAATCATATGATTCCTGGTAGTTACGAGTAGGTATACGATACAAATGTTTACATTATGCACTTGTGTAACCACAATAATCTAAGTACTTGTTTATTATTGTAGACGAGGTCAGGACCCTTGATTAAGAACAACTTAGACTTTACATTATAAACACAAATATTAACGAGAAACAAATAATTATAGTTGCGAAGTTTATTACAAAATAAATGTGAATAAATATAGTGGTCACCATTTAAAATCGTTTTAAAGCGTAATTCAGAAAAAAATCGAGGTTAACATTTATGTTCTTTACAAAATTTAGAAGAGTTTTCAGAGCCAGGAAAGGCAAAAAACTTCAATAGTTTTTTTTATTTTAAGATTTTCATGACAAAGATTTATTTAATCAACGTATCCATAATATTCACACACATCAGATAACCTGTTTTTCGTTACACAACTGGCCAAACCAGAAACACGAATAAAATTGTTTTAAAAAACAAACAACCGACTTCAAAAACACAACTAAAAAGGGAAAAATAATTTTAAGCCTAAATCAAATCAAGAATATAAAAATAGAATAGGAGAGTTTATTTCATGTACTTATAAAAAACTATTTGCAATTTTTAGTAATCCTGTATTCTTGGAGTCGGTGCCATCTAATAAGAACAAATTAAAACTATTTTCAATTGAAAATAGTTTTAATTTGTTCTTATTAGATGGCACCGACTTCAAGAATACAGGATTACTAAAAATTGCAAATAGTTTTTTATAAGTACATGAAATAAACTCTCCTATTCTATTTTTATATTCTTGATTTGATTTAGGCTTAAAATTATTTTTCCCTTTTTAGTTGTGTTTTTGAAGTCGGTTGTTTGTTTTTTAAAACAATTTTATTTTTACATTTTAAGTGGTTGGTAATGATATTTTGTTTAAGTTTTAGCTATGGAGAGCCAAATAAACTTCACGATGAAAAAATTCGGCGTGTGCCAGGCAGGCAACCAATTGGGAGCAAATCGAGCTGGATGCGAGCGAAGCGAGCGAGAAAATTTTCACCGTATTTGTTCTAACCGTTTGAGCATAAAGAAGTCCAAAGCAGCACAAATTATATAATATTTGGAGTGTCATAAGCCCAGAACATCCTGGGGGAAATTCGAACGAAGCGGGATAACTCCTAGCGAAGCGAGCGCGTAAATATTTTCCTTATCCGTTCGAGGGTCTTGTCTATTAATATATCAAATTTTACAGTTCCTTCTTCCACTAAGTATGACCCAAGTGGCCAAACTCTGGCGTCGAGAGTTTTTCAAGCCCCTGATTTAGTTTGACCCCTGCTTGTACTAAGAGTAGTGGTCCAGGCCCAACAAATTAACGTGTTATCCGAAGCACAGTAACGCCCAGATGAAAATATCATATTTTTTTATGGAAGTCTTGTGAATGGTTACCCATCCAAAGACTGGCCGCATGGGCCGTTTCTTAGCCTCGATGTTCGCGTCAGATTACTTTTGTTAGCCAGGCTGCTAATTTTATGAGCGAAATCTGTATTGCCGTATGAGCGCGAAGAAGTAAAATAGGTTATCCAGTTATTTGGGCTTCCCACGGGAATAGCAATGACTTTTAAGATAAAAAGTAACCTTCGTGTTACACAAGGTCTAGTCTACCTCCTATATCAAATTTTAGCGAAATCAGTGTGTCATGTGTTATTTGGTGCATCCCACGGGAACAATAATTATTTTCGGGATAAAAAGTAGCCTATGTGTAAACACAAAGTCTAACCTATCTTCATTCCAAATTTCATCAATGTCAGTACAACCGTTCGAGCGTGAAGAAGTTAAAAAGATTTATATGTTATTTGGTGCATCCCACGGGAATAGTATTTATTTTCGGGATAAAAAGTAGCGTATGTGTTAACACATAGTCTTACCTATTTTCTTCTGAAATTTCATGAATATCAGTACAGCCAAACGAGCTAGAATCTCTCTTCATGCGTAAAAATAACCTAACTTTTTAGGTTTTTCTTCGATTTCCCTAGGAGTCCATCATCAGAACCAGTTTTGGTGACAATGGGACCAATTCAGAACCATACTCTTTCAATTAAAAAAAGAATTTTGAGAATCGATCCACAAATGGCTGAGAAATCGGTGAACATACATAAAAAAAAAAAAAAATACATACACGTCGAATATATAACCTCCTCCTTTTTGAAGTCGGTTAAAAAGCTTATCAGCTATCGACCAATAACACTAAGTTATGGCACTTTTCAATTACTTAAATATTTACGATCATCTGAATTATTATGACAAATACCAAATAGAATAAGCATAACTCAAAATAGGAAGTCCACAATGCTACAAAAGCTTTAAGAATGTGGTACTTATGAATATAATAGTAGTAAATAACGGAGTAAGCATTCAGAGCTCATATTTATGATAGTGAATTGCTATATAATATAATGTAATAAAGTCAATTTACATACATTTACTATTACATTTACATTGAGATTTGGATTATAATATTTCTTTTGTCGGAAACCGCTGAGCTAAGTTTTGTCAGAGCTGTGTATTTGTACAAAACATTATATGATAGTCATTTTTTTTATTAAAAACAAAAATCTTGAAATAATATCACTTTATTTTTGTTTAAAAAGCGATAACATATTAATAATTCAAGCAATAAGTAATCCTGTTCGTCTCTTTTGAGCTTGAGACGCTAGGCAGTTGGGTTCAGAAGCATTTGGGGGCAATTGGCCGAAGATTGAGGGATAAGACAGAAGACTCCCGTTCTCGATCGTACTTGGTGCAGAGAATATTCAGCGTGGAAACGAGGCCAGCGTTATGGGCATCTTTGCGTCGGCTACGGTCGATAGCGGGTTGTTCTTACTTTCTTCTTTGTAACATTTTATTGCGATTTTTTTTTATTTAAGGAATTTACTTTAAAGTGACACCTTAAAGCAATGAATTAATTTAAGTTTCCGTTCATTATACTTTGATTAGTAACTTTAATGATACATATGAATAAAAATATATAAAGAATCAGAATTCAGAGACTACTAGGAACTAAATTAAGTCTTTGTACTTCATTTTATATATTATACAAGAATCTTATCTACTTTATTACTCAAATTAATCAATAAAAAACTCAAAATAGTTCAATTTTGTTATACTGGGCTGTATTGGAGATTGCTTCTTAGGGTATAAACGACAAAAAATAATGATTTTTTACGTAGGTTCTTATGATATGACATAGTAACTTTGGTGTTTTACCAAGACCCAGAAAACAGAAAAGTATTCGTAAACATTGCAATGCATGTAACATTATTTGATTACAAGTTAAATAACACCATAGAATTTGAAACTATATTCTTCCGCTTACAAAGCAAATTTGAATCACGTTTTAAAAGGTACCCACGCCCACGTAATCGAAAAGAAAATATACAATTCTTATACGATTATGACTTTAAACTATGGGAAACTGTCTCTCAGTTTCCAGCAAATTGGGTCTTAGCAGCAAAGAATCGATACTTTGAAACGAAACTCGGCGTTCTCATTATTTCTTATAGCTTCATAAAAATCCAGAGCGGTTAGATTTCTTAGCCGATGATCGGTTACCATCTTTATTCAAAAATGGAAATTAGTCTATTCGAGAACGTGTCTTCGCCTATGTCTAATTCCGAGTAACATAAAACGTCGACCAGAGCCAATTCACAACAACGTACGAGCTCATAAAATCATTTAACCAAACTATCGACAGCTTAATCTGTAACTGTATCTTATTTTACTGCAATTTAACGACAAAGATGTATAAATTCTTCGTTATCAGCGTTTTGTAATCGATTTCGTAAAAGGCCGGTCGACGTTTCAATCGATACGTCTCAGACGTAAAGAGGTGGAAGAAATCAATGTATTCGCTTCAGCTACCTAATTAGGAAAGGTACAAATGTATCACAACTACTATCTGTAAACAATTTTACTCAATATTTTTTTTTTTTATTAATATATTGAGTATTTTATTGAAATTGGATTAAAAATCGACGCAGTGCATCTTTCGAAACTTGTGCCTGAGTTTCTTTGTGAGGGTAACCATTTTAAATTCAGCACACACGGTTGAGGATGGAATTAAGTAGAAGCGCCTGTAGCTCAGCTAACTATGGTGATCTGATGCGATCATGAAAGTCAAGTTACGGTCAATGCGGTCAGTATTTGGATAGATAGCCATGCAAATGCCTGTAATGTAAAAGATTACATTTTCGTCTGGTTTTCGCGGTTTTGCTATCTGAGGTCAGATGACGTGTTGGTCCCGGCTTTAGTACAAGCAATTGTTGCCAAGTCAGAGGCCCTCGAGTGGCTCAAAAACTTCTCGACACTGAAGTCAACAAGAAGAACTTGTCTTTCTAGCCCTTTTACGGAAAAACACCATCTATGTAAGTGGTATCCCAGTTTTAAAATACTCGGGTTCGGCATTTGGTTTGAGACAGTGTATACAAAGACTTAATCATACATCTATTCCCGACTAAAGACGCAAAATAAGAGTATAAAGCACTGAACTCAATATGCAATTATTGTCAAACTGAAACAAAGAACTTCGACATCAATAAACCAGCAAACGACAACCAACGACAGCAGTAAGACGACGGCCTTACATAAAGTACGTGTGTAATTCACCGATTAATTAAAACTTATACAACCGTGACCGTTCGTAATTACAACTAGATTTGTGTTACGTTTAGTGCATAAGGTTTTATGACCTGGCTTTATATGACCTAGTACAGTCAACTGCAATCGAACCAAGTGCGAAAATTTTCTTAACATACGATGGTTCGGTAGGTTTGTAGATTGCTCAAAACAAATGTAGCATCTACATTGTATCCCCATTGGTTTTGTTTTTCCTGGTACAAAAGCCTTTTAGAAAGAATGTACACATTCAAATTATATATATTTTTTTAGGAAAAACATTTAAATCAAATCCTCTATTATTTCTTTGTTTATTAAAAGGTCAAAAAAAGAGTTGTTATCAAAACTTTCAAATTATTTTTGTAGTTAACTGTACAGCTAGTAGCTTAGCACTCACATATCGTACATTCATTCTAAATGTAGGTGAATGCCAGTTGTAGAGTTTTATTTTTTTGTATCGTGTTAGGAACTAGTTCTTGTTGAAGAGTGTACTTATTTTGTTAGATGCCTTTCAAGCTCTGTACACTTCTGAAAATTGACTAGAAAAATGTATACTTGCATCAAATTAACTACTTTTTCCATTGATGCCAATATTGCCGAGTATACGACAGTTTTATGGTGATTTTAAATTAGTTAGGTTTTAGTTTTTTTTTAAATCGTTTATTTTATTTAATACAGGGTTTTATTAAAATGTCACCTTTGTGACAGAAGGTTCAAGTTTTATCCAGATAAGTTATGCTTTTTGTATTAAAAGATAGTTTGTTGTTGTTAATGAAAATAAACAAGAGAGGAACATTGCAACACGACAAAAAACCGGCGAAAATGTTCTATCATATGATAACGACTCATCGGGACACATCGGGACATCATCAGGACGGGAACTAAGAAAGTTACAAAAGTCATAGTCCAAGTCATGGACTTAAAACACTTAAAAGTTTCCTGAAACCTTTTCTGGGTTTCGTCATATAGGTAAACTTCTAAGCCTGCCTACATTATCTCTAAATCTTATCTTACCTAAACCATTTGTCCAGGCTCAGGCCATTAGCAGCAAATCCCCAGGTCTCTACAGCAAAGTGAGCAATCACGTCTAGATTAATACTGATATTGGTAAATTAGCCATGTTCGTATTATCGGAGCGCTAACTAACATGCTCCGAATGGCTGGTTCGCCGTTAATGTACAAAATTAGCTTTGTGTTGATATATGAGTATATGACATACTTACCCAGTTTGGAAATATATTATTATATAGCCCGTAAGTTTTATTTAAAACTGTATGTATCATCGGCATCGACCTCGTGCAGACGTTGCCGTCGTTGATTCTGCCGACGTCGTTGATCCATCTTGTTGCTAGACCTGTAAATTAGAAAGTTTATTCCTATTCTTAAGAAGCAGAAAATTATAAATTTTACTTCATCAAAAGTATATTGCACGGTGGTAGGGCATTTACTAGTGCTCGCTTGGCTTGCAACCATTCTCAAGTTGAAAAATCTGCTAAGCGCCTAACAATGTATTCTGGCAGCCTCCTTGAAGGCGAGTTATTCCAGACTATGCAAGATCTTCCTAAGGCCACAGTGACGAATCTACTTCTCTAATGTCTAGTAGTTAAAAATACGATATTGTTTGCTATGAATTTTCGATTTCAAAGTGGTGTATTATAATTTGTTTAGATTAAAATGTTTATAAACTTTTATGATCCAACGCTGAAAATGGCGTTTACTACTGGGCGCTACTATGGCTCAGATAAAACTTATGGGTTACAGCAGCACGTATTAGTACAAACAGTAGTTGCTTTATTGGAAGTCTAGGAGGTTGGCTAGAAAACTCTTGACATTAGCCTGACTCATACAAAAAAGAAGAAGAAAGCTCTTTTCAACGCTGTATTGAATTTTATATTGAAACCATTTTGGACGTGACTCACGCAACACCCTTTTACCGCACAAATTTTTGGGTTGAGACAATTCAAAGAACTCAGCAGGAATTGGCTCTGCATCCGTTTAATTGTAAACAAAACGGTAGCCGAAAGATCGCAACAATTAGTTTTATTTCTGACTTGGTGGTCTTTGTCGTTCCTTTTAGCACGTCCCTTGATGAAATGTTTTATGGTAGGCCACAAGTGGAAGACTGCGGACCAGAGCAAATTACTTGTGAAGGCAGAGAACAATAAATGTGAGATATTAAGGCTGGTATGTGACAAATTGGGTGGGCGTTAGGTGGTTTGCAAAATGTGGGTTTCAACTTTTTTTTACTCCTTACAGTTAGGCTTTTGACAGGCAGGGTACCTAACTACACAACTACACGTCGCTCTGTCCTTAGGTGGAGCATGCCAAGTTTGGCTAAAAAATGCGAGGTTTTAGAAGTTACATAATTATAATGATGTGTTCCTTCTTGTTCTTCTAAAAGTCCTGTTGTATAATGCAACAATAAAGAACATGCAATTTATTATTTGTATTTAAAACTTTAGCTTTATTCAATCACAAATTAAATTAAATATTTTTGATCACGGATATTAAATTATGTATACAATATTGCTCTACTCGTATCAACTCCATACAAACAAAATAATACGATAGTTTAAACTAATAAACATTTTACCAGACATCAAATAACAAAGTTTAACTTTGTATTTAGATAACGGATGGACGGACGGACGGAACTCTCTCTCTCTCTCTCTCTCTCTTTCTATGTGAGAAAAATAGCATATTTAGAAAAATAAGATGAAATTATAATTATAATATGAGTCGCAGTTTCAATATTTTCAGTAAATTTGGAACTCATTGGGTATTCATTGATATACAATATACTATTTTCGATACAATGCCACCTACATGGCAAAAGCATGAATACATATTATTTTATTTCATAAGTAGTAAGGTTAGTTTAAGATAATCGCATACCGTACATGCTTAAGGAGCTAAAGAAACCACCTCATCAAGACAAAATGCGTGAAAACCGACGCGAATGCGAATATGTCCACGATTCGCCACGGCACCCCATAAATTAAACAGATAAATGGCTCGACAACAATGGCAAAGCAAACCTGCCACTTCTTTTAAAGCTCCAAAATAAGCATGCGATGTAAAAACTTGAAATGTCCATATGAATACAATGTAGCACAATATAAAAGCCCTTAATATGTACAGGCTTGATGTTAGAGACAAAAAATACACTCGAGTGCTCTATACACTATTTTATGGACACATTAAGGTCTATTAAAATTTGGGACATTTTTTCACGATTATTTCCATAAATTGCGTCAAAAATGTTATACAGCTGATTTCACGATTCGTGTTCAAATCTTTTCAACACTATACGAAAATGATTAAAAAATCACAGTTTTCTTTCAAGGTTTGTTTATTTAGCGTCCGCATAACCGACTGTTTGAATTCGGGCCTTTATCTGGCTAGGAAAGAAGTACAGGCCATATTCCATCAAGAAAAGATGATGATGATTTGATTTGATGAAGAAAGAAAGTTTTTTTTTTAGTTTTGGGAGCATGTTGCAGAATAACACTAATCTTAAGATTTTGATGTCCTTGGACCATGTGAGTTTTCTCGCAAAGTTTCCCTTCACGTAAGAGCGGGAGCAGATTCTCCTTTGAAAATAAGTCATAGGCCAAATTCCAACCAGGGTGTCGAGGATTTTAGTCAAACATGCCCGGGGCATATTCGCTCAAAATAAAACAATTTTACTGTATTTAAGTAGATTGTATAAATGATTGTATAGATGTGTCATTCGCCAACCTGCGCTTGGCTTGATTATGGCCTATATCTCTGTTTTTGTGAGAGACAGCTCCAAGCCATCAGTAGAAACGTAAAGTGGGCTGCTTATGCTTACGCTAGATGTTGTGCCTACGTTACAAATATGAACGACAATTTCTTAAACACAATAGGACCTAAATTTTTAAATCATCACACGTTAATGTATCCAGTAGCAACGCCTTTACATCTGTTATTTCACCGGTTACACCAATATCCGCAACACTTCCATATAACCGAGTATTAGTAAACTGAATGAGAGATCACAAAGAGCTGTTCCCATAAAAACGGCGAGGTTATAAGTGTTTGTTCTGTCGGTAGCTTCAAGCGTTGCTTTGAAGTGGCCACAATTCCGTTAATAGCAACCCTTTGGATAGATAACGATAAAATGCTACTATTTATATTTTGTTACAGTTCTTTCTCCCCTCGTTGTAGATATTATCTGTTTCGGTTATGGAATGAGTACCTATTAGTTTTAATTATTTTAAATGCTTGTCATTATTATTTTTTTAGGTAAGGTATACATATACATACATGTATAACTGATATATACGATTTCGTCTCTAAAACATATTTTATGGTGATTTACGTCACATAAAAGATTTTCTACTATTTTATTTTATTATATTTTAGTGAAATGTTTTGACAGATTGAACTTCGATTTGATCTTCGTATTTCTTAAATAATTTCAGAAGTATTTATATTGTTTCAATGTTTTTATTATAAAATTGGTTTTATATTGTTAAAAAATAATTATAATAAAATTGGTTTTACATTTTACGAAATTAGATTGATACGTTAAATCGAGTACTATCGAATTAGGATTGAAATCTGTCTTTCAATTTTAATTTTTCATTTGTATACCACATTTAAAATACATGTTTTATACTAGATTACATATTAAAACTAAACTTCATCACTATGTTTTTTAATACGACTTATTTAAAATTTCTATTTAAATGTTGTCTTACTGTTACTTTTTAAATTTCATTTATAGGTACAAGCAATTAGCTCCATCACAACGTTTAATAATTAAACACCAAGAACCCCAGTGTTAAGACATCAGAGGATGGATACATACAGACAGCCCCTACCTACAAATTACATAAAGCAATTTTGTCCACAATCTTAGCAATGACATTATTGCAACGGAATCTCGCCCACCGTGTTTTTGGTTAAAACTATGAATCGAACTAGGAAGAGAAAAAAACGGAGAAGGCATTTTTGAGAGTAGCATTCAAATCAATCTAAGCGTTTTATATCTTTAAAGAGAGCTCACTTAAAAATAATACAATCTCTAAACCTAACAATAAAACATCTTTGGCGTTATGGTTACCACGCTGGATTACCAACCAGAGAGTCCCGGGTTTGATTCCTGGAACGGCCAACATCTTTGTGATGAACTAATTTTTTTGGGTGTTGGTCTGGGTGTTACATATGTGTCGGAATAAAGTATATTAGTTGTGTTAGCAACGATAATATAAACTAGAAATGGTTTGGTATGGGGCTAAACAGGCGTGTTAAATGTGTCCTAGTATTTATATTTATTTAATACATGCATCAATATTTTTTATGATTGTAGTGGTTAGAACGATGAGGTGAATGACGCAAGCCCTAATAATTTTCCGAATGGTAGAGTATTAATTATTTCACATACAAATAATAGCACCAACTGATAGTAACTTTTTATGAGCAAACATAAAACAAAGGTCGACCAAAGCCAATGCATGTTATGTGATATTATCTTTCGAAATAACGTTATGACATAGACGTTAAACAAATCTAACCGCAGTTATGTTTTGTTAATTGATTTGAATGTATTGAAAGAGCTTCTTGATAACTTGTTTTGATAAGTTTTCATTTATTTTGTTCTCATGATGTCAAAGGGTAAAGAAACTTACTATTCTGGTCAGCTCAATTTGTCTTATCTTTCCTAATATAGGAGAAAGTATGTTTAGTTTTTTAGTTATCAGTTACATATAATAATATTGTTAAAAGAAAGGGAACGTAGTAGACCTTCCCTTTCTTTACATTTGTATGAATATCAGACAGTTTCAACAATTTTTATTTTCCTTAACTTAATTCTTTGCCAAGTTCCCTGTTCCCCGAAAGCTACAATCTGGTAGTTTTCAAAGCATGAGTGAACCGGTTTTTTCTGTATAAGCGTGCTCAATATTCAATCATTATGTCGCTTACCATCAGGTGAATTATGATCAAACGTATGCACATTTATTTTAAAAAAAAGTTCAACTATCACTAAGGTGGTAAATAAAATAACATATCTGCGTAACTTCATAGATCTTGGAACATCCCCCAAACTATTTCGTCTACGCATCGCATCCTACCCTCAATAGTGGCATCCCCTCAAAATTTAGGGGATGCAATCATTCCCTTTGATTCCATCCTATTCAATTAGAAGGCGCCTCTAACTGACTTTACGGAAAAAAGAGATTCTATTTCGGTAAATGCATTTGTATAGAAATCACTGCATTTGCAAAGTCTGTGTATCTTTTAAAAGAATGAAAGATCAAAGTCTTGTAATTTTTATTCGAGTTTTTTATTCATAGATGACTACGCGCTTTCGTACACCCATTTCAGAACATCACCCCTTCGTCATTAAAAATTAGCCATCATTATTGCACACACATCATTTCCTTCCTGTATCCGACAGTCGTATCAAAAGCGTTGAAAGAACAACAATGGTACATTATACCCTTACTTTTTATCTGAAATATTGAACGATATCCAAAACACTGTTCCTTTTATGAGAGCTATTATCTATGGGTGTACCAAATTGGGTCAATGTGGAGGAACTAATGCGGCTACTGATGATAACGACTTGTTTGTGATATTTTAAACTTTTTAAATATACAACAAACAGATGAAGTTTAATATGATAGAGATAATTACACATATGTAAATCGAGATATATATAGAAACTAGCTGACCCGGCAAACGTTGTTTTGCCTCATTAATTATTTTTATTCTGGTTTCTAGACAAATTCTAGTATAATTCAAATGTTACTTACTTATTATAAGTGTGTATGGTATATGCGTGAAATGGGTATGGAGCGCTATGAACAAACGTTAAGGGAATATAAAAATAACAAACGTCAAAAAATATGATGTTCAAGTTTTTCTAGTTTATTACCTAAAATTACATATCACATATTAATTACGACAGGAACAATAACAGACAACATCAATCTTTTAATGCTATAGCGTGAACCATATCCATAGCACCAATTACCACTTTCAAATGAGCATTATATTCAATATTGAGCTCATACTGAAATGCTAGACGATATAAAATTGTTTTAAAAACAAATAACCGACTCCAAAACCCTACCTATTTAATAGTGTTTATTTTAACAAACATTAATTTGTTCTTCTTAGATGGCACCAACGCCAAGAATATAGGATAAATTAAATTTGAAAATTGCATTTTTATAAGTAATTCAAATAAAGATTTCGCAGTCTGTCACATAAGTACATTAAGTGTAGGCATAAAATTATTTTTCACTTTTTAGATACAGTTAGAATTTATAAATGTAGGTATGATTTTTAAGTCTGTTATTTGTATAATACACTTTCATTGTAAATTTTTTAAGGTTAGTAATGATATTTTTCCAAAGTATTAGGTATTAAACATTTTTAGCGATTCCGTTCGAGCCGTTACCCAACAAATTACATAATATTTGTAGTGTCGTAAGCTATGACCCAAAACGTCCTAGGACCAATCGCGAGCGAAGCGAGCGGGAAATTTTTTAGCATATTTTTTCGAGTCACTTGAGCATGAAGAAGTCCAAAGCAGAACAAATAACATAATATTTGTAGTGTCGTAAGCTATGACCCAAAACGTCCTAGGACCAATCGCGAGCAAAGCGAGCCGGATGCGAGCGCAGCGAGCTATGCGCGAGCGAAGTGAGCGCGAAAATTTTTAGCATATTTTTTCGAGCCGCTTGAGCATAAAGAAGTCCAAAGCAGAACAAATTACATAATATTTGTAGTGTCGTAAGCTATGACCAAAAACGTCCTAGGACCAATCGCGAGCGAAGCGAGCGCGAAAATTTTCAGCATATTTTTTTCGAGCCGCTTGAGCATAAAGAAGTCCAAAGCAGAACAAATTACATAATATTTGTAGTGTCGTAAGCTATGACTCAAAACGTCTTAGGACCAATCGCGAGCGAAGCGAGCTGGATGCGAGCGCAGCGAGCTATGCGCGAGCGAAGCGAGCGCGAAAATTTTTTTAGCATATTTTTTCGAGCCGCTTGAGCATAAAGAAGTCCAAAGCAGAACAAATTACATAATATTTGTAGTGTCGTAAGCTATGACTCAAAACGTCCTAGGACCAATCGCGAGGCGAGCGCAGCGAGCAATGCGCGAGCGAAGCGAGCTCGAAAATTTTTTTAGCATATTTTTTCGAGCCGCTTGAGCATAAAGAAGTCCAAAGCAGAACAAATTACATAATATTTGTAGTGTCGTAAGCTATGACCAAAAACGTCCTAGGACCAATCGCGAGCGAAGTGAGCCGGATGCGAGCGCAGCGAGCTATGCGCGAGCGAAGCGAGCGCGAAATTTTTTAGCATATTTGTTCGAGCCGTTTGAGCATAAAGAAGTCCAAAGCAGAACAAATTACATTATATTTGTTGAAAAATTTTTGCTACGTTCGGGGTCCAGTTTATTAATACATCAAATTTTATAGCTTCTTCTACGTAAGGACTAAGTGATCAAGTTATGGTATCGAGAGTTTTTTAAGCCCCTGCCTTAGTTTAACGACTGTTTGTACTAAGAGAACCTACAATTTAACGTATAATCCGATCCACAGTAACGCACAGATCAAAATACATTTTTTTACAATAGTCATGTGCAGGAGAGGTTACGCAATAAAGCAACTTACACGCGGGTGGAGCCGCGGGCAACAGCTACTAGTTAATAAGAGAGTTACATTGAGATAGCAAAATGATAATTGTAAACAATACGATACATACAATACATAAACAATTACGAAGGTCGAAATTTGTGTAAACAGTGTAGAGAGAGAAGTCTTTGAAGAAGAATTGTGTGAATGAAACAGGCGACCGACTTCAGTCTATGGCATTTTGTGGCATTTCACTCACCAGTAAAGTAAAGGCGCGGCAAATTTTAAGTATTTAAGATTGGTAATACTAAGCATATGTATATCAGGTTAAATTTTGTTAGTTATTTCCTTCAAATAAAAACAGATTTTTACTCGAAGTACAGTTAAAGACATCATATTTGATCAGTTATAAAGCGAGATGAAAAATGAATAAAATACTAAAATGGCCATTAAAAATAGGGGTTGATAATAAAAAAGTAAAAAATTAGGGTTGTTTGTATTTTTTTATGCCACTTTATACAAAAATGAAATAAAAAAAATTCGTCGATAGATGATAAAAATATTTAAGGGTGATCAACCCTTATCACTTAGGGGTATAAAAAATAGATAGTAGCCGATTCTCAGACTTACTGAATACGTATATAAAATTTGGTAAAGATCAGTCAATCCGTTTCGGAGGAGTACGGTAACAAACACTGTGACACGGAAATTTACTAAAATGGCCATAAAAAAATAGGGGTTGATGATAAAAAAGTAAAAATTTAGGGTTGTCTGTAATTTTTAATGCCACTCTATATAAAATTAAAATAAAAAAAATTCGTCGAAAAAATAAAATAATATATTTAAGGGTGAACTACCCTTATCACTTAGGGGTAAATACGTTCCACGTTGGCCGATTCTCATACCTACTGAATACGCATATGAAATTTGGTAATGATCAGTCAAGCCGTTTCGGAGGAGTACGGTAACAAACACTGTGACACGGAAATTTACTAAAATGGCCATAAAAAAATAGGAGTTGATGATAAAAAAGTAAAAATTTAGAGTTGTATGTAACTTTCAATGCCACTTCATATAAAATTAAAATAAAAAAAATTCGTCGAAAATATAAAAAAATATATTTAAGGGTGAACTACCCTTATCACTTAGGGGTAAAAACGTTCCACGTTGGCCGATTCTCATACCGACTGAATACGCATATGAAATTTGGTAATGATCAGTCAAGCCGTTTCGGAGGAGTACGGTAACAAACACTGTGACACGGAAATTTTATATATAAGATAAATACATCTATGTAACTTGATTTAATAAAGAAAACATTTAAAAGTTGTAAAATCCAATGAGTGTTAGCAAGAGAAAACAAACAGTCAAGGGTGTACGCATGCAATTTTTATTCTAATTTATCGAAAAATTAGCAATATAAAACATTGGTTAGTTGTTGATAGTAAAATATAGATTAAATTTGATAAAAAAAAAATAGAACTTAGACTCAAGATAGCGTATATTAGTAACTGTCCTGGTAACGTTATGGGAGCAAAATGCCATATTTTAAAAAATCCCATTAAATGCTTCGTAAGAGATACGGCTACGGTTTTTTAGTTTTATTATCTTAATTCTTCGAAATGATTTTTAATCATAATTTAAGGGATAAGCATAACATGGAGCCTGTCATTGGTGGTAGGTTCTGGTAAAAATGATGATGACGACAGTGTTCCAAATTTGAGCAACTCCACACTATCGGAGAGTACACACACTCATCTCGTTTGTTCCGGGCTAATGAGACGGCGTCGGCGCTTGCGCAAGCGATGCGTTCGCGACGACAGAGAGCGTCGGCGCGGATTCGCTACGCCCCGGAACAAATCATACCCGAATACGGGACTGTGTGGATGACTGAGAGATTTCACTGTTTGGAGTATGAGGCGCTATTTAAAATGTGATATAGGGGATATGAAGTCAAAGTCCTATAGCAAACAGAAAACATATCCTATTCCTTCATATCTATTGACAGAGTATAAGTAACGTAGAACTATTTCAAACACTATTCTAAAACTGAATTCAGTCAGTGAAAGGTTGAATTGCGACTCTTATATATACAAAATATCTTAAATCTCTTATATATAAATAAAATAATAATACAAACAAATAAATAAATAATAATATATGTATAGAAATTTCTCAATTGGACACAAAATACACGAACAACTAAATAAAAAGAAAAACAGAGAATAAAAATAAATCTTTTCGCTAGAAATCTAGACTCTAGGCCAAAACATATTGACCACTAAATTAACAAATTATGCGATTTGTTGAAACTTTGGTCGGCTTACTATTTCAGTTATATTTATGTATGAAGATAAAAATTACAAGAAATATACAGAAAGTAGTTGCTATCACATTTTACACTGTGTAGGAAGCACTGATAATATTTAAGATCATTGAAAAGGCCGTTAAGTTAAAATAAGTTATTGTTTGGTTCCTGTGTAGGTGCCAGGAACGAATTAACAAAGCTTTCCAATGTTGCTTAAAGTTTTGGGAGCGGGATGTGTAGGAAGATTTTATGGACTTTAATTTAGTGTATGTAACACGCGCGCATGTAATAATTTTGTTTTAATATAATAAAAATAAAATAACCACATTAAAAAAAAGGAACAATCATAATACTCTGTGTATAGAATAGGCGTTGAAAACTTGAAATTCCTAGTATATCCATTCAGCTCATCCGACCACTACTAATATAATAAATGCAAAAGTTTGTTACTATTACACGCTCAAACGATTGATGCAATTTAGATGAAATCAGATGTAAAATTTAGCCCTAAGACTCTTTAAAGCGTATACCACTTTTTATCCCGGTATAAATAAGCTTCATTGCGTAGATAAAGCTCAATGGGTGCATAAACGCATACAGATGCATTTATGTTTATTTTTTTGTATTGTATAATTCTTCCGACCAATATTATAATATTGCAGTAATGTAAGCACAATGATTTCACCAAGATAGTAGATAAGTTATCTTATCAGCATCCTAAATCTAAAATGTGTGAACCAAGAACAAAACTACCTGTAAATTGTCAGAGCCTGAACAATCAACGTCACTTCAATCAAGGCACGAGTGAACTGCATCAATTGAATATCGATTTAAAATGCAAATTTGAACAGCTGTTTATCAGTTTACCGATTGAATTAAGTCAGTTAGCATGCTTCAAGCTTAATTACTGTTTTGTGTGGGCGAGTTGAGATGCTTAACCCAAGTTGGAACAAGACTTTGATCTTTGGTCTTGGTGATTTGGAATGTGAATGTGGTCTTTTATTAGATTACTAATCTGTTGAACAAGGCCGCGTGGAAGGCAGAAGACCGAGATCTCCCATTCCTTAGATTGACCTGATTAGCAGTACTACTAACTCTATCGCAATACAATGTACTCGTAATGCAAACAGCCGCCTCGAATGAAGGAACATCGCTGGATGTGCGGCTGCCTTGGAAGCGAGCAGCAATAAGAGACGCAACCCTCCCACCAACAGCCATGACCACTCTGACAAGTGTGTCCGGCTAAGAAGAAAAATCTGTTACAAGAAACACATTGCAGCTACAATGGTAATACTTTCGTTGTTTTTTTTACACATTACAATTATAGGCATTCAGCCAGCCGGGCGCGTAACTGGGCGAGTTTAGCGACATTCTGCCTTAAGGTGGCAAGCGTGCTTAGTCAAGAAATACTGACTCTTAAGAAGGCCGCCGATCCCATCTTTAGGAACTAAGTGACAGAATTTTCAACTTGAAGGTGATTACTTGCCAGGCGGGCACGAGAAAATGCTCTACCACCTTGTACTATAATTTTATTTGTAATCTTTTATTGTCAGCTCATAATATTAATGTAAATAAGAGTTATTGTGTTTTCTGACCACTTAGCCTTAAAGAATCTCAAAACTCTTAATATTTTTCATTAAGACACTGCTTATGGACTAATAATACTTATAACCTTATAAAGTAACGATTATATTATGAATAAATTGAATCAGAGTCTCGAATGAACTGGTTGTAGGACAAAATGCAAGTCTCGTCATGGAAATGCAAGCAACAGCATTCACATCACTATTTCAGTCGAGCAATACGCCAATCTACAGCGACTGACAGACATACGACTTGTTCGAACAAAACCGGTAATAATTAATTAGATGTGACGATAGTGGAAAAAAGGGACTCTTTGCCTAATGGCTCGAAACCTCTATGAAGCTACGTCTCTAACCATTTACTGACTTAATTGTATGAGAAGTTAACATGAGAAGTCGCTTACTTAAAGTTTTTTAGTATTTGAGCGAATGTGTTTCGTCTGGAGGACGTCGGACTGTATTTTGTGATAGTTCGGATCAAATCCAGCTGTACACTAATCACATGTTTTTCAAGTTACTCGAATGTGTTGATTTTACACTTGCTCGTACGGTGAATGAAAACATCGATAAGATTTCCACATGCTTAGAGGGCCATTAAATCCGAAGTAGTGTATCATCCCCCAATCCGCACTTGGCCAGAGTACTGGATTATGACCTACGAGTATATCTTCTTACAAGAAAAGATTCGAATCCCAACAATGGAAACGTTTTGTGGCTACTTTTGTCTTATACTTGTATTTTATTAACACAAAAGCATTCTTTTAGGACACTTGGTAACAATAGGAAATCCTAACTAAAATATAAGAGATACATAATTATGTTGTTTGTTGTATGTACGGACTAGTACAAGAACAAAGAAGTTATTAAATACTATGAAAGTTCTATATCAAATTAAAAAAACTGAGAAAAATATGTATTGCGCGTATCAACACTTATACTCGTATTTCAACTACATAGCTTTTTTATTTATGCTTTCTTTTTTAAATAATACATGCCTTCACACTTGTAAACTAAATTAAATAATTCACCGTACATTATGCCCTGTTAAAAGCTGCATAAACTTAACACATGAGGGTACTTCATTTCAATAAACGTCAAATTCAATTTTTTATCAATGCTCCGTCATTTTTTATCAATAGTTTAAAACTATCATTTAGTTTAGGGGAAAGTTGCATTGAAAGATATAAATTACTCTCACGTAAATTCGTCACACTCCTTGCATAGCTATTATTGTCGATTATGAAAAATCTTGAATCAGCAGTCGATTTTTTACGCATTAAAGTCAATTGACTTCGAAAGGGTGCTCTGTGATTTTGATTGTTCATGATAATAAATGATGCTGGCAATGACTGACACAGATATAAAAAAAAAATGGCCAAGTGCGAGCTAGGCTCGCACATGAAGGGTTCCGTACCTTTGTTGAATGGGAGCCCCTCTCAAATATTTATTTTATTAAAATTTTATTATTTAATTTGAAAGGTAATGTATATTTATACATCCCGTGAAAATTTCAGGTGTTTATATGCTTCCGTTATTGATATATTGCAAAAAAATACGAAAAAAAACACGTTTTCTGTATAGAGTTTACCCCACTTAATATTTTTTTTAGTATTTGTTGTTTAGCGGCACAAGAAATACAAATCTTGTGAAGGTTTCAGCTTTCTAGCTATAACGGTTTCTAAGATAGCCTGGAGACAGACAGACAGGCAGACAGCGGAGTCTTAGTAATGGGGTCCCGTTTTTATTTTTTGGGTACGGAACCCTAAAAATACGTATATGTTTTTCTTTCCTGACGTTTTTAATTTCGTATGAATTACCTATATTTATATCCGTTAAAACCTGTGCTATTACTGCTATACTAAACAAAAATTGCTATTACCATAGACAAAAATATAATGGAGTATTAATTTTTGTTTATGCTATAATATAATATGTTGTCTATGCTTTTACTATTATTACTTCGATTTCTTCTTCGTTGTAGGAAATAATGGTTAAGCTTTCTTATTTAGAGTTTTCAATCTACCTAAGGCCTCTGGTTGAATAATATGATTCAGTTAATTTCGTTGTCTTGAAAATCTATTATTGGCCTTGAATTTGAACTTGATATCAAGTGCAGTATCAGAATGTGCGTGTTCAATACATTTATTTTAAAAACCACTGTTAAGTGATAATAGTCACGTTTATTTTGCCATTGAAATTAAATTTGTAATAGAACATTTAACTTTGAAATATTAAGGAAGGAAGTAATTTAAAATTAATAGAAAACCTTCATTTTGATATGGCGCGAAAAAGTAAGGCACTGTAATAAACATTAAAACTATTAAGTTTTATATAAGTTCATTCTATTGAAGTGCAATATAATTTATTAATGAACAAAATTAATTCAGTTTTTTTTTTAAAGATTTTTGTTGTTTACCTTTACCTCACATATATAATATATTTACGAGTTTTCTTATTCTGACGACCTCGTTGGTTTAATGGTTATCATGCCAGAATACAATCAAACGGTCCTGGGATAGATTCCTGGCACGGCTAAAATCTTTGTGATGTACTAAATTTGTTGGATATCAGTGGCTGGGTATTAAAAAATATGTATCCATATAAAGCATTATGTATGTAAAATATATGTAGTATATCAGTTGTGTTAGCAACCATAATTCAAACTAAAATAGTTTAGTATGGAGCTAGCCACCCGTGTGTGAAAAGTGTCTAAAAATATGTTTATACATATTATTTTACTAGCTGACCCGGCAAACGTTGTTTTGCCTCACTTAGGGGTACAGCGCCATCTATCGATTACTTACTCAACCCAGTCGAAATGTATCGACATCTGTTAGAATCATTTGGAGTTAACAGATAATTGTGACTGTCAAATAATAGCAGATAATAATTAGCAATAAATTAAAATTGAGACTATAATTTGAGATTTAAACTATCCTATCTCTCAAGTTGGATCGAACTGCACATGGTGTGCGAATTTTATTATAATCGGTTAAGTGGTTTAGGAGTCCATTGAGGACAAACATTGTGACACGAGATTTTTATTTATATATTAAGATGTATATTTTACCTTACAACTTTTATAGTCCGTTCAACTCATCGACTTCAAGACAAAGCAATAAGTCATAAACAATTTCCGTGCACTTTTCAACAATTACTAAAAAAACCTGCTCCCAGTTTTGCTCAAACAATTAACACTCTACCCATTAGGAGTGTGTCAAAGACTTTCCACGGTTTCTCCAAAAAATTTCGTTCTCAATTGGCGATTTCTACTCTCCTATAAACGTTGTTGCACTATTCCGCGAATGTGAGCTCACGCACGCTAAACAGAGTTCAATATGGGCTCTATTTACTCTAACTTTTCGTTAGCAAAGGGCGCTAAAAGGTTTGTAAATAGAGCGGCTAAGTAACGTGTCAACTGAGACAAAGACGGCTGTTTCCCACAATATTGAGGTTATATAGACAGTAGGACATTTCGATCAATGTCTTTATTGGCATAAAAAATCACATGGCTATTCTAATTTGATTTACTGGTTCCTAGACCCATAGGAACTATGTAGACGCAGTATAGTGATATCCTAAGTACGATAGATACAAAATACAAATACCTACAGACTACTATGATATAATTATTATTCTTCTTTGTATAATATAAGCTATGTGGCCAAACTCTGGTGTCGAGAGTTTTCGAGCCGCCCGAAATCCTTTGACTCTGACGTACTAAGACTAACAGCCGGAACAACAATTACAATTGAACATTTCACCCACGACAGCGTCTTGTTGGAAATGCCACTTTAAAAACGACAGTCTTCCAAACACCGCCCGCATCGACCGTTGCTTAGCTTTGATGATCGCGTCAGATCACCTAAAAAAGCCGAGCTACAGGTGCTATATTTTCTTTGACCAAAAGTAGACTCGTTGGCTGTACCCCTTTCTAGACAAACTAGATACATATACAATTTTATGATTGTTTTACTGTTATTATAATATACTCGTTTACCATTATGTGACTCACGCGCGTACGCTTGTATTGATTTGGTTTCACAAGAGGTCAGACGGTAACTAGACCGCATTTTAGTCTAACTATAAATCGAAAATCTATGAATCAGTGTGAGATACCAGCACAGACCGGTAAGGAGTTCATAACAGACTATGTATACATCAATTAGAAACACGACGGTGCTTTTTAAATGCGGATGTTGATCACTCATACACCAAAAAAGCTTTAGGTTAAATATTTATGTTCCTTCTTCCTTAATCGCCTCATCAGGGAAGATCGTGACTCCCCGTAGAATTGTTTCACTAGGGGAGTTTTCTTTATATACCAGGTCCTTTAACGGAAGATATATGTTTATACATAACTTGAAAAACAAGTCATTGGACAGGGCCGGGATCGAACTAAATTGAGAAGCAGGTGATTTCTCACGAAACCACACCCGCTGATTATTTTTAGATATTTATATCTTTTTTGTTTGATTAAGTAATGTAAATATGGTAATGAATGTGTGTATTTTTTTTCTTATTTTCTTATGCTGTGATATTTTTTTTATTTCCGAAACTTGAGTAGTAATGATGTTATAATAATAATTAATAACATTAAAAAACATAGGTTAAGAAGTCTAAAACAATCGAGTTCCAAATAAAATACTACTCAAAATATCAGTGTAATGCCCTCAAAATATCTCGTTAAATATATTCAAAACATCCGATAGCATCACTAAGCAGCTTCCAAACACCTTTAATGATCCTAATTCCTCCAAATCCCGAACATTAATCTATGACATTCAAAGAATCTATTCCCGTACCACCTTAACCTTCAATCTCTACAATATAAGAACATCTAATACATCGGCTTCATAGATTATTTGCTCTATTGAGTGCTCTTTTAAACTGAAACTACAAATAATATAACCATTAGTAAACATAAAACATAAATACCAAATAAATTATGCTTAACTTATATTTTTAATAAGTAAGAGACTTATTAGGTAGGCAGACAGACTCTCAGGATATCCTGAGTTTGTGAGGTATTTGTTTAGTTGTCAGTAATTTGGATTAGGAATTGAAAAATACCTTAAGTTTTTAGAAGAATGACCAGTCAATAAGATTTACATCTTTTGCTTGTACCGTTTGCGGTTGGAATCAAAGCGATCGGATTCGGCCTGTGTCACTGATCGTATATTGTCACCCGAGATGACTTCGATAGTATGATAATGTTAGACTGAGATAAAGTAGTAAGCGAACGCGATTTTAGTATATATATTATTACTCTTATTATTTTTACACCCGACGAACAAACAACGTAGTGATATAAGATTTATCACAGCTAGAAAATAGATATTTTAAAAAGAAAAACCTTCTAACCATCTTTTTGAGGAATTAATAAAGTATTTAATTGAAAAGTAAAGAAGGAACTATAATATAGACGAATATTCAATAGGTGGATTTCAAATTTCGAAAGCGAAGTTATTAGATAGGTTTACTTGATTACGTTACTTATATAAAATATGAAATGCTTATGTAAAACAGTTAGTTTAAATTTCTCTCATGCAAATGTTAAAGTTGTAAAGTAACCATGCGTGTTCTGTTAACTAAATCGATCGAATATGAATACGATACGACCTCGTATCTTAACCGCTTGCAAGTTGCAACATAACGTTTTGTGTTTAATTCTCCTTATAAAATGTCTCGACTCAACGTACTCCCTATCTTATCTGATGTCATTTATAGGATTAGGGCTAGATCCGACAGATATCGAATGGCTTGCTCGAAGGAATGTACAGAGATATCGTTCAATGAATTTCTAGCTTTGTTTCCAAGTTAATTAGAGGCAACCGGTCAGACGAGAACTAACTAAACTTCCCTTGTAGGTGTTTTACATCGCACATAACGTGGGTTCCTGTCGCGTTCCCTCTTTTTCCAACAAATAACAAAGGAAAGAGAGGACACGAAACAAACGAAACACGTTAAGTGAAAGATCATTTTGACAAACAAATCGATGTTATTACCTTCGAAGCGTGATTAAGTGAACACGACGATGGTAATAAGTTAAGCCAAGGAATTGTAAGTACAAAATGATTAGGCTGTATTAAGCAGTGACCACCGCAGATGTGGTTACTTATCTGATTGCCTTATTCAAATGAGTGGGTCGATTCAATTTTCCAATTATGTAGATTTTGATTACGTGGTTAATTTAATTTTTATGTTCAGACTTTTAGCTTGTTATCTTGATGCTTCATTCAGCAACTATTGAATAGAACATGAGAATGTGTATTACCTAATTTACAATCATTATTTTTAATCAAATGGTGTTTTTCATACTTACTTTGTGTGGTGAATTATTTATTATGAGAATATTTTTTAAAAGTTACATGAAAAAGGAAATGAAAGGCCCCGAGTACAGCGTATGTGGCTTGGTGCGAAAACGTCTTCTTCTCAATCAGACCACCCCTTGTTCGATCCCGGCCAATCCCGACCAATGACTTGTTTCCAAGTTATGTGTGGATTTGCACTCACTGTACGGTGTAAGAAAACATCGTGAGGAAACCGACATTTTTGCGGACCACTAGCTCACACTTAGCCAGATTATGGCTTAAACCTCTCACTTACGAGAGAAGGCTCCGAGTCCCAGGAGTGGGAGCAAATAGTGGGCTGCTTAAGGTAATGCTTCTTCAAGTAGCCTAACTAGTATACCTAGTATGTTTAATACTAGCAACTTGAAAAAGCCAGTTAAATTGTTCGACAAATCAGACTTAAAGAGGTTTGCAACCGCTTCAAACATCGACCCTGGTGGACCGCAAACTAGATCGCCAATGACGAGCAACCGACCGCGTCTCTAGAAATAGGTTTTTGTCTTCGGTTTGTTTTTTGTTTGACTTTCTATCGAATCTAGATCAAAATTAGTTTACTTAGCGCTTAGCAAAAATATTGGATTAGAAGTTAAGATTTGGTCGGGTGTTTATTAAAACTTATTAGGTAGTCAATCTCCGAAGTATTAAAATAATCTCTTGTAAAGCGTTGCTTGGATACCAAAAACATAAAATACGATGCGAACCTACCTTTTCTGAAGTCGGATAAAAAAGTTTGCTAATCACTTCAAGCTTTCATAGCCAAAGAAGAGAAAGGTCTATCAGACCTCATAGACATTACAACTTCAAAAGTTGAAGTATTTTTTATAATGATAATAATAATGCCTCTACAATGTCGGTACATGTTTTAGAAAAAGCGATTTATTTTCTCAACAAATTTCTAATATTTTTAATGATATCTAAACAATAATAACCAGTTACAATGAAAATAATTACAGACAACACACGAGTGGAATCGTGTAACTTTGTAACGAGCACCTTTTTAACTTTGTGTCAAACCGTTCTAGCGTAAATGACAATAATAAGCTGTAATTATCACCCTAATTAGGAACGTTTAAACTTCCTTTTACAAACGAACTTTTTCCAAGAACATAATCATTTATAATAAATAGTAGCATAAGCAGCCCACTATATGTTCCCACTGCTGGGACTCGGGGCCTCCTGTCACAAGGAGAGAGATATAGGCTATCCATCCATCACGCGGACCAAGTGCGGATTGACGGATGATACACGTCATTGGATAATGTGGTCCTCCAACATGCCGGTGTCCTTACAATGATTTTCTTCACCGTAAAGCGAGTGTAAATCCACACATAACTTGAAAAACAAGTCATTGGTACAGGACTGGATCCAAACCTGGTCATGGATTGAAAATTTAACACTCTTCCGACAAGCCCCAACTCGCTTAGAATTAAAACACTTCTTTCATTCTAAATAAATTTTATGCTAGCACATTCTTACTCAGAAACTCACTGCGTATAAAAATTACTCATCACTGCCAATTTCTGGCTTCACATAGGTAAGTAGAATGAATCAAAAGGGAAAACCTTAACAATGATACACCTAACCGCAGTACATCGTGCCTTGTTGATAACAAATCAAACGGATCCAAACGTGAATCGTGAGGGACGCGCCTAACTTTCGCCCATTCATGCGTTGGATAAACCCGAATGGAATATAAAGTCACTTAAGTGGTTATTGCAAATGATTATTTACTTTTTGATTTCTATCACAACACAATTCTGTCTGTTTATGAAACATTTAGTAAATCGTACTTTTTCCTTCGCTCTTACGCCGAAAGACAATATCGAAAGGATATGCAGATGGTCCGACGGCCACAAAACCCAGAGACGTGTGTCATCCACCAACCAACATTAAATTTGACCATTGTTGTGAATACCGAGGTCATACAAAAGACGGTCTATATCTTAGCCATGTAAACGTTACTTTGACGAATAACTTTAGACATAAGAGTATACTAACTTTAATATAATATACAGCTATGTATATAGATATTTTTTTGTCAGCTCAATATTTTTAAGCTTATCGTATCGTTCAATTGGTATAAAAATTTATAAACAAAGTTGAAATCTAATTTTGTAAGTTAAGCAGTTATAATCAAATATGTCAAAATCCAATTTTATTTATAAGTTTTTTGGGCTAGTACCGACAAAATAAACGTAAGTGATAGCCGGTTATACAAACATTATTCAAATATGCCTTACGAAAGTTTTAATACAGTGAAAATCGAATACCCTCTACAAACAAACAAACTCCCACGAGTTAAAACTATCCTTTCATAAAAATAAACTCACGTTTAACATAACCTAAAAGCCTTAAGGAAAATTAGCCAAGCGGCTTAAAGCTTTCTTCAAGGCAGTCATACATCGATACCATCTTTCGAGCTGTCACGTTTAAAACCCTTTCTTTGAAAACGAGTGTCTCACATTCGGCGGTGCATTTAGTCGACTGAATCACTACGAGGAGACATGATTTGCGAATTATTGTCTTCTGCCTCCTGAATACCAAACAGGATGATGATGATTCATTAAACTTTACGACCTCTTCGGGGATTATGAGTCAATAAATTACGGGGTTTGGATTTGCAAGTTTATTATTTATCAGCTAGAGTTAATTTACACCTTTCTGTTAAACGATAAAGTTTTATGAGGTGACTCGATTTTGAGAATGCAATAAGACTTACGAAAATGCTAACGGATATTTTTAAATAGCTTTTCGGGGTGGCATTTTTGACAACGCGTAGTACCACATACCAATGTACTTTCATTAGTTAGATTTCAATATTTGACATGAAATAAATGAACTTTTTTAAATTGATACTTATAAAAATAATCTGCAAAATAAAGTTTACGTCAACTAATACTGAACCCATAATTTTGATTACGATCAAATAAAATGAAACCGTTTATGTGAAAAAAAAGGTTTGATATTACAAAAGGCCTAAATTTCAACATTAGAGGGCAGACACGAAAGCTTTGAATAACCGATTTTGCTGAAAAAGATCAGCTCTGACCCGTGTTAAGCAACTTGGCATCCACTAAACTATCTTAAGATAATAAGGATCAAACCCTTTGAAAGGGTGGTTGCGGACCAGAGTCAATATTTGCAGATATAAGACGTTATTTAGATGCGAGACACGATCGCCTGGCCGAGCTTGCCTGTGCTGCTTTTTTGGAGTTCCTTAGTAGAGCTATCAACATATTAATCACGATTTTTGCCTTTAGAAAGCCACTGTATCAAAACTTACGTAAGGTATGATTGAATTATATTTGTGTACAATCTATACTATCTATACTAATAGGTATTATAAAGCGGAAGAGTTTGTTTGTTTGTTTGAACGCGCTGATCTCAGGAACTACTGGTGCGAATTGAAAAAAGTTGACTAGACCATTTATCGAGGAAGGCTTTAAGCTACATGACATCACACTGCAACTATTAGGAGCGAAGAAATAAAGGAAAATGTAGAAAAAAAACGGGGAAAATTATTCATCTTTGAGCGCTTCCGTTGCGTGCGCTGCGAAAACGGTTCAAGATTTCTATAAAATATGTACGAAAGAATTATTCCTCGTAAAATGATCAACACACGCGGGCGGAGCCGCGGGCAACAGCTAGTATAATATATTTGAGTAATATTTGGTCAAACAAACATCATTGAGAAAATCATAATACATAATTATAAATGTTTTTCTAAAAATTGGACAACAAATAAACAAAAAATTTTAAGAACTAAAATAATATTAACTTTTCTACCGTTACAGGTTTAGCTAGGAAAATAAATATTTCTTTTTACTCAAAGAATAAAAAGATAAATATTTGCTCATGCATATAAATAAATTAGTTTTACAAAAAATGTAGTAAAAAGGCGATATAAAATAAGCCATATATTATTCAGATACATTTTTTTTATGTAGGTACAGAACCAACTTCTACTATCCAGTAGTCGCGCTTGACCGGGCTATTATGCAAATCCTCCTATCTACGTCTATACAGAGAGGTTTATTTGGCGAGGTCTTTTGAGATCTCTTCAGTGGGTGTATTAAATTTTTCATAACTGTCCGCTCGAGTCTTTCAAGTGCATTTATTAAAGTCACTTTCCGTATTTGCTGGCCGTTATATTATAAATGTTCAGAAGTTTCTCGGACACAAGGACAGTAACATTTTGAAGAGCTTTGGTATTTCGATGTTATCATCTATCTTTACCTATAATTTTTAAACGAGAAATAACTTTTTACGTTAACTAGTTCCAATCTAGATTGGCAAACAAGGCAGCAAGCCGCATTTTTTTTTAATCAAAAGATCTACGATTTGCCACCTACTCGCCTGATGGTAAGCGAAGCTGTGGTCGAAGATGAAGCACGTTGATCTAGAAGAAATCTGTTCACTCTCACTTTGAAAAAAAAAACAAGTTATAATATATATCCGTTTTTAGATATTTTAAAATAGCAATTTGTTTTTATTATTTTTTTAGAATCACTTGTTATATTTTTTGTGGCCCTTTTATGGGGTCTACGAAGATTATTCTTGAATCAGATATGATACGAGTATAACACAATTTAATAACTTTTCTCACACGTGTTACCTAACCGCAAATACTTGAAGCCGAGCGTTATGAAAAGAATATCATTACTTTTTATCAAAATTGGTTATATTACGCAGAAACACGCGCGGTTTTGGTTACCTTCATGTCTTGTCAGAACGATTCAATTAATGCTGAAGGCAGCATTTCGAATAGGAAATTTGAATTTTTGAATCCTTCTTTTAGAACCACAATTCAGCAAAATTGAAAATCGCAAATTAACACTTTTTTATTCACTTTTAAAATACGACTGTCGTCTTCAGGCTTTCTTGTTTGTCACTTTATAATTGTCGTGTTTTGGTTTTTATTATCTTATCTTAATATATATAAATCTCGTGTCACAATGTTTGTCCTCAATGGACTAAACGACTAAACCGATTATAATAAAATTCACACACCATGTGCAGTTCGATCCAACTTGAGAGATAGGATAGTTTAAATCTCAAATTATAGTCGCAATTTTAATTTATTGCTAATTATTGTCTGTTATTATTTGACAGTCACAATTACCTGTTAACTCCAAATGATTCTAACAGATGTCGATACCTTTCGACTGGGTTGAGTAACTAATCAATAGATGGCGCTGCTATGGTAAATCTACGAACGTGTCATATAAGCTACACTATCTATTTTTCATACCCCTAAGTGAGGCAAACCAACGTTTGCCGGGTCAGCTAGTAAAACTATATAAACGAATTTCGAATTCTATTTTCAGTAAAATTAAATCTCTAATAGTTGTAATGAAGATCATTTTTCTGAGTTTTTCTAAACGTTTTGGTTACCTTTTTAGTCAGAAACGTATTTTATCAAAGTCATAGTCAAAACACATTTATTGCAGAAAATATAGGTGGAGACAGTATAAAGGAACAAAAGTGCTAGATTTTCACTAGTACATGCAAAAAAATTAAAGCGAAATACTGGTTGTTTAAACATACGACATGGTCAAATAGACACTACAGTTTGATAAATAAAATGTTAATAAGTACCTTATTCATGATTATTTAAGTATAATTAATTAAGTATTTAGTTGTTTTATTATAATCTGACTAACAAACCATTTGTCTTTCCATTGATTTTATCTTGAACGCGTAATACATACAAAATGCCTCGTGACATTAACCTACCCACTGTTTACGTCTATCTAAAAACTCCACAATTTATTTGTACTTAAAGTCCTACGCTTTGCAGTTTAACTATTAAGATAATAATCAAACTCACGCTTAACTAACTAGCGATTTGACGATACACTTTTATGGGGGGAAACTTTCGCAATTAAATTTACCGTTGTAGATTTTAAGTTATAATTTTACTGCAAAAATAATTACTTACAAAGCTTTTGGACTGCGGTTAAATGAAAATAAAAATACATGACGAGATTTTACTAGACTGGAATGCATATATTCATTCGTAACACCAAAATATGGGAAAAGAAAGAAAATAGTTTTATTATGCACAAAAAATATTAACATCAATAAAACAATATAATATATGTAACAATTATAAAGGTCCAGTATTTATTTGGGCGTAAAAGGCATAGGTTCAGCATGATGCTATGTACCTACCAGGTAGGTACTCCGGCGCTGGTTTTCAACCTCTTTCCTTCACTCACATTTTTTACACTCATAGCTGTAGATAGGTATTTATTTAAATCACAATCTATCACATTCAGACGATAAATTAAAGACACTAAATTTATTGAAACAAAAATTATAAACTTAAAAACTGTTCTCTAAAGTAAGCATTATTGATTGAGAATATTGCACTCAGCGCTTCAATGGAATGTACTAGTAACCCTTAGATAGATATTCGGTCTTACATCCAATAGCTTTACTACAATAAAAAAAAACGTTTTAAATATAACTCTACGGTATTTCTAATTAAAGTAGTGACACACTACATGCATGCACAAAATGAACTTTTCACTGCAATTCAATTACTATGTAACTGCATTGTCCAGGTCAAGTCGCGTGGCTTGTGAGAGGCCTATGTCTAGCAGTGGACGCAGATGGGCTGATGATGATGATGATGAACTGCATTGAAACAGTTTTAATTATCATAGGAGAAATAACATTTTTCTTTAACTATATGTTACATATAAGTGTATATTCAGCTACACACTAATATTATTTACAAACGCTTCGTTTTAAAAATATTATTCCAATCGAATTCTTTGAATAATTGTTCCGAAACAAATACCCAGAACGGACATTAGAATTAAAAAATAATATGTATGCTAGCTTTACATACCAAGGGCCTAAACTCAAAACAAATCTTATTTTAAAGGTTATATTATTATATACACAGGTTATTTAATTTTTCTTCCGTGTCTTTGACCTAACCCCACCTGTTGAACCCAAAAGAATTGAATTATAGTATTGCATGTCAAAAAGCAGTAAAACCGAAAGAATGATGATATCAAACTTTCAACAACCATTGTTGTTGTCAAGGGTGAGAAGATAGGTTAATAATATAATGATCTATTATTGCTCCCTGTGCCTAGTCGACTATTTCCACTGTTTTACTTCCCATAATTCATATTTTCTTGTTTTTTGTTTGGTCACCTCTATGAACTAGATAATTGGGTTCAAAGTCCCGTAGCAGTAGCATATCGTTTGTGGGTCAATAAACAATCGTGCCGTTATTATGTTTATGGTATAATGTTAGAATAAAATGTTTCCAGTACCAGGTAAGCGCGTCATTAATTCGAATTTTATTCACATTAGCTTTCTATAGAAGAAACAGTAAGGGACACTACTATTCAAATGGCACGGTATAAAATGTTGTTTTAAAAGTCATTTACAAGTACAAACTAAGTAATCCCATTTTTTGTAATTTTAAGATATGTATTTAGATTATTTCTCTGTTTTACAAAAATATTAAGTTGTATATAGGTATAACATATTATGAAAAAAATGACAGAATTAAAATAGGACCACAATAATTTAGTAAATATTTTTTTTTGTTTTAAGCGAGATAAGTGTGCATGTCTCGGTTTTTAAATTAATTTAAAATGTGCCTAAAAAAATAGTTCTTAAATGTCTAGTACAAACATTTAAGAACTCATTTTTTTTAGGAAAACTTTACGCAATTTGTAACGATATTCTTGCCTACCATTAAATAAATATCTGTGGATTTTTATAGGTATTCAATTCACAGCCTATTTCTGTCAAAAATTACCAGACTAAGTAAAATGATTGTAATAACAACTTAAACCAATTTGCAAATTTTCTTTTTTTCTCAAAGCGAGTGAGGCTCGGTTGTAATTACGCCGGCTTTTCCATCGGACGGCTCCTGGATCGATCCCGGCCCTTTTTTTTGTTGACGAGGGGGAAATCTTCGACAAGATACCTGGCTACGATGGGGCGCAGCCAGGTTATGTGGGATTTGTACCCACTAAAACCCCCCCGGTGACCTGCCTCTGTGCTTAATGCTCCGGGTTCTTCCGGGAAACACTCCGGAGACCTCCTTGCATTGCGCTGTGGTCCTTCCCGGATTGTTTCGCGACGCCGTCGTCGTTCAACCTGGACTCGATGGAGCGGGTGTCGGAACCCCATCTCCGAACACCTTCGAGTCTGATGCCCCTTTTAGTCGCCTCTTACGACAGGCAGGGGCAATTCTGCAGCCTTATTCTTTCACCCAGGTTCGATCCCGGCCCTACGCCAATGATTTGTTTTTTAAGTTATGTGTGAATTTGCACTCGCTAAATATTGAAGGAAAACATCGTGAGGAAACTGGCATGTTTGCGGACCACAATATCCGAAGACGTGTGTCATCCGCCAACCCACACTTGGCCGGCGTGGTGGATTATGGCCTATATCTCGCTCCTAGTGAGAGAAGGTCCCGAGTCCCAGCAGTGGGAACGTATTGTGGGCTGCTTATGCTTATGTATGTTCATTTTCTTATATAAAAAAAGCAACAACCATCGTAAACATGTGTCAACACCCATACTGCTTAAACTGCGTACTACTTTCGTGACCACCTTTTCATTTGGAAATTACTTTGATAACGCATCTTAATAGGTCATTTCCATAAACAAACACGTGATTAGACATACAAATATTATGGTATAGGGCCCATAATGTTTTAATTAAAATCCAGAAGCTAACATGATGTCCAATCCAGTTAAGTGAACTTGACCAGCGGAGTCTAACCGTATCAGATTTCAGTATGATCACAAACTAAAGAAAGAATATTTGCATCCAAAATATACTAAAATACTGTACTATACTAAACTAATATAACTGTATGCAATTTAATCATGGCATGTGAATAATATCATTTATACATATTTCTCTTGCAATCCAAAGAAGCAATGCGGCAAGCTTGATGGGCACGTTTGGGCGGATAGTATAATTTTGTCTTTTTTTTTGTTATTTTTTTAAGTTTTCATAATTTTGCGTGCTTTCTATCCATTATAAATAATTTTTATTTTATTATTTTTAAGTTATGTATACATTTATTTTTATCGTTTGGTTTTAAGTTGTATTTTTAATTTGTATTTTAATACTTGCTTTGTATGCAAGTAACATATAAATCTCTGTTTTAATTGTTTAGCTTTTCAAATAAAATATTACTAATTTATATTTTATACTAATTATTAAAAACTGTATTCAAGCTGAATGACATCTGTCAAAAATATGTTTCAAGTTCGAATTTTCAATTGGAATCAAGTCTTCAATTTTTAAATTTAAAATTAAAAACTTCAAATATTAAAAACTTGATATCCATTCTAATAAAAAAAAATACACATTCGAATCAACTAGCTAGTTCAAGACCTATAATAATGTTGTTATAGATATGCCATGCGTACATCGTTCAATTGAAATTCCTTATCCTTAATTCCACATTCAATGCAAGCAGCTAAACAATGCTCTCACATCCTCGTATCCTACATATTACTTCATAATGACGTCATGGAATTACTGTGCATTGAACAAAACTGCATTCTCAAGGTAGGTGCTAGGAATGCAGTTCGTTAGTATGATGAAGCAGGTACTATCACTATTTTCTTACTCCTTACAGCTTTTGACCAGCAAATCCCGTAACCACATGAATTAGCGACACTCTGGTCTAAAGTGGAACATTACGATTTCGTTGGTGTAAAGGTTACCATGCCGGACTGCCCACCAGAAGGTTCCGGATTCGATTTCCGGCCTGGTCAACATCTTTGTGCTTAACTAAATCTGTTGGCTGTGGGTCTGGGTGTTAAATAAGTAATAATAATATCTATATAAAATATATATTTATGTATATTCAGTATATCAGTTGTGTTAGCAACCATAATACGAACTAGAAATGGTTCTGTATAGGGTTAACCAGTAGTGTGTGAAATGTGTCCTAATATTTATTTATGTCTAAGCTGGACTAACTAGCTCTCAAGGTGGTTGCCGGAATACACTATTGGGTGCTTGGCGATTGATTTTATTACTTGAGGGTAGTTGCTAGCTAGACGAACATTAGAAAATACCTTACCATCATGCTATGGTTTCCTCACGATATTTTCCTTCATCGAAAGCTTGAACTCATTTGCGGGGATCGAACCATCCACATTCGGGATATAAGGTCACCGCTCGCCTGACTGAGCTGTCTTGCTTTAATTGAGTACCTAATAAAGCGCGTGCTTAAATAGGTTCTTGTATGAACTAAATAAATATTTTTTGCTTTAGTTAGTAACTTTATATTGAAACCGATTTTCTAGAAGTTTCGACGCAATCATAAGAAATCGGTGGTCGATGCAGTTAAGATTTTATGAAGTGACTGAATGTAGCATTTACATAACGGGTGTTTTTATGGTTTGAATATATGCTAGAAATCTTTAAAGCGGCTTGAAATTTTTTGACACCAAAGTTTTTAGCCCATTCAAAGTAGGACATTTTTTAACACAATAATCTAAATTTTTCATATATAACGAAAGAAAGAGAAAAATATATAAATATGTACATAAACAAAAGAAAAATTTCTTTTATTTGGGGGAAAACTAAATACTACAAATTCAATAAATATTACTTAATGTTAAATCTAAAAAGATATTTTACTGACTATAAAACTAAATATTACTTCCACAAACTGTAGCTTCAAAGAAAACTTTCATAAATTAAAAGCCAGCAACTAAACTTCCGGCATAATATTTTTCCACTTACCGGAATGAGGCCCTTGTGTGTGTTAAAGCCGAGTTACTTTAATAACTTGCAGCAACCGTTGTTATATTTACACGAGCGAGAATCAAAACATTAACTAACCTACTATTAAAACAATAAAACCTAAAACTAAAATTTTATCCAATATTTTATGCATAAGTGGACACGCAACCTCTGTTGAGAACTTTCAAGCTAACCAAGGGTCTCTGGTAAATTGCAAACTACTCATGTGCTTAGCTAAAAACCTACAATTTCACATATTTTCCAACACACAGGTATAATAAAAAGATCTCATCTCTTTTTTGTATGGTCATTGGTCATTCATCCAAAGTACACAGGCGTCAAATAATATTACGTACATATGTTTGTTCGAACTAAATAAGTATTGAAACATTCTGTGAAATAAATCGTCATGAGAATAATGACATGAAAATTTATTTCACACCACGTTTTTAAGTTTTTCCTTTGATCTTAGGATTGGTTGCCTGGAAGAGATCGTATATTATAGCAATAAATTATTATTTGCTTAAATATTTGATTAAATGATAAATAAAATAATATCTTTTTTTTTGTGTAATAATAAAGTGTTTATCTATCTACCTATGTTATGATTTGTAGCATTGTAAAAATTAATTAAATGTCCATACATTTAAAATCTATATTATTATGGTTTATAAGAAATAAACTTACTCGTATTTATATCACGTTTGCAATACGACATATTTTAAATAAATAAGAAAAATATTTTTGGTGTTCGCTTATAAATATTATTTCATACATAAAATAATATCTGCGTAACTGTGAGTGAAATGGTGTTTTTTTTTATTTTTTTTAATAATATTTGCCCGTGGAAACCTTTCTTAAGTCGTACTTGCATTTCAAGTAGGTGAGATGCAAACTTGGCAACTCTTTCGTTTACACGAGAAACGGAAGTAACGTTCATACGCAAAGCAAATCTTGAGATTCGTCGAGTTATTACTCGAAGATTTGACATTTTCTTTTATTAAGTTGTTTTTTAATTTAGTAAAAGAAAATGACAAATCTTTTAATAATAATAGTTATTTTTATTTATGCAAAAGAATTACATCGTTATACAAAATTTAATAATATAGATACTTTTTCTTCGGCGTGATAAATTTTTGAGTCAAAGACAAATAAGGACAAAAAACTTAAAACTATTTTGAAGCATATATACAAGCCACCTTCTTGAATAATAATTTGTAATCAAATTGCCCAGTAAAGGCACACATGGGGTTTCGCTTGTGGTTTTAAATGACAAGCACTCCAAATATATAATTCAAAAAACTATAAAGTACTAAATTATATAAGGTAAGGGTATCCTGTTTTAATTTGCACTTACACAATGATTCCTCATCATTGCATAAATTAGAACAATAGTTGTTGTTATGATGGTGGTAGATTATTTTTAGTGCTCGCCTGGCTAGCAACCCTCAAGTTTCCAAGCGCTTAACAGTGAAACTAACAAGCGTATTTACTAGAAAGAAAGTTATTCCAAACTAGACATGCTCCCCTTTTGGCAAGAGTGAGCTAACTGTGTGGTTACGTGCCCTGCTGATCAAATGTCTAGCTGCGAGTAAAAAAATCTACAGTGCAATTATAACATTGTGTTGATTTTAAAGCACTTTTCAAAGTTCTTCAAAAGAATAACTAGATACACGGACTTTTAACCCTGCAGCCTGGGTGAAAGAATAAAACTGCGGAATTGCCCCTGCCTATCGTAAGAGGCGACTAAAAGGGCCATCAGACTCGAGGGTGTTCGGAGATGGGGTTCCGACACCCGCTCCATCGAGTCCGGGTTGAACGACGACGGCGTCGAGTGAACGTCACCGTCGCGTGGTTGGTGAAACAATCCGGGAAGGGCCACAGCGCAGTGCAAGGAGGTCTCCGGAGTGTTTCCCGGAAGAACCCGGAGACCTCCGTTAAGCACAAAGGCAGGTCACCGGGGGGGTTTTAGTGGGTACAAATCCCACATAACCTGGCTGCGCCCCATCGTAGCCAGTTATCTTGTCGAAGATTTCCCCCTCGTCAAACAAAAAACAAAAAAAAGATACACGGACTTTCTGCATCTAAATGGTCATCCAAAATAAAGTAAATCCTATTCTCTACTATTAAATTCATATTTTAATAGAATCATTCAAAAGATCACTCTTGGTGGCATTATTCGTCCCACTGCTAAGAGTGAATTGGTGTTGTTAGCTCTAGCACTTACCGTTGCCCCGTTATACCGTTTACCTTACAAATATACCATACTGTCGAAACGTTTCACTTTGCATCTTTCCTTGTTTGGAAACTTTGGTGTATAAATGGGAAGAAAGGAATCGATTATTGATCAGTTCGATTTCTGTGACGTCTAGATGTATGTAAACTGAACTTTTTCTGAGTTGCGTAGTTAACAAACTACAACGTTAACAAACACTATGGATAGAATTATAGAATAAGACTACGTACGGCTTTTCCCGGCCCGATTCACTGCTAAATAGGTAGTAGTTATCGAGCGGGATAAAAAATAATTAAATTACTGAAATGGCTATATAAAACCAAAAAAATAGAGTTGTATGTATTTTTATAGCAAAAAAAAAGTTGTCATAAAGTTAAAAAAACAAAAAGGGTAAACAACCCTTATCACTTAGGGGTATGAAAAATAGATGGTAGCGCCGATTCTCAGACCTACTGCGTACGCATATAAAATTTTGTAAAAATCTGTCAAGCCGTTCCGGAGGAATACGGTAACTAATATTGTGATATGGCAATTTTATATATAAGATAAGAAGATAAGATAATGTGTAACTAAATGTGCACAATACGAAAAATAAATAAAAAATGTATGTATGAATAGATACCAACATAGTGCATATTGAAGTCTCTGGTCTCGTACTAGCTATCAGACCGTGTAACGCATATTAAACCAGACTCAATGATTTTTTTTTCAACACATAGATTATTTTTGATAGCAAAACGTTGACACGATGCAATACTAAACATATTATTTTAATTTATTAGTTCGTGGAATTTATATTTTACTGAATTAAAGAAAAAAAATCTCAGGGAAACTATAAGAAAACTGTCGCCGCCAAATCGTTATCGCCAGCACTATAGCCTTGCATTATTTACATGACCCCTCTATCGCACCGCTAAAGCCTTTTCATAAATTTCACACACCTAAGAAGGGTGCCATCGTTCAAGATAACGGGGACGGACTTAGGAATATTATACGGGGAGTATCTATACAAAGCGGCGAAATCCTAATTACTGCAATGGAATTTTATTTACTCGTACTTTTATGATGTTTCTTAAAGGTTTTGTAGCTAAAGGCTTCGCTGTCCTTATATCTGTCACAAAATGTCATGAACCGACCTGGATAGTTATTTTTACAAGCGATTTGTTTCTGTTACCTCTACAACAATAAATATTTAAAACAGAATAAAGTAAATATTTAAGGTGTTCCGTAAACGTAATTGTTGTCGCATTTAATATCATTATGGAATCATTAATGTATACGTATATGTAATATAACTTTTTTACATTTTACCTGAATTCATAATGAGTAATTATTAAGTATAAGTATATTATTCTCATTACTTGCTAATGAATAAATAATAATTCAAAATTAGGTTTAATAGTAGAAGGTTTATAATTAAGTTAGTTTGTAGGTTTTTGATCATATACCCTATTAACTTCACTTGATTGCAGGATAAGTTAAATTACATTGGTAACTTGTGTACACGTTGAGCTATGGATATAAATTAACAAAATAAATCCTTTTTTAACCCCCACTTTTAAATCTCTTGAGTACGTCCACACAGGCTAGGCTATGGCAATAAAACGCCCTTGTACATATTACAGTGTTATAATAAAGGTTCAGGGCCCACTCTAGGGAACCATCGATTCTGTTTAGCCATTAATAGTAAATTAGTTTGGTGATCACGGGATGTACCTCTGCGGGAGTCCGATGCATTCTGCTGGTATAAACATCATAAATGGATTTTCTATCAAAATATATAAATAACGAGGATTTTATACTTTAACCCTTGTAGCTCACCAAATACAAGTCTAACGTGATGGGGATCTCAAGCATTGTCAGGTTTGGCAGAATTGTCTTTAGATGGGTGATCGAAGTAACAATTTAAGCGTTGGCATTACGTAAATCGGATAACGCATATAGGGTATGAGTGAACCGGTTTCTTCAAGGCAAACGCGCTCCATCCTAGACTGCAATATCACTTATCATCATGAGAGTTGCAAGCCAGCAAGCCAGTCAGAGAGTGAACCGGTTTCTTCTAGGTAAGCGCGCTCCATACTAGACCTTAATTTATCACTTAACATCAGGTGAGTTGTGGTCAAGCGCAAGCCTATCAATCATAAAAAAAGTTCTCAGCTCTTTGTCGAAGTTCAGTGGTAGTTTTGCTCAAACATAAATGATAACAAAGAAAAAGATAATGCATGTATAAAATTGATTATAAATACAATTCTATGAGTATTGAAAAATAAAATATACCTAATTTATTCATAACCGTGATAGATCTTATGCTCCTATGACATGAAACTGAGTCATCTCATCAACTTAACAAGATGAGCACTCAAAACGAAACGCGAATACATTCTAACGAACCCAGCCTTCAAAAACTTGTACAAGTATCACTGATGTTCAAGCTACTTAAATGCTTAAAAATTAACATTTTAAAAGGAACTCCTGAACTGAAACAGGGGTTGTAAATTGCATCTTTAAAATACACAGGTTTTACGAGATTATCTCGAGTGAAAATTCAATACGAAAGACGCGTAGTATGGAGATTTTCGCAAAATCATCTTAAGTGTTAGACAACCAACAATAAAAAAAAATAACATAAGCAAATACGTAACAGCTCTGTATGATCATTTGGAATTTTCGTAAATCATCATAATAAATTTACTTCAACAACATTTACTAAACAATTGCTTGGAAAACTAGTACAGGCTTTACCCATACTGTTCTATTTCTTTTTGCAAAAGCTTCTTCTAAGGGCGGCTTTTGATATCGGTAACATCAAAGATCAAACGGTTAGTGAATTAAAAAGACTACAGGATGCTTTGAGAGTACACCTTTTTGACTAAGTATACTTGTTTGCTTAATGTAATTGATGATTGAAAGCTCAAAGCTCGGGAGGTACTGTTGATATATAAGTCTGTCTTCGTAAAAAAACACCAAAGAAACGAATCCAATTAGTTCAAAGAAATCTAATTAGTCTTTAACATAAACTTAATAATTATTTAGTTTATTAGTTGGTAAGGCTTTCAATAACGAACTTGATGTCTATCTTAATCACAGCAATGGACCACAATAAAGAAATAATCCAATTGATTTTATTTAAGCGAAGCTCTTTCAATAAATAAAGGCTACAAGACAAGATTTGCTGCATCATCGAATCTAAGAGCTTTGTTTAAATTATTGGACTTCGTCACGCCCACCGCAATGACTTTGCCCTAACGTTTTAAAGGGCGTCGTTTATACTATTTGAAGTAAGTGTTATTTAGTGAGAAATGAAATATAATTGAGAAATTGTTTAGAATGTTGTTTTTTATAACGACAAAATTGAGGTTACGCTGACTTAAGGGTCAGTGGCAAGAAATTTTTAGTTTAAATCTTTTTACTTTGACATTATGCACATTTTAAAATACCCATAAGTACATCCAGTTTATTTATCTACTCTAATAAATCATGATAGAGAAGCAAAGCAATCTTTCTTACTTTGTAATTATGTATTCAAATTTTAAACAAAAGGTGATCAGAAAATCACCAAAGATAAACAAAGAATGATGAATGCAGTCTCACCCGCAGGTGTTTTAGAAAGAACATTTTTCTGATTTGTTAATAACTTTTTTTAGTCACCGACCGTAAAATAGAGGTGGTGTATCATTAATTATTGCCGAGCAGCCAGTTTGTTTAGCTCGGTCACGGTCTACAAATTTATGTATGAGCAAAACCATTAAAGGATTGTCGCCCCAGGTCGCTCTGCTTAATACATTTTTAAATTAACGAAAACAAATTGGAACTTTACTATTTTTAGGCTTTTGTTACATGAAAAGGGTATTCTAATCTTCATACTTACATAATATTATCAGTGGTGATCGTTTTTTATGACGGAGTATAAAGGAACTTCTCCTTGTCTATTTAAATCTTATGGTTACAATATTATACGTGAAAGGTTCCCCTGCACTGCTTTTAGATCACAAATTTCGTTGTGAAATGTAAACAATTAAATTGAGACTTATGTTGTAGCATTTACTTTAAAGAAACCTATGCAATCTTGGTTTAAAGGTTTTGATCTGACTTAACCTGAAAAATCGATCTGGATAATACTTCTTAGAAAACAAAACCTCAGGAAGAGAATTTGAAAGTCCTCACTATGAATATCCACAGTGTATGAGTGTCGAACATTTTAAATATGAACAATAAAAAAAACAATATTTAGCTTGATATTAACAAATATTTAGCTGCTAATCTTTGAGCTTAGTTTATAATTGCCAGTTATGTTATACAAATATATTAATTGCCTTAAATAATAAACTCATTTATAAGGTACCATACAGTAGATTCTCTCGTATGGCCAAGAAGATGTAAACACAAGCTGTTCAAACAATACCATCTGTACAGTAGCTGGATCGTGTAACAGATTTGAAGCAGGTGAATGTCCAAGGCTGTTGTTTTGCGTGTCATCTGGCTAATAGTCCTAGCATTGTCACCTGTTCTGTCTGAGAACCACCGGACCAAATCAGCAATTAGTTATGTGACAATTGAATTTTTTGTATAAAACTCAGATTTTGCGTAACATTCCCATACCTAGCAGCTATTTGAATGACATGGGAAATGTTTTGATTACCAAAAATGACACTTTCACATTTTTTTTCCTTGAGACCTTTAAAGCTTTCCAAATATAAATAGAAATAAGCAACAATGCGACACGCAACGCGTTGCGCATTTAGATCCAAACTGGAGCAATTTTTTTACTCGATCACACGCCTACACGTGTGCAAATCCTTTGACAATAGCTCATTGAACGATTCACGAGCAACGACAGAATTTTTTCACATATTATTTGAATGGTAGTAAAATTTTCATCGAACGAAAAAATCTGATGAATGAATTCGACTGTCAGAGCAGAGATTCCCCTGACCTAATGACTTGTTTTGCACTTTTGCGACCCATATCAGGTAACGTGACAGATGCTACGAAGCCAGATAGTGGGAAAGTATGAGATGCAAACTAAGGCAGACGTGACTACGGCGGACTTTCTACAGTAATAACGTTCCGGGGTGCACTTAACTTGTCATCCGTGGGAACATGAATTGTAGGTATGACAATGATCTAGTGCCATCAGCGAAACAATGAGAAAGTTTTAGTTTTCGTGTTTAGATTTTATTTTGCATGTTGAATAGAATTAAGGGTTTTCTCACGTCACAGTGAGTATTGTCCATAAAATGCTGTAAGTTTTATTGAAGTTTGTGTTTACTTTATGTTAGAGCTGGCGCTTATCTCGGCCGATGTTTAAGTTTGGCAATCCAGCGAGGTAATGCCGCCAGCATATTAGGCACCTTACCCGTGGACACTGCCTTAGGTTTTAATTTACTTTTTGTATTTTTAATTATTGTGTAGTTTTTTTTTCATATAATTGGCTCTTTTAATTAATTAAATTTTTTATCTTGTATCTTTTCAATTTGACACATTGCTTATAACCCCGGATGACAGAAAAAATGTATTAATTGCAAATTTCATAAAAAGATATTATATCCTTCTTATGAAATTGGCAATTCGCAACTGGAAATACAACAACCATAACGCTGTGTTACGCTGATTCCGACTATTAGATCTCAGGAACAAAAATGTCTCAATATTTATGTCTATCACACGTAATTTTGAACATTTGAACTACTTCACGTAATAAACAAATTATATGTAACTTTAAGGATTCACAATTAAAGACTTTCCGAATGGAAATCAAAGATGACAAATTAACGTAATGGCTACACCGGCTTTTACATAAAAGTATCGAGTACTATCTGGTTGGATTGTATTAGGACATCAATAAAATGTAATTAAATACATAGATATCAATGGAAACAGTACATAGGAACGCCTGTAGCTCGGCTATCTAATGTGATCTGACGCGATCATCAATGCTAAGCAACGGTCGATGCGGACAGTCCTTAAATGGGTGAGACCGTGTACAAGACCATTGTTTTAAAATTACAGTTTTCACATGGCTGCTACCGTGGGTCGGATGTCACGTTGAATTGTAGATCTCAACTGTTAGTCTTAATACAATCTTTAGTTAAGTCAAGTCATAAGCCTCCGGGGGTTTGAAAGCTTTCGACACTACAGCTTGGCCACTTAGCTCATACAAAGAAGAAGAAGAAGAAGAAGAAGAATGGAAACATTTGATTATGGTAATTTAAAAAGAAACGTGAAGAATTGTCTTAACTTAATGCAAACTTCACCTATATGATGTAGAACAACACCTGTGCCTTTGTTCAATACCTATTACATGTCCACGTAGTGAGTACATTGCAAGCGGACAGCCTTAATTGCCTGCAGAGTGTGTCAATCTGTGTCCCATTCTGTTCCAATTGTCCCGAACATGTCCAATCTCACACTAATAGCGAATGGTGAGGTTAAGGCCTGGAAGGTTTAATAGGTATACAATCACTGCGTATTATATACTCGTATGTATCACTCACTCATGATGCGGATATCAGTTAAGTAATTATGTTATTTATATCAAGCAATTAATTGACTATTCCAACTTTGACCTAACATACCTAACTATTAACTTATAATAATTTGAAAAAGTACTCGTTTACTCTTTCATATTTTCCACTGATCAATAAATGCATTTGTTATAGAAACCTTTAAGGAACTTCAAAACATTGGTAACAAAGAAAATTTTGCAATTGTTTCATCGGAATTTGTTATCGGAGCCTCGTTTTCAAATAGTTGAGTCATCTTTGTCCTTTATAAAAATGATTTAGTATACTAGCCAGAGTAAACAAACTAGAACATTAAGCAAACGAGATAAAAAATGAAAAAGTACTGAAGGTGTATTTAACTATTCAGAAATCTGTTTGCATACCCTTTGTATTATCAGGGCGTACCTAATTTAAATGAACAAATTTAACTTCAATTATTTTCAAGTAGGGCGGGTCGAACCGTATCCTTTTCACGTTTCCCCTTCCCTCATTACAATCCACAATACTCTACATTTCTACATCTAGATAAGAGACACCCATCTTTATTTTTGCTTTGCTCCACGTACTGCACTGTAGACAACTCACCTTGAGCACATAAGCTTTACCTAAAACGAATCGAGAAAATCGCGTTCAATTTTTATCGGATATCATGCGAATTCACCGTAAAATAAATAAATAAATAACAAAAGTAAGTACGTGAAAACATATTAAGCTATGAATTAGATATATAAAGATGATGATTTTCAAATAGGTTAGTACGTAGTATTTTATTTTACCATTAGTTGAGTTTTTATCAATTAAATATTCTGATCTTACACATTTTTTTTCAAAATATCTAAGTCGTAACATCCGATTTTACTTTATTTTATAACGGGGTTTTTCAATAACTTTTGATAAAGTTTAAGTGCTGTCCGATTAGTATATAACATCACATTTTTACTCCCCATTTCATTTTTAGGGGAACCGTTCATTTCATTCCGATTCAATCCGGAGCAAACAAATTCATTTTTTCGTATTCAACAGTAGAAACCAGAGATTGACCCGTTGATAACAGTCTAATCTAAGTCTCTGTTATTTGACTGCGGGATGCACCTTTATGAACTCTTTTGAACAAAATAATAATAGAGATGTGAATTGTATTAGTAGAAAAGTAGATTGATATGAATAATACAACAGATGCGATGATTTTATCAGCTCTAACAATGGACGAATAATAAACTGGATTATATTTAAATAAAATAAATAATTAGCCAAGTGCGAGTTGGACTCGCGCATGAAGGGTTCCGTACCCAATGGTATCAAATTAAATTTAAATAAAATACATATTAAAGGGGGATCCCTTACAACATATTATATGTATGGGATCCCCCTTAAATATGTATTTTATTTAAATTTTATAATTTAATTTGATAGCAATATATATTTATATCTTTTGTAAAAAAATTTAGTATCAAGCAGCTACCGTTATTGATATAAAGCAAAAAAATACGAAATAAACCGTTTATTGTATGGGGTTCATTATTAATTAAAATGTTTTTGTTTTTAGTATTTGTTGTTATAGCGGCACGGGGAATACATATTACGTTCAAATTTATTATTGTGAAAGTTTCAGCTTTCTAGCTATTACGGTTTTTGAGATATATATTATCCTGGAGACAGACAAACAGACAGCGGAGTCTTAGTAATAGGCTCCCGTTTATACCTTTTAGGTACGGAACCCTAAAAATGCAAAAATGCATTGTGTGACTTTTAATTTAGCTTAAATTAATGTATTTATTTCAACGCGGGCCTTAAAAATGTATATTTAACGAACTTAAAAATATATTACGTACCTATCCACATATGATTTACTTATGACTGTTGAGTTGAAATTTGCAGTGTTATTAGTTAGCAACTTCAAACAATGTAACCCATTATATAGCCACATTCACGTGCAGTCGTGACATACGTCTCGGTATCCGTGGCGCCATCTCACGACAAAGTTTTGAGTTGTCAAAATCAAGAGCATAGAATGCACCCATGTGTATCTCACTAATAGCCTCTCTAACAGCCCTTAGACATCACAAATTGGCACCATTGCCTTTATTCGTGCTTAATCTCTAAAATTATCAACGTCCAATTACAAGTCTTTGTTACGAGTAACTCTCGACTAGGTATATACATACTTGTAGTTCGTGCTTCCATAAGCGGTAACTTGTTAGAACGACACAATTTCGCTTTTAGGACAACACGCTTATGTTTTCTTTCTTCATATTTCGTGCCTTAAAAATGTCGTAAAAAGTCGCCCGAATGACGCCCCTGGCAATTCCATTTTCCGAAATGGTACTCTTTTGGTAGCACTCGTCACCGATCTATTTTGGGAGTGTTGTGTATGAAATGAAATGACATACCGGCTAAACTTTTGATTTACAATTTTTTCATATTATTTGAGACCTTACGTCTATGTCTATATGAGTGAAGAAATTGGTTGCAACGTCAGATTTTCTCCCTAGTATTTCACCCTAATCGAATCGCTACGCATGGTGCGTCAGTCTTGTGGGTCGGACCCCTATGGGCATCAGAGGTCGCACTGCGAAAAATAAATATCCACCCGAATCAAAAGGCAATGCTTTAATTGGACCCTTTTCCGGTCCACTTTGCGGATTACTTAATTTGAACATTGTTTTGGTCTCATATGGGTCTCATAAATTACTATCTCTTGTCCTTTCATCGTGAAGGTTTCATTTATGATCTCTGTTAAAATGAGAACGAATTGCTCCCAAATGAGTTCGTAACTATCTTATAGGTAAAGTATTCTAATTAAGCGAACTTATTGAATTGGCTTTTGAAAAATTAGCTAACTGGGGAATAGTAAAATCATTAGTAATACTCATTAGCTTTTGTTTGTACTCTTGTCATTATTCTTCCTAAACATTGACGAATCACCTAATAAATAAACAAACGCTATATTAGTCAAACTAATTACGCTTTATCTTCTGTTACAAATATGCTCTGGCATCCCTACGCAAATCATTCGATCATAAATCTTTCTTTGAATCCTAATTTGTACTAGTAAACTTTCTCTCATAGACATATTAAAGTTAAAATACAATTGTATAATTTTGAACTCTAAACCTTTGAGTTAAGGTTTATCAAGGTATTGTGAAATCTATGCTTGTCAGTGCCTGGTAATCCAGTGGAAGTTCAAGCACGTGGCTCGGAGATGACGCGCGTCGACCTTTCGTTTCGCTTGACTGGAACGAATTGTCTAGATAGGGGAAGAACACTGTGTATCATTATTGGCAGAGCGATCTTATTAGAAGTTTCTTTTTTTAAAAAGTCATGTTTTTTTTAAATTTTACACTTCATATTATAAGTAGTGCATTTTTTTATTTTTTTGTAACGCGTAATATATAATGCCAATATGTCTTATTTATGATTTTTTATAGAAGTATTTATGTGCAATGTATGTTAGAATACCAGTAATTTCTTAATTATCGAGCATTCAAACTAGTTAGGTACTTCAATGCAACTGTTTTTTTTTTTATTTCAAACTGTTAAAGTAGTCATCTAAAACTATATTCATCTAAATTCAAATCGAGATTTTTAACTCATAAGTCCCAAAATAATAAACACGTGAACAGAAATATGTCGTCAGATTCAAAAATAAGTCAAAAACAAAATAAAGCAATCAAATTAGAGCTGACCCAAGCAGGACGCAGATGCATCTGAGCATCGCAACAAATGCAACATCCGGAAGAACCCCTTTAAACCAAAATTGTGTTCAATCTAAAATACAAACAAAACTGGGCCGTATTGTTGAACAATAAAATTCATATACTTTGACATAGCAGCTCTAAACATATATATAGATTGTATTTTGGATTGTCGAGTCAGAAATCATTTCTAATAGAAACTTTGTCACATGTCCAAAACAAAAAGTAGGGGCGACGTTATGAAGTTTACTCATTAACCAATAAATAGTATGGTTCAATATATGACGCTTTTATTTCCAACGTGATACATCAATACTTTAAGTCTGTTGTTATTTTTGGAACATTTTTTAGTTCAGCGTTCATTCAAACTGTTATTAATTAAATTTGCACGAAACAAACGGTCACAATTACTTAAAAAAGTAAGTGTGACCGTTTGTTTCGTGCAAAAATATAATATGCCTTACGATAGTAGTTTACAAAAAGTTATTACATTTTTAAAATGACAAAATGAAAAGCGAAGGGTTTTTATTTATGTACATATTATTCAAAAGACACTGTACAATTTTTTAAAAGATTCGGTTATGCTTATTTTAAAGCCAAAAAAGGTTTAACTTCTAAATAAACTCATAACTAAATCTTTTTCTGGCTTTGGAATAAGCAAAATCTATTCTTATAAATAAACTCCATTATAATTCCAAAGACAATTGGCCCATTTGTCACTGATCTTGTAAGAATTAGGGACACGTAAATGCCTATTAGGTTATTCTCGGGGCCATATATTAGAAAACATCGGCTTATAAGAATTTAATTCACTTTGTGTCAAAAGAAGCGGCTATAAAGCCGACTTATACTCATTTTAATTTAATTTATGATAAAAATTAGATAGGATATTTTAGGAAGCTTATAGATTCTCCGTTTTTTTAACTTAATAAGGAGTAAATTCCGATTAGTGTCTAAAACAAGTTTGTAAGATTTCTTATAAATGGCTATTATTTTTCAAATCAGATATGCTTTTTCCTTTTAGCGTTTGCTGACAGTGTAGTACTTATAAAGCTTTCACTCATATCAAGTGCTACATGGTTATGATTTATGTAAAATTATTATTGTATATATTTTAATAGTTTTTACTACATTTTTTATCCGCATGACTACATTAAACGAAAACAATATACTTTTTTCTACAGACAGGATAGACAACCAATGAATTCAGTTTTTGTGACGTCATTAGCTGCAGGAAACTAGAGGTGAGGGTATAATACCACTTGCGGTGAAACAAGCAAACAGAATATCTTTCTGCGGTGTGGTTATTTTAAATAATGGACTATTACCATGAATTGTGTAGGTTTTTTTAAATAACTAAAATTGTAAATTGTAAAATTTTGTCTATGAGCACTTTGTTAAAACATTGACTGCATGCGCGAGACAAACTCGTTTGAAAGGGTTACATTATCTGTAAATAACGCCAAAAACCGACGCACATTTGTTGTATGGGATTTCATTTACGTTTTTTTTAGACTTGTTGTTATAGCGGCAATAATAAACATAATTTGCAAAACTTGAACTGAATAAATAAGGTTTTTTGTGCAAGAACGTTGATTACTAATAAGATTTTTCTTTACGTTTTCAGCTTAGCTTTAGCTCAAATTTTGACGGCTATTAAATCATAAGAAACTGTCAGTTCAGACACATCAAAACTTGTCAAAACAAAGGCATCAGTGTTCCAATATTGAATTTCAAATTCGCACCAATTTGATAAAACACTCGAGCGATTTCAGCCCCCTGCCGACACAAAAGGGCATCGCGAATGTCGACTCGAGTGATGTCTCAGAAAGTGAATTTTTGAGAAGAAGCAAACTAATCTGCGATCACGACGGGGGGCGTTGTCACTCGATCTGCGCTACCGTGTACGCTGGCACGATGAGGTTGGTCACTCGATCGTAGGACTATCAAGTTTCATACTCGATAAATTTAACATGAATTGATGGGGAATCGATTGGAACGACAGCTCGCTCGAGGCACAACATTGTTGCTTAATTAAAAGTAAAAGGATATTTTAACAAATAAATGCACAATCACTTTATTTAAAGCAAACAGTTAAATAACATAACTGTTTGCTAATAGGCAGAGCGATGGTAAGTGGGCCAAAACATTGACGGACTGGAGGTCTATGACAGGCAAAAGAAGCGTCGGTCGACCATTAACACGCTGAGTCGACGACATCCGTAACACCACAGGCAGGACATGTATGAGAGCAGCGCAAAACCGAGTTGACTGGCGTACAAGAAGAGAGGCCTATGCTCAGCAGTGGGTGACTACGGGCTGATAATGATGAATAGGTGTCATTTAGATCAATTTGAGCTTTTAACCTTCATCTCTTAAAAAATGACTCACAGACTTCTCAGCTTTTTCATCGCACTTTACAATTTTAACGATATTTGCGCAAAAACAAGATTGTAAGCATCCGTTACTCGCAATTTGCTAAAAATCATTAAACTAAACGAAACTCATTTGCGGTCTGTGTTTTTGATCTCAACCGTTTCTCTGCACCCATTATGTAGGGTGTTCACAATTTTTAGATAGTACGAGAATATAAAAAAAAATATTAACATAAATAGTTTGTACTGTACTTTATTTTACACGAGTATGATCTAATTATATTCAATGATGTAAACAATGAAATAGTTTATTTTAAAGAGTTGTTACACTTGTAATGTTTATCTTCGATACGAACAACAAAATAACGAGCATTCATAAAAAACAAAAACTGATCAAATATCTCTTCGTAAAACATTTTCAAAATTACTGAAATTACCAAAACAATGTTGTTGCGCCCTTAATACTGATAAGAAGAATGAGCCAGTAGCTTATGCAACCGCATTTTTCCAATAGAATATGTATGTAAATGATTATCTTCTTATTGATTTTTTTTATAAACGTGGTATCCTTTGTATGGATATAGTTTTAATATAAATCAATATATTGATGAGAACATCGAAACGTCCAACGCAATAATCAAATTGTGGAGTCTGTAGCCTCATTACAAGGCGCTCAAGCGCATAATTCTGCGGTTACCACCAAACGAGACGAGCTCCGGTGGTTGCCGGCCACGCGCCGTCCCGCGCCTTTGACGCTTCTAACTACTTCAAAATATTTTATACTATAAATGAATAAAATGAACCTCCTTCGAAGCATTTTTGGACTTCTCTTTGTCTTATTTTCAGTTGAGATTAAATACATACTAAAGCAAAATTTGAATGTATTTTTTTAAGTTACATATAATTTGCTTCTATAGTACCTGTAGCAAATATTATGCAAGATTTTGTAATCCAACAAAAGAGTCCAATAACAAAAAGATGATCGAGCAAAGTTACAAAATATCCACATACAAGGCGAGAAAATATGGTCTCGTACAATCATTGCAAGGCGTAAAAAGCATGTGACCTGTAAGCCGGAATTTATTACCCAAGCTCACAGTCATGCGTTCAAGATGGATCAACAACAGACAGACGGACGTAATCTTTTGTAACATGACTCTGACCGATTCTTCACGGTCCCGTCAAACCTATGAATTCAATTGTGGCCGATTTAGCTCATTGACTCAAAAACCGTGCGTGAGACTCAACGCTACGTCTTTATAGTTGGTTTTATTACGCATAAATGAGATTATTAAATTTATAGTTCTTTTGATTATGTCGATATGCCGTCCGGCATACGTTACGCCATCACAGATTTGTCGTATCTCGATTGTCCAAATGTCGGCTTTTTATACTATAGTAAACATTAATTAAGCAGTAAACCGAAACTATGAGATACCATCTTTTTATCTGTCAACGCTACGATAAGAAAAGCCTTAAAATAATTTTAAATAGATAACGCTACACGAGAACGAGTTAGTTAATGACGCAAGAGGCCTTAATTCTTACTGAAGCATCAATAACATCGTAAACATACTATAATAGAAGTGATTGATGCTAAAATGATACCAATACGTAAATATCTGAACTGTGTCAAGGCTGAATACGTCAAACACAACACAGTAGTTGACAGGAATACAACAATCTATGATTACGTGAATAAATATAATGACATTCATTAAGAACTGTCCTATAAAAGAAATCGTGACATCGAACATTTGAATAGCACAAATATCAATCGGTGCACTAACGAGCACAATAAAAGCGAATCTTAAACGTCAAGAGCTGGAACTATTTACACAAGACCATCTTCCAATCATACCATAAATAAATATGATAATTGTGAAATATGAAATGTAATCTGCTATGATACTCCAAATGATGCCAAGGTTGAATAATAATGGAAGCTGTTGAGATAACACTTCAAAAATATATCGAAATGTAACGGGGATCATGTGGAAAATATCGGTCTTACATTATTTAGTAATATGCCCTTGGATTATTAAATTCAAACAATGTAAATGCCAATAACATACTAAAATAGGTCACTGTATGTTACTAGTTGTGCCTCGCGGTCTGAATTAAAAGTTTTGTCAATTATTTTCAATTTAACGTGACGTGTATAGTACTTACACGAATAAATGAGTATTACCACATAAACCAATTGAGTCGTATGCGCGTGATAAAACAACACTGCACATACACAAATTTCGCATTTGTAATATTATTAGGACGAACCACATAAAACCTATCATATTGCTAAACTCACAACTAAATACTAGACGATTTACATAGATGAAAACAATACAATGGTATGCAAATGACATAGAAAGAAAGAAATGAGAAAGTAACTTTGTGGGTCAAATCAGTTAACCCTAAGATTCTTCTCAACAATCAGCGTGCGAAGTTAAGCCTTGTTGGTCCTGTCACTCTCATTAAACATGAAATTCAAGCTATATTCAATTAGGGTACCTACATCATCGCTTTATGAGGTTAATGAACCGAAAACAAAGCACTTGGTGTCATTTAAAATGATAAAGCACGTGATTTAAATAAGCAATGATGTCATAATACAAATGGTGCTCTCAATCATTTGTTCACGAAGAAATTTTAACGAATTCACTATAAACACATCGTCGGAAGTTGCTTTAGAACAGAAATAAATTTGTCATTAGTAAATGACAACTTAATACTAATGAATAATGTTAACGAGTTTTGGCCGTGTAACCTAAATATTTAGGTATCAGGAATTTTCTTCACAAAAAATAGAAAATTATGCAAATCTGATGTAGCGTCTGTAGGTCGGCAAAGTCAGGTCATTATTACAGAAGCTAGGTTACAGTTGATACGGACATTTTTTGCCAACAAAAGATTGCTATTTATAAAATGTGGTATTTTTGTTAACCTTTAATTTGTAGGCCCGGCTGAATGGGCGGCTTAAAAACTCTGGACACCAGAACCAAGCTACTTAGTTCATACAAATTATTTGTATTAGGTACTTAAGATTTCCAAAATTTCTTTATATATTTCAAGACATTAATTCTCATTTTTACGCACCAATTAGAAAATCTGCTATATTTCCAATGCATATTTTTATTGTAGCAAAGTAAAACTACTCAGTTTAAGTACGTCTTCTTTATCAAGATAAAAACGGGTTATATTATTGTGAGTACAGGCAAAGGTGTCATAAAAGAAATCAAATAGGGAAGTAAGTCCCAAAATAGATGTTTGTCGCAACGAGTAACATTTTTAGCCGCTCGGTCTGATATGATTTAATGTAGTGGCAAGCGCTTAGTTGCCATTAATAAATTCAGTACTTCTACCACAAAAACTCGAACGCGTAATACGTTTAACTCGATTCAATAAAAAAAAACGATTTAAAGTTCGCTTGTTCTCGTTCACGCTCATTTTGTTATTGCAATATAAATGTATGCAAGTGAGACGACATAATCATTATTTTATACCTAGCCTCAATTGTTTTTAAATTTTAAGAAAACAAAGAGTCGTGTTAAAAGATAGGCAATAAAAAAATATACACCTATGAGTATCTGTTGCACCTATAAGCCAATATCAGAGCATGAGAATAATGATCCCAAATTAAGATAATTAACCAAAATATTAATTACTTTTGTGGTCCTATTTTAATTTTCTCTCTTTTTTATAAATTGAATCTATACCAATATTATAAAGAGAAAAAAACTTTAATTTTGTTTGTTTGTTTGAGGCGAATAGGCTCCAAAACTACTGGACCGATTTGAAAAAATCTTCACCGTTGGGAAGATACATTATTCCCGAGGGGCATAGGCCTATATTTTGTTTCTCTTTACAGACCGTGCGAAGTCGGTACGGACTGCTAGTATATTAATTTTAGTATATTGCTACCAGATGAGTATAAAGAAATTCTCTAAAGGCAAACTTGTACCGCGCTTAGCCACGCTATATAAATTTGAGCGTAGTGCTTGAAACGTCGTAATGCTAATTATCAAAAAAATAATAATAATAACAATATTTAAATTTTAAGCTCTAACGATTCGGGATTAAATTTGATTATGTAGATAATAATGTCTCTACCAAAGACTTGACAAAGCCGCTATTCTTTTTAATTTATTAATTATTATTGAATGAAATACTGACTAGTCCGTAATGATGATAGTTATGATATAATGTAATAATTATTTAACAATACGATAATAAAAATATTCTATTCTTTTCACTTACAGAAAATAACAATTCTTAACAATGAAACAAATTCAAAATTTAATCACATTTCGTAATATGCTACTCGCATTTTAATTTAAATGGTAGGAGAACCGATAGTAAGACACTCCTTCCTTGCAAGACGCTTTTAACTTTCCTTCAGCACTTCGTTAGTCGTGTTTGTATTTATTTAGAGTGTGATAAGTTAGAACGGTGACTGAAACCGAAACCGGATATTGAGTTTGTAAAACTTGTATCATATTAAAGAGGGCAAATAAGAAATTAGTTAGAACAGGAGCCTCTATCGTTATTTAGTCATCATAAAACAAAGTTCATTGTTAAAATGTAAACAATATTGTTTTTGAGTTGTAAGCATGAGCATAACATAAGCATTTTTACATTTCCAATGCTGGGACTCACGGCTTCTCTCACGAGGATTGCGATATAGGTCATAGTCCAACACGCTAGCCAAGCGCGATTTCGGTAAACTTATACATACTACTTTTTGTTTTGCATTCGTAATAGTTTTTAATTACGAAGCGTTTACGTTTAAATTCATTAACTAGTTCTATTGTTTAAAAATAGATGTCGTTGGAAAACATATACATTATTATTATTTTTATATCTGAGACATAAAAGTAAAAGTTGAATACACAGTGTTATGGTTATTGTAATTCAGTGGTGCCAACAAATGCCCAACCATCACCATACTTTCTCCTGACGTGCCATTTTTTTGTTATCCATGTGTTAACTATAGCCACATAAACATAGTCAATCTAACCAGCAAGCTCATGTCGCAGTTCAAATTACAAAATTCAATTTCTTTCAACAGACGGCAGCTTGGCGTTTGTTTATACTTACTGCGGTTTAAAATAACCCAGTTTTGAATTTGTAAGTTGATTTGGCTCAACTTGTTCGAGAATGGAATGAATTTGTTTTGTTCGCCATGGCTGTAGTCGGATTTCAATCTCAAGGCAAAGCAGTTAAAATGTAGTGCTTAGTAACATTGATTTAGAAAAGGAAGAATAATTACTGACCAAGCGAGCAGTAAAAGCATTTTTTTATTTTTAGTATGTGTTGTACAAGAGGCACGGAAAATAATAATGATAACAATTTATTATAGCACATAACGGCACGGATAAATAACACTTGACAGTGCTAGCCTGCTGCGACTGCATGCGCACCACAGACGCCTTGATGCCACAAATGACTTATGTACTTGTAAAAAATCGACTTTCTGGGTATCATAGTTACCAAGGAACAGCCTGGTGACTGACAAACAGACAGACATCAGAGGCATAGTAATAGCCCGTTTTTACCTATAAGTACGGAATCATTCCAGCTGGAGGCATTAGAGTCGATTGAGAGGCGAGCCAAGAAGCACATCGGCCAGCCTTGGGTATCTAAAGCAGGGCTACAAAGCCTTGAACATAGACGCAAGGTTGCCAGTCTGTCTGTATTTTATCGGATACATTTTGGGGAGTGTGCAATGGAGCTGCATAATTTAATTCCCGCTTCTCCATTCCACTACAGAACGAGCAGGGGTACAGCGAAGAGACGTCAATTCACTTTCGAAGTTCCAAGGATAACTCTCTTCCTGAGTCTCTTTTTCCCGAGAAGAACAATTTGGGGTCTTCAAATCTAGAGTAAATAGGTTCCTTTTAGGCAAGCGTGTTACATCTTAGACCACAGTTAAGCTTAACATCAGGCAAGCTGCGGTCAAACGTAAGCCTATTCTTCAATAAAAAAAATATAAAAAAAAGAATCCTAAAAAACAGAAAACCACGTAACCACCGTCGTTCTTGCGTGGAAAGAGAGGGGGACGGAGGATAAAAAGAATGTTTCTCATAAAGACACTAATAAATTAGAGCTCCTAACTCAGCAGTGTAATCGCAAGCCCGAGAGTTGTTCTAAGAAATCCGTTCATTAACAACCTGTTTTGTTCTTGTCACCAAGTTAATGCTACATGCATGCTCACTTGTTTAGTTGGCTCCAAACAAGTTGACACAAGTGCTTTGATTAATTGAACATGGAACGGGACGCAAAATTCGACAAGATATAATATGGCATTTTAAATCAGGTGTGATATTATTAGTTCTGTTTTGTTTTCAGAGATTGGATGTGGGTGTATGTATGTTCCTTTTATTTCATTCTTTATACACTTAATACCTTGTATGAACGTTTAAGGTGAGGGGTTTTTGTGTTTTTGCAAACATCCTCTCTTTTCAAATTAATTCTTAAAACGAATAGTCTGATTTTCAATGATAAGGTAGGGTTTGATTGTTGCAATTTTATAAAGGAGCTACGGTGACACACCAGGTTCTCACCAGTGGCGCTGCAGTAAACATTTTTTGAAGTAATTATAAATTAAAATTTAACTTTGTTTCGATTTTTTTAATTTTCAATTTGGTACTTATTACTACAGATAGAAAATTATTTTATGAGCACAAAAATTAACTTTAAAAAGAAAATCAATTGCCTTAGTTATAAGTGTGCCACAACTGGCGGCCTTATCGCTTAAAGCGATCTCTTACAGGCTATTACGCTTCTTCATAATAACAGAATCAATTGTCATCTGATTTATTACTACAAACATAATTCACCTTCTGACACTATTCCAATCTTATTGGCAGAGATGTTTATCTAGAACACAATTATTGATTCACTATTAGATAAAAAAAAAGTTTGAGACATTTAGAATTGATTAAATTGACTTTATCATGATTTTGCTTGTTATAAGATTTTGGATACACATAGGCTTATCTCGTTTCTAAGCTATTGTAATAAAAACTAGTAATGAATTAAGAAATGAGTCAGGTTTGTACTCCGTGAATACGAAATAGCATACGTGTAATATTACGCATTCAACCGCAGCTACACAGATCAATCCAATAGCCAAATTCATATTACACATGTCCCAAAACAGGCTACGCGGAATAGCGTTCTGCATAAATTATCGTGATTGGCGGCTAATGACAACCCTGTTTGAACTGCTGACCTGTTTGCTGGCCATTTGCTTTCGTAATTAAAAGTACATAGAGGGATTGCAGGGCTACCACTAAACGTAATTGTTGATTGACAACGGATAACTTAATTGCGATAGTGGAGTTGATCGAAGAAAGTGTCGTGATAGGTTTTGATGGTATGATTGTCATACACTCAATTAAGTTTTAGGTTTTTTTTTTAATGTAGATAGTCCTTGTCACAAAAGCCATCGACAGATTGATTTTTAAATAAAATAAGGTATATTAAACTTGCTATCATACCTTGAAGATGACTTTACAGTAAATCCTACTCATACTAATAAATGCAAAAAATTGTGTGTGTGTGTTGTTACTTCTTCACGATCAAATGGATAACCGTGTTTGATGAAATTTAGTTTAGGTTAGACTTTGGATTAACACATAGGCTACTTTTTATCCCGAATTAACTTATTTTGTCCCAAATTAACGCAGTTGACACTGCGGGGCGCAGCTAGTCTTAAATTTATTTGAATTATTTGATTGAATTACTTGAAGATGTTAAAAACCCTAATTTAGTACCAAATATAGACTGATCTAAATCATCAACGTATCCTACAGTAGACCCCAAAGCCCTTGAAGCTGTCTACATACCTTCCAGTACTCACAGAGCCCAAGACCCTAACTCAAACACATGTACTCGTGTCAGATGGCTGCATCCCAAATTTCCTTTGAACCGGATCTCTGATGAATCCGAGGATGATCAAGTAGACGCAAGGGACGTAAGTGGACTCAATGGCAAAATTAGAAGCGTCTTGTTACATGATGTACCTACTACTACATAAAGGAAGTACGAATTTGCGTTAAGGCGTAGAAATGAGCAAAATCTTTAAATTACAGTTTTATCGTTATAAAACATTAAACGTTAATTATTTTGAAAAACTAACTTTAAAACCGTATAAAATAATCTACCAAATAATATAAATGTTGGTATTAGTCACACTTATGAATTAGAAAAATACTTATTCAAAAATTAAGTATTTTTTTGTTTGTTTCTGATAAAAGAGTGTGACTGGTCAGATTCTAATAGGATATAGGGCTCTGCACGCATCGATGTCTTTATTAGAAAGACAAAAAATACTTTACATAATATGCAAATTAATTTGTAGTACTAATTAAATAATAAAAACCCGATAAAAAAAATAAAAAAATGATATTCTATAAAGACACCGTATCATCTATCTAAGAACGATCAAATCTTAACGTTATTATTAAAAACTGTATAGGATAAAATTATTAAAACTGAATTAGTTATTTCAGAGAATCACTGAGTTGTACAAAAATTTCGTTGCAGCGCCTCTCAGTAGGTACTTTATGAAAAAAACATACATTAATCAAACCTTAAGCCATCTTAGCAAACTACATCAAAATTGTATTATTCGTTTTGGAGATACGCGTAAATGTCAAGCGATATGGCCGCTCAGCGACAAAGCCTTAAATAAAATAGAAAAAAGTAAATAACTATACTACGTTTGGACAAAAAACACAGACATCCTCTCCCCCAAACGCTAATTATACCGGTCCGTCGCAGATAAAAAAAACACACAACACAGAAAACTAGTTTCTAAAAGATGTTTTTGTTTATAATTACTACGTCATAGATACCATCCCCTTAATTCTGGTTGACCCTTTTGGCGAGAAGTGACTATTTAACTTGGGGTTTAGTATTCTGCGGGTGTTTGCCTTGACAAGTTTGAGGCTGTTGTTAATGAGTTTGCAAATAAGGTGGGATTAAGTTAGAATAAGGGACAGGTGGAGAAGATCTTGTTGGAGAGGCGATTAACGTGGTATAAAGTTAAAGTTTATGAGTTGCTTAGCTTGACTCAAATTCTTTATGAGGAGCTATGAATCTTAGTAAATCCTAAGATTTTTTTCTTATTTTATTGACAATAATTCCAATTAAACACTTAAAGATGTAAGTATGTAGTTTGAATTAGATAAATATAGCTACTCCAAAAGCTCTAGCTCCACTACCAGAGGATATCGTGTCCAATACGCCTGCAGCTTTACCACGTTGAATAGAAATATTGAGCCCATCATTTCAGTGGAAAGAATAATCTTACAAGACTCTTAACAAGATAAACCCTTCACGATTGAGATGTATCCAGGTGTCGAGAGTTTTTAAAGTCACCAAAGGACCGATGAAATGGCTTAACTACTTCTTAAGGACTTATAATAATTAGAAGTTTAATTGTAATACGTGGTTGCACCAGTATATAAATGCCACGTAGAACGCGATAAGACATTTTTTTATGACATAAAATGCATACACAAACATGCCTATCGAAACGTTAACTTGCGTATCGAAAAGTGTTTTTGCCAGATTTTTAATAAATGACCATTCATTTATTAAAAATCTGTCCGCAGCAACTGATACACGTCTGATTATTTTTATTTAAAAACAGGTTCTCGCATCATACTTAAGTTTTCGCTTTAGATTTAAGTCAAAATAAACCAAAAATACAATAAACGAAATATCTTTACTAACATTATATTGATAATTTGAAGTACCGCTATCGTCAACAAAAAACATATAAAGACCATACCAAATTGGAACCTTATCTAAATAGTACAAACAACCAGAATAATTAAACAACTTCTAATTATTTTCTATCTTTGAGATAACAAATTGATTTATATGTATCGCTGTTACTTTTGTTACTGAGATAGAACTAAATTTATGGGTATTATTGTGATAAACAATTTATGATTGTTTATTTAAATAATCACGACTGTTTGTTTAACTTTTTATACAATTGATAGCTTTGTCTTTGACCATAGCTTGCCTGGTGTTGAGCTATAATACGGTTCACAATGGTACACACTAACCGAGAAATTACTTATTAACTCTAGATTTGAAGATAGTAAATCTCAGGAAACAGAGACTCAGGAAGAGAATTCCAAAGTTTTGAAGGAATAGCTCGCTTAGTCATCTTTGATGGTTATTAAAAGAGTACGTAATGAATTTTCGGTAAATGTACTCGTATTACACTAATAACATACATAAATACATTTTTGTTGTAAATGTCAGCTTTATAACTATCACGTTTTAATGGGCTACAACCGACAGAGAGTGGAGGCTTAGTAATAGGGCCCCGCTAGCTTTCAGGTTCGGAACCCTAAAAACTTAATATTAATCATAATAATTTAAAATCAATAATATAATCTACATCTAAAACATCATTAATTTTACTGTTCAAATGTTTTCTCAAGTTGCCCATAGAGACAACAATTATGTGAGAGAAATCTGCAGAACCTCTAAAACTGTATTCAGCAACTTCTTAGCATTCACAACACCAACTCACCCAAGGTTTATAATATCTTAATGGTGCAAGTTCATCGCAAACAGTCACCAGGAGGGTAGTATTCCTCATTAGCAACAGAGAGCCACAGTTAAATTATTCTTTAGGTCACTTCGGTGCTATTTAAGTTAATTTAATTCAAACTTATCTCACTTCTCACGTACTTGCTACGCTTTGGATGCTCTCAAAGGCAGTTTCTGTCTGTGCACGAAAAATATATAGTGAGTTTTTTTTAAACTTCTCATGTCTACTCACATTCATGGTAATTTATTTGTCTAGGAGGAATGATTTTAAACATTTCCTTATTCAAGCGCGGTGCTTATGTTGTGCTAAATATTTTAGCTTTAAACTTTAAAACATGGTTCCATTATTTATGTTTATGTTAAAAGTAAAAATACTTTTGTACACTAACGAGACTATTAAAATACATTTGTTAAATTTGCTTCTATAACTAACTATATCAGAAACGTACGTTGTACTTATCAGCTTACACCTATTAATACTGAATTATAACATATTAAGTCTAAGATATGTTCACAAAAGTAAAAATTAATACTAAAATAAAGTGATAATTTACCAAAGTAAAAATGCGTAACGGTAAGCTCGTCGCAGACTAACTTTGTCGTGAAGCAAAGCATGAATGCAAGTGTTGCAGCACGTTTTTAATAGATGGCAGCACATGTCTCATTTATAAGAGACTCGGCTTTTAAAACAAACTTATTTACTGAGTTCCTAATTCAGTAAAGTTTCATAATGATTGAAATTTTAGACAATGAAAGCAATAACTTTTTTTTAAATATAATTTGCATTCAATTCAAAAATAATTATTTTTAACACATTGATTTATAGGTGTATTATCATAAAACTAGACTATGATTTTATTTATGCCGCAGTACATACTTAAAATTAAATTAAAAACAAAACAACAAAATGAAAGATAAATTAAAACATAAATTTTAAGCACGTAGCACAAATAGAACTTGGTATTCTTAGCACTTTACGAGTCATATGACCTTAAAATCAGTAAACATAAATACTTTGAGTGAATAATTCCATCGACTAAGCAAAATCTATCGGGTCAATGTGACGTGAGCTAAACACAAATTAAATTACCGCCTGTCTTCGAAAACAAATCCGTGATTTACGATGTAAGCCTAAAGTAATAAACTAAACCCAAAACAACTCTTTGGCGGGTGGTCCTACCTAAGGCAAATTTCTGGTCAATTATTTTTATAGACCCCCATATAGGTTTAACCTTGTTAACAAGTTATGAAACAAATACTATAAATCTCCATTGAAATGTTAATAATACATCTGACGATTTTGTTTTATTCGATGAGTTTGAAGAGATGAAAGATGTATTAAAATATTTTGTTGAGGGAAGCTATAAATATCGAGTTGTTGGTGTAATCATCTCTACCAAGGCCGGTTTTATGGAATTTGATTGGTGTAATTTTGTAGTAAAAAACCGATGAGATTTGGTGAAAATAGAAATACGTTTCGAAATAATTGGTGATGATGGATTTTATGTTTGAAGTGGCTATAGATAATATTACGATATTAAATGTATTGAAATTTACGTAGGATATTTGATCTTGACGATGGTTTATTACACGAATCTTAGATATCTTAGGTAAACTTATTAATCAAATGATTGAAATGATATCTTAGTTAAATTATTTACATAGGTTGCCTGGAAGAGATCGCTTTAAGCGATAAGGCTGCCAATTGTGCACACTAATTTAAGTTAATTCTATCCTACTGTGTCTTTTTATTTTTGTGTCCAATAAAGAATTTATCCATCTATCTATCTACATACATTATGTGTGATCAAGTCACAAACTTAGATTTTGTTTAAAATCCAAGGTCTAACAATAAAACTCACCCTAATGCAAACAACTTTTTAAAACTGTTTCAATCCATCTGTTTACTAAACAGACATAAAAAAATCTATTCGCAGAAATTGGCTACACTGAATCAATATAATAAAATTAGCACCGCGGCGACCACAAAAAAAGGTCTCACAATAGCCCATAGAGGCATGGATCTACGGTTTGATACGGGTCGGAACGCGCCTTTGATATTGAATTAGAAGTGTGACTAACCAGGCGTGATGTAAAGATTCTCGTGTTCTTGCGGTATTCGGATGTAGCTGGGAGCAGTTGTATCAGGAAGCTAGAGATGACTGACAAGAATCTTAATATAGTTGGTAACGACCAACTATATATTATTATAGTTGTATACGTATTGTTGAAATCGTTCGTTAAGTCAACAATTATAAATACTAGAATATTTTTTTTGTTTACTAATTACTCCGAAAGTAATGAATTCCTGACAAACAGGAAAACAGTAAGTTTCGCACCGCACAATATACTCTATATATACACTATATACTCGTACTCGTATGTGTGGTTTCCAAGACGTTCCTAGCAGAGGCCTTCTACACATAAAGAAGCGATAACAACTCAGTCGAGCGTGCTGCTACTTTACCTCACGGAGGTCGCGAGTTCTATCTTCGCCAAAGGACATGGAATTTAGGTGAAGGAAAACATCGTGAAGAAACCATAGCAAGGTGGTAGGGCATTTTCTAGTCCTCGCCTTGCTAGCAACCCCTCTCAAGTTGTAAAATTTGTCGCCTAGTACCTAACAGTGTGCCCCGTCAAGCTCTTTGAGAGCTAGTTATTCCAAACGGCGATCCAAATAAAGACGAAACGGTGGCACATATTGTTGCTGAATGCCCGATCTATGGAAACCAATTTCCATAAATGTATTTTAAAATAAAATTATGTCCAATATAAATGTCACACACTAAAAACTAAAACTAATACTAATCAAATAATCCGCCCCTGATCACCCCCGGTGCAAAGGTGCCCATCACGCTCGCTGCATTACCGCGCTGAATAGCTATGGCCAACCTCTGCACCAAGAACTTCTATGGAAATGAACGATTTAATCTAGAAAACCTAATTAATATAAATATAACTGTAGAAAATATAAGTAATATCATGTTAGATAAAGTAGTTAGACATAAGTTTATATTATATTGCAAAGAAATTGTTAAAAGAGTAGGGATAAGGAATGGAAGCAGAAATTTGGAAGCACTACCCGTCATACCAAGTCTGACGGACTAAGTGTCCAAACTGAATGGTATGAAAGGCTGTTCCAGTAAAGAATAGGCTCCGAATAACAAACATCGGAGGTAGGTGTATTTATTAAAAAAAAAAGTTATTCCAAACTAGATATGTTCTACCTTTAGCCATAATGTAGCTAATTTGTGAGGTTACGCGACCTGCTGGTTAAATGCCTAGCTATTAATAGTAATAAACAAATGTTCATAAACTGAAGGAAAATAATGTTTAGTATATTGAATGTACCCTTACGTATGTCTGTACTGCGCTGTCAAGGTTTTTACTTTATCTCAAATTGCTGATCAAATGCGTAGCTGTCAAAAGTAAAAAATAAAATAAAAAATGCAAGCATTAATCACCTATTTAATTTCCACTAAAGCCTATAAGGAATGTTGTTCTGAACAACCACAAAATAAATCTAGCTCCCAACACTCTACCACACTAATTCAATATCAATGAATTAGTAAGAAGTGTGACTAACGAGATAGATACACATTTTTGCGGTCGCGGTATCGAACGCGAGATCTTTATGGGTTGGATAAAGAACATAAATTTTGGTGTAAACATTGCTTTGGTTTGAAACCATTTGGAGAAAATATGACGCGATGATAAAACAAACACTAAGGAGGCGATTGTTGGATCTGATATAATACTATACTGTCTATTTAATGCATGGTGAAGTAGTATTCTAATAAACACATTTCATATGCTTTCAGGTTCTTGAGAGTTACATGTATATAAAGAATAAACCTAGGACACGCGTTAGCGTTTAATTTTGTTCATCACAAAAATGTTGACCACCTTGGGATCCTCTGATTGGCAGTCCGGCATGGTAACCAACGAGGTCTTCAAAATATTATAGTATGAAAACAAAAATATCAATAAGTATTTTTTTAACCTCGTATATAATTTATTATGTGTAATATATTTATATCGTACTTAACAGTACAGGTTACACAGTAACTTCCAATACTGCATTTATCACCAAATTCAACACATCCAAGAAATCCCTTCCCGCTCTTGCGACAACAGTATCCAATTTTTACGACTTCTGTGGTCAAGTTAAAGTGACACAATGTTTATTGCCATTAACGTTATTTTATTGCCACATTGAAATATATTTATTTTGTACAAGGAAACCCACGTATTTTGCAGTTACGTGACTTAACAAGCTTATTTTTATTGCCTCGCGATCTTATTGTAAGATGAAATTGATGTTAAAACTTAACTTTAAAATTCTCTACAGTTACAAATTTATCTGCTGCAAGATTTGCCATTTGAACCTACTTGATAATGACCATTTTCCGAATTTTATACTGAGAGAGTGTTCTTATTTTAGTTGGCGCTATTCATAACAAATCATTCTAATAAAAAAAAACTATACTGTAAACTGTTCACGTAAGGCATCTTAATATTTTCGCGTAGAAAACGGTCACACTTACTTATTATTAAAAGTTGGAATGAGTGCACGCGCGGATCTCGTCGGTGGCGGTCCGTGTAACACTCGCCCCTGAAGATGGTGCTCGGAAAGCACTGAAACTGTTGGACTCATTCTAAATTTTAATAATAAGTAAGTGTGACCGTTTTCTACGCGAAAAAAAAACTACAGTCTGCGCACTGCCAGCTTAGCAATACCTAAGTAAAATATGTTATTTCCAATGTTTTTTTTTTTAATGCTTATGAAGAAAGTATGTCATATAATATTAATTATTTATTAAAAGCCTGTTGTGTCCCACTGCTGGGCAAAGGCCTCCCTTCTCTCCTTCCAGTCAGCCCGGTCTTTGGCTATGTCATTATATAGTCACATTTATAATCTGCAGTTTTGAAGCTATGTCAGTCGGGTGTGCGTCAACCATACGTTCCGCTAGTTGTGGGTACGATTCCCACAAATGAGCTTAAGCTTTCGAAAAGCAAAACATCGTGAGGAAACCATAGTACTATATGAGGGCATTTTCTAGTGCTCGCCAAGCTGGGAACCATCCTCGAGTTAAAAAATCTTTCGCGTAGCATTTAACATAGTGTTGTAGTGATTGTCTAGCTGTAAAGGGTATAAAAAGATTAGTTAAATAAACCAAATAAGTATAGTACTTATTTAGATTGAGCGATTAAACAAATTACAATGGCAACGATAAACAGAAAAACGGTAACTTGGAAACGGTAAAAATGTGTTTTGTTACCAATAAAGTCTTTATTAAAATCTCCCGTAACGTTCCTGTTCATAATTATGGCGTCATTAAGATAACGCTTATCAAAAACGTTTCGGCCAAATATAACTGCGGAGACTGTTATAATATTTTATTAAACAACTAAAACCCGCACATTGTCAAAGTAAATAAAATATAAGTTACCAAATTTGTGACATGTTCATTTTTATCACTACTGGCTGTAGTCTATTTTGTATCAATATTGGACGAAAGCATTTATTAGTATGTGACCTGCTTGTTTTCTGCGAATAATGGAAGACACGATCTTATTAGAACAAATAATTAATAGAGTTTCAAAGGAAAAACTGTTTATAAAGATCAATATTACTAATATCTACAAGTATTCTACTCTTTACTATTGTTATCATAGCTTTGAACGATTACAAGACCAATAAGAAAAAAATATTCGAATACAGATAAGACTGATTGGAAAATATATATTTTGTTTTAAAAACATCACGTTTAAATTATTTATTTTCTTCCTGAATTAAAATATTTTGAATCAAAATAGAATTGTTTTAAGTGAGTGAAAAAAAAGTTATCACTTGTTAGCAAAAAAACAGTGGTTGAAAATTAAGTTAAAAAGTATTTTAAACAGAAAAAAAAAATCTCTGACTTTCTTTATTTAATAACTACTCGTAGTTACGTAGTAAAATAATTTTATATTATTCAACTATGCTTGTTAATAGAGTATTATTATAGTGAAAGAATATGTTGCTAGAATGCTTGAAATATCTTATTTTGACAGAGTAACTACGCATGAGGTTAGAACCATGTAGATCTTAACTCACCAAATTCAGTAGAAAAGTATTTGTGTCAAGATAAAACTGACGATTAGAGCTAATTCAACCCACAATTGGAAGGTTTTTATGAGATGGAACTGATTCATGATGTCTGATTTTGTACAACATTTTTATCTTGGTTCCGTTTACGGTGATTTATAACTGGCTAAATATTATGCTGGTGTTAATTGGAAATAAAACACACACATAAACATATGACGACCTTGTTGGCGTAATGGTTACCATGCCGGCCTGCCTATCAGGTTCCGGGTTCAATTCTCGGAACGGCCAACATCTTTGTGCTTAACTAAATTTGTTGACGTTGTGGGCCTGGGTGTAAAATATGAATCTATATTAAATATATGTATTTGTAAGTATACTATGTAGTATATCAGTTGTGTTAGCTACCATAACACAAACTAGAAATAGTTCAGTACGGGGTTAACCAACCGTGTATGAATATGTACTTATATTTTATTTAGGGATTAATCAAAACATACTCTTGTGTGACTTACTTGCGTAGAAATACGAATATGAGAACCTGTGTATTAAATTGTGTTATTTTCAATATAAAACAAAATAACAATTTAACCGTTCAACAGTACAATAAAATTTTGCCTAAGACCAGTATGGGAAATAAAACTTGGAACTCTCTATAAAGACTATAAACAAAACTCTTATGAATAAGTTAGCAACAAAACTCTTACATATACACGAAACGTTTTTCCTTTTATTTCTTTTTTATCTCAATAATACAGTTTTAACTGCCAGTAATCTTTTTTTTTTACATTAAATGGGCTTGCGCTTGATCACAATTCACCTGATGGCAAGCGACATTATGATCTAAGGTGGAACGCGCTTACCCAGAAAAAAACGGTTCACTCTTGCTTTAAAAACCGCCAGATTGTAGCTCTCAGGGAACAGGGAACTAGCCAAAGAGTTCCACATCTTCGCAGTTCGCACTATGAAGGTGGATCTACCACATCTCCTACAAATTTACAGTCACAACCAATCTTAAGCCAATAAGAAAATATCACGTGCAAAATCCTCTCGACTCACAAACCACGCTACAGTTAAAGTGTTTCCAGTTCAGATTTGAAGAGCAAGCTCAATATTTGCAATATCGGTCGTGGGATCTAATGAGCTATCATTGCAGACCGGTTACTGTGTCAACCTAATGTCAACCGAGAACCAATCGAGTGTCAAACCAAGTGGCTTCTTAAAAACTACTTGCTCTTGCCACTTGAAGTATTTATTGACTTTGGCGCTTTTTTATTTTTGCGCAAATGTTTTGATAGGACGCTTTGGATGTTTGCTGCCTGTGTTCTTACGTTTTATCTTTAAGTATTGAAAAGCCTTAAGCCATGAGTCATACAAAGGTATGATTTTAGTATTATGCGCGATTGATTGTCATTTTAGCTGGAATTATAAACACAAATCTGTCAAGTGGTTACATATTGAAGAGTTTACGTTAGATTTCTAACAAAGTAAGAAGTTTAAATTGAGGCATGATTTTGAAATCGGGTTGGTTGCATATTGCAGAGTTTACTTTTTTCTTACAATAAAAGAAGTTTTAAATTTATTTGTGAGCGTGGTTTTGAAAATAGTCTTTAAAACGCGTAAACTTTCTTTGTGCAAGTAAACGCAAGCGCAAAATTGTTGAGACAAAGATAAAACCATACACGTTTTCCAGGAACCTATTGAAATCTCCCGATAAGCTGACACTAAAAGAGATTCTCTCGCATTTTCACGGCACACTATCGGATCCCAATTTTCCCCAACACCAACAAAGGGATGCTCTCGAGACGATGGAAAAACGTCTAATATCCCAACAAATCGGTCATAAGCTCATTGCAGATAGCGATCCCTCGATAACGCCCGATTCAATGGCGCACTATCAATCATAGTTCAGTAAAGGTTACATCAATATCAGAAACGCGCTTACTCATGAGGCGCTTTCAAATAGGCCCAGTATCGTAGCTTTAACATTTACAACAATTACTACGTTTAAGACTAGGCTTTTGTTCCCCAGGTTCTTAGATTACATGGGGCATGATTTGAATGATGGTAAGGCATTTTCTATTGCTCTTCTGGTTAGCGATCAACCTTAAGTTGAAAATGTCGCCAATCACATAACAGTATGTTCTAGCAGCCTCCTTGAGAGCCAATTATTCCAGACTAGGCATCCACCTTAGACTAGAGCATTGCTAACTCGTGGAGTTACGCGCCTTGCCGGTCAAATGCCTAGCTATAACGAGTAAGAAAAAAAAAATCAAAAAGTAATGGTAATATGCTTAGGAATTTGAAGGTACCTACTTACGTATGCCTGTACTGTGCTGTCAAGCTTGCTACTCTAACCCAAATTGACTTTAGACTTCCATTTAGTAATTATGTATGCATACATAATAGAAGAGTAATGTCTCCAGATCATTAAATAGCACACAAATATTATTACTCTTCTATTTTCTTTACCTTGCCATGCATAAGATATTTTCCATGTACGTATCAAAGTTAATTGATGACAGAGCTTCAAGAGACGTGACATTTTCTTTCCATACTCTGATCAAATATTTGTGGAGCTATCTTTAGTATTTACAGTACCTAATATTCAAGTGACGCGTGCCGTCGTTCGTACACCGTCTAATATTTGACTTTCAAATCACTAACTTTCATTAGTACTTTTACAGCCATTTAACTTTTTGAGCACATTTTTGTGAGTTTTATACTTTGAAAGTTGTTAGAAAGTCGAGGAATTTGGGATTATTTTCTTTGATTTACTGTACGTGCCAGATTTATTAGTAAGTCTGAATTTTAAAGGACATTTTTAGAATTTGAACTACAAATTTTATTCCATCCTGCTAAACTACACAAATGCAATCAAATCAAATGAAATATATATTTATTGCGACTATAGTAATTAAAAATGTAACAATATATTATATGGCCCTGGCTTCTGTACTAGTGAGAACTGCATTATAAAAGCCAGTGCCTTCTCAATTTTACACTTTAATTACCAACAAAATATAGTAAATTACACAGTCGATTTCAAAAAAGTAACTTAATGTTCGTATTTTTGGTTTCATCTTAAATTCCCCTAAGCTGATGTCCTGAATATAATTCAGATCCTTGGAATATTATCAGAACCAAAATATCCTATTTCTCAAATAATCCGAGTTTATTTTTATCTACCAATTTCTCATCTCCTTATTTAGGAAAACAGGATACAGGAAGTAATATCCTCGAACTAATTAATCCTTGGAAACTGGATTTCGATTAGTAAAACGCTGAATTCTTCGATGATCAAAGCGAGGGTCAAACGGGAATGGATATTACGCATCCCAGTATGGACCATTTGGCTTACACTTTGATGCGGGGAAGTTGACAGTATTTAATGTTCATATTTTTAAACAATTGAGAGTTTTACATTGTGCGTGTTTGTATTCTCTTTATATGGCTAGAAAGTATAACAGCTACAATAGGTAAAAATAGAATAGAATAATTTTATTCATCATAACGTATCCTATTAGAAATACAATTAATATCAACAACAAGATACAGTATGGACTTGTGTAAGCGATTTAGATAATAAATACAATAAAGTTGACAATAAAAAAAAAATTGGGGTTATATAATACGAACCAATAAAGAAAACGTTTGAAAGTTCGCTTCTGATAAAACTTTTGAAATTTTTTCATCATAGATTATTCCAGATAATAACGATAGGATAGTTTCAATAATACTTTTTTTCAATAATAATTTGTATTTGTATTTTCGGTTACTATCAGAATAGGTACGTACGGTGGTTTCGCGCCCTGCCGGTATTTGACCAAAGACGGAAGTATGTCTAGTCTGGAATATGTAAAAAAAACAGTTCCTTGTTACTACGATTGATATCTTCACCACAATCGTGAAAGACTCATAGACTTCGAGACAAGATTACATACTGTCCATTGTAAAATCTGTTGACACTTGTTCAATTTTACAGATCTATTTATACAATTTTATTCAAAACTATACCTTGAACAGATAGCAATAAAGGCGAAAACATCTAGACAAGTTTCGAAGATAGTTGGTGCTAATTAAGTAATATTTCATTAGTTGTCATACGGCGCCGTCTGCTAAACGCCTTGACGATGTATTTAATGTAATGATTCTGAGAATCGTATTTCGGACTCAAGTTATAGCAAATCTTGATTTTAATGTTTACTTACTTTTACTCACTGCTTATATTTTGTAGTCTTCCCAAAAATAGACTAAGATATCTGTGTTTATCCCAACAAAATCAAAACCATGGTTTCAATACACTATTTTGACTAATTCTATTTTAACAAAACGACGAGTTGTTGTAACTTCTATGTGTTTTTGTGTATGTCTGTCTGTAGCATCTATAATGTTCATTCTATAAGTTCTCGAACGGATGAACTGATTTCAATTTAATTTAAATAGTGTGTTAGTTGCGATTGTTCCTTTGTTTGATGAAAATCGATTAAAGATTGCGGCCGCTTTAAAATGGCAAATGACATATCTTTTTCAATTTCTTTAATATGGATATCAAATGGGCTTGACTAGTAGAATATAATTGATATGCCATGTGATATATTGCTAACCCATAAAATATTTTTTTTTTATTTGTATTTGTTAAATAATCTGCTTACAGTATACGTTTAGATTAAATTTATATTCCATTACCAATACCTACATAATTATGTATACATATGTTTTGACCAAATGAACTATACAATACAGGTAATTGGAAACAGAATTCTAAATAGAATCACGTTATTATATTGTGACAATCAAAACCCAAATATCGGGTATCATTTCTAAATTAATTTGGAATACGATTCCAATTTTGTCAAAATGAACCCTAATTTTCGCGAGCTGAAAATAATCTCTAATTTCGGTCCAGTAGTAATTAGAACGTAACCATAGTGATCGCATTGGAAATTTCGATTATTGATCATTGCTTATTACTTTATACCTACCTATTTCGTAAAAACTTGTTATAGCCATAAATAACTGTATGACACATTGCATTATGACAAAAACTTACAGATACTCGTATCTTGCTTCCAAGAAATTATTCTTAAAACATATCCGTAAGTTTTTATGGATAGAGAAAAGATGATTATAACTGTTTTAAAGAGTAAAGCTTCAAACAATACAAATCAATATTTTTAGGTCAGGCCAGGCTAAAAACTATATTGATTTTAAGGTTTTCCTTCCTAAAAAAATCTTACGGAAAGAGTCTTCTGTTGCAAGTCTAACCCGTAATTTTAATAAAAAAGTGGATATAGTGTGGTTATCTTTTTCAGTCCAGACTTAAGGTGCATTTGTAAGGATTTAAAATATGTATTCGTAAAATTCTGACTATCGATTACGGGCTGGCTGGACTCCCGCACATTTCGTATGCACATTTAATGCAATCATCTAAGCCAGTGGTCCGGAACTGTACATATTTATGCAAAGCTAGACCCGCGGCTACTGTCATATAAACAGTATGAGATGTTGAAGAACAGCCTACGTCCTGTGGGCTGCTGTAGGCTATCTGGTATCTTACGTGAACAAAAGTGTTGCTCACTCATAATGGAAGAAAAGATATCTGATTGACTTTTCAAAATAATTTACAATACAAAAATTCCTTGGGGGCTTGACAAGCCCTACCCTGATTGGTCCATTTCGTTACTACTAGAAATATTATAATATATGTAACTTAAAAATTACTGCATTTTATTCCCATAAGTGGTATAAGCTTATGAAAAAATTTGCTTGACAAAATACAAAAATAATACTTACGGTTTACGTCGCAGATGTGCTACTGTTGTCATTCGTGTCCAGGTCTGCGGTTGAATCGCAAAGTCGACGTTCCATTCAAATAACCAAGTAATTATGCGTCTGCTTGCATTTTTATATTTTTGTGAGTTTTCCACAGCTTGGTACATTTCGTTGCACCTGAAAACCAGTTTATAAAAGGCTGTTGTAAAAATGGGTCTTGAAAAAATGTGTTCTTCGTGTCTAATTTGTTTAAAAATTAATGATTTTTAAGGATTAGAGTATGTATTTATTTTATGGATCAATAATTGTAAATAACTTTAATGTTGTTTCATTTTATTATTCTCAAGATATATATTAATGTAAATATAAGCCCATTTAAACTTATAATACTCCATGGAGTATATAGATAACGATCTATGATCAACAATCTGGGCAATTTTATGAAAGAAAAAAGGAGGGCTTACAGTTATTATTTTATTTATATCCATATATTCTCTGTTACATGCAGTTTTTTATTGATTTGGCCCACATTTTCATAGAACACAAACGAAAACTGGCCGTATTAAGGAAAAGACACGCACTGCAGTACAAACGAATTATCTGGTTTGTGAAATTGGGTCTTTCATCTCAAACGGAGAGAGTGGAACGGGCGAAATATAAGTATTATATTTTGTGAATAATAAAACGAGACGTGAATACGAATATCCTTTTTCTCTAACGTAAAACGGCTTTCAGTGTTTTTAACGTGATTTTTTTTGGCTGCTATTTTTTGTGATAGAGTTAATATGACATTGTACCTCGCCAGGGCTGCCCAAGCTCTTTTCTAATACATTAAATGCAATTCCTAGAAGTAACGTCTATTTATCCAGTTATAGGAATAAATCTATTAATTTAGGAAATATAGTTATAGCAGTGTAACGTCTAGCAGAAGATAGGACCTCGTCATGTATGTAGAACTCAAGCTCTTTAAAGGTTCTAGAAAATACAGACTCTAAACTGATCTAGCAAGAGAACAACAGAACTAAATAACCTAACATAGGAAAATCCTAAAAGGGAGATTAGTGACATATAAACAAACTTGAAATTTAACTATTTACATTTATTTACTGAATTCTTTACAACACATTCACAAATAACATAATGATGATAAAGAAACACTGAACAACCGAAGCAGATCGCTGGACATGTGAAACATCTTCTTCTTGCTAAATAAATCAAAGGAAGATTAAACCCTATTTATCAATTACTAGGTTTCATAGTGCTTGATTCCTGACCATCAATATTTTTATGATAATCGGGAAGAACGGAGCCCCACTCACGCTCCAGTTCCGTGAAAGTCATCCAGGGTGGTTATTCCCCCGTCAAGCACTATTTGCTCACCTTTTGTTGGAGGACATAATTACGCACTTTTATGCCATCATCATTCAAGTCGAGTCATCGAAACGACAGATCATCTTACAATACAAATTGTCTAATATTATAAATCTGGCAAGCACCTTGTATACCAACTTAAAGTTTCAAGTCTGTTATTCCACCTTGTATACAATTTTAGTTTTAAGCCTAATACTCCTCCATACACTCGCCCTAAGCAAATTAACTCGTTGGTTAATATTAATTAATCTAAGCAAAGGGACAAGAGGGCATCCTATATTCTGTCAGTTTGTTCAGTTTCCTATAGTATAGTCCATTACCTACTAGATCAATCACCTGCTTACAAACTGATACTTTCTTTCAATTCTCTTTCTTTTATTTGATATAATCCAAGTAGTGGCAAGGATTTTAGCCCTTAAATTATACCAAACACTGCATCCATCGCCACAGTTTACCTTTGGATCCCAAAGGACTCTTATGTTCGAGTCCTAAAGGTCCCCCGTCAATTCCAGGTTCCCTATCCTAACTATCCTAATTTTCTAAGTACTATAACGAATCTATCCTATTATTTGAAACTTTAAACTTGTCTGTCTGTAGCTATCGGCACTAGACTAATCCTAACCCAATTAAACACGATGCTCTAATCTCAGTATGTTCAAAGAAGGAAGTAGAGATGATAAATGAGATTGATATATTCTCCTGGGTCGGCAGAATATATAGATGAAATATTCTCCTGGGTCGGCAGAATATACAGATGAAATATTCTCCTTGGGAGGTAGAATATGATAGTCGAACGTGATTATATATTCTCCTTTGGCGGTAGAATATATATAATAGAGAAGTCTCGCTCTCTCAGATAAGAGTCATTAATTGAAATAAATCAACATTATACTTTGTCTCATTAAAATAACTTGACACAATATTTAAGTGCATAATCTTGCATATAATGGTTCTTTTATATCTCAGGAAAGTAAAGCAGTAGACATGTTTATGTCCAAGAATAAAGTATGACTATACTTTTGAGTAGCTTGGTCGCTATAAAGTTGGTTTAAATAATCTCATGAAATAGTAGACATAATAGCATTATCAATAAGATTTATTGTCTTTTCAAGTTTAGTTCTTCCTTTTAAAAGAAACAATTTTATTGTTGTAAAATATAATTCTACAAATCAATACGATAATTATAGTTCCGTAAAAGTAAAGTAAAAGGCTTGCACAAATCAATCTGGTGTATATTTAATATTATATGATCTTAAGTTTTACATTCTTATTTCGGCGTCCAGAAAATTATTCTCTTACCTCCCTTCTCTCCTGAGAATTACGTGAATGATACAATCTCACCCAGATCCAGTTGTGACTCTGTCAAAGAGAATTACGCTCAGAAACCTGGAACCTGGATCCCGGAACCGCTGCACTTTGGTACTTTATTTCCACACTATTTGATCATCACATTTTCTTCTACTAAAACAGAAAGACACAATTTCTAAAATATTTTTCACAATTTTCCATCTTTTCACTTCAAAATCCCAAACGTCAATCCCCGATATTCGAATGACAATCCCTTTTCCCAAATTCAAATATTTTTAATTTCTTTTTAATTTCTCAGAATAAAGTATGAAACCTCAAATGAGTTTGCACTCGCGCGAAAGGAGATTTATATCTATTATTTCTAGTTCCAGATAATATTAATGAATTAATAACTGTAAGCCATTTCTGGCCAGTTACAACATATACAAATAATGCTTAATGAGTTTGTAATTGTATGGGCTATTCAAACTTCTCGTGAAATTGTTTACATAATAGTAAAATGCATTCATACATTGAGAAATAAATACTAATAATATCATAGACATTCAATCTCTTTATTAATAAAGAGATTGAATGTCTATGATAATCGTATAACTTGAAATAAGTGACTTCTGTTCCATGAGATGTCATTACGAATTATCAAATTCAAATACATCGTTATTATAAGCTTTGAACCTCAAATCTTAACTAACGTCTTATCAATCCTTCTCGCTCTTTATTAATATTATATCGTACATTAAGTGCTCAAATATATTTAATACATTCAACATTTTCTACTGAAAAACTATATTGATTCTTTAGAACTTTAACATTTGTTTTAAAACTTTCCATAAGCTCTTGAAAAGTTAAGTTTTTATAAATTAAACCAATTGAAAAGCTTTTTAAATTTGAAATAACATGGTATAATGGAGAGAGTTCTGTTTAAAATAAGTTAGTATTAAGTAAACAAGTTAAAGTTAAGCCAACAGTTGGTGCAACGAGTCTGTAATTGCAATGCTTGAAACAAAGTAAAGAATACAACGATGGCTTTAAAGGAATACTCCAGAAAGAGACATGGGGTTACTGATGGTATTCATAATAATTATTTACCTTCGTAAAATATGCGAAACCAACTACTTAAAGTGTCTTTAAACAGATACTTAAAGAACAAAGTTAAATAATATTTAACGTGTCATGGTTGAAATATTTTTTACACTCATTTGTTTATGCATGTGGAAGACGTGAACTTTCAAATGTTTTATTTATTTGATTGTTTTGTACGTACATGTACGATTGAAAAAAAAAAACAATAATAATATGCTCATATTGCATTTTTACATGTACTCGCTTTAATTATTTTACATTTAAATACCAAAATATAATATACAAAAAATCTTAAATTAAAATGAAAATCTCTTGGCAAGTAAATAAATTTGGTCAGTTTTTTTTAATAGATGTATGGAAAGTCATTGATAGCTTTAAAAAATATATTCAGAAGCCTCTGCAGAATACCGTGTTATTACAAATTTAAGAAGCTTTTTAATTGGTTTGATTTATAAAACCTTACAGCTATTTGAACTTATAGAGAAACCTCGGTTTGTTATAACATGTTAAAAAAAGTAAAACAGTCGAACTTTCCACTACCTTTCCTAATACACAACTCTTACTCCGTAGCCTTACCTTATGATCATTTATTTTACGATCAGTAAGTATAAAGTAGACACATAGTAAGGGCTCGGAAAAGAGCAAGTTAAAGTCTTTGACGACACACTGCACCTCAGGCTACATCGATAGACAATGGATTGTTTGCCTTTTGTTCGCAAATCGTAAAGCACTGGGACCGTCCGTAGAGTACTATTGAAAGTACTTTAAAAGTCGTATTGAAAATGGCTGGATCTACAAGGCGTAATAAGTTTTACGAGATAATAATATGATTGCTTTTTATTTTTCAAAATTATTGATTTTAGATTTATTTCTCTATTAGTGTTTACGGAAGACACCACTGGCCTCAAAATGAATTCATCTGTAAAAAAATACCATAACTACCTTGGGAGTCTTGAGATATTATTTGTAAATTGAGTTTATGTTATTTTGTATCAAATAAATAATGTTTGTTTTTTTACTGGCAATATTAACGAGATTAACTTAAGATTTAGATATAATTTGCCTATAAAAACTATTCCACTAAACAATTGTCGATTGTAAAAATATGCAATAATAAGCGAGTATATTGCAAAATTCACAAAAAACTATATTAGAGTATTGACTATTTTTTTAACAAATACGAAACGTTTTCAATTATTCACATTAATGTGCTACGTCGTGAATTTTTGATGGCAAGTTTGTACCCCTGTTGACCCTATATGTTTTATTAATTCCAGAATCAGAATTCAGATAAATTTTATTTCAGCTAAGCTTTAAGCGGATTAGAAACCCATTTTGCAGTTGGCTTTTGTGGAATGAAATCCATTGTTATTCTTTCTAAACTTTATGTTTCAAATATGGAGAATGTCTGATACAGATCTTGAAAGCAAAATGCATTAAATCAATTTTTAAAACAATAGCTGAACAAAACATGCAAAACTAGAATTCATATTATAAAACTTTATATTTTTACGCTTTGAGAATGGTAGATTAGTGCCTAAAGTTTTGCCAATGTAACAAACAAATATGACTTTGGCAGATCTGAGTTCCGGCTAGTTTCCAAATGCCCAAACCAATCACAAACCAGTCAAGCGCGAACACAAACAGTTCGGACACTGGCACAGCTCCATTTTCCCCTTTGCTTGATTCCCTTGAGGAATAAAATAGCCTCATTTGCGACACCGATGCAATCCGTTTAATTCGTTACGAAGCAACCCCCCAATGATAAAGATCGAAGCACTTGGGATTAAAAGAAAATTAAACGTTCGAGGAGTGATGTCAAATCCCATGCAGCGAATCTTTGACATAATTGTATAGTCTACAATTATAACCGTTATCACAACTGAATAAGGTACAATTTTAACTTCACTGATTGCATTTTAAAGTTGGTGAGTTATCACCGCAGACAGTGTGGAAGTGATTTCAGCCCCTCAAGAATTTATTCCACGTTTGGGGCGTTCCTTTGGTAACGGCTGATTGTGCTGCTTAATTAACTGCATTATGCTGGAGCGGTGCAATTCCGATGAGATATTGGCAAGGAGGCTCTTTTGAATTGTATCGGTGAGTCAGTTCCGGTGCGGTGGGAAAAGGTTCTTTAAGTGGGATTTATCTTTATAAAATTGCAATAAAAGCGTGATCAGTTGACTATTTATGTACACGGAACATCGATAACATTTGAAATATCACAGGTAAGATATAGAAAATAGTTCTCTGCTGTGGACAATCATAAATAGATTATAATCTATATATCATTAGAGAATAGAATTGTATATTTATACAATTCTCTAATGATATATACAATTAGATTATAAGGCAAAACCTAAAAATACTAGATCACACATTGAAATACAAGTACAAGAAAATTCTTAAAAGTTTAACTGATAATTCTTAATATCGTTAAGTTAACTCGTGTATTTATAAAATAATACAACATCATAATAATCTCAAAATACTTGCCCGAATTTTGCAACCCCAAGAAACCCAAGCAGAATCATCTATTATTAGATCGTCAAGCCCTCCAAACCACAGAAGCTGTCAATCTTCATCGATACAGGATCATTTATCACGATTCCAGAACGCTATTTCTAAACAATACACGTCAAACAATGTGAACACTGAAGCCGGCTTATAAGAACTGTGTGTAGGTGACTGGGCCAAAGTAAATTTACAACAGTACCATAACAGATTTTCGGAATTCGGAATAGACGAAAATTATGTAGTATTTTTCGTTTCGTTTTAGTTGTATGGATAAAGTTTAAATCTTATTGGATCAAATATTAGGTTTAAGGTTTGAACCAATGAGATTGAATTGTATCCTTTATCAAAAAGTGGAATTGAAGCGAAACAAAAAACAATTATATTTTACGAGTAGCTATCGTAACGCGATTTAACTCTGAAACCTTAAGAGCGACGAATTCATTAAGAATCTTATTCTTGTCTTCTCTTATTATAAGTTGTTATCATTGGACATAATGTTTTTAGGTTTCTTAGTACGCTCTAGGACACTTATAATTTCGCCCTTTCTGTCTTTCCTGTATGTCCAAAGTCAGAACTCTATGGTACAGATGTTTTTATTTTTATTTCTGAAACATTGAGCTCTGACTCGATTGATATATAACTGTGGGTGGCTATAACATCATGTTGTTATATTTCTGAATACCTAAGCCGTAGAATAAGGAGTTTATTGAAGCTATACGCTGTGAGTTATTTTAGCCTCGACCAAGCTGGGCGGTCTTTTCTTTGCGTACAAAAAGATCTCCAGCAAATTTGTAACAGTTATCGACTGTAAATCCTAACCATCGTCCTTAAGGTGTCCAGTTTTATGTTTTTCTTGTAGATTCTCATACGCACTGTCTACATAAATACTTCAAGACGTGTGTTTAGTTCATAAAGTCATGCAAGTAACACACACATTCTTCACTTCTCGCCAGAGACTTAGCACGCTAGATTAAATAAGTTATCTTGACAATTTCAGCGCAAATGTGTAGTATTTCAAGCGTGAGGTAGAGTTATCGATAAATCTGTTCAAGATACTGAAGTGTGACTTCATTTACTGGAGAATACTCATTATTTTTGTTACTTTTGAGTACGTCACATACTATGTATGTATTCTGCACAACACAAAGATAATATTAATAAATAGTTGAAAAGTATACGTTACAGGCACTTAATTCTCAGGAAACGAAATAAGAGTTTCAAATGTTGGTATGGATCTACATGAGAAATATTGAAAAATTAGTCCTAACTATTTATTTTACGTTGATGAGTATATTGTATTTGTTTTAGTCTGCTTTGTCATGTATCTCTTTACACCAACCTATTAATTACATCGAATTTATTGCAACTCGACACAAAAAATAACGCCATAAAACTTCCAACACCTTCAGCGTAAACGCAACATGCACTTTTATATTTCGTCAAATAACGCTCAATTTTAAGATACGAGTAGTTCCCTAATCGGGACAAGCTTTTGTTCCATGAGTTTACTAAATTTGAGAAAAATCCTGATAAACGCAACGTATAGAGTCTACCTTTCCATTGTTTTATAGAAAACAATAGCTGAATAAAACATGCAAATCTAGAATTCATATTATAAAACGTTATATTTTTACGCTTTTAGATGGTAGATTAGTGCCTAAAATTTTGCCAAAATAGAGTCTACCATTCCATTGTTTTATCTTTATTACGAGTCCTGTATTTCGAACTGCGATTCAGTAAAATCTAAATCCAAAGGAAGCAAACATCATCATCGTCCAAAAGCGTCGAGGCGTCGCGTCGCGGCGTCATGACGCGTCACTCACTCATTCATCCCGGCCAACGCGTCGACGCGGCCGTGTCGCGCCCCGGACGATTTACAGCTACTATTAGTTATGTACCCGACGGACGACAAACGACGTCGGCTGACAAATGGTACCGTCCGGTGGTCGGCGCTGCAGTACCGGAGGCAGCCTGTGTTTTGGTCTTTGGTTCATACACCGATTAACATTCTAAAGCAATGACATGGGCAAAAGCTTGAATTTGCATTTGTATTATTAAAAGTATTGACAAAATTGCTTTAAACCAAGCCTTAAAATGTTTAGTCCAATTTTTGTAGCAATCACGTTTATTCAATTAAAAAATATATCAAGTAATTTAATTTTTGATTTATGAACAAGTTTTTTTCTAATTCATACTCACCAATCATACTTAAGAAAGTATGATTGGTGCCTGAATTGGTACGAAGGTTGTTTGTTATTGAGAAGGTCATAAGTATTTTGGAACTTTTTCGTAGTTTTTTGTTTTTAAGAACTACTCCTCATGATTTCTAATGGTCTTGACCTTATACTTTTATTATTTATCAAAATTTAATGAGATGAGATAATATGTAAACACTCAAACGCTGAAATATTTCAACTTCAACTGTTGTACCGGTATCCTGGAAACAGATACTCTCATAAAAACAGACATTAATGACAGATGTTGTTGATCATCATATTTTCTGGTAATATGGTGATGCATCCAAAAAATGATTGCATTGACAGTAATTGTTTTATCAAAAGTGAGTGTGGCACGGTGGGTCAATACGTCTGGTTTTCAATCACATTGCCCCTGGTTCGATCTCAGCCCATCATTCATTGGTGTAACTAATGGCTTTGATTTTCAAGTTGTGTGGATTTGCACTCACTTTACAGTCAAGGAAAACATCGTGAGGAAACCGACATGTTTGAGGACCACAATATCCGAAGACGCATGTCATTCGCCAACACATTTGGGTAGCTCGATAGATTATGGCTTATATATTTCTCCTCGTTACAGAAGGCAGTGGGAACATATAGTGGGCTGCTTATTTGTGAGTATGTTATGTGTGTCTTATCAGCTAAGATAAAGCGATTAAATTCAAGCTTACTTACTGAGTAGTATTAATATAAAACGGCCGTAGATCGGGGCGGCCGCTCCGGCATAAAGACAATGAACGCCCACTCTCACAGCTCGATCATTGGGCTGCGAATGAAATTAGTCATGAGGTCAGCTCTATCTGTATCTGTCACGTTTTTTGCACAACTTGATGGACGAATATCATTTGAGTTTGGTCTGGGCACTAAGCTTAGTGTTTAAATAATAATAGCTTGATGTTTTCCTTGTAGTATTTTTGTGTATATTATGACAAAAAATTAAAACTGGTACTTAATTATACAAATTTATCAATTACTAGCTGACCTGACGAACGTTGTCCTGTCTCAACGATGATTATTTAATTCGAATTGGTGACCTATTTATTATTAACACGCATGCTGTCAATTCTATGTCAAATGTTATAATCATACATTAAAAAGTTTATATTGTTCAAAGCGCTAAGGTTAGATTAGAAATAATATATAATTTGCTAATTTCAGATCCTTTGTCTTACGAGAACAAACAACAAACAAAATAATGTGAAATCGGTCCAACCGTTCACGCGTGATGGCGTGACCAATGAATATAGAGATTATTTTTGTGAAGATATTTAGCAGTGAAATAAAGAGTTTGATGATGATGATGGTGGTAAATTCTATACTTACAAATTAATGTTTCATGTTATAACTGGAGATGTATGAAGAGATAGTCATAATTTGTATACCAAATTAATGTGACTATATAAAAAAATAGCTGTCGGCACTCATAATCATATTATTATCTAACTGATGGGTACATACACATAAAGATCAATAACCATACTTATAATTATCATTACAAAAAGATTTTCTTACGAAAATCGTATTCCTTAAACCTCGTCATTAATTCAACCAAAATTTCGTATTCATTATAAGAACCAAGTTTCTTCATAAAGCCACGCAACTCGTTAACTTATAAATGTAAACACATATACATAATTATGTAAACGCGTATACATGTGTAAACGGAGCGTTCATAACTCATTTCCTCTCGCGATAATGAGACCAAAGTATTTTTGGAAATACGCACCCTTTTTGTTCATGAGCGTTATTTGATATAAGCTTCTTAACTTGATCTTACTCTAAACATTTTAATGGTTTGTGAAGTTGATGTTTTATAATAATCAAGTTTTTGATACATTTTTAACAGAGTAATAAATATAAATTTGTTCTTTTACTTACCAAAAACTTTACTTGTTGCTCTTTGAAGGGGATTTTTCTCTCTCTCTCTCTCTCTCTCTCTCTCTCTCTCTCTCTCTCTCTCTCAACTACTTTATTTTTGTACTCTTTACAAGCGAGCGTGCCTAAAGCATGCCTAGTCTAGAATAACTGGTCCTTTAGAAGGCTGCCGGTACACACTGTTAGGTTAGGTTAGGTGATGGATTTTTCAATTCAAAGGTGGTTTTTAGCACTAGATCACCAAGCAGGAACTCCACAATTATATTTTTCTGAAATATTAATTTAAATTCTAATTATATTCTTGAAAAAATCTATGAAATTTTGCTTCAGTGTAAAAAAAACGTATAAACACTAAAATGTAGCTATAGGATAATTATAAACTGTTGACTCGGGCGTTACTTTGCAGTAATCCACTGTAGAAAGAAGAAAATCTAAAATATTTTGTGTACTTCCGTTCGATCTGAAACCAAATTAAGATAAGAAAAGAAAACATCAAAATACTAACAACCACCTCACCAAAAAAAACATATTTTGATGTTTTCTTTGCATAACTTAATCTGATTTCAGATATCACAGCGGACTTACACTAAATATTACAGATTTTCTTCTATCGATAAGAAACTTATATTATTTATTCTGATTTAATCAGCAAATTTTTGTACTTAAGGAAGAGCCTGAACTCCACGACCCAGGTCGATCCTAGTGTGGAGTACAGCATCCCCCGAGTTAGCATTTAATTAAAAATTTGCTTAAGATGAAATTTTTAATTCTTCTATGTAACTCGATGTAAGCTATTCGTAAGTCTTTGTGCAAATAAATTTATTATTATTATTATTAGTCTAAGTCGTCATCTACTTTCTTATGCATCACCGCAGACAGTTAGAACCTCAACAGTCCCTGACTAAGTCCAGTTTCGTGTCAACCACTAGTACACCGGTCGAACCACTTCAATTAGTTAGTAGCTGTGTTCTGGCTACATGACACGCCGCTCTAAGCCCGGATTACACACAGAACCCTGCTAAACATGCCAAATCCTGCACAATAGTATAATAGTATAGTAGTGTAGTATAATACTCGTAGTATAGTATAGTATACAAATACAAATCATTTATTGATAACAACAAAGTTACAAGTCAGAAGTCTTTGTGCTATAGTATAAGGACACACATTTCACACACGGCTGGTTAACCCCATACAGAAACATTTCTAGTTCGAATTATGATTGCTAATACTACTGATATACTTCATAATTACATACACACATATTTTATATAAATACATGTTTAACACCCAGACCTACAGCCAACAAATTTAGTTTAGCACAAAGATGTTGGCTGTGCCGGAAATCGAACCCGGAACCTTCTGATTGGCAGTCCGGCATGGTAACCATTACGCCAACGAGGTCGTCAAACAATGCAGAGCATTCGTGTGTTAGAAGCCTATGAAGGGATCAAAGGCTCTTGCAATCTCGAACATTGTAGACCTTGTAGGCAATGTACCGTTATACGTCAGGCTAATAGTACTTTAGGCTCAGAATTCAACTGTATTCTTTAGACTGTTACAAGTAGCAAGTACAATAAAAATAAAGTAGAGATAAAGTTTTACACCGTAATAAAACATAACGAGCTCCAATAATTAACTTAATGCAGTGACTGATGCGTGTGTTTTTATTACTACTCTAGTAGAACTTAAAATAAAAGTAAATTTTTTTTTATGTTTTACATAGCTTAAACTGTGAAAAAATATCAAAATGGGATAAAACGTCTTCATAAGTCACAATAGTCAAAGTTTAATAAATAAATAAAAAATTGGAAAGCCCTGACTGAATATTATGTTGTAATGGCAATCTTGGAATTAAAATTTATCGTGTCGTACGAGTACGTACTCTTCCAACCACTGCCTTTCATTTATATTTTAAGAAAAAAATGCGCGAGCCAAGCGCACACATTATAATATTTTTGTTTGTGTTAATGAGGATTAGTAATAGGGACTTAGATATTTTTATTTTTTAGGTACGATACCCTAAAAAATATGTCATCCACCAATTCGTTACAAATAGCGACGGCCATCTTGATCTGATTTTTACTAAACATAGCTTTTTTTTATTTCCATAAGAAGTTTACACACGCCTTTTATAAAAAAAAAACGTTTCATCCATTCGTGATGTTGCGTTGCCACAGACAAAACCACACACGCACACACACACACACACACACACACGCAGAGATATAGAGAGAGAGAGAGAGAGAGAAAGAGAGAGAGGGATACACGTCACACTTATAGCATCGACGCTTTCGCGTCAGAGGTTAGAAACTAGTTATTCATAAGGCATTCCATCAATAAAGTTATCTGGTCTACCGTTGACAACTTGGGTGATACATATTAAATTTATTCACGCTAGTCGTTTAGTAAGCAGTCATTATATGCAAATGTAAGAATGATGAGAGACCTGATGAATAGCTTGTGCGACTTAATTCAGTAAATGTCGTCGTAAAATTATTTTTTTATCCAGAATATTTATAAACTTTTCCTTTAGGCTGTGAATTTTATAGACATAAAATATAATAACCAATTATTGAGAAGTAAGTCAAGTTCTTCTTCTTCGTCGTACCTATTAGCTAAGTGGCCAAGCTCTGGTGTAGAATGTTTTCAAGCCGCCCGAAAGCCTCTGACTTAATTTGGCTTAATGCAGTCATTAGACCATTAAGCTTGTAGTTAAGACTAACAGCCAGGACCTACAATTTAACGTGTCATCCGACCCACGGTTCAAGTAAGTAAGTCAAGTCACTCATAGACATATATCAATAGCGAGTGGTCTCGTCGGGATAATGTCAGATTGCACTTCGCAACTCCCCGGATCGAATCCAGCCCTACACCAATGACTTGTTTTTCAAGTTATGTGTGTAATTCACATTTGTTAATACGATAAAAGAAAGAAAACATCACGAGAAAACACACACATATGACAAACCATAAAACAAACACATTACAAAATCCGAAGACGTGTGTCATCCGCCTACACTTGGCCAACGCATTGAATTAAAGCCTCGAGTCCCAGCAGTGCGATAATATAGTTTTTTTTTAATTACATTCAGCTGGTTAGCCCCATGCTAAACCATTTTTAGTTTGTATGGTTGCTAACACAACTGATATACTCGTACCAAAAATACAAGAATACTTTATATCGTTACATGTTGAACACCCAGACCGGCCGCATGTTGGCCGTGTCGGAAATCAAACCTGGGACCCTCTGGTTGGCAGTCTGGCATAGTAACCATTAAGGCAACAAAAGTTGGCTGATATACAAAAAAATATAATTTTAAATTATGATTTAACAGCTGTTTATTCTACTTCCTACTAATATAATACGTTAGCAATGGCGTGTGTATATATGTTTGTTACTTCTTCACGCTCAAACGGTTTTACCGATTTTCATGAAATTTGCTATGGAAATAGGAAAGACCCTTGATTAACACTTGGACTATTTTTTATCCCGGGTAAACGCGGTTAAGACCGCGGGGCACAGCCAGTGGTGGCGATTCAGCGGCACACACGACTAAACTAAATTTAAAGAAGCCCCGTCTCTTTTCGTCTTAGGTGGCCAGAAAGAGACGGTATGTTCTGAACCACACACAAAACAACTAAAAATCACGTCAAATATGAAAAATATGAGCGGTTTTAGAGCGCACCCAATTGTATCAGCTCTAAATCTGACGTGTTTGACGTGATTTTAGATGTTTTGTCTATGGTTTACATCGTACCATCTCTTTTTGGTCATCTATGACGAAAAGAGACTGAGCTACTTTAAATTTAGTTTAGTCGTGTGTGCCGCTGTATCGCCACCATTATTAAATAAATATTTCCTGATTTGCGATAACTTTTTAATTTACCAACTTCTGTTTTAAATCAATCCACCCTCGATCGATTTTGATAATGCTGATCATAATCACAGTCCTGCCCACAGTTATGTACTTATTTGTAGGGGAGCGATAAAAATCTGTGAAAACAAAATAAATTATTGCTTTGCTTTGCTATGGGAAACTAATCGAAGTTGTGATTTATGGTAAAAGGGGTGCATGTTTTCTGTTTATCGGGACAGTACGTGAATGATACTAAAATACAAAACAGTTGTATTTGCTCTTGACATTAACGTTTCGATAAGCATAAGCAGCCCACTATACGTTCCCACTGCTGGGACCCGGAGCCTTCCCTCACGAGGAGAGAGATATAGGCCATAATCGACCACGCTGGCCAAGTGCGGGTTGGCGGATGACACACGTCTTCGGATATTTTGGTCTTTCTATGTTTTCTTTCACCGTAAAGAGAGTGCAAATCCACACATAACTCGTAAAACAAGTCATTGGTGTAGAGTCGGGATGGAACCAGGGCCGTCTGATTGAAAAGCAGACGTTATTACCACCGAGCCACACTCGCTTACATAAGAATTGATTCTAACTTTGGGTTTTGTTAGGTCTTTTTTTTTTCGCGTAGGAAACGGTCATACTTACTTATTATTAAAAGTTGGAACGAGTCCAAGAGTTTTGGCGCTCGGAAAGCACCGAAAATGTTGGACTCATTCCAACTTTTAATAATAATGTAAGTGTGACCGTTTTCTACGCGAAAATATTAAGATGCCTTACGTGAACAATTTACAATGTTTGTTAAGTCTTCTACTACTTCGTATGAGTTAAGTGGCCAAGCTCTGGTGTCGAGATATTTCAAGCCACCCAAAGGTCTCTGACTTGGCTTAACGACTGCGTGTATGTGGGCTTGGTCACCCATCCAAGCACCGTTCGCATCGACCGTTGCTTAGCTTCGTTGATCACGTTAGCTAGCCGAGCTACAGTTACTATGTTAAGTCAAAACAAAGACTTAACTAACTTTTGAGGACTTTTACATCATTTTTGGAATTCTTTGCCGAATTCCCTGTTCCCCAATGACTACAATCTAGCGATTTTCAAGGCGAGAGTGAACCGGTTTCTTCTAAGTAAGCGCGATCCACCGTAGATCTCAATATCACTTACCATCATACCTAATTAGAGAAAACTAAACCTATCGACATAAACTTTTCACTGATTTTATCCACACCTTTATCTCTACGAGTAAGTTATATGTGTATATTTCTACTACAGTGCTAAGTTTTGAATATCCGATCAAATCTACCGATTATAATCTTCCCAATTTAAATTCAGACTTAACTCTCGAAGCACATTACAGTGCACTAAACATTATGCAGTTGTATTAAATTACGAAACAAAAGGACTTAGTAATAAACACTGGCGGAAATTTAAAGCAGTATTGTAAATTAACTCAAAAGCTTTTCAGTAAGCGATCTGATATCGCCATTGTTCCGGGTCAAACGACTACTTAGCATACCTAGGTGTGTATCAGTACATGTACACTCAATGAGACAACGCTTTGTTTTCTTCCACACTTATAAATGTTTATATGTATACTAACTGACCCGGCAAACGTTGTTTTGCCTTAAGTACACTATAATTGATCAGTGATCGAGAGATAAAAAATGATTAAACTACTAAAATGACTATATTTATGTATATTTTAAATGCCACATTATAAAACAATAAAAACGAAAAAATTCATCGAAAACTTAAAATTTTTTTTTTTTTTTTTTTTTTTTTTGTTATTTTTTATTGTTTATTACAACAAAAAATGTTACAAATAATTACAAAATATATATAAGAGAACAAATATTATAAAAATGAACATGAATAATAATTTGATATGGCGTCCAGCACTTACACTGAGAACGTCTCGTCTCGTCGAAGTCTCGTGCTGTAAGTGCTGTTTTCTTCGGGGTACCTTCATAATATAATTTTCGTAAACTACTTCCATTTAACATTATGTAATTTCAGTAATAAAAATAGGATTTAGAACAGTTTAGTCATAATAATAATAGGATTTAACATAAAATAATAAAAAAGTACTAAAGAGAACGAAAGAATTTATCTATTAATGTTAGTGTGTGTGTATGTGTGTGTTTGTTTGTGTGTGTGTGTGTGTGTGTGTGTGTGTGTGTGTGTGTGTGTGTGTGCGCGTGTGTGTGAGTGTGTGTGTGTGTGTGTGTGTGTGTGTGTGCGTGTGTGTGAGTGTGTGTGTGTGTGTGTGGGTATGTGAATGTAACAATCTAAGTTATAGTTTGCGCAGTGAGGCTGGATATATGGATTTAGCTTAGAACATATCAACTTGTGTGTCTTGTAAGCGTGTACTGTTTTGATTTGAAATCACACAACCACACTGAAGAGATTTTCGGTATCTTCATAATTTAAACTGCTAAGCCATTCACGAAGTGCAAATTTAGCTTCTCTGTAGGTCATCTCTTTTAGTTTGTGTATTGTATTACTAGCTTTGTTATATAGAAGAGGGCCTAAAATAGTTTGATGGTGTTTAGCTAGAGTGGTTCTATATTTAGGTATTAAAAAATGTGTATTAGGTCTTCTAGAGTTTGAGATTTGCGATGAATGTCTGTGTTGGTTAAGGAGAAGGTTCATTAAATAGAGCTGTCTTACTGTCAGCACGTTCGTGTCTTTATATAGATCAGCGGTGTCAAACATGAAGTGCTTAAACGTCGCTACTTTAAGAATTGCACGCTGAGCTCTCTCTAATTGCACCATATATGTTTTACACGCACCTCCCCAAGCCAGATTACAATACGTTAGAATTGATTCACAGAGTGCGCTGTAGACTTCAAAAACTAATTTACGATTTGCAACGTCTCGCAAATATTTAAAAATATGGATAAGCTTTCGTACTCTTTTACTCATCATCTGTATATGAGGCTTCCACGTCATATTTTTATCAATGAGAACCCCTAGATATTTTATTGAGTTTACTGCTTCTAGTTTAGGACATGTACATTGGGTTATAGCACATTCAGAATGGATTTTTAGTTCAACTTTTTTTATCATTCGACGCGAATTCGTGCATTGTATGAACTTCGTTTTTTCGGTATTTAAGGTAAGTTGGTTATTACGAAGCCATTTTGAAACCTCAGCCAGGCCAGCCTCAGCATGAGTCTGAGCCTCCTCCCAGGTTTCGCCAGTAAATATTAGCGCAGTGTCATCTGCGTAAGAGAATATTTTACCATTAGTCAGTACTTTGTTACACAGATCATTAACGTAAATTAGGAAAAGGCTCGGACCCAGGACACTACCTTGAGGCACTCCATAAGTAACGTGTTCCTTCTCACTCATAATACCACCAATTTTTGTTTTCTGCATTCTACCAGTCAGATAACTTTCAAACAGAAGAGAAGCAGTATTCCTCATACCAATTTGCTCCAGTTTTTTTATAAGTTTGGGAATAAAGACCGTGTCGAAAGCTTTAGACAAGTCTAAAAATACAGAAATAACTTTCTTTCCGTTGTCTAATGCATTAACTATATACTTTGTAACCTCACACACAGCATCCATCGTTGATTTCCCGGTTCTGAATCCATACTGATGTGGAGAAAGGATATTATATTTTTCTAGGTATAGTTTAAGTCTTTTATTTATAATTCTTTCCAGTACTTTAGAGAAAGTTGTCAAAACTGAGATAGGTCTATAATTCTCAACGCGATCCTTATTCCCACTCTTATGTACAGGTGTAATTATTGAAGTCTTGAACGCAGTAGGGAAAACACCAGTGGATAAGCTAATATTATAGACATGGGTTATTACAGGCAACAAGACCGGTAGAGTTGCCTTGATAAGCTTTGTGGAAATTCCGTCAATTCCAACCGCACTATCATTATCTAAACTTTTTATTAAGTGACCCACTTCTTGTTCATTCGCCTCTACTAAACCAAAGGAATTTAATTGTGAATGGATTTGAACATCATGTTCTGGTTTTGCATTTTGCTCTAATCTATTTTGTATTTTGGAAGCCAGTGATATACCTACATTGGCAAAGTATTTGTTAACATAATTAATTGAGTCCGTAGATCTAGATTTTAACTTGAGCAATGATTCATTCCCCGTTTTTTGTTTAACTGTACCTGTGACATCCCTTATAATGTCCCATGTTTTTTTCAAGTTACTTTTATTATTTTCTAGTTTAGTTTTGTAGTATTCTGATTTAAGTTTCTTTAGAAGTGATGTACAGTAGTTTCTATATCTATTATAAGTAGTCTTTAGCGTTAAGTTGTTAGGTGTTTCTTTCAGGCGCATATGCATTTTATCACGCAATCGCATGCACTTGAGAATGCCTGGTGTGATCCAAGGCTTTATTATATTTTTACTATGAGGAACTTTAATTATCCGGGTATGCTTCCTTATTATATTTGTTACTCTATAAGTAAGAGCATCAGTCGCAGCATTAGCTTCAGCCATTTGCATCACATCCTCAAAGTCAGATCTTAAAATTTCCTGACATGCCTTTTGAAAATCTAATTTGCTAGTATACTTTTTAGGGGAGCTATAAGTTGAGTTCTTTTGAATAATATTGAATATGATTGGCCTATGATCTGTTGCATAAGTGTTTATGACCGTTGTCTTATTCTGGTAGTGGCTTTTGACCATAACGTGGTCAAGGCAGCTATTATACCGTGTGGGTAGGTTATGTGATGGCATAATACCATGGCTTGCCAGCATGTCCAGATATTCTATAGCATTATTTGGGCTTATGTCTGTAATAGTATTGATATTAACATCACCCATAATGATAATATTATGAAACTTTTTTATATTTCTCAATAAATTATCAAGTGAATTGAGGAAAGGATTTAAACATTTAAAGGAAGGTGATCGGTAAAGCGCTACTATTGCAATTTCATTATTAATATTTAAAAGAAGACAATTTGACTCAGTTATTTTAGGTTCCGTTATTTCCAGTTCAATATTTAGTTTTGAGTATACCACTATACCTCCATTTTGATTGATGCAATCATTTGTGTGTGAGGCTTTATAATTAGTAAGCATTGGATAATGCTTCCTATTATGAATCCAGCATTCTGTTAATATAATGATGTCACAGTCAAAGCCTAACCTCAGTAAGAGTACCTCCAATTGATTAAAATTTTTATAGATGCTTCTAATATTAAATACCATTAAGTTAATAGCTTTATCCCCAATAGTTATATACTCTTTGCACGATTCAGGGGAGCATAGGCTAGCGTTAGGTGCAGCGTAGTAATCCAGTGATTTGCTCATTTCAATTTCTTTGACCTTATCCATAGTTGAGATGAATTGCAAACAAGGTGCGAGATGAGTGAGCACAAATTAACCTTGCCATACGAACGAATCTACCACAAAATAATAAAGTCGCTCGCTGTACGGTTGGTATTAGGTTATCTATTATTTTGTCAAATACAACAAGTTTATAATATATATAGAGTGATGAGTTTAAGAGTATGCGTGCATCGAAAAATGGGTATTTATAATGTTCTGTAGCTGTTTTACTATATGAGTTTTTTATCGTGATTTGGTATGAATGTAGATGAGTGTAGTAGTGTGTAAGTTTGAGTGAATTTGTGTTAGTTATTGTAAGTAGTGTATGAAGTGTGGTTAGGTTGATTATTAATATGTTAACATTGAAATTTATATTGTCACAATAGCTGTATACTAGTTTTTTGGTTTTAGATCCTGTAATTTCTTTTCGTTCGTGATGACGATTGGAGCTAATCCTTCCGACTTCCTCATAAAGACGCGTCCATTTGCAGTCCAGCAGAAATTATAGTTGAGCTCTTTTGCCGCCTCACGTGCTAAGAAATACAGTCGCTTCGATTTTGGAGTAAGATATTCAGATACGAAGACCGGTGCTTTATTTTCATCTATGTCCAAGACATTAGTATTCAGCCTGTTTGTGGTGTTTGCCGAATTGTATTTTTTGACTGCCTGAATCACGCTTACTTTTTGCAGGTTGGTGGTATATTCAACTACCACCGGTCTGTCACCGTTTTGTTTGCGGTTTAGCCGGTATATATCTTTTATAGAATCTTCTGATATAGGAGCCTGTACTTTCCCATGAAGCTTCCCCATAATTGTAGCTAAATCTTGCTTGGTCTCGCGTACTTTTGCTGGGATTCCTCTAATTTCAAGACAGGTGCTTCTCGTAGCTCTCTCTAGATCATCAACCCTTTCTTCAAGCTTATGCACGTAGATTTCTCTTTGGGTTTTCTCATTTTCTAGGATTTTGACTCGTTCGTCCATGTCTTCGTACTTTTGTATGTAAAACTCTAAAGATTTCTGTATCTCCTCGTTCGTTTTACGAATTTCTGACACTTCTGATAACACGCGAGCCAGTACTCCCAGTATTTCATCGTGTTTATCTTTAGGTGTATTCTGTTGTGGAGAATTAGTATTTGAGCATCCGGCGGTGCCACTGGCACTGCTCAGGCGTGGTCTTTTATTTTTCTTTCGGGACCCAGATCCAGAAACAGTACCCGGGGAAGGTACTTTAGGGGTCTTTGGTGGTGTTTGAAACATTTCCCGTTTTGTGACTGAAATGTTTGTATCCGTGGTTATAATTATTAAACGCTGACAAACCGTTTGCAAACGTCGCCCAGTGCCAAAGTGTCAACTTCCGACGATGTGTCAATGTCACGGGTCAGTTTCAGTCATCTATGAACCACTTGAGTTTTATTTTATATTTTTACAAAAAGAAGGTTGGATGTAAAGTTAAATTCGCAGCTGATTGGTGATAGTAATTAGGCCTCATTGACCTGTGTATGTGTGCGCAAAGAAATCTGCATGATCATGCACGATGTCAAAACTTTCAGATAGAAAAATCGTGTTAAATTCTACTTGCCGTTGAGTTTCCCCGCTAGTAATCCAGGATTTATTCAAAGGCCTTGATGATTATATATCTTCCAGTGAGTATTATTTAGTTTTCTTCACAAATACAAATATTTTGTTCAAGAGCTTCTGACGAAGTTGTTTACGTTTCAAGTTGCACACAGAGAAGCGAGTTAAAGGTGCACTATCCTTATCACTTACGGTTTTGAAAAATAAATAGTAGCCGATTCTCAGATGTACTGAATACATACGCATATAAAATTGACACGTTAAATTGTAATTCCCGGTTGTTAGTCTTTGTACATAAGTTAAGCCAAGTCGAATCCCAGGGCGGCTTGAAAACTCTTCTCTGGTAGACCTGCACAAATCATAATATCACCACCAAGTATTGTAAACCAATTGGAGTTAGTACTATTTTATTGTTATAACCTAAAATATTAGCTATAAAGAAGATAGTATTTTGGCTTTTTTACCTGCCAGCATCGGAGTTGAACATAGTTTTCCATCATTTAATCTTACAAAACAGCAATCCAGCTCATATAAACTCCTTTTCACCTGAAAATTTCATAACATATTTTGTTATTTTTAGAATGTTACCATTCGTTTTTATACGTCCCCTTCGGTAACATCGTTTCTTACTCCCAGGCCAAAAATGCAAAATGCACCCATATTTTCAATATTTACAATCTGCACATAATATAATTTTTGTCTCGAGTGTATGCTAAAATTATAAAGGAATAGTTTACGTGCATGATACAGTAGGTTCCGTGCAAATATTCGCCGCATTTGCTGAGGTTTCTTGAATCCCTACTGATAGGTTGCTGTTGAAACATAGTACCTATTCTAAAGTACTAAATCTAAAAATACATATACGGCTGCTTAAGGCAAAACAATTAAACTGAAACAGCTAACTGTATTATTGTAAGAATTATATAATGAAGTTTTTATCTTCATTTGGAAGTTCCAGATTACAAATAACATCCAGACCTTACCTCCAGAAAAACACACACTTACAAATACAACAAAAAAATACGCCCACCGAGATCCAAATCCAGATGATTAAGAACGTTTTAGAGATATAAATAATTATTATGATATTATACGTAAGCAATTTTGCGTTAACGAAGAAACATTTCCGAACACACTGACACTAACTGAAGTAAGTAAATACTACCCTCATTTCTTAACTCTGAAGTATGACGTTAAATTAAATGAAGGTTTGTGAAATAAAAGTTGAAGTATTTGATTATAATCTGTGGTCGTCACCTGAGAATCCACAGAGCGTATTTACTGGCTGAACAATGATTTCACCACCCATATTAAAAAGGCAACACTGGGGCTCCCACGCCGACATAATATATAATATGTGTATAATGACTTAAAATACATATTTAAATGTGGTGTAAAAATAGTAAAATATTTTGAATACAATAACATATTTGATGAATCTTGCAGCATTTTTTCTGCTGGCAACCCTACCTGCCTTAGCTGCACAGAAAATAAAAATACGAGTATTTTTTTGTTAAATTTCAGGCGTGTTGAGGAAAACAAAAGACAGAGACACCCTCGGTAAGTAAAACAGTCAATATTAGCGTGTACGTCCCTTATAAAAAGTAATTCATATGCGAGCCGAGACCCGAGGCTTTCATCCCTGGCCATTCCAACTTCTTATGCAAATTATGTAATGTTCTTTATGACATGAGATGGCGAACTTTACTTACGGAGTAAATATTTATGTAGTTACATACATTTTTTGAGGAAGTTTTTTTAGGTTAAAAGACTGAAGAGACTCTGTGGACTTTGTTTAAAAATTCAGAGGGGAAATTTTTGTGTACATTCTTAATAACAGAATGTTTAAGGGACACACAAAGCGTTGCTTGCTTTATTTAATTTTATATTTAGCTCGTATATGAAACTAATATTATGAGTTCAAAAGGGAACCAGGAACTATAAGGGGCGGGTTGTTTATTTAGAATTCAGTAATTTGTAATAAATTTAATTTACTTTTGACGTTTTTTGTGTAAATTGTCTATACAATATATTAAATTATTCAAAAGGTAAAATAATATTAAAATATATTTAAAAAACTTTTAATTTCTCTACGCAGACATAGTCGCGGTCAAGTGAGTATAATATAATTATTGAACCAATATAAATGGATATTTAACTGTTAGCTCTTAGAAATGTTTTGTACTTTGTTAAAAAATTTAATTAACTCGAGCTATCGGTCAAGGAAAAGATCCTGAGGAAACCATACCATAGCAGGCTAGCAACTACTCTCAAGTAAAAAAATGCCACCAAATACCTAACAGTGTGTTCTGGCAGCCTCTTTAAAAACCAGTTATTCCAGACTAGGCATGCTCTACCTTAAGTATAAATGAGTAAAAAACTTCTTCTTTGCCTTCACCTTTTCCCACTATGTGGGGTCGTCACAGCCCGTTTTTTGCTTCCATAATCTTCTGTCAGCCGTTATATCTACATTTCTCTTTCATATCCTCTTTCACACAATTCATCCACATCTTCTTAGGTCGTCCTCTACTTCCACTACCTTGTACAATCATATTCATTAGTAATATAAATGAGTTAAATAATAGCAAATAAGTGGATTCTGATTTCTGTACATTCATTTCATCTTGAAAACTACAATCTGAGATATTCATTGAACAAAAGTAGAATCATCTCAACATTGTTCGCAAAATTTCCCAAGATTTCCGTCTCCTGAACCCTGTAAAACTTGCAGGTGTGTATGACATCTGCTCCCATCAGTGATCTTGCCAAATACGATGGAGAGCTATTGGAGCCTCTCCAACTTGGCACTAGGCTCCGTGACCCGTGGTAATAAGCAGATATAGAACGCTATTTGGCTGAGACATGTTCAATAGCTAGTTACTCGTATGACAGTGCTAGAGTGCTTGTTATTAGACCGTTAAATATGGCACCGAGATCAATTTCTGAAGGATGTTTAGCTGTGGAAGCTAACTAGCTGATGATCTTCTTTTTTTTATAAGCTAAGTGGCTAAGCTCTGGTGTCGATAGTTTTCATGCTGCCCGAAGGCCTCTGAATTGGCTTAACGACTGTTTGTGCAACACTTTGTTTGTTAAGATTAACAGCTGGGACCTACAATTTAACGTGTCATCCGACCCGCGCGGGGGGTAATGGGGGAGAACGGATTTAACATCTTTCCGGCCCCAACTGTCAACCTCACCTGCACGCGCGGACAACACATCATCCGCGGCGGTATCTCCCGATACCGCGGTCCCCCTGCTAGATAACGGACGAGGCAATGGCGACCGAGCCGTGGCGGTATAACCACAATCCTGACCAGAGGTCAGAAGAGGTTACGGTGGCCTTGGGATACAAATAATCCCTAAAAGTCTGGTGCAGAAGGCAACGGGAAACCACTGCAACTAAATTCCCGAGATTATCGTCATGCAAGTTAATTCAAAGGAATCACGATTGCCATGCGAACCGCCTAGCGACCGGCGCCGTGCCGCGTCCGGGGCGCGCGGTGTGAAATGGACTACCGGCCATGTTGGAGTAGGAGACCAGGCTTCACATGGAATTAATGTTACTGGAAACTCCATCAAGTTGCGTAAGATTCAAACGATAGGTACGTGGAATGTACGCGGATTACTACAACCTGGTAAACTGAGTATCGTAGAGAGAGAGTTAGACCGGTGTGGTCTTAACATTTGTGGACTTAGCGAAACTCATTGGAAGAATAACGGACATTTCATTGCCGATACCCATGCTGTTTACTTTTCTGGAAACGATAGCACCAGCGAGCATGGAGTAGCAATTCTTGTGCCAAAAAAGCTGAAAAACTGTGTGTTGGGATATGAGCCAATAAATGACCGCATTATCACGATCAAGTTGAAAGCATCACCCGTAAACCTGAATATTATACAGGTTTATGCTCCCACTAGTGCCGCCAAACCCCATGTCACTGAGAGTTTTTACGCTGATTTGCAAAGAGTAATAGAAAAAATCTCTAACAGAGAGATTCTGATGATTATCGGTGATTTTAACTCGAAAATCGGAGCAAATTCCAGCGATGTCAGCAAATCAGTTGGGAATTTTGGGCTTGGTACGCGCAACCTACATGGAGAGCGATTAATGCAGTTTGCAGATGAGAATAGTTTAGTCATAGCCAACAGTCTCTTCCAACATCATCATCGAAGACTCTTTACCTGGACTTCACCAGGAGGCACGACCCGTAATCAAGTGGATTATATCCTGGTTAAGTCCCGTTGGCGTACTTCTATTCTCAATGCCCACACATTGCGTAGCGCTACTTGTGGTTCTGATCACGAACTCCTGATCACCAGAATGAGACTTAAACTGAAGGCTGCCAGAATCCCCAATAGACAGAGAAGGATAGAAGTCACAGATAAGTTGAATTTTGATGCGGCTTTTGAACGAAACTGGGCCGAGTGGACCGAAGTAAATCAAGACGAGGCTACATCTGAAGAACTGTGGCACAAGGCAAAACATCTTATCCAAAAGACAGTAGCAGAGACAAAGGTAAAGGGGGAAGCGCGTAAACGACAAAATTGGATGACAGATGGTACCCTTGCTCTAGTCGAAGAGAGGCGTAAGAAGAAGGGACAGGGAGTGGACATAAGGGAGATAAATAAAATTTCTGCTGAAATTCAAGCTTGCTGTAGACGTGACCGTAACACCCATCTTCAGAACATTTGTGAAGAGATAGAGACACATGCAGGAAGACATGAATCCAGGGACTTGTATCACAAAATTCGTGTCATTACTAAATCTCTACCCACCAAGACCTGGGCCATCGAAAATGAGGATAACCACGTGGTAACGGAGCTCGATCAAATTTCAGACACTTGGAAAAAGTATTGTCAGTCCTTGTTCCAAGATCCTGAGTCACGCCAGTATCCATGTACAGAGCCAAACAGTGAAGATTTGGAACCGAACATTCTGCTTTCTGAGGTCAAAGCTGCTATTTTACACCTCAAAAATAAAAAAGCGACCGGAAGAGACGCCATCCCTATCGAAACTATAAAAGCCCTTGGTGAGCGAGGATATCACATGTTTCACGCCATTTGTAATAAAGTGTGGCAGATAGGGACTTGGCCTGCAGAATGGACGCATACTGTTTTCACCCCCTTGCACAAAAAAGGGTCCACAAAGAAATGCAACAATTACCGCCTTATTGCCTTAATTTCACACTCAAGCAAAGTCTTGTTGCACATTCTTAATGAGCGGTTGAAGACGTATCTGTCCAAAGAGATCGCTCCAGAGCAAGCTGGATTTGTGAGGGGTAAAGGAACGCGAGAACAGATACTCATTGTACGTCAAATCATAGAGAAGGCGCGAGAATTCAACAAGCCCACCTACATTTGCTTTGTTGACTTTTCGAAGGCATTTGACTCGGTGAAATGGCCGGTTCTGTGGAATACTTTGCTAGAAATGGGAACGCCAAAGCATCTTGTCCATCTTTTAAGACGTCTGTATGAGGATGGTACAGCATCAGTACGAACAGATGACGTTTTGTCCAAACATTTTCACCCGAGCGCTGGAGTCCGTCAGGGATGTATAATATCGCCCCTCTTATTTAACGTTTACACCGAGCTGATTATGCGAATAACCTTAGAGGATTGGACAGACGGTGTTACGATAGGTGGCTATAAAATCTCCAACTTACGCTATGCAGACGATACTACCCTGTTCGCAACCAGTGTTCAAAATATGGAAGAACTGCTACTGAAAATGGAACGCACAAGTCTAGCATTCGGATTAAAGATCAATCGCAGCAAGACCAAAATGATGATAGTTGACCGCGCCAACAGCAATTCGCCGGAAGTTACCCAGATTGCGAACTGTGACGTGGTCCATTCTTACATATATCTTGGCACTTTAATCACGAACAACGGCGGGTGCATTGATGAGATAAAGCGACGCATGGCTATTACAAGGACATCTATGGACAAGATGAAGAAAATATGGAGGAACAGAAACATCACCAAAACCACGAAGATCAGGCTCGTGCGAACACTCATTTTCCCCATATTTCTTTATGCTGCCGAAACATGGACTCTGCGAGACGTGGAAAGAAAGAAAATAGACGCTCTGGAGATGTGGTGCTGGAGAAGGATGCTTGGAGTTTCCTGGACTGAGTTTCGAACTAATATCTCCATACTCCATGAACTCGGCATAAAGCAGCGTCTATTTACAACAGTACAGTCTCGCATTCTTTCCTTCTTTGGTCATGTTTCGAGGCGTAATAATCTGTCCATAGAGCGCCTAGTCGTACAGGGCAAAGTAGAGGGTACTAGACCGCGCGGGAGGTCACCCACTCGATGGACAGACCAAATAAAGACAATCGTGGGTACCCCCTTAAATGAGTGCGCCAGGATGACCTCTAACAGAGAAAAGTGGCGAGGCATCGTGAGGCGTGTACTATCCGTCCCATCCACCACTACTTCTTGACGACCACGACCGCTCTGTCAAGAGCGTACCGACTTAGAAGCCGACCCGCGCCCAGGTGAAAATGCCACTTAAAAAACGACAGTCTTATGCATGGTCACCCATCCAAACACTGTCCGCACTGACCGTTCCTTAGCTTCCATGATCGTGTCAGATCACTTAAGCTAGCTGAGCTACAGGCTGGCTGATGATGATAATGATAGTCATGAAGAATTTATATTAAGTAAGTAACTTTACCATGAGCACGAAAGTAAATAAAATGCAATTAATGTTTATATGATTTTTATCTTTACTTTTTATCAGTAAATTTGACAATAATTGTCCATATTTTTAAACAAACTTTTTTACAGTGAAAATGGATTTTTGGGTTAGATTAATATTATTTTTAGGTTACTTAGTTTGTAAGTTTTTTTATATTTGTGTCAATCTATGATTTTTTTACGATACTAAGCTCATTTTGAACATAGAATAACAATTATACATTGATACAAATACAAAAATTCTAACAAACTACAAAATCTAAAAATCTTTTCAAGATTTTCTCGCACAACCCGATGGAACAGCTTCAACGCAAGGCCTGTTAAATTTAGGGTTGTTAATATGATTTTTAATTCGAACTCAGCTGAATAAGTTAATTCATGAAACGTTATATTTAGAGCATTTCCAATTAACTCAATTTAACTAATCCCGTACATGGAACCACCGTCGAACGCGTCAGATAATCGCGACGCGTTCAATCGTTCACATTTTCGCACCACTGAAGTGGTGATTAGTACCGACTATTGGCGAATGTTCATTCACTATTAATTCGTCAGTTCCCAATTTGTCGTGTCTCGATAATTACTGAAGTGTTGTGGTTAACCAAATGGGGCCTTGTACAGTTCGAAGTGTTCAAACTGTCTGTGGGTTTATCGATTGGGCTCGAAGTTTTGGATGTTAATTATGGACTTTGGTCTTGAACTTACCACGGGGTATCAAATGTCATGTTTTATTTTTTAGTTAACATTTTGATACAATTTTGTTATGCCAAAATACACCAAAACATGCACTAAAAATGTTTATTATCTGAATTAAATTTTTATTTCAAATACTTTTTGTTTTATAACACAAAACGTAAGTACATTAATACTTACGTAGTGGTTTAAAAATAATTCATCTTACTATAAGCATTAAAACTAATAGATTCTCTTTACTTCTCGTATATCGTCCATCTATTTTGAGTAAGCTAAAGTTAACCACATAAAAGTTTTCAGTATGATTAAGCAGGCACTTAGTTAGGGATAATTAATTTTGACGACATCCAGTGACGCTACGCTTTTAACGTTTTAAGGGTGATTTTTAACAACCCTAGTTTACTACGGAATAAAGGCGACAAATAAGAGAAAGAATGGTTTTAAAGTTTATGCTAAACATGGTGATATCACCTGTAACTACATGTGTTGTTATAACTAGTATATGTTATTACGAATAAAAAAAATAATTATATTTTATGGTAAGTATATTTCTTCAATTTTGCATTATTGAACATTGTTATAATACCTTGTTGTTCAATATTGATATTTGAAAATTCAAACTTCGTTGTAGATTTACGGTGACTTAGCTTTGGAAACAAGTAATGCCATCTCTCAGCATATTCTGGAACTGTGAGGTTCGATAATTTGTATCTAGATGGCGTTAGTTGTTTTGAAAATCATGCGCAAGTTTTGCTTTACGAAATAGTTGATAATGTACGGTTCGAACATTATTTACTGAAACATACATAAGTATGTTCGAGTAAGTATGCAAATAATCGGAAATTTCTCCTTGATTAAATAATATATTTATCAAAAAGTATTTACATAACATAACGTATCATAATTTTGCTTGGCTCGGCTGGATGAGGTGGTTTGACGCGATCATCAATGTAAACAACGGTCGATCCAAATTTGTTTGGATGGGTGACCATGCACAAAGCTGTCGTGACATCAGAGCTTGGTCACTTAGCTTATACGAAGAAGAAGAAGAATTTTGCTTGGTAGTAAATTGGAGTGTTTTTTTATTGTTTGCCTGCCCATCAACCACCTTCTTGCTAAAAAAAATATCGTCAAGAACCAAACGACGTGTTCTGACCGCCTCCTGCATGTTTTTGACATGCCTAGTCTCTCAAGCCAAACATTCCAGACTAGGCATGCTACATCTTCGGCTACACTGTCACTAACACATGTGGTTACGAGCCTTACTGGCCAAATGTCTAGCTTTATTGTATAAAAATACACATACCTATTTAAAGGCCTGGACCTGTCTCTTATGAACTAAATCAAGGAGAAAAAGTTCAAAGTTTTTGCTGTATAGGGAGGTTCAGAATTGGCTAAAAGTAGGGAGATTGGTATAAAACGGCAAAGCACTAACGTTACTATACCATTCAAAAATGGATCACAATCTATTTCTCAACGTTTTTTAAAAATATTTTATAAGCAATTAAATATAACAAAATAAATTATAGCAAAATTAAGACGTACCTGTCAATTATCCCGCCCTCATTTATTTATAAACGCTAATCAATTCATCAATACGGTCCAGCCGAGCTTCGAACCGAACGACAAGACTATGGAATGTCTTTTTGCAGCACTTGAGTCCAAAGAGTCACAAGAACTCGGATTTATGTCATTGATGATTTAATTAGTAGTAAAGAAACTGCGTGTTTGTGTTAATGTTCAGATTTCTTTGAGATAAGAGGATAAAGCTTGCTGCCTTGAGCCTGATTAAAACCAATTTAAAATCGTTGTTCTTGTTTTACCTTCTTACAATTTTAATATCCAACTATTTGAAAATAATGACGACCTCGTTGGCGTAATGGTTCCCATGCCGGACTGCCAACCAGAGGGCGCCGGTTTCGATTTCCGGCACGCCCAATCTTTGTCATCACAACTAGGTAAATTTGTAATTTTGACCCAAACCGACAGGGTGTTTAATATGTATCGATATATAGTATTTGTGTATGTATATGTAGTATATCAGTTATGTAAGCAAAATACAAACTAGACGCGGTTAAGTATAGGGCTTACCAGTCATGAAAAATAAATAAGTTGGTACATACAAACATATGATATCAGATTGAATAAAAACAGTAACATAATAAATTATTATAACAATGTTACATGTTCATTTAAAATCAGACTTAAGTAATCAAAATGTATTTTCTTCTACGCATGTAGACGCATAATATAAAAGAAACAGAACCTTAATTTTTAAATAGTTGCAACTCTTTATACTTAATCACGCAGGAAAAAAAACATTGTTCCTCAACGTTTTCTCGACCAGATAGTCAGTTCCACTAGAACAGTAAAGATCTGAATAAACTGGTGTAGAAATACAAGCTTGGCATTTCAGACCGAGCGATGAAAGCGAACGAAGTGTCGATGTATTTACTGTATATTGTTGACAAAATTCAATACATAGGTTCCGCTATTTAATTATTGTTGTCGATGGCTAATTTTTATTGAGAATGCTATCAACAAAAGTTTGCTGTGGCATTATTAATTGGTAATAAAACTTGGTAAATAATATGAATTACGAGTAATTCGTCAAGTAGTGCAAACTTTATTATCGCCATTTATTTTTTTTTCATTTTTATTTTCACCTAATAATTATTACAAAAGTGATTTGAGAATGTATTGTAACAAATAATTTCTTATATGCTAATATTAATTATACCTGTGTTACAAAAATAATTAAGTTGTGTATATTACCTTTCAAAATAAATCATATTAAAATAGGACCAAAAACTAATTTAAAATATACATCAGGTACCCATAACACTGGTGGCATTGCCGCGATGTAAAGCGATGGATAATATTTGCGCCAGGTACGATCTGGAGCGGAATTTAACCTCTCTCTCTATCTCTATCTCTCTCTCTTTCTCTCTTAGTTTGCCTCCAAACTAAGACAGAGGTTTGTTCAAAGTCATAAATTAACGGTTATGAGCTTGTATAGCTTTAGTGTTAGACGGTATCAGTTAGCATTCACAGAACTTTTGGACAACTTTTCGTTTAATTTTTTGTTTTTTTCTTTTTGTTAGGAATTGCGTCAGTTTATGAGTTACCGCTGTCACAAACGTAGTTATAAAGCGCCTATGTTTTATACCCTTAACTGCTGCTAATTTAACGGAACGATGGACAAAGTCAAAAGCGGCACATATGAAGCAAGTAGTTGCTTTTGTTTGTATCTAATTATATGACATTTTAGTTCATTTGTGTACCTTGCGATTACATGTCTAGACTTCAAAACGAAAATTACTTTATTATGCACCTGCCAGGCACAATTATATGTGCCAGTTAACTACTAATGACTAGTTCAATACTAATTCCGTAAACACCGCGGAAACACTTTTTGCTTTATTATTCGTCTGATTTTAGAACGAAAACTTTGTTAGCATATAAGGATTGTATCGTCCTCATAAGACTGACCACCGAAATCGGCCTTTTGTGGTACCCAATAAAAATCACCTATGACACTTTTTTTAATATATAATAGGACACATTTCACATACGGCTAGTTAACCCCATACTGAACCATTTCTAGTTCGTATTATGGTAGCTAACACAACTGATATACTACATATACATACATACATATTTTATATAGATACATATTTAACACCCAGACCGACAGCCAACAAATTTAGTTCAGCACAAAGATGTTGGCCGTGCCGGGAATCGAACCCGGAACCTTCTGATCGGCAATCCAGCCTGGTAACCATTACGCCATCGAGGTCGTCAAAATTACAATGATTATAACACACAATCATCCAAATATCCTTACATAATGCACACACTTACGAACTTCCAGAAAGATCTTGGTCAAAACCTTGAGTTCTTATTGAAATTTGAAAGCCAAATTAGCTTTATTTTATTAATTGACTAAGAGAACTGCATATGTATAAACATAAATATTATACAAGGCAAAGTGATTTAATGTAACTTAAATACAACTGAAAGACGTTTACTCGTGTTAGTAGATGTCTGCAATCAAGAGTTCTAATGGTCCCGATAGAACCCCAAGGTTTCCTGGGAGTCTGAAGTATATATTGGTGCGACAAAATGCTGGCTATTAGAGGCATTTTTGGATGTAGATGCTAAAAAGTAAAAAAAAAAATAGGCATGCAAGTTATAACAAAAGGTTTATAGCAAAAAAAAAATGGGAACCTCTAGTTTAGATATAACAAGATTTCTGGTTTGGATATAGGTGTGGAATTCTTTGCCAAATTCCCTGTTCCCCGATAACTATAATGTAGCGGTTTTGAAGGCAAGAGTTAACCGGTTTCTTTTGGTCAAGGCGCTCCACCTTAGATCGCAATATCGCTTACCATCAGGTGAATTGCGATCAAGCGCAAACCCATTAAGAGTAAAAAAACAATTAATATGTCAGTAAAAAGTTTTGGCTTAGTTACTAATAGCTCTGTACATTCGGAAATAAAGTAACCATAGCAACACGGATGGTTATCAACGTTGTTTTCCCAAATAACAGTATCATGATTATATGCAAATCAGCAATCCCTATGCTAACCATGGCTTTAACAATGCAGCTGCAGCTATTACCCCTCCAATATTCCCCTTTACAAGGTAGTATAAACTGACACAGAAGAAACATACCAGTAAAGTATTACCAAGGGAGTTTAGCAGGTCTGGTGTGATCCAATGTTAGATTAGCATAGCATAGCATAGCATAAACAGCCCAGTTTGCGTTCCCACTTCTGGGACTCGGGGCCTTCTCTCACGAGGAGAAAGATATAGGCCATAATCCACCACGCTGGCCAAGTGCGGGTTGGCGGATGACACACGTCTTTGTATATTGTGGTGTTTTCCTTCACTGTAAAGCGACACATATCTTGAAAAACAAGTCATTGGTGTAGGGCTGGGATCGAACCAGGGACCGTCTGATTGAAAAGCAGACGTTATTACCACCGAGCCACACTCGCTTCTCAATGTTAGATTACCAAGTCTAAAGTCCAAGATACTGTCAACACTTCTGGTGCTAAATACCGGTTTTTTTTAATCTACAAAAAAATGCTTGATCTCAAGCTTGCCTTGTTTGGTACTTACAAGTATATACTCGTAGCATAACAAAAGTTTTTCTAAGTTTTATATCGACCTCATTCTAATAAGTCTGCAGGCAAAAATCTTAATCTCCCCGACTCTCCCAGTTATGTTTTTCTAAATTTAATTTCTTTTATCTTTGTCCTATGCAGATAAAGCTATTTAAATGAATTTTATAAGTTTCTATAAAAATAGAGCCAATATTATTGCTTTCTGTAGAGTAACCAGCACCTCCAATTTATTACTAGTAAAATCATAAAAAAATCATGGAATCTTATTCGTTTTTTCTTGATGCATATAATGTGGGTCAAATAAAGCGAAACTTATAAGAATTCTTAAAGAGTTCTGATAAGAGATGATTCATGTAACTGTTATTTTTTTTTCTGTGACAAAGTCCAGCATTGTCTCCCACTGTTCCCGTACTCACAAATTAACTAGGATTAGCCTTCTATATCTTGCCTCAAATGAGATTGTTATATCCAACTCCATATATACTATAATATGTCTATAGTTACAAAAATCCTTTAAAATCCATTACTTATATTTTACTTACTCACATAAGCACTTATATTAATATACCTTTTTCCCAAGGTTATTTCTTTGTGTACTTTCTTGGAATTGGTTGCAAGGAAGAGATTGCTTTTAGCGATACGGTCGCCGGTTAAGGCACTAGCTTTTAATTTATTTAAATGTTTTCTGTTATTAATTTAATGTGTGTGATTTAAAAGTGTTTATCTGTTATCCATCTATTTGTTCTAATAATTGAATATTTGTTCGCGATTCTCCTAATGCCGGTAAACAATAGTTGTTTGTGTATTTTAGTTATTTTTAAACACTGTACCAGCTATGCGGCTTTTCGCATTTGACCAAAAAGGCGCGTAGCCAAATAAATTTGCGACACCAGCCTTAGGTGGAGGAGCTTACCTTACCTGGAGTGACTAAATCTCAAGGCGTTGACGAAACACACCGTTTAAGATTTTAACTTCAACTTGAGGTTTGTTGCTATCCGAGCGGCGAGCACTAAGGAATGCATTTATGAATTTGCATGTAGATTCAATAGCCTACGAGTATATTGCCCAAAGCTGCCATGAAAAAACGTTTGTGTGTATATAGAAGACAAAATAAAATATCTTTCGATCTTTCGATCCGTCGTTCGAAGAGTAAACATCTCCTGATGATGCCTTGTGGAAAGGCGAAACACGTTTTGAGTAAGAATTTCCTATTCGAATTATATGTTTCAGGTTGTTCCGGTGTGTGAGGTGTCCAGCCACGTGGAGTGAAACTTCGTCGTGTTAGGAGGGTAGATTAGGGATTAGTTTTACTGCTGTGAGTTGGTAGTGGAGGTGTGGTGGTCGGTCGGAGGAACATACCTAATTTTAAAAAAAAACCTTTGCTTATCTTAATTTGGGTTTCAGATCACAGCGGAAGTACACTAAATATTTAATTTTGTCCTTTATTTCCAATGGATTTTCGCAAAGTAACGCCTGAGTCAATAGGTTAGGTTACGTTTGCGTATAGTTTACCGTAATTTTCATTCTTTCCGTACAAGATTGCCATGCAACTACTAAGTTAGCATAAACCTCGCATGCAAATAAAGGGTCAAGAACAATAGCATAATTACGACAATTTCAAATTAACAATCGCCATAGAATATCATCACTACCTTTCAGATTTGTCTCCCACTCGGATAAGGTAAGCTGTACAGTTAATTACTAGCATTTAGCATTGTCTAGGTTGTCTCGTAAACTGCAGCTCAGTAGGCTAAGCTTCAATGGAGCGATAAAATGTAAACTAGCAGTAAAGTTAGCGAAGCGTCTGTTGTGTAATTCGTGAGCTACAGTGGTGGCGATTCAGCGGCACACACGACTAAACTAAATTTAAAGTAGCTCTGTCTCTTTTCGTCATAAATGACCAAAAAGAGATGGTACGATCTAAACCATAGACAAAACACCTAAAATCACGTCAAACACGTCAGATTTAGAGCTGATATATTTGGGTGCGCTCTAAAATCGCTTACATTTTTCATATTTGACGTGATTTTAGTTGTTTTTTGTGTGGTTCAGAACGTGCCGTCTCTTTCTGGCCATCTAAGATGAAAAGAGACGGGGCTTCTTTAAATTTAGTTAAGTCGTGTGTGCCGCTGAATCGCCACCATTGTATCTTTGAGGGTTTATGGGCGAGTCGCTTCTCTAAAGCAAAACAAACTCTAGTAACATGGCTTGTACATTTTATAAAGCTTATTTAAATGGTTATAGAATTAGAAGCAGAATATTCTAATATGATAACAAAATATTAATACCTACACAATATATTAATAGCTACATCATATCAGAAGTTTTACGGCCTAACTACGACATCAACAATGACAATCGAACCTACTTACTTCTCTTTGTTGTTTGCTTGGCAATCTTGTGTATCTATGGTTTGCACTTGGCTACGTCTTTAATTGCGAAACAAATTTGCATAACATACTTTTACTAAACGAATTATAATAGTTCCAATGTTTATAACTAAGGTTATAACTAAACTTTGAGTCTCATCTTAGGTTTAAAACTAAATGTCCTAAATCTTGATAGCTCTTTATTTTTGAAATCTTAAAGTAGGAAATTGGTGTTACACAGGGCATTATGTTTGTTGTATTTTAGTTAGGTTAGTCAATCTGGCATATATCTATGGACATGTTTTTTACGTACCATACCCATCTTTTTCTGTTATACTCGTAAACGTGCTGAAAAGTAACCAAATATGTGTAGTTAGCTTCCACTATTCGATTTTAAGCGTTCGGTAGTTATGGTTACAGAACAAAAAGGTGGAATATTCGAATTTTAGTTTATCAAGATATCTAATAAAATACGCAGCTGATATTATTATGCGTATTCTCAAAGATAAGAACACCTCTTCCCTGGTAATCTCTGTTGATGGTCTCTGTTTCCTGCGGTATTTAAATCTCAAGCTAATACGTATTTTTTAGGTAAGCGTGTATTCATATCATATGACTCCAGGTGTTAAATAATATGGTATACACCAAAAAGCTGTGGCCAAACGCAAACCTATAAGTTGAAAAAAAAAAAACTTTTCTTACAGTAATTTGCAAAACATGCCATGCCTTTACATCAGAAACACCGATATCTAGTAAACCAATAACATTTAGTTTATTTATGGCCTCTGGCAGATAAGTTTGAAGTAAAATAAGACATTAAAGTTAACTTATGGATCTTGAAATCGGTATCATCGAAATTATCCGTAATTTACTTGAACAGGGTAAAAAATAAATACACTATCTTGCGCAGAAGTGAGCGATTACTAGCGACTGGAGATATACGATGTCCTTAGTAGGGTGGCTATCATAAAGGACTTTTGCATTGTAAAAAAAATCTTGTTAAATTTTGTAACATCTGTGATACAACAACAGTTAGATGGGCATTGCATTGAAGTAAGAAAACTCAACAACGTTAGTACTTAAGTCTTCTTTGATCAACTTTAACAAAGTTTTTATAATACTTATAATATATTGAAATAAACTGTGTATAAATTCAAATTCTGACAGTTTTTGTTTGGTGGAAGCCATTGGATTCTAGTTACAGTTCTGTGAACTAGTTTGAAAGCTTTTGGACTCTATTGTTATCTTTTACATGTGTAAAGTAAATAATTTTGTACGCAACATACTAATAAATTATGAATTAAACAATAAAAGCGAAATTGTATCCGCACTCTGTTTAGTGGTGGAAGACTTTTTATTCACAAATATATCTTTAAAACATTTGACAGTTGACATATGTATTGACAGTTCATAGACAACACTTAATTTTCCTTTCGCTGTTTCTAAGTTGATGCTTAAGCTAAAAAATATCATAAGAAAAATTAATCATTGTCACTCTACAGTTCGATAAAACAGGTATCATCATATGCCTGAGGGCTAATATTTCTATACAAAGGTCTATGAAAAATGACCGTGTTCTTGTCTATTTATTATTTCTTATTTTTATGCAAGCAATGATACTTAACGACTGCAATGTAAACAAAAAATCAATAACTTATTTTGACTGGACACACACGGCGACTATAGTTAGTTAAATTACCTATTATTATTTGTTGTAAAAGCATACTTTTCTATAGTTATTGTTTTTTTTATTTTTTTTTTTTGCCAAGAAAGGCTTCATGAAAGAATTAGCTGTAGATAAATATTTTATATATTATAATATAGGTGAATGTTCGTTTTGCATGTGATAATATGTTACTCGTAGTAAGCTTGCTGTAATAGAGTAAAAAACAACTTTTGTATTTTTTTTCTTATAAAATTTATAGGTGGGTCAACTTACGATAGTATTATATTGATGGGCATCCTTGACGTATATACGACAAAATATTGAAAGTTGCAATGCTAAAATTTTAAACAAAAAGATTCTACTTTTCACCATATCAGGCCATAATAATTAACCACAGCAAAGTTACACGAGAGTTTTCCCAATTGTTATAATTTTGTTTTTTTACCCATAACGGAACGAAGACCGGTATATGCATTGATTAGTTTTCAAGTTAACACAAGTCACTAACTAATGATATATTCTAGTTAAAAAGTATTAAATGTTCATTAAAAAATGTATAATCCGATTTCTCTAAGCTCCAAAGTTTAATTGAGATTTTGTTACTTTTCTGGTATAGTAGCAGTGGGTAGCAGTAACCTACAATATATCTGACCCACGAATTATTAATGTTGAATAACGCTTGCGCGGTAAATTTGTAAGTCCAACAAGTAGATCCATAATGCCGGCAATGGTGTCAAGGATCAGTGCTTGTGCACCACTGGCACTGCACCGAATCATTTGTAGCAGATGAAATGTAAATGTGGACTCGTTACGGGGCACCCGAGTCGCGCTTCGTATTCATGAACGTACGGTCCAAGTGATAAGCGACCGGTTTTTAATTCATCAAGTAACATTCGATAAATCATTTGTCATTTGTTTTTTTTTTCTTGCAATTCAACCTACGGTCTGTTTATTAGACATACTTTGAAGAACCATAAAATAAATAGAACATTGCATGACGAGCTATCAGCACTCTAAGGCACCCTGTCTTAATATATTGTTCCTATTAGGAATATACAAATTACGACGAGAATTCGATTTCCAATTTGAATTTGAACTTCCATCTGACTTGATTTTATTTTTTGCAACAAAATGTATATACTTCTTCCACTATGTATATACTTCTTCCACATAATTAGTAAATGTACGTACACAACCTTAAAGGAAATAAAAATATTTGTATTGTATTTGTATAATGAAATTTTTGAGTCATATTCAGAGGTCATTTTGGTTTCCATAAGATTAAAAAAATGTTGCTCAAATGTTTTGAAAAAAAAAATAAGCTCATTACCAGCAACTACGATTTATACATTCTTACCAGTTACTGGCACCTTAATTTCTGTACGTAAGGCGAAAATAAGGTCAAAATTTTGATGTTAAAATTTGTTCAATATACACGTTAATGTTATAAGAAATTTGTAGAATGTGTGTTATTCGACATGATTTTATTTTGTCGTATGAGCTTACCTCTTACACCACAACTGGACTAAAGGGTATGCGAACATTATCTTCAAATGTGTCAGCGGCTCACGTTCTTTCCCGTATACTAGTTCTCTATTGTCACTTTTTCTACTTGTTTCTGCGCCTGTATTTATACTAATAGACCCCACGGGGGCCCTTTTTACATCCGATAGAAGCACATAAGTTTCGCGGTGAAAATACTTACTTTTTTGTTTTTAAGAAATTGTTGTCCCGTTTACAATATACAAATTTAGCTATATAAGTAAGTGTACGACTATTAAACTTTGTTTTGAGTATTGCACTTTAAATTTTTTACAGATTCAATAATTAAAAATTGCTGATTAAAAAGATCAAAACATCATTGCCAGCATCTTAGGCATTTATTATGGGTCATGCCCCTTTATTATCATTTGAAATCTGAAAAAGGGAAACTATATGAAAATCTATGTACATTTGTTGACCGTATGGCAAAGAGTCAAAGGAACGCTGGCAGCATTATCGCTCTGTATTGCAAACGATATCCGGTACGGTCAGCGGTACCAGCCAGCGATTTTGTCTCAAGTAATATTTTTTTTGTGAATACATTTGTATTATTATAATATCGGTAGAAAAAGTGAAATATTCTATAAATATTGACAATATATATGTAATACGACTATAATCCTAATTTTAATATATATAAATCTCGTGTCACAATGTTTGTCCTCAATGGACTCCTAAACCACTTAACCGATTATAATAAAATTCGCACACCATGTGCAATTCGATCCAACTTGAGAGATAGGATAGTTTAAATCTCAAATTATAGTCGCAATTTTAATTTATTGCTAATTATTGTCTGTTATTATTTGACAGTCACAATTATCTGTTAACTCCAAATGATTCTAACAGATATCGATACTTTTCGACTGGGTTGAGTAAGTAATCAATAGATGGCGCTGTACCCCTAAGTGAGGCAAAACAACGTTTGCCGGTTCAACTAGTTTATCTTGATAAGATATGCACTCGCAGATATTATAAGTATATAGTAAATTACCTATGGGGTCCAATTATTAAATCTAAATTTATGCATTCCATAAACTGAGGTGATGCATCTCTCTCCGTGTCACCCGGCCGGGGTCCAATTAAGTTTAACTCACGACCTCTAACTAGGCTGCGGAGTTATCAATTCCATAAGTGATAGCGGATATAGTATTCTCATGATAAGGAGAACGTTTTCGTTATTTTATAATTAAATCTTGGAATCTATCAAAATATTTTAAAGAGATAAACTTTTTACGCCTCGACTAATTAATAAAACATAGATAGATAGAAAATTCTTTATTGGACACAAAAAAAAAAAACGTAAATTAGTGTGCCACAATTGGCGGCCTTATCGCTTAAAGCGAACTCTTCAACTTGTCAAAATGCGAAAATAAGAGACAGTCATTACTTATAACTTTGCTTTTAGAATTGTTCGTGTCCATGATTGTTCATTAAAAAACTATCTATCTATATCTAATTTACAATAGAAAATTCTTGCAGAGAGTCTCATCAAGTTGCATTCACTTCAGCATCGCTGCAATTGACTATCGACAGATGTCATAAAATATTTGAAGATGACTGAAATGAGAACACGACTTTTCGAGAGCTTATGTCATACTTAAGCTTTTCATGTCATTTGACTGTTAGTCTTGGTACAAGTAGTCGTTAAGCCAAGTCAGAGACCTTCGGGTGGTTTGAAAACTCTCGACACCAGAGCTTGGCTACTTAACTCATACGATAAAGAAGATGTCATTTGACGATAGCGAATTGAAACTAACCTTGGATACAAGAACAACTTGTCTACTCACAGGCTATTTTTAAATCCTATCCAAACTTTCTATTATCTGTTTTTGTCTTAATTTAACTGATAAATAATCGTGTCCTGTGTACTTTATGTGTTTATTTACAGTGAATGTCATGGCTTCACCAAGTGAGGAGGTCGTGCGGGAGAAAGCGGAAAGCGGGTCGTAGTCAGTTCACCGCTATTAGATTGTCGTGCATGTTGGATGGTGTAATTAATTGTGACAACCATTTCGCTGAACATCTTTATAGTGAGATGCTTTGAAGAAATATTAGGCGTAAGAGACTGGTATCTTCGAGATTTTTACTTTACTCCAATATGGGGTTGACTCAGCAAATAATTATTTATGTACTAAAATGTATAAGAAATTATCGCAATTGACGCATATCATAATTTTTAAAACATTTCCTAAATGTTGAAATTGTGCTTAATCCTTCTGATATTATAAATACGTAAGTTTGTAATGATGTATGTAAAAACATTTGTAGTTCTCTTAGGCTCTAAGGACTTAGCCGATTTAGATGAAACTAGAAAAAAAATGCATGGAGACTGTAAAAATTTTACATTGACAGAAACAAGGTTATTTTTTATCTTGGGTTAGTGGTAGTAACACTGCAGCTGCTCATGAAGCATGAATGTCTCATCAATCATAAGAATTTCCTTCAATACTAACCAAACATATTTGATTTGAAAAATGAGGCTTTTTAAAGTCAATAACAGCATAAATAAATACAGCTTCATCGAAATTCGGTTCTCATGTGCATAGCCGTTATTACGTAAATCGAGTAATTGTACGTCTGTAATAACACCAACGCCAATGGGTGCAAAGTGTATGCTAATTCTAACGAGGGGTTACCATAATCAATGATGTAGTCGTATGTTGCTCATAGGTGCAGTTTGTTTGTGTCTAAATTTCTTATAATCGCATTTATATCTGCTGCTTTCATAGTCAGGTAATTATAAATTTGTGCAATGTTATTTTATTTACCTGATTACAAGATTAATCTACGAGTATATGAAAATTTGTTGTGTACATATAAACGCGTTTTACTGTACAATACAAACATATTCTGATACCCACTACAAAAAAGTACAGTTAAGCCTTATATTGAAATTTTTTGACGATCTCGTTGGCGTAAAGATTACCATACCGGACTGCCAATCAGAAGGTTCCAGGTTCGATTCCCGGCACGGCCAACATCTTTGTGCTTAACTAAATTTGTTGGCTGTGGGTCTGGGTGTTAAATGTGTGTCTTTATAAAATATGTATGTATGTATATATGTATATGTAGTATATCGGTAGTGTTAGCTACCATAACAGAAACTAGAAATGGTTTAGTATGGGGCTAACCAACCGTATCTGAAATGTATCCTACTTATAAAAAATAAATGGGGGATAAACCTTTTAGGTTTATTATACAAGAAAACTCAAAGTTAAAAGAATCTTTCATGTAAGTGGTGCTGTTGTTGAAAACTATGATGGCAGTAAGCTTGTTTGTGGTAGTACCCAGGGGTTAACAATGAATAATTCGAGTTTAGCGGTTACATTCACGGTCCGATTGTTTAACAAATTGTATGCTTGAACAATCGTTAAGAGGTTGTTAGCAAAACAGGTGATTTGGGCTGATTTTGTACCATATTTTTATTATTTTATCTCCTTCAGCATCTTTACGGCCTGTAACTTTGAATACTAACACTACATTGAATACTAATACGACATGTTTCAGCACAATCAGTGTGCCATTCTCAAGGGCAGGAACACAGCAAACGTACGTCCGCGGTGCACTCAAACATGTCGGGCTAATACCGACAAAATAAACGTAAGTGATAGGCGGTTATACAAACATTATTCAAATATGCCTTACGAAAGTTTTAATACAGTGGTAAAGTAATGTTTTGTAAAATTACATAAAGCTTTCATTATCATCCTTAGATGAATGAAGAATGTGAAAGAGAAGGGCATAATAAGATGACGGCTAATATAATAGTGTGGAAGCAAAAGACTTGTAGTGCCGACCCCACAAACCGACCCGCCGACCCTAGTCAGCGCAAATAGGCGAAGACAAAACAGAAAACTTTTTTTCTTAAAAGAAACGATCGGATAATTATATTTTATCATGCAGCGTAATAGCCTGACAACTGATAAAGAGATATCGCAAATAAAAATAAAATCACGTTTTTTTGACATTGACATTCTTTTACTATTAGTAGAAGAGCCCGTGAAGATCGTCCTTCACCGATCTGATAACCAGATGAGGCGTATTTTTTACTAAATATTTTTTATAAACAAATGTGCCTAAAATTGCTTGCCCATCGAAAAGTGCTCATGGCTATTTTTAATTGAATAAACTTTTATTGATTTTTTTTTCATCACTTTTGATAACCAAATGAAATTTATTTCACTGATAGTTTTTAATACACAGAATATGCCTCGGTATGCTTGCCTACTCATTTCAGTGTATAACTACCTGGCAAGCAGGTGTAAACAGGTAAGTCAAAATAGGTGACTCATTTGATTTTGATGCGCTTCATGGGAGTAACAACGATTCTGAACAGTTAGAATTTTATTTTTATTTTTGATAATTGTAGCTAAATTATCACTATACACGAGCATGCGCAAAAAAAAAGCCATGAGCACTTTTCGATAGGCAAGCAATTTTAGGAATATTTGTTTATAAAAAATACTTAATAAAAAATACGTCTCATCTGGTTATCAGATCGGTGAAGGACGATCTTCACGGGCTCTTAGACTATATCTTTAAGATGGATTGTAAAAAAATGAATCGATAAATCACTCAAAATCACGAATGTTCATGACATTACCGTAAAACATAACTCATTTTATACACTTATCTCTCAAAAACCATCCAAAACAATTCAGAGACATTTTCTCATACCATTATGATAATGGTGTATTGCATAAATCGTTGACCCCACTAGGTGTTGTTTATGAGCTATAAGTAACATTAGGAGCTTACAGAGCCTAATACCCCATTAGCCACAATAATACATTAGGTGCCAACCAACCTTAACTTCTAATAATTTTACTAAGATGGGAACTACAGTGTTGTGTTCATATCGTAAACTTTTATGACTCCGAATAGCCAACTACCTAATAACTAATAACACATCTTCACTTTAAAATGATAGCCATTCTTTGAACTCGGTTTTTGATATTAATAAAAAATATAAGGTAATAAAGAATGATGGCATATGTTTGATGTCATTTAGAAAATATTGATTGTTAATTTTTACGATTCTGAATATTTGTTTACGATCTTGTTGATAGATATTTAGTAGGGTCGTAAAACTGTGTGTATGTTCTCACACGGAATACACTGTAATGCATGTTAGATTTGTCACTAAAAAGTTATTACCATCATTTGTTTTAAGTGGTATTGTTGGCTTGCAGTTGAATACAACAAAATATTAAACATATCCCTCGAATTATTGATGAAATTTTCTTGACACTAGTATTGCGGAAGCTTAATTTTTATAGAATACTAGCAAACCCGATGAACTCCGTTTTGCCACAAAGTTGTCATTTTTCCTGAATTTTGTTTGGTCAAACCTCACGGAGCCCGATATCTTTCCAACGAAAGCAAAACTGTGGAAATCGGTTTGTGCGTTCTGGAGTTATAGCGTCAGGAAGGAAAAGCCGACTTATTTTTATACTATAGTTTATAGATTACATGCTTGCTTATCCATATATAATATATGTATGTATGCAAGCAAGTGTAAAGCAAGTATAGCTCGGCGGATAAACATCTGTTCTTCAATCTGATGACCACTGGTTCGATCACTGCCAACGACAATAACATTTTCTTTGTTTTTATAGTTACACAGCTATAGAATTTGCACTCTCTTTAAGGTGAAGAAAACATTGTGAGAAAACCAACATGTTTCAGTACCACACAATCCAACGGTGTCTTCCGTGGAAGGCCCACCACGTTGTAGGTACTTACCCAAGAAAACTCCCCCAATGAGTAGGTATATGTCCATTTTATGGAGTGAGGACCCTCAGTAATGAGGAATTTGTCTAAGGAAGTATGTGGAGTGCAGTTAAGGTTCTAGCTTTAAAGTACTTTGTGTTTTCTGTAATTTATTTTTTGTAAGTGTTTTAATTCTTCTTCTTCATATGAGCTAAGTAGCCAACCTGTCGAGAGTTTTCAAGCCGCCCAAAGGCCTTTGACTTGACTTAATGACTTGCGCTTGTAGGTATTGCAATAAGTGTTATTTTATCAGTGACATTATGAGTATGTAAGTAAGAAAACTAATCAAAATACCCAATTCTCAACAATTGTCATTTTCATTTCCAGATGATCTCCGCCGTGTGCCCATCATTTTGTGGTCGCCAACTATTACTGCTGCGCAAGCTTACCACAGTGGGTGAAACGCCACTGGGATGAGAGATGCTCGAAGAAATATTTTTTTAGTAAGCCTACACATTCAACTATATTCGTAGTAGTAAAATCTCAGTGCGCCTATATTACGTATCTCAATTTTTTTATGGCCGTAGTTTAAAGCCTTGTCATGGACCTTCTTAGTCTTGAGTGCACTGACACTTACTAAGGATAGGATAGGTAGAACTGCAATAGGGTTGGTTTTATTCGTCCTATTTTTTATTGTAACAAAAAGTCAAAACGATAAGTGGATTTTTTTTGCGATTTCTTTAGATTATTAAAATATATAAAATATACTAGCCTGCTGCCAAACTGTGGAACTCTTTGCTGGAATCCCTGTTTCCACTGAGCTATACAACCTTACCGTCTTCAAGGCGAGAGTGAATCGGTTTCTTCTAGGTAAGCGCGCTCCATCCTAGATCGCAATGTCACTTCACATCAGGTGAGTTGTGGTCAAGCGCAAGCCTATCATGCATAAATAATACTGAAAATAAGATCAAATTTTATTAATGTGATATGTGAAAATTTATGAATTTTACTAGAGGGATTCTTATAAAAAATTATTAGTTGAACTGATATAGATTTTTCTGCAGTTTTCTGTAAATCTTTCCTTTACCTGTAATACCGTCGGCAAAAAATGTTAAGCGTGGAGTTTGAACTGTTTCAAAGTTATTTGAAATAATATCCAAACGCGCTTTGACCCTAACAAGTCTTGTTACAGCGTCAATTTGTTGGAGACTGTGTTTTTGTCGCCCAACAATCAAGACGTTTTGTCGGTTTAGAATTGTAGTAATTGGAGAACCCCCATGCAAGGTGTTTCTAGTTATTATTTTTCCAAATTTTATTGTAATCCTTATTTTTACTATTCTACACAACATTAACTTAATATTCTAGGTTTTTACTTGGCTAACAGCGCTGTTTTAAAGACTTATGTCTAGGTACTCTAGGTTATAAACCTAGTATTTATTATAACCAACATAACAATGATATAAAATACTAAACTAAAGCTTAACCTAAAAAAGTCCAGGGGTAGAGGAAAAGGTGCCCAAAATGCTGGCAGCATTGCCAGCATTATAAACTAATTCTAATTTAATCTTATTATATAACAACTATCTACTAGTATTCTATATTTCTAAATGTAATTACGTACTACAACAGTGTCAGCTCGTACGTTTAGTGCAGATGATGATTAATGTGGGTAACACCGACGGGCGCTACTAGTAGTGAGATAAACATCGAAATCTAAATCTAATATTCATCTGTCACATCACCTAGTATACATTTATCTCTGCATCATGAGAAACAAACCCATCTCGTGATATTTCCTATCCTGTCTCCCCGAACCAACTCAATGCACCGCCTGAAATATTGCGAGTGGAATCGTCACGACAGTCTGTCCACAGATTTATTTATAACGCGTTAACTTACCGTTTGATAGAACGAGTTGAAATAGCGGAATATACGTTACGGTAAGCAACGTGTTAACAGTAAGGACAATTATGCCTAGGATCATTTTACCTACGTGTTTTTTTAAAAGACATTTTTGGGGTTCTAAAGACATTTTTAGGCTTTTGTTACAGACGTAATAATAAATATAATATAAAATACTTTTTACTCCAAAAACAAGTTTTTTTTTCTGGTGTTTATAATAAGCTTATATACATTTATTTGGCATTTGTAATCACTTTTTTAGTATGTTATATTTTAACAGTTCTTTTAATTTTCAATCCTTAGAGATACAGTTCTTTCAATTATTTAAACTTTTGGAACTAGCCTTGATCTATTTCTAAGTCTATGGGATTAGAGCGCTTACGTTATCCCGAAGAATGATGAAGATTCACCCGAAGATTCTCTGACAATTGTCATAATATAGCCAATAATAAATAACATTTATTTTTTAACAATATAATTCGGTTATCATATTTCATAGAAAACTGTGCAACCACTTTTTATTTTGGTAAAATTGTTTACAGTTTTCTAAATCTTTCAAATAACTTTTAAGCTAATACTAAATAAATTGATTTGCGTTACTGTATTTATATTTGACTTTCATCATGCTACGTTGGCGGCAAGAGCTTGAGACAGATAGGTATATCGATCTATCTGTCAGCTGCAATTAATTTTATGGTGCGTTTTTAGAAATGCTTTTTAGTGTATTTATGGCTTTATTTAGCAGTCGTCAACGGACTTAATCGAAAGTCGTAAAAGAGATGAAAAGAGTCAAAAATGTTGATTGGAGTTATTACCTACTTTTTAAATTCTATTTTAAAACGGTGAAAGCGTTAGCTGTTAATGAAAGCTCACATTTTTCACATTGTTACTGCATAGATTGCTTTTAAGGGGTAACCCCATCATCGAATTAACAGTCAAGCTTCGTGGCAGCAAATTCAAACATGAAAAATAGGTGTTAAGAAGCAACGGTTTTTATAGGAATTGTAAAGTTGGTTTTGGGATCATGACTACAAACCCATTGCAGCTACTTCCCTGAAAGAAAATTGAAATAATTTAGACTTTTGAAGAGCGCATTTTGTATTTTAATATATTATAACTTAACTTTATTTTACAAATACAGCAAATGTTTTTTTGTGCTCAGTACAACTAGGCATTTGAAAAGTAGGGCACATAATTGCACGAATTAGCGACACTGTGGACTAAGGTTGAGCAAGTCTATTCTGATGGAAAATTTACAAGTCAATCCTACAACTCTCAAGGAGGCTGCCAGAACTCACCGCTAAATGCCATATTTACTTTTGGGTGGTTGCTAGCCTGGCGAGCTCTAGAAAATGCTCCACCACATTGGATACATTACTTCTTCATTTCTTTTTTAAGTCTAATATAACAAAAAGTAGGTTCTATGCGCAAAACTCTATCCCCCTCTTAAGTTAATTAATCAATCAATCAAGGATCCTGTATTGTTCCAGGGTTTTTGTTCAGCACAATGGTCTCGCCATTCTTGGACTATTGTTCCACATTGAACTTTCACCTTAAACCTGGCTGGAGGCTTTGTATGTATTCTCAATAGACGACTGAATTGGAAACTTGCATGTTTTATGTAATACGCAATTTCGCTTACCATCAGATGAATTGCAATCAAGCGCAAGCCCATTATGAGTAAAAAAAATTCCAGCAAGTTGGTGAATTTCATCATTTTTTTTTTTATGGAACGAAGTTCCTTATCGCGCGTTTTGAAAGGGGGCTAGACGGTAAAAATCTTACAAAAAGTTGTCATGACACTTTTTGCGCACGGTATGGCAACGTCGCATCTCCAAAATTTGTTCGAAAGTCAAATACGGCTATCAATGAAAATAGAATTTACTAATTTACAACAGCGCCATTCGTTTCAGATGGAGTTGCGATTGAGCCCTCTAATTAAGTTTATAATACATTTTATTTTTAATAATAAAAAAAAATATATCAATCAATCAACTTTAAAAAAATAAATTTCATTACAATTCCTTCTATAATTCATCGAAAAGAACTTCGTTCCATCCGGGTGTCTCTTGACACTTCTCAAGTTTTTTTACATCATCATTGAAATGTAGAAGAAGTGTTAGTTTTACTTTTACACAATATTTAAAATAATAAAAATAAAAACTCGCATTTGAATATCATCATAACAAAGTCACGACATAAATATCTAATCCGTGTAAATAACTATTTTTAAGTTTGAGCATAGTACTTGTTCATCTTTTTCCGCCTTTCTCCTGCTACTTTTAATATTATTTTTTTAATTTATTACAGTTAAGTATTTGACCATCAGGGCGCGTTACCACTAGAAGTAAAATGAACCATGCCTAAGCTAGAATAACTGGATCTCAGGAAAGCTGTTTAAACAGCCTTTTAGACGCTTATACAACGCAACATATTTTGTTATTTGAGGATGGTTGCTAGCTCCAATATTAATAAGCAAAATATTTTATTTTATGGGGTTTATTTATACTCTAGGGTAATTTTGTCATTACTTTGTTGTTAATATAGTGTCTGAAGTATAATAACCATATGAATTTATTATGAAATAAGTTACGCAGGATACATAATAACTTCCAAAGTAAAATGTGTTAAAATAATGTTTATTTCTATACGACAAGATCATAAAAGTACCAGGTACCTTCACAATGTTCTAACGCTTAGTGGTTTTATCATTTAACGATATAAAATAATTTACAGTTACATTATAGAAAATCCATGTTGTCGAGCCTTTAGAAAGTTAATTTGGCGTAAATAAGACAGGATGTAAACTATTCATAATTGTTTTTGATGTGTCATTATTATATGCCTACTAAAAAGTTATTTTATCTATCTACATAACGTACATAGACAACGCCGATGGCTGACGTTGGTGAACTTTGTAAATGTGTATCATTTCAGACGAATCAAAAAAGATAGGAATTAATTTTCCTACCAGTTCGACTTACCAAACAGACTACATACAGTTGCCACCTCATTTTCACAACACAATCTAAAAAACTTAAAGTATTTAAGCGTTAATTTTAAGATGGGCTAGATTGAAGACCAATACACATTATCACAAACCGTACCAGCAACTTGCATTATTAGCACCTTCATTAATGTACAACGACCTTATCATAGCGCATATTACACTATAACTTTAGTCTCTACAGTTTCATGTAATTACTATGTAAATACTGCTTATATAAAACTGGTAGGGCCTTTTAATGTTACAAAAACTACGTGGCCAAGTGTCAAGATATTTCAATCCGCTGAAAAGATTAGGGAAATTACTTTATTGTACATTAGTTACCTGATACGTGAGCCCTTTAAAATTTTATCCTTAAACAAGTATAAGAACTGAAATAATGCGCAAAAGACGAGCACAAAAATGAACTAGTGTTTGCTGAGCGAAGACCACTCTCAAGTGTTCACGGCACACTGATGTTAAGATTACCATTTGTCTCTGTTAAATAAACACAACTTGAAATCGCCCCAAGTGCATTTCTGAAGAGACTCGAGGCATTTTACATACATGTAATTGGATATCTCTTCTTCAGACAGACGCGCGAATAAATATAATATAGAATAACTTTTACTCCAAAAACAAGATTTTATTTGTAATCACTTTCTTAGTAGGTTATATTTTTACAGTATTTTTTTTTTATTTCAATCCTTTTCATTTATAGTTACAGTTCTTTCAATCTTTTAAACTTTTGGAACTAGCTATGATCTATTTCTAAATCTATGGGATTAGAGCACTTAAATTTTACCCGAAGATTCTCTGTCAATTTTCATTATATAGCCAATAATAAATAACATTTATTTTCCAAAAATATAATTCGGTCACCTCATTTAATAGAAATACTTTGCAACTGCTTTTTATTTGTGTGAAATTGTGAAACTCTTTCAAATAATATTTTGATTTCTATGAACTAAATAAATTGATTTGCGTTACTGTTTTTATATTTGACTTTCATCATGCTACGTTGGCGGCAAGAGCTTGAGACAGATAGGTATATCGATCTATCTGTCAGCTGCAATTAATTTTATGGTGCGTTTTTAGAAATGCTTTTTAGTGTATTTATGGCTTTATTTAGCAGTCGTCAAAGGACTTAATCGAAAGTCGTAAAAGAGATGAAAAGAGTCAAAAATGTTGATTGGAGTTATTACTTTTTAAATTCTATTTTAAAACGGTGAAAGCGTTAGCTGTTAATGAAAGCTCACATTTTTCACATATAGCTGCATAGGTTGCTTTTAAGGGGTAACCCCATCATCGAATTAACAGTCAAGCTTCGTGGCAGCAAATTCAAACATGAAAAATAGGTGTTAAGAAGCAACGGTTTTTATAGGAATTGTAAAGTTGGTTTTGGGATCATGACTACAAACCCGTTGCAGCTACTTCCCTGAAAGAAAATTAAAATCATTTAGACTTTTGAAGAGCGCATTTTGTATTTTAATATATTATAACTTATCTTTGGGCCATAACTTTATTTTATAAATACAGCAAATGTTTTTTGTGCTCAGTACAACTAGGCATTTGAAAAGTAGGGCACATAATTGCACGAATTAGCGATACTGTGAACTAAGGTTGAGCAAGTCTATTGTGATGGAAAATTTATAAGTCAATCCTACAACTCTCAAGGAGGCTGCCAGAACTCATCGCTAAATGCCTAGCGACATATTTACTTCAGGGTGTTTGCTAGCCTTTTTTATGCCTATTATAACAAAAAGTAGGTTCTATGCTCAAAACTCTATCCCCCTCTTAAGTTAATTAATCAATCAATCAAGGATCCTGTATTGTTCCAGGGTTTTTGTTCAGCACAATGGTCTCGCCATTCTTGGACTATTGTTCCACATTGAACTTTCACCTTAAACCTGGCTTGAGGCTTTGTATGTATTCTCAATAGACGACTGAATTGGAAACTTGCATGTTTTATGTAATACGCAATTTCGCTTACCATCAGATGAATTGCAATCAAGCGCAAGCCCATTATGAGTAAAAAAAAATACCAGCAAGTTGGTGAATTTCATCATTTTTTTTTTTATGGAACGAAGTTCCTTATCGCGCGTTTTGAAAGGGGGCTAGACGGTAAAAATCTTACAAAAAGTTGTCATGACACTTTTTGCGCACGGTATGGCAACGTCGCATCTCCAAAATTTGTTCGAAAGTCAAATACGGCTATCAATGAAAATAGAATTTACTAATTTACAACAGCGCCATTCGTTTCAGATGGAGTTGCGATTGAGCCCTCTAATTAAGTTTATAATACATTTTATTTTTAATAATAAAAAAAAATATATCAATCAATCAACTTTAAAAAAATAAATTTCATTACAATTCCTTCTATAATTCATCGAAAAGAACTTCGTTCCATCCGGGTGTCTCTTGACACTTCTCAAGTTTTTTTACATCATCATTGAAATGTAGAAGAAGTGTTAGTTTTACTTTTACACAATATTTAAAATAATAAAAATAAAAACTCGCATTTGAATATCATCATAACAAAGTCACGACATAAATATCTAATCCGTGTAAATAACTATTTTTAAGTTTGAGCATAGTACTTGTTCATCTTTTTCCGCCTTTCTCCTGCTACTTTTAATATTATTTTTTTAATTTATTACAGTTAAGTATTTGACCATCAGGGCGCGTTACCACTAGAAGTAAAATGAACCATGCCTAAGCTAGAATAACTGGATCTCAGGAAAGCTGTTTAAACAGCCTTTTAGACGCTTATACAACGCAACATATTTTGTTATTTGAGGATGGTTGCTAGCTCCAATATTAATAAGCAAAATATTTTATTTTATGGGGTTTATTTATACTCTAGGGTAATTTTGTCATTACTTTGTTGTTAATATAGTGTCTGAAGTATAATAACCATATGAATTTATTATGAAATAAGTTACGCAGGATACATAATAACTTCCAAAGTAAAATGTGTTAAAATAATGTTTATTTCTATACGACAAGATCATAAAAGTACCAGGTACCTTCACAATGTTCTAACGCTTAGTGGTTTTATCATTTAACGATATAAAATAATTTACAGTTACATTATAGAAAATCCATGTTGTCGAGCCTTTAGAAAGTTAATTTGGCGTAAATAAGACAGGATGTAAACTATTCATAATTGTTTTTGATGTGTCATTATTATATGCCTACTAAAAAGTTATTTTATCTATCTACATAACGTACATAGACAACGCCGATGGCTGACGTTGGTGAACTTTGTAAATGTGTATCATTTCAGACGAATCAAAAAAGATAGGAATTAATTTTCCTACCAGTTCGACTTACCAAACAGACTACATACAGTTGCCACCTCATTTTCACAACACAATCTAAAAAACTTAAAGTATTTAAGCGTTAATTTTAAGATGGGCTAGATTGAAGACCAATACACATTATCACAAACCGTACCAGCAACTTGCATTATTAGCACCTTCATTAATGTACAACGACCTTATCATAGCGCATATTACACTATAACTTTAGTCTCTACAGTTTCATGTAATTACTATGTAAATACTGCTTATATAAAACTGGTAGGGCCTTTTAATGTTACAAAAACTACGTGGCCAAGTGTCAAGATATTTCAATCCGCTGAAAAGATTAGGGAAATTACTTTATTGTACATTAGTTACCTGATACGTGAGCCCTTTAAAATTTTATCCTTAAACAAGTATAAGAACTGAAATAATGCGCAAAAGACGAGCACAAAAATGAACTAGTGTTTGCTGAGCGAAGACCACTCTCAAGTGTTCACGGCACACTGATGTTAAGATTACCATTTGTCTCTGTTAAATAAACACAACTTGAAATCGCCCCAAGTGCATTTCTGAAGAGACTCGAGGCATTTTACATACATGTAATTGGATATCTCTTCTTCAGACAGGCGGTTGGCCGACAGATGGCATATTCAAATTAAATTAACAAGGGTATGCTAGGCTTTGGTTGGGACCCGAATCAAATTGTTCTGTCTCGAATTAATCTTGTAACGGGAAGGTTACAAACATAAACATACATAAATTTAATGATGATTTGATGAAGATTGACTTATTACATTTCAACAACTTGATTAACTTAAAAGTGAAAGATAAAGTCTTAGTATAGGCTCTGACTTACTTGGCATAATAATATATTTTTACAATAAATTAATGTTGCCAAACAACATTCGTTTGTTTGATTTTATTCTGATACTAGCCGACCCGGCAAACGTTGTTTTGTCTTATCACTTAGGGTATGGAAAATAGATAGAAGCCGATTCTCAGACCCTGAATATGCATATAAAATTTGGTAAAAATCGGTTAAGCCGTTTCGGAGGAGTACGGTAACATTGTGACATAGTTTTTTTTGTATAGTACGATTTAAGTTTTTTTGTATAGTACGATTTTACAAAATCTATATTCAACCTAAAGAAGTTATTAAATTTTTTGTATGAAGAAGCAACTTACCAGAACATCCAGTAATAGCACTAATTTACTTCGGTTAGTGGTATATTTAAATGCAATGCATTTTATTTAGCACCAAGAACAGTGGTTTTAAAAATAATTACTTTGAAATTACTTCGCTGATTGCTTGGTGTAACAACATCAACAATTACTAGTTTTTGTCGTAAATTAAGATGATACATTTTGTTCATACAAGATATGTAACATATTCAATAATATAATTATTTAAATTTTAGTTTTGCACCAATTAATCGTAATCATTTGAACTAAGACCACTATGTTATTATTAAACAGTTAAATTTAACTCACATAGAATAAAATGCTTTATTAATATTTTCAATTTGAACTAGGAACACTATAATAATATTAAAAAGTAACATTTAACTTATACATAATAAAATACTTTATTAATATTTTCAATGCGAACCAATATAATATTATTAAACACTTAACATTTAACTCACAGGGATTAAAAAACTTTATTAACATTTTCAAAATAATTACAATAAGAAATTATCTTTTAAAATCAGATAATAAGCATATGCGAGTCCAACGGCATGGATTAAATTATGAAAAAACATCCAAAATAATAAGAAAAATATGTGAGTCATCAAAGAGTATTTGATACTTTCCCTGAACGCCAAAGTCCAGCAAACCCATAAAACATCATTTTACAAGGGGGTAGTAAGCCGATAATTGTACCTAAAGAGGATTTATTGAATTAGAGTATCGCATGTGTGTAGGTAATAATTTGTCCGATAAAACTCGCATATCGACTATTGCTGTAGAATAATATCAAATTATATGAACCCAAAAAATAGATGGTAATTTTTGTTTTCTAGTTCCTGAAACGCCGCAAAACTTTCTTAAATAAGTTATTAATACAAAAATTGAAATTTCAAGAGGTTCTACTCGTTCAAATTTAACTTCTTAAAAAAAAATATACCTTCTGTTCCTCAGTTGCACAACAGATAATAAAAAACGTGTAAAAAATATTTACCAATAAAATTTATATCCAGGTACGAAATGTGTATGTACTCTATCTACATGCAAGGTATCGCAACGGCTATTTTTAAAAAATAATCGTAATGAAAATATAACGCTAATTAAATAAATTATTTTTAAATTCCTTAACTTAAAAGAACACAGTCTTGAAAACATTCACTATAACATGTTACTCTTATAGTTTTTATTAAAGATTTTTAATTTTGATTTAACCTATACGTATACTAATAAAATGTAAATATCTATTGGCATACTAATATGCTTATTACATTATTGTTTAGCTACTGCTAGTAAATAAAGCCTCTAATCTACTTGCACCCGAGGCTATTAAAATATAGTATCTCAAGCATAATGAGTGTCTATTTTACTGCTGATTAGCTTTTAGTAACAGCGTGATTTATTATAAATACTTAAAACTGAGTTGGATTAACCATGTGGAGTACCTAACTTGTGTTTTGATAACAATGTTTCGAACGCACATTTTGGTTGCAGATGGTAGAAAGAAAATTAATAGCAAAAAAATATATATATGCAATTTCGAATGTTTCTGTGTGTATGTTTTTTGTGTATTTAAATCAACATTATCTTAATTCTTACTAATATCATAAATGCGAAAGTTGTATGTTTGTCATTCCTTTACGCTCAGACGGCTGAGGCAATTTTGATAAAATTTGGCACGGATATAGCTAAACCTTAGATTATCACATGAGTTACTTTTATCCCCAATTAACGTGAATAACACCACGGGGCCCAGTTAATATTTTTTACTTTGTTATTTCTAACAAATTAGTGTACAAAAGCCTATATTTTCTAACATAAAGTAGCATCAATTTATCCAATCGGCAGCTTATTTGCACCATTCAGCAATATATTCTCGTTTGCGGTCGCGTGACATTTTTATGATAGTGCGATCGCAGTGTGACAACAATGTCTACGGACATAAAGTCAGACTCAAGTTTGGTTTTACCTTACAATCTTAACAGAAGAGTGAATAAACTGTTTTCTTCAAAGTTGTTTTTCACTTAAATTTTTCATAAACAAAAAGTATTTTAGTAAAAAAAGTATTTAGCAATGTTTGAGTGGCCAAGCTTTGGTGACAGTTTTCAAGCCGCCCGAAGGCCTCAGATAACTGCTTGTACTTAGACTAATAGCAAAGACCTACAATTGGTCGTAACTGTCATCTGTCCACTGTAGCACCTAGATAAAAGTGCCTCTTTCTTTTGCATGGTCACCTACCCAAAAAGTCTGCATCGGCCGTTGCTTATCCTTGATAATTGCGTTCGATCACCTTAGTTATCCGAGCTTTATAATAGGTGCTATAACAGACCAAGTTTAATATTTAAAATGTTTGTATTCGATAGGTAAAATTGACATTGTAAAATAATATAAAATGTAATAAAGTAGGCATCTACTTGTTTATTCTATTGCTTTCATAAAGTAGTAATTATCTTTAGTCCCTTGTTAACAGTTTTCTGTTTTTTTTTTTATGAAACAGATCTGTAATATAAAAATAAGTCGGGGTTTCCTTCCTGTATATAACGCACTCCACGCACGGACTGATTTCCACGGTTTTTCGTTGGAAAGGTTTCGGGCTCCGTAAAGTTAGTAGCAAATAAAATTCAGAGAAAATTCGATTCGTAATAAATCTACCTACACGCGGGTGGAGCCGCGGGCAACATCTAGTTTAACAATAAATAAGTGGGTAAACAAATTAATTACATGGAACATAGTCTGTTCTAGTTATTTCTTATTTTGACGTTCTAAATGTCAGTAAAACTGAATTGCGTTTTGATCGTAGAAAGAGGTTTTTTTTACTTACATATATGTATTTACTAACAATTTAATCATTTGACGAACTATTTCTTATTCAATGTTGTACCTTGTTTTTTGTTCGTGCAAATGTATTAAATTTTTGCTGTTAAATACGATATGCAATCAAGAACAGTAACTTTATACTCTATCTGATATCAGTTATTTAGCACCTATAAGTAACTTGATTACAATTAACGACTTTCTAATCACCACCGCGTATCTAGAACTCGACACTGTCTTATCATTTACTTCACACCAATAAAAAGGCGAAAGTGTAAGAACGAGAGTGTTGGAGTGTATGTTTGTTAGTCGACTTAACCTATTTTGACGACATTAAACCACGCTACGTGCTACGCGCGTTAATCCGGGATAAAAAATTGCCTATGTGTTAATCCAATGTCTAAATGATATCTATATTAAGGTTCATTCGTTCATCGGTTCAGCCGTTTGAGCGTGAAGAAGTTACAAACATATACACTTACTCACTTACACACAAGCTTTCACATTTATAATATTAGTATGATACGCTACTTATACTATTCATACAAACATTAGTGTTTTTCTCTTTCCGTATAAAGTTGTTTGCGATATGGCTGTTATTGTAAAACGAGTGCATTTTTTTGAGATGTATAGTAAATATATTCGTTTTGTTTTTCTTCCAATCTATTTGTTTTTGCAGTAATCAAAACAGACGACTCCAAACGGCACAGCTAGTGATAAGTTATCGGTTTCCATATTTCTTCAAGGATGTAAAGACCGCTTGGGGCTTGAACAAGTGAATCTTGGTAACAAGAACAACCATAAATTTTCCCTCACCATTGATTCATGTGATTATTAATCCCTTATTTTAATGGTCAACCGGGTTCATATTTATTGCAAGTAACATTGTCTGGTTTGTTTTCTCTGTGCAAATGTGCGCTTAATTTACGAAGATTTCATGTCTTAATATTTAGATGTATTTTGCAAAATCTTCTTTTTCTTCGAATCAGCTAAATGGTCAAGCTGTCGAAAGTTTTCAAGCCACCCGAAGGCCTCTTTGGATACTTGTGACACCAAACCAACTAAACTAAAGCCACTGAATTTTTTAATTTATTTTGTATCTAAAATGTGTAATTTATTACTCAAATAATCGCAATGTTTTCCTATAAGTTTATATCAAAAATATACTCATTAGCTTTGTTTACTAATCCTTTACGAAAATTAACTTTGATTTAAATTATTTTAATACCAAAATATGCTAAAAAGATTTTAAACGTTACTGATACTTTTACTGACAACAAAAACCTTTAAACAAACTTGCATTTGTAAAACAATGTTACTTTGAAGTATACTAGGTATAAGGAAACAAAAATCGTATTAAAAAAACTAAACTCAAGCCATTCAATTTAAAGCACAAAGAGTTCAAGAGTTCAATTTCGGCGTAAGCGCAGACAATTCATTATACCATTTCCACTTAGTCATTGATGTTATTGGAAGCTGAGCCCACGAGCGTCCGTTATTTGTCCGTCAAAAAACTAACAAAACCGTAATTGACTTAAGCAGCAATTTTGCCAGTAGCTATGTTTGAGATTTTGAATCTACAGTGTAATAAAAGAACAGTAAATGAGCTTTGAATCTAATAACATTAATAATTATTGTGAATAATTGTGAAAATTAAATTGTCATTAAATTTAAGATTTTTCAATCAAAAGAGATAAATGGAAAGGACGAGTTTTAATTAATTGTTGATATTTTCCCATGATATTATATAAAAGTATGCAAAAGTTCATTATTTTCATCCTTGATAGGTTTGCGTTAGATTGCCTGATGTAAAGTTACCCTGCAATCTACGATGAGGCACGCTTACCTAGAAGATACTTATTAACTCTATTTTTCATCATCATATTCAACCTTTATTCGCTCAACGCTAAGCATTGGACGCTCTTTGTGTACGCCATTATTATCCAAATTATTAGAAATTAATCAAAGGGTTCTAATTTTTTTCAATTTAGAAAACCTCTAACTTTACTTTTTGTGTGTGCATTCTTCTTGAATTTTAAACTTCACAGTGTATGTATGTTTTAGTAATCAATTTTAGTTTGACCCATATTGAGGCATTTCTGAAAAATATGTCATCCGCTATTTTAGCGACAGCCGCAGTCCTAGTTTTATTTTTATCAAACATTTCTTAGAACACGAGCTTTTTGCTTCGGGGGGCTAAAATTCTACATTTTTGAAGTTAATTCACCGTTTCTCCTTCCATTACTCTAATAGGGCTGCCAATCAGTTATGGTATGATGAATGGCTTCTAACGAATTGGTTGTAATCTTAATTGAAGTCACTTGTTAGTAGTTTTAGACAACGTTGCGATCGGTCATTGGCAAGCTGAAGATCTATGACATTTGCCACCAATTATACGTGATGAAGATGGAAGCGTAGGCTACTGATACTGTCATCATTAGACTGATCTGAGACAGAGTTTTGATGGGATTAAGACACAAATTAAGATATTTATTAAGGAACTAGCTATTGCTCGCTGCTCCGCCTACGTGTAGGTTGCTTCTCGCGTAACCTGTGGAAACTACAATTATCTAGACCTGTAGTCAGTAACTGTGACAGCCTTATAGTTAATTTTATAGTATCCTATTCCCGTGACAGTTATTTGACGACAGATTATACCGTTTTCCTCTAGGTACTTTTTTATTTAAATAATTAGAATACGTTACGACACGGCCGTATGTTCAGTTGAACAGCAACTGAACTGACTGGCTGAATATTTTTTGACCAAAGCCTAACCAAATTTACCAAACAAAACAAATAGATAACAATACATCCAACAAACGATCGATAGCCAAACAAATCAATAGAACCACATTAACAACCAAACATTTTTTTAATAAAAAAATAATTGTCGTTAGGAAAATTTACAATCTGCCTGACCATTTGCGAAAAAGCAATGTTCTAAAGTAAGTACCGTACCACCTATTGAGACTGCAGTGTATTTTTGTTTTTATTTATATTAATAAAACAAAGTATAAATACAAGCATTTTTGCTTTATTTTTCAAATACTCTTAACAATATAGCTGGTCCACTAAGGTCATACAAAGAAGAAGAAGGCATTCACGAAGGGAAGCACTTGACTATAAATTGCTGAAAATATAAATATGTTTTTATCATTAAAGACTAAATTACGTTACTTCCTACATAGTTCGCATCAAAAATGTTGCCTAATATATTAAAAAAATATGTATCACACGTTCTTACTCAAGCAACTTTAAGTATCTTTAAGGGCTAACTTTGCGTCGTTATTCTTAAGTCGGCTAATCTTTTCCTTCCATTAATTACCGTGCAGGGCTTAAACAATTTACGTGAAGGCAGTTGGTTACTTCTGTTGCCTCAACAGGTCCGTCGGTGGAGTAAAATAATCACCGGTTTCCGAGATCGCGCAAAACAAACATGCAGAATGTAATGATCCCTTCACGTAATATCGTTGATACAATATAAACGCAGTACGGATACTGTGTAGGGAAATTTTATATTTTTCATCATCATCATCTCCTTCTTCTTCTTCTTTGACCTTTCTAGCTGAGGTCAGCACAGCAAGTTTCCTTTTCCATACGATACTGTGAACTGTCATCTTCACATTCACTCCCTTTTCTTTCATATCATCATCTACACAATTCATCCACGTCTTCCTAGGTCGACTTTCGCTCTACTTCCTCTACCTCGTACAATTATTCTTATGCATACGTCTCTTAGTCACACACATTTCCTCTATATGCATCACATGCCCAACTTCCTCTAGTATTTTTATTTCTTACCTTGTCCATTCTCGTTACTCCACACATCCAACTCAAAATCTCTGGCCCATGCAATTCTCTTTCATGCACCACTTTTGTTGCCCAACATTCAGATCCATAAAGTACGAAAGGTGTAATGATTGTTTTGTTAGATAAAACTATAAGTATGATCATTAATTAATACTAATTACTATCAGTTATGTTCGAAAATATAAGTACTAAATAGATTTTTGTATCTAAAGAGTACCAAATAAGTAGTTCTCCGAACGAGTAGACTTTGCGAGCAAAATTTCGTGGAACATCGTTTGTAATTACTGAATCTTTATTTATTTACACGAAACTTTATTATTACTATTTCATATTTCAACAATCAAATATTTTTACAAACAAATATTTTATAAGAAAATTCAAACGACGTAATCCATAGATAGTTTGGGACATTAAATAAACGATGATATTAAGAGTTCAATCCGTACTGTATTTTTTGTACTTGTAGATGAAGCAATAGTACCTTCGGATAATACCACAGATTAAACTCAAGTTGCTTCAGATAATGCCTACCCTGAGGTAGGTACGCATTAAATGTAACAAGTTTGCTCTCCATACTTACCGTTCATACAACGGATAATGCTTATTTCTAGCAATTAATCATAGAAATTAATAAGTATAATAAAATATGATGGTTCAGAGAAATTCGCTTAAGAACTATTTTAACATTTATATGAAGATACGAGAAGCAATTTACAAGTAAAACTGACATTCAGTCACATTTTATCAAACCTAAAAATAGTGTAAATTGTTATAACGTTGAAAATCATATAATAAAGCCTAATAGAAATTTAGTATCCGTATTCAGTCTGATAAGCATAATATACACATAAACAAGTGAGGCCCACGTTGAGGGGTCTTCGGAAAAAAAATGTCATGTAATAAATATATGGAGTAAATAAATGTTTTCTAGGTAAGTGTGCCACATCGAAGGCTACAAATAGTGATGCTTTTAATCAGTCAAGCCGGGGTCAAACGCAAACATAACAACTTTAAAAAGTATATACTATTCAGACGATTATAATACTATTTAGACGAGTTTTGCTCCTATCTAATATATGATAATTTGTTTGCAATCTAACATTACAAATGTCCGAAACATTTGCAAATAACACTCTCAACTAAATTAAAATAGATTCAGCAGGTTGCTCACGAAAGTAATCATAATAAATCACGTAACGAAAGGTTTTAATGCATTAAAGGCTATTAGCTTAATAAAAAGAGCTTCAGATAAATTAGTAGGAAGATTGGTCTTCAAAATGAATTTGCACGAATTTAATTCAATGCGCATGCACGATATTCATTAATTGAAATGAAAATAGTTTTATTATAAACATATGTTTTGAAACATATTTTTACTGCTTCTACAAAACCCGTAATACAACGTTTTGTAGGGTGTAGTGTATCTTATAGATTTGAAATTTATCATAATGCATGTATTTTACTAGTCATGCCATTTGATACCCATATTGAAACAAATGCATAAATGTGTTATCCGCCATTTTGTAGCAGTTGTTTTTTGAAATTGGTTTCCAGCAAACGTAGCCAAGTACACACATTACGCCATACTCCGGTGAAACAAAAAAATAACATACCTAATCGGATTATTTGTTCAGGAGCTACTATTCTACTGATATACACTCACACACACGTACACACGCCCTGTTCATTTTACGTTGGGGGCTGAAAAATCTTAAGTGTGTGGAATAAAACAAAATACAATCAGAAAAACCACCCAACAAAATCGCAAATAACCAATAAATTAACTTCATTTAACGAACAAGAATCAAACTTGCAACAATGCATTATTTGCCAGAAAATCATCTTTTTATTTATAAGGATACTAATTCATCAGAATTTCACATTGATATTCTTATACTTCAGCATTCATTAAGTTTCTGTAAAATCCAGCATTATCCATAAATCAAAATGGTTCCCAATGACTGCTTTAATATACCACACAGAGAGCGCTAAGATAAAAATTTCGCACCATAAAACTTTATCAACAGAATAAAATTTATAACACTTTAATTAACAGTAAAAGCGCGTTTACAATTATGGCAAATGAGTCATTGCCGCTTGATATTCCGCATTGCATCGTTTAAATCTGCATTTTTATCATTAACTTATTTATTTGTTATTTTATTTATCACGAATAAAATTATTTCTTCACCTAAGATCATGGTAACCACTAATCAGCTAATGACAATTACGAAGAAGAAAAATAAGTAGAAAATGTACATAAGATTAATCTAAATGAGTAGCATACAACCGGGTGGCACTCTTTATCGTTCGTCAATGTTACAATCTATGTTTTGTACTAGGGAAATATTTAATGACGAAAAATTAATATAAAAATTTGCATATCATTCATTTATTAAACGAGCTAGTTCAACTAAACTTCGCGTGAGATGGTTAAGCACGTTGACTTATTATTATCATTCTCGTCTAATTCTAAATTTATTTTTGACATTTAACAGACGAAAATGGTGTATGTCAGCGTAATGGATGATGCATTTCAATATTTTATTTTTACCTGGATGAGATAGCTTTAATTAATAAATCTGCAATTGTGGCACACAAATTTTAAGTAAGACTTATTTTTTTTATATTCTGTTATTTTTTTTTCTTGGATAAAATAATCTCAATCTTATCCCATTTTCACTTCATAAAAGATTCAATTACTTACTGTATAATAATCATCAAATCTCTGCAACCTATCACAGAGTGCCAACACAAGGAAGCGTCTCAATAAACGATAAGCACTAGTAAAGTTATCCCATGGAATTATCACATAAATCTGCAGCAATGATTAATGTTAGCCAGCCGGTGAGAGTCCAGTAGTTGTTATAACGGGGTTGGGTAATTAAATTGAGGCTTCCGTATGCGAGGTCTTAGAACACCAGAGAGTTACGAGCGTTGGGAAGGTTATGAGAATAACCGTAGTAAATGGCTAGTTAGGAATTACTATAGACCCAGTAATACATTTATTAATAACGAGTATAGCTCGGAAGAAAACGTCTGCATTAATTTCAATCTGACAGTCCCTGGTTCAAACCTGGCCCATATCAATGTAGTTTTTCAAGATATTGTTGATGCATTTGCGGTAAATGAAAAACATTGTGAGGAACCGGACTTGTTTGAAGACCGCGATATCCAAACACGTGTCATTCGCCTAACCGCACTTGGCCAGGATGGTGGATATCTAACCTCTCTGTCTGTCTATCTGCTATCCTAGTAAGAGATGGTCCCAATTCCCAGCAAAAGACCACGTATTGTGGGCTGTATATGCTGTAGCAAATATTGTAAATATTGTGCGTAATTAACCGTTTGCTTTCAATTTACTGGCCCCTGTTTTGATCCCGGCCCTTCACGAATGAGTTGTTTTTGAAGTATTATTTTCAAGGTGCATTTGCACTCGCTTTCCAATAAAGGAAAATATTGTGAGGAAACTGACAAGTTCGAAGACCACTAAATCCAAATGTATCTTTCAGTGATGGAATCTTTTTCCGTTTGAAGCGATAACAGCTCGGTCGTAAGTTCGATCTTTGCCAATGAGCTCGAACTTTTGGTGAAGGAAAATATCGTGAGGAAACTGTAGCATGTTTGTAGAGCATTTTTAGTGCTAGCGGCTAGCAACTACCCTTGAGTAAAAAAATCTTTTCGAGACTAGGCTCCATTCATAGGCCAGAGAATCGCTAACTTAGGACACATTCACACATGGCTGGTTAGCCCCATACTGAACCATTTCTAGCTCGTATTATGGTTGCTAACACAGCTGATATACTACATATACATACATACATATTATATATAAATACATATTTAACATCCAGACCCACAGCCAAACAATTTAGTTAAACACAAAGATGTTGACCGGGCCGGGAATCGAACCCGGAACCTTCTGATTAGCAGACCGACATGGTAACCTTTACGCCAACGAGGTCGTCAACTTGTGTGTATAATAAGGATTTGGGCTCATCACGACTGACGTACGAACGTGGTCAAAAAACTCGAAGGAGCGATCCACAGTAATAACAGAAACATTGAATTATCAAAAACAACTTGCAACAGACGGCTTAAAAAACCTAATGCTATAACTTTTGCAGCTAAAATTTTAAGAGCCGCAGTACTTCCTGCCAGATCAATATAATTCAATGACCTTAAATTGTCGAGGTAATTCCATCGGACATTGTTGGCATTATTTACTTAATGATATGAAAGGCGGTCAAGTAATTTGCGTTAACATTGTATGGTACATTTTTATGAAACGGGAGGGAACAGGGGCTCATGGCATTGTTATTAATAACCTATGTTACGAACTTACAATACTACTTAAGTAATACTGTAAGTATGTATTTGACGACCTCGTTGGCGTAATGGTTACCATGCCGGACTGCCGAACAGAAGTTTCCGGGTTCGATTCCCGGCACGGCCAACATCTTTGTGCTGAAATAAATTTGTTGGCTATCGGTCTGGGTGTTATATGTAAATGTATCTATATAAAATATGTATGTGTGTATGTATATGTAGTATATCAGTTGTGTTAGCAATCGTGTGTGAAACGTATCCTAATATTTGTATTTATTTATTTATATTTATATTTATGTATACCTACGAGTACATTCGCGTCATAACGAGTGATTCTGAAAATTATTTTTTAGCCTTTTAAATTTGTTATTATTTAGCATGATAGTAGAGACAGATATTCCGAAATTTACCAACGGTCGATAGAGATAGTCTTAGAGTGGATGACCAAGCATAAGACTATCATTTAAAGAGTGGCATTTTCATAATGGGTCCCGACTGTTAGTCTTGGTAAAAATATATAGCGACTTTCGAGACCAGGGCTTGCCGTTTAGTCCATACGCAATTATCACTTTTATTATACTGGCTAAAATAAAATAAAAATATATTTTTTTATTTTGCATATTCGTGTTCTGTGTATTTTTTTATTGCTAGTTAGCTAGTTGTTTGTTTCTTAAAGAAAATAATGAGGTCAATCGATTTTTTGATCGTTGATAACTACTTGTAATATTTGAAAACTTATCAAGCACAATTCCTTAGCTAATAACATTTTCCCTTAGATATATAAAATCACGTCTTCCGACATAGTTCTCTAGTACAAGAATCTGACCTCTGACTTAGAAATAAATATGATGAGAACGTGAGTCTGTGTAATATTAACATTCCAAGCAGTTACTTGATGATATCATGCTAAGAATTATGAATAACGAAGTAAATTAAGCAAGTTTTTTCATAACGAATTTACTTATTATCTCAAATTAGAATTTTTCACTCTACATACAATCTTAATGTAATAGAATGAGTAGGCAAATATTATGTTTTGCTGAGTTTGCTTATTGCTGCAGTCAATGTTGAATTATTGCAGTCATGATATCATATTAGTTATTGATTCGTGTAACTATTAGTCTAATGTAATATGACTGAAATAATATTTACTATATTTTAACATGCGTTAATTTATCTAATGTATCAAAAGAAAATTTATCCCATCAAATTGTAAAGCTCTAAACGTCCTACATTCGCACCACGAAACTTCACAAAGGGTATTTTAGATGAAGTAGATTTCATAACAATAGCATTTGCAAATGTTTATACGTGTATCGTTTAACAAGTTAGACGCATAGGAGCAACCAGCCTCTACCACGGTGGTCCGCTTGCCAAGCACGTTTCTTGTATTTCACGACGTTAATTTTAAAATTAGCATCAGTAAACAAATTGCCGCAAACAGTTTGCTTTCCCCTTCCGACAAAAGACACGCTAATAACCACAATACAACGTGAATTAACGAAAATAAAACCGCCATTGCAAACAATAAAATTAACTTTAAATATCTTTGTTTCGTACTCATTAGTCGACTCATTTTTTGTCTTCGTTATGCAGATTTTTGTTAACAGACCACACAAAGGTAAAGGTGAAATTGGTAGCTCGTGTCGTTTTGTTTTGCATAATTATTTTCTGCGTTACGACAGCAAAATGTTTTGTCAATATTGTCTTCTCCGCATCATTGAGTTAAATGACAGAGTCTCCTGAAATACCGAATGCAAATGAAGTTTTGTCTCGAAGCGTTTTCTCGATGCTCTTGCTTTGTTTCTTCATCAATATCCTTTAAATATTGTATGACGGTATAAAGTTTCAAGCTTTATGACGCTGGAACGCCAAGATTTTTAATGATGTAGACAATAAATTTAGCTGTAAAGGCAGCGAGTAAATCTTTAGCGCGACTGCAAATATGAGCGCATAGTGCTTATAATAGAATACAGTTTGCAAGAGGTTTTTTGACTAAATTACTTTAAAACAGAATTTTTATAAACGTTCATAAATTTATTAACTAAGCTAATAGAAAGCGTGTAAAAAGGGAAAATAATGGCGTTCACAACAATTTGCATATCGATACTTTATCTACTCGTAATAACAAACATACATATCTTAATGCCGCAAATCTTGAATATTTACAGGATTTTGAAGTCTTGGCGATATTCCGTTTAGCCATTGTGATGTAACATTTCAGACGCACAGACACACAATTGGTTTTGTTTATTTAGTTTTTTTTTATATAAAAATAACAGAAACAAAAATTATAACAACAGGCTAACAAATAAAGTTTGTGACAAACAATGTCGAGACACGAATATAGTTATGCTTCGTTAGTTGTCCAGGGCTTGTATCGCAAGTACGTGAGCTTAGATATGCGATGTTACGCTAATTACTCAGCGCAAAATTACAATTTGCTCTATACGATTACTAATGGTCACAGAATTTCCAGCCATTTGAATTTTACTATGTCAGAAATCCTTGAATAGTTTGCAAACTATCGATACAAATATCAACACAAATACCAAAAGAAACAGAAAACTAAACAAGTATTCCTAAACTTATAGCTGCATACCACTGGTATCCAGTACATACAACACATTTATTTATGACATAACAGTTATGATATAACTTGCGTAAATAAAAAACAATTGAAAGCTCATGTCCACTCTCTTGCTGCGCTTAGCAAATGAGGGCGAGTATGAGGAAACAAACTTTTTTGTGTTTCTCTGTTGAATCATGTCATAAGAAGTTTTTGCCACGGTACAACTAAGTATATTACAATAGTAAGTTCGAAATATGTACTAACTTTTTGTTGCCTGAATAAACGATTATTATATATTATTATTATTAAACCAGCAGTGCACGTAACTACACGACTTAGCGACACTCTGGCCTGAGGTATAGTCAGCAAATGACCGAGAAGAACTAAATGACGTGCAATGAGGTCTCTGAGGTGTTTCCCGGAAGAGCCCAGAGTCCTCCGTTAAGCACCGAGGGAGGTCAGTGGGAGAGTTTCAGTGGGTACAGATCCCACAAAAACTGACTGCGTCCCATTGTAGCCAGGTATCTTTTTGAAGATATCCCCTACGTCAACAAATAAATTTTTATTAAAAGGAAAATTTTAGATTGCAAATTATTGATGTAAAGAAATACAACAATTCATTTAAAAATCTTTTAAGTGCCAAAAAAATTCACTATGTAGTTTATTTTTTTTTCAAATTTATACATTTCAATGTTAGGTATTCAAAACGAAACAATCAAATTACATTAAAACATTCAATGTTACTTTACTTTATTCTTTCAACAGTAGGGCGAGTTCATTAGTTATTCTGAGAAAAAGTTCGCATAATCGATTGAAGTCATCGCCCGTCAACAACTGTCATTTTCCCAGCTCATTCTCCGCCTGGTTACTGCTATGTCATTATTTTCTATGTCTCTCTAACCTTACAATTTACCATACGTAATTGAATTAAGGGTTATTAAGTATCATACAATGAGTACAGTCTATGATCCACGTTCGTTTTTTGTTTCGAAGAGACCTGTTAGGTATGGAACATCGGGTCCCTATCACCTAGGTTGTTAGTTCTTTTTAGTGTAGCGCTAAGTCATCATGTACGTACACCTAAGTTTACCACAAATAAATTTATCTTTATCTTTTTACAAACGCGCGATGCGGCATCGCTCGGATCGCGGACGCTTCTCAGTCCGTCTGACATCAGATTGTATCACATGAATCATGATAGTTAGGCAAATTAAATTAAGTAAGTATTTTTGACGCCGTTGTATCAACAAATACTAATAACAAAAGAGATCCCATACAATTAACGTTACCGTTCCTATGACGATGACGTACGTACGCGTCATGTCCGATGATGACGACCCGCGACTATTTTCTGGCGTGTGCTCGTGAGTGGCTGTCAAAACTAAACTTCGTCTTGAACACCCGGTTTTGAATTGCGCAGTAAAGCTTACCGAAACTGGTATGAGTGTAAAGCCTAGGTAGGTTTCGGAAGGTTTTCACAAGCTTGTAGCATAAATGCCTATAGTATAACTCAAATAGTTGAAAATGTTCAAAATATGCAATTTATTTTTTAACTATGAGCGCCAAGCTGTCTTCTTTATGTGCATCTTCTTTCCGCTTCTTCGTGGACAGTTCATATAGGTACGTAATCTTTCGTGTGTGAATCCGACTTGCTCTTGTCGGTTGTTTATCAGATAAGCTCGTGATTTGCCGCAACTTACATGAAGTTATTTTTTATTGTATACCTCTTAAATATATTTAATGCACGCCACCTTTAACTTGCTAGATTTATTACTCGAATTAATTTTTAAACAATTGAGAATCTTCATTGGATTTTAATTATAGTTCGACGCCTTGTCAAAGTTTTTTATTTATGGTCAAACGCAAGCCTATCATACAAAAAAGCGTGTATCACAAACTTTGATAACACCTGTATCAAAACAAGGTTCGATATTAAAACAACCAGGCACCTCAACATGGTAATACGGTTTTTCTTCTCTGTTTATATCAAATCAGTCCATTAAACCTTCACGTTTGGGTGTTAATTAGACATTATCTCGACTTATCTATATCTACGCCTTCTTTGGGACTCGTGATTTCTTATTTGGTAAATATTTTCCTTGATGACTGCTCTGGGAGAAAGATAAGCGCGTTCACATCAGAGGCCGCTTCTTTAGATTTATAAAATATGTTGGTCATAGAATGGACATAGCATTTAAGGAATGTGTATTCCTGTCTCAAGACGAGTATGAGATAAGTTGATTGTAAGAGTTTATTGTATTTAGTGAGGTATGTATATGGGGGTAATTTTTGTTGTGTATTTATAAGGCTTTTAAAAACCTTTTCAAAATTGCTTACATATCTAGATATTTGATCATTCGAGTTGATAATTAATTAAAGATACATACTTCGTTTCATAACCTAACATACTTCTTTGCACAATTATAAGTCTTCTTCTTCTTCTTTGGTGTAAGTGGACAAGCTCTGGTGTCGAGAGTACGCCAACAGACCTTTGTGAAAATAATATTATATTCTGCTCTTACTACACCAATATCGCATAGTTCCTTTCTATCAAGACGAATCCCTTGGTTCAAAAACTCAACAGCTCCAAAAAAGGTATTTACAACTATGAATAACGGACGTCAAGTGTAAAGAGATTATAGAGTCGAAACCACAGACTCGTGAACAAATAGCTAGCCATTGAAATAATGGGATTTAGTAGCCATTCCCACTTTCTGTACTATTCAAATGAAGTTAAAAGATGGTATCGCGGCGGATTAGGCTTATTTGGAGTTCATAAAATAGTAGTGGAGTAGGTTGGGTCTACGCTCTGTGAATACACAATACGGGGCAATAAATGGATGGTTTAAAAATTAATAGAGGCGATGTATTTTTTTCGACACGATTGTTTGGATTATTTTATTGACCTGACAACCTCGTTGGCGTAAAGGTTACAATGCCGGACTGCTAATCAGAAGGTTCCGGGTTCGATTCCCGGCCCGGTCAACATCTTTGTGCTTAACTAAATTTGTTGGCCGTAGGTCTGGGTGTATTTATATATAATATGTATGTATGTATGTAGGTATATGTAGTATATCATTTGCGTTAGCAACCATAATACGAACAAAAAATGGTTCAGTATGGGGCTAACCAGCCGTGTGTGAAATGTTACAAATAAAAAAAAATTAAGTCTTGATTTCCTATTGTATTTTGCCATGTTTTAATATGATTTAGCCTAGTTTTATTGGTAACCAAGATAAATGCCGAACATGAAGAGAAACGTATTTTTAACAGTGGACAAAAACTGGCAGATATTCATAATAAGTAATCTTTTACACTGAACAGACATTTTGGACCCGCCCTTAACCTGGTCAGATGTCACGCTAGTCAGCGGCGCTCTGGCCGAAAGTGAAACCTTTTTCTGGAATAACTGGCTCTCAAGGAGCTTGCTGAAAGATACTGTGCTGGACAAATTGTAACAATTACGTATAAGGCGGGTATGGCTTTGAAAGAAGTAATTATATGCTTACTTGCTACCAAGGCAGGTTCTACTAAAACAAAATTTTATTCCCAAGCAAATAGCTTTTCGACCCAGAATAGAGTAACGTGTGTAGTACACGAAAATTTATTTTACATTGGCTGGTATGAGCCAAAACACAACTTGAAAACTTCTTGCGGCAAACCTTAACCCTTGTCGTTTTTTACGCGGAAAGTTAGGGTAAAACAGTTTTAAGATTTGCTTTACGATGCATTTGAGAATCTAAGTGAAAAGTAAGCTGGAGTATAATTTCATATAAACGTAGTTGAAAACATACTAATGCTTTGTAATCAAACATACCCTGATAAGATTTTTTATTATTAATCGTAGGTTATTTTTTTTCTATTTACATGATAATGTTCTTGATAGATAAAGATATAACAGTATTTATATTATCATATCTAGAACCTTACGAGATTTTCACATTTTAAGTAAGCCTTTTAAGTAACTATAGATTTGAGAAAAAAATATTTGTATGTTAAAACAGATCGCATTTAACACGAAAATATCATGTGACCAAAATGCCTTGTAAAATACACTAAAAATAAAAACTCAATGCCGTACTTTTCCACGAAGCAGATGGCGCTACGCACGGACGGTTGTTCTGTTTGCCACAGAGCACAGGATTGCATTACCCCATCCTTCCTTATTTACAAGAGCTGTTTTCACGTGGAAAACAGTGCCTGAAATCTAATACCGCCGCATATAGTTGAGTTTTAGAGTACACTCCAGCGATACATGTTAATATATTTTATAAAACAATTGATAACTCTTTGTAAATAATTTTGACATTATACACAACCTTGACATATTATTATTATTGTCATTTTTTGATATTGTATACTTATAACCTTTTGACATTTCTTTTAAATATTATTGCCTAGCTGTAAATTATAGTGGGAAATTAACTTATAATATACTAACTAATTGACATTTTGCACACCGCATACGCGGTAGCCTACAAGGGACATTTTTATATTATTTTCCATGTTTTTATATTACCTGTGGCTACGCAAATAAAATTATTTCATTTCATATATCGCTAGTTATAAATGTATACCACATACGACTTTTTATAGCAAGAACACTTTCAATATAGCTGATGAAACATATTTCTTATGTATTTTTTAAATTAATTTGAACCCATGCTCACATTTATTGACATTTGACTTCTTTTGTTTATGGAGCTGCAGCGATGTCCTGATCCAGGTTCTTAAATTGAGTAGTGCATGGCATTTGACGGCAGCAAATCAAAAAGAATTCGGAATCGAATCCAACTCGTCTAGGTCACTGTTCTGTATTACATACGTCTAATTTTACCAGTCTGGGACATAGCATGTACATGTACATGTATGTATTATAGTTTTTGGTCGTGCGTTAGAGAATTAGTTAAATATCGCTAGTTCTTTGTGCGGTTTGCAAAGAATTGAATGGTTTGTTTTGTCTACGAATGTTTCTGCAACAGTGAGTACAATTTTATAACACCGTAATTATTTTATAAGCGTTTAATTTTTTTTTATTACATAATCATTAATTGCATTCCTCTTAACGAACATGAATATTAATTTAAACGTAAATTAAGCGTTCGTGCTATGCAAATTTAACTATTAACAATTTTGCAAACATTTTTTACTTACGTCACGTGACAGTATTAACATTACGGCTATATTGAAAACAATTTTGGTACTATAATACCGAGAACCAACTACAAAGGTAATATGCACCCAATAACAAGGGCGGTTATTGCATGCAGGTTGGCTGTTACACAGACAAAGAGCTTTCCGCCGATAGATTGGGAAATCACGGCTTGATTGGAATACTCACGTCATAACTCTGCCAAAGAGTAGATAGTTGATGACGTAGAAGTACAAATAAAAAATGATTTTCTTTTGTTTCACTTTCTTTTTACCAAAACGCATAGTAATGACTGCATTCAATATGCCACTAAGCATTTCGATACATTTTGAAAAGAGCAAAGCGAGGTAAAACCACAGAGAATGTTGACTGTGAAGCTACTGTAGTCTCTTCTTCATTATTTACTTAGGCAAATAGCCGCAACTTACGGCGGATATTCTGAAAAACCAACTTGTATTTTTTACCGTATCTTTCTTGTGTGGTAATTAATTTACAAACAAATTAGAAAAAATAAAACAAATAGTTCTTATGTTTGTTTGATATTCAATCACCTATGGTTGGTAATATTATTTGATGATTCGTTATTTTTACCTAGTTTTAATTTTCCTATTTTAATCAGCTATTTTATCAATATTCAGCTATCAATCTTTGACGTAATGTGTCTATCTAGGTGCAGCACGAGTAGTTAAAGTTGTAAATAAATAACAAAAATATTTTAAGTATGCCTTTACCCCTTTTTATGTTACACTTATTCGTGAATTGTTTGTATCCATTTTTCACTTGTGAAATATATACTATTAACAGAACTAGTAGCTTATATACGAGGGTGAATCAAAAAATTCTTGGAATCAATATTAAAAAATGCAAAGAATTAAATAATAATATTTTATTTTTCTACATAATCTCCCTGCAATGCAATGCATTTAGAATAACGCGTTTCTAACTTCCTTATTCCTTGTGAAAAAAAATATTTTCTTGACTCTCGAAAAAGTCCTCTACGGCAGCTATAACCGCGTCATTATCGTGAAATTTTGTTCCACGAATTTCCTCTTTTAATTTTGGAAATAAGTGAAAATCACTTGGGGCTAAATCCGGAGAATATGGTGGGTGGTCAAGGAGATTGAAGCCAGCTCAGCGGATTGCGTTGAGCGCAACTTCCGATCGATGAGCAGGAGCGTTATCTTGAAGGAACAACACGCCCAATGACAGTTTTCCACGACGTTTTTCTTTAATCGCTTCACGCACTTTCGAGATTAAATTTGCATAATAGGGTCCAGTAATCGTCTGGCCTTTTGGCATGTAATCAATAAAAAGGATTCCTTCACTATCCCAGAACACAGAGGCCATAACTTTGCCAGCGGTAGGAGCAACTCGAAATTTCTTAATGGATGGAGAGGATGGTCGTTTCCAAGACATGCTTTGTCTTTTAGTTTCAGGATTAAAATGGATTGGACCCACGTTTCATCCATGGTGACAAGACGACGGCAAAAATTATCCGAATCACGCTGGAACATTTCGAGATTACGCTTGGAAATTTCCAAATCTCGCTTTTTGTTTTCGTCGGTTAACATTCGTGGCACCCATCTTGCAGACACTTTTTTGAACCCCAGTGAATCAATTAAAATTGGTTGAACGCTACCAAAAGATATCTTTAGGATCTCAGCTATATGTTTTATAGTCATTTTTCTGTCTTCCAAAACCACCTTTTTGACATTTTCTTCTGTAACGGAGGTTGAAGGCCGCCCAGAACGCGGGTCATCTATACAGCTTGATCTACCTCTTTTAAATTCAGCCACCCAGTACGCAACCGTAGAATAGGGTACATCATCACCCCCTAAAGTCTGCTGAATGTCCAAAAAAAAATCCTTCGTAGACATTTTTTTCAAACTGAGATATTTTATCACCGCATGTAACTCACTTTTATCCATAATTTTAACTTTTTAGCAACTCGTTGCACAAAAAAAAATTATTACATGCGAACGAACTGACAAAAACAAGTGACAGTCTGCATAAATATAGTGTGATATACACTCTTTAATTTGAATATCGAACTTGATCCAAAAAATTTTGATATACATGCACTTCTAAGAACTTTTTGATTCACCCTCGTATTTTTGAAAAAAATTTGCTCTCGAAGAAAATTCTAAGTACTTAGTGTTAGTATCAATCAAAAACAATTTTTAGTAATTTTTTAACTAGTAAATACATATGTGTCTCATTTAATCCCAATATGTTGCCTTTTTATGATGTTAATAACATTAAGTTAAGCCAGTATCGACTGAAAGCATCCAATCAGCTCTCATTTGTTAAGACCGTTGGTGAATTAACGCCATGTGTTGAAAAAATGTCCTATAGTAAATAATTATTGCACGACATATTTTTGTAATATCTACACATACTCGTACCTACTCGTAAATACTATTTATGTGAATCTAAGTAATTTCTGGTACTCGGTGTAAATAGAATGCAGATAATCCCACAATATTTAAAAGTCTGTAATTAAGTCTGTAAAATAACAGAATAAAACTCTGTAATTAAGATTACTGAATATTACGTTCGTACTTAGATAACTCTTCAATCAACAAAATATTTTACTAAATTTTTAATTTATTTGTGAACTGCAAATAACGATGCCATGAGTTTTTACGACCATATGTTTAGTCATAGGCATTTGCGTCAATTCCATTCTTTATTAATTGAACAGTTAAAAAAAAAAACTAGCTGAGCCAAAAGCGTTGTTTTGCCTTTAAAAAATTATAGTATCTAGCCGATTCTCAGACCCACTGAGTACCCATATAAAATGTGGTAAAAATCAGTCAAACCGTTTCGGAGGAGTACGGTAATAGAGCAAGAGCCAATAAGTTACTGACCTTCGTTATTTAATTAAGGCTGATATTTTTTCTACGTGTGTCCCTGTACTAGCGACACACATAGAAAAATTTTCAGCCTTTATTAAATAACGAAGGTCAGAAACTTATTGGCTCTTGGGCTATAACTAACATTGTGACATGGTCATTCTATATATTAAAGATTAAAAGTATATTTTGCTGACTTGATCAGCAGGTCTTAAGTGTTATTTATACAACAGATTAAGTGACAAATTAATGAGTCACGCTGAAGTTCCAAAATTTAAAATTTAAAAAGATTAAGGAAACCTCATTCGCCGTTCACTTGACACTTGCGACGGGTCGCGGACGCACGCGCGTCGATTTATTGAAACAATTAGTCAGAGAAGCGTGCGACGACGACGTGCGACAAATCGGTGCCGGCTGCTGTGGAGTAGGCGTGCACTTTACATGCATAACGAGACAAATTGCTTTTAATTTTGTGCTTGCGACTCATTGGTTTGCAATCAGTCGCAGGTGCTTACAGTACGGATAAAAATATGTCGTATGATTCAATTATTCGTACGAGGTCCAAGCAGCAATTTTGAGAGTACGACTGTAAAGAACAAATAACGAAATTAAAAGTGAAGTTTGGCAGTGAAAGATTGGGTGCTAAAATTTTTAATCGACCACGTAATATATTTTGTCATCAAATGCTTTGTATTTTTAGTGTGTTCGTGACTGAGAATGCTTTCTTAGAATTTGGGAGGTAGGATTCAGCCTAGTTTAAAAATATGTTTTACCAAGATACAATTGTTTATATTTTTGAAATGAATTAAATATAAAACGAACGCATTAATAAAATCTTAAATCGTATGTTTTGTCGTTATAAAAGAAACGCATTAATGAAATCCTACTTATAATAGCACGAAAAGATCGCTAATATTGTTGCAAAAGAAAAGCTAATATCCCTATATAGTTAACCTGATATAATGTAGTTTCGCAAGGGTGAGAGTTTTTTTCAAATACTTTTTTTGTGGATTCAGTGCCTATTTGCGTCAAACAAACAAACAATTATTGAACTATTCCCCTTTAATTATCAGTATAGAGATATAGAAAAGCGAAGGTTAGTGTTTTAGTGTATAAGTGCGTATATTTAATTTTGTTCATTGAAACAACAGCGCCAAAATTGGTATTTTAAATTGGTATGGAGATGGTTTAAGTCCTGGATTAATATCGGCTTCTGTTTAATCCAGATTAATGCGGGTAACACCGCGGGCCATAGCATGTAAAGGTTTTAACACCGGAAACATTTTCAATTCCATTAAACATATAGAATTTCTATGATTAAAAGTCAGCATTAATGAATAGCCACATTAGTCTCAAGCACGCCAGATAGCGTTGCGTTTCGTATAATCAAAGAACTAATTTGCATGATAACGGAGTCTAGTTATATGCCAATAATTGGATAGTAATTGCTGTCAATTTGTTACTGCAATTCAATAATTACGCGATAGAATGTTCGTGATAACACATTAATTGTCTGTGTTATGTGGTGATTGATTAATGATGAAGTATTTAGTTTTACGGTTAGGGTTTATATTATTGAAAATATAAGGGTTGTCTAATAAGACAAAATATTTGTCGTGTACGTATTTTAAATCATAAATATATATTTTTATATATTAGGACTCATTTCACATACGGCTGGTTAACCCCATACTGAACCATTTCTAGCTTGTGTTATGGTGGCTAAGACAACTGATATACTACATACATATATTTTATACAGATACATATTTACCCAGACCCACAGCCAACAAATTTAGTTAAGCACAAAGATGTTGGCTGAGCCGGGAATCAAACCCAGAACCTTCTGATTAGCAGTCCGGCATGGTAACCATTTCACCAACGAGGTCACATAAAAAAGATTGAAATAATTCGTTAATAATACATAAAAGGTCTTCCCGAAAAAATTGTGATAGCATTACCATAGTTACTAACTTTACGTTAAATTGTGTATCAAATAAATATATTCCCCTTTCATTTTGACAATTATACTCGTCTATACCAATATTATGAAGACGAAAAGTTTGATATTTTTGTTCGACGCAAATGTGCTCTAAAACTACTGGAACGATTTGAAAAATTCTTTCACAGTTGGGAAGCTACACTATCCTTGAGTAACATAGGCTATATTTTGTTTCTCTTTGCAACTTAGATTATTTTATAGCCCGTGCGAAGCCGGGACAATCTGCTAGTAATGAATATGTTAGTGTGTTTCTTGCTCTTTCATGATCAAAAGGACCAAGCATTTTTACTATTGAATTATGATAAAGTGGGAGTCAACTGTCACACTCTTATGGATTTAAAAATATGTATCTGAGAAAGTACTAAGTTAAAAACATCGATTTCCTCCTATACAAGATTAACGCAGGAAACCCCGCGTATTCTGCTTTCTTTCTTTTTTCTTCTAAAATAATGATGCTGCTTTTAATTATTATTTCTTTAAAAGTTAAACAAGTTACTATTTTTTATCTCTGAGGCGAGCTTACAACTTCATCTTGGTAAAATAAAGATAAAACATTTAATTTTATTTTAGAGCGTTTTGTTTCAACACCTGACTGACACTTCATGATAGGATGTTTGTGTGAACATGTAAATTGAAATATCAACTTTTATTTTCCTTGTTTTATTTATTGCAAACAACATCTCAAACCAGATTTTTGTTCAACTCAGAGAGTTTATGTACTCAACTACTTTTTAATACAATGCAATAAGAGCTTATTGCACGGCAAATACATAAACAATATAATATTAAAAGAAAAAAAAGTGGCAGTACAGCCCTTACCGCCTAAGGCGATTTCTGTCAGAAAACTTTTTTAATATGATTTTTTACGGATTAAAATTTGAATTCTTTAAAAAGGAATACAAACTCATTGATTACCAAAATCAAATATAAGAAATAGGCAATAAATAAATGCGCAGATAAAATACCGTACAAAATACAAATTTATGCGGTTGGCGTCGTAAAAGTCACATCAAATATCGAATAATGAACTAGAACGCGTAACAGAACAGGCCTCTGAAAAAGATAAAAATATATTAATTTTAAATGCTAACTATCAAGTTTAAATGCGAAATTAATTGAGTTAACCATTTTTATGGGCAGGCTTAGATTGACAAATGGAATCCTGTTCGTAGACCGCTTTAATGGTTTATCTTTATAGAATCTTGTGTTGCAATTTTATTACTCAGTTTATATTCAATTGCATCGTTAAAGGTTTAATTTATTGATTTTATATGACTAATAAATAAAAAATATTGTTAACAATTTATCGATTTTTTTTTAATATCTTGTCACAAAATTAAGTATGTACTTACATATATATGAAATTCGAAAACCTGATTCAGAAAACAAAATTAAATGTGATCCACAATACCTTCTTCGACAATGTAGGTGCTCTAAATCTCACATACATACGAGTAGATAAAATTACATATATTTCTATAAAACAATAACAACGACAACAGAGGCGAGTTGAATGAAAACCTCGATAAGTCTAAAGAAGATAAATCACCAGCTCTCGATTTATATCAATTCGACGAACGTACTCTTACCCTTTACCGTCTGATCTAATGCTGTCAAACGGGTGCCCTGCTGTCCCCAAACAACGATATACAAATAGCTAGACACCACACGTCTAGGACTAACTCATAAATTTTAATATTTATTTTAAATATAATTCAATGAAAAATACACGCACATACACACAAAAAACCTTACAAATATTGTAGATTAAATCTAAGTCAGTGTCCGCGGGTAAGGTGCCTAATATTTATTTTTAATATTATCAAATATGTTTTGTCTTATTTTATCGATTTAATTATAGTTGATGTGATATATCCAAGGAAGATGTTTACGCCCACAAATAAAAAATTTGTCTGACCAATTTTGATAAGAGACTCAATTAAATTAATAGTTAAGTTTGAAAAATTATATTATTTTTACTTAATACTTCATTTTTATCTGATTTAACGTAGCATATTTAAAAAAAAAAATTGAGAATTGTAATTTTGTACTGAATTAAATTGAAGAAATTCTTGATTAATTGTTTTACCAATTTAATTTTCTCATATATTTAGTCAAAATACATGTTTAATTATATTTAAAAAAATTATCATTAGATTTCTGTTAAAATTTGCGATTAGGTTGAGTTTTGCGCTTTTTTCCACCATCCATTTGCCACCTTTTTTGCTTCACCATTATGGTGACACGTCGATGGGTTGTTTAAGAAGTGGTAAAAAATAAGTCTAATATACTGAGAAAAAGACTTTGGCAAAAAACCTGCAATGCAATGTAAGCCAAAGCAAATAAAACGATTTTTCATAATTTCACTTTTTGTTTTATTATCTATTTAATTCGGGCAAAAATGTGATATCTACAATTCTATGTCTATGGCAGGATAGATGCCATTATCTACGTGTGATCGAGTTTATTTTGAGCTCGTTTGTTTAACTTGATTGGTAATCTAGGTTTGTATTGTACCTATTGAATAACATATACATTGAAGAATAAGCTTGAAAAAATGAACAAAAGTTCAAAAAAAAATATGTAAAATATTCTATTTTGTGGTTCTTGAATCACATAGTAATCATAGTAATCCTTATCATAAGTAGAATGAGCGCAAATTCGGCAAATAACTTGAATAACAAATTAGTGCACGTAGGGAATTGAACTGGGATGTGCGTTTTACATTCCAGAACTCTTTTATCTCTCTCTCTCTCTTTCTTATGACGAGGCTGAGTCACAGCCACTCTTCTGCGTCACATATGACACGACAAAGATCCGTCCAATAATATTAACCACACTATAAATAAACTGAACACTGAACAAAAAAGCTCTCAAACAAAAGTGAAACAATGAAAGTAACCTTTTATGTTACGAAATTTTTGTTCGAGTTTCTTTTAAATTGTTGAAAGAAAACAGCGATAAATAGAGTCTATTTGACAGCGCTACACGTAACTTCACTTACCTGCGCAGGAGTTGTTAGCTTTAACCAGCCAACTCCGGTATTTTGCTTGCCGAATATTTAGCTTCAAGGTATTTACAGCCTTTTAAAATACCTGAATATGTGTAAAATTGCAGGCACTAGCAAATTACGAGTATAATGGCTTTTGAAATAATTCAGTTTTATAAAAACCTTATTTCTTGTACAAATAACTATAACAGCGGTAAACGGCGTACATATACGTATAAAACCATCTTATAAGTAGCTCAATAAAATGAAAATATGACGGATTTGTCAAATTATTCGTATTCATGACATAGAAATAAAATGACGTCGTTTTAGTACGGAAGTTTATGATAGCCGTGTTTTTCTATTTACGTTGCTGATTTCAAGAGTATAATCAGAATTATCGAATTGTTTCATAACTAATTGTACATCAAACTTCATCAAACTCGAGTATATAAAACTGTTATTTGTTTATTTTGCATAATATAAAGATACGTACATGAAAACAGTACATTAAAAACCCAACCAACAAAAAAGAATCGCACAGCGTGATCATAAGCCATCTTTATCCGGGATGCGCGAGCAAATCCGGATCCTAGAGGCATTTGGCAAAGTGCTGCGACGTCCCGCCGCCGCGCCAGTTAGTCCACGACACCACTTCGCACTTCGCCACCCGACCGACTTTCTGAGGCCTCCGCAGATTAGGGAAGAAAAAGTCGCGTTATGTCTGCTCTGTTTATTTTTAAGGACGCTGCCTTTGTGTTTATTTTACACTGTTCGCTTGACGCGCTGCACGAATTCATATCTTTGATGCTCTGCATTACAGGCCCCTTGAGGTACCTAGCACAGAGCACAGCGACTTTTTCAGGTACGACAAAGCCCTCCACTCACATAGCTAAACATTAATTTATGTGCTTAACTCTAAAATGTGATCTAATACATAATAAACGAATTTGAATTTGAATAAACGAATATAACTTAACCTTCTTTTAAAATAAACTAATGTTCGCATAGCTCTAATTGAACTTTATTATAAACTCGTAACTAAGGCAAACTTTATAATAGCAACATTGTGTTTGCTTATGAAAAAACTGTGAACAAATTGCATTAAATATTGATATTTGGTGATGCTCAGAGGCATTTGTGGTAATAAAAACATTTAATTTCATTTATTTTTTACATTTTGGAACAAGAACATTCAAAGAAGCGTGAATCTAAAATAACCTTATTTTTTCTGGTTTCTGACAAAAAGTTGTGTCACTTAGCATTTTTGTCGGAACAAAGACTGCTGTATCAAGGAAAACAAAAAGATCACGTAAAAATCGCATCACATTACCGTAAATAGCTGAAACGGGGATTTTCAAATGCCACCGTAAACTCCAATTTTGACATCCACAGTGCATACTCGTAATAGTCCCCTTCCTTATCTATTTTTGAATTCCGCTCGTATTCAGCAACCGTTGTTTTACATTAGAGTCACGTAGCGCGCCATCTGTCTCTGAGAGCGGTTTTAAAAACGATATGTTGGTGAAACCGAAGAATGCACTACTGAGCTGCGATCAACACCATAGGATTTAGTTATCATAACATTAAAATACTGTACTTAACTATTTTATTTATAGCCAACATAACAATGATATAAAACACTAAACTAAAACTTGACCTACAAAAGTCCAGGGGTAGAGGAAAAGGTGCCCAAAATGCTAGCAGCATTGCCACGTTGGATGGTAATGCTTAGTTTCTGACCGAAATAAAAACCAGCATTCTGGACACCCGAAACCTCCACCAGCCGCTTGGCAAGTTCTCCGTAAAGCTGCAGGGCGGCCGGCCCCCACGGTCATGGGACCGTGGGGACCGCAAACGGCACAACGGACACACGATCAACTTAACTATTATTACTGAAGTTCTTTGGGCACATCTCCAGAAATCAGGAATCGCTGGAGTGTCTGGTGGTTCAAGGCCGTGGTGAAGGCTACAGACCTCGGGGTCGATCTCCGAGCTGCTGGATTGACCTCGTCACAAAAGCAACAGAGATGACTGCAGTCCAGTGTACTAGCAATGCGACTTACCGCTAGATATGGAAAAACATCTCGCGACTTGCAGCAGCTTTAGGAACCAGCGATGATGAAGAGACCCAGCCCTGTCCATCGACAGCCTCGACCACTCTGCCGAGAGTGCACTACTAAGAGAAGAACATTAAAATTGTTTAACCAGTTGGTACTATTTTTTCTCCCCCAAAGGTGATTTTGTTGTTTTCTCGAGACCGATTGTTTTTTTTTTAATTCTACGCTGTTTGAGTGCTGGGCAGATGTTAGTCTCTATATGAGAAAAGCTATTTTCTCATTTTTGTAGTAGAGTGCAAAGATAATCAAAAACGTATCATACTTCTTCTTCGTCGTATGAGCTACGTGACCAGGCTCTTGTTTCGCTAGTTTTTCAAGCCTTTTGAAGGCCTCTGACTTGGCTTAACAACTTACTGCTTGTACTAAGACTAACTGTCGGTTTCTATAATTTAACGTGTCATCCATCATAAAAATTTAAACTGCTTCTACCTCTCTGTTATATAACCATACCACAAGCGCGCTCCTAAGTTGACTTACTGTTTATTTGACTGTGTCACAACTGCGTTGAACATGAATTGAATCCGACACTCGCGACACTGTACAAGAATGGGACACTTCAAGACACCCGCATGCTCTTGTTGTCAGTCTTGATGAAAGATGTAAAGTTAAAGGTTTACATTGCATTGCAGACAAGACTGTCTCAAAGGAATATTGAAGTTTATTTGCAAGGACGTCTGTCGACTGCTGAACTATACCGAATTCACAATACATTAACTGCCCGTACAAACAGTGTTTTTATTGGTTAAACACACATTTATTTCTGCTGTTTTTTAACTTAAATAAATAAATAAATAAAGCCATTTATTCCCCAGAAACTTAAAAAACATAGAATGGGTTAAAGAAATCTATGTTAGATATATATATGAATACATTCTTATATCTATTAATAACAAATTACAATTTATTAAAGTACTATTATAAAGATTCTTGGGGCACCCACATATTATGGGTGTAGGCCTCCTCCATGCGTTGCCAGGACATTCGATCTTGAGCTAGCCTAGTTTTTTAACTTAGTAATTATTAATATTTAATGTTAGTACTTACTGTCAATCAATAAGTGTAAATTAAAAATTTAGAAAACCCTTTCAACGACTATATAATTACCAATCATGCAAATACCCTGAATAACTTAATGTATCGCAATCTATGTATTCTACTAAGCAGACCCTTTTATTTATATTTCATATAGGTATTCATATTATTATACAGTATAAAACTCATATTGGGCGAGTTGTAAAAAATAAGTTATTTGTCATTTTGTAGTGGCGGCCAACTTTGACCGATTTTCATCTAACATAGTTAAGAACTGACAGATACAACTAACAACACGCTTGTTCTTCGTCGGGTTAAAATCGCTTAATTCATAATAGACGTTGTATACTTTTAGTCCAAATGATAGCAGTATTATCCTTATTTCCAGTACTTGTGAAAAACTAAACCATGATGCTATGACCAAAACCCTACCGTCTCCGGCCGCCAATCATGCGATATAAATTTAATCAGTATTTTTTTCCTTAAATGACTAAATGCCATTCAAGACAGAAGTTACAAGCACAAAAACGAACAGTTTAACGTGCCCGTCAGCCAAACTCGGATGGTTTTTCGATGGATCTCCCCCGGCGACGTGGCGACTGTAAATTGGAAATGATGGCGAAAAACGTAAGACATGCGCACGCGCACTTGGCCCGCGTGAAAAACAACAAATAAAGAGAGATTCCCCCCTATAACATCGGTTAATAGTGACCATTAAAAGCTAACAAAAAGATAATGGTTATCAAACTGCGGCCACCCAAGTGGATTTGGGAACGTGCGGTTTGTGTTACAACTTCGCCATTTTCTATACTTCATCTCGCGTGTCACAGCTGAACTTTTCCTCGAATAAGTCCCAGCGCATAGCGTACAGTTCAAAGTATTTTTTGTCGGAAACGTAGAAAGTATTAACAAAGCTGGAACTTCATGAATTTTTTCCCCGAACGGTAGGAATTTAAATTCCTCCGCCTACTTACGATCGCGTGTGGTCTAATTATGAATACGGCACAATACTGTTAACTTTTTACCGACTCTTGGAAAACTTCAGCGGTTTTCCTAACAAATGGAATAAAAGTGTAACGGATAAAGGAAAACTTCAAGACCTGTTAGCAAAGGTTCGCTACTTTGCGGCTCTTTCGCTTTGAATTTTATATGCCGTCGCTACTGAGATGTTTGTTCTAGAGTTTTATTATTTTGCGAAAATATTTTATGCCGATACTTATTTTTTTAGTCATGTGATAAGATGTTTAGAATCCCTTCATATTATGGGTGATATGATAATTGGCATTTCTTTCTATTCTTTGACGGAATTTTTTACGCTCATTAGTGTACTTACATGTAACTAACTGTATTTGAAATAAATGAATTTAATTGGGTGTTAAACTTATGACACCGCATAACTTAGTTATTCAAATAAAAGTTCTGTAGCTTAGACGCATATAATTTATTCTAAACTATGTAGCTTTTGGGGTCTCACTTAGAAAAAAACAAGTTATTTTGACGAGATTCAATATAGTCTCTTGTTTGCAAATCGAAGCAAAATTCGTTTTCAATACCAATAAAATATATAACAGTAAATAATTTCCAATTAATAGCAAATTTATTTGTCAAGCGCTCATGGATTGAAAGTGTGTCCCAAATTATTGAATAAATATTTATAAAAAAGGTTACTATAGTTTATGACGACAGTAGCTTAATGATGGGGCCGTTTACTTTTCTTGATAGGCGTGTAGCCAATGATTTTGTATTTTTTAATTAGATGTAGCATACCGACCTAAACCTGTTTGGCTGTTTAGATAAATGAAGTAGAAAATCGACGTGTTTGTATAAATCTATCAATTTAACTAAAAATATTACCAAATGTTGAACTCGAAGAGCCATAAATGATAAATTTCTAGTTCTTTTGCTAATTAAATATGCTGTTAAAATATTCGTGACATATGTATTTAACTACGTAAATGAATTTCGGGCAAAATTAGTGTGATTTAATTTGAAATTGAAAAAGTGTGGTTTAATTACTCAATACCGAAAAATATCTGAATACTGAAATAACCAAATCCGTCAAGGCCAGAAACTGAAAATAGTTAATTTAGTTGGTATTAATTCTAAAATAAATAAATTATAGCCTATAGCTCGGCTTGCTAGGTAAGAAATGAGTATATTAGAGGAAGTTTTAAAGTGGCGCCTGTTTCAGAGAAAGTGAAAAGTGGACGGTAAGCGTAGTACGGACATGTAATGCGTAGAGAAGAGATGCATGTGACTAGGAGAAGTATGGATATGATTGTAAGAAGTAGCGGAAGGAGAGGTAGACCAAAGAAGACGTGGATGAATTGTGTGAAAGAGGATATGAATGAGAAGGGAGTGAATGTGGAGATGACGGCTGATAGAGTGGCGTGGAACCTTGTTCGAAATGGTAAAGGAGAAGAAGAAGAAGAGCTCGGCTAGCTAGGGTGATCTGACACGATCATCGAAACTAAGCGACGGTAGATGCAGACGGTGTTTGGATGGGCAAAAGCCAGTCGTTTTAAAAGCGTCATTTTTATCTGGGGACTACCGTGGGTCGGGTGACACGTTGAATTGTAAGTCGCGGCTGTTAGTTTTAGTACAAGCAGCCAATTCATTCATAGATCTTCGGGTGGCTTGAAAACTCTCGACACCAAAGCACGACTACATAGCTCATTCGAAGAAGAAGAAGAATTAGCGCACAGACAAGTTTACTTATAACTAATTACTTTATTTACTTTTTTTATATTAGGACACATTTCACACACGGCTGGTTAACCCCATACTGAACCATTTCTAGTTCGTATTATGGTTGCTAACACAACTGATATACTACATATACATATATATATATTTTATATAGATACATATTTAACACCCAGACCGACAGCCAACAAATTTAGTTCAGTACAAAGATGTTGGCCGTGCCGGTAATCGAACCCGGAACCTTCTGATTGGCAGTCCGGCATGGTAACCATTACGCCAACGAGGTCGTCAATAATATTAATAAGGCAATGTGTTGTAGAAGCCCTGTGCCTTGCTATAAAATCCACTATAGAATAGAATGCTACTTCCATTATAAAAGATTTCGAATTTCTCTGACCCTTAACCTCTTTTATAATAATATCAAGTGCAGCTCAACTGAATCTTAATACTAAGTATAATATCGAGAACAATAAGCCATAAACAAGCTTTCACATCAACGCATAATGCTATCCTGTAAGAAATGGAGGTTTATTTTCAATAATATACGAGCTTTATTTGCATAATTTCTCGCAAGACTGACGAGATATAACAATTTATATGAATACAATGCAACGCTTTCAGTAAATAAGTAGTGATGGCTAAGTTATATGTTTACCATGCCTATATACTACCTTATAAAGGGTACATACTATAGTCTAGACTAGTTCTTTATATTGATTTGTTATTTTCATAGCTTTCCATCAGCCATAACCGTCACAGCAAACAAGTAAAAGGCATTCTTCTTCTTCTTTACCTTATCCAACTTCATGTGGGGTCGGTACAGTATGTACGCTTCTTCCATACATCTCTGTCATTCGTCATCTCTGTATTCACACTCCTCCTGGTCATACCGTCATTCACACAAAGCAGACAGCGGACAGAAAACAAGTAAATGACCAATGTTTCTAAATCAAAAGAGTGTACAACGGAACTTTTTATTATAATTTAGAGGTAAACGTGAAACTTGATTAAATTATCATTTACGATTTTCATTTATCTAGCTTACATGAACTATAATCATACATATTATAGAATTGTACAAGGGTTAAAGATTTTGAAACTCAAAATGTTGAGAAAGTTTCTCGTAAATTATATGAGTATTTGTGGTAATTACATATGCACTTCTAAGTGAGTGAGTGAACGATAAAATCACATAAAAAATATAAAATCACATTAATTAAAATATCAATACATTATTTATTAATCTAAAAACAAAAATGTCCAATATAAATGTAACACACTAAAAACTAAAACTAATACTAATCAAATAACCCGCCCCTGGTGCAAAGGTGCCCATCACGCTCGCTGCATTACCGCGCTGAATAGCTATGGCCATCCGAACACCTATCTCGTGGATAAATTTCTTCGCCTCACTGCTCCAACTTCCCAGAGTCTCCACTGCTAAAGATACGATCAATATTGGTATAGATACGCAAGCATTATTTATAATTTCATAAATTACGCCACCCGCCCAAACGTGCCCATCAGGCTTGCCGCATTATATACTCGTATTATCCGTAAACAACAAAACATTGAATATAACCATAGATGTTCCAAAAAAAATTACAATAAACAACACTGTCTAACGTGACTACTTCAGTCTTCCCGTCACGGAGTTGTTCAATTATTAACATTACAGGTGCTTCTATGCCACTTGTTACATGAATAATAAAACGCAGAAATACGCCTTAGGAACGGCAAAGAAACTGCAAAGGGGTGGTGCACAATGCTGTTATAAAAGCAACACTGTATATTTACGCGTTGACAATGTGCATTGTGCTTTACTCTCACTAGCTGGTCTTCCCGAGGTATTTTAATATTCTCAAGTCCCCGAGATACGGGTTTCATCCTCATAGCGAGACAGTTTGCAATACACGAAATTCTTTAAAAATTCATCCCGGTTATTCACCCGCTATCTGAAGCTGGAATGGAACTAGCGCAATGGGTTTTGTTTGCCTTATTTCACTCAACCTCCGGGATGTTAGATCACAGGTGGGTCTTATTGCCTCTGCATAAGACTCAAAATTGTAAGTATGTTTCAATTTGATTATGTTGTAAGCAAGCAACCGCTGTAAAAGTAATTTTGGTTTTACGCGCACTAACATTTGCTTTCCAGTCCGCATGGATTGTAACATCAGTTTCCCTTTCAGTAAAAGTAGTAATACCATATAAGAAATAGGATCTGGAGTCTAGATTTAGTAGCCATTTGAATCTAGCATGCGAAGGCCAAAAAAAATTCTATAGCCAATTTGTTGTGAAGTTCAAATTGATAGTTTATTTACTCTTTTATTACTAACTACCATGTTCTAGGAAAAAGGGGGATTTTTGTGTTACTTATTTATTTTATGACTTTGCTTGACATATCTAATATTATTATTACAATATAAGCATGCCCCAAGTTTGTTCAGAGTAATACATATAAACATAGTTTACTTATATTCTGTTGATTGTTTCCAATAACATATTTTATATTAAAAAGTGTGGCTCGGTGGGAAAACGTTTTCTTTTCAATCTGACGGGCCCTGGTTCGATCCCGGCCCTACACCAATGACTTGTTTTTCAAGTTATTTGTGATTCGCACTCGCTTTACGGTGAAGGTAAGCATCGTGAGGAAACATGTTTGAGGATTAAATTATCCGAAGACGTGTGCCAAATCGCACTAGGCCACCTTGGTGGGTTTTGGCCTATATTTATCATCTTGTGAGAGAAGGCTCCGAATCCCAGCAGGGCTGGGCTGCTTATGCTTATGTTGTGTAACAATTAAAGCCTTGTATTAAATTATTTAAATTATTTCAAGATTGTTTTTCTTGTATCTAAAACATTCGTAATCCTGGTTTCATAAAAATGAAAAATGAAAATGAAAAATATGCATTTACCAAAAAACTTATTATAACCTATAGTATATCTAGTGATTGCTTCACTAGGCGGTTGGCCTGTATCGAAGCAACCTTCTCCAGTTAACAATATTAACTTATCCTCTAAACAAGACAATACATTGCTAACTTATTTAACTATCGTACATTTAACTTATTTAACTATTTAACCATCTTACATTTAACTTATTTAACAATCATAATGAGTTAGTTTCTATAAATTCTAAACCACGTTTGGTCTGTATACGGTTATTACAACAATTTGAACTTAACAGAATTCTCTGAGACCCTGACATCAAAAGGCTGTTCGAATACAATGGATTCATCCCAAGGGCTCTTATACTCCCATTTACATATGAATAATATGATTCGCTGCCCAGCGTTATATTCGACTTTATAGACCATTTGATACCACTATATACCGATATTTAGGCAGGTTAATATTCATAAGATACACTGCTCCAAACATGTTTGAATTTCATTTCGAAATGAGTTCAAATAAGTGGGTAAAGAATGTACTAAGTCACATACCTAAGTAGAATTTGTTTTGAAAGCTAAAAACTTTAAGTAGGAGGCCGTTGTATACAAAATGAGGTATTTACGTACCTATATACTTAATGTTTGTATAACCGGCTATCACTTACATTTTGTTTTGTCGGAATTAGCCCGACATGTTGTACTTAATGAAATGTGTACTTAATCGAAATTTTGTGTTTATATTTTTAGTTCTCAACACGTCACATCTAAAGAATGCTTCTTTAAATAATTGAATTTCAATATAATATTCGTATGCTCTTTAAGTTTGACTTAATATGAAAAAATAAAATTGTTATGAGCCATACTTATAATATTGACGACGTCGTTGGCGTATTGGTTACCAAACTGGATTGCCTGTTAGAAGTTTCCGAGTTTGATTCCCGGCACGGCCAACATCTTTGTGTTGAACTAAATTTGTTGGCTGTCGATCTGGGTGTTACATATGTATCGATATAAAGTATTTATGTGTATATAAGTAGTAGGTATATGATGTATATATTCAGTTGAGTTAGCAGCCATAATTCAATCTAGACATGGTTTAGTATGAGACTAACCAGTCGTGTGTGAAATATGTTCTAATACCAATATAAAAAAACATGTAATGTAAATTAAACTAAATTTAATTAAAAAATAACAAACAAAATAATTTTAAATTTACAAAAAATAACGAAAAGTAAATTAATATAAAAAAAAATGGTTGCCTGTAAAGTCGGTTTTACGGGCGAAGATTTTACGTGACAACGTCTGCCGCGTGCTGCGCGCGCGGCAGACCGATCATAGTTGAGTGGGAGAGTAACGCAAGGCATTCGGCGGGCCTCTCTCTCGTTCGGTGACTCATCGTAACGTTACCGGGCGTTACACTTTTTCATAAGTGACTCCCAGCCGCAACCTAATTTAAGACGTTGTCACGTCAAAAATATAGTAGCTACGAGTATATATTGAAAAAAAATACATACAGTCGAATATATAACCTCCTCCTTTTTTGAAGCCGGTTAAAAAGAGGAACAGCCCAGACCTAAAAGATAATTTTAGACCAAATTAAAGAGAAGTCATGTCATATAGAGAGGTCAAGGATTTGGTGGAAGATAGAACTACATGGAAAAAACTCCACGGACAGGAGCCCAGCTCTTAAATATTGAATGAGTGTATATTGAATATCGGTGGTGATTTTACTACATACACGACTAAACTAAATTTAAAGTTGCCCCGTCTCTTTTCATCATCAGTGGCCAGAAAGAGACGGCACGATCTGAACCACAGACAAAACAACTAAAATCACGTCAAATATAGAAAATATAGGAGACTTTAGACACACTTGTATCAGCTCAAAAACTACTATATGTGACGTGATTTTAGTTGTTTTGTCTGTGATTCAGATCGTACCGTCTCTTTCTGACCACCTAAGATGAAAAGAGACGGTGCTTCTTTAAGTTTAGTTTAGTCGTGTGTACGGCTGATTCGCCACGATTATCTCTGTACAATACTTCCTCTACTATGTGCCAGTGCTTAGCAGTAGCATCACATCTTCAGCACACAAAGACTCCCGTAGGCGGACAGCAGTTATCACATCTACAGTCAGGCAGCTATTCAAACTAATTAAAGATAAACAACATTTTGATGCGCACCCAGTACAGTAACTTGAATATATGCTTGAATCTAAAGACGTATACGTGTGTATACTTCTTTAGAGATCCGTATTCTGGCACAGTTAACTTATAAGTTGATAACTTGTTGATGAACGATTTGACAAGTCTATTATTACAATAACCTCAAAAGAAAATCATTAATTTTTTGTACAGTTTATTATGAGATAAAAAATATAAAAGTATTAATTCTACTAATATAATAAATGCGTAGAGAGTGAAAGAAGATTTACTGTGCCGACCCCACCTAAGTGGAGTAAGCCAAGGAAGAAGAAGAGGAAGATAATAAATACGAACGTTTGTGTGTGTATGTTTGTTACTTCTTCACGCTCAAACGGCTGAACCGATTTTGATCCAATTTCGTGTAAAGATAGGTTATATTTTGGATTAACTATGTTATTTTTTATACGTAAAACCAATTGTGAACCTTGGGATACGCAAAAAAGTTCAAAATCAATGTTACTTCTTTATGCCTCCAACGGCTGAACCGATTTTGATGAGATTTACTATGAAGATAGGCCTTGGATTAACACATAAGCAATTTTTTGTCCCGGGTTATTCAAGGTAAAAAGTATGTCAGCGACTTTACATTACTTGCAAAAATAAAAAATCTCGACAATTTCGGTATGCAAATTGGCCAAACGGCCCAACTTCATTTTGTAAGGAACCATCACCAGCCTGACATTCTCACGCGAGTGTAGGGCCTGTACTTTAAACGTTTTCATTCCATTCTTGTAAGGAAATTGGTAAAGTGCCTGGCAAATATAGACCTTATTACGTCTGTATACGGTTCTCATTCGAAGTGCATGAAATGATTGATCCGTATTAAGAAGGTTATGGTACTGGCTCACTTTTTATTTTAATAAACAAATTAAGTGCACAGGTAAATTAACTCTTCTTCGTACAATGACGTGAAAGACTTCGGAGTGACGTACCTGCACATTACAGAGAGTTAAGAGGTCAATGAACTCACGCCAATACGGAAACTGCACTAAATCTTTGTCTTTCATTTTTCTTTGCATTTATTTATTCAATACAATCCTTTCGGTAGTTATTGCGTGAAAGAGGAAGAAACATCCAGACATCCATACATGCAAACTTTCGCCTGTAGCTCGGATAGCTAAGGTGATCTGACGCGTTCATCAAAGTTAACCAACGTATGCGGACGGTTTGCATGGGTGACCAAGCACAAGACTGTCGTTTTTCAAGTGGCATTTTCATCTGGGCGCTACCGTGTGTCGGATTTTACCTCATTGCCTTAACTAGAAAGATTTTGTGACTCTTCAATTGACAAAATATATTGTATACAGTCGACTCAGGACCTTGCCTGGACGCGCCTGGAGTGCTCCGCTTTGCTCCTGAAACATAAAAAAGAAAGTTACATATCAATTTCAAAATCTTCAGTTTTAAAACCTAAGTTTTTCGGCAATTACTTTTCCAAACGCAGCCCAATTTTCTTCCAAATTGTTTTGTAAGGTGCGCAGAGCTTGCGCGCACCCCTTCAAATCGTTGTTTATTTTATTCGTTTCATACGATTTTTTTACACGCAATTGTAAAAAACTGATTTAATCCATTTAAAAAATTTCACCTAAGCTCTCCACACTTCGGACAAAAGTTGATTTTGTGACTCTTCAATTGACAAAATATATTGCATACGGTTGACTCGGACCTCGCCTGGACGCGCCTGGAGTGCTCCGCTTTGCTCCTGTAACATAAAAAAGAAAGTAACATATCAGTTTCAAAATTTGCAGTTTTAAAATCTAAGATTTTCGGTAATAACAATTAACTAATAACTGTTCTGACTATCCTATTGAATAAATGAATTATTATACTATATACTATAAATCTTAAGAAAAAAAGTGTAATCCTCTTCTAAGTACAATTAAATGCACCAAATTTTTATATATATATATTATGTAGTATATTTATTTTTATACTTTTTTGTACTCCCCTCTCTCGTTTTTTTTATATCACTGTGCTTCATCTGGTTGCCTGGAAGAGATCGCTTTTAGCGATAAGGCCGCCATTTTTGGCACTAGTTATAAGTTTCTTCTATGTGTAATATAATGTAATTAGTGGGAAATAAAGAATTTATCTATCTATCTAATTTTTACCTTAACAAAGAAGTGAATTCTACATTCTAAATTTATATTTTCATACACCATCTATTATTTCAGTGTATAATCCCGGCCTCCCATTATACGGCCCCCAAAAGCGTCATCGATATGAAATTTCAATCGAGCCCGGTTATTCAATAAACTTATCGAATAACGATATTGAGACAGCCACGAGAAATACACATTAAATTTAGATTCCTGTCCTGTTTTCATTAAACACACCCTCTAATACTCATGGAATAGGAAAACTGTAGAGCCCCATTACTAGTACATTATTATTATTTTAGCCGGTTCCGCCCCACTACTGGGCAAAGGCCTCCCTATCCTCTTTCCACTCTATCCTCTATTACTAACATATGTTTTTTTTAATAAGCGAGTGTGGCTCGGTGTTATAAACGTCTGCTTTTCAATCAGACGCTCCCTGGTTTGATCCCGGCCGTACACCAATTACTTGTTTTTCAAGTTATGTGTGAATTTACACTCGCTTTACGGTGAAGGAAAACATCGTGAGGACATGTTTGAGGATTACAATATCCTAAGACGTGTGTCATTCACCAACCCACACTTGGCCAGCGCGGTGGATTATGGCTTATATCTCTCTCCTAGTCAGAGAAGGCCCTGACTCCCAGCAGCGGGAACGTATTGTGGACTGTTTATGCTTAGGGTGTAAGACAAGAGTCGTACGTTTTCTATCTTCAAACATATTTTTCAATAAGTCTTGTTTAAGGTTAAAAATTCAAATAGCTGCTCAGGAGTTTTAAATTTATTATGTATGTCTTGTTTGGTTAGGTAAATATAACGTAAAATAGGCTAATAGAATAATACGATAGAATAGTCTAAGGTTCGTCAAGATTTAAACCTTATCTATTATTACGCTTTTAAAAAAAACTTAGTCTGCACTTTTACATATTACAGCTGACCAATATTGCGCGTAGTAAGCAATACTCTGGCCTTAAGTGGAGCATGCCTTGTCTGGAAATACTAGCTCTCAAGGAAGCTGACAGAACCCGCCATTACAATTTACTGCAATAATTGTGTCAAAATAATAGTAAAAAAAAACTAAAAACACGCTTTTTATAGAAAACCGTAATTTTATCAAATTAGTGTATCGTCATCGGTTCTCAATAAATCTACAAAGTTTGAACGAAATCTGGCCGTTTAAAGTGGGTCAAAATCGCGCCCAAAGAAGTCGGTTACAAACAAACATACAGGTGAAGCTAATAGAAAGCGTGTAAAAAAGAAATTATCTATCTATCATACTTAATGATGATTGTGATGATGCTTGGTGACAGATTTTGCAACTTGAGTGTGTTTGCTAGCCAGGCAAATACAAGATAGCCCACGCAATGAATTAATTAAAAAAAAAATCTGAGCCGTCACGGGACGCCTGGTGGATGCGAAACATTGTTCATATTTTGTAATATGGACGCATGGACGCATGGACCACGTCGTCACGCCAGAAATCGGTTCAACATGCGGCTATAGGTGTTTCACATCAAAGCCTTTATTCAACTCAATTCAATGCAAATAATTAAATAACATTAAATTCCTAACATTCTAAATGATCCGCTCTATTGCTTTTTGTTCGTCCACAAATGCCAGTTTAATAAAAGGGCGGGCACCCGTATAGTCGAGGCAGATAAGATCATAGACGTAAACACGTAAACCGTACCAAATAGTACCAATTGCCGATACCCTTTCATTTGACGACCAACATGACGGCTTACGTTTCCTTTTATGACTGTACCATGCGTGACATGGTCCTTTTACATGGGTTGGAAAACAAACGGTAAGAGAGCAAAATAAAGTATTTTTTTGAATCCTGTTAAGTCCTTCGTTAATTATTAATAAGCGAATTAAAAAAACGAATGTGGCTCGATGGTTTTTCTTTGGTTCGTTCCCGGCCCTGCACCAATGACTTGTTTTTCAAGTTTTTCAAGGATTTGCGCTAGCTTTACGGTGAAGCAAACATTGTGAGGAAACTGGCATTTTGAGGACCACAATATCCGAAGACGTGTGTCATCTGCCAACCCTTACTTGACCAGGGTGGAGGATTATGGCCTATAACTGAAATATTTACCTCGTGTGAAAAGGCTCCGAGTCCCAGCATAAAGTGGGCTGTTTATGATATGCTAATAATAAGCGTCTATGATATGCTAATAATAATAAGTGTAGGACGTCCTGCAACGAGGTGGAGCGATGATGTACGCAAATAAGCGGGCAGTGGATGGAGACGATTTGCTCAGGATAGGGTCGCGTGGCGTGCCTTGGGAGAGGCCTATGTCCAGCAGTGGACGCAGACGGGCTGATGATGATGATGAAAAATAAAGCGGCGTTCAATGCGATTTTCATAAAAGCTTTAGAACTAGCTACGCCTCTTGGTATCACCTGCGAAGTAACAGACATACACACCCACACACAAACACGCAAACTTTCGCATTATTAGTTTATCTTTAATAATAATAATATAAGTGTGAGTATGTATGTCTATTACTTCTTCATGCTCAAACGGCCGAACTAATTTCGATGAAGTATGGTACGGACATGTTTATGCTTTAAATTAATGCTTAGGCTACTTTTAACCTCGGAAAAACGCGGATAACACCACGGGGCGGAGCTAGTTATAAAATCTACACCAATATTATAAAGAGGAAAAGTTTGATTGTTTGTGTGTTTGACGCGAATAGGCCCCGAAACTACTGGACTGATTTGAAAAATTCTTTCACCGTTATAAAGCTACATTATCTCCGAGTAACATGGGCTATAAAACTATGTTTCTCTTTGCTACTCAAATTATTTTTTAGAGCCCGTGCGAAGCCGGGACGAGATGCTAGTAAATGATGTTAATATTTTCCTTCGATTTTTTTTATAGTTACATGTAACAAAACGGTATTTGAAAAGTTGTATCGAATTTTGGAACGCATTTCGTTTCTGTATGAAATTACGCCTTTCGGACAGTAAACCCCTTTCTCTATCCGAATCCGAAACCACTCTTGTGGAAGCGAACAAGTTTAATTGAATCAGTCGGGAAGGGTGACAAGAATTCAAATTAAATGCAATTACGCGATGGTGGTTGGACAATGTTTGCAGCGAGCCTGATGGATCCGCTGATAAAATTGTTTTGGAGAATCTTGCGGGTGAGGGGTACCGAAATTTACGATCGAACTGTTTTGAAATTACATTGCTATGTTACGAGGGTTTTTAATTGTGACACATTTAGAATCTAATCTCAGTATATGCTTATATTTTTATTTGCAATATTTTACGAATCTTAGCTGTTACATTATATATTTGTACTAGCTGACCCGGCAAACGTTGTTTTGCCTCACTTAGGGGTATGAAAAATAAATAGTGTAGCTTATATGACACGTTCGTAGATTTACCATAACAGCGCCATCTATTGATTACTTACTCAACTCAGTCGAAAGGTATCGACATCTGTTAGAATCATTTGGAGTTAACAGATAATTGTGACTGTCAAATAATAAAATACAATAATTAGCAATAAATTAAAATTGCGACTATAATTTGAGATTTAAACTTTCTTATCTCTCAAGTTGGATCAAACTGCACATGGTGTGCGAATTTTATTATAATCGGTTAAGAGGTTTAGGAGTCCATTGAGTACAAACATTGTGACACGAGATTTATATATATTAAGATAATATTTTATTGAGCAAAGTAAACGCTTAAAATTAGAGCTTTTGTGAAAATGTATAAAACATATTTTAAGTTCATTTCTAAGTATGTTTTATTCTCACTCTCGTAAGTGATTAATGTAATCCTAAAGAAAAATAAATGTCATTTGACTCAAATCTAATAAGTAACTTCATTTGTATAGCCAAAAAAATATGTGTTTAAATATATATGGTAATTTAGAAAGAAAGAAAGTATCATTTATTTTGTGACACGAAATAAAAACGACAAAAAATAATACACAAGAAACATAAAAAAAAAAAACATTTACGTGGCACAAAACCGGCCCCAGCTCAGCGTGTGCTGACTGCAAGCAATCAGCGCTGGTTTTCCGCTGGAGCCGATTTAACATAGTACATACCTTTAAAAATAACAAAATAACATAAAATCGATATTTCGATTAATACATATTTCAACACAAGTAAGACTGAAAACATCTAGTTCTAGTTGGATTATAAGAGTAAAGTAGGCCATGTATATTCTGTACCCATGCAGATATCTTTCACAAAAATCTTAATTACATAATGACTCTATTTGCAAATTCAAATAAAACATGAGAGAAAAAGCTGCTTACATAACTTTGCATATAATACCTTTTAAAATGCAAATAACGCCATGCCTCGTTATAATAAAGCGTTTAACATGCAACATTACATAGAGTCTTGCTGTCTGTTTATGGAGTCTTCAGTTCATAACTTTGTAGTCGTTTAGAAATATTATAGTGTTGTAGCTCGTAATGACATTCAATATTAATACGTGTATGGCCAAATCTAAGTAATTTAAATTTGAAACTGAAAAAAGATTTACGGATTGTATTGTTTTGTAAACTCAAAAACGATACTTTTTTTATTATTTACACTGACTTAAGGTGCAGCATGCCTAGGCTGGAATAACTGGCCTTCAAAGGAACTCATTGTTAGGTGATTTTACATCTTGAGGGTGGTTACTAGCCATGCAAGCATTAGAATATTCCCTACCACCATGCTATGGTTTTTTCACCATATTTTATTTCACCGGAAGCGCTAACTTTGGCGGGGATCGAATCTACGACTTTCGGGACCTGAGGTGGTCACTTGCCTGACAAAACTTTCGTCGCTTCAGAAAAATACAAATGTTCTTCTTCATATGCCTTGATTGACCCCGTTGGTTTGGTGCCGCTTGATTGAAAAACAGACATTTTTACCACCGAACCACACTCGCTTATCGCTTGCTTACAGTTTTACATTTTTGAAAATTAAGCGAGATTAACTAATCTTTGTTGTTACATTTGACGTATTCACTTTTGCATGTTTGCGAACTGGAATGGTATCTTAGGCCCACTGAAACGTTACTGCCCGCTTTAATCCGGGCAGCCCTCAGACAGTTAGGTACGCGTCCCTCTCGGTACTGTTTTGTCTCTTTTGGGTGAAAGGGGCACTAGTAACTCACTAGATAGGCGGTGTCGTTAAATTGTTCACATGCGGCTACAAAAATTATAAAAGCGAGCACATAGACACAAAAATAGCATAGATGCCGCTAACTTGCCTACATTTTTATGCCATATTTCAATTTTTATTTATCCTCTTTTTATGCAACCGGTGCGGTCGCGGCTGCGGCTCCCGGATAGAGTTGTTCAGCCACCAGCGAAGGTGCTCACCGACGGACGCTGCTTAAATCATCTGATGAAGATGTATAAAGGCCCATGATGAAGTGTATCTACAAATATTTTTTTAGTTCCCGCACAATCTTACCGAAACTCCGGCTAAAAGCGTGTATCCCTTCTCTATCCAAGTACCATAAACCGGGCAGTACATTACCAAAGCCCACAAAGTGTTGTCATGTAGAGTCTTATTATCAAAACCACTTATTAACACGGCTCAGCAGACGCCATGCTGCGAGAACAATCAATTTATAGCGTCACAGAAACAAATTGCATACGTCTGTAGTAACTATTACTAATACACGATGGTTGTGTATCTTCTTGTTGGGAATGAACATCTCTCTGCTTACGAAGTGGGTATCAAAATGTGTTGATAGTTCCGTTTGTTGCGAGACGATTGATAGTTTTGAAGTGAGTTTATCAGACGTTGTAAGTTTGTGTCTTATTTCTGATAGAACTTAGCTGAGGTTTGAATTGTTTATAATAAAACGTGGAAGATTTGTGTGAGACCTTTGTGATTATTATGAAAAATACGTAATAACGAGTTTTTCGCATCACAAGTCGATTAATCGATCCAAATATTCGAGTATTCGATAAAAAACATCGTTATATTGCTATACTTACAATTTTGTAACGCACTTGTAATAGAAAATAGAAATATGTGTGTAAAAAACTTATTTGATAAATTAACGTAGTATTATAGCTAAAGCAAGATGCACATTTTTACGCCAAAACTACCGAATGTAATTAAATGAAAGTTAACAATAAAATAGCTTGTACATCAGATGAACATGACAAATAATTTTTGAATATACTTTGTGAATATTTCAAAATATATAGCATTAACTTGAATGAATGATGGCTAATGATTATGATATTATATTTTTACTTACGATATGACTACATTTTTATTTCCACATTCTAACCCTACCATTTTACATGACTGTCAGTCAACGACATGTCTATAACGACTGTCAGATTTCTTAAAACTATTTTAATAATAAGACAAGTGACATTTGCCAGATCAGCCAATAGTAAATTCAAATTCAAAAGTATTTTTATTGTTCTATAAACTTAAGGCTAAATATATACACCATTACTAGACTAAAGACAAAAATGAAAAAAATAATACTAGGGGTAGGTTGGTGTGCCGCTGAATCTCTCTCTAGGCAAGCCTGCAGTGGTAGTATATATAGTAGTAGTATAGAAATGCCAGCTTAAACGTCAGATAGTGAACCCTATGCCCATCACTGTCTGACCGTGACGTGGCCACTCACACGTCGAACACAACACGATTATACGTCACTAATGACGTTGACTAGGGATGTGTCATGGAGGCATTTACGTGAAGTTGACGTTGATTGAGCAAGGATGTTTAGTATCCATCCAAGATGTGTCCCAAATTAAAATAAAAACTATATTTGCATTGCACTTCTATTAAGCTATGGCAAAGAACTTGGTTATAGCGGGCAAAGGGAGAACGAGAAAAACGTATTATTATTTTTTTTACATTTCTTACACGGCTGAATAGCCCCATACTAAACCATTTTCTAGTTAGTATTACGGTTCTACTACTCGGTACTGATATACTACATATACATAAAACTTTATATAGATACATATCCTACATAGCCATAACATAATCTGGGTGTTAGCGCCCAGGCCGACAGCCAACAAATTTAGTTTAGCATAAAGATGTTGACCATAGCGGGAATCGAAACCAGAACCTTCGGATTAGCAGTCCGGCATGGTAACCATCATGCCAACAAAGTTGTCCTCTGATCTGCGTTGAATTGATGCTGGGTGCTAGCACCCAGGCTGACAACCAACAAATTTAGTTTAGCATAAAGATGTTGGCCATAGCGGGAATCGAAACCAGAACCTTCGGATTAGCAGTCCGGCATGGTAACCATCATGCCAACGAAGTTGTCCTCTGATCTGCGTTGAATTGATGTTTACCTTTCTATTTTATTTCTTGTTTGGTTCAGAGCGTTTAAATCTTTCATATTATGACGTAGCGATTCCGTAAACCCATAGTTAGTAGAGTAATATTTTTCACTTTTTATTTATTTTGGTAATTAAATACTTATATTTTGACGACCTCGTTAGCGTAAAGGTTACCATGCCGGTCTGCTAATCAGAAGGTCCCGGGTTCGATTCCCGGCCCGGTCAACATCTTTGTGCTTTACTAAATTTGTTGGCTGTGGGTCTGGGTGTTAAATATGTATTTATATAATATGTATGTATGTATATGTAGTATATCAGTTGTGTTAGCAACCATAATACGAGCTAGAAATGGTTCAGTATGGGGCTAACCAGCCGTGTGTAAATATGTCCTAATATTTAAAAAAAAAAAATATAGTAATCTTAAGTTATGTGCACTAAAAATAGTAATACACAACAAACCTGAAACGGTGTAAGTCAATGAACTCTAAACGTCTAAAAATATTTTCTTAGTTTTTGTCTTCGTCGATAAATCAAAATCAAATATGCTTAAGTAGATAACGTAATAATATTACAAGCTCGTTCTGAATTCCCAAACACCCACACTCATTACTCGCAATTTAATAAACTCATCAAATATCTTTAGCAATCTTTATAATCGTTATTTGCATATGAATAAACGCCTTCGCCTTAAGCAAATAAAGAGCTTCGCCTTAACAAGCCTTAATTGATATATTAAAAAAATATATAAAAATAACAATAGATATTTGGCTCTTTGTGTACTTGACCGATCTTGCAAACTAAAAGTAGCTTACTACTCAAAGTACTGAGGCTATTTATAGTTTTCTTTTTTTCTATCTATTCTATTAAGTAACTAGTAGTTTCAATATTTCATATTTGTAAGTACGTAAATATTTTATATATTTCTTAGTTGTAAATATAATATATTTTCATATTTTTTAGATTGTCGCCGGTTCAAGTGTATTAGCCATAGAAATAATATCTGAAGTGGTAAAGCGTTTCTTATTTTAAAACAAATTACTTGGTCCTGATACCTTAATACTCGTATGTTGCTTACGAAATAACTTAAGCCTATATTATCATGTAATATTATCTTCACTATTTACAAAGCAAACAATTTAAATTATAAAACTAAAAACGAAAACACTAATCAAACTAATTTAATAGGCCACTCTGGACAGAACTTGACGGCAAGATACCCATAACGCTCGCCGCGTTGTATAGCTATGAACCTTTGCGCCAGGTATGATCCGGAGCGGAATTCACCCGATCTCTCTCTAATTCTTCGCCCAATTTAAGCAATATTATCTTTGATTATGTTCGGACCATCCAAGTGTTATTATAAAAAAATACCCTTATCCTATTAAGTCCAGTAGCACAAATCTGGTCCCCAAGAGAGAGGGAGCTACGAAACGTGTTAACTCAATGTAGTGGCAGTATCATCCGTCATACAATGTTGATGCTTTGGTACTGAAATCCCCAAGAGAATGGTTGCAATTTCGAATCAGAACAATATTTGAGATGCCTAAAAATCTTGTTGGTAAGTAATAGTTAAGTTAAGTATTAAGAAGCAACCCCAGCTACAAGGTTTTGTTGACAACATTTTTAGTAGTTTTGACACATTTAATTTTTATCATGTTACGTCAAATAAAAAATAATTAAATCTGTAAATATTTCGTCCAAGCTCCTCGCTCAAACGAGCTCAGCCAGTTTTTTTTTATTAAAATCGCTTTATCACAAGTTTTTTCTGAATATATTTACATGTTACGGGAGATTCAGTAGTTTGAGTAAGAAAAAAAATTAAAAGTAAATTAAAGATTTTAAACGAAAGCTTGGAATCAATGTAGAAACATTTATTAAAGACTGTGGTAGAAAATATAGGAAATTAAGAAATTCACAAGATCCTATTTGAAACGTTGGTATGTAAAAAAAAAATAGCGAAAATGCATTTAATTCTGTACCACACAAACAACGAACAAATATAATATACGAAATTATATACGATACAAATAAAGTAGAACAGACTTTGTATATAACCGCAGAAATGGCAGGCTTTAAGCTTCCACACTAGGAAAGGCTGAATAAAGGCATCATCCGTCATGTGGTGTCACTTTGCGAGGAACAAGGCCCGAGGCAATGTGCTGATAATCTTCCATCTCTCCTCGACATTACCTTTATCTCAGGAATGGACCACCGACCATAATACTCAAGAAAGTAGCGAGTAGGTTGCTTATTAAATCCAAGTAGGTATTTTGCTCCATGCGTAAATAAGGGCCCAGGTACGGCATGAGCTATAATATAGATTAGGAGGTATTAATCGAAATACATATATTTCTTAGCTAGAAAGATAGAATGCTTCTAGTTTAAATTTATGTATCGTCGTCGTCGTTAAAATACCAATTCGTAAAAAAAATAAGCTTAATTAATAAATAGTACTCATATCAAAATATAGCAACATTTTATAACAATAACAAAATAGTTCCGTAGCTCACAACCCGATGAAATCTGTAGGAAAAACGTTTTTGAAAAAGTCTGCCCTAGCTTTTCCAACCTAATTATCCGATTGCAGTGTAAAAGTAGCATTTCGGACACAAAAAGCCATGCCTCTTAAAACACAGGGTAAGCCAGTCTCCCTTGCCAGATAAAGACGTTATTATCATTAAGAAGGTACCGCGAGCGCTTCAAAACGCTTTCTGCCTCATAAACCGCTGCAAATATACACAAGAAATACCCACAAACCAACGTTCGGAACTCAAACGAGTAATTACAGTGCTTATCCAATTTGGCAGGGCAGAAAAACGCGGCCCCCCTTGTACAGGAAATTTGTTTCAAATTTCGACAACAATGGGGAGATCGCGAGTAGGATAATTGTACGAGTACCGTCCGTGACGACGGCATAAACTATATAAATCCTACAGCAATAAACAGGTAATAACAGTCTGCTCAACCTGCACCGAACGGGCCCCGGAATTCGCTGAATCTGCAATTGGAAATCGCATATTACACGCCACTTACACGCAAACCAATGCACACTTAAATGAAGATGAATTTCGTGCCAGTGCCGACTATAAAACATCGAAGCGACAACACCAATACAAAAACTTCGATTAACTATAAAGGGAAAAGTGTCGTAAACTCGACGACGTGAGGCAGAGGATGTAAAAAGTTTTACCATGTCAATAAATCACGCAGATTATAAATCCGCTTTACAACTTCTAGTAAGGTGATTGGAAACTTCTATAAATCATATGCGAAGTAGGGGTTGTTTGGTCCCTGGACGGCCATTAAGATACCACAATCTTCATAGGTGCCGACGTCCAGAAATATTTTGATTAAAACTTTTAATTGACCGTAAATTGATACAGCTGCTATTAAGTTAAATAGCATCAATCAAAACAAATTAACAGTTATAATACTGGTCATTAATCACTGTAAAAAGATATCTATATGGCCACTGCAAATAAAATGTTATACCTACAATATCGTATTTGGTTACGTTAGTCGTCACCAGCTATCTATGTAGGTGCAAGTCAACATCAAATCATAATCTTACATCAATAAATTGCTAAATTATTTAAATCTTGTGTGGTCCGTTTGAATACGAAAGTACATAAATAGTAAGTTAAATAAAAAATCAATATGCATTGGTTATTTCGTTTTCACCGTGCTCATATTATTTTGATGTAATGTTTATAGAATGTCAGCTATTATGTATACGGCTACACATGAAACGAGTTCAAAAAGTATTTAAATAATTTTCTTCTTACTCTTTCCTAGTAAACTAAGGTTGTTTCAGCGTTTTAATGCTCGTATTTAGACTTTCATCAACAGAAGTAGCTTCACATGTCTTTCCTACGTGACCTCTTACTAGAACATCTTGAGACTGATTATTCTCAAAACTTGTGTCTTATAATCTTGCTTCTAAATGGAAAGTTTAATTAATGTCTAAACTTTGTTCCAAATCGTTGGCTTGAGACCACAAGTCTTCATTATTACAAAGTGTAACATATAGACAAATTATGCGTGTTGCTTCATATCTCGTATGACATTAATAACTGGTAGTACAATGTATTATAATAACAATCGGGACAGGAAGCCTGTAAACCGATTATGCTGATCGGTCGTCACTCAATGTGACATGATCACAATCGATCGCGATCGATTTATGAATAAGATATCGATCTAATTTTTATCAAACGGTACATTGAACGTACAAATTGACATTCTTTTAATCACTATGATAAGTGCTTGTAACAAAAACGCATTAATTTGCTGATTAGATTTAGAATTACTTGCATATACATAATATACGTATGTACAATTAAGTAACGACAATTTTTCTTGGAAGCTTAAATGCAACCGTAGCGGATATTACCAATTTAGATGTTGTTAGATTTGTAATTGAATGAAGTGGTGCTCAATGTTAACAAATAAAAGTAAGATAAGCAATTTCCAACGTTCTGCGTGAGAGACATGATAGCGCGAAATTGCTTTGCAGAATAAACCTATCTTTCTAGAATTAGATCGTAAAAGATTTTGATTTATCGTTTCAAGTTCAAATAACGTAGTCGCTTGAGTTGTAGCGAATACCACCTAAAGCACCACTTACTAAAGGTCAGGAGATCCGTCAATCCGCCAACAATTTTCAATAACAAAATAAGGCCGAGCTGAGATAAATTGCAGTTCTCGACGCGGCCAAGAGATGGCGGCAGTATGATAAGCAAAGCGAAGGCAACAATAACCGATGCACTTCCTTTGACAATACCCTGGGTTATTTATACGCTAGAGATCGCAACGATACGCACCGGTGAATCGATCAATAACCCATGAAAGTGATAAGGAAACTATCAAATTGAAACGTCAGCGGTGTATAATCAAGTGTACTCAATTTATTATATGGCGGCAAGGAGGCGTAATATCGGGAGTTGTTATAGACGATGTGACAGTTTCAAGGAATTTAAATAAATATTTTACACTCACTCGTGCGTGTAATATTTTTCAAACGCTTTTAAGAGTATATTTATTCGCTATTATTATTAATCAACTAGTTGCACCCTACGGTATTAGCCGTGATTATCCCATATAAAAGTTTAGTCTATTTGTTAATTCAAAGTCTAAACTAACATAATAACAAATTTCATTTTAAATCCGTTCAGCAGTTTTGAAATAGTGAAAGAGTAACTAATATACACACTTAGACGCTAAATAATGCATTAATAATATTTGCAGGAGAGCATTTAGTGTGCAAGTCTCAAATTTTTTTTTGTTATTATTTATATACAAGATTATAAAAATAATTGCAATAAAAAATATGATAATTGTAATCATAATTTAAACAACTCAACTCATTCACTGCTTTATTAATCAGATAAAAAATACGATTCCCATGCTTATCTAGGGCAAAACTCGTGCAAGTTAACGTACTGGATACATTATAATTGGTAATGTGTACAAGATAGCAAAGTGGGCAACAATAATTATGATGTCGCTTCGTCTAGCACGCTGGTGGTCCAAACCTTGACGCAGGATTTTCCTCCGAGATATCTTGATACTTTGAAGGGAATTTACATAGGAGCAATCTTCCTGGTAAACTTGAAATTAGCTCCGACCGCGACTCGACCGGTTTTGATGGGCGAGCTATTATTTTAAATTAATTAGATTGGCTCAATGTTGATACAAAAACTACTTTATACAGAGTTAGAATAGAAACATACGGGTCTTATTTTTGAAATAAAAATCTAAAGTTGCTGACTTCCGATCCATTTTATGCTATATATGGAAATTAAAAGAAATTACAATGTTAAGAACCCCTTTCGGACGCTTTTGAAATAATCAATGCTGTTATAATCCAATTTCCAAAAACAACAATAAATTTATGTAAACTATCAAACAATAAAAACTCAAATATAATTTATTTCGGGTACAATTAATTGAATCTAGTCTTTTTATATTGATTATGTATACTCGTATTTAATACCTATATTTATGTACTCGTTACATGCAGACATGTTAATAACAACTCAGGTATCCACTCAAATGTGATTGTGAGTGAATGTCATTTGTAAACGAAGTGAAACAGACCCATCAATAAACAGCATGAATTAAAAAAATGAGAATAATAACAATAATCTAGATGTAAACTATCGAGCGAGTTACACGTAATCGTGTTTTGCAAAACAAAAAATTTTTAACACTGAATTGAATATAATGAAACTGCAAAAACCGTAGCCCTATCATGTACATTTTACTCCCATATGGCCTTGAAAAAAAATAGTCTATACTTTGTCAATAAAACCTCTCCGTCATTCAAATAATAGCCTGTGTAGAATAATTGATAAAATATTCCCTGCATGAATCTACATACTTGAAAATATGACTCGTTATTTCTCAACATACAACGAAATACAAATAACAACTACTGGCATACGCATTACGATCAACTTTTATTATCGAGTGGCACAAAACAAAAAGGTCTCCGCCGACCGCCTCGCTTTTGCTCGACTCACTGGACGACTAAAAAAATCACATTTTATTCAAAAATAAACGTTAACATCGGGTTTATGTTAAAATTCGTACTGTAATGGAAACAATGCATTATGCATCGACGTGGCCTGACACAATGACATATGGTGTAACTTTTGTTTGACGTTAGGGACAAGAATGTAAGAATATCAAACGCATATCAAGCTGAATAAGCTTTCCATAGATTTTCTTGTGACACTGTTAACTTTTTCCATGCACACATTTTTGCAGCCCTTAAACTGAGATAAAGAAGCCAATGTAGGAGTTTTAAGTGGACGCTGCGTTTGCGCATAATTGGGAACCCTTTTTGCGCACGAGTCGAATGCGAAATGATCTCGATATTCATTGTGTTTTTTTGTAAATCGCCAACGAAATTTATACTATTTGTATTGCAAACGCCAAATAAAGATTCCCGTTCAGTTTTCTTTAAATTGACGATCGGAATACAAAAGTGCCAGCCACGTACGCATGTTTATATTTTGAACGTAACTAATTCGATAAATGTTTAAGGTCGTGTCAATAAACGAAATTGTAGAAACAAAAATGTAAAAAAAGTTTTTTATTTTACAAAAGGCTGGAACTTTTTTGTATCGATATTGTCTCTGATCGCTTATGACGCCGTTACGGACGCCCCATAAACCTGATCATTGAGTCTCCTAAACCTATTCATGGCGTAATTTGAGTTTGGAGCGTTTCACGTTTCGGCTTGCCTTGATAACGGTTTATACTATCAACATGGGTATTTGAAGCTCACAGATTGGATCAGAGATGGTAAGTTGAGCGTTTTAACCGGGCTCTACTATTGATTACACAAGTGTAAAGAAAAAATTTAGAAAATTCCCGATATGACAATATTTTGACGTGTCGGCTATCTTGAATTTGAAATGTATCATAGTGAATTCTATACTCAAGCCCTCTTATTTGATAGTGATCTGTAAAAAATATTTAATAATCTACAAAATAAATTTATATAGATGACTAAATTGTCATCAAACTTAATTAAGAACACTCCCGACGTACAAACCTTTCAAACATAAATATGTAACTAGAGCAAAACCTATTCATCAGCTTGGGTATTACGATGCCGCAGTCTGACACATACACACACACACACACAGAAATAGGCAAGTCAATCTTATAACACGCCGTCGTTATTGCGAAAGGGTTTTTGATACATAAAACAAAGATACAGCATAAAGAAAAAATATTATTATTATTAGATTTTATGTACTGTTTTAACCAAAACAAATTTCTTTAAATAATTTATTAGCAATGAGTCTTGTAAGAAACTTTAGTCTAGGGTGTGCTTTAAAATAATAAAAAAATATTACAATATAATAAACGAACATTTATATACTCTCCAACTAGCAATAACGCGTCCCTATCTAGCTTTATCACATTGAATATCAAAAGCTCATCGACAACTTAGAAGACGATTCATAAAAACAATATGTGAGATAGGTAAGGGGCGTTTCACGTGGGACGAGCGTCGGTGGACATTGTGTTCTGATCACGCCGATATTATGCTCAAACTATGCCCAAACACCGGCTCTTCCAGTCGAGATGCTATCATAATTATAATGTTCCTCTATTGGTATTTACACAGGCGTACTCGCATCGTATCGTGAACGTGATCTTCCTTTCGAAATACCAGACGCATCTACGAGAAAGTTTACTAAATATGTCATAATAGCAGTCGGAAAACAATTAGGTGGGCAGATAATATTAGATGGTTTTTATTGCTCTATCGAATTCTGTAGATGTTTATTAAATTTTGATAAGACGCACGAACCGCTTATGTTTCATTTTAGTTGTTTTGTAATATATTTATCGACAATCTAATATTATATAATAATTGGCCTAATGCGAGATGGGTTCGCACACGAAGGGTTCCGTACCATTGTTGTACGTGAGCCCCCTTAAATATTTATTTTTATTACATTTAATGATTTCATTTGATAGCTAATATACATTTATATATTTTGTGTAAATTTTAAGTGACTAGCAGCTCCCGTTTTAATATATAGCAAAAAAATACGAAAAAATCACGTTCATTGTATGGGGACCCCCTTTAATATCATTTTTTTTTTATTAAAAGTATTTGTTGTTATAGCGGCACAAAAAATACATATCTAGTGAAAATTCCAGTTTTCTAGAGATACAGCCTGGAGACAGACAGACAGCGGAGTCTTAGTAATAGGGTCCCGTTTTTACCTTTTAGGGACGGAACGCTAAAAATAAGGCTTCAAAAAAAAATTTACTTATGAATAGTTGAGCCACTTGTCGATTTTCAAAAGATAGATAATATTCGATGGTGTTTATTGCTTTATCAAATTCAACTGACGCCATTGGTTTTTGATAAGCAATGTAGATATTTCTAATGGCACTTATAAGATGTTTAGTTGTGAAATTTAAGTTATCGAAGATCTAATTAGATACAAAAAACCCGTAAGGGCTTGAAGAACTTCTACTAATGGGCTCGACTTCTTCAAAGTTTGCATTTAAATTACCCATAGTGTGTCTCTTGTAACTTATTAGTGAGCTTGGCTTGTGACACTCGAGAGTTTAGCAACCTTTTCTAAGAAACTGATGAACTCGAAATAACCTCCTTTCTTGCTCCAGCATACGTAAGTAACGTAACTCCACGTCTGAAGTATTTCTTCGACCTTCAACCCAATGTAAAGTCAGAAGAAATAGTTTCACCGCATTATTCAAATTTGCACCAGAATGTAAAGTGCAGTCGTCTACAAAAGTAACTTTACTTTTAGAAGACCATTGAGATCATAATTGAAGAAAATAAAACAACTGTTTTTAAAGCGGTAAAGCTCTTTACTTACTTAGTAGTATTTTTAAAAATATTTGCATAATTTACTATTACTTAGCAAACTTTGGTGACTTCATAAGATATTGTTATCATATCTTATCTTATATATACATTTTCCATGTCACAATGCTAGTTACCGTACTCCTCAGAAACAGCTTGACCCATTTTTACCAAATTTTATATACGTATTCAGTAGGTCTGAAAATCGGCTACTATCTATTTTTTAAGGCAAAACAACGTTTGCCGGGTCAGCTAGTTTACTATAAATGGGCCAGCTAAGCATTTTTAAACTTTTTTACCTATTCTGTTTGGTAAATCTAAGACATTTAAAAATACCTAAAAAAAGCTTTTGCTTGTGCTAATGTATATTTAGTGAGCTGAGACGCCGGCTGTACCGCAGATGCCACAACAGTTCAGTGCTAATTAAGAGTTGCACGACAACACTATCGTTGGTGACATGAGTCCAACGCGATTCAGAGCAGTGTTGCTAGATGTGGAGGATTTTACTAATTTATATTTTAATATGGGTATAAAAAATCAGTACATGTCAGTTGCAATTTAATTGTTTAACGAAATATGGGTCACGTCTTGTTCTTGGACAACTGTGCTGCCTGCACGAAAAATATCATGTCACATTCCACTTGCGGCAGAACGCAGAACAAACGATAGAGAGGTACGACTGATTATTGACGTATGACTTTTTAACTTCTTATGATTATGACTTATTATTTTATTCTACTTTATCGGTCGATGTTGTTTTTTTTCTTGTGACTTTATCACGTAAAATTATTATTATTGTCCGTAAACTTATTTAAAATAGAACCAGTTACTTTACTCATGCTAAAAACTTTCTCTGCTTTCAATCTGTAAATTAACAATTTATGTTTTGCGCTCTAGAAATTCCATAATATTAAGCGAATAATTTTACAATGCATTCTTTTAATAAAAGAGTTCATCCTAATGTTGAAACCTAGATGTTGCGCGAGAAGACATGCATACTATATTTTAGTTTGGATATCATGGCATAACCATAGACGGTGCTTTCTTTATTCCTGGAGTAGCTCATTAACTTTTTTAAATTATCGTGGTCTTTTTTGCAACCATTTTAAGCTTACCAGATCAAAAAATCCGTAATTTTTTTTAGGGATTTCGTCGTCATCTCCTGGCAACCTCGAGCCAGATCACATCGCCTTGCTCAGGGAAAGCAAATGAGTCCCATTAGCTAGCACAAAGGGAGACTGCCAGTGCCCCGAGCGTATTAGGTGTGTGCATTTATTATTAACAGGGAAGACTTCTACTGCTCTTTATTTATTTGGCAGAACCTGAGAGGGCTCTGTGCGAAGGTATGGAGATGTAAAGAAAATGATTCGAATAAAATAGACGGAAAATTGGCTTTATATTTGCACAACATTTAACGCTTATACATTTATACATTTTGATCAAATTTGTCAATTTGAAGAATTCGAGAGATTTCTTGTTGTACAAGACACATAATATTATAACATAATATTATATTTTGTACCTTAGACATGGCGAAGAGAAAGAAAACATGTCTTTTTACTCTCAAGTTCTATCTATAGATTGTGTATATGCACAACACCTCAAATATCCAAGTGCTCAGGTTTTCGGCACAAATGATTTTAAATAGGACCATTAATTATTTTGACTCCGCCAGTAATAAGCTTTGAGTAGAATCCAAAGATTTACATAATCCAAGGTTTCCTAGATCATAAACATAAATAATTCTTAAAGGTGTTAACGCCATTTTATTGACTATACGAAATAAGATGGACATAAAATAAAGAAGGATTTGACTGATTTTGCTAAAATAGTCCTTGTATTTCTTATGCGATTTACATTTATAGCTGCTCCATAAAAGTCGTTGAATTAATTTGGCATAGCAAAACAATTTAATACTTTTAAAAAAAGTTTATGAAATATACCAGATAAATACAGAAGTCAAACGACTACTGCTTCTAGTGATCAATACATTAAAATTGAGAGGCACATTAAAATTGATGCGCAAAAACCACTAATCGACCGTAGAACGCGTTAACCCGCCGCATGCAAATTACAAAATAGCCCAAATCCGTCCAGTTGATCTATTAAATTAAAATATTAAAGGGTACTCCAAAATTCGAGTGGCCATTAAATCGCTTCAGTAACCTAATAACGGATTCAGTAATTTGCCCATACGTCTTGTTATGGTCGTTTCGTAAGATTAAAACCCTGGCCACCCTTCATAAATCTTGCCCCCACAGTTAATATATTATTCAGGAGCGCGTAAAAACGAATCCAGACCCCTTGGAATTGTCAATCCTGGAAGGTGGAGCTACTTGTTCCAGCGTCTGTACATTCCAGTCTGAATGCGGCTTCTAGTAAACCTCAAATAAAGCGAAGTCTATGCATATTATAGTGACATCATACGGACAGGATGGTGCTTTATCGACCCCAAGAGGAACATTTATGGCGTCGCTTTTATAGGGAGATGTGCCAATAGTAAACCCGATGTGGTCATCCGCGCGGAGTTGCGAATGCCTCCGCGCTAAAGCCTTCTGAAATCGATATGCCATAAAATCGTTATGACACACCTTGAAATATGGATTCTATAAATTCTGTTGTGAAATTAAATGTCGCTCGGGATAAACTTTGACGGGCAGTTAGTATTGTCTTCTAGATAGGCGAGCTTGGTAAAGGTAAAACGTTGAACTATCCAGCAACTTCGATCCCTGTTTATGACTGAGGGATTGAAACGCGTCACTTGAGTCATAATATTTCACCACGAAGTATGCGAAATAGCGTTTGAGTAAGGCGGTAAGCACACAATAAAATTCAATCATGTTCTTGAGCGAGCGGTTTGTGTCCTACAATAATGTTTTATGGAGACGTTGCTCCCACGCGTGAACCGCCTTGGATTCAAGTAGTGTGCACGCCGCTTTTAGATGTATGGATTTAACACTTTACTTGCAGACTCAGATGTAAGAGTACTAGAATTGATTAAGAGCTGAAAAATGCGTAGAAATTCAGCTCATGGGATTCACCTCTGGTCTAATCAAGACTGGAGTTGAATCCTATGAGCTAAATGGAATGCAAGTATCAAAAAGCTATTTTCTAAATAAAAAACATTCTTAACCAACGCATTTTTTTCGTATTGTAAATGTAAACAAATACTTAGACCAAAGCATGTTTCTCAATCTTTGTAAAATTATTATTCTATTATGTTAAGATTTGAATCTTATGCAAATTATGGTAATACAAAGGCGTTATTTTTTATGGTTATTACTTTCAAAATGCACTTTGTAACAAATCTACTTAATTTTATTACTTAATTATCGTAATCTAATTAAACACAACAATTAACTGGCAGCTGCAACCACACCTGGGCGAATCAAAATCTTCACAATAGTCCCTTTATTAACTTTAGAATATATTTTATATTTGAACAATCTTTAAAAAAAATAGTTTTAACATATCATGTAAAACTATATTAGCTGTAGCGCGTGTAGGTAGTTATTTTTTTTTTTGTAAATCGAATTTTCGATTTCGAGGAGTCCAAGAACTTTTCAACGAATGCAAAACCGTGGAAACGGTTCGTGCGTTTTGAAATTAAAGCGTCAGGAACGAAACCCGACCCGATTTTTATATAATAGATTTTTTTTATTGTTCAAATATAAGATTTAAAACATTCTAAATAAAATTAAACTAATAATATGAATGTACCAAAACCTTAAAAAATATTTCAGAATGTGTTCGAAAGTTTTAATTTGTTACTTTTATCTTCATCAATCAGTCATTCTTAATGAAAGGCTCGTTTGCTCAAACTCATCGATGTTCACAATGGGATGCAAAAAAAGGGTTTAACCCAATCCTTCACATACTTTCTTGACTGTTTTTTTTATTATTTAATTCACCGGAAACAAGGTGACACGGGTATAAAAGGGTTAGACTTGTAAGGGTGTTGAAATGAACTTTGGCTCAAAAATTGGATAATACTTTTGTAGTCTTTAAATTTTTATCGAACTTGATACATCAATTTACAAAAAACATTTAGAAGCTGAATTTGTACGTGTGCGATTTTCTTGCTGGTAACGCTATTTACTGAAAATCATGTAGCCAAAAAAGTGGTATGCATTTGTTGGTCACAGTTAATCTTTAAAACAATAGGAACTCAACTATTCTGTTAAACATGTTATTCTTCTAACATGAAAAAAGTATGCTTATGCCAAATATTTGATTCTGATTAGCGATTTACTCTGCTAACTACTAAAGTAAGTAAGAAAAAACCATAAAGTACATTAAAACTCGAGTAGACAGTAAAACGAACGAATGGCATAGGACCGAGATGAATGGCATGCTAAAAGTGAGGCCTATTCCCAGCAGTGGGAGAGAACCGGTTGTGGATGATGATGATGAGACAGTAAAAATCAATTGATTAAATATTTTTCCAAAAAACCGATAGGGGATAGTTAAAGAAGAGAACCGAAACTACTATAAGTGAATGCATTATGTATTATTGTATTTGCTACAAGCCTTATTTTATAAAATGTTCACTATAAACAAATTTAATTTTAAATTGAATTAACACGGGTAACACCGCAAAAAAAATAATTAAAAACCGCCGGGTAAAATTTATTAGCTAGTACAGACAAATACTTCCCATAAAATATCAATACGCTCCGACGCTTCGAACTATTAACAAACTAAAGTTCACGATAATCATCTAGAACAGTTTGTTTATCACTAATATTCCCACCGACCAGTAAGTCCCGAAATGATGAATGAACGAAGTCGATTCTTATCCAGTACTGCAACTTCCATACTGTGAGTATGGAATGTTGGGAGCTTAATACGAAAGGGAAGTGGATGATAGTGGAAATTAATTGGCAGGAAATCAGCACCGTGGCTAATATGCCGTTACTTTGAAAATGTTTGGCTGTGGACTAACAAATATATGAAGAAGCAAGAGTATCTTATTATTTATTTACACTGTCTTTTTTTTAATTCGATGAATTTGTTCAGCTTTAGCTTCATATGTTGATACATTAAATCGTACATTCATACTATTGATAACCTAGTTGGCGTAATGTTTATTATGCCGGACTGCCAACCAGAGCCCTCTGGTTGGCAGTCAGGGCCCATCGAACCCAGGGCCCCCTGGGTTCGATTCCCGGCACGGCCAAATCTTTTTGACGAACTAAACCTGTCCTTAAGGGTGTTAAATATGTATATAGTTTTTATGTTTGTATATCAGTTGTGTTAGCAACTATAGTACAACCTAGAAATGGTTTGGTATGGGGCTAACCACGCGTGTGTGACATGTGTTCCAATAATTATTTTTTTATTTATACTGGTATAGTACAGAGAGAAGGCCTATACCCAGCCGTGGGTAGATATAGTGTAATAATTATAATTTTAAACATAATCATTGGCAATTTTTTTTTCATATATAAAAACCAATGCCATTCACGAAGTGAATAGCGTAAAGTTCCTTACTGTTTATGCTTTGTATTTAGAGTGATATGGTGGTTGCTTCATCTACTTCATTGTTAATACACTATTGTCATATGATATTTATAATAGATTCGTATCTCGTGTCATGTGAGTGTTCCACCGCGTTTCGGTTCGCTTACTGATGGGATAAACCACTTTCTTATAGAGCGCTTTGTACAAGGTTAGTGGTAACTAACGCAAAATCTGTTGAGGGCGGTTTTTGTAAATCTAGGCAATTTTCAATCTATGACTTTTGGAAATTCGTGAAAATGAATTCGGTTATTTTGTTGTATACAATAAGCTAGTTAATGGAAAACTACAAAATTGCTGTATACGCGAATATATTTTTCGTAAGTTTTGAAAAGTCATAGAACATAATTCGTGGGTCTAGACTTAAAAGGTTTTATTTTAGTTATATACAGCGTTACTAGTAAGTAAAGCTGTATGCTTTACGTAGATGTATAATAGTATGTATATTAATATAAGTACAGTGTATTTTACCATAAAATGCATAAGCATAAGCAGCCCACTATACGTTCCCACAGCTAGGACCCGGGGTTCCCACACGAGGAGAGATATATAGGCCATAATCCACCACGCTGGCCAAGTGCGGGTTGGTGGATGACACATATTTTCAAATATTGTGGTCCTCAAACACTCTCAAACTCAAACACTCGGTTTCCTCATGATGTATTTTTTTTCCTTGTATTTTGATTAAAACTAATTATATAAACAGTCATGAATATAAACTATGAAAGCGGTACTTCACTCGTTGCAATCAATATTATGGAGAAATTGGAATTGACTCCCAAAACATGATTGATAGTAACTCCAAAAATGTATAACGAACATAAAGTTCCGGTCAATTTAACATCAGTTAGTTTAATAGTATGATTGTAGGTCGTAATATCAATTCGGTACGAGATGAGTAATTACAAAGAGTCAGTGGTCTTGACAAATTCGATGTGAAATATGTACCGCGGTGATTTGATTGGACGCGGCGCATACAAACATGGAACTAGGCAGAAGAAAGTGTTCGGAAGAAATATAAATAAAAAATATATTTCTAATTTATAAAACCTGTTATAAATAATTAGTAAAGTTGTTAAAAAATGTTTTGATACGGGCAGCCAATGTCTGAAACGTTTTTTTTTTTAACTTTTTTGGACATATTGCTCAGGAAAAAACAAAGTGCAGATATATGAGTAAATTAATAACTAGTAGGTTACTTTTATCGGTAAGTTAGTAGGCTCACGTACATTTTTTTTAGGATTATATAATAGGATTATTAATACCCTAATTATATAAAGAGTCTACGATTGTATTATCTAAATTGATTGAGGACAAATTTTATAATTTTAATGTATTTGTAAAAGTTCCGGTCAATTCAAAACTGTTTCAATACTGCTTTTATTTAGCAATCAATCAAAATATTTTTTCGAACTTAGAGACAATCTTAGTTGGGTGCACAGTATAGTTAAACTTCTCAATTATAGCGCTAGAAACGTAGATGGTAAAAGTTTTTGAAACATATGTAGTTATGAATGTGTTTACTAATTTAAGGTTACAATTTATTTATAAATAATAAACGAGTCGGGTTTTCCTTTCTGACGCTATAACTCGACGCAGGAACCTATTTCCACGGTTTTGCATTCGTTGGAAAAGTCTCGAGGTCCGTGAGGTTTGTAGCAACCAAAATTCAGGTAAAACTTGATCAGCAAAAAAATCGACCTACAAGCGGGCGAAGCTGCGGGCAACAGCTAGTTCAATAGATAAACAATACACTAATAAAACACTTAGTGTCAGACAAACTATTTACTAAACAAAAAATGTATATAAACACCCACAGTAAAATAAAACAAATTACAGAAAACACTTCAAAGTACCAACCAATTCTAAGAAAGTACAGCTAGTTTCAAAATAAAAATGTTAAATCGAAATGCCTCTTGAATTCTCTTATTTATAACTAGCAGCCAGTCCCGGCTTTGCACGGGCTATAAAATAATCCTAGTTAAAGAGAAACCAAACTAAGACTATGTCACTCGGGGATAATGTAGCTTCCCAACGGTGAAAGAATTTTTCAAAAGTTTCGTAGCCTATTCGCGTCAAACAAACAATTAAATTTTTTCCTCTTTATTATATTGGTACAGATTTTAACATTATTAATTTGAATTACTTATTAATTAGATGACTCGACATGCCTTCTCCAAAGTTCCTGCATCCAGACTACTATACATTCCTACCTCCGAAGTGGGGCGTCCAAATCTAAGCTCACGCGTCCTCGATGTAAACACAATGCTGTACACACGAGCGGTCTGATTGCCGGGTATTACACACGTGTAGGTTTGAACTTAATTTTCTACTCCGTCTACTAGCAAAGGTTAAGGGGCTAATGTTTGATACATTGTTAGGATCGACTTAAGCACTGAGAAGTCCTATTTTAATCGCATTGTGTGAACTATGGTATTCGACAGTGTTTAAGATAAACGGTTAGCATTGTCGTCTATATAATAAATAAATAAATATGAGGATACATTATACACACGGCTAACCTGATGCTGAACCATTTCTAGTACGTATTATGGTCGCTAACACAATTTATATACTACATATACATACATACTTATTTTATATAGATACATATTTAACACCCAGACCGACAGCCAACAAATTTAGTTAAGCACAAGATGTTGGCCGAACTGGGAGTCGAACCCGGAACCTTCTGATTGGTAGTCCGGCATGGTAACCATTACGACAACGAGGTCCATTTAACGAATGCTGTAGAGAATATCTGTCAAATACATTTCTAATAAAACCTTTTAATTTTGACATAAAAAAATGTCCTTAATCTTGTGTAATAACGTTCGAAGTTGAGTTTAAGTTACTATAAAGTAATATTCAGAAACATAAAAGTAATTTCTAACTCAGAAAGTTAGCCATAAACTATTCCAAATCGTTGTCAAATAATCTCTCTGAATGCTTCAATTTGCGATATACATGGTTTTGAATTGCCTCTATCAGAGGCTAATGGATCTGATTGTTTTTTAAGTGCCTCACGATTTTTAAATTGTACAATCAGACAACTTAAAATCAAGACTAAATGCTTTACACAGTATAGGAAAACTTATTTTTGTTGTTATATATTTTGTGATTAAAAATACTTAAGTTCGTCTTATAAGATACCTTTTTGGATTCAATAATAAAAAATATAAAAAAAATTGCCATGATTTCAATAACAGATATCAGAAAACTTTTACGACACCATTTTAGAAGCAGTTAAACTAGAACATACCCACTTTTAAAGTCTGACTTTACCTTTAACGCTTTTCTTATCGCATTTATTCATAAATAATCCCGGCTGCTGCGATCTGATAGGCAATTTCACCCGAGTTATTGTTGCCCGCTACAATTAGAATTTAAACAGGACATTACATTTCTGAGAAGTGTCCCGGGTCACCTTTTACTTGGTCACCACCTGCTGTGTTTGTGTCTCTTAGGAATAATGCGATGGGCTCAGTGTTTACCAACTCCAGAAAATATTAGACCTTCTCAAAGGCATGTACTTCGAAAGGGAAAAGAATTTTATTTTTAAACTCTTTACGGTAGCGCATTCGATGTTTTTAGAAAGAAAGAAATAAAAATGTTTCATTATGCACAAAAACAATTACAAACCTAATATGTAATCAATCAAATTATGTTTGTTCACAAAAGGCGCAAGTTCAGAATAATGCTGAGAGTATCTAGTACTTCAGTACCTAGTATTTGGTACTTCAGCGCTGGTTTTCAACCTGCGCCTTTGCTTATTATGTAGGCACAGTAGAGGGTCAGTGAGATTACAAAAGCAACATCTTTAATACAAAGAAATACAAAACAGAATTTTTCTAAAACCAAATCACATTTTTTGTGTATTTTTTTTCATCATAGTCTATGGCATAAATAATAACTGAGCTACCGTAATTATAATCCTTGCAAACATTCTGAGTGAAGTAACTGTACAGCTCATCTCCTTGCAGGACTTTAATCAATCTTAATTTCTTTCCCATACAGCGAGCCACGAGCTTGTTCAATAAAACCGGTCATAATTTCCGCTGGTCAAGAATAATTTCGGTAAATTTGTTTGCTGTACCAACTTTTGTTTGAGCATTAACGTCGATCGTCTTATGAATTCGATATTAAATAACAGTGATTGTGTATCGGGACGTTCGACTTGCGCTTGGTATGTCGGGTTGATGTTTAAACAGTTTTAAAGAACAATGTTTATGTTCTTTATGCCCGCAATCGGTATTTATACGGCATTTATTGGAAGTTTTTGCGAGCAATCTGTGGTCAATTGGAGCGCCAATTTGGGTGTATCGACATTATGACTTTAGATGGAAGATGGAATGAGAGACCGTTAAGCCTGTGCTTAGGATATTATTCATAATGTTATGTTTGAATTGTTGTAGAGCATTATCTAGAAGTCACCCACCTTCAAACTGAAAATCTGTCGCTTAGCACCTAACGGAGTATTCCAGCAGCCTCCTTAAAATATAGATATTCCAGACTAGGCATGCTCCACCAGGGTATCAATAACTAGTGTGGTTACCCACCCTGCTAGTCAAATGCCTAGCGGTATCGTAAAAAAAATCAGTAAAATAAACTGTTGCACTTACTAGGCTAATAATTTACTTAATACAGAGATCATTTGTATTTATAAATCTACATTACAATGTAACAAATGTAGAACAATAGTAGTAAACTGAGTCAGCCGTTACACCTTTGAGGAAATAAATACATTAAATTATTGACCAGCATTGTCGTATTAATTTAAAAACAAATACATATCATACAACGTAAATATTTTACACAGTGTTTAATTCAATTCAATTCAAATCATTTTATTTCAGACATAGCCCAATATTAAACATAATCAAAATCATAAAAATAATAATACTAAATCAGGGCGTTAAAACAAAATTTAATAAACTTAAATGTCAAAGGAAAAAATTACAATAATAATAATTAAGATTAATTAAAAACACAATCTGTAGAAAAAACATTAAGGTTAACTATTTAAATATATGTAACCGGGCAGCATGCATCAGTATCGGGTAATAATATAAGTAACTGTTTCCAAAATCTCATTCATTGAATACATTTTAAATCATTTCGTTCTAAATACCACATGATCTATCGATTCCTTATGATATATGTAATAAAATGACGCATTGTGTTTGTTGTCCCACGCATCTTTACACTAATCAGATAGAGTGGAAGAATTAGCCATCCATCATGGGATGGTAATAATACCTGACAGACCAAAATACCTCTTACCCAGATACTGATGCCAGATACTTGAAAAATATTTTAAAAAAATGTTGAAAGATTTAAATATAAATATTTGGACTCTGTAACACTAAAAAATGGTTAATAATAGTATTTCAAAAGTATAAATACAAATTATGTTACTTGAAGTTAGTAGGTACAGTACAGAGTTGCAATTTACTAAAATAAGATTTATAGCGATGACATATCACTCGGTCGTATGGTCACCTTACGTCACGCAGTGTGTGGGTTCGATCCCTGCCAATGAGCTCGTGCATTTGGTGAAAGAAGAAAACATTGTGAAGTAACCATAGCAAGGTGGCCGAACGTTTTCTAGTGCTTGCTTGGCTAGATTAAATTGAAAAATCTGTCAACACAACTGTATGTAGCAGCTGCCTCTGTAAGAGGGAGTTATTCCAGATTAGGTATGCTCCACCACAAGGGGACTCATCCCTTGAGGAGGAGTCTCGTAGGCTAGCCGAGGTGGGCGGGGTGGTGGGATAATGCGAGGAGCGGAACTTCATCCCGCCCTCTCCGGTGAAGAGGTGAGGTTTTAGTCGGTCCAACATACTCCACCCACCTACCTCCCATGCATCGGTTTACGGTTGAGGTGCCCAAGGCACGCACAAAACGTTTTGCCTCCACCTTTGTTGTCCGAACCGCCAAACTTTGGAATTCCTTGCCGAATTCCCTGTTCCCCAATGACTACAATCTAGCGATTTTCAAGGCGAGAGTGAACCGATTCCTTCTAGGTAAGCGCGATCCACCGTAGACCTCAATATCACTTACCATCAGGTGAATTGTGGTCAAGCGCTGACCTATTCAGAGTAAAAAAAAAGAAAGGCAGCTATTCCGGACTAGGCACGCTCCACCATGGGCCAGAGCCTCTCTAACTCATGTAGTACCCAACTGGTCAAAATTACTACTAATAGAATATCAAAAGTTCGAAAATCGGGCATAACCAGTATTAAATTAATCTCCAACGTTTAAACCGCATTAATGTCCATGACACACGTCAGGCAGCCTCAAAAAGGAAAAAAAGTCTAAGCGGCTACCGATGTCGCTTACCGATAATGTCGTCCAAAATGATGGTTTAATTCGATAGACTTGCCTTCTATGAGCTTTGTGCCACTGCCGAACGTGAATACGAACCGACGTACAGACATATCGGACAAATGACAGATACAGCTACGATAGAGGAATGCGTGCAGGCTGGTGACAGGGTTGCTTCGAGATCGGAGATTGTTCCGAGCAGTTTTTAAGAGTCGTTTACAACTAGTCTTATTAAATACTAGCAGCCAGTCCCGGCTTTGCACGGGCTATATAATAATTCAAGTTGTTATGAGAAACAAAATAATGCCTATTTTACTCGGGGATAATTTAGCTTCCCAACAACGGTGAATTTTTCAAATCTGTCCAGTAGTTTTGGAGTCTATACGCGTCAAACAAATAATCAAACTTTTCCTCTTTATAATATTGGTATAGACTAATTGAGTTAATTTATATTCCCATACAAGAATATAAAACCCAACTCGCATTTGGCTCGTATCCACCATTAGGATGTATTTATAATTGAAAAGTCATCAAATGTCTATTATAAACAGTAAACACAGACTAATTCTCATTAGTGTTTTCACAGTCCATCTTTTATTATGGTCTATAGTATAATGATTGAAATTGCACTATAGTAATTAACTAGTAAAGTCTAATCAATGCTAAACGCAATTTTATTACTCTCTGGAAAACTGTCATTACACGTAATCTGTAGTTTTATTGGAACTGTTTTGTTAGATCTAGATGTATAGTGTAAACTTTATAATTACACTTAAGGGATTGTGCATGATATATACAGACCGTGCGTTATAGAGAGTTGTCGTTAATAGAGAAAAGATAAATTTTTAATGAAAAATGAAGTACCTTTTGGGACTAGCTTTAGTTAATTAATAATAACAGCCTTACAATAACAGTTTACAAAGTACAATAGTTTTAGTAATGCTTATTAGCACTTTATCAGAATTTACTCGGTCGCGCTTAATTTAAGTAGTCTAATAAAAAGCGAAAAACATCGCGAAGCGCTGCCAGTGTAAAACAAATTCCCTCTCCTGCAAATATTCTCAAATACAATAATTGATTGTAATCGAAATGAAAATTGACACTAAATCCTGCCAAGACAAATATCTTGCCGACGTAACCGTGGCGGCAGGGGGCTTAAAGATAATTGAGCTTCCCATTCGCACATATTTTATCGCCACGGAATTACTTTACAATTTATAGCACTTTTTATCATTAGGCGCGTCCACACAGACCGAGCAGCCTCGCGCGGCAAATGCCTCGCGCGGCAAATGCATCGCGAGGCTGCTTGCTCTGTGTGGACGCGCCTATTTAGTGCAACAATGACATAACTAGGCGACTGAAGCGCTTTTGAGCAAATTCAAAAGCCGACACTCGATGACTCGGGCGCTCGGTCGCTCGCCCGCGGCAGAGCGCGCGCTTGCCTCGTCCGAGGCACGTCCAAACAGAGCGAGCAGCCTCACGCGGCAAATGCCTCGCGAGGCTGCTCGCTCTGTGTGGACGCGCCTATTTAGTGCAACAATGACATAACTAGGCGACTGAGGCGCTTTTGAGCAAATTCAAAAGCCGACACTCGATGACTCGGGCGCTCGGTCGCTCGCCCGCGGCAGAGCGCGCGCTTGCCTCGTCCGAGGCACGTCCACACAGAGTGAGCAGCCTCGCGCGGCAAATGCCTCGCGAGGCTGCTCGCTCTGTGTGGACCCGGCTATTACCATTGGCATCGAGTGTGATTACTTTAGCCTTTTGATTTCATTGGGTACCTTCATTATTTCTCGGCGTATTCGATTTATGCGCGTCATATTTATTTTATGAAAACTAATTACATACGATGCTAAAGTATGCTATTTAAGCGAGCGACATAAACGTTTCAATTAAAAAGATATTATTACAAAAAAAAAAATTAAATTATTATTTTCTCGTATAATTAATTCCGTGCACTTGAAATTCAATTATGAATTTGTTATAAGATTCTAATTTATCCTACCAAAATAATTAATACGAATGTTTGTGAGTGCATGTTTGTTACTTCTTCACGCTCAAACGCCTGAACCGGTTTCGATAAATTTGGTGTGAAGATAGGTTAGACCTTGGATTAACACATAGGCTGTTTTTTTGTCCCAAAACAATTGTGATTCCCTTGGGATACGCAAATAACTTTAAAATATTTGTTACTCCTTCACTTTCCAACGGCTTGACCGATTTTGATGAAAATTACTATGAAAATAGCTAAGACTTTGGATTAACACATTGGCTACTTTTTATTTCCGGATTAACTTCTTTTGTCCCGGATAAACGCAGGTAAAACCGCGGGGCGTAACTAGTAAAGTATAAATTAATAAAAATATGGTCTCACGATCGAAAGAAGGTCACTTTCTATTTCACGACCTCATAAATCATCGAAACAATTGTTTACTACATTCCGTACGAGATTAATCCAAGCGAGCTCTTAAAATTCAATTAGTTGCTATTCGCTATTTTCTCGAAGTTGCTTGTTAAGTTTACAAAGAGTCAATACGCACCAAGTTTTAAAATTGGTGGCGATTCAGCGGCACACACGACTAAACTAAATTTAAAGAAGCCTCGTCTCTTTTCATCTTAGGTGGCCAGAAAGAGAGACACGTTCCGCACCATAGTCAAACCAACTAAAATCACGTCAAATGTAGAAAATATAGGCGACTTTAGTCAGCACTCACTTGTATCACCTCTAAAACTGCCTGCACATTCCATATTTGACGTGATTTTTTGTCTATGGTTCAGAACGTGCTGTCTGTTTCTGGCCACCTAAGATGAAAAGAGACGGGGCTTCTTTAAATTTAGTTTAGTCGTGTGTGCCGCTGAATCGCCACCATTATGTATTTTTAGATTTATATACACTATACAGCTAAGCCTATGACTAGGTGATGGCGCGTAACCATAAGAGTAAGCGACACAGGTCGAATAAACCTTGCGCACTCTGGAACTACTGGCTTTCAAAGATACAAACAGAGAAATGTCGTCTTGCACAAACTAAATAAATATAAGTTCATTCCACGACTCTGGAACTCTTTAATAACTTAAGCAGACATGCAAAAAAAAACGATTACTAAGTAGTTTATTATAATTGCACGAATATCCGTTCATACTTATTTACGAGTAAGAACATTGGATAAAGACCAAAGGGTTTCCATCGCTGAGGTAACTTACGGTAGTCATTTATTTCAATAGTTTCCATGCATTTAGAGCGTCATCATCGGGGACGAGTATCACGCGGACTACGTCAATTTAATCTTAATCCTGCTAATAAAATAAATGCAATAGTTTGTGTGTGTGTGTGTGTATTTGTTACTTCTTCACGCTTTAAGGGCTGAACCGATTTTGAAGAAGAAGATGTGTGAAGATAGGTTAGTCCTTGGATTAAAACATGGGCTACTTTTTATTCCGAAAACAATTGGTTCCCGTACGCAAATAAGTTCAAAATCTATGTTACTCCTTCACGCTCCTACGGCTGGACTGATATTGATGAGATTTACTATGAAGATAGGTTAGACCTTGGATTATTACATAGGCAACTTTTTATCTCGACTAGTGAATTTATATAAGTACCTCGTGCATTTACAAATATGCCTATTCAACTATGTTAGCAAATTTACTGTCTTTCTTCTTTTTTTTCATGTTCGTTTTATGTAATTTAAAATTTAAATAATGTATATGTATCTGTCTTCTGTGTCTGAAATAAATGTGTTCTTTCTGTCTTAAATATTCGTTATTGTATGGTTAATAAAGTCTAGTGCTTAAAAGCATAATAAAAGCATAATAATATGATAAATGCGAATCTTGCAAACATAAAGAAGACGATGATTGATACCAGTATTTCGTTAACGGTAAACCACACAGAGAAATTGAAAACACTTAATGCATGCCCGTGGGTAAGTGGCACCATAAAATTGATGATTCAAATTATATACTTGATAATAATGTAATGGATTCTGCGACCGATAGCATCTCTAATGTAATTTTGGAAATGGTTATAAGCACACAGTGCGAGACGTAACATTTGGTAGCAAAAAAAAAAAACACGCTGAGTAATGTAAAATAATATGGTCTTTTTAACCGGAAGCTATGGAGATAAAGTATTTTTTTTTGCTATCAAATACGTAATTTATACCATTCAGAAAATTAAACTCAAATTCGACTCAATAGCATTGAACTACAGTATTTCAATCGGCATTAAAATATCAGTAGTATACGGGTATATAAAAAGACAGCAAAAATAAAGTTTCTGTACATTAAATATTTTTCCAAAAAAAGTGATACGGAACTATTAGAAAAAAATTAACTATAATTGAGGTATACTTGATTGTCAAAACTTTTAAACAGAGTTGAATAGCAGCTTACATAAACGTATTTCAAAATAAACTATTATTATATATGCCAAAGTGTGTGTATGTGTGTGAGAGAGAGACAGAGTATGTCTGTGAATTCTTTACGCTCTAACGGCTGAACTATTTTCGAGGAAATTTGGTACGGACATAGTTTAGAATCTAAATTACCGCATAGGCTTATGTTAACATCGGAATAGCACGGATGATACCGCGGTCCAATTACAATTATATGTAATTCAAAGAATCCCAGACTTATATATAATAGTTAAAATAAATCTCAAAGTTCTCAGAAAAATTGTGAGAGACAATTAATTTTACATTCCAAGTAAAAAAATCAATCAAGACATAAACTGAATTCTGCTTTTATTTTGAACGTGAGAATTAATCCGAGGTCTAAAGGTGAATTCGAAGCATATTTTGTTCACGCTCCGTTAAATGTTTATGGTCTTCCAAATTAAACTTCCTGGAAGTTGTTTTTTAGTGACAAAGCGAACGCGGAATCTGTGGTCTATTCTGGTATTAATAATTAGTAGTAATAATGGATCAATTTTAATAAGCATTGCCATCCAACGTGGCAATGATACTAGTATTTTGGGCACCTTTTCCTCTACCCCTGGACATTTTTAGGTTAGGTTTTAGTTGTTTAACGTATGTATTTTCATGTTTTTAATAAATGATTATTTGATTATTTATCATTGTTAAATAATCTCATACTATATACATGCGTATTGCTTAGTAAATACACACAATACTTTGTCAATCAATTTGATTAAGTTGAGATGAATACACTAAGTATTTAACTTGAGATTAATAATTAAACTGTTAGTTAAAGATTTTTGTTCACTCCAACGTAACTGATGTTTATAATGATAAGGTTAAACCATGGTTATGATTTAACTTGCCAAAATAGTGATTGTCGATTTAGATACTTCTGATGTACCCTGAGAAAATGATTCGCATTTATTTATTTTCCTTACTTTCGGTACTTACTTAGTCTTAACATTTCCGTTTCATTGACATGTGTGAGAACTTTATCTTCAATACATAAAAGATTTTATCCGCCAACCATCACAAAATGCTAGAGGGTCTAAATAAGTTGTCATCGATCCGAGTATCGAGTATTTCAATCAGATATCAATAAATGACGTGGGAGATCCGTGGAAAAACGCCTGCTTTACAATCAGACGGTCTCTAATTCGATCCCGGCTCTACACCAATGACTTGTTTTTCAAGTATGTTTATATGTGGATTTGCACTCATTTTACGGTGAAGGAAAATATCGTGAGGAAACCGACATGTTTGAGGACCACAATATCCGACAACATAAGTAACATAAGTAAGGCTAACGTGTTGAGTTATGGCCTATTATATCTCTGTCTTAGTGAGAAGGCTCCGAGTCTCAGCAGTAGGAACTTGTAGTGGGGCTGCTTGTGCTATGCTAAATGTTTCCTTCTAGGTAAGCGCGATTCACCTTAGACCTCAATATCACTTACCATCAGGTGAATTGTGGTCGAGCGCTGACCAACTCAGAGAAAAAAAATACTTACTATGTATAGGATTGACGTAAACTGTCGTAAAGGCTTTTCGATAGCTTACGTCACTTTTATACTTTCACGATATCGAATTGAAGCGATAATCGAAACGACGGCAACTTGTCTAAACTCTCAGATGTCGAAAGATTGCTAGTCTTAAACCAGTTTTATTACATTAAATCAACGTTGCATCGACGATAACAGAGCTGCAATTAAATGGCAAGACCGAACGGTAGCTGTCTACTCTTAGATTGAACGTTACATGCTGAGTATTTAGGCCTAGGCTAGGAGATGGACTCCTTGATATGAAAGGTATTGGATAATACATCACTACATAATATGACAAAACAAAATCTTCTGCCCCATCTGCCTGTCTGTTTATAAAAAAGAAAAATAATAACGGATTTTTGTGTGGTTTTCACCACAAATTTAGTGATTCAGGGGATTTTTTTTCATAGTGTAAAGTTTTGTGTGAATGGATTAAAATGTAACATGGATTATTAAAATATTGGAAAAAGTTGAAAAACGGACAAAGGTTGAAATGGCTGGTTACAAATGGTTTTCATGAAATTTCATTCGTATTTTTCCAAATAAATTGTAATCAAAATTTGATAAGAATTAGTAGATATTTGATGGGGCTTTCTTTTAGTTAGACCCATACACATAAGCAGCCCACTATAAGTTACCACTTCTGGCACTCGGAGCCTTCTCTCACTAGGAGAGAAATATAGGCCATAATCCACCACTCTGGCCAAGTGCGATTGGCGGACAATATACAATTAACGGATCCATACAATGAAGCATTAAATACTTACTATTATAAAAATAATATAATGATGATGTAAATTATTGAAGTAATTAAATCTAATAACTACTACAATGATACTAACCTTTTGACGCTATCGCTTCCTCAATGTATCTAGATTAGTATGATTAGTATATTTGCTCCTAGCTCTTGTTCCTGACTGGATATTTGCCAGCCATCAGCTAACCTGTTCTATGCTTACACGGTGTTATAAAACCATTGGCGATTTAGATGTAGGCACACTCAATCGTAACATGCTCATATATATCTATTTATGTTGTTGTAATGTAGTGAACTGCCACTATGTGTATAGATAGATAGATAGATTAACACTTTATTAAAACACATACTAAAAATAATTACAGAAACAAAAAAAAAGGTATATAAAAATTGGTGACCTTTAAAGCGATCTCTTCCAGGCAACCAATTCCTAGAACGTACACATAGAAAGAGAGACAAGGTGTTATAATGTAACGGAATATTTGAATTGGAAAAAAATATGTATCTCACTAGGATTTGGAAAGACAGCAATATATCCCGTACAATAAAAGTGAGGCTAGTGCTTACCTTGGTGTTCTCCATTTTCTTTTACGGTGCCGAATACTGGGAGATAATGACATGAATTATATGTAAATGTGTTGTTATTTTCTATTTTATTATTATGATATTGTACGAATAATTATATTATTATGACATTGTATGACTAATTATTATATTAAGATATTGACTAATTCATTAATTGATTGTTGAAGAATATATGTAATATGTAAATTTGACGTGCCTATAACGCAATGTTATAAGGTTAATAAAGTTCTATGATTTATATGATAAGAAAGATTGGTATGGTAACTATTACGAGCCTACGAGGTCATCGATAAATAATTTCACGAATATGATTTCAACGTCAATGAGATAAAGTAGACTGGCCTGGCTATTTTCGTATATAATCTAGTTATCTACTGACATTTAATTTCTTCCTCCTTGATTCTTCGACAAATATCATATTAGTATTCAGTGACAATATTAATATGGTAATAACTATCCAACCTCATTAATAATTATGACATTAATTTCATTCATTAGTCTGAACTTGCAGCAAATCTATTCGTCTTGTGTTTCTTATTATCATCTTGTTTTGGTTATTCATCAAAGCATGCGTTGGTTTTAAAAGTTTTTATTATCTCTGGGTATCAGCTTACTATCATATTGACCTTATTATGAAACTAATAAAAGAAAGAAAGACGGAACTTGAGAAGAAGTAAACGAGTCATTCGGTAGTTAGAATAGGCAGGTTTTGACGACTGCGTTGGCGTAATGGTTACCATGCCGGACTGCCAATCAGAAGGTTCCGGGTTCGATTCCCGGCACGGCACTTTGCGCTTGACTAAATTTGTTGGCTGTGGGTCTGGGTGTTAAATATGTATCTAGGTATATAAAACATGTTTGTATGTATACGTAGTATACCAGTTGTGTTAGCAACCATAACACAAACTAGAAATGGTTCAGTATGTCAACCAGCCGTGTGTGAAATGAGTCCTATTCCAAATATTTCTTTACATAAGTTACGCACTCTTTATTTTTTCTTGCAAATTATTAATATCCTACTAATATTATAGATGCGAAAGTTTGTGTGTAAGTGTGCATGTTTGTTACTTCTTCACGCTTAAACGGCTGAAACAATTATGATGAAATTTGTAATTTAGGTTAGATCTTGGATTAACACATAGGCTGCTTCTTATCCAAAAACAATCCCGTAGTCCCGTGGGATAATAACCTCCAAATCTATGTTACTCCTTCACGCTCCAAGACTGAACCGATTTTGATGACATATTCTATGGAGATAAATTAGACTTTGCATTAACACACAGGCAAATTTATTTAACCCGGATTAACTTATTTTGTCCCGGATTAACGTGGGTAACATCGCGGGGAACAGCTAGTACCTTCATTCATAGAGTCTATAGACACTAGTCTGCTATTTATTTATTCAATATTATAAAGAGGAAAATAGTTTCATTGTTAGTTTGACGCCGAAACTACTGGGCCTATTTAAAAAAAAATTACACTGTTGGGAAGCTACATTATCTCTGAGTAACATAGGCTATATTTTATTCCTCTTTGCTACTCAAATTATTTTAGAGTCCGTGTGAAGCCGGGACGAGATGCTAATGTTAACTAAAATTACATTACAAAAGTTTTGCTTTATTCTTGTCTTCCTCATAACAAGCGTGACCCAGTAGAGCGTTTCCCTCGGGATGCCATCTCGTCCCGTCATAGCTCGCTAGTCCTTCCTACAATTAAATTGATCTCAATGCTCGTAACCAATCGACTCGTCACGGAGATGGCTGGTAGGCCTAGTTGACTCACTGCCGGCTTAAAAATAAACTGCATTAAAAAAACTTTAATACTTATCTAGGCACAGATAAATCGGTTTAAATAATTATATTACCGACACCCGTGCGCGGTATTTCTAAAAGGAGCTATAAGGCAGGTGCTTCTGAAGGCGCGCACATTGCGGAATCACTTTGCTGCGGACACAGGATAAATCGACACTAAGTTAAACCTCACCGCAAACGATTCATCGGATAATTGTACTGCCAATAGCTCTACGCTTTATTTTTCCGCCGCCACGCGAAGTAGCTCGAGGCATTTTAACGTGACATCTGTACACATAACAGCACTTAATTTTGCCCTAATGCGAGCACCAGCTCGAAAGTATTCAGGACTCTCTGTCCAGTGTTGTATCCCGGTAATATCTGTGAACAGAATCGCCGATGAGCCAGATAAGGCAACCGTTTCTTTAAATATGCAAAGTGCAAAGTTTGCGCTACCCTTTCGACAGGATGCTGAATAATTTTACACGGTCTTAATGGTTGCGTGTCTTTTAATTCGCTTTTCGGTGTCGCATTGACACGCTCGGATCGTAACTTGATTTCGTAATTGATTTCGTAAATCAGATTTCCAGAGACGATAAGGTAACCTTCCGTGCCGATGCTATATTCACTATCCCAGGCGGAGAGAATAAATTTGACATAAGATTAATCACGTGGCAAATATCCTGGCCATTGTTTCCTGGGAAGGCAATAAAATCTATGGAATCAGTAGATAATGAACTAGGATGTTCGAGCCGCACCGGCTGCCGTGTCTCGGGGAGTGTTGCCAACACCCAGGACATAATTTAGCACCGGAGCTTCCAAGTACATTTTTCTAAAGACAATACAAGCCTCTCCGCCGGCCGATGGAATATTCAGAGTGCCTGAAGAATTCTCATTCTCGCACCCGCTAATGAATAGCTATTCTTTGAGCATTTTAACTATGGACCGCGGAATGGAATTTAAGTGTACAGGTTTTCTTAAAAGGTCCTTCGATATGCGTCAGACCCTTTCCGCTTCGCTTAATTTATGGCGTTTGTTTTTGTTTTATTTGTATTAATTATGGCCAGAATTAAAGTTTCGCGGCGACAGGAATGTTTGTTCTGTCTTTGAGTGGTCGTATCTAATTCGGACAATCAGTCATGTGACTCGGGAACTAAACATGTTTTTCATTGTTCGGTAATAGAAAACAACAGTAATAAGGCTATAAATTTTGTATTAGATACGGCCGTCTATCATGTGTTTTCGTTTTAAGCGTGAGTTATTAAGAAAGTTTTTTAGTTCTCGCTGATTTACATTTAAGGTATAGCTGTAAGGAGTATAATGAGTGTTTTAGATTTTGAGAGAGTCCTTGCTGTGACGGTCACCGTGCTCGGAATACATGAATAACTAATTAGGTTTTGGAATATTATTAAAATTCATTTTTCTGTTTTGCTTCTTAAACTGTTGAGTTATTTTTTGTGAGTTCGGCGTTCTTTCTTCGGCTACTTAAAGATTCAGTGTTAGAGAGTTTTTGACACGAAGTTGTTGCTTCCTGTTTTTTAAGTTTAAGTAACTTGGTATTTACATAAACATATGCGTAACATAATGAGTAGAGAGCGATATGGTTTCTTTTACTCTTTACATCTAGGCATTTGACCAGAGGGGCGCGTAACCACACAAGTTAGATATACTCCAGCCTAAGGTAGAGCATGCCTAATCTGGAATAAGCGGTTCTCAAGGGGGCAGCCGGAACACACTGAAAACACATAAAAAAGAACACGAATCAAGTCCATTATTCTGTAAATATCTACACATTCATAACATCCCAAAAAGTAGTACGTGCCTCCTTTAAAATGGTTCGGCGAAATGCCATATAGTAATAATATAGCATACTTCCTTCGTTTAACTCCAATTCAGTTTGCCCTCAGCTAGCTTTGAGATTTCATTTGTGTTATAGCTATATCGCTTCTAGCTAATGCAAAAGACTTAATTATTGTACTACCTTACAAAACTAAAACATCACCAAATTGCTAGTTTTCTTTGTCGGACAAGTCGGCATTGTAGTGTGAAGAGATCATGTTGCCAAACCGTGGGAGCTGAAAAGTGAGATAAAGTGCACTAGATTAGTGTAGGTCGATCAGAGTTTTATATACATTTAGGAGATTCAACCATGTAGCAAAATATCACATGTTTCATACTTCATAATAGATTTTCAAATTGCAAGAAAATTCGGTTACAATAATTCTGCCAGAGAGCATAAGAGATTGGAGGTTACAAGAACGAACCTCGCGTTGCACCAAGATGATCCACAATGAACCGTAAACCCTCCTTCACTGAACAAACAATGTAATCTCTTCTGAGAATTTGTACATGATTTATTGAGGGAAATACTCAAGTGAATTTGGAATTTGACTGTATAGGAAACAGATTATCATTGGCATTATTTTATGTGGAGTAACTTGAGTGAGGTAAGAGAGTTCAATTCATGACGATTCTATATAGTTTAAAAATATTTTGAATGCTTTCTTTTATTTGTTATCTTGTAAAATGCCTTAAATAATTAAATAATATAAAATGAATTTATTTGCACACAGAAACCTAGGAGTGGGTTACATTACAGGAGGAGATTACATCATACATATAAAAACTCGATGTACTCGTAATAATGTACATTTCTTCAACTATTTAGCTTAAGTTATTTAAGTGCAAAATTCGGGGGATTTTATAAACATAATATACATTTATAAATTTTGGTTCATATTGAATGGTCATAAGTGAATAAGAATATAACAGACCAATAAATATATGATTACTTATGCAACGCGAGTTTTAACTAGTACGATACTCATATAACGCCTAAAATTATGTCTACTATATTTGTAAGTATAAAAAGGAAATAAATCAGACCGAATGCATTGTGTTAAACATTGTATCCCCTCAAAATGTGCATCACGTAACTCATTTATTATTCCGAGAAGTAACACCGGATGCGCTATTACTGCCTATAAACTGTTAACTTGGGCTCTTAACCGGCGATTAAAACACACAAATACACTTCACCGCAGTTGGTTAACAATTCCTCATAATAGTTAGTTTAGTTCTTACTTGTATTTAAAAATCCCGTTAAATATTTATTTTATTGTTGTATTTGATTATTTTTTACGAATTGGATTACACAAGTTCTAAATTGCTTTTAAAATTTTAAGCGCTTTTTTTTTGATAAATGAAATGTAAATGCAATAGTTCTAATAGAAATATCATATGAAAAAATATCATAATATTTTATTTTATCTTTAATTACCATCGGCATATGAAAACCGAAGACGACATTTATAAATTAAAATATTTTGTTCTAAAAAAATACGAATTGAATAATCTTCTTCCAATTAGAATAGAAAATTCTTATTCGACTGTTCACAATGGTACAAAATAATAAGTGCACAAACACAATCATTGTCTATTAACATTGGAGAGACCTCATTAAATGTTTGTCATACAAGTTGCCTATCTGCAATTTTGTATTTACAGGACATACAATGGGAATAAAATTGTACTTTCAAAAGTAGCCGCTTCGGCGCGCACTTTGAAGTTTTATTACATTGGTAGTTTAGTTATTTGAAGCGCCTGTAGCTCGGCTAACTAATGTGATCTAACACGATCATCAATCTTAAGTAACGGTAGATGCGGACAGTCTCTGGATGGGTGACCATGCTCAAGACCATCTTTTAAAAACTGTGATTTTCATCTACCTCTACCGTGGGTCGGATTACACGTAAAATTGTAGGTACCGGCTGTTTTGGTACTAACAGTCGTTAAGTCAGAACTTGACTTACGTCTCAAAAACTCTCGACACCAGAGCTTGGCCATTTAACCATGTCCACGTACCTCACTACAATAATATAATAAAAGACATTCTTATATTTTATCAATAAATTTCATTTATAATTGTGTGTATCTTAGTTTGGCGAAGTTTTGAAGCAAAAATTCTCTGTATGTCTTTACAATCAAATAAAATCTATTACTTTTTTCTACTAACTCTATTAACTCTATTCAAATGAAGTTTTACACACGTTACATTTGCCGACGGTAGACGTATTTGTTAATTTATGGTCAGACAAGCGTCGGAATGGAATTCTGACCCTTCGTTGGCAAAGCGACCGACAACCGAAGTAAAACAACCAGCCCATTTATGTCCACTGCCTTGCCATCTTTGAAATATATTCTGTAGCCTTTCCATTGTCACTTGTTTCGAAGAGTGAATAAGCACAAACAGCAAACTAATAACAAAAAATTGTTTTAAAAAACAAACAACCGACTTCAAAAACACAACTAAAAAGGGAAAAATAATTTTAAGCCTATATCAAATCAAGAATATATAAATAGAATAGGAGAGTTTATTTCATGTACTTATAAAAAACTATTTACAATTTTTAGTAATCCTGTATTCTAGGAGTCGGTGCCTGCAAAGAAAGACAATTGAAAATAGTTTTTTTTTAACAAACATTAATTTGTTCTTATTAGATGGCACCGACTTCAAGAATACAGGATTACTAAAAATTGTAAATAGTTTTTTATAAGTACATGAAATAAACTCTCCTATTCTATTTATATTTTCTTGATTTGATTTAGGCTTAAAATTATTTTTCCCTTTTTAGTTGTGTTTTTGAAGTCGGTTGTTTGTTTTTTAAAACAATTTTATTTTTACATTTTTAGTGGTTGGTAATGATATTTTGTTTAAGTTTAGCTATGGAGAGCCAAATAAACTTCACGATGATAAAATTTGGCGTGTGCCAGGCAGGCAACCAATTGGGAGCAAATCGAGCTGGATGCGAGCGAAGCGAGCTATACGCCAGCGAAGCGAGCGCGAAAATTTTCACTTATTTGTTCGAACCGTTTGAGCATAAAGAAGTCCAAAGCAGCACAAATCACATAATGTTTGTTGTGTAAAAACGTACTAGAACCAAGTGCGAGCGAAAAAAGATGTATGCGAGCGAAGCGAGCTATGCGCGAGCGCGAAAATTTTCACCGTATTTGTCCCAACCGTTTGAGCATAAAAAAGTCCAAAGCAGCACAAATTTCATAATGTTTGTTGTGTCAAAATGTACTAGTACCAATTGCGAGCGAAGCGAGCGCGAAAAATTTTCACCGTATTTGTTCGAACCGTTTGAACATAAATAAGTCCAAAGTAGCACAAATTACATAATGTTTGTTTTGTCAAAACGTACTAGAACTAATTGGGAGCGAAGCGTGCTGGCTGCGAGCGAAGCGAGCTATGCGCGAGCGAAGCGAGCGCGAAAATTTTCACCGTATTTGTTCGAACCGTTTGAAGTCCAAAGCAGCACAAATTATGTCCTGGGGGAAATTCGAACGAAGCGGGATAACTCCTAGCGAAGCGAGTGCGTAAATATTTTCCTTATCCGTTCAAGGGTCTTGTCTATTAACATATCAAATTTTACAGTTCCTTCTTCCACTAAGTATGACCCAAGTGGCCAAGTGAACCCTGCTTGTACTAAGAGTAGTGGTCCAGGCCCAACAAATTAACGTGTTATCCGAAGCACAGTAACGCCCAGATTAAAATATCACATTTTTTTTTGGAAGTCTTGTGCATGGTTAGCCATCCAAAGACTGGCCGCATGGGCCGTTGCATAGCCTCGATATTCGCGTCAGATTGCTTTTGTTAGCCAGGCTGCTAATTTTATGAGCGAAATCTGTATTGCCGTATGAGCGCGAAGAAGTAAAATAGGTTATCGAGTTATTTGGGCTTCCCACGGGAATAGCAATGACTTTTAAGATAAAAAAAAATACATACAGTCGAATATATAACCTCCTCCTTTTTTGAAGTCGGTTAAAAAGTAACCTTCGTGTTATACAAGGTCTAGTCTACCCCCTATATCAAATTTTAGCGAAATCAGTGTGTCATGTGTAGTTTGGTGCATCCCACGGGAACAATAATTATTTTCGGGATAAAAAGTAGCCTATGTGTAAACACATAGTCTAACCTATCTTCATTCCAAATTTCATCAATGTCAGTACAGCCGTTCCAGCGTGAAGAAGTTAAAAAGATTTATATGTTATTTGATGCATCCCACGGGAACAGTGTTTTTTTTTTCGGGATAAAAAGTAGCGTATGTGTTAACACATAGTCTTACCTATTTTCTTCTTAAATTTCATGAATATCAGTACAGCCAAACGAGCGTGAATCTCTCTTCATGCGTAAAAATAACCTAACTTTTTAGGTTTTTCTTCGATTTCCCTAGGAGTCCATCATCAGAACCAGTTTTGGTGACAATGGGACCAATTCAGAACTATACTCTTTCAATTAAAAAAAGAATTTTGAGAATCGATCCACAAACGGCTGAGAAATCGGTGAACATACATAAAAAAAAAAAAACATACACGTCGAATATATAACCTCCTCCTTTTGAAGTCGGTTAAAAATGAATTATCCTGACAATCTAATGACAGGCGACCTCGACTGGCGCAACGGTTACCATGCCGGGCTGCTCAGAATCAGAAGGTTCCGGGTTCGATTCCCGGCTCGGCCAACATCTTTATGCTTAACTAAATTTGTTGACTGTAGGTCTGGGTGTTAAATATGTATCTATATAAAATACAATATGTATATGTATGTGAAATGAGTCCTAATATTTATTTATTTAATGGGTTTTACTCTGCTTTACGGTGCCGAAGGTCATGGCTTCGATCCCCGCCAATGAGCTCGAGCTTTTGGTGAGGGAAAACGTCGTGAGGAAACCATAGCATGGTGACAGGGTATTTTCTAGTGCTTGCCTTGCTGGCAACCTCGCATAAGTTCAAAAATCTGTCTCCAAGCGCCTAACACTGTTCCGGCAGCCAACTTGAGATCTAGTTATTCCAAACTTAGCATAGTCTACTTTAGGCCGTGTTACTAACCCAAGAGGTTACGCGCTGTACTAGTCAAATGCCTAGCTGTAAATAGAATAGAATAGAATATTTTTATCCATCATAATCACCACGTAAAGAGCAAAAAGGGTAGTAAGTATGATCAATTAAAAATACATATTTTGTTGTGTTCTGAACTATATACAGGAAAATATTGTTATATTGACTAACATAAATTTAATACAGCTTCATTAAAAAAAAATAGTACATTTTTACATACACATAATTATATATCAATGAATGAATGAATGAAATGAGCCTGGAAAAAAGGCCTCTTAACCCGTTATCTATTTTTTATTTGCAGATTATAACTACGAGTATTTTATTATAAAGTAGTATTTCACCAATTAGTTGGACCATAAAAATTAATTATTTATTGCTAGCGGATGTTGCGTCGGAAGTTATGAAATTGAAGGACGCATGAGCGATCTTTAAATTGGACGATTTCACGAAAACCATTCGAGTGTGATCAGGGTTTCCAACGGTCATGGTAGGTGACAACTAATTTTAGTTCGAGCGTTCAAAAATAAGAACAAATGTAATTACCATGGCATCTACCTGATTAAGCGCTGCTTATTATTAAAGCAATACTCTTTTTTTTATTAAGGCCTTACATTTGCATGCAAACCAGAAAACTCATGTGATTAATTATAATTAGAAATATTTTAAATGGTAAGTAATGCAATTAATTAAGTTTAATACATCGTGTTCATTATAAATTTGAAGTTAAACTATATTAAATATGATCAAGAAAATACTTTTTACTTTTGTATAACTTGAAATTAAATTCAATCCAGTCAATCAAACTAACTAGTAGTTTTATCGAACACTAGACCTTAGGAACATTATTTCTTAGAGCATCGTTTTGACAAAAACTTTATTAGACCTTCATATCTCAACTACCTACCAATATTCACCAAATCTTTAAGGAATATGGTATCTGCCAAATATCATTAAAATTGGCATATAAATAGCGCTGTAGCAGAAATGGCCTCTTAATGTCAAGACTTCACTATTTCACTATATGCCGCGGCAATTGGTGAACTCAAGTTTCTCTGTGCATAATTTTTAACAACTGTTCTAATAAGGTTTCAAAATAAACAAAAGTAACATTCTAATTTATAATATATTAACATTCGCAAGATGAATGTAAACGGCTAATATGTTCTTCCTTCTGACACGTGGGTTACGCTATATTTTGAGAATGGTGTACAAGTAGATATAGGACAGTTCCGAGAAAATACCATTTCCAAACATTCAGGGTAACTAGACAATGTCGAGACTCGTTAATTGTGCCCGAACGGGATGTGTCCCGGAGTGACGGGATTACATCCCTGCCTTCGTTAACGCAGGATTAAGCTCTTTGATACACCCGACGGACGCATAGTTGCGGACCGGGATTTCGCAAAACTGAACTTTGTGATTTTTCGATAATGGTTTGGAAATAATTGATGCCAATTATTTCCAATTTAAATTGTGATCTTATTATGTCTGTAAAAAGCTTACTTTATTTCTGCTTTAAATAAGTTTAAGAAATTTATTATCGTATAATTTACTTGCTTGGGTAAAGCTGTTTTAGTTCTTTATAATACATAGACTTGCTATCGAAATAGCTAAGTAATCAAAAATACTTACATAAAAATCTTACTAGACAGTCTAATAAGCTTTCAGTTTTGCAAATGCCTATAAGAAACAGAAGTTTATGAGCATATTTATTCCAAACTACACTAACATCAAAGCATTTAACTCTTATCACACGATCTTTTTCAAATCAATCCGACATCCGAAGCTTTTGAATAATAACAAGCAAGAGTTAGCTACTTCTTAACTGTTTACAGTCTTAGAGAAATTATATTAGTCTTACTTAAACTTATGTCTAAATTAAAGGTATGATTAAGAATGTACAATAGCTTAGTCTAGACGGTGGCGTTTTAAAAATGGATTAACTACTATTTAAATCGTAAAAATTTCAGTAAAATGTACAGAGCCATTTCAAAGTAGAATATGACGTAACTTTCTATGCAGGGCGGCCCAAAGTCACAAACACCTATTGGAGTGAAGAGTGTCACGTCAGTGATCGTCACTTCAGCTTGCCCGTCGGTCAGTCGTCACGTCAAGATCACCGTGACACCTAATTACTCGCCAAATTAAGCCCAAGATGTGAGACTTTCTTTTTGGAGTTGGTAATGAAGATTAATTTCGTGAGACTGATATTTAGCCGAAATTTCGAATGTCTGGGTAAATATTTGGTCAGCTTTCTGGAGCTTTGGCCGGCACAGATACATTTATCCCACGAGACGTTACTGAGTCATGGTTATAAAAGGTGCTCTTTTTTATATTAAGAAATATAAATATTACTATGTGAAATCGTGAAAATTCTTGCATTGTTACACATGGTTTGCTTGGTTAAAAAGTGACAAAACACTTTTCATTTTATTATTAAAAGCTCATCCAAATACGGTAAAGCTTTTTCTCTCTCAAGTATTAAGTAAATGACAGCCACAAATGTTAGATTAGAGCCGACAAAATGTTTCCATTCCGTAATCTGTCATCTGACACTTATCTAATTACAACATTCTTCATAAGCCGTATTAATTCGAGAATTAAGCTTACGCTTCTAACAGACAAATAGCGGTCGAGACCTCAACTAAAATACGGCGTGTAGCGACTACATTGTCGACTGCGATTAATGATTGTCCACGATTCAAAGCCACGAAAACTCTGCCTTATCTGAGTATCGGAGTTCGGCCGTTGTTAGTGTCCTCTAATTGGCTAATTGGCATACGAGTACCGGTAGATTGGCGAGCGCGATCTCTTCCTAGTTAGAACTGATAATACCCTCCCAGTCGTCCTGATGAAGCGCGCGATCGATATCAACACGCCTATTGAAATCTCCAACGGTAATTTTAATACTCCGCTGTACTAATTTAATATCCGTTTCATAAACTTTGAGCTAGAGTCATTAGAAATTGTTCGCGCAAAAACGGCGCGGCGTGTGGTCGTTTGATTATGTTCTGATAAGAGTCTTATAAGGTACGTTCTAGATGATGTGAGCTCGGCAAAGGCTCGTTGATTGAACGAAGGTATGAGATAAATAGTGATTCACAGTTATGACTTTTTGTTGATTTTAATGAAACATTTTTAAAGATCAGTCACTGAGATTAGTCTAACATAAAGAAAAGCTAGATATAAAAATTCATCTGGATTAAGACTAGAACCTGAGCCAAGGCGACACCGTAAGTTTATTTTTATCAATATTATAAAATTTAATATGTCCCTTCATTTAATTCATTGAAATAAACAGCCGTGATACGCATTGTTGAGCTGTTACGATTAGCTTAAAATCAATCGCTCTTTCTATCTCTTTCTCTGATGAAACAAAGTCAAAAGCCATTGATCGAGGACATTCGAACAAGCAAAACGTAAAAACTAGTCGTTCTTGAATTATTCCTTTACATATCTACGCATCGTCGAAGCCGCCCCGTAACTGAGAATACATTTTTAAAGCTGTGAGCACATAAAAGGGAATACAGAAGTGTTATTCGAAAGTGCGGAAATGCGTCCCATACATCAACTGGCAAAAATAGAAAAACAAAGGTACGAGTAAGATAAAATGTGAGTACATCGCAGTGAAATGTTGCTACAATTTGGAAAAAGACAAATAGCCCTTTGACAGCATGAAAATGTTTTATATGCAAGCGTATCATCTTGTTATTTATTTAGGACGATGTATGAAGGTACAATTTGAAGGAAAATTAGGTGTTATTGCATATTTTTTCTTCTGTCTCTGGAGGTTTTGGGAAATAGCACTTTTTCATTTTCGGTAGCAATTTTCCTTCAGGTTCAGTCAATATTTCGTAACGTTTGTTTATGTGTCAGTAGGTCATAACATTCTTTTGTGTCAGTAATGTGTACTGAGCTTTAGAATTCTACGAACTTTTCAGTCTATGCAGAGCAAAAACTGTCCTTGACCCTTAAACGAATGATAATGATAGTAAGTTTGTAATAAATGGATATACAATTCGCAATGGTAAAATTTAGTCAATCGTGTTTGCTTCCCTTTGGTTAGAAGTTCCGGTTAGTTGTGTTGCAAGAGATGCAATTTTTTTATATCACTTATACAATACCTTGACTATCTTAAATTCATCAACGTGGTAACTGATATGACTAGGCTGGCAATGTTTAGTTTGCTATAATTAAGGCCCTATTAAAATGCAAACGAATAAACCCTAAAAAACGTATGTAAAATTATCGTTCTCATTTTACAATTAATTTGTAATAATTGCGAATTGATAACAACCATTATAACAAACTTTAATAACTTTTAATATTATTATTCAACATTTATATTTAGCTTACTCGTATATACAATTTTGCAATTCATAGTTTTGGCATCAGGATACAGCGTTGAAATAGTTTTACATAATTTCATTCCGCTCAAAGCTGTACATTGCTTAACTTCAGTCACGATTCAAATCCACCTACAGCTAGAAGTTGTTAACAAACATGTTTATAATTATAGCAAGCATTAATCGTAATAGACCACGTTGAGTATCAGATCATTATGTTTTATTTGTGTATCCAGATTACCGCCTAGAAGATTCTGCATTTACTGTATGCAGTCAGTGAAGTCAAAATAACAATAAAACAAAAATGAAAATAGCTTGGGCCTTGAAAAGGTCGAGAGTGAACAGATTTCTTCTAGATCAACGTACTACAACTTTGGCCACGACTTTGCTTACCATCAGGTGAGTTGTCAAGCTAAGATTGCTAAGCTTAGAGATCTACGCTCTAATTTAACAAAAAAAGAACTAAGTTAATCCATACGAGTCATATCGATTTTTTACAACTTTAAAAGCAGACTTCGTGAATAAATGCAAATCTTAACAACCACTCTTGAAAAAGTTTTAATAATTATATCTATTACCAAGGTAATAAATATAAATAAAATGCACCTATAAATTGTAAACTTCGCTATGCGATATCTAGAAGAGCAGGCTTCTGTTTATTATACGATGTTTCTTAAAACTATGATTGCCCTCAGGTTTATTGCGGTGGTAGGCGCTGAACTATCGGATGCCTTTGAGAGTCCCAATAAAATATTGAAGACGCTGAGTAATTGTAATTATGTATGATAAACAGTGTCAAATTTTTCTTTGATTGTGTATTTGCATACTAAATGACGATAAATCATAGGCGATGGTTGAATAATTATTTTTTCTATTATTTATTTATGCCCTGACAAAGGTTTGATTGCGACATTTCTAACACTGCATATGCATTCTATACAGCTATAATATAAAAATAAGTCAGGTTTTCCTTCCTGACGCTATAACTCCAGAACGCACAAACCGTTTCCACGGGTTCGCATTCGTTGGAAAGGTCTCGGGCTCTGTGAGGTTTGTAGCTAAATTCAGAGATAATTTCAACTTTGTGGCGAAACGGAGTTCGCCGGGTTTGCTAGTATATACATCATTAAATAAATTATACACCATTAGATAATAATATTAAAATATATCTTTACTTAGAATGAACCTTAAGCTATATTTACATTAATTTAAAAAAAAATGAAGTCTTTTAATAAGTGTGTTACATTTGTTAAATCTTATACAAAGACACTTTAAGTGATGTGATTTTCGATTAGTTATTATCCTTGAGTTATTGTTTCTTTCTAGATTCTACTAGGTTTATCTGAAGTAGCACTCATTACATCCAATTACATAGTAGTTAATACTAAGCGGCAGGATCTTGCAAAACTTAATATATCAGCGCGTGTTTGCCCTCCGGCACCTTTGATATTGTAATAAAATAGTACCTGGTGGATGTGTGGTCAATGCAGGTTGAATACAGCACGATCACAAGATGTTTACTATATTTTTTAAGTTTACGTCAATTAATTATTAATGTATGAAGAATTATAGATCCAAAATATAGATAGTGGTTGAACTCGTTTTCTCTATTTGAATCAAATTTTATAAACACGCATTGAACTATTTTTGAACTCTTGTGTATCAACTTAAGCTTATATTAAGTTAAGATAGATATGCTATATAGGTTTAATATAGGATAAAGGTTTATAAATCGATCACGAAATTTTACAAATGAGGTCAAGCACAAACCAAAAACACAAAATGATTAAGTAGTTTTCTTACTTAAAGTCTTCCTTCTTCTTATTTTAAACCACTTGTAAGTGTAGATAGTCAACGATTGTTTTTTATAAAACACACAAACGATAGATTGTCTTTGAGTTGGCAAATTCAAAAACATTCATAGCGGTCAAAAGTCTTCTTGTTTGTTTGCAGTTTATTACACGAGTGAAGCTACGGAAACAAAAACAAATTTCTGGTGGCAGCTCCCATCGTACCTACTGTTTGAAGAGATCAAGGACACAGACGAATAGAACTCATCAAGAAATTTAAAAAATAGGAGTTTAAATTCGAATAAGTCTTCGAAAAGTTACAAATTAATTCCTTTCCTTTCCTTTTTGGGTTAGTCCACCCTAAAAGAATATTTGTATTAAGTATTTTGCCACTTATTTATCGTTCCTAAATCTAAATTTGTTCGAAGCACTGAAGTCACAATAACAGACTTGTGCTTCCATTTCGTCAAAACCAGTCTAACATTTACGATTCTCACGACCAATGAAAACATCCTGTAAACAAATCGACGTATTGAGCAATTACATTAGATTGTTCGTTATTACACAACGCAATTAGATGTAGCCTCAGACAATAAGTTTATCCAAGGCCAGGGAAAGTGAGGGTAATTTCGATTTCGATTCGCTATGCAGTAGGTAACATTGGTAATCTGTATCTTAGCGAAGCGATCGCGATGGTCAGGTGTTTTGTAAAAGATAGCTTACAATTGGCATCATACTTTTATATTAATTTATGCTTCTTATCTTTGATATAAGAGATAAACTCAGTGAGTTTTTTATTTGTTATAGGTTTGCGTTTAACTACAGCCTGATGTTAAGCTGCGCTGTGGCCTATGGTGTAGTATGCTTATCTAGAAAGAACCTTACTTTATTCTTGGTTTTTAAATTCTATCATTAACGATTTAGAGGCAATGACATCTCAGTCGAGTGTATGGCCGCCTTACGTGGCATATTCGTGGGTTCGATCCCCACCAATGAGCTCAAGCTTTCCGTGAAGGAAAACATCGTGAGGAAACTATAGACCATAGGGAAGGTGAAAAATCTGTCGCCAAGCCGTGAAACAGCAGTAAGCAGTGTGTTCCGGCAGCCTACTAGAGAGCCAAATACTCCAGATTAGGCATGCTCCACCGTAAGCCAGTGTTGCTAAACTCAAGTGATCACGCACCTTGCTTATTTTTTTTTTTAATATATTATGTATGTATTCGAATTCACATATACACTTATATTATCACACCTCGTCTTTATGTTCTTTCTTTGTACGTTCTTGGAATTGGTTGCCTGGAAGAGATCGCCATTAGTGATAAGGTTGCCAGTTACGGCACTAACTTTATGTACTTCATGTATTTTCTGTAATTTGTTCTCTTTTTGGTGTTTTAATAAAGTGTTTATCTATCTTGCTGGTCAAATGCCTAACTTTAAGGAGAAAAAAGAAAAGTAAAGGATCGAGTAATTAATGAACTTGCTAGGAAAAGAATCACAAAAGAACGAACGAAGTCAACGGTCAGCTAACCATACGTGGCCGCAGAACACAAGTCATATAGAGTAGAGTCCAAGCCGCAGCAGTATCGGACTAGCAGTAACGGGCGCGGGTATCCGCTTCCTCTGGTCACCGCAAGTTCCGCGGACCGTGGGACGCGTCGACGCCGCTTATGCAAACGAATCGATACTACTTACATTATTCTACAATTGACTTCCACTTCTATACCAATATTATAAAGAGGAAAAGTTTGATTGTTTGTTAGCTTGTTTGACCCGAATAGGCTCCAAAACTACTAGACCGATCCGAAAAAATCTTTCACCGTTGGGAAGTTACATTATTCCTGAATAAAATAGGCTATATTTTGTTTGTCTTTGCAACTCGGATTACTTTATAGCCCGTGCGAAGCTTGGACTGTCTGCTAGTCTTAATATATATAAATCTCGTGTCACAATGTTTGTCCTCAATAGACTCCTAAACCACTTAACCGATTATAATAAAATTCGCACACCATGTGCAGTTCGATCCAATTTGAGAGATAGGATAGTTTAAATCTCAAATTATAGTCGCAATTTTAATTTATTGCTAAATATTGTCTGTTATTATTTGACAGTCACAATTATCACAACAGATTTCGATACCTTTCGACTGGGTTGAGTAAGTAATCAATAGATGGCGCTGTACCCCTAAGTGAAGCAGAACAACGATTGCCGGGTCAGCTAGTATGTTATAAAGAAGAAAGTTTGTGTCTTTGTATTTAAGATTGTTATTCTTTAACGCCAAAATTACTAAATCGATTTAAATTACAATAGGTACAGAAATAGATTATGCCTTTGATTAACACGCAGATAACTAACTGTTTATCCCGGATAAACGTGGACAAAACCTTAGACGAAACAAGTAAAATAAAACCATATAATCAACACCGGTCAATACGGATAGCTTTTGTATAATAGATGGTATAATTCTTAAGGTTTTCACATCCTGGCGCTACCAAGGGTCGATTGATAAATCATAATTCCGGCTATTATTCTTACAAGAAGTCTTTAAGCCAAATTTGTGTCCTTGTAGTGTTTGACCTATTTGAACGAAGAACTACAAATCTTACACAATAATTAATATTTTATACTTGTTTTATTAAGCTATTGGCATGTATTAAAAGTTTTTCCAGTTTATAGAAAAGAAAACCGCTAAAACCATAAATCATCGTCTAGGATGAAATAAAATTCTTAATTAATGTACTCGTACGTGTGTGCCGTATTTCCGAAACGTAATATTATATTTCGTTTCAGAAATATTTATTTTAATATCTTCGCTTCTATGCGTTTTTTCGCCATGGGTTTTATATATAATATGATTTTTATTTCACGTTATCAGATGGTATTTCTTCATTTATTTTTCTCTCTTATACATATCCTCTTTCACACAACACAAATAAAAAAATAAAAATGAAATTCCACATAACAGGAAGCTGCAAATCTGTTCACAGAAACAACACGAGGTGGTCTAGGCACACTCGATATCTCGTGAGTTGCATTAATATCTTGGTAATATATAGCCAATATTTTAAAAACCAATTATTATTATAAGTATTGAGTCGCAAATGAAGGCCTAAAGACGGATGTAAAAAACCTTTCAGACCAATATTCAGCAATCTCAATACTAATTCAACTCTTTGTCGGCGAACCTTTTATTTTTATTATCGTTCTTAATAAACATTTATCCTCTTATCTCTAATCACTTTTAACATCTTCGAGAAGCCCCACTGAGGTAAGAAATCCGTTGCAATTAAAATGCAATACATTATCCTTTTGTGTTATTATAATTCAATTTTTTTATAACTTCCAATATGATTCAGAAAAATATGAATACGTTTATAATTATTAATAAGCAAAAATTGTTAGTCAGCAAATTGAATAAAGTATGAAGCTTAATGGAGCGTATTAAGTTCTCTTGGAACTTGTCAGGTGATGTAGTTTTAATATTTTTTTATAGGGACCTCAAAACAAGGGTCGAGACCGGGACGATACTTTTATTGGCTTCGTCCACGTGTTCTCGCTGTCAAATAAATCAGTACCTCTATAAAAAGACAATTTTACACAGTTAACGAACGAATTTCAATAAGATTAAGAGGCAACGCGGTGCATTTACCATTAAATTTATGAGCCTACATCGTTTGTTTTGCGTGTCTCTTAAACTCAACGTTTCAATATCTCATCACTTCGATTGCGTCACACGTATTTATTTTAATATTCTATTAAAAACGTTATAGCGTATAAATAAACAACTGATTATTACATAAATTTATTGGGCATTAATGTGTTCGTTGGAAAGTTACGCGGTCGAAAGTTAACAAACCGAATATCCATATTTTAGGATGGAGCATGTGGGCGTGGACATTATTTCCGTACTCAAAGCTTGGCTTTTGTAATATCCAGTTTTATTGGTCTGTTGTGCATTCTGAGAGCCACTTAACGTATGTCTACGAATTGTAAAAAGATCGAAAGGCCGTCGGCAAGGTGATGCGAAATACGGACCACACGTGAAATGCATTATAGGGTTTAGTGCGTGTAAACAAATGCCTAGATAATTAAATTTTATTGGTTACTTCGAATCGTTAAGACAATAAAGATTAAGATAGCAACTCTACGCACTTAAAGTAGATACTTATTGAAGTATTGCACAACTTGCTTTATAATATTAGATAAAGTTGTACATTACACATTACATTCATCACCAATAAATACGTATTTATGGTAATAGTAATATAGTAATTATTATTTTAAAAATAACTCTCTCCCTAAATCTCTTCTGCATGAGAAGTATAATTTGGGGTCTTCAAAACTAGAGTAAAAAGGTTCTTTTTAGGCAAGCGTGATACATTTTAGACTACAGTAAAGCTTAACATCAGGCAAACTCCGGTCAAACGTGAGCCTAAAATCATAAAAAAGTTATTATTATGTATAATTAAAAAAGAAGCTATATCGCCATACACAAGACATATCAGTAGAATTTTCAACTTACATACGTAAAAAAAAACTAAATAAAGAAGAAAATTAAATCATAAGTATTTGTCGACTAAAGTAAAAGTTAAATCTAAACGAAAGTCCTGGAATTAGTAACAGTTAAATGCAAAACTCAACACAATAACAGCACATCAAAGGCACTGGTTTACAGGATTACCATTCAAACAAAACTCAACAAAAGGATTAAGATTTCGTCTCAATTTGGCAATGTCACGTTTAAATTAAAAACTGGCAAGTGTCACTCAAAAACGTAACAAGTCGGCTGTTGAAAAATTAATCCTCACGCCTGCAGCGTTAAAATAAAATTATTTTTCGGAAGATTCCTCTTCGGTATAGTGGACAATAATCTTTTGTGCACAGAATCGCACTTAAAATTAACTTCCTTCGGGACGTCTTATAATTACTTGATGTTCGAAAACCATTCTTATTACGAACGTTACAGAGTTTGTTTCAGATGAATCGGAGTTAATTCAAAGCGAATGCGACATATTTATTTTACAAAATCCAATTTTCTGCTGACATCTCATCTGTCGACTTTAAACGTTCCGGACTATGGGGCTGTCTCCACAGTTTCACGCTTGCACCTCACACGCTATCTTTAGTTCGTAAGTGATTATCGAATTAAAATACTTAGATTGAATCGATGTTGTTGACAGACACATCGTTAGGATTTTTCTACAAAATCTTAATATATATAAATCTCGTGTCACAATGTTTGTCCTCAAAGGACTCCTAAACCACTTAACCGATTATAATAAAATTCGCACACCATGTGCAATTCGATCCAACTTGAGAGATAGGATAGTTTAAATCTCAAATTATAGTCGCAATTTTAATTTATTGCTAATTATTGTCTGTCATTATTTGACAGTCACAATTATCTGTTAACTCCAAATGATTCTAACAGATGTCGATACCTTTCGACTGGGTTGAGTAAGTAATCAATAGATGGCGCTGCTATGGTAAATCTACGAACGTGTCATATAAGCTACACTATCTATTTTTAATACCCCTAAGTGAGGCAAAACAACGTTTGCCGGGTCAGCTAGTATACTATGTAAGAAGTAATATGAAAGAAAGAAATAAATTCATTCATTATTCAGAAAATATCTATAGGTACACGGATAACAATATATGCATACATAATTCTACATTTCCTGTCACAAGCCGGCCTCAACTCAGCATGTACTGGCTGCAGGCCAGTGCTGGTCTTCCGTTGAGATATGTATGATGAAATATGCAAGATGGTTGTCGTATATGTACATATCTTAACAGTTTCAACCTTAAAAATAACTATGCATAGTTTTCCGACGTAGAAATGTTTTTAAATACGAGTATGATAATTGTTTATTCAGGCAAAAACTAGTGTTTATACTTCAAATGTATTTTGCGAAACGAAACACTAAAACGTTTTTCATTTAACGATTATCATACTCGTATTTAAAAACATTTCTACGTCGGAAAGAACTATATAGATTTTTCCAACGTTTATCTTTCAAATCTATTTTGCGAAATGAAACTCCAAAACGTTCTTCATTTATTTCATAAATTATTTAGGGCGTACATTAGTTACGTATTACGGAAAATAGTATTGATAACGTATGTAGGTGTCCAAACAAGCGGTATATTTGTTTATAGCGCCATAAGTCACGTAAAACTAAGCTGTGATACGATCTCGGATGGCCGTCGCGTCGCCACTGCAATGCGATGCTTCTATACAGGGTATTAATGGTTTTAAACAGCTTTTATTGGTAGTTAACTTAGCTGTTAATTGGTTAAATAATTTAATTAGGAAGCGGATACTTATTTAATACAATGGCGATCAATGTTACGTGTGTTTTTAGTAACTATTCTATGGGAATAGATTATCATCCTATCACTAATGTACACTTTAATAAAATGTTTTACTGGCCTCTTCATATTGATACAATGGCAATTTTTAAATACCGACGCGAAAACGACTGCTTTTATCCTTTTAACGTGTCTGTATGTCTGTGGCATCCTAGCTACCGAACAGAGGTACCGATTTTGATTTATTTAAATTTGTTTTTAAGTAAACTCAAAAACAAATACTTCTCAGATGTGCATTAAATAAAAGGGCTTAACAAAGTAAATACACGCTGTGATAAATTTCATAATCAAGATGGCCGCCACTACAAATTCTCAATTCAAAGGCTATCTTTTTTTTAGGATTCCGTACGTAAAAGGTAAAAACGGGACCCTATTACTAAGCCTCTGCTGTCTGTCTCCAGGCTGTATCTCAGAAACCGTAATAGCTAGAACGCTGAAACTTACACCATATATTTATTTCCAGTACTATCCCAATGGACTGTATTTAATTGAGACTAAATTTTTGAAGGTTTAAATAATTTAATAAAAAAAATATATTTAAGAGGGCTCCCATACAACAATGGTACGGAACCCTTCGTGCACGAGTCCATCTCGCACTTGGCTAATTATTTTAAATTTACATTTGTATTTTCTATAAAGTTTTCTGTTGTTTTTTTATACGGCAATAAAATCACACTGTATACCAGGCCTCTTTGTACCCACAACATTGTAAGTATGCGGTCAAAGAATGAAAATAATTCAAGTAAAAGCCGCTTAGATTCGTCTAACGAGTCTTAGTGATTTTGAATAAAATATTTAGAATTAATATTCAAATTAGTCGCTTGAAATCTTGTGTTATGTTCCTATACATCTTCTTACTGCGCTTTGAATGTTGATCCCAGGCGTGATTAGAAAAATGTGTACTGTGGACGTTAAATTAACAACAAGGCTTTTTGTTGGGAACACACACGACGTAGGTTGAGCTCAGACTTGATCTTTGTTAAAAAAAACTACTAATTTTATAAATGCGAAGTTTGTGTGCGTGTGCGTGTATGTGTATGTTTATTACTAATTCAAGCTCAAATGGCTGAATCGATTGAATGGACAAAATTTGGTATGAATTCTTTGCCAAATTCCCTGTTCCTTGATAACTATAATCTAGCGGTTTTCAAGGCAAGAGTGAACCGGTTTCTTCTGGGCAAGCGCGCTCCACCTTAGATTGCAATATCGCTTACCATCAGGTGAATTGCGGTCAAGCGCAAGCCCATTACTAGTAAAAAAAAAAAGTATATAGCTAAGGCTTTACATGTAGCCTAATTTTTATCCCGCATTAACAAGGGAATAACCGCAAGGCGCAGCTTGTATAAGGTAGGTACATTACGGCAATGAAATTTTATACTTAGCTATTCAAATAACTTTAATCGCTGTATCAGCCTGAAATAATGTAAAAAATAAGTATCTGTATAACGTAGCGGGATAATGCAGCTAGCATTTTGGGCACATTGTCAGACACATAATAAATATTTGATATTTTATTTATTGAATTGTATGTATTTGTTCTTGTACAAAAAAAATTATAGGTACAACTACAAAAGCTAATAGGTACATGATTTAAAAATCATTTTAATACCAGCCGAGTTACCCAGGTACATGAACTTGATCCATAAGTATGTGAGGTACATACTTAAAGGGACAATTTCATATCAGTAGAGTTACCAAAGCTGATTGACAGCAAAATAGCTTACCTTCGCTATAGTTATAGTTACCGTGACTGTGATTATGGACAGTAATCAACATTTTGATTTGTGCGTGACCAAATACGTAATTTGACAAGAGCTTTCTCGAATGTATTACTCGTATTAAAGAATTTGAAGTTCTTGAATATTATACCTGTATATGGTTGAGGTCATTCCTATATAATTTTGTAGCATTCAAAAAGAGTCATTTTTCCTCAATCCTCAGTAATAGACATTGCTCAAAATGCGCCTTCTTTTCTTTTTCGTATAAACTAAGTGGCAAACCTCTGGTGGCGAGAGTTTTCAAGCCACGCGAAGGCCTCTGACTTAGCTTAACGACTATTTGTGGTACAACTAACAGCCGGGACCTACAATTTAAATTCCCATCCGACCCACAGTTAGCGCCCTGTCTCTTTATAAACTGTCTGACTGTCCACATTGACCGTTGCTTAACCTCGATGATCGCTTCAGATCAGCTTTAAGCCGAACTACAGGCGCTACATCTTCTTTCTAATATATCTAAAATTTCCATGTCACAATGTAAGTTACCGTACTCCTCCGAAACAGCTTAACCAATTTTTACCAATTTTTATAGATATGCGTATTCAGTAGGTCTGAGAATCGGCTACTATCTATTTTTTAAGGCAAAACAAATGTTTGCCAGGTCAGCTAGTATATAAATACAATTGTAGCATATTATTTTATAGTATAAGGTGAAGATTTGATTTTCCTTAAAATCAAAAGAGAGAAAAGTTAACTAAACAGAAACAGGATACATGTGTACAACAAACAGTAAACTTTGTAAATGTGGTAAGAATACGAGTATATCTCAAGTAAGTAAGTATACGTACCCCCTCGCATTCGTCTCATATCTTCCTTCAAAATCCAATAACCGATAGTTACTACCCCTCACATGGAGATACTTTACGTTTGCTTTCTTTGATGCATCGAAAAAGGATAGATAGGTTGTTCTTTGATATTGCTCGTCTTATTTTGCACGAGCTGATGTTTCTGTATTAATGAAGACTACGATTACGTTTAAACACGATATTTATATATTTCAATTAGCATTTAACTAGAAATACCTTTAAATCCAACAATAAAACCTTGTTATATTTCTTAAATCTTTTCAAATATTATTCTTCTTCTTCGAATGAATTATGTGGCCAAGCTCTGGTATCGAGAGTTTATCAAGCCAAACGTAGGCCTCTGACTTGGCTTAACGACTGCTTGTACTGAGTCTTACAGCCGGGACCTACAATGTAACCTGTAATCCAACCTACGGTAGCGCCTTGATTAAAATTCCTCTTTTAAAAACGGCAGTCTTGTGCATGGTCACCCATCCAAACACAGTCCGCATCGACCGTTGCTTAGCTTCGATGATAGCGCCAGATCTATAGATAGCTAGCCGTGCTATAGGTGCTATTTTTAATTGATTGTCTAGAGCTTGAAAACCACCCTAATATCAAAAACACATTCTTAACTTCAGTACACCACAAACTGTTCCAAAAAACCATTCATTTCTTCGAAAGCAGCCTATCTAATCCACTAAGAATATCAAACTCCCCAATTTTAAAAGTTGTAAAGAAACATATGACGCCGCCACGCACACCGCATACCGATTTGGTATAAAAATACAATGATGCATATTTGGAGCGTAAATACAGTTACATGTTGGGAAGAAGGCTCAAACTCCTTCGGTGCCTTGTGTATCGTGCGTCTATGAAGGGTGCGGTTGAAGTATAAGCGATTTGAAATAGATAAGCATATAAGCACAATATGGCTTCGTTCTATTGCAGTTGTGACAATGGACATTTGGAATGCTGAAGGAAATAGGCTAGTGAATGAACTAGATTATGAAAGAGACTTAAGGTGGCTTAAGGAAAAGTCTGATGGCGCAATGTGTTTGGGTCGTACTTGGTGCAAAGAATAGCCATAACTATTAAGCGTGGTAAGCAGCCAGAATTATGGGCACCTTTGTACAAGGTGCAATTACGTGCGGGTTGTATTCTTCTTTTGCAATTTGACGAGGAATTTAGTGTGTCATTAATATTATTTTTTGTAAAATAATTAATTGTTATGATAAAAGGTGATTTAAATATCATAACAAGAATCAGAATTACTTATTTAAAAAATAAATTTACTCGTATCATACTCAGTAAATAGAATTATTGACTCAAATTTAGCAGTAAATTTAATAAAGTATATTTTATTGCATGTTAATAATTGTATAGTAAGGCCCACATTTAGAAGTTTTTAAACATTGTTTAATTATAATTAAGTTAGGTTAAGGTTAGTTTTATTTGTTTGTTAACAGTTTTATGGACTATCAATAAAAAACAAGTCTTCTTCCTTCACATATGAGCTAAATTGCCGTGCTCTGGTGTCGAGAGTTTTCAAGCCATCTAAAGGCCTTTGACTGAGTTTAACAACAGCTTGTACGAGTAACAAATACTAACAGCTAAAATCTACAAATACCTAATAGGCGGTAGTCCATATTTTCGACCGCTGTTTTACGACCGCACCCGATCACATCCCGTAGGAAGCGCGTGACGAGAATGGCGACGAAGCCAAGATTCACGGGAACAAGGCGCGTTGTAAAGATGCTACGGGCATAATCTCTTACTCTGTTCTTGTAATATCGATACCGAATCTAACAAATTTCTAAGAATATTCGGACCTTTGTAGAATTTTGCTGACAGTTTTAGTAGCGGTTGGCACGTGAATGTAGATAGATATATTAACTCTTTATTGGATAGGTAATAGGTGCGAGACAATATTAAGTAATTTACATCATGCCACAAACGGCAGCCTTATCGCTAAAAGCGATCTCTTCCGGACAACCATTGGATGCAAAAGGAGTATACAAAATATACAGATTGAAATTGTTATTATTTATTATACCCACAAACATTTAAAAAAAAATGTTTAAGACATTTTGTCTCTTTATTAGATATTTCTCAAAAGATATGTAAAATAATAACATTAAAAATCAACAAAACAGTACTCTAAAAACTCAGTCAGTCGAAAAATTTGTTATTTGTTACCAAAACACTGCACTGCACTCAAATACATAAAAAAATAACATTGTGCTAAATTGCAAGCCGACATCTTTTTGTTTAATTCCTGCCAGATATTATCTCCTTACACTACGACCAAGTACAACTATAACTTACAAGACTACAGTTTATAAATTAACTTAATTACGAGACCTGATTAACTGACGATTATCGTTTTTACTAGCCACTGAGATGCGGACAATAAATAACATTGTGCTTCTGCAAGTTGCTGCATATGTGGTTACAAGTAAACGTGTCTTGTAAGTCCACTGTATGTAATGTAAGATTCGACTTATAACAAGACGAAAAAATAAGTGCATCTTATCACGCATGGCTCCTGGAGTAAGAGAACTTGTTGTTCAGTCAAATCTGTCAGTCTTACAATGTTGTACTATAAAATTTATGGGGGTTTCCTTATAAGAAAAATGCTCCAAAACTATTCACGACAAGTACTGAATGAAACATTTAAGAAACCCGCGATAGGTCAGTTTTTTTTTGGATATACTAAGAATATAAATATATCAAGTATAAATCAATATTTTTATTTTTTTACTACAGCGCCCTCTGGTGAGTTGTCACCGTAACACCTGTCTAAAAACATCCACCATTGCAACACAAACTTGTCACTAGAAACCGCTTGTAGGACTTGTTCACTTGTAGTTTCGATTAAGTTTAGTTACGGTGGGTTGCCTCAAATGTTTGCTATAGCGCCCTCTGCTGAGTTGCTCTTTATGGCACTTATCTAAAATATGCACTAATCCATTTTAAACACATCTCTGATGTCTCAAATCTCAGCACAATCAGACTACAAGTTTTGGAGCTATGTGGTGAAATCAACAACTTTGGCTTGCCAAGACACAAACTTCCTCTTACCTCAATCGCATATACTGGTCACCGTTCCGTCGCTTTTATAAAATAAATCATGAATAATCAATCTTATATTATTATGTTCAGAACCTTATAATGCCTAAGTACTTACTAGTTACTGCATAGTTTCACCTTCGCAATCTGCGCATAAAATAAGCAAAGACTTTCTCGTGTATAAAGATGAATAACAAATACAATTCTATATTTAATGCTATTACTTAATTCTTAAAACAGTATCTTTAATTCAAACACTACTTATTACTTAATTCTTAGATAAATTGTGTGAAAAAGGATATGGAAAAGAAAGGAGTGTATGTAGATATGACGGCTGACAGAAGAGTGTGGAAGCAAAAAACGGGCTGTGCCGACCCCACATAGTGGGAAAGGGTGAAGGCAAAGACTTAATTCTTAAAATAATTGCAAAAGTTTATTTGTAAAATGCACATAGTTATTCGTACATATTTATTACTTATTGATAGAAAAAAAACATATGTACTTGCGTGTAAATATTAAACGTGAGTCCAAATACCATTTACGAGTACCAACTGATTTTAAATCTATAGTGTATCCAGTACTTGTGTAAGACGTAATTACGCGCATAATACAACAAATGGAAAGCGCAGCCGGGCACACGTACCGACCATGTCTTCGGGATTATTTATTGCCGTTTTATCTTCAGCGACCGTCCGCGATAAAATAAAAGAAACGTCAGTAGGCCGTGATCGCGATTATCACTGGGAGATCACTGAATTGCCTCCGCGTAACTGATTCACACCATAGCTTTTATAAATGTACCAACCATTGCTTGATTTGTCTTTGACATTTTAGTATTGTCCTTGGTAAACGAGCGATGTTTAATGTAGGCAGGGAAAGGGTCGCTTTACGGAAGATGCGGTTGGGAAGAAAAGGATCTGTAAGGAGTTTAAAAGCCTACTTTACAGTGTGGTAGTATTGGTAGTCAGCCTTTGACTGGTAAGAAAGGTACACGCCGGTTGCCATTCAACTCCTTGGATAAGACAGCCAGGATCATTGTTTAAGAGAATGTCCTTAATTAGCACATGTAGAGCGAGATTATCTACCGACAATGTCGGCTTCTGTTGACATCTGAATAATGACGTAGCTATGTATACAGAGATAATTATTTTTAAACTGAATTGCGGGTAATTAAATGCTGATTCGCTGGTTTGCATGAAATTGTGGTACGTAAGGCAGGAGAATGTTCAAAAGGCTGGTACAGACCACTTGTCATCATGTCTGATAATTAAATAGGCAAATTATATTGGAATAATATTTAAGTTAGTCGATCATTTATTACTTCAATTATTATTCACTTATTTTATTAACAGCGTGTCACTTTATAAAAATTCTTAATATTAAATACAAACACCTTGAGTATAAAGAAAGTATGTTAAAGCAGACATTGACTATATTTTATGTTTGCTTGTAATTGATTGGCATACACAGCATCTTTTTAAAATGTCCAAGAAAAAATAATCGACAGAGCACGTTTTAATATTAATTATTCCTTATAGTTATTCCTATGTTTTTCTGTATACTGAAGTTAAAAAAACTAGTTCAATACAATTGAATTTTCCGAAAAAAAAGCCAAAAATATACTCAATACTATATGTATATAGGTGTGTAATAATAGCTTTTTATAAAACTGTCTATAATAAAAGAACTAATATGAGTTGGTTAATGATTTTGTAACAAAATAGTAGAACAAAAAAATGAATAATTGACTTATTTAATTTTTTTAATTGACTTATTTCTTTTTTTGTGCTACTATTATTCAAAATCAAATCCATAAACATTTATTTTGCATATTGTTACACATTGACGATCTAGTTTCTAAAAGCATTGTTTCCTACGCTGCTTAAAACAAACAATAAACATCCAAACAAGTACTTTTTAAACCATTTCGCCCAAACGCAAAGCTTTTGTAAGCACATTATTACTACAGTAAAGTAAACTCAAGCAAACTACATCATTATAACAAGCCTCGTAAACAGTAGTAGCACAACTAAAGCCCAACTCAAAATCCGGCTAACTTGGAATTCAAGGGAGCGTGCTTTCGACCTCACGTTTATGAAATATTAAGTCTAGTTATAACAGTATCTGTTAGAGGAATCTCTGTGGAAAGATAGACAAGAGAAGCAGGTGCGCACCCACACGTTCTGAGACAGAAAACAATTATCATTCTGTCGTTGCAAAACATGCGCCGTCACTATCAGTCGACCCATCATCACGACTTCACAATTTACATATAATGACTTACTAACAATAAACAACGAAATGTGCGAGACCGCCTCTACTATGCTTACGACACAATTTCTTTTCCTTTTTTTTTTGTTACCAAATTTACAACGGATATCACGTCTCGTGGACACGACAGCTTAATGAGGGGTTAATCTGTTCTGATTTTGCGATAGCTTTATAATTTTTCTATGAGTTTTGGAACAAAATGTACTTGATTATAAAGTTACGAACGTTTTACTAGCTGTCTCATATCATGTACAGGCTAACTGGAAATGCCATTTAAGGGTCGCGAACGGCTATCCAACCAGCTTGTACACTTTTGAAAAATTGCGTAAAATGTTTTTTAACTGACTTCAAAAAAGAAGGAGGTTATATTCGACTATATGTATTCTTTTTACTTTTTACAGCTAAACATTTAACCGGTAGGGCGCGTAACTACACGTATTAGCGAAACTCCGGCCTAAGTTGGAGCATGCCTAATTTGGAATAACTTACTCTCAAGGAGGCTGCCGGAATACACTGTAAGATGCTTGGCGACAGACTATTCTATTTGAGGGTGGTGGCTGGTAAGGCAAGCACTAAAAATTCCCTATCTCCATGCTAAGGCTTCATCATCATGTTTTCCTTCACCAAAAGCTCGATCTCATTGGCGGTGATCGAACCTACGATCTTCGATACGTGAAGCGGCTGCATGTCTGACTGAGCTGTCATCGCTTTCAGGTAGCGTATTTCTATATTTTGTCGTAGGTCATTGAACTTTTTGTACAAGTCGTAGAACAAAAGATGTTTATCTAAGTGTAAGAAACACCAAACGCGAAAGCAAATTCGCATAGTTCCTGTAACACGTAAAGTTTATGTCAGTCCCTCTCTCTCTCTCTCTCTCTCTCTAACCAATTATAATAAATTCATACTCTGACTGGCAGCCACAATACTACTGGGTATTTAAGAAGAATTCCCGCAAAATAAACTCGGTGATATATTTGTTTGGTGGACACTTAAACCTGCACTTAAATCTTAAGATGACACTTTTAATTTAGGAAACACTGTGTGAAATGTTTTAGGAGACAAGTTGGGATTTTTATGCGTTTACACGGACAGGACTTTACGCTTAGTCCTTTTAAAATGCAACTTTCAAGCACAATGATTTCTTAGTTTGTAAAGCCGGAGACTTCCTTGTTTAAAAGTATACTTTAGAGAAATAAATTATGTTTCACCTCACAATGATCGTCTTAAACTTGTAGCTTTATGTATGTATGTATGAACGTCCTCGTTGGCGTAAAGATTACTAAACCGGACTGCCAATCAGAAGGTTCCGGGTTCGATTCCTGGCCCGGTCAATATCTTTGTGCTTAACTAAATTTGTTGGCTGAGGGTCTGGGTGTTAAATATGTATCTATATTAACTATATATGAATGATATATGTAGTATATAAGATGTGTTAGCTACCATACTGGTAACTCAAACTAGAAATGGTTCAGTATGGGGTTAACCAGCCGTGTGTGAAATGTGTAAAAAATTATAATAAAAATAAGTAAATAATTGTTGAAAAGTATTCTTTAAAGAAATAAATTATGTTTCACCTCACAATGATCGTCTTAAACTTGTAGCTTTATGTGTGTATGTATGACAAGTTAAATTTTACGACTCTTCACTAAACTTTCTACCGCTTCGTCTATGTTACTTTACTTGGAATATTTGCTTAGAAAATACTTACGTGCTGCGTGCATGACAAAGACAAAATCTTGAAATTACTGTTTTTTGTTGTAAATCATAAACATATTACCAAAATGCCATCTTAAGGGAACTCTGAAAATATATTTACATGTTTTGGTACCTATCAGACTTTTGAATTAGAAATAAAATTGGTTTAAAAATCTATAATTAAGTTTTTCGAACGAGTTTTTTTTCATATTGATTGTCTGATTGGTACCAAAATAAGTAAACATATTCTTAGAGTTCTTCTTTAGACGGTATTTAAGATATTTTTACAACGAAAAAACTGTTAATTCAATATTTTCCCTCATCGCATTAAGATGTGTGTATGCTCTATGTTCACGAAAATTTATTCGTAAGTTTGACAGTTGAGATAAACAAAACACGCTCAAATTGATTCTTTCCACTTCTGCTTATTACGGCTCTATCTGCCTTCACTGTTTTTTCTCATAAATTTAAATTAAACATTGCTTTAGATAGCTTTATTGTGATCTGGTTATTTGTTTAATTTATTAAAAATTATAATGACCGAATTTGCGACGCCAGGAAAGAGTAATGGAATCGTCAATAATATTATTACTATTTCCATACAAATCTTCATCAAAACATTTGTTAAAGATACTCGTATTCTTAATTCTTACTTGTTTTTTTACTGTAGGTATCTGGGTATTTATAGAATTTTGAACTTGAGGGTCCGCTCGCATCGTCAAACTATGAGTATGTATGATAATAAAAACTATGACCTTCTTAGCTGTGATTGATATTATATAAATTCTAATCCTACATCAATCTAATTAAACGTGATACTTCTCTTCAGCTAATTAAAACGAGAAAACCAGCAACAGCAGCCGCTAACAATGAATTAGTTGAAATTAAAACACAAAGAACAAGTAAATTGAATTAAAACGATGGAATCTCTGCTTCTTACTGCCTAATTATCATCTTATTCCTTATAACGAATCAGAGTTAGCTACCGCGTTTTCTGGGAATGTTATCGTAATGGAAAAATATAAAGTAGGCTGTTTGTATTCGCTAAATAGCGTAGTTCTACCGCTTACAGAGTGTAATATAAATTATTGGTGATACAAGTCATAACACCCAAAAGATTCGGTCCCGTCTCAGTGGTGGGTATTAATGAAGAAAAATTGGTGATTGAAATCAATAATGTAACATTTGCTAAGCGTAGCCATAAAGGGGATAACATAAAATAGAGAATTTATTCCTACTTAATACATCCGTCGCACGTTTAATGCTGCATCTTTAGGCAATTTCTATTCAACGACGATTAGTGCCCGCTCTTCTACAAGCGCCGATTATACCATTTTGGTATTTTGAGATACGAGCCATAAAAAAGATTCGTCTTTGAATTTAAATTAAATGAGCAAATATTTTTAAAATCCACTTTGTAAAGCTTTGCGCGATCATCGGTGTTTGATTCTGAGTTATTGATTTAAACCTACTTTCTATGGAGCATTCCAAAATTGGTAATATCTTCGATCGTTACAATTTCTATTTAACATTTGTAGCGTTTAGAGAAAATTATTGCTACTTATAATACTCGTATTACAACTACTAGATGTTACTACTTATAATAATAATACTTACAACTTTTATTTTTACTTTGTATAATATTAGTTTTAAAATCCTCAAAACCACAATGTTCCACTAATACATATGTATGTATCACAATTGCTTTCGGTGACAGAAATCGTCTTGAGGAAACCAAAGCATGGTGGTTGAGTATTTTCTAGTGCTTGTCTGACTAGCAACCATCGTCGAGTTAAGGAATTTGTCACCAAGCACCTAACGGTGTGTTTCGCCAACTTCCTTGAGAGCCAGTTGTTCCAGACTACATGAGACATGCACCACCTTAAGCGAGAATGTTTGTGACTTGTGTGATTACGCGTCCTGCTGGTCAAATTGAAAAAATAATATTATTTGTAGACATTTATATAAAAAAATGGACCAAATTTAGCGGTTTTATTTACAAATAACTATTAGAGAAAAATCAATTAAAATACTATATACAAACTTAAACACTACAATTTAAATTAGAGTAAGCTTACCATCCAGGCTGTCGCTGCGGGGCAGAGTTCCCAAGATGCTGGCAGCATTACCCCGTTGAACAGCTAAACTTAGTCTTTGTAAGAAATAGCTGCCAGGTCTTGGATCTCCTTGGTCTAAATAGAGAAGAAGCAAACCTATCTATGTCACTCGCATTAGTCGCATCCCTCATCGTGTCCCTTTTGACTTCATTAACTAGAAAAATGTAGGGTCGTGTCTACTTCTCGTTAACTTTTTTGTTTAAAATAAGTTACTGGTTAATAACGGTTCGGCAAGAAATTGGTCTAAAACACACGGACCTTTCGTCATAACACGATACAAATTACGTCAAATCATGTGGATATTATTTTTTATTGAGTACGAGAGCAACATGTGGTAAATTGGTCTCCCTAAAGAAATAAACCAGTTAACGACGACGCCACACAGGACTTTTTAAGCTGGAAAAAAATGTAGCTACTCCCCGAAATGGGTGTCGCGCGCTTCACAAATTATCGGTCCGGGAATTCTGTTTACTTTTCCTTTTTTAATGATACTTGAAATGGTTTGGTAAATAATTCGAAATTAATGGCAATGAATTGCATAATGATAGACATTAAAAAGTCTCGGTACAATGTCCACTGTAACTTTTTGACTGCAAATGGGTACGAAAAAGTTAAGCGTATTTTTTTAACCCTGCGAGAGGGTGGCGTTTTTTCGAGTGTGTGTAATATTTAATATTATGTAATTAAATTTAGTCATTAACTTGAACTTTATTTTTAATAATTGTTTAGAAATAATTACTTATTTGATAATTGTTTTAATCTATATATAACGCTAACGAGAAGTATCAGGGCATTCATCATCATTCTCAGGGTATCAGGAATCTCTACAAAATCTCTGGAACATTATTTCCGCGGTCATAGTTTAAATGTTCTGTATTCTAATGCTGATATTCACTGCCAATGAATGATCAGCACATTCTGAGGTATACAAAACAAAAGGAATAAGCTAAAAATCGTTCGCTCGTAATAAATCAGAGGCTACCAAGTTTTATGAGAAATAGAACCTTTTTTTGTTGACAAGGGGGAATCTTCAACAAGATACCTGGCTACAATTGGGCGCAGTCAGGTTATTTGGTATTTGTTCCCATTAAAATGAGAAGTGGAACTTGATTACTTTTCTTTTACTCGTAATAACAATATGCAAATAAGTTTGTTTAATAGTCTATTAGGTACTATAGTTCCGCTCCGCGGTGCTCCCCGCGTAAACCCGGGGAAAAAGAAACTAATCCGGGTTTAAAAGTACCCTTTGTGTCAATCAATCTTCATAGAAAATCTTATAAAATAGGTCCAGCCATTTAAGCATGAAATAGTAACATCGATTATTGATTTTTTTTGCATATAAACTTTCGCATTTATAGCATTAGTAGGATTTTCCCAGACAATAAATATCAGAGGTACTGTTAAACAATTTTGAGCATGTAAATTTTGCAATAAGTTCTAAAGCTTGTAAGTCTGTCCAATTTATTAGACCAACAAACAATGTAATCGCATTGTTTTAGCGTAGTTGTGCGATTGGCCGTAGCACGCGCGGATGATGACAAACGCATCGCGATCGGATAAACCCGGGATTATGCAACTCTGCTGTTCATTTCGCTTAATGATACGGATTATTCTGTGTTGCTGTCACTGGATGTGGCTCTTCTCCAAAGTGGCTTCTATTATCTTGCAGGTACAGCTTAAATCTGCATATGCTAACTAGCTCAGTTTGAACTACCTAATAAGAAAGTATTTCTTTAGCTTTGTTCCATATCTTACGATGTTGGTCGTACCGTATCATAATATTAAAATTTCTAATTAACGCTAAACATGTTTTTCATTAGTTTTTCGTGATTATTTTCAATTGAGTTTTCTAAAGCAATATTATAAAGTGGAACAGCTTAATTGTTTGTTTGTGTTTTGAAATAATAGTGAAATAAAAGTGTGTTTTCTATTAAACTCAGTTTATAGTTATAAATTTTATTTAAATAAATTCTAACAATATATGTGTGTTGATTTTGCAGGTTTTCATTTAATTGCCAGTCATACAACATAAGATATAAAGAGTGGTGTTTATTATAATACTCCATAACGTATGGTAAATTACATGCTATTGTCATGTAATTTGACGCTAGCTAATTAAATACAATTTATCCAACTACATCTTTAAAGAAGACAAGGCTTATTTTATTCATAATAATAATAACAGACTTTATCTTTTAATGAATTTAACTTTGCAATCATATAGCATTTTATGTTACGAACTACAAGTAAAGAGATCGAAATTCGTGCGCTTGAATCACGTAAAACATACGCGAAAAAAATCGTGAGTAACGCAGCTCATTTCTCTAGTTTAGTAATCTGTGAAACAGAAATACGGTGAATGGTCACTTCCAGCATCAATACATCGTGTATCAGATAGATTTCCAGTGCGCGGTCGCCGACGGGATTAGCGGCGGCGTGTTATCGCTCCACTGCAGTTAGCTGGAACTTAGCACTGCTTTGGGGGGGGGGGGGGGTATAGCTATTACTATTGGCTTATATTTTATTTAGATGATATTTTATATTTAAGTTAGTTAAATTTCATTCAGACATTTCTTCTTCTTCTTCAACCTTTCAGATTGTAACTATTGACTGGTGTAGATTCTACACCTGCTTTCAGCTGTCATAACCACATTCACTCCCTTTTCTTTCATATCCTCATTTTCCTGTATTTTTATTTAGAAATATAATATACCGTATACTTAACACCACATTAATTTAAAACCACAACGTACAAATAAACCAATACTAGCAATAATATCAATACTAAACCTAAGTCGGTGTCCGCGGGATAATTAAGATAATTAAGTTTAATTGAAATTTGTAAATTATCTATTTTTATTGTCTATATGTTTAAGTTTTAAATATATATTTTGCTTTAAAACTACCGTATAAATCTTATCTCAATTTTAATGAAAAAGATCCATCTATATCAAATATGCTCATAAAACATATACGAGTATATAGTACATGATCTAGTTTCCATTATTAATGTTGTTATTGTATTTCATTTTTGAAGATAAGCACAACATGATCTAATTATTACAAAATATTACAATTATCGATCTGTAACTTGTGAATGTCAAAAGATATTATGCTTTTCTTAATTTTATGACAATAATGTTTGTATAACCGGCTATCACTTACGTTTATTTGATCGGTATTAGCCCGACATGTTTCAGCACAATCAGTGTGCCATTCTCAAGGGCAGGAACACAGCCAACGTTCGTCTGCGGTGACGGGTGGCCCTGCACTGAACGTTGGCTGTGTTCCTGCCCTTGAGAATGGCACACTGATTGTGCTGAAACATGTCGGGCTAATACCGACCAAATAAACGTAAGTGAATGCCGGTTATACAAACATTATTCAAATATGCCTTACGAAAGTTTTAATACAGTGATTTATGACAATATATTTGCATAGCACATTTTTTGAATGAGCAATATCTTAACACACTATGTTGATAAAATAACTCATTAAAAAAGATAGATCAGCTTGTTCCTGAACGTCATAAAACAAAAGTTATACACATATTATGAAATTTAGAAAATCCGTCTTAAAATTGTAGTCATATTTTCCTGTTTAATTTAATGATTTTTCATAGAAAACGCAGCTATAAAAATAAACTTAAGTACTTGCTAGTAAAAGTGCGGAGGAGAGAAGATCGTAACTTAGTGCGTAAAACTAGACAACCAATCCTAATTGTTTTATAACGCCTGCCTATTAATTTTAAAACAATCACTATTAATTATCACTATTAACCATAGCCATAAAGCTTGAAAGCGATGCCAATTGCCTGGCTCGTAGCAAATTTTATTAAAGTAATGTAATATTATACATCCTTAGATTAGAAAAAAGTGTTGAACATTAAGAGAAATGATGTATTTAAACTGTGCTAACTAGTACATAATTTCAAAAACTAATTAAAAAAATTAATATCTCGAAAGCTACTGATTCAAATTTAGCTCTTCTCGAAGGAAAAGTAAATTTTTTACTCCCTTTTCAAAGGAAGACACCTTGTTTGTACTTTACGTTGGACCACGAGGAAGTAAAAAATATACCCATGGTCTAACAACTAATGTTGGACCACGGGTAATTTTACCTACATTAGTTTTAATCAGTATTTGAAATATGTACAACCAATGCTTTAATACGTACTTTGTGTTTAACATTTTAGCTGTCGGACTATGGGTCGGTAGCGTTTTATGGCTTAAACTTTTATGGACAAGGAAATAAGGTCCACTGACTAATGTTTCAAATTCGCATTTGTTATAGCAATTACAATTATCAGTACTCTATTATCGCTTACAATATCAATTTATCTCACATCTATTAGTCACAATCAGAATATCCAATTTCGTCACAGATCGCAACTCGTCTACAAATTGTACCACATTGCGACCGGTCACGACACCCGGTCACCGGGTGCCTACCGGTGCACTCGTTGTTGCAGGGACTGAAACCGATTACTGGACAGGTAAACCAGTAAAAGACCCGTTAAAACCGTATTATAGCAAGGTGTTCTGATGCGATCATTGAATGAAATACTGGCATTGTCAAACGGGATGAATAAAACTGTTATACAAAACGCAGCATTTACATTTGGTTGCTACCGTTGGTTGGATGATACGTAAAAATGTTTGTTACTCTTATTACAAGAAAGACCTGAGCCAAAACATATCTGAGGCACTAGAGGGACTTAAACATTTTTGAACACCAAAACTAGGCCACTTAGCTCATACAATAATGAAATAAAAACTGATATAAATTACTAGATAGGTAGAAGCAAAGCATTTCTTAATATATAACGTACGCGTTAGCGGCCTTAAATTACACTAAAATTTATTTTTATATTGTACCACTGGTGGGCACAGGTCTCCGCCAATAATCTAGATCTAGATCTGATGCCAAGATGTAAATGAAACACTTTTAAATCGTATTTCTAAATAACATGTTTTGCTTAATGCAAAAATTTCCGGTAAATCAGTCCGTCGTTGTTACATTGTGTATCATTGTCTTTGCAGCAGACGTTGTTATGCAACCCGTATCTTCGATAATTACTCTGAATCATTGTTTATGTTGCACAATTTATCTATATACTACTACTGCCTTTATTCTTCTGTGATAATTAATAAAATGAAAATGAACATGCCCTGGTTAGGAACCTAACCAGAGGCCTTCAGATTGAACGTATTCCAATTGAACCACACTCGCTTTTTAAAAATTATAATAAATGAGTCTAATATGAAAAACAAACGTAAAGAAATACATATAAGATTACATATTACTGAAGCTGCTAAAACCATTTTTTTATGTTACAAAATTTATTTTGTCCGTAAGCGAAAAGTTTATTCCTTCTTTTATTAATATAAAAAGATAAAATAATAAATAAAAATAATAAAATTAATGAGTACTATATTTCGAGGAAAAAAAAAACTTTTACAACTGTAACTGCAATTTAAACCATCTACTTATTTTTATAGATATTTGTAATTGGAAAGAGTATTCGAATCCAATTGCTCGAGCTTAACGATATAATTTTACGACTTCCTCTTAAGTAATTGCTATTGTCAATTTTATCGACTGTTTCTATCATTGGGTCGTTATTGAAGCACATTATCGACTAAACCATGTCAACATAACTCTTTGTGATGTGATATGCTAGTTCACATTGAGCTACTTTTAATATAAACTACAGAGGTTCCATTTTTACTATAAAGATTGTACTGTAAAATATTCAGGATTATCATTAAAGAACCCAATAAAACTACTTGCTTAATTAAAAAAATAAAAATAAAATAAATTAGTAGTGCAAAACCAAGGTAATTTTATGACTAACAACATAAAGCCATTGTGAACAATTGCCAAACTTTGCCTATACAGATTATAAATTTTTTTTCTCCATATATTTTTTCTGTTTCCATTTACTATAAATAGTTCTATAGATTAGTATCTTTGTAATGTTATGCCCGATAGAACTTACGAAAATTCTATTATATAAAACAACATATGTATTGTCCATTTTGGTAAAGTTATACCCGGTCACACATTTTAACCAAAGAGATCGTTTGCTTACGTTTTAATAGAAAAACGAAAGGAAAACTATATGTACTAAAAATAGCTCCATGTACATGTACATAAAATAAACAGAGCACCATTCGCCGCTCCAAATATCAAACAAAATTACAGAGAGCAAACTAACTGCGTCAATCACTTTGGCTAATGGCGCTCGAGCGATCTTATCTCGGAAACCATAAGCGTTGTTGTCAGCAAGACTCAGTACAAAAAAGGCCCATCGAAAAATTCTTAATTTGAATCAGTAGCGAGTGAGACCGGTCTTAACAAAACAAATGATGTGACTAGTTCAAAGATACGGACATCCGCGCCTGAGGCTTGAGGCAAACCCAACCTATCCACCATTAACTAGGTTCACATTAATCATGATACTTAGGTATAGTAAGTATCAAACCACACAAACCCTGCTTCATACTGATACTAATATTATAAATGCGAAAGTTTGTGTATGTGTTAGAGTTTAAGTTTGTTACTTCTTCACTCTCAAACGGCTAAACCGATTTGCATGAAACTTAGAATTTAAATTAATACAGAGGCTACCTTTTGTTCCGGATTTAAGCGTGTGACAGTGTTAGTAATACCGCAGAACGTTACTCCTTGTGTATTAAATGCAAAAGTTTATGAGTACGGATGTGTGTTTTGTAAGCGGAATCATAGTAACATACAAACGCTTTTGTATACAGCTTCTTTTGACTATTTGAATAGTTAAAGTGATTTTCGTTAATGCGTCTTAGACTTGACTAAATGTTTTTCTTGTTTTAGTCTAGGTATTTAATAAAATCATAATCTACTTCTTATCGCAAATGAAGCGGGTAACACTGCGTCGCGCCACAGTGCTAGTTAATAACAATTTAGTACGACGCGATCCGCTCAAGTGTTTTAGATGGGCGCTATTATCTGAAACTCCGGAGAATTTTCCACAGACCATGCAGTGATGGATTGTGCAACGTGAAAATTGCCGGCGATCAAATCTTTCGTGATTAGTTTACTAGGTAAGGGAAATCATAAAGGAAATGATTTATACCCAAACAAACATTAAGAAACGCTATAAAGTTTATTGTTATCAATTCGTATCTTATTAAATGAAAAAAAAAGTAAGACTATCAATATGCAATAAAATATAATTTTTGTTAAGTAAATAAGATCCCTATTATTACTATACCAAAACATTTAAAACATTATTATAGCAATTAATAATTTACGATTAAGAGTACTCTTAATAAATAACAACTTCTTTCCTAGAATAGATCGATATATACATAATAACAGAATTTAAAATGAAAATTTCATAAAACCCGTAAACTAAATTTAGTACAACGCGCACTCGAGTTAATCATATAAGCGTTCAATATAATCGGACAATATACCTGTCAAAAGTACGTAATGATCAAACATATCAGCTGCTAACCACGGCGTTTCACGTTGCAAATAGGATAATTGGCCAACAGATTCCCACGCCTTGTTCAATACTCAAATACTACACACGTACTTATCCATAGATATTTACTTATATATACGTATAGTATGCCGCATTTACATAGTTCTGTAACAAACTACGAACGTTTTCGCAAATATTTTGTAACTACATAAGTAAATATGATTTGTTATGCTCTAGCTTAAAATATATGATATACCTATTACAATAATATTAAATAGGTTGTATAAGGTACAGATGCAACGAAGATATTTTAAATGAATATTATATTAAGAGCCTTATATTTTCTAATAAGCAATAAACATTTTATTAGACGCATTAATCTATACCTACTTCCTTAAGTTAACACATATTCGTAATACACACAAGTGATAATAGTTATATGCTAGACTTTACAGTCTAAACTGACGCTTCTCAGTGCGGATAAATGTATATGACCCTGTATTTGTAAAAAGCGTTATTTCGCATAAGCATTATATTATAGAAGTCGTACTCCCATATGTTAACACATTCATACTTTTACTACACAAGTAATAATAGTTATGATAGCTTTACAGTGAGTTTAAGCTGTCGCATATCAGTGCGATCATATGATCAAAGTCAAATCAAAGATTCTGTATTTGAAGTGGTAGACTTACAATTAAACACGTGTAATAGCGGCTTTACACGCATGGTCTATGTATTACGCAGCGCAGTATTACGGATGGACAAATACTGCCCACGTTTGATTGATAGGCTTCGATGGCTTTTTGCTTCTGTTACTTTATGTTTCCGCAAGTTAATTTGTTAGCATGTGGTGAATAGGCTTTTATGATTGCCTATTACTTTTTTTAAATTGTTATAACTTAATTTGAAAGGATGTGCTACTTTTTTCAGATAAAAAATATGGCGATGATGAATTAAATTACTCTTCGATTGTATTTTTTATACTATGATGGGTTTGCGCTCGATCACAACTCACCTGATGGTAAGAGACATTGTGATCCAGGGTGGAACGCGCTTACCCAGAAGAAACCGGTTCACTCGTGCCTAGAAAACCGTAAGGTTATAGTTATCGGGGAACAGGGCATTTGGTAAGAAGTTCCACACCTTGGCAGTACGTACAATGAAGGTGGAGGCAAAACGTATTTATTTTGTTACAAAACAGTGTTTGAAGACAACGATAATTTTGTACATACAATAATAAGGAAAATCTACATTTATTTTAGTTTCATTTCGAACGGCGTTGAATATCCATAAATAAATAAAAATAGTGACTTAATAAAATTAATTACGAAGCATTGAGGTTTGATTGACAGCGTACCGGCACAGGTATACAAATTTGTTAAGATGCACTCCAGCACTCCAGCTACCCTTGTTGATATTGGATGCTGTTTTACAAATTTTACAATTACAATGAAATTGTGGATTTTTTTTTTTAAATATTTTTAAGTCTACTTGTACAATTTGTAAAACAGCTTGTACTGATGACATCAGTACAAATTATTTAAAAAGTGAATTATTTTATCGAAATTTGAATGTAAGTAAATTACAGAAAAAATATTTAAATACTATATACAAACTTTAAGATAAAAGAAAAGAAGATTATTTTATCTGAAGTACGAGTAATAAGCCATTCAGTAGTCCATGTCGTGCCTGTAAGGATAACTATGTTTTGAAAATATAGGAGCCGATGTATCAAACAACTACTAGTACTAGAAGTTTCTAGACTAATAAATGTCGTATAAATACGCTGACTGCCTGCGTGAAAAATAATTATAAACTACTTTCACATATCTAACTATCTCTCAAGTTTTTTACTAATAATAAATATTTTTCGAGCTTTGTAATCTTGTGTATTCTTCTTCTCTTGTATTTAATATACATTGCTTGTAAATTTAGTAGAACTGGATCCAAGGATGACAAGGCAAATATCCCGGCGTTGTTTGCCTCGAGTGGTCCTTTCGGTAGTGCACAGTTTGAGTTTTGAATTCTTGTCGTGACTGTTTTTTTGTATTCAACAGTTGTTTTGCTTTACACTTGAATTTGTTTCTGGTTTAAATTCATCTGCTGGGAATGAGTATTTTATTTTTCATTTTGACAATAATAATAAAATCGTGGTTCAATGTTTATTTTTTTATTTCATCAAGTAAATAATATTATATTTTAATACATAAAATGTCCATGTCACAATGTTAGTTACTGTACTCCTCCATAATGGCTTATCCAATTTTTACAAAATTTTACGAGTAATATGCGTATTCAGTATGTCTGAATATCGGCTAATTTTTTTTTACGGCAAAACAACGTTCGCCGGCTTAAGTTACAAGTATTATATAAATTTAACCCCACACTTTTACATAATTTTGTAAATAAATGCGTTAAGCCCACTAGTGATGCGAAATATTTTTAAACAATTATTGCTACAGAAAAAACTCCGTATGTACGCAGTGACAAAGCTCCTAATTAGAACGAGCGATAAAGTAACCCGAAACGAAGGCTGCGGCGTGCCAGGTCATTGACCTTCTTATCTGGCTGCCGAACTTAGGTAACAAACGTAATGAATCATTAACTAATCGCGACAATAGACCCAATGTTCGACAGAGGAAGCGATAACGCCACTGCACCGAGCAGTACTTTCTCAAACGGTGACTAAAATTACCACTTTCAGATAAGCTTTCTGCAAATCGTGGTGCTAACTCTCATAATGCGAGATAAATGTAATCTAAGTGATAATCCCGGGGGTTTTCCTACTTCCATACGAAATTACATTGAGCTTTAATCAGTTGCTTGTGCGGTAAGGAATAACAAGCATGCTTATATGCATTAAATAAGATTTTTATACGAAACTGCTTTTATGTACTTTCAAGGTTGAAGCCATTGAAACATTACCTAAACATCACTGTTCTTAGTCAATAACGTAACAATCGACATTCAATTTTGTAATAATCAACGCGACGATACGAGTACGCTGTGGTCGACAATTTTAATACATTTTGTTCGAAGCGAAAGTGAAGCGTGGCACGGAGTTGCGACGTAATGTTGGGAGTGAAGCGTTGCGTTTTTTACTGAAAGGTCATCTTGAACGTCTTTATACCTGCGACTAGACACAAAGACAGGTCACCTTGTGTTCGCATAAGCTTATGGCTCTTAATTAATTAAAGAAGAAAGTAGCTTGCTAGTTCCGTATATACTCGTATATGCGCAATAAAAATGTCACAAATTAATTAGTTAATATTACTTTTTGTGTCAAATTTTCATCTCAGACAAGGTACTGTGTTTCTATTCCACGGTGCTGCACCAAAAGCACAGATAAGCGCATAGTTAGTACGCACTTTGTCCAAAAAGAATCGTTGTTAAGTTTAATCTTATCACGCGAGCACCGAAGTGTTTTCTACAGTGTTTTAAAGATAAAACTCACGAGGAAGCATTTGTCAAATATAGTTAACGATGGTTTTACATGAGCAACGGTTTTTTGTTTGTTTGTTTTGGAATTTCAGCCATAGCGTCAGCAAAAATCTGCCCAAAGATGGGGCATGCCTAATCAGGAATAACTGGCTCTAAATGAAGCAAATGGATATTATTTAGTGCATTACAATAAATCTTTTCATCTTGAAGATTTTAGCTACTCAGTTGAGCACTAGAAAGTTTTCTAGCTACGTGCTTTGGTTTCAATACAATATATCCCTTTACCAGAAGCTCTAACTCATTGGCAGGGATCGAACCAATGCTTTGCAGGAAGTTTTAACAAAAAGCTTCAAAAATATACTAATAAAGCTTATCTCAATAAAACCCAGTCATTTACAATACCTAAGCTCTTGATAAACCTTGAAATTTCTATATTGTAGCTTCCACATTTTTCTTAAGGTAAAACTTCAAAGTTTTCTTAAGAATGCTAACTTTCTAACCATGTTTCAACCGCGTATCCTTTGAACCTTTTGTTTTCAAACAATTGTGAGCTATAAAGTCACTCCCCTCTCAATTAGAGGGCCTACGAGAAATACCTTTCGCAGCTATACAAACTTATTATGGCATTCTTTCGGAAAAATGGGACAATGTATTCAGGTGGAAAGCTAGTACTATTCAAACTTTCCAGTAACTACTTGTTAAGCTAAGAGTCTTTGATATGACAATTAAACCTAGTCACTAAAAGTAGAAATCACTTTTTAAAAATGATGACAAAAGTATAAAAATACATGAAAAAAATACTAAATACTACTATCATCATTGCAATATCAAGAGACGGGCTAAAGATGAAACAAATATCATTATTAATTAGCTTTATTATTTATTGAAATGAAATGAATTAAATCAAAACGTTATAAAGTCCAATTACATACTAATAATATTATATTATATCATTCACTAACATCATTTTCAGCCCTCTATCGCCCACTGAGCATAGGCCTCCCTCCGCGTACGCCATTCGTCTCGGTCTTGTGCTGCCCTCATCATTACTTTTATTTATTACTACCCATAACTTAAAAACATAGTAATTTTCAGGACTTCGTTTTCCATTATTAAACGTTTACGTAAGAAGATGTCTAGCTTCAATTCATAGTGCAGCTAACGCTCGTGATTAAAATTGTAACACTGCCGTAGTAGGTTGTGTGGCTAATTTCAGCGCAAGTCAGTGACAAAGCGCGGCTCGGGGAGCCTCCTGTGTCTTGCTGTAATGACGTCATTAAATATGAACCGCGCTAGGTGGACCGGATCTAGGACTTTACATCATGTGGGCGAAACCACTCGTGTTAGAAAATGTAAGATGTAAGATTTACCCAAGAAATTTAGTCGAAAAAGGAGAATATTACGAGTAAGTTAGACTAATTATTTATCAAAAATCAAAAACGTTTATTTGGACAAAGATTACATAATATGAATAAAGATAAATTTTATTTGTGGTAAACTTAGGTGTACGTACATGATGACTTAGCGCTAGGTTTTTAAAAATCAATTTTGTTGTATGTTGTGGGTAAAACTGCGTCTCGTGCTGGGTTTCCTTGGAGCCTGTTTACCGAGCCGCAGTTGTCCCCGCTCCGTTAAAGTACACACTGAAACACATTTTTAGAATAGACAACACATACCTAATAAAAGTAATAGGAATCCAAAGGCTTCCAGAGTAGTTTTAAAAACCGTGTTATGGGAGCAAATGGTATTGCCCAAGTTTATTCAACGGTAACATTAAACTTATGCTATTAAGACTATATAAGATAATTTATTAGCAAGTAACAGAAGATTATATTTTACGCTGTTTTTACTAAAATAGACTAAAGCCACAATACTTATATAAAACGTAATTGAAACACGTCTCATTGTTTGTTCTAAATACCACTTAACATTTTCACATGTGTACACGTCTTCATTAAAACCTATCGAACAAAGTCACTAAGCACTTAATGACACTTAAATTTTATAGCAGTCACAAGTTGGATATAGAACTAGCAGTAACGATCAACCAGTCTCCAGATTGCTAAACCACGACAAGCCTAGTTGAGACATTCTGATAGTAGTTAATTATCTTTGTCGCCGGTTATCCACACTGGTACACCATAGACACTGTTCATTATTCTGTGGCTAAACAAAACCCTAATGTAGGTGTGTCACAAGGCGTAGGCAGCCAAAGATAACTCGAAACAAAAGAATGGATAAGCCCAGCAAATCCGATAAGAGGACCCGAACCTAACCTCCAAAATCTGGGTTAGAACATTGTTACGTAACTCCGTAAAGAGCATTCCGTAGTTATCGCTTCTTTTGTATTCAATTAGCCTTGCATTTGGATTGGTGATGCCTTTCACAGGGACAGTGGTAACGAGAATGGTCAGCTGTCAAAATGTCTGAATAATCAAACAGCTGCAACGCCAGGCGGTCATATCATACTTTGACATTCAGAGCCGTTATGAAATATTAGCTGGCGTTCCACTGCTTACTATCAAAGGTCTATGAACATCTTGGTTCTTTAGTAATCAGCAATGGTATGAGTATTTTTCTGATAATGGTGACTAGTAGATACAATGCAAAATGCAGTCAATTAAAGTACTTATTTCATGTTGTGATTTAGTTATACAATGCAGCGAGATTGTATCTACCATACAGTATTTATCATATGTGTAGCAAAAGTATGTATTATCGGTGACATTAAAATCAGCAGTCAGGGATGAGTAATCTAAGTTCAAGTTAACTAAAAAAACATTTGATTAACACTAGTTAATCAAATAAAGAAAAAAATACATTTCTTGTCATCTTATTACTTATTCGATTCCTGTTTTTTTTTATTATCAATCGATCGAATCAATGTCGGTTTACGTTAGGTTTTCATATTCTTAGTAGAACATGTTTTATTGATGAAGCGGATGGCCTACAGCCTCCACAATCGCACAGACGCATCTCTACAAGTTATATCAATTGCCCAACAAGGTACGTAATGTGTTACATTCGAATGATCGTCGGGCCGACAGCCGACCGACAGAGATAGGTATCGGCCCATTACCACCATGACTATATACACAACATCGTCCCGATCCCAACTCTCCGAGACCCGAGTGCTTATACGAGTTCGATTCAATCGAGTAATCAAAGCGCCATGTCTATATCGATACAACAACTGCTAAGGCTATCTCTTCGACGATCGATATTTGTTACATTCGAATCGAACAACACCTTTTTGCCGGCGCTGAATTCATTACCACACAACTATTCAAACGAAGATGTTTCTTACGAGTAAAGAAATAGAGGTGCTATTAAAATTCACAAATTATCTATCAGTTGGTGCCGTGAAGTGGCCAATTTAAACTTTTCAAAATTGATTCACTGTCAAAATCGACACAATCGATTCAATGTCCAATGTTTGCAATAATATTGAATTCTTTTATTGAGTTGACCTTTTGCCGACTCGCGTTTGGTTAACGACAATCAAATGCGTTAACACGTATGGTCATCTATGCGCAGTCATGGCTCGCAATTAGCATCTCGTAAGGGAATGATCGATAATAATTTGCTGTTGTAGATTTTGGCAAGTGATTTTATTGGCAGTGTATATTATTATGCAATAAAATATGCTGTAATACACGTAATTGAATAAAAATAGTAAAGGTTTTCCATACAGCTTTAGTCCACCATCGTAATTGACTTATTCATACCTTTGTCTGAATATATTATTCATACCTTTGCATCAATAATGCCTTTATCTTCCACCTTCAGATTCTTAATTTGCATCAGCACTTTCCATCACCATCACGTTTTTCTTAATCTATACAAACAGAGGTAATTTAATATAATGACTCAATGAATTCAATCAATAAGGTAATCTTATCATTGGTCGGCGCTCGATCGATCTCTCTCAGACTGGAACAAGGCGGCAGTTATCGGAGACGATGCGTAATTGATCTGTGAGCTGTGAACTTAAATAATTTCCCCTTACTTTGTAGCTATCTGGTGCCTCATCACTTTGGTGGTTTAATTTATGGTGGCGCGCCAAAATGGACGCGGAACATGCTATTTATGCCTTATGAAGTATCTTTAAACAAAGACGCAAACTTCTGGTACCTGATTCTAATCTTCGATCTTTCAGATATAAGACGTCGTGTTAACTAGTAATATTTTCAATACATTTTATATTTTCGCGTAGGAAACGGTCACACTTACTTATTATTAAAAGCGCGCGCGGATTTCGTCGACGGCGGTCCGTGTAACACTCGCCCCTGAAGATGGTGCTCGGAAAGCACCGAAACTGTTGGACTCATTCCAACTTTTAATAATAAGTAAGTGTGACCGTTTCCTACGCGAAAATATTAAGATGCCTTACGTGAACAGCTTACATTTTATATTTTTTCTTAGAACTAACAAATTTTCAGAAAATAATTAAATTAACATAAACTAAGTTTTTTTCTTAAGTTTCAAGCAGAAAAAAAAAAATCTGTAATGCCGTTTCAAATTTTTGTCGGTAAGCACCATTTGTTGTCAAATCCCGCAACAATCCGAGTAACAACATTGTAGCATCAAACTTTCCGCTAAGTAGTACTCTACACTCTACAAAACAGCACTCTCCTAAGTAACCAAGTTCCATTCACAATTACGTGAGAAGTCGTAAGAACTCCCAGCAATCCGGGTAAAATTCCAAATAGGCTCACGCGCTTACTACACGCGAATTTACTTACCGCGTGCCTCGACTTCTGAACACGGACACAGTTATTTGTTGTTGCTTTTATGATTTACGACAAAATTAAGTTTGTTGAAGATATAAGATGAAGCTATTCTAGCTAAGTGAATAACGACAGCCTTTAGTAAAAGATATCTTATTTATAATAGGTATTACCAGACTCAAACTAGGACAAAATGGTATAGGGGTTAATATGCCAAAAAGTCACTTAAAATTACAATAAAATTCACTTTAAAATTACATTAAAATTCACTTTCTTTTAGCAAATATCATCTAAATCAATGATGTTTGAATGTGGAGAAGTACTCGTAACAAGCACACAATCTTTATGTTTTTTAATACGATTAGTGTGATACTATAAAGTATTTAATTGATGTTACAATTTATATTAGTATGAATTATTCTAGTAGATACACTTTTATGTTTTTGTTATTTGTATGTTTCAGCCTTTCTAAATAAAATACTATAACTGAAAAAAAAAATAGATCAATATAGGTATTTTCTGGCACACCTGGCAAGCTGTTTTCAAACGCAAACCTACAAGTTGTACCAAAAGTGCATTTAAATTCTGAGATAATCAAATTATCTCATAGTTAATAATGTAAAGAAAGAAGATAATAATTAAAGATCAAACGCAAATCTATTTCAAATAAAAAAAGAACTGCTGATATTCTCGTCTACCATTAGGAATGTTAAATACTGCAAGCAATCACTACAAGTCACAGTATTTGAATAATATTCCATCAAACGCAGCGGAAACATGCGTCACTGGTTCTCAGCAAATCCGGTGCGTGCGCGCAATCCAATGAGCACTATGATAATTGACAATTCAGATTTAAGGCATGGCAAGAGCAAAATCTTGAATTTACAGTTTTTTTTTTGTATAAATCATAAACGGTAAAAAATATCTAAATAAAAATAAAAATATCGAAAAATAACTCTTAGAATACGAGTACTTTCGTGTCAATCAGACTTAAGAATTAGAGATGAAACTGGTTAAAAAACTTTTTGAACGAGTTCTATTTCATTTTGATAAGCCTGATCGTTACCAAAAGTACTATTTATATTCTTAGAGTGGTTCTTTAGACGGTCTTGAAGCTATTTTATACCGCTAATGACTTATAATGAAAAAACTGAACTGACAAGGCAAAGAAAAGACAACAAAAGCATGAATTTATAATGATTTTGTTGTCTTTGCTTTGCCTTAAATTGACAATCCAGATTTAACTGGTAGTCGACGCGTGCGCTGCTTTATCAAAGGTACACAAACAATTGTGCGGTGGAATGAAATGCTGCTTTTTCCAAGAATTTTATAAAACTGCAATTTGGATAAATAGTGATGGTTTGCGCGCAAATTAAACTTCTCGAGTGTAACTACCGATAAAATATGACGTTCCTACAATGTTTGTTATTTCCTTGCATTTGTCTATTTAATATTGGGTCATTCAAATAAGTATTCCTTTTTTATCGAGCTTTAAAACTTCTGACATAATAGTGGTAAACTGTGGAACTCCTTACCGAAATCCCTGTTCCCACAGAACTACAAATTTACTGTCTACAAGGCGAGATTGAACCGGTTTCTTCTAGGCTAGCACGCTCCATCCTAGACCGCAATATCACTAAAATCAGATGAATTGTGGTCAAGCGCAAGCCTATCTTGCTTTATTTTTCTTTTATAACCATTTTACAGTAGTAATTTATAGTGTATTGTTATAATAAAAAAAATATTGAAAAAACAGTTACAAATATTCTTAATTTAATTTAAAGGTCAATTCATGGCGTTATTAATAAATCATCAAACCAAACCTAGAGCTAAAACCTGTGCTAGCTAGAAAAATGTGAACACCGGAAGTTTGTCTAATGGAACTTCAAAGACTTCTCTCAGAGTTGTTTAATAATTCTTACGATAATCTTGGACATAAATCAATCCATTAATCATCGGAGCTGCGTAAGCATTGATTCCATTTTCCTGATAAATATGTGGGTGGGTAACAATCTTATAAGTAGCTAGGCGGTACGCGTACCGTCTCCGGATAGTTCCAAAATGACTGCCAGCATTTTTACACCCCGACAAAAAAACGACCGGGTGTTATAAGTTTGACGTATCTATGTTTTTGTGTGTTTGTCACAAACGGATGAACAGACTTAAATTTAGCTTTGTTTTGGATTAAATTTTGGTTAGTTGTAAGTGTTCTTAGCTATGAAAAGTTGATGAAAATTGGTCCAAAATAACCGATTACATATTTTATCACAGCTCCGTCAATATGAGTATTGAATGAAAGGACTAACTAGTAGAATCCATACATTACGATACATTTCACATATAAGGTGGCCGCGGCCAAAAAAAATTGTCGAGGGGTTTCTAAAATTTTTATTATTCCGAAGATAACACATCAATAAGATTTTGTTATTAACTTTTTCTTGCAAGAATTTAAAGCTGCATTTTCGCGTTGTGGTTCGTCAAATAGTACGATTAATTAGTTTTAGTTTGTGAATTTGTACGATTTCTGTACCTTTGATTGCTATTGACAAAATGAAGCTTTAAACCATATGAGGTCTGTTTTTTATCTTGACAAACAAGGATTATAACGAAGTCTCTCAAATTAAGTTCCAAATTCGAAATCAGAGGCGGCAGTTCAAACAGAAACTCATCTCGGCTTATTAACGATACCCGAACCACATGGAGTAGTGCCAAGAGGCATCCAGCCTCATAATATTATCAATTACCCATACAAATGCTCCTCGCCCCGATATATCAAATCGGCGTTCTAAGAAGCCGTGTCGAGACAGCGAACTAGTCAAACATAATATATAGAATGCTTTATTAATATTCATGAGCAACCATTTGTTAATATCCACACGCTTGACAGCTCAATTTCACTTGCAATATAGGCGCAGTTCCCATGCTATCCCCACTAATTAAGACTAAAATGCTGTATGCTCAGAGTTATTAGAATTTTATGTATTCATTTTTATATGAATTGTTTCTTCTACAGTTGTAAATTTTTTAAGGAAAAATATTAAAGTTGTAAATTTGTATAAACTAAACATATTTATTGTACTTATATGTACTGTACTCATATAATAAACTACTTATTTAATTAATTTAATATGGTAATTTATGCTTTTTATATTACCTGTGGAAATAAAGAGCGTTAGGTGCAAGTTAGACGTTTGTTAGGTATGTAAATATGTTTATTGCTAGATGGTACAATATTAGGGAATAAAATTTATATTTTCAAATATGTAAATAATATTAGATATCTAACGTGAACCGTTTAAAGTTTGTTTTTTTTTTTATGAAACCTGTTTTATGTGTTTGGTGAAAATCCGTCGTGTAGAAACATTTGGGCATAAAATATATTTTAAGTGGTGGTCAATTTTTAATTTGCAATTAATTTTATAAACATAATTTTAAGACTTGTTTATTCAACGTAAAAAAAATATTTACACAAAATACAAAGTTACTGTGCTCACTTATTTTGCATGGAAATAAATAAATAAATAAAGTTAGACACAGCTTAAAAGGTGTACAATCATAATTTTGTATACCTTTCAGGCTTAGCAGCTAGTTAACGTATTTAATTACTGCAATGAAGAACTACATATAAAACATTAGGTTTACGTTTACAATTCATACATAAACAGATAAACCGAAATATCATAAAGTTAATAATTCATTTCTAAAATTCAATTTTAGCAATCTATGCGTTACAAATCGCCTTCAGAGACCACGATTTCAATTTCTCACCACATTTATTCTGTATCTATTTGGTGTGAATGTCATTTACGTATCATAAAAACTCATCAAAAGCCACGGGTCATCGAAGCGGGAGTAAAATGACTTCTGTTAGTGGCACTGCTAGATTGAACAGGTAGATTTCCAAATTATTGCTGAGATTTTTAAAATTACTCATGAGCAAATCGGTACCATAATAATACTTTCATTAATGTAATTACTTTATTACTTGAAACAAAAACCTTACAAATAGTGAACCAAATCCAAGTCAGTGTCCGCGGGTAAGGTGCCTAAAATGCTGGCGGCATTACCTCGCTGGATCGCCAAGCTTATACGTTGTACGCCGAGGTAAGCGCCAGCACTTGGGTCACTTGTTCTGTCCACCAGTCGTTTGGACAGTTCAATAAAAAACTTACGGGCGTTGGGGCCCCATTGTCCCAAAGTTTCATTAATAGTTGGAACTTTCATTAATAGTTGGAATCATTTTTTGACAACTCTGATCAAATTTCAAAATAAAGGCATAATATAATTTATTATATAACCAATTATAAGGAGAAGTAGAAAGTGTTGGAGTAGAATGGAAAGGATTAGTTGGACGGAAAAGAAAACGAATGAAGAGGTACTATGCCTAGTACAAGATCAAAAAACCATAATAAATACAATAGACAACAGAAGAGGAAATATGGTAGGCTACCTTATACAGCATGACAATTTCATTAAAAATATCATAGAAGGAAAGATAGAAGCCAGGAGAAGAAGAGGAAGACCTAGACGATCATTTTTAGACCAAATTAAGGAGAAGGCAAAAGTCATGTCGTATAGGGAGGTCAAGGATTTGGCCGTAGATAGAACGACCTGGAAAAAACTTTACGGACAAGAGTCTAACTCTTAAATTTTAAATGAATGAACTAACTATAACTTTAGAATAGGAATCGATTTATATATCTTGCATTGTATGCGTCATATATTTTTGGCATTACACATTGTACTCGTATAGTAACAACAATAAAAAGATACTTAAGATATTTGTTTCCTGTTAAATAAGGTTTAAATTTCTACTTATTCTTCCACTACACTGCTGAGTCTTACAAAAAACACTTTTGAAATTAGATAGCCTCTACATTTCTCTCTCTCGACGACCTTGGCGTAATGGTTGACATGCCGGACTGCCAATCAGACGGTTCCGGGTTCGATTCCCGGCACGGCCAACATCTTTGTGCCGAACTATATTTGTTGGCTGTGGGTCTGGGTGTTAAATATGTATCTATGTAAAATAAGTATGTATGTATATGTAGTATATCAGTTGTGTTAGCAACCTTAATACGAACTAGAAATGGTTCAGTATGGGGTTAACCAGCCGTGTGTGAAATTTGTCCTATGATATATTGTTTTTTATGATAGAAAGGCAAGCGCTTGATCGAAACTCACCTGATGTTAATTGATGTTGTGATCTAGGGTGGAACGCGCTTGCCTAGAAGAAACCGATTCACTCTCAGAGGGAACAGGGATTCCGGCAATGAGTTCCACAGTTTAATGGTCCGCACAATATATCCGAAGTCTACCCGAACGTTATTTTCTTATACTTGCCGAAGCAATTTCTTACCATTTCGTTTTTAATTGCTTTTTTGGGCATAACAATCGGCGAAGTGGAGATCCAAACAGCGGGTGGCGGCCGGCGTCTTTGCTCCTCATATAATTATAATTATTCCATTAACTTGTACCCACTGCAATTATTACGTCGAATTCCAACTCATGCCAGCCTCGCTACCAATTTTCTTTTCCCTTTGCCTTGAGAAAAGTATTCTTTAAACAAATAATGTAATTTCGAGAGCACGTTCTTTACTTGGGAGTTCTTTTGTTTTATTCGCGGTAAAACTTAATTAGTAAATTGAGATTTGTGAAAGTATGAAAAAGTAATTACTTGTTTCAGAATTCTGGGCTGTGTTCAGCTCTCTCCATCGCTGTTCTATTGACCGTATATACGTGGATCTACTTCGGGAGCTATACACATCAGCAACAATGCAAGTGACCTTGCACGACCATACCGACCCTATTCCAATCAAAAGGGGGGTGCGACAAGGAGACACCATTTCCCCTAAGCTGTTTACAGCGGTTTTAGAAATATTAAAGACGCTCAATTGAGATTCAAATGGAATTAACATCAATGGTGCCTACTTGTCACACCTGAGATTTGCAGACGATCTCGTATTGTTCGCTGAAAACCTAGACGATCTCCAAAATATGATAAAACAGCTTTCCGATGCATCTCTGCAAGTAGGCCTTAAGATGAATATGACCAAGACCAAAGTTATGTCAAACGTTTCTGGGACCTCGAATTCAATCAAGATTGGAAACGAGAGCCTAGAAATGGTTGACCATTACGTGTATCTTGGCCATGTTTTATCTTTTGGCAAGGAGCATCAAATAAGGGAGATCGCTAGACGTATACAGCTTGGTTGGGCGGCATTCAAGAAACTAGAAGACATCCTTAAATCCCGACAGATCCCACAGTGCTTAAAAACCCGCCTATTCAACCAATGTGTTCTGCCCACCATGACCTATGGTGCCGAAACATGGACACTCACCGATGGGTCTGTGCACAAAATTAGAGTTGCACAAAGAGCAATGGAGAGGTCCATGCTCGGCATCAAACTCCAAGACCGAGTTCGCAATACTGAGATCCGTCGACGAACCAAAGTTCGTGATGTCGGATTAGCAGTGATGCATCTAAAATGGAGCTGGGCAGGACACGTGGTTAGAAGAAATGACGACAGGTGGAGTAAAGCCGTTACCGAGTGGTGGCCGAGAACTGGCAAGCGAGGAGTTGGTCGTCCAGCAGCGAGATGGGTCGACGACATCACTATAGTCGCAGGTCCTACCTGGACGAGAACTGCACAAGATCGACGCAGGTGGCACATGCAGAGGGAGGCCTATACCCAGCAGTGGGATAAAAAGGGCTGTGGATGATGATGATGATGATGTTTCAGAATAACGTAAAAATATTCGAAGCTTGCAAAATATGTGTGGTTCAAGACTGAATAAATTTAGGTATCCTTGTAAGAGACTGTATTCGAGTTTTCGGAATTTACTAAACTAGGTTACTTGTACGTTTAAAGAAAATTCATGCCTGTAGCTCGGCTAGCTAAGTGATCTGACGCGATCATCGAAGCTAAGCAGCGGTAGATGCGAGCAGTGTTTGGATGGGTGACCATGCATAAGACTGTCGTTTTTCAAGTGGCATTTTCACATGAGCGCTACCGTAGGTCGAATGACACGTTAAATTGTAGGCCCTGGCTGTTAGTCTTAGTACAAGCAGTCGTTAAGCCAAGTCAGAGGCCCACGTGTGGCATGAAAACTCTCGACACCAGAGCTTGGCTATTTAGCTCATACGGTGAAAAAGATGTTTAAGTATTTATTGTGTGTCAAGGATAAATTCAGAAACTTCTTCACTAAACTTGTGTTACGAGCTAGAATTTATGTATGTACCTAATATTTAATTACCTAATGTTCCTCGTCTGATAAAATCTTAATTATTCTTAGAATATGATCTGCTCATAATGTGATTTATTTATTAACATGCTCGCAACCAAATATTAAATCACTCGATCATTTAAATTTATTCATGAGACAATGACCGTGTTTATTTAATTACACGCAACCAAAGGCAGCTGTATCTCGAAAACCACATAAATTTACCCGAATCATTGTCATGTAACCAATCATTAGTAAATTATTGACTCTACTAAAAACTAAACAATGCAAAAACTCAACTTAATTTTTAACAATCTCATAAACAAAGAGGGATCTTGCCGATCGCCATATGACGTCTTTGAACATTCGCCAAACGATGTTCCCAAAGATTTATGAAGACAATTTTACGATACTGATTATAAAGGTATGTATAAGTTGCTTGTTTTGTATCGATAATTTTGTCGCTGTTATTTTCCTGCACTGCAATGTATAGAAAATTCACCAAAATGACCAGACCTCGATCGATACTTAAGAAAGTTAAACCAAATTTTGGTTTCTTTCCATACCCAGCAGTGTGAGTACAGTGATCACAAACAGTTTACCATAAAACAAATTTTAATAGTAATAATGAAAAATATATATGATACATAAATACTAAGTTTATAATTGTATCAAGGTAATAAAAACTAAGAGGATTCAAGCAATGAGTAATTATTATATACGAGATTACTGAGTGTATACGACAATTGATTAACTTCGATGTCCTATAGTCAGAACGTTCAGAGACGTATATACTATTTTTTATCTTTTTCCAGTTAGCAAACTTATCAAACATTTTAAAACAGAAAATAATTATTGAGAGACTAAAAAATCATAGTGAAAATATTCGCAGTCAAAGCATCAAAAAATGTTGTCTATTCCTGTGAAGGTTCCGAAGATGAGAACCGCACAAAAACAATGTTTGCGGTGAGCATCAGTTTTTTCCAAATCACAAAATTCCGAAAATCCGCTCTCGAACGCAGGTAGCAATCGAATTTTAAAACTATTTGTATTTCCGAAAAGAAACATCGAACAATAGAGTTTACGTTTTACCTGACGCCAATTTTAATAAGGTACAAGAAATATGACGACATATGTTGTTTTTCTTAAAAAAAAATATGTTTAATAGTAGTTTGAGTGTTTGTTGAACTATTCGTTAGAGATGAGATTAGTTTGAAGAATGCCGCGCCCTTTGTTGTTTGGGTTCTCGTGTGGAAAAAGAGTTTCTACATCGGTTGGCGTCTTGAATCGGATTTACTTCAATTAGAGGCATTAGAAGCTCGTTGCGTGTAACCAAGGACTTACGTGTAGGGGTGTTTTTGTTGAGATCCTTTTGTCTGTTTTGCTAATTCCGAAACGTGTATCAGATTTGTGAGATTTCCGTCTGGTTCAAAAATAACTGTGTAGCTACACGGTCGTGTGGGCTTTAGGTTTTTTTCTGCTTAATAGTTAGTTAGTTTCAAAAAGTTTTTATTTCAATATCAAAATATACAGTAACAATATTAGTGTAAATTATTCCTAACATGATACATCATATGAGTTAATAAAAATTCTGCTTAATACTCCGTACACATATATATTCTTCGTCCTATGATGCTGCGATTATCTAGCTTAATGTCCGGGGTAAACATTGTGATCCAGTAAAGATGTTAAAAACAATATATTATTCAGAAATAACATAAAGTTTAGAAAATGTTCAAATCTGCCCCCCTCTCCCCTATATTTAGTTTTAAATAATGTTTCATTTATTCGGGCAAATGATAAATTAAAAGCAACATAACATAATTAATCCAAAACTATATCTAATCTAAAATTAATTAATGTAAAAATAAAACGAATTAGAGTAAAACTATATCTAATCTAAAATACCAGTGCCAATGGGAAGAGTAGGTACTCTAGCAGAGTTGCCTCTTTGTATAGCAATGCTGATTCACTGTGCAAAGTAGAGGCCGGCATTTTGGTTAAGAGTAGCGTCAAGTTTTAAGTCAAATTAAAATATTATACGAATAAATTCCAAGTGTTGTACCAATTATCTACTAACATGAAAAGCTAGCAATGCTGATTCGCTGTGCAAAGTAGAGGCCGGTATTTTGGTCACGAGTGGCGTCGAGTTTTAATTAAAAGGAAAATAATATACGAATAAATTCCAAGTGTTGTACCAATTATCTAAAATGAAGAGCTTGTAATGAATATGTAAATGTTACAATACATATTCTTTACGTCATGTTACATGCTAGTTGAGCAGTCAAAAAACATACAACAGAAGAAACGTTTCTCGTGGTAGCTACACTAGTAATTATGGCAAGTTTAAAGTCATTACGTGTAAAACCGTCTAGAAGTCGTAATTATTTGTTCACAATGTGTCCTTCCCCGGCAAGTTTCTGGACTCGACAAGGTCTAGCAATGAGAATAATAAGCACCTATAATTTTCTCTCGACTCCTATAATAATTATTAAGGTACTTTTTTTTCAACGTTTCCGTCCAAATTACCCGAGCATTTGTGCCACAGTGCTGTCAAATACAGAATTTAATGCTTCAATATTCACAGTTAGTAATAGTCAAGCAAACATTAGTAGCTATAACGTATAAAAAACCTAACAGGCAGTTTTTGGAAACAAAACCAAAGACATTCAAAAATATGATGTTGTAAAAAGTCTTTATTGCATCTTTATAAAGTCTTTCTGCTTTCTTTTATTCTGTGGATATAGCAAACCGACAAGCTAAACCAACTTGATGATTACCGGTGCTGTTACAATATAATTACCAAATACGTTGTTTATTAATAGCGTTCTACATTTAAATTAATCAAGGGAAATAATATCTTCATTTTGATTGGTGATAATTTTGCGGTACGCTTGATATTGAACTGGAATATACTCGACTACGTTTAGCGATTTTAGTCAACTCCCTCAAGGCAAAAGAGTAGATTGATTTTTTTATTAAAATCTCGGAATAATTTATCGTTGTTATCTATTATTGGATCTGAATGACTCCGGGCAAAGCGATAGTCGTAAATTAAATAAATATAAATGTTAGTTCAATGATAGCTTATGAACCTATATTGTAATGCCAATGCCTAGAACTTAATTGCCGGCAATTATAATTAATTTTATGAAGATGTATGATTTTATCCAATCTAGGAGAAGCTTATTTGATATTCGTTCTCTGTGTTTGAGTTATTTTGTACATATTTTAAGAAATAATTTATCACAATGACTTATTTCTTATTATTATCATTTTATTTGTACTCGTATGTGATTTGCACTCGCTTTACGGTGAAGGGTAAGTGAGGAAGCCGGCATGTTTGAAGACCACAATATCCGAAGGCGTGTGCCATCCGCTAACCCGCACTTGGCCAGTGTGGTAGAATATGATCTATATGATCTATAACTCTCTCCTTATGAGAGAAAGCCCCAAGTCCCAGCAGTGGGAACGTATAGTGGGCTGCTTATGATAATGATGAATATAAAAAATGAAATTAAAATAAAGTTGTTGGTGTTTTACTACTTTACTTACAACACTTCTACCTAAAGCAGTGCGGTGGTTTTAAAACACCCATCCTCTTATCATTTTAACTGCCTTGTACTTTATGCTTTATATTTTACTCACAATAATGGTCCTTAATGCTTGTAACTGATATCGTACTAATTTACGACGTAATTAACAAGATTATTTTCGAGGTGAAATCGGTGTGTGGTCAATTAAAAACGAAGTTATGTGCTCTTTATTTTATAGTTTATTTTAGTTTTTGATCAGTAAGCTTTAACCAAAGCGGTTTATTGTAGTCAGGTGGTATTTAATAAATATAAATTTGTCTTCATATGATTTACTCAATTAACAGTAGTTTAACCACAAGTACATATGAAAAACGTAGAAAGCCCCTGACTATATTTTCGGCCGTCTTTGACTTGAAACTTCGCGTTGTATAAATATGTATTTTTTATTGATATCGAACAGAAATATCACAAAATTTCAACATATGACATATCTGATATATCAACTTATTTTCAGAGAAAAATGAAGTACCAAACCAAATTTTGCTAAAAAAAAATCTGCATTTTAATACCAGTAAGTACACATCTTTGCCATTTCTTCCGATCTTTTGCAAACCTTTGTCAGGCGAGGTTTCTTACTGAGGAGACACGGTTGGCTGACTCCAAATGTTTTTCAAGCTCAGCGATGCAGTAACCCAATACCCCGTAATAACACTATTCAACTAATCTCTATTCTTGGTTTACTTTACTTTGATGCAACTGCAGTTATTGTTGAAATTCAAACGAAGTATTTGATCTTCGGCCAAATTAAATAAAGTTTGCAATGAAATTAAAATTGTGAAAACTGTCTCTCGTTTTAAAATTAGCAATACTCATATACACCAAAAACCTAATACATACTTAAGAGAAACGACCTCGTTGGCGTAAAGGTTACCATGCCGGTCTGCTAATCAGAAGGTTCCGGGTTCGATTCCTGGCCCGGTCAACATCTTTGTGCTAAACTAAATTTGTTGGCTGTGGGTCTGGGTGTTAAATATGTATTTATATATAATATGTATGTATGTATGTATGTATGTATGAATGTATATGTAGTATATCAGTTGTGTTAGCAACCATAATACGAGCTAGAAATGGTTCAGTATGGGGTTAACCAGCCGTGTGTAAAATAAATAAGAAAAAAACATTAGAAATAAAATAAAAACTGACTAAAAACCACAAATATTTAGTCATACGAAAATAAGTAGAAGGTGAATCATTTCTTTTCATATTATTTATTCTTTGTTAAAAAGAGAAGAAACAACCGAAAGATTTTTGATTCATTGCTAATGAAACCCCTTTATTTCGTTTCCATGTTTCTCAAGACAGGATAATCCTTCAACTCACAACTGAAGTTTCAAACAGCATCGCAAACAAAGCCGAAAATTCTCAAATAAATGTAATGCATTCATGTCTTTTTGGACCAGCGGGTAGCCCCAATTCGATCGTCATTGAATGCGTGAGCGAAACATGAAAAGATTTTGAGTAATGTTTTGGATCGGTCAGATGTTAATAAACCCTGTCGTCATCACGTGTTTATTATCTGAACATTCGGTGAAAGATGGGTTCTTCTCAAGATATAGTTTGGTAGCCACTGTCATTAAATGTTTTATATTGAATACTCACAAGACTCTTCACTCAAAATAAGTGACAGTATAAAATATTAAATATATATTTGTACATTTATATTAAAAGTCAGATGTTATTTAGGGCTTACCCTATAGTCATCACTTGTTTATTATCAGAACATTCGGTGAAAGATGGGTTCTTATTCTCATGATATAGTTTGATCATCAAATGACCACGTCATTAAATGTTTTATATTGAATACTCACATCACTTTTCACTCAAAATTAGTGACACTATAAAATAGGTACCTGTATATAATAGGAAGTTTATATTAAAAGTCAGGTGTTAATAAAACCTATCGTCATTACGTGTTTATTATCTGAACATTCGGTAAAAGATGGGTTCTTCTTCTCAAGATATGGTTTGGTAGCCACTGTCATTAAATGTTATCTGTTGAATAGTCACATCACTTTTCACTCAAAATCAGTTACTGTATAAAACACCTAGGTATAATAAATAGTAAATGAATATTAAAAAGTTGCAATTTTCTACTACGTTATTAGGTAATCAGATTTTAAAAAGTCACAGATTTCAAGTACAATTTTAAGACAATAAATAGAGAGTGAGTGAAAAATAAGTAAGGGATATTTATATTTTAAATATTGGCACATAGATATTTCTGCTAATTCAAAACGAGACAAGCAAATCTAAAACTTGTTTCGTGAAAAGCCTACAATAATAAATAATTTCTTTAATGATAATATTAATTATCACTGTTTTACAAATTTATTAAGTTGTAATTTAACATTTCAAACTAAATCATAAAATTAAATTCGGACCACAAAACAAAAATAAAATCTAAAACATATTTGTTTATATATGTATTTGTATATTTGATTTTCTTACAGTAACAAAATGACTCAGTGTATCTCAAACTAAATACCTCAATAAGGCGCGCAAAAATTGCGATTTGCCGCGTTTTATGCGACCAACACCAAACCGCCGCCACAAAGCTTTTGCAGACATTTCGCAGATAATCAAATTTGATTTGCATACATTAATCACTTTAACACATTTGCGTGAACGTGAATTCGCGCGGTTAAGGCCTAATTCACACATTTAACTGCCTTTACACATTCACATTTTTATTTTAACAATATTCGGTAGCTAATAGGTAATATTGTACTGCTCTACATGCGTACGGAACTTTACCGATATTAGTAATTTTAAAGATCAATTACTTATAACAAGCTTCAAATTTGGAAAAAGATTTTATTTAAAATTAGATTTCTTCTTCTTTATACATATATAATTGTCACATGCGAGTTGGGCTCGTGCATGAAAGATTCCGTACCATTGTTGTACGAGAGCCCCCCTCAAATTTTTATTTTATTAAAATTTTATAATTTTTTTATGTACATTTATTCATTCCGTGAAAATTTTAGGTGTCTACATGCTACCGTTATTGATTTTTTCAGCTTTTCTGGCTATTAAGCTTTCTGAGAGCCTGGAGACAGACAGACAGACAGCGGAGTCTTAGTAATAGGGTCACGTTTTTACCTTTTAGGTACGAACCCTAAAAACACTTAGTGGAGAACGAAGTCCCCATAATTAGCAATACACTTTCTGGTATTTTCTTTTTAAAAATATTAGGCGGTAAGCACGCCTGCTTGTCGGCCTGCTTGTCGGCCTGGTTCGATCCCGGCCTTTACGCCAATGACTTGTTTTTTTTCAAGTTGTGTGTGGATTTGCACTCGCTTTACGGTGACGGAAAACATCGTGAGAAAACCAGCACGTTTGAGGACTGTAACTGACTAATATCCGAAAACGTTTGTCATCCGCCACCCCGCACTTAGCCAGCGTGGTTGATTAAAAATACAAATAAAATACAAATAGTTTATTCAGCAGAAAAGTGTGAAACGTACTATAACTTATTAAATACTAAAGTATAGCTTAGCATTAGTGTACGTTTTGCCATATTCACTGAGCCCCGCGCTAAGTATCATATGACCCTCTTTTACGTTACGACCTTATATCTCTCTCTCCTAGTGAGAGAAGGCTCCGAGTCCCAGCAATGGGAACGTATAGTGGGCTTCTTATGCTTTTTATACTTCTCCAGAGGCAAAGAATGCCTGCTACTACTACCTGATTGTAAAGCTACCTTTACGCTCTCTACGATAAATAAACCGGACACAAGAGAAACGATGATTAATTATGAGTAACGTTCACTTCAATCAAAATAATTATAACCATTTTTGATAACGATTCAGTTCATTGTTCGAGATTGGGTCACGCGTTGAGAGCAGGTTTTTAGAGATACTCGTACTTGTTTGACTTTTAGTTTCACAGAAAAAATATTGAAATTATTTTGTAGATTGTAGAACATTATATCGACGTAACAAATGTTAGTAAAATAATTTTTCAGCATACATTTGATTAATTAAAATTAAAGAAAATAAACAGAAGAAAATCTTATTTCTCATACATCTATGACTAAAATTAAATATATCCAAGCTTGTGGGGCAATATAGGTTAGATAAAAAAAAGATTTTAAATTTACCAAACTTACAAATTTTGGTTTTGGCAGGGTGATGGCAGATTGTCAAAAGCGTTAATGGACTGGAGACTAATGTCAGGCAGTAGAAGTCTTGGTTGACCACTAGTACGTTGGCTCGATGACATGTCACCGAATTATCCTGGGCTGGATCTGAATGAGGGCAGCATAAGACCAGAACATACAAAACTGATGATGATAAACTTTAAAAAATATCTTACTTCATATAGTACGGAACACCAAAACGGTGTTGAGTTACATAAGCATTTATCTAATTCTTAATTTGCCATTTTGCAGTTATCTAACCATATCATAGCAGCTTACGATTAAGTAATAAGCCATTGTAATGGACCTTAGATTAGGCAGTTGGATATAATTGATTGCATGTACTAAAAGATATACGCGCTGTTGTGAAAGGTGTCCGTGTTTTGTCAATATGATTGATGTAAGACCACACAGACTTTAACTGCTTTGAATGTAACCAACAGGGTCGTAACCACTACTTTTCTGCAAAAGCCGTTGAGATCAATCGTACGTCAATGTTGCAATCTATGTTTTGCACTCGGAAAACTATTTAGAACGAAGCGTCAAAGATAAAATTTGTAGTACAATTTTTTTTTTTATAATACAGTGCAAACTCCATGTAACGACAATTGATTTAACGACAAACTCTCTAAAGCGTCGTATTCAATTCAGCTATAATAAGTTAATTCTCTGCATTTAACGACCACTCTCTATAATGGCATAAAATGCACAGTCCCTTCAGTATCGTTATATAGAGTTAACACTGTAATTAGTTTTTGTTCTAATGTTCATCAGTAGATATCGTGTATGAAGTCATGCATATTGATCTTTATATCTCAAGAACATGCAGAAGTACAAATCTTTTACTAATTTTATTCGTATTGACCTTAGATTCTCCCGTAACAAATAAAAAAAAACAACATATTCAAACTCCAATAAACCTAGGAGAACCTTAAAATTGAAAGAAGAAATCTTTCCGTGTTTTACATCCACATTTCTCGCGCAACTACAAAAATAACACGAGAAATAGTAAAGGTCATATTCTTTAACTTTTGATTGCATCACATCAAGATCAGCTTTCATGTAACTGGTAATAAAAAGGCGTGAATTTTTATCATTGTGTAATATTTAAATCTTGGTGCACTCACTTCATAACTTTACTTTTTGGACTTTGTCGAAACAAAATAAAAAAAATCTCGTGGCGCGATGATTATCCAATATGGATATTTTTTTCCTTAGATACTGAGTACTATATGTTTTTGATTACTATCTATAATTTTGTGCATTTTTGACGCACAAAATATACATACTTTTTCCGAATTTTAAAGACATAATATGTCTTTAAAGACATAATATGTCTTTAAAATTGTGTAAAATAGGTAGACGCCATTGGTTCCAGTAAATTTTTAAAAAGTACTTTTGGAGCCCTTGTATTCCTAACATTCTGTATTTTTGTAACCTATGTCAAATAAATGTATTTTTTGATAATGTATTCTTCGAGAATTAATTTTAAAAAGTTGGCGTAACACTCATAATATAAGCTTTATTTTCTTAGACAAAGTTCTATTTAATATTTTTTTTGTATTTGACCTGTTGACCTGATATCGATGGACGCACACCATAGATTCAATGGTCATTTCGATTGCCGACAGAATTACACAATTAAATTGCAATGTCTATTGTGATTTTTGTAATCGATCAGTCCATTAGACGTTGTTGTTGTTCAATTATGTGAATGTTTATAAAAGGTATTGCAGTATTAAGATTTAGATAACATTTTAGATTTTATTATTTCAAAGAAGCTTTAGTAGGTATTGGGTATGTGATGACTGTTAAATTTATATAGCAGTTATATCGCAATTCAGTATTGAAAGCAATTTAATAGTCAAAGACAGATGATATAGATGAATAGACCATTATTTATAGCTTTGTGGCGAATTAACAATGATATTATAAATGCTGTGATGATTCATATCTTTTATAGGATTCATTATAATTCGATACCTACCGGAAATAGCGAATAGCGTGATTCCGCATCTATTTTGTCACCGTTTTATTTGTTTTCTATATAAATCTATTTTAGTTATGGGATAATCTAATTAAGTAAGTGGTAAGCTATTTATGCATTTCTTGATCACAATTTATACCTACAGAATGGTATTATTTTCTTTACTTTGATCTATTACAAAGCGACATTAACTTTGGTATGTAAAAACAACTAAGTTATCTCCATGCATGCCTTTAAAACCCACATTGTAGGCAATAAAACGTTAAGAGCTACTGGCTACTGTATAGGCATGCGATTATCTAAAAATCGATTACAACCAAGTCATAAAAATGAAGTTCTGATAATAATCTCATAATATATAGGTTTTATATACGGAATTGGCATAAACGTCCATAAATTAAGCTTAATACCACACTGTATTTCTCTATTCTTACATTGAGTGGGAGCGCCTGACAGCCTCAGACAAGATTTAGATGTGCCGTGACCGAAATGTCAAAATACGCATAATGTCCCAAGATGTTAATTCAAATATCTCTATTAACATATGATTTTAAGAGTCATAAAACTTAATCGGAGCGCTCGATGCGAAATCACAATTAATTAAGTCTTTAAATAAGACGGACAGGCAAATCTCACATATCAGAGTCAAATCATTTTAATTACTCGATTAGCCGCTTAAAAATTCTCAGACGTTGAAACGGTTATAAAAATAGGCAAAAAATATCCACATTTGGCCACCAGCCGTTGAAAAACAACAATTAATAAATAAATGAAAAAATCCCCTGAGCAGTGTTTCAATTCATTCTAGGGGCGGGGTCGATTTACATTCAAGGGGAGGATATCTTTCGAAATCATTAGCCGTGGAATGCCCCGAAAGTGAAGTTAGGCCATAATAATTTTCGGTGCCCTTCGTCGGACCCTGGGTCTGTGGGCGGATATGGTCTTTGTCTCTCTCCAAAAGAAACAACAAAATGTCAGTTGGAAATATTTATTTGCCGTGTTCGATATTAACCTCATGTAATTTCGGGCTACACCGCCAGGGCCGTGTTATTGTCTCGACGCGAAGCTGATGATGTATTAACTACACGCATTCAAATTATATTTGGCTTACAATGTAACTGAAATTCGGCTTTATGATCCATTGGCCATACAGAATTATTTGAACATAGCTGTTTTCAATTTATGTACTATTTGGGTAAAATTTGTTTATATTTTTATGTGTATTTACACTTATTTCGTAATTCATTCCGTATCTGTCGCTCAAATGAATGTCCTACTAATATTTCAAATACAAAAGTTTGTGTATGAGTGAGTATGTTTGTTACATGCTTACGCTTAATCGGTTGAACCGATTTTGGAAAATTGATATGTAAATAGACCTAACTTATAGGCTATAAGCCTAACCTATAGGTGGCCTAACATATACTATACCTACTATCTTATATCATGGGTTAATGCGGTCGAGAGTACACCTAGTTCATAATTAATTATTTGAATGAATAACTGTGGTCTCAAAAAAAACAAATACACTATATGACCTGACAGAATTAGTCAATGCACCGCTATTCAAGTCACATGTTTGTTTACTACTACATGCACGTAAGTTTAAAGTTCCGCACTGAACTTCCATTTGTTTTACGATCAGGATAATGATTTTTAAAACCTTAAATAGTTTTAAAGCACGGTCAATTAAAGAGAAAGCTATTTAGGCAAAGGTGACGTTTAAAATAGTAAATTTAAATTTATCTTATCCAAAACAAGTCCAACTAACGATGCACTTAAAACCAGAACGCATAACTTTATGAATACAACGACTATAAAAGCTGTAATGATATTATGGGTTATTATACAAACAAGTAATTTCGGCTCTAATAACTCTATGAATGAAGGTTCCGTACCCTTAGTACAAGGTTTCATTTAATTGGCGTGTGATAAACTTCCAAATTGTGGAGCTGATATGGAACAAATTACCTGACTCAAATGTTTCAAATTAAAACACATCATTATAATTGAGAAAATACTGAGAATATGAAAACGGATACAAAGCAGTACCGAGGTGTTATTAAATAGTAGTTTTTTAGGTATTTGACCAACAGGACGCGTTACCACATGAGTTAGCGACAGTCCGGTCTAAGGTGGAGCATGCCTAGTCTTCTGGCTATCAAGGAGGTTGCCGGATAACATTGTTAGGTGCTTAGTGACAGACATTTCAGCTTGGTTGTTAGCCAGAAGAGCACTAGAAAATGCCTTACCACCATACTATGGTTTTCTCACGATATGTTACTCTGTCATCACTCCAAAAAAACATGTATTATTAATATTTAACTTCTTTCAATCCTGTTAATCGAATAACAATGTTGCAACTCTACGTTTGAAGGAGAACAACACAGACCTCTTGAAAAGTTACGGAGGCAATAAAATAACTAAAGCTCATACTAAAGACTGAGGATTGCATCCACATTCCCATCTTTCATTCGAGAAATAATATTTAGTAGTAATGAGGCGCATTCCCCTCGAAACAATGCACGGGAACCCATAAAAACAGACAACTTATCTGCCTATCGACATTCCAATTACAATACCGTAAGATGTAATCTTGCTTTTTTTTACTTTATTTAATTTACGCCCATTTACTTCTAATTATTCGACCGGCACTTCAGAACACAAAGGTAAACAGATTCAAGTAGCTAATGAGGTTCATTTACATGAGTACACATTTACTGCGCACTCGTCTCGTAGGTAAATGAACGATGGTTGTCGAATGTGAGCTTCGATGCGGGCTACGGAAGCCGCGGACAGGTATTAGATACGCGATAAAATCAACTCAATCTTCTTAATATATATAAATCTCGTGTCACAATGTTTGTCCTCAATGGACTCCTTAACCACTTAACCGATTATAATAAAATTCGTACACCATGTGCAGTTCGATCCAACTTGAGAGATAGCATAGTTTTAATCTCAAATTATAGTCACAATTTTAATTTATTGCTAATTATTGTCTGTTATTATTTGCCAATCACAATTATCTGTAAACTCCAAATGATTCAGAAACAGATGTCGATACCTTTTGACTGGGTTGAGTAAGTAATCAATAGATGGCGCTGCTATGGTAAATCTACGAACGTGCCATATAAGCTACACTATCTATTTTTCATACCCCTAAGTGAGGCAAAACAAAGTTTGCCGGGTCAGCTAGTTTATCTATTAAAGATACCACTATATAAAGAGGAAAAGTTTGATTTTTTGCTTGTTTCTTTGTTTGACGCGAATAGGCTCCGAAACTACTGGACCGATTTGAAAAATTCTTTCACCGTTGGGAAGCTACATTATCCCTGAGTAACATAGGCTTTATTTTGTTTCTCTTTCCAACTAAGATTACTTTATAGCCCGTACGAAGCCGGAGCGATCTGCTAGATAGATAAACAGTTTGCATAACTTTAAAAAAAATATTGGTATACTCCATCTATCTATAATGTACTCGTATTTAAAAATGACTTTGGTGAACGCACACGTGTTCCTTAAATACGTAGAATTTAGTAGAGCAATTTACCTTTGTACAAAGCACTTTGATACTTTTTGACGACCTCGTTGGTGTAAAGGATACCATGCCGAACTGCTAACCAAATTCGATTCCCGGCAAGGCTAACATCTTTTTGATGAACTATGTTGGTCGGGGTTTTAAATATGTATTGATATAAAGTGTAAAAAATGTAAGAAATAATATATTATTTCTAACAAAACGCTATCCACCATCCACTTGACCCACATTCAGAGATTTGCTATGAGACGTAGTTACGTTCTTTTAGCGGCCCCTACAAATGCAAGTTGATTTTTTTTATTGCCTATTATGGTTATAAACCGGCTTTATGTTTGATGACGCGCCCACGCAAGAGTCATTTTTCTAAACTATATTGTGGATAATTCGTGGAGACAGTAACGGTGACAAAGCCGATTAACAAATATTTACGTCTCTGCACGAGGTTTAGAGCTTCTTTGAGCAGCATCATTGATTTCAAGAGGCTAACAAGAACCTGCTTTAATAGTTTAGGTACCTTTTTTTTGACATGGAGGAAATTTACGCATGCGCGCCAATCTTCGGGGGAGGCGGCGGGGTATGTCGGGCTCGATGCCAGAGTAGCGACCACTACCGACTAAAACTTCCATGGTGTTCTCTTCTTCCTTCCTCGCTGTGCCTTGAAGCCGTGGGCTGGAACATGTATGTACTCTTTAACCAAATAGTTTAGGTACCTAACGTACTCCGGATGTGTGTTGAATACTACTGACGCACAGAGCAGTTAAGACACAGTATTACTAAAACGCTTGTTCTTTAACCACTGAATGGGTTAAACTTTACCACAATTCACTACATACAATTTTACTCTTGATGGTAAGCGATATTGTGGATCGCGCTTTCTCAATATATACCATAATAGTACGTTTTCTTTTTTTCTTTACTATATTATCTATTTAGTTATATTCGAAATGTAATTTATAGATGTGATAGACGTGTCCATAATATTTCTGGTTATTATAAATACATAAATATCAATGTAGTGTAATAATAAGGCATCATTATGATAATACATTAATTCAATTCTATTCTATATAACAATTTGTAATCAACTAATTTCATGCGTATAAAACATTTAAACACAATATTTCTTTTTTTTTAAATTAACTAAGAATTTCATAGTAAAATTTAAATAAAATGTCACATTTTCACGTAGGTACCCAAACACAGACATAGACAAGCCGATGATGTCTCCTAGAACATGTCAACTTGAAGTACGTAGGACTTGGCTAGAGTAATGTCATCTAAAATGTCTTAATATAATACACACCTACACAAACGACGTCAAGCAACAAGGGTCGGTTAAATCTCAAATCATTCTGGACTAAATCATTGAACTACAGTATGTACATTTAGAAAATTAGAGGTTTTTAAAAATTGCGATCCTAAAAGGAAACATAGAATTAAGAAAAACTTTTTTAGCACTTAAATGTTATATCTGTAAAAATCGATAAAGCACTGCTCACATGAATGAGTTTTCATAAATATAAAATTAATTAAAATAGTCGTCAACTTATTAACATATATATCCAACCAATCCTATACTTGCAATATTTGATTAAAAATATAATTAAGCATAAGCTAACATTATATAATTTACAAGATATCTCACCTCTTTTTAGCTGATGTAAGTTCAATTAAATCTTTAGATTGAACTGTGTGCGATCCAATACACATACTGTTGTTGAAGGCAAGTATTCGCGGGCCGCGACAGATCGCGCAGTTATTTACGATCTCATAAACCTGCCCGGACTGAGATCGCGAGGGACGATGGTGACACGCGACAGCCCTGTTGTTGCATAAACTGTAACAATAAAAAGTCTGGAATTGTAACAGCTTTGATACAAGGCCCGAGATTCGTCCGAGTAAAATGGAAGAGTATATGTATTAACTGTCGACAAAATGGTCGGAATAGCAAAGGATTCTTCAAGTCGGTTTAGTTCTCTTATCTCGACCCTTTATAAAGCTCTTTCAATTCTCTTTATGTTCTCTGTTACAATTGCTTTTCGACCCACATCGTTCGACTTCAATCCCATTTGAAGTCTAACCAACTTCAAATCGCTACAAGCTTTTTTCTTAATAAAACCTTTTCAACTTCTTCTCAAGACATTCAAAATGACAATAACAACAAGCCCACATGTCAACAGTAAAAGTTTGTTAAATTTATTTGGACTCTTCAATTTTACGCTCTACTTTTATGTAGCGCAGTAACATTTTGATCCGACCATCGCAGCAAATGGTATCATGTGACAACACGAGGTGACAAATAAAGCGCTACAATACGGAGTGATTCACAGTCAACATCAACCGAACTTTTGTTGGTTCAATCTCATTCACTTAACGTCTCTAGCTCTAACTAATGTGGTCTGACGCGATCATTGAAGTTAAGCAACGTTCTATGCGGATAGTCTTTGGACCATGCACAAGGCTATCTTTAAAAAAGTAGCATTTACATCTGGGCGCTACCATGTGTCGGTTGAAATGTTAAATTGTAGGTCCCTCGGGAGGCTTGTAAATTCTCGGCACCAGAGCTTAGCCACTTAGCTCATACGAAGCAGAAGACCTGACGTTGTATATGAAGATCTCAACAAACTGTAACTTTCTACGCTTTTTATGGCGGTATGCCGTTGTTAAGTAGTTATCACTAAGTTAAGTTTTCATTTACACACATTTTTGTTAACTTCAATACACGTGTAAAGTATTTTGCATAAAATGGTTCGTAAATTTCAATAGCGTAAAGCTCTGGAGCAAACAATTAAATCACTTAAACCGTACTTAATCTTACAAAAAAACAATAACAATTTAATTTTACCAAAGAACCTATTATGAAAATCTTTAGCGTTTAGCCTCATTCGTGAAATGAAAACACCCCGCCACCGCCAGGAGCTAAAATATTATTAAGAGAATTCTGGACTTTTACAGCCTTAATATTTACTGCCCTTAAATACGACTGCGGTGAACAAAATTAACAAATGAACGACTTTGCATTGAACGCACCACAATTTTAGCCGAACACTGATGCACCAATCACTCCCAACTCATAATAAATCAGTTTTACAACGCTTTTAATGATCACCGGTAATCGTAAAATATTATATTGTGGCTGACGAACACAATCGCGGATTGTGCCAGAGGCAGGCCTCGCTGCCCCGTCCTGTGTTTGACGAAATTAAATTATTATGTTTACAATTTCCGATAAACTTTACGAGTTTGTCATTGATTACGAAAGTACATAACATAAACACCGGGAGCGGACCAGTTATAACCGTCACTACGATATAAAACGGATACTGTACCAAATTAAAACAATGAGCACAAAGCAACGTCGCAACGTTTACAACGACTAAATTAAAAACGTCCAGCGTATCTTGCAATTGAAAATATGCAAATACCGGCCTTACATGTTTGCTGAGTTTATTGAAAGCTAAATTATACGCTACCGCAAAAAAGTAAACTTACTAGACAGGTTTTGACGATTCGCCGGCAGCAAAAAGAGCTCACAAAAATCCTCAACAAATCGTCTTTAATAACGCTCTTTTCGAATTTACGAAGTATTTACATGTAAATTGGTAGAAAAGAAACAGTTTAGTAAATTACAGATTGAAGCTCATCAAAGTAGAGTCGATACCTCCCACATAAAAAGATCGTCTCACGAGCGCCGTGACCAATAAAAAATGATTAGCTCACTACTCGGACATGGAAAGAATTAATATTTGTATAGAAGCGATCAAAGGTCGCCCGTGTAGCGGTGGTCTAGCTCGCATTAAAAAAATCTGTCAGTTTTTGCTCCCAACGAAGAACGTACAATAAAAGTGCCAGTGTGTTCTTACAAACGAGAATTTATGTTCGGCGTATGCAAATGAAGGCCGTTGACGCTCGCATGCCGATATTTTTTGTGGTATCGCCAACATTGCCGGCTCCATGTGTGTAATCTCGCTATTGTGGAACAATAAAGGTAATGTACGCCGTGTTCGTTCATGTCGATATAATTGCAGCGATAACGTTGGAAATATTTTAATGGACGCTATTTACATCATTATAAATATCGGATCTCTATCGGATAGTATTACGATCCTTCCAATGAATAATATCTTGTTCGTCTGTATTTATTGGTTTATTTATATTCTGAATATTGACTCACAATAAGATTCACTCATCGATGTTGTTGTATAATTATTTACATAGCATTTACATTACACATTCGTTTTATGTTGATTTATATCTCTGACCCTACAATAGTTTCGTTAGTTAAAAGTTTTGTATATCTTAAACAATAAATAGAATATAATATTAATATTAATATGATATTCTATTATTTATATATATATTATTATTAATAAATAGAATATAATATTAGTAGTGTTGAAAAATCTGTACAAATAGTTTTTGTTCTTTATTCTCTTTCTTTCTTTTATATTATTTGTGCTTTATTTACGCGCAATCTTTAATATAATCGCATAAAAAGATATTACTATAAAACATTTCAGCAGTTTGTACCAAAACTCACCATAGATAATAAAGTAAAATAGTTTTGGTACTAACAAAAATATGAGCATCTTTCTACGTGAATCGATGGTAATCGCGAGCTTAGTCTAAAGTCATGATAATAATAATAATAAAACATTTATTTGGGTAAGTAACATAAGTAACTTACATGCTAAAAATAATGTTCTAGCTTTACACAAGGTACCGTATAGCTCCTGGCAAGGCAACAGAATATAATGAACGCTACGTTATGTTTTCAAGTCGTATTTTACTAAAAAATATTCTACAAATCAAGCCGTTATGAAAAAAATATAAAATACAACCAAAATTAATTTGCAGTTGTAACAATAAGTAAGCACCTCACTGAAAATATGACAGCTTTGAGTGCCAATAATCCATTTTATATACTTTATGTACTTACGTATGTATACTTTCTAAATCTATAGTTATACGTTTCGAGCCGACACCGATCTGACCGAGATGAATATATTCCCATCACACAATTCAAATTCACGTATTTTCTCCAACATCGAATTAACATAATTTAATTTGAATGGGACAATCTATCGGGTGGTCGGCCTTAAGTCGGCCTCAGATGTTATTTGAGGCGTTTTATCGATTTTGATGGAATTACCTCAAATGAAATTTAACTCCTTCAAACGACTTAGTTACATATTGTGTGAGATTTTGTCTTTAATCCTCTGTGATTTGAAGCTGTAGTTTAAGGTAGTATTATATCTTATCTCTTATAGTATATAAAATTTCTATATCACTATGTTAGTTACCGTACTCCTCTGAAACGGCTTGACCGATTTTTACCAAATTTTATATGCGTATTAAGTAGGTCTGATAATCAGCTACTATCTATTTTTCATACTCCTGAGTGAGGCAAAACAACGTTTGCCGGGTCAGCTAGTATACATATAAAACTGTCAGTGTATTTGATAACATATCTCTTAATTTATAATTTAATTTTAAAGTAAAAGAAGTAAAAAGGCTTCACATGCATTATGCAAGACTCCTCACTTTTTTAGGGTTCCGTATGCAAGGGTATCCGTATACTAACTACTCAGGATTTGCTGACCTTCGTCTGTTCGTCTATTATCAAGCTGTATCTCATGAACCGTTATAGCTAGACAGTTAAAATATTATCAAAGGATGTATTTCTATCGCCACTATAATAAGAAAGTTCTTAGTCTTAGTACAAGCAGTCATTAAACCAAGTCAGTGGCCTTTGGTAGGCTTGAAATTTCTCGACACCAGAACTTGGCCACTTAGCTCACACAAAGAAGAAGAAGAAGATTATTAAGAAATACTAAAATGTATATTTAAAGCTCTCATATGGCACATTGCAACTAACTGTTTACATGCTTGATTTAAACGAATCAGTTTGCAAGATCGGCATGGGACAGTAGACGTGATTATTCATACTCGTAGTTTTTAATGATAATGGTACGAACCCTCCGTGCGCGAGTCTGACTTACAATTGGCCACTTATTTTAAACAGACGTGATGATCCAAACTAGTAATTAAAAACAAGGTTCGAAATATACATTACTTTTTTGTTACACCATTTCACCATTTTACACTTGTCAATTTCTTCTTGTCTTGAATTAAAGGGAACTAACGATAGAAATACTATAGAAAAACAAAAGCACATGTCGTGCAGTACTTAAGGTTTTATTTATTTCATAGCTGTACGATCAAATCACGAACCTAATAGTTTATAGTCCATACTACGGTAATAACGTGCTGGTTATATCTGTTAGCTAACAAGAACTAAAGTGATGAGAGATTTCTAAAGTAATAAAACTTTAATTCACTGGGAAGTATTTTTCTTATTTACTTTAATGTTTCCTCTATAAAAAATCAATCGCATCTTTTTCAATCGACCTAACTACAGGTAATTTTATTTTTTGTAATTGAATTATTAGCGATAATTATGTAGTTAGTGCTGTTTAAGAGACTGGTTACAATAATTTAATACAATTTGTTATTATTTCAAAATAATTTATTTGGATTAAAAATATTTTTTTTTTATTTTTTTTTATTTCAACTGCTTAAAAACGAGACTTTGATGTAAAGATAAAAGAACGTATAAATTTCTTCAGACCTTTTCTCAAATTAATTTCGCAATGATGTTACAAAAGAACTAAACAAAACTAGAAAGAGATTTCACAATCCCAAAGGTATGCAATTTAGTGTCGGCAAATTGACTGCAAGCCAATTCAAAAATGCATTCTATCCATGTCTTTGTTCAATCACTAAAAGGAGCTTGTTTAATGGATTTCTACCATTACTGAACAAATAATCGTAGTGGACTTATTAGGGAGAGAGCTCAGTGGATTAAATTGTGAGTCTAATAAACTTATTCACATTCCTGATTCGTTTCGATTACCCCAACCCATCTCATGAACGACTATGTTCTGTATAATCTAACCGTTATCCTCTAAAAGGTTCAACTAAAATAAATAATAAAAAGAAAACAATTTTAAACCCGTTCATAACACTATACCTTAATACTAGTTTGGAGCGTTCCATATGCTGTCAAATTCGAAATCACGAACAACTTACAGAAAAGTCATAAAGATCATCATATAATATAAGGCGATATGAGATCCTGAATTTACACTTTTATCGTTATACAGAAAAACCTCGATTATCCGGCTCTCAGTTACACGGATTCGCGATTATCCGGACTACAAACCAATTATCCAATGTTGCATTTTTGCAAGCATGTGTTATGTTTATGATTTATAAGGAAAAAACAGTGATTCATCATTTTGCCTATGTCATCGCCTTATAATACCGCTACCAGTACTCTGGTGCCATCATTTACTGCTCCGTTCGCTACTATTAGTCAAATCAAATCATTTAGGATAACAATCACAGGCTAGCACTGTGAAGTTATTTTACCCGTGCCGTTATGTGCTATAATAAATTATTATTAAATCATTGTTATTATTTATTGCATCATTTAAATGTTGTACAATATTAAATTATCATAAAAAATGAAAATCTACCCTAATCAGGATGTGGCAATGCTTGTTTGAAGCGAGCCGATTAATTTTCCAGTAAACGGTGTACGTATGTGTCATTTACTCGCTGCTCGCTTCGCTCGTCGCTCCTGGTCGTCGCTCGCCCACTGGCCTGCCACACTCGCTCCGCTCCTGTGTGTGCTCGCTCCCCGCGTCTGCCCGCCGCCGGGCCAGTCACGACGTGCCAGCCGCTGTGAACCGCCAATTTGTGGCGGCCCGTGTTGATTTTGTTGAAACCACCATCTTCATACCTACGGCTTTTTACACTTTTTAGCCAAACGAGCCTCGACGTGAAAACATTCATGCATTCAGCGTGATATGATATGGACTACACGAACTTATTCAATTGTTTTATTATCTTTAGAAATTTGCAACTCATGCGGACGCTTGATGTAGGTACAAATTGTTGCTTCAGATAAAGCTTTTCATCGGGTATTAAGTTTGTAAATAGGTGGCTCGTTAGGTGTACTCTATTAAAGTTTCATAGCTCGTTAAAGTAAAACTATCCAATATGTACGCAAGTAAACGTTTATGTGGAAAGTCACTTTATTATTTACGCTATGCATAATCGTAAAACAAGCCTGAAATTTGACATCCTTGTCGACAAGACAGACGCTTATTAACTATAAACTGAAATTAACGAACGCAAGATAATAATTAGGTAATAAACATTTTACTGCATGCACCGTCAACTACGAAATTCCCAAAACACACAACGTGGCCAGCGTAAACTGACCTTTGACTGCACGTTGGATTTGCCCGCGGTCATAATTTTATAGATAAGCAATGAAGGGCATCAGGGGTCGCGCAACGGTGGACGGGCGTGTAATGATGGCCCGTCACTCCGCCCGTCACTCAGCGGGCCCGAAGAATGAGTTCATTTCCTTCGAACACGCGAGATACGATTTTTAATTAAGTTTTTGTTGGAAATTCATTAAAGAGCAGCGACTTTGGTGCGGGTGGCTTTCCCGCTCTACATAGTCTACATGCCTAAATGACTATGTTATTAATGAGCGTATAATGTGACCGAAAATAATCACAAAATTGAAAGTGAATTTATTCGTTATCATAATATAAAAACAAATTACGTAAAGAAAAACATTTTCATTCGAGGCGTCGGCTCCGATGCCGGCACATTTAAATTTCAAAAGCCAAGAAACAAAGAGGGCAAAATATGAGGCGATGAAATGTAAATTCCTACTTATTATACAAAGAGCTCCCGAATGTCAAGTTGACGGTCAACTCACTCTTTATTCAAGGAATAATAGTCAATGTGTCAGCACATTGGAGGGACGAGCGCGTTAACTACGTTTTATTTTAAACTTCGTGTTGAAAGATATAAAGCATAAGTGAAAATAGTTCTCATTACGCACAAATAATACAGCAATGAGAGTTTGTAAAGCTAGGCGAAAAATTGTAATTATGCAGGACAGCCTTTGTTTATGTAATAGGTCAAAGTCAAAGTCAAAGTACGCTCACAACACCAGCTAATTAGCCCATTTTTACACGCTTTTTATTAACTTCACCTGTATGTATGTTTGTTTGTAACCGACTTCTTCGGGCGCGATTTTGACCCACTTTAAACGGCCAGATTTCGTTCAAACTTTGTAGATTTTTTGAGGACCGATGACAATACACTAATTTGATAAAATTATCACTTGATTAAATATATAATATACATTTCTTCCATAACGACTGTTGTCGTTGTCGTTAATATGGTTACCATGCTGGACTGCCAACCAGCTTTCTGGTTGGTTCCGGGTTAAATTGCCGGCATGACCAACATCTTAATGATGTACTAAATTTGTTGGCTGTCGGTCTGGGTGTTAAAAATGTATCGATATACAATATTTATGTATGTATTTGTAGTGTATCAGTTGTGTTAGCAACACATACATACTATAAATGGTTTAGTATAGGGCTTAGCAGCCGTGAGTGAAATGTGTCCTATCACAATTTTATCACAATTGACAATAACACCACAGCTTAACTTAATAGGAAGCTTAAAAGTATTTATTTTAGAGTAACAACTCTTTGCTAAAACATAGAAACGAAACTTTATGAGCCAAAAATAATGCGCATCAAATGCACTGACATTTACCAACATAAATACTATTTCCTGCACCAACGAAACCCATGTCGTGTCTTACCTCATTTAAAATCCGGGAGCTTGGATGAGGACTCCTTTACATATCTGGAACGAATGCGATACACAATTGACGAATACGAAGCAAAGTATCCGAGAGACATCGGCTGCTTCAATTAGGGGCATTTTGTTTTAGAGGCATTCGTTCGACATACTACTTGGAATAACGAGATCTGTTTATGCAGGGTTTGGAGAAGAGTTGTTTATAAGATATTATGTATGTTCAAAATATACAAAGTTACTGGTAGCATAAGCAGCCTACTATAGGTTTCCGCTGCTGAGATACGAGGCCTTCTTTCATGAGAAGAAATATATAAGCCTTAATCCACCACGCTAGCCAAGTGTGGTTTGGCAAATGACACACTTCGTGTGGTCCTCATTTGTATTTCTATTCTAGATAGTTCCATTGTAGATAGAAAACAAAAATAACTTTATATTATAATTAGAGTGAGACTAAATATTTAATTTTTTGTTCTATCCAGTTTTTAAATAAAACCAAAATGCGTTTGATTAGTGTAAAACCAATTAAACTCTTAATGGTGTTAATCAAGCTCAAATTACAAATAATGAATATTCTTTAAGCAAAACAATGTTGGTGACAGCGCCGAAATTAAATGTATCTTCATTCCATTAGCATCATATTAAAATGATATTATAGTAAATTGTGACAGTCTCTGTTTTTAATAAATTTATGTTCCTAAAATGAGTCATTTATGCAAATCAACCGTGGTTCTATGAAACTATACTTCATCAGTAAATATTCATAGATATAATAATATGTAGACAAAACTGTTCAAGTATTGAAATAGCTTAGCATAATTCCCGTTAAATTTAATTTTTTTTTATGACCAAAAAATTTTAAAGAAATATTTGACGATCTCGTTGGCGTAATGATTACAAGGACCTCTTGGCCGGCCTTCCAAAAGATCCCGGGATCAATTCCCGGTACGGCCAAAATCTTTGTGAAGAACTTAATTTGTTGGCTGTCAGTCTGAGTGATAAATATGAATCAGAATAAAGTATCTATGTATGTGTATGTAGTATATCAATTGTGCCAGCAACCATAATACAAACTAGAAATGGTTTAATATGGGGCGGGGCTAACCAACCAGTGTGTGAAATGTGTCCGTCCAATAAATATATATGAATTTGTTTATTTTTAAGTTTTGCTCAATTATAGTTTTTCTATCGATTGTAAATAATTTTAGTGTGATTTCACTTTATTATTCCTAAGTTACATAAATGTATTTTTATCATTTGGTTTTAAGTTGCAAATTTGTTTATAAATAATAAATAAATTCTGCCATAAAATTTAACCACATCCGAGAAACACACAACACGTAAAACTGTTTTTTTATGAAACTTAAGCCAAAATGCAAATGTTAAATTTTAATATTATAGTTGTGTATATTTCACACATTTAGTGAAAAGCTTAACCAACCAAAGCTCACAGCTGTGACTTTACATTACCCGCTGTCTTGGCGAGATTTTCCGACCATTTGTTACGACATCAAAGTGGAGTTACTTCTGTCATCAAAGTAGAGCTACTATTGAGACGTATCGCCCGAGACAAGGGAGTTGACATCGTGGAATCGGAACTTTGTATCAGAGTTGAAATGTACACGTTTTACAAGGAATGCGGCTTCTGATCTAAAATCGGAGTCGCACTGTGATAGAGTGTGTTTATTTTAGAAGCTATTGTTTTGTTATAGGAACTAAAAGTAGACTGCTTTTTGTTAGTTCGGTAAAATGTGTGTAAGTGACATAATTATTTACTGTTGTTTTTCAAAATGTTTTAATAGAATACCACTTTTTTATTGTTCATGCAATTTATTTATTTTATTTATTATATACAATTTGCTGTTCATACCACAGAGCTCCAGAAATGCTGCGGTGCTTGCTTACCTTTGCCATTATCAAAGTTTTAACTCGTGTGTCAAACTGTGTGATTAATATATTATGTTACTAAGATAAAATTTGATTTTTAACACAATTAATTTCGATGATGGTTTCATTGGCTTTTTTAATAATTATGTGTAAAATCAAACCGGAAAGTATGTTAATTTCAAAAAATAGTTCAAAGAACAGTATTTTTTTTACTACGATTACAATAGTTTTGGTAATATCATTTATAAATTTATCCCAAATTACGCATTCGGAATTTAAATATTTTTAATTGTTCTATTTCTCCGAAGAAAAGACATCAACGTGATACCCACGCTAGTTTCTCAAAAAATATATTTCATACTTTGTTTTACTTTTATACTAATTTTAGTATGAAATTTACATATCTTTAATAAATTTGACCTTCACCTTTCCAAATTAATTTTTGAGGCCACCAATCAGACTTATAAATTTAGAAACAAAAATTATTTTTTTAGATAGACTTCAAGCATTTTTTTCCATTTACGATGTATAGACAAAACGGTATATTAAAGATTTTACCCCTATTGCCTTATGTGAAGTAGCAAAAAAATATAGTAATTTTGTCGCGCGCCATGGTTTTAAACATCGATGTTAATAGCTGTTTGTGCGTATAGCAATAAAATTCTAAGCTAACGATTCAATATTTATACGACATTTACGCAAAATAAAATTTATTTCTTCTAAAGGCGACGCTTATATTTATAACTTCATTTTGAAGTTTAACGAGCAGTTTCCTTTAATACCGCCACAGGCGTAAACTCACAAGTTTTTTTTATTGCGCTTATCAATTTCACATCAGTAACATCAATGAATATATAAAACTTAATACGACTGTTTTGAAATACCTATAAGCCCACTATACGTTCCCAATGCTGGACTCGGGGCCTTCTCTCACAAGGAGAGAAAGATATAGGCCATAATCCACCACGCTGGCCAAGAGCGAGTTGGCAGATGAAACACGTCTTCGGATATTGTGATCCTCAAACATCGATCGATTTCCTCACGATGTTTTCCTTCACCGCAAAGCGAGAGCAATCCACACATAACTTGAAAAACAAGTCATTGGTGTAGGGCTGGGATCGAACCAGAGGCCGTCTAATTGAAAAGCAGACGTTTTTTCCACCGAGCCACACTCGCTTTTAAATATATGAAATTTAAACAAGAATTTAAATGTATTGAAATACCTATATGTTAATGTTACTATAAATCGTGGTCAATTTATTGTGTTACTATTTTAAAGTATTAAATTAACACCTTTTGAAACTCGATGCCGGACCCAGATAGATATTAATGCTGCAGTAATCTTGTGTTTCTGAATTGCTGTGAAAACCATTAAGCAAATTAAAAAAATGTTAATTGGCTGTGTCTGAGCCTTGATATATTTATAACTCTGCCCAAACATTAAGCTTTTAAGTAGTGGATAATTTGCGAAAATATCAAACACTGCTCTTTATAGTTACAAGTAGACTGATAGAAATGTAACATGTTTAATATACCTCCATATAAACATTTATAAGCTCGTTTAAAACTCTGTTTTTTTTTTAACTACGAGAGTAAAGCAAATCGCTTTAAAATGATTTGAATGAATAAATGCCTTACGTCCCGTTGGTCGTAGGTTCTATCCCCGTCAATGAGTTCAACTTTTTGGTTAAGAAAAACATCGTGACAAAACCATAGCATGGCTATAAAGTATTTATCAGTGCTTGCTTGGCTAGCAACCACCCTCAAGTTAAACGATCTGTCACCAAGCTTCTAACCGTGCGTGTCCAGCAGCCTTCTTGGGAGTCAGTTATTCCAGACTAAGCATGCTCCACTATTGGCCAGAGTCAAATAATCAAATCAAATAATTTATTTATTTATACACAATTTTATACAATTGGTAGCAAGAATATTTCTTATACCTATGGTTTTTTAGAGTATCGTTAACTCGTGTGATTACGCGCAAATGTCTGGCTGTACTATGATTAACAAAAAAACGCATTAATTCGCTATTAGTTCCACGAACTGAAGACCTTTTCAGTTTAAGTTGTGACAAACTCTCTCCAAAACCGATTAGCTTCTCCGTCTCAAAAGTGACACTGTGACAGTACGCTGCTGTACTTTGACCAATAAACGTTATTGTTAACTATTGTTGTCTTCATTCAGTACGCTTCAGTGAGTTTAATGATCGTGTAGGTAGCACAATGTTCCTTTTCAACGAGAGAGCCACCTAATGCAGTATTATTGGGAGTCGGACGATAAATGTTTTAGGACACCAGTGTGAATGGAAGATGTCCCGTTTTACTTCACCGGAGGTGTGGTTCACCAGCTTTATGGCCGCAATTTAGTGCTACGTTCTCCTTGTTTTGATGTTGTGGCCATGATTGTTGAACAAATTAAACTTTGACTTAGAATTAAACAAGTTGTTGTTAAAATTCAAAAGGTGACAGTCAATAACTACGTTTGTAAGAAAAAAAATATCATAAGCTTAACTATCTTTTAAGCTAAGTGTTTCGTATTTTCTGTAGAGCTGCAGTACCGGGCACAATTAAATTGTGGCTATTTTTCTTGCCAAATATAAAAAAGCTTTTATTTTTTTATTATATTTACAATAATGAATAGTATATCTATAACTTTTCAAATATATCATGATCTCAAAAACTTGAAATTAAAATTAAACCTAATCAAATAACCTACCTCTATCTGTTCTCGGTGCAAAGGTGCCCATATTGCTAGTGGCATTGGTGTGCCTTATTGAAATGGCCAATCTTTGCATCAGGATCGAGCCGGGGCAGGAGTCACTTGTTGATCTCCACCAGCCTTTGCCCTATATCGGATACGAGCTGTTTTGTTTCGCTGCCACAACAACCTAATGTTTCGACAGCCACCGGGTTTAAGCAATAAGCTATAAGGTTTAAGCAATAAGTTAAAATTGAGCAATAAGAAGACACCTAAAATATCGTATAAAGCTACCTATATTTTTTAAATATAATATAAATGTGTTTTATTCAATCATAAACATATTTATTTTTCAAAATAAATTAACCTAAAACTTAACTAGACTAAACCTAAAAAGACCAAGAGTAGAGGCAAAAATGCCTGAAATTCTGGCAGAATTTCCATGCCAGGATAGCAATGCTTAGTTTCTGACCGAAATAAGAGCCAGCATTAATTAAGACCTTTAGTCTCCAGGCTTGAGGTGTCTCAATTTGAAATCTTCAATACTGGCCAGCCGTTTGGCAAGTTCCCTATATGATTGGCGAATATTTTTGTACCTCCAATCTATCAGGCCTTTCTGAACCATGGAGTCCCTACTCTAGGAAACAATTCGTCCATTTAGCATGTGTATGCAACCGTCGCGTTTGCCTACCGAAGTGGCGTCCCACACAACAAGATAAGTTTTTGTATGCAAAAACATTCTAGATAAATTTATGGACTGCACGAACTGACTGTAGGCTTCTGGACCTTTGTGAGTCAGCTTTCTGAGATGTTATGATGATAGAGCATAGAATTACGTGAAACAGTTTTGTAAAATGCTCTTTGCATTGTAAAAGTAAGTTCTGCGTTATACAGTGTTATGTTATACATCATCAGAGTTTCTGGTTACTAACGCAAAACCTTCTAAAAGTGGCTTTAGTAAGTCTTACTATAAAAAATGTAACAATTCTTTTGCAAATAAAAAAAAAATATTATTATTATTTTAAAAAATCCTATGCGATTTCTCAAAATTTCAAGAATTTCGGTTAATAATCACGAGAACCACGGGCCTACGCCAAGTTGTGTTCGCTATGGGGGTTGTTATCGGAATTAATGTCATTCTGCATGAACTTTCGAACAATTATTGTTATTACGACTAACAAAAAACTTTTTTCTAGGATTTTAATAATTTGCAAAAAGAAAATATTCACTTTCCCATACATTTTGCCGTATATCGACGATTTTTTTTATGAAATAGCTGAAAAGTGTTTGCTTTCGTTATTAGTTATAGTTTAGTTTAAAGTTTATTTATTATCTTGCAACACATGTATGATATAAGGCTATGTCACATGTACCCTGTTGTAATAGGGTGTAGCAAGAGACACCGGCTAATTTTTATACGTTACCCTGTATATTGATGAAAATAGAGAGAAACTATAATAATGACAACTAAATGGTCCACGCTTAGATGGTGATAACTTAAATGGTTATTGATGCATGAGATAATAATCACTGAATAAGATTTAGACTCTTTGGAGACATTCATTATTTTCTTAGATATATTTTAATAAAAACTCTGTACATTACTAAATAGCATACTTTAATTTAAATTGTAGTGATTTGTTTTTTCTTGTTATCTGTAAGTTTGTATATAGTGTTTCAATTGTTTTTTCTGTAATTATGATTAAAACAATAGCTTATTTGACTCATAATTATTAATTGACGCATTAAAGCTAAACTTAAATTTTAGCCTTAATTTATTTTATCCGACAGCGAAAGAAGGCAATGTTTACAAAAGCTCTAGCAAGCTTTAGTAGCGGCAACCTCAAACGTCAGAAGCTACTTGGCGACTGCCGCCGAACAAACACGCCGCGGGTTTACTGCCACGATAATTAATATGAGATCAATGCGAACGGCCTTTATAAAGCTCCAAATATAGAGCTTTTGGTACAGCTTTTACACGCGGTTCTGCTTGCTGCCAATTTACACAACTACATAATATGGTATGATACGCTTTAGTTTATTGAAAGAAAGAAAATAGTTTATTGCGTCAAATTAATCTACACATTATTTATTAGGTATTTATGTCTCGATTGTTTGTGTGACACGTTTATACAGACTATTTTTTTTTAATTCATCAATATTGATGCTTTTAATCGATTTATTACGAGCAAGATTATAAACTTAAGTATTTATAACTACAGTGTAAACTCCATGTAACGTCACTCGATTTAACGACAAACTCTCCAAAGCGCTGAAATCAATTGGCTTTAGTAAAATTAGCTTTTATTCCATAAAATGATACATTCTCTATATTTAACGATCACTCTCTATCACGCCATAAAATGCACAGTCCTTTCAGCGTCGTTATATAAAGTTTACACTGTATATATTTTTTTGGAATTTGGTAAAATTTGCATTTGATCACAAGCAAGACAGGACGACAGACAATGGTATTTCAAATTTGTATAGGAACACATAAAGGGTGGAACATAAAGAAAACAACGCCGACTGGCCGAAACTAATTTCAATAATGGAAACATTACACATCGGCTCTCCTGTGTTGTTCGAATGCATTTTTCTACGAAGCAAATGTCAATATTGACTTCTCTTCTATGAGCACAAAGCTTTATGTTTGACTCGACCTTGCACTTCGGGTCCTGTGTAAACTCATCCTTAATAGTATAAAGCCAAGAGATTAAACTCTTTATAATTGAGAAGTTAAAGCTTATTTTTGAGTGCAGGATCGCTGATGAAGTAAAGTCACAAAAAACATAACATTTTATGTGTATAGTAGTGTTTAGTAGCCGCAGGGCGTTTGTGGTTACATTGTAAAGAGGTTAGCAGAGATTAGAGTAATTTTCCCTCTAGTGGCGGTTTATTTTGCATTTCTTACAGAGGGAATGCTTGTTTGCTTTAAATTGTAAGTCTTGGAAAGTTTATATTGTATTTGTATACTGAACTATACTTCTAGTAACGGATTAAAACCACAAATCCGCTACAAATCGTGTAAGTACACAAGTAACCTACTTCCACTGACGGTAACGTAATTTTCCCCATATACTTATAGGAAAATAATAAGCAAAAAAAGTAATAAGACTTTACAAATAAAATTGTAAAAGCTAGAATCTTTATGAGTTTGAAGCTTAATAAACTTTATAAGCATAAGCAGCCCACTATACGTTCCCGCTGCTGGGACTCGGAGCCTTCTCTCATAAGGAGAGTGACACAGGCCAAAGCTCCACCATTCTGGCCAAGTGCGGATTGGTGGATGACACACGTCTTCGGATATTGTGATCCTCAAACATGTCGGTTTCCTCACGACGTTTTCCTTCGCCGTAAAGCGAGTGCAAATACACACATAACTTGAAAAATATGTCTTTGGTGTAGGACTGTGATCAAACCAGAAGCCATCTGATTGAAAAGCAGGCGTTTTTACCACCGAGCTACACTGCTTCAAATATTAAAACTAGCTTAATATGAATAACTTTATAAGTAGTATCACCTTTAAAGATTATTTTAAAATATTTATACACTCAACAATTACAGGCAAGAACATCCTTTTAAAATCAATTTTAATTGCAAATCACAACTCAACTATTAAACCACTCTCTATCGTAAAATCAAAGATCTAATTACAAATTCATATCGTACCATGTAATAAAACTTAAGAGGATATGTTATTTATTCCTAACACAAAATACCGGTTGTAGGATTAATAAAAACGCTGAAAATGCTATCTATCGAGCCCTGACAATGAAACAATAGCTTGTAATATTTTACCAAAGAAATATTTCAGCTAGATATGGCAAAAAAATCTCCAATATTTTTTTTATACAAGTAAAAGTCAATACTCATGTTACTCACATAATAATGTACATTTGTTCCACAGTTTTTTTATCCCTTTGCTGAGTACATGTTCTTCTCTTTTAATCTTGACCATCTGCGTCGATCTTGAGCACTCCTCATCCCAGCACCTGCGACAATAATGATATAATATGTACAGTTATTTTTTTTATTACTTTTAAATAATAATTTAAAGAATACGTCAAAGCATATATCGTAAGATTACACCGTGAGTTCCCATATAAATTATTTAAGTAAAATAGGTAGAACACCAAAATGAATTTGGTTTCACGCCCTTTTATAGAAAACTAGCAAACCCGGCGAACTCCGTTTCGCCACAAAATTATAATATTCTCTAAATTGTATTACAAAAATTGCTACAAATCTCACGGAGCCCGAGATCTTTCCAACTAATTCAAAACCGTGGAAATTGGTGCGTGCGTTCTGGAGTTATAGCGTCAGGAAGGAAAACCCGACTTATTTTATTATTATAATTATTTAGTAAATCATTAGTTGGGTGTAGCGATGGAGAAGTTCTGGGTATTATAATTCTTCACAGGTACTCTACCTACAAATAATAACACATGTCTCGTGCTGTAGGAAAAACACGCGTTATGCATTAGAGGCGAGTAAGAGAAATCGATGGTTTTGAATAAATTATTCCAACATACTGAAATATGGATAAAAAAAAACTATTTTCACTACCAATATTAATAATGAAACGTATAAGTAAAAAAATTAAATGATATCGATAAGTAAGTATAAAACAATAAATAAATAGTACGTATATCTCTATACCAAAGTGCTGGGCTATATGGAGTTAAATTTAACAGCATTTCTTTGTAACGTGGTAATATTGCCGGAGTACCTAACCCAAAGTAAGTATGGTATTTAGATGTGCTTAATAAAATGACACAATTTGCTTAGAATATTAAAGTAAATTTAAAAATTAAGAAACTCACTACAATTTACTTTTTTAATCCAATCCGAACATAGCAATGGGCACTGCATTCTAATGATTCTTAAGTAAGGAACTTATTAAAACTATATCTAAGTCTCTCCTTATTTTATCACGTTTAATTGTTTAAAATAGCTAAAATTTCCAAAGACAAATTGCGAGCTATGGCCGTATTACCTACCTACTTAAAAAACATTTACAATGCCTGTCATAAAATGTAAAGTGCAAAAGCAACAAATCAAATAAACGTTTAAAATAAAACCAGCACTTTCTATCATTATCTGAGTGAAAGGTCTACAGGGATAGTTTTTGGCAAACATCAAACAGCGGCAGCGCCCATAAAAATCCCATACATTCAGCTCGTGTATAAATCACGAAATAACACAATAAAACTAACGGCCCAACTCTTTATTACTAGCTACAGTACTCTGTCGTAGTGATGGGAAACGGAATGCAAAAATAATAGAATCGAATAAAAAAATATTTCCTCCCACCGAACAATTTAATAAGTATCAATTAGCTTAAGATGTAATTTTTAACTTTTCTATGTAACTCGATGTAAGCTATTTCGTAAGTTTTTGTGCAAATAAATTTATTATTATTATTATTAAAACAAGTTCTACTTCGGTTCATCTTGTTTCGAACAGCTTTGTAGCTAAATACTAGTGTAGAGTTTTCATCAAACCCTCAAAAAAAAACTGACCCATTGTCTTGGACTGGAGTAAAAGTCATTAAATATTTTTGCTTATAATTAACTAAACTGATAAATAAAAACACCAGCTTATACCAAAAAAAAACTTATGTGTTAATTTACACATACATGAGTTTTTTTTTGCAAATAAAATCATGCTTGAAATAAAATGTAATACCAAAAACTATTCGAATAACAAAATTGGATACCTTTTACCCATCTCTAGACCCCTATATTTTTAGAATTCGCAAATAATCCACCATTGGAGAGTAATAAACATTTTCGCCTTAAAGTCATTGTTTTACTAAAAACAAAGGGTTAGGAACGGTTGTTGTTGTGTTCTGTAAACAATAACATAAACATCTCTAGTTAGAGATGAGATTTATAATCCTTTTGTCGGAAAAAACAGTACTTTTTGTGGAATTATGATTACTTATGAGTCACAGTCAAACTACTGTTGGAATTCTTCTTGCTATATGGCGGGTCTAATATGAGCCAAAATAACATCTTATCTAATATATAAAATTTCCATGTCACAATGTAAGTTACCGTACTCCTCTGGAACGGTATGACTGATTTTTACCAAATTTTATATATGTATTCAATAGCCCTGAGAATCGGCTACTATTTATTTTTCATACCTCTTAGTGAGGCAAAACAACGTTTGCCGGGTCAGCTAGTATTTATCTAAAATGGATTAAGCACAGCAAAGTTGACATATACTGTACATATTGTATTTTTCTACTTAATAGAAAGACGTTTCTAAACAAACGGTTGATAGATGTATTTCAATTCACAAGCTAATGCGACTGTTGAAATGGCAATGCAAATATTTTACAAATAATCTATACATCATAGAAAAAATATAATCGATTGTTTACGAACGAGTTTAGACTGCCGACAATCCAGCACCAACCAGCACATCTCTGATCTAAGCTCCATAATACATTGTATCCTTAGAAAACAGGCAACCCCTTGAATGGTTTCGCAATGACTGATGACTCAGTAACCTATTAACTGAACGGTTGTCGGAGTGTTGTCTAAATATTTGTTGTAGCATCAAGCCACTGTAGTCCCGTATTGGGTTACAAAATACTTATCTTTAGTGCTGTCGACGTTTTGAACTTATTATACTATACATGCGATATAAATATATATGCAGTTAAATCACGCTAAACTTAGTTTACTTCCGGAATAAGCATTGTACAAAATTAAATTAAACTAGCTTACTGAAGACTTAAATAAACAAAAGTAAGGCTGGCTTAAACAGCTAATAGATGCAACAAAACAAATCACTTTGTTTTACTTTTTTGAGTAATTTTAGCATTTTCCTGATGTTTCGTATTAATCTTCTTCTTATCTTATCTTATATATAAAATTTACATGTCACAATGTTAGTTATCGTACTCTTCCGAAATGGCTAGATCAATTATGTATTACTATTATATGCGTATTCAGTAGGTCTGAGAATCGGTTACTATCTATTTTTCATACCCCTAAGTGAGGCAAACCACGTTTGCCGGGTCAGCTAGTAAAATAAATAAATACTAGGTCACATTTCAGATACGGCTTAACCCTAAACTAAATAAACCATTTATATTTTGTATTTTAGTTGTTAACACAACTGATATACTACATATACATACATAAATACATTATTTAGATTCATATTGAACACCCAGACCGACAGCCAACAAATTAGCTTATCACAAAGATGTTGGCTGTCCCGAAAATGGCTTGGTATCCATTACACCAACGGGGTCGTCAATAATTATATAGCTACATAATTTTACGATTATTGAATTTTCATATAGACACTTTAAGGTACATTACTCCCATAACTGGCTTAAAGTACAGGCGTTATTCGAGCCAATGCATTGAGCGGTCTGATCTGACAATCAGTAAATGCGTTTACCGCGGCGCGTTTGATTTAACCATGGAGTATCTTTTATAGATACTGTATTTTCAGATATCATACTTAAAGTTGAGTGTATTGATTTTTGGGTTGCCAACGTTCTGTGTTGTTATATATTTCCTTCTTCTTCGTAAGAACTAAGTGGCTAAGCTGTCTAGAGTTTTCAAGCCACCCGAAGACCTCTGACTTGGCTTAACGACTGCTAATACTAAGACCAACAGCCGACTAACCTACCATTTAACATGTCATTCGACCCACGGTAGCGCCCAGATTAAAATGCCACTTGAAAAACAGACAGTCTTGTGCATGGTCACCCATCTAAGCACTGTCCGCGTCGACATTTGCTTAGCGTCGATGATAACTACATGAGCTTATTAAATACACAGCGCGCTTAATTCATAAATAAATTGCTCAGGGTACTATAAATTCGTTATCGTACAGACGATAATCTGTGTCTTCACTAGAATAGTCCCAGAGGCCTACAGTGACAGTGCCTACTAACTGTTATTAAACTGTGACGCTGTCGGATTAAACAGCCACCTCGTCCCTTGACCAGGGATTAGTTATTATGCCGATAGATTTGATTGTATGCAGTCGACGATGAAATGCGAGCGCTGGTCACCCGCTTAATGACAAATTGAAGGGTAAAATTTCGTGAACATAAATGTTTTTTATTAAAAATAGATTATACTTGATTATTCTACAACTAAATTGTAAAAACGAAACTGCACTATACTAATGTCCAATTATCCTAGCAGTACAGTATTGTAAAGTTTAAAATTATTCTTAAATATACTCATACAGAACTTCAGTAGGGAAACCGTTCACATTTTATCGTGTGCGTTGATACAAAATATGTAGCTACTATAAGTCAAATTTCGGTGAAAGTAATGATGGATTGAAATAAAAACGCAAGAAAAGCCTTACGAAAGATTTAGTACTCTGAAACTCTGGTGCGTAAATTATCCCATGTACAACGACAGTCTCGTAAGCGCTGAAACCATCACAAATTAAAACCTAATAGCGCAGGTGCGTGTCAATAGTAAATTGAAGTAAATAAAGCTATAATTGGAATCATTACGGTCGCCCGCAGTAATTACGTGAATTTTATTCCTACTTCTATAAGGAGAATTGTTTGTGACATACCAAAACCTACCTATAAAGAATAATAGCTCCATAAAATGTTAAATATATTCAAAGACTAAACTTGGATTCGAATGGAATGGTCATGTTTTGAAACTAATAAGAGTTCTGTGGTCGTCTAAAATGCCACTCGTGCTTGATCACGAAGAATGCTTTGTAGGGAAACCTCGTAAATTGGTGGAAGCAATCCCAGATACTATCGTTTGTAGGCAATTTAGGCTTTATCCGAATGCTTTATTACCGTATACGTTAAGCAGAAACCAAATTAACGGTCTTAAACGTTTCATGGAAAATATATCGTACCTTTTTAAAGATTTGAAGAGAAATTGTGTAACAAAAGCTGCTGAAGAGATTTAAGATATTTTTAAGATACAAGAACAAAAATACATATGCAATTAATATTTAAAAAAATCTTAAATAAAACTGCGTAATAAGGCGATATACTAGCATGTCGTTTGACACATATTCGCATAACTTTTTTTTTTACTTGCAAACACTCACATCTAAATATTATACTAATAATCGATACACACAACTAAAAACAATATCCTTAAAATTTACATTACCCTGTAGATTTCTAATGTTGGTCTATCGATTTGCTCTCAATTAAGGTTCTATAAAGACACAATAGAAAGACCTTTTGAATAAAGATTCAGACCACAAGGACACGTCGATTACTCTCGTTTTATTTTCCATAATTCAGTCCCCAAACTCTTAAATAACATTATCTAAATGTCGTAAATATGGGCCATTATCGAGGGCCCTTCAAAATTCCGTTCGGCGTGTTTGAACGTACGCGAGAGAATGACGCGTCAACTCCATCCACCAAGAAAAATATTGAGACAACAGACCCGTGGAGTGCCCTCCGTGACATAATGGCTTTTCATTGAATTCCACTCGGTTTCTTTTGTTTATATCCCATAATGTTTCGATTGGGGCACGATGGAGGGCGGCCGTGATTACTTTAATAACAATGACGAAGAGCACAAAGGACGAGAGCTGAAATTATGTGCAGGGTCGATCGCTACAGTTCTCATGCCCCTCACGTACCAACCGCGGCGGGTACCTGCCGCATGTCACATTCAAATATTATCAACACAAGAATAATGAGCGTTTCACAGGAATCCATTAAGTTTACGGCATGATAGAGCGCGATAAGCGCCGGCCTCGACGGATTATCCACATCCTGTGTGACTAATTAGTCAAAATGCATTATCTTATCCGATTAGATTATCAAAATTGCGAGTAAAAGGAACAAACCACCGGTACAGATAAGCTATACAGGATATGACACGATCGGGAATCGGTTAGGCTATTTGTTTGCGTCAGGTATGCGCGAGGCGTGCTCTGCTAAGCATTAGGTATGGAAGCCTCACCACGGCGGAAACAAAACGCATTTCTTTGCTTATTTTAACACAGAAAAGAGTCTCGACCGAGCTATATGTATGCAACGCGGCAAAGGGACACGCTGTTTGATATGGTTATTACGGCCTTTGTGGCGAGGATAAAGGCTGCAGTGCGAGCGGCCGAGGATCCGTTGAGAGATTTGTCTTCGTGATACGCTAAAAAATTCTAAAAGTTCCTTGAGAAGAGGTAGTTCGGTCGGCATCCTTGGAAATGGAAATTCGTCACAATCGGAACCTGTTGGGTGACAAGAAGACGCGTTAAAACGTTTAATTCGGTGTGACAAGACTGGTTGCTTTAAATCTCGAAGTTGTCAGCCATTCATTAATTGAATGATTCATTTCTGTTAGCTTTAGAAACATTCTTGCTAGACTATTTTCTTCTCTATCGTGAAATTTCAAAACGAATGTTTAGTTTGTTGATACCGATTTCTTGATAAAATATATTCTACTAAGTATTATTTTTTTGTGAACGTGGACTAAGAAAATAAAGCTCCTTTCAAAGTTGCTCTACTATACTTGTATGAGAAAAAAGTATTTATCAGTTTGCTCAACTCGGTCCGGGGAAGCTCTGCGGTAATTTATAGATCACGTTTTCCCCTCGCTCGGTTTATCTTTGGACGATTATATTTTCTGCTAATTGCTCCCATTTTGCTCTATTCAATACTTACGTCCGTCTTGCTTCCAAATGCTGTCCATTCAGCAGTCCCATGTAATTGATGTGTGGAGGTAAGAATTAGCACACGTTACATACTTTAGCTAAAGACCTAAAATAAATTACTGTATACTTTAGTCGGAATCTTGCCCTCTTTCTCACAGTAGAGGAGAAGGTTTCTTTGAAACGATGTTGAAAAGAGGCAATACTTTAATAGTAGGACACTTTTCACTTATAAAATACGTTGTGAAGTTTTTTCATCTTTAGGTATTTGACCAGTAGGACGCGTAACCACTTGACTTAGTGACACTCTGGCTTATAGTGGAGTGTGCCTAGGCTGGAATAACTAGCTCTCAAGGAGGCTGCCGGAGTACTCTGTTATGTGCTTGGCGGAAGATTGTTCAAGTCGATAGTGATTGATACCCAGGCAAGTAAGAGTATTACAAAATACCCTACCACCAAAGTCTCTTCACGATGTTTTCTTTCACCGAAAGCTCCAGCTCATTAGTAAGGATCGAACCCATGACCTTCGTGGACGTGAGGTGGCTCCTCGCCCGTCTGAGCTGTCATCACTTCAAGGTCGACTTCAAGTTATTCTAGCTATTCTAATGACCGCACTGCGTGGAAGTTGGTCTTCATACGGTTAGCAACGATGAGTTAGTAGTACTATAGCCTATTCACGTCTGCGAGAGGCTCAGTCTACGTCCTCAAAAGGCACGTGAAGTATAATGGGTGTTCACTGTCTCCTCCCCATAGCGAGCATATTTTATGACTATCCCGGCTGATGCCTGAAGCGATTGCGACACGATAATCGCAGCACAGTGGATGTCTTGACATTTCTTTTCTTCGGAGATATGAGGCAGTAAATAAACCGCAGACACCGTGCTATTATATTGTTTGCGTAATTACAGCATATAGCCAGGTCCAGCCGACTGCGCCGCTTGAAATGCTAATGCATGCGAAAATACGGAATTAGTCATTGTGATAAAAGATCCGCTGACGTGCTAAAGGAAGCTTTGGCGTTGAGTGAATGGATAATGCCGGTGAATGGATTGAGGTTCTTATGGGACCGTATGTGAGGGTTTTATAGTCCACTTAGAACTGTCCAAGTACACAAAAGACACTAATTCTAATTGCAATACGATTCAAATTCTAAGTCACTAACGTCACTATTGGCGTTTGCTACAGTACACTAAAAACGCCGAGCAATATAACATTTAAACATTTAAATGTAATGACATCATTAATATTTTTTTATGTATTTGAAAAAATATTGGGAATTTGTACCAAACAAGTGACTTTCTATCTAATGGTACAGAGAGCGCTACATATTTATTCCGAATTTAACCAAAATTTACGAAGACTTTATTTACTGAATACATTATATGTAGGTACGATGTCTACAAGTTCTATGATATTTGTATGATATGTTTTTTATCCTTATTGACATTTTAGATTGGTTAAAGCCATGTCTCACGATCGATAAGAGCATTCAAGAAACCCCATTCTCAGGTCACAGATCACCGAAGAGAATGTTCCGCGGTAACCTCGCAACACTTTCATTATCGGCCGAATCTACGCAAAAATATAGCTTGAACTCTCAGTCACCACGTCCTGCACTAAAACAAGAAATATCTGACCGATGAAAATCTAATCTCTGACATCTGCGGTCGTTTTGTATGTGTTGTGTTATTTATAGGGATGAGGCACAATAGACCCGGCACCTATGCTCGAGACCTTGTCAATTCGCAATGTATCTTCTTAGTGGCCGTGAGTCCGTAGCCTTATCGGCCTCATCTCAAACGCCACATTCTTGATCCGCGCGATACGAACGCCTTGTGTAGACCGCAATTTGAATATTACGCCTATTCTATATGAATTGTGCTTTGTTATCTTATAACGCATCGATAGTTCCGATACGCAGAACATCTGCTCTGCAATCCCACACTCACTTTATACCTACGCATCGATCACAAAACTTTCAAGGTTAAAAAGCCCATCTCTTTCCGAAAGCTATAAAACCTTTTTAGCGTGCAAATATTTGAAAAATCTCCCAAATAAAAATTTGTCTTAATTGCCTCTAAAAACGAACTTAGCGAGCGGCTCCAAGGCGCCGACTTTTATTGCACCCGTTAGTTTGGAAACTATTTAGACAGACGAAGGGTTCGCTAAAAGAGTTGCAAATAACGTAAACAATACACACAAAAGAAAGTCCCGTTGTGATCTATGCGAACCCTACAATTTGTTTTGTTTTGTAAACCGTTAGCTTTCCGTTAAGGGTTTATTTTTATTGCCGTAAATAAATCTTGATTTTTGCAAAGACTTCGCACTTTTTGCAAGCTTTCGCCAATTAAAGATCAAAGCGTCGGAGAAATGTTATGGCACTGTTGTAAAAATAAAAGATAGAGGCAAATACAGCTGTCAAATGAAAGAGTTGTTTTATTGGTGTCATTCAATGAAATGTTTACAGTGAATTACAAGTGGCATTGATGTCGCGAGGCGCGCGGCGTAGCTGTGGAAGGCTCGTCGTGTTTACAATACTATTTTACAGCTATCTAAAGAACGCTCATGTTTACGACGCGCCGTATACCCACCACATACCTACTTATGGAGCCGTATTTGGGAATACAAAGCCTAAATGTTTTGATTCTGTACAATAATGATTTTTTTCAAATACGCTTGTGGAGAAAAAAATAATACAGGAAATGGCTTTTTACTAACTAAAGAGAAAAGTCTGCGAAATGATTCCAGTTAATAATTTGAATAAATAACGATAAATACGGTTCCCGTTTCTTCATTACTTACTGCTTAATTTCCCAATATTTTTCGAAGAACTTTCATAAAAGCAAATCATTCGCAATAAAACTGAATTTCGACGATAATCAATTAAGTTTGCGCGTGTACTTTCAACCCGTGATTGGCGGTGTTCATTTGATAATTGCCCACGGATCCGTCATCGAGTCAATGGTAATCACACACCGCGTTTTTACGACACCAGTTTCATTTTATTGCCGAGCTCATTCGCATTAATCACTCAAAACATTGTATCAACTCTGCGCAAACCCACTCTCTGCAAGTTGTATGATTTGAAACTATGAAAAAGAAATCTTATAGAGATTAATTGGCCTCGATTATTTCATCCCCGTTTGATCACAAAGCTAGTAGGCATCATATCAATTTGTTATTCATATTAAAAGCGTACGATAATTAAATTCAAAACGATTATCTTAATTGCCTCAAGACCCGCAAGTACAAATAAAAGCAGAACAATAAAAATAGCAAAGCTAATTGCTCCACATTCTGAGACCTATGCCTATTCTGTCAACAAATAAATGGGAAGTTCCATATAAACATGCAGCTTTATGCATGACATCGAAATTTAGCGTTGTAAAGGTCGCTAAAGGCGCGCACAAAGAGCTACATTGTCGCGGTCTCGAGCGCATGTCCGAGGCTGGCGTTTTGACTGACAGGCAAATAAAGGTAGACAAAAGGAGCATTCCTCGTCCCCGGCCGCGGCGGCGGGCGCGCGACTCCACTCAATACACGAGCGAGCGCTTCTCACACTTTCCTCGATCACAATGTGACACCAAAATTAGAAGTTAGTGTAAATTATAATTTTTCAAGTTGAAACAATGATAACAATGGAACAATACAAGCCGAGTCCGAGCGAGCCGAGTGTCCGAGCGGCGTGAGATCCCAGGCGAGCGCGCGCCGCCGGACCACCGGCGCTGCGCCCGCGCGCCCGCGCCGTAATTACTGTGTACGGACGCACACATGCACACGAGCACCCACCCATCGATAAAACGTTAAATTAAATGTTATCTGCCTTGTAAATTTCATGGGCATTGAGCTTACGGTATACATATGTATGTAGTGCGGCTAACATAAGGCATGCAAAAATCGCCGAGCCCGGTAGCGCTATTCTAATCTGACGCGGTAACCGGCGCAGATTTATGACAGTCTCGTCGGCGATGATGGACGCTCCTTGTATGTTGATAAAACGCCAATAAAATCAACTGTAAATTTTTATCTCTATCAAATCTCCATATGAATGTGACCCATGATCCCGCCCGCAGACATGGGTGCATTGTCAAAACGCGATAAGGTGGAAAAGCGATATATTTGCATTCCAGGCGTGTCTGAGGTTTCGATGGAAAATGGCTTCTATATTTGTTCAGCGAAATGTCAAAATGTGTCGTGAGAACGTGAGTGGATGAGCGAGTGACGTGCGCGGGCGCGGCGTGGCGAGCCGGTCACGCGAGCCCTGCACACTGGCGGCTGCGGCGGCCGGTACACTTGTACCCGTGTACTTACACTGCAACTGCAGCCACGGACCCACACTCTACTCGGAATTTCTGCCGCGGGTTATTGAAACTGCCCCACGTTAGATCCACTTCCTTTTGAGGAAGGTTAACAAACAATAACCGCGATGTTCTCTTTTCCTTTTATTGGGATCGTGAAATTCATGAACAACAGAAATGATCATGGCGCAGTAATTTATTAAGTTTACAAATCAGATCTGCAAAGTTTAATGCTTTCTTGACTCCATCACTTATTTCAATTCTTTTTTTATTTTATTTTTATTTGAAAGTCCACAAAACTGTTTACAAACTAGACATAACTAACTTAACTTAATTAAACTTACAAATGTTTATAAACTACTGGATCTGGGCTTAACTTAATAATTATTAACTTACAATAAACACTTATTCTTAATATTATATCAAAAAATCCGCTTATTACTAAAATAACAAATTTGTTCTTCAAACTTATACGAGTTTACTGACCATCATGAAAATGTTTTCAAAATAAAGACATTCTACACCATAAGATGATACACCCCATGGTGCTTTATTACAAATGTTAACAAATGCTAACATTATGAGTATGCACAAAATGTCAATAAAACAATAAAACGCAATTTCTTATGAAGCGAGTTTTACTTGAATGCCGATGCGAGGTGAATAAACTGGGAGTAAGGAACCATGATGATAGAGGACCGTCTCACATGACTCTCGATAATCGATGATTCATAATTGAGACTTGGAAGAGTTCTAAATCAATAGATAACTATGAAACATGATCTCATAATTACCGAGACCAACGTCGATACAAAACTAACAGAGCTGGAAGGAAGGCTGTAATTCAAACCCATCTGAGGACGCGACCCAGTAATAGCCATCTAAATCACGGGACGTAATCGCAACAGTGATTTTAAACAGAGGTCACGAAGCACCATTGGCGAGTATTTATGGAGGCAAAAAAACACGAACACTTAGACCCCATTTGTCAGTGTACGCTTTGTCAATTATGTTCTCATGCTAAAACATCGTGTATCGCGTCCGTCCGAAGCGACAGATGAGCTTTTGTCTGATAAGGTCGATTGAAACGGTCCTCTGGCGCAGTATCTGAACGAGGTGTCTCAGAGAACATTAAGCAGATAATGCTGACAATACGTACGACATAAATTGTGTGAAGGAAGAGGCCGGCGGCCGCGGCCGGATCACGAGCCTACTACAAATGGCCGCGTATCCTTATCAGGTAGCACCGATGCCGGCGGTGAAATATTTTTATAGCGTTTTAAGGCAGTCGGCTTCCGTGTCCCTCGTAAGATCTAGTTACATTTTCCTATTACTCCGAGCCCTTACGCTTATCTTGTAAATCTCAGAAATGCTTTACGTCAAGCACCATTTCATAACCGTCTCTCTCGAAACCAGAAAACCGTTCTGTCCGAACGTCCATAAATATTTGTGTTGAATATAAATTCCGTTACGGTTTCGTTTTTAATTGGAGTAGAATAATGCCGCAGTTTAATGCCTTGTGTATCGATAAAAATATTGATTGTGATCGCACTCGTATGTTTTGTGTTTATAGACAATGTTTGAGCGGCAGAGGTACAATAAATCGAGGTTCATTACAGAAATCGCCGTAAAATACCGGAGCGATCCAACATGGAGTGGATGGGAGTGCGGTAGTGTGCGTGCACGCGCGCACTCCAGCGGCCGGCCGGCCGTCGGAACAGGTAGTGTTGTGTATAAACAAACAACAAAATCGACTTGTCTTACGAAGAGCGCCAAGGTCGGCCCGCGCCTCGCCTCGCAGCCGTCGCGGCCCATCCAGATACTCACTTTTTTTTTTATTTCTCTCCAAAAGCCCTTATTTATTGTGACGGTCGAGTATTTGGGCGCACAGTTTGTATAAGCAATCAATTTTATTCATTTAGACGGAACCTCGTTCTCTTGTACAAATAAATGAGTGAATATAATAAATATTTCGAGACCGAAGCTCTCGAGAGCTACGGCTCCACCACGAAACGTCTATATTGTCGTTTAAAAAATAAACACCTCGCATTGCGATAAAAAGTTAGTACACGCAGAGACTAGGATTTAACGGTGTGACACAACAGACGTTCGGAAACGTGTCCGTGAAATCGATATCTCAAACATTTGGATTGATCGATTTCGTGATGAATGGCTGGTGATATTCGATCCTCGATCGATTCGTGAATGGTGGCCGGAAGTGAGTCGCACCGCCTAGAGGCCCGGGAATCCACGATCGTAGGCTGTGACAAATCGCTGCGTGCCGTCATTCCTCTAATCGTTCTGCTTTGCGTCGACAATGATCCCAATTTAATTTAATTAACGCTTCAATGCACTCGAGCCATGTGAACGAACCTAGGAAATTGTTTTTAATGACTTTCCTGTTTCTTCTTAATAGGTGCCACACTTTGTCACGTCTCTGTTTAATCTCGCCTCAGATCTCGCTGATGAATGTAGACGGAATACTGTTTAATTTTTATGGAACCGGCTATACAAATAAACAACATTAATGTTCAAGTTAAAACGTTAAGTTAAAAACCAGACTAAATATGTCATTGTTAAATTTATTTAACCAATATCTCATATCAATATCTATCAAACCAAATTAAATGCTAGGATACTTTTAATTAACCTAAAAATATACTAAAATGTTAATACAGCAAAATAAACCTAGAAGCTTAAAAATACTTAACAACCTTAACAAGACTTTCCTTTACTTTTTTGATGCTCATAACTTTCTATATCATATTCGCATTTCTTCAAACTGCAGGTGACAATATGTCTAGAGTTACATAAACATAGAATTCACTAGAACAATTCAAGTACCTTGTGCAATTATTCCCATACGGACTCGGGTGGATATTCTTGGAACTAGCTTTGAATTGTAGAGGAGACAGCTGCAGCCTAGAAATGTAAATTCATTAAGTAGGTTTTTTGTTCCTACTTACTTTGTATATACTAAAGAAGTGTTTAGAGCTGCAGCAGTGACCCACATCACACAGTATCAATTGTTCCCAACGTAAGTTTTTGTTCGACTGTTTGATATTCACTATTCTTTCTCTAAACCAGTTGGAAATCTATTGTTTTTTGCTTGAAACTAGAGAATACATATTAATCCCTTCTATCATAACATGATTACGTCCCAAACACATTTCATCACTTATAATAGTTGTCGTGTCCCGAAAATTGCCTCTAATACTAACATTTCTTTCGTCAAGAACCTCCTACTCATCTTGTTATTAACAAAAACTAGTTATGAACAACAAGACAGTAGCTCAGTATTATTATGTCTCGAAAAACATGTAAATCGATCCGTAGCACGCAACCGTCCCATGCGAGTACAAGGAGAATATTATTTTTTACTCTTAAAACTTATTGTTCTGAAGTAGAACCAGAGGAAGTCCAGAATTGTTTGGAATCGGACCATCTGGCCTTAAATAGCCCATTTAATTATTTAAGTACCGACCACAATTGACGTGCTTGCTTTTGTGTACTATTGTGTTGAAAGAAAATTTACCCAAAGTAACATTTGGTCAATGTTGAAAAGTCAAAAATGCTGTCGAAAAATGGTTTTCGTTAATAATCGCTACCAGAAGATCATTAATATAGATATAGAAGACTTCGTTGGCGTAAAGGTTACCATGCCGGAATCGCAATCAGAAGGTTCTGGGTTCGATTCCCGGCCCGGCCAACATCTTTGTGCTTAACTAAATTTCTTAGCTGTGGGTCTGGGTGTTAAATATGTATCTATATAAAATATGTATGTACTATATGTAGTATATCAGTAGTGTTAGCTACCATAACATGAACTTGAAATGGTTCAGTATGGGGTTAACCAGCCGTTTGTGAAATGTTTCCTAATATTTATTTATTTATTTATATTTATTACAGATCATTGTGTAAAGATTAAGTACATGAATATAGGACAGTCAGAACTGTTCTTAAGCAGTAAAGTTGAAGTCTGCATTGTAAATGTTACGAAAACTAATATCACGTTTAGCTATAAATGGGATTATTAATAGACAAGATCCAATAATAGAACTGCTCTATTCGTATTCCTCAAGCCCCGTCTCGTATCTCGGTAACTTGGTAGTAACAATGCGAGAATCTTTTGGTCACGTCAATTACAGCGTGTGCCAATATCACTGTCTCAATCGGCAGCGACTCGAAGCTTACCTGCTTGAGGACACAATCACAATCCATTATATTCACGGAGACCCTTTTACGGTTCGATTCCTTCACTGATTCTCAAAGTTAATTTCATTATTTCTCGACGTATCAGTATTGGTATGCAACGTGTTAAAGGTGCCAGCGTATTGGACATGCTGCTCTGTAGTAGCGAGGAAGAGCTAATGGACTAGCTTTAGTTTTATTTATCTATAGCCAATCCAAATCGATTACTCTTTTTAGTAGTTAGTTATAGAGTAAATGTTTTTCTGAATGAAAAAATAACTATCCAAATATCAAATCAATTCAAAATTATCGCATATACCCGTATCGTAATATAGCGTTTAATTTGTTTTTTTTTTAGATAATGGTAACAGTTTTTAACGATGCAATTCATGGTGACTGCAATATAAAACAGCGTACTGTTTTACATTGCATTCATGAAGTCAAATCGGTTATTTTAAAATGGGACTCAACTGACTCATAAACGTATTTCCATTCGAAGAGTTAGGCATTAGTAGGGTTCAAGTTTTAAAAGTTTTAAAATATACTTTTTTGTAAGCAAAATATTATGTTTTGCTAACTAATTTTTCTTAAATAAATATCGAAAAAACGTTGAGAAACATCAATTTAAATTACAATATGCAGTGGACGGCTTCAGCAGTGTACTTTATGCGTAGAAGTCGGCAGAAGGCAGAAGCAGCGTCGAGGCATACAGGCCACAGCATTACGTCCCGCGTCGCGTATTGTTTGTCACTCACATGGACTTCGTAGGGACAAATGGCCCCAGATCCAGGATAAACACCAGCACAAAGCCTTTGAAACAAATTAAAATTAAATCCAAAGTAATTCAGACCAATTTGCAATCTCTAATTTACATCACACACTACTATTTCGTATATCGATAAGCAAATGTTAATTGACCGTCAGTTTCTCTAATTGCCAATATCTCCGATGGGTATCTGCTGTGGGAACGTTCCGAGATCATCGCTCGTGTATTTCTTAATACGTACCAATGATAGCTATTATTGCGATTGGTTACATAACATACGTTTGAAAGTCTTCAGTTACGTTCACCACCGCGAATGTAAAAGTGTATCGAATCGTAAAGCACTCATCACGGAGGAATGTAGGCATAGTCCACTGTTCTAGTGAAAACGTGTATAATGGTGATTGTAGCTATAAATATTAGGTGCATATTCGCAATAGCCCGTGGCCCGTCACCCTGCATTCATTATGCAATAAACCGTGACGATTTGCAAGCTAAAGGGCCCAACGAATGCGTACCAAATTGCGTCCAATTTTCCTCTCACACAATTGTAGGATTAGAGGAAAATTTATATGTCTGGCTTTTTCAAATTAGAGGCAGGACTGGAGTTAATACCGGCTGAGGACAGCGAGCAGTTCCATTTGTCGCCTATGCCAAGGCCATCGGCTAAAATGGACTTACCTTAGCTAGGCTTAGCGCAATCCAAGCATTTAGTGATATAAAGTCACTAAATGCTTGGATTCTATCTTTTTTCTTTAGGTCTAATCTCTACAAAATAGGTAAGCTTAGACCTTAATGGGAATGTAGCCATCGGTGAAGCTCGATGGTGCGGAAGGTATAAAGTTTATTTTTGTTACTTTGTGTTTTGAGGAATTCAAAGGAAAGACGTTTCTGGCTAAAGCTTTTGAGAAATGAAGCTTTCAAAATGATCAAATGTTTTCAGCGTAAAGATTTAAATTAAAATGGAGCTTTTTATTTTATTTCCCTGAAAACCCCTTTAGAACTTAAGATGGAAAGTACATAAGAAAATTATTGTTAAGCTCTTTAGAAAAACAAACTCTGCAGATCGAGTGCAGATAAAGTAGGCATACATGGCTTTAAGAGGCTGATAACCTCTATCTGAACCATATAATTATCGGAGATACCACTGGCCAAGACGACTAATCTAGGCCTAAGCTAGCGCTAGCTCAGGGGATATTGAGCTTTGTTGCTTCACTAATAGGAGTGGAGAGAGGTGAATACTGTCTTACTGTGGTCCGTCAAGTCACCGTTGGCACGAAGCTCGCGTCTCCGCCACGAATTGGTCTATAATTAAGAAATAAGTTAAGATACGGTTTTTAGCTGACTTTTTACAAAGCGTCTTGCGGGCCAACGCAATTAACCCGCCTTGTAAATTGAATGTTTGCTTTATAGTGATTAGTAATTAACTTTAAAGTTTTTTATGGAAGCTCACGACGGCATTGATCTTATTGATGCCCATTTGTTTTGTTTGTTGCCAAGCCCAAGTCAATTTTGTACGGTAAATATTAATTTAGAGATATTTGATTTGTTTACCGCTCATTGAAGTTGGAGTAAATAAAAACGTCTCTACTTTTAGCAAAAGTAATTTTCAAATGATTATAATTATTGTAGTCGGTTTGTTTTACGAGCACTTCACTGCTTGGTAATTAAGTAATAACTTAGCGGAATCACGTGTATTTACTTAATTACTTTATTTTTTGCAGTAGTAAATCATTTGTAATTGCTGTTTTTTTTGTTATACATATCTAACTAACGAACTGGTTATCTACTTACAACTAAGTACTTCGCCCAAATCAATCGTATTGATAGAATAACTTGATTTGTTTTTGTTAATTGAAAAACCAGTTATTGGTACCTACGAACTAGTTTTATTACAGAAAATGGGCTTGCGCTTGATCACAGTTCACGTGATGGTAAACGATATTACAATTTAAGATGAAGCGCGCTTACCCAAAAAAACGGTACATTCTTTCCTAACTACTTTACTTTACTCAAGCCTAGCGTACTTTGTTCTAACTTAATTGTTTTAAACAACTTTGTATCATATAATATTCTGCTAAAATGACAAATAAGTTTTTTACGGCTTGCGCTTGACTACAACTAACCTGATGTAAAGTCACGTTACGATCCAGGATAACGAACGCTTGCATAGAAGAAATCGGTTCACAAGAAGTTAGTTATAGTCTAAATCTAACTTTTCTCACAGCCACCTACATTGCTTGGATTCTATAGTATAGGAAATAGGTCTGTGTTGCTCAAAACTTGATACATAATCCGGTATGACCCTTTAGATAATTGAACCTTTGAATGGCTTAGCTGAAAATATGGAAATATGTAGTCACAAACCGTATATTTCATCTGTTTCGTAGCCGACCCAATATTCGATCAATTAGCAATAAACCATTTGAGAATGGTGTCGCAATCCTGCATAAATTCAATTAGGGCGGCTCTGCACAATCCCCAATGTCTCAGACATAGCTAGGTGGAATAATTGATGACTCCACACTGATATGCTTTATGTGCTACACTAAAACTATTCAATACTCCACATATAAAGGTTACTTAACGATTGTACTGTGTACCTAGAACTTATACATAGTAATGGTATTATTATGCAAGTACCATTTCTTACAAGGCAATTTATAAGCCACCTTGACTCTATTCAATCATTGCCTGGATGAGATTGCTTTAAGTGATAAGACCGCAAATTATGGCACACTTTTTTTTCATTTTAAATTGTATCCTATATTTTGTGTCCAATTAAGAATTTTCTATCTATATTTTAGTTCCTTGTATTAGTTCTAGCAAATTTACGTCATTACATTAAAATGTATTAAAACTCCCATGGAACGCCACAGAAACAAAATAAAGAGTAATTTAAATCTAGAACAACCATGAAAAACACTTTCGTGCCGAGCCAACATTGCAGTACTGGCTCGTACATTTCTTTAACATGTAAAAGCAAAACGAGCAAAACTGCTCTTTACGTGCAACGAGCGAACCAATAGCTCTATTTCAAAGCTGTCTCAAGCGAAAAAGGTATAGTAAACAAATGCCGTACACGAAAGGAAGAGTACAGTCAGTACAGTCGCAGTACAGCATAATCCACCGCCCAGAGAGATCGCTCCATTTATTTATTTATTGAGATTATTATCGTGCGTAATAATTCACTAAGTTTCAATTGCATAATGATGGCGGACAGGACTACCAGTGCTTAGGGCGGACACAGCGCAGATAATCTTCCTCGCAACGACTATTATTAAATGGAGGCTGTCAGTGAACCTCGGGCCGTTCTAAGTTGTGTAGGGCTTAGTCTCGGTAGCGCCTGTAGCTCAGCTAACTAAGGTGATCTGGCGCGATCATCGAGGTTAAGGAACGGTCGACGCGGACCGTCTTTGGAGACCATGCACAAAATTATCGTTTAACAAGTGGCATTTTCATGTAGATACTACCAAAGGTTGAGCACGTTAAATTGTAGGTCTCGGCTCTTAGTCTTGCTAAAAATAAAAAGACGGCTCTTACTAAAAACAGTCGGTAAGTCAAATCAGAGGGCTTGAAAATTCTCGACTCGAGAGCTTGGCCACTTAACTTAAACGAAGAAGTATGCTCGTCGTCATGGCATTTGTTGTACCTACTGATTAAGATGACAGATCGTGATAGATAGCCGATATACTGGCGTATTCTGGTAGCGTAAGTAAGGTCACGTATACATACATACATTGCACGACCTCGTTGGCGTAAAGGTTACCATGCCGGACTGCTAATCAGAAGGTTCAGGGTTCGAGTCCCGGCCCGGTCAACATCTTTGTGCAACTAAATTTGTTGGCTGTGGGTTTGGGTGTTAAATATGTATTTATATATAATATGTAGGTATGTATATGTAGTATATCAGCTGTGTTAGCAACCATAATACGAGCTAGAAATGGTTCAGTATGAGGCTAATTAGCCGTGTGCGAATGTGTCCTAATATTTACATTTTACATACATTACAAACAGCTACTAGCGTAAGTAAGATCACGTATACACACATTACAAACAGCTACTTATTTGCTATTATTACATGGAGATTGAGATCGTTATCAGCGTTCACTAATAACACAATGAGGAAAACATCTAATGACCAATATCACTTCATTACCCGAGCTGATCATCAGTAGAATAAAAACGAACATAACAAAGAACTTACCATTAATAATAAGGCTTGTTACCCACTATTAACATTTCACCCATGTAATGCCCATTACTGTAGTCTTAACAAACGAGCTCCTCGTAAGTAATTCTGGTTATCTATACCTGGTCTGAACTAATGAGACGCTTCCTGAACTCTACATTGTTACAGCGGGCAGCTTCCAACTTTACCTAGTTCCTGTAAGCCATCAAAAGGCAAAGTTCAGGAATGCTTTCACCGAGCCTGATAAGTCTGATAACCCTGGCCTTAGTTCCCAGACGTGGGCGCTCGCTGGTTTGAAATACAAACTGGTACAATGCTCTGTACGTTGAAGTTAGCTTCCGAGAATAGACTAGTTGAGACCGATCAACATTTTGATTACTGTCATGCTTATAGTATGAAGAACTATAAGATATGAATGTAAGCACAAAATACATAGTAAATCTCATCAAAATCAGTCCAGCTGCTGGAGCTTGAAGGAGTAACATAGATTTTGAAGTTATTTGCGTATCCCACGGGAAACACGATTTTTTTCGGGATGCTATTTTCACACCAAAATTCATTAAAATCGGTTCAGCCGTTTGAGCGTGAAGAAGTAACAAACATACACACCCACAAACTTTCGCATTTATAATATTAGTAGGATATAACAATAATTAAACCACAATTAATTATAATTCAAATGATATAGAAGAGTTCGCACAATATAGGTGTAAGCGGTTTGCATAAAATCGTTCACCATCAGGTGAATTGTGATCAAGCACAAGCCTATTTACTGTAAAAAAAAAAACAATGGCTGACATAAGAGTTTATATCACCTAAATCGAATAGACACTATCATAAGCCTACAAAGGTTTGATTACGTGTTTGTGTTGTAAATACATACTCGTATGTATAAACTAGGCAGCCGCTGTCTCTTATCTGCAACAGATTTATCTCAAGTGTCTTTATTTGAAATTGAGATCACAAATCTATCAACCTATGTACCTTGATATTTCACTCTTATCTAGAGATATCGGTCAATGGCCTTTGTTTGTTTATGTTATGAAAATATCCTAGTTGTAAGTGTAACTGAAAATAGAAATCACTATTATTTTTCTCATTTTTAGTCGTAATTCTTATTACTACGGGTCGTGACTCAAATGCACATAGTGGTAGGAGCCCATGTCCTAACATTAATTAATTAATTAATAAACATAATTTTTTTAAGGAAACGCGCGAAGTTATCCCTTCATAAAACTATAATCTAGCCTACTAAGCTAATAGTATTACTTTGACATAAGCTCCTAATTTACGTAAAATCTCTAAGAACGTGTCTCTTAACATATTAATGACTATTTTAAGTATACTTTGTTCATATGTGTTCTGTTTTCAGCACTAAGCACCTTCTGATTTTGCTATTACTTAAGATTTAACATAACCCTAGCACCTTTACAAATTCGAATAGTTTCGTTCTTTATAAAAAAGTATCAAGTTTAATATTATTGTATATAAATTTTGACCTTTAAAATAGTTCTTAATCCCCCAAATCTTCGTGGAAAGGTACAAAGGATCAGACGCACTTACGTAAGAGTAATACAAACATATCTGAGCTGAGACAAAGCCACAGATAAGCACCATGACTCACTAACGATTACAACAACTCGGCTTAAAAACCTGGAATTCCATTTAACAATATAGATACAGGAACGTGCGAACGTCTGGAACACCACATACCATTCACCTCATCAGCTAATTAATGCCCTTTAATCACTTCTATGTAGCCTCCAACGGTAAACAATAGCGCGAGGTATACCTTTTATCATAAAGATTCTCAGCGAAGCACAAACGTACCGTTAGCTAAACAGATATTAATCATAATTTTCACTGGAGCGTCCTACTCAACAATTTGGATGATAGTTATTAGCTGTTTTTGGTTATAAACTCTATGCGTGTGGGCAGGAGGCGACCATTGGAAAATTGCCGTGCGACGAGCAAGGGTAATGGATTTAAAAGTGCTTCGTTGAGGACAACTTTGAATAGCGAAATAATCACTTCCCTTTGCAATTATCTGAGCGTTAGTGCTTCTTGTCTTGACATTTGACGACGTTTTGTATGGCGCCTGTTTCGGTATGGGAACTTTTCTTCACGCCTCCATACAATTACAGGAAAGTTTACTTTGTGTGTAATTAAAGTTAATTAATAAATCTTCCGCCAGCCACATAAGCGTTTAATGCATTGTTCATTATGTTAGCTAGGTTAGAATTTGGCTTTCAGTATTTTAAAATAACTTACAGCAACGATATAATTTTATTCTATAGTATAGAGGTAGTCGTGCGGAAAAGTAGTGGAGTAAGTACTTGTACTTGCTAAAAATACTAAATAGGTCAAACAAAATTGACACAAGTAACAATATCGTTAAACAAAATTGTCTCAGACCTCAACAAAGTGCTAAAAATCTCTGCCCCAGATTCATGTTTATTGCATTTATTAGTACCAATTAGCGTAACCATTCTCGTACTTGTCATTTAAATAGATACAAAAATGCTTGAGGCCAACTGCCAAGATTCTCTTAGCAGTCTTTTCTAAGAGTTTGTAAGGCAATTTGTTTTAACATCAACCAAATGAATCTGGCTCAGATTTCTCTAGGCAATTAGGTTCAATTAGCAAAAGCTGTCATCATCAACTAGAAACAATTGAACGGACCGGAATCGGGCGATGCCCACTTGATTAAATCAGGCCAATCAATGCAGATTGTCGACTGATTGCAAGGCAGACGGATAAACATTTATTTATGCTTATTTTATTCAAGCCTAAAATATCTTATTATTTTAAAAAGAATAGAAAATAATTAGCAATCATCTCACTAATCGCTCTTATATTAGAACGTTTGTGTGTTTTGTGAAATAAATTAAATTAAATTTTAGTGCGAGGAAAGGGTAAACCACGAATAAGCACGGGTTAACACGTAGGTTACTTTTTATCGCTACAAAAATCATTGTTCCCGTGGGATAAGCATATATAATTAAATTAATATAATTTGAAAACAATTGTTACTACTTCACACTGAGACGACTCAACTGATTTCGATGAAATTGGCGCATCATTTATGTACTAGCTTAAATCTCATATTTTTTATTATTATTTACTCAATACATCCAGGCATTTGACCAGCACGGTACGTAAGCACCTCACCACCTAAGGAGCGTGCCTAGTCTGGAATAAATAGCTCTCAAGGACCCTGGAATAGCATAAGCTACTATTAATCCAGTATTAATATTGTTCGAGACGGTGCTGTAACAAAATTGGCATAAGACTGACAAAAAATTTTAGGTCACCCCTACAAATGTATAGTATGTGAACTCACCTAACAATTACTTGTTTTACAAGCGTAAATCGTGCATTAAAGCCAAGATTAGAAATAGAATATCAGTCACATACTTTTCACTCGCATCTTATAATAAAATTATCAGCAAAAACATCTATGAATATTTCCGAGCAACGCGTCAAGATTTCATTCAGCTTTTGACATCGCAATGTCAAGCAATGTCAGGCAAGACGTCGCGCTTTCTCTGATTGAAACGTTTTATAAATACAACAAACATTTCAAGGTGTAACAAACAGCTCATTCGGCTCTGTATATTTTATAACCTGGGGCACTAATGCTCTCCACTCAAACCTTATGACTTGCCTTACAGCTGCCGTTTTGTAATTGCTCACATTTTAATCTGAAATAACTTTAAATGTTAATGTTGTTTTTTTTTAGGGTTCCGTAGACCTACGGAAAATCCTTAAAATATGCTCTTTCTGTAAATCCACTTCTTAACTCCTTCGTTACGGCAAATATGAACATTCTATATAAATATTTTATAATTATGTAATGTGTTATAGATATTATTTTTTGGGTCATAAAATAATAATGAAGTTATATATTAGGGCCTATTCATTAAAGTTAGGAATAATTTAGTTATAATTCAAAAGACTATAATATAACCTATTGTCGTCAAAGTAACTAGCATAAATTAAACAGATAGCGTTTTTGAGACGCGCAAAACTAATTATGATAATTAATACGAGGGTGAATCAAAAAGTTCTTAGAAGTGCATATATATTAAACTTTTTTGGATCAAGTTCGATATTCAAATTAAAGAGTGTCTATCATACTATATTTATGCAGACTGTCACTTGTTTTTGTCGGTTCGTTCGCATGTAATAAATTTTTTTGTGCAACGAGTCGCTAAAAATTTAAAATTATGGATATAAGTGAGTTACGTGCGGTGACAAAATATCTCAGTTTGAAAAAAATGTCTACGAAGGAAATTTTTTTGGACATTCAGCAGACATAAGGGGGTGATGCTGTACCCTATTCTACGGTTGCGTACCGGGTGGCTGAATTTAAAAGAGGTAGATCAAGCTGTAAAGATGACCCGCGTTCTGGGCGGCCTTCAACCTCCGTTACAGAAGAAAATGTCAAAAAGGTTGAGAATCTGGTTTTGGAAGACAGAAGAATGACTATAAAACATATAGCTGAGATCCTAAAGATATCTTTTGGTAGCGTTCAACCAATTTTAATTGATTCACTGGGGTTCAAAAAAGTGTCTGCAAGATGGGTGCCACGAATGTTAACCAACGAAAACAAAAAGCGACGTTTGGAAATTTCCAAGCGTAATCTCGAAATGTTCCAGCGTGATTCGGATAATTTTTGCCGTCGTCTTGTCACCATGGATGAAACGTGGGTCCACCATTTTGATCCTGAAACTAAAAGACAAAGCATGTCTTTGAAACGACCATCCTCTCCATCCATTAAGAAATTTCGAGTTGCTCCTACCGCTGGCAAAGTTATGGCCTTTGTGTTCTGAGATAGTGAAGGAATCCTTTTTATTGATTACATGCCAAAAGGCCAGACGATTACTGGACCCTATTATGCAAATTTAATCCCGAAAGTGCGTGAAGCGATTAAAGAAAAACGTCGTGGAAAACTGTCGTTGGGCGTGTTGTTCCTTCAAGATAACGCTCCTGCTCATCGATCGGAAGTTGCGCTCAACGCAATCCGCTGTGCTGGCTTCAATCTCCTTGGCCACCACCATATTCTCCGGACTTAGCCCCAAGTGATTTTTACTTATTTCCAAAATTAAAAGAGGAAATTCGTGAAACAAAATTTCACGATAATGACGCGGTTATAGCTGCCGTAGAGGACTTTTTCAAGAGTCAATAAAATATTTTTTTTTTCACAAGGAATAAGGAAGTAAGAAACGCGTATCTAAATGCATTGCATTGGAGGGAGATGATGTAGAAAAATAAAATATTATTATTTAAATCTTTGCATTTTTTAATATTGATTCCAAGAATTTTTTGATTCACCCTCGTATATATAATATTTAATAATAATATTTTTTCGAATTCGGATATATGTATCTTTGCTTAGACTGATTTTAGTCATATATTGATATTTAAGGAATAACTTCTACTAGGCATTAGTAGGCAGATAACTTTACTGTTCCTTATGCCAATTTTACTTATAATGTATGTAAGTTACTCAAATAAATAATCTCGTATATTTAAGAAAAAAGACGCGACACAATAAGTGTTAAACAAAATACAAATAATATACTCTTAAAAGCTTTTATTGTTCGTTAAAAACCGAGACACAAATCGCACCATTCGAACCTTAAATGCAACCGATAAAAACATTACTCGCAGCCCTCAATAAATACACATTAATGTCCTGGAGCATTCTGGTTTACATTCCGTGCGGTTTCCAACGAGTTTTATAAAGGCTCCGTCCGGGCACACACGCAATTACAAGCGCCTCTTTGCGGTACAATCAATATTTATCCTCTTACGAGACAATGCGATACGCACCAATACATTGCTGAGCTGGGTCGATGGGGCTCATCTAGCCTGACACTATTCCCTGCAACCCAACAAGCACATGCTAATACCGTCTCCATTCATCCTTTATCCATATCAGGACCTACACTTGTTTTGGCTCCTTACAGATAGGCATTTGACCAGCAGGAGGGTAACCACACAAGTCAGTGAGACTCTCGCGTAAGATGAAGCATGCCTAGTCTGGATTAACTGGCTCTCAAGGAGGCTGCCGAAACACTGTTAGAAGATTGGCAACAGATTTTCCAACTTGAGGGTGTTTGCCAGCCAAGCGAGCACAAGAAAACTCCCTACTATCATGCTTTGGTTTCTACATGATGTTTTCCTTCACGGAAACCTCTCGCTCATTCGCGAGGATCAAACCCAGGGCTATCGGGTAGTAAAGCGGCGGCACGCCCGATTGAGTTGTCATCGCTTCAAAACCAACCTGGATATAATGTATAGATGGATAGAAAATTCTTTATTGGACACATATATTAAATTTAAAAAAAGAAAAAAAAAGAGCTTACATATAAATGTGCCACAATTGGCGGCCCTATCGCTTAAAGTGATCTCTTCCAGGCAACCTTTGGATGGTGAGGAGTTCATAAACGACAACGATTATATAATTTATCTTACTTATATCATGAAGGCGAAAAAGGCGAAAGTGTGTAGTAGTCTTCACACTCAAACGACTGAACTGATTTAGATAAAGTTTGGTGTGGATGTAGCTTTTACCTTGGATTAGCTCAGGCTATTTCTATCCCGGAGCAGCACTGCGGATAACACCACGAGTCTTAACTACTGTATTCCTAACCTGCCGCCTAATCTTCATACTTAATGTTATCAAGCATTATCGTTAAGCTACATCTGCACCTCTCAAACCCCACATTAATTCTCCAAATTATCAGCCTCTCAATCAAACGGGTATTTTTCAAAACCTGAGAAACACAGGTTTAATTAAACAAATTGCGCTCGCGTTCATTTTCAATCAATATCGATTTAAGCCGCGACCGTGGCTGTTTATAACTGAAAGAGTAAAAAGTGAGATTAATTGCACCGACACAAGATAAAATAAAAGCAATCATAAAATAGCCGGTCGGGCTTTATGGCGCGGAAAACAATGCGCTCGATGCAAACAATCGAACTCGTAGATGCAATGCGAAGGGATGTCGAAGTGAAAGCGTACGCTGAAACAAGAAAAAGCCTTGCAACCAACCAGTTATTACACTAATCGCCGCGATATAATTCCTGAGTCAACTTAAACACAGGTTCCTTGCGGATCGAAATGCAAACATGGCGGCCGCTTTGAACCGATAGTGAAGACGAGCTTTTGCTGCGGATACACATTCCCTGTACAGTGTGTTTCAAAATGCTATTCGAACTGGACCGTGACGTCACTAAACATTTGGTACTTCTTACTGTACCAAATGTCATTAAAATTTTAGTAGTATCTGTGTACGCAGGTATTTCGTAATTACATTTTTAACGCGAGAACCAGCTTACAAACGTATTTATACACACACCCACTAAAATCAACTCGTGACTCCTGAGATTTGTGCAATCTTGTCCGAAACTGGAGTCTACTATAGATAAACTGGTAAATCTGATTGTTGTTTTTTTTACGTAATAATAAATATTCACGTTTGTGATGCAATTTTGTTAATTAAAAGTAAAGTAAAATTAATTAGTGACGATTAATTAACCTCTTATATGACGAACCTCCTATATAAGTGTTTAGAAAGGTTCCTATATTGAAACTCCATCAAAAAGTAGCGTGAAATTCGCAAAGTAGCTGTATAATTTCGTGCTACCGTGCACTCGATAAATGCGCGAGCGCATCCTGTGATCTTCTCGTGAATTTTTCAGATATGATCAAGGCCTTAGTGGGTGACCAGCCTTATTTATGAAGGTAATATGGGCATTATGATAATGAAGTAACACGGCAGTCACAGGGTTTTTTTTTTTATTGATGAATAGGCTTACGTTTGACCGCAGCTAGCCTGATGTTAAGCTTGACTGTGGTCTAAGATGTAACACGCTTGCCTAGAAGGAACCTATTTACTCTGGATTTAAAGACCTAAAGGTTAAGTAGGTTAAAGACCTGAAGGTTGTTCTAGATAATCTTGAAGACAATATTTATCAAATAACAAAGCTTTGATCCAGTAACATATTAAGTTAATAAACTTTACTAGATTAGGGTTTGTTTTTTGTGGTACTGGATTGTTGTTGATTTTAGTGTTTTAATAAATGATTTACTAAACTAACAACGTTAACAATTTATATTAATGATTAAGTAATAGAACATAAAATATAATAGTTACAGATTTCAGCAAAGTCTGAGTAAGTAGCAACTAATTAATAAGATAACACAAAACCGCTTTTTGGGTATTATAATTTTTTGTGTTTCCATATTACATAGTGTCATATCATGTCATCAATTGTATTCCTACTTCAAAGCATTGGAATTCACAAAAACTTAGTTTACCAATTTACAAAGACGTAAAATATCGAATTTATGAGCCACATCAAAAGAAGAACACGCTATCTACAGCTTTGCAAAATTTATTTTTGACATGGACGCGTGAGTCAACTGTTAAATATATGTCTCTGTTATAAAAATAACTGATTGTTAATGACGCATTATGACATACTAACTGTGCCTCGCGGTTTTACCCGCCTCAATGTAGCCATACAACATAATTTATGGTACAGTGCGCTGAGGTATAATATGCGCTAGTAATATAGTTATTTAGTATTATATAGTTCAATGGGTCAGGGTCTAAGATACGTGTATAACAAATTTCATTAAATTGTTTGAGCGTGATAAAGTATCAAACACACTAACACACAAACTTTCGCGCTTATAATATGAGTAAAACTTTACAACGGTTTTAAAAAGGAAACTTTATCTCCCCACCTGCCCACTGAAAGGCGGGGCTTTATTAATAAAATGACTGGCGATTGGCGTCGATATGTTAAACACCCTTTTATTCCACCATTTATTTTATTGGTTTAACCTAAAATAAAAATGGTAACAATACATTTTATCTTTCTTGTTTGAGGTTTTCTTCAAAACCTAGGACAGTAAATAACTTCAACGGAATATTTACACATTTTCATTTTCATAAAACTTTACTTTTATTTTAGCCTTAAAAAATATATTCCTTGTGTTACATTAGATACGTGTTTCTATGTACACTGAGAATCATTTAATTTTTTAAGTATTTTTATCTAAAAAAAATACTACGTATCCTTATATGTAGTATTTTTTTAGAATAAATAAAATCTTAAGGTCAATTCTTCTACTTAGCAAACAAGAACATTCGTCAACAAAATTGCCAATCATAGTTAATCACATGTAAGTTTTAAGATGCTTAGATAAAATCCACGCATCTATTATTTCCGAAGCAAACTAGTCCATAAATTACAATATGTCTCTCCGCACGTAACACCTCGACAAAGATGACTTTTATTGCTCGGCTGATATCCAAATATTTATTAGCTTAGAGCAAATTAAAAAATATAAATTAAAGTATTATGGAACTAAATACTATTACGGCTTTGGCACTTGATAACCAAATCCTGCGTTTAATATGAGAATGGGTCTTGTCTCAGTCGCCCGGAGCGTATATTAATGAATTTTCACCTCCAAAACTCCAATAATTTCTATCAAGACCATTCGGTGCGTCTTTAACGCGAGTTTTATAATAATCCCATAGTATTTTACGATTAAATATTAATTTTGTCGTGTATAGTATCTGTTTGATAAACTGTAATAGTTGTAAATGTGGATGATTTGAATAATTTCATTACCTGAGGTTGTTGACTCGGGAATGTGTGATACGAGACGATAGTAAGTAACACGCAATGTTGTAAGAAGCCGGTTATTATATTCCATTCACTAAATAAAATGCTTTTTGGAAGAATACACGCTTTTTTTTTGATGACTCTTACTAGTTTCATTAGAAATATGATGACTTTAATACGTTATACGTTTTTAAACATATAAGTTTGTATGTAATAGGCTCACAATTGTGTGATTAAAACTATGGTCATAATTTGTTTTTGGTACAGTCATGTTATTTAATTACAAATCTGATCGTAAAAATGATACGAAAATTAATTTCATTCTTATCATAATTTCTACCAAGATTACTAGCCCTAGAAACTAAGAAAATAATAAGAGATAAATCCAGCAATATCAGCACCTGCCCAATAAAGGCAAACAGTACGATCATCCATGTTTCATATCATGGACCTCCTGCTCTGATGTTAAAGATTAGGCAATTAAAAATCCGTTCTTTTAAGGGTAGCTATTAAAGACTAATATATGGCCGACTGAGCCGCGCACAATTCGCTTAGCCATTAACTCAGCCCCCCACAAGGTCTGATATCTCTCCATAAATAATTCATTACAGTATCTAAAGTCAACACGTTTTGAACGCTGTAAATGTGTACAGGCTTAGCTATTGATTAATGTTATTTTCTAAGCCAACTCTCATCTAGTGCGTTTTGTGCGACGCTCAAATTTTGGAAAAAACCTTGGTATTGCGACTAATTTATAGATAGCTATGTTTTGGGCACGTACTTCTCTAAAGTAGTAGTAGAAAATATTTAAACGCCTATTTGTAACACAAAGTTTTCTTTTTTTTTTTGCTATATTAAACTTACTGTGGTGCTACACGTCGAACAAAGTTTAGTAACTGCACACAATCTTCTGCGCTGAACAATTTAATATTTATCACTTGGATATTAAATGTCACCTCATGGAGAACGAGTAAATTAGCCTCCTAATAACCCGAGAATTGTTATTGTATCCAATCGTGAGAACCACATCATTTTATAATCTTTAGTTACAAATAATTTTGCATGGAAGTGGGGCATTATCTTTCTGGGCTGGCTAGTTATCAGAATCAAGAAAAAAAATTGTCACCAAGCATGTAATCTAACTACAAGATCGTGTGAGAAACGTGGAGATCCAGCGCCGCACTAAGGTGAGTGACGTCGGACAAACTATCACTAAACTCAAGTGGTGTTGGGCAGGACACATTGCTAAGCAGAGTGATGGCAGATGGACTAAGGCGTTAACGGACTGGAGGCCAATGTCAGGCAGGAGAAGTGTCGGTCGACCACTCGCACGTTGAGTCGACGAGATACGAAACATCGTGGGCAGGACTTGGATGAGGATAACTCAAGTCCGAGACGAACGGCATACACGAAGGGAGGCCTATACTCAGCAGTGGGCTTTAGAGGGCTGAAACTGATGATGATGATGATGATGTCACGGTGTGTTCCGACAGCCTCCTCGAAAGCCAGGTAATCCAGACTAGGCATGATCCATCTAAGACCAGAATGTTGCTCTCTGGTGTAGTAATGCGAAATGCCTAGTTGTAATGTCTAACAACTTAACTGATACAAGCCTTAATTTTATACACAATCACTGTATTGACTCTCAATATACAATAATTATTTTTCCAAAGATCACCACAAACCTCAATTATGAGCATCGATAATAAAAAACGTGCACCAATTGCGGCTGTATTCAATTTTCATTATCTGTAAGGGATTGGTTATTATTCTCCATAATAACAATATGAAGTTCATTATTTCACAAGATTGTAAAATATAGGTATGTAATCAATGTGGACGGCTTTGTGGTATAGAAAGTTTAATCAAGAAGCTTGGACGTTATTTGTTTACGAAACTAAAGGGCAGTGGAAATGTACCAGTAACGGTCTAAAAGAATTCACTGAGTCAATTAGATATGGTCAAGTAATAGGAGTTTTATTGAATACGATGGTATGAAAAAATTTAAGCTATCGGTTTATTCGGTAGCTAGCACCAAAGTTAAGAAACCGAGTTCTTAATGGGCTTGAAACTTTAATAAAACTGAGGTAATTTAATATTCAATCCTTATAATAAAAACAAAATTAATAACAGTTAAGTTTTTTGTTACAGTGCGTCTTTTTGGGTATCGTTATCCTAAATCACTTCAGAAAACCAACCATGATCATACAACTAAAAGTCATTCTATAAATGGGTTATGCATACTTTATTCTACGTACTTCAGAAACTATCGTATGTCAGCTAGCTAATATAACCTCATATTCATGAACTCATTATTTATTTTATTTTTTTTCATCTTTTCACGGCTGGTTACCCCAATACTGAACCATTTCTAGTTTGTATTGTGGTTGCTAACACAACTGATATACTACATATACATATTTTATATAGATGCATATTTAACACCCAGACCGACAGCCAACAAATTTAGTTCAGCACAAAGATGTTGGCCGTGCCGGGAATCGAACCCTAAACCTTCTGATTGGCAGTCCGGCATGGTAACCATTACGTCAATGAGATCGGATTATGAAGTTCAGATGATGGTTAACGAAAGGTTTACCACCAGGGCGCATAACTACATGAATCAGCGACACTCTAGCCTAAGGTAGAACATGCTTAGTCTGGAATATCTGGCTCTCAATTAGGCTACGACAACACACTGCTAGATGTTTGGTGACAGATTGTAAACAACTTGACAGTTGTTGTAAGCCAGTAAAAAATTCCCTACCACCAAGCTTTGTTTCCCTCACGATGTTTTCCTTCACCGAAAACTAAACTTCTAGGAAAAGAAACAAGCAATAATTAGTCAAGTGAGAGTTGGACTCGCACATGAAGGGTTCCGTACCATTGTTGTATGGGAGCCCCCCTTAATATTATTTTCTTATGAAATTATTTAAAAATGCTGCAAGAAGACTCACAAAATTCAGCCTAATTTAAATACAGTCAATTGGGATAGAAATTGTCAATTTTACAACCATACAGACAGCGGAGTCTTAGTAATAGGGTCCCGTTTTTACCTTTTAGGTACGGAACACAAATATCGCGAATACGTTAAAACTTACAATGTCTGGTCATATCTGTAAGTTACATTTACCCTGAAACAAATTTTATTACAGCGCCCTCTCGGGAGAACATGACGTACGAGCTTGTTAGCTGAAACGGTTCACTGAAACTGAAAGGGTTCTTACAAACCTGAATCCTGTTGCAGAGGAGATTACCTACTGAAGCTTTTAATTTATGCAATGAGGCGCTTAGAGCTTGTGTTGCAATGTGTTCATAACATTTTGAAATTATAATCTTAAAATCTATACATATATCTTTAAATGAGCAATTATTGTATACATCTTATATATAAAATTTCCGTGTCACAGTGTTTGTTACCGTACTCCTCCGAAACGGCTTGACCGATTTTTTCCAAATTTTATATACGTATTCAGTAGGTCTGAGAATCGGCTACTGTATATTTAGAAATAATTATCTTATATATAAAATTTCCGTGTCACAGTGTTTGTTACCGTACTCCTCCGAAACGGCTTGACCGATTTTTTCCAAATTTTATATACGTATTCAGTAGGTCTGAGAATCGGCTACTGTATATTTAGAAATAATTATTAAGGCAAAACAACGTATGCCGGGTCAGCTAGTATATATATATATTTGGAATCTCGGAATCGGCTCCAACGATTTTCATGAAATTTAGTATATATGGATTTCCGGAGGTGATAAATCGATCTAGCTAGGAATCATTTTTAGAAAATGTCATATTAAAAAAAACCAGGTACTAAATTTTAATTCAAGACTTTCCTAGCGATCAAAATACGGTATTCATTCAAATATTTTGCTCTTACGTGGAGAGGAAAAAACACTTTATTCTAATCACAACATTTATTAATTAGCTCTATCTCTGTTATTTGGTTAACGTCTCGACCATTTATTTTTATGTTTTAATTAACCGTTTATTCGATTAACGCCATTTCCTAAATTACTATTCCCACCTACGCTCAAATATGTTTCTTAAACTCTATGTGTACACTTTATCAGATGAAATAAAGTATTATTTTCTTATAAACATTCTTATGTATGTAGGTAATACTTTTTTCCTTGAGTTTCCTCATATTTCCTGTTACATTTATAATCACGTTTATACTACAAGTATGGTTAAAAAAATCTGTTGCCAAGTACGTAATAGAGTATTCTACCCAGAATACTCTATTACGTTATAAGTTATAATAATATCAGAATAAGTTATTCCATGCTAGGTATGCTCCACCTTAAACCAGAGTGAACCTACCGAGTGTAGTACGTGCTTACGCGATCTGTTGGTCAGATACATTGTAAAAAAAGTCCACAAAAAATATTATTGGGTGTTCCCAATTTTTTTTTAACTTTTGTTGATTTTGAGCAAAATTCTGAAAATGTACTTCTCCTTAAAGTGTCTTTCATTATTGTTGGCAGGTTTTCTGCCGTTATTTGTCAAAAACTGGTATCTGTCTTCTTTAGAACAAAGTTACTATTGTATTATGTATGTCTTTGTGAAATATATATTTTTATATGGAATATATTATATGTATTAGTGTATCGTAGCATATTGTCAATTATTCTTATATATGTATGTATGTATATGTATTAGTATTTTATGTAGGTCTTATTATGTATTGGTTATTTGTAGGTATTTTTAGTTATTATTTAATCTCTTTGTTGAACACCCCGTATCATATTTATTGTGATTTCCTCTCCATGCTTTGGTTGCCTGGAAGAGATCGCTGTAAGTGATAAGGCCGCCACTTGTAACACTACTTATAAGTTGTTTATTTATTTTTCTCTTTGTTTGTATTCCCTTTTGTGTTGCAATAAAGAGTATATCTATCTATCTATTTGTGTATCTATTACGTCATTACGTTAGATTCGAACGAGAACAAAATTATTCCCTGACGCGTCACATAACTCTATGGAGAAGTTATTGTAATGTCTACGTAATGTAGACAAGCGCCACCTACTGTTCGCGACACACCTAAGTTCTTCTCATAATTAGGGGTCCAGCTGTGATTTAAGCTCCAATCGAAAGCCAAGGCCGAGCCACGGGTATCACTATATTCAAATATGTATATTCAAACGACATGCCCAATATGCCCATCACAGTACAATATTAGAATGTTGCGTTTTCACTTCCACTACAGCTCTGGCTTAAAGAAGAACTTACTAACAAATACATTGTTATACATGTTTTAAAACTTATCTTTAAACTCTCACTCCCTCCCTGACACTTGTCACAGTGATACGTAGCTCCATGATTTTAAATTTAAATTGATCTTAATAACAAGTTCTAAGTGTTAATCGTTATTTCATATGGATATAATAGACATACTGTAGTGTTGTGAATAAAAATAACAAGTGAAAGTGATATAAATGTACAGAAAAACTTAAATCTATTCATTTGTTTATGACGTGGTATGACTCATTTATATATTTTTTAAATGAATGAACATTGATTACAACATTTATAGTCTGTGTCCCGCACATAAAACGTCACTGTCATTTGCCGCATATATTGCCAGTATTAATATTTTTCCCCAACTTGTGGGGTAATTTTGCAAAGACAACTAGTAAAGCTATAAAAGACTGCCAATTTACTACAAAATATGACTGAAAGGACCCCACCGCCTCGTGCCCCACAAAGCACGATTGCTCCTATTTTCAGTTCGCTACGAAAAGCTTCACTATCGCACTCCCAATCAGATACAAATCTATGTAGTACATCCATGACTGCCCTTACAGACTCTGATAACTTGCTACAAGAACACACGGTGAGTGATTTAAACATAGATTCGAGAAAAAGAAAAAACCGTCATGATGATATTAGCAGGGAAGAAGTCTTAAAAATGTTTGAACAAATACAAGAAACAAAAAAAGAGCAAGATGATAAAATTTTTGCCGCTCTAGAAAAAATTCAGTCCGGGATTGACAACAATACCGAACAAAATAAAAGTATTGAGAATTCCGTTGAATATATTGGGAAGAAGCAAGAGGAGTTAGTAGCGAAAATTAAAATTCTAGAAGAAGAAAGGGCATTTGACCGTAAATATATTAAAGAGTTGGAAAGTCAAATTGAGCAAATGGATAGAAAGATACATAGTTCTACTTTGGAAGTCCGAAACGTTCCAAAAACAGCCCATGAATCAAAAGAAGACCTCAGAAAGATAGTGATGCAAATAGGTACCTACGTCCCTAAACATACCCGTCCAAGAGAGTGAGGTCCGTGATGTCTACAGGATAAACACCAAAAAAGAAGCCAATCAGACTATACTTGCAGAATTCACTACTGTGTTACTTCGGGACAAGATTGTAGAAACTGTCAAAGCATATAACAGAAAATATCCAGAAGGAAAATTTTCCACTACTAATTTAAAGGTGGGTGGACCGCCTAAACCAATTTTTGTCTCAGAGAGCTTGACTAAACAAACCAAAAAGCTATTCTACTTAGCCAGAGAAAAAGCTAAAAGTAGTAATATAAAATATTGTTGGACAACGCATGGAAAAGTCTATATGAGAAATAAGGATGGAGCACCGCTCATTCGGATTAATAGCGAAAATGACCTCAATAACTTAAATGCTAAATGACTAAAGATAGAGACTTCCTATATACATACTCTCTCTAAAATATGTCTATTAGCCATAAAATATGTCTATTTGTACTGTAGATTAAGCAATTTGTTGTGTAACATAGATCTCCCTCTAAATTTAGAACTAATAACATTTGAAATTTATACTTTTAATATTTTCTTAACTCAACTTCTGTACACTTACTCATTTAACAACACCTACAATATTTTGTTTAAAGATACATATTATTCAGATACGCTTTTACCTGTGGCTTTACGCACTAGTTATTTGCAATTCCGTTTATACAATTACATGTTCAATGTAGTTAGTTTAGTAGTTACTGTACTCTTCTTATCCGATGCGCACTATTACTACCATAATACAAATGGATAGTGCAACAGTAGATCAAATTGATAATTGGAATGATTTTAAGTCTTACGAATGTGAAGTTGATATATGCAAACAATTTTTATCCCAAAAAAACAACTGTCTCAAAATATTGGCACAAAATATAAGAAGCTTAGGATGTAACTTTTCCAATTTTGAAATACTCCTAACAAGGCTTGATATAGACTGTGATATCTTAGTTATGACCGAATGTTGGCTTGCATTTCTACCAGCTATACCACCTCTTAAAGGTTATATCTCTAGCTATACAAAAGTAAATTCAAACAAGAGTGATGGTGTTGTTGCCTACGTAAAAGACTATCTTAGTTGTTCATTTGAGGAGCCGGAATTTGAAGAAGGCAATTGTTTAATAACTCGACTAGACAATGGCACCGTTACTCTTGCAGTATACAGGCCACCATGTTTCAAGAATATAGATATATTTTTAAACTCACTAAATCGTATACTAATAAATTACAAATTAACAACAAATCTTATCATAACCGGCGATCTTAATATTCCTATTAATCTAGAAAAATGTAATGAAGATTCTTATAAATATCTTGATATGCTGGGATCACATGGTCTCTTTCCTGGACATACATTTGCGACTAGGGATGCCAGTGGTACTTGTCTTGATCACGTAATGCTTCGAACTAATTTGACTGCCATCACTGTAGTACCACACACAAAAATTACTGATCATAGACCTACCTTGCTGTTACTTGATTGTGCTATGACTACGAAATATTCAAAAATGATAAAAACCGTTATTAACTATGAGACACTATGTAAAGATATTTCAAATATTGAACTTCAACCTATTTACGAGACCAGTGATCCTAATTTTGCTATGTCATATCTGATAAAAGAAATACAAAATAAATGTGATATCAACTCAAAAACTATTAAATATGCAAGGCGTAAAACGCCTATTAAGCCCTGGATGACTCCAGGTCTTCTGAAATGCATTAGAAATAGAGACAATCTACATATAAAAGCTAAGAAGTCATCCACTAACGAAACCTCTAAACTCATATACAATCGTTATAGAAATTTTTGTAATTCTCTTATAAAAAAAGTAAAAAAATCCTACGAAAAAGAACTGTTAGATAAAGCTGGGAAAAGTAGTAAAAAAATGTGGTCCGCGGTAAGAGAAATCACAGGTACGGTTTCGATAAATCATTGTCCTATTAATCTACTCAGTGATGCAGAAATGCCTAAAAATGCAGTTAATAAAGCAAATGAATTTTTTGTCAATGTTGGAAAGCGACTTGCTACTAGTATTTACACCCAAAGTAGCAGCATGCCAATAGTAGCTCGCAAATTAGAAACATCGTATAAACAGTCAATGGTATTTTTTGATACCGATTTTATAGAAGTTGAAAAGCTTATACTAAATTTAAAAAATGATAGTTCGGTAGGATGGGATAAAATCTCTAATAGACTTCTAAAAGAAAATAAAGACTTTCTTGTTCCACCACTCACATTTATATTCAACTTATGTTTTGAGAAAGGAATTTTCCCGGACTATCTAAAAAAGTCTATTATTATTCCGATATATAAGAGTGGGGACAGAAACTGTATCAATAATTATAGACCGATATCAATTCTCCCTGCCATTTCCAAACTGCTCGAACGTATAATAAATTCTCGACTTGTTACTTATCTTGAGCAAAAACATATCCTATCTACTCAACAATTTGGTTTTCGACAGGGCAGATCTACAGACGATGCTGTACATAAACTGACAAATTTTGTATCGCAAAATTTGGATAAAGGCAGGAAATGCATTTCAATATTTTTAGACCTCGCTAAGGCATTTGATACAGTTTCAGTTCCCCTCCTTATCGCAAAACTTGACAAAATTGGTGTAAGAGGAACACAACTTGAGCTACTTACAAGTTATTTATCTGATAGACAACAAAGTGTCAAGATAGGGGATTTCATAAGTAATGACTTGCCGGTGACTCATGGTGTCCCACAGGGAAGCGTCCTTGGACCAACGCTTTTCTTAATTTATATGAATGAACTCTGTAATATTAATCTAGAAAAAGGACAGATTATTTCATTTGCGGATGACACTGTCTTAACGTTTGCTGATAGAACCTGGTTAGAAGTTACCAATGTCGCTCAAACTGGTTTTAATAAGGTAACCGATTGGCTTAGAACTAATATTCTGTCCCTGAATACGGAAAAGACAAAATTTATATCTTTTTCAATAACCAATACTGAAAAAGCCCGGAAAAATCAACTAAAAATAATAGCACACGACTCTTCTTGTCAAAAAACAAAACAAAATACAACCAATTGCAACTGCACCTCTCTACAGCAAACTAATTCTATAAAATATTTAGGTATCTACATTGATAACAATCTAAATTTCAAATATCATATACACAAAATGAGTGGACGCATTCGTAAACTTATTTATTTATTTAAAAAATTAAAAGCAGTTGCTTCCTTAGAAACCGTAAGACAAATATACTTGGGGCTTGGCCAATCAGTTCTAACGTATTGCATTTCTTCGTGGGGAGGGGTTCCAAAAACTAATTTGTTGCCCATTGAAAGAGCACAACGGGCTGTTTTAAAAGTTGGTACTGGTCACCCCATTCTTTATGACACTACCCTTCTCTACAGAGAATGCAATGTCCTAAGTGTACGGCAATTATTTATTGAAAATATCATATTAAAACAGCATACGCTATTATTTTATGATAGTGAGACTCAATTAAAACGTCGAAATAATGATATTTGCAAAATGCCCAACAAACTTAACACCGCCTTCATAGGCAGATTCATAATCTTTCTTGGACCATTTCTTTACAACAAATTAAATAAAATTCTTAATATCTATCCTTTGACCAAATTTGAAGTAAAGCACAAAATTTCTAACTGGCTCAAGACACTGGACTATCAGCAAACAGAGCAGCTATTAACTGTACTACAATAGCTTTTCACGTGAGTACATATTGTGACCAACATCTTTTACAGTCAGTTTTTCAAATGATTATTGATGACAACATGATTTATTTACATAACTAAGCGTACTGTATACTATTTATTTATCTCTACACACCCTCGTTTACATGCACACAAGCGATTATACACTAAAACACACACAAACACTCACACACTGGAGGTATCTTGCAAGCCAAGCCGGTGGACTGCTGCTTGCAATGATGCCTCTGAGACACACATGCGACTACACACACCACACAAACATCTACACACCTGAGGAACATATATTACATACAATCCAAATCTTAATTTTTATATTTTAATTTAATTTTTTTAATTTTGTATACAACTTTATTCAATATTCTGAACTTATGTAAGCTAACTGCCAGTATCAATAATTGTACATAACTAGGGAGTCTGTATGCTGTAACACAGGCTGGAAAGCCTAGTTCGGCAACAGCTGACCCGAATTTAAATCAGCTTTTAACTAGAATAATTATTAGTGTTAGTATTAATGGTAAATAAGAACGGCTGTAAACTAAGTTGAATAAAGATTTATTATTATTATTATTATTATTATTATTATTATTAAAAATAAATTAGAATATTTTCAGAAACTCGACAGAAATTTATTTGGTGGCTCATCTTGGATTGGACTTTTCAAATATTTTCCAAAAATAAAAATTACTTAAATTTAAATAATATATTTTATTTGGCCATCCGATCGGGAGCTACGATGCCTCATACTCTCAAACACACACACACAAACTCTCTCTCACACACACACACACACACACACATACAGACACATCTCATTAACCTCGTCGTTTTTGCGTCAAAGGTAAATGAATTCATTCGTTAATACTTATTAATTATTTTTATAGAGTTTTAAAACGTATGTTTATTCAAATTCAAATCATTTATTTCAAGTAACAAGGACTCATACATACATGTGAATCAAAATACCTACATAATGTCAAAAAACTATACAATTATAAAATGTCAAAAAACTATACAATTATAAAATGTTAAAAAACTATACAATTATAAAATGTCAAAAAATAAAATAAATTAAAATTAAAAAGATTAGTAAGTATCATTCGTATATCTTTTAACAAGAGATAAACAAAACTTTAAAATGATGTTACATGTATTTAAAAACAAGATGTTACATGGAAACACAATAATCAAACTTTACATACTCGTAACAACATACATTCTTCTCATATAGACAGACCATTTATCGTTTAAGCCAACATAAGCAAATTTGAGACTATGCAAACTGATTCCTCTATCTGGAAAAGAAAATCTCATGACTACGAATAATTTAAAAATACAGTCATTGTGCTCAAAGCACTAAAGCTAAAGGGCGTGCCAATATCTTTTATTTATTCAAGTCGATGGATTTACTAAACAATCTTTTGTGCTGTACCAAGCGTTTAAAGCATAAAGCTAGACACAGGTGGGTCCACACGGTATCTGGTTGCGCTCGATTGTGCCTGATCGAAGCTTTCCGGTCGGAACTGAGTCCCGCCCATTGCAGTTCATTGTGCAATACGCATTAATTGCCCTCCGCCGCAGACATTTAATATCTCATGAAATGTTTGCCAAAAATAAACTCTCAAAACTGTTGTGTGAGTAGATAGAGGATTCCAGACAATGATAGCGCAGATACATAACTTTAAGACTAGATCAGACAGAAGCAATCGTCAATAGGTATTCGGTAGGTGCATAGCAGATCGACTGTAATAACATGGTTTGTAAATCTCATTTATTATGCCATAAAAAGTATGAATAAAAAAAATAGGAAAGGTTATGTTAAGATTTAGTCATAAATCATTTAGTTAGCTAATCGAATGAAACCTAAAATATTTTTTTATTATAATTTTTTAACAATAAAAGTCAGCTTTTTAACAGAAATAAGTTTAATAGTAATGTAATTTTTTATCTATTTCGATTAGACAGTTGGGTCTCTGTTCTTTTTTCGTTGTGTAGCTACAAACATTGCATTGAATGGCCCACTGTACAAACTGTAACGCGATATTTTCGTTACCGATTTGTTCGCAATAGCAGATGGGTGCGCCCCAAACAGGAAATAATTTCAAACTTGTAGCCACCGACAGATCTATGATGTTGTTCTCTTTTTGTGAGAAACCACGTGCATTGATCGTTGCTCCTTTCGCATGACTGTAGTGGTGTTTGTTGAAATATGAGTACTTGTGTAAGGGATTTTACTAGGCAGGTATCGGCAGGTAAAGAACTTACGTACGTCATACGAAGTATACCTTAGGATTCATACATAAGCTACTTTTATTCCCGCAATAGCTAGATAGATAGAAAATTCTTTATTGGACACAAATTTTTGGAATAAGGATACAAAAACAGATAAAAAACCATAAAACAATGAGTGTGCCACAATTGGCGGCATTATTGCTGAAAGCGATCTCTTCTAAAATACCAATAATAAACCAATAACTAAATTACCAATGAATATTGTGATGCATAAAAAAATGTTATTCACATTCAAATTAATAAAAAAAAAAACAATAAAATTACCACTTTTTAAAATTTATTTTATTTTTATATCTGTCAAATTCAATAAAATGGCGAAACTATATTACCTCAGGCCAAGTTTTACTGTTAATAGAAATATTTAATTTAAGCAGTAACTGAAATCGTTTACTCTGCGTTAGTATTTTCTTTAAATAGCTAGGTATTGGAGGTAAAAAGAGTTCCTATAACTTATTTATTCAAAAGTGTTGTAAAAAATGTATTAGCTACCACTAAAGCGTACATAAACTATAATTCAAATAATGTTAAATTAAAAACAAACTTATTGTCTGTGAATTAGGTACCAAACATAAATGCAATAAGTTTCAAATGAGCAAACGAGCTTGCGAAATATTTTATCAATAATTATGATGTAATATGTTAGGTTAGGTATAAGTACACTAATATTGTTCCTCCAAATATGTATAAGTATATAAATAAAGAATTTTTGAAACTGAAAGTATAACTTGTTATGTGTATAATTGACATCTTGCAAGTCGAAGGCGCACTGGACCTCCTTTGTTTCCATACGCACTCGTTCGAGTATTGGCGAACTAACAGCGAACTAACTTGCAGCGTCTTTGTTTAGAGACGACCATGCAGATGCGCTTCTGATCATATCACAACTCTTTATTTTGCGTAAAATGAAAATTTAATAGTATGTACATATTTGAGAAACTATTTCTAGGATTAAAAAGTTATTTTTGCGCTTGTCTTAGTGTGTAAAGTTTAGTTCAGAATTAAATAATTTATTCTACATAAAATGATAATTGAATGGAATGTACATATTTCAGAAACTATTTCTAGGATTGAAAAGTTTTTTTTGTGCTTGTCTTAGTGTGTAAAGTTTAGTTCAGATTTAAATAATTGTTAATATTAGTATTAATGTATTTGTAAACGATGAGCCTGCATAAATAAAATAAGATAAAGAAATAAATATTTTATTTTGTATTTATTTCAATTAATCGCCATTTAAATTAATGAATACAGTGATTTTGACTTGAACTGCAAATCGTAGTCAGCTATTTTTTCTTTCTTAAAATAAGTAAAAAACTGTACTTACTTTCAAAAAGATGCGATAAAACTCTAAGGAACTAACATAACACACCAACATAATCCTTCTTAATCTACCTCTCCCCATATCTTACTTGTAAAAATTAGAACAGCACAAAGATAAACTAACTTACCTCATCCTAATCTTTGAAACTATTTCGGTTATTTACCGACCGCATCCAAGTTTAGACGACACGTCATCCAGGTACAAACCTACAAATGGAGTTGGAATATTTTTTCTAAAAACAAGGAGCTTCCTGCATTCGTGATCTCACCACCACGAGGGGGATTATACAAATGCAACATCTGTACGTGTAACATTAACTAGATACTAATAGATAAACCGCGGCTGCTTTTTATGCCGTCCCGTTTTTTAATCTTTTGTATTCAGTCGTACACCAAATGTGCATTTTATTTATAGGGGTCGCTTTATGAATAGCGTTTTGGGCCAGATCGTTATGAGAGTCGTATGCGACAATGATTAACGCACTTGTGACCACTTGTTTTTAATTGAGCTTTTTAATAACGCAACAGGTTGTTTTATCTTCTCTGTGCGAGCAACAATAACAGGCTGACAAGTGTGGTTGCAGAAAAGCGGTTTCATGGGAATCATGTACTTGTTGCTAATCACACGCATACGCGCGTTATCGCATAAACATTATAAAGTTAGCGAGTGATTGTGTAAAGTACTGTTAATGCTGTAAGTTTTAGAAGCTTGCAAAACATTTTGATTAAGGCACTATTGTGTCGAGTTAAGCCTCGCCATACATATCTGAGTGAAGTGCTTGACATTCGGCAGTTGATTTTAAACGAAATAAATTCATATAAATTTATCAATTAACAATATTGAAATGAAAAGCTATAATGATTCTAGATAATATGTATTAGTTTATGAAGCAGAACCTTTTCATAAATTTTGAAACGACTATTTGTCTAAAAATAAAACTATCGAGCGATTTTTACGTAATGGTGTTTTGGAACTTGAACGGTTCTTAACACTCAATCAAAGCTTATAAATTTGAAAAATCCGTAGCCGTCTATCATTTATTTCACTCATAATTATAGGATTTTTCAAAATATGCCATTTTGTTCTCATAGTGACTTTATATGACGTAATATGTTAAGATTTTAGGCTTCGTTAACATTGTTACTCCAAATATATATTTGTGAAATACAGTTTTTATTTAAAATGAAACAAATGTGTAAAATGTGTACTTTAGATATATGAATTTGATCGAAGATTAGAATCAACAAAAACTCTTAATTCTTAGGATATCTTGTAACTCCGAAACATATGTATAGGCACTTCTTTACTATATAGGCAAGTGCACAAGGTACAGAAAAACAGTTTTTTTCTCAGTCAGTTTTTTACAAAGTACAAAAATTGTGTGTTAAACACGGAAGACAAAAAAATATCATTCATTAGTAAAAATGTCATTCAAACTAAAAGCACTTTGAAATACACAAAGCTCCAAATTTTCTTCCCAATTACGCATAGGGACATAAATGCCTTAAGTTTATTATTCGTCGGCGCAATCAATGGCTGGAAAGCGACAGGACGAACTGAACTTCCAATAAGCTACCGCTAATTACGTAATTCAAGCACCGTGACCGAAATAAAAAGATGGAGCATTGCGGCGAGACGAAAGGGAGACTCCGGACTGCAAGGAGAGTCCTTTCCAGAACAAAAAAGATATGCAGCAGATACCTAGTAAGAAAATTACAACTAGATATTCCCTATTTTTAAGTGTTTTAAAAAAAATATATTTTTAAGTGTTTTAAAATAAATATAATTTTATATATACTGGACGTAATTTTGTATAATATTAGATTAATATTGTGTAATTTAACTAAATAAATTAATTTGCCACACTAGAAATTATTAAATATAATATAGGTAAAAAATACATAGAATAAGTACGTTTGACGACCTCGTTGGCGTTGGTTACAATGCCAACGTTTAACTGCCAATGAGAAGGTTCCGGGTTCGATTCCCGGCACGGTCAATATCTTTGTACTGAACTAAATTTGTTGGCTTTCGGTCTGGGTGTTAAATATATATAGTATGTATGCAACTATAGCACAAACCAGCAATGGTTTAATATGAGGATGAGTGTGTGAAATGTGTCCTAGTATTTATTTATTTATATATATTACATGTTTTTATTGCATGGTGATACAGCGTTTTCTAGTCCTTGCCTGGCTAGCAACTAACCTGTAGTTGAAGTTGTGTCAACTAACCTCCTTGAGGAACAGTTTTTCAGACTATGCATACTACACCTTAGGCCTGACTGTCTTTAATTCGCGTAGTTACGAGTACGTGCCCTGTTTATCAAATGCCTAGTTAGACTGTGTAAAAAATACAAAGATCAAAATATGAAAGAGAAATATAATGTCAGATATAAAATTACAAACCAAATTCAAGACTAAGTAAAGTAGAGAATCAATAAAAAGGAAAAATTTAATTAATGTTATTATTGCATTGATGTACTCGTATACGAGTATGTCCAATTTTAGTTATTCCATACCAACATGAAACAAAGTACAAGGATAAATAGTTAGATGACTAAATACATACCTAAAAATACTTAATTTCTATCTAACTACTGAGAACAAAGAATTAAATCGCACATTTACATATTTTGCAAAAATACTTCCTCAACATTAGTAGGAAGAACGAAATGTTTTGTTTACAAACGATCTCTATAGCTTTATGTCCCTTCACAATCACAAGTATTCTAACTAGGTATTGTTGACTCAGCCCGCGACATTCGGCACTTTAATCAGCATATACAATATCAGCCACTTATTATTTTTTATTATTATTTTTGACAAGTGCAACCCCATGCTTACGCATATGCCACGCTGTGGCAACCCTTGTGGTTAGTATTATAATAATATATTGTATTGATTGAATGTTGCAAGTGAATGGGTGGATTTTGTAAAGCCAAATGTGACTTATTTCTAAAAACAGATGTATAGAATTGTCGTTGACGCCCCGCTTTGCTTACTATTTAACCCCCAACGCTAAAATTACGTGATGTTTTAATTGTATGTGTGTGTATGTTTGTATCCTCTTTGCTCACAAACGGATAAACTGATTTGAATTTAGTTTTTATTGTTTGAAAGTTGTATAGTCGTGTTCTTCTAAAATTGTCTAAGATGGTCGCTGCCACAAAATGGCGGCTAATATTTCTTTCACAACTCCCTCAATATGGGTATCACATAAAAAAGCTTAACTAGTAAAATACATACATTATGATTAATTTCAAATCTAAGATGAATAGCACACAAAAAAATATACTAAGTAGTTTTTTTTTGTTTGTATGCTATTTTTAAAAGTTAGCTCAGAACCCATTAAAAGGTTTATTTAAATAAATAAAAATATAACACTTCTAAGTAGCCACTACTTTCATTACTTATTTTATATCATCTGTAAGCCACTGCAATTGTAATATTTTAAGTTATATATTTATATATCGACAAAATGTGTCCGTTCAATTAAAAACATCTCTCCAAAAACTGTTTCTATAAATTTTATTCCCAAACAAATATAATAGCTTAAAAAATACTGTAGGCAAAGTTCTTTAACAAATTATAAATTAGGGGGTAGAAGCGTACCCTTGATCAATGGTGATAATTAAAAAGAGAATGTTATCAGTTCGATCTCGCAAGCCATTGAAGCCACCCAAGTGACGATACGGTAAATTAATAAAATGTGAAATGAATATTTCGTTGCTTCCTTTAATAAGTATTTTGTTTGATGTTATCTTAAAAATAAAAGCATTTAAGATTTGTAGGAAAATTTAAAGCTAATAAAACAGAGCACAAAAATCAAGTGCATACCAATTTGATTACATTTAGGTTTTCTATTTATAAGTAAGTTGAAATTATTTTTAATTAATAGATGATACTATAATGTTTAAGAATTTTTCAATGACAAATTAATTAATAATTGACATACATAAAATAATTATTGTAAAAAGTTTACAAACTTGCACATCTGTATTTACCAATAAATTATCTGTATCTGTAAAAAATATGGTAATTATAAGTTCAACTTTAAAAAAAAAAGTAAGTATGTACTTACCATATTTCTCAAATATTCTAAAGCGCTAACGGAACAAAAAACAATATTCTAAAATTAGACTCATATTTTAGGCAGGAAATTTGAAATTCGTATCCAATAACCGAAACAAAATATTGTAGTTGCAAAAAGTGCAGTGACGACCTCATTCCGCCGCCTTCACAAGGAGACGACCATATGATACATTCCTCCTTTTAACTGTGTCGCGGTATTCCCTAGCAAATTTAAATTTGTAATTCCTTCCAATAATAGGGGAACATTTATAAAAAACTAGGCTGAGACTCCGCCCATCGACGGAAACAGCTGCAAGGTAATTATTACAAACATGCCTCCTTAAGCATTGGCCCCACAGACAAACTATGCTCTGTTACTGTTAATCTTCGATAGAAAACTGTTATTAGACGACCACCTGGATCGATAGGCAAATATAACGAAACATCACGAACCGATAATTAAAATCAAACACACGTATATTTATTAGACGGTGTCAATGAAACAATTTAGCTCCAAACGCAATATTACATTAGAGAAAATGACGAAGGCTATAAAATATTCAATGACGTTTTGGAGTATCGTTTGTGAGGCTCGAATATTATTTGTTTATACGAATAGAGCCATAATGAATATTTTGAGTGCGACACGGCGACTTCCTACGCGATGCAAGACGCGTAGAACTCGACGCTGCTCTATAGCGTTTCATTAGCCGGCCAGATATTTACGATTTTGGGTAGCTATGGGCGGTCACGATTACGATTATGAGGAAACGATACATTTAAAGTCGACCGTTAATGGATACAATCTTCATTTACCTTCCTACATCTACAACGTTACTTGATTATAATAATCGTAAAGCATAAAAACTGATACAACATCGTTAACTTTTATCTCACTGTCTAAATAAATCATAAAAATGTTTTAATCAGCCGCGTTCCCGTGGAGTCTCAGGCCGGAACGCATAACAATAAACTGATTTTTCCTCGCTAATGGACTTGCGAAATACGTATCAGAAGTGTCGCTCGTATTTTACACAGTGTAAATTTTCATAAGAGGTGCTCGGCAGTTTCGTAATAAACCTGTCCGGGATACAGATAATATCACAATCTCGAATCGAAAAGCTAAAAGGTCGTTTATAGGGACATAAACGTTTATAGAATCATAAAGCAGAACCGATCTATTGTTTTCCTCGGCCTACGCGCCCAAGGGACATGACTAATCGGACGATTCCGCTTTTTGTTTCTGTGAGGGGACATAATCAATTGTCACCTCGTGAATATTTCCCACTTAGGTTGGATGTCGCATAGATGTCTCTAATATATTTAGATCGGCTTCGGAACGGGTTTCGAATGGTTCGTAGACAATAAACGATCGGATATCGTATTGCGATAGGGAAATGAAGAAAAAAAGGTGATGAGTGTGTGTGTTGTCTCCGCTGGCGCGAACATATCGCCCCGTGTCCGGCCGCCCGGGTGACTTGATGACTACAATTTAAATCCCATACGTAAGACATTTGACTTAGCCAGATAAAGTTACATGAGCTCTTCAATTAGGAAGTTTTAGCTGGTTTTAGCTCTAAGAACATGTATGCATAAAGAATGATAATCATAAATTAAGAAACGTTGATCTTTGTCAAATAATTAATCGCCTTTATGGTAGCCTACTTGGGAAGCCTTTTTGTAAGTGTTAAGAATAGAAGAACGGTATTGAAGATTTAACGATGTCTACCCCGATCTCTCAGCTATTGATAAGCCTTCATCTTTGCATTGAAATAATCTAGACGTTTATTATCTCTGTGCTCGATAAATTTGTCTGCTGCTTTCCCAAGTCGTGACTACTCACGAACGCACACTTTGCCAGCAAATCGATTGCTCTACTTCCACTTCACTTAACCATAAAGATACATCCTAATACAATCGAAAGTCAATTAAAAGGCTGTTTATTCATCGTCATTTCAAGTCCAAGGATGATTTATAGTTTCGCAGCGGGCTCCGAAGCGGCGCGAGCGCACTGTCGCGGCCGGTTTCAAAATTAAAATCTTAAAGGCGCAACAGTGATCTTATCCACCTCGATCAATTTAGATAAAATAAATATTTATACACTCGCCCGTAGATGGGCGAACAAAGCGTCCGGTAAATTGATTATGTCAATGAAGAACGTTTTTGACGTTCGCCCCTATTCGATCACCTGTCTCGGCTGCGATGCTAGATATGATTCGAACACGTTCGAGGCTATGAAGAATAACGTTTATTCAGACGGCTTTTAAATCGTTTGATTTCGAAGCTGCTTTTGTTATTAGCGGTCAGGGTCGAATAGAAATTTATAATTGGTAGTGTGTGAATGTGCAAAGTAAATGCTCTTTTTTCAATGTATACAGAATCTAGAGAAACTAACATTAGAATAGTGTTTGAATGTGTATGAGAAGTAGAGTTTCTCAGCTGTTAAATAAGAATATTCAATTTAACCGAGTAGGTATTGACTCAGAGAATCTTTGAGCAGCTTGAGTGAAATCTATGAATCTTATGGCTTGGTCAGCAAAGCTTTACCTATATCTTTATAGAAGGCTTTCAAAGTTATGTAACAAACTAAGTACCTAATTTAGTAATTATGTGTATATTTTCAAGCTACGTCATATTACTCATTCTGGTCATAATAAGGGTATTTAAATTAAATACATTAGTAAAGTAGATAAAATATTATTTAATTCATATTTTGCATTTGGAAGCGTAATAAATACGAAAATTTTCATATCCTAGCTAAGGAATTAAAATCACAAAGTTATGTACTTATTATTAGGTATTCCTTACAAAAACTCTATTTACAAATTGACTAGGGTACATTTCAGTTCTTCAAAATCATGTTATCCTTACTTTACACTATTTACAATTTCTTAGAGCCAACTTTCATTGTAAACGCATACAAATGAGTCAGTAAGTACTTATCTATAAGTTTTATCACAATTCTTTAAGTAATAAGCTGGTTAAGAATTAATCAGGAACCTTAAAGTACTTGATAAATGCTTAGATATACAGGTAGGTGGTTTTAACAGAATAGTCCTGACAAGAATAGAACATATTGACAAACATATAAAACTAAGGAATGTTCAACGAAATAAATAGAAAAAGAAGGCAGATTAGAATCTATAAGTACAGAAAATATTAATTCTACATAGCTATATGTACAGAGTTCAACATAAATATCATACAGTGTATTTTATGCCATTCCGGTTCTATCAAATTGGTTGTTAAAGATACAAATTACATTTGACAATATCTTACAAGATAAAAAGGTTGAAGAGCACCAAAACAAATAGGTCTGTTTTATGATAAGAATATTTACATTTGCTTACAATAATATAACATGTTAAATTTACAATAACGCCTAATAAGAGTTTACACAAAGTAAGTCTTTCGTGAATGTGGTGCGTTCGAGATAGGTAGCTGGTGCGCGGGGCGGAGCGGTCTCTCCTCGCACTGGTGGTTGTCGATGGAGACGTAGCTGTGGTGGTGCGGCAGGCGGTCGTCCCCGCGGCCCTCGCTGCTGGCCACCGAGCACGTCTCGTCCTCCGTGCTGCGCGCTGACACCTCCGCGCTCGCGCTCGTCGAGTGCAAGGGGCTCGACATCATCAGTATGGGCGGCGCCATCCCGTACTTGTACCAGGGGTCGTGGGACGTCGGCGGCGCCGTATACCTCAAGTTCCCGTGCCGACTGAAACCCTCCCGGTTACCAATTTTCAAATTGTTGGCGTTATGAAGCGTCCGATTCGGCAACGTCACGTCCACGTTGGGTAGCCGAAAATTTAACTTTTCCCAACATTTCTTTTCGCCCCACACGATCACTGTACACGTTTTAAGCAACACTTTCAAGTCAGGATCGATGTTTATGGCACTCAAATCCGTCGTCACTAAAAATATTATCTTTTGACGTCTATGCCTAACGTTCACTGAATTTATAGCACTTTGTATGGCCGCCTTCGTTTCGGGCGAGTACCACTCTTGTTGTAAAAACGTTATCGATAGCACTATGATTAGTCTTTTAGAACTTTCCGACGCACTCACTAAACTATCACTCGTCCGCCTCTCGATCAACTGTAAGTCTCTATGTTGCAAGCACAATGTGTGTCCTGTATTTTCCAACTCGGAACTGACAGCGCGAGTCACGAAATCTTCATCACGCGGATTGTATACGAAAAACGCGTCGAAACGTTTATTTTTGTTGTCATTCATGTCTTTCGAAGTAGAACTGAACACTCTGATACCATATCTAGAGTGCATCCATAGCTTGAAATCTTCTCTATACATAAACATGAGCGCGCACATCAGTAATAGTACGACCGCTATTACGAGAACCGCAGCAATGTACGGAATGTAATTTTCGACGCTGTCATTAGTTTCTATGAATAATCGCTTCAATGTTTCGGTGCCGGTTTCCTCGGTAGTCGTCTCCGCTTTACACTCTCTCGCTACAGCCGATATAGTTTTATTCATCGGCTGGCCATTAGGGAAGTGGCACATCATGGTGTCAGTTTCTTTGGATTTTTTGATGAGCCATTGATTGAGCTGCGCGACGTCTTTACAGTCGCACATCCAGTTGTTCCCATCGACGGAGACGCGCAGCCGGGGATCGCTCTCGGTAATAACTCTCCACGGCATGTAATCAACATAACCGTTATTGTCCAGGTCCAAGAACTCCACGGAGGGCAGGTAATTAAACGTATCGTTTTCGATGACTTTGATTTTATTGTTGCTCAGGTAAAGCTCGTTCAGATTCGGCAGCCTCGTGAATTGTGTATTTCTCAATACCTCTAAGTTGTTATTTTCCAAATGAAGTACTCGCAGTGACTCGATACCGTTAAATGTTCTATTTTGTATTGTATTGATATTGCTGTTATTGAGAAACAAAACTTGTAGCTTCTTTTTACCGATGAAAACGTGATTACCTAATTCTTTTAGATCGTTTCCGTCCAAGTATATTTCGGTCGCGTCCATCGGTATTCGGTCCGGTACGTGATCGTAGCCGGCGTTCGAACAATCGACCACGTTAACGGTGGTCCAAGTCTGATCATGATAACATGAACATCTATCTGGACAAGTCATCTTGCAATCGCAGGCGTCATAGTCACAACAATGGCAGACCGTGAAACATTGTGAATCGTACTCGCACAGGAATTCTGAAGATCTCACCTCCAGCAGCCGCAATTCTGGTTTACGAGAATGGGTTAAAGTACATCTTACGCTTTCTAAATCCATTACTCGCGGTCTCTGTCTCAGTTCATTATATTGGTTAATTGATTGCAGCCACTCCATAGTACAATCGCACACAAAAGGGTTCTCGCTGATGTAAAACTCAGGCAAATCTTTGTCTTCCGGAACGGATGGTATCGCAAAGGCACCCAATTCTAAAGTTTTTATCTTATTAGAATAGAGCATAACTTTGTTTAGATTATATTTCTGCAGAAATGTGCCCGGACTAATTTTGTCAATGTTGTTGTTGTTCATAACAATAGTCTCAATGCGGCTGGGAAATGAATTTTTGTCGATACTACGAATCTTATTGAAACTTACGTCGAGCATCTTTATATTAGACGATTCTTTTATTCCATAAGTGTCTTCCAATTTTTCTATATTGTTCTCGTGCATATCTAACCATTCAAGGTTGGGTGGGATGTGGCTGTAATCAAACCAGAGCAGTTCATTGCTTGACACATTCAGCCATACGAGCGGCTGGCTATTGGTAAATATTCCTTTCAAGTCTACCAACTTGTTCCCGTCTAATCCAATCGCTTTCAACTGTTGGTTCGAAGCGAAAGCCCCGTCGTCTATTTGATCTATGTTGTTTGAAGCTAAATTCAATATTTGCAGAGAAGGCAAAGCTGCAAATGTGTCCTTTGATATCTTCTCAATCTTGTTACCTACGAGGCGTAGTCCATATAAATCATCCAAGCCTTCAAAATGCGTTGTGGTAACTTTTGTTATTCTATTCATGCCCATGTCTAGGGACGTCAAGAATCTTAACGTTTTTATTGCTTCGGGCACCTCAGATAACTGGTTTCCGCTGAGACCCAAATCGTGAAGTTTCGTTATATTTTCAAAAGAGCGTAAGTCAATCTTAGTTATTCTGTTTCCATCAAGGAATAACTGGTTGAGTACGTAGAGATTAGAAAAATGACCGATGTCCACTTCGATTATGTTATTGTGAGCTAACGAAAGCGAGTGAAGGTTCTTTAAATTTGAGAATGCTCCGTCAGCTATTCGAGCTATGTTGTTAAACTCCAAGCTTAGAAACTGTAGGTTATTTAAGTCTTGAAACAGCAGGGAGTCAATTTTAGTGATCCGGTTGTGCGACAAGTTCAATACAATAAGTCGAACTAGCCCTGAAAACGTGTCTCGATTCACCCACTCACTAGTCAACTGATTGACAGATAAGTCCAGTATTTGCAATTGATCCAATCCTTCCAATAAGCCTGGCGCGAGGACGCTCAATGAGTTGTTGTTTAAATAGATCTGTTTTATATCCCTCGACGACTGAAACATTTCAGGTGGTAGAGCTGTGAGAGCGTTAGTAGACAAATTGAGCACTTGCAAGTCGCTCAAGCCAACAAAAGCCCGGTCGGCTACTTGAGAAATCCTGTTATTTTGCAAAAACATCTTTTGAAGTGCGCGTAAACTGGAGAGTCCGTTATCTGGCAGGTTGCTGATCTCATTGTATGACATATCCAGTGTCTCTAGCACAGTGTTGCAGGACTTTCCAGGGGCGGTCGGTCCGTTGCCCCAGTCGGAGAATCCCAGATTAGAAATATCCTGAAGACGATTCCGTGTAACGTTTAATTCTTTCAAATTGTAGAGCAGACAGAATATCTCCGACGGTAACGTCCAAATGTTGTTATCGCCCAAATCCAACATTCTGAGGTCGGTGAGTCCTCGGAAAGTGTCTCTGTGAAACTCCATAGACATAGCGGACCAGTCCGTGTTGTGAGTCCTTATCGTCAAACTTCTCAGTCCGCTCAGAGGCGATAATACTTCGGAAGGCACATATCGAATCTTGCAAGACTCTATCCGGAGCTCCTTGAGGTTGTGGAAACGAGATAATAACTGAGTTCCCTCTTCTTTTCTTCGGCCGAGGTCCAGCGAGCTCTCGAAAAAGAGCACGTCCGTGCAGTGGAGGTTGAGCACGGTGATGCGCTGCGCCTGCGCCGCGGTGAGGCCGGCCAGCAGGTCGGTGGCGCCGGCGGCCGTGCGCAGCGAGCACGCGAGCTGCACGCTCGTGGGCTCGCCGCCGTCCGACACGCGCTGCAGCTCGCACTCCTGCGGCGCCTCGGCCACGCGGCTCGTCAGCGACGCCGCGCCGGCGCACGCGCACACCCACCACCAGGCGGCGCAAGCCACCACCAGCGATCCCGTCCAAATCATTTCGAACAAAACACTACACAACTGTCACTTGCATTAAATCATCGCCGTTTGCATCACTGTTATCGCGCACATCTCACCGCAAGTCCGAACGCGCTCGGAAAACTTTACGAATTTCCCGTCAAACTTGTTTCGAAGTACGTCGCATAACGACCCGAGTGTGGAAGGAGCCAGCGCGGCCGCTCACGGGGACGTGTGGAAAGCGACTGAATGCGGCGCGAGTTGAGCGACCGGTGACGGCGCACTCCCCGCGCGACGCTCCTCCCCCGACAGGGTCGGACAATATCGGCCTCTCTTTTGCTTCCAAAGTTCACAACGGCAACAAGTTGCTCGCCGCAAGATTGGCATGAACAGGAGCGAGCTTCGCGAGCTTTTATAAACATGGCGGTGCTTACTTTGTTTGTTTTGCCTAATCATAAAATTTCAATAGCTTCTCTACGGAAAACCGTGTGAACAGTTAGTTTTTTTAGTCTCGGTCGTTTAATTTATTGCCTGTATAGTAACCGAAGAACATTACGAACATAATATGATGATTGTACGATTAGTACTAATTTTCTCACAGACATCCTCTTTGTAATGTAGAATTTTATCAGAGTTTAGCCCAAATTGCATTCACTTAACACTTTACCCGTCAGATAAGAATAAGTATTTAATTTAATCTATTTCCCTTTGTTCTGTCCCAGAAAGTACCTGTGCTGACGCATTTGCGATAACCCGGCTTATCTTAGCGACATGTTAACTCACAGGCTCGATGACTTCATTCCAAAATAAAGAGTTTCCATCCGTTCACTATCTCTAAATTGATATTTACCTTTTCGAGTATTTGGCGAAGTGTGTACTTTTACCTACTCAGCGTTGCAAACGAAAATTTGTCATAGTTAATCAAGGAAGAAATTCTCTACCTGCCTACATACACATGTGTTGATTGCTATCGAAAAGTAAACATAGTCATTTTTACAAAAAATATGTACACAATAATATTAGTAGAAGAGCCCGTGAAGATCGTCTTTCACCGATCTGATAACCAGATGAGACGTATTTTTTATTAAATATTTTTTATAAACAAATGTGCCTAAAATTGCTTGCCCATCGAAAAGTGTTCATGGCTATTTTTAATTAAATAAACTTTTATTGATTTTTTTTTCATCACCTTCATACTTTTGATAACCAAATGAAATTTATTTCACTGATAGTTTTTAATACACAGAATATGCCTCGGTATGCTTGCCTACTCATTTCAGTGTATAACTACCTGGCAAGCAGGTGTAAACAGGTAAGTCAAAATAGGTGACTCATTCGATTTTGATGCGCTTCATAGGAGTAACAACGATTCTGAACAGTTAGAATGCTATTTATATTTTTGATAATTGTAGCTAAATTATCATTTGACTATATACGAGCATGCGCAAAAAAAAAAAGTCATGAGCACTTTTCGATAGGCAAGCAATTTTAGGCATATTTGTTTATAAAAAATACTTCATAAAAAATACGTCTCATCTGGTTATCAGATCGGTGAAGGATGATCTTCATGGGCTCTTAGACCATATGTATAGTCCGGTCAATTTAAACATTCGAAACTACAAAAATCCTCATCAAGCTGAAAATCAGTAAGGTGGTTAAAAAATAAAATTGAAAGTTCATCTTTACCCTGTATGGAAAAAAATATTCAAGTCAAAGGCCAAACAAATGAGTTTTTCGCGATTTCCAACGAAACGGTAAGTTTTATCATAAAAATATTTCCGATGAAAATTGTAGATCATTAATAATATATACGTATATCTACGTTATATCTCAAAAACGGTAGCTCGTAGGAAAAAATGTATTGGTACATTTTGTATTATTTCTTTCTACTTACTTTCTAGTAATAATATCAATTTGAAAAGCTCTAGTTATGATTATGATCTATAAGATCTGTAAGTCTAAACAAGCGTGATATGTTTTACGAATTTTGAAAATCACGAATATAAAATGAATACAAAAATCACCGATGCGCGGCTAAATGTATGGAGAAGCGATTTTTCCCGAATTTCCAAAAGTCGTAAAACAAAAGTTGTTTGCTTAGACAAACTTAAGCTGTCCTTCAATTGCTATGCATAATCCTATATATTTTTTAATAATTACTTATCACACTGCTTTCTTTTTCTCTTTTTTATCTATATTATATTGTTTATTTATTGTACAATCAACTAGGTACATACATAACGATCACTACAAATAAGGCTTACGAATTTAAACTATTACAATAGTTCTTCGTCTTCCGTTTCTAATAACTACACGCGGGAATCTTAATACTAAATACTTATTGGTTAGAAATTAAAACTGAATATTTAATCTATGAATATCGAATTTAATTAGACACCTGTGACGCTTTAACGACTATAAAACGAACAATATTGAATTTCATAGCGATATTAATTGCTAAGGCATAGAAATGTGATTCTGATTTGGTAGCGGTTCAAACCATAGATTGTTAAATGTTTACTAAATTAACATATAACTATGAATAATTAATTTTGAGTTTAACAACATGTGGCTTAACGTTTATGTAGTAATTATAGAGCACATACTGCTAAGCGAGATCTGTCTAACTGGCCAAAGTTTCTTTCAACAATGGTTGGAATGTCAGCACACGCGTAGAGGCCGCTATTTCAATTAGAGTACAAGCTTACTATTTATTTCTTTTTTAATTTACGAGTCCATTATTTTTCATTATCGTTTTTGTTATTGGGTCGTATTAGATCGTGTAAGTACTTACTAAAAATTACCGGAAACCTACCTACGTGTATGCTTACGTACTCATTTATGTAGATAAATATTTGTCGTTCATATTGTACAAAGAAGCCTTTGAATGAATAAAAGCTTTATTGGCATGTTCAATTAACGTCGGTGCAGTACAAAAATCATTCGCAAAGTTAACTGATCAAAACGAGAGCACTCTACAGTTTTAACAAGTCGGTTTGATGTCAAAGGAATTCCTCATTTTGTACACCGGAAAGGTTTGAACAGTCTTTCACAGCAGTCTTTGGAGGAAAACATATGAGTACCTACTCAAATTAATAGATGTAGTTCTTACTAAAAATATGCGTTTTATGAGAGATAGATACTCGTATTAATAAATTATTTAACTAGTGCACAAATCACATAACGAGATTCACTTGCTAATATTTGATGTAAGAGAATTTCTGTGTACGATAAGTTATAAAGAGAGATCTACTCTCCAAAATGATTTAAGGTTTAAGGTCATATAACTCCCTTATAATGTTTTGCTGTAAACTTTCACACACTATTTCTCGATGTAGAACATCTAAAAACAGGAATAATTTTATAATGCATGTCGCAGTCATCAAATGCAGCGCTAACTCGCGCCGCTCAGGAAGTTGTAAATCAGCCCCGACTACCCAACTCGTCAGCCGATCCGTGCTCCGACCAGCTACATTAGACCTCTTACTCCCCTAACTATGAACACCTGAAAGACTTGGAAAGGAATACAACATTGAAAAACCACGGCTCATCCTAACCTGGCTACGCTTAGACGAAACGCTGAAAAATGTTATATCTACTTTTTATTACACGCGCATCCTGCGCTACTCTGTTGTTTGAATGAGCGAAGTGGAAATAAAATTTCCCGGATCTTTAGTGGCCTGTTGCGGGCGACATCCCAAATTAATCGTCACCACAATGAATACATGTGTGTCGTTCAAAGGGCTTTGATTACGAAATAAATCTGACTGTTTACAGAGCTATAACTCATTTCGTTTGATTGAAAAAGTGTGGAGAGCTTCGCAGCTACTAAAATTATGTGTGGGGCTTAGAGCATTAATTTGAGTTAATGACGTCGAATGATGCCAACATGTGATTCTGATCACCATAACTAACCGCGTTACAAGTTGAATCGATCCCGACCAACTGTTCAACGCGTAGCCTATCTATTATCTGTCAATAAATAGGGTGCATTGTGTGAATTCGCAAAAAACGCATAAATCGAATCGATCTTCGTTGCTGTCTGCTATTGACTGCATGTATAGTGTATGTGCCTAATGGCTGGATTCCCCGCGGACCCGTGCGTATGTGACGGTAGTAAACGTCAAAATATTTTGTATCAGTTGTGCTAATGGTGGTTTCTGAATGCGGTTTTAAGGCCGTATTGTTGAGATCGTCTGGGGACATTGTGGCCAAATGTGACGTATTTTGCAGTGGATATATATTTCCAAAAAAATAATAGCCGTTCTAACTAGGTTTATTGTATAATTTATAATACTGCGCATGCAAAATTAAAATATATAACTAATTTAACTTTTAGAATTGTTGTTATGTATTGATAAAACAGTTGCAATAATTAACCTCACACTTTTCATTATCATGAAAACATATTGCCAACTTACACATGCGCCGAAAGCGGCGAGGAAGATAAAAACACAAAACTCAGATTAAATTATTTGAAATGCAATTTCAAAGTCGATTGCCCTCCGTAATCTCGGCATCAAAAGAACTCGAACTTCATTCGCCGACGTCATTCACACAATCAGCACACCGCATTTTTAAATTAGCAAGGAATCCACCCCTGATTAGATTAATGTTTTTTAACGAGAAACCCATCGGGACGAGAGAAAAAATTGATGCGATCTCTGGATACTTGACGAAATCCGAGGAACGAATGTAATGCCATTATGATTAGCATTATTAAGCGGAGGGTCCGCGGATTCCGGTTTACAGGATAAAAGCGAATTTCGCTGTGACAAAGAAGCGTGTTTTGCTTTTTTTACTTTTTAATTTATCCCTAAACATCTGGCAGTTCTCGTCGTGCATCGGGCTGCAATGGCTTTAATCGCGTTTGTTCCGCACCAAGGTATTGATAGCTGAATGGTTTGTTTAATGTTTTGATGACACACTGAGGTTGTGAGCAGATTGCCATTTATGGTTCCGTACACCTACAATTTCTGTAGCCTTTTGTTTTTGATAGGAGCAATTAATGTTGCTTTATATAGTAAGTTAGATATTTAGATACATTTATTCTTAGGTCGCTTCCTTTTTTTTACACTATGCATTTATGCATATAACCAGCTGGCAGGGCGCGTAACCACATGAGTTAGCAACACTATGACCTATGGTGTGGCATGCCTAATCTGGAATTCCTGTGGTTATTAAGAAGGCTGCCTAAACACACAGTTTCGTGCGAAAATTAAAAAACTTCTACCAGATTACAAACCCAACAACATACATATTACGAGTATATTGGTATTCATACTTAAACAATTGAACAATTAAATTGGTATATGGCTATTTTTGAATCTGCTATCGTAATCAAAAGTAGGATAGTGAACAAAGCCGTAAACAGAAATTAGTCAGAAGGTACCCTAATATTTGACTATTAGGTACACACACTAAACTGTACCTATGACAGTTAAGTATGAAAAATTACTAAATATCAAAATAAACAATAACAAACGCGATCTGTAAACACGATTGTAAAGTTTTTTAGCCTATTTTATAGAGCGGGTTAATCCGGCTACGTTTGTCACGCTCGGTTTTAGGGAATTTAGGGAGGCTGCACTAAATATCAATTTTTATGTGAAACTATGACATTAATCACAAAAGAACCAGTGATTTATGCCCACAACACTTCGTGAACCATTTTAAATTATATTAGGAGCTTGAGTATAAGGGACTTTAACAAAGCAGCGTTATTCTAACTTTACGAGCACTATTAACCGCTAGATGTTATGTATGTAGGTATTCATTGGAAACTATGACTCTTTACGGTCGCCACAATTACTTCTTACGAGTGTAAAGTATTTGGAATGACTAAATCTTGGACAATGAGGACCTTGTTTATTCCAACTGAAAGGTATTAAAATACCTTAGTAGATGCAATATTTTATTTGTATAATAGTATAATATCAGTGTAATATAATAGTACCTAATTAAGTATTACATACATTTCTATTAAAGGCAAAACAATATTTATGCACTGAAAGGCCATTTCTTTTGAATTTTGATTTCACTTTGCTGTTAAAAAACGTTGAACATTTATAACTACGCTAAATTTTCTTTGCAATCCAAAGAGCTAATGCGGCAAGCCTGATGGGCACGTTTGGGCGGGTGGCTTAATTTTGTCTTTAAAATTTTTGTTTAGCAATTTTTTTTTAGTTTTAAAAATTTTCGTTTTAACTATGCTTTGTAAATATTATTCTAAAACTACGCTGACAAGATATAATTTTAGTAACTTATCTAGAAAAAAATTGTTATTGTTATCATAAAAATGTATTCATAACTTTAATCATTGTTTTGAAACTCGGCTAGCTAGTAGAACTAGCACAGAGATACACTTCCATTACTTAAAATATAGTTTCTCAGTTCCAAAGTCATCGTAGAATAATTAAAGCCCGGAATGACTTTTCTCGGTCGCATCCCGACGTGTGTCAGTGACCGAATCTGAATGGCCCCTAATTTTTTCAGGCTTCGATTTGTGGGTTCTGCTTTGTGATACAAAATTAATGATTTTTGGTCTGTGCTCCGCTGTACAATGGCCGCAGTGACAATGGTTCCCCGCTGTCCGTGATATTGAGGAAGGCTCGCGGGCAGGCTACCTACGCTACTCCGGCTACCCTACAGCCTTTTGTCCTCAGGAATTTTGGACACGTCACGAACGGAAAGGGAGCTCGTGAGAATGAGCTCGATATTTTTATAAAAATGAATCCCTAATAATGGCGCGGCGGTGACCGAATGAAGCGCGTTTCCAATTTGTAAGTATTGTTGGTTCTAAAATTGAAATCATAACAGTCAAGTACAAGCTATATTTATTTATTACTAGCTGCGCTCCGTGGTGCTACCTGCGTTAATCTGGGACAAAAAGTAACCTATGCGTTAATCTAGGGTCTGACCTATATAAATAATAATAAATTTCACCCAAATCAATTTCAGCCGTATGAACGTGAAGAAGAAACAAACAAACACACTTACACGCACTAACTTTCGCATTTATATTATTATTAAGATAGTAGAATTGCTAGTAAAAAAATCGTTCTTACCTAAACAAGGCATTGATAAGATTATTATTGGAAAGATACTAACCTAACCTAACAGGGCTTAGGCAGATTCTGCTAGTACCAATGTAATAAAAATTTGAAATAATAAAATTTAAAAAAGAATGGAATCGCCTATACGACATGACGCATTTTCTAGATTCAATAAAGAAAACCCTTGTAAGTTCGTTTCCTCGCTCGCAATCATTTAATTACGCAAGCGAAAGCACATGCTGTTTTAAATAATTTCTCGACGCAAATTATACCGTAAATACACTTTTCGATATACGGATACACACCTACCACATCTGGATCTTTTAACACCTAAACTGACCACAACACTCCCAAACATTAGGGGTGGTCTATGGTGGTTTACTATTTAACCTAAATAAAAGTGCATTATTGTGACCAGTTTCATTGTTAACGCCCTTGCATTGTCAGCTTATTTATGGCGATTCAATATCAGCGTCATTAATAGTCACTGTTAGGGGTGTATTCCGGTAATATGGCAAAGGCTTTGTGATAGTCCTATAGGGACCTGAATACTAAGTCTGTAGTTCTCAGCTAAAACTATTAATAGCATGCGTTGCAAAATCTGACTAAAATTTTCACATATTCTAGGAGCGTCAAGAAAACTGTCAATATTTGAAAAGTACTTAGCACACGCAAAAATAATAATAACAAGCGTGAAACAATAGAAAAAAATAGTAATTCTTTTAACAGAAAAAAGAATAGTAATTCTTTAAACAGAAAAAAATTGTTAATATTTAATCAGAAAAAGAGTAATTTATAATAACATCAACAGAAATAAGAAAAGTACTCGTAATTATTTTAACAGAAATAGAATAGTTATTAAACAGAAAAACGAAAATTCATTCTTTTAACAGAAAAAAACGAATAATATTCTTTTAAACAGAATAAATTAACAGAAAAAAAATAGTAATTAATTTTTCAATCTGCGAGCAATTTGATAAAATTGATGCAGATTTTATAAATCGTCTGCCTGCCTCCCCAACATTGATGACACGCAGTAACGACCAATAAATCGAGGGATTACCTTGTGTCTGACCGCGATTAGCCAGCAATAAGATTTGGGGGTAAGCCAGAAATTAAATCGGTTAAACCAAGTTAATGGTGGACATATACAATGCCATAGAAGTAATGATGAATTGCAGCAATGAACGTTAACTGTTACGACCGTCGTAAACGCTGAATAGAGAATAGTGGTGCCCTATTTATTTTGGGAGTTTAATAAACATAAAATTAAGTTTACTACTCATAGGAATTAATATATTAATCTTATCTATCTTCTAACGTGAGTACCTTTTTTTTACACATTTCACACACGGCTGGTTAGCCCCATACTGAACCATTTTTAGTTCGTATTATGGTTGCTAACACAACTGATATACTACATACTATTTAACACCCAAACCCACATCCAACAAATTTAGTTAAGCACAAAGATGTTGACCGGGCCGGGAATCGAACCCGGTGCCTTCTGATTAGCAGTCCGGCATGGTAACCTTTACGCTAACGAGGTCGTCGAATATTTAATAAGAAAAGCCATATCTATGTCATATTTAATAACTTGGTGGTTCTTACATAAATTAGATATTATTTACGAATACAAAATGAATAATTACTTACATTTCTTTTAAAAATTATAAACGTCACACAATTTTTCATTAAATTTATATCTAATTAATTTATACTGACTTAGATTTAATCTACTGTTTGTAAGGTATTTCTTATTATTTTTTTTATTGTGAATAAAATAACATTGTTTTGATGAATTCAGATAATTATATAAATTTGCATTTATACTAAACAAATAACCTGCACCGAATCCGTTCCTGTGCCAAAGTGCCTATCAGACTAGCCGCGTTCTCGCGCTGAATAGTTATCGCCATCCTCTACACCAGGAAGGATCCTGAGCGAGGCACATAAATATTTCAATGATTTTGATACTCTTGTTTAGTTTTATAAGATTGGTAAAACAATTAGATTTTCCACAGTATAGTATCAAGCTTTTAGTTTCCGTTACTCGCTACCTCCGTCGAGCTTTTTGCTTTGAAAATTATTGCAGGCGTTAAAATAACTAACGATTTAAAAATGCTTAAAATTACTTACAGATTTAATGTGTCCAAAGACTTGCTTTCTAAACGAATGAATTTTCATGAGAAACAAAAACAAATATAACAATGTTTTTGTTTACACAGTAAGCTAAGAAAAGTTTATTGCCACAAAGTAATATACATGATAAGCTTTACGTCTGAGCTTCGTTACTTAGCACACACCAAGAAGATTAGGCTAAAATGCTAAGGCATCTCCAGATAAGACCTTTCAAGGTTCTATCTACAAGAAAAAAAGAAGAATAAGAAGAAAGAGTGCCAGTGCTTAAATATTGAATTATAGTGTATTTGAATATTTTATGTCTAATTCTTAATGAGAATAATTTACTATAGCGAATAAAGGCACGGAGAAATCACTATTCACAGTTTTAGCCTGCTGCGAGTGCAGGCTCACTACAGACCAGGGCTGGCTTGAGACGCACGTGTACTACGCCTGCCGTAGACAGAGAAGGCTTTGTCTATGACGCCTGCCAACAAAGAATAGGATTGTCAAACCGCCATCTTGCTCAATAATACGCGCAAACGTCATTACCAAAAGGTATGGTGTGCAAAAAAAAAATCTAAACATATTATATTCAGATCATAAGTGTAATGTACGCTATTTTTCTATTTTTTTATACATATTTTTTTTAAATAGTGATTTCTCCGTGCCTTTATTCGCTATAGAATATGTTAGAAAACCTAAATAAATCAGTTAAAATATTTTTGCATTTCATCAGAACTTTTTTGATTAATCATAATCATTATGGATCTGTTCGATGCAAAGTGAGTGGACTGTATGGAAGTTCTGACACTTTTCACAAGGAAAATGCAAAACTTAGATAGGACCACGTACCTTTCATCCACGACGCCACTGTCTGGGACAACTCCTCGCGTCTGGCGGCAGCTTGGTGGGTAACGATCGTCAACGTAGCCTAAGCTCCTTGCTGAAATGCAGAAAAGTATTCACTGTACACACACACACACAGGAAATATCATTGGTGAAGCGACGCGTGACACTATTTAGAAAATATTAGCTCGTAACTCTGTACTACGGCGCGGCGATCATAAGCGCGGGTTGACTCCCATACGATTCCAGAGTGACTGCCTCGGGCCGCGACGCGCGTACTGCAGGTTTTGTAGTACTACCCTCATTTCACATTTATTCCTTTATGAGAATTGAACAGAATCAATATCCTTTCTTATGATGTTTTAATCGCTTTATTAATATAAAAAAAAACAGGAGGCTAACCTTGTTTGTGAATAAATAATTAACTCACGAAACTTATCTTTGAAGCATATTTTGTGTAAGACGTTACTAAAATAGGTAGCAATAGAATAATCATAGAATTATAATTATGAGAATAATTATATCCTTAAATTTTATTCCGAATACCGTTAGAATAACGGAATGCTCGTGAGAGAAACGCCTCCAGATAGATTGTCACTGCAAAAATTATTGTTCTCATTAAATAAACTAGACTTCTCCGTGACTTTAAGTACTAAACTCGTCAATATAGTAATTTCCGTGAGTAAGGACAGATTCGTTTTATTTTATGTGCCGTTAAATTTAACAACAATCGCCTTTTAGTGACGAGAAAGTGGACAACTTTATGTTTATAGTGATGTCGTTAACTCGTTTAGATTATTACTCGTGATTATTACCTTAAAGGCCTTCAAGAATGTATAGAAACTGCTGCCCCCAAGTCTGGCGTTTAAAGACACTGGCAATTGCTGCCATAACCAATGAAAATAACCAGCACAACCAGTGGCAATAGATACAATAATAGGCCAAGTGCAAGTTGGACTCGCGCCTGAAGAGCCCCCCTTAGAATTTTTTTTTATTATTTTTTTTTATTTTTAATATTTTAACTCTCATAACTCTAATAATACTGTGAATGTAAAGAGGGTCTACCAAATATCGTTATAAAGATCGAGTAAAAAACTACTTAAAAATTACTTTTGATGTACGTGAGCCCCCCTCAAAGATTTATTTTATTTAAATTTTATTATTAATTTTGATATTTAAAATATATTTAGGTATATATTTTGTGACAAATTTAAATTTACCGTTTAGGCTACTGTTATTGGTATATAGGAAAAAAATACGAAAAATACACGTTTATTGTATAGGGGTATACCTTAATATTTTCATATTTTTTTATTTTTAGTATTTGTTATTTTAGTGGCACGGGAAATACATATCTTGTCAAAGTTTCAGCTTTCTAGCTATTACGGTTTCGGAGATACAGCCTGGAGACAGACAGACAGCAGAGTCTTAGTAATAGGGTCCCGTTTTAACCTTTTAGGTGCGGAACCTTAAAAATGACTGTACTGAGCGGTGCGATAGTAGTCTAAAATCTTATCAATTCTTTTTTCTGTCTGTATGTCAGTCTGTCTGACAAAATTAATAACAATTAACACTTGACTACTATCGCGCCGTATCGTCGCGCTGCTCAGCATAGTAATTGTTGTATATTTTACCATTGATAGCAGTAGATATTATCATTTACGTCAATTGCCAGTGTGTTTAACATGAGACTTGGGGTTATGTCAAGACTGCGAGTATTGAGTTATAATAAGTCAGTGATATCAGTACGTTTTGTACACGTCTGTCGTCGGGCTTTTATTGTTTTGCTCTCAAGGGTCGCTGTGTTTAATGGATATGGCTTTTTTATTGTCTAAGAACTCAGAGCCCAATAAGCATGCTTTTACAAGTATCTACTGAATTGCTAACCTAAATTTGAATAAAAGCATTCACCTACTTGGTCACTTTGTCTGTGGTTCCAATCGTAGGTTCCAATTCCAAACTGTCGTTCCAGTTAAAAGAACGACCAGTATCTGGCCGCTTGCAAGTTGTTGGGTTAAAGTTTGGTGGCTCGCTGGGTAGCAACTACCCTCACGTTAATAAATCTGTCACTAAGCACCTAACACTGTGTTCCGCCAGCCTCTTTGAGAGCTAGTTATTCCCAGACTAGACAAGCTCTACCTATTATATATAGGCCAGGGTGTCGTTAAGTCGTGTAGTTTCGCGCTTTGCTCGTCAAATGCTTAACTGTAAGGAGTAAAAATAAGAAGAGTAATTTTTTACTCTTCTTACTTAAAATAATGGTTTTAAGACATAGATGAATTCATGGATTTAAAAAGATTATTCATCATCATCATCCACAGCCTGTTCTATCCCACTGCTGGGTATAGGCCATTTTCTTGTCATGCCATCTGTCTCGGTCCTGTGCCAATCTAGTCCAGGTTCGACCCGCGATAGCTGTAATGTCGTCGACCCATCTTGCCGCTGGACGGCCTACGTTCCGCTTCCCTAGCCTCGGCTACTATTCGGTTACTACTTTGCTCCACCTATCATCGCTCGCAAAAAAGATTTTTAATTAATATCTAATTTTATTTTTATTGTGTTGTAATAAATTGTATCGATGTAATTTTGACTTAATATGACATGTAACAGGGAGTTATCAATAAATAACTGTATTGTATTGCATTTTAGGTATGTTAAAATAATGTTTCTGTTAATTAATTACTCGTATAGTATGTATATTTCTTGCGGACGCAAGTGGGTTTACCCAACCGTGTGGTCCTTTTTCCCAATTCATTACAAAAAGTCAACCCAGTTTTAATACCAGCCAGGTGTGTTTATAATTCGACTTTTGCGGCCTACAATGAGCGCTAAGACCACACAAAGGCCAATATTTACCGATATTGGCAAGAATATCGCGCCATTGTCGATGTCACAACAAGATCGGTTACAATAAATCTTATTAAACGCTTGCCTGCCGCAGCGCCATTCAAGGTTTTGAATGTTTGATCCTTGAAAGAATGGCTGTTTGCCGATCGCGGACTCCCTTTGTGGTTCACCATCTGCTCTATGCTCCGGCCCGTCTACCTGAACCTACTCGGGATATGTAAGGCAAAAATAATGTCTTGAATGATTTGATTAACAAGACAAACCATTTATTGATAACACTGGTCTACAGTGGTTTTGTTGCCTTTGATATGATGATGATTTTGGGTCTATTTATACACGCAATTCGTGAAAGTATCAATGATTTTGTAAGATCTGCTCGTTTTTTTTTTCAACAAATGACTGGAAATTAAAATTTTGACGATAAATCGTTTAAAATTCAATTTGTAAAAACGAGCAAATTTAGTACTTTTACGAATATATTCGTAATCTGGGTACTTAAAAACGTAACAATTTGCGATGATAAACAGTTGTTTTTTTGTAGAGCTGTGTAATTGTACAATTATACGTCAAAAATTAAAAATGTCAATATGAATATAAATTAAAAAAAATGACAATATGATATACAAATAAATTGTAATACATGTCATATGGAATAATGTCAATATTAATACCTAATAAAAAAAATATATTTAACAATTACATGTCATGACATGATTCACATAACATTTTTTCTGATGTTAAAAAATTCGTCCATGGAATAAAAAGTTTCCTGAACGAGCCAGTTCTTGAGCTTCTTGAAAATGCTATCATTACATGCATTTGTAATATCTTTAGGCAAACAGTTATATATAAAGTTATATTTAAATGTTTGTAGCGCCTGTAGCTCGGCTAGCTAAAGTGATCTGACGCTATCATCGAAGCTGAGCAACGGTCGATGCGGGCGGTGTTTTTATGGGTGATACAATAAGGCTGTCGTTTTTCAAGTGGCATTTTCACCTGGGTGCTACCGTAGGTCGGATGACACGTTAAATTGTAGGTCCCGGTTGTTAGTCTTAGTACGAGTAGTCGTTAAGCCAAGTCAGAGGCCTTCGGGCGGCTTGAAGACTCTCGACCAGAGCTTGGCCACTTAGCTCATATGAAGAAGAATGTTTGCTCTAAACCCTAATCAGTGTAATTACGAACATTTTTTTTTTAAAATCAAGTCATTATCTAGAATCACGAACTACTTAAATAATGAGTGTATTACTTACTTACTATGATGTCTCGCTAACCCCAAAATGGATCCTGGCCTCCGACACTAAGAGACGCCACTTTTCTCTATCCTGTGCTGTCTCCTGCCAGTCTCTGGCATGCAGTGCGCTCAGGTCTTGCTGCACTAGGTCTTCCCAGCGATACTTGGGACGACCAACCGGACGTCGGCCAATTGGTCGTCCTAAGTAATGAGTGTATTAATGAATGTATATGTATTTTCCAATAAGTCGCTGAGATATCACAATTCCATTATATAGTCCGGCCAATCTAAATCTAAAAAAAATACATACGGTCAACACATTTTTTACCCCTGATCACTGACAATTATTATTATTAACCGATTTTGAAATAAAGTTTAATTTGAAAGAGTACCTACATACTTTCAGATATAGAATGCTTATTTGTAGGGTTCCCTACCTAAAAGTAAAAACGGGACCCTTTTACTAAGCCTCCGCTGTCTGTCTGCCCGTCACCAGGCTATGTCTCATAAACTGAGCAGCTGAAACATAGATTTTGTATTTTCGTTACCGCTATAACAAAAAATACCAAAAAATAAAATATTAACGGTGATCTCCATACAATAAACATGTTTTTTTTCTCCCATATAACAAATGTAATTTTTAAGCAATTTTTCCTAGATCTTTATAACTGCATTTGGTAGACTTTCTAAATATTCACAAAATATTTAATGTTGTATATTAACTTTAGTAATAAAATACTAAATAACATTATTTTTTAATGGAGGGTCCAATACAAAAAACGTTTGTATTATATAAACGGTTTATTGTAATTTTTTTAAGATTTTTTTTTCACGTTTCACACACGGCTTGCTAACCCCATACTGAACCCTTATAATATTACGAAACCCTTCAAGCGCGAGCCCAGCTCGCACTTGCCCAGTCTTTTATTAAAATCTGTTTCCTATTTTGAATTGGCTTACTTAAATATTCCTCTAGTTCCGACATGCCCATATTCTCTATTACTATGGTGCCATAGCATCTGCCACCGAGACGAACCAAGGACGTGCTAATTATCTTTTCTAAAAAGATTGGGTTTATGGATAGATTTTCGGCCACCCGCCGGCAAGGCGACTGACGAAGACTTGGACCAGACATGTTAGAAGAGTGGCTTGTACCCTAGAGAACTGACACCTAGGTGATGATGATAAAAGGCCGTAGACGGAGAAACCAAAAAGCTTAATTATTCTACTCTCGATGTTCCCGCCATTCTATTGACAACTTCAAAGTCAAATTGAATGTCAAACGCTTAATAATGTTGTGTTCCAAACTTCTATCAATAACTTTAAGCATCAACGCACGTTCCTTCTTTGTTTACTCATACATTTTTTTATCGCTCTCTCTTTCTAAAGCTTGTGGATACAATAAACTGTCATAATTTGAAAATCTAGTCTGGCAACACTTCAAAAAGCCCAAACAAGCAAACAACTTGACTTTGCATCATAGAATAGAGTAATTCTTTGGATGCATCTTTCATATTTCTTTTGTGAATTTTGTTCAGTTTAAGTTTTATCCAGTGTTTGCGTTCTTTGTTGTGTAAACTTGTGTAATGGCTACTACCGCATTCATTTGATGATGTCGTTTAAACTCAGAAAACCATTGAAAATCACAGAGATCTGTTTGCAGTTCCTGTGAGGTAAGTTGAACTGCATTCGTTGATGCACTGCACGCGTTTCGCTTTGTTACAAGAGTTGCATTTTGCACTTGTAATGTAACTGAATTGTGATTTCCAGTTTGTATAACTGACAATTTAAATAGTTTTATACATTTAATTTTTCTTAAAACTTGTAGGGGTTGTTAATTTGTCTGATATTATTTTACTTGATATGCACCGAGTTTCAATAATTAAATTGAGGTGTTAAATATAACGAAGCATTAATAATGAAAAGTTATTGATTTAGATCACCTGAGAAGTGGCAGACAAAAGTTTCAAAAGGTGTTAAACAACAATGGTACATAAACATTTGAAAAAGTTAGAATTAATCACTATTTACTTTAAGAAGTAAAATAGGGCACCATCAAAAATTGTTATAGTGCTTAACAACTAGCTTTGTAAAACAGAATTAACACTTTTATCCAGATATTATCAATAACTACAAAGAATAGAAAATAGTATATATAACCCTAACAGAAAACTTACTAAGATAGGGGGCTTGATGTTGTTATCATATATTAAATTGTTTAATTTAACAAAGTCAGTTAACATAGGTACCAAGTCAGTTAACATACTATCTCAGCTAACCTTATCTGATGCAGTTATCAAGGTTTAGCAATGGTTGATGCAGACTGCCTTTTAAAAAGTATCAGATTCTGAGAACTACACATCATGGGAGTCAGATGACATATTAAATTGTAGGTACAGGCTGTTGGCCTTAGTACAAGCAGACTTCTTCAGACAGAGGCCTTAAAGTTTGTAAGCCCTCGACACCAGAGCTTAGTCACTTAGCTCATACAATGCAGAAGAAAAAGTAGTGATAATTATGATAAGGGATCAGAAGGCAGTTTTATTGGCAATTAGTTCAAAACTCTTTGACCCTGCGTCATCTAAATAAAATTTTAGATGGTACAGTTTTATTAAAATCTTTTATTTTCTTGTGTAGTTGACTGTCCATTTCGTTTTGATATAGGGTCATGTTGCTAGTAGAATGTTATGGTAGTAATATGTCATTTTTCTTTTAGTATGATCTGCTAATATGATGTTCTGCTTAAATGTCCTTTCGATACTAACCCCTTCATAATGCTGATGTGCGTTTCCCACATTGCCATCTTAATATTTTAGAGCAGTAAAGCTTTTGAGCTATTTACCATCCAGGCTATTAGTACAAACAGCTAATCCCTTTGTTCCGACGTGTTGAATCATGTTTACAAATTTGCTGTCCTATTCATTGTAATGTCTCAAAAATATATAATACTCATCCCTGGAAATAGCTTTATTTGTTACTCTATTGTTTGAGGATAACTAACAATATATTACAGCTACAAGCTTAGCTTATCATTCTATGAAATGTTTCAACCACAATATAACTTTAGATAAAACTTGCACACTAATCAGATGTTGTTTGTGTGTTTTACCTACCTACTGTGATTAGTTGTTATTATACAAAAGTTTTCACAAGAATTAATTTGCATTGTTATTTTACTTAGGTATGTCTGATTTTATTTAAAGGCATCAGACTAAAACCATTTCTAAGAGCTGTTGGAAAATACAACAAACAAACATACTTACACACAAACTTTCGCATTTATAATACTAGATCATTAGATCATCCAGAGTTTTTAGCTTTTAAATAACCATATTAACCAAGACAATAAGAAGTATATTATGGAACTTAATACATATTCAATTTCCAGAATAAATTATCAATATTGCGTCTATTGAAACAACAGAGCTATTTACCTTTACTAGAAACAACTTACCTTAACTCTGCTAAATTCTATCACCCATAAAATGCAACCTTATAACATGATATACAAGTCCAACTCATTCATTAATAATATTTTTAATAGAATCTATAAACTAAATCATGAGGTCAAAGACTGGTGTATTTAGAGTCAAATTTAACCTTTTTTCAAATTTTCCTAATTTGGTTTATTTAAAAATCTCAATTAGATTTCTATCTTTTTTATCTAATGTATGAAATTTATTTTTTTTAGTACATTAGTAAGGCTTGAAATAATCTATTTACTAATCAACAAACCTATTTGAACCTGTCAGTTGAAATCATATCATGTTTAAATGACTGTCCAGATTAGAAAGCTATATTTCTTTTAGGCGCTCCATCCTAGATTGTAACATCATGTTGTGGTCTAGCTCAAGAGCTCGAAAATTTGCCCTCTCTTGGTCGCACTTGTAGATATGCAAGCAAGAGAACTTGAACATTGAAATGTTTTCTGTATTGATGGAATTTATATCTCGCCACATCTTTCACTGACATGTTGGCTAATAGGCAGCATAAGCCCGTGGGGTTACTGAGCCCCCCCGCATTGTCGAGGCGGGGGGGCTCAGTAACCGTGTCCTGGTCACCCACGGTGAAGCGAAGAGGGTCCCTGAGGCGGGCCACTCCCTAGACTTGTATTCCTAGTACACAAGTTCTAGATGGAGTGGCACCAGTAGGTTGCGGAACCTCGTTTCGGGGGGGGTTTCGCAACTGAGGCGGGCTGTGGTGTGGTTTGGGAGGCACCGCAGCTGAAGGTGTGGGGCCGCGGCAGGAGAGAAGTTTCGGTATTACGGTGCGCCGCTCTTCCTACCTGCCGCGGCCTCGACGGGGTTGCCACCGTTGATGGTGGACGCGGTGGGGCCGCAGGGAGAAGGGAGTGTAACCAGCAACTACCACTTTCCCTATTCTCTGCGGCCGTAGTAGCATGTGACGGGGCCACAGACCTGACCCGTCACGGGGGACCTTTTTTTTTTTTTTTTTTTTTTTTACGTGAGGAAATGCATTTACGCATCCCCACCACACCCGGGGAGGTGGGTGGGGTATGTCGGGCTCGATGTCAAAAGGACATCCCTACCGACTAAAACCTCACGATGACCTCCTCACCGGAAAGGGCGGGATGAGGTTCCGCTTCTCGCATTAACCCACCACCCCCGCCCACCTCGGCTAGCCTGCGAGGCTCCTTCTCAGGGGATGAGTCCCCTTGCAGTGCACATGGTGCACCGCAACCACCTCGGGGACCATAAGTGCAATGGACGCCGGACAACCCCAGTCCGACGTCCTAGGTCCCCCGTGACGGGTCAGGTCTGTGGCCCCGTCACATGCCACTACGGCCGCAGAGAATAGGGAAAGTGGTAGTCTCCGGTTACCACTCCCTTCTCCCTGCGGCCCCACCGCGTCCGCCATCAACCGTGGCGACCCCGTCGAGGCCGCGGCAGGTAGGAAGAGCGGCGCATCGTAATACCGACACTTCTCTCCTGCCGCGGCCCCACACCTTCGGCTGCGGTGGGTGTCTCCAAAACCACACCGCAGCCCTCCTCAGTTGCGAAACCCCCCCGGAGCGAGGTCCCGCTACCTACTGGTGCCACTCCATCTAGAACTTGTATGGAGGAGGACAAGTCTAGGGAGCGGCCCGCCTCAGGGACCCTCTTCGCTTCACCGTGGGTGACCAAGCCACGGTTACTGAGCCCCCCGCCTCGACAATGCGGGGCCCCACGGGGGGGTCACGGGGGACCTAGGACGTCGGACTGGGGTTGGGGACGGGGTGGTGGGGTGGTGGGTTATTGCGAGAAGCGGAACCTCACCCCGCCCTTTCCGGTGAGGAGGCCATCGTGAGGTTTTTAGTCGGTAGTGATGCCCCTCTGGCATCGAGCCCGACATACCATACCATACCATAAAAAAAAGGCAGCATATGCAAACCCACTATACTTTCTCAAGGCTGGGACTCGGGGCCTCCTTACACGGCAAGAGAGATAAAGGCCATAATCCACCACACTGGCCCAGTGTGGGTTGGCATACGTGTACTGGGGTCCATAAAGATACATATACATAACTTGAAAAACAATGACTTGTGTAGTCCAGGGCAGTCAGATTGAAACGTATACATTTTCCGACCAAAACACTCGCTAATACCTACAGCTATCATTATCCTTAATGAATCAGCAATCTGTACTAAAAGTACTTGATATTACTAACGCACTATTTAACCTTAAACTAATTGATTCCTTATCATGCCACTTAACCAACTTCCGGCAGAGTACTTTGGTTGGGCAGTAGAAAAAATGCCAATAGATAATAGATGTCCTTGACATACAAATGTAGAAATCGTTAATAGACAGACACACATGGAAATATTATGTATGTATTATGTTTTGATATATCTTACCACAATTTATAGTATAGGTCATTGACCATTCTAAAGTAGGTCACTCAGTTCATTGACTTCTGTTGCTATAAATATTATATCTTTTCATATCTAATAACTTTTTTAATACATATATTTAGATATAATACACATATCAATTTTTTTCCCTAACAGCTAGGCATTTGACCAGCAAGGTGAGTAAACCACTTGAGTTTGCGACACTGGCGTAAGGCGGAGCATAGCTAGTCTGGAATAACTGGCTCTCAAGGAGGCTGCCGGAACACACTGTTAGGTGCTTGGTGACAGCAAAATAGATCACTCATTACATTTTCATTTTCATTTGTCATACACTAATAGAAGAATGGTCTAGAAATGGTTTAATGTGGGGATAACCCGTAGTGTCTGAACTGTGTAAAAAAAATGTTAATAAGAAAATAACTGCAAATTTCATTTTCTTGACAACCATTATTTTCGCATACTTATACAACATATTTTTATAGCATATAACATATAACGTAACATTTACTTTCAGTATGTGTTAGAAAACAAAACCAATTTACATAAATTATTTCAACAGTTGTTTTGAAGAAGTAAGAAAAGGATATTTCCTCATTGGCGAATGATTTGCTATGTATTTATAATATGTAGATGAGTCCATCTGTTAGTATCTATGTATGTGTTTAAAAATTGACCTTCAAAGCCTCATAACGCCACGTAGGTCAGTCCATAAGATAGCAGATTACTATAATAGATACTGCATTAACATAGGTTCCTGGTAGAGTATTGATATATGTTTAAGGCCACATAGGCCTGGTTCGCAAATACCTATTCAAACTCGTATGTTTGGGAGGTAAATATTTTAAGATCGTTTTTTGTTTTATTTTTTCGGATTTGGCTCATGTTGGATGTGTGTATCTGTAACAAAAAAAAAAAAAATAGTTGAACGGTGTTTAAAAGCCTAATTTAACGAAAAACAATAGCTCTTCTGACAGGGTTTTTTTATTTACTGGATGCTTGTAAATCCGTTCTCTCTCTCTTTCTCATTCTCTCTCTCTCTCTCTCTCTTCATCTTTCTCTCTCTCTCTCTCTCTCTCTCTCTCTCTCTCTTACCGCTTGGCCATTAATAAATAAATAGTAGGACACATTTCAGTATCAACAAAGTGGGTTAATCAACCATACTGAACCATTTCTAGTTTGTGTTATGGTTGCTAACCCCAACTGATATACTTATTATACATATACATATTTTATATAGATACATATGTAACACCCAGACCGACAGCCAACAAATTTAATTCAGCATAAAGATGTTGGTCGTGCCGGGAATCGAACCCGGAACCTCCTAATTGGTAGTCCGACATGGTATGTTAACACTTACGCCAACGAGGTCGACATTGGCCTCTGTGCTTGGATATCTTGATAAAGATCAGATAAATATTAGAGTGTTCATCGGTAGCTGCTCCATTGAGTAATTATTCATAGAATAGAAAGTATGAGAAAGTAGTAATACTGGACGTTGCATCAGTCTGGCTAAGTATTCTAACTATGGAGAAAAAAGTTTTTATTTTTATTTTCCGTATCCGCAATCTATAAGAAGAAATCTATAGTAGTGTCAATGCACTTTACTCCATCGTTGACTTATCTTGTTATGTAGGCGGTATGTAATACTCAAGGTCATGAATCAGTGCCTACCGAATCCACGATTGGTTAGCAATTCAACACATTACTTCGCTTGAACTTGATCAGTCCTCATTGGAAACTACCGCTGAGTGGACGACTTCGATGTGCTCTTATATTATTATAGTTGTTTACGCTATATTTTGTTTTGCATTGAGTGTGATAGTTCTCACATTGCTCGTTTGGATATTGTTGAACGTAGCTTTACAAGCTCCTTGGATTTTACGGAGATATAATTTCGAACGTAAGTGAACCTTAATTTTATTTTTAGGTCATACACAAAATTCCACAGAATCACTGCGAACTACAGTTTAAAAAAGAGATTAAATAAAAAAGTGAATCTTAAAATTTAATTAATATTTTGGGCTGAATCTTAAATTATTTGCTTAATATTTTGCTCTGTTTGAACATTGTGGTTTACAAAATTTGTGTGGATTTCGAGCTAACGTTGCGCTTTTATATAAATAATACATAATGCCATTTGGATTCCATAGCCTTTTCCATGCAAAAGCTCAAGAAAAATGTTTTAAATTTTCTGTTGACATACTTCGAAATTGTTAGTATAAAGGCGTGAATTATTCTTAAAACTAAATTCAAACTAAAACAAGGGAAATGTTGTAAAAGAAACCACAAAAATGTATAAACAGTTTTTATTCTATGCGTAAACAATTATTTGCCTAATTTAGGGAAGAGAAAAATGAGACAATAGTCGTAAAGATTTAATTAGGAAACTAGTCCAATGTGATATGTTTGCTTCGATATTAACTTATATTTGGGAGTCTGCGTCACCTCTCTGTACCTATCTATCTCGGTATATCTGATCAGGTGATTTTGTGGTCTTTCCAGACAGTCACTGACCTATGTCGTGTAAAAAATAATTGCGTCGCATTCCGTTATTTAGCTGTATTCGAGTTACCTTTGTGGGCGTGGTCTGGCGCCTCTAGCACACTTAATCTGCATTGCTGCCGATTCAATTTGGTATAAAATTTAAAGGGTAAAAAGTGAAGATTGTTTGTTTGGAACGAGTATTACCTACTTGATTGTAAGACCCATGTGAGAAAACATTGACTTGAGAGCGCACAGTTGGAAACAGTTCTCTGAATTACGTAGCTTAAAAGCCTTTGAACTTAATTCTTTTTTTTTTATTTGGCGCGATGACCCGTATTGGACTTCTGACTTCAAAAACAATCTTTTGAAGTGATGACAGGTCAGTCGGGCGTGTGGCCGTCTTGTGACCGTTTGGTTGTGGGCTCAATCCCGGCCAAAGAGTTCAAGCTTTTCGTGAGGAAACCAAACGTATCAATTTACAACGAATATATATAACAACAATCAACAACCAGTAATTTTTGTGCTTGCCTGGTTAGCAACCACCACAAATTTATCAAGTTGAAAGTTGTCGCTAAGCATCTTACGGTGTGTTCCCGCAGTCTCCTTGAGAAACAGTTATTCCAGACTATGCATGCTCCACTTGACGCTGATTCAAATTGCTAGCTGTATAATGTAAAAAAACATTGTTTTCAAATGTATACAAGCAACTCGTTTCCTTCATTCCAGCCACCCATGGCAAGATGGACGCCAAGTACCGGAAGCGGCTGCAGCAGCACCTCGAAGCCGTGATCAAAGACCTTGATCTCTCCGACATTCAGGACCGCCTCTACGAGAGGGGATACTTCTCGAACGAGGAGTTTGAGTGGGCTATTGCTTCTAGCAAGGTAAATAGGAATTTAGGAGGGTTCTCCTTTGACGGTTTGTGTATGGTTGCCAGAATAAATTACATGAAGTGACTGAATTAAGTAATTCCCCCCGCCCCTTTCACTATCCATCGTAGACCTCAATATCACTTACCATCAGGTAAATTGTGGTCAAGCGCTGACCTATTCAGAGTAAAAAAAAAGTATTAGGTAGATCGAAATCTGTACATTCTACTTATACACCTAGCTGCGCCCCGCGGTCTTAACTGCGTTATTGATTTTGTGTGGATTTGCACTCGCCTTACGGTGAAGGAAAATATCGTGAGGAAACCGGCATGTTTGAGGACCACAATATCCGAAGACGTGCGTCATCCACCAACCCGCACTTGGCCAGCGTGGTGGATTAAGGCTTATATCCCTCTCTATCTCTCTCTCTCTCCCCCCCCCCCCCTCTCTCTCTCTCTCTCTCTCTCTCTCCCCCCCCCCCCCCCTCTCTCTCTCTCTCTCTCTCTCTCTCTCTCTCTCCCCCCTCTCTCTCTCTCTCTCTCTCTCCTCGTGTGAGAAGGCCCCGAGTCCCAGCAGGGGGAACGTATAGTGGGCTGCTTATGGTTAATTAATTGATATTCACGTATATAAAATGTTTTCAGACCAATCGAGCTGACCGCACGCGTGAGTTCCTCGCATCTCTCTTGAACAATGGCACCAACGCGAAGTTCGACATGTTCGTGGAGAGTCTCGAGAAGCCCTACTTCTGGTTATGGGAGGTGCTCAAGAAGGACACGATCACGGCGGATCTGAGTGAAAGCTTGGAGGATAACCTTAGTAGGGGCGATGTGCCGCGCCCGCCGGACCATTTTGTGAAGAGGGCTGAATTGGTGAGAATATTTTGTGGTTCATCATCATCATACTAAGCGGTTTGCCTCCACCTTCATTGTGCGTACCGCCAAGGTGTGGAATTCTTTGCCAAATTCCCTGTTCGCCGATAACTATAATCTAGTTTCTTCTGGGCAAGCGCGCTCCACCTTAGATTGCAATATCGCTTACCATCAGGTGAATTGTGATCAAGCGCAAGCCCATTACGAGTAAAAAAAAATGGTTGCCTGTAAAATCGGTTTTACGGGCGAAGATTTTACGTGACAACGTCTCATCATCAACATCTCACCGATCATAGTTGAGTGGGAGAGAGACGCAAGGCATTCGGCGGGCCTCTCTCTCGTTCGGTGACTCATCGTAACGTTACCGGGCGTTACACTTTTTCATAAGTGACTCCCAGCCGCAACCTAATTTAAGACGTTGTCACGTCAATAAATAAAAATCAGCCTATGCTCGGCCTCTGCTGGACATATGCCTCTCCCAAGGCACGCCACCTTGCTTCTCCCTATCCTGTGCTTCTCTTCGCCATACACTACCCGCTACCTCCTTCAGATCATCGCTCCACCTGGTTGAAGGGCGTCCTACACTGCGTATTTTGTAGTTTACAAATCATTAGCTTAGTTTACACGTTTAAATAATACTTTACCTTATTTACATTTAAATCATTATTTAGGAGGAAATAAATTTATGAGCTGACCAAACTAAAGACAGATTTAACAGAAAAGGTACTTACTACGGCATATTTAGGCAATTGAATAATGCGTACGAAAAAAAGTTTCGCGTACAAACGACTATCGGTTTTTTTATTGTTGACGTTCTCTGCTTACGAAAATACATACAGAGAATTCCAACAAAATACGGTGAATAGTCTGCGCCGATACCTAATTAGTATACAAGGCTGGTATTTAAAGTCTAATATTATTTGTATTTTTTTTTACTCATTACAGCTAGGTTTTTGACCAAAGCGAGTAACCACACGGATAAGCGACGCTCTAGCCTAAGGTGGGGCATGCCTTGTCTAGAACAAATGGCTCACAAGGAGGCTGCCAGAACATACAGTTCGGTGCTTGACGACAGATTTTAAACTTGAGGGTGGTTTGCTAACGTGCTCTAGAAAATGCTCTACCACCACGCTTGGATTTCTCGCAGTTTCCCTTCACAAAAAACTCGAGCTCATTGGTGGGGATCCACAACCTTCGGAATGTAAAGCGGCCGAACGCCCAACTGAGCTCTCGTTTCTTCAAATTCAATTACAATAATGATACGATTATTTTACCTTACAGGAGGAAAGAGTCGCCGCGAAGCTAAAACTTCTCGCGCGGCATCAAATCCTGGCCCTGCACGGGATGTCCGGCAGCGGCAAGACCTGCGTCGCGATCGGCACGCTCCGAGATAACCCGGAGCTAGTCACCGACAACTTCAATGGATTCGTGTTCTGGCTCAATCTGGGGAACTGCAAGACTGAAGACGATATTATTGCTCAACAGTTGAAGTAAGTTGTTAATAGACAGCGAACTAGAATAAACGGAAGAGGACTCCGTACAATTGCCGCTTAGAATTAGAATCCATCTACGCACACAATTATACTGCTATCCCAACGAAACACACAAACACAAAGTTCGCACGCGATTGGTCGCATCAAGGTCACGCCATCGATAATAGCCGCGCGGGTAGCTGTTTGCCCCACCCACCGCGGTATTTTACGCGTGGACGGTAGAATCATTGTATCGGCAAAGTTACTATTCTTTTTATTCTAGTTCGCTGTTAATAGAACATATAATAAAACATCGCGTGGACTGCCTTGGAAGAAACCTGTATCAAATAGTGGACGCAGGCAGGCTGATGATGATGATGATGTTAATAAAACGAAAGTAGTAAATTGAAGGTACTATTTCAATATATTTCTGTAGCGCCTGTACCTCGGCTAGCTAAAGTGATCTGATGCGATCCGTGCTAAGCTACGGTCGATGCGGACGGTGTTTGGATGGGTAACCATACACACTCGTTTTTTAAGTGGCATTTTCAACTGGGCGCTACCTTGGGTCGGGTGATACGTTAAATTGTAGATTCTGGCTGTTAGTCTTAGTACAAGCAGTCGTTTAAGTCATTTGGCCGCTTAACTCATACGAAAAAGAAGAAGAATATATTTCTTTTAAAATTACTACAAGCTCAAGTACTGCCAACAAAATAATTTTGATATTTTTGTGGTTTATTTAAAGCCCTAAGAAGTATCGAAGATCTCTGATATTTTTTGTTGCTACTTATTGATTTACTATTTTCTGATTTTTGTACTAAGTCACTGTACTATTTTTCGGCTCGAGTCTAACCTGAAGCTTCCCACAAACTCTGTTCCAGTTCCCTTTACTTTTGCAAAACTTTTTGTGTTATACAAAGATTAGGTTAGGCTTGTGGCCCAGTCTGGAAACCTTAGGCAATTTTTTTTACTAGATTCATAACAAAATGTTTGAAAAAAAACATCAAATCACCATTAATATTTTTGGTAACAACCTCGTTGGAGTATTGGTTACCATGTCGGATTGCCAACCGGAGGGTCCTGTTTTCGATTCTTGGCACGGGCTGTATCATTGTGATGTACTAAATTTGTTAGCTATCGGCATGGGTGTTAAATATGTATCAATATAAAGTATTTATGTATGTTTATGTAGTATATAAGTTGTGTTACCAACCACAATACAAACTATAAATGGTTTAGTCTGGGGATAACCAGCCGTGTGTGAAATGTGTCCTAATTATTATTACCATAATTTTTCAGATTGCTCCGAAAAACATCATCAGTTTACACACGAAGTTCCTTCATGATCTCATCGACATCAATGTCCAGCATTGGTTCTGTCGGAGACAGCTCTCTAAACCTCGACCTTAGCGCCGACGACTTAAAGGACAAATTACGGGTGCAATTTCTAGAACTGCCGCTAAAGGATGCTCTTTTGGTGCTGGATGAAGTTAATGATAAGACTTCCTTAGATGCTTTCAATATAGGCTGCAAGATACTTATTACTACAAGGGATACAGGCGTTGTTGCTAACTACAAAACGCAGATTATCAATGTAAGTTTGAATCTTAGAATTATTGTCTTTGCCAATATACAATTTATGACGACCTCATTGGCGTAAAAGTTACCATGCCGGACTGCCAATCAGAAGGTTCCGGGTTCGATTACCGGCACAGCCAACATCTTTGTGCTAAAACTAAATTTGTTGGCTGTATGTCTGGGTGTTGAATATGTATCTATATAAAGTATGTATCTATGTAGTATATCAGTTGTGTTAGCAACCATAATACAAACTAGAAATGGTTCAGTATAGGGCTATCCAGCCTTGTGTAAAATATGTCCAAATTATTAATTATATTATAAAGAGGAAACGTTTGATTGTTTGTCTGATGCGAATATGCTAAGAAACTACTGGACCGATTTGAAAAAATCTTTCACGGTTGGGAACCTATATTATACCTGAGTAACATAGGCTATGATTTGTTTCTCTTTGCATCATAGATTATTTTAGAGACCGTGCGAAGCCGGGACGAGATACTAGTACAAACTAGCATCCCGTCCCGGCACTGTCTCTATATATGAAAATACTATGAAACTACACATTCCAGAAAAAAACGCAATTTCTAAAGAGTTCTTGTAAATATTCTCTAATTAAAAATCTTAATCTAACTTCACGGGTTTTGAACAATAGTCTTGACATTGGATAGGTCAGCTTCAAACAATTAAAGACTGCCTAAATAGATATGACGTAATCATTTTTTTCGTAATATGGCGTAATCATTTTATTACTGCGCGTTTGCGGTCACAGCGGTTTAAACACTATACAATTTTCAGTGGCGATGATAATAATGTTATCATAGAATTGTATCTAAAAATACTTTTGTAAATAAAATACTTTACAAAATAAGCCCAATAACAAAAGATGTTATCGAACGAAAACTAAGCTTTATTATAAAAAATAAAACTTAATTATTTACTGTGCATCTGCTGTGATCTAAACCCAAATTAAAATAAGCAAAGGAAACATCAAAATATAAAAAACAAAACCTGGTGTGTTCCTTGGACCGACCACCACACCTCCACCACAACTCACACCAGTATGCCTAATCTACCTTCCTTGTGTGTACACAACGAAGTTTCTCTCCTCTCGGCTGGAATCCTCACTCGCCGGGCTGAGCTGAAACAAAAAACTTAATGTAGCAGTTTCACTCCGTGCAGTGAAAAGAGCTTACCTGGGACGAGTGAGCGGTCGTCGACCGGTTGGACGTCCCAGGTATCGCTAGATAGACCAAGTGGAGGAGGACCTGCGCAATCTTCAGGTCACGCAGTGGCAGGAGAAGGCACAGGACCGAGAACAGTGGCGTCTCCTAGTATCGGAGGCCAGGATCCGATTCGGGTCGACTAGCCAACCCAGTTAGTTAGCAGTTTCACTCCATGTGGATGGACTCCTCATTCGCCTTAACAACCTAAAACATATAATTTGAATATTAACGTTGCTTATCTGGATTCGGTAACTCCTTCTCAACACGTATTTCGCCTTTCCACGTGACATCTTCAGGAGGTGTTGACTCTTCGAACGACGGATCGAAAGTAAGAATATTTTTATCGTTTCAGGTAGAAAACAATTTACAAAAGTCTGAATCTTTGATGTTATTCGCGTCGTATTTGGACGAGCCAGTGTCGAGGTTACCTCGGCAAGCGAAGAAACTACACGAATTGTGTAACGGTACACCTTTCCATATAGCCCTTATTGGGGCGCAGCTTGCCGATAACAAGGAAAGACTGAGGGATGACAGGAGGCTGTGGGACCAGTATGTTAAGAAGTTGGAGAAAAAGGAGTATTCTTTGTAAGTCTTTAGCCTTACCATAAAACCAGCCCATTATACATTCTCACTGTTGGGGGACACAACAAAAAAACTAACTTCACTGCGTCTACTGGCCTAGTAGCTCACATTCGTCTGTCCATTAATCAGAAACTTAGTTTATAAGTTCTACTGTTCAATACATTTATGTGTACTACTAAACTATGTGATTGGGGAATCTGATACACACAAACAAGGATAAGTTTGATACAGTGAGATTTAGGGGTTGATTTGATTTCATAGAGATTGTTCAATTCAACAGAGCGATTAAAATATCATAATCTGGTAAAATTTCTTAAATATAAATACAATTTATGTTATTGTTGAGAAATAAGGTCATTATGTATGAATTTCTACTAGGTACAAGGTTTTCAGGACAACAACTACTTAAAACATTTTCAGAAATTTATTACAATAGTTATAACACAATTCGATAAAGGAAATATTTGAAAGTTCACTTCCTTTAACACTCATTAGGATATGCAAGCGAGAGGTCGTCGACATTTAATTGTTTATTGACTCCAGCTAGAAATTGAATTATATGATATTTTTAAAGAATAGTTTTTGTTCCAGCTTTCTGACCAGACCCAGCGACAACCCGATGAAGCCAATAGAAATGTGCATAAACGCTCTCAACGACAATGTTCGAGTACTCTATATTAAACTAGCCATATTACCAGACAACGTGAAAGTAACGGCAAATGTCATAGCCAAACTATGGAACAAGAGAGAAGAAGAAGTCAACTCAATAATGCAACAGTTAAAGAACAAATCACTTATCATAGCGAATTACGACAGGGAAATGAGAAACTACATCTATGAAGTGCACGATCTAATCATGAACTATTTGAGAACACGTTTGACAGATGATGAGAAAATCAAATTGCATTTTAGCTTTTTGAACAGCTACGATTATACAAAAGAAAAAGCTGCTGTGGAAATAATCGATGATGGATATATTGCGTTTTACGTTGGCTACCATATTTTGAATACGCAAAACTATAATCAAAAGTGGAGTTTGTTCAAAAAATTGTTTCTGGATTTGAAGTTTTTGGGCAACAAAGTGAGGTTAACGGGACCGGCGGATGTGATATTAGATTTACAGAAGTATGAGAAATATATTGCGACTGAGGTAAGAAGTTTAATCTGATGTAATAGTATCATCTAAATTAAGAACATATTATAAAAAGCTATTATTTGTCCAGTTTTCATGTAAAAAGTTCAAAATTATAAAAGTAAAAAGATAAAAATAAGAACTTATATGTGTATAATTGTATGATATTAATTAACTGTGTACTTTATGTACGGCACTAGAACAATATTATTGTTGTGGAGCATAGTTCCTTCCTCAGTATATTTAATAATTGTTGACGACCTCGTTGGCGTAATAGTCACCATGCCGGACTGCCAATCAGAAGGTTCCGGTTTCGATTCCCGGCACGGCCAACATTTTTGTGCTGAACTAAATTCGTTGGCTGTTGGTTTGGGTTTTAAATATGTATGTATATGTAGTATATCAGTTGTGTTAGCAACCACAATACGAATTAGAAATGGTTCAATATGGGGTTAACCAGCCGTGTGTGAAATGTTGCCTAATACAATAATGAATTTGTTTTACTCACTTGACTTTTTTATGTTCGTTTTGTGTATTGTGACCGTATTTGACTGTACCCCTGTTAGCGTATTCTTTTTTTTACAAACATGTACAGTAAACTCCTAATAGAGATCACAATCAGATACGGCCAATATGATACAAACATGAAGCCAAATATTTGCTAAGTTTTTTAAGGTTATATTAAAATTAAAACGCAAATCTGTCTGTAGTACAAAAAATATAAAATTGTTGCAGGAGTTAGACTGTGAGCTGATCCACAGTATAAAGGCTTACCTAATGACTCATGGCACGGACCTGCACCGCTACCAGTACACAGACATTATACAGAGCATTCTACAGCACCAGTCTACAGGGATACTCTTCTCCAGGGCTTACGAGATCGCAAGGGCTAACTGTAGGAGGAACGAGCTGTACTTCGAATTTATGTAAGACTTATTTAGTATACTTACTATTTTAGTATTATTGAAGGCATTTGAGCAGAAGGGCGATTGTTCTCAGACGAGTCAGCGGCACTGGTGGAAGTTGGCACCAATGACAGGCTTTATATGTGTACTCGTACAAAGTTTGTGTGTGTGTATGTGTGTTTGTTTGTTACTTCTTTGCGCTCAATCGCCTAAATCAATTTTTATGAAAATTTTGTGTGAAAATGGGTTAGACCTTGGAAAACAATTGTAGTTCGCGTGGGATACGCAAATAACTTCAAAATCTATATTACTCCTTCACGTTCCAACGGCTGAATCGATTTGATGAGACTTACTATGAAGATAGATTAGACCTTGGATAAACACATAGGCTACTTTTATCCTGGATTAACATCTTATTGTCCCGGATTAACGCGTGTTACACCGCTAGGCTTAGCTAGTATGTAATAAAAGTGTGTATATAATGTTTTTTATACTCATAATTTTTCTTCAGGGTTTCATTGTGCTATTAATTCATAATTACAGGCACGAACAAGACGTGGACGGCATAAAGCACTCTACGATCGACGTGAAGGAAGACATCACGAGTGTTTGCTTCCTCGGGGACTATGTGCTGGTTGGCACGAGGACTGGTGCGGTCAAGGTGTGTATTACAACTTTCTCACAACTTATACTTCCACTTGTCAAGCTGTTTCAACGCGGAATGCTCCGCCTTCATATACACATACATAATCATATTTCACATACATAGTTATAATTCTTAAGACAAACATAATACTAGCTGACCCGGCCATGTTGTTTTCCCTCACTTAGGGGTATGAAAAATAGATAGTGTAGCTTATATGACACGTTCGTAGATTTACCATAGCAGCGCCATCTATTGATTACTTACTCAACCCAGTCGAAAGGTATCGACATCTGTTAGAATCATTTGGAGTTAACAGATAATTGTGACTGTCAAATAATAACAGACAATAATTAGCAATAAATTAAAATTGCGACTATAATTTGAGATTTAAACTATCCTGTCTCTTAAGTTGGATCGAACTGCACATGGTGTGCGAATTTTATTATAAGCGGTTTAGGAGTCCATTGACAAACATTGTGACACGAGATTTATATATATTAAGATTTAACTGTCAGTCTCAACGGAAGACCAGCGCTGGTTGCCTGCAGCCAGCACATGCTGATTTGAGGCCGGCTTGTGACCGGAAATGTTTCATGTGTATTGTTATTTATGTCACAAAAATAAATAAATGATTTGATTTGAAATACATCCACTATTCAAAAGATAGTGTGGCTCGGTGGTAATACGTCTGCTTTTCAATCAGAGAAGAAATTATCATAATATTTTGATCCTCTTTATAAAAACGATGTTTGGGTTTATTTTCAATGGAATAGCATAATTTCTCAAAAATATAAAGAACTTTTTCATGCATCGATAAATAATTAATGTAAAACTATATCTCATCTAAAGAATCAGTTCCCGTGGGAATAGTACTCATAATGCCAGTTGCCCCTTTGTATAGCACTAATACGCTGTCCAAAGTAGAGGCCGGCATTTTGGTCACGAGTGGCGTCGACCTAGCGCGTCTTTAAATCTTTATACATGTAAAGATTAAGCTCCCGGTCCCCATGGCCCCAGACTTCCTAACCCAAAAGGAACAAATAAGTAACCATTGGTCCTATCGTGCTTCCTATTACTTATGTAACCAATCCCAAAAAAATTGAAGCTTACATTATCATTCCAGTTCTTCCACAATCCAACAAACAAGTTAAAAAAGGAGCACATAGATCTGGAAGCATCCCAAGGCCACCCCGTCAAATGGATAGGGGTTGCCGTGTCAAGATCATATCCTATCGTATCCGTACTGTATTACAACGGTACTCTCAAATTGTGGAACATTGACGATATTGATTCTGCGTCCGATTCCGAAGATATTATTGAAGAAGGTAAGATATCTGTTACAGTTACTTACATATACGAGGGTGAATCAAAAAATTCTTGGAATCAATATTAAAAAATGCAAAGATTTAAAAAATAATATTTTATTTTTCTACATAATCTCCCTGCAATGCAATGCATTTAGAATAACGCGTTTCTAAATTCCTTATTCCTTGTGAAAAAAAAATTTTTTCTTGACTCTCGAAAAAGTCCTCTACGGCAGCTATAACCGCATCATTATCGTGAAATTTTGTTCCACGAATTTCCTCTTTTAATTTTGGAAATAAGTGAAAATCACTTGGGGCTAAGTCCGGAGAATATGGTGGGTGGTCAAGGAGATTGAAGCCAGCACAGCGGATTGCGTTGAGCGCAACTTCCGATCGATGAGCAGGAGCGTTATCTTGAAGGATTGTTCCTTCAAGATAACGCTCCTGCTCATCGACAGTTTTTCACGACGTTTTTCTTTAATCGCTTCACGCACTTTCGGGATTAAATTTGCATAATAGGGTCCAGTAATTGTCTGGCCTTTTGGCATGTAATCAATAAAAAGGATTCCTTCACTATCCCAGAACATAGAGGCCATAACTTTGCCAGCGGTAGGAGCAACTCGAAATTTCTTAATGGATGGAGAGGATGGTCGTTTCCAAGACATGCCTTGTCTTTTAGTTTCAGGATCAAAATGGTGGACCCACGTTTCATCCATGGTGACAAGACGACGGCAAAAATTATTCGAATCACGCTGGAACATTTCGAGATTACGCTTGGAAATTTCCAAACGTCGCTTTTTGTTTTCGTCGGTTAACATTCGTGGCACCCATCTTGCAGACACTTTTTTGAACCCCAGTGAATTAATTAAAATGGATTGAACGCTACCAAAAGATATCTTTAGGATCTCAGCTATATGTTTTATAGTAATTCTTCTGTCTTCCAAAACCAGATTCTCAACCTTTTTGACATTTTCTTCTGTAACGGAGGTTGAAGGCCGCCCAGAACGCGGGTCATCTTTACAGCTTGATCTACCTCTTTTTAATTCAGCCACCCAGTACGCAACCGTAGAATAGGGTACAGCATCACCCCCTAATGTCTGCTGAATGTCCAAAAAAATTTCCTTCGTAGACATTTTTTTCAAACTGAGATATTTTATCACCGCACGTAACTCACTTATATCCATAATTTTAACTTTGTAGCAACTCGTTGCACAAAAAAAATTATTACATGCGAACGAACTGACAAAAACAAGTGACAGTCTGCCTAAATATATTGTAATAAACACTCTTTAATTTTAATATCGAACTTGATCCAAAAAGGTTTGATATATATGCACTTCTAAGAACTTTTTGATTCACCCTCGTAGTTTATAAGTACCGATGGAAACCAACCTTGTTTTCTACTTTTGCATCGTGGTAATGTTTTGTAACACACACCTGCTTAGTTACCATCCTCAAGTAGAAAATCTGTCGCCAAGTACCTAACACTGTGTTTCTGCAGCTTCCTTGAGAGCTAGTCCAGACCAGGCATACCCTACCTTGTATCGCTGACTCTTCTGGTTATACACAAAAGCATAGCAGTAAAAGAGAAAAAAATACCGAGCGAGCAAACTTTTACTCCGGAGTCAACTTGCCTAAATTTTTTCTTCTTAATTTTAAATCAGTATTTACTTAATTTCGTATTACAGTTTTATTCAGCTCAGAATACATTTTTTTCGGACTGGGTGGTTCAAAACTCTGAAATTGAGAGCTCTTAAGATTATGCTAATTTCTATCAGTAAAACTTGTTTATATGGATTTTGTCACCCTCTCTACTTATTCTGCACCTCGTAAGTAAATCTTCTTCGTATGAGTTAAGTGGCGATGCTCTGATTTTATTACATTTAAATTATTAATAACCTAAATTTCTGGTGTTGAGAATTTTCAAGCCGCCCGCAGCCTTGTGACTTGGCTTAAAGTAGAAGAAATAACTACTCAAAGCCCCATACAGATGTCGGTGTAGGTCTCATCACCCCCACTTCAAATTAGAATTACTCAAAGCCATTTTCTCATTATTTTCAGAACCGGAAGAGCTCCAAAACAACAATTTGCCGTGCAATGTAACAATAACCCCGGACCCCCACCTGGGTGCCATCCGGAACTGCCGCTGGAGTACCAACGAGAGCTTCCTCGTCACGCATTCCGATCACTACGTGGTGATATACTCGCCTAACGGAGATATAAGGGATGTGATCAAATCGGCCGATAGTGACACATTCTTGCTTTGCTGCGTGCCGTGTAATAATGACAGGTGACATTGACACTTTTAAACTTGTATGACATCTGTTTGATTTATTTTTTATTCCATGAATTGAAAAAATAGCAATAAATGGTTTTGAATTTGAACACTTTATTATATTGACGATCTCGTTGGCATAATGGTTACCATGCCGGACTACCAAACAGGGTCTCGGGCTCAATTCCCGGCACGGCTAACATCTTTGTTATGAACAAATTTTTTTTGCAGTCGGTCTGGGTGTTAAATATGTATAGTCTGGCCAACGAAACATGACCCTGGAAAAGAGCGGCAAATTTAAAAAATCTGAGTATAGCAACCCCAAAACTAATATGAAATACCTGGAATAAACTAATTTGATACTTTGAAATTATTTATTTTATTTCGTCTGAATAAAAATGCTTTAAGTACTTTAGGAAGTAATACTTTAGAAATTGTTCAATCAATCTGAATAAAAGAAGCAGTATTCTATAATGTTTTATTCACTGTCATAATTAAAATGTGAATCTAAGACTTAAATTTGAAAAGATTCACCAGTGTCACTACAATCACAGTTTTATTTATTTATATTTATTAGTTTCCTTCTATAATGAAACTTTCCAAATTATTTTCGGTGATCCTGTCCCGATCTTATTTTCATATTCATTTTCAATGTATATAACATTATCAGTCATATTATTCATCCACTTCTCTGGAGTTATGGTTCCAAATGTCTCTTTAATCACTTTTTCTGATTCAACACCGCAAGACAGATAAGGCAGTATTTTCACTTAACATTTTGCGTTTACCCAAACTTCATATCAGCTCAATGGCAGAATCCAAATTAAGAAAAACCTGTTAAAGAAAAAAATGTGTTAAAATTACAATGTAACATTTTATGGTATGATAAATAACCAAAATGCATTAAGTATTAGGAAGGTTGGAAGGTTTTGACTAATGATAAAAGAATGTGAATCAAAATAGATAATTTTATAATAGATAACTTTATGCAAAAAGATATATAGTAAATACGAATTAAAACAAAGTATCAACTTAATAGCGTCATACTAACCTACGAAATCAAACACCACATGTAAACAATCTTGTTTTCGTTGAAATTACGCCGAATTTCAATTCTTTTTCTTGTTGTTTTTTATGATACTCTGAGATCATGCGGAACAACAACTCCCGAACTCCACTTTTGATGATATTTTTCATTTTCGCTGAGTAATTAGTGTTTAACTAAATCATAACAACACGCCATCTTGTTTTGGATATTGACGTTGCCATTATTATAGCATTGCCATATACAAAGTTTGCAAAAAAATCGAGTCTCATGTTTCGTTTGCCAGACTATATATGTGGTATATCAGTAGTGTTAGTAACCGTAATACAAACTTTAAATTGTTTAGTATGGGGCTTAAATTGTTTAGTATGGGGCTAACTAGAGGTGTGTGAAAAAAAAATTGTTTAAGCATTAACACCCCGCCCCACCCGCAATGTTTATACCAATAGCACTTAAAATTACTATTAAAATACTGTTTTAAAAAGGTGCCTTGTTTTGCTGCTTTGAATAAAGGTAAGTTAAGCTAAAAACGTTCACACACTAAAGACTAAACAAATATTTTGAAATTTAGTTTCATAGTGCAAAAATTTTTTTGAAAGTACATATAATACTTTTATTTTCTTTACTACTTACAGATAGGCAGGGTAAACTCAGGTTATTTTTTGCTATATGACTATCAGCCGTCATATCTACATTCACTCCCTTCTCATTCATATTCTCTTTCACACAATTCATCCAAATCTTAGGTCGAACTCTACTTCCGCTATCTCTTACAATCATATCCTTACTTTTAGTCACAAATAAAACGTAGTTTTTTCATAAGTCTTCAAAACTAGAGTTAATAGGTATCTTGTAAGCGTGCCCCACCGTAGACTGCAGCGCAGCTTAACATCAGGCTAGCTGAAGTCAAACGCAAACCTATCAAGGATAAAAAAAATATATTGTTTCAGATATTTAGCAACAGCCACCTTCGGTTCTCATCAAGGCGTCGACGTGTACGATTTGAATACAAAGAACTGTCTCATGAGGTTTGGCGGAGATTTAGAAATGGATAAAGTGCAAGACATACTCTCTTTACCTGGTACGTTGCATTTCAGATTCACATTTACAATACAAACACATATAGATTTAATAGTCTTGTTCTTTTCAAACATACAATAATATGTAAATAGCAAAAAACTTACTAACTAAAATTTTTCATAATAATAATTTCATCAATTAATTATTCAGAATAAATCTCGTTCTTATTCCAAAATAAATATCAAAATTACAATTGTGTAGTATTTAATTATTAAGAAAATATTTCAAATCATACAAGACAAATCTTAAGCGAGGCTAAACTGCTCGTAACCGAAATAGAGCAGAGGCTGGTAGAGAAAAACAGAAAAGAAGGTGACACCCACACCGGCTCGTCCCTGGTGCAAAGATTGGCCATTGCAATACAGCGCGGTAATGCTGCTAGCGTTATGAGCACCTTTGCATCGGGAACGAGCAGGGGTAGGTTATTTGATTGGGCTTAGTTTTAATTTAAAGTTTTTCACATTGACATATTTATTTATTGTATGTTGTTGATAACATTGATTAATTTTGTAACACCGTATATGATTCGTTCACATAATAACGGGACCGTTTAGCATTAAACTACAATAACTAATTTAATGTTCTTTTTAGTTTCTATTGACTAACAAGTAAAACTTAGACACTACATTGCACTTTAGTTTGTGTAACAAGAAGGAAATTGACCTGTCCAATAATTTGACGGGATAATATTTTTTCTATAACTGCGCATGCGTATATATTTTATGTTTATATGTAATTGTATTCAGTATGTAACAACCCTGTTGCTAACACTGTAAATATTTCAGGCAGCAACAAAATCCTATCCCTGAGCACTACGGAAATAACCCAGCACTCTTTCCACATCAACAAAGGGAATACCACAGTAGAGTCAAAAACTATTATCAGCAGTCAAAATGTAAAGACGCAGATGCTGTTCCTTTCTTTCGCCGTGAATAAGACAGGGACGCTGCTATTCGTGTCGACAGACGATAGCAGAGTTATTTGCATCGATATGAAGACTCATTCGCATGTTTTTGACTTGGATAATAAGAGAGGGTAAGTTAGTTGGGTTGTCATAGTAACCAAAACCACACAATTGGGTATTTGAAAAAAAAAAAATTGTGATAAATAGAAAGATTATATATTAGTTTTATAACAAAAATATTTTTTTATAATTTTTTTGCAATAATTCAAAAGTTATTTCAAAATAAAAATTAATTTTTGAATCCAGTACCGAAGATACGCCGACAACTCCCGAACAAACCCGAGCGCGTGTGACGTCATAATGTTAGTTTTCACTCAGACACTCAATGCAGTTGATAGGAAAATAATGAATACAAAGTATAATAAAACTAACATTATGACGTCACACGCGCTCGGGTTTGTTCGGGAGTTGTCGGCGTATCTTCGGTACTGGATTCAAAAATTAATTTTTATTTTGAAATAACTTTTGAATTATTGCAAAAAAAATAATAAAAAAATATTTTCGTTATAAAACTAATATATAATCTTTCTATTTATCACAAAATTTTTTTTTTTCAAATACCCAATTACTGGACCTGAAATTTTTTATTTTTATGTTTTTGATTCGTTTTGTTGTAGTAAAAAAGCAATGTTACTTTTGAAAATGCTTGAAACACTATTTAAATCACCTCTCAGATGAGTAACTCCGAACTCTGAACTACTTGAGTAATGGACAAAAGTATGCATGATCATCTTTAACTATATGCCATTGATAAGCAAATATGTAGTTACACACTACCAACAAAGGCATAAACATAAACAATATTTGTATAATTTACTAATAGCCGAAATCAATCTATTATAAGAAGTTGTGGACATATATGAGTCTCGATGTAAATAAAATGCTTATAACAGAGATTTTTATTAAATAATGGTTCGATCAATGATCACATTTATAAAGTAACTCTGTTAATCTATGGGTATGGCTTGTGCTTTATAAAGATCCTATCGATAGGTGTCATTATCATACTATACTCCATGTATTTCTCGAAAAACGACTACCTTGACCAACATTGGTTTTGGCGGTAGTTATTTTTACCTAGTTCTCAAATTGTATTTTTTTATTTAGGTCAAAGAATTGTTTTAACTTAAGCAAAAAGCGAGTGTGGCTCGGTGGGAATAACGTCTGCTTTTCAATCAGACGGCCCCTGGTTCGATCCCAGCCCTAGACCAATGACTTGTTTTTCAAGTTATGTTATGATTTGCGCTCGCTTTACGGTGAAGGAAAACATCGTGAGGAATCCGGCATGTTTGAAGACCATAATATCCGAAGACGTGTATCATCCGCCAACCCGCACTTGGACAGCGTGGTGGCTTATGGCCTATATCACCCTCCTCGTGAGGGAAGGCCCCGAGTCTCATCAGTGGGAATGTATTATAGTGGGCTGCTTATGCATGCAAAAGATAATTATTATGGATGAAATAGACTTTGCACTAGCTTCGCTGTTTCTATGTATGTATATGCCTATGTTTTGTTTTACAGAAATGTGGTGGCTCTATCAGTGGACGAGATTCTAATGTGGGATGAGTTTATACCTGGATACGATGTGTTGCTGACTGGCACCGGCACAGTGGAGAACGCGGTCAAAGTTTGGCATCTTGATACTTCATACATATCACAAGCTACTAATAAGAATGGGTGAGTTAAATCACACTAATATTAAATCGAGTGACGTTCCGAAACGGCTTGACCGATTTTTACCATATTTTATATGCGTAATCAGTAGGTCTGAGAATCGGCTACTATCAATTTTCCATACCCCTAAGCGATAAGGCAAAACAACGTTTGCCGGGTCAGCTAGTTATGTGTGTTGTATAATTATGTGTCTTTCTATTATTTTATCTTGTTTTAAACCGTTAACCATATAATCTTAAAAATTAACTCAAATCTTATTATTTTCCATAGGAGAATCCGGCTAACAACAAAATTCGATGTGAGTTTCCTCAACACAGCCTCGCCACTCACTCCGACGAGTCCAATCAACGGGGGTAAAGACTTCACATCGACGCCCAAACGGCACCAATCGTTCAACGAAAGACCAATGTCAAAGAAACTACTTCAAAACACTCTGAGCCTAGACCGGCAAGCGCTCAAACCGCTCAATCTAAAAGGCATTTGCAATAATACTGACGTCGGACTTCAACCTTTGTTGGCGGTTATTGACGATAAGAATAATATACAGGTACGTGTTTTTTACCAGTCTTCTATGTAAAAACTAAGCAGAAAATGTCTGATACACAAAGTTTTCAATAATAATAACTTTAACTTTAAATTTTATGACAATTTAATTAATTCAATACTTCCTAGGCCAATTTAAAGTGATAAAGAGTGTTTAGTATAAAACATGGAGATGGTCAAGTTTCCGTATTAATTATAAGGACCCAGTGTTGCGTTTGTTATTAACCGCGACACTTGTTAACGAACAGTACCTTTGCTCTTTTTACTGTTTAAAAAGTTTTGCACATATTTTTTTTTTACTCTGAATAGGTCAGCGCTTGACCACAATTCACCTGATGGTAAGTGATATTGAGGTCTACGGTGGATCGCGCTTACCTAGAAGGAACCGGTTCACTCTCGCTTTGAAAATCGCTAGATTGTAGTCATTGGGGAACAGGGAATTCGGCAAGGAATTCCAAAGTTTGGCGGTTCGGACAACAAAGGTGGAGGCAAAACGCTTTGTGCGTGCCTTGGGCACCTCAACCGTAAACCGATGCCGCCTTGGCGTTTCCCTGCTCGTCCGATAGTGGAAGGGGGCGGGGGGAATTACTTCATGTAATTCAGTCGCACACTCGCCGAAATGCAACCGATAGAAGACCGACAGACTGGCAACAATGCGGCGGTGCTCTAGGCTCTGCAACTTTGCCTTGCAAAGATTGTCATTGCCTATGAGCCTTTTTGCACGCCGCTCAATTGACTCCAACGCCTGAAGCTGGTACTTTGCCGATCCATCCCAAAGGTGCGAACAATACTCCATGCATGATCGAACTTGTGCTTGATATAATATAAGCAGCTGTTCCTGCGTGAAGTACTTTCGCACCTTCGAGAGGATACCCAGCTTTTTGGCTGCTACGTGAGCCATATTCTCGATGTAGGAGCCAAAATTCAGTGTTGAAGACAATGTTATGCCAAGGAGTTCTAAGCTGTCGGTAACCGATACGGTTGCACCTCGGAAGGAAGGGGCCAGGTCAAAAGGCCTCCTCTTAGCAGTGAAAAGACACGCTTGGGTTTTGGCGGCATTGAACTTGACTAGATTGGCATCGCCCCATTCGGAGACTGCCTGAAGAGCCAAGTTTAAGCGCTCAACCATAGCTTCCTCATGGAGGATACATCAAAATGCTGAATAATATGATAAATCTACAAGAAAGAAGGTTTAATGTAATAATAACTGGTCTACGTTACAATGGCATTCATGACAATGAAATTTACCAGATTAATGTAAGGATAAATAGTATGGCAAAGGCAAATGAAAATGTAAAATACCTAGACCCAAATAAAAAGTATGAAAATATAAGGAACTACAAAATATTGAAAGATATGATTACACAAGAGGTAATTGCCAGCATTGGAACTAAATTCCATGGGTCATCTGTTCTGCAATTTGTGAGATGCCAAGGAGACAGCCAACCAATAAATTTTCCAACAAGGACACAGCCCAATCAAAAACCATAATTGTACATGCCAATGTTAGGAGCATACATAACAAATATCTAGAAATAGAACATTTAGCAAATACACAAGATTGTGATGTACTATGTTTAACTGGACGTGGGCCAAAGACCATCAGATTCAAGCGATGACAATTGATAACTACAACCTTGCTGCTTGCTTTAATAGATCATTTTTCGAACACGGTGGATCAGCAATATATGTGAAAAACAGTGTAGATTATAAGGTTAGGAAAGATTTAAATAAGTTATCTTTTGAAACAAATTGTGAATTAGCGGCTATAGAACTTAGGTCTCCAAAAGTTGTTATTGTTTCCCTATATCGCCCAGATTATGATTTAAATTTATTTTTTGAAATTTTCAGTAAGTTACTTAACAAAGTGTGTACAGAAAACAAGCATGTGGTAATAGCAGGTGATTTCAACCTAAATGTTTTAATTGAAAATAATAATATAAAGCGTTTGGATAGGATTATAAAAAATTATAATTGTAAATGGTTACTGAACCAACCTACAAGAACTGAAACTGATTACCGAGGGAAAACTAGTTCATCTTGTATTGATAACTTTATTGTTAACATTAATGATTGCACAGCATCTATTTTAAGCCAGAAATTGTCAGATCACAATGTAATAAGATTAGATCTATCACTTCAAAAACTACACTCTAATTTAAACAAATTTGTGCCAGCTAGAAATTTTACTAAATGTAATATCGAGTATTTCCATTATTTATTCAATAAAAATTATGAAAATGTTAGGTCTGAATTGTTAATGGCTATAGATGCAAACACAAGGGCAACGATGCTGCAAGATACATTGAATTATTGTTTTGGGATTGCTTTTCCGAAAATCAAGAAAAATATTTGTAGAAAACAAAAAATGTGGTCTACCATAGGTATAGAAACAAGTAAGAATAAATTAAGTGAATTACAAATGTTACAGCAAATGGAACCCAGTATGGATAGGAAACAAAAAATTAAACAATATAGGAAAGTATTAAAAAAAGTCATGACTGCAGCTAAAAAACTACAGTATAAAAATAGAATCATGAAATCTAAAAATAAAATTAAAGAATCTTGGAAGATTATTAATGAGCAGGTAGGCTCAAATAAAAACAGTAAAAGTAGCTCTAAAATTAATGTAGACAAAAATGATAGTGACCAAGCCATCTCAGATCCAGAAGAAATAGCAAATCTATTCAATGAATTTTTCCGTAGTATTGCAAATAATATAACTGGCAACTTAAATATTGAAGTAAATAAGTGCTTGAAGTATTTAGGTAATGGAAAAAGTACACAAGTCATCATTTTCAAATCAGTAGATCATAAAGAGCTCAATAGTATAATTATAAATATGAAACAGAAGTCCTCTTTAGATATCGATGATATGAGTACTAGGACAGTTAGGAATCTTATTTTAAAAAATGTTTATTTGTTTGAATTGGTATTTTTAGTAATTAATTCATGTTTATCAGAAGGTGTATTCCCAGATGTTTTTAAATCAGGTAGAATAATACCACTTTTTAAAAAAGGTGATTGCACTGATCGAAGTAACTATAGGCCAGTATGCATATTGCCCACTTTATCTAAGATCTTAGAAGCAGTAATAAAAAATAGAATCGTCAAATACTTTGAAGAAAATAATTTATTTACTATGTCACAGTTTGGCTTTAGGAAGGGTAAATCAACGGAAATGGCTATTAGAGATGTAGTATATTTTATTTTAGAATCATTAGACAAGTCAAATAGATGTGCTAGCATATTCTGCGATTTATCTAAAGCATTTGATTGTTTACGGCATGATATTTTAATGATGAAGTAACAACATTATGGTTTTCAAGGTTCTGAACTAAGCATTATGAGATCATATTCAAGTAATCGTACCCAAATTGTTACAGTAGGAGAAAAATCGTCAACCGTAGGAAGCTTATCAATCGGAGTACCACAGGGATCAATTTTGGGGCCAGTTTTGTTCTTAATCTACATTAACGATCTTGTAAATGTTATGCCCAACTGGTCCCATATAAGCTTATTTGCCGATGATACTCATGTAGGAATAAGAGATAAAAGTAAAATCAAGTTAGATGAAAAAGTAAATGAAGTAATGACATTGCTTGAAGATTGGTTTAAATCAAATGGTATTATATTAAATTCAAGTAAAAGCATTGTGATGGAATACCAGTCCAGATTAGGTATCTATGGTAACTCATTAAAAAAAGAAAATGTATTCTTAGGCTATACAATAGATAACACTATTCAACATAGTGCACATATAAAAAAACTTTGTAAGAAATTAGCTAGTGCCAATTATGCATTGTTTAAACTTAGACCTTTATTAGATAAAAAATCACTTGTATCTGTTTATTATGCTTATATACATTCAAATATTAGGTATGCCATTACTGTATTGGGAAATGCAACTGATATATTCAAAGTTTTGAAATGTCAAAAGAGGTCAATCAGAATAATAAATGGTTTAAAGAAGCGTAGCTCAGCTCGGAAATATTTTGAAAAGGATAGGATAATGACAGTAATTTCAATGTACATATATAATAGCCTGCTAGAAATTCATGAAAATGAAATGTACCAGAATAAAAAAGATGTTATTCCTTATTGTTTACAGTAGGAATATAGGTAAAGTTCTACCAGCAAATAGACTAGCTAAAGTACAGAAACAGGGATGTTATACAAAAATATTAATGTACAACAAGTTGCCAGAGAAAATAACAAATCTTAATAGTAGTATGTTTAAACAGAAAATAAAGAGTTTTTGTGAAAGTAATTCCTTTTATAATTTAAGCGAATATATGAATATGGAGCTTGCAGAATCGTTATTCATGTGTAAACAGTAGTATTTTAAATTTAATAAACATGGAAAACAAGTGCTAATGTGTGTAGTATTTAATGGGGTAGAATATTTATTTAATGAAATTTGTAAGTTTATTTAATTTTATCTAACTAATGTTTTTAAGTATTAAGTAATTATTGTAGTATGACTTGCCTTTAACGTATGTTATTTAGGGCTAATAAAGTTCTGTATTTCTGTATTTCCCTATGAGACCGGATTTCGGCCTCACTGGCTCGTGCATATAACAGCACGGCTCTTCCTAGTAACATCCCCTGCTGTATGGTAAGGAAAATTTGACTTAACATATTGTCGCGAAGCTCCCAGAACAGAATGTTCTAGAAAACACACGAACACCTTCGGTCTCGCTCTCACACATATTTGTTGTCTCACTGCTACATTAACTCGAACATTCTAGATTGTACTGGGGAGTAGTAAAGAAGATTCGAAAGCTTCCCGAACGCCGCGTAAACAAACATCTTCTATCTCACTCACACACTACCTCGAATTCTCCTGTGGAAAAGTTCCGAACGTTCGATATATAGAACTTACGAGAGATTGTATGATCGGGTATAAAAGAGCGGACGGAACGATCGGAGGACAGTTATCTGCGAGATGTCGTAGAGTTAACTGCGAGTTGTCGGAGAGTTAACTCCGAGTGATACCCCGAGCGAAAAGTGCGATTAGTGTCTACGAGTGTACGACTCCGGCGAGGAATAAGGATTGCGACTGCACACGATTTGGACGTTTCGACGAGTTGGAAGACCAGACACGTATCCGGCGTGGGGATTCCATAGTTAATAAATCCTAGTTATCCACGAAACCGACGTTTTAGTCATATACCCAAACCTTTATCCCGAGTGCCCCGTCCAGCACGTAACAATATTATATTATTTACAGTCAATAAATACATATTTAGAATATTAAAATGTCAGATTACAATATTATAATGTCAAATACAAATAACGTAAATCTAAATAAATAACCCGCCCCTAGTAGTTCCCGGTGCAAAGGTGCCCATCAGACTTGCAGCGTTCCCACGCTGAATGGCAATCGCTATCCTTTGCACCAGGAAAGATCCGGAGCGGGAGTAATATTTTTATTATTTATTAATAAAAAAATTAAATTAATTAATTATTATTTTTTTTTTTTAATATTTATTATGTATAAATACATATTAATAAATATTATTTACAGAAAATAAAGTTCTGTATTTCCATTCTCTGACTGATCCCTCCCCACTATGAAGCATTCTAGAAAATATATTACATAATTGATCAATTTTTATTGTTGTTTAAGGTAATGCGCGGCAGAAAGATTCTCACAGAAATCTCAGAAAACATCAAAGACCTCATCACAACAGTCAAAATTTCACCTTGCAACCAGCATATCATATACGGACAAAAATCAGGCGTAGTCAAGAAATACACTCTGCGATCAAAAGAAACGCACACAATAATGCATTTAAATAGTCAAGTGTTGTACATGAGATATGTAAATTCGAATTTGTTGATAGTGTCTGGTGAGAACAAGTCGCTGATGGCATATAAGTTACTAGATATTGGCGAGTGGGAAACTCTCATGTTGCATAAAGGGAACAGTTTCTTGGGATCGCAGGAATTACTCAATGATTTGCAGGGTGAGTTCAAAGTTATATAAATAAATAATTAGTACACATTTCACACACGGCTGGTTAACCTCATACTGAACCATTTCAAGTTTGTATCATGATTGCTAACACAACTGATATACTACATATACATACATACTTTATATAGATACACATTTAACACCCAGACCAACAGCCAATAAATTAAAATTTAGATTACCACAAAGATGTTGGCCGTGCTGGGAATCGACCCGGAACCTTCTGATTGGGGCAGTCCGACATGGTAACCATTATGCCAACCAGGTAGCCGATTTGCTGCTACTTTGTTGAATTTACTATCTGGGAGTCTCCAAATCTAGAGTTAATAGGTATTTTCTAGGTGTGTAACAACATAGACAATAGTCTTGCACCAGGCAAGCCGTAGTCAAACGCAAACCAATCTGTTGTAAAAAACACAGTTTCCAAAGATAACTTAATTACAAAAGTCATATGTTTTTTTTATCTAACCTTTATAGTACCACTATTGAATAAAGGTCTCCCCCACGCTTTTCTGTTTTGGGTCAGCTCCTTGCAGTTGGTGTGGAAGTTCACAAACTCCTTGCGCCATCTAGTTGGTAGCAGGCATCGTCGTCCTCTGCCATCTAAAAAGATTCATCTCATTCCATGGAAACATTTGGCCATACATATATTTGAAATATATTTACCGGAAAGATGATAAGAGAGGATATAAATGTCTCGATTTATAGAATAAAAAACTCGATTCATTAATAACATATTTGAAATTTCGCTCCCTTTTGCACGCTCGTTTGGTAAAGCGAGTGAGAGGACACGAACTTTTAAACGTTTTCATAATAGGCCAAATTACTAACTAAATGTAATTAAACCTTTAATTGACCAGGACATTACTGTATATGAAAATGTTGTGGACTTCTTCTTTCCAATTAACACCAAATTAAAGATCTCATTCATAAATTTAGTAGATATTTAAGAACAATTATTTCATGGTACAACTTAATATGATTCAACTTTTAATTAAATCCATAATATTACTTTAAATCAAAATGATAGACCTACCCAGTTTTTTTATTGATTTATACATTTCCCTTTTTAATATATCTTCATTTAATATGACTATTATTAGATAATAATAATAGTAATATTAATTACTTAATGTAAATCTAATCTAAAATTAATTAAATTAAAAGTATAAAGTTTTCTTTCATCCTTTTGAATTTGTACAAAAGTATGAAAGAAATGATTAAATCTTTTTTTTTTTGAGGACTTCACTATGACTCCTGAGTCATGTGACAATCTTCAGAGCACATTCTCATCGTATCCCAACTTTCTACTTGTAGGTGTAAAACCAAAGAAACACTCAGACAGTATATCTATATCGGAGAGTCACGGGAGCCTCGACTCGCATCGGACATTCGCGAACGGCGAACGCAAGACCAATCTTACTAAAGCCGGCAACCTTGTGGACTGTTTCTGGATACCCACCATCGGCTTGATGACGGTTGAAAACAACGCCAGTGTCAAACTCTGGGACAGAGAGTTGAAGCTTAGCTGTGTATTGAATGCGAGACGGGACGATGTGTATATAAACCGAGCTGTGTTCAGAAATAATGTGCTTGTTATGTGTGATAGTGCTAATAGAGCTTTTGAGGTAAGTTTTTTTTTTAATATTTAATTCTTCTTCTTCTTCTTCTTCTTTACCTGATCCCACTTAGGTGGTTTACTTCATCGAGTTATGTGAAATGTATTTCAGAGGATATATATGTATACTATCCTACTTCCTACTAATGTTATAAATGTGAAAGTCTGTGTGTACATATATGTTTGTTACGTCTTCGCGATCAAACGATTGATTCGATTTCCATAAATTTTGGCATTGAGATAGCTTCGACCCTGGATTAATACATAGGTTCTTTTTATCCCGGTTTTGCGACTTTAGAGGCTTATTTTAGAAGCATCGGTCGACCATTAACACGCTGGGTTCACTACATTTGTAACATCATAGGCAAGAAATAGATTAAAAGCAGCGCAATACCGGGATGACTGGCGTACAAGAAGAGAGGCCTATGCTCAGCAGTGGGCGATTATAGGCTGACAATGATGATGATGACTTCAGAGTAGCTGTAGAGGATTATTTCAACTTCAAGTTTGTTACTGGCTCAGTGCGAAGCGTGACCTTTGCAATTAAAAGAAGAATAATACGCCAAATAGAGATATTTGTATACGGTTGAGAATCATTTGTATGGTGGGCAAGAAATCACAGTTTAATGATTATGTCATGTACAGGTACTCAAGCTGATTTATGACATTGACATTACAATGTTTATTACAATTATTGACAGTTATTATTTTTGCATAATTTTTAATCTCATCGAATCATCTATGTCAGTAGAGCTAAAGTGGAAAAATATTTATTTTGCAGACATTTTCCCTAGACAGCGGTTCGACGGTGAAGTTAAATTCAACTTACGAACAGAAACTGAACAAAGCAGTGACTTGCTGCGATCTCACTTCCGATGGAAACTTACTGGCGCTGGGATTAGATTCGGGAGATGTATTGGTAAGAAACAAAGTTTATTTAAACGTGATCTGACACAAAACTAAACCTTGAATGAAATCCTCAAAACACAAAATTTTAGTTATTATCAATTTTCCCCTGCATTTAATTTAAAACTCTATAATGTATGTGTTTTTTTCGTACAAAAATTTCATATCCATTGTTGATAAAAGAGTATCTATCCTACATATATAGTCTGGCGAAATGATGATTCTTGCACTTACCATTAATGAACCATTTTTCTTTATTCATTTTTCTTTATTTTTAAACTGATTACTAGAACAGTTTCGGCGAATTGATTAAGATTCGTGACTTAATGCCAGTAGCTTAAGGTTAGACCGATCGCCTGCGTGTTAAATTGAGATCGTCAACATAAAATTCCAATAAACTATTGAACATTTGTATGAACTATGAATCCTTCGTAGTATTATAATATTTAATCTTCTTCTTCTTCTTTGCCTTATCCCATTAGGTGGGTCGGCACAGAAAATTTTCCTCTTCTAATCTCCTCTATTAGCCGTCGTCTCTACACTCACTCCTTTCTCTCTCATGTCCTCATTCACACACTCCATCCATGTCTTCTTCGGTTGGCCTCTTGCCCTTCTTCCTTGCATTTCCATTTCCACACATCTACTAACATGCGTCTCCTCTCTACGCATCACATGCCCATACCACGCTAACCTTCCACTCTTTTTTCTCACTCACTGACGCCACTTTCATACTTCCTCTAATGTACTCATTTCTTATTTTGTCCATTCTTGTCACTCCACTTCATTATAATAATTAATATATCCGCTTTTTACCAAGTTGGAGCTCAATTTTTGTATGCCATAGGTGGCGATATGGTATGGCTCAAATCGAGTCGTCTCTTTCTGTTCACTAAAGATGAAAAGTGACAGGACTACTCTAAATTTAGTTTAGTTGTATGTTTGCCAGAATTACCACGATTGTCTAGCTTATAATAAAACCTCAATAACTATAAAACTTTTATCCACAGATTTGGAACGTGAAAGGCCGTCGTCAAGTCAAAGGAATGCTGCGTCACCACAAACACAAAGTCCAATACTGCGCCTTCTCTCCAGTGCCGGAGCGTTTGTACCGCAGCTCACACAACACGCCGTATCTGTCGCCCACGTCTGCTCTAGACGACCAGCCGCCGCTAGTGCTGGTCACCATGGCAACCGAGGTGCTCTGGTGGAATATATCGCTCTTTGTCAAGAGTGGGAACGGGAAGGGTAGCCGGTGAGTTTCATATTAGATATCTTGTTACATACTGGTGGCGATTCAGCGGCACACACGACTAAACTAAATTTAAAGAAGCCCCGTCTCTTTTTAGGTGGCCAGAAAGTGTCGTCACATTCTGAACCACAGACAAAACAACTAAAATCACCTCAAATATGGAATGTGCAGGCAGTTTTAGAGGTGATACAAGTGAGTGCGGTCTAAAGTCGCCTATATTTTCTACATTTGACGTGATTTCAGTTGGTTTGTGTGTGGTTCAGAGCGTGCCATCTCTTTCTGGCCACCTAAGATGAAAAGAGACGGGGCTTCTTTAAATTTAGTTTAGTCGTGTGTGCCGCTGAATCGCCACCAATGTTGCAAAAATTATGGAACCTGATTAAGGCGAAAGTGGACCCGTCGGTAACTATTAAAGTCTGGAAAACAAGACACCCCGGTTAGAAACTAGACCTCAGAGTCTGCCAAGCAGTAGTGTATAAGCATAAATGTGTTTTGATTAGAAGGGAATGGTTTCTGAATTAATCGGAATGAGGTCATGAGAGAGAAAGGAGTGAGTGTAGAGAATACGGCTGGTAGAGCAGAGTGGGAAATAATTTGCCGTGCCGACCACACCTTTTTATTTGTTGACAAGGGGGAAATCTTCACAGTATAAGGGATAAGGCAAGGAACAGGGATCAGGATAGGATTGTTGATTACCACACATTAAAGCATGGCGCAGAATTTTGTCATAATTACAAGGCTATAATTATCTTAATATATATAAATCTCTTGTCACAATGTTTGTCCTCAATGGACTCCTAAACCACTTAACCGATTATAATAAAATTCGCACACCATGTGTAGTTCGATCCAAATTGAGTAATAGGATAGTTTAAATCTCAAATTATAATCGCAATTTTAATTTATTGCTAATTATTGTTTGTTATTATTTGACAGTCACAATTATCTGTTAACTCCAAATGATTCTAACAGATGTCGATACCTTTCGACTGGGTTGAGTAAGCAATCAATAGATGGCGCGCTATGGTAAATCTACGAACGTGTTATATAAGCTACACTATCTATTTTTCATACCCCTAAGTGAGGCAAAACAACGTTTGCCGGGTCAGCTAGTATATTATAGTGTCTATTATATTTATTTGTTTATACAAGGAAGAAAATGAGTATTTACATAAATGTTGTGACACCAGGGCCAGTGTGAACGTGAACGCTTTGACCCCGCTGGGCAGTCCGCTCGACACGCGGACGGACGCTCCGTCCTTCGCCAACGGAGCGACCACCGCCAACTCACACCATAACTTCTTCTTCGCTGACGGCTTCCTCAATCTCAACTGCTGGAAGAACATGTGGAAGGGGATCACGTGAGTGTCTTATACTTCCTGACTAAGAATCGCCGGCCCACTTCCACAATCGGACGAGCAGGGAAACACCGAGGCGGCATCGTTTCACTGTGGAGATACCTAAAATGCGCACCAAGCGTTTTGCCTCCACCTTCATTGTACGTACTGCCAAGGTGTGGAACTCCTTGCCAAATGCCCTGTTCCCCGAAAACTATAATCTTGCGGTTTTCAAGGCACGAGTGAACCGGTTTCTTCTGGATAAGCGCGTTCCACCTTAGATCACAATATCGCTTACCATCAGGTGAATTCTGATCAAGCGCGAACCCATCATAGTATAAAAAAGACTACTATTTTATAAACACTATGTACTACAAAAAATAAAACTAAGCTCACTATTTAAAAAAATCTATGTGGCGTGCTTACTGACCAAATACAAAAATATTAACAAACTTAAAATATTAATTTTAGGGTTCTATAGTCCTACAACCTACAAGAAACGCATAGTTTCGGTGTTTCCTGTTTGACCTGTTTAATCGCATGCCCAAAATTTTGTACACTAACTTATTAATGTATCGAATTGTATAGACGAATATGTAAACGCTTGTTTTAGCAGTAAATTCGATGCAGTTATTAATTAAACACATGCATGGGACTGGAAGCGACTACATCAGTTATTAAATTAATTTTGTGAAAATCTCAGCTCTAACCCCGGATTTCAACAAAATACCCTTAAACAGAGATGTTAAAGGCGCGTACTAAACCTTCGTTTTGCGAACTGTCAAGGTCTGGAATTCTTTGCCTAACGCCCTGTACCCCAATAAATATAATCTAACAGTTTCTAAACAATAAGATACAAAATAAGAAACAAACCACCCACTAATTAAACTTTAATTTCCTTTTTCAGTTACAAAAAAGGGTCTAAACGCAAAGAGATCCTCGCCTGCATCAAGTTGTCGGGCACACACGCCAGCTTCATCCGGCACGACGAGCGGTTCTCTTGTTTCGTCACTGTTGATAACACGGGACATCCTCATATCATGCATGTGCTTAGAGATGAGTGTTCATAGCACACCGCTGGACCAAACCAATGGTTCTTACCCCCAGCGGTGTGGAGTATACGGACCTTTGATGCTCTAGAGATTATAGCAAGTAACTGGTATTGGAGTTTAGGCTTTATGAAGCAAGTGAGTCAATTCTTTATTCAGTTTCTCTACTTCGTGAAGAAATGAAGACATACGAATTATGGTAGAGTTAGATTAAATCAATATATTTTTTTTAACTAGATGTTCTATGTTTATTCTAAAACAATGCAAACGTATTAGTGAAATAGGTGCAAAGGATTATGGTTCTATTGATTTTACTTCGTTCTACCACTTGTCACTACGCAGTGTAAACTCTATATAACGACACTGAAGGGACTGTGCTAATGGATTTCGACGCTTTAGAGTTTGTCGTTAAATCGAGTGACGTTATATGGAGTTTACACTGTATATGGTATGTAAGCGAGAATCAACTATTTACTGAGTACGCATAATATCAACGTACATGCTTATATTATATTGCAAACCATAATGTGATAAATTTGGGTTGTACAGTTTTGGTTTTCTTTTATATATTCGTCCAATGTAATATTGTATGTGATATTGGAGGTTAGATGTCTGAAATCGATTAAATGGTAAAACATTTTCTTTTTTTAAATTTGAACTCAATGTTGTTGTAAAGCAAAGTAAATTTAGTTTTTTTTTTATTTTATTGATTTTTAACCCCTTTAAAAATATGTTTTATTTAGTTTAATAGCAAAAGATTACCTGCATGAAATTAAAAGAGATCAAATATTTGTGGAGTACGATGCTGCTTGTTCTTATATGCATTTCTGATATAGTTGTTCGTAAAATATTATCATTTAAGTCAATTCCTAAAAATAAAAAGTAAGTTCTTAACTGTAAAAATTTAACTAAACACTGCCCGATGCATTTATGTTGCTTAGGATTTTTTACACAATCTACAAATACTTATATGTATGTATGTACTTTTTAATAAAAGGGGCTCAAAACGTATAAATAAAATAACAGTAATAAGATAGAAAGAAGCTAGAATAATTTATACTGGAATGTTATTTTTTGAACAAATTTTTACTATGACAAGAAAGATAGATTGTAAAACACATTTCTAGACTTTTAGAGCATACATTAATTGTGTTTTCAATGATTTGGGTTAAAAGATACTGAGAAGAGTCAATTTAAATTGTGTTATTACGATTATGTACGTAGCTAAATATATCCATAGTTTTTGGAAATTACTTAAAATTACTTTATCTTCGAAATATTGTCGAAATTATATACATAGATGAAAGGGCGTGAAATGTACCAAAAAAGATAAAATTGTGAAAATAAGTTATGTCTCAAAGCTTATTTCTTGTCCATTCATCCTTGTATTGGAATTATTTTACTAAATACAGCTTTAAGTATTCGACATTTGTGAATGTTTCGCTCATTTTCTTCATTTTTTTATACATAAAAGACAAAGATCTCTTAATGTCAAAAATAACGAGCAAATAAGTATAGATTTTATTTTTTAGATAATTATTTTAGGAAATATATTTTACATAGCTTATGTGAGATTCGAGATTACCAATAAATAAATATCCCACCATTATGATACATTGGTTGGTTGTATGTTTTAGATCCATTTAGAACAAGACATATTATGTAGGTACTAATGAACAATAATAATATAATCATAGAACAATGTGTTGCTTTATTAAGTCTTTATGTTATTTTTACTTGTAACTTTATTGGTATTTATAAAATTTAGTAAATTGTTTTAAGTGGACTTATAAAAACATAAATTAATATAAATAGAATAATTATAGTAAAACAATTAATCTTACTTTGTTTTTGACGATGTTCAATATTATTTTTCAGTATTTAGTTTTAACACTTAAATACATCGAATCCTTAAAATCGTGTGCCATGTATCACGGCCAATATGTAAATAGTAATTTTATAGTATAATGTATGTTGTGTACAGCGAACTAGAATATACGGAAAAGTAATCATACAATTGCCGCTTAGAATTTGGGTCCGTCTACGCACACAATTATACTGCTATCCCAACGAAACACACACACAAAGCTCGCACGCGATTTGTCTATTATTTATACTAGCCTGACCATTTCCCGGGCAAGCGGTTAGCAGTTTTGCCCCGCCCACCGCGGTTTATTACACGCGTAAACTACCGCGGTGGGGTGGAACCATTTTATCGGCCAAGTTACTCTTCTGTTTATTCTAGTTCGCTGGTTGTATTATAATTAATAGATCAATCGCAGTTTGAGATTTTGTCTGTGGATGTTGTCTTCACTGGTAGATTATATAAATGGTGCTACTTTTCTACAAAGTATTTAGTGCTAAGAACATTGTCATTGGACGATCGGTTAGAGAATATTATGTTACTACTTATTTTTTACAATTACTATTTTAGAATTGTGCTCAAAACTGCATTTTATTTACTTTTTCTCTATAATGTTCAAAAATACCTATGGAATTATTCAAATGGTATTAAACAATTATTTTAATAGTGTATTCCTTAACACATTGTTTACATTTTTATACTTAATTAAATGTATTTTACCTATTAAAAATAATAATTATTATTTTTAAATTGATTCCATCGAAATAAACGGTTTGTTGTCAAACAATTTTTATGCCATGTTTTATTACTACAAGCGTTGAGCATCCTCTATGTCCTATGGGAATATGTATTCTTAATTACTGCCCAATTTGATAATACATAGCATAAAGCATAAGCAGCCCACTATACGTTCCCACTGCTGGGGCTCTAGGCCTTCTCTCACAAGGAGAGAGATATAGGCCATAATCCACCACGCTGGCCAAGACAGGTTTGGCGGATGACACATGTCTTATCGAATATTGTGGTCTCGGTTTTCTCACGATGTTTTCCTTCCCCGTAAAGCGAGTGCAAATCCACACAACTTGAAAAACAAGTCATTGGTACATTGGTGTAGGGCTGGGATCGCAGGCTTTCCCGCTGAGCCACACTTGCTCCCTGCTTGATAATACTTAAATTTTGCAAATTTATTACTAGCCGACTGCGTCTTGAGCCAATAATGTAATCGATAAATTATTTACATCCTAGATTGATCAATATACCAAGGTCCTAGGCACAGGCCAATTATAAGTTCCTCCTAGGCTAAATGATGGCTTTATGATCTAATAAAGTTGAATGAATTTGGGTGAATTCCGCTCCGGGTCGTACCTGGCGCAAAGGCTATCCATAGTTATACAATGCCACGAGCGTTATTCCTTTCCATAGTCTTATTTCTCAAAATAACTTCTTGCAAAACTTTGTATGATAATTAAAAAATCATTTAATTGCTGAGCTTTGGTAGAAATTAGTTTTAGTAGTTGGTGTCACTATATCCGGTAGAAAAGATTTTTCCTGCCATCTACTGTTGAGTAGTAACATAAAGTTTGTGCTACTCAACAACAGGTGACATTACAATAACGTCATTTTATAATCATGGCAACTCTAAAAAAAAGTTTATTGTTCAATTCATTTTTGAATTTTAACGAATTGTAGGTCGATGATTTTGACTTGAGATTTTTCTCTTCTTCCTTGATTTATTACTGCTATAATTTAATGAGTTTTGTGCAGCTGTCTATAGAACAGATTTATCTGTACACTCTGTTCATGAGCATAACCAAACTCAGGTGAAGTGAAGGGAAAATTGTGCGTAAAGGCATGGCCCAGTTTAACTACCTCAATGAGCTAAATAGTTTGGCCACAATGGATGGACCTATAACTCGGGGTCCTTTGCAACGATGGGCTAAGAAGGGAAACAGTGAAAACGTGAATCCTGCATTGAGCACCTCCTTCAAAAATCACTCAAATGTGAACCTGAGCTCTTGCAATCAGTCCATGCAAAAACTCTCTATATCTGCGAATCAGAGCTGTAATAATAGTGTACTTTCAAGCAATAAGACCCCAACACGCAATGAGAACAAAAAAGGAAAGAAAACTCCATCTAAAAATAAGTCTCCAGGTGAGAATTTTGACACATTCACTTATCTAGAATTTTGGATGTTTCCTTGGGATGGATGTCACGGAAATTTGTAGGTCCAGGCTATATTATGTCTCAGTACTGCAGTTACTGACCCTAGTAAGACTACATATACTAACTCGCACTACTTAAGTTGGGCAGAAACTTGACACAAGTAATTTTACTCGAGACATTTGTATTGATGAATTTGTTGCAGGACGCTCTACAACACCCACACCAAACAAAGCCTCCAAGACTCCAAACAAAGGAGACAGATTCATACCTTCAAGGAGTAACTCTAACTATGACCTGTGCCATTATATGGTAAGAAGCCCACCTTGTCTTAATATATATATCATGTGCTAGTACTCATGTGGATCTTGCGGTTTGAACTTCTTCTAATGTAAGTAAATAAGTGTGACCATTTTTTCGTGCAAATATAGAATATTTAACATACAACATTTTAAAAGAATATTAATAGTACATGTTGGGCTAATACCGACAAAATAAACGTAAGTTATAGCTGGTTATATAATAAACATTATTCAAATATGGAATGTTTACAAAGAACAATATTTTTTTATTTATTTATTATGGTTCACAAAATTGAAAACAACCAAATTTATAGGGGAGATTATGATTCGTACGGCGCCACGATTTGAAGGCGGATTCTTATAGATCTCAAAGAAAACAAAATGAAGGAATAAAATATTTCGATATCTCGCTTTGTTTCCGAGATATAAAGGCTTAAAAATCGAATGAAGCAAGTACTTCATTTTGTTTTCTTTCGTCGAGATCAAATCGTGGTGCGGTATGATTCATAATCGTACTAATTAATTTGCCAGCATCAAAACTAGATAATTTTCCTTATTATGTATACACAATATGAGCAAACAAATGTGTCAGAAAGAAGCAACATAAAACTGGTTTGTGACAACTAGGTTAAGGCATAACATTTTTATTGTTATTGCCAGCTTAGCCGTGATGATGAGAAGACTGAGGAGGGAGTGTCTCAGGCCACCAAGCAAGCCAGCGAGGTGATGAGTCGAGCACTCACCGACACGGAGCCTGGCCGCCTACTGCAGTACACCTGCAAGGCTCCCGCTGCTCCCGAAGGATATCAGAACAGACTCAGGGTTGTGTATTCACAGGTATTTTGCTTTCTTGCTTACTTCTTTCCTTGGATTTAACGTTTTACTTAAATTAGCTTGGTAAATTTGAGAGGCTTTTTCTACCCTGCTAACATTTGGTAGAAAGTGATTGTATTGTTCTCGTATAAATGCATAATATGTATTTACATATTTTTTTAAAAAGAGCTTTCTTTCAAAAAAACTTGTATCTAATAGACAAAGCTATCAAGACAAATATAATGAACTGACTTTTCAGTGTCATTGTGTGGTTTCAGTATTCATAAATCATATCCATTAAAATTAACTGAATTATTTTGACATCTCATATTTTATGCATCTAGTTATGTTTTAGTAAAGAATAATAATATTCTAATACAAAGATTTATTTATTCATTCATAAATTTCAGTAAGATGAAATAATAATATATAAATACTGTAAATACACATTTTTCACACACTTAATATTATTATGTTATAAATACCTATCTAATGTCAAAATAATATAGTGTATTATGTATTTCGGTATAATATTTTAATACTTCACAAGCATTACTTCATCTGTTTTCACTATAGTAATCAAACAATTGTGAAACTTTACTTATTTTTCAGGCGAAAGTACCATCATCAGTGAAAAATACATCGAGGTACATTCCCCAGGCTCCCGACAGAATATTGGATGCTCCCGAAATTGTAGATGACTACTGTAAGCATCTTCTCTTTGCTATGTAGCTTATACTAAAAAAACTATGTGTTTTCCACAACTCAGATTAATGAACAAACTTTCCAGTCAGGTTTAAATTATTTTAATTATGATACAACAATCACTTGACAAAACATTTATACATGTGTTAATATAATTATAATGTTCATAGAAAAAATAATATAGTATAGATATTAGTTAAATACTCATATTTAGACAACAACCAACTGATTATATAAAATGTTTAATAAATAATACCCCTCAATAAATTTCCGCGTAGAAAACAGTCACACTTACTTATTATTAAAAGTTGGAATGAGTCCAACAGTTTCGGTGCTTTCTGAGCACCATCATCAGGGGTGAGTGTTACACAGACCATCGCTGACAATATTTGTGTGAATAGTTTACAAGGTTTAACCCAGTCAAAGCTGAAAATTACTGTCACAATTTTGTAACTTTTCTACATTCATCTGTCTATAATAACTATAAAAGCAATTTCAATATAGTACATAAGATTTATATTTTGTTATCTGGTTCCAGATTTAAACCTAGTAGACTGGAGCTCATCCAACATTCTAGCGGTGGCACTAGGCGGGTCGGTATACCTGTGGAACGCCGGCACGGGCCAGATTGAAGAGCTCTGTTCTCTGGAGGGCTCAGAGACTGTCTGCTCGGTGGCGTGGGTGCCTGGAGGCAGCCCACATCTAGCAGTGGGCACCTCGTCTGCCGTGGTAGAGTTGTGGGACTGCGAGAAGATCAAGAGGTTAAGGGTATGTGCATCATTTAGTTTTAATTTAATGTGCATATGCACATTAAATATCTATTATGGTATTTTGTAATTATATTTTCATTACTCATACAAAAGTAGGTAGGTCTGAAGTTGTCTGAGGAGCGGGCTTGAGGGAGGATGAAAGTAGCATAAGCAGCCCAGTTTACGGTCCCACTGTTGAGACTCGGGCCTTCCGTCACGAGGAGAGAGATATAGGCCATAATCCACCACACTGGCCAAGTGCGGGTTGGCGGATGACACACGTCTTCGGATATTGTAGTCCTCATAAATGCCGGTTTCCTCACGATGTTTTCCTTCACCGTAAAGCGAGTGCAAATCCACACAAAACTTGAAAAACAAGTCATTGGTGTAGGGCTGATTGATTGAAAAAAACACATTATTACCACCGAGCCACAGTCGCTCTTTAATGAAAACAAAATGAAAGTAATACATTGCATCCCTAGGGAGAATCGCTTTAAACTGACAGCTGTCAAATTATTAAAAAAATAGTGCAGTTAAAAAAGGTTTTACTTTGATGATATGTGTATGAGTGTCTTCTGTTTTGCTTTGACAACTCTATGTGTTAACTGTATTTGCTCTAACTATAATTGACACACGTATATCATGTTTCCTGTCAGGTGATGGACGGGCACACGGGCCGCGTGGGCGCGCTGGCGTGGAACATGTACATAGTGTCGAGCGGCGGGCGGGACGGCGCCGTGGTGCACCACGACGTGCGCCAGCGCACACACGACGTCGCCACCATCGCCGCGCACTCGCAGGAGGTAACTACCAGGCCTTTTTTTTATGGGGGGGTAAAATCTTCATAGGTACCCCCCCAACTACATTGGGATGCAGTCGGGGTATGACTTTGGTGAGGAGACCAGCGATGGTTGTGCTCGAAGACTACCTCAAGTCTTCGAGTTAAGTCCTAGGTCTTAAGATATGTATATACAGTATAAACTTTATATAAAGACACAGAAGGGACTGTGCTTTTTGATTGTGATTTTTTTGATTTTGATTTTGTGCATTTTATGGCGTTATAGAGAGTGGTAGTTAAATGGAGAATGTATTATTGTATGGAATACAAGATTAAACTAAAGCCAATTGAATACGACGCTTTAGAGAGTTTGATGTTAAATCGAGTTACGTCCGACCCCCAGGAGCGCCCAGATGAAAGTGCCACAAATTGTGCATGCTCACCCATCCAAACTCCGTCCGCACAGTGTAAACTTCACTTAACGTCACTCGATTTAACGATAAACTCTCTATAGCGTCGAAATCAATTGGCTGTTGTTGGTTTTACATCCTCACCATTTAACGAGCACTCTCTATAACGCCTTAAAATGCACAGTCTCTTTAGTGTCGTCATATAGAGTTTACACTGTACTCACATATTGATATTAACATATAATTTGTAACATAGTGGCTAAAAGTGTTGTATTTGTTGTCAGGTGTGCCAGTTGAAGTGGTCACCCGACGGCAAGTACCTGGCGTCGGGCGGTAACGACAACCTGCTCAACATCTGGCCGATCGCGCAGGGACAGCATTACTCGCAGCCGCACCACTTGTACTCCTTTAAGTGAGTCTAACAAACACGAGTCAAAACTGCGCCTTTAATTTCTGCGCATTTTCAAGATATCAAGCTCATTTTTAGGAGGTTTTTTTTTTTGTTTAACAAAGAAGCTTTTTAGACATATTTACTAAAAAATAATAATAGTTTAAAAAAAAACTAAACGCTTTTTATAGAAAACCGTAATTTTATCAAATTAGTGTATTGTCATCGGTTCTCAATAAATCTACAAAGTTTGAATGAAATCTGGCAGATTAAAATGGGTCAAAATCGCGCCCAAAGAAGTCGGTTACAAACAAACATACAGGTGAAGCTAATAGAAAGCGTATATTTTTTTTTTGGATCAGTCTAATATATATTTTGTGTACGCGTTAGTTAATATAAAAAAATACATACAGTCAAATATATAATAAAAAAGAGGAGGTTACCTCCTTTTTTGAAGTCGGTTAAAAATATATTTAATCATGCTCTAAAAAATATAAAAACTAGAGAGGTGTGAAGGGACACCCGAATGGAACGTAGTTCCTGAAACACTGTCAGGATTCATTATTATTATTATTATTTACAAAAACACTCACCTGTATACGCTCAACAAAAATAATCGTCGCGACACCACACTGTTCAATGCGAAATAGAAATGGAAATATCTGGCTTGCTTTCTATAAGAGAGAGACAGACAGAGAAACATGCACGGCCACACAGCTTAATTGCTTACTATGGCAAAAAGTTAAAAGACAGCTTAATCGGTTTTTGATGTAATTTGGTATGGTAACTGAAATTAGGTCTAACCTGACCTTGAATTAAACTACTTTTTAACCCGAAAACATTACTGGTTCCCGTGGGATGTGCAAGTAACATCAAAAGTTAGTTTATTAGTTAGCTAGCTTAGACCCTGAGTGTGTGCTTATGTTAACATATGTAGGCACACACTATTTTTTGGCGGGCACGTTTACGATTCGTACAGCGCCACGATTTGATGGCGGATTCTGGTCTCGACGAAAGAGAAGCCTTCAAATTGTGGCGCCGTACAAATCGTAATCTCCCATTGACGCTGGTAAAACACCGGGGTACAACTAGCAATGAATTATGTATATAATGGTGGCGATTCAGCGGCACACACGAGTAAACAAATTTTTTTTTTTCCATATTTGACGTGATTTTAGTTGTTTTGTCTGTGGTTCAGAACGTGCCGTCTCTTTCTGGCCACCTACGATGATAAGAGACGGGGCTTCTTTAAATTTAGTTTAGGCGTGTGTGCCGCTGAAACGCCACCATTAATTATTTATAATTATAACAAGTGTGTCATACTCCAGCCAGCACCTGGCGGCGGTGAAGGGCCTGGCGTGGTGTCCGTGGAGCGCCGGCGTGCTGGCGTCGGGCGCCGGCACTGCCGACCGCACCATCCGCATCTGGAACGTGGCCACCGGCGCCAACCTCAACACCGTCGATACTAAGTCACAGGTGGGCTACACTTGATCTTCTGCTTCGTATCAGCTAAGTGGACAAACTCTGGTGCCACCTTATATAAAAATTCACCCGGTAAAGGCAGGACTTCAAGCCCCCGAAACCGTTCAACGCAGGAGACATTGCTTTGAATCCTGCAAATTTCAAAAGTGCTTTTGGTATAAATTATAAACGGTAAATAGAAGACAAAATTAAATATTTAGTGTACTTCCGCTGTGATCCGAAATCCAAATTAAGACAAGTAAAGGAAAAATCAACTAAGATCAATTTACCAAGCTTAATTAATCTTAGTTAATTAAGCTTAAAAATCAACTAAGATCAATTAACCAAGCTTAATTAACTAAGATTAATTAAGCTTGGTTAATTGATTTTTCCTTTACTTGTCTTAATTTGGATTTCGGATCACAGCGGAAGTACACTAAATATTTAATTTTGTCTTCTATTTACAATGGATTTCCGCAAAGTAACGCCTGAGTCAATAAGTTATTTATAAACGGTAATATTAAAAGTGCTTTCGGTATAAATTATAAACGGTAATAATATATAGAAAAAACTTGAAAGGTGCCAAGGGACACCCGAATAGAAGTTCTTTTCGATTAATTAGTGAAGGAATTGAGTTTTCAAGCCGCCTAAAAGTCTGACTTGGCTTAACGACAGCTTGTACTAAAATTATCAGCTGGGACCTACCATTTGACGACCTCGTTGGCGTAAAGGTTACCATGCCGGTCTGCTAATCAGAAGGTTCCGGGTTCGATTCCTGGCCCGGCCAACATTTCCGTGCTTAATTAAATTTGTTGGCTGTGGGTCTGGGTGTTAAATATGTATCTATATAAAATATGTATGTATATGTAGTATATCAGTTGTGTCAGCTACCATAACACAAACTAGAAATGGTTCAGTATGGGGTTAACCAGCCGTGTGTAAAATGTGTCCAAAAAAAAAATTACGTGTCATCAGATCCACGGTGATCATCCAGTCCGGGCTGATATTTTTAGTACTGTTAACTGTCGTTAAGCCAAGTCAGAGACACTAGGCGGGTAAACTCTAGACACCAGAGCTTCGCTACTAAGCATAGAATAACAGGTGAACTTGTCATGATGGAATGATCCAATTCAGCTGAAAAGAATCTAGTATAGACTAAACCGCTTTAATCTGGGATTAAAAATTAACTTTATTCTTCCACTAAATTGGTTCAGTTATTTCAGCTTGAAGAGGTATGAAATAAGTTCTAATTATGTGTACAAGCATACAAATATAACTTATGTCAATAAAGAAGACATAAGTTCTTGTAAAACCGCTTGGCTAACCTAGGGAGAAAACTTTTAAATGTTTTTTCTTTATTTTGAATCATTGCCTAACCTAATGAATGACCTAGTAAGAGTAACTTTATAAAGTACAGTACTACAAACTTTTCCCTATATATAAATAGAAGTGTGAAGTGATTTTCCTGGCTCTTTGGTCAATCGGTCTTATGTCAATAAAGAAGACATAAGTTCTTGTTAAACCGCTTGGCTAACCTAGTGAGCAAACTTTTAAATGTTTTTTCTTTATTTTGAATCATTGCCGAACCTAATGAATAAGCTTGTAAGAGAAACTTTATAAGTCCAGTACTACAAACTTTTTCCTATATATACATAAAAGTGTGAAGTGATTTTCCTGGGTCTTTGGTCGATCGGTCCAGCACTCGTGGGACCCACAGGATCAATCGCCCAATTAGATATTGTGCACTGGTCGATTTAACAATCATTCCTGTAAAATCCGATATAAAATAAAAGCAAATGTGGCGCAATGGTAATAACGTCTGCTTCCCAGCTCGGTTGCCTTGGGTAGGCTGGTAAAGGGGGAATGCACAATACGCCCCTAGCGGGATGTCAGTGCAGGTCTCATCACCCCCACTTCAAGTTAGAATTAGAACGTCTGCTTGTTCGATCTTGGCTCTACACCACCTTACTGACTGTTTTTTCAAGTTATGTGTGGATTTGCGCTCTCTTTACGGTGAAGGAAAACATCGTGAGGAAACCGGCATGTTTGAGGACCACAATATCCGAAGACGTGTGCCATCCGCCAACCCACACTTGGCCAGCGTGGTGGATTATGGTCTATATCTCTCTCCTCGTTAGAGAAGGCCTTGAGTCCCAGTAGTGGGAACGTATATGGGCTGCTTGTGCTTCCTCCTCTAGTCGGTAGCTCAGTGCTAAGCATCGTGATGACCCCGACCCGCCATTTTATTGACAATGTGTCGCCAGTTATGTCGCGGCTTCATGAATGGCTACACTCGCTTTCGAGCCAGTGTGTTCAGCCACCTGATCGGACCATCTTGTTGGGCTTCGACCTCTGGATCTTGTTCCCACCATTTTGCCAGTGACAATGAGCTTCTCCAGACTGTCCGCTGGTTTCCGTGCGACAGCTCGAAGTATTGCAGCACTCGCTTCAGGCATGCCGAGGGCTTGCGTTATTTGACATGGAGCTCATTGAGGATGGACTCGTTCGTTCGAAATGCTGTCCACGGGATGCGCAACATACGCCGCCAGCACCACATTTCAAAGGCGTCCACGCGTCGTCAGTCAGTCTCTTTCAAAGCCCATGATTCTGAACCGTATAGAAATATGCTTATTAGGGTGTCCGTTATTTCCCAAGTTGTTTTTTTTTTTTGCAGCCGCCCCCTGAAGTTTTAGTTTTTACCCTAAAAAGAATTATCCAACGTAAACAAGCTCTTAATTTTCAAGTTAAACCGTGCCCGTGTCATGTTACTTTTCCCATTTAAATAACATGAGATTTTTGTACTTTTTGCATTTTATGTTTTATCTCCGAAGCAAATAAACCTACAGCTTTGATAAAGAAATATTCTAATACAAAATTATGCGCTCTACAAAAAAGGTCTCCTTGAGTTTTTCGCTAAAATCATTCCTTAAGTTATACGCGGTTAAAGTTATGCGAACGGACACCCTAATTCTTATGCCTGTAATATCCATGCTAATTAATGTTCGCTTTTGTGTACGTACAGGTTTGCTCCATAGTATGGAGTACGCACTACAAGGAGCTGATCTCGGGGCACGGGTACGCGAACAACCAGCTGGTGATCTGGAAGTACCCTCTGATGTCTCGCGTGGCCGAGCTCACGGGCCACATGGCGCGGGTGTTGCATCTCGCTCTCTCGCCAGATGGCACCACTGTGGTGTCCGCTGGGGCTGACGAAACTCTCAGGTAAGTCGAAGACGAATCTTTTTGTCTAATTCACACGCTGTCGCCTTACGTCTCGCAGCGTGTGGGGTTCGTATCCCCCAACAAGCTTAATAGTAGAAGATCCGAGCGTATATCGACCTTCATCGACGTGATAATTGAATTAAATTAATTTCATAATAAATTTAATATATTAAAAATGAGTTGCCTAAAAAAATCCTTAAAAATATTTAAAAAAATGTTTTTTTTAAATAAAATTTTGCATCATCAAGATAATAAAAAAATATATAGCCTGAGTTGAAGTATAGAACACATAGAACGTGCTGCCGTAGGGTTGCCTATCTCTTATCTGGACGAACTACTGATCGCAATGAAACAGCGCTTATGTTGATATATATTTTTTTCTATTATCGAATCGGTTGAAAGTAACAGATTTCGACATACCTGTTTACACCTGGCAACAAAGTAGCTCTTTTTAAAATTTTCTAAATTTTTCAATTTTGTTTTTAAATTCTGTCCAGGATTTTTTTAGGCGACCCATTTTTAATATATTTTCTATGATGCTAAATTTTTTATGAAATTAATTTTATTCAATTATCACGTCGGTGATGGTCGATGTAGGCTCGGATCTTAGACCATAAGCTTCCATTGAAAAAATATCATCATGAGGAAACCACAGTGTGGTAGGACGGCTGTTTGTAGTATTTTCCTGTACCGTAAGTCACGTATTACGTAAGTCAATAAAGCTTGCGGTTTATCGCGCCATCATTTTGCCGTTTCTGTTATATGCCTCCGAGGCCTGGTGCTTGTATAAAGCTGATATTAGACAACTAGATGCCTTTCATATGAAATGTCTGCGCTATATTCTTCATATTCTTCGGATACAATGGCAGGATCGGATAGCTAATACGGAAGTTCTTCGTCGATCGCAATCGCACGGGATGGAGGCTCTGCTGATGAGAGGACAGTTGCGTTGGTGTGGCCACGTGCAACGGATGGATGACTGCAGACTACCGAAGAGCGTATTCTACTGTGAGCTCTCAAGTGGAAAGCGCAACTCAGGCGGGCAGTACCTTCGTCAGGCGGGCAGTACCTTCGTTATAAGGATGCTTTTAAAAGAAGCCTAACTGCATGTGGCCTGTCAACGGAGAAGTGGGGAGAGGATGCACAGATGAGGACTGCTTGGCGCTCAAAAATAAAAAAAGGAATTGCTCTTTTTGAGCAGACTCGACTGTCTGAGTTAGACGTAAAGAACCTTCCTACGCCTATACTTTTAATAGCTCCGGTCAGCTGTATTGCGCCGCATGTGACCGGGTGTTCAAAACGAAGTTTGGTTTTGCCAGCCACTTACGAGCACACGCCAGAAAATAGCCAGGGTCGTCATCGTCGGACACGACGCGGACGACATCATCATCAAGTCAATAATAACTATCCCCATTCTCATTGATAATTCATCTCTGCTATCGATGGCAATATATAAAACAATTGCTATGCTGAGCAATGTGACTACAATTATTACTCATTCTGACAGGCAGTAGACTCCTTTGCGTCAATCAGCATTGTAATTATTTTATCTATTGCCATTGATAGCAGAGATCATTATTGATGGGATAGTTATTATTGACTTACGTAATACGTGATTTATAATTACCAATAGCTTAAAATTACTGGCTTTAACTATTAGCTAATAATGACTGTTTGGGGTAAGGGCTGGTTAGCCCAGTGTCGCTGGCTGGTTACGCGTCTTACAGATCATAGTCCCAGGTGGAGGGTGAATAAAGCACCATAACAATCACTAAGCCTTAAAGAAAAGCTGTACAAAAAATTATGCAGTCTTGTGAGCTATTATTAGTAGCTGATTCCTAAGTCCATAATGTGAGATTTTCGTGTAATCCGAATAGATTCTTAAGTTCATATTATATTATTCTTTCTTGCAGATTATGGAAATGTTTCATGGTAGATCCGTCTAAGAAGAAAGAGCCGACCGACACGAAAGCAGCTAAATCTCTTCTCAACATGAATTCATTAATGAGATAACTCGACGCCTCGAGTATACTGCATGTTGTTTTGACTGATAATTGTGAATTTACAATTTTAGCTTTACTATTATTTAATCAAATAAAGGATTTGCACACTATTAATTATTTAGCATTGTGTATTGAAAACTCACAAATTAAACTGTGCCATATGATAGACATAATCTATGTAAATGCTACATTTTTGCATAGTTTTGCTCAACTAGCTAACAACCATCCTCAAATTAAAAATCGATTAATGGTGATACAATGTTACGTGAATAAAGTGTGCAAATTGATTTACCAATCGATTTGTTGTACTGATGTTAGGTATAATGTTATCTATTATATTTACTAGACTCAGCTATTTTTATTATGTAAAAATACCGGAACCGACGTATTGGGCGCAACTGATTATGTTTCTGATAAGTTTTATCGACGCGCATTATTTACAAAATATATGTTTTTAACATCTTTTTGGTTTTCGACTAACAATGCGGAGTTGAGGTCGTAAAATGTGGGATAACTAAGCTTTTAACTATCCCTGGAATTCTTATTTTCTTCTTGTCTCTAGTTCTTATTTTCAATTCTAATTTCTTGCTTTCTTAATTACCTGATGAGCATTTAATTACCTCAGCTTCCTTGTTTTAAGTAATTGGATTTTTATAATACAATCTTATTTACAATGCAGGGTGGTGTTATTTTAATTTAGGTTTTCGGGATAAATAGGAGAAATTTTCTTGTACCTCAAAGTTTCGGAACTGCCATGTATATGATATTCAAAGGGAATGAAAAAAAAATATAGATGAAAAACTTATTGTCAGAAACTTGAAACAATTAGTTTTTATTTTTATTTTGCAGTGAGGGAGGGTCTTTATACAAAGATTACTTGCCACATAAATAAACCATTATTTATGTATGTGGTATGTCCCGAAACTTTGAGCAGCAACTTCAACTGAACCCTAGTTATTTTTTAATAATGTGTTTATTCACAATGAATTAAGTATTGGCTGACGATTTATGACTTTTTGTATTATTCATTGTAAGAAAAATAAAGAATTTGAATCCAGTAAGGCATTTTATTCAGATTTTACCTGTTTATGAAAGAAAGTCATAGATTTTATATATATTTTCTTAATTGTAGCACTTGACTTCGGTATTCGTTATATTTGGAGATAAATTACCATATGTGGATGAGTCTTATTCACATATTTGATAAATATGGTGATTTAAAAATTTTTGTGAGGTAGGCTGTATTATGTATCCATATCTTTGGTTTTTTTAATACAGCAAACACTGAATAGAGAAAATACTAATAAGTCAAGAGTAAGGCTATATTTTGTGCTTTATGAATAGATTGGATCAGACGAAGTAAAACATGGCATTCAATAATTGTATAAAAATGTTTATTACATCATTATTTTGTAACATAGCAATTATAATTTGGAATGCTAGACATTCAATACATTAAAATAGTATAGTAGTTTTTATTAAAAGTAAAATAATTTGTGATTAAAAACTAAAACTCGAGTAAAACTGTGATGTTTCTTGATCCAAACAAAAGTGGAAGCTTGCATTTTGACTAGACGAACTACATAAGATTTAGAAGAACACAATTTCAAAATAAGTACAACATAAATGCAGGGAAAGGAACTAAGAAAAACGTTAGGCACTAAACTCCATTACATGGTAATATGAATGTTTCTTTCCAAATATCTGCAACAATTCTATCGTTACTAGAACCACGTCCAAAAAGGTTAACTACCTAATCAATATTGAACAACCGACGATCCTTAATTAAATTCATTGTACTTTACACATATATGTATCAAATGTTGTACATACTAGTTTCAATGTGTGTACTATATATCCTCACTATATTAAGTACCTAAAGGACCCGGAGTTAAATATTGCTCATCGACCTTTGGAAAGAGAAATCGGCTAATTTCTACTTCGAAGAGCGTCGTCTTTGTCGCACACTACTTATGTGACGTTTTGTCAGTCGTTGTTCAAGTGCGATCGGTCCAGTTTCGTGCGACACAGATAGACTCTACGAAGCGGAAATTCTCCTATTGTCTCTTTCCAAAAGCCGATGTACAATATTTATCGCCGACAGGTGTACTGCCTAGTACAGTACTACAGAGACGTAGCTGCCATAAAGACATGCTAAAAATACATTTTACATAGTTATAGTCGTTCCTGTCCTCATTCTTTATTATTAAACCAGTAGGTACTAGTGAACATCATTTAACACATGACAACTAATACGACAGCTGTTATTATTTCTCAATAATCTATCCCATTCTCACATGCAGCCAGTGAGCGAAAGAAAAAAAATAATATTAACACTTTTTACCAACATTCTGGCAATACCATTTCATACATTTGCTATTTAAAAACATTCAACAACACCCATATTCATTAATTTAGAATAACGATTATATACTTATTAAGAGAACACATTCTAATTCGATTAATTCACAAACTTGTATATCAAAGCTCCTATATCCGATTTTCACACACTGTTTCAATAATTTACACCTTTTTTCTTCAAACTATTCATAACAACAGACTCAATTTGTTTTAAAACGCATAAATGTTACATTTTAAAACAAGCTACACATTTAAACACACCTTTTCTAAGCTCTGGTTTAATTTAATTATAATAATAAGAACCACCAAATAATATAAATGTTATTATTTTCAAGTTGGTGGTCTCGAGTCTAAGTTCATACACTCACTTCCTTAAGAATACATTCTTGTATAACTAACTAGCTCTATGCTACATGGCTCAAAATTATTGTGCTTACACAAAATATTAACAACAATACAAAAATAGTGGAGTAACTGAGATTCCCCTAAACACTAACATTGTTACTTTTGTTTAAAAAAAAAACGATATTATTAAGGTGCTTACAGCAAACTAGAATAAACGGAAGAGTATATATAGAGTTTATATGGAGTTCCATACAATTGCCGCTTAGAATTTGAATCCATCTACGCACACAATTATACTGCTATCCCAACGAAACACACACATAAACTAAGCTTGCACGCGATTGGTCGCATCAAGGTCACGCCATCAATACTAGCCACGCGGGTAGCTGCTTTCCCCGCCCACCGCGGTATTTTACACGTGGACGGTGGAACCATTTTATCGACTAAGTTACTATTCTATTTATTCTAGTTTGCTGGGTGCTAAATATACAAAACGTTTCTTAAAATCAACTAACTAACGTTATGCTAATAACAAAGTAAAAATTGTAAATTGTTTTTCATCATTAAAATAATTTGTAAATACAATTCTATTCTAAAATATATTGCTCTTTCTTGACATTGGGGTATATGCAGAGTAAAATTAATTATTATTTTAGGAGGTTACATGCTATAATTATAAATGGATATGAATTTTTATTAAATCCAGATAAAAAATAAAAAATATTTATCATTTCTCACTTGTACAACATACTTTAAACATTAATTAATATCATTGAAATAATATAAAAATCATAAATTAAGTAGAAATCAAATCATGCCCCCTTAGAATTGTGAGTTATATACCTACCTATTCATATTATGCTGTGAACCTAATAAAACGGTTCAATTAAAAACGAACTTAAGTTTCAAACCAAAACTACAACTCATATAAATATGTCAATTATGTTTATCACTTTTTTAAGTACTTGTACCATTTTTTTTACATTTTTGAAGACCCGATTTTAAGTGTACGTATATATAAGTACTTATTGATTCAGTCATCGATGTGTGTGTTTAGAATGTGATGCATAAATCATTTTGAGTAAAAAATAAAAAATCTATATTCTATCTATTTTAATAAAATTCATGATGGTCGATCATCATTGTTTTGTACTTCCGAATTTTAATATTTGCTTCATTCGTCCTTATATACACGACAACGTAAAATTACGTTTTTTTTTTAAGTATTTTGTTCCATTGGCAACTTAATATTTTTAACTCATTATTGTCATCATATTGGTCCTTTGAGTAAATTAATACTCGTTTATGAGATCGCAAGTCGTGTACAAAGTGGAACAAACAAAACTCATTTCAGAACTAAGAAAATTTTAGTTGAACAAATACAGGCACGGCCTTCTGAGATCAGACATAGAGTTAAATTAAATAGAATAATTTATTTTTAATAGCAAAATTTTTAGTGCCAATTTCGTATACAAATCAAATTTGATTCAAAATTGAGATAAAGAGATTAAGTCCCAAAAAATCTTTCCAAAATCACCTCCAATTCCTAACCCATAAATATCATACAAAACAGATCTACCATTTTTTTTAACACGGCTGGTTATCCCCATACTGAACCATTTCTAGTTCGTGTTATGGTTGCTAACACAACTGATATACTATTATACATATACATACATACTTTATATAGATACATACTTAACACCCAGACCGACAGCCAACAAATTTAGTTAAGCACAAAAATGTTGGACGTGCCGGGAAATCGAATCCAAAACCATTAAGGCATGGTAACCATTACGCCAACGAGGTCGTCCATTCTTTTCTAAGCTCAGATAACAGATGCGATACTCCTAGCTCGGGAAGTCCCCTCACAATCCAACATGGCAGACATCGCCACGGTATTAGAAATGGGTTCCGCATCGCGAACTAAATGCTCGTGACTAGTCGTTAAGGCCCCACCGTACTTGAAGTTACGCCTTAAACTCGATCGAATACTTTTCACCGAATCGCTTTTCCGAACAAATGACCGACGTAGATAATCTCTTGTAAGGGAGAGTGAATTTCGGGAGGTCGATGTGGGTTGTGCGCTCGCCCGCGAGTCTGTTTCGTCGGTGATGGTAAGCGAGGGAGTGTCCTGGAGAATGTAATCACCGGAGTATTCTGGCGGTTGTGATTCCACGTTCTGTGCGCTGTCGACGGCCTCGCTAAGCGTGATGGGGATCTGTGATGTGTCGTCGCTAGCCGGCTCGGCGCGCCCGGCTGTCATTCTGAAAATGAAAAAAAACTCTGTTAATAATTTATGACATTTATTGAAGTTAAAAATAAATTTAAACATAGTTTAAGCATCATATTTTCAAAGCATGGTTAAAACGAAAATTTTGTAAACTAAAAAAAATAACCAAACAAAATTTTTAGGGACAAAATTTAATTTCATTATAATTTTTTTTTAGCCTGTAGCTGTATGGAGGAGCTAGCCAAGCGGCTGGTAGAGGTTTCGGATGTCCACAAGGCTAGCTTTTATTTCGGTCAGAAACTAAAAGCATTGCCAACCAACGCGACGTGGCAAAGCTGCTTGCATTTTGGACACCTTTTCCTCTACCCCTCGTGTTTTTTAGGTAGTTAGTAATATTTTATGCATTCGTATTTTTTTAATTCGTAATAAATTGGTTTGTTTCAGTTTTAGTTATAGTAGAAGAGCCCGTGAAGATCGTCCTTCACCGATCTGATAACCAGATGAGACGTATTTTTTTTATTAAATATTGTTTATAAACAAATGTGCCTAAAATTGCTTGCCCATCGAAAAGTGCTCATGGCTATTTTTAATTAAATAAACTTTTATTGTTTTTTTTTTCATCGCCTTCATACTTTTGATAACCAAATGAAATTTATTTCACTGATAGTTTTTAATACACAGAATATGCCTCGGTATGCTTGCCTACTCATTTCAGTGTATAACTCTACCTGGCAAGCAGGTGTAAACAGGTAAGTCAAAATAGGTGACTCATTCGATTTTGATGCGCTTCATAGGAGTAACAACGATTCTGAACAGTTAGAATGTTATTTTTATTTTTGGTAATCTTATCTTATATATAAAATTTCCGTGTCACAGTGTTTGTTACCGTACTCCTCCGAAACGGCTTGACTGATCATTACCAAATTTCATATGCGTATTCAGTAGGTATGAGAATAAGCCAACGTGAAACGTTTTTACCCCTAAGTGATAAGGGTTGTTCACCCTTAAATATATTTTTTTATTTTTTCGACGAATTTTTTTTATTTGAATTTTATGTAAAGTGGCATTAAAAAATACATACAACCCTAAATTTTTACTTTTTTATCATCAACCCCTATTTTTTTATGGCCATTTTAGTAAATTTCTGTGTCACAGTGTTTGTTGCCGTACACCTCCGAAACGGATTGACTGATCTTTACCAAATTTTATACGTATTCAGTAGGTCTGAGAATCGGCTACTATATATTTTTTATACCCCTAAGTGATAAGGGTTGATCACCCTTAAATATTTTTTTTCATTTTGCGACAGATTTTTTTTTTTGTATAAAATGGCATTTAAGAAATACATACAACCCTAATTTTGTACTTTTTTATCATCAACCCCTATTTTTTATGGCCATTTTAGTAAATTTCCGTATCACAGTGTTTGTTACCGCACTCCTCCGAAACGGTTTGACTGATCTTTACCAAATTTTATATACGTATTTAGTAGGTCAGAGAATCGGCTACTATCTATTTTTTATACCCCTAAGTGATAAGGGTTGATCACCCTTAAACATTTTTTTTAATTTTTCGACGAATTTTTTCATTTTATTTTTGTATTAAGTGGCATTAAAAAATACATACAACCCTAATTTTTTTACTTTTTTATCATCATTCCCTATTTTTTATGGCCATTTTAGTATTTTATTCATTTTTCATCTCGCTTGATAACTGATCAAATATAGTATCTAACTGTACTTCGAGTAAAAATCTTTTTTTTTTGAAGAAAATAATTAACAAAATTTAACCTGATATACTTATGCTTATGATTATTACCAATCTTAAATACTTAAAATTTGCCGCGCCTTTACTTTACTGGTGAGTGAAATGCCACACTATGCCATATACCGAAGTCGGTCTCCTGTTTTACTCACAAAATTCTTCTTCACAGACTTCTCTCACTGTTTACACAAATTTTGACCTCGTTATTGTTTATGTATCGTTTGTAGTAGTATTGTGAACAATTATCATTTTGCTATATCAATGTAACTCTCTTATTAACTTAACCGCGGCTCTACCCGCGTGTAAGTCGCTTTATTGCAAAACCTCTCCTGCACATGACTGTTGTAAAAAAATGTATTTTCATCTGTGCGCTACTGTGGATCGGATTATACGTTAAATTGTAGGTCCTCTTAGCACAAACAGTCGTTAAACTAAGGCAGGGGCTTGAAAAACTCTCGACAACATTACTAGATCACTTAGTTCTTACGTAGAAGAAGCTATAAAATTTGATGTACTAATAAACTAGACCCTGAATGTATGAGCAAAAAATTTTCAACAAATATGATGATGACACTACAAATATTATGTAATTTGTTCTGCTTTGGACTTCTTTATGCTCAAACGGCTCGAACAAATATGCTAAAAATTTTCGCGCTCGCTGCGCCCGCGCATAGCTCGCTGCGCTCGCATCCGGCTCGCTTCGCTTGCGATTGGTCCTACGACGTTTTGGGTCATGGCTTATGACACTACAAATATTATGTAATTTGTTCTGTTTTGGACTTCTTTATGCTCAAACGGCTCGAACAAATATGCCAAATTTTTTCGCCCCCTGGTTTTATCGCGCAAAGCTCGCTGCGCTCGCAACCAGCTCGCTTCGCTCGCGATTGGTCCTAGGACTTTTGGGTCATAGCTTACGACACTACAAATATTATGTGATTTGTTCTGCTTTGGACTTCATTATGCTCAAGCGGCTCGAACAAATATGCTAAAATTTTCGCGCTCGCTCCGCTCGCGCATAGCTCGCTGCGCTCGCGTCCGGCTCGCTTCGCTCACGATTGGTCCTAGGACGTTTTGGGTCATAGCTTACGACACTACAAATATTATGTAATTTGTTCTGTTTTGAACTTCTTTATGCTCAAACGGCTCGAACAAATATGCTAAAAAATTTCGCGCTCGCTTCGCTCGCGATTGGTCCTAGGACTTTTGGGTCTTAGCTTACGACACTACAAATACTATGTAATTTGTTCTGCTTTGGACTTCATTATGCTCAAGCGGCTCGAACAAATATGCTAAAATATTTCGTGCTCGCTTCGCTCGCGCATAGCTCGCTACGCTCGCGATTGGTCCTATGACGTTTTGGGTCATAGCTTATGACACTAACAATATTATGTAATTTGTTTGGTAACGGCTCGAATGGAACTGGTAAAAAATTTTGAATACCTAAAACTTTAGAAAAATATCATTACCTACTAACCTTAAAAATTTTACAATGAAATTGTATTATACAAATAACAGACTTCAAAATCATACCTACATTTATAAATTCTAACCGTATCTAAAAAGTGAAAAATAATTTCATGCCTACACATAAGTACCATCGAAGACTTTATTTGATTTACATATAAACATGCTATTTTCAATTTGTATTTATCCTGTATTCTTGGCGTCGGTGCCATCTAAGAAGAACAAATTAATGTTTGTTAAAATAAACACTATTAAATAGATATGATTGAACATAATATTTTTTGGCGTTTGTTACTTTTATATTCTCTTAACGTTTGTTCATGGCGCTCCATACCCATTTCACGCATATACCATACACACTTATAATAAGTAAGTAACATTTTAATTATACTAGAATTTGTCTAGAAACTAGAATAAAAATAATTAATAAGGCAAAACAACGTTTGCCGGGTCAGCTAGTTGTAGCTAAATTATCATTTGACTATACACGAGCATGCGCAAAAAAAAAACCATGAGCACTTTTCGATAGGCAAGCAATTTTAGGCATATTTGTTAATAAAAAATACTTAATAAAAAATACGTCTCATCTGGTTATCAGATCGGTGAAGGACGATCTTCACGGGCTCTTAGACTATTACAAAATATGTAAAAATATTCTGAGAGTTGTTCTTTAGACGGTTTTTAAGCTATTTTTTCAATATTGATTGCCGTTTATGATTTATTACGAAAAACTGTAAATTCAACCTTTAGCATTTGTGATCGTATCGTGTATCCTTAAGTATAATACCTCCTCAAGGTCCTGAAGCTCCTCCGTATAGTGGAGAGCAGCCTAGCCCCGGTGGCAGTGGAGTACGAGGGTGGCGGGGTGTACTTGGGCGGCGGGTCGGGGGCGGGCGGCGCGGGGGCCGGGGCGCGGGGCGTGGAGCGCGGGGGCTCCGCTGGCGGCTCCAACCGGGGCCGGTACAAGTTTTGAATGCGCTGCGGAATTGATAAAACCAGATATTTACATAACCGTTCGTATGTTGAATGACATTGGTGGCGATTCAGCGGCACACACGACTAAACTAAATTTAAAGAAGCCCCGTCTCTTTTCATCTTAAGTGGCCAGAAAGAGACGACACGTTTTGAACCACACACAAAACAACTGAAATCACGTCAAATATGAAAAATGTAAGCGATTTTAGAGCGCACCCAATTGTTTCAGCTCTAAATCTGACGTGTTTGACGTGATTTTAGGTGTTTTGTCTATGGTTTAGATCGTACCATCTCTTTTTGGTCGTCTATGACGAAAAGAGACAGAGCTACTTTAAATTTAGTTTAGTCGTGTGTGTCGCTGAATCGCCACCATTTTATATTATCTGTAAAAAAAAGTTCAAGTTCCAAGTTATACCTACACCGGCTCCCGGTATGTCAACAGTTGCGGCGAAAATGTGTTTATACCGGGAGCCGGTGTTTCAACATACAAGTGGATAAGCCCGATCTTGTTCTCCTTCGTATGAGCTGAGTGGAAAGCTGGTGTCGAGAGTTTTCAAGCCACCCGAAGGCCTATGATAATCCTACTAATATTATAAATGCAAAAGTTTTGTGTCAGTGTATGTGTTGTTAAGTCTTCACGCTTAAACGCATGAACCGATTTCTATGAAATTTGGTATGGAGGTCAAGGTCCTACTTATTTAAACACAGGCTACTTTTGATCCCGATAAATTTTTTTATTGTTAATACTATATCTTTTTAATTTTTATCACTATATTTTTTACACTTACATTATATATTACAATTGGCATAATATGTTTTATTTATCTTGCAAGAAACTCAACAGATAACAATAACATATTTGAAAACGTTTATTTTCAGAATATTTATGCCAAGATAATGTTAACAATCTTATCCTTGTCAATCAAGATTAGCATAAATCTTAAAAGATTTTATCTGGTGTCAAGCATTGAAATATATTTGTGTCCACTCTTTGTGGTATACAAAGAGTCGACATGTAACATGTAAAATACTATATGTACCCCGCTCAAATAAAGAAACTAAATGTCTAGTTTAATAATAAATTTACTCATTAACATAATCAGCTGCACTTCAAATCCTAGTTTTGATTTACATACAATTGTTAAATGAGACCAATAGGATTCAAGCGTCGCCGGCCACAAAATACTAATTTTAAAGTCGAGTGCTTTTAATTAGACATGATCATCAGAAATAATGACGTCACTATTTAAGCATCGCATCCCACTAATATAATAAAGGCGGACGTATGTAAGTGTGTGTGTGTGTGTGTGTATATGTTTATTACTTCATCACACCCAAACAGTTTCCGTCCGGATTTTGATGAAATTTGGTACGGAGATAGCTATAGCCCCGTTTTTTTTTAAATAAATTTAGGACACAAACGCTGTTAATATAAATAAATTGTTAATAATATAAGCAAAACTGTATAGTTAAGTTTATGCAGTAATTGCTAAATAAAATAAGTATATTAAAGTATTGATTAAAGAAAAGCAATCGAAAATATCACGGCCAGCGGGATTCAAACCCGCGTCTCCGACAAACCAGGCCGAACGTTCTAGCCACTAAGCTATGGTCAATTCACCACTCACGCGAAAATTCACTATTGCTTTTTAACTCCGTTTCTTAAGCGAACGGTTATTTTCATCTGGGCGCTACCATGGGTCAGATGACACGTTAAATTGTAGGTCCCGGCTGTTAGTCTTTGTACAACCAGTCGTTAACCCCTGAATAGGGTTATTATAGGCCTTCGAGGGGCTTGAAAACTCTCGACACCAGAGCTTGGCCGCTTAACTCATACGAAGAAGGGAGGATGCGAACGGTGGCGCCATCGCCTGGATTAAAGTAAATAGACTGAGAATGCAGTGTTCTAGTATATAAAGATCATGTCTGTGGTTGAGAATAAAAAAACGTATTCGGACTTATATGCTACATTAGCCTTAGTGATAATTTCTACAGAAAAATTACGTGTAAATAAATCTACAGACTCACCGGTTCCTCAAAACAATCACTCGTGGCATAATCCTAGCAGCGATAGTGGAAAATAACACTCTTTGAATGTACGTAATGGTAACATATATGATATGAACTAGCGTAGGGGTCTACATCGAGCACTTTACTATATCACGGAAACACAGAACTTTATTTCCGCGTAGAAAACGGTCACACTTACATTTCGTATTCATTTATTAATCTAGCTTTTTAGTTATTTTATAAAAAATAAAATACAAAAGTATTATCACAAGGCAACTCACACTACAAGCATTGCTCAAAATTAATTTAAATGTTGCGAGATAAATTAGGTTTGTACAAATGATACTCGTAGATACGTCATACCTCTAAAATTCTGTATTAATATTATTTGATTGATATGATACTGTAATTAATATTATTTGATTGATGTGATAAATTGAGGATCTTGTGTTTATTTTAAGAAGTGAAACAATCAAATGTAAAACCATGTCTATTTATTAAAATAAGTGCATGCATTATTTTTTTTGATATTGATAAGCCTTATTCAATAATTACTTAACCCTTACTTAACTTATGAAAGGACAAGAATCCTTAAATTGAAATGGGCTGGACATGACTAGCACGAGACCAGAAGCTTTCGTTATTATTATTGTGTAACTGTACCTTTACGTCAATAAATATTTTTGTATGTCTGTATATGCGGACCAACATGGATGAGACAGGCGAGGGAGAGAGAGATAGAGAGTTGGAAAATAATGGGGCCTATGCCCAAGCGGCAACTGTTGCATAAAAATGTGTAATTTTAAAAATATGTAATCTAATGCAATACAATAAAGGCATTTTTAATTTATTTTACTTTTACTTAATCATACCTCCAATATATCATTCGGCCCCTTGTTCATGTACCGCCAGGTCTGCACGAAGGCGGCGAAGGGGATGATGAGCACCGAGCCTTGCTGCAGGAACACCGCCACCTGGCGCGACCACACCGGCCAGTACCTGCCATACAAACTGCCTCTTTAACACCTATAAATAAATATATTTTAGGACTCATTTCACACACGGCTGGTTAACCCCATACTGAACGATTTCTAGTTTGTGTTATGTTGGCTAACACAGCTGATATACTACATATACATACAGTACCTGGTTGACCGAGCCTTGCTCGGTATATATTTTTTTTAATATGACATTTTCTAAAAATGATTCCTAGCTAGATCGATTTATCGCCCCCGTAACCCCCTACATACTATACTATATTTCATGAAAATCGTTGGAGCCGAGTCCGAGATTCCAATTATATATAAGAATTGCTCATTTAAAGATATAAGATAAATAAATATTAGGACACATTTCACGGCTGGTTAACCCCATATTGAACCTTTTCTAGTTTGTGTTATGGTGGCTAACACAGCTGATATACTACATATACATAAATATTATATTTTATATAGATACATTTTTAACACCCAGACCCACAGGCAACAAATTCAGTTATGCACAAAGATGTTGGCCGAGCTGGGAATCGAACCCGGAACCTTCTGATTCCGGCATGGTAACCATTGCGCCAGTGGAGGTCGTCATTAAACCCTACTATTAAAGCCCGTCCAATCGTTTATTTTCTTTATATCAAGAAGGTTTAATTGACAAAAAGTAAGTAAAAATTTGGATCTACTATAATAAGTATAGTCCCGGAAGAAATAAAGAAACAAAATGTATAATAGTCAAACTTACATTCTGGCGCATTCGACAAAACAAAAAAAAAAATTATAATGATCTTACCCCGCAGGTTTTCGCCACGTGTAAAGTTGTTTTTGCTGCCCTATTCGGAAATCCATCACGCAAATTGCCTGAAAACATGACAAAACAACTTATTATAGTTCCACTAAAACATTTACAAAACAAGACCTTATAAAATAAATAAAAATCCACCCACATGATGTACACATTTCACTGGCTGGTTAGTCTCATACTAAACACAACTAATATACTACATATAGGCATGTACATAAATACTTATTTCGATACATATTGAACGCCCAGACTGACAGCCAACAACGCTAATCATAAAGCAAAATATTTACAGCATTGTCAAAAAATAATTTACGAAATTGAGGTAGAGCTAAATGTTCCCTTATATTTTTCTATTCTATATATAGCAGCTAGTCTCAGCTTCGCACGTGCTATATAATAATTCAAATTGTAAAGAGAAACGAAATAAAGCCTATGTAACTCGGGGATAATGTAGCTTCCCAACGGTGAAAGATTTTTCAAATCGGTCCAGTGGTTTCGGAGCCTATTCGCGTCAAACAAACAATCAAACTTTTTCTCTTTATAATATTGGTATAGATAACTATCGGACGAGCAGGGAAACGCCAAGGCGGCATCGGTTTACAGTTGAGGTGCCTAAGGCACGTACTAAGCGTTTTGCCTCCGCCTTTGTTGCCCGAACCACCAAACTTTGGAGCTCCTTGCCGAATTCCCTGTTCCCCAATGACTATTAATTATCTAGCGATTTTCAAGGCGAGAGTGAACCGGTTCCGTCTAGGTAAGCGCGTTTCACCGTAGACCTCAATGTCACTTACCATCAGGTGAATTGTGGTCGAGCTCTGACCTTTTTTTTTATTGATGAATAGGCTTACGTTTGACCGCAGCTTGCCTGATGTTAAGCTTAACTGTGGTCTAAGATGTAACACGCTTGCCTAGAAGGAACCTATTTACTCTAGATTTGAAGACCCCTAAATTGTATTTCTCGGGAAAAAGAGACTCAGGAAGAGAGTTCCAAAGCTTCGCAGTTCTCACAGTGAAAACGGACCTATTTAGAGTAAATAATAGTAGTTAAAAAAACTAAAAAACAAGCTTATCTGGCCGTTTTAAGTGGGACAAAATAACGCCCAAAGAAGTCGGTTACAAACAAACATACAAACAAAAATACAAAAAAGTTTAATATTTTTATCAAATTAGTGTATTGTCATCGGTCCTCAATAAATCTACAAAGTTTCAACGAAATCTGGCCGTTTAGAGTGGGTCAAAATCGCGCCCAAAGAAGTCGGTTACAAACAAACATACAAACAAAAATACAAAAAAGTTTAATAATTTTATCAAATTAGTGTATTGTCATCGGTCCTAAATAAATCTACAAAGTTTGAACGAAATCTGGCCGTTTAGAGTGGGTCAAAATCGCGCCCAAAGAAGTCGGTTACAAACAATCATACAGGTGAAGCTAATATAAAGCGTGTAAAAAAAAGAAAAAGATAACTAATTGTGAACTCACGCATAGCAGGACTGGCAACACCACTGTCCAAGTGAAGCTGAGTAGAGCGGCGACGGTGGCTGAGAGCTTGGTGGTGGCTGCATAGAGCGCGCCGACCACCGCGTCGGGCGAGTAGGGGCGGCCGCGCACTACGAACACGCCGCACGCGAGCGCCACCTGCACGATGCAGTGCCACCACGCGCCCACGCACACGTAGTCGATGAAGTGGACTATACGAATGCCCGCCTGCGGACAACCGATATATCGCTCCTTAAATACAAAAGGGCAACTTGAAGGGCACAGGAAAAAAAGGAGCTCATTAACATTTCTACCTTTTTTGAATTAAATGTACCATTTACTTCATAATTCTATGGCCAATCAGAGCACTTTATTTTAAACATGGTAAAAGAGGCTCATTAAAAGTTAATTTTTAAAAAATCCTGGTTTAGAATAAAACGAGCCCATTGCATTTTAGATTTAATTCTATGATTACTTGAAACAATGAAAATGTTAATGAGCTCCTTCTTTTCCTGTGCCCTTCAATTGTAATTTGAAGTGGGGGTGATGAGACCTGCACTGACATCCCATTAGGGGCGTATTGTACATTCCCCCCTTACCAGCCTACCCAAGCCAACCAAGCTCCTTGAAATAACGGAGCACAGCCTTGGGTCGCTAGCATACCTGTTCCACCCCTGTTGCGTCAGATGGTCTGTTTGTCTGAGGATTAGCAATGGAAGGCCAACTTTCAACATGAGCAGCAACTCATGATGAAAGGGCCACATAACAAAACATGCTATTTTTACAGGAGAAGCAAATCATTTTTTTATGTGAAACATCTATAGCCGAACGTAAAACCGATTACAAAAATTGGCGACGCATCGCCACGCTATATGATGGTACAGGGAGACACTGCTTTCTTCTTAAAACAAACGAATTAAGTAGTCACGATTTGGAATATATTCGTAAATTTTTGTACTTCATGAAAATAAATAGTCATCGTTATCTGGAAAAAAATCGTAATATTTTATTTTATCACTAGCTGACCTGGCAAACGTTGTTTTGCCTTAATAATCATTTCTAAATATACAGTAGCCGATTCTCAGACCTACTGAATACGCATATAAAATTTGGAAAAAATCGGTCAAGCCGTTTCGGAGGAGTACGGTAACAAACACTGTGACACGGAAATTTTATATATAAGATTATGCCATAAATTTCGTTCATCGTCATGTGAAACATCTATAGCCGCACGTAAAACTGATTTCTGGCGTGGCGACGCGTCGCCACGCTAGAAGCGTGTAAAAATGTCTCAGTGATAGTTGAGAAGTGAGGTTCAATAGTTACATCAGTGCTGAGTAGCAGCCCCATGGCCAGCCCGAAGACGCAGCTGAAGAAGGTAATGCTAGTCTCCCAGACTCGCAGCGCGTCAGGGTTGATGGCCATTATGCCGGTGATGACGCAGTGCCACACCGCCAGCTGCTGCGCGATGCCGAACATTATGAGGATGAAGTAGAATATCACCGCCCATGCTGGTGATAGCTGCAACAGATAATAAACAAGGATTCTAACTGAGAGGAGAATTATATTGTAACCCTTTTTTTTTTCGTGACGAAATGCATTTACGCATGCCCACCACACCCTGGGTGGGGTATGTCGGGCTCGATGCCAAAAGGACATCACTACCGACTAAAACCTCACGATGATCTCTTCGCCGGAGAGGGCGGGATGAGGTTCCGCTTCTAGCCCGCTAGCTTCTTAACCCACCACGGCTAGCACGCGAGGCTCCTCCTCAGGGGATGAGTCCCTGGGGGATTACAAGTCTAGGGTGTGGCCCGCCTCAGAGACCCTCGTAGCTTCACCGTGGGTGACCAGGCCACGGTTACTGAGCCTAGCCTAGCCCCCCGCCTCGACAATGCCCTATGCATGCAATGCCTACAAGGGTACCCCTATGTCCCCACGGGGGGGTACATAGGGGTACCCTAGGGGTGAAAGTAACTTATTTAGTCCTGTGACGGGGTTTTCTTCTTCTTCGTATGAGCTAAGTGACCAAGCTCAGGTATCGAAAGTTTTCAAGCCGCCCGAGGGCCTCTGACTTGGCTTAACGACTGCTTGTAAGACTAACAGCAGGGACTTCCAAATTAATGTGTCATCCGAACCATGGTAGCGCCTACATAAAAATGACACTTTTTGAAAGACATCTTATGCCCATTCAAAAACTGTTCGCATCGACCGTTGCTTAACCTCGATGATCACTTTAGATCACCCTAGTTAGCCGACAGCTAGTTAGCTAGTTAACCGAGCTACAGGCGTTACAATGCATCTGTCAATACGTCGGATATTTCCACGGCAGTTTCTTATCAAGTAAACAATGGATGATCCCAAGCAGACATCATAATTATTAATGTGTATTTATGTCGGTCAATACACCAAGGTTAACGTAGGACACTCATATTTTTCAGTACATTAGACAAAGCTCTCAGTATTTTATAACGATAAGGCATTATTTGGAACATTGAGGAGTTGGAGTGGAAAATAAGACAATTTAAATACTAAATAGTGTATAGCGTCACACTTAATTTCACAGTTATATTATTAAAATCAAAGATTGTATGAGCGTAATTACGTACGATCATATACGTATAAACGTTTGAATAGTATATACTTTTCTGTATATAATTTACACGATTTAAATTTATATTATCTATTTGGGTTTTTTTGCTGAAAAAGTGGGTTAGGGTTAGTTAATTATGATAATAGTACTATGGTTTCAGTTGATTGCGTACCTAGTAGTAGACCTACATATGCATTCGTTTTTTAAAGTAAGAAAAATTGGCAAAGAATAAGTTTCAGAGACTACAAGTATAATAAAAAAAAGCCCCCATAATATTTTCCGGTGACAGCCATTTTGGATTTGGAATTTATTCTAGAGTATGTAATCTACTAAACAAGCCCTTTCACCTGATAACTATATGGTGCGGTTTTGAAAAAAAAAAACATATCTTCCGCCATTTTGTGGATTAGATCTAAGCTATGATAAAGGAAATTTAACAACACAAGTGTTCTCTCAAGAAAAAAAAATATCAAAATCGGGTCATCCGTTCGGGACCTACGATACTACGGACATACACAAACTCAGGGAGAGACACGTCAACCTTATAATACCACGTTTTAGAGTCGGGGTTTGAAAACTCAAATGTGGCTAAAACTAACGTACATACATATTTATCCTGCTTAATTAACTAATACAACAAAATAAGACAATTTTCCTCAAAATCCGTCGTCTAAATCTCGTCAAAACTTAGTCACGCAACACTTTCCATTAATAAATTAGTGCCACCGCCTTCAATAGTTTAACGTCTACATAAATTATGTACATAGATGAGTATCGGTACAACTGTAGGAAGAAACTAGAGTGTTGCGAAATCTAATTGGCTTTGTTCACGGCGCATTATACGCGGTTAGATAACAGACTTGTATGACTAGCGGAATAATCAGATAGATGCACGTTGTACTGAACAATGAACATTTTTATTCATATCAAATCTTCGATTGACTTAAAGAGTAAAGGTTACCATGCCGGACTGCCAACCAGAAGGTTCCGGGAACGATTCCGGGCACGGCTAACATCTTTATGTAGATAAACATTTGTTGACTGTCGTTAAATATGTATCGATATAAAGTATTTATATATGTACATATTATATGAAGTATATCCGTTGTGTTAGCAACCATGATACAAACTAGAAATAGTTTAGTATGGGTCTAACAAGCTGTGTGTGAAAAATGTACTATTTTTTATGCATTAAATCAAGTTCATTTATTGCAGACATTGGATTTATTTTGACCGTTTACGGTAGAGATATCATAATAAGAAATATTTTGTGAATTCGAATGCAATTGGTTAAGATATGATGTCTTACCGTTCCTACCAACTTGATTAAAGCGAATTTATATTCGCGAGGCCTACTGATAGATAGATAGATAATACTTTATTAGACACAAACTTAAAACTAAAAATAAAATAATAACTAAGAACAAAAAAAAAACAGTGTGCCACAATTGGCGGCCTTATCGCTTAAAGCGATCTCTTCCAGGCAACTTTTGGATGGAAAGGAGTTAATAAACGACAAAAAAAATGGTTGCCTGTAAAGTCGGTTTTACGGGCGAAGATTTTACGTGACAACGTCTGCCGCGTGCTGCGCGCGCGGCAGACCGATCATAGTTGAGTGGGAGAGAGACGCAAGGCATTCGGCGGGCCTCTCTCTCGTTCGGTGACTCATCGTAACGTTACCGGGCGTTACACTTTTTCATAAGTGACTCCCAGCCGCAACCTAATTTAAGACGTTGTCACGTCAAAAATGGACGTAGTGTACAATAAAGAGAAAAGAAAAAATAATAAGTTACAGTTACTAGTGTTCGAAGAACTACTAGTAGCTTCTTACCAAGTTAGCTGGCAACACAGCAAGAGTAGCTGGCACGATCTGAGTGGCCAACTGCAGCGGTTGCCAGCCGCTGAGCGTCTTCGCGACGTTGCCAGACCGCCACACGGTCACTCCCACAAGGCTTCCGTAGTGGCCCATGAAACGCACTGGAGTTGATGCGAAATTGGTAGGCAGTGGCTCTTTTAGCGGCCATAGGAACTGGGATGATTTAACTGTTTCTGCAGACAAAAGAGATCTGATAAGAATTTCTTGTTCTTAAAAGCTATTTTTTTTTTAGTTTTTAAAAGTAAACTTACCGAAACTTCCCGGAATGTAGACATATCCGTAATTCTTCAATATCTGCACGCAAGTATTGGCCAGAAACGAGCCGAGCAATAAAACTGCGAATGTAAAAGCCACTATACACGCGCTTTCTTTCTGAAGCATCGAGCTTGTCTTGTTCTTTGCGTTCTTGTGTGATGTTAGCTGCATTACGCAGGCGCCGAGGAGACCCCACGTTAGGAATGTCTCTTGAGAGGCCGCTGCCCAACTCTGAAAGGAAAAATACCAAATAAAATCTTATAAATTTATCGCTACAACACTTAATACAAAAATACAGAACTTTATTAGCCCTAAAACATAAGTTAAGGCAAGTCATACTACAATAATTACTTAATACTTAAAAACATTAGTAAGATCAAATTAAATAAACTATTATAATAATATTATACTAATATTCTACCCCATTAAATACTACACACATTAGCACTTTTTTTTTTACATTTCTATTAAATTTAAAATACTACTGTTTACACATGAATAACGATTCTGCAAGCTCCATATTCATATATTCGCTTAAATTATAATAATAAAGAACACTGACACAGAAAAAAACTAATCCCAGCGCCAGGTAACGATCGTCGATATCTCCATCCCGCATGACGAGAAACTCGTGAAATCCGAGAAGGACATAGTCAGCAAGTACCTTGACTTGGCTCACGAGATTATCGCCATGTGGGATGTTAACTCGGTGATCGCCTAGGCTCCAGCGAACTAAAATATTCTAGTTCGCTGATCGGCGCGGATAAGACTGTAGCCCCGCAGCACAGGATCGCAAGATACTTAGCGCGGGGCACAGCGTCCCAAGAACGTACCACAAAATTTACTTACTTATCCCACTCTTAGCACATACACAACCTTATAGTAAATAAAAAATATTTGTATTTGTATTTGATCACTGTCCCGATAGTTGTATCAGTCAACGGTCTCATAGCGAAGAGGCTCGACCAACACCTTATCAAGAGGCTCTCGCTAGATGGATGAATCAAGGGTCGGATACATAAAGCAGTCATACTCGACACGGCGCGCATTGTCCGGAGGTTCCTGTCCCTGTAATTCCCTACCGCCGGTAGCTTGGGCCTTGCCTCGCTGCGCTGCCAGTAGCACGCTAGCTTTTAGGTTTTTTTATAATATTTTAGTATGATGTTATTTTATAAAAAAAACTTATAAGTGTAAATGAATAAATAAACATTAGCAAGTCTTTGGAAATAGCTACGTTCACTGAAAATCACTTTATGGTGAGTAAAAAACACGTATTACGCGTCACACTTACTTTAAAAACGTTTTTTTGAGTGTGACCGTTTGTTTCGTGTAAATATGTTATCACGAATGTTCGTTATCTGTCTGAGTGTCTAACAAATAAAAATAGTAGTTTAAAAAAACTAAAAAACACGCTTATCTAGCCGTTTTAAGTGGGTCAAAATCACGCCCAAACAATACAAACAAAAATACAAAAAAAAAATGAAATAATTTTATCAAATTAGTGTATTGTCATCGGTCCTCAATAAATCTACAAAGTTTGAACGAAATCTGGCCGTTTAAAGTGGGTCAAAATCGCGCCCAAAGAAGACGGTTATAAACAAACATGTGAAGCTAATAAAAAGCGTGTAAAAAATGACTTACATTACTATTGAGGAAGAATTCGCTCCATTCAGTCTCGGCGAATATATTAATGACTGAATCGTAAGGTATAAGCGTAAGCAACTTGGTGCATAATACGAGGGTTCCACATATTGGTAGGAAAATCAACATGTACACGGCCTGAAAATAAAAAGATTATTACTATACTGTGAGATGGCGGGACGAACTGGATAAACATTGCAAAAACTGGCAAAAAATAGCAATAGATCGTGATAAATGTAAAGAGAGTAGAGAGGCCTTTGCTCTTTCAATGGGACAAAACAGGCTCATAATAAAAATAACTATACTGTGTGTAAAATGTGTCCGAAAAAAAAAACATTATCTCAGAAAAACTTTGATAAATTAAGAGTACAGTGTAAACTCTATATAACGACTCTGAAGGGGCTGTGCATTTTATGGCGTTATAGAGTGGTAGTTAAATGGAGAGAATGTATCATTGTATGGAATACAACCCAATTGATTTCGACGCTTTAGAGAGTTTGTCGTTAAATCGAGTGACGTTACATGGAGTTTACTCTGTATTTTTGTGTGTACGGAAACCTTCACACACAAGCTCGATTCGCATTAGTCCAATTATTTTAAGTCGATTAAAAAATCGGTTGTCTCCTAAAACCAGGTACTGGCATCATCTATAATTGGAACGAAGTGTGGGCACACTATTTATTAAATTAACCGTTCTCAAAATATCATACAGTCAGGAAGTGGTCCATCAATGAAATCGCCATATAATCTTCGATTTTTTTACTATTAGTCAGCATTCATCCTCATCATCGCAAGACAATATTTTTGCACATTCTTTTTTAAATAGTAGATGGGTTTGCGCTTGACCACAATTCACCTGATGGTAAGCGACATTACGATCTAAGATGGAACGCGCTTACCCAGAAGAAAAGTTGCTAGATTATAGTTTTCGGGTAACAGGCATTTAGCAAAGAATTCTACACTTTCACACACACACACACACACATTCTTACCACAGCGTCAGTTATCTGCATTTCCGTCGGTACATTCGAAATTCTCATTTTCCGCAATGATTCAATAATTTCATGACTATCTCTAACAATGACTAGGTTCCGATCTAAGTGCGTAATCGCTTTCACAATCGCCAGATTCCAAACCAATGCGTTTCTAGGCAAATTACGTCTACCCATTTTACTATCTCAAGATTCGAACTGCAGTTATTGTGACTCAGTTCAATAGAATTCTCCGAATCTCCCTTACTTACTACGCAAGTTATCTTGTTATTTAAGTTCAATTAATGATGTAGTAGAAACGTGATTATACATGATAATACCTATTAGTAGGTTTTTTCGAAAGTGAAATTGAATTTTAAAAAATAAAGATCGTACCTAAATGTTATATAACAGCAAATATTACAAGAATAATTAAACTCCAAGATGCATCATTTTAGGATTACAATACTAATAAATGATCTTGATTTTCTTTACATCAGAAAAATAATATAGGAACAAATATTTTTAGATGCAGAGTAGTCTTTTAAATGCTTTGTTATAACCCTGTTAGACACAAATCACTAACGTCATACATGACGAACTCGTTGGCGTGATGGTTACCATGCCGGACTGCCAATCAGAAGGTTGCGGGTCCGATTCCCAGCACGGCCAACATCTTTGTGCTTACTAAATTTGTTGGCTGTGGGTCTGGGAGTTAAATATGTATCTATTTAAAATACATATATATGTAGTACAGTTACATATGTATGTAGTATTTGTTGTGTTAGCCACCATAACACCAACTAAAAATGGTTCAGTATGGGGTTAACTAGTCGTGTGTGAAATGTGTCCTAATATTTTTTTATTTATACCTTTCCATACGACCGTAGGCCTTTGCTTAGCGAGACGAACACAATCATCCAAACGACGGCCAAATTGAATGCGACTTGGAACTTTATTGTGCCGAAATAAGAGTCATTCGAGCCGCTCCGTTGTAACACTTCCCCGTGAAAATATTGCGGCAACGTCTCCTGAATCTTGTAAGTGCCGTTTCTCACGCCAACATCTGCAATGATTTAAGTTTCATTACAATACCAGAAGCTAGTTTTGTGACTTTTTTACTAAAGATATTTTAAATGGTCAGTCTAAATATACCAGAATTCATGTGACAGAATGTTAGGGGCACCTAACAGTTTATTTTTTCGTTATGATAATTTTTCAACTTTCTGCAGTGGAAACGCGGCTTTAAATTTCAGCGTATCACTGTCGCTCAAGCAGAAAATCTAATCGACAAAATTGACGACCTTCACTTCAGTTCCTGCATTTAAGTGCTGATTGATCTAATACCAAATGCGTCCGCATTGTACAAACAATGGACTCGCCCGGAATTAACAAACAAACTAACAAATAATCTGCGGTAAGACTTACCTTCTATGCTGTGTTCGTGAGGCAGCGCCCACTTGTACTTATCATTAGTAGTTATAAACGAGTCTCGGAAGAACACAAAGATCCAAGAAAGTCCGATTATACTGTAAGTTCCGATGATCGCTTGAATGATGAGTAGTGATATTCCAACTCCTTGAAATATAGGCGAGATTCGCCACATGTCCACCGGGCCCGACTCCAACACTTGGCCCAGACACAGGTACAGGGTGAACAGCGGGATCCCAACCAGAAGCGACAGTATAAAGAACTGTACTATGAAACTCGCTGTAACATAAAATGCTCATTGTAACATGAGAATTCTCACGGAAGGTCAACGTTGAGTAACGTGTCTCGTACCTCCGAAGTGAACGCTGAATATGGCAAACCTAGAAATGTTAAATATGCCCACGGTACAGCTGAGGCAAGCTAGCATCGCGCTCATACGATGTGGCCACACTCCAAAAGGAGGCTCGTCACTCTCATCGTTTCTGCAAAAGAATTACACATTATATTTTGATAAGACACATATCTGTTGCCGAGTAAATGAATCATCATTATGACCTCGTTTTAGATGCTTTTCAAATTGCAACGTTACAAAACTCGTCAAGGTTATTAAATAAAAAGCGTGGTTGCGATAATTGATAAACTGACCGCTCTTCACTGGCACCGGTGGTCGTTTGATTGACGGGAGGCAGCACCAGAGATTCGTTCGAGGAGCTTGATGTGCTACTCCTGCCCGTACTTCTGGCGGTGTTCCTCCCAGTCCAGTCTCCTGTTGTGACGTCACTCTCCCCAGGGGAGGGTAGAGATAAAGCTCGATTCATAAGTAAAGCTCTCCGTCCTACGATCAGAGGGCCGGAGCTACCGTCGCTGTTGAGATTGGCAGCCGTCACCTGGAGCTGTATCGGCGCGCTCGTCGGCCTCATATTCAGATGATCAAGGAAAAGAATCACTGGCAACGTCAGAGGTTCCTGAGAACTTAATGCCGGCAACACAATGGGGTCCAATCTCCTCATCGAATTTCGCAACGTGTCATTCGTGCTCGCCCTTTCTAAAGACGAGACTAAAGCTTGGCGGTTGCTCGCTGAAAGCTCCGAAAAGCTCTTCGATCGTCCTAGACTGGATAAATTCGATCTCTCCGACACACTCTCATGCATTTCCATGTCTTCCAAGGAAGGCGCACTCGGCACGTAGTTCGTGCACGTGACCACTTGAGTATTATCATCGATAGAACATTGTCCCGATTGTTCCGATTCACCTCGGCTCTCGCCAATAACTTCCTTGATCTTGCATATGAGATCTCCATCGTCGCTGTCGAAAGACTTGGTATCATCGAGACACGCGAGCAGAGATTTGTCGAGAACCTCGTCCAGGTCGTTCAATATATCCATAAACTGGAGGAGAGCGGACGCTTGAAATTCTTCGTCGTTTGTGATATCGCTCGACGCTTGTGATGAAAAGTTTGAGTCGGATTTGTAGCATTCTGGTATTGTTTTCTGCAGATCTTCCCTGAGGTCGTCGTTATCGATATCGCTATCGTGGCTTTCGTACACGCTGGAAACGTCGCTGTCTGCGCTGCTTCCGGGCACATTCTCGGTCTGTTCGTATCGACCTTCCTCGATGTTAACCGCTTCCATCTTTATTGCATGGCCTAAGTCATATCCCGCGCGTTTCGGCGACGACCCTGCAACAATGGGCGCGTTTATTTACCTACCCACAAAACAATATTAAAATTTAACTTTAACAAAACACTAAGCACATTTTAAGACGACGGTTTTCCACAGCTGGTACATGTTCTGTAATGCGGGCTATTGCGGCGAGTCGTGTTAGTGTTTACAAGTGAATTAACTCGCTAATTAGCCTAATTACTGAACGCAACGCGCCGTCAAAGAAGGCTAAACGTTAACACAATGATGTAAAGTAACATGTACTCTATGGGAGTATAGGCACTTAGTAAAAACATGTGTGCATATGAATCACAGGGGATTATCTGTATGATAACAATAGATCTCATCAAACGAGGTTACTTTCAAGTCGCGAAAAAAAAATTTGCGCACACTAGAAGTCTACAATTAAAAATTACTAAATACAGTATGCACATGCAGGCATTTATTTATTTGTTTCCTGGATTGGCATCCCTGACTAAAATTAAAACATTGTTTTCTCTCCGCTTTTTTTTAATATTGTTTCTGAAAAAAAGTGAATTGGTGATGTTAATTGTTAGTAAAAGTTTTTTTTGATGGCTGATTTTTTCTTTATAGAATATCTTATGATAAAGAGTGACCAACTCATCAGGCTGCTCTTCTTCGCATGAGCTAAGAAGCAGTAAAAACAAGCCTATGCATTCATAAAACTACTATTATAGTATATATTGTACCCATCCAGAAGGTAATCAAATCTTTGGAGTCCCTTTGAAGGAGTCCCTCGGCAGTGGTGGAAAAAGATTTGACAACTCTGTTCCCAGCCCTCAGAGTATTGGGGTTGGAAGTCAACACTTCCAAGTGCGAATGTTTTTCTTGTAGCCCAAAAAAAATGTAGCCCACTAATCTACTGAGCTGAGAACTGGATAATATTAATTACTATGACAATAAACATACAAACAACTTAATTACTGTTAATAGATGCACTGTTGCGAAAAATTTATCATTAACAACTGATTTAGGTATGTTTATTGCAAAACTTATCAGAACAATGATTAAGTATTAAAGATAAGGCAGAAAATTAAAAGTTGATGCTATAACACTGTCTAGACAGAACTAAACTCAAATTCTATTAGAATACTGCAAATATCAATAAATATGATAAATAAATCTTTATCCTTGCACCATAATAAATAAATATGTATAAGAAAATACACAAAGTTTATTCATATTCTTGAAAGGATATATTTTTTAATCAATGAAAAATAAACTTGCTAAGTCAAACTAAAGGGCTTGTTTGCAGTATAGGCATGTGATGCATAGAAAGGAGATTCATGGTATTAGGAGATATATGGAAATGCTAGAGCAAGGAAAAAGAGCAAGACGCCAATCGAAGAAGACAGTGATGGAGTGTGTGAATGAGAATGTGTGAGAGAAAGAAGTAGAAATGACATCTGATAGAATAAAGTTTCCTTTTTTTATTTATTTAACACAACAAACAACACACGATCTACTGAAGATGACATGGATGGAGTGTGTGAATGAGGACATGAGAAAGAAAGGCCGTGTAGAGACGACGGCTGATAGAGGAGAATGGAAGAGGAAAATTTTCTGTGCCGACCCCAACTAAGTGGGATAAAGCAAGGAAGATTTATTTATTATATTTATTAATGTTTGCAGTGTTCTAACATAATTTGAGGAGGGTTTGTCTAGTCAAATATATATTATAATGTTTATATTTTTTAAATATGTCTTTGTATAGTAAATGAAACATCTAATGTTTTGAGCATTAGTTGATACTATTTGCTTACTATTTAATAATTTTTTATGATCCTTGCTTATAATTTATGATTAACATGTACTAAGCTATAACATAAGTTTAAGAAAACACAAATATCAGTACTGGACACATAATTATAGCCACAGTCTTTTATAATAACAGCTATATCAGACTATTGGATACTCTTTATCCCAAGTTGCCTGCATTTACTTTCACAAATGTCTTACTGCCAGGCAAGGATTGTCAAGCCAAGGAGTATGCCACTAAACTGGTACTGTACAGGCTAAAATAAATATGTAGCAACAAATATGATGATGATGATGTTGCATGTACATTCAGGTGGTAATGTTTATATGTTCTCTAATTTAAAGTGCTGTTAGAAATATTGCATTGCTATTCTTTCTGTATTATTATCTTGGGGCATCTATGTAAACTTGGATATGTTTTGAAGAGTTAAATGTACAACCAAGTACTGCAATTCATTCATTTCAATTATATAGGGTTTATACAGTTACGTATTCAATTCATTTACCAAAACAAAAACAAAAAAGTGGATTTATCTAAACCACTAACCTGGTTACCCGTTTTGTTGACGCTTCTCAGATCACCATCTATTTCACTAGCACAATATACAAATAATGACTGCACAGTGTATATCTTAATTAATATATTTCAAGTATCATATGTTATCTCATAGTTTCACAAGTACAATGGTTAATTGAGAGTTATAAATAATTTACAAAATTCACGAAAAGCGTTCCATATTCCATCCATGCAGCTAGCTTAACTTAAGACTAAAAGTGACAGTAACATATTTCAGGAATATCTAAAACTCTTGGCATTGACATAGATATGACACCACTTACCAGTACTCAAAATAAAAAAAATTTTTAGTAGAATAGCTTTCTACCAATCGTTTTTAACCCTTTTATAGGCAGAAGGATTCAGAGTAATAAAATAACCTGCATTTATATTTTTGAAATGTTTTTATTGATATAACAAAAATAAAACTTAAAAGAAAAACACTTATTATTTCGCAAGTTTTGGATACAATGCAACGGTTACTTGAATCATCAGGTGCTTCAAGTAACCGTTGCATTGTATCCACGTTGAACTCTTCTGCCTCATCAGACTCAAATCCGTCTTCTGAGCCATCATCGGGCATGTCCAACGTCTGCTCAATATCATTTTTATTCAAATAGCGCGGCATTTTTCATGAAAATCTGAGAAAAGAAGGAACTAGTTCAACAAATGTACATAACACGCTACGGGCAGTGGGAATATTTTCCCCACCGAGTAAAAAGTCTTCTCACATCTAAATACGATAGTAACATGTAAGGTTTAGCAAACAACTTGTAGAATAAACATAAATACATAATAAAAATAAAGTTTCTTACCTCTTTCCTAATAAAAAATATGACGATTCACAGAGCAACAAATTTTCTTTCAAAATTACCGCCATTTTTGACAGCTAGTGGCGCCAAGAAAAAATATGTCACACAAACGTATTTTTTTTTATAATAATCCATAGTTGCCAGTGCAACAAATTAGGGTTCATTTGATAACTTACATAAAAAGATAAACAAAGTTTTTGTTGGTGGAAAATATATCGCCTCTGCCTTAAAAGGGTTAAGAAAGTTGAGTTCTTTTATTTTTTAAATTAATTATGATATCATCAAATGTAACAAAAATATGTATATTTTTACTGAATTTCTGTCGTCTGCTATAACTAACTATCCAGCACAGTACACACCGAGGGTCAAAGTTCCTCCTAAACAAGTTTTGATTCCACTTGATGAAGAAAACATTATAGACTCTATATCAATAGGCATACGGATGTTCAATCTTGGCAGAAATGCTCTCATTGCGATAAGTTTTATGTAAAGTAAAACGCGATAAGCATTATCGTTTTGTAGTCAGTTTCATTTACATCTTGCTCCTGGTGAATATACGTAAAAGTAACAATAGAAAAAAAGATGATTTACATTAGTAGAAGAGTTATTAGCATTAGAATGCCAGCAAATAAGGTTCGTCTTTTTATGGCTTAATCTAGTCACATCACCGCTCTCGCCAGTCGTCAATCAGCTGTCTCCTCGATAAGTCGGTTGTTAGTTTAATGTTAGACTGCGTACTCAGTCGTATTTAATCGCTAATTAAAATACTTTAATAAACCGTACTTTAGGTTCATATTTACAATAATTATTTGTGCATTCCCAGCTTCTAAAAGCGATGGCAGCATACTCGACTAAAGTTTCCCTGAACGATGTGGTAATAGCTTCAGCAGTAAGGACTCCCATGGGATCATTCAGAGGAAGTCTGGCGAGCCTGTCTGCACCCGAACTTGGAGCCATCGCCGTCAAAGCAGCTATCGAGCGCGCCGGCATTCCTCAGGAGGAAGTTAAAGAGGTTAATAGAACTTGCTAACTTTCTCCATTGATTTAACTGTTATTTGAACTTAAAAAGTGGCGTGATCAAGAATTACATACGTTATTTGAGTGTGTAATCTTTCATAGCTGGTAATCAAAGCAATCAGTGCAAACTTTTTGAATGTTATCACTGTTATGGAAAAAGATACCTACTTCTGTTTATCAATTGGTTTTTGCTAGGTAACTTAATGATAACATATTAATTTCAAAATAATCACTTCATCTAATTATTTATTATTCAAGATTTTACTAATGAAACATAAAAACAATTATTATTTCAACATTATTTATGTCTTATTGTCTCTTTATTAGAAAATACATTGTGATCTAATTTCTTCCAGGTGTATATTGGAAATGTGTGCTCTGCTTATTTGGGCCAGGCACCAGCTCGGCAAGCAGTTATCTTTGCTGGAATGCCCAAAAGCACAATTTGCACCACTGTGAACAAGGTTTGCTCATCGGGGATGAAATCTATTATGCTGGCTACACAGGGACTACAAACAGGCACTCATGATGTCATTCTAGCTGGGGGCATGGAATCTATGTCCAATGTTCCATTCTACCTGAAAAGAGGAGACACCTCATATGGAGGCATGCAGTTAGTTGATGGAATTGTATTTGATGGCCTCACTGATGTTTACAACAAGTGCCATATGGGCAACTGCGCTGAGAACACAGCACAGAAACTAGAAATCACAAGACAACAGCAAGACGAGTATGCCTTGAATAGTTACAAAAAAAGTGCTGCAGCATATGAAGCCAACGCCTTTGCAGATGAGTTAGTCCCAGTCCCAGTGCCTCAGAAAAGAGGAGCACCACCAGTAATTTTTGAACATGATGAGGAGTATAAGAAAGTGAACATGGAGAGGTTTACCAAACTAGCACCTGTATTCCAAAAGGAAAATGGTACAGTGACAGCTGGAAATGCATCAACATTGAATGATGGGGCTGCTGCATTAGTCTTAATGACCGCTGATGCTGCCCAGAGGTTAAACATCAAGCCCTTGGCCAGAGTTGTTGGTTATGCTGATGGAGAATGTGACCCAATTGATTTCCCAATTGCTCCAGCTGTAGCCATCCCCAAGCTGTTAGAAAGAACTGGAGTCAAAAAAGAGGATGTAGCCATGTGGGAGATTAATGAAGCCTTCAGTGTGGTTCCTGTGGCCAATCAGAAGATGCTAGACCTGGACCCTGCTAAGGTTAACATCCATGGAGGAGCAGTGAGTCTTGGCCACCCAATCGGCATGTCTGGAGCAAGAATTGTTGTACATTTGTGCCATGCTCTGAAGAAAGGAGAAAAGGGAGTTGCATCCATTTGCAACGGTGGAGGTGGAGCTTCATCTATTATGATTGAAAAATTGTAAGTCTGGTGTGAGAAATGATAGATTGTTGTTTTTGTGCCTCTTTAATTTGCTAAAGCTCTGTTAATAACAAAGCTGCATATTTAACCAATTTAGTTCAGTTTTGTTATTTATGTATTTTATAAAAAGAGATATAAGTTTTTAATATTATATTAATTTTAAGGGAAAATATGTATAACTGTTTTCTATGGATTTGATGATAAATAAATCGAATTATTCTTTTTCCACTGTCTTTATGTTAAAATCATCAGAATAAACTTCTTTTCAGAACACATGAAACTTCAGGACCTCCTGTATTGACCTTTTACACAAAAGATCCTTGTGGTCTTTGTGATATAGTCATGGAAGAATTAGAACCCTACAAAGATAGAATAACTATTCAGAAGGTGTTTATAACAGAAAAAGAGAACTTGAGATGGTTGCGGCTTTATAGATTTGATATTCCTGTGTTATTTTTGAATGGACAATTTTTATGCATGCATAAATTAGATAATGATCTTCTTGAGAATCGTCTGAGAAAAATAGAGGAGGAAAAACAGCAATACAATTGAAATGTAGAACTTGTGTACCTACACATAAATACATTTATGATTTTGACATTTACGCACAGTCCAGGCTTATCGAAATCGAATCAGACTTGCAAATGAGTGGATAAAGTGAAGCAAAATGAATTTCTTACCTTACCTAACTAATTTATTATGCATGTTCATTCGTATGTTTATAGGTGCGAATGCTAATTTATATAACGGCTGACAATTAACCAGCTAAACAAGTTTTATATGAACGACATATTTTTGTAGATTTTTAACATGATTTTTACTTACTTTGAATTGGAGAACCGCCTTCAATTAAAATATACTAAGGCAATTTTGAAATGAATGGGATCATTCTGGAAATATATCTTATCCCTATTTTTACTAATCGTATCATAAATTACAAAGTGTGAAGTGGTTTAAGAACCTTTTTGTTTTGAAGTTGCTGTTAAAATATTAACGCCAAATAGCCTACTATGTTAAATACATATGAACTTTGAAATGCATTAACAATTACATTGGTATGGATGTTTAGATTTTTTTAATATTTCAATTTTACTCACCTAGTTTGGCTAGGCTTACCTTTGGCTTAGATTAGAAACATTTTTTTTAAAGTATACTCTATTATTTTTAACAGATATTTTAACGAATATAGTAAATGATAAACCTATTCATTGAGGAAGGACAGGCATAATAAGCCAGGTAATGTGGTAACCAAATAAAAAACCTATGGCCGATCAAACCATACTTTATTTCCCGTACCTATATTTTTCACAAACTGTACATAATTTAAGCGATAACAAAGAAATAGGAAATCTACGAGCGAGACCTACTAGGTATATTTTTGTAATTTTCCGCCTCTGTGTTAATATCACTGACCTCTATTTAATTTTCTACTAGAGAGTTAGAGAGGTCAGTGGTTAATATTGATTGTGTGGCGCCATCTGCGATCGAGTGGGAGAACGACAGTATTATTCTTAGTTTTCTGATCTGACTTGCTAGAAGAAAAAAAGAATTGGCTGTAGTACATTTTATTTTCTACTACAACAATTCACCGTACTTTATTTATCTGTGAAATTATAGAACGTGTGGTCATTCGAATAGTTCATTCTTTTTCTTCGAAAAGAAAGAAGATGGATTGGATTGGATGAGATTTGATTTGTTGAGATGCGAAAAATTAAATATTTTCCACTATTTTCTCTCGCTAAATATGTGACTTTTTGAAAAATTAGGCTTGATTTGTGGCTTATTGATGTAATTGACATAATCTCTCTTTCATATTTTTGTCGTGTTTGCTAATACAACAAAAGAAACAATGGTTAATACAGCAATCGAAATACTGGAGGCTGCGGCTCAAATGCTCATGGTAAGATCACTAAACGCTTAACTTAAATGAACTTGAACAACTTTTTTCTTGAACATAATATATGATATTTAGTATAAAACGATGGTGTAACATAAGCTTATTGACCCAACAAACGCAAGAAATTACCATAAAGCCTTGTACAGAAGTTACTATATTTTTTATTTATCTCCTATGTATATCAGCAATTCATCTGTAATAAAAATATAATCGGCTTATTCAGATTTATTTTGGTATTCCTGTCCATGTGGTAATATTACTGCAAATGTTTGCCAACACATTTGCTACACAGTTAATTTAAATTAATATACTTAACATTAATTAAAAACCATCACTTAGTTTTTCTGACGTTATAATGCATATAAATATGTAGAGGTCATATTAATTATATTCACAGCTTAATAAGTTAAAGCTGTGGTTAATCTAGGGTTGTCGAATGACTTTGTATCAATTAAAATTAACTGCAACTGAAAGGCTTGGAACCTATATAATAAAATATATCCTAATAGTTATTCGACTTGATGACCTCATTGGTGTAATGGTTACCATGCTGGACTGCCAACCAGAAAACCCCTGGTTCGATTCCTGACACGGCCAATATCTTTGTGACTAACTAAATTTGTTTGCTGTCAGTCTGGGTGTTAAATATGTATGGATATAAATTATTTATGTATGTATGTAGTATATCAGTTGTGTTAGCAACCATAATACAAACTAGAAATGGTTTTGTATGGGGTTTACTAACAAAAAAATACTACTAGTAATTTTTAAGCTCGTTAAGCATAATTAAAATGGTTGTCACATTGTGTTTATCTTGGTATTTAGGCTCAGTTATCAAAACTTTGTAGCTAATTTATTTCCTTGCCTAATGTCTTCAATCAATATTGGGTTGAAGCCTAATATCCATTAGGCTCAACCTTGTTGCACTTATGCATCTTCAATGAGCGGAATGAGTGATATTATGGAGCTGTGGAGACAGAAGCTGGCTTTGGCGTCTCTGTATTAAAATTATATAATGTCACCACTCCAAACCACAATCACATAATCTGTAGATTAGTATAGGTTAGGTAGTTAAAAATAACACCTACTCAAAAATACTAACCATGTTTCAATATGTAAATAAAGTAAAGTTTGAATACATTTACATTTTGCCAAGGAGCTCTGCTTTTAGAATAGCAATAAAACTCAATTTGCTTTCTAACACTTTACAACACTGGATAAGTACCTAATGTTTGTGTTGTCTTGGCCTCATCCACTATCTCCATTTATTTTAGCTAATATTTGACAATCATTTTCTAGGTTTGTTAGGCCATGGCAAAATTCTATACTATTGGCATCTCCAAGATTTTATTGGAAGGCTTTGACAACAAGACAAGTTGTTTAATATATTTATAGTATTCTTCTTCTTCATATGTACTAAGTGGTCTAGTTTAGACGACGAGAGTTTTCAAGCCCCCTGAAGGCCTCTGACTTGGTTAAAAGACTGCTTGTACTAAGACCTACAATTTAACATGTCATCCGACCTACAGTAATGCCCAGATTAATGTGTAATTTTTTAAAAGACAGTCTTGTGCATGGTGAGCTATCCAAATACTGTCTGTTGACTGTTTTTTAACCTCGATGATCAGATCTGGTAGCCATGCTACAGGCACTACTCTGAGGTCTTTACTTACTTAGTTCTGGATCTTTGTGTCCAGTGGCTATATTGTATTATTTTTCATACTATAACATTCAACGACCTTGTTTGCGTTTACCATGCTGGACCGCGAACCAGAGGGTCCCAGGATCGATTCCTGGCGCGGCCAAAATCTTTGTGTTGAATAAAATTTGTTGCCTGTCGGTCTGGGTGTTCAATTTGTATGAATATAAAATATTTATGTGTATGTATGTCATCATATCAGTTGTGTTAGCAACCATAATACTAACTAGAAATGGTTTAGTATCGGACTAACCAGCCTTGTGTGAAATGTGTCCTAATATTTATCTATTTACAGCATGTGAATGTTCTTTTTGCTCCATTGTTGTAGGCACCTCCCAACATGGTAACGTCAGAACAACGTCACCAAGCAGAGAGTGTCTTCCTCGAATTTCGGAATACCAAAAATCCATATCAAATGTGCCGAGAACTATTAGAGAAGTCAAGTTCGGATTATGTTCTATTTGAAGCAGCTGGCCTGCTGAAGTCAGGTCTGGTTAGAGAGTGGAATCTGCTATCGGCGAGTGATATATCTTCACTGCGGGAGTATCTACTTAATTATTTACTGAACAAAGATACGCCGCCATTTCTGAGAGAGAAGTTGTTACAGGTTTGTTTAAAAGTTTTTTTTTATGTTTGTTCCGTCTGTACTTCCTCTGACCATAGTTGTCAGAGATATTATTAGTCCAAACATATGGCTTACGCAGTTTACTTTCTATTGTTATGGTCGGTAAATGATTTACCTTTTTATTATTGTTACTATAGTAAAATGTACATATATTAAAGCAGTATGGAACAATTTCGCCTGCCAGCTGAAGGTCCGTCATAACTGAGGTTTCACTCAGTGCTCCCTCAAGTTATTAGAACCATCAGCTAGCTCCACAAAGTTGAACCTAATGTACAAACACATTAAGTAAAAGCATTTGTACCCCAGGTTCACATTTTAATGTTTTTTTTTTTCAATATTTTTTTTTGTTCATAAGTACAGAAGTAAGAACAGTATTAGTAGGATTCAATTGTTTCTATATTTTACATGGTAGTAGAGTTTTTTCTGGTGCTCGTCTGGCTAGCAACCACCCACTTCAATTTGGGGGTCTTCAAATCTAGAGTAAATAGGTTCCTTCTAGGCAATCGTGTTACATCTTAGACCACAGTCAAGCTTAACATCAGGCAAGCTGCGGTCAAACGTAAGCCTATTCATCATAAAAAAACCCTCAGGCTGAAAAATCTACTCCAAACTCCTAAGAGTGTAGTAGCCTTCTTGAGAGCTAGTACTTCCAGACTAAGCATGCTATTCTTAGGCGAGAGAGTCGCTAACTCATATAGTAACGCGCCCAGCTAGTCAAATGCCTAGCTGTACTGTGTAAAAACAAAAATCTAGTCAGTTAAAAACCGTCTTTGCTTCGAAAAATCACATGGAACCTTCACTATCATGCACCTTAGATGTTATGATTTGTTAGGTGTTATTTTTCAAAACTGGCCTATGTTTCAGACAATTGCAATAATCGTCAAAAGAGGCAGCATTCAAGACAATGGTCGCGAACGCAAAGCGTTACTCGGTGAATTAGAAAAGCTTATTCTCAGTGCACCAATAAACCAGCAGAAACTTGCCTGTTCACTCATTCTAGCCATCATGCAAGAGTATGCCATCACGGTCAAATCTGCCGACGTGGGTCTCATGTGGGAGGTTCATTTTCGCCTCAAGAAAGTCTTTGAAGCGTCAGACTTGAAGAGAATATTCAGATTTGCTGTGAGTGTTTTGGAGCAAATAGTCCGCTCCGGGCACCGGCCAGAAGGAGAGCAAGCGTTGCTTACTAAACAACTGCTCACGATTGTGGAATCAGTATTATGTTGGAGTCATGTATCTCCATTGTTATCCAAAAGATTGATTGGTGCGTTCGAGGCTATTCACGAGAGTGATTCAGCACCTGCTTTAAGATTGAACCTGAGTTGGATGGACACAATCATGCAACCGGAACTACTTCAGTTGTTCTTTGAAATCCACGTCTACGTGAGATCTAATCCTGAATTGATAAACACGTCGCTGACGTGTTTGGTGCAGTTAGCTAGTCTGAGCGGTTTCGCCGATAGTCTTAAGAGGCAATATTTAGAGAATTACGTGAATAGTTTTATGAATGCGATGGCGTATATAGAGCCTTACGATAAGGAGTTCCTGGGTCTTGGAGATATCTATCGGAGGTTGATCCAGTTCTTCCGGCCCGGCATGACTGCGAAGCTGCCGCCTGTCTTCCTGCAGACACTGACCACTCTCACGTGCCACTGTATTAGGGGCTCTGTGGTGGAAGAGAATGTAAGTAACTTCATTTTATTTTTAGTGTAATGACTATAATCTATCTGTTTTCAAGGCACGAGTGAACCGGTTTTTTTTTCTGGGTCAACGCGTTCCACTTTAGAACGCAATGTCGCTTACCATCAGGTGAATTGTGAACAACGCAAACCCATCTAGTATAAAAAAATGCATATTTTATTGTGGAATATAGATAAGAAAGAATTGCCAGGGATAAAAATAATATTTACAAAAGAAGACTATATTAATAGATTAAGATTTAAGAAATAAGCATATCACTATAATAAAGTAAATGCTACGCTTTTTAGACAAACGGTTCTAAGTTTTATACTGATAATACATACAACTAGCAGCTAGTGGCGGCTGCGCACGGGCTATAAAATAATCCTATGTTACTCGGGGATAATGTAGCTTCCCAACCAGTAGTTTCGGAGCCTATTCGCGTCAAACAAACAAACAATCAAATTTTTTCTCTTTATATGATGAAAGCGTGGGGATCATTGGAGGAGACCGTCAGACACAACAATATAGATTAGATAAAAAAAATATTGGTATAGATTTACCTTTTTTATTTACCTTTTCGTGACTTATTTCTGTATATTTTCCAGGTTGACGACGAGACAGTATGGCGAGAGTCACTGAACAAGTTCCTGCACACGTGGAGTTCCATTGTGAACGAAACGGATGGATATTCCGACGAGACGTTATTGAATCCTTGTATAGAAGTATTCAATACGTATTTACAATGTCGACTGGCGCCACCGGATGGGACGAGGTAAAGGCGGGGTCTGGTGATCATGACGCACAACGCTGCGGTATGCGCCGCAACGCAGCGTCACGACGCATCATTTAGCGTCCTTGCGGAGAGGTGGTCAGTTGATTTTGCCGCAGCTACCTAGGTAGACGTGAACATGAACAATTTCAGTGACGCACACCCGTGACGCGCACCGCACACCGCAGCGTTGAACCGAGAATGACGCCGCGCTGTGCGGCAGTACACCTCCCCACTTCACCGCGCTTGCCCCTCGCCGCTGACGCATACTGCGACGGAACAAGAGAACATTCTCGACGTTTTTCATATGATTGAGTGTCCGACAACGCATACCGCATACCGCAGCGTTGTGCGTCACGATCACCAGACCGAAGCTTTATACGTCATATTCTTTGACTAGCTGTTGCTCACGGCTCCGCCCGCGCGTGTAGGTCGTTTTATGTAACCTCTCCCTCTCCCTTTTGATATCTTGAACCGTTTTCGCAGCGCACGCAAGGGAAGCCCTCAAAGATGAATAATTATCCCCGTTTTTTCCACATTGTCCATTGTTTCTCCGCCCCTATTAGTTGAAGTGTGATGTTATATAACCTATAGCCTTCATGCATAAGTGGTCGATTCACCCCAAAAATAGTTCTTCAATTCGCACCAGTAGTTCCTTAGATTAGCGCGTTCAAACAAACCAACTCTTAAGTTATATAATATTAGTATAGATTAAATATTTCCAAAACTCTGTATAAGTATATTTTAATAGACTTTTGTGGAAGCTAAAAACTTGCTCTATCTCCACATTCATGCTGTCCAGTCTGTATGTTAGTAGTTTTAAGATTTGACTTAATTTAATTTACATATATTGCACGCCAGAAGGCAGAATATAGTGCTCTTTTGTAATTGACCGAAAACCTGTTTATTTACTCTCCGATATTCTTTGATTTGATTTGATTCACCTGCTTTTCTTTCGAATTTTCATATCTTCAAACACAACATTTGCATCTTTGCTTGTGTAATCTTCTTTCATGTACTACTTTTGCTGTCCAATTCTCAGATAGATACATTTTTAAATAATCCGTTTTTATAATAGTGTAAACTCCATGTAACCTCACTCGATTTAATGACATACTCTCTAAGGCGTCGAAATCAATTGGTTTTATTTGGTTTTGCTTGTATTCCATACAAAGATACACTCTCTCCATTTAACGACCACTCTCTATAACGCCATAAAATGCACAGTCCCTTGAGTGTCGTTATATATAGTTTACACTGTAATTAAATAATTGGTTTAACTGTATTAATAAATATAATAAATCAAATAGAATTACATAATTGCCTGAACTACTTTAGAACTCTTAATTTTAACAAAATCAAACTGTTTCTAATACAATTTCATTGTATCTTATTTGGTTATGGTTATAATATCAGGCCTGCCATTATTTGATAATATAGAAAAAAATACATGGTTTCTGAAACCTTGGTGTAGTTACCCCAATACACAGCAAGAGAAAAAACGCTTCACGAATGCACTTAAAATTCTTGACAATCTTTTAACTAGAAGTAGATTACTGATCATTTCTATTTAAAATTCTAATTCTAATATACCTTTTAGCATTTATCTGTTACTGTCTAGTCAATGTCAGCTGCAGTGTATTTTATTATCTTGGCATGTCTGAGCCAGTCAAATTAAATCTATCCCGTGCCAACTTTGCTAATTGTTCTGTAGCTAAAATGCTACTTATGCTATTAGAAATAGAATATTTTATCCAATCAAGGTTAATGGAATATGAACATAAATTTTTGACAATGCATATATTCCTATTTATTTAAATTGGTATTCTACTTGCAATACATAATATAATCATCTTGTATTTTATATGTCATTTATTATGATTATGATAACATAAAATGTATTTACCCATGATAACATGTCATATCTGTGGAAAAAATTAATAAAACGTAGTGTTCTAATTACCTGAGTATTTTAAGTATATTAGTATTTTTCTGTATGTATATAGTATCTCATACGCTTAAATCATCTCAAACATTTAATTCGGGTTTGTCAACGATCGCCAAACTCTTGTTTGTCTCATCCTTTCTTTTTACAATTAGTATGTTAACAATTGACAGCTTGTCTGTTGAAAAGTTTTCAAATTTAAATTTATTTGCTCCATAACATGGGATACATAAGATATTATTTAAACGTACAAGTACAGTGCGCAGTATTTTTTTCTATATTGGCATTCGACATGCAAGATTTAACGAGGTATTATGATAGGGACTACTATAGATTATTAAACTTACGATTACCATTGTCACATTCTTAGATTTTATATCGCTTATCACACTTAAATATACACAAATAAATTACTAGTTACGTAACACGCTTGTCTATAATTCCTTTTTACTTTTGAAGTCGCTAGGGTGATACTTCACAGGAAACAAAGACTCAGGTTAGAGTTTCCATCAGTCTCTTTGAGTCTCTGCTCTGTCGGTAAAAGAACGGAGATGGTCATTCCCTTGAACAGTTTTCTAAGTGCACAGGAAGTGCATGCATTATTGTATTTGCCAATGATAAGCCTTATTCAATATAACAAAAAATAAGGTTCACGCAAAGAGTTTTACTATGAAACTCTGCTATCAGTGTCTCTTAGAGTCTCTGCTGTGTCGGTAAAAGAATGGAGATGGTCACTCGCTGAGAGAGATTTTTACGTGCACAGGTCCGGCGACAAGCCCGACGAGGATATTCGGGAGGAGTACGAGGAAGACGAACGTAAGCTGCACAGTCACAACTTGCTGACTATAGGAGCTATCGCGCGGAAGGCGCCCGCACATTGCTCGCATGTACTCTTCACTCTGCTGCGAGACCGGAGCAAACGGTGAGGGCTTTTTTTTCTAATCACGGCAAAGGAATCAGGAATTCGTAGAATTCGGTATCTTTATAAGGCAGTAATATAAATCTGCCGCCAATCAGCTAACAGTGCGCTCAGGCTGCCTCCTTGAGAGCCAGTTATTCCAGACTAAGCATTCTCCATCTTAAGCAGGGTGTGCTAGCTCGAATTATAGTTAAATCATCTCAGAATCCACAGTATGTTGTTTTTTTTTTGTAAGCATAAGCAGCCCACTATATATACTATGGGGCCTTCTCTCACGAGGAGAGAAATATAGGTCCTACCACACTGGCCAAGTGAGGGTTGCGGATGACTACGGATGACACACGTCTTCGGATATTGTTATTTTCCTCAGTACCATGTTTTTTTGCATCGTTATTGCTTCTTCACTAATATTTCATTGTTTTGTCTGCAGGTTAGAAACGCAACTACATCAAATGCACATGGGAAAGTTGCAGTTGAGCAGCGGATTAGAACTAGCTTCATTGTTCGAAGACATACACTGGATTCTTATTATCACAGGTATGTATTCTTATGGTTTTAGGCGAAATAAGGGAAAAACCTTGTTTTTACAGTTTTTGTGTTATAAATCGTAAGTGGTAATTAAATAAAAAAATAGCCGGAAGAACCATTCTAAGAATATTTCTATTTATTTTGGTACTAATCAGACTTATCAATATGAAAATAAACTGGCTTAAAAAACTTAGGCTTAGGGTTTTTTTTGTTCCAGTTTTATTTCTTAATCATTTTATTTTTTCTGAACACCGTGTATAAAAATTGTACCTACTCTATGGACTTTGTGTCTGACTATAAAGATTTTATTTTTTTTATTATTAATTCATAAGTGATTTCTAATTCATATGGAAAAGCTAGTTTTTAAAAGACAGTCTTGCGCATTCTTCTCCTTCGTGTAAGCTAAGCTCTGATGTCGAGTTTTCAAACCACCCGAAGGCCTCTATCTTTGCTTTCACGATTACAATCATCCATCCAAAGACTGTCCTCAATAACCGTTACTTAACCTCGCTGATCGCGTCAGATCACCTTAGTTAGCCGAGCTACAGGCGCTTCATGGTATGAGGAAAAACATTACACAAAGCTATCTTCTATCCTATTATTGAAATCATTATTCTGGTGACTCTGATGTATCTGATAAGTATTCAAACGATTGTTATTCTTAGTTCTATTATGTGAACTGCTATTCTTACTGGCCTTTGGACTATGGAAATTTTATCTTATTTTGTATGTATATATTCGGTCACACAAAACATGGTTTCCAAAGAATCCCGATAGTGATGACGATAAATGATAGCCTGTTTTTTCCTTATAAATTATTTATTCTTTTGTTGGTGCCATATTCTAATATTGCTCTTAGATTTTATCTGAAACGAGAAGAGGATTTTAAATATTTAAACGTGTCGCTCTTTATCACAAAAGAATATGTAACAGTGGTATAGTATCTATATTCACTTTGCATATGTATGTACATACAACTAGCAGGTAAATGGAATCAATGTTGTTTAGGTTAAGTTTAAAATTAGAATTGTATTATAGTTAGTTAATAAGTTTTAAAATTACGTATACAAGTTGATTTTTCTGTGTTGGAGCGGAATTTCCTACAGTCCTGCAATACAGGCTACTTGTAGTACTACAGCAGGGCATCCTAAAACTAATATATTGAGAGTTAATTAATATATAAGGTATGTAGACATAAGAACCTTACGCACGAGCACTCTTGTATTTATATGAAAGAATTTATATTTATATTTAATACTAGATGCCCGTAAATTCTTCTTCTTCGTATGAGCTAAGTGGCCAAGCTCTGGTGTCGAGAGTTTTTAAGCCGCCCGAAGGCTTTTGACTTTGCTTGTACTAAGACAAACAGCCAGATTATATTTTGTAATTTTAGTTAAACGTCACAAACAAAAAACGTTCCGTATATTTTGTTTGCCATAACTGTAACCAAAAGTGTTTTTTTTTTAATTTCAAATAATGATTTTGCTTAAATTGGTTAATATAAATAAAAAAACTATTTTTGAATAGGAAGATGAATGAAAGGCATATTATTGCTAGTATATATGAACAGATAATTCGTAAAATACTATGATTATGACCCGGACACAAACCTATAAGGTCGAGGCACAAGGCCTCTGTCCAAGCCAAGTAAGAAGCTTTCGGGCAGCTAGAAAACTCTGGACACCGGGGCTCAGCCTCTTAGCTCATACGAAAAAGAAGGAAAGAAGAAGACCTAACTTATAACCCTATTAACTCAGGCGTTACTTTGCGGAAATCCTTTGTAAATATTTATTTTATTCTTCTAAGACCTAGCGCGGCTGTATAATCTTTATTTTGACGTGACAACGTCTTAAATTAGGTTGCGGCTGGGAGTCACTTATGAAAAAGTGTAACGCCCGGTAACGTTACGATGAGTCACCAAACGAGAGAGAGGCCCGCCGAATGCCTTGCGTCTCTCTCCCACTCAACTATGATCGGTCTGCCGCGCGCGCAGCACGCGGCAGACGTTGTCACGTAAAATCTTCGCCCGTAAAACCGACTTTACAGGCAACCATTTTTTTTATCATTTTCAGGTCATTTCCTTGCGGTCGACTGTACGGAAGGTGAAACGGTGATGATTCCGAATGAAATCATAGACTTCAGTTTGGCTGAGAATTCTAATGTAGAGCTATCCCTTTCATATCTGACGGGAAGCAATACTAACCCAGATAATGTGGATCCTATACTCAAGTAAGTTTTATTTTGTATAATCGCCTCTATTAGTGTTTGTGATTGGGTTATTGTGAACTTCAAGATAGGTTCGATGATACCTCATCGTTTAAGTACCTAATCTAAGCTTAAGCTCTTTTAACGTCAAACCGTGTATTAAAAAATTAATACGTTTTATTTTTGGGAAATGATGTTAATCTGTTTAATGTTAATTTGGGAAATGATCTTATATTGGTGTTTGTAATGTCAAATGGCGTCAAATTGTTGCAAGACGCGTAATATAATGACAGTTGTGTGTCTATGTATTTCTATATTTGTTTCTGGAAATATAAATAAAAAGTACTCAATTAGAAAATATGTCAACGTAAGAAAACTTGCAGTCAAGTTGGCCTTCATATACCTACTAAAATATGTATCTTAAGTTGCCGCATACACTGACGACCTCGTTAGCGTAAAGGTTACCATGCCGGTCTGCTAATCAGAAGGTTCCGGGTTCGATTCCCGGCCCGGTCAACATCTTTGTGCTTAACTAAATTTGTTTTTCTGTGGGTCTGGGTGTTAAATATGTATCTATATATAATATGTATGTATGTATATGTAGTATATCAGTTGTGTTAGGAACTATAATACGAACTAGAAATGGTTCAGCATGGGGCTAACCAGCCGTGTGTGAATGTGTCCTAATATAAAAAAAAAATACAATTATAACTTTGAATGACTTTAAACAAAAAACGAAACACTCCACTTTACATACAATAACGGAATCTTCATTCTTGTAGCAGTATCTTAGTTATACAGCTTTCAAACGATTCCAGGTGGATGAAAAAGTATAGTGATGTAATAAGAGTGTATTATAATATGCATATAAGAAATTGATTGTAAGTGACTTGCCTAGTACGGCGTGATGCCGTAAGGCTAATAAATAATTTGATTTTTCGTCATTATTTTACTAAATCGCTTCTCGAATACAATGAATGAAATCGTATGAACATATTCTTTAATATTATACACTCACAATGTATCACCTCTACAAAGTTATAGTGAAATATCACAGAGTAATAATAATACTTATCTTTTTTTATACTTATCTTTTTATTCTTGATGATTTGACTTTATTTTATTATTTAATCCTTTGATCGTATTGTGTGTGTGTGTATTATATATATTGGTATTTATTATTTTGTATTTATTTTGCTAAAATATGTTATGCATTTTATTTATATATATACATATATATATTATATTTTTTTTTCTTTCCCATTCATATATTTCGTTACATTATAACACCTCGTCTCTCTTTCTATGTGTACGTTCTAGGAATTGGTTGCCTGGAAGAGATCGCTTTTAGCGATAAGGTCGCCAATTAAGGCACTAGTTTTTAAATACCTTTTTTTTCTGTAATTATTTTTAGTATGTGTTTTAATAAAGTGTTAATCAATCAATTAATTAATTATGTTTTTCCCAGGCTGCTGGGTGAGATATTCCGCATCAGCCAGTACGAGTGCATGGCGCTCGAGGCGGGGCTCGGCTGCGTGTTCAGCCCCGAGCTCTCCGCCACGCTCTCCTGGCTGCTCAAGATATGGGCCAACTCCTACTTGATGATCGACAAGGACGAATATACCAAGGTTGGTAGCCATTCAACCTTTTTTTGTTGTTGGCGAGGGGGAAATTTTTAACAAGATAACTGGCCACAATACGACGCAGCCAGATTATGTGGGATTTGTACCCATTAAAACCCCCCCAGTGACCTGCCTCTGTGCTTAACGAAAGACTCCGGGTTCTTCTGGGAAACACCCCGGAGACCTCCTTGCACTGCGCTGTGTGAGTCTATTCCCGGATAACTGACAAATCCGCCAATGACGGCGACGGTCACAAGCCGCCATCGGCCACCCCGGACTCGATGAAGTGGGTGTCGGAACCCCATCTCCGAACACCCTCGAGTCTGATGCCACTTTAGTCTCCTCTTAAGACAGGCAGAGGCAATTCCGCAGCCTTATTCTTTCACCCAAGCTACAAGGTAAGGGCGTTCAACACACTACGGAGACCTCCTTGCACTGTGCTGTGGCCCTTTCCGGATTGCGGTCCAATCAGCCAACGATGGTCACAAGCCGCCATCGGCCTCCCCGGACTCGATGAAGCGGGTGTCGGAACCCCATCTCCGAACACCCTCGAGTCTGATGCCCCTTTTATTCGCCTCTTACGACAGGCAGGGACAATTCCGCAGCCTTATTCTTTCACCCAGACTGCAGGGTTAGGTTACAAACTAATTCATAATTTAGGCCCAGATGTCTTCAACCGCTTACCAAATCCTATAAAAAATGCTTCTAGCCTCGTGAGTTTAAAAAAACTTTATTAAAGACCTGGCTTGTCGAGCAAACATTCTACAGCTTTAAGGAGTTTTTAAAGATCAATGTCGACGGCTGTCCGAAACGGTTAATATTGTAACAAAGTACAGTTAATATATTTATTACAAACCATTTTAGCAATACATGGTACATGTCACATTATACAATTACAATGACAAAATTAAAAATTACTTAATTCTAACTAAATAACCCGCCGTCACTGACCTCTATTTCTACTAGTAGTAGAAATAGAGGTCAGTGCCTGCCGTATTAAAAAATAAATATATGGACTACTTGTAAGTAAGTAGGCAGTCATTTTATTAATCTATAACTTTATTATATTTATTTATTTTATTGACTATATATTTATAAATTTATTAATGAAGAACTTTGACCTCCTTGGGCACGGGTGCGAATGCGTCCAGTTTGAGGGTTAGTCAATTTCAAAGAGTCTTTATTTGCAATAAAAATCTTAACATATGTACAATGCCAGTGTTCAGTTCCTAGCTATACAATAATATTGAGGTTTGAACTGTTTAAGAAGCATAAATAACCTAAAGAATTAAATAACCGAAAAAAGAAATTTCAAGTTAAATCTAGGGTTGAGGGTTAGTGAATAAGTTTGTATTGTACATGTGAATTTGAATAGCCGGGTCCACACAGAGCGAGCAGCCTCGCGAGGCATTTGCCGCGCGAGGCTGCTCGCTCTGTGTGGACGTGCCTCGGACGAGGCAAGCGCGCGCTCTGCCGCGGGCGAGCGACCGAGTGTCGGCTATTGAATTTGCTCAAAGGCGCCTCAGTCGTCATTGTTGCACTAAATGCCTCGCGAGGCTGCTTGCTCTGTGTGGACGCGCCTATTAAAAACGTTTTGAATTTTGAATTGAAGTTAGCCAATGTGGGCGTAATAATGAATTGAGCGATCAAATGGTGTGACGCAAGACGTGCAGTTCGGGTTGCAGATGTGTGCGGTGTTGTCGAGCGCGTTCGGGCGCGCGTCGCCCGGCGTGGCGTGGTGCGTGTCCCGCCTCGTGAGCCGCGTGGCCGCCGCGCTCCGACACATGCACGCGCAGAGACAGGCCGCCGACCACGCGCTGCAGCTGCTGGCCACGCTCGTGCATCGCAGGAGGATGTGAGTCTATATCCACATATCCTTTTTAATTATTTTTTTTGAAATAGAGGAAATGCATTTACGCATGCCCGCCAATCCTCGGGGGAGGCGGCGGGGTATGTCGGGCTCGGTGCCAGTGTAGCGACCACTACTGACTAAAACCTCCATGGTGTTCCCTCGCTGCGCCTTAAAGCGGGGGCTGGAACATGTATGTACTCAACCTATATCCTTCTTTGCTATCCAACTTCTGTTGACGATTTTATGAAATTAAAAATGGCTTGACACTACGTTCGCAGTATTGTAACTACTTATATTGATTATAAATTACATTTGATTGATTTATATTTGAATTTTATTGACATTTATTTTGACTTTGACTTCGTTGGCTAAATAACTATATTACTTTCTTAACTATATCCTCACAAAGTATCATTGCAATTGGTTCAGACGTTTGATTGTGAAGAAGTATTAAACATACACACCCGCACACAAAATTTCGCATTTATAATATTAGTTGGATAGAAAGTAGAATATCTTGTACTCTAGATTAATGAAAACTTTTTTTCCTAGATGAATACGGATAACACTAGGGTATTATTAAATAAATCATACTAAAAGTCGTTTTGTTTTCCAGGAACAGCACAATATCTTGCAGCGAAGAGTTCCTGCAGCTGGTGACGTGGGAGCAGGCCGGCAACAACCTGCCCGGACATCTCAGGAAAGAGCTGCACCGGGCGTTCGCTACCGTCGCTAGAGATATCGAAGGTCAGTTGTTGACGCACTGCTATTATTTTATGTATTTTATTATCTTTATTGTACACTACGTTCTTGTTCAGTTGTTTATAAACCCCTCTCCATCCAAAGGTTGTCTGGAAGAGATCGCTTTAAGCGATAAGACCGCCAATTGTAGCATACTAATTTGTAAGATCTTTCTTTTTCTTTTTAATTTTAATGAATGGGTCCAATAAAGAATTTTCTATCTATCTATCTATGAAAATATTCTTCTTCGTTCTTCGTATGGCCAAGTTCTGGTGTCCACAGTTTTCAAGCCGCCCGAGGGCCTCTGACTTGGATTAACGACTGCTTGTACTTAAGACTAACAGCCGGGACCTACAATTTAACGTGTCATCCGAGCCACTGTAGCATCCAGATGAAAATGCCACTTTAAAAACGACAGTCTTGTACATGGTCATACATCCAAACACCGTCTGCATCGACTGGTGCTTAGCTTGTTAGTCACCTTAGCTAGCCGAGCTACAGGCGCTACGATATACGAAAATATGAATAGGCCAAATAAAAACCATATGGGACAAATTTTCAGTGTTGGCCAAATTTTGAACCGATTTATTGGAGTGAGTTAAGTGTTGGATCACAAGCGTATATGTGTCTACGTAATAGTGGCATTCCACGTCGTTATTCATACAAAGATTGAAATCAAAGATGGCTGCCATTATGGCGGCCATATTAGATCACAAGCGTACATGTGTCTACGTAATGGTGGCATTCCACGTCGTTATTCATACAAAGATTGAAATCCAAGATGGCTGCCACTATGGCGGCCATATTAGATCACAAGCGTACATATGTCTACGTAATGGTAGCATTCCACGTCGTTATTCTTACAAATATTGAAATCCAAGATGGCTGCCATTATGGCGGCCATATTAGATCACAAGCGTACATGTGTCTACGTAATGGTGGCATTCCACGTCGTTATTCATACAAAAATTGAAACCCAAGATGGCTGCCATTATGGCGGCCATATTAGATCACATGCGTACATGTGTCTACGTAATGGTGGCATTCTACGTCGTTATTCATACAAAGATTGAAACCCAAGATGGCTGCCATTATGGCGGCCATATTAGATCACAAGCGTACATCTGACTACGTAATGGTGGCATTCCACGTCGTTAAATTCATACAAATATTGAAAACCAAGATGGCTGCCACTATGGCGGCCATATTGCATTTAAAAATTTCGTTTTCAAGACTTTTCTAAATCGTATTTGTTTATCCAGGTCCAGTTCGCGACCACTTGGTGGAGAATGTAGTCCATCTCCAACAAAAGCTGGTCAGTCTGTTAGACATGAACTCTGACACGGAGCCCGTGCGGAACATGCTGGCGGACGTGCTGGACTGCTACATCGGCCTCGCTGACGGCTTCCTGGAGGTAACGTTACGCTTACTCCGGGATAAAAAGTAGCCTATGTGTTAAGCCATGGTGTAACCTATTTTCACACCAAATCTCATCGATATCGGTTCAGCCGGTTGAGCGTGAACAAGTAACAAACATACACAATTACACACAATCTTTCGCATTTATAATATTAGTATGATATGACAGCTTTGGCAGTGTCAAATGTCCTTTGAATATGACAGCCATAGCAGTGTCAAATGTCCTTTGAATATGACAGCTTTAGCAGTGTCAAATGTCCTTTGAATATGACAGCTTTAGCAGTGTCAAATGTCCTTTGAATATGATAGCTTTAGCAGTGTCAAATGTCCTTTGAATATGACAGGTTTAGCAATGTCAAATGTCCTTTGAATATGAGAGCTTTAGCGGTGTCAAATGTCCTTTGAATATGACAGCTTTAGCATTGTCAAATGTAAGTGTCAAACATCTTTTCTCATTCCAGTGTCAAACGTCTTTTCTCATTTCAGTGTCAAACGTCTTTTCTCATTCCAGAGTGAAGTGAACAACTTCCTAGTGTGTCTGATGTTGGCCCTGAAGAAGATCCCGGACATCGTGGGCCGGTTCCACAACTACCCGGCGGTCGTGTTGCCGGCGCTGCAGCTGCTGGCCAGGTCGGCTAAGAAACTCATCGTGCTGGCTGCCAATGAACCTGAATATATTAAGGAGTGAGTTTTACATTATTTACCTGTTGTAATCTTCTTCTTCCTCTACCTTTCCCGCTAGGTGGGGTCGGCACAGCAAGTTTTCCTCCTCCACACGATTCTGTTAGCTTTCATATCCATATTCACTCCCTTTTCTTTCATATCCTCATTTACTCAATTCAGCCACGTCTTCCTAGGTCGACCTCTACTTCCGCTGCCTCGTACAACCATATCCATACTTCTCCTAGTCAGCATTATTTACCTGTTGTAATATAGATTGTTTATCAACGCTTTATTATAATAGTCACTAAGAACACAAAACGATCTCGTTGGCGTTTTATACTTACCATATCGGACTGCCAATTAGAAGGTTCCGGGCTCGATTCCTGGCACAGCCCAACATCTTCGTGCTACACTAAATTTGTTGGTTGTCGGTCTGGGTGTTAAATATTTATCAATATAAAGTATGTATGTATATGTAGTAAGTATATCAATTGTGTTAGCAATCAACTAATTACTAGTAATGATTCAGTATGGGGTTAGCCAGCCGTGTGTGAAATGAGTCATAATATTTATTTATTATTTATTTAATAATTTGTAATGAGATATTTTATAATTGCAATTCAATGTCCGTTGCAGGTTTCTAGACATTTGCTGCAATACTTTTGATATGTACCAAAGATGGAATTCCGGGAAGATATCGAGTATCCCGCAAGATGCAGAGGAAGAAGCTTATGAGGTTAGTATAGTTTAAACATATATTTTATCAATATCAAAAAGGTATTTTATTTAAAGGCAATATAATATTGATAAAACAGGCACAATATACGAGTATAAAGAGTTAATAACAAGTTTTAAAAATTAAAATTGAGGTGCTTTTTCTGCGGACCCCAAACTAGGCCACAGCCTGTCTTTTGGTGGTCAAATAGTAATACAATGGCTAGTAAATCTGTTCCGAAGGTTTAGATTTCAGTGGCAATAACCACTGGTAGTAGGGCATTTCCTAGTGCTCGCCTGGATAGCAACCACCTTCAAGTTGAAAAAACTGTGACCAAGCACCTAAAAGTTTGTTCCGGCAGTTGTGAGTCAGTTATTTCAGACTAGGCGTGCTCCACCTTTGGTGAGAGAGTCACTAAACTCGTGTAGTTACGTGACCTGCTGGTGCCTAGCTTTAAGGAGTAAAGTAAAAAACACGTCTATGAAATAATATAATATAAAAAATAAATAAAAATGAGAAGCATGCCTTTTTTATTATAACTCGCGTCAATAAAAAAGAGGGCACAAACTCTCAAATGAATGTTTCTTTCTTTCTTTCGAATGTTTTCGTTATTGAGTCGATTTATATGGTTCGTTTTTTTTTTTCAGGATATAATTGCCCTGATGGACATTATAAGTCACGTGGCACGCCTCTCCGAGGAGCAGTCGTGCAGTAACTGCGTGTCTTGCGGCCTGCGCACCTTGCTGCCTCTCATTACAGCGCCTCTACTGGCTCTCCCGACACTGGCGAGCCACACCTACAAGATGATCCGGATACTGGAGCGGGCCAACCAGGTGAGAGCGAGACACTCTTATATCTAGTGCGTAAGGTTAGACAGAGACGTTTCAGCCTCTCATCGCGGCGCCTCTACTGGCTCTCCCGACACAAGTGAACCAAACTTACAAGATTATACTGATACTGGACCGAGCCAAGCAGGTGAGAGCGAGACACTCTTATATCTAGTGCGTAATGTTAGACAGAGATGTTTAAACCTCTCATCTCGTCGCTCCTACTGGCGCCGCCGATGCAAGCGAACCACACTTACAAGATGATACGGATACTGTAGCGAGCCAACCAGGTGAGAGCGAGACACTCTTATATCTAGTGCGTAATGTTAGACAGAGATGTTTAAACCTCTCATCTCGTCGCTCCTACTGGCGCCGCCGATGCAAGCGAACCACACTTACAAGATGATACGGATACTGAAGCGAGCCAACCAGGTGAGAGCGAGACACTCTTATGTCTAGTGCGTAATGTTAGACGGAGACGTTTCATCCATCACGTCGCCCCTGCTGGCTCTTGCGAGCCACACTTATAAGATGATCCGGATACTGGAGCGAGCCAACCAGGTGAGAGCGAGACACTCTTATGTCTAGTGCGTAATGTTAGACGGAGACGTTTCATCCATCACGTCGCCCCTGCTGGCTCTTGCGAGCCACACTTATAAGATGTTCCGGATACTGGAGCGAGCCAACCAGGTGAGAGCGAGACACTCTTATGTCTAGTGCGTAAGGTTAGACAGAGAAGTTTCAGCCTCTCATCGCGGCGCCTCTACTGGTTCTCTCCACTCAAGTGAGCCACACCTACAAGATGATACGGATACTGGACCGAGCCCACCAGGTGAGAGCGAGACACTCTTATGTCTAGTGCGTAATGTTAGACAGAGATCTTTCAGCCTTTCAACGCGGTGCCTCTACTGGCTCTCCCGACACTAGCGAGCCACACGTACAAGATGATCCGGATACTGGAGCGAGCCAACCAGGTGAGAGCGAGACACTCTTATGTCTAGTGCGTAATGTTAGACAGAGATCTTTCAGCCTTTCAACGCGGTGCCTCTACTGGCTCTCCCGACACTAGCGAGCCACACGTACAAGATGATCCGGATACTGGAGCGAGCCAACCAGGTGAGAGCGAGACACTCTTATGTCTAGTGCGTAATGTTAGACGGAGACGTTTAAACCTCTCATCTCGTCGCTCCTACTGGCGCCGCCGATGCAAGCGAACCACACTTACAAGATGATCCGGATACTGGAGCGAGCCAGCCAGGTGAGAGCGAGACACTCTAATATCTAGTGCGTAAGGTTAGACAAAGACGTTTCAGCATCTTATCACGGCGCCTCTACTGGCTCTCCCGACTCAAGTGAACCAAACTTACAAGATGATACTGATACTGCAGCGAGACACTCTTATGTCTAGTACGTAAGGTTAGACAGAGATGTTTAAACCTCTCATCACATCGCTTCTACTGGCGCCTCCGATGCAAGCGAACCACACTTACAAGATGATCCGGATACTGGAACGAGACACTCTTATATCCGGTGTGTAAGGTTAGACAGAGACTGACCTTTTATCACGGCACGCACGAAATACCTTGCAAGTTCTCTAAAAGACTTTTTGATGAAGTTTTCTTCTTTTTACTTAATTCACTTTTTATTATTACATTTCACACATAGCTGGTTAGCCCCATACTAAACCATTTCTAGTTTGTACTATGGTTGCTAACACAACTGATATACTACTTATACATGCATACATATTTTTTATATTTACAACAATAGTATACTCTATATGGTATATCTTTAAATTTTAGTTACTGTACTCCTCCGAAACGGTTTGACCGATTTTTACCAAATTTTATATGCGTATTCAGTAGGTCTGAGAATCGGCTACTATCTATTTTTAGGCAAAACAACGTTTGCCGGGTCAGCTAGTATTCTATAAATAGCACCAATTTACAGTCCTTGCAGTTCTTATCTTAAAGCGATAAACTTTTCAGATTGTCAATTGTTATTTTTTATTAATTATATTCTGCCCTTTTTCAATATTTATTTTAAATAAACAATATTCTGTTTTCAGCTCACACTTCTCCCAATAGAGGACTTCAACATGGTAGTGTCGGCGTTGCGAGTCGGGCTGACGGCGGTCTCGAGCGACGTGTCCACGGTGTGCTGCAACATCATCGCCGGGCTGGCGGACAAACCCGACATCCTGGCCGCCAACAACCCCTACGCCATGTCCCTACTCACCCTCGCAGAGTTACTTCTCATGCTGATCATTAAGATGGAAATGCCAGGTGACTCCATCCCGTCAGCCGGCGCGGCCATCTACTCTCTAACGTGCCTCAAACCAGCCTTACTAGAGGGCCTAGCGAGGCAAATGATAGCAGCTTTCGCGGCCAACGACCCCGCCAACGTCCCGAGACTAGAAGAGGCGTTTGGCATTTTGACCAACGGCGTCCTGTTCGACGGCTGTAGACCGCACCGTATAAGGTTTCAGGACAACTTTGATAAGTTCCTCACGAGTGTACACGGGTTCTTGATTGTCAAATAGGAGTTTGTAAGGTGTATTTTGAATTTGACGCTTTCGCTGCTGCTGCAGCTGATTTTTGAAGGCTAACAAGCCTTTTTCAGACTTGGGTCTAGCTTGGGTAAAAGGCTGTTTTGAAGAGATGCGAGATGGAAGAAGTTTGACACCACTGTTTGTGGTTATACTTTAGACATGTATAGTCCATCCATTTCTTGCCCATTTTTCACCCCGCGGTGAATGACGAAGGCAAGGGCGAGGCGGTACGTTTCTTACTCGTATCTTGTACTGTATTATAATATCTAGCTCACGGTTACATATGGAGGTGCGGATAAATCGTGCTAATAATTTGTAACGTAGTTTGTGAGTAAATAAGATAATCAACAAGATAATCCTGCATGCGGGTCGCTCGCTAAATAGTTGCACTATAACAGCTGTGTGTCACTGAGGCAGAACTAAAAAAGGAAACTTTTGAAAGCTTAGTGAAAATTCATAATATTGAATTAATCTTTCAATTTCTAAAATATCTTAAAATTGTCAGTTACATATATTAAACAAAATTTCCGTTTCAGCGAAAACTTGTCGAAGTAGAAATTAAAAATGATCACAGTTGTAAATAGATTTAATAGCATAAAGTCCAGCTTTACACTTTCTAATATCTAAATCTTAGTATAGCTTTAAAAAGTGATAATGTCTTTTCTAATTTAACTGAAAATACAGGGCTACTAGTAATCTGTTAGAGTCATCTTCGAAACAGCTTCAATATCATCATCATCATCAGTGTCAAACTGAGATTTAGTATGTATATGATGATCAAAATAAACAGCTTTTCCTGATTCTCTGCAAGTTACTGATAATTATTTTAGCTAATCATATTTTCACCTAATGTATTAAATAAGAATAATTTATTTCCAAAATTATTAAATGCTACTTTTTTGTGCATTATCAGTTCCAGAATTAAAGTAGAGCTGTTTCCAGCTCGTTAATTTATGTACCTACTTTTAATTGAACATTCAATTCAAACGAAGACGTTCCGTACATTCACTAAGCTATTCCGAACAATGACGTCATATTATGAGAGATTGATCTCAAATAATGGTTTTATTAACTGAACTTTAGAGAGAGATTTCATTTATGAAAGTTATATTTTTCTTGTGCATTACATCGGCGAGATAATTAGTTATGATCCAATATAAGTCTTTTGTTTGTTATCAAGCCATAGCAGTGTCTGGTATCCCTGAATTAGAATTACATACATAAATTTAAAATGACGTATCTATTTTGTCAATCTTATGAGTATCTGAATCTACAATGGTGATAAGAATTGTTGCAATTATCTAGTGTGCAAAATTTAGTATTTGTTTTAGTAAGCGATAACTTTTGGTGAATATGCGTTAATTTTTGTAAGCGCAATACTTTGGAAAAGAGAATTAAATGCATATTTTGTAGGCAGATTTGTATGACATTTTCTAGTTGCCGCCTGTCTAGCAACCATTCTCAGGTTGACAGATCTACCAAGCACCTAACAGTGCGTTCCTTGAGCCTCCTTGAAAGCCAGTTATTCCAGACTTACAGAGTTTTGCTAACTCTTGCCCTTTTAGTTAAAAACAAAGCTGTTAAAAAAAGAAGCAATAAACATAGAATAATATTACTAATTTCATATGAATCAACTGATCGATATTTTGTCATTGCTATATATTTCTTTGTCTGTCCCGTAGTATAGGTTATTTCTTTTAATGGGATGGATTGGATCTTAAATTTTGCTAATTCTATAAAATAGTAGTATAATTGGTGCGCGACGGACTGTACTCAGAAACTAATCCTGGTTGTTAAAAAAAATGGGTCCGGCTTTACACTGTAAAAATACGAACCGGTCCTATTTTGTTGTACAGACCGGAATGAAATATAAGATGTTCTATAGGCTAAGTTAAATTTTTCGTGTCCTTCCATGGGCTGTGTCAAATACACTATTGTGTCTAGATAAATAGATATATTGTGTATCTCATTGGGTAAGTGCCATAAGGGCGGATATCGCTTAGTTATTTTTACATTATTTGGGAATAATCCGATCTGTCACCCTGCTTTATCCGGGGTGACAGATCAGACAAAAAAGTTTGATCTGCCCCCTGTTAAAGGGATAGTTTGGACTTTATCTCCTAAATTTCTTGTGGCCTAAGGTACAGGGTGTTTCCAACTTGTATTGTCTTGTAAATTTATGATAAAGGCACGCTGGCTCGCGGTTCAACATATATTTTAAGAAAAGTTTGTTATCCGTTTCCTTTGTAGACGTTACTTTTAGGTACTGTCCGTTATTGGGACTGGTTCGGCCGGTAAGCTAATTATGTCTGGTTAACGTAATTATATTATACGATTATTAGGTTTCAATAATAACACATCTAAATATTGCTATAAAGTAGAGTATACGAAACTCGAGTGTATACATTTAAAAAAATGTTTGCTTATTTTATTGATTCGGTATAAGAAAAATAATTAAATATTTCAAAATATTTCCAGATTCTAGGAGTGATTTTGCTGCGGACGTACTTTAAAGTTTAATACCTAAGGCATTTTTAAATATCCTTAAAAATATTTTTTTCTTGAATTGCATATTTATTACATAATGTGTCTCGTTGTAACCGACAGTTTTCTGGCAAAAAATAAAAGTAAATTGGAATACACGATAAAAAAATAATGTTTTGCAAAATAAATACAAACTATTTTTTTTTTCTCAATGTAACTATTTTTTTATATGTTAGGTTAGATATACCATATCAATTATTTGGAGATGCCTTATCTGTATGAGCTAAACGGCAGGTCTCTGGATTGAGAGTTTACAAGCTGCCCGAGTTTCTCTGACATAATTTATAGACTGTACTAAGACTAACAAGCCACATCAGAGGCCCTTGAGTACCTTCAAACTCGACACTAGGACCTCGTCGCTTAGCTCATAAGTAGCCCACTATACTGTTCCCACGGCTAGGTCTCGAGCCTTCTCTAACTAGGAGAGAGTTATAGGCCTTAGATCATACATAGCAGGAGATTGTTAAAGTAAACTCGTAAATTTTTAAGTAAGACATATCCAGTCTTAATTGTACACAGTAAATATAACCTCTATATAATATTTCATATTCATACGAAGAAGTGTGTAAAAATATTTTAAAATATGTATTGTATGAACTTTGAGTCCAGCGTGCCGCATTCCTAATTCTTCCCATATTCCTTCACAGTACCAAACGATGGTATTCCTCTCGTTTCTTATGTTCACAAAGAAAATATAACTATAGAGTCAGTAATGTGGTTGTGAATGTGCAGAAAAATTTAATACACAGACTTAGTCGCCTGTTTTGTCACTTGCATCGGAAAGACGATTTTTAGTTTGTCTAATTTATTCGTACTTAGCAAATTAAATGTGCCTTCAATAACTTGTGGTTCATTTAGACATTGATTAACGAGGTAGTTCCAATGTTTAAAACTAGATGTCGTGTGAAAAGATATACCCATTAATAGATCTTTATTCCTGAGATATAAAAGTCAAAATTAGCGTAACACAGTTTTATAGTTTTTTGTATTACATTTGGCCCATTTGGCGTAGCTAGAAGCCATGTTTTTTCCTGACTTACCATATCCTATTTTTTCTGTTCTCCGTGGTTGTAAAAATTAGTAAAATTTTACTATTTGTAAACAAATTACTATTAGTACTATTTGTTTACAAATAGTAAAATTTTGCTAATTACTGAAAGGATATTTTTTTAACACTTAATCTTCGATCTAATATATACCAGATTCAATGTTGCATACAAACACAGCACAAAAAATGGCATAAGTTTACTATACTATTGTATCTATAACGATATACACAGAAATACAAAAGATAACCACGTCACCATAAAAGGAACTTCAGTAGGCTGACGGCCAACCTCCAGTAGTGGAGAGGCACTTGAAGAAGAACTACGTCACAAAAAATATTTCAATTTTTAGAGACGTCACCTTAAATCTAGTACATATATGATCGAAGTACTTAATAGACATCCATAAAAAATCAGTTTGCTCGTTACTTTTGCTTAGAAAACATCGGTGCGTTTAAATTAGACAAAAAATTCGTCTCATAAAGATATTTACTTTTGTAAGAGATTTTTCTTACCAGTAGTGATTGAGATAAGTGAAAGTGAGAAAACAGGCTTATTTTTTAGATTTTTCATAGGAATAGCTAATCTAATTCGACTGTACACTTTAGTACTTGTAATTATTGCTAGCTAGTTACAATTGTAAATTTCACTGCGCTACGCATTAGATATTGCAAATTATATTTATGCAATGAATATGAATCTATTTCTATGTATGATGGAAACAAAGTGAGACATTGAAGGCAATATTTAGAACAGTTTGTATTGACCTATCCACTGCATCATGGCCGGTGTAACATCTGCACCCGAGTCCGAAAAAAAACATTCGCAATTGATGCCACTGACAATAAGAGTGACCTCAACCTCAAATGATAAAAAATGCCATTCACAGTGGTGGTCAAAGGTCTGACTTCTCACATGATTTATTCTGTAACTATGAAAATTCAATTAAAATTCGTTTATTGTGTATACATCTTAGAGTTAGGTACATAAAGTAATGTTTATAGCTATGTGAGTGGAGGGCTGTGTCGTACCTGAGAAAGTCGCTGTGCTATGTGCTAGGTACCTCAAGGGGCCTGTAATGCAGAGCAGCAGAGATCTCACACTACGATATAATTATAGCACATCTTATACAGCTAACAACTTACCTTGTAACTAAATGACGACGTAATAAACGTAAATATTGTAGGTACACATTTATACGATAGGAAATGTTTGAAAAACTATGACACAAATAAGAAATTAACAAACAAATAGAAATCAACAAGGTAAGTAAACACAAATAGGTTAAGTTTCAGTAGACACAGTTTTTTTTTAATTTTTAAAATAGAACTGCTGAACGATTTTGGGAACAAATATGCGTTTCTGAAGAGCCGTTCTATTTTCCAGTTACAGAATACGTAATGTAAGAACTCAGACCTCGTACTCGCCATTGAGAGTATTTTTGTATCAGTTGAGACTAAGAAAGGTGGTCATTCTTATTGTCAGTGGCATTAATTGCGAATGGCTTTTTTTAGACTTGTGCTGCTGATATCGGATTGATGATTATAGTAACATTTTTAAAATCCGAGTCGTAATGGTGATCTCCCATTGGCCGAAACCGAACGAAAAGTTAAGCAACCGCGCGGAAGATTTGGTTAGACTGAGAAGTTTTGGCATTCTCTGCCTAAGGATCTGTTTCATGAATAATACGAGATCTTCAAATCGAGAGTGAATAGATTTCTACTAGTCGGCCTCAGCACTGCAACAACAAAACGCAAACCTACGCTTATGGCAAAATCTGAATTTACAATTGTTTTCGTTATAAATCATAGTCGATAAAAAAATAGAATAAAGACCATCTAAAGAACAACTTTAAGAATATTTATACTTATTTCGGCAACAATCAGATTTATCGATATGAAAAAAAACTGGTTAATAAAAAAATATTTTTGATTTTTAAACCAGTATTATTTCTCATTTATAAGTCTATACCTGATGATTGGTACCGAAATAAGTAAAATATTCTTAGGCGGTCTTTAAGCTTTTTTGGCTTTTAGATCGTGATAAATAGAAAGAGGGTACAGAGGCCTTTGCTCTTCAATGGGACGAAAATATATAATATAAAGCTTTTCAATATTATTTGCCGTTTACGATTTATAAGGAAAACCTCTAAATCCAAGTTTTGGCCTTAAAAAATAAATCGAATCGCGGAGAAGTGTGTGAGCTGTCTTAAGATTTCTTATAAATGAAAAAAAAAATGAAAAATATTTATTTACTAACTTATTACTAGATTACATATTCTCTTGAGACTTAACTAGGCAAGGCCTGAATCTAAGTAGTCCAATTCAACCTGTTTGCATTTTAAAATAAACTTATCCTCTAATCATATCTATTAAAATTCGATTAGTTCGACCGCGCTCCGGCTAATGTGCCATCACCATGACGACTACTTTTGAAAACTAAAAGAAACTTTTCCTTCTGTCACGTAGTAGTGCTCCTTTTATATCATTTTGTCCTAGTATTGTAAGTCCTCACTTATGGAAAAATATAAGCAATCAAACAAATCCTAGTGTTAGTGTTGTAGTTAATAAGTTTTTTAATTTGTATTGTTTAGTATGATGCAAAGGAAAGTTTGTTAGTCAGGTAGTGTTAGTATTACCAAGAATGTGTTTTAAGTATTTTTTTAACACGTTCTTTGTAATAGAAATAGTATTTGAAGAATTGTTTTCTTTTGGTCTCATTTTGAAAGCAAGATAATTTTTGTTATGTTTTGTTTTATAATTTGATTATTGTATAATATAATTAATTCAGACATACAATACCTATGATATGTACATGTAGTTTTTAATTTGTTTTTTTTTTAGAAAGCAATTTGACTCTTTTTGATGTTATGTTTAGAATGAAGTACATGTTCCTAGTATGAGTCAGTAATGAATGTTGAAATATTTTGCTATCGTTTTCAGGTGCAGGAATGGGCAATATCTTGTATTTACAATTTGAGCGTTATAAATAAATAAATAAAAAATAACTATAAGTACTAATATTGGGCAAGCAGAAAAAAACTTATTCAAAAAATCTAATCTAAAATGAAATATTTGGAATGAGTTTTTCTTTATTTTGATGTGTTTGCTTCAAACATAAACTTTGACCATCTGTGATATAAAGCCATTAAACTGTAAATACAAAATATTGATAATACCTGGAGCCCTAAGATTTCGAATCGTATTGACATACTTTTTAAGTGTACATACCTATATGATTTACGAGGTAGCTAAAGTTAAAGTATCGGAATCCCGAGTGGGGAATTTGTCAAACACACGTATGTAACTCAGCGGCGTTCTAACGCGATGATTGGCTGCCGCAAGAACACGCGTGATTTCGCCAGCCAATCGCATCAAGCATTTGAAGAACTCTCGCTTTAAGTAGATAATCTTGAATTTACAGTTTTTCGCTTTAAATTGTAAACGGTAATAAATATCGAAAAAATAGCCTAAAGGCCTTCTTATAAACCACTCTGAGAATATTTATACTTAATATGAAAAAAACTGGTTCTAAAAACAAAAATTAAGTTTCTAAATTAGTTTTTTCTTATTGATATGATTGGTACCAAAATAAATATAAATATTATTATAGTGGTTCTTTAGACGGTCTTTAAGCTATTTTTACGATATTTTTTATAACTACAGGGTTATCAGGAAAGGGTATGGTAAGCCGAAAATCCCTAAAAGTACCCGTTATAAAGATTGTGTTCTGAAAGTTTCAGCCGGAAACCGTTTCATTTCTGTACTGTCACAATTAGCTGTGCGCGGGTGATTGACCGGAACATTAGGGGCGCAAATGACGTTTTTTCGTGAAAACTTTAGAAGGCTTTTAAAAAACTAAAAGGGTTTTCGGGAAACTGCTTGAACAAAAGATGTTCAGAATGATGTGTACTATAGCGTGTTTTCGGCTTACCATACCCTTTCCTGATAACCCTGTATATATGATAGGTTTGTTTGACCACAGCTTGCCTGGTGTTAAACAATAATATGGTCTACGATGTTACACGCTTACCTAGAAAATACCTATTAACTCTAGATTTATTTCCGTTTATAGCAAATAACTAGAAAATCAAGATTCTGCCCTTATGTTTGCCTTAAGGCGCCGCTGAGTTGTCGAAACAATGTGTTTGAGAAGCTCCGCACTCAGCAATCCAATTGTTCAAACATGTCACACTAATTGTTGAAATATTTTAATATCGTATTTACGGGTGACATGCTGAAATAATATTGACGTATAATTTTAATTATTTATCTTTAGTTAACTTCTTATGGAAGGATTTTAATATTTTTAGTTACTTTTAAAATACAATGATTCTAATTCATGTTTGTCTCTCTCTTTCCTTAGCCAGTGCTAATATTTTCTTTTAGATAGACATTTGTAAATACGCAGAAAATATTTTATTACCTGATGTAGGTATAAAATAATTTACATACTTTTCAAAACCACTATATTATTGTCAGCATCTATTAAAATAAATTGTACAAATTTTATATATCAGCATTGTTTTATTTGATCATTAGTGTATATGTATATACAAAACAATTGCATTAACAAATTGTAGTGTGATGTAGTTTTGTTATGGTATCAGGTATTTCTAATACTTTTCATATCGCCTATTAGTTAACTTACCTTTTATAACAAAAAAAAACTTGTTTCTAACTATAATTTATTACTGTGATCCATACATCTGTGTACTTATCTAAATCAATTGTATTCTCTGTCATTTTGAATGGGAAAATGCTTTATCAATATTTTAACAAGTTTATCGTAATAAAACGTGAGAATACAAAACAAATCTTAAAATAATTAATTTATTGTAATTTAAAAACATTTGGTAAGTTGTCCATTAGTTTAGACATTAAATACTATTTGGTAAATAGTATTTTTAACACACTTAAATAGATCTAAGTATATGATTGATCAGAATGCTCTGAGAAACTTATACTCGATGGGTTTTGGGCTTATCTTGGTTGGCTTTATAAGTAACACCCCATAGCTACCTTCCGACTTTCATCTTCTTCAGAAACACAGGATTCGTGTAAAACTATATAGAGCGACATCGGTCTGCCGTACATAATTAAAAAACATAACGCTGAGCTAGTGTGCCCGAGTTACACGAGGCTAGTTTTGTAATATTTTTTCTAAATGTGCCACCTTTTTGAGTAAGCGCCGATTTCTTGCTCTAGCAGCTTTTAGTTTTTTCAACCTATTATCAGCTACCTGGCGAGCCTGCGTATATTTTATATGTAATGTAATAAGTGAAGAGTTATCAGAATTTACCTGAAAAATAAAGATAAATTAATTTACACAATACTGAAACAAAAAATAAATATATTAAATTGTATTAACATTCTGGAAGTTGTTGGTTACTACTTACTGTTTCAGTTTTTATATTGCTGCAATTTGGTAGGGCTCTTTCCAATGTTGTATTTGGGGGTTGTTCTGTAACCTAGAGTAAAAAAAACAACTATCAAATACCCCTATACTAAGTTAAGAAATAACTTAAACAATTTTTTAAATGGGTTATAGAACACCTGTTTCTTTAAATTGTATTAACGTTCAGTAAGTTGTTGGTTACTACTTACTGTTTCAGTTTTTATATTGCTGCAATTAGGTAGGGCTATTTCCAATGTTGTATTCAGGGGTTGTTCTGTAACCTGAAGTTAAAAAACAACTATCAATTACTCATATACTAAGTTAAGAAATAACGGAAACAAGTTTTTTGAATGATTTATAGAACACCTGCTTCTTTAAATTGTAAGTATTAACAATCAGGAAGTTGTTGGTTACTACTTACTATTTCTGTTTTTATATTGCGGCAATAAGGTAGGGTTCTTTCCAATGTAGTATTTTGGGGTTGTTCTGTAACCTGCAGTTAAAAATCAACTATCAATTACACATATACTAAGTTAAGAAATAACGAAAACAAGTTTTTTAAATGATTTATAGAACACATATGTTTCTTTAAATTGTAAGTATTAACAATCAGGAAGTTGTTGGTTACTACTTACTATTTCTGTTTTTATATTGCGGCAATAAGGTAGGGTGCTTTCCAATGTTGTATTTGGGGGTTGTTCTGTAACCTGAAGTTAAAAAACAACTATCAATTATTCCTATACTAAGTTAAGAAATTACAAAATCCATTTTTTTAAATGATTTATAGAACACCTGTTTCTTTAAATTGTATAAACATTCAGAAAGTTGTTGTTGGTAATGGCACATGGTTATAGCAGTTTCTACTTACTGTTTCGGTTTTTATGCAAATAGGTAAGTCGCTTTCCCATGTTGTATTAGGGGGTTGGTCTGTAGCCTGAAGTTATAAAAACTAGTATTAATTAGTAAGAAAAAAACTTAAACATATTTTTGAAATGATTCACAGAATGCATGTCTATAAATTATAGGAAATTGTTGGTAAAAGCACATGGTTATAGCGGTTTCTACTCACATTTTCAGTTTTTATACTGCTGCAATAAGGTAAGGCTCTGACCAATGTTGTGTTAGGGAGTTGTTCTGTAACCTGAAGTTATAAAAACAAGTATTAATTACCCCCATAACGAAAACATGTTTTTGAATTGATTCATCAGAACGACCATATATTTCAATTGTGATACAATTCAGTAAGTTGTTGGTAAAGGCACATGGTTATAGCTGTTTCTACTTACTGTTTCAGTTTTTATAATTCTGCAATAAGGTAGGGGTCTTTCCAATGTTGTATTATGGGGTTCTTTTGTAACCTGAAGTTATAAAAACAAGTACCTATTAATTACCCCTACATTAAGATAAAAAGCAAATGTAACAGAGAAGAAAATTTATGTTGCCGTAAGTTTCGATAAAATGGCAATTAGGAAATGTGTGACGTTTTCTGAAGGAGAATTCTTTGGTACAGTGAACATTGGTTCAAGCACTGGTAGTGTGATGTGCGTTTAGCGAAACAATCTTTAATTTCATGGCCACTGCCAAGATATTATATTATACAAGTTTAGTAATTCATGGCTCTCCGATTCTTCCATTACAACAGAATCTCTTAGCATGGAAAGACTGGAGTTGATTTTTTTTTCATATCTTGAGTGTGTATAGGTCAATATATATGTCAAGATATATGTTACAAATTCAAATAAACAAATTATCTAAATCCATACAAGCATAGAATACATTGTCAAAATCATAATCCTCATTTTAATATTCAAGTTAGTTAGTAAAAAAAAACGCACCGCTTCTAATTTCCTTAGTTGGTTTTCTTCAAGTGGTTTCTTGCTTGAAGTCCCAGGGGTTTCAATATTACGTTTTCTTGTCTTTTTTATAGTTTTAGGTTTAGGTGGCTTTCCAGAAAATTTCTGTTGGCCATTTGAATCCGAACCTCCTGACTTTGAAGAAAGGTCAGTGGTCTGTAAAAATAAATTATCTAGTTAAGCAAGGCAAAACCCGCTGTCACTGCTGAAGTAGCTGAGGAATATCATCATGCTCCTGTGGCCGAGCAATTAGTGGTGAGGTGAATACCCGAATGGTTTTGGTTGGTAGGTCGTCTATTATGGACGGACTTCAACACACCCCGCTGCCTTCCCCGGACAGCGGATAGTCTATGATGATTTCCATTCATTAAAAACAGGCAAAATCTGCTGCGTGATTTACTCCCGCTAATAAGCTATTTAATTGTTAAATATAACGAAACATATTCATAAGTTAACAAAAATAATAAAAAGGAAATTTTTAGACAGCCATTGTGTGTCATTAGCTTAGTATCAAATTGGTCCCATTTGTTACTAAGCTGATGTGACCTTCCGTTCATCTGCCTGCTATCTCTACTTTAATCGGCTTTATCTTAAAAATAGTTACTCACATAAATATTATATGTTGGTAGAGCACCCGGTTTCAAAAACTTTTTAGTTCCACGCTGCACAAAAAAGTCACCCTTAAAATGGTCGGAACAAATCCTGGAATTTTGTGTTGGTTTCCAATCGTATCTACCACATGCTTGTATCCAAATCTCTGCAAGTTCAGCATTCGATGGAAATCTGTAGGGAAATATTAAGAAATATAATATATAATGAGAGGCGTATGTCCAGCAGTGGAAGCAGACGGGCTGATGATGATGATGAATATATAATTATATTGGTAACTTCATGTCAAATAACTGGGCTTAACTTCACTGGGCGAGCGCGGTCCATCTCAGATCACAATATCGCTTACTATGAGGTGAATTGAGATCAAGCGCTAGCCCATTTAGTGTAAAAAAAGGCTGACTAGCGAGCGAATATTTCGATGGAAGTAGATTTAAGTTAAGCAAGGACTGTTTAAGGAATTCTTATATTCAGTGCAAACCGTTTTTGAAAAACTAGGGGTAAAATTGAAAGTTAGATTATGGCAGCCCGAATTCAATTTCTTGTAGGTTAGGTTTTTACTTTGCTTTTGCATGTTTTGCCACTTTGAAGTAGAACTTTACGTCCAAATAAGTAGTACCTGAATTAATCCACTTTTATTAATATTTGAATTGATTTTAAAAGATATATTGTACATAAAAAAGGCCATTACCAACCTGTGATATGTAATATCATATAAACCTTGTTTTGTTCTATTCTGACAACCCAAAACACAACACTGTACCATTCTGTCGATGTCCAAAACTATTCAGCGCGCGAGGATAACACTTGCACTTGTATTTAAACTATATATTTTTTTAAAACACAACAATATCTGAATCGCAGTAATGTTTGACACCAAACTGTCAAATAATGCTTGGAGTCCGTAGACGTACTATGCGTGCCATAGACTAAGAAAACAAAAGACTGAGGTACTGTGTAACCGCACATGAGATAACGATATTTTCGGAAAATGTTGCCACTTTAGTAGAATTTCATTGAAGTTCGGAAATTAGGGTTAGGGTATACACTTAAAAGAAAAAGCAGATAATATTTTTACGTTTTATTAATTTTTAAACAAAATCAGTTTATAGTACACATTCCTTACTCTTTATTTCCACGCTTCACAAAAACGTCACTCATAAAATGGTTGGAACAAATTCTGGAATTTTGCGTTGGTTTACAATCATACAATATTATCTACCACATGCTTGTATCCAAATCTCTACAAGTTCAGCATTCTGAAATATTAAGAAATGTAATATATAATTATATATGGTAACTTCATGTCAAATAATTGGGCTTAACTTCACTGGGCGAGCGCGGACCACCATAGATCACAATATCGCTTACCATGAGGTGAATTGAGATCAAGCGCTAGCCCATTTAGTGTAAAAAAAAACGATTTGCGAACGAATATTTCGATGGAAGGAAATTAAATTAGTTAAGCAAGGACTGCTTAAGCAATTCTAATGTTCAGTGCAAACCGTTTTTGAAAAACTAGGGGTAAAATTGAAAGTTAGATTATGGCAACCCTTATTGAATATCTTGTAGGTTAGGTTTTTACTTTGCTTTTGCATGTTTTGCCGCTTTCAAGTAGAACTTTACATACAAATAAGTAGTACCTGAATTAATCCACCTTAATTAATATTTGGATTGAATTTAGAAGATATATCTCTTATATATAAAATTTCCGTGTCACAGCGTTTGTTACCGTACTCCTCCGAAACGGCTTGACCGATTTTTTTCAAATTTTATATGCGTATTCTGTAGGTCTGAGAATCGGCTACTGCATATTTAGTTTTTTTTTTTTTATTAAGGCAAAGCAACGTTTGCCGGGTCAGCTAGTTGTATATAAAAAAGGCCAGTACCAACCCGTGAAATGTAACATCACATAATTTTTATTCTGTTCTATTCTAAAAACCCAAAATACAACACTGCACCATTCTGTCGATGTCCAAAACTGTTCACCGCGCGAGGATAACACTTACACTTGAATTTAAACGATAATTTTTCCAAAAACACAACAATCTCTGAATTGCAGTAATGTTTGACACCAAACTGTCAAATAATGCTTGGAGTCAAACAGTTACAGCGACAGAGAGAAAAACAGTATAAGCCTTTCTCTTTCACGCATGATATTTTTACATATGGCTGTTTCGCTGTTGAGTAAAAGAGATTGAAATGTGACTACGTCAATTGGTTTCTCTGTCTACGGTGAGAGAGGACGATATTGTTGCTGCTGTAATATTTAACCTAATTTTACGGTACTTATTTTACGATTGATTCTATATTAGATCTATATGTGAAAATATGTAATATACTTCTGCGCCTCGCAGTGTTACCCACGTCAATCCGAAAAATAAAGTAGCATATGTGGACCATATATTCTTTGATTGCCCTTTGCAGTTCTCATTATACGACGTGATCCCGCCTGAAATTCCTCGTCCTTCCACCCATAAATGTCTCCTCTCCCTTGTACATTCTCCTTTAGTATATATTCTATGTAAATATATTAAGAAAAACAATATATAACTATAAATGTATATACTCTTTGTGTTATATGTATACTTATATTTGTGAATGTATTCTGTTCGTCTGTAGGTACTTAGGATAATTATCTTTGTTGCAGGAAAAACACAAACACTGTGAATTTCGCTCCTACCGTACAAACGATTTCTTAACCATACACAAATCTCTCTGTTTGATGGACTATCTTTCTACGTGACACTGGCAGAATCGCAAAGTTAATCCTTTGCTCGCCTTTGCTAAAAGCCAATAAATAAAAGTTGAAGTTGAAGTAGCATAGGTAATTATGTGTTAATCAAAGGTATCCTATCTTCAAATTAAATATTAATAAGGATAAATAGGATAATAAGAGCAAACATAATTATTATACCCAGAATCTATCAATAACTTTTACAAAGTATGGATTTACAATATTAATAAAATCTTAATTTATTTTTTATTTCGTATGACCCACAGCAAGTTCAAGATGGCCTAAATGCCAATTTCAAGCGTCTTAAAGAAGTAGTAAATTAAGAAAATAAAATTACTGTCCTTTAAATAAAATTAGTTTGTTGTAAATATTTCGAGTTGTTTCTAGGGCTTTGTTGGTACCCTTCGTATAGGAAACAAACAACTAACCCCTCATAAGATATATATCGGTTATTTTTATGTGCCACTATTCGGCTCATTTTTCTACAAGTCAAACTAAAACACTACATAATAATATGCAATCATATTTTTCTGGCAATTTCTACTTCCAAAATGTGGCAACAAATATATCCATTTGAATTTGACATCGACTGAAGGACTTGTATCCATGGTCATGAAATAAACTGAATTTGACATCCTAGCTGATATATTTTGACCGTAGAGAAGTATCTTCTCCAATGATAAGATCGATCATAATTTAAAAATCTACTCTAAAATACGTTTAGTGTTGTTTAATGCGATAGTACACTAATAAATATTCTATTGCAAACAAACACCTGTCCATAAACTAAGAAGCTATAATGAGTTTAATACCACAGAGCCCATCGTTCAACTCCTCAGAATCCCATCACGATACCAGTGAAGATGCAGAAACTATCAAGGTAAAGAATTACGCCAAAGATCTACTAAAATCACGAATTTTTCTTGGCAGATATATTGAAAGGAGACTAATCAATAAGCGTATCGGTTACCGTGATATTGTTGTGGTGAGCGCAGCTGAAGTGGACCTAAAGAAGGATCTGTTGGAAGCGCAATACAGGTTAAACATCACATGTCCTCAGGTAGAATGGATTGGCATAACAGAAACAGATACCATAGGATGCAGCCCGGCGGGAAGTGTTTGCCTCTGTACAGAGATCGACAATCAACCATTCGGGCCTTTCTGGTTCCAGATTAGAAGCTTAAAGTTCAGGGAAGGTGAAATTATTGTCACACTAAAATGCTTGAGGCATATATCAGATGCGTTTCTCGAACTTGAGCCGATATTAACAAGTGGAACAAAGAAAGATAAAAATGATAATACAAATGTTGCTAGTGAATCACTCAACGAGACCTATACTGAGATTGTAGACACAATGAAAAGTGCATTGTCTATTAGAAACATGAAGGAGTTCTTTACTTTCCTATTTGCATTTATTATTGCAATTTTTACAGGAAGTACTGCATTTGTTAGTTTCCTTGGAAACTTTGTATTAGCTTTGATCAGAGAGCTGTCAATATTTACGAAAAATTCTACACCCTTATTCCTTGGAGTGTTAGATTTCTTCAGTAAAATTGTAGGTGGTTTTTACATACTTCTGGCCATGTTTTTTAAGCCTAGTGCACCTGTGAGAGCTAGTTCCAGATCTGTAGCAAGATATGATCATAGGCCTCAACATAACTTGTATTATGATAACAAACAATTTGATTAAAGCTATATTACATCCTGTTATTTACCAACAAGAAGTTAAAAGTAAGAATAATTTATTTTTGCAAATTGGGTTTGGATCTTATTCACAATTATTAATTTATTTATTATTATTAATTATGTGAACTGGAAATGAGTACCTAGCTAAGAAGAGATGTCTAATGGTCTATTTTTACTCTTTCTATGATCTCTATTTTATTCTAACATTTAGAAAAACCGGGGAGGAGGAGAGGTTTTTAACTAATATATCTCTAGCTTTTCTTGCTATTTAATTATTAATTTTGAAGTATCAGGGACAAAGTAAATTGATTAATATTTGTGAAATCAAAAGTTACAAAAATTAAATGATAAAAGCTCTACCTTAAACCTAATGTTACATCTTTTTTTTTAGTACACCTGGTTTCACACACCTAGACATTCCTATACAATATTTGCATTTGTCAACAACTACCTTTATAAGCACTTTACCTAACATTAGTTGAAAAACAACATTTCATGGGGAAACCATTTATTTATGTATATTTTATTTATTTATGATTTATGTTATACAATAATGTGGTGTTATTCAGTTTTATAATGTTGAAAATATAAAGCTTTTATGAAACTTTTGTGGTTTTTTTAACTGGTACTACAATTACTGCAGGGTGTTCTGAAAAACACAATAAACAATTTATCATAAAATAATATTTTGAGTAGTTTTCTGAATGTGTAGGCTTAATTATCTTCTCATTTGTAATTTATATACTATCAGGTCAAATTAAAAGGAGTCACATTCAAACCTTTTTTTTTTAACGTGAGGAAATGCATTTATGCATGCCCACAACACCCGGGGAGGTGGGTGGGGTATGTCGGGCTCGATGCCATAAAGGCATCACTACCAACTAAAACCTCACGATGGCCTCCTCAACGGTAAGGGCAGGATGAGGTTCTGCTTCTCGCATTAACCCACCACCCCGCCCACCTCGACTAGCCTGAGAGACTCCTCCTCAGGGGATGACTCCCCTTGCAGTGCACGTTGTGCACCGCGACCACCTGGGGGACCATGAGTGCAATGGACACCGGACAACCCCAGTCCGACGTCCTAGGTCCCCCGTGACGGGTCAGGTCTGTGGCCCCGTCACCTGCCACTACGGCCGCAGAGAATAGGGTAAGTGGTATTTTGTAGTACCACTCCCTTCTCCCTGCGGCCCCACCGCGTCCGCCATCAACGGTGGCGACCCCGTCGAGGCCGTGGCAGGTAGGAAGAGCGGCGCACCGTAATACCGACACTTCTCTCCTGCCGCGGCCCCACACCTTCAGCTGCGGTGCCTCCCAAACCACACCGCAGCCCGCCTCAGTTGCGAAACCCCCCCGAAACGAGGTTCCGCAACCTACTGGTGCCACTTCATCTAGAACTTGCGTACTGGGAATACAAGTCTAGGGAGTGGCCCGCCTCAGGGACCCTCTTTGCTTCATCGTGGGTGACCACGGTTACTGAGCCCCCCCGCTTCGACAATGCGGGGCCCCACGGGGGGCATCCCCCCCCGTGGTGCCCCGCATTTCGCCCCGCACACATTCAAACCTGGTATAAATAAAATAGGAGATATTTAGGATTTCCCTGCACAAAGAGCGATTTTGTGGACAATATACATTTCTCAAATAAAAGACAACAAGTTAGTATTATTTTAGTAACAAATAAAAGCAACGACTATTACCTTTTGACTTACTTCCGCTATCCCAACCAAAACCTGAAAATAACAGTTTCTTTTGAAATAATTAATTGGTACCTAAATAAATACTAGTAACAACAGTAGAGTATTCAAGGACTGTCTCAGGGTGGGTTAAATTTCGACACCCTTGTGGCGCCCTTAAGACTCAAACCATAAGGCATATTTGCATTAGAAACTAAAGTAATTATCATTTTTAGGGTTACAGGTAAAAGCAGGACCCTATTGTTAAGCATCCTATGTCTGTCTGTCACCAGGTTGTATGGTAACCGGAATAGAAAGCTAAATTTTTCACAAGTTATGTATTTCTATTGTTCCCTATAACAACAAATACTAAATATAAATAAAAAATATTTAAGGGACTCCCAATAAGTACGTATTTTTTGCTATATCCCGAATATTGTGATGTATCCTGTCGAAATATATAATTGAATAAAAATATAATAAATATCCCATACCTACGTAATTTAACGTAATTTTTAAGCATTTTTTTAAGATGAAGGTACGGAACCCTTAATCCGCAATTCCAACGCACACTCAGTCAATCATTAATAATATCCTTTTATACAGACCTTTGAATTTAGATGGCTGTCTAGATCTATTTTGTGAGGTATGTGATGCGTTGATATGTTGTTTCGATCTACTAAGTGATCTTCTGCTTGATCTTACTGGCTTCAGTGGGACTTGATTAGTTTGATCACGCGTTTTTACCGGCTGAAATTTACTTTATCATTAGTTAAATTAAAAGAAAACCTATTTTACGTGTGCTGTACAATATTCTTTCCTAATCACCCCTAATTAATTGGGGACGTTGAGGCTAATATATTTTACTTCAGTCATTTTTTTTTTTCAATTTCAAATAATCTTTATTTAACAGGTAATATTACATTGAAAACAACTAGTGTTTATATTATAATATTATATAATATATTATATCCTAGGAGTGACACGATTATACAAATAATATGTTTTACTATTCGAAATAATTTACAAAAACTTATATCATAATTATTTTAAAAAGAATTACATAAATACATTAACAGGATAATATCGTAACATTTTAAAATACGTAAACTTTAGCATAGAATTACATTTATTGCCAATATCTTTTTTACTTCAGTAGTAGGTAATATCCCAGAGACGCGACAACCATTAATGGCGGGGGTTTTAAAGGGGAACACATCCAGTATAATTTTCCAAAGGTTAAACCCCACAGAAGCATAATAGAGATAGGTAGCTCAAATTGTTATCATGAATAAATAATAATATGATGGCAACGACGGATGGTGATGCTTACTTCGGTTGCAGTTTCTGCCACGAAAACAGTTTTAGGATAGGATAGCTTCGGTTTTATCATATTTCGTGTAACGATATTATTTATAATATTAGTTATGATAATGTTTAGTTCGCTGTCGTCGTATTCAGTTATCAAGCATTTGCATAGTTTTAAAAATGTGGGAAGTATTGTTGCTAGTTCACTTTTGCCGTTGCTATTATTACTTAAATTATGCAATAAATCTAAGTGTGTAAAAATTTCTTCTAATGTCATGTATTCCCGATATTTAATCAAAGTATTCATGGTCTTACTTCCAAAACCTGCAAATAAAATACAGTATCCATATTTTAAACAATTATTTATGAATTTAATAATTTGCTAATTAAAAATAAAATTTAGAGATTATATAAGGCATTGTGTTTCCTATTATTTATAGTAATTCTCCAAATACTACTATTTGGAGAATTACTGTATGGAAATAACGTGTGGATGTAAACCTCGCGAACAAGATTTCTGGGAACATCGTTGGTTCTGAAACTTTGACCAATTTTATTTATAATAAACAAATATTTGATGGTTATGCTATGTATTTATTTTGTAAATCATTGAAATATCTGAGTAAACAGCAAATTATCACTTGTATGAGAACCATCCCGCAATGAAAAATCGCCAACGCCAAAAAAATCTATTGAGTCGAATCTTGAGTCGAAAGTTTCGTCAAGATTCGAAATGAAGGCCTCTACCAAGGACCAGCATACAAACATACATAAAGACAGACGTAAATTAAATTTAGAGGTCAATTATTGCGAATGTTGAAATTCAAGCTCATTAAGTTCTTGGTTTATTTTTATTCTCATCATCACCAAGGTCTGTAAAATTGATAATTATGATAATATGGAGCAGTTAATCAGTTGAAAAATAGTGTAGTAAGATTAACAAACACACCTATCAATTCCTGTTTTAAACGGTGTACTTAAATGTTCTATTAATTAAATATGCGTGAGCAGTGTAGTTTTTACTATTAGATGGGTTTTAGTAATCCTAGGTATTTTCTTATATATAAAATTTCCGTGTCACAGTGTTTGTTACCGTACTCCTCCGAAACGGCTTGACCGATTTTTTCCAAATTTTATATGCGTATTCAGTAGGACTGAGAATCGGCTACTGTATATTTAGAAATAATTATTAAGGCAAAGTAACGTTTGCCGGGTAAGCTAGTATTTTATAAATCTTTTGGAAATGATTACCTTCATCAACAGGTTTGCAATAATAGGTCACATTTGAGTTTTGTATCAAAGATGGAGATAACAAATTTAGCGTATCATTTATAGATTCTAATGTATCGTGTTCTATTTTGGAACATTTTTTTCTCACTATTTTCTTTAAATCGTTGGCAATTTTAGAGCTGAATTTAAGGTATCTGCGACCTTCTTCAAGTTGGGCTAGTTTATTCAAAAAACTTGCTGCTAAAGCCTGTAAAAACAATTAAAATTAAAACAATATCCGTTATTTCAAATTCTAATAAATGTCTTTATTAGCAACAAAAAATATACAAAAAAGCACATTTTTTGTATATTTTGTGCTTCGTTATTAGGTTGAAATTAATTACTCAATACTATAATTAGATCTAGTTATTTACATTTAAATTATTGTTTATAATATTTAGCTAAATATTGAGCGCAGAAACTTAAAAGAATGGTTTCCGACGTGAATTAAGTAATATATCTGACGTTAAATATTTTATAGTCATAAAATATCAATAATAAATTAGTTTACATGAACCTGTGTTTCAGAATCGCCATGTGATTCATCGATACATGGCCATGCTATACAGACAACGACTATCGATTGATCATCAAAAACATTACAAACATCAGCGTGAGAACATCCATGCGCTATATCCACCTTTTCCACATGACCAGAGTTGATGAGGCCCTGAAATTAATTTACAATACTGTCTTATATTAGGTACTCTTAATTTTAACTACAATTAAATATTAACGAAAATCTTGTGAATTATATGAATTACCTCATTTAGGAATTTTAGCGCATTTTTTGTGTATTCGCCTCCCATGTACACAAACTTTTTTACTATTCGTATGTTTTTTATAATCTCTCCAATCGTGCTCGTGAAATATTTTGTAGTTTCATTAAAGTGAATTATGAAATCGTTATATTCGATTTGATTGAGGCAGTGGCATTTTCGTGTAAGCCTTTTGTATACAGAGCAATCGTCTGTTTCTGCCTACAAAATATTATTATAGGAATAAATACATTTGTTAAACCAAGGGTATGAAGATGATATAAGCTTCAATTCGAGTCAATGAAGAAAACAATAGTTGATGTCCTCTTGCTTGCATAATGAATGTGAGCAATTAATACCTAGGTAACGAACGAATCGAGCCGTTTAGGTTGTAGAGTAAAATGTGAAAGTAAATAAAATACATCATACCGTACCTATAAATCTCTTATTCCTCGCTCGTATTCCTACATTCCTTCAAAAAACAATTATTTTGCATAGTCAGGTAATAAAAAAAAAAGAAAACATACGACAATGCTTGAAGTCCGATGAATGGATTCGGATAATTTAATTGGATTGAAATGTTCTGATTCATTAGTGTTAGTCTGTATTTCATCCAACAGTGTTAAGAGTTTCTTAGTACTATCCTTGAGTTTTGCCAATGACTCCTTAAAAAATAAAAAATGTATTTTACGAATGCAAATAAAATGAATGAAATAATATAAAGGTAACATTAGCATTAAACTTACCAATTTAACATGACAAAAAGGTTCTGCAGCTATAGCACATGGTAAACTATTTTTGTTTTCATTATTTACAGATAAGTCGTTGTCCCTGATTAGGGTAGCAAGTTGTTCAGATACGCCGAAAGTAACAGAGTCTTGCTGTTTGGACGAACAGTTGGAATTGTTATCACATCCAGGGTGTTCTCTAAGATCATTGCCGGTACGAGGTGGAAAATTCACACCACTCATATAGATACTGGATAACGAGTCTATGTTACCCGAATCTGTCTCTATACAACCTTCACTGTCCTCCATGATAGTAAATATTTTATGTTGTCATATAATTTAAGTGATGTTACTTTCTTGTAGATTGAAAATCAACAGGGAACCATGATCTGTCTATAATTTATGTTTTTGATAAGTAATGAAGTTACGTGATTCTTTAGCGTGCCCATTTCTGAATGTTGTGTTGTAGCTGCAAGACCTGCAAAACTTAAACCACTTCTGAAATTGAACTACTACTCTAAGTAACTAGTAACTACATCAACAAGAAAAAGTAGATGCCGCAGCTCTAGTAGGTCTATGCCCTTTCATATCTGCGCTTGTCTTAAATTCTGCCCCCGAATTCTTTACCATAATTCGGCCCTGTACAAGTTTTACTGACCTATTTTGTGTACTGTGGCTATTGATATCTACATGGTTGAGATAATATGAAATATGTTGAGAATACAATAATAATCTTTTATTTCGCCATTTTTAAGAGTTTTCAAATTAGAAGTATGTAGTTTGAATTTCGAATATTTGTAATGAAAATACGTTGACGTTTTAAAGTCATATCCGTAGAAGAAGATTTAAATCTGTGGTCCTAACTCAATTGATATCACTTTTTTTATAGATGTCAATGTCTTTTGGTCACAGATTCTCAGATATTTAAGACATAAGGCCGCGGCCACATCACATTAGGCTGCGACGCACAAAAGCCCCAAGATATTTGATGTTGTTGAGATTGATAAATTACATAATTTCACCTTTATTTTTTCAGCTTAACAATTAAAATTTTATGAAAATGTATAGAGGTATCCACGCTTAATAAATCACCGCGATAAAACGAAATGGTTGTGGACATCTCCACACATGTTCATAGATTAGATCATGGCGATATTGCGCGACGCGTCGCGTTTCAGCCTAATGTGGCCGCAGCCTTAAGTTTGTTTAAGCCACACAGAGAAGGAAAATAATGTTTATCTAAGTTTGCAAGAAAGTCTGTAGACGAAGTTGGAGAGAGAATTAAATTGGGGAATTTCGAGCTAATGTTATTTTGGGCTGTTCCATTTGTATACGTTTTAGAACTTATTTTATTGCATTGCCCTTACAAGACGATGAGAGGCTTATTAACTTGACAACTTTTACACCGACAACACCAGAGCTTGAGCCTTGACTAGAGGCGGCAACTTGCTTACGATAAAAGCAGTCGCAGAGCGGTCGATATATTTTCCTCGTCTCATTATATTGCAATATGAACAGTAATTTTAAAGGTAAAGTAAGCTATGAAAGCCCGTGTGACTCGGACAATGATTGGACCAACTCTTCCAGTAATTCTAAATATTCGGATTCTGAAAGGTAATTCAATAATAATAATTGTTTTATTCTAAAAGTTATTAGTCTAAGCTCTAGCAAGATGTAATTTAATTAAATGTTATGCTAAATAATTTATTTCGAAATTTATATTGATCAACATATAATCCAAGAGAAGATTTCGTATTGACCAAATTAAAGATTGAAAAAAGAACGATTTTTGAAGAAGAATGAAGAATTATTTAATCTATTGTAAAAGAGTTATCCACACCAAGGAGTAACAATCATATATACCTACTCATTATGTTTTAAACCTACAAGATAATTTATCTTGTACCTTTATTTAAGATAATTAATTAACTATATTCCACTAATATTATAAAAGCGAAAGTTGTCATGTGTCAGTGTGTATGTTTGTTACCTTCTAATGCTCAAACGGTTGAAAAAATTTGTTGAAATTTGCTATGGAGATAGCTTAGACTCTGGATTAATACATAGGCTACTTTTTATTTCGGATTAGTGTGGGTAACACAGCAGGGTACAGCTAGTTTTAAATAATTCTTATAATTAAAAACAATATGACAACCTCGTGGTTACCATCCCAGCCTAAATTTGTTGGCTGTGGGTCTGGGTGTTAAATATGTACCTATTATATATAATATATGTATGTATATGTAGTATATCAGTTGTGTTAGCTACCATAAGACAAACTAGAAATGGTTCAGTATGGAGTTAACCAGCCATGTGTGAATTGTGTCCTAATATTTATAAAAAAAATATATATATATTTCTACAATTTACTTGGTTTCTGGCTAACCTTACTATGTTTTTATATAAGTATTGATAGATACATGGTATCCTCTCATTTCAGTTCGGTACCAGAATGGGATTCTGATGTAGGGGAAGATGGAGAACTAGTGTATATAAAGCTAAAGTCCCCAGTAGATAATGTGACTGATGAGAAAGCACCATTATTAGAAAACTGTGAGACTTTTAAAATAAGGAATAATTTCAAGAGATCTTCAACTAGAAGGTCTACAAAAGGTAAATAAAAAGTTATTTTTACCCTTAATAGATTTGCGTTTGACTACAGCTATTAATGAATTACTCAATTCATTAATTACTTGTTTATTATTTGACACCCAAAACCTGTTAAATACATCAGAGTTTTCAAATCTAGAGATATTAGGTAACTTCTATTGTAGCATATATTATGCTACAAGTTGTGGATTAACATCAGAAAAGCTGTGATATGTGTTTGAGAGCCAGTTATTCCAGACTAGACTTGCCACACCTTAGGCTAGACTCTTGCTAGCTTGTGTAGTTATGCACCCTGCAATTCAAATGCAAGCTGTAGATACAAGTGTCTATTCACTTGATTGAAATGTGTGAATATAGAAATAGTTGACAGACAAGCTTTTTAAATACAAAATATATATTATGAATTGGTACTTTATGTATATCTTATTTATGTAATAGCGACAGCCTGGATGGTGAGCTTACTTTCATTTAAATTGTAGTGTTTTGATTTTTCTTTAAGTTTGTATATAGTATATTCATTTTTCTGTAACTACATCATTACTAATAAATATGTATTAGCATAAATATACTTATAATTTTTATTATTATAATTTTTAGTATATGTAACTTATTATTATTTTTTCTTTTTTGTACACTACATCCATGTTTAGTCGTTTATTAACTCCTTTCCATCCAAAGATTGCCTGGAACTGATCACTTTTAGTGATAAGGCCACCAATTGTGGCACACTATTTTTTTATTAGTTTTTATTTTATCTTTAGTTTTAGTTTTAAGTTTGTGACCAATAAATAATTTTCTATCTATCTATCTATCTAAATATAACAGTATACTTTCCTATAAAATACAAATAAATGTATTTATTTCACAGGAAGAATATTCAAAGTTCTAAAACCCCATAAGTTGAAAGGTGAAATCACAAAGAAAACTGACAATGTTGGTGCTTCTGCCTCAAATAGCAGTCATCAAGTTAAAGACGAACACAAACCTGTAGTTATTCAGGTAAGTTTCTTAAATGTTTACAGGAAAGTTATCTGTATAATATTTTTGCTTCCCTGGTCAAGCAGGTGAAGGTATTATCTGTCTAACTCCACCTGGGTTCAAACTCCATAGTTAGATAGATTATCATGTAATTGATGTATTTGAACATCTGTCTCAAGTTTGGGTTTGCATACATGTGTTATGTGTAACTTGTAAGTGACATTTACTGTTTGGAGTAATAAATCCTACTGAAAAACTTAAAGTGTCTGTCCTGCGTAACGGCCTTCCATTCTGGGTTGTGTGTGTCGAGGTTGTACCGCCATCTCATCTTGGGGCGGCTATGACCATCTATTACATCAGCAAAAATATTTGTGTGAAATATGATTATGTATTTTCTTTTTGTTATCCTTATTTTGGATCAATCTGTCCATAAGAACAATAGGCCTCAGTTTTGACGTCATCTGACTGTTGAGGTTTGCTCTAGCGACATATCCTTCTTACGTTTCAGTTAGGTTTTAGCATCTTTCTTTTTAATCTCCACGGAGAACCTCTTCTGGCAATTTCTCTAACCTCTAAACTTTCCTTACAGGTCAGCAGAAGCATGATTTTCACAAGCGAAAAAGGTTGCCAGGTGGAGAAACTATTTGGCATCAGCTTAGAAACACATTCCAACATTAAAACTTTAGTTATTGAGGACTTTTTACCCGAAGCCAGGGCTATTTACATTCCCAGAATAAAAAAAGGCTACTATTTGACCAAAATAAATGGCATTGATGTGAATTCTTACAACTTGAACAATGTCTTACAGAGAGTTTCAGAAGATTACAACAATCCAAAATTGACGTTTCAAATACCGAATGAAGAATTTGGCATAAATATTGAAAGACTACTCACAAGCAATATGAGTCAAGACAATTCAATAGTACAGTACATAAAGGACTCCCTTTGCTCAGTCCTTTATATTTGTTGCAATGATATAGAGTACAACAGCAATGATGACAAGGGTGTTCTATACTGCTATCCGAGACCTTATAATCAAAATTTCTTGTATAATACCAGAGGTGCATATGTTACATTAAATCATTTAGCACCCAAATGTCTAGGAACAAGCGAGCCGGTCAGTTCCACAGTATTGTTTAATAATAAGCTAATAAATGTAACATATACTCAGAGAGGTAATGATTTATTGCTATTAGCTTTTCCAAATGATGAAGTTGATCTGTTTGCCGCTAAGAAAATTGTTATTGACATTGTAAGAGTTTTAGAGTTTTTGTATGGCTCTGTCAAATCTTGTTTTACAAAACCAAACAATGTTGATAAGTTGGATAGTTTGTTCACTCGAATATTTGTTACTTTGCTCGGTGAATCTAAGAGAGTTAATAAGGAAGAAAGAAAAGGCAGAGACGAAGGTGGTTTTGAAGAGTTTTTGGGCACACATACATTGTCATTGCCGTTAGAACTCAAAGTTCAAGTGGATGATGCCATAACAGAGTTGGAGGCAGCTGATTACAGAGAATGGGTAAGTTTTTAACCTCCAACGCACAATCGACAGTGTTTATAAGTATAAGTTTTATGTGTCTGTGTGTGTTTGTGATGAAAATGGGACCGAGATGGCCGCTGCTACAAAAAGCCTGGAAGACATAGATAGATAAATAAACACTTTATTGAAACACTCACAAAAATAAAAATAGAAAGAACACTTAAAGAACTTAAAAGCTAGTGCCTGTAACTGGCGACCTATATGGCTAAAAGCGACATCTTCCAGGCAACAAATTCTAAGATAAAATATCTAAGATACATTTTTTCAAACTCCCTTAGTATGGATATCAAATGAAAGGGCTTGTCTAGTAGAATACATATACTATTCTAAATTTCAAATCCGAGATGGCTGCCAATACAAATGGTGTTGTCGGTTGTTCTAAAATTTAATTTATTCTTATTTAACTTAACACTTCACACTCCTGAAACTTTATAATTTTGTATGAAGACATAGATATTTTATTTCCTTGTTCTTTAAGCATTTAGATTATAAAGACTTCTAACCTGACAGATAAAGTTTGAATCCACACTCAGCTAAGCAAAAGACTTTTGTATGTTTAACTTTTAGACCAGTCATTTTAAGGCAAATTAAGTGCAAATTTCGGAAAGTCGACAGACCCAGTAAATTACCACGTAAAAACTAAAACAGTTCTTTTCGTTGAAATATCTCGTTTTCTATGGGTTTGTCTATTTTCCATGATCAACCCCCTAAAATGACTGGACTATTCAGTTTCTACCCAGTGACTAACAAACATTTCTAATTTTTTTCAGACTGATGATATAGAAAACTTCCAAAGGCTGTACACAGTTATAGGCTCTTGCCTCTATCACTCCGGCCATCTGCTTAGCTCTCATCTTCAAGACGAAGATTTAAAGGAAATTAACGCATATTTGAAACTCAATGGAGTTCTGAAACTAAGCGCAGAAAAAGAGATGGAAAAACTGATAATGTGGAAGGAAGTTTTTATTAATGAACATAGGAAACAGAGTAAAAATGATGTTTATGAATATAGGTGAGTCTTATTATTATACTTATGCATATGTATTAAATAATATGTGTTAATATTTTTTAAAATATTACGACACATTTCACACCCGGCTGGTTAACCCCATACTAAACCATTTATAGTTTGTATTATGGTTGCTAACACACCTGATTTACTACATATACATACATACATATTTTATATAGATACATATTTAACACCCAAACCAACAGTCAACAAATTTGGTTCAGCACAAAGATGTTGGCCATGCCGGGAATCTAACCCGGGACTTTCTGGTGGGCAGTCCGGCATGGAAACCATTACACCAACGAGGCGGTATCATTCTTATACATATTATGTATTAAAATATGTTAAAACTACTACAAAGTTAAATGATATTTTGATTAATTGACATATACTGTATGGACAAGAATTTGATACAGCACTTTTGGGTGTACTTTTCATGGGAAAGTCAGTGTTGAGAAGGAAAGTATACAATATGCTGGAACGTTATCTATGTACAAAAATCTCTGAAATATTAATATTAGTGTTAAGATACTCTAGTTTAATTTATTTGACAATGTTCACATATCTGTGTATACAGCAATAATAATGATAACAGCACAATTTTCTCAAAAATATCATAACTTTGATTGAGATAGGTACATATTTTATTATTCCTCTATTCCTCCTAACTAGGCAGTGTACTCTGCCTAGTTCAAGAACCATAATAAATACAATAGACAACAGAAGAGGAAAGTTGGTTGGCCACCTTATACGACATGACAATTTCATTAAAAATATTGTAGAAGGAAAGATAGAAGCCAGGAGAGGAAGAGGAAGACCTAGAAGATCATATTTAGACCAAATTAAGGAGAAGGCGAAAGTCATGCCGTATAGGGAGGTCAAGGATTTGGCCGAAGACAGAACTACCTGGAAAAAACTCCACAGACAAGAGCCCAGCTCTTAAATATTGAATGAATGAATTCCTTCTAAATAGAATATATCTATCTATTATTTCAGAATTCCAGATGGACGTTGGTTTCTTCTCGTCGTAGGCATAGATCACTTTATACTGGCCACTTTGATGGAAGCTGGGGGATGTACTGAGGATGTAAGTTATCCAGTTTAATTAGCACTCTCTATATTTTTCTACAAACTCTTTGCTTTGCGGGTTACGGTTTGCTGGCGCTAATATCTTTACATTTTCTTTTCTAGGTGGCATCTTGAACTTTTTGGCTATTGGGGTATGTCTAGTTTTGTATACCTAAGGTGATTGTGCTCTAAATATATGATTTTCCTCAATCAACTTATTTCAGTCCTAGTAACGATATCAGGTAAAATATTGCTTATTATTTTAAATAGATTCAATCAAGAAAACATTTTAAAGTTTCATACTCATTGGGTAATGCAAGTTAGAGGACATGAACTTTCAAATATTTTCTTTATTGACTCGAGTTAAACTTACAATTTATCTTTTAGCATGCATTTAGTTTTAGACATATATTGTAGAGACCTTGATGTAGCCTTTAGTATCCTTTTTTCCTTGTATGAGCTTGGCCTGGCTCTGGTTTAGCCCTTGGTCTCATACCAATTACATATCTTAACAATGTCTATTGTTGCACAAATTAAGCAGAAAATGTGAAAATGTAATTTGTCATCCAATAGAAGTACCGTGACATATATTTATTACTTTGACCTTGGACACACTGGTTCCACTCCTCTATGCTTGTAATCATCATCATCAACCTGTCTGCGTCCACTGCTGGAACGTGCTTTTCCCAAGGCGCACCACTGGACCCTATCAAGAGCATATCGTTTCCATCCACTGCCCGATTTAAGTTGCACTTCGTTGCAGGATCATTGCATGATCATAACAACTTTTTGTATTCGATCAGCTCACATGAAAATGAGTAGTAAAATTCTTGCAATTTAGAATTATCGAGAATATAGATGTTTCTTACTGTCTGCTTTGTCTTACTTAATTATCGTGTTCATTTTCTTCAACTTCTTCCACTAATGGGCATGACACAGCATAATATTTTCAGTTGTAATTTCACTCTGTCAGACGTGATTGCTTCATTATTGCTTCTCTTTTCATAGTTTAGAAGCATAAGCAGCCCATATACGTTCCCACCTCTGGGACTCGGGGCCTTCTCTCACGAAGTGAGAGATATAGGCTATAATCCTCCACACTGGCCAAGTGCGGGTTGGCGGGTGACACACGTCTTCGGATATTGTGGTCCTCAAATATGCCGGTTTCCTCACGATGTTTCCTTCACCGTAAATCGAGTGCAAATCCACACATAACTTGAAAAACAAATCATTAGTGTAGGGCCGGGATCGAACCAGGTGCCGTCTGATTTAAAAGCAGACGTTATTACCACCGAGCCTCACCCGATTTTTAGTTTGGTTTAGTTTCGGAGTTTAGAAGTACTTTGAAAAAAAAAAACACGTGTTTCAAATTAAATTCCCAGGCAGTGGGAGTGACTCCTCCATCTCCCTTCTACGTGGAGGAGTGTGAGAGCTGCTTGGAGTTGTTACGCGAGGTGAGCGTGGGACGGCGGCTGGAGGCGATGCGAGTCTCCAACACGCGCCCGCAGCTGCAGCGCAGTCCCGAGACTCTCACCAAGCAGGGCCGCAAGATGAAGGAGATATATAGTGAGACATTGCATTAGTTCCTTGTTCCTTCCTCCTCTTTCTTCGTGGGTGAGTGTGGGAGCTGCTTGGAGTTGTTACAAAATAAACATATGTGATAGCCGGTTATACAAACATTAGATCAAATCAAATATAGTCTGGCAAACGAAACATGAGACTCGAATTATTTGCAAACTTTTTATATGGCAATGCTATAATAATATCAACGTCAATATCCAAAACAAGATGGCGTGTTGTTATGATTTTGTTAAACACTAATTACTCAGCGAAAAATGAAAAAAATCATCAAAAGTGGAGTACGGGAGTTGTTGTTCCGCATGATCTCAAATTATCATAAAAAACAACAAGAAAAAGAATTGAAATTCGACGTAATTTCAATGAATACAAGATTGTTTACATGTGGTGTTTGATTTCTTAGGTTAGTATGACGCTACTAAGTTGATACTTTGTTTTAATTCGTTTTTACTATATATCTTTTTGCATAAAGTAATTATCTATTTCGATTCACATTCTTTTATCATTAGTCAAAACCTTCCCACCTTCCTAATAATGCATTTTGGTAATTTATCATGCCATAAAATGTTACATTGTAATTTTAACACATTTTTTTCTTTAACAGGTTTTTCTTAATCTGGATTCTGCCATTGAGCTGATATGAAGTTTGGGTAAACGCAAAGTGTCAAGTGAAAATCTTGCCTTGTCTGTCTTGCGGTGTTGAATCAGAAAAAGTGATTAAAGTGACATTTGGAACCATAACTCCAGAGAAGTGGAAGAATAATATGACTGATAATGTATTATACATTGAAAATTAAAATGAAAATAAAATCGGGACAGGATCACCGAAAATAATAATAATAATAATAATAAATTTTTATTTGCACAAAGTCTTAAGAATAGTTTACATCGAGTTACTTAGAATATTAAAAATAACATCTTAAACTAAATGTTTTTTACCTAAATGCTAACTCGGGGGGCACTGTACTCCACACTAGGATCGACCTGGGTCGTAGAGTTCAGGCTCTTCCTTACGTATAAAGATTTGGACTACAATATATATAAGGTGTAAAAGTAAAATTATTTGAGTAGTAAAAGTAGCATAAAATAAAACAAAAACACATACTGAAATACCAGAATTGCAAAAAAGAACTTTTTAAATATGTAATAGTAGGAGGGTTCTATTTCTAGATCTATTTGTATCTTATTTAATCAAAGATAACATGCCCATGATAATGTCCTTAATTCAATTAAATTTTATTAAATCAAAGACACTATCTCTAGTTTAATAAGGGTATAGATAGCCCTAAATGTATAATATGTTGAATTTACACACGAGCATTAAACAATATTATATTAATAAGCTTTATAAAACACAAAAATATATTTTTAAAAAATATGCCTGCAGCTTCGCAAAACAGTTTAACAATAGTATTTCAAGAAAGGCAATGTAGGTGAGGTAGTACAATCATAATTTGGAAAGTTTCATTATAGTAGGAAACTAATAAATAAAATAAATATAAATAAATAAAACTGTGATTCTAGTGGCACCGGTGAATCTTTTCAAATTTAAGTCTTAGATTCACATTTTAATTATGACAGTGAATAAAACATTATAGAATACTGCTTTTTTTATTCAGATTGATTGTATAATTTCTAAAGTATTGCTTCCTAAAGTACTTAAAGCATTTTTATTCAGACGAAATAAAATAAATAATTTCAAAGTATCAAATTAGTTTATTCCAGGTATTTCATATTAGTTTTGGGGTTGCTATACTCAGATTTTTTAAATTTGCCGCTCTTTTCCAGGGTCATGTTTCGTTGGCCAGACTATATATATTTATTGAAGTAAATAAATTTACAGTAACATTTTAAAAGGTAGATGCTGTGTCCGAAGACGGTCGTCCAACGGTCATGCATTGTAGCTAGGACCAGTCGTACTCGCGTTGTAAATACCGCTGGCGCGATTCAGAACCGAGCGCTCTGATTGGTAGCGGGCGACGAGTTGTGAAAGTGGCACCATACAAGTTCTTCTTTCTTGCTTCATCCTTCTGTCTTCGTCCTACCTCATTCATCTTTCTCTTCTCTTATTATTAGTATTTATCGGCAAAAGCTATAAAAAAAATCTTTGAGTGATTTAAAATTTCTCAACAACAGATCTTGTCTGCGTTGTTCACTCGAAATGTAGAAAAACGAATGGAATGACATATTTATTTTTATTCTTAGTTTCTTTTACGAATTAATTCCGTTTACTATTTTTATTCCATTAAATAATTCAATGCAGAATATATATGGGTATATGTATATACCCAATATTCTGCATATAGGTAAACACATATAGGTTAAGTGTTTAACTGTCAAAAATAAATTAAAATAATAATAAAATATATCGTTTCGACTTGTTTCAGCATCCAAACCCGACTTAACACTTAAGAGTTCAACCCTCAAACTATCCAAAGCGGCAGACACCAAACGCCGGCACAACTCTTCAGAACAGATCAATGTTTCCTCAACTAGTGACAACTCTGTGAACTATGGCAGTCATCACAGCTTGTACAGCCCGTGGTACAACAGCCAGAAGTACAGGTCCAGCCTGGATGTTAGCTATTCCGAGGACTCTAATAGCTTGAAAAGTAACAGGTACCGTTGATTTTAATTGGCTACCATTTAATAGCTTGAAAAGTAACTTTAGTTAATAACGTAATTAGTTACCATTGATATTAAATAGCTTGAAAAGTAACAGTCACCATTTATTTTAATTGGCTACCATTAAATAGCTTGAAAAGTAACTTTAGTTAATTACGTAATTAGTTACCATTGATATTAAATAGCTTGAAAAGTAACAGTCACCATTTATTTTAATTGGCTACCATTAAATAGCTTGAAAAGTAACTTTAGTTAATTACGTAATTAGTTACCATTGATATTAAATAGCTTGAAAAGTAACAGTCACCATTTATTTTAATTGACTACCATTAAATAGCTTGAAAATTAACTTTAGTTAATTACGTAATTAGTTACCGTTGATATTAAATAGCTTGAAAAGTAACAGTCACCATTTATTTTAATTGGCTACCATTAAATAGCTTGAAAAGTAACTTTAGTTAATTACGTAATTAGTTACCATTGATATTAAATAGCTTGAAAAGTAACAGTCACCATTTATTTTAATTGACTACCATTAAATAGCTTGAAAAGTAACTTTAGTTAATTACGTAATTAGTTACCGTTGATATTAAATAGCTTGAAAAGTAACAGTCACCATTTATTTTAATTGGCTACCATTAAATAGCTTGAAAAGTAACTTTAGTTAATTACGTAATTAGTTACCATTGATATTAAATAGCTTGAAAAGTAACAGTCACCATTTATTTTAATTGACTACCATTAAATAGCTTGAAAAGTAACTTTAGTTAATTACGTAATTAGTTACCATTGATATTAAATAGCTTGAAAAGTAACAGTCACCATTTATTTTAATTGGCTACCATTAAATAGCTTGAAAAGTAACTTTAGTTAATTACGTAATTAGTTACCATTGATATTAAATAGCTTGAAAAGTAACAGTCACCATTTATTTTAATTGGCTACCATTAAATAGCTTGAAAAGTAACTTTAGTTAATTACGTAATTAGTTACCATTGATATTAAATAGCTTGAAAAGTAACAGTCACCATTTATTTTAATTGACTACCATTAAATAGCTTGAAAAGTAACTTTAGTTAATTACGTAATTAGTTACCATTGATATTAAATAGCTTGAAAAGTAACAGTCACCATTTATTTTAATTGGCTACCATTAAATAGCTTGAAAAGTAACTTTAGTTAATTACGTAATTAGTTACCATTGATATTAAATAGCTTGAAAAGTAACAGTCACCATTTATTTTAATTGGCTACCATTAAATAGCTTGAAAAGTAACTTTAGTTAATTACGTAATTAGTTACCATTGATATTAAATAGCTTGAAAAGTAACAGTCACCATTTATTTTAATTGGCTATTATTAAATAGCTTGAAAAGTAACTTTAGTTAATTACGTAATTAGTTACCATTGATATTAAATAGCTTGAAAAGTAACAGTCACCATTTATTTTAATTGGCTACCATTAAATAGCTTGAAAAGTAACTTTAGTTAATTACGTAATTAGTTACCATTGATATTAAATAGCTTGAAAAGTAACAGTCACCATTTATTTTAATTGGCTACCATTAAATAGCTTGAAAAGTAACTTTAGTTAATTACGTAATTAGTTACCGTTGATATTAAATAGCTTGAAAAGTAACTTTAGTTAATTACGTAATTAGTTACCATTGACATTAAATATGTAGCTTGAAAAGTAACAGGCACCATTGACATTGATACAGATACATAGAGGACACTGTTTATTTCATAGAAATAAGTCCTTATTTTTTTTGCTTTATGTCTTTACGCGTGATGCAATGCAAATAAAGCAAGTTCACTTTTACGCAGAATTAGGACTGAATCTAATACATGCTTACTCGACCATATTTTTTTATTCAATTTATTTTACTAATTATAATTTTATGTCATATTTGGATATGGGACTTGATCCTGAAATAAATGAATTTGAATTTGAATAATCGCCAATTCCAATTCCACTCAACTCACACCAGTATGACTAATCTACCTTCTTCCACACAATGAGGTTTCTCTCCCTCGGCTGATTCGAATCCTCACTCACCGGATTTTCTTCCATCTATCCTGATAACTATTTTATATATTCTAATCTTGGAGCTGGGTAGAACTTTTGATAATGAGAAATGACAGGTTGAGTAGAGCTGTTTCAAAGTAATGGCTGAAATTGTCAAGCCAGAAAAGTTCGGCCGTCTACGAGATGGGTAGACAACATCATCAATTGCAGATCCTACCTGGAGGGGATTAGTACTAATAGTAAAAAAAAAACATTCAAGGAGGTGTGATTACTAATCCCATTGAAGAGGTTATTTACAGGTGTTTTCCGTAGTCCGGTTGAATCGGACTACTAAACATAAAAATAAAACGCGTAGTCCGGTTAGCCAGACGATGGTAAATTTATTTTTAACCGTGGTCCGATAGCCGGACTATCCAACCGTACCATGAGAGCAAAAAGCGAGATTAGTACTTGTTACTAATTAGTATAAGTACTAATACTAGATATTAAGTACTTATACTAATTAGATAAGTACCAGTACTAGTATTAGCAAAAGATTTTTTAAAAGCTCAAAACTGCATTAGCTACTTAAACATAATTAATCTCATCAGTTCAAATGTTTGGCAAAACCGATGAACTTTAATTATGTCGTTTGTCTTCTTCAACTACTTCAACGAAATGGAAACTGTAATATAGTTTTGCTCATTCGAAAAAACTTGTGCTAGCTCTATAGCACAAGATCTTTGACGACCTCTTTGGCGTAATGGTTACCATGCCGAACTGCCAACAGGAGGTTCCGGGTTCGATTCCCGGCACAATCTTTGTGCTGAACTAAATTTGTTGGCTGTTGGTCTGGGTGTTAAATATGTATCTATATAAAATTCGTGTGTATGTATATGTAGCATATCAGTTGTGTTAGGAACCATAACACGAACTAGAAATGGTTCAGTATGGGGCTAAACAGCCGTGTGCGAAATGTGAAAAAAAAAATGCGTAATAAAAAGTAGCCTGTGTGAATCCAATATGTATGTATGTATACATACTGAACCATTACCCCATACTGCACTATTTCTAGTTTGTATTATAGTTACTAAACCATAATACAAAATAGAAATGGTTCAGTATGGGGTTAACCAGCCGTGTATGAAATGTGTCAAAAAAAACTACATATGTATAGGGAAGACTAGACTACTCAGAAGTGCTATAAGAAAGGCTGTAGATGATGAGGATTCTAATCTTGAATGAATGCTACATTGCAGTGAGGTGAGTGAAGATCGCGTTCAAGGCAGGAGAGCGGATCGGGAGCAAAGGACGAAACGGGACTCGTCTGGTTCCGACTCAGATTGGGATAGACAAGTAAGTTTATTTTTATTTTTTTTATCCTTGATAGGTTAGCGTTTGACTACAGCTACCCTGATGTTAAGCTGCGCTGCAGTCTACGGTGTGGCATGCTTACCTAGAAGATACCTATTAACTCTACTTTTGAAGCCCCCCGGATGATACCTCGCAGGAAACAGAGACTCAGGTAGTGAGTTCCAAAGCTTCTCAGTCCTCACAATAAAGGTTAAGTTTTACTTTAACTAAAAATAACTAATTGGCAGATCGACCCGGCTTCGCACGAGCTATAGCCTATGATACTCTAGAGATAATGTAGCTTCCCAATGATGAAAGAATTTTTCAAATCGGTCCAGTAGTTTCGGAGCCTCTTTGCGTGACCTATATCTCTCTCCCAGTGCGAGAAGGCTCCGAGTCTCAGCCGCTTATGCTATGTTTTATGCTTATTTTGTTGTTATTTAATTTTCCAGGAAGGAAGTCGAGCAAGTGGCAGCTTCGAAATGTCAGATATAAGACAGACTCTGTTGAATGAGATCGATGACGTCACAGTTCAAAGGTAAACTAAAACAGATTCATCTAATAACTCAGATAATACCCAGCAGTGGGAAGATACAAGCTGACGATGATAATGAGGGAATAATTCTTTGCTTAGTTATTGATTTATAACCCATTATAACCCATATTTTACTTCTTCGTATGAACTAATGTCGATAGTTTTGACGACCTCGTTGTTCAGAAGGTTCCGGGTTCGATTCCCGGCCCGTTCAACATCTTTGTGCTTAACTAAATTTGTTGGCTGTGGGTCTGGGTGTTAAATATGTATTTATATATAATATGTATATATGTAAGTATATGTAGTATATCAGTTGTGTTAGCAACCATAATACGAGCTAGAAATGGTTCAGTATAAAGCTTCCCGTGTGTGAATGTGTTCTAATATTTATTTATTATTATTTATTCATTTTTTTTAGTTTTGCAAGCTTCATTTCATTGGTAATTATGGCAAACTTTATTTAATGGGATTCAGCAATCCTCTCTTTATTTAATGAAAATCAGCAATCCTATCTAATATTCTGATCCCTGCTAATATAATGTTAATAGTATTGTTTAAATTTCCAGAATAGTGGCAGGCGACGAGAACGTTTTATTCCACTTCGTTCAGTTAGAATCTGAAAAGGGCATTCTTTTGGCGCCCGTCAAGGATTTCGAAGCTCAAGCCAACAATGTGCTGTATTCGTACGTTGTGAACACTTTCAGAGCGGCTTGTAAAAAGATACACGATATTCTACAGCAAAGTATAAGGTGAACTAGGTTTTAGATACTTATGTTCTTTAAAAATGTCACGTTTAATTTATAAGTCATACATGGGGGAATCATAAGTCTTACACCTGCCAGGACTACAATTCGGCCTCGTTGGCGTAAAGGTTACCATGCCGGACTGCTAATCAAAAGATTCTGGGTTCGATTCCCGGCCCGGTCAACATCTGTGTAGCTGTGTTAGCAACCATAATACGAGCTAGAAATGGTTCAGTTTGGGGCTAACCAGCCGTGTGTGAATGTGTCAAAACAAAAAATTTAACGTGTCATCCGATCTTCGGTAGCGCCCAGATGAATAAACATACTACTTTTCAAAAGGCAGTCATGTACATGCTCACCCATCCAAAGATTGTCCGCATCAATGTAGTGTCGATGTAATGTAATCATTACATCATGCACAAGTCTTTTGAAAAGTGGCGTTTTCATCTGGGCGTTACTGTATCCGATTAATAAGAAACTATAAGCGCTACAGCTATGGACTTACCCTAAGCTTCGTAACTCTTAAGGTGATGGACAAAGGAAAAATCGTGTTTTTACATTTTTCGTTATTATCATAAATGGTAAAAATATAGGAAAAAATGCTTAAATACCGTCTAAAGAATAAAAATAATAAAATAAAATATCCTTTATTGACATAAGTAAGAAATACACTTTTAAAATGAAACCGTTGGTGTTGATCTAGTCATAAACTGTGTTTAAACTACTCTAAGAATATTTATTTTTAATTTGGTACTAATTAGACTTATGAATTAGAAGTAGATGAGTAAAAAAAATGTAAGCTTGTAATTAATCTGATTAGTTCAAAAATAAGACAAAATATTCTTAGACTTGTTCTTTAGACGGTATTTAAGCTATTTTTTCTATATTTTTGAAATTAAATAATTTTATTTGCGTAGCCACAGGTAATATAAAAACATGGAAAATGATAAAAAATGTCCCTTGTAGGCTACCGCATATGCGGTGTGCAAAAGTTAATTTCACTCCACTATAATTTACAGCTAAGCAATAATATTTAAAAAAAATGTCAAAAGATTATAAGTATACAATATAAAAAATGTCTAAACTAACTAACTGGGTTGGCACGTCGACCCGAATCGGCCCGAATTTACCATTTAAATTACTTACTTTCAAGATTTTGCACTTGTATTAAGGGAAAGACTGATAAATACAAGAAATACTAAAGATTTATAAACTTTAGGTTCAAAAGAAACCACGCGCCGATCACTCCTCTGAACAAGATCCTGGTCGCAGTGAAGGAGCATGGTATGCTGTTCACAGTGCCTCCGGACATCCTGCTTCAATCCGGAGTCCGGAAGAAGAATACAGAACCCTTTCTTTTTTGGGTTGTTGGGTAATAAGGCTTTGTCTATAAACGCTTGATATCTATACCAATATTATAGAGAGGAAATGTTAAATTTTATGTTTGACGCAAATAGGCTCCGAAACTACTGGTCCGATTTGAAAAATTCTTTCACCGTTGGGAAGTTACATTATCCCTGAGTAACATAGCTGTTGACTGTTTGCCTGGGAGTTGAATATGTATCGATATAAAATATTTATGATGTCTATGAAGTATATCAGTTGTGTTAGCAGCCATAAAACAAACTAGAAATTCTTTAGTATGGGGCTAACCAGCCGGTATAAAAAGTATTGGTTGGTCTCATGTGTATTCATCAATCGGTTGTTTCAGCCGTTTGAGTGTAAACAAGTAACAAACATACACACACACACACAAACTTTCGCATTTATTATTTTAGTTGTAAGTAGTATTAAAACACTGTTTCATTTTGTTTTTAGTCGAGTATTCAGCGAACCGGAGCCTCGGGAGCTGTATGTCTGCTATCACGAATCAGTGCCGCAAGATCTCACGGAAATAGCATATTTACTATCTTATCTGGAGTAAAATGTAGCCTAGTGAAGTCGCAATGTGAAAATATAAAAGAAAACAACAACAAATATATTTGTTTTAAATTTGTGTTTGTCCTTGGTTTGTCCCAGTATTTGAAAGTTATTTAATGAGAAGCCATTATAATTTTGTTTTAAACAAAAAATTGACTTGTAACTTTAGTGTTATCATAGACAAAATAATATTTTGTCTATGGTGTTATTAATGATTTGAATTTGTAATAGACATGCGCAGATTGTGTCACTAAAATGAAAAGATATGTACATATCTTTTTATATCAGTGAACTATATCTCTCTTCTAGTTCAGTAGTTCATTTAGTTCAGTACTAGTTTTCTTATAATATTTCATTCAGGGCATCGCATCTCTGTCACCTTGGGATAGAGTTTAAATTTGCCTAGTCAGTCAGATTCGCCGAGTGATCTCTGTCAGCTTGGGATAGAGTTTAATTTTGCTTGGTCAGTCAGATTCACCGCAGTGAACTATATCTTTCTTCTAGTTCAGTAGTTCATTTAGTTCAGTACTAGTTTTGTTTCAATATTTCATTCAGGGCATCGCATCTCTGTCACCTTGGGACAGAGTTTAAATTTGCCTGATCAGTCAGATTCGCCGAGTGAGTGAAAGAGGCTATCATGTATCATATCCATACGTACAACAGAGCGGGACAGCCATAGATAGTCCCGAATACTCCCGATGTTTTCATTCGAGTCTCGAGTCGTTCTTAAACGGATGAAAGAACTACTGAACTAAGAACTAATTGAAATGTTATTGAACTAGAGAGTGAAAGATACAAATCACTGAAGTACTTCATTTGAAGGATTCATTCGTGAACTACGCATGTCTAATTTGTAATAACAAACAAACTTTGACCTTGTGTAATTTATACCCAGCGGTAAATAATGTAAGCATATTGCAAAATTAATACAAAAGGGATGATTATAATTTTTAAGCGAAGTATTACTACTAGTGCAGTCAACTTTTCAGTATTAATTACATAATATTAAAGTTTTTATTTTAACCTTAAACGTCTGTTAAAAACTTTTTGTTTCTTTACTAACGATAAAAAATTATGATTGAATCGTAAAATCGTGAGCCTACGGATAGGAATAGGAGGCTATGCGCGGATCATAAAAAAAAATGGTTGCCTGTAAAGTCGGTTTTACGGGCGAAGATTTTACGTGACAACGTCTGCCGCGCGCGCAGCACGCGGCATAGTTGAGTGGGAGAGAGACGCAAGGCATTCGGCGGGCCTCTCTCTCGTTCGGTGACTCATCGTAACGTTACCGGGCGTTACACTTTTTCATAAGTGACTCCCAGCCGCAACCTAATTTAAGACGTTGTCACGTCAAAATGAAAAACATTTTAAATGAATGTGTGAAAATTGGCTCGATCGGTTTCGATACAAAATGAAGCTTAGCCACCCGGTTGAGGTAATCACGTTTCGTAAAAGAAAAAAAAAATATACATATATTTTTAGAGTGGTAAGCCCAAGAAATTTTTATAGCTACTCGACAAAAGATGTCGCGCTAATTTACCGGAAAACAACTTATCAATATATTACTTTCAAATTTTCAACTAAGTATTTATAGCATATTGATTAATTGTAGTAAGTTAAAAAATATTTTTTACATTTTAATTGTAAGTTTGCGTTAGTAAACATTGTAAAATCAATACTTATAACTTGATAATATATATCTGTAACCATAGACAATACTTTAAATTACTCCATTTTTAATTCATACCATTCAGGCAATTATGACCTCTATTGTAATATTTTAAGGTATACAATAGTGAACATGATAAAATGCCTAGAACTAGAAGCCATCCGAAGCTTGTGAGAGAGCCCCAGAGCCGTCATAGAAATCGAAAATGTCAATCACCAAAGTCAAACAAACTGAAAACTAAAAACCCAGTGTTGTATGAAAAGTTATAGTGACTTAAAATTTAAATACGCAATAGACTTTACAAGCTGTAGTGATTATTAACCATGTACCAAAGCGAATAAATTGTTTTTACTTGAACTCTTGAAGTTGAACGATGATCACAAAAATGCAAACTCAAGCTAATGTTGCCGTCCCGCAATCTGTCACGACACAGCCGCAGTCTCAACAAATCGTCGGTGTGCCTGCAAATGCAGTCATATTGAAAATGACCGATATTCAGCAGATATCTACAGTTGGTGAGTGATTTTATTTAACGAAACAATAGTGATTTGCGTCTGCAAAAAATTTACACACCATTGGAATATTTCCTGTGTTCCGTCTCGCAAATGTTTGGACGCTGCATTGTGGTAGCGTTACATGATTGTTTCAGTACTGGAAGTACAAAATGAAAGCACTTACACTTTTATCGGGTCTAAAATACATTTTGGAGCAATTATTGTGAAAATACTAGAAATAATCTCTGTTGGTGGTATAGGTTAGGTGTTCCCTGTGGTATTTTAGTCCTGGAGGTGGGTGGTAGTATATTTTTGTTTCCAGTGAAATAATAACAAAATAGGTTTGGAATGCATTGCCTATAATTTCCTAGATATTATCAGCATTCTTATGATTTTTAATTATCACCTAATTACAAGTGTTAATTAATATTGTGGGGTAAATGCGAACTTCTGTATAGGAGCTAAGATATTTAAAATTATTTGTTTTACATACAATTGCATTTCTAGCACATGATATTGCTGCTAAAATTCATTTTTTTTTCTTCAAAACCTTCCGTTTTGTAAGAGTGGCATACTCTCCCTGTGATTAATTTTCGATATATGTTATACTAAGCTCATAAAAATTGAAGTTTTACTCTATCTTTATCTTTATTCTACTAGGAGATGTGTTTTGTTCAGTAGGTTTTGTGTGTTAGGTTACATTAGACAGTATCTGTAAAGAAAGAAACAGTATATGTCTTTATGCAGTAGAGTTAAATTTACCTGTTCTGGTTGTTGAGCCATAAACTTGTTTTGCACACAAATTAAAGCTGAAAATAAAGAAGTGTTTTATGCGTAGACAGAGAAGGCAATAGACGGAGTCACATTTCCATCTCTTTTACTCAACAGCGAAACAGCCATATGTAAAAATAACATGCGTGAAATAGAAAGGCTTATACTGTTTTTCTCTCTGTCGCTGTAACTGTTTGACACCAGCATATTTGTCAGTTTCGGTGTCAAACATTACTGCGATTCTGAGAATTTTGTGTTTTTTCGAAAAAATATCGTTTAAATTCAAGTGTAAGTGTTATTCTCGCGCGGTGAATAGTTTTGGACATCGACAGAATGGTGCAGTGTTGTATTTTGAGTTATTAGAATAGAACAGAACCTGGTTTATGTGATGTTACATTTCACAGGTTGGTACTGGCCTTTTTTATATACAATATATCTTCTAAAATCAATCCAAATATTAATTAAATAGGATTAATTCAAGTACTATTGATTTGGATGTAAAGTTCTTCTTCAAAGTGGTAAAACATGCAAATGCAAAATAAAAACATAACCTACAAGAAATTGAATAAGGGTTGTCATAATCTGACTTTCAATTTTAACCCTAGTTTTACAAAAACCGTTTGCACTGTACTTGAGAATTGCTTAAACAGTCCTTTTACTAATTTAATCTACTTCCATCGAAATATTCGCTCGCTGGTCGGGCTTTTTTTAACACTAAATGGGTTAGCGCTTAGTCTCAATATTCCTCGTGGTAAGCGATATTGTGATCTAAGATGGACCGCGCTCGCCCAGTGAAGTTAAGCCCAGTTATTTGACATGAAGTTACCATATTATATAATTATCTGTACTATAAGACTCTTTGTCCTGACTTATTCATTCATTCATTCATCTATAGACAACGCAGAGCCCAATCGGCTGGTCTTAGGGTTGTGAATTTTTTTTTATTTATTTGGAATATTTATTGTTTATGTAAAATTAAAAATAATGGTATCAAGTTTTTTTGCCAGGGGTGAACTAAGGGTTTGTAATGGGGGGTGAAAGTTTGTATGGAAAATTCTTTATTTATCAAGTTAAGTTAGTTAGTCTTGTAAGTTGTTATGTTTGTAGTTTCTTTGATGGTTAAAATAAATTCGTAAAAATATTTGCCAGGAGTGCATTTAGGTATGCTAATGGGGTTTAAAGTTCAAAGGGAAAGTTTTGTGTTTTTGAAATTAAATACTTCTGAATTAGAATTTAAGTAAATGGTTCACTTAGTGGTATGGTTCACGTATTCTAGTTACATATTTAAATAATGGCTTGGAGAAATCGCTCGCATCATCACCAAAGTAGTTAAAAACAGAGGTTAACTAGATCTCAGGAATCGAATGAGGAAAGTGTACATAAAATTGGCACGGGAATGGGATACCATATAGTTTTTCCACAGGTTACCCGAAAAGCGACCTTCACGCGGGCCGCGGGCAACCTCTAGTATTTTATATTTCTTAATATTTTTTTTACAGATTTCCATCGAATGCTGAACTTGTAGAGATTTGGATAGAAGCATATGGTAGATAATATTTTATGATTGGAAATCAACGCAAAATTCCAGGATTTGTTCCAACTATTTTATGGGTGACGTTTTTGTGAAGCGTGGAAATAAAGAGTAAGGAATGTGTACAATAAACTGATTTTGTTTAAAAATTAATAAAACGTAGAAATATAATCTGAAGTCTTTTTCTTTATTATGTGTATACCCTAACCCTAATTTCCTAAAGTGGCTAAAGTTCTACTAAAGTGGCAACATTGTCCGAAAATATCGCTATCTCATGTGCGGTCACACAGTACCTCCGTCTTTTTTTTCTTTTGTCTATGGTTTTATGTCAGTAATAGACAAGCAGTAACTCCCAAGTGCTTGACAAGTTTAGTAATAATACAAAAGAGGCTAATAGTTATTGTCTATTGATATTGTGACTTGTCTGTACAGGGCTCCTAGAGCTTGCCCACCGAGAGTACCAAGCAGGAGACTATGAGAGTGCAGAGCTCCACTGCATGCAGCTATGGAGACAGGATGGTACCAACACAGGAGTGCTGCTTCTGCTCTCCTCCATCCACTTCCAATGCAGACGGCTGGACAAGTCAGCTCATTTCTCTACACTGGCGATCAAACAGAACCCACTACTGGCAGAGGCTTACAGGTGAGTAGTGTAAACTACTGCAAGTACTTTTATTTTAGCTGTGTCACAGTTTACTTTTTCAATTAAATACTCTTTGAACAGCATAGTTATTCTCAAAATCATTCAACCCTTCATTTCTTATAGTTACTTTTTTTTTTTTTTTTTTTTCTTATTTCTCTTCCTATCCGCAATCGGCGACGCCATGAGCAGAACTGTTGTAGAGTGGTCGGGTTTTTGAGGATTGGGGTCCTATGACGTCACATTCCTACTATTTTCTTACAGGTCGGCTATTTTGGCTCTCTTTAGCCGCCTGCATGTGCCTTTGTTGTTTTTGAGCTGAATAGCAAGTGGGTTCACGTGTCTCTCGAGCCTGGCCTGGTATCTCTTACTGTGCTTCGTGACTTCCTCTTTTATAGTAGGCATTTCTAGATACATATGTATTTCCGAGGTTTTTGCATACCAAGGTGCATTAGCTATGTTTCGGAAAACATTGTTTTGGAACCTTTGAAGTACCTCTATGTTGGAGTGGCTTGCAGTTCCCCACAGTTCTATACCATAAGTCCACACTGGTTTGAGTATACTTTTGTAGATTAGCAATTTGTTGTTGACTGATAACCTGGACTGCCTTCTTAAGAGCCACAAAAGAGATCGGTACCTTATGTTGCATTCATCTCTTTTCTTTTGTAGGTGTGTTTTCCAGGTTTGACGCCTGTCCTTATAGTTACTGAATAAGTAATCTGACTTGCCATTGAGAATGGTAATTTTTGGATCAGTTGAGACTGTGATTGACACTTTCTCATGGAGTGTGCCCAGAATACAACCTTAAGAGAAAGATCTGATCTAGAATTAGGATATTGTAACAGTATTCTGGCAGGATCCAACTGGGATTCTGCCAGAACAACACTGTATAGATTAATAAGTATGTTATAAGTTAGGTATCATTAGCATAATAGTTCTATCAGGCAACACATTCTGCATTAGAATAAGCCTTTTTTTGGATTTTTTAAAACCTTATTTTGGGCCATACCAGATTCTCACCATTAGACTCTCTTTCTCTCCTTAGAGTTTTTAACCAGCAACACAAAAACCAATGGGATGTTTCAGTTTCATGTTTATATGTGTGTCTATATGCCTGTGGCATCATAGCTCCTGAACTGATGAACTGATTTGAAATTACTTGGCAGGTGTGTTGTTAGCAATTTTTGACAAAAATTGTTCCAAGATTGCTACTGCTACAAAATAGCGAAGACATTTTTTCACAAATACCTCAATATATATGCCAAATGAAAGGGACATAAACTATAATAAATTTCAAATCCAAGATGGCTGCCAACATAAAAAGGTGTCAAGGGTTCTCCAAATTTTAAATTTAATCTTGTTAACTCAATACTGTATTCATAGCTATGAAATGTTAATCTGAGACAAATGTGCATGAATTCTGCAAGTCGTGTTCATTCCCTGTATCAAATTAATTCAGCCTTTCAAGTGCAAAGAAGCAACAAACAAACATGCACATGTGAACTGATAAACATCACATCAAACATGAGCATCGCCGCATGGTGGCCAGCCTTTCGGTTTTTTATAGGTTGCATTTCGGAGATTTGATCCCCCCTTCCTCATTCCACCACCGGACGAGTAGGGAGACACCAAGGCGGCATCGTTATACTGTGGAGGTGCCTAAGTCGCGTACTACGTGGTTTGCCTCCACCTTCATTGTGCGTACCGCCAAGGTGTGGAATTCTTTGCCAAATACCCTGTTCCCCCATAACTATAATCTAGCGGTTTTCAAGGCAAGAGTGAACTGGTTTCTTCTTGGCAAGCGCGCTCCACCTTAGATTGTAATATCGCTTACCATCAGGTGAATTGTGATCAAGCGCAAGCCCATTAAGTGTAAACAAAAAAAAACAAACTAATTTGTAATGTTTTGCCCATGACAGCAACCTGGGCAATGTGTACAAGGAGCGTGGGCAGCTGCAAGAGGCGTTGGAGAATTACCGGCATGCCGTGCGACTGAAGCCTGACTTCATTGATGGCTACATCAACCTGGCGGCGGCGCTCGTAGCCGCCGGCGACATGGAGCAAGCTGTCCAGGCTTATGTCACCGCTCTGCAGTATAACCCTGTATGTACTATACTAATTGTAGATCATAAGTTTCATGATTTTGATTATTACCAATTTTGCCTCAATTATAGCAGAGCCTTTAGCCCGGCTAACTAAGATGATCTGACACTATCTTCGAAGTCAGGCAACGGTCGATGCCGATAGTCTTTGGATGGGTGACCCTGCACAAGACTGTCTTTTAAAAGTGGCATTTTCATCTGGGCGCTACCTTGGGTCAGATAACAAGTCAAATTTATCCATAGGTCCAGGCTGTTAGTCTTAGTACAAACAGTTGTTAAGCCAAGTCAGAGGCCTTTGGGCATCTTGAAAAGTCTCGACACCAGAGCTTGGCCGCTTAACTCATATGAAGAAGTAAAAGACTACTATTTAGTTCATGAACTATATTTTAATGAATTTTATTATCACCTATTTTAAGTAAATTTATCTTCAATTAGTATGAGTCCTTGTCATAAAAAAGTAGTGGTTATTAACTTAGTATAGCTTGGATTTAAGGCTTGTTATTTATTGTCGAATGGTGACAGAAACAGGTTTTAAAAATCTATTAATTTGTCATACTGATTGTTTGCAAGCAGGTGTTAATTGGTTTGATATTCTACTAAAGCATAATTATTCAAGAAGTTCACTTGATTAATATGAATCATGTTGCCATTTGATATGCTCACATTAGTTAATACTGTATTAAACTTGAAAATGCTCACAAGTAAATCAGGTTAATAATGAGCTACGACCTTGAGCTAGTGACAGGCGATATTTTGATATTAAATTACTACTTAACCTACTCCTTATAATAAACTAGCTGACCCGGCAAACGTTGTTTTGCCTTATTAATTATTTTTATTCTAGTTTCTAGACCAATTCTAAAATAATTAAAACGTTACTTACTTATTATAAGTGTGTATGGTATATGCGTGAAATGGGTATGGGGCGCCATGAACAAACGTTAAAGGAATATAAAAATAACAAACTTCAAAAATATTATGTTCAAGTTTTTATAGTTTGTTACCTAAAATTACATAATTATCACATATTAATTTCGACAGGAACAATAACAAACAACATCAATATTTTAATGCTATAGCGTGAACCTTATCCATAGCACCAATTACCTCTTTTTAATGAGCATTATATTTAATACTAAGCTAATTGTTAAAATTTAAAAGTGTTTTAAAAACAAATAACCGACTCCAATACCATATCTATTTAATAGTGTATATTTTAACAAACATTAATTTGTTCTTCTTAGATGGCACCAACGCCAAGAATACAGGATAAATAAAAATTGAAATTAGCATTTTTATAAGTAAATCAAATAAAGTCTTCGATGGTACTTATGTGTAGGCATATTTGTTCGAGCCGCTTGAGCATAAAGATGTCCAAAGCAGAACAAATTACATAATATTTGTAGTGTCGTAAGCTATGAACCAAAACGTCCTAGGACCAATCGCGAGCGAAGCGAGCGCGAAAATTTTTAGCATAATATTTGTTCGAGCCGTTTGAGCATGAAGAAGTCCAAAGCAGAACAAATAACATAATATTTGTAGTGTCGTAAGCTATGGCCCAAAACGTCCTAGAACCGAGCGCGAAAATTTTTAGCATATTTGTTTGAGCCGTTTGAGCATAAAGAAGTCCAAAGCAGAACCAATTACATAATATTTGTAGTGTCGTAAGCTATAACCCAAAACGTCATAGGACCAATCGCGAGCGAAGCGAGCCGGATGCGAGCGCAGCGAGCTATGCGCGAGCGAACCGAGCGCGAAAATTTTTAGCATAATATTTGTTCGAGCCGTTTGAGCATAAAGAAGTCCAAAGCAGAACAAATTACATAATATTTGTAATGTCGAAGGCTATGGCCCAAAACGTCCTAGGACCAATCGTGAGCGAAGCGAGCGCGAAAATTTTTAGCATAATATTTGTTCGAGCCGTTTGAGCATGAAGAAGTCCAAAGCAGAACAAATAACATAATATTTGTAGTGTCGTAAGCTATAGCCCAAAACGTCCTAGAACCGAGCGCGAAAATTTTTAGCATATTTGTTTAGCCGTTTGAGCATAAAGAAGTCCAAAGCAGAACCAATTACATAATATTTGTAGTGTCGTAAGCTATAACCCAAAACGTCATAGGACCAATCGCGAGCGAAGCGAGCCGGATGCGAGCGCAGCGAGCTATGCGCGAGCGAAGCGAGCGCGAAAATTTTTAGCATAATATTTGTTCGAGCCGTTTGAGCATAAAGAAGTCCAAAGCAGAACAAATTACATAATATTTGTAGTGTCGTAAGCTATGACCCAAAACGCCATAGGACCAATCGTGAGCGAATCGAGCCGGTTGCGAGCACAGCGAGCTATGCGCGAGCGAAGCGAGCGCGAAAATTTTTAGCATAATATTTGTTCGAGCCGTTTGAGCATAAAGAAGTCCAAAGCAGAACAAATTACATAATATTTGTAGTGTCGTAAGCTATGGCCCAAAACGTCCTAGGACCAATCGCGCGCGAAGCGAGATGATTGCGAGTGCAGCGAACTATGCGCGAGCGAAGCGAGCGCGAAAATTTTTAGCATATTTGTTTGAGCCGTTTGAGCATAAAGAAATCCAAAGCAGAACAAATTAAATTTCTATATATTTATAGTGTCATCATCATATTTGTTGAAAATTTTTTGCTCATACGTTCGGGGTCTAGTTTATTAGTACATCAAATTTTATAGCTTCTTCTACGTAAGAACTAAGTGATCAAGTTATGTTGTCGAGAGTTTTTCAAGCCCCTGCCTTAGTTTAACGACTGTTTGTACTAAGAGGACCTACAATTTAAAGTATAATCCGATCCACAGTAGCGCACAGATGAAAATACATTTTTTTACAACAGTCATGTGCAAGAGAGGATAAGCAATAAAGCGACTTACAGGCGGGTGGAGCCGGAGGCGACAGCTAGTAGTTAATAAGAGAGTTACATTGATATAGCAAAATGATAATTGTTAACAATACTACTACATACGATACATAAACAATAACAAAGGTCGAAATTTGTGTAAACAGTGAGAGAAGTCTGTGAAGAAGAATTTTGTGAGTGAAACAGGAGACCGACTTCAATCTATAGCATAGTGTGGCATTTCACTCACCAGTAAAGTAAAGGCGCTTCAAATTTTAAGTATTTAAGATTGGTAATACTAAGCATATGTATATCAGGTTAAATTTTGTTAGTTATTTTCTTAAAAAAAAAAGAATTTTACTCGAAGTATAGTTAGACACTATATTTGATCTGTTATCAAGCGAGATGAAAAATGAATAAAATACTAAAATGGCCATAAAAAATAGGGAATGATGATAAAAAAGTAAAAAATTAGGGTTGTATGTATTTTTCAATGCCACTTAATACAAAAAGAAACATTAGTCGAAAATGAAAAAAAAAATTTAAGGGTGATCAACCCTTATCACTTAGGGGTATAAAAAATAGATAGTAGCCGATTCTCTGACCAACTGAATACGTATATAAAATTTGGTAAAGATCAGTCAATCTGTTTAGGAGGAGTACGGTAACAAACACTGTGACACGGAAATTTACTAAAATGGCCATAAAAAAATAGGGGTTGATGATAAAAAAGTAAAAATTTATGGTTGTAAGTATCTTTTAATGCCACTTTATATATAGTTTAAATTAAAAAAATAGTCGAAAACATAAAAAAATATATTTAAGGGTGAACAACCCTTATCACTTAGGGGTAAAAACGTTACACGTTGGCCGATTCTCATACTTACTGAATACGCATATGAAATTTGGTAAAGATCATTCAATCCGTTTCGGAGGAGTTCGGTAACAAACACTGTGACACGGAAATTTTATATATAAGAATATAATAATTAAATATTATTATTTTAACCTGTTACCCATTACTAGATAACTATGATTGTCAAAGAAGTATTTAACCATCGTTTCTGTAAAAAAATACTTTTAAGATGATTAACTAAAATTTATCTGCAGTTATTACACACATATATTAATAATGATTAATAGCTCAGATTATTAGCTGCTACTTAATTTTTTACTTTACGTCAGAGTGTCGCTTATGTAGTAGAAACCGCGCCTTACTGTTCTGCAGTGCCAAGATGGACTGTGTAAAAAAACATAATGAACTCAAGATTAAAATTCGGCCATGTCATTTATATTTCAAATCTGAGTAAACAACAGTGGGCGTATGAAATTGTCTGACAGTCCCATTTCAACTTTCCATACATGATAAATGTCCCCTGAAAAAGGTCACCAAAACGACAAAGCAATTTTCTTTTTTATAAAATTCATAATGTCACAAATGAAGTTGAAGCCCCTGGTGATGTCTGATAAATAGCCTATAAATAAACAATTCATACTGCTTTTATAGGATTAAAGTAGTTTATATAGGTAGGTACTGTTTAGCCTAGTTGAACTAGATTCAACTAGCATACTTCTCTATAGAAGTATGCTATTTATATATGTTTAAAGTATAGGATATATGTTTGCTTTGATTTACTAGAGATTCAAGATAGAGATATGTTAGTTAACAATAATATACATTCTTTATTCACTAATATAAAAAACTGTTAGAAAACAAAAATATACATTCACTATTTACTTACACAATAAAGAGTAGTAGTTTGTTTGTGTGTGTATGCTTATATATACCATACCTTTTCATGCATAGGTTTTAATTTGAGTTTAGAGGTTTTTAAATTTTTGTTAAAAAGTAAATAAACCGTTGGACGGGCTATAATACACTTTCTTTGTACGCATGTATGTAGTACATTCATAATTCGGGCAGAATATTAAAACAGTGACGAGTCCCGTATAAAAATAGCTTTCTCAATAAATTCGGTCGTCCGTCGGCAAAATGGGTCTACATAATATCAGTCGTTGGTCCACGATTGTCACAGTCTAGCTAAGACTAGGCATGTTAGAAGAGATACTGATGAATAAACTAAGTTCCATTAGTATGAAATAGGAAATATCTACAATATAATTTAATTTATCAATTTGTATACCAAATATAGCTATAAATTATAACGCATGAAGTGTGAACATAATGTTTGTTTACCGAAGATAATGAAGTATAAGACCTTGAATACGAGTTCCGTCGCATGGCGTTAATATCCTTGTTCTAAGCAATCACCTTTTGTTGAGGTTGCCATGTTATTGTAATATTCCATGTGGTTTTATGCTAGGAGGTTTCCAACGTCGCTACATTTTACACAGCCATACAGGGTTTTTTTACTCAATACAGTTGACATTTCAACTGCCCATATAAAAATGCTACTATTTAAACGTCAGTCCTGTGCATAATCACCCATCCATAAACTGTCCACATCGTCAGTTGCTTAACCTGGATGATCGCGTCTGATCACTTTAGTTAGGCGAGCTACAGACGCTACAACGATTGTTATAAATTATTGTTAGAATCATTGCAAATTTGTGTTTTAATTTATTGTTCTGCTGTGTCCTAATTAAAATTCCATTATCTTAGTCAGATTGTCTCATTCTCTTCACTCATTCCAACTTAATAATAAGTAAGTGTGACCGTTTCCTACCCGGAAATATTAAGATGCCTTACGTGAACAGTTTACAATGTTTAGATTGTTTAGTATTTAACAGCAATATAGTTAAAGCTCGGCAGTTTTACAAATAGCCCTGTATAAATATAATACATAATTGTTGTACAAGAGCACCTAGTGGTAGGTGACAACAGATAAATATGTATTCCATCAGAAGTACGAATGTAACCTTGCTTATTTTTCCACACAATGATTCATTATATAGACATTGTTTATATAGCACATTAAATTTTCGATAATAAAATCGAATGACGTCGTTGATAAATTAAATTGTGGTGGAGATACCGGAGTTTTATGAAGATGTGTATGAGATACGTGAATTTAGTATAAAATATTATCGCGAAATAACAAACATAGTAAATCTTTGTAGGAAATTAATAAGTATTTAGCCTGAACTTATATGAGGGAAAATATTTGGTATTTACTATTATAGGCAAGGATAATTTCTCTTGTAAATTTACTTTTAGAATAAGTATTTCGTATTTATTATTTAATATGAGGACACGTTTCACACACGGCTGGTTAGCCCCATACTAAACCATTTCTAGTTATGGTTGTTAACACAACCGATTTACTACGTATACATACACAAATACTTTATTTCAACACCCAGACATACAGCCAACAATAAGCTGATTTCAAAGATGTTGGCCGTGCCTGGAATCGAACCCGGAAATCTGTGGTTGGTAGTCCGGCATGGAAACCATTATGTTAACAGTGTCATCAAAATCTCTTATTCAAATTAAAAATCGTATAATAAACTCTAATACATATTTAGTCCGTCTAAATCAGCATTGTGGATGGGTATAGGTTATATTTATATGAATCATCTAGATGGAGTTATAACATTGTTACAGGACCTTTACTGCGTCAGAAGTGACTTGGGCAACTTGCTCAAAGCGCTGGGACGCCTCGACGAGGCCAAGGTAAAGGCTAATTCCTATCAAATACGCTGTTTTGCTCCGAAGGTAACAGGATACTTCGAAACTGAACTTTATGTAACGTGAAATAGCGTACTCTCGACTGCGAAGCGTATTCTGCTATTGCGTAAAACTTATTAACGGTATGTACCGGGAACTCTTAGCTACTATTCGTTTACGCGCCGAGATAAATGCTCTGCGATTGTGAACCATAAATTAAGCGTAATAAAGTTCACATTTGCAGAGTTATTTAGCGTGAGTTGAACAGCGCTAAGTAGTTGACAGTGTGTGCCTCGCAACAGCGTTTGTCTTGCGTTTGTTACACGACACCAAATTAATTTAATTAATAAACTTAATGCCGATAATGAATCGGTATCAATGATAATTAGTTCCGGCATTATTGATTGACAGATGGATGGCGCTAGTACAAAGACACTTTTCTTAAGGCGCGATGACAAACAAAGACAAAATCTTGAATATAGAGATTTTAGTTTTAAATCTTTAACGGTAAAAAAAAATCTAAAACATAGCTTAAAAACCGTCTACAATAGTACTTAGAGTGCTCTAAGAATATTTATACTTATTTTGGGTACCAATCAGACTTAATATTATGAATTAGAAATAAAACTGGTTTAAACATTCAAAAATATTTTTGTTTTGAACCAGTTTTTTCATACTATAATATGTCTAATTGATACCAAAATAAGTTTTAATATTATTAGTTTTGTACTGAAGACGGATAAGATTTACAACGATAAATTAGTAAATTCAACATTTGCCTTCGTGATCCCCTTAATACGTCTTTTAACTAATCAAGGTCTCTTGGAATCATTTGTTTTGATTTTTTATTTTGTGATAAAGATTCATTGCGTGATGATAAAGCGCTGGTTTTATTCAGCAGACACGATGTTTCAAGTGTATTCAAATTAAACAATCGATGTGCTATTTTTCTTTGAACTAGGGAATTATGTCATTGAATGTTTTCTTTTGTATTGTTCAGATCATAGAGGTTTATTTGATGACTATTATTAAAAGATAAAGATGTCTATAAAGTATATACAGATACGCCTGCATTGTTTAAATACTTCATTTATGTCTAGTCTAATTATTTATTTGGTGCCGTTAACAAAGCCTCATAGTGGTTTCAATTTTAAACATAATATTATTCCAACCTATTACATATTCTTTTTTTTATACATTCGTAATTGAAGTATTTGATTTACCATCAAATACTTCTGTTACGTTATCTTAAGTGTTGAAACCATTATAATTTAGATTTGTATTTTATAATTTTGAGGTGATAGAACAGGATTGGAAAAGTGTGCCGAGTTTCAAAAGATTCCAGTTTTGTTGGTAATTTGCCGTAAAATATTCAAGTGAGTAGGCTTATATTGAAAACGAATATTTCACGGCTGCGTCATGCGTAGTAATATATTCACATCTATTTTCTGTACAACATTTTCATGAAATATGAAAGTTGATGATAGAAATGTAATATGTTGTTTATTTGATTGTAATATATTCTGTAAACGTTTTGGTGATCAAATTATATTTGTACTAAATGTTGTATGGAAGATTGCAAGAGTGTATGCTAATTCGCATTCTCATAAACAATTTACCTAATAACCAAAAACATGTCCTGTTTCCTTCACCCTTACATAGTTTTACATTTTCAATATTATGTGCTTGTAGTGTTTTTACTTGAACGGAGGATCAACAAAGTCAGTAGCGTTCGTTTTGGTAACATTTAGATAATTATGTTATTTTAATACTGTATGTATCTGTTGGTCATTCATGTCACGACTGTCGCAGAGCCGATGGCGACAGCTCCACTAGAAAATGATCCTCACATTAATTGACCAAGAAGCAAACTGAAATAAAGTATAACGGGAACGCTAGCTTTACAAATCAGAAATCAACTAATTTTGTTATATTTTCACAAGGTGTTGTCTGGTAAGACAAGTGTAGGTGCGGTGGTGTATCTGTAACGTCGCGCGGAGCGGCCGCGGTGTCGCCGAGTCCCCCGCAGGTAAAGTGGACAGGTTTGACAATACGGCCAGGTCTATCGGAACTCGTGCTCTGACTCTCACTGTCGTCACCATCTCTCCATCGGCTAGGAAGTGGAAGCGGCTCGCTCGTCGCCGCCTCGCTGTCTCTATGTGTCCCGGCCTCCGCCGCCGGGTGTCCCTATCGCTTTTCTCGATCGCGCCGCCTCGGGCGTCCGTTTGCATTTCCTACTGATGTGTGGCACTCGGCGTAGTATCGTATCTAGGGAGCTGTAAGCGTAACTTCCTCGATCGTCCGGGCTGGCGGCCGGCGGGCGCCCCGCTAGCGACCGCCCGCCCTCACCCGGCGCTCACGTTCACTACCTGCTTCTGGCGTAACGAAAACATCTCAAATACTCATCACATCACAATGAAACACCTTCCTAATACATTAACTAACATGTGTTTTTTCCGTGTGTGTAGGCTTGTTATTTGAAGGCCATCGAAACGAGGCCAGATTTTGCAGTCGCATGGAGTAACTTGGGATGCGTTTTTAACGCCCAGAGTGAAATCTGGTTGGCAATACATCACTTTGAGAAGGCGGTCGCGTTGGATCCCAATTTCTTGGACGCCTACATCAATCTGGGAAACGTTCTCAAGGAGGCCAGGATCTTCGATCGGTGAGATTTTTTTATCAGTTAAATATTTTGTTTATTAGATTCAATTCACATATAAATTTTGCATTTAGCACCTCCTTGTATGAAATATATTTTGACCGTCACTGTTTAGCTACGGGTAGCTAATGAATGTTAATATGTCTCCAGTGCCGTGGCAGCGTATCTCCGAGCTTTGAACCTGTCGCCCAACAACGCCGTGGTGCACGGGAACCTGGCGTGCGTCTACTACGAGCAAGGACTGATCGACTTGGCCGTCGACACTTACAGGCGTGCCATAGAGCTGCAGCCCAACTTCCCGGACGCGTACTGTAACCTAGCCAACGCGCTCAAAGAGAAAGGACAAGTTGCGGACGCGGAAGAATGCTACAACACCGCTTTACGCCTGTGCCCGTCGCACGCAGACTCTCTCAATAACTTGGCTAATATCAAGCGCGAGCAAGGGTACATCGAAGAGGCGACTCGTCTTTATTTGAAAGCTCTAGAGGTTTTCCCCGAGTTTGCGGCGGCGCACAGCAATCTGGCTTCCGTACTCCAGCAGCAAGGCAAGCTCAATGAGGCCCTCATGCACTACAAGGAGGCTATCCGCATCCAGCCCACGTTCGCGGACGCTTACAGCAATATGGGTAACACGCTTAAGGAGATGCAAGACGTGGCCGGTGCGCTCCAGTGTTACACCCGAGCTATCCAGATCAACCCGGCGTTTGCGGACGCCCACAGCAATCTGGCTAGTATTCACAAGGATTCTGGCAACATTCCCGAAGCGATCCAGTCGTACAGGACCGCCTTGAAGCTGAAGCCTGACTTCCCCGACGCGTACTGCAACCTGGCGCATTGCCTGCAGATCGTCTGCGACTGGACCGACTACGAGGCGCGGATGAAGAAGTTAGTCAGCATCGTCGCCGAGCAACTCGAGAAAAACAGACTCCCGTCTGTACATCCGCACCATTCCATGTTGTATCCGTTGACGCATGACTTCAGGAAAGCGATAGCGGCGCGTCACGCCAACCTGTGCTTGGAAAAAGTGCAGGTACTCCACAAGCCTCCGTACAAGTTTCCCCGCGACCTGCAGGGCCGTTTGCGTATAGGCTACGTGAGCAGCGACTTCGGTAACCACCCGACATCTCACCTGATGCAGTCCGTGCCCGGCCTGCACGACCGCACTAAAGTGGAAGTATTCTGCTACGCTTTAAGTCCCGACGACGGCACCACCTTCCGTTCCAAGATCGCCAGAGAGGCGGAACACTTTACCGACCTATCTCAGATGCCGTGCAACGGGAAGGCCGCTGACAAAATCTACGGCGATGGTATCCACATTTTGGTTAACATGAACGGCTACACTAAAGGAGCTAGGAATGAGATCTTTGCGCTGCGACCAGCGCCAGTGCAGGTCATGTGGCTCGGCTACCCGGGCACCAGCGGAGCTAGCTACATGGATTACTTGGTGACGGACGCCGTCACGTCTCCCGTAGAGCTGGCCAGTCAGTATAGTGAGAAACTGGCTTACATGCCTCACACATACTTCGTCGGTGACCATAAGCAGATGTTCCCACATCTACAAGAGCGTCTCATCCTCAGTGACAAAATCAAAGGACACAATAGCCTCGGAGGGTTGGCTGATAACGTCGCCGTTATTAATGCCACAGATTTATCCCCGCTTGTGGAAAACACGGACATTAAAGAGATTAAGGAAATCGTAAGAGCTGCGAGACCTGTAGAGATATCTCTGAAGGTAGCCGAGCTCCCGACCACCACGCCTATTGAAACTATGATCGCATCAGGACAAGTTCAGGTAAGTCTATTGACTCGCACTCTTATCAATGAATAGAAAAAAAAAATTTTTTTTATTATGAATAGGCTTACGTTTGACCGCAGCTTGCCTGATTTGATGTATAAGTACTCAATGTATAGAATAAAATAGTCCAACTAAACTTCATAATAACTAAGAAATAGTACAATTTAGTACCAAATGATACAGTTGCACAATTCAACCATTCATGTACCAACATGTTAATTTAGCTCGTATTTTATGTTCACTAATCAAATTACATCTGTTGCAGACCTCTGTGAACGGCGTGATCCTCCAGAACGGCCTCGCCACGACTCAGGCCAACAACAAGGCAGCGACGGGCGAGGAAGTGCCTCAGTCCATAGTGATCACAACTCGTCAACAATATGGACTTCCTGACGACGCCGTGGTTTATTGCAACTTCAACCAGCTCTACAAGATAGACCCCCTCACTCTGCACATGTGGGTGTATATTCTGAAGCATGTACCAAACAGTGTGTTGTGGCTACTGAGGTTCCCGGCGGTCGGCGAACCTAATCTGCAAGCCACTGCGCAACAACTTGGTAAGTAACTTATTGACTCAGGCGTTACTTTGCGGGAATCCATTGTAAATAGATGACAAAATTAAATATTTAGTGTACTTCCGCTGTTATCCGAAATCCAAATTAAGACAAGTAAAGGAAAAATCAACTAAGATCAATTAACCAAGCTTAATTAATTAAGATTAATTAACTAAGATTAATTAAGATTAACGTTACCTAAGGCATCATCAGGAGATGCTGACTCTTCGAACTCTCTCAGGAGTCAGCATCTCCTGATGATGCCTTGTGGTTAGGCGAAACACGTGTAGAGTTAATAACTTCCGAATTTTGATAGGAAACGTTAATCTTAATTAATCTTAGTTAATTGATCTTAGTTAATTAATCTTAGTTAATTAAGCTTGGTTAATTGATCTTAGTTGATTTTTCCTTTACTTGTCTTAATTTGGATTTCGGATCACAGTGGAAGTACACTAAATATTTAATTTTGTCATCTATTTTAACTTGGTAAGTTACAAAGACACATCAATTACAGTCAATATAAATACGTTATTTAGTTTTTTTATTTTGTGCATGCACTAGGAGATGTATGGAAATGGTAGTGCAAGGAAGAAGAACAAGGGGCCGCCCGAAAAAGACATGGATGGAGTGTGTGAATGATGACATGAGAGAGAAAGGATTGAGTGTGGAGATGACGGCTGATAGAGGAGAGTGGAAGAAGAAGATTTGCTGTGCCGACCCCACCTGAGTGGGATAAGGTTAAGAAAAAGAAGAACAAGATTTAGTTTTTTTATTTTCGTATAAATTAAGTGTCAATGAACAGGTGTGCAAGATTCTGATAGTTATCTCAAATTAATAGATTACGAAGTTAATACTTTGTTAATATTTTGTTATCTAGGCAATCAATTTTATTTATTATACATATTTATTTGTATGCTGATTAGTGATGCAACCAGGATGAATAAGCTGAACATATGTCTTGTAGCTCGAAAGTTAGAGGTACTTTAAGAGTTGTATACCTATGTACAGTTATGTAGAAATTTATTGAACGAATCTGTTTCCAATATTTCATCATTATTCGAAAAATATTGTTTTAGGGCTATATATCAAGTGGACCCTATTACTGAGACTCAAATATTCGTCTGTCTGTCTCTCATTGGTGTGAATCTCCAAAAAAATCTAAAATCAAAATCAAATTATTTATTGGCCTTACGGCATCACGCCGTACTGGGACTTATTACATAAATAAAACTCATGAACCGGTGATAGCCAGACAGTGCTCATTTTCACATATGTATTTCAGGTTAATTGTTAAACAGATACATAAAACAGAATCAAATAAATACTTAGATCCATACATATCAAATGTGCTTTTCTGACTCGCATTTGACTACTTCTTTTTGCACATTCCAAATCATTCACTGTAACGTGTTATTCCGTTTTTTTAATGATGTATGTAATAAATAGGCTCATGTTTGACCGCAGTTTGCCTGAAGTTAAGCATTACTGTGATCTAAAGAATGAACCTATTTACTCTAAATTTGTAGAACCCCATTGAGTACAATGAAAAGAAAAAAAAGTATAAAAAAAAAATTAAAACCTTAAAAGTATTTCAGGGATAAGAGAAACCATTTATTGACAATTATTGATAAAAAAATAAAAAAATACAATATGTGATTTGAAGTGGGGGTGATGAGACCTGCACTGACATCCCGCTAGGGGCGTATTGTGCATTCCCCCCTTACCAGCCTACCCAAGCCAACCGAGCTCCTTGAAATAACGGAGCACAGCTCTGGGTCGCTGGCATACCTGATCCACCACTGTTGCGTCAGATGGTCTGTTTCTCTGAAGATTAGCACTGGAAGGCGAACTTTCAGCTGTGAGCCTTATGAATTGTTTATTGTCAGGTCTCCCCCCCGGGCGTATAATCTTCTCGAACGTGGCGGCGAAGGAGGAGCACGTGCGGCGCGGCCAGCTGGCGGACGTGTGCCTCGACACTCCGCTGTGTAACGGCCACACCACCAGCATGGACATCCTGTGGACCGGCACGCCCGTCGTCACGCTGCCCGGGGAGACGCTCGCCTCCAGGTCTGTAAGCTTCAACAGCCCACTACACGTTCTCACTGCTCACGGCTCACACTCTCGGGGCCTACTCTCACTAGCAGAGACATATAGGCCATAATCCACCACGCCGGCCATTTGGCCTGATGTCACACATCTTCGGATTTTGATGACTTTGATTCTGTATGAATTATTTGAATGTTGTTTTTTTATGTTAATTTTAAGCTCATTTAAATTTGTATTAATTGGTGTGTTGTATTAAATTTATCATTAGTAACTCGTCTGTGTGTTGCTAATTTGATAAATAAAATAAATAAATAAATGACCTCGTTAGCATAATGGTTACCATGCCGGACTGCCAATCAGAAGGTTTCGGGTTCGATTCCCGGCCCGGCCAATATCTTTGTGCTGAACTAAATTTGTTGGCTGTCGGTCTGGGTGTTATATATGTATGTATCTATATAACATATATATGTATGTATATGTAGTATATCAGTTGTGCTAGCAACCATAATACGAACTAGAAATGGTTCAGTATGGGGTTAAAAGCGGGTGTGAAAAAAAAAGCAGGCCAGGAAACGTGTCTATTTCCTCTCGATGTTTTCTTTCACCGTAAAGCCAGTGCAAATCCACACATAACTTGAGAAACAAGTCTTTGGTGTAGGACCGGGAATTAACCACGGGCCGTCTGATTGAAAAGCAGACGTTTTTACGACCGTCCCACACTGGCTTTCTCCAGGTCTATTTCTCCTACTGATACTCCTACATGACATAGGTTCATAATTCATTTATTTAATAGTTGAAAATGTACTCAAGTTATTGATGTAATCTGATTAACATGTACCCACGTGTGTGTGTATGTCATCACATGACACCCTAACTATGTAGCTATATAATTAAAACTTACAAACTTATTCCATTAAACTAATTTCGAATTACTATTTAAATCATTAACTAGTAATGAAAAAAGAAACATACAAATTATGAATTAAGGTAAAGTATAATACATACATGATGAGGTCAGAAAAACAATACAAGGAAGATTGTTTTTAGCAGCTAGTTTAGAATAATAATGAGACTCGACGATAGCTACAAGTCATAGTTAGTTATACGTAATACGTATTTGTAATGATATTTAAAGTTATTGTCATATGTTTACAGGGTGGCCGCTTCTCAACTGAACACACTGGGATGTCCGGAGCTGATAGCTCGAACGCGGCAGGAGTACCAAGATATATCTGTAAGACTGGGCACGGACAGAGAATAGTGAGTATACACTTCTTTATCAATGGGTATAGAATTGGTTAGATAGAAATAGTCTAATTGCACCAACTCTTTCCTATTATATTGACGACCTCGTTGGCGTAAAGGTTACCATGCCAGACTGCTAATCAGAAGGTCCAGGCACGGTCAACATCTTTGCGCTTAACTAAATTTGTTGGCTGTTGGTCTGGGTGTTTAATATGTATGTATCTATATAACATATGTATGTATGAATGTATATGTAGTATATCAGTTGTGTTAGCTACCATAACACAAACCAAAAATGGTTCAGTATGGGGTTAACCAGCCATGTGTGAAATGTGTCCTAATATTTTTTTATTTATTTATTTGATTTATAGGCGAGCAGCAATATGCTGATGTGCCTATATCACACTGAGTTGAAATTTAATTATGAACAGTTCATAAAATGTCCATTTTACAATGTCATGTTTGAAGTCCACTGGTGCACAGACCACAGGTTAGCAAGAGATTTTTTGTTTTCTGCAGCCAGCTATCAAGCCGGTTTTTAAAGCTGTTCACTGACGTAGCACTCACTACTTCCTCGGGCAACTTGTTCCAATTATGAACCACCCTGTTGCTGAGTATATTATGCCCCGTATTTGTGTGGACAAGACTTTATTTGTGTTTATTTATTCCAGCCTGAAGGCGATCCGCGCGAAGGTATGGTCGGCCCGCACAGAGAGCCCTCTGTTCGACTGCAAGGCTTACGCCCTCGGCCTAGAGATGCTGTACAACAGGATGTGGTCGAGGCACGCGCGCGGTGACCGCCCCGACCACATACAGGCTGTGGACAAATAGGACACGGGCCCGCGGGGCCTCACGCAGCCCGCTAAGAAAAGCCGCTGGTGCTAAATGAATGTCTTCACCGGGGCTACTTACCACCTTGTATTGTTCTAACGGTTACCTTATTGTTGTATTGTGATGCAAGCTGTCAGCTGTCAATGTCAGCGGGATATTACCGTACTCTATGTATGTTTTTTTTTCTTTTAATGGGCTTGCACTTGATCGCCTGACCTGTAAGCGATATTGTGATCTAAGGTGGAGCGCGCTTGCCCATAAGAAACCGGTTCACTCTTGTCCCGAGTACCGCTAGATTATTGTTATAGCGGAACAGGGCAATTGGCAAATATATATAATATGTGTAGGAATATCAGTGATATTAGATAGTGTAATGGTTAGAATGTATGTGTAACATACTGAAATACCAGTATTGGGTTATGCTACTTTTTACTCATATGATTTATGAGTTCTTTATTTGATTTACAAAATACATCATTCAGTTTTTATACTTGGTACAGTATTGATTCGAGTATTATTACGAAAGTAAACAATCAACGGTTATAGAAGATTGTAGATAGAAGAAAATCTGTAATAATTAGTGTGCTTCCACTGTGATCTGAAACCAAATTAAGATAAGCAAAGAAAACATCAAATATTAATAACGGGTTTTAATATATTCAGATCACAGCGGAAGTGCACTAAATATTTCAATTTGTATTCTTCTATTTACAATGGTTTTCCGCAAAGTAATACCCGAGTCAATAAGTTATAGGTTGATTAGATGCTTTATGGTAACAGTCAGCGCGATTTTAAACTTGTGAACAATACAAAGTGAAGTATAGCCTCGGTGTAAACAAAACATTAGTAAAGATGTGTTAGTGAATTGTGTTGTGACTGTGAGACATTTTGCAGTGGACTTGTGATTAAAACTAAAAGTTATGTGACTTACGTGAAGCCGTTATCCATATGATATTTTACGTTAGTAATAATATAATAATAGTGACTTTATTTCATGCAGAATTTGCAGAAAGTGACAGTATATGACAACTATGATAAGTCAAATGCGAAAGTTTAGTCAAGTAATCTCTGAAGTGATTTTATGACAATGTATTTGTAGTTGAGGTCTTGTTCAGTTAGTTTACTTAGCTACTTAGTTTAGACAATGTTTGTTCAGAGCAGGCTCCTATTTAAACGTTTACTTTATGTAGTGTTTTGTCTTGATGAAATTCATGATGGTATATTTAGTCCTCTAGTCAATGCTACAAAATGCTATTGTCTTCATAAAATTGGATTATTTTTATTATCACTAAAGACATTTTTTTTTCTGATGGTATTAATATTTCAAGAAAATGTTTTTTTCTGAATATACTTTTTTGACGAAACATGATGCAGCTGAAGTGGAAGAATTAGAAGATTTAAGTGTTTAATGTCTTAAAAAATACTTAAACTTTCATACATATTATGTTTATGTGTAGACTTAATCTCGTATTTTCCATTTAGACAGAAACTCTGTTATAGATAGTAAACTCTGTTATATACATCCATTTTGATTCAAATTATTGTTATGAAATTGTAAATTAAGCAAAAGATTTTACTAGAGTTTGTAGCAATTTTGGCCTCCTCCCTTTTTTAAAGGTAATGCAAGATTGTTTTTGTTGACAATTTTAGTATAAACTCTCCAGATTTTACATAAAAGTTTTTTTTTTCAACTAAACTGTAGTATGATAATGTTTTATCTGCGGGAATTTATATCAGTTCAACCTAATTTGAAGTGTTTGTACAATGCCTAGACCTAATTCTAAGACTTATTCATTCATTTGTGTGAAGGAAGTTTCAATTTAGTTCAATTTTAGTTCTAAGTATCTGTTATAGATCCATCCAGTGACTCAAATGTTGAGACAGTGGTGTATTCTGTTCAGTAATAGAAGAGTCGTGAAAATTGTAAGCTTGTGAGATTAGTTTTCCTCGTTTCTTCTATTATTGAATTAACTGTAGTAGTTGTAAGCAATTGTTTGTGATAAACATACATCGGCTATGCTTGAAGAGTAATTCGATGGTTCTCAAATCATCGAGACATCGAATGTATATTTCATAAGGTAGTTATATATCTAAATTATTATTGGTTTCATAAAAACCTGGCGATTCTCGGTACCGAATTTATATCTCAATGAACTCTTTGACACTAAAACTAGCGAATCAGTTCAAGTAGGGTAAAGAGGAATATTTTAACGAATGTTCCTATTATAGAAACGGCTATAAATCTAATTCTATTTATAGCATTTTATTGGTCAATAGTCCTATTACATTTGGTAAAATACAAAAGTTTCGAGAACAACTTAATACGTTAATATTTTCGACTCAAGATTTGTAAATATTGTTAGAGAAGCAGTTTTTTTTCTCGAGACATTTTTTTGCTTAGCTTAAGATCCTAGGTTTATAAACGAGTGTTCTATTGAATCTTATTTTTAGATGAATTTTTCGTTAAGCAGAAAACATTATTATGCGCATTTGGACATGGCTTAATTTATTTATTCAGTAACAGTGTTAAATTAATTATGATTGAAAATAGTGTTTTCTGCTTTACTTATGTCAGTGAATACTTACCTTAATGTATGCTTTATGGATAAGTTTGAATATCCAGTTGATTAATACATTGTAAATACCCATCGAGTACTGAAAATAAATACTGATTTGAATTAAGTTGGTTTTAATTTTAAGTTATATCGGGAATATTCAACCATCATAAATATCATAAAGACCCAAACCGATTCTTTTATATATAGCTATTCATGTTCATAATAATAATACAAGGAAGGAAAATAATTTATAATATTTGAGAAAAGCTCCAATCATTGAATTGTTCAAAGTAAATAGTCATTACATTGACAATATTGGTAAAGATCCATTGTGTAATCACAAAATGTACTTTAAAATTATAACGAAGTAAATATCATACGATGAGAAGTGTCATTGCTATAAAAATATTCTTCCGAAGTGAACGAATTTACCGTAGTATAAAATGTATATCCGCAGACATTCATTTCATTCAATATTTAAGAGCTGGGCTCTTGTCCGTGGAGTTTTTTCCAGGCAGTTCTATCGTCGGCCAAATCCTTGACCTCCGTCATACGACATGACTTTCGCCTTCTGCTTAATTTGCTCTAAAAATGATCTTCTAGGTCTTCCTCTTCCTCTCCTGGCTTCTATATTTCCTTCTATGATATTTTTAATGAAATTGTCACGTCGTATAAGGTGGCCAACCATCTTTCCTCTTCTGTTGTCTATTGTATTTAATATGGTTCTTGTACTAGGCACAGTACCTCTTCATTCGTTTCTTTCCAACTAATCCTTTCCATTCTTCTCCATATATGTCTATATATAGTACCTACTCGTATAGTTGTATCAATACGGTAAACTAAACCCATCAATCAACAGAATAAATTCGACTTTCCTAACTTCAATACGGAAAACGAATAAATAAAAGGTCGATCGCACATTATTACGGTTCCACGGACTTCACATGGTCTCCATAGAGTTACAAGGAGTAGATGACGCTATTCGTTGTGTGGAAAATATAAATAAAATCATTTATTTAGGCAATTACTTTGTACTAAACAACTATGTAAACTAGATAAAAAAACTAAAATATAGCTAAGTGTGCCTTCTGTGAATTATTTAATGATTTAATAAGTTCTTGATTTGTAAATAATTAGTCGAAAAATCTCTTTATTTTTAGTTTTTTTTTTCTTGGCCAAAAAGAATGTGGCAGACTACATTTATTTGTAGTAGTTTAAGTGAAATAATAGTAGTTTAGAGATGAAGGTTCCTTACATAAATTCACATGAGACTAAGGTAACATAAGATTACGTAGACAGGAAGGTAACTGATGGCAATACAGGCAATATTTTGGAGTTTTATGTATGACTGTACCTTGAAATGACTGTGAATGATGATGTAACGTTTGTCATAATGGGGTGATATCTGTGTTAATTAGCGTAAAAAGTTATGTTTCTGCGACTTTACAGGGTATTGGTAACCGGTGTAAAAACATTTTAATGGCAGTCTAGTAAAGAAGAAACAGCCCCCCAAGTCTCGCATTTAGGACACTAGGAACTGTCGACACTGTCAATGGTAATATAATAGATAATAGCGATTGTAACGGTTTCTGCTAATGGTAATAACTATCAGTGACAATAGATGCAAGAATTACTATCCTGCATTATTATTTATTCTATCTATATTTTTATTTACTATGTCAATCTGTCAAAATAAATTAGATTTTAGACAACTGACTAGATAACTTATTGACTCAGGCGTTACTTTGCGTAAATCCATTGTAAATAGAAGACAAAATTAAATATTTAGTGTATATCCGCTGTGATCCGAAATCCAAATTAAGACAAGTAAAGGAAAAATTAACTAAGATTTATTAACTAAGATTAATCAACTAAGATTAATTAAGATTAACGTTACCTATCACAATTCGGAAATTCTTAACTCTACACGTGTTTCGCCTAACCACAAGGCATCGTCAGGAGATGCTGACTCTTCGAACGACAAGTCGAGTCACTCGACTGGTCGTTCGTAAAATAATCAACTGTACCGTTCTAAAAAGTACGTTAAACGCGACATCTACATTCTAAATCACGTGTAAAAAAGGCCTATTCGTCGTTTGGTAGGTTTGTCCCCTCGTAGCAATGTGTAGGATAGACTGCCGTCGATTACTCAAAGGGGCCGCAGAACTAGTGCCGAATCTATTACAGCAACGTGACTCGATTATACGCGACAAGCTTCAGATGCATTTATGTTACCTTTTGTTTGCTTTTGTAAACTCAACTTGTGTCCTTTGTGTGAAAATAGTCTGTGGCAATAATAATGAAGATAGTCGTATAGCGTTCTTTTTTCAGTTCAAATTCATGTCCAGAAATTGCAGTTCAAATTCAAATACCTTTTATTTCTTCTATCATTTTCAAGCCTTTGAATTACAAACACAAACATAAATAAAGAAAAATATTAAATAGATGACTGAAACTTAAATACTCGTATCGAAACACTCATAAGAAGCGTTAATAACTGTTCTAGCAGTGACACTGAACTTGTTTTACAGGAACCTGAAAACCTGACTGAAATGTGCGAAAAATAATTATGTTCGAAAATGTTCACTTTAGCACACCTGCGCTGGGTCAGTAAATCAGTACATGTACATACATCAGCTCAGTACGTACCGAGTGACTAAATAAAAAAAGTAAAAACGCTTAAATCAGAGCAGATAAATCTGGTTATATTGCTGCCCCCCAAGTCTGATAATTAAGACACTAGCAACTTTCGCCACTACTAATAATAAGAGTCACTGTAAGTGGCAATAGTAGTTAATAATATTTAAATACTTATTCTGTCCGTTTGTCAGTCAAAATAAATTTAATAATTAAGTTATTAGCTATTATTTTTGGCATTGGCGGCAGTTGTCATCAACGCCTTAAATACCAGAGTTGTACTGTGCAGCTTATTTGAGTGTACCTCTCAAGTACAGCTTAAACACTGGTACCGTATAATCTCACATAAATTTATTCCGTTTAAATGGTTTAATAGTCCATGGCGTGCATTTTATATGCGCTTAAATTAAACCGACATGACTTACATCGCGACATAGTGAGCGAGCCTAACCCATTAAACGGCTGTTAAACGAATTAATGCCATTAATGGAAACAAAGTCACGTAACGGTTTCCGTTTCGTAAAGTCAAATCTACGGGGTTGCCTTACCATAGGGGGTTAGTTGGTTATTATGCGGCAATAGAAATGTCGGTGCGGGATCGGCGGCGGCCGCGAAGGGACGCGCATTCATGGCATTTCATCGTACGGCAGTCGCCCGACAGCCGCCGCGCGGAGTGTGCGCGTGCCGCTCCCTCCCGCACGCGCATTGTTCGCCGCGCGCTCGCCTCGCGCGCCCGCCGCGCTCAGACATGACCGCGCGCCGCGTCACTAACAAACCCTCGTTCACCGACACCTCGCGCGAGTGACCAAAATGACATGGACACAGTGGCAAAAATGATAATCAACGCGATATTCTTTTGTTTAGTGATGGGCGCGGCGCTCACGGAAGCGCCCGCCGATGCAGATGCATGTTTCCCCGTGCCCGGCGACAGCGGCTCGGTGGAGTGCAACGTGCGGGCGCTGTCGTCGGACAGGGACGTCGGTTCGATGCACTCGGAGGGCGCTCGGCGGCTCGCGATCCGCTGCGGGCCGCAGCTCGTCGAGAGCACGCTGCGAGACCACCACTTCGGCAAGATGCAGGGCCTCGCCGACATCTCCGTCACCGACTGCAAGCTGCTGCGCCTGCCCGGGAACGTGTTCGAGGGCCTCCGCGGCCTCAAGTCGCTTACCATCCGCTCCATGAACGCAGATTGGGGACACAACAGAGAGCTGGAACTCTCGCTCGGGGCTTTCAACGGCCTGCGAGAACTCCACACGTTAGATTTGGCGTACAACAACATCAGGAAGATACCTTCGGACCTCTTCTGCGCTCTTGAAAACATAATATCACTTAATATAACTAGAAACAAAATAAAGTTCGTGGATGAGCTCGGTTTCGGTCACAAATGCGGATCCACGCTGCAGACGATAGATCTCAGCTACAATGACATAATGTCGCTGCCGGCTGACTCCGAGATATTGCATCTACGTCGGCTGACACAGCTGTTTCTCCAAAACAATAAAATCAGCGAGCTGCCGGCGGAAGTGTTCAGCGACCTGCTTTCTTTGAAGTTGGTGAACCTTTCCGATAACGGCATAAATTATTTACCGGAGGAATTATTTCATAATACCAGAGAAATTCGAGAAATTTATATGCAAAATAATGAGCTGGAAAGTTTGCCCAAGAGAATATTCAATCGGCTGGAACAACTGCTCGTTTTAGATCTTTCGGCGAATAAATTGAGGAGCGACCACATAGAAGATGAAACGTTCAACGGACTAATAAGATTAATCGTGCTCGACCTGTCGCATAATTCGGTCGCACGCATCGCACGGAATATGTTCAAGGACTTATTCTTCCTGCAAATCCTGAACCTGAATAACAATACCATCGGATTCATAGAGGATAATGCATTCTCGCCCTTGTTCAATCTGCACACGCTCAACCTGGGCCAGAACAAGCTGCATGCCATCGAGGATCACGTATTCAACGGTTTGTTTATATTGAATAAGCTGAACTTGAACAATAACGTTTTATCTTACGTGAGTGATAACGCTTTCAAAAACTGCTCCGACCTCAAGGAGTTAGACTTAAGCTCTAATAAATTAACCAAAGTTCCGGAGGCGATATTGCAATTACCGTTCTTGAAATCGTTAGACATGGGAGAAAACTTGCTTACGGAAATAACGAACACTTCGTTTCAGAATCTCTCACAGTTGACCGGGTTACGTTTAATCGACAATCATATTGGAAACCTTACCGCGGGCATGTTTTGGGGCTTGCCGAGCCTGCAAGTGCTCAATTTGGCAAAAAATAAAATACAGTCGATCGAAACCGAAACCTTTCAAAGAAACACGCAATTGGAGGCCGTCCGTTTGGACGGAAACTTCATTTCTGATATCAATGGGGTGTTTGTCGCTTTGACGAAATTGTTATGGTTAAATCTTTCGGAAAATCATTTGGTGTGGTTCGATTTCGCTTTCATTCCCGGAAGTTTGAAATGGTTGGATATCCATGCCAACTTTATAGAAATACTCGGCAACTACTATAAAATTCAAAACGAGCTCCACGTGAAGACGTTAGACGCGAGTCATAACCGTTTAGTGACGCTGTCTCCGATGTCCATTCCTAACAGCGTCGAGCTTCTGTTTATAAATAATAACTTTATTACTACCATCGAAACAGACACATTCCTCGAGAAGAGCAACCTTACCCGCGTCGATATGTATGCCAATGAGATCGAAAGCTTAGACATAAATAGTTTGCGTGTTTCGAGAGTTCCCGACTCCCGAGCTCTGCCAGAGTTTTACATTAGCGGCAATCCCTTCCGTTGCGATTGCACAATGAAATGGCTTTTGTTAATTAACTCCCTACCTTCGAGGCAGTACCCGCGCGTAATGGATTTAGAAAACGTTATATGTAAAGAATCGTACGTACGCGGATCAAAGTACCTCTCGGTTATCTCTCTGCATATAAAAGACTTTTTGTGTAAATACGAAACTTATTGCCCGGAAGATTGTAACTGTTGCGATTTCAATAACTGTAACTGCAAAACATTCTGCCCCAAAAACTGTTCGTGTTATCACGACTCTTCCAAAAGTACCAGCGTTATCGATTGTTCTGTGAAACAATTAAATTTAGTACCTCAAAGCTTTCCTATAGACGCGACTCATATTTATTTAGATGGAAATGTTTATAGCGAGTTGAACGAGACTGTTTTCGATTCGATGCGTAGAGCGGTAGTTATTTACATGAACGCGAGCAATGTCATAAATATCAACAATAATACTTTCAGCCGCCTCAGTGAGCTCAGAATATTACATCTAGATAACAACAAACTAAAACAATTACGGGGACTCGAGTTCTCCAAGCTGAGCAACTTGAAGGAATTGTATCTTCAAAGTAATTTAATTGAGTATATTTCAAATGAAACTTTTTCTCTTCTGGGAGCCTTAGAAGTTCTACGGTTGGACGGAAACAGACTCGTGAATTACGGCCTGTGGCACTTGGACAATAATAAAAAGTTGCAAACGTTGTTTGTAGGCAGCAACAACTGGTCTTGCGACTGTAAATATCTGCAAGGTTTCCTTACTTACGTATCGCAAAACGTCGAGAAGGTTATCGACGTCCATAACTTGTGGTGTTTGAACGAGAACATGAACCCGGCGAAGAAGCCATTGAATTTAAATGTGACAGTTTGTAGCGAAATAACCGACACGTCCGTGATAAGCGCGCTCTTCGTCTCCCACAATCTGCCGTTACTGGCCTCGGCGCTCACCGGGTTCATGCTTATTTTATTAATATTAGCTTTAGTATTCACATTTAGATACGCTTGTAGGATGTGGTTGTATTCGAATTGCGGAATTAAACTCACCCCCTTAGCGAGCGCTTTCAAGGATTCCGATAAGCTTTACGACGCTTATGTATGTTATAGTCCTAAGGACGAGGAATTCGTGATAGAGTCGTTAGCGCGCGAGCTGGAGACCGGGTACCCGTCGTACCACCTGTGCCTGCATTACCGCGACGTGCCGCAGTTTGAGGCCACGTACGCGCAGTTCCCGGACCTCGTGGTGGAGGCGACCGACGCCTCGCGCCGCATCATAGTCGTCCTCACCAAGAACTTCATCGCCACCGAGTGGTCGCAGGCCGAGTTCCGGAGCGCGCTGCAGCGGGCGCTCAGAAAGAATCCAAATAAATTAATAATAGTAGCCGCGGGGCACATCCCGCGAGACCCGGACTTGAAGTCGTATTTCAAAACGGGTTTGGAGATCACGTGGAAAGAGAAACGTTTCTGGGAGAGGTTACGCTACGCGATGCCGTCGTCGAAGCGGCACGGGCACAAGCTGAAGCGCCTCAACTACGGGCGGAGTTCTAACACGTACACTATGGACGCGTCGGTGCTTAACAGCACGTGCCAGACGCTGTGCGGCAAGTCGGCGCACTCGGCCGAGCGCTCGCCCTGCGACCGGCCGCTCTCCGAGCACATCTACTCCACCATCGAGTCGGACTACTCCTCCAACGACTTCCAGGGCCGCCACCCGCCGCACTCCGTCGTGTTCCAGCACACTGTCCAGACGTACCTGGTCTGACCGCCAGCGCCCGCTAACGATCTCTCCCTAACGATGTGTAAGCTTTAGACTTAGCCTTAGGCGACCGCTAAACTCGTTGTGTTACGGACGACACTCGTCAAACGTTGTAAATACTTTACTATAGATATTTCAATGTAACTTTTGTACAATAATGATACCAAATTTTCGCATTTGAAAATGTTCGCTTCTTCATAGTATTTATTACTTTTATAAAAAAGTGTTTTAAGTATTACTTGGAAAGACTGTAAATTATTGTGTAGATGTATTCGAATTGGCTGATGTTTGTATAGGAATGTAATTAAAGAAGTTTACAAATGATCCAGATTTATGATTTCTCCATTAACTGACTGCAGGAAATATGAAATAAATTAATTGGAAAGTCTTTAAAATTCGAAAAATATTGAAAATTTTACTAAAAATCTTGAAAAATTTGACTATAGTTACGTACAATATCAACCTTTTTTACTTGCAACTTTTGTTAAGATCTAACACAGGTGTCAAGACTCTAAAGGTACATAACTTAATTAAACAAAATGAAATTGTCAAACGCTTGAAGGGCACCGTCGTTAGAGATATGTGATATTCTATTAGCGCTTCAGTTTTTACGACTCGAGGTGGAGCCGCGGCATCTGGCCCACGTAAACAGAATAAAAATGAATGAAAACAGCAGACACGTCAGACACTCGGCTCTCTACAGGGGGTATGTAATAAGCTCCGCTCCTCCACTTCCCTGCACTCGCTTTGAAATGCTCATTTCCATTAAGAGTTTTTTTTTCAATTTTCCGTGTAGGCACGAGCGGACTGATGTGCAAATAGAAATGTTATTGATCGACGCCAAACAAGTAAACGGGTGGAGTTGAATATAAAACTTTTGTGATTGAACAGCAGCGTTATTCAGTTGTTTACTCCGGGGATTTGCTAGCAGAAGCTTGACCTGGAAGTACACTTCGGAGTATGATTCCTGTTTTATTTTTACTCATTACAGCTAGGCATTTGGTCTGCCAGAGCCGTACCCATACGAATCAGCGATACTTGACCTAAGGTGGAGCATGTTTTGTCTGGAATAACTAGCTCTCAAGCCGGAACAAACGGTTAGGTGCTAGGCGACATATTTTCATCTTGAGGTTGAGCACGAAAAATACTCTATCGCGACGCTATAGTTTTCTCACGATGTTTTCTTTTATCAAAAGCTTGAGCTCATAATAATATGCGAGGATCGAACCTACGACTTTTGGGATGTAAGACGGCCTCACGTCTGACTCAGCTATCATCGCTTCGGAATTATTTTATTATTATTCTTTTACTATATATTCAGGTAAGTAGGTAAGTATATGAATTTTTAAGGGTTGTTACTGATAGTCAATACCTATCTCTGTAATAGCATAGCTTAATAAAACTGGCCAAGTGCGAGTCAGGCTCGCGCAATAAGGGTTGTATGGGAATGCGCGAGCCTGACTTGAGCCCCTCATAAATGTTTATTTTATTATTAAAGTTAATACATAATTCAATATTCTGGGAATGTATTGAGGGTCAACCAAATGCTATTAACTAAACGTTATTAAGATCGATTAAAAAAAGTGCTTAAAAATTACAATTTTTGTATGGGAGCCCAAAAAATTGCTTAAAAATTACGTTTGTTGTATGGGAGCCCCCTCAAATATTTATTTTATGTAAATTTTATAATTTAATTTGATAAGTAATGTACATTTAAAGATTCTGTGAACATTTTAAGTATCTACCAGCTACGTGTTTTCGTTATTGATGTATAGCATAAAAACACGAAAAAACACGTTTATTGTAATAGGGAGACCCTTAACTTTTTTATATTTTTTATTTTAAGTGTTTGTTGTTATATCGGCACGGGCAATACATAACTTGTGGAAAGTTCCAGCTTTCTAGCTATCACGGTTTCTTAGATACAGCCTGGTGACAGACAGACAGCGGTGGCTTAGTAATTGAGTCCCGTTTTTACCGTTTAGGTACGGAACCCTAAAAACAGCATATTCCCGGGTACAAAGTGATTTAGCTGGCGTCGTATGAAACACGCGCAGAATGGTAGCTATTACGACACAGAGTAATGGTACCAGGCTGTTACTCCACTAGTCTACATTTGCAATTTGCATAGAAATTGTTACTAGGCTTGACATATTCGTATCACCTACGATACCTTTTCTAGAGCGTACTCTGCGAACAATACACGTTTAGTTAGTTAGATTGAAAACTCTTTATTGGAAGCAAACATGAACAAGTATGAAATAAGAAGAAATGGCGGCGGTATTATCACAAAAGGGCGAAATCTTGATTTTTACACTTTATTCGCTTTAAATCGTAAATGGTACAAATATTTATTTATTTATTTATTTATCATAATTAGCACCGCATACACGAATTACACTTATGATATGTATAAAATAAAAATACAAAACAATCAAGTAAAAAATTAGGAAAAATCACAATTTTACATTATCAGTCACACAAAATTATCATAGAGTTATGAAAAAATTGCTTAAAGGCTGTCTAAAGAACTACTCTAAGAATAATTTTACTTATTTTAGTACCAATAAAAAAAAATATCAATAAAAAAAAATCCCATACAAAACAAGTTTTTTTTTTTTTTTTGCGATTTTTTTTAAATAATGGCACGGAACCTCTAATTCGCGTGCTCAACTCGCACTTGACCAATTATTTCATAATAGTTTCTCTTTCGGGTGTTTGAAAAATATTAATTTATTTGTGAAATATAAATAGAAAATGTTGCCAATGATCTAGTTACTTGTTGTAGCTATAAAATAGCTAGAATAATGTTATCTAACCTTGACACACTGACTAGATATTTCCACTGAGCGTCTGCTAAGGAGACGACCGATAGCAAAGTATTATGAAAATGGAAATTTCAGGAAAAAGTACTGCTCAAGGTTGAAGTAGAGAAATGACAGTATATTTTTACGAGCTTCCCTTACATAGATAAATCCATGTCACCCTTGAAAAATATGGCATAAATAAGTCTTCGTGATTTGTGAGGTTACCTACTTAGCGGTTTGTGGTTAGTAAAAGTACCAAGGTACTTAGATTAATTGAAACTATATCTATAGCTATCTAAGCAGTTATTTTACCCACCCGGCTTTGAGACGGCAAATCGTAGACTCATTCATTGATATACTCATAGAAATGGATAAACTGCGTCTTTGTATACTTACTATCCAAATATGGCCACAATTTTAGGCAATATTTTCTCAGGGTCGGCGCTAGAATCGGGGCCGCATGAATTTGGAGAAACTAATACAACAGGGGTGTCGGAAATGGTTGTTTATAACATATTTATAACATTTTATTTGCAGGAGCCACGCCTAAATAAATTAAATAATTTTTCTAAGTTGCATTGAAATAGTGAGAAAAGAAACGTTTTTAGCAGAAAATACGTAGAATGAAACGTGTTTGCTGTCATTTTCATCGTTTGACAGTTTGCTTGCAAACCAGAAACGAAACGCTAAAAGTAAATTTCGGTAAATTTCTATGGTAAATTTAAACTATTTTGACAGTTTACATCTGTAACAAATAGATGAAACAAAACGTTTTCACAACATTTTGAGCGGTAAAATTTAAATTAAAACAAAAAGTTTTAACACCATTTTGAGCGGTAAAATTTAAATTAAAGCAAAAAGTTTTGACACCATTTTGAGCGGTAAAATTTAAGCGTCATTCCGTTAATTTCGAGTGTATGCGAATGTTTTCCTTTTTTGTCTTTTCAATTTGTTATTTAATTCACTAGCTAAGGCAGATTTCAAGCTCAAAAAAACACTGTCGGTTAGGTTAGGTTTGAACTGCGACCCACTGCACGAGCCGAGCGAGCGAAGCGAGCGTGCCGCGGCAGCGGCCGGCGAGTGCCATAACCGAAATGCTGTTATTTTAGACTTAGGTTTAGTAAGGCAGATTTCAAGCTCAAATAACACTGTCGGTTAGGTTAGGTTTGAACTGTGAACCACTGCCAGAACCGAAATGCTGTCATTCAACAAAAATAACCACGAAGACTAAGGCAGGAGCGAAGCTCCTGCCTTAGTCTTCGTGGTTATTTTTGGGACCGAAGGCTAGGGCAGGAGCTTCGGTTTTATCTTCGGTCGGGTTACAGAGGCACTTTGGTCGAAAGATACCTACATATTTCCCTTCTTGAGTTACCTATTAAAAAACTTAGTACTTAACCTCAAATTTTTTAAACATTAATAACTCAAAAACTACTTGTCTCCTGCAGATGGGGTTTGTAGTGGAGGGGTTCCCAACCTCCCCTCTACCCTTTTCCCCCCTCCTCTCCCCCCCTTCCTTGCGGCCCCGATTCTAAATAATAACCTTTTCTCAAATTTCAAATTGATAAAACTTTTGTTTTCTGACACCTAGGAACAAACTGATTTCACGTTTTTAATAGTATGTAGGGTTTTAAAATGTTGTGCATTCAATCAAAGGAGTGGAGTATCTAGTATGGTATAGCTTCGTAACCTCAAGGTAAGAAATTATTACACACATTTCAGTTACGTACCCGCCTATTCAATTTCTACAATGGAACACTAAGATAAGAATATCTAATATTCTTCAGACAGTTGTTTTGTATAGATAGAGAAGATTAAGGAGTAAGGAAAATAACAGTACAACTACTAACTTCTTCAGTTACAAACCCTTGTACCTATCTTTAAGAATAATTAATTTCTCATAAATGCTGAGTCTTTACTTGGGGACATCCAAATTTACTTGTGATTACAAGATTGATAGTGATACCAAGTGGGATATACTCGTACTCTCTATAGACGTCTATATGTGTTTATTTAATATGAGCCTCGAATTTTATATTGTCATCCAATTTCCAAATTTTTCTAATTCTAAAGCTATGTATTCAATTGTGCCAGTCAGCGGGTTAAGTATCTTATTTAATTATTTAATACTCTGAACAAATACTGGTAGTGGCTAACTAAGTGAAAGATTTCTTGAAGATATGTTTGAATTATGGCAATCACTGTTGTCTTTTTGAACTAATTGTTAACCATAACTCCATCATATTTTTAAGTCCCTATCTTTAATTGTGTTAGCCACAGTGTTTCTACAGTATCTTAAATAAGGTACTTGTTTGCCCAATGGACTTATGTGGTAACTTATGTAGGGTCAGAATATATTGAATCTCAGTCAGTTTAGTTTGTCGTTTTTTTTTATATGTATGTACATGTAATTGTACAACCTTTATTATAATGTTGTAATGTAACATTGACTTGCAATTGTTCCGAACTTGGTCGTGGCCTTAATATGGTGTTAAATCATTGGACACAATAATGTTTTGGACACTGATTACAAGCCATTTGCTATGAAGGTAGTGGCAGTAATATAGTGTGAAGCGATTTTAGCATACTTTAATCATAAACTAGAGAAGATTATCAATTCGTTGAAAACTTTGTTGCTTAATTTATGTTTAGCATATTAAGCATAAGCAGCCCACTATACGTTCCCACTGCTGGGACTCGGTGCCTTTTCTCTCCTCGTGAGAGAAGGACCCGAGTATTGAACTAAAAATATACAAATGAACACACTACAGAAATGTCATCAAAATCAAAAACAACCGAGAGATATGTTAATGCCCCACTTTTTACTTGATGTAAGTTGTCGTAGGTTTACCAATTACAATGCAAATGAAACAATTTAGTAACTTACGAATATATTCAATTCTAACTATTAGATTAAAATATAATATCCCTTATTTTGTGTCGGGAAGTAAAATATATTAATGTATATTTATTATTCAAGAAATAATATTATCTACACTCACTTTAAAAGTAACGAATTAAATTAACTTAACTTAAAAACTATAAACAAATTTAATACAAATAAAATTGTTTAAAAAAAACAAACAACCGACTTCAAAACCATAACTAAAAAGAGAAAAATAATTTTATGCCTACATCAAATCAAGAATATAATGTAAGTATAATCGAAGAGTTTCTTTCATGTATAATAAACTATTTTAAATTTTTATTAACCTATATATTCGGTTCACAAATGGCTGAGAAATCGGTGAACATACATAAAAAAAATATCCGAATATATAGCCTCCTCCTTTGTTGAAGTCGGTTAAAAAGTTATCTAATAAAACATTTCAGTTCAAATTAATTTTTGTTCTGAATAATGCTGTTTTAGATTTAGAGGAGCGTATTCGTGATATTTTATTAAACGGAACGCCTACGATACAGGACGTTAGGGCGAGTAAGTGGCTATTTATTTTTAAGTACACATCCGCTTCTTTATTTATTGGTAGAAATACGCTTTAGGCAGTTTAGCAACCTTAAGTGGTATGCCCTTAAATCACAGAACATAAATTAGTAAAGTATTCCTTACTGGTTCCATAACTTACTTAATTCTGTGACTCGTGTTTATTCTAACACATTTTTTTTTGTCTCAGATTTTGTAGTCTGCTTTGAAGTTAAATTAAGACTAGCTAAGCTAACTGACCGAGCTTTGTTGTCAAGAGTTTCAATCTGCCCGAAGGCCTCTGACTTATCGACTGTTTGTACTAAGACTAATAGTCGGGACCAATTTGACGTGTCAACCGGCCCATGGTAGCACCCAGATGAAAATGCCACTTATTAAAAGACAGTCTTGTGCATGGCCACCCATCCAGAGACTGGTCGCATCGACCGTTGCTTAAACTCGACGATCGCGTCAGATCACCTTAGTTAGCCGAGCAACACGCGCTAAATTGAAGTTTACCTACTACAACTACTACAGGGCTTATGAATTAAATACTAGACGCACAAATCTGTCTACTCTAAAAAAATATCGTTTACTTATTTAGTGTAAATAAAAACACACACACACACAATAACCTTACAAAGGTAAGGTGCCAAAAATGCTGGCGGCATTACCTCGCTGGATCGCCAAACTTATACGTTGGCCGTGGTCTAGTGTAATGTTATTTTTTTTTCCAAGAGTAAAGGTATATTAATTTTACCTGTATTTAATATTATGACATATTTTCATCCCACATAAACATGACAAAGTATCTCGTTGATACACTGGCTTAATTAACATTGAACAAGCCTTCTGGTAAACCTTGTTCTAAATACAGACCACAACAAAAGGCGGACTATTCACGGTACGCTGCCCGTCCATTATACTACATTTACAATAAATACTTTTTTTATTTACATGTTATTGAATTAAACACCGGATGCCGGCCGCTTCCCCGAATTACACCGACATTTCTGGGAAACTGCGAGTCATTCTGGCAACATAGTAAAGCTGAGTATTCATATTGATAGTATAAGAAACAATAAAAGGCCTAGTGCGTGTTGCGCTCGTGGTGAAGAGTTCCGTACCACTATCTATATAAAAATGTCATCAAAAATCATGCTTATTGTATGGCAGCCTCCTTAACTAAAATATTGATATTAATGTAATTTTTGTATTATACACAGTTTTCATTTTATTAATTTTCGTTACAGAGATCAAGACAAAAGTTTCAAATAAAACTCAATATTTTTGCATGAGAGCCTTACGTAGAGAGAGAGTAAATATCTAATTTATTATATTTTTGTATTTGTAGTTATAGCGCCAATAGAAATCATCATCATCTGTGAATCTCCAGTTGTAACGGTTCTTGAGATACAGCCTGGTCACAGACAGACAGACAGACAGACGACTGACAGTGAAGTCTCAGTAACGGGATTCCATTGATACCCTTGGGGTACGGAACTCTAAAAATCGCATACATCTTATGACTTCTAAAATTCACGAGAGACAAAACTTTGTTTAAATATCACTGGTTTCAATTTGGGAGTAAATATTAGGTAACAACTTAACGAAATTGGTTGTTCTAGTTCTCTGGAATAAGTTACTAACATTATTTATGTTTGTCTTATTTGTGTTACCTTGCAGTCCCAGCGGAAGGTAAGCTTAATCATTTCTGTGAAACTGTTGATTTAATCTGTGATCTTAATGTATGAGGGACGGACACAAATTTTGACGGCAGTCGTTAAACCAAAATGGGTGCCTGCTTCTGGTTTAACCTAACGGTGAACTTTTATGCACCAATGATCATCAAAGATTTCGATAAAGATACAAGTTTTATGTTACATTTACTTTCTAAATGTTTGTATCGAATTAAAGGGTTAGATATACGTTTATAAGCAAACGGCCTGGAGGTCATATCCATTCACCAATAACCTTTAGATCCGGGATTCAGAAGTAGACTTAGATTGGCACAATTTCTGTTTCTGTACCTACATAGAAACGTTATACCTATACCTACCGGCATACCTATTTTATATAATAGTAAACAAGGATTATGTTTTTGTCCTGTCCTTTCCTTGCGCCCCGCGCTGCTACCCGCTTTAATCCAGGACAAAAAGAAGTTAATGCGGGATTAAAAGAAGCCTATTTGTTAATCCAAGGTCTATCTTTACACCAAATTTCATCGAAATCATTTCAGCCGTTTCAGCGTGAAGAAGTAACAAACCTACACAAACTTTCGCATTTATTATATTAGTAGGATAGTTTGTACCTACTAGGATTTCCACGATTAGGTGGAAATCCTAGTAGGATGGATGGATGGATGGTGGATTTCCTACTACATTTTTTCACAAGAAAATCTAAAAAGTGTTTTCTTTAAAACTAGGTAAGTAAAAAAATCTTAAATATAAACTAACCGGACTAAAACTTCAAAAACTATAACGTCTAACCGAAAACATGTACTAGGAATGTTGAAATCGATTTATCCATGTGACAAATTGGCCCCCTGTGTTTACCGAGGGGTGCTTCAGTCAATAACTCTACGAAAGTTTATTACTTACTTGATTTCTGACTTATTCATTTACTCCCCTTCGGTTGGAACGAATTACAATATCGTCGCCACTGGATTAGCACGTAGGTACGTACGTACAAATCTAAAATTTTACGTTTATTTTTTTCTTATAGTACGTGCGTGGAGAATGAAGAGTCGAGATTTGTTCATCTTAGTTCCTACTTACATATATATAATAAAATTGTTTTAAAAAACAAACAACCGACTTCAAAAACACAACTAAAAAGGGAAAAATAATTTTAAGCCTAAATCAAATCAAGAATATATAAATAGAATAGGAGAGTTTATTTCATGTACTTATAAAAAACTATTTGCAATTTTTACTAATCCTGTATTCTTGGAGTCGGTGCCAGCAAAGAAAGACAATTGAAAATAGTTTTAATTTGTTCTTATTAGATGGCACCGACTTCAAGAATACAGGATTACTAAAAATTGCAAATAGTTTTTTATAAGTACATGAAATAAACTCTCCTATTCTATTTATATATTCTTGATTTGATTTAGGCTTAAAATTATTTTTCCCTTTTTAGTTGTGTTTTTGAAGTCGGTTGTTTGTTTTTTAAAACAATTTTATTTTTACATTTTTAGTGGTTGGTAATGATATTTTGTTTAAGTTTTAGCTATGGAGAGCCAAATAAACTTCACGATGAAAAAATTTGGCGTGTGCCAGGCAGGCAACCAATTGGGAGCAAATCGAGCTGGATGCGAGCGAAGCGAGCGCGAAAATTTTCACCGCATTTGTTCCAACCGTTTGAGCATAAAGAAGTCCAAAGCAGCACCAATTACATAATGTTTGTTGTGTCAAAGCTTACTAGAACCAAGTGCGAGCGAAAAGAGGTGGATGCGAGCGAAGCGAGCTGTGCGCGAGCGAAGCGAGCGCAAAAATTTTCACCGTATTTGTTCGAACCGTTTGAACATAAAGAAGTCCAAAGCAGCACAAATTACATAATGTTTCTTGTGTTAAAACTTACAAGAACCAATTGCGAGCGAAGCGAGCTGGATGCGAGCGAAGCGAGCTATGCGCGAGCGAAGCGAGCGCGAAAATTTTCACCGTATTTGTTCCAACCGTTTGAGCATAAAGAAGTCCAAAGCAGCACAAATTACATAATGTTTGTTGTGTCAAAACGTACAAGAACCAATTGCGAGCGAAGCGAGCTGGATGCGAGCGAAGCGAACTATGCGCGAGCGAAGCGAGCGCGAAAATTTTCACCGTATTTGTTCCAACCGTTTGAGCATAAAGAAGTCCAAAGCAGCACAAATTACATAATGTTTGTTGTGTCAAAACGTACAAGAACCAATTGCGAGCGAAGCGAGCGCGAAAATTTTCACCGTATTTGTTCGAACCGTTTGAGCATAAAGAAGTCCAAAGCAGCACAAATTACATAATGTTTGTTGTGTCAAAACGTACAAGAACCAATTGCGAGCGAAGCGAGCGCGAAAATTTTCACCGTATTTGTTCGAACCGTTTGAGCATAAAGAAGTCCAAAGCAGCACAAATTATATAATGTTTGTTGTGTCAAAACGTACAAGAACCAATTGCGAGCGAAGCGAGCGCGAAAATTTTCACCGTATTTGTTCGAACCGTTTGAGCATAAAGAAGTCCAAAGCAGCACAAATTATATAATATTTGGAGTGTCATAAGCCCAGAACATCCTGGGGGAAATTCGAACGAAGCGGGATAACTCCTAGCGAAGCGAGCGCGTAAATATTTTCCTTATCCGTTCGAGGGTCTTGTCTATTAATATATCAAATTTTACAGTTCCTTCTTCCACTAAGTATGACCCAAGTGGCCAAGCTCTGGCGTCGAGAGTTTTTCAAGCCCCTGATTTAGTTTGACCCCTGCTTGTACTAAGAGTAGTGGTCCAGGCCCAACAAATTAACGTGTTATCCGAAGCACAGTAACGCCCAGATGAAAATATCACATTTTTTTATGGAAGTCTTGTGCATGGTTACCCATCCAAAGACTGGCCGCATGGGCCGTTGCTTAGCCTCGATGTTCGCGTCAGATTACTTTTGTTAGCCAGGCTGCTAATTTTATGAGCGAAATCTGTATTGCCGTATGAGCGCGAAGAAGTAAAATAGATTATCCAGTTATTTGGGCTTCCCACGGGAATAGCAATGACTTTTAAGATAAAAAGTAACCTTCGTGTTATACAAGGTCTAGTCTACACCCTATATCAAATTTTAGCGAAATCAGTGTGTCATGTGTTATTTGGTGCATCCCACGGGAACAATAATTATTTTCGGGATAAAAAGTAGCCTATGTGTAAACACATAGTCTTACCTATTTTCTTCTCAAATTTCATGAATATCAGTACAGCCAAACGAGCTAGAATCTCACTTCATGCGTAAAAATAACCTAACTTTTTAGGTTTTTCTTCGATTTCCCTAGGAGTCCATCATCAGAACCAGTTTTGGTGACAATGGGACCAATTCAGAACCATACTCTTTCAATTAAAAAAATAATTTTGAGAATCGATCCACAAATGGCTGAGAAATCGGTGAACATACATAAAAAAAAAAAAAATACATACACGTCGAATATATAACCTCCTCCTTTTTGAAGTCGGTTAAAAATGAGAAATTTGGTGTGTGTGTTTGTTACTTCTTCACGCTCAAACGGCGCAACCGATTTTGGTGAAATTTGGTGTCAAGATAGGATTATACCTTGGATTAACACAAAAGCTACTTTTCACCCCGAAAACAATTGTGGTTTCCATGGGATAGGTACGCATATATCTTCAAAATCTTTGTTATTTCTTGACGCTCCAACAGCGGTACCGATATTATTGAGATTTACTATGAAGATAGGTTATAATTAGGATTAACACATAAGCTACTTTTTATCCCGGATTAAGATATTTTTTGTCCCAGATTAACGCGGGTTCTTAATTCTTATTCAGTATTTTATGTTATTTCCTGAGCCTTTCTTTCTATTCGTAAAATGATTCTTGTAAGTTCTAAAAATAATATTCTCATTTGAATGCTTCGTAGGGGAGTTGCTTGGTTTAGTCTAGTACATCTCTTAGTTTGCCAAGTCGTGATCGATCTAACTTTAATCTCTCGTCAACTTGTAATCCCATAAACGAATTGTCGCCAAGTTTAAATTTTAAGTGACTCGCCCAGCAGGGGTCCATTAAATTTATTGCTTGTAAAGCGAGGAGCTAATTTGGAGTAACATTTTATTGTGTTAGCTTAACTATTTTGGAGAAGAAGGTCCCGCGGCGTCAGGGTGTTAACGCAACTATTGTAGACAGCTCTAAAACAACACTTATTCCATTGTATTAGCGTCACAAGTTAAAACACAAAAATTTTACAATACCCGCTATATAAAGCGCTTTTATTAGCCATATGTAATGCGTAGTAAAACAGTGGGGTTGTTTGTTTTTTCAACTTTCCTGCGCCCTAATATGGGGCGGCGCGCCTTTGGATGGTATACCTACGGCTGATTTCAGGACAAAAATAAAATATAAATACCTATACTTTTTTAGTAGGTACATATAGATATTGAGGTAAAGCGTTTGTCTAAGTTTCAGTTTTATGTTGATTAGCTCGAAAGTAAAATATACTAAGTAAGTAGCAACTTTTATTATAAAAAGGTCACACCTGCGTTTTGGCCGTAAAAATAGCAAAAATGTTTTCATGAAAGCAGTATATATGCAAGTTTTATTACAGGAATCTCGTTCACGGTGAATGAACATCGAACAAAGAGCCAATATTGTTCTCTCCCATTTTTCTTGCTTAGCGCGATTTTTTGGTTTACACACGAATGCGTGCCTATACCGTAATAATATAGGCGAATATTGCGTCGCTTTATGAAGAAAATTATTCTAGAAAGAAGAGCAAAACGAGTTATTGAGTTTTATGTTGAGTAAGTCCAAATTCTTTACAAAAGTATTGTAAGGAATTGCGTAGGTGTCTTTGGAGGTGATGGCCTTTGAGCAATATGAGTGGGAAGGTTACAATTAGGTTCGAAGATTTCTCCCTGTTATCACTGAACTAATATTACAGTAATGGAACCTCACTTAATGCTTGTGATACATATTTTTATAGCATTGTCATTCGTTTTAATACACGTGTATTGGGGTCACGTATCCTTTTTTTAGAATGATTATAATGTAGGTATATGAGTAGTAGGAGTAATGTTTGTAATTATTTTTATTTTATGTTTTAGATTTATGGTCTTTAAAATATTTTGTAAAAAAAGCCTAGAAACCGTAATAGATAAAGGTTTATAAGTACACAGTAATTAAGTCATTGAATCAATTATAATATGGTAGGTGATATATATATACCTAGTACAACATTTCCTATATTTCTTCTTAATATTCAATGTGTTCGAATATCAAATTGATCATGAATAAATTATATTGTTATAATTTAGCTGACAAGCTTTGAAACAAAGCGTTCAAAGAATTAACATGTTGTAATTTGTAATGTCAAACGTGTTCACAGCACGCGCTGACAATTGCAAATTCTGCTGTATTTGTTGCATACGGAATTAGTACTTTTTCACAGAATTGTTCATTGTTCACCGTTGTAATTGAATTTATATTAAAATCAGGCACGGAGTATAAAAATGCCGTGCGTTTGAAGCCGACTGGAATGTTACATTGGAAATGCATTCTTGACACTTTGGCATAAGTGTGGACTTACCGTAGAAACAATTTGGGAGATGCCATTGGCTCCCATAGCACAGTTTTTAAAACTACTTTAGGAGCTTCTGGATTCCTATTACTACTAATAATAAAAGTAATATGTACTTTCATGTAACCTTTGCCAAATAAACGTATTTTTGATTTGATTTTGTTTCTCGTCACAACTTGGATTATTTTATAGCTCGTGCGAAGCCGGTACTGGCTGCTAGTATTATATACAGCGTCAATTTCACCGGCTTCAAGGGGGCAGTGCGGTTTGATGGTGTACTTAATATTAGGTTTATTAGCTAGATCATTACTTCTGTTGTATTAATGTTTGCACGCACCGTCTACCGCGAGCAATGCTTTCACCTTGTTTATCTATCGATCTAACGAGAGACCCCAGCCTTGCTTGGGACAACTTTCGCTAAATCACTTATGAATGGTTTCTGTTAACTAGCGCTCTAGCTTTTAAGGGCAGCTCTGTTACGTCAAGACAGACAAATAAAAATAATAGATAAATTATTCATAATTATAATTTTTCAATGATGTCTGACTTAATTTACTTTTTTTTTATTGATGAATAGGCTTACGTTTGACCGCAGCTAGCCTGATGCTAAGCTTGACTGTGGTCTAAGATGTAACGCGCTTGCCTAGAAGGAACCTATTTACTCTAGATTTGAAGACCCCCAAATTGTACTTCTCGGGAAAAAGAGACTCAGGAAGAGAGTTCCAAAGCTTCGCAGTTCTCACAATGAAGGTCGAAGCAAAACGCTTTGTGCGAATCCTCGGAACTTCGATAGTGAATCGATGAAAGGTTTACTGTGTTTAAGATTAATACTTTAGTGCTATGACTTCCAGTTTTCGGTAAGTATTATAACAGCTATTTCAGACATAATATTAATTACCAAAAAACAAACTTTTAAAGAGCAATTACATCTCAGTCGAGCAAACAGGGCCGCCTCACGCACTAAGGTCGTGGATATACGAGATCGAGCTTTCGTTAAAAGAAAATTTTCTTCTTCTTCACCTTATCCCATTTAGGTGGGGTCGGCATAGCAAATCTTCTTCTTCCACTCTCCTCTATCAGACGTCATCTCCACACTCAGTTTTTTATCTCTCATGTCTTCATTCACACAATCACACACTCCATCCATAAATCGCGAGGAAACCTTAGCATTGTGGTAGGGGCTTTCTAGTGCTCACCTGACTAGCAACCACTCTCAAGTTGAAAAATCTGTCGCCAAGCACCTGACAGTGTTCAGGCAGCTTCCTTAAGTGCCATTTATTCCAGACTATGCATGCTAATGCTACCATCAGCCCAAATGTCGCTACATCGTGTTGTTACATGCCCTGTCGGTCAAAAGTAAAAATAAACAAAATTACATTAATTTATTACAGATTGTGCTGTCTGTCTGTCTGTCTGTCACCTACCTCAGAATCTGTTTTAGCTAGGAAGCTGAAACTTTGACCGGATATGTATTTCTAGTACTACTATAACAACAAATACAAAAAAAAAAACATCTAGGGTCAAAAATCATAAGTGTTTTTTGATTTTTTGTTAGATAATGGTACGGTAAATAAATTAACAAATAAATAATAATAAATAACCCTTGATGCGCAAGTGCGACCCGCACTTGACCAATAATAATATACCGGTTAAAAATGTAACAAACGTTTCCGCAAAGAACTACGAGTAAGTAGATATTCCTTAGACCGTTTCACATTACCTATTCAAGTGCTTGAGCAAGCAAGTTAGGTAGCTATTCAGCGAGTTAGCCATCTTTTTATAAAAACTTGCCATCTCCAAGCACGTAGCCACTAATGGTGCATGTCTGAGCCTGATGACACTCTGCAAACAGATTATTATGTCTCTAGATAGATAAAGGATGTATATTTTGTATATATATAAATCTCGTGTCACAATGTTTGTCCTCAATGGACTAAACCACTTAACCGATTATAATAAAATTCGCACACCATGTGCAGTTCGATCCAACTTGAGAGATAAGATAGTTTAAATCTCAAATTATAGTCGCAATTTTAATTTATTGTTAATTATTGTCTGTTATTATTTGACAGTCACAATTATCTGTTAACTCCAAATGATTCTAACTGATGTCGATACCTTTCGACTGGGTTGAGTAAGTAATCAATAGATGGCGCTGCTATGGTAAATCTACGAACGAGTCATATAAGCTACACTATCTATTTTTCATACCCCTAAGTGAGGCAAAACAACGTTTGCCGGGTCAGCTAGTTTTGTATAAAAAAACACTAATCTCAATGCTCAAGAACACAAGACAGACAAAATGTTTGCATTTAATGTCTGTATACCCAATGGAATAAGAGATTTGTATGTACTCGTATACTGCATAATTCAAGTATCTCTGTTGAATCTGTTGACCACCAAACTTGGTATAAATATTGCTTTAATTATTTCTTAGTCGGGCAGATTTCTGATTTTAAATTCATTAGCCCAGTATAAAGTAAATCACAAAAATAATAAAAAAAAGGGTTTCGCTTCCACATAATATATATTGTGCGGACTATTAAACTGTGGAACTCTTTGCCGGAATCCCTGTTCCCTCTGAAGTATAACCTCAATGTCTTCAAGGCGAGAGTGAATTGGTTTCTTCTAGACAAGCGCGCTCCACCCTAGATCGCAACATTACTTAACATCAGGTGAGTTTCGATCAACCGCTTGCCTCCATCCATCATAAAAAAGAGATAAATTTTTGGATTTTTTCTTCACACAAAATCTTTTACGCACACACCTTTTAGCTTTAAAAGTATGTAGATAAATAGAAATGTACATATATAACCTGGGTATGTACACTTACTAACAATATATAACAAATTTTAAAGATACGAATAGTATCTAGGTCTTTTCTATATTTCCTGCAAAATGTAGATTTGAAAGAAGCGTATGATCAGTCAGTAAGTTTAAAGCTCGCTGCAGTCGGCCCACTCGGAATTAAAGCTATATTTACCTCTGAATCACGCCCCCTGAATAAGGAAATGGTAATTATCACAAGTGCTGATATCCAACGACGTTTTTAACTTTTAATTCCGACGTAATTGCACTATGCGGCGGGAAGTTGAGCTTAATTAAAAGTAAGTTATTATGTAGCGCCTGTAGCTCGGCTAGCTAAGGTGATCTGACGCGATCATCGAAGCTCGAACAGTCGATGTGAACGGTGTTTGGATGCGATGCACAAGACTGTCGTTTTATAAGTGGCATTTTCATCTGGGCACAACCGGGGGTCGGAAAACACGTCGTAGTACGTCAGTTCTGTTAGCAACCATAATACAAACTAGTAATGGGGCTAACCAGCCGCGTGTAAAATGTGTCATAATATTTATTAATTTTTATTTCGACTACATTAAATAAAAAAAAAAAAAAACCTTACAAATAGTAGATTAAATCAAGGTCAGTAACCCTAAATACTGGCGGCATAACCTCGCTGGATCGCCAAGCTTATACGTTGGCCGAGGTAAGCGCCAGCTCTTGGGTCATTTGTTCTGTCTACCAATTAATTAATTAATAAATATGTTAATACTCAATGTGCCTGTTATACAAGAGACTCATGATTTCAACATTATATTCGGAAGCTCGTCTATCATAACAATATTTATTCCGACTCTGCCCATGCAGACATCCGTCCGTATCTAATTACGTATTTATTGGTTCGCACAAAAATAATAAAGCTACTCTTTGTAACTAAAGCAATGTGTAAACATGTATCTATATAAAAGTATGTATGTTTGTATATGTAGTACTAGCTGTGCCCGCTGTGTTACCCGCGTTAGTCCGGGACATAAAGAAGTTATCCGGGATAAAAAGTAGCCTATGTAATCCAAACTCTAATCTATTTCCACACCAAATTTCATTAAAATCGGTTCAGCTGTTTGAGCGTGAAGAAGTAACAAACATACACACACACACACACACACACGAACCTTCGCATTTATTATATTAGTTTGATAGGGTATCAGTTGTGTTAGCAACCAAAATACAAACTAGATATCGTTTAACTATATAAATAATTATTATAAATAATTTAACTACAGAAATAGGGGCTAACCAGACGTGTAAAATGTCTCCTAAAAATGTAGTTCTTCAAATATGCGCTATACCTACAAACACATACATACATACATATGTATAGGCTCCTAAAGTTGCAATCAAATTTAAACCTTAAATTTAGGCAGATAAAGTCTCAAAGTTCTAGTGTTGTAACTTTACAGTGACATAAGTTTGTAGAGGTTTTTGGCACGTGCTATGCAGCGATCCATATCGAATGATTATTCGACTACAGCACATCGACAATACATTTGCTGGCGTTTTTAAATGCATCTCCAAAACGAGGCATGCATAGACTTTTTTAGTTATTATATTATATTACAAAGCCGTGTTTTGCTGTTAGAGTAACAGCAAATCAAAGCTTTGTCCTTTCTTTAAACTGTGTACCAGGAGCTTTTATTTTTACTTCATAACTTTTGTATATTTGACTTTACCTTAAAATTATTCTAAATAATAATATTATACTATTCTGAGAATACACTGAGAAGAATCTGTTATAAATTAATGTCACTTTGTTTATGTTTACTTTTGACCGGCATGTGACTTCACGATTTAGAGACAATTTGGCTTATGGTGATCATGGCTAGTCTGGAATAACTGACTATCAAGGAGGTTGCCGAAACAGACTGTTACATGCTTAGTGATAGATTTATCAATTCGATACACATAGCGCCGTCTATTCGTATTTTCTAACGACTTCAATATACTATTGTTATATAACTATCCGACTGCAGCGCGTTGCGGAATTTGACGGCAGCTAGGCTGCACGCCCGATTTGCAGCGCCATCTAGGTTTCATCGATAACACTGGTCTACAGTGGTTTTGTTGCCTTTGATATGATGATGATTTTGGGTCCGTTTATACACACAATTTGTGAAAATATCATTAATTTTGTAAGATTTGCTCGGATTTTTTTCAACAAATGACTGAAAAATTTAATTTTGACGATAAATTGTTCAAAATTCAGATTTGTAGAAATGAGCATATTTAGTACTTTTACGAATATATTCGTAATCTGGGCACTTAAAAACGTAACAATTTGCGATGATAAACAGGGCAACAAAAACAAATTGATTTTTTGTAGAGCTGTGTAATTATAGCAAACTACCGCGCCACGCTTTATTGTATGGGAACAGAAGTTCGCTGATGGGAATCAACAATCCTTTCTAGTATTCTGATCCCTGGCTGTATGTAGCCTCTACCAGGTTTTTTTTATTGCACTTATTACCGTTACGTACCTATGTTTTATTGTAAAACAAGAAATAAAAAATTAATAACCAAATGCTTAGAGGTGTATTTTAAAACTGCATGATAATCAATTAAGTAAACATTGCATTGTCTTCTTAATCTAAATCCTGATATATCACTTATATTGTTATGATAGTTCTGCCATTCTCAGTGATTCTAAGTGTACAAACCTTTTTAGTAGGCTTCTGGCGAGTCCCGAACCAAACAGCCGATATTGTATTGGTGCTAGAATGATAATCGATTCGCGCTGTGACATGAATATACACTTGTTCGACATAACAACCATATGGGAACGATAAAAATTGTACGCCGGTGACGCACAGTGCAGACATAAATAGATTCTTGTTTACATACAATGTCATAACTGTTACTTGTGATGTTTTGCTTGTCCGAACTCTGGGAATGCTTAAGCATGAATAGTTAGTTACCTTACATAATATTATTGTGTAGTTAGTAAACATACTGATAAATGATGTTAAAATCAAATCAATTCAGATATTGCTCGCAATGAGATACTTACTCATAACATAAAAAAACATAAAATAATAAAAACATCTTTATTTACCAAAAAGTTGTACATTTTTGTATATCAACACAAACTATGACTAAATAAGTACTAGGCTTAAAAGTATAAAATATGTGTTAATGTACACTTAGTTGATCCCTGAATCCCACACGAGGCAAATCCTGTGTTGTGGGATTCAGTGCCTTCCCTTAACCTCTAATAACTAACTAATTAAAGATATAGAAAACCCACGAATCAACATTTTTCGGTGCCGGCCACCTTGGTTAACACAGAGTGTATATATGTGTTCTAACAATCAAGACGTTTCATTTGATACTCATATTGTAAAAAAAATGTTAACTGCCATCTTGTGGCAGCCTCCATCTTGGATCTATTTTCATCAAATATAGAACATTCTAGACTAACACACGTTTTGAACAAAAAAAACTAGATCAAAATCGGTTAATTCGTTCGCGAATTATGATGCCACAGACAAATACACACACACACACACACACACACACACACACACACACACACACACACACACTGACAAATCAAACAAACTTAAACCCCATCGTTTTTGCGCCGGGGTTTAATAATGGGAATTTGCTAATTACGAAAACCCTACTTTTGTTTTTCAGTTTTTAGTTTATATAAAAAACTAGCTGACCCGGCAAACGTTGTTTTGCCTTATTAATTATTTTTATTCTAGTTTCTAGACAAATTCTAGTATAATAAAAATGTTACTTACTTATTATAAGTGTGTGTATATGGTATATGCCTGAAATGGGTATGGAGCGCCATGAACAAACGTTAAGGGAATATAAAAGTAACAAACGCCAAAAAATATTATGTTCAATCATATCTATTTAATAGTGTTTATTTTAACAAATAAATACAAATTGACAGATAAATAAAAATTGAAAATAGCATGTTTATAAGTTATTCAAATAAAGTCTTCCATGGTACTTATGTGTAGGCATAAAATTATTTTTCACTTTTTAGTTACATTTAGAATTTATAAATGTAGGTATGATTTTGAAGTCTGTTATTTGTATAATACAATTTCATTGTAAAATTTTTAAGGTTAGTAGGTAATGATATTTTTCTAAAGTTATTGGTATTAAAATTTTTTTAGCGCTTCCGTTCGAGCCGTTACCAAACAAATTACATAATATTTGTAGTGTCATAAGGCATGACCCAACACGTCTTAGGACCAATCGCAAGCGAAGCGAGCCGGATGGGAGCTTAGCGAGCTATGCGCGAGCGAAGCGAGCGCGAAAATTTATAGCTTATTTGTTCGAGCCGCTTGAGCATAATCAAGTCCAAAGCAGAACAAATTACATAATATTTGTAGTGTCGTAAGCTATGACCCAAAACGTCCTAGGACCAATCGCGAGCGAAGCGAGTCGTATGCGAGCGCAGCGAGCTATGCGCGAACGAAGTGAGCGCGAAAATTTTTATCATATTTGTTCGAGCCGTTTGAGCATACAGAAGTTCAAAGCAGAACAAATTACATAATATTTGTAGTGTCGTGAGCTATGACCCAAAATGTCCTAGGACCAATCGCGAGCGAAGTGAGCCAGATGCGAGCGTAGCGAGCTATGCGCGAGCGAAGTGAGCGCGAAAATTTTTATCATATTTGTTCGAGCCGTTTGAGCATACAGAAGTTCAAAGCAGAACAAATTACATAATATTTGTAGTGTCGTGAGCTATGACCCAAAACGTCCTAGGACCAATCGCGAGCGAAGCGAGCCGGATGCGAGCGCAGCGAGCTATGCGCGAGCGAAGCGAGCGCGAAAATTTTTAGCATTTTTGTTCGAGCCGCTTGAGCATAATGAAGTCCAAAGCAGAACAAATTACATGATATTTGTAGTGCCGTAAGCTATGACCCAAAAGTCCTAGGACCAATTGCGAGCGAAGCGAGCGCAGCGAGCTATGCGCGAGCGAAGCGAGCGCGAAAATTTTTAGCATATTTGTTCCAGCCGCTTGAGCATAATGAAGTCCAAAGCAGAACAAATTACATAATATTTGTAGTGTCGTAAGATATGACCCAAAAGTCCTAGGACCAATCGCGAGCGAAGCGAGCTTGATGCGAGCGCAGCGAGCGCGAAAATTTTTAGCATATTTGTTCGAGCCGTTTGAGCATAAAGAAGTCCAAAACAGAACAAATTACATAATATTTGTAGTGTCATCATCATATTTGTTGAAAATTTTTTGCTCATACGTTCGGGGTCTAGTTTATTAGTACATCTTATTTTATAGCTTCTTCTACGTAAGAACTAAGTGATCAAGTTATGTTGTCGAGAGTTTTTCAAGCCCCTGCCTTAGTTTAACGACTGTTTGTGCTAAGAGGACCTACAATTTAACGTATATAATCCGATCCACAGTAGCGCACAGATGAAAATACATTTTTTTACAACAGCCATGTGCAGGAGAGGTTATGCAATAAAGCGACTTACACGCGGGTGGAGCCGCGGTTAAGTTAATAAGAGAGTTACATTGATATAGCAAAATGATAATTGTTAACAATACTACTACATACGATACACAAACAATAACGAAGGTCGAAATTTGTGTAAGCAGTGAGAGAAGTCTGTGAAAAAGAATTTTGTGAGTAAAACAGGAGACCGACTTCGGTCTATGGCATAGTGTGGCATTTCACTCACCAGTAAAGTAAAGGCGCGGCAAATTTTAAGTATTTAAGATTGGTAATAACACTAAGCATATATATGTATATCAGGTTAAATTTTGTTAGTTATTTTCTTAAAAAAAATAAGATTTTTACTCGAAGTACAGTTAGATACTATATTTGATCAGTTATCAAGCGAGATGAAAAATAGGGAATGATGATAAAAAAGTACAAAAAATAGGGTTGTATGTATTTTTTAATGCCTCTTAATACACAAATAAAATGAAAAAATTCGTCGAAAAATTAATAAGAAAATGTTCAAGGGTGATCAACCCTTATCACTTAGGGATATAAAAATAGATATTAGCCGATTCTCTGACCTACTAAATACGAATATGAAATTTGACAAAGATCAGTCAAACCATTTCGGAGGAGTGCGGTAACAAACACTGTGACACGGAAATTTACCAAAATGGCCATATAAAAATAGGGGTTGATGATAAAAAAGTAAAAATGTAGGGTTGTATGTACTTTTTAATGCCATTTTATATAAAATTCAAATAAAAAAAATTCGTCGAAACAATTAAAAATATATTTAAGGGTTAACAACCCTTATCACTTAGGGGTAAAAACGTTACACAGTAGCCGATTCACGTACTTACTGAATACGAATATGAAATTTGGTAAAAATCAGTCAATCCGTTTCGGAGGAGTACGGTAACAAACACTGTGACACGGAAATTTACTAAAATGGCCATAAAAAAATAGGGGTTTATGATAAAAAAGTAAAAATTTAGGGTTGTATGTATTTTTGAATATCGTATCATAAAAAAAATAAAAAATAAAAATTTGTCAAAAAAATGTAAAAAAAAAATTGAGGGGTGGACCACCCTTATTATTTAGGGGTGTGAAAAATAGATGTTAGCCGATTCTCAGACCTACCTAATATGCTTACCAAATTTCAGAGGAATCGGTCAAGCCGTTTCGGAGGAGTATCGAGACTAACATTGTGACACGAGAATTTTATATATAAGAAGATAAGATAAGATAACTCTTTGAGTATACCTATCCGTGTTTTTGATCAGATTTCTAAGTTTTGTCATAGAAAAAAGAAATGTTTATGAAATGTTAAAGGAAAACACTCGAATGTTACTTGGCCCATAAGCTACACCGGGTCACAATAAAGTTCATTGTATTGTATGGTGTCTACTTGTAGATAGAAAGTAACACCACTGGTAACACCAATCGAAGCGAAACAATCCATCAATGTTATCTGTACAGTAGCATCATGCAAGGTTACAATTAGGTGGGCGGTACTTACTGTACATTTAAAAAGTTGCTGTGTTTATATGGTTTTTAATACCAGGGCAATAATATCTCTTAGAAACTTACAAAAAGCAAACCGTACCAATCGTAAGAATCGCACAAAACGCGCTGACAAATAGATAGTAGCTATCTTCATTCAGACCTACTGAATACGCATATAACATTTGGTAAAAATCGATCAAGTCGTTTCGGAGGAGTATGGTAACTAACATTGTGACAAGGAAATTTTAAATAAGATTTTATTAAAATTATTAAGATCATACTTGGTGCAGAGGATAGCCATCGCTATTCAGCGTGGAAACGCAGCCAGTATTATTTGCACATTTCCATCAGGTACGGTCATGGGTGGTTTGGCTAAAAATATAATGTTTTTGACATTTATTTTTTTAATCGATTATTAAGATCGAAAGTAATCCGCGGTGCGGCGCTTTATTAAAGGTTCACGTTCCATAAATTAAATCTCCGCTAACATAAGTACAAATAAATGTACGGAAGCAGCATCAGTAGCATCAGTCGGTGTAAGCGATAGTTATCAGCCACATTAGAGTCATAAACAATTATCAGAGGCGATGCGATGCAGCGTGGGCGGGGCAGGAAACCACGCCTTGCACCACTGTAATGGTATGCATTCACAAACACTTGTGCTTGCTTACTGATGGTGTGTACTGAGCTATGTGCGGCTTGCTGCCATGTGGACTGATAGAGTACCTTTAGTCTGATCGCAGAGTCTGGTAGTCTAGAAGACGTGACTTTAATGCGGGTCTTCTTCCTATTGGTTTGGAACTATTATTAAGGAACCCTAAAAATATGTGTAACCAGAGCAGAGCAAGTCTACAATAATGTGTGATCTTGATCACACATATTATAGAATATATTTGTAATATATTGTAGAATTGTTTATAGTATTGTAGTCAAGTTGCATAGAACGTGGTTAATATAATAACATTCGTATGCAAAATTGGCCGGACCTCTATTATTAAATTGAACAGCACGATGCCTTGTCTAAACGAATACTGGATTATACCAGTTATTTTTCTATTAGAACCATTGTATTTTTTTTTTGAGATTAGGTACGTTTATTTATTTCTAAATTTGTACGTATTCTTACATGTATAAGCGCAACGGAAACTCGTAAAACGAATACGCCGAAAGAATGCCTTGGGAAAGTTCATCACATGATGCGGTGTGTGATTCCCATAACAACGGATAAGTCAAGGTGACGTAAACTCGGAATATGTTGGAATTGGACACGGGCCGTCGGCGCCGAGGTGTTTCCTCAAATCCGTGAGATACCATTTGTTTTCGGCTCAGTTGAGATATATGGCAGGTCGTGTAAACAAGCTCGACTCCTCTCACGTATCATGCCGTCCCCTATGTTAAGACGTATCTAAATCCGGCCCTAGAATATTGCCGTAACGCAAATCCTATAAAAATGAAACGTAGTCGCGCCGCAGGACGACCGCCTGAAGGATCCTCGTAAATAACATACGGCCGCACCTGTCCCAGTGTATACCAATTCCAATGATATTACCCTTATCTGTTTGCTTATGAGAAAGGACTTCGGCTTCGCATGAATCCAATACATGATTCTGTAAGATACGTCTTCGTTTTGCAACTCTTGGCGAACCCTAAACTTTTACTTTACCCTTTCATGTAGGTATTTCAAAGGTGGCAAGTATGCCTCCTGCTACTACGAGTATTTGGCTACGTCCAAATTGAGAAGAAACTTCGTCAGAAGGAAAGCTCGGATTTTTTTCTAGCTGACGTAATCGATTAAAAAGCGATTGCTCGGTTCGCCGACCGCAAGAATCGTTCGCGTCCGAAAATACAATGGCTCTAATAGAAAAATAACTGGTGTAATCCAGTATTCATTTAGACAAGGCATCGTGCTGTTCAATTTAATAATAGAGGTCCGGCCAATTTGGCAGCGCGCTCTCTCGAGCCGCGGCGGTGTCGAGGGCCATCGTTCGAGAGCGGTGCAATTTGCCTGCAGCCAGCACTCAGCCCTTCAGCCCACGAGAGCACACCAATTAGACGAGACAAATTCCGATTTATTATTCAGCGTGGGCGCGATTCAATTGGATAATAGATGACGTCGTTTGTTTCCATCGCGCGATCACCTGGCCGTAAACAAGTAGGCTGTATCGATTCAAGCCCGACGGGGACTTTTACGGCTGAACAAACGGTCAGACGGCGAAATACGCTCTCGATAATAACCGGATCGTCTTCCAGGAATAACGCACTATGTAAATTCAATCGAACGAACGTACGCGAAGCAATTTGCTTGGCTAATATAACAAGTCATTAAAGCTCGTAGACCGGGCGGCTCTTATTAGCGGCATCCTTTAGCTGCGTATTTGAATAAGATTAAAGCATTTCTCTTGCATATTGCATTTGTTACTTTGTAATAGAAAAGCCGGTAGCAAGTTAGTAAGTTTCTCACGATGTTACGAGTCCTAATGAAAGAGGAGCGGCAGTAACGTCGTCGATTACATACAGTATCGGTGATTAACCAGTCATTAAGCTATGATTAATAGAGTATCAACAATTAAGAGTCTAATAAACTGCCGTTAGCCTCGACTTGTTGCTGTGTTTTGACAAATGGAAGAGTTGTAGCCGATACTATCTCGATGGTACTTCGGCAACGTGTAATTAGAACGACTGACTAAGCGATATCTATGGGGGCGACGACCTCACGCCAGATTTAAGACTCCATTGTTGATTCTTTATTGCACACCTCCAATTACAGTACTGGTCACATACATACGTCACCGCCCTTTCGAAGCTCGCATTCGGTTGTGAATAATATTGGTCACAAAATCGAATGCCAAGGCTTTGACACTAAATTATAAGCTTCGATACCTCGAGGCAATTCGACGTCGGTCGGAATAAATCACGATATTTCGGGTAAAATTTCTCACTTAGCAAGAGAATAATGTTACCCTCATCATGTTATGACAGGGTGCTCATGAGAAGGGGCTTGTTAATGTTTTTTGTGGTGTTCTATAACGCATCGCCGTAGCCAATTAGTTATCAGCGATGTTAGATCAAATTGCGTCCCGCATGGCTCGGTCGGCTGTGTGCGGTTGGATTGCACCACAATAGATGTGTGGACAAAAACTGGCTAGTCACTGCCGATGTCTTCGGACACTATTCTCAGCGCAATCGATATCGGAATTTGATTTTATTGCGCTGACGTTGTTATTTTTGTAACCGGATCCCTGTTAGGTTCAATTCCGTCATGGTGTCGATTGACTGTACGGAAACTAATAGACAAACATAACTTCGATCGCTATCAATGATACCGCAGCTCTAAATAGCCAGCCAATGAGGTCATTTAAATGTTTTCATCGATGTTTCAACAGTTAATAAATAAAAGCTACCCTTCCGGCGATGGCAGCCTGATAACCGTCTCATGCAATAACGTCGGGACACGTCGGAATAAGGCCGCGCTCGTTAGGCCGTCGCTCTCGGAATGGTTCCAGCAAAAAATGACCGTTCCCGTTCTGAAATTAAGTAAATTTACGCCCAAATCAATAAGGACGCAATTAAGAATTTCGGTTAATTATACCGATCGTCGAACCGGAACGTCGCGATTGCGTTTCTTCGCGCCTTTCACGATTATTTAGTTAAACGTTCTCAGCTTTTTGTAGGGCCTTCGTCGACTCTAATTAATCGTAGTAAGTAAACAAGTATCACGGAGCTTTCCATTCCAAATATCACTGGGCCGGAAAACGATCGCGCTTTAATGTCAAAGTTCAATTCAACCACTAGCAAGAACCAATATAATCGGAGATATGAGTTGAATTAGTCAGTAAAATCGAACGATTTGTGCTTATTTTGGCGGTTGGAAAGAAACGTACGTTTCTTCTATCGTATTAAGATTATTGGAAATGGTTTTAAGATATAGTTGGAGTCTCATTATCATCATCAGCAGCATATACTCGTCCACTGCTGGACATAGGCCTCTCCCAAGACACGCCTCTTAACAATATCCTGTGCTTCTCTTCTGTGAGATTAAATTTAGTATTACTAAGTATACTTGAGATGATGACTCATATTCTCTAAGAATAAGGCGTATTCCCGTGTTACGTGCCTATCACAAAAAGTGATGTCAGGCTTTACGTCTAATCTCTTACACGTCAAAAATGTTTACGTAAAAAGCGCGAATCGTGAAAGATTAAGGAAAAACTTGGGAAATAAGCTAAAGAGATAACAGTAGGGAACCGTGAACGATCCATTACTCCCGCGACGCGATTTATTTCGCGATTTTTTGTATTAGCTATGTTGTTTTGGCAACACAATTTTTGTTCCTCGAAAATTGTGATGTATTGTAAGTTATTTCACTAGCTGTCTACTTGTCTGGCAATGTTTTATGAGCATTTTATGTGTATATTTTATCTTACATTTATAAATGTACACACGTAAGATAGTACACTGGGAAGGACTAGATATCAAGACACGGGCTAACGCCCAGTTTGATAACTAGAGCTGCATGAAATTTTAATGTTCACTGTTTTCTGACAATAAATAAATTATGAATTTGAAATTGAATTTTTGTATGTGTAATACGTACATTTTGTAAGTTAGATAAATAATTAAACTACTCTTATCGTAGCTAAACTTACTGTTGGTAGTAAGATAATTAAATAAATTACTAATTATTTAAGATGATGTCAAACATTTAATAAATATGATGTGTAACTTTATCGTTAAAAGTATGTTAATGATATATCAAAGTTGAATAATCATCATGTGATTACCTGCCCCGCTAAACTAAAAATCAACAGAGTTAATTTGCTTTTCTGAACCTTTGTTTGACAAATTTAAAAAAGGACCTATTTACTGAGACGTTACTATGTCACAATCCATTGTATCCTTATCTAAAAATACTTCTTTATTATCCAACTCTAAAAACAAGTCACTAACCGTCACAACTTTTCCGCAAACAACACTCGCATATAACTGTAACATCACTACCGATAAGCTCAAGCGTAAAAATGCATTTTTTATTCGCGCTTAGGCCGGAGACAGCGCCCTGGCACCCGGCCAACCGGCCAAGAGTGGCCATTTTTCTCCCTAATGGGCTAGATGTTGAGTTATGACACTTCGTTTATGCCGATAACGGTAAACACGACGGATAGAGCGCTCTATGTGTGGGAAGAGAAGTGCTTCCGTTTTAACTGAGCCACCTGCATATCCTCAAACCGGGATGTAGATTATCATAGCGCCTGTAATTAAGCTGGCTAGGGTGATCTGTCACGATCATCGAAGCTAAGCTACGGTCGGTGCGGACGGTGTTTGGATGGGTGACCATGTATAAGATTGTCGTTTATCAGCAGGGCGTGCATAATAACTACACGTGTTAGTAATTGTCCGGTCTTAAGCAGAGCATGCCTAGTCTGGAATAAATGGCTCTCAAGGAGGCTGCCTGAACACTGTTACGTGCTTGGCGACAGATTTTTCAACTTGAGGGTTGCTAGCCAGGCAAGCACTCAAATATGCCCTAACCACCATACTACGTTATCCGCATGATATTTAGCTAGAGCTCATTGGCGGAGATCGAGTCCACGGCCCTCGGGATGTGAGGCGGCCTCAAGCCCGACTGAACTGTTGTAATAGTATTGTGTATAAGACAATTAGATAAAAATGCGAAATGAAGATTAAACAGACTAATGATTCGATATTTACCATAATGTTATTATTCTGTGCATATTATTAACCCAATTAAAATTAATTACATTTGCCCTACTTGTGTGCAATTTATTGTTAAAGGCACACCCAGTCTCACCCTACTATAACGAATTTGTTGCAGAATTATACTATGAAACTAGTATATTGATTTCACGGAGTAAAACCGTCTAAATTGAAATGCGAATAGACTTATAGGCGACCAAACGTATAAAGTCTATTTAAATTCCTTCCTCAAACAATCTTAATAACATTACTTAGACCACGTGCAGACCATTAAGATAGTATGAGATGTTGATAACGTTCATAATAATATAATAAGCATCGTAACGTTCTTGTTACAACCATTGTAACTGGGTGGCCTGGAGAATGGCTGGGGTTGCCAGAGCTCAATTACAAAACTCAGTAATTTGACTCTTTTAATTGGCAGACGACATTCTGTGTGCTTCATAAATAGGTACTCGCATGCGAGGAACAGTGGTTTATGTTTCCAGAGATAGTATTCGATAGATTCATAAAGTGAGATTGAGTCGAGATTAATACCGAAGCTTAGAGTAGGAAAAAGTAAAAGTTGTATCATTGAAATTGTCTTAGAAACGCAATATACAAGTTACATTAAAATTGACAAAATCTAATAAATTACGAGTTAATACTACACGAATATTAAGATTACAACCTAGATACGTTATATGTGACATAAAGACGATTAACATAAAGAATTTTTAAAATATTATTTGAAATTTTAATAATTGTTTATTAGACATTTAATTAGACATTATTATATAATTTATTTTTAAATTTTAGAACTGACAATTATATCTTGCATACCTGACGGTTAAAATAGAGAGCTAACTTATTTATGACACCACAATTGTACCTTTTTTGCAAGTAATAAATGATTTGATTTGACTTGATTAGAAATAATATACGAAACCCAAGTCGTGTACCTAATTTGCTGGCGGCATTACCTCGCTGGATGGTTAAACTTAAGCGTTTGTCATTTGTATAGTTGCATCTTATTTAAATGAAAATTTTTCAAGTTGCCATAGTTTACCATAGTTAGAGTATTCTATTATAAGGTTTAAAGAAAATGTTCACTCTGCCAGCTTCGTTGACATGAGACGATACGCGTCGCAGCAGAACCGTGTCACGAACTGACAATTTGTCAGCTGACATACCGTGGGAGTGAATTACACTGATTCCTACCCGTTTCGCGAGAATAGCGAATATTTCTGAAATATTTCATGAGATCAATAAGATTTACCTCATTTGGGAAATAGGCGTTCTCAACTAAAATACCTGCTATTAAGGTTTCAAAGGAAGGTTTTTGTTCCTACGTTTAGGGCTTTTAACGTTCGGTGTTATTTTATTTTTGAGATCTTTTTAGGATATTAAGGTGCAAAATACATTTTAACATTTATTCCTTCTACTTTTTCGTAATTTATATATACGTGCTTAATATCTAATACAAATACAAATCATTTATTGATAACACCAAAGTTACAAGTCAAATAATATGATATCATTACAAAGGTATCTATATAATATGTATCAATGTCAATTTTCAATTATATTCTAGTAATATAATATCATTACAATAGTATATGATATTAAACAAAATGTCAATTTTCACTACTAATTTTAGTAATATAAGATCAATACAATAGTATATGATATGAATCAAATGTCAATTTTCAATTCTAGATAATAATTTCTATTATATCTTCTAGTTATTGTTAATGTTAATCACTATATTAATTACTTCTAATATCTCTTTGAAAATCTTAGCATAAACTAATATACGAGATTCATCTTTGTTCTCTGCAATGGCGTTGCTTAATTCGCAAAGTTGCCACATTTGTCATGCGTGGAGTCTTGCTCTGTGTTGCCAGTTAGAAAATGTTGCATTCGCTCATTGTCAGCCCACACGTTATTCTCTAACTAAACGCTTTCATCTGCCTGTCGTATTTTATTTCTTCGTCAGTTTTATTCTTGTTTCCGTCCTTATGTGTCACAGAGTTTTAAGTGGCAGTGTTGTTAATCATGATGGTAATTTACGCTGTCACTGCTAATTGGAGTTACAACTGCAGGACGGATTTTGTCAAGTTGGATTGCCTTGAAATTATTATTCTTTATAATTTTCGTAAGATGAATATTGTACTTATGTAATACTTCTGTTATTGTCTTATATATAAAATTCTCGTGTCACAATGTTAGTCTCGATACTCCTCCGAAACGGCTTAACCGATTCCCCTGAAAATTGATAAACATATTGGATAGGTATGAGAATCGGCTAACATCTATTTTTCACACCCCTAAATAATAAGGGTGGTCCACCCCTCAATTTTTTTTTTCATTTTTTTGACAATTTTTTTTATTTTTATTTTTTAATGATACGATATTCCAAAATACATACAACCCTAAATTTTAACTTTTTTATCATCAACCCCTATTTTTTTATGGACATTTTAGTAAATTTCCGTGTCACAGTGTTTGTTACCGTACTCCTCCGAAACGGATTGATTGATCTTTACCAAATTTCATATACGTATTCAGTAGGTATGAGAATCGGCTACTGTGTAACGTTTTTACCCCTAAGTGATAAGGGTTGTTCACCCTTAAATATATTTTTTAATTTTTTCGACGAATTTTTTTTATTTGAATTTTATATAAAGTGGCATTAAAAAATACATACAACCTAAAATTTTTACTTTTTATCATCAACCCCTATTTTTTATGGCGATTTTAGTATTTTATTCATTTTTCATCTCGCTTGATAACTGATCAAATATAGTGTCTTTAACTGTACTTCGAGTAAAAATCTATCTTTTTTTTTGAAGAAAATAACTCACAAAATTAAACCTGATATACATATGCTTAGTATTACCAATCTTTAATACTTAAAATTTGCCGCGCCTTTACTTTACTGGTGAGTGAAATGCCACACTATGCTATAGACTGAAGTCGTTCTCCTGTTTCACTCACAAAATTCTTCGTCAAAGACTTCTCTCACTGTTTACACAAATTTCGACCTTCGTTATTGTTTATGTATCGTATGTAGTAGTATTGTTTACAATTATCGTTTTGCTATCTCAATGTAACACTCTTATGAACTACTAGCTGTTGCCCGCGGCTCCACCCGCGTGTAAGTCGCTTTATTGCATAACCTCTCCTGCACATGACTGTTGTAAAAAAATGTATTTTCATCTGTGCGCTACTGTGGATCGGATTATACGTTAAATTGTAGGTCCTCTTAGTACAAACAGTCGTTAAACTAAGGAAGGGGCTTAAAAAACTCTCGACACCATAACTTATATGAACCTGATCACTAAGTTCTTACGTAGAATAAGTTATAAAATTTGATGTACTAATAAACTAGACCCCGAACGTATGAGCAAAAAATTTTCAACAACTATGATGATGACACTACAAATATTATGAAATTAAATTTGTTCTGCTTTAGACACTTCTTCATGCTCAAACGGCTCAAACAAATATGTTAAAAATTTTCGCGCTCGCTTCGCTCGCGCATAGCTCGCTGCGCTCGCATAGGGCTCGCTTCGCTCGTGATTGATTCTAGGACGTTTTGGGTCATAGCTTACGACACTACAAATATAATGTAAATTGTTCTGCTTTGGACTTCTTTATGCTCAAACGACTCAAACAAATATGCTAAAAATTTTCGCGCTCGCTTCGCTCGCGCATAGCTCGCTGCGCTCGCATCCGGCTCGCTTCGCTCGCGATTGGTCCTAGGACGTTTTGGGTCATAGCTTACGACACTACAAATATTATGTAATTTGTTCTGCTTTAGACTTCTTCATGCACAAACGGCTCAAACAAATATGCTAAAAATTTTCGCGCTCGCTTCGCTCGCGCATAGCTCGCTGCGCTCGCATCGGGCTCGCTTCGCTCGCGATTGGTCCTAGGACGTTTTGGGTCATAGCTTACGACACTACAAATAAAATGTAATTTGTTCTGCGTTAGACTTCTTTATGCTCAAACGACTCAAACAAATATGCTAAAAATTTTCGCGCTCGCTTCGCTCGCGCATAGCTCGCTACGCTCGCATCCGGCTCGCTTCGCTCACGATTGGTCCTAGGACGTTTTGGGTCATAGCTTACGACACTACATATATTATGTAATTTGTTCTGCTTTGGACTTCTTTATGCTCAAACGGCTCGAACAAATATTATGCTAAAAATTTTCGCGCTCGCTTCGCTCGCGATTGGTCTTAGGACGTTATGGGACATAGCTTACGACACTACAAATATAATGTAATTTGTTCTGCTTTGGACTTCTTTATGCTCAAACGGCTCAAACAAATATGCTAAAAAATTTCGCGCTCGCTACGCTCGCGCATAGCTCGCTGCGCTCGCATCCGTCTCGCTTCGCTCGCGATTGGTCCTAGGACGTTTTGGGTCATAGCTTACGACACTACAAATATTATGTAATTTGTTCTGCTTTGGACTTCTTTATGCTCAAACGGCTCGAATAAATATTATGCTAAAAATTTTCGCGCTCGCTTCGCTCGCGATTGGTCTTAGGACGTTATGGGTCATAGCTTTCGACACTACAAATATTATGTAATGTGTTCTGCTTTGGACTTCTTTATGCTCAAACAAATATGCTAAAAAAATTCGCGCTCGCTGCGCTCGCGATTGGTCCTAGGACGTATCCGGTCATAGCTTACGACACAACAAATATTATGTTATTTGTTCTGCTTTGGACTTCTTTGTGCACAAGCGGCTCGAACAAATATGCTATACATTTTCGAGCTCGCTTCTCTCGCGCATAGCTCGCTACGCTCGAATCAGGCTCGCTTCGCTCGCGATTGGTCCTATGACGTTTTGGGTCATAGCTTATGACACTACAAATATTATGTAATTTGTTTGGTAACGGCTCGAACGGAATCGCTAAAAATTTTTGAATACTATAACTTTGGAAAAATATCATTACTAACCTTAAAAATTTTACAATGAAATTGTATTATACAAATAACAGACTTCAAAATCATACCTTCATTTATAAATTCTAACTGTATCTAAAAAGTGAAAAATAATTTTATGCCTACACATAAGTACCATCGAAGACTTTATTTGATTAACTTATAAACATGCTATTTTCAAGTTTTATGTATCCTTTAATCTTGGCGTCGGTGCCATCTTAGAAGAACAAATTAAAGTTTGTTAAAATAGACACTATTAAATAGATATGGTTTTGGAGTCGGTTATTCGTTTTAAAAAGATTTTTATTGCGTCTAGCATTCCAATATGAGCTCAATATTGAATATACCTAATACTCATTTAAAAGAGGCAATTGGATCTATGGATAAGGTTCATAATATAGCATTAAATATTGATGTTGTTTGTTATTGTTCCTGTCGTAATAAATATGTGATATGTAATTTTAGGTAACAAACTATAAAATCTTGGACATAATATTTTTTGGCGTTTGTTATTTTTATATTTCCTTAACGTTTGTTCAAAGCGCTCCATACCCATTTCACGCATATACCATACACACTTATAATAAGTAAGTAACATTTTAATTATACTAGAATTTGTCTAGAAACTAGAATAAAAATAATTAATAAGGCAAAACAACGTTTGCCGGGTCAGCTAGTTCTTTTTATAAATTTTTAGCAATCAATATTGTGGTTTTGAGCTAGTTGAAACTTGTAGGTACTCGTACAGTGTTTGCCGATTTACTTAATAATAGTTTTTGTATCGTTATATTTTTGTCGGAGTAGCCGTTATGATTCTGTTGCTTATATTTCTTGCATTGGCATTATTGTTTGAGTTCTAGTTAAAAAATGCAATCACAATAACTGCATATTTTTCGCATTTTTTATCTTCTTCTAATATATAAAATTTCCATGTCACAATGTTAGTTACCGTACTCTTCCGAAACAGCTTGACAGATTTTTACCAAATTTTATATGCGTATTCAGTAAATCTGAGAATCGGCTACTATCTATTTTCCTTACCCGTAAGTGATAAGGCAAAACAACGTTTGCCGGGTCAGCTAGTCTTAGTATAAATTTAAGCATTATTTTTATGTCACAGTGAATTTACTAAACATTCTAAATGATAGTATTGGATACGCGTCCCGTCTAACTTTTAATCAATTTTCAACGTTTAATTTAGTCGGTTTAACATTGTTCAGAGAATTAGAGAGTAAGCGGAAATGTGTAAATGGAAATCTTCCGGGAAAGTTCAATTCTTTCTTGATTGAAATACTTTAGAACTGTGCACTAGTTGAGACTTAATTAAATGATGCCCTAGTCTCTGCGGAGTTGAAGGCCTTTTGCGGGCTTTAGAATAGAATAGAATATAACTTTATTGTACAACCACAAACAAGAAAAATGTAAATATATAAAATTAAAAACTTAAAAGTAGAGTACAAGGGCGGCCTTATCACCTATGGTGATTTCTACCATGCAACCGGGAATGGAAAAATAAAACATACAAAAGAAGGCAGTGGTACAAGTAAACAACATATAAAAACTATAAAAATAAAATACAAACATAATAATGGAAGGAAAATAAATAATAATTAAGCAGTGGAAAGAAAGTGACTAAATAACTTAATAAGCTTTACTGAAAGAAAGAAAGAAAAATAGTTTATTGTGCATTGTTTACTAACTGAGACTATCTATACCTACCGTTCGTCATACAGACGTATTCTATGTGTATTCCATTGTTTTTTGTACATGTCAAAATAATACAAGTAGATAGAATATACGGGTATAACTAGTCTAGTCGTTCACCGTTGCTCAAATACATGGTATGTACTCGTATGGCATACCTGAAGTCGGTACAACGCTTAATGCTTGTTAGAGGTTTGCAAAAATATATTTATAGACAATTCTTTTTTGGGCAAAACATAAAATATAGGATATCACTTTTAACGATATTAAAACATTGAAATTAAAATGAAAAGTAAAAAATAGAACTTAGAGCGTGCTACAACTGACGGCCTTATAGGCCTTATAGCTTAAAACAATTTCTTTCAGGCAACCTCACTATACGTGCGTAATGCTGGGACTCGGGGTCTTCTCTCCCAAGGAGTGAGATATAGGCCATAATCCAATACGCTAGCTGTGCAGTGAAGGTTGGCGGATGACACACGTCTTCGGACATTGTCGTCCTCGAACTAGTCGGTTGTTAGGTCACTTAACTCACTCGAAAAAAAATCTATACTGTCTGTCCAGGCTCACCTTAGCAGCATCCGTAATATAATCGAGATTACGCATTTCAACAAGGCTGCGTACATAATAAACGGAACGCTGCAGAGACCTGCGTACTATCGGACTTATTAGGGTAAAAGCTCGCTAGGAGCTAAGTTATGAGTATAGTGAATCGTCCCAAGCAATAGCGACCGATGTATGTGAAATTTAAACATAGATTTTTCCCTCAGTCCTCAGTCAATATGGCCAAGGCATGATCCATTAGACTGCTGGTCAAATGTCTTACTGTAACGTAACATAACACTTCGTCGGACGGATTTCATTAGACCAGTTTACAAACAACAAACAAAAAATGGTTGCCTGTAAAGTCGGTTTTACGGGCGAAGATTTTACGTGACAACGTCTGCCGCGTGCTGCGCGCGCGGCAGACCCATCATAGTTGAGTGGGAGAGAGACGCAAGGCATTCGGCGGGCCTCTCTCTCGTTCGGTGACTCATCGTAACGTTACCGGGCGTTACACTTTTTCATAAGTGACTCCCAGCCGCAACCTAATTTAAGACGTTGTCACGTCAAAACATACTGTATAGGCAAAAATCGAGTCAAAATAAAACATTTGAAAGTACACGTCCTGTTTGTTTTTTTTATTGAATCTAATCAATGTCTATAATATTAATTTATCTATCCAACTTCCTACCAATATAATATGTGCGGAAGTTTGTGTGTGTGTTTGTGTAGGTATGTTTGTTACTTATTCACACTCAAACGGTTGAATTTCATGAAATTTGGTATGAAGATAGCTTAGACCCTGGATTAACACATGGGCTACTTTTATCCCGGATTAACGTAGGTGAAACCGCGGGGCACAGCTAGTTATTTAATATTTGTAATATACCCGTCAAGCTAAGAAAATATTTTCGCGTAGAAAACGGCCACACTTACTTATTATTAAAAGTACTAGCAAAAATATTAAGATGCCTTACGTGAACAGTTTACAATGTTTAAGGTAAGAAAACTCCGGTCTCTATATTTCTTCCTGACTTAGAATATAATATTTGTGATTTAGTGGGACTTTGCCTTCAAAGGGTCGCCGTGCCATCTTCCCATCTTTGCATTATTACCGTACGGCTCGCCTGATTATGGGACCGGAGGCATTCTGGCCTTTGCGGCTATTTTCGGAGGTGAGAGTTCATTTGCTTGGAGCACTCTTTGCGTATCTTTTAATTTAAATCAGAGGAAAGTAGCCGTCGTTGTGTAGCATATTTGGGGTAGTCGGGTAAGAGGTATTTTGATGAATTCGACATAGAGTTGGGAGGAAAATATCTGAAGAATATAACTTAGCCATGTTCAAGGTTAGAGTGAACAGATTTCTTCGTATCATCTTCGGTCACAGCTTCGCTTACTGCCCCGTGAATTGGTGACCAAGAATAGTTTTATCCATTATGGAATTGTATTAAAAAAATAGCCAACTCAACGAATATGATTGACTATGTAATTTTTTAGATTTATACTCTACGTCGTCACATCTATCAATAAACTATTTGATTTTAATTTTCTACGCTTGAACTGAAAAAACTCGAAGTAGCCACTCTTATGTCAACAGAATATTGGATAAATAACATTGATAAAAAAAATATTTTTTTTTTATGCAAAAACAATACTTACTCGTACTCGTTTTTGTATTGGTCACGTATTACAAAATCCCTTAAGACGGTATGAGGATTAAAAATTTCTGTGTAAATATATATGATAGGGCAACGGCCTTTTCAGTATTCAGTGTTTAGAATTGTTAGACTTCCAAAAACAATTAAGTTAATACTATACTATCGAGCTGATTAATTAACAATTAATTAATCAGCTCGATAGTTTAATATTTGTAAAATAGTCGTTTCAAAATTTAAAAATACTAGTACTACTTAAAGTATTAAAATAATAAAACAAATATACTTTTTAGTACCTATTTATTGATCTAGTTAGAGCTTATAATTTCTATGTTGTTAATTGTTGATTTTATATGAATTTATTTCGTGAAATTTCTGTTGCCGCGCGTCATAAATTATACATTATAATTAATTAATTATTAAGAGCTTATAATTTCAATATGGTTCATATACATTTATTTCACACACGTCATACGCTTAACTCAAATATGTGTGGCACGTCTGAACTTGGCACAATAGCGCCTTTACTAAGTCTTATTATTAGTTTTTTTATGATAAATGGGCTTACGTTTGACCGCAGCTTGCCTGATGTTTAGCTTGACTGTGGTCTAAGATGTATCACGCTTGCCCAGAAGGAACCTATTTACTCTAGATTTGAAGACCCCCAAATTGTAAAAAAAAAATCTTCTCGGGAAAAAGAGACTCAGGAAGAGAGTTCCAAAGCTTCGCAGTTCTCACAATGCAGGTCGAAGCAAAACTTCGGAACTTACTTACACATATTTATTTCAAAATCAGTTGACTACAAAGTGGAATCAGTAACCTCCGTGCCAACTCCAGACAACAAGGAAGAAGCCACTTGTCTGGGCATGCGTCTAGCGCTTCCAAAACTAACACTCCCCCCACTTCAGTCCAATGATAATATGGCCACATCACGCGCGCTAAATAAATATGTCTGTTACACTCACAAATGGATTTCCTGTGCGTATGGTGGAAAAGTACTCGTATAGAGATTGCACAATCACAAGAGCCACGTGGTGTATTAAGTACATGTATGTAAGAAGAGAGCTATTCACTTTTCAAGGCGCTATTTTTCAAGCTGCGCTAGTCTAGCTGGGTGAAATAAATGCACATAAAATGACGATCTCGATGGCGTAATGGTTACCATGCTGGACTGCTAATCAGAAGGTTCCGGGTTCGATTCCTGGCACGGCCAACATCTTTGTGCTGAACTAAATTTGTTGGCTGTAGGTCTGGGTGTTAAATATGTATCTATATAAAATATGTATGTAAGTATATCAGTTGTGTTAGCAACCATAATACGAACTAGAAATGGTTCAGTATGGGGCTAACCAGCCGTGTGTGAAATGTGTAAAAAAAAAGATATTGCACAATCACAAGAGCCACGTGTTGTATGTATCTTATTACAAGGTAGGTATGTAAGAAGATGTATACTTGTTTTTTTTTCAATGTATTTTTAAGGCGCTATTTTACTGATAGCCGTGACATACTAAGTACATAATTGAATAAAGAGACTGATGCGTGGCATTTGGATTATCATGTTAAAAATTCATATGAAATTAAAAGTTGACATGAAATTATTAGCTGTAATGATTTTAATTAATATTATTACCTACTAAAAAGTAAGATTTGATTTAATTTCTGTATAACTTGCATAATCTCTGAAATTTTAACACGACTACGTTTAAAAATAAAACTATCGAGCAAAACGGAATCGAGTTTTGGAACTCAGACGATTCGAAATAAAGATAATAGAAATGAAAAATCCTATAAGTATTTTTTGTAATCCAAAATTACTGTCTTAATATATGTATGTAGGTTTCAAGTGAGTTTGACTTTTTCATTGTCTTTTCCTTTCTGAATTACCTTGAATAGAGTTTGCAAAGATTGCTCCCATAGCTGATGTTGTGTTTCAATTTTATAAGTGCGTCAAGTTTTATCGGTATATCGTCGATATACATACCAGCAGATACAAAATGTAGCTTCAACCGCTAGTTTGTCGGTCTAAAATTCTAGATAATTTTAATTATCGCAACTGTAATAAACAAAAGAGTTCCTATTCCATATCGGATAATATTTATAGCCAGAACTTAATTTGGGCAACTTAACACTAGTATGGAAAAGGTGGCCAAACATAGTTTGTGAAGAGGTTTATAGTTTTGCTAATAAAATACAATATAAAATTATAGAAACATTCTCTTAGATCACGACAAGAAAGTTAAGTTAGACATAATACTATGTATTCAGAATACATTAGGTATAGTACCTTTTTCCTTAACAGTAAAAATTACACATAAATAAATTAATATTGTGACTACGTACTAATTTATTTATATTTTTTTCAAAAAGACAAATCAACCCATCAATAATGTACAGAACTTCTTTTGTTTTGGTGGAAAAGATTTCGTGACTTAATTAAGTTATATTTATAGGCAAGTATGACAAAATAGAGTTACTTATTTATTTCGCAAGTTGAGTTTCCTGACGCAAACGACCCAGTCTGCGAACAGATGCGAATAATTGTTATTAGCCGATAGCGTTACGATTGGCCAAAGTTGTACGCACTTTGGCAGATCACCAACTCCTAAAGGATCTTTATGGTGTTTGGAAGGACGCAGATAGACATTAGCATTGGGCCACGGAAAGATATTGGGTCAATGGTTGGCCAAAATAACTGGGATAAGAGCATAGGTATTTAGGAAAGAACAAAGAAATATAGCATTTAATACCACACAATCTTTACCGATATTATTTGGAGGTAACGTGCTATTGTAGTTAGGGAAAGTGGTCAACATTATGATGGTAAACGTAATGGCATTTACCACAGTTTTTAATCCTAATTTGAAGTGGGAGTGATCAGCCCTGCCCCTAGCGGGATGTACTGAAATCCCGCGTATTTACCATAGTTTAACTAGTAATGGTAATACGGCAATGTAAAAAAAAAACGCCTTGTTTCTTACCCTTATGCGACTACATTACAAAGACTAAAAATAATATTTTTAGGGTTTAATATGTTACAAGATCTTGTGTCTAGTAAAATAATAAAATATTCTAGAAAACTATTTAATTAACTTCTTAAATTAAACCATTTGCTACCTTAAATACCTACTATACCATATATTAAATATTTTAAGTAGCTTCAAAGCTCGACTTAAAAGCTGGCTTATCGAAGAAACTCTCTACGATTTAGATGAATTTGCAAAAACTAGAATATAAGAAATTGATATTATAATTTTTATAGGCATATTTAAGAATGTTCATACTTATATTTTGTATTTTCTTATTTACTTTCTATTAATTATTAGTTTACGAACGATTAACTTGTAAATTATTTATTATTATTATTATATAAGATTATTATGAGTATTTTTACTAAATCCCTTACACCATTATATTCAGAATACTCCATCTTTATATTCCTACAAAACAAATGATTCAAACCCAATACTGATTGTCGGCAATCTTTCTCGAATCCAAACCGATTCCACATTTCCCTTCGCTATCCAATATTACTTTCAGTAAAAGCACAATGTTTGGAAAGAACTTAGTTTCCATTTCGAGAAGCCGAACTCGCAAATTGCTTACACAGTTGTTCTAACTAGGGCGTCTAACTTTACCCAGATTTAAGTGAGAACGAATGAAACAAATGTGTTTTCGGGAACTAAGGGGAAAAGGAGTAAATCTTGTAATATACTACATATACTACTAACGTTTCTCTCACATTATATTCCACTCTAAGCACATAATTATTGTACGTACACAACCCTAAACGAAATAAAAAAATATTTCTATTTGTATTGTGTATCTTGGCACCTTAAGGTGCCAAAATTTTGGTTAAAAATCTAGCGCACTTTTTAGCAGTACTTAATGGAAAAGCTCACTCATTATTCAAACAAATGTTTTAAACTTTAGTTTTAAGTACCTATTTGCTAATCGCAACAATTATACTCGTATGTCTACCAAGGCAGAATGTTTAAAAACAAGTTTATTTAAGAGACCACCCAACAACATTCAAACAAATAAATAATCTTCATCTTTATCTTAACGATATTTTTAATTGTTTAAACCTAGCAGTAGCAACAGGTCTGTATTTTTAGAGTTCCGTGCCAAAAAGGTAAAAACGGGACCCTGTCTTACTAAAACTCCGCTGTCTGTCTGTCTGTCTCCAAGCTTTATCTCAGAACCCGTAATAGCTAGAAAGCTGAAACATTCACAAAATATATGTGTGCCGCTATAACAACAAATTCTGTAAATAAATAAAATGAAAATATTAAGGGGGTCCCCATACAGTAAACGTGCTTTCTTCGTGTTTTTTTGCTATGTATCAATAACGGTATCATGTAGATACCAAAATTTTTCATGGAGAGTATAAATATACATTGTCTTTCTAATTAAAATATAAAATTGAAATAAAATAAATATTTGAGGGGGGCTCCCTTACAATAATGGTACGGAACACTTCATGCGTGAGCCCAACTCGCACTTGGCAATTTTTTTAAATGGTAGTTCAGTATCTCATGTTAAACTAACCTCATTGTAATCGTGAGATTACATTTCTAAGTAACATATATCGGACGCGTACACACGATACAATCTGTACCAATAACCTTTACGTGACATAACAAATGAAAAACTCTTTGAAACTTTCTTGATAAAACAACAAAACAATAAATAACATTTCTCCGCGGTTCACCGGGGAGGCAACAAAGAAGTTATTTATATAAAAAGAGGAAGAAAAACTTGTCAAGTAAAATGATTTTGCCATAGTTACAGGATCCAAGAGTCTCGAGGGTGCTCGGCCCTCGGGCGTTCCTGACGAGACAAATGCTTTGTCCACCCTTGTTAGCTGACCCTCCTTGTGGAGACACTTGAGACGTAGCCAACCCAATTACAATATTAAAAGAAAAGATAAAATAAAAACAAAGATTTGTAATAAGTATCTATTGATCTTGTATAATTAATTTCTTTGATTTGATAATAATAGCTAATTTTATTATTCTTCTTCTTTTTCTCCGTATGAGCTAAGCGGCCAAGCTCTGGTGTCGAGAGTTTTTCAAGCCGCCCGATGGCCTCTAACTTGTCTTAACGACTGTTTGTACTAAAACTAACAGCCGGGACCTACAGTTTGACGTGTCATCTGACCCACGGTAGCGCCCAAATGAAAATGCTACTTGAAAATCGACAGTCTCGTGCATTGTCGCCTATCCAAACGCCGTCCGCATCGATCGTTGCTTAGCTTCGATGATCGCGTCAAATCACCTTAGCTAGCCGAGCTACAGGCGCTATTTTGATATTGGATATGTGTAAAATATACTAAGATGTATTTTTCCGTACCGCAAGTGATTACAATGAATTTCAAATACAGTGCAAACTCTATATAACGACACTGAAGAGACTGTGCATTTTATGGCGTTATAGAGAGTGGTCGTTAATGGAGAGACAGAAAGTCAATTGATTTCGATGCTTTAGAGAGTTTGTAGTTAAATCGGGTGACGTTACATGGAACTTTCACTTAGCTGTATCGCTGCCTTGATATAAGCAAATACTATACTTATTTTTACAAATGGAAATACAAATACTAGTAAGTACTCATACTTTACTGGCATAACCAAAATACAGTGAACATAAATCTTCATACATTTTCGTTGATTCACATACATATTTATGGGCCAAGCAAAACAGACGAACAATTCACCCTCTTTCGTAAATAGCCAATAACCATTTGCCTCCCGTGGAACTGTTTACACGAGCACCAATAAAACCAGGAAATATTCAATACTATACGCCAAAATTCTGGAATATAGCATCCTGCTCTAAAATACGGTGATGAATAAAGACGGAACACACATGCGCAGCGAATTCATTTGTTTATTATTAAGTAAAACAAGGTGGGCGCCAGTGATCGCGTGACCTGCACGGAACCTTGCATCCTTATTCCTGTTCATACAATAATATTTCTTAAACACACCTTAAATCGATGTCATAAGGTCTAAAATCAGATTGTTCAAAGGCAGAGCTAACGTGGTTACTTTGTCACGTTATCATTATCAAGGTAATGAGTCATCGTGGAAAGTGGGCTTATTAAAATGACTCATAAGGTGGTACCGAGGGTTGCTCATAGAAAGCCGAGTCTATGACCAACACTCGGTAAAAGGATTAGCTAACACAATGTGGGCAAATAATTCCTAATTTACAAAGCTATGTGAAAGCACTCAGCTTGATAAACAATTTTGTGTAAGTTATTTTAGTGTTCTAAGCATTTGATCCCGAAATTACAATAGGTATCGGGTTAGTTTTTGCAGGCCTAATAAATTATAGTACGAGGGGTTATATAAATATTTGTAGGTAAGTATAATAAATAAAAAATGTAACTTTAATGTATCTGAAACACAAGTGGGCACTGACAATTATTAAATGAAAAATAATAAATATATACTTAGATACATTTTTGCGTTGATAACAATCTAGTTTTGTTTGGCGATTGTCCTTAATTAACGCACCATTACCGATTGCCTGGAAGAGACCGCTTTTACTGATGAGGCCGTCATATATAGCACTAGTTATTAGTCTCTGGAATTGATTTCCAACCAAAAACTATTGATTATGTAAATATAGCGAATTTCCTAAAAATTTAAGATTATAATCTAAAAAATCTTTAAAAGTATTATTCTTCATCGATCCCTCAAATAAATTTCTAATTATATTCCTATAACGAATCGTGTAGATTTAGCACTATAGTGGTTTGCTAACGTAATTTTACGTAGCTAAATTTTAAAGAGAGGGTCCGAAGATCGAACCACGTTCGATTAAGCTGGCCCGTTGAAAGCTCTAGCCGTTGTATAAATACGATTCACCCGTTCGAATCCTGGATCCAGATTAAGGTAGTTAATGGTTACTTTGGGCTAAATCCTGGTTTAGGGCGCAAGGCTATTTTCGTACGGAAAGTGTTTCCGCTCTCTAACTATTGCCTTGGGAGGGATCTGCTTTTAGTTGGTTTTTATACGGGTTGAGATTTGAGCTAAGTGGTAGAGTGTATTTCCTAAAATTGGGTAATTACAGAGATTTGCAAATAACACAAGGTAAAAGATTAGATGATTAATTTTCGGACCGCCACAGAAAGTTTTTGCATAGATAAAGGAATAATTTAATATTTGGGGTTTTATATTAACATTAACTACAAAACAAAACTAGACTAGTAGTAATAATAAGAGTTATAAGGGTTTTACGTGTATATAACTGAGAAGAATATAATACAAATAAAAATATAAGTTAGTATCATGTATTCATATGCCGATTTTGAATAATTACCCTCGATTTTTTGTGTTCAACCTTCTAAAAATTGTAAAATTCCGTTTATCTAAATTTTCAATGCAAATACAGAGTTCAATTACAAGCAATTACGTCCCACGACACAAAATCACGGTAAATTCGATTGTAACTTTACCGTATAAACAATCGAGGTAATTTGCGGTCACACGCGCCTATCCAAACTGCTGGCGTTTTCTTCGTCTGATTGCCAAAGGTAGTTTATAACAATTTTTGTAAAACTAAATGGAAGATTGTGCGCCTACTTTCTTCTCTTTTCCGCTTTATTGTCCAAATACATAACAGGATAAATATCTCTAAATTAAATAAAAAAATACACAATAATTAAAAATTACAAATAATAAATTATATCTAAGTCTGTATCCGCAGGTAAGGTGCCTATTGCTGACTATATGAAGCTAAAATAATAATGTTTTGTAGTCAAATTAGTCAAAATTGTCTTGTACAAAATGGTGTAGCACTTAGTCTAATAAAGCATTATCATGTTAAATGTATCTATTATTATAAAGAGGAAAAGTTTATTTGTTTATTTGACGCGAATAGGTTTCGAAACTACTGGACCGATTTTAAAATATTATATACGACTTTTCTAACCAAATCAAGAAAGACAATAATTTAAACAACTTTATGCGTATTGCAGAAATATTACTTCAATTTACTTAAAAGTTAAAGCACACACTAAAATAGTGAAGTGGTAAATTTTCGCCATAACATGGCTTAGTGTGGGTGGAGAACGAAGTTCAAAGACCTCGAAGAGAGAGGTACATAAGTCTTTAATAGTGTAATTCGTAGATCGGAGAATTTAGGAACGAAAATCATTCAAGATGAACGGCTAAACTTAGACCGATTTTAAAATATTATATACGACTTTTCTAACCAAATCAAGAAAGACAATAATTTAAACAACTTTATGCGTATTGCAGAAATATTACTTCAATTTACTTAAAAGTTAAAGCACACACTAAAATAGTGAAGTGGTAAATTTTCGCCATAACATGGCTTAGTGTGGGTGGAGAACGAAGTTCAAAGACCTCGAAGAGAGAGGTACATAAGTCTTTAATAGTGTAATTCGTAGATCGGAGAATTTAGGAACGAAAATCATTCAAGATGAACGGCTAAACTTGGATTGGACGATTTAGTCATTTACGCTTTATCTGTTGTAAAATATTTCTTCTTCCTTGGTGTTATAATCAAATTTTTAGTAAATGATTAAAACAATTGCAAATAAGGTATACGTGTTCATATATAATTTTTTTTAAATAACATTTTGGAGCGCTCAGATGAAAATGCAACTTTTAAAACGTTCTAATGAATCACCCATCCAAGCACCGCTACTTGGCCACTTAGCTCATGCGAAGAAGAATATAATACGAGTAGTAATAATATTGACTAGGACACATTTTACATACAGCTGGTTAGCCCCATACTGAATCATTTCTAGTTCGTATTATGGTTGCTAACACAACTAATATACTATATAGACATACTTTATATAGATACATATTTAACACCCATACCGACAGCCAACAAATTTAGTTTAGCACAAAGGTGTTGGCCGTGCCAGGAATCTAACTCGGAACCTTCTGATTGGCAGTCCGGCATGGTAACCATTACGCCAACGGGGTCAAGAAGAAGACGAAGCGCTTTTAGCAAGGTTTTAACATGTCAAATATATGGTTTAGTCTTAAAGTAAATTACTAGCGTAGTAGCAAACCTCACTGAGAGACACACACATATCTAAGAGTCTTTCTCCAAAGTCTAGTTGTATCTTTGAGTATAATAAAAACTCTAATAAAGAGTTTCGAATAAAATAGTTTATGATGTTTTTCTTCTACCTACTTTATGACATCAGCAGCCTTCATGGTTAATTTAATTTGACGAACAGCTGCTTAGTAGTGTTGCGATGTATTGAATCATTAGAGCCATGTGTTAATTGGTGGTCTACAAATATATTGTTTTGTAACACTTATTTTTAGTCCAGCTGCTTTTGGTATATAATGTACTTAAGCTATATATGTATATGCTGAGTTGAGGCCGCCTTGTGACAGGAAATGCATCATGTATATTTTTTTATTTGTGTAGCTTTATGTTTTTCCTGTCACAAGTATAAATTAATTTATTTCTTTCTTTCTTTCTTACTTAAATTTATAAGGGCATTTGCCTTCTAATACAACTATGTTAGAATTGTCTATATAAAATACATTTTTAAGATATTAAGAAATACAATTCTTGAACATGGTAATTCTATGATAAAGTGATTTCCATCTTATCAATTAACACTCGAGAACTTAGTGAGGTATTTTTTTCCGATTTCAAAAAAGGAGGAGGAAAGAGAAAAAATAATGTATATTTTTTTTTCGATTTAGAAATACCCACTAAAATAAAACGTAAACAATTAAACCATATACAAGCATTCAGTACAGCTGTAAAAGTAATGTTTGAACACAGGTTCGGCCTAGTTCGCTAATAACACTTAAACGACATTTAAACCGACACGCTATTTACGTAACTGGACCACCCTGGCTTTTACCACAACCTTCATGTAGCCTTTATAGCTCAATAAATAAGGCTCAGTTTCGCTTGTCCAAGAATTTGAGACAGTAATATCTGAGGTTACAGACCGTCTACTAATTAATTAGGATTAGGGTTCTGTGCTCGTGGCAGATAAAACTTTGTGGCGTGACGTCACAGACCCTAAATCATCGTTGTTCTTAAATTTTGTCTAAGCCCCGCGGGTTGGGACTTTAATTGTTTTGAGGGCAAGAACCACAAGCCACAAATTGCACCAAGCATCAACACATTCAATATATCGTAATCCAATAGAACTTGATCTTCTTCTTCTTTGCATAAGCTCAGTGGCCAAGTGTTTGGATTTGAATTTTCCCAACACCAGAGCTTGGCCACTTGGCTCATATGAAGAAGAAGAAGAAGTGACCAAGCTCTGGTGTCGAGAGTTTTTAAGCCGCCAGACGGTCTCTGACTTGGTTTGACGACTGCGTGTTCGAAGGCAGACGGGACCTACAATTTAACGTGTCATCTGACCCACGGTAGCACCCAGATTAAAAGGCACCTAAACAGACAACCTTGTTGTCTGTCCACAGCGACCGTTTCTCGATGATCGCCTCTTATCACCTTAGTAAACCGAGCTACAGGCGCTTCATAGAACTTGATAGTTATTAAAACAAAACCTTGAAGAGATACTGATTGCGACCTTACGCCAAATTCAGAACTAAAACAATCAAACCGAGTTTTTCTAGTAAAAACAAACGAGATTCAAGTAACAAAAACCCGAGTTTTTATTATTCTAAGGGATACATACTATGTCGAAAATTGCGCTTTTGACTTAAATACCGTGTACCAAACTTTACCTAAATTTTAAAATCTATGTTCAATAATATCACAAATGAAGAAATTAGGTTTTTGTTTTGAGCCATATTCAATGTGATCATATAGTCTTACTAGCTGACCAGGCAAACGTTGTTTTGCCTTAGTAAAAAAATCTAAATATACAGTAGCCGATTCTCAGACCTACTGAATACGAATATAAAATTTGGAAAAAATCGGTCAAGCCGTTTCGGAGGAGTACGGTAACAAACACTGTGACACGGAAATTTTATATATAAGATATACGAACAAAAAGACGATTCAATTGCAAGGTGGTAGATATAGGAACAAACCTTTGGCTGGTCAAAAAACTTCCCTTTTAGCGCAGTAAGTACCTAAGTAAAATAAACATTGTCAAGGTCAACTTCTTTAATTGGACTAATCCAATATAATCCAGCGAAAGAATACTATAAACAAAATATAGTTTTTTAACTTTAAGAACTAGGATTGTTAGACTGGAAAATTGTATTTGATATTGAAGTAGTAAATAAAACTTATTTTATTTTCCACAATTTCTCAATCTTTTCCATCGATGAAATCGAACAGACAAATTTAACTATGTACTCGTATTTTATGATAATTTTAATTATGCAAGCGAGACGACATAAAATTTTAAATGATTTCTTTGTGTTATGTTTTTAAATGGGACGACCAATTGCCCGACGTCCAGTTGGTCGTCCCAAGTATCACTGGGAAGACCTAGTGCAGCAAGACCTGAGCGCACTTCATGCCACAGAATGGCAGGAGACAGCACAGGATAGAGAAAAGTTTCTTGGTGTCGGAGGTCAGGATCCATTTTGGGGTTAGCGAGCCACCATAGTAAGTAAGTAAGTATGTTTTTAAATAGTATTTTTATTTATTTATAAATAAATAAATATTATGACACATTCACACACGGTTGGTTTTAGCCCTATACTGAGCCATTTCTAGCTCGTATTATGGTTGCTAACACAACTGATATACTACATATACATACATACATATTATATATAAATACATATTTAACACCCAGACCCACAGCCAACAAATTTAGTTAAGCACAAAGATGTTGACCGGGCCGGGAATCGAACCCGGAACCTTCTGATTAGCAGTCCGGCATGGTAACCTTTACGCCAATGAGGTCGTCGTTATACACTAAGCAATGACCTATGTTACAATGTCTGCAAGAACCTTCACTTAGCTATGTACATGCTAGCTCGTGCTGTGTAGAGCTAGGAACACGTTACATTTGGCTCGAGGCTAATATAGAGCTACTGCAGAGCTATGAATAAATTGACTCCCTTACATACTCTAATAAGAATAAAACAACAGCTTCGCGGGTAAATTACTCGCACTCTGTGTTCCGGTTCTCAGTACAGTTTAAAACAACCATAAGTGAAGTAAGTGATGAGAAAGCTCTGTTTATAGATGGTTACCTGCCTTAATGATAGTGAATTCTATTTTTAATTTAACGTAAGAAAGTGTTTTGGGTTAGGTACCAGCGCTATACCAATGGTAAAGGAAGGCGTTGTATACATCTGTGTTATGATATTGCTGACGCATTTGTGGAATAAATAGTTATACATACAATACTGCTGTGTCGTAACTAAAATGCCGTTGTCTTAGTCAAATTGTTTAGTACTTTATTATAGTTAAATCACGGCAGTATAAATGGTTAATTTTGATGCATATTAATAGATACGAGTAAACTCGTACATATAAGTAGCGTATACGAGTTTAAAAGATATATTATATACCTCTTTGTCTAAAAGGTTTGGTTTTGTAATTTAGCCGAATTAAAAAAATAGGAGGTATTAGTTCAGCGGTATGTATTTTATAAAATGTATATATGTATAAATATAGTTAGAAATACACTTTAATTATATATTTAAATCAAAGTAATTATAATACAAAGGTTGAGCCTGAATCAAAAACAAAACGTAAGCTGCCTGTCCAAACGTGCCCATGTACGAGTATGTATTTTGTTTTCTTTGTTCTGTAAATAGGTACTTGTATAAGTTTTAAAAGAAATAATTTTTATTACTTATCTCGTCTGCCTATTGAATATTGACTATTTGTATTCGCAATCAACGGACGTCTGGCAAGTTTTATAAATAGTAATTCTATTTTCTAGTCATGCAAAATGGTCTGGACTCACAATAAAGGAGCCCATTATTATGTCTCTAAACCAATCCTGCTTGCCCGTAAAATTGACGTCTGTACAACTTTGTACTAACTTTAAAAACTTTTCATTATCCAACTAAAACTAATTTGCGAAAATATTGGACTTCATTTTAAAATATGAACTGCTGGAGTGGATTAAAAACTTTTTCGGAATGCAATTTGTGCTTCGACACTGGAATTTATTACCAGGACCTGAATGTACATTATAATAATGTGTAAAATACTTTTGTTTAAAGAGAATTTAACTTCATTCGATTCCGCGTACTTATAAGATTCAAAATATCAAGTAGATTATGGAATATAATTCGAAATATTAATGATGATAACAATGTAGATATATTATTAGTTAAAGTTGATGAGCGTTCATCATGTTCTTTTTTTGGTGAATTTAAGTTTATTATTATACCCGAAACAACGTACTTCGTTCTCTTACCTTATTCTCTTACCAAACTTTACGTACAATATAAAACTGAACTATAACTATAAAATGAAACAAAACCAACCCTCTTAAGACACCGCAATCATAAATGATATCCGACTCCAACGGATTACTGTCAACTGCAAATACAATTCGGATTCCAAGGGGAAAGCTGAAATACCACTTAAGCATCATAACACAGGAAGTATAAACGTATATAAAGAAACACTCGGAAGCTGTAAATGATCAGCAAAAACCTTTAATACGGCGTAAGAAAGGAAGTATCCCCTGTCCCCTGTAAAGTAGGTCAACACTCTCATTCAAGGGCATTACTGTGGAACTCAGAGGCGACGCAAAACGCCCTTATTTCGCGCTCACAAAAATACTGATGTAGCAACTTTTTGTGATTATACTTTACGAATTTATGCTGAATTTTTAACCGAGCTTTTATATAAATGAGGCAGGCTGTAGCTTACTGAGATTAGAACACGTAGGGACCCATAATATATTTTTATTAGGATAAGATTTTATAGCAAGGATTAAACATATTTTCTTTCAACAATAATGTAGTAGATTATTTTAACAAAATTCACTTACATACTATTGTACAACAACAAGGTGTACCCTGGGCTTCACTGTAGGACAAGTCCTGCTTTGTGAAGCACAGTGTAAACGTTTTTATTTGGTAAGATCATTAACTTGAGTAAGTACGTATAATTATGTATTTATTATATGAGTTTGCCATTAAAACGAATGAGTACTGTTTTATACCAAAATCAGAATTATTTGTGAACAGGAATACAAGTCGAAGCGAATCAATAGATATAAACATTGCAGTCTAATCAAAACAAGGTACGAAAGCCCGATACCTACTAGCCAAACCTGTCCTAAGTCAATTGAAGCGTCCAACAAATATGCAATGTAAGGCGTGAAACTATAAACCGCAACCATTTAAGCCCAAAGTAATCTATCAAATTCCAGTTGCAAGCGCAGCGGAGCTGAGAACAGCTAGCCAGCAGTGTCTGTGCAAAGTTATTTATTCTACGCGAATGTCGGTTAGCCGGGCAAGCTCGCCGGTTCATTTCTATGCAAATTCTTGGCCTGGGAAACAACGTGGCTATGTCCAACCTAGTAACTTGATCATATTCTGCGCCATAACGTAAACAAACTGGCTAGTAATCTGTGTCTTTGCTCCTGTAACTGTGGTTAGATCTGCGTAGAAACTGCTGTGCTGTCTGTGGTTTAGATTTGGCCATTGATTAGGGAGCAGCTGGCCGCAGGGTTGGTGTAATGTCGCCGGTTTTTGGAGGTAACTGCGCCCCGCCGTGTGGTAAATTAGGTAAGCAAGATTTTGCATCGTGGGTTTATGTTTTAGTACGGTGACATGGGTAATATGTGACATAATATAACATATCGGGAGCTTGATTTTAGGAGAAACTTTGCAATAGATATATAAGTTTGTAGACCAATAAATATTTCGATAATATTTTATTATAATACTCGTAGTTGTAATCATGTAAGTTAGAGCAGTATTATTGAGTATTCTGTGAGTTTGGTAATAACAGTGATATTGTTTTAGGAGTACTTTGTTATAAGTTTCTTAAGTACCGGGCGATATGTATTATTGTTGGTAGAAGCTCATTTTCGTGTCAAATATCATGAAGCTATCTTTATGTAAACATCAGAACAGGGGGGAAATACAACGTTAACAACCCTAAATACGATAGATAGAAATCAAAACATCGATTCCCATAGAAATAGAAAATGAGTGACGAGGTTAGGAATGAAGCTCGTCGTAAAATTTAACGCGCCACCCGACGCACGAGCCGATAGTGCCGATGGCAAAGGAAAGTGCCCATAAACGGAATTGATGAACCACAGTGTTTGGTGGACGGACTCAGTACGGGGCGTGAAGAGACAATTATCAGCGGTGCACATTGAAACATTTGGTACTTTTAAGTATCTATTGAAAGTGCAACTCGTGATTAATGATATGAGTAATAAATAATTAAATATTAAAAGTGTGACAAATGCTTATAATATATTTTCTATTTTTGCTTAGTGGTGTGCATTTTGCTTGTGGCAAAGTTGATTAAGACGGAAAATGTGCTGTAAGTGTGCCAATATAGTATATTAAAAACAAAAACCCATTTTATTTTTCTGTCATTACTGGTTGTGGTGTAAAAAAGTTTGATTATTAAGATATTTTTCGACCACATTTATTTCATCTGTCTACTTCCCTTCTTCATCTCGATAAGACCAGTGGAAGAATCTGACAGATAGACATATAATTTATTCTAGTAAAACAGCTATATTTGTCGTTACATTTTTTATTTTTATTTTATATTTAAATGATAAATATGTGATAAAATAAAGAAATACATTACAAATCTGACAGATATGAAGCCTATGGTCATATAATTAATTTTTGAAAAGCCATTCTACGAGTATACTAATATCTTTTACATGTAAAAAAAGTATACTAAACTAATGTCTTGTTTTTTTTAATATTTATTTACTTCTAGACCGGTGGGGGCTAGACCCCCCGATAATCCTGAATCCATCCCCCACAAAACCGGCTCGTCGTTACGTCGCGCTGATGTCGACGTACTCGCCCTTCAATTGCGTGAGAAATAACTCCGTAACTCGGGACTTGAACATTTTTCTCGACACACAGCCTTGATGACGGTTTGTTACTTGGCAAATTGTTTTTTGCGTTTCTAAAGAAGTTAATATACAGATATCGTAAGGCATAATAAACTGTTATCGTAAGGCATAATATATATTTACAAGAAACAAACGGTCACACTTATTTAAAAAACGTTGGATATACGTCCAACGGGTTTCAACGCATTACGAGCGTCATCATCGGGACATATATACGAACGGACGTATATACAACGTACGTAACATACGTTGGACGTATATCCAACGTTTTTTAAGTAAGTGTGACCGTTTGTTTCGTGTAAATATACAAAATGTGTATAAAAAAAAGAAGTTTATAATTCGTCCCCGCAACTTTGTGGTTGTGATTAAAGTTTGTAAGTTAGTTCGCCTTGTTTATAGTTTTTGTGATATTCTGTAAATGATTAGTTGTATCAGTCACGTACGTGTTTGTGTTACTCTTGGCATGTAAATAATTGACGACCTCGTTGGCGTAATGGTTACCATGCCGGACTGCCAATCAGAAGGTTCTGGGCTTGATACTCGGCACGGTCAACATCTTTGTGCTTAACTAAATTTGTTCGCTATGGGTCTGAGTGCTAAATAGTATCTATATAAAATATTTATGTATAAGAAGTATGTCAGTTGAGTAAGCTACCATAACACTAGAAATGGTTCGGTTTGGGGTTTACCAGCAGTGTGGGAAACGAGTACTGTTATAATAATGATAGTCTTATGCATAGTTGTACAGCATTTTCTTCTGCCTAGCTACTCTCACGTTGACAAATCTGTCACCAAGTACCTAATGGTGTGTTTCGGTAGCTTGCTAGATAACCAGTGATTCCAGACTAGGCATGCTCCAATCTCTGGGCGGGGAGAGCAGCGGCAATGCGCGAAGCGGTCCTGCATCCGTCGTGAGATGGGACACCGTGAGGTTTTAGTCGGTAGTGACGGCCCTTCTGGCCGTCGAGTCCGACATACCCCGCTCGCCTCCCCCAGGCTTGTAGCGGGAGATGCGTAAATGAATTTCCTCACGAAAAATAAAGGCATGCTCCAATCTAGATTGATTAATTTAATTTTACACAAGAAATGGTAAAAGCGATAACTATCCTGTATACGTATAGATATAATATTAGAACTGATAAAAATTATACATAATAGGTTTCTTTAAAATTAACAAAACATGCTCATAAACACATTATGAATGTAACATATCAAGTTTTCTTGACCATGAAATATGCTTTGAGTCTCCTATAACAACAATGTTAGCTAAGAAATACTAGACTTTCTTTTGGTACCTACTTATAAATCGTATTTGCTTACTTATTATTTATGTTCGTACATAAAATACGCTCCCATATTTCCGTCAGCTATCTTACTTATAAACAATTAAACTCGTGTCCTCATCTACGGGCGTTCGTCGGCTGTTGCAACAAACGAGTCCGGAACAAAGGTTTTAATGTCCACAATGGGCGTTGATTGCGTCCGGAACGACATTAAATAAAACATTAACCCATTTAACGGATCGAGGACACAACGCACAAAATGGAATAATTTACCTTAGGCTCTTCGCACTCGGGGTGAACATGCGTGGAAATTTATGACTTCTTGAATTAAACGTGCCGTTTTTGTAGGAAGATTTAGTATGACAGTTTCCAAACTGCAATAAAAATAACCAGTTTTATTGACTTTTTGTAGCGCCTGTAGCTCGGCTAGTTAAGGTGATCTGACGCGATCATCGAAGCTAAGCAACGTTCGATGCGGATAGTGTTTGGATGGGTGACGTTTTTCAAATTAATTGTTACTATTAAATTTTAAGTCCCGGCTGTTAGTCTTAGTACAAGCACAGAATAATAACTAGTTGGTACAAGTAGTCGTTAGGCCAAGTCAGACCATCGGGCGACTCGAAAACTCTCGACACCAGAGCTTGGCCACTTAGCTCATACGAAGAAGAAGAAGTTATTTTTTTTTCTTAGTGTTTATCTTTTATATTACTATTATGATGGCTCGCTGACCCCGAAACGGATCCTGGCCACTAAGAGACACCACTCTTCTCTATCTTGTAGTGTCTGCTGCCAGTCCGTGGCAAGAAGTACGCTCAGCTCTTGCTGTACTTGGTCTTTGCAGCGATACTCGGGCGACAGACAAGACGTCGAAACAAACCGAAAATATTACCCAAAAATTATACAAAACAAACGAATCAAACCATATTATTTATTGCGCAGAAGTAATATCTAGCTTCATATTCCGCTGTAAAGAAAGAAGTAATATCTAGCTGCATATTCAAATCATAGGTACATACGATCAGCAACGAATGTGGCTAAACTTTGCAGGTGCAGCCAATAAAAGCGAGTTAAAAATAGTAATTGCAAACAGCACGTCACAGCTAATAAACCACTTGGCCCATTAATAAGTATTAGAGTCAGCTAACATTATTAAACAACCGACCTTTTACTGTCGGGTAGTAAGGTGCCGCAATAAAAGGAAATTACGATTTATGTAGTTGCCTCAAACATCTCCCGTAAATCTAGACTCCGAGGCCAGGTTTTATTTTAGAACTGTTATTAGTTCACGGATTTCAATTCTTATTTCCTTTGAAAGCCCTTTATAGGGGCGAAGCTTTACATGTCAGGAGCTACTAACGTTACCCAGAAACGTCTGAAAGGCTTAGGCAGATATTGGCTGTTGGATTTCTAGTATTTACCACAACAAGGTTTAGGAAATTCTAAGAAATAGTATATTAACTTGTCGTGTGTATAGGTACCCAGCTAATTAACCCCATATATTCTAACCTAGGAGATTCTACTTCTAATCGTCAAACTGTGTTTGAGTTCGTGGAGATTCACGGAAGCCCAGATACTGAACTAGCCGAGTTATGTATGTATATAGCATAAGCATAAGCAGCCCACTATACGTTCCCACTGCTGAGATTCGGGCCTTTCCTCACGAAGAGAATATATAGGCCATAATCCACCACGCTGGCCAAGTGCGGGTTGGCGGATGACACACGTCTTAAGTCCTCAAACATGCCGGTTTCCTCTTGATGTTTTCCTTTACCGTAAAGCGAGTGCAAATTCACATATAACTTGAAAAATAAGTAATTGGTGTAGGGCTGGGATCGAACCAGGGGCCGTCTGATTGGAAAGCAAACTTTATTACAACCGAGCCACGCATGTATGTAATCTACATCTGTTTACGTATATATGTTTATAGAAATAAATGACTATTTTTATTCCAATACTATATTTTGTTAAAAACAGAAGTTATATTCGAGCATTGAGTTACAATGCGTCCTAGTTCCAAACCCTCAGCAACAAGTATAAAATAAAAATATAGAAAACCCAAAAAACTATAGTTTTTATTTATTTATCACGTTATGTATATTCTAGTAATCAATCTCTTTCATTTGATACCCATATTGAGGTAGTTGTAAAATTATCACAAAACACATGCGGCAACCTTATAACACCTGATTGTTTTTTGCGTCACAGGTTAAAAAAGATTGCCAACGGGCGTACCACAGAGGGTCCTAAATAAATTAGAGTCATGTATGAGAGAAAACAGAGCCGCCACATATCAGCGCCCACTCAAGCCGAGGTCGGTAAATCAATACAATTGAATGGCTTCGATGCTAAGCTATTGACAAGCCGACGCGCGGTCTCAGACCTCCGAGATTTAATATGTTCCAACGCTAAATTTAAGACCCTTTGTGAATATATTTTTGTCGACACTCATTTCCTTTTTATTAACCGACTTCATTTATTTGAACTTATGATTTATGCAGCAGGAGATATGCAAAATTTTATAACTTTAATCACTTCTTACTGATCTAAAAAGAGCTTAAAGTTTTTACGGAATTTTACAATTTTCTAACAATTTACAAAATAGTAAAACTATATTATATTTATTAACTAGAATATATACTATTTATGATGTATCTACTTCCTAGCATGGTTTCAAGCATTAGGCCGCAGAATAAAAATGTATATTACTTAGTAGATAAAAATAATATGATATCACGATGTGATCTGACATATGCCGCAAGTTTTCGCTTATTTCAATATTTACTACTCGTACTTTTCATCTATATATCTATGAACTCTCTAAACAAGAAAATCTACTTCCAGCCTACTTTTAGGGGAAATCATATCCTTTGTTGTATTTTATGTAAATTTTATCGCTCAGTACTTAACGTTTCCCCCTATTTATCATTCCCTACATGCAAATCGTACCTACGAATGTTTTATCGATATTTTATTATTTGTCGATCAATAAATTGGGAAAATTTGCCTCAAGATATGAGTCATGCTTTTTGTAAGATACTAGAGTAGCCATGATTCTTTTTAATTTTATCGCTCTTTTCTTTTTTATTACAGGGCTCGATGTTGGTAAGTACCAGATTGTCAATTGTTCTGTCTTTTAAACTTATTAAGTTATTATCAATTAAAAATATATGGTACCGTATTTAGCCGTGCAATACAATGTGAGAGGCCACCGCACCTCAGCAGGATCAGGTATTTTAGGAAATAATCAACATTGCCATTATAAACTAGTTACAAACCTAGCATTATAAACTAGCACCTTTTATGATTTTAAATTTTAAGAAGATTATTTTGCAAAAATTAAGCTATCAAGCATATATTACGTATTTTAGAACTCTAGTCACTTTTAATACTAAATCAAATATGATCAAAACTGAATTAGTCGTAGGTCTATCTTTTAAGCAGTATTTTAAATAAGTGAAATATTTTGCTCCTCACACCACTTCAAGGTTCGTATGTATACAATACATAACTCAATGACTAAAATATATGTTATTCTTCTAAACTTCTCCAGCTGCAAATTCTCAGAGAGAATTTTCGAACTTTACGAGTATCTTGCCGTTATGCACTATTTTTCTTGCAAGACTTATGATTGCCATACCTTATCCTAGCCTTATTCCGAGATGTTTTGTAAATATTTATCCTCACGATCGTGGAAGCATGGTGGCCTCACACGCAAGTTTATTTAGTGCAGCCTTCACTGATTATGCTCAGTAAGTTTTACTGCAGTCGCGTGATTGAGGACGATTCCTCATGCAGTAGGCATAGCAAGTATCGCGCCCATAGAGATTAAGCTATCTTCCTTCTTACAGAGTGGCCGCAGATGAAAATGACGGGCAAAAAGAATAAGATTTTCTATTGTTCTTTTATAAAGGTCAATTTTTAATTTTTTACAACTGTAATTATAAAAATTAGAAAATAGCATACTTAACATTTTGGACAACAACATGGAGGCGACATCTTGGCATTAATATAAATTTGTTACAATGTACGTTCTACAAGTCAACTTTCATATAACATTTTTCATATATTATGAAATGAGTATTTTGTCTCAAAAACAAATCAGGAATCAATTACTTGTATGTTCAATATAAAAAAAAATACAATCATACTCGTATTTAACATTTATCTACTTGCACACATAACCACAGAATAATAACTAGTACTACATAACTTGGAAGGAGATGCGACATAATTAGATTTGTTTTTATGTCTTACATACAGTTAAGTTCAGTTAAAAAATTTATTTTTATTTATACATTTACAGAACTTGTTTGATAATAAAAAGTATAAGTGTACATTATAATGCTTATATTTTATTGTGGATGTTATTGATTTTGGATTTAAAAATGATTTAACAACATTGTTCTGTTGATTTGTTGTCAAATTAACTAAATGCTGATGTGAATAAACCCAAGTTACCAAAATAAAAGTAAATGGGTCAGTTAATACTTTTAAATGGGAAGTCAAAAATATATATTATGATGAACTCCATTCTGATTAAGAGAGTCAGATCCAATATAATCAGATTGATATTCCGTTCTACATACATATCTACATCTGTGGTAGTTCTCATAAAGTATAGGTACTACACGGTTGTGTAAGAAGTTCGTTAGTTAAGCATGTAAACATGACTTTGGGGAATTAATGACGGCCGTGCTTTGCCCTATTACAACTTATGAGCGGTAAAACAACAAGAGATATTGCTGCGGTAGGTTTAGTTTCATGAGAATTGGATTTGATGCAAGGTACTTGTGTTATTCTTAGCAGTGCCTCGTGGTGTTCCCCGCGTCGATCCGGGATAAAAAGTTGATCATGTACTACTTGTAGGTTCAGCTGTTTGAGCGTGACAAATATATAAACACACACACTCACTCTCAAACTTGAGCAAGTACTAGTAGGATTAGTACGATAGTGGGAAGAAGAAGATGTTGAGTAATTGCGCAAATAAATTCTTAAATACAGATTTGTGTCAGACAGATAGTAGTTTTATTGATTTAATTGATGTTGCATCTGCTGTTGCTATTCTGTATTTTCACTGTTATTATTATTTTTATGCCATTTTGGCAGATAGTTTCTTTTTTAATTTGTTTACTTAATGGCATTAAGCGATCGCACCGTACCGTGGTAATCTAGCAAATTGTAACCCCGGCGAGACAGGTTAACCTGGTGCAGAGCTTACAGTACTAGCCAAAGTGGTACCTACATACCATTTTCACATGTTTTCTTTTCTGTACCCATATTTTTATTGGAAATAAATAATTTTGTATTTTGTTTTGTATTTGTAATTAAGTGGTACTCACTAATTTTCTGTAGAAACCGATGTTACAAGTTGAACGTTAAAGATACAATATCTATTTTGCACCTGGAAAAGCCATTAACTAGATATACTTAAAGTTAAAATTTGCAAAGCAATCCATCTACTAAATGAGCTAGTTTTAGTGCACAACCTAAGACGATGTTTTTCACCAGACGTACCATATCCTTTTTTATGTTATCCGTGTACCAATGCTACGAAATTTGTACTTGATAACCTCCAAAATGTATTATTCTGATTGAACTTATCTACCTCTTATAAAGATTGCGCCTAGAAAGACAAATGAGTCAAACAAGGTTACAAAAGTTATTGATCTCATACAATATTGTCGTTAACGTTATTAGATATTTATTACGCATATAGGTTTACTCGTATTATTTGCTAGACTTTACGAGTGTAGTCTTTTATTTGTACCGTTTATTAATAAAAGTACTGGATAGGTTTTTTTTATCATGCCAATGTCATATTTTATAACCTACTCGATTCCATAAAAAAACATTTGAATGTACGATGCCTCTTGCTCACATACATTTGGTTAGAAAAAATAAAAAAAATATGGGTAAGGCGAATGTCGTTCGAAGTAAGCTGGACTGCAATCAAAGATTACTAAATAGTTACTCCCTGGATTGCATCCAGTTCTGCAATAATGACTTGTTTTTTCAAATAGTGTGGCACTTCTTGTGCGGTGAAGAAAAACATCATGTCATGATCGCAAAATCCAAAGACTTTAAAATAACCAGTAAGGTAACCAGTTAATCAGTATATTACTACTGTTTATTGTAGTTGAAGTATTAGAATGTAATTGTTATAAAAATATCACATATGCCTATGAAGCTATTTCACGTCAAATTTTAAAATAAGCTTTAATACAATTTTAATTAAATTCACAATAATTAACACAATTTAATAAAACCATTTCGCGAGTGGCCGACCATTACGGGTGGCGAATGCCATGTTGTCGCATCGGTAAAGAAATAACACGATATTACTGTATAATTACTGTGAAATTACAGTAATCAGTGTTAATTGCACCCCACAAGGGACAGGTGACGTATGAAAAACAATGGAGACCTTTGCTACGTTAATAATTGTTTAAACTGTCTCATTAAAACGGCGTACGTGGACGCGGCAAAGAGTTGAGAGCTTTCACTTTAGAAGGAACCTAGGAGTTAGGTTCCTTTTTTTATTTTAATTAAAATTTTAAATTAAGTAACGTAAACAAATAACATTACAATCAATATTTTCGTTCGTTCGTTGAGGTGATAGTTAAGTTACTATACTTAAGTTTTATTTTTATGTTGTTTTTTTATTTCTTCGTGAAAAAAAAAAACAATTTCAGAATTAGCTCCATAGTTATATTTCAGTGGGCAATTGAATAGACAATTTTTTATTAAATTTGGGCTTATGACGATTTATTTGCCTGCAAATGTAGAATAATGTGAATAGCATTATTTAGTCACAGATTTAGATAACAGAATAGAAACACCTTTGGACTACATAGATAGTTCTCAAATGAAGCGGAAACTTCTACGGCCCTGGCATAGGTATACGCTTCTGGTAGTCCTACAGCAGAGCGTAGTGCTCCCTACAGCGTACCAGTTAATCTTAAGATATTATGTAAGACGTAAGAACTTATGTACGTGCGCTTTCTTGTTTTTACAGAATAAATTTATCTTACCTTATATTATCTCATCATATATAGACACTATTATGACTGTAAAAAAAGACTTGATGTGTAAAGCTGTGTTTATTAAAAAATTACTTATGACACTTTATTAAAAACACGCACAATGACAAAAATAAAAGAAACATACAAACGATATTAAAATCTATTGGCTTTACTGGCGACCTTATTGCTGAAAGCGTCTGAACTATGTATGATATCTTTATTCAAATGCTTATATTAGGTACTTTGAAGAGAAAGGACACTTCTATTGCCATCCCCTTAGTCTTTGCCAGCTCGGACTGGGTTTTAATTACCGTTTTTTGTTTAGACTCATTAATATGGCCGCTGTCTATTGCTTCATTTGTATGCTGGTTGGTGAAGCAAAATTGCTTGTTAACCAGATGTATAAGTGCTGGTGCGTTTGCTTTGAGAACGCCTGGAGCGGTAAATGAAAGAGGCCAAATGGATTATTCAGGCTGGACTATTAATACATACTCGTATTTATAATGTAAGGTTTCATGGCTTATTTAGCATCTAGAATTGAATATTCTTCTACAAAAACAATAATAATATGTCTATTCAAATAAAATTATATTTATTACTAGCTGACCCGCCAAACGTTGTTTTGCCTTAAAAAATAGAAAGTAGCCGATTCTCAGATCCTCAGTGGGTCATATATTATATAGTGGGATACGTATTTAAAATTTGGTAAAAATCGGTCGAGCCGTTTCGGAGGAGTACGGTATCTAACATTGTGACATAGAAATTTTATATATTAGAAGATAATGATATCGATAAATATACAAATAGATATGTATTTACAGTAATAAAAAATAAAAATAAACTATTTACAACCCTAACTACTATACAACAATTTACAAACAATAAAAACGAAGACAACAACACGAGAATTTAAAATAAATAATCGAAATAAAGAATGCGGATGTGTTGTAGAAAGCTAAGGACGCTAGTAGCATAAATTAATTAATTAATCATAAATTTATCCTGTATATTATTAATATTTTCGGCTCAGTGGTAAGGGCATAAATAACTTTAACATACGCTGTCACTGAAATACCGAGAATGAACAGAGGAAAATCTTTCCTGTATTTATCAAATGTGGTGTAAAACTTGTAACACAAAAACGTCTTTCCCTATTTCTTTAGTTTCGAAACTTTCAAGATATTTTCTCTGAAAGGTCGCGCACAGTTCCTCTAGTTAAAAGTTTAAGGACAATACCTTTATCTTTCTTGTTTTGAAATGTGAGTGCGTAATATTGCTACATACAATATGTTTTATTAGTTTGAAAAGTTGCTGGATTATATATTTTTTAGATCGGATATAAACAATACGTAGATTTTTTGTAATATAATTAATTTATTTATTCAGGTTTCAAGGACCCATATTAATTCTAAATTAGGTACATTGCATTATTCATTTTTGTGTAATCACAGAACCAATTGTGTGAAACATTTTCTGTTTTATTTAAAGAAAAAAACCTTTTCAGTAAGTATTCGTAAACGAATTCTTGTCAATTTCTGAATAGGACATAGCTGTGAGTATTTTATTTATCGTCTTATTTGATCTGAAAGTCCCCATTCGATTCGTTCTTGGAAAACTCTACGGAAGCTCTCTGCCATTAATATCTTCATTCATTCACCAGAAAAACTTAGCAGTGGCGCATAAATCTTCCTCTCATTCATTCTGAGATCTGCGAAATTGTCAGTACTTTGCAAGGAGCCAATTTAGACAGACCCAGGGTCGTATTTGACCCAAGGCAGTGGATCCTTGATGATTATAACTTCTTTAACTACATTAACTTATATTTCCATAAAACACACAAAACACCAAATATAAACTGGCATAACCTTGACCATTAGTAAAATTTACTTTTCTAATACTTTTTATAATTTATAACAATACGTACATTAAATATACACTATAAACGCAATACCAAGTTCCTCTTGTCTCTTGTCTCTTCTTTCTTCTGACTTACCTTTTTACTTTGTTATTAGGAAAGTTAATATAAACACAATATTATAACCAGCTCAGATATAAGTTAGTATCGAATCTTTTTTATGGTGAATATATTTATTTAATGACATTTGTTAGTTTATTTAATTTAATCTAACTAGTATTTTCAAGTATTTAGTAATTATTGTAGTGTTGTGACTTGCCTTTGATGTATGTTATTTATAAATAAATATATAAATATTAGGACACATTTCACACACGGCTGGTTAACCTCATGCTGAACCATTTCTAGTTCGTATTATGGTTGCTAACACTACTGATATAACATATACATACATACATATTTTATATAGATACATATTTAACACCCAGACCGACAGCCAGCAAATTTAGTTCATCACAAAGATGTTGGCCGTGCCGGGAATCAAACCCGGAACCTTCTAATTGGCAGTCCGGTATGGTAACCATTACGCCAACGAGGTTGTCAATAAAGTTCTGGTTAATAAAGTTTTGTATTTCTGTATTTATTCAGTAGTAGTTGTGAATTATTTATGCTATTTTTAAGTTGCATTTATTTAGTAGCATACAGCTTTATTATTTACTGAAGAATAGATTATTTGTCGGCAATACTCAGAATACGCCACTGGTTAGGATATGCAGCTATATTTTACCATTTAGTTGAAGCCACAAAGCAGTAAAGTCCCTTCAAGCGAAAGCCTTTGATAGCGGATGAAATTGCTGTTTGATTTATAATTTTATCGCTTTGGCCCGACCGTTAGGTGGTACGTAATTTTTCAGTGAGTTTTAGAAAAAAATATATGATATATTTTTGCCTTTTTGTAACAGATTTTAGACTTAATAAGCACGTAAATTAAATACCTATCTGGTCGAGACACTATGAAACAACTTTTAGATAAAAAAAAATCAAAATTCGAAATGTTTTTATTCATGAAATGTTACATACATTAATTAATATCCCTAACCCTCAAACTGGACTGAGCGCCCGTGTCATGGAGGTTAGTTCCTTCCAATGACTAAATTAGAATGTCGTACATCAGTTAATAGGACTACAATTTCAAATATTTGTGACATGCTTTAATTTACTTATCTTAACAAAATCAATTATTAATTATTATTATATTACATTACATTATCATTTTATTAAATATGTATTTATATATAATATACGTATATGTAATATATGTGTATGTATGTATATGTAGTATATCAGTTGTGTTAGCAACCATAATACGAGCTAGAAATGGTTCAGTATGGGGCTAACCAGCCGTGTGTGAATGTGTAATAATATCATATTTATTTATTTAATTTTATTTAATATTATATTTATTACATTACATTATCACTCTATTACATTTAAAAAATAAAGCATAAAGGCTACACACAGATAGTATGCAAATACTTTACACTGAAAGGTGGCACCTAAGGTGGGGCTGCGGCGGAAAGTTGGAATTTAACTAACGTTGCAGCTCGAAAATGCTGAAAAAACACGGAAAATGCGGCTGAAATTTAAACCAGGTCTGCAGAAACTGTAAAAAACAAGTGCGCTATCAACACGGTGGTCTGAAAGCGTTCACGGGTGCAATTCTCCTGCGGTCGATGCACTGGGATATATTTAAAGCGGTGCAATTAACGACGGTGGGCCTCATTACGCGTTCGATACAGACTAATTATACACCTAATGCGCGCCTGAGCTTAGGAATTAGATAAGGTATTTCACTACAGAATATAATCGAATAGGTTTAATTGGAATATTACTACTTCATGGTAAATGATTAAAAGAATCCGCACAAAGCGTTTCGCTTCCACATATATTGTGCGGACCATTAAACTGTGGAACTCATTGCCGGAATCTCTGTTCCCTCTGAACTATAACCTCACTGTCATCAAGGCGAGAGTGAATCGGTTTCTTCTAGGCAACCGCACTCCACCCTAGATCGCAACATCAGTTAACATCAGGTGAGTTTCGATCAAGTGCTTGCCTATTCATTATAAAAAAATGATAAAAAATGTAGCTAAGGTCATCTGACGCGATTATCGAAGCTAAGCAACGGTCGATGCGGACAGTGTTTTGGATGGGTGACCATGCACAAGAATATCGTTTTTAAAAGAGGAATTTTCACCTGAGCCCTACCGTGGGTCGGATGACACGTTAAATTGTAGGTCCGGGCTGTTGGTCTTAATTTAAGCAGTCGTTAAGCCAAGTCAGAGGCCTTCGGGCGGCTTGAAAATTTAACATCAGAGCTTGGTCACTCAGCTCATACGTAGAAGAGGAATAGTGCGTTTTCCGAAACTTTTGACAATTCAGTAGCATGATAACTTTTTTGCAGCCTGTTACAGTTAGGCTTTTCAGAGTTATACTTACCGTCATCATGCTTTAAATCATTAGGTCCTAAAAACGAACATAAAATGCTCAAAGTCGCGAGTTCATTTCAAGTGTAATATACACAATAGAGTAATATATAAAGCAATGAAGTTTATAGCTGTTAGCATAATATTCAGCTAATGATTCGGTGTTTTGCGCACAACTGCTAGAAATGGGAAGTTAGATTGCATCTTGTGGCTGTTTGTACGAAATTGTAGAAGCAAAGCGAAATATATTCATAGCTACAGGTTGGAAGTTAAAGTTAAATGGTTTTCTCGTTGAACATTATTAGCTTTCTCATTACCGGGGGTTCCGAGCTGATTTTTGAAAGTGATTAACTTCACTAGAAAGGGTACCTGAATAATGTGCGCCTTCTAAAGTAAAACTTAAGTTTAAGATTTTAAATCGTATTGATTGAAAAAATTAAAACTATGTGACGTTACAAAAAAATAGAATTATACGATTTTAATAGATTAAGTTTTTGGTTTTTGAGCACTTATAAAAAAAGCAATGTCTTCAATTTTCTTGAGAAGTTTTTGTCAAAAACCTTCTTAAAATCAAATCATTTATTTGGACGGTTAGTAGGTATTTGTTCGCCTTTTGGGGTTGAATCTTTGGGGCCATGGGGCCCCAACGCCCGTAAGTTATTTATTGATCTGTCCAAACGGCTGGTGGACAGAACAAATGACCCAAGAGCTGGCGCTTACTTCGGCCAACGTATGAGCTTGGCGATCCAGCGAGGTAATGCCGCCAGTATTTTAGGCACCTTTCCCGTGGACACTGACATAGATTTTATATACAATTTGTAAAGTTTTTTTTATTGTATGTGTGTTTTTTTATCTTTTTACAATTTGTAGCAAATATGTACCTATAGCTTTTATACATATTTGGTGGTATCAAGGGCTACAGTAAATGAGCCTGTATCTCCAAACTAAGCAGGGAATCTTGTAAAATGTTTAGTTTGTTAGTATATTTAAAAAAAAAACGTATAACATCGTCTTAACCTAAAACATGACATAAGTTCAAGGTAGCTAGCAAAATGACGGCAGTTTACTTTCTGTCGAACATAAACAGGCATATGCCAAAAGTATGTAGGTATGTATATAGGCAGCAATATTCTACCGACGCCGAATGGCACATTAAAATGTCAAATGTGACAACATTGTGTCGTCATTAAATGCCTCGACTCTGTGACTCATTTAGTAAACCTACTGGATGCGACCTATTAGACGTTTACTCTACTTCTTGAATCTACTTTAGACATGATTTTAATATATTAAATTAAAGACTCGTCGCTGAATTTTGCGATGGTGTTAAAATTTACCATAGTGTAAATAGGGTGTAGCGAAGTCTTACAACTAATAGAAATATTGTGAAATCAATTTTATATTCGGTAAATATTTATAACTAAAATTAACATTGGTCATGTTTAAGTTAAATAAAAACTATTCATTCGTTTATACGAGTATAAGCAGCCACGTTATACTTTCCCACTGCAGGGGCTCGCGGCCTTCTCTCACTAGAAAAGAGATATAGGCCATAATCAACCACGTTGGCAAAGTGCGGGTTGGCAGATGACACACGTCTTCGGATATTGTGGTCGATGTTTTCCTTCACCGTAAAGCGAGTGCAAACCCACACATAACTTAAAAAACAAGTCAATGGTGTAGGGCCGGGATCGAACCAGGGGCCGTCTGATTCCCCCCCCCGTGGGGCCCCGCATTGTCGAGGCGGGGGGCTCAGTAACCGTGGCCTGGTCACCCACGGTGAAGCGAAGAGGGTCCCTGAGGCGGGGGGCCACTCCCTAGACTTGTAATCCCTGTACGCAAGTTCTAGATGGAGTGGCACCAGTAGGTTGCGGAACCTCGTTTCGGGGGGGTTTCGCAACTGAGGCGGGCTGCGGTGTGGTTTGGGAGGCACCGCAGCTGAAGGTGTGGGGCCGCGGCAGGAGAGAAGTGTCGGTATTACGGTGCGCCGCTCTTCCTACCTGCCGCGGCCTCGACGGGGTCGCCACCGTTGATGGCGGACGCGGTGGGGCCGCAGGGAGAAGGGAGTGGTAACCGGAGACTACCACTTTCCCTATTCTCTGCGGCCGTAGTGGCATGTGACGGGGCCACAGACCTGACCCGTCACGGGGGACCTAGGACGTCGGACTGGGGATGTCCGGCGTCCATTGCACTCACGGTCCCTGAGGTGGTTGCGGTGCACTACGTGCACTGCAAGGGGAGTCATCCCCTGAGGAGGAGTCTCTCTCAGGCTAGCCGAGGTGGGCGGGGTGGTGGATTAATGCGAGAAGCGGAACCTCACCCCGCCCTTTCCGGTGAGGAGGCCATCGTGAGGTTTTAGTCGGTAGTGATGCCCTTCTGGCATCGAGCCCGACATACCCCACCCACCTCCCCGGGTGTGGTGGGCATGCGTAAATGCATTTCCTCACGTTAAAAAAAAGAAAAAAAAAAAAAAAAAGGGGCCGTCTGATTGAATAACAGACGTTATTACCACCGAGCTATACTCGTTTTTCATTATTAACAAATACTTACGTAAAATGTATAATATTTATCGAACTAAATAATGTTTCTGCAAATAATAATACTAAGCCTATTTAAAGTACTTAATAGCCACTTAATTTGTTTCTGGTTCAATGTTTACGTTAAAAAGATCCTTCAAACGTCTTTAAACTTTATGACGTAACAAAGATCACGAGAAGATGATCAAAACATCACGGCCCATAAGAGCGAAGGAAAAACTGCCCCTCTAGCACAGCAACGAAATTTTTATTTTACTTAAATTTTTATAACTCGAGTCAAGAAAACATTTGAAAGTTCATGTCCTCTCATTTGAATAACCAGAGGAGTGCATGAGGAAGCGGACATTCACATAATTTCTTTATTGAATCGAGTTAAATATTTATTTTATTTTAATCATTTCACACACGGCTGGTTAGCCCCATACTAAACCATTACTAGTGTGTATTATGCTTGCTAACACAACTGATATTCTAACATAAATAAATACTCTAAATCAATACATATTTAACACGACAGCCAACAAATTAAGTTTATCACAAAATGTTGGCCGTGTTGTGTACCAAACCCGTGTCCCTCTGGCTGACAGTCCGGCATGGTAACCATTACGCCAATGAAGTCATCATCATCATTATTGCCCAAATTTGTGTAAAGGTTTCCTTTCCCTGATGCCGAAAATGTTTACACTGCGCCCTGTTTTATTATGGTTTGATAAGAGGACTCTAGTTGCAAAAACTGTTTCGTTTTCGCGCGGTATAAAACTTATCTTTCCCGCTGCTCTGCTGGGGGCTGAAGAATCGAGGAAAATTCCTTGTGAAAGTGTGTGAAGTAATGACGCATGTGTTTTGCGCTTTTCTCAGTGGGAGTGAAGATAATTTGGTAAATATGCTCGATTTGCCGCGCGAGGGGATTATGTTTTCTGTGAATCATTAATGTTTTGAATTATCGCTGTTTTCACGCCGTTTGTTGTTATTGGTTAGAAATCGGAAGAACGTGGGTAATATATTGGATATCTTATATCTTTAAATGAGCAATTCTTGTATATTTATAATTGGAATCTCGGAATCGGCTCCAACAGTTTTCATGAAGTGTTGTGTATAGGGGGTTTCGGGGGCGATAAATCGATCTAGCTAGGAATCATTTTTAGAAAATGTCAAATAGAAAAATAAAAAAAACCGAGCAATGCTCGGTCAACCAGGTACTATACAAATTATGTTCGTACCTACGGGTATGTTACGAGTAAGTGTTTAGTTATCTTCAAGCTAACTGAGTACCTAAAAATGGTATTAGTAAGGTTTTAAAGGATTTTTTGGTAAAGAGAAACCTGCCAAAAAAATTACAACAACGCGGAAAGTTCAAGATTGTAAAGGATTACCAAAAGGTGAAGAAAAACCTGCCAAGAATATAACTACAATGTAGAGAGTTCAGAAGTTGGCAGTATTTGGCCAATCAAAAGCTAGTTTTACTTCCAATATCTAAAGTGATATTCCTTAATTAAGCTTTGTGATTTCTAGCGCAGATTATCTCAAAGTTACGCGCACCGGAAGTGCCCTGATCAGCTTACCCAACTGGCCCTATTTATAGGATCAGTTTTACCAAAGATGTTGTACAAGTTGGTATAGAGAGAACTGAAAATCAGAACGTTGAAATTATGTTAATTCTAGGCGTTTAATACTACACGGAGTAAGTCAATTGATTAGCCGTTTAGTTAACTAGCCGTATGTATCCCAAAATTACAAAAAAATTAACATCAAAAGTCGTAGAATAATAGTTGTTTGCTTAGAAGTACTAAAGCCTTTTTAGGTCAAAGGTTTTGCGTTAGTTACATGTAATTCAATTTTTAAAACTTTACTGTATGGAACATTGATTTTATCAGATGATCTATGATATGAGATTTCTTTATATCTACGGTTACTACGAGTATTAATACAAAAGGTAGGAGCTAAAAAGAGCTGATATTGACGCTCATAGTTTGAGACAGTTCAAGTCATTCTAAGCATGTTTCATGCTCTACGAAGACTAACAATGAAGTCGAATAGTTCCGTACCTCCCCGGCGACACCTGTGCCGTTTCAAACTCCAAACTGAGCTGATCAAAGACAAAGGATCCCCATAAACTCTCAACTACTCGATGGTTTATCTGAACCCTAATTTACACTTCCCACGTCTTACCGACACTCACTTTGTATTACAAGTTCAGATACTTTGATATTTTACTTTGTTACGGTACTGTTGTATTCTTTGTAAGTTTAGTTAGATGTCCGATTGCGGTCTTTGTGATGCGCTGTGCTCTTTTATTTTGATTTGTGACTTCTTTGTTGCATTTGTGTACCTTTGATGTCGATTCTTCAGTTGTTAATTAATGATCGCTAAGGTTACTTTATTGCAAGCTTAGAAAGAATTTGTATTTCTATGGGTAAGCTTAGGACTTAGTTGAAGTTCTCTATTAACCTAATAATTCAAAGTAAATGGAAGAACAAAACAGTTACAGGATGATTAAATGCGAAGCATAATTCATGAGATACCAAGGTATAGACTAAACTTCGAGTCTAAGCAACTACATAACTTGAGCAGCTCCGCAATTAGTTTTTAGTCCAACCCTTAGAGAACACGTTTTAGCTGAAGCAGTAATTAGTCTATTAACCCTAGAGAGCTGAGCTCTAAAGTCGACAGAATAATAAGGAAGCACTTTAATTACATACTCTGCTTCAGATCCAATGATCGTTTAATATCCTAATTTGACAGTAAACGTTTTCCTCCTAACATCGTAACTTAGGTGCTTTATGCCTTAATTGCTTGCTGTACATGATATATTAGCGGAAGATATTTTATCGAGCAAAAAGGCCAGTTTTTACGAGCGTAATACTTGCAAGGCTCTTTGTGCTGAGCCGACACCTGAACCTGTGGCCTACTGGAGGTAATACCGGCTATTCAAGGATTTACTGCTGGGCTCGCGGAAAAGGAATAAGTGGGTATAGTTAACATATATACATGTATGCTTAGATGTGAATATAAGGCATATATACATATACGACTTAGCTGGCTTGCTTGCTTAGCATAGTTTGCTTGAAAGTGATCGTTGTTTAAGGCGATTTCATAGGCAAATTTTACCTAAACACTAAACGGTTTTGTTTTTTATTTAAAACTGTAAATTCTAGATTGTGCTCATGCCATTTCCCTATTGTAATTCCACGAATAATCATTAATTTCGCATAAAAGTAAAAGTTTAAGATAGGTACTGATTTGGTACCCGTATCGAAAACTTCCCTATCTTCTATCAATGTGTTAACGCGAACACATTAAGCAAGCTTCCCTCTACCTGTTTGCCAATGTGTAAAAAATCCCCCCCTATAAAGAAACCATCAAAAGAATCCTCGTAAACCTAAAAACTGCTTACATTAGGTCGTTCGTGCTGTGAGCATAAAATTGCATTGTAAAAGATAGAAGAAAACCCTGAGGGATTGGGGCAGTGATGTAGTGTAAACCTTCTGGAACATGACTTGCCGAATAGGGTCGCGTTACATCTTGTAATAATTCGCGTGAGTGAGGGCTTACGAGCTATGACTTAGAATATCTTGAGGTGTATACACAGGGTTCGAACCTGGATTACAGGTCTGGGTTACAAAGGACGATACCTTCTGCTAAGCCGCTGAAGTAATCAGTATTTCTACCCTTACGCTAGACAAAAGCTTGCTAATAGATTAATAGGTAAATGGCTACAAGTGTATTACTAGATACTTGATACGTAGTATAGGTAATAATGGTGTACAAATTGAAGACAACAAACAGAAAAAAGATTTTACCATATATTAAAGAGTTCTAAGCAATAGATGTGTTTAAACAGCAATAAAATTGTCTTATTTATGTTTTACAAAATTTCCTAGGTTTTACCCACGTTAACCCTGGATTAAAAGTTGCACTATGTGTTGATCCAATGTCAAAGCTGTGTAATACAACGTTACATCCCGATCGGTTCAATCGTTAAACCTGGAAAGAGTAATTTTGCCTTAATATTAGCAAGATTTATGTCTCTTTACACTCATGACTTAAATTTATTTAAATTATTTTTTCACATATTTATAGCTATCACACATAATATGTTGTAACATATGAAGCATCTCATTTATACAGAAGTGAAAATTTGTTTAACATTTTCATCATCACATCCTCTAAATATCACCATAATCTTTTCCAACATCCTGAAAGCTCTGCTCACTGAAAAAATAAAACAGAAAAAGAAACTCGTTCAATTATTTAATCCGGTGTAATATCTTCAGCGGGCTAGGCGCGGCCCATTTCGGCATACATTAGTCCAATTTAGAGTAACACGGAAACGGAAACTATCAATCATCTGGCGACATTTGCAATATAGACATAGCAATATACATTTATATACAGAGGTATACAGGCCTACTGGTAATGAGTGGTTGGCCTTTAAAACCCGAATAAAATATGTGTTGAAGTGATCCCAATTCAGCCGTACATATGTGCGGCTGCCTTACGTTCTCAAAGTTGCGGGTTTGATCCCCGACAATAAGCTAAAGATTGCGGTGAAAGAAAACATCGTGAAAAGACCATAGCATAATGGTAGTTAGTGCTTCTTCTAGAGCTCGCCTAGCTAGCAAGAACCCTTAACTTAAAAAACTAAACAATCTGTTACCAAGAACCTAACAGTGTATTCCGGCAGCTTTCTTCAACCATGAGGTTGAAGACCGGAACCTGCTTTAAACCTTCATCGACCCTCTCACTCATCACTGAAAACCGCATTAAAATCTGACAAGTCGTTTTGGAAATATGATTGTATATGGCTACATTGTTTTGCACATATTATTCAAACATCTTCTCCGAACTAAGCACATATATCAGTCTCTTATTCAAATACGAAGTTTTTAATATTAATTTATTTATTAAATAGTTAAAAATGAAGCTATTGAATATGTTAAAAATATGTTTTTACCTGTTTACTTTGATGGGGAAAACGAAATATCACAGACTTCGCTGGCTCGGCCATGTAGAAAGAATGGAATTGGATCGTGCAGTGAAGAGAGCTTACCTGGGACGAGCGAACCGTCGTCGACCGGTCGGATGTCCCAGGTATCGCTGGATAGACCAAGTGGAGGAGGACCTGCGCAATCTTCAGGTCAGGCAGTGGCAGTAAAAGGCACAGGACCAAGAACAGAGGCGCCACCTAGTTCGGAGGCCAGGATCTGATTCGGGTCGACGCACCAAAACTAACTAACTGGTAGTTAGTTTTAGTTAGTATACTTGGATGCATTACTCGGCACATGTATTCAGGGTTGCTAGCTAATATACTAGTACATATCTAACCCTGTACAACAATATAGGCGTAGCGTATTCGAGTGTTTGCGTTATACAGCCTCTGGTAATAAATTATGAGTTCCGCATTGTACGTTTTGGCGTGAAATTTCAACAACGTATGGAATTAAATTAGATATTGATGACGCTCTAGTGATGACCACGGTGAATTTATATTGTTATTTGTGGAATACGGCGTTGGAGGCTGCTTTAAATTTAATACTGCTTGACACATATGTTATATATTTTTATCATTTAATATTTAAGACCTGAGCTCTTATCCGTGGAATTTTAATACTAGGACATAATTATGTCACACACGGCTGGTTAGTTCCATACTAAAACATTTCTTGTTTGAATTATGGTTGCTAACACAACTGACATACTACATACATACATAAATACTTTATATCGATACATATTTAACACCCTGACCGACAGCCAACAAATTTAGTTCAGCACAAAGATGGTGGCCATGCCAGGAATCGAATCTGGGACCTTCTGGTAGACAATCTGGCGTGGTAACCTAAGCCAACGGGGTCGTGAATTTGAGCCAACAAATTTAGTTCATCACAAAGATGGTGGCCATGCCGAGAATCGAATCCGGGACTCTCTGGTTGATAATCCGGCGTGGTAACCATTACGCCAACGGGGTCGTCAATTTTTCCTTATGATAGTTCTTTTATCGGCCACATCCTTGACCACCTTATAATACATGACTTTTGCCTTCAATTAGGTCTAAAACTTACCTTATAGGCATCTATCTTTTCATCCTTATACATATACATATATATATATATTTTTATATCTTTCGAACACAACAAACAGTGAAGTAAGCAATTAAAATTTTAATGACATTGTCACCTCGTCAAATCCTAGAAAAGCTGTAACTCCTGGACTTTGTAGACTCTAACTACTGAGGTCGTGACTTTACGCCTATCCTTAAATTCAGTTTGAAGAAAATTTATTACAGCTAACGCCTCGTACGAGCCCTGTCGTATTTTACTTCGCAGAGAGACAATATTTAACTTAACTACTTCCATGAATTTAGGAAATCCCGTTTTATGGCCACTATAAACTAGCGCTGAAAATCATATTTCATGTGAAACATTCGCATGTCTCGTAAATACTAACAATTCTCACTTAGCACTAACTTGATAAGTTGGCGATGTTCTACGGAAGTTAATCTTTATAAAGGTAACAGTTTGATTTAGGATAAAGGTGGCTTTGACCAAGCAAGTCTAAAAATTTACTTATATATCATCTTCCCTTAGCCGATATCCCGTAGCGCCTGTAGCTCGGCTAGCTAAGGTGATCTGACGCAATCATCAAAGCTAAGCAACGGTCGATGCAGATGGTGTTTGGATGGCTGACCATGCACATGACTATCGTTTTAAAAGTGGCATTTTCATTTGGGCCGTGAATCAGATGACATGTTAAATTGTAGGTCTTGTTAGTGCTAGTACAAGCAGTCGTTAAGCCAAGTCAGAAACTTTTGGGCGGCTTGAAAACTCTCGACACCAGAGCTTGGCCACTTACGTCAAACGAAGAAGAAGTAGAATGAATAAATGAATGTTTTTTTTTAATGAACACAGAGAGGTCACAAAAACTTGTAACTAAAATAAATAAAAAATCTAGAGACACATATGACGCACATAATAAACAAGTAGGCTCTAGTAGGTATGTCTTAGTCCAATCTAAAGTAAGAAAATCTTATTTCTTACTGAGTAGTGAAAACCCCTATATACTGAATTGTAATAGTCAAAGTCATGAATTGCATTACCATGAATGCATAGATACTCGTAATAATCATCTACAGCAAGCAATGTATGTATTTAGTGCTGGACCTTAGATATTATCGATCGCAATCGACTGTGTTAATTCTAATAGATTATACATACAAGTCCGGTACGTGTATTCTAGAACAAACGGCATGAATCACCTATAAATTGTAAAGAGATTTATCCCAATAAATAGGCCCATGTATCGCTGAGCCGCATTATCCTGAAGCCTATCGGATAAGGTTGTTATTGAGACGCAATAACAATTAATTAAGGAACTTATTGCCTTGTGGGACTCGATTGCTTGTTGTCGGCGGTAAATAACTCTGCCTGGATTAAGTATCTATTAATAGATAATTGGTACAGTTTGGTGTAGCGAATGTGACTAGTATTAGGCGTGGCATAACATATATGAACGAATGATAAAAATACTGTAGGGAATTATCTTCCATTGTGCCAAATATATAAGATCACTTACGATAATGAGATCGATATAAAATAGAGAGAGATAAAGACATTTTATGGGTACACTTTGACATTGTTGTAAATTATTAGTAGCGTCAGGCGCAAAATAAACAATGATTTGCATAATGGTAGGGCATTTTCTAGTACTCGCTTAGCCAGCAACCACCCTAGTTGAGAAATCTGCCGTCAAGAATATAATACTGTGTTTCGGCAGTCTCCTTAAGAACCAGTCATTCCATACTAGGCATAATCTACCTTTGACCAGAGTGCCAGTAACTTGTATGGTTACGCGCCCAGCTGGTCAAATGCCTAGCTGTAGTAAAAAAAACGAAAAAAAAATTAAAAAAATATTATTAAAATAAGCTTTTATATGTAAGTACATATTATATGACCACTATTATCGTTTATAAACCCATCGTATTTGGATTCATCTAAAACGGTTCGATGAATCCAAATACGATGGGTTTATCTGGAATCTTGATTTATCTTAAATCTTTCTTTATTAAAAAATCTATGTACGTACTTAATCCTAACTTAATTTGTCAAGATATGTAAGTATGTATATATATATAAACTTAGCAGTTACAGTTACGTTAGATAGATCTGTGCCCTGCACTAGGCCTAAGAAATTGGCCTGTATAGCAGATATTACATATCTAAGTGTCCAAATTTGAATGGAATCAGATAAACGGAAGTGAAAACACGTCTATTTATTTTCATCGCAATAATTATTGTGAAATTAGTTATGAATGTATTTGATACAACCTCGCATTTTGAAGACATCAAACGGATAGTAGCAATTAACAGTAGATTGTCCGTTTCTCGATACACATCTATTGTGTTTGAATTAGCTTTTGTTTCTTTCTTCTTATCTGGAATCGGCTTTCTCCAAACTAATGCGTCAATACGTTCATTATGCCTTGTATTTTGCCAGTCGCCACTTGGGAAGAAGTTAGATGCCAGTGTTAGTGTTGCCATGTCACAAAAAAATATAACAGACACGAAATATGGTAAACAAAATTTCAAGAGACTTATTTTTATTTAGAAAGGCTTCTGATTTAAAAAAATAATTAATTAATTGTAAATATTTTTCTGTACGGTCTTCTTCTTCTTCGTATGAGCTAAGTGGCCAAGCTTTAGTGTCGAGAGTTCTCAAGCCGCATGAAGGCCTCTGACTCAGCTTAACGACTGCTTGTACTAAGACTAATGGCCGAGACCTACAATTAAACGTGTCATCTGATCCACGGTTGCGCCCAGATAACACTTAAAAAACGACAGTGTTGTGCATGATCACCCATCCTAATACCGCCCGCATTGACCTTTGCTTAGCTTTGAAGATCGCGCTAGATCACTTTAGCTACCGAGCTACAGGCGCTTTGTAAGTTATTACATGTTTACAAAATTTATTTCCAATATTTTTACTGAAACATTGAAAGTATTCAGAATATTTTTACTAACAAAGTAACTGTAAACTCGTTTTAATTAAACATATTTTTATCAATAAAAAGCGAGGTTTTCACGCTTAAATTTGTTTCAATCATACTTGAAAAAACATTTTTATATTTCAATTGTAATAAAAGCAAAACTTAAACAGGTTCGACAAATTCCATGTAAAGTAAACGTACCAATGATAATATTTTTAGATATTTTCGTTGAATTTTCCCCATTTTATCTGGCAACCCAGGCGAAGGCCCACACAGATAATCGCCGATGAGATCTCAGCCATCGGGTCTTCATTGTTTGTAAATGAGAGCGGGCACAAAAATAAAATGATTATTTAGTGATGCTCTGAACCCGATTGTCTCGGACCTGAATCGAGCCATTGTGACTTTAAAATAAATAATTGTTACTGAGCTTTGTCATGTAAATTAAAGGCAAGTTAGCTTATGTCTATTCAATATTTTAAGACAGGCTTACTCGTAAAACTTGGCTCTAACAACCATGCTACAATAACTCACATGATCTTAATTTTGAATTAAAATTTCAGAAATCGCAAGATTATTTCATAGACATACTAGAAACATTCGTTATAGTGTTCTTGGATCTAAAACACCAAAGTATTTATTTTATTTTTCTCATAATTTCGAGCATTTTACTCTATTCCAAGCCAATATATATATTTACATTTAGCTGACATCTCCCAAACGGGTACTACAGCGTTAGGTACTTTATCAAAAGTCCTGAACGTTCTATAAAATGTCTGAATATTTCCCATACGTAACATCCGTTTTCAATTTACTTTACGAACATAGCTTCCAAATAAAATGGGACAAACTGACCGCAGAGGCGTCCTAATTTAGGTACGCCGTATTTAGGGAGCCCCCAACGTAGGGGCCGTCGCAACTTTTCAAGGAAACTAGTAAAATGGTAAACAAACAGCAATGAGTGCCGTTTATTGGCGTTTATCGATCAAGTGCGGTGAACGTTGACCGCAACAAGTCAACCGTGGAATGCTCAAACAGCGTAACTAGACTCGTGGACGTACTTCAGGCGATATAATCCCAGGTATACCAAAACTGTAAGAGACTATGACCGGGCTATTCAATAGACACAGGTATTCTTGGAATTTCTGAATTAAGAAACTAGGATCAAAGGTCAGTTTGGCTCAGTAATTGGATAGCCGTAAAAGGCTAAGTACGCTACCTACCTAATACACGAAAGCGCTTTAATGTTGCAGTTTCTTTTTAAACTAAGTGTGAAAACAACTCACGTTGTGAGCTAGAAAGGAGAAGTTCTTTTATTAGACTATATATAAGTACTTTTATTATGTACTGTTTTGATAATAAAGCGTCAAATATCAGATAAAAATATTATAAGTCAGAATTACTAATTTCTTTTCTATTTAGTATTCTTCCCGAACAAAGAAGTACAAACACTTTATGCTTGCATGCTATTTGCATGTTATAACATACATATTTCATACTATGTGTACTTTTATATACTGAATACGCACATGTACATGCAACAACGTACATTTTATAAAGCAAAATTACAATTCGGTCGGTTGACTATTGTTTTATAAAAAAAGCTAAGGTAACCTGATTTATCGTGACTGGATAAAATTCTGGGAAAATTCGAGCAAAATTGTTTGGAAACTGCTCTAGCAGTTATGTTCGGTGTAGTAACTACAAGAGAAAAGAACAAATGTATTGCGCTCGTGACCTTTGGAGCTGGTTAGGTTTAATTTAATTGGTAAGTGTATTTGCTATTCGAAATAGCGTTAGTTTATGACATAATTAACCCTTGACGCAAAAATGGGATGTTATAAGTTTAACACGTCTTTATCTCTCTCTCTCTCTCTCTCTCTCTCTCTCTCTATCTATCTCTGTGTGTGAGTGTGAAATAGGGTTTTCTAAATATTTTATTTATTCTTGTGTCCAACTTTTGCAAATCGTTCCCGCATAAGAGTATAAGAGTGATTGGCGTACATACAAGAATACAATTTACGTCTATATTTATAAGACAGTGATAAATAACTGAAACAAATTTAAACTAAGGTACTTATTTAAAGACTTTCGTATAAAGTAACTTATATTGTCACAATTAGTTTAAACCCTATAGTTTAATATGTTTTGAAAATCAATTTATCGGAGCAACCACGCGTCCGATTTTGTACTAAGAACACAGTGATTGATCTCCACACTACTTAGACTATATCATATATATCAGAATGTTAGTGCTTTAGTAACAGCGAACTAGAATAAATAGAATAGTAACTTGGCCGATAAAATGGTTCCACGCGTAATCGTAAAATACCGCGGTGGGCGGGACAGAACAGCAAACCCGCGGGCCCGCGTGGCGTTACATGGTGTGGCACGGCACCAATCACGTGCGAGCTTTTTGTGTGTGTGTTTCGTTGGGATAGCAGTATAATTGTGTGCGTAGATGGATCCAAATTCTAAGCGGCAATTGGAGTTGATATGGAGTTACTCTTCTGTTTATTCTAGTTCGCTGTTAAGTAAGTAATTTTTATTGCACAGTACTGAGAAATTGAACTTGCTGCCAACATTTTGGGGCATTTTTCCGTCCACAAACAGCTTATTAGATAAGAATTTTGTTTATGTTTATATGTATAGTTTAGTCATAATACGTATTTGTAAGTAATGTAATATTTTTATTACAATAAACGATTCAAGTCACAGTAAAGGTTCTTTTCTTAATTAATATATGTATAATCTCTCATTATTAATTAGTCCAAAGATTAAACTACGTGTAGCAGAATAGACAATTCAATTTCTGTGATAGAATTTTTAATATTAATAAGAGTTTCAAAAACTAACTGTGTGGGTAACTAGCGATTAACGATTAACTAGTGATTTCAATTCATCTTTTAATCATACGAAATAGTTTTGGGTCGTGGTAGTTGCTCTGGAATCGTATGGGAGTCAACCCGCGCTTATCATCGCCGCGCCGTAGTACAGAGTTACTCGCTAATATTATATCCAAAATAGTGTCGCGCGTCGCTCCACATTTGGATTTTTACTTTGCCGTGTACAGTGAATACTGTTCTGTATTTAAATATTATGGAGCTTAGGCTACGTTGCCGATCGTTACCCACCAAGCTGCCACCAGACGCGAGGAGTTGTCCCAGAGAGTGGCGTCGTGGATGAAAGGTAAGTGGTCCTATCTAAGTTTCGCATTTTCCTTGTGAGAGTCAGAACTTTCATACAGTCCACTTACTTTGTATTGAACAGAATATGTGATCAAAAAGTTAGATTTGTTTAAATTTCTTTATTCGTTTCAGAAGTACATCAATTTAAAATGATAAAACGTATTTTTTTAAATAAAATTATTGAAGGAATTGGAACGTGTCTTTACAACACGATTAAAGACAATATCAGTGAAAAAATCGTAGCCCCATTTACGCAGGATTTTATAAGTGTTTTCAAAATATTCTATTTTGCTCTCATAGCGCCTGATAGTGATGAATGTAAAAGCTTTACTACTGCTACAATAAGTCCAGTGTCTGTTCGAGTAAGATATTGATATTGTGCCCGTCTCGCGTCATTGCAGCGATTGAATGGGACGATTGCTCCAAACTAAATTGTTGGAGCAATTCGTTGGGTTCATTCGAAGCTAATAGATTTATTGTTGTTAGAAGATAATGTGTTTTATTTAAAGGTTTATTAAAGTGATTGATTGAGTTATATTCTGTTTAATTGAGTGTGTATGATAAGAGTTTTAGTAGATGTAGCGCCTGTATTTCAGATAGCCTAGGTGATCAGACGCGGTCATCAAGGTTAAAGCAATTTTGGATGAGTGACCATGCACAAGACTGTTATAAAAACAAAACAAAAAAACGGGCACTATCGTGAGTCAGATTACACGTTACATTGTAGGTTCTGGCTGCTAAAAGTTAGAACGACCTCGTTGGCACAACGGTTACCATGCCGGACTGCTAACCAGAAGGTTCCGGGTTCGATTCCCGGCCCAGCCGACATCTTTGTGCTTAACTAGATTTGTTGGTTGTGGGTCTGGGTGTTAAATATGTAGGTATCTATATAAAATATATATGTATGTATATGTAGTATATCAGTTGTGTTAGCTACCATAACACGAACTAGAAATGGTTCGGTATGGGATTAACCAGCCGTGTGTAGAATAAGTCCAATTAAAAAAAAATATGCCTTGCCTATCTATCATAAAAAAGTAAAAACAATCGTTAAGCCAAGTCAGAGGCATTCGGGCGGCTTGTAAACTGTCAACACAAGAGATTTGATACTTAGCTCATACGAATAAAAAGAAGAAGAAGAATATGCAGGTAAAAGCAAAATTGTTATTGTTATATAACATATGGACAGATGAAAGAAATTTTGACCATAATAATATATGATCTAGACGATTCACTCACGTTGTTTGCTCGGTAAGAGTAAATTATGGTTTACCTACATATATATATTTTTTTATTGATGAATAGGCTTACGTTTGACCGCAGCTAGCCTGATGTTAAGCTTGATTGTGGTCTAAGATGTAACACGCTTGCCTAGAAGGAACCTATTTACTCGAGATTTGAAGACCCCCAAATTGTACTTCTCGGGAAAAAGAGACTCAGGAAGAGAGTTCCAAAGCTTCGCAGTTTTCACAATGAAGGTCGAAACAAAACGCCTTGTGCGAATCCTCGGAACTTCGACAGTGAATCGATGTCTCTTCACTGTACCTCTGCTCGTTCTGTACCTACATATATGTATATCTGAAAGCTGGGATAAAGTTTTATTTATATGGCTCACGTTCGGGCATGAAGCCTCATAACTCACTGCGATGTGGATGCATTATTGAAATTAAAACAGTTTCGTTGTGGACATTACCAAAACACTATAATAACAGTAAGGCGCGAGATAGGAGGTTGAGTCAGAGCAAAAATATTTTCGATCCAAAAATAATCAAACTGCTGTCTTTATTATTACTAAACCATGATAGATAAGAAGCTGTTGTGTTCTCTAAATATATATTTCCGTTAGCGCTATAAAACAAATACTAAAAATAATATACGAAAATATTACGGAGGATTCCGCATGCAACAAACGTAATTTATAAGCAATTACTTAATCAATCTTTTAAAAGAAATTTGGTATACTCTCTAAATTCACTTCACAGAATTCCTAACTATGTATGACCTTTAAAGAAAAAATATAAAATAAAAATAAATATATAAGGGGGGTTTGTATGGGAATGAAACGAATGTGATTTTTGTTTTTTTTTTTAATATAATATTACGGAACCTTTCATGCGCGAGTTCGACTAGTATTTGGCCAATTTTTTATTACTTTTCTAGCCTAAACTCTTAAGCACGCTTGGTGCACTAAAATTCCCAGTAAGCATGTAGCGTGATACTGATGTGAAGCGTTATTTATTTAAGATTCAAAGCCCTACAGTTGGCACAGTGTAAAGCTTTAACTACTCGTAGAATCCATTTCAAACTTGTACAGCTATACACAATTAAATCATACCAATCCTCGGTTGTGGACAAAGAGATTTGATGTCAGGAAGCCCTAACTGTTTGTATTGTATCACTTTTGGATTGAGGACACGCTATAAAATTACGTATTCATACGCGTTTTGTTTGAATTAATGTCATTACATTATGTAGAAACAATATTCTTTCCGTAACTTACAAAACATTTATTTTAATTAAAATATACGAGTATGCTTATGCGTGTGCCTGATTTTTCCGACTTCTTCTCACACTTTCTTTCATACTAGCATAGAATAAGCAGTCTACTACGTTTCCATTGCTGGGACTTGGGCCTACTCTCACGAGAAGAGAGCGCTAACGCTGGCTAACTACGGGTTTGTGGATGTCATGGTCCTCAAATATGGAGGGTGTTGCATGATGTTTTCTTTCACCGTAATGCGAGATCAAATACACACATAACTTGAAAAACAAGTCACTGGTATAGGGCCAACATCAAACCATGGGGTCGTCAGATTGAAAGAAGACTTTTTCCACCGTGCCACACTTGCTTTGGTAGTACTGGTGGCCGGTCGGTTGTTGAAGAAGCAATAATTGGTTATGAACCTATGAAAATAGCGACCAATATTTGTTGTTGGCGTTTGCGTAGTATGTACGGTTTGAACGAATATACGCGTAAATTAAAAGATTCGACGAACTACTTCGCAAAGGCTCTTATTGTCGAGGAATCCCTTTGTATTATGAATGGTGTGCTGTATATTCTTCTCAGTCCAAATTCATTTATGTTCCAGTATAATAATCTTACCTACGTATATATTTTTCGCCCCGATATCAGATGCTGGCCACAAATCAGTCTACAGCTCGCGTCGCGTCTATCCGTCAGACCCCATAAGAGCAGTATTTTTGATTTGTTATCCGTCGCTGTCACTGTTATTGATGTGTAGCGAAATTGGAAAGTTCAGAGGCACTTATCTCTCAGATTTAGATAGGAGGGCAATTTATAAAGCGGGGATTTCTTCCCCTAAAGTATCCTCTTGACAGCGAGGAGCCTCGGGCGGTGTCGCTTCGTTTAGACACGTTTTACGCACAGAATGTGACCCGATCTGTGTGAATGGATCTCTACGGACCTCGGGACCTTTGTTCCCTCGTAATGCTGGCCGAAGGTTACAATACGATTCCGCAGAGCCGGCCGGATCAGCAAACGGATCTGTTGATCGCAAATCGCAATCATTGTGTAGATAGATAGAAGGTTAGAGCTGTCCGGTTAGTGCCTGAGCGAATCAATGAGTTTTACAACTAAGAGTTTGGGACTAGCGTGCGTATGCTTTCGGATTGAGAAGTTTCGTTAGGCGTCGTATAAGTAAATACAACGTGGCCTTACTGTTTAATATATACTGTTATGTGTGTGTGAACAAGCTAGAATAATTGAGTAATATGTACCTACTTCTTCAGGTAATTAACATTTATTATTTTGTGAAATCACTTGGCTATGGCTTCAGGTCATCCGTAAAAACAAAGTAAGAGTAGCTTGTCGAACGTAATACATAGTACGTACGAGTACATGTATCGATAAGTTAGTGACGTTATTTCGACAGTCATTCATATGGTAAATTTCAAGAATTCTAGCATTATTATTTGTGGATACGTGTTTGTGAAGCTCTGTACTCGTGGCTTTCTTAAACACATTGTAATGAAATGAATCAGGAAGAGAATGAAACGAAATATTCCGTCTTCAGATTCGACTTGCGCCAGTAAAGAAATATTTTAAAAAGTTAATTTCTTCTTGGTCACACTCATGGAACGAAAGAATCAATTTTTAAAAGATGTGTTTATTGAAACAAGGAATTAATTTTGCCAACAATATTCATTAAATCACATTTGCCAATACAATCGGTTGCTGTGAGTAAAACTCTGCGGATTATTGAACTTGTACGTATAATAATAAATACTGGTATTTAGGCTCGCTGGTTTTTGTTGCGAATTTTTCAGCGGCTGGCTATGGCAGAAATGATAGGTTCAAGGGCTTTTAGACTGAAAGTTACGAGTGCTCGTCGAAAACATTTATTTATAAATCACGAAATCATTTTATTTCGTTTGCAAACTGGGAGGACAAATTCATTGAATTCGTTTAGAATAACTACAAGTTATTTCAATGACAATGTTGTAAGTTATTCTATACAAAGGGCTCAGGTTATATATAGCTTTTTAAACACATTCATATTCCACCATAATGATGTAGTGTTATTATGATGTTAAGTGGTTAAAAGGAAATCGACAATCCTTTGTCAAAGCGTTATAATTATTTGTCTTCTATTATGATCATAGACAAAAGAAAAAAAAGACGGAGGTACTGTGTGACCGCACATGAGATAGCGATATTTTCGGACAATGTTGCCACTTTAGTAGAACTTTAGCCACTTTAGGAAATTAGGGTTAGGGTATACACATAATAAAGAAAAAGACTTCAGATTATATTTCTACGTTTTATTAATTTTTAAACAAAATCAGTTTATTGTACACATTCCTTACTCTTTATTTCCACGCTTCACAAAAACGTCACCCATAAAATGGTTGGAACAAATCCTGGAATTTTGCGTTGATTTCCAATCATAAAATATTATCTACCATATGCTTCTATCTAAATCTCTACAAGTTCAGCATTCGATGGAAATCTGTAAAAAAAATATTAAGAAATATAAAATACTAGAGGTTGCCCGCGGCCCGCGTGAAGGTGCTTTTCGGGTAACCTGTGGAAAAACTCTATGGTATCCTATTCCCGTGCCAATTTTATGTACACTTTCCTCATTCGATTCCTGAGATCTAGTTAACCTCTGTTTTTAGCTACTTTGGTGATGATGCGAGCGATTTCTCCAAGCCATTATTTAAATATGTAACTAGAATACGTGAACCATACCACTAAGTGAACCATTTACTTAAATTCTAATTCAGAAGTATTTAATTTCAAAAACACAAAACTTTCCCTTTGAACTTTAAACCCCATTAGCATACCTAAATGCACTCCTGGCAAATATTTTTACGAATTTAATTTAACCATCAAAGAAACTACAAACATAACAACTTACAAGACTAACTAACTTAACTTGATAAATAAAGAATTTTCCATACAAACTTTCACCCCCCATTACAAACCCTTAGTTCACCCCTGGCAAAAAAACTTGATACCATTATTTTTAATTTTACATAAACAATAAATATTCCAAATAAATAAAAAAAAAATCACAACCCTAAGACCAGCCGATTGGGCTCTGCGTTGTCTATAGATGAATGAATGAATGAATAAGTCAGGACAAAGAGTCTTATAGTACAGATAATTATATAATATGGTAACTTCATGTCAAATAACTGGGCTTAACTTCACTGGGCGAGCGCGGTCCACCTTAGATCACAATATCGCTTACCACGAGGAATATTGAGACTAAGCGCTAACCCATTTAGTGTAAAAAAAAGCCCGACTAGCGAGCGAATATTTCGATGGAAGTAGATTAAATTAGTAAAAGGACTGTTTAAGCAATTCTCAAGTACAGTGCAAACGGTTTTTGTAAAACTAGGGTTAAAATTGAAAGTCAGATTATGACAACCCTTATTCAATTTCTTGTAGGTTATGTTTTTATTTTGCATTTGCATGTTTTACCACTTTGAAGCAGAACTTTACATCCAAATCATAGTACTTGAATTAATCCTATTTAATTAATATTTGGATTGATTTTAGAAGATATATTGTATATAAAAAAGGCCAGTACCAACCTGTGAAATGTAACATCACATAAACCAGGTTCTGTTCTATTCTAATAACTCAAAATACAACACTGCACCATTCTGTCGATGTCCAAAACTATTCACCGCGCGAGAATAACACTTACACTTGAATTTAAACGATATTTTTTCGAAAAAACACAAAATTCTCAGAATCGCAGTAATGTTTGACACCGAAACTGACAAATATGCTGGTGTCAAACAGTTACAGCGACAGAGAGAAAAACAGTATAAGCCTTTCTCTTTCACGCATGTTATTTTTACATATGGCTGTTTCGCTGTTGAGTAAAAGAGATGGAAATGTGACTCCGTCTATTGCCTTCTCTGTCTACGATTATGATAGAATCTTTTGAAACTTTATGTCGTTTAAATTGTAAGAAAATAGTTTATATGTAGATTTTTAACAATCTAATTCCTTAACATTCTCTTTGGAATTAATGTGAATATAACATTTTATCTCTTAACAATAATCATCTTTATTGGTTAAAAAATATACAGGTTAATTCACTTTCATACATAAAAAAATAACATACTAAAAATATACTTGTACAATCCAAAATTCTTAAATATGTCACGACTGTATTAAAAATTATAAAAAACATATGTATCTATTACACTATAACTAATAAAAAATGTAAGGAATTTATTCTTTGTTTTACTAGATAATTGTTTTTTTTATTATTATTTCAGGTATAAAATATTTAAAAGCAAAAATATTGAAGGGGTTTATCTGAGGTACATCGAAGAGAGCACATACGCCTCTCACGCGGTCAGTATAGTTGAAAAAGTGCATACATCTATAAATCTCTTCAACAAATATATCATATTCGTTAATACAAAAATACTACTGCGTAAACTGTTTCGTAAATAATCATAATTGATTTCGAGGGATAGTGCTAAAACATTTTTGTGAAATCGCCCATAGTCAAGATAACCTTATTTATTTTCATGATATTTAGAGGGCTTTATAAAAGTTATATATATTTTGAAGGAGGGTTTTCTCCGTGATATTACTCGTATTACACTTTATATACATTAAGTAATTTAAAATCAGATAATCACCAAGTGTGTTAAAGTTGGTGATTATCTGATTTAAGAGTGTCGAGAACGGTAATCATTATTACACAGTTGTGTAAAGTTTCTAGTCTAATATAGCTACTGCATTCATTCGCGTTAAACGTTTCCAAGATAAGAGCTCTCCAAATGCGTGTCGTATCGCTCCAGTACCCGTGGCGCAATGGAATCGATACAGAGAATAAGCACAGATTACTAAATAATAGATTCCGAAGATTACAAAAAAAAAAAATGTTTTCTAGTTGAGCGAGAAAACAATCTATAGATAACAATATATAATAGAGATTTTATTCTCTTTCAAGTAGTCTGAATAGTTTAGGCTTAGGAGTAGAAATAGGAGTAATTTAAAAATAACTGCTTCTGACAGTTTAATTGATAAAAAACAAATAATAATAACTGTATATTATTCTGTTTTATATAAGACAAATTATTTTGAACTTTGGGTAAGTAAAGTATTTATTTCAGCACATCAATTTGTAGTTACATAATCTTTAAGTGTATGGTAACTACCAAACAAATTGCAGGTCCCGGTGGTTAGACTTAAATAAGCAAAGATAAAGGCCTTCGTGCGTCTTAAAAAATATCTAGTTAATAAGAAAGTTTGGCCATTAAGCTCATATGAAGAAGAAGAATGAATGAAGCCTTTATTAAACTCTGCAAACTACGCATATAAAAATGGCCACATTTACATTAATTTGAACTCATTCCAACTCTTAATAATAAATAATGTGTGGCCGTTTTCCTACACAAAGCATTAATTGGTCGGAAAAGAAGACTATACTATACTCAATAATAGATTTTTCATTGTATGAAACCTTATAAATGCGGTATCTGAGAAATGTAATCAAATGTTCCAAACGACACGACTCCGACATCCCTTATCTCGTGCCAAGATTGATACTGAGGGTGCCAGAATTGCCCGAACTGAGAGGGTAATGAGTTTGTCAATATTTGCCTGAGGTGAAACGGTGATAGACTTGAGATTTTTTCCTACATTCAGCGGTTTCTTGATTAAATGACGGTAAGATGTTTGAATTTCCCCACGGCGGCTGATCTTTATCTTGTAAAAGGTTTGTTAAGGAGCCCCCAACAAAGGCGGCAATTGGTTTTCGCTTCACCTTTTTGTCCGTTGATACTTTATTGCTGAAATTACGTAGAGCATTATGGTCTATGACTTTTCTCTAGAGTAACTCAAAGGTTTTTCTCAAATGTAACATCTAGTCTATCAAATATTATGTAGCATGTGCTTAATAAAGTTTTTATATTGAAACGAAGAAATAATGAATTACTATTGGCTATTGCAATAATTGCAATTGTATTTCTTAAGTCCGTAGCAGACAGGGACCTTTTGAAGGTGTATAATTTCACCAGACGAGTCTAAGCCTTCATTCTACTTAATTAAAGTGCATAATAGAACAGCAAGTAAATACCAATAGTCCCCGAAACAGTTGCACGAAGTTTGGAACGATATATGGAGAAGAGGATAGCCCGGAATGCCTTCAATTTCCACTTGCACCAGTCACTTCAGTTCCGAGGATGAATATTTATGGGTTCTGAACAGGGAAGTATAATTTTTGGAGTTGATATTGTAAACATTATGTGCTTGTCAAGAGAGAAAACCGGCCGGACTAGCAAAGAAATCTCAACAAAATACGACGCTACACTCGAACGCCTCCTGTTTTTTAAAATAATTATCACTACATCTGACGCAATGACAGTGGAACAGTTATGCCAGCGACCCAAGACCGTGCTCCGCTATTTTAAAGAGCTTGGATGGATTGGGTACGCTGGTAGGGGGAAATGCACAATACGCTTCCTGCGGTTTGTCAGTGCAGGTCTTATCGCCCCCATCATAGAATAAGAATAAGAATGATGTGTTTCCACCTGCTGAACCAAATTGGAGCATAATAAAGTAATAGTTTTAAGTACCAAAAACTTGGCTCAATCGCTGTATCTGCTTTTTTGCGAGCTTACTGCGTTTTGCCCACGCTCTAATGTACGAGTATTTATTCATTATTTCCCTATAATGTCTTAAGCCCAGTTTTCAAAATATTTTGTTTAGTGTACGTGAGAGGTAATGGCATTCCTGATCGTTTTAGTACGTTTGCAAAAAAAAATAATGCCAATTTGCCTTAGTAAAAAGTTCGTACATCGACGTTTCCACAGTTCATATGTCCATTTTAATTGCCAAGCTGCCAACGGCAAGCGTTCCTGCTTAGTGCTGGCTCTAGGTCACGCTATTGTCATGCTCTTCACTCGATAGAATCTACCTGTTCACTGCTTCAAACGGAACCTGGAGGTTTTTGTTAGTAGCATCGTTTGAAGACAGCTAAGGTTAGTATAAAACAGGTACGTAATACTAAACAGGATCACTGTTCAATCCAATTTGTTTGTTACATTATACTTGGTATCTGATGTCAGACACAACACCTTTTAATTGAGGCGCGGCGGCATTAAAGCATTAAGACTTGACAACTTCTCGTATATTTGTTCTGATATTTAATGGTGAATTGGTATTTAAAAACGTATCAGGTTCTAGTGTATTTAAGTAAATCTCGTACTATAGAGCTGTTCTTTTTTTATGATTTCAGAGTTGAACCTTAAATATTTTCGTATTGAAGATTATGCCAGTCATAATTATGAACAGTTAAGTGATGCTTAGTTAAAAATAGCCTAGTAATAAGCTCTATTAAAGGTCAAAGTATTTTCAAGAGATCAGCGATTGTCGATACGTCGTCCTGAAGAATACGTAAGAAAGTTCGTGGTTTTTACATTTATCACGTTGCTTATTCACAAAGTTTAACTCAGATGAGTCTTATATTTCTTGTTCATACCATTTTCTGCAGTATTACTTACGTTAATAAACGTATTAACGCTGCCAAAATTCCCTTTGTGCTGGCCTGCTGGGTACCGACACATCACGTTTCGTTAGATGCTGATGTAGCTAATTTTACGTCAATATTACAATCTACATATGTGTTGCATTCGCAAGAGTTATTTATTACGAAACGTCAAAGATAAAATTGCGGAGCATTAATTAACTAAGCGAGTTAGATCTAATGTTCTAAACTAGATATCGTATGAGAAGACCTCAGACTATTCTTTAGAATAGTCTGAGGAGAAGACATACACATTAACAGACAATTATTCCTAAAATACACAAGTCAAAATTAGCGTCATTCACCGTTATTGATGTTGTATTTAAGTTTGTCACTGTCATTCAACCATAGACGATGTTTTTCCTGACATACTATTTTTTTTTTCTGTTGGCGTGTGTACTCTTTTATATATTTCAATTGGCATCACACTCGTCGTTATTTGCCAGTGTCAAGTTGGAAACCATGCATTAGTTTGTACCCAACTAATTTAACTGTCAAGCCGGGCAGTACTTAGGGTAGTTAGGTCAACAGTTGGACTGTAGTTGGTTACATACTGCAGTTCTACATGGACTTCGCCTACAGGCTTTGCCACAGTGAAGCCTGAGACTCAGCCTGATATTATTTGGGAACTTGACAAAGTTCGACAGTTATATAGGACTTACAGTTCAAGGAAGTCCCCTGAAGGCTTTGGCGAATTAGTGGAGCTGTTTTGTACTAAATAGAACATAAAGACTACGTAGACCGATATAAGATAAATGGATACAATCTTTCTTTATCTTACACATTTATTATTTACTATAATAGCTATCCTATTTTTATTTTTATCATGATCTATAAAATAGGTACGATCGTGGGCGGGTTGACCTGACATTTAATTTTTGACTTGTCGAATTTGAATAATAATATGTACCTATTGACTTTTTGTTAAATTATTTCCTCCATCAATGGAGATTTATGAACTTTTGGTAGTAGCTTTAATATAAAGATCGTTAAACTACAGTTCTCTAATTTAATATCATTAGAGTCACTGACATATTCTGTAAATATTAATATTCTATATAAAAGTATTACATATACTTAATGTCTCATAAGTTGGTGTAAGCTGACATTAATATGACATCAGATCAAAATCAAAGTCGAACTGCTTATAATAAAAACAAATGAAGGTTTTTATGCAAAACCGAACAAGTATATTTTTTTTATTCCGGCGTTCACAAAAGCAGTAGCAAAACAAAAGAGTTTTGTCTATAAACGCTGCATCGAAGCTAGTCGGTTGAAGTGCACAGTAGAGTTGAGGAAAAATAGTTTTTGCCTTACAACATTCTCTTTTATTTTGCTGTAACTTGACACCGACTGAGCTACATGACACACAGTAAGAGCTGAACTGCCAACATTGTCCAAAAAAAAAAAAATATAATGATATCTTTATTTCAGACCATCATTCCATACTATAAAACTATTGTTTGCAAAAGAAGTCAATAGCACAACAAGATCCTTTAATGATAAAGATTTCTTTTGAAAACTCTCGATACCAGAGTTTGACCACTTAGCTCATACGGAGAAGAAGTATGTACTATATTGGTAAGTAATAAGTAACATATAATAATAATAATGTAGCTTCTTATTCTCTTTACAAACTTTACAAAGATCTTTTCGATCTTTACAAACTTACATTTACTACTAATTTCAAAAAAACAAATAAAAGTTAAAACTATTCTGCTGTCTGCTGTTTGGTAATCTTTTGCAGATCTGAACATATAATTTAAGTTAAATAAAAACATTGCTAGTCTAAAAAACCAGTGCCAGTGGGAAGAGTTCCCAAAATGCCGGCTGCCGGCTCATTTGCCTATTTGTAAAGCAACACTGATATATTTTGCAAAATAGAGACTGGCATATATTAGAAGATGATATACTCGTATCAGTAAAAAATAAAAAAGCCTTTTAGGCAACTACATCATATTGACATGCACATATTTTAAACACTTGTCAATTACCAAAATTAATTTCAGATTCATTTAATTATAGTTACTCATATAGCTATTGACAAATAAATCGACAATATGACATTTATCTTAATATATATAAATCTCGTGTCACAATGTTTGTCCTCAATGGACTCCTAAACCACTTAACCGATTATAATAAAATTCGCACACCATGTGCAGTTCGATTCAACTTGAGAGATAGGATAGTTTAAATCTCAAATTATAGTCGCAATTTTAATTTATTGCTAATTATTGTCTGTTGTTAATTTGACAGTCACAATTATCTGTTAACTCCATATGATTCTAACAGATGTCGATACCTTTCGACTGGGTTGAGTAAGTAATCAATAGATGGCGCTGCTATGGTAAATCTACGAACGTGTCATATTTTATTTATTTATTTATTCATATAGCATTACAGATAATTATATTAACTTATTAGCTAATTAATTACTGTACCCTGTACATAGGGTGTAGCTACATCTAACTTAATCTATGTATACTTATAGTTAAAAAAAAAATTAAAATTATATCTAGATGAAAAATCAAAATCTTAAAATACTGGATAATAAAATAAATGTAAATCGGTAAATATATAGCCTATTCTATGTCATCTTCAAAAAAATCTGATATATTATAATAGCATTTGGCATTGAGGTATTTATTTAGGTGGTTTTGGAAGTTAATGACTTTTGTTTGGTTTCTTATGTCCTGTGGTATTTTATTGTAGATTTTTATGCTCATATATTCAGGTCCATTTTTGAAAATTTCGAGTTTGGGTTCTGGCAGGACAAGTTCTGGCAGGACAAGTTTTTCATACCCCTAAGTGAGGCAAAACAACGTTTGCCGGGTCAGCTAGTTTTACTAATAAATTTAACGAGTAACTATAATAAGTAACTCGTATCAGTAGGATATGATATAATATAAGTAACATATGACATGATTTATAAGTAGTGTATGATAAAATTAGAGAAAACTATGTTTGTAGAATTCTTACTGCTTTCGTGTCAATGTGTCGGTGTCGTCAAACTTTTCACTTAGTTGCTCGTCTGAGAATTCACCGTTAAAGCTTTATGGCCAAAGTTCGTATTGCTCGCTAAATGTGACGAAATACTTTTACTGTGGACCCACAATGACATGCCGTTAATGGGCTCCGAACATTCAGATAGTAAATAAGTTCTTATGGCTTGAGAATAATTATATAGCTACTTGTTTTGTGGGCCACTTGAACTCAGTTTGATTCTGTAAATTCCAATGTATAGCATAAGCAGCCCACTATACGTTCCCACTGCTGAGACTCGGGGCCTTCTCTCACGAGGAGAGAGATACAGGCCATAATCCACCACGCTGGCCAAGTGCGGGTTGGTTGACACGTCTTCGGATATTGCAGTCCTCAAACGTGCCGGTTTCCTCACGAGGTTTTCCTTCACCGTAAAGCTAGTGCAAATGCACACATAACTTGAAAAATAAGTCATTGGTGTAGGGCCGAGATCGAACCAGGGGCAGTTTGATTGAAAAGCAGACGTTTTTACCACCGAGCCACACTCACCTTTTGAAATGCAGACGTTTTGTATACATTGTTGTTTTAGTTTAGTTTTAAATTAAAAAGTAATCTCAAATTTATCGAAACATTTCTTTTGAGTATTGATGGAGGTAGGTTTTATATAAGCTTTGTAATTAAAGATTATTTTTAATCAATATCGTACATATGACACTTGTCATTAGTTTTAGTAAGTTCTATTCAACTTTCAACTAAATTTTAGGCATAATCAACCGAAATATGGCCAGGAAAGTTCTAATTAAAAATACATTAAGTAAGACATAAAAACTTTGAGTTGGCTAACAGATACGGAAATAAATAATTAATTTAGAAAGCTCAGAGTAAAAGTTTTTACGAGTTACAATTCCGACATAAATGTGGTAGCTTTTGGAACTTTACGTTCGGTGGTGAGCCACTTCCAAACAGTTCAAATATTACTCTCATTTATAGGTAGCTCGGTAGCGGTTACACGTGATAGCTTATTCAGTAAATACATGGCTCATAAAATGTTGAACATAATTATTTTAAGAATATCAGTAGATTTTAAATGGTTAACGAATGCTGATCAATAAATTTGACGACCTCGTTGGCGTAAAGGTTACCATGCCGGGCTGCTAATCAGAAGGTTCCGGGTTCGATTCCGGCCCGGTCAACATCTTTGTGCTTAACTAAATTTGTTGGCTGTGGGTCTGGGTGTTAAATATGTATTTATATATAACATGTATGTATGTATGTATATGTAGTATATCAGTTGTGCTAGCAACCATAATACGAGCTAGAAATGGTTCAGTATGGGGCTAACCAACCGTATGTGAATGTGTCCTAATATTTATTTATTTATTTAATTCAGTAAGGTGTTTTAGATTAAAGTGCATATTATACATTAATTTAATAATGCTTATTATTCGATATAGTTGAACTAAGCGAGCTATAAAAAGCGAGTTAGGTTCGGTGGGATAACCGTCTGTTTTTCAATCAGACGGCTCGTTCCATCCCAGCCCTACACCAATGCCCTAAACTTGTTTTTCAAGTTATGTGTGGATTTGCACTCGCCTTATGGTGAAGGAAAACATCGTGAGGAAACCGACATTTTCGAGGACCACAATATCCGAAGACGTGTGTTGTTATCCGCCAACCCGCACTTGGCCCCACCACGTTGGTGGATTAAAGCCTATGTATGTCTCTCTACTTGTGAGAGAAAGGCCTGAGTCTCAGCAGTGGGAACGCATACTGGGCTGCTTATGCTATGCTATGCTAAGATTTGGTTACATTTATCAATGACCAAAATTACATAGCTTTATGTTTCCTATTATTACAAACAGCCCAAAATAATCACTTATTGGTCTACAGCCGAACTGTCAATTAGAGGCAATAATTTATACGAAACGTTCCATTTCTGCCCACACCTAACACCTAACATCAAAGAGAAAATAATTGAGCAAGGCTCTATTTTAGAGCACTAATTCCCAATGTTGGCTCTTGGTCAATATCCAGAATTGTCGGCTGAGTGCCCTAATTAGGGCGGTGCTGTCGATTGTCGACGACAAATGACAAATGGAAACGCCACAATGGAGCGTGCTGGCAATAGATTCATGTCTACAGATACCCAAACTAGTACTTCTCTGAACAAGAAATCCTGCGATAAACATATACTGGTGGCGATTCTGCTGTACACACGACATTGACTTTGATCTTGATGACTTTGTCTAACTAATAAAGAAGCATCGAAGCCTCTCGACGACTGCTTGTTCGATTTGACTCATATTACCATTACCTTGTTAGTGCATAAGCATAAACAGCCCACTGTACGCTCCCACTGCTGGAACTCGCGGCCTTATCTCATGAGAAGAGAGATTTAGGCCATAATCCGCCGCGTTGGCTTAAGTGCGGGTTGGCGGATAACACACGTCTTTGGATATTGTGGTCGTCAAACGGTTTCCTCACGATTTTTTTCTTCAGTGAAAAACAAGTGCAAATCCACACATAACTTGAAAAGCATCAATCATCATCATCATCAATCATCTCATTGATGTAGGGCCGGGATCAAACCAGGGGCCGTTTGATTGAAAAGCAGATGTTTTCCTATTGAGCCACACTCGCTTTTTACCTTGTTAGAATCTGGATCTTAATGATTTTTCTAAATGTTATCAATATTGGCTGATAAATAACGCCGCCGTAAACTTTCCCCTTTTTGTAAAAACCACCCCTTCTATTTATACAAGTTTTATGAAGGACCAAAAATGCGATCTTTACGCGAGGAACAAAATATACCTATCACTCGCTTGGTTGCTCAGTTAACAAGTACAATTAAAATTAAAACTCTCTTTATAAAAAAAAACTAAAAATAATACAGTGCTGGCATAATAACAAAAAGAAACTGTTAAAAGAAGCTGTATTAGCTAAAAATAACAATAACATCGTTTCCGGGGTGCTAATGATCTAAAATAATGTAGATAGAATAAATACGAATCGAGATAGAATAATAAACTATTTGAAATAATCGAGATTTCAAATAATATATGTAGTATGTAATATGAATAGATAAATAAGTACCTGCAGTTACTAAAAATATCGTAATAATTTGGATACAGTATCTACAAACGTTAGGGATAGCCTATCCTGTCGATAGATCGTACCCATCACTAGTCGTTAGCTTCATGAGCATCCATTTGCGAGACGATTCGGGATTTACGTGTTTGAACTATGTCCGTAGATGGTTTACAGCTACTTGAGTCGATGTCTCCTCTATTGTCACCTAATGTCACTTTCCTGCCTTTCTACTTGCCTTGTTTACTTAGATAGATAGAGAGAAAATTCTTTATAAAAGACAAAATGAAATATTTGGTGTACTTCCGCTGTGATCTGAAACCAAATTATGATAAGCAAAAAAATATATATATTTAAAAAAAACGGATCAAAAATCGAATTTCGATTCGTCGTTCGAAGAGTTCGGATCTTATTTTTTTAAGGTTTCATTAAACGATTCATTTTTTCTTCTATCCGCTCCCTTTTCTTTTTAACCAACTTCAGAAAAGGAGGCACTTATATATTAGACTTTATGTATTTTTTGATATATCCTCATTTTCACACAACATACATACATACACACAAACCTGCGACGCAACGTAGGTGTAATAAAAATAGAGGAACGCCGAACTAAAATGCGTCCAATTTCGTTGCTGCATAAATATTGATAAGTCCATAATGAATATTAAATACCACCCAATGAAATATAAATTAAATAACGAGAAGGCTTAAACATCTCTATAAGTAGCAAAGCAATAAAGTTGTATGTTTTATTTAAAGTTGGAACTCAGTAGGAGCTCAGTAGGTGGTGAATACAAACTAAAACCGTTACAATATTATACTTTCCATCGTAAAATTGACCAATATTTATGTATATTTGATTAAGCCGTATATGTTTGTATACGTAATTAAATAATTCAGTAGATGCAAGCGTGGTTAGGTTATAAATTGTGAGATGTTTAAATAGAAAATAAATTACTTACCGTAAGCTTGTTCGATGAAGGTAGATTTCACTACAGCTAATAATTAATGTGCAGGAATGACTAATGATTTTAATTTATTTGCGACTTTTACTTGATGTGTAATTTTTTACTCATTACAGTTAGGAATTTTAACAGCAGGGCGCGTTACCACACGATTTAGCCACACTTTTGGCAAAGGTAGAGCGTGCCTAGTCTGGAATAACTGGCTCTCAAGGAGGCTGCCGAAACACACTGTTGGGTGCTTGGCGACAGATTAAAATGATGGATTGGATTCTAAACTAGGGGTTTTACTTTGAATGGCAGTGCAAAGCATACCATCTGGCTAACGACTGATTCATCTTCTAACTCCCTGCTACATAAAAATAATTTTTACATACACTGCGTAATATCGTTTAAAATATAAAAAAAAATGCTTGGTTCTCCTGGTGAAAATAATTCTAAAGCATCTGCTTAGTTATATAAGAGTAATAGTTGTATATGACTTTATTATACTAAGGTAAATGCGAAGAAATATTTAGGTTGAATTTTTTAAACGTAAAAAGTTTTAATATAACGAGTTACTTTTTAAGTGAAATCTACCTATGCTACAAGATTTGTTCAAGATTCATTAACTGGCTGGAGGAAGTTACTAATTTGTGTAGTTAACCACTGATGTTTGTTAAGATACCTCTAATAAGTATAAATTGATTGACTTTTTGTCTATTATGAAGCCACTTACTCGTGCGTCAGTTTGGTTTAAGTCATACTCATACTAGTAATATTTGAGCAATCAAAATACGCTTTTCTAAACTTGAATATGCACATACTTTGATAAATAAGTACATATATAATTTTATTTGACATGTTGCTAAACATTTGTTGACACTTAAACTATAATTGGAAATAATCTAAAAAGACTAATTATTTAATATCATTAACTTTCAAAACATAATATAATGTTTGTTAATGCATGTGTTTAAGATGGGAAATAAAGGCTATTTATAAAAAAAAAGAAATGTTGTTTGAATTGTTTGGATTGAACAATTGCTTGCGCATTTCATATATTTTCAAGATCGGTCAATTTAGAACCTCATGTAGAAAAATAGGGAAATAATAAAAAGAATAATATGTCTGTAAAACTTTTTTATTTTCCTCCACACAGAGTTACTTCTTTAAAAAGAAAGTATTTTAGTTTTTATACAGGAGTCAACGATCTTCAAGCCCTGTTTTTTAACAATTTAGAAATAAAAACATAAAAAACGGAACAAACTACATATTTACGCGATTTCTAATTCTTCGCAAGGGTGGTGATAGAAGAATTTATTTAAAGCTTTCGAAAAGTCTGTCAAAATTTGTTTCACGATTCCACCACCGAAAGTACTGAATATTTCCTTCCAGCTATCGTTCATGAGTTGTTTGGCGGGTGCGGCTGAAAAATAGAACATTATACGAGTAAGTACATTTTGCTCAATCTTCTCACATGGCACCTAGTTTAGAACATGAGAAATTACACATTAGGGTTCCGTACCAAAAAGATAAAAACGGGACCCTATTACTAAGACTCCACTGTCTGTCTGTCTCCAGGCTTATATCTCAGAAACCGTAATAGCTCGAAAGTTGAAACTTTCATGAGATATGTATTTCTCGTGCCGCTATAACAACAAATAGTAAAAATAAAAATAAAATATTAAGGGGTGCTTTTTTTTTATTTTTTTGCTATCAATAACGGATTAGATACGATAGCATGTAGACACGGAATGTGTAAATGTACATTAGCTTTCAAATTATATTATAAAATTATTTTTTTTATTAACACTAAACACCTCATATATACAACAATGGTACGGAACCCTTACGGAACCCCAACGTGCACGTGGCCAATATTATTTAATTTATGAATGCTATGCAAATTTTATTTTCGATGTTTTGTATTAATGAAAGTTTCGAGTGTCATCTACAATCTATGTTGATTGTAATTTTGACATAAAATTGGCTACATTGGCTTCTACAGAAAAATAGTGTAGCACCCGATTGGAATAGCTAGTTATGTAACAAGTGAATAATAAAAAAAATATATAAAGCTTAATTTTAAAATTTAACTAATTTTGATGAAATTCTGACAAAAATCTGAATCTATATATACACACAATCGGTATATAAATTTCGAAGATCTCAGAGAACATATGTAAAAAAGATCCAGTTTTTTTTCCTTTTATGGTGTAGGTTCAAAATAATATGAAGTTTTTGAATACTACTTATTAGTTCTTACCTCTAGTTTCATCCCCATTGAATAAGTTTTCGAAATTGTAAGTGACTTTCTCTTGCGGGTCGTACTTAAAATCAAAAGTGGCGATTTTGTAATGTTCTTTACCTTCTTTCTCGAATATTTTGAAATTAGCGGATACTGAAAGAAGTATCTTGGCTGAAAAAAAAAATCAAATTTAGTTTTAGGTTTCTATCCATAAAACTAATCAACCAAAGCCATAAATCGAAAATCTATTGTTTGTGGTTAAAACCTTTTCCATACTACATTTGCATTGACTCTTTTTGTAAAGTTTACGGCGGAATTTAACCAGCTATCATTGTATTAACTTCCTCTCAAAAAGGCTGCCGGAAAACACCGTTAGGGGCTTGGCGACTAATTTTAGACTTGATATCCGAGCCAGACAAGCAGTAGAAAATGACCAACCACCAAACAATGGTGGCGATTCTAGTGTACATGCGACTAAACTTAATTTTAAAGTAACTCTGTCTCTTTTCACCATTAGTGAACAGAAAGAGACGGCACGATCTAAACCATAGAGAATACAACTAAAACCACGTCAAATATGGAAAATGTAGGTAGTTTTAGAGCTGATACAATTGGGTGTGTTCTAAAAGTGACAAGACTACTCTAAATTTATTCGTAGTTTAGTCGTGTGCTCGTCAGAATCGCCACCATTGTTTTGCTCGCGTCGTTTTGTTTCGCCGAATGGTTGATTTTACAGTTTATTGCTACAAATCGTCAACGGTAAAAAATAATGATAAAATAGTTTAATGATCGTCCAAAGAACCACACTAAGAGAGAGACTTATGTTCTCAAATATTTTTTTTTTCATATTGATAAGTCTAATTGGTACATAAATAAGTAAAAATATTGTAAAATTAGTTTTTTAGACAGCCTTTAAAGCTTTATTTATTCGACATTATTTACTAAACGGTAAAATTATCGAATAAATATTCATAGTGAAAAAACTGTAAAATTAAGATTATGCCTTTATCTTCGCTTAAGCTCATTGGCTGGACTGGAACCCTGCAGAACGTAATGCAAACTTCATAACTTACGAATTTTGACGTCAAATTTGCCGTCTCCTTCAATGGCTAGTCCTAATCCCGTTCCATTAGTCTTGTAATCTCCAAAAGCGGTAACAGAGCACAGCAAGTCCAGCTCTAATACCAATCGTTTAGTGCGACTGCAAAATAAGTTAAATATAATAAATCTCCGACTCTTAACCACACTCTTCCCTGAAAATGTAGCATTTTTTGTCTATATCTATGGCCCCACCAAATAATAAATAGTAACTTAAGGCAATGATTAGGACAGAACTTGAATTTACAATATTTCGCTATAAAACGCATATTATGGTAAAAAATAGCTTAAAGACTGAACTAAAGAACCACTCTAAGAATAATAATACTTATTTTGGTGTCAATCACACTTATGAATTAAAAATAAAACTCGTTCAAAATATCTAAAATTAAGTTTTCTATTATTTTTTTGTCGTATTGGTATCAAAATCAGTAAGTATTCTTAATCACACTTATGAATAAGAAGTAAATCTCGTTCAAAATATCTAAAATTAAGTTTTCTATTATTTTTTGTCGTATTGGTATCAAAATAAGTTAGTATTCTTAGAGTGGTTCTTTAGACGGCGAAAAAACTGTAAAATTAAGATATTTATCTTCGCCTTAATGATTTTGCTAGTTGATAACACATATAGTAAAATCAGTCGGTAAATTATACTGCATGAAATGTTTACACCTACTGCAAGTAACCTCCATTTTAAACATATCATATTTATGTATATATTATATTCTCCTCACAAAAATTAGATCTTGAATAAAAATAAATCATTGGAACCTGTACAAAGGCATCAAACTTGATTCAAATGTAGGAATGACGTGTATGAGAGAACTAATTAAGGATTTTTTACCTAGTAAGTAATTAACTACCTCAAAAGTTGAGAGAACGGATTAATTTTATGTAATGAATATTTGTAATACTTGTAGTTAATACTTGATTTTTAAATTTTATTTATACATTTATGCATGCATAATTATGTAGTATATCAGTTGTGTTAGCAACCATAATATAAACTGGAAATTGTTTAATATGGGGCTACTAGTCACATGTGAAATGTGTTCTAATATTTATTTATTGATAAAATAAATAATTCAATACTCACACAATTTTTTTTATTTCACAATTACGCAGTCCTTCGATAACCACATTTGAGAAGTCGAGGCTTAAGCCACCAATATTATCATTCAAATGATCCACATGCATGGGATCCATGCGAGGTACTCCGGATTCTGGATCGCCCTTTACTAACTCTGGAAGAGCAATTTTGGCTGACGTGGCTACACACTCGTTGTCATCGATACGACACGGTTTGATGTAATCAGCTGTGGGCAAAGAAAATAACTTTTAAAGGCAGTGGTCCCACCGGTGACGATGAACGAGAAACGAGTAGAACTAGAAACTATAAACGAGTTGGCGATCAGCGGGAAGCGAGTGTAGTTTCGATAGTTTTGTCGCCAGGCTATAAGCGAGTGTGTAAGTGCGACGAGCGATTACTCGCGCCACTCGCCTCGTGGCCATTCAATGCCGCACTGTATAGAAATGATGAAGCGGGCGAGTATCGCTGAGCGGGTTTATTTTTGAAAGCTCGTCGCTTAAGCGATAAAACTAGTAAAGCGAGTCGTCGCCGGCAGTGTGAACAGTCAGCGAACTATTTGTGTGGGCATCTCTTTTATTTACACGGAATGTTATATCTATTGAACGTTTCTTGAGCAGAAAATAGTAGATAGTCAATCGTTTACTCGCCGTTGGTGGGACCACTGCCTTAACACACATCTATTAAGTTTTACTATAAAAATTGTTCTCCTCTCAAATGCTATGGATCACACGACAGCATGATGGCGGCAGTTGGGATGCTGAGGCAAAAGGTTTATATATAAAGGTATATAGATACATATTTAACACCCAGACCAACAGCCAACAAATTAAGTTCATCACAAAGATGTTGGCCGTGCCGGGAATCGAATCCGAAACCTTCTGATAGGCAGTCCGGTATGGTAACCATTACGCCAACTAGATCGTCAAGTGATGTAGAGACAAATAAATAAATAAATAAATGATTGCTCGCTCGGTAAGTAAATATAGAAAACATAATGTATCTGAGAATTTAATAACAACGTTTGTATTTTAGATATCTGACTAGCAGAGCGCGTATCGTTACGATTTAGCGATACTCTGGCCCGTTGGGTGCTTGTCGCCAGATTTTTGACTTGACTAGCCAGAAGAGTACTAGTAAATGCTGTACTAACTAGCAATGGTATAGCTTCCTCATGATAACGATGTTTTTTTTCACCGAAGGGAGCTCATAGGCCGGTCGCAAGCACTAAAGGAAAGTGATCGAACGAAAACAAATGAAAATCTTACGTAATTTCGCGTTTGTAGCCGCGGCCATGCAAAATAACACAATACACTTAAAAACCAACATTTTTCTATATTATATTTTAAAGCTATAAGTTGTACTTCTTACGTAGCTGATGTTCGTATTTATGATAAAGCATTATTCGTCAAGGCATTATATAGTTTGTTCGAAACAAGGTCAAGGAGTCATCCAAGGATAGCGAGTCACGTGGTCTTTTTTTAAAGATAAATATTATTTTCTGCTGCAAATTAAGCCGGTCCATTTCTAGATACTTGGATTTTTTAGTAAAAACAACTGACCATCTGCGAGTTGAACCTGTGCACGATGGGTTCTGAACAATTTGGGGGCATCCGTAAGTTACGGGAGATGTTCTAGGGGGGGAAGGGATCAAACTTAGTATAAGCAGCGTTATACGTGCCCACATTCTATGGCTATTAAAATATTTAACAAACTACCAGACAACCTAAAGTGTATCGATAATATTAAAACTTTCCTGACAAACTTAAAAAAAAACTTACTCATAACAAAAAGTTATTATAAAATAGAAGACTTTTTAAATGACAGAACATTAAAAAAATCAAGTGAATTAACAGGGTTGCTCATCTCCAGTAAATAATTGCAATGCCTTATGGGTAATTATGTAACTGTAATGTGACATAATATTGCTATAAATTGTTTGACTTTGACTTTGACGTTCCCAATGCTGGGACTCGGGGCTTTTTCTCACAAGGATAGAGCTAGAGGCTTTAATCTACCACGCTGCCCAAGCGTGCGGGTTGGTGACCGACACACGTCTTCGGATATTGTGGTCTTCAAATATGTCGGTTTCCTCACGATGTTTTCTTTCTCATTTAAAGCGAATGCAAATCCACATATAACTTGAAAAACAAGTCATTGGTTGGCTTGGATCGAACCAAGGGCTGTCTGCCCCCCAGGCAGTCCTTGGTTACTAAAGTCAAGATTAATCTTTCTAAATCTCACTAGCATAGTGGGGTTCTTAGCAAATCAATTTTTTTTTCTAACAGAAAACGGTCGCGTCACACAAATCATTTTTCATCATAATTTTTAAATGTTCTAAACTAATTCCTTACTATATATTATTTTATTAAAGGATTGTGATTGACTGTGATAAACCTAAAATTTTGAAGATTCTGGCGTAAGATGATCTGGAGGAGATGGATTCGGAGTGGTAGTTGAAGAAATCACACCATGGAGGTGAGGGGTACAAAAAGTCTCAAAACTGTCTCACGTAATTAATGGACACCCCCTATCTTTAAAATACATTGAAATAGATAGAAAAAAGGACAGCGAAGTTTTAGTAATAGGGTTCTTTAGTTAGTACTCTTCAGGTACGCAACCCTAAAAAAACGAGACACAAGTTTAGTAGATACTTTTGCTTCATTTTTCTGTTAGGTTGTAAAAACAAAAAAGATACTTTTGACCTTTTAATTTTAATTTTTAGCTATTCACCTACAATTATTCAGCGGTGACTTAGCATCATAAACTTATCGCGAAGCAGTCCAGAACACGTGCTTACTGCTGGCACTCGGGGCGAGTCGTGACCCATCCAACCACTAGTTCACCCTATACTCGTAGCTGCAGTACATGAAACGCCTGCCTTTAGGCAGTGGTCCCACCGGCGACGATGAACAAGAAACGAGTAGAACTATAAATGAGTTGGCGATCAGTGGGAAGCGAGTGTAGTTTCGATAGTTTTGTTGCCGGGCCGAAGCGGGCGAGTATCGCTGAACGAGTATTGGTGAGCGAGTTTATTTTTGAAACCTCGTCGCTTAAGCGATAAGACTAGTAAAGCGAGTCGTCGCCGGCAGTGTGAACAACAGTCAGCGATCAACTATTTGTATGTGCATCTCTTTTATATACATGGAATGTTATATCTACTGAATGTTTCTTGAGCGAGAAAATAGTCGATAGTTAACCGTTTACTCGCCGTTGCCTTCATGGGTCGTTTTTGTGACGTCATAGCTATCTACTCATCACATTAAAGTTTTATAGATATGACGCGAACGGTGGAGAAGTTGTTTTCGCTCGGTGTGCATAATCGCGCATTCTTGACCGGTGTAGACCATTTTAGGTTTCCCTTGAAAGAGTATATGTGTTCGTACAGCAGAGATGAGAAACTGTAGGGTTATGAATACAAAACGAAGACAGCTTTTCCGTAGTTTTTCGTATTTGAAATAGCGTTTGCGCCAGTTTTCGTTATGATGTTCTAAATTAGGAAGCCAAAGTACGTTATTATACCAAGTTTCAGATCGATCCTACGTACGTTGATACGTTGACATGTGGGCTCCTTCCCGCAAATTGAAGTTTTCTGGGTTTCCCCTTTGGGTAGAGCGCGACTGGTAGTCGCTAATCCAGCCAGCCGATCGCGCAGAAGAAGGCCAGCTGCTCGCGTACGCTGGCGCAGGCCTCTCGCACCGTCTTCGGTGTCCCGAGGAATTCTTCTCGCTGTTTCGTCAAGCTCCTGCACTCCGATCAATCCTATCCTACATCCTACCATAGACAAAGTATATATAATTTTCTATGATCCTATTAATATATGCGAAAGTTTGTGAATAATCATGTTAGTATGTATGTTTATTACCTCTTCACAATCGAAGGCTTGAATCGATTTCGATGTAATTGGATATAGAGATAATTTAACGCGAGAAACACCGCGAGGCGTAGCTAGTTAATATAATAATATTAGTAGCTAGTTATGAATAAATAGTAAATAATTGATCAAGTGCTAGTCATGCTCGCGCATGAAGGGTTCCGTACCTTGAAAAATGACAAAAATACGGAAACCAAAAACAAAGAATCTTAAGTTATGTACGTGTGACTTATAATAATAATAAATCTTTATTATCAGACACAGAGTCCATAGAATACAATGTTTATACAAGGTGTTCGAAAACAAAAATAAAATATTAAAAATAGTGGTAATATTAAATATAACAAAACAGTTTTTTTTTACAAAACAGCAGAAATAATGAATACGAAAAAATATAAGGTACGAGTATTATTGTCATTGCTAATGCTATCCAATGTTTCATAAATATTATAACTGACTAATATGACTAATCCTGAAACACTTACCAAATGTAAAGTGGCATAATTCATTTACTAGGGATAGTGTACTGTAGTGGAAGACGAAATGGTTAGTTTTATAAATATTTTATGTAAAAATGATAAAGCCATAGGATATCTGAGAAATTATTTTATTATCACACACACTTTAATTTTTTTGTAGCAGTGTTCTAATCTACTTAGCCAAGTCAGAGTCCTTCCGGCGGCTCGAAAACTCTCGACACCAGAGCTTGGCCACTTAGCTCATACGAAGAAGCGGAAGTATTCTATTTTGAAAGCAAGATTTATTTACCAATCTTTAATTTGTGTCAATTTTGAAATTAGTAAAAATATTTAACAAACTTTTTAGGAGAGCTCAAGGTTTTTGCAAGGAACATTATGGTAAACTTTATCTGTTAGTTTCATAACGCCTTTGATAACTTCAGTGACGACAGGTTTACCGATATGGCTGATCATTTCTTTCCAACTTTCATTGACGACTGCGTGGACGGGTGCGGCTGAAAAATAAAACATACTTAATTATTTTTGTGTAAACAAACCATCGAGACGCCATTGGTTCCCATAACAAAGTTTCTCAAAAATACTTTGGGAGCCTTTAAAAAAAAAGTAAACTCAAATATGACTTAGCAATATAATTATTATTATTTATTTATTATTTCTATTATAGTGTATATTTTTGTAATCTAGGCCAAAAATACGTATTTTTGAAAATAAACGTATGTTTTAAGCCAGAGGCCACCGGCCAGCTTGAAAAATCTCGAAAGAGCTTGGCCTCTTAGGTCATACAAAGAACAAGAAGTTAACCCGACGAACGTCGTTCTGCCTAACAGGCAATGAATGCGCTTGCTTCTAGACATTTTGATTAATACTTTCTTAGTGTTTGCTATTTATTACTTTATTATTATCTTATTCTGATCAAAAACACAAATATAAAAAAAATATTCTAAGTTAATATGGATCCTTTTGAATTTACTAGGAATGGTATAGTAAGGAATTTAACAACGTAAAATCTACCTGTTGATTTTTAAATTACTATAATATTAAGTTCCTATTGTTTAAGCTAGCAAATTTAATTTTAGTCAACACTTTCAATAAGAAAATATACTACTTCTCGAATGGCGCATTTGCATAAATGTGGATAAATCAACAGTGGATGAATACTTTTACTTTCTAGTGTTATCAATTATAAGGGTTTAGGTGATAATATATGGGTTACCTTTTGTTTCATCTCCGTGGAATAAATTGTGGAATTTGAAGGAAACCTTCTCAAGTGCGTCGTATTTAAAGTCAAAGTTGGCAATTTTATAATGTTCATCTCCGTTTTTGTTGAATGTTTTGAGGTGAGTGGTCGTAGAAACAGAAATCTTGGCTGAAAGATTTAAAAAAATATTATTTCTTCATCGGCTCATTTCCATAAAACTAAACTAACCTAAACCAGAGATCGTTACGTCTCGTGATGTTTAAAAGCCTTTGATATATGTAAATACTAGCTGTACCCTGCGCTATTACCCGTGTTAATCCAGGATTAAATTAGCCTTTGTGTTAATCCGGGATCTAAGCTATCTTCATTTCAACTTTCGTGCATATTGAATCAGCCGTTAGAGCGTGAAGAAGTAACAAACATACACACTTGACACACCCGCATACTTTCGTAGGTATTATATTAGTAGGATCCATTGACTATCAAATAACTTACGAATGTCAATGTCAAACTTGTCTTCTCCTTCAATGGGGAGACCTAGCAGGTTTCCATCAAGCTTGTAATCTCCAGATGTGGTAATAGAGCACAGGAAGTCCATGTCTATCTTCATTCGTTCAGAGCGGCTGGAAAAGAAGTAGAGGTAAAGGTAAAGAGGAAAAATAAACTCGTTTAGTTTTTCGACCCATGAAATTCGCATACATAGTATAGATTGGACAAAAAATTTAATAGATTAAAATATACAACTAGCTGTGACCCGCGGCTCCGTGTGTAGGTCGATTTTTTTGCGAATCGATTTTTCCCTAAATTGTGTTTGTTACAAACCTTACGGAGCCCGAGACCTTTACAACGAATGCTGCACCGTGGAAATCGGTTCGTGCGTTCTGGAGTTATAGCGTCAGGAAGGAAAACCCGACTTATATTTATATATTTCATGAACAGATATTTACTTATAAAGATATCATAAGAGTTATGTATTTGTTTACGCAGTTAATGTTTATTTACGCAGGTTTATTTACAGAGAAAGAGATGTCTATGATTCAAATTTACATACGTACTTAACCTAAGTAACTTATTTTTAGCACAGGTATGTTCTGCATTTTTTGTAATTAATATTATTAAAGTCAATGTATAAATTGGCTGTATTGTGGCTAAGGAATATTTGTGGCAGCACATTTCCTTTTAATTCAGCGAGGAAATGTTGCCAGCCTAACACGGCCACGTAGTAGCACGTAGTCTGATAGATTTAAATTCATTTTTGACATATTTTTGTAATTTTTTTATTTTTAAAGTTTTAAATTGGTTCAAATATGCAGTTTCTGAGCACTTAAAGTTTATTTGAGTTTGGCGATAAGGATTAAGAAAAAATACTCACTTCATTTTTTGAATTTCACAACCACTCAGTCCTTTGACGACCATATTTTTAATGGTGAGAAGCAGGTCTCCAATATCGCCGTTCACATGGTCTATTTTCATTGGATCCGCGGAAGGCAACCCGATTTCTGGAATCCCTTTAACCACATATGGAAAAGCAAACTTGGCTGACTTGAGCAGACACTCGTTGTCGCCGATGTGACACGGTTTGATGAATTCAGCTGCAAGCAAAAAAAATTAAAATATTTTAACATACAGAAGTTTATTCTTGTAGCGCCTGTAACTCGGCTAGCTAAGGTCATAATCGAAGCTAAGCAACAGTGAATGCGGACGATGTTTGGATGGGTGACCATCCTCAAGATTATCGTTTTTCAAGTGGCATTTTCATTTGGGTGTTACGGTAGATCGGATGACATGTTAAATTATAGGTCCCAAGTGTTAGTCTTTGTACAAGCAATCGAGCGAAGTCAGAGGCTTTCGGGTGGCTTGAGACTCTCGACACCAGAGCTTGGCAACTTAGCTCATACGAGGAAGAAGAACAAGAACAAGTTTATTTTTCTCGAGGATGCTATAGGAGTGCACGCCGCTTAAATAAATACTAAAATTCAAGAAAAACATTGTGAATATAAATATCTGTCATATCACGTGAAATACACTAACTGACCGTCTGAGATAGGCACATTTTCATTAAAAAATTTAAAATTTTGTTAAAACTAACACTAAAATGAGGTTTTAATTTATTTATTTCCCAGCACATAAAATTTTGTATGAAAATGTAACGATTCTTTTGCATAAATAAATGAGTATTATCAAATGATGACTATTATTAGATATATTAATAAGACAATAGAAAAAGACGCATATCAAGATAGCTCTTTGAGAAGTTTTGCGTTACTTACGTATGTTCGCGTTCGTAGTCAAAGCCAGACACAACAACGCAATACATTTTAAAACAAACATATTTCTTAGTTTTATTTTAGAATACTTCTACTTCCCGTATGGCTTATTATTTTATACTCGTGTGTCAAAGTAGGCTAGCCTTTATATAGCTTGTTCAAGAGAAGGCCAGTAGGTTTTTCAAGGACTTATTACTCACTGCTAGTTGGTTGACTTTTTTTGTGAAGGACCTGCTTTACATTTAGCCGATAAGCTTCGAGAAGTATTGCAAAAAAGAATAAAAACTTGTGTTTGTTTTTGGTTAGAAAAACAATCAATGGCTATGAGCTTGTCAGGACTTGCTCGTGTTAGGGTTCAGTATAAGGATTCCGTCATAATAATTATATTGTCGATCAATACTTAACAATAATAAAAACTAAGTGCGCCTCTCTAGTGCTATCTGTTTTGTCTGCATTACCATTTTTAGTATTTTTGATTGATTAGTCAATCCACGTAAAAACAATATCGATAGAAAAAAAAATACCGGTCGCAGATTGAGAGATGCAAATTTGAAAATTCGTAAGGCGTTTGTATATATAATGGAATTTGTCCAGACATCGATAATATACAAAATCGTGTATTAAAATGAGTAGTTTTCACGTGGTACGCACGTGAGCCGGTTGACGCAAATCGGATCGAGACATTCACAAAAAGAAACAAATAAATACTACGACTTAAGGCAATGTTGTACCTAGTTCAGGATTCATTATTCTAAATAATTCTTAATAATACGATCAACCTACAAAATGTTTTAGTTACATTATCAACAGAAGCAAATCGACTTAAAACAACATTAAAAAAAACGTTAAAGTGATTTTGTGTGACAAACTTTTCTTAACACTGAAACAAAGAAAATGAAACTACAAATCTTAGTTCTATAGTTAACAGTGGATTAAAAAAAAACAGTATATGCTATTTTACTCCCATACCACCTTAAGCCAGAAATCCGAATATCAGAAGCATTATAGAAAAGTCAAAGTGTTAGTAATTTTTAATGAGAAAGGTCGTGTCTTTTAAGTAGGTACATATAAAGTCAGTCACTTGTATTCTAAGTCGTTAGGTCGACTTGTTTTGCTATCTGATGCACCTTACAAGTTAAAAGATATTTTATTTTGTATCTATCATTTACTGATTACTCCTTTGATAGATAACGCATTAGTAAACAGCTGATCGATTGACATGATACAAGGCCACGTGATTATTCTGACAAATTAATCTACACGGAAATTATCTGATGATGTGCTCCGGCAGCTTCTTTGAGAATCAGTTATTCAAGACTAGGTATGCACCAGCTTAGGTCAGAGTGTCGCTAAATCGTGTGGTTACGCGCCCTCCTGTCAAATGCCTGTACTGCGCAACAGCATTTTATTAAGCAAAAAAAGAAGCTTACTGAACCTAACTACTAATTAATGAATTTTATTTATTTAAATATTTTATTTATTTATTGAATTTCATGTTTTTGTTTTTCATTGTTAAATAATTTACTTGTAACTTTTGGTGCTATCAATTATAATTTGTATTTGTATTTGAAGAGAAAATAATAATAGCTATTATTGGCACACGTGGTCTATTGTTGAGCTATAGTATTACAAGCTTCCTCTTTTAAATAAGGGAAATAAAGTTCAGTCTAACAATATTTTTATGTATATTATAATACCAAACTTATTTTTTGTTGCGGTATCTACGAGTAGAATAATTACCTCTACACACATTGTTGGTAACCAAAATTAAACAATGACACAACCTGTTCAAAATACCTAAATTAAACAAGATACAAGTTTGGAAAATAAAAACAAAACTGCAATGTATTCAAATATCAACTACAAGCTGATGTCCGCGGCTCCGTCCGTGTGTAGATCGATTTTTGCGTAACCTGTGGAAACTAAACTGAGCCTGATCTATAAAAGACTAATAGTGGTGGTGATTCAGCGGCACACACGACTAAACTAAATTTAAAGAAGCCCCGTCTCCTTTCATCTTAGGTGGCCAGAATGAGATGGCACGTTCTGAACCACACACAAAACAACTAAAATCACGTCAAATATGAAAAATGTAAGCGATTTTAGAGCGCACCCAATTGTATCAGCTTTAAATCTGACGTGTTTGACGTGATTTTAGATGTTTTGTCTATGGTTTAGATCGTACCATCTCTGTTTGGTCATTTATGACGAAAAGAGACAGAGCTACTTTAAATTTATTTTAGTCGTGTGCCGCTGAATTGCCACCAGTATCCCATTCCCGTGCCAATTAGTTTTGCTTTTCCTCACAGCGAAAATGCTTTGCTTGGTCTAAAAATATTATGCCATAACTTTTAGCTGCAATAATAAAATCCAGAAGCAATATGTTTTTTCTATGAATTGTCTAGTTATCTAAAACAAGCGAAGATGGCAAGAACGCTATCTTTACTGTTATTATCCTTACTTTGCCGCGCCTGCATTCTACCAGGGGTATACCATATGCCTGAAGACAATGAAGTATTTAAAAATAAATTACTATTACAGAACAAACATTACAATACTATATAGAGAGAGAAGAGAATAAGAAAAATCTAAACACTACAATTTAAATTACAGTAAGCTCACCATCTATTTAAAAATAAGCTATAATCTAACCTAACAGTGTGTTTCGGTAAGAGCCAGTCATTCCAGTCTTGCTCTACATTTGACCAAAGTATTGCTAACCCATGTGGTTACTCGCTCTGCTGGTCAAATTCCTAGCTGTAATGAGTAAAACTAAACAACAACTAAAGCTCATGGTAGTCCCCAACTTTCAACTACAAGGTGTTTGCACTAATAAAGTGAACTGGCCGTAAAACAGTGCACAAGTGGGGTGTTCTCCGAATAATAAGATTTTATTAAAAAACTTACAGACAGATTTATGTAGCGTTCTACCTGATGTATGAGAAATGTTTAATGATAAAAGTTAAGGTCTCCTCTTTCGAACTTTGTTTTCGAACAAGTTATGCGATATTTTTTGTGATGATATCGCGCGTTTGTCCGTTTCTTGCCTGGCAAGGTAGTGTTAGCTATTTACATATTACAGTCGTTACATTTGAATTTTCTTAAAGGAATTCAAATGCCAGTTCGTATAGAACGATGCACAATGAAGTAAGTACACAGACATTTACAGACTAAGAACTGTTATCTGAACAAGGGTCTTAAAAAAATACTAAAATGCATAATTTCAAGAAGTGTCTTTCAAATGCTTGAAAAATAAATTACTGTAAAAATAAGTTCAAAATTACCATCGACAGTTTAGATAGCCTCCGCTTATGATAGTGCTGCTACTGATAGAATAAGTACGGTTAAACTATGACCCTTTTGTGACTTACAGAAAAAAAATTCTGAGAGCTAAGCTCAAATAGTTTTATGATTTATAGCACAGATTTATAGCAAAAAAGGCCGATTATGACAAGCCATAAGTCAGATATTAATCTTTAAGAATTGGTCTTGTTTTTTATATTTTTAAAATAAAACAAGTTTGTAAATGCAGATTAGTTATATCATGATTCAGCACTATTTAACGTATTATTATTCAATGCTACAAACATTATTGTAATAAAATATGTTCCAGGCGTCGGTAAAAATTGTAATATAATAATTTGATCCAACCACTTATCATTTCTTAAATAAGCATTGAAACGCATAAGAAAGCCACAAATCGTTTGTAGCTCGGCTAACTAAGATGATTTGTTTGCGATCATTGAAGTTAGGCAACGGTCGAAGCGGACAATTTTGAAATGATTATTGGAAACTTTGCAAAGGCAGTCATTGGCATTTTAGGGTGCGTTTTCATCGTTAAATTGAATAAATTCCGAATGTGAGTACGAGGCCTCAAAACATTTGACATTTGAGTCAGGCATCTTAGCTCCAAAGAAAAAGATGAAAATAGAAAAATAACTTGAACCGTAAAATAAAGAGGCATTTGGTCTAAATAAGTCCTACTGTATCCCATGGTATACAATCTTAGCTTAGGTTAGAAACCACAGGCCAGCTTTACAGTAACAGAGCAAGTTAGTACAAGATGTATGTGAAGAATTCCCCCCACGATCCCGCGATATCTATGCGCCGGACGTGACATGTCACTTCCACCAACAAATAAAGATAACGCCCAAACTGCGGTAGTTAACAACGACGTTGTTACGTGTTTGCCTTGTCCGACAAACTTGGGGACGCTATTGTTTCGCTTGGAAACAAACTTTTAGGGATATACGTCTCTATTTATAATATAAGTTGTAACTCGTCTCGTAGGGCGATAGAGTAAACATTGGAACATAATGAGTTTTTTGTTTTTTACAAGGAAAATATTTGTATTTATCTCAGGTTTTTTGTTCTGATTACAAAAATAGTTGTGTGATTATGTATGTATATGTTTTATTTAGTTTTTTTGACCTGATTTAAAAACAGAAGTATGTATGACAAAAGCAAGTTTTATTTTTGTTGTAAAATGTTGCCGGTATAATTAAATCCAAGCGTAATCGTAATTTAATAAATATAATATAAATAAATAGTAGGAAATGAATATTAGGACACATTTCACACACGGCTGGTTAGCACCATACTAACATACTCGTATTATGCGTGTACAATAGTAATAATTTTCTTTAATTTATTTTCGTAACTTTTTTTCTCTATTCAGTGTTGTGTGATAATAATAGAGAAGGGAATATATATAAAAGGCACTATAATATTTATACCTTTATCTAAATAGATAAACATTTTATACAATTTTACTAAAAATCTTTTGACTTTGTTACCTTGGTATGTAATTTTTTTTCAAATTTACGAAAGAAATTTGACTAAAATATGTTAATTATTTCGATTAGGTTTTTATTAGCTGTAATTTTAAAAAGGTAGGGAGGCCTTTGCCCAAGAATGGGCTTTTAATAATAATAATTATAATTTAAAAATTACTAAATATTAAATTTACTTGTATAACTGTATTTTTGTTGTATTGATGATGTTGTTTTACGATACACATTTGTGTTATATTTGTAGTACAGATATCTGACTCTCTGGCCGTTGGTAAGTTGTATTGGTTTGTCCGGCGAATCTGGTCCGAAGGTTCTCATTGTTTATGTTTGTGAAACTTCTCCAATTTACGCTCTAAAGACTTTGCGGAAATCATTTCAGAATGAAATGTTAACAGGATATACTGCTACTGTATTATCTTTATTTTAAGGTGTAGGAAAAAAAAAGTTATTTAGTATTTATATAAAAATACTACGCCGATGACCTTAATATCAGTTACCTTATTTACTTGCAGTCTTATTTAAGAAAATTAAAAAATTGCAAATGTCCAATACATTTTAAAATGTATTATTTATGGATTAAGATTTTTATTAATTAATTACATACTTAATCTAAGAAAAAAATATAAACAGAACAAATTTGTTATTAGTATGAATGACGCAATATAAGTAGTAATTATTACAGTAGACACAAAATCAAAAATCTCAGTAAAGTAAAATCCTAAAGTACATCTATTCACTCCCTAGATCATTATAGTGAAGAGCACTTCAATCCCTCACGTTTGCATCGTAATTATTCAAAAAGTTTTCACTAATGTTTAACTCGAAGGGTGCCATCAAAGGAACGCTTATAAGTAATGGAGGCTCTTGTCACATGTAGAGGGGATGTTGCTATGTCTATATGAGCACAATTATGAAAAGATTCTCAATGAAGGGTAACCAGGGGTTTTTTATAAGACCTTCTAGAACGGTGAATATGGTTTTACTGTACTAACGGGAAAAATGCTTGTAATAACGTAATTTTGTGTTATTTAGTTTTAGTTATACGTATTTCAGTTTTAAAAATGATATAAAATACAGCATTATAAATAATTTATTCATTAAGGCATTGCAGGTAGGCAGACCCGGCTAGATGGACAAACTTATGATGAGCGTTGGTCATCCAGCAAGGTAATGCTGCCAGCATATTATGCACCTGCAGATACCGCAGTGTTAATATTAATATCATGTGTGTATTTTTTTTTATAAACTTAGGTTAAGTAACATTAGTTATGATTTTTGTTTTTTTTTTCATCTTTTGTCTTCACATAACTTTGCATAATCTTTTGTTTAAATCCTTTGTATCATAATTGTGTCAAACAGACTTGTTCATATTCTGTGGGAGAGGACATCGGTGCTGGATCACAGTTTGATACTAGTTCAGCACTAATGGTTCAAATTAAATATGTATCTTCTATGTTTTATGCTAATAAAGATATTATTATTATTTGTTATAAATAAGATTTCTAAATTTAATGTTATACATATTCATTGTCATATGTACGAATAAGAAACAACGTTGGGTCAAAAGTTCCACCCTGCGAAATAATTTTAATGGCTTCTAATGAAACGTAGTATTAATAGATGCTAGCGCAATCTGAAAAGAAAACTGCCAGTTTTCTAACAGGAAATATCAATCCCCATCGAATGGTGCTACTTCAGATTAGCTAACACATACCGTAACCGCTATTCTATTCCATCAATCAGTCACTGTGAGCTTTTGTGTCGGATTCATCGGAGCATGTCCGGCATTGTTCATTCTCCAATTGCGAGTATGTAGGTGAACTATTGTTCGTGACTTAGGACCGTGTAGTTCACAGATAGTTCACACTCCACGGGACAATAGCGGTCGCACCTCTGATTTGTGAACTGTATCTGTATCTTGAACTTGAATGGAAATGTACTACGAGTCATTTGGAACTTGAGAAATTAGTGTAAGGCAAGTAATTTTGGTGAGCATTTGTGTGCGAACAGATATTGGTAAAGTATTATTATGACCAGAAGAATAGCCCAAAATATTTTAAGATGCGCTATTATAACTTGTTTATACACTTTCAAACACTCCATGATATATTTACATACATACATAACTCGTATATTAAGTGTTATTTTTGTGTCGTAATTCTATAGTGAGAACACTGAAATGGAGATTAAACATCTTTGAGATTTCTTATTTGCAAATATTTATTGTAAAACAAGAAACCAATAAATAATTTGAAAATTCGTGCGAGTAAAACGCTCACATCAGCTACCGTGGGTCGGATGACACGTTAAATTGTAGGTTAGCTGTTAGTCTTAGTACAAACAGTCGTTAAACCAATTCAGAAGCCTTTGAGCGGCTTGATAACACCAGAGCTTGACCACTAAGCCCATACGATGAAGAAGAAGATTTCAATCAGCAAATGAGAGATAAATTGGCAGTAGATCCTACAGATACAAAATTACTCTAAAATTTGTATTTAACAAATGAAATGTACAAATTGTACCAACAATTCAACAAAAACAACGTCTTTAAGCTCAGATAAACTGCATTACATCCTCGTCTGCACAAGATAGAGGGTTAATCCTATAGCAAGCCGGCAGAGGGGTACGAACAAACATACAGCTAGTAGAAAATAAATTCTAATTTAACTTGAGCTCAAGTGCGAATGCCTTTTTCTCTGGAACGGGCGCAGTTGTTGTGTCTGAGAAAGGAAATTGAGGAACTTTTCCAATACATTGGAACCTTGAAATCAAGTTTTCGGTTAAAGAGACTGTCCGGAAAACAAGTTTTGCTCGCTATCTAAAACATTTGTATGAAATAAATAAACAAGTAATGGAGTTTGTGAAAGTTTTGGCTTATTTAAATTACATAAGTAAACGTACGAGTTAGCATTGTAGTACGGAATTTTACATTTAAAAGATATAGAATACGAATAGCTAGTTGATATGTTATAAGATTTAATTAGAATACTAATTCTAGTTTGTAACCAAGAGTACTTAGACGTAAGTTTTTAAATTGCTGTTAGCCTATAAAACCTATTATATCTATGTTTAAGCGAACAGAATAATAACACTGTTATAATTTTAATATTATTGTTTAATATAAATAAAGTACTTTCTAAATCATTATTATTATAAGTATTATTACATCATATAATAATACTGTTTGCATGAATTATATTTAAATGATATCTAATAATAAATATGTTGAGTGATAGAATAAAGGCTATTTTAAATTTTATTTTATTTTATTACTTTCAAAATCAAATCAAATTAGAAAAATGTTGGGGCTACTGCATTATTTATTCTAATTAAAAATTGTAATACTGAGAAATGTAGATATGTTTTAACAATTGCTAGCTCGCTGTATTGAAAGTGTAATATATTATAGTACGTTTTTTAGAAGATACTGACTTTAGTGTTTATAAAGTAAGTTTAACGCTGTTATTTCAATAGCTGTGTTAAATCATTCTAACACGTAGCTCTTTTGTAAACCTTGCACGTGTGTCTTCCTTAACGCTTCACTGTGAAACAGGAGACAAGCGTCAATCAGATGAATTACTGCTGATTTCAGTGAGATCTGCCAAAGGTTCCAGCTAAATTGTCAAGTTTATCAGCTCGAAGTTGCGATGCAAACAGCATAGCTAAGTAGAGAAGAGAAACTCCATTTTCCAAACTGAAATGGAACGCTTGAGGTACTCGTACTCTCGTACTACTGAAGATTGGCAGTATAAGATTTTATATTTTTATTGTGACGACTGCGCAGCTTTGGAATTCACTACTGAGGTCTCTGTTTCCTGCCAAGTACATAAAAATACAAACCAATTAGATAAACACCGGTATATATATAACAAATCATGGTAAGCTCATATCTTACGCATGGCAGTCCCGTAATAGTGTAATTTTTTGCATTCTTGCAAAATAATTTGAAGCTCTATGTTGAACGTTGTATATTTGAACCTCCTTGTCAAGATAGATTCAAACTCTATGATTACGTCAACGTAAATCTCATCCCTAAATCGCTATCATGAGGTAAAATAGAATATTCATATCACGCCAGAGACTTGCAGTTAGGAACTGAGACGCAGTTTAATTACATACAGACTAGAGATGCCGCGGAAACTTTAGTTTAATCACCTGTTACTTAACTTTCAATGTGCATCTTTAACTGACTTGACAAATTAAGTTTTATTAGCGGCGCGGCGACGGTACGATTCATTCTGGATTTAATTTCAGTTTTTATTTGATTTTGCTAACATTGTAATTTTGGCAGAGAATTTTCTAGGGCCCACTTGCTTAGCTAACACCCACGACTTGAAAATCTGAGCACAAAACAGTGTCCTGGTAGCCTCCTTGAAAACTATATATGTATTCAAGACTAAGTATGTTACGACTATGGTCCTTGTTAGCGATTTGACACCCTTGCTAGCGATTTGACACCCTTGCTGGTCAAATCGCTAGCAGGGGTGCGCCTAGTTGTATGGAAAAAAATGAAACACGTCGAGAAAATTTCACTGATAATAATGATTTGACGAGTTTGATGTTTATTTATTATTGCTCCATATTGTAATCGCCTTATTATTAAACTAGCTTCAAAACTTTGTTTCACATTATGCAGAACTGTTATTGGCTATCGAGGAAAGTGTAACATTTAGTTTGAACGTGTACATAAAACTTTATGTTCAAATCAAAACGAGTTTGTATTAAAGTCTTGTAAGGACTTGTTAGGTACTGGTATTTTTGGTATCATTTAAAACTTTACTCCAACACGCCAAAAGCTTTCTTATAATATGTTGAGAAGGTGACGTAAAAAATAAAATTACGTGCCATAAGGTAATATTGCAACTGCCATAACATGCAATTTTCGGTAGAGTGAGTTCAAAAGTTCACCCAACCGCTTTTGCTCGCAAAACACAAATTTTCGCAAATTCAAGTGACGTTTCAGCTCACAAAATGACCAAAACCTACGGTTCCTTCCACCCAAGTGAAAAGAAAGCTCAGTCAAATGCACAGAGCTGCAGCGAACTGAGTGGCAATAAGAAAAAGCTGCGAGCTTTTCTGAAGTTTTCTTGTAAATAAATGTGACAGAAGATTTTCAGCCAGAAGATAAAATGCTGGTTTCTTCACAATATTACATGAGAGTGCTAATTAATACTAAAAAAGGAAAATGCTTTCAATAAGTTACAATGAGTTATCGAGGTCAAGAGAAGCACAAGAATTTAGAATTTGGGCATATAGTATTCGCGGAACCCGGCCATTTCCCAATCCTCCATTACCATAATGAAGCAGGTATTATTAACAGGAAAAAATATGAGAAAAGAACCGGCTTTTCATCTTTCTTCCAGAACAAATTCATTGTTTGGAATTTGTTTGATGTTTGCCAAATGATGTTGAAATCAAAAATCCTTGTTTACTTTGTCGAGACTGAGTAAACATTCTTAGAATTTCGCGACTTTTAGTGAAAGTAATGTTTCTATTTTTGTAAAAAGAAAGTTATTCGTTTACATGATGGGCAAAATCGCAGGAAAATGCATGTTGGTCGTAGAGAGAAATCGTGGTTGCGAAATATACGGGAGTGGACAAGAATTGCCAGTATTGAGGAATTATTTCGCTTGGCAAAGGATAAAGGGAACTTCAGTAAACTGACAGCCAACCTCCTGTAGTGGAGAGGCACTTGAAAAAGAAGATTTGTTTACATTGTTAAACGAAAATTGTATTTAGTTAGAAACAAAATTCTTGTTTGGAAGAAGAAACACAGTGACAAAACACTTGTAGGTAATAGGCGGCATACCGCAAACATTCAGCGAACTCTCGAAACCGCTTTTAATTGCGCTCAAATTGCTTCTGCTGTAATTGTTTTAAGAAAAGAGCAATTTCGAAATAAAATAAAACTGATTACTTTCCACGTTTACGATTTAATAAGGCACAATGTTTAACTAGATTGATCTAATTTTCCACGAGATTAAAGCGTAGTGCCGGCTCTGATTGCTTATAAAATGATTACACGAATATTACGCTGAAAAAAGTTTCGATGTACGTCAATTTGTGTGTGTCATTATATTCATATAACATACATAAGAGAAGAAGTCGTTTTAAGCTATTAAAACGCCAAGTGTGGCATCACTTGGCGTTTTAATAGCTTTTTATAATAAGTTTTGGTTTTAATTTAAATAGTTTTATTTAAAACCCTTCAGTTATGGAACGCGCTGCCACTGCCGATTCGGTAGGCCAAGTCTCTTCCCATATTTCTGAACATGGTCTACCATCATTATATTATGTACACACTGTAATTTAATATAAAGTATTGTGTAGGTATAATTTATCTTGTTTTATTTTATTTATTAAGTTAGGTTAGTTCTTTAATGTTTATTTATTATTATTATTTTATTTGTTTGTACACCACCCTTTACTTGTCCGTATCTTAAATCCATCCAAAGGTTGCTTGGCTCTTCTGTTTTTTTCTTGTTATATGTATAATATTGTTTTATTTTGTTTTTGGTGTGCAATAAAGTAATATTGTATTGTATGGTTTAACTTCTGTGTCCAATAACGAATTATCTGTCTATTTATACATGCATAAATACTTACCAAGATACGACTGTTGCTCAACTGACTGAGGTGATCCGATGTCACCTTCAAAGCCAACGGTCAATGTGGTCTGATTTAAATGGGTGACCGAAATGAGGTATTCAAATCTGGGGTCATTCACACTATAGTGGTTTGATTTTGTAGACCAGCTTAGATGACTTTGTTTCTGTACATCAGCTATTGAGTCATGTCAGAGGTCATAAGACCAGTAAACTTGAAGCTAAAATCTGTCTACTTACGAGTAGTCCATATGTATCCAAAGGTTATCTGGAAGAGGTTGCTTTAAGCGATAAGGCCGCAAGTTGTGGCACACTTTTTTCTAAGCTTTTCTTTTACTTTAAATTGTTTCCTGTATTTTGTGTCGAATAAAGATTTATAGCAGAAAGAGATTCGCATTATTTAGTAAAAATACATAGAGGACATTTTTATCCCAAACTATACTATTGCAAGTAACATAGTGGGGCGCAAATAGTTAATTTTATTTCTTCGAGTATGAGGTATGTATATAGCTGTATATTTGTATAATTGTAGGTAGGTTTGTAATTACTAATTACTTTACTATATCAGTCGTTATACCATTACAATAATCAGCGGAGTAAATATTTTAAAAGCTGACTTACGAGCTGATATAAACCGATAAACCAATTAAAGCTAGTATAAATGATGCTTCTGGGATTTAACACAGAATTAAAGTACTTTTCTTGTTGGTAATTATTACTCTGGCCTAATGTGGAGTCATGCCTAGTCTGATTTAGCTGGCATTTTTTTTTAATCTAAATCTTCTAGTGAGTTTTATTTTTATTAGCACTAGATAATTGTTTGTTTCTTGACAAGGGGTACTAAAAAGAAAATTAATTGTGCTATTATAATCCTATTAATAAGGGAAACGCGGGACGCGGGTAACACCGCGATGCGCAACTAGTTAGTTATAATCTGTAGCCTATGTGATATTTAACACAAAAAAGAACAAAGAGTATAACTTTATCATTCACTAACGACCCGCCCCGGCGTCGCGCGGGTGCAATGCTGATACTATTTACCCTACAGAAATACATAATTTTACCATGGCGGAGTTTTCTGTAGACCTATTCAATGTGTATTAATAATTAGTAAAATATTTTGATAAAGCTCCTAGGATTCAGCCTGCGTTTGCAATGTAAGCGGGAAAAAATAGCAACGACATCACCTAAGAATATCTCCGCTATTTAATGGATATTATTGTACATATAAACCTGCCTTTTGAATCACTCTATCTATTAAAAATAACCGCATTAAAATCCACTGCGCAGTTTAAAAGATTTAGCTTTTTAGATGTAGCATACAAAGGGACATAGGGACTGAGAAAGCGACTTTGTTTTATACTATGTAGTGATAGTGATTATCTCACGCGATAATTTAATTTTAATATAATGAATAACTAATAAGGCAAGTGAGTGAACAAAACAGCCGAGGTTGCATCAAAGAAAACTTCGTTCGCTCAGAGCGCGATATACGTAACGAGACAACAAAGCTGTTACCTCTCTGGTAAAGAGCTGTCGGTTCATGTATGGTGCAAGCCATAGACTGATGGAAAAGTTTAATTTCATTTTAACAGACCCGACGCAAGAAAAACTCGAAGCAAGACGACCTCGTTGGCGTAATGGTTACCATGCCAGACTGCTAATCAAAAGATTCCGGGTTCGATTCTCGGCACGGTCAACATTTTTGTGCTAAACTCAATTTGTTGGCTGTTGGTCTGGGTGTTTAATATGTATGTATCTATATAAAATATGTATGTATGTATATGTAGTATATCAGTTGTGTTAGCCACCATAACACAAACTAGAAATGGGTCAGTATGGAGTTAACCAGCCGTGTGTGAAATGTGTCTTAATATTTATTTATTTATTTAACTGGGCATTCTATAAGTTTGACGTTGCACGTTTGACGTTTCAGTCTGTACACACAATGTTGCCCGTAATTATGTTTTTAACAAACGTCAAGACGTGAATCTGTCTGTGGCATCGTAGCTCCTGTACAAAACCACAAACGATTTTTTTTGTTCACCCCAAACGCATACAACAGGGTAATTCAGCTAATCTTCGAACGCATCCGCGTGGATTCGCTTCCCGGATTCGGATAATGGTAATCTAATATATTACTCTGTATAAATATCAGGTAATATCTTGACAGTGTTATTTAGTATCTTTGCACGAATAAGCAATCACACTGACACAAAGTTAGTATTTAAAACTGCTATAATTATCAGCTAAATTAACAAAGGATAAAAAAAAACTAAATTAAAATCGTTTTTCGAGACCTACGATATTTAAAATAGGAAGTGTGACCGTTTCTTCGTGCAAATATAAAAAAAAAATTAACCTTATATTATCGCGCCAAACTGGGCAAGTCAATTTCAAACTATCCAATATTAAAAAAATAATGTATACACATGCATGATATAGATAATAACATTTAAGATGACATAATATATATAAGATTCACACATACTCGTATGATATTAATAATAAAGCTAGCTATTTTTTTTATCATCCATTGGAATCGTTCAAAATTATAATTAAAATTATGATACTTTGCTACGAGAATCGTAGGATCGTCATTTCTTGAATATGAGGTATTCCTTTTCGACAGTTTCCATATTTCCATATCATATTTGATAACCACTAGTAGTCCATAGACTTCTTCTTTGTGGTCACCCTACTCTCGTGCGCGTACTAAGGGCCGCCATCTTGACATAAACAAAGCGCTTGCAACGCCTCTACCGGTAGTCAATGAAACAATTTCACGATATGATCGATTAAGAGCTGGCCCTATCGTCAAACGATTTCTTATCATTGATCTGGCCTGGGAACATCATGATATGGCCAATGGACAGTGGCATATTTCATGAAATGCTACCATTTCATGAAATAGGCAATTCTACGATACGGCCACGACATATACATATATAAATTAATAACGTTAAAATAAATTAACAACGATAATAGTTATTTAGTATCCGCAGACTTGGACCACAAGTCAATAGATGCAAAGCATTCTGCAGCGTCGAAGTTGAGTCTTGCGGCAGGCACCGAGTAAGCGTTTTATCGGCGTCTACCAGCTGCGATCCTCGTTCCCATCGCTCAGCCGTCTTCGAAGCTCAGCACCGCTGCGACGGTAAGCCTGTTGCGAACTTTGAATTAAAACTGAGAAGCTACGCTTTAAAGAGATTGTTACGAATATAAAACGGTCGAGTGAGGAAAAGGGATTCGATATCGTTTTGCGCTGTAAAAGAGCAGCCGATAAAGCGATTTCTTTATTACGTGCCGTTTTTGGTTGTAACTTTCTTTAGTTGTGGGATTAATGATGATTGGACAAGTGTAAGTAATAGCGAACCTGTTGTGTATGTTTATGATTGACTAGTACAGGATACGGGATAAAAGTTTACCCAGTTTAGTAACTGTCTCCATACCAAAGTTCATCAAATTTTGTGCAGATGTTTGTGTGTACAAATTTTGCCAGTGGGAAGATGTTAGAAACGTTCACACACATACAATTTTGTTTCATCTTTAACTTTTCAGTTTGATCAGTTTTATTTGTTATACATTTCTTAAAATACTTTCCCAATCACTTCTATTGCTTATACTTGTCTAAACATATCAGTTTGTTGGACAAACACTAAATTAAAGTAAAGTATATGACCATTATTAAATTTTATTTTTGAAAGTACGTTTATTGAAACAAATGTTTACTATCGCGACCTCCAATGAGTTGTCACCGTAAAACCTATTTAAAAACATGCAAAAATTAATTTTAAACTATCATCGAGAACCGCATCAAAATCATGGCAGTATTGGTTTGCAATTTGCAATCACTCAAACATCCTTTCACCGCTTTTTTTAAATTTCAGTTCGAAAATAGTTGTATACGGGCTTAGTTTGTGGTTTAATATTCATACCTAGTATGAACCTCACGTAATGTAGGACCTTTAATATCTAGCACGCGTTTTCAAATATGTATATTAGTATGCATATATATTTATTATAAAATCTACAAAAGCCTCATTGATGTGGGCTTAACATAGTTGGCTGCGAGGATCAAAATCTAATTCGTGCACAAAATATACAAATTCACAAATCACACGAGACCGCAAATTGTAAACTGGAGTTTGTTAGCGCTGACCGCGATCTTAGGCTTGCTTCACACTGGCCACTTTTTGTATCTGTTTATAATTTCATAATAATATCATGAAGGAAAAAGTTTATTTGTTGTATGTGAGAAAGCATGATTTTTATCTCTTTACGGTTGGACCAATTTTTTATAGCATCTAACACACCTTGGAGAGCATATAGTTTGGAATATTTTGAAAACAAATGCATGCATGAACATTACCTAAAGCCCACAAAAAGTGGTAAGACAGTTTTGTAGTTACTGGAACCGAGAATGATAATGTAACTTATTGAGTAAATAATGAGTCTATATATCAAAAAGATATACACACTAAAATGCTTAATTATATGTTGTGAAAAACGTGCCATCGCGGTCTTACTTTACTAATAGCGCCATCTGTGATGATGCATACAAACAAATACTGATGAGGAATAGAAACGAATATTTTTTTTGGAAATTCAGTAATACGAAATAATTAACATGGGCATACAGACTACGTACGCTGAAGCTATTAATACGAGTAGCTATAAGGTAAGTGAAGAGTAAGTCTCCGATCTTTGTCCAAAAAAATTTTGTCTATACAATCAAACAAAATGACAATTAAACATTGAATGAGTTAAATAATAATTCAAGTAATTTATATGACTTAAGTTGAATTTCCCAACTCGATCTTCTTCTTCGTATGTGCTAGCTTAGAGTTTTCAAATCGTCTAAGTGCCTCTAACATAATTATGTAATTTTACTATTGAATCGAGTAAGAGATCCCCAAAAATGTACTTATTTGTTTATTTTGCTTAATGTTCAATATTCTAGTTCCAAGTTGATAGCGTGTGTGAACCTTACGTGAAGCGCTGTGTTGCGGTCACACTATTCGCTTTGAGATGATTCATGTTTGTATGTCATGAGCTTTGCCTCTAAAGCCGACCTCTGAAAACATTTGCCGAGTGAGGGATTTATGACAAAGGAAAACAGTGTTTAGTGGTTGCTTTTATGATTTATTATCTGCAACTATTAGGCAAGAGTTTTGTGACTTAGCTATTATTTTATAAGTGAATCTTCCAGGTCATATTTACTTCTAACACATGGACTGTCATAGCTAGAGAATAGATCGCCGAGAACCCAATTTTTTGAGGACTTCTCTGAAACATATAGGCATAAGTATAACCAACCCACTACACGTATCCACTGCTGGAACTCAATGTCTTATCTCACGAAGAGAGAGATATATGCCATAATTCACCACGCTGGAAAAGTGCGGGTTGACGGAAGACACAAGTCTTGGGATTTTGTGGTCCTCAATTCAATTTTTCATGATGTTTTCTTTCATCGTAAAGCGAGTGCAAATCCACAAATAACTTTAAAACAAGTCACTGGAGTAGAGCCGGGATCGAACCAGGGGCCGTCAGATTGAAAAGCAGACGTTTTCCCACCGAGCCACATTCGCTTACGCTTCTCTACTTCTTTGAATCTTACATATTTTCTACTATTCGGTTAACATTGTATGCGTCTCATTTCCATACGTATATCGAGAGCTGTTTTACATATCGTAAGCATAAAAATATTCGTTAGATCTTACAATGCAAAACTGTTTCAGATTTCAGAGAAATTGAGAATCGCATGAAAAATGAAAGTTTCGAATATTTTTGCAAAACCCAGTTAAGCTTTATTTGAAAAATGTATTTTCGTAGAGATGAACTGATTCAATATTTTTATAAAGTTTTACCATCTTGCTAGTACTTGGTTTTTAAATAAAACGGTTCAGACAAGGCAAAGAGCTATAAATCTAGCTTTCAGTAATTACTAATCCCAAACTGTAGATTCGACAAAGGAAAGATTTACATTTCAGGGCTTTAAATCTCCAAAGTTTATTTATTGTCTCTACAAAGACCTTTAATTGAATTCATCAAAAAACCCAGCCGCGTTTCATTGACGAATCTACTGAGTGTTCAAAGTAAACATTTCTGTTCAACCTCAAACGCTTTGTCGGTGCCATAAAATTCCTCAGATTGATTGAAAAGGCTATGTAATAAGTAAACAAACCCGTCCAATTGCCAAGATAAAATGTTCAAAGAAATCCCAGCAAGAGACAGGTTATTGGAAGAAATAAATTTCCCTAGCGCACCTAAAGATTTTCATTACATCTGAAGTCACTTGACCGACTTCTCGTACAAAGGATTTTAACTTTTATCTCTTTAGCGAAGCGTTTATTGCGGCCAGAGAGAAGGTTTTTACATCAAACGGAGGTATCAAATTGTCTCGTTTAAAATTGCTGCTTTGTTTTATTTTTTCGACGACCTCGTTGGCGTAATGGTGACCGTGCCGGACTGCCCATCAGAAAGTTCCGGATTCGATTCCCGGCACGGCCAACATCTTTGTGCTGAACTAAATTTGTTGGCTGTTGGTCTGGGTGTATCTATATTAAATATATATGTATGCATATGTAGATCAGTTGCGTTTAGTTATAAATATGTTCTGTCTCAAGAGTGTTTATCAACTATTTTGTAGGTCTCGGCTCTAAGTCAGAGGTCTTTGGGTGGCTTTAAAACTTTCGACACCAGAGCTTGAACACTTAGCTCATATGGAGAAGAAGAAGAAGATCAATTGTTTTGTACTGTGCCAAGGACCAGTCTGGCTAAGCGTCTCTTGGGTGAAAGAAGCAAGATCCAAGCATTGGTCAGTTTTTGGCCCAACATAGATCACTGGCTATTCAGAGAGGAAACGCCACTAGCTTAACGGGTACTTTTAAATCTTTATTATTTTTACCACCTACGGTACTTCAAAAGGCGTTCAATTATAAAAGTATAACAATATAAGCATAGACTAAGGCTTCTCTAAGATGCTCTAAAATATAATAATTTAAGCATCTAATACTATTTTATTTCAAATTTACAACACAATAGAATCTTTACAAATACAACATTCATATTTCAAATTAGTTATTACATGTCAAAAATAATAAAATTAAGTCTAATAAACATCTTAGAGAAGCATGTTGAAGTAAATCTGGTTGTAATTACTTAAAATGTAAAACTTAATTAAGAGTTTGTGAAACTTATTTAAAAAAACAATAAATCTGAAATCAATTACAGTATCATGAAGCGAAACGAAATTGATAACTCTGTCTGTTTGTTGTCCATTACAAAGTTTGCTCGCGTCCTTTTACATTTACCTATCAATATGATAATCAAGTGAAATATCATTGTTTTCACGCTTATTAAGCACGGATCCAATCAACTGATTCAATGATTCAGCGCTGAGCAATCACGTGTATTTATTGCAATGATATTATAGATGCAGTTTGTTTAATGAAAATGTGGATTTTATTTTAACAGGATAAGTGCAAAACAATTGGAGCTGATACATCTATTGTGTACTCTTTTGACTGAACTTGATGTTTATTTAACTTTTTTATTTTTTCATACATGTCACAATATTCACGTCACTTATATAAATACAAAAACTGTTCGAATGCAAAAAAAAAAACAACTGAATCAATCTATCTGAGCCCCCCGCGCACCGAAGGTCACCAAAATGCTAGCGGCATTACCCCTTTGCATAGCCAAAATTTTTATATAAATTAGCTCGAACTAATTGATCATAACCTAGCGAGCAGTCTCTTTAATAACTTGACCAACTAATAATAATTTCGTATGACTGTATGTATGTTGGTTCTCACGTAGAGGCCATAATTTACGAAACTTGGTACAAGTACTACTTACTACTCGACAGTTTTTTTTAATCTTTAGATTTCTCATTAGACAGGCGGGGGGTTTTTTGATAATAATGAAATTGGTCAAGTATTTGTTGAGTTATGAAGTTATAAAAATTCAGTTATTACAATCATTGTCCCAAGAAATATTTTTTTTAAGTATCTCTATCTCTATCTTTGTATAATTATGTATGTTTAAAATAAAAACATTTAGTTAGAGAATATCAATAGGACTAAATATATAAACGGGATGAAAATGAAAAAATATAAATTTCGTATAATGATTGCCTTCCGTAAGTTTCTGCATTTGAAGCGAATAGTATAGAGCTGTCATGTAGCTTCAAAATACCATTTGTCAAAGCTCTCCCAAAGCCACAATAAGTAACGTCGAAATGTAAGCTATTTGGGTTCATTTGAACCCTTTTGTAATAAAGTTATTTATCTATCGGAGTATCTGCCAACGAGGGATGAAGAGGATTTCATGGCCCCTTCGATAATCTACCCTTGATTGAAGGGATATTGTATTCTCGATCTATTATAAAACGTCAGGCGTAAGAGTTAAACAATCTTCACTCGTTCAGACTGTTGCTGGAAATGCTTATGGCTTTAGCATGTTGCTCGCTGTTATAAAAAATTAGACAATCATATTGCCATCGTTGAAAGTCACGCATTATCTGAAGGAATGACAGTGGAACAGGAATGCCAGCGACTCAAAACCGTGCTACGTCATTTCGAGAAGCTCGGGTGACTTGGGTAGGCACTTGCTAGAGGGAAATGCAAAAAAGCCCCCTGCGGATTGTATAAATATAAATTGCCCCTACTAAAATAAAAATAAGACCATAGTCCAGTAACCACCAGTCTACTCTATTCTATGTAATGAATATTTTGTAAATTTTTGTAGGTACTTTTAAGTAGTCGGTCAGTATTTTAAATACGCGAACAGTTTTTAGATCAATACTGAATAAAAATAACAATGGATTTGGTTTTTGTTTATACTTCTATAAGGAGTCTATTTGTACTCTGTACCTTGCATACCAATTCTCGAGTTCTCGCTTGTTTGCTGCTCGCACATTCATTCTTCATACTACATATTTCTTTCTTATCCATCACTTTGCAAACAATACTCTACTCTATTTACTAATAACAATAACACCCAAACACTACTAATATATTGGGTTGGAAGGTGCAATAAAGGTGTACAATTGCATTTATTTATATTCTACCTATTTGAAAACATGTTAAACACGATAACGAATCTGTTACTATCGCAAAACGAGAAGAGATTTTCAAGTAGCTATTACCGATCTACTGCGATAGCCGGCGTTCTAATGTGTATTGCTAGGCACAGATGTGCAACCAAGTGTCTGCATTGATTACACCATCGATATACGAATCTAATTACTGCAGTGAGGGTCGACCAGGATAGGATCAGCTGCGTCTCTTGTCACGAGATAATGGATTTGAGGATGCCCACTGAATACTGATTTGACTTGAAGGGATTCTGCCAAGATGAGTATTTAATTAGGCACCTACGCAGTCTCCGTACGTGGTCTGAATCCTTATTTCTGCCGTGGGGGGAACAAAAATGTTCCTGTTATCGGGTACAAGTTGTTCAACAAATGGCGGTTCTTGTCACAAAGTTTTGTGTTGAAATCTAATTTTGTTACAGTTGTGGAAGAAGTTGCATTGTTAGGTTACTAAACTGGTTATTTTCCAACCAAGCTTGGCAACGATTTGAAGTCTCTTTGAATGAAAACATAAGGTTTTAATGTTGAAGATATTGTTGCTAAGAAATGCTTGTTATTTGTAGTTAGGTTTATTAAAAAAAGTCCTGTTCTCTGGATAGCGTATATTTTAAATTGAAGCGAAGAGATTTTTTTTGGTTGAAGGCTAGCCACTATTGATTCATCCAAAGAGTCTAGAAAATAAGTCGACGTTTTGCTGCTTTAATTACAAGAGTTGTCGGACAAGGAGCAAAAGAAGTCTGGAATTTTCTGTAGTAAATTTAACGTCGTCAAAATAGACTTAGTTTTGTTTGGAAGACTCACTTTTTTGTGAGAGTCTGCGGTGGGCTTAAATCATCGACTTGTAAGCATGGCCGGGGTCTAATAAATTTATTGACTGTGAAACGAGAAGTCTAATTTCGACTCAAGCACATTCCGTATTGTATCCACAGATTACAAAATGAGAGATAAAGTCTTTTGCAGTTTTTGACATATTTGGATATAAATTTAATTACCTCAAACAAACGATTTCATGTGTTAGAAAAAATATGATTTATGCTCAATTTTACAGTGATACTCACCTGTTGAAATAGTGGATATGGATACAACCTAATCAACTAAATAAATCGTGTCTTTTAACTTTAACGCTGGTTTTATAGGATTTTAAAAAATAGTCTATTTTGTTTTAGTTCTTTTGCAGTTTTTGACACATTTGGATAGAAATTTGATAACCTAAATACATTATTTTATGTGTCAAAAAATATTTTAATGCCTAATTTTACAGTTAAACTCACCTGTTGAAATAGTGGATATAGTTATACAAACAAAATTTATCTTATCTTTATCTTTAACCTAATCAACTAAAAAATTCGTAACTCTTAACTTTTACGCATTTTTACTTAATTTATAAATAAATAAATAAAAAAAAAAATTATTTATTTATTCTTAGAAAATTATATTACAGTCTGTCGAAACAGCACTAACCATGGGTATGTGGCCAGATTATATTTAAACTGATAAATGATTGCTCTTGACATAGAAATAAGTGAAAAAATACTTTTAAAGTTATCCATCTGGGTTTTGTGTGGATAAAACACCAGCAGGATTTAGTGATACGAGTTCTCGGCGGGTGGTACAATCAACGCTCGATTGTTAAACTACATTGAAAGGAGTGAGTTAATACGCAGATTACTCAGTTTAATGGAGAGGTGCGATCGAGGCACCTACCGCAGCTTCATCATGTTTTTTATTTAACTTTTAATGGGCAAGTACTGAAAACTATACTAAGTAGATTCCAACCCTATAGTAGTTGCCGATATACCAACACATACTATAATAGAGAATTTTAGTGTATTGATAATTTTGGTTTGGGAGCCCTCCTATACCACCACAATTATCAAATACATATGATAAGAGGACGATTAAAGAAGCGTAATATAATTCAAAACATATTTTTTTGGAGTTTTTGTCCGTGTCTCGTATCGTGTGTCCGTTGTACTCGTACGTTATAACTTCGAAACTACTCAAAGGGTTTGATTACAGTTTCCACAGGGTTGATTATGTACTAGTATAACTTATTAAAACTTAATCATAAGTGTCATATGCTTCAATTAAAAATGTATCAGATTTAGTGTTGCATACAAACACAGCACAAAAAAATGTGTGTCTGTATTACTATACTAATAACGCTTAAATTCCTCAATCTCAAATAAGACCACATTCTTACTTGTGGTCTTATTTTCCTTGCCGTTTTTAGAGACATCACATTATATCTTGTACATTTTTGATCGAATATCATGTGTTATATGTTTGACGTGTCTGTTTGTGTGTCTGTCTGTGACATCGTAGCTCGTGAACGGAAGAACCGATTTTGATTTAGTTATTTTTGTTCGAAAGGTTGTTTGGCGAGATTGTTCTTCATACCTATGTTTGGTGAAAATAGATCCAAGATGTTGGTGGATCCTCTGTGATTTCATGCCGTTTTCTACTTTATCGGATATCTTAAGACATTATACCGGGTTTCTGATAACTAGCAAAAATACATTTAACGGTGTTCTTAGTGCTTCTAGAAAAACAACTTTTGTTCTGCGACTTTCGGAAATACGCGAGAAAATTATCGCCTTTCCATACATTTTGTCTCACTTTTTTAATGAAAATGCAGATTTTTTTTCACATATTTTATATGGTAGATCAAAAGTACGAGTGGTTTGTCCAGACGTCCCAAAGCCGTCCTAAATTGTTTTCATTAGTTACTAATAAATATGAAAACCTATTATTTTTATAACATTCTTGTAAATTATCTTCTACTAAAATACCAAGTGATAAAAAGAAATAAATATACATAAGTGATTAAGTTGTTAAAATACTGATTACGAAACAAAAAAGAAAAGACTCTACCAAACTAGTATAATTTTTTCATTTTTGTAATTAGTCTAATAATGGTGTATATATTTACTCTTAAGTTTATAGAACAATAAAAATACATTTGAATTTGAAACTCTTAAAAATTTTCACCTGAGTCACCTCGCGTCAGCAAAGTAAGCAAGTTTCTTACCTTGAACTAAACTTAGCAAGCTTTGCATAATTATGGCAAAGTTAAAAACACGCATAGCCGGTGTCGCAGCAGGAAAACGCTTTATCACGCCGGGGTATCTTTCCAGCCATCAGAAATAAAGCATTCATAGTGCCGTGGAGTATAACACATCCAATAGATAGGCTATCTTTCAAATTAAATTGATCGTTTTATTTTCTTATCTTAAAAGGGTAGTGAGTAGCGGATGGTAGATAAAACCAGAATCGATCGGTCCAAGTGGCGTGCATTATGTGAGGCCTATGACCAGCAGTAGATATTATAGGTTGATGATGATGAATTGTTCATTTGGGCAAAATGTTCATTTTAAACAGAATTTCGCTTGGTGTTACGAGTAGCATAAAACATAAGCACTATACGTTTCCACTGCTGGGACTCGGGGTCTTTTCTCACGAGGAGAGAGATATAGGCCATAATCCGCCAAGCTGGCCAAGTGCGAGTTGGCGTATGACACGTCTTCGGATATTGTGGTCCTAAAATATGTCGGCTTGTTCTTGATTTTTAAATTACCTGTAAAGCGAGGGCAAATACACACCTAACTTGAATAACAAGTCCAATGACTTGTTATTCAAGACAATCAATGTTATTCAATCCAAGCCCTACTCATTGGTGTAGGGCTTGGATTGAATTGAAAGAAAAGCCGTCAGATTGAAAAGCAGACGTTTTCCACGGAGCCACACTGACTCGCTTTTAGTGTTAGAGTAGATCAATCTAAATAATACATATGATTTTTATCAAAGATGTTCTAGACAAGGGAAAGGTTGGTACTTTATGATAATATGCTTTATGGTTTCCTATTTTATACCTTTCCATTTTCTCACAGTGATTTACTGAAGCTCATATTTTGATCATACTTATACTAACATTTCATCGCTTCTGATTTTATCAATATATTTTAATTCTCAGCAAAATGCTCGCGAATCTGGTTTGAAGCAACCTGTTTTGCATAGGTCTGATCGCTTTTTACTTTTTGTAATCGTCTGACGGACTATTATTTTAATTTAAACAAGAGCGTCATAGATTTATCAAAATGAAATAAAAGAGTTTGGTTTTGTTGGCTGTTTTATAATCATTAAGCTTAAGCATATTATTGTCGATGACCTGTCTATCAGTTTGTTAAGCTTTTCCTCATCCACTGAATAAGAATGAAATGTGCAGAGTACACTTTTAAAACACTATGCAAGGTGACGAGAAGTGTAAAGATTTTTGCATTCTCAAATAATTGGCCAAGTCTGAGCTGGCCTCGCGCACAAAGGGGTTAAAGAACAAATGCAAAGGCACAAATAGCTTAAATCCACGATATTTTGCCATAAAATATTTATTTCACCTTATGTGATTATATTTTTAAGTGATTACTTAACTAACTATTGTGCGAATATTTCAAACGTCTTCCAGTTGACGGTATAACGACAATTTTGTTTTTAAAATAATAATAGTTAAAAAAAAACTAAAAAACACGCTTTTTATAGAAAACCGTCATTTTATCAAATTAGTGTATTGTCATCGGTCCTCAATAAATCTACAAAGTTTGAACGAAATCTGGCCGTCTAAAGTGGGTCAAAAACGCGCCCAAAGAAGTCGGTTACAAACAAACATACAAACATACAGGTGAAGCTAATATAAAACGTGTAATAAAATACAATAAATGTGTGTACTGTGTTCTGACCAACAGGGCGTAACCACACGATTCAGCGACACTCTGTCGAAGGTGGAGCATATCTAATCGAGAATATCTTGCTCTCAAAGAATCTGCCAGAACACACCGTTAGGTGCTTGTTAACAGTTTTTTAACTTGATGGAGGTTGCTAGCCAGGTGATTACAGATCAAACTCACTTGACCCACGGAACGAATCCGCACGCCCATCTGTGCTGTCACAGCTTCAAAACATTATTACCACGAAACAGAAAAAACAGTGGAAGTGCTAAGTAGGCGTGGCACGCGTGCCACTATTAAGAGTTGTTACGCTTAACTGATCCCAGTCGCGTTCTGACATCGCGTCGAGTTGCTCGTTTCGCGTCAAATTCGTATTTCCTTAGATATGCCGTATATGCTGTTTTTTCTCTTCCGTGATTATTACCATCAAGCTAGTGGCATCACTGGCTTATTTTATAACTCCTTATCTTAATAATTACATTTCTAGCTTCCTCTTGGTTTTCAGCCATGCCGACGTTCTAGCCAGTTGATTCTCGCCATTTTCTTAGCTACTTAATTAGCTGTTTCATTAGTAAAACCGCGGTTATATTTTGCTGAATTACGCTGAAAATGCTTCATAATTTCCAGCGTTACGTTCTTTAGCTTAATTACCGTCTCTGCCAGCCTTTGCATTTAAATGTGACTAAAGCATGTGTTTCCATTGTTAGAACATTCTTGTGTAAAATATGTACATAATTGTATAACTCAGTCAGTAAAGAAAACATCTGACAGTTTATGTCCTCTCCCATCTTCTTCTTTTTCTTCTTCTTATGAGCTTAGTGGCCAATTTCTGGGACTCTTTGACTTAGCTTACCGACTGCTTGTACTAAGACTAACAGACGAGACCTGCAATTTAACGTATCATTCGACCTACGGTAGCGCCCAGATGAAAATGCTTCTTTAAAAGACAGGTGATCATCACCAAAAACCAAAGACTTGTACAACAGTTGCAGTGGACAATTTTAACCTGAAAAACAAACGTTTTAGTGAACCAATTTGAATAAATTATAATATAGTTTATTCGGAGAAACAATACACATACAATTTACAAAGTCAGTCCATAAATAATGAATTAAAGAAGTAACAAACATGTCAAATGCATACAGTCAAATTCAGAAAATCCTTTTCTTCTTATCAGTTGTAAAATAAAGGCATTAAGAAAAAAATTACCTTTATTGTCTTACCAAGCGAAATATGGTTGGATTAAAAAAAAAGTAAAAGTCCCATATTTTTTGACGTGTTACAATGGAAACCAGCTCTTAGAAAATTCAATTTGTATGCAGGAATAGCATGCTTTGTAAAAAATTAGGTCAAACGAGGACATCAGGCTAGTTTGGCTTTCTTTTTCTTTTGAGAAAACATTTTGAAAACTGCAGTTGTCTTTAGTTTTTACATAACGAACTAAAAACTAGCAAACAAAGTTTTTCGTACTGGTAAGGGAATATGGAATTTACAAGTTTGAATATGTTTTCTGTTTTTGTTAATAATCATTAGAAATTTTAAACTAATGTAGATGTTATATTCACTTTGCTTATAATTTATCTTTTTTTGTTTTAATTACAGGTTTTACCATTAGAACCGCTCTCAAGATGAAAATTTGTTGCCGAGCACGAAGGTGGGGGTTCCAGATGTCTCCATGAGAGTAGTTAGTAGTTTCAAACGTAGCATTCACTACCTTTAGTCAGAGTATGTTGATTTACGCTGGTATGTGTACTCTGCTATTTTTTTCATGTGAAGATATGGTTTACTATAGTTTTATTTATAATCCTTTTAATAAATTTATAAAGTTCAAACGTAACATAGGTTTTGTTTCTAAACAAATTACTTTTAAGGTAGTTCAATGAATATCAATAAATTATTCTATTAAACTTAGATTGACTTTAAAATTCTAGGAGTTCAAAGTAACGTATATGACGTTAAAATACTCGTAACATTTATAATAATTACATTTAGACAAAGTTGTATCAAAGCCATGGCATATTATTTAATGTGTCATGACTTTTAACTCAAAATCTACTAACATTTTAGGTACGGAACAGATTATGCGATATTTAAGTAGATACCAAAATAAACTCTTAGAACAACTCCAGGGGCGATCAAAACGGCTCTTTAAGAAACAATGCGATACGGAATTAGGTCGGAACCGAGATTTGAATAAGTAATTCGCCAGAGATATAAGGTAAACAGCGCAGTGGCGAGATCCCGGATCCCGGGCGATGGGATCCGACGGATCCCTGACGACTACCAACACCAATATTGTGTACGGTGAGTATACTTTTAGCAAAGACATGGATTTCTATGTTTTTTTATCATTGTGATGTACTAACTTTTTATCAATGTTAGCTGTTGGTCTGGGTGTTAAATATGTGTCGATATAAAGTATTTATGTATGTATACTTAGTACATCAGTTGTATTAGCAACCATAATACAAACTATAGGTAAATGGACGTTAGAACGTTACGGTTTAGTACGGGGCTAACCAGCCGTGAAATGTGTCCTAATATTTATTTATTTCTGAGGAATACTGCTCATTTTTATCAGGAAGTGGATAACGAAGCTGACTTGAGGCTGGTGAACAATGCTCTTAAATATTAACAATATTTCCAATGGAGATCTGAAATAACTTAAAAAATAATGGTTATTGGTAGATTTATTGTATTACGTTTTATGTTTTACAGTTATAACCAAATGCTTAGTACTCATTACTTTTTTCTAAAAGCCTATGAAGCCAATCAGCTAAAACCAAAGTTTTAATTTATGTTTTGCACTCGAAAAAGTCTTTAGTTACGAAACGTTAAGTTAAGAATTGCGTAGCATACATTTATTAAACAAGCTAGTTTCGATGTTTAAAACTAAATGGAGCTATAGCTCCATTTAGTTTGTCGTCTCTAGACGACACACTGACAGATCTTTATTCCTGAGATGTAAAATATAAATTGGCGTAAAACAGTGTTATAGTCGTTGTATGTGAGTTGTGCCAATGTGACACAACCTTTGACAATGTTTATTCCTGGTGTACCGTATACTTTTTTTTCTGTTATACGAGGTTACACCAATGACACAAGAGATATTGGTAGAGGTATGCAACAATTTTGTAAATGTCCTGGATATTTTTTAAGGACAGTCACCCAAACTCTCTGTTGGAGTCTTCATAAAGTTGAACGCGTTACTAGAATCTTTTTCCTATCCATCCATTTCTATCGTAATAAAATATTTTTCCTCCATTTTCTTTACGAACATTGTCTCGTTTTGATTTACTGTTAGCGTTTATTGGTCTAATAAGTATGTGCATTTTACTTCCCGTCAAGAAAAAATGGAGAGAGCAGCCGTAACAAATAATGAATAATTATTAATAATACTTGGTAACGCTTTTGAAAAAAAACTGATGTATTGTAAATAAAATGTATACTTTGATAGCCAGTTATTCCAGACTAGTCATGCTCAACCTTAGGCTAGTGTAGCTAACTCGCTACGCACTTAAATAAAAAAAATGTCAAATGCCTTCTTTACACTGCAGCTATGAATTTGATCAGTAGGGAGCTTAACTTCTCGCGTTAGTCACACTCTAGCCTAAGACTGAGCATGCCTAGTCTGGAAATAGTTGCTTTCAAGGAGGGCGCCGGAACATGCCGTTAGGTTATGAAGACATATTTTCAACTTGAGGGTGGTTGCTAGGTAGACGAGCACTAGAAAATAACCTACCACCATGCTATGGTTTCCTCACGATGTTTTCCTTTACCAAAAGGTCGAACTTATTGGCGGGGATCGATCCCTCGACATTCAAAAAGTAAGGCAGCCGCACGCCTGACTGAGCTGGCACCGCTTTTTAAAATATTATTAATAATTATTATAATATTCTGGGAAGACCAAGTGCAGCCAGACCTGAGCGCACTTCATGCCACAGACTGGCAGGAGACAGCACAGGATAGAGAAAAGTGGCGTCTCTTGGTGTCGGAGGCCAGGATCCATTTCGGGGTTAGCGAGCCATCATAGTAAATAATAAAATTATAGTCCTAAAGCCTAGCCTTTTCAGTGTAGCTGTACTTTGAAAAAAAAGTAACCTTTACAAAGGCTTTGTGTTAGTTACAGTACTTAAATGAAAATGTTAAAGTGTGTATTCAAAAGGCAACAGAGTAGCGTTGTAAATCTCCTGAAGTTTTCAGAGCTACATTACCTCTGAACGAATGAGCTCATTCAATCTCTTTGTATCGCCAAATGACTGAAAGATCCTCAACCATCATTTGCGAAGTAAACACGCCTTTGTGAAGGAATCCACTCGAGTTCTCGAAGGATTTTCTTGTAAATGTCATTATGTATCACGAGAACGGAAGGTTCTATTCAAGATTTGAAACAAGAGGTCCTTTGAAACTCTTATGTGACAATGTGGAGAGTCGGGTTGTGCGTGGTAACTTAAGCTAATATTTTATGAGGGAGGACTTTTAGAATACTAGCTGCGCCGCGCATGGTTACCTGTTTTAATCCGGGATAAAAAGTAGCCTACATGTTAAGCCCGGGCTTAAGCTATCTTCTCACCAAAACTCATACAAATCGAAATAGCCCATTGAGCGTGAAGAAGTGACAAACATACACTTTGACACATACACACACAAACTTTTGCATTTATAATATGAGCAAAATTCTGCATATATTGAGATACTTAAATGTATAATTGTTTATGTATCTATATAGATACTAGATCAAATAAATATTACATGTGCCATGACATTTAAATCAAAATCTACTAAAATTTATTATATTTATGCTATAATTTTACTCGTTCGGAACTAAAACTAAAACTAATACGGTAGGCAAACAATCATATTAAAAACTCACAATTAATAAAACCGCATTTAATTAATTTAATACTGTTCTAAAAATAAAAGCTACGTAAGCTCCATTTTATTAAGTTACTAAGTTCACCTCGTAAAACAGCTGCAGCTGGTCACAACAAAGTTAACATTGCTTCGTAGTTCCGCTACTCCTTGCTAGATGGCGCTAGATGTAAGTTGTGTAAAATAATGAACAAAGTTTGTTTGTATTTTTAATAATATAAATGATGAGAAGATAAGGTTGAATATATTTGCTATTGTTATTTTAAAAAACATATAAGTTTAAAAATTAACCTCCACTCGAATTAACTTCATAAGAACAGCGTGTGAACCAAAGTTTATATTTTCAGCTGTAAAGAGTTTGTTTGAGTTTCTACTTTTGTGGGTCTTTTGAAAGCTCCTGAAAACTTTATTGGTTTCCATTATTGTAAGTACCACATGTGATATACAGCAAATGTTCGGCTTTATTTTAGGTCTCGTACCTAATGGGTACCAATGGGGCCCTATTAGAGGCCATGGTTTTGCTGTCTATTCGTTTGTTTGTCCGTCTGTCACCAGACTGTGTTTCATGAACTGTGATAAGTTAGCTAGGAAGTAGAAAATTTCACAGACTTTTCTGCTGTCGCTATTACAACAAATGCAATAAAAAAAAAGAATAAAGTATTTCTCTATTATATAATACTACTTTATAATACTTAAGAAACTACTTTATAAAAGTAAACAAAATATTTAAAGGACGGCTCTTAAACGGCAAACGTTTTGTTTTATTTCTTAAGATTTTAATAAGGACAACCGCCTGAAATATTTTCAAGATGTTGCTTATGTATTTTCTTTTAAAAAAGGCATTTATTGAGGGCTTCCGTATTATTTTTTGCCATTTTTATAGATAATGCTACAGAACCCTTCACGTTTATACTCGTTCTTACGAATTTGTAGAACAGAGCATCAGAACGTTCCCACTGCTGGGACTCGGGGCTTTCTATCACGAGGAGAGAGATATAGGCTATCATCCACCACGGTTGGTGGATAGTGCCTGTTGGCGGATGATAATACAATGAAATAAACCTAAACGCATAGAGTAAAAATTGTGAATAGTTGAAAACAACAAATGACAACTACTTACAATCTATTCAAAGAAATATAAAAAACAGTGTTACTAGTTACTTTTTTTAATGTTCGAAATCACTATGAAATAGTGAAACTCAATAAAATAGTCAGTGGCAATACAAATACAAATTTATTTATTACCAAAGGGTTTAACAGAACCTAATACTACTTATTTTATGTGAAGTTAAGCTAACATCATATTAAAATATACTTAAGTGACTAAACATGCCAGCCCTGAATATTATGCCAGGGTGTGCCAGTGTTACAAGTAAAATAGTATTACAAATGAAATAGAAGTGACAATAATGAAGGTTCAAGTAAGTATTCTAGTGAGCCCCACACTAGGTTCGAGACCTGTATCGTACTCTCAATCTCATTGGTTTCTAAGTCACACGCTTGAGTAACTTCACTAGCCGTATTAACTCATCGCTACCTGATGGATTCATTGATATTACTCCATCGCTACCTGATCACGGTTGGATCACTATCACATTACTAAAACAGTCACGGTGACAACAAAAAGTGCCGACAAAGCCGGCGGTGCGGCGGCGCGGCGGCGGACGCCGGACGACCGGCCGGTTTTTGCTGGGGGTTTGGAGACACACGCGCGGGAAGATTCGGGAACGGAGTATTACTAAGCGGTTTGCCTCCACCTTCATTGTACGTACTGCCAAGGTGTGGAACTCCTTGCCAAATGCCCTGTTCCCCGAAAACTATAATCTTGCGGTTTTCAAGGCACGAGTGAACCGGTTTCTTCTGGGTAGGCGCGTTCCACCTTAGATCACTATGTCGCTTACCATAGGTGAATTCTGATCAAGCGCAAACCAATCATAGTATAAAAAACATAGACAATTAATTACATTTACACATTTAAATCACTTTATAAATTTAAAGTACTTTGTAAAATAGTTTATAGTAGCGTCACCCCGCGGTGGTACCCGCGTGAACCCGGGACAGAAAGAAGTTTATCCGATATAAAAGCCGTTTGATCGTAAAGAAGTAACAATTATACTTACACACAAACTACATAGATAGATAGATAGAAAATTCTTTATTGGACACATTAATTTTTACATACAAAAAAGAAAAAGAAAGAGCTTACAAATAAGTGTGCCACAATTGGCGGCCTTATCGCTTAAAGCGATCTCTTCCAGGCGTAAAACTACGTAATTCATATTATTTGTAGGAGTAAAATAAGATTATCATCAAGAAATCAAGACCACCATAAGTTCGTGCAAATTTTATTTTTAATTTGGCTAATTTATAAAGTTGAAGGGCAGATAGTAAATTTAAAATAATCACAAGTTCCCTCGTACTTTTGTTTTAAATAGCAATTCTAAATACTACATATTGTGTTCTATGTAAGAGACAATCCATTAAATACATTTAGATGAGCTTTTTCTAGTATTAAACTTGCAGGCGTTATATCAGTACCTATGTATGTATGTCAGCATAAAATAATTAGCTCGAGCATGAAAAAAGTCTATTTATAATGCAAAATTTATTACTTTTTAAATGAATATGATATTCATTAAATGAATAGCATGTCTAGCAATACAGAAATGCTAAAAAAGAACTACTCGTATTGTTTGTTAACTATCCCCGCCAACCCTGTGTCACTTTGCAAGAGACGCCTTGTCTTAAAACACACCTGCTTAGAATCTTGATATTGAATTCCCAGACTTTGAGAACCAGTCAAGTAGACCTCCCGTTTCCCGCAAATCTCTTATTTCTTACCACAAAAGAAGTGAAGTTGAATGCTCGATACGGTTCTTGTTAAGCTGGAGATTGGACGCGTTAAAAAATGATCGCAGGACATAAATGGCGTCTTTTAATTTTTTCAGGTTAAGAACCGATGTTTATGCAACGTGTCGCATGAATCTGGATGTATTGTTTTGTATTCCTACTTTGTAAGAGCTCATTAAGGAGTACAAATGAGTCGTAATTCACGAAATGCGACGTCCTTTTCACAGATAGATATAAATCTTAGTTTTTGTGACTTATTCATAATATTCAAATTTTATTTGAGCGGATATTCAACCCTTTACGTTACATATTTTTTAAATCCCTAAAGCGCCACCGTCATAGGACGCTTTTGTTTTACTAATATCTGTATGCCTTAAAACAAACGAAAATAAGGCTATTTACTTGTTTCGTAATTAAATAAAATAAATATTAGGACACATTTCACACACGGCTGGTTAACTCCATACTGAACCATTTCTAGTTCGTATTATGGTTGCTAACACAGCAGATATAATACATACATACATATTTTACATAGATACCTACATATTTAACACCCAAATCTACAGCCAACAAATTTAGTTCAGCACAAGATGTTGGCCGTGCCGGGAATCGAACCCGGAACCTTCTGATTGGCAGTCCGGCTTGGTAACCATTACGTCAACGAGGTCGTCAATTGCTGCTTAGAAAATATACTTTAAGTAATTTAGGTATATTATCTACTAAAACTGTTTCTAGAACTTTCACAATCTGAGCATCAATGTCAAATCAATCAAGCATAAAACAATAGGGCAACATTTACCTTCATTATTTCCAAAACAAAAGGGCGCAAGGTGTGTGAGCGGAGCGTCACTAAAGCGCTGTACCGATAATATAAAGGGTATTAAAAAAGTCACAAAGAAATCATTCAGGAAGAAAAGCAGGTGGTATTGTGTCACCGATATTGAGAACGTACGCGGCTGTCTTGAGAAATTGAGAGATCTGGACAAAGATGTTGGAATTTTTGAGTGACGCAGAAGTGTTAAAGTTTTATTTAGATGTAATGCGTAAATTAATTAGCTAGTTTATCTTATTTAAATTGGGTTATTTAGTAAAAAAGGATTAAATATTTTATTTAAAACTCCCTGAAATATTTGACAACGAATTATTTTATTTTCAATGAATCAATCATGCTTGTTATTTTTACAGCTAGGCATTTTACTACGAGAACGCTTAACCTCACGAGCTAGTGACATTCCGGCTTCGAGAAGAACATGCCTAGTCTGGAATAACAAGCTCTCAAGGATGTACCGGAGGAATGTTAGGTGCTTGGCGGCATATTTTTTGAGGCTAACCAGGCGAGCACTAGAAATTCTCTTTAATCATCATATGGTTTCATCAAGACGTTTTCATCGTCATCGCTTCTTGTTTATGAATGACCTATTATTAAGTAAGAACATACATATATTCCCATCTGAATAATGTTTGTATAACCGGCTATCACTCACGTTTATTTTGTCGGTATTAACGGGATATGTTTCAGCACAATCAGTGTGCCATTCTCAAGGGCAGGAACACAGCCAACGTACGCTCCTGATGACGGCTGCGCCCGATATGCAAACATTATTTAACTCCCGGAAATTTTACTACAGTGATATTCCCATCTGCATTATAATCTTTGCCACTCCTCGTCCAGGAAGAAACCACCTGCTTCTCACAGTGGCGACACAATTTTTTCGGTAACCTTGCGAGATTTTCTGTTCCATTCCAAAAAAGCGTAGAAACTACAAAATGTTATCTGCTAAATGATAACATTGAGACCGTGACGTCGGGTGTTAATTGGAACTAATACAGTCCGTTTCCCTTTTGTTTCTCTTAAAAAGAACCAGAGATAGGTTATCAGTTTCTTTTTTGGGTTAAAGCGAAAGTAAATAAACAGGTAGTAGTGAATTTGTAAAAAAAGGTATGGAAAATTCATTTGACTCTAAAGTTTTTCGGTTACATCAAGATTTATGCAAGCTTATACCATAGAAAGTTTTACATATGTTATAATAATTTGTCTATGCTTATACCTGTATAATATGCATTTGCTTATATCTTTTTGATGAACTTAATTTATTGGGTATCGGTCTGGGTGTTAAATACTCGTTTGTATTGATATAAAGTATTTATGTACATATGTATTAGTAGTATATCAGTTAATAATACAAACTAGAAATGGTTTAGATTGGGGCTAACCAGCCTTGTGTGAAAAAAAACATCAGTGTGAAAGCCCTAATATTTTTCACTGAAACGATTATCTGTATTTTTTAACTCTTTTAATAAATCCTGATCCTTAAGGTTGTTACTTCTAAGTTTCCTCTCTATCATATCTTCTCAAGTTATGTTAAAATTATGTAACATACGCACTTACTATCAAAGTTATCTCATTATAAGTTGTATGTTACACCCCTAACTTTGTAACTTCTCGTGTAAACAACCCTACGTTACCCAGGTAACCTACTTACTCGTAGCACAGAATATAACAGAAAGACAAGTCAGGGATTGTGATCTATTTTTATAATATCCTGACCTAATTTTATTTGTATCATGACTAAGTTTTATTAACCACAGATACCTAATGTATAATGTTTGTGTAACCGGCTATTACTTACTTACTTTCTTTCTTTTACATTAGTGTTAGATCTAACATAAATTTGCACACCCTAACGGATTTAGTATAGAATACATTACAATAGTAGTTAAAATTTAATACCTATGTAACACCTTTCGACCTATAATACTACTTCGCAAATAAAAACATTTAATTTGATTTTATAGGAAAATTCGAGTAAATTAAAATACGAGTATCCTGCCGTCTTTAAGAAATTGTTCTTCTTTTTCTTCTTCTTCCTTGCCTTATCTCACTAAGATGGGTCAGCATAACAAATTTTCCTCTTCCACTCTCCTCTACCAGTCGTCGTCTCTACACTCACTCCTTTCACTCTCATGTCCTCATTCACACACTTGTGTCATTTCTTTGAAGAATACCACCAACAAGACCGAGGCGAATGGCGTATACGAAGGGAGGCCTCGTGCTCAGCAGTGGGCAATAGATAGATAAAAATTATGATGATGATGAATAAAAAATATAACACAGTAAAGGAATATGAGCACATTTTTTTACTATAATTAGAGCAATTGATGATACACCTGTATTACATTATCGAGCGACGACGCTGACGGTCCGCCGCCTGTCCTTTCGGACAGATGTTGTGTCCAGAGAAAGTCTGACGGTCAATTTTTGTAACTTGGACCAGTCGTAAGCGCGTTAATAACTTAGCTCGATTCAGAACGAGCGTTGTGATTGGTAAGGAGCAGTGATGCCACACTTACTCCTCCTAGGAAAATGGAATTCCGAAGGTGTTTGTCCATTTCATCAATATCATCATTTTAAACCATTTAAGACCTCGTTGGCGTTATGGTTACCATGCCGGACTGCCAATTAGAAGGTTCCGGGTTCGATTTGCAGGGACAACATCTTTGTGCTGAACTAAATTTGTTGTCTGGGTATTAAATATGTATGTTTATAGTATGTATGTATGTATATTTAATATATCAGTTGTGTTAGCAACCATCACACAAACTAGAAATGATTCAGTATGGGACCAGCCGTGTGTGAAATGTGTGCGAATTATTTATTTTTTTCCACTGCCGACCAAGACCTCCCTTCGTACGCTTCTGCATGTTTACTAATCTGTATTGTAACCTGACTTCCATTCATGAATTTAAAACACATGAAACTTTAAGCGGGCATATATCATCTTTATCTTGAAGAATACGTGATATTTTGACTAAAGGAGACATTAGGGTTGGGAATAAAACTGTGATAATGTTGGGACGAAGCTCAGAAAGTTTGGAAGTGTACGGTTTAATAAATCACTAATGTTTCTTTTTCTTTTGTTAATGGAGCGGTAAAAACTTCGGTCACAGTCGTGTTATTTTATGTTTTGTTTTTATTTAGCTTATAATTTTTAGTATAGTTTGAGTATATTCCACCCATATGTATAAATAACTTTGAAAACATCGAAATATCAAAATAAAATAAATAACTTTTTACTAATATTTATATTTAACCGATCAACTTTATTTGATATTTGCCGATAAAATTTGTAAAATTTGTGTGGGGCATTATATTTTAAATTATTTTAGAATATGATTATGCATTAAAACGCATAGAAATTGCAATCTACGATGTGCTCTTTAAATTTATTTTACGTAGGTAATTATTAACAAAAATATTTATACTAGCTCGCGTTGTAAATTATCAAAAGTTTCTTTCTATTGGGTGAACATTAAAAAAATAGTTTTTTGTTTTCTTCTACAATTATTTTGAAAATCCTTGTTTTCATTAAAACTTTGGATCTTAGCTCCTGTCCTATATACCTGGGCAAAGATTAAAGACAGCACCCGTTCTAAGGAGCTATAAAGATTACAAGATTTGCTAATGGACCCCTTAATTAATTATTAAGATGTAGGTTTGCGCTATAATTTCAGAGTGTTGGGTGTGATAAGCCGAAGTGGCGGTATAGTAGTCTACTTATCATAATATTATAATGTTATTGGATAGGTACAGATTATATTCTGTAGTTAGATGGGTTTGCACGAGGCGTACACTGAATGTTTTGATAGCAGAGTTATCAAATGACTATATCTAGCTATTCTCAAGGCGAGAGTGAACAGTTTCCTTCTAGGTAAGCGCGCTTCACCGTAGACCTCAATGTCACTTACCATCAGGTGAATCGTGGTCAAGCGCTGACCTATTTAGAGTTAAAAAAACATAGTTTAGTGATAAGTTTCAACTTTTTTTTGTTGACGAGGGGGAAATCTTCCACAAGATGACTAAAATGGGGCGCAGCCAGGATGTGGGATTTGTACCCACTAAAACCCCCCGGTGACCTGCTTATGTGCCTAACGGAGGACTCTGGGTTCTTCCAGGAAACACCATCTGCAGCTCTTTCACCCAGGCTGCAGGGTTAATGATAAGTTCCTACTGCTGGGTCTCGGGACCTTCTCTCACGAAGAGAGAGACATATTTAACCAAGCCAGTTAGGTCATAATCAACCACGCTGGCGTAGTGCGTATTGCGCTTAAATGGCTGATTTAGATGAAATTTGATGTACGTATTAAGTATTATAATTATCGTAGTTGGCTTTTTACTCTACATAAATTTATTCACTTTGGGTAAGACAAACGAAAACGTTATTTACATTATTTGTTTAATGTATGTCACTGACAATAGCTTATCAAACGATTAACAGTGTTTAAATTACCTACCACTATATTAAAAGTAAGTTTTAGATTTTGACTCCTCCGAAACGGCTTGACCGATTTTTACCAAATTATAAATGCGTATTTAGTAGGTTTACTATTTTTTTCATACTCTTAAAAGTTAAGGGTTGTTCACCCTTAAATTTTTACTTAAGGATAAAACAACGTTTGCGGGGTCAGCTAGTTAAATTATATTTCAGACCACTTAGTTGTTATGCAGACAATAAGAATATAATATAATTACTTTATTATATTGCCGTGACGTCGTTAAACAAACATTATCTCACATACTATTTGTGTATTCATAATTACCCTATAAGTCGTACGTGTGTTTTAACGCATTCAAAGTCAGAGAAACACATAAATGCATTATAGCAGGCCCGGTTAAAGTTAACAGCCCAGTTTTATGATTAACCCCCCTAATTTGATTACGCATAACATTATTCCTGTTGAGATTCACATTTTATTTACGACCAACATTAAAAGGCCGTAGTACCATAAACCTAGAATGAAACCCGCGAAGACACGTAAGAAACCCCATGTTAAAATACATCGAAAAGTTATTAAAAAAACTTTATTACATTTTTGAAACGTTTATAGGTGAAGTTAATTAGCTTTTTATTACATTAAAATTCAATGTTTTTTTAAACAATTATGTTTATTCATTTAGACAAACTGCCTATTAAGTAGCACTTGGTAAAAATACATCTAACTAAATTGGAAGAATTTAGTTTGATTTCTCTATTACTCGTAAATCAATGGTGATTTTAGACAACATATTAGAGACCGTTTACTTAAGGGGTTTTAAATAAACTTTAATATTTACATTTCATGTTTAAATTGTTGAGAGAAAAAACTAAATTAACGAATAATGTATTAATTATATTTAAATTAGTTACGTACAAAAACACATGACCTGTATATAAGTAAAACAGCATAGCTTGTATCCCTTAGCGTTTACCTGTTTATACTTATATACGAACATATAAAAATGTGGTTTAGGTTTTTTAAATAAAAGAACAGATTTCACTCACGGCTAGTCGGTTAGTCCCATACTAAACCATTTCTAGTTTGTATTATGACTCCAGCCAACAAATAAGGTCATCACAAAGATGTTGGCCGTGCCGGGAATCGAAGCCAGGATCCTTTGGTTGGCAGCCCAGCTTGGTAACCAGTACGCCAAAGAGGTGTATTTTAAATTAACTCTCATATTTACATTACATGTTTAAATTACTAACAGAAAGTTAAAGATCTTGAGCAATCCTCGGCCAGGTAGGACCTACGACTTTAGTAATGTAGTCAATCCATCTTGCTCCTGAAAAAACAGTCATGTTGAAAAGTGTTCCATAATTAGGTACAGGCACATAATTAGGTACAGCTACAGGCACATCACTGTTTCACAACAGTTGACCAGCTACGAGAAAAGTAACAGCCGGCAGTTGACATCCCTTGCATGAGGACCTACTACAATTACTAACTACAAACTGCCATGGACTATCATGCTAGCAAAATGCTTGGCTGTCGGTTTGCAATTTTATTTTCATTTTGCGTTACCGCATATGTGTTTGATATAGGCTCCAACACACATTAAAAAACTTGAAGTCTGTATGTCTCGTTCGTGTTATGGTTACAATGTTGGATTGTCAACCAAAATGTGCCAGGTTCGATTACCACGGCAACATCTTTATGATTAACTAAACTTGTTGGATGTCGGTCTGAGTGTTTAAAGTATTTAGGTATGTATATGTAGTATATCAGTCGTTTTAGCAACTATAAAACAATATAGAAATGGTTTAGTATGGGACTAACTTGCCGAAAATAAGCAGAAAAATAAATAGACAATAATAGAACGTTATAAAATCATACATTTATTGCATATTTAATCGTTCCAACAAAATCGGTCAGGACAAATCGCATCAATCGCATCAACAAATTTCCTTTTTTATGTTTTTTATATTCACGCTGAAACGTCTTGTCCGATTTTTATGAAATTTGTTAAGGAAACAGGTTAGACCTTGGAATAGCACTTTTTTTGTTCCGGATTAACGTGGATAACATCTTGGAGCATAGCTAGTGATAGATTATTAATCTGTCACTAGCTGTGCTAAAAATAAAAAATAATTATTTTTTTAGCTTCACTAAATTTGTTCGCAAAGCGTTCTGTAGTCGACTGTACCTACACTAACTTTATGCCCACAATTAGAGAGATTCCTAGACGCTAGCCTGTGGGAGAGTTATGCCTTCACTAACACTATTTAACTGCTCACATACTCTTTAAAACCCTTCCGGTGCTCAGTGAAAAATGTTCGGATAGTTTGTTTTTCCTCGCTTTCGAGGTATTTTAAAAGTGTAGCAATGCTGATGAGAGTACATTATTTTATAATTGCAAGTTGCTTGTTAAAATAGCAACGAAGTTTGACGTTGTCTATACGAAGGGTTTTTGTGGGATTTGTTGAACACTGTTTCGCTAGAAAACTAGTGATAATAGGGACTGTAGCTCGGCTAGCTAAGGTGATTTGACGCAATCATCGAAGCTAAGCAACGGTCGAAGCGGGCGGTGTTTGAATGGGTGACAATGCACAGGACTGTCTTTTCAAGTGGCATTACCATCTGGGTGCTACCTTGGGTTGGATGACACGTCAAATTGTAGGTCCTGTAAGTAACTAAGGCTATATTTTGTTTCTCTTTGTTACTCAGATTATTTAAGAGACCGTGCGAAGCCGGGACGATCTCAACTTTATATGGCTCATATTATGGTCCTCATGCTGATGAGTTTAAGCAGTACCTATTATTAAGAACAATAATGAGTCAGTTTTCTGTAGCTTCAACTAATAATATAGTGATGATAATAATTCAAAATTCCAGCCGTCAAATCTCATCTCAGGATGTCAGTTCCTGGACCTTCCTAATTACACAGACATACAATACGAGGATTTAAATCATAAACGCCGTTTGGTGTTAATTTCTAGTAAAATCTCAAGAATGTGAGCCTCTCTGTATTTTATTTAGCTTGAAACAGTAAAAAATGTTGACACAAACATAAGGAGTGGTTTTTGCAATAATTTTGCAAAAATAAAACTTAAGGCGAACTAGCTTAATAAGGGCAAAATCTTTAATATGCAGTTTTTTGTTATCTATCATAAACGGTAAAATTAAAAAAAAATTGCTTATAGACCGTCTTAAGGTTTAATTTGGTACCACTCTATACATGTTTATAAGTAAACGACTTTCATGTACAATACATTAAGTATATATTTCTTTTAATATTTAATATATTATACATTATGATATCTAGAAAAAGTTTAGTAAGTATCTATATTAGCGTACATTTTTTTAAATGAATTATTTAATGTATATTAATACATAGAATCAATCCTTAGTTTATGTTTCACTCACTTGTAGTATCTTCTAATATATAAAATTTCCATGTCACAATGTTAGTTACCGTACTCCTCCGAAACGGTTTGACTAATTTTTACCAAATTATATATGCATATTCAGTAGGTCTGAGAATCGGCTACTATTTATTTTGCATACCCGCAAGTTATTAAAATATTTTTTTTATATTTTTTCATTAATAGATATATTTAATAAGGCAAAACTACGGTTGCCGGGTCAGCTAGTACTTGTATAAAAATAAACGTGTATACAGACTTACAACAATTATATAAATTGTTTACATAACATAAACAACAGGCTGTGCCGACCCCACCTAGTGGGAAATGGTAAAGAAGAAGAAGAGTTTACAAACATATAGTAACGAAAACTATATTGTAGAAAACGCAAATCTGATGGGTGCGGAATTTCTAGTTATTTTTTCTTTGTCCCGCTCTTTTGATTTGGTGCCTCAGCTTTATGGTCCTTTTTTTTTTTGTATGTTTTGCTTTCAACCCTCTGACTTAGGTCGTCGGAGACTTTGTTCAGCTAAACACAGTGTATTCTCTCACGATTTTACACATCATTGCTATGAATAAGATGACAACACCCACCACGCTATGGGCATTGTGAACCCAGCTGCAACAAAACACAAGTTATTACAAAATAGAATATAACATAAACTTCTTTTTTTTTTACATGCATCTTCTGTTAGCTTTTTTTTATATATATTTCTTCTTTTGATATTTTAAATCAAGTTTTTTTTTTATGGTCCTTACCTTAAAATAGATCAGCGTAGAATAACAGGTTATTAAGTGTAAAATTAATAAAAATAACTCTCCTTAGAAACTTTAGTAACTGTATGAAGGTAAACGGAGGCGTCTGTCTGATCATAAAAACTTCATTTTCATAATGCGAGGGGCGGAAGCTATAAAGCGGAATTGTTTCGCCCTTTCCGTTCTTCTGTTTTGTTTTTGGTTACATTTTAAGTTCTGTTCTTTCATTATTTGATTTGATAAAGTGAGGCTAGATATGACAAGTTTCAAAAACATTTTACACAGACCGCTTCAAGGTTTTTCTAGTTCCTTGAAGCTATATATCCCCTGATTGAATTGAATCAGTATTGAAACAAAGGTGAAAGCAACTTAATATTTTTTTAAACGAAACCAGATATTTTTTTAACACATTTCACACACGGCTGGTTAACCTTATTCTGAACCATTTCTAGTTCGTATTATGGTTGCTAACACAATATACATATACACACATACATATTTTATATAGATACCATATTTAACACCCAGACCGACAGCCAACAAATTTAGTTCAGCACAAAAATGTTGGCCGTGCCGGGAATCGAATCCGGAACCTTTTGATTGGCAGTCCGGCATGGTAACAATTACGCCAACCGTCGGTCAAAGGTCGTCAAATTGTCATAGTCCCGCTTCGAGTCACTCATAAACTTAACTAAGGGTCCACCTAGACCAATTTAGGAACTAAATTGAAATACCAGTAGATATAAATTTATCTAGCTTCAAGGTTTTAATCAGCTCAATAAAAAACTATAGGGAAGGAGTTCCTAATGCGACTGTATTTATATAGTAACTACTAGCTGACCCGGCAAACGTTGTTTTGCCTCACTTAGGGGTATGAAAAATAGATACTCGTAGTGTAGCTTATATGACACGTTCGTAGATTTACCATAGCAGCGCCTACTATGGATTACTTACTCAACCCAGTCGAAAGGTATCGACATCTGTTAGAATCATTTGGAGTTAACAGATAATTGTGACCGTCAAATAATAACAGACGATAATTAGCAATAAATTAAAATTGCGACTTTAATTTGAGATTTAAACTATCCTATCTATCAAGTTGGATCGAACTGCACATGGTGTGCGAATTATATTATAATCGGTTAAGTGGTTAAGGAGTCCATTGAGGACAAACATTCTGACACGAGATTTATATATATTAAGATGTTTGTAATTAATTGTTTAATATACCTTCTAAAGGGAGATTATTTAGATACTTACAATAATATGATTGTTTATTTTATACCTTTCATAGTTTATTAAACTTATTTTTTGTTTTGCTAGGAAATTCCCAAATTTGCTCATACCGGCATTTAAATTATTTCAAATGCTGAGTAAATATTGAGATTGCTATCGATGTCCACACTTACTGGTAGTGCTCAATATATTGTGATATAAGTGTTTGTTTGACTAAATCAATGAACTGTAGTCGATGGTGACCATGAGTTAAAAAAAAAAACAAATATTACGTCAGGTCTAAGTTATTAGTTAGAAATGCCGCTCGAGGGACTGCTGTTACGAGCAAAGACAAAAATAAGTTGTCAGACAAACGGTTTTAAGACTTTATAACCACATTAAGAGGGTAGGGAGGCCTTTGCCCAACAGTGGGATCAAACAGGCTTTTAATAATAATAACCACATTAACACATCTAAGTATGTTTTATAATAATAATAGTTAAAAAAAACTAAAATACTCGCTTATTTGGCCGTTTTAAGTGAGTCAAAATCGCGCCCATAGAAGTCGGATACAAACAAACATACAAACAAAAATACAAAAAAAAATGGAATACTTTTATCAAATTAGTTTATTGTCATCAGTCCTCAATACGAGTAAATCTACAAAGTTTGAACGAAATCTGGCCGTTTAAAAATGGTCAAAATCGCGCCCAAAGAAGTCGGTTACAAACAAACATACAAACATACAGGTGACTGTAATAAAAAGCGTGTAAAAAAATGGGAATTTAATAAGTAAATTAGTTGTAAATGGTCAGTCAAAATGAAGTCGTTGCAGAAAACTTCTTTGTTTTTCGTGAGAATCATCTGTGATATAAAAAAACACAACATACTTCTTTGTTTAAAAAAAATCATTTCTGTTTCTTCTTATTTGTTTAAATTAATTGCATAGAATACTATGAAATCACGAAAATTATCTTATTATCATGGCCGGATAATAATTAAAAATTAAATGATTCGGTTCTAGTTAAGTTTGTCTCAGTTTTTATAGTCTAAGCAACCTATCACAAAGTACCGAAGAACTTTATCAATTTTCCAGCGATCCAGGACACGAAGTTGCCCATATTTCCTACGGGAGTTTAATTCTATCTCCCACCTGACTCGGTCGTAGAGATTACCACAAATAGATACAATAGTTTACTAAGAGATAACTGTTTGGAGTTATCCTTCAGCATACGGACTTTTTATTTGCATTACTAACTATAGGATAGGTTCATACGTAAAGCTTCAAGCATTCTTGTTGTAGGTTTATTTTGATTTACTGGTAACTTTAAAGAGTACCTTTAGTAAGTCTAGACAAACTACTTTTATTCTACGTCTTTTAGAAATGCGAAAAATAAACGCAACTCCATAAACATAGAAAGTAATTTTATTTGCTGCACTTTTTGTATAGATTGTTTTTTTTTTCGTGAACTTTCATAAGTCATATAATCTTAATATACACGCAAGGTCATTTCTTATCTTGAAATCATCAACCGATTAATTCGAAATATATTCGTTGAATAACAAGATTATAAATGTGAAAACTATATGCCTTAATTGCTACATCGACCTGAATTTTTTCATCAACTTAGTTTATCATAGATAAGGCCAACAAGAGGCGCTGCAAAAAACATTTCTTAAAAAAGTTTATGAATGAAAAATATTATATATCGCGGTGTTCTTACTTCATTTATTTAGTCCTTATTTTTTTAAATTCTTTTTCAGATTCGTACCTTTATAACTTTATATTTGGTGTTTTTAGTATCTATCTTTAGTGATAATCTGTGCTTGGCAGTAATATTGGAACGAGTAAATCATGAGAGCTGCTGACCTTTGGAAAAACGGAGAGTTGGCGTCAACTGCATCGCGGCAGGTGACTGGAGAAGGAAGGTATAAGAAAAACGTAGAAATAAATTGATATTTAGAACATTCTTATCAACATGGTGATCATCATGTTGACATAAATGCAGTCTCTACAGATTACACAAAAAGCGACTACACGCGGGCGAAACCGCGGGCATATTTTATATAGATACCATATTTTACACCCAGACCGACAGCCAACAAATTTAGTTCAGCACAAAGATGTTGGCCGTGCCGGGAATCGAACCCGGAACCTTCTGATTGGCAGTCCGGCATGGTAACCACTATGCCAACGAGGTTGTCAATTTACTGAGATATGGCGGCTTAAGGTCATATGTTTGCATATTGATCAAAGATTCTGTATAATATAAGACCAATTAAAATAGTTTTCCTCAAAACAAAACTTGATAAATAATTCGCATAGAGTAAAAAAGGTTTCATTATTTAGATACAAAGAAAATGTACATCAAAGTAATTGCCAAATAGTTAGAGATCCGCGCACATATCATGGATCCCTTAATCCTGAGATCTTGCACCCTTATCTTCCCCTGTCATTTATAACCTTCGTAGTGACGTATGTGAGGGTTCCTTACAGTATTATGGTGGATGATTAGAAAGTTGCAGATGCAGAACCTTGGAGCCTGAAGGAAATGTAGAAGCATATATTTGGAGCCTGAAATAAAAACAGATGCAGAATTCAAAGAATTTAAAGTCGGTTTTATCAATAAACAATCTTAAGGAAACCCACTTTAAGGTTGTTTTTAATAAAAGACCAGCGTGAAATAGTTTGATGACTCAAAAAAGGCATGTCAGGTCTTTCTTTATTTATTTTAAATGATTATGCTCACATAGTAGATTTATTATCATGACAGTAATTCATCTATACTATAAGACTCTTTGTCCTGACTCATTCATTCATCTATAGACAACGCAGAGCCCAAACGGCTGGTCCTAGGGTTGTGAAATTTGGAGGGTGTATTTGTTTTAGTATGTAGACGCGTACTAAGAACGGATTTTTGGAAATTCCACCCCTAAGGGGGTGAAAGGGGGTAAAACAGTTTATATGAAACTTCTTTGTTTTTGAACTTCCAGCAATGAAATTTAGAATATGTATAGTTTATGTAAAATTAAAAAAAATGGTATCAAGTTTTTTTGCCAGGGGTGAACTAAGGGTTTTTAAGGGGGAGTGAAAGTTTGTATGGAAAATTCTTTATTTATCAAGATAAAGTCTTGAAAGTTGTTATGGTAGTAGTTTATTAAATGGTCAAATTAAAATTTAAAAAACTTTTGCTAGGGGTGCATTAAGGGGGATGCCATGGGGGTTAAAAGTTAAAAATGAAAGTTTTGTGTTTTTGATCTAAGAGGTGTACAATTTGGAGTATGTATATATTTAAGTACTTAAACGTGCACTAAGAATAGATTTTTGGAAATTCTACCCTTAAGGGGGTGAAAGGGGGTAAATCAGTTTGTATGAAACTTCTATGTTTTTGAACGTCTAGCAATGGTATTTGGAATATGTATAGTTTATGTAAAATTAAAAATAATGGTATCAAGTTTTTTTTGCCAGGTGTTTTGTAAGGGTTTGTAGGGGGAGGGGGGAGGGTAAAAGTTTGTTTGGAAAATTCTTTATTTATCAAGTCTTGAAAGTTGTTGTGGTTGTAGTTTATATGATGGTTAAAATAAATTTTTAAAAATATTTGCCAGGAGTGCATTAAGGTATGCCATTGGGGTTCAAAGTTCACAGGGAAAGTTTTGTGTTTTTGAAATTAAATACTTCTGAATTGAAATTTACGTATGTGATCCACTTGGTGATATGGTTCGTGTATTCTAATTATATAATAATTAAAAAAATAAAATTAATAATCGTTCGCATCATCACCAAAGTAGCTAAAAACAGAGGTTAAGTTACTTACCTCTGTTTTTAACTAATTTGTTGATTTAGAAATCGAATAATAATCGAACTTATTTTGATATCGTAGCAATGTAATGTTTATATAAAATTGGCACGAGAATGGGATACAAAAGATTTTTTCCACAGGCTACGCGAAAAGCGACCTACACGCGGGCGGAGCCGCGGGCAACCTCTAGTTTAATATATAACCTAACCTAATCGAAATAAAAAGTGTGAACTTTTGTTAGATGTTTGTGATTTTTTCATACGCAAACGGCTGTAATTATGTGTATGGTATATGAATATTAGTTAGGTATTTTAAATTATTTATTTGCTGTATTTTCTCATTTTGTTTTGTACGCTGTTTATCTGTTTTGCACCACCGCCTCTCACTTTTGCCATGGTCAGTTTCATTCACGGTTGCCTGGCAGAGATTGCCATAGGCGATATGGCCGCCATTGTGCTCTAGTTTTTAAGTTCTATACCTTGTTTTTTATTCTATATTTGTTGATGTGTAGTAATATTATTATTATTTTATTCTTTACTCTCTTTTTGAGGAGTTTGGTCTCTGTTTCAGCTCAATATTCACAAAGGAGGTTTATTTCCTGGGTCTTTGGGGATGTAGAGTGCATATATTGTGGGAGATGATAAATCGGTTGGACAAGTAGGTACTCTCCCTCCAGTGGTCATTAGCTTTGTGGTCTTGGTAATTGTATCAATTATTCCGGTGTTGCTTCCGTGTGTTTGGTATTAATGCACTTTATTAGTTCTTTGGTAATATGACCCATTACTTTTTATTTCCGTTTTTTTTAGCAGTAGAAGAAATACCAAAGTTTTTTTACAGAAACGCTATAAAAAAAAAACTATAAATAACTTAAGCATGTCTCAACCAATAACTTTTATTCAGTGATTTTAGAATTGCATACAAAAATAAATCATAAATTGTCGCGGGTTAGCAATTTTTTTCAGTAGTTTTTTATTTTATTCACATTTCACACACGGCTGGTTAGCCCCATACTGAACCATTTCTAGTTCGTATTATGGTTGCTAACACAACTGATATACTACATATACATACATACATATTTTATATAGATACATATTTAACATCCAGACCCACAGCCAACAAATTTAGTTCAGCACTAAGATGTTGGCCGTGCCGGGAATCGAACCCGGAACCTTCTGATTGGCAGTCCGGCATGGTAACCATTACGCCAACGAGGGCGTCGAATTTAATTTTAAATTGAATTCGACGACCTTCAATTTTAGTCGAAATAAGAAAGTGATATCAATATAGTAATTTATGTTTGCTATTTTATCTTGAATTTCCAAAAGATAAACGTCTGTTTGCGTTAGTCACCTATGACTCTTCTTAGTTACTGTTTAGAATATTGTTTACAAATAAAAGGCAGCTAATTTAAAATTATCAAAAGTATAAACTTGATGCACGTGATCACGCGTTGGTAACGTGTCTTTCCGCGCAAAGCAAATGAAATATAAAAAAGATGGCCTTGGTTTTTTCTTCAACATAATTTGCAAATTTAAAACGTTGTGTCCGTTGTGACTAATTAATAAAGTGGCAAATCACAGACCGTCTAGATTCAAGATAAACGGCATTTTGCGGGTGGTACCAAAGACTTACAATTATATGGAGATCCCATAGTCTCTGAAATATCTATATTGTTACTAACCCGGCAAACGTCGTTTTGCCTCACTTAGGGGTTTAAAAAAGAGATAGTAGCTAGAGATTATCAGACTTACTGAATACGCATATAATATTTTGTAAAAATCGGTCAATCCGTTTCGGAGGAGTACGGTAACTAACATTGTGATAAGGAAATTTTATATATAAGAAGATAAGGTAAGATTACTTATATTATGACAAAAATACAGCCTTGTTTTCTTATTTTAACTATAAAAATACCCGTAGCATTTCATGGTTCTAAAAATGAAGTAAATTCAATAAATCCATCCGAATATGAAGTAAAGTTAAGAATTGGAGTCGATTTTATTTTAACAATTAAAAAAATATATAAAATAGGTCAAAGTCAATTTTATTCAGTAGGCAGCCTAAGCTCAAATAATAATATGTTGATATCGCTTTAAGTGACACATGTAAATTAAATTAAGTATAAAAATCAGTTTCCCAGTCAACTGCTGGTATGTTCCGTCCACGTCATCTGCTTATTAATCAATTCTTATGCTTATTTTAGTCATACATCATATACAAGCGTATGCATTAAAATACTTCTCTGTCAGTTTTAACTTATTGTTCTGGGAAAGTACATCGGACAGATATAGAACAGCTTCAATTTGCTCCTTGGCTCAGCTTTCGGTAATAAATTCAATTAATTACGTACAATTGCGGTCTTATTGGAATAGGGAAATGGATTAATGGTGTTAGGATGCGTATTTCTGGAACGATTTTGAATTAAATAGGTATGGGGACAAATTATCCTACTAATAAAATAAAAGCAAAAGTTTAAGTAAGTGTTGTCTTAACATGTTTGTTGTCATGTTTATTGTCTTAACGCTCAAACAGCTGAGCTGATTTTGATAAAATTTGGTGTGAAAATAGGATAGATCTTGGATTAACATATAGGCTACTTTTTATACCTAAAACAATTGTAGTATCCGAGGGATACCTACGCAAATGGCTTCAAAAGCTATGTTACTCTTTAACGCTCCAACGGCTGGACTGATTTTCATGGGATTTTAGTATGTAGATTGGTTTGACCTTGGGTTGACAGATACGCTACTTTTTGTCCCGGATTATCTTCTTTTTGCTCCGGATAAATGCGGGTAAATGTTTATTGATTGAGGAACCTCCGAGTTTCAAACCACGATTAATTGGAATTCGCACGATAGTTTATGTTCTTAAAATACTCGTTTTAGAATTTGAAAATAATGTGCTTGTGTTAAAGAGAAATCACAAAAAGCCTTACTTATTTTACAGAATCGATAGATTTATAATTAAAATATTTTGTATTTTTATTTTAATTTCGATTTTATTTTGTGAAATACATACTACCGCGATTCAGTCGAATCGTTTAAATATGCACGGTGCGGCTAAACTCAATAAAACTTTGCACTAAATAAAAACTTGTTTGTTTAATAAATTCGATAGAGGCCAAGTTGAAGACTTTCTGAGTTGTTTAAGTATGAAACTGGATTAAAAACAGGTTCCAGAATAACTACTATATTAGAAGTTCTAGAGAATCAAGTAAAAGTACCTAAACACGCTTGACCACTACAAATTTCAACTTCTCTGATTAATTTCTAACAAAAACCAGAAACTAGTTTGTCATGGACCCAAGACCAATAATTAGACTAACTTAATCAAATTACCAGCTAGATAAAAACTATGTATCATATAATAAGTCCTAGGTTATCGACCGAAGAGCACGTTTCGAAAACATGTGAATTCAAATTTTCTTTATCCTAATCAGTAAAACGACTTCTTGCGTCGATGCAAATTAAATTACATAGCAAAAAATTAAGCTACATTAAATTATGTTTCTGGGAAGTATTGTCTCATCAAAAGAAGTTTGTTTTGCTTCAAATGAAACACGATCGCATTTAACAGTCTTTTATTTTTTGTTCATTTAGAAAACTTTAATGAGACAAGTATACGTTGAAATGAACCCTTTAAACGATAGATGTTTAACGTCAACAATTTGCGACTTTATCTCGTAGATCTTATAAGACAAGATTGCTTGTAAGCGTCTTATTGTTATCGTATTCGTACTAAACACAATTGGATCGAACAATTATTGTAGATTTGTATCCCGTTATTCGATTTAAATCCCAGGCTATCTGTATCAAGGTGTATGGGAAATGTGCCAATTAATCGTTTCGTATTAGTAGTTTGAACTTGTAGAAAGATGGGTTAGAGACATGTTTAGAGTGGTATTACGAAGACTCTGTTTGCTTCTTCTTCGTATGAGCTCAGTGGCCAAACTCTGGTGTCAAGAGTCTCAAAGCCGCCCGAAGGCCTCTTGGATGACTCTCTTGGAAAGACTGCTCGTTTTAAGATGCTTGTAAAGACCGTGAGTCCTGATGAAAATGATACTAAGGCGATATCGTATCATATATTTGACGACCTCGTTGGCGTAAAGGTTACCATGCCGGTCTGCTAATCAGAAGGTTCCGGGTTCGATTCCCGGCCCGGTCAACATCTTTGTGCTTAACTAAATTTGTTGGCTGTGGGTCTGGGTGTGAAATATGTATTTATATATAATATGTATGTATGTATATGTAGTATATCAGCTGTGTTAGCAACCATAATACGAGCTAGAAATGGTTCAGTATGGGGCTAACCAGCCGTGTGTGAATGTGTCCTAATATTTGTTTATTTATTTATTTATTTAACACCCAGACCGACAGCCAACAAATTTGGTTCATCACAAAGATGTTGGCCGTGCCGGGAATCGAACCCAGGCTCCTCTGATCCGGCGTGGTAATCATTACGCCAACGAGGTCGTCATATACTTTATATTTTGGGTCATAGGTTTTTTTGCAACATGCTTTATAGCACATGAAGCTGACTTTTGCACCTATCCCTGACTAACCAGTATTCTATGTATGAAAGAGATTAGTTAAAAATTACCTTCATCAGGCAAGCTGCGGTCAAACGTAAGCCATTATTCATTAATTCCGTAGTAAGCCAGAATTCATTAAATAAAAAAAAATACCTTATTGATGCTTTAAGCTTCCGTCTATTCCATTTGTGTTGTGGTTTCACAGAAGCAATAGCCCGGAAAGTCCATCGAATCAGTCAAACGGACGAAGGACATTGAACATTGCGCAAGTCATGAGGATGGACAATATCAAATATGTTTAGTGAAAAAGCCAGAAGGGATGGAATTATTAAACAGAAACATTTGTGTGAATGATTGTCCTTTTGTACGGATAATAAAATCATTTTTTCTTTCACGTCATCTCAATGGGTTAAGTTTGGGTATATTAGAGGAAGTTTGAAAGTGGCACCTGTGTCAGAGAATGTGAAGAGTGGACGGTTAGCGTGGTACGGACATGTATTTCGTAGACAAGAGATGCTTGTGACTAGAAGAACTATGGATATGATTGAAAGAAGTAGCGGAAGTAGAGGTCGACCGAAGAAGACATGGATGAATTGCGTGAACGAGGATATTATGAATGAGAAGGGAGTGAATGTGGAGATGACGGCTGATAGAGTGGCGTGGAAGAGAAAAACAGGCTGTGCCGACCCCACCTAGTGGGAAATGGTAAAGGAGAAGAAGAAGAGTCATTTCAATGGTTTATTAACTCTAGTGACGACAAAGTTCAAAACATGATTTCGTAAAATATCTCAAATTTATTGTTAAAATTTAGAAATGATGTACTCCTAAAAGTTTGACTGGTGATACGTCTGGCTAGCCAACACCCTCAAATTGAAATATCCGACGCCAAAACATAAGTGTTTTTAATTTTGTATTATTTTTATGAAACTTCAGTGTCACCATATTTGTGCAGTTTCCCGACTGCTTAAGAACATCAACTAAATCATGAGCTTGAATTAAAAAAAAATGTAAATAAAGATAAATTCTCATTGTACGCCAGCATGTCAGGGCTGACACGCGACCTACCGTCTATGTTTTGCTTATCGTGATTTGCGGCCAGAATGAATTATTAGCAAGCAGGGCAGCCCTGATCGCGTTAGACAAATATTTGATCAAATGTTTGACAGCTGACGAGGGTGTTGAGACTTAGATGTCACTTAGTAATTACCCATTATGCCTCAAAAATAAGCATCAAATTGGAAACAAAACTTGCTATCAAGCTGGCTATGCTAGTAAGTTTATGATTGTATAGTTGATAATAATGGAAATTGAACAAGTTATGATAGGTGGCTATCAATGTTCCATAAAAAATATTACAAAAGAAGTGGCAAAGTCAAACTTGATTTATCCTTTATTTTTGAAAACCAAGCTATCGTCCATTATATATTTATTGCAAGTAATTCTAAAACCAGATACAAATCTCTAAATTGAACCCGGAATATTGAAATTATTTCGAGCGGCATGTTGTAAATTTTAATAACAGTGTTCATGACACTAACGCACGTCTAGGTTGAGTGTAAAATTTGTGACAACCGACAATGTGCATACAAAGTTAAAGCTCACAAGTTAATGCATTTACGCACGTTATTACGATGGGATAAAGTCTAATTTGCCACTGCAGTATTTAGTTGCAAAGCTTGCGTGATAGTTTTCAACTACATATTTCGATAAATTCTCCTACAATATGTAAATTGAACAAATTAAAATAATAAAATATTGAATGAGTAAAGCTTTTCCAATAATTAAGTTAATTATATTTAATTTTATTTAATAATGATACATATTAGTCTGTTGTAATTATTTGCATAGCAGTTCCTTGAAGAGAAATGACTTAACTCCTAAAGTGAAGACGTATCCAATATTATCAGTTGCAAAAATTGTGAACGACTTTGTCGAGACAGCAAAAAATTCAAGTTATCATTTTATATCAATCTTAAATATTAAAAAAAAAATTAGTATAATTCTTAAGTTCTATAATGAGCGCATAGTTATATTTTAACAATTTGGCGTTTTTCTATGAAACTTTTTTTTAATCCTTGATAGGTTTGCGTTTGACTAAAGCTAGCCTGATGTTAAGCTGCGCTGCAGTCTACTGTGTGGCACGCTTACCTAGAAAATACCTACTAACTCTAATTTAGAAGACCCCCGGGAGATATTTCTCAGGAAAAAGACACTCAGGTAGTGAGTTCCAAAGCTTCGCAGTCCTCACAATAAAGGTCGACGCAAAGCGCTATCGCTTAATTGGATGTTTGTAAATGGCATTACAAAATTACTTTTTTTGTTACTGCCTGTTAATAAAATAGACGAATTTTAATTTAAGAAAAAACATACTTTTCATTTTATTTTAACCCACAGTAATTATAAACCAGTCGGCCTTATAAAGAAACAGAAACAAAGTAACCAGACAGTTAATTTTCCTTAATGAAGTTTCAAATGCATAGCTACGATGCCCGAGGCCGTAAAATTAGAATGACTTTTTGAAATTAAATTTTCGTTATCTTTTTGCAATTTGACGGCGAGTTAAAGATCTTGGTCTTTGGTAGTAAAAGCATCGGCTCCCCTTCTATATACTAAAAGGGGATGGTTTAAAGGGAGAATGTTTCAAATACAATACAAGGAGACGGAAAAAATCTCTGGAACTGCTACTTGTGTTCTTTTTATTATCCGACTACCAGAGAGGGTAAAGTTTTATATATATCTTGTAATCGCATGTTTCTTTATTACCTACTATCTTCTGAATGGCTTGAAAGTTTCTGATATTTAGGTTTTACGTGTGTAATTGGTTAATAAACCATTAATATGTGTCTAAAAAGCAAAATATGGCCCAAATAATTAAACATTTTATATGAATAACTAGATCTATTGCTGAATTTCAAAATGCAGGGATTAAAACTGGTGCTATTATGTAATGTTATATAAATAATAAAACATTTAGAGTTATAGAAACAGAATCAGTATTTTTTAATAATTTATGTATTTCTTTTTTATTTATTACGAGACGTAAGTAGATCTATCTGCAGAATTACTTTAAAATAAATTATTATTTTTAATTGTGTACTCATAAACATTGATTAGAAACAAGCTAAGTAAAGCTTAATACCAGGCAAGCATAATTCGGTCAAACGAGTCTATCCAACAAAAAATTATAATAATAATAAATTCAAATAATTTATTGCAGAATTTTAGTTTAAGAGATATGGTGGCGATTCAGCGGCACACACGACTAAACTAAATTTAAAGAAGCCCCATCTCTTTTCATCTTAGGTGGCCAGAAAGAGACGGCATGTTCTGAACCACACACAAAACAACTAAAATCACGTCAAATATGAAAAATGTAAGCGATTTTAGAGCGCACCCAATTGTATCGGCTGTAAATCTGACGTGTTTGACGTGATTTTAGGTGTCTTTTTGGCCATTTATGACGAAAAGAGACAGAGCTACTTTAAATTTAGTTTAGTCGTGTGTGCCGCTGAATCGCCACCATTGAAATGTTCAACTTACACTTCGCATGTCATATCTATTTAGCTACCTATCTACGTAAATACAAACCTCAGCGTTCGTTAGTCGATTTTACAAGAGTGACATTGTGCGGTGACGTAACGGGAATGGTTTCGGCACGTGTCTTTATACCCCGATACGATAAATGTCGAACATTTGCCGTTTACTATTCTAAGCGGAGGATGGTGTGCGTTTGGTAGCGGTTAGCGATTTATTAGAGTAAGATAGAAAGAACGAAAGAAATAAAGAAAGAAAATAATTTATTGTGACAAATAGAGTAACACGCAAAATAACAATTCATTAATATTTCACACACGGCTGGGTAACCCCATACTGAACCATTTCTAGTTTGTGTTATGGTGGCTAGCACAACTGATATACTACATAAACATACATATATATGTATTTGATATAGATACATTTACATATAAATAGAGTGAGTTCTCTTTAATTTGTCACAATATAGCTTCAACTCAGCATAATGCTGGTTGCTGGAGAGCAACCAACGCTGGTCTTCCGTTGAGGCTGGCTGTGACATCACGCACGGTCCATAAATAATAAGTACATGCATTTATACATTACTATAAAGAAATAAAACCGGTCTATAATAGGGAACATAAAGGTAGACAGACAAAAATTATTTATTTCTGTGAAACATTGAATTTCTGTGAAACCTTATTCTTCATAGCTGTGTATGTGTATGTATGTGTATGTGGATAATTGGAATGGATAGTATTTTTAGAAGGTCACAGTTGCTTTCCTTTTATTACTCCTTACGTCTTACAGGCATGTAGCACACGCGCTTGGCCACAATTCATCTGAATTTTCTTATTGGTGAGAATTTTACTCCATCCCTATAATTATGCGCGAAGTGTAATCTATATTTATACACATTATGGACCATGGAAAGACAGGCATCGACTTAGTTTGGGATCTATCATCATCATTAACCCGATTGCGTCTACTGCAGTTGGACATACATAGTACATTCTAATTTGAAGTGGGGGTGATGAGACCTGCACTGACATCCCGCTAGGGGCGTATTGTGCATTCCCCCCCTTACCAGCCTACCCAAGCCAACCGAGCTCTTTGAAATACCGGAGCATAGCCCTGGGTCGCTGGCACACCTGTTCCACCCCTGTTGCGTCAGATGGCCTGTTTGTCTGAAGATTAGCAAAACTTGAAACTGTCTATTTTGGGCGACCTTTTTGTTTTCAATTAACTTTCCATTCTATTACATACTTTCTTACCAAATTTAATGTTCTTGTTCTCATAACATTCTTTTCTTTCAGCAGATACGAGATAATAGACCTTACATTGTGGTTTTATGGGTTGTTATGCCAAAGTCATAGAATAATAATGTGTATTATCTCGTATGTATTTTTATGTTTATTATAACTACTTTGTAATATGTATTAATAAACCAAGTTCTTGTTTAACTAGTTTATTTTTCACGTGATGTGTATTAAAAGTCCCAATGAATATTCATTTTATTGATTTTTTTATAACCATAATAATAAGCCTAGCTAGACCTTAGTTTCTGCGTCATCATAATAATAAATAAATGTTGGTATGTCAGAATTAAACTGGTTTTGAATTCAACGTTGCGTGTATGATAATAAAATTCTTGTCGTAAAGAAAAATATAGTTTGCGGTTGAATTAAAATAATCGTTAAAATACGTTATTATGACCGATGAATCATACTTAAGCATATTCTAGGACTTTGTAAATGTGTACCTAGCAAATTCTATACAGCATATAGCATTAGCAGCCCACGATTCGTCCCCATAACTAGGGCTTAGGGCTTTCTCTCACAAAGAACGAGATATATGCCATAATCCACCTCGCTGGCGAAGTGCGGGTTGGCGGCTGACGCACGTCTTCAGATATTGTGATGCTTAAACGTGTCGGTTTTCTCACGATGTTTTCCTTCACCGTAAAGCGATTGCAAATCCATACATAACTTGAACAACAAGTTATTGGTGTAGGGCTGAGGTCGAACCAGGGGCCGTTTGATTTGAAAAGCTGACGTTTTCCCGCCGAGCCACATTCGCTTTTACAATACTCGCTTAGTCATATACGTTTATATGTACATTTTTAAAACATACTCGTTATATAGAAAGTAATGTGAATAGACCATCTTCAAGTTAATTATATCTTACAAATTGTTTACAGACTACGAGTATGAATAGAATATAGTCCTTTATGGTTTCATTAGGCCTTACATAAACCAATTTTTGCACATAAATAAAAAAATAAACACTAGAACACATTTCACACACGACTGGTTAACCCCATACTGAACCATTTCTAGTTTGTGTTATGGTAGCTAAACCAATTGATATAGAATAGAAACATATTTAACACCCAGACCCACAGCCAACAAATTTAGTTAAGCACAAAGATGTTAGCCGGGCCGGGAATCGAACCCAGAACACTCTGATTGGCAGTCCGGCATAGTAACCTTTACTCCAACGAGGTCGTCAAACATCACATCACATATTTGACAAGTTTTACTTGTTTTTGACAACTTATCTTTATTTGTCAATATTGTCAATATTTGGCAAGAAACTGTTTCCGCTCACACTGTTACTAAAGCTTTACCATAAAGCAGATTTCTATCGATATCATTGGTTCCCCTCGGGAATAAATCAGCTTGGTATTGATTGGTTGTTAGCAACGCCCCGGTTAATTCGGTTTTCTTCCTCATTACCTAACATAATTTGGGGTTCATATTTCAGTAAACGTGATTGATGTAGATAGGTACTAACATTTTCGAAATGATGAGACTTTCTCTGTTTCTGATCCTTGAGATTCAACCAACTTTCTACTGGAGTAAAATTGATTATATTTAGCATTTGCATTGATACGTGGTATATATAACATATATTTTTTATCGATTGCGTTTATATATGCACTCGGCTCTGCATACTTAATCCCGTTCATTATTAGAAACAATTGAAAGGTACTTCTAATCCTGATCCGTACTTGAATGTTTCGCTACCAGGCTTCAATCGCTCGTGTCTAGGGTTTCTCATTTCTCGACCTTTTTTATTTCCCGGAGCACGAGAATTCTCGACCACTTTTTCCCGGGAATTCCCGGGTTGCCGAGAAATACGATTTGTTTGAAATATGTGTGATTTAGCAATAAAACTACGTTTTTTATGATATAATCAACAATATTTATTTTTATTTTCACGTCGTGTGACTTGAAAATTTTAAATAAGCGAAATAAACTCTAGCGAGATCTTTTAATCAATATTTCTACAAACAATTAAGATTAGTCTTTTTCTTTGGAAAATTTAATAAAATATCTTCTAAAAACAAAATCTTCATGTGACCACAATAAAACTTAGTACCTTACACACTAAGTAAATTATATGTGTAAACCTTACACTAAGTTTATCTTTACAATTATGCAACATAAAACGACAGTATTTAAATTGTATATACAAAATAACAATCAGACTAGCTTAATAATTACGAGTAAAGTAGGTACTTTAGTTTAGTCTTTGTATCTACTATTCAATATTTGTTATAAATGGACAGTCTTTTTCGTTACGTTAGTAAACATAGGAACCTTATAAGTAATTAATACTCTTAAACTAATTACAATCACAACTTAAAGCGGAAACTGCTTAAAAGCTAGCCCACTATGTCTTCTTATTAAGGAAATAAGCCTTTAAAAATACGAGGGCATTTATAGCACCGTCTGACAATCGGTTTCGTATTTTTGTCACAAAGTTGTCAGACAAGGAGAAAACCCGTTCATTTTCTGTCGATGTAGGCTTTGCTGACATAACAGCTTTATACAAGTTTTCCAGATTTAGTGTTCTTTTACCAGTCGATTCATATAACTGAAACTATTTTCTAATCAAACTTCTTGTTAAAACAGTCTCAATATTGGTCATTGGTTAGTTTCAGCTCAAAGGATGTCGCTTGTTCGAGTTGCTCGTTTGCTGATGTGTGCCAGGCGCGAGCGCAGGCGCGTTATCATGTTTTTGAAATTTTTGACTGAATTTCTCGAGTTCTCGATTTCTCGACCACTTTTTTCTCGTCTCGAGTAAAGCAAAATTTCCCGGGAATTCTCGGTTCGAGAATTCTCGTAGAGAAACTCTACTCGTGTCGCTCATATCGAGCTGGTACTCAAATGTTGTGACGCTTCAGATAAAAACCAATGTAAGACTCACATTACTGAACTGGATGTATTTAGTAACAGTCTCAGTCAATTTAGAAATAATATAAGTTATAGGTTAAATTGTTTAGTACTTGAGATTTCCCCTTTTTTATGTATATCTGAACCTTCCTTATCATTAAGTTTACACTAGCATGCTGTGTACTCTTTTTTTTGGATTGCAGACTTGTTTTTGTTCCTTTTAGTTGAGTTATGTTAAAATGAATGTTTGTAATCTGTCTGAGTGCCTAATAAATAAAAATTAAAAAAAAAAAACAAAAAAGTATATGTATATTTGAAACTATCAGGGGTTTCTTAGCGTTTTACTCCGTCTCCTTCATTGCCAAATTCTATTAGTTGGAGAGGCATTATAAATATACCTACGCAATGACAATAATATAGGTCTTCAAAGCGAAATTGTATTGGTTCCTTCTAGGTAAGCACACTCCACCGTATATCTCAATATCACATACCTTCAGGTGAATTGTTGTCAACCTATTCCGAATAAAAATTAAAACCACAAAAATGTATTTTCTAATAAAAATAATAATTACGTATGAGCTAAGTGGCCAAGCTGGTGTCAAGAGTTTTCAAGCCACCCAAGAGGACAAACTTGGCGCAACGACTGCTCGTACTAAGAGTAACAGCCGGGATCTAAAATTTAACGTGTCATCCGACTAACGGTATCGTCCATATAAAAAGCCACCTTCAAAATGTCAGTTCTTTGCATGATCACCCATCCTGTGACTGTCCGTATCTCCAATTCATTCAGTACTTAAACTTAATTGTACTTAATGTATCTTTTACTCAATTCTATAGGAAACGGCTGATTTAGAAATACTTTCGTGCCTAAATAAAACCGTACCATATGCCTCGAATAACAACTGAAGTGTTGACGTTTTAATGCCCTGAGTATGCGTGTGAAGAACCAAAATAATTAATTATCGTTTTACTGTTTATTGTGCTACCAACGCAGTGTTTAGTGCCACTGACAGTTTCATGATGAGATAAAAACCGATTTAGAGGATGGTTTTACTAATACTAGTGTCATAGTTTTTTAGTTTTGGGATATCCAGTAAATCTATATACTTAATTATTTCCAAGCTCACTTATTGTAAGTGAGCTTTACAGTCGCCCAATTCGCTCACTTATGTTTAGACTACGTTAAATATGTAGAATTAAAACAAAAAAATACACATTAAAAAAAGCTTACTATCTTATTTAAAAAAATTATTGTCACAAATTTGTACCGATGAGTCCATTGCCGCTCTGCGGATATCTGCCTTTGCAGAATAAAAAGGTCTAGGTTGCTAGTCCGTGTTAGCATAAAGTTCAGCATTCGCAATGCTATACGAGGTACCGATATATAAAAAAGGAAAAAATATATATTATACGTTGTATCCTTTAACACTTTGTATCTAGGCATTTGACCTGTAGAGTGCGTTACCAAACAACTTAGCGACACTTTGGCTAAAAGTCTAGTCTAGAATAACTTAATTATTATTTAGTCTTTGTATCGAGTAGTAAAGACGGTGCGTTTACGTCCCAAAATACTTACTTATTTTAATTTCGACTTTACACCTTCGTTGGCGTAGTGGTTAGTTCCATTGCTGCCAAGTACAAGGTACCAGGTTTGAATCCGACTGCGAGTTTTGGATAGCGATTTTGAAAGTTTGTATTGAATTTGGGTCTTCGTAAATAAAAAATCATGAAAAATCTTATTATGAAAGATTATGGATTGCTTTGTTCTTAACTTAATATGGCTGAATATTGCTCTATAGTATAAATGAAATCACTCTATTGACATAAATTACGTTTATTATCACTTAAATCAGTTCTGTACCAAATCTGAGAGAGGGACATGCTTGAAGAACTTGCGTACTGCTAACACAATTTTTTCAACGACAGCGTCGATTATTGGAGGTCCAACTTCATCGACGATTTCGTTGGGGCTATTCCGAAGCAACTCTTTGGCGAAACGACCTGAAATAGAAATATGGTTAGTTAGTTCTGTGGAAGTTAGTTCGATAATAATGTACAGACCGATGTCCTACAGGTCATTGTGCCTTTTTGAGACGTCGTGATGTGTGTAGGTGCTACTTTATATGTTTGTAGTCTACAAACCCAGCTACATAATAATTTGTTGTATAGAATGAATGTAACACAATTAGTTTACTTATTATATACTACAATTTGTAATTGCTTTTCCGGAGTGAAGATCTCTTGTGTCTCAAACATAAACTTGAGTGATCTCTGAGGAGTGTCCTTGGAATAAGTAAACTTTGTAGCTCGGCTAGCTAAGGTGATCTGACACGATCATCGAAGCTAAGCAACGGTTAATGCGGACGGTGTTTATATGGCTGACCATGAAAATGCCGTTTTTCAAGTGAAATTTTCATCTGGCCGCTACCGTGGATTGGATGACACGTTAATTGAAGATCCCGGCTGTTATCCTTAGCAGAAGCAGTCGTAAAACCAAGTCAGAGGCCTTAGCGCGGCTTGAAAACTCTCGAAACCAGAGCTTGGCCACTCTATTTTCATCATTTTCAGCCCTCTATCGTCCAGTCTTGGCCTCTTGGCTCATAACTTTTTTTAAAACTAAGACTAATAACAACGACGACTCTGCATTTTATTTCAATGTTGATTTTTTATATTTGTGGATCTTACATCAGCCTATTCAGCCATGGACAATGCAATGACCATTTGGACGCTAAATGAAATAAATTTTCTTATATAGTATTTGTATTGCTTACCCAGTTGTTCGTTTCCACCAAAGAGATTCTCCAGCTCGATGGTTGCCTTATCTTTGAGTTCGTAGGAGTGTGAGTACCTCCTTATAGTCCAGTGGGGGAGGCCATCCTTACCAGTTATTTCTTCAAGATCTGCTTCGGCTGATATTAAGGCCTTTTCTAAAACAAACGTGGCATTTTATAACAAGTCAATCATACTCGTAATAAATGCGAAAGTTAGTGTCTCAAACGGCTTAACCGATTTTGATAGAATTTGGTATGTACATACCTAAGACCTAATTTAACATATAAACTACCTTTTTATCCCGTATTAACGGATTAACACGGGTAAGAAAGCGGGCCGCAGCTAGTATAAAATATATACATATCTTTCAGATGCAAGTCTCTTTCAAGCTCAAGTAATTTACCGTGCGCTAAAAAGAGACAGTCTAGAGATATAAATATACTTGCTTCTGCTTATCATCAAACTAATTCAGAAGAAAACATAGGAAAAAGAGTGTCAAATCTTTCCCGAAACTTAGAGATACGTATTCTGTGGAAAGATATACGTGTGATGGATAACTTATAATGTATGTGATCCATACAAAAAAATAAATGGTCGTTTATTATTATTTTTGTGAGATAAAATAAAATAAAAACGAGAATAAACAGCACGATTTGGCTCTAAATACTAAACTTGGTCTAAAATAACTACATATAGATAATAAAATAACTAAATACCTAGTATAGAGTAAGTTTTTAAGTACAATTCCCTTTTTCTTTTCCATACAAAGGTTGCCTGGAAGAAATCGCTATAGGCGATAAGGCCGCCTATTGTGCAACATTTTGTATCGTTTATTTATGTATACATTTATTAAAACTGTTTTTTTTTTGGTGTGCAATAAAGAGTTTTTGTATTGTATAAAGTCGTTTCCGGATTTTGTGTGTTTACTTTATTTTAAACATTATAATTGTAACAACAAAATATTCAAATGTCAAATTTGAGTCAAAAAATGAAGAACTTTGATGTAAAAATAAATTAAATAGCTTTATGTTTATGATGATTCTTTAATTGGCGTTTTAATAATTTTATTTCAATCGAGTCACACGCACCAATGTTTTGCACACCACTTAATTCAAATGAAGTAGACTGGTTTCTGATTGACGTTAGTGAATTAATTTTAGGAAGTATTATTATTTTTGTAAAGAAAACTTGTAATGGCACTAAACCTGTTTTAGGGTTCCGTACCCAAAACGGGTAAAAACTGGACTTAATTACTGAGCACTGTCTGTATGTCTGTCTGTCACCAGGCTGTATTTCATTAACCATAATAGCTAGAGAGCAGAAATGTTTACAAATTACAACAATAAATACTAAAAACAAAAAAAATATAAGGGATCCTCAAGGAATAAACGTATTTTATCCGCATTATTTAGCGTTATTATAATAAAAAGGTAACAGAAAGACGCTTAAAATTTTCACAAAATAATAATTTATGTATTGCCTTTTATAATAAATAGGAGTATTTAAGTGGGACTCCTATACGACAAACGTATTTTTAGGGTTTTTTACTTTAATATCCACAGACTATTTGATTATGAATTTACATAAAATTATAAAAAAAAATATAAAATTATTATAAAAAAATATAAATATAAATAATAGTAGTTTAAAAAAACTAAAAAAACACGCTTATCTGGCCGTTTTAAGTGAGTCAAAATCACGCCCAAAGAAGTCGGTTACAAACAAACATACAAACAAAAATACAAAAAAAAAATATTTTATCAAATTAGTGTATTGTCATCGGTCCTCAATAAATCTACAAAGTTTCAACGAAATCTGGCCGTTTTAAGTGGGTCAAAATCGCGCCCAAAGAAGTCGGTTACAAACAAACAAACATACAGGTGAAGCTAATATAAAGCGTGTAAAAAAATACTAAGGGAGCTCCCATACAAAAATATTTTATGCCATATTTTTATGATAATGGCACGGAACCATTAATTCCCGAGCTCGACACGCACTTGGACAATTTTTGTGTTTATGCTAAATTCATGGCCTTGAACCATGAATTTAGAATTTAGCATTTTCATGACTGAGGTCAGCAGCATTTGCTTAAATTGAACGAAAGGTCGACAGTTTATTTAATAAATACCTATTTGCTTTTAGTTGTCATCAACTTTGTGTAACGTAACTTCTTAAAGTGGGTTATAACTTTTTTTTTCAAATCTTATAATATGTTTATTACCTTTATTTCTTTTAAAGTATGTTTATATGCTTTCACTCAACGAGTTTTTGTGAAAAGTGTTTCTAATAATGGTCAAAATAGACGAGGGGCGAATTATATCACTAGCAGCCTACTATACATTCCCACTGCTGGGACTCGGGGCCTTTTCTTACGAGGAGAGAGATGTAGACCATAATCTACCACGCTAGCTTAATGCGGGTTGGTGGATGACGCACACATCTTCGGATAATGTGGTCCTCAAACATGTCGGTTTCCTCGCGATATTTCCTTTACCGAAAAGCGAGTGCAAATCCACACATAACTTAAAAAAACAAGTGCCTGGTGTATGGTTCGGGATCGAACCAGGAGCAGTCAGGTTGAAAAGCAGACGTTTTCACGCTAAGCCACGTTCGCTTTTTAGAACTACAACTATAACAATACAACTAACGCAAAACAAAATAAGTATTAGTTATTATTTATTAGACTATATTTAAATACGAAATTCAGTATAGTGTATGGATCATTTGATGACCTTTTTAATACATTTCACCTTTATTACCGATTATTTTATGACTAGATTAACTAAAAAAAAAAAACAAGTAACAGTAAAAATAAGTAGATATTATAAGAGGAGCGAGTATATTTAATTGGATATAAAATACTTTTTATTTACTAAGTCGCTTGGTGTAGATCGTTCATAGGATCTTTGACCACAAAAAATAACTCAATTCGAAGACAGTTAAAAATAAACCAATAAGTATGTTTGTCAGAGAACTTACTCAGAACAACATGGGCGTCTCCTTGTCCTTGGATCCCTATGACGGCTATTTTACCATCGATTTCGTAAAGTCCCTTGAAATCTACAGTACATTCCAGCTTTACCAACAATTTTGACCTGGACTGGTCGAATCTGGAAAAAAAGGAATTTATTAGATATATCTTGCACACGCTCATGATGTGAAAGAAGACATCGTGAAGAAGCCCACATGCTCCAAAGAACCAAAAATCTCAAGTCGTGTGTCATCCGCAGACCAGCACTTGGCCAGTATGGTAAGTTATGGCTTAGTCTCTCTTGTTTATGTTGTAAAAGAAAGTCCCAAGTCTCAGCGGTGGGAACGTATAGAGGGCTGCTTATTCTGAATAGCTGTGCTCTGATATTTCGAGCCGCAAGTATCTTTATTCGGTTTTGAAGAGTTTGTACGCTTAATTGTAACCTATAAGTACGACCGGAAAACTATTGACACCAAAGTTAGGCCGCTTAGCTCTTACGAAGAACGAGAATATTGTCTTACACTTTAAAAATTAATTCTATATTTCTTCTATGAATTAATTGTAATTATTTTATACTTTTAAATTTATGAACTATAAAATATATAACTCAAAATATCGAAGATTATAGGAGGATAATAACAATGTACGTACGTATGTGGTAAAAATAATAAATTAAAATGTATTGTATCAAAAGTACAATGTAGTCATTATTTTATTTGGTTGGTACTTGTTATAAAGTAAACATCTACGTTTTGCCACGCATGATGGTTTTTAAATAAGCAGTCCATTAATAGTTTTATTAACAAGTTTATCTAGTTCTTTCACGCACGTTGGTGTTTTGCACAATCAGATAACAATTCATAGTATTATTTTATTCTACCCGTTTTGTTATTTATTTCGTCAATAATGTTCAGCTACTTTCAAAGCGAACATATTGCAAATTATTATTGTATTATATTAGCGTTTTTGTTTAATAAGCATGTAGTTAGTCCTTAATTTCATTCTTGTAAGTTTTATATAAGCCTTGTGTTTGCAAATGTTTGTAATATTTATGTTAATAGCAGCTAGGATATAATGTACACTGGCATTGTTGTTTAAGTTAATACGTATTGAATTAATAAAGACATTTTGAAATTGAATTGAATCACAACACATATACGGGTAAAGTTTACTGTCCTGGTAGAGCTAAATGAATTAAATTAAATGTTTTTTTTTTGTAACAATTTTTAGTAAATTTTACTATTAACAACTTTAATTAAATCCGACGTGCTTCTCAATCATTGACGTGAAGCAAAAGAAAATACTTTTCTTATTTATTAGTCTCTAACAAAATGGTATTTTTAACCGACTTCATATCATAAGTTGTTGGATAGTATAATTTTGAACCTCTATATAGACGTATACAATTTTAGTGTTTTATCTACCTAAGCTAAGCTATATCTAAGCTATCAACATACATGACACACCCAGTTTATTATAAGAAAAATTTAGTATAGTAATATTGTAAATGGAACTTATTCCATTCTTTTATAAAAGGAAAACGGTTAAATATAATCTTTTATCGGATAATTTTGACTTAAAATGTATAAATATTTTCAATAAATAACAAACATAAAAAAAAGTAAAATAAAGTTCGAAAGGTTATCTTATGGGTTGGCTCATAAGAATAGAATATGAATAAATAAAAAATAAACTTTATATCTACCATATTCTAAATTCGAAATTAAAAAATAAAGTAAATGCATTGGCATGTATTACTTTATTTTTACTTTTAGGTATTTATCATGTCATATTAAACTTCGATTGAATTGAATTTTCTTAAATGATATTTGCTTATACTGATGTATCTTAGTTTCCTGTATTCCATTATATTTAACTAATAGCTATGCTTAACTATAACACAAAACTATTTAATTTAGAGATGAAAAGCAGTCTTTGCTCTCTGATTGTGCTTGGTCACATGAATGTACGAATTTATGTCAAAATCTGTAACAACTTTGCCCGGTAACCATTTAGGCTAGTTGTACGGCAAATAAACAATGAGTACTTACTCCATTTTTCTAACAATGCATTTTTCAAGACCCGTTCCAGTGATGTCTTTCAATTTAAGTTTCAAACTAGGAGAAGAAGCATCCAAAGTTTTCATGTGAAATGGTTCAAGACGTTCTACTCCATACTGTGGCAGACCCTGGGCAAAAATTGGCAAAAAAGCCTGAGCACTGGTTTTGAAACATTTCGCGTCATCCAATTTACATTTGGTAATCGGTGGACCTGAAAAATAAGTTCTTTATTAATATACAAAATTTTACAGTTTTATGCTATGCCTGAAAATAGCAAGCATTCAAATCTTAAATCTTCTATACATGGCGTAAGCAAAAAAAAGACATCGTTTATTTTCGTTAAAAAGATCATAAAATATGAGTTAGGTAAACATCGAAAAATAGTTAATTGCCAGAAAAAACTTTGTAAAATTACCGAGAGCTTCGTTATTTCAAAAAATACTGTAACATTTATTTTAAATATAAATTGTAAAAAGTAATAAATAAAAAAATATTAAAATCAATTTTAAAGCAGGAAAACAGGATTTTAGTAAAATCCTTTAAAAATTACATTCAAAGCTAAATATTTAACTACCTATTATTAAGTACTTACTATTAAAAGTTAACTACTAACCTTCAGCTGAAATTGCCGAACACGAAATTAAGCCCAACACTAATATCTTCTCAAACATGTTTGTAAAACAAAATTAAAAATATATCTAGTATAATAAATTAAATAATCGGACAGAGGAAAACTGAATCCCACAGTACCCGACGCACGACGGAGGCCAACCGAATCCCAATACCCGACGCAATGTACACCGAGCTCTTTTATAATCTACTTAATTTATATATCTGACGTTATTTCTCGTCTATTATAAATCTTAGATTGCAAACGAGTTTTTTTTTATATTTACTGTTACGATGGATTCGTTTTTTAGGCTCAGAACTAAAGTTTAAGAGGCCGGTGACATTAACTGACGTTGTAGTGAAGTGCTAACTGATATTGCTGTTATAATCCGAAAGGTAGATTTTGTTTTGAGATGATTATAAAATGAAGTTAGGTAAAATAATTCGTTTGTTATAAATTTTACGTTTGTAAACTCAATTATTTATTTATTACTGGTAAAAACTAATCTATAAACAGACTAAAAAATAAAACTTCATGCAAAAGGTACTTGCTTTCGTCTAAAGTTTTCGTCTAACTCACTACCAAGAATTTATCTATTTACAACAACTTGCATAAAGATATTGGATTGATACCAAAAAAACAATGTGTACATTATGTCATAGTATGCATAAGCATACATTTTTTATATAACTATATTGACATTAAACTTCAATTTATGTTATTATGATGTACATACCTACATATATGAGTGGGTGTAGTAGATCTTACCTGATCCTTGTAAAACATATAAGTAACTACATATATTTATATACTAAAAGCTAATTATTGAATGTACAATATATACAACTTTATATTTTTATCGCCTAATTAGATTAAGTAAACATACAGAAATAACCTTTTTAGTTGAAATATCTTCAATAAAAATTAATGAAATACCTAAATATAAAAATTTGTATCATACCAAAAAAACGTAAATATATGTAACTATTTATAGATTGTTTTATGGTTGCTAACTCAACTGATATACTGCATGTACCTACATCAATACTTTCAATCAAAAAGATGTTGGCCGTGCCGGTAATCGAACTCTCTGGTTGGCAGTCTGGCATGATAACCATTAGGCCAAGAGATTGTCAATACACAACACTTACTGACAACGACATGCTACTTTTCAGCCATTCACGTAGCGCCTGTAGCTCGGCTGACTAATAATATTTGATGCGATCACCGAAGTTAACGATTGATGAGAAGTCTGGGTGACATTTAAAAGTTGTGTTTACATCTGGGTTCTATCGTAGGTTGGATGACATGTTATACTGTAGATCCTGGCTGTTAGTCTCAAAACAAATCAGAGGCCTTTGGGTGCCTTATGTAATTATGTAACTGTAAAGTGACATAGTATTGCAATAAATGGTTTGACTTTGACTTTGGTTTGGCTTGAAAACTCTCAACAACAAGGCAAGAGCACTTAGCTCATACGACATTTTTATTATAAGGGAATTAGGACAGAAACATTTAATTAATAAATAAATATCAGAACACATTTCACACTCGGCTGGTTAACCCTATACTGAACCATTTCTAGTTCGTATTATGGTTGCTAACACATCTGATATACTACATATAAACATACATAATTTAATATAGATACATATTTAACACCCAGACCGACATCCGACAAATTTAGTTCAGCACAAAGATGTTGGCCGTGCCAGGCATCGAGCCCGGAACCTGCTGATTGGCAGTCCGGCATGGTAACCATTACGCTAACGAGGTCATCTTAAACAGATCAGAGGTCTTTGGGTGGCTTGAAAACTCTCAACAACAAGGCTAGAGCACTTAGCTCATACGACATTTTTATTATAAGGGAATTGGGACAGAAAACCTGAATAAATTGTTTAAAATACTTTACTAATTGTGTGTTTTAAGCTTATACATTAACTTTGTGGGTTTCTTGTTAATTGGACAGTAAAAACTCTTGTGTTGCGATACCCGAACAGGGTCCGTTATGAGATACCTACCTTTTAAAATAAATGTATATCATCTTAATTATGCCATAACGAAGCAATAAATGTATTTGACTTTGACTTTGACTTTGAACTCGCATTTTTTATTTTCTATAATTTAAACTGGACTTAAACCCGTGAGTACTTGATGATCAGGCCAGTTTTCTGTTGTCAAATCCTCTTGTAGCTCTCTGCGTCATCACACTGCCTATTAAAAGCATACGAGTATTTTTATTGTTTACATGATGTCAGATTGCTATTTTTGTTCGTATATTTACTCAAATAATACAAATAACATGTTTTTTTAGGCTTCCGCAACAGAAAAAGTAAAAATAAACATTTGTAAGTCGTTTTGAAAAGATTCTTTTTCTTCATGATACGAAGAATCTGTTTAAAAAAATATTAAACTATCGAGCTTTAGCAATTCTTAGCACGGAATTAAACATATTAAAATTGAGCAAACCTAATATATCATTTACGCAGGAATTTATAAGATTTTTCAAGATTTGTTATTTGACTCTTGTATCGCCTTAAAAATGAATAATTTAAATAAAAATAAAAATTTGGTTTTCTCTATCTTTAACATATACTAGCATTAGCATTGTTGTTAGAAAATATTGTTTGATTTGTAACTATTCATTTGAGGTAATGCTAGCCTAATTTGTATTTCTTGTTATTTAATAAAATATGTAAAATAAAAATACGAATGATTATAAATTTTTTATATCCAAATATTGTCTAAATTACAAAATATATTGCACATTTTCAATGAAATCAAAGCCATTACAATACAAATCCAAAAAAACATAAAATATTTTTGTTCACTGCAAATGTCTTAAAATTTCCAAACTTTTCGGGCAGTTAAATTACATCAAATCAAATCAAATGTTTTTATTTGCAAAATATTGGTCGAAAGGTGTTACATAGGTATTAAATTTAATGTACTCTATACTATATCACATTTATTTACTATTACTACGTACGACCAACAGATTGCAAATTTAAGACTCTTATTATGAATAACTACGCTTTGTTTAATATTAATCTAAACTTAAGTCTTCTGAGGGAAAAACTTTAAAGAAATTATTAATCGCTTTAAGTATTTTAATGATCACAGCTTTGATGACAGGAGGCCCGATCTCTTTGATGATGTCATTTCCATTGTTTTTCACAAGATCTCTTGCAGCTTGACCTGAAAAAAAAAAAGTATTTTTCGAAAAGTTTTAAGTCTTTAAGCAACAAATTATTAGAGTTTGCTAAATATGATTGTTAAATAATAGTGAGAAGAGTGTGTGAAAAGAATTAAACTAATTGTCATTTATTTTTATTTCCCATTAATTAATTATATAACTTCACTTTGACCAATAAAATAATTCAAAATATGTTTAAAATTGCAGCATTCCATCAAAATCTAAACCATGAATGGTAAAATCTAGTTAGTTAGTATTATTTTATAAAATGGCCTTACCTAGAACTTCATTTCCGTTGTATAGGTTTTCGAATTCAACGGAAGATTTCTCTTTCAACTCGAAGTTGAACGTCCAAGTCTTTATGTGCCAGTGGTTTTTGCCATCTTCCCCTACTTTGTCCTCCATATCCATATCCACGTTGACCAAACAAGACCCTGAAATTAAAATAAATTTATTTGAAGATAAAATCATTGAAGCAATTATAGTTAAGTCGGGCGTACAGCCGCCATGATATATAGATAGATATCTACAGGTCATGATATATAGATAGATAAATTGTTTATTCCACACGCTTATTATCATATAAAATTATTAAAAAAAACTTTTGCCGAAAATAGTGGCCTTATCACTAAAAGCAATCTCTTCCAGGCAACCAGAACCAGTTTCATGGGTTCGGTTCCCGCCAATGAACTTGAGCTTTTGGCGAAGGAAAACTTCGTGAGGAAACTATAACATGGTAAAGTATTTGTTCCTGGCTAGCAACCATCCTGAAGTTGGAAAATCTGTCGACAAGCACCTAGCAGTGTGTTCCAGGCAGCCTCCTTGGGAGCAAGTTATTTCAGACTAGTCATCCTCCAGCTTGGGCCAGAGTTACGCTGACTTACGTGGCTCTGAGCTTGGTCAAACACCTTTTTTTATTCGTGAGGAAATGCATATACGCATCTCTCGCCACAAGCCTGGGGGAGGCGGGCGGGGTATGTCGGACTCGAGTGCCAGAGGGGCCGTCACTACCGACTAAAACCTCACGGTGTCCCATCTCACGACGGGGGCAGGGAAGCAGGACCGCTTCGCGCATTGCCGCTGCTCTCCCCGCCCAGGCCGCTGTCCACAGTCCAAGCGGACCTACCTCTTTGGTCTAACACATAGATGAACAGTGATAAAATATATAAATTGCAAAGAGTCCTGCCTGATATGAAATACTTACTCAAATCAGCATGAATCGCTCCATTTCCTTCGATAGGGACAAATAGCAGATTTCCTTTGAGCTCGTACTGTCCATCTAACCTTCCGTTACATAATATGGAAAGATGCAACTTGGAGTTTGCTGCGTCACGACTGAAATTTTAAATTGATACTAAATGAACCTTCTTCTTCTTCGTATAAGCTAAGTAGCTAAACGCTGGAATATGTTTTCAAAGTGGAAGTTCTAATTACATATGAATATAATTTAAAAAATAATTTCAAGTATCGGTTCAAAAAGTGCAGAGAAATTGTTGAACATCCGTAAAAAAATACATGCAGTAAACCTCCTTTTTTAACACATTCGCTGCGTTACGGCAAGTATTTTGCCGTATTAGACGGTCAGCCAGTGCGACAGCTCGGTGTCCTTGTTTTGCGCGCGGTGCGGGAGTGATCTAACTATGTTCCCGTACGTGTAGGAAAGAGACAGTGATCTTTTCAATATTATTGCTTTTAATATAATAATATTGTACACTAATAATATACGGCAAAATAGTTGCCGTAACGCACAGTACGGTAAGTATTTTTATTCAGTGCGGTACGGCGACTATCTTGCCGTACCCCCCCAACCCCGCGCCTTACTGCATGCGTCCGCGCGGCACCTCAGTTTGCGTTAGTGCTGGCCGTAAGTGAGACGTACGTAAGCGCTCGATATTTTAGTAATATAGAACGTCGATGAAACCATACTAGGTATGGTTACACCGACGTTCTTAATATTTATTTTATTTCGTCAAATTAATGTTCCTAATATTGTGTGATCTCATTATAGATTCAAAAGTAATTATGTATAATAATTTAGTACCCTGATATGGACCAAAATTTAGAAAATCCATTTTTATTCATTAGTGTATTTGTACTTAGTATGTACATGTGACTACTTTTTATTTTTATGTTTAAATATTTTTGAAATTGCCGATACTTGCAAGAATAATTATTACGTTGACTAATTAAGAAGAATAATGTTGATTTATACACTGTTAAATGTGAATTTTGTGTCTATAATAAAAAATATATTTAAAATATCGATTGTTATTTCAAAAGTAAATCCCATCACTAGATTTTTTTCACTTCTATACTATACGGCATATATATTGCCGTGAATGACTGGTTTTGTAAAATCTCTGTATCTTTTGAAATATCATAGAGAACCCGAGGCTACCGCAGCTAGGTATACACGAGGATGTAGCCTATCGATTTGTCAAAAACATTAATATGGGGAGTTTCCACGTCTGTATGGTCTTTGAAAGTCAGGTGCCGGTACGGCAAAATAGAGGTCGTAACGCATATCAGGAAATATAGATACGGGCAGTATTTGTCTCGTACCGCACTAGTAGAAGGTTTAAATCCAATGCTGCCGCAGCAAAAGTGTTAAAGTTAAAAGGTGAAATGATCTCCACACCTACATAAAAATCATCCTACCTATTAGAAAAGGACTATACAAGAATACATCGCATGCTTGTTTTCATTTCATTTTGACTAAGTATAAGAACAGTTCATGTAAAATAAACAAAATAAAGTTCTATTAGTTTAGTTGAAACGATAAATAAATTGTGTGTTATACCTGAAAGTGCAAAAAAAATATTCATAGTGCTGAGTCATACATACATAAGCTCAAACTTAACAAAGATTGTGTGTGAGAAATAGTGTGTGATTAAAAAAAAATTGAAGAGAGAGAGAAAGATTGAAGCTTTAGTGAGTTAATAAATAGTTTTCAAATCAAACAATGGTGAAAAAGTTGTTTTGCAAACTACTATTACTTTACCAGTCGCAAAACTAGTAATTTCTAATCAAATTATTTTGAACAACCAAAGAAACTGGTTAGATCAGGGTCAACGAATTTGTATACTTGCTCTTATAAAACATAATTTGCGGAGCCTGGACTGGACAAAATTATTTTTACTTTTGGTTACGAGCCTTGCTGCTCAAATGACTAGCAGTAATTGTAAAAATAAACTATTTTAACAGTTTTTTTTTTTATCAAAGATAAATTTTGATAACGTTAAATTTGCAAGTATTCGCACAGTTCTTAATTGCAAATATCATATTTGACACCAAAGTACTTTCAAGACTTTTCGTTCGTAGCCAGAATCACCCGTAGCTAAGCCATCTGTTTGGTGATTCGAGTCTTCATCGAAGTTAATGTTGTCAGGTATCTGATAGGTGACCCAAAATAGTATTTATATTTAGGCGCTTCCATTACATTTTATGATTCGACTGTAGTTTTTTGTTGACGTAGGTAATAACAAATTGGTAGTGGATAATTTAAAGTAGGATTGGACTGGTCATATCTGCCGCATGCCGATTTATATGTGGGCACTAATTGCCACCCAATGGACGCCGGCTTGTATAAGACCTCGCGGCAGACCAAGAAAGCGACAGAGGGACGAGCTCAACAAACACCTGAAGTATTGGTCCAAAATAGCATCTTATACATATGAAAAGATGGTAGGGATGCCTTTGTCTAACAAAAGAAGTCCAATAAAAGGCCAAACAGGATTTTAATAACAAAAAAAGCAAAAAGGGAACAGAATAAAAGTAGCTTAGCTGAACCAGTTATCTCAAATGAAAAAAGAAAAAGAAAAAAAGACGAAATTTTGGCCAGTAACCTCAATATCTATTTAATAAATTATATTAGAAAATAATAAGAGTGGAGACATAGTACCGGCACACGTAGTGTAGGTAGTCCTGCAACGAGGTGGAGCGATGACATACGCAAAAAAGCGGGCAGTGGATGGAGACGATATGCTCTGTATAGGGTCGCGTGGCGTGCCTTGGGAGAGGCCTATGTCCAGCAGTGGACGCAGACGGGCTGATGCTGATTAGAAAATAATTAGTTATTTAAAATTACTCACCGTATCTTTTTAGGTTCACAGTTCCTAAGCCCCACAGCTGTAATGTCAGTAAGCACGAAGAGCAAGTTTCCTTCTGAGGCATTGATGACTTTCATATGAAGAGGATCTAAGCTCGGCACATTGTATTCAGGATATCCCTTAGCAAAACTTGGTATCATGGCTTTAGCTGTGTTTGTTATGCACTTATCGTCGTCTGCTTTGCATTTTGTAAGGCCGGGCGCTGTGAAACAATAATTATTAATAATAAAGTTTTTTTTAAAGGGGAGGTTTATATTCACTAGAGAAAGATAAATTAATAAAGAAGAAGAAATAACCAAAGGAGAAATTAAGAAAGAAGCAGAAATTACTAAAGAAGGAGAAATTGAAATAGAAGAAGAAATGAATAAAGAAGAAAACATTACTAAAGAAACAGAAATTACTAAAAAAGAAGAAATTGTTGTCTAGATGCTAAATAAATACAATGTTGAAAAACACGAACTTCTTTAACACTCGCGAAAAAATTCAAGTCAAAATCAAAAAACTCGTTGACCATGAAATATTTCCAGTTCACTTAATATGTATTTGCGGAAACCCGAGTGGAATTTAAATGAATGCAAATAAAAAATGGGTCTTCATTTTAAAATGTCGATATAGAAAAGATTTTGTATATAAAAATAAATTATTGTGACAAGTTTTCAATGCATTTTTGGTTTCAAAAATGGACAATATTAAAATTATCATCAGAATTAAGGGTTAATTAAACCCGGGCTTAAACTAACTTCTCCTCTTATGTAATTGTGTAACTATGTAATATATAACTATCCGTGAGTTCTGGTGGCCTTTTTTTTTTTCGTGCTGAAATGCATTTACGCATCTCCCGCTACAAGCCTGGGGGAGGCGAGCGGGGTATGTCGGACTCGATGGCCAGAAGGGCCGTCACTACCGACTAAAACCTCACGGTGTCCCATCTCACGACGGGGGCAGGTATGCAGGACCGCTTCGCGCATTGCCGCTGCTCTCCCCGCCCAGAGTTCTGATGCCCTGTGGCACAGGCTCGCTAGAGAACTACAGTGGGGCACAGTGCTCCTACAAGGCACCATCACAAGAAACAAGTATGTAAAGACTTTTATGTTAATTAGTATGTGCGATCCAAATACTTCAACAATCTCTTCTATTCCATACCAAATTTTATCGATATTGGTTCGGCTGTTTGAGCGCAAATAAGTAACAAACATACACACATACTTACATAAAATATTTTGCTTTTCTAGGACTACTAAGACTGGTTATGTTAACGTATTTTTTTGTTTAAAAAAATATTTTTTATTTGTCACAATATACAATTATGTGTATAGTTATAGGTTCACTCACGATGTTCACGTCACTTATGTATATAAATAAAAAATCTGCACGTACACAAAAAAACAACTGAATTGTTCTATATATAAATAAAAAAACGACTAAAATAATCTATATTTTTTTTTATTAGTTAGTTGAGGAACGACATGTAGTATTATATTGAGTTTGACTCACACAGTAATATGCGACTGAAATATTTGAAAAATGATAATTTACGAAAATACCATTTATATTTACACTAATGCTTTTGAAATGAACATTGATACATATTTTGTTAGAAAAAACAACATTAAAAACACTTACGGGGAGCACTAACAGCGAAACCAACAAGCAAGGAAGTGCAGGCAAGTAAATATAATTGTTTACACTCCATTTCAAATTAATAGAGCAACCTAATAGTCTAGGGCTCGGATATACAATGCAGAATTTAATGCCCATCACTTATATTTATATTATAATCTGATAATTTACCAGAAGGTTTTTTGCTAAATAACTCTTTCAAACAAAACCGCAACATTTGAACTTACGCGTTTTTATGAAGAGCTATACAAAAACGTAACATACAATAAAAAGAATGTAATTATATTTGAATAAGATGTACTTTAATCATTATGATACTTTTTGCTATATAATTACAACTCATCGTTTGACAGCTTCCTATTAGCTAAGCAGTACTAAAGTACTATTAAACATTAAAAACCTAAGTAACTAATAATAATATGGTACAATATTTTTGTAAATATTTTATTTATTCATAAATTCTTGCAAGTAATAATACGTTTACTTGAGTCAGACAATTCACATATTTGAAATCCATTAAATAACTATAATACTTAAACACAAAGTACTATTTTCACAAAAACACTATTTTTAACACCCTTAAAAGATTACATTTAAAAGTAAATAGAGTAACACAAATAAGGTAATAGTCAGGTAATATGTAGTAACTGTAATCGAAATGTGATGCATCTCAATATGTTTTTTTTTACCAAATCACTTAGCACTAGCTTCCTAGAATATGACAAGCATAATCAAGGTCTTACAGAGTTATTCGCGGTAATATAACAAATCGACACGAAATATTAACCTATTAATATAATAAACTATAATTAAAAGTTGATTTTCGTGTTGCTCCCCGCTTTTAATTAATTTCCCCCTTTTATATATTAGTATTAGTGTACAAGGTGTTTCATATCGGTGTGATAATACTTATACTACGGACATACATAGGATTCACTTATGTGAAGCACCTTGTTTAATACTTACATTGTTTCGTAAATATTTCTGTGAATAAAAGAGCTACAGGCGTTACTTCATATGCATAGAGAATTCACATCATGCAGTGAAAATCAGTTCACGGAAGTAGATTTGTAAATGATAAAATCTTAATAATTAAACAGCATAACCAATGCTACAGACGCAAAAAATATGTTTATAATATTTCGCCAGCGAACTAGATAAACGGAAGAGTTACTCCATACAATTTCGCTTAGAATTTGGATCCATCTACGCACACTATCATATTGCTATCTCAAGGAAACTCACACACACACACACACAAAGCTCGCACGGGATTGGTCGGGCGACGCCACGGGGGAGCGCGGGTAGCTGTTTTGCCCCGCCCACCGCGGCATTTTACGCGTGGACGATGGAACCATTTTATCAGCCAAGTTACTATTCTGTTTATTCTAGTTCACTGTATTTGACTCAGTAAAATGTGTAGAAGCTTTTGCTTTAAGATGATGTAAGCAAACGATTTACTGACGTTTTTGTATGAATTGCCACACAAAAAATGCGCACGTGTACCATTAAGCTTGGTAAGTTTCGTCTGTAGCTAAAAATAGACCAAGGAAGGATTTTATAAATCCCCGAAGCAACAACAACGGGATGTAATAAGTTTTTTTTTTATTTTTTATTTTTTATTACACGACCTGCGGACGGTAGCTGGAAAGCTCTGGATGCGTAAGGCAGGAGACCGTGCTCTGTGGCGATTGTTAGGAGAGGCTTATGTCCAGCAGTGGACAATAATTAAATAGGCTGATGATGATGATGATTTTTTTTATATAGTTTTTTTAACATATTTGGTAGTAAAAGCTACAGTAAACGAGCCTGCATCTCCAAACTAAGCATGGAAGCCTGTATATCAGAGATGCATACTACCCATTAGAAATGACTGCAATAATTGCGTTATAATCATGTTAGATACTTAATTAAAAATATAGTTATTGCTTAAATTTAGTATGAGTAGAACGAAAAGAAAAGAAAAGAATAAGAATTTATAAAATTAACAAACAACTATATGATTTCTTATTCTTTACCATAATTCATACTTACGAGTATCATTTTATATAATACGAGTAAGTAACTGAACTGTCTAGTCACTAGTTTGTTGGACACAGTCATAACAATAGCACCTTGAGTTTTGAAATACAACATTAGGATTGTAATTGAGCCTGCTTGCAGTCTGCGGAATCAGATTTAATGTTTAATTCCCAGTAATTTACTCTAAAAAAAAACTTAAAAAACCTAATCACTTCAGACTATCTAAGTTTACTTGTAAGTGTGCATGTTTGTTACTTGTTCATACTCGGACGGCTGAACCGATATCGATGAAATTTGGTATGGAGATAAGTGTATATTTCTGTGCGTTTGCAAAGGAAGAGCGCCAGTTTTATTTTAAAGGAAGCTGTATATAGAATGCAATTTTACTTCAAGGTTTCATGTTGGTAAAACATTTAAAGTGCTCGCCTGGCTACTTTTCTACTCGAGGGTGGTTGCCAACCAGCAACTGAAAGTCTGTCGCCAAGCACTAAGCGACAGCCTCCTGGCTGTCAGCCAGTTATTTTAGACTAGAATTGCTCTGCATTCGGCCTAATTGTCCCTGAGTTGTGTGGTTACGTGTCCTGCTTACTGGACTGGACTGGACTGGACTGGACTGGACTGGACTGGACTGGACTGGACTGGACTGGACTAGATGTATAGTATAAAAGAAAATGTTACCTTAAATTCTAAATAATTACGTACGAATTTTACATAAAAAGTTAGTTTAATATCGGTCTAGTAGCGCCTTGTAAATGATTTGCTGCAACGTTATTTTAATAACACGTGCATTATATGCTTATTTTACAATTTTCTGTACAAAAATTCGTGCGAATTTTGTGCTTTTTGTGTGTTAAAATTCAGATCTAAAGACAACAACGTTGTTAGTTAGAATTTAAAACTTTTTAAAAATTTATTTGACCTTGTGACCTGTTTTCTTCAATACCGTATACGAGTACCATAACTCCTGTAGCTTGGATAACTAAGGTGTTCTGACGCGATCACCGGTCCATGCGGTCTTTGGATGGGACGGGTGACCATATACAAGTCGAAACGTTTAGAAAGTCGAATTTTTTACCTACCACTGGTCGAATGATACGTTATGCAGATTCCGGCTGTTAGTCTTAGTACAAGAAGTAGTTAAGCCAAATCCGAGACCTTCGAGCGCTTTGAAAACTCTCCAGAAAAAAGGCTCCAGAGCTTGGCGTCTTAGTTCATACAAAGAAGAAGAGTACCTTATATTAATCGGAATATTTTGAAACAAACTCTGTTCCTGATACTTTTCTTCTTTACATCTCCCAATATTTTCTCTCTTATGAAATGATATATAAACAAACATATATAAACAAAGACTGCTGGGACACAGGGCCTTCTCTGACGAGGAGAGAAATATACACCACTCTGGCCAAGTGCGGATTGGCAGTTGACACACTTCTTCGGATATGGTGGTCCTCAAACATGTCGGTGTCGCGATGTTTTCCTTCACCGTAAAGAGAGTGCAAATCCACACATATAACTTGAAAAACCAGTCATTGGTGTAGGGCTGGGATCAAACCAAAGGGAACCAGCTGATTTAAAAGTTGACGTTTTCCCACCGAGCTGCAGTCGCTTTCACAAATACATACATACCATTAGTGTCGTCTTTGTGTCACATGTTTTTTTTAATCTGTTATCACAATTTTAATTCTAGCATACCTATTTCCTTCCTTCACAAAAAATACTAATCTTAGCATGAGAGAATGAAAGTCGCTCCTAGGAAGTAACAAAAAATTTATAGATATAGATTATAAATCGAAACTATCATATGACAAAATAAGCCAATGTGCAGGTTTTTTGAGATATATTTTGACTTCAAATAGTTGACAAATGAAACACTTTATTTCAAAAACATACAACTAATTTAAAACTCCTATTATGATACGAGAAGTATAGTTTTGCACGAAATAAAAATTCTGAATACTGAATAGAAAGTATACATTGACATGCTGCTTTCTTTGATATATTTTGGAAGCCTCTATATAAAGCTTAGATTTTGTCTTATTGAAATCGAAAATACTGGACTTATTTATAAGTAACACAACTTATTATAAAAATTGTAACTTATCTACTGGTAAAACATGGTAAATGCATATTATATCGAAAATTACTTAACAATGCCGATTATATAATTTTTTTACGCTTTTTCTACTGGTAATATGCGGTAAATAATAGGACTTTTTAGTGGCTAATTCCAAAATTAAAAGTGTTTTATGTGCAGAATATTTCTTAAAACTCTACTGAGAAAACGACGTGAATTCAGAAAAGGAACTCTGTTCACTGAAATATGCATTTACTAGTTTTGTTTTAGTATCAATTTTACAACATCACTATGTTATTGAGAGGTATCTTTTTAAGATATTTATTGATGTTGTTTATCAGTTTCCTCACGTGCGCATTGAAGATTGGATCTTGAACTTCTTGTGCGACTTCATACCAGTTTTCGTTGGCAAACTTCAGGACTGCGTCAGCTGGAATAAAATAAATGAAATATTAGTATATACATGTCGCGGATTCAATTAGATTAGAATCAGAGTGGTCGTCGTCGTTGACTGCCATTATGGGTTTTAATATTGTCAGTGCGCAGAAATGGCGCAGGCGCTGTTTCGTGGCAGACTGAAGCACATTCAAGTCAAACCTCGAGTGAACGCACTACTGACTAATAGGAAACAACTTCATTCGTACATTCACAATCGTTCCTTCATTCAGCACAGATAACAAACTCTTGCGTTCACAGTGCTGCCATTCGATGGAACTACTAATCGAATAAATTAAAATAAAACATTCCTCTAACATACATAATATATATTCTATTTTATTTATTATTTACTGGCAGCCCGCTCCAGATCCGCATGGGTAAAAGACTAATGACACGTTAAAATCATTTAGTTGTTAATGAATTGACTATTGACACGTTAAATTGTAAGTCCCGGCTTTTAGTCTTAGTCTTAGACAAACAGTCGCTAAGCCAATTGAGAGACTTTGGGCACAGATTACTATACAGTTACTATGTATAATTTTCTTTCGGGCGGCTTGAAAACTCTCAATACCAGATATGGGCCACGTAGCTCATTCGAAGAAGAAGAATACTGATTATAACAACCGGGTTGTACTATTTATTTTTCTCTAGAAGCCGATGTAGTAAATCCTTTATCAAAATAACAATCGCATTCGAAAAATTATTTAATTACCTACTAAACGTTAAAATTTGTAAAGTATACATTATTAAACGAATAAGTTCTAATGTTTGAAACTAGATGGTGTTTAAGGAGGCATACACAAATCAACAGATCTTTATTCCTGAGATATAAAAGTCAAAAACAGCGTAAGACAGCGATCTTTGTATTTCAGTTGTAGGTACCATTTTGGTCAATTTAGTGGCAAAAAATATTTCTGTTATTTTTTAATCTAGATTAAAACGCTGCTGGTTTTACGTTGAAGATCTTCAACGCAAAACGCAGTGTTTTATAAGTTTGACGTGTCTATGTTTGGGTGTGTGTGTGTGTGTGTGTGTGTATCTGTGGCACCGTGGCTCTGAAACGGATGAAACGATTTTGTTTTTTGTCTAAATTTTGTGTTAGTCGTGTATGTTTTAGCTATGTTTTAAGAAAATAAATTTATGCTGGCGGACATTGAGCTAAACATCATTGATGGCGGACGTCACAAAAATAGTATGACGTATTTTTTCACCACTCTCCCGGTATCAGATGAAAGGGCTTGATAAGTAGATTGGATTCGTGCTAATAATAAAGTTTTCAATCAAAGATGGCCGCCACTTCAATCCGATAATTCGGAGGTTTTTTACATTTTAATTTTAATTAACACTTATTTATGTTCTTTTGCATTGAAAAGAAGCAACAATTCAATCACATCTACAACACGGTTTACTATTAATTTTAGCCAAAGCTACGCCGTTGGTCTATGTAAAGCATTGAACCTGACCAAAACCTAAGCCACTTGGCTAAAAAAAGGCTTACCTAAATCTTTCTGTCCGTTGAATAGATTTTTGAAATCAAATTTGATGCTGCCCAATGGATCGGCGACTTGCTTGAAATTTTTCACGGAAAGGTGGGTGTTACCATCTTTTCCAGTGGCTATTTTTAATTCGGCGTCTATGGAGATGTTGTAGCGGTCTGAAATAAGACAAAACTCAATTGTGAATAAATAAATAAATTATTAACTCGGAATATTTGGATCTAGATTTACTTTTAAAACAAGTTTAGTTATTAAAACAAGTTTAGTTATTAAAACAAGTTTAGTTATTAAAACAAGTTTAGTTATTAAAACAAGTTTAGTTATTAAAACAAGTTTAGTTATTAAAACAAGTTTAATTATTAAAACAAGTTTAGTTATTAAAACAAGTTTAGTTATAAGCAAAGTTATATTTGAAATTTGCCAGTTGGGAGTCAAAATAACAATGCATGTATTAAAATTTGAAACTATTGGGATAATTAGGTGCGAATGTTACGAAATAGGGGGCTTTTGTGCTCCACACTAGGTTCCACCTGGGTCGTGGAGTACAGGCTCGTCCTTACGTACAAAAAATATATATATGTTGCGGATTCAATTAGATTATAATCAGCGTGGTCGTCGTCGTCGTCCGCCATTATAATTGAATTGTTTGTCAGTGCGCACAAGTGGCGCAGGCGCTGTATCGTGGCAGACTGAAGCACACTCAAGTCTCCTCGAATGAACGCACTACTGACGCGTCCTCGAATGAACGCATTACCGACCAATAGGAAACAACTTCATTCGTACATTCACTCAATTGTTCCTTCAATCAGCACAGATAACAAACTCTTGCGTTCACAATGCTGCCATTCGATAGGATGGAACTACTAATCGAATAAATTAAAATAAAACATTCCTTTAACATATAAATAACTACTAGAATTATAAATTTGACTATTTAGGGAAAACAAAGTTTTATTTTATATAAATAAAACCATAGACAAAATATTTTAAAGGTATACTAAATATTGGATATGTCTACGATAAGACTTGTATTTGCATTAAAAGCCTATTTAAAACAAATTAAGTACTCACTTGAATTCATGAAGAAGTCTCCTTTACCCTCAACTGGGATAATAATCAAACGCCCGTTAATTTCGTATTTCCCCTTCATGTCAAACTTAGGGCAGAGTAAGCCAACGTGGAATGATAGAACTCCTTCATCGTACCTGAAATATTTAATTAGGAAAATATATTACATTTGGTCATTTTACACTGAAATTGCTTATTATTACCATATTATTTTCGGCGTTTATTATTAGTTATTAATAACAATAAATATACGAGTAGATTAATTAATAATAATAAAATAAGACAGTGAAAATCGAGTGTACATAATTTTGTTTTTCCAAATTACTGATAGGGGCGCGACAACCACAACATACATTTTTGACAACCAAAACAATTTTTATTAACTCGATATACATTTTCTTAGGGTAATTTTTTTTGGACAGTAAAATTTGTTTCTACCGTGTATAATTTCATAATGAAATTACTACAAATTTAAGATTTTACTGATGATGCCGTCGCCTATTATATTATCGTATTCGATTTATTTATGTTTGAAATATGAATTTGGTCTTTAAATTCTTTTTTTACTTAATACGTTTACTTTTACAACCACTTATGCGGAAACCACGCGAAAGAGGTCGCAACCCGGTACGGCATTATCTTACTTCTTATCTTACTTAACGTTAATTGTGTATTTGTGTGTATGTTTGCTACCTCTTCGCGTTCAGACGGCTGAACTGATTTAGTTGAAATTTGGAATAAAGGTTTAGCTTGAATTAACACATAAAATACTTTTAATTCCAAATTAACGCGGGTCAAACCTCAGGGCACAGCTAGTCTAAGTATATTGTTATGTCTTAACTAGCTTTTATTAATAAAATTGACAGTCATTGTAGACATGTCGTTGTCAAAAATTTAATATTATCATCATCAGCAGCCATCATTCATAAAGTTATTCTTATATATTTTGAGTAACTCACATACTATTTTTAATAATCATAGCTAATGTGTTATTCTGATGTTTAACTTGTATTGTTGTGTACTTCCATTAAAATCCATTTTATACTTTTTCGAGTGAAGGAGAAACAAACATTCAGATATGCAAACAAAATGTCGTCTTTATAATATTAGTAGGATTTGTACGTGACCTAACATATAGCGACCGCTTTCCTCCTGCCTCTGTGGGTTAAAGCTTCGTGAGCGAATGAGTTACATGAAGTAATTCCCCCCGCCCCTTTTCACTATCGGACGAGCAGGGAAACGCCAAGGCGGCATCGGTTTACAGTTGAGGTGCCTAAGGCATGCACGAAGCGTTTTGCCTCCGCCTTTATTGTCCGAACCGCCAAACTTTGGAATTCCTTGCCGAATTCCCTGTTCCCCAATGACTATAATCTAGCGATTTTCAAGGCAAGAGTGAACCGGTTCCTTCTAGGTAAGCGCGCTTCACCGTAGACTGCAATGTCACTTACCATCAAGTGAATTTGTGGTCTAGCGCTGACCTATTTAGAGTATAAAAATATATCGAAAAATTAGGAATAACTTACTTTATTTTGTCCCATGTGGACGTACACTCCTTAAACCCATATGTTTCTGAATCTTGAATGCTATATTTTAAAATAGATAAGTTCCCGTCTATCAGGTCTTGGTGCATAGGATCTAAGCTCTCAATACCTAGCTCTGGATCTCCGTTAACAAGTTTTTCGTACTTGAGGTTAGAGAATATCAACTTGTTAAAATTTGTTAGACACGATTCTTCAGTCAGCTTGCATGGGTCATCTGTGAATTAAAATATATATAAAACACATAGTTTTAGTATTTATTTACATTTTATCTAATCTTAATACAAATTATTAGTCAATACAAAGTCAATTTACAATAATATATATTATTTATAATTAATAATACCTAGTATTTATTTCGTATGTTTTATTTAGTAATAAATACTTTTAGTATTTATTTCGTATTACTATTCCCGAAGCTTTTGGATCCCCAAAGCACAGCTTGTTTACCGACAAAATATGATGACAACGAAAACATGAGGTCCTCTTAGGTACCGAGAACCCGTGTTATTTAATCGTTATTATTATGATTAATATTTACCTGATAAAACGAAATTAATAGCGCAACAAATCACCGTCAAAACAATCAACAAACTCATTTTAATAAATAATTTAACTGAACCTACAAGTACACGTACGTTTTCCTCCAAATGTCAAGAGATAATGCCGAGGTAGAACTAGTTTACTCTTGATTTGCAGGCATATGCGAAAATAATCTATTTTTAAAACCACTGATGTTAACTTCAAGTTTAACTGCAAGTCTGAGCATATCAAAGTTTTTATATATGTTATAAAAACCTAACTGTTTTAAAGTTTCGGAGTTCTCTGCACGTTCTTTGTCTGCCTTATTATTAAAGACTAAAGGGCCGCTAATACGTCTATTAAAGTGCTGAATTATTATTTGTTTACTCCGAATGACATAACTCACGAGTCTGGCGCCACTTTGGTCTAAGTTGGAGCATGCATTATCTAGAAAACTTGGCTCTCAAGAAGGCTACAAGAACATACTGCTAGATACTTGGCGATAGGTTTTTCAACTTGATAGTGATTGCTCGAAAACTAGAGAAAGCTTTATCAATTGGCACTACTTTCATCCTGTTATGCCAAAATTTGTCATATTTGTGGAGGGAATAAGTAGGATACACACTACTTACACAGAAATGTACGATGCCCTTTGTGTAATTACGCCGCTTACGACAGTTTATCGGGAACCAAATAGGATGAAAGTATAGGATAGTTGACATCCTGGTATCAAAGGATATTTTATCTGTTAGTAACATGGCATAGTATGGTCACAAAAATTATGAACTCATAAGATAAATATTGCACTTAGTATCCTGCTAACCAAGTAAATAACAAAAGCGGAAACATGTATATAGTATGTAAATTTTCGCAAATTGTATTGTAAATTTTTATTAGCAATTATGACTGGTTGTTCTGACGTCTGTTATCGCTTTAATAAAATTACATGACTGTGAATATTTTTTATAGAATTACTTCCTTATAACTGATGTTTTTGAAATAGACTGTTTACGTCGTTTATACACACATACACAACACACACACACACAACACACATACATTATTCGAGAATTAGATAAAAATAATCTACTAAAACCATCATTTTCGTTATTAAAACCACTTTGATCGAATCTCTTCGCTATAAATTTGATGACAATATTTTAGGTGCTGCGTGAAACAGCTATCGGACATTCCATATTGGTATAACTACTTCAATATAAGGAATAACATCAGAGATCAGAATATTAGAGAAAATTGGTGATTCCCATACAATAAAGCGTGGTGCTTAAGATTACCATAGTCACCGTTCAAACCTAGATGGCGCTGCAAATCGAGCGTGCAGCCAAGTTGCCGCCTAATTCCACAACGCGCTGCAGTCGCATAGTGATATAACGATAGTAGATTAATGCGTGACCTGAGTGAAGTCATATTAAGAAAATACGAATAGATACGATTAAATGTACGTATTTCAACAAGAGGCTTAGTGACTGTTATATTTACTGGATAATGATAATACTAGCCCAATAGACTATAGTGGCTCAATCATAGTCATCATATCACAAATATCGTAAGTACGCAAAAAAGTATACATGAATTCTTTTGTACTCAATGATAGAATGGAGATAGCTTAACATAATTATAAGCCACGTTTCATTGGATTAAGTAGTAGAAAGCAAAGTAAGTTGCAGTAAAATTACCAAAATTAAGGCTTTGTCACCAAAGAAATTTGTATGAAAGAAATATCGCTAATAGGTCTCCAATGAAGAAATCGTAGGAAGCGGAAACATTATTGTACAATTTTTTTGGAAAAACCTTAGAAATATAATTTTAAATAGTGATAATAAATAATTCCTCGTATATCTATTATAAACATCAAAATTTGCTAAAATAAAATAAAACTCATGCAGTAATTTTTGTCAAAGGAATATTATTTATTGTGCCATGTTTTATTTCACAGGTTTTCATCTTTATGCTCACAAATATATCAACTGGTTTTATTTCAAAAAGTGATTCGGAGAATTTTTAATTGCGATCTTAAAACAACATCCTATCCTCGTATGTATATTATGCCCAAAATCCAAAAAAAAAATGCTGAAGTTAATTCATTTAATTTATTGTTCAATTTTCAGCAGGTTCTCGCTTACTTGCAGTAATTCTTTAATAGGCCTTTCTTGCAAGACGCTATTTAGGTTCTTCAATACTTTCTCGAATGTCACTTTGAAGATCGGTTTATCAAGGAAAGTCACAAACTCCTTTGGATTTTGTTTGCCAAACGCGTGGATGGGGTCCGCTAAAACAAACAAAATAATATCTTGATTAATAAATATTTCAATTAACTGCACTGGCTACACTATAATATATAATACATACACACTAAGGTTGAAAATTATACATATACTAGCTGACCCGGCAAACGTTGTTTTGCCTTATTAATTATTTTTATTCTAGTTTCTAGACAAATTCTAGTATAATTAAAATGTTAATTACTAAATAACTAAATATAAAAGTAACAAACGCCAAAAAATATTATGCTCAATCATATCTATTTAATAGTGTTTATTTTAACAAACATTAATTTGTTCTTCTTAAATGGCACCGACGCCAAGAATACAGGATAAATACAAATTGAAAATGGCATGTTTATAAGTTAATCAAATAAAGTCTTCGATGGTACTTAAGTGTAGGCATAAAATTATTTTTCACTTTTTAGATACAGTGAGAATTTATAAATGTAGGTATAATTTTGAAGTCTGTTATTTGTATAATACAATTTCATTGTAAAATGAAATAATGTAGCGATTCCATTCGAGCCGTTACCAAACAAATTACATAATATTGGTAGTGTCATAAGCTATGACCCAAAACGTCATAGGACCAATCGCGAGCGAAGCGAGCCCTATGCGAGCGTAGCGAGCTATGCGCGAGCGAAGCGAGCGCGAAATATTTTAGCATATTTGTTCGAGCCGCTTGAGCATAAAGATGTCCAAAGCAGAACAAATTACATAATTTTTGTAGTGTCGTGAGCTATGACCCAAAACGTCCTAGGACCAATCGCGAGCGAAGCGAGCGCGAAAATTATTAGCATATTTGTTCGAGCCGCTTGAGCATAATGAAGTCAAAAGCAGAACAAATTACATAGTATTTGTAGTGTCGTAAGCTATGACCCAAAAGTCCTAGGACCAATCGCGAGCGAAGCGAGCTGGATGCTAGCGCAGCGAGCTATGCGCGAGCGAAGCGAGCGCGAAAATTTTTAGCATATTTGTTCGAGCCGTTTTAGCATAAAGAAGTCCAAAACAGAACAAATTACATAATATTTGTAGTGTCGTAAGCTATGACCCAAAACGTCCTACGACCAATCGCGAGCGAAGCGAGCCGGATGCGAGCGTAGCGAGCTATGCGCGAGCGAAGCGAGCGCGAAAATTATTAGCATATTTGTTCGAGCCGCTTGAGCATAATGAAGTCCAAAGCAGAACAAATTACATAGTATTTGTAGTGTCGTGAGCTATGATCCAAAACGTCCTAGGACCAATCGCGAGCGAAGGGAGCCGGATGCGAGCGCAGCGAGCTATGTGCGAGCGAAGCGAGCGCGAAAATTTTTAGCATATTTGTTCGAGCCGTTTGAGCATAAAGAAGTTCGAAGCAGAACAAATTACATAATATTTGTAGTGTCGTGAGCTATGATCCAAAACGTCCTAGGACCAATCGCGAGCGAAGCGAGCGCGAAAATTTTTAGCATATTTGTTCGAGCCGCTTGAGCATAATGAAGTCGAAAGCAGAACAAATCACATAATATTTGTAGTGTCGTAAGCTATGACCCAAAACGTCGTAGGACCAATCGCGAACGAATGGAGCCGGATGCGAGCGCAGCGAGCTATGCGCGAGCGAAGCGAGCGCGAAATTTTTAGCATATTTGTTCGAGCCGTTTGAGCATAAAGAAGTCCAAAGCAGAACAAATTACATAATATTTGTAGTGTCATCATCATATTTGTTGAAAAAATTAAAAAAAAATGTTTAAGGGTGATCAACCCTTATCACTTAGGGGTATAAAAAATAGATAGTAGCCGATTCTCTGACCTACTGAATACGTATATAATATTTGGTATTTGGTAAAGATCAGTCAAACCGTTTCGGAATAGTGCGGTAACAAACACTGTGACACGGAAATTTACTAAAATGGCCATAAAAAATAGGGGTTGATGATAAAAAAGTAAAAATTTAGGGTTGTATGTATTTTTTAAAGCCACTTAATACAAAAATAAAATAAAAAAAATTCGTCGAAAAATGAAAAAAAATTATTTAAGGGTGATCAACCCTTATCACTTAGGGGTATAAAAATAGATAGTAGCCGATTCTCTGACCTACTGAATATGTATATAAAATTTGGTAAAGATCAGTCAAACCGTTTCGGAGGAGTGCGGTAACAAACACCGTGACACGGAAGTTTACTAAAATGGCCATAAAAAATAGGGGTTGATGATAAAAAAGTAAAAATTTAAGTTTGTATGTATTTTTGAATGCCACTTAATACAAAAATAAAATAAAAATAAATCGTCGAAAAATGAAAAAAAATATTTAAGGGTGATCAACCCTTATCACTTAGGGGTATAAAAAATAGATAGTAGCCGATTCTCAGACCTACTGAATACGTATATAAAATTTGGTAAAGATCAGTCAATCCGTTTCGGAGGTGTACGGCAACAAACACTGTGACACAGAAATTTACTATAATGGCCATAAAAAAATAGGGGTTGATGATAAAAAAATAAAAATTTAGGGTTGTATGTATTTTTTAATGCAACTTTATATAAAATTCAAATAAAAAAAATTCGTCGAAAAAATAAAAAAAAATATTTAAGGGTGAACAACCCTTATCACTTAGGGGTAAAAACGTTCCACGTTGGCTTATTCTCATACCTACTGAATACGCATATGAAATTTGGTAATGATCAGTCAAGCCGTTTCGGAGGAGTTCGGTAACAAACACTGTGACACGGAAATTTTATATATAAGATTATCCGCCCATAGCTTAGATCTGATCTTTCACGGGTGATCTGATGTCGTTGAATAGTCGAATTAAAGCAAAAAAATAGGATGTTTTTATTTTATTTTTATACCAAATAGATTTGCGCTTGATCACAATTCACCAGATGGTAAGCAAAATTGTGATCTAAGGTAGAACGCGCTAAAATCACAATGTGATTTCGTGGATCAATGTTGATTAAATTATAGAGAAATAATATTAAAAATACGAATTATAAGGAGGGATTGTATACGTCTATACAAACAACGTCAGTTGCAAGTACTATTTATAAAAACAAATGAAATAAAATAGTATTTCAGCATGTACTTATGTTGCCCTTTAAACCCTGTATAATCAAATATTAAAGCTGATAAAGATGAAAATTGTGTGTTTTTTTAACGGTTAAATTAATTTGTTTGAAATTAGGTACAAAAAGATGGGCCTTAGATTATCAAATGTGCTACTTATTATCCGGGATTAATGCAGGTAACATAGCGAGGCGAAGTTAGTTGTTCATTAAAATAAGAAGACAGATCAATAATAAATATATCCGTAGAAATAATATATGTATATGACTTCTAAAGGGCAGGTAAATCGAGAATTATTTTATCAAAGTGTACGCACAATTTGCATAAAATTAAATAAAGGTATCGAAAAACCTGTTATAAACATGTAAGCTACATTTAATCGAAGGGAGCATTGATAATCTGTTTTAAAAGGTCTCATTAAAATGCTTACACAGTTCTTTGTTGCCGTCAAACAAGTTTTTCAACTCAAAATCGGCCGTTCCTGTCATATCAGCAACTACTGTAAAACTCTTCAATTTGGCATGCAAGTTACTCCCTCTTTTGTAAAATGATACATCCGTATCTAGTGATAAATTGTAGTTGGCTGTAAAATAAAACATTATGTTAGTCGATTGTTTAATGATAGTCTTATACTGGTCATTATGACCAGTATAAGACTATCATTAAAGGACGTGGATCTCTTAATATATATTATTATAGTTATTATAAAAGGCCTTTATCATCCCACTGATGAGTATAGGTATCTTCTATTAGTGTCATCTAAAAAAATCGAACTATTACGATTTAAAAATAAACCATGACATTTCTTACTTGTAATAAAATAAAATGGTCCTTTCCCATGTATAGGGTAGTTGTTCAAGCTTCCAACGATGTCGTATGATCCAGTCATGTGAAATCTTGGGCATAACAAGTCAATATGCATCCGAGACATATCCAGTGTGAAACTGAAAATTATTTGAAATAATAGCTATATTATTGTTGTTATTACCATGCCGGACAGCCAACCAGGGGGTCCCTGGTTCGATTCCCAGTACGGCCTTCTTGTGATGAGCTAATTCGTTAGCTGTCAATATGTATCTATATAAAGTATGTAACTATGTATATATATGTAATATATCAGTTGTTAGCACCCATAATACAAAAAAACTATAAAAATGGTTTAGCATGGGAATAACCAGCCGTATGAGAAATGTGTCTCAATATTTATTTTATTTATTTATTGGTAAAGCGTATTTGCTGTAATGAAAGAAGGAATCCTCTCTGACTGAAATACTAAATTTAATTTTTCTTGAAAATAGTCCTTTTATAGTTGTATAATAGATTGGGGGAAAAGTGTGTAAGCACTTCGGGAAAGCGCTCTCTTATGATATAAATAGATATTTATCATAAAACATATGTATAATGCTCACCAAAAAATTAAAAAAAAAACGAAACAATTTGATAAATTTCCCAGGACGAAAATTTATTAAAATTTTGTGTTAGAGGTTACGTTTAACAGTATTTAAGTAAATACAGTTAAACGAAAGTTTGACAAAAAAGTTACAATTATTTGAGTAATGTAAAACTTTATGATGTTACCTTGCAGATAAAACGCTACAATCTTTGTATCCTTCAATAGAACAATCCTTGAGTGTATAGTTTACATGTTCTTGGATGCCGATTATAACATCTAACTTCATTGGGTCTAAGTTTTCAATCCCCTTTTCAGGTTTTCCAGCCACAGCATCATCATATAACCATTGGGTCAAATGAGTCGTGCAAGCCAAGTCACGAAGCTTGCAAGGTAGATATATAGCTGAAAAAAAACACAGAAAATGTATAAATCGACTCGTGACACACTGGCTCTAGCACTTCGTTCAAAATATGAGTATCAATATACGACGGGATAATGCAGCCATTTTGGGCACGATGTCAGACACTGAAAACTTTTTTGTAAAGTCGTATTATTATTTTATTTGATGCATTAGTTGTTGTAAACAGAAATAGTTTTAATTTACCTATTTTGTTTTTTAATTTTGCTCAAACGTTAATATTAAATTTAATAATTATCGTCAAAAATATTAACCACCTTTAATTTAACCAAAATAGATTTACATCAATAATTATAAGTTACGTTTTCTTAGGAGGCTTAGATATTAAATATTATTCAATTTAAGTATTTTTATTTATTTTAGAATAGAATTAAATATGAAATCCAATTAATATCAATGTAAATATTACAAAATACTTCTACTATTCCTGCAACAATTAGACCTGTTATAGTTATGAGCATATAAAAAGTAATTTAGCTGTATTTTAAAGTAATGTTTTACAAAATCTGTCATGTTAAATAATAACAAAACGCAAAAATACTTACGTTTCACTTCACAAACAACATGGCTAATGTATAGTATAAGAAGGACAAATAAATTTACACCAAACATCATTTTCCAAAGCGGACTCCGATCAAATGCAATGTAACAAGTTATTCCGCTTCATTTATACCGATTTTATATTTTTTTATACCGAACCAATAAAGGTTCGGTATTTTTCTTTTTTTTTGCAACAGACATTCATAAGAAGTTAATATACGCTACATTAACTAAGTATTTTTTTTTTCAGATATTCAAACATTGAGTTGAACATAAAAACGCTTTAGAATATCAAAACTATACCTTAATGGGGTTTTGCCAAATTAATTAAATATAATGACTTGCTTTGTATCTAAAATAGCTATTCAAATGATGATTTGTTGTTGCCAAGCATCGAATAGAGTGATCCGGCTGCCTCCTTGAAAACTAGTTATTCCAAACTAGGCATGCTCCCTCTTAGACCAGAGCGTTGCTAACTGGTATTGTTACGCGCTGGTCAAACTTTTTGAGAGAAGTAAAGCTATTTTTAAATAATTTGGTATACATTTCGATAAGCAATTATTGACTGTCCGTAAAACCTCAGTGCTATGAGTGGAGAGTGTCTTTTTTTTAATAACTCTGATCTTGTTGTAATCTGGCCTCATTCCTTTCGAGTCAAGTACGTGTCCTAAGTACGCCACATTTGTACTCATATCTTGCACTCATTTTCATAATACATAGTAAATTTTGAATTCATTTCTGTACTCCCATCTAATACACGCTCAAACTATGAACACGACGCACTTTATCACGAACAGAAGCGCCTTTAAAACATAATTGAAACTAGTGGCGCCACGCAGTGCTACCCGCGTTAATCCGGGACAAAAGAAGTTAATCCGGGATAATAAATTAGCCAATGTGTTATTCGAAGGTCTAACATATTTCATCTTCACACCAAATTTCATCAAAATCGATTCAGATGTTTGACTGTTACTTTATCACGAAGTAACAAACATACAAACACACACAAAATTTTCATTTTTTATATTGAATTGAACGTGCGAAATTACCTATGTTTCCACACACGAGCCATTCATCATCCCGTCAGCCATTCGGCAGTGACCCTTGCGCAGCGCGTGCCCCCATGCAAGGCGCGCTCTGGTCTGCAGCCCGCGGCGTACCTCCGACGCGTGGCCTCGAACAGTGATTGCGCGGGAGCGTCCGGGTGGGCGCACCAGGCCAATCGCCGTCGCCGTCGTCGTGCTAGTGACAACTTGCTGTCCACCTGCACGACTCCCTGGTTCGTACCTGCATTCACCATATGACCTTCATTTTCCTGAGACGCCTCCTCCGCTCGGCAAATCTTCACCTTCTCGCACCGAAGCTGGGTTTTCCGTAGCAGTCGATCCCGGACCGTGCTCTGCCGGATTCCACACAAGATGCGATTTTGAATAAGATCCTCCTGTAGTGTCCGTGTCGTAGATTCGCAGTTTTTGATCAGAAGTTGCAGTGCTGTCACATACTGAAGAATCAATTTCCTTTCTTCTTCATTTCTGGTAAAATATTTGTATCTCGCAAGCGTGACATTCGATTTCGTTCCGAAATATGAGGCATGACCCGTTCACCCACAAATCCACCCGTGGGTGCACGGGGAATTTTCAATTCCCCACTACAGTCGGAGTTGATACTTTTAACGGTCATTCTCCAATTAGGAGTTTTTCGCCTAATTAAAATATCTATCACGTTGATGTCATCGCATTCTTCCTCCGTGTCGAAAATGAAAGTTTGAGTAGAAATCGAAGACGTCGAATCCTATCAGATTGACCAGCAGATTTACTTGCACGCTGGACTTCTACGTGTGCACTTTCTAAGCCTGCACAAATAAGATGAATTCTTGTCTCCTTCGTTTCCAACCGTCAGCCAGAGCTTCGGGCTCACAGCCGGGCGGCCACGCGAGTTCCATATCACTTACTAATATTATATCACTTACTAATAATTACTTAGCTGAGATTAGCATAAAATACTACAGAAAGCACTTTTTTCATTGAAATTTACCATTTAATGACGATTATGCTCTGAAATCAATTTAAATCGCTGTCACCATATTGTGATGTAAAAAATATAGTCTGGCAAACGAAACATGAGACTCGAATTATTTGCAAATTTTTTATATGGCAATGCTATAATAATGACAACGTCAATATTTAAAACAAGATGGCGTGTTGTTATGATTTAGTTACACACTAATTACTCAGCGAAAAATTAAAAAAATCATCAAAAATGGAGTACGGGAGTTGTTGTTCCGCATGATCTCAAATTATCATAAAAAATAACAAGAAAAAGAATTGAAATTCGGCGTAATTTCAACGAAAACAAGATTGTTTACATGTGGTGTTTGATTTCTTAGGTTAGTATGACGCTACTAAGTTGATACTTTGTTTTAATTCGTATTTACTACATATCTTTTTGCATAAAGTAATTATCTATTTCGATTCACATTTTTGTATCATTAGTCAAAACCTTCCCACCTTCCTAATAATGCATTTTGGTTATTTATCATACCATAAAATGTTACATTGTAATTTTAACACATTTTTTTTCTTTAACAGGTTTTTCTTAATCTGGATTCTGCCATTGAGCTGATATGAAGTTTGGGTAAACGCAAAGTGTCAAGTGAAAATATTGCCTTGTCTGTCTTGCGGTGTTGAATCAGAAAAAGTGATTAAAGAGACATTTGGAACCATAACTCCAGAGAAGTGGAAGAATAATATGACTGATAATGTAATATACATTGAAAATTAATATGAAAATAAGATCGGGACAGGATTACCGAAAATAATTTGGAAAGTTTCATTATAGTAGGAAACTAATAAATAAAATAAATAAAACTGTGATTCTAGTGACACCGGTGAATCTTTTCAAATTTAAGTCTTAGATTCACATTTTAATTATGACGGTGAATAAAACATTATGGAATACTGCTTTTTTTATTCAGATTGATTGTATAATTTCTAAAGTACTGAAAGCATTTTTATTCAGACGAAATAAAATAAATAATTTCAAAGTATCAAATTAGTTTATTCCAGGTATTTCATATTAGTTTTGGGGTTGCTATACTCAGATTTTTTAAATTTGCCGCTCTTTTCCAGGGTCATGTTTCGTTAGCCAGACTATAGACGCGAGTGTAGACAACAACTGACGTATTTATGAACTACCCGCATTAACTGTAACAATTAATAAATGTAACAATATATTTTGCAGAAAATAAATGATTATTATATTATTAACAGAATGTGCAATAAATATTAACTAGAATCTACCAAATATAGTAATAATATAATTATATTTAAAGAAAGAATTAATTAAAATAATTTTCAATACAGCGAGAAAATGTTGCCAGCCTATTGGGTACATATGGGCGAGTGGCTTTGACGTGTGTGACATGTATAAAAGAATTACCAATTATTGTATTGAATATAATGTAATTTATTTAGACATATCTTTGTAATTTTATTTGAATTTGACATGGTGCTTACTAATTTCGGATTTTGACTGAAAAAATAATTTGATTTTTACAAAGATTGGAATGATTAAATAATGACAAATCTAGAACTGTACAAAGTTTCGGTAATATAAATTTCAATCGTTGGATAAATTTTCTTTTCCGATCTTCATTTCCCTATGTTCAAATTTCCTTCATTAACTTGTAATAATTCTGTGATTGGTATTTGCTTAAACAAGTGACTGTAGTTTTTCATTATCTTCTTCATTACTGCAGTAAAGAACGGGTTGTCAAGAGCTTTAGCCAATTCTCTTGCGTTTTGTGTGCCAATTCTGTGGAAATTGTCAGCTGAAAAAAAATACAAATGTATGTACTCGAACATAAAAAAAATACACATAAATCGCTTTCCTTCACAGTAAAACAAGTGCAAATCGACTCATAGTATGAAAAACAAGTTTTTGGTACTAAAGACTTGCTGTGCAGTCGATCGATTCTCAATCCTCGTCGATCGATATCATTGAAACGCAAAAACGATTTGATTGAATAATATAATTGAAAAGCGGACGTTTTCTCACTAAGCCACACTAACATTTATAAATTTTTCTCACGCCAAATTTTTTGATATATTGCGTTTACTTAACACTAAGTTACTTACATAATTCTTTGTTGCCATTAAACAAGTTCCTTAACTCAAAATCCGCTTTACCGTTCAATTCAGTAAATACTTGAAATTGTTTCAATTTCACGTATTGTTTGTTTTGTTTATCGATTAACGAAACATCAATTTCGTTTGTAAAATTGTAATTGTCTGAAAAGTAAAATTAAGTGTAATTCATACGATAGATGCATAATTATGTTGTCTTTGGTACATACTGTAAGTAAAGAAGCGCTTGGTCGACGCTACTCGATACTTAAATACCGGCCTGTACTTTGCACAGCGGATTATCGTTGCTATACAAAGAGGCAACTCATTTTAGGTACTCTTCCCACTAGCACTGCTTTTTTAGATATACTTTTACTTTAATTAATTTTACATTAATAAATTGATTTGATAAATAAAGCCTAGTAAAAGTATCTAATATATTATGAATTATTATAAAATATTTTAAAATGTTAATGTAAATATTCACGATAAATCACATTGGTCATAAATAATATACGTTATGGGCAAGTCACATTACAAACATTACTTTCTTATTTAAAAAGACTCTAAAAATATTTAAAAAATTTAGAGGTTAGGATTGATAACTTTTTAAATTTTGTTATCACTATTTACACATTGTACTCGTATAGCATAACAATCGTTTAATACACGCACAAAAATGACATATTTGCACTAAAATTGGTATATTTAATTATTTGTTTAAAAAATGTATATACTCGTAGTATAAACAATCTTTTGTCACTTTCACCACAAAATGTTTGTCTTACACTAATGTAATGTGGTAACACTGATAAACTTAAGTAAACACTATTTTAAATTATGAGAGGCCATTTGAGAGGCCTTTGGGTGGCTTGCAAACTCTCGACTACATCAGCGGCACTTGTCTAGACGAGTTATATTCGCTTTAGTCGCTTTATTTTGCTATCGACAAATGACTCGGAGATGACTTATATTTAAACATACAATGCTATTCGACTGTCATTGTGAATCCTTAATCAAATGCTTAGCTTAGATTAGCGCGAAACTTACGTGTATTTGCCCAAAAATCTCCATTTCCTGAAACAGGCAAACTTAAGACGTTCCCGTCAATAACATAAAAACCTTCTAGATGTAAATGGGGACATTGCAAATTTATTTGCATATGACTCAAATCCGCATTGAACCTGCAAAGTATAATTGGAATATTGATATATAAGTTTTTTAGAGAGCAAAATAAGGTACCTATATGTATTTTTAAAGTTACTTAATGTAATGAGCATCAAAACTATACAAGCGAGGTTTATCCTAATCCTGAATTCCAATTCCGATTAGCATAAGCATAAGCAGCCCACTATACGTTCCCACTGCTGGGACTTGGGGCCTTCTCTCACAAAGAGAGAGATATAGGCCATAATCCAGCACGCTGGCCAAGTGCGGGTTGGCGGATGATTCCGATTGAACGTGCGAAATGCAGTGCCTGGAGACTGACGGACATACAACGAGGTCTTAGTAGTTGATTCCGTTGGTATACTATTAGTGGGTTCGGTTCTAATAGTATACCATGGGATACAAAATATAAAAAACACCCAATGATGATAAAACATACCTTGCTTTTTTCACTTCACAGGACTTGAAGCCTACAATTGTGGCATTATCTAATTTATACTTCACTATTGCCAAATTTCCCTCTACCGTATCCAAATGCATTGGATCTGAGCTTTCGATGCCTTGGTCTGGAAATCCAGCAGTAGCTGTGTTGTGTATCCACTGCATCATTCCTTTCGTGCACTTTCTATCATCCATTTTACATGGTAAGTTTTGAGCTGAAACACGGTAAGTTTATTGTGACTAACTAAGTTTGCGTGACGGCAAGAGACGTAACTGTCGACGGTCCTATGCCGTCATCTGTCACTGGGTAGCCTGGAGTCGAAACTGGTCTTCCTCCACCTGGTCTTTCTAGTGGTACTGGTGCACTGCAACCACCTCGGGGACCTTGAGTGCAATGGACGCCGGACAACCCCGGTCCGACGTCCTAGGTCACCTGCCACTACAGCCGCAGAGAAAAGGGAAAGTGGTAGTATGTGCTACCACTCCCTTCTCCCTGCAGCCCCACCGCGTCCGCCATCACTGGTGGCGACCCCGTCGAGGCCGCGGCAGGTAGGAAGAGCGGCGCACCGTAATACCGACACTTCTCTCCTGCCGCTGCCCCACACCTTCGGCTGCGGTGCCTCCCTATCCACACCGCAAGCCCACCTCAGTTGCGAAACCTCCCCGTAACCCCACGGGGGTATTTTATCTAACCTATATTGTCCCACTGTGGGACAACGGTTGGCTATCAATTATCCCCACGCTTTTCTGTCCTGGGTCACAGCTTCTTCCAGTTGATGTGGAGGTCCACGAACTTCTTTGGCCATCGAGTTGGAGGATATTGAATATTTAATAAAGAATTTGTATAATTTATTGCAATGCCAGGTGGCTCATTATTTATTATTATATTTGTTATATATAGTCAGATAAACAAGTATCATTAAAGTACTTACGTTTTGGAACAACAACACTGTGTACTATAGAAATATACAACACAAAAACGGATAAAATATTTATCAAGAACATGATAACCTACTTACTTTTCGAAAATAAGAATTTTTTCCTCTTATATACGACAACTTTTATTTTATTTATATTATTAAAGGTCATGAGTGAACAATATAAATAAAACGTAACGATCAAGCCCTAACCGCCTTAACCGGTTGAATAAATGTCGTTTTGGTGCAATGTCGAACGTACCATGTTCCGTAAGAAGTGACTTGATTTGAACAATATTCAGTTCAGTAAAAAGAAATATATGAACATATTTGCGATGATAGCTCAGTCGAGCGTACGACCGCCTTTTGCCTCGAAGGTCATAGGTTTGATACCCGCCAATGAGCTCGAACTTTCGGTGAAGGGAAACATCGTGAACAAAACCGTACTGAGGTAGACTATTTTCCTGGCCTAGCTAGCAACTACCAACAAGTTAAAAAATCTGCCGCCAATCACCTAACGGAGTGTTCCGACTGCCTCTTTGAAAGCCAGTTATTTTAGCCTGGGCATGCTGTACCTCGCCCTACCTATTTAACTCTAATTTTTTTTTCTCTTAGTTAAATCTAACCCTAATAGCTCACATTTTAACTTTACAAATAATCAATCTAAATTTGGTTTTATAATTCTTTAGAGCATATCGTCGATGTCATAAAAGGTTATATTTTGGCAGTGATACGTCTAGTAGCTATAAGGACCGCGTCATGTATGTAGAAACTCAAGTTCTTTAAAGGTTCAAGAAAGTACAATCCTAATCTTATTTAAACATATAAAGACCGTATGGCTACTAAATACCGATTTGTAATGAGTTTGGTGAAATTAGATAGCTTTAGTGAAAGTCAGTGCTGGGTTCCAGACTATCAAAACATGTATGATAATCTAGAAGATCGAGGCTCCAACCTTTCGCCTCGATCTATGATTTTCAGCTCAGAGGAGGGGCCTAGTAAACCCCTACCCAGCACTGGCTGGTGACCTCGGGGATATTCAATTACACACTTCCACAATACTTTCAAGTCTCACCGCAGACCGATCTCCACACACATAAGCAACTACTTACAAATTACTCCCTCGCTCTCTCACTTTCGAACTTCTAAACAAGTTGACTTAATAGTCCATAGAAATTAATCTACTTCAAAAGGACGAGAGGGCATCCTATTGTTTATCAGTCAGTCAGTTGGGATATGTTACCTCCTATTATCTTGCATTCATCTACAACTTTCATTCTCCTTACTTTCGCTTGTTAGTAGAACCGGGGTAGAGGTTTTGGCCCTCGAATCCTAACTAACACCATCCTTCATCTCAGGTCATGCGGAGCGTATAAAGGCCTTCGGTGTAAAGCCTAAATACGCCCCTAATACTTAATCCTATTAAGGTTATAAAAAAAAACACCACTTACTTAAGAATATAGGTATTCATAAATGATTAATAAAAATATCTTTCTTACTTTTATTTATACTCTAATTTGAGCCTATGGTATTGAATGCATATCAATAATATTTTACATTTGAGCTTGAATTTAAATAAGTTTAATTTCTTTTCATTAAAACTTCCAGTTTAAGGACATAAAAGTCGTTTGTATTTATATTTGTTAATGATAACATTAGAAGTGGTTTGCTCGTATGGGATCATTATAGGGTGGATCCAAGCCATACTTTATTTCCCTGAGTTGGTGAAATAGCAAACAAATAACAATAAATATTTAAGAGGTTTTTCTCTTTAATATGAGAATGCTCGTGTTTTGTAGAGCTATTGTAAATTCACTATATTAATGAATGTTTTTACAGTGAGCAAGCTTGACTCAGTTTGTTCGTGTATAAATTCTACACTTTAAGGTTTCTCCTCCTTTTTGATAATTAAAGCCGGTTTGTATTAGCCTTTACTTTGTTGTAGTGGGTTTTTCATGTGAAATCAGTAAATACTGTTTATTATATTCTCCTGTTCTGATGGAATAAATATACAATTATTATAAAGTATATGAGTGTTATTTCCACTTGATCATGCACTTTCCATATAATGTTGTTATTAAATTTACTTCATTACTAATAATTCTTCAAAATTGAGCTGGTCTGTCTCGATTCACTAGTGTATAAATTCTACACATTAAAACTTCCCTTTCAAGGAAATAAAAGCCTGTTTCTATTGGCCTTTACACTTGTCAGGTGGTTTCCTCGTTTGGATTCAGTAAAAGCGCTAAGCCATATCTCAAATAAATACAAATACTGTTCCCTTGCTTTGTATTCCCCTTTGCTGGTAGAACAAGCAATCAAACAGCGGTAAGCATTTAAGAGATATCTTCTCTTTAATATGAACATACTCGAACCTCGAAGAGCTATTTGTAAATTAGGTATAATAATAAATGTGCTACCTTGAGCAAATTTTACTCGATTTAATAGTGTATAAATTCTACACTCTAACTTATCATTTTCAAGGAAGTAAAGCCTGTTAGTATTTAAGGCCTTTACACTTACGTGGTGGTTTCCACATGTAGGATCAGTAAATTCTGCTACATAATTGTATTCCCCGTGCGTCGCTGAATAACCATTCAAATAATAGAAATTGTATAATAGTTATTTCCTCTAAAATATAGACATTCTAGATAAAGTTATTAGATTTACTTCATTATTATTAATTATTCAAAATTGAGCTGGTATGTCTCGATTCGCTAGTGAATAAGTTCTACACATTAAAACTTCCTTTTCAAGGAAATAAAAGACTATTTATATTGGTCTTCACACTTGTGAGGTGGTTTCCTCATATGGATTCAGTAAAAGCGCTAAGCCATATCTCAAATAAATACAAATACTGTCTCTTTGTTTCGCATTCTCCATTGCTGGTAGAGCAAACAATCAAACAACAGTAAGCAATTTAGAGATATTTTCTCTTTAATATGAACATACTCGACCTTTAAGAGCTATTCGCAAATTCAGTTAATAAATGTGCTACTTTGAGCAAATTTGACTTGATTTAAAAATGTATACATTCTACACTCTAAAGCATCCTATTCAAGGAAATAAAACCTGTTTGTATCTAAGGCCTTTACTCTTGAGTGGTGGTTTCCACATGTGGAATCAGTAAACCTGCTAATTGTACTCCCTGTCGCTGAGAGAATAATCATTCAAATAATAGAAATTGTATAATAGTTATTTCCTCTAAAATATAGACATTCTAGATAAAGTTATTAGATTTACTTCATTATTATTAATTATTCGATATTGAGCTGGTCTGTCTCGATTCGCTAGTGTATAAGTTCTACACATTAAAACTTCCTTTTCAAGGAAATAAAAGTCTGTTTGTTTTAGCTTTCATAAATACCGGTGATATAAGTTTTCACGTAAGAAATGGTTACATATCAATTTATTTATTAAATGACTCGGCCTTTGAGCATAAATATGTGAAGATTTATACCGATTTGAAAATATGACTATAATTATCTGTCAGAAAACTGTCAATTTTTATTCACGACAAACGAAAGACACAAAATCGCGTAGTCTAAATTAAGTGAATTAAAACTTAAACTAGGACTTAGCTGAGTCTATTTCCGCTCTCGCCTTCCCTGATGATCGGATCCTCTGGTCCAGCACACTGAAGTGTCGTCCTCCAAGTATACACTAGATTTCACAACCGGATGACCGAGAACTACACGATTCTTAACTATTTTTACCGTTTCACGAATTAACATCAACTTTTCTAAAATCCGAGAGTTTGTGAGTCGTAGTGGCAAGGACTGACCTATTCTTCAATATTAATATAATGTCTTTAAATTCCCGTTCACATGCAATCCCACTCTAGCTAACTTATCAATAATTTAAATACAATATTCACAACTCAGAACTCTATTCGGAGAGTCCCTCACTAGCTCGGCAGCGCGGTCCTGCCTCACCACTAAAGAATATTGTCCACATGCAATCCCACTCTAACTAACTTAAAAATAACTTAAATACAATATTCACAACTCGGAACTCTATTTGGATAGTCCCTCACTAGCTCGGCAGCATAGACCTGCCTCATCACTAAAGAATATTGTCCGCATGCAATCCCACTCTAGCTAACTTATCGATAATTTAAATACAATATTCACAACTCGGAACTCTATTTGGATAGTCCCTCACTAGCTCGGCAGCATAGACCTGCCTCATCACTAAAGAATATTGTCCGCATGCAATCCCACTCTAGCTAACTTATCGATAATTTAAATACAATATTCACAACTCGGAACTCTATTCGGATAGTCCCTCACTAGCTCGGCAGCATAGACCTGCCTCATCACTAAAGAATATTGTCCGCATGCAATCCCACTCTAACTAACTTATCAATAATTTAAATACAATATTCACAACTCGGAACTCTATTTGGATAGTCCCTCACTAGCTCGGCAGCATAGACCTGCCTCATCACTAAAGAATATTGTCCGCATGCAATCCCACTCTAGCTAACTTATCGATAATTTAAATACAATATTCACAACTCGGAACTCTATTCGGATAGTCCCTCACTAGCTCGGCAGCATAGACCTGCCTCATCACTAAAGAATATTGTCCGCATGCAATCCCACTCTAGCTAACTTATCGATAATTTAAATACAATATTCACAACTCGGAACTCTATTCGGATAGTCCCTCACTAGCTCGGCAGCATAGACCTGCCTCATCACTAAAGAATATTGTCCGCATGCAATCCCACTCTAACTAACTTATCAATAATTTAAATACAATATTCACAACTCGGAACTCTATTTGGATAGTCCCTCACTAGCTCGGCAGCATAGACCTGCCTCATCACTAAAGAATATTGTCCGCATGCAATCCCACTCTAGCTAACTTATCGATAATTTAAATACAATATTCACAACTCGGAACTCTATTCGGATAGTCCCTCACTAGCTCGGCAGCATAGACCTGCCTCATCACTAAAGAATATTGTCCGCATGCAATCCCACTCTAACTAACTTATCAATAATTTAAATACAATATTCACAACTCGGAACTCTATTCGGATAGTCCCTCACTAGCTCGGCAGTATAGACCTGCCTCATCACTAAAGAATATTGTTCACATGCAAAAAGAGAAAAGAAAAGAAATAGAAAATAATAAAAAAAAGAAATAGCGTCCTCACCTCGGTTCGACACACAATACCGACAATTTACAGACAGCCTCTCGGCGTCACGACTCACGCGATTCCCCGTTCGAATTTTAAAAACGCACGCACAACCGCCCGGTTCGATGTTCTGCGCCGACTCTCACTCGTCGCTAAGGAATATTGTTCACATGCATTAACTACTCTAATAAATAAAAGAAAAGGGAATAGCATCCTCACCGCGATTTGAAACACAATCCCGATAATTTATCGACAGCCTCTCGGCGTCCCGACTCACGCGAACCCCGTTCGAATTTCAAACGCCCCGCGCACGACCTTCCAGTTCAAATGCCTCGCGCCCACTCCTCACTCCGCGGCCGCGCGTCCCGCTTCCTCCACGCCGCTACTAAGCTCCGTGCGCAGGCGGCGTTGCATTTTCAATTTTCTCTCTATTAGAATAATGTTTATAATTCAATGCGCAACTAAACGGCTCGATTCAACTTTCCATGAACTTGATATCAAAACTCATGTTTTAATTTTATTTTCATTTTAACCATTATAACTGTTAAATTTTGAAGCTATGAATACTAATGATGGTTTAATAACTGGGAACCAATCTTGGTCAGTTACAATGCTCCATCTTAGACCAGAGTGTCGCTAACTCATATGGTTACGCACCCCTATTCATATGCCTAGCTGTAAGGAGCATAAAATAAAAGCTCGGTGGTGTTTTTTAAAACAGAATTAACGTACCTGGTTCCTATGTGATTAGTTAGTCTATTCGCATTATGCGATTACCTTACCATATTTCAGCTTCCTTGATAACACTGTAACTTAAAGTTTGAAAACTCGTTTCCTTTTTTTTTTTTTCGTCCTACCTCCACCTCTGATGCTACTTCGGAGCCTATTTCTACTCTATACCTTTCATACTAGTTCTCGCTTGTTTTCTGCTCGCACTTTCATTCCTCAAAACTCGTTCCCTTTTATGAGCATATAACTCATATCAATCATTATATTTAGCCTGCCTATTTATATCGACCCACTACTGAGTATAGGTCTCCTCTCTCGTAGGCCAGTAATATCCATCTTGTGCTCCATGAAACTAGAGCGTTTCATCTATGGACCAGATGTCGCTTATCCATCGGGCTGGTGGCCGACAGGGCGCTTGCTACTCATGTCAATAAAGTAAACATTTAAAAGTTGATGTCCATCAATAACTTGTGTACATGCTCAGCGATGAAAATAAATTAATAATAATAATAATAAAGATGTTTTCTCACTCGCATGAAATATTGATGCGAGCAAGCGAAGCGAACTTTCAAATGTTATCTTTACATAGCTTTATTCAAGTGATATTATGAATCTATATAAAATATGTATGTATGTATAATTATGTAGTATATCAGTTGTGTTAGCTACCATAACACGAACTAGAAATGGTTAAGTATAGGGTTAACCAGCCGTGTGTGAAATGTGAGAAAAAAATAATAATAAATAACTTTTCATGACTACAAAGCCTTGAACATAGGCGCAAGGTTACCAGACTGCCTGTATTTTATCGGATATATTTTGGAGAGTGTGCAATGGAGCTGCACAATTTAATTCCTGCTTCTCCATTCCACTACAGAACGAGCAGGGGTACAGCGATCGATTTACTTTCGAAGTTCCGAGGATTCGCACAAAGCGTTATGCTTCGACCTTCATTGTGAGAACTGCGAAGCTTTAAAACTCTCTTTCTGTGTCCCTTTTTCCAGACAAGTACAATTTGGGAGTCTTCAAATCTAGGGTAAATAAGTTTCTTCTAGGTAAGCGTGTTACATCTTAAACCACAGTCAAGCTTAACATCAGGCAATCTGCGGTCAAACGTAAGCCTATTTATAAAAATTTGCTCTTTAGTTAAGGAAATTTAAACGTACATGTTATCTTGTAGGTACAATCAATGTCGTTTTTATTAAACTAGCTATTTTTACCTTTTAAACTTATCTACATTGAATACAAAGACCGTTTCAAGAAGGTTATTCTCACGCCACGTTCACGTTTATTAGAATACACAATATAATACTAAATTAACTAAGATTTGTGTTTCAGTTTATTTATTTTGTGCAAAAGAATACTTAGCATAATATACATAGTCTTAAGTTAGCTTTAGAATATTAAATTTGAATCCATTTGGGCTACAGAAAGAGGGTCTAATTTAGTTTACGAAATTCCGCCCGAATAATGCATATGTTTATGTACTCGTACATATACAAAAGCTGCTAACATTGATTTCATAAAAAAATATCAACCATAATATGTATTAATTTGTAAGATATGAATATTTTGCATATGTAATTATTCTTTTTCAATATTAACTACATTGAAAATGCTTCTATTAACATCAAATAGTGGTTTCCACATTTTTTAATTTTAGGAACGGACATATTCATTAAAATATATATTTCTAAAATCATGAATGAATGACATGTTAGTTAGAATAAATCCACAAATTACGTGTAGGAGAAATAAAATTATAAAAAAATATATATTTGTAGATAGATAGCCTAAATTTGAAGATAGTTTTCATTCACTCGAATGAAATCTTTCAACGGTATTTCCCTGAACAGTATGTTAAAGTTTTTCATGAGTTTCTTCACATTCGACATAAAATAAGGCCCGTCTAGAAGACTCGCAAACAACTTGGGGTTTGATTTACTAAAATTGTGTATCTCGTCCGCTGAAACAAGGTAAAAAAGTTAGTAAGCATGTTTTTTTTTTGTAATTTAATAAGGAATTTACTAAATAAAGTGTGATATAATAAATTTAAAGAAGATTATAAAATTAATTTCTAAAAACATCTGTAAATTTTTAATTACATGTCGAGTGGCATGGGCTGGTAATTTTTTTTTTAAATATTTTGACATATTCATTTAATATAATCTAAAAACATAAGAATACATAAAACATTACTAACTAAAACTTAGCCTAAATAAGACCAGGGGTAAAGTTGCCGAAAATGCTAGCAGCATTGCAACGTTGGGTGGCAATGCTAGTTTTTGGCCGAAATAAAAGCCAGCATTATGGACACCCAAAACCTCTAAAATTATTTTTTATATTAGATCTCATTATGTAACACGTCATAAATTTTCTTAACAATCAACGAACTATTTTTAATAGCTGTTTTATTACTGCAAAATAATAAAAAATCTTAAATTAAAGTCTAAAAAATATTTACGAGAAGTGTTTTTACAAAAACTTTGCGTTATTATTGCTACCTAAGTTTTATTAACTTGTTTTAAAATAGCTATAATACGTTGAGACTGGAGATTTTAAACTAGTTTCGAATGCAGATGATTATTTGCCACTTTGCCGCTTAAACCGCTTCATGCATGATCTTATCATAAGTAAGTAAATTCACAGCGAACTGGAATAAATAATATAGTAACTTGGCCGATAAAATGGTTCCACCGTCCACGCGTAAAATACCGCGGTCGGCGGGGCAAAACAGCTACCCGCGTGCTGTTATCCCAACGAAACATACTTGTGTGTATATGTTTCGTTGGGATAGCAGTATAATTGTGTGCGTAGATGGATGCAAATACTAAGCGGCAATTTCATTGTATGGAGTTACTCTTCCGTTTATTTTAGTGTAAATTCATTAATAATATGTGTTTGTACCTAATTGTTTGTTCTGTCCACCAAACAAGTTTGTCATTTCCAAGTCCATTTCTCCCAAGAGTTCCGCCTTACTGTTAATTATTTTTCCATTCTTTACATGCACATTGTCTCCTCGTTTGTATTTGACAACACTCGTGCTGATGCTTATGTGATAATTTGCTGTAAATTTAGAAAGATTGTTTTCTTGTTCTTGTTCAAATATTTTTTAAATAAAAGTAGTGTCCGGTGACACTCGCGTGGTAACTAGGCACAATCATAAATATATTTGCACGAAACAAATGGTGACACTTACTTAAAAAACGTTGGATATACGTCCAACGGGGTTCGACGCATTACGAACGTCATCATCGGGGACGAGCTTCCTTAAGTATGACCGTTTGTTTCGTGCAAATATATAATTATGCCTTACGATAACAGTTTACAAAGCATAATCATAAATATGCTACACTTACATATTCAAGCACAGGTTCAAACATATAATATGTATATACCTCTAATGGGTCTTTCTAAGTCAGACAAAACATGGAATAAATTAAATTTAAAGTAAAAAGCTTACTGGTCTTAGCAGTGAGTAGTCCTTTTCCTTTTATAGGGAAATTTAGTATTTTACCATCAATTTCGTAATTTGTACGAACGTTAAATCTTGGGCAAAGCATTGTAGTGTTTATCATAGTTATATCTGGATTAAGACTGAAACAATAAACACATAAAATATTAACATCTATACCACTTCGTTTTGAGTAGTCAAGATAAATGTATGTAACATTGCTGTATTTATTTGTACACTAGCAGATAGTCCCGGATTTACACGGGCTTTAAAATAATCTAAGTTGCAAAGAGAAACAAAAATAGCCTATGTTACTCAGAGATAATGTAGCTTCTGAACGGTGAAAGAATTTTTCAAATTGGTCCAGTAGTTTTGGAGCCTATTTGCGTCAAACAAAAACAAATTTTTCCTCTTATAATATTGGTATAGTATTTATATGTACGGGGCTATAATTGTCATTACGTTATTTATTAGCTTAGTGAATCTTTTTTGACGTGACAACGTCTTAAATTAGGTTGCGGCTGAGAGTCACTTATGAAAAAGTGTAACGCCCGGTAACGTTACGATGAGTCACCGAACGAGAGAGAGGCCCGCCGAATGCCTTGCGTCTCTCACCCACTCAACTATGATCGGTCTGCCGCGCGCGCAGCACGCGGCAGACGTTGTCACGTAAAATCTTCGCCCGTAAAACCGAATTTATAGGCAACCATTTTTTTTACGTTCGGAATAGATTGCCTACAATGGCAGACCAGTGTTCATATTGGCGTGCAATCGACAAGATTTTGATTCTTATACAAACTTCAAAGTAATCTTAGTGTAGCATCAAAGTGTATCTGTACTATAATAACATGACCTGCCCCCTTACTTCGACCTAACAAGCGAACTAACACGCCGACCAAGTCGCTCCAATATGCACCAACATTCTATGGTGACAACAAAGGGATTTGGTGTTGGCGTATTGGAGCGACTTGGTAGCTAAATTGGAGCGAGTTGGTGGTTGAATTGGAGGCGAGTGAGTCGTACGTTCCAGATTTATAATAAATTTTATAAGTTATTGAGCATTCAGTGTGTGCAACCTTTTTGGATTTAATAAATAATTTACTAAGATTTTCTCAACTCTAAAAAATAATATTGTGTCAAATCAGAGTTACCAGAAGTACGAGAAATCTCGTACCATTACAAAATTTAGAGGGTCAGTACGAGATTCAAGAGTAACAAAAATCTCTACACTTTTTTTATGAGATTTTAACAATGATGACTTCTTTCGCATACCTTTATCACAGATACAGTAAATGGTACATTATTAGCTTCCGAAAGCGCTTAAGGCCCAAATCGCATAGGCAATTGTGTACATTTCGAACCATCAATAGAAATGTACGTCAGAATAACAGCTGAAATGATATACTCTAAAAATAAAGATTATTTTACTAACATCCCTGATATCGAATACAATTAATAAAAATTATATATAATTTGAATTTTAATTGTTTTCTTTCAATTGAACAACCCCAAGCAAAGAATATGACTACACAAGTTACTTAGTACAGTAAATAAATAGCATTGATTTTATTAGAGTTTCTTGAAATGTATGCATTTACGAGATTATCCGTTGAAATTACAAGATATTTTAGCAACCTTGGTAACAGTAAAAATTATTGTCACCTGGCAACCCTGTACCAAACTCATGGAATGTCAATCGTGCATTTATAATTGTTTGTTTTGTTTCGTATTTGAATTCGATTAGTAAATCCGCAATTCATACTTAGAAATTGCTCTTAATTTGTTTAAAACGCAATAATTCTTACATGGAAGTGTTTTATTCGACAATAAAGTTGGCCTTGTTGTGGTTTTCAACACTTGAAGCTCAAGTTACAACTAATAGGCGTCATAATTATAGATACCTATAACATTTCATCGGCAGTGTTATTTTAAAAAGTAACTATGGTGAAATGTTGTGCTTGTGGCAAGTTTGTGTCTTCAACGGGACTCGTAAAGTGCAACGATTGTGAATGTGTTTATCATAAACATTGCCTCAAGGTCAAGAACACGATAACAAGCCTGTGAAGATGCGAGAAGTGCGTAGCGAAAAATATTGAAACAAATGATAAATCTCCGACGTACATTGATCCCGAACCAATACCTGGCACTTCCTGTGGGTCTTCACTTCAGTTACCATCTGCCACCTCGGTTTTGTCAGTTTCAACGGTACACCAACTTATCAATGTGATGAGATCATTTCGAACCTGTATGCAAAAATTTAGTGCAGAGATAGCTGAATTCCGCATGGAATTTGATAAACTTCGATCTAATCAAAATTCAATGCAACCAGAGCTTGAAACTTGTGTCTACAATGTAAATTTCTTAGGCTATCAAGCCAAATTAGAAAAAAGATTGAGCGATATTGAAGAATCTGTAAGAAATGCGTGTAGTGATGCTGTCCTGGCGAGTCTCGATCAATTGAAATGTGAGGCTGTTGGCAGCCGCACGGGTGCACCCGCTCGGCGCCGGCGACCTGGGCCTCCCACCCGGAGAGTGGCTAAGCAACGGGTCTATTTTAATGAAAGGCTGACCAAATACAACAAACAACTTTTTATAAGGCCAAATAGGAAAAGATTGGAAGACTTAATTGGAAATATACATGGACACAACATGGCAAAATATTATTAAGAAAAAATTAAGGTGGAAAAGTTTTGTGTAAAACAGGACAATGATATTCTTCATGTTTTTAATTAATATAAATTTTTAGACATACATACTAACTCATTGTGCTTATAAATTAACACTTTAATTATAATGTTTAGGACCTAGATGCCTACACAAGAAATTAAGCCTAGTTTTTATTTTATACTTATTACCAACCGATTAACGTAGCTATTTAACATATTTTAATTTATGTTTGTCTATAGATACCTGACATTTAATATAGAATAATTTATAATTATTAAGGATTGAATGGCGGGTGTAAGCTGTGCGCTTGCACTCACTGCAGGATAGCAATGACAAATGTATGTTATCGGTGCCGTTATTTGCTTTAATAATAAAATTGTTATCATTTTATTATTAAAACTGTTGATTAGTTATTTCTACAGCTGTATTGATTAACCATGTGGTTTCTGTACTAATATAATAGAACTAAAGAAAATATGTATATTATAAATAAAACTAGTTTAAATGTGTAAATCTTTTGTAAAATCTCATGCCTTATTTTACATTATAATATGATGTTGAAATATTTTATTTATCTTTATTCAGAACTTATAAGATGGTCTCTACTGATTTTTCTTAGTTTTGAAGTTATTACCATGTGCTTATATAATAGTGTAACTACCTATATTTATGTGACTAATTAATGTGTGTAAAGGAGCAGGTTGAAAACCAGCGCTGGAGTACCAAGTGTACTTTCAGCACATGCTGAACCTGCTCCTTTAGTGCACATACACAATACACAAGTCATTTTGTATGTCAAACTCAGAAGTCTATGCACAATAAACAATTTTTCTTTCTCTCTTTCTAATTGCACCAATATCAATTTATTTATTGGATTACAACATATACCTACCTAATATTGTTGAGTATTAAATAATTTGTAAAAAAATTGTGTCATTTAAATAATATAGATATATTCTACTAGTAGCTTGTTACAACAATATACCTGTTAGGTTTGTAATCTTAGCTTAAAACCATTGTTAGTAATATTAATTTGTCTTTGGCAATATGTATTGGATATATTTTGGAAGTGATAAATAAAAACATTTTCTATTTTTGTATTTCATTTACTATTTCCTGCAGTCTAGAAAGATATAAGGCACCAGATCAAGTGGAAGGTCACCTATGAGGTGAAGATCTAGTTGATAGGTACCTATGGGACTGTTGTACCATTACAGAGCGAATATGGTCTGCCTCTACTTAGCAAGGGACAAATATGTGCCCGAGGATGGACAATGCATATCCTCAGACTACAGGAATAAAGCCTTTTTTCCTGTAGTCTGAGTGCATATCTTGGAGCGATCGCAAGTGCGTTGAAAACTTCGTGAAATGAGCATTGTGATTACTAGTAAAAGGTGGTTACGTGGCAGCGGCGTCACAATAGAATACTGAATATAAATAATCATCTTTTATGTTACATACTGAGTACCCCAATTGTGGCACACTATTTTTTTGTTCTTACTTATTATTAATTTTATCTATAGTTATAAGTTTGTGTCCAATAAAGTATTATCTATCTACCTATACCTACTAGTGCCGCTGCTTCACCAATATTTAGATAACTAATAGGTACCTACCTACCTAGTTACTTTTTGAAACAATAAAACGCTCTGTCTAATAGGTTGTATGGCGAAATAAAAAGGTTTCAATTAGGAGTGAAATAATTTAACTCAATTTTCGTCAATTTATATAATTTCAATTCGACTTAAGTATGTACGTAATACAATTATATTTATTTACAAATTATTCCAGTCACATGCTATGGTAGTCGAAGATGGCTTCGTACATACATGAATAAATCACAATAACAAAATCATTGATTTTTTGCTCTGTATCCTTCTCTGTTTTATTTTGATTGTCTGCTTCCTTGTATTCTTCATATTAGTCAATACCTAATTTAATTTTATTATTTTTTATAATCTACGTATGTAAAGTAACTAATTTATTAATAATAAACACATTTGACATATGTTTGAAATTTTGACAGCAGCTGCAGACTTTTTAATTATGTTCCACTTCCAGTTTGGTGTTTTAGTAAATTACATTTGTAGCATAAATGAAAGAGGTTGGTTTGTTTTTCACAGAAGTTGTTGAACAGTGTACAATAAAAGCACAATAAACAATAAAATTATTCATGGGAAAAAGTTTAAACTTTATAAATAATTTAACGCTTGTTATTACTGAGTTTTATTTGGTCTAGATAGCCTGAAAACAAAAAAGCGGAAAAAGAGGTTATTCAAATAAAAAAAAAATAAGTGACACAAATAATATTTATTGGTATTTCACATCTCTAATCCCAGCGAATTATCAGCGACTTATCAGCGATTTAACCGTGGATGGTCGAAGTAAGGGGGCTGTAGTGTTCACACAAAGACCTAGAACAAAAAAATATTTGTCTAGGTGTATACGAGTACTATACAATCCGGAAAGGGCAACTGCGCAGTGTAAGGAGGTCTCCGGGGTGTTTCTGGATGAACCCGGAGTCTTCAGTTAAACACAGAGGTATGTCACCAAAGGGGTTTGATTGGGTACAAATCCCTCATAACCTGGTTGTATCTCATCGTAGCCAGGTATCTCGTTGAAGATTTCTCCCTCGTCAACAGAAAAAAAAAGGTATCTTGTTGAAGATTTCCCCCTCGCCAACAAAAAAAGCGTATACTATAACGGTCTTTAAAATGTTCTGAATACTAGTAATGTAGTACAAAAAAGATTTACCTCGCTTCTGTAACCTTGCACGTTTTGAACCCTACCAGTGTTGAGTTTGTCGCTGTAAATTTGACTAGCCAAGCAAGTTTGGTTTCAAACTGTTCGTAGAACAATGGATCAAGGCTTTTGATTCGCAATTGGGGAACTCCGTCAACTATTGTATCATACATCCATTGAAACGAGTTCTTGAAACATTTAGCATCTCGTAATTCACAAGGTAAGTACGACGCTGAAATTTAATATAAATTAGAAAGTGATTTCGATATTATTTTTAAAGCAAGAGCAACAAATTTGTACTTTTTTTTAACAAAACGTAAGTGTGTATTTTACAAGACAAGCCCATTAATATACATTTTTTATTTACTGTATCCAAATTTACAAATGATTAAAATAATTTTATTTTACTTAAGAATTTAAGAATTTATTTAAGTAAAATTCACATAAAAATTATTTACAATCAAAAGAAAAAACTAATAATTAGTAAACTTAAAAAAAAAACACGAGTGATAAAATTAATTTTATTGTAAAATTTTTAGAAACAAAACGTCTTCTTTGTATTTTAATCTTCCATTTAACCTTTCCGAGTTCATAAACGAGTATAATTTTTTGCATATTTACGAGTAGGTTTATAAGATCAGTGATATCTTTTATTTTGTACTTACGTTTATTTATTTCACCACAATTAACTCCACAAATGCAAGCAAAAAATACAAAAATTATAATTCTACACATCCTGGTAACCTTTGGAACAACTGTGAAATTAAAAGAAACCTACATCCTTTTATAAGAACCACGTCCCTTTGCAACTTTTTTTATTGCATTAATGGAATATATTAAAACCTGGGAAACCTGAACTTATTTTGAACACAAATTTAGATATACAGAGCTATTTGCTATAAACAAGAAATCTTTAATTTGACTGAGACACATTTAGACAAAGGACTTGTTTAAAGTATTTTAAAATGATCAAAACTAATAAATGCATTGACAGATGCCCTGTTTCCCGAAAATTATAATCTAGCTGTATTAAGGCAGGAGTGAACCGGTTTCTTCTGGTCTCCTCGCGCACCACTTAAGATCACAACGTTACTTACCATCAGGTTAATTGTGATCAAGCATAAACATCTTGTATATAAACTATGAGTTCCTTCTTACCTTTTGTTGTAGGTAGATGATCGTATCGAAAGGAACAACAACATTTTTCATGACAAACACGTGTGCCCTTTGCTGCACCAGAGTAACCTAGAATATCTTTTTAGTCGTTGTTAAAGGGTGTTATTACTGAATGGTATAAGCCGCAATATAATAAAATATGTATAAGATTCCTGGTCACGCTGCTAGAGCGGGAAATAATGATACGTTATAACTGTGTAGGTAATATAACATTTTGAGACCTACCAAACCTTATCTTGGGTTTGCATCGGATTTACCGAAGTATCAGCCTTCTCTTATAAATATATACCTATCTATCGATATCACTTCGTAATTAAAGGTATTTTATTATTTAAAACAAAATGTCTTATTATTATTTCATTATTTTGTAATTTAACTACCTTAACGCATTTTTTATATACTTTTTTTAGGATTCCGTAACCAAAGGGTCTTATTGACATGTCAGAAAGAGTTTATTTGAGGTGAATTTGAAAAACTAGTTTTTAACTAAGAAAATACTAACTGTAACAATAATCACGAGTAAAAGACGTAACTCAACTTGTTGACACACTGGTAAAACAATACGATAAGAATAAGACCACGTGATACCTAACAAAGAAAAAAATTTCGTTCACATCACAAAGATTATTAACTTATCAGTAATCGGTAGCCCAGTATGCCAGACTTGATTTGAGTTTTAGAGTCTTCGAAAAGAGTTGACCCTTAATTTTTGTTTATTAACACGAGTACTCAATAATGAATTTAATATGAATACGATATCAACACAGGAAATAATCACACAAATATTGCAGATGAAATACGAGACAAGAAAGCAAATATGGTTTTTACTATATGTAAAATGCTATTAATTAGCTTTAGAGAGAAGAAAAAGCAAGGGTCAGTTAATAGGCGCTGTCGTATTTATTCGTCGTCATTTACGTAGATAATATGATCGTTTTAGGGGAAATAAAATCAATTTATGTTCAAAAATGTAATAGCTTTTAATAAGCTACAGCTCTAATTACTCGAAATAAGCCGTTTACCCTAGAACGTAACGATAAATAATTCAACTCAAAGTTTTCCACTTAGGACTTATTGCCCTGTATGTGGGCTACCACATATATACAGTACACACAAAATATTCACATACGCCCAAACTCGAGAACATTCGAAGCACCATTCCTAAAATTTGACCCTTCGCGAGTTCGGGTTTGAACCCACGATGGACCAAATTTCGGATTCGGACGGTCTTAATTTTAGAACGCAGACTTAAGTATTTATTATTGGCTTTTTATGTCAATGCTACTGAAGTAAATATCAAATGCAGAAAAATAATACAGGAATAATCTGGCTTAAAAACAGAATCGAACTGATTTAAAATTTTAAAGTAGCAGATAAGTATTATAGGCATGGAGTAAACAACAAATTTATATTGTTTATACATATTTGTCGGACTTAATTACCGAAGTTTGTTTTAGGTATATACTATATACCTTAACCGTGTTCGCTGGTATTTGGTAACAAATATCAAATCTTTCAATAGCGCCCTTACAACTTTGGGAAATTGACGAAAAAAATATCAGCAATATCAAAATATTTAATACAAAAAGTTTGTATGTGGTGTGGTGGACATATTTTTGCATATTTCCAAAAGTAGAGGACAATTTTATTTAGCTCTTGTCCTCATGTTACCTTAATTAAATACATGAAACACTACAATGCTGCAGCGTTTACCTTTATTTAACCTTATAGAGCGAACGAATATAAGGATAACTACGAGTATAATAAAGTAAAACGAGAATTAACTACAATTAAACATTCCGGTATTGCTATTTAATTCACTGAATGATATTGAAACGAAATATTTTTTATTTATTTACAGTAACTTGAGTGTGCGAGCAAACCGTTTTGCTGTATTTTTTTGCTATAATAGAGTATTTATTAACCTTAATAATTACCATAGATACTTATCAAAGTTTGTAGTTTACTTACTCACTGACATTCTAATAAGAGGAGGATCAATCCAATAAAACACTTAGGATGAGAAAAATATTTATTAAGTCTCAAAATGTTGTACAAATAGGAATACAGGTACGAGTAAATAACGCTTATCCTCTATAGGAAGTCTAAAGTTTTAGTGCCTTAAAACATCTGTTGTATTATAATATAGTTTTTGCATATACCAAAATAGTTGCACGTGTTTCATACAATTTCACGGCTGTTTATTAGTTTTTATAGGGCCCTGCCGTTTTTTTTTTAATTCCATACAGTTTTGAACACAATTTGCTTAACTCAATTACGCCCTGATTTGCCCAACACTTACAGTGACGCGATTTTTTATTACTGGTTATAATGATGATATGTCATAAATTTACATTTCAAGCATCTTCAATGTTCACGAGCTGTTCATTGATTTGAATCAATTCCAATGCAGGCAAGGTTTTCAATCTTTTATCCAGGTTACTGACAAGTATCTTCGTGTTTTGGTTGTGTATTGGCATACCCAACAAATTCACAAACACTTTGGCGTTTTCTTTTGCGAACTTCAATATATTTTTTGCATTTTCCGCTGTAAATAATATATAAATACATGTTATTTTACACATCTTTACTTTACATAGAAAATGCACTGGTTTATCAATAATGACTTAACAATACATATATTATGTAATTTCGAAGTTCTTTCTACTAACTGGTAATAATGTGATAAGTGATAGGACTTTTTAGTAGCAAATTCCAAAATTAAAAGTTTTATAAATGCAAAATATTATTATTAAAATTGTACATTACATATTACTTACACAAATGCTTCTCACTTCCATCTAAGTTAGTAAGTTTCATATTCATGTCTCCCATCAGTTCACCGTTATACGTAAACTTGTTATGTTTGTAAAATAATACATTGTCATGTTTGTAGTAAGTTAAGCCCATATTAATTGTACTGTAGAAATTAGCTGAAACAACAACGAACACATTAAATAAAACATAAGATTTATAAATATAAGTTACACTTAATGCGGGGCTATTGATTTCTTACGAATATAAATAACATTTTATTAATACAGCAATAATATTATTAAATCTACTCTGCAAGCATTGCAGTTCCATTGCTTCTGAATGATATTGCTAAATAGCGATAGCATTTCATAATTACCTCAATAACTAATAATAAAATAGAACGACTTTTATTTCATCAAATTTATTATTTTCTAAATAGTTACATTGGTTTTTGGAAATAGTTCTTTGACTTTCCTTTTTTACTGAAAATATCTAGTACATTTAATAAACAGAATAAGCCCCGTATTTATCAAGCTCAATGGCGGGGATCAAACTCACTTACGTCTAAAGGCATGTAACGCTCACGCCCGACTGAACTGTCATCGCTACTAACAATTATTTGTCTTACTTACTGATGTCTATGAAAAATTTTCCATTTCCCTTTATGGGTGCCCCCAACAGCTTTCCTTCTATGTCATATTCACCCGTAAAACGTGTTTTAGGACACAGGAACTCCAAGCGGCTAGACATGAGATTTGAGTTTAATCTGAAATACAATTTGGAGTTAAATTTTCAGGTGGCATTAGAAACAACGCACTACGCTCCAAAACACGCGTCATAGATGTTGGCCTAAAGGTAGCTGAACTGAAGTGGAACTAGGCTGGGCACATCGAAGGATCTGTAGGCTAAACGCACCACCGGCAGGCAAGCGGAGATGGCGAGACGAACTGTATAAGTATAAACTGTAAAAACGGGCAGAAAATAAAAATAGACAAATGGTAGGTTAGAAAGGCTTTTGCTCTTTCTCAATTAATTATTCATTGATTTTAATTATATTGTGTATGACAAGGCCCCTTTACAGCTGAAAAATATTGTATTTAATATATTTAGACGATTCCAATTTGAAGTTTAGTTATTACTAGAGGTTGCCCGCGGCTCCGCTCGCGTGTAGGTCGCTTTTTGCCCGTGCCAAAAAAACTTGAAACCATTATTTTTAATTTTACATAAATTATACATATTCCAAATATCATTGCTAGAAGTTCAAAAACATAGAAGTTTCATACAAACTGATTTACCCCCTTTTACCCCCTTAAGGGTAGAATTTCCAAAAATCTATTCTTAGTACATGTGTACTAAAATATATACACACTCCAAATTTTACACCTCTAAGTTCAAAAACACAAAACTTTTATTTTTAACTTTCAACCCCAATGGCATCCCCCTTAATGCACCTCTGGCAAAAAAAATATAATTTTAATTTAACCATTTAATAATCTACTACCATAACAACTTTCAAGACTTTAACTTGATAAATAAAGAATTTTCCATACAAACTTTCACCCCCCATTACAAACCCTTAGTTCACCCCTGGCAAAAAAACTTGATACCATTATTTTTATATTTACATAAACTATACATATTCCAAATTTCATTGCTATTAGTTTAAAAACAAAGAAGTTTCATACAAACTGTTTTACCCCCTTTCACCCCCTTAGGGGTGGAATTTCCAAAAATCCATTCTTAGTACGCGTCTACATACTAAAACAGATACACCCTCCAAATTTCATACACCTAGGACCAGCCGTTTGAGCTCTGCGTTGTCTATAGATGAATGAGTCAGGACAAAGAGTCTTATAGTATAGAAGATAAGTGAAATGTGATATCTTTGTGACTTATTGGAAAATATATAACATTCATTCATTTATTCATTCATTCAATGGAACAAAACAGGCTTATAATATAACATATTAAAAATAAATATCAGCTGGATATTTTTTTTTCTAAAAGCTAGTGTGGTCATTCAAAGTCATAAATTTAACTAGCTGAACCGGCAAACGTTGTTTTGCCTCACTTAGGGGTAAGAAAAAGGGTAGTAGCCGATTCTCAGACCTACTGAATACGCATATAAAATATGATAAAAATCGGTCAAACCGTTTCGGAGGAGTACGGTAACTAACATTGTGACATGGAAATTTTATATATAAGAAGAAGATGATAAGAAGTACTCACTTAGCTTTTTTGAAAACGCAAGACTTCAAGCCTTCTAGGGAAGAATTTGTCAGATTGTATTTTAAAAATCCGAGGTCACCCGAGAGAGCATCGTGTTTTAGAGGATCCACGGTTTCTATTTCTAATTCAGGGATTCCTCCCACATTCGTGTCGTATAGCCATTGGATCATATCTAAGATACACTTTGAGTCATCTACCTTGCATGGTAGATTCGATGCTGAAATTTGAAAATATGCAACGATTAATAAATCTGGATAACTTGTTATTCTTCTCACTTTATTCTTGTTTTTTACAAATCTACTTGTTACATTTACTATTGCAAGTAAATACACAAAAAAAAACAATCTTAAGGACACAAAAGGATATAACAAGCAACAAAAAGATTTACATAAGCGCAGTATGGCTATCTGTATTTAATACAATTTTAAGAACTATTAAAAATTTTATTCCGATTTAGGTACCAGTTTCCATTGTTTATATATATAAAAGTTTATTTATAAATAAAATATAACGAAACTAATTTAAAATTTATTAATTTTGAGTCGTCTTTCCAATTTTTTATTAATCACTTGTTTTCACTATTTCATTTTTAATCATTGTAGCGCCTGTAGCTCGGCTAGCTAAGGTTATCTATCTATCTGACGCGATAATCAAAGCTAGGCAACGGTCGATGCGAACGGTGATTTAACGGGTGACCGACCATTCACAAGACTGTCGTTTTAAAAGTCTATTTTTCTGGGCGCTACCGTGGGTCAGATGACACGTTAAATTGTAGGTCACGACTGTTAGTCTTAGTACAAGCAATTAAACCAAGTCAGAGGCTTTGGGGCGGCTTGAAAACTCTCGATACAGCTTGGCCACTTAGCTCATACGAAGAAGAAGATTTTTTTATCATAAAAAGAGAAACTTACGACGATGGCTATTTTCGGCAGCAACGCAAGAAATTATCAGAAATAAACAAATATTCAACAAAAACATTTTGATCGCACGCACAGTGTACATTTGTTTATAACAGACGCGTAGTAAAAGTTTCCAAGTCTTATATAGGAGTAGTTCTATTTTATTTTTAAAGTTAAAATGCATCTTATACCTGTTCAGACAAGGATAGTTTGAACCAGTTGGAAAACCAGTTGTTAAAGGTATCAAGACTACATTACATGTACTTAACCACATTTTGTAATGTTTATTTTTTAAATAAGGAAAACTGTGTAACCTTTTTTTTAAATATCAAGCCTTCTTACGATCGAGCTAAGTGGCCAAGCTCTGGTGTCAAGGATTTTCAAGCCACCCGAAAGCCTCTGACTTGGCTCAACGACTGCTTCTACTAAGACTAACAGCCGGGACCTACAATTTAACGTGTCATCCGACCCACGGTAGTATACAAATGCCACTTGAAGAACGACAGTCTTGTCCATGGTCACCCATCCATACACCGTCCGCATCGACCGTTGCTTAGCTTCGATGATTGTGTCAGATTACCTTGGCTAGCCAAGCTACAGGCGCTACATATCAAGTTATAAGTTACGTATGAACCATGAGATGGGAGTAATTTCAATCGCTAATTCCGAGCCGATTTCAATTTTATTCAGAGGGATTAAATGTTTTAAATCAAGTCGCGGTGAAACAATATTGGTTAATCTATTAAAAAAAATAAGTTGAGAAGTTCGGAATCTAGCTTTAGTCGCCTAGCTATCAACCACCCTAAGTTGAAAAATCTGTGGCCAAGTATCTATAAGAGCGTTGAGCGAAGAGGCTAGTTGGCAATAATGCTCTTTGTACGGCGAAGCTGCAGAGCCTTGAGCATCATGGTCGCCAGCCTTTCGGTTTTTTATAGGTTGCATTTCGGAGAGTGTGCAACGGGTATTGGGTATTGAATGATTTGATCCCCCCGCCCCATTCCACCATCGGACGAGTAGGGAAACACCAAGGCGGCATCGTTATACTGTGGAGGTGCCTAAGTCGCCTACTACGAGTAAGCGGTTTGCCTCCACCTTCATTGTGCGTACTGCCAAAGTGTGGAATTCTTTACCCAATTCCCTGTTCCCCGATAACTATAATCTAGCTGTTTTCAAGCCAAGAGTGAATCGGTTTCTTCTGGGCAAGCACGTTCCACCTTAGATTGCAATATCGCTTACCATCAGGTGAATTGTGATCAAGAACAAGCCCGTTAAGAGTAAAACACTGAGCAATTGAATACGTAAAAGACACAAAAAACATTCATACTTATCTTGAATTTAAATGACTTTTAATTGTTTGCAAATACGTATACTAAAAATTATTCAAGAACCAAATCTATTGAGAAATCTTAGAATATAAAAGACTAACAGTTAAGCTGTAGGTCTGTGTAGGTCGCTTTTCGCGTCTGCTCCACCACCATGCAAAAATAAATTGATTTGTAGTACATGCTATGTGTCAGAGATGGCGCTGTATATGAAAAATGTTTTTCCATGTTTTCCTCCTTTTCTGTTAAAGTTTTGTTTGCTACAAACCTCACGGAGCCCGAGACCTTTCCAACGAATACAAAACCGTAGAGATCGGTTCGTGCGTTCTGGAGTTAAAAAGTCTGGCAGGAAAACCCGACTTATTTCTATGTTATAGATTTTTCCGAGTGCAAAACATAGATTGTAACATTGTTTTAAATTTGGTAACATCGGCGTTTACAATATAGAAATTAGTAGGTACTCAGCTTACCTTATTAGTGATTTACGAGTACATAAGTCATGGCAATTAACCGATATGCCTCGTTAATTTGAATCAACGTTTAAGGTTTGTTAGTCTAAGTTTTCTTTGTAAACAAATAAGTTATTGCATTTGTGTGTGAATACGAATGCTATTATAGTAAATACTTTGTGTAAATGCATACAATAAACTTCATGTGAAAAAATAAAATATTATAAAAATCTTAATTGTATAAGATATATTACATTTTAATGCACATTTTTTTTTCGAATACCTAATTATATTCTGTATATAAAAGTGCAATTTGCGTTTCAATCTTCAGTATTTTACTATTTGCACAGTCTTCAGTTCACTTCTCAATTGTTAAATTCTAAATATATAATAAAAAAAGCACAAAATAAATACATTTATTTCAAAATGAGAAACTATAAAATAATATATTGTTTAGAATTTGCTTGCATTTTATGTTGCGTTTTTGGCGTAGAATTTAAAGGTAAGATTTATATTTATTTTTCTCGTTTTACTAGAACAGTATGGTTTTTTTAATTATATAATTATAAAAACGTAAAAAATATATATTATATATGTTTACTCGTACCATGATTCACCATTTTAATAAAAAAACATAACATCAATGTTTTAAATTTTACATTTCGTTTATGCCCCTAAATAAATGTAGCTGTTAAAATAGTTAAGTTCTTCTTCTTCGTATGAGCTAAGTGGCCAAGCTCTGGTGTTCAGAGTTTTCAAGCCGAGAGATTATGAAGTCTAATAGCTGGACCTACAAATTTACGTGTCATCCGAACCACGTTAGCGCCCAAATGAAAATGCCACTTTTAAAAAGGTAGTCTTGTGCACGGTCACCAATCCAAAAATCGTCCCCGTCGACCGTTGCTTAGCTTCGATGATCGCCTTAGCTAGCCGCGACTACAAGCTCAAATTCAACAGTAAAATTTGAGGTAAAAATTATATTTTAGTCTAGAAATTAAATTTTATAATCATGTAAAAATCTATTCTAGCGCCAGACAAAAAATGTAACATTGAAGACTTCAAATGCGTCAAGGACTATATAGTTAAATATATGTTGAATACAATCAAAGCTGGTAATAAAGATCTTGGAATCGAAGCAATAGATCCTATTCATCTTCCGTTGTTAGAAAATAAAATTTCTGATCTCAAGTATACTTTGACCGATTCAGTGGTCACTGGTTACAAAGATATCATACTCAATTTTCTTACGTAAGTATTTATACCCATAATATAACATAAAATATAAATAAATAGTTACTTTTTAAGTTAACTTTAGTTGTAATTATTAACTTTTTAACAAAGCCCCTATACAACTGCTATCCTTTTAATTTGATTTATTATTATTTTTATTGAAATGTTATCAACACTGACTAGTCCAAATTGTTGATAGTTATGAATAATTATGTAAATATGAGGTCATAATTATGTATCAATATGACAATAAATCTATTCTATTCTATAATTCAAGTATGAAAATATTTAAGTACTGGATGCATAAATCAGGAGACCGTCAGGGTCTGTGGTGATCGTGAGGAGCGGCCTTTGTCCAGGAGTGGACAATTATTGACGACCTCGTTGGCGTTACCATGCCGAACTGCCAACCAGAAGGTTCCGGTTTCGTTTCACGGCACGGCCAACATCTTTGTGCTAAACTAAATTTGTGGCTGTTGGTCTGGGTGTTAAATATGTATTGTTTTAAAGCATGTATGTATGTATATGTAGAAAAAACGAGTGTGGTTAGGTGGTAATAATGTCTATTTTACCATCGGACGGCCCCTGGTTCGATCCTAGCCAATGACTTGCTTTTCAATTTATGTGTGGATTTGCACTCGCTTAACGAGGAAGGAAAACATCGTGAGGAAACATACATGTTTAAGGACCACAATATCCGAAGACGTGTGTCATCCACCAACCCGCACTTGGCCAGCGTGGTGGATTATGACCTATATCTCTCTTTTCGTGAGGAACGTATTGTGGGCTGCTTATGCTATCTAATATAATAATAATAATATAATCTTGCATTTCAATACAGGATAGAGAAAAGGACGAGTATGCATTTTGACATAACAATCCCGCACTATGAGATGCATGGCAACTACAAATTCTCCGGAAAACTCTTGAATGTTCCATTAGATGAAGAAGGAAAATACTATTTAAATGCAAGTATGTATCATGTTTAGTACTAAAAGTCTTTCATATCATTTCAAGTATAGAAAAATCTTCTTCTTCCTTGCCTTATCCCACTAGATGGGGTCGGCATATCAAAATTTCTCCTTCCACTCTCCTCTGTCAGCCGTCGTCTCTACACTCACTCCTTTCGCTCTCATATCCTCATTCAAACACTCCATCCATGTCTTCTTCGCCTCTTTTCCTTCTTTCTTTAACTACCATTTCCATACATCTCCTAGCAACATGCGTCTCCTCAAGTATAGAAAAATAGATGAAAAAATCATTTAGTCAATATATGGTATATAACAGTATTTTAAAATAAATTTATCAATATTTAATTATTTTTTTAAACAGATATTAAAATAAGAATTGGCTTCTTATAATATAAAAATAATCAATTAAACAAAAGTTACTTAAAAGGCATTGTTTGAAGCAACATTCATCATGTAAATCATCAACATTGTAATTGTACTTAGTTGGTTCCTAGTTTTTAATAATGTAGGTTCCTAAAAATAGATTATATACATAAAATTGTACATATAAAGTATATAAAAAAACCTAATTTTAAATAAATCAATTCATAAAAAAACACAGCTTGTGCCACATTTCAGTTCTCTTTGTTTATTTACATGCCAGATAAAATAAATATTTGACTTTAAGTAATAGAGATAGTTATGTAACTTTAACCTGTGGCAACAATCCTTTATTACGATTTAATGTAAAAGTATATCTAATCTAAAAAACCAGTGCCAGTGGGAAGAGTACCCAAAATAAATTCTATGATTTAATTGATTTCATATTTTAAAACATGATTTTTATTTCTTCGAGTAATTGATCTAATATTCGTATTTCATTTACAGCAAACTTGCATTTAGTGGTCGATGTCAAAAAAGAATTTTACGATAAAGATGGAAAAGAATATTTAAAATTGTCCACCCATAAAGCTTCTACAGAGCAGCTAGGAACGACTTATTTGGCTTTACAAACTCCTAATGGTGAAGAAAAGGTTTTACGTAAGTTTTTAATTGATTATGTTTTGAACATTGTTTTGCCTCATAAAAAGATTGGTAACACCACAGAATAATAACATGTACTTCGTAACACTTATATCTGGAATATACTAATTAATTTTCTTTAAAAAATATATATTTTGAATTGAAGTACAGTTAAAAACGCTATAATTGATCAGTCATCGAGCGGGATGAAAAATGATTAAATTACTAAAATGGCCTTAAAATATAGGGATTGGTGATAAAAAAAGTAAAAATGTAGGGTTGTATGTATATTTAATGCCACATTATTAAAAAATCAAAACAAAAATTTCCATCTTAAATTTAAAAAAAAGCCTTTTAATGTCGATCAACCCTTATCACTTGCAGTATGGAAAGTAGATAGTAGCTGATTCTTAGACCTACTGAATACGCATATAAAATTTGGTAAAAATCGGTCAAGCCGTTTCAGAGGAGTATGGTAACTGACATTAAGACATGGATTTTTTTTATATAAGAAGAAGATGTAATTAAATTATATTTTTCAGCTGGTGAACTTCAAAAAATAGCTCAAGAAAATCCAAAAGCCATAGCAGAAGTATTGCAGGCAGATATTTCCGTAGCAAATGCGAACAAAATGTTTGAACAATTCAATAATTTACTTAAACTTGTGCCAATCACAGATTTAGTTGACGGCGAGTTTTAATTTTATCTTTGTTAAGAACATTAACTTACTTTTTTGTATATTTTTTTTTGTTAAGATATAACAAAGTTTATATTCCTTAAAGTACAGATTGTCACGTTTTCAATAATAATAGTAATCATTGTTTTTTATTTATTTATTTGGTGTTAATAATAAATGTGTTAAAGTATTACTCGATATCTGTCTTTATTTCTATTTATAAGTTAAAATAGTGTAGAGCAAAAATATAATTAGTATAATTATAAAAAATAAGATATGTATCTTATAAGATTGCAATTAGTAAAGATTGGCAAAAAATCAATTTAATAAATTAATATAATTAATTAACTTACATTATATTTTAGTAAAATAGTGCGTCTAAGATCTAACTTTCCTTTGATTTATTTAGCATGAAGATGCTTCACTTGTTCTGCGACCTGCTTCGGTTGTCCAGTGTTACTTTATAATAAATATTCGATTCTCTCTTTTAGGATTATCCTATGTTAGGTTATTTTAGTTCTGTTGTTCTCTTGCTAGATTCATTTTGGGGTCTGTATTTTCTAGAACCTTTAAAGAGCTCGAGTTCTACACACATGACGAGGTCCTATCTTCTGCTAGACGTTACACTGCCATATCTATACTTCTTATGTTAATGAATTCGTTACAATAACTTAGATAAATAAGTAGTAAGTTCTAGGAATAACATTTTATGTAATAGAAAACTGTTTTGGTAGCCTTGGCGAGGCACAACTTGAAAAACAAGTCATTGGTGTAGGGCCGGGATCGAACCAGGGGCCGTCTGATTGAAAAGCAGACGTAATTACCACCGAGACACACTCGCTCTTTATAAATTATCAGTAGTACGTAGATATATACAGGAAACATGATGCTTGAACGTTTTCCTACGTAAAAACAAAACCAAAAGGGATCTGATAAAACTCTACCCTCGATCCGTTTCACAGAAAGTTTTCTTTTATCTCTCCCCGAAGAACCAAAACGCCTATTTGTACAGGTTTATCGCACCCAACTTTGGCTAATTCTATTTTATATTCAATCTTTCAAGTCACTGTGGGCAGCTGATAAGACAGTCTTCTTTTCAATTTTCATAATGCGCGTTTGGGGATGGTTTTAACATAGATTTTTATCTTATTGGTATTTTTTTTCTAGTTATAAATTTTTAAAATTATTAATAAATAATTTCTTGAATAAAAATTTAATTATCTTAAATAAAAACCTAACAAATTATTTAACTGAGTACAAAGAAACTTAAATCTAGGTTACTTCGAGTTGAAACTTCCTTGTTTTAAAATGTGCCAATTTAGTGAAACAATGATTGGAGTAAAAAAAAGGATTTTTTAATTTTGGGAATTCATCTTTTGCTTAGTTATAAAACTTATAAATTAAAGTTACTTAACTCGGGAGATCTGTACTCCAGCATCGGCTTGGTCGTACAGTTGAAGTTTTTGTAAGTCTCATAAGGTATCTAATGTATATGTACCTACATAATTATTTAATAATTGCTAATTATTTAGTTTCACATAATAATACGACTATTTAATGTGCGAGTTTCAGACTAAAAATCTGTTCTGAGTCTAACCGTCTAGTGTAAATAAATATCTGATGAGCGCCATCTATCCGCAGTTTACTGAACTACATACCACGAAAGCCTTCAAGGCTTTGTAAAGTTACAAACGGCTGTCGAGATTTCATATTGCGGTGAACCTTAGAACTTCGAAGTGCTGCTACATTTGGGAAACAAAACATTTACAAATTCAAAGATTTTTAAAGACTGGGAGTGATATTGACTGCCATAAGATACGTGTATATCTTTCGTTGATGATTATATGAGTAATGTATTAGCATAATTATATTCATTGAAATCAATTGTTAATTAAACGATTTACGAATTAAATAAATTACTAATTATAATAAAATGAATAAACGACACTTAGGTATTAATTAGCCATGCGAATTCTCGTATTGTTCCTCCGTCATTTATTGTTTGTAAATAAATAGTTGTATGTTATAGGCAAAATCGTACTCGTATTGAGTAGTATAGTAGGTAGGGAGTTTTAAATCTTTTTATTTTTTATAATTATGCGAATAAGTAATACCTTGCAATTGGTTGATCTATAAGGCTTACATAGTACGAGTAATAAAGATATTTTTGACTACCTCGTTGGAGTAATGATTACCATGCCGGTCTGCCAACCAGAGGTCCAGAGTTCGATTCCCGGCAATATCTTTGTGTTGAACTGGACTTGTTGGCTGTCAGTCTGGTTGTAAAATATGAATCGGTATAAAGTATTTATGTATGTGTATGTAATATATCATTTCTTTTAGCAACCATAATACAAACTAGAAATGTTTTAGTAAGGGCCTAACCAGCCGTGGGTAAAATGTGTCATAATAGTTATTTATTTATTATTACACAAAGACATATATTTATTTTAACCAGCCGAGTATGAAATGTGTAAAAAAGTATATAAAATTATCTTTACTTTGTAGTCTTCGTGGTTAATGTTATTGATTGATTCTTATGACCGATATATTTTAAATACATAAATATATTATCTAATTATATTACAAATCAGGTTATTGTAAGATAAGCTCCACGCTATTAATACCTGTGTAAATTTTTTAAATACACTTAAATCATAAAAGATCTAGTTCCATTTACTTAACTTGCCTTCTTTTAATTTTTTTATCAAAAAACTGCGCAGAAGTTAACAAAATAATAGCAACACATTGATGGACTATATTTCAAAGCATCAACAGGCGTATAAAATTATATTTCTAGAAGCTTTTAACGATAAATTGCGAAATCCCATTAAATATGCTCAACAAAAAGCGTAAGTTCGTGTGTGTGGCCTGCGTATACGCATGTCACTCATTGTTTGCTATCCCCGTGGGCTGGCCCTTGTGCAAAAACACGGTAAAAAGAATGTGGGAACTGACAAATGATGCTAGTGATGTACGAGTCATGTTTATCAAAATTTGTCGATGGTATAGTGTAGACTAACTGTGCCCAGCGATGTGACGCGCGTTAATCCGGGATAAAAATTACCCTATGTGTTAATCTAGGGTCTCACCTATCTCCATACCAAATGCTTGCATCGAAATCGGATCAGCCGTTTGAGCGTGAAGAAGTAACAAATATACACACAAACTTTCGCATTTATAATATTTGTAGGATAGGTTAGATTAAGTCTGTATCGGGCAGAAAGTAAGAACAAATAAATATTAAATGTAACAATTATTAAAAGTTTCATATTGTGCAATAATAGGTGGCATTATAACTAAAAGCGATCTCTTCTAGGCAACCTTTGGATGGAAAGTGGAGGAGTTGGAAGGCCGAGAATAACAGGGGATGCGCAGTAAAGGATATTAATAGTATGTTTGTTTTGACTTGGTTTTATATCTATTTACATTTTTGTCCTTACATTAATACAGGGAAAAAAAACTCATTTATATTATTTTCAAGCAATCGCGATGCTCAACTTTCATTCGTCTTTTATACCACCGTGAAATTGACAAATCTGTCCCAACCACCTAACGGAAGCATTTTTAACCAGAAATTTCAGTCTATTCATTCTCCACGTTTTGTCAGAGTATCGTACAGGTCCTACTGGTAAAATTGACAAAAAAAAAAACCTATAGTAAGAAATTCTTCTACGCTTGTCAAAGCAAATATATTTTTAATGTACCTATTGAAATATGTGCTTGATGCTTATGCGTTTGAACTTCGACTGCAACCTGGCGGCGCTGTGGTACGATGTTACGAGTACATGATATTCTAAGGAAGGGGTTCAGTATTTCAATGCGCAGAAATGATTAGGTAGTTTTTTGTTTGTTTTATAAGTATTAAGTTAAAAAAGGGGCTTTTGATTTGCGTACTGGGTCATTTTTATCGATAACTTTATATTATATCGATACTAGTTTCGGCTCATCACTTCGAACCACACTACCCACCCCTAACAATCCCAACCCACCTAAATGAGAAGGTTTGAGACTAAGGATGACCTCGTTGGCGTAATGGTTACCATGCCGGACTGCCAAGCACAAGGTTCTGGGTTTGATTCCCGGCATGGCCAACATCTTTGTGCTGAACTAAATTTGTTGGTTGTCGGTCTGGGTATTAAATAAGTATCTATATAAAATATGTATATATGTGTATGTAGTATATCAGTTGTGTTAGCTACCATAATACGAACTAGAATTGGTTCAGTATGGGGTTAACCATCCGTGTGTGAAATGACTCCAAAAAAATGTGAAGATGACGAGAAGGTTCGAGACTAAGGATTTTTGAGATTTGAATAAAATACAAAAAAAAAACTTATTCGGAAAATATATGAACATCCATCCAACATATTTATTTTTCCCAAACTAAACAATTGCCCGCCCGTATCATGGACGTTACTTGATTCCTTTCAGTGACTAAACTATACGCACGCCACTTACAATCTCAATCTCAGTTACTTTAAATTATATCACATTAGGAAACAAGCTGGACCGATTTTGATGAGATTTACTATGATGTTAAGTATTAACTTATTTTGATCCCGGATTAACACGGGTACCACCACGGTGCGTAGTTAGTCAACAACAAAATTCGAAGCACGCAGTTTGTATTCGATCCAGTATTCGATTTCATGCAATCTATCCGCAACAACTGATGTAAATTTATCAATAGAGTTTACCTCCAGCGGTCTGCACAAAATACATCGAGCTGAATAAAGGGCCATCCGTCCTGGTCACAAAGCGTATGGAACGCTTTTCGTTCGATTGTGCAATGATCAAAACAGAATATAAATATAACACGCCTTCCTGCGCCGGACGCTGGGGAGGTTAAAGGTTTTTAATTCTAGTATATTTTTTTCAATACAGCTGTCTATAATAGGCATTTGTCCAGCAGGACGAGTAACTAGCCAGGTATACTCTATCCGAAGGAAGATCATGTCTAGTTTGGATTAAATGACTAAAAGAGAACGAAAGTGTAGATTAGAAATTGACACAGATATAATTGGTTTTATTTCTTATCTATATATTTTAGACTAGCTGCGCCCAATCGATAGAAAGTAGCCTATGTGTTAATCCAAAGACTAACCTATCTGTATAGTTTCATCAAAATCGGTCCAACCGTTAGAGCGTAAAGGACATAGATTAGACAGTTATTTAAATTGGTACCACAATTGTTTTCGGGATAATAAGTAGCCTATGTGTTAATCCAAAACCTAAACTACAGCTATCTTCACACCAAATTTGGTCTAAATCGGTTCAGTGGTTAGAGCGTGAAGAAGTAACAAACATACACACGGACTTTCGCATTTATAAGATTAGCGTGATAAATACGAGTACATAGTTTTACTAAAATGTATAACATAATATGTCTTAGATTCTTTGCTTAGTTTTACTTGTGACAAGCTACAAGTAAAACTAAGCAATGAATTTAATATTATTCAAAGGTAAGAAAAGATAAGTTGAACGCGGTCGGGCAAGTACAGAGACTTAGGAAATGGGATTTTACAAAGTTGACATTTCATTTCGGAACAATGCAACAGATTTTATAATCTGTCGTCGCAAAATTTTAAACTAACATTACTTTTGTCATCGCAAACGAAGGATGTTTATTTTCGGTATAAAAACTGCGGTCGGGACCCAAAGCTTTACATACCACGATTAAGTCCCCTCGATAAGAAACGCCACAAAGACGCACAAATGTGTGCCGAACAGATTCCAGATTGAAAGCCGATAAACTCACTTTTGAGGTTGAAAATGTTTTTTTGAGTGAATTATCAAGTCTATCTAAGATCTTGGAGCACGTGTTTTGACTTGCTATTGTAATTTTGCAGGCGCATATTGCGGCGTTTTTCAATTGTGCGTTTCCATTTATGTCCTTGATGGTTAGATACTATCGGATGCGGCGGAATGTCATCTGGGGTTAATAGAAGGATGGCAAAAGACCTTACACAATATATGATTTGCGATATAATCAGGAGCTTGAGGGTTGTTACAAGAATAGTTTCGACAGTGTTACGAGCTTATGTGACCGTAAGCATATCTACATTTTAAGATCAATGTGTTACGCAGCCACAAGCCAAACAAAGGAAATTATCTGTGAAGCACTTACAAAAGTATCTCTTAAAAAAGCAACACTTATCTGCATGTTTCTTACGCTTGGTAAGCTTTTGATTATGTAAGGTAATATTTAAACGTTATTTTTTATGTATTGGTCGTCTAGCGGAAGATGGGTCAACGACATTTCAGCTGCCATAGGACGAATCTGGACCAGATTAGCACAGGACCGAGGAAGACGACAATACAAAAGAAAGACCTAACCTAGCAGTGGAATAAAACTAGCTGTGGATGATGATGATAATAATTTATAAATTAAAAAAAAAAACAATATATAAGCTATTTGTTGCAGCTGACTTTGTTTTTTATCGCAACCCTTTTGAAGAGTAATCGCTTGTCAGAAACACAAAACGTGGGACCCAGCGACAAATTGTCTACCGCGATGAATTCTATCACCTCAAAACCGAGATGGACAGATAAATTAGTCTACAGGACTCTGGCAAGCAAACGGACTTCGTGTGTGGTGTGCTTTGACGCATCGCTGATCAAAACCACGATAATGACCTTAAATTCACTGAGCGTTATAAAATTCCTTGGAGTAAACAACTGAACATCACGAACCAGCATACCAGGGTTATCCTACGCTCGATTATCTAAATGTGTTCTTACAAAGGATTAGTAGTACTTGAGGTTCAGCCTTAATTGTCTCTTGTGGATCCATAAGCTCACGTTTTTTGGGCTGTTTTAGTATATTATATTCTGGTTTAGATTTTAGAGTCTTAGATTAACCCAGGTATATGATACAAGATGTTAATCTATACTCACTGTACGTAGCATATGTAGTATAATTAAAAAAATATGATACAATAAATGTATTAATTTAGAACCTCATCTTTTTCATCTTTTCGAAAATGCACTTCATTAGTTTATTCATAACATAATAATTACATAAAATCACATATCTAGCATGGAAAAAAAGATTCATATTTCTCTTTTATTTTGTATTAAATTTTCTATTTTTTTTATTTATACAAGTAATCTTTCATATTTATTTATTTATTTTCATAGCATGTACAAAATTATTGCAATTTATTGTTATTGTTACACAAATACAATATTAATTTCATTTCGCAGCAAATTAATGAACAGTTTCTTGGAAAGTGACGTCTTTATCCTGGTCCGCGTGCTCTGATGAATTGTGTTGCAGAAAATAAGATTTTTCTTTTGAAATAAGATATTTAAAGAGTCAGTATCTAATCTCTACCTTTTATTCCAAACTTTTTATTAAACAAAAAAAAGAACATAAATTTTAAAATATCTACTAGCTTTCCTTTATTATAATCACACAATAGATAAGCCTGTTGCCTGGAAGAAATCGCTTTTAACGATCAGGACGCCAGGTAAGGCAGTAACTTTTAAGATTTTTAAGTGTTTTCTGTAATCTTATTTTTTATAGTATTTATAGGTATTATTCGCAATGCTGTCATTGGCAATAATACCTTAATATATATAGATGGACAGATTATTTTTTATAATTAATGTTCTTTTTCTGTTGTATAGAAACAGTTTCAAATAAAAGGTAGATAGGTTTATCTATCACTAGTAAGCGCATAACTACAGGAGTTAGTGACACTTTAGTCTAAGGTGCAGGGTGCCTAGTACGGAATAAAAAATCGACAAGCATTCTAGTGAATAAAAAACGTTATTTTCCGCACATACTATATTAGTCTATTCGTGACTCACATAGAGCTGCAATACGTTAACTATTTCTAAAAATTAATAGCCTCATCCCTAAAACACAAGAACCAAAAACTTTTTGCAGGCCAATAATGTAAACTATTTCGTCGGAATCTTGATAACTGTTCTCCACTGGTCATTCCTGGAGCTGGTATTGTGCGAATATCCTTGCGGCTGACAGAGTATTTATATAAACAGTCCCTATTGTCACAGTATTATAGATCCTTTAATCCACCGAAAACAATTTCGCACGAATTGTTGCTCACTGATATTGTTCCGTTTGTTTAATCGATGGTTCTGTATCAGTCACTTGTTAAGTGCAGTTGGGAGGGGTCTCTAGAAAATTGCCAAGAAGAGATGGGTTTTTGTTTGATGACCTCGTTGGCGTAAGGTACCATGCCGGACTGCCATTCAGACGGTTCCGGGTTCGATTCCCGGCCCGGCCAACATGTTCGTGATTAACTAAATTTGTTGGCTGTGGGTCTGGGTGTTAGAAATAAAATAAATAAATAAATATTAGGACACATTTCACACACGGCTGGTTAACCCTGAACCATTTCTAGTTCGTCTTAAAGTAGCTAACACAACTGATAAACTACATAATAATATAATATATAAATACATATTTTTTCTATAGATACATATACATATGTATCTATAGAAAAAATATGTATAGATACATATACATATGTATCTATAGAAAAAATATGTATTTATATATTATATTATTATGTAGTTTATCAGTTGTGTTAGCTACTTTAAGACGAACTAGAAATGGTTCAGTATGGGGTTAACCAGCCGTGTGTGAAATGTGTCCTAATATTTATTTATTTATTTTATTTCTTTTGTTTCTCTTACCCGTAAATGTAGCGAAACGAACGGGACGAAGAGCGTAAGAAGGGAAAAACTTAATGCTAAATAATTGGCCAAAATGTGAGTTGGTCTCGCGCATGAAGGAAACGGAATTTTTTTAAACTAAAAAAATAATAATAACAAAATAAAAAAATTAAAGACAAAATTAAGCCACCCGCCCAAACGTGCAAATGATTGTTAAATTAATATAATTTATTGATTGTAAAATATCCAATTAGTTTTTATGCAAAATGTTGGTTTAAGACCGTTACAAGGTATTACTCTAGGTTTCCTACTTAGTAAATAACAAAGCACTTGTCGACTGGTAATGTACTAGAATATAGCATTGTAAAATGCAGCTAATACGGTAATTTCATGTGTTTACTTCCATATTTACGGTTCGGGAAACATGTTGGCAGGTTTGCGTGATAGATTCTATGTCAAGATATACTTTTCTAGTAGAGGTTTTTTTATAATTTAAAGTTTTTTTGGTAAATTTCTACAACTATGATAAAGCTTGAAAAGTCATTATAAAAGATAGGATAGACAGATTTATGTGTATGAAAAAATGGTAAAGTATTGATAATTAAATAAATAAAATATATATTATAATATATAAAAAAACGCCTTTATTCAACTGCACATTTTTACATAATTTGTCATCTTTTCATATGATTATTACAAATTTCATATTAATCGTCAATTAATGTTTAAATCAGAATGTCAAATAATAATTGTAATTGTCGCTAATTATACTTATATCGCATGTAAATATAATAACATACATACATATATAATCATTCACATTTATATAATATAAGTCTACTTTTAAAGAAACGAATCAACAACAATTGCGTTGAAAATTGAAACGGAAAAGCAGTAAACGTATATCTATTATACCTACTCATACAATTTGCGACGTTTACATTGTTTACTCAATATGCTTGGTTTATGTTCATATCCGAATTTTGTACCGAGTGTGAAAATTATGTCTTACTTAATTAGGAATAAAAGTACTCATAGAAGCGATTTTGAAGCGATAGGTGAATAGTCAGGTGGAGGGCAGCTTTACACTCAGAAGGTCATGGGATCGATTCCCGCCAATGTGAGCTTTTGGGTTACGAAAAACATCGTTAAGAAACCATAGCATGCTATGGAATTTTCTAGTGCTTGTAAAGTTAGCAACCAATCTCAAGTTTAAAAATTTGTCGCCAAGCATCTGACGGTGTGTTCCGGCAGCCTCCTTGAGAGCCAGTATTTCTAAACTAGGCATACTCCACCTTAGGCCAGAGTTTCCTAGTTAGCCCGCTAAGTAACGCGCCCTGCTGGTCAAATGCCTAGCAATGTAATGTTATATAATATGTAAGAAAAGAACAAAGTCCTACTAATATTATAAATGCGAAAGTTTGTGCGTATGTTTGTTGCTTCTTCACACTCAAAGTCTCCGGATTAACACATAGGATTCTATTATCTCGGATTAACGCGGGTAACATCGCAGAGCTCAACTAATAGAAAATATTTTTATAATAAACTAGCTGACCCGGCAAATGTTGTTTTGCCTCACTTAGGGGTACAGCGCCATCTATTGATTACTTACTCAACCTAGTCGAAAGGTATCGACATCTGTTAGAATCATTTGGAGTTAACAGATAATTGTGACTGTCAAATAATAACAGACAATAATTAGCAATAAATGAAAATTGCGACTATAATTTGAGATTTAAACTATCCTATCTCTCAAGTTGGATTGAACTGCACATGGTGTGCGAATTTTATTATAATCGGTTAAGTGGTTTAGGAGTCCATTGAGGACAAACATTGTGACACGAGATTTATATATATTAAGATTTGTTAGAAAATATTTTTTAAAATAAATAAGTTTTTTTTGACATTATAGGCTTGCTTGGCTACAACTCACCAGATGCTAATAATTTGCGCCGTAGTGCAGTTTGATCCCAGCTTTACTGTGCAATACAGCAGTATGACCTAATTCGGGTTTTTAGACGCACCTTGCATGTTTCAAGTAGGCAGTGAACGTACGTGACCCGAGATGATTTTAACTGAATTTATTTTATTACCTTCTTGAGCGTTTAATGGTTTTGTTTGTTATAACTTTAATCTACAGAAATATAGGTGTTGTATAATTTTACGGTCTTAATATGTGAGCAGGTTTTTGCTTTTATTTGCGGTCAGGCGTTTTATAGTGCTGTTAAGGAGTCAACATTGAAATTATAATAAAATGCGCTTAATTTATGAGAAAACTTAAAGTGATATCTTTATTTATTTTTTAATTATTTATATTTTTTATGACGAGTTTTTTTTTCTATACATATACTTTTCTATACGTATAAAATACAAACAATAGGTACTAAAGTTTTGCTTTTTTTATCACCAAACCCTATTTTTATGGCCGTTTTAGTAATATATTTCTTTTTCATCCCGCTCGATAACTGATCAATTATAGTGTTTTCAATTGTACTTAAGGCAAAACAACGTTTGCCGGGTCAGCTAGTTTACCTATAAAAATGGCAACCCTAGCAAACCTCTGTAGTGGTCTACAGTGGATTTGTTGTGTTACTAATTACTAAATTTAAACTTTTGCTCCAGCATTCGGTTTAAAAGGAAAGATAGAAAATTTATCTACACTAATGTTGTAACATTCTACTTATTTTTCTAATACTTGACTTATAATTACTACTGTCATAGCGCATACAACAAACACTCAATCACTCAAGTATAATATCTACATCGATATCGTAAAATCTCATTATAACATCAGCGTGCTCGCTCTTGATTGGCGCTGCGCGCGCATCTGCGCTCTCATTGGTTCGATTTTAATGGCAGCAAGTTCACTGTGACAATACACGTACGCGTGAATTTAATGTTTGTTTGTTTATTGTCAGCTTTTACTCTTGTTGTTTGATTAATTGCATTAGTGAAGATAAAGTAGTGTATGCAACTGCATATAACACGGGTATTAAAACACTCGTTACTAGATATTATTAATTTTCTCACACTCTAAAACAAGGGTGTCTATCCTTCATTATATGACAGTTGCATAAACTACTATTATGTACTTATATAAAACCCTCGCTGCTGATATAACAGCTGTTAGGTATTCAGCAACGCAGGTGTCTTTTAATGTGGATTGAATTGTGACCCCGAGCACGTTCAACAATTAATTCAGAGTCCACTCGTCCAGTTCATTAGAGGGTCTATACATTTGCTGTTTGGTTGGGTAGATTAATTCCTACATGTATGTATGTATGTAGTATATGTAATTTGTATTGAATGTTGTCTCTTAATTTTTCAACCCATGCGCATTACAGGTGATACAGGTTAAAAATAATGTATTATTTTTTACACTGCCTTAGGTTTAATTTACTATTTGTAAGGTTTTTAATTATTGTGTAGTTTAATTTAACTTAATTGGGTTTATTAATTAATTAAAATTTAATTATATATTTAATAATTTTTCACAGATATTTGCGATTGGAAATTAAATTTGCGAATCAAGGGGTTTTTGTCATTTGATACGTTATTTTTTCGATCCTTAAATTATTGAATATGACGTAGGATGCTGAGGTGTTCTGTTGTGTTTAAAAAGATTTGCCACTGAACTTGTAAATACGGGTAGTTCATAAATACTTCAGTTGTTGTCTGCACTCGCGTCTTTCATTACATCACATTATGAAAGAAGATGTATTACTGTTGCCGCTTAGAAAAATTCTACTCGTAATTACACAAAAACATTTAAATAGAGACACACGTGATTATTTGCCATTTTTATAGACTGTTTATCCCGGGTTAACGCGGGTATCACCGTGGGGCACAGCTAGTAAATAAATAATAAATAAATATTAGGACACATTTCACACACGGCTGGTTAACCCCACCATTTCTAGTTCGTATTATGGTTGCTAGCATAACTGATATACTACATATACATACATACATACATATTATATATTAATACATATTATATATTTAACACCCAGACCCACAGCCAACAAATTTAGTTAAGCACAAAGATGAGACCGGTCCAGGAATCGAACCCGGAACCTTCTGATTAGGAGTCCGGCATGGTAACCTTTACGCTAACGAGGTCATCAAATAGTAGTGACTAGTGACCAATAAATAAAAAGACCTTCATGAAATACTTTTCTAAGTACATAAAACATACTATCAACTAATGACAAACTAAAAACAAATGACTGTATTGGAAATTGAGAGCTCAGAAGCGTTCTACGTTTCCCATAGCGGCTATCCGTCTATGTTCGGGTTGAAAGTAAGGCCCGAATATTGTCACAATGGACCGCGGTGGCAGGGACAATGAGCCGCGTATAATTAATGACTGAGACCACGAAATGTCGCTGTCTGGGCTCGCGATGAAGTGATGCCTTGACTGAACAAAGATAAGAGACGAATTTTAACACATATATTTAATTCCATCCATTTTTTTAGTGAAATGTCGTCTTATGTTTGATTAAAAACAATATCATACTATACGAGTATTAAAAAAATATGCCATAGCTATTCAGCGCGGTAATGCAGCGTAATGGGCACCTTTGCACCAGGAGCAAGGAGGGGCGGGTTATTTGATTAGTATTAGTATTTAATATGTGACATGTTTAAAAAAATATTATAATCTTTAATTGCTGTCTATGGTTATTAGGATACTAAAGATCACAATTTTAAATTCTTCACAGTCTTTACCTTTCGACATGCGTTATTGGTGCTAAGTCACACAAAAAATAACATTTAAAAATCTTAAGTAATTAAATAATATAAATTTAGTAATTATCTAATATGAATTAACTAATTATAAATAAAAAATATGTAGTTATTTACAGATACTAACACTTGAGAGGAGGAAATAGAAATTTCAAACTACAACAAAGATCTTAGTTTTTTTCTGTAAATAAATCTTAAAGTATTAAGATTATGAGAAGTAAACAATACATTAATTTGGTTTCAGTAATTATTAACTATTGAAAATGTGAACACAATTTTATATTTAAAGTCGAACACATTTTTTTTCTATTGCAAACTCAATTACAGAAAAAAAATATTAAACAATCGAAAGTTTTAACTATTATGTTTCTACAAAAGACATAAAATAAAACTTTTTTCTTCGTACAAAGTTTCCATTCCATTCTTGTTCCGTCGCCGTCCCGAGCGGCTCATAGCGTTAGATTAAGATAAAACTAAAACAATAATCCTTTTCATTCTCCCAGCCTTTTATTTCAAGTCACTATGAATGGAAATGTCTATGTCTTTATGTCTTTAGCAACAGAAAACAGCGTATGTACATTGCGTTTGAACTTATGTCATTATTCTTTTGAGCATTAAATATATCGTTGTAAAAATCTGTGTGGGTTGGCTGACAAGCGTCTTTTGTTGGGCCGGTCCTCTTGCTATTAACTAAAGAAAATGCATGTGTGATATTGGAGCTCTCATTAGCTTTGGAAATCTAGCTTTGGTTCTTTGTCGGTAAAGACAATGGAATATTTACGATGCATTTCAAATGAACTTGGGTCTGAATGCAGTAATTAATGTGGAATCTTTAGTTGGTTGTAATAGAGACATCCAATAGCTAAAGTGTATATGTCGGGATTAATTGGGAACATAATTACATTTAGATCCCTCAAAAGGTCCCACATTTTAACCTCTTTGGCAAAGTTTTTTACTAGTGGACCCAAAACTCTAGTCATGAACAATTTATACATTGCAAGAACTCAAATTTACCATATTTTGTTGGATGGTTTACGAAATCTAAATGATGGATTGACGTCGAACAAAATTTGCCTCATAATCTTCTTATATATAAAATTCTCGTGTCACAATGTTAGTCTCGATACTCCTCCGAAACGGCTTGACCGATTCCCCTGAAATTTGGTAAGCATATTAGGTAGGTATGAGAATCGGCTAACATCTATTTTTCACACCCCTAAATAATAAGGGTGGTCCAACCCTCAAATTTTTTTTTTTAATTTTTAACAATTTTTTTTTTTTTTTTTTTTTTATGATACGATATTCAAAAATACATACAACCCTAAATTATTACTTTTTTATCATCAACCCCTATTTTTTTATGGCCATTTTAGTAAATTTCCGTGTCACAGTGTTTGTTACCATACTTCTCCGAAACGGATTGATTGATCTTTACCAAATTTCATATACGTATTCAGTAGATATGAGAATCAGCTACTGTGTAACGTTTTTACCCCTAAGTGATAAGGGTTGTTCACCCTAAAATATATTTTTTATTTTTTTGACGAATTTTTTTAATTGAATTTTATATAAAGTGGCATTAAAAAATACATACAACCCAAAATTTTTACTTTTTTATCATCAACCCCTATTTTTTATGGCGATTTTAGTATCTTATTCATTTTTCATCTCGCTTGATAACTGATCAAATATAGTGTCTTTAACTGTACTTCGAGTAAAACTCTATCTTTTTTTTGAAGAAAATAACTCACAAAATTAAGCCTGATATACATAATATGCTTAGTATTACCAATCTTAAATACTTAAAATTTGCCGCGCCTTTACTTTACTGGTGAGCGAAATGCCACACTATGCCATAGACTGAAGTCGTTCTCCTGTTTCACTCACAAAATTCTTCTTCAAAGACTTCTCTCACTGTTTACACAAATTTCGACCTTCGTTATTGTTTATGTATCGTATGTAGTAGTATTGTTTACAATTATCATTTTGCTATCTCAATGTAACACTCTTATGAACTACTAGCTGTTCCCCGCGGTTCCACCCGCGTATAAGTCGCTTTATTGCATTACCTCTCCTGCACATGACTGTTGTAAAAAAATGTATTTCATCTGTGCGCTACTGTGGATCGGATTATACGTTAAATTGTAGGTCCTCTTAGTACAAACAGTCGTTAAACTAAGGAAGGAGCTTAAAAAACTCTCGACACCATAACTTATATGAACCTGATCACTTAGTTCTTACGTAGAATAAGTTATAAAATTTGATGTACCTACTAATAAACTAGACCCCGAACGTATGAACAAAAAATTTTCAACAAATATAATGACACTACAAATATTATGAAATTAAATTTGTTCTGCTTTGGACTTCTTTATGCTCAAACGGCTCAAACAAATATGCTAAAAATTTTCGCGCTCGCTTCGCTCGCGCATAGCTCGCTGCGCTCGCATCCGGCTCGCTTTGCTCGCGAGGGGTCCTAGGACGTTTTGGGTCATAGCTTACGACACTACAAATATTATGTAATTTGTTCTGCTTTGGACTTCTTTATGCTCAAACGGCTCAAACAAATATGCTAAAAATTTTCGCGCTCGCTTCGCTCGCGCATAGCTCGCTGCGCTCGCATCCGGCTCGCTTCGCTCGCGATTGGTCCTAGGACGTTTTGGGTCATAGCTTACGACACTACAAATATTATGTAATTTGTTCTGCTTTGGACTTCTTTATGCTCAAACGGCTCAAAAAAATATGCTAAAAATTTTCGCGCTCGCTTCGCTCGCGCATAGCTCGCTGCGCTCGCATCCGGCTCGCTTCGCTCGCGATTGGTCCTAGGACGTTTTGGGTCATAGCTTACGACACTACAAATATTATGTAATTTGTTCTGCTTTGGACTTCTTTATGCTCAAACGGCTCAAACAAATATGCTTAAAATTTTCGCGCTCGCTTCGCTCGCGCATAGCTCGCTGCGCTCGCATCCGGCTCGCTTTGCTCGCGATTGGTCCTAGGACGTTTTGGGTCATAGCTTACGACACTACAAATATTATGTAATTTGTTCTGCTTTGAACTTCTTTATGCTCAAACGGCTCAAACAAATATGCTAAACATTTTCGCGCTCGCTTCGCTCGCGCATACCTCGCTGAGCTCGCGTCCGGCACGCTTCGCTCGCGATTGGTCCTAGGACGTTTTGGGTCATAGCTTACGACACCACAAATATTATGTAATTTGTTCTGCTTTGGACTTCTTTATGCTCAAACGGCTCAAACAAATATGCTTAAAATTTTCGCGCTCGCTTCGCTCGCGCATAGCTCGCTGCACTCGCATCCGGCTCGCTTCGCTCGCGATTGGTCCTAGGACGTTTTGGGTCATAGGTTATGACACTACAAATATTATGTAATTTGTTCTGCTTTGGACTTCTTTATGCTCAAATGGCTCGAACAAATATTATGCTAAAAATTTTCGCGCTCGCTTCACTCGCGATTGGTCTTAGGACGTTATGGATCATAGCTTACGACACTACAAATATTATGTAATGTGTTCTGCTTTGGACTTCTTTATGCTCAAACGGCTCAAACAAATATGCTAAAAAAAATTCGCGCTGTTTGTTCATAGCGCTCCATACCCATTTCACGCATATACCAAACACACTTATAATAAGTAAGCAACATTTTAATTATACTAGAATTTGTCTAGAAGCTAGAATAAAAATAATTAATAAGGCAAAACAACGTTTGCCGGGTCAGCTAGTAATAATTATAAAGATATAACAATATTGACAACGGTAACAGTTTAAAATAACAATGACATCATAAAACAGTTCATGTGGGTAATTTTTTCTGCCATTAAGGCAAATGAATAACAATATTTGTGTATGACAAAGTCTAAAAATTACTATTGGTCAATTGCGAGTTGGACTCGTGCATGGGGGATTCCGTACGATTATCTATTAAAACTGCAAATAATCGTTTGAAGCCCTTTAATTAATATTCATTCAAAGATACTACTAGCGCCATCTATTGACGAGTGGCGTAGTTTCCTTTTGTTAGGTAAGAGTTACAATTGCATAGGAGCCCCTTTTAAATATTAATTTTACTTTGTTCTCAGTATTTTATAGCAGTAACCGAATTACAACGTCTGTGAAAATTTTAACTCCCTATCTATCACAATTTTTGACAAACAGGCAGACATAAGGGCAGACATCAAGGTCTTAGTAATAAGGTTTTAGCACGGAACCTTAAAAAGATAAAAATAACGCCAACACAAATACATAATTCAAAATGAACTGCATTGCACCTTGGAAGCGGAAATTACAAAGTTGCAATTAAAGAAGACATTTTACAAACCGCTAATTCTCGAAACTTTTCGTTTAGTTAATCACCTATCAACATTTGAAAAAGTAATTTTGCTAGACAGAATAAACTTGAAGGCAGTTGTGGCTGTCAGTTAACTGCAAAGTGCAAATTAGACTTGATTTCAGTTCGAATTTTTTTTTTTTTATACTTTCTTGCTATGAATAGTTTTTAGGGTTTCGTACCCGTAGTTCGTAGCGTTTTGGCTGTTGTAGGGTCCCGTAGTTCCAACAGTACCCTATTACGTCCTAATTACCTCACTGTTCATACTCATGAACTGTGAGCGTGTATGTGTGTGTGAGCTAGAGATATTAAAAGAAGGTGTATTACTGTTGGCAATGAAAATAATAATAATAATAATGACAAACTGTTTCAAAAATTTGTAAATAATATGTTCTCACGGAACTAATCAATGTAATCTTTGTGCGATATAAATGTAGTTAAGCCTTAATGCTGTCTCTAAACATACATAGAATGTTCTCGATAAAACATCGAGGTTCATAATTGGAGTAGATGCGAGGTCTCACGCTTGCATTGAAGAAAGCAATTGCTTACAGCGCTGTAATAGCTGCTAACCGCAGAGCTGTATGAAGCTGTTCTTTGACACTTGAAGTGCTGGCAAATTTTCTCTGAAAGCAGTGATGGCGTTCATATATCGATAAGAATCTTTAAAATTTTTACATTTAACAGATATTTCAATTTGTTTTTGCTATTATTACGTGGCATCACACCTTACATCTTTTACTTTTTCTAAATTTAGCTCATTTACTAGTAAAAAAAATACATTACAAGTTGGCATTAAAAATCAGCCATAAAACTGTGTTAATTTGCAGATCGATCCTAGATCCCATGTAACTCCATGTAAGGTTTTTTTTTATTAGCCCTGTTCATAGAATAAGGAATAATTAAGGCTATACCCATTTCTAACCATCGATGAAAAATGTACTAGATTTAAGGTGATGTCTCTTAAAACGGCAAGGAAAATAAGACCACAAGTAATAGTATGGTCTTATTTGTGTTTGAGGAATCTAAGCGTTATTTGTATAGTAATACAGTTTAATTTTCTAACGCTCACTGCATACGGTCATACAATTTTATAGCTGTTATCGCGGAGTAAGATAGCTTGTTTATTACGGCACTAGTCAACTCACTCTTAAGATACATTGGTAAGGTTGACTTGAATTGACTCTAATTGACGTAGTATATTGTAATAGATACAATAACATACTAAACTTATGCCATTTTTTGTGCTGCGTTTGTAGGCAACACTGAATCTAGTATAAACATATATGATTGAAGTTTCTTGTGCTAATTAAATGTCCATTCATACGCTTAATAACATAATTTATCAATGATGACAATAAAAACGATAATGATCTCACCTGTTTGATCCATGAGATCTTTCGTATCGATACAATTTTTCACGATATTTTTAACATCGATACTTTTCTCTGACTTCTTACTCCCATCCTTCGTCGTGAGATTGACGCGTTGCTAGCTACCAACACGTAATTGCTTCGCAGCAGTTTGTCAGCCAATTAAACACCTTTGCTTTATAAAGCAGCCGCAGCGCGCGGTTAACAGGGTATCAAAGGCGATGCAACACGGAAGACGGTGCTCATGAAAGTCTGCGGTTTGTTAACTTGTTTTGCTTGGTTTGGAGATAATAACATTTGTTTTTAGGGTTTCGTAACTAAAAGGTAAAAACGAGACCCTATTACTAAGCCTCTGTCTTGTCTGTCTGTCTCCAGGCTGTATCTCAGAAACCGTAATAGCTATAAAGCTGAAACTTTACAAGATATGTATTTCTCGTGCCGTTATAACAACAAATACTAAAAATTAAAATATTAGGGGGTCTCCATACAATAAACGTCTTTTTTCCTATTTTTGCTATACATATTTTTTTAACTCTCCTGAAAAGTTGTGTTTTTGCAGTTATCAGTTATCATTTTGTTCTCCGGGGACGGCGATATATCAAAACGGTAGGTGCTAGACACTTAAAATTTTCACAAAATACATAGAGGTATATAATAGGCTATCAAATTAAATTATAAAATTGAAATAGAATTAATAATTAAGGGAGGCTCCCATACAACAATGGTACGGAACCCTTCACGCGCGAGACCAAGTCGCACTTGGCCAACTATTTGATTATTATTTCTTTTATATTCAACATAAATATTATTTCAATGTCTAGTTTATCTAGTTTACTCGTCTCGCCATCGGCTAATCAGGTTTTGAATGACACAAAATAAGAATGGAATATTTATGCTAGCTGTACAATCAATCGCATTGCGACTGAGAAAATACCAAATCAATGAATACAATACTTAAATAACAATGTATTATTATGGTCCTAATTTGTAAACTGTCAATGTACAATGATTGCAAATTTCAATAACAATGGCAACACATTTGTGGCGATCTTTTCTCATAACATTAAGTGCACAAAACGTGAAATGCTTCCTAAATGAGTCACACTTTCTTGACATTAAGTCATTAACCTTTTCTGTCAATACTTTTTGCTGTAGTAGAAATGATTGATTCAATTAAAACAATGAATAAGTAAGTAATAAGTAATAATACTCGTATAACTATGTGCCAGTTTATTGCATTGTATTGTATTTAGAACTATACATAGTCTGAAGATGAAAAAAAATATCTATGCAGAAATATAAGGTAGTAATTTATTAAAAGAAAGCGTCTGAGCTCTGCTAGCTAAAGTGATCTGACGCGATCATTCAAGCTAAGCAACGGTCGTTGCGGACGGTGTTCGGATGGGTAACCACGCACAAGACTGTCGTTTTTCAAGTGGCATTTTCATCTAGGTGCTACAGTGAGTAGTATGACACGTTTAATTGTAGGACCCGGCTGTTTGTCTTAGTACAAGCAGTCGTAAAGCCAAGTCAGAGGCTTTCAGGCGGCTTGAAAACTCTCGACACCAGAGTTTGAGATTGGCCTAGAAAAAGAAGAAAAGAAAGCGACACCTACATAATTTTGTATATTTTTCTATACATATAATTATAATGTAATTTCTTATAGAGATTTTTTAGTGACCAGTTTTCTGACTTCTTCGGCAAACAGGGCAAATGACTAAATATATATTCAGTGCATGCGCACTGAATATCCATTTATAAAAGTTAAAATAAATTTTAACATAGTTTAATAATAATATTAACATTTCAAAGCATAGTTAAAAAGGCATTTAATATTAAATAACCAGCATTATCAAAATGACATTATATTATATTGGACGTAATTATATATAATTTTATTGAATAAATGATTTTTGTAATGTTATAGTTAAAACGAAAAATTTGTAAACTAAGAAAATAATAATAACAAGACAAAAAATTTAAAGACAAAATTAAGCCACTCGCCTAAACGTGCCCTTATACATACGAGTAGTTATTATATTTGTCTGCATTGCAATGCTCTCAATTAAACTTGTATCCTTACGTTATTCGCAAAGTACGAGTATTTTGTATGCAAACAACAAGCAGCCGCTTGATAACAATCTGCTCGTCCCTAAATTAATTATGAACTACCTGCCACACTTGATAACGGAAGCCGTAGTTAGTTCACCTTAGATTTTATTACGGTTATAAATGGATTTAATTTAAAGGGTTGTTCCGGTAACGGTGTTTGGCTCCGGAGATGTTAATTTTGTATAACGATATGTGGTGTTAGTGAGATAAGAGTATTTTGTTGCCTTAATTTTTATCTTTGAGTGCGAATTAAAATAAATAATTAAATGGTTTTTATCGTGCAGAATTTCAGTTTTTTTTATACTCATAATGGGCTTGCGCTTGATTGCAATTCACCTGATGGTAAGTGATAATGCGATCTAAGGTGCAGCGCGCTTGCTAAGAAGAAGCCGGTTCACCTTTAAAACCGCTAGATTATAGTAGTTTACAATAGTTTGTGTAATATAAGGTTTTCTTACTGTATCTAGATAAATAGCTTTTAAATAGCTTTTGTGGGGCGACAGACGCTCCTCCTTATCATCATTATTTGTAGGTAAATAGGTAGGTAAGTGACCTGAAAATACAATTAAATTGAGCAAATTTGCTTTTCTTTTGCTCTGGCATTTAGCAATAGAAAAAAACGTGTTATTAAAATGTAATACGGGTAAAATCTGATATTTACAGATGTTTCGTTATAAATCATAAACGGTCTACATTTTGGTTATAAGCAGTCTTGTAAATAAGAAGAAAAACTGGTTCAAAAAAAAAAAAAAAAAAAAAATTGCAGCCAGATTTTTTTCCTATTGTTAAATCTGATTGGTCCCAAAATAAGAATAAATATTGTTAGGGTTGTACTTTAATCGGTCTTTAAGCTACATTTTCAATATTTTTTCCCGGTAATGATTAAGAACAAATACATAACTGTAATTTCAATATTTTGCCTTTAACATCGCCTTGCAAGAAAGTAGTTGCTGCGATTTTTGTTTTGATTTTATTGAATTTTCGTTCGCCCCTTTCGACACTTTTGCCCATAAACTTGACTATTTACGGTTCTTGAAGGTTTCTATGAACGCCAATAAAGAACATAAGGAGTCCATGTGCGGTGCTAACAAGCCAATATTGTAAAGATTAGTGGCCAGCTTGCTGGTAAAGGCTTTGCCGCACTATTCGCGATATAGCATAAGCAGCCCACTATATGTTCCCACAACTGGGACTCGGGGCCTTCTTTAACGAGGAGAGAGTTAAAGGCCGTAAATCCACCACGCTGGCCAAGTGCGGGTTGGCGGATGACACACGTCTTCGGATATTGTGGTCCTAAAACATGCCGGTTTCCTCACGATTTTCTTCACCGTAAAATGAGTGCTAATCCACATATAACTTGAAAAATAAGTCATTGATGTAGGGCTGAGATCAAACCAGGGGCCTATGGATTATGGCCTATATCTCTCTCTTCGTGAGGGAAGGCCCCAAGTCCCAGCGGTAGGAACGTATAGTGGGGTGCTTAAGCTTATGCTTATGGGCTATCTCCGATGCGGCCCGCCTCTGGTTATGACCTGGCTCTCTAGATATTTTAAAATTATGCGCGAAAAACTAAACAACAACAGTACGTCATAAGTCATATAACTAACTGTTGATTTAATTACTTAATCCTTTCGTTGCTAACAACTCGATGTGCGCACAATGCCGCGAGTAGCTCCATAATTAGTTATAATAATTTATAATGTATAAACTAGATTTAATGAGAACTAAAACTCAACCTACAACAGTTAGACATAAGTTAAAATAGGTGATATTAGCCTGCAAAACACTAGATCATAAGATTAAATGTTACATTAGTTATAATAACGCTGTGTGAACATACTTTGTATTATTGTTTTATGTCAATAAAGAAGTCTGAAAATCAAAATCAATCAATTACTTAATCCTTTCGTCATCCGCTAACAAAACGACAACTCCCAAGCCGTACAGGACACGGCAATGTGACGCCGTATATCATAAGAATGTGAATTACTGTTACGATCCCTTTTGCAATAAAGGTGGCGGCTACTGTATGTAGGCTTACGTCGAATCGAGATTTCTCTCCTATAACAGAAGGGATATAGGATTGGTTTGATATTACTAGTGGAAATCAATACGTAGCACCAAGGTACGGAATCTGATAAAAAGTTTTTTGCAGATTCGTTATTATAGTCCAATGCAAGAAGTAAATAGTATTTTTTAAGTTTAAAAATTAATATTTTAGTTTAGTATTTTTTTATATCTGTAGTTAAACCTAAAGTTATCCGAGTACAGTAAATAAATAGTTAATAATACTAAATAATATAATAAAAAAATAAAAACAAAAAAAGCCTTTATTCAACTGCACTATTATTATTTACATAGTTTGTCATCTTTTCATATAATTATTACAAATGTCATATTAATCGTCAATAGATGTTTAAATCAGAATGTCAAATAATTATTGTAATTGTCGCTAATTTTACTACTATTGCACGTCAAATTATTTATAATGATTGAACGACTTAATAATATGTAAAACTTATGTTAACTCATTATGTTTCAAAATTCTACTTTATGGCCTATATGCGTTTGGCGCGTTCGACTCTGGCTAATATGTGGTCACATTTACAAAAAAATGTATAAAATAAGGACTTTACCTTTTATTAAGTTTTACATATTATTTAGCCATTCAATCATTATATAATTTGATATGCAATAGTAGTATAATTAGCGACAACTACAATTATTATTTGACATTCCGCTCAATAGAGCTGGTGGTCAGCGTCTAGATCATTTTCTATCCCGTGGAAGCCATTCAGTGGTTGGTTTGCTCCATTTCCCGCTGTGTTTGATACCCGCGTTAATCCGAAATTAAAAGTCGCTTATGTGTTCCATACCAAATTTCATCGGAATCGTTCGGTTAACTAGACAGATTCATTTAACTACAACATTTATAATATTATTCGGTTATTAATTTCAAAGATTGTCACTGTTAGCTTAGCCACAAACATATTATTTCAGCAACTATTTACCAAATTTCTAAAGATATCCCTTTGACATCCAACGGCATCGAAGTAATAAGTTTATTACTTCACAGATCAATAAGCAGTGGAATGACAAAGCAAATTAATAATACTGGGAAAGTTTATGAAACAGCCGTTTCGAAGTTTCCAATAATCGAACGGCAGATGTCAACAAAGACGGTAAACTTCCGAAAGAGTTGGGAAGTAATATCGTTCTCCCACGGGCGAGTCAATAATAAACAAGGGGCGTTTGATACACTTGTAAACTAATAACCTCGCCCTTGTCTCTGTTTCTTACTCTATCATATAGATGTATTATTTCAAAATAATGTTGTTTACTTGTCATTTATTATAAAAAGCTACATATTATTTTGGAAAAGTGGCAAATGAAGCCAAAATCAAAACCTCGGATAACAGACAAAAAGTATATGGTACCTCAACCAAAAGCATGTTCTATGACTATGTTAAATCGGCACAACTGAAATACAAAAATCAAAACGTTCTGTTACGCCAGTTCTGACTCCTCACTCAACATCTAGTATTGACCATTAGAACTAGCTCGTTTATTAATTGAATGTTATGCAAATTCTTACTTTAGCGTATTAGTTATAAAAGACTTTTCCAAGTATAAAACATTGTAGTGCCTGTAGCTCGGCTAGCTAAAGTGATCTGTCACGATCATCAAAGCTAAGCAACGGTCGATGCGGACGGTGTTTGGGTGGGTGACTATGTACAAGACTGTCGTTTTTAAAGTGGCATTTTCATCTGGGCGCTACCGTGGGTCGTATGACACGTTGCCCCGTTGTAGGTCCCGGCTGTTAGTCTTACATACATTACGTACATTAAGCAGTCATTAAGCCAAGTCAGAGGCCTTCAGGTGCCTTGAAAACTCTCGACACCAAAGCTTAGCCACTTAGCTCACACGCAGAAGAAGAAGAAGAAATGTAAAACATTGGTTGTAACTTTGAGTAGGATTGGCTGAATCAGCTTCTACGGAAATGTAATGAATAGCGGTTAATCAAAACGTATTTATCGGTTGTACCTTCTTACCTCGTACCTACTTATAAAACAGTTTTCCAAATTATGATTGTTTATATTTTGTTAGCTTCGAATCGCTAATCACAATAGACACAATATCATTAAATAAATAACAGAAAAAATACTAAAATACTACAAACTCAAAGATAAAAAGAAAAGAACAAGAAAAATCAAAACACTACAAATTAAATTAAAGTAAGCTCACAATCCAGGCTGTCAATGCGTGGCAGAGTTCCCAAGATGCTGGCAGCATTGCCCCGTTGAATACAAATACAAATTATTTATATTGATAACACCAAAGTTATACGTCAGATAATATGATACCAATACAAAAGTATATGATACGATAATATGTACCAATGTCAATTTTCAATTCCAATTCTAGTAATATAATATCATTACAATAGTATATGCTATGATGAATAGCTAAATTTAGTCTTTGTAAGAAATAGCTGCCATCTCTTGGATATCCAGAAGCGAGAACCAACCGCTAAAACAGCTGTATTTATATTTTCAAAAAAGTTTGATTCACCAGGTCCCTCGCCCACGCACCTTTGTTAATAAATAATAGACTTGTGACAAATAAGCCTCAGCTAAAAACAATCGACTTGAGAATTCCAACCGATAGGGTGTCATGATTGAATTTTTTCGAGGTTCCATTTTGTAACTCGATCTGTATCTCCAAATTGGTTTTATTCGATAACCTGCGATCATGGACATATTTTTCTCCTCCAGTATTGTGCGTTGTTCTGGATATTTTCTATTTTCGTGTATAAGATTTTCTCGGATATTGAGTTTGGTGTAATCCAGTCTCAGTTTTACGGAATCGTTTGTTTCATATTTTTTTTTCTCTATATTAATTAAATTTGTCATTTTGTAATTTGTCATTATTAATTTAGATTATTAAAAAATAAGGATTTATTAGTACCTAGTATGTGTTGGTATTTTTTCTAGTACCAAATACTAGTTTATTTCATAGGTATGATATGACATAAGCAACCCACTATTATGTATATGTCTCCACTGCTGGGTCTCGGGGCCTCCTCTAATGAGATAGAGGCCGTAATCCACCCTGGCCAATTGCGGGTTAGTGGATGACACACGTCTTTGGATATTTCAGTCTTCGTGCAGTCGGTTTCCTTATGATCTTTTCTTTCACCGTAAAGCGAGTACAAATCCACACATAACTTAAAAACAAGTCATTGGTGGTTCCATTGGTTGGCCAGAATCGAACCAGGGACCGTCTAATTGAAAAACTATAATTTTATCACTGAGTCACACTCGCTTTTTAGCCACAATCACTTTTTGGTTTAATTGTAGTTTTGTGTATTTTCTGTAAATATTTTTTTACAATTTCAGCGCCACTTCGGCATGAATATTTTTGGTCTAAAAACTGTATATTTTAGTAACTTATGGAATCCCAATTAATTCTGAAATTGAATCCAAACTATGAGCTTTTATAACTGGCTGGTTAATTAAACTCAACGAAGTTGCGCTATGAAATAATTTCCATAAGCTATTTAGCGAATACTCTACCAACCACGAATAAGTTTGTGATAGAGCTTTCGTGTTTTAAGACGATCATTAGAAACTTCGCAAATCAATGTAGCGACAAATTAGAGTAATAATACTAACTTTGTTTATAGAAAACGGTGTTGGGTGAATCTTGAAACAGTATTTACGAATTATAGAATATATTATATTTACCTAAACCGTAAAAAAAGCGTACATATTTGGAGAAAAAAAAACATAGTGGAAGCATCTAAATTTCACATCATCCAAATTATTAGATTTCTTTTGTTTCAAAATATATTGTAATTGTTTTATTATGATTAGTGCTTATTTATATGCGGACAGTCTTTAAATGGGTGATCATGTCCAAAACTGTCATTTAAAAAGTGATATTCTCATATGTGCGCTACCGTGGGTCAGATGACACATTAAATTGTAGGTCTCGGCTGTTAGTCTTAGCACAAGCAGTCGTTAAGCCAAGTCGACACCAGAGTTTGGCCTTTTAGGTCAAACGAAGAAGATCTATAGTAGAGCAGATATGAAAAGATTGAGCTTTAAATCTTTAGAAATACATGTGTTGTTCCTAAAGTTTGATTTAAAAAGCTAGTTTTTGTTTACAACTTGTGAAACAGAAGTTCCTTGACTAACAAAATAATCGTGTCTAATAAGTTTCTCGACAGATTGTAAGCATCGAGGAAGACGTTATTTTTTTCTATTTACGCAAACAAACAATGGCGGCGTCCCGGTAGGCGCGGCTGAATGAGCTAATTATTTACAATCCGACACGCAACCAGAGCCTTGCCCTAAAAAAGTGTTACGTGAAATCACATTTCCTAACTTCAATTTGTGCCGACATTCAAAAAGTAAACAAAAGGGTAACACGGGAGCCACTGCCGTGCTCTACGGCACTGATACAATTTAAATACAAAAATAAGTACAACTAGAGCTTTAAATGCCACAGCCTTTTCCAGGAATCGTCAACAAGCCCCAGTTACAATTTAAAATTCGAAATGTCACAGTGGGTCCGGCAGATAATAATATTTAAAATAATTATTTTTAAAAAGCGAACATGGCCAGTAGTGTTGTGTGGACGCGTCCGTCGCGTGATCACCTCGCGTGTCCCATGCCACGCCCAAATTAAAACCCAGACGATAAGACACCGCGCACCTCACGACTGTCGACCGACGCGTCTCTTTTAATTACGCACCCCACGCCGAACTTATCTACCCCTTTCAAATTAAAGCCGAAAAATACCAATTTGTTCACAAAACATGTCTAGAGTAGGGCGCTCATTAATAAAATTACAGGGCCAGAAATAGGCCATGTTTGCCTTGGTTTGAAACTTGACGTTGAAGAAATACTTTGGCTCGTTAAAACGGTTCCGGAATATTTTCTGAGCAAACAACATCCGACAGAATAAAATTAATGGTATCGATTAACAGGCGTCGCTGGCGAGAGATCGCGTGCGACTGATGCGAGCTACGACACCTCTGCCTGGGAGCTGTCCGTGTCAATTTTAATTGGGCCAGTCGTTTTGCTCTCCCTGCGATGCGGCGCGTGATTGTCCCATCCTTATTTTATGTGAGGGTCACGAAAATTAATAATGGTCTTTAGTTTTCGCGCCGGTAAATGTTTTGATTGCTCTGAGAAATGCCAAAGGCATCTTTTATTATTTATTTCTCACGACCGAACGGTGTATGCTAGTTGAAATAATATGCTGCTTAATAACGATTTTAACCTCAAATTTTCTAAGCAAAGTGCTTGTTTGGAGTTGAACTGATTCGACTTTATTAATAACTAGCTGTGCCCCGCTGTGTCATCCGTATTATTCCGAGGTTAAAATTACATATTGTATAGCTTATACGTTAATCTGAGTCTAAGCTATGCCCTTACCAAATTTCATTGAAATCAGCTCAAACGTTTGCACATGAAGGAGTAACAAACATACACTCACATAAACTTTCACATATATAATATTAATTTATTCTTAATTACGTTTAAGTGAGTCACTTTATTCAACTCTGTTATTCAAACTGTTTAAAAGTTTTGAAGCAGTGCTTTAAGTAAATTTCCAATTGTCTGTAACTTCTATTTCCTTGAACCGATTTTGATGAAACAAAGTTTTGACAACGCTCCTAATTATATGAAATTCACTGCGACCAAAATCCGTTAAGCTGATAGATAAGGGCAAAATCTTAAATTTACAGTTTTTACGTTAAAATTCATAAACAGTAAAAAATATTGAAAAAATAACTTATGGGCCGTATAAAGAACAACACTTAGAGAATGTTTACTTGTTTTGGTACTAAACAGACTTATGAATTAGTAATAAAACTGGTTTGAAAAAGCAATACTTTTATTAACTTAGCAATATTTTTATTTTACTATTAATGTCTAATTAAGTAGAAGCAAAAAGCATTTTTAGTCGCAGATAAATGGAGTAACGAAGGAAAATATCTTATTAAATAAGATATTATAATCTATATATTTAATAGTTATTATAGTTTTAACTCTACAAACCATATACCATATCCGGCTCTTCTGTACCTGCATTTCACTCCCCATCGCTCTTATGCAATAGTCTTCAACATAACTTTGCATTATAAAAGCATCAGCTCAAATATGGCGTTGCGATGATCTAATTTCATGGCGCGTGGTCCATTCAACGCTCGATTACGTACCAGCAAATTGGACCATTCATTGCCGGGGCTAAGTCTCGAGCGTCTTCAACCGTTCTATTGTCTAAAGCTGCGTTTAGCTTCTTTGGGCACATGCTTGTTTCTTCAGACTTTTAAAAGCGATCATTAATTTTAGCTTTAGTTACTGGTGGTGATTCTGCCGTACACACGACTAAACTAAATTTAAAGAAGCCCCGTCTTTTTTCATCTTAGGTGGCCAGAAAGAGACGGCACGTTCTGCTCCATAGTCAAAACAACTAAAACCACGTCAAATGTTGTTTTGTCTTTGGTACAGATCGTGCCGTCTCTTTCTGGCCACCTAAGAAGAAAAGAGACGGGGCTTCTTTAAATTTAATTTAGTCGTGTGTACGGCAGAAACACCACCACTCTCTGTATTTAGAGATGGCCAAATATGGTTTGAGTAAAATTAAGATTAATTATTGAATCGATGCGTAGACGTTAGTTATAGAGCCTTTTTGTTAATGTTGATTATTGACAGCCTGTATTTGCCAATGCTGAGCATAGGTCTCTTTTCTTGTACGACAGTCATTCCAGTTTTGCATTGCTTATTTTCTGTGATGATTCATGTCTTGCCTATGATGTTACGGATATCATCAACCCAACGAATTAATAGTCGGCCGACGTTATATTTATTTTGCTTATGTCTATAGTTCGGTCAATCTAGACCTCAAAATGAGAGGGAAGCTTCATAACTTCCCATCAAGCTGAACATCAGTTAGGTTGCTAAAATTATGATTAAAATTAAAATTTAAAAGTTCTCCATCTTTCCCATGTATGGAAAAAAAATATTCAAGGTCAAAGGTAAAAAATGAGATATCGCGATTTTCAGCGAAACAGTTCGCTCAGTTTTTATCATAAAAATATCTGGAAAGAAATTGTAGATCATAAAACAATCTAAAAAAATGTTTCAATACTTTTTGCGGGCTACTTGAGATATTACCTATATAATAAGTGTAGCTGCCAATGCTTAAATTGAGCGGACCATTATATTGTAAGTAAACTAGATTTTAAGTATTCTTTATACATTATATAAGACAATAGCTTTTCACACGTTTCATCTAACAAGACTAAAGCGTCTTACATTACGTAAGTAACTGACAATAACGTAGTACAAAAGCCTGTCACATCGTCGCAATGCGTTGTCTGAAAACTCCCTAAGTCCCTGAGCATTTTCAAGCTTCCTATTGTCTAAATGAGACTGTTATCTTAGCATTAGTATATACCGTATTACAGCTCCATTGAATAGCCTTTCAGCAAGTAAGCTTCCTTAACAGTTATTGTGACGATTTATTTAGATTACGATTCTTACCTGAGTTTATTTTCTATAGGTGCTAATGATAACACAGTTACAGCGGAATATTAGGTTGATTCGCCAACTGATTTATAAGTACAAGACGTAAAATCTTTGTATTCAACCTCACAATTGGTAATTGTTTTTTTTTTTAAATGTAGGCTGTTTATTACCCAATATCATTTTTGCTGGGTTAGCAGGCAAAATATGTAGTAAAAATCTACAATTCTTGTTTTGAGAAAATCAGACAACACATATCATATGCATCTCATATAATTTTCTTTGCAGTAAGACGAAAAAAATTATGCATCAAAATATGAAAACTAAATAATAATAATATTATTTTATTGCACACCAACAAATATATAAAAAATACGGGGAATAGAATTTAAAAACTAGAGCACAATCGCGGCCTTATCAACCTATGGTGATCTCTGCCAGGCATCCGAGAAACTAGAGCACAATGGCGGCCTTATCGTATATGGTGATATCTGCCAGGCATCCGTGATTGAAACGGACCTTGGTAAGAAATGAGAAGCTTCTCAAACTTCTGAATGGAAAATCTCTAATTTCGATATTTTATTCCCATTTTGTAGCTGAGAATGCATGACTATATTCATTGTAATTCCAAAAGCTGGTAGGTACTCCGACGTAACATTCCCGTAAGTGCCAACTCGAGGATAGAGCTCCAGGGATTCATGCCATCGACTTTATCGACTCTCGTGGTTGTAAATTTCAGTTGCTCCAACTTGAACAAAGTGTCTTCGATGAGATTGTCTTTGTAAAACTCGAGCACAGATTTCGTTTAAATTTAATTTTGAATTGATTTCTTTGTAACGCCTGTTTTTTAATTTTGAATTGATTTCTTTGTAACTCGACTTAAAAAAAAAATGCATAACTATAATTTACTTTTGTCATTTTCTAGCTTATAATGCAAAACTCTTAATCTGAGTATAAGTTTTCGAGCTCAAAAATCTTGTTGTGAGCTTTAAATCGAATTAAACGACGAATTTATATTTTTTACCTAGACACATTTCACACACGGTTGGTTGGCCTCATACTAAACCATTTATAGGTTTTTTTTTTTGACTTTTTCGTTTTGACTTTTGTGTAGGTATTTGTGATTTATTTAATTTAAATTTTATTAAATGGAATTAAATTATGTTCTGAAAATAAACTATTAAGATGATAATAATAATAACTAAATGAGTTTAAGCAAGACGAAGCTAATTGGACATATTGTCTTTATTAAACCTCACTAAGATTTGATCGATTTGGTTCGAGTTATTTGTCTTAGTTCAAGTAGTAGGTACTGTTGACTTCTTGGAAATTGAGTTATTTTTGTCTAGCTTAACAGACTAGGCATGCTCCAGCTTTGACTAGATAATCTGCTTACTTGCGTGTTTAGCAATCTTTTAGTCACATTCCTAGTTGACTATAAATAAAAAAAAAACCTAAAATCAGTTTTTTTTTTCTATTATTACTTTATCTATTTATGACACTCTTTTATTCAAATCTAAGTGAAGTTATGTTAATATGAATCATAACAGTCGCTCCTAAAACTTGATATCTGTAATATTTTATTGGTCTGCGTCTACCATTACGCTATCTCCAAACATACTATAATTATGGACAGAACTCTTAAAAGCTAATAAAGTTACTTTATATAAACAAAGTACCGTCGAGTAATATAATTACAGACTAGTACGTTTCTACGGCTTTCTCTATGCCGGTAAAATTTTGTGATTTTTGTTTTGGATTATACATAATTATTCTTATAGAATGCCGATGTTTTCTTCCACCATTGGGCGAATGACCAAACTAACATTCACGTTTGGACTAGGCAAAATAAAATATTGCAAAAATATTTTATAAAAAAAAATGCCTTTTATTGTTTGGTCGATCGGTAATATAACAGCTAGTAGCAAAAATAAAAATGTCCTTCTAAATAAAAATATTTAAAAAAGAAATATCATAACATTTACAAGAACTAGGGCTATAATAGTAAACTCAAGTAAATGAAATGTAAACTAACTGACAAAACACTCCGATGCCTACATATACTTAAAAACTATAAAGGGAGTTCATTTTACACTTCAGAAAATCTGTCTAATTGGGAAGATCCTCAGGCAATAAACATGTAAAACTATTTCACACTTTAAACAAATATTTAATAGCGTTGGAATATTTTTATACTATAACTGTAGTAAACGTTAAAATAAGTGTTTTATCTCGTATTTTTGGACTTTAAAAATATATTTTATAGAGAATAAACAGAGAGTATAATGAATATGAGTCTAGCATCAAATCTGAGTGTTCACTTCGCGATATAACTCTTAATAATTTCCTGTTGTGTTCCACTGCTGGGCAAAGGCCTCTTTTCCGTCTTTTCTCTTTTTCGTCACCCCCTGTCTCCATTGGATGAGCACACCAAAGCGCTAATATTTTACTGTGGAGATATCAAATAGGCGCACTAAGCGTTTTGCCTCCGCCTTCATTGTGCGAACTGCCAATGTATGGAACTCTTTGCCAAATGTCATGTTCTCCGAAAACTATAACGTACGTTTTGAGGGCGTGGGTGAAACGGTTTGTTCTGGGTAAGCGTGCTCCACCTTAGATCGTAATGTGGACCATTAGGTGAATTAAGATCAAATGCAAACCGTCTAGTAAAAAAAGACTTCGCAGTCTTCTCGCATCCGTAACGCATCTTAAGAGACCTTCGCCCCAGTTCAGATAAACAATAACAAAAAACATAAACAATTGAAACCACGTGGCAACTGAAACAAGTTTTAAAAAGCCTAATCAGATGGCTGAAGCAAGTCACACGTAAAGCGTTGAAAGGGGAGCGGAAGACATTAATCATACACAGGATACCCTCGGTGTCCGTAAGACTCGTCATCTAGATGTGAAATATGCGGAGAATGCGTCATTAAGGGACGATGGGACGCCCTTCACTTTCTATCAGAAATTAGAGCAGTAAGGACGGATTTATTAGGTTATTTAATTAGAATATCTATCGCATATAAAAAAACAGAACGGAAAGAGAGAGAGTAGTACTTCTCACACGTTAATATACAAATAAATTAAATACAAAATAAATTAAAACTAATCCTAGTAAACTAATTCACCACTGACAGATAGTTCCTGGTGCAAAAGTGCCCATAAAAAATACGTAAGAGCCATAAATCGGACTCCAGGAGTCCGCCCCACAGACAAGGCATTTTTGACAGCGGACTCCTGCAGTCCGATCAACAGACGAGGGGATAACACTGGCAGTATTACATATGTATTGCAAAGGTCAATCTTTGCACCAGAATCAAGCCGGCGCGGGATTCACCTATGTTCTCCAACAGCTTCTGCCCTATCGATTAAATAAACAATACATTTCTTTGCCGTCCTTATTTAAATAATAAAAAGAAAATATAATTATTATTATATGAGATAGATAGATCATTCTTTAAAGGTCATAAACTTAAAACTAAAACTAAAGATAAAATAAAAACTAAGAACAAAAAAAAATGTGTGCCAGAGACTAAAGCAATCCTTCCAGACATCCTTTGGATGGAAAGGAGTTAATAAACGACTAAACATGGGCTTAGTGTACAATAAAGTAGAAAACAATAAGTTAGTATATAATAAGTTACGAGTATATTCCAAATTAGGGATGTTCCATCTTAGGCAAGAGTGTCACTAAATCGTGTGGTTATGCACGCTATGCTAAAAATGCCAAGCTAAACTGAGAAAAAAAGACGTGTATTCATCCAATCATTTCTAATGATAAAACTGCAGTAATAAAATAGAAAGCCCCGCATTATTCCCTACACATTTACCTTTTTTTTTTGTAAAATATCCAATTGCTCTACTGTTGCTACAGATTTTATCTCTATCTTGAAACAAAGCATCACTACCTTACCTACAGCAAAGCACGTCACTCAAAACTGTCCATCATCGACCCTTTTCGGTGCGGGTAAAAATATAATGTTCATTAGTAGGATGTCAACAGAAGGGTTTTTTAAATACCTTATCTGAACAAATGGCCAGGGTTTTGTTCCTACAAACCATGTTTTGTTAGAACAAAATGATGTTGAGAAGATTTGTGGAATCTTTTTTTTGCAGTCGATAGGTTTGCGTTAGACTACAGATTGCGTAATAAAATGCTACGCTGTATATATATGATATGATATGGTATGATACAAAAATGTATAATTACCTTTAAAACTATATATGTATCGATATAAAGTATTTATGTATGTATATATGTAGTATATTAGTTGTGTTAGAAATCATAATAATAGCATTGCATAAGCAGCCCACTATACGTTCCTACTGCTGGCACTCGGGGCCTTTTCTCACGAGGATAGACATATAGACCACAATCCACCACGCTGGCCAAGTGCGAGTTGGCGGATGACACACGTCTTCGGATATTGTGGTCCTCAAACATGCCAGTTTCCTCACGATGTTTTCCTTCACGTAAAGCGAGTGAGTTACACGCTTCTCACATACTACTACTTGAAAAACAAGTAGGACCGAGATCGAACCACGGGCCGTCTGGTTGAAAAGCAGTCGTTTATACCACCGAGCCACACACACTTTTTTTAACCTTAATATAAACTACAAATTGATTAGTATGTGACTAACAATTAATGTGAAAAAAAAGTAGGTAATCACTAAAATAAAGATAAAACATTTCGTGCCGAGTCAGTAACAAAGCAAGATAACAAAAATAAAACGCCTCCTATCCTTACTCCTAAGCAGTACAAAAAAGCTCCTCAGTACAATCCAAACAAGAAAAGACAACAAGAAATTACGTTTCTTGTTTGCTTTACTTACTTTCGTAATATTTGTTTTGTCCTCACTAATTGAGGGTCTCAATCTTAATGTTCCGTCAACAAATTAGGGCGGCTACACATTGCGTGCTCTTCGTGATTCGAGCACGCGCCTCAAACGTGACTACGATGTCCGTGACAGTATGTCTACAGCCTTACGTAACTTGGAGATAATCTGAGAGATAGATGTAAATATAGAAACAAAGCTCAGGCCAGTGCTTTGGAGTATAATAGGTAAGTAAGATATAACAGTTTTTTAGGGGTCCATACTTAAAAGGATAAAACGGGCCCCATTACTAAGCTGCCTGTCACAAGGCATTGTGTCTCTGAAACCGTGACAGCTAGAAAACTGAAACTTTCACAAGTGATGTATTTCCCGTGCCGCTATAACAGTAAATACTAAAAATAAAATAATAAGGTAAGTCCCCATATGAAATAAGTGTTTTTTCGTATTTTTTTCTAGAAGGTTAGCTGGTAGACACTTAATATATTCACAGAATAAATCAATTAATTAATTTTTTTTTTTTTAATAAAATAAACATTAAAGGTGGGCAAACCCATACAATAAATGTAATTTAAAGCATTTTTTACTCCATCTTTATAACGACATTTGCTAGACCCATACATAATTTTAAATTATGTATTAACTTAAAAAAATAATTATAAAAGTAATATTTAGGGAGGGCTTACAACAATGGTTCGGAACCCTTCATGTGCGAGCCCGACTCGCTCTTGGCCAATTATTTATAGAGTGATGCGGAATCTTTCTTGAAGGCTTTCGACTCTCACTTTGCCGCTAATTTTATTGTGATATAAACAAAAGCAGCCTGATAGCAAGCAGCTAGCGACTGGCAGGTCTTGTAACTTATTGTAAAACGCCCTACGACCATATAACACTTTATCCACCTTAATAAAAAAAACTAAATAACAAAGTCAGTATTTAGTATCCGTTAGGAAGTCTCCTAAACCGTGTCTCCCATAAATACATTTCAGTTAACTGCCAGCAAGAGATAATTCCGTCTCATGTATGTAATATCAACTCCATCTCTCGTACAAGGCAGAATGCGGCTAATTAATCTAGTGTGTCTGCGGCCATGATACTGAACACGCCACGCTGTGGCTTCACTATTATTGAGATGCACGTTTTGCGAATAAGAATTGCTCAGCTTTGTGAAGACTGTATAAAGCAAAATTATAAATGGCTTCATAATATCATAATAAAATCATTTATTCGGGCCAAAAATTTTGTGAACATATTGAACAATTACAATTTTCTCCAATATTACAATATGTCAATTTAAATACAGCATAAATTAGCTTACAATGAACATTATTATAGTTCTAGTTTATTACATTAATTATAGTAAAAGCAGATTAATTAATCTATTATAAATTAGGATTGTAGTTTAAATTCGCTCTTTACAGTTTTGATAATATGATATGTATATGGAATTAGGGGATTTTGAGATTAGATGAAGAATATAAAATTTATTTTTTCAATGAATGTACATATAAAATAAAGTGGTAGAACTTTCTTCAACGCTTATCCTCTTAGAGTGAAATATCGAAAAAATAGCTAAAATACCGTCTAAAAAACAACTCTAACAATATTTTTACATACTTTTCAATCAATCATATTAATCAATATCAAAAAACTGATTCATAAAATGTAATTTTATATTTTTATTAGCGAGGTAATGCCGCCAGCATTTTAGGCACCTTACTCGCGGACACTGCACTGACTTAGGTTTAATTCAATATTTGTAAGGTTTTTTTTGCCTTTTTTAATTATATAGCATTTTTTTTTATGTAATTTTATATTTAAATGTAGTCGAAATAATTAATAATAATTGTTAATGTTATTTATACCTAAGTAAAAAATTGTTTCTTACACAGTTATTACTGATCATTTATGATTAATATTATATTATAAAACTGTAAATTCATTCTAATATCCAAATTCCTTGTTATCGTCTTAACCCACCTAACTAAGTAGTAGTTTCAGGCTTAGGCATCTCGTAGATAAGTAAACTTTTTAAAACAAAACAAGCCCATAGCCCGTCTTACTACCCTGCATCTTTCCATCAATGAGCCACAAAAAGTCATGACTCATGGCTTAATCGCAGTCACGTAGCGGACACGCGCACAAACTATCCACTTGACAGCGAAAATAGGTACGAGTAGAAGTATAAATGGAATAAAACAATATAAAATAAAACAATATATAACGATAATTATGGCGGAACTAGCAGAACCTCGTGGTGTTAACCGCGTTAATCCAGGATAAAAAAGTGTGAATCCAGATGCATCCAGAAGCATTTGCTAGTTCTATTTTATCCAATTCAATTTGGTGTGAATCTAGAGCATGTGTTAGTTCTATTTCAAACTTTATCCAATTCAGTTTTGCCGTTTGTGCGTGAAGGAGTAAGAAACATACATACACACACACTCTCACATACAGCCAAACTTACACCTTCATAATATTAGTGGGTAGCGCCTGTAGCTCGGCTAGGCAAGGTGATCTGACGCGATCTTCGAAACTTAGTAACGATCGATGCGGACCGAGTTTGCATGGATGACCATGCACAAGAATGTCGTTCTAAAAGTGGTATTTTCATCTGGCTGCGACCACGGGTCGGATGACACGTTAAATAGTAGGTAGGTACTATTAGAACCATTCGTTAGTTTGTTGTGTAAGTTATGTACAAACAGTCGTTAAGAAAAGTCTGAGGCATTCAGGCGGCTTCAAAACTCGACACCAGAGCTTGGCCAGCTAGCACATACGACGAAAAGAAGAAGATTCAAGTCCGTTTATAATTATGACACCTTTAGTGAAAATTGTGAAAAAATATGTAATTTTCCATTTCGTGGAAGCAGCAATTGGACAAATTTTTATCAAAACCATTAGATTTAAATTAGAATTAAATTGACACTATTTCACAGTCCGCGCTGATGCAAAATTGCCTTTCTCTTACATGCATGACATAATATTTTCTACTTCACCGGCCATAAATTCTGTATCATGTACAAACTCTAAAATGAGAATTTCCGGATGGCACAGGCACCGTGCGGGAATGTGTTTCCAATAATGAAATACCCATATCTCTTGAGACGTGTGTTTACGTGCTAGAATTTGCGGAACACACGTGCATTCATATGTTATCGTTGCTTTATCGGTGGACATTTACCACAAGAGGTAGATTTCAGACTGGGTTTGGTATTTTTTTACAGCATACCGTACTAGGATATAATAATTTCTTCTTAGTCATAACTTCATTACTGAAGGTCGTGTCTACTACGGAGTGTCGATCACTCGGTTAACAAAGGTCTTCCACTGTTTCCTGTTCTCGGCGGTCTTAAAAGCTTCGGCAATAGGATAGGATAGGATATAATATAGAATAGAATATATCTTTATTGTACAACCGCAAAAACTAAAATATTAAAAATTAAAAAATAATAGTAGAGTACAATGGCGGCCTTATACACCTATGGGGATATCTACTAGGCAATAGGCAACCGGGAATGGATAAATATACGTACAAAAGAAGAAGGTGATACTAGTAAACAACATAAATTAATACAAACATAATAATAGAAAGAAGAAAAAAATTACTAAGCAAAAAAATTTAAAAATGTTGAGAGATTCAGCCTGCCTTATAGATAAAGGCAGAGCGGTCTACAGTCTAACAGCTCGCACAGTGAAAGAAGAGTGAAAGTATAAGTTGGAGTGATCGAGGGTGTAAGGGAATTCCAGGATAAGAGATCGGGAAGGTGCAATGACGAAGACTGTGAAGAAATCACAAAAGGAAGAGAATCTTGAAAAGAATGAGGGGTTGAAGTATAGAATAATAATTATATACACTTTTTTTAACTTTTTCGTGAGCTAAGAAACCAAGTTTTAGTTTCAAGAGTTTTCAAGCCGCCAGTAGTTCCAAACGTTTTATAATACAGTCTTGTGCATGGTCAACATTCAAAGACTGTCCGCATCGACCGTTGCTTAACCTGGATGATCGCGTCAGATCACCTTAGTTAGCTGAGCTACGGGCGTTACATACCATACTTAAACCTAAAAGATACGCTAAGCTAACTCTTGGTTGGGCTTCAAAACTTTCAACTGGACAGAAAGACAAAGTTGTTAACTTTTATTTTAATGTCAATATGGCGTTATCGATCAATATTCCTTCGTACGATTACAATATGTTGGTTAAAATTTCTGACTATATCTTTAATTATTGTTTGAATTAAAAATTAAAGATATCTTAGCTATATTATCCGTGAGTCGGATCACACATTAAATTATAGGTTCCGGCTGTTAGTCTTAGTACAAGCAGTCAGAGGCCTTTGAGGCGGCAAGAAAACTCACGGTAGCAGATCCTAGCCACTTAGCCCAAATGAAGGAGACGAAAAAGAAGTTATTTCTAACCTAATAGTGTCAAAACATATATCTCGTCTATCTGCTATCGTTCTTTAGTAGATTTTCAACGAAAAGCTCCGAAATACAACTTCACGATGAACCAAGCTGCGAGTAAACATTATTGAATTTCGGTCACAAGTTATTCCATTCAATGGTCCATCTATTTATTTATCTACGTTTAAATTGTATTTCGGAAATACGCACGAACGCACAACAAACGCAATGTTTACCATAAGGCCCGACATATTTTTTTGTAGGATTTTGTTGGAAAATCGTTTGTGCGTGTACTAAAGACGCATAGTTTGAACGTGCTCTGTTTGTTCTTTACACAAGTTTTATTAGTGTTTTGGGTGGGGCCATGCGTTTAATTGGCATTTTTAAGCGTTTTTCTTAAGTCTTTGAGTTTCGTTGCTTTACGCAATGTGTGTTAATTTTGTAAGAGCGTAAATTACGATGCAAGTTTCTTTATTGGTTTCCAATTTCATTGTATTTGTGCAGTGAAATTACGTAGAATAATACGAGTAGGTAATATGATTTCTTTTAGTTGTGAATTTATTTACGCCTACATTCTATGCTTATCATATTATTAAATTTTAAATATGTACGTATATAAAATTACGTACTTAAACGGTTTGGAAAATTAGACAATTGAAATAATATATCGGGAATATTAAGTTATTTTGTGAATTTAATACAAATACAAAATTCCTAGCAAAAATCCACCTAAATAACATAGGCATAAAATAAATTTTAATTTTAATTTAGTACAATAATGTTATAATAATAATAATATTATTAATTCTAATGTAAAAATCAGTACCAGTGGGCAATAATTTGAAATTGTAAAATTAGGCAACTTGGCTGGCATTTTGGGTAGGTACTCTTACCTACCCAAAATGCCAGCCAAGTTGCCTAATTTTACAATTTCAAATTATACTTCAGCACCGTTCGTCCGAACAATGCCTTAATCAACCTAGATCTCAACTATAATTAAATTAAAACTAAGGGATGCCAATTCCCTATGCGTGTTTATTCAAATTAATACGTAACAATACTTTCCCCTTGGAAAAACTTTAATTAATCAAGATTAATAGCTTACAGTTTAGCACTACAACCCCCAGGAATAGTAATTAGGAGAGGGTCCAAACGTCTTCTTTGTTGTACGTTTTTCTAATGAACATTTTGAAGAAAATTAAGATATTGTGTACCTACAAGTATTTTGTGTCATAGAATATTTACTCGGAACACTTTCTAACCTTTGTTTCAGAATTATTTTCACTATTTAATTTAACGTTATAAGTATTTACGTTCATTGAAATACCTCAGAATTCGAATTTTTATTTTATTTTAATAATGTTTTTAAACAAAGCTACCCATTTATAATATGTAGTACATGTAGTTCGGCTAGTTAAGATGATCTGACACGATCATCGAAGTTAAACTACGGTCGATGTGGACAGTCTTTAAATGGATATCCATGCACAAGCATGTCATTTAATTTGTGGCATTGTCGTTTGGGGTGCTACTGTAGGTCGGAAGACACGTTAAATTGTAGGTCCCAGCTGTTCTTCGTATTATAAGCAGATGTTAAGCCAAGTACCTAGCTTAGCCTTAAACTAGCTTAACCACTTAGCTCATACGAAGAAGAAAAATCTATGCAATCTACATATGTAAATCTATGTAAACAACAATATTCAGACAACGTAATGACATTTTCCCCATACAATACAATTCAATATCCAGCTTCAAAACAAAGAAACGTAACAGAAAAATTGCGAATGTAGCGCTCGCCTGTTCAAACTTACTCCTCTCGAAAACAAAGAGTCCTGCCCTTCAAGGGAAGGAGCGTATTAAATTTGCATTAGACGAAATTGAAATACGCCCTACGATGACTGCTTACAAGGGAAGACTAATAATGTCCTCAATTGGGATCGGGATCTTCAAGTCACGGTGCGACTGCTTGATTAATCGAATCATTTTTTGCCTCCCCTTTTGAAAGGTATTGACTATAATTTGTCAGTTTTCATCGTCAGCTCGAATTTAGAAAGTGAGGATGAAGTTTTGAGTTTGTGATGGTCGCTGGATCGGCATTTGTTTTTGATAGATGAAAGTCTATTGAGGCTTCGAGGGGTGAATTCGATAGAGATTGTAAGAATCTTTTCGTCAAAGCGATAATAATATCAAAGGTGACCATTAAACTGTCCTATAATTATAGTACTTCACATTGTATATATTTTTATGGAAAAAAACTTGAAGGCGATAAAAATAATAAGTGTACGTTTCTTCAAAGCGACATTTATATCATCAAATACTATTTATTACACTGCTCTAAAAAAACACTTTTTTTGTTGCCTTTCATATGCTAGAAACTTCGCAATATGCCTGTATTTTATTATTTCAGCATTATGTACTTAAACAATTATCGGCTTATTAAAAGTTACATTAAATTTTCTAACCATTTTTTGACAAAAAAATCTTAGCATACATCAAATTCATTGTTATTTTAATGAATTATGTGCATATGTAAACCCAAAATGATTAACATATCTAAAGCAGTAAAACCATTGTAATCAAGTGTTATACTATCCATATTTATTATAGTTAATTTCTTTATCATCTTTCTCCAAGCAAGGTTTAACTTTAAGGTTTAGATCAATAAGCAATGACAGTAAAATTGATAAAACACGCCTATAATGCATGATTTGGACAAGATAAGGTTTAAAAAATTTCACACATTTATTATCAACAAAGCTGTTGCTAATACAGAATTCATTTTAACTTACCCCAATCTCTATTTTCAAAGAATTTCAATTTGAGCACCTAACTTAATCTCTTACGCTTAGATATCTTAGATAATACATTAGGAAAGGATTACATTCTTTCCCACCGCCTTATGACTCAACATGGGTAAATATTACGCCAAAACAATGTAATACTCCAAAAAGTGTTAATGCGAGGGCAGATAAGGGTCTTACCTGAAGGGATTCTGCCATAGAATATGTAGTAGATAGTATAGAGCCAGGCGTAAGACCGGATGTTCCTAATGGAGGTCTAAGTAAATTGTTATTAAGCATTATCTTGTGGCTGGATGTGGGGTAATATGGGGTTTTGAATAGTAGAAAGCAATTGTTCGAGAGATTAGACTTATATATTAGGAGATTATGTGCTTTTGGAAGAAGTGTCATGAATAGTGTCCAGCTTACTTGCTAGATATACTTTCCTGTACTTTTTGCTTTATTGGTTCCAGAAAAGCGAGAGTGTTAAAATGTTGTTCAAGTTTACTTTAATAACAAGATTAAACTAGAATATTTTTATTTTGTAAACGCACCTTACGTCTACTTTACGTCCTAAAGGTAGAGAACTTGACCTTATGATAAAATAAAAGATAATGAGAAAACCAAACCATGCAGGTGGTAGGTTTCTAGTGCTTGGCTAGCAACCATCTTCAAGTGCCCTGTTTTTCAAATGTCCTTTAATAAATAAACTTTAATAAATAAACAAAGTAATAGTATTTACAGTAAAGGTTGCCTAGAAGAGATCGCTTATAGCAATAAGACCGCTGTTCGGGGCACAACGTCAAACTATTGAATGTTGTACCTTATTCATTATCTGCCCAATATGAACTTAATCTATCTAGCAACAGTTATATAAACATAACAACACTCAAACTCTCAATCGTACAACTCCTAATAAAATGACTGTTGTTCTAAAACAACTTTGCAACAGAAAGCAATTGCATTCCAAATAAAAACACCTGCAATGCAATTAACATTAATTACTACAGCAGTCGTAAAGTTAGAAAAAAAACCTTAGTTCCTGGTGTTCTGCCGCAACATGCGGGTTGCGAATGTATCCCGCAAATAAATGTTCTCAAATCGAACAGGGGTGCATCTAGGCGCCTAGGCATTTATCCTGGGGGTCATTGTTTTTTTTTATCTTAGTAACATATACAAAGCAACAAAATATGGCTCGATATAAAGTAAATGTACGTGTGTGTTTAGTGAGTAAATAAAAAAAAATATAATTACCTATGTTTTTATTAATATTTTGCAGCACTATTGAGATTTTAAGACTTTTTTGAATATAATACGAGTATATCCATTACTTTACGTAATAAATTAACTTGATTATACGAGAATATGCTCGGTAAAATGCTTATATAGGTCGTGCCTTGTATACATTTTTGAAATCAATAAAATTTATAAAAACAAATAAAATTGTCAAGTTCGAATTACACCATAAAACATACATATGTACCTACATCATTACCTTCGATATAAAGTATTTATGAATGTGTATGTAGCACACGTAATATATACAAACATATGTTAGAAACCATAGTATATAATTAGAATTAGTTTAGTATGGGGCTCACAAGCCTATTTATGTGTCCTAATATTTATTTATTTAATTGCTTACAAGTTGTTAAATTCTTAAGGTGTTTGTGACTCTGACACGTAAATCTCACTTTTTATTTTACCCATTTTTTAGCAATGCCGGCTATTGATTTACTTATTACGTTTTACTAATAAGCTGGATGTATGAAGTGGTCAAGTGCAAGTCAAATGCGCGCATGAACGGAACGTTACCAATTAGAGTGTGAACTCCGTGTAACGTCACTCGATTTATCGTCAAACTCTCTAAAGCGTAAAATCATTTGGCTTTAGTTGGTTTAGTTTGTATTCCATATAATGAATGATACATTCTCTCCATTTAACGACCACTCTCTATAACGCCATAAAATGCACAGTATCGTTATATAGAGTATACACTGTACATAATGCAATTAAATTTTATATACAAGTTTTTTTGTTTGGATGCCCCCCTAAGTTATCTATTTTATTTTGATTGAAAATGACTTACAATGATTAGTGACCATTTATAATCCTTTTTTATGGGAATAAAATACGCATGTCTCTAAACAGAGAATACGAGTAAACACATACATGCTCAATTCACACGTTAGATACATTTTATACTAAAAAGCAACGTATTCATACGTCAGAAAACAAGACTTTTCCATTTTTCTGTCCTCTCCAACTCGTCTACTAGAGGAGAAGCACTTTGCGACGATAAAAACATTAGGACACGATAAAACATTCAACTGAATTTTGAATTTTCGCTTTATAGTCCACTGTTATGGACGTAAAAATTTAAAAGTGCCTTTCATAATAGCTTTTACGATGTCGCCGACGTGATTTACACTAATGATTTGTTTTTATTCTGTTATGAATTTTGAGGGCTGAATGAGTTTTCGCGTGTAAATGATAATGAAGTTTTGTAATTTTGTTTAGATGTTGTTTTTCTAAATAGCTATGCGTGGTGCAGTTTGTGTGCGGTAGAGCCCAGTGGCGACATCTGTGGATGAGCGGATCTGGAAACTTTATTAACTTAACGTTGATATAAAGCGTATTTTAATAAAGCCAAGTACTATTTTTATTCATATTAAGTTAATTTTACTTAAGCAGGTAAATATCATAGTATATGCACCTATAAAATGCATTTGCTGGTTAAGGGCTCTTTAGTAAAATATAGCATTCTCCCAGACGTATGTAGGAAATATTTGTTTCAAGTTATAACAACAATCCTCAATTATTTGAGTTCAAGCCAAAAACGAGAGGCTTGTTCTGTAACAAAAAAGTGGACACAAAAATATAAAAGCTTGGATTCCAATGTCACAAGCACAATGACATATAACAATAGAGGTTTTTGTGACCGTTGTAAACCAGCCGGCCGCTACTTCACACGAGATGTCGCTGGTAGTGGCGCCGGACAAGTTTCGAGCTTATGCGGGGGGAGCGAGACGCGAGGGGTGAGGAAGAGGCAAGTTGCGCCCCACTGCCACTTCCACGAGTCAAGCGTTCCGCTTGTCAGTCGCAACGCCACCGCGCCGTGGAGAGGTCGTGCTGCACCGCGCGCCGGTCTCTACCACTCGCAATAAATATTTAATAACACAAACCAAACCTGTACAATCAAATGACGATTCATCAGTGAAAAATTCGATCTTCATTCATCACCAAGGACTTTTATAGCAATCTACGCTATGGACTACAGTGCAGTGAAATGCTAGCAAGTTTTTCTTCAAACCTAGTGTGTATCACGACTTTGTTTCGGAAATGGTGATATCGACCCACGGGGTGTGTTTATGAGACGTTCAGTAGTGAAATGAAAAATCTGTGATAATGTACGCGACCGTGACCGTGTTCTGTGCGCTAGTGCAAGTCGGGTGGACCGTACAGCCCTATGGCTCGGACAAGTGCGTCCGAGTTTCGGACAAGGGTTCGGACAGCAGCATGCTCTGCAGAATACGCACCCTCGACGGGGACGGCAGCAGTATTTCTTCAGTAGCCTCTGATACCAGGCAATTATCCATCGAGTGCAACCACCTGCTTCTTTTCGAAAGCTCCCTGAGATCATATTACTTTAGCTCAGTTCCAATTCTCACCGACTTATCAATAAGTAATTGCAAGTTCCTACAACTTCCTGAGAACACTTTCCAAGAGCTCAAGAAACTGAAGAGACTAAAACTCAGATCAAAGAACTACGAATGGAGCCCTACCAAGAATTTGGAGTTGTCTTTAAACGCTTTCAATGGATTGTCGGAACTGCAGTCGTTGGATCTTGCCCAAAACAACATTAAGTTTGTTCCTTCCGGTGTGTTCTGCTCGCTTGAAAATCTGAATACACTGAATTTGACTCACAATAGAATACGGACGGTCGGACAACTTGGATTCGGTCCAGGATGCGGAACGAGTTTACATAGCTTAGATCTCAGTCACAACGAGATTAAAAGCTTACATGAAGAATCGGAGCTAATGAGACTAAGGAGCTTACAGCATTTGTACTTACAACATAATAATATCTCTGACATATCAAGCGAAGCGTTCAACGGACTGGTTTCTATGAGAGTGCTCAACATATCACATAACCATCTACATACTTTACCTGAAGGTCTTTTTGCTAATGCTAGAGAGCTGAGAGAAATATACCTCAACGATAATACACTTTTTGAGCTCGCAAGAGGTATTTTTCACCGTTTGGAACAGTTAATTGTGTTGGATATATCGAGCAATCAGCTAACAAGCAATCATATCGACGACGGAACATTTTTGGGGCTCATCCGGCTAATTGTGTTGAACTTGTCAAACAATGCACTTACCCGAATTGACGGAAAGACTTTCAAAGATTTGTTCTTTCTACAAATACTGAACTTAAAGAATAATTCAATCGGATACATAGAAGACAATGCATTCTTGCCCTTATACAATTTACATACGCTCAATTTAGCAGAAAATCGGCTGCATACAATCGATGAAAACTTATTCAACGGCTTGTTTGTTCTCAGCAAATTGACACTCAACAACAATTTGCTGGTGAATATCGACCGCAAAGCTTTCAAGAATTGCTCCGACTTGAAAGAGTTGGATTTGAGCTCCAATCAATTATTAGAAGTGCCAGAAGCGCTACGAGAGCTTTCCTTTTTGAAGACACTCGATCTGGGAGAAAATCAAATATCCGACTTCCGAAACGGATCTTTCAAAAACCTCAACCAATTAACGGGATTGCGGCTGATTGACAATCAGATTGGAAATCTCTCTGTCGGAATGTTTTGGGACTTACCAAGCTTACAAGTACTCAACATTGCTAAGAACAAGATCCAGTCGATTGAAAGAGGGACGTTCAGCCGGAATTCACAACTGGAAGCTATAAGACTCGACGGCAACTTCCTGTCGGACATCAACGGTGTTTTCTCAACGCTCGCAAGTCTTTTATGGCTAAATCTATCGGAAAATCATTTAGTGTGGTTCGATTACGCTTTTGTGCCAAGTAATCTCAAGTGGTTGGACATTCACGGCAACTTTATCGAACATTTAGGCAATTATTATAAGTTGCAAGATGAAATTCGTATAAAGACTTTGGACGCTAGCCATAATCGTATCGCGGAAATATCGGCAATGGCTATACCAAATAGTGTGGAACTGTTGTTTATAAACAATAACTTTTTGAACAATATCCATGTGAATACGTTTTTCGATAAAAAGAATCTAACGCGTGTGGACATGTACGCAAACGAACTTGTGCATTTAGAACTGAATAGTTTGCGTTTGTCGTCAGTGCCGGGAAATAAAACTCTACCAGAATTCTACATAGGTGGTAATCCTTTTCAGTGTGACTGTACAATGGAGTGGCTTCCAATCATAAACAATATGACCGCTATGCGACAATACCCGCGTGTGATGGACTTGGAAAACGTATTGTGTAAAATGACAAACACTCGGAGCGGAACTCATGTGCCCTTAACCAACCTAAAGACAACAGACTTTCTTTGTAAGTACGAGACTCATTGTTTTGCCATCTGTCATTGTTGTGACTACGACGCGTGTGACTGCGAGATGACCTGCCCACAAAACTGTACTTGTTACCACGACCCATTATGGAACACGAACGTCGTCGACTGCTCGGGACAATCGTCCATGGAAATACCTCACAAAATACCGATGGATGCGACGGAAGTATTTTTAGACGGAAATAATATCCGTGAACTTCAAAATCACGTTTTCATCGGAAGACAGAAGATGAGATCTTTGTACGTGAACAATAGCAACGTCGATAATATTCAAAACAGAACTTTTGCCGGTTTGAACGCTCTTCAAATACTTCACCTTGGCAATAACAAGTTGAAAGAGCTTAAAGGTTATGAATTCCATCAGTTGAACAATTTGAAAGAGCTATTTTTACAAAACAATCTTATCAGTCATATCGCTAACATATCATTCTTTTCACTGAGATCTCTTGAAACTTTACGCCTTGACGGCAACAGACTGGTAGATTTTGGAGTGTGGAGTTTTAATAACCACCCCAATTTAAAAGCGTTGTCACTCGGTAACAACCTGTGGTCTTGTAAATGTCGCTATCTCCAAGAATTAACTGCATACCTGGCCGAGAACGCGCAAAAAATCATCGACATAACTGACGTATGGTGTTGGAACGGCGAAGCGAAACCGCCACAGAAAAAAGAACTCAACTTAAACGGTACAGCCTGCAGCGATTATTACGCTGATAATTCAGTCATCGGAAATATGTTGGTGTCGAACTATGTTCCCATGATGGTGTCCACTCTCACCGGCTTTATGTTAATTTTATTGGCTCTTGTCATACTGTTTCTTTTTAGAGACTCTCTCAGAGTATGGCTTTATACGAATTGTGGGATAAGATTGTTTTCTTTTTCCGGCACATTCGAAGAGAGTCAAAAACTTTACGACGCTTATGTGTGCTACAGTCCTAAAGATGAAGAATCCGTCGTGCAGACGTTAGCAACGGAACTAGAAAACGGTAACCCATCGTACCATCTCTGCCTTCATTATAGAGACATTCCGCACCATGGCGCGCAGTACATGCAATGCGCCCCGCCAGCCGTCGAGACCGCGGAAGCATCGAAACGAATAATAATCGTGCTAACTAGAAATTTCATGCAAACGGAATGGTCCCGATATGAATTCCGACAAGGACTGCACGAAGCACTCAAGGGGTGCGTTTATAAACTAATCCTAATAGAAGAATGCGCCGTCGTGGGAGACGCCATGTGTGACCCCGATCTGCGACCTTATCTCAAAACGGGTTCCAGATTAAGATGGGGTCAGAAAAGATTCTGGGAGCGACTGAGATACATGATGCCGGATACTTCGCACTCGAATCATAAATCGCGGAGCCATAGTTATAGAAAGAGTATAAACACCTACACATTAGATTCGTCGGTGCCTAACGGAGGGAATCGGACTCTGCCTTTTCCGGATAAATCTCCCGTATTGGGAGTGATGCAGGGTGTAAGTGCGCCACCGGACTACGGGAGTGAGGTGCGCCAGTCACCGTCCGCCGTGCGACAGACGCAAGGGGTCGTGTACGGGCCGGACGGGAGGCCCATCTCTGACCACATCTACTCCTCGATAGACTCCGACTACTCGTCGCTAGAGCAAGGCATGGCCCCGGGGCGGCGGCGCGACATGCGCCAGTGGCCGGCGCCGCCGCCTCTGGTCGACACCGGCGGCGCCGTGCAAGCCTACCTAGTCTAGCGGGCCTCCGCCCACCTTCCAGTCAAACTGTAAATATGTAGAAAATGTAGATGTTAAATTAGTGCGCTGTAAATATTGTAATTTATTAGTCTCTAAGTGCTATACCAAAACTATGTAAGTGATTATTGCCTGAACGTTATCCTGTGTATAGAGTAAAATTTTAAAGACTGCTGTAGTATATGATTATTGTAAATAGCAAAAACAAGTGATCATACTATATTATTTAGGAATATGGCGTTATTTATACAATAAAAAGAAAATGAAGATTTATAAACAAACATTTTATTTGAGCTAAACCTTTTATGCTATAAGGATAGGAAAAAAAAATAGCTACATAAGTAAATTGAGTTGAAAAAATTTTTTTAAAGCAGAATGTTTATATCACTTTGTTCACAATAACTGTTCATCACTTTATTTTAAATTGAATACACTCAAATAAAATTGTATTTTGTTTATTTAAACGTGAACATATAGCTTTAAAAATATTTTACTGATTCATATTTAGGCAGGTACACATAGTAATAACCAAACAATACACTTTTTGGCATACATATAGGTAGCATTAATAGTTAAAAATCTATTAAAATAAACAAATTCTTTTTCAAAATTACACAATTAAATACCAATAGTCTTACAAATAAACTAAGCTTTTCCTAAGCTTGAAACAGCACTGCTACTTTATAATTAAATTATTTTATAAACAAAATGAAACCACAAACATATTTCAATCATGAAAGTGCAAAGGCAACATGATTTCCATAATTATGAATGCATCTGAAACTGAAATGGAACGTGCCAAGTTGTGAGTCACTGCTTATCTTAAAACAATAATATAAATAATTAATTTTATTTGTTTCTATAAATACGGTTTCAAAAATATAATTAGGTACATTTAATAAATTATGTCAAATTAATTAAAGCTTAATTTAAACTTACTAACTTTAAATAAGACCAAATACTTTACCAAACAATATATAAATAAAATCAATCTTCTAGTCCTCAAAAATAATATTTGTGCTAGTTTTATTAAACTAAATATACTTACATTAAAACATTGTGTTGTGAAACTAGTCAAATGAATCAACAGTGAAAATGGTGTCTACTGAATAAAATATAATGGGTGAGTACAATTTTTTACTTTATTTAATGAATTAGTTAGAACTAACTAAACCAATAAATTGCTTCTTTGGTTCAGTAATATTAGAAATAAATGCAAAATAGATGCTTAGTGTATTTTATAACTGTTTCTAAAGTTCACGAAAAAATAGGACTCCTATTAGGTTCTTTTGTTAATGCCATTGGTACCATCAAAAGCCGGTCTGCCTGATGGTTAGCAATTACCACCGTCTGGTAAATTATTAGGGTATAAGTTACTTATTTACATTTCACTTTAACCACTTACTTAACTCGTTTCCATATTACATATTTATTAACAATATTGTTTTCATTACCGGTTGTTCAAATAAAATCAATTTTTTTTTTACTGTTAATTTATTCAATTAGGTACACTAAGACATGACATAAGAAGACTAAACAGAACGGCACCATTCGAATTAGTATAGTGTTGTGGTAAGTCTTAAGTGATAGCGAAATCTAAGGCGAGTGCTGAAATAGAACACATGGGTATACTCGACCTAATAGAGATACATATTAAGAAATGTGGATATTAAGATATTTTGCTAATGGACACGTTCTTAGAGACTTTACGTAATTAGTAGTTTATGTTAAAGTAAAACTATTTATTAGCTTAGTAGACTAGATCATAGTTTTAATAATTATACATTTTTCTTAACATTTTTTGTGTTAATATCGCCTCCTTGCCGAGGGCCTCTCCAAAGTCTCTTGTTAATCGTCACTATTCTTGGCCGTGTCTCTCCGTTAACAATTCTTCCTACCTTCTGTATGATGACATAACTCATAATTATGGTGCTGTAATTCAGTATAATTTAAACTTTTAAACCCTTATTTCATTTATGTTAGTTTTTTTTTATAGGTTTGCGCTTGACCACAACTTGCCCGCTGTTAAACAATACTATGGCCTACGATGTTCCACGCTTACCTAGAAAATACTTATTAACTCTAGATTTGAAGACCCCCAGGTGGTACTTCTCAGGAAACAGAGACTCAGGTTACTTAGCTAGTTAGCTTACATCATCACCATAAAGTCATGAAGCACATATACTTACTGCAAGTACTCGTAACAAAGTAAGCTTAGCTTATTGAATATTAAATTTTAACATGATTCTAATTAATTTTATATTGGCTACTAAATAAACTCGATTTTCCATAAACCACATACTGGCACAACGCCCATAAAACCTCGCAAGAGGGGGAAACAAAACCGAGCTGACATTCTTTATCGTTTGTAGATGGTGTGGCTCGGTAAAGCACCATAATCGGAAATTCACTTTGGCTTGTATCCAGTCTTCCTGAATAATATCGCCTTGGACGTATAACTGTTTGCTTTTATGGGACTTTCGAGTACATTCGAATACCACTCCTGTTAATATTGGAAGTGCGAAAATTTGTGAAGGTGTTTGTAAGAATGTTAGTAACTCGTTTGGTCTATTATTTCTAACGACTGAATCGATTCGGAAGAAGTTTGGTAGATACGTAGCTTAGATTTTGTATAGACGTATATCTTGCTTTATCCCGGATAAGAGCAGGCCAATGAGCGCATTTTTTTAATATTGGTAATTAACAAAAGCTTAAGATAAATAAAACTTTAAGACAAGTCCAAAGTTCTAGTCTACCACCAGAGGGCAGCTTGTCCAACGAAATTAGCTTATAACTTATTATTAGACTGCCCAAATCTTTACTTATTTAGACTGCCCGATTTCGATTTCTTCTTGAGTTAAAGTGCACGTTACTATACATGAAACGGAACCCGTAGTTGTACTAAGTAGGTAAGTACAAATAGACTGACTCATGCAAACGTTTGACACAATATAGAAAAGAAGAAAAAATCAGAGAGAGAGAGAGAAACGAAGAGAAAGATAAGTGAATATCGTCCCACGTCTCATGCTTTATATTAATAGACTGGATCATGTAAACGTTTGATACAATATAAAAAGGAGAAAGAGAAAGAGAATCAGACAAAGGGAGAGAGATAGATAAGTGAATATCAACGTCCCACGTTCCATGCTTTACGTTAATAGACTGGATCATGTAAACGTTTGACACTATATAAAAAAGAAGAAAGAAAAAGAGAATCAGAGAAAGAAAGAGAGAGAGAGAGAAAGATAAGTGAATATCAACGTCTCACGTCCCATGCTTTATATCTTCCTAGAATACTGTTCAAAATTCGTCTCCATTACGCGTGATGCAGTGTTATTGTTGTGTTTTCGTGCTTATTTTGGCGGCAGTTGTGTGCACAATACAATTTTAGACTGGAACTGTTTTCAGGCACAATTTCGTAGCTGAATTAATTTGGGCAATCAGATAAAATTTAGTAGAGTGCTGTTGTTGATTTATTTTATTGTTTTATTTTAGTTTTTTGGAGATATTTTTACTGTTGACTACAATTTAAAAAGTTTGAAAAATATGTATGTTTTAGGTTGTGTTCGGAAAGCAAAGACTGCTATCATGGGTTGCAAATATGGATCATAGATATAGCAAGTTTGTTCGTACCAATTACCTCCAAGAGTTCGACCTCGTTGGCGTATTGGTTACCATGCCGGACTGCCAACCAAGGGGTCCCGGGTTTGATTTCCGACACGGCCAACATCTTTGTGATGAACTAAATTTGTTTTCAGTGTGGGTATTAAATATGTATCGTTATAAAGTATTTATGTATAAATATGAAGTGTATAAACTGTGTTAGCAACCATAATACAAACTAGAAATGGTGTCAACCAGCGGTGTCTGAAATGTGTCCTAACGTTTATTATTATCATTGTCAGTCATAAAGTCGCAATTAGGTTAGTAACAGACAAAAGTAACTGATAAAATAAAATATTATTTTTCTTCGTATAAGCTAATTTAAAATTTGTGTTTTAGTATCTTATAACGAATAATTATTCCTGATGTAAGGTATGCACAAACAGTTTCTACTAACTAATAGCATTTTCAAATTAATGTCAATTTTAATATTAATTCTCTATGCTAGAAAGTACCGTGCGAGACATGAATAACTAGAAGCGGAATTAAAAATACAGTTTTGTTTACTATATATTATGTACTAACCTGCTTATCGGTGAAATAAAAATAAGTCGGGTTTTCCTTCCTGACTCTATAACTCCAGAACGCACGAACCGATTTCCACGGTACAGCATTCGCTAGAAAGGTGTTCGGGCTCCGTGAAGTTTGTAACAACAAAATTCGGAGAAAATTCGGTTCGCAAAAAAATCTACCTATACGCGGGTGGAGCCGCGAGCAACATAATTTAGTACCTATAATAAGTATACCTGTATAGGACTTAGAATATACCTGTTTAATAATACCTACATTTAATATAGTCTAGACTAAACGTTGTACTGAGAAAAGTACGTTTAGTCACTAACGAAGGAGGTCTCTACAACTTACTCTGACGTTAATTACTCCAATTACAACTAGTTGGGCTAATAAAGCCATCCTTAATGGAATTGGCTTAGTTTTTAGCTGGATTATTTAGGTAATTAATAGCTTTAATTACTTTTGTTGGCGTTAGAACTTGTGACAACTATATATATTGTTTCAGAAATAGTACAATAATTATACAGTTTAGCTGTAGTTTAAGGACGTCGCTTATAGCTTTTTGCGTTTTTAGTAGTTTTCCTTGTTTGATGCTGAATTAGAAACAAACATAATTACATATATATTATATCAGACTCTGGTACCTGTGTTTAATTAGGCCTAATTTTCTCTTGTGACTGCAAGATAAATGGCCAAAATTACAATATATTTTTTACATTTATGTATTTTTTTATTCTTTATTGTACACTACGTCATTTATTCTATACTTGTTTATAAATTCCTTTCGATCCAAGTTGCCTGGAAGAGATCGATTAAAGTGATCGCCAATTTTGGCGCACTAATTTCACTATTTTACTTACGACTTGGTCGTTGATACAAAGTCATAGTTCTTTATTTAAAAATTTACATTTAAAATTTACCAATTTTTTTTTTTTTTAAATAAACTTACACGTCATCACACAAGATCAGAAGTCCGCCCACGGGGTGTCCCAGCGAGCCACGGAGCGCAGTATCCTAGGAGTAAAACTCACAGGCCGCATTCGTAACACCATACTGCGCTCCAAAACACGAATCGCTGAAGTTGGTCAAAAAGCTGCCGCACTTAAATATATAACTGGGCTGGACACATATACCAGATGTCGGACGAGCTGTGGGCCAAGCGCACCACGCTTTGGACACCGGAAAGCGTCCGTCCGACGTCGAGGCTGGCCCAGACGGAGACGGCGGGACGAACTAGACTCCTGTAACTGAACTAAAAAAGCTCAAAACCGGGATGAGTGGAAAAAGGATAGAGAGACCTTTGTCCAACAGTGGGACGGAACCGGCTAAAAATAAATAAATAACAGTTAAATAATAATAATAATAATGAGCATCACTTGGCTTAGGCCCGTGGTGTTTTATAAAAATACCGGAATCCTTCTAATTCCGAGTAGAGAAATTTTTAGTCTTATAATAATAATGCATTTATTTGTCCAGTAAACACGTACAATATTATGACAGCAAAAAAAGACAACCTTATGCAATATTTTCAAATGTACGTTCCCAGTTTAATTTGATCTCTGTGTGATAAAATGTGATAAAATAAGTAAATAACAGTTAGCTTAAACGGCAAATTAATAAAGCCAAAGAAAAAAGGCCAAAACCCATCAAATCTAGAAGGCATGAAATCGTCTATCAACAATTGTTTTTCCCGACCGGACGCGACATTCGTTAAGGCGCGTGACCAGCGTTACCTCCTTCTATGGATCACCTAACGCCGCTCGGTTGAATAACTAAGCTCTTTTATAGTCTGTTTAATCAACGAAGACGCGTTTTACTATTAACGAGGGTAATCGCAAGTTACAATCAAGACTACTTAATTAATTCCAGTTAGTGTTAATCAAACTACTTATCACAAGTTTATACAAGGAAGTATATTTTTTTTATAAAACCATTGTAAAAATAATTGGTAAATAGTATCGGAAGTAAAGTTTTAATTTACATCGTTCGTTAATGGTTAAAAAATAACATTTTGATAATTATATCCAAAGAAACAGGGTTAGAATGTAAATGTTATTTTTAAACTTACTTATGACATAACACAAATCATTAATATACTTTTTATTTCCAATAAACGTAAGAGGTATAAAATCTATTTATATAAATAAAAATACTTTTACTTTTAATCGGGACAAGAACAAACCTTAAATACATATAGGCATTAAATTAAAACAAAATATGAACAAAGTTTGCCGCAACACTATTTGATTTGATTCATGTTGAAAATAACACAAGGAATTAACGGACAATCATACCGTCGGAACTTCTTCATATATTAAACATACTGTACCGTACAATTTCCAAAAGACCATCGTTGCCCGGTGAATAACAAATGCGCTATTAGCTCATAGAGTACGTACAGACTGACAATGCTTATTTTGAAGAGTTATGGCTGACGATTGTGTTATTTTGGGAGGAAGTTCATTGGCTTTGGCTCACTTAGTATTAAGGTACGGTGATTTTGAGTAATGTACTTATTGAAGTTTAGTACAACTTTAGATGGAAAATAACACACCTTCACATTAAAATTTTAACTATTATTTTTAATATTTTTAGATTAGATATACTCATATTTTTACATTAATACAAAGTTGTGAATCTAGGTATAAAATCTGAAATAAATATATGCATTTGTAGATTGTAAATTGTTATCTTCAATTACCTTTCTTTGACATTTCTGATTTTATTATTGACATTTTGTATTAATAAAATAAATTGTAATATGAATGGGTCCTATATTGATTTTTATTTAGGTAAATAGATTGATATTCTGACAGATTGCTTAGATTTCTAACATTCGTAACCTGATGAACTATATTTTAAGAATGAAGCTAGTTACATATTAGAACTTTATGTCAAACTTTATAAGTATACTGTAATAGAGTAAGATCCCAGGGCCCCCAGACGTTACTTATTTTTGAAGTAACGAATTTTACGGTGTAGACACTCTTCTATGTGTTTGAGAGTGTGTGTGTACTAACTAGTTTGACTAGGCGGCCCGTTCACAGGTAGCAGGTAACAAAGGTAGACAAAAACATAACTTACTTTTGTTAAATTCGAAGTGCTGATTTTTATATATGTCACATAGAATATTATTAAAAATAATTATATCATATTGACAGACCGTTTCTGTGGGCGGTAATTTCTCCCAGACGCTTGAAACCTCATAAAAAAATTACCGAACTTTTGTTATATTCGAAGTCTTCTGCTTTATATATGTTGTTTAGGGGGTTATTTTAATACCTTTTGTGTACAGCCAGACCAATCCGAAGGGCCAAACATTCTCCCAGACACAATCAAAGTTCCGCTGTAAGTGCGAGTGTAGGGGCATTATGCAAGCGCTTGAGCGTGAGCGAGAGGAATATATAAAATTTTCAGAACTACTCTAGTAGTTATGAGGTGTTTAGTTGTTCAGTGTGTGTTAGACATGCGCAGAATGTGCCACTAAAATGAAAAGATATGTACATATCTTTTTATATCAGTGAACTATATCTTTCTTTTAGTTCAGTAGTTCATTTAGTTCAGTACTAGTTTTCTTTCAATATTTCATTCAGGGCATCGCATCTCTGTCACCTTGGGATAGAGTTTAAATTTGCCTGGTCAGTCAGATTCGCCGAGTGAGTGAAAGAAGCTATCATGTACCTATCAATTATCCATACGTACAACAGAGCGGGACAAGCATAGATAGTCCCGAATACTCCTGATGTTTTCATTCGAGTCTCGAGTCGTTCTTAAACGGATGAAAGAACTAGTGAACTAAGAACTGATTGAAATGTTATTGAACTAGAGAGTGAAAGATACAAATCACTGAAGTACTTCATTTGAAGGATTCATTCGTGAACTACGCATGTCTAGCACTGCAAATACTTTTATTCCACTCACTTTAGTTGAAAAACGCAATAACGACAGAAGCACAACACACACTAGACATGCGTAGTTCACGAATGAATCCTTCAAATGAAGTACTTCAGTGATTTGTATCTTTCACTCTCTAGTTCAATAACATTTCAATCAGTTCTTAGTTCACTAGTTCTTGCATCCGTTTAAGAACGACTCGAGACTCGAATGAAAACATCGGGAGTATTCGGGACTATCTATGCTTGTCCCGCTCTGTTGTACGTATGGATAATTGATACATGATAGCCTCTTTCACTCACTCGGCGAATCTGACTGACCAGGCAAATTTAAACTCTATCCCAAGGTGACAGAGATGCGATGCCCTGAATGAAATATTGAAAGAAAACTAGTACTGAACTAAATGAACTACTGAACTAAAAGAAAGATATAGTTCACTGATATAAAAAGATATGTACATATCTTTTCATTTTAGTGGCAGATTCTGCGCATGTCTAACACACACTGAACAACTAAACACCTCATAACTACTAGAGTAGTTCTGAAAACTTAATATATTCCTCTCGCTCACGCTCAAGCGCTTGCATAATGCCCCTACACTCGCACTTACAGCGGAACTTTGATTGTGTCTGGGAGAATGTTTGGCCCTTCGGATTGGTCTGGCTGTACACAAAAGGTATTAAAATAACCCCCCAAACAACATATATAAAGCAGAAGACTTCGAATATAACAAAAGTTCGGTAATTTTTTTATGAGGTTTTAAGCGTCTGGGAGAAATTACCGCCCACAGAAACGGTCTGTCAATATGATATAATTATTTTTAATAATATTCTATGTGACATATATAAAAATCAGCACTTCGAATTTAACAAAAGTAAGTTATGTTTTTGTCTACCTTTGTTACCTGCTACCTGTGAACGGGCCGCCTAGTCAAACTAGTTAGTACACACACACTCTTAAACACATAGAAGAGTGTCTACACCGTAAAATTCGTTACTTCAAAAATAAGTAACGTCTGGGGGCCCTGGGATCTTATACTATAAATTATTATATGCCGTTCTCAAAACAATCATTTTATTAAAAATAAACATACCAACCAATTTTAAAAGCGTTTAAGAAACGAGTATTAAAGTTATTAGTATCAGCTCCTATTGCATTAAGTCATTAAGCTAGCAAACTCTTAACGAACGGTAAAGTTAGAACACAATTATGTCAACAGGTACAGACTGGGGAAAGGCTGACGTGTTTTATCAGATAGAGTACCTGATACTGCCGAGCTAATTAGATATTTTTTTTCGTAATCAATACCTATTCTGTACTTATTACGCAATCGCTGGCTGACTGTGTGTTCATTATTTTTTTCTATATTACCTACTGCTATGTATTTTCTCTGCAGAATCTTCACGGGATAGCGACATTCTACCCTAATATGGAGCATGTTTAGTCTAGAATAATGGCATTCGTTGCTGGGACCCTTCATTAGGTGCTTGGTTATAGATTTTGCAACTTGAAGGTGGTTGCTAGCCAAGCGAGCACTAGAAAATACTATGGTTTCCTCACAATGATTTTCTTCACTGAAATCTCAAGCTCATTGACAGGGATCGAACCCATGACTAAACGTAAGACGGCCGCGCATCCAACTGAGCTATTGCTTCAAATAATCGTTATTAGAAAAGACTAAGTACTGATACGATTACGTTTTCTGGACTTCAGTAAAGTTGTTTAATAAATAAAAATAAAGTTTTTAGAAAATGAAAGTCTGTATTTTCAGATAAAATTCTGTATTTTCAAATAAAATATTCAGTAATTATTAAATGAATTGTTAATCAATTGAACGAGTCACAAATGATATCATTCTATTTTAATGTTTTTTCAGTATTCAAGTTTCACTAGTAATCTGTCCATTAAAATATTTTTATAAGTTTGTAATTTGAACTGTTAACATTAAAAATAGATAACAGATTTGAATTACAGAAGTGAGCTCTTAAAATCTCATTCACTTTTGAGCTATCACAGATTTTAATCAAATAACGGTTAAACTTCATAAGCGCAGTTAAAAACAAAATGCCTGTCCCATTCGAGAGATAGATCATAAAACTGCTACTACATTCGTTGGTACAAACAAGTCGATTTTCGTTGGTCATAAACTACCTTTATGGCAGAACATTCAAGATCCTGTTGTAAAATGCATTAGCTACTTTTTAATTGCCAATGATACAGTTAGAGATACTTTGATTGATTTGGAATGTGTAAGAATATAAACTAAGCTACTTCAAGTTATTATACAATTGGAACGAAGCTCCTTATCGCGCGTTGTGAAAGGGGGCTAGACGGAAAAAAATCATACGAAAAGTTGTCCCGACACATTTTTGCGCACGGTATGGCAGCGTCGCATCTCCAAAATTTATTCGGAAGTCAAATACGGCTATCAATGAAAGTATTCACTAGTTAACAACATCCCATTTGTTTCAGGTGGAGTTACAATTGAACCTACTGATGAAGTTTATATTACATTATATTTGTTAATAATTAAAAAACAATTTGAAATATTCGACAACATACTCAAAAGCAAAGTTTAAAATTCCTTTGATATAGTATAGTAGATATGTAGTCATAGTGACGAAGGTTGCAAACACAGTTAGTTGGATGTGGCGAATCAAACAGGTTTGCCAATCGATCGAATTTTATTAGCAATATCTATTCTCTTTCTCTAAATTTAATATCGTGAATAACCATGCAAAATCTTCGAAATTGCTAAATAGAAGCGCACAAGATCTCAAATTGATTTCAATTAGTCCAGAATATTTGATTGATGATTAATTTTCGGTTTATCGGTTCTAAGAAATTGGTAAGTCATCTGGATTTTGTAGTAATATCATATTTATTGCGACGTATCAAAATCAAATTAGTTGCTCCCATTGTTTCGGGAATCGTGTGAAATGAAAGTTTAATTAATAACATGAATGTGATTAATCGACCGTGCTCAACATCGGTTAAAATTAGTTTTCGGAAAATATCTATCAATTAACGTTAAATTTTGTTGTTAGGTGAATATTTATTATTCAAGTATTATATTTTTAAGCAATAGTTTTAATAAGAATTTAATAAACTGAAACCAACCTAAAAATGTTAATTCTTATGAATTTTTATTTCTTCAATTTTAAAATATTCTTTGACATGTTAATTCTTTTATTCGATTTATTAATGACAGTCATTGTAATTTTACCATTAAAAAATGTGGTATATTAAATTTGTATAATTAATACATATCTTATATGCTTATAATAATAATAACAATGTTACAAAAATATAAAGTTGTATATTACCTCTCAAAATATATTACAAAATTAAAACTAGACCAATACTAATTTAGAAGAATACTCCGGACAGAACCTGATAAATAAATAAATGCATTAATAATTGAGTATATTACAAATTCAAAGCAATCAATCACAGATAAGCCTTAAATTAGCAATCGGTATAAAACACAGACAATAATGACCACCCTGAACGAAATTCTCCGAAAACAAACTGTTAAGGTTCAAACTAATGCCCGGTTTATTTAGCCAATGAAGCTGATCATTAATATTCGCCATGACAGAGCAATTTCAAATGTTTACTCTAAATTACCAATGCTAATATTTGAACAACAGGATGGTAAATAAAATTGTCGACGCCGTGGGAACGGACGGGTTGGCATCGAGTGGAATCGAAAATGTTGCTCTTAATAAGTAGAAACTAAGTCTCAGTTTCAAAATTAAAATCATGTCGCATTTCGGTTACCAACTGTTCCGTCGTAGCGCTTGGTACTAAGGAAAACATCGTGAGTGAACATCGTGGTGGTAGGGCATTTCTAGAGCCCGCTTGTTTAGCAATCACTTTCAAGATTAAAAATACTTCGCCAAGCACCTTATAGTACGTTACACTTTACCAGCTGTGGAGAGAAGGGAAATACCACGGTATGAGCTGCAATCTGAAACGTTACCCTTTCCTTACCGACCTAAACCCTCCTACGTCTACACCTACAACAGCGCCGGTCAGCTCTACTGCGCTATATGTGACCGGGTGTTCAAGACAAAGTTCGGATTTTCCAGCCACTTACGAGCACACACTAGAAGATAAGCAAGGGTCGCCATCGTCGGATACGACGCGGACGACATCAATCATCAGTACGTTACGGCAGCCTCCTTGTAAACCATTACAAACTAGGCAAACTCCACCTTAGGCTAGAGTGTCACTCTGGGAGAGCAGCGTCAATGCGCGAAGCGGTCCTGCTTTCCTGCCCCCGTCGTGAGATGGGACACCGTGAGGTTTTAGTCGGTAGTGACGGCCCCTTTAGCTCTCGAGCTCGTACCCCGCCCGCCTCCCCCAGGCTTGTGGCGGGAGATACGTAAATACTTTTACTCACGAAAAAGAAGAGGCTAGAGTGTCACTAACTTGTGTTTACGTGCCTTGCTGTCAAATGTCTTGACAAAAAAAACCAAAAAGAAATTTACGCAGCCAAGAGAAACTAACAAGTATCAAGCTCAATAAAATTAGCTTAATGATATTCAAGGACAAGATTTAGTAACGTAGGTGGTCGACAGCTGAGTAAACTGTTTACTAACAGCACATACATATATGGAGTGCACTAGAATTTCGAATGCAAGTGTCAAACCCACAGACTTTAGCTAAATAGATAAAGTATGTCTTACAAACCGAGTGGAGAGTAAGTGTGGCGACTTGTTTTCTCTACTGAAGCGTTAAGTATCTTGCGTCAATAAAGAAAATGTTTGTAAGTTTGTTTCTTCTTGTCACACTTATATAATTACACAAGTGAGAATAAGTTGATAACCTTGTTGGCGTAATGGTTAGGTCACTATTACGGCAAGGTTGCCGGACTGCCAATCAGAAGGTTCGGGGTTCGATTCCCGACACGGCCAACATCTTTGTGCTGAACTAAATTTGTAGGCTGTCGGTCTGGGTGTTAAATATATATCTATACTAGCCGACCCGGCAAACGTTGTTTTGCCTTATTAATTATTTTTATTCTAGTTTCTAGACAAATTCTAGTATAATCAAAATGTTACTTACTTATTATAAGTGTGTATGGTACATGCGTGAAATGGGTATGGAGCGCCATGAACAAACGTTAAGGGAATATAAAAGTAACAACGAACTAGAAATGGTTCAGTATGGGGTTAGCAAAAAAATACTTAAATTACTATCAAAAAAAATTAAGTGATTGATTATGAAAGAAAGAAAGAACACATTTATTTCAGACACATTTTAAGCCCGTTTCACTCATTTATTAGTTTTTGTATTGCAATTATAGAAAAAGTCTTAATTGATGATAAATAAGCTACCAATTACGTATCCTACAAATTAAGAACCCTTTGACACAAACATGCATTTCTATTTAGTCTTAAGTTTGAGGTTAAGACACTCGTGTTGAGTTATATTTTGACACACTCCAATTCGTGTGGAAATTTTAGAAATCAGTTGAATTGCGGACCGTGGAAATATATTCGAATTGAGAACAACAAATAAATTTAATAGATAGTTATAGCATAGATTACTAAATAGTTACCGTTATGGTACGTTACGTAATTTTATGTGTGGCAAAAATCCTATAGGTTTATTTTTACTAGAGCGGAAAAAATAGAGCATGATAACTAAATTGATTATGGCACTTTCGTAATTTTATTATATTTTATAGTAAAAATAGAAACTTACACGTTCGACACGGAATACCATAGTGATAAACTCAAGTATGTAGTTACTTAATAATTCGCAAATTTTAAGTTAATGTTATGGTTATACTTTTGTAAGCCTCCACTACTAATCATTGAAATTTGTAGAAGAAGTAATAAAATTAAATTAAATTATTATTTTTTTATTCTCAGCTATAGCCACTATGCACTCGGTGGAAACTATGCCAGAATAAATTCTTTGTTCTTTGTTATTACCTATGTTGTTAAATGCGTACTCCACGATACTTTTAAGACATCTTTTTATGCTTTTTTAAATAATTAAATAACAGGTGTAGTAATAGACTCAGTAAATGCTTATATTTACCAAAAAATACACACAGTCGAACATTTACAAATTTTAACCTAACTAATTGTTTGTCAATATTTCTCGCTATAGTCGTATGTAGGTAACATACGAGAGATATTGACTATATTTTTTTCGTTTTGAGACATTTTATTTCAAAAATAGCAAGTTTATTCTCAAAATCTTAAAAAGCTTTCACATTGTGGCTTTTAGAAATCCAAACCGCGCGATATAAAGACGTTTAGACTGATCTGAATATTTGACACGGTCCAGTAGGATATTTTGTGTTGTACACTTTCTCTGTCTGAATTGATGTTGTTCATTTACTACACTTTCCATGTAGTTTTGGAATTTTGCGGTTATTGTGGCTTAAATTTATTTTGGGAAGTACTTGTTTTCTACATTTCTCATATAAATACTTATTTTTAAGTTTCTTTTCTTTATATCAGGTATAGGTAGTTAGTGTAGACACGTAAGTTAGAAATCCTGTTTCATATTATAGTATTACAATACAAACAAGACCTGGTAACTTTTCTCTATGTTACAAACCTGCGAGAATCATTCGCCTTATTTAAATTTCTTAGGTGAATATTATTTTGTATAAGTTATTTCTTTGAGCGATGTAGAAAAATAAATATCAAATTAAATAATAATTGTCATTTTCTTCAAAAAATACATAAAGTACAAAGATTTCCTTCAAAAAAAGTTCTAGTATTTATTTCATGAAATTAATTATATTTGTGTTATGTAGTAAATTACAGATATGATTTTACGAGAAAACATATCATTCATTTAGCCTCGTCTCTAGTTGGCTACTAAATAAAACAATTGACAATAAAAAATATCTCCCGTACGTGTCCCTCCCAAAAAGAGAAAGGCTCGGCTGGTCTAATGTCCCGTTTCTTAGAACATTATGTCTTATTTAAGAGATCCGACAAAAAATTAAATAGCTCGCACCGTCAAAGAATAAGGCAAAATGGGCCATAAACACTGGCCCCGGCACAAAGACAAAAGCCGTGCTACTATCGCACAAATATTGTAAAGCTACCCTAAGTTTATTGCAACATTGTTACACGTCACTATTTTTTCTTATTAAGTGAGTTGTGACAGTAGAACAATAGTAATTTTAGCTTCTGTTTTATAATGAGCAGCAAGAGAAAAGGACTCGGACATTTTTGGACTCCCGTAGCTCCCCTATTGTCTTCGCATAATGCAATGTTTAACAAACGCTGCATTTGAATTTGGATCTTTTATGTTCTTCATTCTGTTTTCTTTGTGGCCTAGTTTAACGCTCTGCTATATAATTTTACAACTGAATACTAAGTAAGAACAAAGAATCTGCCGGCCATAAACAACGCTAAAGACGACAGATGGCTGTCCATATTTGTTCGCAGTGACAATTTCAAACACATTGCCTCTGTACGAGATTGAGTTATTAAAACTTGCCATCTAAATGAACCAGTCCCATAACCGACACTATAAACGTAACAAAATGTAAAATTTTATTACGAAAACATTAAAGCAAAGTGTTATTAAAAATACCGAGAACTGTATTTAGCTCGGCGACTTGAAAGATAGCGCCGGCCGATTAAAGAATGGAAAAAGACCGAAGGGGTATATTTAATAGTCTTTTTTCGACATTACATATGCAGAATCGTCAGAGCAGAACTGAAGTTAATGCGCGAACATACGGAGTTTTATTGCTTGGTGCCGTTCGTGACGTCCTGTTTACGTCGAGGCAAAATCTCTTCCTTAAGGGAATTAGGTAGCCGTCGGTAGACTTCAATAAAATTTAATTTGCCCATTGTCTCAGGGTGAAGATGTGGAATAGAAATATCTTTATGGCAGTTTAGCTAGCTTGCTTTATTGTCATGGAAATATTGTACGTCATAAAATGCATAGAAGCTTCCTCGGTAGCATGACTAATGGGTTTGCCTTTTGCTACTCAGTTACTATTGTTGTGCCTTTTGCATCAAGCCGTAGCTTTGCCATCCTCTAAAATACACTTAATAAGTGAAAATAGTATTAAATTGCGTATCGAACATTGTTATAAAATACTTATAAATACTAGCGAGAAATCGTTCTCGACTTCGGTATTTTTGACTGTTGTCACTTATCTTAGACAGATAACACTCACGTAATAAATCAAAAGTTCACATTATTTTTTCTTATCGCTAGTTAATTGCTAGCCAGAGGAATATCAATTAAAAGATATACACTTATCTATAGAGTAATTCCAGTTACTCTTTTGGCTTCGTAGATAATGTATATCTACATACTTTATTACTCAGTTTTTTTTTTTATAATTTATCTTGTTTTCGTTTTCGACAAAAGATACATTTGAACAAACTAGTTTTGCAATAAAAATAAGTTGGAAATTTTACAATAACATATTTTGCAGAATTGTAATAACGTCGAACAATGTGAAACAAACAGCTTTTGTTTTATTTCCTTACTTTGACATCAACCCTCATTAAAGCTCGGCAGAACTAGAAAGCACCACTATGAACACATGTTTGTCTATTCATGGCTAGTTTATATGAAAAGTTGGAGCCAATTGTGTCCCAGTTTTATCGTAAATCATTGAAGTAGGTACTCCTGTTGCTTGCTACCGAAGTTGGGCACTTCGTTTTATGATTCTTTTGTTTAAAACTTTTATTGGCTGTGCCCGTTCCGAAAACTAATTTATTCAGGACCCTGAGCGTAGCCTTGGAAGTTGAGCCTGCTTCCGAATAGCCGTTTGCTTTCCTTTTTTATGTTTCCTTTTCTAGGGCCCTGTAAACTGTTGTGTCAAATAGGTTATCGATAGAAACTTGTGACGTTATCCAACAAACTTTTCGGACGATGGTAAAACAACTTTATAGAGACGAAGGAAATTGAAGAAGACACAATAAAACAGACTTGAAAAAATCGATTCAAATATTACCTAAATGCCACGAAGACATATAATAACTGTAAACGATATTGAACCATTCGACCCATAAACTTAGAACTAATATCTGACAAACTGGCTTCATACGTCCATAACGCTTCATATCTAAATATTATGTTGAAATGACATGATTTTCGGCAATTTATACAGCCACTCAAGTACCCACTTTACTTCACGAATCGGCCACACAAGGTCGTTCGCCCTCAAACTTAATTCAACGAAAGGCACTCTATCAGCATGTAAGTCACCGAACCAATACTTTACGAGTAGATATTTCGTAACTGAGGCTTTGAAACACTTTTATCTTCTGATGCATTCGATAGTAATAAAATTTTATTTGTCACACTTTCGACAATATCCATAAGGTGGAGATAGCGTGAACTCGTTGAAATGACTTCATACAAAACCGTCATCTATGTCGTATGGAAATAAGTGTCGCTAGTGATGTGAACTGTGTATTCGAATTTAAATAATCGGATGTCCAAGCCGTGAGGTGACCCGTGACGAGGTTTATGTCTTCATCGAACGTGATGTTCCTAAATAGTCAAAATGAGAGCCGGAAAGTAATAATTTGGTCGTATATTTTATGCTTCAAACGATTAGCTGAATGAGTAATTTGATACTTTGCGTATTGTGGCCGGATTGGATTACATCTATTTGGAAGCATTCTTTGTAAATGCAATTTTTTGCTTAAAAACGCAATCTTTTTCTCGAATGCAGTAGCTATAGAAACATAAATAATTACATCAATCTTAATAATGAGCTGCTAAGATTTCTATGGATGTAATAGACTTTAAATAAATGCCCATGTAAGCGTCTATTGACAGTTACATAAATGTAATTTAAATTGATGTTAAAACAAAAAAAACAGTTTAATTTGTAAGAGTTTCAAAAGTTCTTGAACAGGATCATCGCGGTCTTATAGCTGGTGTGATCAATATAGGTATAATAAGTTTCTCTGATGGACCAGTGGGCGTATTAAGGCAGCCGGCCGCTACTAGAAATGGCTTCTGTTCAACCGATTAGTGTTTGATTTATTACGAGCATATTTATGCGCTTAATACGAAACCAGAATCGCTAATGCGAAATTCTACGTTTTGAGGACTAAAAATATATTTTGGAGAATTAAACATTCATCAGCCTTCTCGCTGGATACGAGTAAATTTAAATTTTGAAGAGTGACGTGCGACTATTTTTGTCTAAAATTATAGCACTAATAATAATTTAAGGTTCACTATTGAAGTTGTACCAAATTACATGTATATTTATTGACTTACTCTTATTTGACTTGATGACTTCTGTGAAAGAAAAACAGGTTCCAACGGTCAACTTTGCCATTAAAAACATACTTCTGTATTTGCTTGAAGTACAAAGTGTAAAATGCATTACGGATAACAGTAATTAGCCTTACTCTAGGCGCAGAAAAACATGTTTTCATAATAATTTTCTGTATACTTAAAGGTGTTTATGAAGTGAATAATATTTGCCACTTATTAGTTTAATGATACACTCGTTTATATTTATTCTCTTCTTTACTTTTCGAGCTGGACTTAATTTGAGGTTAAGAATAGTTAGTGTAACAATTTAAATGTTACTTGTGTTACTTATTTATTTATAATATGTATACCAAATAAACAAAAAAGTGATAAGTTTGCTTTTAAAAGACTAACAATACTCGTGATTATGAGCCAATTTTATTTCACAGAAATAATAAAAGGCAAAATTATTAAATTATGCCTAAACAAATTTTACTAACAAGGTGAAAGCGAGGTGGTAAGAATGTCTGCTTTTCAATCAGAAGGCCCCAGGTTCGACACCAGCCCCACATCAATGACTTGTTTTCCAAGTTTTGTGTTGATTTGCACTCGCGTTACGGTGAAGGAAAATCGGATCGGAGGAAACCGGCACGTTTGAGGACTGCAATATGCTAAAATGTGTCATCCGCCAACCGGCACTTGACCAGCGTGGTGGATTAGGTAGATTATGGCCTATATCTCTCTCCTCGTGAGAGAAGGCCCCGAGTCCCAGCAGTGGTACGTATAGTGGGCTGCTTATGCTTATTATGCTACTAACTAGACAGTTTTGCGGAGAAAATTATTGCAAACATCGTTCAAACAACACGTACAGAGGAGAAAATTAGAACACAGGCTAGCATTCCCTGTAATGCTGCATTAAAACGGTAAATAGTAAAGACCTTGACTATAATGAAATAGTGTTCAAGAACGAGGCAGCATGTATAGTGGCAGAACCGGGTAATTCCTTGTCATTATGGTATTATTTATAACTAAGGAGCAGGCGCAAGTGCTCGCTGTAGCATGTTGGACATGGCTGGCCATAGAGTAGGAAAACAGATGGTATATTTAATTCTTTGCTGTATATATAGCCTTTGGCAACAACGATGTTTGGGACACTTTTCACTACGATTTAGTTGGGAATAACACCGATGTTATAAAAGTTAATATAAATTGCTATAGCTACATTATTTGAGACTTTTAAAATCAAATGAGTTTTTCATTATTCAGTTTTAATATTAACTTTTTAGCCTCTGCTTTTGTCCAAATTATAAATGTGGGCATGCAAAGGAGATTTGAGGCTAGCATTTTAGAGTACACTGTCTGAATCATTTACTGTATTATGTTAATTTAGTTTGTATCTTTACATAGTTTGGTTTCTAATAAATGTAGGCTGTCAAAAAGTTGCACGTTTCTCCATAAAACCGGATTTTGTTTTTGCTATAATTCTAAAACTGCAATCGAAAACTTTTGACACCTTTTGATTACAGAACATAGTATAGAATAGTTTGTATTTTCAATTTCAACTTCTCCAGCAACTACGATGGTTTAAAATTACGTAGAAGATTCTTAAAACTTTTAAAATATAGGTAAATTTCTTCTATCTCATCTACTTTATTCTTCTACTCGAAGACACGTAACGCCGGCGGCGGTACCTGCCCGGAGAGAGCAGTCATACGTCATTGGACTGGCTCAAAAATTATTCCAACATCAAACAATAAATCATAGTAAACCCGGTAATTAAGTCAGTCATAACCAGAACTTCAGAATAAAAAGAGCTTATAATTTTTTCACATTAAATAACCATTTCGGGCGTAACGCTCGTCTAAATGATCATCGATAAAATATTTTTTGTCGGCGACGCTTTACTTTCTTTTGGAGGAGAGATGAATAATTGTCTCAGATTCGGAACATGTTTCATTCACAAGGTAACAACATGGTGGTACGTGAGAGTAAATAAACATTAAACGTGTTTGGATATCTAACTTGGTATAGTTGTTTGAAATAAAAGTAAAACATAAAAAAATATAAGTACCTACATAGTGCGTATTGAAGCCTTCTGGTCTGGTACTAGTTATCAAACCGTGTTACGAAACCAGAGTAAAAAAAATATATTATTAAAAATATGACATAAAAACAATATCACCAAATTCAATAAAGTAGGTTTACATAGCTTAGTTTGGACGCTAAATTGCATTCCGCCTTTTTTCTTTGAGGTGTTTTTTTTACTAGTATACCTAACTTATAAGACTAATTTGTACTGCAATTAACGTCAAATACCTTAAAACGACACTGAAAACTATATATAACGACACTGAAGGTACTATGCATCTTATGGCGTTATAGAGAGTGGCCGTTAAATGGAGAGAATGTATCATTGTATGGAATACAAGCTAAACCAACTAAAGCCAATTGATTTCGACTCTTTTGATAGTTTGTCGTTAAATCGAGTCGATCGTTACATGGAGTTTACACTGTATGTTACTTTTAAAAAAATCGTGTAAGTTTTATCACAAATGTAGAACGAATTAATAAATCAATGTCGTATATTGGACGTTTGTGTAACCTACCGAATATTCATTGACCGAGTTTCGCATAATAATTTAATAATCGGAACTACACGGCCAGTTTCAATATTTCGATACGGTTTCAGTAATACCTTTGAATTTTCACTCAAAATACCTCGCGGGTCAGTTTGGTGAATAATCAATACATTAATAGGCATTCCAAAATAAACAATTTATTGAGTGAAAATCTTTATTAATTTATAGTTAATGTATTAACATATTCTACTGATAAAATAAATGCGAAACTTTGTGTGTAAGTGTATGTTTGTAACCCCTTCAAGCTGGCAAGCAACGGCTGGACCGATTTTGATGAGATGGGTTAGATCTTGTATTAGCATAATAGGCTAAAATTATAGGCTATTTTTCATCTCGCATTCATTTGTTTTGTACCGGATTAACGCGAGTATCACCGCGGGGCGAAGCTAGTATTAATATAATTGATTAGGTTTTTTTTAATCAAAATTAACACTATGGATGATGATGAATTCCAGGCTGGTTTAAGCTACGGCAACTGCTTGTCGCTTTAAGGTTACTTTATGTGCCCTCTCTTGTTGTAACCAATTTCGGCGTAAATATTCGAGAGAAAGAGTTATATAATCATTATCATACACTAAGTACTCTGTTTCAAGATAACTGGTTAAAATAAAACTTTGACTCGTTATGTTATAATCGCAATCACAGTCTTTGTTATCGTTATCCATAAAATACAGAAATATGCCAAGTCGATAATATTATACGCATATAACTATAGGTACTATCTCGAAGTATTACATAGATTTTAATCCCAGCTTTAGTTTTTTTTTTCTACTCTAAATATTTAAAACTCAAATTCAAAAACTCTATTTTTGTAACAAAGACTCATGTAAGAGACAATATACTCGTACATACCATAACAATGTCAATTCAATACAATTATAAAATGTCAAACAAATAAAATAAAAATGAGAATTAAAAATTACAAATAGGTCAGCGCTTGACCACAATTCACCTGATGAAAAAAAATGAAAATGAAAAATATTTATCCACTAACTTATTACTAGATTACATATTCTCTTGTGACTACTTAACTAGGCAAGGCCTGAATCTAAGTAGTCCAAGATGGTAAGTGACGTTGTGGTCTAGTCTTCGTAAAGCCAACTCAGAGGCCTTTATGCACCTTGAAAACTCTCGATACCAGACCGTGGCTACATAGCTAATGCGAAGAAGAAGAAAGTAGATAGATAATTTCGCAGAAAACCAACAATGCAATCCACGCAACACACAACCGGATAACACTCTCGTACTCTCTCTTGTTTTGTTGCATCTTCCAGCTACTTACCTCTGACGTCATTAACAGAAGCATCTTGCACAAAATGGCGATAATTTATCGGAGGCTCCAAACAATGTACCGTGAAGAGCACGAGCCGTTAATTACAAACAAACACGCGCAGTAATGTTATGAGTATGCTAGCACGGGAGCTCGATGGGCGGATGAGTTGTGGAGAATTTTCGTTTTAGAATTATATTATACAGTTTCAAAGAGCAAAGGAAAGGTTTAGAAGAGTAGAGGCAAGGTTTAGAAGAGTAAAAGGAAGATTTAGAAGAGTAACACGCGCAGTAATGTTATGAGTATGCTAGGACGGGAGCTCGATGGGCGGATGAGTTGTGGAGAATTTCCGTTACTTGTAATTGAAATTGAATTATATAATACAGTTGCAAAGAGCAAAAGGAAAGGTTTATAAGAGTAGAGGCAAGGTTTAGAAGAGTAAAGGGAGGATTTAGAAGAGTAAAAGTAGGATTTAGAAGAGAAGAAGAGGATTTGGAAGAGTAAAGGGATATTTCATTTTTATTTCTAATTAATAAGTCTGATTGTTACCACAATAAGAATAAATACCTATTCTAAGGTTCTTAAGACGGTTCTTTTATCTATTTTTCGATATTTTTTACCGTTTTTGAATCATAGCTAAAAAATATAAATTCAAGATTTCTCTTTGTCTTATCATAGCAAAAGATTGTCACGTAGACGCTCTTATGCTAACGTCCCAGTCGGCGCTTATGTTTGGACCTGAAAGGACCATTGTCTAACGCGGTACAACACCGTTTATTGTATAATCTGAACATTGGATGAACCTATGGCAAGTCCGATATTGCTGCTTCTTGATTTTTATGCACCTACCCACTACCAATGTTATCCATGCGATAACATGATAATTATATTCTTACTAATAAATGTTTTTGTAAAAATAAATGTACTCTCAGTATTTTTTTAGGATTCCGTACTCAAAAGTTAACTAGCGTGAAAGAAAACATGCACCGTGATAACTAGAGAGTTTTTTAGCTGATGTATAAATAGCGACAACGCATTTTTATACAACAAACTACAAATCCGCCATTTTGAAATGTGGTACGGAACCTTTTAAGCACTAGCCCGTTTTTTTTAAGTTGTTTTCTTTGCGATGACCTCGCCTCGCAAAGTACGAGCTTCTGAAATGATAATTAAGAAAAATGTTTGGACAAATCTTTTAAAATTTTGTTATCTACGAATTTAATATCTACTTTTATACTCTCCATGTATAACAAAACGCCAAGGATTTTACAATAAAGTTTGTTTCTAAGAAAACTACTTTATCTAGGCTGCAGAGGTTAGACCTTCTTAGAACTAGTAAATTACTTTGTGTTCTATAAATAAATAATGTGACACTCTAGATAAATTTGTAGACAAAACGGTTAGCTTAATATACATTATTTTTTAAATTTCATTATCATCTATTAAAAAATAAAAGTAACCTACCAAAATTACCTGGGTTACCAAAAATTTTCTTTTGGGTATTAAAAAATATCAGCTTATAATTTTATTTATAATTTGGCATCAGAAATTCATTATCTGTGGCAGACGGAGAGTGATGTCTTAGTGCAGTTAGGGTCCTGTTAGTATTCTGTGAGTTTCAGAACCCAAAAAAAATTTACTAACAAGGCATATATAGGGCATATTTCGGATTCCTCGCTATAGTAATGTACTATCCTCATCCTTAGATGTATTCCTTATTACTGCGGGTCGTATCTCTCCTACAGATTTTTTAATTGGGGAAATTCTCTCGGGCAAGTTTATCGAGGTGGAAACCCATGTCTTTTCATTGTAGATACATGTCCTTGGATTTTGTGGTCCTCGAACATGTCGGTGTCCTCATGATGTTTCCTCTACCGTAAAGCAAGTGCAATTCAACACATAACATCAGTCATTGGTGTAAGGCGATCGAACCGAAGCTTTTGGTTGAAAAATAGACGTTTTTCCACCAAGCCACACTCGCTTTTTAGAGTTGTACTATAATAAGATAATATAATCTAGACTTAAAAATAACAATGTTCGTCATAAACGTCACAAAAATCCACATCAAACCTTTGTAGTTTTGCAACATCTTATCACTTTGTGACAGTCGTTTTACTGCGAGTGAATCCTCAGATGTTCGAAGATCGTCTTACACCTAAGGTAATGGCTTAGTTTTACTACCGAACACCAAGCTAAGTTTACAGTGCATTTGCAAGAGGACCCCCGGCAAATCACGGGAGGTTTATAGCTCCTGTCACCTACAGGCTGATTGAATGACTTCCTTTTTTGTGGCAAAGTGATTTTGTTTTAGGACGGTTCAATGGTAAGGGAAGTAATGTATTTATTTCAAAGCAAATAAATCCCATGACAATTACATAAATGTGATAAAAATCATACTATCATTTTTATCTGGCCGCTACTGTGGGTGGGATGAAACGTTAAATTGTAGGTCGCGGCTGTAAGTCTTAATACAAACAGTCGTTAAGTCAAGTCAGAGGGCGTCAGGCGGCTTGAAAACTTTCGACACCAGAGCTTGGTTTCGTATGAGCTAAGGCTCATACAAAGAATAAGAACGTGGTAGTTTGTGTGAGAGTGTATAATTATGTTTGTTACTTCTTCACTCTGAAACGGTTGATTCATTGGCAATAAAATTTGGTATGGAGAAAGTCCTGATTGTGGATTAACTACATTTTGTCTAGTATTAACGCGTTTAACACCGGGAGCAGAATTAACTATCTAAACATTGATTAAAGGACTACGTAAATATTTAAATAGATATTGCAATCTATAAATTCCTTAGTTTCTTTTGGTGTGTAATAAAGAGTTTTTGTAATGACTTTGTATACTTTCTATGTCACAAATGTTGTATATTAGTTATTTAATTGCCAATTTAGATTACAAACGTTACTCAAGTAGACCTCTCATTTACATATCAAGTAACTATCAGTTCTTTAGAAGAACTTTCATTACTCGGTAAAGGCAGTAGCAGCCAAAAAACCTGAATCAAACCCAAACATCATTAGAACTAAAGCGAAAAATATTGACGCACATAATGAATTTATTATCAGATCGGAGCAGTCTGCAAACAAAGAGGCGGCCACTATTGGCATTCTGTGTTATCTGAGATTTCGTGACACTAACAAGCATTATCTTTATTCTATCTCGAGGTGAGACTGGTACATAATCACCCACTGTTCCGCGATAAGCAATCTTAAAACTGCTGCCAGCAGTTTAATGACCAATATCTTGCATAAAAGAGTGCTATTAGCACGCTTATATTGGGAGTTGACACGATATTTTCATGCTTATGATGTTCCATTAACGATTTTTTAATATTGTTATCAAATCAAATGTTATAATTTATATTTATGTTTTACAGTGTAAGCTGTGTATAACGACACTGAAGGGACTGTGCATTTTATGGCGTTATAGAGAGTGGTCGTTAAATGGAGAGAATGGATCAATTGATCAATGTATGGAATACAAGCTAAACCAACTACAGCCAATTGATTTTGACGCTTTAGAGAGATTGTCGTTAAATCGAGTGACGTTACATGGAGTTTACACAGTATATAAAAATAAATCGGCACAATATATAACTAATACATACATAAAATACTTTATATCGACACATATGTAATTAACACCCAGACCTACATCCAAAACATTTAGTTCATCACAAAGATGTTGACTATACCGGAAATCGAACCCGGGTCCCTCCGATTGCTTGCCCGGGTTGGTAACTATAAGAAGCAAGTTTATATAATTCTTCATGCAATCAAAAACATGAAACGAGGCAGTTGACACAATAATATGCAAACTACCTGCTACCTAGGCACTATAATGCTGAGAAACCAGTCTAAGTGTCGCAGCCAACATTGCCGGTTCCGTTATGATGCGGATCCATGCAATTTACGCAAACACAATATAACACTTGATTTTCTATTTTGAACTTTACAACTTAATCCGAAGACACCGTTTTGAATGCGTCAATATAATGCTTTAGTTTACGCTAGATTTTGCATGATTGGATGAACAAAAGTCTCTAGCGGTGTATGCCAATCAATTTGCGGCATTGAACTATATTACTAGTATTAGTAAAACCTAGGCTAGCTGTAGTCCAACGCAAACCTATGAAGGGTGAAAAATATAGATAGAGGTTGTCTCATATGCTTAATATGGTATATCCATCGGTCGGATGGCTATCTGGCGGTATCTCACGTTGAAAATTTTATTTCTTACTATCTAACAGTGTGTTCCGGCAACATCCTTAAGAGCCAGTTATTCCAAACCAGGCATACTCCCCCTCCAGGCCAGAGTGTAACTAATGCGTGTGGTAACACGCCTTACTGATCAAATGCCTGTACTGTGAGAAAAATAGGATGACTGGCGTACAAGAAAAGAGGCCTATGCTTAGCCGTGAGCAACTAAAGGGTAATAATGATAATGATGACTGTGTAAAAATAACCTGAGAGTTTAAGGCTTTGCATTTTTATCTTTTTGACACCGAGATAGAATCTATTTTCGTTTGATCTGACAATAAATGGTCTACTTGAATGTTTTCCATCGCGTGCAAGCATATTATAACCGAGTGCAAGCAGTTAGCCTAAGGAGATTGTCGCTTATGTGAGAAATGGAGTATACTTTATGAATATTGAGTTTGAAACAAGGAAAGGGATTTCTTAATGATCATAAATTTGTGAATAGCCAATATGGTCTTGGATACGAGAGAAGCTTGCGCAGGATTGTAAAATCATATTCATAGGGGCAAAATTTGATTCGAAGTAATAGACTTAAAATTAAAATTTTCGAAAATCCTACTTAATATTATAATTAAGACAGTTGATGTTTGTAGGTATGAATGGATAATAAAGTCGGGACTGGATGCTAGTGACTTATATCTCTCTCTTTGTGAGAGAAGGTCCCGAGTCTTAGCAGTGCGAACGTATAGTGGGATGCTTATGCTATGTTTATGGTTTATAGGGTTTCATCGAATAATTCAATTGTAACTATTATGCTAGCGTTGGTATGTTGAGCGCTCGAGTCTATGACTATTCTGATTAATTAATTGTGTGGTCGTCTCGATTGCAATTACTGTTCAATAGTAAGATGACACTCGTAATACTATGGGGCTAAGAACCTATCAGTTTCGCGGCCTGTTTTTCAAATGCCTAACTGTAAAGATAAATTAAAAATCTGATAGTGTTTTAAACTCAATAAAAATACGAGTAAATAAAACTTAGAAGAAAGTGCCAGATAGTTTATAAGTACATTCTTAGCATCCCTTAATATTATATTTTCTATCGTTAGTCCTTTTTATTTAAAACTGAACACGAAAAACCTTCTAAAGTCATGGGATCAGCATAGCTGAGACTTATGTAGTTGCATTGCAAATGAAAAGGAAATACTAAGTTTGGTCTTTATACCAACCACCGTTTAAATAAAACATCAATATTAAGACACATTTGACACACGGCTGGTTAACCCCATACTGAACCATTTCTAGTTCGTATTATGGTTGCTAACTTATTTAGCACCCAGACTGGCAGCCAACAAATTTCTAGTTCAGCACAAAGATGTTGGCCGTGCCTTGAATCGAACCCGGAATCTTCTGATTGGTAGTCCGGCATGGTAACATTACGAGGTCATCAAAATGTACATTTTTTTTGTATTTTTTTACGACGTAAATATTACCACGGAAAATAATTTAAAAAATTTGATTGAAGCAGATCTTAGTATAGAATTGAGTTTGAACTAGTATTAAATCGTTATGAAAAAACATGGTCGTAATTTGATAAATAAGTACATGTTTACAATGTACAGTTTAACATTTGTTCGTTCTGTTGTTTTCACTTATTCTGTGACATAATTCTTCAGCATTGTGAGTCATAATTCGTGCAATATAATCTAACACTTAGGGACTTTGTTGCAGAGAATAACGGTTGATAATCGGAGACGTATAGCTTACTAAATATATACTTTTTTAATTCGACAAAGTTACAGACGTTAAAATAAATTATTATTCTTATAAGTTACGCCACATATAAAACGCGGTGCTAATTCCTTAGCGAGAATTGGCCACCCGCATTGATTAGAAGTAATTATTTTGATTGCCGAAACATAACATACAGCGTATTTAGTACTTGTTACTGATTGTGCTAATTCTTGTCTTATGGGAGGTCGCATACCTATTATTATGTTGATGTTGCTCTTTAGAGCGTAGTTTGATGAATTTCAACAAAGAATGAAATATATTTTTTTTAATACAAAAGAATACGAAAGAATTTCTCTACAAAACATTAGTTCATCCTACTATGTATTATAAATGCGAAAGTTTGTGTGTAAGGGTGAATGTTTGTAACATCCTCACGCTTAAACGGCTGAATCAATTTTGTTGAAATTTATTTAGAAGATAGATTAGACTTTGGATTAACACAAAGTTTACTTTTTTATCCCAAAAACAACTGTGGTTCCCGTGGGATACGCAAATAACATCAAAATCTAGGTTACTCCTTCATGCTCCAACGGCCGGATCTATTTTGATGAGATTTATTATGAAGATAGGTTAGGACTTAGATTAACACATAAGCTACTTTTTATCCCGGACTAACTCCTTTCATCCGGATTAACGCGGGTAAAACCACGGGGTAGACAGTATATGTATAATACGAGTATTTACACGAAAAACGGTCTCACTTACTTATGGACGTCGGTTGGTTAAAAACTTTAACAGTTTACAAAGTATATTTCGTATACAAATTAAAGCGTGTTAGCAGAATAATTATTTTCTCTGTGGCAACATTGTCAATAAACAGGTTCATAAAAAAATATTCCGCCAACAGGTGTTACTCTAGTTTACTGTTTAACTACAAAAAAAAAACAAGTTAACAGGACATTGCAAGGTTTAGACACTTTGGTTTAGCATCAAATTGTTAAGATTTTTTTAAATTTTTGTCCCATTTTTTGTCGTTTACGAGTATGTTTACATTCGTCTACAGCAGGCTTAGTGCAAAGATATGCAGTATTTTATTTATTTAATTTATAAAAAACATACTTTCAATATTCAAATTACCCAGTTTAAATCAGCGATTGTAAAATTTTTTTTGTGATTTAAAAGTTATAAGTCAATATAAAACAACTACCGGGAACTTAGCACTTACTATTGCATAACAACACAAACTACCCAACAAAGTAATTACCAACCTTTATCATAGATCACCGAAGTACAGAATAGACTAATCAATAACCCGCGGGCACAACTACTTGGCTGATTGCAAACATAGACTAGGGAAGCAATTCCGTTTAATCATAATGGTCGATTCAGTGTATAATGCCTTCATCGCACACCTGCGTCGGAGGTCCTATTGGAGCGAGTAGGTCTGAGGACCGATAGGGAAATAGGCAAGATGACTAAAGGATCAATGACATTAGACTAGCTTACGAGCTGCTAGTCGGTAAAGAATAAAGAAGAAGAATAAAGAATATTTATTTCAAAAAGATAGTTATGCGTACAGATTACAAAAGAGAAAAATACATACAAACTATAGGTTAACAAATTATTTTATATTAGTAGGCTTGTTTAACCCTGAGCCCCGCAGGAAGGCTCGGGGAGAGCCTGTGTTGCAGGGCGTCAGTGGTCTTTATTTATAATTTACTAATCACTATTGAACTAATAAAAATAAATTAGTGAAACTTAAATTTTTGATAATAACATTAAACGTAACCTATTTATAACAATAACAGTTGGACGGACAAAGATTGTAAGTTTAAAAGCTAGCTAGTTTGAGTAATTGTTTCAATCGCTTCTCTATTCCACTACAGAACGAGCAGGGGCACAGTGAAGAGACATCGATTCACTGTCGAAGTTCTAAGGATTCGCACAAAGCGTTTTGCTTCGACCTTCATTGTGAGAACTGCGAAGCTTTGAAACTCTCTTCCTGAGTCTCTTTTTCCCGAGAAGTACAATTTGGGGGTCTTCATATCTAGAGTAAATAGGTTCCTTCTAGGCAAGCGTAATACATCTTAGACCACAGTCAAGCTTAACATCAGGCAAGCTGCGATCAAACGTCAGTAAAAAAAAAACGCATATTTAAAAGCAGATTGTTCAGAAGCTCAACACGTTATAAGTTAATAAGCTACTCGTCAACTCGGTGGCTTGTACCTTGTAAACTAACCAAGAGTCATTGAACCTAGAGACATTGGCGCCTGTAGCACAGAATAATAACTATGCCTGTAGCTCGGTTAAGGTCTTTAAGGGTTTGACGCGATCATCGAAGTTAAGTAACGGTCCATGCAGACGGTAGTTGGGAGCCTCAAGAAGGCTTCTAGAATACACCGTTAAATGCTTGGCAACTGATTCTTCAACTTGAGGGTTGTTGCTTGCCAGGCGAACGTTAGAAAATGCCCTACCACCATTACATGCTCTATGGTTCCCTCACGATGTTTTTCTTGAACGAAAGCTCAAATTTTTTGACGGGTATCGAATCCACAACCTTTGGGACGCGAGGCAGCCGCACTCCGACAAATTAATTATTTGAATAGAATGATTAAACATCTATGTTCAAGAACTTAGTTCATTCCGTCCGATATAAAGGCACGGATGAAGTTCACAAAACGAAAACGTAAAACAACAAAATTCCACGTAATCACTTTAAAACGTCTTCATTCGAGAGAGAACCACTCGAGAAATATTCAAACATCCTTCTTCGGATTGTCAAAGTATACAAATAATCCAAAAATAGCAGGTTTTACCATCACAGTTTGGAATCTAGTTTCTATAACTTGACGTAGAAACGGGACCACCACAGAGTTAAATGTTTAGTTTAAAGTGAAAGCGACTTTATGCCTTTGAAATAGAGTCCAAACCACCAATTTACAACTTAAATCTAGGTGGAGCCTTGAACTACCTTATCTGTGTTCTCTAGAATTTTAAACAAAAATAATTGTTCGTGACTTATTGATGTTTCTTCTTGTGTGAGCTAAGTGACTGAAATCTGGTGTCATTAAATTTCAAAGGTAGATTGTACAATACGTGGCTAGTGAAGTCACGGCCCAAGTCGCATAGCATTTGAACAGCGCTGTAAACATAAAATGACGTCACATTAAGTAAGGTATAGTAGGTACGTCACGATCGGAAGCCGAGGCTGGGTGGCGGGGGCACGCGAGCATAGCGGTGCGAGACCGCCTCTCTGCGCGCGCGCAGCCAAAGATTAATGAGTAATTTAGATGCGCCAAGTAAACATACTTATCCTTTTTTTTATAAATACATAGCTCGAACTTTGCAACGGTCTATTAGATAACACAGAATTTGAAGAATGTAACATGGCCTATATGTATATATACTAGCATCTCGTCCCGGCCTTCCCTCACGAGGAGAGAGATATAGACCATAATCCACCAGGATGGCCAAAGGCGGGTTGGCGGATGACCCATGTCTTCGGATATTGTGGTCCTTAAACATACCGGTTTCTTCACGATGTTTTCCTTCATCGTAAAGCGAGTGCAAGCCCACACATAACTTGGTCACATCAACGCACAAATAAAACAAGTCATTGGTTTGAGCTGGGATTTAACCAGGGGCCGTCTGATGGAAAAGCAGACGTTATTACCACCGAGCCGCACTCGCTTTTAAACACTGATGTTTATTTATTTGAGATGTGAATTCCAAAATCAATATGAAGTTTTTATATAGAGCGTAAAAAATATTTCTTCTAATTTAAGAGGGAAAGTATTATACTTCTGTTCGGCATAATCTTTGTCTGTGGTCACCCATCCCCACCATTGCGCGCGCGCAAGGTCCTCATCTCCATAATTACACCAAGCTCATTGGTGACTATTAACCTCATGATAATTCATGAGTGAGGGTTCTTAATTAATGCACATCATGTGGGCTGTCAGATAAACGTAATGGGTCTTGATGGTGTTTTTTACATTTTTATACTTTGCTCGAGTTTGTGCGCGATGGGTAGAATCAAATTGGTATAATGATCAATATTAAAAAATAAGTAATGGTATAAAATATACTAAGCTTGTAAATTACGAGTAACTTCCATTGTACGTAATATGTTCTGTTATATTGTTGTAAAATCTGTGAGTTTATCAGTATTGTTGTTATAAAATTAGTTTATGGGATATCTTTCAAATGAATCTAGTACATACTCTTACAAACTTTATGAAAAGCTAAAAATGTGTACAAAACTACGAGAAAATATAAACATTTCCATTTTATGCAAGTTTGGTGTAAAACGAACATTATAATAATGATTAAATATTAATACTTTAGATGTAACAAAATACACTTTATTAGAAAAATATACTCGTTACAAAAATTTTACATTTTGAAGTATTCAGTTGACCCAGTTTTGGTAGTGTATAATGGACCAGAATTTATGAGAAAACTAGCTTCTAAGAAGCGCCACTCTTACGGAGTAATGTACAAAACACACATTATGCATTACTCTGATGTATGAACCCTGCAGCATATACGTACAGTAGCCGGCAGCAAGTACTATACGCTGATATTTTACAGACTGACTACTAAAAACGATGTGTTTCGGCAGCCTTCTTGAGATCAAGTTATTCCACCTTATATCAGAGTATCTCTAGGTGTAATCTGTAAAAAAAATACTTAATTAACATACTTCTGCATTTATTCTTGAAGGTGCGTGTATTCTGTGTTTAATTGAATCCCCGACAAAGGAAAATAATCCTAAGTTTATTGTAAGCGTTTGGTTAATTTCTATGTTTATAAAAAAGTACCAAGGTGACTATTTTTGACAATATTTAAGCACTGTATTGCCTGCATGCTGCAAATAGTACTAGATTTTCAGTTAATTAATTTAAATTGTAGTATTTCTCACTCTATCGAGATTTGTATAAAACTAATAGCCGGTTACTGTAAAAGCAGTGTATGGTGTTATTATAACGCTTGGAATGCTTACTTTGAATTGATTTAACAGACGTCACCCAGATCGAAACAATGCTTTATTGTACTGTTAATGTATTGCTTCATTCTTTGTATTCAAAACTGGGTTTGACAGTGAAGGCACGTCGTAAGCAAAGAGCATTTTTTGTAAACCAACAATACTATGTAGTATGAGTACTAATTAATTAGGTATTGGTAAAGATAAGTAAACACATTGGAAACAAGCTAAGGTGAGAATAAAGGCATAGTTTCAGCCGCATAGTTTAAGCTTAGCGACTTAAAATTTTCCGTCTATCAAAATATAATTCGAGTCAATAAAGAAAATATTAGAAAGTTTATGTCCTCTCTTTTGTATTAATTACTAAATGAGTGTGAGCAAGAGGAATCAAAATTTCAAATGTATTCGTTAATGACTCGAGTTATAAAAAAAAATTAAACACATATATTTTGTTTTGGCAAACCACGGATTATAAAAGAGCAATACTATAAAGATGACTATGGTGTAGGTAATGTGAATACGATACAATTTAATTTAGAAATGTATAACATAATATTATATAAGCTCAGTTGGCCTGCCTCACGTTCCGAAGGTCGAGGGTTCGATTCCCGCCAATGAACTCGAGGTGAAGGAAAACATCGTGAGGAAACCATAGCATGGTGGTGGGAGATTTTTTATCTAGCAACCACCCAGTTGCTAGCCATGTGAGCAATTAAATTGAAAAAACTGAAAAACTAAGCACCTAACAGTGTATCTTTGTTGCTTCCTTGGGAGTCAATCATTACCAGACTAGGCATGCTCCATCTTAGGCCAGAGTGTTGCTAACTCATGAAGTTACTCGCCCTGCTGGTCAAATGCTTGGCTGTAAGGTGTAAAAAAATAGGGTCTTATGACGTCACTTTATTGTATAATTATTACTCAAAATTGGCGTAACACGTTGCGAATGTGCAGTTGCTTCGTTGTTATTGGTTTTTGGCACAAATGAAGTAAAAAAAGTTCTATAATATTTCATATTATAGAACCTTATTTCATACAAAGAGGCAATGCGGCAAGCCCGATGGGCGCGTTTGGGCGGGTCGCCTAATTTATGAAATTATAAAAAAAAATGCGAATATTTATTAATTCATTATATTATATTATATTTTTAATGTAATATTATTTAAGATGATGTAAAGACTAATTAAATTATTGTAAATATTTTAAAATTTCATATTCATCTAAAACATAATTTGAATTACTTACTGGTAAAATACTTATTTATTTATTACTTGTATTACAATAAAAAAAATACATATAATGATATGTGCAATGAAAAAAGCCTCGAAGATGTTTCCTCTTCCATCCTCCTCTAACATAAATCCTTAAATTTTAAGTGAATATGTGTCCATTAGTATAACTAATAATAAATAAAGTCAAAGAAAGCGTTTTTAAACACAATTTCTAAATTCGTGTATTCAGGTATAAATCCATTGTGGGCGGTTCTATTTTAATAAGAAATTGGGTTCTGCTAATAACGGACCCACAAACTAAGTGTGAAAGTTTTTGTTAGTTTTATTATTAGTTAACGATAATCAATTTAACGTCTAAGTTATTATAAATAGGTGAGTTTTTAAGCACTAGCTAGAAATAAGACTCTGAGAATGTAGATACTATAAGAAATATTTTTTATAGTACATATATGGAACTTTAATTATATTATATTTTATTTATTATTTTCATAGATAGAACTAAAAACAATTGCTGTATTTGAACTATACCACCTAACGACAAAAAACTGCTTATACTCGTACTAAGACTTACCAGGACCTACAGTTTAACATATCATCCGTCCGACAGTAGCGTTCAGATGATTATAAGACTTTTAAAACGACAGTATTGTGTATTGTCACTCATCTAAAGCATGTCCACACAGACCGTTGCTTACAGAACAGAACACACAGGACTGCGATAATCTCGTCTGATCACCTTCTTATTCTTATTCTATGATGGGGGCGATCAGACCTGCACTGACAACCCGCAGAAGGCGTATTGTGCATTTCCCCCTACCAGCCTACCCAAGCCATCCAAGCTCCTTAAAGTAGCGGAGCACGGTCTTGGGTCGCTGGCATACCTGTTCCACTGTCATTGCGTCAGATGTTGTGGTACTTTTTTTATAGCAGGAGGCGTCCAAGTGTAGCGTAGTGTTTTGTTGAGATACCCTTGCTAGTCCGGTTTTCTCTCTTGTTTGGTTTGTGGATTCACAGTGCAACAGCACATGCTCCACAGTCTCGTCCGCCCTCATACATCCCCGGGCAGAGGGGGCTATCTGTATTACCAATTTTGTGCTGGTGTCTGATCACCTTAGTAAGCCGAGCTACGAACTGTTTATAATGTACGAGTATACATATTATATTTTAGCAATTTGTACCAAATATCACTGGTGACGTCATGGCCCAGGTAAGCATTTGAAACGGATTGTAGTATGGTACCATGTAAGCTTACAGTTTCTCAATTACCTATACTCATACTTAAACATTCTCATTACTTACTACAACATACTACATAGAGTACTGAAATAACAGAAGTAGCCAATACAAGAGAAACTAAGAAGCTGTGAACTAAGAAAAGCTCGTAAGTATAATGTTATTGTATCCGCAGTAACTCTAAGCAAGAATCCCGTGAAAGAAACCTATTCTACACAATGTCACGCGTCGCCGTCAAAATAAAACTTGCACCGCTCAGTTAAACATGGTGGGCTAAGAATACCGAGCCTTTGTCGGCACAAAACGGCACAGGTTGTAATTTGATAAAGTCGGACCGCCTCCGACACGGACCTTTTGCTTTGAGGGTGCCCACGCAACCTTCAATCTAGCCATGGATGTCAGAAAAAAATGGAGCCTTGGATGCTAAGCTTCATTTGACATTCTTCTTCTTCGTATGAGCTTAAGTGGTCAAGCTCTATTGTCGAAAATAAGCCGCCCGAAGGTTTCCTAACTTGACGTAACGACTGCTAGTACTAAGACTTAAAGTCGGGACCTACAATTAATCCTGTTATCCACACCCTGATAAAAATGCCACTTTTCAAAGGGCAGCCTAGAGCATGGTCTCCCATCCAAAAACTGTCCGCATTGACCGTTGCTTAACCTGATGATCGCGGCGGATCACCTTAGCGCACCTATAGCGGAGCTATAGACGGAATGGAGGTTCAATTTTGACGCTGTACATTTTAGTAAATAAAAATAACATTCGTACCTAACTGTTTCTATACAAAAGTGCAATAATTAATAATGTCTTTAATTTGACAAATTGTTCATAAAATGTTTACCTTTAATATGGCTGTAATATTATTCAAATTAATAATAATAAACAAATTAATAAATCAATAATAATATAGGTTACAAATAAACATACACAGTTGCAAGTACTACAATAGTATGTAATTTTGATGAAAGTACTGATTTAAAAACATATTTTAAAACGACTAAGATTTAAAAGAATCTTTTCATTATTACTTTGTTTCAATTTTGTAAAGACATAAACATTAACTTTTTTATGTATAAATTTCAAATCATCTATTTAGATTTTTTAAAGATCTATTTAGATTTAAAAAAAAAACAACAACTAAACAAAAACGTCTCCACTATGACGGATGCCACATCTGCCCAAAATTACCTTTTCTTACTCCTAATTTCCTGTCCCTAGACTGTTCGGATCAAAATTATACAGGTTTAATGAAATCGACATTAATCTAAGACGATTTCGGATAGTTGTGCCTGCTGTCATTATGTCGTTAAAGATGACGACGTCACTGAAATTTGTTCGGAATTCAGGTATTTTCCGAATAGTTTTTTGTGAAGTCCATCTAAAGTCATTAGTATCAACCAGATCGAAATGAATGGCTTTTTTTTGGATATTGTAGTGTTTTGTGAATAGCAGCATATCTTCTAGCTGCAAGTCGAAAATATGAATGACAAAATTTTCACCTCTTTATGTGCGTAATTGGAATGCGAATTTATTGTTTTCGGTTGTTAATATTGCAACATACAATTCCGTTTTCGCCTTTGCGTAAATATTTTTACAACACATGCCTATGGGATTTAAATACATGTAAGCTGTCAATAATATATTCAAATATAAATTAAGCATCTAATTTAAATTAAAATAGCTTACGGAGCGAAAAAATATCAAATTATTATTTAAAAATCATAAAACCATTCCGTCGACTTAAGCCGACCTTTGTCAAAATCTCGTTTGCGGTCTAAATCCCTTTAAAAAAGGATAATATTAAAACATAATTTATAATAGTAATAATTCAACACTTTAATCCCTATACGTGTGCGTTTCTATTTTTATTGTAAAGGGCAACACTATCACGGAAATAATAACAGTTGTATTGAGGATGGGATCGTCTTAAGGAACTGTTTACCCCAGAATTTAACATGACAATAAACTGAATTAATTCCGACGGTTTGTTCTCAACGACCCTTATCTACATATTTCTCGCGGGCAAACGCCAAATTGCCCTAAATCGTTAACATAACAAACCAAGATAACCCTCGTAAAAAAAAACCTTAGTTTGATTTCAAGAAACGGGTCGTCATTAGCTAATCACTAGCAGGTAAAGAGCGAATTTATTGGAACTGGCCGAAAATACCTTCATTATTTTAATTATAGAGTAAACACACTTTCTTAGCCCATTTTGGGATCACTTTTTGTGTCAACTTTTTTCTTGATCGGGCTAATCTAATTTGTTGTGACTGGCAATTTCTTTTCTGAGCAGGTAAAATTGCTGAAGAGGGTTTTCGTTCAGTTTGAAGACTCGTGACAGGACAAAAATCCTATGGAGTCGATAAGGTAGGGGGCCACGTGGCGGAGCCGACATGGATTATCTACCCTCAGGACAGCGCAGGACCTCGTAATCTTCCCCCGACAGCTTTCACTCATAGCAACCGACATCACGCGCAGGATTACACTGTCATTGATGTGGAAACTGATACAAAGCTCACTGAGGCACCTTTAATCACCTGCGCTTTTTGAGGATTTGGAGGGGTCCAGAATGTTTGCGTCCTATCGAGATGACGGCTGGAAGAGATTGTTTGTTGTGATTTTGGCGGGATTAATTTTCTAACTTAATCAAATTAATCAATTATTAATACATAAATACGCCATGAATACATTTAAAAAGTATTTTTATCAGAGATATATAGATATTAAAGTAATTTGTAACATTTGCCAGAGACTTGCCATTGATGTATGTAAACTTAATAATAAATAATCGACAGTAACAAATTACAGTTATAGCAATAGAGGAAACTGAACTCAGTTTTATATCTTCCAAGACCTGTTCCTCGCTCTCAATCAATACAAATGCACCGGAGTCTGCTCATAACTTCACCAAGAAAATATGAGGTGCAAATATGAACACCTTATTTAGTAATGTCAGTACAAAACCAGTTACCAGTAGCCTGAGAAACTCCTTGTCGCTCCAGGGAAGTAAATCATAAGATTCATTCTGAACATTTCTGAGCTCTGATGAACGAGCGCGGTTGCTAGAACATAACATACCCGGCTCTGCTTCGAACGGCAGCTTCAATATAACAAATCTCTCATCTCACGCATCATTTACTAGTGCAAGCGAGATGCAAGATAATGTGATTAGTCAAACGATACTTGATAGCCCCACGGCATCCACCTCTCGACTGCATAAAAACCAGGCGGCCGACGTCCGAGCAACACGCACTCATAGTTCTGATTACACAACATTGCACGCACACACGCGCCTCTGGGATTAACGCCAGACAACCCGTTTCCTGTTACCTGCTCTGGAGCAAAAAGACTTTGTAATTTAGAATTAATTTCACATTTGAAATCAAAACACTGGTTAAAATCACACACGAAGAGAGATCGGAGCGCGCGAGATTGAAACTGGAACCGTTCAACCGTTTTGAAGTCTCTATTTTCTTACACCAAAAATGCCTGTAACAAATCCGTGCGGCGGACGCAATCTAGGGGACTTAAAACAAACAATTACTTCGGTTTATTTGAAAAGGCGAGCAAAAAGCGGAGCAATCAAATCGGTGCAGCTACCGTGCGGCAAAAAACTTGGACTTGGATGTGCTTGAGCGCTGTAACGGACCGAAGCAGGCAGACGTAATAAGGCAGTCGAGAGCTTGGCAGATCATTTCCACGTACCGCACGGCTTTCACTCAGTGATATTCTTATGTGCTTAGAAATTGCTTCATTTATAATGTCTTTATGTGGTTGGATTAATCGAGCGAGTACGCGCGCTTCATTATGTGAACCGTACGTGGTCTTATTAAATGTACAATTACATACTCTGCCACTACTCAAAGTAACTATAATGCATAAAAAAGAAAGTGCAATTTAAAGAAGAAAAAAAAAGCTCTTTTTGTGTTTGTAACAAAAACATCAATCACAGAATATTGAAAAGCAGAAGACTTATGATAGAAAACCATGCATCAGCTGGTAACCCGTAACAAATTCCAGTCAAGGTGACACACTTTCAACGGAACCCGGCTCGCTACGGGGACCGTGGCGAAATGACTACGGATTTTCATAAATAACGCATAAGATTTCTGAACAATAAATAATATGATTCGCTGCGCTCGAACCAGCTGCGCTAAGGAGCGCGCTGAATCGCACGATTTGATACGCGCCTCCATCAACCTCGTCTTTGTCAAAAGCCAACCTAATAAAGTTTAGCAGATGTGATTTTCTAAACAAGACACTAACAAATGGAAGCTCGAAGCGCGATAACACCGGAGAAAATGAACGGCGATCTTCCGAGGCAATTTTCTCTTTCAAGTTATGATTAATGTACTCATCCAAAAGATTACATGTTTATCTTTACAGCGTGCAATATATTGAGGTCCTTGCAAAAAGATAATGGGATACGACGTGAATATTTTACCTTTGCTAATGTAGCTGAATTAATTTAGGAATGTGAACATCCATGTTTGCAACGGCGTGTTGGGAATTTTGCAACACAAATCAGGCAAAAAGTTCGAGACGATTTTCTTTGCGCTATCGCACACGATCGATAGGGGACCAATGTTCTAAAAGAGAATTAATCGCCAGTCTCGTCTCATCCCGCGAATTCCTACATAACATTGTGACGAACAAAGAATCGGACCTGCATCATTATAGCCTATTGTAACGAATTTGAAATTTTTCAAAAGAGAATTCGTCAAACGTAAAACAATTCGATACGCGTTCGAATTTGTTGTTCGGGCTTCAATTCAATTTCTTCGGCGTCCGAGCTGCTCGCGTGAATTGGGTCGCGTAAACGGGACCGCCCTTTTGGGACCAAAACGTTATTTTTTTCACACAGATTGCGCGTTCTTTGATCTCCAGAATGTGTGTGTTAAGCGTTTCCTTCGCTTTGTGTCAGCGTTGTGTGAGGCTCGCACGGCCTCAGTCGGAATGACACCCAGCGGGATGTATAAAATCAAAAAAACCCAACCCGCTGTGATCTTTTTAAAAAATCGTGATTACATAAAAAAACACTGCCCAAAAACATTTAAAAAAATATTATATCCGGTACACCAACAATTTATTAATTTAAAGTTTCAACCCCTTTTAGGAAGCAAGATTTTCAATTACGTACTTTCCTGCTTACGTTGGTACTTGTTCCAAACTTGGTGCTCGAGTTTCGTAGACTTCGTAGTCGTGTAAGAGGAAAGGTACCTAGAACTTGGAATTTCATTCTTGACACAGTTCTCTGTTATGAACATTACTTCATCCAGGACGCGAGAGTTTAGCACGTCGTAAAGTGCTGGATCCATTACGTGGGGTGCGCGAGATTATACCAACCTCCGCTTTACGAGCAGTCAGTGAATACGGTCCAATATTTTTATATACATTCTGCCTCTTGCTGATCCGTAGCAATTTGTCTTTTACAACGTGCTGAATAGAAGATTCGGAGAACTTTAATCTAGTTTATTTATTAGTAATAGTTTGATCCTTGAAAACCAAATATGATGGTGGCCCGAGCTCATTATAGGTGCAAGAGCCTGACTTACTATCCTCACTTATTACCATTTGAGATATGATGGCAGTATTTAAATAGATGAAATATTAGTAATGTAAAATCCAAAAGAGATTCATCATCAGGAATAATATCAATGAAAATAACTAATTGTCCAATTTTAAAGTAGGAATTGTATTAAGCCGTTTATTATATGTAATTGTAATAAAGACGTTTTCGAAATAATTATTTGTAAAGTTCAGTAAATACCTACCTAAACTATGTTTAACACTACAAACTCATACATATTATGAGTGACGTTAAAAATTACCTATACTAGACTTTCCGTAGGAAAGCAAGGCGGCGAGTAAATTGGAGGAGATTTAGTTTGTGCATTTCGTGCTAAGGCCTCGTTCAGGTAGTAGTTAGATAGTTACGAGAGGCGGACTATCAGGGCCGAATTAAGAACAATTGCGGGGGCTACATTCGATGTTTTAATTTGTGACTTGGTAATTGAAAAACAGCTCACTTTTTGGATGAAACAATAAATACGAAGAGCCAATAGTTATAGAAAAAAATATTTGTCTAAATGCACCATTAAAACTTTTATGGAATATTAATAGGATTTTATTGTGTTTTTCTTGTCCTAAATTATGAGAGCTATTTAAAGATCATAACTAGCATTTTGTGTAAAACTCATCCAGGGAGAGCTAATTTAAGTAGGAAAATATTTGTTCCTCACATATTTTTTATATATTCTTATAATATGTTATTGAATATCTATCAGAAAGAAAAAAGAAAGAAAAATGATTTATTAAGCACAAACTAAAAAAAATATGTACAAACAAGAATTTACCAATTTCATTTGTGCACAAAAAAAAGGAGTTGGTTCAGCATAATGCTAAGAGTACTTTCAAGGTACCCCAGCGCTGGTTTTCAACCAGCACCTTAACATACTATAAATGCACAGTAAAAGGGTAATGAGATAACCTAAAACACATACTTTTTCAAAGCAGATTTTGTAACCCCCCTTTATTCCTGTACTGAAAGCCGCACCTGTTTTAGCGAACAGGTAGGTTAGACTAGGTCGCGGTGGAATGTGGCACCTCATAAAGTGTCCGACTTGTTAGGCGACTGCTAAATTGTGTAGGAAAGTTCTGCCCTGAAACAAGTGTTATAGTTTAATCAGCGCTGCGACGTTTGGAAAGCTTCAAACGAGTTTAGTAGAGATAATGATAATGTTGGTGCAGATTGTCATTTAGTATGCGAAACTTAAAGTCTAAATTAAACTGCTAAAAACTTTTAATATTGAAATACATTAAAAAAAATAATTAAATCCTTATTTCAATGCTCATTAAAATAAAGTTCTTGTTTCATCTATAAACATTATCAATTTAAACTTTCGTTTTCGTTCGTTTTTTTTTTTCGTTTTTCTACTATTGTATTATTCGTTTAAATGGTATATTTAAAAGTTTAAGGTCAAAATTGTATTAAGTATGCGAAACTAAACGGCTAAATTAAAATGGTTCAAAAAATTATGTTCATTAAATTAAGGTTTTTTTCGTGTACAAACAATAGCCATATTCACTTTAATTATGCTCATAAAAAAGTAATGTATACGTTAGGTTTCTGAAGAGTGTTACTGAAACAAATTTGTAGGCCAAGATTGAAATTATTAAAAAAGTTACGTTTTGGTATAGACTATGCAAGTCAGCTTTCATTCTAATGTGACAGAGTGCTAGAGACAGAGACTTGCATCGTGTAAGAGTGCAAAAGAGCTCAAAGCACTCGTTACTCTCCTCTGAAATGGTCCCATAGTAAAAGTTATATTGATAAGTGTCGACACCCTTACGGCTTTGTACAGAAGTATACAATAATACTGTACACTAAAAACTTTCGTCCACAATATATATTATTTGTAAGGCCATAACCAATGGCTCAAGTTTTAGTATTATTCTATCACTACTGCTAGGCCATAGTAACTAAGTAACTAAATGGGCCTCAAGTCTTACATTTGAATTAAGAGTAAATTGAAGCGACTGGCTCATAGTTTCAAAAGAAGTTAATTAATATCGCGATGTTGTATTATTTTTATTCTATTTACATGCAATGCGACGGTCCTATATTATCTAAAATGTACGTGAACGTTGTAAAACTTACGAAGTTAAAGAGGACATAATAGGCCCTTCTTGTAGTATTCCTATCAATACGTTTATATATAACGATAATATACAGTTTAATTACCAACTATACCTACATAAATATATCAAATTAAAATTTTAAAAGGATCCAATTCACCAATATTTATACTCTGCGTCTGTCTTTGTTATAGTAATAAAATAGATATTACGTTCTTTTTTACATATAGTTAAATCATTATAAAGAATTAACCAAGTTTTACTCTAAATTGTCTATTTCAAAGCAAAATTCTGCGCCAATTCTCACACGCTCCCGTGGGGTCTAAAGGAACAAGCGGACAATGTATTATTGTATACACGTTTATAGTGAACCAAAATAGTCGTTCTGTTGTGTGAGGTCCTCGCTTTCGGCTCAGGTGACTTCGCGGCGGAACAAATTGAAGCGGCAAAAACTCCGATCATAGGTACAGGCAAAGCGTTTAAAGAAAACTAATTCTATTGTATTGCTAGGATCTCCGAAGCACACACGCTGCGCGCTAATTCTTCTAATTTCGCCCTCTACGGGTGGAATCTCCGCCGACGATCTGCAACAAAGACGCACCGTTACGAATGTCAGAAGTGTAAAAATTAATGACGACAACCTTTTATTTGTCGCTTTTGTCTAGAACAAAGTTGCTTTGTCTATTCCGGAGTTAATAATGGAAGTGTTTAGCGTCAAAGCTTTTGTGCCCTCCGAAAAAAATAAGCTTCAAAGTGATGAATAGGTCGCGTGGCGTGCGACAAGACATTGAAGTGTGATTTCTTTGCGCATTAGTCACATAGCTAACGGAAATTATTTTGAGAAAGGCTTAGAAAAGTTCTAACGGTGTTTTTTCATCAATAATGCTTAGTAATGATAGTAATTTTGTCATAGAAAAATTGCATTTTTTAATACTCGTCAGTCTAACAACCATCTTCAAATATGTCACCATATGTACCGACAGCCTCATCCAAAGCCAGTCATTCCAGACTAGGCATGGTTAGAGTGTTGTCAAATAGAAAAACATATAATCGCAGTTATATCAACCTATCGTAGAACAAGATGTGAGCATTGATTGGCAAACGCCCTGTTCCTGACACGAGTGAACCGGTTTCACCTGGACAAGCGTGCTCCACTTTAGATCACAATATTACTTATCATCAGGTGAACTAGAAAACAACGAAATGTATAGCATACCGTATTCTCTAGGATATTAGACTAGTAAGTTATCTCAGGTCCTTAGTTTATTGTTTAGCCGTTTAAATTTGGGACACAACATTCAAACAAAATTTTAATTTCAGGTTTAGCGGCCACTTACTAAACCTTGTGAAGTGCAATTCTATTTTTGGCTAAAGATATACAATTTTAACTTTGCAAAATCGCAAATACATAAAAACAGGTTGGAAAACAGGAAGCGCGTGCAGTAAATGACGAAGATTTACATTCTAACGCTCTCCAACGCGATCTAGTTCAGTTATTTTATGCTTTTTGCCATTTCACCGTGAGTCAACGGTATGAATCGATCTTTCTATAATTATGGTAGTTTGTAGGGTAATTTTGTGAAAAGTTTGATTACCTGGAATTAATATTATTAGCGTTAGGAAAGAAATCATTTGAAGATTATCTTCCTCTTGCTTACACTCATTTAACTATGCAACTGAGAGAACATGTTTTTTTTATTTATTACATTATTGATTTAAAAAATATTTGCTCCAAGGTAAATTAATTTTACCCTTATGCTAACTTATCAGTGTTTCATCATGCCATAAAATCTTCTAACACCATACTTGAATATAACTCTAAAAAACAAGTTAGTATTCTAAGAATAATAAAAATATTATTGAGAATTCAAGTTCAATGTTATGATTCATATGAATCGTTCTACAAACGGAAGATATATAAATACCACAGCTAATTAAAGTTCAATACAAAATGTCTCAGAGATGATTAACAATCCGAAACCTATTAATGACTAATAAAGGATTAAGGGAATCCACGCACCGCTAGAGAGACCACAGAATTTTTTAATACCTCTAAATCATCGGACCGAATAGACATTCTTAGAAACCCTACTAAATTAAGTAGTATAATATTGGGCATTCTGCCCCACCTTGTTGCTCGGCAAAACTCCGTTTTGCCATCGCAACATCGGTGTTGCAGAATGCCCAATATTATACGTTTGACATGTTGAATTGATTTCAAAAATATTTTTTCATTGTATTTGTCAACGAAATAAATCTTAGAACGCCGTCGTGATAACGCGCTCCAATTCAATGATCGATCATTGAATTGGAGCTCGGCAAAACTCCGTTTTGCCATCGCAACATCGTTGTTGCAGATTGCCCAATATTATACTTTGGACATGTTGAATTGATTTCAAAAATATTTAATTATGATTTATATTCAAATGAGTATTAAATTGATTGCTAATGCAACTTTAAAAACCTACCTACTCCCTACGCTTAAATCATTGCAAATGTACAAAAACAATCGGTTGCTGAAAACAAATTTATTTATAATTATTAAGTATATACATTATCATTTTACTTATCATAAAATCGAGGTGGGTTCTTGAACAACGAGTCAGCGGTCTTGACAAATTTTTGTAGAGTTTTCCACTGCGGAGCGTCGGTGTCGGCTTGGAATTTGATGCGGACGAGCGCCTTCTTCCACAGCTCCAGGGAATCGGAGGAACGCGCGTCCTCCGTCTTGTACACCTTGACATCGATGTAATATTCACCTTCAGTTACCGCTACTCGCCGCTCGCATCCGTTGCCCACTCGATTTACGAAGTACGATGTCAGCTGGTGCTGTCCGTCTTCACCCGCCATTGTGTCCGCGTCTTGGTTTCTGACTCCGAAGATATCATAAATCGTAGTTGGCTTTTTACTGAAACAAAAAATAAAATTAAATGTTAAATTGTATTTATGTTATTATCTTACCACACCGTAACATGAACACAAGTAGGTAAATATCTGGTTTTTGTAAGGTGAGAACCTGACTGCTTATTTAAATGTAAATTAGTATAGCTAGAATATGATTTTGCTTACAGTTGGAGATGCTCAAAGGTAAATATGAAATAAATAAGTACATTTAATCAATACTAACAAAAGCAATTGCCGCAAGCTGAGAAGTTGGTCATTGGACAGGGAAATGATTATAAGAATATAAGTAAAAGTGCTATTTACCTCGGTGGAGCTGAATTCGATGACCTCGGCTTGCGTTTCTTATTGTCGCCTGCGGATTTTGGAGTCGCCTTGTTCTTCTCAATACTTGAAGTTGATTTATAGTAATCGCTCTCAGAGTCAGACCTGAAAAATAAATATATCATTTAGAATACAAATTTTTATTTCAGTAGACATCCATACGACTATAATCAATCACAAAATACATTTACTTAGAAGTCAGACAAACAACAATTTTATGCATCCAATATAAAATGAAAATACAAAATAATGATCAATGCATTAAAATAGTTTTCAAAATGTTAACAAAATTAAAAGACTTTTAAAATTAGTACAGACTTATTTTTTAAAATACGTCTGTGTTATATTAAAAAAAATACCTTATTTTCACTACAGTACTTACATTTTACGAGGTCGGAGTGTGCAGCACAGGAAAGCACGGGAGACAGCTTCTTGGAAACTGATTACTTCTTGATTGCTGGATCACTTGAAGCCGGTGGCAGCGACTTTGTTGATGAAGATGGCAGCGGAGTTCTTCTTTGATTACTTCTTGGTTGCTGGATCACTTGAAGCCGGTGGCAGTGACTCGTTGATGAAGATGGCAGCGGAGTTCTTCTTTGATCACTTCTTGATTGCTGGATCACTTGCAGACGATGACGACGATTCGTTGATGAATACACACTTCGAATTGAGGACGATTATAAAGCAAAAATCCTAAAACTAATCGCAATATTAAATATCACTCGTCATATAATCAGATTTACTGTAAATACGACTTCTATTCTTTGTCGTATTATCCTCATTCAAAAACTAAAGAATTGCAAAAAATAAGTAACGAACTAATCAAAAATGATAGGGCTGTCACACTAGATATGTAATTAATGACACGTGTAGTATTCAATATGCAAACTGTGGTAATATTATATAAACCTGTTTCTATTGCGAAGTCAATATTTAGTCAAATTAACAGCAATTTTTTTTTGTCATTAAGACTATTACCTCCAACAATTATATTTTTTAATGGCTTCATTGTCCTATCACTACTTACTGAATCAATTTTATTAAAATAATATCATTTATAATCAAGTATTAATTTTAATTTAAAAGAGTAGATCAATAAGTTAATGTGTATGCGATAGCCACCCCTGATCGAAACAGCTTAGCCTCGCGGTAGGTACTTTATGCTGACACTAATTTATACACAATTTCAAGAAATTTCGACACAGTTTCGGTATCCGGTGTTGATTTACCAATCACTATCGTATTACAAAGACACTGATGCGACGACCGACTCGAAGTTTCTTTATAATATTATAATAATTAATATTTGGTAAGTATTAATACATATTTTATTTTCATTTTATTTTGTTTTTATTCATCGATAATTAATTGATATATATTTTTTGTTTTAGATTTTTGGTGGTGATATCTTATAAGGAGAACATTGGTATACCTAGGTACTACATTCCAATTTCTAAGATTTCGAATGAAAAATCAGGTATTTATTTTTATTACTAACTAATTTTACAACAATTAATCGGATATTTATATTTTAACCAATTTGATTTATCTTTTTGAGCTGTTATATTTCATTGAACTTTATATTCAGTTAATAGTAAACTGTTTCAATTTTCATAATTGATAAAAAATATTATTATTGAAAATTTTATGCATTTCGCAACGACGGGTTCCTGTTAAATACATGACTAATATAATTTTGTTTTGTTTTAGATTGTTGGCGGTAATATGTAATGAGGAGTAACATTCCAAGTTGACTTACAGACCGAATTTGATTTTGGGTCTCTAATGAATAATCAGGTATTTTTTATAATAGTTAACAGTTATAAATTATAATAGTTTAAAATAATTTAATATGTGTCTTTTCTATTTATGTGTGTACTCATTTAATTGTCTATTAACTATAAACATTTTCATATTTGATATAAAATAATCATATTTTCTCAATAATTTCAGGATTTACGGAACGCAGAATGCAAATTCGAAGGCCTGACTGAAGACGACGACTTTAATATAACACATTACTTCTGTATGAAATTTGTGTGGTATGTACCTGCTTGCATTAACCTAGATAAAAAGTAGAATATGTGATAATCCTGATTCTTGGCTACTTCCATACTAAAATTAATTAAAATCTGCTCAGGCTATATGACTGTGAAGAAGTAATAGACTATACACATAAACTTTTATTTTGGCGTTGTTTTAAGACGTATGTAAGTGATTGTGATTTATTTCTTTATATTACATTAGTACCTTTCATTAAATAACGTCAAAATGCCTAGCTGCTCGGTGTGCAAAGTATTTATTGACAATCGTCGATGGTCTGGTCATCTACGAAGTAACACTCATAAAAACAATAGTAAAACGCATCTGGGTGACAATGTAGAGATAATTAATTCTTCTTTTAAAGGAAGAATCATAAGCTATAGAATAATGGCGAAGAATAATCAAATTGATAATAATCTTCCGGAAATATTTCTCAAAAATATTAGAAATGATGTAAAAAGTCTTATTGATAACTCACTACAAAAACATACTTCGATTAAAATTAATTTCGAACTTTTTTCGTATTTTCTCTTATTAAAAAATGATAAAAAAGAATTAAAGTCTTTTTATACTAAAAACTTAACCATTCATTTACATTATGACTTCAATTTAATTTTTAAGTCAATGGTAGAGACTCTCTTGAAAAAAATTGAAGAATTTCAGGAGAGAGATAGTGGTTGGTCATTTTTGTGCAATTCATATTTAGAATTAAACATCAATAAATATCAGCCTCTTAGCGGATCATATTTTATTCCTTTGCCTAAATATATTAAAAATAAAAAAGCTTGTTTGAATGTTCAGAATAACGACCAGTATTGCTTTTTATGGTGTATCGTGGCAGCTTTGTACCCGACAAAACATCATCCAGAGAGAGTATCATCTTATCCTCATTTCCGTGATGTACTGAATATCAATAATTTGTCATTTCCTATTTCCTTTCAAGATATAGCAGTGTTTGAGAAAAACAATTCAAATTTAAATATATTTGTTTATGGTTTAAAAAATGATAAGACAATAGTCGGGCCCTTGTATAGATCATCGAACAATAAGTCTAAAACTATACATTTATTATATTTAGAAAATAATACAGGTTCACATTTTTGTTTAATTACCAATTTATCTCGCCTTGTCAGAAGGCAGATTAGTAAACATCATGGTAAATTATACTTTTGTGAAAACTGTTTATTATTTTTTTCGACTGTAAATCAATTCGATACGCATGTATGTGGGGGAGTTGTCACAGTTTTACCCGACCAAGGATCAATTTTAAAATTTAGTCATTATGAACGTAAACAAAATATTCCATTCGTCATTTATGCTGATTTCGAAACACTGCTCGAGCCCGTCGATGACGTCAATCTGTCATTAGACACCTCCAGTACATCTTACTTGCAACGGCACGTGCCGGCAGCGTTCGCTTATAATATTGTATCGTCATTTAATATGTCTGTTGAAGGTTTTAGAACTTATAGAGGCGATGACTGTGTTACTAAATTTATGGAATATTTGATCAAAGATGTTAAAGCTATTCACATATCTCTGTCTAAAAACGAGCCTATGATATTTACAGAAAGAGATGCTAATAATTTTAAACATGATGTCACATGTCACATATGCGAAAATTTACTGTTGAACGATAAGGTTAGGGATCATTGTCATATCACAGGCCAATACCGAGGCGCAGCGCATCGTCATTGTAATCTGCAATATAAAATACCTACGTTTGTTCCGATATTTTTTCACAATTTAAGCGGATATGATTGTCATTTATTTATAAAAAAGTTAGCCGAAATTCCTGGTCACGTAAAAATTATACCTAAGACTAAAGAAAAATATACAACACTGACTAAATATATACCTATCAGTAACAATGAGTTTATACAAATAAGATTTTTAGATTCCTTCAACTTTTTAGCATCGAGTTTAGATAAGCTCGCTAAAACTATGCATCCCGATGACTTTGCCATTCTTAGGGCTCATTTCCCTAACAAAAAACAATTTAATTTATTGACACGAAAAGGTGTTTATCCTTATGAGTTCATGTCACATTGGTCTCGGTACGAAGTATCATCATTACCACCTCGGCATCATTTTCATAATTCTCTGACCAATGAAGATATTACTGATGATGATTATAAACATGCTATGCTTGTCTGGAAAGAATTTGACATTACGAATATGGGAGATTATACTGATTTATACTTAAAAACAGACGTACTTTTACTGACTGATATTTTTGAAAAATTCCGTAAAACATGCAAGCAACATTATAAACTAGACCCTGCGTTTTACGTAACCGCGCCTAGCTTATCCTTCGATGCAATGTTACTTAAAACAGGTGTAGAGTTGGAACTTGTGTCTGATTTGGCGATTGTGAGGATGATTCAAAGCGGTATTCGAGGAGGGTTGTGCATGTGCTCTCATCGATATGCAGAAGCAAATAATAAACACACGCCAGGTTATGACGCTACGAAACCAGATTGCTATATTTTTTACGCGGATTGTTGTAACTTATATGGATTTTCTTTGTGTTCTTATTTACCTTATTCTAGTTTTAAATTCCTTGATCAAAAGGAAATAGATAATCTGTGTATAAGCGAAATAGACAACAATGCCGAATGGGGCTTCATTTTAGAAGTTGATCTATTATATCCTGATTATTTACATGAGCTTCACAACGATTTACCTTTTTGTGCCGAGAAATGTATACCGCCTGGAGGTAAATCCGAAAAGTTAATTGCAAATTTGTGTAATAAATATAAATATGTAATACACTACGTACATTTGAAAAAATGTCTCGAGCATGGTTTAATTTTACGCAGAGTTCACAGGGTCATTACTTTTAGACAGAGTCCCTATTTAAAGAAATACATAGAGTTAAATACTCGATTAAGACAAAACGCAAACAATGCTTTTGAACAAGACTTTTTTAAATTGTTGAATAATAGCGTATTCGGAAAAACATTAGAAAACACTGAAAATAGAGTATGCGTACATTTAATCAATAAGTGGTCGGATCAAGATAATAAAACCAAAAAATCTATATCCGCTGAGAGGCTCATAGCTAATCCTTTTTTCCATAGTGCTTGTGTTCTCTCCGAAAATTTAGTCGCAATACAAATGAAACCAGATCAGATTATTTTAGATAAGCCTATTTATATAGGTTTTACTGTTTTAGAGCTTTCTAAGTCACACATGTATGACTTTCATTACAATATTATCAAACCTTTTTATAAAGATCGAGTGAAGTTGTGTTATACAGATACGGATTCATTTGTTTATAAAATATACACTAATAATTTTTACGACGATTTGAAATTAAACTTTTTGCAATATTTTGATACAAGTAATTTTACCCCAGAAAATGAATATAATATTCCATTAAAAAACAAAAAAATTCCAGGTTTATTTAAAGATGAAATGGGAGGTCAGACCATCACACATTTTGTAGGGCTAAGGGCTAAACTTTACTCTATAAAAACATCTGATAAAATTATTAAAAAAGCAAAAGGTGTGAAATCATGTGTCATGAAAGATTTGAAAATTATGGATTACAAAAATATCTTATTTAATGGTGGTATTATCCAAAAGAAAAATGTAATATTTAAATCAATAAAACATGAAATATTCACTCAAACTATCAACAAAGTAGCCCTTTCAAACAACGATGACAAACGAGCAATATGTGTAGATAAGGTTTCCACATTGGCTTGGGGCCATTCATCTATTCTTTAAAATGAATTAAATACTTATTAATTGAATAATGGAAGTTTGTGTGTAGGTATGTCTATCAAATTATCCATGTACCGATTTCATGAAATTTTAGTATGGAGGTAGCAGCAGGATTATTGCCTACTTTTTATTCTAGAATAAAGTAAGCAGGTAACATTAAATATAAGTATGGGTACCTATAGTTAATTGTGTAAGATTTTAATTTAGTTTTTATTTTAAAAGTTAGATAAATAAAAAATGTTGGTATAACTTTACAATCGTCTTTTATTTGTCCTTAGATAAGTACTAGATAAATTCAAATTTAATAGAGTTTATAAAAACGAATTCATATTGATTTATTATTGTTTTTTTTTCTTATAAAAATAGTTTAACTAAGATTTTATTATTTTCTTTATTTAAAAACTATAAAAGTATTTTTATAATTATGTAGGTCAGTTCATTGTACTCAGTTTCAAGAAACGAGGTAAAATGCTTAGTTCGCTTTTCTTGTTAAAGCCGTTGATTAATAATTAGTAGATATGCCATACGCTAAAATACCTAACACGTTATACATGCATACTTGCTTATTTTACTGTAATAAATTCATATTACATACTTAATTTAATTGTGCAATGTTATTGATTGGCATATCTAACTTTCTTGGTCTATATGACACTACATTACGTACTTACGTAATGTAGTGTCATATTGCATTTCGAGCAAAATTGGTATAGGTATCATAAGTATATTTTGTCTTGAATGGACCTAAAATAATCATGTCGTCGGTAAGTTAAATATTATTTAAAATTCTATAAAACAAATAACTTTTTTCGTACGATATACTAAAGATTTATTTTTATTTTACAGTTTCTTGAAGAGCCCGAAGACATTTTTCAATGTGCTCAGGATCCACGAATGATGGAGGAGGAGTTTGAGGAGATGAGGCGGCGTGACGCTGATTTAAAATCCAAGGAGAAAAAAAAATTAGCGAAGCGCCGCCGAGAACAACAGAAAAAAACAAATTCAAAGAAATCTTTCGTCTCCACACGAGTGGAGCAAAGAGGACTAAAATTAATAAAAATAGCTATAATAGACCTTAATCATGTAAATAGTGACAGTGACAGTGACAGTGAGGTTATACTTAACGCACAATATGTTGTGAAAGACAATATAGACAATATCATGGATGAGACTGAAAGTTTAATTAAGAAAATTTCTAAAACTTTAATAGATAGTGATTTAAGATTTTAATAAAGTGATAGTGATTTTATATTTTAAAAGTGTTGTTTCACCTACCTAGTTGTAAGACTATTTTAAATTTGCTTATTTACTGTGTGCTTATGATAAATAAAACAAAAGTAGTATTCGTATGTCAAGTTCTTTATTTTTTAATAAAAACTACAGGTATAGGTACACTTATTACATTACACATTAGGCACACAATCCTTTTTCTCAAGATACATTTTTAAACACAGGACATTTTTTAGCGCACATTGATTAACATGTTTAAAACAATTTAATTTATTTTTAATATTACTATATTCTTTATGTAGTATAGATAATTTAGGACATTGGCTTTCATTCAATTCTAATATACTACAATTCTTTACACCCAAGTTCTTTATCCACGTTACTTTCTCTAGACCTTTGACAACAATCTTCTTATTTTCCAGATAAGGTACGATTATACGTTGGAATTCTCTGTAGTCAATATATCCTTCGCTCCAATAAATACCTCTATTTCTTTCCAACCATTTGACCTGCTTTTTTTCATCAGTTGTTAAGTATTTAAACATGTACGGAGGTTTGATTAAAAACGTTTGTGTGTGCTCTTGAGTGGCCACCGCTAGTTCTTTAATAATAAAATTATTATTCAGGTCTTTAAAACCTTGAACATCCAATATAATAGTATCAGGATTCATGATATTTTTTTCACAGTATTGCTCAAGGGTTTATACTCAATTATACAGTCATTCAAAATAAGACAGTATGCTGAAGTCCGATCTGGTATATCCGTATTGCTTTCAATTTCCACTCTCACATCTACAACCGGACCTCCTTTCAAATTATCGGTTTGCCTTGAGCAATCTATTACAAACAATGGTGCTAACTCTTTAAATTGTTTTTCACTTAATAAAGGTTCCGAGCGACGTCCATAATACGACTGTTGGAATCTTGTGTATTGTTCGTATAATAAAGCAAAATTATTATTAGCAAAATTTATATTTAGATTCTCATATGGAAAATAGTTTGAATTTAGATACACTCTAACGTCACGAATATTGCAATGGTCAAACCGCGACATATCTGCGGACGGGCTATTTTTTCTATCCGTTTGTAAACCAATGATTACATATCTTGGTTTTTCTATTTGCGATGAAGTTTTTATAGACCAAGTATGTTTTGTAGTTTTAGGCAAAGCAGGATATTCATACAAATCCCAATTTCTAAAAATCATTTGTAGTGAACGATCTCTCTCTAAGACTTTAAGTAAACTAATCTTTTCTTTGTCTGAAACTTTAACATGTGGTACTCTCCATATGATTTTTTTAATCTGAACGTCTTCTATTACGTCACCTGTGTTAAGCATTACAGAATTTAAGTTAGTATTACTTCGTAACAATATCAGTTCATGTCTACTATTTATAACAACCTTCTTAAAATCTTCGGCATAACCTAGAATATTACAAAGTGGGATGGAAGCAGAAAAATTACCATTATTTACATTTTTTATACCATCGATATTCCAACCCCAAGCGTGGGATATTTTTGATTCGTTTTCATTCATCGATAGTAACGATTTCATTGTAGTAGTAATACCGACATTTTTTATTTTATCAATTTCCACTCCGTTTAGTTCATACCTTATATCTTGGAATAAATAGAGCAAAGCGTTGTTTGTAAATTGCACACTACTAGCCGTGTCTTTTTGATCATGTTTCTTGACGATGACGGTTCCTTCTAAATACAGGGTACTGGCTGATGGTAGTATGTATAGATCTTGCTGATTTATAGGAATTCTAATTTCATCATTTCTATTAAAACTTGTTACATAAGGTTTGTATGAATGAAATTCTATTCCTTCGACTGTGTTGTCATAAGTAGGAGTGGACAAAACATCTAAAATATTCATTTTAGTAAGCCAATTGTTTTAAGAAATAGTTTATTGTCTTCCGTTAATTTTATTCTTTTATTAGAGCGAGCTCTTATTTGCTTGATAGCTTGAGAAGTACTGTTGTTTTTAATTTGTTGCGATTCATATTTATTGTAGTCAATCATTTTTTCTTCTAAGATGTAGATAAAGTTGCACTTCTTCACCTCGCAAATTTATTAAACTATTATTTATATCTAACAGTCTGATATGTATGCAGCTTATATTATTCTGATTGATTGGAAAATATATTGCGTTTTTTGGTATTTCTATAATCCGATATCCTGGAGGTACGTTGAGTGCAAATTCATGCACTATGTGACTGGGTTCTCCGTTTATGTACGAACCACTCACAATATCACATTCGATCCTGATCACGGTTGTAGGCAAAATGTTAACTGGAAATTCGGACACATGCCATTTATTTGCTTTCAAAATCTGCTTTTTAAATCCCAATATACTAGCAAACGTATCTTCTTTATCAAAATTTATATTTTTAGTGCAATATAAAGTAGTTTTCAAAGTATTGTTGTTGCACTTTAATTTAATTGTGGCATCTTTTACTTCAGATTTTATATAATCGCTAATATCTTGTAATTCGTAACTGCCCTCAGGTATCTCAATAACTTGATTGGATCCATAATATAGCTTGTTATTTCTTGTATCAATATTTGGAATAGAATTAAATGTTGAAAAATGTAACAACGCACATTCATATTGACCATATAACTGCAGAGAGTTAGGATAGTAGGTAGATAAATCTGAGGAATTACCTGTAATCGACAAGGTGAGAGACATTTTGCAAATGGTTGAAATGAAAGACGATCATATGATTTATAGTTTTTATTCCAAAAATTTCTTAAGTATTTCAAACACAAGTGTCCGCAATTTACAGTATTAAACTTTTGTAACCTTTTGTAGTTATAATACACCTTATTGTTTTTAAAATACCTCATTAGTTCTGTTGGAGGTTTTAAATCTCCAAAGCTATCAAAATATTCACAATAATTATTTATTTTTATATAAGCTACCCAATGCGTACCTTCATTTATGGATTTGTCTAAGTTAACGACACCACATTCTATGTCTCTTGGCTTCCTCGGTAGCTGATCTTTCATATATACTCCTCGAAAGTATGGGATGTCTCTAGCATACTTTCGAATATCTATGTTAGTAAGGGCACGCTTAGGTAGCTTAGTATTTAGTTTTTTATAGATTTTATAAACAAACCTTTACCCTGTTTATATGATTTAATATATAAACCTTTGCCTAAAGCTAAAGCTTCCATACTCTTGTTATGTCTTTCAGTTTCTTTCAAATTTTGTTGAGCTGCTTTATAATCGTTAACTGTCTTAGCAATACCTGCTGCACCACCAGCCAAAGTTCCTAAGGCGGATAAACCAGCAAATATAGGGATTAAGGGTAGAATACCTCCAGTCTTTGGTACGGGTATAACACGAGGTATGCGAATATTTGGGATTTTCTTGGCAATTTTTTTTGCAACCAAATGAGCTGTGGTAATTAAAGATTTATCATCTTTTGGTTTGAGTTTTTTAATTTTAGATCTTATTTTTGACAAGAGATGGTTGAAACTCTTAATACCGGCACCTGATTTTAATTTAGCTTTCATAACTTTACTTACTAACCACGAACTTAGTTTTTCTCCTTTTCCTGCCGTTTTAGATTTTAGCCGCTGTTTAGCCATGTTAAGTAATTGTAAATCTGCTTTATGGCGATTTAATAAATCTGAATGATTTTCGTAAGCAATATCGTGTTGCATACAAGCTTCGTCTAGCTTGTTCACGCCTACGTCACCACGTTGTAATCGTTTTTGAAGTTTAGTGCCTGGACCACAATAATTGTAACCGGGCAAATGTAATTCAAAAGGCAGATTATTAATTATATTATTAACAAGTCCACCACCTTGCATTGTTTAAATCATAATGAAATGATAATAACTAAATTTATATTAAATATACTTTTTAATTTAACCTACAATGTCAGTTTTGTTAATCCAACTATTTTCTTCCTTGCTTAAACCCAACCATTTCACATACAGTTTCTTAGCTTTTCTTTTTAAAACCTTTTCTATCAAATAAGTGTTTGGACAGTTAGACTTTTGAAGTTCTTGTTCGTAAAAAGTTCCTAGTATTAGTTGCTTACGTTGATCTTCTATATGATAAGTCACAGGTATAGTCTTGTTAATCTTTTTGATAGTGAATAACTCAGTTGACCAATTGGGTGTGTACCCTTTCTCAAAAATATGTTTGTATTTGCTGATACGAACTTTATCGCCAATTTTAAACCTCGGTTTTCTCGAGCGGGATACCTGTTTTATTGTTTTTTTTATATTGTTTCTTATTGTATACTCGTTACGTTTATTAACATCACAAGGCTTACATTTTATAGTACGATGCTTTGTATTGTTATACATGTAAATTATATCTTCCAATTCTGAACCAAGCCATTTATAATTTCCATTAAAACTAAACCGTTTAAATAATTTATGTTTAATAGTTTTAATCAACCTCTCTACAATTGACGCTTTTTTAGTAGAAAAAGACGAGTAGTGATTAATATGATATTTTTTCATTAACGTTTGGAATTCAGCGTTATAAAATTCTGTTCCTAAATCAGTTTGTAAATGGATAGGCTTGCGTTGGCTTTTGGCGAGTATTCGATTAAAAGCGTGAGTAACACAATCCTTATTTTTCGATTTTAGTGGTTCTGTCCAGGCGTACTTTGAAAAACAGTCAATAACTATTAAAATATAGCTATATTTTTTGTTGTAACTTTTCACGTGTTGCATATCTATTAAGTCAGCTTGCCATAAATCATCAATACCTTTTAGTATAACAGATCGACGTGGATAATTTTTCCTTGCCATTCTATGTATTTCATTTACAATCTCTTGTTTGGTCATTATGCTGATTTTTTTAGTTTAAAAAAGTTATCGACTTCTGCTTTCGTATAAAACTTGTCTTCTAAATGAGTCAAGATTTCTAATAACCCGGCTTTTAAAGTCTTTTCAGTGGAACTTTGAGTATCTCCTATGATTCTTGTACGTTGTGCCTCAAACAATTGTCTAAGTTCATGTATTAGGTTGTCTTTAAATCGATCGACATATTCTTTGTTAACTGCATCGTCTGCTTCTAAAGGTAATCTGACCCCCCTGAGTCTAGAGTTTTTCAAATTATAATCTCCATTTTCAGATTGTATTAAAGCATTACTATTATACTCAAGTATTTCGGATAAACGTAATCTTTTATGAATGGTGTGTCCAAATTTATCTACATTCATGCTTGATGTCTTTCGTGTATAAAGGTTTATAGTAAAATGAATGAAACATACTTTATATCAATTATTTATTAATAATTTTATTTTCACGTAACTCTTCAATAATAGATATAATTTCATTATCTAATCCTGTGTTACCGGCATCTCTGGAAGCAATCAATAATTTCAACCTCTCTACTAGTTCATTAGGGTCATCCCAGTATATGAAATCTACATTTTTCCTCCACATTTTTGTCATAGGTAAACCTCTTCCTTTATATTTGCCACCTTGGTATGTGTTTTGGAGAGTAAAAAGTGGCTTTATAATTTGCATATATTTTTGACCTTTATTACTTTTGATTGGCTTCGAGCTGTCGAAGTCTCGACGATGAGCATTTGTATCAATCAGCATCGATTTGTAATTCAACAAATCACTTTCAGTTACCAAGTCTAAATCTACTTCTTTATTGAACAATAACTCTTTCAATCCAGGAGTTTTCCGGTATGCATGACCCATCACTGTGATTTTATCGTTGTTAATAGTTACACAAGCAGAACCCAGCATTAATTTCTTGTTTACAATACGTACACCAAATGGTACATCTAACGGCGCTTCTGTAGAAACTGACCAGGAAGATATATAGCTGTCTTCATTGTTATCAAATGATTCATACGAAGTGTTACTAACGATATCAGGTTCATTTTCATCTGCATTACTAGCATTATGATTTTTTATACTAATGTCATCCTCCAATATTCGTTTGTCAAAAGAAGGAATATTTATATATTCGTTGGTGTCAGGTAAAATACTTTTGGCTCGCTTACTATTCTTAGCTATAAGGTTAAGAGGTTCTGTTACGGGCTTAAAAACTGAATCCAATGCTTGATTTTTATCATTTTCAAAATCTCTCATTTTTCGCACTTTTCTTTTGACAGCTTCTGCCGCATCAACAATTTGTCTTTTTAATTGTGTTTCCATTATATTAAAAAGGTTGTATTCGAGTAAGAGTTGTATATAGAATAAATACTTAGAGAAGATAATGGTCTTTAAATATGATTCAGATATGGCAATAGTATTTATATAAAATTATTAATCGAAAACGACGAAAGTGTCCAATTTGTTTCTGTAACACCCATTATTTTTAGGACAATCTTTATTAATCACAACGTAGCTAAAAGGTTCATCACTCCATATTTTAGAACACATTTCACGAAAATCAATCCATCTCATGTCAGTGTTAACGTGTTCTTCATAAACATGTTTTAAATTAATATCATCTTGCTTGAATAGTATGATTAAGTTAGCATTATCTCTCACTAGCTGTTTTGGTACCTTACTGTAGGTTTGGTTTAGATAAAAACAATCGATATACTTGTGTCTACCCATGGCAAAGTAATCACGCATATTATTTTGATTTTCGCAAGCAACATCATCGAATATAATCACTGAGTTAGGTTTAGCATCCTGAACTTTTAAAACTTCATCACTTCCTTGATATTTGTGAAATGATGCGTCAGGCACATGCTGTAAAACCTTTTCCAAAAACATGTATTTAGGTTGGTGTAAAGTTTTTGAATAAACGTAAATATTTTGAAACTTTAAACCATTTTCGTGTATAAGAAGTCCAATTAATAAATTTGTTTTTCCGCAACTTGACGGTCCACAAATAATGCATCGAATTGAGTTAGGTAATAATTCTCCATGTCGTATGACGTTCTTAGAAATATTGTCACATATAGTGTTTATCATTAATGATTGTGGCTGTTTAACGAATCTCATGTTTAATGCGCGCAGGTTTGATTTATAATGAGTAAATTAAATATAAACACAAACATTTATGACCACCACTTTGAGACGCACACGCGTTAATTCGATCATTGAATTGGAGCGCGTTATCACGACGGCGTTCTAAGATTTATTTCGTTGACAAATACAATGAAAAAATATTTTTGAAATCAATTCAACATGTCAAACGTATAATATTGGGCATTCTGCAACACCGATGTTGCGGTGGCAAAACGGAGTTTTGCCGAGCAACAAGGTGGGGCAGAATGCCCAATATTATACTACTAAATTATAATAATGTCTCCATAAAACATGAACCTATCTAAATTATTTTGAAATAAGAGCGAAAAATGCCATCTCTAATCTTCAAGTAATAAATCTCGAATGCAAATTTTTCGTATGAAATATTCGAGCTCAAGTTCCAGGAACGATTTCTAAAAGCATCGATTCAAAACAATCGAATTCACGCGAGGAATCGAAACTGTTCACGTTAACAGGATATATAGAATTTGCATAATGCATTCCGTTGTTCACAAAAAGTGCACCCTCAAAGAAATATGGGAAACGTTTTCAGAATATGTTATTGGGAAATAAATAGCGGCGCCAAAACGGAAATGGAAAGAATTTAAAATTCACTCGTAGAGATTTTACAATGAGCAATAAACTTGTGAGTTTACACTTTCTTTCTCGAAAACAAACCTACATGTTGAGGTAAATGCGTATGCTAGTTTCACTTTTTGACATATTCACTATAACAATACTTAAAACGAATGAAGAATACATTTTTTAAAATTCTCATACAGATAAAGGAGTTTTATTGTTGCTAGAGGTAAAAGTAGTTAAACAGGCAACAATACTCGAACCACACGCAGCATTTAACAAGTAGGTGGTTTCAAACAAAGAAATTATGTTTTCCCAAGACACTGTTGCAAAAAGAATTCTCACTTCTTATCGCTTAATCTTGGCAAACGAGTCTGTTAAGTTTTTTCTTATTTCCTTAACAGGCGTGTTAGAAAGATTACCGATAATGGCGAGGTTTCATAAAATTACTAACACTTTTAACCTGAACCACATGTACGAGTAACATGGTGACGAAATAATGTAGTCGGTACCCACAGCTATTCAAATAGTCTAACTAGTTACCGCTGGACTAGGAAACTCTCAATTAATATGACCTGTAGCAGCTACTAATATTTTTATCATGCTATTTGCGATCCGCCTGGTTTTGCACGTCTAAAATTTGAAGATATCTTTAGCAACTGCGTCTTGAAATGTTGATCTTGTTTGTATCTAGAAAACTTTAATTAAATTTTGATACCAATAGATGTTTTATACACATTTGCATTTCGAAATATTCTATACACATTTGCATTACCTATCTATTTGGTCTGAACCGCTCTAAAAATTGTTGCGTGGTTTTGAAGCAGTTAGATGAAATGCCGTAAGTTGTAAAAAAGCGAGTGTGGCTCGGTGGTAATAATGTCTGCTTTTCAATCAAACAGCTCCTGATCCCGGCCCTACACCAATGACTTGTTTTTCAAGTTATATGTAGATTTGCACTCGCTTTACGATGAAGGATGACATTGTTAGGAAACCGGCATGTTTGAGGACCACAAAATCCGAAGACGTGTGTCATCCGCCAACCCGCACTTGGCCAGCTTGGTGGATTATAGCCTATATTATCTCTCTCCTCGTGAGAGAAGGCCTTTAGTCCCAGCAGTGGGAACGTATAGAGGGCTGCTTACAAGATGACATACAGACAGTCGCGGCGGGCTTGTTAATTTATATGACACGATGTGTTGATATTGATATCGAACTAAACGGAAGATTGAAGTTTGTAGAAGTGTGTTTTAATATAAAGGCATTGTTGTGTATTCATAACTTATTTTTGAATGATCCAGTAACGGATATTTTAATTACTTGACATGGAATGCAGTTTTATCACCAAAGAATTACTGATAGCTTTGTTGAGTTAGTATTAAAGAGCCTGATTATGATTATGAGTGAACCATTATGCAAGGTGTACGACCACCCACATTGGAACACTTGTATGCACCATTGTATTGACTTACTGCCTGTGCTGTACAGTAAAAGACAGTACGGAAACTTCTGTACTTTAAAAGCCTGCGTTTTTTTATACACAATTAGCAAAACTGGCAAACTCCAATTTGCCACAAAGTTGAAATTCGCTGCATATCTCACGTAGCTCGAGACCTTTGCAACGAATGCAAACCCGTGGAAATCGGTTCGTGTGTTCTAGCGTCAATAATGAAAACCCGTGTATATTAGATTATTAATAAAAACTCAAACTAATGTTTATCTGTGCGTTAGATTGTCTTTTGTTCATTTTATCATATCTGTAAGTCTAAGTCAGTTGGCTTTATTACGTCTAGGCAAACAAATTAGAAAAATTACGAAAAACAATCACCTGTTTCATACTAAATAGCTACCGACGTGCGGCAAAACGAATGAACAAGCAATTTGTATTTTCTAGAAGTTTCAAAAGTTGTAGAACAAAAGTTTTTTGTTGACGTTAAAGGTTTTCGATAATAGTACCACTGATTATTAAAGATTAAAATATCTGATTTCGTTATTGCCACTTAGTACTCATGTATGCAATATTACCTTAAGGACGAAACATAAAAGATTGATTTTAGTTTTTTATTTTTGGCTAAAGGTTGCTCGTGAATTTTTTGGTTCTCATTTATTTTTGTAAATCTTGAGACATGAGTGAACTTACTTGGCTGAGTTTATGTACTGCAGTAAACCGCATGTCCTGACTGGCTAATGTAATGCGGTGTGTCTGTGGGAATGTTACGGAAGCCGGCTTTGTGATTAGATTAGTGTGAATGAGTGATTTTGTTTGACATTTTGATGCGATCTCGATTGAAATCGTTGATGCTCAGTTGCTGTTACTAACGCATTTGAAACGCTCTTCAAAATGTTCAACTGTTCTGGTCTAAGAGTTACCTTCTTTGATATTATAATAGCTCTCTCATGAATGAATAATTGAATTTAATGTTAGAAAAAGACATTCGTAGAAAAAGTATTTACGTACCTTGTTTATCGGTAAGTTCTAACTCCAATAAAACTTTCCAAAGACTTTTACTGTTAAGACGGCAAACGTAGCGAAGGATTACCTACAACTACTGTAGGTTAAGTGACGACATAAGTAAAAAAGCGGGCAGTGGATGGAGACGAAATGTCCAGGATAAGGTTGCATAGCGTGCCTTGGGAGTGGTCTACAAATAGTGGACGAAGATTGAATGATGATGATGGAGATGATGACGATGAAAAAACAGATTCTAACAACAAATCAGCGAAAGAAGAAATAGTAGAGCAACTCCAGAAAAACATTACATTAGTCCCATTACATTGCTAATCACTTAATATATCCTACAGTGTGTTTATTTGATTCACCTACAGGCGTATCATTACATTTTATTAACTGTTAAATTAGTCATGGCCACCAACACACCATCAGCACTTGAGGCAGGGAGCCACGTCAATCAATTCAAGATCAGTGTTACATTAAGCATATGCCAGATGCGTGAATAATAATATCATTATACTCGTAGATCACCCCTACTATTGGAAATAGAACACTGTTTCGTTTTAAGTACGCTTATTGGTTAACTGAGAAAAATAGCGTAATTGCAGATAAAGGTTTTTGTGTTGTGCTTGTTTGTACATCGCATTTATCCAAATTTGAAAAAAAAAAACTAATTCTTAAGGGTTTTTAGCTCTACGTGGTTTATAAGTGTTTGTGTGTGTCTGTGTACCATATTAAATTAAAATTTATAACGTCCGGAACTTTTTAGAGCTTTCTAAATTTTAAATATGTTTATTTTATTTCCACCATTTAACTAAATATTATTAAGCTTTGTAAATTGTAAAAAAAATACTTAATTTTCATACTTTAAACACGCAATTTCACAACTTATTATCTTCTATCTGTAATAAATTTATACATTGCATATTAAGTTCAAAGAAATTGAATTTTTAATCATTTTCACAAACATCTGAAATACAATTTTAACGAAAATTGTCTTTTCCTTAATAATTTTTGATATTCGAAACTTAACCAAATAGTAGGGGCGAATATTAGACGACCTGTAATGCGCGACCTATATATCAAAGTCGAATTAGTGAGTGACATCAGGGTGTTAAACATATGGCAAAGCGATTCTGTCTGTCTGTAATCCACAGTATTATTATGTCAATGGGTGTTAGAAATAGTAAGTAAATTATACCAAATTTGTCTCAAATTATCGACATATGTCAACCGATTTAGTGTCGAAATTCGAGCAAGTGTTTCATGGTTAAATAATCAGAATAGTCATTCTTATTATTTAACCATCGATAAGCACCTAATTCATACCACAGAAGACTAGCTGAAAAATAGCGACAAACAAAATAAAAGCTGGAAAATTAGCTAAATTTAATAAAGGTTTTATTAAAGAACTTTTGTTGCTTAAAATTATTATAGACACTGACAAAGGTCAAATCGTTAAAATAACTCTTTGACTTTTGTACTCATTACAGCTAGTATTTGATCAACAGGGCACATACCACACGAGTCAGTGACTCTGACTGAATAAAGGTTGAGAATGCTTAGTCTGATATATCTGGCTTCAAGGAGGCTGTTTGAACACACAATTAGAAGCACCTAATGCACCTTAAAAAACTGAAAAAAAAAATATACGAAACCCTCTTAATATGAATCCCTCTAGTACTTTGTAAAATATCACACGATGCATGTACGTGTATATGTATAGTGCATTGATAAATATATTACTGAATCAATCGTTACTGAGTATTACGTCAACAAATTCTAAAATTACATACCCCGAACAAAGCAATCATAAATCCCAAAAATGTAAATGCGAAAACAAAACAGCATTACCTCATTTAGTCACCGATACGTTGTCGGCAACTCTCGTGTTACAACAACAAAATGATTTAGTAAAAAAGCCCGAACAAAAACGAATTTATGTCTCCTCCGGGACGGTCCTCGGTGTCCATTACACGATATCCTTTCTTGATTTATTGCGTTGGATCTTGATGCCAATGTACTGGACCTATCTACCCATTACAGTGCATGGAAATGATATTTCATGCCAGATTTGTTATCCATTCTTTTTCGTTGTATTTACGGAAACAGTATCAAGTTATGTAACAAACAAAAATCCGAAATTCTGATTAATTGTTGAGATAAGTTAGATAAGGAGCCAAAAGAACACTGACATAATAAAAATACACTGTAAGAAAAAGAAAGTGTTTTTCGACGGAAAAAAATGTCTGTTAACCATTCAGACGTCTCCTAGCTCAATTCCGGTCCTACGCTAATTACTTTTTTGCCAAATTACGAGTATGTGTTGCTTTGCAGTCGTATTGCGGCGCAGGATAACATCGTGAAAGAACAGACATGTTTGAGGACCATAAAGTTTGACCAGCATGGTGTTAATGCTCACCGTGAGAAGTCCCAGAAGTGGGACGTATGGTGGGCTGCTTATGCTTTGATTATCTTTGATAAGAGTATAAGAGATTATTAGACGAGTTCTGGAGTGCAGACCGCGTACCAGCACACGTAGTGTAGGACGTCCTGCAACGTGGTGGAGCGATGACATACTCAAAAAAGCGGGCAGTGGATGGAGACGATAATATGCTCAGGATAGGGTCGCGTGACGTGCCTTAGGAGAAGCCTATGTCCAGCAGTGGATGGAGACGGGCTGATGATGATGATGATGATAAGAGATTAAAAGAGAATATCGCAAGATTAGTACTCGTTTGCAAAAGTATCTGAACTACTTAGTCACATCATTAAAATAACAACAAATCATTGTTTACTTTTCGTGAAAGAAACCGTCATTTCAACACAATCCTAAAAGCGTATAATAAATAACACAGCTTATATAAAAGTTAAATTTAATTTCTGGCTTAACAAAATACAACAGCCGTTGCTAAGATTCAACCGAACTTGATCTTAATTAATAGTTTCACCTAAACCGCGTAGGTATTTATTCAAATTGGAGCCATAATATCTAAATTGTGGGGTAATTTTACATATTTCTTAGGAGAAATGATGGTATCAGATATAATAATTTATCTTTATAACACGGTTAGCAGAGCAACATATTTAAAAATTATAAAGCTAATTCAAAGTTCTGTATCATAAATTCATTTCGCATCGAAGGTACGGTAAACGTGTTAAAAGATTTTTAGTCTTAAATTTCAAATTTTTTGTCTTAAATTAAAAAAAAAAAAACATCGAACAATATATTTCAACTAACATGCTGCAACCGGAGCATTGACGACGTCACTAGTATTATTTGGGTCAATTTGAAAACAAAGCGTTGAAATATATGAAATAAAATATTTATCAAAGTCATACATTTTTCATTATGTTATTAGGATTTAAACAGCGTTGTAAGAGCCTCCGTCAAAAAAGCGGAACTAAAAGAAAACACATATAGAGTCCTTGAAACAGTTCCAGTTGCGGTTCAGTGACAAGCAAGGAAGATAGTAAGCATGCCAATTACCAAGGTAACATAGACCGAACACGCAAACGCTCCAATCAATTTTGTATACGAGCCTCCATGTTTATGAGCTTAGGGAAGATCGTCTATCTATGCAATGTACCGCTTCCTTCATTCCACGTTTTGTTCGATCATATTTATTGCGCCTCGACAAAGTCCCATTACTTAGAGAGCTTTATACTCGCTACTCTCTCATTAGAGTCTACATTCGACTACTCTACATTCTCAATCTAATCTAGCTTCACTATTTCTCTGATAACGTTCACAAATGCCTATGAGACGTCCGAATGGTTTCTTTGTTTACTTTCAATTAATTTATAGTTAATTAAACACGATTTAACGAACGAATATTTCGCGTTCAGATCGGTATCGGCTGTTGGTCTGAGATTATTGGCTATAAAAGCTATTTCATTAGAAGCTGAGTTTTATCTCGATTATTTGTTAGAGATGTCTGGACCGAATTTAACAAGTTGCTTCGAATAAAAAAGTTATAAAAAAGTTGAAATCGTAGACGCGGCTCAGGTCTAAGACGTTTCTTATTTTGTGGTTCTATAATGTCTTTATAAGTGTTGTCTAACTCAAGCTTAATGAAATAGAGGGTTGTCTGATCTACCTGCGACACAGAGTACCACTTCCAACCCTGCATTATGTTTTTGTTCAAATTGTTTTTTGTCCCTTTCTCTACCGTTCGTTGTGACGAGAGAGAAAAGGTTAGGAACACATTAATTCTGTGCATTAAGCCAGGTACAATTCATTTTGTGAAGACCCCCGTCATTCGATAAGCCGCCGAGACAATTTTAGCATTAATCCATTAGGGTAACAAAAATATTTCGATTCTTATTTTTGGATCAAACACGTCAGTTTTTTGATATCTGAGTAAAGGTGATATTTTTCATTGGTGTCATTTAATTTCTGTATCCATAAAAAATAAAATAATAAAATATTATAAGATATAAAAATAAACTATAACGTGTACATAAATTATAATGAACGAAATATGCTCGTTAATATAAAATTAAGATAAGAAATCACACATTATCACCTCCCTATGACAATACCATAACTTCATAACGATTTATATAGGGATCAACGAGCCCGCATGCCAGACAATTGATGCAATCATCGCCAATGAGATTTCAGGGTGAAAACGATATGTAATATTTGACAGAGAAATAAGTTCAGAAATAAAAAGAATACACAAACATACAATTGCTAGATAGATAATTAAAAAAAAATAAAACACCAATTTACGATATTGGACTCAATTCAAACAACTTCTTTGCTAAATATTATATTTAATTACAAATACAAATTTTATTGATAACACCAAAGTTACAAGTCAAATAATACAAAATTACATGATATGTATCAATAACAATTTTCAATTCTAATTCTAATAATATAATATCAATTAGTGACAAGTTAGGCCTTATGTAATTTTTAATTTAGATGGTTCTATAGTTTTATACGAATAACTCAGCGTGGAAATGCTGCAAGCATACTTTAAGTTTTATTTACAGGTGCATTTTTAATTTGTTTTTGATAGTATAATCAGTGTCACTAAACTACATATTTTGATGCTACTGAAATAATGAATAAGTTAAAAACTTTTGTAGGTTCAGATGATACGAGTAGAGAGATTTGTTTTGGATTCAATTCGGTCCGAGTCATAGAAAGCTTACCATAGTTTCGTGTTTAGAACTTTCCCATTCTAAGAATAAATCTGTAGAACTAGAGATCTTAGCTACTGTAACATTTGACCATCTGCGACAGGGCGGAACTGTAATTGCATTGGCCACAACTAAATTATTGTATAACAACTATTCAATAATAACTTCGTTTTGGAAGTCTGCGGGTGGACCAGACTTTGATAGAGATATTGAGTTTAACTGTCTGGCTTTGTATTTTTTAGATTTACTAGCTGACCCGGCAAACGTTTTTTTACCTTACTAAAAAAATAAAATCTAAATATACAGTAGCCGATTCTCAGACCTTCTGAATACGCATATAAAATTTGGAAAAAATCGGTCAAGCCGTTTCGGAGGAGTACGGTAACAAACACTGTGACACGGAAATTTTATATATAAGATTATATGATATACCAGACAGAGAGATGATTATATTGTTTTTCCTGCTTATATTGTGTGTAAGTTTTTTTGTAACATGTGTTGTATTCAAAACTGCTCGAAATCAATTATTATATAATATTAATAAATAAATATGGTATCATGATAATGTTTTGCATACTCGAAAAATAAAAAAGCGGATTAAAGGTGTTATTAGAAATTAATTGACTAAGCAGAGCTATCAAAATCAAGGTATTTTAAAGAGCATTGTTTATGACAGTCTGAGAAAATCGATGTCTGATTGCGCTTTTTTTTAAAATTCGGCATGTACTTGTAAAATAAGTTTTTGATGTTAAAGAAAAGTAAACTGTTAAATTAAAAAAAAATGGGCTTTCGCATGATCACAATTAACCTGATGGTAAGCGATTGTGTGATCTAAAGTGGAGCGCGCTTGCTAAGAAGAAACCGGTTCCTTCATCCCATGAAAACAGCTAGATTATAGTTATTCTTCTTTTTTGACTCCACTTTATCCCTCCCGGTATGCTGCTATAACAACCAACGTAAACACTTAAAATTTTGAATGTTTATTACTTTTCGAAATAATAAAATAAAAATAAAATAATTATTTAATCCCATACAACAAACGTGATTTTTTTCGGTATATTTAGGACTAGCTGAACCGGCAAACGTTGTTTTGCCTTAAAAATATATAGAAGAAGATTCTCAGACCTACTGAATACGCATATGAAATTTGGTAAAAATCGGTCAAGCCGTTTCGGAGGAGTACGGTAACTAACGTTGTGTCATGGAAATTTTATAATTCTTTATTGGAAACATAAATAAAAAAGGCACAGTAAAAGACAATTAACTTAAAATTAGTGTACTACAATTGGCGGCCTTATCGCTTAAAGCGATCTCTTCCAGGCAACCTTTGGATGGAAAGGAATTTATAAACGACTAAAGAAGGACGTAGTGTACAATAATGAATAATAAAAAACATACATATAATATTAATAATCTTATCTTAATTTATATAAATCTCGTGTCACAATGTTTGTCCTCAATGGACTCTTAAACAACTTAACCGATTATAATAAAATTCGCACACCATGTGCAGTTCCATCCAACTTGAGAGATAGGATAGTTTAAATCTCAAATTATTGTCCCAATTTTAATTTATTGCTAATATAATTTGTTATAATTAACTGTATTTGTTATAACCTATCTATATAGTAATTGAATTATCAATGAAGTAATTCGTAAAAATGTAGTATCTTTTTGTACGTGTAACTCCTAACCAAAAAGAAACCTGGCAATAACTAACCTTAGGCCTATATTACTTAAAGTAGGCGACCATACGTTTTTATCAAATCACTAGTGCCTTGAAAATTCGCAAAACAGACACAACCGTCAACAACGTCTGCCCTCACGCGTCTGCCCGCGTTCGGGTCGCGCACTCAGCGATGAGCCACTTCTTCCCCACCGCACCTACCCCGCTCCCCCCACGCCCCGTTCGCCTGGCGGCCGCACCGAAACGGTATTTATCGCCGAAATTGCTATGACTCTGCATTTTAAATCTGTGATATCTTCGAAAATATTTATTTAATTTACATGCTGTAAAGAGCCATATTGATCTTTATTAAATGCACAATGTATTTAAGATACTTAATTGGATAAGGATTAATACTGTATTGCTTAAAATCGCTTCGTAAATAAGCCATTATTTCTCGTACAAAGTAAAGGATAAAAAATGGTTATTGTGGGTTATTCCTAAGAGATAAACATATACCATCACGGACTTTTTTGTAGACCTTTTTAAGTTGTACAATACTGTAGTAAATTGTTTTGATTGTTTTGATCTATCTTGTAGGATTCAGTCAGCGTTTGCAATGTAAGCGCAAAAAATGTGTTTTTTTTACGACCTCACATTAAAAACCTCAAAAATTGTAGCCTATGTGTTATTCTAATGTATAAGTTATAGCCTATGTGTTATTCTGATGTATAAGCTATATTGTGGTAAAGTTTCATTCTAATCCATTCAGTAGTTTTTACGTGATAGAGTAACAAACATCCATACATCCATACATCCATACTTACAAACTTTCGCCTATATAATAGTAGTAGGATAACGGTACGGAGACCTTTATGCGCGAGCCTACTCGCACTTGACCAATTTTCAACACTATAACTGGCTTTGTTCACGCCAGTACGTACATACTAAACTTGTATCCTTGATAAAATAAGCTTTTATTACGAGTGTACTGATAAGAAATCTTCCGCTGGCGACAGACACATAAATCAAAAGCTGTGAATGGGTCGAGCCCTAGTTGTATGATAAAAGTTTTTTTGATGCCCATAATGGTGTTAGACTTTGTTTGACATCAGAAAATAGACGTGATAAATATTGTTTTTTATCCCACAAAAAACAGTAGCTCAATGTTTAGTTGAAGTTCAATGACCTTTCAAAGAAATTAAGTCCATACTTAATCAAACAAAAGCTACTCCATAGTAGCTTTTGTTTGTTTCATTAATTAATCGTGTTTTTTTTTGCTTTTTTTTTCATGTTTTTTTACATATAACAGCTAGATATTTGAACAACAGGGCGATTAGCTTCACAAGTTGGCGACACTCTGGCCTAAAGTAGAGTATGCCGAGTCTAGAAATACTGGCTTTTAAGGACGCTACCCGAACACAATGTTTGGTGTGTGCTGCCGCAATGTATTTCTTCACCGAAAGCTTGAACTGATTAGCGGGAACCGAGCCTACGACCTTTGAGACGTAAGGCGCCGTACGCCCGATTGAGCTGTCATTGCTTCAAAATAAACAAGATGTGACATATTCTGTTAAATTAAGCATCTACGAGTAAGCCTCAGTAGTTACCACAAAACATTTGATTCTGAGCTGTTCTAACAACTGAAGTTCTATCAAATTATAAATAGAGTAGAACACGTCTGGGGAGCTCAACCAACATTTATATTTTGTTGCCACAAAATGTACGTTACTGTCTCCTAAGATTTATTCCCAAACATGCCGTAATCTCTGCTCCGGTGGGCGTAGACGCATTTGTTCTCCGAGGCTCGAGATATACTCGCCCTTGTATATTTTCGGTCGAAGTAACTTTGATAAGCGCGCTCGGACCTCCATATTCGTCGATAAAGGAAAATATGTTAATTCAGACGATAGCAAAGAACCAATATGACCTACTAAGTGATTGGATTTCCGATGCGTCCGCGTGTTTTGAATCCGAACACAAACCGACCGCTCCGAATCCCACTTCAATGTTTACAAATTGCTCGATGGAAAGAAAAAAATATCAATGGGATTGAGATATTCATTTCGATTAGATTCCATTTAAATAAGACTCCGATAAGAATATTTAACTCAACGGGTTACGGTTTCCTATTGCAGGCACTGAAAAAAACATTTCGAAAGCCTTTTATGCCGTCGTAAAAAGTAGGTTAAATGAAACTGGGGAATAAATCCACTTAGCGATGCAAAATATGGGCCGAATGCCTTTCTCACAATATGGCGCCACTAAAATTTCTCATTTCACTCTTTCATCTTTCGTAAAATATTAGGGATTAGGACGAGGTCGTTTCACGAAATGTAATTTTAATTAAAAAATAAGCAAACTGTAATTAATTTCAACGGAACGTTCTCGAACACAATGGCGAACAAATTAAACGCTTAGGCTAAAACACTTGCGGATAAAATTTCGTCCTTACCTTCCTCGTCTATAGTATTTATTTTTTCCATTAAAATTATAACGGCAAGAAATTAATTCTTTCTTAACTGAAACAATTCCGTTTATTCTTTTACCTTTTGAATTATTGCTTTGTTATAATTCAAGACTCGAATGAATTTTCTGAAAATAAAAAAGGGAGATGTTAATTGCGTTCCTGTCTCCGAAGTATCCGATAAATTAATTTGGGGTTTAATAAAGTTAAAATGGTTCAATTCCCGAGCGCCCGAAGCGGTGTTATTTTATTTGTCAGCATATCGCTCTGAAATAATTAGAATAGGAATTTATAGATGTCATCGAAGGGACGTGATTTAGGAGCCGCCGTTTGTTTCTCCGCATTGTTTCAACGGAGAACTGGTTTAATTTTATCTACAGCTGTGGCGTATGTTTGATGCGATGACAGCTCAGTTAGACGTGTGGCTGCCTTACGTCTAAAAGGTCGTGGGTTCAATCCCGCCAATGAGCTCGAGTTTTTTGTAAAGTAAACTAAACTACATTAAACTTCCGAAGTCAAAATATTTTAGTGTCATATAAATTGTTTTTTTTTTTACTATATAATGCGCCAAACAAATATGTATTTTTATTTTTACCGTTATATATAATTTTCTGTTTTTTTTTAGATTAGAATGAAAACTTTTTGTCAGTTAAAGACATATAAACAAATAAACAATGTTAACTAATATATTGTTTCAGTTTAACGAACCCGTACTTCTGAGAAAACATTTTTCATCGACTATTTCCCCAAAACAAATAGCATAACAAGCCGAAAATATCCCAAACTTTCTGTGTGTGACAGTTTTAGATATGTCACTCTGAATTTCGGCTTCATTTCTGATCCATATTTATGTGGTTCAACATAAATAGTCAACATTTTTTTAATAACATCCAACCATATTTACCTTAACAAGTACTTTTAGCGCATGTAGGTCGGCTAGCTAAGTTTATCTGACGCGATCATCGAGGTTAAGAAACGATAGATGCGGACAGCGTTTGAATGAGTGACCATGCACAAGACACAAGCTCACGCCTAGGTTGGGGTCCATGGAGTAATCTCAGCACCCTTACTCAAATCTAAGCATTTCTACAAACATAAATGTAAATTCAAAGAATAAGTAAAGGCACAATATGTATATACCGTAGGACGATTTATTGTATACTAGTTATAATAGATACGTAAGCCCTAGTAAATGTCCGTAAATAAACTATATTGATTTTGATTTTTTTACAATATTTTTCTAGTCCACAAGTGTGAGTCATCAGCTCCATTTCTTATGTCATCCATGAATGGGACCGATTCGTAGTAATCAACTAATAACTCTAACTATACGTATTAGAGCTTTATTAATTTTCGGATTGTAATTGACTCTATTTAGGTGATTGTCGCTTTAAGTCATTAGAATGATTCCCAATGGAATATTGAGTCATCAAGTTGATTGTAATAACTTACCTCCAATTACATACTTTGTGTTTGAATTGAATATATCCAAAAATGAAAATAATGGACGTAAAATACCCACCCACGAAAATTAATAAACCAAATTGTTGCGATTTCTCTCTCTGTATCTGTCTGAAAAAAAAAAACAATAAATCACTTAATGACCTTAGATATGTACAAATTATGTTATATAAAATCATTATTCAGTATTGGTGCTCATTTACAAGACCTGATGCAATCATCGAGGTTAAGCAACGGTCGCTGCGGACAGTCTTTGGATGGGTGACCATAGATAGATACATAGATAATTCTTTATTGGACACAAAAGTAATTTAAGCTAAAACTAAAAGACAAGACAACAGTTTAAAAAGTAGCATTTTCGTCTGAACGCTACTGTGGGTCGCACACGTTATATTGTAGGTTCCGGCTGTAAGTGTTAGTAAAGCAGTCAGCTAAGTCAGAGGCCTTGTGATGGCTTGAAAATTCTCCTCATTACCAGAATTCGACCACTAAGTTCATACGAAGAAGAAGACTTCCAAGCTATTCCTGGACTTTAACATCGCATGAAAAAAGTAATTTAAATGAGAAAATCTACAAAGATTGCGGCTATACTGTTTTTCTTTTGGATTGTATAAAAGATGTTTTATACATAAATATGTTGCGCAATCTTGATTTCAAACACACGAGATTTATCTTGCTTTTTCTATCCTGGACTAAACTGCGAAGTTACAGATTGTTCTGTAAAGTCTTGAAATAAAAGTTTTATCAGTTTCCCAACTATGTCTTTTACAAGGTGACATATTAACAGCTACTTAAGTTGTGTGTTTCATTTTGTTAGAAAGGCATAGATAAAACTGAAGTGTATTAACATTTATCTTGATCTACTTAAATTGCCATGTAAATCCTTTATATTTAAAATAGTCACAAAGCCCATTTATCAAAAGGTTTTAGTTTTAATTAAATGTATGAAATAACAATTGAATTGCTACTAAATTGTTTTTGTTCAGAATGTTATTAGGCAACCTTTTAAAGCTGGTGTTTTAGTTATTCGCAGTCTTAATAGTCGGTATTTGTTAGGGATTATTCATAAGTCATCTGGGTAGGTAGGTCCATAAGACTATAAGTTAAGACATAACATATCCTACTAGTTTTCCAGAAACTGTGACTATGTTACACCGGAACTACTGAATAAGATAGTGATCTTTCAAAACGACAAACATAGTGGGCCGTTTATTTATTTGGTCTGCAGTAAAAATAACTCGATTGCTAACGAAAGGAGCTATACTCGTATTAATCAATGCCGGATACAACAAATTATTTGTTTACGAATTTCAGTTTAAGTAATGGCTTATTTAGCTCACGTCTTGCTTTTTAACCGACTTCAAAAAGGAGGAGGTTATATATTCGACGTGTATGTATTTTTTTTTTTTTTTATGTATGTTCACCGATTTCTCAGCCATTTGTGGATCGATTCTCAAAATTCTTTTTTTAATTGAAAGAGTATGGTTCTGAATTGGTCCCATTGTCACCAAAATAGGATCTGATGATGGATTCCTAGGGAAATCGAAGGAAAACCTAAAAAGTTAGGTTATGTTTACGCCCGAAGAGAGATTCACGCTCGTTCGGCTGTACTGATATTCTTGAAATTTAAGATGAAAATAGGTAAGACTATGTGTTAACACATAGGCTACTTTTTATCCCGAATATAATTACTGTTCCCGTGGGATGCACCAAATAACACATAAATCTTTATAACTTCTTCACGCCCGAACGGCTGTACTGATGTTGATGAAGTTTGAGATGAAGATAGGTTAGACTATGTGTTAACACATTGGCTACTTTTTATCCCGAAAATAATTACTGTTCCCGTGGGATGCACCAAATAACACATGACACACTGATTTGGCTTAAATTTGATATGGGGGTAGACTAGACCATGTATAACACGAATGTTACTTTTTATCTTAAAAGTCATTGCTTTTCCCTTGGGATACCCAAATAACTCGATAACCTATTTCACTTCTTCGCGCTCATACGGCAATACAGATTTCACTCATGTAAAATTTGATAATATATTAATAGACTAGACACTCGAACGGATAAAAAAAATATTTACGGGCTCGCTTCGCTAGGAGTTATCCCACTTCGTTCGACTTTCCCCCAGGATGTTTTGGACTTATGACACTCCAAATATTATATAATTTGTGCTGCTTTGGACTTCTTTATGCTCAAATGGTTTGAACAAATACGGTGAAAATTTTCGCGCTCGCTTCGCTCACGCATTGCCCGATACGCTCGCATCCAGCTCGCTTCGCTCGCCCTTGGTCCTAGTACGTTTTGACACAACAAACATTATGTTATTTGTGCTGCTTTGGACTTCTTTATGCTCAAACGGTTTAAAGAAATACGGTGAACATTTTCGCGCTCGCTTCGCTCGCGCATAGTTCGGATCGCTCGCATCCGGCTCGCTTCGCTCGCATCCGGCTCGCTTCGCTCGCTGTTGGTTCTAGTAAGTTTTGACACAACAAACATTATGTAATTTGTGCTGCTTTGGACTTCTTCAAGCTCAAGCGGTTCGAACAAATACGGTGAAAATTTTCGCGCTCGCTTCGCTCGCGCATAGCTCGCTTCGCTCGCATCCGGCTCGCTTCGCTCGCAATTGGTTCTATTACGTTTTGACACAACAAACATTATGTAATTTGTGCTGCTTTGGACTTCTTTATGCTCAAACGGTTCGAACAAATACGGTGAAAATTTTCGCGCTCGCTTCGCTCGCATCCGGCTCGCTTCGCTCGCAATTGGTTCTATTACATTTTGACACAACGAACATTATGTAATTTGTGCTGCTTTGGACTTCTTTATGCTCAAACGGTTCGAACAAATACGGTGAAAATTTTCGCGCTCGCTTCGCTCGCGCATAGCTCGCTTCGCTCGCATCCGGCTCGCTTCGCTCGCAATTGGTTCTATTACGTTTTGACACAACAAACATTATGTAATTTGTGATGCTTTGGACTTCTTTATGCTCAACCGGTTCGAACAAATACGTAGAAAATTTTCGCGCTCGCTTCGCTCGCGCATAGCTCGCTTCGCTCGCAATTGGTTCTATTACGTTTTGACACAACAAACATTATGTAATTTGTGCTGCTTTGGACTTCTTTATGCTCAAACGGTTCGAACAAATACGGTGAAAATTTTCGCGCTCGCTTCGCTCGCGCATAGCTCGCTTCGCTCGCATCCGGCTCGCTTCGCTCGCAATTGGTTCTAGTACGTTTTGACACAACAAACATTATGTAATTTGTGCTGCTTTGGACTTCTTTATGCTCAAACGGTTCGAACAAATACGGTGAAAATTTTCGCGCTCGCTTCGCTCGCGCATAGCTCGCTTCACTCGCATCCGGCTCGCTTCGCTCGCAATTGGTTCTATTACGTTTTGACACAACAAACATTATGTAATTTGTGCTGCTTTGGACTTCTTTATGCTCAAACGGTTCGAACAAATACGGTGAGAATTTTCGCGCTCGCTTCGCTCGCGCATAGCTCGCTTCGCTCGCATCAGGCTCGCTTCGCTCGCAATTGGTTCTATTACGTTTTGACACAACAAACATTATGTAATTTGTGCTGCTTTGGACTTCTTTATGTTCAACCGGTTCGAACAAATACGTAGAAAATTTTCGCGCTCGCTTCGCTCGCGCATAGCTCGCTTCGCTCGCAATTGGTTCTATTACGTTTTGACACAACAAACATTATGTAATTTGTGCTGCTTTGGACTTCTTTATGCTCAAACGGTTCGAACAAATACGGTGAATATTTTCGCGCTCGCTTCGCTAGCATACAGCTCAATTTGCTCGCAATTGGTTGCCTGCCTGGTATACGCCAGAGGTTTTTTGATCGTGAAGTTTATTTGGCTCTCTATAGCTAAAACTTAAAAAATATCATGACTAACCACTAAAAATGTAAAAATAAAATTGTTTTAAAAAACAAAGAACCGACTTCAAAACACAACTAAAAAGGGAAAAATAATTTTAAGCCTACATCAAATCAAGAATAGTTATATAAGTAGAATCGAAGAGTTTATTTCATGTACTTATAAAAAACTATTTTAAATTTTTATTAATCCTGTTTTCTTGAAGTCGGTGCCATCTAAGAAGAACAATTTAATGTTTGTTAAAAAAACTATTTTCAATTGTCTTTCTTTGCTGGCACCGACTCCAAGAATACAGGATTCATAAAAATTTAAAATAGTTTTTTATAAGTACATGAAATAAACTCTTCGATTCTACTTATATAACTATTCTTGATTTGATGTAGGCTTAAAATTATTTTTCCCTTTTTAGTTGTGTTTTGAAGTCGGTTCTTTGTTTTTTAAAACAATTTTATTAACTTTATATTTATATGAATGAATACTTTATATTATTATTGGAATTCCTTATCATTTTTAAAATTATTTTTGAAGTCAGAATAAAATATACTTTAATAAAATAATATAAATTTGATTAGAATAAATTAATGTAATTCTTAAACATTGCCTAATAAGAACAATCGTATACATATTATGAGCTAAGCGAAAAGCTCTGGATATAAGAGTTTCAAGCCACCCAAAGACTATTTGACTATTGATACCTAAACTAACAGATACAAGACCGACAGGACCTACATTCAACATGTTATCCGCACCATGGTAAAGCCCATTTGGTAATGCCACTTTAAATTGCAATCTTTTGAATGGTCATGATCACCACATCAATTGATGTTTTGTTAGCATCGGCCATTTTTTTTATGATGGATAGGCAAGCGCTTGATCGAAACTCTTCTGATGTTAAGTGATGTTGCGATCTAGGGTGGAGCGCGCTTGCCTAGAAGAAACCGATTCACGCTCGCCTTGAAGACAGTGAGGTTCACAGGGAAAAGGGATTCCGGCAAAGAGTTCCACATTTTAATGGTCCGCACAATGTACTCGTATGTGGAAGCGGCGGATTTTTTGGGTGCCATTGCTAACTTCAGTCCTCGAATCTAATAACCTTAGTTAACCACGCTACAGGCACTACATTAACCGAACATAACGAATTCAAAGATTAAACTAAGCCAGCACTTAGCTTGTTACTAAAACTTTCGTATCGCTTAATAAGTTTGATACAATATGTTTCCAAGTTAGTAGCTATGTAGGTTAGTCAAATAATTTATTAGCAAAGTTTGCTCCGTGTGGTTTTCTAACTAGCTATCTATACTTGAATACTAATCCTTCTAAAACTTTAACCCCTTTACAAGTACATTTAATAATGAAGGGACTTTAAAGAACCTTTAAGTTTGAGTTACTCAGATCTATTATATCAGGCTTCCAAATATTTTAAGTTTGAACTATTTTCTTCCTAACATTTGGTTCTTCAAACGCAAAAAATGGATTAGAATTCTCAAAATTTACGGATAGCACACAGATTTACCTACAGTTACAAAGACACAAATCTGCTAGTTTGCCGTGGCTTTTTATCCCTGTTTTTGCTTTATTTAGTTTTTTAGTTTTAATTCTCGGAATTTCGTTGGCTGTGAATCTGTATTGTAAGTTTCATGTTAGGTTTGGACAAATATATATAAAGCTTCACCAAAGATCTTTAAAAAAATGTTGATTCAACTTACCTACATTGTAAAAACACAGAGAAAAAAGTACATTAAAAATACGTCTATAGTAAAACTTTTTAGGAAAGGTTCTCATTCATTATGAGATTTTAATTAAGACAATTTGCAAATAAAAGTAATTTATTGTAATAATTTATTATCATATATTTAGGAAATCTATACTATAAAACTCTTTGTCCTGACCTATTCATTCATTCATTCATTCATCTATAGACAACGCAGAGCCCAAACGGCTGGTCCTAGGGTTGTGAAATTTGGAGGGTGTATTTGTTTTGGTATGTAGACGCGTACTAAGAACGGATTTTTGGAAATTCCACCCCTAAGGGGGTGAAAGGGGGTAAAACAGTTTGTATGAAACTTCTTTGTTTTTGAACTTATAGCAATGAAATTTGGAATATGTATAGTTTATGTAAAATTAAAAATAATGGTATCAAGTTTTTTTACCAGGGGTGAACTAAGTGTTTGTTATGGGGGGTGAAAGTTTGTATGGAAAAATCTTTATTTATCAAGTTAAAGTCTTGAAAGTTGTTATGGTAGTAGTTTATGAATGGTTAAATTAAAATTTTAAAAACTTTTGCCAGGGATGCATTAAGGGGGATGCCATTGGGGTTGAAAGTTAATAATGAAAATTTTGTGTTTTTGAACTTAGTGGTGTAAAATTTGGAGTGTGTATATATTTTAGTACTTAGACGTGTACTAAGAATAGATTTTTTGAAATTCTATCCTTAAGGGGGGTGAAAGGGGGTAAAACAGTTTGTATGAAACTTCTTTGTTTTTAAACTTCCAGCAATGAAATTTAGAATATGTATAGTTTATGTAAAATTAAAAATAATGGTATCAAGTATTTTTGCCAGGGGTGAACTAAGGGTTTGTAATGGGGGGTGAAAGTTTGTATGGAAAAATCTTTATTTATCAAGTTAAAGTCTTGAAAGTTGTTATGGTAGTAGTTTGTGAATGGTTAAATTAAAATTTTAAAAACTTTTGCCAGGGGTGCATTAAGGGGGATGCCATTGGGGTTGAAAGTTAATAATGAAAGTTTTGTGTTTTTGAACTTAGTGGTGTAAAATTTGGAGTGTGTATATATTTTAGTACTTAGACGTGTACTAAGAACGGATTTTTGGAAATTCCACCCCTGAGGGGGTGAAAGGGGGTAAAACAGTTTGTATGAAACTTCTATGTTTTTGAACTTCTAGCAATGAAATTTGGAATATGTATAGTTTATGTAAAATCAAGTTTTTTTGCCAGGGTTTAAATAAAGGTTTATAGGGGGGAGAGGGGTGAAAGTTAGTTTGGATTTTTGTTTATTTATCAATTTAACAGTCTTCAACGTGGTTTTGGTTGTAGTTTATATGGTGGTTAAATAAATTTGTAATGATATTTGCTAGGAGTGAATTAAGGTATGCCATTGGGGTTTAAAGTTCAAAGGGAAAGTTTTGTGTTTTTGAAATTAAATACTTATGAATCGGAATTTAAGTATGTGATCCACTTGGTGGTATGGTTTGCGTATTCTTATTCTTTAAATAAAAAAAATAGCTTGGAGAACACGATCTAATCTTTCGCATCCTGACAGAGGTTAAGACTTAACCTCTTTTAGCTACTTTGGTGATTTCGATATCGAATAATAATCGAACTCATTTTGATATCGTAGCAATGTAATGTTTATATAAAATTGGCACGGGAATGGGATCCAATAAAATTTTTCCACAGGTTACGCGAAAAGCGACCTACACGCGGGCGGAGCCGCGGGCAACCTCTAGTCTATACTATAAGACTCTTTGTCCTGACTCATTCATCTATAGACAACGCAGAGCCCAAACGGCTGGTCCTAGGGTTATGAAATTTGGAGGGTGTATTTGTTTTAGTATGTAGACGCGTACTAAGAACGGATTTTTGAAAATTCCACCCCTAAGGGGGTGAAAAGGGGTAAAACAGTTTGTATGAAACTTCTTTGTTTTTGAACTTATAGCAATGAAATTTGGAATATGTATAGTTTATGTAAAATTAAAAATAATGGTATTAAGTTTTTTTGCCAGGGGTGAACTAAGGGTTTGTAATGGGGGGTGAAAGTTTGTATGGAAAATTCTTTATTTATCAAGTTAAAGTCTTGAAAGTTGTTATGGTAGTAGTTTATTAAATGGTCAAATTAAAATTGTACAATTTGGAGTGTGTATATATTTTAGTACTTAAACGTGCACTAAGAATAGATTTTTGGAAATTCTACCCTTAAGGGGGTGAAAGGGGGTAAATCAGTTTGTATGAAACTTCTATGTTTTTGAACTTCTAGCAATGGTATTTGGAATATGTATAGTTTATTAAAATTAGTTTTTTTGCCAGGAATGAACTAAGGGTTTGTAGGGAGGGGGGGTGAAAGTTTGTTTGGAAAATTCTTTATTTATCAAGTTAAAGTCTTGAAAGTTGTAGTGGTTGTAGTTTATATGATGGTTAAAATAAATTTGTAAAAATATTTGCCAGGAGTGCATTAAAGTATGCCATTGGGGTTTAAAATTCAAAGGGAAAGTTTTGTGTTTTTGAAATTAAATACTTCTGAATTGGAATTTAAGTATGTGATCCACTTGGTGGTATGGTTCGCGTATTCTAATTATTTAAATTAAAAAAAAATGGCTTGGAGAACACGATCTAATCTTTCGCATCATCACCGAACTAATAAAACCAATACTTTGGTGATTTAGATATCGAATAATAATCGAACTCATTTTGATATCGTAGCAATGTAATGTTTACATAAAATTGGCACGGGAATGGGATACAATAGAATTTTTCCACAGGTTACGCGAAAAGCGACCAACACGCGGGCGGAGCCGCGGGCAACCTCTAGTAAAAAATAAAAGGAGCCATTATTTCCCAGAATTGGTAGTATTACTAATATATCACAGTTTTTTGTAATATATAATTTAAAGTGTTTGTTTTCCATTATAAAATTTTAATTGAGACCTTGACACGCTTTTTAGAAATTAAAATTATATTTTTTTTCACAAATTTTCTTCATACGTAGGACCAACATTTCTACCTATACATTCGCATAAGTTTTTTTTTGAAGTTTAGAATTATCCTCTAGATATTATTTAATATCTAAATCTTTGGTCTATTTAACCACAAGATCCTCTCAAATAGCATCATCTGCATGACTTATAACACCAAAGAGGTTTAGAAGCTCTAACAACAATATCTGACCATTGATAACGAGATCAGCTTCATTGCTATCATTCCTACTTCTATTCAGCTGGAGGATTTGCTCGGTCCTCGCAAGTTAGCCCAATAAATACTAAGAAAGGGTTTAAACCCACTGCAATACTGAAGGACTAAGTACATACAAAGTACTCAAAATCATGTGTCCATCTATAGCGTGCAGTAAATATAACAGAAAGCAGTTAAAACCGATAAAGAAAATTATGTATTTATCAGTGCTTTATGATCATGCAAAATTAAAAAAAAAACCTTGTCTTACACAATACAAATTGAGTGTAACTATATATAAACGGCCAACAAATGTGTTGGCCGTGTAAAGATTTACATTTTTATCATTATGGCCCGCAATCACACAGAAAAAAACCTTTGATTTTTTTTTTATTTTGTAATAATTCTCACGTTTAAACGCCATCTATGAATTTTTAGGTGAATCAATGGTGTCCCTGCATTGTTCACGAAAACAATTCAAAGTGAAGTAGAAATGTGTACATGACGATTGCAATTTATTTGTACCCCAGTATTTCCAGAGCATCGATGCTCTGCAAACTAAAACGGAAATGGGCAGGTCACGTCGCCCGAGCCACCGACGGTAGGTGGAGTGAGCGTATCCTCCACTGGCACTCCCGAGACGCAGCGCGCGGCAGGGGCCGGCCCCGCACCAGGTGGTGCGACGACATCGTGCAGGCTGCCGGCGCGACCTGGACTCGAGCGGCACAGCACCGGCTAACATGGAAGCAACGCGAGGAGGAGGCCTTCACCCGCATATGGATGGCCTGACAACAAATGTGTAACTAAATTGTAAAGATATTATGTAAATATGGCAATATAGGCTTTTTATTTATTTATTTATTTATTCCAGTGCATTATAACCATCAGTTCCAATAAATTCGGAGTTATAGCTTGCAGGAGCCTTAACCCTACCCTTAAGGCTTCCACAAGAGGATTACAGTCATCATTCATTCTCGTCCAGGACGCCTCGGGCGGAACCAGGAGATGTGTAGAATTCTTGTATGCTAAGCGATTTTGCCTTTTACAGAAATTTATCGCTGGTCACTAGAGGCTGATCAGTGGAGATGAAGTTTGCTGAAATGGCTTGCTTTTACTTTATCTTATTGCAGCAGATGCTGTGTGTGAGGTTTTTAACCAATGATGGCGTTTATGCTAACTGTCACTGTGACTTATTCCCATTGTAGAAACATTTTTAATTTTAAATTACAAACGTGACGTTGTTAACTCTTTGCAGTACAATTTCATAAACTAGTTGCCCATCATACTCGTTTCGCATTTTTCTATTGTTATAATAAAGAACACAACTAGAAGAAAAGTTACTCGTTTTATCAAAAGTCTTACTTTTGATAAAACGAGTAACTTTTATCAGTTAACACAATTATTAATAGTTAACACAATTATTAATATAATAGGCTCGTTTCATGTTAGAAATCTTACGTATAATAACAATATTGTGAAAACAGATATTCGTAACAAACAAATTATCCTATCTATAATCAGCATATATACGAGTATGAAGTCTTAATATTAACGGAAAGACAACTATTTATGTAATGTGATGTGTAATGAACTGGAATTGTAAATCAAATAACATTTGGCTCAACATTTTATGTTAGAACACAGAATTTACTAGAGAAAATATTGGCTATTTACCATTCTACAACCCTTTGATCATTACATTTTCCTGTAACATTTTTACAGGAAGCGTTCATTATACATTTTGAACATTTAATATGGAATAAAATTTTCCTTTCTCAGACATTTTTATTTTTCAGGAATATTTTCGTAAATTGCTTGCCCTAAAGGTTTTATTGATTACCGAGTTCTCTTTTATATTATCCTTAATGTGAATCTTATAGGTAGGTAGGTAGGTAAAAGATATTTCACTTCTCTTGTTCAAGATTTTATGGCTGTATTTACGTAATGAATAGATTGTTTTTTAGGACTCATTACACACACGGGTGGTTAGCATCATGCTAAACCATTTATAATTTGTATTATGGTTGCTAACACAACTAATATACTACATAGACATACATAAGTAATTAAGTAGCGTGATGCGTAGAGAGGAAATGCATGCGACTAGGAGAAGTATGGATATGATTGTACGAGGTAGCGGAAGTAGAGATCGACCTAGGTAGACGTGGTTGAATTGTGTAAATGAGGATATGAAAGAAAAAGGAGTAAATGTGGATATGACAGCTGACAGAATCGTGTGGAAGGCGAAAACTTGCTGTGCCGACACCACCTAGTGGGCAAAGGTTGAAAAAGAAGAAGACGTATGAGTACATAAGTAATTAAGAATAAGAATAAAGAATATTTATTACAAAAAGATATGTATGCGTACAATAAAAAAAAACTCACTTAAAAATAATAAATCAATACATATAACAAGATTGATTATTGTAATGTCATAATTTTGCGTCATATGATTTAATTGATATATTCAACAATATACTTTAAGGTATAAAAAAAACAAAGGAAAGTTGAAAATGTTTGAAAAAAATGAAATTTCTTTGTTTTCAAACCTTGGAAGCTATAAACTAAAATTAGTGTTAAATAAATTACGACTGCTTTGAAGAATTAAAATAAAATCTTTCCAACACGGAGCAAATGAATTAGAGCCGCTGTAAATCACAGATCAATACCTGTCTGGTTATTTATTGGCGAAGGAATGCCGGTCTGGAACCTAAGTATGAGTAATAGAATTCATCTTAAATAGAGATTTATTTAATCGCACATGTCCTACCTGCTGAGGCGATATATTGCCAATTTACGTGCAATACTAATATAGTAAGTGTGGGGACAATTAAGTGAAGAAACCGCATATTAAATATTATTATTTTCAGCGTATCAAATAAATGCTACATCTTCCAATATTTAAAATTTCCATGTGACAATGTTAGTTACCGATTGTATATGCGTATTCAGTAGGTCTGAGAATCGGCTACTATCTATTTTCTAGATCGCTAAGTGATAAGGGTTCTCACCCTTAAAAATGATTTTTTTTTGACGAAATTTTTTTTATAACGTGGCATTAAAAATACACACAACCCTAAACTTTTACTTTTATATCACCAACCAATATTTATTTATGGTCATTTTAGTAATTAAATAATTTTTCATCCCGCTCGATAAGTGACCAATTATAGTATTTCTAACTGTCCTGGCAAAACAACGTTTACATTATAAATGCGAAAGTTCGCGTGTAAGTGTGTACCTATGTTTGTTACTTCTTCATACTCAAACAACTGAACCGATATTGATGAAATTTGATGATAAGTTAGACTTTGGATTAACACATAGGCTACTTTTTATCCCGACAACCAGTACAATTTATGACGCCACCTTTATCTATAGGTCAACCCCGATATTATTAAATATGTATATTTATTTTAATTTATATTTGTAGTATCTAAAAATGCTAATGCGCTAAACATTTTGTTTTCTGCGTCATAGTTGTACTTACTCATAGATTTTTAGATATTTTCATTTAACATCAAAATTGTCGTAACAAAACTTTTTTGTGTGGCCTTTCAGCTCAAACAAAGCTACAACCGTCCAATAATTTACGATGTTTTACTTTTACAAAGACTGCCACAAAAGATTGTCATTTACGGATTTGTAAAGAAAATATTTTAGACAATTGGCTAGTTCGACAAGCGTCACGAAATGACAAAAAGGATTACGTGTCGTTTGGTACAACAATAAATGTAGCATCTGAAATATACGATATTGAACTTAATTCCCTTGTCATAAAGTCTAATGAACGGGTATTTAAAATGTATTCAATATTTGTACATTAAAACGTCCTGTTTCTTTAGCTGCACCCCACCTCTTCTGAATAAACACCATCCTTGTATACTTTTTAGGTTAAATTCAATCTGACGGAACAATTCGCAAGAAAAATGTCCCCTGTGTAAACAATCCCTTGCAGATTGGCCTTTGTATTCCGATTGACACTTTACTAAACCGTCTTTGCTAAAGTAAACATGGTTTTAAAGTTCCCAAAGAGTTTATTATTTCAAGTGGTTAAGCCTTCTATTTACGCCAATGACCTTGAGCATGTAGCCGCAGTAAGCTGATTCTCCCCGCGCTAACATGTCGGCTTCCGTATTTTAAGTAAAAAGTAGTTTAATTAAAGAAGAGTTATTACGTATCTTCTAGGTAAGCGTGCCATACCGTAGACTACAGCGCAGCTTTACATCAGGCAAGCTGTAGTCAAACGCATACCTATCAAGGGTAAAAAAATATGTATCAAAATAATTAGATATATTTTTCATCGATCATAACGAATCGATCTTGCTGATAAAAGGAACAAAAAAAAATCATATGAGTTGAAAAAAATCGTAGCTTTTATATAAAAATAGCAGAAGGATCTCAAAAACCTCAAAAGTTATGTTTTTTTGGAGTAAGTTCCTTCAAGTTAGTTTCTCCAACCTCGATATGTAAATTTACAAAATATCGTTTTAAAACTTTACTGTCATTTTCTCAAATAGAAATATTAAAAATCAAACTAGCATTTATTTTTATTTGTATCAGACTATTTACCATCCTTTGTTAATAAGATGAAGGTTCCAAATCGCGCGGCAATTATTTCAAGCGTCGATACTGATGCAATAAGTGTGTTTTTCTTATGTTTGCCTTTGAAGAAGATTACAAACACACATGGTAAGCTCTTCAATCGATGGCTCCCTCTCCCGTTGACATCAGAACTATTTGTCTTTGAAATAACTTGTGGCTTGCCACAGTTGGATATAAGTTATTGCGTTATCCCCTTGAAACACAGATTCGAGTCTGTAGTGCATGTAGCTTCCTCGCTGAAAGGATGTTGGAAATTGTATTTGGTCTTATCTTATTTCGAGTTTATATGCAAAAGCTGTTGGAAAAGTAAGATTTATTTTAAAACAAGCCAAAGAGGTATCTTTGTCATTAAAATAAATAAATACTAGAATTCATTTTACACACGGTTGATTAGCCATATACTAAACCATTTCTAATTTGTAATATAAATAAGTAATAAAATATATTACGACACATTTTACACATGGCTGGTTAGCCCTATACTAAACAATGTCTAGTTTGTATTATAGTCGCTAACACATGCGACATACTACAAAAACATACATAAATACTTTATATCGATACATATTTACAACCCAGACCGACAGGAGATCTTAGTTCAGCACAAAGATGTTGGCCGTGCCGGGTATCAAACCCGAGACCCTCTGGTTGACAGTCCAGCGATGGCGATTACGCCAACGAGTTCGTCAAAATCTTGGTTTATACTATCTATATCTGTATAATTAAATCTAAGGTCAGGTAACATTTATTTTAAGCTATAAACTACAAAGGCTACGATTATCTTATAGTAACTTTACTACAACGAAAAAAATAGTCAAAAATAATAAAGAAAGTGTTCTCACATGCAAAACAAGAACGAATTCCCATAATTACACGCAACAAATCAAAACATCCGCTACATCCACATCGGCATTAGCACTTAATTCGAATACCTTTATAATGCATTACAAAATGACCAGTTGTAAAATTCGCGCCCGCGGCCACCGCGGTACACATCGAGCCAGTTATTAAAACGACTACACCTATGTCATTATTCTCCAAACAAAAAAACGATAGAATCGTAACAGTCAAGCAACATATCATCGGGGAACTGGCACTTAACGCGTAGTTTCTATCATAAATCAAAGATATTAAACTGGAGTGCGGAACCTCTTTGAGTTCACAGTATAAATCATGAAGGCGCAAGAAGACCTCTGGTGCCACGACACCAATACGGTCTTTGCTGACGTGTATACTAAATCTTACATGATAAAAAGTGCAAGTATCCAGCCTAGGTCTAAACTACTTTTATATGTTAAGGAAAGATGAGGCAAACCAGTCGCTTTCCTGGTAGTAAATTGCGCTTGGTCATTCCAGTTGTGCTTCAAATTTTAGATGAAAAAACTCAGCACGGCACTCGGTAGTTTCAATGAAGGTAAACGGTAAAGTTTGCCTTAAGTACAGTTAAAAACACTATAAATGATCAGTTATTGAGCAGGATGAAAAATTGTTAAATTACTCAAAGGGTTGGTGAGAAAAAGGTAAAAATTTAAGGTTGTATGTATTTTTGAATGCCATTTTATAAAAAAAAAGATAAGGATAAACAATCCTTATCACTTAAGGGTATGGAAAATATATAGTAGCCGATTCTCAGACCTAACGAATACGCATATAAAATTTGGTAAAAATCGGTCAATTAGTTCCCGAGGAGTACGGTAACTGACATTGTGACATGGAAATTATGTATTTTAGAAGATAGATATAATAATAATTCGTATGAGCTAAGTAACCATCCCCATGCATTAAGAGTTTTCAAGCCGCCATCATCAGACTTGACTAAACAACTGTTTGACTACTAAGGTTACCAGCCGGACCAACAACGAAACGTAAGACTGTTTAGACAATCTTCAAAACTTGTAAAAATGCATGGTCATAAAGCATTTTTCAATACTCGTTTTGCTAGCATCCACTCTTACGCTCAAAAATATGTCATCAAGCACCTGGTAAGATCCGACAGCTTCTTTGAGAGCCAGTTATTCTAAACTAGGCTTGCTCAACCTTAGGCTTGTCTTTAGCACGTGTGGTTACGCGCTCTGCTGATAGAAGTACAGTGTAAAAAAAATGTGTAAGGTTGTAAGTAAGTGCAAAAGGTCAGATTCACAGCTCTATACCCATTTTTAAGTGATTCCAGTTCGTGGAACAAAAATAAAATTGTCCGAGCAACTTCGTTGTGTCGAGGTAACTTCTTGTTGCGATGTGACAGCCTATTTATTACGGGTCTTGTTTATACGGCGGACAAAACTTTTTTGCTGTTCGAGTGTTGTGTTCTCTTAGCTTTTTAGCTTCTGCAAGTTTGGGAACGTCTTTTTTTGTTCGTCTTATATTTTTCCGAGATTTGTATCACTTCAAAAGCTTTGTCTCTTCGCACAAAAAATATCTATACACTTAAATTCCAAGTTGTTGAAAAATTAAGAAACAGGACGGAACGGACAATAGACATGGTATAAAATTACATTTAAATAATTGACCAAGTGCGAATTGGTTCCGTACCATTGTTGTATGGGAGCCCCCATCAAATATTTATTTCTTTAAATTTTATAATTTAATTAGATAGTAAACATACATTTATATATTTTGTACAAATTTTAAGTGTCCGTTATTACCGCAAAAAATACGAAAAAAACACATTTATTGTATTGTACCCCTCTTAATATTTTTTATTTTTAGTATATTTTGTTGTTATAGCGGCACAGGAAATACATATTTTGTGAAAGTTTCAGCTTTCTAGCGATAACGGTTTCTGAGATACAGCCTGGAGACAGACAGACAGCGGAGGCTTAGTAATAGGGTTCCGTTTTTATCTTTTATGTACGGAACCAAGTGTGTTTCCAAGTACCCAGCACCCCAGAAGTGTGTTCCGGCAGCCTCCTTGAGAGTTATTCTAGACTAGACATGCTCCACCTTAGGCCAGATTGGCGCTAACCTGTGTGGTTACGACCCTGCTGGTTAAGCTGAAAAGAAAAAAAGTTACTTTTAGACTTTCCATTTTGAGGAAAAAAAATACCATTTTGAGGTTTGGAAACATTTGTCACCAAAGCTTGGCTTCGTCTTGGCCAAATCCAGATCTCAACTTAGATCCTTATACTTATCATACTTAGATTGATCCAGATCTCAGTTAGATCCTTACAAGTATACTTATCATATTAATTTTCAAGCATTTTCAAAGTAATGTCTTTCTCATTATTTCGATGTTTTCTTTTCTCTCCTTTTGGTGCAACTCTTATTGGATCAAATAAGTTACATAGCAATCAATAGTTCTATTTATATATTTTGTCTAGTCAGATAAATCGATCGATTGCTACTCGATATTTTTATTAACTTTTGAGGACTGAAATTGATAGAGTCATTTCCATTCCATTCAACAGGTCCAAACATCATCTGTACGAAAAATGCATTAAGCGTTTGTAAAAAACACTTTCACTTATTTATTTCGCACGATCGCTATTGTATAAAAACGTGATCATGATTAAAATGTAAACTCACTCGAATAGCTATTTGCAAGTGTTTAGGTGAAATGTACTTTCATTCACTCTCAATTTCGATATTGATTTCTTTGTGAAGATGTTAAAATGTAGGTATATATACCCCTATTTTATTTGGACGAGTATTTTAGGAAATCAAATGATTTTGGTTCGATTTATATAGATTTTGTTTTGGTTTACAATTTGGAAAGTAAAATACTTTTCTTTTCTGAAATATTTTTGAATGTCTGAAATACGAGACTTGCTGTAGTGACCACTTGTCTTTGGTGACAACCTTAGGTGCACTTTCCACACCTTCGGTCTTTTAAATTATTAAACTGTACAGAAGTAATTCTAAAACTATTTTAATTTAATCTTATATATAAACAAATATTATGCTGTAAAATAATATGTTATGAAATAACGGCAAGCATTATTGACTGGTGTATCGTATCGTAGCGAAACCCACTGGATCTAGAGATTTCAAATAAAGCGCATAGGTTCTTTATGAGGCTTAAGGGTTCACTAAGAAAGTAATCTTCCTCTGTATTTCTATCGAATCATTTTTATTACAAGAAAAATCCTTTTTAAACAAATTTATTTACTTCATTAATATATAAAATAGATAAAACATAAACATACATATATATTGTAGTAGAGATGCGCGACTGCGAATAATCTGACCAGTCGAATTATCTACAACTACTAATATACACGTTCGACTTGAGTACTAGTAATATACTAATGTTAATAATAGAATGATGACTACTAATTAGTTACTAATGGCGTTTTGACTCGATTGTTAGCGAATCTTGTCAATGTCGCTTGTTAGTTTTAAATGAATGAAATATAAATGAATCGTTGGAGTGGAGTTGGCTCAAGTAGTAACTAATGTAGTATTCATTCAGTCCGGTTAATTTTGAGTGGGTATCATGTAAGTTACTTATTTTCGGAGATCATTCGAATGAGTCGAATGATTTATAAATTCGAATAATTCGACTGGAATCATTCACAGTCGCGCATCGCTAGCTTGTAGACATGACACTTCCATCACGTTTTAATTCAAACGGTGGAACAAAGCTCGACTCATCGACACAATGGCGCATTTCGTGAATACAGTTACGTAAAATATAGAATATCGTACACAATATCTGTAAACACGTCAAGTCATTGGTTTTTGAAGTGTTTCGTAATGAAGGTTTCCTTGTTAGGATCGTGACAAGATGGAGTTAAGATAAGTTTGGTCGGCCGACGGCTTGGACCAGTAAACTAATGGATTTGAAACACCAAATATTCACGTAAAAAATATTACATTTTATTAACAGATAGGTACTTCTTTTCCTTTCAGTTTTTGTTGCCCCTGGTTAAGATTAACATAGTCGATAAGGTTGCTATTGCATTTCACTTTTAAACGTAATACTTCATGTGGACTAATATGTACCACGTATTTGAGGTTATCCAATAAAGATAAATTCTATTTTATTTTGAAGCATTTTCAAATTTAATATGCTTAAAAATATAATATAAAAAAACGAATTCGTCTTACTCGTATCTCATTTTATGTGACCATTTTAAAAACTTGGCCACTGCCATCGTTTTTGCAAACCCTTTTGGGTGAACATAATGTCAACGGATTTTTGTTTTGAAATACTCCATCTTGAAGCCCTACATATCAAGTAGCACAAGTATTTGTCACTAATCAATCGAAATTAAATTTATCTATATATAAAAGTTTACTGAAAAATTGTGGTCATATTTTTACTCACAAAAGTATGTCATGAAAATCAAATAAATAAAAAAACAACAGGTGATTTATGAATGAGGACATAGAAAAAAGGAGAGTTAATAATAAAATGATAGATTTAAATTTAAATAAAAAAGAAATTATCATGTGGCTACCCATTAAACCTGAATGAAAGAGCGAAGATTAAAATGTAAATTTAGATTTCGTTTTTTTGAAAATAATTGGAAAGTGTCTCATATTTGGTCTGAGTTTCATTTGCAATGAAGGGCAACTAATTATCATGTCTAGCATTTTATTCGTTCTACGTGTCTTGGCGATAATTTAATGTTGTAATGGTTTGCTGTAAAAGGACACAAAAGCTCTTGTTATTTTGTTAAAATGTAAGTCGGTGTTTAGATTGTTCTGCTTTTGAAAGTAAAACGGTTGCATAACCAACGTATTGTAATAGATACTTTCAAATAACAAGTTGGTAACGTATAAATGAATTTAATTTAAGTTTTAAGATAAAGCGAGTGTGGCTCAGTGGTAATAACCTCTGCTCTTCAATCAGGCGGCCCCTGGTTTGATCCCAGCCCTACACCAATAACTTGTTTTTCAAGTTATGTGTGGATTTATACTTGCTTTACGGTGAAGGAAAACATCGTGACGAAACCGGCATGTTTGAGGACCACAATACCGGAATACGTGTGTCATCCGCCAACCTGCACTTGGCCAGCGTGGTGGATTATGGCCTATATCTCTCTCCTCATGAGAGAAGGCCCCGAGTTCCAGCAGTGGGAACGTATAGTGGGCTGCTTATGCTTATGTATGCTATGCATTCTTCATGATTTAAGCGTGTTATTAAAAAAAGGTCATACAATTCAGATTTCTTTACTTCAAAAAATAAACTCGTATCTTACGATACTAAGGCTTAGGTTATACATCAATCTACATGTTTGCAAGTAAATAATCATATTTATATTGTAAATTCCATAGTTTGCGAGGAAGTATGTGGATGTTTACAAATTATTATAAATTATGATAGAGTTCAACTCTATCATAATCGGCTAAACCAATTATGTTGAAATTTGGTATTGGGATAACTTCATCAAATTATATCCTGAATTCACATATACGGAATAACACGGATTGTATCGTAATATTAAAAACATTTAGTTATAATCTGTACAATAATACTTGTAAATTATTTTTAAAATGCAGCTTTTAGTCAGAAAATCAAAGTTCATTTATCTCACTAAACTATCTCTGGTCTTAACAAAGTCCAAAGTCATATCCGTTGAAGCTGGAGAAGAATGGAGATAATCCTAAACTGTTTGGATTAGCTTCGTTCGAGAAACGAAAACATTGACGACTTTCTAACAAAGAACTTCTATTGTTACGTGTGAAAGTAGAAAGATAAAATAAGCACAGGGATTTGCTTTTAAATATTGTGTTCATCAACATCATTTACAGCTGAATTCATTCGCACTGCTGGATATTATATGCCTCTATTTCTGTAGTAGTTCAAGTCAATAGTTTAAATAGACTAGTTTCCCTCATACAATTAAGACGCTTCATTAAAGAGTACAGAAATACAGAAATACAGAAATACAGAACTTTATTAGCCATAAATAACATACGTTAAAGGCAAGTCATACTACAATAATTACTTAATACTTAAAAACATTAGTTAGATAAAATTAAATAAACTTACAAATTTCATTAAATAAATATTCTACCCCATTAAATACCACATTAGCACTTGTTTTCCATGTTTATTAAATTTAAAATACTACTGTTTACACATGAATAACGATTCTGCAAGCTCCATATTCATATATTCGCTTAAATTATAAAAGGAATTACTTTCACAAAAACTCTTTATTTTCTGTTTAAACATACTACTATTAAGATTTGTTATTTTCTCTGGCAACTTGTTGTACATTAATATTTTTGTATAACATCCCTGTTTCTGTACTTTAGCTAGTCTATTTGCTGGTAGAACTTTACCTATATTCCTACGTAAACAATAAGGAATAACATCTTTTTTATTCTGGTACATTTCATTTTCATGAATTTCTAGCAGGCTATTATATATGTACATTGAAATTACTGTCATTATCCTATCCTTTTCAAAATATTTCCGAGCTGAGCTACGTTTCTTTAAACCATTTATTATTCTGATTGACCTCTTTTGACATTTCAAAACTTTGAATATATCAGTTGCATTTCCCCATACAGTAATGGCATACCTAATATTTGAATGTATATAAGCATAATAAACAGATACAAGTGATTTTTTATCTAATAAAGGTCTAAGTTTAAACAATGCATAATTGGCACTAGCTAATTTTTTACAAAGCTTTTTTATATGTGCACTATGTTGAATAGTGTTATCTATTGTATAGCCTAAGAATACATTTTCTTTTTTTAATGAGTTACCATAGATACCTAATCTGGACTGGTATTCCATCACAATGCTTTTACTTGAATTTAATATAATACCATTTGATTTAAACCAATCTTCAAGCAATGTCATTACTTCATTTACTTTTTCATCTAACTTGATTTTACTTTTATCTCTTATTCCTACATGAGTATCATCGGCAAATAAGCTTATATGGGACCAGTTGGGCATAACATTTACAAGATCGTTAATGTAGATTAAGAACAAAACTGGCCCCAAAATTGATCCCTGTGGTACTCCGATTGATAAGCTTCCTATGGTTGACGATTTTTCTCCTACTGTAACAATTTGGGTACGATTACTTAAATATGATCTCATAATGCTTAGTTCAGAACCTTGAAAACCATAATGTTGTAACTTCATCATTAAAATATCATGCCGTAAACAATCAAATGCTTTAGATAAATCGCAGAATATGCTAGCACATCTATTTGACTTGTCTAATGATTCTAAAATAAAATATACTACATCTCTAATAGCCATTTCCGTTGATTTACCCTTCCTAAAGCCAAACTGTGACATAGTAAATAAATTATTTTCTTCAAAGTATTTGACGATTCTATTTTTTATTACTGCTTCTAAGATCTTAGATAAAGTGGGCAATATGCATACTGGCCTATAGTTACTTAGATCAGTGCAATCACCTTTTTTAAAAAGTGGTATTATTCTACCTGATTTAAAAACATCTGGGAATATACCTTCTGATAAACATGAATTAATTACTAAAAATACCAATTCAAACAAATAAACATTTTTTAAAATAAGATTCCTAACTGTCCTAGTACTCATATCATAGATATCTAAAGAGGACTTCTGTTTCATATTTATAATTATACTATTGAGCTCTTTATGATCTACTGATTTGAAAATGATGACTTGTGTACTTTTTCCATTACCTAAATACTTCAAGCACTTATTTACTTCAATATTTAAGTTGCCAGTTATATTATTTGCAATACTACGGAAAAATTCATTGAATAGATTTGCAATTTCTTCTGGATCTGAGATGGCTTGGCCACTATCATTTTTGACTACATTAATTTTAGAGCTACTTTTACTGTTTTTATTTGAGCCTACCTGCTCATTAATAATCTTCCAAGATTCTTTAATTTTATTTTTAGATTTCATGATTCTATTTTTATATTGTAGTTTTTTAGCTGCAGTCATGATTTTTTTTAATACTTTCCTATATTGTTTAATTTTTTGTTTCGTATCCATACTGGGTTCCATTTGCTGTAACATTTGTAATTCACTTAATTTATTCTTACTTGTTTCTATACCTATGGTAGACCACATTTTTTGTTTTCTACAAATATTTTTCTTGGTTTTCGGAAAAGCAATCCCAAAACAATAATTCAATGTATCTTGCAGCATCGTTGCCCTTGTGTTTGCATCTATAGCCATTAACAATTCAGACCTAACATTTTCATAATTTTTATTGAATAAATAATGGAAATACTCGATATTACATTTAGTAAAATTTCTAGCTGGCACAAATTTGTTTAAATTAGAGTGTAGTTTTTGAAGTGATAGATCTAATCTGATTACATTGTGATCTGACAATTTCTGGCTTAAAATAGATGCTGTGCAATCATTAATGTTAACAATAAAGTTATCAATACAAGATGAACTAGTTTTCCCTCAGTAGTCCGTAGTATGTGTTTGTTTACGTACTCAAATGAAGTGGAAATACCTACGGCTCTGCGATACAGGCTTCTGGGTAGTCCTATAGCAGAGCGTTGTGCTCCCTACAGCGTACCAGTTTATCTTAAGATATTATATAGACGTAACAACTTATTTACGTGCACTTTCTTGTTTTTACAGAATAAATTTATCTTTATCACTTAAAAAAATGTGGCAATCTAATTTGGATTCGACTCCAGAATGATGTCTTTATTATCATCGCTTTTATATACTTATGTTCTGTAATATTGCTAAAGCCACTAACTAAACCCTGTGGTATTGCCGTGTTGATTATCCGGCATTTAATAAAAATTGCCTTTCTTGTCGTAGAACAGAGACTGAACTATATTCATTACACATTTAATCATAATGCTGAGTGCGAATAACAAACACATACACACACATATCACACAAACATACACTCTACACACATAAATTTATATGCATAAGTTATAATCTTAGTAAGACGTATGAAATGACCTCTTTTCTATCAAAGCACTAAGATAAATAGAGGAATAAAAATATTTTCAGTTTTTCTTTTAATAAGCAGTTTCTCTCTTAAGCAAGTAGCTATGGTTACACCGTTCAACATTTGGGCCGACGAAAGAAGCTTCTTCCAGTCCATAATTGCACATTTATCGACCGAAAGCACCTGCTCCTGCGCGATATGACCTATAAAATCACTTATTCGCCACACTGGCAACTGAGCCTACTAGACTTATGCCGTTCCGAGAGCCTCACAAATCTTTTAAAGCTTTATTTACAGCCCCAGCGCTGTACGATCACGTTCATAAATTGAAAAATATGTAAACGAAAGCCGATATTCAATGTGTCGTGGAAAAAACATAGAGCTGTCATTTTTAACGCGCGATAGATGGCGTAGCGGCGGCGCTAACGCAGATAAATCGTGCGAATTGGTGGTCTCCGCAGTAGCCAAGGTTGCGTCAAAACAAAGTTTACGTGTAGTTCTTCTTACTTCTTTAAACCTTTTTATTGGTTGCTTGGCAGAGATCATTTTGACGTGATAACGTCTTAAATTAGGTTGCGGCTGGGAGTCACTTATGAAAAAGTGTAACGCCCGGTAACGTTACGATGAGTCACCGAACGAGAGAGAGGCCCGCCGAATGCCTTGCGTCTCTCTCCCACTCAACTATGATCGGTTGTCACGTAAAATCTTCGCCCGTAAAACCGACTTTACAGGCAACCATTTTTTAGTTTAATTTTTTATTTTTATTTTATTAGGACACATTTCACACACGGCTGGTTAACCCCATACTGAACCAATTCTAGTTCGTGTTATGATAGCTAACACAACTGATATACTACATATACATACATACATATTTAATATAGATACATATTTAACACCCAGACCCACAGCCAACAAATTTAGTTAAGCACAAAGATGTTGGCCGGGCCGGGAATCGAACCCGGTACCTTCTGATTAGCAGTCCGGCATGGTTACCTTTACGCCAACGAGGTCGTCTAAGTGATAAGGCTGCCACTTGTTACATTTATTATTTATTAAGTTTTCTCTGTTTCGTGTTTTCTTTTAATTGTGTTGCAATCGGAGTATATCTATCTCTATCTATCTATGCTTTTTCTACTAATTTGGGTCGGCACCACAAGTTTTTAATTCCAATCTTCCTGACAACCGTCATCACATATTTACACATTAGCACTTTAGTAGCCCAGGACTAATAAGATCTCATTGCACACATTATCTTTCTATCGGATTTTTGGACTCGATGAAAAAATCGCCATAAAAAAAAGTACACGTCTTCCCTCAGCAATCTCGATCACTGTTCTCGATTGTCGTAACGCCGATAAATCGGTCGGAAGGCGCCGGTACATTGCCTTCCTTAACGACCTCCACGGAATCAGTTTAGGGTTAAAGGTGATTTTCTTTCCATGTGTGCGTTTCAAAGGAAGTCTCAAAGGTGATATGATTTTGAGGAAAAATGTTTCTAATGTTGAGACATTTTGTTCGAGGGCGTAAAATGACGAGGCATGTTTTGGTTAACATGAAAGAAGTATCTAAAAAGTCAAGTAGGTATATACCGGTTTTGTGCTACGTAAATGTTTTTATGTATTGGTTTTCTTTGTGTCACAATATAAATGTATCTTTCTTTCTTTCTTACTCATTGCTGCTATTATATACATACCGTTGAAAATTTATTAATATTTGTCCAGCTGTTTGAGCGTGAAAAGGTCACATACATAGATTCACACACCGCTTTTATAATATAAATATGATAAAAACAGTTCAACCATACTTATATTTTTGGACTCTTTTTGATTTTTACTGAGTCAAAGGTTTTTTATTATATTATCAGCGAGTGGTATCCTAAATACAATACAAAAAATTCTCGAACTTTCCAAATTCGACAAATAACCAACAGAAATAAAACAATAAAATGGTTGCACTGATTAGGAAAAAAAATGGCATGGTATCATATTATTATGTGAATCTAGTATAGACTCAAGGTAAAGGTATCTCATGTTACCTCAATCGACACGGGTAAACCCGCGAGACGCCATTAGTTCAATAATATCGGTGTCATTCAGCATTAGAACAAAAGTCATTGTACCCTTAACATTAGGCCGCTTTGTTTCTGAAGTAACGGAATGAATTAAACTTAATTTGTTCCAAAGTAGGCGGCTGTGAAACGCAATATTTCAATTTCTTACTACTTACCATTTAACACAGAATACTAACAGAAACCCAATTTCGCACAGCGTATGCCTATTAATAAAAAAAATGGTTAAAATGTTGTACTTTCCCGAAAGAGATTGCATATTGTGGCATATTTATTTTTAGCCATTTCTTTTATTTAAAAAGTTTTGAGTATATTTAGTGTTCAATAAAGAATTATCTATCTATCTATCTACTGTAATACAGATCATTTTATATGGAATATTTAGTATATTCCTTACTGCAACACACTTTTAATATCTAAGCTCTCGTTTTAATATTTTTCTCCAGTTAGATCTAAACTCGCGTCTTAGGAATTTTCTCTAGTATGAAAACACATTTTAATGTACATTTTATTCCCGACAAATCTGATTGAGAGAACTGATTTCATTATTTATTAAATCAAGTGACACCCGTATTGTATCGAGTTATTAATCTGTTTGATATTTGGTCTGTGGATCAAGCTTAAGCGTTTGCTCTACAACGGCGTATTATAGCTATTAATATTAGCAGCCTACAGCGGCACATAAATCGACAAGACAAAACTATAAAGTTGTCAAGCATTCAACAATGTACATGACCATAGAGCTTATAGGTACTTACGAGTAAACACTCGGCTCTACGTATACTATACTACATTTAAAACTAAAACATAAACTAGACTACTGCAACAAAAAATAGATAAAATAACTACTACATAAACTAGATTTAATTTTTTTTTAATGGTTGTGTTGCCAACTATTTAATCGCGCTGCCCACTGGCAGTGGGCTAATGCTTTTGGACTAGCTTCTATATCAATATATCTAAAGCTTATGTAAATTGTCCACTTCTTGTAGTAGTTAGTTAATAATATTGTAAATAAACGCAGTGAATTTCTTTTAACATTTTCGTATTTGTTATTTACGTCATCGGCCTCTGAAAAAAAGGATTTAGTGAGAAACTACGGTACTTGGGGAGGCGTTCGCGATATTTCCGATAGTTAGATACGAGTCTAGATATAGACTATCATTTTTTATTATGAATAGGAATTACGCCAATATTTTTTTTAATTTGCGTTTTCTATTTGGCAGTTGTGATTGTTTTTAAAACAGTTAATAGATGATATATACTACATATAAAGTAGATTATATTAGCTCATGGGCTACAGGATAGTCGGAACTAGCTTCGTCTAAATCATCTAGGTGGACATATAAAATAGAATATAACTTTATGTTAGGTAAGAGTTTAAAAATAGAGTACAAATGCGGTCTCATCACTTGTACCAGGCAACCAGGAATGGATACAGATAGTAATGCTAATAAAATACGGTGGAGCAAAATAAACAACTTGAGATGTTATTACAATATAACGTGTTACTTAATTTTGTTTGAGTATTATGAAATCTATACCCCCCTCCTATATGTGTCCTCAAATCAGCTCTTCACAGTGTCAGGCTATCGTCCCTTTGTCTGTGACACTCCCTCACTATTTGATTTATAGATATCAGCGCTGGCTGCTTGTCTCTAAGAAAGTTTATTAATGAATTTATTCTAACGCTAATGAACAAGTTACGTTAGGGACAAGTTAAACTCATTTATCTGGAAACGTATTTTGAGCTCATAATTCGGCGTCTCTATTTTTAACCTAGCGCAAAAAACGACGGGTTGTTATAAGTATAACGTCTCTCTCTCTCTCTCTCTCTATCTCTTTCTCTCTCTCTCTCTCTCTGTATGTGTGCATGTGTTTGTCTGTCTGTGGCACCTTAGCTCCCGAACGGATTAAACGATTTGGTTCAGTTTTTTTGTTCAGGTGTGTCAGTCGAAAGTTTTATTTGATGAAAATCGATCCACTACAAAATGGCAAAAGTTATTTTTTCCATAACTGCCTCAATAAAGGTATCAAATAAAATTATTAGTACAACACATGCGCTGTGATAACTTTTAATTCAAAGATGGCGCCTGTCATTAGAAAATGTCGAGTCGGTAGGTTTTTTAATTTTAGCTTGTTGTCGTCTGGTTTAATTATTAAAATGATTTATGAAGGAATGCAAAGGACTGGAATGCTTTTATTTGTCGCTAGTGGGGGTAAGCTAAGCTATTTCCAAGATTGTTTTTGTATGACCTTTTTAAGAGTTTTATCAAAGTTCAAAGTACTCATTTTAATAAAATTGGATCAGTTTTTTATATGTTCGTCTTTGATAAATTTATACGAGCATGGATGTAAGACAACAATCACTTTTTATTATTCTATTTTGTTATAAATTAATAAAAGAAATTAGCCAAGTGCGAGTCAGGCTTGCACATAAAGGGTTCCGTACATTTACCATAAAAAGTTAGCGTAATAACACGTTTTTTGTATGGGGACCACCTTATTTTTTATTTTTAGTTTTTGTTGTTATAGTTGCACGGGAAATACATACCTTGTGAAGCTTTCTAGCTATCACACAGATACAGTCTGGTGACAGACAAACAGACAGAGAAGGCTTTGTAATTGGGTCCCGTTTTTACCTTGTGGTTACGGAACCCTAAAATAACAAATTTACCACTTGAGTCCTACACACTTAAATAAATCAACATTATTGAAAATGGTGGCGATTCAGCGGCACACACGACTAAACTAAATTTAAAGTAGCTCTGTCTCTTTTCGTCATAAATGACCAAAGAGAGATGGTACGATCTAAACCATAGACAAAACATCTAAAATCACGTCAAACACGTCAGATTTAGAGCTGATACAATTGGGTGCGCTCTAAAATCGCTTACATTTTTCATATTTGACGTGATTTTAGTTGTTTTGTGTGTGGCTTAGAACGTGCCGTCTCTTTCTGACCACACAAGATGAAAAGAGACGAGGCTTCTTTAAATTTAGTTTAGTCTTGTGTGCCGCTGAATCGCCACCAATATACGTTATACAGATATAGTTACGTAAATAATAAAACATTGTATTTTAATTTTCACGAGCACAACTTCCTGCAATTAAGGCTGCATAATATCACACTGTTTCACTAATAAAAGCACGATCCTTGCATATTGCAACCGGCTTCTTTCAAAGGCTGGAAGCTTTTTACGAATGCTTTCAGAAGCTTAATTAACATGCTCTCCACTGAATAGGCAAGTGTGTGCTTAATTCAAGAGATAGAGACGGGGCTTTAAGTTGGATTCACATGAGTAGAGCAAAGTGCCTACCTGCCGTTAGGTAATACATATTTTGTTGCATAGATTTTAAAATCACTAGCAAATTTTTTATTTTTGAAGTTAACTAGAGATCATTTGTATATTTTTTTTAAACGCATAAGAAATACAGCTGTGCCTTTAAAAGTTTATAATAATAATTCGAACATGGTACACTTAATGTAATAAGTAATTTTACTTAGGTACTTTTTTTTCAAAATATATTTAGTGTCTATGACCGTACAGTATAGTGTTGATTTAAATAACAGTCATAAATACTCACTCCCCTTTCACATATGTATACAAATACCACTCTTAAAATCTAGCATTGTTTCCTGTAAATAATGTCTAAATATATTCTATACATAAGTGTATCAAATTTCATCAGTTAACAACTATAAGTAAAGTTAGCTTCGAAGGCCTCAATTAGTGAGAATCTTTTTTTTACCTTGGATATAGGTAAAATGTTTTGATTATGTAGTTAATGTTTTTTACCTTGGATATAGGTAAAATGTTTTGATTATGTAGTTAATGTTTTTTACCTTGGATATAGGTTAAATGTTTTGATTATAGTATGTGTTCTGTTTGTGATAATAAATTAATAAATAATAATAAATTAGCTATAAGATAGGACAAAGCGATGTGGTCGGACAGAGCGTAAGCACTAGGGTCTTAAACGTTAAAAGACTACTAAAATTGCGGATTGCTAAAATTTTGTGTTTTGGAAGATAAATTATGATGAAAAACACTAGAAAACTATAACTACATCTGTCTAGTATCCACTGCATTCTCAAAAAAAGCTTACTAACTGTAAATGGAGAGCAAAGAAAATCGTTTTGTCGAATTCGTTCAAATTTTCCTAATTCCGTACCTTCGTGCAAATTCTCAAGAAACAGTTACAGACTAAATTCTAGCAAGGTAGTTCAGCTTACATTCGGCGAATACGACTCAGTCACCGGTCTCTTAGAAGATAGTCTGTAATTCTAACTAAAATCAAAGCTATGTATATCCTTATTTTCATCATCATCATCATCATCAGCCTATGTTCGTCCACTGCTGGACATAGGCCTCTCCCAAGGCACGCCACTTGGCCCTATCCTGTGCTTCTCTTCGCCATCCACTACCCGCTACCTTCTTCAGATCATCGCTCCACCTGGTTGTAGGGCGTCCTACACTACGTTTGCCGAGACGCGGTCTCCACTCTAGAACTCGTCTACCGTAACGGTCATCGGTTCTTCGGCAGATATGTCCAGCCCATTGCCACTTCAGCTTGCTTATGCGTTGGGCTATGTCGGTGACTCTGGTTCTCTGTCGAATTACCTCGTTCCGGATACGATCCCGTAGAGAAACACCGAGCATAGCTCTTTCCATAGCTCGCTGAGCGACTTTGAACCTTCGGACCAAACCTGCCGTAAGTGTCCACGTTTCGGCTCCGTAAGTCATGACTGGTAGGACGCACTGGTTGAATACCCGTGTCTTCAGGCTTTGCGGTATGGATGACGTGAAGACTCGACGAAGTTTTCCAAATGCTGCCCAGCCCAGCTGTATTCTTCTCATGGTCTCCCTCTCAAATTGTGCTTGCCTAGTTGGAGCGTTTGCCCTAGGTACACATACTTTGGAACAATTTCTAGAGAGAAACCATTAACGGCAATCGGCTCCGGAGTAACGTGCTCGTTACACATGACTTTGGTTTTGTCCAAATTCATCCGGAGACCGATGCGTCGAGAAGAGTCAGCTAAGCTGTCCAGCATCTGCTGCAGATCCTCCAGCGATTCTGCCATTAAAACGATGTCATCCGCGAATCGCAGGTGAGAGATGTACTCGCCATTAACATTGATACCTCGTCCTCTCCAATTTAGAGTCTTAAACATATCCTCCAGTGCGTTTGTGAACAATTTCGGGGATATTACATCCCCTTGTCTCACGCCTCGACGCAGGTGGATATGCTTAGACTGCTGGTTTTGGATTCGGACGGTCATAGTTGCGGCGTCATACAGACATCTCATCACCTGGATGTATCGCCAATCGACTTGGCACCGCTGCAAGGATTCCAGAACAGCCCAGGTCTCAACAGAGTCAAAAGCTTTCTCATAGTCCACAAACGCTAGACAAAGGGGCAGATTATACTCTTCAGTCTTCTGTATAATCTGCCGCACCGTATGAATGTGGTCTATGGTGCTATATCCACTGCGAAACCCGGCCTGTTCGGGAGGCTGGAACTCATCGAGTCTTCGCGCAAGACGATTCGTGATAACCCTTGAAAACAGCTTGTAGACGTGACTCAGAAGTGAAATCGGTCTATAGTTCTTAAGAAGAGTTTTGTCACCTTTCTTAAAGAACAACACGACTACACTTCTGTGCCAAGCCTCTGGAGTTCTCCCAGTGAAGAGGACGTCATTGAACAACGATTGGAGTTCTTTAAATAAAGGAGCTCCACCGGCTTTAAGAAGCTCTGTTGTTATTCCGTCTTCACCTGAGGCTTTTCCATTTTTAAGCTGCTTAAGGGCCATCACGATCTCGTCCACGCTTATCTCGGGCAGGTCTTCAGTGTAGTGGCGTGTGAGGGTGGCTCTTGTGTCCTCTGATTCTGGCGGAAGATGAGGGGAATGCGACGCATACAGTTGGCCGTAAAAGTCCTCGACTTCCTTGAGAATCTCCGGCAGGGAAGTGACTGATCTCCCATTTGTGGTGGTCAACTTTGTCAAATGGCTTCTTCCAAGTGGCTGATGAAACACTTTGGACCCCCGGTTTTGCTCAATCGCTTTTTCAATTTGAAGCGTATTTGCTTGCCGAAGGTCGTGTCTCACCATTTTGGAGATCTTCTTATCTAGTGCCCGCTGTTCCGACAGAGTTGACGAGGGAGTGTTTCGCCTTTCTTCCATAACCTGCAGAGTCTCTCGCGAAAGCTTAGACTTCCTGCCCCTGCCTCGCTTTTCGCAGAACTTTAAGCCCTCATCTCGCAGGACTTCTACCACCCGGCCGAGTTTTTGATCCACATCGTCAGTGGTTTCTAGGGCAGCAAATCGGTTTTCCAGTTTTAATTGGAAGGTTTCGGAACCAATCACGGTCTGAAGCAGATTTGGACGGAGCGTAGACTTCATCAGTCTGACTCGTTCAAGCTTGAAATCAATATTCAGAGTGCCTCGTACGAGTCTGTGGTCACTGCCGGCTTTAAACCTGTTCACCACTGAGACATCTCTGAATATGCGCTTCTTGTCAGTCAAGATGAAGTCTATCTCATTTTTTGTAGAACCACCGGGGCTTCGCCAAGTCCACCTCCTCTGGGGCTGTTTCTTGTAGAAAGAATTCATCAAAAAAAGTCCCTCTTTTTCGAGGAAGTCTACAAGCATTTGCCCCCTGTGGTTCCTTGTGCCCAGACCATGCGTTCCTACAACCGATTCGCTGCAAGACCGAACTCCTACTTTTGCGTTGAAGTCCCCCATAACAATGTTGTAGTGGGCCCTGGATGTGTTATGAAGTGCTTTGGAAACATCTTCATAGAGGGTTTCTACATCCGAATCCGGGTATGATGACCAGGGTGCGTAAACCATGACTAATTTAAGGCTATACCTCTCAGTCAGCTTAACGATAAGGTACGCAACCCTGGACGATACACTCGCAACCTCTACAACATTATTAGTGAGGGACCTGTGGACCAAAAATCCAACACCGCCTTGAGAAAGCAGGTGACCTTCTCTGTAGTACATAAGGTGGCCTGATTCCAGCGTTATGGTGTCCTCCCCCTGTCTTCGGACTTCACATAAGCCAAGAATATGCCACCTTATGTGCTCCAGCTCTGCTTCTACCTGCGCAAGATTTTCGTCAAGTCGCATCGTTTGTCCGTTATACGTAGCAATGGTTAGTGGGGTTTGGCGGCCAACGATAACCCGGGGATTCTTCGCACCCCCTGCCCTGCCGTTACCATGTCCGCCGCCCTGGACAGGAATAGCAGGGCGACCGGGAACTGGGGGCCGTTGATTAGTTGTGTCTTGCATAGGGAGGTTATGCCCATAATCGCCACGCTGGGCAGGCGTGTTGGCGATCGCAGCACGTAGCTCGTCGCACCGGTGTCGCTGCTGCCCGACACCGGCCTGTGTTATTTCGGCTACGTGTGTCGGATGGTTATACCGCCATCAGTCGGTTCGCCAGAGCCTCATTCGTTAGCCAGCAGGATGACCACGTGCAGGTTGAGGTTGACTTGGAGCATACGGTGTGATTTGCTCCCTACATCCCATCCTTATCCTTATTTTACAATACAATAATTATTATTTTGTATGTATGTTATTTTATATTAGTGAGATAAGAGATCGAAGATCTTATTGCTATCTTAAAAACACTAGTTTACAAACATTGTAATAAGGAGCTAAAATACATAGGTAGGTAAAGTCCGTTTAAATCAGATTTAAGATAAAGTATAGACAGACGTCTATTTTTCGTCCGACTTCTAGTTTCCCTTCTTTGTTGTCTCAACAATTTCAAAATTCACCAAACCAAGTTACGTTTAGTGTAATGCGGTTCACTCATTTTGTACGTACTCGTAGAAGATACATTATACAACATTACGTTAAAGACTGAATTTCAAACATAAAATAAAAACGAAAAAGCTGACGTTTTCATAGATATAATATTAAAAGTTCTTTGAAAGGAAAGTTCGTTGCTTCGCTTGCAATACATTTTAATCGTATCGTTGTTTCTGAATATGATTCCGCACTCGGAAACTTGGAACATGTGAGAATGCGAGGCAAATTCAATTCTTGGCTGCGAACCCATCTTCCCGGTGAAGATTTAGGGTTCATTTTAGTTGGCGTAAGTTATTCGCTCATGAACATCTGGAGCGCAATGCGAGACATTGATTAAGGTTCGCGGGTGGTTCAAGGTTCTCGTTTATAGCCTATTTTATTTGTATTACATTGCAAATTTGTACGTGATTCACCATCATCATAATCCACAGCCCTTTCTTTCCCACTGCTGGGCATAGGCCTCCCTCTTGCGCAGTCCTCGTCCAGGTAGGACCTGCGACTTTGATGATGTCGTCAACCGATGATTCAGTGTGTTGAAATTTATCAATACAACATTAGTAACTCAGGTCGCAAGCAGTACCTAAGTGATATATTTTTTCTCAAGCCATTTCGCTTCCATTAACCTTGGGAAGATTACAAAATTTTGGGAGTATTTTTTGAAGTCTGTTTTCCTGAGAAATACCACTTGGAGGGCAAACAACAAATCTAGTGGTAATAGATATTTTTAGGTAAATATTTAACGTCGTAGATCACACCAGGCTAGTTGTAATCAAAAGCTAACCTATAAGTTGTAAAATAATTATGGTCCGCATATAGTTTTCTTCTTCGACTTTTCTATTTCAGTTGTCAAATACACGATGTCTTCTTAAGTAAACCTCTTCTACTTTATTTTTATCTACCATATCAATATTTCACAAGCCCACTTACATATTATTACTCTATACTTCAATAATATGTCATATATTATTAAAAAAATAAATTCTTATAAGGTATCTTAACCTAAAATCTAATTTTCTTCGGAATAGGTACATTCACAAAAGTGTAAGCAGTGATTCAAATGTGCTTTCTTCCTTTCTCTCTAATTGAACAGTAATAGTGTCGTTTTCAATCCTAAGAAAGTAACATTACAGCTTAAAGATCTACATGTATTTCTATTTCTCCCTAAACCAACATCAATTGAAGGCAAAGCAACAAGTTCATCACGTAAGTTCTCTATTTCGCTTCCTTTCGTAGGCTCACTTGAGTGTGAATAATGTCTCACTCCGCTTTTGACATTCGCTTTTATTTACGAAGCTTTGCAAAGTCTCAGCTTGCACATAAATTCCAATAAAGTGAGACATGAATAGTCGCGATTCCATCAATAAAATTGGAACATCAAAGAATAGGAAGCTGGCACTTCGCATTGTTACTTTCGTGTTTCCTCTTCCGTTAGTTCGAAAAAGTCTGGGATAGATCATACGATGTTTGTGTTTGAAGGAACTTGCTTTTTATATTGATTGCTGAATAAAATTAACAAAACTTCGGAATGGGAACAAGAGTTCTGATAAATATAAAAACTATTTCGAGTAAACAGGCAAATGCAATGTGCCTTTAAAGCTAGATTCTATGTATTATGTACACATAGAATCTTGAAATCTTGTAGTTTGCAAATGCAAATGACACAAAATTGAAAAATATTTAGCCAAATGCTTAATTGAAAACTGTAAGCAACTGCTATGATCGTATAAAATAGATTGCCAATATAACTATTATATTAAGGGTTAAAAAACAGTGCAACTTTTACCATCTATTTTTCAGATATGTCGCAATTCTTAGTTTCATATTTTCAATTTATAATTAAAGCCTGTTAGCACTCGTAAAATAAGGCTCGAACAAAACCAAATTAAACCACAGAAAGTGTACAAAATATTCATTAAGCGCACTCAAAGGCTTCCAAAAGAAGCGTGGAATTTAATAAATCAAGAGAATGATACACATTTCCTAATTTTTTTCGCCGTCGTTGACGCTGGCTTCTCGAAATTCCGCTCCGATTTGAAATTAATTAAAAAGGAACGGGTGCTCGCGCTTACATTGTGAAAACTTGAATGGCTCTTAATGAATTCTCGTTTTGTGAACTGGGTTGGGTGGTAATTGGTGGCAAGGCGGATCGGTGACCGCAGCCTGTTCTAGGAGTCTGCGCCAATTTTAGGTTTATTGTTTCAATAATTGCTTGAGGGAATACGTGGAGAATCTGCAAAGTTGAGGCAGTGTGCTCTAAATCACGATGATGCCCGCATTTTACAAATTTAATATGTATTAGAGAGGTAAATATTTCATATCTATTTTCTCAGCTTGACTTTATTCTACTATCTTTAAGTTTTCAAACGAATTAAATTCGTTAAAATTTGTAAATGTTTTACTTGCTTCTGCTACTGTGATTGGTCTGTACTCTGTACATCTGTTGTCAATTTGTTTTTTTTTTTCAGGTTTAACTCTTTTATCTACACCATAATATAGGCTAATTTGAAAAAAACTTTCACCGTTAGAAAGCTCCATTATTCCCGAGTGACATAGATTTTATTTTGTTTCTTTTTACAACTTGAAAAATTATTTTATATCCTATGCGAAGACGGGCCAAGATTAGCTGCTAGTTTACTGCATTAAACTAGATTTTAAAAATAAAAACCACATAACGCATCGACACCGTGAATGTTGTTTTAAGATAAAACATCAAGTATTTAAACCTATGACGTCAGTAAAATTAAAATTTCACACAAAAAACACGAGCCAAAACACGATACATAATTCAGTAGAGAGATAAACCCCGCTCAAGATAACCGACATTTATCAAAACCAATAAATTGCGATTTGACCTTACTGAATAATAATGATAATCAATTTCGTCCATACGAAGTATTCGGCTTTATCTCAGATGAATAATTTTCTAAAGACAAATCACGACCTTTGATCCCAAGAAAACTGTATAAAAATTAAATTGGGCGCGAGCTTCTTGGATTTAATCGAAGAAAGTTCTTGTGGTCAAGACTCACTAGGATACGGTCTTGACACACCGAAAAGAAACTATAAATAAAGAAAATAAATAAATAACTGGTAATAAATGATCCCGGATAATAAAAAAAATAATAATTAAATGATCCCGGAACTACACCAATGACTGGTTTTTCAAGTTACGAGTACATATGTGTGGATTTCCACTTGTTTTACGGTGAAAAAAACATCGTGAAGAAACCGATATGTTTTGGGATCACGCATGTGTGTATGTCATCTGCCAACACACGCTTGGCCATCGTAAATCTTTCTCCTCGTCAGAGAAGGCCCCTAGTCCAAGGAATGAGGACGGATAGTGGGATGCTTATGCTACTGATATTTTATAAGTTTTGTTTGACCCAGTGTGATCCGACCACTAGGAGAATGTATCGTTACGTTGACTAATGTGTTCATACGCGTTCAGAGTATCAGAGATTACTGTTATACCATTTAGATGGCTGCTGCTCTATCACAATTTCTACATTAAGCCGATATATCGTGTCCACTTAATATCTGTTTGTGATCATTCATTAAGCATTACTTTTCAACTTTGGTTCTCAAAGTTTCGTTTCCGTGAGAAGATTTTGCAATTTGTATAATTTTCATACGATGAGGTAAATTGTGATAATGTTAATGGTGTGTTCTTTCATTGGGATATCTTTAAAACATATATATTTTTTGTATATATGTTATTGGCAAAGCCGCCAAATATCTAGCTATAAATATCTCAAGTTAGTACTAAAATTAATTTAACACTTTTTAATCAATAAGTAGGTATTGTTTGGCATCCAACATTGTAAAGCAAAGAATTTTCATAATTAAAAGGTATTTGATTAAAGGTTCTTTATGAAACATATTTAAATATTTTTTTTTGCAATGAGACTCTCATATCTTAAACTTCCTCAGTATAGATTTAATGATGACAATATTTTATATTTGCATATAATATTATGATACTCGTGTCTGGAAATGACGCTCTGAATGCGCCCCATCAAAACACGTTGCACATTATCCGACGTTTAAGTAAGTGTGTCCTTTCTTTTAGTCACTGCAAAACAAGTGACTATAGACCATGACGCTTGATTCACGTCAAACATGGCTGCCATTTTGAATTCTATGAAAAAAGTAGGGTTAATTATACTTCACATTATTACCGTATTTTTCATTGGCTGTTCAATTCTACAACTTGCCTTCAGCTTTCCCCTTTTGACCCCTCCCCTTACTATTTGCGCTAATCTTGATGCCAGTTGTCAGTTATCTTGCTTGCTATCTTACTATTATATACGAGCCGGTTTGTTATTATACCTTTGTGTAATTAGTATTAATAGTAATGGTTATTGTGAATTGTAAACTATAATAAGACATACTATTTGCTTTATTTTTATAAAATAAAATAGAATCAACAACTTATTAACGCTAAAGACTACTTATAATAGATATAGAAACTACTGTACATCACTTCTAAAGAAACTTAAATCAGAATACTACAAAACTAAACTAGAAAATAATAAAAGTAACTTGAAAAAAACATGGGACATTATAAGGGATGTCACAGGTACAGTTAAACAAAAAACGGGGAATGATTCATTGCTCAAGTTAAAATCTAGATCTACGGACTCAATTAATTATGTTAACAAATACTTTGCCAATGTAGGTATATCACTGGCTTCCAAAATACAAAATAGATTAGAGCAAAATGCAAAACCAGAACATGATGTTCAAATCCATTCACAATTAAATTCCTTTGGTTTAGTAGAAGCGAATGAACAAGAAGTGGGTCACTTAATAAAACGTTTAAATAATGATAGTGCGGTTGGAATTGACGGAATTTCCACAAAGCTTATCAAGGCAACTCTACCGGTCTTGTTGCCTGTAATAACCCATGTCTATAATATTAGCTTATCCACTGGTGTTTTCCCTACTGCGTTCAAGACTTCAATAATTACACCTGTACATAAGAGTGGGAATAAGGATCGCGTTGAAAATTATAGACCTATCTCAGTTTTGACAACTTTCTCTAAAGTACTGGAAAGAATTATAAATAAAAGACTTAAACTATACCTAGAAAAATATAATATCCTTTCTCCACATCAGTATGGATTCAGAACCGGGAAATCAACGATGGATGCTGTGTGTGAGGTTACAAAGTATATAGTTAATGCATTAGACAACGGAAAGAAAGTTATTTCTGTATTTTTAGACTTGTCTAAGGCTTTCGACACGGTCTTTATTCCCAAACTTATAAAAAAACTGGAGCAAATTGGTGTGAGGAATACCGCTTCTCTTCTGTTTGAAAGTTATCTGACTGGTAGAATGCAGAAAACAAAAATTGGTGGCATTATGAGTGAGAAGGAACACGTTACTTATAGAGTGCCTCAAGGTAGTGTCCTGGGTCCGAGCCTTTTCCTAATTTACGTTAATGATCTGTGTAACAAAGTACTGACTAATGGTAAAATATTCTCTTACGCAGATGACACTGCGCTAATATTTACTGGCGAAACCTGGGAGGAGGCTCAGACTCATGCTGAGGCTGGCCTGGCTGAGGTTTCAAAATGGCTTCGTAATAACCAACTTACCTTAAATACCGAAAAAACGAAGTTCATACAATGCACAAATTCGCGTCGAATGATAAAAAAAGTTGAACTAAAAATCCATTCTGAATGTGCTATAACCCAATGTACATGTCCTAAACTAGAAGCAGTAAACTCAATAAAATATCTAGGGGTTCTCATTGATAAAAATATGACGTGGAAGCCTCATATACAGATGATGAGTAAAAGAGTACGAAAGCTTATCCATATTTTTAAATATTTGCGAGACGTTGCAAATCGTAAATTAGTTTTTGAAGTCTACAGCGCACTCTGTGAATCAATTCTAACGTATTGTAATCTGGCTTGGGGAGGTGCGTGTAAAACATATATGGTGCAATTAGAGAGAGCTCAGCGTGCAATTCTTAAAGTAGCGACGTTTAAGCACTTCATGTTTGACACCGCTGATCTATATAAAGACACGAACGTGCTGACAGTAAGACAGCTCTATTTAATAAACCTTCTCCTTAACCAACACAGACATTCATCGCAAATCTCAAACTCTAGAAGACCTAATACACATTTTTTGATACCTAAATATAGAACCACTCTAGCTAAACACCATCAAACTATTTTAGGCCCTCTTCTATATAACAAAGCTAGTAATACAATACACAAACTAAAAGAGATGACCTACAGAGAAGCTAAATTTGCACTTCGTGAATGGCTTAGCAGTTTAAATTATGAAGATACCGAAAATCTTTTCAGTGTGGTTGTGTGATTTTAAATCAAAACAGTACACGCTTACAAGACACACAAGTTGATATGTTCTAAGCTAAATCCATATATCCAGCCTCACTGCGCAAACTATAACTTAGATTGTTACATTCACATACCCACACACACACACACACACACACACTCACACACACGCACACACACACACACACACACACACACTCACACACACGCACACGCACACACACACACACACATACACACACACTAACATTAATAGATAAATTCTTTCGTTCTCTTTAGTACTTTTTTATTATTTTATGTTAAATCCTATTATTATCATGACTAAACTGTTCTAAATCCTATTTTTATTACTGAAATTACATAATGTTAAATGGAAGTAGTTTACGAAAATTATATTATGAAGGTACCCCGAAGAAAACAGCACTTACAGCACGAGACTAGTTCTCAGTGTAAGTGCTGGACGCCATATCAAATCATTATTCATGTTCACTTTTATAATATTTGTTTTCTTATATATATTTTGTAATTATTTGTAACATTTTTTGTTGTAATAAACAATTTGAATTTGAATTTGAATTTGAATTCGCTTAGGTAGGTAAAGGTATTCAGTAGGTACCTACGTAAAATTGTGATAACGGTTTTTTATAAAAAAAAAATATATAAAACAATATATATTGTTTTTTAAACATAAACTATATTGTGCCTAATAATTGTTAAATTAAAAGCTAAGTTATTCTTACAAAATTACAAGAAAATAGAACATAAAATATGGAACTACATGAAAATATGTTCTGTTCATGATTTTATCAGCAAGATTAATCGTGATGGTTTTATTTTATAATATACTACAGTTTACTTTACTGACAATTCACTTAAAAAATTTGATACATCAACAATTAATATTTCTGCTACATTATAAAAATAAGCAGTGTGACGCAAAAGTTTAAGGGTGCCTTTGCGTACTAAACCTAAACTAATATAATACGAGTACGTACACGTCTATGTCCGTTTTGTATTACGTTAAATAAAAAAAAAACCACGAATAAAACACATTTCTGTACAGTTTTTGCTTGGAACAGCTCTTGTTTTTGTTAATTTACTTTTATTATATAAAAAACATAATAGGTTTGTACCAGATAAAAGTTAATGTAAGCAGTGTTTCTAAGAAAACGGCAGTTACCTACCATTTTCATAAGTAATTAATTATGTTTCAACATTTCTGTAACCATACTTTTATTGGATATAAAATTTTGTATTTTGTATCTGTAAACCGTTGCAACGAGTAAATATCACAACATAAGGTTAAGCAAGCCAAAGGTTGAGAACGTCTGTATTCTATTTCGGTAGATTCAACCATCCAGCACATTTCTCTGGAGATTAAGAACACCCACGTGTTTTATCAATAATCCATTATACTTACAGCAAACAATGAACTAAGTTACAGGGTTTAGCTAAAGTGGAGCATATGTCTCATATGCCATCAAATCCTATTCTTCTTCGTATGAACTAAATGTAACAAACGGGACCTACAATTTAACGTGTCATCCGACCCACGGTAGTGCCCAAATGATAATGCCATTTTTTGAAAACGACAGTCTTGTGCATCAGATCAGATGTGCATTCAAACATTTTTAAAGCATAGAATTTTCATAATTAAAGGTTCTTCATGAATCATATTTAAGCATTTTTTTTTGCAATGAGACTCTCATATTTTAAACTTTTAAATCACCTTAATTTTTTTAATACCTTTTATCAGATCACCTTAGCTAGCCAAGCTACAGGCACTACATTTGCGCTACATATGCATCAAATATTGAAGCTGTAGCCAAAAAAAAGGTTTACAACCATGTCATTACATTGGCATGAAAATGCCCGGATCTAAAGTTTAATTAAAGTTACATAAAAAAAAATTGCGAAAAATAAATTGATTGCAAAATATATAGCAAAAAAATCTCTTCTTTTCTAAATTATTCCGTAATCTCTGTAACTTTGGATTTATTTTACAGAGATCACAGAAATAACAAAAGAATACTTTCAAGGTTTTCAATTTTTAATAAAAAAAACTTGAATCTAAAAAATTGTTCCTAGAAGTAATTGTGAAAAAAAAATTTTAGTTTAATCAAAACATAATTCTGTTAGTATACTAGAGAGGTGCTTCACCTGAGTAAAGACGTTATCAGAGGCGTCCCTATCGCCCAGCCAATGATGAATAGCCACCGAGGCACATTAGAAAATGTCAATAAATAAAAAGATATCGTACCATCGCTGTAACTTGAGATTGGATACGTTCGGACATTGCATGATTTAACTGCTGAAGAAATGTCTTATGGGCAAACCTGACAAGTTTATGGAGTTCTTATAAGAGTAACAGACGGGTAAATAAACAAAAGACAGACAACAGGTTCATAATTACTCTAATATTATCTGTAGTACGATTTTTTTCAAGCAATGGGCTTTCGCTTGATAACAGTTTACTTAATGATTGACCTGATTTAATAACTCTTGTTGTAGCACCTGTAGCTCGGCTACCTTAGGTGATCTGACGCGATCATTGAAGAGCAATGGACGATTCAGATAGGTTGTGGATGAGTGACCATGCACAAGACTGTAGTTTAAAAAGGGGCATTTACATATGACTGCTACCGGGGGTCGACATGACACGTTAAATTGTAGGTCTCGACTGTTTGTCTTAGTACAAGCAGTCGTTAAGCCAAGTCAGAGGACTTCGGGCGGCTTGAAAACTCTCGACACCAGATCTTGGCCACTTAGCTGATATGTACGTTGAAGAAGAAGAACAACCATTATTACAGTCATGAATGTACTTGAGTGGTATGTAACTATTGATATCAGAGCTTTGACATTTGGCTCACACAAACAAATTTTGTAACATCTTTAAATATGAGTATCTTAACCAAGATCAGCTCGTACCTACAATATAACTTGTCATACAACCCCGGAAGAACCCAGGTGAAATATTAAAAAACATTCTTCACCTAAATATGTTTATGGTTACCATAAAAACGTTCGCTAAGTTCGCAATGTCATTTGTTTACCTATCATCTTACACGTAAGTTGAACTTTAATGTTAAGCTACCTGGATAACCATTATTTAATTTCAAACTGAAAAATTGAAAATTGATTTAATTTTTAAGGGAAAATATAATAAGACGATCAACAAAGAATTTTGTTTGATTTCCCAGGGCTACGAGTAATTTTGTACAAAATTCTGGAAAATTTTCTCCTTAAAGTCTTTTGAGATTTGTAAAGGTTTTCGGCAAACACTATTTTATAAGTGAAAATATACTTTATTACTTTATAAGAAGTAGTATTTTATGGGCAGAAAAACACGGACAAGAATGGATGATAGATAACGCAATGATGCAAACTGGGGAAGTAAACTATTTTTTATTTAAAATATATATTTTCATTTTTCATAATAACAAACAACACGTTTACTTTCCATCTTAAGCAGTGAGTTGGCCTAGCTATGCGTACAATGGTAGAAATTGACATTACAAACATCAAACAAAACATCATTCAGAAGCAATGTGCCGGCAAACCGACAAACGGGACGTACGATCAGTTTGCCCAAGCAAATTGAGCGTAGGAGCGGACTTGCATTATCCCGATCGTGGAGTTATGAAAGAGAGGAGAGGGCAGAATATAAAGTTTAATTAAAAAAAATAAAAAGTCGTTTTTCAACTACACATAATTACTTACATAGTTTGTCACTTTTTCATATACCTAATTATTACAAATGTCATATTTTATCGTCAATAGATGTTTAAATCAGAATTTCAAATAATTTCTATAATTGTAATTGACGCTAATTATACTAATATTGCATGTCAAATTATATAATTATTGTCAAAATTATAAAGCCATTCCATATCAGGTTCATTTTTGATGTCAATCTTCCCGCAGTGTAGATGTCGCTTCGTTGGCAAAGGCCTCCTTGTTTTAATAAAGTGTTTATCTATCTATCTATCTATCTCTCTCAACTTCGTCCATAGTTTTCTGTCACGAGCTAATCTTATCCAGTTTTGTCCATGTCTCTGTGTAAATACATCTAACCATCTTTGATACGGTCTACCTCTACTTTGCTTGTCATAAATTAATTACTAGAAAATAAAGTTTAATTACTAGAGTAATAAATAAGATGTTTTTATATGTAGCTTAGTTAGCCTTTGTAAAAATCAGAATTAAGTCAGATTCAGGGATTTTTATATACTCTAAACGTATTTTTTGTACATTTGTATTAAAATTTGAATTAAATTTTCTTTGGTGTAAAATTTAGAACGGAACAAAAACACTCTTCTTCTCTCTTCTTCTTTTTAATTTTTCAACTAGGTGGGGTTGGCACGCAAAACTTTTATGATTTTCTTTCATATGCTCCTTCAACTTTTTTTTTCTTTCATGTGTTCCTTCATACATAATGAATAAGATATAAGTTTATTTTTTCAAACTAATTATACCAAAAGGTAAACTTTTAATGACTGTAGTTTCGCGCATTTGACTATATAGACACGATTATGTTTATAATCATTCTTTTTTATTTCGTGTTTTTTTTACTAGTAAAAGGCTTACGCTTGATCGCAATTCACCTGATTTTAAGCGATATTGCGATCTAAGGTGGTTATTTTAGCGTCTCAGGTTGTTTCTTATGAAAAACATACATATACCACCTCCAGTATTGGCAGCTCTACGGTAAAAGCATAACTTAGCTTATCTACGAGAGCTACCGGTTCTTCTATTAGTATAGAGTTGATAGTCTTACTGGTTTCAAATTGGTTCTAATTGCTTTTGGATTTATGACATTTTCATTCTGATTTTATTTTAAAAAAACGCTGTTAAGATGTTTTCATTGTATCAAATGATATTAATTACATTTGCATGTACACATTTTATGATAATACATGCTAGATTTTTGAAGCGTATTACATCGTTTGGTTAAATTATGCTTTAACGAAAATATTATTTAGCGACGAAACAAAATGCCACTGCCCACAAAGTTTATAAATGTTTGTAATAAATAAATAAGTTGCAAATGATCCTTTGTTACACCATAATTATATTAAATTAACAATTTTTTTTGTTTTAATTTTTTAAAACGTGGCATTAAAAATACATACAAACCTTAAATTTTTACTTTTATCACCAACCCCTATTTTATTATAGCCATTTTAGTGATTTCACCATTATTCATCCCGCTCGATAACTGATCAATTTTAGTGTTTTAACTGGGCCAACGTTGTTTTTAGGCAAAACAACGTTGGCTGGGTCAGCTAGTATACTATAATAATTTCAATAACATTAGTTCTGTCCTTGGATCAGCAGTAAAGCTACCTTTTAACCCATATTAACGATTGTATTGCATTGTAAACTGTTATCGTAAGGCATATTATATAAACCCGTTTGACGTATATCCAACGTTCTTTTAAGTAAGTGTGATCGTTTGTTTCGTGTAAATAGACTGTATTGCAGCTATGTATAGTTCATAAATAGTATTAAATTAATTATTTAATAATATAATATGTATGTGGAGAGAGACCTACATTTAGCAATGGATGCAGACAGGCTGGTGATTATTATGGATGTATTTGAAAAAAAATGAAAATTAGTTGCCATATTATGTGGCGTGTCGATATTAAGTTGCTAAGGTCACCGGTAATTTGATCTGCACTTAAGTAAATCCATTGAAGTGACCTGGCCAAGATAAACGTATACCACAAAGATTGTAGAGTCCATCATAATCCTTCCTAGCACGTCCTCATAATAGATGACTATATCCTTATCAATAAGAATCTCTACCGAGAACTACCTTCCAGCTCTATCGTCGTTAAGATTGTATCCCTCGTCTTACGACTAATCTGTACTTGCGTTACCACAATGGTAGACCAAAGTAGGGTTGAATAATAGGAAGATTTTTTTACTATTTTATCGTGGTAGGTATATTAAAGCTTGAGCAGAAAATATTGTAAACAGTAAGGGAACTTTAATGAAATTTAATTTAGCATGGTAAAATTATTTCTACTCATTGTTTTAAAAAAAAAAATAACATTAAAAATATAGTTTTACTAGTTTTAGATTTTTAGTATTTTTACTTAATACTAGAATTAGTGATGCTTAAAAAAGTGGTTTTATCGTTAAAGAAATACAGGCAACTCCATGAAAATCAGATACCGTATTACTCAGTCATTTAAAAAATCAGTTGAAAGTTCTTGTCCTCTCACTGTTTGGTCAAATGAGCAAGGTAAAGCGAACTTTCAAATGCTTTCTTTATTAACTAGAGTTATACCTACATACAGAAAGTTTGACCAACCAAACAGAATATATTTTATTGATGCCAAACGATTGTCTTTTGATCTTCAAATCGTGTCACGAGGACTTCATATAATTGGAACCAAGGTTAATAAAATTTTATTTTACACAAGCACATATTTTATAACAAAATTACATATTATTATAATCTTTTTCATTCTGTAAGGATATTATTTACTGTTTATAGAATGCGAGTCGTCCTCAAGGGACGTTAGGCCGTGTCTCATATGACGGATCGATCCCGTTGCCACGGAAAAAAATATTGTCACAAAATACGGATGCTTGAATCATTTCTCATGCGTTTTATTAGAATTATTACATCGTGAAGGGGATTCTATTGAAATCTCAGTGGAAATTGTCTTTTTGTTTTTGAGACTTCCTGCTTTTGGTCTCCGTGATTTTTGTTTGTGAAAATGTTTCCTATTTTGTTATTTCTTTTGTGGTTGTTATAATTTTTTTTACGATCAGATTGTTTTAGAGTTTTCTACAGATTTCTTTAGCTTCAGGATCTACTAAATAGCGTGCTTTTTTATTATCGACAAATGAATTTACTTAATCCTACAATCATATCCAATTAACATTATGAATTCAAATAGTAATAATAATAAAATAGCATATGTGAGTTCTTTCTGTTACTTCTTTACTCCCAAACGGCTGAGCCGGTATGACCGAAATTAGTATAAGGATAGTTTGGATTAATACAAAGAATACATACCCTTTATACCGGATTGACGTGGGTAACACCGCAAGGCGTAGCTGGCACTACATAAGAAACCTAATATTATTATACAATGATGTTTGAACCATACGTTACTAGTGGCGCCTTGGCTTGAGTCCATTGCATTTGAGACGGATTGTAAATTGTTTGTAACATCAAATGATAAGTTCGATTTCATTAAATAAACATTAGAAATGCCATATAGCAATGTCATTTATTTAATCTTTTAGACATAATATTTGACAGAAATATAATAAACGAAAAAAGTCCAAACATTCTAAAAGAACGAAATTCTTAAACTTGTTTTGTACCTGCTTACCCATATCTTCACCGCCACACACAGTCTAAAAGCGTCCTCTCATAGCATACAAACGGCTTACGATACGCCTAAAGCTAATTTAGGTAGCATTGTGAACCTCACAAGAGGTACCTCTGAATAAAGATTATCACGGGACTAAAACCCGTTGGGAGTCATCGGTCATAAATCATAACTCATAAAATGAAACTGACAATAACCTCTATCTAGTAACGCTTCCTAGAACATACAAAATACAAAACTAAGTCATCATAATACAAATATAAGAGTTAAAATCGGTTGTCAGAATCATTGTGATTTGGGACGAAGGTAGAGAGCGATAGTTAAAATGACAAGCGAACTTAATATTCCGTTTGATCGGACCAATTGTTAGTATTGTGTTTACTGTCGATTTTTAGAAAGCAGAAAAAGAACGAGTCGGCCTTAATAAGTATGAAGCACGTTGGGGTTACAGGACAAACATCAATCACGAGATACGTCATTTCATTTTCGGCTAATTCAGTGATTTGGACGCGTGGATGATCAATGGAAAATTGTATGTAATGAGGCATACTTAGACCTGTCTGTGTCATTGCTTTTTGCGCTCGTGTGCTCGGCTATTTTTGAATGACAGCGAGTTTTTTCACATCCAATATTTTGATTGCCTCTATTTTGTTGAATATAAAATTGAAAATCTAGCAATTAGATTCATAGATCGTGTTGGCATCAATCAAAGTGTTTTATGATTAAAAATGACGGTTGAATTATTAATTGGCAGTTTCTGTCAAATAAAAATCAATTTGGCTTTTAAAATGCAGATTTTGTGCTACAATATTACTTTTATCGAATAGACTCCACTTCGATTAATGATGAACGTAATAGATCGGGACTGGAATCATTTATCGATAGCCATTAAGAGTAACAATGTCGAACTAAAGAACGGCATTCCCGCACAATGCTCCAACTATCAAGCGTCGACGTTTGATTACTTATCCTTATCCGAAACTCTTTTTATATCTCCCATATTATGTCCCGACTTAAATTGGAATTCGTGTACGTTATTGTGGTCTGGGGAATTAGATCCGCCGCATTCAAAACCCAGACTATCCTATTGAGTCCTCTCGGAAGGGAACCGAATCTGATAAGGCAGATCGGGGATAGGGAGCCTTTTTCTTTGCGCGACACCTTTGTCATGACAAAGGGGCTGTTTTGCCTCAACTGTGGCATGTGAATGGGCTTGCAATAACACGTCCTGGCGAAGCTCACATCCCGCGAGATCGGCCTCAGATATACTCCTCCCCGCAAAGATTTATTAATCTCTCTCGTAGGTAGGAACAATGAGCGCTTTAGGTAGGCACCTGGTACGTTTTTTCTCGTCACTCAAGTGCGCTCAAGTCGTGTATTCAGTTTTTGCTCGAAGCTCGAGCGAGGTAAGTGGAAATTGGAGAGTGATTGTGGCTACTCTGAGACCGCGCTTGTTTTGGAAGCATGCACATTGAACGGGGCTTTTTGAGCATTGCTCCTTATGGATACTTGTGTAATATAAATTATAGAACAAACGTTCAACAAACACTGTTTAGATGTAGCTCTCACGTGTTTTTTTTCAATAACTGAAATATAAATATCGTTTTAAAATAATAACAATAGAAAAGACTCTTTTCATAGATTATTATTCTGATATAGAATATAAGATATTGAAATACTACATACATAGAGTTTAAGTAGTAAGGTCAAAGTCATAAACCGTTATAATATTAGCTCATTAAATTATAATAAGACTTGGAATTATGATTATGATAGCCCTTGTATCATATTCAACGAGATTTTGGAGTGTCCTAGATAAATGGTTTTAATTAAGCCAGCCATTTGGAAAAAATATCGTATTACAAAGACGATATCGCGTATTAATTTACTTCTAAGAACTTAATACCTACCGAAAGTTATTCCCGACGCGTTGTCCGGTCAAGTTACGCGTTTAATTTGTCTAGATCGCGTGTTATGAGACAGCTTTAATAAATAACGTCTTTTTATCTTTACATCGTTGGGCTCTAGGCAGAAATTCTTACACGTTCCTTCGCTGAATCCACTCTTTTTGGTTGTTTTTGGTTTGTTTGTGATGTGTGTTTTAATATGAAAGGACATGCAAATGATGCGATGAAGAGATAAAGTAAAGTTCAAGCGGGTTCTCTGCTTGTTTACTATTTATCTGTTAACTACGGCTTGCGATTATGCGGATGATGTTGTATTTTTCACGTATTCTTTTTATAACTTCATCTGAAGTAATTATTTAGGCTACCAATGAGAGATAATATTTAAAATTTATTTATTTTATTTTATTTTTATAATATTAGCGCTTAATTATTTTTTTGTTAAATCTTAATGGCCAAAATAATTTGAAAACACATTAAAAAGCAAGCCCACCATAACGCCACCACCGTCAACAGAATAACTACAATAGTTGCCAATAAAACTGCCCCCGGTTATAAAAATGATAAACTACCTAATATTGTTCGTAGCATGAAAAGTATAAAAGTCTAACTCTCTGATTTGGTTGTCGCAGACAAAATGTGCAATGTGTTTATGAAGTGAGCAACTGAACAATGATATTGGGCCAGCTGCATGCATTGATGCCAAGATAAGAACCCACATTTTGGCAAATGCATCTCTGCGGGATGCCGTCACAATATTTTAGTATCTACGACTGTATCTTTCTATGTGGTCCAAGAAGTTCTGTGATAATAATCGCCCGTTGATGATGTCCTTTGGTCTTTATTTGTACTCGGGTGAAAGACTTGGTTAAACATTATGGTTTTATCTCTATTATGGCTATTGAATACATGTGATTCTATCTTTCTTGAAACCGCGACGTTTATTTTTGAAAGATTTTTCACTTTGATTTCTTGCATTAGTTAAGAATTCTGCTTAAACATTTTAAAAAGATTAAAGGTTTCATTGAAAACAAAAATAGATTTGAGCTGCATCTAAAATAGACTATTTAAGATCACCTGCTAGAACATTCTTAGAACAGAAAATATTACTTAAATATGTAACTCGTAAATAAATGCTTGGCTTTCGTTCAAAAACCTATCAAATTTCACTTAACAAATCACAGAAGTGTAATACTACCACTTGTCAAAATTATTTTTATTCCGCTGGCAATGGTTTGCAAACAAAACCAATAAATTATAAACCACGAGACTTCACTGTTTTGATCACTCCCCTTGTCCGTATTGTACAAAAGGGGACGTGGGATAACTTCGAAATGCACTTGAAAAAATCGGGTTTCTTACCAAAAACCTCAACCTTTTGTGTCATACTAAACTGCCTTACGGAAATTTATTGTCGAAGAATGATATGATGTCTTTATGTAGAGGTTCTATTGTGAGACACTTATCTGATCATATCCCACATTTAGTATAATGGTTTCGATGTGGATCTAATATTTTCTACTATTTTAATCTCCTCATATTGTTTGTGCCTATGCTTTTATTTTTTGTTGTTTTGTGGCATTTTGCTTTGTCATCCAACAAACGATTTCACAAGAATGTCAAAGGATGTAAAAATAAAAGTATTCTGAGTGTATCTGTGTATATAAATTGTAAAATGTTTATCAATTCTGAAACTTTTGATAAGATAAAATACAGATATAGATAAATAGATAAAAATATATTGTTATTTTGATGTCTTAATTTTTTTTACCTAGCATAAGCACTCAAATGAAATTCTTTACGGTCCATAAACAAAAGTTCTTCTTTTAAATAATATGCAAGAATTTAAAATTACCCAAAATAACCTAGACGACATGCAACGGCAATTACATAGATTGTATTTTAAAACACCAAACTGAGGAAAATAAACAACTTTACCCTCCTCACAATCTTACCCTTTCGCACGCATATTCAATCAATCAAACCAAAACATAGATTCCACAGGAACCGCGTGGAAATGAGTTAAGAGCAGTTACCGTCCAGGTATCACCAACAGTTTGCGGTCGCGGCAAATCTGTCGATTAGTATTCTGCGGCGGCGGTTGCTGTCATCGGTTTATCGCTCGCGTGTTTCCAATACGAAAATATTTGTCTAAAAAACGATAGCTATTGTTTTAGTTCTTGCGGTTTTCGTTTGAATACTCTAAATGTTTGTGATGACTGACTTTTGTTTTTTAGTGTTGACTATTTATTAACCAAGTACCTATTCTACCACTTTAGTGGTTTCGGCACAAATAGTTCTCTGTTTTGATTAGACTCTGAATCTAAGCGTTCCGTATCAATATGGGTAAAAATAAAAGAGTTGACGAGTAAAATACATATATTATGATAAATTCAATATTCGCGATGGCTGCCAATATGTTTCCTAAAATGGGGTTTACTACACTTGTTTTTTAATGCAAAAATGTTATATCGAAACCATGTCTTTACAACTGGCTATACCTAAAACTACATACATAATAAAATAATAATATGTATATGTATGTACATCTCAATCTCTTTCGGCATATTATTTTAGCAGCAAATATTCTTAAGGCATGTTGACTTATTTACATTAAGAAAATAACTTAATGAAATTTGAAATGGAAAAAGTAAAAAAAATATATAACGTTTTAAGAAACATGTATAATGATATAAGCAAATACAGCAATCAACTTGGTACTGCCTTGATCGGTACTCTCTAAACTAAGCTCTAATTTAAATTCAAACCGAATGCAATTACGTGTAATCAAATCGAATACCTAAGAATACAGTCCTTACCAAAGTAATTAAGACTAAAGCTTTTAAACGTCATTAGAAACCGGTCAGGATTTTACCATCCAATACGTTTCAAATTAGAAGCTGAATATTTCAAACAGGTCTTTTTTTATCTCTTTTATTTAATACAGTGTAATAGAATCAATTTCAAGGATTTAATTCGGCTATTAGAAAAACAAATTGGAGATAAAGTAAGTGTTAAGATATGTATATCACTAGTTCAAAGATAGTGATTATGATATCGCTTAATTAATAAGCAATAAAACGCTGAAATGTATTTGATGGATATTAAAATGAAATCCGACGAACTGATAACCTGCTCGTTTTTGCTGCTTTAAGACGGTCAGAAGTTATTGCAGATCTATCTGAAACCTCATGAAAATAAACATCGAACATAATTCGTACTGAAACCATCAACGCTATGACTTTATCTCAATAAAAACATTTTTTAGTATGTTTGTATGTACTCTCTTGGAGGCCGTATTTTTGAACCAAAATGTATGAAATCTGATGCTTCTATTCATCCAAAAGAAGGAAAAAAAGAAAAATTTTCTTGCCAGAATAAGATTTTAATGATTTTACTGACTACTTATAGACAATTGAAAAAAGGAAAAAAATATTTACTAACTATTAGTACTAGTGTGTGGTTATAGCGTTTAAATAGTGTTTTCTAAAAATATTTTGTAATTGTAAATCAATTAGTCATTTTTTATATAAACTTCATTGTTTCCCTACGTCCTGTCTGCACAGGCAGGCTGATTTGGATTTTGCAATTCAATTCTGTATTAAACCATGGCAGGTTATACAACTCACTGTCTATCAGAATACAGTGGACATTACCATACCATACTCATAAATGTCTTAGTAATGCACCGTGTTTCACCATTGCTTAACTTTGCTTCTACCATGACCGAAATATATCACAAAATCCTCAGTGATACGAAAAGATGAAAACACTCTATTTTGAATCCTAAACCTTTAGCAATAAAGAGTATTGAATCATATTTCGGAGATCCCAAAAGTATCAGTGCAGTCAAAATGTATGCATTTGAATAATGTAAACCTGTCTTGGTGAAGGCTCTAAAGATGACTTGGCATAATGTTCTGCTGAGAATGGAAAGCCTTAAAATGCTGATGTTGATATTGATAGGCTCAATATGACTGTCTTAAATATTGTTAAGTATTGTACTGATAGACTTCAAATAGAGAAGGATGATAAAACAGCGACGCGTAAGCAAAATATTTAAAGTGTGTGTCAACATTTTTGTAATTATCGGGTAGGCAGGGTTAGCAAAGACTTAACTAAGCAGAAAAGGATTAATGCACTTACTAATATGCAAAATTTTTACTAAACGGCCAACCCTAATACCGCGAAAAACATTAAAATTGTCTATATACGCTTGACCGTAGAAAGACAAAATTTTTGTAAAAAACAGCTGTTTTATTAAAGCGATTTAAAGATAACTACTTACAAACCCCCCTAGTTTAATCCCCTCTTGCCACTTGTACAAGTTTCTTGAAACCCCTATTAGGTACAGTAGAAAGAAAACTGTGTCACTTGTGATGAAAACAAATACGAGTGTAAAAGTAATTAAACTTAATGCAAAAGGGTAATCAAATCTCTAATAGCACTTAACCGAAGCCCGTTTCAGGAAACCAGTGACATAAAATTTGCCGGACGCCAGTTATTAATTTCCGCCGAGGACACTCTGACGATGTTACGATTATTATCGCAACTACATGACTTAGTAGTCAACACGTTTCCTATACAGATAATGACTCATTGCATCCTTAAACATTCAATCTTCGTAGGTTCCTGTATGATATCTCATTCCACTCATTCATAAAGGCGACAGTTTGTGTATGTGAATGATTGAGACTTCTTCACGAAACCTAAGACCGATTCTTTGAATTATAACAATAGAAAGTAAACGATATTTTATTGCGGTTTAAGTTGTTAGCACGGATTACACAATACTTTTAATTAGACTTTTGAGTCGTACGTTACTAGAGCATTGCGCTAGTAAGCTAGCTGTAAGCTTTATGAGAACCTGTGTCGCTAGGCAGCAATCACCCGATCCGCTAGCTTTTTTCACACGTTATATACACAATACTTATCAAATTACTTACAATATATGTAAGAAACATAACACAGAGCATTTATATGAAAGAAATATACAAGTAATTTCACTTTCCTTGTAACAAAACATAAACAAAACCAAGTCAGAATTGCTTACTTGCTCTGTGTAACAACAAGCTTTCAGAGTTACCAGAGATTAAGGAATTCTACCATATTTTTATTTTATTACCATTTCGAGCTTGGTGCATGAATAAAGTTTCTATTTATCTCGAATTAATGCAGGTAACACTGCGCGGTCTAACAATGTCTCCCTGCTAGCTTCAGGAAGTAATGGTAACATCCACACGAATCCAACGTGCGATGGACGAGGTCCCAGGAGCGCACAAGTTACAAATTATTCCACCCACATACTTGTGTAAATGCACCTGAATCAATCAAAACACACATTCGTTCCGCCTTTTATTCGTGTTTTATGCACAATTGAATCTGTTTTATGAAGAGTGAAATCGTAATAAACAATTCGTATGGCAATAAGTGATCCTGTGTCTTACTGTTTATAATATGACTTTGTTTTGTTTGCGGACACTGTTACGCTTTCATCAAATAGTTTTTAATGAAGGTAATGAAGGAAAAAAGGTTTGGCTAAGAATGTATGAGATTGAATAGACCCGCATGGCTGTAAAGCATTTTCTATTGCTCGCCTGGCTAGCAAATTACGTAACCTAACCTAACTTTGTGTTTCGGTAGCTTCCTTGCCAGCTTTTACAGACCAGGCATGCTCCACCTTAGGTTATTAGTGTAGTGAAACACACGATAGTTGGTCGAACACTGATTTATTAACAGCCTACTTGTGGGTAGTCGCCCCACTAACTGATACATACAAATAATATACTACATGTTCCCTTTTTTTTTAAGTAAAACACAATATAAAACTAAAACCTAGTGTAAACAATTTCATGATGTGTCTTTTAAAATATTTCTATGACATATGAATATTAATTACAATTTGCTGTACAAATATATATTTTGTAGCAGTTTCTAGGTTAGCTTAAATACTAGTTTACAATATTAACTAATTAATCTTTAGCACAGAAGATACAACTATGAGTACACTATATGTATTGTTCTTAAATACTAGATTACTAGACTACACATTATTTTAAGTATTTACTAGGTATACGGTTATATAATGGAGAAAGACTACTAAATAAGAAATACCAAATATTGCGTTTCATTAATTACCAGATTTAAATAAAAAGTCTTTTAGCATTCGTTCCGTTCGTGCCTTTGACCTAGTTATGGGTACTAGTGGTGAGGAAGAGGTACACGCATCAGAAAAATCATCATGCGAGTCCCCGTCAACGCTCCCTGTGACCTCTGGATGGGAACACACAGAGCTATCGATATCGGTCGAAGCCGAGCTCGCGCCCTCAGTGTCAGCCGGCAGCCGCACCGGGGGGCTCGGCGACCGCTGCTCCTCAGCCACCGCTCGGAGTCTGCCCCTACGCACGCTTGGCAGCCAGATATCCTTACCTGGGCATACGACTGCGTTGCGTGCCGCATCAGAAGTGATGGTGTGCGAGCGCACAGGCGCAGGCCCCGCCGGAGCCGCGCGCGCCACCAGCTGGCTGCGCGTCCGCCGGTAATGCACGCCGCCGGCATCCTCCACCACATAGGAGCGCGGTGCCGGCCCGCGAGCTACCACCGACACCGGCTTCCTCGAGTTGTTACTGATTAATGTCGCTTGCTCACCTGGGCGGAGAGACGTAAGCGGCTGCGCTGTCCTATCATAATGATCCTTGACCTTAACTTTTTGTCTCATTAATATTTTATAATTCTTTTTATTATCTACCGTTTCAGTAAGCAATCTTGGGTTTATTGGAAGTTTTGTATTTATTCGCCTGCCCATTAGCATCTGTGCAGGGGAATCTAATCCGTTACGCGGCGTCGCTCTGAAATTTAGTAGCGCTAACGACAGATCTTGTCCGGAATCCACACATTTTTTTAAGAGATTTTTTATAGTTTGCACAGTTCTTTCGCTCTTACCGTTCGACTGCGGGTAATGCGGCGATGACGTCACGTGCTTTACTTCCCATTCTTGAAGGAACTTCTTGAACTCGTGCGAGGTGTACGCGGGGCCGTTGTCAGTCACGAGCTCGTCCGGTATACCGTGCCTCGCAAACTGCTCCCGCATGAAATGTATCACCTGCCGTGAGGTCATGCCGGACAGCTCACCGACTTCCACATAGTTGGAGAAATAATCAACTAATACTATGTACCTCTTTCGTCTGTATTCAAATATATCGGAAGCGAGCTTGCGCCAGGGCAGCGGCGGCACGTCGTGCTGCAGCAGCGGCTGGCGGCGCGCGCGCGGCGCGTGCAGCGCGCACGCCTCGCAGGCGCGCACGGCGCGCTCCACGTCCTCGCACATCCCCGGCCAGAACATGACGTCACGCGCTCGCCGCTTGCAGCGCTCGATGCCCAGGTGGCCCTCGTGTACTCGCGACACCATGCTATCGCGCAGTGCACGGGGAATGAACACGCACTCACCCTTAAAAATGACGTCGTCCAATACGTGCAGCTCATCTCGATAGGGCCAAAATACACTAACCTCCGGCTTAACATCACGTCTGCTTCTCGGCCAACCTTTGGTGATATATTCGATCAGCGATTTGCAATCTACGTCCTTTTTTGTTTCCGCTCGAACCGCCTTAAATTTTTGATCGCCGAACGGAACGTTGGACAACGCGAAACACGTCTGCACGTCGACATCGTCCGTTACCTTGTCGTGCATCGTGTCTTTCAGCGGAGCCCGCGACAGAGTGTCCGCGATATACATGTACTTACCTAACCCTTTAAACAAATCATTGTATTGTTCTATATCAACAGTATTTACATGAGTAATCAACCCGAGAGCCACACACCCCCTATAGCCCAGTATACTTTTACATTTTAAATCCGTCACAACAAAAGGTAATTGATAATGTTGACCTTCGTACATAAATGACACCCTATTATTTATACCTAGCGTTGGCACTTTAGTGCCGGTGAAAGATACCGTTCGTTTGGTATACGGTTTGAGGTCATCTAATGACAAACCTACCCTTAAATAATCTCTTTTAGAAAGTACATTTATCATTGCTCCAGAATCAATTTTTAATACAATTTGTTTACCATTACAATAAATACTCTCGTACCATTCGTCTTCCGATGAGTAGCCGCGTTCGTTGACCTCATTTACAACGTTTACGTAATATAATTCCTCGCAACCGTCTTCACTATCACTAGCCGTGGTTTCAATGTTTAAATTCATCACCTTATTATTAAGCTTTTGTTGGCACACTCGCGAATAATGGCCCTTACAATCACACACATAGCACATCCCGTACCGCGCCGGGCACCGGTCGCCGCCGGCGCACCGCGCGCTCCCGCATGTGAGACAGCGCGCCCGCGCCGGCCCGGCGCCTGCCGCCGGCCGCGCTGGCGCGCGCTGTGAGCCCCCGGCGCCGCCTCCGCGCCGCGTGGCAGCGCGCCGCGCCCCGCGCGCACTGCTGCCGATGTGCACTGCCTCCACCTGCACATTTTCTGCCACTATACATTGACCTTCTTCTTTCGAAATTTCCGCCGCCTGACAAATTTGTATCGCTTTGGCCAGCGTCAAATCGTCCGTTCGAAGCAACCGGTCCCGTACCGTGTTGCTAGCGATACCGCAGACGATTCTGTCTCGCAGCAAGCTGTCATTCAGTTCCCCGAATTCACATTGTTGGCTCAATAAGCGCAGCGCCGTCACGTACTGGTCTATATTCTCTCCTTGTTCTTGTGTTCGCGTGAATAATTTGTATCGCTGCAATGTAATATTAGGTTTCGCAACAAAATATTTTTCGAATTTCTTGAGAACACACGTGACGTCATCTTCGCTCTCGCCCTCGTCGAATGTGAACGTCGTGTAAACCTCGTACCCCGCCGAGCCGATGAGGTTGACCAACAGAGCAGCCTGCACTTCCTTAGGCTGCTTGCTCACTCCAGATGCTTTTAGGAATACTTCGAACTGCTTCCGCCATTTGCGCCACGCGTCCGAGCGCGCGGCCGGACCGCCGTCGAGAGATAATTCCGCTGGAGGACGCGCGTGTTCCATTGTTTATACACTGATTCGATGCACCAGTTAACAATTAACTTCTCGAAATATAACTTAAACGAGTTTTAATAGGAGAAATGTACGAAATAATTTTAACCGCTGCCACCATGTAGTGAAACACACGATAGTTGGTCGAACACTGATTTATTAACAGCCTACTTGTGGGTAGTCGCCCCACTAACTGATACATACAAATAATATACTACAATTAGATTAAATGCCAGCCAGAAAAATTGCCAGAAAGAAAATCATTTTTATGCAGATAGCCATTTTTTGTGGGACGGGTATCAACTAAGTATTTTATATACAGTGCATAAAATACTTAATTTTATCTTTATACCGCTATATCGTTATGGTTTCCGACAAAATCGTACGAAGCAAGATAATTTAAAAATAGCCGAACCGATCAAAAGCCTCATAATAAATCGTAATACCATAAAACTCACCCTTAAGGCTACTTTTAATGTTACTTCGCTTTCCAGCACTAATTTTATGGTAACCGTCATCAATAATTCAGAGATCAAGCATGTCATACGAAGCTTGTTCATGGTCGTTATATATGATTGCTGGGCCGCAGTTAACTTCTTCCTCCTGTATACTTACGCGATCTAGTTTTCTATAATGGTCTTTAATTTGATGTCAATGAACTGAATACATTTACAGGGTTAGTAGCAACTAATGCCGAATGTTTAGGGATGACTCAAATACTTCTAATTCGTTTTTAAAGTGACATTTTCATTTGGTCGCTACCGTGGGTTGGACACCCAAGACACAATAAATTGTAGGTACCGGCTGTTAGTCTTAGTACAAACAGTCGTTAAGCTTTGGCTTGAAAACTCTTGACACCAGAGATTGGCCACTTAGCTCATACGAAGAAGATGAAGTACATCTAGAGTAAATGACGACCTCGTTGGCGTAAAGGTTACCATGCCGGACTGCTAATCAGAAAGTTCCGGGTTCGATTCCCGGCCCGGTCAACATCTTTGTGCTTAACCAAATTTGTTGGCTGTGGGTCTGGGTGTTAACTAAGTATTTATATATAATATGTATGCAGTATATCAGCTGTGTTAGCAACCATAATACGAGCTAGAAATGGTTCAGTATGGGGCTAACCAGCCGTGTGTGAATGTGTCCTAATAAAACAAAAAAAAAAATGGGTCAAATACGTCTCCTTCGTTTTTAATGCCACATTTTCATCTGGGCGCTACCGTGTGTCCAATGAAATGTTAAAATGCAGGTCCCGGCTGTTAGTCATAGTACAAGCAGTCGTTACGTCAAGTCAGAGGCCTTCGGGTGGCTTGAAAACTCTCGACACCAGAGCTAGGCCACTTAGCTCATACGAAGAAGAAGATGAAGTACGTCTAGATCAAATAAGTTTTTTTACAACTGCTAGGTTTGCGCTTTACCACAAATTGCCTGATATTAAGTAACACTTTGGTCTACGATGTCACACGCTACATTATCCCACATTACATTATCCCTGAGTAACATAGACTATATTTTGTTTCTCTTTGCAACTAAGATTATTTTATAGCTCGTGCGAAGCCGGGACAATATGCTAGTTTAATATAAATATAATATAACATTGAACAAAATAACATTCTATTTAACATAATGTAATAGTAATCTAAAGAACAAAGGCGTTTAAGTATTTAAGGCTTGCAGATTTAAATTTCAAGAATTTAATAAAGCGTTATTAAAGTTCTAGATTTAACATTTAGTAAGTATTTCTGAAGTTCAACATTTTCAATTACCTTTAGTATCTAACCGCAAGTAGATTGTTATTAATTTTCATAAACAAACGACACGATGAAAAGTCTTAGCAAATATAATTAACTATTATTATGAGATATTTGAAATCTTCGTAACGTCGTTTAGGGCTAGGGCAAAGTCTTGATTTTACAGTTTTTTTGTTTATGAACCATAAACGGTAAAATTTATTGAAAAAATTGCTTAAAAACTTTCCAAAAATCACTAAGATTATAGAGAATATCTAATCACTTATTTTGGTACCATATGAAATAGAAATAAAACTGGTGAAAGAAATCTACAATTAAGTTTTTAACTAGTTTTCATGTTGAGAAGTCTGATTAGTATCAAAATAAGTAATAAAGAGTAGTTTTTAAAAGGTCTCTGTAGGTACTAGTTTTTCAATATTTTTGCCGTTAATTTTAGTAATTTATAACAAAAAAACTGTACAATCAAGATTTTGATTTTGTATATTTTGTTTTTATAAAAGACGTGTTAGATTTATTATGTCCATAAATTAATTATTATACGTATCGATAGATCTCTCAAAGTCTAACATTTTGCTTAATATTATAAAGGATGAAATAATCTTCCATATTTCCTTTTTAGTAAAGTTAATCTTACATAATATTATGAAACAAGTGAATTTTCATAGAGAAAACAAGTCAAAGAAAAAAATTTAAGATCAAACAAACGTTTGAGGGGTGACAGAAGTTATGCCCATGACGTTACGTGATGGGGGTCTGACAACTTATTTGTGTTGACACTAAAACCCTCATGGTAATTCATAAATACTTCAGCTGCTTTATAGTTAAGCATAACATAGTTTAACATTTTATATGAAAAATAAATATATCAAATGTTTCATGGTTAAATTACTATCTATAAAAATATATACTTATCAAAAACAATTATTTAAAAAAGTGGTTATTGTATTTTAAGAGAGAGGAAGGAGGAGGTAGGCATTATCTGATACAAAAACTTAATTTCTAGAAACCTAAGTTTAATTTTAAAGAACATTAAACTCTAATACCTTTATCAATTTACGCGTATACATAACAAGAGGACATGAACTTTTAAATGTTTTCTTTATTGACTTACGTTATATAAACAGTAATGGATAGTTAATAGAAGCGAAAGATAGGACCAATCTATGTCCATCAGCAAACGAGTATAGGCTGGTGCATAAGCAAAAGCAGCCCACTATACGTTCCCACTGCTGGGATTCGGGACCCTCCCTCACGAGGAGAGAGATATAGCACACTGGCCTAACACGGAATGGCGAATGACACACGTCTTCGGATATTGTGATCCACAAAATGCCGGTTTCCTCACGATGTTTTTCTTCACTGTAAAGCGAGTGCAAATCCAAACATAAGTTGAAAAACAAGTCAATGGTGTAGGGCCGGGATCGAATCAAGGGCCGTCTGATGGAAAAGCAGACTTTTTACCACCACTACACTCGCTTTATTTATAGGCTAATGATGATGATGGCGTGTGTGTGTGGGGTAGCGCAGACAAAACCCACTTGTTGACTGTTGAACGAGCTCAACGCTCAGTTCTTAAGGTTATGCTGAGTCTACCTTATAGACACCCTACTTACCTGGTTTACGATAAAGCTAACGTATTGTCAATTAGAAAACTATTTGTTTTTGAGAGTATACGGAGATTTCATAAGACGGTAGACCTTAAACAGATTAATAGCAATATTAACAGAAGGAGATATCCTAAGCAGTCCATACCTTTTGTTAAATCTCAGTATGCAAAAAAGCAATATATGACTTTAGTGCCTCTTATATACAATTTAATAAATAAAGATGGCAAGATTGATAAGTTAACTGACAGGGAACTCAAAAAATACATGTACAACTGGCTTAAATCATTAGACTACGAACAGCTTGAGAAAACTATTGAAAGCCTCTATAAATAAGTAAAAACAAACAACTTGTCATATTACTAGATTTTATTCAAGCCAACCTGTATACTCATATTTTATAAACTCGTAATGTGTCTCCATCTAATTTCTTTTTGCGCTTATTCATGACTCCTTTAGGATTAAGGGTTAAGCTGAGACACTAAACTTACATACACTTTACAACTTACACACAAACATACACACAAAGTCACACACACACTAGCACACACACTAACACACACATACACACTATGCACATACACAACACACACAAACATATATATACACGCGCACGCACACAAATACACGCACTGTGTGGAGGACTGTCACACCTGCTTTGTCTGGTTGTATTCAGTCCTACTATTATGTATATGTACTTACACATTGGCACTTACTATTACAAACACAACATATGCGTGCATATTATCTGTAACCTATGTATAGCATATCATTAATATTTTTATATTAATTAATATTTTCTTTAATATTTTTATATTTTTTCTTTTAATTTAAAACTTGTTTTAGTTTAGTTATATATATAAACAAGTATTTTTCTTTTTTCAAAAATGTTGACTTAAGTTTCAAACAACTATGTTTGCAAATCTAAATATAACTTACAAGTACTTTGATGAATAGATTTATATTAACTAACGTTGTATTTCCAATTTTCAAAATTTTATTGTTTAATTTCCAAACAACTTGTAAATTTATTAATTATATTTTAGTTTTTAAATATATCATACCTATGTATATGGATAGATTAATTTTTTTTGGGAGAAGACATTGGCTTCCAATATACAGTTCTTACAACTAGTTTGGAAGCCTTTGGATTCCTTAAATTTTATTGTTTTAAATTTACTTACCATGTCAAATAAAGATTTTGTTTGTTGTTTGTTTGTTTGTTTGTTTGATGATGATTTTAACTGAATCCGAATTCTCAACTTATCTTTTAACGGAATGAATGGAACTTCACACCAGGCATTGAGATAAACAAAACGTAGAGTCTGGACCATCCTTACCGTTTGAATGTTCACATTGTTCTCAGTGGATTGGATCGCATTGTCTCATCGAACCGGCCTATTTATAGGATAACGTCATACCTATATAGAGTGCAAAGTACAAGAGAGAGCGGGTTTGGGAATTGAAACCGTTCTTTCATCTTTTATTTTTATGAGTGGACTAACTTGTTGACTAGTTAACACGTGGCTTTTCCTACTTTAATAAAAGACTTTTGGTAATGCTAGTAATGAGGGATTCGGGTCCAATGAAAATTGCCCGTTGTCTAATGTAGTTGTCAGCCGTAAAATGTTTTTTTTTAAATTTTTTAGTTACAAAATTGTCCAAAACGCCATTTATGATTTTTATGACATTTGTAACTTTAGCATAATGAATAAAATGCATTTCGGAGAGGCGTCCCGACATTGTTTAAAAACAACGTATGGCGATACAATTTTGGGAAAATTATGACATTTTTTTTTACAATAAGGTTAACTTTTGTTTTTGAGATTTTAAAAAAACCTTACTGTACAACCTGATCCAATTTTTCGTTTAGCTGCGACAAAATAACACACAAGCACACACATATATACAAAACACAAGCATAGTTGCAATAGGAATTTTATAAAATACTCGCTGACCCGGCAAACGTTCTTTTGCCTTAAAATTAGATAGTAGCCGATTCTCAGATCTATAGAATACGCATTCAAAATTTGATAAAAATCGGGCAAGCCGTTTCGGAGGAGTAAACTAACATTGTGACATGGAAATTGTATATATTAGATTTATTATTTCTATTAATTAGTATAATTTAATACTCCAATGTACATTGTGTGCTTAAGTTGTTGTTAATTACCAATTTAAATAATCGCTCTAAGCCTTTGCCTTAAAAGTTGAAAGGCCCACGACATGTAATAGTGCAAGCGCCTGCGTACCATGTGAGTCGACACATGCTAGACACGGGGGTGGGTCCGCGAGATTTGTAGTTGACAACTGAAATAAAGAATGTCACTTATCTATCCCGGTGGAAATAGATAGTGCTGATGGTTGGTGTTGTTTTAACTTGTCCTTTTGTTGGGATAAAAAGAACAGATCGGTGGGAAGAGTTATGAGAGACTGATGATGACTTTTTCGAATTTGGAATTGTAGCTTGTGCTTGAAGTGTTATAAAAAGTAATTATCCGTTTTGTTTTTACCAAATCAGGTATATCTTTCAAAATGTTTATAGACCGTATTTTCATTTAAACTAATTATAAAGTAAAGTACTCGTAAAACAAAACTTCAACTTTGACATATACATATGAATACTATAATATTTAATTGTTTAGTATCAAAATGTTACACGTTTAAAGCATGACGCGTATTAAGCCAAATATGTGAAAATGTTTTTTTTTATGATGGACAAGCACGCGGTTGATCGCAACTCACCTGATGTTAAGTGATGCCGCGATCTAGGGTGGAGCGCGCTTGCTTAGAAGAAACCGGTTGAACTCACGCCTTGAAGACAGTGAGTGAATGTGATTTGGTTTAGAATTACATACACATACATGGAATTACAACAATAGTTTTTTTTTAATTCACACATGTCTGGTTAGCCCCATACTGAACCATTTCTAGCTCGTATTATGGTTGCTAACATTGAAGATCAAGTATTTTTTTATTTTTACATATATTTTTAAACATACCATATGTACAGAAAGTATTATATAAATAAAAAAAATAACACAACTGATATACTACATATATATACATACATATTATATATAAATACATATTTAACACCCAGAGCCACAGCCAACAAATTTAGTTAAGCACAAGGATGTTGGCCGAGCCGGGAATCGAACCCGGAACCTTCTGATTGAAAGGCTGGTATGGTAACCTTTACGCTAACGAAGTCGTGTGTCGAGATGTTTAACAATACTTAATGTTTTATTTACTCCACTTACAAATGTATAATAATATGAACGAATGTAAATTCCTGATGCTTTTTTTCTCATTTTTCAAACACAGAACGGCCACAAACACCAATGGTGGCGATTCAGCGGCACACACGACTAAACTAAATTTAAAGAAGCCCCGTCTCTTTTCATCTTAGGTGGCCAGAAAGAGACGGCACGTTCTGAACCACACACAAAACAACTAAAATCACGTCGTGTAAGCGATTTTAGAGCGCACCCAATTGTATCAGCTCTAAATCTGACGTGTTCGACGTGATTTTAGATGTTTTGTCTATGGTTTAGATCGTACCATCTCTTTTTGGTCATATATGACGAAAAGAGACAAAGCTACTTTAAATTTAGTTTAGTCGTGTGTGCCGCTGAATCGCCACCAAAATGTCGTCTAAACATAAACCGTATTCCACAAAGTTCCCAATCTCAATATCTTTGCGTCCATTCATTTCTCCCAGTAACAAGCTTCGGCTAGCAGTACAAAGACTTAGCGGCTTACTAGTTCCCTTTACTTGTAACCAGTGGACAGAGAAATTGCCCCAAGTCAGGTAAGCCGCTTTCTTTGATAGATAGAGAACGTTAGAGACTTTGTGCTGAAAGAACTCGTACATGTTCGCTGGAAAAGCGGTTCCGTTCGTAGTAAAGGTCCGTTTTAGGGTTCCGTACCCAAAGCGTACCAACTGGTCCCTATTACTAAGACTTCTCTGATGTTGCGTCTGTCCTTCACCAGGCTGTATCTCATGAACCGTAATTGCTCAAGAGCTGAAATTTAGACAATAAATGAATTAGACGCTTTTTAGGATTCAATACCTAAAGCGTACCAACGGGACCCTATTATTAAGACTCCGCTGTTGTAACGTCTGTCTTTCAACAGGCTATATCGCATGAAACGTGATTGCTAAATGATTAAAATTTAGACAATTGATGAATTAGACGCTATAGCGACATAAAGAAACTGATTATAATAAATATGTAGGTCCCATACGCTTAGATATAAAATGGAGTTTTTTTGCGTTTTTATTTTACAAAATAAAGGTACGGAACCCTTCGTGAGCGAGCCCAACTTGCATTTGGTTAATTGTTTAAAAAAATTTTGTTCACATTCCATGCAAATTTAGACAGTTTTTATCACCTTTTTTAGGCACTTTTGGTGCATTTATAGACTCCCATAAGGCCTATTGATTATTAATTCAGAAATAACTTCAGAGAATTGTATAATATAAACTCAAAAAAAAATAGCAGTCTATACCAATATAACAATTTTGAAGTCCAAACGTATTTGTAGGATTCGTGAACGAGCCAAACTTGCAATTGGTTAATTATTAAAAAAAGATGTTCACATTCCATGTAAATTTAGAGAGTTTTTATCAACTGTTTTAGCCAGTTTTGGTGTCGAGCATTTATAGACTCCCATAAGGCCTGTAGACCTTATGGGAGTCTATAACTTCAGAGAATCGTAAAAAAATATAAAATTATTAAAAAAAATAGCAGTCTATTATTATACCAATATACAATTTTTTAGCTCCAAACTTTATTATTTTGTAGTAGTCTACTAAAATAAATAAGTAATATGATAATAATAAAACTTAATAATATGAATAAATACACAATAAAATTAAGATAAATCACAACCGTCAACATCACCATCTTACCCACAATCACAAGATCCCTACTCTTCGCAATCAAAGCCCACGTATCCAAACCGCAAAAGTAACTTTCTCCATAAACTCATCAAATTAAGCATTATTTAGCGGCTGTAGTTTCTATCACTTGCCAACCGCTGTCCCTAATCACTGTGGCGGTTTCCTCGTGCCGCAATTTGCGAATGTTTTGAGGAAAACCCACGGTTCTCCTCCATGACCTGAATTTCCTTCAACATAACCTTTTTCTATAAATAGAGTTTCGGAACTGCGGATGTTGTTTTTAGGAAAAATTTTAGAGCTCTGGGAAACAGGAAAAACGTAAGTCATAATTGTAAATTTGTATACGTTTATGTAAAAATAAGTTATACATAGGTATGCTGGCCAAAAGTTTTTCGTATCATACGCATGTTACTACTATATTTAAAATGTAATTAATAGAGAAAGATAGACAAGTCCATATTGTTCTAAATTGTATGTGACAAATAACGATGAATTACAATGATAATTTTAAAATTCTATTTTATTCTAATAGTGACTGCAAATGCCATAATATACTCTCAAGTATGATTTAAGTTAAACCAAAAAGCTATTTATATCATTGAATATTATTTTACTACTCCAAGATCAACAATTACAAACTATTGTATTTAATTCATAGAATAGTAAAGATGATACTACAAATAATTTGCGATGTAAATTGATCAAACTGTAATACTTATTATCTGTAATACTTATGACCTTAATACTTATTGGCCTAAAATGTAACTATTGTAACATACAAAGACACAAATATTTAATAGAGTGATGACATTTTTCGGGGTTTTTAAAGTTGCCCTCGTCGTAAATAAATCGTATTGATAAGTAACATTGATCTCCTTTTCGCTTAACACAAGCGTTAGCAATAATCCTGTAGACTAAGCAACGAACCCCTTAAAATCAAATTCTCATTGCCATAGCTGAACCTATCAGTTCTGATCGAAACAAAAATCAAGATAATAAAACATCTGTTATAATTAAAATTTTTGTTCTAACTCAACAAACGGATGCACTTAAATCGATCCGCGGCATCACATTCAAGTATTTGGGACTCGTATCGATCTATTATCGATACCTGATCGAAACACTCATATGGTTTAATTAAAACACTCGCGATAAACATCGACAAAACCAGGTGTTATACACGTTGGGGATGATAGCTCTCTACCACACAATGCGTAATGACTCTCAAAATTCTGCAGGGTCCAAGAAGCGCGATGGAATAATATGCTGCAGTAGCCTAGCTTACGTGATTTATAGAATGCAGTATCGGAAAATTATATTATACGTTTATATCTGAAATGTAAATTGTTTCTCAAGCAATATGTTTTTTTTAATGAGATAATATTTTATGTTATTTATAATCAATATTTTAAATGTAAAATAATTTACTTATAAATTCTACAAATAATAAAAATGCAAGAATTTTTCTGGATGAAGTTTAGTATTCCACACTTTAAAGGTTAAACTAATTGGAACGAAATTCGGTCTATACATAGTTCCCATATTTACTGTAGGCTACTTTTTATGCCAGATAGCACAGGTGGAAAGCTGGCTGACCTAATTAGTTGTTAATAAAGTTTTTGAATTTATTGAGGCCGAAACACGTAAAGAAAGTTTTCAACTTCAAAATGTTTATCTTAATTGTAAACTCAGATACTGTGGTAAAAGTGCACTGCGGGTCTATTAAAACAATTTAGTAGGCCCATTGTTCAAATGTAATAGACAATCCCACAGGCGTCCCGTGGCGAATTATAATGAGACAAAACTGTATAAAGGAGTGATATAACAAATGAAGCTATCACATTTCTATCAACATATGCCGCGAAAAAAAACTTCACAGTTCGCAATCAAGATCTGCCATTCTTTATTTTTTCTGGCTTTCAATAAGATTTGTGATATTACGGTTCCTTTTCATATAGGAAACAGAGATTTTGTGAAGCAAAAATGTTTGATGTAACGAAATTGTTTAATACAAAACGCGTTTTCGCTCAGAATGAGTCGTCAAATTACATCCGTCAGTAGCACTGAGCTACCGATGTTTTGTTTACAAAATCATTCAACATAACAATGAGAGGAAAGTAAAACAAAACGTCTCAAAGAGCCAGCTTTGACTACAAAAATATGTCCCAAAGAAAACAATGGTCGAAACACGATTGGTATTAAAATAACCTTCAGTTGATACTTCAAAATATGACGGCTCACTGCGTGCGGTAGGCAATGTTAAAAGGCATTTGTAAGAGTAGTTATTATGTTTTAACGCGCCCACACGCAAACCAGCGTACGTGCCTCACAAAGGTAGTATACACATAGAAAATACAGTGCAGCGAAGAAAAACTGTTAAGTCAGGAGTTTGTTTGACGTTCGTAAGAAAAATATGCTTAGTACTATGCTTTTTTACGGATCGGTAAGAATCTGAAAAATCTGTATTAAATTTAACGATTTATATAAAAAAGTCGCTTGTCGGATCGACCCCTGGAGGACATTTCGAAAAAGAAATCTATTCCGATAAGCCAACAAGCAGACTGTTCATTTTTATTTTGTCCATTCCCTGAGGCTTAGAGCATCTTATGTGCGAGGACCAAGTGAAAAGCTTTGTGCATTTGTTTTTAATGTGTTCACTTACAATCTGTTCTTAGATAAACTAGTAACCAGACAAATACTAGATTATAAAAGTGGTTTATCAGTGTATTTTTAATTTTTGGGTAAAACACATTTACGTCAAAAGTGGTGCCAGTTGCAAATGCTTTTTATTCCGAGATTTTACTTAAGTTACTCCATTGAATGGAAATTCAATTATCTACATTTGCCACATAAAATATGACAAGAAGTTAGTGTAAGTCTATATTTTTACCACATCTACTTTAAAAAATAAGTGCTTGCATTATTATATTTGCTATTGATAAGTCTTATTAAATAAAATAAATACCACATTCACTGTAATACATAGACAATGTCGGGACTTGAGTTTTAATCGGGTACATCAAATTTATTTTCGAGTTAGTGACTTTCCAAAAGAGCATGCTAAGTCTGGAACTACGAGTCGATGCTGTGGTAGTTGACCAATCGACTATTGAAAACAATTTATTAATATGATGTAATATGTTAGGTCTTATGTACACTAACATTGTTCCTCCAAATGTTTATATATAAACAAAGAATCTTTGAAACTGAAACTGACCAATTGACCAATAAAAACTATTTTATCACCATGCAAATATTAAACTACCAGATTATGACTAGAAATGTTTTGCTCTGCAATGTTACATAATGTATAGTATTGTATTTGTCAAGCTCTTTTATTTAATTAATACCAATATAAGTTGCAAAAAATAAGTTATACGCCATTTTGTAGCGGTGGCCATCTTAGTCTGATTTTCATCAAACATAGCTGAGAACAGTATCAATTTGAAAAAATCGGTTCATCTGTTCGAGAGCTGTGTTACGTTCAGATAGACAGACAAACAGAGCCAGACATATCAAACTCATAACACCCCGTCATATTATTTGCGTCAGAGTATACATTTTTTTTTTTCTAAATAAGTTAATTTCTTATGCCTTGTGCTCCAAATACAGGGGCATGACGATGCATTCGCCTCCGCCACAGCCTTAATCTCTCTACGATGTGGCTGTGATAACGTTTGTACGGTAACTCTAGTGGGTAAGTAAAGTATACTTTGTAACTCGGAAATTGTTGGTTAAATACCAGAACTTAAATACCACAGTGCCTTGTTTTCAACAAATGGTTGAAAATAAATTATCGAAGTAGAATATTAAATTCCACGCCAGGTCTTGTCTATATACCCTATAAGTAGGTACTAGACAAATAATTGCCAAATGTTATTTTTTAAAATTATACATAACTTTCTTCTTCTTCTTTTTCTTAACCTTATCCCACTTAGGTGGTGTCGGCACAGCAAATCTTCTCCTTTCACTCTCCTCTATCAGACGTCATCTCCACACTCAATCTTTTTCTCTCTCATATCCTCATTCACACACTCTATCCATGTCTTTTTCGGGCGGTCTTTGGCTCTTCTGCCTTTCACTACCATTTCCATACATCTCCTTGTGACATGCATCTCCTCTCTACGCATCACATGTCCATAACATGCTAACTTTCCGTATTTCTTTATTTTCTCCCTCACTGGGGCTATTTTCACACTTTCTCTAAAATATACATAACTTTCTATGATATTGAATATAATACCACTCATGTATGCACCAAGTTTTCATTAATTTGTAAAAACATCATCTGGGTCCAAGTACCAAACAGTGTTTTCCACCCTCCTTGAGAGCCAATTACTCTAGGTCAGGTATGCTCCACTTTAGTGCCGCTGCTTGTCAAATGCCTAACTGTAATCTATAAAAAAAGTCCTGCTATTAGTAATGATAGGAATGTCTGTGATTATATTAAAATAAAATGCTTATTTTAAAGTCAAAGTCAGTTTTTTTTTATTCCTAAAATTCAAATTTACATGTCAACCTTATATAAATATTATAATAATGTATCACTAAAATTATTATACATAAAAGTTAATTTTTTTTAGTCATTATAAATGCAATAAAACTTATTACTATACTATACGTTTCGTACAGCCATCGACATTGATCTTTAGAAAATCGTCGAAGCTGTAGAAAGTTTGCTCGATAAGCCAGTTTTTTAATCTGTTTTTATAACTGCCTTCGCTAGGGACACTTTTAATCGTGTTTGGTAATCGGTTGAAGACTTCATGGCCTAAATTGTGAATTAATTTGCTAGATTTAGCCAGCCTGTAGGGTTGTCGCCGTAGCCTGCTGCCATGGCGAAAAGTATAAGCTCCCGACTCGCCGCGCGTGGAGTACAGCTCAAGATTGTTTTTAACATACACTGCGACCGGATATTTTAGATATGTATGTTTGACCTATGGTGGTTCCGATAGCACGTTAATTTGTAGACCGCGTATGTTTCTTTAAAAATAAATATAAGTTAAGCTTGGGGCTTTGGGATTGATTTGAAAACTGAAAACGCCAGAACTTGGACACTTAGCTCTTATGAAATAGCGAGTTTTAATAAACAAACAAAAATTGATGAAATTACTAGCTTTATGATACAGAAACGATTCGCCATTAAGCAAATACTTTTTTTTTAATATTTAGGTTTTAATTTCATTATTTCACACTCTCTATACAAAGAAATGCCTACCTGATTCGACAGAATAAAATTCTTACCGAAAAACATCACGTAAATAAAACATTGTAAAAAACTAAATTATATCACAAAAACTTAAAACGAACCCGTAAAAGCTAACGGAAGCCCAAAACTCCCATTTCAATATTAAAGTCTACCAATGACAGTAAATATTCATTGGATTTCAAATGCCACCCCAACGGTCCCTGAATAAGGTCATAATGCCCCATTTAATAACAAATTAGATCCCAACTGACATAATTACAACCAAAGGTTAGTCCCATAGACCTTTATATTTAGATCCAAGATTATTTTTGAGATTTTACGCAAAGTTTGATATACAACATAATTATTAATAAATATACATTTGACTATTATTAAGATTTTAAAAAATCCAAAGAAATAGAACATGTGATATACAAGGTAGTCTCAAGAAACGATGTATGATGTTTTTGTACTGAAATTTGGTTTTACGTTTAATTTGTCATATCCATTTTTAACTGAACAAAAAAGCAAAAACCCAAAATTTCTAAATGTTTGTAAGATTATATCAAAAACCAGAGAGCAAAACGACTATTGCTAAGTTAGCTAAGGTGATCTGATACGGTCATCGAAGCTAAGCAACGGTCGATGTGGACTGTGTTTAGATGGGTCATCCATGCCCAATACTGTAGCTTTAAAAAAGTGGGCTTTTTTATCTGGGCGCTACCGACGGCCGGACGGCAAATTAAATTGTAGGTCCCGGTCATTAGTCCCAGTACAGATGGTCGTAAAGCCAAGTCTGAGGCCAGCTCTTGGGTCGAAAGTTTTCAAGCTGCCCGAAGAGCCTCTGACTTGGCTAAGCGACTGCATGTACTAAGACTAACAGCCGGGATCTACAATTTAACGTGTCTTCCGACCCACGGTAGCGCCCAGATGAAAATGTCAGTTGAAAAACGACGTGTTGTGCATGATCACCTATCCAAACACCGTCCGCATCGACCGTTGCTTAACTTCGATGATCGCATCAGACCACCTTAGCTATTGAAGTTATAGGCGTTACACCGCGGTGTGATATGTATAATGTACTAAGGTCACTCATGAAAGGTTGAGCGTTAGTTATCATGTATTAGCCCTGTATAAAAAACCCATATCAAATAACAATAGAACATATTATTATTCAAAGATTTGAAAGGGAATCCTTAACTCGGCCTTCATAATTTCACAGGAGATTTCGGTTACTCCGATAATGTGAAACATATTGCGATCCTATTTCGTTTTAATTATATTAAGGACACAATGCAAATTGGGTGAAGGTGATAATGGTTGACTTTGTTTTATGAACGAAATTAACACCCGCGGGTGTGTTTACATAAGATTAGATGAAAGAAAATGGAAGCGAACCTTATAAGTTATACCGTTTTAATTACCTTAATTACTTTTCTCGGGGGTGCTGCGTTATTCTACTTATATTATAAAAGAGCTTGTAGCTCGGCTAGCTAATGTGGTCTGACGCGATCATCGATAGTCACGGTCGATGCGGACATTCTTTGGATGATGAACATGTACAAAACTGTCGTTTTAAAAGTGGAATTTTCATCTGAGCGCTACCGTGGTTCGGGCGACACGTTAAGTTTTAGACCCCGGCTTTTAGTCTAAGTACAAGCAGTCGTTAAGTCAAGTGAGAGGCCTTCGGGCGGCTTGAAAACTCTCGAAGCTAGAGCTTGGCCACTTAGCTCATAAGAAAGATAAGAAAAAAAAGACAAAGGCGCTTGTGTTTGTGTGCATGTTTGTTGATTCTTAGCACTCAAACGGTTGGTCATATTTTTGTACGGAATTTGCTATAGAGGTATAGTTTATACTCTGGATTAACACATATGCTACTTTTTGTGACACATCTAGTGTGCTCGTAGCTTTAATAGCCTTAAATAGATTTTATCACAGTGCAAGTGTTCTACTAATCAATCCCTTTATATTATAGCCATTTGATATGCCAGGCGATTATAAAAAATATATCATCAGCCATTATGCAGCTAAGAACCGATTAGCACACCTTTAATTCTTCAAACAAAAAAAGAACTTAGTCAAAATTGGATAACTCGTTTCAGAGTTTCAGTGCCACAGACCAAACAAATACACATACAGACACGTCAAACTAATAACACCCTATCGTTTGAGTCAGGGGTTAAACAATAAAGGCCAATAAAACAATGTAAGCGTTCATAAATTTGTAAGGAAACACAAAAATATACCTTGCCTGCCACTAAGTGCTACGTCAGAGCTTTTAATTATAACTCCTTTATTATCGAGCTAGCGATCTCGGTAGGGTCTACCGCCCATTTCCTTGTATATTCTTACAACTAGTATGGTTAGATTTCCAAAAGTTCTGTTCTCCAGTACGCATAATATCATATGTCACGCCACGGGATGTCTTGGCGTAGTTGTTTTGATGGCTTAATAGAGTAGGCCATAGGAAAGACGATACTTTTATGTTTATAAATCTTATTAAGATGTTGCTTTATTTTTAATCTTCTGAGTACATGCGTACATGAAATGGATATATATATTAGCTAAACGATGTAAAAAAAATTTTTTTTTCTACGTAAACTTCATATATTTCTTGGAGAGTAGACAGAAGACAAAATTAAAAATTTGGTATACTTCCGCTGTGACCTGAAACTAAATTAATATAAGTAAAGGAAAAATAAAAATATTTAAAAAAAGTTTAGGTGTGAACATACCATTTTTTTTTAAATACTTAGATTTTTCCTTTTCTTATATTAATTTGGTCTCAGATCACAGCGATAGTACACTACCTATTATTTAATTTTGTCCTCTATCTACAATGGATTTCCGCATAGTAACGCCATAGTCAATAAATATGTTATTCTTGGAGCGTACTTGGGTTTTTATTCTCAATAGTGTTAACATCAATTCGGTCAAATAATAAATATTAAACTAACAACATTATTGCACGAAATTCGTTCAAATATATTTAAACAAACAAATTTTGTTAACTTTATCTCGCTACCGTGTCAAATAAAACTTGCAAATAAATGTAAACGCACCAAGAAACGGTGAACAAAGCGTGTAAAACATTCCTCGCCAGTAAAATTAGGGAATAATTGCGCAGATTCGATCTGAATTAATTAAAATTGCAAGCAAAAGGCCGAGTGTGGGATTTAAGTGGGTTCAGTAAAGTTAACTTTAAAACAAGATTTACTCTGATTTGTTTGGAATCAAAGGAGCACCATCTTGTGGTTGGTATGGATACTAACAAAATGGCATAATAGAATATGAAAGACTAATGTAATGCTACTGATAAAAAAATTGCTGTAAGACAACGAAAAATTAAAACAAAATCTGCCGATCACTAGCATGATATAATATATTATGGTCCATGATAAAAGAACCATCGTGGGCAGGACCTAGATGACGTCAGCACAAGACTGAGACAAATGACGTACACGAAAGGAATTCTATGCTCAGTAGTAGGCGATAAATGACTGAAAATTATTATTTAATTAAAACCTAACCTTATCGCGATCGAGGAAACATATGCTATTAGATTCGTGAGCCAATCACACCAAGCATTCAAAGTCACTCACAAAACATCACGTAATAGTTAGTGATAGATGTTTGACAAAATCTCCCACTCGGCCCTCACGTATTGAATTACCTGACTTATTCCTTGAAAAGACAAAGATATTCTCACGCCACTGTTATCTTTTATAAAACCTGCGATGTTCACACTGAGCGGAGTCTTCTAAGAAAGTAGCTTTAAAAAAGTCTTATCAAGAATCGTTATCTTTTACATTAGTAACATATGTTAAAGGTAAGCTTGACGGGAACTTCCCAAATGAATTTTAATCTTTACTAACGCGAATTTGTAAACAAAAGTGAGTCGCATAAATTTTGAAATATCCGAATGTTATCTGAAGATCTTATGTGGAACATTTATAAGAACATTCTGTGAGATGGAGGTTTATTGGCGTACCAACGTAGTCTGATGAGAATATTAATTAGTTCTTGAATTAATATATGGGAGCTATTCTAAGATAAGCTTTGTCTGAAGAAAGGATATATTATGCATGAAATATATTATGTAATGTAAGAAGATGTCGATCTTAGTTAGAACAAACTTTTCTGAAGCTTTGCCGCATAATAAATTGTAATGTTATTTTCTAATAACCTAATGAGTTCATATTTTTCTTACATAATTTTTTATTGTTTGGAGATGTGCTGGTATAAAAACACTGAAGACTCTGTCTCTTACTCAAGATTTAAATAATGCTCTTTCAAGAGTCATAAACATAAATTTTACAACCAAAAGAAATAATACAAGTGCCAAAATATAGGATTATTGCAGCTGATAAAAGAATGAAATCAATAATAATATATTTTTAGTTGAAACCAAAAAATAACATCCATAAAACTAGCTTACAGCAAAAGGCAAATAGTTTGGAGTATCTAAATAAAAAGCTAAATCTAATCCAAATGCTCTCGAAAAATAAAAAAATAAAATATTCTACAAAAATCATTGGTTTATTCCATTACTTTTGTTGCCGCTACACTATCGCGCGCCAAAACAAATACGCCTCCAAGCTCCAGACAAATTGTTTGCTTTACACTCGAAATCAGCCGAGCGATCGTATCAATATGAAATACAGATCCCAAAATCGAAATCCCATTCACTGACAGAATATTAATTTCAAGTTATCATCGATTGGACCCCTGCAGGTACCGCGAAAACATGACTAAGTAACAATAAAGTGTACAATTTCGGGCGATAAATAAGGCAATATAACAGTTTGCCGCCTCTGTTTTATTGTTCTTTGTCCATGCAAGTTTACGCAGGTATTGTCATCGCGTTTGATTTGTAATCTTTTTGGGATACGGAGATATTGACAACACTACTTGACACTTTATGTTGGATTCTGTGTAATAATTTAACGATTATCTTGACGTGTGTATGTTTTTACTGTACCATAATTCTGCATCGTGCTTTCAGTAATCATCTTGCTTCATCTTGCAGTATGAAGTTACCTTCATATCCTCTTATATACTCTTCGAATCGAAATAAATACAAGAGAAAACAATTTAACACATAGGTATTGTTTGTATTTAAAAGTCATTAAACCCAGAAAAAAGCATATTTTTATTAATCCGATACTAAAAATGTTCATGCAATCGAATTAAAATATCATTGATACAGATATATTATGTATGTACATGTATAACAGTAGCACCTATAAGCTTGGTTAAGTAAAGGTGATCTAATGCAACCGTCGAGGTTGAACAATGATCGATGCGGACAGGCTTTGAATGGGTCACCATGCAAAAGACTATAGTTTAAGTGAAATGTTCATCTGGGCGCTACCACTACCGTGGATTGAATTGTAGGTCCCTGCTATTAGTCTTAGCACAAGCAGCCGTTAAGCCAAGCCTTCGAGCGGCTTGAAATCTGCCGACAGAGCTCGACCACTAATCCCAAGACCATCACTTAACATTAGGTGAGTTGCGATCAAGTGCAAGCCTATCTATCATTAAAAAACTCACACGAAACAAAAGAAGAAGAAGGAGATTGTTACATAAAAGATTTATAGAAAAGAAAATAGGTACAGAGACTAACATTGGTGTATTTATAGATGAAGACGACACAACTTTGAAGACTGCTCTAAAATTCAATTTCCCCGGTGACGTAGTGGTAAACAAACGCGCCCCTTCATCAACAAACATTGCAGAACTAACACCAAGTAAACGTACGGGAAACATCTATCGCGTATTCTATCGCGCGTGCATCCGAGGGGCCTACCGCGCCTTCATATTGACGTCGAGGCGATACTAAAACAAAAGTCGAGGGAGATCCGCTAGTATATCACCTACATGGTAACAGTGTGAATGATATAGAAGGGGAAGTTGTACTTTTTGTTCTGTAAGTCAGTTTTAGTGTATATTTGCTTGGTAGTAGAGCAATTCCTATAGCTCGTCTTGCAAGCAACCACCCAAGTTGAAAAAACTGTCACGCAAGCATATTATTGTGTCTCAGTATTCTTCTTGAAGGCCAGGTATTTCAAACTAGGCGTGCTCTACATTGGGTCAGAGAGTTGCTGATTCATATGGCAACTCGCTTTGCTAGTTATATGCCTAGCTGTAACGTGCTAAGCAAAGTTTTGACTTGCTGGTATTGCTATATCTAGAAACATCATCTGCTTGCGAATGGATTTCATTGTCATTCGATTTAGGTAGTCACTCAGGTTTATTCATTAACCCCTGTTAGTGTTAGTGTAAGAGCACTTCTGTTTAATTGACAATAAATTTATCTTTATCTCTTAAAAAAATTTAGTCACTTTAGAACTTCCATCTAAAACTGAAAGCATTGACTTTAGTTTACATCTCCATTATTTTCCAGTCAAGTTCCCTTTCTAAGTCAAGTATGTTCTGTACTAGCAAGCTGCCCGTCGTGCGGTAAATAGCCCGTAGTAGTAAATCGTGCGTCGAAACAATATCAATGTGGTTGCAGTTTCATTTGTATCTCGCTCGATTGCCCGCACGCGGCTGTGTGACCTTGCGATAAACATTAGATTGATCTCAGTCGTTTAGAGTTAAGTATTCGTAAACGTCCACTATTTTTCAACGGTAATTGTCAAAGTTTATTTCAATTTTCAAAATCAATCTATAAGTATTTATTATTCATCTAAAGCTATTATTAAAAGTTCTCCGAACATTAGACCTCGCGAAGGAAATTTATTGGGGTCGTTTGTTAACAATTATTTGAACAAATATGTTCATTATAAACAAGTCTTTTGAGAATTACTTCATTGCTCAACCAAATACCTCTAAAATTGACCTTCGTTGCAACAAAATTCCCCCAATTTTGTGGGTACCACCGAAGTCAAAAATCACTGACGACCAAAAACTCTACTGAGTAGTCCTATAATATTTACTAGATGGCTTCAAAATTATAGCGTTTACGCATTAATTAAATACAAACTAACATACATACATACATACTTAACGACTTACAATAGCTTTGCTCGCTCTGTCAATTGCCTTTCTATCTTATAGGGAAACGGCTACTGTTTCTAATTTTGAACTAATAAGAGTTATCTTATAATTTTGTTGATGTAATCTAATAATTATTATGTTCGTCTGAACTTCCAAAGTTTGTCAGGGACTACTGTGTCTTTCTAAAAATATTCAAAAGTACAAAATGGTTTACTTCAATAACACAGAATATACAGACATTTACAAAATCAAGTAAATTAAGATTTCAAATTATCTTTATTCTCATATTACAAACTCAACTAGTGTTTGAAGAAAATTGTGTAAACTTTTTTTGTAAGCAATAGAAGAATTAGTTAGGTTAGTTATTGATTGGTATCTTTATGACTTTTATGTCTACTTAGGAACTCATCACTTTTCTCTACTCAAACAAACTATTACGAAAGAACATCACGAAGACCGATAAAAAGCAGCCGCAAATCTATTTGAGAAGCCGTATTGGATTTAATCACCGATTCAATTCACACGTCCTGCTCGTTACCACTGTCATTCAATCCCCACACGCTATACAGGGTTTGTTGAAACTATAATTTGTTACTAGCTTTAATTGTGCTAATCAACGTCACCAATTTAGTTGGCTTCAAAACGATGACGTCAGTAGTTGGCCGTGAGGCCACATCCCTCAAATCGAGAGTTCAAACCCTAGCAATGAGTTCCAGCTTTTTCCAAAGAATTTCTAAAGAAACTCATCGTGAAAACGCCATAGCGTGGTGATCTGTGGGTTCTAGTGCTTGCCTGGCTAGCAACCATCCTGAAGTTGAATTATCTGTCAAGCACCTAACGGTATGTTCCGAGCCTTCGAAAAGCTGATAATTAATTATAGAATATAAAAAAGCATCCAAGGTAAACTGCTACTAGAGAAAGTGTGCTGCAACTATACAAATAATATAGCAACTATTGAAAATGTTGCTAGTAACTAATCCGAAACGCAAACGAGTCGGCCTTAAGACAGACTATGTTCAACAGTTTTTGGAAAAAAACTGCTGCTAAAAACTTTCATTATGTACGTAAAAAAATATATTTTGTTACTAATGCCATCTAGTTAACTGTAATGGTATTTTATTAGAATAGATTTCTAGTAGCAGTAACTTTGTATTGTTGCAGTGGGTGCTTTGCTATACGAATAGTCGAGCCTTGCCGTATAAGTTACGATTAGGGGGCAAAAAACAGGGCGCGCAGTAAGCGGTTTTTGATGTGAACCGCCTCTTGTTTTCTACTTCGACACGATTTCATTAGCAATACTGAGGATGTACGAAAACTCGATCCGAAATCTGGATGTAAGTACTCGAAATAGAATTCATTTTATAGCATAGTATAAAATGTTACCAGGTATTTTCTTTTCTGTTAGCACTAATCTTATAAGAGAGATCTTCTTAATCACATCACAACAACTTATACTGCAAAAGGAAAGTCTTTGATAACGAAATGTTTAAGTAAAAAATTGCGTAGCATTAACTGAAACCTAGTTCTAATGATCGAAACTAGATGTCGCGTGTGGAGGCATACACATTGGCAGATCTTTAAACCACAGTGATAAAAGTCGAAATTGGCGTAACAAAGAGTTACAGTTGTTGTATTTGTTTTATAGTTGGGTCAAGTTGGAATAACTATAAAATTTGTTTTTTTCCTGATGTACTATATTCTTTTATTTCGCTTATCCTTGCTCTTTTCTTCTAATCTAGCGATGAATGAAGTTGTAGCAGTTGAACTGAATCACAATCTTTACAAAAGCAAATCTAATTTTCCTTAACAAATGAATTCTCCGGTATAATTGGCGTTGTGGTTTACTGTAATTTATACGAATCAAATTAATCAAATTTACGCGGTTTGAAACATAAGCCACAGTAAGTAATCAACGCTCAAGTTGCATAAATAAATTAACCTCATTCATTCGATAATGAAGCAATCGGACAACAACTTAAAGAGTTGGATCTGCCACTCTTGGCAAAAACTTAAATGCCGTAGTCATTGCAAAATGCCGTATCCAATCAATGGTTAGTTTTTTCGGTCGCATTCCCAAGCTTCGGAGCTCGGACATCCACGGTTTTTGCTACGCTCGACCATCCGACTTGTCCAAGGCGTTTTTACTTCGCCAAACGACCAGCTGAATTTTTTGCTTCCTCCAAACTCATCACTGTACGTCAAGTGTCCATATATTTCGGTAGGTGACCGCTCGCCGTAATTGATTGAATTCACTGTAAATAAGCTTTATATTTACTGGAACCTTTTTCTCGATCATTGTTTGTTCGAAAAATATACACGCCGTTTAGGTCTGGCAACGTTTTTGCCGACAAAAAGTATCGCCAATGAGATTTTTTTTCGTGTTTTATTCATACTTGTGATTGGAGTGAAAATGTTTTTTGAACATTTCGGCTTGGTACTTATAAGGGTTTCTGTTGTACACTGACGAGACTGAACTTTATTGAATCATAAAATATTCAACGAGCTGAATTTAATAACAAACAAACGATATAGGTTTCGTATTGTTTAGAATTTTGGCTTCGTACGAGCATAAAAGACAATAAAATTGTTTTAAAAAACAAACAACCGACTTCAAAAACACAACTAAAAAGGGAAAAATAATTTTAAGCCTAAATCAAATCAAGACTATATAAATAGAATAGGAGAGTTTATTTCATGTACTTATAAAAAACTATTTGCAATTTTTACTAATCCTGTATTCTTGGAGTCGGTGCCAGCAAAGAAAGTCAATTGAAAATAGTTTTTTTTAACAAACATTAATTTGTTCTTATTAGATGGCACCGACTTCAAGAATACAGGATTACTAAAAATTGCAAATAGTTTTTTATAAGTACATGAAATAAACTCTCCTATTCTATTTATATAGTCTTGATTTGATTTAGGCTTAAAATTATTTTTCCCTTTTTAGTTGTGTTTTTGAAGTCGGTTGTTTGTTTTTTAAAACAATTTTATTTTTACATTTTTAGTGGTTGGTAATGATATTTTGTTTAAGTTTTAGCTATGGAGAGCCAAATAAACTTCACGATGAAAAAATTTGGCGTGTGTCAGGCAGGCAACCAATTGGGAGCAAATCGAGCTGGATGCGAGCGAAGCGAGCGCGAAAATTTTCACCGTATTTGTTCCAACCGTTTGAGCATAAAGAAGTCCAAAGCAGCACAAATTACTTAATGTTTGTTGTGTCAAAACGTACTAGAACCAAGTGCGAGCGAAAAGAGATGAACGTGAGCGAAGCGAGCTATGCGCGAGCGAAGCGAGCGCGAAAATTTTCACCGTATTTGTCCCAACCGTTTGAGCATAAAAAAGTCCAAAGCAGCACAAATTTCATAATGTTTGTTGTGTCAAAACGTACTAGTACCAATTGCGAGCGAAGCGAGCGCGAAAAATTATCACCGTATTTGTTCGAACCGTTTGAAGTCCAAAGCAGCACAAATTACATAATGTTTGTTGTGTCAATTTTCACCGTATTTGTTCCAACCGTTTGAGCATAAAGAAGTCCAAAGCAGCACAAATTACATAATGTTTGTTGTGTCAAAACGTACTAGAACCAATTGCGAGCGAAGCGAGCTATGTTCGAGCGAACCGAGCGCGAAAATTTTCACCGTATTTGTTCCAACCGTTTGAACATAAAGAAGTCCAAAGCAGCACAAATTACATAATGTTTGTTGTGTCAAAACGTACTAGAACCAATTGCGAGCGAAGCGAGCTGGATGCGAGCGAAGCGAGCTATGCGCGAGCGAAGCGAGCGCAAAAATTTTCACCGTATTTGTTCGAACCGTGTGAAGTCCAAAGCAGCACAAATTATATAATATTTGGAGTGTCATAAGCCCAGAACATCCTGGGGGAAATTCGAACGAAGCGGGATAACTCCTAGCAAAGCGAGCGCGTAAATATTTTCCTTATCCGTTCGAGGGTCTTGTCTTTTAATATATCAAATTTTACAGTTCCTTCTTCCACTAAGTATGACCCAAGTGGCCAAGCTCTGGCGTCGAGAGTTTTTCAAGCCCCTGATTTAGTTTGACCCCTGCTTGTACTTAGAGTAGTGGTCCAGGCCCAACAAATTAACGTGTTATCCGAAGCACAGTAACGCCCAGATGAAAATATCACATTTTTTTATGGAGGTCTTGTGCATGGTTACCCATCCAAAGACTGGCCGCATGGGCCGTTGCTTAGCCTCGATGTTCGCGTCAGATTACTTTTGTTAGCCAGGCTGCTAATTTTATGAGAGAAATCTGTATTGCCGTATGAGCGCGAAGAAGTAAAATAGGTTATCGAGTTATTTGGGCTTCCCACGGGAATAGCAATGACTTTTAAGATAAAAAGTAACCTTCGTGTTATACAAGGTCTAGTCTACCCCCTATATCAAATTTTAGCAAAATCAGTGTGTCATGTGTTATTTGGTGCATCCCACGGGAACAATAATTATTTTCGGGATAAAAAGTAGCCTATGTGTAAACACATAGTCTAACCTATCTTCATTCCAAATTTCATCAATGTCAGTACAACCGTTCGAGCGTGAAGAAGTTAAAAAGATTTATATGTTTTTTGGTGCATCCCACGGGAATAGTATTTATTTTCGGGATAAAAAGTAGCGTATGTGTTAACACATAGTCTTACCTATTTTCTTCTCAAATTTCATGAATATCAGTACAGCCAAACGAGCGTGAATCTCTCTTCATGCGTAAAAATAACCTAACTTTTTAGGTTTTTCTTCGATTTCCCTAGGAGTCCATCATCAGAACCAGTTTTGGTGACAATGGGACCAATTCAGAACCATACTCTTTCAATTAAAAAAAGAATTTTGAGAATCGATCCACAAATGGCTGAGAAATCGGTGAACATACATAAAAAAAAAAAAAAATACATACACGTCGAATATATAACCTCCTCCTTTTTGAAGTCGGTTAAAAACACCTTAAAATATTTCTTTATATTATCGTCTGGATCTCACATGCATAACAGTAACCGATCAGTACATCAGATATATAAATGCAATCATCGCGAAAAGCAAAGAGGCGTTACAACGACATGCGATAAATCGATTCAAGACAAACATTAAACAATCGAGTTGCCATCGATTCAAATCGAATCATTCAATTAAAACACGCCGATTCCGCTCAAATGGCGATTGAGATCAATATCGCAGTTTAATAAAACAGGCGGAGAACCCGACTCCCATATCCGGAACTTGCTTTTTTCCAGCGCAAAAAACCGAGTGCCCCTCAAAAAGCAATGATAATAGAAACAACGGCAGCGGAGCGGTTGTACTAAAGGGTTATTTTGTATTTTTATTTGCGTCGATACACACTTTTTTGTAAAGGAAACGGCATTCTCCCCAAAGCGCGTGGATGAAAAAATAATGCGGCCAAAGACTGTCGCGTTGTGTTTGAATATTTGTGTATCCTGTTTCTGTTTTACATGTTATCGGCATCTAAATGGCACATGGAGTTATGTTTTATATGGAAATCAATATTAATGTGCGGATTGGGGCCCGATACGATGCTGTTGTTATTGTATTGGACATTTCTCTTGATGATATTGTTGACATGTTGTTTGCTACTTTGTGAATATACAAGCATGTTTGTATTTCTGCCGTGTGATGATAAGAGAATGTCATTCCTGAATTTTCTATAGAAATAGATTTGTGTGTAAACATTTGTAAATATAAAATAAATCAAATTCTTATTTCGTTTTCTTCAGCATCATAGATGTTAGTGCTTTACATTGCATTGCATACATTACATTACATTTACTGCATTACAGTGCGCATTTGTATTATATAAGTATTCTATGTAGATAGGATGTGAAAGAATCGTATCAATAATTCTGGATTTACCAATTTTTTTTTATTCTTTGTCTTTGCCTTATTCCTCTAGGTGTGGTCGGCACAGATTGTTTTTAGCCTCCACGTCCCTCTTATCAGCCATTATCTCTACATTCACTCTCTTCTCATACATATCTGGATTAGATTACATATACTGGAATTCTTAATCATGTGTTAAAATTGACACAAATTTCAATATTTATTTCATTCAAATACAAAGTGCATTTGAACAAATTCTGTAACTAGCGTCAATGACAGAAAAAAATAATTAATATTCGCGTCTTGCTTACACTTTCGTTATGCAAGTGAGAGGACATGAACTTTCAAATACTTTTTTTATTGAGTCTAGCTATATAAATATCATTGACACCAGTAAGAAACTCCTAGAAGCCAGTTCTCCTGATATTGATTGCCAATAAGAAGGACTATGGCTTGTGTCATCTTGAATTTTTTTACGAAGGACTTCAGTGTCCCATTCAATAAATCCTACATTTAAATTCGAGTACTTCTCGAAGTCTAACCTAATTGGTGAATTATGATCACGCACATTGGCGTGACCAACCCTGGTGACAGTTCGGATGCTTAATTACGTAAAGATCCTGTTTCTGTTTTACATGTTATCGGCATCTAAATGGCACATGGAGTTATGTTTTATATGGAAATCAATATTAATGTGCGGATTGGGGCCCGATACGATGCTGTTGTTATTGTATTGGACATTTCTCTTGATGATATTGTTGACATGTTGTTTGCTACTTTGTGAATATACAAGCATGTTTGTATTTCTGCCGTGTGATGATAAGAGAATGTCATTCCTGAATTTTCTATAGAAATAGATTTGTGTGTAAACATTTGTAAATATAAAATAAATCAAATTCTTATTTCGTTTTCTTCAGCATCATAGATGTTAGTGCTTTACATTGCATTGCATACATTACATTACATTTACTGCATTACAGTGCGCATTTGTATTATATAAGTATTCTATGTAGATAGGATGTGAAAGAATCGTATCAATAATTCTGGATTTACCAATTTTTTTTTATTCTTTGTCTTTGCCTTATTCCTCTAGGTGTGGTCGGCACAGATTGTTTTTAGCCTCCACGTCCCTCTTATCAGCCATTATCTCTACATTCACTCTCTTCTCATACATATCTGGATTAGATTACATATACTGGAATTCTTAATCATGTGTTAAAATTGACACAAATTTCAATATTTATTTCATTCAAATACAAAGTGCATTTGAACAAATTCTGTAACTAGCGTCAATGACAGAAAAAAATAATTAATATTCGCGTCTTGCTTACACTTTCGTTATGCAAGTGAGAGGACATGAACTTTCAAATACTTTTTTTATTGAGTCTAGCTATATAAATATCATTGACACCAGTAAGAAACTCCTAGAAGCCAGTTCTCCTGATATTGATTGCCAATAAGAAGGACTATGGCTTGTGTCATCTTGAATTTTTTTACGAAGGACTTCAGTGTCCCATTCAATAAATCCTACATTTAAATTCGAGTACTTCTCGAAGTCTAACCTAATTGGTGAATTATGATCACGCACATTGGCGTGACCAACCCTGGTGACAGTTCGGATGCTTAATTACGTAAAGTATGGCAGTCGGTCCCGCTTTGCCTTGGAATAAACGTTTTGTTCCATGGTAGGCTTCTCAAGTTATTCAAAGTTGAGGATGTAAGAGCTATATTTATACTCGTCGAAGGAGCTCTCTTTTGTTGGTTTTTATTATGCAAAAGATTTGGTAACGGAAAAAAATTGAACAAAAATAACAGTTAATCCGAATAATTTAGTACTGCTCTATAAGCAATCAGTGTTCAAAACGGTTAGAGCTCCAAAACACGATAACGCTCGAAAGTTCCTTTAAAGTTTTAAAATGGTGTGCTTTAGAAAATTAGAAATTAATTCATACTAATCTTACTTTTCTGCGTATGCAGTGATGCAGAAGCTCTTACTTCTGCTAATCATTTATTATGTTTCTGCTATCATATGTCATATGTTATCATATATACCAATACATATTTCGAAATTATTAATTAACATTATTTGATTTTATATTAATTTATTGCGTGAAATACCTACTGCCGTGGGTTAAGCGCCTCGCTCAAATATTTCCAAACAAATTCGTTATTGAACTCGACACAACATTACCTTAAGCCATATCGGTTCATAGATAGGCATCTTTTTCTTCTTCTCATGTCAAAGCTCTGGTGTCGAACTTTTTAAGACGCCTGAAGGCTTCTGACTTGGCTTAACGAATACGACTAACAGCCAGGACCTACAATTTAACGTGTTATCCAGTAGTAGCACCCAGTTGAAAATATAAGTGTATGAAAAGTATCGACGGTTGCTCAACTTTGGCAATCGCATCAGATTCCCTTAGATAGTCGAGCTACAGTTATTACCATAGACAAGCGACAAAGGAGTTGAACATGTACTCATGAATTTATCTTCTTCCTCGTAAAAATAAATGTTTTCATAAATTTAAAAAACAGACCAAGTCATACCAACACGCACTATATTTAGTTGATTCAACCTATAGATAACAAATAATGGTTGCACATCATATGATAAAAACGCCGTTTGAACAAGTTTTTCGTATGTTTTTACTAGAATAAAGATTGTTATCTTTAAAGTTTTTTTCACTTAAAGGGGTGCGAGTAAAAAACGTATAAAAATAGGGTCCTTGTCCGGTGACGGTCACAACAATTTTTGTTTTATTATATACGACAATTTGACGGATAGGCAGTATTACAACACTACAGTTTCTCTAACAAAGAATGATGATAAATTCGTAACAGAAGGTAGGGTTAGTCTGCAATGCATCGTTTAGCTTTTAAATAACAGTTTTTCTTGGAATAATTATAATAATAGCATTTTTTACACATTAGGCATTTGACAAGCGGGGCGCGTAAACATAATGGAGCAACAGACAACCTCGTTGGCATAATGGTTACCATGCCGTACTGCCAATGAGAAGGTTCCAGGTTTCATTCCCGGCACGGCCAATATCTTTGTCCTGAACTAAATTTGTTGGCTGTTGGTCTGGGTGTTACATATGTATATATATAAAATAAGTATGTATGTATATGTAGTATATCAGTTGTATTAGCAACCATAATACGAACTAGAAATGTTTCAGTATGGGGTTAACCAGCCGTGTGTGAAATGAGCCTAAAAAAATAACTCTATGGCGTAGGGTGGAGCATGTCTCGTCTGATATATCTCGCTCTCAAGGAGGCTGCCGGAATGCACAGTCAAATAAATGCTGAGCAACAGATTTTTCAACTTGAGTGGTATGGCTATAGTAGTAGATTAACATAATTTCTTCATATTATACTATTAACTGCGCCCCGTCTCTTATCCGGGACTTAGATGGTTGCTCGCAAGGCAACTATTTAGGAAAGCTCTTCCTCAAGATGTATTCCTTCTCTAAAAGCTCGATCTCAATGACAGGGTTCGAACCCACAACCTGCAACTCGTAAGGCGACCGTAAGCCTAACAGAGCTGTCATCGCTTCAATTGTACCTCAGGTATTGATTCCATTTAAGAAAGAAAATAATTTTAACGCCTTACGTGTTCCGATAAACTAAGTAGATATCATTGAAAATTTATTGATAGGTACCCCAATTTTCAGTTTTTACCCTCTTTTTATGCAAGTGAAAATAGTTAATACTATGTTGACCTCGAATAGTTAATACTATGACGACCTCGTTAGCGTAAAGGTTACCATGCCAGCCTGCTAATCAGAAGGTTCCGGGTTCGATTCCCGGCCCGGTCAACATCTTTGTGCTTAACTAAATTTGTTGGCTGTGGGTCTGGGTGTTAAATATGTATTTATGTATAATATGTATGTATGTATATGTAGTATATCAGCTGTGTTAGCAACCATAATACGAGCCAGAAATGGTTCAGTATGGGGCTAATCAGCCGTGTGTGAATGTGTCCTAATATTTTTTTTTTTTTATTTATTTTTTTTATGTCAACTAAAACTGTACGATTATAATTGTGTCCTTTCTTTCTCTCTATTAGTATGTCATATTGAAGTAGCGCTTCTCTTTTACCTCATCATCTATGCTACAAAAACCTGGGCTCGGCGAAGGGTCGCGTGACAGACCAACTCCGCACGCACACTGTCAAATGATAACTCTATGTCTATCAATTTTGGGAGAAATGGTCCGCACCAGCCGTGTTTAGTTTACTGTGGCTTTGTTGATAAGCGTACGCTTACCTTGAACGCTTGTACGCTGATGTATTACCATCAAAATATAAGCCAATAACGAATTAAAAAGACAAGACAAAGACAACGGAACGGAAGTAATTACCTGAATACGTAGTTTTCCTACTTAGTGTTACCAATAAACTCTATATTTGAAGGCCCCCAGATAGTACTTCTCAGGAAAAAAATATACAAAGCACTTATTCGGGTATGCCTAAAATAATATGTTATTATGTATGAAATCTATATAAATAAACGTATAATTATAGATCAATCAATCAATCATTTATTTACTTCTAAAACATTTACAAAGCTTACAAAAACTTAGTACATTATATATATAATTCTATGACTACTGTGTAAATGTGTGTGCAGTATGTTAGTCGCGCAGCACTCACACTGAGAGTTGTCTCTCGTGCTGTGAGTGATGCGTCCTTCAGTGGTGTGTATGCTAGTGACTAAACAAATATTTTAATAGAAATAAATATAAGATGTATTAGTAATATAATTTGAGTAGATATTATGTATGAAATTTCCCTTCCAAGTCTGGGTGTCTTCAAATCTAGAGTTAATGCCAAGGACTATTTTAGAGGTAAGCGTTAAACATAGTAGACCATAGTGTTCCTAGACACCAGACAATCTGTGGTTAAACGCAAACTTATAAGTTGTAGAAAAACCTTAATAAGTAGACGCTGTATATATTTGTTTCGAATTTTGAAAAACGTTAATTATTTATAAACAAAGATTAACTTAATCCGAAATTACCTTCAAGATGTTAATCTGTGTTGTTCATTTTATACATCCCTCGAGGCTATTCATTTTTAATTCATTTTGGGGACTAAGCTTCAACAGGGTAATCATAAAAATGAGCAAAATATTATATCACGTTTTTTACTTTCAAGCGATATATTTTTAGGAGGTGCAAAGAGATATATAAATATTATATCGCAGCTACTTTAAAAAATAATTTAATACTATGATTCCTTGAATAGGTATTAAGGAACAAATCTTTACTAAAACATATATTCTTATTTCGAATTTTTTTGTAAACTACTGATTCTCATAAACATACATATGAAATAGAAGACAAATATAGAAAAAATATCTTTTATAAACGAAATATAAAAAATATAATTATACATACACAATTTCGACTACAGAGACAAAAATTTCGGAGAAACTAATATTCAGTAAATCATCATTTGCTTATTTACCGGACAAAAGTAAGTTCTAAGAAACTGAAATCTCACAAAAAATTAAATACTACACAATATTGACGTATTTGAATACTAGATACTCAGAAGAAGACTTCTGAAATTCGTAAAATTAATCAGAGGTTCTTTGAAGATTTTACAATATGGAAATTCATCGAAATGAAGCCTTTTATCATTGATCTTCACATTTCATTATTAAATAAGTCTTTTTATTTCATTTTATCATTCACATTTAAGGCTGTTCGTTAGCATGCCACAAGTGCTCAGATGCCGCTAGATGGCGTTAAATTTTCATAAGTATGTTTTCTTTATCCTAGCGGCTCAAATTATCCCTTTCAGAACTTCTGAATCGTTACGCGAAATCTATTGTTAATGTATTATTTTTAGGGCTCATCACAAAACACCATCTACTAAGGCGTCGGTAGCAAAAGTCAAATAAACCCATATCTACTATCATCTATTCTGTGACGATGCGGCTACACTCACACTAGCATTGACAATTTTTTTTGTCACTTGAACTTCAGCATATTTGAATATGCATGCCAATTTCGAACGCTCAATTGTCGATTATATGGCTCGTTCGTAGAGGAAGCATTTTTGGAACAGGAAATATTTTTATGATTTAAATTGACTATGGTTCAAATCTCATGAATTATTAATTTTGCTATTTTATTTTGTTCGAAACTCTTTTTTTTTAAAGGTATATTATGGGAAAGTCAATATTTTCAATAGGTTTCGTTTTCGTGTATGTTAATATTCATAGTGCATACCTTACAACCTCAAATGAAATTAAAAAATAAATCTATAGGGTAGGTACATGATACGAGTAACAAGAAAAAACTTTTCTCACGAATCATCTAACATATTGCATGAAACAGTTGTATTTTTCGCATGATTCCAAAATGTAAGCCATTTCATTTGGGAAAGTTGCGAATAATATCATATCCACTATTTTGGCGGACATCCGAATATCATCAAACATAGCTAAGAACATCAAAATCGGTTCATCCGGAATAACAGCTTCAAGTCTAATGATTAGAAAAGTAAATAATTACATATTATCAGGGAATTTATATATAATAGACTATGGATATTATTTTAGCTTCATTTGAAATAAAAAAAAACTATTATTATTATTCTAAGGTAAGAGGCCTGTCGAAATCTTAGTTATTATAAATATACACCTGGCAGTTTACATGTATCGTTGATATAATTATACACTAGTGGCCCGTCCCGGCTTAGCACGGGCATAAAAAAAAATCTATTCTAGGAGATATGTTTGAAAGTCGTTCAGAAGTGTAATATTTTATTCGTAACGAACAAACATTTAAACTTTATCGCATTATAATTTTGACATAGATTAAAGTTTTTTTTTTGTATATATGGGTTCCGCTGCTCTCAAGACATACTAAACGACACCCGCCACAACTAACTTTTCTTAGCGCATGCGATGAAACAAATTTTTTACTCTTTTTTATACCTTGTGTTACATTACTGGAGTCTTAATAAGAATTTCTTACCCTTTGCAACAAAATATAATGCCTATGTCATTTGGGGATAATGTAACTTCCCAACGGTGTAAGAATTTTTAATCTTAGTCCAATAGTTTCGGAGCCTATTCGCGTCAAAAAAACATAAAAACATCCAAACAAACAAACAAACAAGCCTTTTGTAATTATGAGATTGTTAAAGATATTGTAGGTAAACAAAAGACGTAGGTATAAAAATTTGATATAATTGGCCAAGTACGAACCGGGCTCGCGCGTGAAGGGTTCCGTACCATTATTAAAATATGGCGAAAAAACATGTTTTTTGTATGGGAACCCCATATCAAACATTCATTTTATTTTGAAAGAAAGAAAGAGAGAAATCATAAAAGAATCTACCAAGTGTCATTGTAAAGATAGAGTAAAAAGAGGTAATACGTAGCTTAATATTCTGTAGAATTCTTTAGTGTCCTGTTATCGTTTTTGATATTGAGCAAAAATACAAAATATAACACGTCTTTTAAGGTACACTTTAAAAACGTGTCATCCACCCTTTATATTTGTATATTTTCTGTTTTTAGTATTTGTTGTTATAGCGTATCTAGTACTTGTATACTCTTGGGTTATAGCGGCAACGGAAACAAATAATTTGTGAAATTTTCAGCTATCAAAGTGTATAAGAAACAGCCTGGTGACAGAAAGACAGACAACGAATATTTTGTAAAAGGCATTCGTTTTTATCTTTTAAGTACAGAAAAGATCGCAGTAGTATATTAATTTCATTCTTAGGGTACCTAACCCTAAAAATTATTGCTGCAATATAAATACGTTTTTTTAAGTATGTCAAATATGACAAACTGACATTGACATAACTAAATTTCATTCAAATAATCAAACAAAATTATACATATTTTAAATTTTTAATTCTATTACGATACTTAATATAAAAATAGCAATAATTTATTTAAAAATAATAAATAAATTTCATCAAACTCTTTAACAATACTGTTTTTGATCCTGCCATCTATCGGAATTTTGTTGATTTATTACTACGGATGGTAAGCTTGGGTTCATGTTTGGCAGAGAGAATGACACTAACGGAAACGGAAACTAATAATGTATACGTATACATGTCACCAACTTAGCTGTTCAGGTGGCCAAAATTGGAATTACAAGTTCGACAGCACTCTTAGGTGGCAACAAATCTCCACTAGCGACACTGTCAACTGAACAGCTAAGTTGTTGCACTGCACTCATACATGTGTATTTTGCTGGAAAAAATCACGCTGATATATCTGTTTTGCGATAAGAAATGTATAATATTACCTATTTCGCGCCCCAATTAGACCATTTTAAGTTAATGTTAAGTGATTACTATTTAAAAATCTTAGAGGAAATGGTTGCCAGTCTGAGAAGCATTTAGTATGGGGCTCGGAAAGCCTTAATATGTATATTTCAAGATAAAATTTTCTTATTTTTTTGAAATGTCGCAAAAATGTTGATAATTTTACTAATGTAAATCATAAGACTTTTCATTACAAATAATTTACTATTTAACCTTGAAATATAATTTTACCAAAAAAAAATTAGCTAAGTAATATCGAGACAATATAATTTTTTTTGAGTTAATAAGTTATGCGTTTGACTACAGTTTGCCTGATACTCTACTCTGTGGTCAACGATGCGGCACGCTTATCTAGAAATCTTCTAGGCTCACCTGGCTAGCAACCATCCACCCTCAAGTTGAGAAATCTGACTCCTTACGGTGTGTTGCTGAAGCTTTTTGATAGCCAGGATTTCTAGACTAGGCATGCTCCATCTTAACCAGAATGTCGTTAGCTCATGTGATTACTCGCTCTGCTGGTCAAATATCTAGCTCTAAAAAGGAAAAAAAGTCTTTGCCCGTTCGTTCTAGTAAAATTATGTGACAAAATCTTAGCAACGATAACCCTCAAGTTCCGTTCCCGGTATTCTGGACCGTCACTTGATTTTTTTGCAAAAACTCTGGGCAAAAAGTACTCCATTCTATAAGCACAATACTCATAACAAAGTAGTAAATGCGTGCGAACAGTAAGGACTATCTCATTAGTGTAAAAATACTGTAAAACGAATAATTTTTTACTAGTAGTATAATAAATACAATGTTATTTGTTAGGTATAAGTGAGCGATCAGTTGCTGTTTCATTTAACTCATTATATTGTCGTTTACATATGTATTATACGAACCGTTTTATTCAATTTCTTTTTGTACATTTGAAACCAGAGAAAATAATTATTAGCAACAATTATTTTGAGCATAAACCTTGCATAAATGACAGGGCAACAATTCTTCCAGTTTGTATTATCTTAATTGCCAAGAATCTAAAAAAAGTTAACAATTAGTGTTCTAGTTCCAAAACACGATTACGTTAAGTTCACTAAATGGTTCAATTTTGAAAATTAGTTTTTTTAAATAACGAAATTTTGTGATTAAAAAAGTACATTATAAAAATCAAATGAAAACTTACTTTTTTGGACGTAAATATTATATAGAAACGTTAGAATTTTCTTAATTATCAATTGATATTTTTTAATTTATTACGTGAAATTTGGCTGCGCTTAAAGCGTTTCGCTCAAATATCTGTCGCACGGTTGAACTCGAACTATATTGCCCTAATCCATACTGGTTAATTTATAAGATCCCACACATCGCCAGTAGGAGCTTATGCGGTTTCATTGCGTGCAGGAAGTTGTGAATGAATCAGGTGGCCTGACCGACCGTTTAGGGCGTCTAAGATTTTTTGCATTCCCACGCTCAACGGAGGGTTAAGATTTTAAAACATAAATATGAGTTTCGGTAATCGTTCAAACTAAAAGCCCAGTGAATTAACTTAAAAACAGTAATCAGATGAAATTAACGCAACGTTTTCAAATCACTGTATTTTTCTGGGTTTTGCTGACATCCTAATGGGATAACTTTTAAGGAAATCACTTATGTAAGAGTATGTAGTTGCATAAGGACTGCTATTTAAACTTATAATAAATAAAAAATAAAGTGATTTGATTTGTGATTAAACATAAGTCACTATCACCTAGCACCACAAGTTCTTAGTAATTTTATCTTTACTTTGAAAAGAGTAGTTTTTAAAAGTAAATAGTAATGATTCTACGCGCAAAGTAAATAATGGTTTGACCAATGGTGTTTTGGGCATATAAAATCATAAACATTATTTATTTGAAATACTTTTTTAGCGGACGAGTAAAAACTAAGAAACTAAAAAAGAAATTTCAGTGGAATACAATACAATACTACGTACTTTACTAACAGAAGGGATTCATGGCTTCTGAATTTAATTTTCTACGCCACTTCCTTTCTCGCCAATGAATGAATTTTGAATTTCACACATGCTCTAAATTAACGTGAAAGAATCTTCATAAAAACTTGCAACTTGCTGTTAATTCAATTACGTGCCATCAGCAAGCAGATGGCAGCTAACTGTAGCTAATTTAGTCACAGGTGATCAATCTGGTTTGAGTTACGAAAATCCTGTTTGAAGTCAAACCTTATAAAAATCTTAGTCACATCACGAGTAAAAAAACCGTCATTCAACTGAACATGTTTACATAACAAAAATTAGTCATTATAAAAACTATTGTGACTTAAATCTTAGGTTACAATATTTTATTTTTGTAATTATTTATAATTTTAATTAATTCGATATGTTCATGAGCTACTGTCACTTATAATTTTGTTTTTTACATTATATGGACATAAATGTATATGATAGTCTAAAATAAATGATTAGATTAGATTTGATTTATTATTAAGTATGTGCCTTATATAAATAATTTGTTAAAAAAAATGATTTTGAATTTGAATCATAACTTAGAAGGAACGCACACAAAAGCTTGTGATGAGTTTAATATACAATTTTAAGAATGTTATATAATATTAAATATTGCAAATAAATGCAAACCGGACGCCTATAAAATTTCGCTCACAAAGAAAATCCATTCTATACTTCGATCACCTGCGTCCATTGAGTTTTAAGAGCTGATAAATCTTTTATGAATTATAATTAAAACTGACATATTAGCGAAATATCACGCACACGCTGTAAAATATCAGCATAAACTCCATAAATTTATTGTCACACGTAAAATTCGGGCAAAAAAATCTATGCATGGTTAATGGTTTGGATTATTATAAAGCTGCGGACACACAAGGCTGCGAAGCGATGCGATTCTTATAATCAACAAGATCAAATGTATGAGTAAAATGTATGAGGCAACTTAGGTGTAGACGCCTTTATACATTTTTAAACACTTGATCCTGTCGCGTCGCGTCGCGCCCTAAGGTGACCGTGGCCTAAAGGCTCACAACACGACGACTTATAAAGCGTCAGCTATTAGGTTCTGAAAATAAAGGTTCTGGAACAAATGTAGTACGTTTCGTCTGACTTTTATTGGTAATAAACCGAGATAACGTGTTGGAGTGAGCGTATTTCAGAATGGTTCAAAATTAGATTCGAGGCGCCATCGCGCTTGATACGAAGACGTGAGTTAGTATTTAGATACTGATTTTATCGGCCAACTTTTGGGTTAGGTACAGTATGAGCTCTTAAGAAAAAAAAACTTCATGCGATCTATCGTCCAAAATCCCTAGTCCATTTATTTAATGAAGTGCTTTTGGTTTTGGAAACACCTACGAAATAGGTTATAAGAAAAGCTTTATGCATTTTGTTACCGTTTTATTTCTGAATTGTATTGAAAATGAAGTTAGAACGCTTATTGATTTCCTAAATGTATAAGTTATCCTTATAAAATAACATATTTAGTTTATTTTTCCAAGTTTCCCTATACACAAATATAACCAGTAGGAGCAGTTGTGTCACAACACTTCACACTCCGATTGTCAGTCGTACAAATTGGAGTCGATGTGTGAAACGCCTCATTTGACACCTACAATGTGGAAATAGTTTACTGCCGTGCTGCTTTATAGAGGCCATCAAAATAGTTTCAGATATAAAAATATCTTTGTGGACTATTTTGTAATAGTTTGTTGCATCCATGTAAGAAACAAATTGTACGATGGTAGAGATTCCACTGAAAAAAGGCCAATCTATATTTTGTTGCATATGTGATACAACATGATGATTTAATTAGTTTAAGAAATAACCTTGAATGAGCTATTTTTTTGTGCAAATAGTTAAAAGATAAGGTAAAAGAAACTTGTTTTATTACCCGAAACTAATGGAACGTAGGTAGGTAAAATATTTCGCAAGAAAAAAATGCCACTAAAGCACTAAACACTACACTATTCAGTGACATAAAAACCAAGGTCCAAATAAAAGTAAGCAAACCGCCTCAAGCTCAACATAATATAGATCGAAATCTTTATGGGCATCTACAAATACGCGGTCTCTTAGCGTTGCTCCCCATGCTATAAAACCAACATTACAGACGTTAGATGGTTTAATGACATCATATTTTCCACTATGTTTCGCGACTGCCGTTAAATGTATTGATACGACCACGAAAAAGCCCTATTGGTGGCGAAACAGTCGGAAAGGTAAGGTTCGGGGTGAAGGTTGTTAAACGATAACCAGGGTTGATGAAACAAGTTTGGAACTCAGTATTCAATGGTATTTTAGATATATTAGTATTATTTTCAATCTCAAATGCAAGGAAGAAGAGCTGGAGGCCGACATGAATGGAGTGTGTGAATGCGGACATGAGAGAAAAAGAACTGAGTGTGAAAATAACGTCTGATAGAAGAGAGTGGAAGAAGAAAATTTGCTGTGCCAACCACATGTGCTGTACCAAGAGGTTTAAGGCAAGAAAAAGAAGAAAACATAAAATCTCAAAAAAGAGTTAATTTAGCCCTAGTTTGCAGGTTTCACTATTTTAAATGCCAATTCCCTCAAAATCGGCCTTACTCTGTAAAAGATTTATAGTAATTTTGGTCTCTGTCTCTTATTTAGACGAATTCGTTGACTTTAATGCGTTTATTTAAGCATAACTTATAAAATCAATGTGCCTAGCTATAGCGTTTAAGGGTTTATTGCATATTTTGTACTCGTATAATTTAATCCTAGCCTAATTATTTTCCTACTTTGGAAAATTTTGAAATAAAGAAATATAATATACCTGTTAACTCAGTCATTACTTTGTGGAAACCCATTGTACGTGGAAAATTATGAAATAAATAAATATATAACCAATTAACTCACACGTTACTTTGCAGAAATCCATTGTACGTGGAAGCGAATCTGAAATATTTAGAGTACTTCCGCTGTGATCTGAAAACAAACAAAACACAGGTATCAAAAAAAGTGTGTCAAATCTGAAATATTTAGAGTACTTCCGCAAGTGTAAAAAAAATTGTGTGTTCCTCCAACCGACCACCACACCTCCACTCAACTCACACCAGTATGACTAAACAACCTTCCTACACAAAACATAGTTTCTCTCTCCTCGGCTGGAATCCTTCATCCTTCCATTTATAAAGAAACTAGTTGACCCGGCAAACATTGTTTTGCCTTAATAATTATTTCTAAATATACAGTAGCCGATTCTCAGACCTACTGAATACGTATATAAAATTTGGAAAAAATCGGTCAAGCCGTTTCGGAGGAGTACGGTAACAAACACTGTGACACGGAAATTTTATATATAAGATATTAGAAAAATCTACCTCAATGTGTACACGAGCACTAGAAACGAAGCATAAAATTATGTCAATGTCGTTTACTAGAGTAATATTCTTAGAATTATCGACGTTAATGCCTTTGCACAGCGCGAGTTATGATTCTGCAAATTTGACAGTACCTACTTTAGAGTTCGCCGTGTAGATTCTAAACCTCGATAGTGTTCAGTCACGTAGTGAAGTAGCCATAAAACCACTGGGTTATTTGTGGACGAAATACATTTTGGAACTAAATATTTCAAAATATGCAATGCTCAAGAATTTAGGTTTTTTGCCTTGTTAAATTATAGTCATGAGATGACTATTTCTTAATAATCAAAAATAGTTACAAACAATCTCACATATGCAAGTACATATCATCTTCTTATATATAAAAATTCCATGTCACAGTTAGTTACCGTACTCCTCCGAAACGGCTTTACCGATTTTTACCAAATTTTATATGCGTATTCAGTAGGTCTGAAAATTGGTTATTATCTATTTTTCATAACCCTCAGTGAGGCAAAACAACGATTGGCGGGTCAGCTAGTATTATTTATATATTGCAATTTAAGTAGACTCTTAGAACTAGATTTTTATAAACAATTACAGTAATGAAAAAATCCATAAGTTTATTTTCTACTTTTAATAAATATTTAATTAATCAAGTAATTATCTGATTACTGCATATTTTATCGAAATATTATGTATCACACGATTTTAACATTCAAAAGTAGCCAAAAGTAGCTTAAACCTGTTTTTTTTTGAGCGCTCGTAACTTGTCGCTCTGTTTATCTTCGTTTTGATGTATTTATTAATTAATTTATCTACCTATGCAAAAATACAAGTCATATTCTGGACAATACAATCTAAAATAAATCAATACACAAAAACATCTATGTACACAGATACACGATATCTGAGACAATGGTCGCTTGATTGGTTTAGTTACACAAAACCGACTTCCGATTCCTGACCGTCCGCTCGGAACGTGACTGAGCTGCATGATCAATTTCATACTTTTTTAGCCAAATCTTTCTTATTTATCTCGAGATAAAACACAGTCAAGCAAAACTGACCTTTGCAGCCTTAGTGAAAACATACTAGTAGAAAATAAAATCGCTCCCATATTTTAAGCTAACGGATTGGATGTAAGTCCGAAATTGTGCTGAGCCAAGGATCCAAAATTTTTGTCCCAACTTTTGCAAATCAATCGCTTTAGAAGATAAATCGTTGTGAGAACGTTTTCAAGTTCCAGCTTAATTTGTTTAGAAGGCAGAGAAAGACGTCGTCATTAATCATTCCCAAATAATAGAGAACTTTATGAAATATTAATATCTTAGAGAAGATCTCGCTACAGTCAAAATTTTAAGCAATAACATTACAAATACAGTAATTCCTATCTCTGAGATTCGTATCAGAGCACAAGGCGTGAGAGTCTTTAGAGGGAGCGATACTTAATTGGTACTAGCAGTTTTTTAACCATGTTACAACTTAATCGTCTTAGGATTGGCGGTTAATGAGCGGAAAGGTAGTAGACTTGTGAGTCGTAAACGAATTAACGACGTGGGTAGTCTACGCCGAGCCGAAACCCAAGCCAACGTCAAAGCAAAACCCAAATTAGGCAACTTAAACATAATTAAGATTCGAGAAAACGTATCGATCACGCTACTATAATGATTTGTTGACGTATTAAGCGGTATAAAAATTCGGTAGGCCATCCAACGGAATGTCCATTAGAACTTGTAATATTGTTAATGACTAAAGTTAAAACAGCACTCAATAATTTGAGAGACAAAGCTGGCGCGATGGATTTGAATAAATTACGTCTCAACCAAATAAATGGATTACCAAATCATTGGATAAGATCGATACTGTCATTTATAAGAAACTTAATCGAATAATTGATTATAATAGAGGAACAATAAAGTGATTAGTTTAACAAAAAGTAAGACAATGAGTTATTATTCATCGGATAGATTTCTACCGGCGGTCTTGAGATAGTATAAGACCGTTTATCTGACAGCTCGGGTCGTTGACCGATCGTTTGCATCATTTGTTTATACGACGATCGGTGTTTGATATAAAAGTACAGTATAAAGACAGTAAGGATCGTACTACTATTTCAAACTAAACCAGAAGTTTGCCCGCGAAATAATGTCGAATAATATAAATGGATTCTTACTTATTGTTGTTTTCTGATCAATTTATGATAATGAAACAGAGGTAATTTTAATAATAATAAATTATTATCATCGTCATCAGCCAGTATTGTTTTGGGAAAAACTGCTGGATACAAGCCTCCTCTCCAAGACGCCACACATCACGACCCCTAGTAAGTCTATAAATAATTAAATTATAATAGCTGTCAAGTTATTATATTCTTGAAACGGTGGTACTCGAAGCAAGAGTGAACCGGTTTTTTATAGGTAAGCGCGCTTCACATTAGATGATATCGCTTACCATTAGGTGAATTGTGAACAAGCGCAAGCCCATTTAATGTATAAATAACTCTTTATTGACGTTAAATTTAAAAATACTAAAACAAAACGAAATGAAGAGCAGATGTTATGTATAAATAGCACAGACTACTTAGTTCCTAATTGAAAAAAAATATATTGATATTGACTTGGGCACTTTTGCACGGCCTCTTTTCGCCAAATATAGAGAAACACCTAATATGAAACACTCATGATTAATACCTAAAATATACCTATATTTATGTACACAAATATTTACATTTTGTATTTTTTAAACTGACGTGCTATGAAGAAGACGAAGTGATAAATGAAGAACATATGAGACCCTTACTGTATTTATAATGGGATATTAATCTCAAACGATGAGCATACAGATTTTTCTACATGATACCCAAAGGTTACTTCCAAAATTATATTTATCATTTGTCATGTTTGCGTTTGATAAATAGCGAAGAATACCGTTTTGTTATGATCATTATCACCTGCGTTATTATCTTGAGAATTCCAGAGAAATTAACGCCTGCAGTCATCCTGAGAAAAAGTATAATATATAAATCGAGTTAATAAAGAATACATTTGAAAGTAGAAAAATCTGTCGCCAACCTAACCTAACAGTGTATTATGGATATCTATTTTCCAGACTAAGCATGCTCCACCTTTAGGCCTCAGGTAGGTTAACTTAGGTTACGCACCCTGATGGTCTTATGTAACTAGTTTTGAAGTACAAATAAGTTCATGTCAAGATAGATACGAGTATAATTATATGTATTGTACACGTTGTATGTTCTTTCTGTATTCTGAGGTTGTATGTTTCTATCTTGCTATATTTGTGAAGGAAGGTAACGCATTTTTTGTAGAATATTATTCAATTAATGTACACATTTAAGGCATACAGTGGGTTTCACATTAATGTTTTAGTCTGATACTTATTATTTATTTAAATACAGTTTGAATAACTCTTTTCCATATTTTTCAAGTACTGGAATGTAATAAATATTTATCATAATCGAACTCTGCCTTTTTTAGTTTGTAACCTCCAACGTAATTATAATGGGGTACTATTAGTTTGACGAGATTCGAGGTCGAAAGTATTCTTAGTTATCTCTGATTAAAATAGGTTTAAGATAGTCACCACTAAAAATACCGCAAAGCATATTTTTTTCAACTACACCTACCTACCAATATATGTACCAAATGAAAGGTGTTGACAAATATAATACATGCATTTTGATGAATTTTAAATTCATTATGGCGCCATCGTAAAATCTTGTCGGGGGATTTCTAAATCTTAATTAATACTTAATACTTGTTTTTAAGTACATGTTTTAATTTTTTTATGACCTTACTTCGATTTTATGTTACAGCGTCTCATCACACTCTATCTGCATTAAATTCATCATAAAACGAGTCTGATGAAGTAACTACCATACAAGTTTAAATTAATAAAATATAAACCCTTAACAACATTTTGTCGACCGTCTTGGATTTGAAAAATATCTTAATGTGTTTATTAACCTAGTCTAGATCTTTTATTTGATACCCTTATTGGGGCAGATGCGAAAAAATATCATTGTCCATCGTGAACCGATTATCATCAAACATAAACATAGCTAAGAAAATAGCAGGCAAATCCCACTTCTGGCAAGACAAGGTCTCGGGTACCGTCCAAAATAAGGTATTTTTTTTTAACTAACCTATATTGTCCCACTGTTGAGCAAAGGTCTGCTCCAATGATCCCCACGCTTTTCTGTCCTGGGCCAGCTCCTTTTATTTAGTGTGGAAGTCCAACAACTCCTTCGCCATCGAGTTTGGGGCCGGCCTCGTCGTCTAGGGTACAAAAAACACATAATTAAGAACATTCTCGCCTAATACACTTTACAAACAAAAACATTTAAATCAAAATTGGTCCATCGGTCCATTGGTCAATTGGAAGAGACACCGATTTGCAGTCGAAGTTCCGAGAATTCGCACAAAGCGTTTTGCCTCGGCCTTCATTGTGAGAACTGCGAAGCTTTGGAACTCTCTTTCTGAGTCTCTTTTTCCCGACTAGTACAATTTGGGGTTCTTCAAATCTAGCAAATAGGTTTCTTCTAGGCAAGTGTGTTACATTTTAGACCACAGTCAAGCTTAACATCAGGTAGGCTGCGGTCAAACCTAAGCCTATTTATCATTAAAAAAAATATGTTCGGGAACTACGATGCCACAGATAGACACACACAAAGACACGGCGATCGTAACACATCGTCGTTTTTGCATGGGTAGTTAAAAATGATTGAGTAAAGTGCAAAAAGTATAAAACTCGGAGGCTTAAATGCAAATGTTGTAGATCCGTAGTTGCATCTCTTTATACCCCGAGGCTGATAGACTTTGCATGTGTTTAATTAACTCCTGACGAAAAACGGGGTGTTATAAGTTTTACGTGTCTCTGTGTGTGTATGTGTATATGTGTGTGCGTGTGTGTGTGCGTATGGGTGTGAGAGAGTGTGTGTATGTCGGTGGCACCGTAGCTCCCAAACGGATAAACCGATTTCGATTCCGATATTTCTGTTTGAAAAGTGTTTAAAGCGAGAATGTTCTTAGCTATGTTTGATGAAAATGCTTTATAATGATGGCTGCCGCTGCAAAATGGCGGATGACATATTTTTAAATAGTGGATGACATATTTTTTCGCAACTGGCCCAATATCGGTATCAAAATAAAAATGTGTTGACTAGCAAAATACGTTAATAATGATAAATTTCCAATCCAAAACAGCCGTCTTTACGAAATTCCGTCGGGGTTTTTCTAAATATTTAATTCACACTTGTTTCAGATAGGTTCCAGTGAAACACATTAAAGTTCGTCTTTGATAGACTTAATTAAGCCCCAGCTGTTTACATAAGGAGAGCAGGAGGCATTCGAGATCTGCGACTTAGAAGTTCTGTTTGCGAACGACATACGAGTTCCTGTCTTGCAGAGAGGAGACAAAGTTCACTCGACACTGATGCTTGAAGGGGTAAAATAAATTGACGTTTTAGTGCCTTTTAAAGAGTTGAAAATGAGTCTTTTAGTATGAATTCAGGCTTTTTATAAGCAAAATCTATGATGAATATGTGAATTCATATTCATCATCATCATCAGCCCACTGCGCCCACTACTGGACGTAAGTCTCTTCCAAGGCACGCCACGCGACCCTATTTTTTTCCGTGTGTCATCGATCCACCTCGTTGCAGGACGTCCTACACTACGTGTGCCGGTACGCGGTCTCCTCTCCAGAACTCGTCTACCCCAGCGGTTATTGGTTGTGTGACAGATATGACCAGACCATTGCCACTTCAATATAAGGTATAAAAATCTTTCTCAAATGCTTACGTTATAAATGGCAACAGGAATAATACATAATCTGTGAAAGTGGACACGATTCATGAGACACAGCCTCAAAACAGACACATGGACAAAGAATAAAAAAGAAAAATTTTGGTAACAGCATTCTGTTAATATTATTTTTGTTACTTTTTAAAAATACCAAAGGGTTAAAAAATAAAAACAAATCGCCTATGAACACTTAAAACAAAAGAAAAACTGTAGTTCAAAACCGCGCCATCAATTTAGCTGAGCATCCCACAGAAGCAGCTGATGTAGCTTAAGAGGTTTGCAAAACTCATTTTGCGCAACTCCGGTGTAAAGTAAACGGGAAAAATATATCAGTATTTAGGCCCAAAGTTAATAAGTTGTTCGGCGGTAAGCAGCTTACGTCTCGAGCGGTCGAGAGACCAATAAATAATGGAATCTTTATAATTTTTAGTCCGACGCCGTCGATACTTTACGCTCATAAATTGAATATCGTTAAATGTGCGTCGGATGCATGTGTGCTTAAGTAGACATTATTAGTGGGATAAAGTCGTTACTCGCCTCTCGGGTGCTGTTCAAGGTAGTTTCCACATACTCCAAAATAGTACACAGGTTAAATGATATACCGATTGGAAACAAAATTACCAAAATTTTTAAGATGAAAGGTAGGAAAAATTTGCTTAGGAAATATTTGAAAGCATAGTTGAACAGTTAAAAAGCTTGTCATTGTTGTGGTTAAAAGTGTTTAATTACTCAATTAGAAATATTATGTTTTTTCGTTACTTCTTCTTCTTCTTCGTATAAGCTAAGTGGCCAAGCTCTGGTGTCGAGAGTGTTCAAGCCGACTTGGCTTAACGACTCCTTGTACTCAGACTAACAGCCGAGATCTACAATTCAACATGTCATCCGACCCACGGTAGCGCCCAGGTGAAAATGCCAGTCATATGTAAAATATATATGACAACATTAATAAAATATTTTTTTAAAGACTAAGCCCCTGCCTTAAAAGTAGGTACCCATCAGGCTGGCAGCATTTCCTCGCTGAATCGCGAGAGAAATTTGTTGCCTAAAGTATTACCCTACCTGTGGATCTTGCCCCTTTATCTTTCGTAACCGTCGTCGCAGATATGCCACAAACTTCCTTGCCTCGGTTCCTCATGGCCCCGCTAGCTCGACAGCAAGTACAGTGTAAACTCTATATAACGACAATGAAAGGGACTGTGCATTTTATGGCGTTATAGAGAGAGAGAGAGAAAGTGGTCGTTAGATGAAGAGAAAAATTGTATGGAATACAAGCTAAACCAACTATAGCCAATTGATTGAGACGCTATAGAGAGTGTGTCGTTAAATCGAGTGACGTTACATGGAGTTTACACTGTACATGTACATAGGTATACCTATATTAGTTGGTTAAAATGTGGCATAACTAAATTTATCATTACAATAAATTGTCTCTGTAAAGATTTTCTTCTCACTGCTTATTCTGACCTTAACATATTCAGTATTCCAATATCTAATATGTATAACAGTACGAGTAGATAGTCGTGTCGTATAATTTTATTGGCTGGTCCGTCTAATCCCTGAAGTGAGAAGCTTAAAGTAGCCAACTCTTATTCTATGTCAGAGGATATCTGATATGCTAACATTTATTCAAGTCGTATTTTTAGTATTTGGAGTTCAGGATTAACTATAACTTGGGTTGCGGCAGTTACTGTTACAAAAATACTATATAGATAAATATATATGTTACGCAAAAACAAAACAAGAAACATATTTCAATTTATAAACAACTTTTTTTGCATGAAATATAACTAAAGAGCAAATTTGACATAATCGTGCTATAGAACTCTAAGAATAATTCTTAACAATAAATTAAATCTAATTCAACTATAGGCCTTTCATATTACGCAGGATTTTATATGATTTCCGTAATATGCTATTTTTTCACATATCACCTTAGGTGACTAACCTGCAAGGATACACTTGCACACACGTGTTACATACTGTTTTTTGTCAGTTATCGTTATTTTTTTTTACGCTTAAAAGGCTTGCGCTTGACCACAAACTAAGAGGTAACGCGCTTGCCTAGAAGAAACCGGTTAACTTTCGCATTGAAGACAGTACAGTAAGCGTTAGCATTTAAAATGTCTTAATCTAGAATAAATTAATTATAGTTCGCTGGTCTTAATAAAAGTATAAAATGATCTCTTTGGACAATGCCACTGTAAATAATAAACATAGGTTTGGAAATAATAGCAAAGCTCACAAAACGGTAATTATGGGAATTTTTACGTGGAACCACACGCTTCGCTGCCTACCCACTACAATTCTAATGAAGTAATCAAGTTAATGACGATGCTATGCGTTTTTCTTTTTTTGCAATAAAGTCGCACGCATTCTGTTTTGAATGAAGTATTTATCTACACAGTTGCTTAGGTGGCGCCACCATTATCAACAATCGACAAAAAAAAAAAATATCGTACTTCTTTGTGCTAAACTCACACGACTCTAAAAGTGTAAGTTAAACTTATGTAGTACCTATATGTTGGACGAGCTCATTTTTATTTATATGTATACTAGCTGACCCGGCAAACGTTGTTTTGCCTTAAGTAAAAATTTAAGGGTGAACAACTCTTAAAACTAAGGGTTACAAAAAATAGATAGTAGTCGATTCTCAGACCTAGTAAATACGCGTATAAAATTTGGCAAAAATCAAGCCGTTTCGGAGGAATATGGTAACTAACATTGTGACATGTATGTGACAATAATATTTATCTATGCTCTTGCTAGAGATTTGACTAAGCAGGACGCGTATCTGATTGATAAGATATTCTTACCTAATGAGGCATGTGTGTTGGCATGTCTAGTCTGCGATAACTGACTCTTAAGGTGACTGCAGGAATATTCTGTTAGGTACTTGGCTACAGATTTTTCAACTGTGTTGTGGTGGTTGCTAGCCAGGTGAGCACAAAAATGCCTTATCATCATCATATCCTCGCTAAATTTTCATTCACTGAAAGCTCAAACTCATTAGCGGAGATTGAACCCACGCACCTTCGGAACGTGAGACACGCACGCCCGACACGCTCTTCAAAAAGATTGTAGAAATTACTATCCAATTACAGACTATGTTTAACCTAAAACTATGACGACTCGATATTGACGACCTTGTTGGCGTAATGATTACCAATGGACCGCCAATCAGAAGGTTCCGGGTTCGATTCCCGGCACGGCCATCATCTTTGTGCTGAACTAAATTTTTTGGCTGTGAGTCTGGGTGTTGAATATGTATCTATATAAAATATATATGTATGTCTATGTAGTATATCAGTTGTGTTAGCTACCATAACACAAACTAGAAATGGTTCATTGTGGGGTTAACCAGCCGTGTGTGCATGTAAAAAATCTATGAAAAATAAAGCTTAATATTGAAACCATGTATGAAAACCATTCTCCTATTTTATGGACCAGATAAAATTTTACTGCAGAACAAGGACAAAACGAGAACACATTTGAAGGTGTCACGAAAAGTTCAAAGGAACGCATCACGAGCATTATGAAATAATCCGACAGATTCGTTTTTAAATTTGTTGACGCTCGAGTCACGGTTCAAGGATTTCGGGAACTGCTTCAAAAACGCTATTAGGTCGATCGTTAAACTTTGAATGAGTGACATCTTTAACTAAACCACTTTATCCCAAAACTGCATAACTTTCTGATTTGCATGATAATCCTTATTCCTTCCATGTTAGAGTATTGTTTAAGGCAGCAACTTGAAAAGACAACTGCATTGATAAAATGGTCCGAGTAGGTTGTCGACTGAACAGTTTCGGTATACTTTTTGGAACATCACTCGTATTTGATGCGTTTTAAGAAACGTCGAGGATTAATTTTAGTTTTAATAGGAATTCAGATGTTTGAAGCTGAGACTTGAAAGTTCATTTCTAAGTCCGATTTATTCGAGTTTTATAGATCCGAAGTTAAAAGTGAGGCGATTAAACAAATTGATTGTTGCTAGGTGCACGCTCGTGACATATCTTGATACTTTTAAAACAGGTGATAAACTTAGCATGGGTTAGAAATGTTTAAGTTCTGCTATTATTGAAAATTGTGTCAGAAAATCGAATCTTTGGATTTAAGTAGTATACTCTTATCTGTTTCTTCTTTTTCGTATGAGTTAAGTGGCCAAGCTATGGTGTCGAGAATTTTTAAGGCGCCCGAAGGCCTCTCTACTTAGCTTAACGACTGCTCCTAAAAGGACCTAAAAGACCTACAATTTAATGTCTCGTCTGACTCACGTTAGCACCCAAATGCCATTTTTAAAACGACATTCTTGTGCATGGTTACCTATCCAAACACCGTCTGCAACGACCGTTGCTAAGCTTCAAGTTCAAGCTGACGTACGCGTCAGATCACCTTAGCAAATCGAGCTACACGACTACTACGATCTGGTTCTTAATATTTCTATACTTGAGCAATATTAACTGTGTATTTTTTTTATTTCTTTTTAAAACCATTAAAATGTGACAATTGATTTAAATGTCATGAAATTATTAAGTATATGTAATAGTGCTTCATAAAATTAAAAATTTCACCCAACAACCAAATCATTTCACAAACGAAACATTCCGTCAAGAAAAAAAAATTGAAATCTTTATTTTCGACACATCGACAAAAATAGACTAAGACTTCCAAGACATGACATCTATACTTCCAAAGCCGATTAAATTAACCCTTTATTGAAATAGGGTTGTCTACTTTGTTTCCCAACGTTTATTTATCGATATAGCGTAAAGGAGATTAAGCTATAAAGTCGGCTACGAGGCTGGGCACCGCGGGATGTCAGGCTGAGCATTACATTTTACAACTATTAGAGGAGTGTGGGTTTATTGCCAGTACCAGCGGAACACCAAGATACCAATAACTGTTTCGAACCCTGTTTGAATTCAAAGTTATTGCTTGTAATATTTGTTTAAGACTCTCTTTCGGTACTTAAGGCGGTACGGGAGTAAAAAAGCATTTTTTGAAAAATATAATAATGATAAAAAGCATTATTTTTTTCCAAAAAACAACTCTTTAAGTACTGAACATAGTTAAAATTTCATTAAATTTTTAATATTATTTGTTGGTAGTTCAAAATTGATGTGCTACGGGACTTAAACCAGACTGATTATAATATGTTTCTTGGCCTCTATAACAAAATGATAGAAGAGCTACTGAAGCTTTATTTCAGTATCTCAAAACGTCAAAATTCGTTATATTTTTTTTAGATAGAAGATTTTATTTATTTCATAGATCATATAGAACTGAACCTACTTACTAAGCTTGTAAACTATCGTGCTGTGTACTCTGTTTTGGATTGGGGACTTATAGTTTAATGGTTGCTGATTATATATGAATTTATTTTTTCAAAAACTTAATACCACAGTTCGGGCGCTTAGTTCAATTATATGTAAAAAACCATAGTATAAGAAACATTCTTGCTACCAATTGTATAAAATTGTGTATAAATAAATAAATTTGAAAATTTTGAATTTGAAATTTGAAATTATTTACACGGTGCAACACCGCCTTAAAAGAAGAATAGATAACAAGATGCTTATTGATACTTGATTTTGTTTGGTCATAAGATCTGATGTTGGAGATAAAGAAGAATGTGATGCGGTTGCTTTCATGTTAGGTTTGGTTTGATTTGTTTCGTATTGTTTATTTTTAAACCAAAACATTTGTTATGTGTTTCAAATTTATTTAAATAAATATTTTACATCATTTACCTAATTATATGAAAGCGAGTGTGGCTCGGTGGTAATAACGTCTGCTTTTCAATCAGACGGACCCTGGTTCCGTCTGATTGTTTTTTAAATTATGTGTGAATTTGTACTCGCTTTACGGTGAAGGAAAACATCGTGAGGAAACCGGCATGTTTGAGGACCAAAATATCCGAAGACGTGGTCATCCGGCAACCCGCACTTGGCCAGCGTGGTGGATTATAGCCTATATCTCTCTCCTCGTGAAAGAAGGCCCCGAGTCTCAGCAGTGGGAACGTATAGTAGGCTGCTCATGCTTATGCTACCTAATTATATTAATGCACCTTCATAAACATCTTATCTTATCTTAATATATATAAATCTCGTGTCACAATGTTTGTCCTCAATGGACTCCTAAACCATTTAACCGATTTATAATAAAATTCGCACACCATGTGCAGTTCGATCCAACTTGAGAGATAGGATAGTTTAATCTCTAATTATAGTCGCAATTTTAATTTATTGCTAATTATTGACTGTTATTATTTGACAGTCACAATTATTTGTTAACTCCAAATGATTCTAACAGATATCTTATATATACTTTTCGACTGGGTTGAGTAAGTAATCAATAGATGGCGCTGCTATGGTAAATCTACTAACGTGTCATATAAGCTTCACTATCTATTTTTCATACCCCTAAGTGAGGCAAAACAACGTTTGCCAGGTCAGCTAGTGTTATATTATACCGCAGAGCTTTAATTATTTTGCAAGGTTTGCAGGGTATCTGAAAAGAATACTCTTTTGACCATTTGTCCATTAAGAAAACCACACACACGAAATGCTGGAGATCAAAAAGCTTACACAGTTTTAAATAAAACATTCAGGTCAGCTTACAATATTTGACATTCTTTTTTACAGAAATGCGTCTGCATTTCTCCATACTGAAACAATTCTCATAATGTTTGCGGTATTCCTAAGGAATGTTCCGGAAAGTTTTGTTTAAAACGTAAAAAGCGAGGACTAATTTTTGAGGAACGCCAAATTTTATTATACTCTGCTTTTGTTCTTTTATTGCACGGATTTAGGTCGGCAAGAGTTATATTGTTTAGGAAGCAGGAAATTGTTCTGTGATTTTTTATATCTGATGTTTCCTTGTGGCTTGTTTTATTTGGAAGACGTTTAAGACGTGATTTAATACTTACAGAATCAACAGAATTATTTTCTTGTATCGTATTTGCTGTGCATATCGTGCAGCACTTTAAAAATATAATTTTTGGGTTCCGTACCCAAAATGTAAAAACGGGACCCTATTACTAAGACTCCGCTGTCTGTCTGTTTGTCTCCAGGCTGTATCTCAGAAACCGTAATAGCTAGAAAGCTGAAACATTCACGAAATATGTATTTCCCGTGTCGCTATAAAAATAACAATGGTACGGAACCCTTTATGCGCTAGCCCAACTCGCAATTTTAATTATCTAGAATAACTGGCCTCATAAGGAAGCTACCAAACCACGATAGGTGCTTGTTGACAGACTTTTCATCTTGAGGGTAGTTGCCAGCTAAACAAACTCTAAAAATACTCCATCACAATGCATAGTATGCATGTTTAAATTTGTTGTTTTTTGACGTGACAACGTCTTAAATTAGGTTGCGGCTGGGAGTCACTTATGAAAAAGTGTAACGCCCGGTAACGTTACGATGAGTCACCGAACAAGAGAGAGGCCCGCCGAATGCCTTGCGTCTCTCTCCCACTCAACTATGATCGGTCTGCCGCGCGCGCAGCACGCGGCAGACGTTGTCACGTAAAATCTTCGCCCGTAAAACCGACTTTACAGGCAACCATTTTTTTTTTATTTTATTGCAAAAAGAAACAAATGATTTCGATCTCTCTATAATACACACGTCTGGTGATAATAAAGTTTTTTTCCAGGCAAGTCAAAAACAAACAAAACAAAAGCTGATTACCAAATCGAACTTACAAAGTGAACCCATCGCTCTTACCATCCAATCATTCGAGAAAGACAAAAGACTCGGCTCAGTGCGGCAGATGGAAAGCAAACGCAAGTTTGATTTACGCAGATTGAAATACTAGTTCCGTTCAATAGAAAAGTTTTATTGGATTTGTATTCAGGCACTCATTGTCACTGCTTTTTCTTATCTCTCATTGGGGAGTATTTTGCTGTGAATGATTTATACTTTTTATCCCTACTAAAGAAGTTTAATTCAAAATTAAATATTAAATAAATAAATACTAGGACATATTTCACACACGTCTAGTTAACCCCATACTGAACCATTTCTAGTTCGCATTATGGTTGTTAATAGTTTCAGCTTTCTAGCTATTACGGTTTCTGAGATATAGCCTGGAGACAGACAGACAGACAGCGGAGTCTTAGTAATAGGACCCTATTTAACGCGTTTTAACCTTTTAGGTTCGGAACCCTTAAAAGGGAGTATGTCAATATTTTTCATGAAGCCACTATGGTTCCTCATGTTGGCTGGCCATTTAATCCGCGACACCTTTTCAAAATCGGCCCTGCGCTTATAACTTGTTTTTTAATCTAAACATATGTGGAAATTTCATTCGCTTATACGGTGATGTCAAAATCGTTAAAACCCACACGATTCCCAGGACCACAGAATACAAAGATGTAAATTTATATCATCCGCCAACTTTTATGACCTACAGTCCTCTCCTAGCAAAAGAATATTTATGCTTGCATCGAACTATTTCACAAATTGTGAAACAAATGTCACGATATCGAATTTCATTGAAAATAATCAAATAATGGCTGTTTGACTTACGGCATTTCCATCTATTTTTGATGTTCCGGTCATAGAGACACTAATATGGAACGGAAAGATTTTATGTTAAGCTTAAGTTTCAGTGCAGCGAAAGTTCGTAAAAGCTGACTATAAAATGAAATTCTACTCTTTATTTGTTTGAAACGTTGTCCATCACGAGTCAGATTATTTTGGACGTGATTTGACTCAATAAAATGGGAGTAAAAATAAACATTGAATTGTATAGCTCGCTTTGATTGGTTTACGATTTTCCAAGAGGAGGTACCTCTGTCTTAGAATATACATCTAGATTCTTTAGAAAAGATGCTTCAACTGGTTTCGTTTATCCAAAAGCTTCCGTCAAAGATGTTAATGTTTTGGTAACCACCGTAAAACAAAGACTTTTATGTTTATTACAATCAGTCTATGTATGTGTCAGTGATATGTCAAAATAACTAAGGTAGCTCTAAACGAATAAAATAATTTTTCGTTTCGTAAAATGTTCGATATGACATTTTTGCATTTTTTCATGCCTTATTTTTTTGCAGTGCTTGTGCTTGCCCGATATAGTCCGATGATAAACGCGCTTACTCTTAAAAAAATACATTTTTACCCAGAAGCTAAATTAGACTACCATACATTTTGGAAATTGTGATACAAAACGAAATTAAACAAAATATTATAAATGTATGTTATTTATAAAATGAACAGTAAACTTAAACAACCATGATCACATAAAATCTATCACAAAACTTTAAGCAAAATCAACATTACCTACGTATGAACGTAATACCGGATTGGAAAGATTCGTGACTGCGGAATCACTAGTACGGTAGCCAACGGAAATCAAATCCAATTTAGTTCATTTGCTCGCCAGTAAAGTTCCACACTAACTCTCGAATTGAAGGGATTACGGCCGAATAGAGTTTCTAGTGTTTTGAGAGCGTTTGAAATGCTATTTTGTAAAAAAAAAAATGTTTAGTTCTTTTATATATTTTTCACATTTATTATCCCCGATACAAAAACGACACGGTTACGAGTATTAAACTTGACGTGTCGGTGCTTGTATGTGTTTGTGCTTATGTTTTTCGTAGTTCTCAAATGGATAAACCAATTTTCATGTCGTTATCTTTGTTTGAAAGGAGAGTTAGTTGAAAGTGTTCCAAGCTATTCTAGGAAGAATCGGTCGGTCTAGTATAGTAGATAATCGCCACAACAAAAGTTGGTCCCAGGGTATTATTATACATTAATTTTCTAATTGTTTATCACAATAGTAATTCATTGCGCACTGCTGCAGTTGACACTTTAAGATAATAACAAATCTAATTTAATATTTGGTCTTCAAGGCGAGCGTAAACCGGTTCCTTTTAGGTAATCGCGTTGTGCCATAGGCCTCAATATCACTTACCATCAGGTGAATCATGGTCAAGCCCAGACCTACTCAGAGTAAAAAAAAATAAAAATAATAACATTTTATTTTAAAATAATAATACTCTGTGAAGTAAAAGCTATGCCGTTAATGGCTCCTTCTTCACAGGATGCCATTATTTTAAAGTTAAGTTTAGTAAAAGAAAAAGTTTTTAGTTTAATAATGCGTGGCAATTTAAATTGTAATTATTCCTTTATTTTGTGTGAAAGTATAGTAATTGTAAAGAATATAAGTTTTCTCATAACGCATGTGTTTGTTCGGCATTAATAAGTAAATAATTATAAACTAAATTAAAACATGTACTTCATAAGCAAAACTATTCTGTGACCCTATAAAATATGTTAACCTAAATTTGTAGTAGTACGTTCTATCCCAATTTGTGAACTCTATTACAGAGTGGAAAATTAAATGCCTAAATTAGTTTTGACCTTTTCAACTAATTAATACTTGAAAACTTAAGTTGGTGTAAAATATTTGGGCTACAATACATTTGGACAAGCTACTATACCATAAGACTACTAAGACTCATTCATTCACTCATTCATCTATTGGCAACGCAGAGCCCCAACGGTTGGACCTAGGGGTATGCAGTTTGGAGGGTGTCTTTGTTTTAGTATGTAGACGTGTACTAAGAACGGATTTTTGAAAATTCCACCCCTAAGAGAGTGAAAAGGTCCGATTCGATCCGATTTTATGAACTATGAAGATAAGTTAGGCCATGGCTTTACAAATAGGCTATTTTGAATCCCGGATTAACATCTTTTGTCCTGGATTAACGGGGTCAAAACCGAGAGTGCAGCAGTAGTTTCATACGTCATTTTCTTACTGTCTTAAATTTTTTCTTCAACGCTTATATCAACAGTCACATTTAATTTCTTTCTTTCATAAGTTATTTGCAACGGCTAATTTCGACCAGTTTCACTATTCGCAGTTAGTTATCCTTAGTCACGTCGTGCGTCGTAAGAGTAATTAAACCGTAGTTACTTGCCTTTAATTTAGCCATCAAGACTCCTTAACTTGGGATATATCGCAAGGATGTAATCAGGGGAAAAGGCCTCTCAGAATGTGTTTAGGGAATGTTATAAAGTTTTATGCTATGGGTAATTTGATAGTTTTAAGATATATTTTTTTTGTAACTCTCTTATTCAATATTAGTAAGTGACATTAGTAATCGAAGTTTTTTTTTTCTATCTAAGACTCCTGCGTCCAGTTTTATATTGTCTTACATTCTCTCCTACTAATTTTATAATGACAAAAGTTTATTATATCTGTATGTTTGTTACTTAGTCACGCTCAAACGGCTGACTGAATAGAGATGAAATTTGTTAAAGACATAGCTTAGAACTTAGATAACTACTTAAGTGAATTAATAAGGATAATACGAGTACTTCAGTGTAAAGCTAGTATTTTATTTTTTAGAGTGTCTTCATTATGTAGCTATAATAAAGACACACTGATTAACAATAAAAACATTATTTTATATCGTGATACTAATTAAATGATTCTTCTTTGTATGGGCAAAGTGACCAAGCTCTGGTGTTGAGAGTTTCCAGGTCACTCGAAGGCCTCTGACGGTTTATACCTACTAAGACAAACAGGCGCGACATTTAATGTAACATGTCATCTGACATACAGAAGCGCCCAGATAAAAATGCCAATTTTTAAGTGACAGTCTTGGCAGACCCATCCGAAGACTGTCCGCATCGACAATTGCTTAACCTCGATGATCGCGTCAGATCAAATTAGTCTGCTGAGCTACATGCGCTAACTAAACCTGATAAGCTGTTAGGCGTATTCCAAGGCTAAACAACATTATATACTTAGAATACAAAACTAAACTAATAAGCACGAACCCGAAAATTCTTTAACAAACCGTTAATTAACTTAGCCTCTAAACCTTACTTCATCAGCAAAACCCTAATCCACTTAACTAATAACTATAATGCTAGTTTTTACTTTTTTATGTAATTTCAATTTATATTCCCTAGGGTTGCCATTTAATTAAAAGTTGTTCAGTAGACTGTGAAATCTTGTCAAGTGTTCAGTTGTCAGATAAATGTATTAAGTGAGGTAATTTGAGTTGACGGCCGTGTGATTCGACCAGCCCGTTACGTTTTAGGTTAAGCCTCGTTTTCGATAATGCGAGCGAGTAGAACGAATGTTACACAAACATGTTACATGTGTTTGTCAGTTTGACGTTTAGTGTAAATATTTTAGCAGAATTGTTATTATTATTATTATCTTTGACCGCCGGTAATGACGTTTAATTAGCATATATTTTTTTATTGTACTTGTTTTAGTCAGTTATTTGAAAATGCGTTTGTTAAATTAGTTTGTAGTTAATTTTAAGATGTGCGTATTGAACACACACTCACATAAGTTTCTTAACTGAACCTTATTTTTTTATATATCTGATTACATAAAAAAAGGTATTTTGTGCATATGATTATACAGCCAGATCTATGTTCCAATAATATATTTTTTTTTATTAATACATATACATTTACACACACGGCTGGTTAGCACCATACTAAGCCTTCCTTTTCTTATTTGTATCGCGGTTGCTAACACAACTCATATTCTACATATTCAATACTTAAATACTTATATATCGATACTTTAAATATTAATCAACCAGACCGACAGCAAACAAATTTAGTTCAGCACAAAGATGTTGGCCGTAGCGGAAAACGAACCGTTTGGACCTGGATTGGCAGTCCGGCATGGTAACCATTACGCCAACAAGGTCGTCAATTATAAGATTGCAGTTGTAATCGTCACAAGATTGGGGAGTAAGTATGGAGAATGAAACTCGACCTTAAATAGTCAAATTATTTCAATAGCCCAAATGGGTAGCAGTTGTTCGTATTCAATTTCATGTGTGGTTTTAATATTTTTTGTGGGGCTTTATATTATATCAGGCGCGTTGAAAAGTCATATTTCGTTGATTTCTTATCTTCTCGTTAGTTATTTATTTATTCAAAGTAAAAAAGGATCACGATATCATCTTTTCTACATTAGTATAATTTTTATAAATAGTTTGTAGGTTTCTAAGTAGATAGATAGATAATTCGTAATTGAACATTAAATACACGAAATAATGTTAAAATAAAAGACGAAAAAATGTATAAGAACAATCACAATTGGTAATCATATCGTAGCAATCTCTTTCAGGGCAGCTTTTTGGATAGAGAGGAGTTTATAAACGAATGAACATGGACGTATTGTTAAATAAAGAAGAGATTTCAATACATTAAGACACTACACAGAAACCTATTAATTTAAATCGATAAGACAAGAACACTTCGATCAAATATATACCAGATTCAGTGTTGCATACAAACACAGTACAATAAAATGGCACGAGTTTACTATACTATTGTATCTATTACAATATACTACGTCACAAAAAATATTTCAGTTCAAGTCAACCTTACCACTGTATCTTAAGGTTGAGTTTCGACTAGTGCCGTAATCAACATAAGCTATCCGCGATAACAGCTACAAAATTTTATGACCGTACGCAGTGAGCGTTAAAAAATTCAACTGTGTTACTATACTAATAACGCTTAAATTAACTAAAATAAGACCACACTCTTACTTGTGGTCTTATTTTCCTTGCCGTTTTTAGAGTCATCACCTTAAATCTCGTACATTATTGATCGAAGCCAGAACATATAATGCTTAGATGTAAGTACTAGATTTGACGTAAAAATGGCCTCAATTTAATTAAATTAGGTCTCACAATCGTCGAGTGGCCATTTCAGTTCTTTATCGACTAAATCAAAGGTCGTTCTTGCTTTTAATGCTCTAGTTTATTATCAGGCAACTATATTAAGAACTGAAAATAAATAATGACCAAATGTTCCCGCCCTACTTACTTTCAACAGACTTTATTCGAACACCAACAATCTGGAAAATTGCCCACTAAATTACACCGAATGCCTTGAAAGTTTATTGTTCCTTTGGATTTTGTAATTAAGAAGAAGATGAATTTGAGTTAACTAATTGGCAAGTTTTACCACGTCGTGATTTTTTTTAATTGAATCATTCTCTAGTTTAATTAAAAGAGAGTACGATGTTTTTAATTTTGCAGTGGGTATAAATAGAAATGGCTCGTATTTTATTCAAAGCATCTGCAAGGTGGTTTCTTTCTCATAGTTACTTAAAACTGTGCTACGTTGTGTACTGGTTTGCGTAGACGATTTTGCTTATCTCTATTTTTATTACCGTCACATTTTTCAGTAAGCAGGTTATTTTTAGCCTTTTAACGCTAGGCTTTTTAGAGCCAGCTGCCTTGAAGATGTATAGGGGTCAGGCAAAACATATAGTTGAGGAAGGATATAGTGGAGAAGATAGATAGATGTAAGGAAAGCCAAATGAAATTACGTTTTCTTTTTAATTTTGGAAATAATATGGTACTGCTCATGTAGCTCAGTAAACACAACTTAATAACTAATGATAGTGAAAATGGTGGCGATTCTGGCGTAAACACGACTAAACTAAACCCTCTGCATGCGTTTCAACGTGGTAATGCTGCCAGCATTATGACCAATTTTCCTTCCGCTCTCAGCCTTTTTGATTATGTATTTCATACTTAGTTTAATGGACATTCCTTTAGTTACATACTCGTATATTTTGAAATATAACATATAGTTTATTTCACCGCTTGACAAATAAAACCTTTTTATTAAACTGTAAAATTTAAATCCCATAAACGGGAAAATTCAAGGTGTTAAGTGGAATCACAAATCGGATCAAAAACGTGTTAAGCGCTGCAAAGGTCAACTAGCTATATAGCTTCCCATCTTTAAAGTACCTATAAAAATGTAATAAGGCAGCGTACTCAAGATGTAACTTTAAACACAGACTAACCGGTACAAATATTCTGGTCTAAAGCCGCTTATGTGTGTTATTTAGCTGTAACTCTGTAGCGGGACTGTCCAAGACTTTAGGAATGTAGAGTTTAGTAGCTACAGAAAGTTTAGTACCTACTGATCTAATTTATAATAATAATTTATCAATAAAAGCCTTTCAGTCGACTGTAAGGCAAAGACCTATATTTCCACTTAAAGTACTTTAGAGTGTCCTGGGTTTGTCTTGATTGACTGAACTTCGATTTATTCTGTTTTTTTTTTATTTGATCTTTGATCGCTGTTTTTTGATTTCTCATATTTTGTGGGCTCTACTTGGTGTTTGTTTTTAACTCAGTTTCATTTATAAAAATATAAGTTTTATTGACAACAATACAACTTATATTTTATTTAAACGTTTAATGTCGAAAACATGTTTTATTAAATGTTTAATAATAAAATCACTATGGTTCTTATGACGTTCCGATTTTAAATATTTTGTTTAGTTGTAAACAAATAATAAAAAACACCCACCAACATTTCAAAGTTGGTAAGTCTTTTTTATACAACAAAGTTGAAGTTGTATTTCTAACCTAAAACAAACGAAGAACTAAATCCTTAAAAATATTTTAATAATTAGCATGTCATAATTATGAATTCCCTGACAGATTTAACTGTACAGAAAAAGCAGACAATTCGAAATGTTTTTTAACCAATACCTTGATAAAAATGAATTAAAGTCAGTTCTAATCTTTGTAACTCATGCCGCAGTGACGCCTTGCGCAACCAAACATCCGAGTCCGTCAAATCGCAGTTGTAGTAATCGGATTATACTAAATACAGTCGGTAACGGTATTACGCATCTACCTTGATCTATTTCTAAGTAGGTACCTACTGAGGGTGTTGAACTTCTTTTCATTGATAGCATTATTTAAAATGATTTATTTAAAAACAGTTTTTCTTAAGTCAGGACAGATTTCACTTGTTTTATTTGCCAATAAATATAAGGTTACTTATCAGTGATCAGCTCAACGTACTCAGGACAAAAAAATCTTGGCCAATGTTGGTCAATTATCACCAATTATTGGAACCAATCAAGTGTCACCAATTTTTGGTGAGTGACCACAAGGGTTTGTCTGTAGTATTGTAGCTCCAGGACGAATGTACTGTTTTTTTTTTAATGATGGATAAGTCGAGAGTTTTCTTAGCTATGTTTAATGAAAATCTGTCTAAGTTGGCCGCCGCAACAAAATGACAGAACACATTTTTTTAACATATTATGTGTATGAAATGAAAGGGCTCGACCTGTAAAACACACATACATGTGTATGTGTGTTTTACAGGTCGATTACACACACATTAACTTAGTAATTGATAGATAGATAGATAATTATTTATTGTTACACTTAAGTTAACAAAACAAAGACCAGAAACAATTAAAGTTTAGAAAAATAAGTATTATACTAAAAAAAATACAAACACTATGATACAATTCAATGATGACCTCATTGGCGTAATTGTAACAATGCTGAACTGCCAACCAGAGGGTACCGGGTTCGATTCCCGAAACGTTCAACATCTTTGTGATTAACTAAATTTGTTGGCTGTCGGTCTGGATGTTAAATATGTATCGATTTATTAAAGTATTTATGTTTGCATATGTAGTAATATATTGATTGTATTAGCAATCATAATACAAACTAGAAATGTTTTAGATTGGGACTAACCAGACGTGTGTAAAATGTGTTAAAAAAATCCAAGGTTATGAACGGGGCCTTCCTAATTTTTGATTTATACTAAGTAAACTTGTTTACTCACGAGCTTTAAAAAAAAGCGTTCGATTGAACGCAATGTTGATAAAAAGTCACATCTAACTGGTTTGAATGTGGTTCCTAAGATACCGAACCTATCTGATATCAGTCGTTCTGATTACACCCATTCCGTTAATTAGCCACAAGTGACCGCAAATTCTCTAGGTGTCACCTAAAAACGTTACGACACCTCAGTAAATTGTTGAATTTATACGATTTGTAATTTGATACCGATATAAGACGTTAACTGGTTATAAACTGGCAGTAGATGGAAACCAATCAGAGCCTTTAGTAAAGCTTTTGTGGCAGATGATAACAATAAGTTCAAGTTCATACATTAATTGTGAAGTAAATTAAGTGTGAATAGCAAATGTCTCGATAGGAAAACATCTGTTTTGTAATCAGACGGCCCCTGGTTCGATTCCAGCCCAACATCAATGACTTATTTTTCAAGTTATGTGTGGATTTGCACTCGCTTTACGGTGATGGAAAACATAGTGAAGAAACCGCCATGATTGAGGACTCCAATATCCGAAAACGTTTGTCATCTGGCAACCCGCACTTGGCCGGCGTGGTGGAATATGGCCTGTATCTCTCTTCGTGAAAGAAGGCCCCGAGTCCCAGCAGTGGGATTGTATAGTGAGCTGCTTATACTTACATTGATTGTGAACTCTTTTATATCTACACTACTACACCAGTTGTTAAGAAGACTTGTGTTTATTTTAAAAATATCTTTTTTTTAAAAGTGCATTGTAGCCAAGCCCTGATGTCCAGACTTTTTAAACCAAACTTTGACCATGAAATCTGCCAGATTCTCTTAATGTAGTCATTCTACTATTTTAATGCTTCTTACTCTATATGATATCATCTTACAAGACTTACAGCTTCTCTGGAGCTAAAATGAAAATTCAAATTGTCATAATATGTTAGATTGTACATTAAATATACCACCGGTATGGAAAAACAAATTCTTTTATATTGATTTGGAAGTGGCTTTTGCGAAACAGGGTTCTTCTAGTGCATTTCTGCAGTAGAAGAATCACACCACCAGAAAAATGTTATAGCGTAAATTAATAAGATACCATAACGACGGATTTTTGTAAAACTTATTGTGAATGTACATGTGTTTTAAATAAAATAAACTATAATTATTATTATTTTTTATAAATGGAAGAAAAATCACACAACAATAAAACGTACGGTTCTATTCATACTTATTTGTTTTCTAGAAACGCGTACAGTGAATTCAAAGTCACAATTTTCAGAATACTCAATTTACAGCGTATAGATACGTTACGTATTGTGAAAACGATAAAGGTTCATTGGAAAATTACAGAGATATGGCGACAGACGTAATGGTATTTGGTGAAATGGGTCGCCGATTGTGATCTTCGAAACATAATATAGGGGTGATATCAGAGCGTTGGGGCTTTCAGATGTGATTTATTTGTGCATATTTTTGATTAACATTGTACAATGTATACAATCATAGCTGAAGCATTTTTATCAAAACAAAAACATAAAAAATACCGCAGTCTAAAATATGTTTTTACTTTACTGAAACCAAGTTGAGAGAAGCTAAAAAAACATTAAAAATGAAAAAAAAATGTTTTCTTTGCTATTAATATTTTAATTCTTCTTCCGTCAACAATGGCGTTCCGCAAAGTAATGCCTGAGGTTAATGTTTCAGATTCCTAAGTATAATGATATCATTTGTCAAAACCTTGACAAGACCTCAAACATTTTCATAATAAATTTTGCTAAAAAATATAAAATGTAAAGAAGACATTTTGTAGTGTCAAACTTATGACACCCCGGCAATTTACATCTGGAGTCAAAAATAAAAATCAAAATGCTCTTATGTCAACTTAATGATAACGCCCCGTCCTATTTTCAGGAATAACTCAATCTCTGGCACACCAGATTTCGTAAACCAACGCATTCTGAATCGAACACTCTTGAACGGTTTAATGGCTACTTGCATACAGAACGAGTCTTTGAAGTGCCGGTGAATGCACTAATTTATAATTTAGCAGAGCATAAACACTGAACTTCAGACTTATTGAGTTTGAACGTCACTCTTGTTGCATTGACCATGTAGCGCGAAATTTTTGAGACATCATATTATTATTATTATTTTTAAATTTATTAGGGCATGAAATATTAAAATGTCTGATGCGACATGCGTCTGAGTGGCTCTTGTCAGTAATTTAAATGCAATAATGACATTTAAGCAAGATTTTTCGTAAAATTTCAAGAATAGATGACGTTGGTGTCTTTAATAAGAAGTTTCAAAATAATTTACTTAGTTCACCAAAATTGCTTGAGTTGATTGCGAGCTCACAAGCCGCCCGAAGGGCTCTAAATTATCCCAAGAAGACAGTAAGAGGCTCTTGAACATGACCTATGGAATCAGTAGGTTTATATATTTTTGTAATAGGTATTGATGAACTGTGGTTTTTGCACTTGGATGCTAGGGTATCTAAGTCATCCATTCTACGGTAGGATACCTACCAATCATACAATAATGTTTCTAGCTTATAAGCCCATGTTCAGTTATTTGAGTTTTAATAAAGATTAGTTAGATATATTTCTTAAGCTTTTGTTTGTTACGATTTGAGTGTAAAAAAATCAAGGATTAAAATACTATAGAGAGTATTACTAATTCTCATGCAATTTACATTACAGTTTGCCATAATTACCGATGAAACCTAGATGGCGCTGCAAATCGATCGTGAAGCCTAGCGGCCGCCAAATTCCGTAACGCGCTTCAGTCGCATATTCTTGTAACAATAGTAGATTGCGTGACCAAGTGGAGTTGTTTCAAGAAAATACAAATAGATGGCGCTCGTGAATCGAATGATAGGTACACGTAGTACGACTTTCAACAAGAGGATGAGCGTCTATTATTTTTATTAGTCTATGGTAAAAATACGGTATCTGTGAATTTGTGTTTCGTTGCTACTGCAGTCTCTACACACGCGGAGGGGCGTGATTCATGCGTCCAAGCACGTTTAACTTATCACTCGTTTAATTGGGTGTTACTCTGCGTCAGTCAAGATAATCCTTTAACGGTATCTGAATCGGAATCGGTCTCGCGGAATCTGCATCTCGGTTCAGAGACAGGGCTTCAGACGTGCTATTATTTACGATGCAAAATCATTATATAGGGCTGGAAATATTAAGACTTTATTTTTTTGAAAAGCAAGTATCTGTCACGCTTGTCACGTTGAAGGCAAAATTCTATTCGGCCAACCGATGTTGTTTCTATTTTGTAGGCTTTAAAATTACATTGATTTTGTTAGATAGATTTAATAAGTCTATTTGTTAAATAAGAATAGCAAAAGAATTTCCAAACTAAGGTAAAAAGAATTCATAGTAATTATTAAGAGAATATTCAAAATATTTGGCACTAAGGCATCCTTGATGTGAATGCTACATTAATTGACGCCAACGTCGGATTCGATTTATTTTATGTGAGCAAATTTTTTAAATCGTGAACTTTCCAAGCTTTAATAAAAAGTAAATTGCAAATTTGATTTGCGAATTTAAGCAAGAGCAATTTATAAATAAGTACTTCTTAATAACATCATTAACATTAGTATCATTAATATATTCTTGTTCGTCATATATAAAAACATGTATATAATAAAAGTATATTTTTATAATCTTTGCGTTGAACGACTGAAACTTTGTATATTAATTTAAAATTCCTATTTTAATTTAAAACTTTATTTGATGTTACACAATGAAACTTTTATGGTTATATTTTATACTGTACTCTCTCCCTTACATCGTTTATAATCAATCATTAACAATTTACGACTAGGATGTTGCGAACTCCAACAATAATCCATATCTAATAAAGTCGCATCAAAGTCCGCCATAAAACATAGACTGTTTACGATAGAACTATAAACCGATCTTATAGTTTTAAGTTCTAACATCGCGCCTCACAAATTGAGTTTTATTAGGGTTTTACGATGCGTGATATATAGGAGCAAATAAAGTAGGTTACAGACAGACGTGGACATTGCCGTGCTTGAAATTTACAATACTAAAATGCGCTTGTGGGTGTTCGCAGTTGATACTACGTACATTACGAGTCAAAATGTTACTAGCGAGTAAAAAATAGGCAGGTACACACTGATTCAATAAAAACAAATCATTCATTTCAAAAAGAAAGAAAGAAAGAAACATTTATTTTGTGACACAAAGACAATAAAAAAACCATAATAAACAATAAAAAAAAACATTTCATGCAAAATAGGTACAAATGTGGTATCATTTCAGTAAGTTGGCTCTCTATTTTTACCGTCAGGCATAGGTACACATTTGTTTTGCATAACTTTTACCGTAGTTAACCCTTAAATGGACAATGTTGTTTTTGAACAACAATGCTAAAAATCACACATAAAATTGACCTTCATATATACATATATTTTTTTAATTTTCCGCAATGTAGTTTATAAACAACACTCACATTATTGCAAAAAAAGGATAGTAAATTAATGTGTAGATTTTTTTACTTATTTTTCCTAGACAGTACACACATGTCTATTACACAAATATTTTTTTTAAATCGTGAAACAAAAATCTTCCATTTAAGGGTTAAATATGAAACTTAGTCAATATACATTAGTCTTAGTTTATATAATATTTGTTTTATCGCCAAATCGGCCAAATAGTTCAAGTTCTGAAAATGACTGGTTCAGTATTTTCAGTTACTATAAGAAGATTTAAACCTTCGAATTTCAACACTACATGCATAATTAATACCTTTGCCTAGGAAGGCCCAGAAATAATATTATAAGTCTGACTGAAATATCTTTCCTGTTTCATCTTAAAGGCCTTATCAATTCGAAATAGATTAAAATATTATTTTTTTCTCAAGAATTCTGCTACTGATTAAGATTATAATATGTATGTTAGTTGTATGGCTAGATGTTCGGAACTATTTCAATCAGTGGTCACTCGCTTCTCTCGTACCGTATTACAAGTTTCACATACTTTACCTAGTGGCACAGAATGCCAAATACCTAAGCTTAAATGTTTAAAGGTTTAATAGTATTTTGGTTAAACTTGTTTAAAATAGAATTAATAAAAATAATTCATCGAAATGCGAGTCTGGCTTGCGTTTGAAAGCTTCTGTACCATTATTTTTAGACCATTTTCTAAAGATCATAGTAAAAGTATGTATTGTTTATTTCCATACAAAATCTCCAAAGTCTGTCAATTCGTATGTTGCATAGATTTGCAGTACAAAGTTGATACAGAGTATTACAGATCTCGTCAATCATTCTGTTTGCGAATAGTTTTTCGTTGGACTTTGTTGCTTCTATTCAATTTCGTGTTCACATACAGTCGTTTGAAACTGTTTTACGAAAATTGAATTTCATTTTATAAGACTATTCTGTGGAATTCTTAATGACCACTTGTAAACTTAGAAACGGTCATAGAGAGATAAACCATTTTATTATAGTCAATTGTTTTATGAACTCATTATTTTAAAATGCAAACAGGTTGAATTGGACTACTTAGATTCAGGCTTTGCCTAGTGGTCACAAGAGAATATGAAATCTAGTAATAAGTTAGTAAATAAATATTTTCATTTTCATTTTCAATTGTTAGAGTAAACTACATAAAGTGAAATAAAACAAACACATATAAATTATAATTTAAAAAAATATAATACAAAGCGGGCTTTGTAACTCTCGTTAATCCAGTATAAATAGGAGTCACGTGTTGATCAAGAGTCTTACCTACTTATTTATATCCATCATCTATAATTTCATCAAATTCGGTTCAGCTGTTTGAGAGTGAATAAGTAACAAACTTACACATGAATATACTTTCGCATTTATAATATTAGTAGGATTTGTTGGGGATTAACAAGTATTATTTTTACTTTTTATTCAACACCGGTTGCTATGTACATATATACATGTTGAAATGTTATTAGTATGTATAGTGGATATGATGTGAGTAGGATGTATAAGTAGTATAGTGTAGATTTTTTCCCCGTCCAAAAAAACAGTAAAGAACATAATCAATTGAATTTTTCTATAAACATTCTATTAACTAACGAAAATATTTCAATCTAATTTAAAGTTTTCGAAACGTTCAAACTATTAAATTCAAATATGGAAGTCAAATGAAAAGCCATTAAAACTTTTTATTAAACATTAGTTCTTCTGCTCCCCGTCCCATCTTTGCGACTGTGCCGGTCAAATTATATGCCGAAGTCTGGAGTACCCTATTACGTAGGAAATGCGCACTAATGCATCTCATTCTCTATTTGTCAAATTATAGAGCTGTGTAGGCAGGTGTAGAACAGTAGCAAAGGTTCAAGAAAATCATCGTTTTGAAGTTTTTACTGTCATTCATATAAGAGTATGTTTAGGTAAATTCCTCCAATACGTAAAGTTAGTTTGAAACAACGGTCCTCACTGTATCTACTAATTTTTCAATATTAACTTTTAACACCTGACAAAAACACGACGAAGTGTTCGTTCTTGGATTTGTTTTTTAGATGTTAGTACATTTATTCATATAAATTTAAAATGTCTTATTTGATGTAAGTTGTTCCAAGATGTGTGTTATTTCACAAATCCCTCATTAAGGGCAAAAGAGTTTGACAAGTAGAATATGTACACTTGTAACAAATTTCAATTTAAAGATGGCCGCCAAATTTAAAAGTTGTCGGAGGTTTTCTAAACTTGTTGGTTACTTACAATGATATATTTTATTGAAATGACTAAACTAAAACGGTTTTTTATCTCATCAAAGTAGCGCCTGTAGCTAGGCAAGCTAAGGTAATCCGACGCGATCATCAAAGCCAAGTGACGATCGATGCGGACGGTGTTTGGATGGGTGACCATGCACAGACCATGTCTTTCAAGTGAAATTTTCATCTGGGCACTACCGTGGGTCAGATGAAACGTTAAATTATAGATCTGTCGTTAAGCCAAGTCAGATGCCTTCGGGCGGCTTGAAAAATTCTCGACACCAGAGCTTGGCCACTTAGCTCATACGAAGAAAAAACAACTCATCAAACTAATCACTTTAATATTATTCTTGTACGCTGTAATATTAAATGCAAAAAATTGAAAAAGACAAAAGAAAAACACAGGAAATAAAAATCAGCATAATATGACTTAATCAACTGGCATCGAATTCCAGAAGTAATCATCCGACGAAATAACATAATGGCTTCAAGTGAGAGTGTACTTTGTGAGTCCATATCTTGTTATGACGCCATCTGACATTCGCGAAAGGTGAAAGTTTCTGTCTAACGTTACAATAATGGCACAATCATAATGCTTCGAAGGGCTAATGCATTTCACTTTTGTAGGGTTATTATATTATTAATGTACATATTTAGAAGTTTTATGTGTTTGCATTGTACGAGAATAAATAATATATCAATCTGATAAGTTTAACTGAAGTTAAGAATTTTGTATTTGTCCTATAAATCTTAGTAGATTTATTTCTTTCAATACAATACAATACCTACAATACAAGAATATTTTATTGTACACCAAAAACAAACAAAAACAATAGGTAAAAAAAAAACACGATTCCAGCAATTTTGTAGCAATTTCTTCCAGGCAACCTTTGTATGGAAAATACAATTAACATAATGGGAGGTGTATCAAACAAATACAAAAACAAACAAAAAAATAATAAATTTAACCTACTTACATACAAGTTGAGCAGAGAAATAAATAAAATACCCAGACAGTATACACAAATACATTTAAAATGAGGACAAGTACTAGTGCAAATATAACTTTTACGTATTTGAATGTAATTTGTTAATACAGTTTTTTGACTCTTTTTTTTGTATTTGCATAAGTATAAGTTTTTATATGTATTTATTTACACTTATTATATCACACTATCATCTGTCCCGTGTTTTATTGTACCTAGATTCAAACTAATCAGCTAGTTTGTAGATTGGTTAAGGCAAATAATATTCTGGATTCGATGTCTCTTACGATTTTAAGAATATTAAAATGGCTAAAAGACAAATATGTAATATTGTCAAAATCCTAGTACAGTAAATTCATGAATATACTTTGCTAGGTAGCCCAGAAAACATTGTTTGGTCTTTTTCATAAAACTTTTTAAAGAAAACACTATTTATGTATTTTGGACATACCATACTTTATTTTTTTAAATGATTGGGCCTACGTTTTATTATGATAAGGTATAACATTGTGAACGTTCATTAAAATCTAATCGGCAGTTTTTGCGTGGTAAAGGAACAAACTTCCATAATTAATATTAATAGTATTTCTACATGCACTATTTGACCTGCATTTCTCTAGTAAATTAATAGTTTAATGTATCTAAGGTAAGTTGAAAACAAAACACAATCAAAAACAAATGAATCAACAGTAAAATTTCCAATTGTCAGCTCTCATTACGGTTTTTGTTCTTCCCACATTTGCAACCAATAATTTCGTCGCGCAATCTACTTTCAAATCTCCGATTCACAAAGTTTAAAAGTCCAAAATGACTTCACTACGACCATTAGCATACAAACAGTAGAGAAGCAGATATTAAACAAGATTAATTGTCTAGATAAAGCGTCGGTGAAAGAACCGATGTGCTCGTAATTACTGGTCGGTAAAGGCACCGACTTTGGTGGTAAAGACTTGTATGAGTGTTTTGATGAGTTTCAATGTAATGTCTAATATACCTTCTATATTATGGTGAAGAATTTCAAACTGACAGTGACTATATTGTACCAATTACGAAAGACGCAACCGAGGATAAAAAAGTTACTTACAACATTAGAATTGAAATTGGAAATTACAATTAATTATCATTATGAACTATCTCATTCGATGTCAGAATAAGAAGTGTAAAACAAAAATACAAAACGTCTGCCGTGGATTTGTAACATACCTATAAATGTATACATGACAATTGTTTTCAAATTTCAACCAAACATAACAAATAATTGCTTGGAAAAATTTTCTTATATATTTTTTTCCTTATACTTTTTTCCAAAGAATAAGTGTGGTGTAAAAGTAAAGTTGCTGCAAAGTTATGTGCGTATACTATTAACAATAATATTCCAACAAATATAAATAACAAACCACGTAGATTTTTTAAACAATTTTGACTATATAAGGCAAAAGACCCGAGTACAATGTACCTCTTTATTACCACTTTATCTTTATTTTAGCAAGCCAGTTCAAATTGTACTGTCAATCTTTTCCATCGTCTCTTTCTTCTTCATATGAGCTAAGTGGCCACGTTCTGGTTTAAAGAGATTTTTAAGCCACCCGATGACTAAAGACTACCAACACTAACCCAGGACCTACAATTTAACGTGTCATCCTAACCATGGTATCGCCCAGATGAAACTACCACTTTTGAAATGACAGTATAGGGCATGGTGACCCACACAAAGACTGTCTGTATTTACCGTTGCTTAACCTTGATGATCGCTTCAGACTTAGACGAGCAACAGACGCAACAACGATAAATAGTTTCCTTAACAATCACCAATACACAAAAACAACAGTTTAACCAACTGGTTGGAAAAAAGTGTCGCCATCTGTATAATAAAAATTAACCAGCTTCAAGTAACCGTTAAGCAAGCATTAGAGAGAAAGTAATCAAAATAAAATTATATTTATTCAAAGTGATAGTCGTGAATTCTTTCCGGCAGTAATGACCACCCGGCAGGTGGTGACTGTCGAAACAAAAAAAAACATGGCCGCTTGTAAAATTTATTGGGTTCCGTGTTGGACCAAAAATATTTAGAGTAAATATTTGACAGCTTTGAAATTATTGTTCAATTAGAACGGGACGCTGACGACCAAATACATAGCTAATTAGTTTAATAAGCTTGTTTTGTTTTTGAAAACTGATGAAATATAGTCAATGAAGTCAATATTTAAAGACAAAAGTACGTTATATTTGACGTAGTTTTTTTGTTGCAAAAATTATTCACTTTCTAAAAACATCATTTTTTCGCCCACTGGGTTAAATCAGTGTAGTATGCTTCTTCTCCCTTAAAGGATAAGAAATCCTTCGTATGATTTTCAAAAATATTCTCTTAAATTGTTATTTATATCCCATTATTTTTAGTTAACGGCAATTTTACAATTATCTCTAAAATAAAATGTTCTTTTAACCATAATTTAGAATTATTTGAACAATACATGTTAACTTGCCTATTTTTGTAACAATAGCTCACATATTTATTAGCCCCAAGTGGGCAGTAGTTAACATTATAGCTGCAGCGACATTTCAAATTAATCAATCTATTCCCTGCAGAACCCTAGTAAAGTTGTCAATTCACGCACTGAGTGTGACCGAATTGACATTATGCCGATGTCACCTGCGGTGTTGGTGTATTTTAGTTACTTAAAACTTTAGGCTTAAATTAACTTATGCCCCCTGTGTCTTTATTGAAAAAGGATTTTAAGGGGGTATGAGACCGTGCCTCTAAATATAGTATTTTTGAAAAATCTTATTAAACCCTGGGTGAATGATGCTTATGTCAGATGAGGGTGTACAGTTTCTCCAATTTTATTAGCTTTATTTCAGTGTTAATTATTATTGTAAAATCGTTCCAAAACACAAACACGTAAAATTAGCTTGATAGTTTAATATATGAAATAGTCGTTTCGATGTCTTTTTTTAACTCTTAATGGGCTTGAGCTTGATCGCAATTCACCTGATGGTAAGCGATATTGCGATCTAAGGTGGAGCGCGCTTGCCCAGAAGAAACCGGTTCACTCTTGCCTTGAAAACTGGGGAATAGGGAATTTGGCATAGAATTCCACATCTCGGCAGTACGCACAATAAAAGTGGAGGCAAATCGCTTAGTACGCGATTAAGGCACCTCCATAGTATAACGATGCCGTCTTGGTGTTTCCCTCCTTTTTCTACTCCTTCGATGGTGTTTAAATATACTGTGATCCAATGTAATAAAAAAATTAAAATAAATCTCATTTGTTTGTATATTGTCTAGAAAAGTTAGAGCTCATTATTATATAAATTTAGTTGTTAATTTTTATATGAACTTATTAAGTGACAAATGCCACGAATAAGGTGTTTGCTCAAATATATGTAAGCTATTAAAGCATATCCACAGTAAACAAATTAAGATCTAAATTAAAAGAAACAAAAATAAAATAGGTGATAATCAAAACTAATGTGACATTAAAATTTAAACAATTAAAGAATAACAAATAAAACCAATACAAAAGGTCCCGGATTATGGCGCTGTTGAACTCGGTACAATAATCGCCTTAAGTTTAGTCTATCATATAATCTTTAATAAGGTAAATTACGAATGCAAGTATTAATAACGTGCAGAAATGAGTATTTAAAAGAAAGCACGCGCCACACGTAAAGCATAAAATTTAATCATTATTGTTATTTGAGTAAAATAATTATATAATCAATAACGTCTGCGTACTGAAATAAGGAATAAAATAAAATATCTTTTTGTCACCAAAAAAAAATTGGCATAATATTCTCATAGAAATTCATTGGACTATTCATTGAATAAGAAATAGGGATTGAACATCATAATCAATTTAAAACATCTAGTGGAAATAAAACTATTATATTAGCATTCTTTCTACATAACGTCTAAATTTGTAATACCAAGTATAATTTTTGGCCTAATAATTAGTAAACATTAACCAACCGTACGAGACTTTCAAAAATCTCCGAAGTAACCACAAGCTTGATAAGATTGTAAGAAACGGCTCGATGAGAAAGCTCCGTTTATACTGGTGTCATAATGATAACCATAACATTTAATCAGTCCAGCTCATTATCAGTAACAGTTTGAATGATATTTCTCTATGTTACTGTTGTTTTAAACAAAATTATGATACTCATCAAAAGTAATGTGTCAGTTTACATATTTAATTTTTACGCCCGATTCTAATGGCGACCGGTTTCTAAAGATATTTATAAGCAATTAATACTGCTTTCTCGTATTTTCACACTGATTTCTGTTAACAAAGTTGTATAAAAATCCTAAAATATTGCGCGTGGGTTCAAATTCTTTACAATTTAGTTTTGTACGAATTAAAATCGACTTTTCCAAGCTGTAAATGGGTCTTTTACTAGTATTTATGTTATATTAGGTTGCATGAATATTTATTACTTATTTTGTGAAAAATATGATGCCATTCGTTTAAAATAGGTGTTCGAAAATATTGTCAATTTGTTTTTTAATCTCCTAATAACGTCGAATATGCATAAATGTATAATATCAATGATCTAAAACTTTAGGTACCTATTTTGATAAAAACAATGAATATTTAGTATCAAAAACTAAGAGTTATAAACAAGGAATAAAACTATTAACATTCTTATGCCAAAAAATTAGGCAACCTTAACTATAAGAGTGAGAAATAGGTTAAGTTCGTAAGTTTTGACAATTATTTTGTTAATTATGACTGACTAGCACCCCGCCCTGGCTTTGCACGGGCTCTAAAATAATTTAAGTAGCTAAGAGAAACAAAATATAATCTATGTTACTTGGATGATGCAGCTTCCCATCGGTGAAAGAATTCTTAAATCAGTCCAGTAGTTTCGGAGCCTATTCGCGTCAAACAAACAATTAAACTTTTCCTCCAATATTATAAAATATTGGTATAGATGATTAGATTTGCATTTTTAGGTTTTACTTAAATATGTGTAAATATTTTGAATTATAATTATTGTTATTTAAATTTTTTGAAAATAGTAATGGACTTCCAACGGTGATTAAGTATTTTTATGAGATTAAAGATTATGAATTCTTTTTGATAAATTAAATTTGTTCTATGTTCCGTTTTAATTGAATATAATAATTATTAAAAAATATATGATGTATATGCTACTTGTAGCATATAAGTAATTCTAACCGAAGAAGACATGGATGGAGTGTATGAATGAGGGCATGAGAGAGAAAGAAGTGAGTGTAGAATGACGGCTGATAGAGGAGAGTGGAAAAATAAAATTTGCTGTGTCCAGCCCTACCTAGTGGGATAAGGCAAAGAAGAAGAACTAATTCTAACACCGTTTTTAAGTAGCATGGAAAAGTTAGTCCCTTGAGAGCCCTACGGCTATTTGCTATTAGGAAAAATATGTGTTATTGCATGAGACCAATTGCAAAAGCCATCCCCACCGCACCGTAAGCTCCCCTCTGGTAGAGCGATAGAAAATTATGACCTGCCCTTTGCGGTGTGCCCAACGTGGCAAAAAGTAAAAAAAAAATGCCACGTTATGTGTATTTTTTATGAAAGCTAAAACAAAAATTCAAAATTTTTTTTATCATTTTTGTCTTCATACACAAATGAGCAAAGCACAAGAATTTATTCTAAAATGAAATACTAAAAAATTCTCCCTATGCTCTTTATATTACTTTACCACACTTACGATTACATTTTTATTACACATAACACTTATTACGATTATACTTATTATTATTATTGCTCTTATTACGATTTATACGATTAAATACGGGTAAGTGACAAACAATTTACGTAAAATACTCGTAAATTATTAAATTGTTCCCAAGTACAGATAAAAGTTAATTCAAAGCTATGATAGCTCAGTCGGGAGCACAGCTGCCTCACGTCCCTGCTGTCAAGGGTTCGATTCCCGCCATAGAGCTTGAGCTTTCGGTAAAGGTAAACATCGTGAAGTAACCATAACAAAGTCAAAGTTCTTTATTGATAAATTTTAAATTTATATTTAGTAGGGTGGTAAAGCATTTTCTATTGCTAGCAACCACCTTGAAGTTTCAAAAATCTGTCGCATAGCATAAAGCAAGTGTGTTTAGGCACCCTCCTTTAGAGCCAGTCATTCCCAGACTAGAAATGCTCTTCCTTAGGGTACAGTGTAGCTTACTCGCGTGGTTACCAGTCCCGCTGGTCAAATCAGGGAATATTGGTGGAATAAAACTTTATTATTAAATCGCTTGTCGCTCCGCTTATGACCATCATATGTCCCTTAACGACCCTCACACCCGCACGCTTGAGACCAACTGGTAAACGCTAACAAGCTATTCATACAGTTTTTTCCATAAGCGAGTTTTGTTATATAAAGAAACAACCCCTAATGACTTCAGCTATTTCATAATTGGACGGTTCTCTATGTTTTATGCCAATTTAAATTGTAAAATAGTTTTTCGGAGTTTGTTTGGATTATTCAAGTAACCTAGTTAGTCTCAAAGGAGTGTTTAGGTATGGATGGTTTGAAGGGGAGTTGTAAGAAAAATAAAATGAAAAAGTTGTTAATACAACTAAATGGGCAAGTTAAAATTAATATTTTATAAGTTCAAACATTTGTTAAGATAGTTAAATAATAGAAAGATAGATTATTTATTTCTCTTTTGACATATACAGTGTAAACTCCATATAACGTCACTCGATTTAACGACAAACTCTCTGAAGCGTCGAAATCAATTGGCTTTAGTTGGTTTAGCTTGTATTCCATACAATGATACATTCTCTCCATTTAACGATCACTCTCTATAACGCCATAAAATTCACATTCCCTTCAGTGTCGTTATATAGAGTTTACACTGTATATGCACTTAGAGAAAGTATATAGTAATCCTACTAATATTATAAATTTGAAAGTTTGGTGTGTGTGTATGTTTGTTACTTCTTCACGCTTCAACAGCTGTACCGATTTCGATGAAACTTGATGTGGAGGTAGGTAAGACCCTAAATTACCACATAGGCTACTTTTTATCCCGGATTAACGCGGGTAACATCGCGGGGTGCAGCTAGTAAATAATAAAAGTAAAATAATTTATCTTCTATCATTATACATTCTTATCTTCAAACATTTTTCAAAATGAAACATTGCTACTGAACCTCCAATAAAAATGCAAATAAATAACTCGAAAATTCCGCGTGCACTCTGACATTAAACAAATTGAAACGCCCGCAGCATTCTATAGGCGCATCCCTTTGAATTTTAATACTGATTGACGATTCACCCCCACTTATGGGGCCAACTTATATTTCCCTGGAGCCTAAGGCAGTTTCACGGTAATCCCTTTCTGAATCAAGCATATGTCACAAACCCAGACTGTTGCATCTCTTTCTTGCATCTATTAAATGATAAAGAGAGAGAATCATTCCGGAGCCTTCTTGTTCAGGTATGTTATTACGGAGGCAGCCGAAGTAAACATATTCCCAAGTCTCCCAATAAGATAAAGTAGACCCCAAAGTTCCAGTCTCCCTAATAAGCCGACGCGTCTATAAGGTAGTTGCGGAGTGGCATAGATTAATAAAACAGAAAAGATGACGTGACACATTTGAAATTAGGTAATAACAAAGTAAGATACAAAAAGATTCGTGTTGGTTTCAAAGTAAACTTAATACATATTTTGTTGAATTAGTATAGTTTCGGAATAATTTGAGGTATTTTTTCACTTCAGATCCAAAGCTTAAAAGAAAAGTAAAAGTTACCCATAGTTTGTGGATGTTTAAAGTCCTTAACGAATCTACATAACTTTTTAATTACGTAGAACTTATTCCTCTAAATTATTCATTTGTGGAAGATATCATTATATTTCATACGGAAAAGTTGTCATCAAATACAAACTTTACACACATAGTTTACAGCTATAACTACCGCAAATAAAATAATTATACCTTTTTTTTTAGGCAAAGCCTTCAGGCGGCTTGAAAACTCTCGACACCAGAGCTTGGCCACATTACTGACACGAAGTAAAAGAAAGCTTCTTCTTCGTATCGTATAGACTTACTCGAAGAAGAAGAATCTTCTTCTTAGTCAAATCAATCTTATTTTAATTATCAATATATCATACGGTCAAGAGCGTCGAAAAAAAGATTCTTCTTCTTCGAGTACACTCTTGACAGAGCAGTCGTGGTTGTCATTTAGTATTAAAGAAGAATTCAGACAGTACACGTTTTTCAAATTCAAATTCAAAATTCTTTTTATTACGAACTACAGAACGGGTCCATGGGTTAGTAATTACAACTTAAAAATAATGTTAGTATCTGGTGAAAAATAAAAATTGGAAATGTGAAACAAAATCTGTCCTGTACAAAAGCATCTCTGAGATGATTCTGAGTCATCAGAAGGATGCTCGAGTTACTCGCTCATCACTCTCAGATAATGTTTTTACGATATACCCAATCAATTGCAAAAAAATCAGAGGCTCCTCTAGCTTGACTAATCTATGACCCTCAGAGGTGAGGTCACGTGATTAATGTGCTGGGGTCCGACGCTAAGCTTCGTGATCATCAACAAGTTGCAAATTAATATTGTGGCAATAACCACCCTTGGCCCACGTGACACCTCCCGAGGTGATGTGTTTGCTCAAGGGTTGATACAACATAAAAGAGGGAGGCGTATTGGCTAATTTGCAAATGTCCTCCTGCTTATATTTTATGTCAAATTCACACCGATGGTTCGGTAGTTGCAATGGTTAAACTTTAAAATAGTTTTAATCGTAATGTTATTTTGGATTAATGCGTTTTTAGAATGTATAAATAATATATGTAGTACATAAAATATGTTATTTATACATTGAAACAGTTCTTCAAAATGATTACTTTTTTCTGAGTTTAGTTTCTGATACATCTGTTTTGGGCATGATTAAGGCATCTCCAAATCAGAAAATTCGGGTTAGTCTTTATACAAGTAGACGTGTTATGCCAAACCAGAGCCCTTCGGGTGGCATGAAATATCTCAACACTAGAGCTTGGTCACTTTATTCATACAAAGAAAAATATTTATTTGTATATATGTATTATACAGGGAGATAGGAAGAAATACCGTATGGAGGTATCTAAGACTTTGGATTAACAAGTAAGCAACCTTTAATCTCTGAGTTTGGTTTTGTAGGGTCACGGGACATGGCTAGTTTTTACACGCATGCTGTCGTTAATATAAAAAATAATATTTAAATAAACCAATCGCAAAGAACTTTCAAACCGCCCACATAACAATGCCGTTTTGTAACCAAACCACCCAAGAATACCGTCATGGTAGTCCGCTTACACAAAACTATTTCGTCACAAAACATTTTACATTATTCACCGTCAATTAAAAACAAACTGATCAAAACCAACCGCCCATCATTAACGTACTGTCCATTCTCATTTTCTCAACAAATATTTAATTGGCTTCATTAAAGCCATGAGATGTTATCTTCTATCTCACCTACATGTGTTTCTTGGTTTTTTTCTTTCACACGTCAAAATATCTTAGGTTATCTGCTTAGATCGGTGCGACGCGTCAGCGGGGCAAAGAGTAAAGACTTATTAATAAATAACAATTAAAAATAGACTCTAAAACATTGTTTTAGAGACTACAATATGTAAAATGAATAGCGTGATGGACATATTAAGTACGTATATAAGATAACATCGCCTGTGATAAAGCAAAAACTGAACTAGTTGATGGAAATACAGTGTCCGCTCCTATCACGTTTTTGCTGAAGGTTTTCTAGAAAGACTGATATCAGTGTTAGATCTCTTAATAAACGAGTCGATAGGAGTGGAAGTGTGTATCTGGTAGTGAGAAATGCAAATAAGTCGTATTTGCATACACGGTAAAGATTTAGAGATAAAATAACTTCAAGACATTAAAACTGGTGCAACGCGATGTTGAAACCATTTTATGGTCTTCTTAAACTTTTACAAGGTACTCTTATAGTTGGATATATATGTATACATACATCTCTACATGTTTCTATTATTTTCTATTCTTGGAATTTATACGCCGACGTGTCAGCTTTGCAGCATTTCCAGGTTGCGCACTGACAAGAAACGGAGCAAAACAGAAAAAGGTGGCATTATTTTGTGTCTGAGACCATGACACATATTGGGTCGCTGCGCCAGAGGAGTAAAAGTACATGTTTCAATATGATAAAAATATTTTACTTATCGAAGTTGTTAACATGTGAAAACTAGATGGCGCTGACCAGCCAGTCATGACCAGCTTAACTCGCGGCATGCTATGCGAGTTTGAACATGTTGTAGTGAAATAAAAATAGTGATTAATCTTTATAACAGTAACGTGAGTATGTTTCGAGAAATCTCAGTTTTATTTACTTCTAATCAATTCATATGAATGGTTTCACATGCACTAAATGTTGGCGTAAATTCTCAAAACATATATAAAAGTATGGCCAATTTAAATATTTCCTTCAACCGTAAAAATTTAACAAAGACACGTATTTTAGCATTAGAAAAGTAAGTGCCTAACAAAATAATCATACGTTTTGCACGATATTACACGCAAACTTGATAGTTATAATATACTACGTTTGAATTCAGCACAGGCCCTTAAAATAAATTGATTAGGGGGACAAAAATAACACTTCTATTATCAAAATGACAATAGGACAATATACGAGGGTGAATCAAAAAGTTCTTAGAAGTGCATATATATGAAACCTTTTTGGATCAAGTTCGATATTGAAATTAAAGAGTGTCTATCACACTATATTTATGCAGACTATCACTTGTTTTTGTCAGTTCGTTCGCATGTAATAAATTTTTTTGTGCAACGAGTTGCTAAAAAGTTAAAATTATGGATAAAAGTGAGTTACGTGCGGTGATAAAATATCTCAGTTTGAAAAAAATGTCTACGAAGGAATTTTTTTTGGACATTCAGCAGACATTAAGGGGTGATGCTGTACCCTATTCTACGGTTGCGTACTGGATGGCTGAATTTAAAAGAGGTAGATCAAGCTGTAAAGATGACCCGCATTCTGGGCAGCCTTCAACCTCCGTTACAGAAGAAAATGTCAAAAAGGTGGAGAATCTGGTTTTGGAAGATAGAAGAATGACTATAAAACATATAGCTGAGATCCTAAATATATCTTTTGGTAGCGTTCAATCCATTTTAATTGATTCACTGGGGTTCAAAAAAGTGTCTGCAAGATGGGTGCCACGAATGTTAACCGACGAAAACAAAAAGCGACGTTTGGAAATTTCCAAGCGTAATCTCGAAAAGTTCCAGCGTGATTCGGATAATTTTTGCCGTCGTCTTGTCACCATGGATGAAACGTGAGTCCACTATTTTGATCCTGAAACTAAAAGACAAAGCATGTCTTGGAAACGACCATCCTCTCCATCCATTAAGAAATTTCGAGTTGCTCCCACTGCTGGCAAAGTTATGGCCTCTGTGTTCTGGGATAGTGAAGGAATCCTTTTTATTGATTACATGCCAAAAGGCCAGACGATTACTGGACCCTATTATGCAAATTTAATCCCGAAAGTGCTTGAAGCGATTAAAGAAAAACGTCGTGGAAAACTGTCGTTGGGCGTGTTGTTCCTTCAAGATAACGCTCCTGCTCATCGATCGGAAGTTGCGCTCAACGCAATCCGCTGTGCTGGCTTCAATCTCCTTGACCACCCACCATATTCTCCGGACTTAACCCCAAGTGATTTTCACTTATTTCCAAAATTAAAAGAGGAAATTCGTGGAACAAAATTTGACGATAATGACGCGGGTATAGCTGCCGAAGAGGACTTTTTCGAGAGTCAAGAAAATATATTTTTTCACAAGGAATAAGGAAGTCAGAAACGCGTTATTCTAAATGCATTGCATTGGAGGGAGATTATGTAGAAAAATAAAATATTATTATTTAAATCTTTGCATTTTTTAATATTGATTCCAAGAATTTTTTGATTCACCCTCGTATTGTAACAAATAGTCAGCAATAATGATCTCGGATTCGATTCTATGTCAACGACGTGTAATAAAAACAAATGCGCGCGTAAAGTTGCGCGGACGCATTTCCTGAACCGATTTTGCTCTGTGGCTCTGACGTAAGGAAACTAAGTGAGGTTTTGTTTTGATCCTTTACTGTACAGTGACAAATACAAATACTTAATTAAGTATTTTTAGTATTTGTACCTTTTTATAAAGGCTCTGCAAAATGTTAAGTGATAGATTTTGATTTTAAAATTTTCACGAATTTCCTATACGCCTTTAGTAAACCATGCAACCATTCGCATGCGGCAGCGAGTCTATGTGATAAAATTGCGGTAGCGAAACATTTGCGGAACGGTAGTACACTGCAGTTCTTTCGCGAGGAAATGTCATTGTCATTTCATATTTTCGGCTTCATTTTGCGACATTCTGTCCTCTCTGACAGAACGCGCGGTGACGCTTTGCGATGTGAAACTCTACTAGCGAAACAGCTGCGTCTGTGTAACGGCCATTTCGCAGTTACTTGCGAAACAACTATGAAACTATAGACAAGGACGCAACTATTTCATCTAGCTATAAGGTAGAGCAAGACATAACACATGCGAGACGTTGCCATACAACTTACTGTTTTTACGTCGTTTCCCTACCGCATTCGAATGCTGAAATAGGTGTACTAAAAGTAATAGTCATAGAACAAGCTTTTAAAAGGTTTTTCGTTCGTTAATAGTAACCCTGTTAAGTTGCACGCTTACCTAGCAGGCGTATATTATTCCTTGATTGAAATGGCGCACGGCTATTGCAACAAACCGGAAACAAAAGAAAATGGCTAAATTATTCCGAAAGAATTGAAGAAAACGAGGTATTCGCGCGCACTGCAACATTAGAAACACTAACAACAGTTTTAGATCCTGCAGTTACTGCAAACAAACTGTTTTGATACTTTGGCGGTATGATTTTGTGTCACAAACACGAATATTTCCTTAATTTGGTTAGCAATTGGTTTACGTCAATGACGGTCATATAGTAAAGAAGTACTAATGTATGACATTTTCGAATAAAAATAGGCATTAATTTATAACTTAATCGGCAACAAGAAAATATGTGAAAATTTCAAGTATCAATACGTACTTACGTATGTACATATGTAAGTGATACAAGCCTGGCGACAGACAGAAAAACAGACGAAACATCTTGCTTAGTACTAGTCTTAGTAATAATCTTTTATTGATAACTGTTGAGGATCGTTAAAAAATGTCTTTATAATTTGGTCTTCCACGCAAGAGAAGTGAAAATTGATTTAACTAGACCGTTCAAAATACCTTCAATATCTACAAGCATCAAAACCGTTTCCCTCGCCCCTCTCATAAAGTCCCAGCTCTATTTAAAATAGTGTGCCTTCATCACGACATCCTGCACATAAAACATTCGTTCACATAATGAAGGCGTAATTTATGCAGACAGAAAAGTATCTGTCTTGGCGTTGGAACAGACCACACAAATGGTATCGGCCCGATTCAACGCAGAAATGCCTTGTTTCTATGTAGAACTAACGGCAAGTCCACAGTGTTTGCCGTTTTATGGCACTGCTGGGCTCGATCAATGAAATGAGTGCATTTGAGATGCTGATTCGCAGGAACGAAACGTAGAACTCTTTGGATGCGATTCTGGCGTACACACCACTAATTCAAATATGGAAAATGGAGGTAGTTTTCGAGCTGATGTATTTGGGTGCGTTCTAAACAAGTCCTTATTTTCTATATTAATTGACGTGACTTTAGTTGTTTTGTGTATTACTCAGATCGTGTTGTCTTTTTCTAGTCACTGATGATGAAAAAAGACAGGGTTACTTTAAATTTGGTTTAGTCGTGTGTATGCCAGAATCGCCACCATTGTTGCTAGTCAGTTTCTAAGTCTTTAAACCTAACAAAGTCACTTGAAGCCACTTCAGTGAGTACATCCATAATAAAATAAGACTTGTGCTGCTTGTGCATATTCAATTTATTATCTTTATAATGTGATATCAAAATTTCATTAAAAATACTTCGTCGCGCAAAAATTTCATAACGGCAAGCTAAAGAGATCGATTTTGTCATTAGTCCCAAGTTTGCGACGAAGCGTATTCGGTCGCTACATTGTCGATAAAGTTCTGATATAATTTTTTGATATCGCTAGAGGGGCGCTTTGACACCGTCTCTTCTGCCGACGTTTTAGTTCAAGAGTCGATGACTGAAATATATTTGAAGACAAAAAACGATAACGTGTAATAATCGTTGCGCTTTATAATCTAAGTTGCTGCAGTTTTAAACTATTTGGTATTAGATAGATAGATAGATAAACTATTTATTGGGCAATTTAAAGGAACAAGTCAAAATAAAAAGTAACAACACAAATGTATGCCACAAACGGCGGCCTTATCGCTAACAGCGATCTCTTCCAGGCAACCTTTAATTTATCAACCAGTAACAAATCCTACCAATATTATAACTGACCAAACTAGTTTTTCTTCTAACAGCTAGGCATTTGACGGCACGTAACCACACAAGTTAGTGATACTCTGGCCAAAGATGGAGCATGCCTAGTCTGAAATAACTGGCTCTCAACGTGGCTTAGTTAGATACTTGGCGACAGATACATTTAATGGGATAGTTTAGCACTTGGTAGTATGGTGCTCATTTTTATTAGGTATATTTATTTCTCTCACATTCACGTGATTAGGATGAAATTTGGTTTGGAGATAGCTGCTTTCTAATGTTAATCCCGGATTAAAGCAAGTCGCACAGTAGGATGTTTTTCACACTTATATCTTTTTCTCTCTTTTAGGTTTTTTTTTTCTATATGCAATAAGTTTGCTGAAGGCAAAATTAGATGTGAAGTTACAGATTTAATTTTATTAACAGTACTCGTGTAAACATTTGAAAATTAATGTTCTGTTCACTTGCATGACCTAATTAATGAGTGCGAGAAAGAAAAACAAATTTTCAAACGTTTTTTTATTGAATCGAGTTAAAGTCGTTTCGATACAAAGATAGCTAGCTGACTGCATAATGCAAAAATCATAATAATACAAGTTTTTAAAATGTAACAGAAAACCACGCCAGCTCTCCGCAAACTTCGTTTTCGATAAACTCATATCTGAAACCAATATCGACTTTATAAGTTCAGCTTTCTGGAGGGAGATCATTTCGATTGAAATGCTTTTATGCTAATACTAGGGAGATAAAGATTATGTAACGACTTATTGAATAGATATCTCTGTTGGGCTGGAATAAGTATTATGTTAGTAAAACTGAATAATGTTTGTTAAAATGTAAAACTTATTCTGAATTATACTTGTGTTATTCAAGCATTTATGTAAAAAAGAGGAATATAGAAATAGGATGAGTGAATGAAGATTGGAGAGGAATATAAAAAATCAATTAAAATACGAAATTTTTTGCATTGTCAAATTCAATTTGAGTTAAATTTAATTTGTCTTATACATACATATTATGTACTACAGTTTTTTTTTTGTTGGTAAAGCTAGAATTCAGATAATGTTACTTGCCTCATGTTTACAGGGTCGACGGAGCACGCTTGCCTAGAAGAAACCTATTTGCTTTAGGTTTGGATGATTCCAGGTGGTACATCTTAGGAAACTGAGACTCAAGAAGAGAGTATTATAATTACGCAGTCTAACAATGAAGGTCAAAGTTATTTTTATAACGATGAATAGGCTCACGGCTGACCGTAGCTTGCCTGATGTTAGGCTTTACTATGTTCTAATATGTAACCTCAGACTACTGGAATAAAGGCAGACGCCGCGGTGTCGAACTTACGAGTGACTGTAAGTTCAGTAATACTAAATGCTCCAGTAATACGTTTCCGCCCGCAGTCGCTACCAAGCAACTCTCGCGTCGGACGGCTCCGCAGTTGTCACTTCGCAGCGTATCTTTCTATTAAATTATGCCGTATTGCGTCTCTCGTGATTGCAAAAATAGTTCCCAAAAACAAAAGAGCCACGATGGACTATATTTTCATAGCTGAGTTTGTTGTTTTCTTCAATGATTTGTAAGAAAATCGTAAAAATATTTTAATAAAACTACTTGGAACACAAAACCTATACCAGCTTGGGCCAGTGTGACAAGTATGCGGCAATTATTTTATCCGTAATTGTGGGGTAATTTTCCCTATGTGGTCATGGATGAGGACTCAAGATTTGCACATTTCATAGGTACATTCAGTTTTATTGTCGGGGTTTTTTTATTTTGAAATATCATATTATTTTAGCTTGCGCCTATCTTATTCAAATTATAAAATAATCCAGTGGTAACAATGTTTTCACAAAGTATTTTGTGTGATAATGTGATTCATGTGATGTATTAGATTAGTCCCACGTCAAATAATTATAGATTTTAAATCCGTGTCTTTAATGTCATTGAAATTTTCGTTATCATACTTAATTTATTTGATATAATAACAAATGCTAAAATACCAGTTTTTTTTTAGATATCCCGTAGACTCTGACTTACGCCAAGATTGGGTCTCCATTGTTCGCCAAAATCGAAAAGACGAAACATGGCCATAAAAATTAGAGATGTGATTTTTTTTGAAATGTTTTATTGGAAACGAATTTTTTTTTATCAAGGAATGGAGAATGCTCATGAATGCCATGGAGCAGACCACAAGGTTAACCTTATTAAGTAAATTGTTTAGAAAATTTTGAATATACGGCTTCACCATATATCAAAACTAAAAATGACCGTGAAAAGTGTAAAATTAGACGCCAAAAGGCAATATTTCAATAAATTGGTGTAAAACAAAGGTGTGTTAAATAATTAGCGTCACGTGTTTTAATTACTACGTCAATCTCAGTCACTAGAAATAGGTACTAATAAAGTACATCAAAAAATTAAAGGTATTTTGTTTGCTGATACTAGCAACATTACACGCACACGACGACGCGTGTCGCTACAGTGTAAAAAGCACGTGGCTCTGTGTGCCACGCACACATGTATATAAAGTCGCATTCACTCGTGCGCTTGACACCGCGGCGTCTGCCTTTATTCCAGTAGTCTGAGTATGTAACACACTTGCCTAGAAGGAACTTATTTAATCTAGAAATAAGCACTTTGTAATTTAAACAGCATGGATGTGTAGCATGTCTTCTTCTATTACTAGAGAATTATCCACAATTAACTATTGTCAATTCAACAATGAAAGCTTAATCAATCTATTTTGAAATTCGATACATCGGTACCCTTTCCAATAGTTACAAAGTGTGAGGGTTGCAGATACAACTGTCAGTCATTTCACGATGTCAGTCACGCTTGCATGCTGTAGTGTCACGTAACGCTGATCCAAAGCGACATGTGTGAATTGAAAACTATGGAAATCCATTAGGCAAAAAAGGATATCAGTGCACACATATGAAAAAATTACTCGGATATAAATGATCTGATTCTAATTTGAAGTGGGAGTGATGAGACATGCACTGAAATCTCACTAGTGACGTACTCGTATTATGCATTAGCAGACTAACTAAGCTCATAACGCGTTATTTCAAGGAGCTTGGTTGGATCACGGCCTTGGGTCGCTACAATACCAGTTCCACCGCTATCGCGCCAGATGGAATGTTCTTAATAATGTCCATCGAAGTGAAATTTGATTTTGAGATGCCTTCAGACCGACTATTTTATAAATGACCTAATTATTTTGCTTATCTAGACCTAAGGAGCTGGCAGCTATTTCTTATAAAGATTTGGCTATTCAACGGGGCAATGCTGCAAGCATTATGAGAACTGCCCGCAGCGAAAGCTTGGACTTTAAATTGTAGTGTTTTAATTTTCTTGTTATCTTTGAATTTGTACATAATTATACTTGTAATATGTTAAATACAAATTCTTACTTCTATAAGTAAACTAGCTGACCCAGCAAACGTTGTTTTTCCTTATTACTTAGGGGTATGGAAAATAGATAGTAGCCGATTCTCATACCTACTGAAATACATATTAGATTTGGTAAGAATCGGTCAAGCTGTTTTGGAGGAGTACGGTAACTAACATTGTGACATGGAAATGTAATGAGATATAAGATAATTAATAAGTTTGCAATGTATATTTTTTTTTATAAAATATAATTTTATATTTCAAGTATTTTACACGAGTGGTATATATTAGAAAATTAATACTAGAAATAATATTACTTCTTCGCTTTATATGGTGCGAGTTAAGAATTTAAAGCTTGCATTAAAGTTTTTAATTATTTTTTATGTATTTATATCACAGTATATATTATAACTACCTATTGGGAGGTTTTTATTTATTTTTTATGGAAATTTGTGCAAAATTGGTTTCAGTCTTATTTCATTACTTCAGCACCAGTGTTAGGTCGAAATCGTTTCTGTTTTGCGACAGCCACGTCGAACAGGCCTGCATGTTTCATTGTAGAATCTAGTAGAAGGGGAGGGACTCGTCATGGGAAATCAACCGTGTGTAGGTGTATACCGTTCATTGGTAGGCTAGTGGGGATACTTTGTTGAGAAGTTTATTTAAAGTTACATGTTTTAGAACAACTGGCATGTTAAGGTTTCGCGTTTAGAATTATATCATGCGTGCTAAATAATTTAAGCCGCCATTTAGCTCAGTAATACGCGTTAACGTCATTACTTAAAGTGTATGGTGTGCCAAAAAAACTGTATTTGTATTTAGTTTATATTTTTGTATTTAGTTTATATTTTTAATGTTCGTTTTTTTGGTATTACTTTTACTTTTCGCGCGGCAAACTAATTTTGAGTTTCAAGTGTACAGCAGTACATTAATGAAATCTATATCTATGAAGAAAAAAAATGTGAAATTTCTTTTTTGAGCTATTTTACTGATTTTTTTTTTGCTGGCAGTAAAATTTTGACAGCTGTCGTGTGAAGTTGGAAGCAAGCGCGATCCTATTCTTAGTTGGCACGCATAGTAATTGAAATATTTTGGACTGAAATTTTCAATTTTATTTGCGTACTATACGATATTATTACCTTGTTACGCTGAGAATTATGCTGAACCCGCGTCTTTTGTGTAAAAAATAAATGAAGTTGATAACTCAAGATTGTCTTAATTTGATTTAACTATTGTGTGTTTATTTATTTCATGTAATTCTTAATTTTAGTGTAGTCAAAATATATAAGCATTGCACTATTAAAAACTAGTAAAAGAAACCTAGGGACAGAAAACATTTATTATTTGTACTTGTTTTATTTTGTATTTAAGACATTAGTTTGTTTTTATTTGCGTATTTGTTGCGTTCGTGAATGGGATTATTTAAATTAATTTAGATTTACAGTCTTAAAGTAGGTAGCACAGGGAATTTAGTATATAATATTTTTTTTGTGATAATAAATATTTTTCTATCTTTCTTTTCTACATAATATTATATTTAAGCAGCCTAACGCATAGTACCAAGGGACAGAACAACTACTCTATAGAGCAAAGGTATTAATCAATTACCTGCCATAGATTAGCACATCGCCAGGGCTTGGAGATTAATGACCCCGGTGCATCGGATGTGGCGGCAGATTAACACCGGTTCTAATAGATATAACTGGCGACCAAATTATAGGTATAGATATGTAGTTCCATTGATATTGATATAGGTCTTATATTGATTTATAGTTTTATTGAGTTATAGTTATTTGACGACCTCGTTGGCGTAAAGGTTACCATGCTGGACTGCCAACCAAAAGGTTCCGGGTTCGATTCCCGGCCCGGCCAACATCTTTGTGCTTAGCTAAATTTGTTGACTGTGGGTCTGGGTGTTAAATATGTATCTATATAAAATATGTATGTATGTATATGTAGTATATCAGTTGTGTTAGCTACCATAACACGAACTAGAAATGGTTCAGTATGGGGAATGTGTCCTAATATTTATTTATAGGTTTTTGATATACGAATCGCAGTGTCACCAGCTCAGTTTAGTGAAGCGAGATTTTTAGCATAAGCAGTCCACTGCTGGAACTCGGAGTCTTCTCTCACTATGAGGGAGATAGAGACCATTATCCACCATGCTAGCCAAGTGCGAATTGGCGGATGCCACACGTCTTCGGATTTTGAGGTCCTCAAACGTGTCGAGTTCCTCACGATGTTTTTCTACACCGTAAAACGAGTGCAAATTCACACGTAACTAAAAAAATGCTGTAAGGCTAGGATCGACCCAGGGACCGTTAGATTGAAAAGCAGACGTTTTCCCCCCAATCCACGCTCGTTTTTTAATGGTATGCATGTGATTCTGTGACTTGAATGGGTGATACTTAAAACCAAGGTAATGTTTTTTTTAATATATTCACTCATTAGGATACTTAAAAATTATGACAACCTCAATTTTGGATTTGAAATTTAGCATGATATATATTCTACTATTTCTTCCTTTCATTTGATATTAAATTTAAATATCACTGCAATTAATTGCCAATGCAAAGACTATTATTTCTTTTACTTACTAAAATTGTGGAAAAATATGATTGCAAATGAAAAACTACTGAAAACGGCACGTTTGGAATTATAACATTAATTAAATGCGCCAACTTTAAACCTAGACACAAATAAAAGAAAGGAAAAACGCCAGGCAAATAAATTAAAATAATTGCGTAACTCTGTCGTTCATTAAACTCGAAGAAGCTCGAATAATCGTAATTATATTCTAACAAGTTCAATCCACACTACAAGTATAATACAGTTCACACATCCTTCTAATCTTAATATATATAAATCTCGTGTCACAATGTTTGTCCTCAATGGACTCCTAAACCACTTAACCGATTATAATAAAATTCACGAACCATGTGCAGTTCGATCCAACTTGAGAGATAGGATAGTTTAAATCTCAAATTATAGTCGCAATTTTAATTGATTGCTAATCATTGTCTGTTATTATTTATTTTGACAGTCACAATTATCTGTTAACTTCAAATGATTCTAACAGATGTCGATAGCTTTCGACTGGGTTGAGTAAGTAATCAATAGATGGCGCTGTACCCCTAAAAGAGGCAAAACAACGTTTGTCGGGTCAGCTAGAAATAAATACGAAAGTTTGTGTGTAATTGTGTATGTTTGTTACTACTACACGCTCAAACGCTTAACTTAAAGGCTACTTATATCCCGAAAACAATTGTGATTCCCGTAGGATATGATAACTTTAAAATTTATGTCACGCCTCCAACGGCTGGACTGATTTTGATAAGATTTACCATGAAAATAGTCTAGACCTTGGCTTAAGACAAAGACTATTTATTCCGGATTAACTACTTTTTGATCCGCGTAACATCGCGGGGCGCAGCCAGTAATTTATAAACGTAAAATTAATATCCAACTCAACAAACATCGGAGGAGGAAGTACGGCGAAAACCTAATAAAATTGACTCTTCATTCGAATCGTGAAGGAATGACGGAATACGTAGAAAGCGGTAAGATTTCTTTGATATTACAAGTACTTTACTAACGATTGCCATCGGTTTTGCCCGGGACATATTAACTGTTATGCCTAACTCCATATATAAAACATTTGAAAATACGTTCCTTCTTCTTCACACTCACATATTTTCGCAAGCGAGAGGACAGCATAGCAGCTCACTATACGTTCCCACTGCTGGGATTTCAAGCTTTCTCTCACTAGGAGAGAGGTATATGCCATAATACACCACGCTGGCCAAGCGGGTTGACAGATGACACACGTTTTCGCATATTGCAGTCCTTAAACGTGTCGGTTTCCTCCCGATGTAACCGTAAAGCAATTACAAATCCATATTAAAGAACACTAGAATCCACACATTTCAAACAAAAAAAAAACAAATCAAAATAGGTCCATCCGTTCGGGAGCTATGATGCCACAGACAGACAAACATATACACAGACATACACACACTCACACACACACACACACACATGTCAAAAAGAGTAAAAGTGAAAGAGATTCGTGATCTGTCTCTTTTTAGCACACGGTATTAAAAGTAAGCTAGATAGAGACCAATCCATCTCCGTAATCAATCCTGAAAATGTATATATTTTTTACAAAACAAAGAATAATTATTTTTAAACAAAAAAAGGTTGAAAAAAGTGACAAACAAACAGAAAGTCCAACAGAGACACTTTCAGACTTACAATATTACTTCATTTTGGAGTTCCGTGGGCGTAGAAAGGCTTATTGGGTTGAGCCGTACAAGAAAATACGTTGTACGTAATGATAATAAATTGAATCTCTACAAGAAACTGAGATATCATGTTAGATAAATTCTTATAAGGAGGTAATACTGGTGATCAGCGTCCATTTATAAATTATGCTTAGATGATATTTCATTAGGAGAATAACAATTAAATGTTGTATTTTAATGATAGCTATATTTTAATTATAATTTCATTTTGTATTGTAGCGTCTGTAGCTCGGCTTACTAAGGTGATCTGACGCGGTCATTGAGGTTAAGTGACGGTCGATGCGGACAGTATTAAGTTATGTGACCATCCATAAGTTTTTCTTTTAAAAAGTGGTATTTTCATCTGGGCGCTACTGTGGGTCGGATGATTCGTTTTAGATATTACCTTGTTGTCAATGAATCTGCAAATTATTGTGTTTGATTCTTGAAATACTTCTGCGTTTTCTAAATTATACTTGTGTAACTAAACTAAGACATTTGAACTGGCTTCGAAGCAAAGCTTTACATTTTTTTTTATTACCTATCAAATTTGAATACGATTTTTTCCAACTACTAATATTAATTGGATTTTGTGTCACATAAATCTTTAACATAACAAAGGAGAGTCATAAAATAAAATTAAAAGCCTCGATTCAACCTGTATCTGTTAACGTTGTTGATAATAAAAGTAGTTTATGATGGAAAATTAATTAACTTTGGCTACTATCAATCACTGGTTAACAGAAATAAATATATATTTATTGACAAAAATATATTTTTTTCATTCACTTTTGTAGCATACCGACAAAACATACAATTTAAAATAAATTATTAAGTTACGAACTAATAACAAAACTACTAACAAGTATTTTTTTTTTTAATGAGGATATTAAGGTACGCTCTCAGTATAGAACATATATTATACATATATTTTCGGAAATGACAAGATATTTAAATTGTTTCAGTCAAAAAGTGACTAATAATTATAAATTACAAGTTTATATAAAAAAGGGTATAAAAAAATGAAGACAAATACTTTCAGTCTTTACTTTTTAGGGTTCCGTACCGAAAAGTTAAAAACAGGACCTTATTACTAAGCCTTCGCTGTCTGTCTCTCTGACTCCAGGCTGTATCTCAGAAACCGTAATGGCTAGAAAGCTGAAACTTTCACAAGATATGTATTTCCCGTGCCGCTATAACAACGAATACTAAAAATAAAAAGAGAAAATATTAAGGAGGTTCCTACAATAAACATGTTTTTTTTTGTTTTTTTTTTTTAGGCTATTTATCAATAACGGTATGAGCTAGGCCTTAAAAATTTTCATAAAATACATAAAAGTATACTGGCTATGAAATTAGCTTATAAAATTAAAATACAATAAATATCTAAGAGGGACTCCCATACAACAATGGTACGGAACCCTTCATGCGCGATCCCAGCTTGCGCTTGGATAATTATTATGTACTATCCACTAATTCAATTTGTATTGCAAATTAATACCGGAACGCATTTACAGTTTGTTAAATGGTTGCAATCTCATCGATCACTGCAGCTGGCGTTTCACATAGGATCTGTGCACGGGGTGTTACACAGTGTAAAATATATAGCAGAGAAAGTCTAACTAAAAGCCAACGAAGCCAAATTGTAAACAATATTTGTGACCTGATATTTTAGTAATCGGCCAAGTGTGGGTCGGATACGGATACAAAGGGCTCTGTGGCCATTATATTTTATTTACGGCAAAATAAAATGTGATCTGATTTTAGTCATTATTGTTATTATAGTGGCAACATAAGTACAGTACACCAGAGTACATTTTCATTAAATTTCAATATCAACTGTCTTGCTGTAATCGTTCATGAGATACGGTAAATGGATAGACGGATGGACAAACAGGATAGGCTTAGTATTAATTAGGGTTCCTTTGGATGGGGAAAACTAAAACTGCCACGATAAAATGTAGTAGCTTAAAATATACACACATTGATGGCAGATCAAAGCTCTGTTGTTGACGTTTCAGTTTTTTAATTGAAATTTAAGACTGTAGTGCAGCGCTTGGGGGTTTTCACCTCAGATTAAAACTATAGCGAATGAATTAATACGATCGATGTGGGATATTCTTTTTTAAACTATAAATTGCTATGTTTATAATTTTTTTTGTACACTCCATTGTTTTATTGCTTACACAAATATTATGGAAATTAATGTTTGATCATATATCTTCACTTTAACACTATTTTGTTATTTATACAAATACAAATCATTTATTGATAACACCAAAGTAACAAATCAAATAATACTACACAGATATATACTATGATTCATTGTCAATTTTCGATTCTATATAATTCTTGTAATATAATATCATTGCAAACGTATATGATATGAATCAAATGTCAATTTTCAATTCTTATTCTAGTAATAATATATGTTTAATCTTAAAACTAATTACTGCCAGTTTAATTAAGTTCGATGTGTTTTCCCTACTTCTACATTACTTACTGTTTTCTTTACGCTGTGCCGTGATGATTTTAAGCTCAATTCTGAATTTGTTTTATTTATTTATGCAAATTGTTACGATATTATCACGGGGCTGTAACGCAAGTTTATTGATAAACAGAATTTGCATGTTTCTTAATGTTGTTCTTAGGAGTTTGGATTGAGTTAGGGAACACTTTTTGATGGCTTAATTTTTAAATTTGATTTATTTGCTTTCTGAGTACATTTTTTTGGAATTTTCGTAACAATAATTCTATTGTTTTTTCTGTAGATACCGATTTCAACAAAAGTGTAACTATGAATTGATAGACAGATATGTAGATACTTGTAGATTAATTCTTTATTTTCACACACTTATTACATTAAATTATTTACATAAGAAACTTTAAACTAGTACCGAAATTCGGCATTGATTAGTTAACGATAAATATAGTAACGACAATGACGTTTATACCAAATTATTTACGCATACAACTTATTTGTTTTTTTATTAATTTATATTCAATCTGAGTAGACCACATACTGCCTGAAATGTAAAATATATTAACACTACTTAAAAAAACTTTTTAAGTAAGTGTGACCGTTTGTTTCGTGTGAATATTTATAAAATGCCTTACGATATCATTTAACAAAGTACAATAAAATATAATGCTGCAAATATCAAAATAAGATATAAATATCTGACATAAGATGTAAATTCAGAAACTCAACTCTCGTTAACCACCAACAGCCACCATCTGTTCCACATAAAACAGATTAAAAAACCCACCAGAAGCATAATCCGCCATAACTGGGCAATCGACATAACAAAACAGGCAATGCGGAACAATCTGGTACATAATCGCGGGTGGCGGGCAATATGCGACGAACATAAATGAACAATACACAGTAATGACTACCACTATGAGCTGTCATACAGATTTTGCGACAATCGCGGGGCGAGCTCTCGATATTCTGACATTTGTTATAATGCAAGGTGTCTAAGCCATAAGCGATATCGTGATATGTTTATTACCCGGGATCAGAATACAAGAAAGAATCGATGATCGAGCTAGAAATGGTTCAGTATGGGGCTAGCCAGCCGTGTGTGAATGTGTCCTAATATTTATTATTTATTCAAATACAATAAAGCGTAGCACGGAAGTTTGCCAAATTTACCGATGAAACCTAGATGGCGCTGCAAATCGAGCATGCAGGCTAGCTGCCGCCAAATTCTGCGATCGTCTAGTGATATAACGAGACTAGAATGTTTTACCCGAGTGAAATCGTTTCAAAAAAATACGAATAGATGGCGCAATGTGTATAGAATGATACACGTATTACAATTTTTAACAAAGGGTTGTGCGTGTTAAAGATTTATTTGTCTATGGTATTATTGACAGACTTAAAAATAATGGTTCTTAATTCAATTTTGTGTCCTTACTGCAATGCTAGTTTGATTATTGGTACGAGTAAATTCTGTGGTTCGAATAATTATGTGTAAGTTACTAATTAATTATTTTAGCATTTAAGTACTTAATACTTGAAAATTGATAATATTAGTAGTTAATTACTTGTTTTCAACATTGACTACTTGACAAAATTGTTTTGGATTTTTGCACAAAATGTGCTTTTTAAACAGAGCTAAAGCCAAGTACGTAAAGCCAGTGAGTCCAAAGTCAACTTTTGCTGTATGCTTATATTATATGTTACTAGAATGTAAGGTATCTTGATACTGTAAATATATTATTTTGAACTATCTGGATAAAACTATTATTCACTATTCAACGGCCAATTTTTTCTCATTGGAAATTTTTCACTGCCGAGCTAAGATAGAAAACGCTTGCATTAATTTCTTTACGCTACAGCTTATCACTTGAGCCCTTACCAGGGAATTAGTACCATAGGCCCACGTAACTCGAGCCGTGATACATATAGTCTTTATTTCATTCCTCACCCTCGCAAGGGCAGAGGTAAAATTTATGTCACATCCCAAAATACCGACCAAGTTCAATGTTGACATTTATATTAAACAATACAGCGTGCTGCCATTGTTCCATGATATTTGGCTTTCGAATCAAATGTCGTCAAAAGGTTGGCAAATTGGCAATTTTGGATATTGTTTCGCGGGAAAATGTCGGAGATTCAATGTGTTCGGAAACAAAAGATTTTTCCTCAACATCATTATATGGATTCGTTGTTTTGTGAAAAGAAAAAGATGTTTGTGAATGCGGAACAAACTTGAATATAGAATCTTTAAATATATTTGCCTTTATTTTCCATTGTTTGCTGAATTCTAATAGGCTCATATTTCTGTTACACTGTTTGATTGGCCTATTCTAAAATGAGTTGTTAATATACCTAAGACCCAATTTGCTCTAACTCTAATGTTATCTAAGATTATATACCTAAATAGTATTAGTCGAAATTTGTTTCGATTAATTAGTAAAACCCAAAGTAAAATGAATACAAAGTACACAACAACCAACATCGAATGCACATCAAAATTTGTTTTTAAAGGGAGGTAATTATATAGGTGTGGGAACGATTTTTCTCAATTAAAGCCTATTCAACCTAGTTTAATTGCCTTCTGGTACCAAAACATCGAGTTTGACAAATGAAGAGTTAGCGTGAGCCAATAAAACCACCCTGTAGCCATCGCCATAGTTACTGATAGCCAATCTGTGTCTCTGTATACCAAGACACAGTACTTAAGTTTTTCAAACATGCACACTTAGCTACATGTATTAATGTAAAGAAAAGGTTTTTTATGTTAATAATTAAGGCTTAAGATGGTGGTATGGTATGCAATACATTTCCGTCCAAAAACATATAAGATGCAAAACTGATTTTAAGTTGTAGAAATGCTATAATTTAGGTATTTTTTTTATTCTGAGATCTGATTATCACTTAAATTATGCTGAGTAATCATTGCAAAATAGTTTTTGGAGCCTTGTGTGTGATTCACTAAATATTGTAATTTGTATGTTATTTATAACTTTGTAAAACAAGAAATATATGATTTCCATGCTGGTAACTGGAGCCCCTGTAATTTCCTAAAATCTTTATAAAACAAATAATAATTTTACTAAGAAGAATTTCACATCTAGAAAGTGGCAAATTATTTACTTTCTACAGCTACACAATTGTTTTTTTTTTTCTTATTTAGTCATTGTAACTAGAACATGAATCCAAAAGTTTTAAAACCACTCGTTGGACTTCATGTTTGTTTTACAAGAAGCTAAGGTACTGCGTGTAACCTATACTGCTTGAGTAACGCAATTGGTAACAAAATCGGTCTCCCGCGCGTAGGTTAATCATTTTATTCAACAATATACAGTTACAGAATTATTATTGACACACCGACTGTCGAGGGACGATATAAATTGAATGTGTGATTGGAAAATCGATATGCGCGCGTTATGGATTTAAGGGAAATGTTTGCTTTCTAACTTATATTTTAAAATGGTTAAATTCATTAACATTTACACTTACTATATCTTTTGGAGAAGTTAGTTTTTTTTTCTTTGTTTGTTTGACGCAAATAGGATCCGAACTACTGGACTGATTTGAAAAATTCTTTCACTGTTGGGAACCTACATTATCCCTGAGTAACATAAACTATATTTTGATTTTCTTTGCAAATTATAGCCCGTATTTCATAGTCCGTGCAAAGCCGGGACGATCTGCTATTGTATCATAAATAAAGAGAAATGAAAATGATTACAACCAGTTTCAAATGGTATGCAACGTGGCCGTCATAAACGTTACAATATTATTATAACATGTTTATATTATAACACTGGTCTACAGTGGTTTTGTTGCCTTAGATATGACAATAATTTTAGGTCTATCTATGCACATAACCTATGAAACTATCAATAATTTTGTAGGATATGCTTAGTTTTTTTTTTCCAATTGATGGTTGGAAAATTATGTTTTATTATGAACAAGCTAATATTGTTCAAGTATAACATATGCAAAAATCTTGAAAACACGAGCACATTGAGAATTTTAATGAATATATTCGGAATTTGGGTACTTGAAACCGAAAAAAATTGCGATGATATCCAGGGCAACGAAAAAAAAAATAACTTTTTGTAGAGCAGTGTAATTTGTACGTAGTATTTTTTTGTAGCGCGAATTATGTATTAAAAATTGTATTACTTTAATTTTGGTTGTAATATATAATGTAATGTGTTTTTCTACATGCCATTTTTTCATAATTAAACTGGGATACCAACAACAAAAATTGAACGAAACTGAAGGTCCAATTTTACAGTTAAACATTTTAATCCAACACAATAAAAATCTGCCAACAGTAACCAAGGTATATAATTTATACTATTTCATAAGAGATTTCCGATTCAGGGAAAATGATAATCCGATTCCGGATAACCTTGAGTAAGTTACTTACCGGCAGGAGTAACAAGGTTCAGGGAAAGATAATTTTATCCCGTTTAAAGTTTAGATACATACCTGAAGCGTATCTTGTCTTAACTCACAGATAAAATTATCTTTACAGCTGCTGTGCTCCTGGGGCAGCGTTATTGAAAATGTCGGCGGAATATTATCTGTCAGAAATGTAATCTAAAATCTTATTTATTTCGGAATTATTCTGGTGGAAATGTGAAAATGTAAGCGCTCGAAAGAGTTAGTTACGGAACAGGATATAACAACTTATTAAATTTCGTTCTATATTGTGTAAGGTTTTGTGCCAGTTAACAAAAGCAAACGTATCTTCAATAAAAATAAATAGTAACACAATTCTTTATGTAAAATATACATAAAATCTTTTGTCTTAATTGGACATATATATTTAATATTTTGCATTGCCCAAAACTTCTGAGACGTTTTAAGGAACTTGACAATAAGTTATTTATTTACATGATTACGAACTGGTATCAAAGAAGGAATCCATTGAAATATACATAAATACATTTGACGCTACAATTTGGTATAAATTGGTTTGGTTATATGAGTATTTGCCTAGCCCTTATTGCAAGGCCTGTCATAGCTTGTTGCTCTACAATTTAACATGCTATTCGACACACACTGCACGAAGATGAAATACCACTTTTTAAAAGACATCTTTTACACGGGTATCTAAAAACCTTATCAAGCGTTGCTTAACTTTAGTAATCACTTTAGATCACCTTAGATAGCCTACAGGCGTTACGAAGTCAGAATTTGGTCTTTGGCGGTTTAAAACAAACCAATGACACAAATTAAAAAGACTTAACATCGTAATCAGGTTAGCGTGAACTGAAATACTTCCGCAAAACGATATCAGTTCAATCGACGCGCGTCGACGAAATGAAATCAATTTCAGAGTTAGTACCCGATCGAGATCAAGAGTACCGTACTTCATTAACTCGATTTTATCGCTAAAGATTTTTAATAATTGGAACTCGCCTCAGATTTTTGACAGACGATTAAAGATTTTTAACTTTCTAAGATAAATCTTCCTCCTGATATCGATTCTGAGAAGCCGTTATCTGCATCGCCGAGTAGCGATCTCACAAGATACATCGCCAGCAATTACTTGAACTCCCGAACTCTTGTGTAAAATGTAACAACGAAGATTTATTTCAACTTCCCTGAAATCGAAAACGAAATATAAACGGACGCGTTATTTACAACTCCTCCACTCACAATCGATTATACGAGCGATCACTTTAAAATCTTCGACAATCGAATCGACAAAACAAATTATTGAAATAAACTGCGTGATCGTTTCGATAACGATGCCAAATCTACAACAGATCATTTAATAAATTCGGGTGTCGATTCACAATCGTTCTCGATAAACAAACGTTGTATAATTTTTAGATAAACTTTGACGATATCTACGAGTAACATATCTAGTCTATTCGTACTTATCTGATTCACACTAGCGCCGCACTCATTCGTTTGGTTTTGCATTTTATTGTTTTCAAATCAGCTAAGGCTATTATGGAGCGCGCCGCGTGAGATTTTATCTAAAGCTAAATGTTTCGTGAATAAAATCGGTCGCGCTCGTCGAAATCGGATCTCCATCGCTCGATCGACCGGCGGTATCGGCTCGCCGGCGATCGTATCGCCATTACGTAATTATAGTTCACGGGGGCTTTGCTCCAGGAAGCTTTGCATATGCATACTTCACTTGATTTTTCTTTTAAATTTTCGGTGATATCAATCTTGAGATTGTGCTCTGAATACGCTCTTAAATGTTAATGTCTGATACAGCTTATAATAATTATTTTTTACATATTTTCATAATTAATATATCGTAGCATAGCGTAAGCAGCTCATTATATGTTCTGCTGGAACTCGGGACATTCTCTTTAGAGGAGAGATAGGCCATATAGGTATAAATAGGCCATAATCCACAACACTAGCCAAGTGCGAGTTGGCGGATGACGGATTTTGTGATCCTCAAATATGTCGGCTTCCTCACGATTTTTCCTCCACCGTAATGTAAGTGGAACCCCACACATATCTAGAAAAACAAGTCATTGGTGTAGGGCTGGGGGGATCAAACCAGGGCCGTCCGATTGAAAGGACGATTTCCCAACGAACCACATATTTAGACCAGAGAATTAATATATCATGATAAGATAATTTTATTAAGCAATAATATATATAAACGTTAACTCTGTATTCAATATTTCATTTTTTTTCCATTATTTCATATCAGGCTTTTTTGTGAAAAGTCAATAAAAAAATATACAAATTAAGTATTATTAGATACTTAGAGTAGAACGTTATTTTTTTATGATAGGTACCTTATATTTACGCAAATATTTACCTATAGATACACTACAAAGTGTGTATAATAAGTAACATGCAACAACAAGTACAGCCAAGGTACTATTTATACGAAATTATCACTTCATCACTTGCAAGAATGTCAAAGGCTCATGAAGCTGGATTGACAGGAATTTCTTTCTAGAGAAGACAGGAGCGATGACCACCGAGATACCGACTAGTTTACGATATTCAAGAACACAAGACCGGATTCTAGATGTGTTTTACTACACCGAAAACAACAAAATATTTTCTAAAGAATTTCGGTATGTGGGAAAAGTATTTGCCATCTTTGTGTGGAATTTTATGCATGCCTATGGACTGCTATTAACAATTTTAATTTGTTCTACTTTTCATTATTCTACTTCGTAGCTGATCAGTTTACGATAAAATTTGCGTTTTTCATATTCTACGTAAAATAGAAAACAAAAAATAATTAGTAGACATAAAAATATAAAAAAAAAAATCAGATTCAGAAGTTTGTGTGTGTTGTTTGTTACTTCTTCACGCTCAAACGGTTAAACCGATTTTGATGAAATTTGGTACGAAGATAGCTTAGACCTTGGATTAACACATAGGCTGCTTTTTATCCCGGATTAACGCCGCGGGGCGCAGCTAGTGTTACATAAAATGATCTGTATATTCTCAGGGCCAATGATAATGATGATATATCTTATAATAAAAATATAAATAAATTTCGTGTCACAACGTTTGTCCTCAATGGACTCCTAAACCACTTAACTAATTATGATAAAATTCGCACACCATGTGCAGTTCGATCATCATCTCAAATTAAAGTCGCAATTTTAATTTATTGCTAATTATTGTCTATTATTATTTGACAGTCACAATTATCTGTTTACTCCAAATGATTCTAACGGATGTCGATACCTTTCGACTGGGTTGAGTAAGTAATCAATAGATGGCGCTGCTATGGTAAATCTGCGAACGTGTACACTATCTATTTTTCATACCCCTAAGTGAGGCAAAACAACGTTTGCCGGGTCAGGTAGTGATTTATAAAACACATACTAGGTCTATTGTTGGATAGTACTCATGTCTAGCCTATTGACTTAGGCGTTACTTTAATAGGAAGAAGAAGATCTGAAATATTTATAAAAAAAACAATAGAAAAACATCTGGCCTCGATCTAATAATTACGATTATCTACTTATTAACATAAACAGCGCTTCACTGATGCCTAAAATCTAATACATATAGTATACGTTTATCTATAATTCAATTTGTTTATTTAGTGCTAATTTTCATAGTAGGTACATATTCAACCTCAATAAATTCACTACTATCAAATCAGGACACAGTTACTCGGATCATTAATTAATGATAATCCAATTAATTAAATTTAAACGTTGTTTATCTCATACCCACAAATTATGCTACCGTGTGTGATCGGCCTTAGTTATGGATAAAGCATTTGTCCAATATAAGCTATACTTGCTTGAATCTATAAATTTTAAGTATGACTAAGTTTTTACCATTGAAACTTTTTATAACCGTCTTTCAAAAGGAGGCAAGTTATATTTTAGATTGTATTTTTTTTTTTGCGAACTTAGCTACTTTTAACCAAATTTGTTATTTTATTTATAATGAAGAATAGGATAGTATATACCTTTCGAATGTTTACATCTATATTGTACAAAATTGGTTCAGTATTTTTTAATTGAATAAGGTTTACCATTTTAGTGATTATCTGTATAGCAATCATTTTATCCAATCGAAAGAAACATCACTTTTCGAAGAAAATTGTCGGATGTATTCGAAGATTACCTGAACAGCTCTGCTGAAGATGACTTGATTGTGGAAACCAACCCGTAAGCTTTCTTTACAACAAGCTAATTTTTTAATCATTTTAATTAAATAGCATTGCTAACAACTCGATGTGCGCACAATGCCGCGAGTAGCTTCATAATTAGTTAAAATAAAATATATATAATTATAGATTTAATGAGAACTAAAATTCAACCTACAATAGTTAGACATAAGTAAATATGTAAGTAAGAAAATATGTGATATTAGCCTGCAAAACATTAGATCATAAGATTAAATGTTACATTAGTCATAATAAAGGTGTGTGAACATACTTTGTATTATTTGTTTTATGTTAATAAAGAAGTTTGAAAATCAAATCAATCAAATAGCCACAGTAAGCGTGGAGCGTAACTACTATTGATTATCATTAGCTTATCCTAAGATATGGGCAGCGTTCCTTACCAAAGTGTGGCATAAGGGCCGTTACAGACGAATGGGAAGCGACGTGCTCCGCATTTGAATCGGCCCCATTAACTGGCGACGCTTTTGAGATGCAAATGACATTTTTTTTCTTCATAAAATCTCTTCATTGAATATTTCAAGCCGAGACTCGTGGGTCGTGGGTGAATTTATTTCTTTTCCGCTCTCAATGACTGAACTGACGATCTGAAATGTGAATTGTTTTGATTTTGAGAATCGTTTGATTTCAACAGAGTCTGAGGAGTAACGATGAAATTAATGAAAAACACTGAACATACTCGTATATTGGTACGGAATTGGTTTTCACTGTTACTGAAAATGTATATAATAGCAATGAACGAGCTTAAACGCTTCTACAGTATAATATACTTGTTTTTAAATATTAAGAAGCATTTTTCACATGACTGCGTATATTAATACTAAACAATGCATACTAAACAATTTCAGAACTCCCACTCCGCGTTAACTAAATTGCACAACACCATAATTAGTAATACAGTTTATAAAATACACAAATCAAAACTTAAAAAAAGGAAATAACAAATAACATTATTGATACTAGCTAAGGTGATCTGACGCGATCATCGAAGCTTAGCAACGGTCGATGCGGACAGTGTTTGGATGGGTGACCGTGCACAAGAATGTCATTTTTCTAGTAGCATTTTCATCTGGGCGCTACCGTGGGTCGGATGAAACGTTAAATTGTAGGTCCCGGATGTTAGTCTTAGTATAAGCACCCGTTAAACCAAGTAAGAGGCCCTCGGGCGACTTGAAAACTCTTAGTCTCTCGACACCAGAGCTTGGCCACTTAGCTCATACGAAGAAGAAGAAGATTGATACATTATTTATACCTAGCAACACCGTTACTTTAAGTGACAGAAAATTCAACACAGGATAGTGAATAGAGTACAAGCGTGCCAATAATCTTCTATTGTGTCGTGCGCCCCCTAGCATCACGTTGTCACATAATGTCAGTATCGGAAGGGCTCAAAGTGTCACCCCAACTGGACGGCTGCACTTGCTATACACGTTGTCAAGCAATACAGGGTTATTTAGTCACAGGAACATTTACAGACAAGCTACCTTGTTGGCCTAGCCATGTGTACCCAAGGCCAATGTATACATACATTGGCCTTGGGTACTTTGGTGTTATCAATAAATGATTATTGTATTTGTATCATGTGTGCGCGAGGTCCATGTCTCTCGCGGCGACATAGAATAGATTTGAACGTCGAAATCCTTCTCAAGTTTAATATGTGTTGAAGTCAGTATTTTTATGACTTCCGTGACATATAAAATCTTACTATTACTATAGCTGCTAAAGTTTGTGTGTACGTATGTATGTTTGTAACTTCTTCACGCTCAAAAGGCTTAACCGATTTTAATGAAATTTGGTGTGAAGATACTAGTGCTTTAGACTTTGGAGTAACACATCGGTACTTTTATCTTCAATAATAATAATAATCCTCATAAAACAATTGTGGTTCCTGTGGGATACGCAAATAACTTCAATATCTATGTGAATCCCTGACGCTCCAATGACTGTACCGATTTTGATTAGATTTACTATGAAGATAGGTTAGGCCTTGGATACACAAAGGTTATTTGTCTTCCCGAATCAACTTCTTTTTTGCCGGATAAACGCGGGTTGCACCGCGGGCCACAGCTAGTCAATTATAAGCGGGCTAGTCAATTATGAGTGTCAAATAAAACAGCAAAAAAAATTCATTTCATAGTACATTTTCTAAACTCTTATTCTTTTTAGAGGACAACGTAATTTTAAAAAGTTCTTTCAAACTTAAAATAAATCCTACATACGAGTATTTAATGCAGATAGTCCTGTATAATAAATTTGCTCCGGCACTTTGAATAACGACTAATTTCTATTGTTAACGCTTTACCATATGGGATACATGACGGAGCGTGGTTTAGCACGGATTGGACACTTCAAGTGTTTTAATTTAAGAGGGGTTTTTGAGGATATTTTTATTCTGAATATTTATGATTGGAAAAAGATATGATATACTCTTATGTAAAATATATTTATCGTCAAAAATATCTTAACTTATTTTACCAAAATTAAATCCATAAAGTGGCAGTTTGACGCAAAATAGCAAACAAAAACGCAATTGGGTCTCAGTACAAGGGTTCATCACAATGGAGTATGGAGGACGGCGATGGTGAGTTTACCCCATTACAAAGTGGATTGTGGATGACATTTCCAACATTTTGTAGTGTGTTTACAGTGAATTACGTTTGCACATTTCGGGTTTTACGTACGGTATTTTCTTTAAAGATTTCTTGAAATCTCGGCTAGACTTGAGCTGCTTCTTGGTGTACAGATACAGATACAGATAATCTTATATATAAAATTTTCGTGTCACAGTGTTTGTTACCGTACTCCTCCGAAACGGCTTGACCGATTTTTACCAAATTTTATATGCGTATTCAGTAGGTCTGAGAATCGGCTACTGCATATCTATTTTTGAGGCAAAACAACGTTTGCCGGGTCAGCTAGTTTATTAATAAATATACATTTACAAGTCAACAAAAAACAAAGTACAACAATAATTTAATATACATAATATGTCAATTATGAATTATGTGATTTGTCATTTATAAATTCCTTGACACTATAATGTGCTTTATTAATTAAATATAATTTAAGCTTACTTCCAAATATGTTAGGGGAAGCTGTATTTCTGATATACTCAGGCAAATGGTTAAATAATCTGGGTCCACCAACATACACCGACTGCTCAGACCTGGCCAGGGAGTGGGCTGGGGTCGCCAGTCTTTGCCGATGTCTCGTACCGAAATTATGTAAGGCTCCAGCCGTGGAAATCTTTCGAGATTTTTTTGTACGAATACGCACATTTGGAAAATAAACATAACCGGTACTGTGAGAATCTTTAGCTCAATAAAGAAAGGTCTCGCTGCATAGTCGGTGCAAAATGGGACACATCTAACCTTAACGTCGTGTCTCAATTTCTACCTTTCGCACCTTTGGGATGAATCTGCTAAATACCAGCTGGAGGCGTTAGAGTCAATTGAGAGGCAAACCAAGAAGCTCATCAGACAGCCTTGCATATCTAAAGCGGAGCTACAAAGCCTTTAACATAGGCGCAAGGTTGCCAGTCTGTCTGTATTTTATCGGATACATTTTGGAGAGTGTGCCTTTGCACAATGCTGCACAATTTAATTCCCGCTTCTCCATTCAACTACAGAACGAGCGAGATCTACAATTATCCAGTCTTATAATAGACAACTAATTCTAAAGTATCCTATGCTCGTGTCAATTTTATATAGACATTACTTTGCTACGATATCAAACTGAGGAGCATCTGTCTTTCTGCATTCGATTCCTGAAATCTAGTAAACCTCTGTTTTTATCTATTTAAGAAATAATGCGTCATATTAGACCGTCGTTTTGGAGAAAACGGTCATTTAATTAAAATAAATAGTAGACGCAACGACAAGATCATACTTTCACTCGAACAGCAACTGAACTGACTGGCTGTTTTTTATTTTTTATTTTGGTATATACGCCGTGAAAACGATGTATTTCGTATGCTTTTTTTACAAAGATAGTTAAAATCACCTTCTTAAAAAACGCCTTTTCAAGCTATCGTCTCTAAACTAAATTTCGTATTCACGTGCAAAAACGGGGCGTAATAAATCGTAATAGATATCAGAGCTTTCTACAAGCCAATAAACAAAATCGTATACCAAATACTACGAAAGGTTTTCCATCAAATTTGGGTGACCTTCCATACTGGCAGCAACAAACTACTCTGCATAGGGCAATCGACCAACGTTCGCAACAGTTACCCTAATTTGTTATTACTGTCAACCGCCCGCGTACTTGCGGTTCCCTTATGCTAATACAACAGATTACTCCCATGTAGATAGCGCATTATAAATGTACACAAATAATAATAATATAACTATAGAATTGTAATAATATCAGTATTTTATTCAATACGCTAATTGTATTATAAGCAGAAAACGCTAGAAGTGTACTTTTTAGTATATATACAATTTTGCTTTATCTAATGCTGATTATTTTAATAATGTTTTGGTTTCAAGTTTTTTGTGATGTCTATCTGTACATTGAACTTCAGAATGAAAAAAAAATACACAGTAATCCAAAATTTACCACGGATGCAAAAATGCCGAAATAGCTACTGGTCACATTATTACGTTTGATGGCAACGCTTATTTTTATTACTGTAACCTTTCAACTGGAAATTATATTTGAAAATATAACAGTTTAAATTATTTTATATAAATCATTTTGTTTTCTTAGGCTACAATGATTTCTATTTCAGAATCTACTTTATGTAATCTGTGGCCAAATACTCGTAATTTTAGGTCTCTGTACAATTGACAATGCCCTTGAAAGTTTTGTATATGCTTCCCCTTGCAGATGTTTTGGTAGCACGCAAATATGTTGCACTATCCACGCCCCTCGGTTTCACTCGTTACCCGGGATAATAACATACTTTAGTATAATTCAAAAGCTAGGGCTCAAATTTTAATCTTGATCTTATTTATTCTGTTGTACATGCGTGAAGTAGAATCAAAAATAAAAACTTACGAACAAACTTTCGCTTTCATATTTTTAGTGTGATAAAGTGGTTTCGTGTTTGGAAAAATATAGGCCAAGTTCTGTGCTCTGGTAGTTAATGAGTCATGAAAAATGTGGCAGGATTATGTCGGATTATGCAGAGTATGGAATATGATTTATGATCGAACTTCTGAGTTATGTATCTGGTACTTTGTTAAGAGGGTAATCTGGTTCTTGGTCGGTTCTTAGTTCAAGCTTTAAGACTAGTATCGTGGGCAAAAAAATAGTAAATGTGTTACTAACTTTAATAAAAACTACGCTTGTTTGAGTTTCTTTAATTATTATTACACTTAGAATGTTCTTAACCATACGGTAACTAATATAAAGTACTGGTTTTATTGTAACATCAGTTAAGTTTTTTTTTTTTTAAACAGCGTATTAAATATATTTTATAAATATAAATATATTTTACAATTTATTCATAAACGAGTACATCCTTTTGATATAGAAAAACAAAATATTATGTTCTTATATATAACTTTTCCATGTCACAATGTTAGTAACCGAAATGTTATATGCGTAGTCAGTAGGTTTGAGAATCGGCTACTATCTATTTTTTATACCCTTAAGTGAGGCAATACAACGTTAGCCAGGTCAGCTAGTTTTTTCTAAATACAAATATTTTTTACCGGCAACCACTTCTAATCTATTGAATATTATTATATCTTAAAGCATACTATGGACTTCCCAACTTAAATCAGTTATAATTAACTGGCAATTCTCAAAGCGAGAGTGAACCTGTTTCTTTTAGATAAGCGCTCTCTACCATAAATCACAATATCACTTACCATTGGGCGAATCGGGGTCAAGCGCTGACCTATTTTGAGCAACGAAAAAAATTCAACGTTCAGCATTATTTTGTGGGATACATGGAATTTATATAACCCTTTAAAATAAATAAATAAATATGAGGACACATTTCACACACGGCTGGTTAACCCCATACTGAACCATTTCTAGTTCGTATTATGGTTGCTAACACAACTGTTATAGTATATATAAATACATATCATATTTTATATAGATAGGTACATATTTAATATCCACCGACAGGCAACCAATTTAGTTCAGTACAAAGATGTTGGCCGTGCCGGGATTCGAACTCGAAACCTTCTGATTGGCAGTCCGGCATGGTAACCATTACGCTAACGCGATCGTCAAAAAATAAACCTTATAAATATTAAGGTTGCAATGTTTACTTATCCGACAGAAACTAATGTACATTTCAAACTCCACGAACATTTGTCTTTCGATGCGTTCGACCATTTGCCAGCATAATGTAGCGATAAGAATACGCTCAGAAACAATATTAATCTCACAGTGATTCATCTGTTATCGCTCAAACTTGCATGTATGGCCCAATAATAAATCACAGGTAAAGCAGTATTCGGAAGAAGACACAATGGAGTAACCCGTTGAGTCAAATTTTAAGTGGAATTGCTAAAGGAGAATCCCAACAGAAATGCTCATGAATAATCTTTTAAGGATTTTGAAAATGGAATCTACATTTCCGGTCATATCAGTGAATTATTCTTATTTGTGGTTTAAAAATATTTTATGAAATTAAAAAGCCGTTCCGAAAACAGTAATTAAGTTTTAAACCACAGATAATAGAAAATAGATGTAGCGTCTGTAGCTCGGCTAGCTAAAGTGATCTGACACGATCATCGAAGCTAAGCAACGGTCGATGCGAGCAGTCTTTTAATAGGTGACCATGCGCAAGACTCTCGTTTTTTCAAATGGCATTTTCATCTGCGTGCTACCATGGGTCGGATAACACGTTAAATTGTAGGTCCCTGCTGTTAGTCTAAGTGCAGGGGCCTTCGGGCGGCTTGAAAATTTTCGACACCAGAACTTGGCTACTAGGCTCATACGAGGAACAAGAATAGAAAAAAGGTAAAACTTGATAACAAAAACATAAATGCAAAAACAGAAAATAATGTTACTACTAAAGCCTAATGCCCATACCATATTATTGCTCCAACTAATATGGTATGCAAACTTAAAGAAAATTAAAATAATAACGATTAAAGCTATACCTGTATGTATTCAACGCCTTAGTTTGTGTAACATTGTCAACATTTGCATCTCCTCTACATAAGCAGAGCAAATGAAACCAAAACTTTATTCAAAACAAGCAGCAGAAAACACAAACATCTTTGTAAAATCACCTTTACAAAAGGTACTTGGCAATACGATAAAACTGAATCAATAGTGCTCTCGTACCGTGCCAACTAGTAATAAACGCATGAAAAGTGAACATTGCTGGATCATTTGTTCTATGTTCCTCCAACGTTTCTCCCACACTCTTATTGTAAGGGGAAAGAGTTCAAAATAGAGCTGAAAAGAAATAAGCCTTATGTAAACATGTCAGTCCTAGAATGAAATTAATGATGTCGGTATTGCAAATCGTTTGTTCGCTGGAAACTTGTAGCGTGGCAGACGGTCTTTGTTATATGATTTTTCCCACAGAAAAATGTAAACGGTTTTTACTGGTAAAATAAAACGTTAGGAATTTGTTTTATTTTTTTATAATTAATAGGTTTTTGAAACCTAAACTTTGGTTGTTTAATTCACTTGTAAGCCAACTGTTAAGTTCTGCAGTTGAGAGTTTTCCAGACGATCAAGGGTTTCTGACATAGCTTACTACTTACTCTTAACTAAGACTAACAGCTTCAGTATAAAAATTGACGCATCGTCCAAGCCAAGCAATGGCCAATACGTATACATCAAATTAAATATGAAGCACTATAATGGAGAATATGCATATTTTAATATTTTTTAATTAACATCATTTTATAATAGTAAAAAACACAACGCTCAAAAGACATTTAAAGGATATTAAAATAAAATAAAAAGTAGTTGGCTGAAATTGGCAACTAAATCGCCGACTTTTTTTACAATTTTCACAAACGACTGGTTAACCCCATACTGAACCATTTCTAGTTCGTATTATGGGTTGCTAACTCAACTGATATACTTCATATACCTCTTTCTTAATATATATACATCTCGTGTCACAATGTTTGTCCTCAATGGACTCCTAAACCACTTAACCGATTATAATAAAATTCGCACACCATGTGCAGTTCGATCCAACTTGAGTGATAGGATAGTTTAAATCTCAAATTATAGTCGCAATTTTAGTTCATTGCTAAATGTTGTCTGTTATTATTTGACTGTCAAAATTATCTGTTAACTCCAAATGATTTTAACAGATGACCCTTCGACAGGGTTGAGTAAGTAATCAATAGATGGCGCTATGGTAAATCTACGAACGTGTCATATAAGCTACACTATCTATTTTTCATACCCCTAAGTGAGGCAAAACAACGTTAGCCGGGTCAGCTAGTATTTTATATAGATTCATATTTAAAACCCAGACCGACAGCCAGCAACTTTTGTGACGTCATAGCCATCTACTCCTCAATGTTTAGGAAAACAAACAAGTAGGTTGTGGTGATATAATGTTAACTTTTACAATAATTGAACCTTCTTCTTTATGTGCGCAACCGAAGAGTGTGGAAATATCGGAATAACTTAGATTTTATTGTCACATAAAATTCGCTTCGACCATCGGCGTCGCGTTGGAGTATTTAAATTTCCCACTCTTTATTTGCACTATTAAAAAAACATTTCTTGCTTTAAATAAATTATGTTTAAAATATTAATAAAGGCATTATATTGAGGTAGTATAGTTTAAAAAATATTTTACCTTTATTTGAATTATATGCTTAATATAGCTTACTGTATAAAATATACAATTTTCTTAATTGCTTTAACTAAACTTAGGCTTAGACAGAAAAAAAAACTTTTTGTATGTATTAATTTAGTTTATTCATGTACGAGTACAGCTGAATCTTTTATTCAATTTAAATTTGTATAGTCAAAGAATAGTGTTTCAATCCTTTTTAATTCAAAATTGCTTATAATTAAAGTATATTTTATTCTCGTTAAAATTCAACCACGAATTCAATATAGCGTAATATAAATATAATCTTAAATTAATTAAATTAAAAGTAATGAAAGTAATTCAAATTAATAGCAGTTAACAATCTGGATTTTAATAGAATAAGTGAATAAGATCCTCCTAAATTACCAATCAATGGGTCAAGTAGAGGATATTCAAAAACACTCCATTGTCCTGTCTATTTTGAATGGTCACTGCAATTTGTCTTGTGATATCTAGCAGGCTAAATCATTCTAAGTTTCAAACTCAATACTTTAGATAGATTTAAAATTTTTAGCTATTTTCTTAACATTTTCAATTTAAACTTCTATATTGTTTTGTTTACATTTAATATTAGTAAAACAACAATGCCTAAAGCGATATATAGTAATTTTGCGCTAATTTAATTTAAACGTACAACTTATACATTTCTGGGTATGATAGGACCAAATATAATAAGAAAGTAAATAGCAAACTTATAATTTATTTCAACTAAGATAACAAAGAAGAGTAAATATTTTCTAGGTAAGCGTGCCTCAACATAGAATACATCGTAGCTTAACATCACGCAAACTGTAGACAAACGCGAGTCAAGGGTAAAAATATATATAAAAAAATGCACTGTAATGTGATAAATTACATTCATCATTCTCATTTTTTATTTTCAAAATTGGGTTAATTTATTTCCAAATTAAAAAAAAATTATTACTTTTTAATATGTACTTAAGGAAAATCGACCACACGAAACCAGTGCGATATTCGTTGCGTTGCAATAACTACAACTGATAGGGAAACAGTTACGATTGAAATATTAGGCTTTTTTTTATATCTCTTCCCTTTCACCATTTCAGCAAAGTAACATGAGCCCTAAATCAGTCACATTTACATACGATAGGGGTGACAAAGAACAAAGGATTCCGTGCTTTTATATTTTCTTTTCTTTTTAAATACTGTCCGATACGATATCGGCAAAGACGTAGCGCGCCCACTAAATCATTAAAGCTTGGAAATACATTCTGCCAGTGCGATATATTTTCGCTTACGATAATTTATTCACTTTCGATATTAAAGTGACGTGGATAAAGGCTGTGTCATTTTTTTTTAACAAAATATTTTGTGTGTTTAATCTATACTAATAAAGAGGCAAAGTTTGATTGTTTGTTTGTTTGACGCCAATAGGCTCCGAAACGAAAGTTAATTGGACAATTTAAGAGATAATTTTAGGAGCAGCATATTTTTTACGTTCATAGTTCTTCAATAACTACATTGACACGTTATTTGGAATTAATCTAAATAAAACAATTCAAATTATGAAGCAACTTTAAGCAAACAATAAAAATAGAATTGTTTTTCTTGTTAATCAATTTTACTGACATTTTTGCATAAATTATTAAAAACCTCTATCAGAATTTCTCTTAACATTTTTGATATAGCACAATATTCACTTCTTAACGAACCTGTAAATTTCGATTTAATTGCTCGAGTCGTATTTCATTTTTATCTGTTTATTATACGAGAAAAAAGTTATCAGAAACTTCTTGACTACAAGATTTCTTCGATATAGCCGCGTGGTCGTAACCATAAGAGCCTATTTTTATAATAAAATCTTGAATTAAGTACACAGAAGCGTCGTTTCGGAGCGTTATATAAATAGTATAATTCTTGTTATAGCGAGCAAGAAATACAATAAATATTATAATAATCGCTGCGGCTACTGAACTACAATTTAGATAAGGCGATATTTTAGAAGACTAGATATAAAACTTCAACGACTAGTCGTTTGTGGCGATAAGCGTGAGGTTGAAAGACGGGCGATATGCTTTACGTTTTGTTTTAATTCAAAAAGGGACTATAAAAGTCGCATGATAAAGACGTCGAAACATTTAGAGTATCAAAGTTATGGGTTTTATACATATACAGAGTACACCGATAGATATTGTATGATACATTTCAAAACTAAGATGGCCGCCTCTACAGTATTTTTTTTTAACTATCCTTGTTAAATACGACACAATATCAGTCGTAGGTCGAATCTGGACACGATTGGCACAGGACCGAGATGAATGGTGTGCTAAAAGAGAGACCTATTCCTAGTTCTCAGCAGTGGGAGAGAACCGGCTGTGGATGATGATGATGCCTGTTTACGACACATTTGATTTTAGTATTATCGCGAAATGACATGTAATGTATGGAAGTGATTTAAGCTATCGTAAAGCCTTTCTTTGGCTGGCCATGGGGCCCATATTTGACAAGACACCTGGTTACAATGGCTGCCAGGTTATGTAATATTTGTACCCACTAAACATCCCAAAATGAACTGCCTCTGTGCTAAACGGTGGACTCTGGGATCTTCCGTGAAAGAGACGGCGTCGCCGTTGTTATACCGTAAAGATACCAAAGGCGCGTATTAAGCGGTATGCCTCTACCTTCAGCGAACCGCGAAGGTGTAGAATGTTTTGCCGAGCTCCCTGTTCCCCGAAAACTATAATCCGGTAATTCTCAAAGCAAGAGTGAACCGTTTTTTTTTTTCTGAGTAAGCGCGCTCTACTTTAGATCATTATTTATTTACCATCAGGTTACATGTGATCAAACACAAACCCATTTATTGTAAGACCACGCAGACATCCCTTACACTGCGCTACAGCCCTTCACGGTTATTGCTGACCTATCCACAAACGATGTACGACGACGTACGATTTGATGATTTGAATTAAGGCGATAGCTGAAGCTATAGCAACTTGTCTAAGCCTGCTGATACACTTGCTGCGACCCTGACATTTGTCCCGTCCCGTATTGACCCATATGCCGTGAATGTCGTGATTGAATCCGAACGCCCTTTGCTTTATACCGCTCTAGATTAGACAAACTTGACCTTTCCGATGTTTTGTAATCCGACATAAGAGAAGAGATGCATTTGGAGACATCGTCAGGTTTATATTTATGAAAATGTCTTAGTTCTTTATATATGTTTTATGAAAAAATTTTAAATTAGTGTATTTATGAATTAAGGTTTATTTCAGAGAAACAATGTGACTAGTGATGTTTTGAAAGATCAATGAAAAAACAAATGACCTACTAGTGTCAATCTTGACAGGTACAAAAACTATTGACACTATAATAAGAACTAAAACAGTGAGCCACAATTGGCGGCCTTATCGCTTAAAGCGATCTCTTGCAGGCAAATGATCATGATATGTTCAGTTTCTTACAAGCAAACCATTTAAATTCTACACACAGGCCGCCAACGCATACTGTCATTCCTTTCTTTAGACTGGCTACACGACACAACACGACTACACATCGGAAATTAGTCTCCTAATTAGCTCGGGTATCTGAAACAAAGTACCCATAAGAAAGCGGAAAGCAAAACGAACACAATTAATTGACACGTATGTTAATGTACACACAATCGCATAATTAAGACCGGCGTGGACAGACGCAATCGCGCACAATGCATTCGCAAATCGACGTCATTTAATATCTTAATTCCGTACACAGACTATAAAATCTTTACCCACAAAAATATCAAAAGAACCGAATGCAAGACAATCGCTTCAAGATTTATCAGCATGTGGTTTTGGTTTGTTGATCTCGAATGTCGTTCTCGATTCTCATCATGTAGGCTGCGTTGAATTATAAAGGTCTGATAACCTGGGGTGGGCTTGCATTAATTAAATAATTATGACATATTGTCCGAATCTCACAATAGAAGGGTTCGCTGATAAGCAACAATGGGTATGGAAACGCTCATTATTAATTCCTGATAGTAGTTTCGTGTATCATTTGTGTGTAGATAGATTATTAAAGATTTACTTTAGGTCTAGATAAGCGTGGGATAAGGTTGTAAACGTAATTTACATAGGTGGTTTGTAAAGTTCAAGATAATTTCAATAACATAGTTAGATCGGCAAAACTGATTCAAATCTTCAAATGTAGACACCCAAGTAAAGTTCCCTTCAAGTGTAGTTGACAGTACAATGCCAGCAATAGTTGTAAAATTTATCAGAGATAAGTAGAAGTAAATTAACTTTCAATATAATGTTTGTAGTTAGAAATCAAAGTACTAAAATAATAAATATATTTTCCGATATGAAATCTCGCACTCGCACTTTCTTCCCAAAACCAAGATTGCATATTTTGAAGTCTACCCGTTTTTGTCGATGCAGCACTCTACTCTGTAATTGGTTCCCAGCTATCTACTTCATTACATCAGGTTTCTTCCGCTTTTTTTGAACCGAATTATTTTGCTTTTTCTTATTCCGCTTTGCTCTGATCCTGACCGCGATCGCCGTTTGTTTTTGATTCAATTACTTTTTTTATGCGCTGATTGTTATCGTTTGAGATGATATTGTTTGTCTTAAATATTAATGAGTTGAGTTTTATTTTTAGTCTTGTCAGATGATGACTGAGATTATGCCAATTGGCGAGTTGAAAAGGAAGTTAATGATACATTTAACTAGCTCATTTTAAGATGAGCTATTCTTTATTATTTGCTTCTTTTAATTAGCTACTCTGAGCTCCCTTAGATTTAAATTTTGGAATTAAATCTTACTAAGCGTCATTCACACACACAAAACTTATCAGAAGGAAATAAATAACTGTTTAATAAATACGAATTTACGGAATATTAAATAAATTGTTTTTTTTTTATTTACTATTGCATTTAATATTTGATGTAGCACTAGTGGGTTGTAGACTTTAAAATATGTATATTGAACATATAAAAAACATAGGGTGCCAATGTATGGTCACTATTATAACTTTGCTGCATCTAGATTTTAAATCCATATTTCAAAAAATTATCTAGCATCTAAAGTTATGAGTAACAGCATGTTAATTTACTAACATTAAAACCTCAGAACAAAAGCACAAAAGCCTATAATTCTAGTAGCCCAACACAACCTTCAACACGATCTTGATAGGCTTTTTTCTCTCCCTTTGCCTCTGTTTTAAGACGTTATTCTTAAGGACACTGCATTACTCATACGGTATCTCTGCCTACATCGGTATTTCACTAAATGAACGCTTCTCAAACGATATTTATAGCTACGGTGGACATAATTTAATAAACAAAGCAGGTCCCAGCCGACATTTTAATGCCACCTCAGGCATACGATCTGATAATGAATCATAACTGGTTATCAGACTTGGTAGATAGCATTGTAAGGAACTAGTACCACTTCGTTATAGGCTCCTGGTAAAATGTTCCGTGGCTCCAATCGTTAAGCGAATACCCTATCTGCACTCGAGCTATTAATAATTTTATACACGCTGCTATCAGTTATGCGAGAACATGTATTTTGTTCTTGAGCAATATTTTGTTTAATATTCTTCTAAATAACACAATCTTTATCATACCCATCCTGCATATTCCGACTGTTTGATTTACATATGTATATTGTACATGTCCATTCCTGTGCGCCAGTAGGTAAGATTTTCTGTCAATAATCACGACCTCACATTTGTACAAGAAACTACGGTATGGATCAAATATTAATACATAGATTTTTTTTACTACTAGCAAAATATTTCATATATTCATTCGAAATATTCCAATAATCACGCGTACTTCACCTTTACTCATGACAAATGACTGGCAGTCTCATATCATCCGAGATCCGAATCGGACGTCTAACAAACGAGAGAGTATAAACATTTACATTTGAGCCATCCACCGGTCAAGAACGTGCTTCATTTCAGCCTTATCTAGCTGGCTTTGTTTTCTTGACAGGTGCATTAGTGGTATCACACAGCAATTAAATGCATCGATGGTGCTGAATCATCGTGACTTTGGGTTCATCTAATTCTTCTTCATGATGCCGAAATGTATCATGGTTCTGATCGGGCGATACAATTTCATAAGACTGTCCGTTTTGAGAGTCGTCATCTTCTGTTTCGATCGTGGAATGCTTTTGTTTTGGGTTCGTTTGCTGGGCTTGTGTCAAGGCCGAATCGATCGGTTAGCGTAAACTTGTTTCAAGCAGTGGCAGATACTATTTCGCTGGTTCATTGACCTTTACTTGTCTGCGGATAATAATGAAACGTTACCAAAACTATAATTTTAATACATTACCTTCATCGAAAAACGCTTACTTGGCATTAATTTGTAAATCCAGTTCTCAAAAGTGTGTTAACTGTTGTATAATTTTAAAAGGTCATCGTATCGTACCGTATTCATTTTAACATTATTCGGATTAAATATCTCGCTTCTTATAAAGCGATTTGGATGGAAACAGAAAGGCAAACAGCTTATTAAAGCATAAACCAATGCCCTCCGGCTATTCCACCGATGTTTTAGAAAGAATCGACTATTAAATGTACATATTTTCACGCACCCGATATTAGAGGTTGACTGTCTAAAAAGCACTTTTATGGCTTTTAAATGGCAGGTAACAATTCGTTTCGGCTTCGTCGTAAAACTTTACCTATCTCAGTACCGGTGTCCCCGGAGATGCGACGTTACTTAAACTGAGTGGGATGGGCCACTTTGATGTCTTTTGACAAAAATTGGGCATAAAATAGGCGTGACTCATTAAAGTTTTATGATCCAGTTAAGAGTTGGATAGAATGCGGCACTATTATGCTGAAAGCTCACACGTGAACAGAAACTTTCCTTTTATGTTCACGCCATATGACATTAAACCCGTATATGGTGTTATCTACTCATAGAAATTATAAACTTATAATAATTTATAAGCCACATGTGCACATTTTTATACAGTAAAGAAATATATTATAATCTCTAATAGGTCCTTAGTTAAATATCTAGTACTATTGTTGTTGGAATCAATAAAGATTACAAACAGATCTCCAAAATGAAATTTACCAATTAGCATGGGATAATCCAATATCATATTACTAAGTCTAAGATCTGAATATGGTTCAAACATCCGCTACTATCTTGGTCAGGGCAAACAAAATATCGAGCGTTGTTTCGATAAATTCTCAGAGATCGGGCCAAGCCCAGTTTGGTATAGACTGCTGGTAGGAGGGTCATGACCAAGGAAATGAAGTAGGACAAATTACTATGCAGATTTTAATTGTTATTTTACTTCTGTCCATGTGAATACTAAAGGTTAAGTTTAAGTCAGGTCAAAGTTTGAATATTGTAAGGCTAAACTCATAGACATAAATATATAGACCAAGTAATTAATTCCCATATTTATATAAATCAATTTAATTGAAATATATATTTCAGATTGAAAAAATAAAACAAAATTCGTCTGTAAGCATTTAATAGCTAGTAGACATTGACAATTCAAAAGTATAAATTCAGAGGTTTTAATAGCTAGTAGACATTGACAATTCAAAAGTATAAATTCAGAGGTACGTAGTCATGGATAACATTCGATACCCAAAACCTACGCCTCGAGGCATTTCCATCAATCCAGTTGCACCATTTCTGTTTACCTACTTCACATTAAAGGTCAGCACAAGTACGCTATAAATAAGGTATTTAACCCAATGTGTGTGGGCCCCAGCCTTAACTGGTGGCACGATTCATGGGAAAGTATGGGATCACAAAGGTTACCATTTATTCGGTACTTGAATAGAAGACGAGCTTGATATGGGAGACAGGTAGCTTTTTGGGAGCATACAATACCAATAACAAAGATAGCCAACGAACGAATTGAATTTGAATATACCAGAATTGATGTAAAAGAAATTTTGAATACAGTTGATGGAATGTGTAACATATCATAAGATAAGACAGCATTAAACAATGCCATATCGCATTGTGAATTAATAAATTCCTATAAAGAAACCAATACCGTGTTGCCTTATCTTCACGGCCGAACAATAAACAGGGACGTAAAATCCTAAATAATAAAAACAAGTTCAAAAATAAAACTCCCACCGCACTATATAAAATGGTAACCCGATAAATGCGCGCCTCGAAAGCTATAAACAAACGAAAATATGAATCGAGATTACGTTAGTACACGAACTAAGGTGAGCTGTATACCTGTAGCGTGGGCCGACTTAAATGGTAGTGAAACGACGATACAGTATGTGAGACACTGCATCATTTGCAATTACATGTTATTGTGCCTTTGTGCTATTTAATGTCCGGCGGTACGCCCCCAGTAATAAGAATGTGGCATTGTAAGCAAAATAGTTCGCTGTACATTTCTGTCAATTTGACTATGAACCGATGGCATGGACAATGCAATTGGATAATCCTTATTCTGTTCAGAGCTTGATTAACCTGAGGACTATTCAGAACGCTAACTTTTCCTTGTGAAATACTGTTTTGACCAGGCTTAAATTAAATAACTCCTACGAACATGATCGACGTGAGCTCATAATAATCATTAGGCTTCACAAGATGCTTGTTTTTGCTTACTCACGGCATCATTAGCTTTACCGGGCCAGTATCAATATAGCCGAAGATTACAACCTTTGACCTTTCACTGGCAACCTGACATTTATCCATTCAATTTGCCGTCCACCGTCATTGAATTCATTAATCATTCGGAAGGTTGGCCGCCTAAGCAATTTGCCTGCAAAAACAAAGACGGTTAAAACATCGTGTTGTAATCTCGAAACCAAACATTTGGTTAGTTAATCCTCGGCGGCACAAGCGCGCATAGAGCATTAAGCGAATCCTTCAAATAATCCAGTCTGAAAAGCCGTCAAGTCTCTGTCAACACTTGGCGAACGCGATTTCCTTAGCAAAGCGTCGAAGTTCTCAACGTATTTACATTTTCACACATCAAGTAAATTCCTTCGTATCCATCTAGAAGTTGGCGAGTGGGTACCGAAAATAGCGATTCATCACAAGTTTTAATCTGTTCTAGAGTTTGGCCCACTTGTGGTTGCTAGCAGGCAGACGAGCGGCAGAACTTTACAACGCGTTTTGACAAATTGCACTAGTTAATCAGGTTACAAAACTTTGGACTATATCGTTGGCTGATCAAATATATGTATGTATGTATATACAACAAGCACAAGCAGATTCAATCCCATTACTGAGATGCGGTAATGCCATCTCTCACGAGGAAAGAGATATTAAACTATACTCACACCCACCATGCTGGCCAAGTGCGAGTTGGTGGATAACACCTGTCTTTGAATTTTGTGGTCCTCAAATCATGTGGGTTTTAAGTATTTTTCACATACTTTCTCTGTGCTGCTAAGCAATTGCCAGCACGGCATGTAACTACACTAGCGTATGACATTTAGCCTTAGGTGGAGTAAGTTTAGGCTGAAAATAATGTCTGTCAAGGAAGCTGCCGGAACTTTTTTTTTAAGCTTGATCACAATTCAAAATTTCACCTGATGGTAAGCGATACTGCGATCTAAGATGGAGCGCGCTTGCCCAGAACCGATTCACTCTTGCCTTGAAAACCACTAGATTATTGTTATCGGGGAACAAACCGTTAGATACTTGGCGTCAGATTTTTCTAAGTGTGGCAGCTAGGCAGCCTATTCTAAGAGACCCCGCTCGTCTGTTCAGCAGCAATTTGGCCTACAATGTTTATACGCCGCCGGTTATCGCAGCTAACCTCTCCACCCAGTGTAACTGGCCAGAAATGGCTTACAGTTATTAATTCATTAATATTATCTGGAACTAGAAATAATAGATATAAATCTCCTTTCGCGCGAGTGCAAACTCATTTGAGGTTTCATACTTTATTCTGAGGAATTAAAAAGAAACGGAAAATATTTGAATTTGGGAAAATGGGAGATTGTCATTCGAATATCGTGGAATTGACGTTTGAGATTTTGAAGTGAAAAGATGGAAAATTGTGAAAAATATTTTATAAATTGTATTTTTCTGTTTTAGTAGAAGAAACGTGATGTTCAAATAGTGTGGAAATAAAGTACCAATGTGCAGCGGTTCCGGGATCCAGGTTCCAGCGGTTCCGGGATCCAGGTTCCAGGTTTCTGAGCGTAATTCTCTTGGACTGAGTCACAACTGGATCTGGGTGAGATTGTATCATTCACGTAATTCTCAGGAGAGAAGGGAGGTAAGAGATTAATTTACTAGACGCCGAAATAAGAATGTAAAACTTAAGATCATATATATTAAATATACACACAGATTGATTTGTGCAAGCCTTTTACTTTACTTTTACGGAGCTATAATTATTGTATCGATTTGTGGAATTATATTTTACAACAAGAAAACTGTTTCTTTTAAAAGGAAGAACTAAACTTGAAAAGACAATAAATCTTATTGATGATGCTATTATGTCTACTATTTCATGAGATTATTTAAACCAACCTTATGGCGACCAAGCTACTTAAAAGTATAGTCATACTTTATTCTTGGACATAAACATGTCTACTGCTTTACTTTCCTGAGATATAAAAGAACCATTATATGCAAGATTATGCACTTAAATATTGTGTCAAGTTATTTTAATGAGACAAAGTATAATGTTGATTTATTTCAATTAATGACTCTAATCTGAGTATAAGTAAGAGAGCGAGACTTCTCTATTATATATATTCTACCCCCAAAGGAGAATATATAATCACGTTCGACTTCCATATTCTACCTCCAAAGGAGAATATTTCATCCCTATATTCTGCCATTAACGGAGAATATTTCATCTATATTCTACCTCCCAAGGAGAATATTTCATCTACATATTCTGCCGACCCAGGAGAATATTTCATTTATATGTTCTGCCGACCCAGGAGAATATATCAATCTCATTTATCATCTCTTTTTCCTTCTTTGAACATACTGAGATTAGAGCATCGTGTTTAATTGGGTTAGGATTAGTCTAGGGCCGATAGTTTCAGACAGACTAGTTTAAAGTTTCAAATAATAGGATAGATTCGTTATAGTACTTAGAAAATTAGGATAGTTAGGATAGAGAAACCTGGAATTGACGGGGGACCTTTAGGTCTCGAACATAAGAGTCCTTTAGGATCCAAAGGTAAACTGTGGCGATGGATGCAGTGTTTGGTATAATTTAAGGGCTAAAATCCTTGCCACTACTTGGATTATATCAAATAAAAGAAAGAGAATTGAAAGAAAGTATTAGTTTGTAAGCAGGTGATTGATCTAGTAGGTAATGGACTATACTATAGGAAACTGAACAAACTGACAGAATATAGGATGCCCTCTTGTCCCTTTGCTTAGATTAATTAATATTAACCAACGAGTTAATTTGCTTAGGGCGAGTGTATGGAGGAGTATTAGGCTTAAAACTAAATTTGTATACAAGGTGGAATAACAGACTTGAATCTTTAAGTTGGTATACAAGGTGCTTGCCAGATTTATAATATTAGACAATTTGTATTGTAAGATGATCTGTCGTTTCGATGACTCGACTTGAATGATGATGGCATAAAAGTGCGTAATTATGCCCTCCAACAATGAAGGTCAAGCAAATAGTGCTTGACGGGGAAATAACCACCCTGGATGACTTTCACGGAACGGGAGCGTGCGTGGGGCTCCGTTCTTCCCGATTATCAATAAGAATATTGATGGTCAGGAATCAAGCACTATGAAACCTAGTATTTGTTAAATAGGGTTTAACCTTCCTTTGATTTATTTAGCAAGAAGATGTTTCACATGTCCTGCGAGCTGCTTCGGTTGTTCAGTGTTACTTTATCATCATTATGTTATTTGAAAATGTGTTGTAATGAATTCATTAAATAAATGTAAATAGTTAATTTTCAAGTTTGTTTTTATGTCACTAATTTCCCTTTTAGGATTTTCCTATGTTAGGCTATTTAGTTCTGTTGTTCTCTTGCTAGATTAGTTTAGAGTCTGTATTTTCTAGAACCTTTAAAGAGCTTGAGTTCTACATACATGACGAGGTCCTATCTTCTGCTAGACGTTACACTGCCATAACTATATTTCCTATATTAATAGATTTATTCCTGTAACTGGATAAATAGACGTTAGTTCTAGGAATTGCATTTAATGTATTAGAAAAGAGCTTAGGCAGCCCTGGCGAGGTACACCAGCCACCTGAAATATTTCACCTAAATACCTTCCTTCAAATAAAATAAGTTCAACTCTTATTGCGTGCCGTATTCCGTCACGCGACGTGGAATTGATTTATTCCTGGCGTTATTATAGCGACTTTTGTTTTCTGAATTTCTGAACGGGAATTTGGTTAATTAGAAATACGATTGCGTGAAAAATTTCAACAAAGGCGGGTAGGTAGATCTGGCAAACAGGCTTTAACGGGTAAATCGAATTAACCTGCAGAGGTTGTAATTTACGATTACAGGTGATGATTTATTTATTTACTAGCTGTATTCCGCGGTGTTACCTGCGTTAATCCGGGACCAAAAGAAGTTAATTCGGAATAAAAAGGGACCTATATGTTAATCCAAGATCTAACCTATCTTTATGGTAAATCTAATCAAAATTGGTCCAAGAGTTTGAGCGTTAGGAAGTAACAAACATAAACAGAATCACTAACTTTAGCATTTATTATATTAGTAGGATTTATTAGAGCTTGGTTTATGGGTTTTGTTTAGATTTCACTTATCTTTTTTTAATTGAAACTCAAGTCAATAAAGAAAAAAATGAAATGAAAATGAAATTCATAAGAAAAGAAATGTCTCCGTAAGAATATTTTAAGAAGATTACTTTAATCCATACGTCGTGTTGTCCAGATTCCGGTGCACGATTCAAATCGCGTCGCCTGAATCGACGATATTAAAAGCTATTTTAATATTGATAGTCCATTACAGTAAGCTTGTACTTTCGTCTTTTGTAACGCGATACCCGCCGTCAAGTTCTAATTGATGCTGTCAGTCAGAATAAGCGGGCTCACAATACTGACGGACTGTAGGACAAGTCTGCTGAATTAAAGACAGATATATGACTATTTTTAAAAAAAAGCGAGTGTGGCTCGGTGGTAATAACGTTTGCTTTTCAATCAGACGGCCCCTGGTTCGATCCCAGCCCTACACCAATGACTTGTTTTACGAGTTATGTGTGGATTTGCACTCGCTTTACGGTGAAGGAAAACATCGTGAGGAAACCGGCATGTTTGAGGACCACAATATCCGAAGACGTGTGTCATCCGCCAACCCGCACTTGGCCAGCGTGGTGGACTATGGCCTATATCTCTCTCCTCGTGAGAGAAGGCCCCGAGTCCCAGCAGTGGGAACGTGTAGTGGGCTGCTTATGCTATATGACTATTTTTAGTTGAACTCTATAATTACATCTACACTAATATTATAAAGAGGAAAACTTTGTTTGTTTGTTTGTATGTTTGTTTGTTTGTTTGGTTGTAACGAATAGGCTCAAAAACTACTGGACCGATTTTAAAAATTCTTTCACCATACGAAAGCTACATTATCCACGAGTAACATAGGCTATATTTTATTTTGGAAAAAATAGGGTTCCGTAAGATATTTGGATTTTTCGGACACAAACTGAAAAAAATCAACCAAAGAAGTTACTTATTTTGCGTACGCTGCCTAAACTACAAAAGATAGAACAATAAAATGTTATAATTAATTGTACATCTTATAAATATCTACAAAAAGGTCCGCGACACACTATACCTATCTATGTCGAGTGAGGCACAACAACCACATTTTTATTTAAAAATCTTGATTTTTTTCTTGGCCTACATTTAAACGCGTTTATTTTACTCATGCTATTAATTCTTATCAAAATAAATTATTTCATCAATAAGTACAGTTTATGTTAATAATATTTGATCTTTGAATGATTAAAATTGGACGTTTGGTTTTGAAGTTGTGGTGAAATTAAAATATTACGATCAGTTGCACTGCGGGACTGCAGGCAGAAGTGAACACTTTTGCCGGGAGCAAGACTTAGCGCTTTGCGGGCGATCCTTTTGTTAGTTCCAATCTACACTAATCTTCTTATATAAAAAATTTCCGTGTCACAGTGTTTGTTACCGTACTCCTCCGAAACGGCTTGACTGATCTTTACCAAATGTTATATGCGTATTCAGTAGGTCTGAGAATCGGCTACTGTGATTTTTTTATATCCCTAACTGGTGAGGGTTGTTCACCCTTAAATATTTTTTTTAATTTTTCGAGGATTTATTTTTATTATGTTTTTTATTATTTGGCGTTAAGAAATACTTAAATAAATAAATAAATAAAGCCATTTATTCCCAGAAACTTACAAAACATATAATGGGTTAAGAAATCTATGTTAGTTTTAGATACATTCATGAATACATTCTTATGTTTATTAATAATAAATTACATAAATTAATATACTATTATGAAGATTCTTGGGGCACCCACATATGGGTGTAGGCCTCCTCCATGCGTTGCCAGGTCATTCTATCTTGAGCTAGCCTAGTCCAGGTACTTCCAGCTGCTTCTTCGATATCGTCGCGCCATCGTCTGCGTGGTCGTCCTCGGGGTCTAAGATCTTCTGCTGGGTACCAATGAAGGATACGCTCGCTCCATCTGCCGTCAGATGCTCTCGCGACGTGTCCTGCCCACCTCCATTTTAATCTGCATAGCATTTCTACAGCATCTGTTAGTTTGGTCATTTTTCTAATTTCTTTATTTCGCACTTTATCCCTTAGCTTTATTCCTAGGAGGGAACGCTCTGTTGCTCTTTGAAAAATGCTTATTTTGTCCACCAGATGTCTAGTTAGCGGCCAGCATTGGCAGCCATATAGAAGTGAAGGTAGTATAGTATTATCCATTAGCTTTTTCTTCAGACGTATAGGGAGTTTGCTTTTAAAAACGTTTTTATTCATCCAGTACTTTTTCCAGGATATGGCGATTCGTCTATCAATTTCTTTTGATGTAGCGTTATGGAATGATATTGTTTGACCTAGGTATATATACTCATTGACGTACTGGATGTCCCTGTTTGATTCAATTGGAATTGGTTCTCCATTAGTCATGATTTTTGTTTTCGTCATGTTCATAAAAAGACCAATTTCTCGGCTAGCTTTATCCAGCATGTTAATCATAGATTGTAGAGTCTCGTGATTTTCAGCAAGGAGCACAATGTCGTCAGCAAATCGTAAGTGCGACAATCGTTCACCGTTAATATTCAGTCCGTAGCTCTTCCAATCCAGAGTTCTAAACATTGTTTCCAGGATTGCTGTAAAAAGCTTTGGAGAAACTGGATCGCCTTGTTTGACTCCTCTTTGAATGCTAAAGCTCGGTCCAAGTGATTCCAGTTTTAATTTTGCTGATGCACCATCGTATATGACTCTAAGTGTGTTTATGTACTTATTATCTATCCCTTGCTCTTCCAGGCTTTTCCATAAGTGGGAATGTAAGATAGAGTCAAAAGCTTTAGTATAATCAATAAAGGCTAGGTAGAGCTCTTTATTGTGTTCGTTGCATTTCTCTATGCACTGAGTGAGCGTGAATATATGGTCAGTAGTTGAAAACCCTTTTCTAAAGCCCGCTTGCTCGCGAGGTTGCTGCTCATCCAATGTTTTTGTTATTCTTGTAAGAATAACTGACGAAAACAACTTGTATATTGTTGGTAACAAGGTGATAGGGCGATAGTTATCTATCTTACTCGGATCTCCTTTTTTGTATAGCAGAAATACTTACAACCCTAATTTTTATTTTTTTATCATCAACACCTATATTTCTAGGGCCAATTTAGTATTTCAATCATTTTTCATCTCGCTTGATCTGATCAAAATAGTGTCTTTAACTGTACTTCGAGTAAAAAACTATTTTTTTTTGAAGATAATTACTAACAAAATTTAACTTGATATATGCTTTTTTTAAATTTTTGTTGACGAGGGGGAAATCTTCAACAAGATATCTGGCTACGATGGGGCGCAGACAGGTTATGTGGGATTTGTACCCACTAAAACCCCCCGGTAACCTGCCTCTGTGCTTAACGGAAGTCTCCGGGTTCTTCCGTTTTGGAACTCTAACGATTTTTAACACTGAATATCTAAATATATTACATTAAAAACAGTATGAATTTAAAATACTAAGTAGAAACTCAAAGATAAAAGAATATAATTTACGCTGGGATTTATAGGATTTTTCAAAATATACTATTTTAATTTGCTTCCATAGCACCTTAAAAAAATCTCTAGAAAAATTTTTGATCGCCAACTATCTCACAAATGACTATCTATACTAATATTTTAAATAGATAAAGTTTAACTGTTTGTTTGTTTGACGCGATTAGGCTCCGAAACTACTCAACCTATTTGAAAATCTCTTTCACAGTTGGGAAGCTACAATATCCCCAAGTAACATAGGCTATTTTTGTTGTTTCCAATAATATTTAATTATTTAATTAACCGTGCGAAGCCGGGGCGGGCTGCTAGTGTTTAATACATAGACCAATCATAAACAAAAAAGTAAAAATAGCGTTCATTTGCGTGAATAAAAAAGGTGGTTCATTACAGTTAAGGATCTTCTTCTTCTTCATATTAGATAAGAGGCGGCAGACAGAGGAGACGTGTCGTCCAATCCACTGTAAACGACAGCCTTGTGCATGGTCACCCATCTAAATACTGCCCGTATCAACCGTTGCTTAACTTCGATCACGTCATATTACCTTAGTAAGCCGAGCAATAGGTTCTAGGACTAGGACTATAAATACCCAGTAATAAAAAGAGAAAAAAAAGCTAATGATGATAAATTAAAATCTTATACGTATATGCATTTTCTTCGCGCAGTAAGCTATAATATAACTAGGTAAGAAAAAAAAAGTAAAGTAACTAGTTACTTAAAACTTGTCATAGAACACATCAAAACTTGTCATGGAAATACACCTACTATTCTATCGGGTGTCTACCATTCACTTAGTAGACTCGGGCGGTTGGTATACGTTTAATCGTCCCCTGGGAATCTCGTGGGTTATTTAGTTGCTTTTTTGTTGCATTGGGAAAGTCGCCTAATGTAATTATGACACACATGTTGAGAGCTTGAACTTTTGGTATCGATTCTTTGTGTCTTAACCCCCGACAAAGAAACGGTGTGTTAAAAGTTACAACATTTGACGTGTCTGTGGTATCAAAACTACTGAACGAATGAACCGAATTGATTTATTAATTTGATTGAAAGGTGTGATTGTTGCGAGTGTTCTAAAGTTGTGAGTCATTCGCTATCCTACACTTGGCCAGCGTTGTAGATTAAGACCTTTATATCTATGCATGTTAGAGAAGGCCCTGAGTCTCAGCAGAAAAACAATATTTAATTTTGCTCTTAGATAAAGAATTTGTTTTTATTTTTGCTTATGAATAGTAAATTTTATTAAAATCAATTTCGCCTTTGTTGTGTGAAAAGAGTGTCACAAATACACACACACATACATACACCCACACTAACATAGTGTTCCTATAATATTAGTTCCGTGAAAACCGTCAATCATAACAGTAGGTATCCTTATTTAATCATACCAGTATAAAAAAAATTGTGTTAAGATAAGTTAGACCTTGGATATAGGCTACTTTTTATCCCGAAAACAATTTTTTCAATTTCATTCAAGATCTTGCCCAATCTGTGCCTTAACCAATTTCCACACAATTTAGTATCAATACTTCAAAACAGCACTTCACTATCAAAGTGCCAATTGACCAGTAAAGTACAAAGTTAAGGTCAATCCCCAAACACACAATCTGAAGACGCTCTGGACCCCCCGTTTGTTTACCATCGACAAACTAAAATGGCAAATCAATAGTTACTGCATATTGCTATCCTCCTGCGTATAGAATGTTTTTCGATTTGCTATAAATCGTAAGTTTAATTGCCCGGGAAATAAGGGATTAAGTATCAGATTAAGAGGCTTCTCCATACAAGTTTTGGCTTTGTGCAAGTTTTTCAGGACTTTTGTGGATCCCTTGGGTTGAGTGAAATAAAATATTTAAGTGCTCTTTTGTTATAAGTTTCTCTTTTAGAAGTTTAGTATTTTTGCTATTGTTTATTCAATACATACATACATTTTTATGTTATTGTGCTTAATGATTTTTTTTTCGATTACTTTGTTAAATATGATGAAAAGTTACATACAAACATACTTTTATGTACATAGGGAAGAGATCGCTAAATGATAAGGCCGCCAATTGTGGCACACTATTTTTAAGTTCAATTTATTTAATTGTTATTTTTTGTTGTTGTTGTATTCTTATATTTCAAATATTATGTCCAATACAGAGTTTTCTATCCATCTATCTTTAATTTCAAGGCATTACAACACAATATTATAATAAATAATTAAATGTATAGACCTACTTATAATTAAATTAGTTAGGTTAGTAGGAGTGGAGTACTCGATATTTATCTTAATCCTTAGTTCTTGGAATAAATCAATCTAGCTTAGAATGACTTTCTTTTTTCTCACTAGAGACCTTTATCAATCCCAGTCTAGATTTTGTCCAGCCGATAGAACACATAATTATATTACTAAATCGTATTTAATAAAATGCGTATAAAGAGACACTTTATTTATTTTATAGAGGTGTATGCTCAGTACTGGGCAAGTTTATTTTTTTCCAAATGAGCTAAGGGCCAATCTTTAGTGTTGAGAAATTTCAAGCCTCCCAAAACGTGGTTTGACTATTTATGGTAGGACTAACAACTGGATCCTATTAGAATTCAACTTCAACTTAGAGACCTAAATAATTCAACATATCTTCCGAATGACGGTTGCGCCCACCAGATGAAAATGCCACATTTAAAGTCTTCTTTTGCAAGTTGATTAACTTTCAACTAAAGATTGTCCCCATGTACAGACGTGACCCCATAACTTGGATGATTTATCTCAGATCACCTTAGTCAAGCTATGGTAGGCGTTAAAGAGTAGAAAATGATGATGATGATCGCTTTTTTGACAGTATGTATTAAAAAAACACAAACCAAACAAAACGTTATGCCTATTACAGCTGCCTTATCTTCTTCGTTGTCCACTTCCCACTATGTAGGGTCGGCATAGTCTCTTTTTTGCTTCCACACTATTCTCTCAGCCGTCATATCTACATTCACTACCTTTTCTTTCATATTGCTACCTTTTATCGCTGGTAATTCGCAATAAGTAAAACGCGTTACAAAATGATTACCATGCGACCTTCCACACCCGAAATAGCAAAGTCCTGCCAAATCGCAACACTCGACTTTTACGACTACAAATTAGCCCAAGCAAAGCCATTTTAATCCTGTTACAATGCAAAAAGTCACAATTTTACAACACTCGTAAAACATTCAACTTCTGTTTACGTGTTTTGAAAGCTAAACTAATAAGGGTATTAAATTTATACGAGTATAGCTCGACAGGACGTCCAACAATGACGTAACGATTCCGAAGTATGTTTTCAAACACCGGGTCGTATAATTTTATAATACTTGCCCACAAAATGTAATTCTACATTTACTCTATAGACGACTTGCAATATTGAGCCTTATTACATTGGCATAGGCTTTAATATTGACCATTAAATTGTATTGAGTAGTAAAGGTAGAGAACACCATTAGCAACGAAACGACAGCGGTATGACCATCTTTGTCAATACCCCCTCTAATCCGACCGATACTAACATCTAACACGTTACGTACAAAAAACTCTGTAATTCTAAATATTCGACTACTAAAATTTTACGATAAATTTTCGTCTTTAATAACCATAAAATTAAAGAAACGGTTTTTAAGGAGGTTTCTATTATGAATTGATGTGATTAAATTTTGTGTCGTAAAATGGTAAGTCTGTGTTTACGGGCTTGTAAAGGCCGATCAATTCGCTTTTCTGTTAGTACTTTTTATGATGAAATTGCCGGTATCTTAAAATTTATGAGCTGTATAAATTTTACTTATTTTCATAAAAATATTGTTATGCAGGGGTGAGTTAATGTGTTACTTCGTTAACGGCGTAACAAAGGCTGTTTATTTCACTTAGTCATAACAAGGTGTGTAAGGTACATAATGATATCTCTACATTACTTGTTTTTAGCAGAATAAATAATCCCGATACTCAAATATTTGAATACTATATAGCTCGTATTCTAAATTTGAGACTTGTTTATGTCTCAAATTTACAATACGAGCTCTCACGGTTTAAGTATATCGTTCTTATCTTAAACAATAGGGAAAATATAGATATAACTAAGTTTTCCTAAAAATAAAACTTCAAATTCGACATTAAAGCGAAACAAACAGAAAACTAATAAAAATCATATCTAATCAATATTAACAACAAAAAAAAACAGAATTAGTGGACTGTAACTTTATACACTATGAGTATTACCAGCAGATGAGATTATGAAAGTGAAAAAAATAATTTTATTTCAAATATCTGCCAACCCGGACTTGACCAGCGTGGTGAAATATGGTCTGTACCTCTTGAGAGAAGGCCCTGAGTTCCAGCAGTGGCTTATGTTTTGTTTTGTTATGCTATCTATGCTTTGCTTACGATAAGTGTAACTTTGGTGCCATCAATAAATGAATTGCATTTGTATAATATTAGCTGTGCTTCTAATACTAGTAAAACAATCTCTACCTTAACAGATGTTATATCAACATGACCATTGGCCTTCAAAAGTAGAGTTAATAGGTATCATCTAGGTAAGCGTGCCACACCGTAGACTGCAGCGCAGCTTAACATCAGGCTAGCTGTAACAGTAGCCAAACGCTAACCTATCATGGATAAAAAAAACATTATTTACTTAAATCCACTAGATAAGCAATAAACATGAAACTAAAAACAAAAGCGTATACTACGAGTATTAAGAGGTTTACACACACGTCGGTTAACTCAGCATGTCGCTTCGCGGTGCGCCATGACAAATTCATAATCGACACGGCGCGCGAGGCAGGTTTAAATGGAATTTATATGCTTCTAATAATCACCTTTATTTTATGCATAGACGTTGGAAAGTGTAGAACTATCTGTCTATCTGGCCACAGAGAAAGGAAAGAGAGATGCTTTTCGCCAAAGTCATCTGTGCCGACAGTTGGTTGTTTGCAAACAAACACTGTCAAATTTCTGAGGAAAGTAGTAAAATACGCCAAAAACGTGGCACGCTGGCAACTGATAGTTAGTAACTGGCTTATAATTAAAGGTGCAGGTAATAATATGAATATACTATAAGTTCAAGAATTAGCCCTGATCTTTGCCTGAAGAATAAATTTGGATAAAGTACTTTATCTGAGTAAATAATTATTATCTTTGCTTACTTTTCGATGGCTGGCAATAGTTTAAAACATCCGATGATGTTCCAGATGATAAGTCGGATGACACATTAAATTTTAGGTCCCGGCCGTTAGTCTCACTACAAGCATGCAGTCATTAAGCGAAGTCAGAACCCTTCGGGTGTCTTGAAAACTCTCGACACCAGAGCTTGGCTACTAAGTCACTGTAACAATCACAAGAAATCACTGCGACTGGTTGTTGATTTTTTAAGTTTATTTTTTAGTCTTTAAGTGTTTTAGTCTTTAACGAGGTTGTCCAAAACTGACCTGGCGGTGGACTATCATTGACGAAACGAAGACTATCGGCAAGACATGGAGCGAGATCAAGCAAGACACTCAGAACAGGCCAGGACGCACGGTGGACGCCTTTTGTCTCATCTGGAGAACATAATTATAAGCTCAAGTTAAGTAAATCATGAGTCTTTAAAAATGTATTATTCAAATACTAGCTGCGGCTCGCGGTGTTACCCGTCGTAACCCGGAATAAAAGAGGTTAATTCCGTATAAAAAGTAGCCTTTATGTAAAGCCGGGGATTAAGCTATCTTCGAACTTAAATTCATGCAAATTGAATCAGCCGTTTAAGCGTGAAGAAGTAACAAACATACGCACAAACTTATTTTTCAAATATTGGATAAGAATAGGATAGGATTGAAAACATTTAAGAGTAAAACATATACGCGTATATTTTTAATTATCTTCTCAAACGCGTGAAACCATACCAAAACCACTTATACAATTCTTGAAACTAAGCAAATGTCCGAGGATCAGTAATCAAACCCCAAAAGAGTCATAATTTTGTTATCAAATAAAATCTGGTGCCTCTCTAAAAATGTTTGTACCAACACATCGTCTCAATGTCTCAATTAGTAAGGGCCAATTCACGTAAGAATTTCAAGATTTTACGATCCTTTACCGCATTACGGAATAATTATTGTTTATGTTTTGAAATGAAAAAGGATATACCTAAGCGATTTGATCATAAAGTATGATTACTTTCACAAAAAAAATGACAACCGCGTAATGGTCACCATGCATAAAGTATGTATATGTAGTATGTCAGTTGTGTTAGCAACCATAATACAAACTAGAAATGTTTTAGTATAGGGCTAACAAGCCGTGTGTAAAAAAAAATCCCTTAGGTTTTTTTGTGGAAAATATAACGGAGCTTACTTGCTTTCTCTGCTATCTTTGTAAAAATATTCTTTTTTATCAAGTAACTTAGATAATAACAGATTAAATTCGTTCTAAGCATATCTTTAGCTCAAGTAACACAAACTATACACTTGTGAAATTCGTTATAAAAATTGTGAACACATTGTTTAGGTCTGATTAAGTATCAAACAAACATACCTTGATATACTTAAAATAAATGCTCTTGTATTTTTCTTTGAATTCATATCTCTAACGAGAAGTCATTAAATATGTTAAAGTTTTAAGTATGTTAAATACACAATTTTTTTGCTTGAATTCTGTTTATCAAGAAATCATAATGAATTCTGTTTTACGAACGAACTTTCTCGTCCTTTGAAGATGCCACAGATGTTTTCATCTTAATGGAAATACTATTTATTAATCATTTAAAAGGATAAATGAAACGTTTAGAAAACCTAATGTTCTAATAGTGTTGATACTAATATTTATTATTATAGATACTATGTTTTAAGCTCAGTTTAGTAGAAACAAGCGTTTATTAGTCTCCTGATCATGAAAGCACATTGCTTGATAGTAATTACAACTTTTCAAAAAACCAAATCAAACTACTATACCTAAAACTTACGTAAAATTAATAGAAAAAAAAAACATTAGATGCAAAGGTTCTTATAATGTTAACAACATTGTCATGTTGGAAGGCAACGCTTAATTTTTGTTTTTTTTTATATATATTTGAGTTTGACAACTAAGTTTAAACAATCCAACTAAGATGTTTTCTTTTTGTAGTATTTTATTAGTAAATAGCAGATCGTCCCAGCTTCGCACGGGCTATAAAATAATCTAAGTTGCAAAGAGAAACAAAATATAGCCTATGTTATTCAGAGATAATGTAGCTTTCCAGCGGTGAAAGAATTTTTCAAATCTTTCAGTAGTTTCCGATATTTACGTCAAACAAACAAAACATGATATTTTTCCTCTTTATAATATTGGTAAAGATTTCTTTTTTGCAGTATTTTCAAAATGAATTTCCTGAAATCAACACCTGTCTCCAAATGAAACTTCCATTACAAATCTTACCAAAACTTATTCTCTCTTATCACATTAAAAACAATTGAAACACAACTGATATGCCTGAACATACACCGAGAAATAAAAAGCATAACGATGTTCCAGATTAACGCATTTAATGTTTCAATTTGAACCTACCAGTAATTTTAATGGATTTATTCGGTTCTCTCCCTGTGTTAAATGAAAATTATTGCGATGGTAGGCACAGGTAATAAAACTTGAGACGATGAACAGGTCTCTTTGTTTTGTAGTTTAAATGGTAGCTCGCGGCAAGTGGAGTACCGAACATGGTTTATGGATTACAGTGTAAAAAAAATATTATACAAATTTAATCGTACAGGTCTTTTTATAATTTCAAGCATAAGCAGCCCACTATACGTTCCCACTGCTGAGGCTCGGAGCCTTCTCTCACGAGGAGAGAGATATAGGCTACAATCCACAACGCTGGCCAAGTACGGATTGGCGGATGACACACGTCTTCGGATATTGTGGTCCTCAAACATGCCGGTTTCCTCACTCATGTTTTCCTTTACCGTAAAGCGATTGCAAATCTACACATAACTCTTTTGTGTCCTTAAAAAACAAGTCATTGGTGTAGGGCCGAGATCAAACCAGGGGCCGCCTAATTGAAAAGCAGACGTTATTACCACCGAACCACACTCGCTTTTAATTCAATAAGTTACTTATATGGAAAATGTTTAGCTCTGTTCGCTATGGATTTTTTTTACACATTGCTAGGCATTTGACCTGCAAGGCGCGTAACCACTCGAATTAACCAAACTTTGACCTAAGATGGAGAATGTCTAGTCTGGTGTACCTGGTTTTCAAGGTGAATGTCGGAGTACACAATTCTTCATATTTGAAAGTGTTTGCTAGCCAGGCGAGCACTAGAAAATGGCCCTTGATACTTTCTACCCTTTTCACCATGTTTGCCATCATCGAAAGCATAAGCTCATTGGCGGGGATCGAACCCCCTTATGCAACATAAGGTGAGCTGTCATTGATTTAATGTCTTTTCTTAGTGAATACGTTCCCTAGTTTAATGTTATTTTCCGAGTAAATATGTCCGAAAATCGCCATTCACTAATTATTCTAAGAACTTCTGTTAATATAACACTGACATACAATTTATAGGCTACATCAATTATAGTCAGGACAGTAATTAATAATTGTTAGCTGACAAAAGGTGTTAAACTTTTGTCACTAAAGGTTAATCGTAATTTAAAATAAAAATAACTAATAGCTAAATAAAATACTTTTAAATAATGTGTATGTTTATTTATATTCTAAGTTAGCCTTGAATCATTATAGTCATTATACCAAAGGAAAATTATTAACGAGTTATATTTTGATACCGTACAAAAACTCGACACATGCTGTCAAATTAATGGGCAGAGTTGTTCAACATTTTCGCTATTTCCATCACACGTGGTGTTATAAAAGTCATGGACTGTCATGGTCAATGTACGAGATATCAGCGTAAGTATTAAGAGGCAGCGATTGTCATTTATTCTCCTTTGAAAAGATTTTATTATGTACTAGAGGTTGCCCGCGGCTCCGCCCGCGTGAAGGTCGCTTTTCGGGTAACCTGTGGAAAAACTCTATGGTATCCTATTCCCGTGCCAATTTTATATACACTTTCCTCATTCGATTCCTGAGATCTAGTTCCTCTGTTTTTAGCTACTTTGGTGATGATGCGACAGATTAGATCGTTTTCTCCAAGCCATTATTTAAATTTAAATATGTAATTAGAATACGTGAACCATACCACTAAGTGAACCATTTACTAAATTCTAATTCAGAAGTATTTAATTTCAAAAACACAAAACTTTCCCTTTGAACTTTAAACCCCATTAGCATACCTAAATGCACTCCTGGCAAATATTTTTACGAATTCATTTTAACCATCAAAGAAACTACAAACATAACAACTTTCAAGACTTTAACTTGATAAATAAAGAATTTTCCATACAAACTTTCACCCCCCATTACAAACCCTTAGTTCACCCCTGGCAAAAAAACCTGATACCATTATTTTTAATTTTACATAAACTATACATATTCCAAATTTCATTGCTAGAAGTTCAAAAACAAAGAAGTTTCATACAAACTGTTTGACCCCCTTTCACCCCCTTAGGGGTGGAATTTCCAAAAATCCGTTCTTAGTACGCGTCTACATACTAAAACAAATACACCCTCTATATTTCACAACCCTAGGACCAGCCGTTTGGGCTCTTCGTTGTCTATAGATGAATGAGTCAGGACAAAGAGTCTTATAGTATAGATTGAATTTCTACAGTAATTAATTTTTTTCGGTTTATAAATTGACTAGCTGCGCCCGCGGTGCTATCCAGGTTAATCCGGGACAAAGGTAGCCTTTGCGTGCAAGATCTAAACTATTTCCATACAAAGTTTATTGCAATCGGTTTAGCTACAGTCGGAGCGTAAAAAAAGTTACAGAAATACTTACTAATACACACATAAACACACACACACACACAAACTTTCGCATATATAAATCTTAGTTTGAATTTTGTAATAAGGGGCTAGGGATGCCCTTACATACTATAATTGAAACAGGCTATCGTCAGTATAGTGACGAGTTTGCTTTGGCACTCATTTTAAAAAAGAAACCAGATATTTTTTTAAAAGCTCACAAAATTTTTCATTCATAGAACTCACCATATTAAAACTTTCGTAAGGCATATTTGAATAATGTTTGTATAACCAGTCACTTTATAATCAGTCAATGTTTCAGCACAATCAGTGTGCTGAAACATGTCGGGTTAATTCCGACAAAATAAACGTAAGTAATAGCCGGTTATACAAACATTATTCATAGAACTACTTAACTCACATATTTGTCTTATTGTAAAGTAAAAAAAAATAAAAATAATAATAATAATAACAAATTAAGTTAAGTTCTTTAAAAAAAAACACAGGTATCTTTTAATGCACATCTAACATATTACAACACGTTATAGCTAAATGGGCAAACTATGGTCAAATGAGAACCGATTATTAATAAATAGAAAAAAAAATAGAAAAAAAGACAATATCGCTAACAGCTTACAACTTCGTCGCAAACTAAAAGAGAAGCAATGATATGGCTCTCGCATCATCGGTCAATTACAAAAAGGTAATCCCGGGGAGGCACTTAATGAATCATTATGGTGGCGGCCGTCGGATGTAGCCGATGCACGATTTATAGTCGGCCGAGGCTTACGGAATTGACTTTTATTTTTCGGTTAAAATGTTGCCAACGTCTGACAAGAAACGGTGACGCGGGGTCCTCCGGGAACAATTTGTTGCGGAATTGTTGGCGCTATGGAATATTTAAATGACTTTTATCGGTTAAATGGGAAATACATTTATATACGTGTCTTAAAAGGTTTCAGAGAATAGCATTGCAAATTGCGGTATTCGTATTCTATATGGCATAAAAACATTGAAAACACGTCTTTATAAATACAATTTTTACATTTGTATAGCGGTATCCCATTATCAAGGAATGAAGAAATAGAAGCAATTTGTATTGTTAACAAAAACATAATTAATAAAGTGTTTTTTTGCTGTTTAAAGCCAAGCCTTTGACCAGCATAGCATGTAACCACACGAGTTGATGATACTCCGGACTAAGATGGAGCATGTCTTATCTGGAACAACTAGCTCTCAAAGAAGCTGCTGGAACAGAGAAAACTAAGTATATCTAATATCACAAAATAATGGCCAGACAGTATACAGGCTTAGAAGTAACTTAAGCTAAACTTTATAAGGGTTGCTTGGTATTTTTAACCAAACTATGTAGTATAGTATATTTATTCTACGAGTTTTTATAGTTTGCTGTTTCATACTAAAACTTGGTAGACGCCCGGAAAAGCAGTTTTTTGTTGTAAAGTTGTTTGTTTCTCCATGTAAACTAAATTTAGCCTTAAAAGGCTTTACGTCAGTGATCACTAACCCTGTTTTTCCTATAGGCACTTTTTGTCGAATACTTTAATTATTGACTTCCCTAACACCAAAGTGAAGAGCATAACAAACCGCGTCTTGGAAGTCTAAAGTCAAAGGCGAAACCCGTCAACATCAGTCATACCGGCTCACCTCGTCAGAACTCATTGTGACCCCGCCTTTATGGCGTGAAATGTAAGCAGCTGTGATAGACAAGTGACCGGTGTGAACCTACCTTATGTAGGACATAGATGTGTTTGAAGGTAAAGGTCTCTATTTTGAGTCGGAGAGAATTTTCGTTCCGTTTTTTAAAGTTATCGCGCGATTCACTATACAATATACTAATATGTATTAGTATATTGTATAGAGATTCGTATAAATACTATATATTAGTATATCACTATACTAATATATAGTATTTATAGGTCTACATGGTATAAAACTAAGTTGCTTTCTCTGTCCCTATGTTCCTGTGTATGCTTAAATCTTTGAAACAACGCAACGGATTTTGATTCATTTTTTGTAATAGATAGAGTAATTCAAGAGAAAGGTAAATGTAAAATAACTTCTTTTAAAAATTGGAGTAGTACTGTTATTTTTAAGTTTTCTAATGTTATATCGTTAATTATCTTTTTTTTTCCGCGTACATTGCAAACGCAGGCTGAACCCTTCGAGTTTTATCAAAATAATTTACTAATTATTTGTACACACTCAAAAGGACTACAGAAAACTACGCGATGGTATATGTTTTTCTGTAGTGTATTTTTGTATCAGCATTGCACCGGTGCGAAGCCGGGGCGGGTCGCTAGTTATAATTAAACTGATGATCTGATTTGGAAAACCATGCCAATATATTCAAAGTAATTATTTGTTCACTTACATATACTAAATTATTATTATTTTTGTAATTCATACTAAAATTAAGTTTAATTTTAAATGAGTATCTAAAACACAAATTTTGCAGTTATTTCTAATGGGGAGTATAATTATCTGATGTACAAGCTTCCATGCTTAGTTTGGAGATACAGGCTTTTAATACCAAATATCTAAAAAATATACGAAACATTTGCAACGAATTGTGATAATATTGTAAGTAACCGTGTAAATAAATAAGTTAAATTTATTTGATATTATGAGTGTCTATTTTATCATAATCAGTAAAAAAATATATTTTACCGATACTGATAAAATTGGATATGGAGATAGCTCTATCATTTATATATTTTCACACATATAGAAAATAATTTATTGAACACAAAGAATAGGAAAAAACTTAAAATAAAAGTACCAGGCATTATAAGACGTGAACACGTATTAAAGTATGAAAATAAAAAATAAAATGTTCAAATGGCACTCAGTAGTAAAGCAATTTGTAATAGCAATTATTTTATTTCAGCACGTGACATAGGCAAACGTTTTGAAGGCTTTTAGCCAAAAAGTAAATTCAATCAGTACCTCCATTTGACTCCATCTACATTAGGATCTATTTACGAGCTGAAACATTTCAAATTACGTTTTGAATATTTATTTTTTCAAGTGGAATCTCGAATGCAGGCGCGCGTTTTTTGCCAAAGAGTTTGGAAAATGCCTTGTTAAGTAATTATTTATTAAGCTTTTAAGTAAACCAGGCATAGAATTATGATCGTTTAGAAAAAAAACTTAAAGCTGTGACAGCTTAAAATACTAAGAAGGCTATTTTCGCTTAGTTTTAAGTTGATTCAAATCAAACTTTTGTGAAAACAATAAAAACTCTTCGAGTCGAGAATAAATTTTAGAGTAGAAGATTTGCAGTACATAACTCTAGAATTTAATATTTTACCTAAAAACCTGGGTTTATCCAAGGTAAAAAAAGCACTCGTTCACAGGCAAACATACTCGTATATGTATTTGTTTTTTAATACTAGGACACATTTAACACAGCGCTGGTTAGCTCCAAACTAACGATGAATGCAAAGTAGAAATTCTAGTTTGCGTTATGGTTGTTAACACAACTGATATACTACTATACATACATTAATACTTTATATGAATACATATTTAACACCCAGACCGACAGCCAACAAACCTAGTTCACCTCAAAGATGTTGGCCGTGCCAGTAATCGAATCCGAGACACACTGGTTGGCAGTACGTCATGGTAACCTTCACGCCAACGAGGTCGTCTGTCGTCATATGACTGAAGACGTGTCTTTTAGGTAGGTTGGTTAGATATAGGTAAAAATGAATTAATTTCCAGTAATTCCAGTAAATATGTCTGCAAATGATTGGCTTACAAGTAATTACTTTGCGTCGTACCCGCGGGGTGAACACAAAATAGCGATGCCGCATCCATAAGCGTACTTATAAAACGATTAACTACGCATATAATGAGTGCATTACGTTCGTTAAATTATAATTTGATCAAATTATTTTATTAAAATTCAAGCCGCGGCCATGTCGGATGTTGGTTTTGATGCAGGGAAATTAGGGCTGTTTTATTTTTCATATGCAATGTTGGTTGCAATCATTTGTTTTAACAACAAATATTATAAGAGGCACGCACCAGTTATTATTTTTGCTCAAATTACTAAAAAAAAAACTTTTGTGTAAAGAACATAGATGTAATTTTTATTCCCTTAAAAAGGCTAAGTATATCTATTTTTATTTAAGTACTTTTTTAATATGATATTCAAATTCAAATTGTTTATTTCGAGTAACATAGACTAACACCTAAATAAAATATTATAAACAATGTAATCAGTAAATTAAATAAAAACAATGCAAAAATTAAATTAAAATGTCGAAGTAAATTAAAATCACATCAAAATAAATTTTATCATTTTTTTTTTTTGCTACTTATACTCATAAAAATTTTCTATGAATTTGTATCAACTTGAAACTGCGATGAAAGGAACAATAAAAATAAAATCGAAAGATTCCAAGTATGTCACATCATATTGCCCTCAATAATATAATTCCGTGAACATTTTTTATGATTCACACGAAAATAATGTAACATCCTCATGAGCCACAATCATGAGATCCATAGCCTAAAGCTAACTTGAGCAAATTATCATAGATGACCAGTTTATAAAGACCTTCAATAGTAGATAAGTCCAGTTGAGCCATCGGCTTCGCTTGAGCTCAGATTATTTTGGTCATCATTAATTTGCCTATAAAAAACTATGTGTAGCAAACAGAAATTATGTCTTTATTAGAGCAATTACGAGTATTATACGCTTAGTGGAACCACTCAAAATATTATGATGATTAATTTCATGACTGTGCCGCATATTTTGTAGGTTTATGAAAAAATATTTGGAGCAAAACAGCATTTAGATATACGTTTCACACGTCAGAAATATGATTCTACTAATATTATCAAGGCGAAAGTTTGTGTGTGTGTTTGTTACATATTCAGGCTCAAACGGCTGCACTGATTTTTATGAAATTAGGTATAAAGATAGGCTAGACTTTGGATTAACACATTGTTAACTTTGGCAACTTTTGTCCCGGATTAATAGTAATTATTCTGGATTAATACGGGTAACACCGCGAGGCACTGCTAGACCTTAATGAATGTTAGTAAAAATAAATAATAACAAACTATTGAGTAAAAAGTATAAAAGATGTACTTTTGTTAATATCGTCGCTTTGGTAGTGAATAGAGTTAAGCCACACATACAAACTTCATGTAATTCAAAATTAATGTATGGATATTTTGATAACACCTTTTCACCACTTTATGATTTTTATAGAGAAACAATTAGCCGGTTAGCTCTATTCACCACCGTAAAAACTGATTCATTACGATTCATATTCTATCAATAACACAATTTTGAAAAAAATGTGGCTTGACTCACTTCACCACCAAAACGACGATATACTCGTATCTTCATCTAAAATTATGTATAAGAGTACTGCTCTTTCTAAATCTACAAATTGAAATGTTTAAATTTTTTGTAATATGCAGATTATTAACTTATTGCCTAAGGCGTTACTTTGCGGTAATCCATTGTAAATAGAAGACAAAATTAAATATTTAGTGTACTTCCGCTGTGATCCGAAATCCAAATTAAGACAAGTAAAGGAAAACTTAGTTAAGTTTTCCTTTAAAACTTAGTTAAGTTTTCCTTTACTTGTTTTCTATTTATAATGCAGATTATTGTCTTTGAAATTCCCGTATCTTGTAAAAGTATATAAATACAATCCTTGACTTGTACTTCGTAAGTGCTAGAACTTATTATGCACAATAACAATATTATACGTTGGTAAAAATATGAACCGACAATTTATTCAGTTTCGAAACGGGATACCGGTGACCTCTTTTTGTGATTTATTGTCACAAAATAATACTCGGCGGAAATATTCATGCGAAAAGCTTGGGCTTTATCAAATACGTGGCGATTTTCGAATTGATCCAGTATTATTAGTTTTTAACGAATAGTTGTTTATTTATACAACATTTTGCCATTGTATTTTGCTAAGAGTTTTGCGACGGAAAATCATATTAGTTGACTTTGCATTTAAACATATTAAGCTCCCATGTCTTCTAAGAGCTAAGTACACCAACATTAAAATAATAATTATCAACCCTTTAGCAATGAAATTATTAGTTCCTTGTTACATATTCTCATATCCTCATTAAACTGGTTTTAAAATGATCTTAAGTGTATAAAAGAGGGCAACAAATTGACTTGAATGCAGTACAGTTTACTTACTAGGGAGGAGAGAAGGAAAGTCTTAAAAAGCCTTGAACTCCTGTAAGATCATACATTTGTCAGTTATGGAAAGAAGAAAATGGCTTACTTGAATAATTTTTTTTTGTTACTACTTTCTTCCACAAAAAAACATATACATTCTGCTAAGCATTTTTATTCTACTTTCATTTAGTAAATAGTTGCGCCTGTAGCTCGAATAACTAAGGTGATCTGACTCGATCCTCGAGGTTAGGCGACGGTCAATGCAGACAGTCTTTAGATGGATAACCATGCAAAATACTGTTTTATAAAAAGTGGTATATTATGTTGGGCTCTACTGTGGATACGTGACACGTTAAATTATAGGTCCTAGTTATTACTCTTAAGAGAAGCAGTCGTTAAGCCAAGTCATAAATCTGACAAACTCTCGACATCAGAGCTTGGCCACTTAGCTCACACTAAGAAGAAAATGAACATTAAATAAATTACAGAAATAAAATAAGGTGTTAAGAATCATCTTTGTGGATTTTAGTTCACAACTGGACCGGTCTAAAAAAACTAAAAAACACGCTTATCTGGCCGTTTTAAGTGGGTCAAAATCGCGCCCAAAGAAGTCGGTTACAAACAAACATACAAAAAATGAAATAATTTTATCAAATTAGTGTATTGTCATCGGTCCTCAATAAATCTACAAAGTTTCAACTAAATCTGGCCGTTTAAAGTGGGTCAAAATCGCGCCCAAAGAAGTCGGTTACAAACAAACATACAGGTGAAGCTAATATAAAGCGTGTAAAAAAGACTTCTTTTGCGGAATTTGTCTCAAAAATGGACTGGGTAAGAGTCCTTTGACTCTAAACCAGTCCAGTCTTGAATACCACCAATCTCTATCTCCATTACTCGACCCAGTACTCGCACCAAGGTCCGTAACTTATAATCTGCTATAGTTAACAATCACATTGGAGCAAATTGTCCCCGGGAGCTCTCTGCCGAACGCTTTTAGAACTTCACAGATGTTATAACTTGTTGACTGGTAATACAGACTGCGGTAGCCAGATATTAGACTATCTATAAGATTATTTGTTCATTTATTTTCTAAAAAAGGTATGTTGGTATGGGAACAAAATAGCAACTAGTCAATTGCCTACCGATGTAAAGGCTTTGAATAAACAAATTTTGTACAATGACTTCCAAAATATGCCAAAAAAAGGGTATAAATACTGGTTCTCTGAGAACTAAAAATGAACTTAATTAGTATTTTTCGTTGATCTTAAACAATTGTGCACAAACATTTCTTAGCTCATGTCTGGTTAGGTTAGGTTAGGTTAGGTTAGGTTAGGGGTGGTAACCCTTAGGTTAAAAATCTGTCGCCAAAAATCTATCGGTATAGCATACTTAACCTTTAGCCAAAGTGACTCTGACCTGATGGTAAAATAAACATAAATATAAATTCTATATTATGTTGAACCTGCTTTATTGTGTACATAATTATTATTATTTGGTATGTGTATATTAAATGAGTAATAAAAATTGCGTTTGGTATATTGTGTTGATATATGTATGTGTGAACAATAAAAGTTTTTTTTCTTTTTTTCTTTCCAACCTAGTAGGATTTGAGTCAACTCTGCGCAATCGTCTGTGTATTTACTAAGACAGTTGCAGTACTGAGCCATCAACTTTTTTATTGATCTATGGAGCTTACTCGCTGGAGGCTACCTTACCAGGTATTCGAGGTGTAATATGGACTTAATGCTACAGTACTTACATTACATCTTTTCGAATGTCATTATGAATAAAACCTTATTTTCTATAGCTCTGGGAAATAATTAATATAAAATAGTTAGTATTTTTTTTCCAAAAACGAAAACAAAAAGTTTGTTGGTAATGAAATACAATTATTTTTACTGTATTTTAAAAACATGAAAAAATTAGAGATAGATGATTTCCTCATAATTATGAGTACTGATATGATACTAGGACGCTTCTGATGCAAAAGTGCATTAGCATTATAAGTATAACACAGTATAACTTCTTAGTAATCGAAAGTTCGTATGTTTATTATAGTTCTTTATGCTCGAACGACTGAAACAATTTGGGTTGGAGACAGCTTATATTTCGTAGACATGTGAAATCTTTTGTCAAAAAATGTCACGTAAATTGTACTTACATAATTGCTACCAGTTTCGTATTTCTTTCAATACTTGTTATACGCCTTCCGCAACATTTAACAAAAAAATTCTTTGCACGATAGAATTTCTTCGCAATTATCTTCGTAGCAAAAAATTGATACAGCGCCAAGAAAATCTTCTTCTTCTTCTACTTCACCTTATCCCATTTAGGTGGGGTCGGCACAGCAAATCTTCTTCTTCCACTCTCCTCTATCAGACGTCATCTCCACACTCAATCCTTTCTCTCTCATGTCTTCATTCACACACTCCATCCATGTCTTTTTCGGGCGGCCTCTTGCTCTTCTTCCTTGCACTACCATTTCCATACATCTTCTAGTGACATGCATCTCCTCTCTACGCATCACATGTCCATACCACGCTAACCTTCTACTCCTTATTTTCTCCCTCACTGGGGCTACTTTCACACTTCCTCTGATGTACTCATTCCTTATTTTGTCCATTCTTGTCACTCCACACATCCATCTCAACATTCGCATCTCTGCCGCATGCACTCCTCTTTCATATCCTACCTTGGTTGCCCAACACTCTGATCCATACAGTACGACAGGTCTAATGATCGTCTTGTAGATTTTCCCCTTAAGCTTAAGGGGCATTTTTCGATCGCATGTTGTTCCTGAGACCTGTCGCCATTTCATCCATCCAGCGTTTATTCGGCTCGCTACATCACGGTCAATATCGCCGTCGTTTTGGAGGATAGAACCGAGATACTTGAAGTCGGTGCAGACTGGCAGGGATACGCCATCTAAGGCAATTGGCGTGAAGTCCGAAGATCCGCCAAAGTCACAAAACATGTGTTCTGTTTTCGTTCGACTGATCTTCAGACCCACGTTCTCCAATCTTCCCTGCCATTGCTCCAATCTCCTCTGTACCTCTTGCCCTTCCTCGCCAACAAGTACAATGTCGTCGGCAAACAGCATACACCAAGGCGCCTGCTCCTGTATATTTGATGTTAGAGCATCCATTATCAGGACGAACAGGTAGGGGCTTAAAGCAGATCCCTGGTGTAAGCCTACAGCCACATTGAACTCGTTGGTTTCGCCAGCTGCAGAGCGCACATCAGTACTAGCTCGACCGTACATAGCCCGAACAAGCCGCTGGTATTTCCCTGGCACTCCTTTCACATTCATACTCCACCACAGAACCTCACGGGGCACCCTATCATACGCTTTTTCCAAGTCAACGAACACCATGTGCAAGTTTTTATGTGCGCTGCGGTATTTTTCACATAGTTGGCGAAGTGCAAAAATGGCATCCGTTGTACTACGTCCCGGCATAAACCCGTACTGGTTCTGTGATACCTCACTTTCCTCTCTCAATCGTCTAGCTATGACTTTCTCCCACGCTTTCATACTATGTGACATGAGCTTTATTCCCCTATAATTGTTGCATACCTGTACATCACCTTTGTTTTTGTAAACAGGTACAAGTGAGCTTTTGCACCACTCGTCAGGTATGACCTCTTCGTGCAACAATTTATTGAAGAATAAAGTCAGCCACGTCCATCCATCTGCTTTCAAAAACTTCCACACCTCTATTGGGATTCCATCCGGTCCAGTAGATTTACCATTATTCATATCTTGTACAGCCTTTCTTACTTCTTCCATACTTACTTCCCTTACTACACCAGCATTCGTTGGGACATTTTGTAAATCACCACTCCAGTCATTCTCTTCATTCATCAATCTTTCAAAATATCGCATCCATCTCTCTCTTATTTCTCCATCATTCGTTAACACTCGCCCAGAACTATCTTTCACGCACTTAATGTGGCTAATATCTCTACCATTCTTCTCTCTTGCCTTAGCTATTTTGAACAGACGTTTTTGTCCCTCAGGGCTTTCTAATGTCTTATACAAGGTATTTTGTGCATTGGCCCTGGCAATAGCAACTGCTCTTTTTGCTTTCTTCTTACATTCGTGGTATGTCGCTTTCAACCTATTTTTTGTCCTTGTGTCGCTGGGGTTAGTGCTCTGTAGTTCCTTAAAGATCTTCTTCTTTTCTCTAATAGCGTGTTGTACCTCATTGCACCACCACCAGGTCTCTTTATCCTTGATTTTCTGCCCCGTTGACATACCAAACACACTCTTAGCCACATTCCTTATACACGCAGCCATTTCATTCCAACACTCATTCACTGTCATTCCGCTCAAATCATTCATTTCAATCATTCTATCCACTACCTCTTTCCGAAACTTTTCTCCATATTCTGCCTTGTCCATCATGTGCCACTTTATTTTTGAAATAGGTTTAGGTTTGTTTGTGTTTTTGCGTATACAATGTTTGATATCTAATACCAGAAGACGGTGTTGAGGAGCTAAGGCTTCCCCCGGAATTATTTTACAGTTCTTTACAAAATTGATCTTATGTCTACGGATTAGGAAATAATCTACCTGTGTTTTGCTATTACCGCTTTTGTATGTTATTAAATGCTGATCACGTTTGGTGAAGTAGGTATTTACTATTGCAAGGTCAAATGCTAAGGCAGCTTCAAGAAGAGTTTCGCCATCCTCGTTCCTTGACCCAAATCCAAATCCTCCATGCACTCTTTCAAATCTGTCATTCTTCTCTCCTACATGCCCATTAAAGTCTGCACCTACATACACTTCTTCCGAATCCGGAATCTGCATCATTAACAAATCAAATTCCACCCAAAAACTCTCTTTCATTCTTCTATCACATCCCGATTGTGGCGTGTACGCGCTGACAATATTTAATACTAAGTCATCCCTAATTAATTTGACTAAAATCAGTCTATCATTCACTCGTCTTACATCCGTCACACATTCTTTCAATTCACTATCTAACACAATTCCAACTCCATTCTTTCTTCCATCACTTCCACTATAGTAAAACTTGTATCCTTCTCCAATTTCTCGAGCTCTTGTACCTTTCCATTTTGTCTCTTGCAAACATGCCACATTAATCCTTCGTCTCTTACATACATCTGCTATCTCTCTTGCCCTTCCAGTCATCGTTCCTACATTCCAACTAGCATACCTCATTCTCACTTCACGGACTTGCTTCTTACGCCGCACCCGTCCCTGATGCGGCAACCCTAGTCCATTTCCCACAGGTGCCGGGTGCTGCACCTGCGCGTCGCCTGCGGGGTACGCCCTAGCCCTATCGCCCTTATCACATATCCTTCTATCCATGCTGTGAAAGGTTATGGCTAAGTTTTTATGACCGGCCGCCTGCCTGACGTCAACCCTCCTTGGGAATGCATCGCTGGTGGATGTCCCGCCACCTAGTCGGGGGGCGCTTAGATGTTTAGGCCCAGATCCCCCGGTCGATTTTTACGCCTCCCTGGGACGGTAAGGGAGCGGACACATTCTTAGCCGGGTCCGCACGGCCAGTTATATTAGTTATACAGGTACTGTTTTATAACATTGCCCATTAATATTTTAGTAAGTGTTTGTCTGGTCTGGTTGGTGAAGTTTTTGAGCCTATGATGGACTGGACGCTTTTTATAACCCGATCTAAGCATCAAGGCGGTTTTGGGTTCATTTATCTCTGCTAGAATACTTACTTATCTCTGTTACATGGCCAAGCAGTAAAACTTTTAAATCATGAGTTAACGAGTTTAGGGTGTGTTTTACACCAAAATTGCTATTTGCATGGCCAATTTACCGGATTTAGTGAGTCACAGTATCATTTGTTTTGAATACTATTACGAATGTAATGGTTGAGATAGAAACAGATATTGAAACTTCACTTACGTGAACAGTTGTTGTTTTTCCGCTGCTGAAAGAACACACAGCGCCAAGAAAATATACGTAATGAACTAATATTTTCTTCCAACTTACGGGCATACAATGCGGAACAGAATTTTTATCGTGCTTTTTTCTTACATGGTATTTTAGTTACAAGATCACTATGACTATTTTATGTTGAGCCGTTGCGTATTTCTTAGACCTACACATTCTTAGTAAGGGGCTTTAGAATGGCAACCAATTAAGCAAAAACTAGTCACTGGTGTAAGGCTAGGCCCGAACCAGAGGCCGTCTGATTGAAAAGAAGTCATTTTACCACTGAGCCACGCAAGCTTTTCAGCAGATTTGAAATGACTCAACTTCTTGCCGAATTCCCTGTTCCCCAATGACTACAATCTAGCGATTTTCAAGGCGAGAGTAAACCGGTTCTTTCTAGGTAAGCGCGATCCACCGTAGACCTCAATATCACCTACCATCACGTGTATTGTGGTCAAGCGCTGACCTATTCTGAGTAAAAAAAAATGACTTAATATGGAAAGCTGGTAATAGTTACCAGCCTTATACATATTGAGGTATCATCATCCAAACCCCTCAGGTCTTTAGTAAAGTGCGATGAACGATCAAGCGCAGTTTTTGAATAATTGCCCCCAATTTTGGCGTTATTATAGGTACTGTAAACGATACTGTCATAAAACTTGCACTTGTAAAACGTAAGTGGGGATTTATTATGCCAAAAAGCCAAAGTTAAGTTGATTTTTAAAGTTATAGACAATTTAGTGTGTGGTCGCTTGTTGTTTAGTGTAATATTGTGTCGAATAAGATTTTAATGGTGTGTTGACATTATTTCGTTTGGCATTCAAGAAATATGTGCATTTATTTTAAACAATTCTTAAATTACTTTATAACTAACACGCTTTGATATTTTTCTTTAAATAAAATTAAAACTCCGAATTTGACGCTTAATAGCATAAACAGCTGAAAAAAGTATCAATATAACTTAAAAGGATATGTCTATAACATAATCTTTACCTTCAAGAAAACAATAATTGGTGGCGATTCAGCGGCATACACGACCAAACTAAATTTAAAGAAGCTCCGCCCCGTCTCTTTTCATCTTAGGTGGCCAGAAAGAGACGGCACGTTCTGAAACACACACAAAACAACTAAAATCACTTCAAATGGAATGTGTTGGCAGTTTTAGAGGTGATACAAGTGAGTGCGCTCTAAAGTCGCCTATATTTTCTACATTAGACGTGATTTTAGTCGTTTCGACTATTTTATTTCTTCTTCCTTATAATGACTTCTTACTTCTTCTTTAAATTTTGTTTAGTCGTGTTTGCCGCTGAATTGCCACCATTGTGTATATATTTTATACAAATGCTCTCATTTAATGAATTAATAGCATAGACAGCTAAACATAGTATCAGTATAACATAGGTTTAGCATATTGTTCACCTATAAGAAAAAAAATGTTTCAAAATAAAAATATTTGATTTCCCAAGCAAATAATTACTTCTCCTAACGAAAGAACGTATGAGTCAACATTAATCTTAATAAAAGCACAGTAGTGTCTTAATCAACTAGACAATAGGTTGCTACTGACCAGGGTCGATCATTTATCGTATAGAAGTTGGCTTTATCCTTGACACAATTATAGTCCTTTATGTCGCTCACAGTTCTTGGTCACGTGGAAGGCAGTAGCTCATATTGCATGAAGATAATGGTGGCGATTCAGCGGCACACACGACTAAACTAAATTTAAAGTAGCTCTGTCTCTTTTCGTCATAAATGATAAAAAAGAGATGGTACTATCTAAACCATAAACAAAACATCTGAAATCACGTCAAACACGGCAGATTTAGAGCTGATACAATTGGGTGCGCTCTAAAATCGCTTATATTTTTCATATTTGACGTGATTTTTGTTGTTTGATGTGTGGTTCAGAACGTGCCGTCTCTTTCTGGCCACCTAAGATGAAAAGAGACGGGACTTCTTTAAATTTAGTTTAGTCGTGTATGCTGCTGAATCGCCACCAATGTTAAATCTCGTTGATTTGTATTTAGATTAAAGTGCTACATTTTCTGCCATAATTTCGCTTGCTATCGTAGTCGATTTGGCGGCAAAGCGTAGATCTAACTTAAGGATTTGAAACTGATGACAGCGTACGACCACCTTACGTCTTTATGATCGTGGGTTTGATCCCCACCAATGAGTTAAAGCTTTCGGTGTAAGAAAACATTGTGAGGAAACCATAGCATGGTGATAGGGCATATTCTGGTGTACTCCTGGCTAACAATATTTTTCAGGTTTTTCTTTCAAACTAAACATTTGAGCAACGGGTGCATAACCACACGAGACACTCTGGCCAATGTGAAACATGCCTAGTCTGGAATAACTGGCTCTCAAAGATACTGCTAGAACATACAGTAAGGTGTTTGGTGTAATTTTTTTTTAAACTAGAGGATGGCTGCTAGTCAGACGAGCACTAGAAAATGCTTTCCACCATATGCAAAATGCGTTTGTGCTTATATTTCAAAAAATTGACACTTAAAGTGCTGTTCAGATTTAGGTAGACCGTTATAACGTTTCACGTATTAACAACAGCAGTATCAACGAGTTTATTCAAAAATATTTCTAGATGTGCACAGAATAAGCTAAAGTTAGATCACTGCATCGCACTTACACGACGCACACTTGCCTCATAATTCAATTAACCCTTTACGCGAAAGTAAGCTTTGTTACAGTGCAATAAAGACGTGAAGGCATTGAGTTCTTTAGGGTTTTTCTGACTAACGATTCCACTTCATCTTTAGCTTTCGAGCCATTGTTCGAGCTGACAAGGTTCGCGATAATATTGAAATACCGCGTGAATAGAACGGCCGTTCGTCTATCTTCTATCGCTTTTATACACACGTGCTATAAGTTTCAACAACATAAAATTCATAATAAATAAATATTAAACCAATTACCTTTTTTTTCTTATTATTTAAGATTTTTCTTTTATTCTTTATTGTGCTATATTGCTTAGCCTTAAAATTTGTTTCTTATTTTATTTTAAAGAAGAAGCCTGGACCGCACGACCCAGGTCACCCTAGAGTGTGGTCCAGTGCACACCAAATACATTCTACAATAATATGTAAGTTATATTACTGCATATGAAATGTATAATTGGTGTTGTCAAATGTTTATACTTTTAAGTTTTTTCGAACAGTTTTTACTCCAAAGAGCTAACTATTTTAGAAAGCCAGAAAGAGACGACACGTTCCGCACCATAGTCAAACCAACTAAAATCACGTCAAATGTAGAAAATATAGGTATACTTTAGTCCGCGCTTACTTGTATCACCTCTAAAACTACCTACATTTTCCATATTTGACGTGATTTTAGTTGTTTTGTCTGTGGTTCAGAACGTGTCGTCTCTTTCAGGCCACCTAAGATGTAAAGAGACGGGGCTTCTTTAAATTTAGTTTAGTCGTGTGTGCCGCTGAATTGCCACCACAGTGTGTGCTTAACACTTAGCTAAACTTAGCTAGTCATGCTATAGGCGCTTCATTAGATATGAAGGTAACAAAGATAATTTGCCGCTCGCCTCGCTCGTGTGTAGTATATATTTACACCGACCTCTTGCTAGCGTATGATTAGCTCATTGTGTACGAGCTACCGTTTCTTTGACAAGGCCGATGTAATAAGCACTATTGAGATATATAATTATAAGTGGCTTTCGTACGTTTTGTATCGCAGATAACTGCTTACATAACGCGATTTGGCAGTTTTATTGTAAAGCTAAATAGTAAAGGTAAATACTCACAGGATTTTACTCGAACATTTGTTGCAAGTAAACATAGCAGCCCACTATACGTTTCCACTATTGGGCCTCTGAGTCTGTTTTCACGAAAATATAGTTTTAGGCCACGCTGACCAAGTGTTGTTTAGTGGTGCGGGATCTTCGGATCCGATGCGATCAAACCAGGGCCCGTCAAATTGAAAAACTGACGTTTTCCCATCGAGCCACACTAGCTTTACATATGAAATAGTAGTGATGATGTCTAAATTAAGAGTTTTTTTTTTGGATTTCTTAGTGAAAATTACGACAGCTTTAGCATCCGTTTATTTTGTAGTGTGACCGTTATAAAGTAAGTACTCGTATTTGTAATTGTACATCCTAGTGCATCCTGACCACCATTCATCAATATTTCAGATGTTTCACCATGACATTACTAAGTATGAGAAAAAAATAAATTAAAAAATCTGTTACAATGTGGGTGTTATATGTCTGTTAAATCTTTTGTTGTCAATTTAGATAAAGGTCACTGAAGTTCTTATTCTACTTCTTAAAGATTTTTTTTTATTTAAAAGTGGCTCGAACGTAATGTTTTCGGATCCGTAACGATATTTCTAAAATCATATGTAGAATCAACGTAATCAGTATCTTGCTTAATAAACCACATATAGTATCGTTTTAATTACAAAAAGTAAGGTTTCATGAAAAGCCAATATTAAATCAAATCTACAAAATTAATGTTTATCCTGTAAATCACATAAATTTATTGTAAAAAACAATCAGATAAATAGGTAATGCTAATTATCGGTAAAAATTAAGCGATTTCACAAAACTTATCTACAACTAAAACTAAGTAAAATACTGGACTTGCGATGTGCCCGAAATTCCGGCCGTATTCTAAAATATTCCCAAGATTTATTTTTTGTATGATAGGCTTGCGTTTCTACAATAGAAGAATGGAAAGGGTTAGTTGTAAAGAAAAGAAAACGAATTAAGAGGTACTTACTGTGCCTAGTACAAGAACCATATTAAATATAATCGACAACAAAAGAGGAAAGATGGTAGGCCACCTTATACGGCATGACAATTTCATTAAAAATATCATAGAAAAAAAGATAGAAGCCAGGAGAGGAAGGGAAAGACCTAGAAGATCGTTTTTAGACCAAATTAAGGAGAAGGCGAAAGTCATGTCGTAGGTATAGGGAGGTCAAGGATTTGGCCGACGATACTACCTGGAAAAAAAACTCCACGGACAAGAGCCCAGCTCTTAAATATTGAATGAATGAGGCTTGCGCTTGACCACAACTAACCTAATGGTAAGATACATATAGTATAAGCGACATAATGTCAAAACACAGACACATTAAAAACCTTAATTAAACCACGTCCCCTGCTCATAACAAACCAACCTCAAATGGATCCCAGTAACAGAGTAAATTAATAGCTATTACTCATAAATATGTCCCACATACAATAAAATAGCACAATAATAAAATGACAAGATGTCAGTCTGGAGAAGTCGGCGACATCACTATAAAACGTAACCGAAGTAATACCAGTCATTCGATGCCAGATGTTCAAAAGTACTCGAACCACGGAACAGGAATAAGCAAATTACACAAAATGGGTAGTAATTATACTGTTATTTTCCTGAATTAGCCAACTGCGGGGGGAATAAAAAGCTGAGTTTTGCAAAAGAGTTTTAGGTACTAGTGCCTAGTGGTGAAGTTAATCCGGGATAAAAAGTAGACTATGTGTTAATCCAATGTCTAACTTATCTTCATAGTAAATCTCATCAATTAGTCTTGCCGTTTGGAAAGAGTAACATGGATTTTGAAGTAATTTGTGTATCCCACAGGAACCACAATTGCTTTCGAGATAAAAAGTAGCCTTCGTGTTGTTAAGGTTTGAACTATCTTCACACTAAATTTAATCAAAATCGGTTTACCCGTCTGAGCGTGAAGAAGTAACAAACCTACACGCTTGCACACAAACTTTTGCATTTATAATATATTTTGGAGGATTTCTTACTTCAGTCAAGAATTGTGGTTACAATGATTGCTTTGCCATTTTTTTCTCATCAATACATATTGTCTAGAAGTTTCAGGGATTTGTCATCTACATTATTATGTTGAAAAACATTTTTGTTTAGCTATAGATAGCCGTATGTTTAAAAAGTACGTATCAAAACCATAAAGTTTGATATTTTGTTACTTTATTTTTATTGTTGAATAAGAATTAGGCAGCCTAAACATTTTTTTTGGGAGTAGTAAAAAGGCAAAACTAGACAATATTGCGTTTTATAGAAAATTATAGTAATCAAACCTGTTTGCGTGCGCATGTTTACTTCGAATGGGGTTGGAAGTGATATGGTGTCAAAGCTATAATTCTCACGTCGAAGGGTTATTTAAAAGTAGTTAGCAGACAGGTGGTGTCTGTCATTACGTGTTGCGTAACAGACGTGTTGATTGGCTCTGTTTTACCTTTTATTTTTAGTAATACATACCAAACCACTTTTTTTATTCCTAACAGATAGGCATTTGACCAGCAGAAGGCGTTACCACAAGAGTTGGCGACCTCGTTGGCGTAAAGGTTACCATGCCGGTCTGCTAATCAGAAGGTTCCGGGTTCGATTCCCGGCCCGGTCAACATCTTTGTGCTTAACTAAATTTGATGGCTGTGGGTCTGGGTGTTAAATATGTATTTATATATAATATGTATGTATGTTTATGTAGCAACCATAATACGAGCTAGAAATGGTTCAGTATGGGGCTAACCAACCGTGTGTGAAAGTGTCCTAAGAAAAAAAAATATTACGAACTTCTAGCCCAAAATGAAGCATGCCTAGTCTGGAAGTTAAGTTATGATAGTGGTTTATGTAACTGTCATATAATGAAGGGTATTAAAACATAATAGTAATGAGTGTTTTAATACCCTTGTTATATGCAATTGCATACACTACTTTATCTTCACTAATGCAATTAATAAAACAACAAGAAGAAAAGTTGACAATAGTTTATTTATAATAGTTGTTACCAAACACATACAGAAAACTCTTACCAAGGGTGTTGTAAGTTTATTAGTTTCGACGAAGTTTTCACGTAAAACCCAACTGTTTTCAAAAGCCTGCCTAATATCAAATTTTTGTACAACTTGTATGAGGGTTTTGACATAAGGCTCGCCAGGTTAATTGGTCGCGTTTTATTGATGTTATAATGAGATTTTACGATATCAATGTGGATATTATACCATCATGTGAAATTACTTAAATTGAATGTTTGTCTGCGCTAAAACAGTAGTAATTATATGTAAAGTATTGGAAACATAAATAAGTAGAATGTTACAATATTAGTGTAGATAAAAGCAACATATTATATTAGACATTACTATACAACTGTAACGTTAAGGGCAGTATAGTATGTAATCACATAAACCGTCCAATATAGTACTGCTATTTTTACTTCTGGAACATTTCTCATTTTTTAACAAGAGGAGAGATTTAGGCAACAGTACACCACTCTGCCCCAATGCGGATTGGAGGGCGACACACGTCCTAAGTACACGTAATTAGGTAAATGGTGTAGTATAAGCTCAGGGCGCATATATCAATGTAAGTCTTGTTTTTAAGTCAGTTTCTTAGTTCATATTACTGTACGCAATGATGTCTTTTCCTGAAATAAATCTTTTTTAATCTTTAACTCTTGACACTTTTTTTTTAATATTAGGAAATTTCACACACGGCTGGCTAACCCCTTACTGAACCATTTCTAGTTCGTATTATGGTTGCTTACACAACTGAAACACTACATACATACATTTATATTTTATATAGATACACATTTAACACCCAGATCCACAGCCAACAAATTCAGTTCAGCACAAAGACGTTGGCCGTCCGGGAATTGCACCCGGAACCTTCTGATTGGCAGTCCGGCATGGTAACCATTACGCCAACGAGTTCGTCAAAAATTCACAACTTCTATTAGCTTCTTACGAAACATTTTAACAAACTATTTATCCGTAGTAAACTATTCCCCGCTGCCACACAGAAGGCGGATAAGTCTCTCTAAAGTGACGTTCTATAGAAAAATCAGTCGCGCATTGAGAACGCTTGACGGTTTGTTTAGACCACAATACGCTACGCTAACGAGTCGGGACTGAATAAAACATTGTTTTGCCACCGTTTATGCACAAGCGATAGCGATTTTATCTCTTGCGATAAATAATATAAATATAAAACCTTATTGGAAAATAAAGCTATGAATATTCGAAAAATTTATGTAAGACTATATAAATATATATAGGAAAATTATACTTATGTATAGCTCATACGCTAATCATTCCATTCTTGTTGGAATATCGCATTTATGTATGTATATGTAGTATATCAATTGTGTTAGCAGCCACAATACTTACTAGAAATGTTTTAAGATGGTGTAATTCTTATTTGTCATTACCTGTTATAGAAGAGAAAACCAAGAAAATACTAGCCTTAGTTTGGTGTGGTTTGGCCACACGGTAATAGCATGTTTTGATTTTTTGTTATTATATTATGTGAGATTATGTTTTCGATATTGTAAAAATTGTGCGGCATATTCGCTTTGCGAAAAAGCACACTCAATAAAGATTAAAAACAAAATGTTTTAGTAGGAGGCTAACCAGCCGTGTGTAAAATGTGTAAAAATATTGTAATACTACTAGTGCTTATCCAGCTAGCAACCACCTTCAAAGTGACACATCTGTCGCAAAGCAACTAACAATGTATTTTGTAGCTTTCTTAAGTACCACTTATTCCAGAGTAGACATGATCCACCTTAAGCCAGAGTGTCGCTTACCCATGTAGTAGAAGTAGTAACGCGCCCTGATAATCAAATGCCTATATGTAATGAGTGAAAAGTAATCAACATTTTGAGTGTTTTTTTTTAAGAAACATTTTTATTTAACTAAGATAGTTACTTATACAACTCCAGTAGAAACTTGATAATCCGACCCTCAGTCATACGGATTCGCGATTATCCGGACTAATGGTCCAAACTCGTATTTTTACAAGCATGCATGTGTCGAATGGAACTGGCATCACCCCGCCCGCACCGAGTTAACATCGGAAAATAAAAAAATAAACGATCTTTTTCATACTTTCGGTTATCCGGTTTTGCCGATTATTCGAATGCCAAACAACAACAAAGACAGACTTACTGTACTTTCAGAACGAGCTTCGAATGTCATACTTTTTCAGGTCCCGAGAGGGTTTTTTTTGTGTAATAAAGTATATACTTACAACCCATTTAGTGATATGAAATATTACTAAACACGTACTATATACGATATATAGGTATTTGTATTAAAAAACCGTTAAGTTGAACAGCTACTTTATTTATGCATGGTCTTAGAAATAAACAGTAAGTTCTTAAATCAAGTGCGCGAGGAAAATACACAAACCGCTAATGCTCTCACCAACTCACCAAACTTGTCAAGTGTTTGGATACTACTCGACCTATGTATGTACTATTGCTTTGGTGCAGTTGGAAAAATATTATGGCCAACTGCATTTACTGAATAGCAGAAGTTGGCTTGTTGGCTATTATATAATTAGGTTCAAGGATTGGCCGTTATAAATAAAATATTAAATAAATATTAGGACTCATTTCACACATGGCTGGTTAACCCCATACTGAACCATTTTAAGTTCGTGTTATGGTACCCACAAGCAACAAATTTAGTTAAGCATAAAGATGACGGCTGGGCCGGGAATCGAACCCGGAACCTTCTGGTTAGCAGTCCGGCATGGTAACCGTTGTCATATTATCCGTATGGTTAGTCTTAGTAGTTTTATTATCCGTATAGTTAGTCTTAGTATATAATAGTTAGTTTTACTATGTTAGTCTTGGTATATTACTAGTAATGAACTTCACTTGGAAGTTCGCTTGATCATTTATTCTTTGTCACAATATGGAATTTTACTTATTTTTATGAATCTAATAATGATGTCTATTCCAATATTATAAATGGGTAAGTGTATGTGTGTATGTGTGTGTGTCTGTATGTGTGAGTGTGCCCTTTATACTCAAATATCGAAACTGATTTCGATGAAATTTTGTGATAGAGATAGTACAGACACTGGATTAACACATCAGTTACTTTAACCGAGATCAACGTAGGTAGCAATGTGGGGTGCAGCTAGTATTTTTTTATACAATTTGTTAATGTCAGAGTAATGAGGTAACAAACTAAAATTCGAAAAACAGTCAAGCTGCTTCCTTTTACAAACCTGGTTAATAACAGCAAATTTTACAAATTTGAGAGTTCAGGCTCAATTTATATTTTTTATACAAAAAAACATTATAAAGTATTGAGGTTACAAACCACACAAATAGAGTATTGGCATGATGATGACCATATTCAGCATTCGATTATTATTTATATAGTTTTGCCTGATTTTTATGACTGACGACCTCGGTGGCGCAACGGTTACCATGCCGGACTGCTAACCAGAAGGTTCCTGGTTCGATTCCCGGCCCGGCCAACATCTTTGTGCTTAACTAAATTTGTCGGTTGTGGGTCTGGGTGTTAAATATGTATCTATATCTTATATATAAAATTTCCGTGTCACAGTGTTTGTTACCGTACTCCTCCGAAACGGCTTGACCGATTTTTTCCAAATTTTATATGCATATTCAGTAGGTCTGAGAATCGGCTACTGCATATTTAGTTTTTTTTTTTTTTTTTTTTTTTTATTAAGGCAAAACAGCGTTTGCCGGGTCAGCTAGTAAAATATAAATGTATGTATATGTAGTATATTAGTTGTGTTAGCTACCATAACACGAACTTAAAATGGTTCAGTATGGAGTTAACCAGCCGTGTGTGAAATGAGTCCTAATATATTAATTTATTATTTATTTATTTATCTGATTCCTTTTGACTTAACCCCCACGTTAAACACCGACGTTTCACTTCGCACAATAGACTTGGTTTGGCTGTAACCTAAATATCGGATTGCAATGTCGCAACCTTAAAGCGTAAATGTTGCTATTTACGTACGCTAATAAAATATGCATGGCGTAAAACCTGTCACCTGTGTGAATTATTGAAACAGGTTAATTTTGTATTTGTAATGTATTTTAGTTTTGGCGTTCTCTCCAAATTAAAGCCAAACACGTAAGCTTGGTTCAATGAAATGATTATTTATGAAAAAAAAACACGACCAAAGAGTTGCACATGTATTATTCTGTTAATCAACGTCTGATGTTAATAGTAAAAGATTAACGTCATGTAATTTATAAAGAGTTACATTTGAAACGAAAATTTCCAGTTTCTTTATTTATTTTTTCAATAAATGGGCTTGCGCTTGATCAAAATTCACCTGATGGCAAGCGACATTATGATCTAAGGTGGAGTGCGCTTACTTAGTAAAAATCGGTTCACTCTTGCTTTGAAAACCGCCAGATTGATCATTTATTTATTTATGTGTCAATTTGGTAATGATGTTTTTTCTTCTTCATTTTAATCATTTTCTTAATATTAATAATTTTCTTCTTTTAAATTAAATATGTACAAAATAATTTGTCAGAGAGCGTAGAGAATTATTGCACTCACATTTAAACAAATGCATCAGAATTAATTCCTATTAATAATTCATTTAATTATTCATTCATTTAATAATTAAAAATTATTCATACTTCATCCATCTCGTATTCATTTTTATTGAAATCCCTTTTTTTCAAATAAATAAACATGTAATAAAATTCACGCTAGTATCTCCAAGTTAAAACCTGTCAAGGAATGACATACGACAAGCTTTGGATTAATTCGCTCCAAAGGAAATTAAAGCTTGCAAGTAGCAATTACTAACATTGCTGATCTATTTTTAACTGGCAGCTGGTACATCGTGGTATCTGGTTTATCAGGTATTCGATGATGTACCCTTTAATGGTATTTAATAGAAATGGGCATAAAATTACATTGACATTATGGGGCTATTTTTAAATTATGTTTTTGTCTTAAGTTTGTTAATGCCTCTTTTTAAGGCCCTTTAAAAGTAAAAGGGTTTATTATAAAAAATCCTATAAAATCCTGCATATATGATATTATATGCGTATACGGTTCAATTTCAGGTATCAGTTTTATTAGCTTTGATTCAGTGCTAAGAATCGTTAGATCTCGCAAAACACGATTACGTAAAATTCGCTCCATAGCTTTATTATTTTGGAAAATAGACGTTATAAAAATAAAAAAATATTGTTCTTCTGAAAATAAAATTGATATTACAACAAATCTTACTTTTTTATGATATTATATAGAATTGTTAGATCTTATAATTTAATTTCAATATTTGTTAACTATACACCGCCCGAAAAAGACATGGATTGAGTGTGTGAATGAAGATATGAGAGAGAAAAGATTGAGTGTGGAGATGACGTCTGATAGAGGAGAGTTGAAGAAGAAGATTTGCTGTGCCGACCCCACCTAAATGGGATAAGGTGAAGAAGAAGAAGATATGATTTTATTTCGTGAAACTCCACTGCCAAATGTAAGCGCTTCGCACAAATAACGCGCGTAATGCGCGTCTCAACTTGATACAATAGCGCCTTAATGTAGATATTTGGTTAACTATATTGAAGTAACGTATTTTGTCATAAATCCGGTTTTTCTTGAATTCTTACAATGATACTCATATTTTTTATTACACGAACTTTGTATTTATTTTGAGTGCATACGTTCATAGTATTATGAACCGTTGAAAAGCTGAAACTCTGTCTGCAAACTGACACGAAAAAAGAATCAAGCGATTCTTTGGGAACCCTTATTAGTATTTAAATAAAACAAGACACATGTATAATTTGACATTCTCTTTTTACTTTCCGTTTTAAAGGTGTTATAAAGAGTGTTTCGCTAGCACAAATAATGCGTAAGGTTTCAGTACGTACTAATTATTTTTTTGTGTTCAAAGACAGCTGATGAATGGCATAGCTTTGAGAGCTATTTTTAAAGTCATAGAACAAGTTGCGTAGATGTGACTTTTGTATTTTCTGTTAGGGTTTCAATGCTTTATTAATTTTTGGAATATCTTTAAGAAATGTTAACGTTGATATAAAAATGTGTGAAAAGCATTTTTTTCTGTACTTCGATTGTAGCTCATTAAGAATGTTACTCATACGGGTAGAGTCTTATATAACTCGATCCAAAAAATAATACATTTAAAAATTTCATAAGTGAGAAGACATGAATTTTCAAACTAAAATAGTTACTGCTCATTAAAAAATATCGTGCAAATTATCTTTGAATCTACGTACATATTATTATTATATTGTATTTTGTAGAAAACAATTTCACACTGCTATATTTCTTATTCTTTGAAACAAGTCCAATGTTTTTGTAAATATCATTACAAAATATGTCACGCAACTTTGCAGTAATTATTATGAACTTGTTAACCGCAGGTCCCTTATTTTACTGGTTTTGTAATTCGTATCTTCTACTAGACCATACATTCAAAAAGGTTAAGGGAAAATACACTTTTAGCTAATATGTTTAAGATCCAATTTGTTTTGGCAATATAATTTTTATATATGTTATCGATAATTTACACCGACTTTGTCACTTCGTTTTATAATTACTCAGCTTTAGGGTAAATATAAACTATAAACAAAACGTACCGGTAACTGGTATTTTCTGCAGCGATTAATTCAGTTCAGGTAATTTTCTTTGAAACGCGTTAATTGAGGTAAAGTTTTTACTAAAGGTTGGAACAATATTTGCAGAATGTAGAGGCAGTTACTGCATCCTGTCATTACAGTTTTTATTAATATTTTAAAATACTTAATACCGCCGGCTTCATTATATCTTTTTAAATGTTAAATAGTTGAGTAGTTAAGAAATCTCAACTGAATGAAAAATATTTACTTAGTCACTTGCATACACCACAGAAGAACGCATCACTCACAACACGAGAAAAAACTCTCAGTGTGAGTGCTGCGCGTCAATTGTACTGTGCATAATTTAAAAAAAAAATTGGTCATATTAATTGGAGGTAGTAGCTTCATAAATTTTTGCTTCTTAATGATAAGACTCATATACTCATATAATAGAAGAATCATAAGAAATATAATAAGTGCGTAATTAAACAAGCTAGTGACACTCTTGCCTTAAGTGGAGCATGCCTAGCATAGAATAACTGGCTCTCAAAGAGATCGCACGGAACACAGAACACACTGTTAGGTGCTTGGCGATAGATATTACAAATGTTTTTTTTTCATATAAGTAACTTTGTCGCCCAAAACGCGACGGACGTCGTAAAATTTATTTTCCGATAGTCAAATTGCAGGTTCAGCGTAACCCACAAATCTTTTTCCATAAATTGAGCCAACTATGTACCAAAATATTTGCATCTCACCTGTTTCTCGAAATTATTTAGTCTTAGTCAACAAACATAAACAGTCATTATTGAATATGAACTTCGGATCATGGCATTAGAGAGGTTTTGGAATGTATATGTACTTAAATATATACTAGTTGTTGCCCGCGGCTCGGCCCGCGTGTACGTCGATTTTTTGTGTTTATTTTTTTTTTAAACAAACCTCACGGAGCTCGAGACCTTTCCAATGAATGCAAAACCGTGAAAATCAGCTTGTCACTTCTGGAGTTAACCAGACTATTTTTTATATAATATATTTTATTAGTACATAGCTATAGGTCTATTTAAAATGCAAACTCATTAACCATATTTCAACTACAACACTTGCAGTCAACTAACTAATATTATAATTGCGAAAAAAAATAATGTCAACGTTATTTCTTCACGCTCTAACGGCTAAACAGATTTAAATCTGGTACCTATACAGATAGCTTAGAATTTGAATTAACACATATTATGTTACTTTTTTGTATCAGACTAGCAAACCCAGCGAACTCCGTTTCGCCACAAAGTTGAAATGTTCCCTGAATTGTGTTTGCTACAAACCTCACGGAGCCCAAGACCTTTCCATCGAATGCAAAACCGTGGACATGTCAAAATCGGTTTGTGCGTTCTGGAATTACAGTGTCAGGAAGAACAACCCGACCTATTTTTATATACTCGTATAATTATAGATTAACAGGGACTAGTTAAACAGATAGTAAACAAATAATGAAATAATTTTACTCTTCTCACTACTAGGAAATTAAATGCAAAAATCGAGATCAAAGTGAAAAGTGACATTAGTAAGGCCAGACTTTAGCCGCGTCCCGCTTTAAATGCATTTTGTGAGTTATGGGCGGTGAATGTGGTGAGTGGCCAAATTGTTGGCACGCTGCGACCAGACGAGTCCTTCGCACCTGCCTTTAAATGGTGCTTTACGGTTGCAGTGTGGGAATATTGCTTTTTAGAGGTTAAACTGAGATTTTGTTATAAATTTTAGAGTTACAGAGGTTAAAGAGGGTACAAATAAAACTTTATTACTAAGACTCCGCTGCCGTTTATCCATCAATCTGTCTGCAAATATACGAAGCATGCGTCACCAGGCTGTTTAATTGACTTAGATGATGTAATTTTTTGTGGTTAAGTTATGTCGACAAAGACAAATACTAAGACAGAGACAGGGGAGAGACAAAATACAAAATTTTGAATAAAGTACAATTTTAAAGGGGGTCACGTACAACAAACGTGATTTTTTACCGTTTTTATACATACATTAATGCTATTATACTTTTTACGCAAGCCTTGCTGGCTCTCGGCTGGTATTATTCATACACTTACTTTTATGAAAAATTCACATGATATTGAATGTGCATCTGTGTATTTTGCTATTGAACAACTGCTAAAATTAAATACAATAAGGCATTTACATGTTTGGTGCTTCTTATTATTTGACCAGCTACAGGGCTTGTCACCACTCGAGTTAGTAAAACTCTGGTCTAAAGTGGGGCATGTCTAGTCTAGAAAGGCTGAGAAACAAACCACTGGTATACACTTTTGGGTGCTTGGCATAGATGCACAGATTTTCAACTTAAACCCGGTTGATAGCCAGGCGAGCACAAGAAAATGCCCTACCACTGTGCTATGGTTTCCTCGCGATGTTTTCCTTCACCCAAAGCTCAAACTCACTGGCAGGAATCAAACCCGCAACATTTGCCCGCACACCTGATAGAGCTGCCATCGTTACAAAAGGCAATGACATTAGATTAGGTATTTCCTTTAGACAAAAAGTGAGAGGCGTTTCGTACAAATCGAAGTTGGCATTTTATTTGTCACGTAGCGATTGCGACATTTGGTATTTAGTAAGTACAAGATCTCAGGTTTAGATCTTCGAAGTAACGTAAACTTTACTAGATAAAGGTTCCGACGATTGTACAATACGTTATTTACAAATTGGGTAGAAACTTGCACGCTTTTATCCATTCTTAGATTGAAATAAATCACACTGGTGTACAGTGCTGTAGTAGTAATTTACTTGAATTTATTTGAATTATTTATTATGTATGATATGACCTCTTTCCAGCTGAGAAATATTTTATTTACTGTAATGACATCTTATGACGATTCCAATTTGAAGTTTAGTATTATAAGTGAAGTGTTATATCTCTGTGGCTTATTACAAACACAAATACAAGTCTTTTATCGATAACACCAAATTTACAAGTCAATTGTTACTTAGGAACTACTTATATATCATTGGAATACATACGACATTAATTCATTAATTTATTCATTAATTCAGTGGTTTTGTTGCCCTTAGATTGATTGTTTGTTTGCATTTAAGTATATTTCTGAAACTATCAATAATTTTGAAAGATTTGCTCAGTTTTTTTTTTAAATCTAGAAAGTTTAACTTTAATTTGTAAGAAAGCGATAAATTGTTCAAAATTAAATAGACAAAAATCATAGAAATACGAGCACATTTAACATTGTAACAATTTGAAATTACACTTCTAGCATTGAAAAACTGGCCCACTGGTTTGGCGTTAGATTTTTTAACTCGATGGTGGTTACCACCATTGTTTTCTCATAACGTTTTTTATGACCGAAAGCTTGAGCTTATTGGCGGAGATCGAACCCAAAACCCCCAGATCGTGGGGCAGCCGCGCGCCAGACTAAGCTGCCATCGTTTTATAAGTAAGTGCAAGCGAGAGGGAACGAACTGATAAGCATTTTCTTTACTGAATCGAGTTATACTCATTCATTTTCAAATGCCTGAGCCAATTTGAATGAAATTTCGTATGATTAACATCGTTCCAATAAATTTTACTTTTAAACTGTACACGATTACGATTTATCAATAAGTCATCATACAATTGTAAGTCAATAGGTACATCATATTTAAGCTCGGCTAGCTAAGCTAATCTGACGCGATCATCGAAGCTAAGCAACGCTCGATGCGTACGGTGTTTGGTTGTTTGACCACCCTTAAGACTGTAGTTTTTCAAGTGGCATGTTCATCTGTGCGCTACCGTGGGTCGGATGACACGTCAAATTGTAATTCCCGGCTGTTAGTCTTAGTACAAGCAGTCGTTAAGCCAAGTCAGAGGCCTTCGGGCGGCCTGAAAACTCTCGACACCAGAGCTCGGCCACTTAGCTCATACGAAGAAAAAAGAAGAAGAAGAATTGTAAATTCACCCATATTTTTAATGTCGTTTCACAAAAGCCTCAGACAGCAACTGATCCTCATTGAAACGAGGCAGGTTGCTAAATACGCTTAATCACATTGACAGGTTTATCGAAAACATCTCAAGGAAAAGCGTTCGAATAAATAGCACCTTTCGAACGATAGATCACAATCACAGATTTATGATTTACAAAAACCAACTTTGCATTCAAGTTTACTAGTGGAGCCACTATCGTAATCAAATGAACAAAGTTTCAATTAAAACTTTAGTTCCACAATTTCACCACTTGCATGTTTAAGTTGGTAGCGTTTATTGGACAATATTGACAGTATTCTATATTTCACTGACCCAGTTAGTAAGAGCAGACCTTGGGGTATGTCATAGTGATAGATGGGTGTCGTAAATTGTGACACGTAATATAAATCTTATCATAACTTGTGCTTGAAAAAAATGCATAACCTACTACGGTTATACAGTTACTGATAGTTTTTTGACGTAAAATATCAAAAAAACCACATAAGTTTTTTTTAATTTTACTGACAGTATATTTTTATATCAACAAACAATTTGGAAACTACATACTATTTGGAAAGCTGACTCGTAGTACAAGAGTTGTTTGATGAATTTAAAAAAAACAAGGTGTCAGTCACACATGAAACATTATGAGTTATATTATATTAAGCATAAACATAAGCAGTTTTCTAGATGTTCTCACTGCTGGGCATTGGAGCATTCTCTCACAAGTAGAGAGAGAGAGAGAGAGTCAGTCCATAATCCACCACGCAATCTAAGTGCGGATTGGAGGATGACACACACACGTCTTTGCATCGACACTATGTTTTTATTGGCCGTAAAGCGAGTGCAAATCCACACTTCGCTTAAAAACAAGTCATTGGATCGAACCTGGGACCGAATTATTAGAAAGTAGACGTTTTGCCACCTAACCTTACTCGTTACCTATTTACATTCATAATACTATGATTTTACTTTCATAAATCGATTTTTATTGCAAAGTTTGAAGAACAAACCCGCGGTAAGTAAACCTTATTGAAATGACACACTTTAATATCGATTTGACATGAAAAAGGAATTCAATCCGCTCGCCAATCGCAGAGTTTAATAAAGGATAACCGTTTTAAGACACAGGTGTGCGGTGAATAATTGATCTTGTTCCAATAGCACGAAAGGCTGGCCAATCAATCAAATTATACAGCGACGTTCACAAATATAACTTTTTCATTTATTTTACTTTCACTGTAATATACCTTTCTTTTTATTTGAAAACTTCTTTGGCGTTATGGTTTGCCGGACTGCCAGCTGGAGGGTCCCGGGTTCGATTTCCGGCACGACCAACATCTTTGTGTTGAACTAAATTTGTTGGCTGTTATTATATACAGATATACCCTCCTTTATTTGACGACTTTTTAGGTATTATGGTTTTGCATGCAGGATTGCCAACCAGAGGGTCCCGGATTCGATTCCCAGTCCAACATCTTTGTGATGAACTAAATTTGTTGGCTGTCAGTCTGTCGATTAATGTATGTATATGAAGTATATCAGTTGTGTCAGCAACCATAATACAAACTAGAAACGGGGCTAACCAGCCTTGTGTGAAAAGTGTCCTATTATTTATTTATAATTATTACTTATTTAAGGGTTCCGTACTCAATGGGCAACAACGGGACCCTGTTACTAAAACTTCACTGTCCTATTGTCTGTCTGTCTGTCACCAGGATGTATCTCATAAAACGTGATAGTTAGAGAGAAGATTATTTTACAAGTGAACGTATATTGTGGCTATAATATCAAATAATATAAACATAATAAAATAAAGAGTAAGGGGGTTCACTTGTTTGTCTTGTTGTATTACAATTTCTAACAAAAAAAAGTATCTTTTTTTGTTAGAAATGTTCGTAACAACAATTGGTAAAAACGTATTTACAAAGATCGGTACGCTTGACCCAAAATTGGAAAAAAAATATTTTTTTTTTTTTTTTTTACATTTATTACAAATAGGCTTGCGCTTGACCACCACTCTCCTGATGTTAAGTGACATTGCAGTCTAAGACGAAACGCGCTTGCCTAGAATTGCGCAAATAATACAAAATTTACTAAACGCCTTCGACTTATCATAAAGTCCATAATCATTAGTCTTAAACTCAAAATGCAGTCCCAAATAACCCCTAAACTCCGGGGCATACTGGGCGCAAGTGCAGACAATATATGAGATAATATTTCATAACCCTAAAAGCAATATCGGGCACTCTTTAGTCCAGACGCGTAAGAGCTTAAGAACTTTGCAAAATGGAGTGATATTCTAAGTAGTTTATTATAAGTGCTTTGTTAGCAACTTTGTACTCCGAAAAGGAGTTTGTAGTGTTTTGGAGTCTAATATTTAATTGGCTGAGTAATTTCTGTAACTTGTTTAACTATTAGAGGGTTAATATTCTCAGAAGGCTGAGATCAATCAAAATTTGAATTTGTAGTTTGCAAGTGTTATTAATTAGCAAACTTTTGTTTGGATAGGGAGAAAGTTGTAGATGTTTGTAAATAGCGTTAAGTTGGATTTCAAACGAATTAGTTTTTATTTAACTGTCTTATTTCAACCTCGCAAGTTGTTTTGACCTTTGAAAACAAAGTGTGGTTCCAGAATAACTGGTACAAAAAAGTTAAAGTTAAGGTTTTTATTCAAAAATAGATCTAGATTGGTTCGCATAACAGTTGAGCATTTTCTAATAATAATAATAATAATAATTGATTATCAGGCCAATAACCCATAATAATAAAAAAAAGATACGACAAACAAAATATTAAATCTTAATACACAAGCTATTTTCTATTTGTATCCTTCTAATGCTTAAATGTCTACCAATCACGCTCATGTAAACTTCCTTGAAAACCAGTTATTTCAGACTAGGCATGCGCCGCCTTCGGTTAATGTGTCACTTATTCGTATGGTAATGCGCCCTGCTTGTCAAACGGCTAGCTGTAATTCATGAAAAAATCCTCACAGATAAATGTTATCCATAATTTTGCACATAACTTTCACAAATGACAAAACATCTGTTGTTAATTAGATAGGTTTCAGTTGGAAAATTCTCGTCCAAAGTTTCGTATGACACATTATTTCTAGAACTTTCCAACAATATTGAACAAGACGAGGTCCCGAAGCGTCGAACTTCCACCTCTATTGTGACAAACGCCAAACAAACTCCAAACTGGGCCAACTGTACGAATTTTGGCCGAAAGGTGCACTCGTAAACGGAGTTTGGAGAACTTTGGCCAAGTTTTAATTGCAGGAGATTGCAACATTGGCACGTTGGGCCAACATAAATGTAATCTGGCCGCGTGTTTACTAAAATATTCAAGTTTGAAGTTGGGTTCAGACTCGCCGCTCTATCCGACTTGGCTACGAGGAAAGCTGTATATACATTTCGGAAAATAGTTATTAAAATCGACTCTAGTGTTTTTGAATAGCACATAGATTTACTGTATCAAATAAATATTATTTGTATTTGTATTGATACGAATAGATCAAGCAAATGTTGGATGGGTTAATTCATAATTAATTAAAATGTAATACAACGGCGTTTTCACTTTGTTACTACAAGGTTTAAGAGTTGTTTTCTTCAAATTCTTGAATGAGGTTAGTGGTCAAGATTAAGTGTGGTGTTAAGAGTTTTTTAAGCTGCCCAAAGGCCTCTGACTTGGTTTAAGGTTTGCTTGTACTAAGACTGACAGCTGGAACCTACTATTTGAAGTGTTGTCTGATCTACTATAGCGCTCAAATAGAAATGTCACTTTGTAAACAACAGTTATGTATCCATCCATAGACTGTCCGCATCGATAGTTGGCTAACCTTAAGTATTCTCGGCTTTATAATGGAAACGCTAAAGTGTCACACACAATCACTCTTCCAAATCACTTCACTTCTCCAGACACTAAATCTGATTACCGACATCGAAAAAAATACCATGCAACTCAATACAATATATAATACGTTTGAAAGTTCGCTTCCTTTCACTCAATCTCATTAGTGCAAATGAGAGGTTATGAAGTTTCAAATATTTTCTTAACTAAATCAAGTTATAGTTGTTTTCAACTTTTTTCTTTAATGCCATTATATTCGCATTCATATTTGTTTTTATCACGGTTTCTGATGCCTTCTAATCAGCAAGTTATATAACATAAGTGACATTTTCGAAATTAAAGCTATACTTATAATACACGTAATAAACAACTAAACTAGCACTCAACAACACAACATATCTCAACTTCATTTTTAGTACTTTTGAAGAAATATTTAAGAAAGAAAGAAATAATGAATGAAACATTTATTTTGTGACACAAAGACAATAATAAACAATAAAAAAACAATGTTTTGTTTTGTTTAGAATGTTAGTTGGCCCAATAAAATAAATTTTAATTGTATTGTTATTGTATAAATTCCGCAGTGCAATGAAACCATTCATTACACTGTTCATTGTGCAAATTCATGGGAACTGGTCCTGAGATTTGTGCAATTTAATTACTGTCATTGTATTTGCATATTATTTTGCAATCAAAAGCAAACAAGTGCACCTACACAGTTGTCTTGATGGAACTTTAATTAACGTCTAGTTATAATAATGTCGTAATAGATTTATGTGATAATTTATTATTGACTCTCTAGATTTCGTTATATTGTTTCGAGCCGCATTAAGAATAATTTGTTTATATATTGATGTTGCTATAAACATATTATGTATATACAGCATTTGCATTCGTGACAAAGACAGAAAGCCCCGAGTTCCAGCAGTGGGAACGTATAGTGGGCTACTTATACTACGTTTGATTTTTGTCTTTATTATTGATATCATTCACTCTAACTCCAAATCCTACTACTGGACATTTTTTATAAATACATATTATTTTAATATGTATATATAAAAAATGTAATATTAGCTGCCCCGGCAAACGTTGTTTTGCCTCACTTAGGGGTATAAAAAATAGATAGTGTAGCTTTTATGACACGTTCGCAGATTTACCATAGCAGCGCCATCTATTGATTACTCACTTAGCCCAGTCGAAAGGTATCGACATCTGTTAGAATCATTTGGAGTTAACAGATAATTGTGACTGTCAAATAATAACAGACAATAATTAGCAATAAATTAAAATTGCGACTATAATTTGAGATTTAAACTATCCTATCTCTCAAGTTGGATCGAACTGCACATGGTGTGCGAATTTTATTACAATCAGTTAAGTGGTTTAAAAGTCCATTGAGGACAAACATTGTGACACGAGATTTATATATATTAAGATAAAAGGTTTTTAAAAATATCTTTAAAATAAACCTCTATCATCTTCTATGAATAGAAACAGGTGATAAACCCTGACTCAATGGTTATTATCTGCCTAGAACAAGCCGTGTAAGTCTGTAATCCAGTTAGGGTAACAAGCAATATTCTAGGTTGTTGATGCGTTAGTGCATCGGCACTAAGCGTTTAGTTATAGGATAGTACCAGGTGTTTCCAAGTCAACTACTGCCATTATGCATATAAATAGGTTTAGCTTTACATAACATAAAAATAAATTAATTAGATTTTTTGTTTTAAACATACAAATTAGCCAATTTTTCTAGAAGAAGAATGAATGAAGAAGAAAGAATTTGCAAGAATTTTTTGAATATTTTGATGAAATTCTACTACGCTTCATTTTGAGGTAGTTAGTAGCGAACAGTATTAAAAAAACACTTAAGTATATCGGATTTTACTTGCCAGTAAATTTGATTTCCGCTTTTTTCTATCAAAACTTCTTCTTCTATGTTGTAGTAAGTTGAAATGACCGAGTGTAAAATCACTTTCACCTTATCTTACTATTGCAATACTAATCTTCTTACCAAGCAAAACTAATCTAAAGAAGCAGATAGTCCCGGCTTCGCACGGGCTATAAAATAATCTGAGTTTTAAAGAGAAACAAAATATACCCTATGTTTCTCAAAGATAATGTAGCTTCCCAACGGTGAAAGAACTTTTGAAATCGGTCCAGTAGTTTCGGAGCCAATTTGCGACAAACAAAGAAAAACACAAACATTGCCTCTTTAAAATATACAGGATAGATGGTATAGATATGATGTGTTGCCACGAACTCTAAAGAATCCAAATAGGATATCCTACCACAGATACCAAACTCAGATCCGTACAAAGGTGTAAAGTGTAAGCTTACTCGTACATTGCATAAACGCGTCCCAGCTTCAGAAGTAAGTGTGTCGGAATTGCACGAGACAAATGCAAAGTCTGCTTGTACCGTATAACCGCTCTAGTTCTCAAGCTATATCGCACCTCTTTGTGACTTGACTCTATCTGGATCACATGTAGCTACCGCCAACGTGGTACAGAATACAAGAGGCAGCGTGTTGATACTTTTTTTTAAATATATTTTGATGATACTACAAGTTTTACTTTGAAATGAATAGGTTTTTTAAAATAGATGAAGAGATGCACTTGATCACGGCTCACCTACTCGTAATGTTAAATGATCCTGTCCGGGATGGACCTTGTATGCGATAAACGGTCCTGCATCTTTGTCCCCAGTCTTGAGATGAGACGCCGTGAGGTGTTTGTCGGTAGTGACGGCCTCTCTGGCCCTCGAGCCCAACATACCCTGCCCACCTCCCCCAGGTTCGGGCCGGTTGCGTAAACGCATTTCCTCACGAAAAAAAGTAAAAGATGGAGCTTACCTAGAAGGAACCGATTGACTCTCCCCTTGATGATGAGTTTATAGTTAAAAGGGTTTGAAGTGACGCCAGTCGGGTTGTGGCCGTCTTGATTTCAGCAGGGTTACTGGGTTCCAATGCCTGGAAGAGTGATAAAGTCGCCATTTGTAGTACTAGTTATACGTATTTTTTCTCTGTTTTGTACTCGTATTGTCTTGTATTTGTGTTGTAATAAAGAGTTTATCAATGACTAAATGAGTTCGAACTTTAGGTAAAGGAAAACATATTGAGGTCATAGTGGTAGATAATTTCCTAGATGTCACGTGGCTAGTGCTCACCTGGCTAGGCATTCACCATCGTGTTCAAAAATATGTCGCAAAACACCAATTAATATGTAATAAAAGGCTCCAACGGTCCTAATCACCAAGACTTCACTGGCCATCCATCTAGTTTGGCCGTATGTCACCAGGCCGTATCTCATAAATCACGTTAACTACACTCGAAATTTTTACAATTTTGATGTTTATTCGTTACTGCTAATAAAAAAATATATTAAACAATAGCTTTAACACATGCACATTTGCCGATGTTTGTTATAAAGACGTGAAACCATTCCATCGCGAGTCCTGCTCACACTTGGCTATTAATTTCAACTACCATTTTTGACGTAATGGTAAACAAAAAACTTAAATATATTCAGTACACAAAACTCAAACTTTGCAAGCCAATCGTAGTCAATTCCGATATTGTTTTACGAAAACCGCTATCGCTTTTCATTTGCACCGTCTACAACAAACATACTTATATCAGGCAAAATTGCCGTATGTACCTCGACCTTGCTTTCTAATAGTACACCGATAGATCGAACTATATAATTTTAATGAACCAATATTAAGCCAAGGTTCTCAGCGGCTCCGATAATTTATGTGGGGTCAAACAGGGTCTCAGTCGCTTTTATGCTAAAGTTAATAAGGTTCAAAATTCTACAAACTTTATATATAACAGATATGTCTCTTAACTAATTACAATCTGGCTACTTGAAGATAAAATCTTTGTCATTCTTTTGTAGCTTATCTTAGTTTATTTGTTTAGTTCTATCTAGATCAGTTGCGTAATAAATACTTTTGCTAGATGCTATGTCGCTTAATTACGAGGTTGGTTATAAACTCATGTCTTAAATATTAAAGTAAATCAATATTCTCTAAATTATTGATTTACCTTAAAGGGGTGCTGATTGTGATTACAACAATATTATCAGACATAAGTTTCATACAATAATCGCAAATAATTTTATTTAATTCCATGTAAATTCAAGTAATGAAGTAATTACGACCTCGTTAGCATTTATAATATGTATGTATGTATATGTAGTATATCAGTTGCGTTAGCAACCATAATACGAGCTAGAAATGGTTCAGTATGGGGCTAACCAGCCGTGTGTGAATGTGTCCTAATATTTATTTATATTTATTTTTTTATATCGACTACATATATCGGTTTTTAGTCAAGTTTTAAGTGTTTTTTAAGAGTTTCTCGTGTTAATATTTTGCTAATCTATATAATGCAATTATTAGTATGTTGTATAAAAACAGAATATTATTACAAAAAAAAACTTGGGAGTTTTTATACCAACTTCTTCAATGAAGTTTATTCAAGATATTTGTTTACAAATAATTATTACAGAAATTGAGTAGTCCACTTGCAAACCACGCTATGTTAAAAAAAAATCATTTTTTTTGTAATGGTGGTACTCGGTTAACCTTTTAAAATATTAACGTCTGTATTTATCATACTCTGTCAAAACTCGTTATGTTAGGAATAAAATGGGATAGAAAAGTCAATACTCTTGCAAAAGCCGCTATGGTGATCGGAAGTCCACTTTCAAAAGTCGCTAAGTTACCGTCAACTAACAAACAACTGTATGTTACATAGTGACTCGTGCAAAAGCCGCCATCTTGGGCCAGTGCGCATAATACTGTCGAACTGCACGCACGCTTCTTTGTTTAGGTACTGCAAGCTATTAAAACCTAAGTTTTTTTCTGTTAAAATTATAATGGAATGTCAAGAAAAAGAAGTTGTTTTTGCATATTGGCTAAAAACAAAAGCTCCAGGTCACATCAAAAAAATTACAGTAATATTCCCCATAGTAGGGCATTCATTTTTGCCCCCCGACCGCGTATTCGGCAATATCGAAAGAGGGACACGACCTTTGGAAGTCATAGTGGAACCCCTGACATATTTCAATATTTTTAAAAAGTATGGAACGGTTCTCAGACTTGGCAGCGACTTTCATTTTTATGACTGGAAATCAAGCGTCAAAAATGTACTAAAGGTACCTGGATCATGGCATTTTCAATTCAATGCCTCTAAAAGATTCTTTTTAAGAAAGAGTAAATATAACACAATTGCCATTAAAGGGGAACCACATTATGTATCGGAGGTAGTAAATTATGGGAACGTTTGTAAAAGAGGCAAATCATTCGAAAATATTGAACCAATTATGATGAACGTTGGAGTTCCTGTAAAACCAGCAAAGTTGAATAATGTGCGAAACCTTCTGATAAAACATTTCGGTGATGATTGGGCTTCTTGCGATTACCTACACTACTACACTTTCCTGCAAGAAGAACAAAATGAGACTGCTGTCGAAGAAACTGATAATGAAGAAACTTTAATGCATGAAGAAATAGACATAAGAGTGTAGTAAATAAAAGATTAAAACTGTAATTTCTTAAGAGTATCAATAAAATTACATATGAAACTGTTTCAAAACTGCCTTTGTTGACTAGGAACAACTGCAAAACCCTCTATGTTAACCGGAACTTTTGCAAAACTGTCTATGTTTAAGTTTTAAATGTAAATTTTATTATAACTACTAAACAGAGATTTCATTATCCCATATAAATTAATTTGATATAATCCTAAATTGATGTAATACACAAAATAATACATTTTTATACATTTATTTTGAGGCGAAACATTTTAATCTGTTTTCTCAACTAATTGCCTAATTTAACATAGCTGGCTTTGAAAGTGGACTACTCAATTATCAATTAAAATACTATATAAAAAGTTGTAAAAAGTATAGTTTATTATTTCAATTGTATATTAAAAAGTTCGCCTTACCTAATTTTGGGTACCTCAAGTATTTGGCCTACATAATGACAACTAATAAATGCTAATACAATCAATCATCAAGTTTTAATTTAAATTTTAATAATGCCATTAAATTCTATCCTCTGGGCAAATCAAGTCTGTCACAGATAATATTATAATTAAAGTTATCATAATTCATTATTGGTCAACTAAATGACCTTAGAACCAGTTATAGGTATTCGAACAATTTTGAGCTCACAATAGATTTGAATAAAGGTATTTTATTGAACCTTGAACTCACTTTATATACTGCGTCATATATATAACGCAGTACCTAATATAAAGTGATACCGTCTCATATCTCGTATAGTATAATAAAGCGATTTATTAGCAGCAATTATTATACATAGTTTTAGTTATAGGTTGACGAAAATATACCTGAAGAAATTATACGTCTGAATTCTAATGTAAATTAACATTTACAGGATTATTGTTTTATTTTTATCAAATTCGTTATATAAACTTTACGTTTTTTGTTATTAAAATTGTTTGTCATGACATTTTAGTCTTATCTGCACTTTGAAAGCAACTTTAATATTCCATGGTTCGTAATTAAAGCTTGATGTTATAATAACACACCGCATTCGAAACTCTAGTAATTATTGTACCTTTATGTTAACCATCAACTGTGTAATATTGTAATTAAAACAATTAAATAATTAATAGTCATTTTATGCGGCAAAAGCTCGAATTTTATGAAGAATGCTTATTTTACAATTTGTTGGTGTAAAAATATTAAAAATATTGTTAATTTTGTGATTAAATGCTGTGTCGTATATGTTGTATCATATTTACATACTTTATTTCATATTAAACAAAAGATTGTATTTGTTTTGCATGATATTGATAGGTTTTTGTCCTCTTCATAGCAAAAGTCAGGATACACGTCATATTAAAAATGAACCAAGAAATAAAATTGATTTAAAATAAGAAGTCTTAATTAGTCACAACACAGCCTCAACTCCGCATAATGCTGGTTGCTGTATAAGTATTAATTATCAACGAAAACGGATATGTCAAAACATTGTGTACACTATAGCAACACAATTGCAAATGACTCATTCACAAAGCGAGCAAAAAAAAGTCTTGCCCCATCAAACTTTTTTGCGGCAGCCTCAACTTTTTACCCTCCCCAACTCAAAGGATGTATAATTTGCCTGCATTATAGGTAATTAATACAATTGTCCGTAATGTAGCTACTACGATGTTTTTGAGTTATCTTTGTAGCCCATCTGTGAAATACTCACAAGCAAACACAAAATAAATAGACACAGAATCTTAAATAACAAGAAATCTAAGTTGTTGAATTCCAGCTCATAATAATTATTTAAGAACACTGCTCGGTGGAAATCACATCTGCTTTTCAATCAGACGGCCCCTGGTTCAATTCCAGTCCTACACCAATGACTTGTTTGTCAAGTTATGTGTGGATTTGCACTCGCTTTACGGTGAAGGAAAACTTCGTGAGGAAACCGGCATGGTTGAGGACCACAATATCTGAAGACATGTGTCATCTGCCAACCCACACTTGGCTAGCGTGGTGGATTATGACCCATATAACTCTCCTCGTGAGAGAAGGCCCCGAGTCCCAGCAGTGGGAACGTATAGTGGGCTGCTTATGCTTAAGAACACTGACTACCAGGTATTTCATAACGCTTTAAAAAGTACTATATTCACAGTTTTTATTACTTGCCACTCCAAAATGGGTACTTGTTTTTTTTTAGTAGATACGTTTTCGTCGCATGAGAAAAATGCAAGTTTTTACCATAAAATTTGTTTGAATTGCTCTATTACTTATGGCTGTATAGGCGCAATTCAGATACATTCAGATTATTCTCAAACCAATTATGTCAATTCAAGTTTTTTTGTCAGGAAACAATGTTATGTAGTTAGGTCTCTGTTACTATTCTATCCAAGCATACTTTTGTGATATTAGTCAGGCTATTTGTGGTTAATATTTCTAAGAAATTGCAAAACATCAGGCTTATTGCGGTGATCACCTCAGGGTACAAGTTGACAGCGTAGTTAGAGGATGTAGAGTTGACTCATATTTTAACTGGTTTACTATATTTTAACATTGTTAAGACTTTTCTAACTAGTTTTTCTTCGCTATGTAAAATTGAGTTGCTGCATGTATATCAATTTACGTCCATTTTTTAAGCTTGGTAGGTTACTAAGTTAAGTCTGAAAGAATCAGACGAGGCCAGTCACCAACTCAATGGCGTAAGGAATTCGTGGTCTTTCACACCAACTGGAAAGACAAGGCCAGGACATAAAAGCTTGAAAATCATTGGTGGAGATCTTTGGCTAGAAGTGAGACAATAAAAGTTAGTTAAAAACAAAAGGGTTCTTTGGAAAACTTCATCGTGTTTTTTATGACTTAAGCTTCTACGTAATAAATGAAATAAGTTAAAACATATTTTTCTTTCTTTTGTAGTTCTTAGCAGAAAGACACAATGCCAGTTAGATATGAAAGTGAATAGACTTTTTTAACTCTACCCACTTACGATACAGTTAAATTATTTATAACTACCATAAGTTACCTCACCATACGAGGAAACCAAACCATTCCCTTTACCGCTATCAATATACCTTAATCCAACCTGTTGTTGTCATTACAACTATTTAATGCGTACGCAACATAAATCGCAAGTCGACTTACAATACTAAAGCACGGTCGGAACAGCTTTTCCATGTGATAACTGTCCGAGACTCTATGTAACAATACTAATAAATTCAGGCCTAAGACGACGGAAGACATTTCGGTTTTCGAATGCGTTTGATGCTTTGTCGATTGTAGTTCTGTGGAGACTTGTTTAGTCTTACGATCCGATGTTCTTCTTTAGTCGTGCGATACGATTTTAACGATAACAAAACAAACAAAACTCATAACAAGAAAGCTGTGGCAGGATAAAACTATTTAGCGATCTCGTTGGCGTAAAGGTTACCATGCCGGACTGCTAATCAGAAGGTTCTGGGTTCGATTCCCGGCCCGGTCAACATCTTTGTGCTTAACTAAATTTGTTGGCTGTGGGTCTGGGTGTTAAATATGTATTTATATATAATATGTATGTATGCATATGTATGTAGTATATCAGTTGTGTTAGCAACCATAATACGAGCTAGAAATGGTTCAGTATGGGGCTAACAAGCCGTGTGTGAATGTGTCCTAACATTTATTTATTTACTTTTAATGAGTTTTGCTTTGAAGATCTGTCGTATAATAATAGCTAAATTAAACTATGTTCATCATCATCAACCCATCTGCGTCCACTGCTGGACATTAGCTTGTCTCAAGGGATGCCACTCAAAACTATGGTTTACTCGTAAATATAGATTTTTGAATCGGGTAATTGTGGAAGGTTAATAAAACATATTATGGCACAGTAGGTTTATTTAATAATTATTATTGTATACTTTTATTTAATTTATTTTTCAACATTACATTATGATGTTGGTTAAAAAAAACGTATGCTCAAGCGTTACAAACGGACCATGTCATCTTCCCCATTGTCCATCATTCTTCTGGAGTGGCTTAGCTATTTTCAATTAATATATTTTTAATAACTTTATTCTATATCGTGTCGTATGGTGTCAAAATCTTTCGAGACGTGGGAGTTGGGTAAAAAGTAACGGTCAAAGCTATTAGTTATATTAATGTGAAGGGTACAGCTTGGTAATTATGATGTGACATGAATGTGTAGGCTTTATATTTATCTCTTGAGCGGTTTCTTCACACCAATTTGATACATGGTTCGGGAACTTCGATATGAATTTCTTAATTAGATTTTTATTCCTAAATCAGATGCAGTCGTACTTAATTTTTATGTTTTTTTTTTATTAACTAATATGATTATCAAATATTTTACTTTGATATTTGATTCAGAAATTCTTGAAAGAGTTGGGAGATACTTTTTTCCGTGAGGACAGCAGATTTTTAACACTCAGGTGTAAGGACAGCAAAGTTGTATAACAATAAATAAATAATTAGCCTAGTGCGAGTTGGACTCGCGTATGAAGGGTTCCGTACCATTATTGTATGGGAGCCCCCCTTATATATCATTTTATAAATCATTTATTCAATAAATTTATATAAAATTACGTCCAATATAAATGTCACATACTAAAAACTAATATTAATCAAATAACCCGCCCCTGGTCGCCCCCGGTGCAAAGGTGCCCATCACGCTCGCTGCATTACCGCGCTGAATAGCTATGGCCAACCTCTGCACCAAGAACGACCCGGAGCGGGAGTCATCGGTGATTATATTAATCCTAAGACCTAGCTCTTGGATAAATTTTTTCGCCTCTCTGCTCCCAACTATAAATTATTTTAAATATATACAATATTCTTGAATGTATAAAAGGTCTACCAAAGATCGTTATAAAGATCGAGTAAACACTACTTAGTACACATCCCACTTTTCATAGTACGACATCGAATATCAAGGAAACATAGGATCTCCATATACATAATGTACATAGTTATGTTCTAATAGTCAATGGTCATCCATTTGACCCCGCATCTTCAATCTGACGTCAATATATCACGAGGTTTCAGAGAGGACTGTGCATAAATCGCAAGAGTCTTTCGGACATAGGACATAGTAAGTTTCTATGGCTCATGCGAAGATTGCCGTATATGCAAATTCCAATAATAACGCGTAGGATTTAATGATATTTGTCGGTGTTATTTGTAATGTGATTCGAAATGTAACCTCAGCATCAAACACACTTTAATAAATTAAAGATACATAATATTTTCACCCTACCAATTCTTACCCAAGGTTTCGTACACTAGAGTACAAAAATACCCTATTACTAATACTTTACTATCGGCCCGTTTGTCTTTCTGTCCGTCTTTTACCAGGCTGCATCTTATAAACCGTGATAGTTAGAGAGTCGATATTTTTACAAATGAATGTATTTTATGACATTATTTACTAGAGCCAAATTAGCTATAAATGTATTTTTGGTGCTAATAAATAATGTTGAAACTGAATTTAATTTGAAAGCTTTCTAAATAAATTTCTGAAACTAAACCTACTAAAAATAAAATCATAATATTATTTAAAAACCTGCCATACAACAAAAATTACAGTTGTTGCCATTTTTGATAGATAATGGTGTGAAACCCTACATGCGCGAGCTCAACCTGCACTAGAATAGGACAAAACAACATTAGCCAATACATTAAAAAACACATAAACACAACTTAGTTTTAAATTACAATCCAAATACGCGAAAAATAAAATTCATTAAGTCTAAAAAACATTTTTTGCAGGTACGACCAGCGTTCAAAGAGCCGTCGGTTTGTATGAACCTACACTGAAACTTGATACGGGATATGGAAAGAAAACTAATAAATCAATGACAGTGCGTAGTTTTAGTTTTGCGAGCGAATAGTAGGGAATTTGATATTAGCTTTTTTTTGTATCTTTGGTTTTATTTTGTAGAAACTTAAGCGTCTTTACACGATACTATTTTAATTTTATGTCGTATGCCGAGAACTTATATGCATTTATAAACAATAACATTACCTTCAGAACAATTGGTGTGTTAAAACTATTTTTTGTAAGAAGTGATAATAAAATAAACCTTTTACTGGTATAATAACTTTACTCTAGCCCGTTTGAAAACTAACCTATAAATGTCTATATCAATATTATAAAGAAGAAAAGTTTGATTTTTTGATTAAATAGAATCTGAATTTACTCGACCGATTTAAAAAAATATTTCACCGTTGGGAAGCTACATTATCCCTAAGTAACATAGGTTATATTTTGTTTCTCTAAGATTATTTATAGCCCGTGCAAAGCCGGCACAATCTGCTAGTATAAATAATTGAAATCCTGCATGGTGGCATAGCATTCTGCTATAACTAATATATGTACCTTTCAAACATTTTTTTAAATACAATTGTAATCGATCTATCCGTTTGGGAGCCACGTTGACACATATAGACACTTTAACTCTTAACAAGCCGTGTTTTTTCATCGGGAGTTGAAAATAATACATATTGGGAATATACTCAATAAGAAATAGCATTAGACTAGTCTAATCTGCCAATTGCCGTTAGAAAAGCTCAGCCTCTAAGAAGGTCTCTCCTGCCTGTTGAGCGTTGCATTCCGATCAACAATATGCAAATGATCGGCCTAACAAAATGTCAACGATACGTAATCCTATACAAGACATCCACCGTCTTAGTTGAATGCATAAGTTAGGCCGGGAGATACTGGTGCGTTGAGTAATACATTATCTACAAATACTTTTAGTAAGAGTATTAAGATACTGTCAAAAACAATTAATGTCATACATTTTTAATGAAAAGGTATTCCAAAGAATACAATATAATCTCAAGTACAGCAAATTAAAATTTGATAGTAACGTTATTTTGCTGTCAGGATAAAATATGTCAAAGTTCGTGGATTGCGATTTTTTACTTGCTGTGTGATGTAGCTGTAAATTTAAGCTTCTGAATGAGACTTTTTTAAGGGATAAAAAATTGCAAAGTGCCGTATAAAGGTGTCCCTAAGATATTTAATTCTCAACTGAAAATTTGGAACCGAATACAAATAGGTACACATACATATATGTATTGCAATTTTTCTCATAATATCAATAGTCTTCTTCTTATTCGTATGAATTAAGTGGCTGGGCTCTGGCGTCGAGAGTTTCCAATCTTCCTGAACGTACTAAGGCCAAAACATCCGCGACCTACAATTTAACGGGTCATCCGACTTACTGCCAACTTGAAGATGCCACTTTTAAAACGACAGTATTGAGCATGGGCATCCATCCAAAGACAGATCAACCGTTTTTTTACCTGGATGATCGCGACAGATCATTTAAGTTATCTAAAGGCACTACAATATCTATGTATAAGTTACTCTTTAGTTATTTTGTTCTGCGAATTTTAACAATTTTTTTTAATAAAGAATCTCAGTTTTTGGAAAATAAATTGTCTACTCAAGTAAATGAACTAACCAGTGTCTCCTACACTAAAAAGATTGCTGTCGCAATACTGCTCTATTTAAAATGTGTCTCAGAGCTAAATAACGTTTGCGCAATAGATCAATGCAGAGATACCTTCGATATGAACGAGAGCAATGCGATTGCAAGAGATAAAATTAAATATTAAATGAAATCATATTTACTTGTATCTAGTTAGAAGTTTAATTATATTGGAGGCTTATGATTGTAATTAAGTATCTATTTTATTGAAATGAACAGGTCTTTTATTCGAAAATAATCTAAAATCTAGTAGAACGTTCCGTTTTAAACAAAGTTTGAAATAGTGCCGCTAATAAGCTTATTTTATTGGCAAATTTATTGCCTAAACAGAATTGAATTAATTTTTGATAAAGTAAAACTTTTTAGAAAATTAAAATCATAAAAAACATTCGTAAGTTCAATCGTTGATTGTTAAGAAATCCCTAATGCTCTGACAAGTTTTACTTTTACAAGTTTTACTTTTACCTATTGTGTTTTTACTTACATTGATACAATTACATATTATAAATATAATACTAGGACACATAATACACACAAAAAGCTGGTTGGTAATGTTCTTACCATACTAAACCATTTATAGTTTTATTTAGGTTGCTTACGACTGATAAACTACATCTACATACCAATACATATTTAACACCCAGACCGATAGCTAACAAGACGTTGACCGTATTAGAAATCAAACCTCTAGAACCTGGACAATCCGGCGGTAACCATTACGCCAACAAGGTCGTTAATTGCAGTTGACTACAGCTTGTCTGATGAAAAGCTATGCTGTAATATACTCGTATGATGAGATTATTATACCTAAAAGTTAATTTACTATTCTTATATACTCGTCTACTCTCTCTATATATTTACTCTACTTTTACAGATATCGATTAATGAGAAAAAGGGTGGTTACAGATTTATGGATTAATATTATTTCGTAAATTCTCACTGACAACCCACAACTACCACAGCTACCAGTCTACCGTAAGCTTAAAATCAACAAACCGTAATAAAACAAAACTGTAACGTTTCGGCCTAATGTTGTAATTCCGGAAAATTCCTCCATAAAGCAGACCGTAATAACTGACAGTTGCGTACCGTTGACATGGTGCTTTTATCTCATGTCTTATTCTACCTAGCGACCAGTTTTCATACATCAACAATAGCCGCGGGCTTGCCACTTCTTTATTACTTTACTTAGACGCAAGGCATAAGAGACAGGAGGTTTAAAAAGATTTAAAAGGCTATTCCGGTAATTTTTAAATGCATTTGACAATTTTCTTCGAAAAATAACATAACGCCGCCGTCAGTTTACGAAGCATGTTACAATAGTAGAAAATTAACAATGGTAGAAACAGTTTAAAAAAAAAACGAGTATATATATCAGATTAAATATATATTTTTTTAATATTAATGTGTTTATTTTTTGATGACAAAGCTGGAAATACTCTTTATATGTTCTTGCATAAAGATACTTTTACCAATATCTAAACATAGAAAGTAAAAAAGGTTACTTCTTAAACATAACAAAACTGTCACAGATCGCGTATTCACTCGGGCTCTATTCTAAAATAGGATAATTACATTAGCGCACAAATTGTTGACGGAATCGTTTCCGAAAAATATAGACCGCATATCCGAATGAAATATCAAAAGTTTTCGATTCTGATTATCTATTAGCTATTGTTTTATCCGATTCGAAGAAAATTGTCGGATGCATTCGAAGATTACCTGGACAGCCCTGCTGAAGGGCGTGAGTTCTTTAAGAAACCATAGCATATAATATTAAAATAATAATAATACTTTTAAATAAACTCACCAATACCAATATTCTGCTTGAATATGTATAACTTTAGGTATTTAGAAGAGAGCACATATACTCCTATGGCACGAGACCTCACGCAGTCTCAGAATACCTAGCTGAAAGGAATAAAAAATAAGCGCTTTACTTTGATATTGAATTTTTTTTTTTAAATACACTATATACATCACTATATAAATACACTATATACATGTGCTTGTCTACTATTCACATAATTGCAAGTAAGAATGTGCTTGTTTACCTTACTCGATCTTACTCTGGCCTTGAAAGAAAATTATAGTAAGAACATTCTTGTAATTAGACATAAAGACAGAATAAAAACTTAGAGTTGAAATGTGGCTACGGCAACTGCATTCATAACGTAAAAATAATTTTGAATTTGAACTGTATTAACCCATCGTCTGTGGTTGCGAGAGGACTAAAGTGGTCCTTTAACATAAGTCAAACATGTTTTGAATTAATAAAGCTTTAAATGATACTTTAAAAGAAGAACAACGTCAATAACATTTTATTATTTCAGTTCAAAATGGCTTCGGCTTACAAATAGTCGTTTTCATCCAAAATTTACTAAACTTCTAAAATCTTATTTTACGAACAGAACTGATAAAATATTTTTAGTTAAGAAATATTAGAACAAATATTTCATCACTTCTTCGTCTTTTTTTTTCGTTTCATCGATTCTTAACAATCGAATCTTATTCTATTAAAGCATATCTTACGTACCACCGCTTAACTCTTATGAATAGAACCAGCATCCAGTCCGGAACCATTTGGTAGTGGCTTTATGTCCTCACAAACATTTTAAGCTTTGTATCGCGTTATAACGACCTCCATGTTTGTGACCGAGTGACACACGCTAGCGGGCAGGTTTCTTGGGAAATTGTGGGAAAAGTTAACTAAAGTATATATAGTTTATGGTTTAAACGGTTTGCATACATACCTAAGTATCGTAGGGACGCTGTCCAGCAATGTGATCAAAGAGCTCTTAATATACCTACTGAAAATAAATAATCCTACTAATATAATAAATGCGAAAGTATGTGTGTATATGTTTGCACCTTATTTACGCTCAAACCGTTTTACCAATTTTTATGAAATTTTGTATGAAAATATGTAGGTTAACCCTTAGGCCTTGGATTAACACTTAAGCTACTTTTTATCCTGAAAACAACTTTGCTTCCCGTGGGATACGCAAATAACTTCAAAATCTATGTTTGTTGTTCAAGCTCCAACGGCCTGACAGATTTTGATGAGGTTTTCTATAAGGGTTAGATCCCGGATTAACATCTTTTGTCCCGGATTAACGCGGGTAAACCACGGGCGCAAGTAGTATGTTAAAATCGATAACTAGAATCAAACAAAATAAACTATGCCTAATTGTATGTATACGGTTACTGGAACTAGCACAAAACCTTTAAAGAGTGGCTATTCTATACAAACAGTCCTTCCGATAATAACTAGTTAGTTCGTGGCCCATTCCGACTATCCACCTTTTCCTCTAAGAATAGCGAGACAACGTGGAGAGTTAGACCAGGGTAGAAGCCTTTAAAAATAATAAAAAGTGAAATAAAATTGTAGTAGGATGAAACCCATTAGAATTTTTGTAAAAGATAAAAATAAAAAACCAAAAACTTGGTTTTTTGAATTTTTCACATTAATTTTGAGGTTATGTGAAAAAACTGTGCAAACAAAAGTTGTAGATATTTTATTGCCTACAACTTTGCCATGTAACTTTTTTCGATAAGACTTTTAGTTTTGCCGGAAATCGATAAAAACCGTTTTTACCCTTAAAAACTCACCCCCCATCCCCTTCCCGACCTCAGATCGCCCGTAAATTATTTTTCCTTTAATTTTTATAATATTCCCCTCCTTTTCTAATTGGTTTCATCCTACTATATTTTTTTGGTTTTAAAAATTATCGACCCTGGTCTAAGTACCAACTGTCATAGTGATAGACTATTAGGATGGATGGGGTTTGTAGTATCCTCTGGGGCTGGCTATCTAATTAATGCCAACCACTTGTCCGCTGGCCGCCTCCCCCCTGCTCCGATGTGAAGTTCGCTCCATAAACACTAGAATCTAGTGTTGACATCTGATGTCGATAAACTGTACGAACTTCACAACTATCGTATAATACCTCGGAAGTTAGCTATCGGTGTGACGTCAACCGTGCCGTAACCAAGATCTAACTTCACGACTATTGTATACTACAAGGCTTACAACGAAATTTGAAGATTCAACAAAGCAAAAGATAGTGGGTAGTTTTACACAAGTTTTTTTAGCAATTCATCGCACAAACAATTTACGCAACATAGAAATAAATATACGTGTTATATTATATACTGCGGTTATGAGACTTTAGCTTCGTAAAAATATTAAAAAGATTACGAGTAATGTATGGTGCGACTTACAAAGAACAATGTGAACGGCATTCTTCTCAAATTTAAAGAGACAAAGTATTTGAAAACTCACCCAAGCGCCAAGAATAAATAAATACAATTCACGTAATTTGTGTAGAAAACAATACTTGAGACAAACTTGCTTTTAAGATCTAAAATGGAGATGAAATATCTCTGTTCTGAAACTATTCCTTACACCTCGTTGTGAAAATGTCAATGACAGTTGACACAACAGTTCTATTTCTTTTTCGTTCAAAAATTCGATCAAAAACAATCCAATTTAATGGATTTTTATTGTTAAATTATTGTTGTTATTTAATATTGTTAAATAATGTTTTTTTTAAAACGGTTCTGAATGATTATTTTTATAGTTTAAGTCTCTGGTAAGTTGCATTATGCATATTTTACCTTTTTCTATCTATTATCTGTGGTAAAACGAAATCTAACGGTATCAAGTTTAAGTATTACTAAATTTAGGGCTGGAAAATTATTTATTTTTCAAAAGTTACTAAGTAATTTACGTACGAGAAACACAAAGACGTGTATTTTATTTTGATTGTTTTTGATCACAGGTCAAAAATTCCATCATATATCAAGTTATATCAAACTTTTTTCACAACTTTTTATCTCTCACGATATTCTCTTCAAGTTCTCAAACAATATTTCACATTGCAACACCGACTGACTTCAAACGTAATTAAAATAACTAATCAATATAACAACTGACAGAAGCAAAGATCAAATTAAGAAGCCGGCAGTTTGTGATCATCATTGACCTCAATACTTCAAATGTTGAGCAAACGATTAATGATGAACGATAATTAATATATCTGCAGTATCGATTCTTTGTTGCGGTTCGGCTAAGTACTACTTCTGATGAAGCATTCAATCGTTACTTTTTCAACTATAAATAGTTAGTTAATATTGAAAATTTGTACGAAAACTATTATGGTAACTTGAAAACTCGGCTTGAAAGTCAAAGTCAAACCGACCCGGCAAACGTTGTTTTGCCTCACTTAGGGGTATGAAAAATAGATAGTGTAGCTTAACACGTTCGTAGATTTACCACAGCAGCGCCATCTATTGATTACTTACTCAACCCAGTCAAATGGTATTGACATCTGTTAGAATCATTTGGAGTTAACAGATAATTGAGACTGTCAAATAATAACAGACAATAATTAGCAATAAATTAAAATTGCGACTGTAATTTGAGATTTAAACTATCATATCTCTCAAGTTGGATCTTACTGCACACGGTGTGCGAATTTTATTATAATCGGTTAAGTGGTTTAGGAGTCCATTGAGGACAAACATTGTGACACAAGATTTATATATATTAAGATTGCAATATACAGCATATTGACTGGAACTCTTGAAGTGGTTAAAAAAAGTTTCTTCAGTAATTTCCTAAGGTAAGTTTTCCAAAACTTAAAAAAGTAGGGTAAGATAGTATTTTCATAAAAAAACACTATGATACATTCTACAAATAATGCAAGGAAGAACAGCAAGAGGCCGCCCAAAAAAGACATGGATGGAGTGAATGAATGAAGACATGAGAGAGAAAGGATTGAGTGTGGATATGACGTCTGATAAAGGATAGTGGAAGAAGAAGATTTGCTGTGCCGACCCCACCTAAATAGGATAAGGTGAAGAAGAAGAAGAAGATACATTCTACCAATAGACACGTCATATCGGATATCGGAAATGGACCTTAACGTAAGCCACAACTGAAAGCGAACTGGTCTTGCAATTATTTAAGACGCGTGTACAAAAGAACCGATAATTTTGTCCTCATCAACGAGCAATAAGTTGTTATTGAGCAAAATTATACAGTCTGCTGATCTATTACGTAAAAGTAAGAGTTCATACTATTGTTGTATGGAATTTAGCAACTAAATTAGACTTTCAATAACGAGTTACGCAATCAAATTGGCAGGTATGGGACGTGCATTGAAAGATTTGTGATTGATTTTGTGAAAAGACATCTTGACCGTGTCTATTGCATTTTGTGTAATTTGTTTCGAGACCAAATAAAACAATTTGTGCGTTTTTGTTTAGTATGTAATTTTTTTTGACAGGTTCATACAAAATAAACTATACGTAATAGCATGTATATACAGTTACTAGAACTAACACAAAAACTTTAAGGAGTGGTTATTGTACGTCTAGACAAACAATTTTTGTCTTACAACGTTTGAAAAATCACGCAATATAAAATTCAGATATTTAGAACAGAGAGAACTGGAAATGTCCACATGGATGTTGTGTCGGTTACCTTTTTTATATGGTATAGTGATTTTTTAAAGCTTATTTTTAAAATACATTAAACAAAATCTGTTTGTCTAAACCAACCTTAAAAGGTTCGTCGTCAGATTAACCAGTGCCCTTTTTATTAGTTTGAAACATACAAAATTTATTACTAGCAAATTTACTAGCAGCGTCTGCAATATTACTCGCGTTAATCCAGGATAAAAGAGAATATTCTGGGATAAAAGAAGCCTATGTGTTAATCCAAAGCCTAGCCTATATTCATACATAATTTCATTAAAATCGGTTCAGCCGTTTGAGCATGAAGATGTAAGAAACATACACATACACAAAATTTTCGCATTTATAGTATTAATAGGATAACTAAATAATTACATAGTTTTTGTGGTTAAAAAGCAATAAATCAATAAAATACTGTGTAAACTGCACGTAACGTAACTCGATTTAACGACAAACTCTCTAAAGCGTCGAAATCAATAAATGGTTTTTGTTGGTTTAGCTTGTATTCCATACAATGATACATTCTCTCCATTTAGCGACCACTCTCTATAACGCCATAAAATGCGCAGTCCCTTCAGTGTCATTATATAGAGTTTACACTGTAATTCAAAATAAACTACTCATTACTAAAACCCATTCTCCTTATTCTCGCCCAAAATTCTTCCATAAAATTTGTTTAGAAACTGACCTCTTTGCAAACCATAGAGCGACAAAATAACTAAAACCTCATGACTTTGCCACAAATTCTGTAACTTGCGAATATAAATCTCGATCTGCGACCATTTCCGAGATGTTAAAAGATATCCGATCCGTTCCCGAGTCTTAGAACATGGAACCGTGTGGGTGTTAGCCATGGTCTATATTTCTTGTCACTTTAGTATATTAAGGCTGAGTTTATTATACAAGTATAAATAAAAAATAAAATAAAATAGCCTTTATTGCTGTTTTTCTTAACAAAAGTATTATATACATGCCTACTAACCAAAAACTTAATTTATTTGTACATTGTATTTCTTAACTAATTATCGGCAACTGGATTTTTGTCTGTAACAGCCTGTCTGTCGACAAAGGCCTCCTCTAAAAACTTCCACTTACTTCTATCCCTTGCTAAACGGGTCCATATTGGACCAGCCACTTTCTTGAGTTCATTTTCCCATCTTTTGATTTGTCTGCCTCTATTTCTTTTGCCATCTCTTGGGTACCATTCAGTTACTAATTTAGTCCATTTTTCTTTACTGTCTCTTAACATATGTCCCGTCCAACGCCATTTAAGCTGTCTGTAGACAGTGTGTGCATTTTTGAATTTTGTTTTCATTTTTATTTCTTGTAATTTTACTTTATCAATTCTTTTTATACCTAAAATACGCCTTTACATTCCATTTCGGCAGACTTTTAATTTATTTTTTAGTGACTCTGTTAGCGCCCATGTCTGACACCCATATAGTAAACAAGATGAATCAAATGGCAAGCAGTGCCATGATGCACATTTTATATACAAGTATCAATACTTGTATATGTATTGATACAGTAAAATGTAATGAGAAAAAAATTAAAATATAATTGATTGCTAGTTTGGTAGTATTGTTCATCATAGTGAAATAATTATAATATCTACTTAACTTATGCCTTATAGCTTGAAACTATGGTGTATATATACTAAGAGGAACAGTGCACTTCGCACAAAGTCTCAATTAGAGCCTAATTTATGGGACAACAGTAACTACCACTCCATATCTTTGTATTCCGCGCGATATATTCCGGCAGCTGTCTTGAGAGCCTGTAATTCCAAACTAGGCTTGCTTCACCTTTGGCCAGAATGCTACTAACTCGTGTAGTTAGGGCCCTGCTGGTCAAATGCTATGCGCCCAACAGTATGAAGTATCATATTTTTTACAGGTTTCACATGAAATGAATTCAAATAATTGGTCAAGTGCAAGTTGGTCTTGCACATGAAGGGTTCCGTACCATTGTTGTATGGGAGCCCCCCTCAAATATTTATTTTTATTAAATTTGATAGCTAATATACATTTATAATTATGTTCTGTGAAAATTTTAAGTGTCTTGCACCGATCGTTATTGAAATGTATATAAAAAATAAGAAAAAAACACGTTTATTGTATGTACCCCCCTTAATATTTCAGTTTTTTGTCTTTTTAGTATGTGTTGTTATAGCGGCACGGGAATTAGATATCTTGTGAAAGTTTCAGCTTTCTAGCTATTACGGTTTCTGAGATACAGTCTGGAGACAGACAGACAGACAGCGGAGTCTTAGTAATAGGGTCCCGTTTTTACCTTTTAGGTACGGGACCCTAAAAAACATGCACTTGCCTTGCATCTGTAAGGTGTTAAAAAAACATATTTTTTTTAAACTCTAAATAGGGCAGCGCTTGATCACAATTCACCTGATGGTAAGTGACATTGGGGTCTACGGTAAAACGCGCTTACCTAGAAGGAACCGGTTCACTCTCGCCTTGAAAATCGCTAGATTATAGTCATTGGGGAACAGGGAATTCGGTTATATTTGTAAGGACACCTATAATTATCTTATTTATGACTTCAGTTAGTAGATAACTCTGTGGCTCTATATGGTGATACACTATTTGCTAGTACTCAATACACTCAGCCAAAACCGCGCGACGTTCAATTTTAGATTCCACAGAGCAGTTGAAACAATGAACGAAGGCATCTGTTGCCTGCAGCCTCTGGCTCTCTGTAATCATCGGACATTTTGACGGACGTAATTGGTGGACTAATGAGAGAGCCTAAGGCACAGCGGAATTATGAAGCCAGTACTCTGACACAGTTTTTTAAGCTTTCATTGGACTACAATGTTCAATACTACTTTTGATTCTGAGATAAGAAAATCTTTATGCACGCTTTTTGTCATTCTATCGGTTTTTAGTTACAAACTGCAACATCAGCTATTGATATGCATTCACGTCACGTCGCTTAGTTACATTTGAATTATACAAAATTTACTTGTAATACTTTATAGTACGATATTTTTTTATAGCTCAGTTACAACGTACACATATAATTACATACATACAATTTACCCACACTACATTGCCATACTGCACACATTTGTACACACACACACACATTCACACACAAGCCTATACACAATTAAATTAACTTAAACTTACTTTAATATAGATTTATATAATATAGATAATATAGATTAAATTTCACTTACATATTTACTAGTTAGTCACTTGCATACAACACTGAAGGACGCATCACTCACAGCACGAGAGACAACTCTCAGTGTGAGAGCTGCGCGACTAATATACTGCACACACATTTACACAGTAGTCATAGAATTATATAACCTTGTAGTAGTCATAGAATTATGTACCTTGTTTTCATTTAGCTTTGTAAATTAAAGTAAATAAATGATTGATTGACTGAACCTAGCCAGCAACCACCCTCAAGTTGAAAAATCTGTTGCCAAGCAAGTGGTTTACGGCACCCTCCGTCGGAGCCAGTTATTCTAAGTTAGGCATGTTTCACCTTAGACCTAAATGTGGTAACGTGCCATGGTGGTCAAATGGCTAACTTTAATAAGTAAAAACAAAACTCGCATGTCTATAATGCTTACCACATCTTATTATAGATTTTTTCTGCGGTTTTTAAGTCTCAAGCACTTCCCACAGAGCCTAAGGCAGAGCCCCAGTTTGCGTAATGAAACCAGACTATGTCTCATGTTTGAGGTGTTACGGTAAATAAACGCCTGAGGTTACAGGGCAAGCATGTTCTTAAAAAGCACGAATTTGCGACATTATTATTGTTTATATCCGCTTTTGTAAAGTTGGCTGTAGTTTGGGTTCTAAAGGCCGCAAGTGATTGAGATTTGACGAGCTGAAATCAGACAAAAAAAGATATAATATCACAGCTGTTAAGTAAAACTACGAGTGCATTTCGAATTTCTGAAGTTTTCCAAATTGTGTTTTCGTTAATACCTTAAATATGACATCTTATAAGATGTATCGATTGATGTTTTGATTTTATTCATTTGTGAAACTAATTCTAGCGTTCTAATATTTTTTATTATTATTTATTTGCAATGTTTAACAAAATAAACCATAGTTGCATATTATATCAAAATGTGGATTAAATTTCGAGGTGCATTTGCCATTGAGGAGACAATTTCATCAAACTAAAACAGGCAATAAAATAGTATATATCTTATAAATAATGCTTTATTACTTTCAAAAGAAGCAGAATAGGTAGTTTTGTCTATTTATAATCTAATGTTGGTTGACACATATTGACTGAGGTAAAAAATATTGTACGCAAACATTTATCTACAAACAATGATTTTACCTTCACACTTTTAACAGAGATATTGACACGTTGTAAAATAGTAGCGTATCGTCGATAACCGTTGTAAATCATGTTTACATTCCATGTGAGTTTTAAACGCTCTTATGCACCCGTGAAGACTTATGTTGTGTCAACTGACCGACCATTCTTGTTTGATTTACTAGTTGTCACAAAACTTGTCAGATGTTATGTACTTGTAACATGGAACTTGTAGTTTGATAAATAAAAATTATGTGATAAAAATATAAAATCTTTATTTAATTTATTGTTATGGCCAACAAATATATTATTTTCTATTTTTATGGGTACTTTTAGTTTAGTAAAGTGTGACAAATTAAGTCAAAGTAATAGTTGCCACAAATAAGTCGGAAAAAATAGCAATTTTATAATAATTGTATATCAAATCTATCCAAACCTGATCACACAAGCGGAAAGATAAGTGGCTTTTTATCTGGACGCTACCGTGGGTCAGATGTCACGTTTAATTGTAGGTCCCGGCTGTTAGTCTTAGTACTAATAATCGTTAAGCCAAGTCAGACGTCTTCGGGTGGCTTGAAAACTCTTGATACAAGAGCTTGATATAGCGAATTAGCTCAACGAAAAAAAAGAAAGAATAAATTTATCTATTAGAATAAATTTATCTTCTGAATTGAAATAATGTTAATTCACAGGTCTTAAGGTACTTATTATTTATTTTGCTTAATTTTAAAATAAATTCACAAAATTGCATATACTCTTTTTTTTGTAAATGAGTGAGACGTTTTGTTAATGGAAAATAAATGCTGCTACTTTTTAAGATAAAGTAAAACTTGTATATTTTGTTAAAACGGTCCTCGTCAATTCCGTTTGTTGATTCAATATGTGGACATTGTGTTTAGATTTCGTATCTGAATGTTATACTAGCGAGGACTACGTTATATTGTTTAGACAATGTTCTATGATTTACATATAACTAAGTCATTATTGTTATAGATTAAATCAAGAGTAATGGCTAAAGCGGCAATCTCTTTTTATTAAATCTACAAAACTTTAAAGGACAAGAGAGTTAAAGATGATAGTCATACATTTATATTTTTACACAGTAAAGTATAATAATACATTTTAGTCTTTAGACGTAATAAAATATAAGTCAAGTCATTAGGTACATGAAACTAAATGATACAGTTTTATGTAATACCCAAATTGTAGGCAACTTTATTTCGCCTTTTTGAGGTGGATGCCACTTAGGTCCTATCTACGTTAAGCATGAGTAAATACACTCCTGACTTATCACTTTTCAAACAAATAATTTAAATCAAAATAATAATAATAATATATCTTTATTAGCATAAAACATAGAAGATACATATTTAATTTGAACCATTAGTGCTGAACTAGCATGGAACAGTGATTCAGCACCGATGGCCAAATCGGGTCATCATTTCAGAAGCTACGGTGCCATAGACTGACACACAAACACACACACACACATCCCGTCTTTTAGTCGGGCATTAAAAATGAGATTCAAACACCTTATGAAACATATCATTACGAATCATTATGTACAGGACGACCGATAGTTTTAAGCAAGAAATAGTTTAAGTAGACTTTTTATATAAGGAATAATTTTATATAATGACAGGTTACCTATATAGTAAATAAATAATAATTTAGGTAGGTTTTAATAAAGAAATAATATAGAAATTGAGAAAAATAGGTAGGTGCTCACCCTACAGTAAGGATAGAGTTTAGGTCAGTACCCTGTTAGAAAGAGAGGTTAGAAAGAGATAGCATAATAGAGGGCTCTGATTGGACGAATTAAATAGATTCTAATTGGTGTTCATTTGCAAGTCCAATCAGAGCTCAGACGAAATTTGTATATATTGAGGGCTGGGATCCTGAACAGTACAGTTCGTTCCAGTACCTCAAGCCCTCAAGAAGACTCCTCCGAAAAGAAGAATAAAGACTGGCTGGCCTAAGAAGACTGGTGTTTCCCTTCACAACCCTGCGCATCCCCCCTCGAGTTGCGGTGCAGTCACACACGAAAGTCTCCGCCCCCGCTCCCCCGCTCGTTGAAATTGCGTAGGAGCGCGGACGGCCCGGCTGTACCGCACATTTTGGTCCTTCGGGCGCCGGATACTGGGGGTCATCAGTCGTCAGTCGTCGGTCATCGAGCCAGTCATCAGTGAAGTCAGCGACGTCAACATGCCAGTGACGCGCTCAACGGGAAAAGGAAAGAAGATCGCGACGGAGCTTCAACAGTCGTCATCGTCGGGTGCTACGACAACGTCAGCCGTCACGGGCCAGTCCATCTGTACGGCACACACCGGCATCACCTACGGCACCACGACCACGGGCACCGCCGCCGCCATTGAAGCATACGAAGCCGAAGATATAATGGAATCCAGGAGAAATGAACCTGAGGTGCTGGAACGAGCCTTGTCACCCGAACCGCCAGAACCGCCAGCTCCTATAGTTATAGAAGGCGGGAATGCACAACCGTTGGTGCATGGAGCAGAAAAGAAACAGAATAGCAAGCCAGTCAAGTCAACGTCATCGAAGTCATCGAAGACATACAAGAGACTAAAGGCCAAGGAGGAGGTAGCACGCCTCAAGCTGGAGTTAGCTGCAGCACGACTTGCCGTACTTGAAGCGGACTCCGACACGGACGACGATGGATCCGAGTTTTCGAAAATGGAATCGACACAACGTGTCGACGCTTGGTTCAGAGAGAAGAACCTGACAACGCTGGCCGAAAGTGATGAACATCAGCAACAGAAGACTGCTGAAAATAATATACCAGTGATTGTGGACAGTTTGAAACCAAGTGTATGTGAAATAGTGAAAAGGAGCCCACAGACGTCGGAAGAACATAGTGCAAAGCAACAAGTGATTGAACAGCCAGATTTTGCGAAGTTTACTGAAGCGATAACACTCGCAGTGAGGTCTTCGAGACCGAAAATGATGGAGCTGCCTTTCTTCAATGGAGCACACCAGGAGTGGCTCAACTTTAGTGCAGCATACAAAGAAACGGAGCAGCTGTTCTCGAAAGCGGAGAATCTGAACAGACTTCGAAAACATTTGAAAGGAAAAGCCAAAGAAGCTGTTGAGAGTCAACTGATAAGCAACACGGATCCAGCTGAAGTTCTGGAACACCTGGAAAGGAGATTTGGAAGACCCGATGTGATAGCACGGATGGAGATCAACGCACTGAAAACGCTGCCGCGCCTCACCGAGTCTCCAAAGGATATTTGTGTATATTATAGCAAGATTGCTAATTCAGTGACAACATTGAAGACATTGAACTGTGTGTATCATCTGTACAACGTGGAAGTTTCTCAAGCTTTAATTGACAAGATGACACCGACAATGCGCTTCCGGTTCTTCGATTTTGCCGCCACTCTCCCTAAGGATGAACCCAAGCTGCTGACAATAGAGAAGTTCTTCAAGAGAGAAGCAGAATTGTGCGGACCATACGCTGAACCGGAACAAGTGAAAGTGGAAACTGTGCAACAAACGAGACGACCTCAGAGACTGTATAGTGTGAACGATATAAATGGACTGTCTAGAACAATAGTGAAGTGTTTATTATGTGAAAGTGATCACACTATTGAAAAGTGTTCAAAGTTTAAGGACTGTGACACAAGTGAAAGGTGGGACATTGCTAAGCAAAAGAAGTTGTGTTTCCGATGCTTACGGTTTAGAAATAAAACACACTCGTGTCGTCAACAATCGTGCGGTATCAACGGATGCAAGTTCTACCACAACAGAATGTTGCATCATCATAAAGCACAGAAGAAAGAAGAAAGTGAAGATAAGGAACAACCCGAGGTCATCAACTCAGCGTGGACTTCGAGGAAGCAGTCTTATCTGAAGATAGTACCAGTGACAGTGAAGGGCCCAATAGACACTGTGAAAACTTACGCGCTCCTCGACGACGGTTCAACAGTGACACTCATCGATGAGAAAATAGCGAACAAGATCGGAGCGCCGGGACCCATAGAACCACTGAAGATAGAGTCAATCAACGCATTGAAAACTGCACATTCTAACTCAAGAAGAGTGGATGTCACCCTGAAAGGAGCCAATAACAACGTACAGAGGATTCAAGCAAGAACAGTGAAGAATCTTCAAGTGACAGCACAACAAGTTTCATCAGAGCATATTGGAGAATGTAAACATCTACGATCCATCACCAAGTTCATCACCTACGAGCACGCGAAGCCAGGAATACTCATCGGGCAAGACAACTGGCATCTCCTCGTCACCAAAGGACTTCGAAGAGGACCACGAGACCAACCAGTGGCTTCACTCACTCCGCTGGGATGGGTACTTCACGGAAGCCAGACCCGATCGACAGGAAATAGCGACTTCGTCAACCATCTTATTGAAGAACAAATAGAGGAAAACATGGATGAACTAATGAAGAAGTATTTCACAATGGACGCGCTCTGCATCAACCCACAGAAACCGAAATCGGATCCAGAGGAACAAGCACTACGTATTCTAGAAAGGCATACAGTCCACATCGATAACTCAAGATACGAAACTGCTCTACTTTGGAGAACAGAGGATGCAGTGCTCCCCGACAACTACGAGAACTCTTTGAAAAGGCTCCACGGAATAGAAAAGAAACTCGACAAAGATCCCGTTCTTAAGCAAAAATATACAGAACAAATGGAAGATCTTGTGAAGAAAGGATACGCAGAACCAGCACCAGAAAGGAAAACAGAAAATAGAACATGGTATCTGCCACATTTTGGAGTTGTGAATCCATTGAAACCAGAGAAGCTACGTGTTGTCCACGACGCCGCAGCCAAAACGAAAGGAACTTCACTCAACGACATGCTGCACAAAGGTCCAGATTTATTGGAGTCGCTGCCGGGAGTCGTCATGCGGTCCCGACAGCATCAGATAGCGGTGACAGCAGACATCAAGGAAATGTTTATGCGAGTGAAACTACGAGAGGAAGATAGAGATGCACTTCGATACCTCTGGAGAGGCAATAGGAGAGACGATCAGCCACCAGAAGAATACAGAATGACATCATTGATATTCGGCGCTTCATGTTCACCAGCAACAGCCATTTTTGTGAAGAACCTGAACGCAAAGAAATATGAAGAGGCATATCCAGATGCAACGAAAGCGATAGTGAAGAAGCATTATGTCGACGATTATTTGGACAGCTTCAAGAGTTTGGAAGAGGCGATCAAGATTACAGAACAAGTCAGAGACATACAGAAGAAAGCCAACTTCGAACTCAAACAATGGAAATCAAATTCTACGAAACTTCTAGAAGCCATAGGAGAAACTGAAAATAGAGAAGGCATAGAACTCTACAAGTCAGAAGACAGAATGGAAAGAGTACTTGGACTCATATGGAAGCCAGAAAAGGACGAGTTCACCTTCAACCTCGACTTGACAAGAATCCCACCGACACTTATTGAAGGAAAGAGGCCAACTAAGAGAGAAGCTTTGAAGATAGTCATGTCACTCTTCGATCCGTTGGGCTTCGCATCACCAGTCACCATCAGAGCAAAGCAGATTCTACAAGAAGTCTGGCGACGTGGGACATCTTGGGACAGCGAGATAGATGAAGATCTAGCAGTACAATGGCGAAACTGGATAATAGAATTGAAGAATTTGACAAATGTGGCGATAACAAGATGTTATTTGAACTACAGCGACGCCACATCTCTACAGCTACATGTTTTCACCGATGCAAGTGAAGCAGCCTACTCAGCAGTCTTGTTCTGGAGATCGACTGCACCAAATGGAGACATCAGCGTGTCACTCATCATAGCGAAGGCGAAAGTTGCACCATTGAAGCTCACATCGATTCCGAGACTGGAACTTCAAGCCGCAGTAATGGGGACACGACTGGCAGAAACAGTTATCCGAGAACACGAAAGGAAGCCAGATTCGAAGATTTTCTGGACAGACAGCAAGACAGCTTTAACATGGATCAAGACGGGATCGCGGTCATACAAACCATATGTTGCTCATCGTCTTGCTGCGATTGAAGAAACAACGAAAGTGCAAGAGTGGCGATGGGTACCGACAAAACTCAACATCGCGGACGACGCCACGAGAGATGTACCAATCAACTTCGACAGGAATCATCGATGGTACAAAGGCCCAGAATTTCTATATCAAGGAGAAGACTTCTGGCCGAAAGAGAAAGAGATAAGGACATCAGCAGAACCGACAGGGGAAGAAAGAGTTAACCACGTGACAGAAGATGAAGAATCATCATTATCAGAAGCCCTGCCGGACGTTTCCCGATTCTCCAGATGGGAAAGACTCTGCCGATCAACAGCGAGAATTCTACAGTTCATTCAACTATGTCGTACAGCCAAAGAAACAGTGAATTACAAAAGGACGTTGAAGAACAAAGAAAAGGATCCAGATTGGAGAAATAAGAAAACAAAGAAAGGAACATCGAAACCTCTTCAACAATCAAAGAAAGAAGAAAGGAAATTTTTGACACTACCAGCTGAACTTTTGATAAAAGCAGAAGAGCTTTTAATGCAATCGTCACAACAGGAAGCCTTCAAACAAGAAATTGAAGATTTTAAGAAACAGAAGACGGTCAGCAAGGATAGCAGATTGAATCAACTCAGCGTCAAAATAGAAGATGGAATCGTCAGATTGAGAAGTCGAATAGAAGCAGCAGAACAGATCTCAGAAAGAGTGAAGACACCAATGATACTGGACGGAAATCACACGACAGTCAAACTTTGGATAGAAAGTGTACATCGAAGACTTCATCATGCAGGAGTAGAAACCACAGTCAACGAGTGTCGACAACACTATTGGATACTTCGGTTGCGACCAACGACGCGTACAATTTTGAAGAGATGTCTACACTGCAGATTGAAGACCTTAACTCCGTCATATCCACGAACAGGTGATCTACCATCATGTCGTCTAGCTCACCATCAAAGGCCATTCACATACACTGGAGTGGATTACTTTGGACCATTGACAATAACAGTTGGAAGAGCACATCAGAAAAGGTATGTCGCAATCTTCACATGTCTGACAACGAGAGGAATCCACCTGGAGGTGGCGGGATCATTGAGCAGCAGCTCTGCCATCATGGCACTCAGGAGAATGATAGCAAGAAGAGGATGTCCCACAGAAATATGGTCAGACAACGGAACAAACTTGAAAGCAGCTGATCGGGAACTTCGAGAAACAGTGGAAGCGGAAACAGCGGAGGAAGCATCGAGGAGAAGAATCTCATGGCGCTTCATACCCCCCGGAGCACCGTTCATGGGAGGAGCATGGGAGCGAATGGTCAGGTCAGTCAAGACAGCACTCTCAGCGACGCTACACGAGAAGTACCCGACAGAAGAAGTCCTCAGCACACTACTGGCAGAAGTGGAGTACACCGTCAACAGCAGGCCACTAACGCACGTATCAGTCGACGCGCAAGATCCAGAAGCCCTGACTCCAAACCACTTCTTACTGGGAGGACCTGGAAGAGTACCAACGCCTGGGAAATTCAACGAAAGAGATACAGTCACGATGTCCAGCTGGCGAGCCTCACAGAAGCTGACAGAAGATTTCTGGGACCGATGGATGAAAGAGTACCTCCCGACACTTCAAGAACGGCGGGAGCCCCATGGTAAAGGGCCCGAACTCAAAACGGGTGACCTAGTTCTGATCATCGACCCGAACCTGCCCAGAAACACATGGCTACGAGGAAAAGTCATCACCACATTCCCTGGACCAGACGACATCGTGAGGACAGCCGACATTCAGACGCAGCATGGCATTCTACGTCGGCCTACGAGGAAACTAGTCATCCTACCAATAGAAGACAACAGCGAGCTTACGGCGGTCGACGGCGAGGTTCCGGTGACAAGGGACAACGGCAGCCCTGCAACGTCGAGCCACAGCGTCGTTCCTGTACCGAGGAGTGCGGCGAGACCACACGGCGGGAGAGATGTACAGGACGACCGATAGTTTTAAGCAAGAAATAGTTTAAGTAGACTTTTTATATAAGGAATAATTTTATATAATGACAGGTTACCTATATAGTAAATAAATAATAATTTAGGTAGGTTTTAATAAAGAAATAATATAGAAATTGAGAAAAATAGGTAGGTGCTCACCCTACAGTAAGGATAGAGTTTAGGTCAGTACCCTGTTAGAAAGAGAGGTTAGAAAGAGATAGCATAATAGAGGGCTCTGATTGGACGAATTAAATAGATTCTAATTGGTGTTCATTTGCAAGTCCAATCAGAGCTCAGACGAAATCTGTATAAATTGAGGGCTGGGATCCTGAACAGACACAGTTCGTTCCAGTACCTCAAGCCCTCAAGAAGACTCCTCCGAAAAGAAGAATAAAGACTGGCTGGCCTAAGAAGACTGGTGTTTCCCTTCACAACCCTGCGCATCCCCCCTCGAGTTGCGGTGCAGTCACACACGAAAGTCTCCGCCCCCGCTCCCCCGCTCGTTGAAATTGCGTAGGAGCGCGGACGGCCCGGCTGTACCGCACACATTATCAATCTTAAGCCACATCGACAAAACTTATCTTTATGTGCCTATTCACAATTTTTTTCAAGAAAAATATCGATGACGTCTTAAATACTTATTACCACCATTATTTCTCACTGGAACGTCAACTTCTCCCCCATTTAATTACCACAGTATTTTAGTTCGCGCTATAAGTGTCCTTCACAATTTACTGACCAACAATCCGACCTAATAACTATAGCAGTTTATGGTCCAAGCCCACGTTGAATAGAAACGAATAAAAGCAGAATTTAAAGGCTACGTTCCATTTTAATTGAATCGAGAATATAAAGGTTTTAGTTGAAAACTTTGAATAGCGTAGTCGTGTAAAGGAGAGTTAAAGTGGAACGTTTTTGACCGTATAACATCGGTAAATAATCTTAGAAAAAAAACACGTGCAATATTTTTGATATATGTATTACAGCTAGGTACGGCTTTCGCCTTGCTGGTCAAATACCTAGCCATTTTTAAAATATTTATTTAACGTGTGTTTTCGCAAAGACACTATGTCGCACGGCTTTTTCGAAAAAGTTTACAGAATCACACACGTTATAATAAAAAAAAGATAAAGCATTATTCTTAGAGATAACAGGTTATATAATGATTTTAACATTTATAAGCAAAGGTAAGTTAGGCTGTACTATGGGAACAAGTATTTATTTATGAAAGCTTAAGCTTAAGCAAAAGCTATATGTTTCCACTTTTGGGACGCGGTGCCTTTTCTCAAGAGGAAAGAGATATAGTCATAACCAACTCATAAAAGATTTAATTGTCTTAAAGTTGTCTTTTTAAAGCACATCACACTCTATTTCCTCCTAATAAAAATTTTACTAGTTAGGTATAGATAACAAATAAGTGAATTATAAAGGCAACTTATTTCGTTTGGCTAAAATATATATTCCTACATACATCAATCAATAAGCCCTTTATCCTGAACTTAAATCGTTGTGGAAAATATGTTTCTCCTGTTTAGAGGATATCTCTAAGTTCAGTGTGCCTTTTGGCAAAGGCCTCCTCCAACAATTTCCATTGAGTTCTGTCTCTGGCTACCCTGCTCCAAAAAGGGCCTGCTGTTAGTTTTAACTCGTCCTCCCATCTCTTGGGTTGCCTTCCCCTTTTCCTTTTCCCATCTCTAGGGTACCAATCTGTTACAATTTTACTCCTACATACATAATAGACAACAAATAACTAAACCATTTTTACTATAGGTACTAAACTATGGCACTATATGTAGGTGGGTGTATCTGATCTAATTAATTCGACGTTGATTGATACTAATGTAGCCACGGAACGTCAGTTCCTTTGAGTAATTGATTGTCACAACATGATATATTCATAAGAATCTGTGTAATAGTGTTTTGGACATGTTGGGTATTAACATATTGACTGTTAGAGATAAAATTGGGAGGAAATCGCGTAGGATGTGCTTTTAAATGTCAATTTTAAGAGAATGAAATCTTCTATAGGTTGTTTATGGCTACATCGCTTTCCTCTTGAGAGAAAGCCCCGAGTTCTAGCTGTGGAAACATATAGCGAGCTGCTTTTGCGCTTAAGCTTTCACAAATATATATTAGTTTTTACTATGTCAATTATTAAGAGGACAACTGTGAAATGTTTGGTCTAAGTTTTTGAGTCCAATCTTTTGTTGATAAAACATTGAATTAACATTATTCTCAAATATATAAGCTTGAATAATTATTTACATTTATAAACTAAGGAAAGTTAAGGCTGTACAGACATAGATAATAGTTTTTAGTACAACCTTAATTTACCTTAGTTTATAAATGTAAATAATTATTCAAGCTTATATATGAGAATAATGTTAATTCAATGTTTTATCAACAAAAGATTGGACTCAAAAACTTTGACCAAACATTTCAGAGTTGTCCTCTTAATAATTGAGATCGTTATATCTAACGACACTCCTAAATTAAACGGCCTTTCCTGTCAATTAATTATCACAATCAAAATTAACAACCTTGACTTCGACTAACGACGCAAAAATGAAAAAGAAATCGTTTCAATTTCAAAGTTACAAGTTCCATAACTCAAAAGGTTCATTCATTAATCAGTGCTATAAAGCTTTAATTGAAACATACCTTTATTCCTTTTCGTTTCCTTCTTGGGCCTCGTTCGAAAACTATTCAAAATCACACATCCAAGAAGAAATTTAGATACCTATGGATTATTTATGTAGCCCAGGAAAAAAAAATTATTAATTATCGTTAAGCAGGTTTGCTTTTTAACTAAATTGTAACGAAAATGCCTAGAAAGAAAAGAAAAAAACCCATATACTTGCTGTTTTTAATATGTTTTCTTATGTATGTTTCCTGATTATTAGAAGAGACATAGTCTGGTATAAAGACTTATTTTTTGTTTGGATTGATATTATTATATTTGATGACAAGACTGCATAAAAAAAATAAGTTTTAAACCTTGCATTTTATACAGATATATAATATTCACGTATTGTTTTCTAATTAAAGTAACTTTTTGAGGTTGGTGCTTATCATGCGTTTATGTTAATAAGCTGATTATGACTTGTACATCTCCTTGCTAATGGAACAATCTGCACACGAGTGGGATTTTCAATTCTATAATAAAACTAGCTGACCCGGCAAACGTTGCTTTGCCTTAATAAAAAAAAAAAAAAACTAAATATACAGTAGCCGATTCTCAGACCTACTGAATACGCATATAAAATTTGGAAAAAATCGGTCAAGCCGTTTCGGAGGAGTACGGTAACAAACACTGTGACACGGAAATTTTATATATAAGATATATCAAGCCTGAAGTAAGGCTAACTTTGTACTTAAAGAAAAACCCTGTCGTAAAAGACGCACTCTTTCTTAAACTTAATACAAAAAAAAATCGTTCATCGTATTCTTCTGCATTTTCATGGTGATTGCAATAGAGATAAAACTTTCCATTGAAGCCTTTGTCGATGCTATATATATTATAATATATCACACGAAATTAGTATGGTATTATATTACACAATATCAACCGGGTGATATTTACCCTTTTCCAAACAGAGCCCTTCAGCTTCTTTCGCTCAGACCAAGTGTGAGAGTGTACTTAATTATCGAACTCAAGGCCTAAACTATCGTTAACAAAGGCTGAGGGCAAATGTTTCGCATGGGACAAAAATAACAAACAAAATTCAATCAGTAAATGGTTCTCAGAAGCGTGAAAGCTGACTTTTATGATTATGTGCAACTTTTGATATTCGAGTATAAATAAAAATAGGGATAAGCTGGTTTTTCAATTTTGGTAAAAAAATGAAATGGTGAAATTTCAATCCGATCAAAATCCTACCTCGCATACAATTAATATCGTAAAAAGCGAAAGTTTGTGCGTTTTACACTCTAACGCCTGAACAGATTTCTATGAAATTTGGTATGGAGATTGCTTAGACCCTGGGTTAAGGATGGACTATGGGTAGCACAGCTGGGTGCCACTCGTAATGTTATACCCTAAAACATCTTGAAAATGTATTAATTTTACTCAAGTTCGATACTCTTTTAAAAATAAATTGTGAAATTACAGAATTATTATTAAATGTTGAATAAGCTAAACTTTTTATGTATATAATTTTATAATGAACTTCTTAAAAATAAAACAACGTTTACTTAAAAAAAATATGCCAAGAACTTCCGAGGATACGCACAAAGCGTTAAGCTTCGTTCTCCATAGTCGTATGAAAGAACTGCAAAACTCACTCACTCACTCACTCACTCTTCCTGAGTCTTTGTTTCTTGACAAGAACATTTGGAGGTCTTCAAATTTAGAATAAATATGTTCCTTCAAGGCAAGCGTTTTACACTTTAGACTGAAGTCACGTTTAATATCAGGCAAGCTGCGGTAAAATGTAAGCCTATTTAACATTAAAAGAAAGAAAGAACGTACATATTTACGTATTTGAAACATAAGCACTCGGGTGTCGGGAATACATTATGCACAATAATGAGCTTGAAGCAGACCCAATGAGCCCAGCCGCTATTTCCACACAACTACCTCTTTTTATGGCGCAAAGAACAATGGCAGTGTTTTGAAAAATTAACCCGTGGATTAATTAACATATCCAGTGAGCGTGTCTAATTACCCACCCTTTTAATTAAAACTTTAAGCCTTTCTACGCTTTATTTGCTTCCGTTTGGTTTTTGGTTGTAATCTTAGAAAGAAATATTCCTATACGTAATATGGCAATGGGAAGTCTGAGTCAGTAGTAGCCTTTAGGAGGAAAAATAGTATGAATTTTATTTTAGGCCACTTCATTACTCTTAGCAAAAAATAAAGATAAGTTTATGATCAATCTCATTTACCGTTGTTTAGGCTTAGTTATTATTTATACTTTTAAATTAAGTACTATCTATATCTTAAACTTTTACATAGAAATGATATAGTCGTTACAGTAGCAGGTAAAATTATTTTCCTCATAGAAATATGCCGTCTAACTGATCAAGTTTTTTTGTGATTATGGTCGTAGTCCTAAAAAAGTGGCTCATATTGATAGGCAGATTTGATAGAGTGATTTTTTTGAGTCTCGTATGTGTTGAGTTTGAAGTTCGTCTATATTTAAAATAAACTGTCATAGTTTTTAAGTGGTTTTAAATTTAACATTATATAAGAATTTGAATGAGTAAAAATGAATGTTAAAATGAATTGTTCCCGTTATGATTCACTATCACATTCGTGGAAAACAGAGTATTAATTGGGTTAATCCATATTAAAATATTTAAACCGCAGTGTGACAAGATCGAAAGTGGCGATAAAAATGTGTTTGACTAACACAAACGTGGAGTTTATGAGTCAGATTTTGCATATTACTAACGCGTAGTATCGTTTCCTTCTGATCAAATGCCTAGTTGTCCTAGTTGAAAAAATATAAGGCTACGCAGAAATAAATGATCTAAACCAAACCGTTTCCTAACTGAATAGTACAAGATTCATTTTATATATGTAGCGCCTGTTGCTCGGCTAGCTAAGGTGATGTGAAACGATCATCGAAGCTAAGCAACGGTCGATGTGGACGGTGTTTGGATGGGTGACCATGCACAAGAATATCGCTTTGATCGTGGCATTTTCATCTGGACGCTATCGTGGATCGGATAACACGTTTGATTGTAAGTCCTGGCTGTTAGTCTTAGTACAAGCAGTCGTTAAGCCAAATCAAGGCCCTCGGGTGGCTTGAAAGTTCTCATCACCAGAGCTTGGCTACTTAGCTGATATGAAAAAGAAGAAGAACACAAATAGTAAAAGTCCATAAAAGCGAAAGAAAAATATATTCTCAATTCATGATTTTCCACTAGGGTTCGACTACTAAAGAGTTATTTTCTTAAATTTTATATAAGTTTTCTGCAAATTCAACACTAATTTTGACTTAAACATAATTTATGAATCAGAAAATCTAAACTTTACCAACTTTTCCCCTTAAAACGGAGTTTACTGGTCTAGAATTCTTGATACTTAATTGCTCACACAGGCCTTCTATTTTGCAAATTACTTACCGTGGTAATAACATAGCATAAAGACTAGCAGTAGGTTAATTGTACAGTCTACTTATGTCTTCATTGAAGTAAAATATACTCTGTATTTAATAATACTTCCACTAATAATGCCATTACGTTTATATACTTGTTATTTGACTTGGTACACATAGAAAAAGATTTAATGTTTTTATTTAAGGATTTGGGTGTATTTGCATTGCAGGAGTTGGGTTTTTTTTGTCGTCATATTAAATCAATTGGACTTACTTAATAAGTTTGAGCCTGGCTGTAACTTGCTTGGTGTTAAGCTATGCTGGAGTAATGCTATGCTTAGATATTACACGCTTACCTAGAAAGTATTTTTTAGTTATAGTGTTGTATAATCCAGATGTTACTTTTTAGAGACTCAGAAGAAACATCTGGATTAAGAAAGGATGAAGGTGATGATACATTTAATGTTTTAGCGATTGTGGCTGGGGGGTAAAAATGACTGCTTTTCAATGAGACGGCTCCTGGCCCTCTACCAATGACTTGTTTTTCAAATTATGTGTATATTACACTCGTTTTACGCTGAAGAAAAACATCGTAAGTAAATCGACATGTTAGAGAACTGCAATATCTGAAAACGTGTGTCATCCGCCAGCCCGTACTTTGCCAGCGTGGTGGATTATCTCTCTCCATGTGAGGGAAGGCCCCGAGTCCCAGCAATGGGAATGTATAAAAAGTACTTCTTATGCTAAATTACATAAAAACGGGAATCTTTTTAAGTATGCCAATGAACGAATCAAAATACCTTTGTTACAAAATTATGTTATTCGAAAAAACGTTATCGAAATTCGAGTTTCTATTTCTACGAAATCCACAAAATACCGCAACGTATTTTAATTCCTAATCTCTATTTAGGTATGTGATTTGTCACCACTAATCCGTTTTTCTAATTAGTCAGCAAACGCTTAGAACCCGTTCTTCTGTGGGCGTATGCTAAACAGCGATACATTACTAATCATGGGATTTTTTCATCTTTGGCAATACAAGTAACTTGATTTTTTTAGATAATTAAGATACCTTAGCCTTCAAAAAGTGAGTGTGGGTTGGTGGTAAGAAAGTCTGCTTTACGACCAGATGACTCCTGGTTCGATCCCTACCTTACACCAATCATTTGCACTCGCTTTACAGTGAATATGGGTTAGAACTTGGATTAAGATACTTTTTATCCCGAAAACAATTGTAGTTCCCGTGGGATACGCGAAAAAATTCAAAATCTATGTTACTCCTTCATGCTTAAACAGCTGGACCGATTTTGATGACATTTACTATGAAGATAAGTTAGACTTTGGATTAACACATAAGCTACTTTTATCCCCGATAAATTTCTTTTGTCCCGGATTAACGAGGGTAATACGGCGGGGCCAAGCTAGTTGTGAATCAAGTCACGCATTATTATTAATCTTCTTCCTTACCCTTATCCCACTTAGGTGGGGTCGGCACAGCAAATCTTCTTCTTCCACTCTCTTCTATCAGACGTAATTTTTTTTATTGATGAAAAGGCTTACGTTTGACCGCACTTTGCCGGATGTTAAGCTTGACTGTGGTCTAAGATGTATCACGCTTCCCTAGAAGGAACCTATGTATTTACTCTAGATTTGAAGACCCCCTATTTTAACTTCTCGAGAAAAAGAGACTCAGAAGGAGAGTTTCAAAGCCAAAGTCATCTCCAGATTCAATCCTTTCTCTCTCTCATGTCCTCATTCACACACTTCATCCATGTCTTTTTCGGTCGGCCTCTTGCTCTTCTTCCTTGCACTACCATTTCCATACATCTCCTAGTGATATGCATCATATCTAGATTAGGAGTCAAAAAACGAACACCATCCTGATAACAATTGGAATTGCCCACGTTAAAAAAGATGAAAAAATTCTTATGCAGTCGCCAGCTATCCATAAAGCTCAGAGTCCGAATGCTAAGATGTTACGTCTGGCCTATAGTATTGTACGGTAGTGAAGCCTGGACTCTGAAGGCCAATACTCAGAAGTATCTTGAAGCCTTTGAGATGTGGTGCTACCATAGAATGCTACGCATTAGCTGGACGCAGAAAGTTTCCAATGTGCGAGTACTCCAGCGCGTTGGCGTGAACCGCGAATTGATGCAGACTGTCAAGGGGAGAAAAGTTGCTTATCTCGGTCATGTCTTGCGACACTAGAGGTATGAGCTGCTCCAACTCATAATGATGGGCAAAATCACAGGAAAAAGGCGCGTTGGACGTAGAAAGAAGTCGTGGCTACGAAATATACGGGAGTGGACAGGAATTGCCAGCGCTAAAAAATTATTTCGCCTGGCAAAGGATAAAACAAACTTCAGTAGGCTAACGGCCAACCTCCAGTAGTGGAGAGGCACTTGAAGAAGAAGAAGAAGAAGAAGAAGATGCTGATAACATGGTGGCGTCAAAAACACCGTCCCACGTAGGCGTATGGTAATCGTTGCAATATTTCACCAATAGCGACTGTTCTCATTATAATACAGAAGGCATTAGTCGGGTAGCCAGATAGACAGAGATAGGCCGTATCGGGTATCAGATGTAAACTGCGGTACGGGTTAACAACCGACGGCAGCATTCCAACTTGGAGGTTCTAATGATAGATATGTATACAGAGCTGTTAATGGCCGTCTGTGTTTTATAAAAAAAGTGCTAAGTCAGTACTATTTTTTATTTAAATACGCTGACTTTGGAATAAAAGTTCCCTAATTATAACGATGACATGCGTAAGTCTCAAATTTGCAGTCTGATCTATACCAATTATAAAGAGGAAAAGTTTGATTGTTTATTTGGCTTCGAAACTAGTGGACCGATTTGTAAAATTCTTTCACTTTCTTTTTTTTTGGATCTTTCTCTTTATCCTCGAGTAACATACGTTTTATTTATTTCCTCTCAGATTATTTTAAAGCCCGTGCGAAGCCGGGACAGGTTGCTAGTTAATCACAAACAGTTAAAGATATCCAAAAAAAAATGCCTATTGCTTGATACAATTATAAAATACATTTTATAGAATTTCACTAAAGTAAATATTAGACTGACATTTGTACAATTTTTGGCTAGTATTATTTTGATGTTACGAGATTTGTATATAATATAGACAACATGAGAATATATCTATCTGTGTTTTAAGTAATACCTTACTTTAAATAACACTTACAAAAAATGATAAAAAAATATTTGGCTTCGTTAAAATTACTTACTGACATGTTCGTGATTCGCTTTTGTGGATGCGCGATGTGTAGTATATAACTTTTGTGAATCCAAACATTAAAAATCTTAATATATATAAATCTCGTGTTACAGTGTTTGTCCTCAATGGACTCCTAAACCACTTAACCGATTATAATAAAATTCGCACACCATGTGCAGTTCGATCCAACTTAGATAGGATAGTTTAAATCTCAAATTATAGTCGCAATTTTAATTTATTGCTAATTATTGTCTGTTATTATTTGACATCCACAATTATCTGTTAACTCCAAATTATTCTAACATATGTCGATACCTTTCGACTGGGTTGAGTAAGTAATCAATAGATGGCGCTGCTGTGGTAAATCTACGAACGTGTCATATAAGCTACACTATCTATTTTTCATACCCCTAAGTGAGGCAAAACAACGTTTGCCGGGTCAGCTAGTACAATTATATGTTTTAACAACTCTGTAGATATAGATATCGGAAAGCACCTTTAGATAATACGGAATTGGAGCGGTGTACGGCAGCTATTAAACGTGAATGCGATTCAATTCCACACTCGCGTCCGTCCTATAACGAAGTGTGCGGCTGGACTTGGATGTACGAAAAATCTAGATATGATAAAGCGTAAGAGGGAAAGAGATGCCTCCAATGCATAATGGCAAGCCAAATAGAATTCGTTTGGTATAAGATAAAATTGTCGAAAAAAAAGTTGTCAGACCGAGAAATCAAACATACAAAGTGAAGGCTAAGATAATAAATAAGTACTTTTTTGTCCCTTTTTAACTTTAAAATAAATAGTTTGAATTTAAGTAAGTGAATTTTCCCAAACCCAAAAGCAATATTTTCTCATCTTTAGTTCAGATTATTGAACACTATACAACAAACAGCGTCTTTGTGTGAAGACTAATAGCTGAATGAATATTATTTAATGATAGTTATCAAAACTTGCCACCTTCAAAGAATACAATAATTTTGTGAGTTGAGATTCGAATTTTGATTTGAATCGAATTTCGTTCACTTTATTTTATGTCATAATTTTTATTGGATATCTGTTTAGCTTGTAATATTCTCTCATGCTCCCAAATTCAGTCCAAGTAGAGCGAGTAAGTTTTTACCTCTGTGGTCACAGGCCTATAATGAGGTAAGGGTGACTCGCCAATAACACACGAATGCGTAATGGAATGTTTATCTCTAACCGTTTCGGAGATAGGACTCGTTTTATCTGCGAACCTTTTATTAGAATCAATATTAAATTAACGTTCCACGTTTTAGGCTACCGATGAAGAAAGAAGAACTTTATAGGTCTTACTTACATTAGGTTGTTACATTTGCTAAATAAGAACCTTTTTTGTGTCAACGGTACATCTATACCAATATTATAAAGAGGAACAGTTTGATTGCTTATTTGGCTTCAAAACTACTGGACTGATTTGAAAAATTATTTTACAGTTAGGAAACTACATTATCCTCGAGTAACATAGGCTGTATTTTGTCTCTCTTTGCTTCTCAGATTATTTTAGAGCCCGTGCGAAGTCAGTACGGGATGCTAGTTGTTACAGTCTAAACTTTATGTAACGTCACTCGATTTTACGACAAACTCCTTAAAGCGTCGAAATCAATTAGCTTTTTGGTTTGGCTTGTATTCCATACCATGATACATTATCTCCATTTAACGACCACTCCCTATAACGCCATAAAATGCACAGTCCTTTCAGTGTCGTTATATAGAGTTTATACTGTATGTGTAGAATCTATAAAAGGTTTTCTTTCGTGAGTAAGGTTGTGCTTTTTGAGGAAAGGTAATATACATTTTTAAAACACAAGTTTCAGATATATATAGCATATTTTAAAATCGCAGCGATTGGTATATTTCGAAATAAAACACAGTACATATTACACACATTCTCACAAACATTATAGAAGAAGTATTGAATATTTTGTTCCTACATCTTCATCGTCTTATTCAGTCATGAGAATGAAGTTCCTTTCGGGGTTGTCGAAGGGTCAACTCGTTCAGGTCTTGTGCTTGTGCTGATCTCTTTTTACTACTTACATATTGATAATAGCTTTGAGCTGTAAAATAAAAAGATCTTGTGGACTCCAGTTAAATTTTAAATTTAACCCACTTGCATCAAAAGCCATGTTAGTTAAATTAACGCCTAACGTTTTTGTGGATCGACTTTGTATGAGATTTTTTTTCAATTTAGAAGTTAACAAGGCAAGTCTCGTGGTAGTACGTAATGCTAGTTTGAATCGTGCGACCGAACGATGACCAAAGTACTTAAGTTTTTATATAGGGTTTTTATTTTATTTAGCAAATTGAAAGTAGCTAGTTATTTATTACTTTTCGTATTTGCATAGTCAGATATACAATTAAGTTACAATACAAATCCATTTTAAATCACTCATAGAATGATTGTTTGTATATAAAAAAAAATCTTCTATTATAAAATCTTCTTATCAAAATTCTCAATTTAAATTCATTGTATTTACAGAGTTATCGAAAACGTATAAATTGGAAAGTCAAAATACATAGAACAAATTCAATTGATAACAATAAAATATAAACAACGTTTACTGATTCTTATAAAATAAATCGAAAACTTTGCAGACAATAACAAAGAGTAAGGTCCTTGTCCATTGTGATGATAAAAAAACTATGATAAACAGTTGAAGTTTTGTCAGACATCGTGATTGGTTTTCATTGAGTAAACTTAGTACAGGATTTTTGTCTGTGTAAATATTTATGTAATGGTTTTTTTGTTTACACGAACATTCAATATTATAGAAGTTGTTGGTTCAGATGAGGTCAAAGACTACTTTAATTCAGGTGTGATTGAAAATCGACGAGCAAAGATATTTTTTCGAGTAACATTCTATTTATTATACCAAAATGTTAAATAAAATATAGTTAACTCTTATTAATAAAATGTACAGCAACCTCAATGGAAAACACCTGTTTGTTCCCTATTCCCCGCCGGTAAAAAAAAAGATTTTTCAAAACTTTATGCAGACTCTGAAGCTTCTAACTTTAACGAAATGTTTTTACATCTTTGCTTTATTATTAAGACTATTTAAAAGCAAGCTGCACCGACCAAACATTCATCATATCTCGGCTCACTGTTGCACTTTCCCTATTGATATGACTTATTTGGTTTCAAAATAAAAAAGTTTTTTTTAGATTTTTTTTATTTACCTAACGAGTAAAAAGATAACAATTAGTTATAATAGATAGCTACAACGCGCGGTGTTACTCTTGTAAGTCATGGATAACAAATATTTTATATTTATTTCAAGTCAGAGTCTCCATAGAAATTTTATGTAAATCGGTTTCGCTATTTGAGCGTTAAGAATCAATCAATGTTCGTGTTTACTTCTTCTTCTTCTTTTGAGCTTAGAGGCTAAGCTCTGCTGTCAAAAGTTTTCAAGCCGCCCGAAGGACGCAGAATTGGCTTAACGATAGTTTGTACTAAAACTAAAAACTAGGACCTACAATTTAACGTATCAGCACACCCACTGTAGCGCTTAGATGAAAATTGCAATTCGACAGTCTCACGCATGGTCATTCATCCAAAAAATGACACTGCATCGACCGTTGCATAATCACGATGATAGCGTAAGATCAGCTTCGCTAGCCTAGAATTAAAGTTATCTTCATTAAAAATTCCAAAATCTGTCGTCAACAAACACAATTAAATGACATTAATTGAATCACCCATCAAAAATTAGTATTGTTATTGTTATCAAAAGATTGTAAAACCTTACCTTAGTTTCATAATACATTATCCAATGCTGGTATTCAGGTGGCTGTTGCTAAATGTCCTGTACCTTTAATACTCGGACCAAACACAGCTGTTATGCTACGTCTGAACTGGTTACTTATTACCGGTTTGCTTAAACTGATTATTATTTATAGATTTGTCACTGCAGGCTTTTATAGACGGCCATTGCTTGCGATTGCTTTTATGATTTGGTTTTGGAAGGAAGTTTGATTGATTGGTTGAGGCAAGATTGCAAATAAATTAATAATTGTTCAATAAAAATGGTCTAGCTGGTCTGTAATCTCTTTTTTTATATATGTCATAAGATATGACTAACAGTCAGAACTTTTTGAGATTAGGAAATTGGAGCTAAAGTCATTCGACTTGCGGTAACTTACATGTAAATTCTACTTTCGGACTCCTATACAAAGACTGAATAAATCTGATATAATTATATTCACGGTATATCTGAATATACAGTTGCTTACCTACATTTTTTTCCGCTTTATTTAAGCTAGTTAAACAGCCAATGAGCATAAACGATACAATTATCAACTAAAAAAACTTAGCCTAGGCAACCCACTATACGTTTCCTGACCTTTTAGCACAGGCCATAATCCACCACGCTGGCCTAGTGCGGGTTGGTGAATTGCACACGTCTTCGGATATTGCAGTCTTCAAACTTTTTAATTGTCGGTTTCCTCACGATGTTTCCTTCACCGTAAAGCAAGTGCAAATCCACACATAACTTGAAAAACAAGTTATTGGTGTATGGCTGGGATTGAACGGGGGGCCGTCTGATTGTAATGCACGTTTATACTAACAAGCCAGACTCGCTTGTTTATTTTTGAGAAAAAAAAAACTTTACAAATATAAACTAAAGCATCAATTTTATTAGCATTTCCTAAGTTGTAAACTAGGTCTAACATTTCAATTAAAACTGACAACTCTCTAATCCCCCGCTGCGACTACATTTGTTTTAGAATAATGTTAGCAATAGCCAGTAGCGGTATTCTGGATAAATTAGCAATAAAATAATCTGATGATGTTTTTATATCTTCATTTTTGTAACCGAATACAATATGGTTATGATTATAGCGTTGCAAACGATTGACATCTGACCCCAGTCGCATTCATTTGAATTCTTGTTCTTTTTCGAGTTAGCTAAGTAGCCAAGCTCTGGTGTTGAGAGTTTTCAAGTCGTCCCAAGGCCTCTGACTTGGTTTAACGGCTGGTTGTACTAAGACTAACAGCTGGGACCATTTAACGTGTTTCCGACCCACGGTAGCGCTTGTATGAGAATGTCACTTAAGACGTCAGACTTGTGCATGGTCACCCATCCAAACACCGTCCATATCAACCGTTGCTTAGCTGCCGAACCGAGCCGAGCTAAAGGTGCTTCATTTGAATGCATAGACAAATTGCTTTCTCTGTCTACGTTTGAATGTCAATTGGAATTTGACATCTTGGTATAAGACATTTCTTAATGCAAAATTTTACAAAAGACTTGGTTGAGTCTTGACTTTTTTACACAGTACAGCTAGGTATTTAACCAACAGGAAGAGTAACCACAGGAGCTAGTGGTTCGATGGTCTCTAGGCTGTCAGAACATAGCGTATTGCTTGATGAAAGATGATTTGAAATAAATGTTGAATACATAGACTTCAAGCGACTTAAAACTTATTCCCATGCGAGATAAAGTTTGACGAAATAAAATAGATTACTTTTAAATAAATCAAAATGGAAAAAAAAACAATATCGAAATTCTAAGTAAATCTTTTACACAATGTTTTTTTAATTACGTACACGTCTAAAACATATCTGTTGTTTTAGAGATTCTGTGTCTATGTCTGTATCCGCGGGTAAGGTGCCCAACGGCATTACCTCGCTGGATCAATAATAGGTTTAACTAAGATGAATATAAATATTATATTTATTTCGACTTATAACACTTAAATTCAAAATTACATGAAAAAAAAAAACTACACATTAATTAAATCAAAAAATTAATAATAATTAAAAAAACTAAAAAACACGCTTTTTATAGAAACCCGTAATTTTATCAAATTAGTGTATTGTCATCGGTCTTCAATAAATCTACAAATGGTTGAACGAAATCTAGCCGTTTAAAGTGGGTCAAAATCGCAGCCAAAGAGTCGGTTAAAAACAAAAATACAAGTGAAGCTAAAAAAAAGCGTGTAAAAAAAACTTACATTCATTTTCATAAAGTTTTCTTTTATTATAGCTAAAGATAATGTCATACTGTTTGTATACTGTATGTCATACTAATTGAATTATTTCACTTGTTCGACTAGACTCGGTTAGCTTTTGTGAGCCAAACGACCTTGTTACGCGTACAATCTATTGGCCAACGCTTTATGACAGTTTTGGTTCGAATTACATTCCTTACAACATGTCCACAATGCTTTTGCAATGCAGACTGACTTATTGAATACTGAGACAACATTTAAAGTTATTATTTATTGAGTAGACTAAATAATGTTGTATTGATTTGGTTCCGGAATGGCAAAAGTGATTTTGATTTGGAGTGCTTTACTACTATTGTAGATAAGGTTTTATTGTTTACTATGGAGTTTGATAAATATGATTCTAAAGTGTCATATTGCAAATTTTTATTTGTATTTAATCATATGTATGTCAATGTAAAAACTTAAAATAGAAATTTAAGCTCATCAAATAATCTACTCCTGACCGTTTTCGGTAGAAAAGTTCCCATATTGCTAGAAGCATTACTGCGCTGTATTGCAATGGCCTATTGATTAAATCGATATTATAATTTTTGTGTTAATGTAAATATTAATATCCAGCTGAAACCCAAACTTTATCTCTGACAAATTTTACTTTCACAAATAATAACACTTAAGATGATAGCTTAAAAATATTATAACATAATATATTCATTCAACTCAACTTTTAATATTAACGATTGATATTCTGTTACAAGCATTTTTAAGTGGCTAATACAATTATTTTCATCTAAGACTTTATTTTCTTTATAAGCCATGTCAAATAAATACCAATTGCAAAGCTAGACTTTCTCGAGATATTTGGAGTACCCTCTCTACAAACAGTCCAGCATTTTTTTCCGAGAAATTTTCTCTTGAATTCTTATTTTCATCGTCTTTATTTAATTTCCAAGCTTCAGAAGGTAATGAAATTACCTATTACGCCATGATCCCAATATAAAATAGACAGATAAAACTGAGACCTCTCAGATAAAAGGAAAATCAAGTCCTTCAACTTTACGCAAATTGGTATGCGTACCAACACAATTTCCGGGAGGACGGGAAGCGCGTCAAAAATTAAATTTTGTCAGAAAACACTAAAAATCTCCGACCACCTTGAAGTAGCAAACTCGACTTTAATTTCTTTTTTAACAGATTCCTCAGTCTTGGACGTTATCGAATCCCGAGGAAAGTGAAAATGAAACAATTATGCAAATGACCAACAAAATAAAACTCATTTTATCAATAATCAAATAACGGGAGTTCGCATTCGCAAATGAAATAAAATTTTCGTAAATGGTGGCATTAATTGTCGGGATGTGGGGGTGAGACGAGGCTGTCCTTTGCAACCCCCCTCTCCTTCTGGCTTCTATCAAACACAAGTTATCTCAAAGGGGAGAAGTTTTAATAAAATTCCGAATGCCTCGGGCTTTTAGATACAGACTTCTGTAGTAGTGTTTATACAGTATCAACAGGGTTATTGGTTAACCTTTACTATTATATGTACAAATATAAAGATAATTTACTTTTAATTGACTTAGAAAAGGAGGAGGTTATCCTGTATGTTCCTTTTTTATATTACTGCCTTGTTTTGCAAGATGTTAAACTTAACTTTCGGTAGCACTCACTAACATTATTATATATTAGTATTTTTTATTCTTAAAACACCGCGCAAGTATTAACTAAATAGTCATAATTATGTACTCATTTACGTGTCATAATTAGACATATATTCACAATAAAGTACAAAATTTTTGTTTGTGTGTATTTGTAATTAAACAATCTGTTCTTCTCACCTATTCCATACACCACAATATTTTTTATCCTCAGATCAAATATATCTCCAAACATATATTTATATATATGTTTGGTCCTGTCCGGAGAGACGATGGTAGCTGGCGCGTCCGTAAAAACAGGGAGCTACAAGAGTTGTTTGGCGAACCAAACATCGTGGGAGAGTTTAAGGCTCAAAGACTCCGATGGCTTGGACACCTGGTAAGGATGGGGGAGGATCGGGCCACTAAGAGAGCCTATTTAGGGAAGCCGGATGGACGCCGTCCAGTTGGCCGCCCTCGGTACCGTTGGAGTGACGCCGTCGAAAGGGACCTTGGCGAGCTTCAAGTGGCTGACTGGAGAGGAATGGCGCAACACCGTGACGAGTGGCGCCGTCTGTTGTCGGAGGCCAAGACCCACTTTGGGGTTTTCGTGCCGGAGCAGTAAGTAAGTAAATATAATCTAGTGTTAATTTATGTATACAATAAATAAAATAATAGTCAAGAAATAAAATAATAATAATAGTGCAGGCCCTACCGTCACCGCGGACGTACGTTGGCTGTGTTCCTGCCATTGAGAATGGCACACTGATTGTGCTGAAACATGTCGGGCTAATACCGACAAAATAAACGTAAGTGATAGCCAGTTATACAAACATTATTCAAAAGTCTCAAAACATATAGATTTCATTACATTGAAGCAATATACTTATAGGCGCTTATACGCCCACATAAGCGTACTAACAAAAACATAATGTCCTATTTGCGATGTCGAATAAAAAATAACCCTGTAATGCATGTACATAGTAGGTACCGTCTATAAAATATCGCTTAGCAAAGACAAGCTTTATATATAAAGAACTCGTTGACTTAAATGAATCTGAGGTAGTTTGATTTGACTCGTGAAGGCTGCTGTGCAGGAAATGTCATGCGAACACTTAATTAAAAATTACTTACTTGAAACTGAATTTAAACAAAATATCAGTTAAAATAATAAACACAAAACCATTTAAACATCATAATATTTGCACGAACAAACGGTCACACTTACTAAAAAATCATTTAATATATGTAAGTCCAACGGGTTTCGACTGTCAGGCAGTGTGATGCTTGTCCCGTTGGACGTATATCCATCATTTTTGAAGTAAGTGTGACTATGATTGCCCTATAATTGTTAATAATATAATAATTTATTTATATCAGATTGTCATCCATAGAATACATAGAAAAAAATTACATAAAAATTAAGAATAATTAAGGGCTGTGTGAGTTCTTAAATGTATGAAGCATGCGTCTTAAAAGTGTATATCGAAAAAAAGTGTAAACTCCAAAATTGGGTAGAAAAAGTCATAGCCTCAAAATTGTATGAGACATCGTAAGTTCCAAAATGTAAGATTGAAAATAGCCCAATTACAACCTTCACACTAGCAAGTCTGAATTAAAACGTTAGCGAAGCTAAGTAAATATTTCGTCGCTACTCTGCCCTATTTATTGCCCTTCTAAGGTTTAATTAAGCGGTCTTTGATGTTCAATCTGTTACAAAACTCTCTAATTACTTAGGTACGTCGCTAAATTAATCTCTCATTTTGCGATTGCGTACATTTTACGAGTATGTTTCGGTTGCCAGCTGGTACTTTTGTCTTGACTGTGGGTTTTGTTTTGTTTTACCCTTATTTTTTTTTTCATGTTCGTTTTATGTAATTTAAATAATGTATATGTATGTGTCTTCTGTGTCTGAAATAAATGTGTTCTTTCTTTCTTCCTTTTCCTTAAAAATGTTAAATTTGTTTAAATTTTTTTGTTTTATTTGCGGAGTAAAAGGTCTATATGATAAATTTTAAATTATTTTACCTAGCTTGGATATGCTTAAATTATCTGTCTTCTTTTTCTTTGTATAAGCTAAATTGCCAAGCTCTAGTGTCTAGAGTTTTCAAGCCACCCGGAGGCCTCTGACTTGGCTTAATGACTGCTTGTACTAAGACATGGCTGGGACCTACAATTTAACGTGTCATCCGACCCACGGTAGCGCTCAGATGAAAATTCCACTTTTTACCAAAAAATGTCCCACGATGGATCATGGCTGGTCCAGGCTACCGAAACACACTGTGAGGCGCTTGAGGCCAGATTTTTTACGTGTCAGAACAATCAAGACTGAGAAACTCTATTCTAACGTTATTTCCCAATATTTTAATGATTATTTTTATGCATCTCGGTCATGTAGAGATGCCTAGAAACCGCGTTCATTTCGTTCACTCCAACCGCGAGATGTTCCTTGGCTTACGAGTACGTGACATGTATGAATTAAACAGCTTCTGTTTGCGGAAGAATGATATAGGAAGAATGGAAATGGCATAGATAAATTAATGACTGAACCGTTCTACACATAATTCAAAGTAATTTTTTTAAATTATTTACTTTTAATTTTAATATAATTGCATCTTATGAGTTAAAGACTGAAAAAAAGTAAGTTTTACTTATAAGCAAATCGATACTCATAAATTACTCGTAGTATCTGATTGTTTGAAAATGTAAATGGTTCGTATGATTTAAAAGTAATCGTACTTTAGGCGCTTTGATAAAAAATGCTTAGACAAATAGGAGGCCTTCGGGCGACTTGAAAACTCTCGACAACAGTGCTTGGTCACTTAGCTCAGACATAGAAGAAAAAAGAGAAGGTTAGAAAAAATCGAGACAGCTTTTACTATATAAAGTTGTTGTTTCTGGAGTTAATAATAGTAACTTAAATACCGCAAAAAAAAAACTAAAAACTAGCGGACAATTTAACTGCAATTTTTTTTATCTTTATTTTAGGTCACTTCAATGAAACTTCCTTAAAAAGAAGAAGACAAGGACAAAATTTTTAATTTACTGTTTTTAATTATATATCATACACGGTAAAAAATATCGGAGAAATAGCATAAAGGCTATCTAAAGTACAACTGTCAGAATATACATATTATATACTTATTTTAGTTTAATACAATTATTTAGTTTTTTTTTTACATTAAACGGGCTTGCGCTTAATTACAACTAACAAATAATTTCAAATTAATATTTGATTCCCATTAGCTGCCTTCGCATATTTTTGCCTCGCAAAGATCGGTACAAAGGTCAATAAAAGCTTATAGCTTTTCTTTGTTATTGATCCCTTGAATAAGCCGTGATATTTTCGATATTTTCATCCGTGCTTCCAGACTGCATCATATTCTATCTCGCTCTCTCATAAATACACTTAAACTTTAAAAGCGCATCTAGCAAATACAACCTCCAGTTTGTACTCACGTACGCCTTATATTACTGGTGGCTGTATCCTCATTCCCGAATCATTACACGAAATAGTATCACCGCGCCCTCTAGGGACGGGGAGTGACTTTGTGGCTGTTTGTTTATACTCTACCACGTATATGTTTCTGTTAATTAAGTTTTTGTGAGGCGGCGGATTAGAGGGGGGAAGTAGCGCCTGTAGCTCGGCTAGCTAAGGTGATCTGACGCGATCATCGAAGCTAAGCAACGGTCAATGCGGACAGTGTTTGGATGGGTGACTATGAACAATACTGTCGTTTTTCAAGTGGCATTTTAACCTGGGCGCTACCGTGGGTCTGATTACATGTTAAATTGTAGGTCCTGGCTGCTAGTCTTAGTACAAAAAGCCAAGTCAGAGGCCTTCGGGCGGCTTGAAAACTCTCGACACCAGAGCTTAGCCACTCAGCTCATACAAAGAAGAAGAAGAAGTGGAGGAAACTGATGTGGGTGGAACGTAGAAGGAAGTCTCTTAAAGGAAGTTGGCAGTTATGATATTTCCAAGGGATATGAAATAGTAATCATAATGGAAAAACCAGGTCGTTCTTAGGTTCAAGGTCTAACCTATCTTTACAACAAATTCCAAATCGGTTCAACCGTTTGAGCGTAAAGAAGTAACAAACAAATGCACTTACACACATACTATCGTATTTACATATTATATTAGTAGGATACGTAAAAAAACCTGCAATGGAGGTAATTAACGGTTCACTCATTTCTTTGTAAAAATAAACTAAAATACCACAAAGAAAATTTCAACAAGTTCAGTCAACTGTACTCGTAACTCATTTCAATTTACATAATTGAATTGGAAATTTCCACTAACTCGTGGTCCCCACACACTCCTTCACGCACACATAAAACCTCTTTTATACGAATATTTGTCTCAATGAAAACGGAATTATGAAACACCCCTCTCTGTTATGGGTGGAAGAAAAATGTATATGCCATAGCTACTAACTTTAGAGATGCACTTGTGTTACCGGATAAGTTTGTCGGCTGTTTCCGGATAATCAAGTATCATTATTATCATCGTAGCACCTGTAGCTTGACAATCCTCGAATGGGAGACCATGCACCAAACTGTCTTTTAAAAAATAGTGGCATTTTCATCTGGTTGCTATAGTGGGTCGGATGACATGGAAAGTTGTAGGTCCTGGTTGCTTACTTAGCTGGATAAGACTATTACGCTCTGATTTGTTTATACTTTTGACAACTATGTTAACCTTTATTCTACAATAAATGTGTTTTGGCTTTGAGTTTATTTTTGTTTACACATTTTCAAGTAGGTATACATGAAAAAAAATCCGGTTCAAACTTCAGGTTAAACAGCACTATAGCAAAGGAATTTTTCATATGCGCTATATTGTTTTTAAAATATCACAGCAATAACTCTTTTCCATAATATTATGTATTTTATGGAGTCACCTTTTTTAGAAGAGTTTATTTCTTTATGTGTGCTCTCAAGATTAAGTCGAGATGTTGGTTTAGGCTTTGATCAAATATTTGTCATAGACTTTATTGCTCTAAATCTACTTTCAATGTTTAGTTTTGAAGTTGCAAAGTCAGTTTTGTGTGTTCTTTTCTAATAGCGAGAGTTTAAAAACAAACAAATGTCGTTGATTTTTTTTCCAGATTAAATCTTCGGGTAATTTCTTAATTGGTTGACAATTAATGTAGAAAACTTTACAATGTTTTAGAGAAATGAATAGCAAGTAAATAAAAAAGTTACTGCTCACTTTTAAAACTACAAATTTCGGTTTATTGAATTTTTTTGGACTTTATACCTATTATCACTAGGTAAAAATTTTAATATAAATAAAAAAAGTTCATTAAAAGTGTATTTTTTTTAAAAACAGCTAATTTTACTCATTGGGAAAAACGACTGCTTTTCAAATAGACCTGTTTCGACACTAGTCCAGCCAGCTGAAAGATTGGCACTCGTTTTACGGTGAACAAAAACATCGTTAAGAACCGACATGTTTGAAGACCAACCAACCACAATATACGAATACAAAATGTTTTTATTTGACAGAATTACAACGTTACAGTTTACGTTTACAATAATAAATAACAATATTGTATAAATAATTAACAATTGAATCAACAATATTGTAATAAAGAACAATATTGTTGATTCAAAAAGTGTACATGTAGAGGCCCTGCCTGCTGCTTTAGCGTGAGCTGTGATGCAGCAGTCAGTCTTCCCCATTCTAATGATAACTAGCGCACAATAATTAACTGATACATTTTTATAATAAAGGTGGCAAATAATTTAAGTTGTAAGTCTTATCCGAAGACAGTGACATGTGCTGACCCGCACTTGGCCATAAAGCTTATCATTTATATTTCTCTCCACGTGAGCGAAGCCCGAGTCCCGGCAATGGGAACGTATAGTGGGCTGGTTATGCTTATGATGTATTTTTACGAAATAATAAATTCCTCGAACAATTTTCCTCTTTGACATTGTAAATTGCTTCAACTTCATAATCGCATCATTGCACTCCCCTAATATAACTTAGACGTTTTGTGTGTTCTGGCTTTATTATAAAGAGCATTAATGAGCGAAACCCATTTGGAATAAAGGGGAGACTTGAAAATTTTGGGGGTGAATTTATTATGTACACACAATTATAAAGAAAGTGGTACAATTATACTAATGTTTATTTTTCTTACAATGTGTGGAGCAAAAACACAAAACTGAGAATATTACTTTATAACGTAATAGAAAGTATCATATTCTTCTTTTACAAGATTGAGTTAATGCAGCGAGATATTTTTATTTATTTAAGATATCATTTAGCGAGAAAATAAAAAGTAGCAGTTTTTTGTACCTTAATCACATATTATATATCTTCAGATATGCATATTTGCCGGTAAATCTTGGAATTATTAAAAATGTTTGAACTGTGAGAATCAGAGAGTGTGGGTAGATTGTCAATAAAACACATTTCTAATGAAATGTATAATATCGATATATATCATCAGTAATAATACTTTCGCAAATGTTTTATTAATTCCAAAAGATTTAAGCTTAGCTTAAGCTACAAAAAACTTAACAAAATATTTGCATGAAATTTAAATTTCTCGCTCAACGCTATAATAGCAGCTGCTAATAAAACTCGAATAATAATCCATATCAACATTTTCTAGTTACCATTTGTTAACAAAGTTACAGGCTAATTTACTATTGGGCGGGGTGGTGGGTTAATGCGAGGAGCGGAACCTCATCCCGCCCTTTCCGGTGAGGAGGTCATTGTGAGGTTTTAGCCAGTAGTGATGTCCTTCTGGCATTGAGCCCGACATACTCCACCCACCTCTCCGGGTGTGGTGGGAAGGCTTGAATGAATTTCCTCGCGTTAAAAAAAAGGCTAATTAACTATAAACTTCTAGCCTAATAGAATGCAGTCATGTCCAACAGCACAACTCAACTCTGATATTCTTACTGACATTGTCCCCCAAAGTCCCCCTCTAATAAATGAGACTAATTAATCCCGAGTGACATCTGTCATGCTAAAGAACACTTCCTGCAGGCTGCAACACCAGCCACTGACGTCCAAGTAATTGCTTTTGTTCATTCAACGGCTTTGAGACGCAATTTTGAAGGCTAATAAGTCGAAATTTCAAAAGGTTTATTTAAAAGAGGGACGACGGAAGTTTCATTAAAATTGGTGGTAAGCAATTTACTGGTTGAGTTTTAATAGCCGTTCGATTTTTAGCAAGAGCTCAAATTAAATCTTTTTAACATAATCATCATCCACAGTGAAATTTATCACACTTCTTTGTAGACCTCTCTCAGATTCATATTCAGATTAATTCATTGTAAACTGTACAGGTTATGGTGTTACAAGTTCTTACATAGGTTCATTGGTATCATCAGTTTTGTTCTTTTTGAACATACAATATTTAATCTCTCAATATCTCTTATAGCCTGCAATTTTCCCCAGTCCAGTGCCAATCTAGAACAGGTATGGTTTTAATTTCGTTGAGCCATAATGCGACTGGACACTTAACTATCCACTTTTCTTGCCTTAAGTTGTTCATGATAAAAAAAAAGAGAAATAACACATTTGTATAGGAGACAGAAGACATATCAATTTCTGTATCTTGTCTTAATTCTTTTAAAAGTTCTTTCCAAAACTATAGCGTCTTGCGTATAATTTGTTTTACGCTCCAGGTTTGGAGCGTAAAACAAATTATACGCAAGAAGAAGAAGAATAATGTAGAGATCTTGTTGAAGGTTTTCAACAAGATCTCTACATTAAATCTCTCTGTTATGTAAAAATTTCAATAACAAATTGAATGAAATAGAGGTATCATTGATAACTAACCCATTCATCATAGTCGGTAAAGCGGAACAAAGCAACAATTTTACGATAATTTGCTAAACAACAACTTGACAGCAACAAAACAATAAAGTGTTACACAACTTAACAATTTGAGTAGAACAATGGACTCTTAGCGTGAAAAATAACAACTTTGTATGCGCTTACGCAATCTATAAGCAAGTGTTGATAGATTGATCTTGCTTTGTTAGGTACTTTATGGCTTTGTACGACTTTAACTTGCTATGCTTTTGAATATTTTTCGTTGGTCAAAAACGTAAATGCATCTTATTGTTCTCATTACCAAGAAAATGACTTATGAGAGTGAAAAAATTTTTATTAATTATAAAATACATATCAAACAATAAATCAAATAAATAAATGTTCAAAATGTTTCACACATTTATGTGTAAAAAATACGAAACACCAAGAGCAGCAATAGATTATCGAATAAGTTAAACTTGGTAAAAAAATCTAGAAAACAAATCCAAACTTTCTCAAACAAAGAAACTTGCTCTTCCTACAGCTGATAGCTATGTGCAGTTTATTTTCAATGCAAATTACTAGCCTTACCCATCAGAACTTCCTGAGTGATGACTCTACCATCACAAATGTCTATAATGACTCATATATCATTTTTATGTCGCTAGGAGGCTGGTCTCAATACGGAGGCGTGAGTAGCCGGTTCATAACTAAACTTTGCAAAATCAAACCGGAAAAATCAATCAATCCAAAATTATACAAGTAAAAAGGTTACATACTGCTTAACTTTACTTGTCTTTTATTATTTCAAATACTAAATGTAACACAATAGGTGGGCTAAGGCCTTAACTGACTGAAGGCCAATGTAAGGCAGGAGAAGTGTCGAGCGGTCACTAGCACATTAAGATCGACGTCATACTTAACAGCATGGGCAGAACCTGGATGAGGACAGCTCAAAATCGAAGTACTCGAAGAGAGACCTATGCTCAGCAGTGGATGAAAATGGCTGAATATGATGATGAAAATACATAAAGTCATCGTTGTTTTTTTAATCTGATTTTATTTTTCTTTCAAAGATATCCGGTACTAAAATGAATCGATTGGCCAGTCATAGCATCTCAAAAAAATATTACGAGTATCCTGCATTTTCTTAATTCCAGGCTAGCTAAGATTTATTTTTATTATTTTACAATTAATGATTTTATACCGCTTTCAAACTCCGAAAGAAGCCTAATTACTGGAACTAGAAGTCCCGCGAACTGTGATTACAAGATCGTAAATGTCGACTCGAGTAACTGTTTTATGTCCAATATTTTTGAGTAATCGATATCTTTTGAAGTATTGGTCGGTCTTATTTGAGTTGGTAATAAAATTAACTTGAATTACATTTCGGTGAGTTTCGTTTTTAAAGGGGTCACTTAGGTACATTACTTTATTGACGACCTCGTTGGCGTAATGGTAACCATGCCAGACTGCCAACCAGAGGGTCCGGGGTTCTATTCCCGGCACAGCCAATGTCTTTGTGATGAACTAAATTTGTTGGCTGTCAATCTAGGAGTTATTGTATTTATTGATATAAAGTATTTATTTCTGTAGGTATACGTAGTATATCTGTTGTGTTCAAACTATAAATGGTTTAGTAGGGGGCTAATCAGCCGAGTAAGAGATGCTAATTTTTTTTTCTTGATTGTAAAGTTCATAGTTATTAAACTATAATTTAACTATGCAATACAGAAAGTACAACAAAACACAACTAATAAATATTTATTGTTATTATTTTCTTGATTGTAAATTTCATAGTTATAACTTAAATTATAATTTAACAATGCAAGTAAGTACAACAAAACGCAACGACTGGTTAAAGTAAAATATGTACATTGCAATGTTAATTTCACGAAACTTCCAATCCGTTTCTTCAACGCTCTTCTGGATCTAAATTCAAAAACTTATTACATTAGTTTCAGTTCAAAGAGAAATCACCTTTCGCAGACTAAAAGCTGGTTCGTTCACACGATTTATAAGAGAAAAGTGGGTTAAATATGACCCATTTAAAATCACTTTATAGCTCAAAGCTTAGCGATATAGACAATAAATCTGGAGAGCAAACGGCGCATGACTCCTCGTAAATTCATGTACTTCAGTATATCGGCAATAGAATGATACATTTTTTCAACAGTAGATGAACTGCCTTTTTTGTCGGTGAAATAAAATATTGTAGCATGGATGATAAGTTTCTTGTATTGAATACTAGCAGATCGTACCGAATTCGAATGTATGTTCGTAATGAATGTAGATTCCTAACGGTGAAAGAGTTTTTCAAATCGGTCTAGTAGTTTCGGGGCCTATTTGCGTCAAACAAACAAACAAGAAATGAAACTTTTCTCTTTTTAATATTGGTACTCGTATAGATGGTTTATATATAGCACCGTAGCCAGTGTAAAATATTGAAAAAGTATAGTATACTAACTGCTTTTCAATAGGAATCGATGCAACTAATCGTACACCAAAGTTACAGTCCATGTATCTTTTACATAACATTAAATACATATGAAATAAGTTCCTTTATTTATGCTTATTTATTTATTTGGTCATAATTAGCGCCGCATACACTTATTAGAACAACGAAAACAAACAAAAATAAAAATAAATGAGAACAAAATATGCATTGAAAACAATACAATATACAGAAGGCCGTCGATACTCGACACAGCGCGCATTGTCCGGAGGTTCCTGTACCTGTAGCTCCTACCGCCCGCGCCGGTAGCTTGGGCCGCGCCTCGCTGCCAGTGAGTGACATGCTATCTTTTAGGGTTCTTATATTATTTTTGTACTCTTTGATACCAAATAGATAATCTAACGTTTGACGGTAATATAATCAGCTACGTGTATATTGTTAAAAACTTACATTTTATAATTCTAAATTTACAAATAAATATATTTATGTACTCTTTTATATTAAAATATTGTAAAAAGCTAAATAATTAAATGAATACGTAATTGAATAGTCAGCCAGTATCAATTTCAAAGGTAAAATAGTCGTAAGTTAAAATTTGCATACAGCCAGTCTAAAGTTCGGATTCTGTTTTGTACTGCAAAATTGTGGTCAATACGTCCTGGGGCGAAGCGTGGGTAATATTTTAATTCTTATTCAGACTCATCGAAAGAATCCCTTTGTTAGTGTTGGTATAAGGAAATTTCGGTCACGAACTTACAGTGTGGTGCCTTGTGGACTAAGTGTAAATCGTATTCAGTAAAAAAAGAAGAAGAAGTTTGCTACTTTAAATGTACGAATAAGGTATCATTTTAAAGTAGTATAAGCTCCACACAAATTATGTTAATATTTAAAATCTCAAGTTGAAAAATCCGTTGCTAGCACTGAATGACACTTTGACGACCTCGTTGGCGTAAAGGTTACCATGCCGGTCTGCTAATCAGAAGGTTCCGGGTTCGATTCCCGGCCCAGTCAACATCTTTGTGCTTAACTAAATTTGTTGGCTGTGGGTCTGGGTGTTAAATATGTATTTACTAGCTGACCCGGCAAACGTTGTTTTGCCTTATTAATTATTTTTATTCTCGTTTCTAGACAAATTCTAGTATAATTAAAATGTTACTTACTTATTATAAGTATGTATGGTACATGCGTGAAATGGGTATGGAGCGCCATGAACAAACGTTAAGGGAATATAAAAGTAACAAACGCCAAAAAATATTATGTTCAATCATATCTATTTAACAGTGTTTATTTTAACAAACATTAATTTGTTCTTCTTAGATGGCACCGACGCCAAGAATACAGGATAAATACAAATTGAAAATAGCATGTTTATAAGTTCATCAAATAAAGTCTTCGATGGTACTTATGTGTAGGCATAAAATTATTTTTCACGTTTTAGATACAGTTAGAATTTATAAATGTAGGTATGATTTTGAAGTCTGTTGTATAAAACAATTTCATTGTAAAATTTTGAAGGTTAGTAGGTAATGATATTTTTCTAAAGTTTTAGGTATTCAAAATTTTTTAGCGATTCCATTCGAGCCGTTACCAAACAAATTACATAATATTGGTAGTGTCATAAGCTATGACCCAAAACGTCATAGGACCAATCGCGAGCGAAGCGAGCCCTACGCGAGCGTAGCGAGCTATGCGCGAGCGAAGAGAGCGCGAAATATTTTAGCATAAATATGTTCGAGCCGCTTGAGCATAAAGATGTCCAAAGCAGAACAAATGACATAATATTTGTAGTGTCGTAAGCTATGACCCAAAACGTCCTAGGATCAACCGCGAGCGAAGCGAGGCGGATGCGAGCGCAGCGAGCTATGCGCGAGCGGAGCGAGCGCGAAAATTATTAGCATATTTGTTCGAGCCGCTTGAGCATAATGAAGTCCAAAGCAGAACAAATTACATAGTATTTGTAGTATCGTAAGCTATGACCCAAAAGTCTTAGGACCAATCGCGAGCGAAGCGAGCTATGCGCGAGCGAAGCGAGCGCGAAAATTTTCAGCATATTTGTTTGAGCCGTTTGAGCATAAAGAAGTCCAAAACAGAACAAATTACATAATATTTGTAGTGTCGTAAACTATGACCCAAAACGTCCTAAGACCAATCGCGAGCGAAGCGAGCCGGATGCGAGCGCAGCGAGCTATGCGCGAGCGAAGCGAGCGCGAAAATTTTTAACATATTTGTTCGAGCCGCTTGAGCATTATGAAGTCCAAAACAGAACAAATTACATAATATTTGTAGTGTCGTAAGCTATGACCCAAAACGTCGTAGGACCAATCGCGAGCGAAGCGAGCCGGATGCGAGCGCAGCGAGCTATGCGCGAGCGAAGCGAGTGCGAAAATTTTTAGCATATTTGTTCGAGCCGTTAGAGCATAAAGAAGTCCAAAGCAGTACAAATTACATAATATTTGTAGTGTCATCATCATATTTGTTGAAAATTTTTTGCTCATACGTTCGGGGTCTAGTTTATTCGTACATCAAATTTTATAGCTTCTTCTACGTAAGAACTAAGTGATCAAGTTATGTTGTCGAGAGTTTTTCAAGCCCCTGCCTTAGTTTAACGACTGTTTGTGCTAAGAGGACCTACAATTTAACGTATAATCCGATCCACTGTAGCGCACAGATGAAAATACATTTTTTTACAACAGTCATGTGCAGGAGAGGTTATGCAATAAAGCGACTTACACGCGGGTGGAGCCGCGGTTAAGTTAATAAGAGAGTTACATTGATATAGCAAAATGATAATTGTTAACAATACTACTACATACGATACATAAACAATAACGAAGGTCGAAATTTGTGTAAACAGTGAGAGAAGTCTGTGAAGAAGAATTTTGTGAGTAAAACAGGAGATCGACTTCGGTCTATGGCATAGTGTGGCATTTCACTCACCAGTAAAGTAAAGGCGCGGCAAATTTTAAGTATTGAAGATGGGTTATAATCATAAGCATAAGTATATCAGGTTAAATTTTGTTAGTTATTTACTTCGAAAAAAAAAAGGAATTTTACTCGAAGTACAGTTAGATACTATATTTGATCAGTTATCAAGCGAGATGAAAAATGAATAAAATACTAAAATGGCCATAAAAAAATAGGGGTTTATGATAAAAAAGTAAAAAATTAGGGTTGTATGTATTTTTTATGCCACTTTATACAAAAATAAAAAAAAAAATCGTCGAAAAAAGAAAAAAAATATTTAAGGGTGATCAACCCTTATCAATTAGGGGTATAAAAAATAGATAGTAGCCGATTCTCAGACCTACTGAATACGTATATAAAATTTGGTAAAGATCAATCAATCCGTTTCGGAGGAGTACGGTAACAAACACTGTGACACGGAATTTTACTAAAATGGCCATAAAAAAATAGGGGTTTATGATAAAAAAGTAAAAATTTAGGGTTGTATGTATTTTTTAATGACACTTTATATAAAATTCAAATAAAAAAAATTCGTCGAAAAAATAAAAAAATATATTTAAGGGTGAACAACCCTTATCACTTAGGGGTAAAAACGTTTCACGTTGGCTTATTCTCATACCTACTGAATACGCATATGAAATTTGGTAAAGATCAGTCAAGCCGTTTCGGAGGAGTTCGGTAACAAACACTGTGACACGGAAATTTTATATATAAGATATATAATATGTATGGATATGTAGTATATCAGTTGTGTTAGCAACCATAATACGAGCTAGAAATGCTTCAGTATGGGGCTAACCAGCCGTGTGTGAATGTGTCCTCATATTTATTTATTTATTTTATTTATTTAATGGCGTGGCGACAGCCTGCTTGAAAGCTAGATATTCTAGACTAGGCATACTCTACCTTTAGTCTGAGTGTCGCTAACTTGTGTGGTTATTCATCTTTCTGGTCGATTGTAAGAAAAACTGAACTACAATATGATCTGAGATCAAAAACTAAATACAATGTATGCAGGTCGACCAAGCAACTCATTGATTAGAAAAGTGCAATCTTTATCATTCTTTGGCACCAAAGAGAAGTGTATTTTTTCCAACGGAGTGTTGACACGGGTTGATTATGATGATAATGAAAAATAATATACTTGGTATACCTTTTTCAATTGGACCATTTCGAACAAATTGTCACGTCAATCACCTAACGGTGAGTTGCTGCAGCATTAAGAGCCAGTATTTCCATACTAGACATGCTCTCCCTATTGGGTCCGAGTGTCGCTAATCCGTATTATACGCGTATAATTACGCGCTCCGCTGGTCAAAGAAAATGCTTAGTAGTGTAAAAAAACACATAATAATACTGTACATACATTTACAAATTAGATATAGTTTTATATTATGTGCTTAGTTTTTGTAAGCTTTGTAAATGTTTTAAAAATAAATAAATGATTGATTGATAGAAATGATTGATAAACATATATAAGATCATTTTTTACACGCTTTATATTAGCTTCACCTGTATGTTTGTTTGTTTGTAACCGACTTCTTTGGGCGCGATTTTGACCCACTTTAAACGGCCAGATTTCGTTGAAACTTTGTAGATTTATTGAAGACCGATGACAATACACTAATTTCATAAAATTATTACATTTTTTGTATTTTTGTTTGTATGTTTGTTTGTAACCGACTTCTTTGGGCGCGATTTTGACCCACTTAAAACGGCCAGATAAGCGTGTTTTTTAGTTTTTTAAACTACTATATTTATTTAAATGCTAACTCTGTATCCTAAATAAAATAGCTACCAATCGTTACAGACGTTTGATGATTCTCAATTCATCCCACCCCACTTAACTATATGGGGAAACAATAGCAGTTATTGCTCCATATCACTCAATAAAGTTCCAATATTGACGTCATCCATCGTTCCTTATAATTGGGATGGACAAATGGATGGAGGGAGTTGACGCCGGTGTCCCGTGGAGCTAGACGCCTTGTTGTCGGTAACCTAGTTTAGTCAAACTGTTACTGTAGCGCCCGTAGCTCGGCTAGCTAAGGGGATCTGAAGCGATCATCGAAGCTAAGCAACGGTCGATGCGGACGGTGTTTGGATGGGTGACCATACATGAATACAGTCGTAGATCGGATGACATATTAAGTTATAGGTCCCAGCTGTTAGTCTTAGTACATGCAGTCGTTAAGCCAAGTCAGAAGCTTTGGAGTGGCTTGAAAACTCTCGATACCAGAGCTTGGCCACTAAGCTCAAACGATGAAGAAGAAGAAGATGGAGAAGAAAACTGGGTGGTGATGAGAAGCAGCTAAGCGAGGATTTTTTTTTTATATTATTGTTCCTTATCTCGGACGGTATCCGAGACCTTGTCTTGCCAGAAGTGGGATTTGCCTGATCCATCAAACCAAAGGTAAGTTAAACGTTTAATTTTTTATGTGCTTTTATTGTGGTGCTATATTTTCTTTTTTATCTTTTTATTTCCAATTTATTGATATAAATATATTGTAGTATATATTTAATCAATTTTTTATTATGTATCCACTTATTTATTTCTTGCTATTACTTTTCTTGTTATTTTTAAGCAAAATTCCAAAAATTCACTTCTTTTTACATTGTCTTTCATTATTAATGGCAAGTTTTCGGCTGTTATTTCTGTATCTATTATATGTTCCGTATCGAATCTTTCATGACCATAGACGGGACACTCCGTTATTATGTGTATAACGGTTTCTTCTTTTTCAGGTTCGCAGATGCACGATGGGCTGTCCTTGCACTTGAATCTGTACAAGTATTCGGAGAACCCACCGTGCCCCGTCAGGATTTGGGTGAGTTGTCCAGTAGGTTTTAACTGCTTTGCTATTTTAAAGGCCATTTGGATGTCCGGAAGGAACATTTTTGTCGTGGTGGCGTTACTTCCAGTTTTATATCTGTGATTCCATTCCTCTAGCGAGTTTGAACGTATCTCTCGTTTGACAAAAGAGATAGGGCACAGATCATAGGCAGGCTTTGTTTTTATTTTCAATGCTGCATCTTTGGCTAGCTGATCTGCTCTTTCATTTCCTTCGAGACCCGCATGAGCTTTAATCCAAAAGAATTGGATGACTTTCTTTTGAATTTCGCAATCTTCAAGATTTTACGAGTTAGTAGCGCAAGGGGATGAAGAGAGCAGTTTTTCACTATAGTCTGTAGCGCGGATCTGGAGTCACTCAATTTCAATTCAATTTCAAAGAGTCTTTATTTGCAATAAAAAATCTTAACATATGTACAAAGCCAGTGTTCAGTTCCTAGCTATACAATAGTATTGAGATATTAACTGTTTAAGAAGCATAAATAACCTAATATAAACTTATTTCATGTAAATATATATTATTATTATTTATTTATTTTTAATTAGAAATATGACAATAATTTTACTTTATATAAGCTTTAGAAGAAGAGCATTACATTTATAAAAAACAATTAAACAAAAGAAGAATGCCTAAAAAATGGCGGTAGATAAAACATATTATTGTTGACATTCAACAGTCCGCAACTAGCAGCGAGAACCAGAACCGGTTCTAAGCGTAGGTTCACATATCACAGGAGCAAGCGATTAAGCGGCGCGTGGCGCGTGCCCCGCCTCCGCGCGATACCGACTCGGTAAGACGCGCGGGGACGGCGCACGCTGCCCGCGACCACTAATCGCGCGCGCTTGTGAGATGTGACAGCCCCGACGTCATTGCACTAAGATAAGGAATAGTGATGTGATAAATTGAGTCGATATTTTATGTGTTAAAATAAGAAAGGTGTTTAGTTCGATTTAGGAAGATGTTTTTAATAAGTGGATTGTCGTTACGAAACTTTTTGGGATTATAGAACTTTTCCGATAATTTATATACATAAGCATCTATCCGAGGTAGACCTATTTTCTGATGTAGCTTGCGTAAATTAGTCCGGAAAGGTGTATTACAGGCATATTTGAGTGCTTTGTTTTGAATCAATTGCAATTTCTCCAAATTAGTTCTGCAAGTTGTATTCCACACGGGACAGGCGTAAGTAATGCAGGGCCGTACTAAGGTGCAATATATTCTTAACTTAGTGGGGCTGCTAAGATTGGAGCGTTTGTTGAGGAGAGGATTTAAGGCGTTGATCGCTTTAATACCTTTGGTATGTAGTTTTAAGGTATTAGCAGTCCAGTTGAGTTTACTATCTAGTGATATACCCAAATACTTAACCACTCGGCTCCACGGAACGTGATAATCACCAATTTTGAGTTTGCGATTAGGTAAGGTACGTTTTCTCGTAAAGAGGATAGCTTCCGTCTTATCTTCATTAATTTTGAGCTTCCACTTGTTAAAATAATTTTGTAAAAGCTCAATAGCAAGTTGGAGACGGCTTATAACTAGGTCAGTATCTGATGATGAAGTGAAACAAGCAGTATCATCCGCGAAGCAGGCTATTTGTGTTCTAGGCTGTATAGGAATATCGTTTAAGAATATTAGAAAAAGATATGGTCCTAAGATGGAGCCTTGTGGCACACCTGCAGGAACAGGTTTCTGGAGTCACTGTAGATGCCAAAAGTTTTTTCTGGGCGCTTGAGGATCTCATCTGTGGCCTTACATATAGCTAACAATTCAGCCTGGAATACGGTGCAGTATGGAGACAGTTTTATCTTCCGGGAGCTGGTTTCAGCACCATTGCTCCAAAGAGACAATGCTGCTCCAACCTTCCCTTCGACTTTGCTGCCATCCGTGAAAATGCGCACTTCTTGTGTGTCGTGTACTGCAACGTCGTGTCCGTCTTCCAGACAAATGAATTGCCGGCTTATATGGGTCGCAGGGTGAGGTATTTGCGTAAAGTCGGCCCTAAGCTCCATCTCTCTGTCTGCTGGCACAATCATTGACGTTCCTCGCTTTGCTTCATATATACTTGCGGCTTCGCGTATACGTATGTCGAGGGGGAGCAATCCCACCAAAACCAATGCTGAGTTGAGAGAGACGGTTCTGTATGATTTGCATAGCTTTTGCATAAAACCTCTCTGGACAGCATTAAGCTGTTTTTGTATGCAAATTTTTGTTGTTTCTTTGCCCCAAACACTAGACGCATACATCACCACTGGTTCAATTACAGCTGTGTATATGATGCGAATAACATCAGGGTGGAGGCCCCAGCTAATCTTTGCAGCTCTGGACAACTGCTTGTATATATTAATTGCCTTTCTGCAGACATGACTGGCGTGGCTATTAAACGTCAGCTTGTTGTCAATCCAGAGCCCTAGGATTTTAATTTCTTCACCCATTGTTATATTGGTCCCGCCCATATTCAGACGTGGGGTGTCGTACTTGAGTTTACGCGTAATGACCATAGCTTTGGTTTTATGTGGTGCAAATTTGAGTTTGTTACGTACACCCCACTCCTGAACATGGGTTAGGGTGGCGTTTGCTTGGGTTTCAACCTCCAATCCCGTGTCACCATCCACGACTAGTACTATGTCATCAGCAAAAGCCTGTACATATTCTTTTCGCCTATCAAATCCCTTGAGCAGTGAATCTAGCAGAAGATTCCAAAGTATTGGACTGCCAATGGACCCCTGCACACATCCTTTTGAAGTACTCTTTGTGACTTCTTTACCTAGGTATCTCACTTTTACTTTTCGGTCTACTAGGTAACTGTCCACTATTCTTCGGAGTGCTATAGGACATTTTTCATCAGCGAGTCTCACCTTAATGGGGGGCCACCAGGCACTATCAAAAGCTCCCTCTATGTCCAGTGACACTACCGTTATGAGCTTTTTCTGTTTTAGCTTTTTGCGTATATGTTCAACTAGGTCATAAAGGGAGTCTTCCGTGCTTTTCTGTGGCATAAAGCCATATTGACGAGAACTCATGTTTGGGATCAGGTGCCATTTAATTCGAGCTATCATCATTTTCTCCAGTATCTTGCCCATCACTGGGAGAAGCCCTATTGGTCTGTAGGACTTGGGGTCGCAATAGTTTTCCTTTCCCGGCTTGCGGAGGATGACCACTGTTGCCTCTTTCCTACTGTAGGGAAGTACCCCAATTCTAGGCATTTGTTTATCAGTGATAGACATCGAGGCTAAGCGAGGATTGGGTCGTCTGGTAGAGAGATGAGTCGACAAAATCGTTGCAAACCTTTTTTTTTTAATTTGCTATTGTACCAAGTTTAGCCGCGACTTACAAATTAGAGAGACACGCCAGCTGAGCGGCTGTAGAATTTTCACGAAAATAAATCATATAAAATTAACATTTGACTTCTGCTCCAAAATCGCATCTCCATACATTATGTGCCACGCGTTGGGTTTTTTTTTGTATGGACATTAAATTTGTTTTTTTTTATATACACAATTTTTTAACGTAACACAACAAAAGATATTTGCTTGGTGATATCAAAATCGTCTACAAATAATAATCATTGATTGATAACACCAAAGTTACAAGTCAAATAATATGATATCATTACAAAAGTATATGATTTGTATCAATGTAAATTTTTAATTCTAAATCTAATAAAATTATATCATTACAATAGTATATTATACAGATCAAATGTCAATTTTCACTTTTAATTCTAGTCTTTGAAGGTTTTGAATTGGATACCAGTAAATGGTATAAAATCAACAGCATATATTTGATCTCGTAGGCCAAATCCATTTAACACGCTAAAAAGAATTTAATCCAGGCCGGTCAACAATGTACTTGAAGCTCTCAATATTATGCCAATATTGATAAAACGAATCAATATTCCCACCATCATGAGCTCCGTAACCTTTCACAGCTTAGCTTCGACTTGTATAATGAGAGTCAGTAGTCGAACTTGTTTAGCCAATAAAGAAAAGATATGGAAGTTCAGTCTACGGTAGTGAATTATTAATAAAAACAATCCATGTCAAAGTCCCCTCCCACCAAGTGCGCAAAGAAAAACTACGAGTATTCTATACTCCGCCCACTCGAAATAACGTTTCAATGTGTAGTCCCTTAAATAAAATGTGCAATATGCACAATACATTTCGTATTTTTGAAGATTCTTCCAGTGGTCACAAAGATAAAGACATTTTTTGGACTACATTTGCTTCTTTTACATCGTTAATTATTAATGAAATAACTTAATCTAAACCTTAGCTCAATTTTCAAAATTTCGGTATTTTTTCTCACCTCACGCTTTAGTTTGTAATTTATGTTTTTGTGTTTATATTTTACTAATGAAAGCTGTGTACAGTCGTAATAGGTCTTGAAGTGGTGTTGTTAATTAATTGAGTAAAACTGTAATTCTCAATGTTTTGTCTGTGACAGTACCCAATAAATAAATACTCACTTGCATAATCAAATGAGTCTAAATAAGAGATAATATAAATCAAATGAGTCTAAATAATCTAATAGAGGAACTTTTTAACGTTTGCTTTGCTCACGCGTGTTGTACATAAAAAACATTCAAATAGCATCATTAATTATTCAATAAATACTACACGCTTATTATCTTCGTCTTCCATGCCTTATCCCAAGTGGGTTCGGCGCAGCAAATATTTTTCTTCTACTCTCTTCTATCAGCAGTCAACTCTATACTCATGTCCTCATTCACCCGCTGGGGTCCATGTCTTCTGCGGTCGGTTCCTTGTGAGAAATCATAGACTCAAATAGAGTTTATGTATATGTCCAATTCCGACAATTTTATTTTGTGATTCTCAGTGCCTTTTTGACTTAAAATATGACTACTATGTTGAATAGTTTAATTACATTTCAGACACGAGTAGTTAAAGGTATATAACATTCATTCTAGAATAATGCTACTGACTATTCAGTAGTGTCAGTCTGCAAACATGCTTACAGATTTCTTTGTATTTTATTCTTCGCAATTTTGCAATCAACTACCAACCTTATAACTACTGATATTAGGCTTAAATTAGGTCAAATTTTTATTTCAAAAGTCCAATATTGTTGAGCGAATGAGCAAGCAAAGAGAGTTATCGGATCCACGATTTTTGGGCGCATTTCGTCGAAATTAAGGAATTTTACGACATTGGCTGACCCGACTTTTAATCGGAGTATGTTTCTGAATAAGAGCTAAAATTAAATGCAATATGAAATAAACAAGTACTAGAAATTTTACGCCGGTTTATTAAAGTTTTATTGAGTCATGCGAATGAAGTTTTATAGTGCGGAGACAATAGACATTTTTAACAGCATAGGGTTTAAAAGTAAAATTGCTGACTTTAAATTTTCACTCGCCTATCCAATTAGAGCTTTCTGTGAATAAAAAAGACAATAGAAATCTCGATATTGCACGTTAAAATCCTCTATAAGGGCGTGTTGTTACTGCAAGCGTTTTTTATGTATATAAATACATTTGTGGTTATAAATTAGTATGTATATAATGATTTTTTTTCGTATGAGCTTAGTGGCAAAATGTCCAGAGTTTTCAAAACCTGTTATTTAACGACTATTTGTACTGAGACTTACAGCCTTATAACACTGTAATGATGCAGACACTCGCTTCCGCTGTAATTCGAAAAACTTAATTGACGTAAAAGAAAGAAAACTGTTATAAAGGAAAAAAAAATACTGATACGATTAGACAAATACGATACGCATATAACTTCATAATCTATGTGTCTCCTGCACGCTCCAACGACTAGACCGATTTTGACAAGTCGGCAACAACACACAGGCCACTTTTTATCCCAGATAAACTTCTTTTGTCCCAAACAAAAGTGTTCTTCTAGCGCAGCTAGTTGTCTATAAAAGCCTACAAAAGCCTTATTTGAAAATAAATACTAGGACACATTTCACACACTGCTGGTTAACCCCATACTGAACCATTTCTAGTTCGTATTATGGTTGCTAACACAACTGATATACTACATATACACACATGCATATTTTGTATAGATACATATTTAACACCCAGACTGACAGCCAACAAATTTAGTTCAGCACAAAGATGTTGGCCGTGAAGGGAATCGAACTTGGAACCTTCTGATTAGCAGTCCAGCATGGTATCCATTACGCCAACGAGGTCGTCGAGGTGCTTCAAAATCCGCCATCATCGGTGCCTCACCTAAGTCCGGATGCACTGCAGCACGAATCGACGATGCAGCTTGAAATACAGCACCAATTAAAGTTGACACCTCACCGCCTCCAAACAGTTTGCACCTAGCACGTAAGCGGGACCAGCGGAACGGTGATTTTCCACCGGTTGCCTCCGACACGACACCGGCGCCTTTACCAGCCTTATAAGTGGCAGAATTTGTGTTTGAAACTGAATAACGATCTTTCTTTAAGTAAAGGCGTATACAGTGTAAACCCTATATAACGACAGTAAAAAGAATGTGCATTTTATGGCGTTATAAAGAGTGGTCGTTAAATGGACAAAATGTATCATTGTATGGAATACAAGCTAACCCAACTAAAGCAAATTGATTTCGATGCTTTAGAGAGTTTGTCGTTAAATCGAGTGACGTTACATGGAGTTTACACTGTACTTATATATATACTTAGACTACTAAGCATTGAGTGGACTTGGAAAATTTTATTTCACGAACATCTGCGTTATGCCATACATGGCAAGTACTGTTTTCTTACACCGTACAGCTAGGTAATAGACCAGCAGGGCACTTAGTAAGCGACACTCCAGTCTAATATGGAGCTTGCCTAGTCTGTAATATCTAGCTCTCAACGAGACTGACGCTATACACTAATACGTGCTTAGCAATATATTTTTGATTGCTAGCCAAGAGAGTACTAGAAATTGTCTTACTATCATGCAACGGTTCCCTCAAGATGTTTTTTTCTTTTATCGAAAGCTTGAGCTCATTGGCGGGGATCGAACTCATGACTTTCAGGATGAAAAGGTGATCGCACGCCCAACCGAGCTTGAGAGTCATCGATTAAAAACGTGGGCACTACCGTGGCTCGGATGACACGTTTAAGTGGTTTTTCGCTGGTTGCTAAGGTTTCTAAACATAAAAAAGTTGATAGCCAGTGGCTTGATATCTCGTAACACTAGAGCATAGCCACTTGGTTCTGATAAAAAATCCAAAGAAGCCTTAACACGTATGGTAAAATCGGATTGTATAAATGAAAAAAGAACGACCCTAAATGCTCGATACGTTCTCACGTGATTGTTTATTTTTGCATGGCACTGGAGCCTCATTACATGCATTTCATGAGGCACTCGCCACTATAAACTGTTCGAAGTTTAATGGATTTACCGAGATTGAGACGTGGTGATAGAATTATTTATTTATAAAATAACAGGGGAATTTGCCCGTCGTTTTATGTAGATTGTTATGGTTCTGAATTATTTTCGACAACAAAGTAATCACTTTGTAGACGACTTACTCTCATCTTGACAATTGCTAGATTATAGTCATTGGGGGGGGGAACAGGGAATTTGGCAAGGAAATCAGCTGATAAGTTATTTTTTTTTACCAGCAAGAATAAATATCATCCAATAAGTGTTTTTTTCCTCTATATTTCTTGTCGAATTCCAGGTTCCCAAAAGACATAAGTAGATATTTTCAAGGCGAGAGTGAGTCAGTTCCTTCTAGGTAAGCGCACTCCACCGTAGATCTCAATATAACTTACCATCAGGTGAATTGTGAAATAAATAGGCATTTGACCAGCAGGTGGACAGGGTTCGGTAGGGTGACCATGCACAAAGTTCTAGCCGCCCAAAGGCATCTAACTTACATAACATAACATAACATAACATAAACATCTTTATTTACTAAAAAGTTGTACATTTTTGTAAATCAACACAAATTATGACTAAATAAGTACTAGGCTTAAAAGTATAAAATATGTGTTAATGTACACTTAGTTGATCCCTGAATCCCACACGAGGCAAATCCTGTGTTGTGGGATTCAGTGCCTTCCCTTAGCCTCTAATAGCTTGGTTTAACGACTGTTGGTACTTAGGTAAACAACTGGGACAATTTAATGTGTCATCCGAACCACGGTAAAGTCAAAATGAAAATTCCATAAAAAAAATACTGTCCTGTGCATCCAAAGACTGTCGGCATCAATGATATCGTTAGCAGTTAGCCAGACTACAGGCTTAAATTCCTAGCTGTTATTGTAGTTTAGTATACAAAATGAACTTAAAAGAACTGTAACACAAACGATCATTTTTGTATTTTACTAAAATCACCTTAGAAAAGCTGAGAAAATAGACCTCTTTTCAATATTGGTAAAAAAATAACGAACAATCAAAACCTGAAGCCTTACATTTATACTGAAGCCTTAACGGCAAAGGGAGTTTACAATCAAGCAAGGCTGTTTACTTTTTGTTACGATAACAAAAGGTGTTTTTTCACAATAACCTAGGGGGTTGAATTGATTATTTAAAATACTCGTACAAATGCTAATACATTTAAAAATAATAACTTTATAACGAGCATACAAGTTTGAAAATATTTGTTATTACAAATCACAATATTCAAAAATATCCAGTAATAAAATCAAGAGTAATTATACAATAATTAAATTTATATCTATGAACCAATTTTTTTTTACTCAATTTCTTTTTTACGCTCTCTTTGCTGGCAGTACTTTTTTGACAGTTATCGTGTGAAGTTGAAGCAAGCGCGATCCTATTCTTAGTTGGCAAGCATAGTACTTCTTTTTTTCTTTTTCAAAGTTTATTTGCTGCCTACTCTGACATGCAACGGCTGATGTATCCACACAATGCCACCCTAAAGGGTGCGATGGCGTGATGTAAAGAACGCTTTCATGCAAAGTGGATTTGTGAAAGTTTTCGCTTGAAATAATATTTGAATTTGTAATTTCGACGTCACGCCGTAAAGAAAGATGGATGTTGTCTGGTTTAGAAACACGCAAGGAAATTGATATGGCGGCTCTGAGGTTAGCTTTGTTTACTTCACTAGCTGCTCCCCGTGGTCTCACCCGCAAGATTAATCTAGAGTCTAAACTAATTAAGTCTAAACCTAAGACTAAACCTATACTTATACATTTTATCTCAATAACAAAAAGGTGTGTTGTATCAATAATTATCATTAGCGTTACTCGTTTGAACGGTTCTAATTTGACAAATAAATGAATAAATAAGGCCGAACCAAATTTCATCGAATTCAGTTCAGCCGTTTTTGCGTTAAGAAGTAACAAACTTACGCATTTTACTCACACACAAACTTTCGCATCTATAATATTAGTAGGATACCAGCTAATATTTAGAGTAACACTAACCACTTTGCAATTTTTGTTATAATTTTTCGACTAACACTATCCATACGATTCACGTAAGCTAGCATTAATCTAGAGACTAAACTATGTCCGTACCAAATCTCTTGACGGTAAACATGCTTACAGTAAGTTAGTATTTTTGTCATTTATTTACTAAGTAGCAGCACCCCGCGATGTTACCCGTACTAATCTGAGATAAAAAGTAGCCTGTGTGTAAATCAAGTCTCATCGTAAACGGTTCAGCCGTTTTAGCGTAATGAAGTAACAAATTACGCATTAATTAACTAATATTTAGAGTAACACTAACCACTTTGCAATTTTTGTTATAACTTTTCGACTAACACTATCCATACGATTCACGTAAGCTATTTTTACATCGCCTTATTCATAGTCTGCATGCAATACAAATGACATACGGTATGGGCGTTCTAACCGCTACAACATTTCCGCAATAAGCAGATAACTTCAGATATAAATCACAACAAATCGCATGGAATTTGTCCCGTAGATTCCGCGGGGTCAACGCCCCCACATATTTCACTCTTGAACCACCCACTTCCCCGATGCAAACGTTTTATGATAAAGGGATAGTTTTTTAACCCTACGCAAGGAAACGCCATAAGTTTCGTAATGCTCTTCACGGGGTAGAAATTGCTTTTCGCATTTGCACTTTGTGCCGGCGCAAAATTTAGATTTAGAGTCTCACAGGTGTTGCGGGTGAAATTTTCTGTGCATTTTTGTGTGGTGAATATGTTCTTTGGTAAAAGAAAGTGTATTGAGTCGAAGTGCATCAAAATAATGAAAAAATATATATATTACGATTATAAACATAAATGATTCGAACCAATAAAGAAAAACATCTCTAAGTTCATGTTCCTAGTAGCCATTGTATTTTAGTGTGCACCATAAATTTATTTTCTTTCTTTCTTTCTTACAAAAGCAAAGTATTGTTTGTATTGCGCAAGAGTAAACGAACTTACAAATTATTATGTTTTCTTTATTGGCCTGAGTTAAATTAAACTGATAGTAAAGATTATGAATATAAAAATACAAACACGAGAAAAAGCCCCGCCAACATGCCTGGTCATCAATAAGTATAAATATTAAATGACAAATTGTATCATATAAGCAAATTTGTCGAAACAGTTTTGACAAAGCTCCTAATAATATCTAATGTATCTGTGAAAACTGCGTTCAAATCTGTTGACTAGTACAGACAGACAAAAATTCAATTTTTTTTTTGTTTTCTAATTAAATAATAATGAGGAAAACTCATAATTATATTATTTAGGAAAAATATTGGAGGTAAAATTCATTTTACTGGCATTCGATTTTACTGTTTTACTATATGTACTATTAATAGTATAACATATTGCATGCATACCAAGGCTATCTAGTTATTTACCTGCATACGCAAATGTGTCATCCCAAACTAGGCACACATCTGACCCAAGCGTTTCATGAATAAATACATGCGCCCTGGACTTGCGTCTCATAACCTAGGGGAGGCATAAAAAGTGTCTTCAAGATATCTCTCTACGTGGCAGGAATACAATATTACGTAGGGTTGAATTTTATGTGCCCTTTTAACGACATTTGTATGTTTTATTTCGGCTTCTCTTATCATTTTCCGTGACATATTTTTGGGACGGGAGCCGGAGGAAATATAAATAAGGTAGTAGAACGCTACAGTGACACTGGCATGAAAAAGAATTTGAGTAACTGAAACTTACGATATTTGTCTAAAGTATACAAACAATACTTTTATACTGTACCCGCTTGAACAAAACTTCTACTTTTTCTTCTTAGCATAGCTAAGTGACCAAGCTCTGATGTCGAGAGTTATCAAGCCGCTCGAAGGCCTCTGACTTGGCTTAACGGCTGCTTGTACTAAGACTAACAACGGGACCTACAATTTAACGTGTCATTCGACCCGCTGGCGACCACATAAAAATGCCAATTTTATAACGACAGTGTTGTGCATGATCACCAATCCAAACACCGTTCGCATCGACCGTTGCTTAGTTTCGATGATCTCGTCAGATCACCCTCTTATGGCGTACCACGCGATCCTATCCTGAACGATGTACCTGCGTCCTCTGCACGTTTTCTAGGTTCCATACCCAAAGGAATGAATTAATGTAAAAAATCCATTACCAAGCCTCTGTTGTCAGTTTATATCAGGCTGTATTTCAGAAACCGTAATAGCTAGAATGCTAAAATTCACAAGTCATGTGTTTCTCGTGGCGATATAACAACAAACACGAAATATAAAAAAATATTAAGAGGACTCCCATACAACAAACGTGTTTTTTTTTGAGAAAGAAGTAACAAACATACACACAAATTTTCGCAATTAATATAATATTAATAGGAAGTAGGGGATTGCTAGGGAACCCTTAATGCGCGAGCCTGACTTGAACTTGGCCAAATATTCACATTTATCGCCGCTCCACCCATTGCAGAATGTCTACACTACGAAAAAATTATAGGGAAAATAATATATGATATATGCTATGAAAACTATAAATTAGACATTAACGGGCTAAATAGCTGAAATAAATTTACACCGCCAATGGTCCAATAAATCCAGTATTAAAGAAATGTCGTTACCTTTTTTGCTGAACAGCGATTTTATTGCGACCCCAGATATGATGATACGATACCATAAATTGTTATATCGGTTTTGTGGCATAGGTTTACTATAAAATGGATATAAATTTCTCCTATTACTAGAAGTTCTACGAACAGTAGATCACGCGAAGAAATTTGCTTGGAACATCGTTTTTATTAACCGAAACTTTTTGACATCATGCCTCAACATTAACTTCATCATATTTTTTTTCATTTCCTCATAGGTCCCCGTAAGTCTCTAAAGGTTGGTCCTGAAAATTTGTGCTTCATAGAAATCTGTAGCGCTTATACTGAGGGCTGACCTTTTTCGGACACTAGGGGACACATACTATGCTCCCTTTATTCTTTTTTTCATGTTTGTTTTTCTTTAATTTGTAATAATTCATAATATGTATGTTTTCTGTATCTAAAAAACGTGTTTTTCTTTCTTTATTTCTTTCTTCTTTTTCGTACGAACTAAGTGGCTAAGCACAGGTGTCGAGAGTTTCTAAGCCGCCCGAAGGCCTCTAATTTGGATTAACGACTTTTAGTACAATCTTTTCTAGTACAATATCAACAACCGGTATCTACAATTTAACATGTCATCCAAGCCACGGTTGCACCTAGATGATAATGCCACTTTTTAAAAGACATCCGTAGTGACTGTTGCTAAGCCTCAATATTTATATTCACAAAATCTTTTATAATATACAATTTAAAGCTGTACCAAATAATAAATTCGATCTGTACGAAAAAAAAACCATTGGGTAGTAGCTAGTACCTGTATACTGAGTTTCGTCAACATTCAAAAAACGGTCTCTACTCGTAACCAGCATACATACGAGTACATACATAATTGGTCAGGTATTGCAGAGACTTTTCTCGCTTCGCTCACTCACTCAATAAGGACAGAGGGTGATTCAACCATAAAAATCGGCTGAAAGTTTCCATAAAGATTTTCAATGGCCAGTCAGATGATATTACTTATTCTTTTAGACAAATAAAATTTTATGGCCAGCGATTTGGCTCCAATCAAATCTGCTATAGATTCGAGTGTCATCAATAGTAGAACATTCAAGGTGAAACAAACGTTGGCCTTTGCTACGATATTTATTATATTAAAGACAATTTGATATTGAATTTATTGAAATATCAATTAACGAATACACTCGAATGAATATGTAATTGATATAAGATAAATGTTTTTCTTTTATATAATTGTAAAAATTGTATTTAGGCACTGATAAGGACAAAATTTTCAATTTGCAGATTTTTTTTTAATCATAAAGGGTAAATCACATTGAAATAATTGGCCAAGTGCGAATTGGGCTCGCGCACAAAGGGTTCCTTACTATTTTTGTATGGGACCCCTTCTTAAATTTATTTTTTAATTGTTTTACAATTTAATACATAATTCAACATTTTCTCAATGTATACAGGGTCTACCAAATATCGTTATAAAGATCTAGTAATAATCTACTTAAAAAATATGTTTTATGTATGAGAGCACCCTCATAAATTTAAATTTAATAATTTTATTTGATAGATAATTTATGTTTATATATTTTGTGAAAATTTTAAATGTCTAGCAGCTACCGTTATTGATATATACCAAAAAATAACTAAAACATCACGCTTGATGTATGGGGACCCACCTTAATATTTTTATTATTTTTATTTTTAGTATGTTTTGCTATAGCGGCACGGGAAATACATATCTTGTGAAAGTTTCAGCTATCTAGCTATTACGATTTCTGAGATACAGCCTGGAGACAGACCCACAGCTTAGGCTAAGTAATAGGGTCATGTTTTTACCTTTTAGGTACGGAACCCTAAAAATAAAATATTTATAAAAAAATATAATAAAGTATAAAGTTCTTCAAACTTTCTTTGCTTCTATACTCCTAAAATCAAAGTTGAGAGTTAAAAAAAGAAAATTCTAACGCGTGTCAAAAGTCGTCTTGTGAAATTGTCGCTTGTGAATTAAAATCGTTAAAAGTTTGCGTCTGGCAAGTTTTTAATTTGTCTTTCATTCCTCTTACTTAGCTTACTAGTAAAAAATGGCTCAAGTTTTTTTCGTATATTTTTTTTAATCCCTTAGTTCATTATTTAAATCGACTTCAAATAAAAAAGAGGTTTTGACTGTTATTCTCTATGTTAACTCAGAATCCACGAGAGGGGTGGTTCTAACAAAGGGGGGGGGGGGGATAGATCAGTCTACTGCGGAACTAGCTGCAATAAATTTCTGTATTATTTTTTTTTCAATTTTTATTGTACCACTACATTGTAACCACAAGATAAAGTTGATTTCATGTAATCCAAAAGTATCAATTAAAACCCTATTATATACCCCATACAATAGAACATTTTATATTAGCGGTCATCTTGCGGTTAAAATGTATTATAATGTATGTATTTTATTTGTCAAGCCCTTTCCTTTGATATCTTTAAAAATACAAATCATTTATTGATAACACCAAAGATACAAGTCAAAGTTTACTAAGGGAGTTGCGAAAAATATGTGATCCTCCATTTTATGGCAGCGGTGATTTTGGGCCGGTTTTCTTCAAATAACAACAAAATCTCTTCTGGCTAAATTTGAATAGGTTCCGCCGTTCGGGAGCTTCGACGCCCCAGACATACACACACACACACATACACACACACACACACACATACACACAATCACACACATCGGGGGCAAATATATGTAGATACAATTTTGTTAACGAGAAAGGCAAAAACACCTAAAAGCAATTCTATTCATTGAAGTATTTCCATTTAAATAAATAACCTGTCAAAACAATATTTAATGGCAAGTTTCGCGATTGTACACTTGATAATAAAATAATTTGACTTCAATGTCTTGGTTAACCAGTATCCCTTGGACTCTCTTATTTACAAACTTCATTTTGCGTTTTTAATCCTAAGTTGCTGACATGGGTCATAGTTCACTGGTCAATGATGGGCCTCACAAGAGAATGCGATATGAGTGCGTCGTTTTTTTAATTACTTTCCGTCAATAAGACGCGTAACCATCAATCAATAAGTCAAAGTGATGAATGAGCCTCTAAAATCAATTTTGTTGCGATGATGTGTTTCGTTTAATTTGACACTAAACGTATGAGATGCTGTTACATGATGTCTCATAAACGATGGTGCCTATTCAAAAAGTAATTCGTTTTGTTTTTACAGTATACAGCTTAGCAGTTGGCCCGCTGGTTACGTAACTACACGATCTCAAAGTGAAACTAGTCTGGAATTACTGGATTTTAAGGAGAATGACAGAATAAACCGTCAGGTAACTTTAGAAAACACATTTTTTTTTAGTGTCTAGGCTATGATTTACTCGCGATGTTTTCCAATGCCTATCGAAAGCTTGATCGTATTAGCGGGAATCAAACCAACACTTAGTTTTTGCGAGACGTGACGTAAGGTGTTAAGGTGATCGTAACCTTCACTTTTCTTGAGTTGTCATTGCTCTGAAAGTTTTAGTTTAAAATAATTGGCATTTCAAATAATTACCTTATTTAAATGAATGCTAAAATCGAAATTTATATTTTACAATTGCTCGTACTCTATCAATCTAATTAGGCCTAAAAAAGGATTATTAAGAAACTAAAGCCCAAGGGCAAGGCTCTAGAAAATAATGACTTCTTTTATATACTATAGATGTAAAAATGTATGCATTTTACTGCATGCACGACATGGAGCGTAGCACTTTGGCCTAATGTGGAACATGCCTAGTCTGGAAATAATTGGTTCAAAGAGGCTACTGGAATACACTGTGATAAACTTGGCGACAGATTATTCAACTTGAGACTGGTTGCTAGTATTATAAATGCCCAACAACCATACAAATCTTAACACTCGACACCCTTTAAGCTCACTCACACAAAGACAAAACATTTCCAACAGTTTAATTTTGATAGTAAAAGGCAACGGGCTCGTTAAAAGCGGTTCCATTTCAACTCGAGCCGATTTGAATAAAAAGCTTAATGTGAAGCTCATCAGTCGAAACAATCGACGTTTATCACGAGTCAAATCGCGAAGGTCCGCGCGGTCTTCACAATGAAGCCCTAAATAACGTCTGTGGACGTCGGTACGGCGCCTCAGTGACGTTTTGAACGCGCATACGTCGGACTGACGCACAATACCACGAGGCTGACTGCCCGCCACTTGCATTCAAGCCCGGATGGATTTCACCGCGAGAGCGTTTAAGGGTTATCCAACTGGGAAATAATAAAGCTTTTTACGCGAGATTGAAATGTTGCTCTATTAGAATATTTCGTTTGTTGAATGCGAATGAGGTGCGCGTTCGGTTCGCTTTAGCTTTTATTGTTGTTTTTTGATATTATTGAATTTAATATTAGTTTTTTTGCAAAACTTTTTTGTTTTTACGGTCTTTAATATATTAATCTTATTAAGTAAATTTTCTGTTTCTAGTCAGAGTAACTTTCTAATCTAATACATTGTTTTAATATAACTTCGGCATAAGGGTACACATACCACTATGAAAACTTGGTTCACATAACACATTTTCATAAAACTACTTTGGGAGCCATTGGATCCCTATTATTGTGTAAATTTTTGTTACCTATGCCAAATAAACGTATTATGAGATCATAAATGAAATTTGTGGTTAAAATTTTAAAATATAAGATAAAAAAAAAATTAGGACACATTTCAAGCCCGGCTGGTTGGTTAGCCCCATACTAAATTTTCCCATTTCGAGTTTGTATTATGGTTGTTAGCACAAATGATATATAACATATACATACACAAATACTTTATATCTATACATATATGACACGCAGCCTGACAGCTGACTGATTCATCTTTATAATGATGTTTATATCAAATCATATATATAACATGCAGACCGACAGCCGACCACTTTTTCTTTATAATGATGTGGTATTAAAGTATGACATGACTTTCGCTATGACATAATAAACAAACACCGGAACTGTCAAATTATATCAGGCGGTAATGGAACCAAAAACAACACGTCAAAATTAATAAGATAGAATATACTTACTGACGTGTTTTGAGGTAGACGTTTGGCGACGTAAAATATTCCTCATACGTCATCATATAATCACCTTATACGTAACTTAACAATAAGTGCCAGGTATCACCTACTTGACAGATTGATAATATGATAATATTATGTATCACGCCCTTAATTGGATGGATATTATAACATTACTAGCAACAATCATATTACACCAATAACTTTAATGATGTAATTATCAAGTTTGGCTGGTATTGGTTAAATTGTTAATATTGCTAAGTGATGTAAGAAATCTTGTTAGGAAGTATTGAATTTAGAAACGAGGCCCTCTACAACAATCTGAACGAAGTTATTAAAATCACCTTTTATGTTTATTTTAATCTTTTTATTCTCAATTTTCAGTTGTATTAAATTGAAACGAAATATAAAAGAAACCCATTTTAAATGCAAATGAATAAAAAATATTTTTGTGTCAAAGATACTTATTAAACTCAGCCAAATTGTTAAAAATTGATTTGATATGCAATTAGAACTACTAACTTTGAAAACTCGTGCTGATATTGAATGAAACGTAAATCAATAGAACAAAAAATAACAAAGCGTCTGTAGCTTGGCTAGCTAAGGTGATCTGACGCGATCATCGAGGTTAAGAAACGGTCGATGCGTGCCCGTGCACAAGATTGTCGTTTTAAAAGAGGCATTTTCATCTGGGTCGGATGACACGTTAAATTGTAGGTCCCGGCTGTTAGTACAGCCAGTCATTAAGCCATGCCAGAGACCTTCGGGTGGCTCGAAAACTCTCGACACCAGAGCTTAGCCACTTAACTCATACGAAGAAGAAGAATAATGGCATAGGTAGTTCAAACCTTTATTCCTCAGACAATAGTGTACCGTTCTAAACTTGCAGAGCTAAAACCGCAGCTGGCAAACAAGAAATGTCAAGACACAAAACTATTTTCCGACACTAAAGACACCACCGAGACACCGAGTCGGCCCGACAAGCCCGTGATTGCGCGCGCTGTCGCGAGTGTCTCGACATTCTGAGATATTAGACTCCCTCATTCGCGACACTTGGGCATGGAAATGGGAAATAAAGACCGGGATGTGGCCTTTTCAGGGTTAAAACTATTGTTTAGCAAGAGCCAAGAAATTGCTCGCGAGATACGACGTTGTTTTGTTATACAAATGCGAGAAAATTAGTTGCTCCTTCCGTTTCTACGTCTGCATTTACTTGGTCTATTAAGTGGTTTTTATTGTATACTAGTTGGCCCGGCAAACATTTTTTTTGCCTTGTACAGTTAAAAACACTTTATATTGATCAGTTATCGAGCGGGATGAAAAATTATAAAATTACTAAAATGGCCTTAAAAATAGGGGTTGGTGATAAAAAAGCAAAAATTTAGGGTTGTATGTATTTTTGAATACCACACTATAAAAAATTTAAAACTAAATTTCGTCAAAAAATCAAAAAAACAAATTAAATGGCATTTAGGGGTCTGAAACATAGATAGTAGCCCATTCTCAGACCTATTGAATACACATATTATGACATTTAGTAAAAATCGGTCAAGCTGTTTCGGAGGAGTACGGTTACTAACATTGTGACATGGAACTTTTATATATAAGAGAAGAATTTCAGTATTTAATAGCAATTTTATGACATTAATTCTAGTAAAAAAATAATATTTGTTAGATATTTTGTGTATATAGTCAATTAAAGTTTGATATTTAGTTGTTTGGATTTGCATGTCAAAGTGGAGTTTTATCTCTTTAAATGTAGTCAGGACCAAAATAATAATTTGATATTCATAAGCAACGTGAAACTTTATTAGCATGCATGAATTTGTACCCCCAAATAGAAAATAAGAGTCAAATAATTCTAATATAAAATCTTAATAAAACAAAATCTCAGAAATTATGTTTTATTAATCAAACTAGTCCACTACGTATTTTAAATAACCATTTTATTACCCACAAACTGACCGCTGGAATCAGAAATTTAATCAAACAAAAGGCTCTTTCAGTATCTCTTTAAGCTACTGTCATAACTTTCAACTCAGAGATTCTACCTCCCTCTAGCAGGTTATTAATGTAGTTTTAAAATGTGCGCTCTTTAAATGACTTCGCCCAAGTTAAAACCGCGTTATAGCTTGTCTTTGTGCCTGAGACTGAGCCATTTAGCGAGGACACTGATTACCTCTATTTCTATTTAACATACGGTATTTCTCATCCTGATACATTAGGTATATATAAATAGGCTAAATGCAAGTTGAACTCGCCCAAGAATGATTCCGTACCATAATCGCGTATCATCGATTGATAGTACGTATCGATCGGGTCCTGTTTAACCTTTTAGGTACGGAACCCTAAAAACTACTTTTTTAATGACAATCTTACGCATGACCATCTATCCAAAAGCTGTAAGCATTAACCGTTGATTAACCTCGATGACAGTGTCAGATCACCTTAGTAAACTAAGCGCCTGACAAACGAGGCTGTGAAAGAAGTCTGCACTTTTTTATAAAAAAAAAAAGAAACATGCTATCTAGCTAATTACACTTAAACCACGTATGGTTTTCTTTTAACTACCTTTTTCTTTTAATACTAGTATTTGGAGGGTTAATTTTGTTTCTTTTTTCTATCCATTGTAAATCATTAAAATATCATTTTATTTTATTATTCTTAAGTTGTGTGTTATATATTTATATTGTTATCATCCAAATGAAATGCTAGTAATAGTATCTATAAAGAGTAATCGTTGTCTGCAATTATAATAAATAAATAATAAATAATAAAATCATTTATTCGGGCCAAAAATAAGTGAACATATTTGACAATTACAATATATTAATTTAAATATAGCATAAATTAGTTTACAATTAAAATTATTATGGTTCTTATTTAATACATGAATTATATAAATAGTAAGAGCTGATTAATAAATAAATCTATTATAAAATTAGTTGTAGTTTAACTGCGCTCTTTACAGTTTGATAATATATTGTGTATATGGAATTATGAGATTAGATGAAGAATATAAAGTATGTTGAGTAAGTTTCAAGGATGTCTTATAGTATTTTTTTTTTTTTCAGGGCACTAACTCCCTCAGTAGGATTCCCTGAGTTTGAGGGAGTTAGTTTCTCTTCTGGGGTGTAAGGTGTGAGTGGTGTGAGTGGGTGTAGGATGTGAGTGGTAGTGAGTAGGTAAATTTAGAGTTTGAGGACCAAACATAATTATGAATGCCGAGTTTTGTTGGGGAACCTATGACATAGTGTCTGTGTGTTTGTGAGTGTGTGTATGTATGTGTGTATTCTATGTGTATGTATGTGTGTGTAAGAGTGTAAGTTTGTAAATGGCTGTATATGGTTGTGTGTGTGCTTGTAAGTGACTGGTGAGTAAATGTGAATTTGCAGTATTTTAGGTGTTTTCCTGATTAGCAGTTAATAATATGATTGTAACCTGATGGAAGGATAATTTAAGTGTGCTTGTCTGTGGTCTATTTTTTAACTTTGATAATTTCTTCTGTAGCCTGGTAGCTTATTCCTAGCAAATAGTTTTTAATTTTGTTATGACATTTGTGTCTATTGTCATTTACCAGATTGAGGGATTTGTGGAGGTTCTTGTAAATAAAGACTCCCAAATAGCTGAAACAGCTTTGTCCTATTTTTGTCCTAGTGGTTGTGCTTTTCCATCTATGGGCACGCCGAGATGTACTAGTTGCATCTAAGAAGTTGGAGGTAGTATGGGCAACCCGATGGTACCTTAGTGCACAGGCGAGAATAAAGAGTTGGCGAACCCTCAGTTGCCCTGTATCGATGTATAGCTGGTCCGTTAAGTATCGAAATGGTTTGCCATAAGCAACTTTCAGGACAAGTCTCTGTGCGCGTTCCAACTTGATGAGGCGAGTAGTGCAGGCGGCGCCCCATGATGTGATGCAGTAGCAGGTTAAGGATTTGCACAGGGCGCCGTATACCAAGTCGACTGTCCCAACGTCAGCGACTTTTCTAAGCCTTTTATATACAAATTCATGAGAAATAACCCTGAATTACTCTGAATAGCCGTCGTCTGAATAGAGTTTTCTTTCAAAACTGCGGTTGGTATGAGATTGAATGGGAAACATGCATACTGGTGGTTCTTTTGCAGAAATGTTTATTTGCTTATTTCTAGAGTTAACCGTAAAAGCTGCAGGGGAAGGAAAATCTTTGAAATACCTTTGCGCTGCAATAGAAAAGAAAATAGACTAAACTAATAAGAGATTTATAAAATGAGTCACAATGAGTGAGTAAACTCTGTAAACTATATTGTTAATACCGTAATGAACGATAATTTAGCTTGAATGTACCGATCGCAAGAGGGTGTAAATGAAAAGAATTGATGGATAGATAAGCTTATTTATATCAACTTCTTTATCTTAAATTGATGAAAAATTGAGAGACATTTTACACCCTTTTTTTAAATCTAGTTTTTATTTAATCTATACTGGAAAAAAAATTATTTTAAGAAAATAAAAGATAAATATAGTATTAACTACTTAATTATAAGAAGTCTTAGCCATGCCCTACGATATAAAATTAATTAATTAAAATTTTGATTAATTAACAATGACATTGACAATGAAATGACATTTTGAATTTGAATGCGTACTTTTAACTAGCAAGCAAAAATATGTTAATCCAAACTTCTCGGCACAAAAATTAATAATCACGATCATTCGTTATCTTCAATAACGTCTCTCCCGACTTGTTCCCTTCCCTTTAGCGAAATTTATGTGCAAATATTTTGAAAGTCTATACATTAGTTAATGAATGCAGTCTCTTGGCAAAGTATACGCAACGTCTTCCGCACCCTTATTCTGGAAGATAAAAATATCTTTATTAATATTAATTTTACTACTTAAAAAAAGATGTTACAATTATCTTCCATTTAACTAATAACAAAGCAATAACAAAATGTGTCGTTTCGTTATAAGTGAAATATTAGTAAAAAAATATAAGCAATTTAATAAAGTTAGTGCAGTGTGCCAGAATTTTTGTCATAAATATATGAGTAGGAGCTTAGTATGAGAAAGAAATAAAACTTTAATAAGTTTTAGGTGGTTACAGAATTATTCTCAAAACACATTAATTACAATAGAGGTAGAAGTATTTTTTTTATATTTTAACAAAACCATTTATTAATATAATATTATAATGACTACACTAAAATTAAAAATTACACGAAAAAAACTACACAATAATTAAAAATTAAAAAACTTTACAAATAGTAAATAAAACCTAAGTTAGTCATCCGCGGGTATGGTGCCTAAAATGCTGGCGGCGTTACCTCGCTGGATCGCCAAACTTGGTGGAACATAACACCAATAAAGGTGTTATGTTCAGACCAGTGTAAGGTACATGCGAAATGCAACGCTCAGTTTTTAATATGTGTGAATGTTTTTTTATTTCTAAACATAACGAATTTGTTTTCAATCTGTTCGGTTTTTTTTTTCAGAATACTCCTCAGTTATAATGGATGGCAGTGAAACACTCACTTGACGCACCCCTGCATCGTCATTACATTCACTAAGGTTGTATTATGTATACCACCTCTGAAACTTTCGTTTATATATATACATTATTTTATACATATTTAGTTCAAGTGGTATTTATTATGCCTGATATTTTATTTTATCTTTATTGCTTTTGATCAGAAACTATACCTATGCATTATTTTACTAAAACCTATTTTTTTTGCTATTTCTATAATCGACTTTGTACAATTATTGTAGTTTCTCATATTTATTTGACATCGATTTGTTTTGTTAAGCAACAAAGTGTTATTTAATTTGCATTCCAGTCCATGATATGTTTGGAACTTAATTTAATTCTTTAATTCCTTCTATGAGTAAGTAGCTTATAATGCTACTGAATAATGAGTGTGGTTCGGTGGTGATAACGTCTACTTTTCAATTAGACGGCCCCTGGTTCGATCCCGGCCCTACATTAATGACTTGTTTTTCAAGCTATGTGTGGATTTGCACTCGCTTCACGGTGAAGGAAAACATTGTGAGAAAACTGGCATATTTGAGGACTACTATATCCGAAGACGTGTGTCATCCGCCAGCCCACACTTGGCCAGCGTGGTGGATTGTGGCCTATGTCTCTCTCCTAGTGAGAGAAGGCCCTGAGTGCTGCTTATGCTACTGAATAATAGTTATTAACTCCCAAATCCATCCAAACATTCTAGGCCCTCACCTATCTTGAAATTATATTGTTGGTAGTAAAATTTTATAGAACCATAACCGAACACAAAGCTAGAAAAAGGTGGATAACATTTCACTTTGTTTTATTTTTATAAGTGCATAGAGTCTTCGAACTCATTAAAAACCTTTTTGTTTCCATCAAAAGCTTTGAAAACCACATTTGTTGGTAGTAAAATATTCATGAAATTTGGGCTGGGTATAACTCAAACGTGAAATTGATAGTTTATGTATTGGATGCTAGTAAAATAATAACGTTTTAAAATTCAAATAAAAATGTTTTCATACAAAAACTCAACAAAGTCTGGACCTACATATATATCGTCACCGGTCATTGACTCAAAATGACTCAAGTTATTTGTGGATTTGCACTCGCTTTACGATGAAGGAAAACATCGTGAGGAAACCGACAGGATTGAGGACTGCAATATCCGAAGACGTGTGTCAACTGCCAACCCGCACTTGGCCAACGTGGTGGATTATGGCCTATATCTCTCTCCTAATTTGAGAAAGCCCTGAGTCCCAGCAGTAGGAACATGTTATTACGCTTATGCTTATGCTATCATATCATCAGATCTTCCCATTCTACGCCATGCATCGTGTCGCATCGTGACAACCAAATATTTGTATGATAAAGCTTTTAATACAAAGCTTCTTTTTTATCAGGATAGTACTCATAAATACCATGGACTCTCTTGGCAGACCTCATTTTTCGCACGAAGACTTTAGCATGTTTAGGTGACATTTTCAAGCCGATTCTTGCACTATTTTATGAGTAGGTTCAGATTTTTACGTGTTTCATAGTACCTTTAAAACAACGCAGTCACGCGACTTGACGGGTGGCTAACCTTTACGTTTGTCTGCAAACAGAACAGACATTAAGTATTATAAAAGATTAAATTAAGAATTTAGTTAAAAATATAACCATTATTTGGTGATGGTGGCTTAATATTGGATTTAAATTGAACATAGCCAAACACTTTCATCAGATACCATAGAGATTCTTCTTCGTCCTTGCCTAACCCCACTAGGTGGGGTCGGCACAGCAAATTTTCTTCTTCCACTCTCCTCTATCAGCCGTCGTCTCTACACTCACTCCTTTCACTCTCATGTTCTCATTCACACACTCCATCCATGTCACCATATAGTGGAGTGCCTGGAGCATTCAAAACCGTAAAACCTCGGATTAGAGTTATAGTGAATGAATTAATATGATTGATATGGGATATTGTTTTTTAAACTGTAAATTGCAATGTTTACCCAAAATTTTTTTGTGCACTTAATTTTTTTTTTTTTTATCAAAAAGTTATGTTTGACCATATATTAGGTCCTTACATATGAAATTGGCGTTTTTCGTACTGACCACTTTAATCACAAATTTCTCCTCTTTGGTAAGGAATTCCAAATTAAAATTTGTACAGCTATAGACTCACGTATTTGTGCTTCGATGATCGTCATTCATTTGTTTTTTTTCTTCTGTTTTTTTCCGTTTGCGTCACTAATATAAAAAAATGGAAAACTTAAAATATCGCATTATTTACGAGTACGAGTTCCGCCGTGGCACTAGTGCTGCGGAAACAACTAGAAGGGTGAATGATGTGTATGGCGGTCGTGTTGCAAAAGAAAACACAGTTCGTTTTTGGTTCCAACGTTTTCGTTCTGGAAATTTCGACCTGCAGAACAAGCCCCGTGGACGGCCTGAGACTCAAGTGTCAAGTTCAAGAGTTGAAGGCTATTGTGGAAGCGGATCCATCGCAAACCACGTCCGAGTTAGCTGCAGGCTGCGATGTTAGTGATAAAACTGTTTTAATTCACTTGAAGCAAATTGGGAAGATTAAAAAGCTTGAAGGGTGGGTACCTCACGAATTGACTGAAGCAAACCGGCAAACGCGCGTCGACTGCTGCGTTACATCACTGAACCGGCACAATAATGAAGGTATTTTAAACAGAATCATTACCTGTGATGAAAAATGGATTCTTTACGATAATCGGAAGCGCTCAGCGCAATGGATCAAACGATCCTGGCCAGCCAGCCAAATCCTGCCCCAAGCGAAAATTAATCCCAAAAAAGTTACTTGTAAGCGTTTGGTGGATTAGTGCCGGTATTGTTCATTACAGTTTTCTCAAATCTGGCCAGACTATTACGGCTGATGCCTATTGTCAGCAATTGCAAACCATGATGGAAAAGCTAGCGGCTAAACAACCTAGGCTGGTCAATCGCTCCACGCCACTGCTGCTTCACGACAATGCTAGACCACACACTGCGCAAAAGACGGCTACTAAATTAGAAGAGCATCAATTGGAAAGTCTAAGACATCCTCCGTACTCCCCGGACCTTGCTCCAACAGATTACCATTTTTTTTCGAAATTTGGATAACTTCTTGCAAGGGAAAAAAATCAACTCCGATGGGGCAGTCCAAATCGCCTTCAAAGATTTTATTGATTCCCGTCCGACTGGTTTTTTTAGTAAAGGGATCAATGAACTACCTATGAGATGGCAAAAGTGCATAGAAAATAATGGTTTATACTTTGATTAATAAAATATATTATATTAAAAAATATTCGACTTTTTGTTCCTCCCATACAAAACGCCAATTTCATATGTAAGGACCTAATATATGGTCAATACTTTTTTATAAAAAAAATAAAAATAAAGTGCACAAAAAAATTTTGGGTAAACATTGCAATTTATAGTTTAAAAAACAATATCCCATATCAATCATATTAATTCATTCACTATAACTCTAATCCGAGGTGAAAACCCCCAGGCGCTCCACTAATAGAGATATATTGGGGTAGTATAAATATATTAGGACTCATTTCACTTACGGCTGGTTAGTCTCATACTAAACTATTTATAAATTGTATAAAGTATATAGTATATCGATACATATTGAACACCCAGGCCGACAGCCAAAAAATTTAGTGCATTACAAAAAATTTGGCCGTGCCAGGAATCAAACCTGGGACCCACTGGTTGGCAGTCCGGCATGGTAACCATTACGCCAATGAGTCGTCAAGTGTTATCCGCCATATTGTAGCATCAACCATCATGGAACGTTTTATATGAAAACAGTCCTGGCGAATACAATAAAAAAGGCTTACTCAAAAACTGTTTATCCGTTTAGGAACTACGATGCCACGTGAACTTATCATTTTCGAAACCATAATTTTTCTAAGGTTAAAAAATCATACTTAGTTAAAAAACGCTTTATCATCATCATCCACAGCCGGTTCTCTCCCACTGCTGGGAATAGGCCTCACTTTTAACATGCCAATAGTCCCGTTCCTGTGCCAATCGTGTCCAGATTCGACCTGTGACTAAATATGTCGTCGACCCATCTTGCCGGTGGACGACCAACGCTCTGTCTTCTTCATCCTGAAGTCAGATTAAGCACAGATCAATTCATAATAATATGGTTCAAACTTATATTACTTATTACTTTTACGCGTTAAGGTTATATTTCCAGACATATTTTACCTACGTTTTAAAGTTCATTAGAAGCTTCGGTAAAGTGCTGCAATAAACAGAATGATATTTTATGACTGCATTGTGTTTATGGATTTAGGGATAATGATAAGATCTTTCTTTTGTTTATTCTATTCATTGGGGTGTTTTAAATAGAATTTTAAGCTTCGTAGAAAATCTGTTTGGTAAATTGAATTGTTAAATAATAAATTGTGTTGGTTTTAGTAAGACTCATTTCTTAAAAAAATGTTTTTCTAAAGTGTGATTACAGTTTTCAGTTTCTTATTAAGGTTGAAGATAGTTGGTGTTAGTTAAATGTATTATTATACTTAATCAGTTCTTTGATGCATTCTTTAGTGTTAAAATAAACTCGATCTCGTTAATCAATCTATCAATTTATTTTATATTCTACTAACATTATAAATGCTAAAAGTTTGTGTGTAAATATGTATGTTTGTTACTTCTTCACGCTAAAGCGGCTGAACCGATTTTAATCAAATTTGGTGTGAAGGTATTTTAGACCTTAGACTAGCTTAACGCGTTAGGCCTTTGATTAGATTGTCTCAGATTAACGTGGGTTATACCGCGGGGCAAAGCTAGTAAAACATATTTAAGGTTCATACAGATTGGTACAAAAAATAGGAATTTGGTGGGTTCGTACCTCTGAAATACCGCTGGTTACCTGGTAGAGATAACTACAGGTGATAAGGCCGCCTTTGTACTCTGTTTCAATACTATTGTATTTACTTTATATAAGCTAATATTCTATATTTGACGACCTCGTTGGCGTAAAGGTTACCATGCCAGACTGCTAATCAGAAGGTTCCGGGTTCGATTTCCGGCCCGGTCAACATCTTTGTGCTTAACTAAATTTGTTGGCTGTGGGTCTGGGTGTTAAATATGTATTTATATATAATATGTATGTATGTATGTATAAAATTAGTAAAGTATATCAGTTGTGTTAGCAACCATAATACGAGCTAGAAATGGTTCAGTATGGGGCTAAACAGCCGTGTGTGAAAGTGTCCTAATATTTATTTATTTATTTATGATCCTGTATTTTTGGGGCTATGAAAATGCATACAGCGTCTAACATAAAAGAAAATATTACACTAACTGAATAATGTACTTCATGTTTTCATCTCCCCCTTTCAACTCTATTATGAAAATGCTTCTTTTCCCCGAACATTATACCACATTATCACATTGGTGCAAATAATGCGTTAACCTTTCACACTGTGACGGGACTAATGATGGTGAAAAATAAGCCAGGCTTAGCTGATGCAGCGAGTCTGCTGTAAAGGTTTCGGGTGTGGCTCAAATAACAACGGAATTGTTCCATTATTATGGAGTAAACAATTATTTTATTTTACGACGTGATTGATACCGGTTTAAGACGCGCAAAAATATGAAAAGTCTGATAAACAATCGTATAAAGAGATAAACAAAAACTGTGTATTTATAATTTGTAAATGTATTTACGATGATGATACTCGTAGGTACTATAGTGACCTGTTTTGCAAATTAAGTTTAACATTCTAGATCGCAACATCACTTAACGAAAAGTAGGTGAGTAGCGATCAAGCGCAAGCCAATCTTTAAAAAAAACTGGAACTTGCCAGAAATAGTGCCATGCGGTAACTTAAAAAATAAGTATACTACTTAATAATGTCATCTAAATAACTGTATGAGCTTTGTCAGATTTACAAAAACTTTTAGCCAACAGGATTTTACCGGAAGTGTTTGCATGTTGAAATTTGTTTTATTTTTCTTTTACTTAACAAAATACATTTAAAGTCAGTTTTTATGTCAATTCCAATTTGATTGGAATTGACATAAAAACTGACTTTCAAACCTTCAAAAGAAAAATTATTGACTATAATGGAAGTTGTAACTCTTGTCGCTCGGACCACCACCACACCCTATGACTCTAGGGTGCGTTGTGCGTTACTGATATATCACGCGTCATATTTCCCGGCTTTATTACCGAGTGTAATGCAAAAATAATGGTGACTTTTCGTTTTCATACCTTGACGTAATCAATTCCTGCGCTTTATGTGTGTATTTTAGTTGAATATAATCTTAATATATATAAATCTCGTGTCACAATGTTTGTTCTCAATGGACTCCTAAACCACCTGACGGATTTTGTGCAGTTCGATGCAACTTGAGAGATAGGATAGTTTAAATCTCAAATTATAGTCGCAATTTTAATTTATTGCTAATTATTGTGTGTTATTATTTGACAGTCATATTTATCTGTTAACTCCAAATGATCCTAACAGATGTCGATACCTTTCGACTGGGTTGAGTAAGTAATCAATAGATGGCGCTGCTATGGTAAATCTACGAACGTGTCATTTAAGCTACACTATCTATTTTTCATACCCCTAAGTGAGGCAAAACAACGTTTGCCGGGTCAGCTAGTAAATCAATAAAATTAGTACATCCAAAAAAAAATTCATTATTTAATTTCGGTTCTAAATTAATTTTTTGTTATCGATTAGCTTACAAATTTTATCGAAACAAAGACTTGTAATAACTCTGTGGGAGAGGCCATTGGTGTTGAAACACAGTCTATGACTAAATCAGCGTCAATGGTGGCGATTCAGCGGCACACATGACTAAACTAAATTTCAAGAAGCCCCGTCTCTTTTCATCTTAGGTGGCCAGAAAGAGACGGCACGTTCTGAACCACAAACAAAACAACTAAAATCACGTCAAATATGGCATGTGCAGGCAGTTTTAGAGGTGATACAAGTCAGTGCCATCTAAAGTCGCCTATATTTTCTACATTTGACGTGATTTTGGTTGTTTTGACTATGGTGCAGAACGTGCCGTCTCTTTCTGGCCACCTTAGATGAAAAGAGACGGGGCTTCTTTAAATTTAGTTTAGTCGTGTGTGCCGATGAATCCCCACAAGTCTATGACTAAATCAGCACCAATGGCTTCATTCTAATAGCGTATTTGTTACTTTAGTCAATAAAGGTAAATTTATTATTATTCTACATTTATTTATTCTCCTTACTTTTTGATTTTTAATAAAAAATTACATTGGTTAATAACTTTAGCTCATACTTTTACTTACATATCTAAAGCTTTTCTTTTGAGTGGTAAAGTATTCGTTAATTGTATAAAAAGTCCTTTGAACAAGCCAGTTTTGTAATTTAAAACATTAAATTTGATAAAACAAACAATATGATCACGCAAGTAACTTACATACTTAGTTACATAACCGGGGGGAAAGGTATATTTGTTATTCCCAAGTTTGGTGCGTTTACGACGTGATAATGAAGGCATAAATTATTTTTGGACGTCGAGTGGCGAGTATAAACAATAATAAACATTAGAGCAGTAAAATAAAACAATAAAGACTTATAAGTTCACGCAATTAATTTCTGTAATAAAGGCCAGTAGTTTTATGGCACCGCAGTGTTTTGGTTGTTATGACGGCGCTACGTGGTTTTCTTTTAAATTTACGTAACACTTTTTTTAAATATTATTAAAAACATTGATTTTTATTTATTCGTTATATATGGTCTCATTAACCGACTTAAAAAAAGGAGGAGGTTATATATTCGACTGTATGTATTTTTTATGTATGTTTTAAATTTTGTTTTTGTTTTTTTTTTACGGCTGGTTAGCCCCATACTAAACCATTTCTAGTTTGTATTATGGTTTCTAACACAGCTGATATACGACATATACATACATACTTTTATATAGAAAGATATTTAATACCTAGACCAACAGTCAACAAATTTAGCACAAAGATGTTGGCCGCGCCAGGAATCGAACATGGAGACTTCTGATTGGCACTCTGGCATGGTGACCATTACGCCAACAAGGTTATCAACTAACTTAGTAACTTTTTTTTATAATTAATTATATTCCCATACCGCCATAAGCCAGGCGATGTCATGTTAATCATACTTAGGTCTAAAAAAAGCTGCTATAAATAATTGAAAAAGATTTTGTTTTCTGCAATTGAATTCATTCAATCACTCTTTATTCTTTACAGCTTTTACGACTATTTTGTCTTCGTGAGATAGTATAGTACGAGTATAAACTTGAAAGACGAAAAGCTATCAAGATCATAACATCAAAGGAACAAAAGATCTTAAGGTTGTTACTTCTATTGAAACAAAAACTTTTAGAAACTGCAATTCAGACTTGCAGCTGCACTATCAGCAATAGTTTTTATCTCTATAGAGATCCAATCTGCACTTAAGAGAATCTCGTATATTGAATTATTTTGAGCCTTTGAATCTATTTCAATTTGAAAACTAAATTATATCGGTTTTCGAATACGATTTTTGTTTTGAACTTCGTAAGGTTGAAACTAAGTTCAGATTAAAACAAAAATTTTATTTAATAAAATCTTTTATTTGATATGGTTTGATGTTTTATATCGCCTGATTTTTGTAAATATGATGGTGATAATAAATTATAAACGATTTTGATATCAAATGCAGATTGATATTGTAAAACTTAATTTAGCATTATTTATTTTTATCCTTGATAGGTTTGCGTTTGACTACAGCTAGCCTGATGTTAAGCTGCGCTGCAGTCTACGGTGTGGCACGCTTACCTAGAAGATACCCATTAACTTGATGACCTTGTTGGCATAAAAGTTACCATGCCGGTCTGCTAATCAGAAGGTTCCGGGTTCGATTCCCAGCCCGGTCAACATCTTTATGCTTAACTAAATTTGTTGGCTGTGGGTCTGGGTGTTATATATGTATTTATATATAATGTGTATGTATGTATATGTAGTATATCAGTAGGGTCAGCAACCATAATACGAGCTAGAAATGGTTCAGTATGGGGCTAACCAGCCGTGTGTGAATGTGTAAAAAAAAATACTCTACTTTTGAAGACCCCCGGAAGATACCGTATAAGAATAAGCGCATTTTATTTACTTTTACAGCGTTTTTAAACATAAACTGTCATTCTAACTATTTAACAGCGTTTTATGGTTAAATATTAATGGCAGACATTTGAGAAAGGTTTTTACTTACTAATTTCTCGTATTCAGTATTATGAGTAAACATAATGAAAGTCCTGAAAGTCCCGAAACAATCAACAACCGCGTCTCGTATATCAGTATTATGAGTAAACATAATGAAAGTCCTGAAAATAGAAGACAAAATTAAATATTTAGTGTACTTCCGCTGTGATCCGAAATCCAAATTAAGACCAATAAAGGAACAATTAACTAAGATTAATTATTTAACTAAGATTAATTAAGATTAACGTTACTTATCACAATTCGGAAATTCTTAACTCTACACGTGTTTCGCCAAACCATAAGGCATCATCAGGAGATGCTGACTCTTCGAACGACAAGTCGATAAAGTCCTGAAAGTCCCGAAACAATCAACAACCGCGTCTCGTATATCAGTAGTATGAGTAAACATAATGAAAGTCCTGAAAGTCCCGAAACAATCAACAACCGCGTCTCGTATATCAGTAGTATGAGTAAACATAATGAAAGTCCTGAAAGTCCCGAAACAATCAACAACCGCGTCTCGTATATCAGTAGTATGAGTAAACATAATGAAAGTCCTGAAAGTCCCGAAACAATCAACAACCGCGTCTCGTATATCAGTATTATGAGTAAACATAATGAAAGTCCTGAAAGTCCCGAAACAATCAACAACCGCGTCTCGTATATCAGTAGTATGAGTAAACATAATGAAAGTCCTGAAAGTCCCGAAACAATCAACAACCGCGTCTCACTAAAGTCCGTCAACAGTTTCGGACGCGACGAAAGCGTAGGAATTAATGAGTCTAATAAAATAAATGTGTGACATTCGTTTACGCGTCCCTCTGTTTATGTCTCATTTAAGACGACTTATACTTTTACAACTTAGCCGTAAATGTACAGTATTTTCGGTAAGATAGTGAAATAGATCCCTCAACTCATCTCTTCTTTACGTTACATACCTTATCGCTTAGATAGTTATAGTTATAATGTACGTCTCTCAAATATATTCATTTTTCTATTCAGCTCCAATTTATTCCATCAAAATTAACAAATAATTGAACTCATTGAATTCACGGGAACTGCGAGTTCCGCCTTTTAGGTAGAAATAGAGTATGAGTATTAATACCAAAGAGTTTATATATACACAGCTTTGACACTAATCAAACCTAAATAATAATCCCTGTGAAATCAAGTGCTGCTATTTGATATAATATTACTAAAGTATTTTTATATAAAACATATTTAGCTTCATATAACTGATGTTTTAGTTAACTATTTATTACATATCTTTTATTCTTTGGAAAATTAAATTTTATACACTTACATATTAAATATAATGATGTTACATAACTATTACATCCAATTAATTAATCGCACATAATTAAACATTTCAAATAAGTAATAAGATAATGAATGAAGATAATGAACGATAATGAATTTAAGTATAAATACAGTATACAATAAAATAAATTATATATTTATAAGATATCTTTATATAAGTATACATAAACCAGTTATTTCCAAACAAATGAATCTACCGTATATTTCCAAAGTTTGTTACTGTTTTCAAGGGAAGTACGGGCCATGTGGCGCGTTATATCACCCGGGACTTAGGAAACCAATTCTTATGAAGCTGTCTAATGACACGGAATGACTGCCTAACATAATTCCGTTTTACCGCTCTCAGACACGGTTTATTTACGAAACGAATTTCCTTTTAAAAGAAAACCTATAATAATATGTGTAACTAAAAAACATATTGTGTAATAAAATCAATGAATTTTCATCGCATAAAACATATTAATACGAGTGTTTTAAGCCATGAAAACCTGTAATCAGAAAAAGATCTAGTAAAGCTAACATCGTGTTTGATTACGGAAAAAAGTAGTTTGTAGTTAAGTTTATATATGAGAATACATTAGTTCTTTATGTATAAAACACCGTATTCGTAAAATTTTGGGAAAATGAGAATTGCGTTTGAGTAAATACTAGTCATATTATAGTTATTTATAATTTTAAAGCTACAAAAAAATATTTTGCACTTAAAAATATTGAATTTTACTGCAATACCGTACTAGACTTTATGTATATGTTTGCCGATATATTTTATGCGTCAGTTATTTTTTTTTTATAGAAAAACCGTAAATTTCTAGATAGTATACTAATATCTACATACAAGGTGCTACTTTAAGGTAAGATCAAAATTGTCTTCATGCATATCTGGAGCCATTTAGCAATATATTTAAACTCAAACGTAAATTACTTACCATACAATAATCAAATATTAATTTTTCATTTGTTTTGTAATTAAAAAATGATTTTACTAAAGTCCATGTAACATATCTTTCTAAAGAAAGTTCCGGTCGCTCAAAGATGTCACAATAAGGGTAATAAAACAAGATACTGCTCTAAATGATTTACGTCTGACAATTAGATATATTTTAGCAGATTTTATTTTGTATTTAGAAGCCAATTTGTCTATTAATGTGGCTGTAAATGTTTCGACAACTCTTTGGGCGGTCGGTGTTGCAATACGACTAAAAAGACGGACGCTCTTTGATTTTGACTCAGTTTTGAGAATTCGCTGTGACTCAGTAGAAATAACCGTTAAATATAATTATGAAGAATATTTGTTAAGCTAGTTGGTTTTATTACGTGGTGATATAGTTGGTTTTATTATGTTTATTCTAAAGCTCAAATAATACAAAACAATTTATAATCATAATAATATATTACTTTAATCCACGCCAATATATAGGGGGAAAAGTATATGACTTATAAACTAGAACAGAATGGCGGGTTCATCCCCTATGGCGATTTCCACATACATGATACATGGGCTTCAATTAAAGGTTACAAATAATAAAAATAAAAACAATGACAAATAATTCTTGGTATTAATCTTGTTTTAATTTTGTGACCATGTATATTAATGAATAAACATATGCTTGTGGAAATATAATACGAAATTTAATAAATTCTATTCTATAATATTTATTTTATGTTAATTAAAGAAAAAATACCGAAAGAGTATTTCGAAAAGCAATATCGCAAAAATAAAAGCAGACAATGCTATTCTAGGAAATAGAACGTGTAAGTTATCTAATAGTTTGTAATAAAATCACGAATTATGCAATCGTTTACAGAACAAACTGTATGGAGAACGATAAACTAAACATACGGTATCGTGTGAAACCTGGTGCGAAATGGTAATAGAGATGCGCTAAACTTTAATCGATATTTCTTGTGGTCGATAAGTGCTATATGAAATTTCTGTGTGTGTTTTAAGTAATAATAATATTTATTATTTTTACTAAGATTGCTTGTATATAAACTATTGTCTTCTCATAGACGAAGAAACGGCTGTACTTTGGGTGAGTAAAGTGGTGCGAGCGAAATATTGAGGTTAGGAATTAGATGGATTACCCAAAACTGTTAATTACATCTGGGTGTTTTCATTTTTTATGCAGATGAATAGAATTAGGTTTAGATCCTAGTTAGAGGCAATTGTGGAAATTTGAGAACGTCTAGCCATAATTCCTATTCTTTAAAGCTTTGGCTCATTTTAATAAACTGAATTTGAGTCTAAAAACGTTTAATAATTTATAGTTATAGCAATAATTAAGTCGATCAAAAATGATTTATGGTTTGTCACTTTGCTTTGAAACAATAAAAAGAATAAATTGTAATAAATTCTGCAACCACAAATAAATAAAAAATGCCTGTGTACAGTTAAAGGCCCAAAAGAAGAGTAGAGGCGGCTTTATTCTCTATAGTGCTGCTAGGTAGTTGGGAATGAAAAGGATATGCGTATAAAAAAATAAGATGACTGTAAAATTATCGATAGCAATTGAACATACGAGTAAAATAAGCACATCTCTATTTATCGACCCATCTAATCGGATTCACGGCAAGGCAGCGTTGATAGTGCGGTGTTGCCAATAAGAAAATTGCAGTTCACCTATTGTTTTCATAAGATCTCCCGATAATGCACACTATGGACACATTGTTATGGAGATTCAGGATCTATTTATACTTGTTTGGGTTTTTGAACCATATTTCATTTGCAAAAGGCCTTAAAACAATTTATTTCAGTTAGAAATTTTAAGGATAAACTGAATTAAACATGAATACGACAGTAACTTATTTTATTTCCTGGGTTATGTGGTATATTATACTTAATAGCATAAACAGCCTACTCTACTATACGTCCCACTGCTGGGACTCGGAGCCTTCTCTCACGAGGAGAGCTATCATTATCCACCACGATGGTCAATTGCGGATTGGCAGACGACACACATCTTCGGATATTGTGGTCCTCAAAAATGACAGTTTCCTCACTATGTTTTTGTGTATCTATGTATCTTCGCCTTAAAGCGAGTGCAAATCCGCTCCTAGCTTGAAAAACAAGTCATTTGTGCATGGCTGGGTGTAAAGCAGGGACCGTTTTTTTTTATCCTTGATAGGTTTGCGTTTGACTACAGCTAGCCTGATGTTAAGCTGCGCTGCAGTCTACAGTGTGGCACGCTTACCTAGAAAATACCTATTAACTCTACTTTTGAAGACCCCCGGATGATACCTCTCAGAAACAAAGACTCAGGTAGTGAGTTCCAAAGCTTCGCAGTCCTCTCAATAAATGTCGACTCAAAGCGTTATTATTATTAAACTAGGCGAAGTTATATTTTTATCAAGCAAACTTTAACAACATACGAAACAAGTACATTCATTTGTATAACACTGCCAGCTGTCCCGTGTTGAAGTCATTAACAAGATAATTCCGTCGGGATGCGTTAGAAAATGGAGCAAACATGCCCGCCAAATTGCAAATGTTCGTACGTATTTGTTTTACAAACCTCTATGGAGCGAGCCTGGTTACGTTTTGATGATGTTCTTTGGTTTAAAGCACTTTGAATGCGTGATTCAAAAGACTTCACTTATGGATATATATATATATATATATATATTATATATATATTATAGGACACATTCACACACGGCTGGTTAGCCCCATACTGAACCATTTCTAGCTCGTATTATGGTTGCTAACACAACTGATATACTACATATACATACATACATACATATTTAACACTCAGACCCACAGCCAACAAATTTAGTTAAGCACAAAGATGTTGACCGGGCCGGGAATCGAACCCGGGACCTTCTGATTAGCAGACCGGCATGGTAACCTTTACGCTAACGAGGTCGTCAAAGATATAGTGAGAAGTGTTACACAAATTAAAATAAAGATTAATTAAAGCTACTTGATTAAATGTAAATAAACATACATACTAAAAAACACTAAAAACAAGGTTTATATACTAAAAAAGAATATTAGTTAGTATCTCAAGTGTGCCAGACTGACTTGGATTTGTTTAAAAAAAAATTAAGAAGCTCCACATTATGAAGTCAACTAGACTTTACGCAGCAAGCCGGCCAACACACAGCCACATACAAGAAAGGATTATAAAAATACTAGCTAACCCGGCAAACTTTGTTTTGCCTCACTTAGGGGTACAGCGCCATCTATTGATTACTCACTCAACCCAGTCGAAAGGTATCGACATTTGTTAGAATCATTTGGAGTTAACAGATAATTGTGACTGTCAAATAATAACAGACAATAATTAGCAATAAATTAAAATTGCGACTATAATTTGAGATTTAAATATCCTATCTCTCAAGTTGGATTGAACTGCACATGGTGTGCGAATTTTATTATAATCGGTTAAGTGGTTTAGGAGTCCATTGAGGACAAACATTGTGACACGAGATTTATATATATTAAGATTTATATATATTAAGATTATGAACTTTACTCCCAAACTTGTTAGAATAAATTTATAAAACGTATTTGCCAAACAATAGCAAAGACAGGCGTAGAGAAGAAAATCGACTCAATAAATTTCTCCAAATTATCATAATTCAGTATTAACAGTCTCAAATTCCAGTCAACCCTTCTCCGCAAATAAATTTCATTACTGAAAATACCCAGCAGCCTAATAGCACACTCGCAACACTCAACTGATAATTTGATATACACCATAACACTGAATTATTCAAGCGAAACGAAATTCTATTCCTTTACAATAAAGCCTATTTAATAGACCCAGTAGACGATATAAGGGGCCTAATGGAAGTGTGAAATACGATAGCATTCGGTAGAATACATTATTCAAATTTAGTAACAACGTTTTTATTATATTTTGGAAGATGCAAAGATGAGTGAGATTTTGAAATAACGTTGCTTGTTTTACTTAGTGTTATTTTTGGGTATTATTTAAATGGTTTAGGATAAAAGTTCCGTGTTTTATCTAGAAAGGTCATGGTAATAAAAGCGTAGGAAGCTTTTTCGTTTTTGCGTAAGTGGCATTTTTATTTTATTTTTTCAGGGAAAAAAAGGAAAAAAAATCTGTATTTTTAGAACATGAAAGTTAATATACAGAGTTGAATTATTAAAGCTTTTTCTCTGCTAACTTGGCAATTATTTACCTAACATTATAAAAATCAATTTTGTGATGCCTCTAAACCAGCTCTGGTTGTAAAGTAAACATGAGGGTACTTATTTGCAATGTTATTATGAATACTTATTTCATCTCGCTCCTAGTACTTATCTATTATATGTGAAAAAGTTTGGGTGTAAGTTTGTATGTTTGTTACTTATTCACGATCAAACGGCTAAACCGATTTCAATTAAGTTCGGCGTGGAGATAGCTTTGATCTTGAATTAACACGTAGTCTACTTTTTAACCCAGATAAATGCGGGTAGCATGCGGGGCGCTACTAGTATTAAATTAAATTTAGTTAAAATATTTTTAGTTTTTAATATGTGACATTTATATTGGACGATTGTTTAATAAACTTTATTTATTGTAAGATAATAATATTTGAGTTTTACTATATTTATATCAAACAACCTTTTTTCATTTTTTTTGTCACGTATGAAATCTGTTTGAAGAAGATAAACAAGGTGTCTCTCTGTTTACTGCAAACACAAGTTTGGAAGTTATTTCTCAGATAAACAGGTCGTGTTACTGTTATGTTCTTTTGTAGTTTTTTTATGACACTGGAAAGTTTTTATTTCAACAATAAAAAATAGTATTATTAAGTGGTTATCTATTATTATTATTTACAATACGCTTACGCTTGATCACAATTCACCTGATACTAAGCGAAAGTATGATATAAGGTGGAGCGCGCTTACCCAGAAAAAACCGGTTCCTTTGAAAACCAATCGCCACATTGTAAAGATTCTTTTTGTGAAAAAAATGTCTGCTAGATCCATACAATAAACTCAAAATGCACGGAGTATTAGGTTAAAAACACTCTCTTTTTATCTATTTTATTAAATAATAATAAACTTCTTTTTATTGAAGTTACTCCATCCTCCCAAAGTGGTACATTTACTAAACCTTACTTTGGCCTTGGTCGCAATCCACTAAAGACATCAATAAATTAACGTTGTTAAGGTTTCAGCAACCAACTCAGAATCTGAACGTGATCTGTCTTATTTGGACAGCATAATTGAAACGCGCCGCAGCAAAGCAATTCGGTACACCAGCCAGATTGGTACTGGTTCCTCAAACAGGATTTCAGCCTTTGCCTGATGCTGAGAGTCATCAAATGGAACCCTCTGATGTCAATAACGTAACGTTCTCTTCCTCGTAAAGTAATTATTGATCAGTGTTGCCAGATACGGAATCTCCACAATGCGTTTGTAAAATTAGCAGACAGTCAAATATGATAGTATTAAAATCTCAACTGTCTCGATAACTGTGAACCATTATGATAGTAGTAAAATCTTAATTCTCTATTTTAATGCAAATTGATTTTAATTTACTGCTACCCGCATCAGACCAGGACAAAAAGTAGCTTATAATAATATGTTAATCCAGAATTTTACCTTCTATACCAAATATGATCGTAATTGGTTCAGCTGTTTGAGCGTGATAAGACAAATCAAAATCAAATTATTTTACCTTACGGAATTGTGACATACTGGGCAAGTCAATTTACAATTATTCAATATTAAAATTTAATTTTTATACACATGCATAGAATAGACTAGATATTTATTTACCTTAAGCCATCTCGTCAATATAGGGCAAGTCAAATTGAAATGTCAATGTCAATGTTACACACAAACTTTGGTATTAATAATACGAGCATTAGTAAACAAACGATCATATATTTTTGGATGAAAATATTATAAAAGTTTGGAATTGCAACACAAGAAAATATCACGATTTGTTATTTTCGTCATATCAGAGAAGGTAGATAATGAAAGCACAAACAGTATTCACTGATTGTGAATACACCCTCTAATCAAAATTTCCATCAATAACACACTTTGCAACAAGCAACTCTGACCATAGACTCCAAACATTCTAGACCAGCCAATCTAATTGGTAGCCAGTGGGGCGACACGTCGTTTGCATAAGCCTGAGTATACAGAGTTACGTGAAAAGTTATCAAAGTAAAAGTTTGTGGCGTAAGTGATAATTGGACCAAAAAGCCTTAGGTATTTGGTAACTGTAGAAAATTTGCTAAAAAATGTGTAACTGGAAAAACATATTGATATGAAAATACACGTTCTAGTCTATAATTATATATCAGCAACCCTTTTGCTAGCCTATCTTTTTGCTAGCCTGCTTTTGACTACAGCTTGCCTGATGTAAAGCTACGCTGTATTCTACGAGGCACGCTTACCGATACCGATACCTAGACTGTTTTGAGACAGCAAAATACATTTGCTTGCTAATATTTCAAATGAAAGAAGATGAACAAACATTAGTTATTAAGATGACCTCGTTGGAGTAATGGTTAGCATGCCGGATTCCCAATCAGAAGCTTCTGGATTCGATTCCCGGCACGGCCTACATCTTTGTGCTCAACTAAATTAGTTGGCTGTCGGTCTGTGTGTTAAATATCAAATATGTATGTATGTATATGTAGTATATCAGTTGTGCTAGCAACCATAATACGAACTAGAAATGGTTCAGTATGGAGTTTGCCAACCAACCAGCCGTGTGTGAAATGTGCTCTTATATTTATTTTATTTATTATTTTCCCTGTAGCTGCTGTGGATCAGTTGACGCGTTTCATCTGTGTCTGTACTTTTTCTATTTCAAATCGAGGATAGAACACAAATACGAGTAAACTTTTTAGGCAGTGGTGACGATTCAGCGGCACACACGACTAAACTAAATTTAAAGAAGCCCCGTCTCTTTTCATCTTAGGTCGCCAGAAAGAGACGACACGTTCCGCACCATAGTCAAACCAACTAAAATCACGTCAAATCTAGAAAATATAGGCGACTTTAGTCCGCACTCATTTGTATCACCTCTAAAACTACCTACATATTCCATATTTGACGTGATTTTAGTTGTTTTGTCTGTGGTTCAGAACGCGCCGTCTCTTTCTGGCCACCTAAGAAGAAAAGAGACAGGGCTTCTTTAAATTTAGTTTAGTCGGGTGTGCCACTGAATCGCCACCAAATTGGCAAATATTATTCACCACCTTCAAAATCTAAATATAAGGATCGAACAATGTCTCTGTACTGTGTAGCTTTATTTTTGCACGTTCTCAATTTCTCAGCTCACTGGGCGTCGTGGAGAATAGATATTAATTTACATGAATAAATAAAATTTGCATTAAAGGCGTCCGGGAAGATGTCGGGGTAGTGTTGCTTGAGTGCATACAGCTGTTTTATAATAATAGTTGGGGTTGATGCAAAATAGAGAGGCTTAAGAGCTCATTAGTACAGAGGAGGAGGGTATAAAAATTTATTATTTTGTGGAGAAAAAATCTTGAAAGAAAAAAAATTCTTTCTCTTCTTCAGGATTCTTCCAGGATGGTTCCACATAAATTTAATTGAAATTGCTTCAGTATTAATTTTTCATTGAAGTTGGTTTTCCAATTTCCTAAAAGTTCATATATTTAAATTAAACAAAATTATTAAAAATTTTAATACTTTTTTAGCCTATTTAATATTTTTTTGAGTTTTTTTTTTGAGAGTAACTAGAAGTTAGTCTTCTGAAAAAGTAAATCAAAGTACATTAATGAACAAAATTCTTAAGATTTTTTCTGTGGGAAATTTGTTGCAGCGTTCTGATGAAAAAATACGTCAAATAAAATATTATACATTAAGAAACATCCGATTATTTTAGAAGTAAAAATATATTTTAATTATTTTTGTTTTTTTCTCTAATAAGTAATGTAGTTTTTATTTTTTATAGCACTGATGTGTTCGCGTTCAATTCTGAATTAAGAGCCATCTTTTGCCAAGTAGCTAAACTATTAGTTTACACAGCTCATGTAAACCTTGTAAAAATATATATAAAAGTCCCTTCAAGTAGTCTGGTAAACCTTTATTGTGGTAACTAGACCATTATTGAGATAACTATGATCTTATTGTCTATCGATTATTCCTTTCAAAGAGATGTAAGTCAACAAAAGATTCATAAGATTCATAAGATTTCAATTCAGAGAATTCACCATTTCATTTAATTTGACCTAGACTCGATTGCGAGATAGCAATTAACTGATTCTAAAAATAACAATCGACGCGATCTTTAATAAAGTTGATTAAAGTTAGGCGAAGTCATAAGATAAGAGTACTTTTCATAGTAGCGTCTGTAGCTCGGCCAGCTAAGGTGGTCTGACACGATCATCGAAGCTAAGCAACGGTTGATGCGGACGGTGTTTGGATGGGTGACCATGCACAACACTGTCATTTTTCAAGTGGCATTTTTATCTGGGCACTACCTTGGATCGGATGACAGGTTAAATTGTATGTCCTGGCTGTTAGTCTTAGTACATGCAATCGCTAAGCCAAGTTAGAGGCTCTTCGGGCTGCTTGAAAACTCTCGACACCAGAGCTTGACCACTTAGCTCATACGAAGAAGAAGTATTTTATAAAGATTGTTCGAGTATATTATGCTCTGGCTTCATTCGCAGCGATAAAAGTTTGCCAGTTTCTAGGCTTGCTTCTCTTTTCAATTTAAAATCTATTTACAAGTATGCAGAATAATATAATATGCATGTAAACATAGTGTTAAATTTAAGGCACGTATACTTTGTTAAAGATAAATAGAAGGTATTTTTATTGTAATAATATGTCTTTGTGAAAAATACATGCTCTATAAAATTACTGTACTACAAATAAGATCTTTAATGAAGCATTTTTTCTAATAATTAACATAAGGTATAGATAGATATGCACTTAGAACAGAACCAATTTCAATCTACTTACATTACATCAAAAATATTCTGACAAATTTTCGGGTAGACTTTGTCTTTCCGAAGTTACAGCCAAACGTAATCTGACAGAATCCAAAGGTTCAATTTGTCATAAAATTTATCGCCGAGCCTCCGCCAACCGCAAAGAGATTGGAAAAATTGTTTTCAGCTATTCTCTTATTAGATGTTCGGACTTCTTTGACCTTTGTGAGCTTTGCCCTTGTGGTAGGGGTGTGTCTATTCAGTGTCTAGTTTAGAAAGTATTGGTCTGGGATTTTATGAAATGCCTCACTGGTTTTTTTTCTAAAATACAACTTTCGAACTATAGATCTTAGTTGCGAATTGTGAATCTGCTGGTAATTATGTCTTGATTTAAACATGTCTAACACTTAACACGTAGGACTTACAACGTTTTTGACAATAAATGGCCTGCGCTTGACCACAATCCACCTAATGGTAAGCAAAATTATGGAGCGCGCTTACCACGAAAAAAACAGTTAACTCTTACTTTGGAAAATATAATTTAGAAAATGTTATATTTATAATCTGAAAAATCTTGTTTAATTTTTAAGTAACTAGCAGATTGTCCCTTTGCATGGGCTATAAAATAATCTAAGTTGCAAAAACAAAATATAGCCTAAAGCAATAGCGCCAAAATGTAGGGATAATGTAGGTTTCCAAAGAATTTTTCAAATCTGTTCAGTAGTTTCGGAGCCTATTTGCGTCAAACACAACAATATATTTAATATGTCTTTGTAATAAATATTGGTTAAGATGATATAGATAATTAGGATTTATCGGCATATGTATATGTGACTGTACTTAATAATAATTGGTATGTAGTACAGTATTTTAATATCTGAATTAGTGCAATATTCACAGTGCTAACTGATACATTTTAAAGACGCACCTATTCCTTTTTCCATCTCCTGAAAACAGACGCATCCCCGATAGGCTATTCCTATCTCCAATATCCATCAATTTCTTACAGCTTCACTCGTTATGGCAAATACTCGTCCTAATAGCATCTAGAGTCAGCATATGAATCGTAGACGTGTCGTTCCATACAAGCTTAACGCGAAAACCCTTATGTTTTACTACCGCAATAAAACCTTGAAGTACCCACACTAGGGCCTGCGGAAGCCTGCAGATTCGAGATACGTAACCACTTTGCCGTATAAGGTAATCCGGCGGCCGCGAATCGCCCTCCGAAATTACACAAAGAGAAGTTAATGGAAAGCTATGGCTTAAGCGTTGGAACAGTGTCTTCGGACTAAACGATTGGATTTTGTTTTCATGCCAATTCGATTTTTATGACGCAAAAATTGAACTCATCTAGTGGATTATGCGTATGATTTATGAGTCTAGTTTAAAATATGGTTTAACTGTATAAGTCACTACTTTTAGTATTCACTACTTTTCTTGTCAAGCCGATGTAGCTAATTGTTTTTCAAAGTTCTAATCGATGTTTTGCACTCGAAAAATTAATTAATTACGAAACGATAAAGTCAATATTTGCATAGCAATCATTTATTAACTTAGTTAGTTAGTTCTAATGTTCGAAACTAGATGTCGTGTAGACTAGATACATTGACCGATCTTTATTCCTATGACATGAAAGTGAAAACTCGTAACACAGTGTTTTGATTGATGTTTTGCAGTTGTGCCATTTTGACACAACCACAGACAATATCTTTTCTGACGAACCATACCTTTTATTTCTGTTATTTTGTTAGTAAAAGATACTTATATAATATATAGTGCTCAAAAAGTTAATTTTATTTTCTACGATAATTATATTCAATTTTTTTTAACAGAATCTATGTAACCCTACTTCAGTGTTTTATTAATTAGTCATAGTCAATTTGAATTTTGTACTTTTGCAAATAACATTTGAGTAAATGTTTATATTGAAGGATATTTCATTACATAGTAACGAAACGCAATCTTGTCTCTTTACATACGGAGTCGAAGTATCCTTCGTATAACAAATCTTATTTTCTTTATTTACTCAATTCGTTGGGTTAACATGTTCAGGGAAATTGAGATATAACCCGTTAGCTTGTCGTGCTATAAGAATGAGGTTAAGAAATCTTCTTCCCCTTCTTCATATGAGCTAAGTGGCCCAGCTCTGATGTCAAGAGAATTCAAGCCCGAAGGCTTCTGACTAGGCTTAACAACTGCTTATACTAAGACTAACAGCTGGGACCCCAGAATGTGTTTTGACTTGTAACTTTGGTGTTATCAATAAATGATTTGTATTTGTATTTGTATTTGTGTTATATGCCACTTTATCTTTTTTTAAAGAACTTTTTCAAAACACTGTCTCGTGCATAGTCACCTTCCGTCCATCCGTCAAAGACTGTCCGCATCAACTGATTAACCTCGATGATCGCGTCAGATCACCTTAGTAAGCCGAGCTACAGGCGCTTTTTTTTTCGCGCACGAATTTTATTATTCTAGGCAGCATCACAAATGGTCATAGACGGTAAATTAGAACTTGTTTGTGCATGGTCACCATCCGCCCATCCGTCAAAGACTGTCCACATCAACCCTTTAGCCTGATTTTCGCGATTTGATAATCGCGTCAGATCACCTTAGTTAGCCGAGGTACAGGCGCTATTATTATTATTATTCGCGCACAAAGTTTATTAATCCTAGGTAGCATCACAAATGGTTCTAGAAGGTAAATTAGACCTTTTTCATCAGCCTTAATGTATGAAAACAAAAAACAAAGAATAAATTATTATTTTTAATTATCTATATGTTTTTTTGATAATGCTTTTGTTTCCCTGGAAATAAATAACATGTTAAAACAGGCTTGAGATAGAAATGGACCAAGAGGTACTGCTAAACCAATTTTTTAAGGTCCAACTTTGCAAAGGATCTGTGACCCACATCTTTGGGTCAGACCCACGTAAAATTTGCACTGAGCCCCTTGTAACTGCGTGATAGATTGTCCTTACTTATTTACTGACCAATTAGCCTTTAAACGTAAGTGAAAAGCAAGGGCTGAGTTTTTAAGGTTCCGTACCTAAAAGGTAAAAACGGGACCTATTACTAAGCCTCCGCTGTCTGTCTGTCTCCAGCCTGTATCTCAGACACCGTTTTAGCCAGAAAGCTGAAACTTTCATAGGATATGTATTTTGCGTGCCACCATAACAACAAATAATAAAAAAGAATGAAAATATTAAGGGGGGTCCCATACAATAAACGTGTCTTTTTCCAATTTTTAGCTATATATCAATAACTGTAGGTGCTAGACACTTAAAATGTTCACAAATTATTTTTAATTATACAAAAAATATTGGATATTAAAATAAATTATAAAACTTGAATAACATTAATATTTAAGGGGGGCTCCCATACAACTATGGTACGGAACCCTTCATGCGCGAGCCCAACTCCCACTTGGCCAATTATTTGTTATAAGAAAGGCAAACAGTATATGTAACTGTCAAATAATACTCGTAAGTATTCACATTCACTCAATAAGTAAAAAAACATTCAATAAGTACTAGTTGGCAGCCGATATATTTAAGAGGGAAATCTATGAAAGTTTTGGTTTGGAATTTACGTCTTCTCTATACATTGGAATTACTTTCAACGCTAATTAAAAGCTATGCATATGTGGCTGTGGCGTCCCTTGAAACGTGAGGTATACATAGAGTCTGGTCCAATCCACACCTAAAATATATTTTCTACAGTAATATGTCAATGCTGCATATTCAGCATATTCAATATATATTTGGTGCGAAATGTAATTTCTTTTAATTTTTTGATCAATAAATCTTTATCATTATTCATTTGCAAATATATAAGTTGAAATAAACCATGTTACGTTATTAAGTTATGGTTTACAAGTACCATTTGCAAATGACCGAGTGACGTCACGGTCAAGTTGCATAGCGATTGAAACGGATTGTTTTCTATGAATTTGGAATTAATTGTTTCATCAATTTCATTTAATTTCATTTATTTATTTCAGATTGTCATCCACAGTATTCATACAACAAATAAATTAAATAATAACATATGTCAACAATATTTTTATTTTGCCATTTAAAATCAGAGTTTATGTTTCTATTTAATATAAAAATTTGTAAAACGACAACTCTGAATAAAAAAATACAAACAAAAAAATACACAGTAAAAGACTCTAACATTACTATTTCCGACATCTCTTCAAAATGCTTTCCCAGCAACAGAGCCTAATAAAAGCCTACCTTTAGAAATAACCAGATTTTCCACCTCGTATTTTCGGTATTAAGTACTTTGTTGAAAGCCCTTTTCTAGACAACCCTCTTTGTCCGTATTCGATATCATCCCTTCAAAATTATGAAAGTGTATAAACATTTTCACGCCCCACGATTCACCCCCTCATTTCCACATTTCCCGTCTCGAAGTTATTATTATCAAATCAAGTTATAGATAGGTAAAATGTAGCAACACAGCAGTATGGGTGTTTTAGTTTTTCTTTGCCTTAATAGGCTAAAACATATGGGTGTTTTAGTTTTACTGTGCCTTAATTAATTGAATTTGAATTTGTTGACTTTATTTTTTTTTCTGGTAGTATTAAAAAAAGTATCATTTAGTAAAAAGTGCAATTACGTTTAAAACAGAATTTGTTTATTTTTTTTTTGTTTGTTAAAATCTATAATCTGGTTACATTAATAAATAATACAACTTTGTATAACCTGAAATAAAGTATGGAAAAAATACTGTGCCGGTTTACAAATGCGATGAACAATTTTGTTAAGAATTTTTCTCATTATTACTTTAACTTTATTCTTACGAATTGAAATCTATGATGTTCAAAAACTTTTACATAACCAGAATATCGCTCACCTACAGCATCGTCCACACATTTTTGTATTTTAAAACAAAAACTAATGCATATGTAAATTAAGTATGTATATTTATGCTATCCTACTAATATCCTAATATATTATATCTAATGACTTTATATTATATTAGTTCTAGGCCCAAATTAACGCTTGCAATACCGCGGCGTAGCCTACTTTATAAATGCGAAACTTTTTGCACGTGTGTATGAGAGTGTGTAAGTTTTTCGCTTCTTCACGCTCTAACGGCTTAGCCAATTTATATCAAATTACAGATACAGGTAAATATAATCTTAAGCTAACATAGGCTATTTTTACACGCTTTATATTACCTTCACCTGTATGTTTGTTTGTATGTTAGTAACCGACTTCTTTGGACGCCAGATTTCGTTGAAACTTTGTAGATTTATTGAGGACCGATGACAATAGACTTTTTTGATAAAATTATTACATTTTTTTGTATTTTTGTTTGTAACCGACTTCTTTGGGCGCGATTTTGACCCACTTAAAACGGCCAGATAAGCGTGTTTTTTAGTTTTTTTAAACTACTATAAAAATACCGTAGATAACACCGTTGGGTTCAGCCAGTGAGTAATAAAAAAATCTTCTTTTCTTTTCTTTTCTGCGCCTACTATCCCATACTGTCCCTAAGTAAAAGTTGTAGATACCAAGATAGATAAAACTGGCATGTCTGTTATTCTCCCCTACTATAATGGAAAAATGAGTTAGGTATCGGGAGTCTAAATCATTGTTTTACGATACTATAATTTTGTTTCGAGGGGACTCAATACAATTCTGTGTCGTGTTACACGGAACTTGGGAAAATTTAACATTGTTGTATTACTATCAAACTGGTGCTATTGTTGACAAAGTTTTGGTGAGCTGAAAAAACGTTTTTCCGTGAATATTAAAGTACAATTTTGTTTTGAGGGCAGCCTAAAAATACTCTTTTGTTTTTAGTGTTCATTCAACAACTATATTAATTATTTCCATGTCACAATGTTAGTTACCGTACTCCTCCGAAACAGCTTGACCGATTTTTACCAAATTTTATATGCGTATTCAATAGGTCTGAGAATCGGCTACTATCTATTTTTATACCCTTAAGTGATAAGTTTGTTCATCCTTTTAATTTTTTGACGATTTTTTTTATAATGTGGCATTATAAAATGCATATAATAAAAAATACATATCACCCTAAATTTAGATTTTTTTATTATCAATCCCTGTTTTTTGGTCCTATTTTTTAGTAAAAAGCTAAACTACATTTGCCGGGTCAGCTGGTGTATGTATATTTTTTTACAGCTGTATGATAGTAGGTCATTTCCTATTGGTCACTTGGCTAGCAACCACCCTCATTCATGATGAACAATGTATTGCCAAGCACCTAATAGCAGCCCGTTCCAGCAATTTCCTTGATGTAGTTATTCCATATTAGGCATGTTCCACCTTAGACCGGAGTCTTGCTAAGAGTTAAGTTATTAAGTCTTGCTTCACGCATCCTGCTGGTCAAATTCCTATCTATTATAAGTAAAAAACAGATTTTTTAAGTTACATAAGTGTACATAATATTAAAAAAATATGGCATTCCTGTGTGTTTAATAATATTAAAAAACAGGAATGCCATAAAGTGAATGTATTAAGATGTAGTAAAAAAATAAAATTTGTAGAAATGCTCTTTTTTATTCAATTAGTTGTATTAAATATTACCGTAGTTTGGTATTTAAACTATTGCCCTTATTACTAAATTACAACTAATAAAAAAATGGCGTCTTGATCTAGACAAACATGACATATTATAATGAGCCACCAAAGCTGAAGACTGGGCTGTCTAGGAGGAAAAAAAGAGGCCTTTGCAATGGGACGCAATAGGCTGAAAATCAAAAATAAAGACATAACTGTCAGAAAAAGAAGTAACTTTCTTAAGGAAAGAGTATCCATAGGAGCCCTTTATTTTTAGGCTTTGAAATATGACTTACTAGTCTTCATATAAAATGTCACACGTAACATGTATATCGTTTTAAATGAAATGAAAGGTCAAATAACATATACGCCCTGACAAAAAGTACACATGTAAGATGTTGCGAGGAAAATCTATTTGAAAGCAAAATTAATCATCAAAACCCAATGTCTATAATATCACCAACCTAAAGACGAAGACGGCAGCCACAGTAAACACCAGAAGACTGTTTACACAGAATTACCAAATACCGAGAGCTCAGAATTAATTAGTCGACGCAAAACACTGAATATTCCGCTCGGTTTACTGTCTGTTGATCTGCTGGATAAACTACAGAGTTAGACTTTACGAGAGATGAAGATCTTGTGATGTAAGTAGTGTTTACAGTGTTTCTAATGATCTTTATCTGCACTATTACCTATGTGATTGGTGGTAAAATTACCCTTCTAATTCGTATGTACTAATATAGGTGAAATTTGTGTGTTTCTTCTTCTTCTTATTCGTGGCGCTCTTGTCAGAGCAGTCGTGATCGTCATGGCGGGTCACTAGAGGGGGCGGATATAATTTGCCTCACGACATCTCGCCATCTCTGCCTGCTGGATGTCATCCGGCTACAGTCAATCCAGGAGCCTCCAACTGCTGCCTTGATTTGGTCAGTCCACCTCGTGGGTGACCTGTGTGTTTCTAACGAAGCTACTAATGATGAAGTTTTATGTGTATGTTACCTCTATATGTCATATTATGACTTAGTGTGTTTGCTTACACACTAAGTCATAATATTTGTTTGGTTACGATGCGCCTTACTCAACCCTTCCTTGTCCACTCCGCGGACTTGGCAATTGCAGTCGAGCCTAAGCTCAAAACCGGGCAAAATCGCATGGCGCAGCTCGTGAAAGATGTATAGAAAATGGTTGTTTTTAAGAACAAATAAATTAAGTACCTACTTTTAGTGTTCTAATGTGGCTAGTCAGGAAAGTGTTATACCTATTTCAACAACACCCTGGTTCACATCCGGACCAGATCCAATGTCCTGTTCTTTTAATTATGTGCAAAATATGAAGTCGCTGATGATGAAGTAAAATATCGTGAGGAAACTCACATTCTCTGAAGATCACAAAGTCCAATGTCTTGTACCATTCGCTAATCTGTACTTGACGATTGTGATAGAATTAAGCCCATTACTTACTTCTTTGCGAAAGTAAGCTGCTAGCCCAAGTAGAGGGAGCAACATAGTCGGGTACAAATAGAAGTTTTTTTTACACAGTAAACAGCATTTAAGCAGCAAGTCGTATAATCACACAAAGTAATAATGAAAGAACGAACTTGTATCTTAAACATTAAATCCAGTCTACTGTTTCGATTTCCACGGCAAACGTTACGTCGTTTCGTCAACGTCGCTATTAAAACTCATTTAGTGTACGTGATAACAAAGAACGGAAGCGGATATGCATCCATTTGCATAATCCATGCATCAAATTCCGTTAATTTTCTTTTAATGCGCCGGCAGATGCGAAGTGCAAACAACAGGGAACTTCAGGCGGAGATGTGAGGAGCTAGTGTCCAGTTTTACAAAGATTTGTCTTATGTACCTCAAGATGAGATAGATTCAAGTATGTGATTAATATAAAAATAGCACTCGTGTGCTGTCTTGGAAAGTAAAAATAATCGAGAAGAGTTTCTTAATTGATTGATTTTTGTTTAGTTAATACGAGACAATTTATAATAGGGATGGTAATTTTTATTTAAAGTACGCGTATACTATATTACACTACTATAATTAACCACTTTATTACATTTTACCACAATTTTAATATATTACTACTATTTGTATTTGCAGTTATGATTATATTAGATTGACACTGTAAGTAAAACATTCGCCCAAGTGCAAATTGGCTTCGAATATGAAATGTTCCATACAATTATGCTAAAAACGTAAAAAAAAAACGTTTGTTTTATGTGATTTCATTGAACCTCACATTTTTTCGAACCTCGAAAGAGTTTAGTGATAGACGGACGGAGATACGGACTGCAAAGGCTTAGTCTAATAAGGTCTAGTATCCTCAAAAGGTCATCTTTCAATACTAAAACTAGTGAAATTTAAAATTTTACCGAACACACGAGAAATATTGTACTACGCCTCTTGAACTAAGTTGTTTGCTGTAACTGAGTTTCTAGATTTTTGCAGACATTGTGATGTGAATTTGATACTGCGCAAATGAGCTTACCTATTAATCTTCGTCTCTCCCGTTCAAAATTCAGTTTAAACTTAGCGAAATGCGAGAAAATATCACAGGACTTTTTACAGGGTTGGCTGCAAAATAAATCTGTACTTTGTTTAAACTCATCCAACTTCAGATCATTGCGAAACTTTTGTAGTTTTAGATTTAGTAGAAGATATACAATTTTATTAACATAGTATAAAATATAGAAGAAACATTAATTTGAGAAATATACAACAAAACTGATTAAATGAATTAAAAAACTACGAATTAAATATGAGTTAGAATCAAATTACGAACTAAAAAAACTAATTCAGAAGACGACATCGGACAGAACCTGATGGAAAGGTATAAATAATGCTCGTGGCATTGCCCCTTTGTATGTCGATGGATAATCTTTACGCCAGGTTCCGGATCCGGAGCGGAAGCCACCCGTCTTCTTTACTAGTTTACGTCCAATTTCTACTATAAAATTTATGATTTCATATTGCTTTCAAAACAATACCTTAAACTAATTATCAAAATTAATTAATAACAATAACTGAAGAAATTATCATGGGACATGTTCATCTGTAATATTTTCAATTTATTTTTGGCCCCCAATGCAAAAACGGAACGCAAAATGTACAATACGCCTTAGCAGATAAACTAGTTTTGATTTGCGTTCTGTGTTTGAAAGATGTTCAAGTCGAGATAGCTCTAAAATAAATCAATCTTTTACATAGAGACTAGTGATACAAACTTAAAATGATGATTAAAATTCAAATAAATAAATAAATTAATACGAATTTATGTTCTAACTAGTGATTGGCTTTTTATGAAGTTTGATACAATATAACCGCCGCCACAAAAATTTGCATTAAAACGGGTATTAAAATACTAGATGTCCGTCTTAAATTGATTTATCAAATTTATACTTGTTCCTTGAAAAAAGACAAGCCAAAAAACGAAGCTGAATTGAAATTCCAAGTCTAGACTCAAGACTGAACAAATAAACACAAAACAATTCCTTGCGCAAGTCTCGACAGAACTGAAGATCAATGGGCGACAAAGTGGTGTCTGTCTGTCTGTTGAGAACCTGTCACAAGGCACTGCCTCCAACAAGCAGTTAGACATATTGCGATATAAACCTTATATAATGTGTACTGTATTAATACAGTTGTGTATAAAATAGGCCAACAACTTCGAATACTATGTCGTCTCGTACTCGTGACACGAATTTATTAAAATATGGAATCTATTAAATTAAGTAGTGCAAACTAATATATTAAAAGATTAAATTTTGGATAGTAATAGTTAAATAAATTGAGTTTTTTAAACCATATCCTTTCAAATTTTGACCACCTCGAAGGCGTAATGGTCACCATGCTGGACTGCCAAACAAAAGGTACCGGGTTCGATATCACAAAGCCAATATCTAATAACTTTGTGATGAACTAAATTTGTTGGCTGTCGGTCTGGGTGTTAAATATGTATCTACATACAGTATTTAAGTATGTGTATATAGTAAATCAGTTGTTGTATATAAGCAACCATAATAAAAACTAGAAATGGTTTAACCAGGCGTGTATGAAAGAAAAACTAGAAATGTTCTATCTTCTACCACAGAAAAAAATACACTAAACATTTACGTCAACCTGAGGCTACAGATCTAATCAAATTCTAAAACAAGCTGGCAAAGTCCAAAATAGCCAAAGTTGGCAGCCAAGCAACAAAACTAAGGTCTTGAATTTTCTCTAGAATTTCCTTAGGTGTGAGAAACAAAGAGATTCGTCACGTATCTAGCTCTTCTATTTCAATCTACAATCTACAAACGTGGCTCCGAAGCGATGTGTTAATATTCATTAAGGTGCCACGAGAGTCAGACAAATCGACGTCTACGTTCCTGCAACACTAATAAAACAAATACAGACACACTGTAATACTAATAAAACAAATACAAAGAAGTACAATTTGGGGGGCTTCAAATCTAGAATAAATAGATTCCTTCTAGGCAAGCGTGATACATCTTAGACCACAATCAAGCTTAACATCACGCAAGCTGCGGTCAAACGTAAACCTATTAATCATTAAAAAAAAAACAAATGTCCTCTGTTCAATACTAAAAAAGAAAGAAAATAAAAAGGAAATTGTTTATTGTGCACAAATGGTACATACAATATACGAGTATGTATGTATTTTTTATTTTATCACCAAATTTTAAGATTACATGAAAAAAAAAACTACACAATAATTAAAACCTTACAAATACTGAATTAAACCTAATAACCTAAGTGATAGTGTCCACGGGTAAGGTGCCTAAAATAATAGGTATGTACGTACATAATCATATAAAATATGACATTTGTATTAATTGTTTATGAGGCTGTTTGAATTTCGAAAAAAGTATTATGAAATTAAATTTTACTAAGCAATATAAATATGAGAATCCTGCTATATTTATTTATTTATTAGGCACTCAGACAGATTACAAACATTCATTTTAACATAACTAAACTAAAAGAACAAAAACAAGTCTGCAATCCAAAAAAGAGTACACAGCATGCTAGTGTAAACTTAATAAGGAAGGTTCATATATGTTTCCACTGCTAGGACTCGGGCCCTTGTCTCACAAGAGAGAGATATAAGCCATAATCCACCGCGCTAGCCAAGTGCAAGTTGGCGGATACTGATCAATACATAACATGTTTAAACCGGCTCGTTTTAAATTTCGTGAAGAGTTTTTTTTTGTACTCACCTGGTTAATTTTCACCCTCAAGTTGAAAGATCTGTCGATTGTCGCTAAGCATATAACGTATGTTTTCTGGTTGCCTTCTTGAGAGACAGTATTTATTGACTAGACATGCCCATGACATTATACCAAAGAGTCGCTTACTCGTGCAGTTCTAACTCTTCTTCTTCTTCTTCTTTACTATTTACCATTTCCCACTAGGTAGGGTCGGCACAGTCTGTTTTTCGCTTCCACGTCACTCTATCAGCCGTCATTTCAACATTCACTCTCTTTTCATTCATATCCTCCTTCACACCATTTATCCACGTCTTATTTGGTCGATCTCTACTTCCGCTACTTCTTACAATCATATCCACACTTCTCCTAGTCACATGCATCTACTCTCTACATAATTCTAAATTTGAATCTTAATAAAACCTTATTCTAAATAAAATCTAATTCTAACTAGTTAGTGTAAAAATAATTCAAAATACAAACACGAAGAACACGAAACCTTTTTATAAAAATAAGCACACGGTTGAGTATAAACGTCTTACCCATGACCCTTTTCAATTCTTTTATCCGAAAATCATATCCTTCAATTCATTATGCCGACCCACACGCAAATTAGGTACGGACACGTTTTCAAAGATCATATTCCCGGAACATAATATATCCCATATTCAGGGGAAAATCCTTTCAGCTCTTCCATAAAGGCTCAGTGCCACTTATCAATCATACGACCTATCTTTTCGGTCAATCGATCATATATGTCGTACTTGCAAAACGAGGACTCCGATGATTTGGTTTTTATAGAAAGGTCTTCTTCTTCTTCTTCTTCACCTTATCCCATTTAGGTGGGGTCGGCACAGCAAATCTTCTTCTTCCACTCTAGAATGGGCTTACAGGACACAAAAAATAGACATTTGAATGTCAGCTTTGCGCATTAAGGGGTCCGTACCATTATGTGAAGTAAAAAATGGCGTAAAAACATATTAATTGTATGGAAACCTAACTTAATATTATTTTATTTTTTTTATTTAGTATTTACACAAATACAACTTTTTTTATTTACTTTAAGGTTGTGTACGTACAATAACTATGAGCTAAGAGTGGAGGAAGTATGTACATTTTGTGGTACTTTCTTGGGGCGCTGTGCCCCGCGCTAAGTATCTTGCGATCCTGTGCTGCGGGGCTACAGTTTTATCCGCGCCGATCAGCGAACTAGAATATTCTAGTTCGCTTATTTGTAGGTATAGTGGCAACGGAAATACAAAATCTGTGAAAATTGCAGCTTTCTATTAATCACATTTAATCAGATACAGTTTGTTGATAGACAGACAGATAGACAACGGAGGCTTAGGAATAGGGTCCCGTTTTTACCTTTTAGGTACAGTACCCTAAAAACTAGTACAGGTGTTCAACTGTACGTATATAATTATTTAATTGTTCAATAAAATAAAATTAACTTGTAAATATATATTTTTTTATCTACCTGTTTCTAAATCCATGATTGTCACGCATGGAAGAGGTTACAAGAACATGTTTCAAGAATACTTTTCTTCAAAGATAGATCAATGACAAGATAGATCAAGACTCTTCAAATTACGAGTACCTTCTATGTAGACAAGATTTTGTGTTCCACTTAAATTACTTTCGCTAAGATTTCTCTGGATATGTACTTATCGTAGATTAGAAGAAAATAATAATATGTACTTTATAAATATTGCTTTTCAACGTACATATATCACGTAAAATTTCCATACTTTCTGTAATATTTCTAGTCATCTTTATTCTAGTTTTCTTCATCACATGTATAAATCCTGGAGGCAGTATATTTTATTCCTCACGTCTGCATCGATAGGTAAGCAAACATTGTGCTCCGTACTGATTTAATTTAAATCGCGAAGCAACTTTGTTTTCTTGGAACTGATAGAGTTAGGAATTGGTTCCGAGCTTATTCTTAAACATGATGTTTTTTAATAGTTTCTAACAGGTGCTAAAAAATAGCATGAAATCATGAAACATTAGTCAAATAAAAAGTTTTTTACTTTATCCTTTAAAGAAAAAAAAATTTAGGCAATTTTTTATTAATATTGGTGAAAACGAATTGCACTGTTGCTTGAAAACATTTTAATATATTTTTTTTTGTAATTCAGACAAAATATGAATACATAGTTTTAGTTTTTATGCTAAATTTGGTTTTCATTTGACCGCAGCTCGCCTGACGTTAAGTTTTACTTTAATCTAAGGTGCAACACGCTTGCCTAGAAGGAACCTATTAAGTCTAGATTTGAAGACCCCCAAATTGTACATATATTATTATACCTTAAGAGATTAAAGACTCTCAGACTAATGTTATCTATTACTTGCAGATCGTCCCAGCTTCGCACGGGTTATAAAATAATATAAGTTGCAAAGAGAAATAAAACATAGCCTATATTATTTAAGCATAATGTAGGTTCCCAACGGTGAAAGAATTTTTCAAATCGGTCCAGTAGTTTCGGAGCCTATTTACGTCAAACAAAAAAAAATCAAATTTACCTCTTTTTTTTTTAATCATTCATTTAATTTTATACAGGATTTTTATAAAATGTCATCCTTGTGACAGAAAACTTTACCTCTTTATAATATTGGTGTAGAAAAAATATTTAATGAAAGGCATCAAATAACAAAACAGCCCTTCTTATTTCGCAAGCTCTACCACTCCCCGCGTCTCACGGATCGCCCAGTATTCGATTAAAGACAACGATCGCGTTTCCTATTAGGCTGTGTTGCAACGAGTCGTGACGTCACGTGCCACCCTGCGCACCCTCGCAGCCTTTTTTCTAGTTTTTAGGGATGCGTGAGTTGGAAGACAGATCTTTTTTTTCATATCGTATAATTTTACTAGCTGACCCGGCAAACGTTGTTTTTCCTCACTTGGGGTATGAAAAAAGATAGTGTAGCTTATATGACACGTTCGTAGATTTACCATAGCAGCGCCATCTATTGATTACTTATTCAACCCAGTCGAAAGGTATCGACATTTGTTAGAATCATTTGGAGTTAACAGATAATTGTGATTGTCAAATAATAACAGACAATAATTAGCGATAAATTATAATAGCGACTATAATTTGAGATTTAAACTATCCTATCTCTCAAGTTAGATCGAGCTGCACATGGTGTGTGATTTTTATTATAATCGGTTAAGTGGTTTAGGAGTCCATTGAGGACAAACATTGTGACACGAGATTTATATATATTAAGATAAATAAATCCGCAGCCACTCTCCACACTATGGTTATACACCTGCTATAAATGTGACCGTATCTGTGTACATTAAAAATAAAATTTTGGATTGTTATGTTTAAAATATTACATGAATGTCTTGAAATGTGAATGTAGATTTTGCCTCAATAAACGAGTATTGTTACTACTATTATTATTATCTATGGCTCTCGCATCGGCTTGTTCAGCCACGAGCGCTGAAACAATAACCATCCGGACGCTACATTAAATCATCTCTCGTAGATGAAATGGGCCAAATGATGATGATGATGATAACATTCTGATGGAAGATCAACGGCTAGCCCACGGAGTCTGCCAAAGAGCCAAAGAGCGCAGTATCCTTGGCGTAAAGCTGACAGACCGCATCCGAAACACCATACTGCGTTCCAGAACACAAATAGCTGATGTGACCCAAAAAGCTGGTAATTTAATTTTTGATTGGGCTGGTCACGTCTGCCGCTTGGATAACCTGTGGGCATAAATTGCCACCCAATGGACGTTGGCCTATACAAGACCTCGCAGCAGACCAAGAAGCGAAGGAGGGACGAGCTTGACAAACACCTGAAGAATTGGTCCAAAATAGCGCTAGATAGGGACATACGGAAAGAGAGTAGGGAGGCCCAACAATGGGACTAGACAGATTCTTAATAATAACAATAATCGTTATTAAACTATTGATATGTTTGTGTTGTTGAACCAAGTTGTAGTCTACGGTGCACAAAAATGATCGTAATTATAACTTAAGATTTAGATAGGTAGTTTATTTTTTCTGTGTATTGAAAAAAAAATATAACTTTATGAGGATCATTTGCTGTGTAACATTGTCTATACTTTTTGAGATATAAATTATTTATGAGTCAATTCTGTATTTGATTATGATTTTAACTACAGAAAACATGGAATTCAACGGTTTTACAATGCATAAATAGTTTATTTCATTTGCGTGCTAACTAATAAAGTTCCATTTTTAATTAGAACATAATGTATTTAAAATGATTTGGAAAATAAAATCCAAAATTGAAATGTGGAAAAAATCTAATTTGTTTACAGATATTACTTACCATCAAGAAATTATAGCATTGGGAATATTTTATAAGTGTTTCTATACGGAACCCATTAATTACTTTGTATTTTCCTCCCACTTAAACCCTATTGGAGTAATTGGAGAGAGCTGAATATCGGTCCACTGAAGCTTGTATGAGTTTTCCACTGCACTTGCAGGTTAAAAGCAAAATTGCGGAATCATACCAGTTAGGAACTAGTCCTATTTCTGAGATCTTATTATGCTATTGGTATTTCCATGGTTTGCTTCCGTTTTAGCCAAGTACAACTTTTATCTCAAGCATTCAGAGATATTTAATATTTTCATAAAAATCTGTTTTATTGATTATTTTCTGATTCGGTCCGTCAATTCATTTTATTGTAATTTAATTACTTTTAAGCAAAAAAATTACATGAAAAAGCTAGAGTAATAAAAAATTAAAAAAAACCTTACAAATACCTGACTTGGCTTAACAACTGCTTGTGCTAAAATTAACAGCTGGGGCCTACAATTTAATGTGTCATCCGACCCATGAGCCTTGATAAAAATGCCACTTGATAAACGACAGTCGAATGTTGCTTAGCTTCGATGATCGCGTCAGATCACCTTAACTAGGCGAGCTATATATAATATAGGCGCTCCTGTGACCCATCTTTAAAAATTATGTCATAATTAGGCTTCAATATCAAAATATTTCATCTGCAAGTTTATTATGACTGACTGGTTTAGTGTGCACTTGATTGTTAAGTTTATCAAGTTACTACAAGTATATCTATAAATCAAGTCAACTTTACAAGCTACGCCAATGATATTTTTAACAGTCTTCAGACTGACAGACACTTTTTAAATTATCATTAAAACAATACATCGTCACAATAAATTACGTTCCGTTTACGAGACGCAATATAAATGAAGACATGTGAACTCCATTAGTATTATTACAGTTTTATATCAGGTTATGAGAAGGGTTCTATTTCAGGGCATTCGATATAGTCTGTCACTCTCTCTCTACCAGCTATTCTAATTAGACTGACAAGGACAGGTAGACTTGCAGGTATAAGACATGCTGTACTGTAGTTCGCGAGAAAACCTTACTAATCAAATTAATCACAAATTATAATTATATTAGTATCATTACAATTGAATATGAAACATTTTATATTACAGCGTACATTTTTGCAAATTGACAATCAAGTTCAACAAGTGACGTCATAGCCTCAATCGCATAGTATGATTGAACAGCGTTGTATATACAGTGGAAACTTGACTAACTGGACTAATTGTTGTTGTTAGGCATTCGAATAATCGAGGACCCGATAAACTGATGGCCGGATAGTCGAGTTTCTACTGTACTTCAAAGTGGGTAATATATAAGTATGTAACTATATCACTAAGCAAGGTATTGAAAGACCCTTATTGTATAAACCGGCTGCCCAATTTGTACCTAAGTTTACATGCAAATTCCACCGGTTACCATTCAGAAACGCAATTCAAATTTCTAGAAACACTTATTGGTATTCATAGGCACTTGATGCCTCATAAACCTGTAGATCAATATGCGAGCCAGTAAGCTGAGTGCGCTAGAACAGCAGCCGCCTTTGTGCTTCTACTCTCGTTATTTAGGCAACCATTGACATGGAAATCCCTCTAGGCTATTAAATTTGCATTCTAATTAAAACAAGGCACCGGTATTTGGCTCGAACAGAGTTTTTGCCGCCCGAAACATTTCCCTAGATCCACTCTTCGATGCCGTGAAATGGTAATTCGATTAAGTCACTTGGAATTCAAAATAACTACGCCTTAGTCGGATCGAGGTTACTTATTTATATTTAGTTTATTAAAATTTCATCCTACATACAAAATAAGTACGACATGAATAAGGTATGAGATTGATTATAATATTTCCGTTTCGATGACTGCCTCCGTGTTATTTTGAGTTAAAACGAACAACAATGAGTCATGTTACTTTGTAAGTACCAAGCATTAAGCAGCCTTCTATATGTTTTCAATGATTGAGCTTTCTTACGAGGAGAGAGATGTAGCCAATAATCCAGGATGCTGGCCAAGTGAAGACAATACACGTTTAAGAAAATTGTGATCCTCAATAAATTCGGTGCCTTCACGATGTTTTCCTTCGTCGTAATGCGAGTACAAATCCACACATAACATGAAAAGCAAGTCATTGGTGTAGGGCTGGGATCAAACCAGGGGCCGTCTGATTGAATACAAGACGCGTCTGATTATAATAATAATCATAGTTTATTAATCTAAAAACACATGTACATTCATAACTAGTTTTACAAAAAATCCGTTAATAAGGTATCTAATTAATTTACGGTATAAAGATTTCTTGTGGTTTCTGCACTAGGAGAACCCTGTTTGATATTGTACATATCTGGTTATATAACATTTGCTTTTTAAAAAGCGATTGTGGCGTTTTTTATAAGCGTTAAGATTCCTTTAAATAATTTTATTCCTGCCGGACGCTAGCAGGGGCCCACGCGTGATAATGCATTATGTATACGACCTAAGGCGACCAAAACGAATGCAGATACTAACGAAAAATAAGATACGGTGGCTGACTCGCCTTTTGTCTCGGCGACAAAACGTGCCTTCTGAATAAATAACACAAATAAAAATCCTATAAATATTGAACAGTCGTATATTTCACACTTTACGAAGAGCTCCCGTAACTGAGATATATTATGACATAGAAATGTCGATGCTTGTTGTTGTGGAGCATCGAATGTACATACTAAGTACCAATTTTTGTAAAAGAAATATAATCCAAAAAAAGGTTTATAAGGTCATAATTCTACTAATATTACACTCGTAATTGCAAAACTTGTGGAGTGTATGTTTGTTACTTCTTCACTCTTAAACGGCTGAATCGATTTTAATGAAATTTGGTGTGAAGATATGTTAAACTTTGCATTAACACATCAACTACTTTTTACGCCGATAACAATTGTGGTTCTCATGGGATACGCAAATAACTTAAAAACAGGTAAAGGATAGGATAGGAAGGATTAAAGGATGTTTACAAGTTTGTAGTCGTGCCTCTACGGCCAACCTCCACGCGGGTGTTTTAGAGACCTCATTTGAGGAATCAAAGATATTTTCTTCCAAATTCGAATTTCAAAAAATGACTATCGTCTTTTTTCTGACAGACCGACGTGGAAGCACGCCTACAAACTGGTCTCTGTCTACGAAACTGGTAAACCTTTATCGCCTCGAACCAGCGAACTAGAATAAACAGAATAGTAACTTGGCCGATAAAATGGTTCCACGCGTAATCGTAAAATACCGCGGTAGGTGGGGCAAAACAGCTACTCGCGCGCCCACGTGGCGTCGCATGGTGTGGTACGGCACCAATCGCGTACGAGCCTTGTCTGTGTGTGTTTCGTTGGGATAGCAGTATAATCGTGTGTGTAGATGGATCCAAATTCTAAGCTTCAATAGTATGGAGTTACTCTTCCGTTTATTCTAGTTTGCTGTCTCGAACGCCATTCGCATAATTCTGATCGAACTTTACTTAGGTAATTTCGTTTGATCATTGATTATTAATGTTAAAGTACAATTCAGTAATATTGCCTATAACTTGACTTGTAATTCAGTAGTTAGAGCTGAAACTGTTTAGTTTTCTATCAATATTTCACCGTCAGTACCAGCTGGTCACCGCGTATGTCGGAGCTTTGAAAACTGGCGCATAGAAACCTACAGAGCGGATTTAGATAAAATTTTACTGAGATATGTAACAGATAAGATTGTATTTGACTTTAAAACAGAGAAGTAATATTAATTTTCCTTGTGTGATGTTTCTTAAAAAAAACTGAAATCTACTCCATTCTTTTTCTTCTCAAATCGTAATCTCTTTTTTTTTGTAATAATACCAAAGAAGTTGAAACTGAATAAAAATAATGCACCGTGAAAAAAACATAAATTTTGTTAAGAACTTTTATGATTTTTCTATCGAGCAATATTTTAATCGTATTTTGGTGATCACGTGGCCTTTGTGAAGAAAAATCACGTATAAAAATTTTGAGATTTTTTTGCTGGCAGTACTACTTTGACAGTTATCGTGTGAAGTTGGAAGCAAGCGCAATCTTATTCTTAGTTGGCACGCATACTCGTAATACATGCAGGTATTTTGGTATAATATTACACATATTGTTGGTTCTTATTTTTGTACGAGTTTATTTTTGAATTCCACACATTTAGAGAAAGAAGGTCATAAACCACCGTTCGTATATATATCTATTTTATTAGAAATATCTAGAATTGAAAATTGACATTTGAATCATTTTATATACCTACTATATTAATGTAATTACATTACTAGAATTAAAATTGAAAATTGACATTGAATTATTTCATTTAATTTTGTAATCATATTATATTATTTGACTTGTAACTTTGGTGTTTCAATGAATGATTTGTTGTATTTGTATCATTCAATATTTTGAAATTCGTTTGTTAAAGTATACTTCGTTTTAAGTTTAAGCGACTCTATTCATTCAATACTTGTGAATGTACCATGTTTGTGTTTATAAGTCCTGGTGCAATGCCATTTATAAATATTATAAATCACGTTGTTCGCGGCTCATAGAACAATGCGTTTTAAATGCTATGCGTGACCTAGGTTTTTTTTAAACTCTTAATAGATAGGCATTTTGCACGAGTTAACGACACTCTGACCTAAGGTGGAGCATGCCTAGTCTGGTATTTATAATAGCAGGCTTTCAAGAAGGTTTCTGGAGCATGATACAAATTACGTTAAAATATAATAAAACGTCCAAATTATATTATTAATTCTGTATAAATGTACATAAATTAAAGAAAATTATTTGTTTGAAATAGACATTAAAAAAGAATACATTAATGTTAAATATAATCTTTCTATACAGCATAACAATGTACAAGAACAAAAGCTTAATTATCCATTATACTATTTATCACTACAATTGAATACGAATCAAATTGTATCACACGTCTTAGTGACGGCATAGCCTATGTCGCATAGCATTTAAATAAGTGATGTACTTCTCTATTTCTTAAATTTTATTACATCACCCATTTCTTATTTCTTAGTCTAATTGATAATATATTTTTCTAATTAATCTCAAAATAATTTTAATTTAATAACATAACATAACTATTGCTAGTGTATTACACAAATAACTTACCCGTACAGTAATTTTATTACAAAACTATACTGATTATATTATGCGTGATCAAGATTATATTGCGACAAATTTAATTTTGCGGGTCCAAAAATAAGCTTCATAGAAACTCGTGTAGCAATTTGTGCCGTAGCGTAATTTGAGGGTCCGCAAAATTATGTTTGCTAAAATTACCCAATATTAGTGGAAAGTTACACCTAATTGGACTAGTTATGTACGAAACATTGGTAAAGTTTGCTCTAAACTGTTTGGTATGGTTGATTTAGTTTTGCGAAGCGCTTGCGTTACAATAGATAAAGTAAATAAAGTAACCGTAAAACAGAATTGAAGATATAATCCGTTGGTATCGCCATATATAGTTCAAAATACATTTATACAGTGTAAACTCTATATAACGACACTGAGGGACTGAGCATTTTATGGCCTTATAGAGAGTGGTCGTTAAATGGAGTGAATAAATCATTGTATGGAATACAAGCTAAACCAACTAAAGTCAATTGATTGCGCTTTAGAGAGTTTGTCGTTATATCGAGTGACGGACGTTACATGGAGTTTTCACTTTATTTGACACAGGTTAGAAAAAATACAGTATAATACGAATCAAAAGGCTAGCAAAATAGTTTTTAAAAGCTACGCAGCTTTTAAATACGGGATTTTATTTAATCACTCTTCGCTACCCATTTCTTCACTTATTTTATAACCCGAAGTTGTCTTAGCGGCATAGGCCTTCTTCCCTATGATTGTTTGTTTTTTAGGCAGAATTAAATACTTGTATTTTATACATAGCATAGCATAGCAAGTAGCCCACTATACGTTCCCACTGCTGGGACTGGGGGCTTTCTCTCACGAAGATAGAGATATAGGCCACAATAATCCATCACGCTGGCCAAGTGCGGGTTGGCGGATGACACACGTCTTCGGATATTGTGATCCTCACATGCCGGTTTCCTCAAGATGTTTTCCTTCACCGTTAAGCGAGTGCAAATCAACACATAACTTGAAAAACAAGTCTTTGGTGTGGGGCCGGGATCGAACCAGGGGCTGTCTGATTGAAAAGCAGACGTTGTAACCACCGAGCCACACTCGCTTTTTTGTATTTTATACAATGTTTTCGAATTACATTAGGGAACAATAGCTATAATAGTAAATAAATCAGGGTAAAAGTTGGCACGAGCCAAGCTTAACTAAGACAGTTTACTTATCGGTTAAGTTAATCAAAAGCCTTCATAGATCCCACTGCCAACAAACATTAAGTGCAACAACCATAAAGACTAATTAGGGAGGAGAGGAACTCTGTCTGGATCAAAGGATAGAACAGAAACCTTGATAATGGCCAATCCTGAGATTACACTATACTGGTTCAGTGGCATACGACAATGTCGTATACGATAGATATAATCAGTATGTACATTAAAATTCGATTCTAAAATCAAACATAATTATGACGAGCTCGTTGGCGATTTCGATTCGGCTCGGCCAACATCTTTGTGAAGAAACTACATTTGTTGGCTGTCGGTCTGGGTGTTAAATATGTATCGATATAATGTATCAGTTGTGTTAGAAACTATTATACACACTTTTATACAAATGGTATGAGTAAGAGTATAATGATTTAGGCTAACCAGCCATATGTGAAAAATGTTAATTTATTTATTTCACGTTCGATTTCCTATTACTCACTCATTTTGTAATCAACGATACCTAATGATATTTATTATACTCATGGTAGTTTTATTTCCATGAATACATAAAAACAGCTTTATAAATACGGTCGTACTCATAATCTGTGCAAATAAGTTTATCAATCGTTAAAATTTATCTTTTTGGAACCGAGACGCAAAAACTACTGAATGTTGAAATAAGTTTGACATGTCTCTGTGTACAAGATGGCTGCCGCCAAAATGGCGGAATACATACTTTTTGTCATTTTTCTCAATATTATATGTATCAAATGAAAGGACATGACTAGCTTTATACTAGTTTAATGATCATGACTAGTAGAAAAAGAAGAAGAATAATAATAATAATAATAATAAGAAGAAGTAGAATACATTATGTATTTCAAATCCAAGATGGCTGCCATGAAAAATGTTGTCGTTGATTATTTTTATACTTATTGCAAAATATAACTTTCACAACATAGTCGTCAAAATTTGTGAAACAAATATTTGTATTAGTTTCCAGTATCCCTGTTATTCGGTAAATGGACTCACTAAGAACACAGATTAGTTGGCAGTTACTACAAAGTTAAAGTTACAAACACTATGACAGTATAAACTGAGTCTGTCACAGAAATTGAGTTTGACCCATCGAGAGACGTTCAAGAATTGTAAATGAAATATGATATACATAAGTGTCGTATAGGCTGTTATTAATGTAGGTAATTAACAATATTCAACAAACAAAGTATAAGATTGCCTTAATTTTGACACTAAAGATCGTGTTCCTAAGGAAACTTACAAAACTTCTTAAAATCTTATGTTTCTAGTGCTGAAAATTAATTAACTTTGTGCCTTGTCTTTTAATGAAGATTCTTAGATCATTGGAAAGAAGAAAACCAAAACCCCTTAAATTTTATGTAAGTACATGGTAACTTGACAGAAAGTAAAATAAATATAGAAGTAACAATTTTATAAGAAACTACGAGTACGTATATACAAGTAAAAAAAAAAAAACAAAATTCAAAATGTTTTTATTCATGAAATGTATGTAGGTACATAATTTAATATCCCTAACCCTCTACCTGGACTGAGCGCCCATGTCATAGAGGTTAGTTCTTTCCAATGACTAAAGAATTTGTACACCTTTGATTTTATTTAAGTAAATGTTAACTTGACAGAAAGTAAAAGATATATTGGAGCTATAGCATAGGTGCAAACAAATAATTGGACTATTTTAAAAAATAAAATAAAATACTGTTTTCCACAACATCAGTAATCTGTCGCTGTATGATATTCAGGATCAGAAATTAGGCGCAACTTGTAAATTCCGAGGGTTACCCCGAGCAGTGGATTAAACTTTGGCCGCATGGTCGTGTACGAACTTCTGGGACCCTCATTGCAAAGGCATCGTCGGGTGTTTAGTGGTGTTATATAGAATCGGAGAGGTTTATATACATACCAACAAAATAGAGTATATGTACTAGCTAATAGGTATGCGATTGTTAAATAAGTACTTTCTTTTTTATATATTGTTGAATAGACTCATATTTGACTGTGTGACATGCCCCATGTTAAGCTTTACTGTACCGCTTTACTGGTGCCTAGAACTTACTAGTCAATCTTAATTTTAAAAAAGTTAATGCCATATTTTGTATCGTGTATTACGAGTATAAAATAATTATTCTGCTGACAAGCAGTGGTGTGCTAGTAATGTTGTCTATTGCTATGGCAATAGACAGATAATAATTATATCTATGCAAAGGCACTTTTAATCCGGTGAAATAACTACTTAATCAAGTATAAACCGATATCTTGAAATGACTAATTTTACGTTATTATAATATATCATCTTCCAACATCATCCACAATCGATTCTCTCTTAAATAGCCTATTGCCAGTAGTTGCTTTGTCTTAACATGTCATTTACTTAATCATATCGTGTCCAGGTTCGAACTATGGCTGATGTTATGTTGTCGACCCATCTTGCCGGCAGACGACCGACGCTCCGTCTTCCTAATATCTAGCCTTGCTTCACCTGTCTTCAGTTTGCCTAGCCAGGTGTCCCGCCCAAGGCTTATTACTGTAGTATTGACGACCTCGTTGGCGTAATGGTTGCTATGCCTATGACTGCCAACCAGAGGGTCTCGGGTTAAATTCCCATCACGGCCACCATTTTTGTGATGAACTAAATTTTTTGGCTGTCGGTCTAGGTGTTAAATATGTATAAAGTGTTTATGTATGTATATGTAGTATACCAGTTCTGTTAGCAACCATAATACATACAAGAAAGGGTTAAGTATGGGGCGAAACCAGCCATATGTGAAATGTGTCCTAATATTTATTAAGACATTTATATAAAACAGAAACTTTCACACTTATTATTTATAGCTCAAAAGTGCTAATAGCTACATCTCAACCACGAGTAATTATCAAAAAATAATTTCTTATCAGCAGCAAACAATCCAAACAACTCGATAAAAGCACACCTACAAACATTTTATAACACAATTTGTCGACCATAAAGTCAAAAATCAACTAATTAAAATCCTTCAATTTAATTAAGTTAAAAGTCAAAAATTACCCAATCCGAGTTACGCCTCGCACCGCCATATAAATTTTAATCGTCGCCATCGCATAATTACGTGAAAATTATCACTTCAGTAAATAAAACGGTAGTATCAAATGTTATCCTATTAAAATGTTCTGTCGAAGTTTTAATGAACCCATGAACTCAAATATGCGACGTAACATAAATACGTTTATATTGACGCACAGCCTTGATTGGAAACACCAAAGTTTCATGAGATCTTTGGTTACAGTTTAACTTTGGATGTTTGATCTTCAAAGTAAGATTTCTATGAAGTGAGTATTCAAGTTTCTGCTTTAAGTTGACATCATTTGGTATTTATTCTAGGACACGAGGAGATACATTCGAAAGAAACATTTTGAAAAATATGTTGCTAACCACCTCTGATCAATAATGTATTAGATTTAAGGTGATGTCTCAAAAACGGCAAAAAAAATAAGACCACAAGTAAGAGTGTGGTCTTATTTGGGTTTGAGGAATTTAAGCGTTATTAGTATAGTAATACAGTTGAACTTTCTAACGCTCACTGCGTACGGTCATTTTATAAGCACAACCACAGAATAATAACTAGGCACTACTAGTTGTTATCGCGGAGCAAGATAGCTTATGTTCAATACGGCACTTTAGTCGAAACTCAACTTTAAAATAGAGTGGTAAGGTTGACTTGAATTGTAACCTATTTTGTATTTCTTTGTATATTGTAATAGATACAATAGTAAACTCATGCCATTTTTTGTGTTTGTATGCAACACTGAATCTGGTATATATTTGGTCGAAGCTAACCACTAAACTACGTGTTCTGGCCTAATTTAAAATTAAATTTTGTTTTTTTTCCTTATTGATAAGTCTGATTGATGCTAAAATAGGTACAAATATTTTAAGAGTTCTTAATTAGAAGGTCTTTTAGCAAATTTTTAGTATATTAATTACCGTTTATCATATATAACGAAAAAAATATAAACTCAAGGTTTTCCCTTGTTAGCAGTTGTTGAAATACGTAGAAAAAATTGAAAAGCAATTTTATTTAAATACTAGCTGACCCGGCAAACGTTGTTTTGCCTTAAAAATATATAGTAGAAGATTCTCAGACCTACTGAATACGCATATGAAATTTGGTAAAAATCGGTCAAGCCGTTTCGGAGGAGTACGGTAACTAACATTGTGTCATGGAAATTTATTATTCTTTATTGGACACATAAATAAAAAAGGCACAGTAAAAGACAATTAACTTAAAATTAGTGTACCACAATTGGCGGCCTTATCGCTTAAAGCGATCTCTTCCAGGCGACCTTTGGATAAAGTAAAGTAAATTAAGTAAAGGATAAAAAATGGTTATTGTTGGTTATTCCTAAGAGATAAACATATACCATCACGGACTTTTTTGTAGACCTTTTTAAGTTGTACAATACTGTAGTAAATTGTTTTGATCTATCTTGTAGGATTCAGTCAGCGTTTGCAATGTAAGCGCAAAAAATGTGTTTTTTTACGACCTCACATTAAAAACCTCAAAAATTGTAGCCTATGTATTATTCTGATGTATAAGCTATAGCCTATGTGTTATTCTGATGTATAAGCTATATTGTGGTAAAGTTTCATTCAAATCCATTCAGTAGTTTTTACGTGAAAGAGTAACAAACATCCATACATCCATACATACAAACTTTCGCCTTTATAATATTAGTAGGATTTATTACTGTTTATTATTTTATCGCGTGTAAACAGTAAATCCAGTATTTTGGCCTACATCTTGACTATACAGTGTAAACTCTATATAACGACACTGAAGGGGCACTGCATTTTATGGCGTTATAGAGAGTGGTCGTTAAATGGAGAGAATGTATCATTGTATGGGATACAAGCCATACCAATTTAAACCAATAATTTAGACGCTTTAGAGAGTTTGTAGTTATCGAGTGATGTTACATAGAGTTTACACTGTATTTCGTAACTAAGCTAAATATACACATGTTCCACTGCAAATCTTCCGAAACCGTCGACTCTAATTTGCAATAATCAAGTGGAATGCCTCACCAGTGCCCTAGTGAAACGATTCAGTTTAATCGAGCACCGATTGGAATGGAAACTACGAGAACAGCGGGTGACTAGCAATCTTCTACTAATATCCTTCGCGAACTCAATTACAATACTACAGCGCCTTCAATTTCCTCATGTAGTGGGAGTTAGCTTGGAACTGGAGTAGAGAAATAAGAAAATGTTGCAGAGAGATGAATCTCATAGCTCCTTTCTTGAAAAACAGCTAAGACTTATACTGATTGTCTACAGTGTTTTTGACGACCTCGTTGGCGTAAAGGTTGCCATGCCGGGCTGCTAATCAGAAGGTTCCGGGTTCGATTCCCGGCACGGCCAACATCTTTGTGCTTAACTAAATTTGTTGGCTGTGGTTTTGGGTGTTAAATATGTATTTATACATAATATGTATGTATATGTAGTATATCAGTTGTGTTAGCAACCATAATACGAGCTAACGAAAAACTGTTAATTCAATAGGCCTTGTCATCGTCTTGATGGATTTGACCTTTTCGAAATCTGACACATGAAATTTCCTGTCTACCTAGAAGTTTTCTTAAAAACGTTTTCCCAAGTTTTTCGGTGAAATCTTTCTATCTGATTCAGATGGTGGCTAATATTTTTTCTCGTACTTACTACCATTCTCTCCAAGACTTCCATCCACCCTTTGATACCGGCTCAAAGCTTGTCGCGGAATAGAAGCTTTACGTGTCAAAGGAAAAGTTTGTTGTAACTGTTTTTTTTTTTTATAGAACAGCTTACAAACGAAATTTGTGTATTGATAATCTAGTATCACAAATTGAAAATTGGAGGAACCGAAATCTTTGATCATTTTTATATTCAGCTGTAGGTAGACGTTTCTTTGTGATCAAAGTCTTATGACGAATAGTGCAGTGAATTCAAATTCATATTCCAATTCTGTTTCTTGACATAAATGACACTTATAGATTAACCAAACTTATCATTTATAAAAGTAGAAAAATATAAAACTCACAATAGTAAGACTATTATTATGACTAGGCTTAAAATCATGAGTACCTACAATTATAAAAAAAAACAATAATTAATAAAAATACGAAAATATAATTGACGTGTATGTGTATGTATGTCAGTGACATCGTGATATACGATCAAATGTCCAAATATTCATTTCATTTATATAATTGGTCTTTGAAAGAACATCGGAGGTTGGCCGGGGTTTGCCAGTGTGATGGAGCGAAGAATATTAGGAGTCAAACTATCAGATTAGAAAGCACGAAGGTGCCAAAAAAACTCAAGTTTTGTTGATTTACCTAAAATGTGCTCCTAATTTTTCTTCAGACTTCCTTCACAGCTGGTTTTCTTTTGCGCCGAGCACTACAAGACTCGTTAAAAGTAGGTCAAGGCATTTGTTTTCAACATAAAACTAATTTATAGTGGCTTCTTTTACACAATTGCCGTTGTTATGTTTCATGGCGGAAGATAAATCAACAGTATTTTTAAATGGAGCAATAAACAAATACGTTTTCAAGTTTATTTTCGTATGTGCAATAACAATGTGGATATGTGTATATTTGTGGGATTGTTAGTGGGATATGTTTAGATAGGATTGTATGAAAAATGATATTCGAAGGTCGGTTTCAATGTTAGTGCTGAAAGTTTTAGTTGAAAGATTTTATTGCTATGTTTTTGCAGTGTAAATTGATAGACATACGTAGATTGATTTATGTTTTGACATGTATCGTAAAAAAGCAAAAGTTTCAGACGTTTATCGATTTTTCAGTAAGTGTTTTGGTGAATCAGCAAAGTAAGGCGCAGTAGGCATGTAGAAAATATTATGTCGTATTCATAGACTTTGCTTTTGTGATAAACCTTAAGACTACTTAGCTTAAAGTTATTTAGTTAGTTATTCTTTTCAGAGCTTTTTTGTAATTTGTTTAAACTTTATTAAATACTTTAAACAAGAATATATTTAACTGTTTAAATTAATTAATTTTAACTATAGTTAAGACCGTACACAAGAGACGTACATATAACTTTTTAAGATCTTACTAACTTCATGAAAGGATCTGAAAAAAACCTATTAATTTTATAAGAGTTCGGTTACACCTAAACTGGCAAAGAAATTAAGTAACTCTTTAAAAGTAGCTGTTGGTAAACTTTTATTTATAAAAGTATTTATAACCCGCTTCAGATACTATGCGACATGGCACGTGACATTGCGGCTAGAGATAGTGGGTGCAATTTGCATAAAAAAATATCTTGGTTTTTAAGCTTTTTGCAATTTTGATCCTATTTAATAGAAAAACAAAAATTCAGTATAAACCATGGAAAGTAAAATAAGTTATAAATATTGTGATTTTTAAAAGTATCTATGTGAGTATCTTTATGTATTTAATAATTTTAGATGTTTTTTAGTATGACTCAGACTTATGAATCAGATATAAAAAAATCTAAAATAAATTTATAATAACAAAAAAGCTGTAAATACAAGATTTTGTCTTTGTCATCCAGCGGACTAAAATCATCGGAAGAGTAACTCCATACGAATGCCGCTTAGAATTTGGATCCATCTACGCACACAATTATAATACTGATATCCCAACGAAACACACACAGACAAAGATCGCGCGCAATTGGTCGCATCAAGGTCACGCCACCGATACTAGCCGCGCGGGTAGCTGTTTTGCCCTGCCCACCGCGGTATTTTACGCGTGGACCGTGGAACCATTTTATCGGCCAAGTTACTATTCTATTTATTCTAGTTCACTGTTGTCATCGCATTGTACTATCGAATTCAGATAGAATGACATTGTAAGGGTACCACGATTTGAATAAAACACGCGACGGGCTGGCATCGAGCGGGCGCAGGTGCCGATTAGAACAGATTCCAGCGATAGTGAGGCTTCTCTATACGATAGAAACAAACTTGCAAAGAGCATTAAACTGCTTACTTCGATTTAAATAGATTTTCTGCAAAGATTGGTTTAAACGGCCCCGCGGAGTGGATAGCAACATAAAACACATATTCAAAAGCTACAAAGAGTAACATAAAACTCTTTGTAGCTTTTTTGATCAGAATATATAACCACACGAGTTAGTGACGCTTTGGCCTAAGGATGAGCATGTCTAGTTTGAAAATATTGGCTCTCCAAGAGGCTTTAGAGATAGATTTTTCAACTCGCGAACGAGCACTTTTTTTCGTAAGAGCTAAGTGGCCAAGCTCAGGTGTCAAGAGTTTTCATGCCACTCGAAGACCTCTGCCTTGGCGTAACGATTGGTTTTACTCTAAAAGTAACAGCTGGAACCTTCAACTTAAAGTGGCATCTGACCTATACGTAGAAACCACATGAAAATGCCAATTTCTAAAAGATGTTTTGGGCACTCGCTTTACGGTGTAGGAAAACATCGTGAGGAAACCAGCATGTTTGAGGACCATAATATCCGAAGACATGAGTCATCCACTAATCCGCACTTGGCCAGCGTGGTGGATATTGGCTTATATCTCTCCCCTCGTGAGGGAAGGCCCCGAGTCCTAGCAGGTGGAACGTATGCTACTTATGCTATGCTTATGATCTTTAAAAATAATTTTGCTCAGTAACTACCCTTCCTAGATACCCAATCTCTATGAGCACCTGATGTACGGTGGCATAGCGCTAAATATTCCCAAGATAACGCCCACCAATAACAGCTTCCCGGCGTAGTCTCCCGATAGCAGATAACAATAGCATAAACCGCGCTTTAGGCTCCATCTGGCTGTATTAGAGTTAGAGTGACTAAGCTGACTTATACTCACATTTTATTTCTATTTTTTATTTTATTTTAATGTTAATACACAACTAAAGCAGAAATGTAAAACGTTTTATTATTTTAAAATTATAAAGTAACATTAAATTTACAAAACTTGATTAAAAATTACACTAATATTTTAATTAAAACCAAACTAACAAATAATTAACTTAACTTAAGTTAGTGTAGTAACCCCGGACAGGTTAACCTTAGCTATGCTGGCGGCATTACCTCGCTACGACATAGCCAAGCTTTAGCGTTGGCGGAGGTAAGCACCAGCTCTGAGGTTATTGAAACAAATTCACCGTAAGCTTTAATTTTGTGGCGCAACTTACTGTCAAATTGCCCCTTGCTTTCTCATACGAAGTAACTATTAAGTATTCTGTGCTGAAACGCTTATTTAAACTTTTTATTTAAACAATATGTACAAATACCATATATAGGTTAATCAAATAAATAAATATTAAATTGAGGCAATCACGTCGTAAACTGTAATTATGTGGTTCAACATGCTGTCAGAGTTGCCCCTCTGCATTATCTTCGAGTGGTTTGAAAAGACACGTCATCAAAGCTTCGGCACTTAGGTCTTAAGAAGAAGAAGTAGAATACTGAAAACAAAACGCAACTTTGGATACTGTTGCAATAACAAGAATGAAATATCACAAACTAGTTAACTGCACAGACGAAACGCACAGCGCCTTAGGGTCGGCAGAACGTGCATTTTAATTACATTTCCTGGCTGCTGAAATTTATGCCAACAGCAGTGTCGTTATTCTTAATGGATCAGATAAAGTCCTAAACGATTATTTTGCCGTTTTGAGTTTTCGCGATTGCACCTGATAGCAAATTGTGCAGTACCAAATGGTGTTGTTTAGTCTTAATCTGTAACGCGGAAGTTTTCCACTCAGTCCTTGTTAGTTTTTATCTAAATCGAAGTTTAAGAAGCTATTTATATATTGTACATTATATATTGCGCACCATGCAAATTTGAGCAAAGCGTTTTAACGCGCTGGAGTAAAAAATTCACAAAATCATTCTTATAAAGATAGAACTATGATTTTTTTAGTTGTTTGATATTAAATTCAGAATAAGAATTTTTACAGTTCCAAAACACAAATACGTGAAATTCACCAGATAGCTATTTTTTTGGAAAATAGTCGCTATATTATAATGCTGTAGTGCCTCTGAGAAATTAACAAAATTAACCTTACTTATTTGTAGGTTATGATATTATCTAGAATTGTTAGAGTTTATAATTTAAATATACTTTATTGATCTTATATTGAGACTAACAGCTGAGACCTAATGTGTCATCTGACACATGGTAGCGTCCAAATAAAAAAATCCACTTTTCAAACGACAGTTTTGTGCATGGTCACCCATCCAAAGACTGTCCGCATCAACCGTTGCTTAGCATAGATGATCGCGTCAGATCACCTTAGCTAGCCGAGCTACAGACGCATAGTAATAATTATGTATATGTACATACATGTACTCGTATCATATCTCATAGTATTTCTTACAAGGGCATAGGGCCCTTATATGATCCAAAATCTAACAAGAATAAGATATCTTGTATGCGCGTAATTAAATAAGATTTTTTAACTAGTTTTAAAAACTACGGATTAAGATAATTTGAGTATGTTAATAAAGTAAGTAAAGTATTGGTTACTTAATAATTACAATTTGAATTTGAATTTGTCATGACTTAATTTTTTCATATTGCTATACCGTCTTTAGAGAAAACTAGCATCCCATCCCGGCTTTGCTCGGTCTCTTAAATAATCTAACTTGTATAGAGAAACAAAATAAAACCTATATTACTCGGGGATAAAATAGCTTCCTAACAATGCAAAAAAAATTCAAATCGTCTAATAGGTCCATTAGTTTCTGAGCCTATTCACGTGAAACAAACAAACAAACTTTTCCTCTATATAATATTAGTATACACTGTACAATCGTCCTCTAGAAAACCCTTTTTTTTTTTACACATTCACACACGGCTGGTTAGCCCCATACTGAACCATTTCTAGCTCGTATTATGGTTGCTAACACAACTGATATACTACATATACATACATACATATTATATATAAAAACATATTTAACACCCAGACCCACAGCCAACAAATTTAGTTAAGCACAAAGATGTTGACCGGGCCGGGAATCGAACCCGGAACCTTCTGATTAACAGTCCAGCATGGTAACCTTTACGCCAACGAGGTCGTCGTCGGTGTATCGTACTAACTGATACATTATATACTTAGCAGTTTTCCAAGGCATCGTATACTTCCGGCCTTGGTGACATATACGAAGTCATTTATCAAAGCAACGTTAAGAACTCTTGACGGGAAGAACTTTTGATACAAGACTGTCTGGCACTAGACATTAATAATAAGGGTATCATAGCATCAAAAGCGCTTTTTTTGATGTCCTCAAAGCGCTTTATCACTTAGGGGCGAAGTTTGTTCCAGTTTCGGTGACGTGCAGATAAGCGACCTGAATAAATGGTCGAGAACTACTTTTTATTTGGGTTGTTTATCTTTGTTAATCGATTTTCTGAAGGTAGCGTTAAGTATTGTGGGTTTGTGTGAATAATTTATTATTTGTTGATACGAACATTAAATGTACGTTAACTAATTATAAAGAGTTCTTCTTCTTTTTTGTATGAGCTAAGTGGCCAAGCTCTGGTGTCGAGATTTTTGAAACTGCCCGAAGGCCTCTGACTTGGCTTAACGACTGCTTGTACTAAGACTAACAGCCTTACAACATCCATCCAGTGTCATCCGAACAACGGTAACGCCTAGGCGTGAGAGAGCTATTGTTCGTATGTGTGTGTGTGTATTAGTGTAGTAGTGCAGGGTGCAGTGTGGAGGTCAAAGAATGTGCGGTCCTGTCTTGAGGTCTGTACAAGTTCTAGCTATTACATATTATACTGTTTTGAACATTCAATACAACGTATTGAACTTGAATTAAAGTTTTTGCACAATGTTTACTTGCAGATCGCGTCGAGTTTTCCAAGTTAACAGATTCGAGTGAAAATACGAACAAATTGAGCTGAGAAACTTTTACTACGAGCTCCATTTCATTAGAAAGATTCCCAAAGAAACAAGAAGCCAACTTAATAAACGTATCAAACCAAATATATTGAACCCTAAACAAGGGCCGTATCTTTATTCTCGCCGCCTCCAAACTTGTGCCGTATTCTGTAACTAACTTCCAGTTAGATCCGTAAACGACTTTACGTGTTGGACAAGGAAATCAAATTATCAACTCCCACCAACTTCGCACCTCTTCCAACTCGTACGAGATACCGGAATTCGGAGCCGAAACGGTAGTCGCCCTCTATTTGAAAATTCTGAACGTATCTTTGGACAAAAAAATGTGTAGGGCACGCGACGCCAAACAAGCTTTATTGGGTATCTTCACCAAAGTATGCGAGCAGGGAATTCAATAAGTGACAGAAAAAGAATTAAGGCTCGCGGAAACATGCACTTTGTCTCCGATCTCAATTTCGCGTTCCCTTTGTCTCAAGCTATACGAACGTTACACAACTTTCACTACAAAGAAAAATGAAACGGGTCATCATAATTGCATAACTCATTTCAAAAACGGAGCACCGAGAGTCACGCCGTAATGAAGTCACAGGAATTGCCTTCATAAAGAATTCTCTTCAACCCATTTCTCATGCGCACAGACTATTGCGCGTCTATTATCGTAATTGAGATATGGAGCGCAGGTTTCCTTTTTAACTCGTTGCGGTGGCTCGATTAAGAAAACATTACATAATTATGCGAGCTGTCGGGCGCGCAAGTGGCGCCTTGCGAGAAAACGTGTAACTATGTGGGGGTGAGAACGCGCGCGGGGAGAGGCCGGAGGGGCGTTATGAACGCCGCCACTCTCGCCGAACTGACGAGAGCGGCCGTTTCGCCTCGACAGTCGCGCACGAGCCACCATGAGGCGTGCTCGCGTCCGTGTCGCCTCTCCCCACGCGACTACGTGCTCCGCGAGACGTAAACAATAAGCTTGTGAAGTGACGAAACAAACGAAATGACGGTTTAGATTGACTCAAAAGTTTAGTGAAGGTTATCGCTCGTTGTTTTGTTCGGCAGAGACAAATGTGTTTGGAAAATGTTTCAACTGCTGACACTTTTGTTTGTGACTTTTGGTGTAAACGCGGCGTACGCACCGAGCGGCGTGGACCACTGCAGCCGCCCGGCTAAAGGTGACACCACCTTGTGCCGGCTACGAACCCTCGACGCCGATGGAGCCAGCCTGGCGTCTGCTCCCACGGAAATTACGAAAAAGCTCCTTGTAGAGTGCAATGAGCTGCTACTTTTCGAAAGTTTCCTAGAGGCGAACTACTTTCAAAGATTTCCTGCGCTCGCCGAAGTATCACTTCAGAACTGCAAACTCCTCAGAATACCAGGCAACGCGTTCGAAGGCTTACGTGAACTAAAAAAGTTGTTGGTGCGATCTAAAAACTACGATTGGAGCCCGAATAAGAACTTGGAACTCTCGCTTGGTGCTTTCAACGGATTACGTGAATTGCAGTCTCTCGACTTGGGACAGAACAATTTGAGAGTGATACCGTCGGATGTGTTTTGCCCACTAGACAATTTGCAACTTTTAAATCTAACTTATAATCGTATTAAAAGTGTTGACCGTATCGGGTTCGGGAAAAGTTGCGGGTCGAGTTTGCTCACTTTGGATTTGAGTCACAATGAACTCAAGTCTCTTTCGGAAGAGTCAGAGATAACTGGATTAAGGAGGCTACAGGAGCTAAAACTTCAACATAACAATATTACGGACATTTCTAGTGAAACATTTAATGGACTAATTTCGTTGCGTATACTTAATGTTTCCTACAACAACCTTCAGTTTGTACCGGAGGGCACGTTCGCTAGCACGAAAGAGTTGCGAGAGGTATATTTAAATAATAACCAGCTATTTGAGTTTGCCACGGGCGTGTTTCATCGATTAGAACAGCTGCTTGTCTTAGATTTATCGAATAATCTGCTTTCTAGCGCTCATATTGATGGAGGGACGTTTATTGGCCTTATACGCTTAGTCATTCTGAATTTATCCAATAATGCTTTGACGAGAATAGACGGTAAAACGTTTAAAGATTTATTCTTCCTTCAGATATTAGATTTAAGAAATAACTCGATAGGTTACATTGAAGAAAACACTTTCCTCCCATTGTACAATCTCCACACACTTAATTTAGCCGAAAATCGCTTGCATACTATTGAAGAGCATCTCTTTAATGGATTGTTTGTACTTAGCAAATTAAATTTGAATAATAACTTATTGATTAACATAGAACCTAAGGCTTTTAAAAATTGTTCGGACTTAAAAGAATTAGATTTAAGTTCAAACCAGCTAACTGATGTTCCCACCGCCATTTGGGAGTTATCATTGTTAAAAACTTTAGATCTCGGTGAAAATCAGATAACAGACATCAAAAACGGATCATTTAAAAACTTGGATCAGTTAACTGGTTTGCGACTGATAGACAATCAGATTGGTAATTTGACTGAGAGAATGTTTTGGGATTTGCCAAGTTTACAAGTGTTGAATTTAGCTAAGAACAAAATTCAAGCTATAGAGAGGGGAAGTTTCTTAAGAAATAAGCAACTTGAAGCAATCAGACTAGACGGTAACTTCATATCAGATATTAACGGAGTTTTTTCTACACTTCTAAGTCTTTTATGGCTTAATTTATCAGAAAATCACCTCGTGTGGTTCGACTATGCTTTTGTGCCAAGCAATTTAAAATGGTTAGACGTACACGGAAATTTTATCGAGCATTTGGGAAATTACTACAAACTCCAAGAGGAAATTCGCATAAAAACTTTGGATGTGAGCCACAACCGTATCATAGAAATATCGCCTTTAGCTATCCCAAATAGCGTCGAGCTTTTGTTCATTAACAATAACCACATAAACAATATCCAAGTGAACACTTTCATGGATAAGCGTAATCTAACTCGAGTAGACATTTACGCAAATGAGATATCGCATTTAGATATCAACAGCCTCCGGTTGTCGCCGGTGCCCTCAAACAAGTCGTTGCCAGAGTTCTACATCGGAGGAAATCCGTTTGACTGTGATTGCTCCATGGAATGGTTGTCTATGATAAACAATATGACCGCCATGAGACAACACCCTAGAATAATGGACCTCGAGAATGTATTGTGCAAAATGACACACACGAGAGGCGTTACGCACATACCACTTAGCAATTTGAAGTCGACAGATTTCTTGTGTACATACGAAACACACTGTTTCACTTTATGTCGATGTTGCGATTACGTCGCGTGTGATTGCCAAATGACCTGCCCATACAATTGCTCGTGCTACCATGATCAGACATGGAACAAAAACGTCGTAGATTGTTCCAGTCAACGTGCTCTAGAAATACCCGAAAAAATACCCATGGACGCGACCGAAGTCTACCTAGATGGTAACGACTTTAAAGAATTACAAAATTATGCGTTCATCGGCCGAAAAAATATGAGATCTCTGTATGTAAATTCAAGTGAAGTCGAAAACATACAAAACAAAACGTTCGCCGGCCTGTCTTCTCTCATTTTACTGCATCTTGGAAACAATAAGCTAAAACATCTGAACGGGTACGAGTTTGAGCATCTGACACAGCTTAACGAGTTATATTTGCAAGACAACTTTATCAGCCACATAGCAAACACGACGTTTATGGCACTGCGTTCGCTTCAAGTTTTGAGACTAGACGGTAATAGATTGGTAGACTTTGCGGTTTGGTGTTTAAACTCGAATTTAAATTTGAATGCAGTAGCGCTAGGTAACAATATGTGGTCCTGTAAGTGCAGGTACTTACAGAGATTGACAACATACATCTCCGATAACGTACCCAAAATTACTGACATAGCCGACGTCTGGTGTTGGAACACGGACCGTAAAACATCACAAAAGAAAGAACTCAACCTGAATGGTACAATTTGTAGCGACTATTATGCCGGAGATTCTGTTATAGATAACATGTTGGTCTCAAATTACATGCCCATGATGGTGACTACGCTCTCTGGATTCATGTTGATTATGCTCGTCATCCTCGTGATTTTCTTATTCAGAGACGCGATTCGCATATGGCTTTATACAAGCTGCGGTATAAGATTGTTTCCATTCACTGGAGCGTTCGACGACACTGATAAATTATACGACGCCTACGTTTGCTACAGCCCAAAGGATGATGATTTCGTTATTCAAACATTAGCTGCCGAGTTAGAAAATGGCAACCCTTCGTATCATCTCTGTTTACATTACAGAGATATACCGCAGCATAATGTAGCGTACATGCAGTGCACGTTACCATTACCCGAAGCCGCAGAGGCGTCCAAGCGCATTATAATAGTGTTGACCAGAAATTTTATTGAAACCGAATGGTCACGTTTTGAATTTCGACAAGCGTTGCATGAAATAATAAAATCTCGAATTTACACTTTAATATTGATAGAGGAACATTCTGTGCTTCCGGATGCTGAATGTGACCCTGATTTACGACCGTATTTAAAGACAAGTTCGAGAGTAAGATGGGGCCAAAATAAGTTTTGGGAAAAGTTGCGTTACGCGATGCCAGATAAGAGACGTAAGCCAAAAAAGTCTACGTATAGAAATAATATTAATTCGTATTCAATGAGAGGTGGTGTGCAAAACGGTACAATGAGGTCGTTTTCGTTTACGGAAAAGATGAGGGGATCAGCTGATGGAGTGAGTCCTTCGCCAGAATTCGCGGAGTGTCGATCTCATCATGTTCAAAACTCAGTGTACGGGCCTGACGGCAGGCCTCCGTCGGATCACATTTATTCCTCGATAGATTCAGACTACTCGTCATTAGAGTTAGGTGGCAATAATCCTAATAGGAGACCTAACTTTAGACACTGGCCGCCCCCGCCGCCCCTGATCGATACCCAGTCCTCGGGTCAGGCTTACCTAGTCTAGTCTGCTTGCTTCAAACAAAATATTATTTAAAACATTTAGTCAAAAGCTTAATGTGAATATCTTACTATCCGCATCGCGCGCTTTACCAAATAATTAAGATTTTTAATCTATTTTTGTAACCCGTCGCCATTTGAAAGGCGTTTATGTAATGTTGGTGTAAATACATTCTAATGAGACTGCTGTAGTATATGTGAATTTTGTATATAGATTAATGTAAATAGATGTCCATAGTAAGTCACGAGTATACTATTTATGTACTTTAATAAAGCCATTGTGATAATTTTTGCATAACTACTCTTTTATTTCAACAAACCATTTATTTTGCTTTATTATCCGCAGATAAAAATATCAAGTTACCCATAAAACTATAGTTCAAAGCTCACTTACACATAGTTAAAATAAATATCGACATCTGATTATCAGTTGAGCTATCAAACGTTATAAATAAGTAAGTACATATCTATTCAACATTTATAGCCGCTGTTAATCCACATTTACTTAAATCGATCAAACTAGACAAACACTTTATTCGTTTGTATCTATTCTTTTACATTATTTAAAGAATCGTTAGCAGGTCTGTCATTTAGCCTTAATTGGATCAACAAATCCAAACTCAAGGTCAAGGCTCCAAACTAATATCATTATTAGATTCAATAATTAGGTCTGCCATTGCGTATGTTTGGTTTACGTTATTAGGTTTATAGTTTTACCTATGAGTTACTTGAGTTATGTTATTGAGATATCTAGAGTGTGTTTTGTCTTAAGGCCAAGATAAGGGCAACGTTTTTATTTTACAGTTTTTTTTTTCTATAAATCGTAAACAGAAAAAAAAACGAAAAAATAGCTTAAAGACCGTGTAATAACCACTCTAAGAATACATAGAGTAGTTACTTACTCTTATTTATACTTATCTTGGTAGCAATCAAAATTTCTCAAAATTATATATCTGTATAAATTAGGAACTTTTACAGTGTTTTGCAAGGGATACTTACAATTACTTTACATTCTATACTATTCTATATCAACAAACTAATATGAGAATTTGATTTACACATTATTTATTTTAATAAGACAGTGAAAATTGACATTTGACGTATCAAGGCAAATAATATTAAAAGTATTTTCTTCAATCTATGTATTAATCATGAAAACGTTCGAGTGAGATGCAATCGTCATCATATTCCGTAAACAAAGGATAATGATAAATATTTTTGTTATACTGAATCACAAAAAAAGTTTAAATCAAATTTCGAATTCCAAAAATATTTTCACAAAACACAAAGTTAAAACCCTTAGCAGCGTTCTCCATATTAATTTTATGAAATGAGCCGCGAGCCATGGCGCGCCCCAAGCTACGGATTATGAAAAAAGGCTTCTACCTGTACCAACTAAATCTGACAGAGCACCAGAGGATTTACGTGACCAGAATCGTGGTCACTCTACGAATAGACGGCGAGTCCACGGATCTGGTAATTACTGGTGCGATGTGTTTTTTTTATAAGGGAGAGTAAGTTAGTAAGTATGATTTGATTATAAGTCTAATTCTTTCCCCGAGAAGTACAATTTGAGGGTCTTTAAATCTAGAGTAAATAGGTTCTTTCTAGGCAAGCGTGATACATCTTAGACCCCAGTCAAGCTTAACATCCGGCAAGCTGCGGTCAACGTAAGCCTATTTATCATTAAAAAAAAAGTTTATGTTTGTGGAGGCGTGATTCCCGAGCTGGGTGGTTTTTGACACAGCAAGTGTCGATATCCATTCAGCGCGGGAACGCGGCCGCTATAATGGGCACGTTTGGACAGGGAGCTTTTCGGGGTGGCATTTTTGACAACGCGTAGGCTTACGTTTTGACTTGGGTTCAAGTAATGTACTTTAATTAGTTATAATTAAATATTTGACATTTATTTTTAAAGGATGTCATTTGTACATTATTTAATAGTAAGTACGTATGACAAGGTTTATAAATAAACACAAATATTATAGTTATTCAATTTGCTGCTCAGAAGTGAAGAAACCTTTTTATAATATTGTAGTAACTTCCTCCTAGTGAGAGAAGGTCTCGAGTCCCAGGAGTGGGAACTTATAGTGGGCTACTTATGGTACGCACCCTGCAATAGTAGAATATACTATTGAGGTATTATTTCTATTTAAAAATTGTTTTAATTAAATAAATAAACAAATAAATATTAGGACACATTTCACACACGGCTGGTTAACCCCATACTGAACCATTTCTAGTTTGTGTTATGGCAGCTAACACAACTGATATACTACGTACGTATACATAAATACATATTTTTTATAGATACATATTTAAAACCCAGACCCACACCAACAAATTTAGTTAAGCACAAAGATGTTAGCTGTGCCAGGAATCGAACCCGGAACCTTCTGTTTGGCAGTCCGGCATGGTGAGAGGCCGTCAATGAGGTCAGCAATGTATTATGTTTGTATACATAAATGAGTCATTTTCAATTAATGCAACTAGGTATTATGATACTTTATTGTCTAAGCTTGGTATAAAATAAAAAATGTGGAACGTGATAAAAATATGATATTTGCAAAGGTACCCTACCTACAGGTTTGAAAATAATGTTGAATTTAAAATCGTGGATAGAATTTTAATATTTCTTTGATTGTACTTCACAAGATGCCGACTTTAAAAATGAAGCCGTTATAATTTGAAAAAGTTACATAAATATTCTAAAAAAATATTTACCTCTAACTTGAAATTACTTGTGGGCGTTTAACAGAAAGTCTGAGTAGATATCAAAAATATCCATACCGTAGTTTCTTTTGTCGGTAGGCATATTTGTACAGCCTATTTCACTCAAATCAAAATAGTAAGGTACAAGAGAGGCTTTTAGCTCAGAGTAAGTTTTTTTTATAGATTGAGCCGTTTTATTGGTAAAGCTTTCTCAGGGAAAATTATTTGAAGTTGTGATGAATAGCATTTTTCTTTAAATTCAACTCATTTATTTCAGACATAGTCCATATTAAACATAATCAAAATCAAAATCATAAAAATAATAATACTAAATCAGGGCAGTGAAACAAAATAAAATAAACTGAAATGTCAAACGATCTTCTTCTTGTATTATTATTTTAAACTAAATTATAATACAAGAATTAAGGAAGTTTTGATCGTTTATTAACCACAATTCAAAAAATGTAACCACAATTCATGTACTAATTAGTGAGCCGTTGATACTTTTTATGCTTAAACAAATGAACCGTATCGGAATTATTGGTGTTTACGAAACGAACTACGAACGAGCTAAGATTTTAGATTTTTAGTGTTCAGGTCCTAAAACTTCTGTGAGGCATAATAATCATATCAATTGCGAGAGCAGAATCAGTGTGCGATTCTGCTAAAACATGTCGGGCTTATATCCGACGACACAACAATCAATCATCAGTTTTTTTCCATTACAACTTTTAATAATAATGTAAGTGTGGTCGTTTTTTACGTGGAAATAAATATCGACAGAATCAACGTAAGTCGGTTATACAAACATTAGATTTAAATTTCATAATTAAATAACACATTAATTTAATAGACTACTTATGTTTGGCTAATGACTAGGGTCGTGAGACCGCTCCATTTATGACACAAATGTATGATTCACAGGTCTCTGTCTCAACATTTTTATGGTATGGTTTGTCATCATAAACATAATTTATGTAAAGGACTATAAAGTGACGCTTTTGGTAATTAATGAGCTAGTGATGATATGACTCACATCCTTTTGACAAGCGTAGTGAGGTTTTCTTCCTCGTATGGGGCAAGTTCTGCAGGATGAGCATGGAACGCGGAGTTATATTCTTTCCACTATTATTTCCACCTCTTAAGTAATAATCCAGTTCATAGATAGATAGATAGATAGGCAATTCTTTATTGGACACAAACTTATTTAAACTAAAACTATAGATAAAATAAAAACTAAGAACAAAAATAGTGTTCCACGACGCTTTAGAGAGTTTGTCGTGAAATCGAGTGACGTTACATAGAGTTTACACTGTATATTACGATTATTATTATTTTTTTATTTTAAGAATTTTTTGTTATGCAACGCACGGGAAATACTTATTTTATGAATATTTCAGCTTTCAAGAAATCACGGTTTCTGAGATACAGTCTGGTGAAAGACAGACAGCAGAGACTTAGTAATAGGGTCCCGTTACCTTTTAGGTACAGAAAATTCTCTTGATCCCTACGAGCTTAGGTTAAGTACAAATTCTCGGACCACTGTCGTAGCTCAAAAGAAAGAACACCAAAGAACGCAAATCTCAGCCCACTAAACTTCTTCAACAAACATAATGCTCTATTCAAATTCTATTAATATCAGATGAGCTTATACCAATACCCTTTCAGTATCTCACGACCCATTTACTTCCTTTTCTCGGTCAACATCGGATTAACATTCAGAGATCTAATTGGAGGCACTCTTTACCTATTGTTATGCAAAATTAGACTCTATGACTGTTATGATAAAGATCATTATAATGGTAGCTTGGGTTTCGGATACGATGGATCGTGTTAAGAAAATAATGACTAAATCGTCATCATCATCGATCACAACCCTTTTTATCACACTGCTGGTGATTATGTGATAATGGCCTATATCACACTCCGCGTGAGAGAAGGCCCCGAGTCCCAGCAGTGGGAAGGTAAAGTGGGCTGCTTTTGGTTATGCTTATTTTTATAGTTCAACTAGATATTTTACCAGCAGGGCACTTTATCAATAAGTCAGCGTCACTGGCAAAAGGTAGAAGCATAACAGTCTAGGATAACTGGTATACGTATTTTAATAAAAGTTGTGTTACTTTACTCATATGGAATAGTTTCTCAATACTGTGTCACATGTGTTTTTTAAATATAAACAAAGTCAATTGATGACGTCACTAACCTTATACAATGTTCTATCAAGCTGTCAGCGTCATGATTTACAACTGAATCAACAAAAAGGTACCATTGTATTTTTTTCACCAATTACAAACACGGGTAGCACTTTCCTAGAAAACAAAACTGAAGATCATAAAACAGAAATGGGATTTTATGAGTCATTGTTAGTGGCTATTGACATAAATACAAGAGAGGCAGTAAAACTTAAGCGGAGGGTGAAGCCAGACACAAAATGTTTTTTCACCTTCCAGCGAAGAGGTAATTTTGTTTTGCTGCTTGAGCTTAAGTAAAATCGTGTTTTTTTGTACGCTAGTAAAAATCTTGACCCATTTTTGGCAGACTAGGTTTCGTCGGTCGTTTTGGCAGTTCAGTTTCCCATCCTAGAAAAAAGTGACGCATGAAATCCGTTAGACTGGAATAATACAAGACTGGAACAATTCCAGTTAGGCAGTGGCCTCCGGCGGCTTGAAACTCGACACCACAGCTTGGCCACTTGGCTCATGCGATGAAGAAGAGGACTGGAATAATGTTTTTTCTTTGATCGTGCTACAATTTGCTGATTGCTGAACTTAGTTTACTTACTTTCAGTTTTAGATAAAAGTACAATCTAAAGTTGGAATGAAGAAAACGCAGTCGGAAGGACAAGCCAGTTATTTAATTAATGCGCAACTAATCCTATCCATTGTGGCATCTGCCTGACACGGGGAGGGAATGTAGGAAGAAGAGTAAGAAAGTGAAGTGTCAACTAGAACCCTAACAATACAACGTCCCAGCTATGACGGAGCGTGTACCCGCGCCTAAGGCTTACTAACCCAAATTACTATACTATTTAGACATGCGTAGTTCACGAATGAATCCTTCAAATGAAGTACTTCAGTGATTTGTATCTTTCACTCTCTAGTTCAATAACATTTCAATTAGTTCTTAGTTCACTAGTTCTTTCATCCGTTTAAGAACGACTCGAGACTCGAATGAAAACATCGGGAGTATTCGGGACTATCTATGGCTGTCCCGCTCTGTTGTACGTATGGATAATATGATACATGATAACCTATTTCACTCACTCGGCGAATCTGACTGACCAGGCAAATTTAAACTCTATCCCAACGTGACAGAGATGCGATGCCCTTAATGAAATATTGAAAGAAAACTAGTACTGAACTAAATGAACTACTGAACTAGAAGAAAGATATAGTTCACTGCGGCGAATCTGACTGACCAGGCAAAATTAAACTCTATCCCAAGGTGATAGAGATCACTCGGCGAATCTGACTGACCAGGCAAATTTAAACTCTATCCCAAGGTGACAGAGATGCGATGCTCTGAATGAAATATTGAAAGAAAACTAGTACTGAACTAATTGAACTACTGAACTAAAAGAGAGATATAGTTCACTGATAGAAAAAGATATGTACATATCTTTTCATTTTAGTGACACATTCTGCGCATGTCTATACTATTTATTATTCTCTTAGGCCTCTTGTCCGAATAGTAGAAGATATCTTTGCCGCCAAGCATAACCGAACTTAGTCGGGATAATTGAAATTATGATCAATAAAATATTATGATTAGAGAGAGGTCCCGTAAGTTACTAAAATAACGTCACCGCGAGTTAGCTTTGAGACGTTTTTCACCTAGCGCCATCTATTGGTGACTGGTGTAACTACTTCTTGCCTGTTGTTACGGGCTGCATATGCCATGCTTGTTGCAAAACTTAATATTGTAAGTATGACTAGGCTTAAACTGCGAAGAAAACTCTACGCAGTGTGGCTACTCCTTTATGCCAGGTGGAATAAGTACTCAAAAGCTTTTGTTACACTTTTTGCGACGAAAATATCACGCAAACATCAGTTTTACGTTTACTTTCTTGGATATGTTATGTGCGGTTTATGGCGTGCTTATTTTTATGCTTATCTATGGACCTTTTTGGTAGAGTACAAAATTGTAGGTTTGCTTTAAAGGTAAGAAGATGACAGATAAAATTTAACAAGCAACATGTTTACTTTTCAATTTATTATTTATTACCAGCTGCGCCACGCGACGTTTCCCGCGGTAATCCGGGACAAGAAGAAGTTAATACCGGCATAAAAGTAGTCTATGTGTTAATCCAAGGTCTATCCTATCTTCATAGTAAATCTCGTCAAAATTAGTCCAGCCGTTGGAGCGTGAAGAAGTAACAAACTTTGGCATAATGATTATTTAAGTTACCCGGATCTGGTGTAAAGAGTTTTCAAGCCGCCCAAAAGCCCTAGCCTTATTAAGCTAATTGACTTAGCTTGACGGCTGCTTGTACTAAGACTCACTACCAGTGCCTAAAATTTTGAAACGATGGTAGCTCATTCGGGGGTTTTACATCCCGCAGGTACTGGGTTCGAATCCCGCAAGTGATTCGCTCAAGCCTTAAGCTTTCGCTTCAGGGTAGGTTACGCTTGAGCATGGCTTCATTGGCTTTTTTTGGGTACGCAACTACATTATCAAGGTTTCAAGGTTTCACCAATTATTATCGTTATTAAGATCGAGATAAAATTGTTAAAATCATTATATTTGAATCGGAGCTGCACTACTCGTTTATAAGAATTGCTGTAATAAATCATCTGTTTTGATGTAATCTAGCTATGGCTTATAAGATACCTCTCAGTGACAGAGGGATGGATGGAAGGACGGACTGACGGTCAGTGAAATCTTACAGAAATAGATTCCTGTCAGTATCTATGGACACCGAACTCAAAAATAGAAAGACAAACGACTCCAAAACAATCTGTAACGTAATTTACAAACAAAATAGAAACAAGGCGATTAGGCCTAAGTACATTCCTTAAGTTCCTAATTAGTAACCTACAATTACTCAAACCCAAACCGCTATTCACAATCTACACCTACACGTTTGTCTACCCAAGGCTGCATAATCATAGCCACACTTTGTCACAAATAGATTAATTGCTAGATATTAATCACAGTATTTCAGGACAATTCAAGGATTCCGCAGAGACGGCACGCAGTACAAACACGGCTGATTGATTACTGTTGGTACTAAGATACTCAGTATGAGCAATTGAATGTCGGTATTATTGTTTACCAACGGTATTGTATTTAATAAATTAGTAAATACATTAGCGCCTGTAGCTCGGCTAGCTAAGAGGATCTGACGCGATCATCGAAGTTAAGCAACGGTCCATGCGGACGGTGTTTTTGGATGGGTGACCATGCACACCAGTGTCGTTTTTTCAAGTGGCATTTTCATCTGGGCGCTACCGTGGATCGGATGACACGTAAAATTGTAGGTCCCGGCTGTTTGTCTTTAAAACAAGCAGTCGTTAAGCTAAGTCAGAGGCCTCGGGGTGGCTTGAAAACTTTCGACACCAGAGCTTGGCCACTTAGCTCATACGAAGAAGAAGAAGGTATAACAATTGAATGTCAGAATTATTGTGTACTAACGGTACTGTATTGTATTTAATACATTAGTAGTAATATAAAGTAAATTATAATGACTGTAGTTTTAGAGTAATACAAAGATTTGAATATAATTTATTTTTAACTAGTTGCGCGCGGCAGTGTTACCCGTGTTAATCCTGGACAAAAAAAGTTAATCCGGGATAGATTCGGGAGCGTACTAAGTCAAGCTATCGAACAAAAAAAGTTATGTTTATTTTCTACAAATTTCTCAATATGGGTATCAAATTTGCTTAGTATCAAATTAGTTTGACGACCTCGTTGGCGTAATGGTTACCATGCCGGACTGCCAATCAGAAGGTTCCGGGTTCGATTCCCGGCACGGCCAACATCTTTGTGCTCAACTTAATTTGTTGGCTGTCTGTCTCTAAAAATATGTATCTATATAAAATATGTATGTATGCATTATGTAGTATATCAGTTGTGTTAGCAACCATTATACGAACTAGAAATGGATTAGTATTGGGTTAGCCAGCCGTGTGTGAAATGTGTCCTATAAAAAATAATAAAAAAGCTTGACTGAGAATATACTCAAATAACTATTGCAAATCTGAAATTGAGATTTCTAAATTTTGAATTTATACTTATTTAGTAAACGCACTGTTTGATCTGTTTGGATCAACATACAGTGAGTCAAGTATAGGTATAACTAAACACACTAAGAATAATATAAAATACTAATTCCTGTTGGAAAATAACGTAAACACCAAAACAATTGACTATATTGCATTTTTAATTAACATTGCTTATAAATGACTCGGGGATCTATGCAACGTAATAGTTTCAACCGATAAAGTGCCAATGATCTTTTGTCACTTTCAATTCTTATGGCGTGATTAATTTTTACGTAACTTTGTACAATGTTATTTCAAAAGGTGAGATTTAATTATCTGTTATAAAAGAAGTTTAAAAATGGATATTTGAAAAATACTAATACATGCCTATATTTAAAAAATATAATTGTGTCTATCTCCTGGTTCTACCTATGCTATTTAGTCACCAATTTTTAATAAAATCGATGCAGCTTTTCTTGAATGAATGTAGTACTTATTATATTAAGAAACAAATGGGTCTCGTAAATAAAGAACATAAGCGAGATATAATATATTGATTATCTATATTTTTTTCACCCATTACAGCGGTATTTGACTAGCAGGACGCGTTATCGTGCGTGCCTAGTCTGGAATAACAGGCTCTCAAGAAGGCTATTGAAATCAGTGTCAGATGTTAGGTAACAGACTTTTATATTTGCGGGTCGTTGCTAGCCGGGCGATATAGATATGCCCTTCTAATATGCAAGTATATTTATCTATTTTTAACATATTTTAACATACTATGGTGTAATCAAATATTATAAAAACAAACGATCTCTGGTGTTGAGAGTTTTTAAGCCGCCCATAGGCCTCTGTTTGTGCTGAGACTAACAGTCGGACCCATAATTTAACGTCTCATCCGACCCTCTGAAGCGACCAGATAAATATGTCCCTTTTATAAGACAGTGTTGAGCATGGTCATCTATCTAAAGACGTTCTAAAAATAAATTAAAATGTTAATTCATTTTTTCCTTTTTTCCAAATTCAAATTTAAATTTATTTTATTGACACTAAAAAATAGTTTATTACAGGTGTTACCTGTAATCCAATAATTAAGTTATTACAATAATTATTAAAATTAATTGTTTGTTATTAAAGAAATCAACTTTTGAATTTTGTACAATAAGTACTTCTAACAATACAGTACTTTATTCAACAAAGTACTCGTATCTGATTAGGGCTTCTCAAAGTTCTTGCCTTGTTTTAAAGTGTTGTCTAACTCTGTATAGTTAATGAATGGCCACTGATTCACTTTTATCGAGTTCTCTTCATTATAAAACTTACATAAGCGTTATAATAATCGTGACCTCAGTAGCGAGTCTATTGTTGTTAGCAACTCAAGTCTCTGGTTCACTATTACCAGTTAATTATAGCTTCTTCATTACACTGTAGAGTTTCGATTTTAGACATCAATATCTTCATTTTTGGGTTACAAAATGGTAGAAGAGCTGAGGACTCGTCTGATTACTTTTTGCCGTTTTTAAACGGTTTTTGCTGACATTTGAAGTAAGATCCACTCAGGATTTTTAGTCATGATAGAAAAAAAAAACAGCGCCTGTTAGGTACTCCAGCATTATGCTGAACCTACGCTTTTTATGCAAGAACAAATATTGGACTTGTATAATTGTTATATATTTTTCTGCTTTATTTTTGTAAATGTTAATGATATTTGTGCATAATAGCACTATTTTCATTCTTTTTGATAAAGTAATCGAGTCATTAATTAGCATTAACTATAATATCATAATAAGTCGGGTTTTCCTCCTTGACGCATGAACTCCAGAACGCACAAACCGATTTCAACGGTTTGGCATTCGTTGGAAACATCTCGGACTCTGTAAGGTTTGTAGCAAACAAAATTCAGGGAAATTTCAACTTTGTGGCGAAACGGAGTTCGACGTGTTTGCTTGTCGCTTATATTTATTTTTATTATCAATCAAATAGAAAGGTGAATTCATGTAAATGTAATTTACCTAATTATAGTTTTTTTATCTAGTTACCTGCATTTATTTATGAAAACCTCTACCCAACCATAGTCCAACTTGATGTTTAATAAAAAGTACTTAAACGAAGGTGGTGTTATCGTCTTAGATCACTTTTAACCCCAGATTAATGCAAATAACGCCTAAAGCTCGGCTAGCTAAGGTGATCTGACGCGATCTTCGAAGCTAAGCAATGGTCGATGCAGACGGTGTTTGGATGGGTGACCATTCTCATCAAGACTGTAGTTTCTCAAATTGCCTTTTCAACTGAGCGCTACCTTAGATCGGATGACACGTTAAATTGTAGGTCCCAGCTTTTAGTCTTCAGGGTCAAAGTCAGGGGCCTTTGGGCTTGAAAGCTCTCGACACCATAGCTCAGCCACTCAGCACATACGATGAAGAAGAAGAAGAACCTAGTGCCTAGTTTAACACATGTATAGCACCACTACTACTTCAAACATAACACTTTTAAGCAGTACCTCCTACACTATATCATAATCATTTATTCATTAGACGAGGAGCCAACTTTTATTGAACACTTTAATTACACAATGGGCCAACACTTCATTAAATTGTCACTCACTCGGCATCATTTCGTAATGAACTTTACTTCATTACGTAACTCGATTTGACACCGAAGTGACTTATTGACTTAGAGGTCAGTACCATTAGAAATGGATGCTTATTATAAGATATTTTATTAATTACTAGTTGCGCACCGCGGTGTTACCCGCATTTTACCGGGCTACAAGAAGTTAATCCGGGATAAAAAGTAACCTACGTGTTAATCCAAGGTCTAACGTTTATTCAACATAAATCTCATCAAAATCAGTCCAGTTGTTGGAGCGTAAAGGAGTTACATAGATTTTGAAGTTATTTTTGTATCCCAAGGGAACCAATTGTTTCTGGGATAAAAGTACCAAGCAATTGTAAATCTAAGGTCTGACATATCTTCGCACAAAATTTCATGAAAATCGATTCAGCTGTTTGAACGTGAAGAAGTAACAAACATACACTCACACACACACACACACAAATTTTCGTTTTCCTTAAATTGCAATCGACCAGTGAATATCAGTGCAACAACCTTTTTCCCCTTTTTTGGGAACCACACCCCCAATGAAAGTCGCAAAATAATAAAACACACTAATTTATAAAACCCATATAACGCGTTTAGTCAAAAATGCAAGCACTCATAAAAAACAGGTTTAACAACATTGACGTAAACCTCTTACAGTCAGACAGTTAAAAAGAAAATAACCTAATTATAATTAAACCGCTAAAACAATATCATTTTAGTCACGTTTTTTCTCACAAAACCACAAAAATGACTGTTTGTCAGCTTTGTGGCTGTTACATAGAGTGTCATAAACAGTCATATAACGCGTCATGAGTTTTTATTAAAAATTCCTTCAATATTTCCTACTGGTACAAGTGGGTCAGTCGACTTTTACATAGTTCACCCACGTAAAGGGTAACCACACAATCATTTTATACAGGATATTATGGATGGTAGATACAATACCTCAAATACACACACGAAAGACAAAAAAAATATTTACTGTTTTTGGCAGATGGCCTAAAAAAAATTGCATTTTAGTTATTACGAAGCATCTGAGTATGAAAATTACTTATAAGGCCAAAAAACATGTTTGCTTTAGGAAAACAATATGAAATAAAAACTATAATCTAGCGCTTTTCAAAGCACGAGTGAACCGGTTTTTCTTCTGAGCAAGCGCACTTCACTTTAGATCACAATATTGCTTACCATCAGGTGAGTTTAGATCAAGCGCAAGCATAAAAACATATCTAGAGATACAAATATATTTTTTATTCGTTTAGCGGACTGAAAAATTTGGTAAAGGAAATAATTGACAAGGAAAATAAACAGCATGCTTCTAGTATCTACATGTCTGAGCAATAATAGTTCAGACGGTTTTTCTGTTACCTCACGTTATAAAAGTCGTGGTTTCGATCTCCACTAATGTCCTAGAGCTCGGTAAAGGAAAACATCATGAAAAAATCGCAGCATTGTGACAGTGCATTTTCTAGTGCTCGTCTGTCTAGCAATGGCTCTTAAATTGATCTTTAACCGAGCATCTAACAGCGTGTTCCAGCATCAACAGCCTCTTTGGGAGCCTGTTACTCCAGACTAGGTATGCTCCACCATAGGTCAGAGTATGGTAAGTCGTGTGGTAACGAACCTTGCTAGTGAAATGCCTAGCTGTATGTATTATTTTCGGTTAAGAAAAAACAGGTTTCTCATTGCTCAAGGTACCTCTTATTTGCTTTATGGGTACCCTACCTCTGTTCGGTCACTCGTCCGCAAGCCCGCAATGAACGCAGAATACGAAATAGTTTCAAAGTAGAATCTCAGATTATACAGGAGTCAGATTCCAAACTTGCTGACTAAATAATTGTGGTTGGCAATCACTTTATTTTGACGTAAAGTTGTTTGCAAAATTAAAGTTTTATACGGTTGCTTGATTTGAGATATATGATGAGTACTTCTGTATGTTATGTACTTATTATCTTTAAACAGTGTTTTCTGCTTTATCCTAATAGATGTTACGTCATGTAGTAAGTACATCAAACGTTCTTCTTATATTCAATTCTATACACTGTCATCTCTTCACTCACTCTTTTTTCTCCCATGTCATCATTTACATGTTTTCTTTGGTTCATGTGCATTAACCAACTTAACAACAATACACCACCAATTATAGTTTGCACAATCAATGAAAAGTGAGTCAGGTGTATTCTATATTGCACTTCTTCTTCGTATGAGCTAAGTGGCCAAACTCTGGTGTCGAGAGTTCTCAAGCCGCCCAAAGGCTTTTGACTAGATTTAATGACTGTTTGTACTAAGACTTACAGCCGGGACTTACAATTTAACGTGTCATCAGACTCACGGTAGCGTCCAGATGAAAATGCCACTTAAAAACGACAGTCTTGTGCATTGTCACTCATCCAAACATCGTACTTTTACTGTTGCTTAGCTTCAATGATCGCGTCAGAACACCTTAGCTAGTAGAGATACAGGCACTACAATATTCCCCCCCGTGGGGCCCCGCATTGTCGAGGCGGGGGGGCTCAGTAACCGTGGCCTGGTCACCCACGGTGAAGCGAAGAGGGTCCCTGAGGCAGGCCACTCCCTAGACTTGTAATCCCTGTACGCAAGTTCTAGATGGAGTGGCACCAGTAGGTTGCGGAACCTCGTTTCGGGGGGGTTTCGCAACTGAGGCGGGCTGCGGTGTGGTTTGGGAGGCAACGCAGCTGAAGGTGTGGGGCCGCGGCAGAAGAGAAGTGTCGGTATTACGGTGCGCCGCTCTTCCTACCTGCCGCGGCCTCGACGGGGTCGCCACCGTTGATGGCGGACGCGGTGGGGCCGCAGGGAGAAGGGAGTGGTAACCGGAGACTACCACTTTCCCTATTCTCTGCGGCCGTAGTGGCATGTGACGGGGCCACAGACCTGACCCGTCACGGGGGACCTAGGACGTCGGACTGGGGATGTCCGGCGTCCATTGCACTCACGGTCCCCGAGGTGGTTGCGGTGCACTACGTGCACTGCAAGGGGAGTCATCCCCTGAGGAGGAGTCTCTCTCAGGCTAGCCGAGGTGGGCGGGGTGGTGGGTTAATGCGAGAAGCGGAACCTCACCCCGCCCTTTCCGGTGAGGAGGCCATCGTGAGGTTTTAGTCGGTAGTGATGCCCTTCTGGCATCGAGCCCGACATACCCCACCCACCTCCCCGGGTGTTGTGGGCATGCGTAAATGCATTTCCTCACGTTAAAAAAAAAAAAAAAAAAAAGGCACTACAATATTGCTCTTATGATCCGTTAAGTTTAGTTTCTGGTAGTCACTTATTTTGTGGTAGTCCTTTGGCATTCGCTCCGGGCTCTATCTCGGCTAGTTCGGATTTCAATTATCCGATTTGTTTATTGAACGAAAAGGAAATAAACTGGCTCCATCCGGGTACCGGATTTCAAGAAGATATTGGGAAAAACTTTTAAGGGGCTTAATTTAGAGCTAGAGGCAGATAACTTTGTTAATTTTTCAAGCCTGGAAGATTTTTTTTTAAAGAATATCCCCAGTTAATTAAGTTGCCGAAAATGAAGCAAGAGTTACGATGGGCTAAAGTTTTTCCCTATGCCAGATGGGAGAAATTAATTTTCTTTTCAAACTTAAAACGCTTCAAAAAATTATACAAAAGATTTTTATTTTATTTTTATTGTTTTGTTATTTGTTGCAATACTATCTCACAACTTGATGTGAGTGGGTGGGTAACTTTGACGACCTCGTTGACGTAATGGTCACCATGCCGGACTGCCAACCAGAGGGTCCCGGGTTCGATTCCCGGCACGGCCAACATCTTTGTGATGAACTAAATTTGTTGGCTCTCAGGCTGGGTATTAAATATGTATAAATATAAAGTATTTATGTGTGTATACCTATGTAGTATATCAGTTGTGTTAGAAACCATAATACAAAATAGAAATGGTTTAGTATGGGGCTAACCAGCCGTGTGTGAAATGTGACCAATAAAAGTAATTCCTTATAATACTACGCTCACTAGTCTAAAGAAACATTATTTTCCAATAAAAAAAAATAATTGCGGCCATTTTCTTTCACATCCGCATCGATTTCATAAAATAACTGTTCTCAGTGTATTTTGCAGTAAAATTGCATAGTTTTTTTAGCGGAGTTTTGCAAAACTGTCACACTAACAAATAATAAAAAACTCGATACGGTTCTAACTAATCCTGGACCAACCAGTAATCGTCACGTTCATAACATTTGTTCAATATTCAAGCGATACATAGACGTTTCTCAGTAACAAGTATAAATTAAAAATCTTAAAACCCCAAATTAATCATTTTCTGCGATCTTTGATATTAAATTTACCACCCTTCGATATTCATTTTATTTTGAGACAGTTCTGAAAAATATGCGAATCACCTTTTTGTGGCCGCCGCCATCTTTGATTTATTTTAATAATTATGTACAATCATACATCCATAGACATATACAAATGCAAAAACATTTTCGAACAAATTAAACTAAATCGAAATCGGTTAATCCGTTTGGAAGCTACGATACCACAGTCAAACACATTCACACACAGACACATAAAAACACATACACAAACACGCACAAACTCACACATACAGACATGTCAAAGTTGTACTTTGTAACCTTTGTAACCTGTTACCGTAAGATACCGCATATCAAAAATTTGCACAAAAATCGGTTACACTTCCTCGTACTTAAAAACTTTGAATAAAAGTCCAAAGCTTCGACGCATTTAGAGCGTCATTATCGTCACGTTAAACTTATAATATACCGTCATTTTTGCACAGAGGGTTAAAAACAAACCAAACCAGACAACATAATATCTTTTCATTTTCCGCGGCTGTTTCAATATCCAATCGTATTTGCACAACTTCTAACACTTTCAGAATGACAATAACATTTTGAAAGTTTCCTTTTTCAAAAAGTCCGTGACGAGACTCAAAGGATTGTCTTTGGCGCGTGTCGCTGTAAGATGAGGACATCTGTTATTTCTTGAAAGAAGGTTTATCTCTAGATGTGGCTAAAGACTACACCCAAAAAAGGTATTTTTTAGATACATAAATATTTTAAAATTCCTCTTGCTCACACTCATTTAGTTATGCAAGGGAGAGGACATGAACTATCAAATGTTTTATTTTTTATTGATTAAAGTTATTTATACCTTCAATATTATTTTGAGACAGATCATATGGTGAGACATATTATTTGATTTCAAGAGTATCAAGACTCATACTAGGTCCATACTTGTCCCGTGTCTGTTATTTTACTAGTACAAGTATGGACTTTTCCCGTGTCTTTAAAACCAAACATCAGTCTGTGTTGGCATAGTGTAGGTACATGGTACAATAAATATCTTTCCTAAGAATATTATTTGCCAGTTTCTGAATAGCACGGCCATTGAATAGTGTGTAAGGAACAAAGCTAGCATTATAATTAAATTTTTATCTTATATTTTTTTTATATTTATATTGGCACTTGGCCATTATTCACCAAAACAACTAATCTTTGACCTTAGCCAGAATTATGCCTTGATTCTGAAAAGAAAACATTTGAATGTTCCCTTCCTCTATTTCATACTAATTTGCTTATTCTAGTGAGAGGGCATATCTAATTATACTGATTTTCAACTGTGTGCCAAGGATAAAAACATTTTTATCATATTGGCACATACCACATCTAGTTATCACTTTACGTGAGGTATATTTTAAATTAAATGTCTTCCGCCCGAAGGTGGTTTATAAATAAAGTCTTGATGTGTGGAAGTGCAATTTTGATTTGCGACGCAATTTATTATAGGATGAATGGCGACAGCTTCTTGCTTTTGTATTTTAAGAAAAGCATGTAAATTAAGCGTTTTAGTTCTAAATATAAATTAAGGGAAAAGTAGATAGGGACAACTATAATTTAGCATAAACAACACTCTATATGTTCCCACTGTTGGTACTCAAATACAAATACAAATCATTTATTGATAACACCAAAGTTATAAATCAAATAATATAATATCATTACAATAGTATATGATATTAATCATAATGTCAATTTTCACTACTAATTCTAGTATCTAATATAATATCAATACAAAAGTATATGATATGAATCAAATGTCAATTTTCAAATTTAAATAATCATTTATATTGTACAAAGTTTTATCTAACAGCCAAACCCTGAGTCTAAACTTAAAGCTGGCGGTGGAAGGTGCATCCCGGACAGTCGCAGGTACGCGGTTGTAGATCGCGGGCCCCAACACGTAAACGGACCTCTCCAATTTCACAAGTCGATGAACCGGCGTTTTCAGTTGCATCTTCTTCAAGTTGCTACTCGAGGTCTTATCTCACGTGGAGATAGATTTAGGCATTAATCCACCACGCTGGCCAAGTGTGTCTTGGTGGATTATTATTTAAATAAATAAAATCCAATTTAAAGGTATATTTGGCAGCTATTTTGCTTTACGCTTGAGCCTTAGTATTCAAAAAGGAAATCCAATTGCTGCCAGCATCCTGGGAACTCTGCCGCACCCCGAAATAGGATGCTTATGAGAATAAATATTTGTGCTCTTTGTCATATTTCGTACAGTTTTTGATATTATCATAAGTTGTAAATTTTATATACTCGTGTATTGTATGTAAGATAAAATAAAAACAAACATATTCTTATAATAAGATTAGTGTTTTTAATTCGAAACAAATTATCAATTTAATAATCTGATCCACTCCCAACAAGTATTATAAGTAAACGAATTACATTATCATTTCGATTCTCCTTAATTTTCTGAAACATCAAATTTCATCTCAAGCTAAATAAAGTAAATACATGTAATTAAAGACAAAGTACTAACGAGACACAAAATTAAAATCCAATTAAGGGAAATGAAGGCTTTCGCAAAACAAGCCTTCGTTAGCTAACCGTATCATTACAAGCGAGAATGGGGGCTTACAAATACACGCTTGTACATGATAAAATGTACACTGTATTTTCAACTTCCGTTCTTGTACCAGGGGGAGTACAGGATAGATTCTGTGTAGGATATAATAACCTTTGTAAAATTTAATAGCATAGCCCACGTAACGGTTCATCTACACAAATATTACAAGAACGATTGAAACTCTGTTGGTGTCTGTTTATTACTTTTTTACGGCTAAATGAAAGATCGAATCATCCAAAATTGTTATACACATATTAACTGTTAAAACAAAATTATTTTATAACATAATTGGCATTCTATATAATCCCAAGACATTGTTACCGTGAACAATGTAGGGACGCCATTTTGGAAAGTATTTAATTGCTAATGTCAAGAAATAATATCAAGCCCATTTTAAATAGTTTACTTAAAAGATCAATGATGACGTTTGCATCAATTTTGGGATACATTGAACAATACAAGTAAAAATACATATGAATATACAACTTTGTTGCTTGATAGGTTTAAAATAATGATATAAAGGTACCTCAAAAACTTTTAAGACACCATTTTAACGTAACTTAACGACTTACTTCACTTACAAAATGTCAAAGTTACATACTTCCTTTACCTGTCCAAAAAACAATATCCGTTATCAAAAACGTGGGTGTCAACACAACAGGTGTGGGCAAACGATAAGTCATTCTTAAAATAATAATATAAAAAGCATATCGCGACTGTCCACACTCAAATGAAATACGATTCTCTTCCTTGATTCCAGGTAGGATGGTGAAAGTCACAGTTTAAACAAAACGTTCATAATGAACACAGAACTTCAACTCGCAGATACAGCTCTTCTGAGAATGGTTTGCTCTTGGCGTTTTTTTTCTGATTAGCTTTTGGTGTTAGATGCTTTATACAAATTTGGTAAACAATATCTCTTAGTAGCGAAGCAAGTTTAAGTTTCAAAGTTAATTGATTGAATGGCATATACATTTTCGTTCTAATTTTAGAACAGAAACATATTTTGTATATTTACGCCTATGTCCCAGTTTTTAACTCGACCAATATTAACTATAGGTATAGGTAGACATAGATAGAGTGTATGATTGGGGGAAAAAGGAGTGAGTGTAGAGACGATGGCTGATAGAGGAGAGTGGGGGAAGAAAATTTGCTGTGCCCACCCCACCTAGTGGTATAAGGTAAGAAAACTGAGAAGAAGAAGACTATAGGTATAGTCCATTGTTCACATAGGATTGTCTTTTGAGATTTAATCATTATAATCACGAATTTTAAATATTTTTTTAAGAAGTTTCATACAGGTCTTGTTACCCGAAATAAATTATGTTTATATTAAAAATAAAAACTGATTTATTTAGTTTAATTTTATTTCTGTTCGCGTCACTATTGGTCTAAGTTAAGTGGACTGTAACTTTTACCTCCATGGAACAAGCGGAGCTTTGACAATGGTAAATAAAGTCGGTGCCTACATCTCATTCTGTGACATGACCCATTTTTACACCATAAAATTATTCTCCTTCCCCATAAAGTTTGTTATCATTGTCTGTTTGAGTTTTTATTACCGCCATTCGGCTTCCCGTTGGACTTAGAGGATAATTTTTAAACATGTTTGAAGAGATACTCGAGATTAAGGAATTTCTGTATTATGGTTGTCTTTTTTCTGTAAATTTTGTCAATATGAGTCATTGACAAAATTAAACTGATAACATTTAGTACATTTTAGGGTTATGTTTTTATCTGTACATTAGTTTTAGCAAGTTGAAATAGCGCTTATGACTCGGTTTACGTAACACGCTCTAACGCGATCATTGAAGTTAAGAGACAGTCGATGTGGACAGTCTTTGGAAGGTAGACCACGCCAAAGACAAGCAATTAATTACAAAGCGGTATCTTCATTTGTAGCTTATCTCATATTGTGTTTTGAATAATACGTTAAACTGAAGGTACCGGTTGTTTGTCTTAGAACAAGCAATCGTTAAACTAAGAAGCCTCGGAGTAGTTTAAAAAACTCTCGACACCAGTGCTTGCTAAAAAAGCAAGTTTGCTGCCATTGTAAATTGTTTTGTGAGTTTCATCTATTTATGCCAATGTCGTTAATTTTCTGGTTAAAAATAATAATTAGATGCGCTTTTAAGAATGAAGAAATAAATATTTTTGGAAATCACAATAAATATTTACTTCGAAGTTTTATTGGAATATTAAATTCACGTTAAGAAGGTTTCACAATACGAACAAAAATGTTTATTCTGACTCTAAAAGTACATCTAATTTAAATATTTTTGTTTTACTAATGACTACACAAATTGAATTTGACTTAATTGTTGTTTTATTTGAAACAATGAAGACGTTACTCATTTGAATTGAGAATGAAACTTTGCGTGTGAAAATTGTATAAATAATCAAAAGGTTGGTTTACACTAACAGTGCTTGTTTTTATTTTATAAATTAGAATAGATATTTGTATATAGTAAATTAGAATATATATCTTAGTAACGCAATTTATCCAATAGTTATATGTACGTCCTAGTTCCTTACCCTTGTGTGAAGGTTGATCACTGCCCTACTTTTTAGGGTTCCGTACCTAATAGGTAAAAACGGTCTCAAGCCTCCGCTGTAAACGTAACTTTAAGTAGTTTTTTTAATCGATTTTTTATGATGACATTTGGTAGTCCCTCTATACATTCATAGAATATTGAATTCTATATGAAATAAAAAAAATATTTAAAAGTAATATTTAAGGGGGGCTCCCATACAAAAATAGTGGCAAATTGTTTTTCTAAATGATTGTGTATTGATGTATATAGTGCTACTCATTAAAAAACAAATAAAACAATGAAATGATTACCCAGAACAATCACAATTTTTGTCTTGCAGTATTATCACGACAAAAATATTTATATTTTATTTACTTTATACGTACACACATATAACTCATGTTAGCCTTTGTTAAAATCTCCGATCCTTCCCAGTGTACACCAAGCCTTAGTGGCTACTATCTTAAACAATACTGCGGCATGTTACTTAAAATTTTCTTCTAATTTAAACATTGCATTCAAAGAAATAATTATACGGCTAGTGCGTACGTGATGCGACTTTGACAGCTCAATATTCGTAAAAGAAAACAAATGTATCAAGGGATTTTAAATTTTAAATAATCCACTTCAACAAACGAGAATAGAGACGATTAACTTAAAACTTAAATTTAAAATCAAATCATTTATTACAGACTATGAACGTATTTTACTTAAAACTTGAATTCAAATCTTTTATTACAATGTGTGTATTTTAACAGTTAAAAGATCAAACTAAAACTAAGTAGGGAGTCATTTCTATAAAATAAAATATATTTATTTATGTATAACTAATTGTCTTTACGTTGTAAATTTGTTTTATTAAAATTGGTCAAAGCCGTTTGATCTTGAATTGGTACAAACTTGCACACTTATAAGCCTTAGCTTTTATATTTTTTATTTACCCTCTGCTGCTTATTCGCTACCTCCATGCCAGATTTTAATGAAATCAGTCCAGTTGTTATATCATAAAGAATGAATTCACTTGCATAGTCTACTAGCTGCGTCTCGCAGTTTTACCCGCGATAATCCGGGATAAAAAGTACTCTCCAACTATTTCCACACAAAATTTAGTAACAGTCTGTTTAGCCGCATGAGCGTAAATATGTAGCAAACATACACATAAAAATAGAAATTTGCTCATTTATAATATTGGTAGGATAAAATCAATTTGTCATGTGAAAAATTATGCTTTAAATGATTAATATATCACCATCATTTTATTGTTTTGCAACCATAATTTTGTTGTTATATTTTTACATACCTTACTGAACCTTATTTTAAAAAAGCTTTAGGTACTTACTTTTCATGTAACATTTAAAATTACAGAAAAATTACTCAAATAAAATAAAAAAAACACTAAACTTTTTATCCAGCAGTAATTTTATACCAGACGACACAAAAACAATAAAAAATTAAAACATTCACGAGATGTCCCTATTATTTTTGTAGAGCATGCATATTTTGTAGGCTGTTTATGTAAATTAATTCATAATAAATATTACAATTTCATGTTAACGAGTAGTTAGACTTGGACCCAGCTCGTCGGAATCTCATTAAAGCTGAATATAAACGTATATTATCATAATGTTGTTATTTACTGCGAAAACCCTTTACGCTGAAAGCGCTTTAGGCGCAAGTGTTTTGATAAGTGAGCAAACTGTCTGGCTTAAAATTACAATTGAAGTTGTGTTGTGTGGTCTTTGAGTACAATGAACGTATATGATGTCTTGTTGAGCTGGGTTTTTGGCTGACGGAAGCTACTTCTGCTATATGTATATTACTATTAACTACATACATATACAATTGACAACGTCGTAGGTGTAATGGTTACCATGCCGTACTGCCAAACATAAGGTACCGGGTACGATTCCCAGCACTGCCAAAAAATTTTTGATGTTAAATAATGTATGTATCTATAATATAATGAATGAACCCTATACTGAACCATTTATAGTTTTTGCTATCGTACACAACTGATATACTACAAATACATACATACATAAAATTTTTATAAAGATACATACTTAACACCCAGACCCACAGCCAACAAATTTAGTTCATCATAATGTTGTTAGCCGTGCCAGGAAACGAAACCGGAACCCTCTGGTTGGTAGTCCAGCATGGTAACATGGTTTCGTCGTCACTATAACGTTTTAAATTTGAAAACATTGTATTAAAATTACCTAAAGTGTGTGTATAATAATTGTCTTTGGAGACCCGAAAAGAGAAAAATAACTTTGAATTTATTCGACTTGGATAAAATGAAATCACTTTTCAGTTTTGACCCGAACAAAGAACAATTAAAAGCGTTGAGAAATCAATTGGATCTCTCAATCAAAGTAAAATGAACATCAACATCGGAACTTGATTTTGTATCGGAATTGGTTTGAAAATGAACTTCGCTTAGATAAAACCGTAGAATGTTACAGTTTTATTAAATAGAAAAGTTTAAAAAGATGTTTAAAAATGCATAGCAGTGGGCTGCTTATGCATTTTTAAACGGCCTACTGTCGTTTAAATTCCTACCTGAAAAAGTAAGTAAGGGTTTAATGCAAAGCTTTTCTTTGTAAAAAGATTCACTAAGGTATAAAAAAAAACCTCATAATTTTGTCAAATATCAATAAAAATATCAAAATACACTATAATTTATGTTCTCACGGATGGCACTTAAGATTTTCGTTTATGCTTTTCGTAGACGCATTGAGCACCTAACTATGTGTTCCCCCTTAATACGTAAATAAATAAATATATATTTTTATATTTCAACCAATAAAAAAAAGTTTTAAAGTCGGCTCCAGTGTGTAATATTAAAAAAATTAAGTAGAATATATTATTTGATAGATATACAGATAGATTTAATATTTAAGTAAAATATTTTTTTTTCACGGCTGGTTAGCCCCATACTGAACCATTTATATTTCGTATAATGGTTGCTAACACAACTGATATACTACATATACATACATACATACATATTTTATATGATTTTATTTAGATACATATTTAATACCCGACAGCCAACAAATTTAATTCAGCACAAAGAAGTTGACCGTGCCGGGAATCGAACCCGGAACCTTCTGATTGGCAGTCCGGCATAGTAACCATTACGCCAACGAGGTCGTCAATATTGCTGGTATTTATTTATTTAAACAAAATTTATAAACCAAATGGGAAACACGTTTATCGATGACCGTTCTATTCCTTTCAATTCTTTCTTAGATATTGGTACTTACTCAATACAGTGCTCAATCAATTCTAAAGTTGATTCATTAAAATTTGCTAACCGATTTAATTGATTGAGAATCGTTTTCATCCATTGAATATTTTATTTACTGAAGATTTCGTTGTCTTTATCATTATTTTTATTCTATAAGAAATTGGCAATTATTATACATAATTTTATTATGTATGTAATTTGAGAATATTTATGTAATGTGATTTACATAAATATTATGTGAATGAGTATTTATTAGTGTATTTTTATAATAACTAATATTATGTTTTTGTGTATTTTTCTTACTTCTTCACGTTTAAATGGCTTTATCCATTTTGATGAAACTTGGTATGGAGATAGGGTAAACCCTGAATTAACATACCTGAATTTTTTCTACTTTGCAATAATGGTAATGAAAATGTAACATCAATTATTTAAAAAATAAACCGAAGCATTGAGGGACCATTTTAAACTTATAACGAAGGCTCTTACATCAAAAGATTAAATTCAAATCCGTACTCTTTGACTGGGATCAAACCGTTAGTCCTGCTTCCTCAGTAATTTCCTTGTGTTTCCTTAGATTTTCAGTGATGCAGAATTTCTATCTCTTTTTAAGTTCAAACATATTATTTTGTACTTTAACTTGGATTCTGCCATATTATTTACATATAACACTTTTAGCAAATCTTCTTCTTCGGTGTCGAGAGTTAAGCCGCTCGAAGGCCTCTCACTTAGCAGCATAACGACTGCTTGTACTAAGACTAACAGCCGGGACCTACAATGTAACGAGTTATCCGACCAACGGTTGCGCCTTGGTGATAACTTTTTTTAAAAGACATACTCTGCCTGGTTTTTTATCCAAGACTGTCCGCATCGACCGTCGCTTAACCTAGATGATCGCGTCAGATCACTTTAGTTAGCTGAGCCATAGGTGCTATTTTAGCAGATTTTGTTTAGAAATTACATATAAAGAGCAAACAGCCAGATTACAGCAAAACAAATGCTTAGCTTCGACCTTTATTGTGAGGACTGCGAAGCTTTGGAACTCACTACCTGAGTCTCTGTTTCCTGAGAGGTGTAATCCGGGGGTCTTCAAAAGTAGATTTAATAAGTATTTTCTAGGTAAACGTGCCACACCGAAGAATGCAGCGCAGCTTAACATCAGGCTAGCTGTAGTCAAACGCAAACCTATCAAGGGTAAAAAAAAATTGATGACTATTTAAAACTTCGGTTACTAAATCACTGCTTTAAAGGACAAAAACGAAAGTGATCGCTCGTCTAGAAAATTTATTTCTTTCTACCACATTTCACTGATTCTTGTTAAAGTTTTTTAATTATTTGCCGGATGCGCTTCGGCGCCGCTTCGTTAGAGATCAACGCACTGTTGCTGTGTTTGACTGTCCACATTTTTTATTATCTGTGACGGTTCAAAAAAGGTTTTTCTTAAAAAATGCTTTTGTTCTTTTCGTGTGACAAGATGATAAAAATATTAAAGAGGTGCCTTACGCTATGCAGACTGCATGAGCTTTGTGGTGATTCACAAAGTGGTATATTCGCCACTGCAATAATTATTATAAATTTTAGACTAACTGTGCCCAGCGAAATCACCCATATTTACTCAGAGGTAAGTCAGAGTCAAACAATTTATTGCAATATTATGTCACTTTACAGTTACATAATTACCCATAAGGCATTGCAATATTTACTGGAGATGAGCAACCTTGTTAATTCATTTGATTTTTTAATGTTCCTTCATTTAAAAGGCTTCTTAATTAACATTTTATAATAACTTTTTGTTATGAGTAAGTTTTTTAAGGTTAAAAGTAGCTTATACGCTAAAGTCCAAATTTGAATAGTTTAATAGCAAATGTCATCATAATTAGTTCTGTCGTTTGAGCATAAAATAGTAACAAACATACACTTACATACACACACAAACTGCCGCATTTTTAATAGTATTAACTACTTTCCGAATAAACTTTTGTTAAATAAAAATAAAACTCATGAAATGGAATAGAGGTTTTCGAAATAAAAATATCTGAGATTAATATTACAAGTTGGTTTTACCGAAGTAAATTACCAAATCCAACTAACTAAAGGTGCGTACAAACTGGATTATCGAATATCATGTTACCGATATAATTGGTCAGACCTTAGCACTGGACGAAAGCGCAGAATAATTTAGAACAGAGACCAAACTTAAAAAATACGTAAATGACAATAAATATTATCACAAAATAATAATTTCAAATGTGCAAGTAGACAATACTACGCGGTGCAGTTATAACTCAATCATTTTCCACGGAATACCAATGATAAAAAGTTAAACAAGTATGACTGAAAATAACATATTTTACTATTTTGTGATTGGTGGTATTGGTAATTTTTCGTACCAGCATATGATGAACAAGCTAATCAATATAGGAAAGCTTTAATTAATTGTTTTTTTTTTACGGAAGTAAGCAAGATCTATCTATATATTTTAATCTATATATTTTTGTAATTACCTAAATATGCGTTATTTATTTATTTCCACACACAATAAGTGAGCTTTACATTCGCCCAATTCGCTCACGTATATTTAGGCAACGTTGAATTTGTACAAAACAAAGAATTACACATTAAAAGACATAAACAAACCGAAAACTTACAAAACATGGGCTTTAACGTTATTTCAAACTTATCCATCTGTAATTCTATAATTCTCGTCTTGCGTAAGGCTAATGCAACAGTTAACGCATCACCTAGTTTGCAAATTGGTGCTGCTTTGTCGGCTTGTCCGTCTGTACGGGGGCTGTGTTTCTCTCGTGGCCCGGTGTGTGTGTGCATTTTGGCAGGCTCTGCTGCATTCATAAGCGTAGAGGAAGAAGAAAGATGGTAGTATTAGATAAACAGATAATATAGTCTTTATTACAATAAAAATAAAGAAAAATAAATAAGGAAGGAAAAAAGAAACACTTATTACTAGTCTTACAAAAGGCGACCTTATAACTAAAAGCGACCTACTCTAGGCAACCAATGTACTGAGAAGAAATTACAATAAATAAGATTGATATTTAAAGATTTATATTTTACAAGTAAACTTGGTTTTTCTCGATGTTTTCACCGACATTTGACGAGCAAGGCTATTAAACACACGTCTTAGCGTAAAGTGGGGCATGCCTAGTCTGTAATAACTGGCTCTCGAGGATGCTGCCAAAACACACTGCTAGGTGCTTGGCGAAAGATTTTTCTATCGACGGTGGTTGCTAGCATTAGAAAAAGTCCTGCCATCATGGTATGGTTTCTCGTCACGTTATTATTCACCAAAAAGCTCAAGATTATTAGCGGGGTTCGAACCTAACACCTTTGCGACTTAAAACAGCCACGCGCCCGACAGAGCTGACATAAATAACTCTAACATATAGGTAAATTAATGTCAAATGATACAAAATAATGGTGAAACGAAGACATCTGCTAGGAATGAATAGACGCTCATATTTTTTGTTTTTATTTGATAGATAGACAATAAATTTATTGAGATCTGGCAATGACCTTGTTAGAATTTAAGATTTTCCAAACTAAATGCTGTATTAGTAAAAGGAACATAAAACATTGATTTGTAAAAGTTTTAAAGGCATTAATAGATAAAATCCATATTTGTATTTTATTGATACCTAAATAATTATTTAAACGAGGCCCATTTTACCAAATTTAATCACTAAATTTATGTGAAAACTATTTCGCAATAGAGTATTGGATTAAGGATAAAAGCAAAATAGAATCGTAAACCATTTCATAAATGATCTCTTTTAAATTTTGATTAGCGGTAACTGTCAAAAGGCAACCGTTAAATTACTTTAGAATCGATAAAACGGCGATAAAGACATAAATTTATCTTGTTTGGACGCAAATCAATGTTGATAATGAACTGCCCACTAGTTTCTTTTTTTATTTTATTTTAGATCTACGGACGGCTTGAAAACTCTCGACATCAGAGCCTGGCCAGTCATACGAAGAAAATGTAAGAGATTTAAGATACTCATACGAATTCCAAAATCACCTAAGCTATGATTTGTGTAGGCTATAGAAAATGTCAGAGTCCACAGTACATTTCTGTATCTTTAATTTTTAATTAATAATCATTTCTAACATGGTGGTAGAGTGTTTTCTAGTGTGCATCTAGCTAGCAACTACCCTCAAGTAGTAAAATCTATCACAAAGCAACAAAAAAGGGTGTTCCGGCAGCCTCCTTGAGAACTAGTATTATAAGACTAGTCATGCTCCATCGTAGACAAGAGTGTAGCTAACCTGTCAGTTTACGCGTCCTACTGGTCTAATGCCTAGTACTGTCTCAAAATAATAATAATCATAACCTTCTATCAAAATTGTATATGTGTATTTGATCGAAAATCATATCAATTAAATCACTTCTGATATCTAGAAAATCGAGTTCATTCTTTGACAAACGTGAACTTACCTTTTACAACTCATTCCTTTCCACCATAAAACCGCTGATTTGCATTTTTTATTTTAAACCCAATGTTTATCTTCCTCCTCAACAGACAAGAACAAGATTAAAGAAGGAAGAAACCTTGCAAAGCCTTAAAAATAACACGACCGCATTATGAGTCCCGCACAGTCTGTAAAAATGTCCTTTCCATAGAATTCTTTCAAGGGCAGGCTGTTGATAGTATAAGGTTCAAACCACATTGCGTTCGGTTGAGAAAAACCTCCCTTGCACTCAATTAAAACACGTTTAAGGGACCAAACGCACCTGGTCGTGATAAACATCGTAACTATTGTGAAACCCGAGAATTTCGAACCTCAATTTTGACAACAAAAAGACCGTAATCGATTTTGGACACACAAAGGGAGTATTATATTTGACGATTCAACTGCACAAACGATGTTTGCGGTACAGATTATTTCGGTTGAAATGAATGAAGGCAAAACACGATACGATTGCCGAGCCGTAATTGAAATCCGAAGGGCCTTAAGGGCGGATTTCTTAATTTTTTCCTACAGTTATTTGATAGGTTGACGAGTGTCGCTTAAAAAACAGACTATAAAGCTTTTTTTTAGATGTCTCAAAAAATAACTAAACGTATCGTCTTTAAAATACATTAAACAAGAAATAAAAAGCAAACAGAAAGCCAAAGTATTGACATGACATGTCAAAATATGGGAGTAATTTTGCCATGGCATTTTTTCGCATCAAAGAAATAGTTGAAATAATAAGTCGTATTTATTGTGCGTACTGCCAAGGTGTAGAAATTTTTGCCAAATTCCTTGTTCCCCAATAACTATATTCTAGTGGTTTTCAAGGTAAGAGTGAACCGGTTTCTTCTGGGCAAGCGCGCTCCACCTTAGATCGCAATTTCGCTTTCCATCAGGTGAATTGCGATCAAGCGCAAGCCCATTATGAGTAAAAAAAATGTAATAAAATCGTATGCATTGTTTTATGCATTTAAAAAAAAAAAACCATCTCAAAAAAAACATTAATCATAAACTCTTCTACATTTTTCACTCTAGTCATATTTTGGTCTAATAAATCACAACCAAAACATGTTGCTTTTTGCCTTAATCTTGCCTCGTCATTCAACGTTTACTAATAAAAAAATACCCTAAACCTTTTGGTCTATTGATTAATAACTAAACAACTAAAAACAGGAAACGTTTGGTCCAATCGTAATAGAAAACATTGCCTCGGGCAATACGTTAAGTTACCATCTTCACTAAGAGGGTTCAGTAGGAAATAATGATTAATTATTGTAATTTAGTTCATGTCATCGGGACCTCCACATGGTTGTAGCCACAGTCTAAAAAGAAACAGTAAGTAAGGTGACTTTAAATTTGTTCTCGTTTTTTTTCGGGCTATATTTACTAAGTATTTATTAAAACTAGCAAGTAACTAACAACCTTGGAATATTATTTTGAAACCACACAAATTTGCTAGCGTGTCATCTTTGACAAAAAAAAAAACACATTTTACTCCTTACAAAAATTCTGACCTGTGTCAGGGATGCCGTTAGCAAACACATAAATAAACAAAGCATAAAAAACATAAACACATATATATTTGGGCAAAAATATTTACATTTTAATACATCGTTACAAATCATTCAAGGGTTCGTAATAATGTTTATTACAATGATATGCCCAGAATTCCACACGAGGTCCATTCTGTGTTGTGATTTGGTGGATGATGGATTCAGTACCTTTTCTTAGGCTCTAATGTTACCAAAAAATATTCAAATATTCTTTAAAGAAAGGAGATCATAAGAGAAATCAGACTAAAGTATGCATATGACAAATTTATCTATTACGGACTTCTTTGCATCATCGTGTATCTATTACTAAATATAGCTTACTGCCTAAACTTTCACACTACACAAGCCCTCCCCAAAGTTTAATCTTATGCCAGGTGTTGTTTATCTGATTGTACGCCGTGAAAGGGTTTAATGGACATCACGGAACGTAGTAGTTAGTTTCTGGAACTGTTTAGCTGTTAAGCTTTGACGGGTCATTATTGTGGAATTTCTTCGAAAGAAATGTATGGATTTGATCTTAAAATAAACACAGTTTGTATCCACTGTCAAAATGGTGCAATTTCTACTAGAAAATACGAAAATTAATTTTTGAAATATTGACACAATAATCGTTACGACGTAGTTGTTTATACATAACTTTAACTACCGTTACATTATCTTGCTTTTTGCTGCAAATTCTGCAAGTTTTATAAAATGTTTATAATTTAACTGTCATAAATTGTTTGATGTGTAGATTCTTATCTTCACGAAAATCTATAATTGCAAAACTTGAGGTCAAATAATTTTGCAACCAGTCTTCGGATAGGTGACAAGAAAATGGCGTTAACGTTTTGATACTTAAATATGTTCAGTTTTTAAGTATTTATACCACAAGTATAATCGGCATACCTAACTAGGCTACTCACTTACTTTTTTACATGTGTTTTGTTTTTACAAAAAAATTTGTTACGTCATATAATTTTAGCCCAGCAAATAAATTGGAATAAACAATTTTAACAAAATTACCGCGATGGACTTTCAGAGAGCTTTTACTTTCGCTTTTTTCTGACAATCCCACTAATAGCTGGCCCGATGAAGCGAACAAAAACACTGCAATCTACGTTAAATGAACAATGTCACCGCAGACTACACAATACTTGCAGTAACGTATGTACCTGATTTGTAAATTTATCAATAAAGAACATTGATTTTACCTTAGTCTTCGTATGATATTAATATCAAAGAGGCTATTACTACTTACACCATCTCAATTAGCTTCAAAACTTTTGCATAGTGAATGTTAGGTAAACATCAAGACATATAATTTAAAGTGCAATACGACCTAAATTAAAAAATAGTAAAGTATTTAATACTTTTGGTTAATGTTCTATAGAAGCATTCAAACGTAAATGTCCTATTATCGTCATCGATAACTAACTGCATAATTATATCAATATTAATGTGTGACATATAGCTGTTATCTGCTATAAATTATCGTAATTTCAAACTGAACGTCACAGTTAAGCGATTTGTTAAATGTTTTTACTAAACTGTGAAATTTTATTAACCACCAGTGATTCCGGCAACAATCAATCTAAACAATATATTTTAAGAAACTCCATACTGTTTATATGACAGAGCGGATGTCGAGCAAAGAGGACATATATCAAACAACAAAAACAGGACTCTCGACGGGCAGACCGGCGGGGGAACACTATCATTTAACCAACTATTTGTCATCGAGATTTGGGTGCTTTGTGTTTTTTTTTTTTACTTTTGAGAGAGAATCACGTGAATTACGCAAGTCTATATATTTTTTTTATTATAGAATAGCTTATCATAATAGCTTATTTCATTTCTTAAAACACTTGTTGTGTGTTGTTGTTGTTCTCCGAAAAAAAGAACTCTCGAAGAAAAAATATTAAGACATTTTTTACTTTGAAGTAGTAACAACATTCGTAACTACCGAAACTATATGATATTTCATCACTGACCAATTTATTCGTATTCAGAAAATCTTTTAAGAATACTGATCAAAAATATTTTTCTTAAATATTTTTGACCAGTAAATTGCTTATTTCTGCAAAAAGAACTCCTTTTCTCCCCATTTAAAAAAATACCAAGATTAAACAATTCAACTGAGTTGTTTGTTGAGCAATATCTGTACACTTAGTTTCAGTAAGATGGATTCAAATTTACGTCCTCTACAGGAAAACTGACAACATACATACATACAGATAAACGAAAGCAAAATGCTGAGATTTAATAACTACTCTTTACTACTAAATACATTTTCAAGTAGTTGTTTCACATTTCGAAATAATTCCTATAAAAAACTGATCTACATCCTTTCGAGGTCACAGAGTTAGATAAACAATGCCAAACGGAGTGCCCTTACGCAAACATCCGCAGCTTTTTTAGCATGTCATGCGTGCACGCACGGATAACGCCGCCGACAGTGCAAAATAACTGACGGGTAGAGATCAAAGCCGGCCACAACACCCCGGAAACTGGATTAACGGTTGTCAACGTGATGTATGTCGTACACACTATTACACGTTATTCATAATGGTATGGCTTATTTTCTACTTCTTTTTCTTCCTTGCCTAATCCCACTAGGTGGGGTCGGCACAACAAATTTTCTTCTTCCACACTCCTCTATCAGCCGTCATCTCTACACTCACTTCTTTCTCTCTCATGTTCTCAATCACACACTCCACCCATGTTTTCTTCGGACGACTTTTTACCTTTCTTGCTTGCATAAGACAGAATTGTTCAATTAACGTTTAGTATTGTTAAAATGTTAAATTGTCTTGGAAAAACTTGTTAGTCCCTATAATATTTGCATTCATATTCAAATAATTCAAAAAAACTGAACTAACACTACTCATATCCCTACGATATAAAGAAGGTAAGGTATCTACATATTTCAAACAATGAAATATTTACTTGCTACAAAGTATTATTGGCAGAATTCCGTGTCAATTTCGTAAAAGAAGACAAAAGCATTAAAAATAACGATCTTTTGTTTGAATTCCACTGTTTGGTAGAAAGAGGAGTTACACGGATTTAGGAGCAAATCGTGTTTCAACGGGACGATGCCGTTGCGTCACAAACGATATAAAAACGTATGGAACTATAGAACAGTATACTAGGTCCGGCAAGTTAATTGAGAGCTGGAAAACCATAAGAGTCTCAACAACTAGCTGACATGACAAATAATCGATATTACTACGAAATTAAAAATGTACAATCGATGATTGTTTTGAGCGATGAGCGACAAGGCTATCTTTGCGCCTTTTAGAGTATTTCCTGTTTTTGTCTCCAATGAAAAATATCATATCTTATATTATTATCTTATCTTATAACCGCTGTATCCGAATAAAAAGTATACATTAGTGATAATAATAATTTCCTATAGCTAGGCTAGACTAACCGGCTAGGTTTTAGAATTTTCAAGGGCTCTGACATGTTCAGTTTGTATAGTTTAAAAAAACCTGACCTGGACCTCTTCCTCTAATTAACGCTTAAACAATATTAAATTGTAAAGTTTAGCTACTGTTTATCAACTACATTTTATAGAGTAGATCCAGGCTAGCCATTGCCTGTCTTACAATCTTCTAAGAATGAGGTCCTACTAGGGAAAACAATCGAGCGTAGCATTTAGCTTAGTAAATACGCTATTGTACATTTGGAAGTGTGCCATTGGACACCGTCTTTTGTTTTCTTTTAAACAGTAGCACATTGGCGCAATAAAGATGTCTATGGAGTCGCTAAACAAAAAATCGTTTAATGCCAGAAAAACTTTTAAGTTTATTGAACAAAGGTACCCTGCGGTGTACCTTGGGTGGTAGGTCCCTTTTGACAAGTTTGTGATGGTCTAAAATGCGTGACTGTTCTATTGTTTGATGTTTTGTTGGGCACAACTGTTGAAAAGAAAATTTATTGTGTGTTCTACGAAATAGTTGATAATGTGTTCTTTGGACAAATTTGCTTTAATAATGATGCTTGTAATTCGATTTCCTGTAAGTCAATGTCTTGGTGTACGAGTATTTTACAAAATATGTTAAATGTGTCGTGCTATAATAGCTTTTTTCAGTGTTATTTCTTTCTAACTTAATATTACTCTATTAGTTACTATCAAACAAACGAGTTAATTTATCATCACCTTAGCTCACTAGCTGGTATCTGAACAGTATGTTCTCTGTCTATCATTTCACTCTAATCAGCTGCTAACATTTCTTCTTTCATTTTTTTTTACACTTAATAGGCTTGCGCTTGACCACAACTCACCTGATGCTAAATGATATTGCAGTCTAAGATGAAACGCGCTTGCCTAGGAGAAACCGGTTCACTCTCGCCTTGAAGACAGTAAGGTTTTAGTTCTGTGGGAACAGGGATTCCGGCAAGGAGTTCCACAGTTTGGCCGTCCGTACTATTTTCTAATTCTCACTAACAGAACATCCTTACAAAATAATTAAGAACCGGCAATAATTAAGCCGTGAAATGGTCGCGAGTCAACGGAATGCTCCGTAAACAAACACAACATCTCAATCTAAAAGAAATTCTGTTGAGCCACGCAGTCATACCTAAGCGGTTTGGAACGTATAGATACATAATAATATGATAATGTATAATATTATATTTAACTGTGAGTTGTATAGCATTACTATTGAAATCTAAACCATAATTCAATTTGATTCAATCAGTCGATGTTAGAGTTTTGTACTCCTATGAATATTGAAATCCATATTCCTGTTTCATAGAAGTGACTTCAAAATGTATTTTAATTTTAACGTCTAAATACTTATGTACTTCTTTGAAATTCGTAAAATGAGAATTGAATCGAATTGTATATTCAACGAAAAATAATCCCTTATTAAGAGGACACAGTCATTTCAATTGCGTAGGAATGAACGAATCTTCTAAGCATTTACATAAACATCGGTTGGATCGACTCCGGGACAACCATACACTCAGCTTGAATACATTACGCGTTGTTTTTTACTACCATAATAACTTCACAGTCAAACTGTTCCCAATTCGAATATCCACTCATATCGATTCCAAACTCGATTCTTATTCGATTGTCTCGTACGGCTTTTCCGCCGCCCTGTGGTCATAGAACTGGATAGACACGTCCGAGAGGTCCTTGGATCGTAAAAATCGATTACTTTATTCTCTTACATGCTGGCCGTTAATGATCGGATGGTATCGATGCATTTTTATAGCGCCACATGAGGCTTAATGACGTTTTTTTGTTCAGAAAAGTACACTACTTCCTTTTTATTGACTTAAGTTATAAAGCCGACAAGCCTGGGTATAGGGTAGTTGCCATTGATGGAAAAGTTAATAAGCATAGCATAAGCAGCCGACTGTACGTTGCTACTGCTGGAACTCAGGACTTATTCTCACCAGAGATAAAGGCCATAAACCACTATGCTGGCTTGGCGCGGATTAGCGGATGACAACGTATTCGGATACTGCATTCCTCAAACGTGTTAATTTCGTAATGATGTTGTCCTTTACTGTAAACTGAGTGCAAATCCACACATACGAGTAACTTAAAAAACAAGTCATTGTTGTAGGGCCGGGATCGAACCATCAAATTGAAAAGCAGGGAAAGTTTAAAGGTAAGTAATCGACTTGATTCAAATTCACAAAATCACACATGGTATTTGTCTCAAAATAAAGAACACGTATATTGCATGCTTAATGCCAATAACGATGATTACATAAAGCATCGTCATATATAAACATTTTTTGAAGCATATGATAAAAACCATAGGTTTAGACAAGTTTACATCCCATCAGGTATCGTTTTAATTCGATATCGTGGAATGACATGTAAGGAATATTTATGTACAAATAACTATTAAAGAAAAAAACAATTAGAATACTATATACAAAGTTAATGATAACAAGAAGAGGACAAGAAACGTCATAACACCAGGTACAATTAACACCTTAAAATTAAAGTAAGCGAGTTATTAATGACGTGTAATGTATAGAATTGGCGTAAAGCTGTTGAAAACTCCTCAAGAGATATATTTGACGATATTGAATTGGAGCGATGTCTCAAAGTCTACGTTCAAAGAAATCTGGCCAAACTTCTTGAAAATCGCATATCTAATTTTATTATAATCCTTAAACCAGTCATACGTAATTTGAATTACAAACGTACAATTCAATTCTACAGTAGCTCGTTGGCTCACAATTTATCGACAACTTGAATATCTCTATCGAGATAGAATATCTTATCGAAATCGTATCTAACGATCGCCCAGTTTCTAATAGGCGTCGAGTGTCGCCTAATGAGGATATACTCGGATTTTTTTCTCCATAAATTACTTAAAGTCCGGATAAAACTGTATATTAATTAAACATTAGTATACGTCAGTATCAGCCATAGAACTTACACTGGTAGAATGTCCAATATAGCAGTGACCAATAAAGTCATCCCGTTTCGAGATTATACTTTTTTACTACTTTTGACTAGCAAGGCGCGTAACCACACAATTAGCGACATTCCGGCGTAAGATGGAACATGCTTAGTCTAGACTGACTGGCTTTCTGCCTGAACACACTGTCAGGTGCTTAGCGATTGAAAGTGGTTACTAATCAAGCAAGCACTGGAACATTATTTTGCTGCCACCATGCACCGCTATAAGTATTATGTATTTGGGAGAAAAGTGATCTAATTCTACGATTTCTGGCTAAAGTGCTACCCACATTGAGGTAGACGGTCGGTGATGACCATTGGGATTCGAGTCCGTGTCTTTGCCGAACCAAACCGTACGCTCTAGTCACTAAACTATGATCGACTCATCGTTAAAAAATAATTATTTAATTTTATTACATTACTAAAAAAATTTTGATACCTATGTATAGTTAGTCTATCAACAAAATTTTTAAGGTATCTCGTTCACATACATAGTAGAGATCATTTTTTGTGTTAAAGACGCCATTGATTTCACTAGTTTATATTTTATTCTTTACTTGTCTGCTACAACTAAAAGTATCATAAGTTCTTATATTCATCACATCATATCAAAGTACTAAATGACAATTAATTCCATTCGATATAACTTTTCTATTCTTTGAGTTTAACAATGTGGTCGAGAGTTTTACTGGAGACGTAAAAAGTATTTTTGAGACTATAAAATTAGGTGGGTGTAAATTTTTCGATACTTAAGGCTATTTTTGTGACAGTGTGAGTAAATTTGTTTACTAAAAGCTTTTAGACTGTTACTTGAAAAAAAAAAAATAGTGACATATTGGTTGGCTTACATTTTCTGTTCTAGTAACTACGAGTATATAAAAGATTTGTTAATGAAAAACGTCTGCTTATCAATCAGTCGGTCCCTGGTTCACTCCTGGCCCTACCAATGACTTGTTTTTCATGTTATGTGGCGTAAATGACACTTGCTTTGCGGTGAAGGAAAACATCGTGAGGAAACCGACACATTTGAGGACTGCTATATCGGAAGACGTGTGTGATCCGCCAACACGCACCTGGCCAGCGTGATGGATTGTGATTTATATGACTCTTCTAGTGAGAGAAAGCCCCGAGCCCCAGTAGAAACGTATAGTGGGCTGCTTATGCTTCATACGTAAGTAATGTTCAATGTAAATAATTTGATTGAAGAAATTAATATAACAAATTGACAATGTAATAAATATATATGTAGGTATATCAGATCAATTCAGATCAACTCACTCAACCGATCATACTAGGCCCTTGTTACGTCATGCAAGAAGTAAATAATTTTTACAAAGGTTAAACATTACTTCATAACAATGCTGTAGCTGACCTCGATTTTTAACCTAACCTAACTCTCGCATTTTTGAGAGCATTCACTTAGTTCCAAAAATAAAATCGCAGATGTCAAAACTGCACTGCCAAGTTGTTCACATCTTCAAAGAAGACATTTCCTTTTCATTAGGGCCGTATTATCTCTTCAATTCACGACTTTCCCTACTTTTAACTTAACGCGTAAACTTTGCCAAATTGAATTCCGCAAAGAAGATTGACTGACCACAAATTGGGGATTCGTTGTCAAGGGAGACCCTCGAATAAGAACAAAGAGGATAGATACGTTAACCAACGGATAGAAAAGGAATCGATAATTTATCTTCTATTGACATGGTGCTATATTGGTGTAGATAGTGAAGTTTGGCATCAGAAAATAAGTGAACTGTGTTAAAACATTAACTTAAAACCTTTTCAAGAAAAAGCGTCAATCCGACACCTAAACTGTTTACGTAAGGCTTCATTCAATATTATATGCGCGTAGAAAACTGTCATACTTAGATTATTATTAAAATGATCCGTAACCGAACGATCCATGTGACACTCGCCACTGAAGATTGTGCTCGGAAAGCACCAAAACTGTTGGATTCATTCCAACTTGTAACAATAATGTAAGTGTGACCGTTTTCTACGCGGAAACATTCTTCAGACACATAAACATAGGTAACTCAAAAGTTTTATGCGGAATGGCAGACCCAACCTAAAATGTTTGGCTGCTTTGAATCTTATCTTTCCCAATCTAATCAAAGGTAGCTAACGTCTCCGGAATCTCATTACGAACAACATTCGTCCCTGGATCGCAGATTCCTTTACATGCTCAAGGCGCAAGAATCTTCTTAGTAAGGGTTGCAGATTGTTCGTAGTTTGAGGAACTTTGAGTAGTTTTCCTGGACAGCGGCTGATGGTGTATTGTGTTGGTACCCGTATGTAGTAACGTAATATATAAATACATACGGTCGAACATATTATTATAAATTGTTTGTTTATGAGTGTGACTTTTTATTTTATTTTTAAATTGTAATTGTTATATGTGACTTTTATAACTTGATTGTGCTTTTGTTTTTTAAAATTTAATTGTTTATTAAACATAAAACGTAAAATATGTACAATATAATTTTGAATTAATATGGGTCTTAGAAACCTGAATTATTTTATTTATTTATTATTATTATTATAACCTTCTTCTTTATGAAAGTCTGTTAAAAAGCTAGTACAGCGTAAATTAATCATTATCATAAATCATTACAATGTTATTATGTATAGTATATTATTATGTCACAGTATATTAATGCAATTTTCAGGCGATGTTTTCTTAAGAAATCGTCAGTTTCCTTTTTTTCTTTTGGAGGGTTATTTTACGGCCGAAACCACTTGGACTATCGTACTCTAGTAATTAGAAAACATGTATGCAAATTTAGTCATCTTCATTTATCAAACATGCAAAATATGATCTGTGCCATTTTCAGCACTAGTTTTAAGTTTCTTATGTAAATAATTAACTGTTATAAATGTGCGAAAATAAAGTATTAATCTATATTTCTATCTATATATTTTTGCAAGGTTCATGAGGCCCTGTAAAAATATAGAACTAACTACGTCATAGTTACGTCACCAGTTAAGTTATTGAAAGTAGGAAAGCAGTGAGCGGCGGACGGAAAATTAAAAAGCAAAGCGTCCACCGTTTCCTTGCAATTCTTTTTAATTCTCACCGTCTCGATAAACGAAGAGGAATCATTAAAATTTCCATTGCGTACCAGCTTTAGCGAATTTATTTGATATTTACTCCGACTGCTACGTTTTATATGGCTTGATTTGAAAAAGACGCTCGTGATATTAAAATCTTACGTTTCATAATAAGCCCTGGTTATATGGTAATCACATAATACATACTCATATTGTACAATTAGACAGTAAACATCGAGTTTCTGATCATTAAATATACAGTGTAAACTCTATATAACGACACTGAAGGGACTGTGCATTTTATAGCGTTATAGAGAGTGTGCGTTAAATGGAAAGAATGTATCATTGTATGGAATACAAGCTTGAACAACAAAAGCCAATTGATTAGGACGCTTTTGAGAGTTTGTCGTTAAATCGAGTGACGTTACATGTTTGTTATGTGTGTTTGTGTGTGAGTGTGTCTATTTGTTACTTCTTGACGCTCAAACACTGAACTGATTTAAATGATATTAGTTTCGGACATAGTTAAAACTCTTGTATCGCCTTGGCTACTTTTAACCTCGGAATAAAGCGGGTAACACCGCGGGGCACAACTAGTATACAATGAACCTAGTTTTGTAAGTTAGGCACTAAACTGATACTAATTTTAGTCTCTTAAATACTAGTATTTAACGAGATGCTAGCATCTCGCCCCGGCTTCGCACTCTAACTTCGGGCTCTAAAATAATCTGAGTAGCAAAGAGAAACTAAAATACACATAGCCTATGTTACTTGGACATAATGTAACATCTCAACGGCGAAAGAATTTTTCAAATCGGTCGAGTAGTTTCGGAGCCTATTCTTGTCAAACAAACAAACAAACTTTTCCTCTTTATAATATTGGTATAGATTAATATTATAATTATATTTAATTGGTATATATAGATTAAATACTTTCTTAGTTTCGAACAAACTATAAAATTTTAATGTTAATTTATTGCAGCATTTTCTTTTGTACTCTCTCTCAAAGGCTAAATGAGATTTAAAATATTGTTGTATTGTTAATGATGGCAAAATGCAAGTCATTTTGGGAATTGCAGCAATTTCTTTATTAGCAAAACATAATGAGTTTAAAACTTAATCACTTGTGGAATGATTAATGATTTTTACTCTTTTAGTCTTGCCATTATTAAATGTATTTTAATTTGTATTTTTTTTTCATAGAAGCAAATATCTTAAAGTTTTTGTATCCCACCCTCTAAATTCTTAAAATAACCTTCGTTGTGTAAGGTTAAAATTATATTAGTGCTTAAACGATATTTTTATTTCACTCATAAATTTATTGGCAGTGAATCCACAATGAGTCTCATATTATAATCCAGATTTTTTTCCAAAATAAGAAATCTCGTATTAAATTATGACATTACCAGACTAATAAAGGAACGTCATAAATAATCCTTAATCCGCTTAGCATGGAGTTAAAGCAAATAAGATTTAAGTATTACTACAACTAGAACGTCTCAAATGTGAACCAGTTCAAAATATATTGTTCAACTGGAAAGCAATCAGAATAAATGTGCTTATTTTATTTCTATTTTAATAAATTTAACTAGCTGACCCGGCAAACGTTGCTTTCTTTAAAAAATAGATAGTCGATTCTCAGACCTACTGGATATCGATATAAAATTTGGTAAAAATCGGAAAATACGTTTCAGTTTTTCGCTGAAGAAAAACATCGCGAGGAAACCTTAGCATGCCATGCCATTGAAAAATATGTCACCAAGCCTCTTGTGGTATGTTCTGGTAGAGCACAAAATTGGTAAAACAGATAGCCCCCTGTGCCGGGGATGTATGAAGGCAGACGAGACTGTGGAGCATGTGCTGTTACACTGTGAATCTACAAGCCAAACAAGAGAGAAAACCGGACTAGCAAGGGAATCTCAACAAAACACGACGCTATACTCGGACGCCTCCTGTTTTAATAGAAGTACCACAACATCTGACGCAATGACAGTGGAACAGGTATGCCAGCGAGCCAAGACCGTGCTCCGCTACTTTAAGGAGCTTGGATGGCTTGGGTAGGCTGGTAGGGGGAATGCACAATACGCCTTCTGCGGGTTGTCAGTGCAGGTCTGATCGCCCCCATTATAGAATAAGAATAAGAATGTTCTGGTAGCCTCCTTGAAAATCAAATATTCCAGACAAGGTATCATCGTGAGGAAATCGGCATATTTGAGGACCACAAAATCCGAAGACGCGTGACGTCCGCCAACCTGCACTAGGCCAGCGTGGTGGATTATTGCCTATATCACTCTCCTCGTGAGAGAAGGCCCTGAGTGGGAACATATAGTGGGCTGCTTATGCTTATGCTAATGACCTATCTGTTTCCGCTGAATATAAGAACCCGTCTGATAATGCTAGTATGTAATACCAAATTAGCAAAGCAAATTATAAGACACGGCGCAAACATTTGATAAATTATGTTATCTACTAACATTTACATAATTAAATATAGTTTATTAAGAAAGCAACTGCTATACCATCGGACGCTTAAAGAGAATTAGATGAGATTTGCATTGTATATGAATAATATTAATTTTATTTAACACCATACTAAATTGACTTATTTAGAACTTGGTGTTAATATAATTAACATTTCAATTTATTTGAATAATATTTTCGCTGCAATTAGTTTTTCTATGCCAATACTTTAAGGAGGAAAAGTTTGATTTTCTGTTTGTTTCTTTGACGCAAATAGGCTCCAAAACTATTGAACCGATTTAAAAATTATTTTGCCATTGGAAAGCTACAATATTATTGAGTAGCATAGGCTATATTTTGTTTCTTTTTTGACATTGATTATTTTATAGCCCGTGCGAAGCCGGGACGATCTGTTAGTTTGTTTTATAAAAAGATCTCATTAATTAGTAACTTAATATTATACCTTTTTTGCTAAATGATAAAAAAATAGGTTAACTTACTGTATATAGTATAAATGTACATAGAAATATACTTATTAAGACACATTTCACAAACGGCTGGCTAGCCCCATAAAAAAACATTTCTAGTTTGTATTATGGTTGCTAACACAACTGAATGTACTACATATACATACATAAGTACATTAAATAGATACATATTTAACACCCAGATTGACAGTCAACAAATTACCTCACAAAGATGCGAGCCGTGCTGGGAATCGAACCCGTGACCCTCTGGTTGGCAGTCCGGCATGGTAACCATAACGCCAACGAGTTCATCCTGTAAAAAGCTAGCCAAACATCACGATATGACAACGTCCATCGTTTTTTGCCACAAAAAAAAACAAAAAATGTTTACCTATTCTTCATCCTACACAAGTTTAAAATGTTGACATCATTATTAGTCCTAAATCTTCCGTTAAATCTGCAAAATCGCAGCAAACTCAAATAAATAACTCAGTTTACAACCTCTATTAACAATCATTAAGCTATCGCCGAACCTAGTTGTGTGGGAGTAACGCAGGCCCGAGGAGATCAATTTATTGAACGTTCACGTATATAAATTGCTAATTATCTTTGCCGATCAAAAAGTCATAGGAAAGATTAATGAGTGTTAATTTAAATTCGAAGTGGAATTTAATATAAAGTTGTCAGCGATGCAAGTTTTTGTGTAGATTCAAAAAACAATGGTACTACATAAAGATAACACGTATGTATGTACTCGTACATACAAAGCATAATTATGTATGTATATAAAAATATTAAAAGATACAATAAATATAACATTTGAAAATTCATGTCATCATACTTGCATAATCAAATGAATGTGATCAAGGATAAGCGAACTACGAGTAATAAAGATTTTTAATTTAATTGAGTCTAGTTGCGCCAAAAAGGTTGGGACAAAAAGTAACCTATGTTGTTAATCCAGGTCTTAGCTATCCCCACACCAAATTTCATCAAAATCGTTTATCATAAACGGTTGAGGCGTTTGAGTGTGAAGAAGTAACATAGAAAATTATTTGCGTATGTCACGGGAACCAGTAATATTTTCGGGATAAAAAGTATACTTTGCATTAATTCTGAGTCTAATTTGTCTCCATATCAACTTTCACTAAAATCAGTAAAGGCGTTTCATTGTGAAGGGGTTAAATAGATTTTGATGTTATTTGCTCATGAGAATCAGCTGTTTTCGGGATAAAAAGTAGCCTATGGGTTAAACCGCGGTCTAACTTATTTCCATACCAAATTTCATCAACATTGGTTTAGCCGTTTGGGCGTGAAGAAGTATCAAACACACACACTTTCGCATTTTTTTTTTACACATTCACACATGGCTGGTTAGCCCCATACTGAACCATTTCTAGCTCGTATTATGGTGGCTAACACAGCTGATATACTACATATACATACATACATATTATATATATACATATTTAACACCCAGACCCACAGCCAACAAATTTAGTAAACCACAAAGATGTTGACCGGGCCGGGAATCGAACCCGGAACCTTCTGATTAGCAGACCGGCATGGTAACCTTTACGCCAACGAAGTCGTCAAATATTTATTATATTAGTAGGATTAAGGATTTTGACGTCACAAAAACGGTTAAACACGCACCGCCCAATGTTTGGGGTAACCGGTTCACGTTTTGCTATGACACTTACACATCTGCTAAGCAGATGACATCTGCTTACATTGTATGCCCGTCCTAGTTTACAAAGAACACGTGTGCTCTGCGAAGAAATGATGTGAACTTATTGCGATTCCGCTTTTAATGTGCTCTTTGTGGTTTTATAGAGTTTGTTTTGATCATTAAGTGAGTGATTGAGCATAATAATCTGTAGTTGAGTCGTTATATAATCTTAATATATATATATATATATATATCTCGTGTCACAATGTTTGTCCTCAATGGACTCCTAAACCACTTAACCGATTATAATAAAATTCGCACACCATGTGCAGTGCGATCCAACTTGAGGGATAGAATAGTTTAAATCTCAAATTATAGTCGCAATTTTAATTTATTGCTAATTATAAACAATATATAAATAATTATATTTTACAGGACTTAAGAGTATTTACAAAGCTTATAAAAGACGAAAATTTAGTAATGCTAATTATTGTCTGTTATCATTTGACGGTCACAATTATCTGTTAACTCCAAATGATTCTGACAGATGTCGATACCTTTCGACTGGGTTGAGTAAGTAATCAATAGATGGCGCTGTACTCCTTAGTGAGGCAAAACAACGTTTGCCGGGTCAGTTAGTAATAATATATAGTGTAAACTCCATGTAACGTGACTCGATTTAACGACAAATTCTCTAAAGCGTTGAAATCAATTGGTTTTAGTTGGTTTAGCTTGAATTCCATACAATGATACATTCTCTCCATTTAACGACCACTCTCTATAACGCCATTAAACGCACAGTCCCTACAGTGTCGTTATGTAGAGTTAATACTGTATTATGTTCTTGATTAGCGATAAAACAAAAGTATTTTGCTCATTTGGCTACGTCCTTAATCATTAGTAAAATTTTATGTTTGTGTCAAAATAAGTATTGATTTTTCAGACTCATCATAACTGCAGGGCTTTTGTTTCAATTCCTTCATATTATTTCGCATTCATCTTAACCCTTAAGGTAGCGGAACATGTTTTAGTAAAATAAACCAAAAAATTTATGAAATCTTATTTATTTAGACACTAAAGATACACGGAAAATTATTAAAAAAAATCCAACTTTAGTAGTTTAGAAAAAAAACAATGTATATTATACTAAACATTGCCACATCTACACAGAACAACAGATGGATGACAATGTATAGAATACTAAACAATATCACTTTTAGGTAATTTTATTCGTTTAGTTTAGGTCACCTATGAAGATAAGCTATGAAGAAATTCCTACCCCTAACTAGCTCAAATGCACTTCGCATTTAGTACAAACGATGCTTGCTTGTCCCTCTTTATAGTATTTGCATCTTGGCTACCCAGTCAGCCATGGTCAATAGTCAAACTGGTCGTTTTTGGCGTCATCATTGGCTTTTGCTCTTCTTTTCCTTTACCATTTCCCACTAGGTGGGGTCTGCACAGCCTGTTTTTCTCTTCCACGCCACTCTGTCAGCCGTCATCTCCACATTCACTACCTTCTTATTCATATCCTCCTTCACACAATTCATCCACGTCTTCTTTGGTCTACCTCTCCTTCCGCTACTTCTTACAATCATATCCATACTTCTCCTAGTCACTCATCATTGGCTCTTGCTGTTTTGTTTTTTTTCTTTTATACTGAAACATATTCTCTATTCATCACTAGCACTGACCTATTCTTTTTCAGTAATTAGGTGTAAATGTCATAGTTGTATTATTTCAGAAGAGAGACTTCGTGATTCATTTCATTTCAAAATGCTTTCAGCGTAAAAGCCAAGCATTATTGATACCAAAGTCCAGCGGCTGCTAGAATATATTGGGAATGCATGTCTGTATTCTGACAAGCATCATGAAAGCCAAGGCCACAATATGCCCATATGGCTATTGCAAACCTTCACAATCTGGGGACATGAAACTTTCAAATACCGTATTCTTCCATTGCTATAGCGCTTGGTATTTTTGGCGGGATAGCATAGCAAAATGAATCCCCTTTTATGTTAACGACCAATTATACGACTCCCAGTTTATATCTGTTGCATACGATCTAAAACAATATAATTTTTTCCAGAACCTTGTCCACAACCAAAAGCTTATCGGCTCATAGTAATCTGTATGAGTCGGTGAATACTAAGCTAAAGATTCTGTAGCTCTCCCACAATAATTGACTAACTCTAGCAAGCTAAAATATTTGTCAAATAGACAACTGGTGCTAGTGTCTTGATTGCTATTTATCTTCTCTTCTTAGTCGTAACTTCATTACTGAAGGTCGTGTCTAATACGGAGTGTCGATCACTCGGTTAACAATGGTCTTCCACTTTTTCCTGTCTTCGGCGGTCTTAAAAGCTTCGGCAAAAGGTAGGCCAGTGAGCGTTTTTACGAGGTCTAACCAGCGGGTAGGAGAGCGACCTCGCGCTCTTTTTCCGTCAACTTGGCCAACTACCACGAGCTTCTCGAGGCAATCAGGGTTTCTACGAGCGACATGTCCTAAATATTTGAGAATTTGCTGGTAGCAGAGAGTGGAAAACCTCGTGGTTATTCGGAGCTCATCAAAAATAGACACATTGGTGCGGAACGCAGTCTATGGAATTCGCAACATTCGCCTCCAACACCACATCTCAAAAGCGTCAATCTTGGCTCTTTCCTTCTTTCTTGTCGTCCATGATTCGATACCGTAAAAGAAAATGGAGAAAACCAACGTACGCACCAGCCTCACTTTAGTTTTACGGGATACATTGCGATCTTTCCAAATCCTTAGTGATGAGTTTAGTCATCGCTGTCTTAGCCATTTGAATTCTTCTGGAAATTCCCTTTTCATTGCCACCCTCGTTACTGAGAAGAGAGCCAAGGTATGCTGCTCACCGAATATGTATAACTGCTCAACGAATTCTAGGTCTCTGAGTTCATTAGAGCGAACTAGCATGCCTTGTCTGTCTACCACCAACACCTTGGTCTTCGCCTTGTTAATGGTGAGGCCAACTAATTAACTTTCTTTCTCTACTCTAGAAAGGAGCTGAGCCAGTTCTTGCTCTGATGATGCAAACAGAGTAGTGTCATCTGCGTATCTCAAATTGCTTATTCTCTTCCCACCCATGACAATACTACCTTCCCAACCATCTTGTCTTACTATTTATAACGCTAGTATCTTAGCTTTAACTCCTAGAGTATCTTCTTCATGCGTGATGTAGGGTTTTACAATGTTGTTTTGGTTGGCCCCAGGCCTTAGTAAGTTCTTAAAACTCTATTTTTTTTAGTTTTTTGCGAGAGCACTGCCTTCTGCTACCGGCTTTTTGTCTTTTACAATTCTGAATGCAGTATCTTCTTCAACTTTGGGCTCTTATTCTGTCAATGATAGGACTGAGAAGATGCAGTACCAGCCTCCAGTGTCGGCAGTGGTATTGTCGAAAAAGAAACTATAATTACTAGTAGGTAGTAAGCTTATCAAAAAAAAAACTGCGCCAAAATCAAGCTAATGCATAAAGGGCAATGTATATTATGCTATACATAACAAAGAAGTGTTAGTTTGGTTATTGTGTGGCGATGTATAGTATACTTTACTATCGCATAAAACATATGTATTCACGCAAAATAATACACCTAGAATAATTTTTATTATTTATAAGTAGTCACAATATATTATTTTTCTTATTTTATGAGTCTTACAAACATAATTAGAAGAAAAAAATATAGAAAAACAGTATTTTTCCTTGCACTTCGAGCAGCTACAAGCATTCGTTCAGCATATTTGAAAATTGACACAAAACTGTTAAAAGCACTGATATCTTCATATTTTTCTAAGCAAGAAGATGCATACCGAAACTTGTTTTGACTTATAATAAGGTTCCATGCATTCATATTTAGACGTCAGAATTTTTTGAAATGTATGTATAGTATACTCAACAAAACTACCTTAAGGGTTAAACTTTACTAAGCTAAGTAAATCTGAAATGCACAGAATAACGATTACGAAACGAAAAACGGTTTCCCACGAAGTGACAATAAATAATTGTAATTACGAAACCCCGTTTATCAAACTCAAATTACAATACAATTCAAAAAACGTACAAGGTTTCACTAAACTCTGTGATAAATAACAATTCATATTCCATAGCTCATGCGAGGAAGCCATAGTTCATGTCTGAGGTCATATAGAGGTAAGATATTGCTGGAGTTGTTTCTTAAATGTGTTTTTTGTTTTAAATAAGGTTTACATACTTATAATAAAAAAAGCAAACGGTTTAATAGCAAAAGCATGGTCTATAGTTGAGTCAAAGGGTACAACCATAGACAATTTGATTTGACTAAAATAAAATAAACTACAATAAGCTGTATTACGCAAATTTTGACTTTTACATCTCAGGAATAAAGATCAGTCAATATGTATGTCTTTACACACAACATCTAGGTTTGAACATTTAAACTCTCGTTTATCAAATGAATGGCACGTAATTAATAATTTTAGGTCCTGTAGCTCGGCTAGCAAAGGCGATCTGACGCGATCATCGAAGCTAAGCAACGATCGATACGGACGGTACTTGGATGCGTGACCATGTACAAGACTGCCGTTTTAAAAATGGCTTTTCATCTGGGCTCTACCGTGAGTCGGGTGACACGTTAAATTGTAGGTCCCGGTAGTTGGTCTTATTACTAGTAATCAATATGCCAAGTCAGGCCTTCGGGCGGCCGAAGAAAGAACCCGGAGACCTCCGTTAAGCACAGAGGTAGGTCACCGGGGGGGTTTTAATGGGTACAAATCCCACATACGTAACCTGGCTGCAACTTACCGTAACCAGGTATCGTGTTGAAGTTTTCCCACTTACAGCAAAAAAAAGGTAAATTAAATTAGTTTAATAAAATAAACCACAAATAGATAAACGTAATACTACTAACGTGTATTTCAAATCATCTTTAATTTATCTATAACTCAAAACTCGAACACCATCCATCCAAAGCACCAATCTTCATTCAAAGTTGCTATTTTTAACTCAACTCCATTTGCTTATCTCTAATCCATGCACGGGCCATAGCTCACTCCAGCCATAACTCCGTGTATTAAAACTGCTGAGATTTGTCTAACACGCCAGTAAATTACCTCCCAGAGCTCGGGCGAGTTGACATCGCATTCAACAATACATATTAAACCTGACACATTTTTCATATAATTTATCTGAAGATTCTCGCATGAGACGTCGCCGGCTCGTTATTTAGAAAAAGACTGAGACGTACTCAGTATTGTAAACTAGGGGCTAAATATTAATAATTATCGAGCCGAGCTTGCATATGAAGAGTTCTGTAAAATCACGTTTGTTGCATGAACAATTTTAACACAATATATTGGAGACTTAAAAACAAAGCATTGGTTCAAAGACTGATACAAATTTGTTCAAAATTTATTTATTGTCAGAAAACAATATATTATTTAAATGTGGTGCGACTCTAGTTATAATACTGGGCGTTGTCTTGGTAGGTATCAAGACACGATGATGAAGCATTACTTAGAGTTAAGCGTGATGGACACCTTTGCACTAGGGGTGAGCAGGGTTGGGTTAGTTGACTAAGTTTTTAATATTATGACCAATTAATTTTGTATTATTTAAATTGACAATAATTTTAAATTAAAATTGCAGCATTTCCGCGCTGAATGGCTATGGCCAACCTCTGCGTCAAGAACGAACAGGAACGGGAGCTCCCACCAGTGATGTCTTTAAGTCTAAACCTAGCCTCCGAACAAAATTTAAATTATTTAAAATCATTCTTAAATGGTTTGATGCGTAACAAGTTTATCAAAAAATAATAATGATAATAAGAATAAATTAATAAGAATTATGTAAGTAGTGTTTCAATTTCTAAAATCGGGCTGTTGCAAATTGTCGGTCCAATACTCTCAATTACTGGTACTTAATTTTTACGGTCAGTTTCAATATTTCACTCGTTGTTCAACCCTTAGTCCGTCCCCTTGATCTTCGCTTACAAACTCCAGCACAATAAAGCAGTATGCCGCGACATTAATTACGAGATATCGTAAAGTATGGAGTCGTCACAGCGTATGTTTCCTGCGGTAAACACGGCGAGACACCCTTTATAGTGCTGGCCTTTGCTTTGCAATGTCCACTATTAGAGTTACACTTTATAATTCCAAATTAAGGAATAAAAATAACTGTTGAAAAATGTGAGCCGTCATGGGACGCCTGGCAGATGTGAAACATCGACATTATTAAACATTGTAAACTGTTCACGTAAGGCATCTTAATATTTTCGCGTAGAAAACGGTCACACTTACTTATTATTAAAAGTTGGAAAAAAGTTGGTTCGCCCCTGAAGATGGTGCTCGGAAAGCACCGAAACTGTTGGACTCATTCCAACTTTTAATAATAAGTAAGTGTGACCGTTTTCTACGCGAAAATATCGACATTATTGTTGTCCGTAAAAGTAATATGCAGTAATAGTAGTTTAAAAAAACTAAAAAACACGCTTATCTGGCCGTTTTAAGTGGGTCAAAATCGCGCCCAAAGAAGTCGGTTACAAAAAAAAATACAAAAAAATGTAATAATTTTATCAAATTAGTGTATTGTCATCGGTCCTCAATAAATCTACAAAGTTTCAACGAAATCTGGCCGTTTAAAGTGGGTCAAAATCGCGCCCAAAGAAGTCGGTTACAAACAAACAAACAAACATACAAACATACAGGTGAAGCTAATATAAAGCGTGTAAAAAAGAACTTATTATTGTGATAAGAACTAATTATGTTATAATGATAAAATTAAATATTACGATTTGTTATTTCAGATAACAATGACTATTTATTGAATAATTGTACACACACATTTACACAATAAAAAAATTGGATGATTAATTATACAATTTAACGACCACTCTTTATAACGCCATAAAATGCACAGTCCCTTCAGTGTCGTTATATAGAGTTTACACTGCAATGGATACTAGACCAGTCAAATGCTTAGCTGTTCTAGCTAGCAAGGATTAAAATTGTTTGTCTAGTTAGACTGTGCTCGTTACCAGTAACTCTGTATAGTATTTAGCTTTTTTTACGCAGTACAGCTATGCATTTTAACATCAGGATGCGTTATGGAGCATGCCTAGTGTGGAAATACTGGCTCTCAAGGAGGCTGTTGGAACACACCATTAGGTTGCTTGGGTTTAAAACTTGAGATGGGTTGATAGATTGATATATAGATATACTCTTTATTGGAACACAAAAGGAAATACAAAACAGAAAAACAAAATAAACAACTTATAATTAGTGTTACAAGTGGCGGTCTTATCACTGAAAGCGTTCTCTTCCAGGCTAGTCTCCTGGTTGCTAGACTTAACAAATAATAAGGCATGAAACCAATAGGTTACTTTCTCTAGGTTTAAATCAGTACTCTCTAAATATATACCTCGATCTCTCATAACTCTCTTATTAGCTAATTTAGATCTATTCCCTTTGATCTAACTAGAACCTTACCTAGAAAATACCTTTTGAAACAGCTGCAGGCTACCTTTATATATCCCATCATAAATAATGAACACAGGCATTTGCATATAGAAGCCATAAAGTAGTTAGTGTTACTGATCATGAAGTCTTTTTTACTGTGACAATTGGTTCATATCAAATTAAAAGTAAAAAAATGGCCAAGTGCGATTTGGGCTCGCGCATGAAGGGTTCCGTACCATTGTTCTATTGGAGTCCCCCTCAAATATTTGTTTTTAATAAATATTTATAATTTTATTTGATAGCTAATTAATGTACATTCATAAATTTTGTAAAAAAAAATAGTGTCATCCACATTTATTGACATAATATAGCAAAAAAAATATGAAAAAACTACGTTTATTGTATGGGATAACTCCCCTTAATATATTTAATTCTTAGTACTTGTTGTTATAGCGGCACAACACATACATAACTTGTGTAAGTTTCAGCTTTCTAGCTATTGCGGCCTCTAAGATATAGCCTGGAGACAACCAGACAGCGGAGCCTTAGTAATACGGCCCATTTTTATCTTTTAGGTACGGAACCCTAAAAAAAGCAAGTCCTTATTTACTAAAAAGTTCTTAGTTTACTAGCTGCAACCGCGCTGTTTTCCGCGTAAATCCGGGATAAAAAAGCTATCTTTCTCTTTCTTCTCACTAATTTTCATCGAAATCGGTTAATTTATAAAGGTGTGAAAGAGTCTCTAAGGCACTCTCATATACTCTCGCCTTAAAAATATTCGTGTGATAAACAAACTGGCAATTCGTTCACAGCTCAATGTAGCATTTGGCTGATTAATGGCTGGATTATCCGAGATTATGTTTGGGGTTTTATAGGTTTTTGTGTATGATTTTGTTTGAATTTATTTTCGATTAGGTGGTTGTGTGAATGAACTGCGTTTTAAATATTTGTTATTCGTTAGTCTGTACTTATTCTTTGTTAGTAAGACCCTGTCATATAACTTGTATTTATTCTATGGAGATTCGGAAACCAGCAAAAAAAAAGTAAAATCAGCTAAGTATTATAAGCAAGATAGAAAATATACTTACTAATCTGGTCATCTAAGCAAAGATTGAAACGTAGTTATTGATTTATAGTGTGTCTTAAAATTATTAAAATAATTTAATAATAATCTATACAAAGAAGTGCTAAATTAAAAATTATAACGAGTATGTGAGATTCGGAGCCCGTAACAAGAGAAGCAGGAAGAGATTGCGCCGCTCGCCAATAGATGGCGCTAAGCTGCAAACCGAAACACAGCTCACTCGCGGTGACGTTATACTCTTAACTAACGGGGCTACCCGCACTCACTGTACCATGATTCAAGACCATGTATAATAATATAATCTCAACCAATCGCTAAACAGCAGCATTGCATTGAGTTTCGTTCGAAATAAATACCAGAATTGATAAGAAAATAAATCAATTCCATCAGGAGTTGTGATCAAGCGCAAGACCATTTATCGTAAAAAAAAAACAATCACGAAAAAATACTCACCTCAAAAGCATATACCGGTTTCCGTTCCATCGACGTTATATTAAAAATTAGGATCTACATTGTATTGCCATTTCATTTTCAATTCTTATTATCATCGCGTAACATGAATCCAAACAGACTTTAGCCATCTTAGTAAGATTAAGACTTTCATTAGGTTCAAGAAAACATTATTCAAAATGGAAACTACCACTTAGGCCCAGCCATAAGACTAGGCATATAATTTGGAATCATTATAGCGGCTGCTGCAAACATCATGAGGGACATTTTTTCAATTACGTGAGCCACCGAAAGCAATCAGATTTTACTTGTAAGAACTTGTAATTTTGCATTTGTTTTTTTATTTCCATCATCATAGCAACATTGTGATTGTAAATGTTTATGCGTATGTGTGTTTGTTAAAATGTATTTAAACTTGAACTTTAAACTTAATTAAGTTTCGGAACATAACCTTAGTTTATTTTACATAACTAGTTTCAGTTTATTTTATTTCATATAGGTACAAAAATACACTTATAATATAACAATGTCAATTTACACTTTTTTTGGGGACCATTTTTCAATCATAAATCACCAACTCGTGCAGTACCTTCTTCGTATAAACTTAGTAGCTTAGGTCTGGTGTCAACAGTTTTCAAGCCGCCTGAAGGCCTTAATGACTGCAAATCTTACCACTAAAAGTAATAGCCGAGACCTATAATTTAACTTATCATCCGACACACGGTAGCATCCAGACAAAAACGACAGTCTTGTGCATGGTCACCCATCCAAAGATTGTCTGAAACGAAAGTAGCTTAACCTCGATGATCGCGTCAGATCGCCTTAGTTAGCCGCTACAGGTGCTACACAATATTCCTTATATCCTTTTTCCTATAGAAGAACCAATTATAGTTATTGTGTTCCACCTGATTGGTCCAATTCAGCGCGCAATGCCGCAGAATAACAATGTCCTAGATACACAAGTGCATCCAGCGCTGTCTTCTATTGTCGTTTAACTGGCGTCCATTTGCAACAATTAGCTTCACTGCTTCGTTAACGAACCAATTGTCCTTTTAGTAATGAATATTGCTGCTCAAATGATTATCCCTGTTGACTTTGAGTTCTTTGGAATTGAAAAGGCTGACTGGCTGTGGCTTGTGGTTTTACTCGCTGATGAAGATTATGAAAAGTACCAACGATTTGTAGCTTCATTTTAAAAATAAACTTTATTAGGGCCCGTTATTATTATTAATTTAATTAAGTTTCCTTTGGGCTCTAATATGCCTGAAATAAATAACCTTTTATTTATTAAATAAAGCTCAAAATTGCAAGTCTGATTCCTGATGAAAGATAAATTTTAAAAGTGCATAAGAACATTCGTTTCGAGTTCGAGTTTCTGTGCACAAAAGTCTATTATAAAATGTGTAAAAGTAAGTACAAAAGTATTGTTTGTTTTAAAAAAAAAACCTAAATTTAAACGTCAACTTTTTTATTCGTTAATGCGTGATATTGTAACAGAAATTAAAGAAAAGCACAGATATACTAGTAGATACGAATAGATAGAGAAAAAGCGAGGCTGGCTTGGTGGGGAAACATCTGGTCAAGCAGACGGCCCCAGGCAGATGGTTTGATCCCAGTCCTGCACCAATGACTTGTTTTTAAAGTTATCTGTGGGTTTGCACTCGGTTGGGCAGGAAATCATTGCGAAGAAACCAACATGTATGAGGACCACAACATCCGAAGACGTGAGTCATCCGCTAACTCGAACTTGGCCAGCGTGGTGAGTGACCTATATCTTTGTCCTCGTGAGAGAAGGCCCCGAGTCCCAGCAGTGGGAAAGTATAGTGGGCTGTTAATGATAGACAGAGTAACAAACAGATTTTTTTTATGATGTAGTCTGATATAGATTGTTGTTAATTATTATTCTCACTTGAGCTGGTAAAGAACTAATGAATATGTGACAGATTTAGTGATACGAGTATGTTTTAATTGTTTTATCTCGCTGTCGTTATGTTTTTTTAACATATGAATGTTAAAAAAACATAACTTTTTAGCAGTCTGTTATTAAAAGTGTTATTAAATTTTTCGTAAGCAATAAAAGTTTATGTATTGGAACTTTTTCTAATGAAATGAGATTTATTTTTTTGTAATTTTCTAATTTCTGGGTATATTCAAATCAACGTGCTCAAAAAGCACGTTGATTTGAATATACGCGTTTGGCTTGTCTTAAACCCCTAATTTTTAGTAACTTCATTAAAATAATAGGCCACCAGTATGTATGTCAGTATGTTTTGTTACTGCGTAACTCGGTCTTTATGTGTTTTATGTGTTCTTTTTTTCTTTTTTTAATGGATAATATACAATCAATCGAATCTGGTTCTTATTTTTTGTTTGGTTGTATAATTTTTATATTAATCACTTGAAGCATATGTCTATGAATAGGTACATCAAGATCCTTTGAACTAAATCATTTGCGTTGCGTAACATAAAGTTCGAGTTAATTCATCTTCGTCATGGGCATACATCTTAAAGTACATGTTATTATTCTGTGATCTTAGTCAGAAGACTTAGGTGACCACCTTATCTGGTGGCTGAAATACCTCTCAAGGAGCCACAGCCGCAACCGCACAAGATAGAAATGTTACTTGCGTCTTAGTATTTAGTTCTTTGTTCCTTTATCTCTAGAAAATCAACCAAGCTTTATTGTGGAACGCAATGCCGTCGGCGGTGAGTACATTGCACACATGTTAAATCATTAATATCTAGTATTGTCTCAGTCTTAGCCTCCAAATGTTAACACTCATAAAATACCATATTTCTGTCTCCCAGAACATAATGCGAGATGATTTTTATCGCTCTGTAACTCCTATCTATGTCAACATGATTAACGATGCTAGTGTGTTCATCAGTTCTATTTATGTCCTCTCTTGGTGCTGTTCCCAGTAAGTTAGATGTGGAACTAATTTTCAGTTGTACAAGCGTAAGCAGCCCACTATACGTTCCTAGTGCTGGGACTCGGGGAAAGTTTAAACCAGCCTATTTTTTACGTAAAGACATAGGGGAGTATGTTGGACTCGATACCAGGAGAGCATCACTACTGACTGTAACCTCACAGTGGTTTCCTCACCGGAAAGAACGAGATGAGGTTCCTTTCCGCGTAAGTAAAGAAGACAAACATGAAGCTCGCGCGTGAAGAGTTCCGCACCATTGTTGTATGGGAGCCCCCATCAAATATTTATTTGATTTGAACTTAAATTTTTTATTTCATAATAATTTATGTACATTTATACATTCCGTGAAAATTTTAGGTATCTACATGCTACCGTTATTGATATATAGCAAAAAAATACGAAAAAAAAACACGTTTACTGTATGGGGTACCCTTAGTATTTTATTTTTTTGACGTGACAACGTCTTAAATTAGGTTGCGGCTGGGAGTCACTTATGAAAAAGTGTAACGCCCGGTAACGTTACGATGAGTCACCGAACGAGAGAGAGGCCCGCCGAATGCCTTGCGTCTCTCTCCCACTCAACTATGATCGGTCTGCCGCGCGCGCAGCACGCGGCAGACGTTGTCACGTAAAATCTTCGCCCGTAAAACCGACTTTACAGGCAACCATTTTTGTTTTTACTATTTGTTGTTAGAGTGGCACGAGAAATACATATCTTGTGAAAGTGTCAGCTTTCTAGCTGTTACGGTTTTTGAGATATGCCTGGAGACAGACAGACAGACAGTGGAGTCTTAGTAATAGGGACCTGTTTTAACCTTTTAGGTACGGAACTACAAAATGATCTTCGAAGAAATAGTTACATGAAATTTAATCATTAAAATAATCTAATCTACGTGTCTTTATTTACTACATACTATGTCATTATTACTAAATTTCCCCTTAATAATAGAAGTCATAGTGTGAACGTGCTTCCAAACGTTTGTTTCCCTATTTCAGAATGTTTGAGACATCATTAATTATGCCACTTCGATCGTAAAACTATTCCTGTTTTACAGGCGGAAGAGTAGCAGGATTTCTATTAATTTTACTTCTTCCTAGAGTCTTTTACAATACTTGACATATAAACCAAATTCACAGAACATTCCATTTTATATTATTTACGACAAACGCAGTAGGTATATACATACGTGTAGGTAATATAATATGTGCGTAAATGTAGCTATTTATTTCATAATGCACTACTGCATCTTTATTTTTTTTACTCTAAAGTCAGCGCTTGACCACAATTCACCTAATGGTAAATGACATTGAGGTCTACGGTGAAGCGCGCTTACCTAGAAAAAATAATGTATTGAATGTCTCTTTAACCACTAATTACATGCACAGAATGGCATTTGAATAGCTTATTTATCAGTGTGTTTTGGCACTTTAGGAATATAAGCCAATCAGTGTATATAAACTATACATTGAATAAATATATAACTGGTACCAATCAAAACTGCAAAATAATTCTCCCATCTTTTGGATTGTTTACTTTCAATAAAACGTGTCTTTCTGATATTTGTGACCACGAACTGACTGTATTTGTCTTGTGTAAGACTGATAGTTTAGCAAAGAAAACAATTTAATGGAACATTCTGCGGTGGTCGACTCACTTAACCGTAACCCGATAGTCAACTTGATGGGTTACGTGTTTACCCTGTAACTATATATTAGGAACCAGAAGCTTCATAATGCTTTGTCCTACTTCAGTTTGTTTGTCCACGTCCACAAATACAGAATTGTTTGGACAAACATAAATTTAGCTTGTTTTTGTTTCTGGGAACTTGGCTTGCTATTTATTTCGCTGGTCAAAATTGTTTGCTCAATCTAATAATGAAATACTTTTTAAGCCCTGATGCAAAAGGTGGCGCTGGGCTGAACACGTTGCCAGATTTCATGATAATAGATGGAGCAAAACAACTACTGAATGGTTTCCACGGGATAGACAACGGTCTGTAGACAGACCACCAGCCCGATGGACCAATGACATCCGGTCCATTGATGGCTCGTTCTGGGGTTGGAGAGCACAAGATCGCACATACTGGAATAAGAGAGAGGAGGCTTATAGATGGGTGGGTAGATAGATATAGGGTGATGATGAGGCAAAAATGACGAGGTAAGTTTGACGTTTCTATGTGTGTTCGTCCGTGGCATCGTAGTTCTGGAAGTGGCGGACTGATTTGGATTTCGTTTCATTTGTTTCAAAGGTATAGCAGTCGAAAGTATTGCTAGCTATGTTTGATAAAATATTACACAAGATGGCCGCTGCGCCGCCACAAAATGGCGGATGACAAACTCCGCCGATATGGATATCAAATGAAAGGTCTTGACAAATAGAATACTTACACTTCGATGAATATCAAGATGGCTGCCACTATTTTTAAGCTTATTTCAAAACTTACTCCAATGATTTATTAAACAAAATATTTCTACCATTAAACTGATACCTACCATGTCACATTGTTGTTGTCTGGGAAAATTTGATTTAGTTAATTCATTTGAAACCCTAATTTCATCTACCACATTAAATAATTCATCTTTAACCCTAGACATAAAGTATAACTTTTTAATCTCATATTCTATTTTCTCTACTCCTAATATCCTTTAATCAAATTTGAATAGTTTCAACCGCGGTGGCCACGCGCGCTCCACATTAGCGATAAGATTCCTCACATAAATTCTATTTTCTATTAAATTCTACACCAACTAATCTCTTCACCACATTTTATCTACGGAATAAATTATTAGGCTAGAAATCTGTCCCGTGTGAGCCGTAGAGAAATTATTTTATGGTCGTAAGGATTATTTTATTTTATCGCGACCCCTAACTCGGGGTCAGAAATCACTCGCCTATTGAATTATCATTTGAATACGTGATTTATATGGGGATCGGTAAACCCGGGGAACAATCGCCGTGAAATTGTTGAGGGTCCGTTTGATTAGATAAAAATTGAATTATTGCTTTGATGTGTGATAATGTGACGAAGATTGATAAGGGCGGGAAGAGAGATTTGTTTGTTATTACATTTTTGGGAAGATTGAGTTTTTATTCAATTGCAATAATTACAATTAGCTGAAAGAAAAGACATTGTAATACAGATAATAAGTAAAAGTCAAAACGCGTTATTATATTCTGCAAATTATAAGTGGTTGTTGGAGATATTTATTTATATTTTAATAATAATAAACTAAATTTCTAGTTTTGTCTATTTCTATTTTTTTTCTAAATTTCTACTAAATTTCTATGGTTGCTAACACAACTGATACATACTTTATATCGATTTATACTTTACTCTCAGACTGACCGCCAACAAATATCATAAACATGTTAACCCTGCCGGGAATCAAACCCGGGACTCTCTGGTTGGTAGTCCGGCATGGTAACCATTACGTCAACGAGGTCGTCAGAAATACAAATACGTCCAAAAAGTAATGTAAAATTAGAATCAGTCATACTCAGGCAAAAAATTACAAACCTCGTTTAAAATTGTTGAGAGCAGACTTTCAAAACTGAATATAATCCTCGAGTATTAGGGAAATAGCCGTCAGTCAGAAAGCAATTTGTCTTGAAATAGCACCGCGTGGTGGGCCCCTAACCAGCTGCAAACTTTCAAGAAGGGAAGAGCTGACAAACAATTAAAATATCTGGCTAATGGACTCGCAGGAATCTGAAACATGTTAATGAACATATTGCTGTCTTGTTCTTTATTTGTTCGCGCAATTTGTGAAAAAAGGACATCAATCAATTCGACAATCTTGTTAGTTTTCTCCACGGTTCGGTAAATAAGTAAAGGAAGTGGTTTTAATTTGGTAAATAAAAAAAAAGTTGTTGAAAAAATCAAATAGAGGTCGTGTCTTTATTTTCTTACTCAGTTTAGCTAGGCTAGATTAGCAAATCTACCACACTTGTTTTTTATCAAATTATCTTAGCCTTTTTTTAACAAACACTGAAAATAATAAACTTTAAAGGGTGTCCCACTGGTGGGTACTTTCAAGCATTTATCTGTTCTCCCCAAGGTCGGTAGTTTAAAAGAAGACTAACATGATGGTAGAATATTTTCTAATTCAAGCGAGCGAGGGATAGGCATTAGGCCTTATTATAGGAATAGGGTCACGTTTTGTCCTTTTAGGTACGGAACCCTAAAAATCAACCAACCAACTTTTCAAATTCCTTAATTTTAAATTCCAATAAAACATCCTTTCAAATTCGATAAAAAAAACAAGTGTGGTAGATGTCGCATTTGCGTTTGTGTATTCTGACATAATTATGCGAAATTTCATTGGCATCGACCTATCTGGCGTCACACGTGTTGATTTTGCAAACGGGGTCTCCACGGACCCCGCTGACAATAGCAATACAAACGGAGAACGCGGAGACCCGAACAATAATAGAAATATGCAAATAATGGAGTCGTATGATATTCAAACAAGATTCACTTGTGTCAACGTTGACGCAAGTAATTTTAATGCTCATAAATCTAGAGCAGTTAAAGGGTTATATGGTATGGGTTGAACAAGTATTTGTTTTAATTTGAGAAGATATATTTTACATTTCATTAGAAAAGATCATTGCTATAACATAAGCCTCATCACAAAATCATTTGTAAGAAATACTAGCAGATCGTCCTGGCTTCGCACGGGCTATATAAAATAATCTAAGTTGCAAAGAGAAACAAAAAATAGACTGTGTTATCAAGGATAATGTAGCTTCTCAACGGTGAAAGATTTTTTCATATTGGTCCAGTAGTATCGGAGCCTATTTGGGTCAGACAAACAAAAAAATCAAACTTGCAGTTGTCTTTATAATATTGGTAATGAGATATAGATTAGTAACGTAAGAATAAGTGACACTTGATCTTACGTTAAAAAAAATATAGTGTCAATTAAAGTATGTAGCTCATTTTTGACATGCTATCCTTCAACGAACTTACAAATTTCAAATATTTACACCCCGGCATAAATTCATAAGAATGTAAATCTCGGCCCTTTTATGATTTGGACGTCACAACTTTATGACTTTCATTCTTTTTACTGCTTATTTCAAATTAAGTTTTTTATTCAGCCTTCTCCATTAACGTTCTTGTAAAACTTTTCACAAGTTTTTATTATTTTAAGGTAATGAATTTTTAAGTTACTAGAAGCTAATTAAAAAGTTGGGTTGGCTACGAGGAAGCACGCAAACTTGACTGGAAACAAGCCGTGAATTATGTTAGCATGCAAACAATATGATTCTTGGTCAATTTTTAATTTAGTCAAGACTCTAGACTTACGGAGTTAGCAAGTCCATTACCTTTTTCTGCTTAGATATACTGCATTTACCAGTTTACATTAACAGTTTAGAAAACCACCGACATTTTGAATTGGATCTCAAATTTAGAATACATAATGTATTCTAATATGTAGGCATTTTAATATGATATCCTTATTGGGAGAGTTACGAAAAAATATGTCATCAGCCATTTTTTAGGATTGGATTTCTAGATCGGATCGTTTTTCATCTAACAATACAATTTTTATCAAAGCTTATGATACCCTACTGACACCACTTTCAGATAAAAAAATTTTCAAATCATCTGTTTGGGAGCTTTTTTTTTTTTTTTTTGTTGACGAGGGGGAAATCTTCTACAAGATACCTGGCTACGATGGGGCGCAGCCAGGTTATGTGGGATTTGTACCCACTAAAACCCCCCCGGTGACCTGCCTCTGTGCTTAACGGAGGTCTCCGGGTTCTTCCGGGAAACACTCCGGAGACCTCCTTGCACTGCACCGTGGCCCTTCTCGCGACGGTGACGGTCACTCGACGCCGTCGTCGTTCACCCCGGACTCGATGGAGTGGGTGTCGGAACCCCATCTCCGAACACCCTCGAGTCTGATGCCCTTTTTAGTCGCCTCTTACGACAGGCAGGGGCAATACCGCAGCCTTATTCTTTCACCCAGGCTGCAGGGTTAATCTGTTTGGGAGCTAGACACACAGAGACACAACAAACTTATAACACCCCGTCATATTTGCGTATGGGTTTAATACGAATGCATTTTTCATTTATTGAAAATATCAAGTCAAAAGCAATTTAAATAATGTTTTTTCATTTATTTTCATTAATTTATGGTCTATTCTAGATATGATTGATTATGATGTGCGTAAATGATGTAGCGTCTTAAAGGTTGTCAAAGCAGTAGGCGCAACTTCCTCAGTTTTAAAACATTTACTACGTTAAGTAAGAAAACATCAATTTAATTACCATAACCACTCTATATCATATTAATTCTGCACATGAGAAATGTCATAGTAATGTTTGATAACAAATTATCATTAGAAGTGCAGGAAAGCTCACAGTCCAAGAATATAAAAGTAAATGTAGATCAGAAACACAAGTTACTCACTCCTTTTAATCCCATATTAACGGACGGACAGTCTCGACGTCTTTAAACATGACCGCACTGAGCTTAGCTCAGTAATGCTAAAGGCGAATCGAATTAGACTTCAAGTTTATGAGTGAGAAATTAAAACAAATCAAGAATTTACATTCATTATGTACATATTTTAATACCCGTAACAAGGCTAAGCAAACACGGTAAAGATGAATGCAAATACGAGAGTTAGTCAGAATTGAAAGATTTAGAGTGATAATACTGGTGCTGTATTATTAAGTGATAATACTGGTAATACTGGTGGTAATAATGTTATTGGTTTGATGAATGGAAAGAATTTTGCACATGCAAAAAATTTTTTTTCACTAAAGATAGCCTTGCGCTTGACCACAACTAGCCTGATATTAAGTGATATTGTAAGTATAAGATGAAGAATGCTTTCTTCAAAGAATCCAGTTCACTCATTGCCTCGAATACAGTATAGTTGTAATTTGGTGGAAACAGTGATTCCAACAAAAGAAGTAACAATTATTCTGAAAATGATACGAAAGTAACTTTTAGTATTTGTTTTAGGAAAAAAAATAAGTTACATCTGGCAATGCTGCCAGCATTTTGGGCACCTTTCCCTCCATTAGTCTTTTGTAGGTAAGGTTTAGTTGAGTATTTTATATCATTGTTGTGTTGGTTATAAATAAAAATAAAGTTACATTTAATAGTTATATGAACATAGGCAAATTTAAAATGTCATTAATGTAGTTTAATCCGATGTTTTGCTTAATTAAATTTACCAACAATTGTTATTTCTTCTATTATTCTAAGCCATTTTAAGCCTAAAGTCTTGCCAAGTACGAGTATCTATGTACGTACAATATGACAAAAGTTTATTAGCCTGTGCAGGAAAACATGTCAACTCACAGGCTAGCGCAGCTTTGTACTAATGCAAATGTATCCGTAGTCCAGGGAATCTCTTAATTTACGTCCCGAAAGGATTTGCTAAAGCCAAACAATGTACGCTAATTATAACGGACACATGCTGCTCGTCCCACGAGGATCTTACTAACGTACTGTTTGGAACATGATGGTAGGATCTGGAAGTGGAGTGCTTTTTTTTTGGTTGTGGCGTCCTTTTGTTAATTTTTAAATCACATATTGATTGGCTTCTATCTTCAAATAATGTGTTCAATCACGATGTTCTTCTTTTGGGTTTTCTTTGAATGTTATCAGGGTGTGTGCAAGTAAAAAAACGTACTATCTAAACTTTTAATTGATTATAGTTATCATTAGCAATTAAACACAAACATTGATACTTTTCATTCTACAAGGAATTGGGAAATAAAAATAATCATACCAATTATCTAAAATAAATACATTTAAAAAAAATAAACAATAAACAATATCAGGGCATCTGTTCGAAAGCTACAGTGACTGAGATAGACATACACATGCCTAGACCGTCATCAACCGTTCTTTTTAAAATAAAACTGTACGGTTATACTCTCTCTACATTCACACACGGCTTCAAATTAAATATTAATCGCAGAGCACTTCCGAATTTTTCAGTGCTAATATTTATTTTCCAAAATTACTTCTCTAGCATCCTCATTTCCAGCTTGTTTGTTTTGCGAACGCATTATGCAAATTCGTTCGTTATACCTCTGTTTGGCACTATAGCCGTCATAAAAACTGCCCTCAGGACACGTTGGCACGTGGTCGAATCACGTCCGTTCCACCTAAAAACTCTATAAGCACCTATCAGACAAACCCATCTAAATACCAAACTATACCTTTCACGTTTTTATCTGATCGTGAACCTTAACACAAGAAGCATAAGTGTCATGTTATCAAGTTTGAAGTGCAGGTCTAAGTTAGTTAATGGGGGGCGAGCTAATCTGTCAGCTGAGCCGCTAGAGATCGTTTAAAAGCAGCGTCCCCTTCTTGTTATTGTTTATTTAGGATGGCGATTCGCGGTGAAAGCTGGTTTTTGAGGCGTGTGCTAATGCGATTGTCCTTTCGCCACAAAGTGCCGAATGATATGCTCTGATAACGTGCTCGTTCCGAGACTTGCGGATGTCGGAGGGACGGCCCTGATTGAGATATTAGCGCGATAATACGAAATCGTATGCAAAATAAGGGTTTGATGTTTGCATGTCAGCCGCTGCTGGGTCGGATGACTGTTATCGGGACACCGTTTTCCCTAAATGGGTTATTATAGTCGTAAACATTAAAATTGTGTGGTTAGCGTTTTGCTTGCAGAGCTGTTAATGTCTTCCTGTTTTGTTTTTCTTTCTTTTGCTTTCTTTTATTCTGAATACCTAAAATGTTGGGATTTCTAATTCAAACTTCAATTTGTTAATATAAAGATACATTTTTGTACAAAAGAATAAACATATAAAGATAATATTTATGCCTGTCTGCAGTAAGCTGTTTATTATTTCAGCCTTAATCCTGTGTCAGATGACCAATCACAGAGACAGCCCTAAAGGCAGACAAAAGCACAATTAAGTACAGCAGGGACGTTAACAAAAGGCCAAAGAGCACACAATTTGTTGCAGCCATCTTTACCGTGGCCCACTATTGACCCTTTACCCCAATTCAACGACTGTCCAGCCAACCCTCCTTTGCCCCACCATGGGGTAATTTAGACCCATACTAAATAATTACGCTCTGCGTTTGGCGAACTGCTCTATATAGACCATTTCTAGTCTGTGCCAAATCGGGGTCTATTATAAAACTGGAGCAGCGATTATTATTTGATGCGAACAAAACATGTGGTCGGGGTTTTCGAATTATGAACGCTTTGGTGACATTTGAAGAGTGATTCGCGCATCTATTGTTACAGAACCCTAGTTATAGATGCGTAGATAATGCTGGAGATCATTAGGCACTTTTAGAGCACACGTGTGAATGGGCCCGATTATTATTCCATAACAGTTTAAAACGCCCACGATAGAGATTTGATGCTACATTTCCAAGATGACTCAGTGTTATAATTTTTTATGAGGTCATTTTGTTACGTTAATGGAGACTTCCTCCGCATTATTCTTAATAGAGTATCGTTTATTGCCAGGAAGTATTTGCCACGGAATTAGTTAAGAAGGTATTTTAATGCATTAAATCTGAATTTCTCCATTTCATACCATCATCGATTGACGTTCTACGATTATCACACAGTTCTCTCCTTGAGTTTTACACGTCGAATGCGGACAGGGTAGAGTGGGGAGCGTCGGATGTCACGTTGTCACATAATTACCACAAGCGTTGACGCGTAATGATTGACGTGGCGCGGTGGCGGTGGACTGAAAAATAAGACAAAAGGCGTGGCTTTAGCTATAGGTATGAGCAAAAAACAAATGAGGTTACAAAGGTTGGTATGTACATGTATGTAAAATTATTTTATTTTATTTTTCTTTTAAATGTCGGACTAGAACAATGAGTGCGAGCTACGTATGAAGTTTGGTATTTTAAAGTAACATACGTATACGATATGTATACGAGTACCTAACACTAAAAGTTTTTATGTAAGTGTGAAAATGTGTGTGTATTTGTTACTTCTTAACGTTCCAACGGCTAATCCGATTTTCACGAAATTTAAATAGTTTCGACAATGCGCGTACACACACACACACACACACATACACACACACACACACACCATTTCTAATTTGTACTATGGTTGCTAATACAACTGATATACTACAGATACATTACACACATACTTTATATAGATACATATTTAACATCCAGATCGACAGCCACCAAATAAGCACAAAGGTGTTCACCGTGCCGAGTACCGAACCTGGAACCTTCTGATTGACATTTCGGCATGGTAACCATTGCGCCAACGAGGTCGCCAAACATATTATTATAACTCATAGGCTATTTTTTATTCCAGATAACTGGCGAAGAACTGTGCGGGGTGCAACTAGTATTTAATCATACTTACATACACAGACTTATTGAAAACTAACATATCTAAACATATTGAGACTAAAATGAATCTAGTAAAACGATATAAAGAATTTGATATTAGTATAGTTTCGATTCAAGCAATGTTAACTCAAACAAACAAACATATATTTATTGAAGCAAACAAATTTACAGTAACATTTTAAAAGGTAGCCCTGGCTTCTGTGCTAGTACTGCTAGTATGCACTGTGTTACAAAAGCCAGTGCCTTCTCAATTTTACAAACATATTGATTATACACTAGCCATATAAAATAGAATAAACAAATACTAACTCAATACTATACAATATACCAATACAAAACTTTACAATTAATTCAAAATACAAGCCAAAAATAAGTTTTAAACATATGTTTGATACGAAACATTTAACAAACTATAAACTATGCATAATGTTAACACAACTGTACATGTTTCGCTGAAATAAATAAATATATTATAACTAGCTGACCCGGCAAACGTTGTTTTGCCTTAAAAATATATACTTAGTAGAAAATTTTCAGACCTACTGAATACGCATATGAAATTTGGTAAAAATCGGTCAAGCCGTTTCGGAGGAGTACGGTAACTAACATTGTGTCATGGAAATTTTATGATTCTTTATTGGACACATAAATAAAAAAGGCACAGTAAAAGACAATTAACTTAAAATTAGTGTACCACACTTGGCGGCCTTATCGCTTAAAGCGATCTCTTCCAGGCAACCTTTGGATGGAAAGGAATTTATAAACGACTAAAGAAGGACGTAGTGTACAATAAAGAATAATAAAAAACATACATATAATATTAATAATCTTATCTTAATTGATATAAATCTCGTGTCACAATGTTTGTCCTCAATGGACTCCTAAACCACTTAGCCGATTACAATAAAATTCGCACACCATGTGCAGTTCGATCCAACTTGAGAGATAGGATAGTTTAAATCTTAAATTATAGTCGCAATTTTAATTTATTGCTAATATAATTTGTTATAATTAACTGTAAGTAACCTATCTATATAGTAATTGAATAAGCAATGAAGTAATTCGTAAAAATGAAGTATCTTTTTGTACGTGTAACTAACTCCTAACCAAAAAGAAACCTTGCAATAACTAACCTTAGGCCTATATTACTTAAAGTTGGCGACCATACGTTTATATTAAATCGCTAGAATTCGCAAAACGGACATAACCGTCAACGCCGTCTGCCCTCACGCGTCTGCCCGCGTTCGGGTCGCGCACTCAGCGATGAGCCACTTCTTCCCCACCGCACCTACCCCGCTCCTCCCACGCCCCGTTCGCCTGGTATCACTGAAACGGTATTTATCGCCGAAATTGCTATGACTCTGCATTTTAAATCTGTGATATCTACGAAAATATTTATTTAATTTACATGCTGTAAAAAGCCATATTGATCTTTATTAAATGCACAATGTATTTAAGATACTTAATTGGATAAGGATTAATACTGTATTGCTTAAAATCGCTTCGTAAATAAGCCATTATTTCTCGTACAAAGTAAAGGATAAAAAATGGTTATTGTGGGTTATTCCTAAGAGATAAACATATACCACCAAGGACTTTTTTGTAGACCTTTTTAAGTTGTACAATACTGTAGTAAATTGTTTTGATCTATCTTGTAGGATTCAGTCAGCGTTTGCAATATAAGCGCAAAAAATGTGTTTTTTTTACGACCTCACATTAAAAACCTCAAAAATTGTAGCCTATGTGTTATTCTGATGTATAAACTATAGCCTATGTGTTATTCTGATGTATAAGCTATATTGTGGTAAAGTTTCATTCAAATCCATTCAGTAGTTTTTACGTGAAAGAGTAACAAACATCCATACATCCATACATCCATACTTACAAATTTTCGCCTTTATAATAGTAGTAGGATATAAATCCCATAAAAATAACAGCACAATGTCAACCTCATTATTTCTCCAACCCTGACAAAAGAAACCCTACATAGTCGACGAAAATTTCAAGCCTCGTCCGCAAACTACGGGTCAACCGACCAAACTTTTCACTACGCTCGTAAAGTCGTCGGCAACACTAATTAGTGCATTCGGTTTCGCTTTCCGATCCTACTCGTACACTGGAAAGTTTGCAATAGGCGCAATATTATGAGCGAAGCGAGCCAGCCTCTATTTGTGAATTATGGATCGAGTTTTGTAAAGTATTTAATAAGGTTTTGCACATTATGCGGCGCTATAGACGCCTGTGGTTTGGTGGGGAAACGCCTGATTTTCAATCTCCCGGTTTGATCCCGGCTCTACACCAATGATTTGTTTTTCAAGTTGTATGGATTTGTTTTCGCTTAACGGTGAAGAAAAACATCATGTTCATCAGGAAACCGACCTGTTTGAAGAACACAATATCTGATGACGTGTGTCATTCGTCAACCTGAACTTAGTCAACGTTCTGGATTATGGTCTGTAGGTATCAGACTTATCAATATAAAACAAATATAAAATTAAGTTTTTTGAATCAGTTTTATTTCTAATTCATGTTTTTTTTCACACACGGCTGGTTAGGGTTAACCAGCCGTGTGTGAAAAAAATTTTGCAAACTAAAACTTTTAAACATACTGAACCGTTTCTAGTTCGTATTATGGTTGCTAGCACATCTGATATACTACATATACATACATACGTATTTTTTTAATATATACATATGTGTGATTGGTAAAAAAAAAGTATAAACGTTCTTAGAGTCACGTGACAGAAAATCTTTACCACACTATAAGTAACGTGTCAAGATGTGTTCCATCTACTTTTGGTAAATAAATACAATTATTTTCTCACTGGCTCAAGTTCAAATTCAGTGCCAGGACCTGTGAGACCTAAGGAATACGCCTGGCTGAGCTGTCACATTTTCATGTCAACTCGAATCATTCTATGAAATTACATCTCAACTGTCTCTTTTCTGTATGTAATTTGCCGGTGACATGTCTACTTGGTCACAACATAATCACAGAGCCAATCATTACGTCATCGCAAAACAAAGTCGCTAAAAACCTGCTATTTGCAGAAATAACTTGTAAATAACGGCTCTGAAGAACAACGGAGTTTTCTAATAAGATAATGTCATAAGATAATGTCATTTTGTGGTTGTTTATTTCTTTGTTTTATTATTTGTTTGAGATTAAAGAAGCAACGGTTATTGCTGGCCTGGATTAGGTAGATTTAATGAATTACTATCCAGGCAACCCAATTCATCTCTTGGTAACGGAGTTTGTTTAAGTAGCGCTTGTAGCTCGGCTAGCTAAGGTAATCTGACGCGATCATCGAAGCTATGATAAGCAACTGTCAATGTGGGCAGTGTTTGGATGGGTGCACAAGAAAGTAGTTTAAAAAAAAGGTGGCATTTTCATCTGGGCGCTACCTTTACACTTTATATAGTAGGTCCTGTTAGTCTTGGTACATACAGTCGTTAGAATCAGTTTTATTTCTAATTCATAAGTCTGATCGGTACTCAAATAAGTATAAATATTCTTAGAGTGGTACTTTAGACGGGTATTCGATATTTTTTACGATTTACGACTACCGTTTGCGAAAACACTGTAAAACAAAGATTGCCCTTACCTTCGCCTTAAGACGCTGATTATAAGTAAAAAAAAACCCGAATACAAACTATACAAAGTTTTTAGTAAAAATCTAACCAGCCGTCTGTGAAGTGTGTCCTAATATTTCAAAAACGTTTTTGAATGAGTGTGAGAAAAAAAATCGCAATCATATTTCATTTCACGTCCAAATCACACCTACTCAATAGATAGCTATGCGCTAGAAAAACACACTCAATTGCGTTTTGATGACGCAAAACACTATCATTTTGGAACATGTGAAAAGTATGACGAAACCAATTAATTACGCATTAATGAAGTAGTCGTTTGAAGAAAGCTAAAGTAGTTTTTAATTGGCTATTCAAGCACGCAACAATTGAAAAAAGCGGGTCACCATGTTTAACTGGGGATTCTTGTTTGTTTCTGTGGATCAGTACTAACACAGTTACACATAGATAAGCATAAGCAGCCCACTAAACGTTCCCACTGCTGGGACTAGCCTTCTCTCACGAAGAGAGAGATATAGGCCATAATCCACCACGCTGGCCAAGTGCGGGTAGGCGGATGACACACACTTTCAGATATTGCAGGCCTCAAACGTGTCGGTTTCCTCGCGATGTTTTCCTTCACAGTAAAGCGAGTGCAAATCCACACATAACTTGAAAGACAAGTCATTGGTGTAGGGCTGGGATCGAACCAGGGACCGTCTGAATGTAAAAGCAGACGTTATCACCACCGAGCCACACTGGCTTAACAAAGTTACATAGTATGTACAATATTCTTTTATAGATCTATAGATATACTCGTAGTTGCTACAATCACCCCCGGTGTCGAAGACTTTTTTAGATAATTAGGCTATTAGACCAAGCCAAATCGATATTTAAAACATGTTTTAGGAAAGGTAGGTGCAAAGTGATTGCGAAGAACCTCAACTGCGTAAGTAAAAAACTCTAGACAAGAGTAACTTATTGCCTTTTGGGGTACAAACTCTTAGACCAAGAGCAGAGAGCGCATTGGACTTTTGAAGGCATCTGTCGGGTCGTATGAACAAGTCAGCTCGAGTCCAAAATGCTAGCTTACGCTTTCACTATTTCGGACGAGCAGGGAGACGGCTAGGAGGCACCGCTATACAGTTGAAGATCCAAAAATCCACACGAAGCGTTTCGCTTCCACATATTTTGTGCGGACCATTAAACTGTGGAACTCTTTGTCGGAATCCCTGTTTCCTCTGAACTATAACCTCACTGTCTTCAAGGCAAGAGTGAATCGGTTTCTTCTAGGCAAACGCGCTCCACCCTAGATCGCTACATCAATTAACATCAGGTGAGTTTCGCCTATTGCCTCCATCATAAAAAAAAAAAACAATAAAAAACAGGGTAATGTAGCCAGCATTTTGGGCCCACTGCCAGACACGGAAAACTTACTATTATTATTATTTATTTTGTTTTTATACACAACAATGTATGTATATGTATTTAAGTACTAAATAAAAAAGCTGTAGCCAAAACAGTAGCTCCTATTTTTAAGCGTTTACTGGTAACACCGAAGTTACAGCTAAGTGTCTATATTGGCAACAACTGACACTTAAAATCCCAATGTATAGCAAATTAGCAATACTTCCTATACCCTATTAACGTTCTTACATGACCGCGAGCGATCCATCCTGGTCGCACTGCTTCAAAGTTCAAACGAGACATTTTGTTATTAACTCGCTGTTTCCAATTACCAAGAAATGTGCAGTCAATAACGCCCCCAGCCGACAGTTCGTATGTGGCTGGAGCGACACCTTGAGCTACGCAAATATTGGCTAGTGAAAACTAAACCGTAAAGACACCGTTAATAAAGTCGGAAATTGGTACTCGAAAAATTGAAAGGATTAGTCCAAGAGATGGATTGTCGTAGGACTATTGTAGTATATGTCGGTTTAATGTCTTATATGTTTGTATTGAGTTTGCTTGAAATGATTAAAATTACTAATAAAATATGTGGTTTTGGCCAGTAATATAAATAACAGTGAATTAACATTTATTAATCTACCAGCAACAATCCGATCGTAAGCATTGATAGTTAGCCCCAAAATCATTTAGTTGTAATAAATAAGTACGAAATGTCCTTGCAAAAGCCATTCGCAAATAATTAAAAAGAGCCAAACGTGTTTAGTTATTGACTACACTAACCGCAACGTAATAGATTATTTAATTCTAAATGTAATAGATAATTTATATTTGTATATCATAATTATATTTTATTATGTTTGTAATTTTAAGAATTCCGGCAAGACGACACATCACGGGCCTAGACCAAGTGAGTGTCGAGTTCTGAAGTCAGATTTGAATTTGTGTCGTCTTGTCAGAATTTTCTCACAATACGACACGTGTTTAGAATTGCAGTATTCTGTTTGTGTATTCTGCATTTTAATAGACACATTTTTGGGTAAATCTATATTAATATTATTTTTACTAAATTCATTTATGTAATTGTTTATAAACATTTAATTGTATTAAATACATTCTGATATAAATATTCTTAATGGCAAATAAATGCAATCGTCTTACAAGGTCCTTACTATAACTGCAACCTATCACCTTAACTACACCCTTTTCAGTGCTTCCAAAGTCATCACGGCAGACCACTTTATGGTTGAAGATCCGGAGACTTATTAGCGTATGTGGTTTGAGGTAAACTCCATTTTCTGGTGAACATTGTGTTGGTCTGGAGACACAAGACAATAGTCAAGCGTTTACTGTTTTGAACTCTCTAAAACGGCCGGTACAAAATTGTACCGGCCGTTTTAGAGAGAGGCCGGTACAATATTATTCACGAAGACTTTAGTGCTTGATTTATTTGTAATGTCTTTCATTGTCTTAGCATCTTCCCTTTAAGTGATTATTGTTATTAAAGTTGATAGTATTGCATATCGTATGTATAATATACCGTTATATATTACTAGCTGACTCGGCAAACGTTGTTTTGCCTTACGCACTGTTAAAAAAACTATAATTGATCAGTTATCAGTTGCATGAAAAATGATTAGATTACTAATGGCCATAAAAATAGGGGTTGGTGATAAAAATTTAGGGTTATATGTATTTTAATTTGATGCAACATTATAAAAAATAAACACAAAAATATTTGTCAAAAATCAATAAATAAATTTAAAGGTAAATATCACTTATTTCGTAGGGGTATGGAAAATAGATAGTAGCCAATTCTTAGACCTACTGAATACGCATATAAAATTTCATGAAAATCGGCCGTTTCGGAGGAGCACGGTAACTAACACTGTGACATGGAAATTTTATATATAAGAAAGAAGATAAATAATATGCATGGGTAGTATACCTGAAATTGCACATATTTTTTTTGATTTAGATGAGTTGACGGCGGTTTTTTTTTAAATAACATTTTAATATAATAAATAAAGACATTTATTTGGGTTCGATTTCATGGTTATGTTCATCCTAATCGACAAAATTAGATAGAAATAGATAATAAAAATTTCAATACGCAAAGAGTTGATTCTAAATAAATAGCATACCATTCGACTTTTACATCGTAGCGATAAATAAAATTGCAGCTTAACCGCAGACCACTCAGACTAAAGTTATTTAAATCCACAACCCTAAGCTTTGAACGGCGATTACCAGTATAATATGAAGGCCCTAAATCTTTCAATAACTTAAACCTTTTTGCGTCAGATCGGAGGATGTATGGACTATGAACTATAAAATTGAAGTATTGCTTCTTATCGGACAAAAGGGCTCCATATCTCGTTATGGGTCCGCCAACAAAGGAGTCTCGTAAAAATTGCAAATAAGCCGGTTTTATATGGGCACTACGTAGGGACTGAATGACCGGAAAACCGGAATTACGCGGCTGTACTTGTTGAAAATTTGCTGTGATACTTTACATAATAAGAAATACAATTTAAATATATATTTCTCTGTGGTGATTAATGACCACATTCTTCTTATGCACATTAGAAATGGTTATTGCCTATTTTTAAAAAGCATAAATTAAAACATACACAGTTGAATTAGGACATTGACAGATTAAATCAGTTTAATTTAATTAGAAGTTGTCGATTTATTTTATCAAGCTTTTGTGTACTTGTAACACGCCTTTAAGAGCTACATAATTACTGAAATTAATAGTTTTTAATAAGCTTTGAAACAAACAGAACAAATCTAGCAGGCAAAAAGTCTAGTGCTTGCCTGGCTGGTTAAAAATCTGCCACCAAGCGTACAAAAATGTGTTCTAGTAGACTCCTTGACAGCCAGTATTTTCAGGCTAGGCATGCTCTACCATAGGACAGCGTGTCACTTTTCTTCTTCTTCGTTTGAGATAAGTGGCCAAGCCTTGGTGTCGAGGGTTTTCATTCCGCCCAAAAGCCTTGCCGGTTATGTGTAAAAAAAGATTGCGGTTATTTTTTGGTGTCAGTCCTCAATCTGCTTTACATGAACAGTAAAGCTGTAATGAGATGGATGGACAGAATTTATTATATCATAACAATATGGAATCCCTGTCGATTTATAGCGTCATCTGGTGATTTTCGCTTACTTTTTGGTAATTTCAATATATATTTTACTAGGGTTACTCTTAACAACTTAAGTGTTTTTTCTATGTCATGTGAAATTTACTTTTGGTAGTATAAATACGTAACATTTGCAGCCACGAAAAACAAGTATTAAACTAATCTGACATTTTAGTTTAAAACCCCGGTGCAAAATTTAAGGTGAGGTGATATTACGTGTCTTTATTTGCGCGCGTATCCCTCTGTGGCATCGTTGCTTCCAAGCGAATTATATTATTTATTATTATTATTATTATAAGCCTGTTGTGTCCCACTGCTGGGCAAAGGCCTCCCTTCTCTCCTTCCAGTCAGCCCGGTCTTCGGCTTTGGTGGCCCAGTCCTTATCAAACTTGCATAGATCGTCACGCCACCGTTTCCTGGGTCTTCCTCGAGGTCTAGTAGTGTTTGGCACCCATGCTGTGGTGGTCTTTGCCCAGCGGTCGTCCAGCATGCGACAAACGTGCCCTGCCCAGTCCCATTTCAATTGAGCTGTTTTTGCGTGACGTCTATTATTTTGGTTTTGGAGCGAATTAACCTATTTTAATAAAGTTTTTTTTGTATATAATAGGTGTTAGTGGTGGATTAGATATATATTTTTACAATTCTCTCTGTATGGGTACCAAATGAAAGGGTACAATAAAATGGATACAAACATACATACGAGTAAATAATAAATTTAAGATGTCCACTACCACACAATGTTGGTAAGGGCTTTTTTAAATTCTTTATATTGTCATGTTTAAAATTTTTCTTTATATTTTTTTTTGTTATGCTGCGTTGTTCATATATTTTAAATATCTTATAAATGTATATACCATCATACACTTCAAACTTAATCCAATACTGCGAATCTCAGTGTTTCTAGAACCATCTAAAAGCTTTTTGACAATTAACAACTTTACGATTGCAGTTCATAAGTATCAAAACTACTAGTGAAAGTACTCAAGAGCTAAAGGCTTGGAACAGACTATCAAAACTCACAGTCGAAGTACTCTAGGGCCTGAGACATACGATTGGCTTTGAAGTCTAGACAATGGTTGACAATAAGCACCCTCTACATACACAACTGCTAATATCTAGAAGCTCTTGTTCTTGGAATGAGTTGGAGTTAGAATGTCGCTTAGACACTTTTAACAACTCTTTAACTTATAAAACTGTTTGTAGGAGGCACCTAAAAGACATTTAAATTTAAGACTATTGACAACTTTTTTGTTAATAAAACTTTTTGTAGATGACAAGTAGAAGACATGTTTAATTGAAAGGAAAACAAGTACTTTACTAAGAGCTCCTTCGTTTTTAAAGGTTTGTTTACTATTCCTACTAAAGGTGTTGAAATACATAGTTGTTACTTGACATGAATTTATAAAGCCTTGAATAGGTCGCAATAAAAAAAGAAAAAAAAAAAAAGCATAGGTTTTTTTTAAGTGATCCAAGAGATTTAAATCTTAAAGTAATACAAAAGAACACATGTTTCTAATATTATAAATACAATAGTTTGTATGTGAGTGTGCATGTTTGTTACTTCTACGATCAAACAGTTTAACCGTTTTTGATACAATTTAGTATGTAGAAAGTTTAGTTCCTTTATTGTCATATAAGTTACTTTTCCATGGAAAGCAGATAGTTTCTTTATATAAAAATACAGCGTATTTTTTTACACCAAAATAAATATAAGTATTTTTAATTATTTTTTTTCACTCAAATAAAATATATTTCAAATATTATGCACTATTTTTTATTATAAAGTATTTTTTTTATTTTCACAAGAATACAAATGCAAAATATACAACTAAAAATATTTTCAAAAACTGCACAATATATTAAAAAGTTAAGTCGTAAAATGAAAGTGTTAAGTTTTAAGTTAACCTTTGCTACTTATAGTTAATAAAATCTACATTATTGGTTGCCTGGAAGAGATCGCTCTTAGCAATAAGGTCGGCAGTTAAGGCACAAGCTTGTAAGTTATGTGTGTGATCTTTGTAACTTTATTTTATTGTGAGTGTTTTAATAAAGTGTTTATCTATCTATCTATTGTTAATAAGACACATAATCCAACTTTTCCATTATAGCGACATAAACAGTAAAGCGACTAAACATAATTTAATCCGTCAACGAAATAACAGTCGGCCAAAACTTTCCAAGTTCCGTGCCCGAAATTGACTCTACCAAAACGCGGCTCTATTCACAAATTACTTAAAATTAGTCATCGCTACGAGCGATCTCATTTCCAGTACCCTCATTATAATGTTGTTAGTAACATGTACTGAATATAATTTTATATTAGCATTTAATTTTACGGACCGACGATTTACGTCGATTTTGATATGTTCACAAAAAGTTATTTCATTAAAGTTATTTTGTACATCAAAAAGTTTGAGCTCGGGCTACGTCTGTTGTCCGTTTTTCTGAGAATGTTTATATCTTATCCTTAAATACTTGGGAATACTTTTGTTAAATGAAAGTAAGGTAAAAAAGATTACATTTATATCATTAGATTATCATGCTAAAGTTACCTTAGAGACTTTGTGTGTGTATGTGAGTGAGTGTGTTTGTGCGTGTATGCGCCTTACTTAATTAATTTTAATTTCGGAATGTATAACTAGTTTCTCTGTTTAGTAATATTATAGTTATAACCAAACAGTCAACGACAGATTCGGTGTGGGTCAAATCCCACTTCTGACAATTAAAAAGGACAACCTTTATTTTACACTTTTGCTCCGAGCAATTGGATCCGGGATTTTCAAGGCGAGAGTGAACCGGTTCCTTCTAGGTAAGCGCGATCCACCGTAGACCTCAATATCACTTACCATCAGGTGAATTGTGGTCCAGCGCTGACCTAATCAGAGTAAAAAAATATATGGTAAATTAGAAAAGACTATGGAGATCAAATTTAACTTTTCAAAGAAAGAGATGTTGTGCTAACAGTGTTCTGAGTTAATTTACAAAATCACAAATAAGTATTTTCGTATATTTCTCAGCAGCCTCTGACTCAAAGCAGGTAGATCATAGATGTGCGCCAATTAAACTATTATAAGAATTATCTAAGTATTTGACCTTTAAATGGGTTCATGTCATGTAGATTGTAATCGATTTTAGAGAAAATTAGCAGTTAAGAGATAATTGAGAATTCAACGGAAATGTGGAGCGAGATCTTATTATTTTTTTACGTTTAGAACTATGCTTTTAAAGATGACTCACAAAATGTGTACAAAGCTAGAAGTACTTTACAGAAGCGCCTGTAGCTCAGATTACTATAGGTTTTCTGACGCGGTTATCGAGGCAACGGTCTATGTGGACAGTCTTTGGATGGGTGACCAAAAACAAGATATTATAAAAAAAATATATATCAGTCAGAGCCTTCTTGAGAACGTTTCTTGCATTCAGTTGGTTAAATACATACGAAGTTTTAAGCTCCTTCTTAGAAATATTAATAAAATGTACATAAAAAATTTGTGACCTTTATTATATTAATACTTGCTGTCCCAGCAAACGTTGTTTTGCCTTGTGCAGTTAAAAACACTATAATTATTTAAGTTATCGAGCGGGATGAAAATAATTAGATTACTAAAAAATAGGGATTAGTGATAAAAGAGCAAAACTTTAGGGTTGTGTGTATTAATGCCATATTAAAATAAATTAAAATAAAAAAAATAATGGTGAACGACCTTTATCTCTTAGGGATATAAAAAATATATAGTAGCCGAATCTCAGACCTACTGAATACATATAGAAAATTTGGTAAAATCAGTTTTGGAGGAGTACGGTATCTAACTTTGTGACATGGAAATTTTATATATAAGAAAGAAGAAAGATAAGATGTATACATCGGTATATAATATGGACATCACAGAAGTTAAAATGAAAGTTACAAAATCTACGAATACTACATGAACTAGTAGGTCTTGTTAATTTGTGAAAGAAAACAGAGTATAGTTCAATTATTGATATTATGTTTAAAAATCTTTGAACAGGTTTCTCACAATTCATAGGCTATTTTATAAAAAGTGATTGGTTTTATCATGGAACTCAATCTGTGACCTTTTAGAATCTTCAAAATACGTCTATATTTATAATCTTAACTTTTTTGGAATCATTTAAATATTATAGCTCAACATGAGATAAGTAACCATGAAAATGTATAATCTAAAAATAATGATAACTCTTCAAATATACGAAATCTCAATTATAATCCGTTTAGGTGAGCAAATCTCAACGTTCTGAGAATTGATACCTTTGATTTAATATGGAGGAAGAAGATTAACTAAACATTACTTAGTCATTTTAGTGAAACCAGTTCAGTACATAATGATACGATTCTAGAGTAAAACACATTTATCTACAAATTCGGCGTGAAATTGTTAAATTATTTACGGTATTAGAAACCTAGTTTAATTCGCTGAATATATTCGCCTTTGAGCGGCTTGAAAACTCTCGACACCAGAGCTTAGCCACTTAGCTCTTACGAAGAAGAAAGTTAAGTTAATTAATAAAATAAATAAGTCCCAGAAAAAGTCAGTTAAGTTAATCATAACTATGTACATAACGGTTAGTTAACTATAAGTAAAAATGTAGTCTGAACTGCATATTTTAGAAACAATTTTGTCAGCTTTTAAGGTACAATAAATAGATCACAAATACTGTACACGAAGACTATAAGGTTGTATTGTTAATATGCAACTATTCTACAACAGAAGTGCTTTATTATATGAATCTCTAAATTCATTAACAACAAATCGCAAATACAACTTATAAACTTCAGTTCGAACATTGTCAAATAAAATGTATCCTAACATGTAGAACAAGCCTTTTAAACATCAGTTTAAAGATTGTTAAACGCTTATTACGGATAATCGCGAGGGTGTAAGCAACCATGACGCCGAATCATTATGAAAAGATACTTAATTTATATAATAAAGAATTTAGATTCATAAAACGGTTGATGACATAATGGGATAGGTAATTTTGGGTTGATACAAGGCATCGCATGTGAAGATCGCCGAAGGTTTATGAATTAAGTTTGCCATGTGTTTAGGAAGAAATAATATAAAAACGTTAGATAACTTTGTACTCTCAGCATTATGCAGAACCCGCGCCTTCTGTTCACAAAGAAAAAAATATAAATTATATTATGTTTGTATATAATTCTTGTTTGTTAATGATACAACCTATTTCTTTCTTTGCTTATTTCTTTCTTTCTTTCATGAAAGATTTATTTATTTGGTCAAATAAAAATGTACGTACATGGAGTTCTGAAATCTTACAAATATACTTTATGATTTTATTAAATGGTACGTGTAGGCCGAGTAAAGCTAGACTAGAGCCTGTATCGAAATTCAATAGTTATTCCCGCTAATTCCATCTTACAGAATAGTGTAATATTTTGAAGATTATTATTACACTCATTATAAAACAATAATTTTCTATTACTTTATGAGTGAATTAAAGGCACTAAGGAATGATTCAATAACATATAATTAAATGAGTATTTTAGCAGGTCAGTTAAAAGAAAACTAATTCGAAAACCTTACTTTATTTGGCTACAATCTTTGCGTGTACTAACAGCAATTTTCTATTTTAAACTAAACAACCGATGAGAAGTCTGGCAACCCAACTCATGAATAAATAATACGGAATCACAATTTGGGCTGCCATTAAGCAATTATGCCGTTGTTACCATTATGTTTTTCAAATGCTTTTAATTTTTTATTAGACTAAATTATTGTGAGGCAAAGGTGTCCGGTCCCTATGCCAATATAAACGGTAAGTTATTAAATATCAATCAGCTTGGGGAATAGTTTTTTCTTTTGGAACAGATAATCCTTGGCATTTGAGAGTCTCTTACAATTTATGTGAACAGGTAATTCATTATGAGGATAAGACATAATTAACTAGTTTGCTATGCGAAAGAGAAACGTCTAAACTTTGGTTGAGAAAATTGCAAGCGCAGAAGTATACAAAGTTAAAAAAAAATACTTGAAAAAATATTCCTTCTACACAAATTTGCAGCACAAGCTATGTTAACCTTCGAATCCAAAAACCAATGGATTTACTTAAACAACTGGACGTGTCTGTGTATATAACTTCAATACGGATATACTGATTTTGATTCAGTTTTTTATGTTGTTTAAAAGGCGTTGTTGTCAGTAGTGTAGTGTATGTGACTAGAGATGATACTCGTAGTAAAAATATTTTATAAATATGTATGGACTAAGTTCAAGTTGGTCCAATAAAATTGTAAATTACAGGCGATTTAATAATTTCAACATTTTCCTCATTCATTTTCCACAAAATCATTATGCGATGACTAAAGAACTAAACCGTTTTCATATTAAACATAATTAATTGTAATTTACATAAAGATCAGTTCACACAGTCTGGCCGTATAATGATGGTATTTACCGTTCGTTCTATAATGGATTTTTGTCCTAAAACCATAATGAGTGTCCAAACAGATCTTGTATCGAAATGAATACTCGGTAACATAATGAATACTCTCAGAGGTTCAGTAAATGAAACGTTTTGGAACGTTTTGTGATCACAGTCTTTAACGTGCGACCTTTTTAGTAAATCGCATCGTAAGTGTAGGTTCCATCCCTCTATTAATGTTTTTTCGAAAATTACATTAAATTTTAAGCCTGAGTTTCGGGACAACAATTTTAATGGGACGCTCAACGCTTCAGGTATTTTGTAAATAATAATTTAGGTTCATCATTTTTCAGACAAAAAGATATTTTTTTTGATATAATGTCAAATCTGTACAAAATTACAGTTACCTTACACTAAATATTTAAAGGGTGGGTGTAAGTCAAACCACTATTATTTACGACTTTAATAAATACGCAAAAATACTTCTTCATTCATCATTAGTTTAACAATTTTATAACTAAAGCAATGGGTGTAACCTTTTAAAAGAAAGTGAGGACAAAAGTTAGATGACCTCACTGGCCAGTGTGGTCATCACTACCGACTAAAACCTCACGGGTTCCATCTCAAAGCAAGGATTTAAAACCGCCTAGTGCAGTTGCACTGCTATTTCAATGAACAATTGGACTATTTAATAATACAGGTATAATTAAGCTATTTCATTAAGTTGAAATTTTTTTTTAAATAAAAAGGCTATCAAGGGAACCATAAATAAGTAATAGGCTCCACCGTTCGTTTGTCTTTCGTAATAGTACGAGTACCGAACTCTTCGAGAAAAGAAAGCGAGTCAAGCTCATTTTGGAAGATAGTTGACATCAAAACTCGTTATTACCAATCAAAAGCTGATTCACATATTTTAGTAGAGCCCTAAGTATCCTTAACCTTTGGCTCATGACTCATGCACTAACCCCAAGTATCAATCAAGGATCTCGCCTCACCCACCGAGTTGCCTTCGCAATAAAATGAGAGCCGCAAACAAATGACAGTCAATCTCGAGTAAAACCACGTCATTTGCGAGATCTCGCCGCACAATGCCTGTATAGTAAAACCAGTGTAAGTAAGAGTGTGAGAATTAAATTAACTAAACAAAAAAAAACGTATTACTTATAAACTATCACAAACAATTACTTTAATTAATCTATAAGGTATGTAGAAATAAGAACCCTAGGTACGAGCATTCTTGTATTTAAATGAATAAATTTATCTTTATCCAATATTTGTATAGTAACGTGGGAAGTCATATTTTGAATTAATTCTGACATGAAACGTATTATAGACGTAGGTAGAATAAAATACTTGACAATTATACACTTATCTTAGGTTATATATAACCTTAAAGTATACAAAACAAAGATTAGCCATGTGCTATATCAAGCAAGTTCTCAAATATACAAATACAAATACAAATACAAAATTTATTTATTTGACAAAGTAAATGTTACAAATATATAAAGAAATCCAAAGGCTTCCGAACTAGTTCAGAACTGTATGACGGAAGCCGATGTCTTCTCCCAATCGTAGGTATAGAACTTAAAGTATAGAACTTAATTAGGTTTTCAGTACAATTTATGACACAAAATTTTCAAAAAAAAGGAAAAGAAAAAGTTTATATAAACAATTACAAAAAAAAGTATGAAATTATTACAATATAAATGGAGAATGTTGAAAGCAAATAAATATCAAATATTTTGGATATGAGATTAATAAAAATTTACGCTTTTATAAACAATTTAACTGGCTGCAAAAAAAAAATCTTACTTTGAGATAGGATATAAAACAAAAATAAAAAATTATATTAAAACCTAAATAACATAACATTAGCACGCATTTATTGTGTGGGTGTGTGAATTTATATGACCAAGCGACTGTGTGAGTGTATGTATGTGTTTGCGTGTGTGTGTGTGTGTGTGTGTGTGTGTGTGTATGTTTTTATTGGTATGTGTGTGAGGTTGGCAGAGAGAGTAGGTGTGTATATGAATGTATGAGATGATGGGTGTAAGGTTTTATGATTGTGAGCTGCAGTGTTAGCACCATGACATACTTAAAGCTATATAATTATGTATAATAAAAAATAACATGAGTAATAATATTATACTAGACACAAATCTTGATCTGGAAGTCATGTTAGTGTTATCCTTTGCAGAGATTTTCAATTGATTTCTCAAGATCCTCATACTCAAATGTCTTGAGCCAATTGTACATATATTTTTTGAGTTCTCTATCCGTTACTCTATCAATTCTACCACATTCATTTAGATTATTATATAAAAGGGGAATTAACGCTGTGTATTGCTTTTTCGCATACTGTGATTTAACATGTGGTATAGCTTGCTTTGGGTATCTCCTTTTGTTAGAATTATTTTGAATTTGGTTTAGATCTAGAGTCTTATGAAACCTGCGAATACTTTCGAAAACGAAGAGCTTCCTTACTGACAGCACATTTGCTTTTTCATATACCAAACAAGTTGGATACCTGTATGGTAGACTCAACATTACCTTTAGCACTGAGCGTTGGGCTCGCTCTGCTGTTATTAGGTGTGTTTTGTCCGCGCTTCCCCATACGCATATACAATACCTTATAATGCATTCGCATAACGCTCTATAGGTTTGAATAACTAAATTAGTATCGGCTACAGTTCTTAGGGTTTTAAATATATAAATTAGTTTACGTATCCTGGAAGCCAATGAGTTGATATGATTTGATGAGTTGATGAGTTGAAATTTTTTTAAATATAAAGATATATTGAAATTTTAAAAACATCCCAATTAATACAGTTGTATATTATTGTGTCACAATCTCTATGTCATATATATAATAATTATACAATACAAAATATATTAAATAGCTTCATAATATCATATTTACGAGTTGTATTACCAGTTAAAATAAACATTAAAATTGAAATAAGACCACAAAAATAATTTAGATGACCACTCTGGACAGAACCTGACAGAAAGTTTCCCATAATAATATAAAATCAAAAAGGTCATAATGTCTCATACAAAATTAGTTACATATTTGTAAAGGTGTTTCTACTTATCCTGGTCTTGCCTGTACTGACTTCGACTGCATTAAATAAGTTACAGTGGGACTCATTAGGCCCTTTATTTTGATCTCGCGTAGGAGACAAAGCAGCGGGGCTTCATTATATTCATAAATGCTGACTCTTCGCGTGCATATTTGATTTTGTCGAGTTATTAAATACGATACTGGGGGTTCTCAGTGCAATGGAGGATGCAAAAATAATGTTTTGTTATGAAACTTTTTTTTTATCGTTTTGCATGTCTAGAATATAGTTTCCTCTTGCTAACGTTGCTAACGAAGTGTGTTGAGATTTCTACAGATATAAATGTTTTTATGCGTCTTAAAATTATTTAAATAAATAGACAAATAATATGATGTGATTAAATTAATACTATTTGGATAATATTAATTTTAATTATGATGGAAATAATGTGTTATTAATAAAATGAAATTTCGCAAACCGAATTAAAAAAAACTGTTTTTAGACGTCAATTTTTTTAAAATAATTCTTGATTCTTTTACTAGACTTTTAAGTGACACCGATTTTTTGCCGACCTCGTTGGCGTAATGATTACCATGCCGGACTGCCAATTACAAGGTTCCGGGTTCGATTCCCGGCACGGCCAACATCTTTGTGCTGAACTAAATTTGTTGGCTGTCGGCCTGGGTGTGAAATGTGTCCTAATAATAAAGCAAAAAAAACTTGTAAGCAACTCTTTGGCCGACAAGACATGTCCGTCTCGTGAATCCTTAATAATCAAAAATAATCAACACAAATCCTATTCGATAATCAGATCAAAAACTGTCACTTCACTTCGATCCCTTATCTAACAAATCCAAGCATCAGTAATATTTTTCATTTCCGCCTGTCTATCTATCGTCCTATATAATCTCTAACAATCGTCAATTCCATCTCCCATTATCGAGATGCATTCGAATTATTGACATCGAATTCATTATACATTCATTACTCTCACAATGAAATGGTAGGTGTCGATAGATATAACTGTTAGATATAGGAGTATCTCGAGGTGCGGGGGCGATGGTTCTTGGCGTTATTTACTGCCGGGTTAGACGAACTATTGTGTGATTTCGTGATGTAGGGTGTTTTGATTTTGATCAATAACTGTATGAGTCAGGGTGTATGGTATTAGTAGGTTTCTCTTGTTGGGGATGTTCGGGAAAGAGTCGGAACCTCGCTAGTTATTCTGCTACTTAGCAGTTGTGTTCGTTACTAGCATGACTGGGTTTTGGTTACGTCGGCATTTTTTTTTGGTAAAATCACAGGGCAACGTAATTTAAGATTAAAGTCTGACAACTATCTTAGTCTCTTATCCAAAAATGTCATTGGAAAGAGAATGGGCCAACATGATGCTTACTGCTGCAGCTAGGGTTAGTGCATGCTCATCTGGTCACTTATTATCATAAAATATAAAACAAATGATATCGATAGTTGATTTATTTAATCAAGAAATTTTTGTGGTTTATGATGTTAAGCCATATAAATATTTTTACAAAATTATCAGCTGGCAAAGAATATGATACAGCCGAAAAATGAGGAATTAATTTTGTATATAAAAACAGCCTCATAAGCTTAATAGGTATAGGTAATAATAGAAACTTGATTATCCGTTCCTTAGTTATACGGAATCTCGATTATACGGACCACAGAGCAATTGTCCAGTCTTATTTTGCAAACATGAACGGACGGAACTGGCATCACCCAGCGCCGATTTCTCATCAGAACAAAATACATAATAGTTTTTTTTCATACTTTCAATGATTCTTATTTTCGATTATCTGAAAACCTAACAATAACAATCAGTCCGATTAATTGAGATTCCATTGTACCTGAAAATATTTTGAGCTAGTGCAAAAAGTTTGTAAACTATGCGTCTCAATATTTTCGCATCGAAACAGTCACACTTACTAATGTAAGTGTTGGTACAAGTCCTACTTTTAATACTAATTTCAGTGCAAAAACATCAGCAAATCATATCACTAAATACCTGCCATCAGCGTTTTCCATTTTAATAAATAATCCCACTTCCTCGCTATAATGCCGTGAAAACAAAGCAAAGGGAAAAAATCCACCCCACTGTTTCCGCATGAAGGCACCCTCTAGTGCGGGGAGCTTTAACGCGAGACCTACAGCTCTAGTGCTCTGGCAACTCATTAGGGGACCAGGTAGGGCCACGAGGGGTCTCCACCTTGCCGAGAGCCCCTCCAACTCTTGAGAGTGTTTCTTAACCCCACGCACACATTTCGACAGTAGTTCTCATATGTTTGTGTTCGTATTCACTGTCAGTGTACCTCGTAAGGAATGCTAGGGGATGCTACGTGATGAGGTCACGCGATTTGTTGAAGTAGAAATAAGAAAGAGGGTAGTCAGGAGACAAAAGACAAAAATACTAAAGAAATACTGTCTCTGACAAAGACATCATATTTTTTTTAGTAAATAGATGATAGTAGTGCTTGTTGCACGGCTAGCTAAGGTGATCTGAGGCGATCATCGAGGTTAAGCAACGGTCGATGGGGACAATCTTTGGATGGGTGACCATGCCTAAGTCAGTCATTTATAAAGTGGCATTTTTATCCTATGAAAATTACACATTAACATTTATGCAAAGTTACTAATTTTTAAGTTAAATTTACCCAATGTTTTCTTCGTGCTGTGCACACCTTTTGGTGTTCTTTTCTACCTTCAGCCATTTATTTAAGCTATTCCAAATTGCTTCCTTTTCATTTAAGACTTCTGCATCAACCGTAAGATCTTGTTGAATTACTCTTACTAAGCCAACCTACAGATTCTTTTCACAATAAAAAAGACTAGTTTATTTCAGCAAAATACTGGTTTCCGCATCATCTTGCCGCCCCGTATTGTACTCAGACACAATTCCTACTAAGTATAGTTAAGACTCTCATTCTAAGAATGTGTGCTTCGCATTTCTACGTAAATATATCTCAGTTTGCAGTCTGTGTTAATTTCAAATTGTCTTAATTTGTTTCGCAAGAACAGCACATTTGTTTCCTGGCCTCTCGGGTGCTTCTAGGCACTAGTGACATAACTTGTGCTGTCGCGGCGCGTTTGTTACGATTCAATTAAAATGTATATTAGAACACAGAAGTTCTATTTTCGTTTGAAATGTGATTGCTGAAGAAAGAACTCAGTTTGAAGCCGGCCTTATTTTAACTACAAACAGCTAATTAGCAGACCACTTACTTCCCCTTGGGTTGAATAGCGGTAGAATGTTAAGAAGCATATTTTTGGCTCGATATTTTATGTTTTATTTGTTCAATTTATGGTCGATTTTTGATGTGGACGAATTACGTGTAGGTACACTTTTTATATTCTTATTTTATTTTTGTTTCTATTGAGAATTCAAATAGTCGAATGTCAAATAAGCACATTTTACGCGCTTTACTAGTATTTCTTGGCCTGGAAGAGATCGCTTTAAGCGATAAGGCTGCCAATTGTGGCACACTTATTTGTAAACCCTTTCATATATTTATTTTTTTATTTCATGTACTTTGTATCCAATAAAGAATTTTCTATCTATCTCTCTATCTATATGTACTTTACAATGTTAAAAAATCTATCAGATAGTATACTTGTAAATCCTTAAAAATGAGAAGTGCGAGAAAACATTGAATCGCCTTCGTACTCTTAGCTAAGTAGCTATGTACCTAATACATTTAACCAACGATTAAGAAAGATGGATGCATTGTTTACACTGATCATGCTCCATCATTCCAGAGTACACAACATTGATCGAACAGTCTAATTTATACAATCCTCACATTACCACCCCTCAATGTCTGTTCGTGGAATTATGGTAAGAAAGAGAATATCCGTTTTTTTAGCACGAGTGTGAACTTGCTCGTACAAGAACACATTTGAAATTTAAACATCAATATAGTCTACTACATTAATTTGGTCGCATTATTTATCTTTAAAAAAAATTGGTTAAACATAATGTTTGACATACTAATGGGTTAAACAGTGTATGGAGAATGACTAACATTTAACTGTAGCTCATCAGCACCGAGTATGCCTAACAACTTCTCCTATAATTGTAGCTGTTACATCTGACCAATTCTTATGTTGAGTTGTTGTATTTATTGTTATTTTTTACTGAATATAAAAAAGATTCAATAAGATTCACCTCACAATTTAAATAAAAATAGGACTATCAGTAACTGTTATACCTCTGTGATTTGATTTATTTTGATTAGCCTGATAAGCTTGAGATGTGGTTCTTGGCTATTCTATCAACGTTTGTTAGTCCACGGCAATCGACTACCCTAGTACCGGTCGTTAGCCCAAACCTCAGACAAATCTGCCGGGTACCGTCCATCTGTCTTAATACAGGGCTCATGATGTAGATTGATAAGCGACCCTAGTGTTGGGTACAGATGGAGCCTTCGATTTGGAGCAGATACGTGTACGCACGAGCTACATCAAGATTTTTTATTTTGACTGTTACAATTAGCTAAGTCAGTAATAACATCGAATTTAAAAAATTACATCGAAAAAAGCATAAATATTTTCCCTAATAGTTTCGAAATATTTTATTAATAAATAAAGACCTACAATAAATAAAAAAAATTATTGGGCTTTATTCGATGTTCAAAATAACATTGAATAAAGCATGTATAAAATCTTATAAGCATTACTTTTTGCATTTTGATTTCATGAAACATATCGACACAAGAGAGAATAAATCTTTACTTTTATGGAAATTACTGCCTGGCAATACCTTTGTTTTTATATTTTTTTACGATTAGTTGTATTTCTTTGCATTTTATAATATTAATGTTTATCTAGAATTGAAAATTGACATTTGATTAATATCATATACTATTGTAATGATATTATATTATTAGAAGTAAAATTAAAATTTGACATTGATACATATCATATACTTTTGTAATGATATTATATTATTTGTCTTGTTACTTTGGTGTTATCAATAAATCATTTGTGTTTGTATTTTAATTTGTATTTGCAACTCATTAACATTTCACGTTGAATTTTTTACAGTTTGTTAAACAGTACAAACACTTCCTAGCTCTATGTTCTGTATCTCCTCATTACTTAAAAGGATTACAATTTTATCCCATCCGACAGGCACGGGATCCCTGACTCCGGCCTTCTTAACTATTGATTGATGGGTTTGCTACTTTACAGATACATAGGGAAAATTACATAAAATTCTTGTAGGTCGAAAATATTCTATGAAAAATCTGCCTACGAATACATTATAATACTAATATATACTCGCATATTGATATTTAATTAAGCTTATATTAAGTCCTACATCATAATTATAAGTATTAATATTATTTATTGTGCATATCCTCTTTTTCGTCCTTTCAACTCCTGTTCTTCCAAAAGGCGCCTGGAATATATGGCGATAAGGCCGCCGTTTGTGGCATGATATTAATTATTAAGTGTTGTTACTTTTTTATATTAACTTGTACCTTTTATCTGCCCAATAAAAAGTTTATCTATTTATCTATAATACCAGTAATTACAAGTTTCACATTGACATACAAGTTACACAGATGCATTTAAATGCATCCTTAATGTATTTAATGCAAGATTGAATTGTACATTCTCGTTCTATCTATCATTGCCATGTTTTACTTTAAAATTGTTACTTATATACGTGTACTGGAAAAGGCCTTTATGTAAAAAAAGGAATTTGTGAATTTCTAGCGCCGTTTCTACGCAAAAAAACTAACCTGTAACATTTTCAGTGGTCACAGTCAGTAAAAAAAATAAAACTTTATTTACTTCTCGTTACGAGTCACTCCAAAAATTTAAGCAACTATGAGACAACGCCTTTACAGTCATGATAGCGACTCAATTAAACTCGAATAAAAACCAAAATAAACTCCTTCCTCGAATTAATTCTAACGTTCCTTTGAGGCTTCACATCATTCGGAGCATATTAACGTGGTTCCCCAAGTCAGCCATCAGCGACCGTCGCCAATCAAGCAAGACCATCAAACACGTTCAGAGTCGTGAAACTGGAGAACAAGCGTGTCCACACATCTTCCCGTACCTAATTGAGACATTTTACACGAAAGGATGTGATTATGAGCGAACATAAAACTTTGTTTGTGGAACCCCAAACGGAACTTTAAAAATAGTGTTGACTTGATATACAGATAGAGACAGTAAGGTAAATGTGTACAGAATCCAGTCAGCGTGATATTGTGAAATGACTGAATAAATGTTTTCTCAGTAATATTATGTGTATAGTGTGTTCTTTAAACGCAATAGTGAATAGCATTCTGTCATAAAAAATGAACTCGTTTTGTAATCTGAATAGTATGTAATAATTGCAAGACACAAAATTAAGCATTATAGTGGATGATAATGGCAAAATTTTGAATTTGAATTTACAGATTATTCGTTATAATTTGTGTTGAGCAAAAAATATCTAATCTAGCTTTAACAAAGTCCAAAATGCATTTTCAAAAGAACAACTCTAAGAATATTTAAACTTATTTTAGTATCAATGACTTCAAGAATTACGAATTAGAAATAAAACTGGTTTAAAAAACCTAAAAATATTTTTTGTAATAAGTTTTATTTATTAAAAACCTAACTGGAAAAAAAATATGTTTCATTTATAAGTCTGATTGGTACATGATAAATATTCTTTCTTCAACAATATATACCCCTTATGATTTATAACGAAAAAACGTTCAAAATAAAATATATTAAACAACAATATGAACAAGGAAATAACTTAAGGATTAGAATGTTAAAATTGTAATTTAGTTGATTTTGTTTCAGCTTTTGTGTTTTTGTTTTAGAAATAGCGTAGTGTTTACGTGAAATACTTGATAATACATTCGTTTATTTAAACATAAAAGGAAGACTTACTCATTACTAAAAGTAGGTGCTGAAAATGGCACACATAAAACTAATATGTATACATTTTACTTTCAGTTCAAATTAAACTTATATTTCTTATTTACTTTTCACACTTGATCTACTGTTTCTTCCTAAATACTTCAGCGAATGAAATGCCCAGAATATTTCGTGGTTGGTTATGCCCTGACACGATTCGGCTCGATACAATGAAAGTTAATTTGCGCGCATTGGATGGTGATTAAGAGATGTGTCGGAATTACGGTCGATTGGCAACCCTAGCGAATTGTGAATGAATAAACTTGAGTGAGGTTTTGTTTCAGCGGCTAATGTACGTGCGTCGGCATATGTTGATAACTAATTGTTGGCATTATCAATTCTTTTTTGATATATTGCGAGGTGTATACTATTTAGAATTCCTGAACTATCCAATTCTATAATGCTAACAATATAACAATATATATGACAACTCTACAAATATTACAATTATTAAAGAAAAGTTCTCCGAAAAATTCCTGGAAAGAAAAGATGAAGCTAACATGGATGAAGCGATGGAGAGAGAGAGAGAGAGAGAGAAAGTTGGAGAATAACGGGGAATATAACTCAAGAGGCAATTTTCGCATATAAATTTGCTTTTGCACATTTAAGGAAAACATGTTTTTTTTTTCATTAAATACAATTCAAAAGATTAAAAGCTTTTTTACTTTTCTTATTACTTCAACCATTCCCAAATCAAAAATCTCTGACGACTAAAAAAGTCTGTATACAATACGTCTAGATTGGGTTAAAGTTAAAGCCTTAGCATATAAACAAACATGTAGATATTGACGAACAAATGAAATAAAGAAATAAATATTGGGACACATTTCTAACACGGCTGGTTAGCCCTATGCTAAACCATTTGCTTTTTTTTTGCGTGGGTGCTAGGTACACAACTGATATACTACATTTACATAAATACTTGATTTGCTCAAAAATTTGCTCATCCCAAAGATGTTGGCCATGCCAAGAATAGAACCCGGGTCTCTCTGGTACTAACCATTACGCCAACGGGGTCGTTAATGCAGAAAGTTTATTAATCTACACACGTGGTTCACATACCGTAAATTAGAAAAGAAAAACATTGTGTCATTGAGAGTAATTTATTTAGTTTATGGTGTCCATTAGTTAGCCCACATTACAAGGGGAAAGACAATAGAAAATATACGTTTAACTCTATCGCATAATGATTACTTCAAAATAGAGCGGATAGTAACGGTTAACATAATGTATGATTGTTATCATGAGAAGAGTGTTTTTTTTTATAAAAAAAAAACTTTAAACTAATAAGTACGTAAACTATTAAATATATTTTGAAGTTACTTAAATAAAGGCAAGTTTGTGTTGTATATTTAGATTACTTTTAAGATACAAATTGATATAGTTTCCCGAATTTTGAAGGTGTTAGTGATTATTAAGATATGTCGCCGGGATCACTGTTTTGTATTAACAATAATAAAACATTTGTTTTATATTTTTTAAGTGTCTTGCATCGTTTATTATTTTTTTACAATAAAACTGTTAATAATAGACTTTGTCCGTGCCCTCATCTTAATATGAAAAAAATTGTGAATATTCTATATAAACATTATCTATTTAGCTACATTAGCTATTTGCCAGCTTTCTTTTACTCATATTAACATCTAAGCATATTATTTAATTATATTAAGCTTAAATATAACACATTTAAACTTGACATTTATAGCGCTTGGTAAACTTGATACTCAGTGTTATTACATAGGCTAATGGAAAAGATAAGGTTTCAAATTAAATTCCATTCACCAATCATAATAAATCTGGTTGATATTGGATATTTACAAAACAAGCCGTATTTTAGCACCACACCACCTTGAGAAAGATACTTATTTCTTTCTTTATGCTTTCTTTATCGCCTACTTAAATCCAATCTGGAGAATATCAAAGTGAGCGACCAAGAAACGTTCTTGTGACGATCAAACGGATTTGATATGACACCATGTATAACGGGCCTTACCAAGGGCATAGTATAGGTTAGTTTAATGGGGCAGGTACATGTTGTGCTATCATTTATTTTCTTAAAGCTGCATCTTGCTATGTTGTCTGCATTGATCCAGGATATGAAGAAGCATAAGTGTTATTCCGGGTCTAAACTATCTCTTTACAAAATTATGTCAACATTTTCGCGTAGAAAACGGTCACACTTACTTATTTTTAAAAGTTGGAATGAGTCCAACAGTAACACTCGCCCCTGAAGATGGTGCTCGGAAAGCACCGAAACTGTTGGACTCATTCCAACTTTTAATAATAAGTAAGTGTGACCGTTTTCTACGCGAAAATATTAAGATGCCTTACTTGAACAGTTTACTATGTTAACATTGATTAAGTTCAGCCGTTTAAACGTGAAGACGTATCAAACTTACACACTTAATCATTAACACTTCTGCACAAACATTTTAATATATAATATTATTAGGATATTGTTAATTTCAAATATACTAACATAAAAACAAAAAAAAACCTGTAAGGGCTGCTTTTACTTCTGAACAAAAATCTTTTATTAGCTCCATACTCGTATAAAAAGTTAGTCAACAAGCACCAACTTATAATAATTATATGCGAATCGACAAAAATCTGAAAGGTTGGTATTTGACTTTCAAGTCTAAATCATCTGGATTAAGCCACCTTATAAGATTTTGCGTATATATGTTACACATTATAGTATATCAGTTGTGTTAACAACCATAATACGAGCTAGAAATAATTCAGTATGGGGCTAACCAGCCGTGTGTGAATGTGTAAAAAAATATCTGTATTATTTAAAATGTACCCATTAATTAAATATATTTCCTAAATATTATACTGCTAAGAACGGACGGAGTATAGAAGTGATACATTTTGTCTATCCCCTAATTTTTCTTCTTTTGTACGAGGAGAGATTTGAGTCCCCAATACCTCTTCCCTGGCTACAACCCTGGGCCTTGCGCACGATTAGTTTGATGCTCGCTTTGAAATATGAGAAGTAAGAAATCAGATCTAATAAGGAGCAATCTGGCAAACAGGAGCCGTTTGGATGTGTTTCCGTGCAATTAAGCAGTTTATATACTAACATGAAAACGGATATATATAGTTAATACGCAGTTCAGACCAACACCTTGATCTGCACTTCAGAGTACAAAGTAGCTTATCTATCTAGAAATCTTCCGTCAATATTTAATTTTGACAAGTTTTTCATCAGCAAGATTTTAAATTTATCGTTAATTATGTGTATACTAGTTAAGTTCTTTCATTTGATATTCTGTTATCTTATCCTGATATATAATCCTAAATTGAGTGAATTGTGACGAAATATAATCCACCATTTTGTTTCTTAGTCTGATAACCAACAACCTAGAAAAATCTCAACCAACAAATCTTGTTAATAAAAAATAAACTAAATCAAAATCGGTCCTCCATCCGTTCGAGAGATAGAATGGCATAGACAGATACATATACACATACGAAAAAATATAAAATAGTTTATTTAGGAACGTTTAGGTTTCCGAATTATAACTACTATCAGTCTAGCTGTAGTCAAACGGAAACCTATCAAGGATATAAAAAAAATACTTAATTTTAATTTACATAATTATATTTAATTCTAATTTGGTTTAAGTTTCGTCGTATCCACTAGGCCCCGCGCTAAGTATAAATGTATGCAAACGTTAAACTTATACACTTTGTTACATTTATACACTTCATATATACCTCATTTTTGCGTCATGGGTCAGAAAATAGTAACGACCTGAATCGCAAAGGTAGAACTCTCACTTTTTGTGACGCAACTCATTCGCAGTTCCACATTTCCAGTATCGGGCTTTTTCAAATGCCCACTGCAATGCAATCGGAAAATGAAAACGACCGCAGAGCGAAGTAGCAAAGAGCCACAATTTTCACCTGTACGCTGAAAAAGGCAAAGCACGTAGCTCCGAGTGTCCTACAACCGTAATGACAGTACTTGATATTCATACGAGTTGGATGGCGGATACTGTGGGGTGGGTGGTAGGTAATTAAATGTTTGTTCAGTGCTGGATTTTAATTCACAAAAGATTTTTTTTTTTATAGAACATAAATATAATTTTGAAGGGGTATTCAAAGTTTAAACGTGTATGTTCTAAGGGAAGCTAGGCAATGTTTTTTACTTCTTACAGCGAGGTTTTTTTTGACCAGCAGGGCAAGTAACCAGTAACAACATGAGTTAGCAACACACTGGCTTAAGGAAGATCATGTATATTTGAATGGAGAAGACTATACCTAAAAGACAAAATTAAACATTATGTGTTTTACGAGCAACAAGTGCGGCTGAACAGGCAAGACTCTATTTACAATGGATTTCCGCAAAGTAACGCCTGAGTCAATAGGTTATCCCTATACCTTATTAATTGGCTATCTAATTTTTTTTGATAGCCATTTAACGATTTTTTTCGATTTTTAAGAGAAAAATAAGCGGAACAAATGTATTTAAATTGTTGTACAAGTATTTCTGTATCAAATCTACAAAGTTTTTATTTCGTTGATATTTCATAAACAAATTCGACAAAACTTTACTTAATCACAGGAGTACCTTAGCTGTTGACTCGACAATCCTGACCAGAAACGCAGCTCAAACACCCTAATTGCATAAACATGTAGCTAGTACGGCTTTATTTGATAACGGCGTTTTTTTACAGATGACAGCACAGTCGAGCATGCGTCTGCCTTACGTTGTGCACTTCGTGAGTTCAATCCCCGCCATTGAGCACGAGCTTTTGATGGAGGAAAGCATCGTATTGAAACCATAGCATGGTGCAACGTTTTCTAGTATTTGTATTTGTATATAAATACCGCTATTTAAAAAAAAATATTCAATAAAGCAACCAACTAGAATAAATAGAAAAGTAACTTTTCCGATAATATGGTTCCAAACGTAATCGTAAAATACCGCGGTAGGCGGGGCAAAGCAGCAACCCGCGAGCCCGCGTAGGTTCACATGGTGTGGCACGGCACCAATCGCATGCGAGCTTTATGTGCGTGTGTTTCATTGGGTTAGCAGTATAATTGTGTGCGTAGATGAATACAAATTCTAAGCGGCAATTGTATGCTCTTCCGTTTATTCATTCTAGTTCGCTAAAATAAAGTATGTTTTTCCACGAATTTTACAGAACCTATGTCACTGGTCATAGTCGCTAGGACAATACACAGGACAATATCACGGGCGTTGCATTTCGGGAGCCTCAATTGAGGGCTAGCTGCGCCACTGTCAAAGTGTGCAATCCGACGTAAATCTACGAACATTGTTAACGCATTAACTCCCTAATGGTAGGGGTTATTTTTAGTTTTATTTTTGGGGGTGGCACGTGTATGTGTTCCGTTTGAAGGATTCCGTCGCTATCTGTTTGTTACACCGATAGGATGGAGGTAGGATTTTAATTATATTCTTTATTTAAATTGAACGGTCAAATGTCTTCCAGCCCAGACTAGAAGACCGTTACCCAGGACAGACAAAAGTGGAGGGATGGTAGGGAGGCCTTTGCCCTGCAGTGGTCTGATTTATAGGCTTAGATAGATAGATTTAAATTGAGATATTTATGAAAGAAAGAAAATGAAACTTTACTTATCGCCAGTAAACCAAAGTATTAGCAAAGAAAATTTCCCTGATATAACGAGTAGGTAAACGACGAAGATTGGCTGCCACAAGAATCCACGTGATTTCGCCAGCCAATCGCATCAAGCATTACATAGCTTCTCGCTCACAGCACAGCTGAGTTGTCGATACAATATATTTGAGAAACTCCGCACTTGGCAAAAGTGTTAAGTATTACAATATACTACGTCACAAAAAAAAAAAACAAATCAAGTCAACCTTACCACTGTATCTTTAGGTTGAGTTTCGACTAGTGTCGTAATAAACATAAGCTATCTTCCTCCGCGATAACAGCTATAAAATTGTATGACCGTACGCAGTGAACGTTAGAAAATTCAACTGCATTACAATACTAATAACGCCTAAATTCCTCAAATTAAAATTAGACCACACTCTTACTTGTGGTCTTATTTTCCTTGCCGTTTTTGAGATACATCACTTTAAATCTAGTAAATTTTTGATCAAAGCAAAAAAGGGAATCTTCTTATTAATAAATAAAATAATATAAATAAATAATTACACATTTCAGACACGGCTAGTTAACTCCATATTGAATCATTTCTAGTTCGTATTATGGTTGCTAACACAACTGATATACTACCTACATAATAAACATACATATTTTATATAGATACATATTTTACACCCAGAGCCAACAAATATATTTCAGCACAAAGATGTTGGCCGTGCCGGGTTTCGAATCCGGAACCTTCTAATTGGCAGTCCAGCATGGTAACCATTACGCCAACGAGGTCGTCAAACAGTGTAACAACCATCCTATCTGAAGAAGCTACCCTACATGTTTCCAGTACCTTATAGTCTAAGAGCCCGTGAAGATCGTCCTTCACCGATCTGATAACCAGCTGAGACGTATTTTTTATGAAGTATTTTTTATAAACAAATATGCCTAAAATTGCTTGCCTATCGAAAAGTGCTAATGGCTTTTTTTTTGCGCATGCTCGTGTATAGTCAAATGATAATTTAGCTACAATTATCAAAAATAAAATTAACATTCTAACTGTTCAGAATCGTTGTTATTCCTTTGAAGCGCATCAAAATCGAATGAGTCACCTATTTTGACTTACCTGTTTACACCTGCTTGCTAGGTAGTTATACACTGAAATGGGTAGGCAAGCATACCGAGGCATATTCTGTGTATTCAAAACTATCAGTGAAATAAATTTCATTTGGTTATCAAAAGTATGAAGGTGATGAAAAAAAAAAACAATAAAAGTTTATTTAATTAAAATAGCCATGAGCACTTTTCGATGGGCAAGCAATTTTAGGCACATTTGTTTATAAAAAATATTTAATAAAAAATACGTCTCATCTGGTTATCAGATCGGTGAAGGACGATCTTCACGGGCTCTTCCACTATTATCCTTGTACAATCCCGTGCCTCCAATCGCGTGGCAGCCACGTGTCTTTTATCTCAACTAAGAATGCACATTCACAACCCGACGCTTTGGCGAGTGTGTTATTGGATTACTATTGAGAAGATCCTGTTATATCTCTTTAGGGAGTTTGGATGTTTGCAAATTTGTACGGATTTGCTTTGTAGTGTATTTGGGTATTACAAGTGTATTTTCTTTTGTCGGGTAAGAAAAGAAATTATGTGAATAGATATTTTGGATTATCTATTTTGATGTGGGCTTACTAAAACTAAAGCAAACTTTAGAAGAGAAATAACTTTTGTTTTGTGACTTTTGGCAATCTATAAAAAGCGGCGTTTGAACAAAACGTTAGCTGATACACAAAAATCCTATAGTGTTATGTTTTTCAAGTATTTCATAAAGAACATATTTATGCTTTTCTATGCCAATATTATAAAGAGGAAAAGTTTGTTTGTTTAACGCGAATAGGTTCAGAAACTACTGAACTGATTTGAAAAATTATTTTATTGCTGGAAGCTATATTATCTCCGAGTACCATGGGCTATAATTCGTTTCTCTTTGCAACTTAGATTATTTTAGAGACCGTGCGAAGCCGGGACGATAGGCTAGTTTTAGTATTATTCTAACAATTTCACACTAAAAATGTTGTACGTTGGTTATCAAAAAGCTAGTTTTGGTATTAGAAACTATTATGGTATGTAGTTGTAGATAATCTGCTTACTACACTAATTATACAAAACTGGAAATAGGATCCTAATCCATGCAAATTATAACAATATAAAATATGTAATATATTCAGTAGCAAATTGTAAACACATATAAGTGCCTGTTAAAAACATTTCTCTATATTTTTTGCCACATTCTATCCAAATTAACGATACTTTATAAATAAAGCTTGATTGAGAAACTCGATATTCAAATGACACGAGTCAATACTGGCCGGGTGTTATAAACAGACTATATCGATTTGAAACGGTAGTTTTTGGTGATACCAGTATATAGTCATAGGTTTACATAAATACTTTTTGTTATTTTACAATAATCATTTAATTTTACTTCCTATGTTTTAAGTTAAACAATTTATTATAAGTAATGAATGTATGATCGATTACTTTTTGACTCTTTTCTTTTGACCCCATCGTATTTATTGTAATGTCCTCTCCATACTTTGGTTGCCTGGAAGAGATCGCTTTCAGTGATAAGGCCGCCACTTGTAACACTACTTATAAGTTGTTTATTTATTTTTCTCTTTGTTTTGTATTTCCTTTTGTGTTGCAATAAAGAGTGTATCTATCTATCTAGCTTCTTTTCCATATTTCTTAGTGGCCTAGGCCAGGTATTTAACCAACAGGACGCATAACACGCAGCAAACGAGTCAGGGACACGAAGGTCGAGCATGTCTAGTTTCGAACTGGCACTCAAGGCTGCTGAAACACACTATTAGGTGTTTGGTGACAGATTTTTCAAAGGGCACAGAATTTTGAATTACAGCCACCCATGGCGAACTGGTTTAACGACTTTTGTATCAAACCCTGGCATCTATAATGTTACGTGATTTCCAGTTAACGGAAGCGTCTTTATGTAAATGCCACTTAGTTTAAGCAGACTATGATGATGACCTAATCTAAGACTTTAGTGTCGAATCGCGTAAGCTTAGTTTGAGTCGGCCTTAAGTTACTAATTCTTAAAAAAAAATATTTTAGTAAAGTTATTGCTATGAATAATAATAGCAACTGTTTCAATATATTTTAATTGTGTTCATTCGTATCATCAACTTTCCTTATCTCACTACCGAGTGTAGAATTTAGGCCTTTAATATAATCACAAATCTTCGAATTACTAATTGCCAAAGTTGAATCTTTAGATAATTGCGTCTGTTGTTACTCAAAGCTTTAACCTCCCACTTCTCTCGGAAACTTTATACCTAGCAACACTTCTTGTTCTGCGGTCGATTCATTAAAACAACCTCATCTACTGTAGGCGTAAAATCTACACTGGATTAGCATAAATTCTAATTTACAACCACTTTTACGGATCGTTACTTCAAATAGACGGTTAAATCATTTAATTTATATGTCACATTTCTTTAATATTTTTCATAAGCACCGGTTTTGGAATTAACATTAGTTAAGGAAAAAGCATTAGCTCTTTCGATAGTTATTAGCGTAACGGTGGATATTAATGTCTCTATTATTTCTATTTTGTATAGATGTTATAGTTTTTAAGTAAATCATTCTTGACATGGTAATTTGGTTTTGTATAAATCTTTCTTGGGCGTGAAAAGATTGTGTTAATACTTCTACTATCTATTGGTGTCAACAGTAGATTAATGAAGTAAAATTAATTTTAAATTAATAATTTAGTTTTCTTATGGATCTTTGATGATGTTTTTAGGGTTCCGTACCTAAAAGGTAACGGGACCCTATTACTAAGACTCCGCTGTCTGTCTGTCTGCCTCCAGGCTGTATCTCAGAAACCGTAATAGGTAGAAAACTAAAACTTTCACAAGTTATGTGTTCCCAAGCCGCTATAACAACAAATACAAAATATAAAAAAATGAAAATATTAAGGGAAATTCCCATACAATAAAACGTGTTTTTTTTTGTATTTTTTTTGGTATATATCAATTACAAAAATAAATTATAAACAGGCAAATTGTACACTAGTGTAAAACAAATGAATATCAAAAAGAACGTCTAAATTTTTTCTAAAGTTTTCTGCACAGGTTCATAGAGTCGTCCCATCAAATTTACTCTGACATTTTCAAGTTGCTTCTCAGCTTTTGAAACGGTTGTATTACCGCAATAACACTTAACCTCTGGTTAACAGTAACAATAACCCAAGGTCAACTCGAGATTCCCTTGTCATAATGGTTAAGTGAAATTCACGAACTTTCTGCGTAGATTAAAATTTGACTCGGTAGGAAAATACAATAATCGGAAGTGTAATTTTTGCTAACCAAACCTTTGCTATGATTAGTTATTGATTGTTCGAGTATTAGATGATAAAACTTAAAATCACTCTATGCTTGTTTGTCTTATTAAAACTCAATAATGTTTTTTTTTCGTAAAGTGTGATATTAAACTGAAAGTATAATATTCGTATATAACATAAGAATAATAAAGTGAAATTACATTCAAATTGTGAACATATGATAAATGTAAACATTTAATTTTGTCTCAATAAATTCTTTATTATTATGATTAATATTGTATTACATGATAGGATGTAATATGTGATGTATATATTATGTATGATGGGTCAACTAAGATCACTCTTCAAAGTAGATAATTATGAACATATAATACGTCAATTCCAGGCATATTAATTTCACAGAGACCTTTGTATTATCTAAGTCACTATAATTGCACTACATGTAACTAGGTCCCCCTACATAGCATAAACAGCCCACTATACGTTCCCACTGCTGGAACTCGAAGCCTTCTCACACTAGGAGAGAGAGATATAGGCTATAATCAAGTGCGTCACATTTCTTTTTACTCATAATGGGTTTGCACTTGATTGCAATTCATCTGATGGTAAGCGATATTGCGAACTAAGGTGGAGCGCGCTTGCTCCAGAAGAAACATGTATTTGGATATACCCCCTACATAGAATAGCATAACACTCTGGCTAGTTAGCACAATAAAGGTAGTGGCGCATCGTCTCACGGTTGATGCGATCTTGCCTTATCTATAGTAGCAAGATTTTTCGAAGATAAAGGCTAAAAGCCAAATGCGAGTTTTAGAAAAAAAAATACAAATTAACGAATAACGAGTAATAATTGATGCTACTAACAACTGCTAATTTACTAAAAAAAATATTGTGTTTATTGAGATTATCAAATTTTATGTTAGTTCTTGTTCATAGAAGAGCTCTATCAGCAGTCTAATCGATGCCCGAATATTACAAGCAGCGTAAATGTCAGTGTCACCTCGTGTTGAGTTCTGTATTTAAACCTGACAATGTCCCTAGCTATGGACGCAAGACCTTATTTGATTTTAATGCGAGAAGATATCACAGCAAGATCAGATATGTCAATTTCCACATTATCTAAAGAATCTAGACTATGCATAAGTCCGGAACAGCCCCGGTGCATCCGATCGCACGAAACGGCGGAGTCAGAGGCTACCTACGTCACATCACTCATTGCGCCCCCTTTGCCTCTCGCGTGATCCGTGCCCTGGCTATTTTGTCCATACCAAAACGCACCTTAAGTAAGTAGTTTTTAGATTCAATTTCGATTAAAAAGAAATCTGATGTAAAAAAGACACAGTGAAGCTATTTTAAGACTAATGTTTAGGTATTTTAGGTTCAAATTTGAGTGGCACAATTTTGAATATAAAGGTGGCATCGTGAGGACGGACCAGACACAGTAACGTGTCGGTCTGTAATTCAATAAGGACTACCCAAATTGACTCAGATGTGTTCCGAGTTTGTGGGCTTGCTAATTTGTTCGCAAACATATTGTTTGACGGATGCCTTGAAACGTGGGTGTAGAGAGTAGAATGACTTGAAATTGTTGACATAATTAAAATAAAACAATTGCTATCTATACATATTACACAAACTTGAAATTGTTTAGGCCGTGAGTGAATTTTGTCCTAATAATAAAAAAAATCTAGCTTTACTCAACCATTATCTACATGTACTACTACTATTATATTTTTATCTAACTAGATATTTTCATGTATTTAGCTTACAAGTAGATATTTGGTACAATAATTATACTAGTATTTTCTTTCATCGCATATGTACATGCATTTTTCGTCTTTCGGACATTCTTTATTTTTTGTTTCCTAGTCATTCAAATACATATTATTTCAATATTAAAAGAATTTTTTTTTATATAGGTCCGTATTACTAGCAAAATGAAACGCATTTTTTAATTTATACTCAAAACTATGCCAATCAGAGCTTTATTTAATTTTGAAAACTAGCATCCCGTCCCGGCTCTGCACGAGCTCTAAAATAATCTAAGTAGCAAAGGGAAACAAAATATAGCTTATGTTAATCGGAGACAATGTAGCCTCCCAACGGTGAAAGAATTTTTCAGGAATTTTTTTGGAGACTATTCGCGTCAAACAAACAAAAAGTCAAACTTTTCGTCTACTAAGCTTGATAAATAACAGGTTAGTTAGAGAAAATAATTGAGTAATAATATTACCAATTACAACATTGAATTTTTTGCCAACATGTCTCTATACATATTTAAACCAAATTCCCGAAAATGACCAATAATAGCTGTACCGTTTAGTGGGCAAGTCATTAATCTTATTGTTTTGACCGCTTCTTCCAGGGACGTTAATTTAAATTGGCTTTCGTTTAATTAGAAGCTTCACGTGTTATGATTTATTGTTTCAAATAAAACTTGAGCTTTTTAATATTTATGGCTGGCTTCTTGGAGAATTTTCGCCATTAAAGGGAATGATTATGTAAATTAGGTTGGTGGTCACCTACATACATATGTATAAGTAGCTGCGAGTCAGGGTTTTCTGGCGCAAGGTGAGAAATACGAGTATGATCTACACATAGATCTACCACGCCCAAAAGCGGGTTGGTGGATGATACAAGAACTCTTGGGGTCGTGTAGTTCTTGGTCCATCTATATTTTTTTTACCAATCGAATAATTACAAGTTTTGCGAACTTCTTCGAAAGTGTCACGTTACACAAGAGACATATTTTTTAAGCATCATTTGCGGCGATCAAACGGCAGAGCTTGTTACAAAAAAAGTTGCAGGATTTATGTAACTTCATTTCACCCGTCTAGGTTTGAGCTAGATTTTAGGCTAAAGGACATCACCGATGACTCCCGGTACGGGTCGTTCTTGGTGTAGAGGTTGGCAATAGCTTTTCAGCGCGGTAATGCAGCGAACGTTATAGGCACCTTTGCGCTAGGGGCTAGCAGGGGTGGGTTGTTTGATTGACTATATTGTTTTCATGTGAACTTAACAATGTACTGACTTAATTATATTTAAACAAAAATATCGCGGGCTATATATTCATATTGTAGTTTACAGAGAACACTAGCAAAATTTGGACAACAACGAGCCATAAATCAATCAGCATCGTCAATTGTACTCACTCGCCCGGGTTTAACAAGTAACGTCAGAGCACACAGCTCGCCATGTACCGCCGCTCGTCCAATGTTTGCGTACACGCTATCCACGTAACTTAATTCCGGAATCGGCTTGTGCCAGTCCCGGTCCAACAAGCTTGTCACTACAATGAATGCGTCCCACAAATCACCAGCACGGTTCTCCCATTTTTTGGGTTTTTGTCGTCCAGTTCGTTTCGCGTCCAAATTGAGTTCCGACGAAAATTTGAAGCTTCTGGACACGGAAAAAAAGATTTGTGTAAACAAAAATATTCGACGTCGATATATCATGGGTGCGGAAGCGATGGGATTTGGATTTCCGCGTCCATCTTGTTTTGGGCTTTCGGACGGCTCTTGGCGCTTGCGAGGGTTTTTTAAATACCAACCAGATGGCCGCCGGGAACAAGGTTTTTTGTTGATTTACATGGCCTTTACAGGATGATGACTTTGACGTGGGTTACAGGAAAGAGCGTTTGTAAATGAATATTTGAAGTGAGTAAAAATAGAAACTGCCTGCAAGTTACATCATACTTGTACTTTGTAGCGACACGTTGGCATAGTTTTATAGATACCGCTACTAAGAAACATGAGCTCGAACACCTCGAACGATACAATATTCTATTAGTGCTAGATTTATGGCTACATCAAATCAGGTATTCAACTATTCATGGAACAGTAGTAGGTACGAAAGGAGCCATAAGAGAAACCATAAAACAACAATACTTTTATGGGGCCGCAAGACGCAGAGACCAGAACAATTCTGGTTTACGGCCCATCAATAATATCTTACACATGTCAAAGAAAATATCGAATTATCGTTTTTCGACTATTCGTGTGTCGAAAAGTGTAAAACGTCGAAAGGCGAGCGGAGCTTATAAACTTTAATTTATTGCACGTGGTCGGTAATTTAACTCGCGCGTTATTATATTTCAAAGTTTTTGATCGTAAATCAAGGTGGATTTGATTTTTTATGTGACGTCGATGCTTTCTTTGGATCCTAAAAAAGCAGTCGTAAGTCTGCGCGGTAACGATTCGTTTGTGAGAACGTAGGCACTAATTGTGAGGTTTAACGTAATAAATAGACTTATAGTTACCGTGGTCTCCAAACCTTATTTCTCGATCGCAAGGGTTTCTTTTCTCAAGTATAAATAAAGAAGTTCATAAATTGTCAACAAACGTAATTTTTTTTTGGTTTAGTTAATTAAAACTATATTTTCTTTCTTTTCAACACTTAAATATTTAAATGTTTGTGGCATAGAAGTTTGCTCATAAAGGACAAATAACTAAAACTATATAGTCCACAAACAATCCCTTTACATGCCTTTAAAGTCCTGTCGGTCATATTGCAATTAGAAGCATTAGTATAAGCGTTGTCTTTTCAGGCCATTTCTCACCAACAATATTGTCAAACACCAGTGTTGTGAAAAACGAATAAAGATTTTTGTTACAAGGTACGGCGTTAAAATCACGTTTGAATCGTTCTGGGACCCATTCCGAGGACCTATTCTTTTATTCACATTCACATTCCGCGGATGTCGAACAAAACACGTTAATTTGTTTACAATTAATGAAAAAGGGACCACAAAAAGGAGAAAAATATGCCTAATATGTTTTGAGTTCATAGGTGAAGAGACAATCACAGTTTTTGTTCAATCGTAAAAAATAATACATTGGTAATAAAAATTAACTTTGTCAACATATGTATTTTAGTTATATTAAAAACAATCAAAGACTAAAAAAATGCTTAAAATATTTTTAAAAATATTTACAAGCTGTGCCTCGCACTGATATCTGAGCAAATTTACCAGAATAAAAAGTAGCCTATTCCAGGATTATATTTATATTCCTACATGCCAAATTTCATCCAAATCAAAAAAGCCGTTTAAGCAGAATAGAAAAATAATAATTCACACACATACTCGTAAATTTCTGCCTTTATCTATACCAATATTATAAAGAGGAAAAGTTAGATTTTTTGTTTGTTTGTTTGACGCAAATAGGCTCCAAAACTACTAGACCAATTTGAAAAACTCTTTCATCGTTGGGAAGCTACATTATTCCCGAGTTACATAAACTATATTATGTTTCTCTTTGCAACTTTGACTATTGTATAGCCCGTGTGATGCCGGGACGATCTGCTATATATGTACCTACTAATATAATAAAGGAATGCATTTTTTACAATATTCAAAACTGCTGAGCAGCTTAGTGATCATACTGTTCCCATTTTCAAACAATTTCCTTTATCTTTAGATTCAGTGGTCTATTAATGTACCTGTTAATTAAATTGAAATGATATTTTTGTAGGATGGCGCCACCTCTTGGCCTATAATGTCCAGAGCACAATATTTTATTTCGAAACAACGGCCAGGGGCTTAGTTAAAAGTATAATTGGTTTCAAGTGCCGCATACAAGGGCGCGAGCCGTATTTTTTAATGTCAGTATGTAAAGGACCTAAAGACCACTTATGACATTTTGTAAAATCGACCACTTCTGACAAAAAATCGAAGTAAAGCGCCCAAATGGTGTGTTGTAATTTCAAAGTCCTTTCTTATTTATTTGAGGGCTCATCTTCCTTGAATTTGAAGCTATTACGAGTAAAATTTACTCGTTTAGGATTCAATGGTCAATAAATCATATGAGTAAACTTTAAGGTTGACTTTACCTAATGTGTATTAAATGTACCATCCAATTACATATGTAAACTTTTTATAACATTAACATTAAAACACTCAATATAACATTTATGTTATACAAAGTTTACATAATATATAATTGGATGGTACATTTAATACACACTAGGTAAAGTCAACTTCAAAGTTTACTCATGAGATTTATTGACCATTGAATCTTAAACTTTCCAAAATCACACAAAAACTTAAGAATGTTAATGTATCTTTACCGGATTTCCACAAGTACTCGCAGCAGTAGCAAGAAACATTTCAAAATCTTTTTATTTTACACATTTAGCTTTCAACATAAAAGCAACACCGCCTAGCCATCAACGAAGAGTGTTTTTTGTTCGTAAAAAGGTGTTTACGCAAAAGCACTGATAACACTTTTTTGGATTTTAGTGAAAAAAGTCTCTATAGGTGGCTTTTTATGACTAGGGTTCCGTATATTGAGACACCAAGATTTTTTAATTTCTTTGAGGCCATATCACAAATATATTAACAGGATATGAGCGAAAACCAGGCTGTGCCGACCCCACCTAGTGGGAAAAGGTAAAGATAAAGAATAAGAGAACACATACAATATTCTTATATGCATATATCACAATTAGACTATTCAATTATACAGAAGAACTAGTTGGTAATTTTACATTAAAAAAGCCTCTTGTGCGTATTCGAAACATAGGTACTTGCTTAATTTTATTTAACAAAATTAGTTGGTATTTCTACATATGATCAAGGGATCACTTAAATATATGTAGTTTACAAATGGAACCAAAAACAAAGACAGCCAAAATCATCAGCTCAAATGCTAACCTTAGTAATAACCTCGTAATGCCGGACTGCCAACCAGAGGGTCTCGGGTGTGATTCCCGGCACGGCCAACATCTTTGTGATGCGCTAAATTTATCATAGAGCTAAATATGTATCGATAGTATTTATATAGTGTATCAGTTGTGTTAGCAACCATAAAACAAACTACAAATGGTGTATTATGGAGATAACCAGTCGTGTCTGAAATGTGTAAAAAAAAAACACACGAGCTTTTTATTTCTTAGTTCCGCAAACGAGAATCACTCTTTTCAAAGCTCTGAAAACCCATGCGTCACTGCGTACAAATCGTCATTTTGCACATTTCCGTATGATAAAATATTGAGCCATTCCGGCCTTCAAACGTGCGGAATCCTAAAAATCCTTCGTCATCCACGCATCGACGTCAGGAGGGATTGTATTCAATCATGGCATACCCCGGGGATGAATAAAAAAGCTTGTGTGAAAATTAACAACACATCTCTCGGATCATATGAGTGTGTGCTGCGTTTAGAGTACGTTGTATATTCTGGCATGCTTTTCATTATTCTGTTCTGGTTTGGATTATATAATACTAGCAAAAATCCGAGTCATGAAAAACATACATATGCACATAGTCGCCTTTTGAAATAGGTATACAATTTGTGTATAGTTTCTAGCACCAGTCAATGTTTTTGAATAGTGGTTGCAAAGGTTTTGTATTTCACAGAAGAATTAGAATAACTGGTACCTATATAGAGCTGACATTACATAAAATATGAATAAATGCCTTGAAAATATTAACCTACAAAAATGTGACAATTCGAAGTAAGGACTCAATAACACAAGGTTAGTTTACAAACTAAGAGCCATCGAGTTCACAAGCAGCTTGTAAACTAGCTTTACACCTTTGTGTTTTTTCTATTTTTGAGAATCTGATTGAAGAAAATACTTATTTTTCGTTGTATAAGCTAAGTGGCCAAGCTCAGGTGTTGAGAGTTTTGAAATCACCCGAATGCCTCTGACTTGATTTAACGACTGCTTTGTAGTAAGATAGCCGGGACCTACAATTCAACTTGTCATCCGACCCACAGTAGCGCCCAGACAAAAAGCCTACTTTAAAAACGATAGTCTTGTGCATGGTCACCCATCCAAACACTGTCCGCATCAACCGTTGGCTAGCTTCGACAATCACTTTAGATCAGCTTAGCTAGCCGAGCTACATAACGGGATGGATGAAAAAAAATTGCACAAACGCTAGCTTTTTAACTCAATGATAGCCAGCTCTTAAACAAGTCCAGTGTTAACTAGCCCTTTATAATCCAAATACATCAAGTGGCATAGTCATTGTGCTACAACTAATTCTATAAAATAACAACGTACTCGTATAAATAGTTCTGAGCATACATAGCCAAAACTAACCAAATAATGCGATTACATCTGGACGCTTGCACACATTGCATGCATTCCTTCTGCTCTTCGAACACATTACCCCGTATTTAGAATTTATTTTCATTAGAAAACAACCACCGATTCAAAAACTTCATATTTGTAAGTCTTTTTTTTTCAAAAAAGAAACATAATATATAGACACATACGCCTTGCTAAGTAATAAATAATTTGTGCTCTTAATTAGTTTTAAAATTAAGTTAGTGTCCTGCATTACGACAAAGGTGTTTGCCCTGTATGTGAGTGATGCAAAAATTTTAGTATTTATTTTGATTACCTATGATTATCACATAACATTACTATTATAATCACTACTGACTAATTAAGCATTTGTTTCTCTCATCACACATAAAACTGGGTTAAATCTAGTGTTAGACTTTTTCATGCGTTAATGTTTATTGTTTGTTCACGCTCAAATGACTGAACCGATTTCGACATAAAATTTGTTCAAAAGATAACTTACGCCCTTAAAGTTAATATATGCTTTATCTATATATACGCGGATGACTCTGTAGATTAATACTCGTAGTTATCTAGGATCATGAAAGAAGACCGAACAAAATAAAGCTGTTGCGATGAGAGTGAGATGTGTGTGGTAGCAAATGAGATTGGAAGCAATAAGAACAAGCTTGTAAAGACTACATAGTAGGAACTTTATCTAATCTCCCCGTTTCCTCTAAGCCACTTGCGGAACCATAATGAGCCAGCTTAAACCATTATGGATGGTAATGACAAAAAACTTGACGAAGGATGTGATCGTGCGTTTTTTGGGGTAAGGAGAACTTTTTACGAACCCAAAGTAGTTCTTCTACTTAGTCTTATTTTGCTAGAAAGGAAGACGTCTTTCTCTCTATCCTTATTGGTAATTTTATAATTAATTAAATTAATAACTGTATTTAACCATCAATTAAATTTTGACATTCCATATTTTTAGTCTATCAAGTTCACTTGAAAGACTAAAATTTAAATCAAAATATCTTAAATGTTTCTCCTGGTATTTTTAGGTTAAGTTTTAGTTAGTAATGTTTTATGTATGTATTTTAATGTTTTTAATTAATATCCTTAGACTCTTAAATAAAAAATTGGAACACAGACTTTTATTTCATTATGAAATAAAAGTGACAAACTGAAATAATTTTGATACAATATATATTTGACTATTTGAGATGTATATACTTTCCATCGGTTCATTCATGAAGTAATAAGCTTACAAAGCAAGAAAAAATATTGGGTTGAATGGAGAACCTCCACTTCTTTTGGAGTATTTTTAAATGAACATAACTTTGCTGTAAGGTATTTTTAGTGTTCGTCTGAAATCGCCCTCAAAATCTGTCACCAAGCACCCAATAGTGTGGTCCAGTAGTCTCCTTGAGATCTGGTTATTTCACGCTTTATAGGCATGCTCTACGTTAGGCTAGAGTGTTGCTAGCTCTCGCCCTGCTTGTCAAATGCAAATTCGTGACAAGTTAAAAAAACATCACGTTCAATTCAATTGAACACATTAGCGTGAAAAATGTTGATGTCTTCTTCACTTCGCATGTAAAGACAAAGCAAATCCCTTATTTGGCATCACCAGTTCCTAAAGCTGCAACCAAACAACATTATTGCCAGGATTAAGTTCCAAACCAGCCATACATTACTGCTATCCGGCAATAATTGCCATTACCCAGCTTAGTACCAAAGACGTATATCCTTAAACAATATATCAACATTAACTACGACGCAAATAATACTACAACGTATGTTTCCTGCAAAGGACACGTTAGTTCGACTTCAAAAACAGGTGGTCTTATTTAAGATAATCCGTTCTAATGCCACATCTGTCTGCCCCGTGTATCACCTAACATGCAACACTACCAAATAAAAGCAGTAATGCACAAAAAAAGTTTTTCAAATAAAAGAAATATACAAGGACACATTTCACATACGGCTGGTTAGCCCTATACTAAACCATATAAAATATGTATGTACTTTGTATTATAGTTTGCTAACACAACCATATATTATATATACTAAACGTGAATACTTTTATATCGATACTTGTTTAACACCCAGACTGACAGGCAACAAATTTGGATCTACTTATTTATGTCTCAGGTGCAGATTTTCTTTTGCTATGTTTCAAATATTTATTGACTTTGAATAGAAGTGTATTATTTTTCATGATATATTTTTTCCTGTTTAAGTTAATACGACAGATATAATGCATAAATTAACTTAAGTAACCAAAAGAATTCGTCAACCATTGTTTATTATGAAGCTTAGATTCAACAAATTGTATTTAATTAATTGTTAAGGCAGTAGCAATAGATACACATTTGACGGATTTTCAGCATGTATAAAATATGTAAAATTGTGATGTTTATATGGACTTATTTTTTCGACCATTTTTTTTGTAATAAGTTTAATTTATCACCACTGTATTTTATACGGCTATCGTTTTTAAATACCAAGAAATTCAAGATTATTTTCAATGAGTAGAACTGTTTCAATACTATTATAATATTGAATAATTGTAAATGGCTTCCCCTGTACGGTGCGATGCCTTAAGATTAATAAATTTTCTATGCAACAACAAACAGGAATCTCCTTACTGTTTATACTGTGACTATCCCAAAAAGCTTGCCTTTCCTGCAGTTTGAATTTATGCTACCGTCTGTGACACATGTTAAAGTCCCCATCGAAATATGCGAGGCGGCGACCCGTGACATATTTTTTCTGTCTTTTTTCAACTAGTCTAGTTTTTTTTTCTATCCTTTTCTACGAGTTATGGTTTGAATTATTGCAGTCGCGTGGTCTTAGCAATGCTGTCCTTTAAAAGTTCTTGGAAAAGTTTTTAGCAGACTGTGACTTTCGTCAAATATCGCTTATCATTCTTTGATAGATTTTGACGATTCTTTTTTTTTACACAATTTACACACGGTCGGTTTGCCTGAAACTAAACCAGTAGATACTAGTATGTATTGTTTTTTTATGTTTTGCGTCTTTAATAGACTCGTTAATTCAGTGCTTACATTTCTGTAGGAACCTACTACATTAAAGTTAACGTAACATTTTCGTGTGTATATTAATATACATCTAAGGTGGCCAGAAAGAGACGGCACGTACTAAACCACACACAAAACAACTAAAATCACGTCAAATATGAAAAATGTAAGTGATTTTAGAGCGCACCCAATTATATCAGCTCTAAATCTGACGTATTTGACGTGATTGAAGATGTTTTGTCTATGGTTTAGATCGTACCATCTCTTTTTTGTCATTTATGACGAAAATAAACAGAGCTACTTTAAATTTAGTTTAGTCGTGTGTGCTGCTGAATCGCCACCATTGTATATTAATCACACAATTATACAAAATTATTATTTTTTAGGGAATGTGCGAGTTTATCTCTTAATAAAGCTATTATGTAGCCTGCTAAGCTAATAAATAGTATTACTTTAACTTAGACTACTAATAACGAAACGTCTCTAAGAATGTGTTCATTAGCACATTTCCTAATGTCTCGATTAAGTCGAGTTTGTTTATGTGTTTCAGCACTAAGCACCGTGGATTTTGCTATCACTTAAGATTTAACACAACACCATACAAATTGAATGGTTTTGTTCTTTTTAATCCTTTTATGACACGTGTATTATCAAGAAGCTTGATTGGATTGATTTCTGTGGAAAAATATTTACTTACGATTGAATACCAATTAATAAGGTACCTTAAATTAAATGCCTGAATTTCTAGTAATTATAATTATTGTAAGCATCTGAAAATAATAATAATGTATCCTGGCCAAAATCTCACTAGCTCGTTTACTAGTAAGAATTTACAACGTGCCAATGACGTCATCAAAACATTTTATTAAACTTCAGAAGCGCTAAATTTACAACGTGCCAATGACGTCATCAAAACATTTTTATGAATTTAAGTGACGTCACTGGACGACACCTCTCCAACCGACATCAACCTGTCTGTAGCAAAGCCAAAAGAAAAACCTAAACATTATCCTTTCTAAGAGTCTTAAGTGATTAGTCACATTATTCGGAAAAAATCCCATGATGCGTAAAGATGGTATCATTAGTATCACACGGCGTTTATTTATTTCACGGCTGTCACTCAAATCGGATCCAAAACCGTCTGACTTCTCACAGAATTAAAAAAAATGGTACAACTATAAAAGTACTGCGGATTAACAAGAAGTTACGGTTAATTAGGTTCATCTAGCGATTTTCAAGGCGAGAGTGAACCGGTTCCTTCTAGGTAAGCGCGATCCACCGTAGACCTCAATATCACTTACCATCAGGTGAATTGTGGTCAAGCGCTGACCTATTCAGAGTAAAGAAAAAAAAAATTGTTTGGTATAAGCAAACAGTGTTTTTTAAGCCTACAAAAAAATACAAAAGATCTTTTGCATTTTTATACATAGTTCCATCATTATTCAATAAATTGTAGCAATAGTAATTATAATAAACGTTATTAATACGATATTAATATTACTTATTTTTTTATATTTAGTCTATTTTGTAATATACTAGTTTTACCATCAGAGATATCTTAAAATAAAAAGTGTAAAATAGAAAAAAAGGAGAATTGCTGATTTCAAATTTCTCTCCAACACAGTCATTATGTTTGACATATGGCTGTCGGAATTAGTCGGATTATTGGTGATTTTACGGAGTCCGGAACTACTGGATCCAATTACGGACGGAAAAACTGTAGTTTTTGTACCAAAATGTGTTTGTTATAAAAGTTCTAACTGTATTTTTTTTATTTTATTCTCATTATAAATACGCATTTTATTATTATCAAAAAGAAAGTAACTTTTTTAGCCTAGCAACAAGGTCAACAAGTTTTTTCTGAACTTAGTTCTCTTAAATTCAACTAGATGGCGGGCAAATCGAGTTAGCTCGCGCAAACGAAAGTCTTCTTAAAAATAAGGACCCTTTGGCAATATTGGCAATGTGTACCCAGAGGCATCAAAATATCATAACCGATAGTATTTACCCGATAATTGCTAGTTGTAAACTTTGTCAATTTCTGAACAGCTTACACCTAAGCATTTGAGTAGCAGTTCAACGAACAACTACAGGGTTAGAAACACTTTAATCTAAGGTGGAGCATGCCTTATTTGGAATACCTGGCTCTCAAGGAAGCTGCCAGAACACTTTGTTCTTGGCGACAAATTTTTCAATGTAGTGGTGATTGTTAGTCAAGCAAGAATTATAGAATGCCCTACTACCATGCTAAATGAGTTTAAATTAAGTTTTTATTGATTTAGAAACCAACAAATCGAGTATAATAGGTACTACGGTTACACTTAAAATTAACAGGAGCGTATAATACTTAAGCTACTGTTTTGATAATTACATCGAAAACGTCTTTAGAAAAATATAAACACAAATCAACTCCCGCGCATCGAACCTACTAGCGCCATCTATATGGAGTTAGGAGAACTAATTTTAAACTCTACTCTGCGATAGATGGCGTGATATGCACATTCTAGTTTAATAGCTAAAGAAATACTTTTAAAGGTAATTTATAAATGTTTAAGTAAAAAGAAACTCTCTTAAGAAATACTTTTTAATATTATTTAAATACTAAAATACATTCCACACACGGCTTTGTATAAGGCTAACCCCTATTACTTAACCATTATATTATATACCCCTCCATACTTAACCATTTCTAGTTTGTATTATGGTGGCTAGCACAACTGATTTACTACATATACATATATAATTTAAGATACTTTAAATCGATACATATTTGGAACCCAGACAGATAGCCAACAAAATTAGTTCATCAAAAAAGGTTTGGCCTTGCCAGGAATCAAATCCGGGACTCTCTGGATGGCAGTCCGGCAAGGTAACTATTACGCCACCGCGGTGATCATAATATACAAACGTTTTGTTTTTCTTTAAGATGGTAATGGCTATAACGATATTTATTTCTTTTAAATAATTTTCTTCGTCTAGCCCCTTCTCAATAAATCCAGTCTCCCCCAATTATTTATTCGGAACTTTAATTAAACAATTCAAGTTATAACTTGAAAATTGTAAAATGATTCTACCCCTAATCCCTTCGTAGACTAAACAATTCCTTACAGTCCATCAAAATTAATCTAACCTAATACCGGCTGTCTCGATTTGAAACAAAGATATTGCAAACTCAATAATAAGTGGAGGTGGAAACATACGGGAACTCATAACGAACTGAAAACGTCAGGATTGCTTGGTGGATATTACCTTCAAAGCAATTGAACAAAATTGTAAATCGCTGAACTATGATGAAAAACAATTGCACATCTATTACCTGGGTAAAGAAAACAAATTAAACCTTTTAAATACAGAAAACAACAAAATGAAAAAAGAAATGAAGAACGAAAATAGTTTTAATACGCACAAAGAAAATACGATTAAGGAATAAAACAAAACAAAAAACAAAAATACTAGTCTGGTATTTATTTGTGCATAAAATCCACTACACAGATTACGCTATATATTACAAAAAATGTGCGATAAATCTTTTTTGTTCTCTCAGTTCAGTTAAAGTTGAGCACACTTACCCAAAGAACTAAAACACATAGAACTAAATATAAATAAATAAATATAAGCACACATTTCACACACGGCTGGCTAACCCCATACTGAACTATTTCTAGTTCGTATTATGGTTGCTAACACAACTGATATACTACATATACATACATATTTATTTTATATAGATACATATATATCACCCAGACCGACAGCCAACAAATTTAGTTCAGCACAAAGATGTTGTCCGTGCCGGGAATCGAACCCGGAACCTTCTGATTGGCAGTCCGGCATGGTAACCATTACGCCAACGAGGTCGTCAATAGGTACTTTTATTTTTTATTTTTTATTCATGCAAGCTAAGTGGCTTAGCTCTCTCTGGTGAAGATTACAGTCACTACTTCCAGTATCTGCTTTGTACTGGATTTACTGACATTGCTAGGTCCTAGCAATATTGTCCTAATTATAAAACCATATATTTTCATCAGTGGAGTTAGCTGAATTGCCCCCACTGTATAATCGCCGCTTATTAAAGTTGGCCCATAACAGTTTGTCGAAGTAACGATCCAGTTGAGAAGTAAACAACCGATAACTTTCCAAATGTATACTGTGGAAATTTACATAGGATTGCCAAGTAATGGAACGGAAACGCATGGTGATTTCCATACAAAAAGTCTCCTAAATTGAAATGGCTCATATGCTCCGAGTTTTTTTCTGACTAATATATATTTTTTTACAATTTATAAGTTATTTTGACGACTTCGTTGGCGTAAAAGCTACCATGCCGGACTGTCAATCAGAATGTTCCGGGCTCGATTCCCGGCCCGGCCAGCATCTATGTGCTTAACTAAATTTGTTGGTCTGGGTGTTAAATATGTATCTATATATTAATTATGTATGTATGTGTATGTAGTATATCAGTGGTGTTAGCAACCATAACACAAACTAGAAATGGTTCAAAATGTAGTTAACCAGCCGTATGTGAAATGTGTCCTAATATTTATTTATCTATTATTTATTAAGATTTTACTAACTAAATTATGTAAATTAAAGCAAATATATCATAGAAAATTCATGCTTTGTTAAAGGAAGGGTTTTTATTGCCTATTAGCATCCACATCGTTAAGGACATTTCTATCACTTAAACCCCCAATTTTTAGTGATGTATATCTGAGTTAAACTCAGATGTCAAGAAGATTCATACAACCTAGATCCTCTGAACTGTAACCGCGTAAAAAACTGTCATTTACATTTGGGCGCTACCGTGGATTGGACGATACCTAGAACTGTTGAACATGGCTTTTAGACTGTCGTTAAGCCATATTAAAGGCCCGTGGACAGCTTGTAAACTTTAAGTACTACTAGCTTACACCAAAAAGAAGAAGTGCCTCTGAAATAACTTGACTTGATTTAGTTATATGGTGATAGCAAAAAACACATTTCATTTGCGAATAATAACTGTTACTAATTAGTAAAAGTGCTTTTTACGTAAGAGCGCCCCTTTCACAAAACAGTAATTTTTTTTCTCATCAAATGTCAAGTGATATTGCTCGTACATTTTTATCTTAAAAAGGCCACTCTATTTATTTTATTCAAGCTCTAATATTCTGAGAAATAATTGATCAACGGCTATTAGGAAATCCGAGACAAGTTTATGAAGGTTCGCGTATAATGAAAATGGATATCTTGATTGGGGTAAGCCAATTAAAATATTACGCTGAAATCTGAAATTTCAATTTGGTAGGCGTTATATTTTGTATTATATTTCTCTTTATTAAAATGTTGTTTTTCCGTGAAATGATAGTACGTTAATGTTTTACAAACATTTTTTCGAATTTATTTTCAAAAATATATCAATATATAGTATTATTGGTCATTTTTACCCAGCTAGTTATATTAACAACATCAGTAGGTAGTTAACATTTGACCAACAGCTTACGTATCCAAATAACCTACTCACACTCTGGCCAAAAGTAGAGAATACCTAGTGTGAAATAACTTGCTTTCAAAGATACTATCGAAAGTAGTATAATATTGGGCATTCTGCCCCACCTTGTTGCTCGGCAAAACTCCGTTTTGCCATCGCAACATCGGTGTTGCAGATTGCCCAATATTATACTTTGGACATGTTGAATTGATTTCAAAAAAATTTAATTATGATTTATATTTAAGTGAGTATTAAATTGATTGCTAATGCAACTTTAAAAACCTACCTACTCCCTACGCTTAAATCATTGCAAATGTACAAAAACAATCGGTTGCTGAAAACAAATTTATTTATAATTATTAAGTATATACATTATCATTTTACTTATCATAAAATCGAGGTGGGTTCTTGAACAACGAGTCAGCGGTCTTGACAAATTTTTGTAGAGTTTTCCACTGCGGAGCGTCGGTGTCGGCTTGGAATTTGATGCGGACGAGCGCCTTCTTCCACAGCTCCAGGGAATCGGAGGAACGCGCGTCCTCCGTCTTGTAAACCTTGACATCGATGTAATATTCACCTTCAGTTACCGCTACTCGCCGCTCGCACCCGTTGCCCACTCGATTTACGAAGTACGATGTCAACTGGTGCTGTCCGTCTTCACCCGCCATTGTGTCCGCGTCTTGGTTTCTGACTCCGAAGATATCATAAATCGTAGTTGGCTTTTTACTGAAACAAAAAATAAAATTAAATGTTAAATTGTATTTATGTTATTATCTTACCACACCGTAACATGAACACAAGTAGGTAAATATCTGGTTTTTGTAAGGTGAGAACCTGACTGCTTATTTAAATGTAAATTAGTATAGCTAGAATATGATTTTGCTTACAGTTGGAGATGCTCAAAGGTAAATATGAAATAAATAAGTACATTTAATCAATACTAACAAAAGCAATTGCCGCAAGCTGAGAAGTTGGTCATTGGACAGGGAAATGATTATAAGAATATAAGTAAAAGTGCTATTTACCTCGGTGGAGCTGAATTCGATGACCTCGGCTTGCGTTTCTTATTGTCGCCTGCGGATTTTGGAGTCGCCTTGTTCTTCTCAATACTTGAAGTTGATTTATAGTAATCGCTCCCAGAGTCAGACCTGAAAAATAAATATATCATTTAGAATACAAATTTTTATTTCAGTAGACATCCATACGACTATAATCAATCACAAAATACATTTACTTAGAAGTCAGACAAACAACAATTTTATGCATCCAATATAAAATGAAAATACAAAATAATGATCAATGCATTAAAATAGTTTTCAAAATGTTAACAAAATTAAAAGACTTTTAAAATTAGTACAGACTTATTTTTTAAAATACGTCAGTGTTATATAAAAAAAAATACCTTATTTTCACTACAGTACTTACATTTTACGAGGTCGGAGTGTGCAGCGCAGGAAAGCACGGGAGACAGCTTCTTGGAAACTGATTACTTCTTGATTGCTGGATCACTTGAAGCCGGTGGCAGCGACTCGTTGATGAAGATGGCAGCGGAGTTCTTCTTTGATTACTTCTTGGTTGCTGGATCTCTTGAAGCCGGTGGCAGCGACTCGTTGATGAAGATGGCAGCGGAGTTCTTCTTTGATTACTTCTTGATTGCTGGATCACTTGAAGACAGTGCGACTCGTTGACGAATACTCATTTCAATATGTGAAAGTTTATATAGCAAAAACTCATAGCTACACGCTTTATTAAAAATCGATGCTCATATAATTAAATATTACTGTAATACACGACTTTTTTCCTTAGCCGCATTAAACTCGATCAAAAACTGAAGAATTGTCAAAAATAATTTATTGTGCTATAGCCAAAAACGGAAAGTGTTAGGGTTGTCAATACCTACATAGTGCGTAATAAGCAAATTGTGGTAATAATATGTAAACCTATTTCTAGGTATTGTGAAAAGTGATTCTTAAATTATAATCGTAATATGTAACCGATCTCATCTGATCTGATATGGTGGCATCTTAGACTGCATTATTGCTTACCATCAGGCAATTTGTGGTCAAGTACATCCCATTTTAGTTTAAAAACGATTATTCTATTAATTGATTAGGAGTTAATATACGAAAGCAATATACTTTTTTTAATCGTTGAAGTATAACCGTATCGATTACATATTAAATCAAGTAATCAAACATTCTATAGCTTTATTTGTCTTTATTATAATCAAATCATTTCAATAGCCACGTGTTAATATAATATTAATTTAAAGCAGCGAATTGTGTATGCGCGTCACCCCTGCACAAAATAGCTACCCGCGCAATATTTTTATGCTTACTCCTTGTACCTAAGTTTCGACACGATTTTCGTATCCGGTGTTGATTTACCTATATTAGCCGAAATTCCAGGTCATATTAAAATTATACCTAAGACCAAAGAAAAATATACGACGCTGACTAAATTTATTCTCATCGGCAATAATGAATTTATTCAAATGAGATTTTTAGATTCCTACAACTTTTTAGCATCGAGTTTAGATAAGCTCGCTAAAACAATGCAACCAGATGATTTTACTTATCTTCGAACTCATTTTCCTGATAAAAAACAATTCAGCTTATTGACACGAAAAGGTGTTTATCCATATGATTTTATGTCACATTGGTCTCGCTACGAAGAAAAGTCATTACCGCCCCAGCATCATTTTCACAACTTTTTTGACTAGTGAAGATATATCAGACGATGATTATAAACATGCTCAATTTGTTTGGGATAAATTCAACATCACAGACATGGGGGAATATACTGATTTATATCTTAAAACAGACGTACTTTTACTGACAGATATTTTTGAAAAATTTCGGAAAACATGCAAGCAGCATTATAAACTAGACCCAGCGTTTTACGTGACTGCGCCTAGCTTATCCTTTGATGCGATGTTACTTAAAACAGGTGTACAGTTGGAACTTGTGTCGGATCTAGAGATTGTGAGGATGATTCAAAGCGGTATTCGAGGGGGATTGTGCATGTGCTTCCATCGATACGCAGAAGCAAATCATAAATACATGCCTGGTTACGATGCTACAAAACCAGATTGCTATATTTTTTACGCGGATTGCTGTAACTTGTATGGATTTTCTCTGTGTTCATATTTACCTTATTCAAGCTTTAGATTTTTAACTCAAAATGAAATAGATAATTTGTGTATACAAAAAATAGATAACAATGCTAAGTGGGGCTTCATTTTGGAAGTTGATTTATTATATCCTGATTATTTACATGAGCATCACAACGATTTACCTTTTTGTCCGGAGAAATGTACACCCCCTGGAGGTAAATCCCAAAAATTAATAGCAAACTTGTATAATAAATACAAATACGTAATACACTATGTTCATTTGAAAAAATGTCTTAATTGAGCATGGTTTAATTTTACGCAGAGTTCATAGGGTCATTACTTTTAGACAAAGTCCTTATTTAAAAACATATATTGAGTTAAATACTCAACTAAGGCAAAACGCACAAAGTACTTTTGAACAAGACTTTTTCAAATTGTTAAATAATAGCGTATTTGGCAAAACATTAGAAAATACTGAAAATAGGGTGTGCGTTCATTTAATCAATAAGTGGTCTGATCAAAATAATAAAACCAAAAAATCTATATCCGCTGAAAGGCTCATAGCTAATCCGTACTTCCATAGTGCATGTATCCTCTCAGAAAATTTAGTCGCAATACAAATGAAACCGGATCAGATTATTTTAGATAAGCCTATTTATATAGGTTTTACTGTTTTAGAGCTTTCTAAGTCACACATGTATGACTTTCATTACAATATTATCAAACCATTTTATAAAAATCGTGTCAAGTTGTGCTATACAGATACGGATTCGTTTGTTTATAAAATATACACTAATGATTTTTATGACGATCTAAGATATAACTTTCTACAATATTTTGATACAAGTAATTATAATAAGGATAATGAATATGATATTCCTTTAAAAAACAAAAAGATTCCAGGTTTATTTAAAGATGAAATGGGAGGTCAGATCATCACACATTTTGTAGGGTTAAGGGCTAAACTTTACTCTTTACAGACTGCTGATAAGGTGATTAAAAAAGCAAAAGGTGTGAAATCTAGTGTTGTGAAAGATTTAAAAATAACGGATTACAAAAACGTTTTATTTAACGATGATATTATCCAAAAGAAAAATGTTATATTTAAATCTATTAAACACGAAATATTCACTCAAACTGTTAATAAAGTAGCTCTTTCTAACAACGATGACAAACTAGCAATATGTGTTGATAAGGTGTCTACATTGGCTTGGGGTCATACGTCAATTATTTAAAAAATTTAAACAACATAAGACTTGTGCAATGAAAGTTTGTGTGTGTGTGTGTGTGTGTCAAATCTCAAAGCTAGTACGGTCCCAACAATTTTTATAAATTTTAGTATGAAGGTAGAATACACACTGGATTATAAGCTACTTTTTATCCTAGAATAGCGGGTAACATAATCATAGGTAAAACTTATTATATTATAAATGGTGCAATTTTAAAATTGTTTACAATAATAATAATATTACGTATAATTTTGAATAAAATATTGATTTAATTGTATTTTGGTTTTTATTTACCTATCCTGTTTAGCTAAGATAACTTGATTTAGTGCAATAAATAATAAAGGTAATAAAGTTATTAACTAGCAATTTATTTTTATTCTTGTAGTAGAGTTTAATTAGAATTTGGTTCCTGTATTTATAGCAAGTTCATAAAAAACCCTTTTCTGCAGTACCTACATCTTTATTTTAAAAATATTCATTTCGTAACATATAACATAGCACCAATCTAATGTAGGTAAGCTAATGATAGTGATAGTGACAGTGATGGAGAAAATGTGATTTTAAATGCCCAGTACATAGTTAAAGATGCTGTTGACAGCATAATGGATGACACGGAATCGTTAGTTAAGAAAATTTCTAAAACTTTGATAGATAATAATGATTTTAGATTTTAACACCTATTTTTTAAGTATAGTGCCTACCTATATGTGTATATATTTTTAAGTTGTAGTGTGTTTTAGTGAAATAAAATAAAAATAATATTTGTATGCAATGTTTTTTATTTTTTACATGTATTAAACTTATTGTAGAAATTTGTAGTTAGAATTTAATTGCCTTAATTACATAGGTAATAGGTACATAATTCATTTATTTTCAAGATGCTTTTTCAAACATAACACGTTTTTGAGAGCGCACTGATTTAAATGTTTATAACAGTTTAATTTATTATTAACATCACTATATTTTTTATGCAGTATAGACAAATTAGGGCATTGCCTTTCATCCAATTCTAATATATTACAATTCTTCACACCCAAGTTTTTTATCCATGTTACTTTCTCGATACCTTTGACAACAATATTCTTATTTTCTAGATAAGGTACGATTATACGTAGGAATTCTCTGTAGTCAATATATCCTTCGCTCCAGTAAATACCTCTATTTCTTTCCAACCATTTGACTTGCTTTCTTTCATCAGTTGTTAAGTATTTAAACATGTACGGAGGTTTGATTAAAAACGTTTGTGTGTGCTCTTGAGTGGCCACCGCTAGTTCTTTGATAATAAAATTATTTTTCAGGTCTTTAAAATCTTGAACATCCAACATAATAGTATCAGGATTCATGATATTTTTTTCACAGTATTGCTCAAGGGTTTATACTCAATTATACAGTCATTCAAAATAAGACAGTATGCTGAAGTCCGATCTGGTATATCCGTATTGCTTTCAATTTCCACTCTCACATCTACAACCGGACCTCCTTTCAAATTATCGGTTTGCCTTGAGCAATCTATTACAAACAATGGTGCTAACTCTTTAAATTGTTTTTCACTTAATAAAGGTTCCGAGCGACGTCCATAATACGACTGTTGGAATCTTGTGTATTGTTCGTATAATAAAGCAAAATTATTATTAGCAAAATTTATATTTAGATTCTCATATGGAAAATAGTTTGAATTTAGATACACTCTAACGTCACGAATATTGCAATGGTCAAACCGCGACATATCTGCGGACGGGCTATTTTTTCTATCCGTTTGTAAACCAATGATTACATATCTTGGTTTTTCTATTTGCGATGAAGTTTTTATAGACCAAGTATGTTTTGTAGTTTTAGGCAAAGCAGGATATTCATACAAATCCCAATTTCTAAAAATCATTTGTAGTGAACGATCTCTCTCTAAGACTTTAAGTAAATTAATCTTTTCCTTGTCTGAAACTTTAACATGTGGTACTCTCCATATGATTTTTTTAATCTGTACGTCTTCTATTACGTCACCTGTGTTAAGCATTACAGAATTTAAGTTAGTATTACTTCGTAACAATATCAGTTCATGTCTACTATTTATAACAACCTTCTTAAAATCTTCGGCATAACCTAGAATATTACAAAGTGGGATGGAAGCAGAAAAATTACCATTATTTACATTTTTTATACCATCGATATTCCAACCCCAAGCGTGGGATATTTTTGATTCGTTTTCATTCATCGATAGTAACGATTTCATTGTAGAAGTAATACCGACATTTTTTATTTTATCAATTTCCACTCCGTTTAGTTCATACCTTATATCTTGGAATAAATAGAGCAAAGCGTTGTTTGTAAATTGCACACTACTAGCCGTGTCTTTTTGATCATGTTTCTTGACGATGACGGTTCCTTCTAAATACAGGGTACTGGCTGATGGTAGTATGTATAGATCTTGCTGATTTATAGGAATTCTAATTTCATCATTTCTATTAAAACTTGTTACATAAGGTTTGTATGAATGAAATTCTATTCCTTCGACTGTGTTGTCATAAGTAGGAGTGGACAAAACATCTAAAATATTCATTTTAGTAAGCCAATTGTTTTAAGAAATAGTTTATTGTCTTCCGTTAATTTTATTCTTTTATTAGAGCGAGCTCTTATTTGCTTGATAGCTTGAGAAGTACTGTTGTTTTTAATTTGTTGCGATTCATATTTATTGTAGTCAATCATTTTTTCTTCTAAGATGTAGATAAAGTTGCACTTCTTCACCTCGCAAATTTATTAAACTATTATTTATATCTAACAGTCGGATATGTATGCAGCTTATATTATTCTGATTGATTGGAAAATATATTGCGTTTTTTGGTATTTCTATAATCCGATATCCTGGAGGTACGTTGAGTGCAAATTCATGCACTATGTGACTGGGTTCTCCGTTTATGTACGAACCACTCACAATATTACATTCGATCCTGATCACGGTTGTAGGCAAAATGTTAACTGGAAACTCGGACACATGCCATTTATTTGCTTTCAAAATCTGCTTTTTAAATCCCAATATACTAGCAAACGTATCTTCTTTGTCAAAATTTATATTTTTAGTGCAATATAAAGTAGTTTTCAAAGTATTGTTGTTGCACTGTAATTTAATTGTGGCATCTTTTACTTCAGATTTTATATAATCGCTAATATCTTGCAATTCGTAACTGCCCTCAGGTATCTCAATAACTTGATTGGATCCATAATATAGCTTGTTATTTCTTTTATCAATATTTGGAATAGAATTAAATGTTGAAAAATGTAACAACGCACATTCATACTGACCATATAACTGCAGAGAGTTAGGATAGTAGGTAGATAAATCTGAGGAATTACCTGTAATCGACAAGGTGAGAGACATTTTGCAAATGGTTGAAATGAAAGACGATCATATGATTTATAGTTTTTATTCCAAAAATTTCGTAAGTATTTCAAACACAAGTGTCCGCAATTTACAGTATTAAACTTTTGTAACCTTTTGTAGTTATAATACACCTTATTGTTTTTAAAATACCTCATTAGTTCTGTTGGAGGTTTTAAATCTCCAAAGCTATCAAAATATTCACAATAATTATTTATTTTTACATAAGCTACCCAATGCGTACCTTCATTTATGGATTTGTCTAAGTTAACGACACCACATTCTATGTCTCTTGGCTTCCCCGGTAGCTGATCTTTCATATATACTCCTCGAAAGTATGGGATGTCTCTAGCATACTTTCGAATATCTATGTTAGTAAGGGCACGCTTAGGTAGCTTAGTATTTAGTTTTTTATAGATTTTATAAACAAACCTTTACCCTGTTTATATGATTTAATATATAAACCTTTGCCTAAAGCTAAAGCTTCCATACTCTTGTTATGTCTTTCAGTTTCTTTCAAATTTTTTTGAGCTGCTTTGTAATCGTTAACTGTCTTAGCAATACCTGCTGCACCACCAGCCAAAGTTCCTAAGGCGGATAAACCAGCAAATATAGGGATTAAGGGTAGAATACCTCCAGTCTTTGGTACGGGTATAACACGAGGTATGCGAATATTTGGGATTTTCTTGGCAATTTTTTTTGCAACCAAATGAGCTGTGGTAATTAAAGATTTATCACCTTTTGGTTTGAGTTTTTTAATTTTAGATCTTATTTTTGACAAGAGATGGTTGAAACTCTTAATACCGGCACCTGATTTTAATTTAGCTTTCATAACTTTACTTACTAACCACGAACTTAGTTTTTCTCCTTTTTCTGCCGTTTTAGATTTTAGCCGTTGTTTAGCCATGTTAAGTAATTGTAAATCTGCTTTATGGCGATTTAATAAATCTGAATGATTTTCGTAAGCAATATCGTGTTGCATACAAGCTTCGTCTAGCTTGTTCACGCCTACGTCACCACGTTGTAATCGTTTTTGAAGTTTAGTGCCTGGACCACAATAATTGTAACCGGGCAAATGTAATTCAATAGGCAGATTATTAATTATATTATTAACAAGTCCACCACCTTGCATTGTTTAAATCATAATGAAATTATTATAACTAAATTTATATTAAATATACTTTTTAATTTAACCTACAATGTCAGTTTTGTTAATCCAACTATTTTCTTCCTTGCTTAAACCCAACCATTTCACATACAGTTTCTTAGCTTTTCTTTTTAATACCTTTTCTATCAAATAAGTGTTTGGACAGTTAGACTTTTGAAGTTCTTGTTCGTAAAAAGTTCCTAATATTATTTGCTTACGTTGATCTTCTATATGATAAGTCACAGGTATAGTCTTGTTAATCTTTTTGATAGTGAATAACTCAGTTGACCAATTGGGTGTGTACCTTTTTTCAAAAATATGTTTGTATTTGCTGATACGAACTTTATCGCCAATTTTAAACCTAGGTTTTCTCGAGCTGGATACCTGTTTTACTGTTTTTTTAATATTGTTTCTTATTGTATACTCGTTACGTTTATTAACATCACAAGGCTTACATTTTATAGTACGATGCTTTGTATTGTTATACATGTAAATTATATCTTCCAATTCTGAACCAAGCCATTTATAATTTCCATTAAAACTAAACCGTTTAAATAATTTATGTTTAATAGTTTTAATCAACCTCTCTACAATTGACGCTTTTTTAGTAGAAAAAGACGAGTAGTGATTAATATGATATTTTTTCATTAACGTTTGGAATTCAGCGTTATAAAATTCTGTTCCTAAATCAGTTTGTAAGTGGATAGGCTTGCGTTGGCTTTTGGCGAGTATTCGATTAAAAGCGTGAGTAACACAATCCTTATTTTTCGATTTTAGTGGTTCTGTCCAGGCGTATTTTGAAAAACAGTCAATAACTATTAAAATATAGCTATATTTTTTGTTGTAACTTTTCACGTGTTGCATATCTATTAAGTCAGCTTGCCATAAATCATCAATACCTTTTAGTATAACAGAGCGACGTGGATAATTTTTCCTTGCCATTCTATGTATTTCATTTACAATCTCTTGTTTGGTCATTATGCTGATTTTTTTAGTTTAAAAAAGTTATCGACTTCTGCTTTCGTATAAAACTTGTCTTCTAAATGAGTCAAGATTTCTAATAACCCGGCTTTTAAAGTCTTTTCAGTGGAACTTTGAGTATCTCCTATGATTCTTGTACGTTGTGCCTCAAACAATTGTCTAAGTTCATGTATTAGGTTGTCTTTAAATCGATCGACATATTCTTTGTTAACTGCATCGTCTGCTTCTAAAGGTAATCTGACCCCCCTGAGTCTAGAGTTTTTCAAATTATAATCTCCATTTTCAGATTGTATTAAAGCATTACTATTATACTCAAGTATTTCGGATAAACGTAATCTTTTATGAATGGTGTGTCCAAATGTATCTACATTCATGCTTGATGTCTTTCGTGTATAAAGGTTTATAGTAAAATGAATGAAACACACTTTATATCAATTATTTATTAATAATTTTATTTTCACGTAACTCTTCAATAATAGATATAATTTCATTATCTAATCCTGTGTTACCGGCATCTCTGGAAGCAATCAATAATTTCAACCTCTCTACTAGTTCATTAGGGTCATCCCAGTATATGAAATCTACATTTTTCCTCCACATTTTTGTCATAGGTAAACCTCTTCCTTTATATTTGCCACCTTGGTATGTGTTTTGGGGAGTAAAAAGTGGCTTTATAATTTGCATATATTTTTGACCTTTATTACTTTTGATTGGCTTCGAGCTGTCGAAGTCTCGACGATGACCATTTGTATCGATCAGCATCGATTTGTAATTCAACAAATCACTTTCAGTTACCAAGTCTAAATCTACTTCTTTATTGAACAATAACTCTTTCAACCCGGGAGTTTTCCGGTATGCATGACCCATCACGGTGATTTTATCGTTGTTAATAGTTACACAAGCAGAACCCAGCATTAATTTCTTGTTTACAATACGTACACCAAATGGTACATCTAACGGCGCTTCTGTAGAAACTGACCAGGAAGATATATAGCTGTCTTCATTGTTATCAAATGATTCATACGAAGTGTTACTAACGTTATCAGGTTCACTTTCATCTGCATTACTAGCATTATGATTTTTTATACTAATGTCATCCTCCAATATTCGTTTGTCAAAAGAAGGAATATTTATATATTCGTTGGTGTCAGGTAAAATACTTTTGGCTCGCTTACTATTCTTAGCTATAAGGTTAAGAGGTTCTGTTACGGGCTTAAAAACTGAATCCAATGCTTGATTTTTATCATTTTCAAAATCTCTCATTTTTCGCACTTTTCTTTTGACAGCTTCTGCCGCATCAACAATTTGTCTTTTTAATTGTGTTTCCATTATATTAAAAAGGTTGTATTCGAGTAAGAGTTGTATATAGAATAAATACTTAGAGAAGATAATGGTCTTTAAATATGATTCAGATATTGCAATAGTATTTATATAGAATTATTAATCGAAAACGACGAAAGTGTCCAATTTGTTTCTGTAACACCCATTATTTTTAGGACAATCTTTATTAATCACAACGTAGCTAAAAGGTTCATCACTCCATATTTTAGAACACATTTCACGAAAATCAAGCCATCTCATGTCAGTGTTAACGTGTTCTTCATAAACATGTTTTAAATTAATATCATCTTGCTTGAATAGTATGATTAAGTTAGCATTATCTCTCACTAGCTGTTTTGGTACCTTGCTGTAGGTTTGGTTTAGATAAAAACAATCGATATACTTGTGTCTACCCATGGCAAAGTAATCACGCATATTATTTTGATTTTCGCAAGCAACATCATCGAATATAATCACCGAGTTAGGTTTAGCATCCTGAACTTTTAAAACTTCATCACTTCCTTGATATTTGTGAAATGATGCGCCAGGCACATGCTGTAAAACCTTTTCCAAAAACATGTATTTAGGTTGGTGTAGAGTTTTTGAATAAACGTAAATATTTTGAAATTTTAAACCATTTTCGTGTATAAGAAGTCCAATTAATAAATTTGTTTTTCCGCAACTTGACGGTCCACAAATAATGCATCGAATTGAGTTAGGTAATAATTCTCCATGTCGTATGACGTTCTTAGAAATATTGTCACATATAGTGTTTATCATTAATGATTGTGGCTGTTTAACGAATCTCATGTTTAATGCGCGTAGGTTTGATTTATAATGAGTAAATTAAATATAAACACAAACATTTATGACCACCACTATGAGACGCACACGCGTTAATACTATATAGCGATAACGCGCTCCAATTCAATGATCGATCATTGAATTGGAGCGCGTTATCACGATGGCGTTCTAAGATTTATTTCGTTGACAAATACAATGAAAAAATATTTTTGAAATCAATTCAACATGTCAAACGTATAATATTGGGCATTCTGCAACACCGATGTTGCGATGGCAAAACGGAGTTTTGCCGAGCAACAAGGTGTTAATACACCGACAACGCACACGCGTTAATACTATATAGCGATAACGCGCTCCAATTCAATGATCGATCATTGAATTGGAGCGCGTTATCACGATGGCGTTCTAAGATTTATTTCGTTGACAAATACAATGAAAAAATATTTTTGAAATCAATTCAACATGTCCAAAGTATAATATTGGGCAATCTGCAACACCGATGTTGCGATGGCAAAACGGAGTTTTGCCGAGCAACAAAGGTGGGGCAGATCAATGATCGATCATTGAATTGGAGCGCGTTATCACGATGGCGTTCTAAGATTTATTTCGTTGACAAATACAATGAAAAAATATTTTTGAAATCAATTCAACATGTCAAACGTATAATATTGGGCATTCTGCAACACCGATGTTGCGATGGCAAAACGGAGTTTTGCCGAGCAACAAGGTGGGGCAGAATGCCCAATATTATACTACTATCGAAATACAGCATTAATTGCTTAGCGATTGATTTAATAAAATTGTTTTAAAAAACAAACAACCGACTTCAAAAACACAACTAAAAAGGGAAAAATAATTTTAAGCCTAAATCAAATCAAGAATATATAAATAGAATAGGAGAGTTTATTTCATGTACTTATAAAAAATTATTTGCAATTTTTACTAATCCTGTATTCTTGGAGTCGGTGCCAGCAAAGAAAGACAATTGAAAATAGTTTTAATTTGTTCTTATTAGATGGCACCGACTTCAAGAATACAGGATTACTAAAAATTGCAAATAGTTTTTTATAAGTACATGAAATAAACTCTCCTATTCTATTTATATATTCTTGATTTGATTTAGGCTTAAAATTATTTTTCCCTTTTTAGTTGTGTTTTTGAAGTCGGTTGTTTGTTTTTTAAAACAATTTTATTTTTACATTTTTAGTGGTTGGTAATGATATTTTGTTTAAGTTTTAGCTATGGAGAGCCAAATAAACTTCACGATAAAAAAATTCGGCGTGGGCCAGGCAGGCAACCAGTTGGGAGCAAATCGAGCTGGATGCGAGCGCGAATATTTTCACCATATTTGTTCGAACCGTTTGAACATAAAGAAGTCCAAAGCAGCACAAATTACATAATGTTTGTTGTGTTAAAACTTACTAGAACCAAGTGCGAGCGAAAAGAGGCGGATGCGAGCGAAGCGAGCTACGTGCGAGCGAAGCGAGCGCGAAAATTTTCACCGTATTTGTTCCAACCGTTTGAGCATAAAGAAGTCCAAAGCAGCACAAATTACATAATGTTTGTTGTGTCAAAACGTACAAGAACCAATTGCGAGCGAAGCGAGTTATGCGCGAGCGAAGCGAGCTATGCGCGAGCGAAGCGAGCGCGAAAATTTTCACCGTATTTGTTCTAACCGTTTGAGCATAAAGAAGTCCAAAGCAGCACAAATTACATAATGTTTGTTGTGTCAAAACGTACAAGAACCAATTGCGAGCGAAGCGAGCTGGATGCGAGCGAAGCGAGCTATGCGCGAGCGAAGCGAGCGCGAAAATTTTCACCGTATTTGTTCGAACCGTTTAAGCATAAAGAAGTCCAAAGCAGCACAAATTATATAATATTTGGAGTGTCATAAGCCCAGAACATCCTGGGGGAAATTTGAACGAAGCGGGATAACTCCTAGCAAAGCGAGCGCGTAAATATTTTCCTTATCCGTTCGAGGATCTTGTCTTTTAATATATCAAATTTTACAGTTCCTTCTTCCACTAAGTATGACCCAAGTGGCCAAACTCTGGCGTCGAGAGTTTTTCAAGCCCCTGATTTAGTTTGACCCCAGCTTGTACTAAGAGTAGTGGTCCAGGCCCAACAAATTAACGTGTTATCCGAAGCACAGTAACGCCCAGATGAAAATATTATATTTTTTTATGGAAGTCATGTGCATGGTTACCCATCCAAAGACTGGCCGCATGGGCCGTTTCTTAGCCTCGATGTTCGCGTCAGATTACTTTTGTTAGCCAGGCTGCTAATTTTATGAGCGAAATCTGTATTGCCGTATGAGCGCGAAGAAGTAAAATAGGTTATCCAGTTATTTGGGCTTCCCACGGGAATAGCAATGACTTTTAAGATAAAAAGTAACCTTCGTGTTATACAAGGTCTAGTCTACCCCCTATATCAAATTTTAGCGAAATCAGTGTGTCATGTGTTATTTGGTGCATCCCACGGGAACAATAATTATTTTCGGGATAAAAAGTAGCCTATGTGTAAACACAAAGTCTAACCTATCTTCATTCCAAATTTCATCAATGTCAGTACAACCGTTCGAGCGTGAAGAAGTTAAAAAGATTTATATGTTATTTGGTGCATCCCACGGGAATAGTATTTATTTTCGGGATAAAAAGTAGCGTATGTGTTAACACATAGTCTTACCTATTTTCTTCTCAAATTTTATGAATATCAGTACAGCCAAACGAGCTAGAATCTCTCTTCATGCGTAAAAATAACCTAACTTTTTAGGTTTTTCTTCGATTTCCCTAGGAGTCCATCATCAGAACCAGTTTTGGTGACAATGGGACCAATTCAGAACCATACTCTTTCAATTAAAAAAAGAATTTTGAGAATCGATCCACAAATGGCTGAGAAATCGGTGAACATACATAAAAAAAAAAAATACATACACGTCGAATATATAACCTCCTCCTTTTTGAAGTCGGTTAAAAATTGAGGGTGTTTACCACAGTACTATGTTTTCATCATGTAAATAAACGTCACCGTAGTGATGAAGTTTATCTGAGATATCACATTTTCTACTTCTATTCATAATTTATAATGTCTTATCAGCCAGTGCTTAAGCCCTTAGGAAAATCTAAGGCAAATATTGCATGTGACTATATTAAAAGGCCACATAAATCAAAGCAAACAAGCCGGCTCTTCACATAACAGTATGGATTCCAATAATTTGCCATACGAGCAATTTACGATCACGCGAACCAATTTACAAAGTATTATAGTAGGAGTTTACGCTTCTGACGTTTTCTTGCCCTTTCAGAATACAGTATAACTGCAGTAAATCAATTTCGCGAAAGGTAACTAATTCTAATTTGAAGTGGGGGTGATGAGATCTGCACTGACATCCCTCTATATTATTAGGACACATTTCACACACGGCTGGTTAACCCCATACTGAACCATTTCTAGTTCGTATTATGGTTGCTAACACAACTGATATACTACATACATACATACATATTTTATATAGATACTTATTTAACACCCAGACCGACAGCCAACAAATTTAGTACAGCACAAAGATGTTGGTCGTGCCGGGAATCGAACCTGGAACCTTCTGATTGGCAGTCCGGCATGGTAACCATTACGCCAACGAGGTCGTCGGCGTAATGGTTACCATATATTGCGGCGTATTGTGCATCCCCTACTAGCCTACCCTAGCCAACCGAGCTCCTTGAAGTAACGAAGCACAGCCCTGGGTCACTGACATACCTGGTCCATTGTCCTGGTCCTGGTCCCTATTGCGTCTGATGGTCTGTTTGTCTGAAGATTAGCAATGGAAGTCGAACTTTCATCTTGAGCTGCTATCATCAGGCCGTAACTCCATCTGGTTTGTTTGATAGCCTCACAGTGCAATAGCACGTGTTCTACTGTTTTCTTCTAGACAGCTCCGACATAGAGGGCTGTCCGTCGCCCCTACAAGAAAGGTAACTACAGCGACATCTATTTTCTTCAAAGAGTCTAGCTACGTGGAGTAGAATAGCTAAGACTCCAGCCAAGGGGAGAAAAATTCGGTGGGAACGTCGTTCGGAAGAACACACCAAAAAGGTTTCACTTTCTCTCATGAAATTTATTTTCAGATCACTGTTTGGTGTTTCTACGTATATCTAGTTTTTTTTGGAATGATGTTCCTTATCGCGCGTTGTGAAAAGGGGCAAGACGGAAAAAAGTGTAACGAAAAGTTGTCACGACACTTTTTGCTATATGTAAGCTATTGTAAGCTGTGCGGCACACGCATGTTTCGCTATCTGTCTTTCTCTCTCTCTCTCTCTCTCTCTCTCATAGAGACAAGCCAGATACATTCATTTCTATTTTGCATTGAACAGTGTGGTGTCGCGACGATTATTTTTGTTGAGTGTATACAAGGTTTTTGTAAATAATAAAAAATAACAATAATAAAAAAAATATTACAATTCCTTCACTTATTAATCGAAAGGAACTTCCTTCCATCCGGGTGCCCCTTGACACCAAGTTTTGTTTAGTCTTAGAGTTTGTACCTATAATAATATGTCAATAACGTTGTAAATTAATAATTATGTCTAGTTCTACGAAAAAAAAAACACAATCGTTCTGAGATTGCGGAGTGGAGAAATGTAGTACTTTGACCTACTGCTTATAATTTACAGTTCATATTGTAGCGCTCTGTTGTATGTGACTGCTATGTAATCTGTTACTAAGGGAAACCCGAGGGGCAGACCCCAAGTCGGTCCGATGGTCAAATATCAAACGATTGTTTGAATGGACTTGCCTATCGGCTAGTAACTTTTTAGTAATCTTTGCAAATACTTATGTATTACATTGGTTAAAAGAAATGTATTTCTTACCTCCAATAAAGAAAATAATTCAAAATTCAGGTCTTCTCATTTGCTTAACTGAATTAGTGCGATGCGAATTATAAAAAGTATCAATATTATATGTCATACCCATAAAAAGTTCCTTGTCGAGTACCTCTGTAACAATGATCAGATAAACTGTTAGTAATGCTCAAAATGTATTTCCTTCTCTTAAATAAATTAATAAATCGGACACATTTAACACACGGCTTGTTAGCCCCATACTGAATCATTCCTAGTTTGTATTATGGTTAAGCCGTGTATAAATATAGGCAAATTTTCATCAAAAACTGATAGCATTTTGAGCGTTGATAATATAGAAGAAATCAATTCTAAAATTCTACAAACCTTTACAAAATTAGTGTGACAATAGAATAGCGTAGTTCATACGACATCATTATCGGGAACAGCTAAATCTGACAAAGGCGAATAAACCTATTATTTATCACCACGACATCATAACACTCTCATTATTTTTAACGAGCAAGGTTCACGTGCCAAAATATCTGCTCAATTTAGTGGAAAAATATAAAGCAGCTAAAATATCGCAAAGTCCGAGGGGCGGCTATTATGTGAGCCGCATTCGATTGAAATCCACAATAGGTGAGTGACACTGGTGGCGATTCAGCGGCACACACGACTAAACTAATTTTAAAGAAGCCCCGTCTCTTTTCATCTTAGGTGGCCAGAAAGAGACGGCACGCTCTGCACCATAGTCAAAACAACTAAAATCACGTCAAATATAGAAAATATAGGCGACTTTAGACCGCACTCACTTGTATCACCTCTAAAACTGCCTGCACATTCCATATTTGACGTGATTTTAGTTGTTTTGTCTGTGGTTCAGAACGTGCCGTCTCTTTCTGGCCACCTAAAACGAAAAGAGACGGGGCTTCTTTAAATTTTGTTTAGTCGTGTGTGCCGCTGAATCGCCACCAATGTATGCACAATAATGACAAAAAGATTGATAATTTGCTTCACAATATGAAAAGAATAATGTTTTCTAAAGTTTGCAAGATGTATTGTTAGCGAAATCGTTCCAAGATCTTTTGACGTCATTAGGAACAGGCTCATTCCAATGTGTAGATCGCCAAAAAAACCTTATGTCAATTGCGCGTAGAAACGGTTACCTACCTTCCAAGAAAACCACTGAGTAGACACATTTTCTTTGTTCTGGGCAATTGCAGGTGGCATTTTGGGTTGAAAATAGTTAAATTACATATAAGGACAAGTAAAGGAGTTCTTGTTGAATGCTAGATTTTCTCTCTCTGTGAAATGCGGGTTGGTTGCGCGCTTTACTTTTTAATTTTAGAACGCATGGATACAAATGTTTCGGTCGGACAGTGCGATAGTGTAATAAATTGAATAAGTATGAATATTGATTGAAACGTTACAAAGGTGTGCAATTAAAAAATAGGCAAATTCGAACAATGAACTACTTACATAGAAAAAATAATAATATAAGTATATGTACACATATTGTATAGAATACTAGGATGTTATTGCGTCCACCAGTTATTATCAACAACTGGCGCTAATATTGTCCTGAACCAATAAGAAATATTAAAACTGCTGTGGCAATTCCGCCTTATACCCACTGCATTGTGCAATATCGTTGTGTTGCTATTATTTCACAATAACCAATCAGTGCTTCACATGTCACTTGCCTGACGCACCCCTAACACCAGCCGCGTTGTGATGGTTGATTCTATACTCCTGTTATTGATGGCCGATTTGACACTGTTTTAACCCCACATGAAAAATCGTAAGTTTTAAGTCTGGGTGTGTGTGTTTGTGTGTGTATGTGGCATCGTAGCTCTTTTATGAGGTTTAGGTAGATAGATAAATTCTTCATTGCACACTTATTACATTCAATTATTCACAAAAATAAACTTTAAACTACTAGAGGAAGGACAGTGACATAAAAACAAGAGAGGTGTGTACAACAAAGAATAATAAATATACTACATACCCACTATTATACTATACACACTATTATACTATAAATTATATAAACATAGTAATATAAATTACATTTAATTTAATTTAAATTTCTATTAGTAGATTTATTTTCCGTGCCGCTATAACAACAAATACAAAAAAAAAAAATTTAAAGGCCCCATACAATAAAGGTGTTATTTTCGTTTTTTTTTGCTTTATATCAATAACGGTAGCTGCGAGACACCAAAAATTTTCACAAAATATATATAAATGTATATAAGCTACTTAAATTATAAAAATTTAATATAATAAATATTTCAGGGCTCCCATACAACAAACGTAATTTTTAAGTAGTTTTTTATTCGGTCTTTATAAAAATATTTTGTCTATGCATTAACAGAATATTGAATTATGTATAATAATAAAAAAAACATCACGATTACGATTACAATGGTACGGAACCCTGCAAGCCCAACTCGCACTTGGCCAATTATTTACTGGCATAGCTTCAATAAGTTTGAGCACTTACTGTAGCGACATTAACGGGAAGAACACCCAAACTGTGTTCGATAAAAAATGTGACTTTCACAACAATTTTTGAGGGAGGAAACAATTACTTTACCCTTTGAAATTTTTATGGCAAAAATGTGTTTTCGATTACGTTTATTGAAGCGTTGAAACGCTACTTAGCAGTGGGGAATGTTACATAATAGCGGGAAATATATTTTAGAAGTGAGAAAAGGAAATAAATTGCTTCTCTTCTTTAGTAACTAAAATAATTTATCATACCTTTTGTATTGACAAAGTAATTTTTTGGAAATGCGATTGATAAAATTATACAGATATTTAGCGGTACCAAGTTCTTCTGTTTTCTTCATCCTTTGAGCTAAATGGCCAAGCTATGGTGTCAAAATGTTTCCATCAGCCACCCGAAGTCCTTTCACTTAGTGTAACGACTGTTCATTCTAGGACTAACAGCCGAGACCTACAATTTAACGTGCTATCCAAACCACGGTAGATCCTAGATGAAAATAACACTTTTATAAATACAGTCTTGTGCCTGGTCCCAAAACTTTCCATCCAGAGTCTGTCCGCATTGACCCTTGCTTAACCTCGATGATCGCGTTAGATCGCCTTAGTTAGGCGAGTTACAGGTACTGGTACCGACTAAAGTTTTTAGGGAGAACTGGTTTTTTTAACTGAATATTTTTTTTATTCAATTTATTTTACTAATAATTGTTTGTATTATTTGGATATGGGACTTGAACCTGAAATATATGAGTTTGAATTTTGAATTTTAAAACATATCAGTATGTTGATATATTTTAGGTTAATTGTAATACATAATGATTTAAAATCCACCTACGAGATAATAATATGGTAACTACTTAAAATAAACTAAACCAACGCATGAACCGATAAACTAAATAAAAAACCAATCCGTTCATGACAAACGAGGAAGAACCACAGTTCCGAGACCGGATATCCTGTTACGCGCCAATCAAAGATGGTTGGCAAATTGAGCGCAGCTTAGAAAGATCAATCCGCATAAAGGGTGACAAAATTCCAATTTTCCTTAACGTTTCGAGAACGAAAGATGATTGAGCTGTACGCCCTTAGAGGTTTCCCTGAAAATAAGGGTTGGAACCACGAATAACATTGGAACTTTGTAAAAACTGGACAGAAATGAAAATACGCTCGGATAAGGTTAGGCCACACACAAGAACAAGTTTTAAGACAACATCAACAATTTAGTATCACATATCAAACCATAAAATATTACTTATGTTTAATCAAATTTTAGCAACATCTACTAATAGTTGGTAGCTTTCTAACTAGATGGACCGTTTCTAATTTTTATTAACTGAATAAAGTTACGTATGCTTCGACATTCGACTTATAAAATAAATAGATCTATGCTAAACCATTTATAGTTTGTATTATGGTTGGTAATACAACTGATAAATAATGTACTTTTTACAATACAATACACAAATAAAAGATACAAAATGTTGCACAATAGGTGGCCTTATCGCCTATTGCGATTTCTTCCAGGCAACCTTTGTATGGAAAAGTGAGAAAAGTAGAAGAGAGGTATACATAAATTTTTTTTTTTTTTTTTTTTTTTTTCATTCATTATAAATGCTTGAATATGATTTATTTGGCTAATTGCAAATTGGGAGTAAAACAAATTACCGAGACGGTCTAAAAGTAAACTGAACAATGATTGTTTTCTTTTGAAAAAAAATATCGTGTTAGACAGGCATAAACATTTATTCTGGCAGCCCTATACTAAGCCATAGGTGAAAAATACAGGCTAGACAGGCGCTCGTGTTATATGTTATGATTTAGTTTACACCCATGTGCCTTCGTGACTTTTCCCATTCAGACGCTATTTGAAAACATAGACAGACTTGGTAAAACGTATTTTAGTATTGCTTTATTTGGTGCGCTGGAGCTTTTTGCATGTGTATGTCTTCTGTCTTGGAAAACATATTATTACTTATTTTTTGTTTGGGTGATATACGTCATTGCTAACAAATAATTTGACGACCTCGTTGGCGTAATGGTTACCATGCCAGACTGCCAATCAGAAGGTTCCGGCTTCCATTCCCGGCTCGGCCATCTTTGTGCTTAATAAAATTGTTGGCTGTGGGTCTGGGTGTGAAATGTGTATCTATATAAAATAAAAATATATGTATGTGTATTGTAGTATATCAGTTGTGTTAGCCACCATAATACGAACTAGAAATGGTTCTGTGTGGGGCTAACCGGCCGTGTGTGAAATGTGTCCTAATATTAAAAAAAAAATATAATATATCTTAAACAATTCATTTTTAGGACTCATTTCACACACGGCTGGTTAACCCCCATACTGAACCATTTCTAGTTCGTTTTATGGTAGCTAACACAACTGATATACTACATATACATATTTTATGTAGATACATACTAAACATCATATATTTACCATATTTTTGTACAACATATATTTACCTAGAGATAAATAAAATACTTGTAAATCAGTCTCAGGGCTGCGTGTAATGAACGAGACGAGGGGTGGTTGCGGTGCGCCCGACACAGCTAGCGGTCGGATGGCACGGACGGCATTCACCGAACAAATACAGGGTTATTAGTAATACAAGTCCAAAATAGTTTTATTGTACCAACAGACATGCAATATGCTACTAATTATAATTAATTCTTATTCTAATCTTAATATATATAAATCTCGTGTCACAATGTTGATCCTCAATGGACTCCTCAACCAATTAACCGATTAAAATAAAATTCGCACACCATGTGCAGTTCAATCCAACTTGAGAGATAGGATAGTTTAAATCTCAAATTAAAGTCGCAATTTTAATTTATTGCTAATTATTGTCTGTAATTATTTGACAGTCACAATTATCTGTTAATTCCAAATGATTCTAACAGATGTCGATACCTTTCGACAGGGTTGAGTAAGTAATCAATAGATGGTGCTGCTATGGTAAATCTACGAACGTGTCATATAAGCTACACTATCTATTTTTCATACCGACGTGAGGCAAAACAACGTTTGCCGGGTCAGCTAGTTCTACTATAAGAAAAGATTATTAAGATTATTTTTAATTAGTTGCGCCGGTCTAACTAGATGTTACAGTTTATCCAAATGAAGTGAATCCGGGATAAAAATTAGCTTACCTATTTGTTAATCCAAGGTCTAACCTATCCTTAAACCAAATTTAATCAAATTCGGTTCCACCGTTTGAGCATGAAGAAGTAACAAACATACACACAAACTTACGCATTTATTCTATTAATAGGATAGTAGGATTCAACTACCCTCAATTTGAAAATCAGTCGAACAGTTTTTTAAAATTGAATTTAAAGGGTGTATTGACCTGTACAAACGTAATTTCTAGACTATTAATTAAAACCTACTACCAAAATTAAATACTACTCTATATACGATCACATATTTGTGGGAGTAGTGGAATTTTAAATGAAATTTCACACGTCCATAAATACGAATAATTTATATTGTCAAAGTGAGAGAAAAACACAGCCATCCATTACGAACTCAACCACAAAGGTTTGTGCGAACGATTTATCGCACAATCGGTTAAAATCGATTTCATTTAACGCAGTCACTTCCACGGGTGGCCAGCAATACTCGTACCTAGAAGATTTTTTTTATTTTAAATATAAGAAGTCAAAAATAAGCTAAACGTGAGGCTTCTCTTTGTTAAAACGCTCCACGTTCAATACTGCCCAAATAGTTTTTAATAAAATAAGTGACTTTTATTAATTAATTCTGGTATTCATGTGTATTTCATTTATTTAACTTTCAATTTATTAAGTACAAGTAACTTAATTACCATCAATATTTGCTATAATGATTATTATTACATTTATTTTATTTTATGACATCTAATATTTGTATTGGATGACCAAAATTTTATAGGTTTTTATTATTTTCTGTATGGACCTAGTCTTAAATAAATGATGACTTGATTTGATTTGATAAAATCTTTATTTTATCTTTCTTTAAGTTCACTGTAAAGAAAGAATCTATAGACGCAGCCACACGATTTAGCAGCTTTCTGGCCTAAAGTGGAACATTTCTAGTCTGGAATAACTGGCTCACAAGGAGACTACCGGATTACACTGGTAGGTGCCGTTATTATTATTATCTCCGTTCCATTACAGAACGAGCAGAAACTCAACGAAGAGACATACATACGTATATAGTCGAAATCCCTAAGTTTCGTACAAACCGATTCACTTCGACCTTTTTTGTGAGGAGTGCAAAACTTTAGAATTCTCTTCCTTAGTCTCTGTTCTCTGAGAAGTACCACCTGGAGGTCTTGAAATCTAGAGTTAATATGTATTTTCTAGGTAAGCGTGAAATATCGAAGGCCATAGTATTGTTTAACACCAGGCAAGCTGTGGTCAAACGCAAACCTATAAGTTTAAAAAAAAGGTGCTTGGCAATAGATATTTCAACTAGCGGGTGATTGCTAGCTCCTAGAAAAAGCCCCACTGCCAAACTATGGTTTATCGCGATGTTTTACTTCACCAAAAAAATCAAGCTCATTGGCGGGAATCGAAACCACGACCTCGAGACGTATGGTAGCCGCATGCGATACTGAGTTGTCATCGCGTCAAAATCAGAAGTACACATAGAAGTTAATGGATCAAAACAGAGACGCATACATTCTTAAAGACTTTAAAAATAATGATATCGTCGACACACATCCATATTTATAATTGATGATCAGATCAGTAATCGTTAGATACTCTTATATTACACAGGCTTTACTTATTATTTAATTATTATAATAAACCAACCCAATATAAATGTTGGTATAAAACATGTAGACTGAACTTAGCTGTATATATTTAGTTACTTACTATTGACACAAGATGTTTGATAAAGGTAAATTTGTCCGTAAAGACACACTCTGAATTGACTAAAACGGCATCAAGAAGTGAACTAAATGCTGCGGTAATAACAGTAACGCGTTCCAATATTATCATTTTGACTTATAAGTATAAAAACATAGTACTATGTTATGCATTTTATTACTTTTATTTCTTCTTTTTATTCGTGGCACTCTTGACAGAGCGGTCGTGATCGTCATGGAGGGTCACTGGAGGGGGCGGATATAATTTGCCTCACGACATCTCGCCATCTCTGCCTGCTGGATGTATTCCAGCTAAATTCATTCAAGTAGCCTCCAACTGCTGCCTTATTTTTTAGCCTACCTCATGGGTGACCTTCCGCGCGGTCTGGTGCCTTCTACCTTCCTTTGTAAGACAAGGCGCTTTATGGGCTTGTTACAACGACGAGAAATGTGTCCAAAAAAAGTGAGTATACGCGACTGCACTATAGAAAACGGCACCTACAGTAACCAGTACTTTAAGGTATGCATACGATATTTTACATTATCCAATTATCTAGCCTGCATAGTACAGAATCGACACGGATAGGTAAGTTTAGAAGAAAAACTGTAAAGCGTTCGTTTTTTTTTCTATATTTTGAGGAAACCGACGTGCTTGAGGAGCACATTTTTTTACAATTCCTTTAACGTGAAATAATTGGTCTAATAGATCACAGAAGTAGGAGTGTATATGAGAAAGTATTAATATTTAAACGCAAACAGGTAATTCTAATTATTGTATTAAGTTATTAATTTTAAGTAGCCATAGCCACGCCCTATTGACATATGCTCCTTATGGAGCACATTTTACATACGACATACATTGATTGTGTTATAAAAAAGTCGTTTTCAATTTGAATTTAGAATTTAATTTTCAAATCCAAGATGGCCACTATTACTAAAATGTCGAAGTTTTTCGAATGTTCAATATAGTTTTTTGTCGTTTTCCCATACTGCTCTTACATTACTCACACAAGTAAACTTACATGGCTAACGTCTTGCACTGGGGACTTCTGAAAGTTTGCTCAGCCAATGGAACCAATTTCCAGTATTTGTGACATAGATAGGTACCCGGGAGACCTACACATCTTCTAATACGCTAGATACTAAGCATCTGACAGTAAGAAACTTCCAAACCTCCACCGGTTCTCTACTAGAAAGTTTTAATACGTATCTTTTATGTTTTCTTTAACAGGTCCCAGCGGAAATTTTCTGTAGCTGAGTTCGGAGTACTGTTTTTCCAGTTCATTCTGAGCATAATAGCTGGGTTCTCGGTAATATTAGTAGCTGCAGTACAGGTGAGACTCGTTTACTTGCAGATAAGCTAGTGGAAACGGGGTTTGCTAGTCTAAAAGAGTAGGTTGAGAGTACTTTAGTTCGTTATGGTGAATTTGAGAATAAAAGTATTTGATTTTACTGATATTTCGAATTAATTATCATTGATATTTGTAATACGCACAAACCAACGGCATTTATGTAGGACGAGAAATGCATCTGCGGAGTTATCCACGTTACTCCGGGATAAAAAGTTCAGTTTGTTTAAACCAGGGTGCTATCAGCTATTTCCGTGTGTTTTTTTATAAGACCGAGTCAGCCGTTTGAGCGTCAAGGAGTAAGAAACATGCATACACACACACACAAATAAAAAAACATTCGCATTAGTAACAATAGCATGAATTGGATATGAGTGTAATATAAGATATTAATATTTTATTCAATTGGATGTAAAAAAATGGATTAAATTTGCTCTCAAATGAATATTTTAGTCCATATTTAGGAACAGAGTGCCAAGTATCTTTTGATATAAGCACTTATTCAATTTAAAATATATTTTAATGTATCTTGTCACGATAAGAATGGTCCATTGATTCACAGAGCATTTATCAAAAAATCTAATGGTCAAATGATGTTGACCGTTCACAAATTATTTACGTTTATTAGCCAGCAGACATATAGCAGTATCGTCACTAACCACACAATTTCAAATTTACGACACCAGATTTTAAAAGGCCATAAATAACGTAAGTTCATTTCGTTCTCTACAATGACTAATATCGGAGTGAAATGCTTAAAAGTTATTTTGCGGTAACATAAATCTCGATTTTAAGGCTTTATCTGACTTTAGTTTAGTGGAAAGACACTTTTAATTGTGTTTCTAGAATTCTGCTTAGTCAGTTTAATTTATTGAGGATACTACATGATTTTCACTAAGTTTAGTCATGAATTCCTTTAATTTAATTTAATTTAAAATATGCAATAATAATTAACATGCCTTTACCTTAACTATGCTAAATCAGCTTGGAACAATTTAAGCCCAAACGGCAGCGAATTATTCTTTTTCTTCGTATGAAGTAAATGTCCAAGCCCTGGTGTCATGGAGTTTTCAAGTCACTCAAAGGCCTCTGACTTGGCTAATTGTTAACGAAATAATTTAACTGAAACATAAAAATAACCTGTACAAGAATAGAAGAAAATCTATAGAAATAAAACAGACTTATTTTTTCCCTCGATTTGAACAAAGTACCTAAACGCCCGTTGTTATTTTGTCCTTTGGGCCACATCAAATTCAATTCAGTACTCGTAGGTTATCAACATGAAACAATTTACATCGGCGTTCAAATCGGTCCTCAGTTGGAGTTGATTTATATATTGCACATGCATCTGCGTGCAAAAAGTTAATTAAAATAAAACGCAAAGACATTGAATGACGAGACCGTTACGCCCTTTTTGTATCGCAATTTATCTTTGACGATGGAATGGAGATTAAAAGAACAGGAGCACAAGAGCATGTGATATATTATAGTTATTGGAGCATTAATATTCAATGTCGTTTATATCGGAATATCGGCTGAATAGTGATCCATAACAATTAACGAACAAGCGCAAACCAAATATGAAATTTTTAAAAGCAGCAAAGATAATAACAGCTAATAAATAATATAAATAAATATGACGACACATTTCAGACAAGGCTGGTTAACACCATACTGAATCATTTCTAGTTTGTGTTATGGCAGCTAACACAACTGATATACTACATATACAAACACTCATATTTTATATAGATACATATTAAATATTTTTTTTATTTAATAATTAAAAGTAGTAAGCATTATTTTTGTATGAAATTCCAAAGTAAATAATAATTATTATAAATCAGTATTGTAAATAATTAGGACAGATTTCACACAAAGTTAAACCCATACTAATTTGTATTACGGTTGCTAACACACCTGATACGAGTATACAATATATAGTAGGATTAAAGCATTATTTATCATAATTTTCAGTTTCTATCTAAAAAAAGTTGTCACGATAATCTACTCGTAAGTATCACCCATTTTTATGTCATATTCGAAGCATTGTACTAGCTTAGTTCAATTTCACTCACATTCCGTTATCATAACTAACTAAAACTACTCCATTTTTTTGGTGACATAAGCTTGATAATTAGTTATTATTTGCAGTTTGTCAGATGAATACATTCACTACAATTGCTGGACTATTACTTGTTCTTGAGATGAAATTTCCCTAGTAAGAATTTAAAACTGCAGTGTCAAATCGGTTTGGTTGCAAGTCAAATGTCATCAAGGCCTCTTTCACGCATTTTTTTTTCGCTCAGGCCTCTTCTCTGGTTCTTCCATCCTTGTCTGTTTCACTAGCGGTTAAGCCTGGGTTTGACACAATAATTCTCACATTGTCATTCCAATAAAAAAAACTTTTGCCCCACCAAGATCATGTCACGTACACTAAGACAAAACAAAGCTTCACTTTAGAATCTAATTTAGTTTTAGTACGTAACACCTCTATAAATATGTCTCCAAATAAACTATTAAATATTTTATTGACAAAACTAGAAGTAACTATACAAATAAATTTAAACATAACTTAAGAATAATATTTACAAAGCATAGTAGAAACGAAAATTTTGTGAACTAAAAAAAATATCAAACAAATATAATATTAAGCAATTGTACACAGGTACTAATCCAAAGGTTTTTTATCTTTAGCGATTTTCAATTGAATTGTATAATATACGCAATTGTATAACTGTATACCTTATGTATCATTATGTGCATAATAAATAATTTTCTTTCTTTCTTTCTTTCTAATTTCATAGACAAAATTAAGCCACACAAACGTGCCTATCAGGCTAGCAGCTGCAAACCGCTGCGTTTACAAACCTAGTGCGTTTTCTACTGTTTCTCATCGCATCTCGCAGCAGCTGTGACTGGCTCAGGATGTGCTGTCTCTAATTAAGCCTCCACTTCGGCGACAACTTTCCTAGTAGCTCCAATTACAAGCTCTCTTCACCATGCCGCTTCATTGGGAGAATTAGCGCCTTTGTTGGTTCTCGGACGATTATCTGGAAATTGTATCTTACTAGTTGACCCGGCAAACGTTGTTTTGCCTCACTTAAGGGTTTGAAAAATAGATAGTGTAGCTCATATGACACGTTCGTAGATTTACCATAGCAGCACCATCTATTGATTACTTAATCAACCAAATCGAAAGGTATCGACATCTGTTAGAATCATTTGGAGTTAGCAGATAATTGTGACTGTCAAATAATAACAGACAATACTTAGCAATAAATTAAAATTGCAACTATAATTTGAGATTTAATCTATCCTATCTCTCAAGTTGGATCGAACTGCACATGGTGTGCGATTTTTTTTATAATCAGTTAAGTGGTTTAGGAGTCCATTGAGGACAAACATTGTGACACGAGATCTATATATATTAGATTTTCATTATTTTCTTGCTTTTTAAGGTTATGTATAGATCGCTGTTAGCGTTAAGGCCGTCTTTTGTGGAACGTTGTAAATATTTTTATGATGTTACTTTTTTATTTGTTGTACCTTGTACAACTTGTACGGTCGATAATTTGCCCAATTAAGAGTTAATCTATCTGTTTAGATGAGAATTATTAATCAACAATAGTTCGGATTTTTAACCGGCTCTAAAAAGGAGGAGGTTATTACCCTAACCATTTTCATAGCTTTTCAAGACGCCATAGAAAGAACGCAGATCATTCAAAGTTATACATAAAAAAGCAAAATCGACGAAAAAATTTAATTAAAATTGTTCTTGACTCTATGAAAGTTTAAATATGACTTCATTGCTTCAGAAAATTAAATTAAATATGAAGTGGCTATTAATTGAGTTCTTAATTAAGAGATTGGTAATGAAACGTTGGCTTCAATGTTGATAAATCGATAAGCTCTTTCCTCTAATTGAGTTGTTTTGCTTTATACCTTTATTAAAATTTACTTAGTGAAAGAAATAATTGGCCAAGTGCAAGTTGGGCTCGCGATTGAAGGATTCCGTATCATTGTTGTATAGGAGCCCCTCTTAAATAATTATTTTTACCAAATTTTATAATTTATTTTAAAGGTAATATGCATATATATATTTTGTGAAAATTTTAAAGCAATTACTGTTATTGCTATATAGCAAAAAATACGAAATAAACACGTTTATTGTATTGAGACCCCCCCTTAATATTTTTTTTATTTTTAAGTTTTGGTATTTGTTGATATAGCAACATGGAAAATACATATCTTGAGAAAATTTCAGCTTTCTAGCTACTGCGATTTCTGAGTTACAGCCTGGAGACAGACATACAGTCAAACAACGGAGTCTTAGTAATAGGGTCCCGTTTTTACCATTTATGGAACCCTAACAAGTGGAAATACGAAATTTTCAGGATATAAAATCTGCAAAAGCATAATCATCGTTTATCCATGTTTACAAAGTCTTTAAAAAATTAAAATCTTACTAAAGTAACAAACAATATTTGATGTCAGTTTACTTCTCTCAGTCGGTGTCAGTTTATATTTATATCTCTGGTCTGGTAAGTTGTCACATCTAAAGTGATTTTTATGATAGAAAAAAAAATATTTTGTGCATTTCCGCTGTGATCTGAAACCAAATTAAGATAAGGAAAGGAAAAATTAAATTATTGAAAAAAAATTGTACCTACTAACTTAGTGCGTTAAAACAATGTCAAAGAAGAAGTTAAAAAGTATCACAACTTTCTAATCCAGTCCTAACTACTGTTTTTTTTTAAATATTTATGTAAACCTTAAAGCTATCTTAGTCAATTGAATACCGTAACGATAGAATAAATCTTTCATTCATTATATATCTCGTAATTCAGAAGTTATCGCTTGGAATCTTTTAATGTAGTCTCAATTTTATCTTTACTAAGCAAACGTTAAAGCCTGTAGCTCGGTTAGCTATAGCCGAGCTACAGGCGCTATGTATCTTGTGTAAAACAAGTTAGTCCCAGATCTTTAAATTACTTATCAACATTTTTAAGATCCGAAGATAGGTTATCTACACCATTGATTAAGTTTTCTGGGGCCAGAGTCGTAAATTTACAAGACTACAATGTTTATAACATATGTATCTATATCTATGTGTGTATGTATATCTAATATATCAGTTGTGTTAGCAACCATAATGCAAACCAGAAATGCAGTTTGTCTGTGGTTCAGAACGTGCGGTCTCTTTCTGGCCACCTAAGATGAAAAGAGACGGGGCTTCTTTAAATTTAGTTTAGTCGTGTGTGCCGCTGAATCGCCATCAGTATCTGAACCAAAGTGCCACAATATTAACACCACTCATAATTTTATGATCGTAGGTATAGGTATTACCAGATAATACAACGAAATAAAAGGTATATTAACGAGTACTGATCCGCTACAATATAAAAAGTTTAGAGGTAACATATTTTTATCCTCCTATTTTCTTCAAGAAGTAATTTTATTTCATAGATTAAAATTATTTATTAGAAATATATCCATATAATGCTTAGTTTCTGGCCAAAATAAAAGCAACTATTCTAGACACCCGAAACCTCTACCAGTACAATTTTATATTACAAGTTTTTTCCTACAGTTGTAAACTTGTATCTCTCTAGAAACTCGGCTTCCGAAGGCTTACTGAAGTTATCGATAAAGTCGATTTACGCTGATGAGTCGCGTGGCCTCGCATATTAACGAGACGGGTGCACGAATAATGTGACCAGACGGTAGGTGCAAGTTTATCTCGTCTCGAAGCTATGGCCGGTGCGCGGTGAATACTTGCATATTGAGTACCAGGGTTTATAGCTTTATCTTAACGCTGCCGATTAAAAAAACAGGTTACTCTTTGACTTACTTATTGACTATCGGACGAGCAGGGAAACGCCAAGGCGGCATCGGTTTACGGTTGAAGTGCCCAAGGCACGCACAAAGCGTTTTGCCTCCACCTTTGTAGTCCGAACCGCCAAACTTTGGAATTCCTTGACGAATTCCCTGTTCTAACTACAATCTAGCGATTTTCAAGGCGAGAGTGAACCGGTTCCTTCTAGGTAAGCGCGATCCACCGTAGACTACAATATCACTTACCATCAGGTGAATTGAGGTCAAGCGCTGACCTATTCAAAGTAAAAAAAAAACTTGGAGCCGGGTCGAAGATACTTGATTTTAAAGTTTAGTCATTTAGGGAATGTGATATGATAGGATAACTTTAACGACGACTTTGTTGGCGTAAGGTTACTGCCAATTCAAAGGTTCCGATTTTGATTCCCGGCACGGCTAACATCTTAGTGATCAACCAAATTTGTTGGCTGTCGGTCTGAGTGTACAATAATAATATGTATCGATATAAAATATGCATGTATGTACATATGTAATAGGTATATCGGTAGTGTTAGGAACCATAATACAAACTAGAAATGGTTAAGTTTGGGGTTAACCAGCCGTATGTGAAATGTGTCCTAGTATATATTTATTTATTGTGTTAAGATACAGTGTTGTCATAATTATCCTTTTTAATAATATTCGAAAAAACTCTTATTATTTCTTCTTCATGGTTTACACATGATCCAAATTGGTTTGAGAGTTATAGTATGCTATATTGTGGTCTAAGGTGGGGCGCGTAGAGTCCAGCCCATTTTTTTTGATGCGGTTTTCGATATAACTTAAAATAGCAGAGAAATCTATGTTTCATTATTACTAATAAAACCTTTGTTTTATTTTCCTGCCTAGCGACTCTGAAAATTTGAAAGTCCTAACAAGATTCCAAGAAAAATAATTAAAATAGTCTCCATCCAGATAAAAAGGAAACACAAAGAGGAACTAACCAACTCTGTTAAAAGTTGACATGTAGTACATGCTATTTTATGAAAAATATACACTTTTAAGTGCAGTGTAATATTTTAAAAAATCAATAATATTATTTTAAAGAGTTATATATCACTATCGTCTTCTTCCTTGCCTTATCCCACTTAGGTGGGATCGGCACAGCAAATCTTCTTCTTCCACTTTCTTCTATCAGACTCTCATCTCCACATTCAGTCCTTTTTATCCCATGTCCTCATACACACACTCCGTCTTTGTAAAAAAATTATCATTTATAAATCTTCTTCTTCGTATGAGCTAGTGGCTAAGCTCTGGTGTCGAGAGTTTTCAAGCCGCCCGAAGGCCTCTAACTTTGTTTGACGACTGCTTGTACTAAGACTATCAGCCGGGACCTACAATTTAACGTTTCATCCGACCCACGGTGGCGCCCAGATCAAAACGCTACTTGAAAAAAGGGTCTCCTGCATGGTCACCCATCGAAACACCGTTCGCATTGACCGTTGCTTAGCTTCGATGATCGCGTCAGATCACCTTAGCTAGCCAAACTACAGGCTTTACACAACTAAAGCAAGTATTATGCAAACCTGCAGCCTTCATAGTGAAAGAGCTCGCCTAGTTAGATTATTTTTTTTTAATTAACACTAATTCTAGAAACTAAGTCTTAATGTATAAGTGTGGTGCCTAGCTCCTGCAGTAGGATACCCTGTGTTTGCAGGAGCTAGCTCTCTTCAGAGGTGCTAAAAATAAAGTTACCACCCTCAAGCTGAAAATCTGTCACCATGCTCCAAGCAAAGTGTTCCGGTATCTCTTTAAAAACTTTTTTTTTTAAATCCTCCTACCTCCGATTTCCATGTCGGAGACCTATTTTACACTATTCCTTTCATACCAGTTCTTGATTGCATGCCTCTCGTACTTGCATTCTCCATACTTTTTCTTTCTCTCATTCATCATCTTTCGTTCTCAGTTTTAGACTAAATCTGGCTAGGTACTAATTTAACTATGTAATTTTTACAGGGTTGTGGGATGGATTAAGTATACAGGAGGTTACTTTATTTATACTTATTTTACATGTTGGTTCACTTACTCTACAAATTTAATTGTAGGTAGTTCTTCTATTGTTTACTATTTATTCTTATTAATTACAATTTTTATAACACTCTTACAATACTCTAAAAACTTATCTCTAATATATTTATTTCCTATTATTTTACACAAATTATCTACTGAAACACAAATTATCTTTGAAAACTATTAATTCCAGACTAGTCACGGTCCACCTTAGGCCTGGGTGTCACTGACTCGTGTGGTTACGCGCATTTAGCCTAAAAGACGGCCACAAATTTGTATGAGAGCGTTAAAACAAAAGTGGTACTACCTTACGTTAGAACGAAACGTCTCAAAATTCGCCCTCGAGGAGTAGTCGGTCCACAAAAGATTCTTTTCAGCTGTTACGGAGACACGCCGCTAACAAAGGGTAACGTTGGAAAGGAACTATTTCTTCTATTTTGGCGCAATCTCGTTACAAATGATTATGCGGGCCCGAAGTAGGTTTCGGGCGTACGCGATGCTGAGAATTGGTTAGAATTTTTGTCAGCTGGCGTGAGCAAAGACGGAAAAATATGCTCATGCTATTCTTATCTCAAACTTGCAAATGCTACGAGTCTGTCTGAGAGGATTTCTATCAATTAAAATTGCACATTTTCTCATACATAATATGTTTGCTACAAACTTGAATTCGATTGAAATCTTACTTACAAAGAAAAACACATTACATTTAATGCCAAAGTTTTGAATAAACACACAGATATGTCAAACTAAACCTCTTATATGCTTCCGTATGATATCGCAATAACGTCAAGAAAAATCAATAAAGAAATTACTGCGCTGGATAGGTGTTTGTCCAATTTTAGGTATACGTCGAATGCAATAGAATACTGAATGTAGCGCCTGTAGCTCGGCTACCTAAGTTGATCTGACACGATCATCGCAGTTAAGCAACGGTCGATGCAGACGGTGTTTGGATGGATATATGCACAAGTCGTTTTTAAGTAGTATTTTCATCTGGGCGCTACCGTGGGTTGGATGACACGTTAAATTGTCTGTTATTCTTAGTACAAGCATTTGTTAAGCCAAATCAGAAGCTTTCGGGCGGCTTGAAAACTCTCGACATCAGAGCTTAGCCACTTCAGAAGAAGATTTATTTATTTATTTATATAGTGGCGGCCTTAATGTATCTGTCGTAGATACAAAATATGCTGTTAGGTTGTAAGTTTTTTTTTTACTTTTAATATAAACTGATCCAATCTTACAGATTGTATTCAATTAAATTAATCAAATTTGAAATGTCTGTATTTGCAACACAAATATTCTAGAACAATAAATGCGCACACTGTGCTTAGGGCATGGCTAAGACTACATGATGTTAATTACTTAATACTAAATTAGTTATACATATTTAAATTTTTAATTATCACACATAAGATCTCTTAAAAGCTAACCAAAAACTCGTTTCACAAAAAAACACTATCCTATTTATTTATTTTTCATAATCTGTCATGTCAAACATTTTTAATAATGTAGTGTACATTATTAAAAATGTTTTACATTTCAAAGTTACACATGCGAACAAAATTGCAAAATCGCAAACGCAAATACAAATTGGCATTTCAAACAAACTGCTATAACTGGGCCGTACATTTCATTTACCGGATTGCTAGAATCCAATCCGTGATCAATGTTATCAATGCGATAGTGGTATGAGCTGTTCCAATTACCCTGATGAAAATCACTAGATTGTAAGCGATTTAGAATTCAATAGTTACGTAATTACATTTGAAATGCTGTGTTTAAAAGTTGTTAGTTTCAATCGAGATTAATTCATCATCATCATCATTCACAGTCTTCTTTATCCCACTGTTGGGTATATGCCTCCCTCTGCATGTGCCACCTTCATCGATCTTGTGCAGTCCTCGTCCAGGTAGGACTTGCGACTTTAATGATGTTGTCAACGTCGATATTGATTATTATGAATGGGAAATGTTTGATGATATGTACTTTTTTAAGGCTCCTTATCTAAAAAGTAAAAAACGGGATCCTATTTCTACGCCCCCGCTTTCTCTCCGTCTGTCTGTCACCGAGTTTTATTTCAGAAATCGTGATAGCTAGAAAGCTGAAATTTTCACAAGTCATGTGATTCCCACGCCGTAAACTCTTGATACCAGAGCTTGGCCACTTAGCTCATACGAAGAAGAAGATCTGACTTGCAAAAAAATAGGCTCAGGTTTCATACGTATAAGTTTTATGTCATATATACATTTTTTTTATAACTTATAGGTTTGCGTTTGATCACAGCTTGCCTGGTGTTAAACAATACTATGGCCTACGATGTTACACGCTTACCTAGAAAATACCTATTAACTCTAGATTTGAAGACCCCCAGGTGGTACTTCTCAGGAAATAGAGACTCGGGAAGAGAATTCCAAAGTTTTGCAGGCCTTACAAGAAAGGTAGAAACGAATCGGCTTGTGCGAAACTTAGGGATTTCGACCGTATACCTATGTTAGTACTGACATATGACATAAAACTTATACTCGTGTAATACTCATAAATCTACCAATTTCACGTTATCTATAATCGGATTTGTATCCCACTAACAATAAACCTTGTTTCGTTCAGTTTAGTATCATTTTATTACAACTCGCGGAGTCTTCGCTATCTCAGGACAAGTTAGTCTCAACTCAGAACTCTCTTATCGTTGCCTTTCCCGCTCCACTGACAGAGGTCTTCATAAAAATTTAATAGCTTTAATCTTTAAAAGCCCTCCAAAGTTTAGGGTCGTGATAGCCCTGCGTTTACGATGAAGCCATAAAAGTTTCAGATGCTATACTATGTGCCACTTTGTACTTTAAAACTTGTTGGTAAAATGGATGCTAGTTCACTTTATTTGGGTGATACGGCTAATAAGTTGACAGAAGAACGAACGACATTATTAAGGCGAAGAATGGGAAAAATATAGAAGGGCAAAAACTTCATTTCCATTTCATATTTTTTGCAAAAAAAAACGTAGACGGAAAAATAACCACTCTATATTTATACATATTTTGGTACCAATCAGACTTATAAATTGGAAATAAAACTGGTTTAAGAATAAAAGGTTTACGATTTTTTTGCGAAAAAACTGTATTTTATTGAAAAAACGGTATATGTTATCGAATAAAAAGTTTTTTGTAAGAGCCAGTTTCGTAATTTTTTTCTCCTAAGCCATATTTATATTTGCACGAAAAAACAGTCATACTTAAATAACTTTAAAATTATTATCTAAACCATCAATAATCTAGTGTGATCTAAATTTAAGAGCAAGGTTTCTTATATTCATAACAACGAGAAAAAGTCTTCACTTCTTCCTCCTTACCTTATCCTAGGGTCCTTACGCCTCATCCAATTTTCTTATAATACTCTCCTCTCATCTCTAAACTCTCTACTACTACTAACTACTTTATTTTTCATGTCACCATCCCACTTTAACTTGAACTACTATTTCCTAGTAACACAAGTATCGCCACTCTACAAATCACAGACACCGTGATAGTCTTTTGTTATTTTTTGTGTGGTGCATATTTTATACTGGTTTGTCAACTTCTTGTCACATTAATTTTATTACATAAATTTATTATAAATTACTTAATACTAACTAAATAACCCGCCCCTAATAGTTCCCGGTGCAAAGGTGCCCATCAGACTAACAGCGTTCCCGCGCTGAATGGCAATCGCTATCCTTTGCACCAGGAAAGATCCAGAGCGAGAGTCACCGGTTGATTTGTTAAGCCTTTGTCCAATTTCTTTGAGCAGAGCCCTAGCATCCTTGCCCCAACAAAATATATTTAAATAAACTGAAAATATATTTTAAACTATCGCTATACCTATACTTTTGGTATTTTAAAATATACATCAAGAGTCTGGCTGTCCGCTCGGCACTTTTGCAATCTGGCACTGCACTGATAAGACTCCAGACATGCCCTCTAGCAAAGATTCCTTGGAACGACATTCCTTAGGTTTCTTTCGCTACCAGTTTTTTAATTTCATTAAAATTATTCTTCGCAGAAAATGTGCTTACTCTACAAAAACGCCGCGCTTCTTTTTAATACTTTATCATTGACTTTAGTGAAACATTTCAGCCAATCTCTATCTTTTGAAATTTGCTTTAAGTTTTAATAAAAAAATAAAGTTGAAAAATCACCCCAACTTTATTAAAGATAAACTTAATTGAAACCGCTTAGTTATAACGCTCTAGTTTTTAATTAAAACGTGCCGAGGTTTTTATTATAAAAGCTTGGCTAACCGTAGGCATAATTTTGCGCTCTTATAGTATCCAGATACGAGGCTTCTACAATACTACCTACGATATAAACCCCTAGTACACTCTTGGTCATGCACACTTACGTGCAAAATGTATGGATAAGTGCGGGCCAGTGCGTGAACAATTTTTTTTTAATCATAAATAGGCTTACGTTTGCCGACTAGTGCCAAAAATAGAGCTAAAATCGATCTATTCCAGGCAACCGTAGGAAGGATATTGACAAAAAAACATGAGAGATCAATCGTTATATCACAATGCGACTGCAGCGCGTTGCGGAATTTGGTAGCAGCTAGGCCACACGCTCGATTTGCAGCTCCATTTAGTTTTCATCAGTAATTATGGCAAGATGACCTCGTTGGCGTAAAGGTTACCATGCCGGACTGCCAATCTGAAGGTTCCGGGTTCGATTCCCGGCCCGGCCAACATCTTTGTGCTTAACTAAATTTGTTGGCTGTGAGTCTGGGTGTTAAATATGTATCTATATAAAATATGTATGTACGTATATGTAGTATGTCAGTTGTGTTAGCAACCATAATACGAACTAGAAATGGTTCAGTATGGGGTTAAACAGCCGTGTGTGAAATGTGTCCTAATATTTATTATTTATTAAGGTTCTGCGCCACGCTTTATTGTATGGGAATCAGCAATCCTGTCTTGTATTCTGATCCCTAAAAATATTAAACTAAACTTAATACAGTAGGTAACAAGATATTGTTAGGCGTTTTTACTTCTAGTTTCCACCTAGTGAGTGAATTTGCGTGCGGCGTGAGCATAAACCATTGCTCGGAATGAAATCGTGGTTATTGTTTTAAATCGCCACCCGCCCATAATGTGACAGTGGGTGGAATGGGAAATGGGACAGTTGGGAAAAAATGCGGTGCGGTTTGTGGCGAATTTTCAATGGAAGTAATGTTAGTACCTATTTTTCTAATGTTAGTTATAAGTGCTTTGGTGAGATCATATAACAAGTGGCTAATTAAAACTATAATGTAGCGCCTGTAGCTCAGCCTAGCTAAGCTGATCTGACGCGATCATCGAAGCTAAGCAACGGTCGATGCGGACGGTGTTTGGATGGGTGTCGTTTTTAAATTGACATTTTCATCTGAGCAATACCGTGGGTCGGATGACATGTTCATAATATGTAGGTCCTGGCTGTTGGTCTTAGTACAAACAGTCGCTAAGCCAAGTCAGAGGCCTTCGGGCAGCTTGAACCATTATAAACACCAAAATTAAAAATATTTATATTAATATAAAAACAGCAAATAACAAAAAAAAACAATCAATTGTTGTTATGATGTGATTCTGAATTTCAGTATTGTCTAAACAAATTTGTTAGCGCACCCAGAATTTAGTAAAGGCTTCCTCTATTCAGCTTCAGTGTCGTCTGTCTTGTACTACTCTCGTCCAGGTGGCGCCCACGACTTCGGTGATGTCATGACTCCACTGACTACGTGGGCGACCTCTGCCCCTGTAAACAAAACAACAAGAAAAAATAACATTTCTGTTTACCACCTGCGATCAAAACTTTTAGCCAGATTGAATTCGTATGCACTTAAACGGATTACAAAATTAAAACGAAAATAATCATATGGTACAAGGTGACTTTCACACTCCGTCTAGAGTCGTCACGCAAAGCAAATTCCACTGACCTCAAATACACAAAAATTGTGGCACAAAAATTCCTCACATCACCGGAATTCGACGTTAAAACAAATACTAACTATGCTATAAAAAGCTACTTTAACATTAGCATAGTATCGCGTTGGAGCAAGAATGTGGCGTGCATATCTTGCGACCGTTTGTTTATGTTGGCTTTTTTATTAGGAAAAGAAGGCGTTTACTGGCGTATAAACAGAGCTATTGACATATCGCTCGAGCTTTGTTCTTGACATTCGATGTGAGTCAACAAGAGTTGCACGTGATATGTGTGCATTGCTCGCTTCCAATCGTTTGTTCGAAACAGTTTTATAGAAACGAAGCAATGAACGGTATCCAGCGTTGAAATAAACAAGTTTTATTTGAATGCAACAGTATCCGGTAGAAGAGGAGGTCGCGTGCGGTACTCGCGTGATTTGTAAGGCTGGAAGTCACGCGCGGGGGCCTAAAGGAGGGGCCCAGGGCCAGTCCCCTGCAAATGGGGGGTTAGTGGGGCTTACATACCACCGGGCGAAGGAACATGTCCGACCCCGTTACGCTATGAAACGACAGTTTTATTTCCCTCCAAGTCGAGACAAGAGCAAGAAATCAGATTTCTCGGTTCCCTATATAGGTTGGGTCTGCTTACGGTTGTGAACGGATAACGGAACTTAGAAATTTGTTTGTATAGAGTGTCCTCCTCTCTTTGAAGTTACTATTGGGAAGTTGATCATAGTTATGAGAAAATTTATTGAAAATAAGAAGTAGAAGAAAACTCTTATCAATCTCTTAGGCTTTAAATGTCTTCAACATATTTGAATCTTTTATCTCCAATTTATGTATTGATTTTGAAGTAATTAACATAAGCTTAAACATTGTTTTAAATCCGATATTAATAAACTAAAAAAGCCTTGACAGTTAGGGATCTCGTATGTCCAACGCTGCCAATTTCAATAATAGCATTTACTAGACTAGGCATGATTTTCAGTTCTATATTATATACTAAATCTATGGTCGTGAAAGATATTTTTGCCCGGAGGTGAGATTGGATGTAGTTTATACTTTAGAATGAAATTGATGCTCGGTGCAGGTTTATGGCAAAGATAATGACTTGCTCTATGCTCCTTATACGACAACTTGGAACATGCCTATCAACACTATACATTATTTTGTTTCTATTTACTAATTTTCATGCATTCTATACATGCATCTAGCATTTATCTATCTAAAAAATATAACTTCCGATAATATATTTAAGATCGAATTGAAATTGTTGTTAGCACAAAAAGCAAATTATGAAACGGACGAGTATTTTAATGATAAATTTACCAATGTCGGTAACAAGTTATTTTTATTTTAAGTTGACTTGTATAATTACACTGAACACGAGTACGTCAGCGCTTGACCACAATTCACCACAATTATTATCCTTAGGAAAAGAATACAAAATTATTTATTTAGTGTACTTCCACTGTATATAAAAAAAATTAGGTGTACACTTCGATCCGTCGTTCGGATCGAAGAGTACACCTAATTTTTTTTAAACTAATTTATGCTTATCTTAATTTGGTTTCAGATCACAGCGGAAGTACACTACATATTTAATGTTGTTTTCTATTTACAATGGATTTCCGCAAAGTAGCGCCTGAAACCTTTTATGGTGTTTCAGTGCTGAAACAGTAACAAAAACAAAACACGTATACAAAATAAGTAACACGTTTCCACTCACCTCCCTACAACAAGCAAAAGGCCTTGACCCACTAAGTAATAGGTAAAAGCGTACACAGGTAAGCAAATCCTTACCGTAATAAATTAAGGTGGCGCAAAGCCATTCGCTCTTTCATTAAGGAATCCCTTAAGAAATCCCTAAATAGTAAGAAGGATAGATATCAGAGCAAGGACATTAATAAAAGATACTTTAGAAACGGATTACTCTCTCTTCCCTTTTCCTTGAGGCTGACGAAGCAAATTCTTGAAGACAGTTGATTATCGCAGAACGAGCGCTTGGGAGAGGTCGAAGATTTAATTATGGATAGTTCTGGATACGACACTATTTTAAAAATTTGCTTTAATCTATTGACTATGACGCGCCTTATCAAAAAATATGGTTATATATATATATAAAATATTAGGTTACTGCCAATGACACAAATGTCATACGACCTCGTTGGCGTAAAGGTTACCATGCTGGACTGCCATCCAGAAGGATCCGGGTTCGATTCCCGGCCCGGCCAACATTTTTGTGCTTAATTAATAAATAATATAACAAATAAATAAATAAATGGTTCAGTATGGGGTTAACCAGCCGTGTGTAAAATGTGTCCTAATATTTATTTATTTATTTATCTATTAATTAACTCAATACCTTTAAAGGGCTGATTTAAAAAGTCTTATGTTTAAGGGTTTTTGGAAATTGGCCAGGAAACAATTTTTTTTTCGACCTATCTAAACCTAACCCTACTTTTTGTGTGGAGCGGCGAAAATTTTTAAAAACCCAAGAGCAAAAGTATTTTTTAAAATTTATTTAGCAGAGGATAGCAATCGCTTTTCAGCGTCGAAACGCGGCCAGCGTTATGGGTACCTTTGCACCTTTGGTCGTTGGCTATGTCCTGGCTTTAATTGTTTAGGAAATTTTAATTTTATTAAAATTTATATTTTTAATTATATTATAAACAGAATTTATTTCATTGATGCGATAAATGTATTTCGGTATGTTAATTTATTTTAAATCCTAATTTAGATCATCGATTTACATCGTGGTTAAATTAAACTAAAAAAAAAATTGCTCCCATGCTAAGCCGGGCGGATCGCTTGTACTTAAAACAAGTTTTAGTCGTTCAGATGATCATACTATTTACTAGGCTCTTCTAGTTTTCTCCTATCATCAGAGCCAACTTTAGAAAACCGTCCACAGAAGCAGGAGTAAAAAAGAATGAATATTACAAATGATTCAATTTGGCCCGACATTATTTTTTTGTTGCTCCATTTTGCGAGGACTCGCGATTTCTTTAAATGAAATCACTTATTCCTCTTTCTGTACGATGATAGCAATGAAATTTTGTAGAGTTAGAGTTGTGGGTAAAAGAGCTTAAGTTTATTGCTACTTTTGTATTTTTATTGCAGAAAAATAATATAACATTACAATTGCTTTCTCGGTTTAGATTTATTTATCTCTTTTACTTTGTGGTTGCTAGCCAAACGTGAACTGGAAAATGCCTTACCACCATGAAAAATGTAAGATAATGTACATACACAAGTATATATCATATATATCATTTATATATATATAAGTTTGGTGACGTACCGAGAAGTACAATTTTTTTTTACTAGTAATGGGCTTGCGCTTGACCGCAATTCACCTGATGGTAAGCGAGATTGCTATCTAAGGTGGAGCGCGCTTGCCCAGAAGAAACCGGTTCACTCTTGCCTTGAAAACCGCTAGATTATAGTTATCGGGGAACAGACAATTTGGGGGTCTTCAAATCTAGAGTAAATTGGTTCCTTCTAGGCAAGCGTGTTACATCTTAAACCACAGTCAAGCTTAACATCAGGCTACCTGCGGTCAAACGTGAGCCTATTCATCATTAAAATAATGTTTTTTACTTCAAAACCCGGAGCAAATTTGGAGTAGGCAAGTTCATATATACTCGTAAATCAATATTATGTGAGTGTTTAGACGGATCTACTAAGTACCTTTAAAAAGATCGATAAGCAATATTGTATGCTTAAGAATTACATTTCTTGTAAGGAAGCTCCCTAAAATTATTAAATTTATTTTGTTTTAATTATTAATTTTGAAAGCTAATATAAATCTATACATTTTGTGAAAATTTTAAGCATCTACTTATTACCGTAATTGATATATAGCAAAAAAAATAAGAATTATCATTTTTATGTATGGAGACCCCTTTTTTGTGTATTTCTTGTAAGAAAAACCGACGGCGGAGGCCTAGTAATGGGGTCCTGTTTTACGCTCAAGTACGGAACCCAAAAAAAAGAGATATCCTGAACAATTTGTTCTGTGACGTATAAAAGCAACACAACTACCTGCCTCTTTATTATTCCGGATACATTTCTGTTATTCCTAATCAACAAGAAAAGGCTTTTGCGTTTGATCGCATTGAAAATAAATTCTATTTTCGCGGAATCTAAACGCTATCGAATATTTATTTCTTAACGTAAATAACATTTGTTTGATCTAAGAAAGGATATCGTTTAATATTTATCGTATCTACGTATTCAGTTTTGTTAAAATAAAATTAGTTTAATAGATATGTTATAGGTATATTTGATTGTTTGTATTTGTTAAATTATTCAGTAAAACATGGAAACATTATTAAATGAAAATAAAATAAATCACTATCTACAATTCTGTACATGCGGACAATTGAAGAGGTCAGGGGTCACCCTTTCAAAGACTATCCGCATCGACCGTTTCTTAACGTCAATGATCGCATGAAATCGCCTTAGTTAGCCGAGCTACAGGTGCTAAAAATTTTAATTAGTAAGGCTATAAAAGTATTTCGTTTCAACATACCCGTTCTCGAAATCTGTCTATGCCTATTCAAAAACTTGGAGCGACTTAGTCTGAAGTTAGAAATCGAATTGGCTTCATAAGTTCAAGCTCGTAAGAGTCGTTGATGGTGTCCATGATCAATTGTTTTCCGTTTTTTAATGGACTTTTTATTACAATAAAATGGTTAATTATTGCTATTTATGATGATGGTGGTGATAGATGCTATTGAAGATAACAGAAGAGCGTATTTGCCTGAAAACAACCAGTTCGCCATGAAAATCACAGGGTTGTTTGTTTGTATAAACGAACGGTTGTTTCTCTAATGTCACTTTGTTTAAATAAATTAAGAATATTATAACGATGTTTTATTTTTGAGTCATGTCGGGAGTATAATATTAATAATAATAATAAATATTAGGACACTTTCACACACGGCTGGTTAGCCCCATACTGAACCATTTCTAGCTCGTATTATGGTTGCTAACACAACTGATATACTACACATACATACATACATACATATTATATATAAATACATATTTAACACCCAGATCCCACAGCCATCAAATTTAGCTAAGCACAAAGATGTTGACCAGGCCGGGAATCGAACCCGGAACCTTCTGATTAGCAGACCGGCATGGTAACCTTTACGCCAACGAGGTCGTATTTTTAGCTATGTTTGATGGAAATTGATTTAAGATGATTTCCTCAAAAAAATGACATAAAACTTTTTGCACAACTTCCGCTAATGATAACCATTGAAATGAAAGAGATTAAATACTAGGACACATTTCACAGACGGCTGTTTAACCTCAAACCTACTCAGAACCAATGATTGACAAGGAATATACGATGAACGATGAATTTGAAAATCTTTTTTTTTTTATTATTATTGTTTTATTATTTCTAAGACAGAGTATCATGGACACCCTACTTACTGGCCTCAGAAATCAAGTAGTACGCTTCTGGCGATACGCCAGCTTGCAAGTTGTGATCTTTTTACATTTAATGCTCTTAAGTTAGTACACGGTAGACTCCCTAACCTATGAGCTCGAACATTTATTAATCCCACGAGAACTTGTTCCAAGACTATTACTTGAGATTGTATTTTTTAAAAGATTACTTGTTATCTATTAATTTTTAAACTAAACAGCGCCTGTAGCTCGGCTAGCTAAGGTGATCTGACGCGATCATCGAAGCTAAGCAATGGTTGTTGCGGACGGTGTTCGGATGGGTGACCAGGCGCAAGACTGTCGTTTTTCAAGTGGCATTTTCACCGTGGGCCGGATGGCAAGTTAAAATGTAGGTTCCGGCTGTTACTCAACAAGCTGTTGTTGAACGAAGTCAGAGGCCTTCGGGCGGCACTCTCGACACCAGAGCTTGGCTACTTAGCTCATACGAAGAAGAAGAACTAAACAGTTACTTATAACGTACTAAAAATAATTCTTTATTTATAAAAGCCGTTGAACAAAACGTCATGTTTAACTTCGTTGTTTGCAATGCAAAATTGTTTTTTTTTACTCTAAATAGGTCAGCGCTTGACCACAAATTCACCTGTTCGTAAGTGACATTGAGGTATACGGCGCGCTTACCTAGAAGGAATCTATTCACTCTTGCCTTGAAAATCGCCCGATTATAGTCATTGGGAACAGGGAATTCGGCAAGGAATTCCAAAGATTGGCGGTTCGGACAATAAAGGTGAAAAATATATAAAAAAATAACGCAAACTCACATATTATGTACTATATTTGCACGAAACAAACGGTCACACTTACTTAACAAAAATTTTTAAGTAAGTGTGACCGTTTGTTTCGTGCAAAATTATACTAAGCCTTACGGTAACAGTTCACATAATTGTACTGTTTACTTCTATCTCGTCTCTTAACATCATTCTCGGTTAAGGCTTGCAGGTTTTTATTATGCTTGCGTCGTTTGTCACCGGGAGAGAGGCAGCGTTAATTTGACAAGGGAACCGCGTCCGCACTGACCCACTTGCGTGAGGATTACATTATAGGGTAGCAGCACACCGTATTCAGATAAGACATTGGTGGCGATTCAGCGGCACACACGGCTAAACCAAATTTAAAGAAACCCCGTCTCTTTTCATCTTAGGTGGCCAGAAAGAGACGGCACGCTGTGCGCCATAGTCAAACCAACTAAAATCACGTCTAATGTAGAAAATATAGGCGACTTTAGACCGCACTCATTTGTATCACCTCTAAAACTGCCTGCACATTCCATATTTGACGAGGTTTTAGTGGTTTTGTCTGTGGTTCAGAACTTTCAGGCCACCTAAGATGAAAAGAGACGGGGCTTCTTTAAATTTGGTTTAGTCGTGTGTGCCGCTGAATTGCCACCATTGGCTTGGAGAAGATTATTAACCCTTGACGTAAAAATGCCAGGATTTCATAAGTCTGGGGTATGTGCGTGTGTATCAGAATATAAAAGTAGGCAACTGACAACTTCATTGGCGTTTTAGTTGCCATGCCGGACTGCCGACCCTGCCGACTTAGATGGCCCCGGGTTCGATTCCCACACGGCCAAAATCTTTGTGATGAACTACATTTGTTGGCGGTATGGGTTTTAGGTAAATACGTTTCAATATAAGTATTTGTGTATGTATATTCAGTATAAAAGTTATGTTAACAACCATAATACAAACTAGAAATGGTTTACTATGGAGCTAACCAGCCGTGTGTGAAATAAGTAAAAAAAAAAATTGTCAGTACACATGTCGTGTATACATATTTTGGCAATAGAAACTCTAAGCTGCTACGGTGACACAAACAGTGTGTCTTGCAGCCTATTTGAGAGCCAGCTATTCCAGACAAGACATGCTCGGCCGTGTGCTGGAGTATCGTTAACACGTGTGATCGCGCGGCCTTCTGGTCAAATGCTTAGCTGTTAATAGTAAAAAAAAGAATTGATTGGAGAATCGAAGCGTTGTGTGTGCCAAGACCTTCAGTTATATTTCTCGAGCAACCTTGTCACTGTTCCTGGTTATAAATTGTAAGAAAGCGACGTTTTGGGAGAAGCTCATGACATTTGCAAGTTCTTTCAGACTTTACCTGTTTGGAAGAGGTTGTGGAAGTTAAAACTTGTTAAGTATTTTATTTGGGCGGAAAATGAGAATGGATGTTAAGGGATGTTGGGAGGGAACTTTTTTACTTTACTTTCAAGGGCGTGATGCTCAGGATAAGATGTGAAGATATTTCATCATATTTTTGGAAGTTCAAGGTATCGAGTGAAAAGCGAGTGTGTCTCGGTAGAAAAACGTCTGCTTTTCAATCAATCCCAGCCTTACACCAATGATTTGTTTTTCTAGTTATGTGTGGATTTGCACTCGCTTTACGCTTAAGGAAAACAGTGTATGGAAACCGACATGTTTGAGGACCACAAAATCCGATGAGGTGAGTCATCCTCCAACTTGGCCAGCGAGGTGGATTATGGCCTATATTTCTCTCCTCGTGAGAGAAGGCACCGAGCCTCAGGAGTGGGAACGTATTAGTTTACTCCTAAGCAAAAGCAGCTTTTGATTAGGAGTCAAAAAGTGATTAAGAAAAAAAATGTCGCGTGAAAACGATTTATCTTAAGGCACACCACTAGTATTTGTGAAGGAAATTTATTTTATTCATAAATAAGAATAATATTTTCTATAGCCTAAGTATCAAAATATCGATTGCTCTTTAAAATTAGTATTTTTTTAGAGTAGCCTAAGAGAGATTACACCAGAGATTAGAGAACATTATTAAAGCCGATACCGCTATAAATAGTAAACTCACTGTCAATTACCCATCTCTAAACTAACTAATGTAACCGACAGAAACCTACGTCCAAAACTACACAGTTGCTTTTAAACTCATAAAATATTTGTTACGTTTTCCCAAATGTACAGGAAAATGTATAAATCTGACAGATGAAAAGTTTGGAACTAGGAAACTAATTGGTCCTTCGAGGCTCGATAGCCGGCCGGATAGCTCTCCCGGGCCAAGCCAGGACTTTATATTTGGAAGGCACGTTATTTAAAGATTCAAAACTATATACACCTACTTTCTTTGCATTAAAAAATGTGGAGGGAAAAATTTGAAATTGGAATGTGCCTATTTTGACTTAAATAATCATATTTCTAAAAAAGGATTAAACTGGCACGTCTCTCATTATTAAAAACTTTTTTGCAAATTTTCTGAGTGGCCTGGTATATGGCTTAGTATACAACGCAACTAATATACTACATACACATACATAAATAGTTTATATCGATACATATTGAACACCCAGACCGACAGACAGCCAACGAATTAAGTTCATCACAGATGTTGGTCGGGAATCGAACCCGGGACCTTCTGGTCGGCAGAAAGCAAGGTAAGTATTACGCCAACGAGGTCGTCAAAATATTATATTAGTTGAAAAATAAGGCAGAGATTCTAGCTGGATAGGTAGAAATGATAAGATAAAAATTTGATTTTAAGATGAGTCTGAAAATAGATTTTCCTTTTGTTCGCAATTACTTTGATTATATGACTTCTTCGTCTTGGACATGTCTTAAAAGGTCTTTGCAAAACATTATAAAATATTCTACTTTATTCACTACCTGAAACGAAAAACTAAGACTTCCACTGACAGCATATCTTTAAATTATTATTTTTAAAGCTTTCAAACGAAATTACTAAATAAAGTGGTTCTAAAGTCTCATTTCCCGCCGTTTTAGTACCGTAAAATATTGTCTTCAAGTAATAAAGTTAAACTGGCAGAAATAACAGCATTTAAGCGCAGACGTCTGAATACATCAGGCACGCCATTGACCACAAACGGCATCCAAACATGAGTGAAAACCACCACTTCAGGATAAAAACCAATCTAGTCTGACACCCGGACCCTTCCCTAATAGGTGTAAATATGGTAAATGCGCGGGTCAAATTAAATCAGACGTGCTTTATTCAAAGCGCGGGTGCGATTTTATGATCCGTGAATATCGCTGAGGCATTTCTAGATGTTCGGATCACATTTTTATTGTTATGGAAATACGAGAGTTTCCCTTTAGTTGGAATTTCAAAAGGGTCGATTAGGACGTCTGGTTTTGAAGGTTCTGTACAATGAGAAGTTTTCGCGTTTCCCCCTTATTTGTAAGATGGGGACTTGGGCTGGTTCGGGACGCATTCTTGGTGAGGGTTTCCCGATTTTTAACCCCGATTTCTTTCGATATTGGGACGACTTTTAAAAAGTTGGCTATTGAGTTATGGGTTGCTTGCTCGATTGAATTTTACTGCAGTGTGAAAATTATTAAAAAGGCAGCACAATAGGCGCTAGGGCTTGGTTGACTTATTTTACCGATATGCAGGAAAATATAGGAGGATAACAAAAGTAAGTACAATATTTAGAAAACCTTCAACCACATTCGGTTTTTTCTTTTTCTTCTCTCTCGACTAACACACCTTTCAAACAAAAAAATAACAAAAAAAACAATAACATCCATTTTGCGTCGGTAGTTGCGTTGCGTACACTTTTGTAATTCTACCACTATGAGAAAACGACACTAAAATATAGTCAAATTTAAAACTTAAAATTCCCAAGTTCTGTATTGATTTTGATTTTTAAAAATTCTTTATTAACATTAACAATATTACATAGTATGTTCACACAGCGTTATTATGACTTATGTCTTTAATATTTAGTCTTATGAAGAAGTATTTTACAGGCTAACATCACGTATTTAAACTTATGACTAACTATTGGTGGCGATTCAGCGGCACACACGACTAAACTAAATTTAAAGAAGCCTCGTCTCTTTTCATCTTAGTTGGCCAGAAAGAGACGGCACGTTCTGAACCACACACAAAACAACTAAAATCACGTCAAATATGAAAAATGTAAGCGATTTTAGAGCGCACCCAATTATATCAGCTCTAAAACTGACGTGTTTGACGTGATTTTAGATGTTTTGTCTATGGTTGAGATCGTACCATCTCTTTTTGGTCATTTATTACGAAAAGAGACAGAGCTACTTTTAATTTAGTTTAGTCGTGTGTGCCGCTGAATTGACACCAATAGTATTTAGTTCTCATTAAATCTATAACTATTCATATATTTTTTGTCGGGAAACAAGATTACAACTAATTATGAAGGTACTCGCGGCATTGTACGCACGTTGAATTGTTCTGTATTGAAAGTTTTGATACGCCTCTATTTAGAAAAAAAGTCTAACGTTATTTAAACGGTAAACTGCAAAAATCCTATGCAAAGCTAAACGCTGGTTGTAAATTAAACCCGTTATCGGTTTCCGCTGGGAGCACCGCGTGTACAAACTGCATGGGGTGAAATAACACCATGGAATGTGCACCTGTGCTTTGTTTTTGTACATAAAACCTATATAGTGTAAACTCTATATAAAGACACTGAAGAGACTGTGCATTTTATCGCGTTATAGAGAGTGTTCCTTAAATGAAGATAGTACCTAATATGTAATGATAAAATGGATATATTATATACTATCGCGCAAATTTTAAGTATAGATGGTTCAGAACTCTAACGAACACTGAATTGAAGATAGTAAAACTGAAAAAAAAACGGAGCCCTATCAGTTAATCAGAAATTTATTGTATTTTTCAAAATATGCTCTTTTGCTCATAAGAGAAAAGAGCATATTTTGAAATCAAATAGCTCAAATAGCTCAGGCAGTATAAACTGCCTGAGCTATTTGAGACATTTAGATACTAATTGAATTCAGATGAAATTGGTTTCAAAGTGGTTGAAACCCTTTTACCCATAGCCAGCTTTGATTTGTTAAATAGTACTTACTAATATACCGAATCACTGATCGTAAATTGTTATTACTGAACTTTGACCAAACACAGCATAATTCCATTACCTACAATTAGGTCGATATTTGCGTAAACGGCCAATATAAACCGTGTAGCAATAATCCGTATTAACCATTGGCTTAATTCATATCATAATGGTAGCTTAAAACAACAACAATAATATGAGGCTAACCAACTCTTCAACCAGCCATTTATATGTAAAACAGGAGTGGAAGATAATTTAGAGGATAACATACCCAGTTGAAGATATATACGTGGATTAAATGGGTAAATTGTAGCACCACGCCATGCCTAAAATTCTGCGCTCGGCAAAATGAGGTGATCTGACGCGATCACCGAAGTAACAGCCGTTGTGGACGAGTAGGAGACCCTATAAAAGACTAGTAAAAAGTGGTGTAAATTTAGGTGATACCGCTGATCAGATTACATTATACACAATAATTAGATTCACAAACGCAGTCGATAAACTAAGTCAAGGACTTTTGGGGGTCTTGAAAACTTTTGACATCAGGGCTTGGCCATGTAACTCATACGAAGATTTTTTTACTCGCAGAAAGTAACCAACATACCTAGTCTGGAATAACTCAACTATCTAAAGATGAAGAATAAGAAGAAATATGCCAGTAGTATGTTTCAATTATCATTATTATCATTTCTTGTCCAGGTTTGGTCATGTACAAACCATGTCTAGATTGGTAGGTATTAGTAACATAAGCCTCCTTTATAAGATTAAACGAAAAAATTAAAACGTGAAAAGTAAAAAAATAATCCATTACTTATATTATCACTCTAGTTTCAGTCACATTTTATTTTATTTATTCATTGCTTTTACGCTTAAATTACTTTGAATTATCTCACTACAACAGATTAAATTTATAATTAAAACTATTCAAACTAAAACTATTTTGTTATCTACTTACAAAGTTAGTCTGCAGCTATTAACCTTTTGTTAATCTAAACGAGACCTAAAGCAGAGATCAAATCGAAAAACCCAACGGTTAAAGCTAACTAAAAAGCTCTCTATCATCCATCATTTGAGATTGATGGATAACATTCGGTTGACAGTAATGAAATTTCACACCCGCATTGGTGCATCGGTTCTGGTAATTAACCGTTAAAGAGTGGTTAAAGTGGACTCGTAGAGATGAGACACGTACATGAGTTATATAATTTACTAGCTGACCCAGCAAACATTGTTTTGCCTCACTTAGGGGTATAAAAAATAGATAGATGTAGCTTATATGACACGTTCGTAGATTTACCATAGCAGCGCCATCTATTGATTACTTACTAAGCCCAGTCCAAGGTATCGACATCTGTTAGAATTATTTGGAGTTAACAGATAATTGTGACTGTCAATAATTAGCAATAAATTAAAATTGCGACTATAATTTGAGATTTAAACTATCCTATCTCTCAAATTGGATCAAACTGCACATGGTGTGCGAATTTTATTATAATCGGTTAAGTGGTTTAGGAGTCCATTGAGGACAAACATTGTGACACGAGATTTATATATATTAAGATATGCAGTTTTTGTTAAAATTGACTTACTTCTCAACTCGTAGAGAAGAGAAACGTACGTGAGTTATATAATTTTCATATGCAGATTGTGTTAAAATTGACCTATTTCTATCCTTAGATAGATAAACAACGTTATAAGTACATAGAAATAAAAGAGCACACAGGTATGATCATTGTTTCATTCCTTACAGTTAGGCTATTTGACCAGCAGGACCTCATGAGTTATTTTATTTATTATTTATTTACCGACTACTGACCTAAGATGGAACATGCCTAGTCTGGAACAACTGTCTCTAAGGGACACTGCCGGAAAATATTTTTTTTTCATAGAAGTGTTTGGAGAGACGTACTTACCTAACGTATTGACTCATAAGAAGTAAGATCATATGAATGGAAAGAGATTTCATGAGATATTTTTTAAGTATTTCTGGCAATTATAATGTTTTAAAAGCAGTACGTGCCCTCTTTTATGTTACTTATCTCATATTTTAACCAGCTTATTAACAACGCTTGTCACACGTCACATCCGTTCGGACACCCGCAAGCTAATAAGACGCATTAAAAGATACGGCAAAAAGTCAGGACAACAAAACTTACGTCAAGACTTGGATCTGAATAAACGAACATTGTGACAGCCGCAGATACCAAGATACAACTTGGCAACACCATATTACCGCTTAAGAAAGGAAATACACTCAAAAACTGCTCTTAAATTCAACGGCATAAAAGCTTTGTTAAAATTAGGGAAGCGAATTTTAGTGATGCAAAAATAAACAGTATTTCGACGTCTTTAGGTGTAAATTATTCAAACGTACCTCATCCAAGAAGGTTCGGCGCTTCCAGTTTTTTACCGCCATAAGCCAGGCTTAAACACAAACGAAGGTATTATTTAAGGAGGCTCGAGAATTAAGGACAGAGGAAAATGTTGGACCAAGTCGACTATGCGATGGTAAAATTTTGAGTGACATTTCTTATTACTGGACGAGGCATAACACAGATTACAGATAAAGGTTACATTCCTGAGATTAAACATAGAATTGGACTTAAGATTTGTATACCTTTTATAGATACGAACCTAATACGAGCTTTATCTTTATACTAATACGAGTTTTATCTGGAAACATACAATTTAACAATATAAATATTATATACATGCAAGTTAGATTCATATTGTGAAGTAAGTTTTAGTAACGACGAGTCAAAAGGTTAAAGCTTATAAGTAAGAATCTGAATCTTTTTATGTTTATTTTTTATATTTTTTAGTAGATTTAAAAATAAAAATAGACTAAAACTTTACTTAATTAAATCTAAAAAAGACAGGGGTAGAGGCAAAGATGCCTAAAATACTAGCAGCATTGCCACGTTGGATGGCAATGCTTAATTTCTGACCGACATAAAAGCCAGCATTTGAGATACCAGAAACCTCCACCAGCCGTTTGGCGAGTTCTCCATACAACTGCAAGACGGTCAGAGATATTTTTTTTAGTAAATTTATTGTTTTTTGAATTTTCAATAACATTTTAATAAAAAAAACTTAGATATTCTTAGATCTCAAACATGCATTTGTAACTAATTTTAAAAATCTCTAATACTCGTTCTGGGAATAATAAAATATATTTTGTTAACCTGTAACGTTTTAATGAAATGTATATTTCACCCGTGAAACTAATATTTGATTGCATGTGGCGTTGAAAATGCAATAGTGACAACAAAATCAAAGCACTTTGTGGTGTCCGAACATGACCCATACTATATTATTCTATGAATAGACGTTATCACAGATAAATTAACTTTTTGATTGTTCGTTGAGGTCCACAAAAATATTACCAACCAAAGAGGCCATAACTTGTCTAAAAACGACTTTGACAGATTTTATAAAATAACTCTCACGTTGGTTTTCACATCTACGCGTTATGGTATATCAAAAACCTTGAACAGAACTCAGTCAGCTCAATTGCCAGTCAGTCAGTTTGACGACCTCGTTGGCGTAATAGTTACCATGCCAATCAGAAGGTTACCATACCGGTCTGCTAATCAGAAGGTTCCTGGTTCGATTCCCGGCCCAGGCAACATCTATGTGCTTAACTAAATTTGTTGGCTGTGGGTCTGGGTGTTAATTATGTATTTATATATAATATGTATGTATGTATGTATATGTAGTATATCAGCTGTGTTAGCAACCATAATACGAGCTAGAAATGGTTCAGTATGGGGCTAACCAGCTGTGTGTGAATGTGTCCTTATATTTATTTATTACCTTGTATTTCTATGAAATTTACTCGGTAGTGTAAGATGCAAAGTTTTTTGATTTTGCCAGATGACATTTAATTCTGACATTAAATCAGAAGAGCTCACTAAATGTCACTGCTGCTACGTCTACTAGTCAGCTACCAATATAATGCTCCTTAATTTCATGTACATCAACTGTATTGAACCTCAATAAGAAATATTGTCTACGAAAGCCATAAATGTTCTAAAGCGCAATTACCTGCTGCAATAAGCGTGATTTTCTCTAATTACCTCACTATTATCGACATCTGTATAATTTTATCGGTAAACAGTTGCAATAACGTGTGTTTAAACATCAGGTACACATAGTGCTGTGGTTAGTAACGGGTCTGTCAATATTCTAGTTCCTGACCTAGTTTCTATGTTTAGACTAAAAAGGTTAACCTAGATTATGTTTTTTCAAAAAGGTTTGGTTTACTGAGCGTAGGCTGTAGGTCTATTATTTGTAATTGCCATTGACGGACACCCACCCGTCCATATATTTACTAATTTTATATTCCGTTCGATTGCATCTTTAATAGTTCTTCATTTTCCTTTTTGACCGTCTAATAAGATAGTAATATCATCCACGAATTACAAAAAAAAAACGTTGATCGATGACGTAATGTATCGGTGCACACCTTTTTTTGCGATCTCTTAAACATCATTAAACGATCTAACTAGCTAGTGTAATATTCGCGCAGTGACTTGCCTGTAACCATTTTTTTACACTAAATAGATTAGCGCTTGATCATCATATGCTCGTCTGATGGTAAATTATACTGAAGTCCATGTATAGAACGCGCTTACCTAGAAATTAAACCACATCTAGAGTTAGTAGTAATCATAATCATCTTTATTGGTAAAATATCTTACACGTCACAAATTCATAATCTTCTTGTTGAAACGGTTTGACCAATTTTTACATATCATAGATAGTTTCTTCGATAAGCCAGCGTTTAAGTCGAGCTTTAAAACTACCTAGGTTTGGTACCTCGGTAACATTGGTAGGTAGTTTATTATACACAGTTGGCCTATAATATGTGTTACTAGCTACCAGTAGTCTACTCAAGGTGGGGTCGTGACCGTGTAACCATCTGTTTCTACCACACACTGTTTTATGTGACAGCCGCCGGCACCTATGCCCCTAGAACTTCACTATTATGTAGACGAATGTATGCAAAACCGTTTTAAAATGTGAATATGTAAGGCACTTATACTTTTTCAGTCGAAAGTTAATGATGTCACGCGTCAGTAGGAAAACAATTTTTTGGTTGTGTGAAATTGAATTTGAAATGATATTTAGTGTGTTTTAGACATCATGTAATCATACTACTTTCAATATATTTCCATAAAAAAATATCAGCTAATGACCACCAAACCAAACTATAACATAACCATAAGGTCTATTTGATTTTTTTCTGTTGACAAATTATAAGAAATGTTAAGACTTGTTTCAAATCTCTATGCTTTAATTTTTTTAGAAAATCATTACTTAGGAAATATAAGCAATAAGTTTACGTTGTTTTACGTATGAGATACATAAAAAATTCAAGCGAAAACACATTTCCAGTGTCTTCTTACACTGTTATTTCTAGCAAAAACTCTTGGATTTTAGAAACAAATTTTGCCCAGTTTTTCACAAAGTAACAATTGTGGTTTTAAACAGCAAAAACTGTAGGTGTTTCAAAAAACCTCAAGTTCAGTAGATAAACGTACTTTTTGGCGGTACCAGGCGGCCGCAACAAAGAGCGTTCATTTGAAAATATTTCCGCATAAATTCCAGTTTAAGAGTTTCTCGCTTTGTGAATATTAAAAACATTTCATTCCGCGTACCAGTAGTTGTGCTACCAGGCGTGCAGAAATCTACGGGAGGTCGGTTCAGTGCACACTACAAAGGTCGGCTGCGAAGCTGTGATGTGCTTTCCTTTTATTTATGTTCTGCTGGTACCTGGCACTCGTTTTGCCGTGCTTTTTCGCAGCATGAAATTGCTTGCTTGGTTTCCTCCTTGTAAAGAAAGAATTTTGTTTCATATAGTTGAATTCTTTCTCCGGTATAATAAATGAACATTAATTATTGAATGTACACTAGTAATAAAAACGCAAGTCGGGCCAAATCCAAGTGCAAATTGGGCTAGCGTATGAGAGGTTCGTTGACATTATTTATAAAACATGGCTAAAAATCGTGCTTGCAATGCCGTGCCCCCATATTAAGCAATTTATTTTGAACTGTAGTATTTTAAACTAGTGAACTTGCCTGTCCACACTACGTGATGCCAAAAATGACTGCACTATGCACTTTTGGGTGTGAAAGAAAGTTTAATAAATTGTTCAAAGGACTAAAATCACTATTTTCAAGCCAATTCAAAGTTAGATGGTATTCTTTTATTTAAAATTTACTTCAAATACTGCCACTAAACAATGGATAGTTCGTGCTAATGGCCTCTGTGTAAACTGAATGCAAATGCTTTGATTTACGATACACCCGTATTCAAAGCCTCGTAAGTAACAATTCATCTTTATTTGCGCTTTATTATTGGCTTTTGTGTAAATTGGAGCTGAAAGAAAGTCACTTAAATACAACTAATTTTGAAATGATTGACGTCACAAAGAGCGTTACGATATGCCAGTGTTCTAGAAAATCCTCAAAAGTTTTTTTTACCCATGACAGGTTTGCGTTTGACTACAGCTTGCTTGATGTAAAGCTACGCAGTCTACAATATGGACGCTTACCTGGAAGACACATATATATTCTACTTTTAAAAACCTCCGGATAAATTTCTCAGGAAACAGATAACTCAGAAGAAAAGGGTCGCTATCAACCAGTCGTTGAAGAATCCCCTTTTATATTATAAACCAGGTTTATATACAAAAGGTGCAGAAGAGCCCTGAAATAAATAACATAATGAATGATGGATGATGATGATGATGATATGAATTTCTTACTTATAATGTAAGTTACTAGCATATTACATACATAGCTGTCAGTCAACGCTATGTATACAAAGATTGTTATATCAGTATTCTTGAAGCTGTTTATTGCATTGTTAGGGGCCTACTCTCACGAAGAGAGAGAGAGAGACCTGGCCTGGCCTGGCCTAATGCGGGTTGGCGTATGACACACGTCTTCAGATATTGCAGTCAGCTGAAACGTGTCGGTTTCACGATGTTTCCTTTTACCGTAAAGCGAGTGCAAATCCATACATAACTTTAATAACAAGTCATTGGTGTAGGGCCGGGATCGAACCAGGGGCCGTCTGATTTAAAAGCAGCTGTTTTAAGCACCGAGCCACACTTCCTATATAAATTAAAAAGGCAAAACGTTTGCTGGGTCAGCTAGTGTACGATAATTCTACAAGTAGTTATAACCTCTGGTATAAAAATATAAAGCGGAAGCGTTCAGGCTGATCGCGCGATGCAGTGCATGCGTCAGGCTCATAAATCAATTGGATAGCCTATTACTTTGTGTGTTCAGCTATTAGCACTAGAGTGCTCGTCCAAACTCAGCGCTAACTATGCCCTGATAAACTATGTTTGCTAAGTACGCCTTGCTAAGCGGGAATTGGGCTTTAACGACGTTATTCAATTTATACAGATGGGGCACTTTATAACTTATTGATTTAGGTGTTTCTTTAGAGAATCTATCTATCTATCTAAGCCAGCCATAATTTAATCAGCCCAAGCGAAAAATACAAAATACTTAGACTTACTAGAACCGCTTAGAAACAGAATTCATATCAGGTTTTCAAATAAGCTTTCAAAGGCACTAAATCATACAAAACTTTTCACACGAAAATCTCCATCCGTCTATTCTTTCCACATGGCTAAACCCATTCAGTTCGTAACCGAACTACGCGTTCAATATTTAATACCTACACGAAACAACCGAGCTATTGTCTAAACGTTGAAAACAACGGAAAAACAACGTGAAAAGTCACAAAAGGTTGGCTTTGTGAACACGCAACTTATGACTGATGGCGGAAAATCAATTTTCATCGACCCCTGACGTCTCACTTATGACCCTAGCTTTCCAACCGCCACAGTGGGGAAGAGCAGAAGGTAAATTTTAGTGAAATACGTCCATGTTTGACCACCGCTTTGCTATAAAGAAAACAAGCGAATGACGGTTTGCGCGAAGATGCAGCATGCTTATCTTTGAGGCGATGAGATGGGCGCAAAATTAACAGTTTTTTTTAGCAATAAATCACAACGATAAAAAAATATCGAAAAAAATTGCTTAAAGACCGTGTCTAGACAACTTTGAAAATATTTATACTGATTTTGGTACGAAATGTTATACATTGAATAAATTTGTTTTTTTTTTGCTTTAAGTATAAAGCTTACAACTAATTAACTTGTTTTTTTTTGCTCTAAATATAAAGTTTACAAGTAATATGTTGCTTACTTCCTTCCTGTCAGGAAGAAAATGTCTAAGTTATTATGATTACCATACATATTTCTTGATTTAGGATAGCGATATAAATATTAGTGAACGTGTCTATTGAAATCAAAATCCAGTCACGGAAAAGCTGATCAAGACATATTTTTTTTTATTTATTTATATCATACCAAGAAAAACAATATACAAAATCAAGTTCACCTTAGAAATTAAAATAAATATTTTTGTATGTAAGCATCGTAGATCTTGTGATTTAGTTAAAATTTAGCTTAACTCATTATATTTTATAATCACATCAATATTATATAATGTACATTACGTAACGAATCTTGAAAACTGTTTGTTATTTCATATCTATGAAAGTAAGTTGTAAGTAGATAAAGTTAATTAATGATAACAGATAAGACGATAAAATATCTACAAAACATGATTTCAACCTAAAATTTGATTGATATTAATTATTACGAATATTTAGTGAATGTATATGTAACAATGTTAATTTGCTTAGACATTCCAATAGATTTGTGATGAGTGTGAAATATGTATATGTATCGATATAAAGTATTTATGTATGTATATGTAGTAAATCAATTGTGTTAGCAACCAAAATACAAACAAGAAATGGTTTAGTATGAGGCGAACCAGCCGTGTGTGAATGGTGTCCCGATATTTATTTACTTATTTTTATGTTTATTTTTTTCAGAAGTTTCTCTACTGGATAACATTGTACTACATAAAGCTCTTTACAATCCCTCCTGTAGACTGTTTTCGCGTTCGTTACACATGTCAAAATAACAACAGAATGATGAATCGTCATATCGGCCGGAGGAAGTCGTATTCGTGAATTAAAAAGGTATATTTGCTGGGGTCAATACGAAATTTATAGATATAGTTTTGTATATAAAACATGTATATAATGTACATTATTCTGTTAAGTGAATACCTGCTGAAATACAATAAATATAGAAATCTAATTTAAAATTGTTCAAAATTATTTTTATTATTGTTTCTTAATTGCTCAGAAGTATCATGTAACTTTTTTACTAAAGGCGATGCAAATAGGGCGAAATCTTAAATTTACCTATTTTCGTTTTAAATCATAAGCAGTATAAAAATTAGCTATAAAACCGACTTAAGAACAACCTTAAAATATTTATACATACTTGGGTACTAATCCTACTTATGAATTAGAAATAATATTTGTTCAAAATATCTAAAATTAAGTTTTTTGAACCAGTTTTTTTTTTTCAAATTGATAATTTTGATCGGTATCAAATAAAAGGTAAAAAAAAGTATTATTATTCTTAGAGCGGTTCTTACCTTTAAGCAATTTTTCAACATTTTTACCGTTTACGTCTTAAGAAAAAACAAATAATAGTAGTTTAAAAAAACTAAAAAACACGTTTATCTGGCCGTTTTAAGTGGGTCAAAATCGTGCCCAAAGAAGTCGGTTACAAACAAACATACAAACAAAAATACAAAAAAATGTAATAATTTTATCAAGGTAGTGTATTGTCATCGGTCCTCAATAAATCTACAAGGTTCAACGAAATCTGGCCGTTTTAAGTGGGTCAAAATCGTGCCTAAAGAAGTCGGTTACAAACATACAAACATACAGGTGAAGCTAATATAAAGCATGTAAAAACCCTGATCGACGCGGCACACCTTTCAATGTCAGATCAATTTAAGGCCACCTTCGGTTTAAGTCCCACTTTCCACGCGCAGCCAGATCGAATCAAGTAATCCCTTTAGCCAAACATGTCACATTCCGGAACACGGCCACCATTTGTTGCCCTCGAGTTGGAGACAAAGTTGCCCGTGCAAGTTTCGAAGGGGAAAAAATAAAATATTTCTCTCCCTCGCCGCCCCTGTTGGTGGAATCACGCGTCGCTTGCGCGTGTTTTCACGAAGATGGATCATTGGCGCGCGTCGATGGCACTCGCAGACGAGCGGCAGAAACGCTGTGAAATGAAAAGAAAATACATAAAACAACACATTACAATAAATACATACAAACAATACATGCTGGTTTGCGAGAGTAACGACGGAACTAAAAATGATTAATTTTGGAGAATGGCATTCTTTTTGTAAATATTTTAATGCATACCACAAAATGTTTATGATTTATTGAGGAATCGACATTACTGACTAGAGGAAAAATATCGTAGTATTATTAAAGATTTATGATTGTTTGGCATGAAGAATTCAATTTGACAGAATTTTGATTTACGTTGATATTCTCGCAAACCAGCGACGTGTAACACCTAGTTCGAAATGCTAGCAATTGATTTTTTGAATTTGCAAATGTTCCGATCAGATCAAACCCAGTGTCTCGAAAGCAAATGTAGCAATTCATGAAGCCACCGATCAACATATCTACTATACTATAAGAATCCTTGTCATGACTCATTCATTAATTCACTTATTCATTCATTTACAGGCAACACAGAGCCCAAACGGGTTGTCCTAGGAGTATGAAAATTGAAGAATGTATTTGTTTTAGTACGCGTACTAAGAACGGGTTTTGTAAATTCCACCCCTAAGGTGGTGAAAAGGGTTAAAAATGTTTTTATGAACTTGTAACTAAACATTAAATGTTTTTCCCAGCTGCTATGCCTACCACGCTCGTCTGAGGCACCCGCGACACCCTCCAAGACGGATCATGTCGCGACGGGGGGCGGCGATGACGCGATAACGGCCCGATATGGCCCGGCATGCACCGACACTCTGCGCTACATATAGGTATATGCAGACACCAAGCTTTATCGCAAATACTATTTTTACTATTTTGTATGGTGGTAAAGCTTATTCTAGTGCGCGGCTGGTTAGATACTTTAAGTAGGTATTATACATAATATGTACCTCGATTCAATTCATTTATTTCATATATAGGTACATGTTGTATATAGTTTTTATTGTGTCAGTTAATAACTGCAGTTTTAAAACCTATACATTTTGCTACTTGTGGTTCCATTTCAAAACAACGCTGATCAATTTGTTTTTTTACAGTTATTTTTATATGTATCTTTGTGTAAAATTTATCAAGTCCAAAGAAAATGCTATGAAAAGTATCTATTTTTATTAGCGTAGATGTAAATGGCGAACGAATAAACAAATAAAACGATCTCGTGCCAATAAATACAGCGTATCAAACAGTTACACAGTTGAAAATATGAACAGATTAAAAAACAACACAAAACATGTCACGTTCGTGATTTTTATTGCCAACGTGATATTAGTAGTTCAGTTGAATAAAAACTGTTTCGTTAGAATAACGTGCTTCAATCAGGTTCTGTTTTTCAACCCCGGGGCGGAGGGGTAATAAGTTGGACGTGTCTATATGTGTGTGGTACGATACCACACACATACACATATAGACACGGAACTAATGAACCGATATTCGCAAAAAAAAAGAAATTAAGCATAAAATGAAATAAATTTATGAAGCAAGAATTAATTAGATAATTCTAAAGCGAAAATGTAAATCTCACACAACCTACTAAATGAATACAGCTAAAATTGAGACTAAATTTTTGCTTTTCATCATGAATTTCAAATTAGGTAAATTAACAAATGATATCATCACATCGAATGATAATAATTTATTACAAACTTACATTAAATTTTGCATTTTCACGCTAAAATTTTTAAGCAAATCTTATCTCGTCTATTAAATCTTTTTTAAAATTCATAACGTCTGAAAGTCGTGGAATTTGCAAAAATAATAATACTTAATCAAGTTAAAATCATTTTTCTGGCAAAAATATTTTCGAGACGGCTTAGTCATGTTAACAAGTGTTCTCACTTAGATGACTTGATGTCGTGTTGTGATAGATGGAAAAAATAAAATAAAGACTTACAAAATCTAAGATGGAGAGTAATAAATAATAATATGTAAGTAACAAAAAATTTCCACGGGATAGACCTATAGGCAGACCACCAGCCCCATGGGTCAACGACATCCCATCCATTGAGGGCACGCTCTGGGGCCGTGGAGCACAAGATCGCAGATACTGGCATAAGAGGCCTATACCCAGCAGTGGGTAGATATAGGCTGATGATGATGATGATGAAGTAACAAAAAATCTCAAAGCTATACAGCTCTAAGTGAAATATCACAAAGAACGAACATACATACAAATAATAACACTAAAGTATTTAAACTAGTAATCATGAGTAAGGATGGACACGTTTGTTTTACTAAAACTATAGACTTAGACTTAGAGACTAAGTTAGAAAGGAATCTGGAAGGATATTTTAGATCAAATCAAGTAGGCAAGGTGAAAGTCATATCGTATAAGGTGCTCAAGGATTTGGCCGAAGATAGAACTGACTTAAACTCTAAGGACAAGAGCCCAGATCCTAAATTTTGATTGATTAATTGATTGAAAACAAAACACTCAAACCAAATTTAAGAAACACAAATCTACAAAGCCAAAGCAAATAAATAAACAAATACAAAAAATAATTGAGAATTTCTGCAATTTTCACTAAATCAGTTAGTTGAAAAGAACAGAATAACGCTAAACCTAAATTCGAAATAAAAAAGCATTCAACTTAATATCGCCAAACTTACTTTAATACCAAGTACTTCTGAAACCTGTCACTCGTCTTCTGAATAAAGTGTGAATGCGAATGACGTGAGTTTATTTGAACATTGTCAAAATATAAGGGCGAAGAAGTAAATATTAGCATTTACTTAGAAAAGTTGCATTCCCCTTGCATTGAGGACCCTGCCAACTGTTACATTTAAATGTTTTAGGTAGGGATGTGAAAAATACGACTATGATAAAGATTTATCGATAACAAACACTCAGGTATAAAGCAGAGTAAGTAGGTGTGCTGTTTGCAAACTCTTGACATTATTATAGACCAGCCGTCTTCGGTCACTTTGTCGCTTACCAATAGGCGAGTTGATGGCAAAACGCGGACCTATCGCAAAAAATATATAATTAGAATTTTAATTTCTGTACAATGTGTAGATTTGAATTTAATTTACTTTTGTACATTTAATTTTATACTATGATTCTAAGCTATTTTTAAAACATGTATTTTGGATATAAAATTTATTTAGGCTTTAATATTGATAATATTTGACATGTAATTAACCGTTGGAATAGCAAATAAAGGTTTTTTGTATTTTATCGTAGAATATAGGAAGTTAGGTTAAATTAATAAAGCTAGGTTTCCATATTTGAAAAAAAATAGTAATTAAGCATAGTTTTTTACTCTTATAAAGAGAAACAAGAATGTTTACATAAAAAAATAAAGTTACGAGTCGTCATTAAATCACGTGCATAACGATTTCATTACAAACTTATTCCCAGCCCTAATTCCAAATACCACCACTCAGAAAAGTTTTAAAGTGACAAACGAACATTTTGTAAGTTCTTTAATCTTTACTTACTTTGGGAACAGGGTGCCGTTGAAACCCTTGGTGGTTAAACTTTGTATAGAAAATTCAATTTTAGGTTAAAAAATATTAACTTCAAATTATTGAAACAGATGCAAGGCTTTAATATATCTATTATTAATTATATTATAATATAAAGAGAATTTTGATGAAATAATCTATGGAAAAATCCTGTTCACACTGCGAATTGGCTTAGCCCACTGCCAGTAAAAAAACAAGCTTATTATACAGGTACCGACCGCCTCTTGATTATATTTTTTTATTACACTTAGTAATTGTTTTTAAGTCCACGTATATAACGTATAACTAAATGTTCTGCGTAATATTCAAGATTTTGAAAAAATATCACGCATTCTGTATGGGAGTGCCTCTTAAATTTTATTTTATTCAAATTTTACATTAAACGGCCATAAAAATACAATGAACATAATATTATGTGAAACTATTTCATATTTCAATTCTCTAAATAACACGGGTCAAGATAATTATGCAGCCTGGTGACAGACGGACTGACGAAAGGACAGCAAAGTCTGAGTAATTTGGGCACGGAACCCTAAAAAGGCGTTTTGCATTTTCTTAATCTTTTCAGTTCATATTTATAAGTTATGTATAAGTTTTTTTTTGTCTTGAAAAAAGTTAAAGATTATTATTTTGTTGAAAAGAGCGTTACTGATCTAAACATAAAATCTTTTTACCGCATACATATTGCAGTACTATACGTACTGCAGTCCTGTAATGCAAAATACTGTATAGTACTTTTATAAAGCATAAAATATTACGAGAGAGTAAAAATATAGAAACTACAAATATTACCGAAAGCTCATTTCCATTCATAGAATTTGAACACGTCTGAACCCTTTCAATGTAATGGAATACAGCTATCGTCTTTCGGACGTAGAAATGGGCATTTTGTGTAATGATATTTCACTTTATTATTGACTGAAATAAAATTTCAAACCGTTTAAATAAGAAGCGGCTGCCACGTGGTTTCATGAAATTAATTCATATACATAGAATCAACCACTTAAACTATTGATATTATAAGCTTTGACGCATTTAGATATTGTCACTATATACTAAAAGGCGAAAGTCATGTTTTAATATTTTTATCACATTTCAGAAAAAAACATATTATTTTAAATGTGTTTTGTTTATTTTAAAACGACTATAACTAACTATTTAGCGAATTTTATGTTTTTGGAACTCTTACTATTCTTAACACCGAATTTGAATGTAAGCTGTAGTTATTACTTAAGATAAGTTGATCTAACATATGTAACAATTTGAAAATTAATGTGTATAGCTTAAGGTTTATGGAAAATAAATATATTATTATTATTATATTAAAATTAAAACCAACCAAAGTGAAAAAACTTTAGGCCTGTCATATACGCAGGCCTTTATTAGTTATTTTCAATTTAATTAATATTTGATTCATTACAGTTTAAAAAGACGTTTTGAAAAATTTGAATGGCATTTTCAAGCAGCACTAATATGGTATTTTTAAAATACTACTTCTATTTAAAAAAAAGCAAATGAGTTTTCTTACGGAAATATATATCTTGTGAAAATTTCAGCTTTCTAGCTATTACGGTTTCTGCGATACAGCCTGGAGACAGACAGACGGACAGCGAAGGCTTAGTAATAGGGTCCCGTTTTTAACCTTTTATGTACGGAACCGTAAAAAGTACAAAATAGTAGAAAAAAATAAATAGAGTTTTCAATACCTATTTAGAAGGGACCTTATAACTCCCTCCGGCAAATTGCCTTGTATAATGCATGAAGGTCCAGGTGACAGGGGTTGCCAATTCGGCCCAAAATATGTGCATACATTGTACTTGTAACGCAACAAGGTTTGTCCGTAAATTGACAAAAACACCCGCGATGTAATCGTTTGTTTTTCATCATTTTGAAAGCCTTTTGTTGTTTTTATACGAATTTAAGCTATTTGTTTCACCAGTTCTTATTATTTATTATTATTTACATTCAACAATATATTCTTTAGTGGTTTTACTTAACCTCAACTTACCGCTTCATAGAATGCAACAAGTCAAATAATAAATTATGCCAGGCGTGGCGTTGAAGTTTGCCGTAATTACCGATGAAATCTAGATGGCGCTGCAGTGCAGCCTAGCTGCCACCAAATTCTGCAACGCACTGCAGTCGCATAGAGATATAACGATTAGATGTAACGAGTAGATTGCGTTACCCGAGTGAGGTAGTTTCAAGAAAATACGAATATATGGTGCTACGTGTATCGAATGATACACGTATGACGATTTTAAACAACAGGTTGAGTCTTATTTATTTATTAGTCTATGATTATACATATTACTATAGTTATTATGCGGCAAATTCAAACTGTACACACTATATAAAATGTCACGCGCGTTGTTTAAATGTATTTTAATCTTCTAAAATATAAAATTTCCATGTCACAATGTTAGTTACCGTACTTCTCTGAAACAGCATGACCGATTTTTACTAAATTTTATATGCGTATTCAGTAGGTGTGAGGATCGGATACTATGTATTTTCTATACCTACCCTTAAGTGATAAGGGTTGTTCACCCTCATAATATTTTTGAAACTTTTTTTGGAAAAAGTTTTTTTTTATGGTGGTATAAAAATACACACAATCTTAAATATTTACTTTTAATCACCTCTATTTTTTATGCCCATTTTAGTAATTCAATCATTTTCATCCCGCTCGACAACTGATCAAGTATAGTGTTTTTAACTGTACTTAAGGCAAAACAATGTTTGCTGGGTCAGCTAGTATATTTATAGGTTTTCCTCCCTCTATTATTTCTTCATTCTGTTTTCAGTTAGAAATTCTCTTCAATGATGATATGTTAACAGAAACACTACTTTTGGTCATCTTCAATAAGAACAAAACTTATCTGTACATGCAACATAGGTATACAGTCGAATCCCTAAGTTTCGCACAAACTGATTCGCTTCTACCTTTCTTGTGAAGACTGCAAAACTTTGGAATTCTCTTCCTGAGTCTCTGTTTCCTGAGAAGTACCACCTGGGGGTCTTCAAATCTAGAGTTAATAGGTATTTTCTAGGTAAGCGCGTAACATCGTAGGCCATAGTATTGTTTAACACCTGGCAAGCTGTGTTCAAACGCAAACCTATAGTTATAAAAAAAGGCATCAGCAACATACTAAACTTTCAGTCGCTATACGGCTGGCAAGAATAATTTAATTTAGCTTCGTAACTCCGCATGGCCTCTCTTAAATTACTGACATGGAACAAGGCAAACTTTTCTTATTAAAGATCCTAGACGCTGCAACAAGGTAGGAATGGACGTAGTTTCGTTTTACAACGCTAGAACATCGTATATATTGACCCATACTCACGTGTATAAAAATAGGCAGGATAACTGTGGGTAACTAATAATAATAAAATATTTCACACACGGCTGGTTAGCCCCATACTAAACAATTTCTACTCGTAGTTTGTATTATAGTAGCTAGCACAACTAATATTCTGCATATACATACATACATACTTTTGACAGACAGACAGCGGAGGCTTAGTAATAGAATATATTGACCTATACTCACGTGTTTAAAAATAGGCAGGATAACTGGGGATAAATAATACTAATATTAGGACGAATTTCACACACGGCTGGTTAGCCCCATTCTAAACCATATCTAGTTTGTATTATAGTAGCTAGCACAACTGATATACTACATATTCATACTTTATATAGATACATACTTAACATCCAGACCGACAGCCAACAAATTAAGTTTAGCACAAAGATGTTGGCCGGGCTAGTATTCGAACCCGGAAGCTTCTGACTGGCATTCCAGCATAGTAACTATTACGCCATCGAGGTCGTCAATCATATCATCTTACAAATATGTCAAACTATTTTTTGTATCTTACACTCTGTTCTTAGGTGAAGCATGCCTAGCATGGAATTATTATATTTGAAGAAGGCTACCGGAACACTCACTGATACTGATACGGACACTGATGTACTGATACTGTTAGGTGCTTGCTGACAGATTTTCCAACTTGGGGGTAACTAGTCAGGCGAGCACTAGAAAACCCTACCACCATGCTATGGTTTCTTCACGATGTTCCTTCAGCGAAAGCTCGATCTCACCGGTGAGAATCAATCCCACGTCTCAATCTTCGCGTCGTAAGGCAAGCCCACCCCTGACTGTCACCAGCTTGAACGGACCAGTCGAAAACTAGTTTATATGTGAATTATTATGATTGCTATATCTTCACAGACATGACTATATCATCTAATGGAAGTTTTAATCGGCAATTGTCTTATTTTTGTTCAACTTTGAATATCTGAAACTATACCTACATAAGCAATTTAAACATTATTGTTGCATAATAATGGCATTATAAAATTAAATACTCCAGCAGAAAGCTCTTGAGGTACAGCTATTCAACAGTATCAAGTTTCTCAACAGAACAATTCACAATGTAAAACAGTGAACTAACTTCATTCAAAATGTTTACTCATATTATCTTAAACATTGTAAACTGTTCACGTAAGGCATCTTAATATTTTCGTGTAGAAAACGGTCACACTTACTTATTATTAAAAGTTGGAATGAATGATATTATCTTCTTGATATTGTTGGTTTTTCATGTTATTATTAGTTCCTATTTTAACCCCCTACTCTAAACGACGGTGTGTTTTAAGTTTAGCGTGTCTGTCTTTATATGTATGCATTTTTTTTCTACATAGTGTTTTAGTCGGGAGTGTTCTAAAGCTATGTTTGATGAGAAGAGATTTTAAAATGACGGCCACCACAAAATGGCAGATAACATAATTTTAACAACAGCCTTAATATGGGTTTCAAATGAAAAGGGTTGATTAGTGTATACATATTCTGTGATAAATTTCTGACATATGAGATATTAGATGACAACATGTTAAGTAAGGAGTTTTTTTAATTCACATTTGCTTGACTCTTACTTCTATTTCTAATTAATAACATAAAATATAATTACTATCCTTATCCTGCCTATGATTACCCTTATATATTTAAATAGGTTTTAACTAGATAAGTGAAACCCGATTTTGATGCGTTTCTTCTTCTTTCTTTGTCTTAATATTTCTTTGCCATTGTCTTTTCCCACTAAGTGGTGTCAGCGCAGCTTGTTTTTTGCTTCCACACTATTCTATCAGCCGTCATCTCTACATTCACTCCTTTCTCTTAAATGTCCTCTTTCACACAATTAATCTGTCTTCTTTGGCTGACCTCTACTTCCACTAGCTCGTACAATCATATCCATACTTCTACTAGTCACATGAAGCATTACATATTATTAAATTTTAATTTGGTTTTAGATTCTTCTTCTTTGTATGAACTAAGTGCCCAATCTCTCGGGTCGAGAGTTTGCAAACCGCCCCAAGGCCTCTGACTTGATTTAACGGCTGTTTGTACTAAGACAGCCGGGACCCACAATTTAACGTGTCATCCGACCCATGGTAGTGCCCAGGTGAAAACGTCACTTTGAAAACGACACCACCCATACAAACACCGTCCATCGACCGTACCTTAGCTCCGATGATCGCGTCAGATCATCTTAGCTAGCCGAGCTACAGGCACTATAATATGTTTTTAGTTAAAAAATTCAAAACTGGTCTCTGATTTCCTTTACCAGTAATCTCACGCAGTACCGTTAGTTTGCATCACAACAGAACATATTTCTGAACAATTTGCCCGGTCTAGTCGGTCGCTGAGGAAATTGTGAAGGAAACTTAGAAGATAGATCTTTAACGGTCGATAGAGTTTTGAGAGATGGCTGAAAGAAGTTTCTCTATGGATAATAAATACTTTTCGCGGAAGTATGCACGGATGAGGAAAGTTAGACGGCTACTGCTCCCGAGCGTTATTTAGTGCGGCGCTGTCGTGTACCAATTTGTTAAGGTATTTTTATAGTCGACGTGTTTTCTTCTTGAAACTAGTCAATATAGACTCGTAACTTGCATCAGTAAAGAAAATATTTGAAAGTTCAGTTCCTGTTGCACACATTTACTTGGTTATGCGAGTAAGAAAACTGAAGAAATTGCTTCAAGTAATAAGGCCGCCTATTATACAACAAAATTGCTGGAACTGAGTTTTTTTTCTTTTCACTTATTGTTTTTGTTTGTTTTTGGTGTACAATAAAAACCTTGTATTGTATTGTGTTTTCTTTACAGAATTTTGGTTTATTATGTTTAATTTGAAAATTTTATTGGTTTGTTTGTTTAACGCTAATAGGCTCCGAAACTACTGTAACCGATTAAAAAAATTCTTTCACCATTGGGAAGCTACTGAGTAACATAGGTTATATTTGCAACTTAGACTATTTTAAAGCCCGTGCGAAGCCGGGACGATCTGCTGGTAAAATATAATATCACTTAACATCAGGTGAGTAAGCACATCTTTATAGTTAAGTTTATGCAGTATGTGCTAAATACAATAAATAGATTTACGTAAATAGACAAAGAATGCAGAGTTATCGTATATAAGGTCCTCCACGATCAAATCTAAATCATATTCAAATAATGGATTCAGAATACTAAAAAAAAACATCAGGTGAGTTGTAAAACCTAAAATGCATACGGAAATACACTATTTTTTGTTACTTCACTTTTAACTTAAACAAATTCTTAAGTATTACACAACTGTCCCCAGAGTCCTGCTAGTAGTAAACAGGTTGACGTCGACTGAACATTCCAAAGCCACTTTATTCCTAGATTTCTGATGTGATTTATACATTCTGAAACGTTTTCCGAGTAACGTAACAACAGAAGAGTATTTTAATATTGTTTTATCCCCTAGAGGTTTGGACGTTATCCGGCTGAATTTGGAAAAAATACTTTACGTTAAGTGACTACTCGTATTTCATATATTCTTATGGTAATAAAATCATTAGGAAACTAAAGTTGTCAAAACATTAAGTAAACTTTTATTTGCCATACATTTTAGTTAAAGTAAAGTAAGAAAAAAAGGGAAATATTTTATTTTCCTTAAATTACATAACATTGATCGTAACATAATATTATTTAAGCAGAGACACTAGACATAGACTTAACTAGTTGTTTCTGATATAGAAGAAATTAAATCCTACTAATATTATAAAGGCGAAAGTTTGTATGTATGGATGTATGGATGTATGTTTGTTACTCTTTCACGTAAAAACTACTGAATGGATTTGAATGAAACTTTACCACAATATAGCTTATACATCAGAATAACACATAGGCTATAGCTTATACATCAGAATAACACATAGGCTACAATTTTTGAGGTTTTTAATGTAAGGTCGTAAAAAAAAACCCTTTTTTGCGCTTACATTGCAAACGCTGACTGAATCCTACAAGATAGATCAAAACAATTTACTACAGTATTGTACAACTTAAAAAGGTCTACAAAAAAGTCCGTGATGGTATATGTTTATCTCTTAGGAATAACCCACAATAACCATTTTTTATCCTTTACTTTGTACGAGAAATAATGGCTTATTTACGAAGCGATTTTAAGCAATACACTATTAATCGTTATCAAAATAAATTATTTCATCAAAAAGAACTGTTTGTGTTGATAATATTTGGTCTTTGAATGATTAAAATTGGACGTTTGGTTTTGAAGTTATGGTGAAATTAAAATATTACGATTTCTGCTGCACGGCCCGTTGCGAAGAGGGCGTGTGCGGGGAAGGGGTGTTTAGATCTATGAGTAAGGTACCAGCGCGGCTCAGTCGCGAGGTTGGCTCCCATCGCAGCGGTCGTGCGCAAAGTCTAATAATTTTCGGGTTTTTTTTTTATTTTGTTCTTTTAACTACACATACGCAAAAGTTCTTCTCAGAGCTAAACTGTTGTCTAATATATAATACTAGCTGACCCGGCAAACTAGGTTTTGCCTCACTTAAGGGTATGAAAAATAGATAGTGTAGCTTATATGACACGTTCGTAGATTTACCATAGCAGTGCCATCTATTGATTACTTACTCAACCCAGTCGAAAAGTATCGACATCAGTTTGAATCATTTGGAGTTAACAGATAATTGTGACTGTCAAATAATAACAAACAATAATTAGCAGTAAATTAAAATTGCGACTATAATTTGAGATTTATACTATTTTATCTCTCAAGTTGGATCGAACTGCACATGGTGTGCGAATTTTATTATAATCGGTTAAGTGGTTTAGGAGTCCATTTAGGACAAACATTGTGACACGAGATTTATATAAATTAAGATAAGATTATTAATATTATATGTATGTTTTTTATTATTCTTTATTGTACACTACGTCCTTCTTTAGTCGTTTATAAATTCCTTTCCATCCAAAGGTTGCCTGGATGAGATCGCTTTAAGCGATAAGGCCGCCAATTGTGGTACACTAATTTTAAGTTAATTGTCTTTTACTGTGCCTTTTTTATGTGTCCAATAAAGAATTATAAAATTTCCATGACACAATGTTAGTTACCGTAACTCCTCCGAAACGGCTTGACCGATTTTTACCAAATTTCATATGCGTATTCAGTAGGTCTGAGAATCTTCTACTATATATTTTTAAGGCAAAACAACGTTTGCCGGGTCAGCTAGTAACTAGTATACTTCCGCTGTAATCTGAAATCAAAATAAGATAAGCAAAGGAAACATAAAAAATGATTCAATATGTTTTTTTTTCCTAAGAACAAAAAATAAACGCGATAAAATCGAATGCTTTTGTTCATGTTATTTATTTAAAATAATCGCATTCTTTGATGTTACTTATAAAATACAAAATTATAATACAACAAAATGTTAAGAAGTCAATGATAAAATAAGTGTTAAATTCAATGCTAGAAAATAATGCCTAACTTAAGCCCTTGTTTAAGGTAGTCCGGATAACCTTACTATGTACATACTTACATACATCTCTAGTAAATACTTACATACATCTCTAGAGGTACATACATCTCTAGCACTCCTAAGAAGAAAACAAGGAAAAATCCTTCCTAAGAAAGGCACGTTACTTCATATTCCTGCGACGATAAATCTTTTAAGGGGAGACACATCTGTCAAAAGTGTAAAATATGTATTTCTGGTGCGTTGTCTCTTCTTTTTGAAATTTATTAAGGTCCAAACCTGTCTCCTTTAAATAAATTTGAAAGAGTATTTTTATCGATCAAATATTCGAGGGAGTATTCGAATATAAAATAAAAATTCTGAACTTCAAATTTTATAATTGGATATTTCTTTTATAGAATATTTCTTTTTATATTTAATTTATATAACCATAACTTTAAATAGCATTACTGAAAACTATGGTATCCAAAAACTAGGGTTTTAGCATTACTAAGCCAAGTCAGCGGCCTACGGCGGCTTGAAAACTCCGACACCAGAGCTGGCTACTAAGCTCATACGAAGAAAAAGAATAGCATTACTGATAATCAAATATTGATATGTGCAAGATTTATTCTTTGTACTAGCGAAAATTACAATTAAAATCTATATGATTGAATCTTCTAGAGTTTTGCTTGGTGGGTTCTGAACCTAATGCGTTCATGTTCCTTGCAAAGAGAAACTTCGTAATTTGCTCTAAAGAGGGATGCCATTATTTTTCTAGCTTTATTTTTTCTTTAAAAACTTTCTCCTTACCCCAGTAAGGGATTTAAAATTCTGGCAATATTTTTGTGCAGTCAAAGCAAATTACTTTGAGTGCATTAAGTAGCTTACGTTTCGAGAGATTTATCTTCAATCTGGGGTTATGCGTTTAAAAAGTTAAGAAAATGAATTCACAAAACATGCATAATACATAGTTGCTACGAATATAATTTACTTAAATTACATTTTGTTTTGTTACGTATACCTAACGATTAACCTGATGCATAAGCGTATTAACTTTAAGCCAACATGGTTCGTTATTAGAGCTGATTTTATTTACAAGATTTTTTTTAATTTTATGATTTTTGTTCATCTCAAATTAGTTTCAGATCACATAGGAAGTTCACTTAGTATATTATTTTTTCTTTCATGGGCGATTTGTGATTGAATTATTTACTTTGTTGATGCTAATACGTACAAGGTTACTAAATGAGTTTTTAAAACCACGTCATAAGTATAGAATACGGACAGATTAGGCACCGTTTAAGTACGGCTATAGTTATTGTTTATAACAAACCAAGCTATACCCATCAGTCTTCAAGCTGAAGTATACGAACAATAATTCTAATTTCAAAAACCATACAACCTCCGTGAACTCGCTCATCATCATTTGAACACGGAATTTGAAATTGGAACACAAATCCTGGCAATCCGCACCTCACATCCGCATCCGGTCGCTTTGATCGGCGCGTTCCAATCATCCGTGAGTCCCGGACGATGCCGGTCATGCAGAAGTTATCGCTTATTGAAATCGATCGCGTGACCGACATTTTTCACGGCACTATCGTGACGTCACGTTTTACATTCGGCTCTGCGAAACTGTATGCATGTTAAGAAGACGCAAACTCAAGGTTTTGTTGATATATAGGGACAGAATGACCGGTCCTTTAAAAATGGAACCCACGACATTCTTGTTTTAAATATGAGATTCATATTTTATTTTTGTGCACATTTTAAACAAAATCGAATCATCATCGATAAGAATAAACGTTTGAATGAAGATACAGGCTAGACCCTCATTTTTCACGAAATTCTTAACAGTAAAACAAAAGTTGATTGTATATACTTACTTATACAATCAACTTACTTAAAACTCAGAAGCGAGCTACCCTTACGGTTTAACGTTAGTTATTCAGTGAACCTGTTTTAATTATTTTCTTGTCAACTCGATTTGACATTTTGCACACCGCATTTGCTACTAGCCTACAACGGAACCTTCTTAATATTTTCCTGTGGCTACAATTTCAAATTAATTATTTCATTTCATAATAACCACTACCATGTCACCGCTGCAGTATTTGAATGTAGATCAACCAGGATGTAGATGAATGATAATCATGTTATTTCTAACATCTGGTACCTATGTCAGTGTTCCAGCACAGTCCTGTAAGCACAGATAGCGCACGCTCCACTGACTGCTTGCCACCTTTCCACTCCGCATCAGAGGCTCTCTTTTGATCGCGGCCTAATTAGCAATCGCCTCCAACCGGTTGGAAGACATTGTTTATACCATACGGGACCATCGGCTTGGAAAATTGTGGCAAAATCGTGTACGCGTATATATAGGTGTCTATAGCTTATTGCGCGTCTTTGACTATCTTGTTGGCCTGTGACCGAGATTGCAAAAAGCGTCCGCCCGGGTCTAATTTCCAATAAAAACACAAACAGATTATTGAATTCGAATATCCGTCTCAAATTCCGAAATAAAAACGTTTTCTACGTAGCCACTACGAAGCTATGAGTGCAAGAGTGGTTTTGTTTATAATTTTTTAACGTGAAGAAATGCATTTTGGCATGCCCACCACACCCGGGGAGGTGGGTGGGGTATGTCGGACTCGATGCCCGGTGGCTTTCAAAAATGGTTTGTTTTAGTTTCTCTAGGAAACGAAATTTTATGATAAGTTTACTTTTATTATTCAAACTGGTTTGAATTGAGAGACATATCAAATTGCCAACTAATTACTTCCAATCACCTAACATAATTGTATTAAATTAATTTTCTTCGCCTTCTTGTCCGCGGCTTACGTCAAGGCTTCGAGGAAGAGTAATTAATACAAGCAAACCGCAGCAGCTATCAAAGAACAAGCAGAAAACCAACAAAACCTCTCGTCGCAAAGTATTGTGAAGTTTTCCTATAGTTTTAAGCTTTGGAGCTTTGCAACGGAAACCCTATAAAGTATTCAAGACCAGTCGAAGCAAGATTATCGTAAACTAGTAAGCTATCCACTTGGCGGCGTTGTTTTTTTATTGAAGTACCTTATTTTGTTGTACTCTTCTTGGGGTTACACTTTCATTTATCAACGGGTTTTATAAGCATTGTTATACGTTTAGAATAATAAATTTACTATAAAGATTGATTTAGAATAATATTTAAAGATAATATTGATGATTTAATTACTGAGAGCCATTCCTGGCCAGTTACAGCCAACCCCTGGTAAAATTCTGAAAGTAACTGACTTTAGACTGAAAGAATTTTACCACAAGTATAACATAATTTCGTTATAATATATTTAAATGGTTTAATTACTGCAAGTGATTACTGGTTAGTTACAGCCGACCCCTGGTAAAATTTTGAAAGTGTATTATTAGTGTGAAAATTATATTCTAAAAGGTATTTTTAGAATATAATTTTGTCAGGAAAAGTCCCGTAGTTTAACAAAGAAAATAATTATTTTGTAAATTCTATCCGACTGTAAGTTTATACTTTTTTTCTTTTTACAGCTACAGATATTTAACTACACGAGTTAGTGACGCTCAGGCTTTAGGTGTGACAACTGGCTAAGGTGGAATAACTGGCTTTCAATGAAGCTAAGCAACGGTCGATGCGGACGGTGTTTGGATGGGTGACCATGCACAAGACTGAAAAGCAAAAGAAAAACTTGACCACTTAGCTCATACGAAGAAGAAGAAGAATGGAATTCTTAAAAAACTTTATATTCTAAGAAGTATTGCTGCATGCTTTAAATGTTTTTTTTTTTGACGTGACAACGTCTTAAATTAGGTTGCAGCTGGGAGTCACTTATGAAAAAGTGTAACGCCCGGTAACGTTACGATGAGTCACCGAACGAGAGAGAGGCCCGCCGAATGCCTTGCGTCTCTCTCCCACTCAACTATGATCGGTCTGCCGCGCGCGCAGCACGCGGCAGACATTGTCACGTAAAATCTTCGCCCGTAAAACCGACTTTACAGGCAACCATTTTTTACATTAAATGGGCTTGCGCTTGATCACAATTAACCTGATGGCAAGCGACATTATGATTTAAGGTGGAGCGCTTACCCAGAAAAAACCGGTTCACTCTTGCTTTGAAAATCGCCAGATTGTAGCTATCTTCATTCATATTATGATTTATAACAGGAAATCTAAGCTCCATATATGTATTTGTTCGCTTACGATTATGCCTGCTCATCCACATCGGAAATGTAGAGGAACAGCTTTATTTTCATAGCGCCTTCGAATGTGCTGTAAAGACGAGACGAATGCAAGCAGTGGCTTCCAATATTTGGCAAAGTGCATTTTATATCATAAAAATATAGTGCGGTACTTTCAGAGAGATTGACAACATAAAATAACAGATTTGACGACTTTATTATAATACGAGTATGTTTGAGGTCTGATATGAATATTGCATTTAGTATTAAAAGTGAGATTGCAATGGGAATGAGAGGTTGTAAGCTAAGTCAGAGGATTTCAGGTAGCTTGAAAACTCTCTTCATCAGAGCTAGGCCATTTAGCTCATACGAAAAAGAAAAAGAAGAAGTGACCCGGATCAGGTGTCGCTAGTTTTGAAAACCCTTATACTAAGACTAACAGCCAGAACCTACGAACTTAACGCGTCATCTGACCCACGGTAGCTAGATTAAAATGAGACATTTTAAAGACTGTCTTTTGCATGGTCACACAATCATGGTAATCGCCTCAAATCTCCTTAGATAGCCGAGCGACGGGCGCCACACTTTTGGATTCACATTTTTACTAATACACTTACTTGATCATTTACCAATCTACCTGCATATCTTGCCAAACGAAAAATTACATATACTTTTGGGATGGCACATGTGTAAAAGAATCTTCGCATCTTGTCTTCTTTCATTCGATCCAGAGATCGGGTGGCGGGGGTGCGGAAACAGATGTTTATTTGTGTAAATAAAAGCACTTGTTTAATAATCACATAGTTTATCAATTCCAACGTCCGTCATTTACATTTTACCGTAGACAGAGAAAGCAATAGACGGAGTCACATTTCCATCTCTTTTACTCAACAGCGAAACAGCCATATGTAAAAATAACATGCGTGAAAGAGAAAGGCTTATACTGTTTTTCTCTCTGTCGCTGTAACTGTTTGACACCAGCATATTTGTCAGTTTCGGTGTCAAACACTACTGCGATTCTGAGAATTTTGTGTTTTTTCGAAAAAATATCGTTTAAATTCAAGTGTAAGTGTTATTCTCGCGCGGTGAATAGTTTTGGACATCGACAGAATGGTGCAGTGTTGTATTTTGAGTTATTAGAATAGAACAGAACCTGGTTTATGTGATGTTACATTTCACAGGTTGGTACTGGCCTTTTTTATATACAATATATCTTCTAAAATCAATCCAAATATTAATTAAATAGGATTAATTCAAGTACTATTGATTTGGATGTAAAGTTCTGCTTCAAAGTGGCAAAACATGCAAATGCAAAATAAAAACATAACCTACAAGAAATTGAATAAGGGTTGTCATAATCTGACTTTCAATTTTACCCCTAGTTTTACAAAAACCGTTTGCACTGTACTTGAGAATTGCTTAAACAGTCCTTTAACTAATTTAATCTACTTCCATCGAAATATTCGCTCGCTAGTCGGGCTTTTTTTTTACACTAAATGGGTTAGCGCTTAGTCTCAATATTCCTCTTGGTAAGCGATATTGTGATCTAAGGTGGACCGCGCTCGCCCAGTTATTTGACATGAAGTTACCATTTTATATAATTATCTGTACTATAAGACTCTTTGTCCTGACTTATTCATTCATTCATTCATCTATAGACAACGCAGAGCCCAAACGGCTGGTCTTAGGGTTGTGAATTTTTATTTATTTGGAATATGTATTGTTTATGTAAAATTAAAAATAATGGTATCAAGTTTTTTTGCCAGGGGTGAACTAAGGGTTTGTAATGGGGGGTGAAAGTTTGTATGGAAAATTCTTTATTTATCAAGTTAAGTTAGTTAGTCTTGAAAGTTGTTATGTTTGTAGTTTCTTTGATGGTTAAAATAAATTCGTAAAAATATTTGCCAGGAGTACATTTAGGTATGCTAATGGGGTTTAAAGTTCAAAGGGAAAGTTTTGTGTTTTGAAATTAAATACTTCTGAATTAGAATTTAAGTAAATGGTTCACTTAGTGGTATGGTTCACGTATTCTAGTTACATATTTAAATAATGGCTTGGAGAAATCGCTCGCATCATCACCAAAGTAGCTAAAAACAGAGGTTAACTAGATCTCAGGAATCAAATGAGGAAAGTGTATATAAAATTGGCACGGGAATAGGATACCATAGAGTTTTTCCACAGGTTACCCGAAAAGCGACCATCACGCGGGCCGCGGGCAACCTCTAGTATTTTATATTTCTTAATATTTTTTTACAGATTTCCATCGAATGCTGAACTTGTAGAGATTTGGATAGAAGCATATGGTAGATAATATTTTATGATTGGAAATCAACGCAAAATTCCAGGATTTGTTCCAACCATTTTATCGGTGACGTTTTTGTGAAGCGTGGAAATAAAGAGTAAGGAATGAGTACAATAAACTGATTTTGTTTAAAAATTAATAAAACGTAGAAATATAATCTGAATTCTTTTTTTTTATTATGTGTATACCCTAACCCTAATTTCCCTATCTTCAATGAAATTCTACTAAAGTGGCAACATTGTCCGAAAATATCGCTATCTCATGTGCAGTCACACAGTACCTCAGTCTTTTTTTTCTTTTGTCTATGCATTTTACCAAAAGCTTTGCTTTAGGCGGGAACCGACTCCCCTGTCACTGTCAACTGACAGTGACATTTAACTTATAATATTAACATCAGACGCGCTTGGTAACCACCAGGAGTACTCTGCCTTTGAAGCGGCGTATGAGCTAGTGCCTATTGCTGTTGAGGTGACGGGGCCATGGGGAACCAAGGCAAGGAAGCTTATGGTGGATCACGGACGACGGTTGCAAGACAAGAGACGAAATGCGCGGGCTGGGGAATACTTGCGGCAGTAAATTGCACTTGCAATACAGCAAGAAAATGCTGCCAGCCTGATCTGTACGTTTGGGCGAGGGACTTTGACGTATTCTTTTAGATTTTTTTTACTCTGAATATGTCAGAGCTTGACCACAATTCACCTGATGGTAAGTGATATTGAGGTCTATTTAATTTTATTTCTGACATATTTAATTAAATTTTTAACTTCGACTCAATTTAAGACGTACCATAAATAGTGATCAAGTCCCAAATTGTGGTAATAAAATGCCACGTGCTGAACATTTTACTGCCCAAAAAGGAAATTTAATTAGTGACGTTTTGTCTTCGGGGGTCGCTTAGGATGTAATATTTTTTTAATTTATTTTACAGCGCTCTGAAAAATTTATATGGCTGCGTAATTTATTCGGAGGATTTTATAGGCAAGCTTTAATTGATGTAATGGTGGTTGAATTAGCTTTTTTATTTTGATTAATTATCACAAGAAGAAGTTTGAATGTAGGTATCTAGTAATTTATAAAGTAGATACATTAATTAGGCTTATGTTCTTTCTTAATGATCTAAATGACATCTTTTAGATCGTATTTTATGTCTAAATCGTCTTGAACATAATAATACTAACTACTTGTTCTTTTCTTTTTATCTTTGAGTTTGTACATAGTATTATAATCTTTTTTCTGTAATTGATTGAATTATAGACGTATAAATAATTCTACTAACTACTGGTATCTCGGTTTTACTTCCATTGATGATGTTTATTTCTGATTTTAAGTTTTTTGTTTGTTAAAGTTACTTTACTGTTAAAAACAGGTAAGCTAAAAATAAAATGGCAATGGCATAAAATGGCATGGCTGACAAAACAGGGTCTTTATTTCATCGAAATAAAAATGACATAAAATGGCATGGCTGACAAAATTAGGTCATTATTTTAACGAAATAAAATGGCATAAAATGGCATGACTGACAAAACAAGGTCTTTATTTCAACGAAACAAAATGTCATAGAATTGCATGGCTGACAAAACAAGGTTTGTTTTTCAACGAAATAAAATGACATAATTAGCATGGCTGACAAAACAGGGTCTTTATTTCAACGAAATCATTCATTTTACCGATTAAAAAAAATTTTTTTTACCTAATTTCAAAAGGAAGCATAAACAAGTTCATGTAACAAAATTATTCTATGTGTCTTAAAATGAAAATAAGCTACAAACGAAACACGTCTGTTAAACACACACAGTCATACCATAATTCAAATTAATATCACATTATCTAGTCACATTGAGCAGTTCATCATACCTGTTCAGCAAATGGCTACACAGAGGCCGTGTTGCCAGTTAATAAAGTAGAATTAGCTATATTAACTTGTAAATGAGTTCGCGAGCGAATGCAGCGCGGCTAAGCTTTACTGATTGAAAGTTATGGCCCCAATTATTGAGCAGATTTTTGTACTTTAATGCCGTGGGGGTGGCAAAAATAATGACCTTTTGTCTGTTTTATAAAGCTTAAAGGTGGAATTTATGATTGTCTGTCCAGTTTATTTTATACGTTTATTCAACGTAGTTCTGCAACTACAAATAGGCATGCAACGCATGTCTATATATAAATTGTCTATGATATAAAAAAATATACTTACATTTTTAACAAATACATACTAAGTTATGGCTTATAATAATAATAATAATAATAATAATAATCTTTATTTCAGGTAACATAACCCATAAGAAACTACGTACAAACAAATTAAATAATACAAAAAAATTAAAATATTGAAAAATAAGATAAAATATTTAAAAAATAAACGTTAAAACGTTAGTCATCATGTTAAAAATAAAATACAAGTTGTCATTTTTTGTTGTCTGTCTGGTGGGCGTTCATCCAGAACCGGTACATGGGACTACTGTGTAAATCCTCGGACAGGCACTGCAGTATACCATTATTCGATCTCCGTATTCCATCCCAGAAGGACGCAATACGGGATCGAATAACCGCAAAGAAATCAGGAACCCGTGCATCAGCAAACATACCCGACGCGCTGCAATATCTCGGCTTCCTCATAAGGGTGCGATATGCGTCATTATATTGCACCCTTATGGCATGATGAGCACTTCTAGTGTACTCTGTCCAAAGCTGGCACGTGTATAGACACATGCAGTAAGCCTTGAACAGAGTAACTTTTACTTCATCAGAGCATTTTGCAAAGCGGCGCGCGAGCATGTTGCATCTGATGGACAGGTTCCTTCTCTCCCGTTCCATGTCCAAGTCGTCCCTCATGTCTTCCGTCATGATGTGACCAAGGTATCTGAATTGCTTCACAACCCTCACTGGTGAACCCTTCAAATACACACTCGGTACATTCTCCGGACCTCTACCAGCACGAAAAACTAGCAATTCAGTTTTCGCCACGTTATATTTGAGGCCGTGCCTGACGACGTAGTCTTCGCAGATTGCTAGTAGCTTTCTGAGACCGCTGATAGAAGGACTTAGAAGCTTAATTATATATGTTGTACCTATAAACTGTATATTGAGGGAAGTAGAAATTATACATACCCAGTATCATTTTTAATTCATGATGTTTTTTTTTACTCATAATGGCTTGCGCTTGATCGCAATTCACCTGAAGGTAAGCGATAATGCGATTTCAGGTGGAGCGCGTTTGCCCAGAAAAAACCGGTTGACTTGAAAACCGCTAGATTATAGTTATCGGAGAACAGGGAATTTGGCAATTTATTCCACACCTTGGCGGTACGCACAATGAAGGTGAACGTAAATCGCTTAGTACGCGACTTAGGCACCTCCACAGTATAACGATGCCGCCTTGGTGTTTCCCTGCTCGTCCGATAGTGGAAACAGCCCCCGTACTTGCCTTTGGTGGCCCAATGTCGTGTTTATCGACATCGTCTCGCATGCGGTACGCAAGTTGTAGAGATCTTTGTACAAATTTGCTCACCGCTCCCTCAATATTTATAGGTACCTAATATATAAATGCATTTCATGGTGGTATATATACTTAACACCCAGACCGACAGCCAACAAATTTAGTTCAGTGGTTGATGTTGGCCGTGCCGGGAATCGAACCCGGAACCTTATGATTGGCAATCCGACAAGGTAACCATTACGCCAACGAGGTCGTCAAATATCTTCAGCTACGAGTAAATGACGTCAGTACTGAGCATTAAGTTTCACATAGTATCAATAAACTTACTGAAACCATATTAATAACATTCTGCCCCAACGTCAAGCGATGAAAGAATTTCCTTCATCTTTTCCATTGCTGGGTCTTTATGCGTTTAAATCGCAATAAATCCTGCATTCTCAATACAATATGCGCCCTTTGTAGCCGCAACTAATGTACCGGAGCGTTGCAAAGTGGCCCGTGACATTTTTCAATCGCTTAATGTCCCAACATTATTGGCTTATGAGGACATCCATAACGGAATAATGCTCCGAAGGGGCGCATATTTTAAGGACGTTGACGGGTAAAATAGTTTAACGGGTAGTCTTTTGTCAGTTTTTTTTTTTTTCAAAACAAACCAACTGTATTTTGGCTGCCTATTTTTTTTATCAATATCTTGGAAAGTACGTCTGATATGGCTTTTACTCAAATTAACATATAATTAGATATAGATATATAAGCGATCGGAATCTGAACACACCAACAGAATTGGCTAAATTAATAACATATGTTACCAAAATTATCGAATAAATTGTAATATTGTTGGATAATATAATTATTTCACATGTTTACTTATCTTCTCACTGAATGAAATCTTAAATTAGAAAATAGTAGCGAAAATGTTGAACTGAAATATCTGAGCGGGCAACTGTAAAATCAATCAAGAATTTCCATAGCGTAGCTTAAAAATAACATCTTACAATGTATAAGCATAAAACATAATCACTTTGTAACAAGTTCCATTTATTGGCACAAACTCACAGACGCCGTAAGTGATACCTATATAGAACCCAAGCACTACCCTTATCACCGAAAATTACAACACCATTAGCCATATCTCCGCTCCACAATTGTCTTATGGCAGAAGTTGGCCGATTAAAAGGCGGGCTCAAGTCGGACATTTAGCTCTAATATCCACGCGAGCCAAGTGAGATAAAAAGTTCTGGAATCTTCTGTAATCAGTGGTCGCGACGGGCTCAAATGCCTAGATTTCGCTAAGGCGTAAGGCTGCAACTCGTCACATTCGTGGTAGGATCATTTGCCAAAGCGAAGCAAACCATACTAGTAAGGTTTGCTAAAGACTGCCAGTGAAGGTCCATGTCGACTTGGTCGTTAAAAACAATTGAAGGAATAAAGTTTATTTGTTGAGTCAGAACGGTGCCTCTTCTTTCCGCTTCAAAGTCGATCTCGTCATTAGGGTTGTTGGTGCAGTAATCAACATCCACCAGGTTTAATCCGACAGCGTTTGCGCAGATGTAGCTTCCTTGCGCGAAAGCGGGGTAAGGCGAGGAGAACTCGCAGTTCATGTAGTGCATCTGAGCTTCGAGGTTTCCTTGCAGCTTGTGAATGACGCATCTGTGGAGACGGTTAGCCCAGCAGTCGTTCTCTCCGAATTGACACGTTAGGCTTCCGTCAGAATTCCTAACGGTGCGGCCCCAGGGAATAAACTCGATGTCCAAATACTCCTTATACAAATTGTAGGTTTCCACGAGGGCGGGAATGAATCTGATTGTGTCTCCACATGCCGAAGTCGTCCCGACCGTTATTTTGATTCGTCCGTTAACGGTTTGTAATTCACTCTGCGCGTGCGCATGAGTGAAGAAGAAGCACACAGCGGTGAACAGAATGTGTTTAGCTAGCATCGTGACCGCCCGGACGATCGAGCCGTACAAAACTGGACAAACTTACAGGTCGTCGATATCTTACCGAATTCATACATATCTTAAAAGATTAGTAGGCCCCATCAACACTGATAAGAAGATAAAACCGAATAATCTCAAGTGTTATCTCAACATTATAGTAACTTGATAGAAGATATAATTATTACATATTTAGTGTACACTAAATATTTAATTTGGTCTTCTATTTACAATGGACTTCCGCAAAGTAACGCCTGAGTCAATAGGTTATTATACATAGTAAAAATATGATGAGAGCAGTAGTCGATTTTGTTTTGGCTTGTATCGCTTGAAAATGTTAAAACAATTTTCTTCTTTCCAAAGCCGAGTCTCCCCTTTAAAAGTATTTCAAGGTAATCTCTTAAGATTACATCAGAGAAAAAACTCAAACTCTTTAAGTCTTCATATTTTCTTTATGGGGAAATATGTTTTTGCTGCGGGAGCTTCCCCCGGCTGTTAGAATAATAAACAGAAAAACTTATTAACTTTTCTTACCAGTCTTATATTTTGGGGGAAATGAATTGTCTCCGCTTATTTACGGCTTGCTGTAAAACTGTTTCCTTTTGTATTTAGAAGAATAGAATTAATAATACAATTAGTCACATATTTACATATTCCTAATCATTTTATCATCATCGAAAATTGTACGGAGTATTTAAAAACTGTTTGTACGATTATATTCAGATATTTACTACAGATAGTTACAGATATTTTATGAGCTCAATAATTATTTCTGCCATGACAAAAAACATAATAGATTAAACCTAACCTCGACCCGTTCATTTTCATTCTTTACCTACCGTTTACCTGCTACTTCTGTAAGTAACATAAAAAAGCAGAAACAGCAGTGCATTAAGAAACCCTGTGGTAAATATATCACCCCCTGGAGAGAAACAAAAAACCAGTAGTGTCTTGCCTGAGACACTTTAATCTTTATTCATTGCGTAAAAACGCAGAGGTATTCAATTACCGGTAATATGTTTAAAAATGTAGTAGACCCCCTGAAAAAGGTGGCGTACCACTGTAATAAAACAAAAGAAAACAGTACGTAAACTTGCAATATATCAGGTCGACATTTCCTCAAATATTTTATATTTATTTTGGAACATATAAATAAAATAGTAGGTAAAAACATTGAAACAAATGAAATCGCTTATTAATTTTGCAAGTTATAGGACATTTTCTAGTGCTCCCTAGTTAAAAATTATGTCACCAAGCACCTAACAGCGTATTTCAGCAGCCTCCTGGAGGGCCAGTTATTTAAGACTAGGCATGCTCCACCAAAATCAAAAATCAAATCATTTATTAGCCTTACGAGTATGACTACTTTTGTCATACACGGCACGTCACTCACTAATAACATTTTATTAAACTCACTAATAAAATTTTTATATTTTTTAAGAAATAAATCACAATAATTAAGATTAATAATAAAACTACATAATAAAAATAAAATAATTTGAAAATTCTATTTTTTGTCACTGAATGTAATTAATATAAAATGTCAAGAAGATGTTTTATTATTAATGTTGTCATAGGCCAGATCATTGAGCTATATATACTAGAGTAGCAATGACAACAAACGATTTTCAGAAATGCGTAGCCACTTGATAGTTCAAAAGACGTAGCTTTGAAACCGATACATTATGCCAAAGTAAACTATATTTGTCTCTTTTCTTCCAGTCATTATCTAATTACCGTAGAAGTGAGACAAGACATTGCTGGCATGAAAACGGACAGAGCTGCCAGTGGCGCGAAATAATTTCCCCAAAATAAATGAACGAATAAATGTTTTTAATTGCTTTGGTGTTATATTCTGAACAGAATTTAATAAAACTTTCAATTTATACTATTACAAAACTGTAACGGAAGCGTGTGTGTACCTACATTGAAAATATTTTGAAAAGGCTGTAGTGAATAGATTTTGATATGAATAAAAGGCAGATTTTTATTTAAAAAGGTAGTAAATAATAAAAATCTAAGATAGTAACACGTTCTGTAGATAGAAATAAAAATAAAAAGTGTGCTATTGTATATAAAACTGCAGGGTGATATTGTGATTAAACACCGCTGTGTAACATAAGTTTGTTGTAGAAGGTTTAGGTACATACTCTACTAAAACAAATAAAATATCATTCTAAGAGAATTTAATACAATTTTAAGATGATTACACATTACGATGATGAAATAACATTACTTAGTTAAATAAAATACTTCTCGTAATGATTGAGTATATTACAGACGTTGCCGAAATTTTATTCACAGATATTACCGGCACACACTTCCGTCATTCATTATTTAATTAACTAAACTCCCAAATAAATGGGAAAAATCAAAATCGCTTTACTGGCAACATCGATGTCAAAAATAATGGACGATATATTTATTTTATTTTCTGATTTAATTTTAGACAATATGATCAAAATTATTCAAACTAACTCATGAAAAGTAACGCCACTTGCTTTATCATCCTTTTCAGACCGCGATACACAATTTTTAACAGCAAATTTCACCATTATGAATTATTTTAAAGGGCGTGTCACGCTTACTACATGTCAAGCAGGCAACTGACGTCAGATTAGGCCACAGGCGTCTTCGAAGTTGCAACGCGTCGCTGCCGTAAACTGCCAATCTAGTACATATAACATCATTGGGCCAGATTGTCGCTTACTCGTATGTTTATGCTGTGTTGGTAAAAAAAATGCCTAGCTGTAGAGGTAATAAAGTAAAAATATGTCCAAAAAACATTCTATCACAATCTATCGAATATTTTTTACGATGACCATATCTCTCTCTCACTTATACTCTCATTTCTATAGCAAACAATGAAATGTTAGTACTTAAAAGCCGCATTGTCGACAGAAACTCTAAACATAACTAAGTGTGACCGTTTTCTACGCGAAAATATTAAGATGCCTTACGTGTACAGTTTACAATGTTCATTATCGATATTGCTCGTCAAGAATCTATACCGCCTAAGATACTCGTTATATTATGCAGCACCATGTTCTGAAACCCTCGAAGCTCGAGTACCGTCGTGATTAATGTGTACAGTACACTCTAGTACCGCTGCATTAATGAAATTGAGTCCCCCAGAGACCCCGACCCCTTGCTTACGTCGTGACCCCGACTGCGGTCACATTGTTTCCAACTTGAAACAATGGTATCAAATGAGACTAGACAAATTATGTACAGAGCTAATAATGAGGCTTAATTATAATATAACTAATTATATAATTTTTTGAAGTTTAATTATTTAATTTTTCTATATATTTATCTGTCATAAATAAATGTTTTGTTTTGTGGAGTGGAAGCGAAAAACAGGCTGTGCCGACCCCACGTAGTGGGAAATGGTAAAAGAAGAAATATTTTTTTTTCATATTAACGGTAGGTACTTACTAATGTGATTTTACTTATTATACCCATGGCTTTATTAATTATGATGCATGCATACCTATACAAAAAATATATTTTTAAGATGGGATCTTTGTAAATTAACTTGCCTAGTAGGGCGCGATGTCGTTAAGATAATGAATTAATAGATTTGATTTGATTAGATTTGATATAAATAGCTTGTTCGTTTGAATATGGCAACTCTTGACATCAAGTAAGTTACTTAATTCGTTAAATAAGTGAAGGGCATAAATTTTGAAAACCCCCGAATCAACATCTTGTGGTCACGGCCATCTTAAATTTATTACAATGTGTGATGTTAACAGTTAATTAAACTATTTAAAAAGATACGTATTTAGAGGTAGTTGAAAAAATACGTAACCTGCCATTTTGTAGGGGCCGCCATCTTTGATCAGTTTTCATCAAAAATATGTAGTTAAAACTTAAAAATAAAACCGTTTGTTAAAGACCTACAATACCACAGACAAATAAGCACAAATACGCAATTAAACACACACACACACACACACACACAAACACTTCAAACTGACAAGACTCGTAATTGCGTCGAAGGTTTAAAAGAACGGATTAATAATTTCACATGATTTTGATTTGTTGCATATGGGTAAACACTATCACCAATAGTGTCAAGTGTTATTTACAAACTAAATCAACAAGTTTGTGTTAACAGATGGTAAAGTGTTAATTGCAAATACGATGAATGCATTGCAAATAATGTTATAAATAACTTGACGATGTGTATTTTTATACAAACTCACACTGATGACGGGTTCTAAGTTCTGGTTTATTAATTTAATCAAAATTGTTTTTTTAGGGTTCCATACGTAGAGGGCACCATCGGGACCATATTAGCCGAGACAGCTAGAAAGTAGAAATTTTCTTATTTACAATTTATTTAATATAACAACAAGTTCTAAAACAATAACGTAAATATATAAGGCTCTCATAAAAAGTATACACGTTATGGAACCCTTTTGTGCGAGACCAACCCGCACTTGGCCAATTATTTAAAACATTTTAAACAATCAACTCAAGCTGCATAATATAATAATTATACATATTATGGACACTACAAGTTTTGTATTTTTAAAAGTAATTACCTATATTATCATTACTTAAATAATTAACTCCGTTAGTATTATCCAACAGTAAAAGGCTTCAATTCTCAATGCAGTCTGGTCTGTCTAAGTATACGTCTCTCATCCACGGATATCGATGCGGTATCAAATTAACAAGTTGCCGGTGAAAATTTTGAAGTTTCAGACGTTGATATTAATGAGTTTAATAGACAGTGACAAAGGAAACATGATATAGGGCTCGATTAATGTTTGATGAGGGGAGGCTGTTTCGGTAAAATTGAAAACCAGGTCGTTGCCTTTACCAACGTTGTTTGTTATTGAACATTGGAAAGGCCTTAGTTATAAAATGAGATCAGACTTAATTTTGTTTTATTATTGTACATGTACATTTTGATTTAAATAAGAAACAGTTGCAAAGACTAATAAGATGAATGTACAGGACTGCGTAGCCAATTTTAAAGTTATATAGGTGAATTTATATACGTATGGTAACTGGGATATTCGATGGAAGATTGTAAAAATTACTAATATACTAAATACAAAGCAGGAGTTTTGAATAGGAATATGAAAATAAAAATTTTCATACTCATTTAAATACAATTAAAACTCCAAAGTGTCCCGAATTTAAAAGCAAATTTTAAAGTTATATAGGTGAATATATATATGTATAGTAACTGAGATAGCCGATGGAAGATTGTAAAAATTACTCATATACTAAATACAAAGCAGGAGTTTTAAATGGAAATATGAAAATAAAATCCTCATACTCATTTAAATACAATGAAAACTCCAGAATATCCCGAATTTAAAAGCAAATTTTAAAGTTATATAGGTGAATATGAATAGTAACTGAGATAGCCGATGGAAGACTGTATAAATTACTAAAATACTAAATACAAAGCAGGAGTTTTAAATGGAAATATGAAAATAAAAATCCTCTTACTCATTTAAATACAATTAAAATTCCGAAGTATATAAGTATTTAATAATAATAATTTATATATTTTTAACACAGTACAGCTTAGCATTCTACTAGCATAGCGCGTAACCAAGCAAGTTAGTGACGCTCTGGCTTAGGGTTTTTTACATGCCTAGTCAGTCACATTGGCTCTTAAGGAGACTTCTAGAATAAACCGTTTAGGTGCTCGGCGATTTGTTAGTTTAATGGTGTTTGCTAGTCAGGCAGCCACTAGAAAATGCTCTGCCACCTTGTTATTGTTAACCAATCCCACAGGATATAATCAACAATTGAGCTTTCATACCTTCAAAATTAATTTTAAACCTTTGAGTAATTGCCCGAAACAAAAATGCTTTTGTGTGTAAGATCCAAGAATACACAGTAAAAGTTTCTATCAAACAAATTAAATAGAAGTATGTGCGTTAAACCACCAAAATCTGCATTCAAAGTGATAGAAGCATACTCGTCCCAAAGTTTCGTCGACTGATTTAAAGTTTTTACGAGCGCCCGCAACCACAACCACGCGAGGGTTGCTCTTTGCTAATTTTAATTAATACAAACTGCAAGCCAAATTCACTGAGCGAACAAACGACTGTGAAGTTAACGAGCACATATCCCCCCATGGTTACAATGGGGCCCGTAAAATTAATACCTCACCTCGGAACGGCCGGGCCCTAGACAGTAATACCCCCTTAAATATTTAAGTTTTCTCTACACCCTTCGTCCGCAACAAGATTCAATTTCACGCCCTAAAAAGGGGTCCGCTCTGGGTGATGCTCGCTTCCTCAAATGTCAGGAGACATGGCACAGGCCACCCAAACAAGACCCCTGCAAATTAACGACAGCTCTCCCAGATCTCAGTCAGGGAGTGCCTGATTAAACTGGTGGTAACAATGAGGAGAACCGTTTGAAGTATTATCCGGTTGTATGCAGAATGGAAATAGCAGGACTCAATTGAATCAATCTTGCGGTAAATTGGTCGAGATTTGGAGGAGGTGCACATTTTAAAGTCGTTACGGGTTTGATGAGTTCACCAAACCATAAGGCCATTGTGAGCGATTGGGATATTACTTTTGCGTTAGTGATGAATTTATTGCTTTGGCGTGGATGAAAGAAGATTTAAGTAAATTGTTTTACAGTTTAAGACTCTGTATTTGACAATTGATCGTGTGATAACCACATACACAATACACTAACATTCTAGCTAAACTTTGGCTTTGAAGGTGTAACAAACCTTGTCTGGAATTACTGTCTCTCCAGGAAGATGCGAAAATTCTCCGTTAGGTTAGGTTAAGTTGAGGATGGCAGATAACCTGGATAGCATTACAAAATGTTCAAACACAACCATGACTTCGTCGCAATATTTTCTTACATCGGAAGCTCAAACTCATTGGAAGGGTTTAAACTCGACCCAGTCCCGCAGGGCTTGGATTCGATACCCGCCAACGAGTCGGCCGCACGCTTGCCTGAACTGTCATTGCTTTATCTTTATTCTGATTGTTTGCTTTGGTTTTGTTGAACACCTTGAATATTTTCTGTGTTTTTAATACTAAGACATTCATCGTTCATAAATTGCTTGCAAGCTTGTCGCCCAGTTCGGTGCCGGACCGGTATCTGGGGAGTGTCACTGCAATAAATAAATCTTAAAACTTAAAAATATGTACCTACACATGATTGTTTTAACGCTTGGTAAATAAAAAAATGATTTTAACTTTATTTTATCAATTCATTTATTATTTTCACATAGGAATATATAACAACTACAGTTATAAGACACTTGTAAAAAGTCAACACCAAAAATGAGAAAAATTACATGAGAAAAAATATTTACAAAAGTAAATATAAGGATTACATTACATTGTCATAATAAAATAATATAGATCACATAATTATCTTATGTAAAAAAAAACTGATTATTGATTTTTACAACACAGACCCGATAGTTATCGTACTCCACTAAAAGCACCATTACGGTCTCTCAGACAGAATCGGCAAGTAGAATGTCTAATCGCACTCCCCCATCACGTACTTAGCGCTTACTTCGATATTCCCCATTAAATCACACATAGCACTATCAGCCCGCATGATTTATATTAGATCAGGTACTTCTAGCACAGATTATTATTAAACAGATGGCCAAGTGAAACTAAATAATAAAATCAGGAAATTATTATGACATGAAATTGAAATATTTAACAATTAATTATTATTCAAAATTATATTTTTTTGTTAAAAAAAATATTGGTTAAATATTATTAATAATAATGTGTTTATATACCTGAATTATTTTTAGTGTAATTAATCCGTTTGACATTTAATTTTATTTGATTTTGTTTTGCTTATTTAACTTTATCGATTTTTTTTATTATTTTTATGATTATGATTTTAATGATTTTGTTATGTATAATATGGACTATGTCTGAAATAAATGATTTGAATTTGAATAACTTAATATTTTTTTTATATGTCACCAAGACTTGTAATAACCCTGTGGGAGAGGCCTTGGTGTAAAAACACAGTCTATGACTAAACCAACTACATTTATACATACACACACATTTTATATAGATACATATTTAACACCCAGACCGACAGCCAACAAATTTAGTTGAGCACAAATATGTTGGCCTTGCCGAGAATCAAACCCGTAACCTTTTGATTGGCAGTCCGGCATGGTAACCTTTACGCCAACGAGGTCGTCAAGTAAGTGTAAAAATAAAGGAAAGATTATGCTGGATTCCAAACAACGCGAAATTATACTTCAACGAAAAAGCTTATTCAACATTTTATAATATTTAACTCCTTAAACATGACAATCTTTTTAAATCTAATCAGTAAAACGTGTTTGGTTTCAATGATATCATGCATTCATAATTCGCGATAACGATTAATGGTCACAAATATTAGATTTCAGGTGCCTCACCAATTTGCCATTAGACATTACTGATAAGTACGTGGCTTTATTCTAAAATAGCTGGGAGCAGAATTACTAATAGAGGGCTAGCTGTAGCAAAACAAAGTAGTTCGAAGGTGAAATTTAATAGATCGCGACTTATATTTCATGTGAATGTGACGCTAGTCATATTTTATTTACTTTTTTGTTTATCTATGTAATTTAATTCAAATCCAAAAACTTTATAGTAGTTTAAAGTATTAAAGTATATATTTTCTCTAACATGTACGAGTATGAGACATGTTATATATCTTATAATGTCAAAACAATACAATTATAAAATGACAAAAAATGAGAACTAAAAATTACAATTTACAAATTAAATAATAATTAAACATAATTATTACATTATTTTAAATTTATTTATTTAAGTTATGACGAATGTAATTTAAAAATCATTTCCATAATATTAAAATATATTCATTTTCTGTTCTGATTTTAAAAAGGATATTTATACACAACTAACTTCGCCCCGCGGTGTTACCCGCACTAATCCGGGACAAGAAGAAGCTAATCCGGGATAAAACGTAACCTGAGTGTTAAGCCAAAGTTAATCTATCTTCATTCTTGACGACCTCGTTGGCGTAAAGGTTACCATGCCAGTCTGCGACTCAGCAGGTTCCGGGTTCGATTCTCGGCCCGGTCAACATCTTTGTGCTTAACCAAATTTGTTGGCTGTGGGTCTGGGTGTTAAATATGTATTTATTTATATTATGTATGTATGTATATGTAGTATATCAGTTGTGTTAGCAACCATAATACGAGCTATAAATGGTTCAGTATGGGGTTAACCAGCCGTGTGTGAATGTGTCCAAAAAAAAAAAAGTAAATTTTATCAAAATCGGCCCAAGCTTTGGAGCGTGAAGGAGTTACATAGATTTTGAAGTTATTTGCGTATTCCACAGGAACCACAATAGTTTTCGGGATAAGAAGTAGCCTATGTGTTAATCCTAGGTCTAAACTATCTTCGCACCAAATTTCATCAAAATCGTTTGAGTGTGAAGAAGTAACATATATACACTCACTTACACACAAACTATCGTATTTAAAATATTAGTAATATAAAAAAATGCCTAAAAGATGAACTAAAACGCCTAATTTATGCACTTAAGTGCAAAAATTTGCCGAGAGCAGAGGTACTCGTATTATATACACAATACATTGTACTTATATCTTTACATAAGGCATGATTCATTAAACTAAAACCTACAAAATAACTAGGACTCAGCGCGTTCTAGTTCTATTTGTATAGTACATAGCTAGACTAGAATTTAGAACAAAGCAAACATGGAAATTATGAATAAGTAGGACTACTATTTCTTCTACCTTGTATAATGTAAGAATAGAAGGAAAGCAAGGTTGGCACTTTTGAACCACGTCTCATAAAAAATGGTAACAGTGAATTTAAAAGAGGTAAATAAAGTCTGTCACTAACGTATATACTATTAATTACTTTTATTATTGTCCATTTATAATATAAAAACAAGTCTGGTTTACCTTCCTGACGCTATTACTGCAGATCGCACCAACCTATTTCCATGGTTTTGCATTCGTTGGAAAGGTCTTGGTGTACATGAGGTTTGTAGGAAAAAAACAGAAGATTTGGTTGTCAAAAAAATATCTACACGCGGGCAGAGCCGCTGGCAACAGCCAGTTCTTTTATATTCCAAAAATATGTATGAATATGTATAAGTAAAGATGTATTAGTGTTTGTCCCTATTCCACGCTCTTAAACGGATGGAATGCAATTTTGTCTCAAATAGTCTTTATAGACGTAAACTTAATTTTATTATTTTTGACATGTTATAACTAATTTGTATTTATGAATGTTGTAGAACATATAATAATAATCATTCATACATTATATATTAAAATACACATCATATATTAAAATAAATAATAATATAAAGTGGTGACAGCCCTATTAAAAGCCCATTAACATACAAAGAGCAGTACGGGCGAGCCCACGGATGTCCCCGCAAAGTGCACTCTGCACTTATTTGGACAACCCTAATAAAATTATTCAAATTGCTCTATTTATTAATTTCTTGGAGAACAATGGCGGCGGTAAATTGTTTTCCTTTAAAACGATGGGGTTGCGTAACGACTTACATATTGCACGCCGATTTATCGATGATTGAAACCTGTTAACTTACTTTTGAAACGGATGAGGGTATTTTAATATCGATATGCTTCTATATCAATATGCTAATAATATCAAAAAAAATTAATCTAAATAAGCTCATTCAAGGAAGAAGAAGATTTAAAAATAATTGCGTGATTTTCATGCATGTTATCCATGTAGATACGAGTATTATAATTTTTAAAATGTTACTTTTAGTAAAATCAGGCGATATTTATTAATACTGAAAATAAAGTTGATATTTTTTCTGCAGGACTAGCAAATTTTTACAAATTTATATTAGCTTCACCTGTATGTTTGTATGTTTGTTTGTTTGTAACCGACTTCTTTGGGCGTGATTTTGACCCACTTTAAACGGACAGATTTCGTTGAAACTTTGTAGATTTATTGAGGACCGATGACAATACACTACTCGTAATTTGTTTTTTTTTTTTTTTTGTATTTTTGTTTGTATGTTTGTTTGTAACCGACTTCTTTGGGCGCGATTTTGGCCCACTTAAAACGGCGTGTTTTTAAGTTTTTTTAAACTATTATTATTACTAAACGTTTCCATTAAAATAAACTTAAGTATTTTTGTCTAGTGGCCTAGCTATTTACATCGGTCTATTTTATTACAAAAAACTTAACACAACTTTACAACCGAAACTTAAAGTTCAAAGATACCTCACATTACCAAAAGTATTATCATAAACACCGAACTCAAAGTCGGTACTAAAATACTGTTTGAGCCCGCCTAACACCTTTCTTACTGGATTTACTAACGGACAAGCGTAAGCCAAGGAAGCTGCCGGGTCGAACCTATGTGATCCTGGATAGGAATGGACTCAGGAGTATTTTCTTAGGGGGTATGATTTAAAAATATATTTTATATAATTTACATTATGACTGATCCGCCAACCCGCACTTGGCCAGCGTGGTGGCTTATGGCCTATATCTCTCTCCTCGTGAGGGAAGGCCCCGAGTCTCAGCAGTGGGAACATATAGTGGGCTGCTTATGCTTATGCTACATTATGACTTAGCTTCTAGAATTAATTATTATTAGTTAAGGTATGTTTAATGTTTTTTTTTAAATTTAAGTTGTCCAATAAAATTATTTTGTATTTATATTTACTCGTAATAATAATATGAACATTTTATGTATTCATAATGTATTTTATACACATTGCTGCTGTTAATCGAATTAAAAAGCTGATTTAAACCTTTTGTATGATTACAGATTAATTATTATAATGTTACGGATAGTCCAAAATACTAAGCAAGTGACATAGAAGTAGTACAATAATATTATAAAATTAAATTATGTGACTTAGAACTAGTCGGATAGCGTAATTTAAAAATATGTCAGAATATACTTTTATTGTATCTAGTTATCACAAGTAATACTAACTAGTACTGTTGATAATACGAACGTACGTAGATTAAAAAAAAAAACTAGTCGAATAATGCTGCATATCACCCGTATCTAGGACATCTCACCTACCTTAATTTTTTTAAACAATCGGCTTAAAAATATTTCCTTAAGACCCCAACTTCTTCCCTTATTACGTCCTCATACGATCCCATAAGTGAAGCCGTAATGGCCACCAGACTATTAGGCACCAAGCCAGCCTGCGAGCCGAGTCGTTGTAATCTCAGACTCAGCCCAACTTATTTGCCCTGAATACGCTCCTGCCAAGATCGGCTAATGAACAGTTGGAGTTAATTATGTGGTTGGTTATGATGGGTGGTGTTTTATTTTATTTTTGGCAGCTGTACTGTTAATTTGCTTTGCAAAATGAACGAGGTAATTTTTTGGGCAGCGAAAAAGCATAAGCAGCTCACTTACTATACGTCCCCTATACGTACTGCTTGGACTCGGGGCTTTCTCTCACGGGGAGAGAGGCAGGCCAAATTCTAACAATTCCAAGTGCCATAGACAGGTGCGGGTTGGCAGTTGACACACATCTTCGGATATAATGGTCATGGTTTTCCTTCACCGAAAACCGAGTGCAAATCCACACATAATATGAAAAAACAAGTCATTGGTGTAAGGCTGCTATCGAACCTTTTGGGTTAGTTACCAGTAAAACTGTTAAATACAAATTAACTGATATAAAATTTATTTTAGTTAGTTGTAAGTATAATAGATCTTTTACATAAAATAGACGTGAAAAAATTAATAATGTAACAGCTTTCATGGGAACAAAACCCATTATCCCAATCCCATTAATGTACTTTCCGTAAGAGTAAATACAGCGAATACATAATATTTTAGTAAGCTTAACACAAACTTAATTATTTTAATGTTTTCCCGCTACATTACTTGCATAAGGGCGCGTACACACGCACAGTTATTCTAAAACACAAACAATTCTCTCGCCGGGAAACTCGATTAATTGAATTTTGTTGACACTGCCAACAGCTTTGCGAAATTACTTGTGCATTTCCGTATACATTGTAATGTCCCTTATATTGTACATTGTATATTGAACCCTGTTGTGTAGACCGAGCTTTATAGTGCCATATAATTAATTCATCGAAAAGGCGAAGAATCAATTTGTTTGATCACACATTTGGGGCTTCCTTAGGAGTAAGGATTCGATTGATTAGTCATCTTGAAATGTCGTGCATTTAGGCGCTATCGTGGGTTGGATGGCACGTTAAATTTAACGTAGGTTCCGGCTGTTAGTTCAACAAGCAGTAGTTAAGCCAAGTCAGAGGCCTTTGGGTGGATTGAAAAACTCTCAACACCAAAGCTTGGCTACTTAGCTCATACGATGAAGAAGAAGAAGCTTAATAAAAAGAAAACAATGGTGCTAATTCTGGCGTACACACGACTAAACTAAATTTAGAGTAGCCCTGTCACTTTTCATCATTAGTGAACTCATGGTTAAATGTTTAGCTATACTCAGTAAAAAAAACTAAATAAATGCTCAATGAAAAGAAATAACACCACTCCAAAGATTTTAAATAAAACCAAATCCCCTGGAGTGCAAAGAGATTCATAGGCTTCATTTAAATGGCTAAGACATATTTCTAAGAATCATCCAATCTCATTTACTTTTTATTGTAAAACAAGGCAATTTATAGCGACATCTTAGTAAGATCCCATTTCACTGAACAAGTATTTTTGACCGAAATAATTTGTAAAATTCATTTAATTTAAATCAAGCTACGGAGTTTGGTTCTACTGGAGATTGTGGACAAAAAAAAGTTTTATTAAGGGATCGCAATGAGTAAGAATAACGTTAAGCTAAGTCAGAGGCCTTCGGGCGGCTTGAAAACCCTCGACTCCAGAGCTTGACCACTATGCTCATACGAATAAGATGAATATAATTATGTACAATATCTTCGAATTGAATTTTGGAGCAAGGTAATTAATATAAACCTTAAAGTAGAGGCATAGCAAAAACAGCCCACTATTCGTTCCCACTGTTGGGACTCGGGGCCATCTCTCACGAAGAGAGAGTTATAGGCCATAAGCTGTTTCACACTAATAAACTGTATAAAAACAGTAATAGTCCTATACAGCGCATGTGTCGCTCATATAATGAGCTGGTACTCAAATGTTGTGATGCCTCAGATAACAACCAATGTAAGACTCACATTACTGAACTGGATGTATTTAGTAACAGTCTCAGTCAATTTAGAAATAATATAAGTTATAGGTTAAATTGTTAAATTGCTTAGTACTTAAGATTACCCCTTTTTTATGTATATCTGACACTAGCAAGCTGTGTACTCTTTTTTGGATTGCAGACTTGTTTTTGTTCTTTGTAGTTTAGTAATGTTAAAATGAATGTTTGTAATCTGCCTGAGTGCCTAATAAATAAATAAATAAATCTACCACGCTGGCTATTTGCGGGTTGGCGGATGACACAAGTCTTTGGATAGAAATAAAATAAACCAGGTGCCGTCCCATTGCAAAACAGACGTTTATACCACCAAGCCATACTCGCTGTTTTAAAAGCAGAGGCAGTCGCGTGTTAAAGCTAGCGTGGTTTAAACCGATCGCCGTGGACTTAACGTTATTTAGTTTTGTATACTCCAGTAACCCAGTTTGTAAGCGCATATTAAATTAAACTGTACTACGCGGATAAAGATAACATGGTACAAGCAAATAGAAACTTGGACGGGGAAATCTATAGAAACGTCTTATGTTAAAGTCATTTAAAATTCAAATTTGTTTGTCGTCTAAAAATCTTAGAGTTGTGTACATTTAGTAGTGTATAGTTATGGGTATGTAAGTAGAGGGCTTATGATTATGTAAGCAAGTGTGGTTCGGTGGAAATAACGTCTGCTTTTCAATCAGACGGCCCCTGGTTCGTACCTGGCCTGGGTTTTCAAGTTATGTGTGGATTGGCACTCGCTTTACGGTGAAGGAAAACATCGTGAGGAAACCAGCATGTTTGAGGATCACAATATCCGAAGACGTGTGTCATCCGCCAACCCGCACTTGTCCAGTGTGGTTCTAAGTAGAGGGCTGTGTCGTACCTGGGGAAGACGCTGTGCTCTGTGTTCCTTGAGGTACCTAACTTTGAAGGGCCTGTAATGCAGAGCAGCAGCAAGATCGCAAACTACGAATTCATATTTATCATAGAAATCATATTTATAACACTACCACAAGTTATACAGCTAATAACTAACCTTGTGACTATATTGTTATTGAATTAGATATGAGATGGAGATTATTTTATTTGCAACTTTTATAATCTATTAAAATTAACAGTAATTTTACAAAACGTGACTAAATATAAAAAATATAGGTATAAGAAACATTTTTTCTACGAATTGTAAAAATAGTAACTGTACAAATAAATTATTTGATTTGATTTGACAAGTGAGGTCTTTAGCCAGATCGCTTATTAAAATTTTATTTCATTAATTACTATTTTTACATTATATCTGGACGGTGACCCATTACGGCTCAGAGTTATCTTCAATAATCCTAAGCAAGCATTTTTGATGCGAAACATCTATAACCGTACGTATGTAAAATCGACCAGTTTAGAACGACAGTTTGGACCACATTAGTCAGTTTTCGATAATAGCGCGCCTGATATCTTCAATTAACGCGCGTCGGAACACTGCATAGTCACAATATTCGTACAGGCAATACGCTACAATTGGCTTCACTCGCGTTAGAAAATAAATTTGTTAATACGAGTACGTATAATAGATTCACTTCCAAAAATAAATGACCATGTAATATGTAGGCACTACATAGATGTTGGCTTAATTTTTACTTTTTAATTTACTTTAAATAAAATAATTCCAATTGCGAGTTTGGCTCGCGTATGAAGGGTTCCGTAACATTGTTGTATGGGAGCCCCCGTTAAATATTTATTTTATTTCAATTTTATAACCTACCGTAATTGATATTATAGCAAAAAAATACGAAACACAGCATGGAGACAGACAGCGGAGGTTTAGTAATAAGGTCCCGTTTTTATTTTTTAGGTACAGAACCCTAAAAATACCAACAACAAAGATCAATACGATCCATCTCCACCCCACTCCGGTTCCAAAGAGTTACGAAGCAAGGAAAGAAGAGTATTGTCGGAACGTAAGGCTGGGTAAGCACCTACAAGCCGGGAAATATTGATTCCGAGCGCATAATCTGCCGTTTGCATAATATCAATACAAAGGTTTATTAAAAAGTTAAAGGACTTCTGGACTGAATTGTCTTTCAACGAATTTTGTAAAGCAAGACTGTTTAAAGTTCGGAATTAAGGACTAGGTTTTTGGAAAACCAGAGGTTGGTTATGTTTATTATTTCCGCGTAGAAAACGGTCATACTTCATCAACATCATCATCATCCACAGCCTGTTCTATCCCACTCCTGGTTATAGGCCTCTCTCCTGTCACGCCATTTGTCTCGGTCTTGTGCCGATCTAGTCCAGGTTGGACCCGCGACAGCTGTTATGCCGTCGACCCATCTTCCGTCGTCGGACGGAGCGGTCAGCAAATTTTACTTTTGTTTCCCGCATTGTAGCCGCAATATTTATGCGTCAGCCGTTTAGCTCCGCAGACTTGCTCGTGAATGCACGCGCCGCAATATGATTCTGTACAGATGAATGGCCGTGACTGAGTAGCAATTAGATTGGGCAAACACTGCCGACAGAGTCTGGGAGATATTGTTTCTTTTGGTCATGAACACGCGAAATTTCTAGCAGCTATGGCGTAGGAATATTCTTTAGAATAGATCTTGTATCCGGGATCAGCCGTTCAGCGGTCAGCTAGGACCGGTCGTTGCGTGTTGTATATAACGTTTGCGCATTTCAAAACTGAGCGCTGTGATTGGTTGCGGGCGGTGATGTATATTTTTAAGTCACAAACTAAGAAAGTTTTTATAAGTGTTTATACATATTATCGAGAAAAACTCATTTGATTTTTTACGATAAATGAATCTCAGATAAAAACTCAGGTCATAAATTATAGTTTGATCTCTATTAACAAGAAACTTTTTCTGTAATCACATATGTGCTTTATCTTAAGATCTTCTTCTTCTCCGTATGAGCTAAGTTGCCAAGCTCTGGTGTCGAGAGTTTTCAACCAATTGACTGTTTATATTGCCAAAGTCATATATGATCTCTGTCATCGTCATCGTCATCGTCGACCTCGATGATTGCGTCAGATCTCCTTAGGGAATCCATCTACAGGTGCTTTATCTGAAGACGTTAATGTTTGTTAATTAATTAACTCCGTTACTCGCAGAGTCCAGAGTTTTATTAATGTATTATTAAAATTAGTAATACTAACCTCCATCATCTCCCAGACTATCAGATTGAGCAAACACAAGCGAAACCGCTCGAATGGAACAATATGAGAAAGGGTTGCGCCGGCACACAAACAAAGGCTCAGGGTTGGTAACGTGATAATGAAACTGGATGGATGAACATATTCGACCATTCGTATCGACCACTACAGTTTTAGCCACAATAGAACTTTTTGGTTCACGTTTTAGATGGTGGACATTGGTAGCGATTCAGCGGCACACACGACTAAACTAAATTTAAAGAAGCCCCGTCTCTTTTCATCTTAGCTGGACATAAAGAGACGGCACGTTCTGCACCATAGTCAAAACAAATAAAATCAAAACCACTAAAATCATCACCAGTGTCATTTGAAGTCACTGAAATGCGAAGCTCCCATTTCTTTCTACGGTGGTCCGACGTGATGTTAAAAGGTTACTGTGTAAACACCCGTGTTAGTTATAAGCTGTTTGACTAGATGGCGCCACTACTTTAGCCTTACTTTTCTGAATCGCGGTGACGAGTGTTTTCTCAAATTCACAAGTATTTTGTGCAGTATTGTGTGTAAGTATCTGATCGAGCAGTGAATTAGTTTTATTTAAAACTTACTGCGGAGTAGTCTAATCTAATAGCTGGTGCTGCGTTTACCTACCTACTGTTGCTGCCTAGGCGTTTAGGTTAGTGAAGAAATTCACAATTTGTTCAGCTACAAAATAGAGACTTAGATTCTAATTTTACTTGAAGAGAGAAAGACTTCAGATGTAAATTTAAAATTACACATTTATAAAATTGTTGATGCAAGTAATATAGTTATATTACTTGCATCAACAATTTTATAAATACCTGTTTTCAGAAATTAACTGCGTTTAATGGTAACCCTAAGTATAGCTACTGTTCATAAATACACTATAGCCTGGACCATGCGTAGCAAACTTCACGCCATTATGAACTCTATAAACAAAGCTGTACAGGTCAAAACTGTTTAAGTTCGTTATTAAATCATTCATTACATGCCCCATTATGCTGAATTGAAAAATAATAGTCGATCACTCCCCATTCACTGGTCTGTAAGCAAAATTTCAAACGAAATCAGTGATACGATGACAAAAGGATTTTAATATCAACTGAAATGAGCAGAATTTCGGCACAAGGTTTGGTTTTATCATGTGGAAATGACGAATTGTTTTCACATTTTCACGATTGACTAATAATTATTGAGATGTGTGTATTGCTTTAAACAAGAGTTAAGGTCACTTAAAAAAATCAATGCAGACTTATATACAAATTAGTGCTTTATTTTAAGATTGAAATACGCGCTTGGTCTCGCTTACTCGTTTGGCGCTTGGTCGTGACCAAAATGTTGGCCTGTACTTTGCACAGCGTATCAGTGATAAAGCAACAAAGAGGAAAATTGTTTTGTCTGGCATTTTGAGTACTATTCCCACTGGCACTGATTTTTAGATTAAAATATTCACAAGTAGTTTTACATTAAATAATTTTAGATTCTATATAGATTTACATTAATTATTTTATATTATTTTTCTGTTAATAATTGGTTTATAAGCTGTTAATATCATTATATAATAGTGCTGTTTTAAATTATCACACACTTCCAATATAACGTAAAAAAATATATATCAGCAAACACTTCCGAGTTAACTGAACTAAACTAATCTAAATCATTTCACCCATATTTTTTCATCATAAACTGTCATCCAAATCTTCTGAAACAGATAAGTTCCAGCAGAGAAGAGAAAAGACAGACAAGACTAATTATCGAGCACTCTACACAATAGCATTCACGTCTGAACAAGTTGAAGTTTCAATTTGTCATAGAAAGTATTAAGGCGACGGACAGTACAAAAGCCGGCTTGTCTCGCGAGGGTGCGGGAGATGCTTCAAATTGTGTTTTTGTCGTGTATGGATTGGAACGAGTTACTAAATCTGGTGGTTTATTTACTTTCAATACGAAATATGAAAAATAGAGAGGATTGCTGATTCCTATACTATAAAGCGTAGCGCGGAAGTTTTATCATACTCGTAATTACCGATGAAACCTAAATGGCGCTGCCAATCGAGCGTGCAGGCTAGCTGCATCCAAAATCCGCAACGCACTGCAGTCGCAAAGTGATTTAACGATAGTAGATTGCGTGACCCGAGTGAAGTCGTTTTAAGAAAATACGAAAACATGGCGCTACGTGCTCAAATTTTCGTACCAAATTTTTGTATCGAATGATACGCGTAGTACGATTTTCAACAAGAGGTTGAGCGTCTACTATATGAATTAGTCAATGGCCTCAATGCAGCTAGAAGAGACATGTACTCAAACGATTACATAGGTATGTTAGAGATAACGATGTTAGCAAATAGTGAGCTATAACACATGAGTCGTGGACATCATAGTTGTGATACGGCAATTTTATCTGTTTAGTTTCCAAATGTTACCAGTAAAGGAAGTATCGAATTTCATATGTGATATTAAAATGAGGCTTTTAAAAAAAATTGCATTCGTGTTTATACTAAGTGTACTATTTATACTTTACATAATGTTGTGTATAAAACTTTATTACTATAGATCAACAACCTTGCAAACAATTTTAATCAGACCTCAAGATAAGCCACTACAGCGTACTACAGAACCAGGTTCAAGGAAGAGCAAAGATGAAGAAAAGAAAAACTCTATTGAATTAAAATATATTTTGCAATGGACTCCAGCTACAAGCGTGCCTTTTATTTACATGGGAAAAGGAAGACAAGTATTTATTGATGATAAATGTCCATTCACGAATTGCTTCGTTACTGACGATCGAAAGTACTTAGGTGGGGACATTACCAAATTTGACGTCATCGCTTTCAATGGTCCTCAGGCTATTTACATGCCTACAGAAGCATTGCCTGATAAACGGTCTCCTCATCAGAAATATGCGTTTGCTTCAATCGAGTCCTCTGACTATTACCCAGTCTGCAACAACCGATTCGACGGATATTTTAACTGGTCATGGACCTTTAGATTAGACTCAGAAATTAAATGGGGATATCTGGTAATTCGTGATAAAGAGAACAACAATATAGTTGGACCGAAAAAAGAAATGAGTTGGATCAAATTTGAAGATATGGACCCGGTGAGTGCTGAATTAAAAGAACAACTGAAATCTAAGACGAAAGCAGCCGCGTGGTTTGTTTCAAATTGTCAATCAAGGAGCAACAGAGAAAAAACTGCAAGTGATCTTCAAAAAGCATTGGAAAAGTACAATTTGACTGTTGACGTATATGGAGAGTGTGGTCCTTTTAAATGTGCTCGAGGAGATGACGCTTGTAAGAGTCTAATAAAAGAAAAGTACTATTTCTATTTATCTTTTGAAAATTCCTTTACTGAAGATTATGTTACCGAAAAACTTTTGAATGCAGTACAGAATAACGCTTTGCCTATTGTATACGGAGCTGCTGATTACACGAGGTAAGGCATGTTTATTTATTATAAAAAGTATGTCATCATCACCATTAGCATTAAAGAAAAATAGTACATTCGAGCTCGTGTTTTATTCAAGAGTCCTTATACCTTAATTAATAATACATCAGTTAATCATACCATATTCTCTTTTATGTCAGTGGTCTGATCTTGTGATCCTCGGTCCCAGAGAATTCCCTGGATGAACTAGTAGGCTACCTACAAGACGCTTGCTACTCCACGGAAACCATTCTGTTATAGTTTTGAGGAGATGATGAGGAAACAAAAACAAATTATTCAGTGGCATTAAAACCTTATTTAAACAGTAGTATGATCTTTCATTTTTAATTTCCAGGTTTCTCCCGGACCATTCCTATTTGAATGCTAGAGAACTTGGTGTCGAAAATTTAGCGGCCAAAATGAATCATCTAATCCAAAATCCAGAGGAATACTATGAATATTTTAGATGGACAAAGTACTATTTTTACCACAAGAAAATACAAAGTGTCCAAACCGATCCGTACTGTCTCATTTGTTTAATTCTAAATGATGAAGAAATGGTAAAGCAAAAAACGGTGTATCAAAATTTTAGAGAATGGTGGGACCCTCCAGGTCGTTGTTAAACCGACTGATAGCATTAAGCTAGTTAATAGGTTATTAACCAGCTTTACGGGTGGATAATTATGATGATAATAATATAGGTATCAGACTATGTCTACTTCAACTTTTTTTGGCCACCCTTTACATCGTTCAACACGAGTCAATAAATAAACGTTTGAAAATTCACGCCTTCTCCCTTAAGTAACCGAATAAGTGTGAGAAAGAGAAAGTGAAGATTCAAAGGTTTTCTTTATTGACGCGGATTATTATTCGTATGTTATTCAGATAAGCTGCAGGTGAAACCGTTGGGTGTTACTATTTAAAAATGTGTGTTTTTTTGGCAAAATCTAAATAATAAATCTTCAAGACTTTATTTTCGCCGTATTAGGTAGTGTAATGATGGTTTAGTAGCTGATTTAAAAGTTTTTTTGTCGTATTTTTGCCAAGGAAGTGACATTTACACAAGGAATGGAAAAATAACTAAGTAAGATACAACAACACATACACTGCAAAAAAGAACTATCTTATGTAATTTGTAAATATGAAAGTTTTAACCTATTTAATATAATATATTTAGTTTTGTTTTGGTAATTATGTGATTAATTGTGATTTGCTTTGTAAAATTAATATGTGTAATTGAATTAAAGGCTTTTTTAATTAATTAATAATAGGTACTAAAATATTATTTTCACCTTTACGCTTTACTCAACACAGAAAAGGTATTTTAATTGCATGTGTGTAATATTTATGTTTCTTTATTACTTCATAATTATTATCTTCTTAACGTCTGGAAAGATTACGACAATGACGCTTGCGTTGTATTGCTCTTTAATCCAAGTGACATGATTTTGATACGAAAAAAGCAAGATAGCAAGTAACAGGCAATCATTTCAGATTATTTTTTATTGACGAGGCGAAAATCTTCAACAAGATAGCTAGCAACGATGGGGCGCAGCCAGACTATGTGGGATTTGTACCCACTAAAACCCCACGGTGACCTGCTTCTGTGCTTAATGGAAGACTCAGGAATCTTCCGGGAAATACCCCGGTGACCTCCTTACACTGCGCTGAGGCTTTTCCCGGATCGCTAACCAATCAACAAACGACGTCCACCCCGGATTCTTTCATCCAGGCTGCAGAGTTAAAGGTTATTTATTATAGTGGTTTCTTTCAGGCAAGGGCACTCAATACTAGAACCCAACATCACTTAACTTCAGTGCCCCAAGATTTTTAATTCGTTACAGTTAGGCATTTAACATTTAGAGCGAGTAAAGAGAGTAGGTATGAGCTAAGTGACCAAGCTCTGGTGTCGAGAGTTTTCAAGCCGCCCGAAGGCCTCTGACTTGGATTAACGACTGCTTGGTACTAAGGACTTACAGCTGGGACCTACAATTTAACGTGTCATCCGACCGATAAAAATGCCAGTTAAAACGAAAGTCATGTGCATGGTCACCCATCCAAACACCGTCCACATCGACCATTGCTTAGCTTCGACGATCGCGTCAGATCACCTTAGCTAGCCGAGCTAAAGGCGCTACAAGTGCAAGCCTAACATAAAAACATAAATTTGCCCCTCCCTTGTTTACAAACCATCTATTACTCGCCTCATCAGGTTTGATCTAAGACCCGCCCACGTACTGCGGTACCTAGAACAAGGTTCTTCCGCTTCGTCACGCAACGGGAGCCGCGTTACATTTGCATTTTGATTAAAAAGAGGCGTCAGACAAGCGTGAGCTGACGTCTGGCTGGACCCGGGCTTGCGTGTTTCTATTCCAAGGTTTACATAAGGCGAATAGCTATCCCATTTTCTACTTATGTTATAAAGTTTGTGACTCATTCACACTCAAACAACGGGACGGATTCGAATAAAATTTGGTGTGGAGGTAGCGTATGATTTTATGTACATCTATGGACTCCATCACTACATAATTGCCAAGGTAGCAACAGTAGGTAGCACCAGCTACTGGACCACTGTAAAGGTGGAATAAATTAAAACATTTCACTGCAGGACCAGCAGGCAAAATTTATTGACGCGTACTTAAAATACTTGAAAATATAAAAAAACCGTCGATATCGCGATTCAGGAAACTAAGGCTAACGTACTAGTGCTAGTGCTAACGACATCTAGTGGCACTGCTTTGAACTAAAATAGCAGTGGTTTTTATAGACTTTACATATGTTAAACTAGCTCATAGGCTACTTATTACACCGTGGAGCGCAGCTGTAAAAAACTTACCAAGTCACACTCACAGTTTAGGCAGCTTTCTTGAGAGCCAGTTAATCCAGACTAGCCATGCTCCACCTTAAGCTTCGGCTTACGCACCCTGCTGGTAAAACATCTGTAAGGAGTCAAAGAGGACGACCTAAGAAGATGTGGATGAATTGTGTGAAAGAGGATATGAAAGAGAAAAGAGTGCATAGATATGACGGCTGACAGAAGAGTGTGGAAGCAATTAACCTCCTATATAGTGTGAAAAGATGAAAAATCATTAAGTAGGTATATCTTGAACTGAGAGTTCTTACATATGTCTATAGCGTTAAATATTCTAGCCCATTCGGAAAGCACCCACTTTAGTTTCAAACCAGACAGCTGCAAGAGATTCGAACAAAACTTGAGCAGAATGTGAGGTGCATCTAATATGACATTTATATGAATGCCGCGATTCAACTGTTATAGGTTTTATATCGGAATTCGATAAACGTTCTCTCTGATGCGTTTTAGAGAACCGGGTGGTATTTTGTAGAAGGCGATGTGACCAATTGTGTGACGGAGTAATAATATTCATAATTATAAGCTTAATGGTCAAACTACAATGGCGAGTTTTTGTCCAATCAGATAGTAAGCAACTGAGACTTGGATTTTTAAGTACAACTATGTACTCGTATATTTACACGAAACAAACGGTCACACTTACTTAAAAAACGTTGGATATACGTCCAACGGGTTTCGACGCATTACGAGCGCCATCATCGGGGACGAGCTGCATGTACTCGTAATTAAAGAGTACAAAGAAATCTACAGTTCTGTTTTTGTAATTGACCGATTGAACAAAGCGGGCGAAGTCTGCAAATCTGCTTCCACTGACGTTTTAACCGTATTTTTAACTAATCTCGACGATACTTGGTATATAGTATCAGCTATTCAATAGATATTTTACATTGTAACGAGTATGACAAAGGCAGCCCGTATCAAACTACAAGAAAGTTACGTTACTTTACGTCTCCCGCCAATAGATGGCGCTAGGTGAAAAACGTCGCACAGCTAACTCGCGGTGACGTTATTTTTGTAACTTACGTGAATGTCGTCCCACCATTTGATACTTTTTATTTGGATGGATATATTTTGTACCACCGTCAAAATATTGTAGACAGAAAATATCATTGCAATACATACAAAAATATTGACATATTGAAATTGTTATCTAGTGATAAAATTCTGAAACTGTAAAAGCAGTTTTATGATCTTCGCAAATTGTATAAGTAACATTGTAAAGGTATCATCGAGACACATAGAAATAATTTGCCAAGAGCAAATCGGGCTCGCGCGTTAAGGGTTCCATACTCTGTAAACGTCGTTTGTTGTATGGGAGCACTCCTTAAATATATATTTTCAAATTATTTAATTTTTTACCGTCATATTACAGTCTAACTTTTAAACTGTCAAAAATGTTAATATTAATTATTGTAGCAAAGAAAAAGCTTACATGCCAATTTATAACTAAGTAATACCAAACAAATAACCCGCCCCCAATATTTACTGGTGCAAATGTGCCCATCAGACTAGCCGCATTCCCGCGCTGAATAGCAATAGCCATCCTCTGCACCAAGAAGATACTACATAGTTATTTATTCTGTGAATATTTTAAGCGTCTACAAATTTTCATATAATAAGTTATAGCCAATTACAGATCGAGTAAAATATCAAGTATAGTGTAATGAAAAAATATATTAAAAGAATAGTAACAGGGTTTCGTTAGCATCCTTTGATAGGATCCCTAATAAAAGTACAGCGTAAAAATGACGGCGATTGTGCTTCCAAAGTGCATCTCGATAAGTGTTCGAGGCAGCGATAGTTTCTGTTACATTCTCAGACGAAATCTAATTTACTTTTGAAACTTTTACTGTGTCGTCTAGACTTAGACCGAGGCCCTATAGCCATTAAAAGGACAAGTGTAAATTAAAAAAGTTGAAAACCCCTGATTTTTGTGATGTCGGCCATGCTGGATTTTAAATGTATCATAGTATACGTATTATACTAATCAATTCTTCTCTATACCAATATTATACAGAAGAAATGTTTTATTTTTGTTTGTTAGACGCAAATAGGCTCCGAAACTAGTAAACCGATTTGAAAAATTCTTGCATCGTTGGTAAGCTATATTATCCCTGTTATAGCGCGCATCCCTAATGTTAGCTCTCGCACCCCGTCCCCCGCTATAGCGCGCATGCGACGCTCTGAAAGAATTAAGAGACAGTCGCATGGTCACTAGCGAGCGCGCCGCCTGCGCGCTCCGCGGTTCACACTAATATTATATATTTTCTTATGTAACGCTGGACTATACTGTACTGTATACTAAATACTAAGACGCTTCCGTAAATAAATATTTTGTAGTGGGACCCGGTGTCTTTTTCTTGTAGTTCATCGACGCCCCGCTATACTGAGTAAGATAGGCTATATTTTGTTTCTCTTTGTAACTTAGATTATTTGATAGCTTGTGCGAAGCTGGGACGATCTGCAAGCATTTCATATAAATATTGAGAAGTTGTGAGAAAATATGTATTCCACCATTTTCCGCAGCTAGCAATCATTAACCTTTCAGCCTCAACTAAAACACCTTGCCTATGTTGCAGGGTGTCAGATGCCTATATTACAAACTAAATTAATTACCTAACTACATAACTTACAACTGCCATTTCTAACAATTAAAACCAGTATTTATCAACAACACGCATCATCAAGGATACAGACTAATTACAGTTTTTTTAGGCATCTCTCTTTTAGTATTGCCTACTTTTAGCCACTTTTACCAAAAAATAATTGAAATAAAACAAACGCACACACAGACACGACAAACTTAAAATATCCCGTCATTTAAGCCATTTAATTCAGGTTTAAGAATGAACCATCCATGTATGAACGTTGCCTGCTCTAAGATTACTGCAGCGAAAAGTTTATTTCCTACCTCTAAACCAAAAACACTCAGAGTTGGACGGAGCAGTATTTCGTTTCAATTAGTCGAAACGTGTCGTATATACATATATGAGTAAACCAAGTTTAGAACAGTTTGTTTTCGCCGCATACTTCCGCAGTCGTTTTGCTAAAGGTTCTTTTGTAGAAAACGAATATTGGCTGGTTTTCGGTGGCGCGATAGTTTGCTGTTTGTCTTGCTGTCAAGCTGTAGTGAGTAGGCGCGTCCACACAGAGCGAGCAGCCTCGCGTGGTAAATGCCTTGCGAGGCTGTGGGGACGTGCCTCGGACGAGGCAAGAGCGCGCTTTGCCGCGAGCGAGCGACCGAGCGCCCGAGCCATCGAGTGTCGGCTTTTGATTTTGCTCAAAGGCGCCTCAGTCGTTTGCTTCGCGCACTCTGGACGCTCGCGTATTTTATTTCGTGCCTCGCTCGAGCATAATACGATTTATGAATAAAGATCACTGTTTGAAATTAATATCGCTCTATGGTGTAAACACGTGGCTATGGAATGTGATCCTAATTATACTAATAGCCGCGAGATGCATGTATCGATTCCTGTTTTAAAAAAGAATATGAAGTCGTTAATGGGATCCTTCCGGTGGGAATATCACGAGAAAAGAAAAGTCGTTTAACAAGATCAGGTTAAAGTCGTTTGACGAACGAAATGGCTCGGGCTTGCCGCGCTCGTTCACGGGCTAGTTTCCTCGCGCGGCAAATGCCTCGCGAGGCTGATCGCTCTGTGTGGACGCGCCTAATAGAGTGATTTTTATAAAAGGCGAGCCGACTCAAACATTGCACATTGGAAATCGATTTGTGACGTACTGGGTCATATATTTGATTTACATAAAAAACGAAATACACTATTCTATTAACAACGTTTGTTTAAATTCTGGGATTTCAAAAAGCGAATGATTATTCAATGTGTTTTAATACAAATTTGCGGTACAATATAAAAAAAAAACACCTACTTGCCTGAATCTAATTGGATAGCACAAAGTGGTTCTAATTGAACTTGCTAGTTTCTACCCTAACAAAGTTATTATGCTGCTTATGCTTATGTTTAGCAGCCCACTACACGTTTCCACTGCTGGGGCACGGGCCCTTCTCTCATGAGGAGAGATATAGGTCATAATCCACCACGCTGGTCAAGTGCTGGTTGACGAATAACGCACATCTCAGATTTTTTTTTAATTGATGAATAAGCTTACGTTTGACCGCAGCTAGCCTGATGTTAAGCTTGACTGTGGTCTAAGATGTAACACGCTTGCCTAGAAGGAACCTATTTACTCTGGATTTGAAGACCCTTAAACTCCTTACCCAACTATTGTGGTCCTCAAACATGACGTTTTCTCCAAGATGGTTTACGTTACCATAATGCGAGAGCATCTACACGTAACTTGAAAAACAAACCATTGATTTAGGGCCGGGATCGAACCAGGGGCCATCAGATTGAAAAGCGACATTTTCCCATCGAGCCACTATCACTTATGTGCTATACTTTTATTAAGATAGATAGATAGATGGATAGATAATACTTTATTGGATACAAACTTAAAACTAAAACAAAGATAAAATAATAACTTAGAAAAAAAAATGTGTGCCACAATTGGCGGCCTTATCGCTTAAAGCGATCTCTTCCAGGCAACCATTGGATGGACAGGAAAGTTAAGTTTATAGTTAACTAGCTGCACCCCGCAATTTTACCCGCGTTAATCCGGTATAAAAGTAGCCTAAGTGTTAATCCAGGGTCTTACCTATCTCCGAACTAAATTTCATCGTAATCGGTTTAGTTAAAGTAACAAACTTACACACATACTCACTTACGAAAAACTTTCGCATGTACATTATTAGTAGGATACTAGATATCCACATTTGTCTCCACTATCTAGTTTATTCTAGCTAAGAGACTGTGCGGCCCGCCGTCTACTGCGAGTGTTGAGTTGTCAAAGTAACCATTAGTTAGGTGCACACCATGTTCAATGCATTTGTATTGTCACTTGCTTGGACAGAAACCAATAGCATATCGGACAAAGAATGTTCTAGAAATATGGCGAAAGAGACAAGTAGTTATGTATCTCTCTTTATAAAAATACGAGTACACAGTAAACAGTCGAATAAAGAAACTCTGACTGCAAACAACCAAAATGTAAGAAACATAAACTAAGATGATGTTTCTTACAGCTGATCGAGTAACTTTCTATAACTCCACGGATAGCAGAAAAAAAGAAAGAAAGAAAATTATTTATTATGACAAATTAATCTACATAAAAGGATATTGTACGTAAGAAAAAAAAATTATATTATACTGTTTGGCCATATAAGCACAACAATCATAAAGCTGTGTTACACCAATCTTGACTTGAAAAATCTCGATCAATCTACCAATGTATATCGTTTTCTACGACAGCACTAAAACTTCTTTATTGTACTTCGCCTTTTCCCACTAGGTGGGGTTGGCGCATCACGGGATGCTTTTGCTACCACACTATTCTATCAGCCGTATCCGAGTGCAATACTTAGATTGTAACTTTGACGTACAATTGATAACAACGGCATCTGTCTCTTCTTCAAAAAGTAGTACCGCCCTGTTGTGTGACACTGACTAGCCAAAATATATCTTAAAAAATATTTTAAAATACATTTTAAACTATATTCAATACCCATATATTGGTTATATTGACTAAATTCTCAAAACATCCAAAATGTAGGTACCAATAAAAACATATATGCTTGCAATCAAATACCAAACTTTTAAAGTACAACACTTTTCTTGGAATACGAAACGAATTTCAATTTTAGTCCAAACTTTTTGTGGGGGCAATGCATTCGAGACATGCAATATTGATTTGGTAGACGAAGGCAGTAAATAGCGAACTGTATGAAAGTGGACTCCTAAGGGGCCAGGCGGGCTATTCCTAACCCCACCGACATAAAAATGTTCCGAAATATCACTACTTATATTTATTCGACTTCAATTTAAATAAAAATATCGACTGAATTCAAATTTAGAATGGCACATTGAAAACTTGAACTCTAGTAGTTTCACGTTCATTTCAAATTGTTCGATTTGCAAAAAATATTTGAGGATTGGATTGGACTTGGGACGTAAAGTTACAAATGACATGTCGTAATAGTGAAATGAGTTTTATAAAAGTTTTATATTGAAGAATACTGGTACTTCAATATAAAACTTAGTAAGTAAGTAAGTATCAGAATTCAGATAAGACTATCCAATAGTTTTTCAAAACGCCATTCAAAAAAGGGAGAGTCAAAATTAGTTCTACTTCGTTTGATATGAGTGCTATATCTTGTACTCAGCAAACTAGAATATGTACTCGTATCTATCCTAGTTCACTGCTTGTACTATTGATTTAACGACGACAATATAACCACTATAAAATATAATCATTGTTTTTTTACTAAAGGAATACTAATTTATTCACAAGAAACGTATTCACACAACAGACACAATATAATAATCAAATAAATTAAAGAAAAAAGATTAAAATTACTATAAACAAACTCTAAGAAAAAAGAAAAGGACAAGAAAAAAAAACATATCGTGTGTGCTATCAATCCATTTTTTTTATAGCAAAAAGAGATAGTTAAAAGTATATCGCTTGCTCTACAAAATACACTCCACCGTTGCGGAAGTTTCGACTAAGCTATCACACACTCGACTCGACTATTTTGCCAACACTCACGTCTACAGAGGATTTGCAGCCTCTTTTTACGGTTCTCAGAATAGTATCGGAAAGCACGACTTACGGCAAACTTTAGTCAATACGGATATAGTCTGGACACGTAGGACTAGAAAATACTTTTAATGGCGACTCTCCATTTAGTCTGACAGTATTGGATTCAGAATAAGTAATTTATTTGAAGTTTTTCAAGCCCAAACTGTTAATACGTTTAAATATTAAGATTTTTCCTATTTAAGGAACTGATAAAAAAATAATAAATAACACTGCTCTACAAAAAGTTATTTTTTTTTCGTTGCCCTGGATATCATCGCAATTTTTTACGGTTTCAAGTACCCAGATTCCGAATATATTCATTAAAGTTCTCAATGTGCTCGTGATTTCAAAATTTTTGCATATGTTATACTTGAACAATATTAGCTTGTTCATAATAAAACATAATTTTTCAACCATCAATTGGAAAAAAAAACTAAGCATATCCTACAAAATTATTGATAGTTTCATAGATTATGTGCATAGATAGACCTAAAATTATTGTCATATCTAAGGCAACAAAACCACTGTAGACCAGTGAATTATTAGGACACATTTCACACACGGCTGGTTAACCCCATACTGAACCATTTCTAGTTTTGTGTTGTGGTAGTTAACACAACTGATATACTACATATACATACATACATATTTTACATAGATATACATATTTAACACCCAGACTCACAGCCAACAAATTTAGTTAAACACAAAGAAGTGGGCCGTGCTGGGAATCGAACCCGAAAGCTTCTAAATGGCAGTCCGACATGGTAACCTTTACGCCATCGAGGTCGTCTATAAGCTGAAAGCAATCGTATAATTTCGAAATATTTTTTCAATGCAGTATAGTTAATGTGCGAGTAAATACATGTTTATGTGAAGATGAAAAAATTCGAAGGTTAGATGGATTGATAATTGAATAAACAGTGTAAAATCTTTCTCTCTATCACTCTCTCTCACTCTTATTATCTGTTTCTATCTATCTCTCCTCTCGTTCTATCTCTTTCGCTCTCTCTCTCTCTCTCTCTCTCTCTCTTTCTCTTTCTCCCTCTAACAAGAACAGTAGCTAAGAATTAGGATAGCGCGAAACACGCTTTCGAATCTCATCATTCGCGAACATAAATTGGCTACTACATAGGAGAAGTACTTAAAAATCGTAATATCCATTCTCAGAGGGCATGTAATTAAAGGGCACAAAGCGCCCGGTCGCTGCGTAAGGAGTTGCAATTATGCAAGCGGTCGCTACAGGCAGATAACCGGCAATTTACTCGAGATTAAGTCGTAATGTTTACTGGACTACCACCAGCGGTGCTGTGACCATGGATTAAACTCGGTGCGAGATACATTTTAATGTTAATGCAAATACAAATACAAATCATTTATTGATAACACCAAAGTTACAAGTCAAATAATATAATATCGGTACAAAAGTATATGATATGTACCAATGTCAATTTTCAATTATACTCGTATTCTAGTAATATAATATCATTACAATAGTATATGATATTAATCAAAATGTCACAATTAGATCTGAACTTAATGACAATAATGTGATTTACAAGTGTAAACTCTATATAACGACACTAAAGCGACTTTTTATGGTGTTATAGAGAGTGGTCGTTGAATGGAGAGAATGTATCATTTAATGGAATACAAGCTAAGCCAACTAAAGTAACTTTTTTCGACGCTTTAGAGAGTTTGTCGTTATATATTTTATTTTCGAGATATAAAGTAGCCTAGGTCAAACCAATTTTCACACCAAATTCCATTAAAATTGATTAAGCCGTTTGGGCGTGAGGAAGGAACAAACATACACACACACAAACACACACTAACTCTCGCATTTATTATATTAATAGAATAGGATATAGATTGTATGGTCACCGTTTTTCACAATCTGAGTTCCAATTTACTTTGTAATCCGCAAGACAAGTTTATCATTTACGACCACCGGAGGGTTATTTATTATTCTTTTGATAATATCTCTAAATAACTTATTGTATGGTCACTTAGGTCTACGGTCAATTTAATCTAGAATCTATTTCTTGCTCGAGCAAATGAGGAATGTTGTTTAGAAAGTTATAGGTAAGAAAGAAAGTTATTTACTAGAACTTAGGAGATAAGTATTTAATTTGATGATGCTTCAGACTCCTTTTTAGATTTAAATAAAATTATGTCCTTAATAAAGTACTATTTTATGTTTTAAACCTGAATTCGACTTCTGAATTTATTACCATAGATGAATTTCCATTTATTATTAAGGATTTAAAAGTAAGAGGTTAATAGGAATCAGCAAAGCTTTTGTAGATTCCTGTTTAATCTATGAAGATTCAAAGCTTGACACACTTATTCAGAAATATAAAATACTTCACCGACCACTTCTTCTTTTTCTTCGTATGAGCTAAGTGGCCAAGCTCTGGTGTCGAGAGTTTTCAAGCCGCCCGAAGGCCTCTGACTTGGCTTAATGACTGTTTGTACTAAGACTAACAGCCGGGACCTACAATTTAACGTATCATCCAACCCACGGTGTCGCCCAGGGGAAGATAACACTGGAAAAACGACAGTGTTGTGCATGGTCACCCATCCAATCACCGTCCGCATCGAGCGTTGCTTAGCTTCTATGATCGCGTCAGATCACCTTAGCTAGCCGCGCTACAAGCGCTACACGACACATCGACCTCTAAATCAGACAGTAGCTAGCTTTAAACCACTTTATGATATTTCTTTAAGGATCCTATTACCTACTACCGATAGAAAATAATCTAAAGCGAGCGTTATGGGTACCTTTCCGTCAGGTTCTGTCCGGAGTGGCCTATTAAATTAATTTTATGAGTGGTTTTTTTATTTTTATATTAGTTTTTAATCTTTTAAACTGTATACTAAAAATTTAAAAAATAGTGATGAATTATATGTATTTGTTAGTATTTTACAATATCAATAAATTCATAATCTAAATATATCTATCGTACAATCCTTTGTAACAAAGTTGTACCGATCAGTACAAATCTATACCAAACAAAAGTAATTTTTCACCTCAACGAAATTCCGATGCCTGTCACGTAAACCACGAAGACAAAACAAACAAAATATACGTCACCATTACGTTTGACAGCTGTAAGATTACACTCCATAGTAATACTGGAGCTATGCATTCGGTAAGCAATTTCCTTTGATCCTCCAAAAATGATCGCCTATAAAATGGTATAAAGAAGATGCAGTATGGAGAATCACTTGATTTTTTGTTTGTAAAACGCTCGATACGCGATCGAATCCAGCCCTACACCAATTACTCGTTTTTCAAGTTACGTGTGGAATTTGCACTCACGCATAAGATTAAAGAATACATCGTAAGAAAACATGTTCCAAGGACCTCCAACTCGCGCTTGGCCAACATGGTAGATTCTTCCTATCTGTCCGTCCACACTCATACTCATTGTCTTCCTCGTGACATGGTCTTCCTCACGAAATTAAAATACATAATATAACTAGCTGACCCGGCAAACGTTGTTTTGCCTTATTAATGATTTTTATTCTAGCTTCTAGACAAATTCTAGTATAATTAAAATGTTACTTACTTATTATAAGTGTGTATGGTATATGCGTGAAATGAGTATGGAGCGCTATGAACAAACGTTAAGGAAATATAAAAATAACAAACGCCAAAAAATATCATGTTCAAGTTTTTATAGTTTACTAGCTGACCCGGCAAACGTTGTTTTGCCTTAATAATTATTTTTATTCTAGTTTCTAGACAAATTCTAGTATAATTAAAATGTTACTTACTTAATATAAGTGTGTATGGTATATGAGTGAAATGGGTATGGAGCGCTATGAACAAACGTTAAGGAAATATAAAAATAACAAACGCCAAAAATATTATGTTTCAGTTTTTATAGTTTATTACCTAAAATTACATATCACATATTAATTACGACAGGAACAATAACAAACAACATCAATCTTTTAATGCTATAGTGTGAACCTTATCCATAGCACCAATTGCCTCTTTTAAATGAGCATTATATTCAATATTGAACTCATATTGAAATGCTAGACGCAATAAAAATACTTTTAAAACCAATAACCGACTCCAAAACCATATCTATTTAATAGTGTCTTTTTTAACAAACTTTAATTTGTTCTTCTTAGATGGCACCGACGCCAAGAATACAGGATAAATAAAACTTGAAAATAGCATTTTTATAAGTAAATCAAATAAAGCCTTCGATAGTACTTATGTGTAAGCATAAAATTATTTTTCACTTTTTAGATACAGTTAAAATTTATAAATGTAGGTATGATTTTGAAGTCTGTTATTTGTATAATACAATTGCATTGTAAAATTTTTAAGGTTAGTAATGATAATTTTCCAAAGTTTTAGTATTAAAAATTTTTTTGCGATTCCGTTCGAGCCGTTACCAAATAAATAACATAACATTTGTAGTGTCATAAGATATGACCCAAAACGTCCTAAGACCAATCGCGAGCGAAGCGAGCTATGCGCGAGCGAAGCGAGCGCGAAAATGTTTAGCATATTTGTTTGAGCCGTTTGAGCATAAAGAAGTCCAAAGCAGAACAAATTACATAATATTTGAAGTGTCGTAAGCTATGACCCAAAACGTCCTAGGACCAATCGCGAGCGAAGCGAGCTGGATGCGAGCGCAGCGAGCTATGCGCGAGTGAAGCGAGGCGAAAATTTTTAGCATATTATTTATTTGAGCCGTTTGAGCATAAAGAAGTCCAAAGCAGGACAAATTTTAATTTCATAATATTTGTAGTGTCGTAAGCTATGACCCAAAACGTCGTAGGACCAATCGCGAGCGAAGCGAGCTATGCGCGAGCGAAGCGAGCGCAAAAATTTTTAGCATATTTGTTTGAGCCGTTTGAGCATAAAGAAGTCCAAAGCAGGACAAATTTTAATTTCATAATATTTGTAGTGTCGTAAGCTATGACCCAAAACGTCCTAGGACCAATCGCGAGCGAAGCGAGCTGGATGCGAGCGCAGCGATCTATGCGCGAGCGAAGCGAGCGCGAAAATTTTTAACATATTTGTTTAAGCCGTTTGAGCATAAAGAAGTCCAAAGCAGAACAAATTACATAATATTTGTAGTGTCGTAAGCTATGACCCAAAACGTCCTAGGACCAATCGCGAGCGAAGCGAGCTGGATGCGAGCGCGAAAATTTTTAGCATATTTGTTTGAGCCGTTTGAGCATAAAGAAGTCAAAAGCAGAACAAATTACATAATATTTGTAGTGTCGTAAGCTATGACCCAAAACGTCCTAGGACCAATCGTGAGCGAAGCGAGCTGGATGCGAGCGCAGCGAGCTATGCGCGAGCGAAGCGAGCGCGAAATTTTTTAGCATATTTGTTTGAGCCGTTTGAGCATAAAGAAGTCCAAAGCAGGACAAATTTTAATTTCATAATATTTGTTGTGTCTTCATCATATTTGTTGAAAATTTTTTGCTCATACGTTCGGGGTCTAGTTTATTAGTACATCAAATTTTATAACTTATTCTACGTAAGAACTAAGTGATCAGGTTCATATAAGTTATGGTGTCGAGAGTTTTTTAAGCTCCTTCCTTAGTTTAACGACTGTTTGTACTAAGAGGACCTACAATTTAACGTATAATCCGATCCACAGTAGCGCACAGATGAAAATATTTTTTTTTACAACAGACATGTGCAGGAGAGGTTATGCAAAAAAGCGACTTACACGCGGGTGGAGCCGCGGGCAACAGCTAGTAGTTCATAAGAGTGTTACATTGAGATAGCAAAATGATAATTGTAAACTATACTACTACATACGATACATAGACAATAACGAAGGTCGAAATTTGTGTAAACAATGAGAGAAGTCTTTGAAGAAGAATTTTGTGAGTGAAACAGGAGAACGACTTCAGTCTATGGCATAGTGTGGCATTTCACTCACCAGTAAAGTAAAGGCGCGGCAAATTTTAAATATTTAAGATTGGTATTACTAAGCATATTATGTATATCAGGTTTAATTTTGTGAGTTATTTTCTTCAAAAAAAAGATAGATTTTTACTCGAAGTACAGTTAAAGACACTATATTCGATCAGTTATCAAGCGAGATAAAAAATGAATAAAATACTAAAATCGCCATAAAAAATAGGGGTTGATGATAAAAAAGTAAAAATTTTGGGTTGTATGTATTTTTAATGCCACTTTATATAAAATTCAAATAAAATAAAATCGTCGAAAAAATAAAAAATATATTTAAGGGTGAACAACCCTTATCACTTAGGGGTAAAAAAGTTACACAATAGCCGATTCTCATACCTACTGAATACGTATATGAAATTTGGTAAAGATCAGTCAATCCGTTTCGGAGGAGTACGGTAACAAACACTGTGACACGGAAATTTACTAAAATGGCCATAAAAAAATAGGGGTTGATGATAAAACAGTAAAAATTTAGGGTTGTATGGATTTTTTAATTTTATATCATAAATAAATAAAAAATAAAAATTTTGTCAAAAAAATGGAAAAAAAAATTGAGGAGTGGACCACCCTTATTATTTAGGGGTGTGAAAAATAGATGTTAGCCGATTCTCAGACCTATCTAATATGCTTACCAAATTTCAGAGGAATCGGTCAAGCCGTTTCGGAGGAGTATCGAGACTAACATTGTGACACGAGAATTTTATATATAAGATTACCTAAAATTACATATCACATATTAATTACGACAGGAACAATAAACAACAACATCAATCTTTTAATGCTATAGTGTGAACCTTATCCATATTAGCACCAATTGCCTATTTTAAATGAGTATTATATTCAATATTGAGCTCATATTGGAATGCTAGACGCAATAAAAATCTTTTTAAAACAAATAACCGACTCCAAAACCACATCTATTTAATAGTGTCTATTTTAACAAACTTTAATTTGTTCTTCTTAGATGGCACCGACGCCAAGAATACAGGATAAATAAAACTTGAAAATAGCATTTTTATAAGTAAATCAAATAAAGTCTTCGATAGTACTTATGTGTAGGCATAAAATTATTTTCACTTTTTAGATACAGTTAAAATTTATAAATGTAGGTATGATTTTGAAGTCTGTTATTTGTATAATACAATTTCATTGTAAATTTTTTAAGGTTAGTAATGATATTTTTCCTAAGTTTTTATTTAACATTTTTAGCGATTCCGTTCGAGCCGTTACCGAACAAATTACATAATATTTGTAGTGTCATGAGCTATGACCCAAAACGTCATAGGACCAATCGCGAGCGAAGCGAGCCGGATTCGAGCGTAGCGAGCTATGCGTTAGCGAAGTGAGCTCGAAAATTTATAGCATATTTGTTCGAGCCGCTTGAGCACAAAGAAGTCCAAAGCAGAACAAATTACATAATATTTGTTGTGTCGTAAGCTATGTCCGAAAACGTCCTAGGACCAATCGCGAGCGAAGCGAGCGCGAAAATTTTTAGCATATTTGTTTGAGCCGTTTGTGCATAAAGAAGTCCAAAGCAGAACACATTACATAATATTTGTAGTGTCGTAAGCTATGACCCATAACGTCCTAAGACCAATCGCGAGCGAAGCGAGCGCGAAAATTTTCAGCATATTTGTTTGAGCCGTTTGAGCATAAAGAAGTCCAAAGCAGAACAAATTACATAATATTTGTTGTGTCGTAAGCTATGACCCAAAACGTCCTAGGACCAATCGCGAGCAAAGCGAGCGGGTTGCGAGCGCAGCGAGCTATGCGCGAGCGAAGCGAGCGCGAAAATTTTTAGCATATTTGTTTGAGCCGTTTGAGCATAAAGAAGTCCAAAGCAAAACAAATTACATAATATTTGTAGTGTCGTAAGCTATGACCCAAAACGTCCTAGAACCAATCGCGAGCGAAGCGAGCCGGATGCGAGCGCAGCGAGCTTTGCGCGAGCAAAGCGAGCGCGAAAATTTTTAGCATATTTGTTTGAGCCGTTTGAGCATAAAGAAGTCCAAAGCAGAACAAATGACATAATATTTGTAGTGTCGTAAGCTATGACCCAAAACGTCCTAGGACCAATCGCGAGCGAAGCGAGCGCGAAAATGTTCAGAATATTTGTTTGAGCTGTTTGAGCATAAATAATTCCAAAGCAGAACAAATTACATAATATTTGTAGTGTCGTAAGCTATGACCCAAAACGTCTTAGGACCAATCGCGAGCGAAGCCAGCTGGATGCGAGTGCAGCGAGCTATGCGCGAGCGAAGCGAGCGCGAAAATTTTTAACATATTTGTTTGAGCCGTTTGAGCATAAAGAAGTCCAAAGCAAAACAAATTACATAATATTTGTAGTGTCGTAAGCTATGACCCAAAACGTCCTAGAACCAATCGCGAGCGAAGCGAGCCGGATGCGAGCGCAGCGAGCTTTGCGCGAGCAAAGCGAGCGCGAAAATTTTTAGCATATTTGTTTGAGCCGTTTGAGCATAAAGAAGTCCAAAGCAGAACAAATAACATAATATTTGTAGTGTCGTAAGCTATGACCCATAACGTCCTAAGACCAATCGCGAGCGAAGCGAGCGCGAAAATTTTCAGCATATTTGTTTGAGCCGTTTGAGCATAAAGAAGTCCAAAGCAGAACAAATTACATAATATTTGTTGTGTCGTAAGCTATGACCCAAAACGTCCTAGGACCAATCGCGAGCGAAGCGAGCGGGTTGCGAGCGCAGCGAGCTATGCGCGAGCGAAGCGAGCGCGAAAATTTTTAGCATATTTGTTTGAGCCGTTTGAGCATAAAGAAGTCCAAAGCAGAACAAATGACATAATATTTGTAGTGTCGTAAGCTATGACCCAAAACGTCCTAGGACCAATCGCGAGCGAAGCGAGCGCGAAAATGTTCAGAATATTTGTTTGAGCTGTTTGAGCATAAATAATTCCAAAGCAGAACAAATTACATAATATTTGTAGTGTCGTAAGCTATGACCCAAAACGTCCTAGGACCAATCGCGAGCGAAGCGAGCGCGAAAATGTTCAGAATATTTGTTTGAGCTGTTTGAGCATAAATAATTCCAAAGCAGAACAAATTACATAATATTTGTAGTGTCGTAAGCTATGACCCAAAACGTCTTAGGACCAATCGCGAGCGAAGCCAGCTGGATGCGAGTGCAGCGAGCTATGCGCGAGCGAAGCGAGCGCGAAAATTTTTAACATATTTGTTTGAGCCGTTTGAGCATAAAGAAGTCCAAAGCAAAACAAATTACATAATATTTGTAGTGTCGTAAGCTATGACCCAAAACGTCCTAGAACCAATCGCGAGCGAAGCGAGCCGGATGCGAGCGCAGCGAGCTTTGCGCGAGCAAAGCGAGCGCGAAAATTTTTAGCATATTTGTTTGAGCCGTTTGAGCATAAAGAAGTCCAAAGCAGAACAAATTACATAATATTTGTAGTGTCGTATGCTATGACCCAAAACGTCCTAGGACCAATCGCGAGCGAAGCGAGCTGGTTGCGAGCGCAGCGAGCTATGCGCGAGCAAAGCGAGCGCGAAAATTTTTAGCATATTTGTTTGAGCCGTTTGAGCATAAAGAAGTCCAAAGCAGAACAAATTACATAATATTTGTAGTGTCGTAAGCTATGACCCAAAACGTCCTAGGATCAATCGCGAGCGTAGCGAGCTATGCGCGAGCGCGAAAATTTTTAGGACTTCTTTAGAATATCAAATAGTTTGAGCCGTTTGAGCATAAAGAAGTCCAAAGCAGAACAAATTTAATTTCATAATATTTGTAGTGTCATCATCATATTTGTTAAAAATTTTTTGCTCATACGTTCGGGGTCTAGTTTATTAGTACATCAAATTTTATAAAGGTTATGCAATAAAGCGACTTACACGCGGGTGGAGCCGCGGGCAACAGCTAGAGTTACAGCTAGTGTTACATTGAGATAGCAAAATGATAATTGTAAACATTACTACTACATACGATACATAAACAATAACGAAGGTCGAAATTTGTGTAAACAGTGAGAGAAGTCTTTGAAGAAGAATTTTGTGAGTGAAACAGGAGAACGACTTCAGTCTATGGCATAGTGTGGCATTTCACTCACCAGGAAAGTAAAGGCGCGGCAAATTTTAAGTATTTAAGATTGGTAATACTAAGCATATGTATATCAGGTTTAATTTTGTGAGTTATTTTCTTCAAAAAAAAGATAGATTTTTACTCGAAGTACAGTTAAAGACACTATATTTGATCAGTTATCAAGCGAGATGAAAAATAAATAAAATACTAAAATTGCCATAAAAAATAGGGGTTGATGATAAAAAAGTAAAAATTTTCGGTTGTATGTATTTTTTAATGCCACTTTATATAAAATTCAAATAAAAAAAATTCGTCGAAAAAATAAAAAATATATTTAAGGGTGAACAACCCTTATCACTTAGGGGTAAAAACGTTACACAGTAGCCGATTCTCATACTTACTGAATACGTATATGAAATTTGGTAAAGATTAGTCAATCCGTTTCGGAGGAGTACGGTAACAAACACTGTGACACGGAAATTTACTAAAATGGCCATAAAAAAATAGGGGTTGTTGATAAAAAAGTAAAAATTTAGGGTTGTATGTATTTTTGAATTTTGTATCATAAAAAAATAAAAAATAAAAAATTTGTCAAAAAAATGAAAAAAAAAAATTGAGGGGTGAACCACCCTTATTATTTAGGGGTGTGAAAAATAGATGTTAGCCGATTCTCAGACCTACCTAATATGCTTACCAAATTTCAGAGGAATCGGTCAAGCCGTTACGGAGGAGTATCGAGACTAACATTGTGACACGAGAATTTTATATATAAGATTTAAGATTATTGACTAATTTTAAGTGATTTGATGAATGTTATGTAATTTGACTAGCCCTGTATGACGCGATGTCGTAAGGCATATAAAGTAAATATATTTTATTCTATTACTATAAAATCTTCCAGCGATTGCGGCAGAAGTTGCGTTACTGTTTGTTTGCGCACTAACAATATAAGGATCGCGTCGCATATAAAAGCAAGCGCATTCCCCCTTGAACCCTAAAATCGGTTCCAAAGCCTCAATATGTGCAGTGCATAGAGGAATCTTTGAGAGGCGTCACATGGATCGAATAACCAGCAATGTACGTACATTGTTACTTTACGACAGGTTTATGATAAGTTTCAGGTAAAAAGCTTATAAAGTCTAAGGAAAGAAAGATCCTTTTTTGAAAAATGTAAAAAATAAGTAGCACACATGTATATGACACAGAAAACTTTTTCTTGGAGAAAAGCTGAAATATTTTTGACTGTTTTTTTATGTCCTTCCAATGTAATCATACAAAAAACCGTTAAAACTGAAAGAAGTACTACTCGTAAATATTTTCTATATTCTTCCATCTACAATAGATTTCCGCAAGATTACGCCTGAGTAATTAGGTGACAGAAAAGTATTTCTGTTTTCTAATGTGTATATCTTAGTTAATTTACAAAAAAAAAATCAAATAAAAATCATTTCAATGTGTGTTTCTCTTGCTTACACTCATTATTGATAGTGCAAGTGAGAAGACATGAACCACCAAATGTTTTCTTCATAAATTTTGCTTATCAATTTGAATTTAAGTGGTCGAAACATATACATATAAGTATTGAATTGTAACTTTGGTGTTATTAATAAATGATTTGTATTTGTATTAAAATAATATTATGTTCGGATTATTGTACGCAATTATTTCTTTTCCCGAAATAAATCTTCTGTAATCTTTTAATATTTTTTTTTAATCTATAACCTATAGATAATCACGATTGCAATGAAGCTTATGACGATATTTAGACCACACAAGTTGTCCCAAATAAGTAACAAGGCAAATACAGTTAGTCACATTGCAAATTCCATACCCGTATAGTGTTAACACCCTATCAACTATCCACACCATAGAAGGCGACAAACGCACCGTCGACTCGTCGATAGCGACAAAGTGAGAAAAATATGGTCGTTCAATATTTATAGGATTTTTATTTCCGTAGTTTAGCCTCGGATACACGTCGGAGGCTGACGCGAGGGATTATATTGTGGATATAGAGACGTGGATGTGACTTCAATTGTGAATCACGGATTTCCTAATATTTACCATATTTAGTTTGACTGAAGAATACCTATTAAGTATGGCTACCTGAAATATAATCCCGTAGTTAGTCTAAACTGATTTAATTGTTGAACAGCCTGTTAAATCAGGTGATGAAAAATGGTATTTGTGATTTTTTTAGGAAATTACTTTTAGTAAAAAATATGTACAAGATTACTGCATAAGCCTGAAAGGGCGGTTCTTCAGAGGTTTGCACGTCATAACGATGAAAACATCACGCTAACTCAGAAATAGAGAAAAAAACATCTGTTTTTTTTACACAGTAGGTACAGGTAGACATTTGACCACTAGGGCGCGTAATCAAACAAGCTTTTGATACTTTGACCTAAGGTGGAGAATGCTTAGTCTGAAATAACTGTCTCTCGAGGAGATTAGCGGTGCACACTGTTTGGTGCTTGAGTGATGTTGCTAATATCAGACAAATACTAGAAAATGCTTTACCACAATGTTTCCCTTCACCATAGGTAAGGCGTATATTATTACTCATGGTTTAAAAAACCGTCAACATCTTTTTCAAATTAGAATTAAGATAATTCATAGCTTGTAATTAAAATTGTATGTAAAGTAGCATCCAACAAAAACTTTCATCATACATTATCCTACTAATATTATTTAATGCGAAAGTGTGTGTATGTTTTTTACTTCTTCACGCTCAAACGATGTAGATGGAACGTAGAGGTATCATAATTATTACTTGTATTAACACATACATACACATACAAACGTGAGGCGCAGCTGTTCCCCAATGACTACAATCTAGCGATTTTCAAAGCGAGAGTGAACCGGTGCCTTCTAGGTAAGCGCGATCTACCGTAGACCTCAATATCATTTACCATCAGGTGAATTGTGGTCAAGCGCTGACCTATTCAAAGTAAAAGTAAAGTAAAGTAAACATTGAAAAATAAAATACGAAAATACTATTATTCTCTACACGTGCCACTTCCATTTCTTCTCACAAACAGCTACCGTCTCGTCTACGAGATGTTTTTTCTCCGCTGCATTCATTTGGGCGAGCTTAGCGCGATACATAATGCATGCGGCCGTGGGGGGTCATCGGTATTCCGCGACACAGCCAGTGGACATGGCGACCGGGCGGCGACTTTTGTTGTCCGTGTAAACAGGACATTATATGAACGGTCTTTGTAACATTCTTGGATAAATACGTACTGTATGTCCCTGGCCTTACAAGCTTTGGACTTTTGCAGCATCAAATGTAACTAAACGCGTTTGTAAAAATGTAGTCAAAAAATAAAGTGACACAAATTATTATTACAATTTTGGTTTGCGTACAAGAAGAGAGGCCTTTTAATATTAATATATTAGCCTATTTAATATTATTACATAATATTAGTAAATATTAATATATATGTTTTGTTTCGTTTCGTTTGTTAAGTTTCTTTTCTTTTCGTTTATTTACTTTTTTTCAAGGCGAGAGTAACCTGTTTCTTCTAGGTAAGTGCTATCCACCGTAGACCTCAATATCACTTAACATCATGTGAATCGTGGTCAAACGCTGACCTATTCAAAGTAAAAAAAAAATACTAAGCTTGAATCATAAATTATGTACCTTCCATTCTAGAAAGCGTTTCTTTCGCAGTAAACGCTTATAAATCCAATATTCGTCTCGAGTTTTATGATTAAGTAGATTAGAAAGAAGGCAGGTATCGTCGAGAGTACAAAAATACATTTTTCAAATATAAAGACGTAAGTGAAGAATCTTTTTCATGTAGCTTTGAGAAGCGGAAAGCGCGAGGAAAGCGATGTCTAATCAAGCGAGACATTTCTGAAGAAACGCTCAAGTGTAGATACAATACATAATTATGAGCAGTATGGGTGGTTAAAACTGTTAGGTAAGAACTAAGTAAATCAGAAGAACAATGACTGCGGCTACCGGAGAATTCTGATTCACTAATGCAAGTGACAGAAATCACAGACATTGTTTTAATAATTTGACCAAAATGAAACAGGCTTGTGATAGGTAGATAACAGACTTTTTATTTTTTATAAAAGACGTGCTCTATAATACATGAACTCATAAATAAAAACATGCATATGCATGTATATGCTTTGCAACAAATAAGTTACCGGTGCAGTATAAAACCATTTTTTCAGAACCAGCTTATAAATGAAAAGTTGCCAGATCCAAGCAAACCGATGCCAAGAACAATCTTTAAACTCTGTTACAAAAAATAAACAATTAAAAAAAAAACTTTAATTAATTGTTTTTTTCTGTTATAGTTATTTTAAGTAAATATATCGTTTATTTATGATATTGCAATAAATATAATATCAATAGATAAAACCTTTAATTACCTTGTAACACATATAGTTAGAACAGTATTGTCTATGTTTCCTTACTGCGTATACGTCACTTCGTCTCTAATGGAACCTTCTAAGATAAAATAACACTTTGGATAATTTCGTTGCAATTTAAAGTATACTTACACGACTACGTTGGCAAGAATATGCGTTTACTTTGGCTCAAAATGAGAGAAAATAGCTCGCTACATTACCGTGATGGCATCATTTGAGGAACGACTTTGTTTGAAAGGGAATATTTTCTTCTGATAATAATTTATGTAGCGTTTCGCAATACATAGTACCAAGATTAGAAATAGGACGATAATCTCAAGTGGCACAAATATACACAACTCAATCGTGTGTACATGTTTGTGCCGTTTCCGGTAGAGATGATGAGATCGTGGGGGCCGGCCGCCCTGCAGCTGTATGGAGAACTTGCCAAGCGGCTGGTGGAGGTTTCGGGTGTCCAGAATGCTAGCTCTTATTTTGGTCAGAAACTAAGCATCGCTATCAAACGTGGTAATGCTGCTAGCATTTTGGGCACCTTTTCCTCTACCCCTGGTTTTTTTTTAGGTTAAGTTTAAGTTAGTAATGTTTTATGTATTCTTATGTTTTTAATCAATTCAGGACGAAAATATACGATTTTGCTATGTGCTAGAAGTTTCAGTAAAACCTTAAAAGTCCAAGGCTGACAGTCAAACATGGTATATAACTAAAAGTAAGTAATAACTACAACGTACCGGTTAAGAAAAGGTAAGGTATGAAGATGGAAGAATACATAATAAGTGTATCTTTATTTTTAACTACATTGGCGCAACGACTAGAATTGTACCTAGGCCTCCAAGATACCAAGAGGACACTTCACTCGGTCCTATACGGTATTTGAGACGTCTGACCAGGTTAAGTATATAATATATTATAATACATTCTAAAATCGTTGTTTACTGCTGCCCTGCATGAACTGGCGCAGCGCTGCCTGTGTGCCGAGCTCCTTAGTTTTGTATTTAAAGCTATGTAACGCGTCTTTTATTTGATAAGTATATAAACCCAGGTTTTAAAGGTAAAATATTTCAATTATAGTAAGTATTCTGTTTGTGATAATTACTAAATAAATAATCAAACCTTCCACATTGTAATATACTTAAAGCCTTAATTTACTACGAAGAGATGTGCACCACAAAGAGAAATCCATCACGTAATAACTGTCATTAGAGGTATGAGATTATTTTCATTAAATGCATACTTCTACGTCTCAGTGGAACGTGTGTAGAATAAACAGAACTGTCTGTCTGTTCATCTTTAACCGGGGATTTACTGCCGTAGTAAAGTTTTATGACATCATACAGAGAAAGAAGGGAAAAACATATTATAAATATTTAATTTGAAAATACTCATATGGGAGATGCGTCTATAAAGTATTCTAAAAAATGTAGTTTTAGCTGTAAGCAGATGTTTTTAAATGGCGATAAAATGGTTAATCCGGGCATTTTTGTGAAAAAATCCTGTTTTTGCCAAGTAAACAATTAATTGTTCACTGCGACAAATAAAACAAATCTAATTAACACACTGTTTAAATTAATAATGCATAACATAATTATTTTGTAAGATAATTGGCTCGTCTGGCAAGTTGAAATATATGTCGCTAAAATATAATAACTCGACGACCTCGTTGGCGTAAAGGTTACCATGCCGGCCTGTCAATCAGAAGGTTCCGGGTTCGATTCCCGGCCCGGCCAACATCTTTGTGCTTAACTAAATTAGTTGGCTGTGGGTTTGGATGTTAAATATGTATCTATATAAAATACTAGCTGACCCGGCAAACGTTGTTTCGCCTTAATAATTATTTCTAAATATACAGTAGCCTATTCTCAGACCTGATACTGAATACGCATATAAAATTTGGAAAAAATCGGTCAAGCCGTTTCGGAGGAGTACGGTAACAAACACTGTGACACGGAAATTTTATATATAAGATGTATGTATGTATATGTAGTATATCAGCTGTGTTAGCTACCATAACACGAACTAGAAATGGTTCAGTATGGGGTTAACCAGCCGTGTGTGGAATGTGTCCTAATATTAAAAATAATAATAATTATAATAACTTTCCAACACAATAAAACCAAACACACTATTTGAAAATAAAACACATACACACAACAACGTAAATCAAAACGACACCATTCAAAATAACAAAATACTTACAAAAAATACTCTCTATAACATAATCTTTCCCGAAACAAACATCTCAAGCTTACATGTGACAAAAACACATCCCGAGATTGGAACAAGATTTCCGCACGAAATTAGGTAGGTCTGGAGGCTGCGAGGTGGACTCCACCTGACACGGGTCATCTCGTTATATTTATCCTGTAACAACCTGGGAGAGCGAGGTTGGTGGTGTATTGAGAGACAGATTTAATACCGAAGAAATTGGTTTTGTTTCACTGTAAATTACAATTTAAAAAACTCCTTAAAGAAAGTGGTAGATCTTGGACCAAATTATATATGGATAGTTGTAAAATTACTGAATTTTTGCGAAAAAAAAACTAGACTGTAAATGTGTTTAGAAGCTACGATGCACAGATAGACACACGCACACAGACACGTCAAACTCATAGCAGCACGACGTTTTTGCATTGGAAATTAAAAATCAAGAATTAAATCAGCGCAGCAATAAAGCAAATTTTGGGACCCGTTACAGACCAAAACACTTAATCACTAATTATGATTGCAGTTTTTGTAGACAAAAATTTACCAGTAGCAGTAGGCAAAAATCTGTAGAAAACTGGGAAAAAATATCACTTTACTACTAATATAGTAAAATGTTGTTATTCGAAACATTAAATCTTAATGGAGAAATGTTTCGAATAAGTAACGATATCTGTATCCAAATGCAGGGATCAGAATACTAGAGAGGATTGCTGATTCCCACACAGTAAAGCGTGGCGCGTAGAATTAGTAGCAAGCAGTCGCATAGTGATATAACAATAGTAGATTTCATGAACCGATTGAGTGGTTTCAAAAAAATATGACTAGATGGCGCTACGATAGATGTTGATAGTCCGTTATTTTCAATAGTCTATTATCCACTGATACATTTACTAATTCCAAAAATCGAACATTACAGATCTCTACAAACAAACTCACAGCTAGAGTTATCAAAAGAACTAACTCGAGCATGTAAGTAATAATAAAAAACACTGAATATACCGCAACTTTACGAAGACAGCGGTCGAACTATCTCCACCAAAGGTGGTCGGATGTAAAGAAAACCCCGCTCTCGAAAGATACGCTACGATTCCGTAGATTCATATTGTCACCGTCGTTATTCAGCTATTGAATTACTAAAGGACACCGCGCTCCTTCAGCGATAATAAGGGCTGAATAACAGAATGGGACGGGTTGGCAAGAGCCGACTTCATTTTGACTTGATATCTTCTTGAAATATGTAGGCAAGGGAACGAGATGTATGTATTAAGTCAAATATTCGTGTTATGGAAGGGAAGGATATTGAAGCTGGTATTGATAAAGCAGTGTCTGTGTGATACGTTTTCTTATGAAAAACTTGCGTTAGTAAAGAAAGTATTTGAAAGTTCGCTTTCTTTTCCTCACACACTATTTGGTTACACAAGTGAGTGAATAAGAACTTTCTAATGTTTTTTTTTATTGACTCCGTGTTATAAGTACGAGTAGCTATGTAGACGTACACAAATTGTTGTGAAACTTGTAAATCCTACTAATATAATAAATGCGAAAGTTTGTGTGTGTGTGTATGTGTGTTTCTTACTTTTTCACGATCAAACAGCTTATTTTCCTTGCCGTTTTTAGATAATATCACCTTATATCTAGTACATTTTTGAACTCAATCATCACATGTCCACAGAGCGACCAGACGTGTGACAGACTCATATCTCCATAAAAATAATGACGTGACAGTAAAGCTTCGTTTCACTGGTTAATTGCGTGCCAACCCTTAATAAACTGGACAGTGTTTTGACAACCCTGAAGGATTAATCGTATTTTGATAACCTTTCTCCAAAAAAATATCTTAAAACCAAAATGTACGTTATACAAATATAAAAACTTTAGTAATTTTGTGCAGTTGATTTCAAAACAAAGAATATATGTGTACCTTTTAAAGTTCATTTTTGAAAACCACGCCATCTCATCAAGCCATGCATATACAGAGAAAGAAAAATATTTCCAATTTGATAGAGCCTTTTTATTATTGATTTTTTTCTAATATTTCGAAATTGTAAATAATTTAAATGTTTTTTTTTTTAATAATTTCACTTTATTTGATATTTATGGTATTAGGTACGTGCGACGCGTAATTGACTAAATTAATACATTTGAAAAGTTTCAAGAAACTCATTGATTTCTGTGTAATAAAAACACACAAGATTCTACGAATAAGTTTAGAAATGGATAGGGCCGAGTCACATCGGAATGGCAAAGAACGGAACCAGGCGCGGCGAGCATTTTCAAGAAAAAAAACGCAGAGTTTGCTTTCGTTCTAAGTAACCTTCTACAATTTTTAAAGATGGCGGCTGTTGACCGTTGCGGGCCTTTGTTTTCCAGTTTACCATATTCCTAAAAGCAATCGAATAGACTACCCAGAACGTTATTAGTAGATAGTGACTATTCGCTGGTCATTATTCGATTAGAGACAGACAAGCGAGTTCTCAGTGCAAATAAATCTCTGTATTATTCGCTTTGGGAATCGCTCACAATATTAACAGTATGGCAACTTCATACGAGACGCGTACACGCGGAAATTGTTAATGTTTCAGAAATAATTAAGAGTCAAGTAGTACTAGAAGGTACTTAAGTAGTACTAATAAATACATGTTCTTATATTTCAAAGATTTGTGTTTTAAATAAAATTATCTACCGGTGTTGGCTAACTTTTGTGACGTTATTATTTTTTATTTTACACTAGCTGTCCCGGCAAACGTTGTTTTGCTTTAGGGGTATGAAAAATAGATAGTGTAGCTTATTACCATAGCAGCGCCATCTATTGATTACTTACTCAACCCAGTCGAAAGGTATCGACATCTGTTAGAATCATTTGGAGTTAACAGATAATTGTGACTGTCAAATAATAACAGACAATAAATAAAAATTGCGACTATAATTTGAAATTTAAACTATCCTATCTCCCAAGTTGGAACGAACTGCACATGGTGTGTGAATTTTTTTATAATCGGTTAAGTGGTTTAGGAGTCCATTGAGGACAAACATTGTGACACGAGATTTATATATATTAAGATGTGTTAGGGTTTCTAGTGCTCGCAAGTACCTAGTTAGCAATCACCCTCAAGTTGAAAGTGGCGATATATACAGAGACAACAGGCCAGAGTGTCGTTAATTCTGTAGGATACGCGCCTTCTGGTAAAATTATGAAAAAAAAATCTTCTTTCTTTCTTTCTAAATGCCAACCTTTAAAAAAATCGTGTGCCTTTTAAAATCTCAAAAAATGTCACAGTCTTATTATTTAAGCAGATTTTTTATTTGGGCCTTATTATTATTTAAGCTTAGCCGCCATGTCATAATGACAAGTGTACCTACGACACGCTTGCAGCCATTTCGAAAGGATTTTAGGCGTTTTTGGTCACACCTCTTACTGTGTATCTATTTATATGTAGAATGGCTAGAGGGTGAACTCTGCAAGGGAATCAGGGTTTAATCCGCACTAAATTGCTTACAGTCTGGCCGGGCCAAGCGATTACCGTCGAATTATTTAACTTGTTTGTCGGTATTGTAGTCAGGTTGAAGACGCTGAATGCATTTACGATCGGGGATTTTCTCGATTATCGAGCTGAATTTCAATTCGTCCAGACTGTTTGCGGACGAATATTTTAAGAGTAACTCGGAAAGGATAAAATAAACTTCGTATTTATTTATTCTACTGAACGCTATTTAGGGATAATGCTTGGCTGGACTTTTTTAGCTAGAAGTGATTTTGTATTTTTCAGCTAAGAGAAAGAATAATGTTTCACCATTCGGCGTAAAGGGCTTTTTTAGTATGAGTGGAGCAGGCAAAACAAAATTCTATAAATTACATAAATACATATATGTACATATTTGTGACGGCTAAAAGACGGGGCGTGTGGTGTCGGAAGTTTCACCCGGTAACCGTCATAAGAGAAGTCCACTATGACAGGATTGAATCTCCTCCAGTAGGTTGCGGGACCTCGCTCCGGGGGTTTTCGGGGAGGTTTCGCAACTGAGGCGGGCTTGCGGTGTGGATAGGGAGGCACCGCAGCTGAAAGTGTGGGGCCGCGGCAGGAGAGAAGTGTCGGTATTACGATGCGCCGCTCTTCCTACCTGCCGCGGCCTCGACGGGGTCGCCACCATTGATGGCGGACGCGGTGGGGCCGCAGGGAGAAGGGAGTGGTAACCGGAGACTACCACTATCCCTATTCTCTGCGGCCGTAGTGGCATGTGACGGGGCCACAGACCCGACCCGTCACGGGGGACTTAGGACGTCGGACCGGGGTTCTCCGGCGTCCATTGCACTCACGGTCCCCGAGGTGGTTGCAGTGCACCAGGTGCACTGCAAGGGGAGTCATCCCCAGAGGCGGAGTCTCGCAGGCTAGCCGAGGTGGGCGGGGTGGTGCGTTAATGCGAGAAGCGGAACCTCATCCCGCCCTTTCCGGTGAGAAGGCCATCGTGAGGTTTTAGTCGGTAGTGATGCCCTTCTGGCATCGAGCCCGACATACCCCACCCACCTCCCCGGGTGTGGTGGGCATGCGTAAATGCATTTCCTCACGAAAAAAAAAAAAAAAAAAATAAGGATTGAATCTCCTCGAATGAACTAGTTACAATAGACCGAAATAATTCGTTCCTTACGTTCATTCGTTTCTATAGACTCTGAATCGACCTCACCCAAGCGATGGTTATGTTCAAAAATTAAATACTTTTTTAACGGAACCCTTTTTACACTCGTAATGAATTCATGTCACATACTCGTACAATAACAGAATCTTCTAGCTTGTAGCAGTCTCATAGCACTATTGCTTCAAACGAATCCAGATGGATGAAAAAATATAGATATTTGCGTGTACCTATAATAGGCATATTAATTTAAGAAATTAATTGTAAATTGACTGGCCCAGTACGGCCATGATACCGTAAAGCCAATAAATAATTTGATATTTTTTTATGGATTTCGCTTGACGTTTCTTATTACTACGCTATAATAGTTACTACGATTAAAACTAGATGGCACTACTTGCACAACGATTCTTCGCAAAATACATATATGGATTTAAGGCACTTAAACATGTACATACCTATATGCATAAACTCTATGCTGATACATGTTGCCATAAAGACGATTACAACATGGTATCTCTGCTACAAAAAAAGCCATGGAGCAAAAAGTAAATTGTTTCACATATCAATTAAGTAGGTAAATATCATTTTCTATGCGCAGAACTAACAAAGAAAAGAAAAGAGCAGCAAGAAAAATTAAATAAAAAGTACGTTAAAAATAAATAAATAAAAAATCTCGCAGACGTGCGCTGAAAGAGCGAAATATTCTTTTAAATTTTTTAGTCGTGTCTTTAGTTATTGGGTAGAAAGTATCGCTTTTTAATGTAATTTCCGAAACGGAACTCCGTGGGGCTCCGTTGGGATTCCTAATGGATTTCGCTCATGCTTCCTTTTGGAGTCGAAACTCAATCTATCCGTTAGACGCTGCCTTTTCAGTTTCAACTAGTGCACGTTTTATTAGGTTCTGTTTAAGAAAATAAAGCCAAATTGATTTCAAATTATAATAAACGCATAATTTATTTTACAAAATATTAAAGTAACAAACTCAACACAACTCTTATCCCACTAATTTCCTTATTGACCTACTAAAATTGGAAAGTGTTTTTTTATCACCACAGAAAAGGATATGGTACTTCAGGAAAAGCATGGTCTATGGTTGTGCCAAACTGGCAAACCTAAAATACAATATCAGTTAAGCCAATTATGTCTTTTATATCTCAGGAATAAAGATATGTCAAAACGTACAGATTTCTTCTTAAGCAACGTCATCTTTTGAACATTAGAACTGAATTTTTGCAAATTTTAAAGTTTTACTTTTTGTGAAGGCAAACTATGTATGTATATCTATAATCTTTAATTTTATTGACATGTTTTAATTTTTGCAAATGCAAACTTTTATTATTTTTATTAGCGCGTATTTAAATTTAATTGTATTATTAATATAATTATATTTTTAATTAAGTATTACTAATAATAATTAGAAACTAAGTTATTTTATTTTAAATGAGTTCCCTGTAAAATATTTTTGGCTAACTATAACACCATTATAGCCTCACTCCTTCTAACTAAACTCCGCGAAGGTTTTAAGCAAACACATTTAACTAGAGCTCAGACGGAACGCAAATTAGATTCTCCATCTCCATAAAAACTTGGCCCTCGTACATTTCATTTTCGAGACATTCTTATTATTGTGAAGACTTTAAACCGGAACCTAATTTGATCTTACAATTTTCTTCCCTCTCTTGGTCGCTCGGGGCTCAGTGTCAACGTTTCATTTGGATTACAAATTACCAACACAATTTTACCGTGCAGATCGCCCTTATTTCAATAAACTTAAAGACTAATATAATTTGTGTTATTGGTATATTTATTGTGGTGTGATGCTAGATGCAGCGCAGTGGTCATTCAGCGACGGCCTTAGTGGGTTGAACATCTTCCAAGACTTTGTGCTGTCATTATTAAAGCAGAATGGGTATTGTTATGGCTGCTATTCCGTTCTTATTAAATCCAATGTGAAGTAGCGAGGTTTAATTCTTTTTAGTACTTGAAATGTAAGTCTATTGTTTTGAGACCGCAGATGCTAAAAGGTTGAATATAAATTGTGAAAAAATATTTCGTAAACGATAAAGTTGAGTGTGCCTTTAAAGTGACAGCAGTTTTAAATAACTTTATTCTGCATTAAAATAAGCATTAAAAGAGTGTGTTCCATCTCTAAATACATATAGTGTTTTAACAAAATTGTTATTTTACCGAGTTGAGCCGCGCCATACACATTTGATCGAAGCGCTTGAACCGCGTTAGTAGGTACTTGAACAAAATAAGTTTTTATAAACATTTATTCACAATATACATTTGTTGAACCCAACTCAAAACGTACATACGTTACAACGTATAGTACGTACGTACTATACGTTGTCAAAAATGCCTATAGCGGCCGCGTTCCCGCGCTGAATGGCTATCGACACTTGCTGTGTCAAAAACCAATCACAAGCACAGAATAATAACTTGTACCTCGTAAGTCACAATATTATAATTATGAAATCTAACAATTCTAGATGAATAATTATTTACAAAAAAAGTATGACTTGTTTTAAGATCTTCATAACTTTCTGAACACATTTTTTTTTTTAAATTTTACGTTATCGTGTTTCACAAATCTAAAAATTCTTTTCGTTTTTTTTTTTCATTAATATATCAGTATATATTAATGAAAAAAAAAAACAGAGCCCTATATACTTGACGCAGAATTTTATATGATTTTTCAAAAGTGTATTCATAATATAATATTGCTAGAGCTAAAAATGTGTGTTATATTATTGATTTTATTCACAGGAAAACAAAAAATATTTTATTGTTCTCCCATAACGTCTTAAGATCTAAATACCAAATCCATAATATTCTAAACCTATTAAGAAAAACATTTCTGCTAAAGAAAATACATTAAGAAATTAGCCATTTTGCCTCTTTTAATACTATAAACAAAGAGGCTGCAAATCTAAGAGTTCTATTAAAAGATTGATATAAAATATCTGTAAGAAACAAGTATTATATTCTTTATCCAAAGACGCAGTAACGAAATATCTTTCAAAGGGGAGTCAGAAGCAACGAGTCGGTATCACTATACTTACCTACATAATAATACCTTAGGGAACAAAGATGTGGCCATGTTTGTATTCCAATTTCACGCTTTACTGACTCCTGAAGAAGACCGTGAAGAGAAATTAATTTCAATTATTAGGCGGAACTAACATATTATGCGATTTCGTGTTTGTGAATTACTGTATAAAATTTTAGGGTATACAAATAGCTCCTTTACTTAAAAGTGAAAGGGATGTAAGAACTTATTACATACTAATAAGCTAAATTAAACGTAAATCTGCCATAAACGTACGAGCTGGCAAGGTCTTAGTATGTAATTACATTTAGATAGATATAATACTAGTAGCTAGTTGTTATTTATAATAAGATTTCAGAAGTATTTAGTTTATAACCTAGTGTACCTAGACATAAGTTTTGTTAGCCTAATAAAAACCTAGTATAGTTAGTTAATGTTGTATAGAATAAGAACACTGTACAAACATATTATTATAATAAGCTTATAATAATAAAGTATTTTCAAAATTCAAATTCACTTAAAAGTGAAAATTATGTAGTACTAGCTGCACCATGCGGTGTTACCCTCGTTAATCCGGGATAAAAAGTAGCTAATGTTTAAATCCAAGGTCTAACCTATCTTATCTTAGCGTTGGTTGGTCTCTAGCAACCAGCATTATGCTGAGTTGAGGCTGTGTTGTGACAAATAAAAGTTTATTATATTTCCTATTTTAATTATTATATTCTGCTCTGTGATATGTCACAATAAATAATTTTCTTTCTTTCTAAGAGTAAATCTCATCAAGCCAGCGTGAGCGCTTTCCAGTCGTGAAAGAGTAACAAAATCTAAAGGTTATTTTCGTATCCCAATTGTTTTCGGGATAAAAAGTAGCCTATGTGTTAATTCAGGGTCTAAGTTAGATAACTTATACCCTGAATTAACACATATTTACACCAAATTTTATGAAATTTCGGATCAACGGTTTGAGCGTGAGGAAGTAACAAACATACCAACATACACACAAACATTCGCATTTATTATATTAGTAAAATTTGTAAGTTCCGTAAACCCGAAATTAAGTGTGGTGTATTATTGCCTGCTCCTTAATACATGATGCCTCAACTATCTCCTTGTGAAAAAAGGTTCGAGATCCAGAAGAGAGAGTATATAGTGGACTGTTTATGGTTATCCTTTTTTTAAATAGTTTCTGTCCTGACCCCATAACTACATAATCTTCACACGATAATTATATTTTAAAATTCTACCATGATACGGCAATTTTTTTTTTCATAATTCCAATCCAATTGCCGACCTCGGTGGCGTAATGGATACCATACTGGACTCCAAACCAAAGGGCCCAGGTTCATTTCCCGGCACGGCCAGCATCTTTGTGATGAGCTAAATTTGTTGATTGTTGGTTTGGGTGTTAAATGTGTATAAAGTTTTTATATGTTACTACATATACATCAGTTATAGTATCAGTTGTGTTAGCAACTATAATACAAGTTTTAAATGGTGGCTAACCAGCCGTCTGTGAATTCTTATATCTTTAAATGAGCAATTCTTGTATATAATATATAATTGGAATCTCGGAATCGGCTCCAACGATTTGCATGAAATTTAGTATACAGGGGGATTCGAAGGTGATGAATCGATCTAGCTAGGAATCATTTTTAGAAAATGCCACATTAAAAAAAATACCTAACAAAGCTTGGTCAACCAGGTACTGTATCCTAATATGTATAAAAAAAAAAACAAATTACTTACACAAAGAAATTCATCCTTCGCTGTATGGAAGATTCCATACAGTAAGACCACCTTTAGAACTACACTGATTATCATATAGAGTGACATTTACACTGAAAAGCCTTTGAAAGCGGTCGCTTAGTGCCACATCTGTTGCGGTACTTGGCTTGATATAGTAAGACTACAGCATCTGCAGACTCTGGCGGGTTGTATTTGATTTGGCTAAACATGTTTTGAACGAAGTAAACATCTATGGATGTTGTATGTAAAGTAAAATGATTTGAAGCTCTTTGTATTCTTACTATTTTTTAAATATTAAAAAACCTATAATATTAGATTTTTGGAGAAACTGTTTTTTGTGTTACCTGATTGGTATTATACTCGTAAAATTGGTATACATATTTTATGGGTAGTACCTTAGACGGGCTTTAAGCCGGACTTCCAATTGTTTTTACGTTCAAACTGCAAATTTAAGTACTTATGGTATGGGATAAAAATAGCATATTATTATTCAGAAAAGTCGTATAAAATCCTGCTTAAATGATAGGGTTACGTTTTTTTTTATCTTTGATTCAGTGTTAGGAATAGTTTTTTATAACGTCTATTTTTCAAAAATTAAAACTATACTTATATATTTTAAGTATAGTTTTATATTACTATGATTTTTACGTAATCGTAATTTGAAACTCTTACGGTTCTTAATACTGAATAAAAACGGTTGAACTGAAAAAAAAATCCTATCATATACGCAGCATTTCATAAAAAAACGAAATATATTTTTTGTTTCTCATAAGGCGAAATTAATAACATAGGAACAAAACTTGAATTTGCAGTTTTATCGTCATGAATCGTAAACTATCTTTAATTTACTTAAACTTTAACTTGTAGCCTTAGCATTATTTGACACAGGTTGTTATAGGATCTTTTTGCTGCCATGCCGCCTAAAGTAAATAATAATAAGCAGCTACCCCATGAAACCTATCAAACGCACAAACTTGAAATGAACCTCTAGAGATATTAAACAGGGTAAATATAAATGCGAGTAAATAAGTAGATCCCTCACGTGAGTCGGTAATTAGCTATTACCGCGTACACCCGAAGGCAATCGCTTTACATCGCTCTGCACGTAATTACTTCTGAACATCAACTCTCTTAGTACAGTAGAAATAATGTCAGTGACCAAATTCTTCAATTTCACTGGTGCTATAAAAATGTTTTTTTTTTGTTGCTCTGGATATAATCGTAATTTTTTATATTTTCAAGTTTCAGTTTACGATTATAAGTATTCATGAAAACTCTCAATGTGCTCGTATTTTTATGATTTTTGCATATCTTATAGGTACTTAAATAAACGGGTACCGTAAAATGGGGTATATTGATACTGTACAGTGGGGTGATTAGAAACAAAACCAGAAAAGGTTTTTACCAGAAATTGCCAAGTTCTCAGATATAATTTTCTACTACATAGGTACCAACGCATTGTCTCGAGAGATTCCTCGAGGATGAGTTCTGCCTAATAAGTGTTTTCGTGGCCTGCTTTAAAACATGAAGTACTGTTATTATAGTATATATATTTTTGACAACAAAGAATTAGAGCTGGTACCTCTAAACGCTTTAATTTATTTCATCAACCCTACTGCAATACACGATTTCGTGTGTAACTACTGTATTTATATATTTAGAATATTCTTCTAAGACTTCGCCTTTTCCAGTCACCAGTCACGCCTTTAGTACACCTACGCATTCGCATGCGGCAGCGAAACGACTATAAAACTGTATGTTGTATGGCAACGTTTCGCATGTGTTTTGTCTCGCTCTTCTATAGAGCTAGATGAAATAGTTGCATCCTTGTCGGTATTGTTACATACGAAAGTGTAGGTGTACTAACAGCGTTGAGATCGGTACAGCTCGTTTTTTGCTTCCACACTATTCTATCAGACGTCATCTTTGCATACCACTCCTTCCTCTTACATATTATCATCTTTCTCACAATTCGTGTACATGGCAAGTATATGAATTAATTATACGGAATAATATGGTACCAAAAAAATGTGTATTATCGGTATAAAATGACGACCTCGTTGGCGTAAAGGTTACCATGCCGATCTGCTAATCAGAAGGTTCCGGGTTCAATTCCCGGCCCGGTCTTTGTGCTTAACTAAATTTGTTGGCTGTGGATCTGGGTGTTAAATATGTATTTATATATAATATGTATGTATGTATATGTAGTATATCAGCTGTGTTAGCAACCATAATACGAGCTAGAAATGGTTCAGTAAGGGCTAACCAACCGTGTGTGAAAAAAAAGTAAAAAAATAAATAAAATGAACTCAAACAAAACAATATGAAGACATGATTGTTGAGGATTTAATGCTTTGAGAATAATTGCGCATGTGTTTTTTGCTTTAGCAATGACAAATTACTACAATTTGCCTATATAATACGTAAACGCACAGGTTCAAAACCAGTCCCCCCAAGTCTGGCATTTAAGACACTGGAAACTGTCTACACCACCACTGATAATGACTAATGCTCTCAACAGGGACAATAATTACTTTGCTAAATAATAATAAATAATAAATAAAAAAATTATTTGCACAAAAACTTATGAAATAATTTACATCGAGTTACAAGTAAAAATTAAAAAATTATATCTTAAGCTAATTGTTACTTAAATGCTAACTCGGGGAATGCTAAAGCTAAATGACGCGAGAGTAGTCTTAAATCTTAATACTTTTATTAATTCTGTGTGTATATCAGTCTGTCGGAATACATATGTAACAAATACGATTTTGACTTCTCTCGCATCGCTAAGTTGTTATTTTTCTTGCTGATCACAGCAGTAGGTAACTATTATCATTAGCTGTGGTGACAGTTGCTAGTGTCTTAAATAGCAAACTTGGGGACAGAGCGCTCAAACCTGTAGACATTTTTTTATTTTATAACTGACATTGTAATCTTGCATGTCTGACAGTAAAAATGTAGTCAACTTATTGTATTAACACCAATTGTACCCATTTTGCAAAAAAATAAATGATTTGATGATTTAATTTGAATTGTCCAGTCTTAAGTTTGTTTATTCGCATAATAAGCATTTGCTGTCAATTGTAACTTGTATAGACTGAAGGATAAGCATACAAAGCCCATATAATAGAAGGCGGATCTGCAACTGTGCCTATTTTTCCATAAAATAAATGATTTGTTCTGATTTTTCCAGTATAAGTTTGTTTTTTGTGCATAGTAATAAGCATTTTCTTTTATTCTTTAATCATAGCTTTTATAGACTTTAGCGCAACAATAAATCCTAAGACAAATGTACAAAGCACATGGTCGAAAGACAACCCTCTGTAATTGAAGGCGGATGTGCAAATAAGCATGCAGCATTCACATTTTACCCATTACCAGTTCTACTCAGTAAGTAGTGCGCCACTTCATAATTACCTATTTCCCATCTCCCCGCGGGCCCGGCGCGGCGCCATAATTAACTGCACTGTGGTGTTTTAGCGGGAGCAAAACAAAGTGTTAACGCGAGCTTCATATACATGTACATTGTTTTATTCTTCTTCTTCTTCGTTTGAGGTAAGTGGCCAAGCTCTGGTGTCGAGAGTTTTCAAGCCACGGCCTCTGGACTTGGCTTAACGACTGCTTGTACTACAGCCAGAATCTACAATTTAAAGTGTCATCCGACCTATGATAGCGCCCAGATGAAAATGCCACTTGAAAAATGACAGTCTCGTGCATGGTCACTCATCAAAACACTGTCCGCATCGACCGTTGCTTAGCTTCAATGATCGCGTCAATCATCTTAGTCGATTATCTTAGCTAGCCTGGTATGGCGTGGCGTGGCGTGGTATGGCGTGGTATGGCGTGGTATGGCGTGCCGTGGCATGGCGCTTCTTCTTCCGCATTTATTATATTAGTATGATTATGACACATTTCATACACGGCTGGGTAACCCAATACAAAACCATTTCTAGTTTGTATTATGGTTGCTAACACAACTGATATTCTACATATATATACAGAAATACCTTATAACGATACATATTTTACACCCAGACCAACATCCAACAAATTTAGTTCATCACGATGTTGGCCGTGCCAGGACTCAAACCCGAGCCCGTCTGGTTAGCAGTCCAGAATGTTGATCATTACATACGCCGACGAGGTCGCCAATTTATGAATTAACTAACGTTTTGTTCACGTGTCAACTATAAGACGAAATTAACCTGACACTAGTTAGAAGTTCCCAGGCCGAAATTAAGCCACAAAATTGCCTTCCAACTTCAATTACTGTAGTTCAAAGCATATTACTCACACATTATGGGGGCGTCTTCTCCCTTTAATTAATTGCACTAAATTGAAATAAACGACGCAGCGAGAAGGTTCTGCAGACAACTAATTTTGTTCTTGCTTGTACAACAAACAACCTCCTAGTATGATAGTAATACGAGTACTAGAGATGTACGCTTACAAGAAAAAAGAAAAACCTTAATTTGAAGGAAGTGTTTTTCTACTGTTTGTAAATTGGTATTTGGGTAGTAAGTAGGTATTTAACGAGAATTATACGAGTTTGACTAAATACAATTGACATTAAAGGTCAACCAGGTACTATACCATAATACGAACTAGAAATGGTTCAGTATGGGGTTAACCAGCCGTGTGTGGAATGTGTTCTAATATTTATTTATTTATTTAATGTTAAAAAGCAAATTAAAACTCTTGGATAATTTCTAAGGTTTCCGCGGCTAATTTATTACACGTCATATCTTCAGTCTAGACCCCAGACGATGATAAGACCTCCGTAAACACTATTTCTCGGTAATAATTCAAGCCAGACTTGCCACATAAATTATACTTGAAAAAAGGGCCTTGTATTGCTAACAAGCCGAAACAGTCGAGGCCAAAACTTTAATTTAGACACGATATTTGCGAACGGAAACGGCGCCTCCCCACTTCCCGTTAAATCACAGAGTTAAAACAAAAAAATAGACAAAATTGTCAAAGATACGATCAAAGATAAAAGATTTTGAACAGCAAGTTACGAAACTATTTTGCGAAGGCAATATGTATGTAGGTACTATATGAAAATATTAATATACCTTTCGAAAATAGTGTACAAGGTCGTAGTAACTAAATTATTACATTGGAGCATAAAACGGCACGAAAATAATATAGAATAGACAAAAAAAAACAAGTAATTTCACGTTAAGAAAATATTTTAAGAGATCTTATTTTGAAAGTGATATTAAATTTATCAATGTTGTCTTTTGTTGAAAAAAAAAATACATTTTATTGGTATAGAAGTATAATAGTTGTGAGATGATGTTTTGGGCGTTATTTTTTCAATATGGCGGCGCGAGCGGCTAACACACAAGAGGGTAACGTAAAAATAAAACTCGTCCAAATTTATAAATTTACTACTTTTCAACACAGCTATATTAAGAATTTTAATTTAACAAATGACTTTTGTTCTACTACATCACAGGCGGACTTACTTAGCTGCCCAGAATATACTATACATTTACTTTATTATGTACATTGCCAGTTTATTGCCGCCATCTAGTAAAGCAATGTTGAACTTTTATCAAATGATTACTAGTATATTGTATTGCGTCGCCGTCTAAGTAGAGCCGCGTACACATTCGGAGCTCCATTCCACACCCCCTTTTTCCCGAACTGTCAACTGCAAAGAGCTTTCGTGTAAGGAAATTTAAGACCGGTCACGCGGGAACCAGACTACGGGCCGAGGATGTAGTATGTCTGGATTTAGCCTTAGGGTGTCTACACTGTGAAATTTGAACTTGGAAATTTGCTTTGTGTGCGTGTAAAGAATTTTATATGTACTGAGTTAGTTGTGGGCCAATGGTAACCAGATCTTCGATATAGTTTAATTGGCCTATGCTGCCCTGCTTAGCGCAAAGGCGGTATCTCGATGAACGCTAGTTTCGAGATAATTGAAGTTATGTAAAATAAGATTTTTTTATATATTGTTATACTTACCGCTAATCGGCTTAGAAAAAAATGTGTTCTTTTTTTAGGAGTTTTGGCGGTATTCAAATATACGGCTGGTTGCCTACACAATATTGGTATACCTCTTATACCCTAAATAAGTTTAGGTAAAACTGAGATAGAGAAATCTTTCTTAAGGGTTTTTTCACATGTTTTAAACAAGATAAAAGGCTTAGTTCATTAGATGCGTATTTTCTTAAGCTATCCAATGGCATAAAAATCAAATTTTCGTTTTTTTTTTAGATACCGCGTTTGCGCTAAGCAGGACAATAATATGTGTGTTGACAAAATTCGAATCCGTGATGAAGTCATTCGCCAGAGAACAAAGGTAACCGACATAGCTGAAAGCATCAGTAAGTTGACAGTGTAATGGGTCCATGATTTGTTTGTTTATTTGTTTTTTTGGTATGAATTTGTCTATCAGGCGCGTAACCACATGAGCTAGCGACACAGTCTTAAAGTGGAGCATGCATAGTCCGTAATAACTGGCTTTCAATGAGGCTATCAGAGATTATTCAATGGAAATTCTTGAGAATGGTTGGTAGCCTTGTACTTGTGCTGTAGAACTAAGAAACGCTAAGGTAGATATGTTCTGGAGTGGAAACCGAGTACCTTGCAATTAAGCTTAGCGACTATATGTACAGGCCAACCCGCACTTTAAATATAAATAAATGGCCTATATCTCTCTCCTCATGAGTGAAGGCGCCGAGTCCCAGCAGTGGGAACGTATAGTGGGATGTTTATGCTTATGCCATGCACAGGGCAGGATCGCAAGGTGCCTTTGAAGAAAGCCTATCTCCATCAACCCCCTTGAGAGTCTGTAAAAATATATTTTTCTTAAATATTTTTGGTTGCTTAATACCCTGTAGAAGATTCGTATGCGTATCACTTCAGTGAATACGAACATTTGTCTGACTTATTGTGAAAACCTCTGCTTGTTTATTTACTCTGTTTTCTATTTGGATTCGTCCAACGGCCGTAACCAAGTATTTCTATGAAGCGAAGTGAAGTAACAGTGTAGTGGGTAACCGGTAAGCCGGTAACTAACGCAAAACGTTGATTTGTTTGTGAAAGTTATTTTAGTACGACTATATTCATAAAAAAGCTCGCTTTTCGATTCAAAAACTTAACGACGCGCGGCGTGATAAAGGAGTTTTTATTATTATATGTATTCATTTATTTATTGTGTAGTTTTTTTTCAATATAAGCATACGCATAAGCAGCCCATTTTACTTTCCCATTGCTAGGACTCGGGGCCTTCCCCCAAGAGGAGAGAGATATTAGAGGATAGCGTGGTGGATTTTATATCAATCCATCACGCTGGTCATGTGCGGGTTGACGGATGACACACGTCTTCGGATATTGTGGTCCTCAAACATGCCAGTTTCCTCACGACTCACTGATGGAAAAGCAGACGTTATTACCACCGAGCCACACTCGCTTTATATGCTCATACAAATAATAATAAAATGATCATACAAAAATAAATACAAAAGTATAAGTATTTAGTTCTTTGCCTGTTTTCTCGACGTTCGTGTCGTCACCCGTCGGTCTCAACGGAAGATCAGCACTGGTTGCTTGCAGCCAGCACATGCTGAGTTGAGGCCGGCTTGTTATCGGAAATGTTTCATGTATATTGTTGTTTATGTACCTATATGTTTTTCCTGTCACAAGAATAAAATAATTTATTTTTTTCTTTCTAAATATTCACTCATACTCGAATAACATCAACAATATGCGATTTTGCATGTTTTGTAAACTGAAATGGCCACTCGAGTATTTAAACATTGATACCAATCTAGTTTTCATTTCGTGCTTGTATTCGAGTAGATTGGAATGAACTGAGACCACCGCAAAGAAATTACAATTTTAAAGAGAAAATAAAAGTAAGACAAGCAAAGCAAAATTTTGTAATTATTCTACTCCTTTGTTCAAGTCAAGTCAAATAAGGCCGAAATTATAATGTCCATCAAGACATGCCCAATTTCATCCAAGGCACATCCATTAGAACTCAGTTTCGGTCTAGAGTTAGGACAAACACGCTACGTTCACGTTAAACAGTCGACGTTTTGAGATTCCAGGTTTTAAATTAGCACAGACTAGTCGGAAAACAAAGAGGAAACCAGCCCTAATCTGCCCCAGTCACGACATTTGGTTTAGCAAGGACCTACTAAAATAAGTGGATTGAACAAACAGATCTTGTCAGAATTGTAACAACAATTGTAACACCTATTATTTTTCACATACATTGGTTTATTTGTTTTTGAAATGAAGTTCCTTATCGCGCGTTGTGACAGGGGGCTAGATGGAAAACATTCTTACGAAAAGTTGTCACGACGCCTTTTGCTATTGTAAGCTGTGTGGCGTGCGCATGTTTCTCTGTCTCTCTCTCTCTTTCTCTCTCTCTCAACAGTCTGGTGTCGCAACAATTATTTTTGTTGAGTGTATACAGGTTTTTTGTAAAAAATAATAAAATTTTATTACAATTCCTTTACAAATTAATCGAAAAGAACATCGTTCCGTCCGGTTGTCTCTTGACACCTCTCAAGTTTTTTTTATTTTGTTGCAAATCCTTACTACATGTTCACAGAATTCCAGAAAGCGACCACGGGCCTCATCAACTTGTAGACATTCGCGATTATCTTGATATATGTATTTTGTGACCGAATTGATTCTTTACTTGTAATAATACCCTTGTAACTAAATTTTGTGAATGATCTCTGCTTCCATCAGGTCACAGAAGCATTGACAGAAGGCTTAATCTTTAACGTAGGAAGGTATTTTGTAAATACTCCCATGACCCGTAAATGCCTGCTTTAACTCCTAGAAGATTTCCTCCTCGTAAAACAAAAATAATTGTTACTACACACGTCAGTTTTTCAATAATTAATGTGTTACTTACTAAAAATTACACATTTTCATGATCAAAGCCCTCACGTTATGAAAAAGTAGTTAAAACATTTCACCGATCTCAACTACAGTTGAAACTCGATTATCCGGCCCTCAGTTATATGGATTCGTGATCATCTGGACTACAGAGTAATAGGAAACGGATTTGACATCACCGCTATCACCGGCTTCTCAGCGGAAAATCAAATAATTTAGATTTTCTTCTTACTTTCGATTATCCAAATGCCTAACAACAACAATTAGACCGGTAAATCGAGTTGCTACTGTATTTAAAAAATAACGCTTTTATTACTACTATTGACTACATTAAAGCTACAAAAGGATGTTTCTGTTACTTTAATGTATTTCCGTTATTCATATTTGGGTAAATTGTATATGTCCTATCTATGAAGAGTCAAGATAGTATTTGAAGTTCCACGGGTAGCGCTGTATTGCGGTAGCCTGGCAACAGTTTATGAAGAAGTTTCTTGAGTTGACAAGTGGCCCAGCCTGAATAGCTGATAAGGCTTCCGTCAATTGTTTCAAGAAGTATACTGGCTGGCGCTTTCCTTGACTTTTCTTCGTTTTATTTTTTAATGTATTTGAGTGAAAATACTGGTTCTGTTGCAAAGAAAATATGTTGAAAGGGCTTCAGTGACTTTTGTTAGAAAATAGGTGAGTATTTTTTTGGTTTGACGTGGTAGCGTGAGAAAAAGCGATAGCTATAGTAATAGACACATATTATCGTTAAATTAGGACACATTTCACACACGGTTGGTTAGCTCCATACACCATTCTAGTTTGTATTATGGTTGCTAACAGAACATATATACTACATACTTTATGTCGATACAAATTTAACACCCAGACCGACAGCCAACAAGGTTAGTTCATCACAAAGATGTTGGCCTTAAAATAGATTCTTGTCTGTAAAAAACCTAAGAAAAGTAATAACAACTTACTCATCCTAGGTTTTTACTGACTATAATATTTAAGAAAACATACCTAATTACTCGTATCTAACTGTATATAACACGCGCGAGATTTGTTGAGTCATAAAAACATACCTACCCATGAAATAGTATATGTATACTTACATAATACATATGAGAGCGTTTCGTACCCATAATTACTGAACTTTACAACTTACTACAGTATAGAAATGTTCCTTCAATACCCTTACCTACTCGATACATGACAGTCACCATGTTTTACAAAGCACAGCACAATCCTTCTGTTAATTATAGCGTCTGAGTAAAGGCCAAATCGAGGGCCACGGCCAATTATAAAGTTTGCACTTCAACGAACCAACCAATCTAGATCTCCTTCTCCTCCCCGAAAACCCTCAAACCAGGAGCACGCAGGGAAATATCAAAAACTCCAGAGTTCTATTAAAACTGGTCGCTCGTAGACTCGTGTTTGCATTTAGGTGAAAACTAGATCTGAAACTTTGTCGTGAAGCGTCCGGCAGGGAGGAAGGGTAGTTTTGTAATTGGTGAGAATTTGTGCACGGGGCGGGATGTGTTTTGTGTTACAAGCTTTTTGCATATGTGTACATGTATTTAAGGACTGCGTTTGAATTTGCAGCTTTAATGTAACTTTGTTAAGCTTCACGCAAAATACACACAATAAATGAAAATAAATTTATTTTTTTATTTATTTTGACCCGTATAGGAAACATTTATTTTGTTTGGCTATTTAGCTAATAGAACCATATTAAATACAATAAAAAACAGAAGAGGAAAGATGGTAGGCCACCTTATACGACGCGACAATGTCATTAAAAATATCATAGAAGGAAAGATAGAAGCCAAGAGAGGAAGAGGAAGACCCAGAAAATCATATTTAGACCAAATTAAGGAGAAGGCGAAAGTCATGTCGTATAGAGAGGTCAAGGATTTGGCCGAAGACAGAACTACCTGGAAAAAACTCCACAGACAAGAGCCCGGCTCTTAAATATTGAATGAATGAATGGTTACTTAGATAAAGATAAACATTTGTGCACAACTCGTGTCAATAATGAAAACATTATTAATGTCCTCTCATTTATATGGGCCAAAGGCTGCGAAGAAGAGGACATGAACTTTTAAATATTTTCTTTATTAAACCGTTGTAAAACAGCCTTCTTTTGTAGGGATCTGCCATGGAGGTATCACAGTATTGTTTTTAAAAGTTCTTGTAAAATTCTAGTTAGCTTTACGGTTGAACGTAACACATAATACCTACTTTTACCGCCGTGCAGTGTCCTACTATGTCCTGGTTTGTTTCTAGTAAAATAACTGGGCAATGAAATTTGAATACGTAGCCTCAGGGTGACACAGTTCAGTGACGCATCGAGTTTTATAATTAAAAAATCGAGGTGCCACTGCAATTGAAATCATCTATAGGGATTGCCATTGGCTTGTCTTTTGACTTTTTAAGATAAAAAATACATGATAACGATATTTCCTCGTGATAATGTTTTATGTAGGTAGTAGACTTACGCTTGACCGTTACTCACCTGATATTAAAATTACTTCTGTCATACATTTTCACTCTCCTTTTAATCACATCTCGCCAAAATCTAAACGAAATTCCTTACCACTCTCGGGAGCCATTTGTAAAGGGGTACACTCACGTACCTACATACAACAATACACGTTACCTAATATCATAAACTAGGCGAGCGAGTTCAAACACATTATTTTAATTAAAGCTCAGTAAGACGCCCGTGCAGACGCCGCTTAATTTAGACGTGTGAAGTAACCACCAAAAGGCGAATATGAGAATTCTGAGAACGCGAAGTGAATGTGAACATTTAGAAATACCCGAGCGGGAATTACGAGTTACGCTAGAAATGAGATTTTAAATGCACTAATGAGAACTCTGCATTAACGTTAGCAATTACTGTGTGTACGTGGCTTAATGTTAAAAGCTTAAAATTGTGTTCGTTTGTTTCGAATTGGAATAAAAATATAGGTTTGTCTAGTTGATAACTTTTAATTGGACACGTAACACAAAAAACATTTTAAGCGTTTTGTTTTCGTAAAACTGAATAGTAGATTTATCCGTTGTGTGTTGTATATGTTTTTTTTTAAACAGATAGTATGATATTATTATATTTTCATTCATTAAAACCACAGAACAAAAACACTCAATTATTAACTAGCTTGGTGAGTATTTTAATTACTAAGCTGGTTAATTGTTTTAAACTACTTCGGGTCGGATAAAACGTTATATTGTAAGTTCCGGCTGTTTTTAATCTTAGCATAAGCAGTCATTAAGTCGAGTCAGAGGCATTCGGACAGATTGAAAACCCTCGACATCAGAGCTTGGCCTGAAAAAATAAGCATTTTTTAAGCTTAATTATTGATATATAACATAACTATAATATTGATATTTGTATTATATATATTTTTTGAAAATCTTAATATATTGGCCTAAACCTATCTTCTGGTAAGAGAAAGTACAGGGTTCTATCAACGTGACGTGGCCACAGACCTGACCCGATACGGGGGACCTAGGACGTCGGACTGGGGTTGTCCGGCGTCCATTGCAGTCACGGTCCCCGAGGTGGTTACGGTGCACCACGTGTACTGCAAGGGAAGTCATCCTTTGAGGAGGAGTCCCGCAGGCTAGCCGAGGTGGGTGGGGTGGTGGGTTAATGCGAGGAGTGGAACCTCACCCCGCCCTTTCCGGTGAGGAGGCCATCGTAAGGTTTTAGTCAGTAGTGATGCCCTTCAGGCATCGAGCCCGACATACCCCGCCCACCTCCCCGGGTGTGGTGGGCATGCGAAAATGCATTTCCTCACGTTAAAAAAAACAGGGTTTCATCAACGGGAACGTAAAGTTACTTGGTCAGTAACCCAGTAAAGTGGTTGGTCGGCGATAAAGCTGAGGACGCACTATAACTTGCCGGCGTTTACTGTTACTGCTTTAGCGGGGGCAGAACACGCGTGGACTGCTTCGGCTACTCGGGGTGGTTACAGACGGGATACGGAAAAGTTGACTAAAATAACTCTAAACTTAAAAAATAAATGCGTTTGTTAATCTTTAAGACCTAATTATCAAATAAGTACTTTAATTCAAATAATTTATTTATGTCAATGTTGGTTTTTTTACATGTCACATATTAAAAACTAATACAAATACTAATCAAGGAGGATAGAGAGGCCTTTGCCCAGCAGAGGGATGGAACCGGCTAAAAAATAATAATAAAAAAAAATACTAATCAAATAACCCGCTCCTGCTCGCCCCTGGTGCAAAGGTGCCCAACACGCTCGCTGTTTTAATTTTAATAAATTAAATATTTATAATAGTGGGGCATAATTTTCCATTTTCATTATAATCTAAGTCTACTTTTTATCGGTACTTTTAGTACTCTGAAGTGTAGAACTTTGTTGAGTGTAAGAAGGTCATTTTGCTATACCGGTGTGAGTTGAGTGGTGGTGTGGTGGTTGGTTGGAGGAACACTCTAATATATATTTTATGATATTCTAATTTCTCTGTGTTTATCTCAGATTTTTTTTTAAATTTCACTAAGTATATTAGATTCTCTTTGATCTACAATAGATTTACGGCATGTAACGCAAAGTAATTGGTAAAATTGCGTCGCAATGACGAAGGTGCTCCGAAAGCACCGTAATCGATGGACTCATTTCAGTTTTTTTTTTAATAATGTAAGTTAACGCAGTTTTTTACGCAAAAAAGTATTAGTATTCCTTACATAAACAGTTAACAACGTTTAATATTACACAATATTTAACTTTTTTTTTGGAAAAATATGACTGACGCAAGGCCACCATCATTATAAAAGTATTATTTTATAATATAATGATTACAACAAGTAAGTAAGTGTAGTTAATATTTTCACGTAGGAAACAGTCACACTTACTTATTATTAAAAGTTGGAATGAGTTTCAGTTTCGGTGCTTTCCGAACACCATCTTCAGGGGCGGCGGTCCGTTTTCTACGTGAAAATATTAAGATGCCTTACGTAAACAGTTTACAATGTTTAAGTGTAGTAGAAATAAACCCACAAACTGTGTCCCGTCTGTGTCTCCCCGGTATATAAATCGAACATGGCGGCCGGGGCTTACGCTTGATGTAATGTTAGTTGGAATCAATTCATGGCCGACCCGCGGAGATTTATCGCTCGTGTGCTGTGAGTGTAGTGCTGCAATTATACCTCCATGTGAACTGGGCTTTACATTTGATTTGAACAATTTTTATGGCTACACAATTTTTATCTTTAGTACCAAACCCTCATTTTTTTCACAGTACAATAAATAATTTGCCGAGAAGAAGGCGTGGCGACGCGATTCAGTGACACTCAGGGCAGGGCTGAGGAGGAGCATGCCTAGTTTACAATATCTAGTTCTCAGGGAGGCTGCTGGAATACTTGTTACAATACTTGAGACATTAGGAAAAGCAGTCCACTCTTACATCTTACGGCTTTAATTTTTTTTTTACTCTTAATAGGTCAGCGCTTGACCACAATTCACCTGATGGTAAGTGACATTGAGGTCTACGGTGAAACGCGCTTTCCTAGAAGGAACCGGTTCACTCTCCCTTTGAAAATCGCTAGATTATAGTCATTGGGGAACAGGGAATTCGGCAAGGAGATCCAAAGTTTGGCGGTTCGGACAACAAAGGTGGAGGCATAGCGCTTAGTGCGTGCCTTAGGCACCTCAACTGTAAACCAATGCCGCCTTGGCGTTGCCCTGCTCGTCCGATAGTGGAAGGGGGCGGGGGGAATTACTTCATGTAATTCATTCGCACATTCGCCGAAATGCAACCGATAGAATACCGACAAACTGGCAACAATGCGGCGGTGCTCCAGGCTCTGCAACTTTGATGATGCAGGACCAGCGGGGTTTGAATACCGCTGGTCCGGATACTTTCCATTACCTTAACATTTTATTTTTAGAACTATACAAATAGACGTTATTTATACATAATATCGTCTCAAACTTAAGTTTTTTTTAATATTAATAAGATGAAAAAATACTTATGAATTTTCGACTCCTTTATCGTGTGTTCTTGTAACTCAAACCCTGAAGATTTTTAATTTTTTTTATAAATAATAATTACAGAAACTTCCTAAATGAATTTTCTTGTATCTAACTCCTAGCTATCATCTTATTTAAAGCTAACAAGTCTTTTCTACAACATTCCCAAAGCAAACTTGTCTAAATTAATTCTTAGTTAGCACCAGCGTAGCAATTTCGTAGCGCTTGCTACGATGACACGCTACGTTGCTACGTCGTAGCCTTAAGGCGTTGTTACACTGTTACTAGATTAGTGAGAACTCGGCGCCTTGACCCGGGACGTATTAAGGAAGGGTCCTAATAATCCTAAGTATTAAATCCTGAAGTACCGAACGATTACAATGAATGTTAAAATAAAGTAAAATAATAATTCATTTATTTGCCACAAAAACTTAAATGAAATTAATATGTTTAAAACTATTTGTTTTACATAAAATAAAAATGCCTAATATAAAATTAATACTTAAAAAATATAAATAATATTACAAAAGTAAAATGTGCAAAGCTATTGATTATTTTAAAGATACAATTCCCTATTGTTCTGTAATTAAAGCATTTGTGGCATTGTGAGACTTGTACTGTATGTCCCATCCACCAATCAACCAACCAACCTTCATGATGACCAAAACCAATCTGTAATATTATATGCGTACCGACTTAAAAGATAATGATGTAATTATTTTATATGAGCACTGGTAAAAAATTTAAATCCACATAGACTTGTGTGGGATTAAAACACGCCCTGATACAACCAACAAAAGCATCGTCTTGTCTCCTCGGGCAGCCCCTTATCATCTCTCAACCCCTGCCCTGAGTCCGTCCCGGATCTTGACCTACTTAAGGCTCAACACGTCGCGCCTAGTTAAGTGCGACACTAACGACGTAAAACTTGTTATATCGTACACGTGAAGTAAATGAATGAGCGCTTTACTTGATTTTATGTTTCGCTATCTTGTTACCATGTGTTTTGATAGTGAAGAATATTAGGAAAGTGAAGAATATTAGGGAATTTTCATAAGCCTTGCTGTTATTATTTAATCTCTTTGTTGAACACCCCGTATCGTATTTATTGTGATTTCCTCTCCATGCTTTGGTTGCCTGGAAGAGATCGCTTTAAGTGATAAGGCCGCCACTTGTAACACTACTTATAAGTTGATTAATTATTTTTCTCTTTGTTTTGTATTTTCTTTTGTGTTGCAATAAAGAGTATATCTATCTATCTATCTCTATCTGTTTAGGAGTTTGTGTGAACTGTGGAACTCCTTGCCGGGATCCCTGATCCCACAGAACAACAACCTTACTGTCTTCAAGGCGAGAGTGAACCAGTGTCTTCTAGGCAAGCGCTCTCCATCCTAGACTGCAGTGCCACTTAACATCAGGTGAGTTGTGGTCAAGCGCAAGTCTATCATGCAAAAAAAAAATTGTGAAATATTTTTTTCCTACTAGCAAACTAGTATTTTTTTGTTCCGACTAGCTGGTTTGTATGTTTATTACCTTTTTACGCTGTAACGGGCAGATAATCGAATAATATTTAGCCTTTGTTCGTGTTTTAATTTTAAAATATATTTGTTAGTTCCTTTCACACACATACTTAAATATAAAGAATAAGACAAAATCAAACACAATCACACAAATTAATTACTAAATGAATAGCTACAATTTAATATTTCATCTAACCCAGGGTCAAAGACAGTCCACATAAATTAACACTATACTGATTTTGATAATCGCGTCAGATCACCCTAGATTCCGAATTCAAATTCATTTATTACAAAATATAATAAAACAGAGACATAATCTCCAGAGCGCTATATCAAGCTACAGGCACTACAAATTTTCGTACCATGTCCGTTAAAAATAGATAATTTATAAAAAAAAAACAACTACTGCCCCAAACTATGATTGCCTACACTTAGCTGTATAATTTTCACCGTACTACGTACGATGTACATAAAATATTTACAATTTCCGTTGAAAATGTATAATTTACCCGGAAAATGTTTTAAAAATAACAATTTTCCGCAGTAGGCGGTCCAGAAAGCAGCGTAATTACGAGCTGCCGTACCCGCAGCTACAATTACTTTTAGCCGTACAACAAGCTCTAATTACATATACGGGTATTATTTAAGTTTAGTTTAACAAGGTTTTAAATATTTTATTAATTTGATGATATAAAATCCGCATTTTCTTTATACCTAGATTTTTTTTATGCCAATAAATGTCAAGATTTCTCAGTCATTACTCTGATAGTTAAAATTACGCTAGGCCATTCTAATTACAGTGTCACACGCCACTGATATGATAGCTCAGTCGAACGCGTCACCACCTTACGTTTTGTAGGTCATGGATTCGATCCAAGCCAATTAAAAGCTTCGTTTAACGCTTGAGCATTCGGTGAAAACATCGTGAGGAAATCCTAGAATTATTGTGGTAGAGCATTTCTTAATACGCGCCTGGCTAGCAACCACTCTCAAGTTGAAAGTCTGTCGCCAAACACCTAACGGTGTCTTCCCACAGCCTCCTTGAGAACCAGATATTCCAAACCAGGAATGCTCTACTAGAACGTCGCTGACTCGTGTGATGAGGCGCCGTGCTAGTTATATGTCTAGTTGTAATGTGAAAAAAAACTGATTGATAAGTTCGCTTTTGACCACAACCTTGTGATAACAATGAATGGAAACACTATGGTCTATACTTTATACCACACGCTTACTTAAAAATACCTAATAACAATACTTTAGATTTAACTTTATTTATCAACCCCCAGAAGTTACTTCTCAGAAAACCGAATCTTAGGAAAATACTTCCAAAAGGTTTGTAATTATTTCCTTGTGTTAACCTACGCTTTGATATATGTATGATATCTCACGCTTACCTAAAAATACATTTGAACTCTAGATTGAAGACCCCCAAATGTCACTTTTCAGGAAACAGAGACTCAAAAAGAGACTTCCAAAGGGTTTACAATTACCCAGTTCATATTGAATCCAACCAAACTGTTTTTAAAAGTCACGCCAAAACCACTGAACATTAAATGGACATTAAATTAATTTCAATCCAATAAACGGTCGATGTAAAGCGTTTAATTGGATAAAAGGTTGAAGCCAGTCGTGAAATGCGAACGGATTTCGCAGATGCGCCGGACGCCAGATGGGCGATCATTAAGGGTTCCACGTAAAACAATCAGCTGGTCACGGGACCGTACCAGAGTCTGCGATTACAAATCCTCTCACCGCTAGCGACTTATTCGATTATTCAAATAGCGATAGTACTTCCGAGGACTGGCCCATAGATTTCATTGACAAGATAATTTACGTTTAAAAAGGTAGATATCTCAAAACGGACTCTGTTCGGGTATTGCAACACAAGAGGAGTAAGCTGGTTTATTTGCATGCAAAAAATAAATCCTTATAGTTTAGAAATTCGTCAATAGAGTAATAGCATTTATGCAACAATAAAAGTTTTAACTTTCAAAAATACTGTCTTTGTCAAATTCTTTCAGATTAACAATTTATTAGGTATAGCTGTTTTCTTTCAGGTTAATATTGTAGAAGAATGATTAACGTAATGGAATATGAGTAAGTACGCCTAGTGGAAAATAGCGTACTGACGTGAATGAAAGACTGGGGGTGTGGTCAGTAGCTTTTTTATTTGGAACAAAATTTCGATACATTAAAATCATGCGACACACCGTTTGCGTGTTCTAATCTTTCCAGTGGCGCAATCTAGTGAGAAAGTTAAAATTTACCTATTGAACCATATTGCACCGAACATACCGCCCACCAAGAACGATATGCTCGTTCTTCCTATTACAAAGATGACACCGCCCACCATTTAGGGTGTTGATAATATACAAACATTCTGTTCAATAGTACAATAAATACAGTTGATATAAGGCAAATTGATGACGCCACTTTATACAATATACATACATAATAGAAACTTATTACTAGCTTAAGTAACAGTACAACGGTTTGAAATGTGTGAAGCGGTTCTAACGTGAATGAAAAACTGGGGTTGTGGTTAGAAGCTTCGTTAAGGCTTTCCGAGCCCCATACTAAATGCTTCTCAGACTGGCAACCATTTCCTCTAAGATTTTTAAATAGTAATCACTTAACATAAACTTAAAATGGTCTAATTGGGGCGCGAAATAGGTAATATTATACATTTTTTATCGCAAAACAGATATATCAGCGTGATTTTTTCCAGCAAAATACACATGTATGAGTGCAGTGCAACAACTTAGCTGTTCAGTTGACAGTGTCGCTAGTGGAGATTTGTTGCCACCTAAGAGTGCTGTCGAACTTGTAATTCCAATTTTGGCCACCTGAACAGCTAAGTTGGTGTCATGTATACGTATACATTGTTAGTTTCCGTTTCCGTTAGTGTCATTCTCTCTGCCAAACATGAACCCAAGCTTACCATCCGTAGTAATAAATCAACAAAATTCCGATAGATGGCAGGATCAAAAAAAGTATTGTTAAAGAGTTTGATGAAATTTATTTATTATTTTTAAATAAATTATTGCTATTTTTATATTAAGTATCGTAATAGAATTAAAAATTTAAAATATGTATAATTTTGTTTGATTATTTGAATGAAATTTAGTTATGTCAATGTCAGTTTGTCATATTTGACATACTTAAAAAAACGTATTTATATTGCAGCAATAATTTTTAGGGTTAGGTACCCTAAGAATGAAATTAATATACTACTGCGATCTTTTCTGTACTTAAAAGATAAAAACGAATGCCTTTTACAAAATATTCGTTGTGTCTTTCTGTCACCAGGCTGTTTCTTATACACTTTGATAGCTGAAAATTTCACAAATTATTTGTTTCCGTTGCCGTTATAACCCAAGAGTATACAAGTACTAGATACGCTATAACAACAAATACTAAAAACAGAAAATATACAAATATAAAGGGTTGATGTCACGTTTTTAAAGTGTACCTTAAAATACGTGTTATATTTTGTATTTTTGCTTAATATCAAATAACGATAACAGGACACTAAAGAATTCTAAAGAATATTAAGCTACATATTACCTCTTTTTACTCTATCTTTACAATGACACTTGGTAGATTCTTTAATGATTTCTCTCTTTCTTTCTTTCTTTCAAAATAAAACGAATGTTTGATATGGGGAAAAAAACATGTTTTTTGTATAAACATGTTTTTTTGCCATATTTTTATAATGGTACGGAACCCTTCACGCGCGAGCCCGGTTCGTACTTGGCCAATTATATACATTTTTTATACTTACGTCTTTTGTTTACCTATCAATATCTTTATCAATTTCATAATTACAAAAGGCTTGTTTGTTTGTTTGTTTGGATGTTTTTATGTTTGTTTGACGCAAATAGGCTCCGAAACTATTGGACTAAAATTAAAAATTCTTACACCGTTAGGAAGCTACATTATCCCCAAATGACATAAGCATTATATTTTGTTGCAAAGGGTAATAAATTCTTATAATACTCCAGTAATGTAACACAAGGTATAAAAAAGAGTAAAAAAATTGTTTCATGGCATGCGCTATGAAAAGTTAGTTGTGGCGGGTGTCGTTTAGTATGTCTTGAGAGCAGCGGAACCCATAAATACAAAAAAAAACTTTAATCTATGTCAAAATTATAATGCGATAAAATTTAAATGTTTGTTTGTAACGAATAAGAACGACTTTCAAACATATCTCCTAGAATTAAATTTTTTTTATGCCCGTGCTAAGCCGGGACGGGCCACTAGTGTATAATTATATCAACGATACAATATGTAAACTGCCAGATGTACATTTATTATAACTAAGATTTCGACAGGCCTCTTACCTTAGAATAATAATAACAGTTTTTTTTATTTCAAATGTAGCTAAAATTGTATCCATAGTCTAATAAATATAAATTCCCTGATAATATGTAATTATTTACTTTTCTGATCATTAGACTTGAAGCTGATAAGATAGAGTAAAAATTAGATTTTATCAATAAAAGGTCTCTGGATACGTAGCTTTATCAGATTTTGGCATCCCACGCACGCACTGTATGTAGAAGGTACATATGTGTCTAGCTCCGGTTTTGATGTTCTTAGCTATGTTTGATGGTATTCGGATGTCCACGAATACAAAATATTGGATATGATATTATTCGCAACTTTCCCAAATGAAAGGGCTTACATTTTGGAATCATGCGAAAAATATAACTGTTTCATGCAATATGTTAGATGATTCGTGAGAAAAGTTTTTTCTTGTTACTAAGATCATGTACCCTATAGATTTTTACTTTTCTAATTTCGTTTGAGGTTTGAAGGTATGCGCTATGAATATTAACATACACGAAAACGAAACCTATTGAAAATATTCTCTTTCTCATAATTTTCCTTCAAAAAAAAAGAGTTTCAAACAAAATAAAATAGCAAGAACAATTCATGAGATTCGAACCATGGTCAATTCAAATCATAAAAATATTTCATGTTCCAAAAATGCTTCCTCTACGAACGAGCTAATATAATCGACAATTGAGCGTTCGAAATTGGCATCCATATTCAAATATGCTGAAGTTCAAGTGACAAAAAAAAATTGTCAATGCTAGTGTGAGTGTAGCCGCATCGTCACAGAATAGATGATAGTAGATATGGGTTTTATATGGCTTTTTGTAAATTTTTGCTATTAACGCTTAATATATGTTGTTTTGTGATGAGCCTTAAAAATAATACATTAACAGTAGATTTCGCGAACCGATTCTGAAGTTACAAAAGAAATTACTTGGGCTGCTGGGATGAATATAACTAACTTATACCTATTTAACGCCATCTAGCGGCATATGAGCACTTGCAGCATGCTAGCGAACAACCTTAAGCAGTTCTGACGTGAATAAAGTCTGTGTTTGAGGTCAGAAAAGCTTAAATTACATTTGACAATTCATTCGGTTACTGGCAAAATACATAATTTAGATGTGGGCCTTTTGATGAGAGAATCGTTACATTTTAAAGTCACCACTCTAGTCATTTGATCAATGCCGGGATGTTTGAAAACTACTTTGCCTAAAAGCCAACGTGCGGGAGGAAGGTTATCCTCTTTTACAAGAACAATATCACCAATATTCGGTTCTGGGTTAAATTAAAATTATACCTACGTCAGAAATATTGCAACATCCGTTGTCAGTTGTCATCGTGACAGAGTTCTGATGGAGCTTTGTTCTTAATTTCTACAAGGAATAATGGACTATAAGAGGTTCTCCAGAAAGTGTTCTGGTGTTCTTGAAGCAGTTCTGACGTGAGTGAAAGTCGGGGTTTGAGGTCAGAAAAGCTCGAAGGTGTATGAAGCGTTTCTAACGTGAATAAAATACTGAGGTTGTGGTTAGAAGCTTCGCTGAATTGTTGGTATTGTGCGTGTTTGATACACACTCTTAAAGATTCTTCTTATTCTTCACCCTTGTTGTAGATAAGAATTGGAGGGTTGGAGGATGATTGGACAAGTGCCCAGTGAGTATTCTCAAAAAGTGATAATTCTTCTTCTTCTAGACCCGAAAGCCAAAGCTTTTGAATGCAAATCTTTGATGTGACGACACAAGGTGCTGCCCACCCTAGTGGGTCGTAGAATCTTGAGATGTCAGATATAACCATTCTTTTAGTTACAGGTGTTTGTTGCGGCGGGAGGTTGACTGAATATTGAAACTCATCTCGCTCGCGGTTCCAGCAAATTCCTAAAATTTTCATTACTTCATCTTCCTTGATACTCTTGTCGCTTTCTTCCTCTTTCCTATCCTCTTTTTTCTTATCATCCGTTAATTCCTCATTCAACTCCTTGCTACTACTTATCCATTTCTGAAGTTTAAATCCTCCTTTGTTGAGTAACTCTGTCATATCCTTGTGAATTTTTATTCCCTCTTCTACTGTCTTACATCCTGTCATTAGATCATTCTTTACCTTTTCAGCTGCATCAGGATAACGGGCTCCTTCATAGATTGCAACTTGCTGGAGTGTCTTCACTGCGAGGTAAGGAGCTGATGTTGTGCCAAAGGTAACTCTTACTAATTTATATTCTTCTGTTTCAGATTCCGGATCATCGCGCCAGACAACTCGTTGGAAATCAGTATCTTCAGGAGCAACCTTCACCTGCCTGTACATCTTCACGATATCCGCACAGATGCTTATGGGGTGCATTCTCCACCTCATGATGATGTGGCGCAATGGCTGCTGCAACATGGGACCTACTAACAAATCATCATTGAGCAATGGAGCATTGAATCCTTTCAATGAAGCATCGAAAACTATTCGAACCTTGCTCGTAGTCTTGTTCTCGCGTACTACAGCGTGATGGGGCAGATATACAGCTGGTGAGTGCTTCGCGTCGCCCTCTGGTACGCGTTCAACGTGACCAAGATCGATGTACTCCTTGAAAACTTCCTTGTATCGCTCAGCTAATTCTCTATTCTTCTTAAATTTACCTTCGAGAAGATGGAATCGTTTGATTGCTACGTCTTTGCTATTCCCATATTGGCATTGTGGATCTTCGTTTCGAAACGGAAGCTTGACAATGTACCGGCCGCTCTCATCTCGGCGAGTTGTTTGTGCATAAATTTCTTCGCAGCGTTGTTCATATTTAGATAAACGTTTCTCAGTAACTTCAGGAATGACAGACTCTATCTCCCAAAACCTTTTTAGGAGTTGATTGTCATTAGTTTGATTGTGTGCACTGATTGCAACATGATGACATGCATTTCCCTCACCAGTTGATGATAATTCTCCTGACAGGATCCAGCCGAAGTAGGTATCCTGTGCTATTGGAAGCTCTGGTGGTGGTCCTTTAATCAAACCTTGTTTTAATACCTTTCCATAAGGTTTGGAGCCAAGCAACATGTCGAGCTTACTCGGCATGTAATATTGCGGATCTGCAAGAGTAAGAGCATTAATTTCAGGCCAATTTTGAATATTTACTTTGCAGGAAGGTAAGAATGCAGTTACATTCTTTACTACATGTGCCGTGACTGTGACGCTGTAATTGGGGTCAATACGTGAGTGTAGTATGACATTGACTGTATACCTTGATGATACAGTCTCTTCTCCTCCTACGCCTGCAAAGTTTGTCCGTTTTTCCTGTTTCTTTAGCCCGAGGAGTTGTACTGCAGTCTCGGTTATGAAAGATGACTGAGACCCCTGGTCTAACAAGACTCTCAGTAGCTGGGTGTGTCTCTGCTGTGTCATTGCTTTGACCACAGCAGTGCTGAGCAAACTTTCAGTTTCTGCATTCTCAGAAAAGTGGCTTGTTGTGTGGTAACTATTTGCATTTTCCACCGGCGCTGACTGAACTTCAGTGATTGTTGCGTCTGGATTGACGGTAACTGACTTAGGATGCAACAATGAATGGTGTCGGCGGTTACATATTTTACAAGTGGTTTTATTGCGACAATTTTTTATGGCATGTTTTCCAAAACAATTAAAACAGAGACCTTCCTTGCGCACGAAGGCTTGTCGCGAGTCGTGACTTTCCTGAGCAAATGACTTACAGTATGCTAGCTTATGATTGTCCTTACAAAATGAACATGGGCATGATACATCATTTATCGTGTGGTGTACTCTAGGCCTTAACATTAATTTTGGATTGTTGGACTTGACATTTATAAATTCAAGAGCCCTAAAACGTGTCTCTAAGAATTCTTCAAATTGTAAAAGCGTGGGAAGTTCGTCCATTGAGCTTAACTGCGTTTCCCACATTTTTCGGGACTCTGGGTCTAGCCTCGCACTAACAATAAAAATGACAATTGCATCCCACGTACTAACATCTATCCCTACATTCTTGAGACCGTTAAGACATTCCATCGTAGTGTCCAACAACCCTTTGATTGAGCTAGCTGTTTCTGTAGCAACATTTTGATTAACTAATCGCTTTAATAAACAGTTTGATAAAAACCTTTTGTTGTTGTATCGGCTTACGAGCAGCGCCCAACATTCTTTGTAGTTGACTGATGTGACTGGGATGTGCCTGACGAGGTGTTCAGCCTCGCCGCACAGCAAACTCTTAAGATAATGCATGCGCTGAACATCGTCAAGAGACTCGTTGGAATCTATCAAAGATGTGAATAAATCTTTGAATGTTGGCCACTCTTCGTAGGCGCCTGAAAATGTATTAATGTGAATTTTAGGTAAACTAACACTCTTTTTTACAACTGTTTGATTACTGACATTTTCAACATGAACACTAGATCTAGGTGTGAGGGTATCCAAAATATTTCTCAAATCACTCTTATGGACGATATATAACTCCTCAGTTTGTTCATAAACATTATCGGTGAAGTAATTGGATGTCTCATGAGATGGGGACATGGTTTGAATGATTTTGCTATGAGTTGACATGAATCCATTCCAATGAGTATCCAATTGCTCCAAGCGCGTTTGAACATAAGCACATGTGATGCGCTCCTTAGGTGACTTTTTATAGTTTACAATGCTTCTTTCTATTGTGTTTTTTGAACTAATTTGCAATTTAAATAAAGCATCCATCTTGTGAGATTACCCCACACAACGAAACACAATAAAATTAACCAATTTGAGAGAACAAGTTACAAATAAACAAGGTAGATAATAAACTATTCTTAAATCTAAATGTCACTTTCAAACTTCACTACACGAGTAAACGAAATCTTGAACAACTTGAATGTAAACAATAGGAATGAATCACTTGAAAGATTTCATTTAGAACGAACCACTTGCAAAATAGAATATTAAAAGTACTCACGGTTCACTTCCATAGATAATATGTATCAAATTTCACTTCCCTTTGATTCCGATAGCTTGAGATTGACTTGGCGAACTCCTTTGGCGCCAAATTTGAAATGGTTGGTAGTTGATCGCTCACATGCTCCTTTGTGCTCCGCTGCTGTAATAATCCACTGGTGGCGCCTCCAAGCGCCGAGAGGCGGAACTTATGTCTTGCTTGTTCCTTTGCACTTTGCTGATGAGAATAATCCACTAGTGGCGCCTCCAAGTGCCAAATAGCGGAACTATTCTCGCTGAAAGAAATGCTAGTGGTTCCCCCGGTGTAAGGGGCGGAGATGACACAGCGTAAGCACAGACAAGTGCCGTCGACGTCGTCGTCACTGATGAGTGCCGATCAAACTCCACAAAAATATCGAATAGAACTGTACCGTGACAGCTGTATCCGGCTCGAAGATGGAAATTAGCGTACTGACGTGAATAAAAGACTGGGGTTGTGGTCAGTAGCTTTTTTATTTGGAACAAAATTTCGATACATTAAAATCATGCGACACACCGTTTGCGTGTTCTAATCTTTCCAGTGGCGCAATCTAGTGAGAAAGTTAAAATTTACCTATTGAACCATATTGCACCGAACACCTAGTATAAATTACTTTTCATCATTTCATAATAGCTTGTATAATTTCCCGATTCGACTGTAACAGTCTGAAACAGACAAAGTATGAACCCGAAAGTGTGCTAGCGACATTTCAATCTAATTTGTGTAGAACAGACCACCGAATTCAATTTCGTTTTTAGCCTTTTTAGTCCCAAACCCAGCCTAGAGTTTGTTTATTTGTTTTATAATTAGTACGACTAGCAGAGTTGTATGTAGTAGCGCTGAAATGCAGTAAGGAAAAATTCATACATACTTTTTTCATATAAACATTACATTTATCATAATATAAGCATAATATATTACAAATTCCTTACGATAATATTGTTAATAGATTATTGTATATATTCTGAGAAGAGAAGAGAGTGGATGTGGAGATGACGGCTGATAGAGTGGCGTGGAAGAGAAAAACAGGCTGTGCCGACCCCACCTAGTGGGGTAAACGAGAAGAAGATTATTGTATATATTCTATGGAAAATTCCACCAAAATCAAAACTTTAGTAAAATAGATTTTGTTACTTAACGTTGTTGATAATCACTATCAATACAGATTTCCTGAAAAAAAAAAGATTCAGTAAGATTTGATACGTTTTAAACGTCCTTGTCGTGTTAATCCAAGGTCTAACGGTTAGACCTTGGATTAACAAAAACAGGATAGTGTATGTTTGTTACTTCTTCACGCTCAGACGGTTTGACCGATTCTGATAAACACTCACACACAAACTTTCGTATTTATTATATTAGTAGGAAAAGCTCAAAGAATTTATCGCCTTAACAAGCTTGATTTGGCAAACCAACCACGTAAGAACATTTCATACTGTTTATACAGTGTTCGACACAGAAGTTTGCATACAGTTTGGCGTTCGCGGCGCGTTCAGTTCACGCCAGACCTGGCGCTTACGAACCTACTGGGAGCCTTTTTTGTAAACGATTTTTGTACTGAAACAAAATTATGGCTGTTTGGAACGCTGTTTTTTACTCTAAGTCGTATTTAGTAGCGGGCAGCGATGTAGAAAGTTTCTACAGCCTGACTTTGTAAAATCAGAAAACATTACGCAGCAATTATTGTCTTATTCATGTATTTTATGTGTTTGCTATTATTCAAAATATGTCAAATTACAATAAGTCAAAATTCATTTAAATTTATTACAAAAAAAAAAAAAACTTAAATCTAAATAAATAACCCACCCCTAATAGTTCCCGGTGCAAAGGTGCCCATCAGACTTGCAGCGTTCCCGCGCTGAATGGCAATCGCTATCTTTTGCACCAGGAAAGATCCGGAGCGGGAGTCACCGGTCGTTTTGTTAAGCCTTTGCCCAATTTCTTTGAGCAAAGCCCTTGCATCCTTGCCCCAACAGCCCAGGGTCTCCACGGCAATAGGCACAAAGTGATAAAGCGGCTCCAGGCTTAAGTATGCACTTAAGCCTCTTTTTCACACAGGCATCCTCTGCAGCAGCCGACGGGGAGTGGACAGTACGACTCAAGTGACTGGGAGCTACAGTGCTGACGCAAGTGGCGTCCCAAACGAGGCACTTTCCATTCTTCCAAGGCACCAGAGTCAGCCCGTCCGGTCTCTTCCCGTCAGATCTGCTCAGACCTGGAGGCTCAAGTACGCAGGGCACGTTCGCCGATATGAGGGCTCTGCGAACAATGTCGTTCAGGGTTTACTATTTATTTTTTTCTTCACTTTTACTTCATCTGTATCCCCACGCGTCTCTAAAGGTTGGTCCTGGAAATCAGTGCTGCAGGGAAATCTGTAGCGTTTATACTGAGGGCTGACCTTTTTCGGACGCTAGGGGACACATACTTTGCTGTCTTTTTTCATGTTCGTTTTAGGTAATGTAAAAAAATGTAATAATGTAATGTATTTCAGACACAGAAGACACATACATTCTTTCTTTCTTTCTAAAATAATAAACATTAATTTAAAAGCAATGTTCAAAAGTATAGTAAACTAGCTGACCCGGCAAACGTTGTTTTGCCTCACTCAGGAGTATGAAAAATAGATAGTAGCCGATTCTCAGACCTACTGAATACGCATATAAAGTTTGATAAAAATCGGTCAAGCCGCTTCGGAGGAGTACGGTAACTAACATTGTGACATGGAAATTTTAGGTATATATAAGATTATTCGTAATAAAAAGGTCAGTATGAGTAAACCGAGATATAGTAATATAGTAAACAAACTGTCTATTTGACTAGATATCAACCAGTGCTAGACAAACAGCTTACATTATTTTTGAGCTGAGAAAGCAACTAAGAGTAAAGATTTACTCCTCGTAAAAAACAGGGTCCGATACGCAAGCAAATAGCTTTCACAGTTTGCTGACACATAATCGAAACTGCTGAACTTTCAATACACATTTCACTGGATAACCCCATACTGAACCATTTCCAGTTTGTACTATGGTTGCTAACACAACTGATATACTACATAAATACATATTTGATATAGATACATATTTAACACCCAGACCGACAGCCAACAAATTTAGTTCGGCACAAAGATGTTGGCCGTGCCGGGAATCGAACCCGGAATCTTCTGATTAACAGTCCGGCTTGGTAACCATTACGCCAACGAGGTCGCCAAAGATTAGCAACATGATGAATTAGAAAACATGAATAACAGATTGTTATTTACTATTTCAGTTTGACCAAATTCATCCTAAATAATGTCTGTATAACCGGCTATCACTTACGTTTATTTTGTCGGTATTAGCCCGACATGTTTCAGCACAATCAGTGCAACAAACGTAACACGATCAGTACAATCAAACGTAAGTGATAGCCGGTTATACAAACTTTATTCTAAAATGCCTTACAAAAGTTTTAATACAGAAATTCATCCTAAGTTTAAAGGCTGCATTAAACTGATAGATAAAAGCGAGGGACATAGAATCCCCCTCGCCCCTGCGACGGGTGACCACATATCGTCTGCAGATGTAACCGCAACCTAACGTCTCACACTGACCACTCTATCTGCACCAGACATCTAGAATCACGCTTCGAATAGAATGGAACATAAGTCTGTATGTAGTCTATACAGTTTCTAACAGGATAAAATATACGCAAAAACTTTTATCTTCATGCTTTCTTTTTTATTTAATTGTGACATTTAATATCTACTTCTGACTTGTAAATGAAATATTTTACCTATAAAATTGTTTATTTATTTATCTGTTTTATTCTATGTCACTCTCTTTGACCATTAGCGTCGTAGCACCTGTATCTCGGCTAGATAAAGAGATCTGACGCGATCGTCGAAGCTAAGCAACGTTCGATGCGAACGGTTTTGGATGGGTGACCATGACAAGACTTTAGTTTTAAAACTGGTATTTTCATCTGGGCGCTACCGTGGGTTGGATGACACGTTAAATTGTGGTTCCAGTCTGTAGTTTTAATACAAGTAGGTGTTAAGCCAAATCAGAGGCCTTCAGGCGGCTTGAAAACTCACAACACCAGAGCTTGGCCACTTAGCAAATACGAAGAAAAAGACTTAAAAATTTGATTTAAAAATATATAATTAAAATAAATTATACGTTATATTTAGCAAGTCTTAGAAGAAGTGGTTTTCTAACTTGAATCATAATATGTAAAAACAAATTACTTAAAAGTGCCTTGACCATAAATAGTATACGCTTAATACAAGGCACACTCCATGACACATAAACTTACGGCTAAATTATGAAGCATTGACTTGGGTAATATAATATTTAAAAATACCAACTAGTATACAAATGTAAAATATTATGCAAAATGTAATCTTCTACATGTACAATTAAAACTAATTAATATTTCAATTATGTGCTAGTAATAAAACCTAGATTAGCAATCTTAATAACCATGTCACACTAATCAAATTAATTAATTAGTAAATGTAATCACTAAGAACCCAAAGCCAGACGAAACCTGCTTCAAACATAAATAATAAGACAATGTCATAAGCAAGACTCACTCCTTTCTAATAACTTAATTACACGTGTACAGAGTTAATTAATTTATGAAATCATTTTCTTCGTCACTAGAAATTGTGTATTAAGCCTTAGCATAAGCAGCCCAGTATACGTTCCCACTGCTGGGACTCGGGGCCTTCTCTCACGAGGAGAGAGATATTGGCCATAGTCCACCACGCTGGTCAAGTGCGGGTTGGCGGATGACACACGTCTTCGGATATTGTGGTCCTCAAACATGGCGGTTTTCTCACGATGTTTTTCTACACCGTAAAGCGAGTGCAAATCCACACATAACTTGAAAAACAAGTCATTAGTGTAGGGCCGGGATCGAACCAGGGGCCTTTGGATTGAAAAACAGACGTTATTCGACCACCGAGTCACACTCGCTTTTAATATATTAACTCTGTTTATTCGATTTCTTTTGGTATTGTATATATTATGAATTAAATGTTTATAACCTTCATAACCTTCAAAGTTTGGGCCAATTAACCACTAGCTATAGGTAGTTGGAATGTCGTGTAGGTTGAGCGTTAAACCACGAGAGAGATCACAGAATACAGTGCTACACATGCGTCTAGATACCGCAGCATCATGTCCAGACCAGACTCGCCAATTAACAGGCATGTGACACGGGCCTAGTCATACAAATAGTATAAATAAATAAATATTAGGACACATTTCTTAAACGGCTGGTTAACCCCATACTGAACCATTTCTAGTTTGTATTATGGTAGTTAACACAACTGATATAGTACATACATACATTAATATTTTTATATAGATACATATTTAACACCCAGACCCAAGGCCAACAAATTTAGTTACGCACAAAGTTGTTGGCCGTGCCGGGATTCGAACCCGGAACCTTCTGATTTGCAGTCCAGCATGGTAACCATTACGCCAACCAGGCTGTCAGCATAATTCATATTTGTGCTACAATTTTTATGGTTTTTAGGCGGTTTTTTATTGTCTCACTATTAGTTTTTTTTTGTTATAGCGGCAAAGGCAAAACATAATTTGTGAAAATTTCCGCTATCTAGCTATCACGGATTATGAGATACAGTCTGGTGATAGACAGACTGACATCTGAGGCTTAGTAATAGGGTCCCATTTATACCTTTTAGGTACGGAACCCTAAAATAGACAGATGAAGAGGCTTCAAAGCAAAATAAAGAAGTCAGTGGGTACAATATTATTATGTTATTAACTACGAGTAACATATTCTTTCATCCAAGAAAAGACTAGCAGACTTTAGTAGCTCAGCCAGGCAAAATAAGATAAGAATTTATTATCAGACTTTTCTGCTCTATTGGTCCTAAGAAAAAAGCCGACACTACGATATTTTTATGTAATACGAAGAAGTCCTACACTGTATCTAGTATAAGAACACACGTCAGATTTAGAGCTGATATAATTGGGTGCGCTCTAAAATCGCTTACATTTTTCATATTTGACGTGATTTTAGTTGCTTTGAGTGTGGTTCAGAACGTGCCGTCTCTTTCTGGCCACCTAAGATGAAAAGAGACGGGGCTTCTTTAAATTTAGTTTTGTCGTGTGAGCCGCTGAATCGCCACCAGTGAGTGGTTTTATTGTTTGGTGCAAAACAATAAAGGCCTATAGTCTAGGCGAATCCCAAATTTCTTCAGGATTAGTTTAAAATTACAACAACAGGAAGAGGGTCAAACATAGACCTCAAAATGTACCATGAGCACACAAGAACAATGCATTCGAAATTGATTTTAGCTGTTTCTTTGCCCTAACAAATCTGAACGAACATTAAGCTAAAAAAATCTAAAAGCCTTATTATAATGACTTACTGCGCCCTGCGGTTAACCCAGCGTTATTCCGGGACAAAACAAGTAAATCCGGGTCAAAAAATAGCCTAGGTGTTAATCCAAGGTCTTACTTATCTTCATATTAAATCTCATCCAATTTCGTCCAGCCATTGGAGCGTGAAGGAGTAACAAGAATTTTGAAGTTATTTGCGTATCCCACGGGAACCACAATTGTTTTCGGGATGAAAAGTAGTCTATGTGTTAATCCAAGGTATAACATATTTTTACACCAAATTTCATCAATATCGGTTCAGCTGTTTGAGCGTGAAGAAGAAACAAACATACACACACAGACATAAAATTTCGCGTTTATTATATTAGTAGGATGATGGTAATAATTCCTGATGATGCTGCCGCGATATAAGCAAAAACTATTTCAGAGTAAGGTAACCAATGAATAAATGTGTCATTTCATTTAAATGAATTACATTCTTACGCATTTTTTTACGACATCGTTGGCGTAATGGTTACCATGCCGGACTGCCAATCAGAAGGTTGCGGGTTCGATTCCCGGCACGGCCAACATCTTTGTGCTAAACTAAATTTGTTAGCTGTCGGTCTGGGTGTTAAATATGTATCTATATCATGTATGTATATGTGTATAAGTATATCAGTTGTTTTAGCAACTATAATAGGAACTAGAAATGATTTAGTATGGGGCTAACCAGCCGTGTGTGAAATGTGTCAATAATAAGATATTTCGACATTTTATTTCCTTTGCACTGCCATATTCCACAGAAGACCACTATAGCTAGCACTCGGTGAGTTATAATGTAAATACTCAATTGTATAAATTATTCAGTTATTCAAACCATCATAAGTCTCATTACCTCCATCAGCATAATTCCACAGCATGCTCGTCGCCACACAGTCCCTTGAGTAAATACTCCAGGCATTGGGGCTTTACTACTCTAGATGAAATGCATTCAGCGCATAGATTATATTATTTACAAGCTGCGTTCCGTACCGGCCTTAATCCAGGACAAAAATAAGTTAATTCGGGACAAAAAGTAGCCTATATGTTAATCCAAGGTCTAACCTATTGCCATACCAAATTTCATTAAAATCGGTTTAGCCATTTGAGCGTAAAAAAGGAACAAACATACACATACACAAACTTTCATAAATATTATATTAGTAGGACTATGGTGTCTACAAGCTACCGTTATTGATACGAGTAGTATATAGCAAAAAAAACATTAAAGCTTTCTAGCTATCACAGTTTCTGAGATACAACCTGGAGACAGACAGACAGACAATGGAGGCTTAGTAATAGGGTTTAATTTAAAACTCATATTGATAAAGTAGTGAAACAATCTAATCTGTCATATTGTGGCAGTAGAAACACAACGTCTGTTTATTCCAATTCAAATGGAAAATTAAAAAAATTAACAAAAGTGTTTTATTTAACTATTTTTTTACTTGCGCTTGATCGATTCACCTGATGGTAAGCGATATTGTAATCTAAGGTGGAGCGCGCTTGCCCAGAAGAAACCGGTTCACTCTTGCCTTGAAAACCGCTAGATTATAGTTATCAGGAAACAGGGAATTAACTGTAAAATTAAGGCTAAATATATACACCATTACTAGACTAAAGACAAAAATAAAATAATACTAGAAGGTTAGGTTGGTTTGCCGTTGGATCTAGGCTCGCCTAAAGAAGCCTGTATCGTTCCATCCAGGGTCCTTTCCCTTCTTAACACTATTTTACTAACTGTTATTGTAGGTCACGATTCTCTCAAGAAACTGCTTCAACTGGGAAGATAATGGTACAGGCCCCAGTGGTTAATTGATGAAGACGACGCTAAGAGACCGTGTGTACTGAAACTTGTGGTTTGTATCTAGTTGCTAGATATTGAGAAGTTTGATATTATTAACTCGGTATTGCCAGCCCTTAGCTGAGTTGGCAAGATTTAGCGGTTACATTATTATCTATGAATATTTTATTGATTTGTTTCAGTTACAGTGAGTACTTTATTTTATGTATTTTATTATCTTCTGTATTGTACACTACGTCCTTGTTCAGTTGTTTATAAACTCCTCTCCATCCAAAGGTTGCCTGGAAGAGATCGCTTTAAGCGATAAGGCCGCCAATTGTGGCACACTAATTTGTAAGCTCTCTCTTTTTCTTTTTTTATATGTATTAATTAATGTGTCCAATGAAGAATTTTCTATCTATCTACTTAATGGTTTGAGGACTGCAATATCCGAAGACGTTTGTCATCCGCCAACCTGCACTTGGCCACCGTGGCGGATTATGGCCTATATCTATCTCGTGAGAGAAGGCCCCATGTTCCAGCAGTGGGAACGTACTAAGGTGATCTGACCAATCATCGAAGTTAAGCAACAGTCCATGCGGATAGTCTTTGAATGGGCGACCATGCATAAGACTGTCATATAATTGACTCGTTCAATTGCAGTCATAACAACACTTACTTATTTATGGGTAGTAATAAAAGCTCCGACAAAAAAAGAAAAATTGTCCTTACTCAAAATATTAAATCTACTGCCTAAAATACTAACTTTCCGACTACTTTTGTCCGAATAAAAATGATAAAACGACCGAATGAGATACTGAAATCTTCGAAAAATAAATATGATTGTTTATTGCGATAATACTTTTCTACCAACATAAATTACGTTCTACTGAAAACTATGCTTTGTAATTTTTATCTTTAAATGCTTACTATTAATTCATTAATTACCTTTCATATTTCATAGACTGTGGTGCTATTTTAACTGTAACATTATACTGAAAATATTATTCTGAGTTGTTATACAGAAACTTATAAAAAATATAAAAATGTACTTGTAACAATAACATTTACTTGCATCATATATAATGAATTTTACTTACCACGGGTATGCTTACCTATTTCAGGCGTTAAGAAGTTAGAACAACATTCAACTGAAAATACTATTCTACTAACCTAACCTAACTTGCAATATTAATAATAAGTTAATAATTAATGTAAATAACAACAAAAGGCATGGACCCAGGTGTCTATGGCGCGCAGAATAAATAAAAATATATAAAAAAAAACCCCTAACCTAACTAATAGCAACAAAAACAGCCAAACGCGACCCGAACCCTAAAGCACGGGCCGAACAGTTGAGGTATTTTCATCATTATTGCAAGTTAAAAAATAAATTTGATAACTAACAATAGAAATTAAAACAGTTCATGCAAGTTGTAAAAATATGATAATTTTGACAAAACCTCTGTTGTCGGTAACTTAGTAATTTTGTCGGAGGTTCAGTATTCTATTTGGAAGTTTAGTTTTGTTATTCGAAGATCCATTTTCTTTTAGGAAAAAATGTAATTTGAACATGTTCTTAATTGTTATTAAATTGGACATTTTTATTCGTTTATGTTTTGGGTTTTTCGTCGGTAATTCATTTTAACGCAGGTTAATTAGAATAATAGTCGGCCATAGATCGGTGGAGATTAATTTGTTTTTCGGAACCATTATTATTTCCCCTTATTTATTTATTAAGCCATGTTAGAGGCTCTTTGGCTTTTGGCTTGAAAAATCCCGACACCAGAGCCTGGCTACTTAGCTCATACGCAGAGGATTTTGTATGTGTGGTAATAATAACATATATATGTTCATCCTCACAATTTGATTTTGAATTCATAACAACAAAGGAATAAACCCTTCACCAAATATGTGCATTTTCTTTGATAAAATATAAAATTATTCTTAGTGAACATTTCACCACTTACCTGTTACCTGTTTCAAAAGCTTTCAACTAAATATAACATTATAAATTTACGCAAAAACCTAAATTGTGAATAATGTAACATCGTTAACTTCTCCGCAAGCATCTTTGAAACTCGGAATATTAGACCTAATTTATTCAGGCGTAACAAAAAGAAGCCTACATTATGGAGGCCAAGTTTTCTCAATTATAAGCCAAAATAAAAGTCTTTTTACAAACCAAATACATTTTGAGGAAACATCAAAAACTCCGTTGATATTTTTGCGACGCCGTATCGTGACACTTTCTTTTTAGGGTTCCGTACCTAAAAGGTTAAAACGGGACCCTATTACTAAGCCTCCGCTGTATGTCTGTCTGTCTCCAGGCTGTATCTCAGAAACCGTAATTGCTAGAAAGCTGAAACATTCACAAGATATGTATTACCGTGCCGCTATAACAACAAATACTGAAAATAGAAAGAAAAAAATATTAAGGTCCCCATACATTTTTATATTTTTTTTGCTATATATCAATAACGGTAGGTATTAGACACTTAAAATTTTCACAAAATACATAAAAGTATATTGGCTATCAAATTATATTATGAAATTGAAATAAAATAAATCTTTAAGGGGGGCTCCCATACAACAATGGTACGGAACCCTTCATGCGCGAGCCCAACTCGTACGTGACCAATTATTATTCTCTTTGTAGCTGGACATTTGACCAGCAGGGCGCATAAGTAACCACACAGTTTAGGGACACTCCTACCAAAAGTGGAGCATGCCTAGTCTGGAATAACAGGCTTCCAAAACACACTGTTAGGTGCTTAGCGACTTTTCAACTTGAGGGTGGTTGTTAGCCGGAGAGCACTAGAAAATGCCTTATTTGTCTTCTCACGAAGTTTTCCTTCACCGAAAGCTAGAGCTCATTCGCAGGGATCGAACCCAAGACCTTCGGGACGTGATGCAGCCACACGCCTGACTAAGCTGTCATCGCTTCAAATACTTAATTACTCCATGGACGAACTTTACTTTTACACTTGTGTAGTAACCACTTACATTTTTCAGTACAGTAGATCTATTAAAAAAGGATGAGATGAGTTCTTGAAAGTTTCTCTCAGTAATAAGACAGTTTGTATTATGACCGCAAAGAGCTTTCCTAGAAGTTTTTCGCAATCGTTTCGCCGCCATTTTATATTCTTAATGGAGTCACCTGCGGCAAGCTCCAGTAATGCCTAGAAATTATGAATATCTTCTGTCCTATATTCAAACTGAGTGAATTAAAGTGCTCTCCACTCCTTGCTGTGTTTACGGAAATGATGAAAGTTGGTTTTACTCGACATGAATATCTGAGAGGGAAGAAGTTTGAATTTTATATGATGTTCTGACCTAAGTTAAGCTAATGGTGGTTTGGAATAGATAAAGTTCAAACTGCATTATTAGAATTAAACGTTAGAAGATATAAATTAGACAATAACACATATATGTAGAACAATAATTATTGTTATAAGCAGGTAATAAAAGACTTTTCTTCTATCTTTAAAAAACAATTATGTTATAAAAGTGACGATTAATACCATTACAAATCATATTTTAGTTTTGGTTTCTATTTTTCGTGTCCTGCGGGGGCCCGGGTAGTAAACAATTTCATAAATATTAATTTTATTTATATTATGAATGGAAATATACATCCATAAATTCTGTCAAAATTTCAAGCGTCTGCTAGCTACCGTTATTGGCATTGAGCAAAAAATACGTTTATTGTATGGGTACCCCCCTCAATATTTTTATTATTTTCAGTTTTTGTTGTTATACCAGCATGGGCAATACATATCGTATGAAAATTTTAGCTTTCTAGCCATCACGGTTTTTAAGATACAGCCTGGTGACAGACATAGACAGACAGCCATGGGACGACTAGTAATAGGGTCCCGTTTTTACCTACTATGTACGGAACTACTACGAAATAATTTTTTAAAATTATTTCGCAAATGCCTTTTTTTCTCATCTCCAAATCAGACTATTGATCGTCTCCTCACGTATGTCAATCGAAGATTATTTGTCATCGTTTTGCTTGGATACAGTGGAGAATAGCGGCATAAAAATGTCCACGATTGACGTCAAGGGGAAATATTTCACAAGAGAAATTGATCCTTGTTACCATGCCAATAAGGTGGATTTCCACTGAGAGGTGGAAAAAATGGTGGAAAGACCATTAGTCCTCGCCCCGTGCATACCGCACTAAAAACCTTGGCATTGAAGACTAGTACTCGAGTAAAAGAACTAAAACCAACTTTCATTTAATCAGAACCTCCGCGCCTGGCCTCGGAAACTTTTTATTACCCTCAGTAGTAAAACAAAGGAAAGGTTTTTAAATCTCCCACTCCTTAATTAGTTTCAGGTAAAAGGGGTCCTGAAGACATCTTAATTTAAGGTTTAGGTAAACTTTGAAATTGTGATTAAAAATTGAGCGCTCGTAAGAATGAGTTGTGAATTGGGCGAGACTTGACAGCCTCTTCATTTTATGAGGAAAAGCTGTACTTGCTGTGGTAAAAATAGGGGAGTAACTAAAGGAAGATTTTTAGCTTATTTTTTTATAACAAAGAAGGTAATATGAGACAATATCGTTAATGTGCTCGAATTAGTTAGAAGTGTTGACCATTTGTAGATCTTATTGTGTTTTTAATAAATTTCTAATGAGGATTAGTTTTCAAGCCCAAAGGCCTCTGATTTGACTTTACGATTGCTTGTACTGAGACTAACAGTTATGAGCTAACCCGTGTCATCTGAGCCACGGTAGCGGCCAGATGTCAATTTCACTTTTTAAATAACAATCTTTTCAATGGTCATCCATCTAAAAACCGTCCGCATTGACCGGTGCCTAACTTTGATAATCGTATTTGATCAACCTAACACTTATAGCTAACTATCCCGTTTAAACCAGTCTGTGTTATTGGAACCCAATTACTACGTCATCCGATATCTCACGTACAAAATAATATAACAGGCGACAAACACTTAGAGCAAATTTAATAGAGAGAATGTATTAAGGTCAGGAAGTAAAAACCTTAAGATTTTTATATCATGGGTAGCAAACAAGTAGAGGTGCCGCCTATTGTTAGACCTGCTGTTAAGTTACCGAGGTCTTCATCTTTGTTTACCAACTTGTTCGATTCTTAAGACTAACAAAGCCATATACAAAGCCTGTTGTTAAAGGTCACCGCGAAGACTGCAGTTAGAAAACCTCACAAAAATTGCAGGTTCTTCTAGGCAGGGAAAAGCGTGAAAGTGTGAAAAAAAATATAACGACTTCCATGATCCGCCGAATGGGCACCCAGACGAATTGACATTACACATATATTTTCTAAAAGAAAGTTACGTACTTAAAACACATATAATAATTAATGCTCTAAACTACAAAACTCTCATAAGCTTTCTTCCACATCGAAGTGATTCCTTGATTGAAATTGCCTCTCTTTGTCACCACCTCAATACGTCCACGTATTTTAAACAAACAAACGTAATAAGGTACAACTTACTCAGGATGCTTTTAACTTTATCAACTACTCTGTAAACTTTTAAACTCCTCGATTAAAAGCGAATCAAATAACGAACGAACGAGTGAATGAATGAATGAAACAACAATACTTAATTACGAATGAATTGAACAACTTTCAACTGTAATTCGATGAGACTTGTTTAGAACGGAGTTTTATAGTCTGTTCATTGTCGTTTTGTTCTAAGAAACTCTTTTTTAAAATGTAGAAAATAAAGTTAAATGTAAGGAGCCTAAAAGTTTCTCTCTTTTTGTCATTTAAAGAGAATAAACGTCTGTTTTTTTTTTCAGATAGAACCCTATTAATAAATTTGTGCTTGACCACTGTTATGTAATTATGTGTTGAATGAGTATACATGTTCATATATCTGATTATAATTCTAGTATTCTAGTTGTAAAATATAGTTTTAATCTTTTAAATAAAGGTCTCGCATATATAACAAATTTAAAACATTTATATTCCGATACACTTCCCGAGACTAACCTACAAATATTTTAGATGCTCTTGGGTCACTTGATGGCTCTTGCTAGACACCAGAGCCTAACAACTTAGCTCATACGAAGAAGAAGAAGAACTGAAACTCCATTGAAACTGTTTTCCATTTGATTGAAAGCATCGATACCCGTCTCTGCCAGAATATACTTTTATTATTTTTCTTCCGCAATATATGGGTGGTATTTTAAGGTATTAAACCGATTTGGAATAATTTATACCACCCTCTACGCCTATGAGACAAACAGAAAATATTTCAGTAGCTTGAGTTTTGTTTCGTGTACAGACTAACGTATTTTAAGGCCAAATGAAGTGCATCCTACTAACCCTACTAATATTATTAATGCGAAAGTGTGAAAGTGTGTTTGTGACTTCTTCACGCTCAAACGGCTAAACCAATTTTGATGAAATTTGGTGTGAAGATAGGTTAAACTTTGGATTAGCACATTAGCTACTTTTTCTCCGAAAACAATAGTTGTTCCCGTGGGATATGCATAAAGCTTCTAAATCTATGTTGCTCCTTCAAGTTCTAACAGCTGAACTGATTTTGATTAGATTTACTATGAAGATAGGTTAGACCTTGGATTACCATAGGTAACTTTTAATCCCAGATTAACTTCTTTTATCCTGGATTAACGCGAGTAACACCGCGGGGTGCAGCTAGTTAGGCCTTAAAACAAACTCTATAAAAGCAGTGGCTTTAATAGTTTGATAAAAATATTTTTTGAAACAACGATAGCTTCGTCACGAAAAAGGTTAGTCGATGAGTAAAATAGATTTCATCGTATTCCAGATTAATATATTCTGAAAAGTTTCAGAAAATTGCAATGTGGAATAGCTACGAAAATAACATTTTCTACAAATATTCATAAGAATTGACTTTAACTTAAAGCAAGCGTGAAAAGTTTAATTGAAAATATCTGGTACTTGTTTTCTTATAGACTTTTTAAATGAACTTTTTCAGTCTTATTAATAAAAAAAACCTAAACTAATAGCCTTATCGAAAACCATATTATTCGAATTATTATTTTCACAACATGTACGTACAACAATCAGTTTGACACATTTACTCTTCAAAACACACGTTAGCCATTTTTTTATTTATAATCTATAGTTAAGCTAAGCTTAGTTAAGTTCTTTAACTACATGGTTCTTAGGACTAAAATTTAATCAGAGTGTAGATTCGGTTTAGTGTATTCTCTCAATAAACCATGTTTATTAATACCATGTTTATTATGTTTTCTCTTGTCCAAACTTAAGTCTTGGATTAAAGTAAGTCTTACGTTAAGCTGAATATATTAATAAGACTGTAGGTTCAGTAGCTGATGCTCAGTATATATTAGACGACAATAGGTACCCATTTCTCGTGTATAAGGCTATTTGTATTCGCAAGGGAAGTAGGATGAATGCATCCGTTGTCCGCTGCAAGCCAAGCATTTGTGACGGTTTTAGAATATTTTTACTCACGAAAAGTATTTACGTTGTTATTTTCATGTTCATATTACATTTCCTTCCAAGGATCTTAAGGTTTTCAGGGTTGTCTTTGTTGTCTAGTGGAGAATATGGTAGTAATAATATAACACTGACATTGAAGCTTTACAAGATTCACAGTAAGGAAACAAATAAACACTATTTAGATTGATAACACTAATAACAAACAATTTTAAGGGTTTTTAAGGGCCTTTAGAAACCGCAAAAAAAATACAATGTTGATTAATGCTCGGCGAACAGAAGCTGAATTTTTATTTTTATTTTATGTAGAATTAATCCTATAGAAAAAAGCGAGTGTGTCTCGGTAGTAAGAATGTCTACTTTCTCATCATACGACCCTTGGTTCGATCTCAGCCCTACACCAATGACTTGTTTTTCAAGTTATGTATGGATTTGCACTCGCTTTACGGTGAAGGAAAACATCGTGAGGAAACCAGCATGTTTGAGGACCTCAATTTCCGAAGACACGTGTCATCCTCCAACCCGTAATGGGCCAGCATGGTAGATTATGGCTTATATCTTTCTCTTTGTGAGGGAAGGCCCCGAATCTCAGCAGTGGGAACGTTTAGTGGGTTGCTTATGCTCATGCTAATCCTATAGATAGCAATGAAAATAAAATTAAAATATATTCACGACTTATTAGAAAATTAAAAAGAAAATTTGCGAAGCACTTTCGTACAATTTCTTACTTAAGAAGACCGCATTTTTTATTTACACAAACAAATAGACATATTAAACTAGTCTTACAAACGAAACGTTAATCTTATTACTTTTATACGCTCTTTCCTAAACGAAGGTTCGCCGATGTAATCCGCCCTCCCGGAGCCCTAACCGCTAATAATGCGTTCCACGGACCATTGGTCGAGACTCCAACGCATCCGCATACCTATTCTGGAAGAATTATTTACATTGGAAAGTTTTAGAACCAGACACAAATTTTTATTTAAGGTTTTAAAATGTTTGGTACGGAGACTGGTATTTGGGTTATAGTTAGAGGTTAAAGAATGTTTGTGTGTGTGTTTGTTTGTTGTTTTTTTCTAATTCATAGTACAAATCAATTTTACTATTCAACTCCAAAACTACTAGTATATGGGCTTAGATTTGATTGTAGAAGAATGGAAACGATTAGTTGGAAAGAAAAGAAAACGAATAAAGAGGTAGTGAGCCTAGTACAAGAACCAAGAACTTAATACAATGGACAACAGAATGGGAAAGATGGTAGGTCACCTTATACGACATGACAATTTCATTAAAAATATCGTAGAAGGAAAGATTGAAGCCAGGAGAGGAAGGGGAATACCTAGACAATCATTTTTAGACCAAATTAAGCAGAAGGCGAGAGTCATGTCTTATAGGAAGGTCAAGGATTTTGCCGAAGATAGAACTACCTGGAAAAACTTCACAGACAAGAGCCCAGCTCTTTAGTATTGAATGAATAAATGAATCTATATATTTGAAGCATTCTGGTACAAAAAAATACTATGATGCTCCAAATATACTCTTATAATCGAAACAAGTGTTTCTGTGTGTACAAGTGTTTATAAGGCATTTGTAATAATTTTTTTTTGCGTATTTACGCAAAAAAAATAGTGTACTTAGCTTTTCTACGTAATAGAAAAAAGCGACCTACTTTCAGAATAAGTTCGTTTAACTAATGAGTTTTAACCCTTTCAATCACCACGCTCCCATGTAAAAAAGATCAACCCTCTGCTCTCAGCTGATTAATTACTGACTTCATCCACTCCACCCGAGTAGTTATTACTTTTTTTTTAAATGGGACAGCGGATATTTTATAAAATGAGGTGTTGTTTTCGCGTATCATGAGTTTAAATTTCTATTTCTAACACTCTTTCTTTCTAACACTGAATCTGGTATATATTTGATGGAAGTTCATCATTAACGGTATTAATTCAAAGTGTTTGTATCTGAGACTCGCCAATTTTAGCGTACAAAACGCTATTTAAACACTCCTGTTTTGAACCCCTCCAAAGTAGTGGATTACATTCAAATTGATGACTTCATTGGTTTAACCCCAAAGGTAAGAGCGGATTAGGTCCGGAAGTTTGGGTCAACAGGGCGTAAGTGAATTGTTTTCCATCGATTTTGGGAATTAGCTCTAAGCTTCTTCGTCAAAGATTTGGGGTTGGCCTCGTTACCTGACTTGCAAATTCCGAATTAAAACTGGATGGCGGATGAAGTATATATTTTGAAATTGTATTGTTTTTTGAACGATTCATCCTTTGAAAGGAAATGAAAAACATAGTTTGCATGTTAGTAAATACTTTCATGACGACCCATTCTTTGAAAAGAAATGGAAAAAAGAAACGTAAATACTATCCCAAACAACAAAATACATAACATATACATTACATGATAACATTACTAATAGTAAATAGAAATGTGATCCTTTCGCTGAAGCTTTTATTTATTTATTTAAAAAAATATATACGAGTATAGAGAGGAAAAGTTAGATTTTTTGTTTGTTTGTTTGACGCAAAGGGGCTCCTAGGAGTTGGTGGACTTCAACACCAACTGAAAGGAACTGGCTCAGAACAGAAAAGCATGAGGATCATTGGGGGAGAACTTTGCCCAGCAGTGGGACAATACAGATTAGATAAAAAAATATCTATAAAATATAAAAATCCATTGCTGTTCGTTAGTCTCGCTAAAACTCGAGAACGGTGGAACGGATTTATCATCTTGTTCTTGAATTGTTCGTGAAGGTATAAGGAAGGTTTAATTGTGAAAAAAAAAACAAATAACTAAAAAACCCTAAAACAGCTCTTCTCTTGACTGAGGCAGCACGAAGTCTGCGGAGTCAGCTAGTATATTTATAAAAAAGAACACACGTGTCATCCCTTGTTATTTATGCAAACTATCAATGTTTGTCAAGCCTCTCCAATAAAGTAGGTCGGGTGGAATTAATTATTCGTCATGAGTAGGTAAGGTCGCAGAGACTTGGACACGAGTTGAATTATTGAGTGACAATTCTCGGGGGAAATCACTAGTCCTCAGCTTTCAGGGAAGCACGTGCTTTCTCGGAACTTACTGCAGGTGATGTATTCCCAAGCCAGGAGTAATACAAACATAACATACATATCATAAGCAGCCCACTATACGTTCCCACTGCTGGGACTCGAGGCCTTCTCTTACTAGAAGAGAGATATAGGCCATAATGATCGCTTGTCAAGTGTGGGTAGGCGAATGACACACGTCTTCAGATATTGTGGTCCTCGAACGTGTCGGTTTCCTCTCGATTTTATTCCGAAAACAATTGTGGTTCCCGTGGGATATGCAAATAGCTTCAATATCTCTGTTACTCCTTCACGCTTCAACGCAAATGTATAAAGAATCCGAGTATTAAACACTACAAAAAAGACAAAAAAGAAGTTAAAAAACAAGACAATTGTTACAAACCCTAATTGCTGGAGAATATTCTAGTATGCATTCAATATTATTAATTTGAACGCGACCAACAGGTCATTAAGGTTTAGTGAATTATTAACGGATCAATCAACGGTTGAATGGTCAGTACAATTTCTATTAACAATTCAAGCGTACTGAAATATTAAATTGTTTAATTAATGTTTGATGGATCAGAATATTATCTGTTTGCTTATTTAGGAGCTATTCGATATATGAACATTCATATAATGGGAGCTTAGTGGACTGTATATCAAAAAAATATTACAGTAGTGATGCACCAATCCAAACAAGTACATACAAATACAAATCATTTATTGATAACACCAAAGTTACAAGTCAAATAATATGAATACATTACAAAAGTATATGATATGTATCAATGTGAATTTTCAATTCTAATTCTTATAATATAATAGTATTTATGATATTAATCAAATGTCAATTTTACTTCTAATTCAAGTAATATAATATCAATACAATAATTTAAGATATGAATCAAATGTCAATTTAATAGATAAGAGGAGGCCAATATTTCTACCACTTACCTTCAATGCTTCTAATGCCGTTCCAAGACAGGGCTGGTCGGGTGAGAGTTCTCCTGGGTAAGGTGGGATCTTATCGGATGTAGACACACATGCACTGGTTTGCAAATAATGCACGGCAGCTATTTGCAGTTCTCAAGGAGCTAAAGGGACGTCCTTTTAATGATTTGGAAGAAGATGCGACCTACGGAGGTGTTTGTCGTCGATCAACTGACATGCTACATAATATGTGTCAGTTATCTTTTCCCGCTCTCGTCCAGAGACGAGGGTAGAACAAAAACACATCTCGGGCAGTGACAAGTATTTACCCTCAGACTACTGGAATAAAGGCAGACGCCGCGGTGTCAAGCGCACAAGTGAATGCGACTTTATATACATGTGTGCGTGGCACACATAGACACGTACTTTTTACACTGTAGCGACACGCGTCGTCGTGTGCGTGTAATGTTGCTAGTATCAGCAAACAAAATACCTCTAATTTTTAGATGTACTTTATTAGTACCTATTTCTAGTGACTGATATTGACGTAGTAATAAAAACACGTGTTGTGTTCAACAAATGTTTTCAAAGGGGGAAGGGGGGAGGGGGGGTAAACATGGGCCACCTTTGAATTAAGTTAAAAAATTTAAAAAATCATGTTGAGGTAGAAAAATAGGTAAAAAACCTTAAATTCGGTCGAAAATGGGCTGATGATGATGATGATGATTCTTTAAGATCTGTGACTATCAACATACAAAGCAGTAGTGTAGGATCGAAACATGATAAGGCTGTCGAAATACTGATAATGAACTCCAAATCAGTCAAATAAAATGGTAATATACATCTATGCAATTTTGTTAGGTTGATGAGTTGATGATAAGATATGTGCAAGCAAAATAATATTATATTTAAAAATAAAAAAAACGACAATAGAATTTAATTTTCCTATAAAAAGTATAAAACTTGAGACCCCATCCATGACGACATAGGAAAAAATTACCCCACACTATGGATAAAATAATTTGAAGCATACTTGTCACACTGGCCCAAGCTTGTCGAGGTTTTGTGTTCCAAGTAGTTTTATTAAAATATTTTTACGATTTTATTACAAATCATTGAAGAAAACAACAAACTTACCTATGAAAAGATAATCATCGTGGCTCTTTTGTTTTTGGGAACTATTTTTACAATCACGAAAGACGCAATACGGCATAATTTAATAAAAAGATACGCTGCGAAGAGACAACCGCAGAGCCGTCCGACCCGAGAGTTGCTTGGTAGCGACTGCGAGCAGAAACGTATTACTGGAGCATTTAGTATTACTGAACTTGCAGTCACTCGTAAGTTCGACACGGCGGCGTCTGCCTTTATTCCAGTAGTCTGAGTATTTACCATCCTCAAATATAATGCAAATGTAAGGATCGTACAGGAGTTTACACTGATTGATCTTTCTTATATATAAAATTTCCGTGTCACAGTGTTTGTTACCGTACTCCTCCGAAACGGCTTGACTGATTTTTTCCAAATTTTATATGCGTATTCAGTAGGTCTGAGAATAGGCCTTAAAATAAATAGGCAATAAATGTAATTCTATGCTAAAGTTTACGTATTTTAAAATGTTATGATATTATCCTGTTAATGTATTTATGTAATTCTCTTTTAAAATAATTATGATATAAGTTTTTGTAAATTAATTCGAATAGTAAAACATATTAATTGTATAATCGTGTCACTCCTAGGATATAATATACACTAGTTGTGTTCAATGTAATATTACCTGTTAAATAAAGATTATTTGAAATTGATTGAGAATAGGCTACTGTATATATAGAAATAATTATTAAGGCAAAACAACGTTTGCCGGGTCAGCTAGTAATATATAGGTTAAAGTATAATAAAGTATAGTATAATAGTATAAAGCTAGATTAATGTAATTGTTATATGATAAAAAAATATATAAAATATTTTTTGTGAAACTCTATCTAATCCAAAAATCCAGTGCCGGTTGTTAAATATTGTATTGTTTTTAATAAAATAAAATTGAATCGTTTTTTAAATAAGCCTTCAATAAAAAAGCTAGCTGACCCGGCAAACGTTGTTTTGCCTTATAAATTATTTTTATTAATCAAATAAAAATAAGGATGAAAACCCTTATCACTTAGGGGTATGGAAAATAGATAATAGCCGATTCTCAGACCTACTAGACTACTGAATACGCATATAAATTTGGTAAAAATCAGTCAAGCCGTTTCGGAGGAGTACAGAACTAACATTGTGACATGGATATTTTAATAATCGCTGGAATAATTATATAGTTGCTGAATAAATAAATAAATATATATAACAGAAAAAAGATAAAAGAAGATTATCTGCATTCCTGTCAACTTGAGGTGAAGAAGCTTAATTATAAAGTAATAAATCGTTTCGATAATTAATTAATGTCAAACTGTATCTAAAACATATAAGCATAGTCTTAAATTTAAAGTACGTACACTTTTTTTTAAATAAATAAAAGCTATTTGTATTAAATTTTTAGCTTTATTTAATACAAGCTACGTCCCGCGGTGCTACCCGCGTTAATCCGGGATAAAAAGTAGCTTATGTGTTAATCTTAGGTTTAACTTATCTTAATAGAAATGACATCAAATTCGATCCAGCCGTTGGAAAGTGAAAGAGTAACATAGATTTTGAAGTTATGGTTGAAGGGAACCACAATTGTTTTCGGTATAAAAAGTAGCCTATGTGTTAATCCAATGTTCAACCTATCTTCACACCAAATATCATCAAAATCATTTCAGCCGTTTGAGCGTGAAGAAGTAACTAACATACACATACACACATACACACACACACACACACACACAAATTTCGCATCTATTATACATGTAGGAAGAAGGGTAACGATAATGTGGTGCCTAGGATAATATTATAAAAATCATAAAAGCTAATATTTAATACATTTTAATAAAATAATACACCTTAGGTGGTTAAACACCACGTTCTCAGGTGCAATCGTGCACACACGTCTTGGCGCACAATAACCCGAAGGTAAGGAAAATTTGAATACCCCACAGGGATGTGAAAAGTACCCATTTTTATAAACGGATCCATAAAACTGCTCTTAGGGGTTGATAAATGGAAATATTATGTTTATTCGGTTATTCGAATGCGGTTTTCAATTGACATTTATTTTGTCGGTGCATGGCAACGCGTTAGGTTTATTGAAGAAAATCGGACTTTTTATATATTATATACTAGCTGTTGCCCGCGGCTCCGCCCACATGTAGGTCGATATTTTTGCGAATCAAGTTTTCCCTGAATTTTGTTTGCTACAAACTTCACGGAGCCCGAGACCTTTCCAATTTATACAAAACCGTAGAAATAGGTTCTCGCGTTCTAGAGTTATGGCGTCACGAAAACCCGACTAATTGTTATATTACAGTTGTCTGACTTTATTTACTTATTGTATATATTATAACTAGCTGAGCCGGCAATCGCCGAAGTTTTAACTTATTTATAAAACTGTTTCAAGAAAAGTAACATGTTAGTCGATGTAGATATGTCGTTGACTGACATTTATCTAAAAAGCCATAATGTTACATAATAAGAAGAATTTTAATATCATCTCCAGACAATTAAAACATTTTTACGTAATAATAAATGGTATAATTATTACTATCTTTATATATTACGGACACTAATTCTCGCCCCTCTTCGCCTATGTGTTGTGTTGATGTATTAACCATATGGTTTTGAACTTTCATTAATATCCATTCGGGAGTTTATGCGTGAAAGAGGAACAAACCTCTTCTTTCTTTTCTTCTTTTAATTTCAGCTCATCCTACAGCAGCAGTAAGTTATCGCTTAGTTGTAGTCAAATACAAACCTATATACTCGTATATACATACATACGAGTAACAATACATATTTTTAGTTAGAATCTGTATATTATAATTAATAAATTGAACACACGTAATTTTGGATTGACTTGATTTTGTTACTGTTTAGATAATTTCATTGATTCTGAGGACAATAATATCCGAAAACCTAAATATAAGATCGTTATTTGTTGACTGTAATTAATTATACACATTTTTCACAGACTAAAATTTACTTACAACATTACAATAAATATTTTTTATTAATACAATTTACTTACTTTAATAAATCAAACCTAGATCAAGTAAAATGACTCCCAAATTTACCATTCCTAATAAGTTTTCTAAAACCTTTCTAATCCTTCTCAATCCTAATCGTTTACAATGACCACAAATTCTTACAAAAACAGTCCGTTTTTCTCCGGGTTTCACTGAATTACGGTGGCTCATCTCGTAGCAACCACGGCTCCCCACAAATTTCCCCCAATAAAACGTCGGGTCACTTTAATTGTAATATAAAAGACCCATTAGAGGCCATTAACCTCGCATGTGTACAAAAAACAAGCCGTAAATTAGTTCGCTGTAGCTATACGTCTTACGCCCCTCTAGTAAATTTCTGTAGAGTTTATTGCGTCCTATTCTTAACTGATAGACTCACATTTGTTGGATGATATAATTTGGCATCTATCAATGAGAAGAGTGAGAAAACACGTTGATTTTATAGTAATGCCAACTTTAGAAAAGTAATAAAAGTTATTTTTAGGGTTCCGTACCTAAAAGCTAAAAATGGGACCCTATTACAAAGACTCCGCTGTCTGTCTGTCTGTCTCCAGGCTAAATTTCAAAAACCGTAATAGCTAGAAAGCTGAAACTTTTTCAAGATAATTATGTTTTTCTTGTGCCGCTATAACAACAAATACTAATAATAAAAAAAAGTATTAAGGGGGTCCCCAGTATACAGTAAATGTGTTTTTTTCGTATTTTATTGCTATATATCAATAACGGTTGCATGTAGACACCAATTTTTTTCACGGAATGTATAAATGTTCATTACATTAAGAGGGCTCCCATACAACAATGGTACAGAACCCTTCATGCGCGAGCCCAACTCACACTTAGCCAAATTTTTTTATTTTACCAGGTAAGAACTAGCTCAATCAATTAAGTGTATACGTTTTTACAGGTTGTATATTATTATATTTGTATTATTAATTGCTGAGCCGTGGAGACTATACGGTAGATAAGGTTACCTGTGTTAATCTGAGAAAATAAGTAACGTATGCGTAAATCAAAGTCTAAAGTATTCGATACAAAATTTTATCGACAAACATCAAAATTTCATTTTGACTGTGAAGAAATAACAAACTTACATACACACACAAACCTTAGCATTTATACTCGTATCTATTGTTAGTAGGTTTTATAACCAGGTTTATAATTATTTTGGGCTTATTATTATAATTATGTAGTGTATAACTGCGTCCCGCAGTGTTTCCCGCGTTAATCCGGGATAAAAAGTAGCTCCTGTGTTTGTCCAAGGTCTAATCTATCTTGACACCAAATTTCATCAAAATTGGTTCAGCCATTTGACCGTGATGAAGTAACAAACATACACTTAGACACAAATTTTCGCATTAATATTATTATTAGGATATGTACATACATTAAATATTATATTTTACAATGACCTAAGCGGTATTTCCATCTATCGGCCATTATGGTTAAAACGGGTTTCCAGTTCCCATTCTCACCTTGTAGGCAGTCTGTAGGGCTGTCCCTCGCTCGCTAGGGATGTGAACCCGTCAGTCGAGTTGACGAAGAATAGAATGAAGTTTGAATGAACATTACAACGTAAGATTAACGGAACCCCGTAGCTAAGTTACAAGTGCTACTCGAATCTACGTCATATTTTTTCTACTCGCATGATAAAACCGTTCCTCATTTAGAAAGAAAGAAAATTATTAATTATGACAAATAAAGTAACACACAAAATAACAAGTAGTAATAAATAATTAGTATACATATAAATAAAGTGAGTAACTTTAATTTGTCACAACACAGCCTCAACTCAGCATAAAGCTGGTTGCTGGAGAGCAACTAACGCTGGTCTTCCGTTGAGGCTGGCTGTGACGTCACGCACGGTCCATAAATAATAAGTACACGCATTTACATATTTAACATTTTTCCTGCTTATATTGTAAGTAATCCTCTCTTGAATCGTATACTCAAAACTAAATGTTGGATAAAAAAGCACATTTCAATAACATAAGAAAAACACACGTCACGTTTCTATCAAACGAAGCTATCACAAGAATCCTAGGTTTGTATTTTTTACCTTTCTGAATATTGAATTTCCTGGTAGAAAAGAAATTCTGTGCTTACATAACCTCAAGTTAACATATGGGACTCGATTTGTCAGCCCATGAATACAGTATGGGCGACGGCCGCTCTGACATTGGTTTGGTAAATTTATTCAATACTGGACCGATGATGTGCTAAAAACAGATACGCAGATACGTAGCATATTGGAACGATGTTCCTTATCGCGCGCTGTGAAAGGAGGCTAAACGGAAAAAAATCTTACGAAAAGTTGTCACGACACTTTTTGCGCACGGTATGGCAACTTCGCATTTCCAAAATTTGTTCGAATGTCAAATACGGCTATCAATGAAAGTATTCACTAATTGACAACAACGCCATTCGTTTCAGGTGGAGTTGCGATTGAGCCTACTGATTAAGTTTATATTACATTATATTTGTTATTAACAATAATATTAATATTATAACTTAAAAAATATATTACAATTCCTTCAATCGAAAGGAACTTCGTTCCATCCGGGTGTCCCTTGAAACCTCTCAAGTTTTATTTATTTCTTCAAAATTCACGTGTTGATTTTCGTTTGTGTTTGATATATCCATCCATATTGATAATCAGAGGTACTACTTCGCTAGCAGTACCAACTGATCCCGCGATAACATATTGTAATGTAATGGTTATGGAGAATATAATTCTCAAAATATAGAGGAAGTTTCGCGGTTTATTTCCCTCTATATTTATTTGATTCTACTTGATTTTCGCATTGGGAGCTGCAAGCTTTCCCTATTGCGCAAAATGGCGGAATATTCGTGAACAGTTAAGTACTTCGTACTATGAACAACCAATAATTTTTTATCACAAATACGAATGCATATTGGAAAAGAAAAACAATATGAGAATTTTGAAGAAAAGAACGAAATAATCCTAATCTAAGTGAACCGAAAACTCTCAAGGCACAACTGGAGCAGTATACCTTACTTTATAATTAATACCTTATTATATATCTTATTTTTAGGTGTTATATTATGTACAATAAAATAGCTCTTGACCGTGCGGCATAGAGTCAAAAACGCTGTCAGAGTTCTCGCGCTATATCGATGTTTTTATAGGAAATCTAGTACGGAACCCTTCATGCCCGAGTACTTCTTGCACTTCGTTAAATATTCGTATATTCCTTTTTCATAAATGCATTAGTGCTGTAAATAAATTCACTAGGTATAGATCAATTATAAGCAATAGTTCTTATCTAATTGACTTCATACAAACAGATGAGTCAAACTTTAAACCACAATAACAAACATTAACATTATGTTAAACATACTTACATGTTGTATGTTAAAACCTAGGGTTTTAAATTCTTTGCGTAGTAATTGTTTTTCCTTGTATTTTGTGTGCAATACAATTACATATAACTAGCTGCGCTCCGCGATGTTACTCGCGTTAATCTGAGATATAAAAAAACCGATGTGTTTCTCCAGGGTCTAAGCTATCTCCATACCAAATTTCATCGAAATCGTTTATCATAATCGGTCGAGGCGTTTGAACGGGAAGGAGTAAAATAGATTTTAAGTTATTTGCGCATCCCACGGAAACCAGTTATGTTTTCGGCATAAAAAGTAGCATATGTGTTAATCCAAGGTATAACCTATTTTTGTACCAAATTTGATCAAAATCGGTTTAGCTGTTAGAAGATAAAAAAGTAACAAATATACACACACACTTCCGAATTTATTATATTAGTAGGAAATACATATACATATAAACTTTATGTATCTCTCGGAGTCGCCCGCGTTATTTTAAGTTTAAAGTTAGCTTTTAAGCGTTAATCTAGATTCTAAACTATGTCCGTGCCAAATTGCATCGAATTCAGTTCAGCCGTTGAGGGTGAAATAGTAACAAACATACACACTCACACGTTAACTTTCGCATTTATAATTCGCATTATTATTTTATTCCTAAATAAACCGCATTCAACTGTATAAAAGTTTTGAAGTAGTGCCTGAAGTAAATTTTTTTTTTTTATAACTTATAGGTTTGCGTTTTACCACAGCTTGCCTGGTGTTAAACAATACTATGGCCTACGATGTTACACGCTTACCTAGAAAATACCTATTAACTCTAGATTTGAAGACCCCCAGGTGGTACTTCTTCAGGAAACAGAGCCTCAGGAAGAGAATTCCAAAGTTTTGCAGTCCTCACAAGAAAGGAAGAAGCGATACGGCTTGTGCGAAACTTAGGGATTTCGACTGAAAACATCTTTTAAATTGAGCCGATTTTAACAAAAAAACTATCTAAAGGTAATTTATTTTCTATATTAGGTAATTATTCATCTGAATAAATAAATTATTGAAAATGCAACTCGATAATTATGGATTTTGTCCACCACAAAGTCGAAATAAAAATGCTTGTTACTTGAACCAGATATCTAACGCAAAAGGAAACCATTCCATGGTGGTAAAACATTCTGTCATGTATTTTTAGTTATAAGCTGAAAATCTGTAACCAAACGTTTGACGCTGTGTTCGGACAGCCTCTTTGAGATCCAGTAATTCCTGACTAGCCATGATCCACCTTTGTCCAGAGTATCGTTGCCTTGTGTTATTACGTACCCTTCTGTATAAATACCTAGATGAATTCCGGCAAATAACATTTTAATCTTACAAAAAAAGATAAGATACAATACTACGAGTATTTATCGATAACTTAAGAAAAATCGCCGTAAAACTTGCACCCAATCCAATTCTCTAAAATCTGGCAAATAATAAAACGGATTAAAAAGTTACGAGTCACTTTTAAACTTACGAGTCACTTTTGAAAGTGACGGGCGCTCAAAGTCAAAAAGGAGAGCACACAAATAGGGATAAACAAACATCGTGAGGTCGACTGAAAGACGTGGCGCGTGACTTGAACGTTTAGCAGGTACCTTGTTACCTAGCCCTGACGTCATCCTTATAGTCCAAGATCCGTCTACAGAATTATCACGGTCATCAATTAAATTGCCGAAAAACTATTAGTACCTATACTATTAGAAAGCTTATAGATTATTACTATTACATTAGATTGCTATTACATTATATATTATTACTAATACATTAGATTACTATTAGAATATACTATTTATACTATCATGTTGTTTATCAAAATATGATCGTTTGTATTTTAACCTGACACAAAAACGACGGGGTGTTATGATTTTGACGTATCTGTGTGTGTGTATGTGTCTGTGGCATCGGTGTGTCGCAGCAGCTCCCTTGAGATTCTATATTACATTTATTTTTTACTCTAAATAGGTCAGCCCTTGACCACGATTCACCTGATTAAGTGATATTGAGGTCTACGGTGAAACGCGCTTACATAGAAGGAACCAGTTCACTCTCGCCTTAAAAATCGCTAGATTATAGTCATTAGGGAACAGAAAATATTCAGTATTCTCAATCCTGAATTACTTCCACTCTAATACACCCAAATGGATTAAAACCAGACCGAGCAAGTAGTAACCATTGCTTACCGTCCTAAATAACAACTTGAGTGTAAATAAGCCGCCAAACGTTGGTTACAAATAAATATTGAATAAATACTTTTAAGCAAATCCGTTTACCCGTATTTATTTATTATACGTATGAGTTATTGAGCGTAGTAATCAAGTTGCGTCAAGTCTGTTATGCGTGGTAAATGAGGCTTTAAGGTAAATACGAGTAGCTTAGCAATAAAGTCAAGTACTTTTCAAGGAAATTTATTTTTTAAGTAGGTCTGAAGTTGCCTTAGGAGCGGGATGAAAGTAATACATTGCATCCCTAGGGATAATCGCTTTGCAACTGACAGCTGTCAAATTATTAAAAAAATAGTAGAGTAAAAAAAAAGGTTTTACTTTCTATACAGCCACGGTGTAAAATTTAAATAACTTAAAGCTAAGTATTGATTAAAGAATATATATATTTTTAAATAACTTAATTATAATTTTGTTTCAACAATTTCTCCAAACTAACTTAGATTTGGGCAAAATATCTAATAATACTTATATAGTATTCATCACTTACGTGTGAAGATACATAGACTATTATTGTTTCTAACTGAACTCAAACTCTCAGTAAATATTATCGAAAAGTAAATTCGTAGCAGTGTTTGTCTTAGAACAAAGTTTTCACCCCACGTTTGTTTACCGCAAACTGTATGATCAAAAAGCATAAAAGCTCCAAAATATCTCACGAAAAAGTATCAGTTACTTCAGTAACTACGTTTCGGTTAGAAAATAAAATTATAGAGTACCTTTTCGTCCGAGGAAAGCGTAACATGGTCTCGTCGTGTCCTGAATACTAAATGTGAGAAAGAGCGGAGCCCTGCTTTGAGATGAAAATTCTAGAACGGGTAGAATAATTTTTTTTAAGGATAAAATGTTTTCGCTTAGAAAAAAGTAAGTAACAGAGTGAACAGATTTCTTATAGTTTTTCGTGCTTCAGGTTTGACCACAGCTTCGCTTAACATCAGGCACCAATTGGCCAAGCGTAGATCTATCTAATTAAAAAAACGCCATTAGTTTTAGTAGATGAATAGGTTTATATTTAAGTTGATTTGTAAGTTATTAATTATATAGCTACACCCTAACTAATATATGTTATTTATCATTTAAATTGTGTACATGTTAAGCTGTAGAAATAAGTTAAGTTAACCTATGAATTAAAAAAAATATTTGATAATTTCAAATGATCCCAACACTAGATACATAACACATAATATTGTAGAACTTAAAAAATTGAAAAAGTGAAAAAAAGTCGTCAAATTTGTGTCATGTCACGTTTAATTTGAGTTAGCCAATTCGAATAAATAATTCGATTCAATAAAAAACATTAAGAAGTTCGCTTTCTTTTATTAGGTTATGCAACCGAGAGGAGATCGACTTTTAAATATTTTCTTTATTGAATCGAGTTATACTCGTATCATGCTACGACAATATTATTAATTTTGGCTTCATCTTGATATTACTTCCTTCTACATCTTATATTTGTCTATTCCGAGTAAAGATGCTCTTAGCAGGTATCGATTTCTGCAGAATTGTACCGCAAACACATTTGGGAACAAGGATGGTTTATAGCCGCAGGTAAAATGGACGGACGATGCTATAAATATTGAAAATCTATCCGAAATTCAAGCCAATAACTGGAAAAATATGTCAAGAATGACGGCCGCAGTGCAGCGCCCTATTTGTTCAAGATCTATGTATATACTCGTACATACATCCAAAAGGTCTGATTCACTGTCTTTAAATGATGACAGTTATAATGCGATCCAGCATAAAATACGTGATGATAACAAGTCTCATCAACAGCTTAGTTAAGTGACGTTTCGCATCAAAGGTGCGTACCAAGCGGTTTATCTCCACCTTCATTGTGCGAACAGCCAAGGTGTGGAATTCTTTGCCAAGCAACCTGTTCCCCGAAAACTATACTCTGGTGATTTACAAAGTAAGATTGAACCGGTATTTTTTCTGTGAAAGCGCGCTCCACCTTAGATCATAGTATCGCTTACCATTGTGATTATAATAATATAAGTATCGCACATTCTGGAAATAGGGGAATGCTTCATCATATTAGTGTTGGCTGAAGGCCTTCTTTCAAGCATTTAAACAGCGGCTCAGAAAACCATACCGGATAGTTATTGGAGTGCAGAGTGGAGAATTTGCTTGTAGAATAGGAATATATAGATATGTATATTATTATAGTCCTTCGCTTTATTACAGGTCTCGAACATTTAATTGTTAATTTATTACATGGTCGCCCAACAGCTATTTACAATATAAGAAACATTTATAACGGTGGAAAGCCGTTTAACCCTCGGCATGCCTGGTAGGGTCTGAGAGACCCACCACTGTGGTTAAACCGTTACAATTCATTCAAATTTAAATTCCGTGTGCAACCGCTCTCAGTAGCTGGCCGTAGTGAACCTAGTTACACTCTCCGTCCACTACCGCAGTCCGGGGCCCGCTCCAGTAGTGATAGGACAGGTGTAAAGTGCTTTCGGGTCTCACAGACCTCACCAGGCATACGGCGTGACTTTTTTGTGTAAGTATTAATTAGTTATTTTCTGTAATTTTATGACTTATTTATATTTATAGAGGAAAGTAACCAAATATGGAATACCATTTTGTTTTTCGGTTATAAAAAAAATTCTTTATATAAATTACATCACTTTAATGTTTTTACTAATCAGTTATATATTTATAAGTAGTAATTAACAGCCTTTAATCAAATATATTAATTATCAAATTGAAATCTAACACAAAAAACAAAATCACAAATAAGTAACCAAATATGGAATAGGTACCCATATATGGAATATAAGCACAAATCAACATAACAATAACAAAAATGATTATAAATATCTTCGAGATCAATTTAATGAATATAACGTTGTGATAAATGAAAGAAGTTACATAATTACTTGCAAAAGTCACAAATCCAAGTACCTATCAAACTCTGGACCAGGGCAATCATAATTTGCCCAGAGCCCACATCTCAAGCATTTAATCCAGCTTTCTCCAATTTTATCCATGGAAAAAAGTCTTGAACAGAACATACATTCTGCATCAGCAGAGTCAGGAGGTACTTGGTCCATCAGCTCATCATGTTCACTGCCCTCACTAAACTGGGTAACGTCTAGTTCCTCAGAGTCTTCTTCTTCACTATCATCCTTATTTTTCTTTGTTTGTTTCTTTCTTTTCGCAGTTTTTTTTTCACATTCTTTGTCTTTATTAGTTTATTTTCTTTTCCTTGTCTCTTTATATTTTGTTTTATTTGTTCTTGACACTTGAAAATGCTGTGCCGCTTTCAAATACCCTATTTTCTTTTCCCGGACGAATATTATAGTTTGAGCAATTTTTCTTCATCCCAGGTTTTTTGTTTAATTGATTATGAACCGGACATTCTAAAAACAAACATTATCTACATATATTTTTTAAAGAAAAGCAAGTATCTATCATATGAAATATTAAGACCTAATTATGGAATATTCCATAATTAGACACCGACGCCTGTCCATATTTGGATTTTTATTCTTGTTCAAACTCTTCTAAATACTTTTTTAAGTAACAGTATTTTAATGACAAAAGATCACAAAATGGTGAAATAAAAATAATACCGATATACTAAATAGTATAACGCTTTTGTATGCAAACATAACAGCTAGTAATACTCATTTATTACTCACCTAAATAATTTTCTGCACGACAACAAAACTAAACCCCCCTGCCACACGTGAAGCGTTCGCGCAACTGACTCGATGGTGTGAGTACGATAGTTAGTACACCGAATGAAGCAGAAGATGTCGAGTGTTGGGATCCTTTACTTATAGTTTTAGAGAAATTAAGGAATTCCATATTAGGATACTATTCCATATTTGGTCACTTTCCTCTACATATTATTTTTTACTGGGAATACGTTTATTTTATGAAACGCTAGATTTTGATTTATTATATAACTGTAAATGTTACTGTAGTGACCTAACAGTATTTTTTGATGGTTTCTCTTTCGTAAATTAAGACATTTAAAACTGTAATGTTTCTAAAACATCTGGTTTTGATTATTTTAGTTTGGTGTTGTTTTAGTAGTTTTAACATTCTATAATAAAACGAAGAGTGGTTTTGGCAACATTGACAAGCTTATTAAATCTCATGATGTATCAAGAAACTCCAGAAGATGGCCGCTCACACTTTTCTTTTCTCTAAATGCAAAATCATCCAAATACTCAACTGCCCTGACATAAAAAAATACTATCTCAGAAGTTTTATCAAAGATCTGGGTATCGCACTGATAGAATCACATCTACAATCAAAACAGAAAAACAGTTCTCTTTCTACAAATCTTCGAAAACGATTTGCCAACCGTATTGGTCTCCAAAAAGGTGCACCTGTAAAAAAAAAAAGCTCCAGGTGTAAGACGTAGATGTCACGTATGTCCGTCAAAGAAAGATCGCAAATCCCAATATATCTGTGAGATGTACAAGAGCCATGAGTGCCTGGGTCATGCAATTTTCCAGTGCGGAAATTACTTTGAAAGCAAAGCTCCTGATGATGACGTTGAAAATGAAGGAGACTAATTACTTTAGCTTCGAATATAAGATAATATATGTGCCTAATGCTTCCCAAAGTCATTGATTAAGATATCTGTTGTTTAAGTTGATTTTGCATATTTATAAACATAAGATGTAAATTTTAAGTTAAAAAACGTATAGAACGTAGTATATAGTAGTAAACGTATAGTAAACGTATAGTTTAATTTAAAAAATAATTATAAAATATTGTTGATTCAACAACGTATTTAATTTAAATCCCTTTAAAACATCTTTAATTTCAATATTAAACCATATTTTTTTCTAATTAACACCAATTTGTAGGCAAAAAATAAATATTAAATTTAGTCAGCCAGCGCGCGCGCCCGTCGCACGGCCGCGCGTCCGGCGGCCAGGGGCAGGCGGCGTCCTCCGGGTCGGGCCAGGCGGCGACCAGCTCCAGGCGGGACAGGCTGCGCCAGCGGTGCAGGTACACCGGCGCGGCCAGCGAGCCGTTCCGGTAGCGCAGCGGGCCCAGCACGCCGCCCACCGGCTCGTCGTCCACCGCCTCCCACAGCCGCCTACACACGCCAATACTTGTTATTATCGAATTTGTCAAAAACGTATGACCAAACATATATTACACAATAGACACTATTTCAGAAACACAGGACTTTCTATATCTGAATACCTAGACCGTGATAAGATTCAGAAACGTAAAACGTCCGAACGTTCCAATGGCAGACATGACGTCATACGAGACAACAAACTCTACATAGACGGAAACAATATCAGCAGATCAGACAGTGTAACGTGCTAAACACCGCTCCGGGCATAGACGGGATCACGTCGAGGATGGTCAGGGAAGCGAAGTCCGTCTGTGACGTTCCAACGCCCCAGATTGGGGAGAACGGGGCCATAATTTGTAGAACTTCAGCGGCAGCACATGCCGCAAAAAAATCACTTAGAAGGATCCTTTACAGCAGTTGGTGTTGATCGATCACAAGGTGAAGACAGTAATATAATATAACAATCAGTCCAGCATGACATACCCAACATGACATGATTACTTAATACTTAATACCCTTAAAAATACAAGCAATGTAACAAACAAACATACATTTCGTGACAAACTTTCTTCCAACACGGTCTTCCAAAATATGTGAAGTATTAAAAAAAAATTACATCTATCAGAGAGCATTCTACAAGAATATCTTCTTATATATAAAATTTCCGTGTCACAGTGTTTGTTACCGAACTCCTCCGAAACGGCTTGACTGATCATTACCAAATTTCATATGCGTATTCAGTAGGTATGAGAATAAGCCAACGTGAAACGTTTTTACCCCTAAGTGATAAGGGTTGTTCACCCTTAAATATTTTTTTTTATTTTTTCGACGAATTTTTTTTATTTGAATTTAATATAAAGTGGCATTAAAAAATACATACAACCCTAAATTTTAACTTTTTTATCATCAACCCCTATTTTTTTATGGCCATTATAGTAAATTTCTGTGTCACAGTGTTTGTTGCCGTACACCTCCGAAACGGATTGACTGATCTTTACCAAATTTTATATACGTATTCAGTAGGTCTGAGAATCGGCTACTATCTATTTTTTATACCCCTAAGTGATAAGGGTTGATCACCCTTAAATATTTTTTTTCATTTTTCGACGAATTTTTTTAAATTTATTTTTGTATTAAGTGGCTTTAGAAAATACATACAACCCTAAATTTTTACTTTTTTATCATCAACCCCTATTTTTTATGGCCATTTTAGTAAATTTCCGTGTCACAGTGTTTGTTACCGCACTCCTCCGAAACGGTTTGACTGATCTTTACCAAATATTATATACGTATTCAGTAGGTCAGAGAATCGGCTACTATCTATTTTTTATACCCCTAAGTGATAAGGGTTGATCACCCTTAAACATTTTTTTTTAATTTTTTAATTTTATTTTTGTATTAAGTGGCATTAAAAAAGACATACAACCCTAATTTTTTTACTTTTTTATCATCATTCCCTATTTTTTATGGCCATTTTAGTATTTTATTCATTTTTCATCTCGCTTGATAACTGATCAAATATAGTATCTAACTGTACTTCAAGTAAAAATCCTTTTTTTTTATTGAAGAAAATAACTAACAAAATTTAACCTGATATATTTATGCTTATGATTATTACCAATCTTAAATACTTAAAATTTGCCGCGCTTTTACTGGTGAGTGAAATGCCACACTATGCCATAGACCGAAGTCGGTCTCCTGTTTTACTCACAAAATTCTTCTTCACAGACTTCTCTCACTGTTTACACAAATTTCGACCTTCGTTATTGTTTATGTATCGTATGTAGTAGTATTGTTAACAATTATCATTTTGCTATATCAATGTAACTCTCTTATTAACTTAACCGCGGCTCCACCCGCGTGTAAGTCGCTTTATTGCATAACCTCTCCTGCACATGAGTGTTGTAAAATAATGTATTTTCATCTGTGCGCTACTGCGGATCGGATTATACGCTAAATTGTAGGTCTTCTTAGCACAAACAGTCGTTAAACTAAGGCAGGGGCTTGAAAAACTCTCGACAACATAACTTGAACACTTAGTTCTTACGTAGAAGAAGCTATAAAATTTGATGTACTAATAAACTAGACCCCGAACGTATGAGCAAAAAATTTTCAACAAATATGATGATGACACTACAAATATTATGTAATTTGTTCTGCTTTGGACTTCTTTATGCTCAAACGGCTCGAACAAATATGCTAAAAATTTTCGCGCTCGCTTCGCTCGCGCATAGCTCGCTGCGCTCGCATCCGGCTCCATTCGTTCGCGATTGGTCCTACGACGTTTTGGGTCATAGCTTACGACACTACAAATATTATGTGATTTGTTCTGCTTTCGACTTCATTATGCTCAAGCGGCTCGAACAAATATGCTAAAAATTTTCGCGCTCGCTACGCTCGCGCATAGCTCGCTGCGCTCGCATCCGGCTCGCTTCGCTCGCGATTGGTCCTAGGACGTTTTAGATCATAGCTCACGACACTACAAATGTTATGTAATTTGTTCTGTTTCGAACTTCTTTATGCTCAAACGGCTCGAACAAATATGCTAAAAATTTTCGCGCTCGCTCCGCTCGCACATAGCTCGCTGCGCTCGCGTCCGGCTCGCTTCGCTCGCGATTGGTCCTAGGACGTTTTGGATCATAGCTCACGACACTACAAATACTATGTAATTTGTTCTGCTTTGGACTTCATTATGCTCAAGCGGCTCGAACAAATATGCTAAAAATTTTCGCGCTCGCTTCGCTCGCGCATAGCTCGCTGCGCTCGCATTCGGCTCGCTTCGCTCGCGATTGGTCCTAGGACGTTTTGGATCATAGCTCACGACACTACAAATACTATGTAATTTGTTCTGCTTTGGACTTCATTATGCTCAAGCGGCTCGAACAAATATGCTAATAAATTTCGCGCTCGCTTCGCTCGCGCATAGCTCGCTACGCTCGCATCCGGCTCGCTTCGCTCGCGATTGGTCGTAGGACGTTTTGGGTCATAGCTTACGACACTACAAATATTATGTAATTTGTTCTGTTTTGGACTTCTTTATGCTCAAACGGCTCGAACAAATATGCTAATAATTTTCGCGCTCGCTGCGCTAGCATCCAGCTCGCTTCGCTCGCGATTGGTCCTAGGACTTTTGGGTCATAGCTTACGACACTACAAATACAATGTAATTTGTTCTGATTTGGACTTCATTATACTCAAGCGGCTCGAACAAATATGCTTATAATTTTCGCGCTCGCTTCGCTCGCGATTGGTCCTAGGACGTTTTGGGTCATAGCTCACGACACTACAAAAATTATGTAATTTGTTCTGCTTTGGACATCTTTATGCTCAAGCGGCTCGAACAAATATGCTAAAATATTTCGCGCTCGCTTCGCTCGCGCATAGCTCGCTACGCTCGCATAGGGCTGGCTTCGCTCGCGATTGGTCCTATGACGTTTTGGGTCATAGCTTATGACACTACCAATATTATGTAATTTGTTTGGTAACGGCTCGAATGGAATCGCTACATTATTTCATTTTACAATGAAATTGTATTATACAAATAACAGACTTCAAAATTATACCTACATTTATAAATTCTCACTGTATCTAAAAAGTGAAAAATAATTTTATACCTACACATAAGTACCATCGAAGACTTTATTTGATTAACTTATAAACATGCTATTTTCAATTTGTATTTATCCTGTATTCTTGGTGTCGGTGCCATCTAAGAAGAACAAATTAATGTTTGTTAAAATAAACACTATTAAATACATATGATTGAACATAATATTTTTTGGCGTTTGTTACTTTTATATTTAGTTATTTAGTAATTAACATTTTAATTATACTAGAATTTGTCTAGAAACTAGAATAAAAATAATTAATAAGGCAAAACAACGTTTGCCGGGTCAGCTAGTCTTAATATAAACGCTATCTGCCTCTCAGAAACAATGATTACAGATACTCAAAAAGGAATAATTCAAATAATCTCTATTTGTGTCAGGATTCTATCGGAAAAATCGTACAGGTGGTGGAGTTACAATTCTATTAAAAGAAGAAATTGACTAAGGAACAGGTTGATATTAACGAACTGTCTGTAGAATATATTGTTGAATGTTGTGTCGTAGATATTACCAGAGAAAATATGTTACTAATAACTATTTACCGCTTAGACCGGGACATTGAAACTTTTTCTATTAAATTTTAAACTATTAAAAAAAAAACCACTCTTATCAACTAAACATGTGGTTATCATCGGAGATTTTACCGGACTTCCTTAACTACTGTACTTATCGCAAGCATTATCAAAGACTTGTAAATTTAATGTTAGAAAACAACCTCCACCAAAAGATAACGGAAAGTATCAGAGACACAGACACTTTATTCTCATGCATAGATCTATTATTTACTAACAATATCAACAAAAGCACTACGACTTTAGTAAAAAACTATGGAATTTCAGAGAGCTTTATGGTTAAAGCTCTCTAGCACAGTGTTCCATCAGTAAATAAGCTACCCACAAACCGATGGTTTTTACCAACAAACATAAACTTATTCAAAAACTCTTTCAAAGATATAGATTAGGATGATATTATAGTGAATTCAAAATCGGTTAACCTTAATTATAATTCATTTGATGACAAAATAAAAGAACTGCAAAATAAATATATTCCATACATACAAATTAAAACTAAGAGGGTTTGAAGATATCATGTAAGCACAAAAGACAACTACACATTCTTACCTCAATGGTGTATAGACACCATAATCTTACTCTTATTCTATTCTTAGAGTTATAACACTGTAAAATCAAGATTTTGTCCTTATTTTCGACTTAGTAAAACAAAACAAAATGTAAAAATAATTCTGAAAAAAAAAACACTACAAATTATACCGAAACCATCTTAGGAAATCAGTTTCCCTATCAAGGAAGCTTAGTTATATTAATAAAATAAAACGATCAAACAACATAATACAAACAAAGTGGAGTATAAGGAAACAACTGGCAAAAAACAAAGTAAAATATTAAAAACCATAGCACTCAATGTTGATGATAATAATAATATATTTCAACCTGATATGGTCGCTAACATGTTCAATGTTTTTTTATATAAATAGGTAAAGCTTCAGATGTGTCGGATACGCAAGCCGAGCCGTCTCCTCCAAACCCACACACGACCAATAACTGCTCGACTAATTCATGTTTCTCTCGCCTCTACTGAATATGAAATATGGGCTACGAGGAGTTAAACGACTCGCAAATAAATACAGCTGTGGACGAAATGACATTCCAACTGCTGTAGTCAAAATATGTATCAATGAATTAACCACCCTCTTAACAAAGCTAATAAATTTGTCTATCAAAGAGGAAACTTTCCCTGACAGGCTAAAAGTTGAAAAAATCAAGCCCATTCTAAAATAAGGTGGTAAAGCCCAAACATCAAATATTTGAACGAGTAAGTATTTGTATATCCGGTTATATCTATAGACAAGTTCAAACTGTTAAATGAAAACCAATATGGACTCCGTAAACAATCAACTACATTAGCATCTTTCAAATACCTACTAGAAGTTCTAGATAATATTACAAATACACATTACTCAGTGGGACCGTTGCTAGACCTAACCAAAGCTTGTTACAAACTTTCTCACCCCATTCTAATCAAGAACCTGTTTGAGCTTGGGATAAATTGGCTAAACTCATACCTTTTTAACAGAAAACAGTTAGTACACAATGATTACTCGTGCTCGGATACAAACACTGTAAAACAGTTAGTACACAATGATTACTCTTGCTCGGATACAAACACTGTAAAACAGTTAGTACACAATGATTACTCGTGCTCGAATACAAACACTGTAAAACAGTTAGTACACAATGATTACTCGTGCTCGGATACAAACACTGTAAAACAGTTAGTACACAATGATTACTCGTGCTCGGATACAAACACTGTAAAACAGTTAGTACACAATGATTACTCTTGCTCGGATACAAACACTGTAAAACAGTTAGTACACAATGATTACTCTTGCTCGGATACAAACACTGTAAAACAGTTAGTACACAATGATTACTCTTGCTCGGATACAAACACTGTAAAACAGTTAGTACACAATGATTACTCGTGCTCGAATACAAACACTGTAAAACAGTTAGTACACAATGATTACTCGTGCTCGGATACAAACACTGTAAAACAGTTAGTACACAATGATTACTCTTGCTCGGATACAAACACTGTAAAACAGTTAGTACACAATGATTACTCTTGCTCGGATACAAACACTGTAAAACAGTTAGTACACAATGATTACTCGTGCTCGGATACAAACACTGTAAAACAGTTAGTACACAATGATTACTCGTGCTCGGATACAAACACTGTAAAACAGTTAGTACACAATGATTACTCGTGCTCGAATACAAACACTGTAAAACAGTTAGTACACAATGATTACTCGTGCTCGGATACAAACACTGTAAAACAGTTAGTACACAATGATTACTCTTGCTCGGATACAAACACTGTAAAACAGTTAGTACACAATGATTACTCTTGCTCGGATACAAACACTGTAAAACAGTTAGTACACAATGATTACTCGTGCTCGAATACAAACACTGTAAAACAGTTAGTACACAATGATTACTCGTGCTCGGATACAAACACTGTAAAACAGTTAGTACACAATGATTACTCTTGCTCGGATACAAACACTGTAAAACAGTTAGTACACAATGATTACTCTTGCTCGGATACAAACACTGTAAAACAGTTAGTACACAATGATTACTCGTGCTCGGATACAAACACTGTAAAACAGTTAGTACACAATGATTACTCTTGCTCGGATACAAATACTGTAAAACAGTTAGTACACAATGATTACTCTGGCTCGGATACAAACACTGTAAAACAGTTAGTACACAATGATTACTCTTGCTCGGATACAAACACTGTAAAACAGTTAGTACACAATGATTACTCGTGCTCGGATACAAACACTGTAAAACAGTTAGTACACAATGATTACTCGTGCTCGGATACAAACACTGTAAAACAGTTAGTACACAATGATTACTCTTGCTCGGATACAAACACTGTAAAACAGTTAGTACACAATGATTACTCGTGCTCGGATACAAACACTGTAAAACAGTTAGTACACAATGATTACTCTTGCTCGGATACAAACACTGTAAAACAGTTAGTACACAATGATTACTCGTGCTCGGATACAAACACTGTAAAACAGTTAGTACACAATGATTACTCGTGCTCGGATACAAACACTGTAAAACAGTTAGTACACAATGATTACTCGTGCTCGGATACAAACACTGTAAAACAGTTAGTACACAATGATTACTCTTGCTCGGATACAAACACTGTAAAACAGTTAGTACACAATGATTACTCTTGCTCGGATACAAACACTGTAAAACACATCCAATCTGAAACAATAATTGACCAAGTGCGACGCGGACTCGCGGACTTCAATTTTATTTGATATCTATATACATAATCCTTTATTTATATTTTGTGAAAATTGTAAGTGTCTGGTCATGGTCAGGGGTATTCTGACAAGTTTGTCCTGTCCGGCGAACATGGTAGAATACACGGGTATGCGACCCCGGCCTCCCCGAGCTTCCACTCTCTCTTACCCTGTTCCTTTCGAGAGAGTGGTATCCTACTCCTTATTTTCCTTTCCCAAAATTCCTCATTTCTTCCTTTTCCCATTCCTCACACCCGCCAACCCGCATTAGACAACCGTGGTGGGTTAATTGTCTAAACCTCTACCCTCATCATGAATCACATAGATAGGACCCGGCCCCTAGTGCCTGGCGTCTCCGGTGGGAATGATGCCGATGACAGTAGGCAGAGTGACCCCGGAGCACGGGGCGCATACAATCTCCAGGCGGCGGTATCTCACTGTCAAACGATCTTGGCTAATCAAAAAGCTTTCGATAAGCTTCATTTAATTACTTATAATGTTCGAACGCTAAACACTGAAGAAAGAATGGTGGAATTAGAGAATGCATTAGAAAACGTAAAATGGGATATTATTGGTTTGGCGGAAGTCAGAAGAGAAGGAGAAGATGTAGTTGAAAGAGAGAATACTATTTTTCATTATATAGGTGAGAGTAACACTCAGTACGGGGTAGGCTTCTTGGTAAACAAGCGATGGAAAAATCACATTGAAGAATTCAAATCATACTCAGAAAGAATTGCGGTACTAAAGTTTCGACTAGATCATAGAAGAAACCTTTCCGTCATTCAAGTACACGCACCACACTCAAAACGCTCCGATGCTGAAATTGAAGACTTTTATGATCTTCTTGACCGTGCATGCTGTGAAAACAAGAGCACTTGGACTATGGTAATTGGAGACTTTAATGCAAAGCTTGGCCAAAGGACACCAACGGATAACATAAATATCTTGGGACCATATGGTCTCGGTATCAGAAACGAGCGTGGCACACGCTTATTACAATTTGCATTTGGTCAAAATCTTAGTATTTGCAATAGCTATTTTCCGAAAAAACTTCAACGCCGCTGGACCTGGCACTCTCCAGATATGCGCACAAAAAATGAAATTGACTTCTGTCTATCATCTTACAAACACATGGTCACCAACACAGAAGTTCTAGCAAACCTAAAATTTAAATCCGATCACCGACCAGTCAGAACCATCCTTAAGTTTGATTCTAAAATACAGCGCATTCATATGATTCAACGCTCAATCAAACGGCATAGCAGAGCAACACTCGTTGCAAACAAAGATCAGTTTGTCCTTGAGCTGACAAATAGCTTTGCTTGTCTCCCAATGAACACCGAAGACATAGAAGATCAATATACTAATATCATATCGAGTATACAAAAAGCCAGCAATAGTATAAAATCTTCCAATAAAAGAACTAACAAACTTACCTCATCCACAAAATGTCTGATCATCGAAAGACAAAACCTTATACCAAATACCACGGAATATAGATTAAAAGACAAACAGGTTAAAAGAAGCATTAGGAATGATTTGAGAAATTACAAGGTAGAAATAGTTAAGGAAGCTTTACAGAGAAACCAATCACTAAGAATAGCGATTCGAGGCCGAGAACATTGTAAGTCGGGCATAGTAAGCTTGAAAGACAATGAAGGCATAAAACATAGCAACAAAGACAAAGTGCTGGATATCTGTACAAGTTTTTTATAAAAATCTGTATACTAATCAACGCAGAAGTAATAGTCTACCTACCATTGACGATAATTATTCATGCTCGGACGATATCCTGCCCTTCACTGGATACGAAGTTCATCGAGCTCTTGATGAAATTTAACAGAAGTCCCGGCGAAGACGGCATCACCACCGAATTCTTAAAAATAGGAGAGCAAATTCTTCTACCCAAAATAACCAACTTTTTTAATGACCTTCTTAAAACCGGTCAACTACCTTCTAAATTCTGTCACTCAAATATTATCCTACTATTTAAAAAAGGTGACAAAACAGATTTAAGCAATTACAGGCCTATAAGCCTTATTTCACACTTATACAAAACTTTTATTAAAGTCATCGAAAACCGAATAAGAGAACAGTTAGACAGCCATCAGCCAACGGAACAAGCAGGATTTCGAAGGGGTCTCTCCACCACCGACCATCTTCACACACTCAATCAAGTAATCGAAAAACATCACGAATACAATCTCCCATTATACCTAGCGTTCATAGATTACTCGAAAGCTTTTGATAGCCTTGATCACAAATCAATATTCCAAGCATTGCAAAATCAAAACATTCCAAAAACATACATTCAACTCTTACAAAACATATACCGCAATAGTACAGCTTCTATAAAACTACACAAACAAGGTCCAACATTTAATATAGAAAAAGGAGTCAAACAGGGAGACCCGCTATCTCCAAAACTCTTCACTGCAACCCTAGAAGAGATCTTCAGATCTTTAGCGGCTAGCTGGGAGGAGAGGGGCATTGTCGTCGGCGATCGAAGGTTGACTAATCTTCGTTTTGCCGATGACATTGTTCTATTCTCCTCTTCAGCACAAGAACTTGGCTTGATGATCAACGATCTTAACACTGCGAGCCTTGGGGTCGGACTGAAGATGAATATGTTGAAGACCAAGCTTATGACCAACAGCACTAAACAAACATTAGAAGTACAGGGAATGGGGATTGAATACGTCCATGAGTACATATATTTAGGCCAAATAGTCTCCTTCCAGGCACGACAAGAACAAGAAGTTGCGCGACGCACAGAAAATGCCTGGAAGAGCTATTGGTCTATGAAAGATCTTATGAAAGGAAACCTTCCTCTGAACCTTAAGAAAAAACTCATGGACACATGTATCCTCCCCATTCTCACATACGGTGCACAGGCTTGGTCTTTAACAAATGATCAGAAGTCCGCTCTCGGGGTTTGCCAGCGTGCTATGGAGCGCAGCATATTAGGAGTCTAACAGACCGCATAAGAAACACCGCACTGCGCTCCAAAACACGCATCATAGACGTTGGCCAAAAGGCAGCCGAACTGAAGTGGAATTGGGCTGGGCACATCAGCCGGATGTCGGAGGATCTGTGGGCTAAACGCACCACCCAGTGGGTACCACAGAGCGTCCGACGTCGCGGCAGGCCCAGACGGAGATGGCGGGACGAACTGGATAAACACTGCAAAAACTGGCAAGAAATAGCAATAGATCGTGATGAATGGAAAGAGGGTAGAGAGGCCTTTGCTCTTCAATGGGACAAAACAGGCTCATAATAATGTAAGTGTCTAGCAGCTACAATTTGCTACATATAAATATATGTAGCAAAAAATACGAAAAAAACATTTTTGTAATATGGGGACCCCTTAATATTTTTATTTTTAGTATTTAGGTTTAAAGCGGCACGGGAAATGCATATATTGTGAAAGTGACTTTCTCTTTTTCTTTCTGGCTATTATAGTTCTGGATATTACAGTTTCTGAGATACAGCCTGTAAAACTATCAACTCCTCTATTCCTCGAGGATGCTTGTTGCTCCTAATTTACATTAACTTTTAATTTAATTAACATGGACTTTGTTAAAAGTTTAACAAAATTATGTAGGAGCCGAGGAGAGAAATGAAACTCTTCGAAATTGAATCTTAAAAGTCTGTATTGCAAACGGAATTAAAAATGCTTATATGTGCGGTGAGACAACCGTCACCGCGATCTAATTTTACCGGTGGCGCCATCTAGTATGGCCACAACAAACTAATTACATAACTAACACTTAACTATAACATTGAACCGAACATACCGCCCACCAAGAACGATATTGCTCGTTCTTAGTAATTACTATTTGAAGCGATATGGAGAGAAAAATAAAGAACATTTGTTTAGATGGCGCATGGTAAGTTTTACACAATACAAGATAGATGGATGGTTCTGTATCATTAAATATATTGTTTATTTACTGGATCATTCATTGTTGACTGCTTAATCAGTTACTGGCAAAATACATAGTTTAGAGGTTGGTCTCTTGATGAGGGAATTGTTACATTTCAAAGTTACCACTCTGGTGATTTGGTCCATACCAGGATGCTTGGTAACCACCCTGCCTAGAAGCCATCGTGCTGGAGGAAGGTTGTCTTCTTTTATAAGAACCACATCTCCAATTTTTGGTTCTGGGTTATGCTTTGACCACTTGTATCTTTGCAAGCAATAAGCGAGATATTCGTCTGACCACCTGCGCCAGAAATCTTGCAGCATCCGTTGAGTCAATTGCCATCGAGATAGAGTTCCTATATTGTTGTGTTCATAATTTCGCTCGGGGACCACAACTAAAGGCTCCCCTACTAGAAAATGGCCTGGTGTGAGAGGCGGTGGATCGGTGTGATCGCTTGGTAATATCGATAGAGGCCTGGAATTAAGGCATGCTTCAATTTGAGTTAGTACCGTGGTCATTTCTTCAAAGGTAAGGGTCGAGTTACCTATGACACGTTTAAGGTGGAACTTTGTGGACTTCACACCAGCTTCCCACAAGCCACCGAAGTTGGGAGCGTGAGGTGGTATGAAATGCCACGTGACAGTCTTGGTACTCAACCATTCCCGAATCTCTGTCGCTACAGAGGATTCTTCTGCAGCGACCAACGAACGAAATTCCTTGGCCGCTCCCACAAAATTCGTACCATTGTCGCTCCAGATCTCGCTAACGTGTCCTCTTCTTGCTGTAAACCGTTTGAAACCCGCTATGAAACCTTGAGAAGAGAGGTCACTTATGACTTCTAAGTGTATGGCCTTCGTGACCATGCAAATAAAAAGGCTTATGTACCCCTTGTAACTTTTGTTGCCTCGCCCTTTCGATACACGTATATTAATGGGTCCAGCAAAATCAACGCCGCTGTGGAGAAATGGCCTCGCTGGTGTTACTCGAACTGCTGGCAACTGGCCCATTAATTGACTTTTTGTAGTAGCAGCATTACGCACGCAACTGACACACTTGTGGACATGTCTTCTGATTAGACCCTTGGCTGATATGATCCAATACTTGCTTCTTAGGTAATTAAGCATCAGTAAAGGACCTCCATGAATCGTGTTTTTGTGGGCATCGTCGATAACAAGATCGGTGAAATGACTTTTGTGCGGAAGTATGATGGGGTGCTTTACTTCTTCGCTTAGGCCGGAATGTTGAATTCTGCCTTGAGCTCTGAGAATGCCATTGTCGTCGTTATATGGGTTTAGCGATTTCAAACTATTTTTGGATTGATCCAGTTCTGTGGCCTGACATTGCCTGATACACGTATTCAAAGCATCACTGAGCTCTGAACTCTCCAGGTAAGATTTGAACTTATACTGATTTGCTTTCATGGACTTAATTTTCAGAAACCTCCTACAGTATGCCACAACACGGACCAGTTTGCGTAAGGATGAAAATCTAGACCATATGGGATCAACTGTAATATCTATCACTACGTGAGTTTTGACTTGACGTACTTCTAACTCTGTTGATACTGAACTTGGTCTGTTGTATTCCAGAGTAGAGTTTTTCATCCAGGATGGGCCCTGTAGCCACATGTCGTGCTGTATTAGTTCTGTAGGTGTGCAGCCTCTGGAAGCAATGTCTGCTGGATTGTCTTGAGATTCGACGTGGGACCATTGCGAGTTGTCCAGCCTTGTCAAGATTTCAGAAGTCCTGTTGGCGATGAAAGTTTTCCATCGACTTGGATGGCTGCTGAGCCAGGCTAGGACTACAGTCGAGTCAGTCCAACCGTGAACGTGTGTCCGATCTATGTTTAAGACAGTGGCTACTTCTGATATTAATTTAGCAAGTAACACTGCGCCCATTAATTCGAGACGTGGTATTGAAACTTGCATTGTTGGGGCGACTTTGGTTTTTGCAGTAATGAGGTCAACGTGTACACTGCCAACAACGTTTATTGTTCTCAGATAAACCACAGCAGCATAGGCAGCGGCTGAAGCGTCACAAAATCCATGCAGTTCTCGGCAAGTATCATCATTCTTTGTTCTTATCCATCTAGGTAAAGAAAACTTGCAGATGTTAATCAGTTCTGAACGATAGGACAGCCATTCTTCTAATAAAGTTCCTGGTAATTCATCATCCCAGTCGATTCCCGATAGCCACAACTTTTGAATCATCACCTTCGCAACAACTACGCAGGGAGCAGCCCATCCCAGTGGATCAAACAAACGTGAGATGTCTGAAATTACTTTTCTTTTTGTTACAGGGTTCTGCAAAGGAGATAGATGCGCTGAGTAGCGGAAAGAATCTGATCTCTTGTCCCAAGAGACCCCCAATATCTTGACTACTTCATCCATTTTGATTTCTACCTCTTTTTCTCTTTTGTCTTCAAAAACCTTTTTGTCCCTTATTGCTTCCGCTAAATCAATGTTATTGGTCATCCATTTCTGCAGCTCAAATCCTCCCTTTTTTAGTATTCTTGTCATGTCCTTGAATATTTGTATGCCTTCATCTACAGTTTGACAGCCTGTTAGTAAGTCATCAACATAAAAGTCTGTTGTTATTTTTTCAGACGTGCCAGGTCCAGCTTCTTCAGCTTCATCGAGTGCTAGTTGCTGCAGTGTTTTCACGGCTAGGTAAGGAGCTGATGCCGTTCCGAAGGTTACTCGTACTAATTTAAATTCTTCAATTTCAGATTCCGCATTGATTCTCCAGAGCAGCCGCTGGAAGTTCGCGTCCTTCGGAGATACTAACACCTGGCGGTACATTTTCACTATGTCTGCACTCAAACATATAGGATGAGTACGCCACCTCATGATGATGTGGCGCAAGTCTTGTTGCAATGTAGGTCCTACCATTAATGTGTCGTTAAGAGAAATGCCGTTGGTTCCCTTGCAGGATGCATCAAATACAACACGAATCTTGCTCGTGGTTTTAGATTCGCGTATGACGGCATGATGGGGCAGATAGACACACTCGAAATTATTGTCATCTGTGCTCGTTATACGCTCCATGTGACCAAGGTCTAGGTATTCGTGTATCACTTCGGTATACCTTGTTTTGAGTTCAGGATCCTTATTGAAACGATGTTCAAGAAGGTGAAATCTCTTGCGGGCAATTTCCCTTGTGTTTCCATATTTGCATAGTGGATCGTCGTCTTTAAAAGGAAGTTGTACAACGTAACGCCCTGAAGGATCTCGTTTCGTTGTTGTTTCATAAAACTCCTCGCAGAGTTTTTCTTCTTGGCTGAGAATTTTCTCTTCGAATTTGTCAGATTCTATTTCCCAGAACCTTCTAAGTTGTTCTTCGTCCTTGATGTGCGTGTGTAAATTTATGACTTCAATTTTTTTGTGGTGGCACTGAACTGATCCTGAATAATTGTGATGCTGTGTATAACCTGATATAACCCACCCGAAGACTGTTTGTTGTGCGATCATATTTCTATTGGGAGCCTTCATTAGGCCTTCTTGCAATATCATTCCGTATGTGTTAGCACCAAGTAAGATGTCAATTTTGTTCGGTGACTTAAACTGAGGATCAGCTAGTTTGATCTTATTTAACTCCGACCATTCTATGTTCTCTATCTTTTTCGATGGGAGGAGCTTCGTGACAGATCGTAAAACATGAGCTTCTACGTTCATTTCGAATGTGGGATCGTGACTTGATAAAATGGTTATCTGTACAATGTGTTTTGAAGTAATGTAGCCTTTGTCACCTCCTAGTCCAGTGATGAGGCATCTTTGCGACTTTTTCTTGAGACCGAGAAGCTGAACTGCTGCTTCGGTTATAAAAGAGGCCTCTGAGCCCTGATCTAGCAGTGCACGCAACATCAATGTGCCTCCGTTTTTAGATTCTGTTTTAACAAGCGCTGTTGCCAAAAGTATTTGGTTAGATGAGACTTCCTTTGAAAAACACACCGTGACGTTGGATTCCAGTGCAGCACTTTCGGAGGACGACGATGATGATGGTGAGTCAGACGTCACCTTTGCTTGCAGTGATTCAGGCGATCGTGTATCTGGGGTTGACGTTTGATGGAGCAGTGAGTGGTGATTGTGCTTACAAATGCGACATTTGGTCACCGACCGGCAAGCATTGGCAGAGTGGTTTCGACCTAAGCAGTTGAAGCACAATCCGTTTGTTCGGACAAAATCACGGCGAGTGTTACAATCGAGTTTGCTGAAGGCTTTACATTGCCATAATTTGTGATCGCTAGTTTCACACAATAGACATGTCATATCTGTTCCAGAGTTGGAACCAGTTTCAATAGCGTGCATCACCTTTGCCTTGTGGTTTGAAAAATTTGTTTTGAATTTCGTTTTTGTATCAATAAATTCGAGGGAGCGAAAACGGGATTCTAAAAACTCTCGCATTTGTTGTAAGGTAGGCAGATCATCACATAAACTTATTTTTGACTCCCAAAGTTTGCGCGTCTCAGAATCGATTTTAGTGGTTATGATATAAATTATGATTACATCCCATGAATCAATATTGATTCCTAAATTTTTCAAACCATTTAGCATGTTATTTGTAGTGTCTAACATTTCCTTAATTGCTGCACATGATTCTGCACTAATATCGGGTTGGTTCATGAACCGCTTTAGAAGGTTATTGGCTAAATATTTTTTATTATTGTATCTGCGGTTCAAGATAGCCCATGACTCAGAATAGTTTGCCGCAGTGATAGTTACATCTCTAAGGAGCATTTCGGCCTCTCCTGACAAATGCCCCTTCAAATAATGCATTTTTTGCACGTCATCAATGCTGCCATTGTTGTGGATTAACGACAAAAACAGGTCTCGAAAACTAGGCCAATCCGAATAAGTGCCAGAAAATGTGGGTATGTTTATTTTGGGTAAATGAACATGACTTTCGTTTTTATATGAATATGCAAACTGCATGTTACTGCTTGAAGAGCTTACTGCTTCACATATAGAAAGCGCTTCTTTGATTTCTGATTTATAATTGACATAAATTTCTTCGATATCCGCGTATACATTGTTCGTAAAATATTCGTGTTTCTGAATAACCTCGGTAAGCTCATTATTCAACTTCGTGTGACTGTTTGTTATCAATTTCCATTGGTCTTCTAAAGCCTCTAATCTAGTCCTTAAGTAAGATTCCTTGGCAAGACGGTCTTTAGGAGACTTCTTGTAATTCTCATAAGATTTCTCTAAGTTACTTTTTGAACACATAATACTTTTGATAATAGAAGCCATTTTGTAATTTAATAACAAACAGTGAGAAGGTTCTAATTTTTACTTAAATTTATATTTTTAACAGAATAAAACAGTTAACACACACCAGAATGTTTTAAAGTTCAAACAGTTCTTAATTTAAAAGTCACTGCAAAATGTTCGAATATTTAATTCACTTGTGGGTGAAAACGGGCGTGAATTCTTCGTCTGAACACTTTTTGCAAGCATGCACACGAGAACAACACAAGTCCAAAGTTGATTAATAATTTTGATTAAACTTGTACTCACGGTTGATCGCTTCACAAACCACTGATATCACTTTTGTTGATGAGACAAAGTCCTTTGTCTTCACTGATTGGAATCCGAAGTGGCTTATGACATCACTGCTGCTGATGACACAAGTAGTTGTTTGTTTGCTCCTTGGCTCCTCCTTCCGGTATCTTCAGGCTTCCTCAGTTGCGGGGTGACCACGTCACGCCTTCCACAACCAATCGCGCTGACCCTTCCTTGTAAGGGTGGAACGCGATGTGCACAACGTTCAGTAGCAGTCTGCCACTGGTTTCTAGTGCTGTAGCTAAAATCCGGACAGTGTACACAGTACACTTGGGTTGATTATTTACTTGACCCTAGGTCACTGTAAATCCGGCTCGAAGGACCATGTTAAAAGTTTAACAAAATTATGTAGGAGCCGAGGAGAGAAATGAAACTCTTCGAAATTGAATCTTAAAAGTCTGTATTGCAAACGGAATTAAAAATGCTTATATGTGCGGTGAGACAACCGTCACCGCGATCTAATTTTACCGGTGGCGCCATCTAGTATGGCCACAACAAACTAATTACATAACTAACACTTAACTATAACATTGAACCGAACAGACTTCTTGCAGAAGAAGAAGAGGAAGAAGATAACAAAAATAAATTAAGCGAGTAGGCACGTTCCGCCGCGTAGCGCGAAATGAAGCCCGCGTCGCGTCTCGGTGCCAGCTCAGATCAATGATCCTCAGAGACGAATAACGACAGCAACATCTAAACTATAGCAAAACAAGGATATCCGTACGTGAGCTTGTCCGGTCGCGCGTGGTACTCGTGCGTGCCGTAGTGGAGCACCAGCCGCGCGTGCGCCTCCGCCAGCGTGAGCAGCGCGTCCGCCAGCGCCGCCAGCCGGCGCGGCCACACCGGCGAGCCCGCGCGCTCCCAGCTCGCCGGCGCGTACTGCGCGGCGCGCTCGGCCAGCGCCGCGCGCAGCCGCCCGCCGCCCGGCTCCGCGCCGCGCGCCTGGAACGACACCGCCAGCGGCGCCAGCTCCGCCAGCACGCTCGCCGCGCGCCCCTCCGGCGCCAGCTCCGGCGCCAGCTCCAGCACCAGCCACACGTAGCCGTCCGCCGCGCGCAGCCGCGCCGCCCGCGCCGCCTCCAGCGCGGCCCACGTGGCGCGCGCCGAGCGCAGCGCCACCAGCACCACGCGCGCCCCGCGCGCCGCCAGCGCGCCCACGCCCGCCGCCGGCGCGCGCTCGTCCCAGCGCTCCGCCAGCAGCTCCAGCGCCGGCTCGCGCCGCAGCTCGGCCGCCACGCCGCCCGCCAGCGCCGACTCGTCCAGCAGCAGCCCGGCGCGCCCCCAGCCGCACGCGGCCAGCAGGCGGCGCAGCGCGCGGCCCAGGCGCGCCGCGCTGCCGGTGGCGGCGCGCGCGCCCGCCGCGCCCGGCGTGTACGCCAGCAGCGGTAGGCGCTCCAGCCGCGCCAGCGGCGCCGCCGCCGCCAGCAGCTCGGCCGGCGCCGCTACGCCCGCCGTGCGCCACGTCTCGCCGCTGCAGCGCCACACCAGCAGGCGCTCCGCCAGCGCGTCGCCCGAGCTGCAGTTCACGAACTCCGCCGTCATCTCCACGGCCGGCGCGCCGCGCGTTGCCACCCGCCGCACCACCTCCTGCACTACGAGGTTCCCGACGGCATCCCGCAGCAGGCCGGGGAGCTCGTCCTCGCCGCCGCACAGCACGGCGCGCGCGACGCGTACGCGCGGCATGCGCGCCGCGTCGCTCCACGCGTGGAAGTCCGCGTCGAGGTCGGCGGCCTGCTCGCAGCGGCAAGCCGCGTCGGCGAGCGCGCGCGAGCTGTGCTCGGTGGCGGCGGCGAGCACGGTGGCCAGGTGCGCGTCACGCGGCTCGAACAGCCGGCCCCGGAGCAGCGCCACCAGCGCGGGCGCGTGCCTCAGCGCACCGTCCTCGTCGAGCAGCAGCAGCGCGGAGCCGTGCGGCGCCGCGGCCGCGCCCAGCACGCGCAGCCCGCCCTCCCTGCGCGCCCACCGGCAGCCCGCCGGCACCGGCACCGCCGGCGCCACCAGCACGGCGTCCCGCCACTCGGCGGGAGGCTTGGGCAGCAGGGCGGCGCGCTCCGCGGCCAGCAGCGCGCACGCGTCCCCCGCGGCGGGCGTGCGCAGCAGCTGCACGCGCGCCGCGTTGTGTCCCGCGCGCAACAGCACGGCGCGGAGCAGCGCGGCGGCCGCGCCGGCTGCCGGCGTCTGCCACAACATGACGACGCGCGCCGCGGAGGCCGGCGCGCCGGCGCCGGACGGCTCCGCGCGCTCGCAGCGCCCCGCGCCGGCTGCGCCGGGGGCGCCGCGCCCCGCGCCCAGCGCCGCCAGCGCCAGCGCCAGCCGCACGCCGCGTCTGTCCCGCACTACTAGCCACATGTTACTGACGAGCCGCCTTCTTATATTACTCTATATATTTTCTGAAGCAACTGACCTCAAAGTATTAGCAAACTAATTATTATTTCAATATAATTGACTTCCTTAGTTGTATATAATTATAACAACGCCGCTCCCGTTTTCCTCGATGCATACTCGCGGGCAAGATAAGGCTCTAGCCTTAGCGTTCCTGCACACGATGCCGTCACCGCGCCGTCGCCGCGCCGACGCCGCGCAATTACACTGTAGATACGAGTCGCGCGAAGCCCGCCACCGCGTCGCCGCCGCGCCGCCACCGCGCGCGTTCCCCTCCCTCCTTGTTTGTTTGATTCATTCCATTACCGGCCAGGATGAACCCACAACTTTCTAACTCGACGTTCTTTTTGCCATTTCCTATACATAATATAGTAGGCAAGCACAAATTTCTTTTTTTTTCATTATATAAGACATGTTTGCGTCACGTACGATCTCGCGGCGTGCACGTTCGTACGCGGCCGGTAATGGAATGAATCAAACAAACAAGGAGGGAGGGGAACGCGCGCGGTGGCGGCGCGGCGGCGACGCGGTGGCGGGCTTCGCGCGACTGTATCTACAGTGTAATTACGCGGCGTCGGCGCGGTGACGGCATCGTGTGCAGGAACGCTTATCTTGCCCGCGAGCACGCATTTTGTATTTGGAGAGTTGATATATAACATTTTTCGTTATACCTATAATTAGGGCGCACAATATAGCCGTGCGGAGCCGGCTTGGATCCTTACGATAGTCCCGCTCGAATCTCTTCCTGTGTCCTCCGTTACATGTGCTACGTCCTGCAGTACCGACTACGCTGTGGTACGTGTCCCGTTTACACTACTCTACGAAGACGGAGGACATCGTCGAGTACATACGGGTGAAGACCAGCTGGACCTTGAGGGTGGAGAAGTTGGAGGCGCGCCATAACACCAATTTTAATTCGTTTGTGGAGCGCGTTCCGAGCCAACATGTAGCGACCTTCCTCAAGGGAGAGTGTTGTCCGCAAGGTGTGCTGTATCGGCGACTTCGAGGCGGCCTCGCGACACCTCGCAGCGTAACACGACGCCGTCACTTCCTGTGCTAGTTTTTCAGTTTATATTAGGTCCTTACATATGAAATTGGCGTTTTGTATGGGAGGAACAAAAAGTCGAATATTTTTTAATATGATATATTTAATTAATCAAAGTATGAACCATTATTTTCTATGCACTTTTGCCATCTCATAGGTAGTTCATTGAACCCTTTACTAAAAAAACCAGTCGGGCGGGAATCAATAAAATCTTGGAAGGCGATTTGGACTGCCCCATCGGAGTTGAATTTTTTCCCATGCAAGAAGTTATCCAAATTTCGAAAAAAATGGTAATCTGTTGGAGCAAGGTCCGGGGAGTACGGAGGATGTCTTAAACTTTCCAATTAAAGCTCTTCTAATTTAGTAGCCGTCTGTTGCGCAGTGTGTGGTCTAGCGTTGTCGTGAAGCAGCAGTGGCGTGGAGCGATTGACCAGCCTAGGTTGTTTAGCCGATAGCTTTTCCATCATGGTTTGCAATTGCTGACAATAGACATCAGCCGTAATAGTCTGGCCAGATTTGAGAAAACTGTAATGAACAATACCGGCACTAGTCCACCAAACGCTTACAAGTAACTTTTTGGGGTTAATTTTCGCTTGGGGCAGGATTTGGCTGGCTGGCCAGGATCCAACCATTGCGCTGAGCGCTTCCGATTATCGTAAAGAACCCATTTTTCATCACAGGTAATGATTCGGTTTAAAATACCTTCATTATTGTGCCGGTTTAGTAATGTAACGCAGCAGTCGACGCGCGTTTGCCGGTTTGCTTCAGTCAATTCGTGAGGTACCCACCTTTCAAGCTTTTTAATCTTCCCAATTTGCTTCAAGTGAATTAAAACAGTTTTATCACTAACATCGCAGCCTGCAGCTAACTCGGACGTGGTTTGCGATGGATCCGCTTCCACAATAGCCTTCAACTCTTCATTATCAACTTGAGTCTCAGGCCGTCCACGGGGTTTGTTCTGCAGGTCGAAATTTCCAGAACGAAAACGTTGGAACCAAAAATGAACTGTGTTTTCTTTTGCAACACGACCGCCATACACGTCATTCACCCTTAGAGTTGTTTCCGCAGCACTAGTGCCACGGCAGAACTCGTACTCGTAAATAATGCGATATTTTAAGTTTTCCATTTTGTAAAATGAGTGACGCAAACAGAAAAAAACAGAAGAAAAAAAACAAATGATTGACGATCATCGAAGCACAAATACATGAGTCTATAGCTGTACAAATTTGAATTTGTAAATCCTTACCAAAGAGGAGAAATTTGTGATTAAAGTGGCCAGTACGAAAAACGCCAATTTCATATGTAAGGACCTAATATATATTTTGTATATATGTATTAGTTTATAGGTATTGTTTTATATTTATATGTGTATTGTATTTTATGGGCCTCTAGTTGCCTGAAATAAAGGAATAAATAAATAAATACCACTACCTACTTAAAATTAATGACTTAATACGAGTACTATAATTATAATTAGTTATTTACACATCAATATTATTAATTTCTCTTATAATTATAATGCTCGCGTTGCACGCGTAGTGTCGCCGGCACCAGGAGAGTATAACCGTACCGACGCCAGGAGTGTCGCAGGCGTCACAAGCAGTGTCGCCTGTTGCGATCTTACTAGTTCACTGCGGGTAGCGAGGGCAAATACTAATTGTGAAAGTTATCATTTCATTCCTTTAACGTGTGGTTTCCGATTTGAATGTTTTATTAGATCCAGCGTAGAGTGCTCTTTACATTATCGTCATCGGGTGTTGAACGATTCAGTCAGGCGGGTGTGCCCTCGGTGCCGGAGCCAAGCGGAGTGTCACGAGACGATGGCAAGAGGCCCGACGGAGCCACTCTAGTTCCGCGGTGTCTCGCCGTACCCTGGTTTGGGATGCCACATGGTGTGGATACATTGGCACCGTCTCACGCCCCGCCTCCGCTCACAGTGCGGGGGCATACAAAAATAGGGGTTGGTGATAAAAAGTGAAAACTTTGGATTGTCTAAAAAAAAAAAAATCGCCAAAAAATGAAAAAAAAAATTAGAAGTGTGTTCATCGATTTCCGATTCTCCTACCTGCTGAATAAGAAGAAGATATCGCGATGAGGCTTAGTTGATTATTTGAAACGATTAATTCATTGGGTACATTTAATTAAGACTTTTATAAAATACTAGAGGTTGCCCAAGGCTCTGCCCGCGTGTGGGTCGCTTTTTGCGTAACCTATAGAAAAATTATATTGTATCCTATTCCCGTGCCAATTTTATATAAACACTAGAGGTTGCCCGCGGCTCCACCCGCGTGTAGGTAGTTTTTCGCGTAACCTGTGTAAAAATTCTATTGTATTTGCTGGCACCAACTCCAAGAATACAGGATTCATAAAAATATAAAATAGTTTTTTATAAGTACATGAAATAAACTCTTCGATTCTATTTATATATTCTTGATTTGATGTAGGCTTAAAATTATTTTTCCCTTTTTAGTTGTGTTTTGAAGTCGGTTGTTTGTTTTTTAAAACAATTTTATTACAAAGCTTATTTTTTAATGAAGTCAACGACACATTATCAAAAACATCAATAATATCTTTATACTTATTATAATTATAATTATTACAGGGGAATAATGATCAGGCGCCAACCTATTTATTGTTACAATAAATTGAGAAAATCAAGTAAAATAGGATGCTTTTTGTCACACGTAAATGTAGATTGATCCAGCCTACTTCCTCACGATGCAGCTTATTGTCATCTATAAAGGGGTTGGGCGGATGCAATCTACTTCAAGAATGCGCAAATATCGACAGTTGCAGGCATTCCAAAAGTAGATTGCTTCCGCAAGTCTGAGAGAGCAAAGTGACACTATAGCAATTAGAAAAATGAAGATCCGTAGCGATTGGACAGATTCTCAATTGGGCTATAATATACACATAATACCAGCGAACTAGAATAAATAGATTAGTAACTTGGCCGATAAAATGGTTCCATGTGTATTTGTAAAATACCGCGGTGGGCGGAGCAAAACAGCTACCCGCGCGCCAGCGTGGCGTCACATGGTGTGGCACGGCACCAATCGCGTGCGAGCTTTGTGGGTATGTGTTTTGTTGGGATAGCAGTATAATTGTGTGTAGATGGACCCAAAGTCTAAGCGGCAATTGTATAGAGTTACTCTTCCGTTTATTCTAGTTCACTGCATAGTACGTAGAACCTGTCTCTTCTTCTTCTTGTCCTTCTTCTTCTAAGCTTTTACGCTCTGGACAGAGCGGGTTTATTTAGTAAATGTAGCCGTTTCATTGTAACTTCAGTGATATAAATATTTTTTACGAATTAGTCAGGCATCATCATTCATTCGTCATCGTAATAACGTAATTAAATATTTCCACTCAGTCATGATACACTGACGTTAAAATTTATTTATAATAGAATGACGTGAGTCAGTTCACATATTTCCATTCTGACGTTAATGTTTTCAGCAAAATGTTTCCTTAACGTTTGTGGATTTACCAATATCATTACACAATGTAATGAAACTTGAATGTTAGTGCTTACATGACTCTCACTGCTGGCTGTGGACTTTGCTTACCTTACCACTGACTTATGCTTACCTTCTAATTCAATTTATCTTGCGCTGTTTGGCCCGATTAAGTTTTTAGGGTACCGAACCTAAAAGGTGAAACGGGACCCTATTACTTAAACTCCGCTGTCTGTCTGTCTCCAGGCTGTATCTCAGAAACCGTGATAGCTAGAAAGCTGAAACTTTCAAAAGATACGAGTATGTATTTCTCGTGCTGCTATAACAACAAATACTTAACATAAAAAAACTAAATATTAAGGGGGCCCTTATATAATAAACGTATTTTTTATCATATTTAACACCCAGATCCACAGCCAACAAATTTAGTTCAGCACAAAGACGTTGGCTGTGTCGGGAATCGAACCCGGAACCTTCTGATTGGCAGTCCGGTAATGTCGTGTAACCATATTATAGTCATGGTAACCATTACGCCAACGGTTCGTCTATTTTCGCTACAATGCTTTCCTTCACCGAAAGTTCAAGCTCTTTGGCGGGAATCGAACCCGCGACCTACGGGGCTTAAGGTGACCACACACCCGACTGAGCTGTCATCGTTTCAAAATTATATAGATTTACATTGTTGCGTCTCTCAAATTTAAATAACGACCTCGTTGGCGTGGTTTCCATGCCGGACTGCCAATCAGAAAGGTTCCGGGTTCGATACCCGGTACGGCTGTCGGTCTGGGTGTTAAATATGTATCTATATAAAATAAGTAGTACTATGTATGTATACGTAGTATATCAGTTGTGTTAGCAACCATTACACGAACTAGAAATGGTTCAGTATGGGGTTAACCAGCCGTGTATGAAATGTGTCCTAATATTTATTTATTTTTATTTTATCTAAATAATCATTGTCTCACTCTCTATTTCAATTTCGCCTGAACATATTCTTCTCACCGCTCCACAAACGTGCAATATTTTCCTAATCCTTGTTCAATAACATTTGGAAAGGGTCACACTTTGCAACCCTTTTAACGCGACCGCTCTCAGTAAATTCTTTCCACTGTAATTCGATGGCCTTTTCAAAAACAATCCAAAGAAAGGGAAGGTGCAATAGATATTGGAGCAAATGGCCTTATGACGGTTAACCGGTAGGCAACGTGGGATATATGTAATGGTGGACCCTTTTAGTAAGTGATACTTTGACGTTCTTACATTGTTAATATTTCTGGATAAGTAAACTGAATAGTAAGTTTTGATATTAAGTTAAACCGCCTGTATTACTTTGTATATGAATATATGTAGTCATTATAGAGAAAATTCGCAAAACAACTTTGTAAATATCTATTCTTTGCCTGTTCAGTAAAAAAATACTTGTATATATAATACTTGTTAGTTGATAGATAAGTTACTAATTAAACAACTGATTCATCCGACTGCGTTTTCTTCATCCCCACCAGGACTAACCGACTCTTCCCGAATAGCCATCCTCTTCACGCGAATTTACCGACACCCTCTCCATCATAATCATTCCCATCTTATAATAATTATACTTTTTTCATCATCAGCCAGTCTGCGTCCACTGCTGGACTTAGGCCTCTTCCAAGGCACGCCACTTGGTCTTATCTTGGGCATCTCATCTCCATGCAGTACCCGCTTTTTTCCGTAATTGTTGTTCCACCTCGTTGCAGGACGTCCTACACTACGTGTGCCGGTACGCGGTCTCTACTCCATAACTCGACTACCCCAGTCTATATATTTTTTTACATTGAATACACGCTAATCACAATTGTAATTGAAATATTTTATTTGGTTTTGTCTTCATAAAAAATCTAATCAATCAAAACCTTCCTTTATCCCCAAATATTTTTCGATCATACAGTCTAAGCTGTATCAAGCTAGCTATGATTCTACTAAAAAAAATATCTCCTCAGTGGAAAGAACGATCTGCGCTGACACAAATCTCGTAAAATCAATACGACTTATCGTAAAAGGACTAGAAGTAGAGCACCATCCAAAAAATACAAAGCTGAAACGCTTTAAGAGTTAAGCTCGTCTGATTGAGTGGGTCGAGGGTCAAGCGAAAAGAGCAGGGTCGAGAGAAAAGAGCGCAGATAAATCCCTGGTAGCCAAACAACGCTCAAACATGTCCACTTACGTTGAAGCATGGGAAAGCTGACCGGGGACACACAATAGGCAAGTGCAGAGTTGCGACATTTGCTGAGCTGCGACTGTATTGCGGCAAACTAAGGTGTCTTATTTTTAATGTATACGTTTGTTTTAGGTTTTGTGTTTGCCAAAATAAAAATTATTTTTCTTTTCTTTCTTTTCTTTTTTTTTTCTTTTCAGAAGAACGTCTTTACGTCCGACGTATATCCCGCGCAGATTAATAACAGAGCATAGTATGACATTTAAAAATCCGTCGTCAAGCCTACCTTAAAGACACACACTTTACCTTTACACCTTGGTTACAAGCACCTGACAGTGCGTTCCAGCAGCCTTCTTGAGAGCCAGTTATTCCAGACTAGGCATTCTCCATCTTAGACCAGAGTGTCTATGTAACTCGTATGGTTACGCGCCTTGTAAAACAAAAAGCATGCGTGGATTAATTCGCAGATATTATGAGTATCTGTAATCAAAACTTTTTCAAATTCGTACTTTTAAAGAAGGCAGAAAGCAAATAGCGATGATTGAAACAAGTAAAAAGAATGATCACGTTGTCGTAAGTATAAGAGCGGAAATATTATTAATTTCAATCAACTGTCAGAGTGGGTAAATATGTCAAAAGAATGTTATTTCACTGGGCGCTACTGTGTGACGGATGGTACGTTGAATTGTAGTTTACGGCTGTTATTCTTAGTACAAGCAGACGTTAAGCCAAGTTAGAGAATTTCGGGCGGCTTGAAAACTTTTTTCATCGAAGCTTAGCTCATAGGAAAAAAGAAGTAGACCTTTTAAAAAATTTACATTTAAATTGACAAATTGACATTTGATTCAGATCATATACTTTTGTATTGATATTATATTAGATACTAGAATTAGTAGTGAAAATTGACATTATGATTAATATCATATACTATTGTAATGATATTATAGTACTAGAATATAATTGAAAATTGACGTGGATACATATCATATACTTTTGTAATGATATCATATTATTTGACTTGTAACTTTGGTGTTATCAATAAATGATTTGTATTTGCATTAAAAACAAATATCTTGTATTATTAACAATTCTAGATTCAAAATGTTTCGTTGTTATCGAAAGTGTAGATTTAATTCAATCTTTGTACGGAATTTTGTTACCAAACCTTCTGCAATTTATTATTTTGAGTCAATGACGATTCCGGCTGGCTAGAGTAAATAGATGGAATTTATTTTCACTTCACTTGAAGTGGTATTGGGTACCTAATAAAGCAGTCTTAGCTCAAATCTGTTCTTTTATACAAATTAATGAGTATGAAGATAAGTGGACCGGGATGAATAATATAATGAAAAGTATAGAAACATACAAAATAAGCCTATTCATCATTAAAAAAACATGAAATGTACTCGTTTCAGATTTGTTTTGTAATTTTATTGATATATCCTATATGTATCGATTATTTATGTATGTATATCAACTGTGTTAGCAACCTTAAGACAAACTAGGAATGGTTTAATATGGGGCTAACCAGAATCAAGTTTGAATTATTATTCTTATCCTTATTATATTTTTTCCCCGAAAGATTATTTAAGAATACTGAAATAGATTCCTAAATGTTTAACTCGACCTTTTACCAGAGTTAAATCTGAACTGGTTAAAATAAAACATTAAAATAACTCGATTTTTTTTTTAGTGGCCAGTCATTTGTTTTAAGTAAAGTTTATTACTTTATTTATTATTAGTTTATATTTATTACTATTTTTGGGGAAGTTTACTGTAAAATAACAAGAAAAAAACAAGAGTAAAGATAACATGCCCTAATAAATAAAAGAAACCTACTTACTTAAGAATCGTTTACGTATTCCAGGAATCCTTAATTAGGTTCCCTAACCCAATTGGCTGAGGTAAGCGAGACTCGCAAGTGATTAGTGAAAATTAGATTGGCAGGTGGTTTTCTGTTAAACATTTTACGAAAAAAAAAATTCAAAACATAGCTATACTTGCGGCAGCAAATTTCTCTCGCGATTCAGTGAATATTGGGATATATTAAAAAAAAAACATAGCTTGGCAGACTTTTAACTTGTAATGTACTTTATTTCTTGCATTACAAAATCTTTCAGGGTGAAATGAAATAATTTTATTTGTGTAGCCACAGGTAAAATATAAACATAGAAAATATGAAGAAATGTCCCTTGTAGGCGACTACCTATTCGGTGTGCAAAATGTCAATAAATTTATAGATTAAGAAATCACCTATAATTCTTTATTTTGAAGTGTAAATTTAATGTAGGTTTTTTTTTATTGATGTAGGCTTACGTTTGACCGCAGCTAGCCTGATGTTAAGCTTGACTGTGGTCTAAGATGTAACACGCTTGCCTAGAAGGAACCTAAGGTTTAAATGAAATAGGTTTTAGTTTTACTTAAAGTTAAACCTTGCAGCTCGAATTGGTTTACAATCATCTAAGAAAAACAAATTAATGTTTGTTAAAAAAACACTATTCAATTGTCTTTCTTTGCTGGCACCGATTCCAAGAATATAGAATTAATAAAAATTTAAAATAGCTTTTTTATAAGTACATCAAATAAACTCTTCGATTGTACTTATAATATGTTCTTGATTTGATGTACGTAGGCATAAAATATTTTTTTACTTTTTACTTATGGTTTTGAAGTCGGTTGTTTGTTTTTTAAAACAATGTTATGTATATCTAATGACAAACGAAATTTGGCTAGGCAGCGAAGAAATCCCGCTAGTATAATACCTACCTACCGCGAACTTCGACTAAGGTTTAGTATATTATTTCTAAGTTAGGTTTGATTTTAATATTGGTGTTGTTTTTATTTTGATTTTTAAATACAATGCTGTTTTATTTTTAAAATAAATACTAGGACACGTTTCACACACGGCTGGTTAGCCCATACTGAACCATTTCTAGTTTGTGTTATGGTTGCTAACACAACTTATAAACTAAATATATATACATACTTTATATAGATACATATTTAACGCCCAGACTGACAGCCAACAAATTTAGTTTAGCTCGAAGATGTTGGCCGTGCCGGGAATCGAACCCGTAACCTTCTGATTGGCAGTCCGGCATGGTAGCCATTACGCCAACGAGGTCGATTTCAAATTGAGCTTTAATATATCATTTAAATATGAGTAAAGTTGTGATTTTATCGGTGTTTGGTACGAGATGTTTGTGCAGTATGTTTTAATAATTTAAATATTATTTTAAACATATATGATAGAAACAGACGAACGGGAAAATATTCAATTTATATTTTAATATGTATCGGTATTTTGTTTACGTCTGTATGAATAAGGAAACTAAATCCCATATTTGAGTCATGCTTTGCGTTAACCTATGGTTTGTCCAATGGAGAATAATTTATTATTGAACAGGATATTTAGCTCAATATCATTTCAGTTATGTTCAACGTTTCGTAAACTAACACGTATTTTAATTATTATGTTTTCGATCATTAAATTCACTAAATCTATTTAAATTTGTGTGACTTTCCTTATAAACATTAAAAATGACATCCTGTTATAGTGCAGTGAAGTTTTTATTTTACATCTTAAATACTATTTTTACGGTATGTATTTTTCATAGCTATTTTAGTTTTTTTAGTGAGTGTCCTCATTTTACTGATTTTAAAAATTATAACAACAGTATATATTGTACTTGTAACATAGCATAAGCATACCACAGCTGGGACTCGGGACCTTCACTCATGAGAAGAGATATATATGTCATAATTCATCATGCTGGCCAACTGCGGGTTGGTGGATGACACCCATCTTCGAATTTTGTGATCCTCAAACATGTTGATTTTTTCACGATGTTAATATTTTGATTAAAAAATATCTATTGATATCATCAAATATCTATAATATTTGATATCATCTTAAAAAAATAAAAATAAATTTATAATGTTAATTATTCTCGAATAACATTTTTAATATTATTCAGAATGTTTATTTTGTGTGATCTAGAAAAATACTCACAAACATTTAACATAAATGATACAACGATTTTAATTTTGACACAGTAAGATACGCATTTTTTTTATAATAAAAACCAAGTGTAGGTCGGTGGGAAAACGTCTGCTTTTCAATCCGACGGCCACTGATTCGATCCCGGCCCTACCAATGGCTTGCTTCTCAAGTTATTTGTGGATTCGCACTCGCTTTTCAGTGAAGGAAAACATTGTGAGGATACCGTCATGTTTGAGGACCACAATATCCGAAGACGTGTGTCATCCGCCAACTATGGTCTATATCTTGATACTAGTGAGAGAAGTTTTCCCAGCAGTGCGAAAGTATAGTGGGCTGCTTATGCTAAGGCATTAAACTAGCATGTATTTTTTTGTTTTACAGTTACTAGGCTTGGTAATAGCCGCACTGGGTATATTCTTCCTAATATGTAAAGATGATCTGCCGATACAATTCCCTAGCTGGTTTTTCATCGGTATAGCGGTCGTAGGCATGGTGATATTTATCCTGGGACTATCGGGATTCCTCGGAGCAGCTAAAGGCTCAAACTGCATGTTAATTACGGTATTTTTTTTATTTTTTTATATAAATAAAAAAAAACCTGCCCAGCTTCGCGCGGGCTATTGGACTCGTATTACATTATTCGATTTTTAGTAAGGATCTCTAATATTTTTGGAAACCAAATATAGCCTATGTTACTCAGGGATAATTTAGCTTTTCAACGGTTAAATATTTTTTATAATCGGTCCAGTAGATTCGGTCAAATAAACAAATAAACAAATTTCTTCTTAATATTATTAGTATAGAAGTATAGATTATGACACATTTCACATAATTTTGGTAAAAAAGCTCAACGGAATTTTTAGTATTGTTATTGATAATGTTATATATATATAATGTTTATTGTAAGAGGAAACAAACAATACATCTCATACATTTTAGGTGAAATAATGATTATAATCTAACCTAGAATTACAAAGAAACGACAACTCTGTCTATAATATGGGTTTTCTATTGTCAGATATTTCCTCTTATTTAAATTAATTTCTTTCACGATATGACTCTGGATGTTTTTTCCCACGTTAATCATAAGTATGACAATGACAGCGCGTTACTTGAAGTTGACATAATACAAAAATAAAGATTTTTCTTTACATACTATATACATGTATATGAATATAAAGTGATAAAATAACAAGAGTGTTTAACTAATAACTTCAATCTTAACTTTCAGTACAGCGTTATCTTACTTCTATTGGCTGTTGCAAAAATTGCCCTGATTATATTAATATTTATTAACAAAGGAAAAGTGAAGGAATTTGCGACCAAATTAGTGAATGTACCGCTCGAACATCATGCTGAAGTGAGGGAGAACCCTGCATTTCATTTGTTTGAGTTTATGGTAAGTGTGAATTGCTAACACGTATATTATTATTAATAAATATATATAAACTTATATAAGATCTAGAGCCAGAGCCTAAAAGCCTCGTAGAAAGAATTGGCGAGGATCGGGCGGTGAAGCGTGTATACTGAACGCGCTTCTTCTTCATCTTCACCTTATCCCATTTAGGTGGGGTCGGCACAGCAAATCTTCTTCTTCCACTCTCCTCTACCAGACGTCATCTCTACACTCAATCCTTTCTCTCTCATATCTTCATTCACACACTCCATCCATGTCTTTTTCGGTCGGCCTCTTGCTCTTCTTCCTTGCACTACCATTTCCATACATCTCCTAGTGACATGCACTAAACGCGCTATGAGGGCAAAATGGATATTTTCAAATGGATATTTTTATTAACTCGTTGGCGTAAAGGTTACCATGCCGGTCTGCTAATCAGAAGGTTCCGGGTTCGATTCCCGGCCCGGTCAACATCTTTGTGCTTAACTAAATTTGTTGGCTGTGGGTCTGGGTGTTAAATATGTATTTATATATAATATGTATGTATGTATGTATATGTAGTATTACAACTGTGTTAGAAACCATAATACGAGCTAGAAATGGTTCAGTATGGGGCTAACCAGCCGTGAGTGAATGTGTCCATATATTTATTTATTTTATAACTCAGCATATTATATAAACTTAATACATATCAATATAATATAGGCAACATACGAAACATTTGAGGTAAATTTATGGTTATAATCTAACCTAAAATTACAAAGAAACGACAATTATGTTTATAATATGGGTTTTCTATTGTCAGATTTTTCCTCTTCTTCAAATTAATTTATTTCACGACATGACCCTGGATATTTTTTACCGTTTAGCGTTAATCATAGGTATGACAATAACAGCGCGTGACTTAGACTTATACAAGATTTTGAAAAATCCTATAAAATCCTGTGTAAGTGATCTTCTTCTTCTTCTTCTTCTTCCTTGCCTTATCCCACTTATTCCCACTGCTGGGACTCGGGGCGTTCTCTAACTATGACAGAGATATAGGCCATAATTCACCACGCTGGCTAAGAGCGGGTTGGCTGACACACACGTCTTCGAATATTGTAGTCCTCAAACGTGTCGGTTTTTCACGACTTTTGACGTGACAACGTCTTAAATTAGGTTGCGGCTGGGAGTCACTTATGAAAAAGTGTAACGCCCGGTAACGTTACGATGAGTCACCGAACGAGAGAGAGGCCCGCCGAATGCCTTGCGTCTCTCTCCCACTCAACTATGATCGGTCTGCCGCGCGCGCAGCACGCGGCAGACGTTGTCACGTAAAATCTTCGCCCGTAAAACCGACTTTACAGGCAACCATTTTTTTCCTTCACCGTAAAGCGAGGGCAAATCCATACCTAACTTCAAAAAAAAAACGAAGTCATTGGTGTAGTGCGTGGACCGAACCAGAGGCCGTCTGATTGAAAAGCAGACGTTTTTGCCACCGAGGCACACTCGCTTTATTTACCACCAAGCCAAACTTGCTTTTTCACACTTTGACTCTAGAATCTTACTTATTTAATTTGTTGTTATAGATAACAAATCATTCATTCTAAATAGATGACAAAATTAAATATTTAGTGTACTTCCGCTGTGATCCGAAATCCAAATTAAGACAAGTAAAGGAAAAATCAACTAAGATCAATTAACCAATCTTAATTAACTAAGACTAATTAACTAAGATTAATTAAGATTAACGTTACCTATCACAATTAGACTTTTTTTGACTCTTCGAACGACAAGTCGAGAGACTCTCTCTCTCTCTCTCGACTTGTCGTTCGAAGAGTCAGCGTCTCCTGATGATGCCTTGTGATTAGGCGAAACACGTGTAGAGTTAAGAACTTCCTAATTGTGATAGGTAACGTTAATCTTAATTAATCTTAGTTAATTGATCTTAGTTAATTAGTCTTAGTTAATTAAGATTGGTTAATTGATCTTAGTTGATTTTTCCTTTACTTGTCTTAATTTGGATTTCGGATCACAGCGGAAGTACACTAAATATTTAATTTTGTCATCTATTTACAATGGATTTCCGCAAAGTAACGCCTGAGTCAATAAGTTAATCATTCATTCATTCACTCACTCTAGCCTAAGACTTGGTTGTCATTCAACTTAATCAAGTATTTTGATTTCAGGGACAGTGCTGCGGAACTACTGGTCCAGCTTCCTACTTCAATGGCACCGTACCCAACCATGCGAAAGTGATATCCTCCTGTTGCCCCTTCGGATTTAGCAAACCTGAAGTAACGTGTGATTACGAAAACGCCCACACAACTGGATGTCTAACAGAAACAGCTAGCGACAACGCGATGGGAACCCTTAACAACGTAGCGTATTCGGTTATCATAGTTGCTGTTCTTGAGGTAATTACCACCACAAGTTACTTACTACTTACTGCTCCGGCCACGAAAACCCCAAAGCGGGTCTTGGCCTCCGACAACAGACGGCGCCACTCGTCACGGGGTTGTGCCATTTCTTTCCAGTCAGCCACTTGAAGCTCGCCAAGGTCCCTTTCGACGGCGTCACTCCAGCGGTACCGAGGGCAACCAACTGGACGGCGTCCCTCCGGCTTCCCTAGGTAGGCTCTCTTAGCGGCCCGATTCTCCCCCATCCTTACCAGGTGTCCAAGCCATCGGAGGCTTTGAGTCTTGAACTCTGGGCTCATGTCTGTGGAGTTATTTTTAGTTCTAGTCTATCATCGGCCAAATCCTTGACCTCCCTATACGACACGACTTTCGCTTTCTCCTTAATTTGGTCTAAAAATTATCCTCTAGGTCTTCCTCTTCCTCTCCTGGTTTCTATCTTTCCATTTTATGATGTTTTTTCTTACCATCTGTCATGTTCTGTTGTCTATAGTTAATATGGTTCTTTGTTCTTGTACTAGGCATAGTACCTCTTCATTTGTTTTCTTTTCTGTCCAACTAATCCTTGTTTGATACAAAAATCATAAAATTCTTGTGTTCTAAGAGTCAAATTAAAATCAGTCTATATTTACGGGATCGCCGACGATGCCATAGACGGACACACACACATGCACACACACACACACACACTTGCACACTGACACATATAAACACACACACACACACAAACACGTTAAGCTTTTGGCATCCTGTTGTTTTTGCGTCGAGAGGTTACTCGTATAAAAATGTTAGCCTGATTATTAGGTTCATTTATTATTTTGAATCAAATAACTAAAAATTAATGCTTCAATGTAGACAGTAGAATAAATAAGGCTATTTAAACACTACACAACAATAACTTTGAACTTTGTTTTATTTTTTCTTTTTGTTTTCAGATTATGGCTCTGTTTTCGGCTCTATTCCTGTCCTGTTCGCACAAATCTTCAGATGGATATTACGAATATGACTAAATTAGTAACAAAACGACATAAAATAGAATGTTTTTTTTATTATCGTAAACTTATAATTGATTTACGTACTTATAGCATACGTATTATAAATAACTAAAAATATGTTCTTGTTTTTCACCATAATTAAAATTATAAGGAAAATTATTATTTAAAAATACTGAACTATCAATAAATAATAACTAATACATTTAAATTGATGTCATAAGGAAATACGAATTAGATTTCCTGTTGTTTGTAACTTTTGAAGCACAATACCAGTTTATTATATTATGGTTTAAGGATAATAACTTAATTACTCATAATATTTTAAACGTAAGCATGTAAAATAAATCAATAGCTTTAATACTCAGAAAGCACAACAATTAATTGTAGTAATGTATATTCCTATTATTTGTTATATTTTAGTATAAATAAATGTTAACTAACGACCCTAAAACTACATTATATGATTGCCTATTTTTTAAACACTGTAAGACAAATCCATTTTTTATGAAAATAATCATTTTATAATTATAAAATAGTTTAAAGGTTTCAGAAAACTTTAAAAAACATTAAATTTTCGCGCTTTTTTCCGCTAAATTCCGCGCGGCGCACTGCAGTCGCATAGTCATTTAACAATAGTAGATTTCGGTACCTGAGCACAGAATAATAACTTGTACTTCGTAACCTGAGTGATGTCGTTTTTAACAAAATACGAATGGATGGCGCTACGTGTATTGCATGATGCGCGTAGTACGATTTTCAACAAGAGGTTGAGTGTTTATTATATTTATTAATCTATGGTCTTACTATGGTATATTTTCATTGGCTCGAATGAACTACGTATATTTTAAAATGGCGTCGCAAACATGTTGCCGTTGCATAGAGGAAATTCAACAGAGAGCTGTGTCCGGCGATTGACGGACGGATGTGTCAATGCCATGTTTAGCTTCCGCCATGTGTGACAAGGGGCTAGAAAATTGGCGAACTAGCAGATTGGCTCAAGCCATTACATATTTAGCTCAAGCTATTACATATTTAGCTCGACCTTTTACATATTTAGCTCAAGCTATTACATATTTAGCTCAACCTATTACATATTTAGCTCAATCTATTATTACATATTTAGCTCAACCTGTTACATATTTAGCTCAACCTATTACATATTTAGCTCAAGCTATTACATATTTGGCTCAAGCTCATTTGGGGATCAAACCCACAACATACGGGACTCAAGGTGGCCGCTCACCCGATTGAGCTGCTATCGCCTCTAATAAAGTTTCAAGAGACAGTCGTTATAATATAATTAGCTGATCCATCACTTTAACAACCTTTTTGTATAAGAGCATTTTTTCCCCTTTTTTGGCTAACCCGAAAAATCGTAAATTTTAAATGTTTTTGTAATGATGCCTTTGCTGAAGAAAATTTCAAACACACCCTTCCAAAAATATGTAAACAGCTAACGCAAGCTGAAGTTGCCAATCAGTTTCCAAATATAGACTAATGGGCTGAAATTCACAAAAACAATAAACATTATATTACATTAATGGGCTGTTGGTTTGAGTGATAAATATGATGTTCGGAAAGCACCGAAATTGTTGGACTTATTCCAACTTTTAATAATAATGTAAGTTTAACCGTTCTCTACGCGGAAATATTTTTTTTATATATTAGTACACATTTTACACACGGCTGGTTAACCCCATACTGAACCATTTCTAGTTCGTATTATGGTTGCTAACACAACTGATATTCTACATATACTTACATACATACATACATATTTTATATACATACATATTTAACACCCAGACCGACAGCCAACAAATTTAGTTCAGCACATATTGGCCGTGCCGGGAATCGAACCCGGAACCTTCTGATTGGCAGTCCGGCATGGTAACCATTACGCCAACGAGGTCGTCAAATTACATTAGTTATGTAAGCAACCATAATACAAACTTCAAATGTTTTAGCATAGGGCTAACCAACCATGTGTGAATTGTGTTCAAATAAGTCTAATATCATTCTAAAATGTATCTAAACCATCGAATAATCAGCCGACCGCAGGCGTGTTATCTAATACTATGGCCCCAAGCCAAACCCAACTAAAGTCATTGCTCGCACTTGTCGCGTCATAATTCATGGCTCTACTTTTAATATTAAACCCGTTGCGAAATGGCTATTATCGGTAGATGCATTATTATTTTTGTTCAAATACTAAAGAGAAGAAAGAAAAAAAAGGTTTTGCCTCCACTTTTGTTGTCCGAACCGCCAAACTTTGGAATTCTTGCCAAATTCCCTGTACCTCGATGTCTACAATCTAGCATTTTAAAGGCGAGAGTGAACTGGTTCCTTCTAGGTAACAGCAATCCACCGTAAACCTCAATATCACTTACCATCAGGTGAATTGTGGTCAAGCGCTGACCGATTCAGAGTAAAAAAAGTAGGTTTTTTTTACACTTTGTGGTTCGGCATTTGATCAGCAGAGCGCGTAACCACATGACTCACTGACACTCTAGCTTAAGGCGGAGCAAGCCTAATCTGGAATATCTGGCTCTCAAGGAGGCTGTCAGAACACACCCTTAAGTGCTTGGCGACAGATTATTTATCTTGAAGATGGTTGCTATGCAGGCGAACGCTATACGATGCTCTACCACCATGCTGTGGTTGCTTCCGTTTTAGTAAAACTAATGACAATTATAATAAGCTATTGTTAATAATTTAAAAGTAAAAAAGTTGGTTAACTTCTGCAATCATCATCACCTAGTCCATAAATTAACAAATGTAAATAAAATAACAAAAACACTTTCTTAATAAATAAAAGCTTAATAAATCCAATAAAACGAAAAATCTTTAAAGGATTTAATTTCCAAAGTTCATGAGCCTTCAAGTTAGTTGAAAAAGATTGCAAGTTCATTCCTTTTTAAAGAACGTCTCGAGGCGATAAGTTTGAAAGTTAATCGGAGTGGGTGCGAGCAACTGGTGAGCGATTAGTGGGCATTCGTTCACTGTCAGTCGCGATGCTTAGAAGGTTAAGAAGGCTTCAGAATAAGTGGTACTAGCCGTTTTAAAAACAGGATGATGTTGTTCGATGAGCCTACACACCTTATCTGTAATCGTAGTTAAACGAAAGCCATTGGTGGCAATTCTGTCGTACACACGACTAAACTAAATTTAAAGAAGCCCCGCTTTTTTTCATCCCTAGTGGCCAGAAAGAGATGGCACGATCTGAACCACAGAAAAAACAACTAAAATCACGTCAAATATGGAAAGTGTAAGTGGTTAGAGCTGATACAAATGAGTGTCGTTTATATATGTATATGCGTTCTAGGCGCTTTAACTAGCGGGACACTTTTCTGAATCGCGGTAATGAGATCCCGCGGCCGTCTAGTGTGTTTCGTTACTATTCGCATTTTTTTATTAATGTTTTGAGTTTAACGATTGGTAAGAAATAAAATAAGGTATTGGAAGTATGTGTTTCATTTCGGGTTTTTGTTCGCTCAGTGGGATCATACGCCGCTTTATTTGACCTAAACGAATTGGGATAGACGCTCTTGCGTCTAAAAAATTTAAGAAATAGGCAAGACAGCACACATACCTGGAAATGCATAGTTTGGAAAACTAATTATGTTTAAATGCATACCGTAGCGCATGAGCAAAATCTAATTCATTAAGCCCGTGGGTGAAATTTGTATTTTTAAATTATGAATATTAAATGGTTTAAAAATTATGTATCCAAGAATTTTAACAGCTTATGACGATAAACATGTACATTCAAGGTTTAGCCCATATAAGCGCTTATTCGTACAATTGTGCCGAGGGCGCTGTTTCGTGAACCTGTGCTATAAAAATACCTACATTACTCCGGTTTAGCATTCACCGCGAAGATTTGACCTCGTACTGATATAAACCCAAATGAGCTCAACATTACACCCCAGAACAGCAGGCAACGTTATATTTGTACGCGTATGTTTACTCACATACCATACAGGGTTCTTAAAATGGTGGCGATTCAGCGGCACACACGACTAAACTAATTTTTAAAATAGTAGTATGTTTAAACGGAAAATAAAGAGTTTTTGTGAAAGTAATTCCTTTTATAATTTAAGCGAATATATGAATATGGAGCTTGCAGAATCGTTATTCATGTGTAAACAGTAGTATTTTAAATTTAATAACCATGGAAAACAAGTGCTAATGTGAGTAGTATTTAATGGGGTAGAATATTTATTTAATGCAATTTGTAAGTTTATTTAATTTTATCTAACTAATGTTTTTAAGTATTAAGTAATTATTGTAGTATGACTTGCCTTTAACGTATGTTATTTAGGGCTAATAATGTTCTGTATTTCTGTAATTCTGTATTTAAAGAAGCCCCGTCTCTTTTCATCTCAGGTGGCCAGAAAGAGACGGCACGTTCTGAACCACAGACAAACCAACTAAAATCACGTCAAATATCGAATGTGCAGGCAGTTTTAGAGGTGGTACAAGTGAGTGCGCTCTAAAGTCGCCTATATTTTCTACATTTGACGTGATTAGTTGGTTTGACTATGGTGCGGAACGTGCCGTCTCTTTCTGGCCAGCTAAGATGAAAAGAGACGGGGCTTCTTTAAATTTAGTTTAGTCGTGTGTGCCGCTGAATCGCCACCAATATAGGCAGTTAGCATATAATATAAATTAATTGAAAAACATGGTAACACTCTGACACCTTAATAATTTTTCAGTAAAGAATTAATCTTTATTTAATTCGACGACCTCGTTAGCGTAAAGGTTACCATGCCGGTCTGCTAATCAGAAGGTTCCGGGTTCGATTCCCGGCCCGGTCAACATCTTTGTGCTTAAGTAAATTTGTTGGCTGTGGGTCAACCATAATACGAGCTAGAAATGGTTCAGTATGGGGCTAACCAGCCTATGTGAAGCCTATGTATGTGTGTATGTGCGATCACCAGATCGCTAATCCAGCCAGTCCTTGGTGTCCCGAAGAATTCTTCTCGCTGTTTCGTCAACCTCCTGCACTCCAAAATTCCATGAGAAGTTATTTAACCCTGTAGTTGATCTACGTATATATGCTTATGTGTAAGTACTTATATAATTATGCCCTAAATATTTAGCTGCCTAAGTTATAGACGCCTAAGCTCGTAATGTTTGCAGCTAACTGCGCAAGTGACTCCGTGACTTGTTTACTTTTTTTGCTAACTGTACGCTGTGGTTTCGTTGCGTTAAAGTTAAAACTTAAGGTGCTTTTAAAACCACTAAATTTAAATTTTAACCATTAGTTTTGCATTACTTTTTAGGGTCCCGTACCTAAAAGGTAAAAACGGGACCCTATTACTAAGCCTCCAATGTCTGTCTGTTTGTCTCCAGGCTGTATCTCAGAAACCGTAATAGTTAGATAGCTGAAACTTTCACGAGATATGTATTTTACGTGCCGCTGTAATTCAAAGAATATTCAATTGTGTAGTAAAAATAAATTTTTAAAATTAAATGTTTATTTAATGGGAGCTACAATACAAAAAAAAGTGTAAGAACATTTTTTTTTTAAGAAACTTTTTTTGTATTGGAGCTTAAAAAATTAAAAAAAAATGATTTTTTTTTTAAGATAGGATCGAAACTCTTCATCCGCGAGCCTGACTCACACTTCGCTAATTATTTTCTATTCTCTTCCAACCGATCTTTTTTGGATTTTATTCAATACTTAGGTAACAAATTTGATGTTCTTGTATTAATAGTTTCCTTTACGGACGTACGTGTAGTGGATTAATTAAATTAGTTAAAGTATATCGGCCCTAAGTTTTGTGCAAACAAGATAAGGGTAACCGCTTGGGATAGGTAGGTAACTTAGTAAGCTTTAAGGATATTTGCTGAGACATGACCTTAACTCGATTACATAGTACCCTGGTCTTTTGTAGATAAGCAGATCAAATAGATAAAAGATAGCTTGCGGGAAATAGATAATTTGTGAAAATTTCAGCATTCTAGCTATCACGGTTTCCGAGATACAGCTTGGTGACAGACAGATAGACAGCCATTCAGACAGAGGAGGCCTAGTAATAGGGTTCCGTTTTTATCTTTAGTTACGGGGGCCTAAAAATATAAACAAATACAAATCATATATTGATAACACCAAAGTCACAAGTCCAATATAATATCATTATAAAAGTATATGATAAATGTATCAATGTAAATGTTATATTATATTCTAGTAATATACATTTTCACTTCTAATTCTAGTAATATAATATCATTATTACAATAGTATATGATATAAATCATAAATGTCAATTTTCAATTCTAGAGCCTTCTAGAATTCTATAGCCGAATGGGAACCGTCACTTTGGCTAAATAAATTTGTCGTGCGAAACCAAAACGAGAAAAAATAACTGCGGCCCGCAATACTGTTCGTTCTTTGAACCGCTATAACATGCCATGTTTACGGCTTGTGGCCTCACTACCTTCAAATTAGACGTTCTGGTTTGTCCCAAAATATAAGGTTAAGGGTACAAGATGGAATTAGGGACCCTGAGAGCCTAGTTTACATGCAAAATGGTCGAGATAAGCAGCCGTGCTTACAGGCTTTGCTAAATTGGAAGCTCTTTTTTCAACGCTGTTCAGTCAGAGCCTAAAAGTGTTTCGTGTTTCGCTTCGGAATATGTAATTTTTATGAAAAGTTATCCTTATGAAAGGTTATGTATATGTAAGAGTTTATTTGCCCGTATAAGAGAAGCTAACACACAATTCTTTATGAAAATACTACGATCTATTATAACCAACATTTTCTTATTTGGTTTCTATATTGACCGAGGAAGTCATTGAAAGACTGCAGTTCTATATTGACCGAGGAAGTCATTGAAAGACGTTCGCGGCGCGACGCTCGCCATGTCGCACGCGCAAATCGCTTTCTCCAGTAATTAAATTTCAAAATATTAGAAAAACTTTGTAAGTTTGTAAATAAATACTAAAAAGCAGAGCAATTAACATTATAGTACTTAAATAAGACAGTAGTTTCAGTGTTTTTTTATCAAAGTGCAAGTGAATGATTGAAAATAAATAATTGACTCGACCACGACCCGTAATAAGGTCCGGTAACGTACGCGAGACGCGACCTTGTGAACTTTCACCCATTTCGGGCCCCCGCCCGATCCTGCCGTCCCGTGCCTCGCGGTTTATTAGATCCTAATGAATAGTGAAAAATTAACTGGAAAAAAAGCACAGAGCTACAAAAACATCTCCAACAATTATTGTTGTTATCAGTGAATTTAAATGCTTCGTTCAATTTATATTGGGAAATCGAAGTGAAGAAAAAAAAAAAAAAAAAAAAATTTAAAAAAAAAATCCCGGACTTTACAGACAGAAAATGGCAGTTCAGCAAATAAAGAAAAATATATCTCTCGCTTGTAATGGATGTCCTATCCGAATAACTGATAGATATTATATGACATGTTCAAATTGCAACTGCAACTATGATCTCACCTGCGCTAACGTTTCGGAAACCCGATTTATTATTATGCCACAGGAAAAGAAAAAATCTTGGCAATGCACACCGTGTATCAGCAAGAAACCGAAAGTCAACAACAGTGACACACCCGTAGGAAGACACAACGATTTAATTAATATATCCGATGAATATGTCACTGTAAGAAAGCCAAAAGCACTACGGTGCTTATCTCTTAACACTACACTTGAAGAAAGTTTTCAAGACGCAACTTTTTGCCCTTCTAGTCCTCCTAGCCCCGACGTGTTCGAAAAAACTTACTGCGAAGCTACAAAACAAAACCATCTCAAAACGAATATTGAAGAACTATCGAATAATTTGTTACTAGCCAAAGAAGAAATTAAACAACTTCAAAGGGAGAATACTCAACTAAAACTTGCCATTGAAAATCTATTTCTTGAAAAGTCGTCATGTAATAATAACTTGAACAACAAGCAAATAACACCATCGCAAAGCTTGTCAAAATGTTTAAAACAAAAAAGAACAGGATCAGTCACTGTTGACGGGGATCACTCTGATTTACACAAGATTTCATGTTCTCAGCAAAATCGTGTCTACCGGGATAATCTTAGAATTGAACAATGCAACCTGAAAATACAAACTGAATGTAATACTTTGAATATATCTGACAACAATAATGGAACCTCAAATAAGAAAATACCACATAACAAACCAAGCCAAAACGAGAATATAAATATGAAAACTACAGATGGAACAACTGGAACCAGAAAGCCAAGAATCTCAATCGTTGGTGATCAAACAGGCAAAGACCTAGCGAAGTTGTTAATATCCATAAGATCTCAACACAAAAATGCTAAAGACTACGACGTGTGCAGCTTCACTTACCCCGATGCGCCTTCGGACCATATCTTGCGAAACGTCAAACTAATCGACTGTAGTCATGAAGATGATTGGTTAATCTTATCTCTGGGTTCTAACGATGTAAACCCAACCCGTTTTTTGATCGAAATGACGTCATTCTTGCAAAAATACCAGAAACAAAAAATCATAGTTGCTGGGGTAGCATACAACCGATATTTAAACGAAGGAAAACTCAACCATCTTATAAAAAGCATTGTTAATGAATACAACAATTGCTAGTTTTTACCTGTGCCTCAAAGACCAAAAATGAGTAGGGTACCTCCAAAAAATGGGCGACATAATATAGTGAAGGTGCTGAACCACTGCATAAACACAAATGATTATGAGTCATACTACTTAGGGTGTAACATTAAAAAAATGATTGAAAAAACTAATCAAAAACCTTCCACACAAGCAATTCGAAGCTTAACTAACTCGCGACTTACGCCTGGTACTATACCGTACTACTTTAGTGCTGTCAAAGTACTACCTAGTCCCAATAATATATCTATTCCATCACCAACTCAGCAGCAAGTCAAAAAACACAAGCGTGGTACTATACCTTTTTACTTTAATAAAAAAATAACCAAACCGCACAAGCCAGAAACGGTCATTGAACCAGTCGCTTCAAGCTTGTCCCAAAACCATTCGCAAAATAATCAAACCCCCACAGAAGTGCCTATCTCACCACAAAAAGAACAGTTTTTTCGAATATAAAGATAATAAAGGTCACCGCTTCAACATCCTGCACCTAAACGTTAGAGGTATAAAGCTAAAAACTAGTAAAATAGAATTATTGCTTGATGAACAAAAAAATATTGATGTATGTTGTTTTAGTGAGACATTCTTGAAAAATCGCTACTTAGATACAGTAAAGATAGAAGGATTTCAAAGTGCTGCGCATTTTTGCAGAAAAAAAATCTCTCAAGGAGGAGTTTCCATATTCATTAAAAATGGAATTAATTATAACAAAATTGATTGGATCGCAAATATGTCCATCGAACGACATTTCGAATGCTGTGGCATAACTATTCCAGAATTAAACTACACAATTATTTGTATGTATAGGTCTGACAAGGGTAGTTACCAGGTATTTATTGAAAACTTAGAAATTTTATTGCAAAAACTAACTGTACAACTCAAATGTAAAAAAAGCAAATTGATAATATGTGTTGATTTTAATACAAACCTTTTAAAAGAAACCAAAGAAAAGAAACTTTTTATAAATACATTAAATATGTTCAATATGCACCCTACTATCCTGGATGCCACAAGAATAGACGGAGATACTCGAACTTGTATTGACAACATTTTGACAAATATAAAACGATACGAAACAAGCATTCTAAATATTGATGTTTCAGACCACACAGCGCAAATTATTAGTTTATTTGCAAACTTAAGCTTTTGTGAACAGTATTGGTTTGTCTACAAGAGAAAAGTGGATATTAATATGAGCATATTTTTAAAATATCTGCAACAAATTAGCTTTCAAAAAGTTTTTGAACATAACGATCTAAACGAAGCATACGAGGAATTCATACATTTATACTAATTGATATTCAATTTATGTATTCCTATGGAAAAAATAAAAATTTCTTACCGTAAAAACGTAAACTGGAAAACTAAAGGTATAAGAATAGCCAGCCAAGAGAAGAGAAAACTTTTTTAAAGTGGCAAGGAAATAAAAACTGTAATAACGATAAGTCATATAGGACTTATTCGAAGACTTTTAAAAAAGTAATCAGAGCATCAAAAAAAATAGCTAACATTAGATATATTACAAGAAGCACAAACAAAAACAAGGCCACTTGGGGTATTATAAAAAGCCACACCTCTCAGACTAACCAAATAAAAACATTAGTTGACAGTATTAAAATTGAAAAAGAACAAATAAGAGACCCATCAAAAATAGCTTCATCTTTCAACGACTATTTTATTGAACGTAATAATATTAAGGTTACTAACGTAGCACATCAAAAACCTATTAATACAATAGGCAAGAGTTTATTTCTTGGTCCGACCTCACGTGACGAAATACAAAAGACAATAAAAAGTTTACAAAGCAAAAAAACCGCAGGATCAGATGGTATATCTATGCAAGTAATTAAGGAATCTGTAGAGTACGTAGTCGAGCCGTTAACACATATCATAAACCTAACTTTCGAAACAGGTATTTTTCCAAATAGCTTAAAAACAGCATTAATTAAACCACTTCACAAGAAAGGCTGTAAATCTGATATGACAAATTATAGACCAATTGCAATTTTACCAAGTTTTTCAAAAATTTTTGAAAAAGTTATTCATAATAGAATTACTTCTTTCTTAGATGCTAATAATATTTTCAACAGCAACCAGTTTGGTTTCCGTAAGGGCAAAAATACCACTCTTGCAATATTTCAAATTTTGAAACAAGTATGGGATGAAATAAATTGTAAAAGAACTGGCATCGCAGTATTTTTAGATCTTTCAATGGCTTTCGATTGCGTCGTACATAAAATTCTCCTAGAGAAAATGGAAGCTATAGGCATACGAGGGACACCCTTGCTGTTGATAGAGTCTTATCTTAAGAGTAGATCACATTCTACAACTATCGACGTGTACAACAAAAAAACTAAAACCATTGAGAGAGTCCAATCTAAATATAAGAACACACAGCTAGGCGTGCCACAAGGTAGTGTTCTTGGCCCTTTACTGTTTCTCATTTACACTAACGAACTACCTTTAGTTATAAAACACCCTTGTGCCATGTTTGCTGACGATGCTACAATATTCATACCACAAAAACAATTAAATAAAGAAGATTTTGAAACACTGGTAATTAATTCTTTACAAACAGTCACACATTGGCTAGAATCTATCAATCTTAAAGTCAATATCTCCAAAACTAATACAATGCAATTCACAAGCTATAAAAGAGTGCCTCTCGATTTAAACATTGTAAGCAATGGAAGCAAAGTTAATGAAGTTAATGATACACCTTTTTTGGGAGTAGTTCTAGATAAACATCTTAATTGGATAGCACATATTAATAAATTAAACAACAAGATCTCTAAATATATTTATGCTTTATCCGTTCTCAGAAACTCTGCTTCCAAATCAGCCGCGTTGATGGCGTATTATGGATATGTTTTCCCTCATCTGAATTATGGTGTTATATTTTGGGGTGATTCTGTCGACGTAGAATCCACATTCATTATACAGAAGCAATGTCTACGCAGTATTTTAAACTTAGGAAGTATGGACACTTTGCGTACCAAATTTAAAATAAACAATATGTTAACACTTACCGGACTGTACATAATGGAGTTATGTATATTTGTGAAAACTAATGAAAACACATATTTTAATATAAAATCTAGTCGTGCTGCAACTCTCCGTTCAAAGTATAAATATAATATGTGCATAGTGCAAGTCAACAACGCCATGTATCATAATAGCGCATATATAAAGGCAATAAATGTGTACAACTTTTTGCCTCAAAGTTTAAAATCGCTCAATATAAAGAAATTTAAGCCTTGTTTAAGAAAATGGCTAATAGACAAAGAATATTATAATATGAATGAATATTTCGGAGTAGCGTAAATTAATAAAGTGTATAGTTATTGAATGTATAAATATGTATAGTTATTAAAATGTATAATATTAAGTTTTTAATTAGTAGATAGTTGTTATTTTAAGTTAATATTGTATGTTCATTACGAACAAGACTGTTGTTACCTAATCACTACTTTAAGATCTCGTCATTGTACACAGTTATGCAATAAATATATTCTTATTCTTATTCTTATTCTTATTCAGTCTTTGTAGTAAAAAATATGCTAACCGATTTCTAGTCTATTTGGACTTTTTGAGTTACAACTAAAAAAAACAACTAAAAATATAAATTTACTAAATAAGATAGATTACTTTCAGGGTTACCAGTAAGTATAATAAGATAGGTTACTTACAGAGTTAGGTACTGGTAATTAACGTAAAACCTCTTAAGAGCATCTTTAGTACGTTTGGACAAACAAGTGTTGTTTTAAGACGAATTGAGATTTGCGAGAAAAATGTTCTCCATAGATTTTCACGTATCTGCGACCTTCTTGTATGGAACCGCTGTATTATTCCGCGAACTGATTTCCACAGTTTTGCATTTATTGGAAAGGTGAAGTTTGTAACAAACAAAATTCATGGAAAATATCAACTTTGTGCCGAAACGGAGTACGCCGGGTTAGCTAGTGTGCTATATTAAATTGTTATCATCATCATCAAGAGCAAATAGGTTCCTTCTAAGCAAGCGTGGTGACTTCTTAGACAGTGAAGCTTAACATTATGCAAGCTGCGATGGCAAACGTAAGCTCATTTATCATAAAAGAAAATAAAAAAGTATTATACCATTTGAATTTAGCAAATTCATACATAGAAGTGGCGATTCAGCGGCACACACGACTAAACTAAATTTAAAGAAGCCCCGTCTCTTTTCATCTTAGGTGGCCAGAAAGAGATGGCAGGTTCTGAACCACAGACAAAACAACTAAAATCACGTCAAATATTGAATGTGCAGGCAGTTTTAGAGGTGATACAAAGATTGCGATCAAAAGAGAAATCAGAAGAGAAATGAGTGCGGTCTAAAGTCGCCTATATTTTCTACATTTGACGTCATTTTAGTTGTTTTGACTATGGTGCAGAGCGTGCCGTCTCTTTCTGGCCACCTAAGATGAAAAGAGACGGGGCTTCTTTAAATTTAGTTTAGTCGTGTGTGCTGCTGAATCACCACCATTGTGCTTCTGTGTGAAACAAACCCTAAAAGGCCTGAATGATTGACAACTAGCTTGCGCAGCTCTTTTGTGATTCACCTACTGGCATTTAGTAACACGTAGCTTCTCTTATTCAAACATATAGTACTATGGTACAGTCAGCTCAAACATAGTTAAAGCTAATCTATGAAAATAATTATATTACATAAAGTTTACCTAGGTGGGAAAACGTCTGCTTTTCAATCTGTCGGCCCCTGGTTTGATCCCGGCCCTACACCAATGACTTGTTTTTCATGTTATATGTGGATTTGCACTCGCTTTACGGTGAAGTAAAGCATCGTGAGGAAACCGACATGTTTGAGGACCATAATATCCGAAAACGTGTATCCGCCAACCCTCACCTGGCCAGCGTGTTGAATTATGGCTTAAATCTAGCTCCTCGTAAGAGAAAGCCCCGAGTCCCAGCAGTGGTAACGTATAATGGACTGATTACGCATATATGCATAAAGATTTTTTCGTGATCGGTGCTTAAACTATGCCGTGCGCAGTAAATAGGTATTCTTCTGAACCATTTCATACAGCCCAGTCATTTAAGGTAAACAGTATTAATATGTTTAGTTACCATATAATAACTTTCTTCTGAGGTGAGTAGAGTGTAAAGAAAAATTTATCCCAGATAAGTAACAACTTATCACTAGGAAAATACATTATTTATTTTCTCTTTTGATTTATTTTACTAACAGTACATAGGTACATGAAGCCACAATATTCAGTGCAGCATAATTCAGGGTACAGTGAGGCTTGGAACTGGGCTTCTCTGTAACAGCAAACATGTTACGATATTGTCCATTAAGGGACGTAGTAAGAGATGGGGCAACATAAGTAAGGTTAGATTTTTTTTACATCCAAAACACTAAATATAAAATATAATTGTAACTTTGCTTCTCTCATTACAATCAATAGGTAAGTAAAAAATAACTGAAAAACAGGCAAAATGTTAAAGTTTATAGAAACAAACAACTTTAATTAATAGCATATGTTAAACGTTAATTAATATTATCATCATCACCCATATCAAGGTAAATATTTTTTAAATTAGTAAGATTCATTAATAAATGGGTATTTACTTGGTTAGTTCTAAAACGCTATTAAATTGTATTGTTATTTTAATAACGCGTTAGTCAAACAATGTTGCGTTACATAACCTAACTTTCAATACTAATAAATACGAACTATGAATCTGACTCACTTCCTTCTATTTCCTTACAAGTACCATCTTCCAGTTTTCAAACCATCATCAACCAGTCTGCGTCCACTGATGCACCCTTTCCAAGGCACGCCAAGCGACCATATCCTGGCCACATTATTTTTTACGCTTAATAGGCTTGCGCTTGACCACAACTCACCTGATGTTAAGTGATATTGCAGTCTAAGATGAAGCGCGCTTGCCTGGAAGAAACCGGTTCACTCTCGCCTTGAAGACAGTAAGGTTCAGTGGGAACAGGGATTCCGGCAAGGAGTTTCACAGTTTGACAGTCCGTACTATACAACCGCGTACCTGCGACTGTCCGGGATGCATCTTCCACCGCCACCTTTAAGACTAGACTCAGGGTTTGGCTATTAGATAAAACTTTTTATAATATTATTGATTATCTAAAATTTTAAATTTACATTTGATTCACATCATGTACTATTGTAATGATATTATATTACTAGAATTAGATGTGACAATTGACATTTGATTAATATCATATACTATTGTAATGATATTATATTATTAGAATTAGAATTGAAAATTGACATGGATACATATCATATACTTTTGTATTGATATCATATTATTTGACTTGTAACTTTGGTCTTATCAATAAATGATTTGGATTTGGATATAAACGTGGAAGCGAATCGCTTAGTACGCATTTTTGGCATTTCCACTGTATAACGGTGTCTCCATCCAGTACCTGCTTTTTGTATAAATCCTCCCAACCCCCTCTAGACTGCCTTATTACGTCCACCAAGCAGTGGCCACAAACGCGTGTGTCCATGCATAACAGCCACTGCCCCGAGCATTGCCAAAACTGCGCTGTTAACATGCTTTACTGCGATATAGAAGCTTGTTTAAGGACCGTGGAGCCATAGCACGGCGTTGTTATAGGTGTTATTACAGGTACCCGCTATTATAGACAACCTAAAATAGGTTACATTTCGGTGAGTGTGCATCGGGATTGCATGATTTGATCCCCCCGCCCCATTCCACCATCGAAAGAGTAGGGAAACACCAAGGCGGCATCGTTATACTGTGGAGGTGCCTAAGTCGCGTACTAAGCGGTTTGCTTCCACCTTCATTGTGCGTACCGCCAAAGTGTGGAATTCTTTGCCAAATTCTCTGTTCCCCGATAACTATAATCTAGCAGTTTTCAAGGCAAGAGTGAACCGGTTTCTTCTGGGCAAGCGCGCTCCACCTTAGATTGCAATCTCGCTTACCATCGGGTGAATTGCGGTCAAGCGCAAACCCATTACTAGTAAAAAAAAATAAAAAAAAACCTAGCGATGCGCGACTGTGAATGATTCCAGTCAAATTATTCGACTTTATAAATCATTCGACTCATTCGAATGATCTCCGAAAATTAGTAACTAACATGATACCCACTCAAAATTAACCGGATTGAATGAATACTACATTAGTTACTACTTGAGCCGACTCCACTCCAAAGATTCGTTCATATTTCATTCATTTGAAACTAACAAGTGACATTGACAAGATTCGCTAACAATCGAGTCAAAACGCCATTAGTAACTAATTAGTAGTCATCATTCGATTATTAACATTAGTATATTACTAATATTCAAGTCGAACGTGTAAAATAGTAGTTGTAGATAATTCGACTGGTAAGATTATTCGCAGTCGCGCATCGCTAAGACAACCCATTATGTTACAACGAAATATGACTACACAAGTTAAACGTTATAGTGGATCCAACCGTTTGTTTTCTTTTTGGCAGCACTAATAGAACGTAACATCATGCAGATACGAATGAGAAAAATTAATCGATATCGTGTTCTATAAGTTTGAAAGTAGTGCCAGTGAGTGAGAAATTAAATAGTGGGAGGTTAGAGTGGTATGGGCATGTGATGCGTAATAGGTAGGAGATGTATGGAAATTGAAGTGCAAGCACAGAATAATAACTTGTACTTCGTAAAGGAACTGTTTGAAACATATTGTTGTACTAGTATTACTTAGTATGAGGGTCGCACTGATACTTATCCCTTTGATTTGTAATATAAATTAAAAAAGGTATTAATGATCCTACGAGTAGATGTAATGTATTTGCAAAGAAAAACACAAACAATGCCCTATTACCCTGCACAAGGATCTACGAGTACTTTATTCATTTCATCACTATCACATAAAACACATAAAAATCTCATTCCGTCTTATCACGTGCCCATTTGGCAAATGGAATTATCGTCCGATTTCAATTAGATAACAGTTTAATTAAACTTAAGGAGACATCTGTGACAGAGCCGTCACGCCAGGTTTCGTGTCTATTATGCTTAATTCAGGTGGATACAGTGGGACCGTGCTAATGAAAAGGTAAGATATATTTTTGATGTAAAACATCTATAGGCACACGTAAAACCGATTTCTGACGTGGCGACGCGTTGCCACGCTCTATGATGGTATATTATATTATACAGTCTATATGCAGTAGAGTGTACGGTGTGGCGACGCTTCGCCATGTGCAATCGACCTAAAAAAATAATATTTAATAAATAAAATAATAAATTAATTTCATTGCATAATGTTTTTAAATTAATAATTAATGTAAATGAAATTTAAAGAAGGGCGGCGAGAGAACACTCATCCTTATTTTATTAATTTTTTTATTTATCTATTTTTTTAATAATGTCGATGATTCACATCTGCCAGGCGTCCCGTGACGGCTCACATTTTTTGTATTCCTGTGCTTACATTATTAATATGTCGCCAAGTATATAACAATGTGGGCCGGAGGGCTCCTTGAGAACCAGTTAGTTAAGACTAGGCATGCTTGACCTTAGGCCAGAGTCTCGTTAGCGCTTGTAGTTCTACGCCCTACTGGTCAAATGCCAAGCTGTAAAGGTTAAAATAATGAAAAAAAGAACATAAGAAAAAAATAGCGTTTCGATCCTAGCAGTAAAATTGGCGACATTTGCTTTTTTTATTTATTTAAATTTTATGTGGCTGTGGATTAGATGAGAACTGAGAATCCAAAATAATTATATACACAAGTGTTGAAAAAATATATATCACATATTTTTATCAAAATGAAGAAATATTATATGGTTAGTTTAACTCATTTATTTGTTATAATTTTACGCATTTACACGAATATATCTAATAATAAATATGTCCAATTGTTCTTGAAATTAATTTTCCCCGAAACACCCACGTTCAGAACATTAAGTATTAATACAAATATGAATGAACATCTGAATTCCTAGTAAATAACGTTATTTTTAGCTTCAATTAATTGGCAGAAAACGTAGGAGAAACTATAACTAAAATATTAGAAGTTATAATTAACATGGTCAAACTATTCTAAGGGACAAATCATTTAAGCGAAATGTCTAATTGGATTAGAACAAGTATCTACTTTATATTGATTTTGTGACCTTATTATAAGGTGTTAGCAGTCACCTGTATAGGTAATACCTACTGTCGATAATTTACAAACATTCATATCAAAAATTCATATTTACGAAAAACTATGTAATTTCTGTCACCAAAATCAAAATCATCTTTATTGAAAACCATGTATTGTAGCTACTGGTAGCTACTACAAGTATATAGAATTTTCTAAATAGTTTAGTTAAAACTACCTGGCCATTTCGAGAGTACAATATTAACTTACGTATAGTTATATTATGAAGTTTAATTTATCCGTGCCGTTAACTAATATATAAAAATAAGTCGGGTTACTTTATATTGATTACCTTATTATAAGGTTTTCATTATTGTAAAGTTCAAATTCGTATTATCTAGAAAGCCGTAGAAAAAGATCTATAAAATGTCAATATTTAAAGCAGGATATTTGTTTTGAAGTGAAGACAGCTCAGTCGGGCGTGTGGCCGACTTTCGTCCCAAAGATAGTGATTCAATGCCTGCCAATGACCTCGGAGGAAAACGTCTTGAGGAACTATAGTATAGTATAAGATGAGGAGTAGTGAATCAACAGTTTTTAATTACCGATGAGTAATTATTTATTAAGTATTACTAAATTGCATTTAAGGTACTGTCATTACACTAAAGTACTTTAAAGGTTTTAAATCAAACAATGAAATTCGTCCGTAACAATAGATTGCTTCGTCTTCAAAAAAAGTAATGTCTAACACCGTCCTCTCTCTTTTTTTTTCAATTCTTATCTGTCAATACTGCCTGGGTTGCCAGTATCTTTTGACTAAAATACAACTAACGAAAATATTAGCACATTTAATAATTACATTTTATACAAATTCTAACAATAGTGATAGAGCATTTTCCTATAGTTTGGCCAAATTTTTATTTATCTTGTTATGTACGAGTATTTGGACAATATTTTTTAAGTCATAATAAGTAATTTCATTCCATGTCTTAATATTTTGTTACAATTACAAGAAATTTAATATTGGCTTAAATTTTAAGTAGTGAAAATCATTCCAAAAAATATATGTAGAATGGTAGTTTAAGTTAAGATTAACATGAATTTGATTAGTCGTAGCTTTTTTACGCTACATATTATAGTCTACGGGTTACGACACAAGAAGTGCGTAGGTATGTAGGCCATAATAACGCTAAGGCACGTAGGCGTTTCCTATACAATTTTAATGACTATAAATGGAATAGATCTCACTCCACCAATTTATATTACAGCCTGTCATTCGCAAACTTCAGCAATTTATTAACTCTCAAGAACAATTTTAGTAATTGTCCACCTACGTAAGAAGGCCTAAAAATACTTCTCTAAAATGTTATTTCGAAACGCTATTTAAAAAATAACCCATTCCAGAATCTTTAAAATTCTCCTCAGCTTTACCTTGACATAATGTATTAATGAAATTAAGTAATAAATTAACGATTTATTAACTCACAAGAAGAATTTTAGTATCTGTCCACCTACGCTACGTAGGCCTAAAAATACTTCTCAAACATTTTTTATCTCGAGTCACTATCTCTAAAATAACCCATTCGAGAATCTTTAAAAATCCTCCCCAGCCTTAAGGTAATGTATTGATGAAATTAAGTAATAAATTCCAGTTTTTTATTGCGACCCAGGCAGAATAACGCGACCCTTACTCATTCACTCGCCCCTACTTTGGCCGTTGCAATTTTTTCTTTGCCCCGCTGCATATTTGAACGAACCATTTTGTACTACAAATTGGATTCTCCAATTTGCATTCTTCATCGCTTACAAATGGCCACCCCAAGAATGAAATACGATGCGAGATTTCAATCGGAACAATTGAATCGATTCAAAAACAGAGTTCAAATAAAGTGTGTCTAAATGATATGGGTAATAGTCGCACCCGCGCTGTTTCCCGTTGGTCCAGGATAAAAAGTAGCCTATGTGTTAATCTAGGGTCTTACCTATCTCCATACCAACTTCATCGAAATCGGTTCAGTCACTTAAGCGTGAAAATTACATACAAACATACACACTTAGTCACATACACACAAACTTTCGCATTTGTAATAATAGTAGTGACCATGCACAATACTGTCTTTTAAAAGGTGGCATTTTTACCTGGGCGCTACCGTGGGTCGGATAGCACGTAAAATTGTTGTTAGTCCCGGCTGTTAGTTTTAGTACAAACAGTTTCTAAGCTAAGTCAGAGGCCTTCGTGTGGCTTGAAAATTCTCGACACCGGATCTTGGCTTAACTCATACAAAAAAGAAAAGGAAGATCAATTCCTACAAGATATAATAGACAATTTCGGATAAACACTGCCAATTTATATTATTAATTAGATCTGGCCGGATGTTGTCTAGACAGACCCACGCTATCAGAAAATCCGATTCATTTAGTGCTAACGATATATAATGAACGATTGTGAACAAAACAAATGGTTGCCTGTAAAGTCGGTTTTACGGGCGAAGATTTTACGTGACAACGTCTGCCGCGTGCTGCGCGCGCGGCAGACCGATCATAGTTGAGTGGGAGAGAGACGCAAGGCATTCGGCGGGCCTCTCTCTCGTTCGGTGACTCATCGTAACGTTACCGGGCGTTACACTTTTTCATAAGTGACTCCCAGCCGCAACCTAATTTAAGACGTTGTCACGTCAACAAATATGTTATTGGCAGAAAACTTATTAATAACATAAAAATACATACACATAACATTACTCACTAAAACTTAACCTAAAATGAGCAGGGGTAGAGGAAAAGGTGCCCAAAATGCTGGCAGCGTTGCCACGTTGGAAGGCAATGCTTAGTTTCTGACCGAAATAAAAGCCAGCATTCTGGACACCCGAAACCTCCACCAGCCGCTTGGCAAGTTCTCCATACAGCTACAGGGCGACCAGCCCCCACGGTCTCATCGTTTAGAAAAATATCATATTTTACGCTTTAATATTATTGCGCTGTAAAAACAAATTGATGATTTAACATGTCCATTCATTTACAAGGTAAGCAAAATAACTTGGGACCTTCGGTGCAGTGCGGGGAGCTCATAGTCTGTTTTAGTTGTTTTTCATGTTTTTGCAGTTTTTATTTTTAATCATAAGTGACGTGTATTTAATATAAATATAATCTTATATTGGAAAATAAAGCATAATAATACAGAAGATAAAGTATTTTTATTTCTCAAATTACTATTTTCATATAACGCCATTTCACAGGCTTTGGGCAAATGAAACTTAAACTATATGACATAGAAGCTTAATAAAAATAGAAAGAAAGTTGCTCATAAAATAATTACTTATTACATACTTAAACAAGCTAAATAATACAAATTGATAATACCTATCTGTATACTGTAATATCTTAGCCTAAGATACTATTAATTTCTGTGTATAGATACGTAATGATAATTTTCTTACCTGAAATAAATGTTTTAAAGCTTGTCAATAAAGTATAACTTGAGTAAATAAAGAAAACATTTGAAAGTTCATGAAGAAAGCGAACTTTCAAATGATTCATTTATTAAGTCGAGCCAAAAATTGGTAGTCAAAGTTACAAACCACTAGCCAAACTAACACAACAATCACTCTCGTACCTACTCATACTTATTCTACGAAATCTTTACAATTTCTAACAAAATATTCAACGCTGTCCATCGTTGCAGATATACCCCATATTCTATCTTACCCAAGCTACCATTTTATCTTCGTAAGTCATACATCCTCACAAATTCAATCCTTAATCTATACTTTTTACGTAGACACGTAAAGGCGACGACGTAATAAGTGAAGAATAATAAAAATAAAATAAAATAAGCCTTTATTGCTGATTACACTATTTTAACTTAAAACTAATTATTTACATGCTTATATTTACAGCTTGTCTTGCGACAAAGGCCTCCTCCAAACACTTCCATTTTCCTCTCTCTCTAGCTACTCTCGTCCATGTAGTTCCTGCTATCCTCAAAATGTCGTCTTCCCAACGTTTACGTTGCCTTCCTCTACTTCTTACGCCATTTCTAGGGTACCATTCGGTTATTATTCTTGTCCACTTGACTTTCTCTAATCTTATGTCCCGTCCATCTCCATTTTATATAGACATATAAAAAATGTCATAAATACTTGGAGAAAGCTAAGTAAAGAATAAGTACTGGTTACATGAAGCTTTGGGATCATAGTAACCCCGCAGATCTGGACAGGATTGCATAGCGCACTGACATATACTGGTCTTGTCCATTTATATTGACATGCCACGAGGAGCCCAGAACCCTTGGAGGTAATAATGCAGAGGAATATAAAATTGAGAACGGAATAAATAACTTCTTCTTCTTCTTTGCCTTATCCCACTTAGGCACGGCAAATTTTCTTCTTTCACTCTCCTCTGTCAGCCGTCGTCTCTACACTCACTTCTTTCTTCTTCTTCCCTCATGTTCTCATTTACACACTCTATCCATCCATGTCTTCTTCGGTCTGCCTCTTGTCCTTCTTCTTCCAAATCAATTGGCTTTAGTTGGTTTAGCTTGTATTCCATACAATGATTCTTTCTCTCCATTTAACGGCCACTCTCTATAACGCCATAAAATGCACAGTCCCTTCAGTGTTGTTATATATAGTTTACACTGCATAAATAATTAAATTCACACAGTGCTTACTATTGTGTAGAATAGTTTGACCAAAACGCTCTGTGCGAATCTTTTTAATTTCGACAGGCTAAACTTTTCTTTATGATTAACCGAAAAATTTCATTTGTTCATTCCATTATTAGACTATTATCTTGTTAAATGTAACATTTTAATTTTCAACTAAACATTTTACGTCCTTACTGAAAGCAAATATTTTCTGTTCTACAGCCCAATGGCTAACGAAGACCTATTTTCAACCACAGTGCTGCGTTTGCATTCTACTATTACTATTCTAACTCCACGGTCAAAAGAGATGAGGCTTGGCAGATTTAGACTTTATTACCAAAAAATGAGGTCAAAAGTCGCATGTATGGAGAAGAAGATATTCAATTCTCGTGCATGGCCAGCCTCGGACTCGACTATATGGAAATAGGGTAACGAGGAACTAGTGACCCACATACTGCGAGTATGCATCAAGTATATTGCATTTATATTGCAATACATACGTGAATTGCTTGGGAGATGTTACGTATCAATATATTGTATGGAAATTGAGATAGGTATTTAGTTCTATCAAGTTCTCTAGCACACTCGTATCTACCTGTTTGTGGGTTCACAGGAAAATTAAAGGTAATATGTATTTACTATATCTATGAAGTAAAAACGACCACTTAACTGTAAGTTAACCGAAAAGAAAATTAAACAGTTTCTTTACTCATTTCAATTTCAATAAAAAGCTCATTGCAAGTGATGGCTAAAAGTAACATAGATAGCATATTTATGTTCAAATTCTACCGGTTACTACTTTTTATATATATACATATAACATAATTAAAAAATAGTTACAATTGAGCCCACTGTTATTCATTAAATGTCTAGAAGACATTATAGAGTACATACAATTTTAATATTATTAAGGTATACTCTTTATTAATAACATTTATGTTCATTTATTTTTTACACTTTAAGCTAATATTATAAGTAAAAATAATAGATAATATGAAAAAATACAAAAATATATTGTAAAAAAAACCTGCGTGCTGGCAGCAAAGCATGGCCCAGACTACCGGCGGTAGAAGCTACAGGGACAGGAACCTCCGGACAATGCGCGCCGTGTCGAGTATGACTGCTTTCTGCATCTTGTATCCCTCGATCCATCCATCTAGCGAGAGCCTCGCGAGATGTTGGGCGAGGCTCTTCGCTATAAGGCCAGTTACCGATACAACTATCGGGACAATGATCGTCGAGTCAACATCCCACATGGCGGTAATCTCGTGAGCCAAGGCAATTATAATAAGTAGGTAACTCAATTACCAGAAGTAATCCATAGTAGGGACATAAGATTTGAGCGTCTAAGGCTAGTCATACATAATTAATTAACAACTTACTTATGTATGAAGTTAATTTACTACTTACTTTATCTGATGACCTCGTTGACGTAATCTTTACCATGCTGACTGCTAACCAGAGGGTGCCGGGTTCAATTCCCGGCAGGGCTAACACCATTGTGATGAACTACATTTTTGGCTATTGGTCTGGGTCTTAAAAATGTATGGAACAAAAATTAAAATATAGTAAACTGATATACTACATGATACATATAGTATATTTAGTATATCAGTTACTACATACATACATATAATATATCAGTTATGTCAGGAATAATAATACAAACTAGAAACGGTATGGGGCTAACCAACCGAGTGTGAAATGTGTCGTATAGTATATATCCTGAATATAACATGAATCTGGCAACCTTGAACTGAGCTCTTAACTCGACTCCCAAGCACCCGACAAAGAAAATATCGTAAAAACAATAAATCCAAAAGACAAAGCACAAAACTCCGAACAAACGCCTCGTAAATCCTCCCAAATCCGTACGCAGAGCCTATCGAGTGTCCAAACAATATGTCTACTCGACGATCCACGTATGCTCAACTTGCGACGTCAAGAAAAGTTAGGATATCCCTTAATTAGGGTTCCCGCTAAATAATGCCGATTTCGAGCAACGTTTGTTAAGCTTAAGAGCCGACCTCCGTAATCACCACCCCTACTAATATACGGGCCGACGTACGGAGAAAACCTACGGCTTCAAAACTGCGGCCTTAATCCGTCAAACGTATTTCGCTCGCTTTAATGGGTTGAGTTAAGGGATGATTTTGTTTCACTTTGCTATTTTGAGATGCCAGAATATATTGCTTCGTATGGCCGTGAATCCAGAACTTAACAAATTATTTCAGAATTTTTCTTTGCTTATATCTAAAAGAAAGCCTGTTTATATTTTATTTTAAAATAATGTTGTTCTGTTCTACATTGCATCGGCAGAATAATTCTTCAAGGCTCATCAAACAACTTTTTCTCTTAAAGAATTGTGAAACTTAGAAGGACAAGATGACTAGCCAAAATATCAGAGACAAAAAAATAAAAACATCAATCAGTATCTTTACAAACTGTCTTTAAAATCTCGGATAAACGGCGAAGTATCCGAAAGACAAGCATGAATCGCTATTTATGGCTCATAATCCGAGGATAGCGGGGTAAGTCCGGCCACCACCCGTTGCCGGAGTACGTCATCAATCTTGCTCAAACCCGCATAATCACAGAAAATGTAACCGTGGATTAGAGCTCCATTTTTAAGCTGGAAGTAGCCACCGCCCTTAATACCATTCCACTTTAATAAATCAACAGAATGGAATGAATGATAAGTAAAGCATTTACTGCCTGTATTAAAACTTTCGTAAGGCATATTTGAATAATGTTTGTATAACCGGCTATCACTTACGTTTATTTTGTCGGTATTAGCCCGACATGTTTCAGCACAATCAGTGTGCCATTTTCAAGGGCAGGAATACAGCCAACGTATGTCCGCGGTGACGGGAGGGCCTGCCTTAAGAATGGCACACTGATTGTGCTGAAACATGTCCCGCTAATACCGACAAAATAAACGTAAGTGATAGCCAGATATACAAACATTAATTATTTACTGCCTACCCGTACGTGTGGACTAAGAAGACTGAGTACCAATCAGAAACAACTGAATTTTAATGTAGAGATAAGCTCAAATTTATTTGCTACGTGGTATGGGAAATAACTGTGGTCGTTTTCTCTAGACAAACCCGTATGTTAAGTACTACTTTCATCATTTATTGTTTTTATTTCAGTCAAATACAATACATAGGTCATATCTACAACTCACTTTCATCTAAATTATAAGTTCGGAAGGGCTGTGAATAATGGTTATTATATTTTGTAAGTAATTGCTTATTAAATACAACCTTCAAAACAGCTTTTTCTTCATCTTCCACCTTTTCTCACTAGGTGGGGTCGGCACAGCAAGTTTTGCTCTGCCACACGATTCAATCAGCTGTCATATCTACATTCACTCCCTTTTCTTTCATATCCTCAATTACAACCAACAAAACAGCATGCAGCAAAACAACTTCAAACAACACTCTTCCTAGGAATTCTTCTTATTTTTCTTTCTTCCTTCGTATTTTTAAGGGCGTTAAAATCTCTTGTTTACACAACTATTATCAAATTAAAGCATCTGAAGTCCAATATTGGTAGCAAATCGCCGAGCTAGTTGGGGTGCAGACGGTATCTCCAAAGGAATGTGCTAATAACGAGATCGAAAAACCCAAGCCAAGATAAAGACCGGCTACGTAGGGTGAATTTTAATTAAATGCGTCTACGGACATTAATGGGATGAAACTGTACTTGCCCTTTAATCGTGATTTGTTTGTCCTATCTAGAGGGTCGAGGGATCAAATTGCGATGAGTTTTCCAACAAGATGAATGGAAAGTCGCCTTGTTATAGACGGCGTCATGGTAATACCCTTCGTCTGTCATTCAAAGGTGACAAAATGCAACGTTTGCCAATTATACTATACGATATAGTTAACCCCCTGGTAACCCTATCAACGGGTTGTTTACTTTGATGAGTAGAAAGGTACTAAAACTTTTGGTAGGTTGAAATGTACTTAAAACAAATACGGCATATTTTAGAGAAATTCAACACAAGAATATTTGTTTGATCAAAATGTAATTTTTTTTTTTTTTTGTTTTATAATATTTTGGACTATCCCCAATCATAAAGTAAAATATTTAAAATAGTGGTTGAACATAGTAACGCCACATGTTATTAGATGAATTATCTCGCTGATATTAACGATATTCATCAGAGCGATTAAATATAATGTTCCTAAAATATTTGGTGAATAAATACTAATAAATATAATTCACAAATCTTTTAAAGTAGATTACTAAATTAGTTTCAATTGCCCAAATACGAGTATGAGATAAAGTGTTAGTGAGTAGCAGTTTTAAGAAATTGTTTGCCAATGCTACCTAATGTCCGGAGAACCAGAGAATCAGTCTTTACAACTACTAAGATAAACCACAGCAGACACTGCAGTCTAAAGAAAATGTAGCTTAACATTGTAAAAGCATTTCGTATTCGCACAGGTATAACTACCAACTGAAGCTCGAGCGGTTCCTTTGTGAGGCACTGCGTCTTGACATACATTCCGACAAGCTTGTTTATCCCTACATATTTTTAGACTATTCGAACTTTTAGGCTAGATAATCTTGCTTTCAAGATAAGAGTACTTTTATAAAAGCTGTATATATTTTATGCCAAAGGTTAGGTTTTGATGTACGTCATTATAAATGCATATAATTATTTAGTAGGTGTAGATACTTCTCTACCTATAATTGTATTAGTAAAAATGAATTTTATATTTTATAAAAGCTAAATTGAAATGTCCCTGTTAGGGACGAAAAAGCAATCAGAGGCGTCTAAATGAAATTTAAGTCAATAACAAAATTTAACATATTCCCTAATGTACTACAAATATATTCGTATATCTTAAGTTAATATTACTAATTTTTACGCATAAAGTATTCAGAAAGCTACTACATAACAACACATGACACTTAAGGCGCTACGGGAGCAAAATAGCTTATTTTGAAAAATCCTTGTGTAAATGATAGGCCTACCGTTTTTTCAGTTTTTGTATATTTAATTCAGTATTTAGAATTTCAAAACACGATTACGTAAATTCTCTCGATAGTTTTATTTATTCAAAAATAGTCGTTTTATAATTTAAAGAGTTGTTTTTCTGAAAGTAATAAATAAACTCAAACAAATCTGTCTTATTAACTAAATAATGATATTAGGTATCTAGATTTGTTATTTTTATTTATTTATTCATTTATTATTATCACAAACAGAATACATATTATAATTACAAATTTTTACCTAAAAAACCTGGGTTTATCTAAGGTAAAAGGTTCTCTCTCTCTCTCTCTCAACAAATATATAGTTAGAGCTTAATAATTTCAATTTTTTGATTTTATATTAATTTATTTCGTGAATTTCTTACTTTCGTTCGTCAGGCCCATCGCTCATATTTGTATGGCGCGGCTAAGCTCTGTAGAATAGTGCCCTAATCATATTTGCAAGTATATATTTGCAAACAACAACTACCTTTAATTAATTCTAACTTTTATCTGTTATCCGTGGTTTAAACGCTGTTAAAATTGCCCTCAAAACCCCAAAGCCCAGTTTATTTCCGCAAATGTTATGCATGATCAAAACCTCCGCAATAAAACTGGGTTTCGTAATAATTGACTAATCCGATCACGTAAAGAACTTAAACCCTACACCGCTCCAAATTCTATGCGTTGCTAAATTTTTATTAGGGTGCCGAGTTACAAAGTGCCATATTCTCACGTTGATACAAAAACCGATCGGAGAGCGGACGAACTAAGGGCTTCTTTTGGGCACGGGGGCAAAATTGATAATTATTTATTTCATTATAGCTTGTGGGTAAATATTTAACGTCACAGCCAGTCTCAAAGGAAGACCAGGGTTGGTTGCTCTCCAGCAACCAGCATTGTGCTGAGCTGAGGCTGTGTTGTGACAGATTATAGTTTACTCATAAAAAAGATATTGATTAGAACTAGAGCCTTACTTTTCTTAATTAAATTAAATGCGTTTTACTTCATATTTTTGTATGAACTAAGTGTCTTATTATTAATGGCAAAGTTAAAAAAAAACATGTCAGTATATCAGACTAGCAGTGTGGATTATGCCCTTTCACTTATGGCCCCAAGTCCAAGCAGTGCGATGTTACATTCTACGTACGTATAGTCAGCTTATGATTTAAAAAAATAATGACATGACCTTACAAACATATTAACAGTTACGACTTAAAAAAAATGTATGAATAAATACTTTGAAAGTGAATAGGTTTCTCTAGGATCGCATCTTCGTTTACATCAGTCGAGATGTGGTCAGCCACAAGCTCACCATGCGTATAATGGTGGCGATTCAGCGGCACATACGACTAAACTAAATTTAAAGAAGCCCTGTCTCTTTTCATCTTAGGTGGCCAGAAAGAGAAGGCACGTTCTGAACCACAGACAAAACAACTAAAATCACGCCAAATATGGAATGTGCAGGCAGTTTTATAGGTGATACAAGTGAGTTCGTTCTAAAGTCGCCTATATTTTCTACATTTGACGTGATTTTAGTTGTTTTGACTAAGGTGCAGAACGCGCCGTCTCTTTTCTTTCGCCGCCAATATCTTCCTTAGTGTATAGCCGATTAGCCTTTCAAGTGGGAGTCGGAATGCAAAAAGTCATTCGCCTTCTTTGCATTCCCTAACTACGTCTCTGAGTCTAGGCCTTCCGTTTCCCAGGGGTGCGCTTAACCTATTTTCATTTCGTTCGTGTTTTTATTTTGGAAGTGTTTGTTGGCTGCCTCCGTGGTTTTCAATTTACAGCTACAGTTCTGCTTAACACTCTGGGTTTCTTTATATACTAGTACGAGAATGAATTTTCTGAAACCATTCCTCGCATTTTTGTACAGGCAAACATTTGTGGACCGTCATACAGGTACAAACTATAATGTAACATTTATTTATATACATGGACATATTATATGAATATTATTATTTTATATTTTTTATTGAATAACTTGGATTATTACTAATACTATTGAATAATTAATTGAAATTGTTATGACGTGTCACTTTTTTATTAATTAATAACTATAGTCTGGCAAACGAAACATGAGACTCGAATTATTTGCAAACTTTTTATATGGCAATGCTATAATAATGTCAACGTCAATATCCAAAACAAGATGGCGTGTTGTTATGATTTAGTTAAACACTAATTACTCAGCGAAAAATGAAAAAAAACATCAAAAGTGGAGTACGGGAGTTGTTGTTCTGCATGATCTCAAGGTATCATAAAAAACAACAAGAAAAAGAATTGAAATTCGGCGTAATTTCAAAGAAAACAAGATTGTTTACATGTGGTGTTTGATTTCTTAGGTTAGTATGACGCTACTAAGTTGATACTTTGTTTTAATTCGTATTTACTATATATCTTTTTGCATAAAGTAATTATCTATTTCGATTCACATTCTTTTATCATTAGTCAAAACCTTCCCACCTTCCTAATAATGCATTTTGGTTATTTACCATACCATAAAATGTTACATTGTAATTTTAACACATTTTTTTCTTTATCAGGTTTAACAGGTTTACTTAATTTGGATTCTGCCATTGAGCTGATATGAAGTTTGGGTAAACGCAAAGAGTCAAGTGAAAAAAATTGCCTTGTCTGTCTTGCGGTGTTGAATTAGAAAAGTGATTAAAGAGACATCTGGAACCATAACTCCAGAGAAGTGAAAGAATAATATGACTGATAATAATGTAATATACATTGAAAATGAATATGAAAATAAGATTGGGACAGGATCACCGAAAATAATTTGGAAAGTTTCATTATAGTAGGAAACTAATAAATAAAATAAATATAAATAAATAAAAGTGTGATTCTAGTGACACCGGTGAATCTTTTCAAATTTAAGTCTTAGATTCACATTTTAATTATGACAGTGAATAAAACATTATAGAATACTGCTTTTTTTATTCAGATTGATTGTATAATTTCTGAAGTATTATTTCCTAAAGTACTTAAAGCATTTTTATTCAGACAAAATAAAATAAATAATTTCAAAGTATTAAATTCGTTTATTCCAGGTATTTCATATTAGTTTTGGGGTTGCTATACTCAGATTTTTTAAATTTGCCGCTCTTTTTCAGGGTCATGTTTCGTTTGCCAGACTATAAGAACTTCAAACTATGTTGTTATTTATGTGTAAAAGAAAAATAGAAAACATAGATTTTGTACTATAGCTAATTATGTAATTACTACTTGATCCCCGCGGTGTTGCCCGCGTTAATCCGGGACAAAATAAGTTAAACTGGGATAAAAAATGATAAAATGTGTTAGCCAAGGTCTAACCTATCTCCACGCCAAATTTTATCAAAATCAGTTCAGACTGTTTCTCGGGGATGATGTAGCTTTTCAACGTTGAAAGAATTTTTGAAATCAGTTATTTCAGAGCCTATTCGCGTCAAACAAACAATCAAACTTTTCCTCTTTATAATATTGGTATAGACAAAAAAACGAGGCTCCTTAGTTCTCCAAGGAACCCTTATAGTTTTTAGTTATAAACGAAGATAAAAGGTCGCTAACGATGCAAGAAATATGTTCTCGTGGTCAGCTTTACAAATAGAGTAATGAAGACTATGAGCACGCAGATTCTGACCCCTCTACCGACCAGACTAAGGTGACTAGGCTTCCGAATATATTATGGGAAAAAGTATATTTGTAGAACATACAGTTTGTACGAGCACGTACACAGTCCTACTTAATTATTATCATCTAAGCATTTACATTAGCAGCGAATTCAGTTCGCGTTAGATAACCGATCATACCTCGCGGCTCATTATCATATTATCATCAATAAATTATAAATTTTCTTATAATATTCTGATTGGCAGTCTGGCATAGTAACCATTACGCCAACAAGGTCGGTGAGTCGATCGTTCGGTCGATCGGTAGAGGTGGTTATATTTTGCCTATGCAGGTATTATGGAAAAATCTGTATTGACAATAAAATAAACAAGTGGAGGAGGACCTGCGCAATCTTCAGGTCACGCAGTGGCAGGAGAAGGCACAGGACCGAGAACAGTGGCGTCTCTTAGTATCGGAGGCCAAGATCCGATTCGGGTCGACGCGACAACCCAGTTAGTTGGATAATAAAATAAGTTAAAATGTCCCAATATTTTAAGTAACACTGGTCACCCTAACAAGCACTAAAGAGAGTGAAACACCACGTGAGCATGACTTGGCACGTGACTTTCGGTTTCCGGAATACTCCTTGATATATTAATAGCCATTGGAGGATGTCAGGATAGAATCTTCATGCTTGTGAATAAGGGGGCTAATTCTTGTGTTCAAGAGTTTTGAAACCGTTCGTCTTGTATGGGCCAGGCTTTGATTCATATTATTTATTTACCACAAGGTGCGCCCCATCAGTGTTATGTTTCTCTATATTTGGCAAATAATAGCAGTGCAAATGTGTCCAAGACAACAAAGATTTAGGATATAAATTTATAGGTATGTTCAGTTTATTTTATTCAATATAGGCACGTATGAATGTCATGTACAATATTAAAATGTAAATTTACAAAATTGTAATGTTAAATTAAGTAATTAAATAGAATGAAAATTTATAATACCTATTTAATAGAATAAAATTATAAAAAGAATGATTTACATAAACTAATTTGAGTAATATTAGGAAAGCCTTTATCCTCCAAAAATTCGTTAATTGAATTATATGCCCTACGTGTTGATAGATCTTTAAGATATTTTCCTTTACATCATTCATATCTTATTACCATTCAGGTACCAAACTATAGAATTTAATACAGTATATAATAATTATGTATAACAAAATTATAATGAAATGTCATTTTAATTTAAATAATCTAATCTAATATTATAAAATTTCCATGTCACAATGTTAGTTACCGTACTCCTCAGAAACGGCTATTATCTATTTTCCATACCCGTAAGTTATAACGGTTGTTCACCCTTAAGTGTTTTTAACTGTTCTTAAGGCAAAACAACGTTTGCCGGGTCAGCTAGGAAGTCAATAAAATTTACATCTTAAGAAAAGTTTTAATAAGAGTACATCATAAATCAAAAAAGTTTAGTATAGATATGAAACAAGCGCGTTCCACATTTTGAAACAACTTACCTGTGTTTGTTGTGTTAAATGACATAACAACAATCACGAAATTGTTCCAATCGTTGGCACATTTGGTTGTTATTTGCCATAAAGGCCTCTTCTATACGTAGACAGAGAAAACAACTTCTATACTAAACTTCTTTGATTTATGATGTAGGTACTTTTATTAACACTATTTTTAAGATGACATTTTTATTGACCAATTATGTAAATTAAAATTCACCAATCATTTAATCATTATATTGACATAATAAAGTATGATAAAATAAAAAATATTATAAAATATAAATGAACAATTAAAATTAGATTAGCGAACCAAAGATTACTCCTGTATTGTATATGCAGTGTGGGAAAAATTACATACCCATTAATATACATACCTATATTTTATTGTTTTATTTTATTGTTAAATTTGCGAACAACTTGAAAATTGATTAATTATATTTTAGTTTTTAAATCTGACATATGTATAAGGATAGATTATTTTTTTTTGGGAGAAGACATTGGCTTCCAATATACAGTTTTTACAACTAGTTTAGAAGCCTTTGGATTCCATACAATTTTGTTGATATTTATTTACCTACTTTGTCAAATAAAGATATTATGTATTTTTTGTATTTTGTATCATAAATTCACGGGATAAATCGGTACGAATTATAAAATATACATATTTTATCTATGGTACTAGTGAAATATCCTTTTCAATAATCCGGCACCAGTTAGTGGCCGACATTCAGAATGGAGCACAATTAAACCCTCCCGGCCATTTCTTCAAAGGGGACGATTTTAATTTAAATCTGGTCCCTCCGTTAGCAAGTATTTACAGCCCTTTATCGAATCTTATTTTGTAACTCCTTAATCTGTTTAATGTGGGTGGAGTTTCATAGTTCTGTGATTTTAGGATTTCCTTTTCGCCATACATTGGAAACAATTTTTCTGATAATGTATTAAAAAAAAATATCCAAGTGCGAGTTGGACTCGCACATGAAGGGTTCCGTACCGTTGTTGTATGGGAGCCTCCCTTAAATATTATTTTTTAATTAAATTATTTTAAAACGCTGCACTAAGGCTCTCAAAATTTAGTCTAATTTAAATACAGTGCATTTTATACCAGAATTTGACAACCAGAGTTATGGTTGTCATGGTTACATTAAAATAGTTTAAGTATTTATATTTATGTAAGTATTAGGCTGCGAAGTTTTCTAATCCACCCTCGTACGTTTGTTGTATGGGATCCCCCCTCAAATATGTACTTTATTTAAATTTTATAATTAACTAGCTGACCCGGCAAACGTTGTTTTGCCTTAAAAATATATAGTAGAAGATTCTCAGACCTACTGAATACGCATATGAAATTTGGTAAAAATCGGTCAAGCCGTTTTGGAGGAGTACGGTAACTAACATTGTGTCATGGAAATTTTATAATTCTTTATTGGACACATAAATAAAAAAGGCACAGTAAAAGACAATTAACTTAAAATTAGTGTACCACAATTGGCGGCCTTATCGCTTAAAGCGATCTTTTCCAGGCAACCTTTGGATGGAAAGGAATTTATAAACGACTAAAGAAGGACGTAGTGTACAATAAAGAATAATAAAAAACATACATATAATATTAATAATCTTATCTTAATTTATATAATCTCGTGTCACAATGTTTGTCCTCAATGGACTCCTAAACCACTTAACCGATTATAATAAAATTCGCACACCATGTGCAGTTCGATCCAACTTGAGAGATAGGATAGTTTAAATCTCAAATTATAGTCGCAATTTTAATTTATTGCTAATATAATTTGTCATAATTAACTGTAAGTAACCTATCTATATAGTAATTGAATTATCAATGAAGTAATTTGTAAAAATGAAGTATCTTTTTGTACGTGTTACTCCTAACCAAAAAGAAACCTGGCAATAACTAACCTTAGGCCTATATTACTTAAAGTAGGCGACCATACGTTTTTATCAAATCGCTAGTGCCTTGAAAATTCGCAAAACGGACACAACCGTCAACGACGTCTGCCCTCATGCGTCTGCCCGCGTTCGGGTCGCGCACTCAGCTATTAGCCGCTTCTTCCCCACCGCACGCCCCGTTCGCCTGGCGCCGCTGCATTTTAAATCTGTGATATCTTCGAAAATATTTATTTAATTTACATGCTGCAAAAAGCCATATTGATCTTTATTAAATGCACAATGTATTTAAGATACTTAATTGGATAAGGATTTATACTGTATTTTTACACGAAACAAAACGGTCACACTTACTTAAAAACGTTGGATATACGTCCAACGGGTTTCAACGCATTAAGAGCGTCATCATCGGGGACGAGCTGCACACGGACTGTCACCGACGAGATCCGCGCACAGACTATCTGTGCGCGGATCTCGTCGGTGACAGTCCGTGTGCAGCTCGTCCCCGATGATGACGCTCTTAATGCGTTGAAACCCGTTGGACGTATATCCAACGTTTTTAAGTAAGTGTGACCGTTTTGTTTCGTGTAAATATATAATATGCCTTACGATAACAGTTTATACTGTATTGCTTAAAATCGCTTCGTAAATAAGCCATTATTTCTCGTACAAAGTAAAGGATAAAAAATGGTTATTGTGGGTTATTCCTAAGAGATAAACATATACCATCACGGACTTTTTTGTAGACCTTTTTAAGTTGTACAATACTGTAGTAAATTGTTTTGATCTATCTTGTAGGATACAGTCAGCGTTTGCAATGTAAGCGCAAAAAATGTGTTTTTTTTACGACCTCACATTAAAAACCTCAAAAATTGTAGCCTATGTGTTATTCTGATGTATAAGCTATAGCCTATGTGTTATTCTGATGTATAAGCTATATTGTGGTAAAGTTTCATTCAAATCCATTCGGTAGTTTTTACGTGAAAGAGTAACAAACATACATCCATACATCCACACATCCATACATACAAACTTTCGCCTTTATAATATTAGTAGGATAGTAGGATTTGATAGCTAATAATATATACATATTTTATATATTTTGTGAAAATTTCAAGTATCTAGCAGCTACCGTTATTGTACTAAAAACACGTTTATTGTATGGGGACCCCCCATTATATTTTTATTTTTAGTATTTGTTGTTATAGCGGCATGGGAAATACATATCTTGTGAAAGTCTCAGCTTTATAGCTATTACGGTTTCTGAGATATAACTTGGAGTCAGACAGACAGCGGAGGCTTAGTAATAGGGTCCCGTTTTTACCTTTAGGTACGGAACCCTAAAAATCTCTTTGTATAATTTATATTTGTAACAGATTTTACCAAATGTCCAACGTCCACTCACGCGTATATTTTAAATAAGGGTCCGCTGTCAAGCTTTTTAGACCACATCACCGATTAAAGGCTCATGCAATAAATGTGAATCTGTTCCCAACTTCAAAATGTGATTAAAGTCTTGTCAAAGGTATATAAAGGTATAAAGGTATATAACCTTTGGGATTTGAATTACAAAAGAAAGTAGAAGTAGTTGTCTAAAATAGTTAAACTTAGATATGTAGATAGATAATTCTTTATTTTTGATTTTTTCTTCGTGCATTGGTTGCGTGGAAGAGATCGCTTTTATTGATAAGGCCGCCACTTGTAACACTAATTATAAGTTGTTTATTTTGTTTCCCTGTTTTGTATTTCCTTTTGTGTTGCAATAAAGAGTATATCTATCTATCTTTCTATTGGATACTAAAATTAAACTTATGAAACTATAATAAAAACTTAAAATAAATATAGTGTGCCTTGTTAATTGGCCTTGTCGCTTAAAGCGATCTCTTCCAGGCAACCTTTGGATGAAGAGGAGTTAATAAAGAACTGAACATGGACGTAGTATGGAATAGAGAAAATAATAAGTTCCATATAATAAAAAATAATATTCATATAGTTAATGCAAATTACTATAATTCGGTGCTTATAGGAGCAGTACCCACATATAGGTAAAAGTAAAATCATTTTATTTACTAACAAAACGAGGAAACTACAAGAACCGGACAATCTTTGAAAAGAATAAGGTTCACTGACCCCTCTGTAAAACTTCGCGTCCGTCAAAGAAAAACACGAGCCAACAGAATCCCACGAAACAAATTCAATTACAAAAACAAACATTTCACCCCAGAAACATTGTAAAACACTTTAACGTTATTATCCCAAGACATCAAGTCACATTAAATTCTTTATTCATTTCATTTTTGCGAGCCACGACATCGGAGCTCACAGCGGAATTCCTGCAACGTCTTTGATCTAAGTCAAACAAGAAAAAAAATAAACGAAAATGCACTTCAACTGTCTTTATGAAGGGGGAAAAAATATAATTTATTCACGAGATAATTTTCTCCTCCCTTTTAAAGGATAGGAGCGTTGGAAGCGGAGGGAGCGAGTGAATGTTTGCTGCGGCAAAGCTTAGCCTGCGTTCAAACACTTTGTCTCGTCTGTTCAACTAGGTCTCCTCGTGTAGCTAAATAATAAGATTTCTGAGGTAATTTGACGGAATGTACGGTCTGTGCCTTTAACTAAGTCGTATGTCGTACGTCTATCAATTCAATTCAATTCAATTCAATTCATTTTATTTTCACATAGGAATGTATAACAACAGTTATAAGACACTTGTAAAAAGTCAACATCTAAATTACATTATAAAGAATATGTATAAGAATATTTACAAAAGTAAATATATAGATCACATTATCAAAAATTGTCATATGTCAAAAAAAAAAAATTACATTACAAATTTCCAATTCAATAAATTAAATGAACATGTCAAAATATTACCAATAAAAATAAACTTAACATTAATTGTAGGTACAAATTTCCACCATGTCTTCACGCCATGCTTTTGCATCTTTGAAAAACTCACAAACCGAATAATAGGCTTTTTTATATAATATATTCTTTATAATTATTTTAAATTTAATACAGTTGACTTCTTTTTCTTGAATCTCTTTACCTATTCAAGTATGTATGTAATTTATTCATGTATGGGTGTTAAATATGTTTCTATATAAAATATGTATGTATGTATTTATGTAGTATATCAGTTGTGTTAGCTACCATAACACAAACTAGAAATGGTTCAGTATGGAGTTAAGCAGTGTGTGAAATGTGGAAAAAAAAAAACAAATTGCTTATTCTACCAAGTTGGTAAAAGATGGAACTGTTGCTCTGCTATACTGGCTAGTTTTTTATTCTAGTGCAGACATCTACCAACCTAACTTCCTGATTCTTGACTTAATTTTCTCAGTTTAAAAATCATGTTTGTTCTAGTATTTATTTTTATTCATCTGTATTTATATTAACGTCAATATACTTGTAAGTTAGGTCATAAGCATGTACTATTATAAACAATAAAGATTTATTATTATTTCTTATACATTTACTAGAAGGAAATATAAGGAGCTCACAATTAGCGCAGCTTTTTTCAGGAGTTCATTGCACTTAAATAAAATATAAAGTTCATAATAATATCCTAAATTTAATTAACAGGTTATATAAGACTCGATGGACTAAGTATGTTAAATATTCTTTTGCATAAAATAAATTAACTGAAACTGAATAATATTTGTTTTTTTCTGCGTCCTTATGTATTGTCTAGTATTTTTATAATTATGAATGAATATGACTACCTAGGACTATAGTTTCTACTGCTATACTATACCAATATCTAATCAAGCAATTAAGCTTATATACAAAATTACAAATCTATAATAATATTTGGGTGACATTGATCGACCTCATAAATATCGCTATTGGATTATCTTGATGGCGGTCTGACAACTTCAGTATAATCTGATACCACACTGCCAAGAGGCAAATTAACCAAAATTGTATATCGACAGCAATTTACTAATTCAGGATAATGGACAAGAGAACTGGTTTATCCATTAATAATTTTACCACAACAACTAAATTTCTAAGAAGTTTTGCTTAGGACTATACTACACTACTATGCGTGCCAACTAAGAATAGGATCGCGCTTGCTTCCAACTTCACACGATAGCTGTCAAAATAGTACTGCTAGCAAAATGAGCTAAAAAAAGAAATTTTATATATTTTTTTCTTCATAGATATAGATTTTATTATTGTACTACTGTACTCTTTGAACTCAAAATGAGTATGAAGAGAGTTGCGGTGCTCCGTTGTAGAGCACGAGAAATCGTTTTTAATGTGCACAAGTACTTTGAAAATGAAAAAAATCGTGCCTTAATGAACTTCTGTAAAGTTTAACATTAACAGTAATATAAAATACTCCAGGTGGTAACATATCCGTATCTAAAGAACTTTACGACCGATTCATAAAAACTGAAAATAAATGTATATTTTTTTGGCACACCATACACTTTGGTAATGACGTTATCGAGTATTAGGGAGCAAAATGGCGGTTTGACAGTCCTATTCTTAGTTGGCACGCATAATAATAGATGTATCTGTGTATACACCAATATACGAGTATGTATTACTGGCGGCTGTGTATCCGTTTGAATAGTAGTGTGGTATAGTCAAAGTGACGGGTTAATCAAAATGACAGGTATAACAAAATTACAGATTTGTCATAGTGACAGTTTAGACATAATGACACGTTCGTCAAATCACGTATTAAATAGGTACACTTCACTTAAAATGGCGCGCATTAAGAGCGTTTATGGCTGATGTTAATGGCGTATCTTAGCCCCTCTTCATTAAGAGCCAAGATTTGATTAGACTATTTTATACTGATTTAAAATCCTTCGTGCCTCTATCATAAGGTGAAATTAAACGATGGTGAGAATATGAGTAATATATTACTTACTTGTTTAGTTTTGTTGACCCACAATATGCAAATAAAACAAAAAGTTTTCTAAAAGCTAGTGTGGCTCGGTGGTAATAACGTCTGCTTTTCCATCAGACGGCCCCTGGTTCGATCCCGGCACCAATGACTTGTTTTTCAAATTACGTGTGGATTTGCACTCGCTTTACGGTGAAAGAAAACATCGTGAGGAAACCGGCATGTTTGAGGACCACAATATCCGAAGACGTGTCTCATCCGCCATCCCGCACTTGGCCAGCGTGGTGGATTATGACCTTATTCTCTCGTGAGGGAAGGTCCCGAGACTCAGCAGTGGGAACGTTTACTGGGCTGTTTATGCTATGCTATATTTTTTTTTATTGTTCTTGTGTTCAATAAAGTAAAGTAAGTAGCAGCTATTAGGTGAAATAAAGAAAATAAACGTTACCACATATCTAATCTGCTGCTTAATGAGACTTCACCTTTAGCTCTCTGTGGTATTAGCTACTCGTACCTATAACTCTTCGACTTTGAGTGATCTCAGATGTTCGTTAACAATTAATCCGTATTCAAAACTTCTAAATTACTTAACCAAACCTCGTTGAGTTCAGATAACCGAGAGAAGTTCATGATAAGTTGAAGATGCAACGTGAATAAATAACTTAATTTCGTGAGGTAGCTGCTACTACGACGCAAACAAGAGCCTAGGTAGGTAACTGTCATATTTCACCTAGACATGAAATTCTTTTTAATTGTTTTTTTGATAAACTAGCTACAAGTGGTAGTCATTTTTGACATAAATGTACACAACTTAATGACAATGTACGCAACTATCTAATAAATAATAATAAATATTAGGACACATTTCACACACTGTTAGTTAACCTTATACTGAACCATTTCTAGTTTGTGTTATGATAGCTAACACAACCGATATACTACATATATACACACATACATATTTTATATAGATACATATTTAACACCCAGATCGACAGCCAACAAATTTAGTTAAGCACAAAGAGGTTGATCGTGCCGGGAATCGAACCCGGAACCTTCTGCTTGGCAGTCCGGCATGGTAACCATTACGCCAACGAGGTTGTCAAAATTTTGCATTTAAACGCTTCTTTCAGTGTTGATTGTATCTTATATATTTATTTTCCTGTGACGCTACCATCCATTTTCGTGACAAGATCCACAGTTTAGCTGTCCGACTTTTTTTTAAATATCAACATAAGTACATATTTATACGATTATATTGATATTGATTTAAATGATTATACATTAATTAATAAAGGAATCGATACCTGATTAGTACATTTCTCGATTATGCTATCATTTTTTTATAATGAGAACGTTTAATTTTCTTACACATTGAATCCCTACATATGTAAATTATGTACCTAACATTCAGTTAAACAAACCAACTCTGAATTTTCATTCACAACTTTTCCACACTCCCATCAACTTTGCAGTCGCACAAATTATCTTTGCTTCCTCCTAGAAAATCTTCCATTCAAATATTGTAATGCGAATCCATTCAAAAAGCACAAAATCATTCCCATTTAGCGAATTCGCATCAATGCTCTTTGAAGCGAACGAGGTTCTCTTGTAAAATCGCAAAAGTTTGAAACACTCTTCATTAGGGCATTTCCTTTCGCGTATAAAGGGCCTTGCCGGCGCAATAAATGAAAATATATTATGCTGCTTTCTGTTGGAAGTTGGTCATTAAAATAATGAGATGAGCATTTAATTTTAAAAGTGGATTGCATCACTTTTTAAATTAATTCAGATTGAGCTATGTAGGTCATTTCAAATTGTGAAGGCTTTTTTGAAACTACTGCAAAAAGTTATATTATGTGCGGTAGATTCTTTTATCGATATATTTGCCGCCAATGCTCATAAATATTTGTATTATAGAAGTATAAGGTACCCTCGGGTAACTTAACTTACACTTCAAACAGTAAAGTTCACACAACTATAATTGCAATAAAACGCACTACTTATAAAGTTTGAAACGAAAATATTTAATCAAAACAGTTTGCGTTTGACCACAGCTTGCCTGATGTTAAACAGAGCTGTGGCATACGTTGTAGCACACTTACCTAATAGGAGCCTATTCACTCTTGATTTGAAGATCTCGGGTTAATACTACTTAGGAGACAAAGCCTTAGGCAGACAATTCCAAAGTGTCGCCTCCGTATGTATATTAAATATTAATCATATTATGTTTACGCAATTTAAAACTGTTTTAAATTTAAATTGACGCGCCGCGTCGTGTCGATCTGCTGTGAGTACCTAAAATCGTAAAGTTATAAACTTGTAGGTATAGTATAAAAATGTTTTATGCACAGGACCAAAAAAAATATGATAATTAATTTCAAAGCACTGACGTTTATTAATTATCGTAAACACTTTTACTTAATCATTAGGTAGGTATTACGAGTACAATAACGTCAAACATTGGGGTCATTAAGTTGAGTTTGTATATTTTTTTATTAAGTTTACATTGAGCTCTTTAATTGGCACAATTGAGAGGAAAGTTATACTTATGGATAAAATAATTACATATTCGGTAAAACATGTAAGGTTTTTTTTTCATAAGTTACATAAATATTCTGATTGTCATAGAATTTTTGAAAGTTATTTCGTATGACTTCTCGATTGCGTAAACTTTTTGTTTTCCACATCAGCTCAAATCACAAAATGTCTTACGAAAAATGGTCACAAATTTTGCAACAAAAAATCAACGTACGGATAACAGAAAAGAGCAAACCATTCGACCTACAAAAGAATAACAATGCATAAAATGCACTAAAATTAAATAACACATGAAATATAAATCATTATGTCAGATACTTTAGATACCTAGTAACATTAAGACACAACTATTAATTTAAAACGAAATACAGAAATTAAACTCAATTAGTAACATCGATTCTTGTACATCTTAATATTTTATTTTTTTAATTTGTATTTTTTTTTAAATCTACATAAACATTGTTTTACAATGAGTCACCACCCGCCAGCGGTAGGTACTTAAGGCGAAGATAAGAGTAAATTTTTTAATTTTACAGTTTTCGGTACCAAAATAAGTATAAATATTCTATTAAGTTAAAAATCTGGCTCCTCCAAAGTACGTTTTACTCAATTGACGAATTTTTAGCAGCCAAATGAAAAGCTTTCGCTATACTATACCAGAGAAATAGATGCATAAGATATTGCCATTAATAATGTTTTTTTTTTCGCGTAGAAAACGGTCACACTTACTTATTATTAAAGTTGGAATGAGTCCAACAGTTTCGTTTTAATAATAAGTAAGTGTGACCATTTTCTACGCGAAAGTATTAAGATGCCTTACGTGAACAGTTTACAATATTTTTTTTTTTGTTTACACTGTGTACATTTTATTTAAGTGTCATTATATATCTACTTTTGACTTGTAAATGAAATATTTTACCAATAAAATTGTTTATCTGTTTATTCTTAGTGGTTCTTTAGACGGCCTTTAAGCTATTTTTATACCGTTTAAGATTTATAAAAAAAACTGTAAAATCAAGATTCTGCCTATATCATCGCCTTAATAAATAAATAAAATTAAACAAGTTTTCTACTGTACCAAAAACAGTTGGGAATAAATCTAGTATGAGTGGGGTAATCGATGTTTTTAGTTATTAAAATTAAATCTAATGCGCACAAAATTCTGTTTTTGAAGCCCCGACCGAAATTGAATACTGCGTAAACTCCATGTAACGTCAAACATGATTTAACGACAAACTCTCTAAGCATCGAAATCATTTGGCTTTAGTTGGTTTAGCTTGTATTCCATGTCCATAATGATACACTCTCCATTTAACGACCACTCTCTATAACGCCATAAAATGCACAGTCCCTTCAGTATCGTTATATAGAGTTTACACTGTTATTATATATTTGTACATAGGATTATTTTCAACTCGATCATTAACGTACATATAATGAAAAAATAAAATATTTGAATATTAATTTCTTCTTGCTCACTCTCATTTGGTGATGGAAGTGAGATGACTTGAACTTACAAATATTTTATTTATTGACTCCCGTATGTATTTAATTATATAGACAAGGACAGGGTTAGTTAAACCATCCACATCTATCTATTCAACTACTTAGATACTAATAATAATATTGTAAATCTAGACATTTAAATTGACAATTTTAGTTGAACAAACTACATACTTATAATCTGTCTAAATTAAACTTTGAATATGGATAAGTTAATTTATTTATAGCTTGACCACTTTGTCCAGTTTTTTTTCACATAGTACTATATTGTATGTTAAATAGAGAGATAGCGACCTGTCAGATTATGACGTCTAATTTAGACAGAAATTATCTTCTAAGTTATTTAACTACTACTCAAAAAGAGTATAAAATACTTTACACAATAATCATTAATGATATTAAAATGTATTATAGTATTAATGCTATAATATTGTTCATTATCGTTGCATTAATGTTTTTGTCAAAGTGTTTGTTTTTTGACAAGTGAAACAAATAACTGTAAAACCACATTATAAGAACGTGAATGATTGTATTTGCTATTGACAAGCCTTGTTAAATATAATAAAAAAATAATAAATTCTATTTGTTTCCAATGTACTAGGTAATTTCGGATTCATAGAGCGTTATTTCTATCGCACGAATAATATGATAAAAATCTACGTGTGTACCACTATGTGTAATTACACTACATACGTAATGTGCGATCGAGACAACCCTCTACAAAGCCGAAATAAGCCGTTGTCTTTTTCCAACTGACAATGTGCAATATTAAAATCATAGCCTAGTACGTAGTTTCCTAACTTTGCTTTTCTTACTTTACCTATTTCGTACTTTATTTGGAAATGCTAGAACGTTTTATGATTCAATTATCCTATTAATAAGAAATCAAACATCTTATTTTACTTAAACTATGTATCTAAATAATATTAGGCCGATATTCTTATAACATGCTATCATTAGAATTTCTTAGATCATGCTATCTTTAAATTTGCTTAGACCTTTCTATCCTAAGATTTTCTTAGACCATGCAATTCTTAGAGTTTTAGACCATGCTATCCTTATATTTTCTTATATCATCCTATCCTTAGATTTTCTTAAACCTTCCTATCCTTAGACTTTGTTATACCTTCCTATCCTTAGATTTTCCTAGACCATGCTATCCTTAGATTTTCTTAGACCATGCTATCCTTAGTTTTTCTTAGATAACGTTATCCTTAGATTTTCTTATACTTTGCTATCCTTAGATCATGTTATCTTTTGATTTTCTTACACCATGCAATTCTTAGATTTTTTTGACGATGCTATCCTTAGAGTAACAATATTATTATTATTATATTTTCAATAGTATTATTTTCGATAAAATTCGTTCCACAATTTTGCCTCTCCTGTAATCGTCTATCACTTATTTGGACCAACTCTTCTCTAATCTAGCTTTCCACTTCTTTGAACCTTTTTTGGATGAATCTGAAAGTACTTACTTATCTGAATAATTCGTAGTAGATGCACTCGTAGTGGTACTTTGTACAATAGAATAAAATAAGAATAAAGAAAGTACAAACACCTAATTTCTACAACCTCGCTAGAATTCTATATAATAAATCAATAATGATTCGCGTCAGTAAAGAAAACATTTAAAAGTTGATGTCTTCTGGTTTGCATTAAATTTCCAATCTTTTCTTTAGTGTCGCAAGGTATACAATACTATACACAATACTACAACATTATGATCCGATTACTACATATGAGTACATACATGTGGGCCATATTATGTCTTAGACACATCTTGCATAACTAACCCTCAGAGCATATAGGTTTTTGAAATAAAATATAGGTTTTTTCTTTTTTTTCGTATGAGTAATAGGGCCAAGCCTTCTGACTTAACTTTATCAGCTACTAGAATACTAGATCAGACACTTGTGGACCACAGTCCACAATCTATTACATGTCGGGTTAACACCGACAAAACTATAAATAATAGCTGTTTGATAGTTATGCAAAATTATACAAAATAATTCACAATCAGTTTCAATTCAATTTTTCACTGAGATTATTTTCAATGTCATTAAAAATTGTAGGTTAGACTGTTGGTCAGCCACAAAAACACTAGATCTTTTGGTTTTCCACTCTTACGTCCACTGAGTTTTTCTATTGTCTCGTATTTAATCAATGTTTGCCGTCCACAAAAATTGTAAGACTCTTGATCGACCACAAAAACACTCCTCTCTTGGTATAACCCTTGTATTCCACAACATTTTCGTACACTGACTTTATTTTCATAGTCTCGTATCAAATCAATGTTCACCGTCCACAACAATTGTAAGATTCTTGATCAGCCACAAAAACACTAGAAGATCTCATAATGTAAGCCTTGTATTCCACAATCTTATGTCCACTGAGTTATTCTATGATCTCGTACTTAATCAATGTTCACCGTCCACAACAATTGTAAGACTCTTGATCAGCCACAAAAACACTCCTCTCTTGGTATAAACCTTGTATTCCACAACATATTCGTACACTGACTTTATTTCCATAGTCTCGTATTAAATCAATGTTCACCGTCCACAACAATTGTAAGACTCTTGATCAGCCACTTTTATTACACACGATTTATTTATTTATTTTTATTTTATTATCCACTGAGTTATTTTATTGTCTCGTATTTAATCAATGTTCGCCGTCCACTGCTGGCCTACAAGCCGAGCAGGCAGAAGGCGAGCAGGTTGGAGCATCAGTCGTCCAGGTCTTCATCGCTCATCTCCTCCTCGCTGGTGCAGTCTGGCTGAGACCCCTCCGACACGCAGCGCTCACACCAACATACAAACAGGTAGTTCTGAGCCAGCTCCTGGAAACAATATAAATATTAGGACTCATTTCACACACGGCTGGTTAACCCCACACTGAACCATTTTTAGTTCGTGTTATGGTAGGTAAGACAACTGATATACTACATATACATACATATATATTTAATATAGATACATATTTAACACCCAGACCCAAAACCAACAAATTTAGAAGCACAAAGATGTCGGCCGGGCCGGGAATCGAACCCAGAACCTTCTGGTTAGCAGTCCGGCATGGTAACCGTTGCGCCAACGAGGTCGTCCACAATACAAGTGAACAATAAAAAAATAGCCAAGTGCGAATTGGGCTAGCGCATGAAGGGTTCTGTACTAAGGGTTGTTGTATGGGAGCCTCAAATATTTATTTTATTTAAATTTTATAATTTAATTTGAAAGATAATGTACATTTATACATAACATGAAAATGTTGGGTGTGACATACTACCGTTATTGATATATAGCAAAAAAAAACTAAAATATCACGTTTACTGTATGGTGGGGTCCCCCTTAATATTTTAATTTTTTTATTTTTAGTATTTGTTGTTATAGCAGCATGAGAAATACATATCTTGAGAAAGTTTCAGCTTTCTAGCTATTACGGTTTCTGAGATATAGCTTGGAGACAGACAGACAGCGGAGTCTTAGTAATAGGGTCCCGTTTTTACCTTTTAAATACGGAACCCCAAAAAATTGAAAAAAGCAACTGTAATTGCGGTACGGAACCAACTGCGGGGAAATTTATATGGTACTATTCGGAAAGTATAACCTCAATTAAAAAAAAAAACATTAAAAAGTTCATACCTTCTAATTTCATGCTTTCAAAACTAAACAAGTGTGAGCAAGAGGCAACCAACTTTCAAATGTTTTTATCAAGTTATACTACCCGCTGGTATTTGGCTCAAGATACAAAGGTAAGTTAAATATTTCATCTGCTTATCTTATCTGGGGCCTTCTCTCGAAGGCTAGAAAGCACCGTTGGCCAAGTGCAGGTTGGCAGATGAGTCAAGTCTTCAAGTTTTGTGATCTTCACCATTTGAGCCAGTGCAAAATTCACACATAACTTGAAAACAAATCAAATGACTAATTGACAGAATATTGGTAACCCAAGTAACATTTGCTCATACAAAATATTTAAATACATATTTTAATAGTCTTCATGCACAGGCACAGCCTGTTAATCTTCTTCTTCATTTTCATATAAACTTAATAACTAGGCTAAGGTGTCAAGAGTTCTCAAACCACCTCAGGTTCTCTGACTTGGCTCAACAACGAATGTTAACCATAATAATCTTAGTCTTTACCAATATTATAAAGAGAAAAAGTTTGTTTGTTGGTTTATTTAAAGCAAATAGGCTCCGAAACTACTGGACCGATTTGAAAAATTCTTTCACTGTTGGGAAGCTACATTATCCCTGAGTAACATAGGCTATATTATGTTTCTCTTTGCAACTTAGATTATTTTATAGCCCGTGCGAAGCCGGGGTGGGATGCTAGTTCAAATTATTCTGTAACAAATCGACTGGGGCATTTTTCAATCATATAGTCCTGCACTTCACAACACAGGACTTGTGTCCTACAGTGAAGCACAGGGTACACCTTTTTGTTGTACAATAGAATTTAAGTTAATTTTGTAAAAAATGTTTTATTTTATTTATTATAATATTTATCTCAAACATTACAAAAACATAGCACTAACCTTCTGCCGTGAATGTCTGGACCTTCTCAGCGCACATTCATCCAAATAACTGATACAGACTTCCTCACCGGGCGCGATGGGTTTAGTTGCCTTCAATTGCACTCGATGGTTGCCAAAAGGGAATGTTGCTTCTGCGTTCGGAGCACAGCTGTGGTTGCAAGCACTTTGCAATGTGAAGAGACCTGAACCTTCTGTATTCAGGAATGTACCGGATTCTGGAATACAGGTTTTTTTTTAAATAAAACTATTCAAATAAACAAAATTTCAAGCAAAGTGAAGCATTCTTTACTTTTCAGTTACACTGTGACTCATACTCATATACAACAACTATTTTAACGTTTTACACGGGATAATGACACCTCATTTGTTTAAGTATTTTATCCTGCTATATGAAATATATAAGAAGTACTTTTAAACATACGCATATACATTTTGTATGCAGTTTTTATTGGTATACTAACTGACCTGACAGATGTTGTCCTGTCTTAATGATGATTATTTAATTCGAATTGGTATATGTAATTAATAAAAAAAAGTTTGTTTATTATTCCAATGCATTATGATATACAATATTCTTAGTTATAGAAAAATACTTACACTTTACACTTTTCCTGTCATAAGAACCTTCTGACAATAACAACCACAACAAAAATAAAAGTGAAATTGGTCCAGCCATTCACCAATCCACGGATTCATTTATATGTATGATGGAGACTTCAAAATTAAATATTATTACTAAAATTTGAACATTTGAAATCCAGACAATATGCTCAGGATAAAATTGTTATTGAAAATTCGTAAAATTAAAAAATATTAACAACATCTGTAGTGCCTCGGACTCGTCGATCATCGAAGCTAAGCAATGGTCAATGCGGACGGTGTTTTGTTGGGTGACACAAGACTATCGTTTTAAGATGCATTTTCATCTGTGCGCTACCGTGGGTTACGTTAAATTGTAGCGCCCAGCTGTTAGTCTTAGTACAAGCAGTCGTTAAGCCAAGTTAGAGGCCTTCGGGCGAATTTTAAGACTCTCAATGGCATAGCTTGGCCACTAAGGTCATACGAAGAAGAAAAAGAACAACATCTTACCTTCCCCAACATATTCATAGAGTTTATCAATGAACAAATCCAGCTGCTGCCTCTCATCATCAGACATGGTAAGTTCCAGCACTGAGTTCACCCACATGGCCAGTGGGCTGGTCCCGATGCCCTGGCCGTTGGTGCCAATCAGAGCCATGAGAGAGCAGAACCCTTCTGGAGTCAGGAACTGAAATTATTAGAAATATAATAGTTTAGCAAAAATGTTAATACATACTATAGACTAATAAATACTATAGACACTCAACCTTTTACATATCGCGCCATCTATTCGTATTTTTCTTGAAACAACTTCACTCCGGTCGCGTAATCTAATATCGTTATATCACTATGCGACTGCAGAGCGTTGCGGAATTTGGCAGCAGCTAGGGGTTCATACTCGGTTTGCAGCACTAACTAGGTTTCATCAGTAATTATGGTAAACTTCCGTTCCAAACTTTATTGAAGGGAATCAGCAAACCTCTCTAGTATTCTGATCCTTGATACATACACATGAAACACTTTCATACTCATAGCTCATTTAATTATTTCATCCTATTTTTTTAGAATGACAATGCTGTTGGCCTGAGGGGCCTCTACAGCGACACCGGACAAGTGACTGGGTGCTGATGGCGCCGGGCCAGAGTTTGTTATTATGGGTGACTGGCTCCAAGGGCACCTCTAAAGGTATGAACCTCGGCTTAGATTAGCTTAGAGGCACCAGAGTAGGGGGGAGACCGGGGTGCCCTGTTAGTCCCAGAAGGGGAACAAACTAAGGCCCTAATGTTTGTTAAACTGATTGATTATTTGGAGAGAATCGATTTGACCTGAGGGGGCGGCTACCACGCCGGCGGGGGCTAAATGCGGGGACGTGTCGTTACACTGAAAAGCTACCAGTCCTATATTTTTGTATGTGCCAATGTAGACATCACCAATATAGGATAAAAGAGCTCCATCGTAAACGCTTAAAACACGCTTTGATCGATCCGGCATTGGTCCCGGGTACCAACGCCGAAGACGGGGTGCGTGTTACCGCCGGATTTGTTGTGAGAAGGGGAGGAGCCTAAAGTAGATTGGGTCGTCCAGATCGACCAAAGCGTGTTTTGGACGTCTATGAAGCTCTTTTATCCTATATTGGAAATGTCTACATTGGCACATACAAACATATAGGACTGGTTAGGTGGTCTAATAGTCTGAACCGCTGACTGCACATGATAGGTTCGATTCCCTCAGAGAGAAAGATTTCTGCATATTGAATTCAAATATTGGAATCTGATCGAGATGTGTTGTATGTCTATGATTTGCTACATATGTTTCACTGATGTAACAGTGTATTTAGTACCTGGAATTTAGTACTTAATTTCATGTGTATTAGTAAGTGCATACATAAATTAAACAGTGGAGTGTTTTAGTAAGGTGATGATATATTTGACGACCTCATTGATGTGTTACCATGCCAGACTGCCAATCAGAAGTTTCCAGGTTTGATTCCAGGCATGGCCAACATCTTTGTGCTGAAGTAAATTTGTTGGCTGTCGGTTTGGGTGTTAAATATGTATTTATATAAAATATGTATGTATGTGTAGTATATAAGTTGTGTTAGCAACCAAAATACGAACTAGAAATGGTTCAGTATGGGGTTAATCAGTCATGTGTGAAATGTGTCCGTGTCAGTGTGAATATTCATTTATTTATTAGTTATTTCATATAAATAAATAATGACCAGCTGTTTGTGAAATTTGTCCGAATATTAATTAATTTTTATTCATATTAAGCAGTTAATTATAATTAATTACCTCCTGCACATGTTCTCCGTTCACAACATTAGCCGTCAACTCTCTCAGTGTACTCAGCTGGTCAGAGAACTGCTCTCCAAGCATCTTGTGAACCAGCTCCGCGTCTTCATTGACAGTTCTATGACAGAATTGCTTGATGTGTGCAGCAGATGCTTCAGGGTCAGAGCTTTGCTGGATGGAAGCCAGGATGCGAACCAGAAGCATTATGCTTGTGGTCTCGGGAGGATAGTGCATTTGTCTGGAAAAAAAAACAAGTTCAAATAAGATTTTTAGTTTTATTGTTTAATTTTTTATTAGTTTATTATGGTATACAAATTAATTAAATGAGAAACAATCCAATTATTAAAAATTAAATTAAAAAACTTTGATATTTATTTTAAAAAAATATATTGATGTTTTGTACATACAAATAATAAACTATGCTAAGTCTGTGTCTGTGGGTAGGGTGCCTAATGTATGCTGATAAATAAATAAATATAAAGTTAAAACTCATAATAACAAGTTAAAGTAAACACATAAGAAGAAATTATTGTAACTTGCTTTTGATTGGTTTGGCCCTAAAGTATCGTGAAACAAATTAAAAATAAAAGTAAACAAATATTTGTTGTCAAATCAAGTGAGAAGCACTTTGCTGATATTGTCCTGATGTGCCTATATCACACTGAGTAGTTTTTTTTTCAAACAGTCCACAGAATGTCCACATTCCAATGAAAATGTCAATAGCTCAAAAGTAGTCAGGGTCCTATCACATTCGCTACATTACCACGCTGAATAGCTATTGCTATCCTCTCCACCAAGAACAAAGCAGGAATCACTGGTGACAAAAAACAACTTGCCCTGTCTACATGAGTTAAGGCACAACCATCTGAGCTATCATGACTTAAATAAAGTGTAAACTCTACATAACGACACTGAAGGGACTGTGCATTTTATGGCATTATAGAGAGTGGTCGTTAAATGGAGAGAATGTATAATTTTATGGAATATAAGCTAAACCAACTAAAGCCAATTGATTTTGATGCTTTAGAGAGTTTGTTGTTAAATTGAGTGATATTACATGGAGTTTACACCTAACTTTTCATTGACAGGTATTAAGCAAGGCTGATAATAAATATTCTTTAGTATTTAGTAATATTTTACCAGGTCCTGGGAAATCTGCAAGGATGGAAAAGAATGGCCCTAGACCGCACAAAGTGGCACAGACTTAGACATGCCACAAGAAGTAAGAAGTAAGTAATATTTTGCCTATATTATTGTGTCACAATTTATTTCACACAAAGATGAAGTACCTACCTAGTAGTAGTAGTACATTCAGTTAGGGAATCAGTCACTTTTTAGGTTTTTCAAGTCATTGATTTTCTCCATAAAAGTGAATTATATAAAATGTTGATGATAATATTAGACATTCCAATGTTATGAGAATGAGACACATTGTATCACTTTGGATCAAGCAGTATTTTTTTTTTAATTGATTCAATATTTTATACTTTTCACACCTACATAATACACCTATATAATATTTTGTGTTAAGCATTTTTGTTTTTTGTTCCAATGCATTATTGCGCAAATCATTTTATAGAAAATTCAGAGCACTTACTTCCATGCCTCATTAAGTATCATAATAGGATGTTGAGCATCAGTAGTATCATGGCACAGAGTTCTATGATACATAGAAAATGCTCTGTCTCTGCAAGCTTCAGAGCAATAAAGAACTTGGCACTGATTGCATGTAGTTATAGCTTCCAAATTGGTCTCGTAACAATTTGCATGCGGAAGCACGATGTCAGGCTTACAAGCTAGACGTCGCACGTTTTGTTCCGGCGTCTCTAAGGGTCTGCAAATATAAGATTACAGATTTAACCTAATACTGGTCAAGCACTGGCTAAAATAAATCATTCCAATATTCTTTACAGAAAGTAATAAAAATTTAGCTATATATTACGTTATTAAGAATTCTCTGTCAATAAATGAAGCATTAAAAGAGAAAAATGCGATATTCTTACCTCATACAGAAGTCGCACGCTACATATCTATAAGCGGCATTCCAAGAAAACTGACATGAAATTAGCGGATCCTCTTCCAATATAACATCTCCTTCGTCATATTTCTTCGTAGCGAACATAGCTTTCCCCTAAAAATAAGCTTTTTAAGACTTTCGGCTAATATAAACCCTGTACCTGTATGGTCAAAAAACAGATTGGAACCTTACCTTCTTCCCATTGGAGACTCGGATTTCAAAGCCTTCCATCGTTACTATCAATACACTTAAAAGTATTTAGTAGCGATTAGCTTCTAAAATTACAAAAGAATACCAAAACTAATAAATTAATTCTTTGTACTGTTCTCTTTGAACATTTAGGTTAGGAACAATTGACAATAACATTGACATTTGACATTAAAACAACCTGACCGATCACTGAGCGACTGAGGCACCATGTACTACAGATAAGAAATAATCACAGGAATGGGAAGTCTCGATAATATGTGGGAAGTCTTTAATATCTTAAAAAATTATGACACGTACGGTACGTGGGCGCTCCCATAGATCGTGTACACAAAATTATATTATCGCATTTAATTTTTTAGTGCACTGCGCACATGAACATCTATCATCTCCTCGAAGAAAATTTTGTAGAGTCAATTGAAAACACAGATTGAAAAGGTAAACAGCCTTTCTCTGTCTACGTCACTGACCTCTATTTCTAGAGTGCTGTTTACGTAGTGGTCTACGTAAACCATGAAGTTGTTTTCCTAAAACTTCATGACGTAAACAGCACATGTGAATGAACTAAAAGAATGAACGTATTTGGTATGTTCGGATATATGTAACTAAACACAAGATAATAAACAAATTTGAATATGTATTTGGTCAAGTAAAATTATTAATAAATTTAGCGCTTTTTATTGTTAAATGATTCTGTGTTTCATTACACGACATGATTATTTCACTAATTTACTGGATCCCGTTCGCAGGAAGACATATTTTTTACTTAGCAGAGTAAAATAGTTAATTCTCGTGTATGAACATATCGTCGGCCTAATTCGTTAACCTGCTAAGTCCATTTTTGGCAAAATTTACTTTTTATTCTAGTTAAAAAGTTCAATCTAATATCTACCGTACCGTCTAAGGAATAACAGCGATATTAGCCAAAAAAAGGTGAAAAAGGCTATGCACGAAAAACTGCTTTCTGCCACCAGTCAATCTCTACAACGAAAACCTGCTAAATTCTGTTCGGGCCTCAGTTTTGTACTGACAACGTTCCCAGACCCACATGTCGTTTGCGACACTTTCCATAAGTTTGTTTTCGAATTTATTTGAATACAAAAATTTGGCCTTATTTAAGCTGAATAAAGATCAATGCGAAAAATGCGCCTGTTATAAAGTAGGAACAGTTACAGAAAAAGAATACATAGAATATATTTAGAGAAGAAACCAAGCAAGAGAAGAAAAAGATAGGGATAAGGAGGGAGAAAATTACTTTTCACAGTGGACTTACAGGCTGTACTAATGGCACCAAAATCGAATGTTAGTACGCTATACTATAAAACGAAGCTGCAAGTTCACAACCTTTGCTTTTATAATATAAAAAATAACAATGGCTTCTGTTTCATATGGAATGAAGTAGAAGGTGGACTTGATGCTGAAGAATTTGCCTCCATTTGGGTTGACTTTTTAGAAAACCAAATTATATTATGTCCTGAAGTTAATGCTGAAGATGGGAAAAAAACAATTATAATTTACAGTGACGGTTGCACTTTCCAGAATAGAAATTGTATTTTATCTAACGCTCTTTTGAATATTGTCATGAGGCACAAGAATTTAGCTATTGAACAAACATTTTTAGAGGTGGGTCATACCCAAATGGAGGCTGATTCAATGCATTCCACTATAGAACGTCACCTAGAGAACAAATTCATAAATGTGTCCGCTGAATACATATATATTGCTAAGCATGCTCGTAAATGCCCAGTACCCTACTCTGTAAAATATTTGGACCACATTTACTTAAAAAAATTCGACAAAATTCAGTTTTATAAAAGTATTCGTCCAGGAAAATCCAAAGGGGACTTTAAAGTGACTGACATTCGTGCACTACGTTACGAAAGTAAAGGATCAATCCTTTATAAAACTTGCCTTAAGTATGAATGGCAATGTTTACCACAAAGGCGATCTCTGTAATGTAATCCTTGCGTAATTACTGAACTATCTCAATTGCACCAGAACCGACGTAAAATTACTGCACGAAAATTTGAAGATTTGCAGCAAATAAAAAAGACCCTTCCTTCTGATAATCATAAATATTTTGATGACTTGCCTCATGAGTAGAATAGGAAGAACGAATAAGTAGAATTTAAGTTTAATTACAACTTTACACTTTACCAAAGTTTCAGACTCATTTCTAAATATTGTCAATTTAAGGTTGTTGGAAAATTGTTTCTGTTTTATATTATTGTTATTATTAATTGATTGTGAGGTCTATGTAGTAAATAATATTAAATGGCTGTCATTAATTACAACAAAATAATTAGGAGTAGGTATCCTGTCATTATGTGTTGGTCTGCCACAAAACCAACACATAAGGACAGAATACTCCTAAAAACGATTACAGATTGTTTATGAAAAGTGTCTATCTTAGATATTGTAACCCTGTTTCCTATTAAAGAAGACTGATTGTTTAATTTTTATTATTAAATATTTTGATTAGGTACTGATTTAATTCGTTATACTGCACAATTCATCCATACTAAATTTCAATAAAAAACTGCTAAGTCCTCGAGCAAATTGAAACTTCACCTCGACAAACTGCTAAATAACTATTTTCCTAATTTTTATAAAACGTGTATAAGCTATGCTGCTACATATGTTGTTAAAATATCGAGAAAAATTGTAAAAAGAAACGGGATTTTCAGAATTTATATTACTAAATTAATAGAGATATTATTCAGTTTTTTCTTCGTCCTGTAAACTATGTCAAAATGGACTTAGCAGGTTAACGAATTAGGCCGACGATATAACATAATTAAATTGTACTAGATATATTTAGAAATATGTTATTTATGATCGACTGTTTTACTAATAGATCCTTTGGTTTGTTTAAAATTTTATTGTAGCCTCGTTTACTTTTGAAAATCATAATTATTTTATTTAGAAAAAAATAAGGCCTTTTTCCATTTATGGGTTTCAAGATGTAAAATATTAGCCCTATCCATTCGTTTAGCCATGTTGGGGTGACAAGTAGAATTACCTTAACATAAGCACAGAATAATAACTTGTACTTCGACTTAAGGCAAGTTACAGATCATCGAAACATGTAGGTACAGTTTTATTATAGAGAACTGTAAATGTGTTTTGGATAAATATTTTATTATTTATTCATATTCTTCTTAAGTACGTTATACCTAATGGCAATTCGAACTATTGAGACTTGTCGAACGGGTTGTTTTGTTACATAGTCGTAAAATACCCAACCTGTTCTAAAGATTTGCCGTTGCCAAGTTGTTTTTAGAAAGGATTTATATTTGTAACTAATTGGGCTAACATTTAAAAACATACAGGTTTACAAATAGTTATTTTTATTAACTTAGATATGATCTTAATTCTATCTGTGTAAGACTACCTATAATTATTTAAAGGTGATATTTTAACTTATTTCTTAAATTCTCCTCCTTCGACGTTTATATATTAGAAAGTAAGTTTATACATTTATCTACATAAAACTTATTAATGTATTTACATTAAACAACGGCATATAGTTATTTATATCATATAATTAAATAAAATAAATAACTATCTTAAACTAAATAATAAACTGGAAACTCTCATAAAATATACCTACCGTAAGATAATAGGTAAGTTTATTCATAATATCTATATTACCTACAATTTTTATCGTTTAATTATTTTAATTGATAGTTCATTTATAAAAATTGTTACCTGTCAGAATCACATAATACGATTAGTACACTCTAAGTCTCAGAATACAGAAAGAACCAGAAACCGTGAGCGCGCCTAACACTGAGGCTACTAAAACTACTCTAAAATGGAGTAGTTTGACGCGCGACCGATCAGTCACTCTGTGACCGCCGGAACGTACGACGCTGTACCAATTTATTAAATTATGCCGACTTGTGTCGTTCCTACCTGTAAAAATGCAGCGGGTCAAAAAAAGAAACTGGATGGGATCACATTTCACGTGTAAGTATCATATTTAGGTAACAACTTTGAATAAATTTCTCAGTTTTCAATTGTCGTAGATAATGAGGCATCCATCTTGTTAGTGTTGCCAGTATAAAAGTTTTGATTTACCCTTCTTTTCATTACCTGTTGAGGGCTTTCATTCATTGTAGAATATTAATAATTTAATAAAAATTAACCGACTTGAAAAAAGAAAGTATAAAACATCAGTGCAGCCCGTGTGTACATAACCAAATAGTCCTATTAAATAGTATGTTAATATCTATGAAAAATACCTAGACATAAGATTTCATCATTTATCTAAATTTAAATTTTTGTTACTAAGTTCAAATTCTAAGAGACAATATTATAAAAAGCTTACTCAGCAAAAAGGATATTAAATATTTTTTTTCTAAAGCGTCTTTTATTCAATAAATTTCTCAATTTCTTGAGACAGTTAGGTAGGTACATAATTATAATATATTCATTATTTATTCATTATTATCCCACCTCCTGGATTCCCAAATTTTACCCTAAAAACGGGCACATAATGCCTGAGCTAGAACATTACGCGGGTGGGAAGTGACGCGGGCGGGGGGCAGTGTTTTGATTTTTGGACACAGCGTGTAGCTCGCAAATACAAATGAACGCGGCTTCTGGTTCTTTCTGTATTCTGAGCTCTAAGTACTAAATACGGCATAATATTTTTAATAATAAGAATTAATAAATAATAATATAGTCAAATCAATAAAAATGCAAGCAATAAAAATGTCAATTCGTAGAATATACAATTAATGTCAATGAATTTTTTGATTTATTCTAGAGAAGTAAAATAAGTATTTGAATTTTGTACAATATACCCGAATATTTTACCCGAAACGGTGTTAAAATGATGAAATTTAGATTTCTTTCGTTTTGTATGCTTCAATCTGTGCGATAGTATCAAACATAGGCAAGTTTTTAGTTTCAGGAACAAAAGACAAGAGAGCAGCTGATACTAATGCTGATGCTGAAAATAATACAGATGGTAACGATTCCCATTCCGTCATCTGAAAATAAAAACAAATTATGTTAGCATGGCGTAAGTCACGATTGTTAGTTAATGGAGCATTAAATATTATGTTATTAGGCATACTCGTATTATGTCACTTCATGCCTTTGTAAGCATTGATAAGTTAAGTCACAAGGTTGCGTTTTAGTTTTTTAATTTAATTTGTAGTTATTCAGTTAACGCTAATTATGTAGCGATCTTTTAATGACCATTAGCTGTTTCGGTAATATTTTAGTTCTCATTGTGTATTTTTAGTAGAGTAGAAATATTTGACTCTAATTATAAAATTGAAGGTCGTACCAATAAAGGTGTAAGCGGTGCCAACATGCTTCCTATTCGGGCAGCAGTGTTGCCCCATCCAAAAAGAGATCCTCTGACGCTCGTTGGGAATAACTCCAAACTATAGGTATAAATTCCCGTAAAACAAATAACAACTCCAAACTTGCCCATCAAGAAGAAAAGTATTTTAAGCCACGTTATGTCTGCAATAAAATGTAATATCAATTAAACATTCAAACATGTAGCCACAAAATTAAGTTCTCATAAAACACAATGAACAGCTTACAATTTGGGCAGTAATTTTGTGCTATAAGAAAAGTTCCTGAAAAAAGGTATCCATACTGCAGAGTCACTTTGCGACCAAACTTTTCAAATGCAAAATAGGCCAACAAATCTCCGGGAAACGATGCTAAAGCCACTAATATGAAATTGATATATTTGTCTCCAGGTAACAGGACTGAATAGATTAGGGCTCCATAATATAAGAAACTCGATGTAAAGAAACAGAATGCGGTCACTCCAAATCTTGTCATTATTTCTTTGGAATTAAGTATCACTTTAATGCTCTCTTTTTCTTTTTGTTCCTCCACATTAAATAAAGTTCTTATATCTTCAGGATTTGCGTTTTCAATTTCGTCACCAGTGACACTCAATTTGTTAAATTTTGCTACCAACTTTAATGTTGCTTTTGCTTCATCCATTCTGCCTCGTAACATTTGCCATCTAGTACTTTCTCTTAGTATCAAGGTGTATGTTAAAAATAAAAGCATAGGAGCATAAATCGCTATAATAATTGACTTCCAATGCACAAAACCCATTGCAATGATAGCATATATGACTTCTCCGCAATAAATAGCATATGAAAATATGACACCGGTGAACACTCTTTTTGTTTCCCCACCAATTTCAATTACTGAAAAAAGAAAATATTTTCAAATTCATTATAAGTATTATTCTTATGAAAGAAAAATATATTATTATGTAATTACATACAAAGCACAACTGCAACGGTGTAAAGGCCGGAAGCTAATAATGATTCCAAAAATTCTACAGCTAGATATCCATAATAGTTTGTAATGAAAATTTTTGCAATGCCAACACAACCGCAAACTGAACAAATGATCGTTGTAGATTTTCGTCCAAACCTGAAAAAATATACAAATTAACTCAATAGCTACATTTTATTTTAAACATAGAAAAGTCTTCTCAATCTATGAGCGACGGTTGCACACATGAAATATCTTGACTAGTTGTCACGTTATATTATATTATTACGTCCCAAGTATCGCTGGGAAGACCTAGTGCAGCAAGACCTGAGCGCACTTCATGCCACAGACTGGCAGGAGACAGCACAGGATAGAGAAAAGTGGCGTCTCTTGGTGTCGGAGGCCAGGATCCATTTTGGGTTTAGCGAGACATCATAGTAGTAGTTGTCACGTTCCGTTTGAGCCCATTGTAAAAGCGAGAGTGTAAAACTAATAAAAGAGAACTACGACGCATCTACATCTCTTTCACTTCATCGGCCGATGCGTCTGAGTGGAGTAGAGACAGCATCATGCAATTCTTCATCAATGTTTTCCTTGTGAAGTTCTATTGTCTCGTAAAATACTTTACACAAAACATTTTTTTAATAATATTTTATCTCTGTGATAATACAAATAAAACTTACTTATCAGCAAACCATCCTGTAAACAGCATCGAAACAATCATTCCTGCATTGTGTATGCTTCCTACTAGAGTAGCTTTCCAAGGCTCACATGCTAAGTCCAGCTGCAATAGAATGAATGGGTGGGTAATGTCAATAGACGCTATTGTAAACTTTGCATTTTCATGATAATTTGTGAGTACTTTCTTTAGTTTCCTTTAGTTACCTATTCTAATTAGGATTGTTGTTGCCAATATATTTTCTAAGGCCATAGATATTGTCTTGTAAATTACAATTTGTGGCACATTTATATTTTCCCTTGTAATTTGAATACCTAATACATAGGTATTTACGCAGTTGTTAGTGTAAATTACAATTAAAGAAAATGTCAGTACATATATCATAAAAAAGTAAAAACTTTGCAAGTATCTTACAATAGTATAAAATAAAACAAACCAATAGACTCTCTTTATCTACAAGTAAGGAAGTAAACATACTTACATCGGCAACTATTGAATTATTATTTTCGTAAATCCATTCTTGACAACTATCAAGAGTTTCATAAAAAGTTTCATTGGAGCATGTATTATTTGATAAACTATGTATTTCAGTATTCAAAACTGGCTTCATACATTTTGTATCGACGCCATCAGGCCACCATATTGGTGTTTCTACAGAAATGTTAGTTCCACTTTCACATTCGGGAATGCGACATCTGCAAGCAAAAAATAATATGTATAAACTAAGAAATCTCCAAGAGTATGCAGAGGCAACATGACCCCTCGCAACTGCCATTATTATTATTTTAACATACAACAGCCTTTGAATTGTTTGTTCAATTGATGCATATGCGCAAATCAATCTGGACCAATAAAACATGAACCGCCTAACATTCAATTTGTTTACTGTTTATTTTTATTTGCAGAAACTGTTATCTTTGTTAAATACAGAAATACAGAACTTTATTAGCCCTAAATAACATCCGTTAAATAAAACGAAACTGGGGAATATCTTAAATCCTTACCACCCTATATAATTATATTTGTACATAAATATTTTAAAGATAACCGAAAGTACCTACTATAATTACTAAGAAAAATAAATCAATAACTAAATAATAAAATATGATATTTAAATTGAAACTCATTTGAGCAATAATATTTATTAAAAGTTCACGAAGCAATAAAACGTAAAAGAAAGTAACAGTTAAAGTATAAAAGCTCTAGTAAAAAAGTTAATTCTATATCTGCATCCCATAACACCAATGACATACAATTTAGACTGAATAAAAATTATCCGTGGTATGGTAAATGTGGTAAATTTGGTGGTAAATATGGTACTAACTTAATAATAAAAACTTGTGTGTGGCTAAAAATAAACAAATACTTCACGAAATACGTCAGATTGATTTAATGACTAATGGAAGTTATATAATATCACACAATAATGTAACCTTAACCTCAGCTATAACCAGTTTAGTGATCGTACTCTGTTCACATACTAATTAATTTATTGTTTGTTACAATGGTTACGAGTTGAATACCTAGCGCGGCTTAGTATAGATCAACTGGTTTGTCTCGAAAATTTTGAAATTGTTCTCGAATTTTCTTATGAATTGGAGTTGTATTTTGTAAGCTTGAATAAGTTTTTTTTTATCCTTGATAGGTTTGTGTTTGACTACAGCTAGCCTAATGTTAAGCTGCGCTGCAGTCTACGGTGTGGCACGCTTACCTAGAAGATACCCATTAACTCTACTTTTGAAGACCCCCGGAAGATACCTCTCAGGAAACAGAGACTCAGGAAGTGAGTTCCAGAATTTAATCCAAAGTTACCCAGATCGTTGAATTGAATGGAGATTAACAATTTATAATCATCCAGGTATGGCCTAATCCGGTGTTAAAAGTAATTGGATGTTTGGTGGAAGGTGGCTGGGGACTCGTGTGAAGGGAGTTAGAAGAAACCTTTACCCAGGAGCGGGAGATATAAATATCACTATTAATTTCCATAAACATTTTTCCGACCTGTGATGGATATGAACATAAAGATAGATGATGATAATAGACAATCAATTTAACAAGTTGAGTTACAAAATTTTAAGACAATCCAAAATATTCTTGATATATATCTATGGGTGATACGTATAGTTTCTTTTTCTATAAATTTAAGAAAGTCATGAAACTTACCGATAATTAACATCTTCCGCAACAAAAATATAATTCACATTGGACATAGAAACCACAACCAAAGGCAAAAGAACAAGAAAATACTGTATTTTTTGGAAGAGACCAAATGTTTGTAGTTGTACTAATTCTTCTTTCTGCGATACATTTGTATTAGGCATTCTGTTTCCGAAATACACTTATAACTCTAAAACCGTAATTCACTATTTAGGTGAATAATTTATTTTTGTTGATAAAAACTTTCACATATGTAAATTGAATCAGATATGCTGATTTTATCTGATTTAAAAATACGCAAATAATATCAATTGACGATTTATGTAGCACTAATTAGAAATGGCAGTAAATTCATATTAACTTTGCCAATACGCGTCACAAAATAAATTTATTAATTTTGACACATATTATAGAATTTTTTGATGTGATTACGTTTGATTTTCGTCACAATATTAATACTATTATTGTATACAAATTTACACACTTGTGTAAATATTATTCTTTCCTTGGACAATAGACGTATTGACGCGTGTCTGCACGGATTACAAACGTTTTTAAATGATATTTTTATTTATATATATAAACAGACGACCGAGAGCAAACGATGCCAAGAGTGTTTGGACGCTGAGCGCTATCTGACAATCTAATACGGAATCTAACAACTTAACTCAGAACTTATATCTACGTATTTTATATCATACAAATAATTGGTTAGTAATTATAGAATACAACAAAACAATATTTGAAATACGTAATCAAAGCAAAAACTAGTCGGTTAGGTTTTTAGCTATACCTAGGTAACTCATTGACTCTGGCATTACTTTGCGGAAATCCATTGAAAATAGAAGAAAATCTGATATTATATTTAGTGCACTTCCGCAGGGATCAAAAACCAAATTAAGTTAAGCTGAGAAAACATCAAAATAATGAACACATTTTTTTTTGTATTTTGATGTTATTTTTGCTTATCATAATTTGGTTTCAGATCACAGGCGGATATAAACTAAATATAGATACACATATGTTGCGGATGAATAGCCCTGACCATTTATACTTGTTATTTGAACTTCTTAATATCCTTAGTATCTAATAACATTATATGACACTGATATAGAAATATGCATTTAGTTCGAAAATATGTAAATCTACAAAGCAGTAGACCTCCGAAGAATAGACCTCGTGAAACTTTATGATGTCTTATCAATTTCTGAACTATCACTCGACCAATCCTATTCATATGGGTAAAATCTGTAAAAAAAGTAGGTACAAATATTATATCGCCCAGTAAAATATTTTCGAAATCGACAATTAAACTTTAGCTTCTTCTTCTTCTTCGTATGAGCTAAGTACTAAGCTCTGGGGTCGAGAGTTTTGAAGCCGCCCGAAGGAACCTACAATTTAACCTGTCATCCGACCTACGGCAGCACCCGACGAAAGTCTTGTGCTTGGTCACCCATCCAAACACCGCCAACATCGACCATTGCTTAGCTTCGATAATCTCGTCAGAATATCTTAGCTAGCCGAGTTACACTAGTCCCTAGGCGCTACTTTAGCCCTCTTAGGTGATTAATCTTCTAGGTTAGCTGATTAGCTTTCTACTCCCTCAGAAAAATTCGTCATCTATACTATTATAAGAATCTTTGTCCTGACCCATTCATTCATTAATTCATCTATAGACCACGCAGAGCTCAAACGGCTGATCCTATGTGTATGAAATTTGGAGGGTGTATTTTTTTTAGTATGTAGACGCGTACTAAGAACGGATTTTTGGAAATTCCACCCCTAAGGGGTTAAACAGTTTGTATGAAACTTCTTTGTTTTTGAACTTCTAGCAATGAAGTTTAAGATAGTTTGCGTAAAATTAAAAATAACGGTATCAAGTTAATTTTGCCAGGGTGAACTAAGGGTTTGTAATGGGGGTGAAAGTTTGTATGGAAAATCTTTATTTATCAAGTTAAAGTCTTGAAAATGATTATTAAATGGTTAAATTAAAATTATGAAAATTTTCACCAGGGGTGCATTAAGGGGGGATGCCATTGGGGTTGTAAGTTCAAAATAAAAGTTAAGTGTTTTAGGGGTGTTTTTTGTTTTATAGAAAATAGGGGGTGAAATTTGGAGTGTGTATTTTATAGAACTACACGCGGGTGGAGCCGCGGGCAACTGCTAATTAACAATATTTACGTTAAATATGATATTCAAAACCTCTTAAAATAGCGGAGAAGCTTCGCTCGATTGGTCACTCTTTCATCATTATCATCATCATCAGTCTGTTTCTCCCCACTACTGGATATAGGCTTCTTCTCTAATATTATAAGTCACACAATACGCACCCTAGCAAGTATGAAGTCATTCAATTAAAATAAAAACTGTAAACGTGAAATACAAATTCAGCATTGAATAAATACCTTTTTTTTTTGTTGACGAGGGGGAAATCTTCGACAAGATACCTGGCTACAATGGAGCGCAGCCAGGTTATGTGGGATTTGTACCCACTAAAACCCCCCGGTGACCTGCCTCTGTGCTTAGTGGAGGTCTCCGGGTTCTTCCGGGAAACACTCCGGAAACCTCCTTGCACTGCGCTGTGGCCCTTCCCGGATTGTCGTCGTTCAACCCGGACTCGATGGAGCGGGTGTCGGAACCCCATCTCCGAACACCCTCGAGTCTGATGCCCCTTTTAGTCGCCTCTTACGACAGGCAGGGGCAATTCCGAAGCCTTATTCTTTCACCCAGGCTGCAGGGTTAATTGAATAAATACCTACATAATAATATGGAAACACACTGTCTATCCATTACCTGTGTGTACATTGAGGTGCTTAAAATTAAATGAAACTTCTAGAATACTTATATATAATGTATGTATTATATGTACGTATGTACATAGTTAATTATTACGCAAGGCGTCATATTATTATTGGTAAAGTTTTAGATGAAATATCAAACTACATACTTAAAATCTTTGTTCTTATATACGTATGTATGTTTTTGCACGTCCAATATTTCTTTAGATCATAGACATTTGCAACACTTAAAGTACAATAATTTCCATCGTCATATTATTTGTGTTAGCATAAGCAGCCCACTATACGGTCCCACTGCTGGGACTCGGGGCCTTTTCTCACTAGAAGATAGATATAATCCACCACGGCCAAGTGCGGGTTGGCGGATCATACACGGTATTTATTCTGACGTTCTTTCTGTATTCTGAGATTCTGACCTACAGGCAAATGAAAAGCTATGGCAGACTTAAGATAAGTAAGCAGTAAGTCTAACATACAACTTTTGACTTAAGTTAACCACTACAACACAGTGGTAAATACACCATGTCACTTGAAAATGTGTTTTTATTCTAATTTTGTCTTTTAAACTTTTTGTTGTTTTAACGTAGAAGGAAAATGTATTTTGAATCGAGTTGCGCTCATGCCAATCATCCTGCGTGTATCTGAACCACAGACCTGAACTAAAATTACTTATCTGTCCTTCGTTCGCCGTTTTTTGTTCGTTCGTCGTTCATTTGATTTTGACATTTCATTATTTTCATTTGAAATGGCGGTCTTTTCTTTTATTGTATTATAAAAAAGTCTGGGTTTTTAATTGGTTTTCACGTTAAATATTAGTGAAAATGCACATCAAGCAGGTAATTTCACATTTTTAGTCATTAACAAATTGTTACTTTTGAAAATCGTTATGTTTGTTGTCAAGTTCGGTGACGCTTCAATGTTTGTTGTCCATATTTACAGGTCATTATACAAGGTTTCAAAAGCTACCGAGAGCAAATTGTTGTAGAGCCCTTCGACAAACGGCACAATGTAGTTGTTGGACGCAACGGTTCCGGTAAAAGTAACTTCTTTCACGGTATGTTGTGTTCCGATTTTCTTACTTATTGTTATCTTCCAACTTGACACACTTACCTATGCTTAAGCTTGAGCTACATAAGCAGCCCACTGTATGTTCCCACTGCTGAGACTCGGGCCCATCTATCAGGAGGAGAGAGATTATCCACCATGCTGGCCTTCTGCTGGTTGGCGGATGACACACATCTTCGAATGTTGTGGTCCTCAAACATGTCGGTTTCTTCGCGATGTTTTCTTGCACCGTAAAGCGAGTGCAAATCCACACATAACTTGAAAAACAAGTTGGATGGGAATGAAGCATGGGCCGCCTGATTGAAGCTGACATTTTCCCGAGTCACACTCACTTTGAAAAGCCTCATTGTCTTTTAACTAAGTAAGATCAGAATAAATTAATGTGAAAAGTTTTTGTACAAGCTTGTCAGGACATACTCAGCTTCGAATCAGAATTTGTCATTTTGCCAATTTACCAGAACATATCTTTATAAAGAGTTCATCACTTTTAAAACTTCTCTAACTAAAGACAACATACTTACAGCTGAATAAAAGTAAAAATTTCAACATCAGACTAGGCCAGAGGGTTGCTAACTTATGTAGAAATGCACACTGTTGGACATAATCCTACCTGTTCTACTAAAATAAAACATAATTATACCTTGGTGTACCAAGCAAGTATAAATACTAATATTGTTCTTAGGGTTGCATACCTAAAGAGTAAAAACGGGACCGGGATATTACTAAGACTCTGCTGTTGGCCTGTCTGTCTCCAGGCTATATCTCAGAAACTGTTATAGCTAGAAAGCTGAAACTTTCAAAGTAACAACAAATACTAAAAATAATAAAAAAAAATATTAAGGGGTGTACATACAGTAGACATGTTTTTTTCGTATTTTTTGCTACATATCGATAACGGTAGCTGCTAGACACTTTAAAATTTCACAAAATATATAAATGTATAAGTACAAATTAAATTATAAAATTTAATAAAAATAAATATTTAAGGGGGGCTCCCCAAACCAAACAAAACCAAACCCTAAATAAATACAACTATGGTGCAGAACCCTTCATGTGCGTGCCCAACCTGCACTTGCCGAATAATTTTTTGTAATGTTTTGTATGGTATCATTGTTTCAGCCATTCAATTTGTATTAAGTGATGAGTTCTCTCATCTCCGGCCGGAGCAGAGGCTTGCCTTGCTCCATGAGGGCACTGGACCGAGGGTCATATCCGCCTTTGTTGAGATCATCTTCGATAACTCTGATAACAGGATACCGGTAAGTTCTTGTATATACCTTAGTAGTATATTTTTTTTTTAATAGATTTGTGCTTATATTTGCACAATTTGTGTTTGACCACTTTCATTTTCACTTTGAAGACAGATTAGAGATAATTAGATTAGATTAAGTGGGAACAGAGACTCCAGCAAGGAGTTCCACAGTTTGGCCGTCCATACTATAAATGTGGAAGTGAATTGCTTATATAAATTTTTGGAATTTCTCATAGCAGTTTCCCTGCTTGATGGGTGATAGAATGGGGCCAGGGCAATTAGTTCGTGTTATTCAGACGCGCGCTCCCCGAAACACACGTAGGTTGTGGGTTTTATCATATACATACTGCTTCCTTTAAATAACAAGCTTAACTTAATTATATTGCTCATTTTCAGATCGAAAAAGATGAAATCTTCCTCCGCCGAGTCATTGGCTCCAAGAAGGATCAGTTCTTCCTCAACAAGAAAGTAGTTCCGAGGTCTGAAGTGCTGAATCTGTTGGAGAGTGCGGGCCTGTCCAACTCCAATCCGTATTATATTGTCAAACAGGGGAAAGTGAGTAACAATTAAGCATACATCTCTGTCATCTATCATTTTCGACAACCTCGTTGGAGTATTGGTTAACATGCTGGACTGCCAATCAGAAGGTTCCGGGTTCAATTCCTGGCATTGCCAATATCTTTGTGCTTAATTAAATTTGTTGGCTGTCAGTCTGGGTGTTAAATATGTATCTATATAAAATATTTATGTATATATAGTATATCAGTTGTGTTAGCAACCATAATATGAACTACAAATGGTTCAGTATGGGTTTAACCAGCGGTGTGTGAAGTGTGTCCTAATAAAAAAAAAATATCATAATAAAGAGTTTGGACAGCCTGAAAACTGATGCTGGTGCATGGTTACTTAGCTCATTCAAAGAAGAACTATCTAATTGACATTAGTTATGCAACCACAATTTGCTTTTCTCATACCAGATTAACCAGATGGCAATAGCCCCTGATTCCCAGCGACTGAAGCTATTGAGAGAAGTGGCCGGGACCAGAGTCTATGATGAAAGGAGAGAGGAATCCGTCACCATATTGAAGGAAACCGTTGGCAAAGTAAGTTTACCTCTAAATTCTAAATAAAAATATTTGTAAATTTTTTTTTTTTTTTAGTGTTATTGCATACTGTTTTTTTTTCAAACATTCAGCAAATGGTTAAAATGTTTCATGTCGTGGAGGGCAGTCAGTCCAGTGACATCTTCTCTTTAATTAGTTTTTTTTATTTTTTTTTTTATTTATTAAATTAAAAATATTTTGCCACATACATACTAGTTGGCACTATCGTAGTACGTAATTTAATTAGATAAATAGAATACTAGAAGCTAGTTGTTATTTATAATAAGACTTAATAAGAAATACTTTATAACCTAGAGTACCTAGACGTAAGTTTTTAAAAGGTGCTGTTAGCCTAGTAAAAACCTAGTATGTATATTAAGTTAATGTTGTATAGATTAAGAATGCTGTACATACATGTTATAAAAATCATGTCAACAAAGTACTTACAAAATCATATCAATCAATCTAAATAAAAACCTCTGAGTTTTCTGTGATCAGACTAGAACTTGCTTTCAAAATATGTCAATAGGGATGATGAGAACCAATACAGTTACATGCATTTAACTAAACATCAATATTTTTTTGGGTTCTCTAAAGTGTGTCAACGCGAACCTTATTACTATACTGTCTGTCATCGGGTTGTATCTCATAAATCATGCTAGTTGTTTTTCATAAAGATGTTTTTCTAACAACAAATACTCACTAGGTAGCTAAGTTCAACGGTCCTTTGTCAGTTAATTACTCAACGTTCGTGTCGTCACCCGTCGTGGCCTAGGTATGCAACTTTGCGCTGTTTGGCGGTCTGCAAGCTTACGGTTTGTACGACACGTCGCAAAACTTCCTCATTGGTGACTTTCTGAGTCCATCATTCGTCTATACGCCCACATTTCGAATGCCTCTATGCGCCTGCTGATATCTTCTTTAATGGTCCAAGCCTCGCATCAGCACAGAAGAATTGGCCAGATGTAGCGGAGAAATCGAAGTGATACCTTCAAGCTTTTATTGTAGAGTACCCTTTTTCATTTTTACAAAGGCGCTACGTGACATTTATATGTGTGTCTATAACTACATATCGCTGTTCCAATTACATAACTATGATGTGTAATATTATGTGTTTCCACCAGGTGGAGAAGATCAACGAATTCCTACAAACAATAGAGGAGCGCCTGAAGACTCTGGAAGAAGAAAAGGAGGAACTCAAAGAATATCAGAAGTGGGATCGCGCGCGCCGCGTCCTCGAGTTCATTATACACGATACTGAGCATCGCGAGAATAAGCGGAAATTGGAAGAGGTAACTTCTTTTTACACAATTTCTTGTTTTAATTAGCAGGGTTTGTTACCACATGAATCACCGACACTCTGCCTGAAGGTGGACTATGCCTTGTCTAGAATTACTGACTCAGAAAGAGGCTGCTGGCAATAAATTTCATCGAAATTGCTTCAACTATTTGACTGTGAATGAGTAACAGTCCTACCCACTTAAAAGGTGGAATTTTTATATGGGTGATACCATACCAAGTGGCGTGCCTTGGGAGAGGCTGTCCAGCAGTGGATGAGTATAGGCTGATGATGATGATGATAATACCATGGTTCGAATGATACGTTAAAGTGTAGGTCCGGCCCGTTAATCTTTGTAAAAGCAATCGTTGAGCCAAGTCTCAAGAGGCCTTGGGGTGGCTTGAAAACTCTCGACACCAAAGCTCATACGAAGAAGAAGTGGGATGGAATAAACATTTTATTGATAACTTTTATTTACTTCCAGTTGGAACGTCAACGTTCGAATAGCGGCAAAGAGCAGCAACACTATGCGGACATGGTGAGGGAGGCTCAGGAGCATGTCAGAGAGGCCAACAAGTAAGTACATCATTTAAAACAATATTATTTCATATTGCTTTGGTAAACTTAGCATAGGTGTTATTAAAGTAAATAATAATAAATAAGGGCGGACGGCTAAAACTGCTAGCTTTATTAAAGAAAACTTAAAGCCTACATAAAATCTGTCGTTGTCAACTTCTATTATAAATTTTTCTTCCTATCTTTCACAAAAAAACCATTTTTATTTATTTCATTTTTTTACAACATTACAGAAAACTCAAAGAAGCCCGTAAAGACGTGGCGTCGGCTCGCGAAGAGAAAGACATTCTGTCTACAGAACAGCAACAGTTACTGCGAGAGAAGACCAAACTGGAACTCGGTATCAAAGACTTGACTGACGATGTGGATGGAGATAACAAGTCTAAGGTATATCTTTAACTTTTTGTTTTATATACATTTGAGGACTGCAATATCCGAAGACGTGTGTCATCCGCCAACCCGCACTTGGCCAGCGTGGTGGGTTATGGCCTATATCTCTCTCCTCGTGAGAGAAGGCCCCGAGCCCTATACTGATGATAATTCTATAATACCAGACTAGCCATGCCTACCTTAACCCAGAGTATCGCTAACTCGTGTGGTTACGCGCCCTGCGAAAAGAGTAAAAACAATTGTTATATCTGACTGTGGTTTCAGAATATCATTTTTTTACCAACATAGCACCTAAAAGATAAAGACCACGTTTCGCAGTGGTGAATCACTTTATGAAAAGTAGATAGTAGCCGATTCTCAGTCCTAGTGAATACGCATATAAAATTTGTTAAAAATCGGTGAAGCCGTTTCGGAGGAGTATGGTAACTAACATTGTGACATGGAAATTTTATATATTAGAAGATTGGAAGAATACTCTTAATATCACTGTATTAAGACTTTCGTAAGACATATTTGAATAATGTTGGTATATACCGGCTAGTACCAAAAAATAAACGCAAGTGGTAGCCGGTTATACAAACATTATAACCTCAAATATTAAAATCATTTTTTTTTTATTTATAATTTTAAAATTCTGCTGTATTCTCTGTACACCTAAAGGTATAGATTTACTTTACATATTCTAGTATCTTTAGCCTTACCAACCGGCGGACTCACGTCTTCGGATATTGTGGTCCTTAAACGTGCTGGTTTCCTCACTATGTTTTCCTTCACCGTAAAGCGAGTGCAAATCCACACATAGTTTGAAAAATAAGTCTTTGGTGTAGGGCCGGGATCGAACCAGGGGCCGTCTGATTGAAAAGTAGACGTTATTACCGAGCCACTCGCTTTTGAAATGAATTAACCAACGGGTAATTTATCGTTTATTATCAGTTGGTCAGATTTTCAAAACGTCAGACTTTCATTTGGTCAGATTTTCAAAATGTCAGTCTTTCAAATGACCGGAGTACAGTCGTTCACAAAAATTGCATTTTTTATATGTTTGACACCGTGCTGTGTGTGTAGGTGTATTAAAATGTGCGTGTGTGTGTGTTTGCACCCTGGTCTGTACAATAATTTAGTTTTTTATAGTTATTAATGTATTTAATATTATAAATAATATGAATATGAATGTTAAACTTAAGTAACTTACAAACAAACGAAAAATCTTATCTCTACCTTATTGACAAAAATAAAAATGTACCTAATGTTAAAATTTTTTAACATTTACCTAGTTTATATAAACGTCGCAACATTACGTAAAAGTTAAATTTACAAGTCTTTGCACACACTCGAGTCCAGTGATTTTTTGGGAAAGAAGATCTGTTAAAATCTTTTTCTCTTTATTTTTTTCCTTGCAGGAAAGAGCAGAACACGAGCTCCAGCGGTTGCGTCAACAAATCTCTGAAAAGGAACGCGAGTTGGAAGAACTAAAGCCCAAGTACGAAGAAATGAAGCAACGCGAGGAGGAATGTACCAGAGCCCTGGCATTGAACCAGCAGAAGCGACAGGAACTGTACGCGAAGCAGGGACGTGGAACCCAGTTCACGTCCAAACATGACCGTGATAAGTGGATAGAAAAGGAGTTAAAGTAAGCTTATCATCCTACTAATATTATGAATGCGAAAGTTTGTATGTTTGTTACTTCTTCACGCTCATACTCTTCTTCTTCTCCTTTACCATTTCCCACTAGGTGGGGTCGGCACAGCCTGCTGAATCGACTTAGAAGTTAGACCGTGGATTAACACTAGTAAACTAATAAATGTAATAGACACTCTATCTCTTGTTTAAAATCGTACCACTTAAAATAAGTGCCATCACTTGCGCAAGATGTCGCTACGTGTATCGAATTATCAAATTAAAATAAATTGGGTGCAGCGTTGAAATTAACTTTCAAAGTAAATCCACCTCCCAGTTCGAACCTCCAATCTTAAGATTCGAGATTCAAACTCGTACAGAAACATTCCTATATTGTATTCTGATCCCTGTGTATCTGAGTAACAGTCTGGTGACAGACAAATAAGACGATCAGATGGATCAGGGAAGTCTAAGTAATAAGGTACCATTTGGGGTACAGAACTCTAAAAGTAAGACTGAATTACATGATGTGAACACTCTATCCCCTTTCACTATCGGACGAGCAGGGAAACGCCAAAGCGGGATCGGTTTTCAGTTGAGGTACCACCGAGGCACGTACTAAGCGTTTTGTCTCTACCTTTGTTGTCCAAATCGCCTAAATTTGAAATTCGTTGCCAGATTTCCTGTTCCCCAGTGACTATACCCTAAAGATGTACTAGGTGAGAATTTACCAGTTCCCTCTAGGTAAGCATGCTCCACCGTAGATCTCAATATCACTTACCATAATGTGATTTGTGGTCAAACGCATATTTACACTAAAAATAAGTAAGTAGTGTAATTTTATAAATAACATTTAATATTTGTTCTTCCTCAGGTCCCTAAATAAACAGATAAAGGACAAGAAAGATCACGAAACGAAACTCCGCGATGATCTGAACCGGGACGCTAAGAAACTCACAGAATTGGAGAAGCGGATAGAAGAGACAACGAAGGAAATGGAAAGACAGAGAGTGGCCATCGATGAACATAACAAGCAATATTACGAGTGCAAGAAGAGGAAAGATCAGGAACAGAGCGCTAGGAAGTAAGTAGTCTTCAAATGCTGTACTGTTTTTTTTATAGACAACTAATTATTATTTATTTTTTAACACTTCACGTAACCACATGCTTAAGTGACACTCTGACCTAAAATGGAGCTTGAAGTCTGAAATACCTGGCTCTTAAGGAAGATGCCGGAACACACCATTAGGCTTGGCGACAGATTTTTCAACTACCACCTTGCTTTGTTTTCCTCACGAAGTTTTCTTTCACCGAAAGGGCTGAAATCATTAGCGGGCGTCGAACCTTCGACCTGCGAGACGTTAGGCGACCGCAGGCCCGACTGACCTGTCGTCGCTTTAGAAATAACATAATATGTATCGCAACTAACATATTTTTTAAGATTAATACCAAATAGTTTATTTTAAAGTGATTTCCAAATAACGATATGTTCTTTTGAAGCAAATTCCTTACCATTGGCTTTTCTAAGTTATTATATGCCTATCAATATATTTACATTTGTGTATTTCCAGTGAACTGTGGCGCAAAGAAACTTCGTTGACGCAGAACTTGGCGTCTCTCAAAGAAGAACTGGCTAAGGCTGATCAGGCACTGCGCTCTATGGCTGGAAAGGTAATTCAAATGCAAAATCACGTTTGCTTTGCTTTATTAATTGTACCCCGTAAGTTTCTTATAAGTTCTGTCTGTAATAAATTTGACGTGTCTGTGTGTATGTATGAGCTTCTGCCTTTATTTTTAACGTGAGGAAATGCGATGCCTCTCCCGGCTCGACGCCTCTTCCCCTGGGGAAGGCGGGTAGCATATTATGGACTCGAGGGTCAGGGGTGCCGTCACTACCGACTAAAACCTCATCAAGGTCATGGACGGGGGTAGGGATGCAGGATCGCTTCGCGCTTTGCCGCTGCTCTCCGCCCAGGCCACTGTCCGCAGTCCAAGTAGACCCACCTCAAGGAGGGCGGCGCCCCTTTCTACGTCAGCATCGTCTCGTCAGTAAGCCCTTATCCCTGCTGTGAGACACTAAACACCCATCTCAGCCTCAGGGCCTCCAAGAGGGGAAAGAGTCCGAACCCGAATTTCTCTGCCTGTGGTTTCGTAGGTCCCGAACAGATGGACCGATAATAATTTGCCATTTTTTTTAAAGGTGTAGTTGTCGAAAGTGTTATTAACTACTCGTAGTAAGTTTTGATGAAAATCGGAACAAATGGTAGCGACACAAAACAAACGTTTAAACTTAATGTAATTCTTAACTAAGTTTTGTAAATGGTTACAAGAAATTCATTCTTAATTTTTTTGTAAAGCAAAATAATTACATAATTTACTATATGGCTTTAACATATGTATTGTATGTTGTCTATAAGTACAAATACAAATAAATACAACTACAAAATATCTTTATTTGACACAGTAAATAAAAATCAACAAAATTATATAGATTCCAAAGGCTTCCAAACTAGTTGTATAAACTCTATATTGGAAGCCAATGTCTTCTCACAAAAAAATTTAACTCTCCATATACATAAGTGTATTGTTTGTATATTTAACTACGTAAGTTACGTTTGTGATTATCGGCAAATATTATGGATAACTGTATAAATTCTTTGTAAAAAAAATACCCACGAAAGTTTATAAATAATTAATTTCCAATTTGTTTGCTTGTTAATGAAATTACGAAATATAATAATATTTTTTGTTTCCAGCCGATCCTGAACGGGCGGGACAGTGTCCGCAAAGTGTTGGAAACGTTCCAAGAGAAAGGCGGAGAGTGGGCCAAGATAGCGACGCAGTACTACGGGCCGGTCATCGAGAACTTTACATGTGACAAGACCATTTACACTGCTGTCGAGGTGAGTTTGAGTTCTGTCTTATAGTCTAGCTCTACCCTGGAGTAAGGTAAAGAGGCCAACGGCAAATCACGCCACTCACATTAAATAATGCCTTTATTCTTATTCAATGAAGGGGGGCGATCAGACCTGCACTGACAACCTGCAAGAGGCGTATTGTGCATTTCCCCCTACCAGCCTTCCCAAGCAATCCAAGCTCCTTAAAATAGCGTAGCACGGTCTTGGGTCGCTGGCATACCTGTTCCACTGTCATTGCGTCAGATGTTGTGGTACTTCTATTATAACAGGAGGCGTCCGAGTATAGCGTCGTGTTTTGTTGAGATTCCCTTGCTAGTCCGGTTTTCTCTCTTGTTTGGCTTGTAATAATGTTCTTCCTATCAACAGCTCTAGATAAAACAATTACTGTGCTGAGCGACGCGACATTAGTCTACAATTCTACAATAGTCTTATTTATTCTGTCTGTATGTCAGGATAAAATTTACATGACATGGCTACCATGAAATTATAGATACTCAAGCTTAGCAAATAAACTACAAAAATACAAATAGTTTATTCAGTACAAATACAGGGGTGAAACATACTATAACTAGTTAAATACTAAAGTATAGCTTAGCCTTAGTGTACGTTTTTCCATATCCACTGCGCCCCGCGCTAAGTATCATATGATCATGTTATGTATCATATGATCCTGTTATCCTGTTAACTCAAACCAAAACTAGCATACGCATAAGTAGCTCACTATACATTCACACTTCTGTGACTCGGTGCCTTCTCTCACGAGGAGAGGAGGAGAGAGATTACGCCATAATCCACCATACATTCCAAATTATCATTATATCTCATTCACAGGTGACAGCCGGCAACCGTCTGTTCCACCACATCGTAGAGTCAGACACAGTGGGAACCAAGATCCTGAAGGAAATGAACCGACAAAGTCTGCCTGGAGAGGTCACCTTCATGCCACTCAACCGACTGCAAGTCAGAGATATGGTGTACCCCACTGATAATGTGAGTTAACAAGAGTATGTGTGTGAGTGTGTGGGTGTGTGTCTAAGGCATCTTAGCTCTTACTAATATAAAAATTTTGTAATTTTTATTGGATTCAAAATAAAATATGGCGGAGTGTTGTTCGTTCGATCCAAAATTAAAAGATAACATATTTATTCACAACTCCCTCAATACTGGTATCAATCAATTGAACTAGTAGAATACTATGTACTTAGATACCAAGATGGCTGGTACCACAGTATGGTGCATAAGAATAAGCATAGGCAACCCGCTATACGATCCCACTGCTGGGACTCATAAGCCATTTTCCCCAACCCTGGCCAAGTGTGGGTTGGCATATAATACACATCTTCGGTTATTCTGGTCCTCTAACATGTGGGACACTAATGGTGAGTTGGGTTTTTTTTAAATCTTATCTTATATCTTTAAATGAGCAATTCTTGTATTTATATAATTGGAATCACGGAATCGGCTCCAACGATTTTTATGAAATTTAGTATATAGAGGGTTTCGGGGGCGATAAATTGATCTAGCTAGGAATCATTTTTAGAAAATGTCATATTAAAAAAAAACAGGTACTATATGTATTTAAATGACACTTGTTTAAATTGTGTTTTAATAATCTGTTTTTCAGAATGCCATCGCCATGGTGAACAAACTGAAGTACGATCAGAAATACGCGAAAGCAATGAAGTACATATTCGGCAAGACTCTGATCTGCAGGAACCTGGAGTGCGCCACCGAGCTCGGGAAACAGTTCCATTTGGATTGCGTCACTTTGGAGGGGGATCAGGTGAGTGGGCTCACTGTGATTCATATGAAAACGTTTAAAGTTTATTATGCGCATCCTAGTGGACCTTTTATTTAATTACTTTCCATGAAGACCTCGTTGGCGTTATGGTTATCATACCGGACTGCCAATCAGAAGGTTCCAGATATCCAACATCTTTGTGCTGAACTATAATTGTTGGTTTGTTGTTGGTTGGATATCGGTCTGGGTTTTAAATATATATTTTGGAGAAATTTAACGTGTATTGAAATTTTCCAAAAATCTTTTAGTTGTTTAAAATATCAATGAATATTTCCTTAGAAAACTACTAAACTTAACGTTATCTACGTCGCATGAAACTTGAACCATGGCACTTTAACGTCTGACAAAACGTCACATAGGTAGCGTGTGAGAGAGATAACACTCTACCAAGCCGACATTAGCTGTCTCTTTCCAAAGGTCCATGTGCAATATTTATCTACTTTTGAAGGCCCCCGGCAGATACCTCTCAGGAAACAGAGACTCACATAGAGAGTTCCAAAGCTTCGCAGTCCTCACAATAAAGGTCGACGCAAAGCGTTTTGTACGTAGGTTTGGAACCTCAACTTTGTATCGGTGTCTCTTCACTGACTCTCTGCTCGTTCTGTAGTAGAACGGAGATGGTGGAATCAAATTATGAAGTTCCAAAGCACACTCTAATCACTTCGTAGTGCTCTTAGCTACTCTACTATAATATGTGAACTTGTGTTGTCCAGGTGTCGTCGAAAGGCTCCCTGACCGGCGGGTACTTCAACCAGTCGCGGTCTCGGCTGGAGATGCAGAAGACGCGCTCGGAGCTGATGGAGCAGATCACCACGCTGGAGCAGGAGCTGAGCCAGCTCCGCGCAGAGCTCAACAAGACGGAGACCAGCATCAACTCTATCGTGTCGGAGATGCAGCGCACTGAGACCAAGCAGGGGAAGGCTAAGTAAGTGAAGAGATGACAGTGAAGTTGGGTGTAATCGCTTTGCGTCCCACAAGCCGTGGTTTCGATCCCCGCCAGTGAACTCGAGCTCTCGGTGAAAGAATCATGCTGAGGAATTGGAATTAGAATAGAATAGAATATTACTTTATTATACAACCACATAAGAAAACAGCTTAAATTAAGGAAATAAAATATTTACACATAGAGTACAAAGGCCTTATTACATATGGTGATCTCTACCAGGCAACCAGGAATGGAGAGACAGTACAGATAGAAAAAAAAGCGGTGGTAAAAAAAATTAAATTAGAATAGAATATTACTTTTTTGTACAACCACATAAGAAAACAGCTTAAATTAAGGAAATAAAATATTTACACATAGAGTACAAAAACGGCCTTATCACCTATGGTGATCTCTACCAGGCAATCAGGAATGGAGAGGGACAGTACAGATAGAAAAAAAAGCAGTGGTACAAAAATTAAAATTAACATGGTGGTAGAGTATTTTCTAATGCTTGCCTGGCTAGCTACTACCCTTAAGTTGAATAATTTGTCGCCAAACACCCTAACGATGTTTCAACAGCTTCTCTTGAGTGCTGGTTATTTTTCAGTTTATTTTTAAGTTAAGTGGTCTAATCTCAGAGGTGGTATCTTGTATTATTTATTTTTATCTTTTATTTTTATTTTTCAGTCGTAACTTTCAGACAAGGCACAACAACTAGGCATTTCACTTTCGGCCAGTGTTGCTTATTAGTTGCGCGATAAGTGCCATAATTGTACCTATTTCATAACTTGATGCTAATAAGGTTAGCAAAAGTATACATTTCCACAACTGGGACTTGAGCCTTCTATACATCTCTCGCAATGAGAGATGTATAAGGTGATACATAATCTAGCATGCTGACCAAATACTTTTAGAACAGATACACTCTGTTATATAGACCTAACAACAAAAGTAAAAGGACAATATTTATATTTAGACATATTATTTTATGAAAGCCACATTTAAACATTTTCTGCTGAATATTATGTATGTGAAAGACAGTATGGTGTCTTTCACTCACTACCTGAGTCTCTGTCTCCTGAGAGGTATCATCCGGGGGCCTTCAAAAGTAAAGTTAATAGGTATCTTCTAGGTAAGTGTGCCACACCGTAGACTGCAGTGCAGCTTAACATCAGGCTTGCTGTAGTCAAACGCTAACCTATAATAAAAAAAAATTTAATATTGATAAATTATTTTGTTTGAAAGTTATGACAGAAAAAACTATTTTCCAGGGACATATTCGACAAAGTGAAGGCAGACATCCGTCTGATGAAAGAGGAGTTGGCGTCGATCGAGCGCTTCCGTGGTCCGAAGGAGCGGTCGCTCGCGCAATGTCGCTCCAGTCTCGAAGCCATGCAAGCCACTAAGGAAGGCCTGGAGTCGGAGCTGCACCAGGTATGAGTACGTCATTCACCAACCTATAAGGGGTATGACTTTGGAAATTATACACGTTCATTCGATTTGTTACATGCAATATCATTAAAATGCTAGTTAGTACCAGTGTTTAGAGACTTCTAAATATATTACTATTATATTTTCACGTCATCTCGCTTTAGCTTTGTACTATCCATTAATTGAATGGATGGAAATTTTCGGACCAATTTGTTTTATTTGTGAGTCTGTTTGGAATCGAAATATTGTTAGGATAGTTATATAGACGGTCTGTAGTTATTTTTCAACAACTTTATCAGTTGATTTGTAATGATAAAACTTAATTATAGTTTTTAAGCATGTCATCGCCTTACATATTTTTAATTCATAAATTTGATCATTTCCAATATACGATTATGATGTGTAATAAACGAGTATGTTATACATAAACAACTATGGACTTACATAAACAATTATGGACAAGAAATAGATAAGTGGATACATAACGTTGGGGGAGTTGGGTCGGGATAGCTGCTTCGTTGATGCATTGAGCCGGTTTTAGACACATGAACGTAGGGACACTGGGTATCTAGTCACGGAGGGTAGCGGGATCCGAGGCACGGTTCTCCGCTGGCCGACCGCAGGTAGTAGGGGACCCAAGTAGTGAGCTAGCTACTCATGAAAGGCTGTCCCGCCAACTAGCGAAAAATCCCGGGGATGCGCCATCGTGCCGGTTAGCGACCGGATGAAAGGGCCCGATGGACATCCCTGGGGGGGCTCGGGCGTCCCCGCAGTCTCCGGACTAGCTCCCCACTGGTGTCTTTTACGTTTCATGTATCTTGGTAAGCATCGCGAAGCCTCGTCCCACTGCCATCTCCCCACCGAACTCACTCACGCAAAAATGAAAGTAAGGGAAAAGAACAGGGTACAACAGCGGACGCACTCCCTTTCGCTCAAAGTGCACCTCTCCAACATTCGAGGTTTGCACTCCAATCTCGTTGCGGTCCACCACCACCTTGAGACCGACAAACCTGCTCTCTTATTCCTTACGGAGACGCAGATCAAATGTCCATCTGATACGGCGTACTTGCAATACCCCGGTTACACCCTAGAGCATAATTTCAAGGCTCGGGCAGGGGTTTGCCTGTACGTCCGGGATAACATTTGCTGTCAGCGTCTCCGTAACCTTGAAAATCGCAGTTTCTCTGTCCTGTGGGCGCTTGTAGACACAGGCTTAGAGAAAATTCTCTATGCCTGTGTCTATCGTTCGCACAGCGGTGACCAGGAGACAACCAGGCTCACTGATTATCTCAGTGAGGCAGCGGACACGGCTCAACAAAAGTACCCGACAGCCCAATTAGTGTTACTGGGGGATTTTAATGCACACCATCAGGAGTGGTTATTCCCATACCGGGACACAGACCATGCTGGGAGAGAGACGAGAAAGCTTGCTTTAACGTTAGATCTCACTCAGCTGGTCCAAGGTGCTACTCGGGTACCTGACGTTGAGACGCATACACCTTATTGCTTGGACCTTCTGCTGACAACTGATCCAGACCGGTACTCGGTGGCGATTTCGTCGCCCTTGGGTAATTCCGATCATTGTCTGGTGAAATCTGTATCCGTTTATTCCCCATCTGACCCGAGCCCTAAGGGCAGTCGTCGGATGTGGCGATACAAGTCAGCAGATTGGGATGAGATGCGGTCATTTTTTGCATCTTATCCTTGGCAGTCTGTCTGTTTCTCTTCTGGTGATTCATCAGTCAGCGCGGATGCCGTGACGGATGTACTGCGACTGGGTATGGAATATTTCATACCTTACTCAGATGTACCTCTGTCCGACAAGGCTCGCCCTTGGTTTGGGCCTCAATGTGGACGTGCTGAAGCACTGAAACAAGAGGCATACCTTGCCTGGGTCGATGCCCGACACCGCAAGGCTAGGAATATTAGCCAGAAGAAGAAAGAATTTAACAAGGCTGCCAAGTCCTGCAAAAGGGTTTTACAGAAGGCTCGCTTCGACCATATTAGCCGTGTAGGGAACAAATTAGCTTCTTACCCCGCGGGTAGTAAAGCATTTTGGTCCCTGGCCAAATCGATCGAAGGGAACTTCTGCCGCCCCTCACTGCCTCCACTGCTGAAGCCGGACGGTTCGCTGGCTCACGCAGCAGTAGAGAAAGCCAACTTATTTGCTTCTCTATTTGCTGAAAATTCACGTCTTGATGCTGGTGGCGCGTCGCCTCCGTCATCTCATGTCTGTGCGTCAGTGATGTCTGACATAAAGATACGCCAGACTGAGGTCCGGAAAACGCTACGCGATCTAGACGTGAATAAAGCCAGTGGTCCCGACGGTATTCCAGCTTTAGTTCTGAGGACCTGTGCGCCTGAGTTGGCTCCTGTGTTGACACGTCTTTTTCGGCTTTCTCTTGAGACTGGTAAAGTGCCAAGTTCTTGGAAGCTTGCTAATGTGCAGCCCGTGCCTAAAAAAGGTAGTCGCGCCGACCCTGCTAACTACCGGCCCATTTCAGTCACGTCCATACTCTGCAAGAGTATGGAACGTGTCTTGAACCGCAGGCTCCTGGCATACCTAGAAGCGAATGACCTCCTTAGTGACCGACAATATGGCTTTCGCCGGAATCGGTCTACTGGGGATCTTCTAGCGTATGCCACACACATCTGGAGTGAGGCTATTGAGAAGTACGGAGAAGCACTTGCGGTTTCTCTGGATATTTCCAAAGCCTTTGACAGGGTCTGGCACGACGGCCTTATTGGCAAGCTTTCCTCCTACGGCCTGCCTGCTGGTTTTCGTGATTGGATATCGGACTTTTTGAGGGACAGATCTATACGGGTGGTCATTGATGGCTGCTCGTCGGATCTAATGGCGATCAATGCCGGTGTCCCTCAAGGGTCGGTGCTCTCTGCGACATTATTCTTGCTGCATATTAACGATCTGCTAAGACCCGGTACCTTTGGGTATGCAGATGACAGCACTGTTGTAGAGAGCTACATATCCACTGCACGAGCCAGTGAGGCCGAAATCCGGTCTCATAGGGAAGCTATGGTTGAGCGCTTAAACTTGGCTCTTCAGGCAGTCTCCGAATGGGGCGATGCCAATCTAGTCAAGTTCAATGCCGCCAAAACCCAAGCGTGTCTTTTCACTGCTAAGAGGAGGCCTTTTGACCTTGCCCCTTCCTTCCGAGGTGCAACCGTATCGGTTACCGACAGCTTAGAACTCCTTGGCATAACATTGTCTTCAACACTGAATTTTGGCTCCTACATCGAGAATATGGCTCACGTAGCAGCCAAAAAGCTGGGTATCCTCTCGAAGGTGCGAAAGTACTTCACGCAGGAACAGCTGCTTATATTATATCAAGCACAAGTTCGATCATGCATGGAGTATTGTTCGCACCTTTGGGATGGATCGGCAAAGTACCAGCTTCAGGCGTTGGTGTCAATTGAGCGGCGTGCAAAAAGGCTCATAGGCAATGACAATCTTTGCAAGGCAAAGTTGCAGAGCCTAGAGCACCGACGCATTGTTGCCAGTCTGTCGGTCTTCTATCGGTTGCATTTCGGCGAGTGTGCGACTGAATTACATGAAGTAATTCCCCCCGCCCCCTTCCACTATCGGACGAGCAGGGAACGCCAAGGCGGCATCGGTTTACGGTTGAGGTGCCCAAGGCACGCACAAAGCGTTTTGCCTCCACCTTTGTTGTCCGAACCGCCAAACTTTGGAATTCCTTGCCGAATTCCCTGTTCCCCAATGACTACAATCTAGCGATTTTCAAAGCGAGAGTGAACCGGTTCCTTCTAGGTAAGCGCGATCCACCGTAGACCTCAATATCACTTACCATCAGGTGAATTGTGGTCAAGCGCTGACCTATTCAGAGTAAAAAAAAAAAAAAAAAAAAAAAAAAAAATAATAAAAAATTGATTAAATATATACTACAGTATATTTATATCAATAAATTAGAAATAAAAAGATAAAAAAGAAAATATAGCACCACAATAAAAGCACATAATAAAATTAAACGTTTAACTTACCTTTGGTTTGATGGATCAGGCAAATCCCACTTCTGGCAAGATAAGGTCTCGGATACCGTCCGAGATAAGAAACAGTAGGTAATAAAGGTCCCCGGTTGCCTGGTAGAAATCACCATAGGTGATAAGGCCGCCCTTGTACTCTACTTTTAAGTTTTTAATTTTATATATTTACATTTTTGTGGTTGTACAATAAAGTTATATTCTATTCTATTCTAATAAAAAAAACCTTGGATTTACTAGTATGTTATATATATTACCGCTATTTTCTCCCAAAGGAACTAATGGAGCAACTATCGACACAAGACCAAGGCAAGGTGGACGAGCTGAACGACGCTATCCGCCGCCTGACGCAAGAGAATAAGGAAGCTTTCAGCGCCAGGATGAACCTTGAAGCTACCAAGAATAAGCTGGAGAACTTGCTCACTAATAACTTGATCAGGTACCAATGTTTAGCTTCCTACTTTCTTCTTTCTTCTTCTTATTCGTATAAGCTAAGCTAAGCTCTGGTGTCGAGAGTTTTCAAGCCGCCCGAAGGCCTCTGAATTGGTTTAACGGCTGCATGTAGTGAGACTAACAGCCGGGACTTACAATTTAACGTGTCGTCCTACCCATTGTAGCGCCCAGAAAAAAAATGCAACTTTTTGAAAGACGTGCCTGGTCACTCAGCCAAATACTGTCCGCGTCGACTGTTGCTTAACCTCGATGATCGCGTCAGATCATCTTTGTTAGCCGAGCTACAGGCGCGCTACCCATCATACCAATTCCTGTTCAAATGCTAAAGCCTTACAAATGGTATCATTGTTTATACCCAATAACAAAAGTTTAAACACTTTTGTTATTTGGATCTTGAAATTTATTATTTGGATACTTAGTAATTTGGTACACATATTGAAGGAGTAGCGAAAATATATGTACTCATTTAATTTTAGTAAAAAAGTAGCTCCTGTTTACTCAAGTTATCAATAAATAAAATAACAATATCATTTATTACTTTCAAAATTAAGCCCGGTATAACTTTCTATGTAAATCCAAAGCAGAGATGACGAATTATGCGTTTTCAACAAACACATGGGTCTCATTTCTAATAACTGATCTAAAGCCGACTGGAACAAAGAAATCGTCATGTGAAGAACTGTAATATGTGATATATTTCCTTGACAGACGTAAAGACGAGTTAGTGCAGGCGCTACAAGAGATCTCAGTGGAGGATCGCAAGCGGCGGCTGGCGAACAGCAAGACTGACCTGTCGGCGGCCGAGAAGCGGATCAAACAGATCAACAAGGAGATGGAAGAAGTCGAGAGGAAAGTCGTCGCCGCTGTCAAGAATGAGAAGGCATTGAAGTTGGAACTCGATAAGTGGAGGAATAAGGTTCGTATTGCCAGGGACCAGAATACTAGAGAGGATTGCTGATTAACATACAATAAATGTATTTCATTTTAGTTTTCTAATAGTCTAAGTGATACGTTTGGTTTATCTGTATGTGTCATTTATATAAATAAACAGAATTTGAATTTGAATAAAGCGTGGCGCGGAAGTTTGTCATAATTACCGATGAAACACAGATGGCGCTGCAAATCGAGCGTCCAGCCTAGTTACCGCCAAATTACGCAACGCGCTGTAGTCGCATAATGATATAACGATAGAAGATTGCGTGAGTGAAGTCGTTTAAGACAATACGAATAGACGGCGCTACATATGTCGAATGATACACCTAGTTTTATAATTTTTCAGGAAAAAGAGGCCCAAGACAAGCTGGAGGAAGACGCCAAAGGGCTGGAGAAGATGGCCTCGAAGGAGGTTCTGCTTCAGGAGAAGATCCAGGAGTCCCTCGACAAGATAGCGGCCCTCGGCACTTTGCCCAATGCACCCGAGCTACATGCCAAGTATCAGAAGATGTCTTTGAAACAGGTCAGTTTTTAACCCCCCGTGCAGTAATGACGCTGTGCTATAAGTATGGCATTTTTTTTTTACTCATAATGGGCTTGCGCTTGATTGCAATTCACCTGATGGTAAGCGAAATTGCGATCTAAGATGGAGCGCGCTTGCCCAGAAGAAACCGGTTCACTCTTGCCTTGAAAACCGCTAGATTATAGTTATCGGGGAACTGGGAATTTGGCAAAGAATTCCACACCTTGACGGTACGCACAATGAAAATGGAGGCAAACCGCCTCCATTTTCAACCGTTAGTACGCGACTTAGGCACCTCCACGGTGCCACCTTGGTGTTTCCCTACTCGTCCGATGGTGGAATGGGGTGGGGGGGATCAAATCATGCAATCCCGTTGCACACTCTCCGAAATGTAACCTATAAAAAACCGAAAGGCTGGCCACCATGCGGCGATGCTCAAGGCTCTGCAGCTTCGCAGTGCAAAGAGCATTATTGCCAATTCGGCTCTTCCTCCTCTTCGCTCGCGCTCTATTGCCTCCAGCGCCTTATGTTTTAAGAAAGAAAGAACACGTGAATTCCAGACACAGAAGACAAATACTTATACATTACTAGCTGACCCGGCAAACGTTATTTTGCCTTAAGTACAGTTAAAAACACTGTAATTGATCAGGTATCGAGCAGGATGAAAAATTATTAAATTACCTAAATAAAAAAAATATAGAGGTTGGTGACAAAAAAGTCAAAATTTAGGGTTGTATGTATTTTCAAATTAGTTTATTTGTCAAAAAGATTGCAACCCTCTTATCGAAGCAATATAATAAATATGTATAACTTATAATATAAATTATTATGATAAGGTAGGACAGAGTTCCAGTGAGCTCTGCACTAAGAGTGATCTTGTATCGCTGGCGCTCGTTTTGGGCATTGCTTTAATCAAATTAATATAGAGGGTGGTGCGGTGAAATAAAAATAGCCAGCCGAATTGAAACAAAAACTATTAACAAATTTTGACAAAATTAATGATGTTTGTTAACTAATAATGTTAAGTATTGATTTGGTATCCGAATAACTAAGTGAAATTTAAGCAGTACCTCCGTACTGCTTAATTACATGTTCACATTATCTAGAAGTTTTCTGTCGAATATTACATATTGATTTAGTTGTTTTATTTGAAAGGTATAGCAGTCGAGAATGCTCTTAGCAGTCATGTTTGATATAAACCGGACAAAGATGGCCGCCGGTCACATTTTTTTATACGCAGCAAAATTTTAAATAAGTTACTGTATTTGTATAATAAATGTATTTTGTAAATAATATCAGTGGTATAACTGTTCCTCCAGCTGTTCAAAGAGTTGGAGAAAGCCAACCAGCACCTGAAGAAATACAACCACGTTAACAAGAAAGCTTTGGACCAGTTTGTCAGCTTCTCAGAACAGAAGGAGAAACTTTACAAGAGGAAGGAAGAACTTGATGTTGGGTATGTTACTTAATACTATGTTACTTTATACTATGGCCTGGCTCTGGTGTCAAGAGTTTTCAAACCACCCACCAACACAGCGCTGGTTTTCCTTTGGGTCTGGACAGTCTGGTGGTGACGTTACGTAAGAATATGAATAAGAATAAAGAATATTTATTTCAGGAAAGACAATTTGCGTGTAACCGAAACAAAATAAACAATAAAAAGTAGCCTAAAAGAATATAGGTAAGACTATGTGTTAACACATAGTCTTACCTATATTCTTCGCAAATTTCATTAGTATCGGTGCAGCCGTTCGGGCGTAAAAAAGTTAGAGATTTTTGTGTTTTTTGGTGCATCACAAGGGCACCATCGTAAAGTAGCATATGTGTTAACACATAGTCTAACCTATCTTCATTCCAAATTTCATCAATCAGTACAGCCATTCGAGCGTGAATCTGTTCGGAAGTATGATTAAACCTAACTTTTTATGGTTTCCTTCGATTTCCCTAGGAACCCATCATCAGATCCTTACTTGGTGACAATGGGATCAATTCAGGACCATACTCTTTCAATTAAAGAAATAATTTTGAGAATCGGTTCACAAATGGCTGAGAAATCGGTGAACATACATAAAAAATACATACTCTAAAAAATGTTTATTTTCGTATTCACAAAAAATAATAATAAGAGGGGCTCCCATATAACCAAAGATATTATTTTGCAGTTAGTTATGACAATGCTACGTACGGAACCCTTTACGCCTTCCTCGCACTTGGCCTATTATTTATGAGCTGATAACGACCATTAGGTACTATTTGGTATTTCCAGCTGATAGGTGTTTTTTTTTATTTTATTACTTTGATATCGTTAGTTTTTTTTTAAGAATTGTTATTGTTTTGTAAACCGGTCAATGTTATCTTGGGTAGGGTTTGGGTAATGTAACGATTTTATTTAGATAGGTTAGTTTTGGGTCAGGGAAACAGGGTCAGTAAGAGATGTTTTTTAAATGTATATGTACAAGTATGTTTGTTTTTACATAAAAAGTAATTTCGTAGTAGATAACAATTAACTCGTATTTATAGAATATTTGGCCTTTCAAATATAACTATTTTTATTTACAAGCATTTTATTATATAGCATTGTATATATATATACTACTAGCTGACCCGGCAAACGTTGTTTTGCCTTATTAATTATTTTTATTCTAGTTTCTAGACAAATTCTAGTATAATTAAAATGTTACTTACTTATTATAAGTGTGTATGGTATATGCGTGAAATGGGTATGGAGCGTCATGAACAAACGTTAAGGGAATATAAAAGTAACAAACGCCAAAAAATAGTATGTTCAATCATATCTATTTAATAGTGTTTATTTTAACAAACATTAATTTGTTCTTCTTAGATGGCACCGACGCCAAGAATACAGGATAAATAAAAATTGAAAATAGCATTTTTATAAGTTAATCAAATAAAGTCTTCGATGGTACTTATGTGTAGGCATAAAATTATTTTTCACTTTTTAGATACAGTTAGAATTTATAAATGTAGGTATGATTTTGAAGTCTGTTATTTGTATATTACAATTTCATTGTAAAATTTTTAAGGTTAGTAGGTAATGCTATTTTTCTAAAGTTTTAGGTATTCAAAATTTTTTTGCGATTCCATTCGAGCCGTTACCAAACAAATTACATAATATTTGTAGTGTCATAAGCTATGACCCAAAACGTCATAGGACCAATCGCGAGCGAAGCGAGCCCTATGCGAGCGCAGCGAGCAATACGAGAGCGAAGCGAGCGCGAAATATTTTAGCATATTTTTTCGAGCCGTTTGAGCAGAAAGAAGTCCAAAACAGAACAAATTACACAATATTTGTAGTGTCGTAAGCTATGACCCAAAACGTCCTAGGACCAATCGCGAGCGAAACGAGCCGGATGCGAGCGCAGCGAGCTATGCGCGAGCGGAGCGAGCGCGAAAATTTTTAGCATATTTGTTCGAGCCGTTTGAGCATAAAGAAGTCCAAAACAGAACAAATTACATAATATTTGTAGTGTCGTAAGCTATGACCCAAAACGTCCTAGGACCAATCGCGAGCGAAGCGAGCCGGATGCGAGCGCAGCGAGCTATGCGCGAGCGGAGCGAGCGCGAAAATTTTTAGCATATTTGTTCGAGCCGTTTGAGCATAAAGAAGTTCGAAGCAGAACAAATTACATAATATTTATAGTGTCGTGAGCTACGACCCAAAACGTCTTAGGACCAATCGCGAGCGAAGCGAGCCGGATGCGAGCGTAGCGAGCTATGCGCGAGCGAAGCGAGCGCGAAAATTTTTGTCATATTTGTTCGAGCCGTTTGAGCATAAAGAAGTCCAAAGCAGAACAAATTATATAATATTTGTAGTGTCATCATCATATTTGTTGAAAATTTTTTGCTCATACGTTCGGGGTCTAGTTTATTAGTACATCAAATTTTATAGCTTCTTCTACGTAAGAACTAAGTGATCAAGTTATGTTATCGAGAGTTTTTCAAGCCCTTGCCTTAGTTTAACGACTGTTTGTGCTAAAAGAACCTACAATTTAAGGTATAATCCGATCCACAATAGCGCACAGATGAAAATACATTTTTTTACAACAGTCATGTGCAGGAGAGGTTATGCAAAAAGCGCCTTACACGCGGGTGGAGCCGCGGGCAACAGCTAGTAGTTCATAAGAGTGTTACATTGAGATAGCAAAATGATAATTGTAAACAATACTACTACATACGATACATAATCAATAACGAAGGTCGAAATTTGTGTAAACAGTGAGAGAAGTCTTTGAAGAAGAATTTTGTGAGTGAAACAGGAGACCGACTTCGGTCTATGGCATAGTGTGGCATTTCACTCACCAGTAAAGTAAAAGCGCGGCAAATTTTAAGTATTTAAGATTGGTAATAATCATAAGCATAAGTATATCAGGTTAAATTTTGTTAGTTATTTTCTTCAAAAAAAAAAAGGATTTTTACTCGAAGTACAGTTAGACACTATATTTGATCAGTTATCAAGCGAGATGAAAAATGAATAAAATACTAAAATGGCCATAAAAAATAGGGAATGATGATAAAAAAGTAAAAAAAATAGAGTTGTATGTATTTTTTAATGCCACTTAATACAAAAATAAAATGAAAAAATTCGTCGAAAAATTAAAAAAAAATGTTAAAGGGTGATCAACCCTTATCACTTAGGGGTATAAAATATATATAGTAGCCGATTCTCTGACCTACTGAATACGTATATAAAATTTGGTAAAGATCAGTCAAACCGTTTCGGAGGAGTGCGGTAACAAACACTGTGACACGGAAATTTACTAAAATGGCCATAAAAAAATAGGGGTTGATGATAAAAAAATAAAAAATTAGGATTGTATGTATTTTTTAATGCCACTTTATATAAAATTAAAATAAAAAAAATTCGTCGAAAAAATAAAAAAAAATATTTAGGGGTGAACAACCCTTATCACTTAGGGGTAAAAACGTTTCACGTTGGCCGATTCTCATACCTACTGAATACGCATATGAAATTTGGTAATGATCAGTCAAGCCGTTTCGGAGGAGTTCGGTAACAAACACTGTGACACGGAAATTTTATATATAAGATGTACATATATACTATGTTTGTACCTGTGAATTCTTGTACGTAACAGTAGTCCTACTTTCCTTTGACATGCATTAAAATGTGGTATACTTATGAATCTTCGACAAAACAATAATATGACACCACAGATCTGTTCTGAATATATAGCCAGAATATAGTCATAAAAACTTCGAACCAAACTATACCTTTCGAATTTGAGCTTACATTTAAGGGTCTAGTGATAGATTCTGAAGGTGCCCATAAGAACTTCAAAACACATGATAAACCCAACGTGCTTGGGCTTACCTGAAGAAAAAAAAAATGGTTGCCTGTAAAGTCGGTTTTACGGGCGAAGATTTTACGTGACAACGTCTGCCGCGTGCTGCGCGCGCGGCAGACCGATCATAGTTGAGTGGGAGAGAGACGCAAGGCATTCGGCGGGCCTCTCTCTCGTTCGGTGACTCATCGTAACGTTACCGGGCGTTACTCTTTTTCATAAGTGACTCCCAGCCGCAACCTAATTTAAGACGTTGTCACGTCAAAAAATATAACAGCGGCATATTCCTATTTTATACCTTAGAAAACTTTCTTTTAAGAGATGATAGGTTTATATTATTACATGATATTACGATCATTTATTTACGAAGACAGATAGTGTGAATGAATACCCATTTTTCTTCCATAAAACGTTTATTAAAGCTGACAAAACAGGTTTCATACATGTACAAGGATTTTCCGGACTCAATTGTAACATTTTTGTACTACATATTTATATCTTTTAAAAACTACATGATATGGCACATATTGCTATTGACGTTGGATAACAACGCCCCGCAGTATTACGCGGAATAAGAGAATTAATCTAGGATAAAAAAGTAGCGTATCTATTACTAATCAAGGGTTTGAGCTTACATACCACGTTTTATGGAAATCGGTTCAGTTGTTAAAGGTACTACATGGTCAAAATCTTGAATTTACAGTTTTATCGTTATAAAATAAACTTTTCTTAAAAGTTATTGAAACATTAATTTAGAGACCCTCTAAAAACAACCATAAGAATATCTATAACACAAATTAGATTTATGCTATTTCACTTCTTTTGTAATATTAGTGTGAAGTGTTTTTATTTTATGAATAGCGACGACACTTGTTACAATAACAGGAAATCATCGCATCACATTTAAAATTAACGTTCGCACTTATTATCTTATTTTTAAACTTTACTCCTGATATGTTTAACAATATTAGGATAAACGTAAGTAGAGGCATCTTCCGCGTACATGAAGTCCACGTGAGTGAAATGCGTAATCAAATACGAACCCGCTACTCTTGGGAGTGTCTTTTTTAGCAGATCAACGTCTCTTAGATCCGAGAACCAATCGTTTCCACTGTATAATAAAACTACAGGCGCAGTGACTGCGTCTAGCTTGTAATCCGGAGGTTTCTCTTGTCCGTATTTCTCACCATTTTTTCTCCGGCCGAAATCGAATCGGCAGAATCGTCTCGAATGTGCCAATTGGCCGTAATGAACGAACTGCAATGTCGAGGAGCCGGTCGGTACATGCCCTAATATCACCGGCCACAAGGTTTCCTTCACATGATGCCGCCCTACTATAGAAAAGAAGAAATTATCACACCTCACCGGCAATATGTTGCAAACTAAAGGATTTATCATGTTGAAAAAGTCCAAACTCGGAGAATATACGTTGAAATTCCACAGCAAAAACTGCAACAAGCTATGGGCTGGGGAAAATATTCTCAAAAGAATGTTTTGAGCGTTTCCCATATACACTTCGGGCGCCATCGCGAACATGAGTTTTATCTTGTCGTTGTACTCCGGTCTCATGCTCGTCATGACGAAGAAACTGGTCGTTCCCTGCGAGAAGCCGACGTAGAATATCTTGTTTTCCCCAGTCAGGTTAACGATGTAGTCTATCATCGCGGGCAAGTCGTATCGCCCTATCTCCTCCCAGCTGAACTCCCAAAACTCGGACGAGCTGGGGCTGTGTACTCTGTGTTGTAGAGTGTGTCTGTTGCCCCTTGCGTTGCCCATCCACACGTCGAAGCCTGCGTCCGCTAGGATGTAGCCGAGCGAATTCCTCGGGCCTTGCAGTAGCCAACTGTCCGAACTTTCCCAAATCCCGTGCATGAGGAACACCACGCGGCCGTTTCTCGTTGCGTTTCTTCCGTTGGGAATGCGATGCATGTTGAGTATGTAGCCGTCCTGCGTAGTCACCGTGTGTGTCTCCAAGGGGTACCCATACTTGCCGGCCAGTTGTTGTATAGTGAGATAGGCGTCCTCATTTTGTTCCGGCGTGTGGACTGTAGTCAGAGTGCCGACTAGACTCGTAACGCCGCTCACAGCACTGCCTATTGCATCCCACCAGCTCTGCCCGCGCGCTGGGGAAGCGATGACTAGAAACGCGATAAACAATCTGTTATACATATTGTTTACACAACTGTGCTCTTGCGTTTTTAGATTCGCAATGCGGCTCCGAATATCAATAGCGCTCCCAAGTAACATTCATTTTGTTCTTTATCTATGTCTCTTAATTAGTTTTTCAATTAGCGGGCGGATTGATTCGTATTGGGTAAAGAGATCCACGATTCATACAGTATTTGGACACTCGGTAGTATTCGATATATTATGATATTATGCGTGAACTACTTAATTATAACATTGGTATGCGATGTAAAACTATGCTAATAGTCTGCTAAATAGTCGGTTAATTGCATGTTTGAATCGTTGTTTAATGAGCTACGGTGTGAATCAGTTACAATTAGTTGACCTTAAGTCATAAATGCGTCACTATTAGGGTTGTGACTTCGAATTATAAATATTGGTATATACGGCGATTTGATTAAATATGCGTATAATAATTACAATGTATAGTAAACTCATGACATATTTTTGAACTATGTTTGTATGCAACATATCAGATTGAAGCCGGCGAATAAAATAATAATACAACATTAAATACCTCATGTTTATAGATAGAATACAAAGATAACGACAATCCCAACAAGTATATCAGTAAGCTAGATTAATAGATGACTAACACATATTTTAGAATGACCTACATTTTTTGTTTGGTTTACAAACCAATAACGAAGTTACAGAGCGTTTTAAATTCGTTTTGCATCACGTATTATATGGATGTGTGGTGTTACAAGCTATTTACAAACTTTTGTTAATTTAATCATTCATCATCACCGCTCAGATCGACTTTCATGATCTTTGTGATTTTAATAAAGGAATTATGTAAAAAAATACAATTACTTAATAGTTTTTGTGCCAACAAACATTTAATATGCTACGAATTATAATTAATTCTAATATGAGAAGGGAGTGAATGTGGATATGAAGACTGATAGATTGGCGTGGAAGCGAAAAACAGGCTGTGCCGACCCCACCTAGTGAAAGATGGTTAAGAAGAATAAGATTTTGTTGATTTAGCTTGTATTACTTACAATTATACATTCATTTAACGACCACTCTCTATAACGCCATAAAATACACAATCCCGTCAGTGTCGTTATATAGAGTTTACACTGTATTTAGATAGATTAGGTAGGTAATGTAGGTAGCACAAATGGTTAAAAAGAAGAAGATTTAGTTGGTTTAACTTGTATCTCTTACAATGATACATTCATTTAACGACCACTCTCTATAACGCCATAAAATACACAGTCCCTTCAGTGTCGTTTTATAGAGTTTACACTGTATTTAGATAGATTAGGTATGTAATGTAGGTAGCACAAATGGTTAAGAAGAAGAAGATTTAGTTGGTTTAGCTTGTATTCCTTACAATGATACATTCATTTAACGACCACTCTCTATAACGCCATAAAATACACAATTCCGTCAGTGTCGTTATATAGAGTTTACACTGTATTTAGATAGATTAGGTAGGTAATGTATGTAGCACAAATGGTTAAGAAGAAGATTTAGTTGGTTTAGCTTGTATCCCTTACATTCATTTAACGACCATTCTCTATAACGCCATAAAATACACAGTCCCTGCAGTGTCGTTAGAGTTTACACTGTATTTAGATAGATTAGTTAGTTAATGTAGGTAGCACTAGTCACGTCTAACTTGTTTCCTTACACTTTTCCAGCGGCGAGAAGATCCGCGAGTTGATAGAGACGCTCGAGCACCGCAAGCTGGAGGCGATCCAGTTCACGTTCAAGCAAGTGAGCAAGAACTTCACGGATGTGTTCCGGAAGCTGGTGCCGCAGGGCCGCGGGAGCCTCATCATGCGCGTCGGCAAGGAAGACGGAACCGACGTCGCCGCTGATGTAAGACTTGTTCTACTTAAATCTTATATATAAAATTTCCGTGTCACAGTGTTTGTTACCGTACTCCTCCGAAACGGCTTGACCGATTTTTCCCAAATTTTATATGCGTATTCAGTAGGTCTGAGAATCGGCTACTGTATATTTAGATTTTTTTTTATTTATTAATGTAAAACAACGTTTGCCGAGTCAGCTAGTCTTATATATAAAATTCTCGTGTCACAATGTTAGTCTCGATACTCCTCCGAAACGGCTTGACCGATTCCTCTGAAATTTGGTAAGCATATAAGGTAGGTCTGAGAATCGGCTAACATCTATTTTTCACACCCCTAATAAATAATAATAATAAGGTCCACCCCTCAATTTGTTTTTTCATTTTTTTTAACAAAATTTTTATTTTTAATTTTTTTATGATACGAAATTCAAAAATACATACAACCCTAAATTTTTACTTTTTTATCATCAACCCCTATTTTTTTATGGCCATTTTACTAAATTTCCGTGTCACAGTGTTTGTTACCGTACTCCTCCGAAACGCATTCACTGATCTTTACCAAATTTCATATACGTATTCAGTAGGTATGAGAGTCGGCTACTGTGTAACGTTTTTACCCCTAAGTGATAAGGGTTGTTAACCCTTAAAAATATTTTTTTATTTTTTCGTCAAATTTTTTTATTTGAATTTTATATAAAGTGGCATTAAAAAATACATATAACCCAAAATGTTTACTTTTTTATCATCAACCCCTATTTTTTATGGCGATTTTAGTATTTTATTCATTTTTCATCTCGCTTGATAACTGATCAAATATAGTGTCTTTAACTGTACTTCGAGTAAAAATCTATCTTTTTTTTTCAAGAAAATAACTCACAAAATTAAACCTGATATATATATGCTTAGTAATACCAATCTTACATACTTAAAATTTGCCGCGCCTTTACTTTACTGGTGAGTGAAATGCCACACTATGCCATAGACTGAAGTCTTTCTCCTGTTTCACTCACAAAATTCTTCTTCAAAGACTTCTCTCACTGTTTACACAAATTTCGACCTTCGTTATTGTTTATGTATCATATGTAGTAGTATTGTTTACAATTATCATTTTGCTATCTCAATGTAACACTCTTATGAACTACTAGCTGTTGCCCGCGGCTCCACCCGCGTGTAAGTCGCTTTATTGCATAACCTCTCCTGCACATGCCAGTTGTAAAAAATGTATTTTCATCTGTGCGCTACTGTGGATCGGAGTGTACGTTAAATTGTAGGTCCTCTTAGTACAAACAGTCGTTAAACTAAGGAAGGAGCTTAAAAAACTCCGACACCATAACATAATATGAACCTGATCACTTAGTTCTTACGTAGAATAAGTTATAAAATTTGATGTACTAATAAACTAGACCCCAAACGTATGAGCAAAAAATTTTCAGCAAATATGATGATGACAATACAAATATTATGAAATTAAATTTGTTCTGCTTTGGACTTCTTTATGCTCAAACGGCTTAAACAAATATGCTAAAAATGTTCGCGCTCGCTTCGCTCGCGATTGGTCCTAGGACGTTTTGGGTCATAGCTTACGACACTACAAATATTATGTAATTTGTTCTGCTTTGGACTTCTTTATGCTCAAACGGCTCAAACAAATATGCTAAAAATTTTCGCGCTCGCCTCGCTCGCGCATAGCTCGCTGCGCTCGCATCCTGCTCGCTTCGCTCGCGATTGGTCCTAGGACGTTTTGGGTCATAGCTTACGACACTACAAATATTATGTAATTTGTTCTGCTTTGGACTTCTTTATGCTCAAACGGCTCGAACAAATATTATGCTAAAAATTTTCGCGCTCGCTTCGCTCGCGCATAGCTCGCTGCGTTTGCTTCCACCTTGCTTCGCTCGCGATTGGTCCTAGGACGTTTTGGGTCATAGCTTATGACACTACAAATATTATGTAATTTGTTTGGTAACAGCTCGAACGGAATCGCTAAAAAATGTTGAATACTAAAACTTTGGAAAAATATCATTACTAACCTTAAAAAATTTACAATGAAATTGTATTATACAAATAACAGACTTCAAAATCATACCTACATTTATAAATTTTAACTGTATCTAAAAATGAAAAATAATTTTATGCCTACACATAAGTACTATCGAAGACTTTATTTGATTTACTTATAAAAATTGTATTTTCAAGTTTTATTTATCCTGTATTCTTGGCGTCGGTGCCATCTAAGAAGAACAAATTAAAGTTTGTTAAAATAGACACTATTAAATAGATATATGGTTTTGGAGTCAGTTATTTGTTTTAAAAAGATTTTTATTGCGTCTAGCATTCCAATATGAGTTCAATATTGAATATTATAATGCTCATTTTAAAGAGGCAATTGGTGCTATGGATAAGGTTCACACTATAGCATTAAAAGATTGATGTTGTTTGTTATTGTTCCTGTCGTAATTAATATGTGATATGTAATTTTAGGTAATAAACTATAAAAACTTAAACATAATATTTTTTGGCGTTTATTATTTTTATATTTCCTTAACGTTTGTTCATAGCGCTCCATACTAATTTCACGCATATACCATACACACTTATAATAAGTAAGTAACATTTTAATTATACTAGAATTTGTCTAGAAACTAGAATAAAAATAATTAATAAGGCAAAACAACGTTTGCCGGGTCAGCTAGTAAATAAATAAGAACGAAAGCAACGTGAGGAAACCTACATGTCTGAGTCCTTCCTCAACCATTTCCCACTAGGTGGGGTCGGCATAGCAAGTTTTCCTCTTCCACACGATTCTGTCCGCTTTCATATCTACATTCACTCCCTTTTCTTTCATATCCTCATATACAAAATTCAGCCACGTCTTCCTAGGTCGACCTCTACTGCCGCTACCTCGTACAATATAAAGACATCTCACTAATATTATATATGCGAAAGTTTGTGTGCAAGTGTGTATCTTTGTGACATCTTCACGCTCTAAGGGCTGGACCGATTTTGATGAAATTTGGTCTGAATATAGGTTAGACCTTGGATTAACACATATACAAATACAAAATACAAAAATATTTATTGACATAAGGTACAAGTACACAATAATAATAACGAAGCTTCTGATCTCGTGCTAGTCGTTAGACTGTGTTACGAGACCAGATTCCTCTCCCAAAGTTTACGTTTACATATTTCTTACGACACAATTTACGAGTACATATTTAATCTAATCTAATAATATGCTACCTTTCACCCCGGAGTAAATTCTTTTGTCCCGGATTAACGCGGGTAACATAGCAGGGTGCAGTAAGTTGTTACGACGCGTACGGTACATTTTATTTTTGCACTGACGGTAGTGCGCTGAACTCAAGTACTCGTCTGGTTAGCTCACGCTCTCAAGTTAAAAGTCTGACCAGGTCTAGTCTAGACCTGGAAGATCTAAAGATCTATGAAAAAAAATCATTAGAAAAAAAACATTAAAAAATAACAAAAGAAAAGATCTAAAGAACTATGAAAAAAACATTAAAAAATAACAAAAGAAAAGATCTAAAGAACTATGAAAAAAACATTAAATAATAACAAAAGAAAAGATCTAAAGAACTATGAAAAAAACATTAAAAAATAACAAAAGAAAAGATCTAAAGAACTATGGAAAAAACATTAAAAAATAACAAAAGAAAAGATCTAAAGAACTATGAAAAAAACATTAAAAAATAACAAAAGAAAGGATCTAAAGAACTATGAAATAAAAACATTCTTCAAGCAATGACCATTGATTTCAACATCTTGCAAAATTTTTATTCCTGTATATATTTATATTGGAACTTAAGGAATGTACATATACACGCGATAATATTTTAACATGCTAGGAATGATTAACGAACTATTTCAGATATTTGTATTTTGATAGCATATTTGAAATGTAAGTAATTAGTTTCAAGTTGATTCATTCAATCTCTGAACATTGTAACTTGTGTTACGTTACACTCAATATTTTAATTTAAGTATGATTATTCTGTTTTGTGTTATGTTGCGTCGTTTGAAACGAAAGGAAACCCTGTTTAGAGGCGCCCCGCCAGGTATGGAAAGTGAAAGAACCACACATTTTTAATATTATACAGGCTAAATACCAGATCTTTATAACCTTACTAGAGTCTGTAAAAGTGGTATAAAAGCGATATAGCATATTTTGAAAAAATCATTCAATATCCATCGTAAATGATAGGGCTACGGTTTTCAGTGTTATTAATTTTTAGAAGATACCTAATAACTATACTTTTGAAGGCCCCCTGATGATACCTCTCAGAAAACAGAGAGGTAGTGAGTTCCAAAGCTTCGCTGTCCTCACAATAAAGGCGATTTGTACGAAAGTTTGTAACTTGAACTGCGTGTTGCAGCAACGCGCGAACGCGGACCAGTTCACGGGCGTGGGTATCCGCGTGTCGTTCACGGGCGGCGAGGGAGACATGCGCGAGATGAACCAGCTCTCCGGCGGGCAGAAGTCGCTCGTCGCGCTCGCGTTGATCTTCGCCATACAGAAGTGCGACCCGGCGCCCTTCTATCTCTTCGACGAAATTGATCAGGTCGGTACCTAGTTCACTTTCTTATTTATTCTTTTATTACACCTTACAGCTAGGTATTGGACAAGCAATCCCACTTCTGACAAACTCTTTGCTGCCGGGGAGGTTGAAGAGTACGTACATGTACCAGCCCCCCGGCTTTAAAGCGCAGCGAGGGAACACCGTGGAAGCTTTAGTCGGTATGGGTCGCCACTCTGGCACCGAGTCCGACATACCCCGCCACCTCCCCCGAGGATCGGCGGCCAGGCGTAAATGCATTACCTCCATGTCAAAAAAAGGTATTTGACTAGCAGGGTGCTTAACCACACGTGCTGGTGACACTGGCCTAATGTAGAGCATGCCATGTTTGAATATTTGGATCTCAAGAAGGGTAACGAAACACAATATATTATGTACAATGTATTTTTAAAGCTAGCTTTAGTGGTCACATTCACTAACTCGGGTAGGCGATTGTATACCTATTTGCACGAAACAAACGGTCACACTTACTTAAAAAACGTTGGATTGTATACCTGCGGGCCCACAATATGAGTCAGCTTGGTTAACTTGGCGAGAGAGTGTTTGATCGGAACCATCTTCTCCGCGCCTCTGATGCAGCAGCGGTGTCTGTCTCCGCGCCTCACGTACGATTCAAGGTCATTACGCGTAAAGCACGTACTCCGCCACCTGGTAGATCAGGACGGCAGGTAATTCCAATTCTTTAAAATTCTTCCCAATTCTATAAAATATGTTCTGACTGATGTGGATCGGGATTTTCCTACAATAGCTCGCACAGCGCGTTTTTGAGTACGAAAGACGCGTTCCTTACCTGCAGCGAGGCCGCGCAGTTCAGCACCATATTGTAGCTGTGAGTGCATTGTAGCGAAATAGCAAGTGCGCGCTGCCTCCCTCGATACGAGTCTGGATATTCTCCTCAATGCAAAAGACACACACACACCAAAGAGGTCGACCTGCAGGACTCTAATCTGTCACATATAACTGGTAACACTAAAATGCTTACATATGCTTTGGATTGATTGTGAATTGTTTCTTCTTGTTCTCAAAGATGTATAAATTTCTGTAATTGTATTAGATAAAGTATTATGTGCGGTGTTGTGTATATTTTTTGCGCGGAGCGGTAGTTCTGTTGCCCTGCGCCACAGGCTCGCAAGAGCACTACAGCGGGGCACAGTGCTCCCACAACGCACCACAACAACAATTCAAATACAAAATATCTTTATTTGACACAGTAAATAAATTCAACAAAATTATATGGAATCCAAAGGCTACCAAACTAGTTGTATAAACTGTATAATGGAAGCCAATGTCTTCTCCTAAAAAAAAAACTATCCATATACATATGTAAGTTTTACAAACTAAAATATAATTAATTAATTTACTAGTTGTTCGGAAATTAAACACTAAAATTTCTAAAATTGAGAATACAAAGTTCGTTTATATTACTATTCATCAAAGTACTAATAAGTTACATTGAAATTAGAATACATAGTTATTTGAGACTTTAGTCAACATCAATTGAAAAAAAAAGTATATATATAAATCCGAACTAAAACAAATTTGAACAAACAATAAGGTACCTCTATACATTTATGTAAACTGGTATGTGCGATGCTAATGTGTATGAAATAAAATGATTCTATTCTATTTTAATGAATACTCATTTCTTTGTGTCCCAGGCTCTGGACGCGCAGCACCGTAAAGCGATAGCGAACATGATCCACGAGTTGTCGGACTCTGCCCAGTTCATCACCACCACCTTCCGGCCGGAGCTGCTCGAGCACGCGCACAAGTTCTACGGAGTCAAGTTTAGGAATAAGGTCTCTCACGTCGAGTGTGTCACGCAGGAGGAAGCCAGAGACTTTGTAGAGGATAGCGCCACACATGCCTAGAGATCTCTAGGCATCTCTTATAATAAGTATCGAAACAAGGTCTCTCGTGTCTAGTGTGTATCGCAGGAGGAAGCCAGAGACTTTGTAGAGGATAGCGCCACACATGCCTAGAGATCTCTAGGCATCTCTTATAATAAGTATCGGAACAAGGTCTCTCGTGTCTAGTGTGTATCGTAGGAGGAAGCCAGAGACTTTGTAGAGGATAGCGCCACACATGCCTAGAGATCTCTAGGCATCTCTTATAATAAGTATCGAAACAAGGTCTCTCGTGTCTAGTGTGTATCGCAGGAGGATGCCAGAGACTTTGCAGAGGATAGCGCCACACATGTCTAGAGATCTATCTCTTATAATAATGATAATATTATAATAAGTATCATAACAAGGTCTCTTCATGTCTAGTAGTATATCGCAGGAAGCTAGAGACTTTGTAGAGGACGGCGATACACTTGTGTAGAAAGATTAAATATGTAAAATGTTATAATAATTTCCGAAACAAGGTCTCTCACGTATGTGTGTAATAAGAAGAAACTAGGGGCTTTATAGAGAAAAGTTTATAATTATAGATATAGTTTTAATGGCTACTATAGCGTGTTTTGACAAAGTTTTTTTGTTGCACAATTTTAGAGAAGACGATTTCAGTTATGAAAGTATTTTTTTTTATCGCTGGTTTCTGTGTTATTAAATATGGACGTACTAATACTGTGAAAATTTCTACATACTTTCACACTGCAAATTATTATTTATTTATTTATTTTCAGCCTGTTGTGTCCCACTGCTGGGCAAAGGCCTCTCTTCCCTCCTTCCAGACAGCCCGGTCTTCGGCTTTGGTGGCCCAGTTTGTGTCATATTCGTCCAGATCATGACGCCGCCTTTGTCTTAGTCGACCTCGAGGTCGTTTCGCGTTCGGTACCCAAGTAGTACAAACCTTCGCCCAGCGGTCACCTGACATTCGGTAGACATGTCCCGCCCAATCCCATTTCAGCTGTGCAGACTTTTGGGTTGCGTCGGTAATTTTTGTTTTGGAGCGCAGAATGGTGTTCCGAATCCTGTCTGTCAATTTGACACCCAGGATACTGCGCTCCATTGCCCTTTGGCAAACCCCAAGGGCGGTTCGTTGATTTTTCGTCAATGACCAAGTTTGTGCACCATATGTGAGGATGGGGAGAATGCATGCGTCCATGAGTTTACGTTTAAGGCAGAGTGGAAGGTTGCCCTTCATGTAGTCCTTCATGGCCCAATAGCTCTTACACTGCAAAAAAAACACTGCAAATACTTGTTTTATATTTCAATCCTATAAGTGTTGGGACATTTTTACATTGACATAAATATTTTCCATGGACGGGAAATATTAACAACAAATGGGTGCCACTTTTACGACTTCTTGTGAGATTGTCGTTGCTAAAAAAATGCTGGCCATTTCTTTTGAGTAAAATGTTTACTAAGGACCTTTCTGATTATTTTCTGACTTGCATTACTCTGTGCATTGGTAATGTTATTAAATATGTATATTTAAAAAACACGTAGGATTAGGTTTCTATCATTATTATAACAGTAAAAACTATCCAAGGTTACGTTAGACTGAATTTCTCGTATACCTAATAATATTCAGTACAAAAGGTTATTATATCTGTTTGTAAGCGGCAAATTCCTTCAGACATTTTCTTTGTGAGAATCGTCATATTATATGTGAATTTAATTGGGAACACTTCAAATTTTATAGCAAATTTCTGCTGTACATTTCACATGTTAAGTGTTTCTCCTGTGAAATATTTAAATGTTATTTATAAAATATTCCAGTGATAATTTTAATGACATTTACAAAACATTACGATTTTAATTCATATTGTTAACTAAATTAAGTTTTTTTTTATTTAAAAATAATGTCGACTACGTACATTGTTTTACTATATGATATTTTTTAGTAGTTGACCTCGAGAAATATTGTTAAGAATACACTATATTGTGAACATAATATCCACTTGGTGTGAAAATGTTAAAATGAAACATTTCACTATCCGGTATAACAACACAAGAAAAATTCTTTGTTCTCTTAGTTATATTATTTTCCGTTAGAATTTCTATTTCATTTTAAAATTTATTTTTGTGCAGAGGAAAAATAATTTGATTTTAAACTACATTTAACTTACTTATTGCTGGAGATATTATTTGTTAATTAGTTAAGTCACTCCTGAATTAGTATTGTTGTGTTGTTAATACACTCATCCAATAAAAATAAATTTCTATAAGAAAAAACATTATTATTTCATTATGACCTTGAAAAAGAAACAAACATAAAACCTTATATTAATTATACATGACTGCGAAGGAAGGTTATGTTTTTAACAAGAGTGAAGGTAAGTTTAATAAAAATAAAACAACACATACAAAACGTCTTATCCTAAAAACACATGCAACAAAACCTTATTTTTTTCCGACTGCAATGTAAAGTAAGGTCATAGACAAAGTATCTCTCTCTATGGTAAGGATCATAAAAAAACAATATGTACAAAATGAAATATTTATTTACAAACCATATTGGGTCTTCATTCACGCATATTGTCAAAGGATAAAAGTATTGCTTTCAGAAGCTTTTGTTAGAGCTTTATTGTAACTAGCGACATTTATTTTCCTACAATACTGATACAAGAGACGTCTTTTACAACAAACCTCAAACATTAATCATTAGGAAAACTAACAGTGATTAATGTTTTGATTTTGTGTCTAACAGAGCTTTTTTATAACTCTGATATAATTCAATCGAATAAAAGATAGAACTATAAATATTTTAGTTGCGTTACATAGTAAATTCTACATAGTCTATAATAGTGGGTATAAAATCTATACACATATTCATTGAATTTCTATATATTACTAATTTAGTGCAATTTATATAGACTTATGAAGTTAAGAATTAAATTTGTGGCACTGAAAAAACCTTTAGTATATACAGCAACAATTACTTTTTTTTTTTATTTTAATAGAATGTCACCGTTGTGACAAAAAACAAGTACTTTTACTGACAATGTTTCCACAGTTTATTTTCCTATGATATGTATTAGACCGCGCTGTAGAATTGAGTCAAGCTAAGAATTTGTTGGTTGTCAAAAAAATAATAAAGGACTGATATCCTATAAGTAAATATATTATGTATTTAGAGAGTTTATAAAAATATCATATCACAAATCACACAAGATTCACCCGAAATCGAAGGCACACATCACAAAGTTAATTTACATATTAATCGTTGATAGAAAAAATTGAAACACTCTTATTTTAATAATATTTTGGAAAAAACAGTATAACTGGTACTTTTAAGGTCCTCAGCACATCTAGATAAATAACTTATTTTCTTAGACTTTAAGAAATACAATCGCTATAAATTCTGCTTTTTGGATGAAACAGGTTATTTCCGCTAATTTCTATTAGTCTTATAACAAAAGTAGTTTGTCTAGACGCGAACTAAAGCGTACGTTAGTTAGCAATCATGCACAATTTTAGTCTGTAGCTTTAAAATAACACGAACAATCTATTTAGGTAATTATGTACAAAAATGCATATGAAAATAAGAACATAAAGTCGATATAAAATCTAATGTTAAAAAGATTTTCACAAATTAAAATCGACAAAAAGAATTAAAATAGTCTTACAATATATATTTTTTTAAATTTATACATAGCGTAACAATTTCTAAGTACATTCTAAAGTAGTGTTCCCACAATATCGTAGATTTGAAATTAGATCGTTGCTAAAATTATTTAGTTGCATATATAGTTAAAACTATGAATTATATCAAAAAACATGATTTGCCAAACTTGCTATGTCACGGAAAATTTGTCAGACCTCTGGCATGATGAAGTCTTAAGAGGTTGAACAATAAGCCAACCAATAAAGTTCGACATTTCTTAGCTACCAAAAAAGTTAAAAAATTTAAAATAAAATATGTTTTAAGAGTTGATTAGGGCTAAAACTTAAATTCACATTTTTATCGTTATAAATCATAAACAAAACCAAATATCTAAATAATAGTAAGTATTATATATGTAATACTATTCTAATGAGGACCCCCTCTAAAGAACAACTCTAAAAATGTTTATAGTTATTTTGGTACCAATCTGATTTATAAAAAAAAACTGGTTCCTAAAACTTTAGATATTTTAAACCAGTTTTAATTCAAATTCATAATTCGGATCGGCACCAAAATAAGTATTCATATTTTAGAGGGGTTCTTTAGACGATCTTTACGCAATTATTTCCATATTTTTTACCTGTTACGATTTAAAACGAAAAACGGAAAATTCAAGAGTTTGCTCTTAGAACACAATAAAAGACGCGTATTATCGTTTATATGCGTTTCCTCGAACTGAAAAAACCCGGTCTTTTCTAGTGACAAAATCAATGCTATAACCCTCTGAGCGGTAGCGCATACGGCGAATTCCAGTCCCTCAAGAATACATCTTCTAAATCCTTTCTTATATCTCTCGTACTGTTGACGCTATTGAACATATTTCCATCATCCTCGAAGACCAAGGCGACCCCGCCGGTGTCTATGAAGTAGTCTGCCGACCAGTTGGAGGTGCCGATGTATGCGGTGCGGTCGGTTACCATGTACTTGTTGTGGTTGACCCGCGCGAACGGGATCTTGGCTTGGTCCGGAGTAGAGGGCACGATGAACCGTTTCTGTTGAAATAATTCTTACGTTGAAATTATTAGTGGTAAATACGAGTATTTTTCACTTTCCACTAATAAATGTAAACACAATTGTGTGAAAGAGGATATGAAAGAGAAAGGAGTGAATGTAGATATGACGGCTGACAGAAGTGTGGAAGCAAAAAACGGGCTGTGCCGACCCCACATAGTGGGAAAAGGTGAAGGCAAAGAAGAAGATTAATAAATTTAAACACAATTTATTAGTGGAAAAAACTAGTGCTTATAAAGAAGTTTAGGATGCATGCAGTAGTAAACCTCGAATTCTCTCTCTCTAAATTGACACTCTTAATAATTTCAAGAACACGTAGCACTGTACTGATACTTTGGCGCTGGTCTTTTTATGGATATATCTAATTACAAAGTAGCGCCAGTAGCTCGGCTAATTAAGGTGATCTGACGCGATCATCGATGTTAAGTCTTTGGATGGGTACCATGTACAAGACTGTCTTAAAAAGTGGCATTTTCATCTAGGTCCTGGCTATTCGTCTTAGTACAAACAGTCGTTAAGCCAAGTTAGAGGCCTTCGGGCGGCTTGAAAACTCTCGACACCAGAGCTAGGCTAGCTCATACAAAGAAGAAGAAGAATTACAAAGTAGACTTACAACTTGTATATCACATCTGGGGTAGGCGTCAGTGAGCGCAGCCAGAGAACGTAAGAAATGCTCCTCGGCCGGCGGCGAGTGTTTCCACAAGCTGATCAGAAGCTTTACTTTCACTTTACGTTCTAGCGCCGCGCGCCGCATTGCGTCGTCTATCTTGGGCCAGAAACTGTAATGACATGGATTAATTAGATAGAAAAATACTTAAAATTCAGTAAATACTAATGAAATAGTTAACCTCGTGTCCTATACTTAAATATAAAATTGGTATTTGCAAATTAAACTCGTCTATATCGTATCATCCAACATCAAACCCATAGATGCGTCTATTTGTATACCTATACACTTTTCAGTCACACATACAAACTCTGATCTCAACTAAGTATTACACAACTTTATTTCAACTACCACAGCTAAATCTAATCTGATTAATAATTATAGTTGAAATAAAGTTGATAAACTATAACTGAGCAATGGTAGTTGAGATAAAGTTGTGCAATAGTAGTTGAGATCAGAGTTTGTATTATTGGCCGAAAAGTGACCGGATTTTACTCTCATTGATCAACTTTATTTATACTACTATTGATCTTTATTTTACCTACTATTGCTTAATTTTATCACAACTACCATTACACAATTTTTCAACTTGCATTTGCACAAATTTACCTCAGCTACCATTGCACAACTTTATCTCAACGACAATTGCCCAATTTTATCTCAACTATCATTGCACAACTTTATCTCAACTACCATTGCTCAATTTTATCACAACTATCGCTCAACTTTATCTCAACGACAATTGCACAACTTAATCTCAACCAAAATTGCACAACTTTTTTGTAATTCAATAGCACAACTTTATCCCAGCTAACATTGCACAATTTTATCTCAACTACCATTGCACAACTTTACGACTGGTTACCATAGATTTGAAAAAAATATTTCACTATCATTAGGAGGCTACCAGCACGACAAAGGATATATTATACTTGTATACTGAATTTACTCACTTCATTTTAGGCGTGAACTGCGTGGCAGGCAGGTACTCCATGACGGAGATGTAGACAAACTTCTCAGCGCCGTCTATCACTGCCACTATAGCATCGTCATCGTTCGTGCGACCCGCCGGACTGAACGGCGGAGGCGAGCTCTGAAATACATACATATTATAACAAATTAATCCCAGACGCAAAAACTTCTTTTTACTATTGGTGGCGATTCAGCTGTGATTTTTCAGATGTGATTTTAGTTGTTTTGACTATGGTGCAGAACGTGGCGTCTCTTTCTGGCCACCTAAGATGAAAAGAGACGGGGCTTCTTTAAATTTAGTTTAGTCGTGTGTGCCGCTGAATCGCCACCATTCTATTTTACTCCTTACAGCTTGGCATTTGACCAATGAGTATGAGTGTGGACGGATAGATAGGAAGGTGGCGGCCTAAGAAAGTATGGATGGATTGTATGAATGACGATATGACCAGGATAGGGTGTGAATACAGAGATGACGAATGACAGAGATGTATGGAAGAAGCGTACATACTGTACCGACCCCACGTGAAGTGGGATAAGGTGAAGAAGAAGAAGATGCTAGGCATTTCACCAGTAGGGCGCGTAACTACACGAGTTAGCGACACTCCGGCCCAAGGTGGAGCATGTCTAGTCTGGTATAACTGGTTCACAAGGAGGCAGCCTGAAAATACTACCAGGTGCTTGGCGACAAAATAATTTTCAAACTTGAGGGTGGTTGCTAGCCAGGTGAGAATTAGATTTTTTATACTTGATGGGTTTACGCTTGATCACGATTCACCTGATGGTAAGCGACATTGCGATCTAAGGTGGAACACGCTTACCCATGGGAAACCGATTCACTCGTGCCTTGAATACAGCTAGATTACCTATAGTTTTCGGGGTACAGGCTTAGCTTCGATGATCGCGTTTACTTTAGATAGCCAAGCTACAGGCGCTACACGGTCATGGCTTTAGAATAGCGTCGCTAACTCATGTGTTAATTATTTATGCACTTCAAAAGGCACAAAATAGTGCACTTTTATAATTGAGTCCCATATTCGCAATAAATTGATTTGATTAGACAACCTGCCTAAAATATTTTATAGCGGCACAATACAATATTTTATATTCTTATAGCGGCATGGGAAATACTCTACTAAATAATGAAAATTTCTAGCTTTCTAGCTATCATAGTTTCTGAGATATAGCCTAGAGAAAGACAGACAGACAGACATCGGAGGCTTAATAATAGGGACCCGTTTTTAGCTTTTAGGTACAGAACCCTACAAAATACACGAATCTATTTGCTATTTATGAAAACAAATATCGAAAGCTCACCGAGAAAGGATTATAAATGACGAATTGCCTTGATAGTGGCCTTCGGTTCCTTATCAGGACTAGAATAACAGTCAAATGGTTGTCGACACGAACATTCACAAAGTATAGGTAATAATAACGGCGCTGTCATTAGAATATCCTAGTCAATCGAGGCACGCAACTCCACGCTGCTCTATCATTATTTATTCTACCACAACATATCGGACACCAGTGGGGTCAAAAGAAAAGTGTATAGAGAATCAAGTCGTCAACTGGGTCATATAGCACCTATAGCTCGGCTAAATAACGTGATCTGACGCGATCATCGAGGTTAAGACGGTTTATGCGGACAGTCTTTGGATCGGTGACCATCCACAAGACTGTCGTTCAAAAAGTGCCATTTTCATCGGTTAACACTTTAAATTGTAGGTCCCGTAAGGTAGGAAACACCAAAACGGCATAGTTATACCGCGCGTACAAAGCGGTTTGCCTCCACCTTCATAGTGCGAACTGCGAAGGTGTGGAACTCTTTGCCAAGTACCCTGTTCCCTGAGAGCTACAATCTGGCGGTTTTCAAAGCAAGAGTGAACCGGTTTTTTCTGTTTAAGCTCCACCTTAAATCATAATGTCGCTTGCCATCAGGTGAATTGTGATCAAGCATAAGCCCATTTTAATGTAAAAAAAAATACTCGATAACGCAAATAAAAAGATTGCCTTATATTCCAAATAACTCGATTTTCTTCAATGTCGTCGGTGTAACACAACAACAACAAACAAACTCACGTGCCATCACCCCACTATACTTCTACTCCCTCCAACGATCGAACTCTATCAAGGAGGGAATTTATACCGCGATTTACTGTGCGAATTAAAATTTTAATCAATTGAGTCAGAATACATTCAAGTACGTATTTTATGTAACTGTAATCTCAATATCTTGCTCATTAATAATACTTGAAATAACTACGATATCAAACCAAGTTTAAGGGACAAAGTATTCAAAGGAAGTTTGATTTGAATTCGAACAAGACTAAGAGCCAGGACCGACAATTTAACGTGTCATCCGACCCACATATTTTAATTTAACTGTTTGTAAGATATTACTTATTAGTTTCTTAATTGTAGATCATAAACGGTAAAAAATATCGAAAAAATAACTTAAAGACCATCTAAAGCACCACCCTAGGAATATTTATGTATGTTTTAGTACTAATCCGGCTTATGAATTGGGATAAAAACTGGTCTAAAAAATTTTTTTTTTCAATCAGTTTTTGTTTTATATTGATAAATCTAATTGGTAGCATCATAAGTACACATATTCTTAGGGCGGTTTTTAGTCGGTCTTGAAGCTATTCTTGCAATATTTTTTACCCTTGATGATTTATTGTGAAAAAACAACAAATTTATTGTGAAAAAACTGCAAATTCAAGAATGTGCCTTTATCGCCTTAAGTTAACTATGCCTTTAGTTAACTACGGTTCTATGTTCGTATATTTTCATGAATTTACTTCAAAGGCTCAATTAGAAAGCGAGACCAGCCGCAGCTAATACGCCACCTGAGTCTCGAGTTTACAAAAATGTTAATTAGACCGCTAGCATTGCATTGTTTGAGTAAACTAAGCGGTGTACTCAAAAGTTTACGAGTTCAATCATTGAAACACCGAGGTCATGTCCTTGACAAGGGCAAAATCTGGAATTTACAGTTTATTCTTTGTAAATCACAAACGGTAAAAACTAGCTTAAAGACCGTCCAAAGAACAACTAAAACAAGAAAGAAGAGAAAACAAGAAGAAAGAGAAATAAGAAATATTTTGGTACTAATCAGAGTATAAAAAAAAATTTTGCCGTCACGGTACGCCTGGCAGATGTGAAACATCGACATTATTTACTAATATGGACGCAAGCCGTGGCGACACGTCGACACGGCTTGCGTCGCCATGCTAGAAATCGGTTTTACGTGCGGCCATAGATGTTTCATTCACATCAAAATATAAAAAAAAAAATGGTTAAAAAAATATTTTACATTTTTAAACCAGTTTTATGACTAATTCATTCGTCTGATTGGTGCCAAAATAAGTATAAATATTCTTAGAATTCTTCTTTAGACGGTTTTTAAGCCATATTTTCGATATTTTTTACAGCTTATGATTTTTAACGAAAAAGCTGTAAAATCCAGATTTAGCCCTTGCCTTAAAGAACTTTCTCATACGTATGTATTTAGTTATTGCTACACGCCTGGTTTAAATTATAACAATTAATTTATTTTATAACTTTCATTGTTAATATGAATTGAACAAGTTATTTTGAAACTTGCGAGCTGCGACAGCTGAAAATGAAAGTTTAAATGTGACATTTAGTAAAAGGAGTTATTCACAACGTTTAGAGTTCAAAATTAAACTTCATTTCGAAATTAAATTTTGCATAACCTTAATTAATCCTTATTAATTTACTCCCTTGGCACATGAAAATGATAGTGGTAAGCGTAAAACTGAAAAGCGAGAGACAGAATGTAACACTCATAACAACAAAGGAAGGATGGGTACTACGTTTCTTAACTTTCGAATATTTTCTCTTTTAACTCGTATGTAAATTAGATTAAATTTTAATATAAGCAGCCCACTATACGTTCCCACTGCTGGTACTCGGGGCCTTCCCTAGCGAGGAGAGAGACAAGTAATATTGAATTTGAAGTAATTAGTTATACGTCAATAAAATTTTTAAATTTTCAAATATAAAATATTTCGTACCTTATTAAAATTTAGTTTAATTATGTAATTAAGCTAAATTACTAAACACAAAATACTGCGTTAATCATCTAAAATACCTATACGTATGAGGCCCATGACGTAAAAAGAAGTTTTGCATAAAAGTTTAAGTCACCGTTCAGTTTAGTGTAACAATAAAAGTGTTAAAAGTAAACTCAACGATCTAACCTTGACCTGCCCGACATAACAAACCGTCAAACCAACTTATGACGTACTTTTAGGGTGGTGACTTAAAATACATTAACATTGCCACCATGCAAATGAAATTTCGTTAATATTTTGTCGACACTGAAGCAGCGCGTTTGAAGCTCCGGGATCGACTCCCGAGACAGATTTTTTAACAGTAAATGCTATCGTCTGAGAGTCTATTGAGTCCCAGAAACATAACAATCAATTTTAATTTCATAATATCTTTATTAATTAAATAACTATTAACTACAAAGTTTTAGTGGTTTTTCATGTTTGTGCAGTTTTTATTTTTAAATGTTTTAATAAGTGTCGTGTATTTAAAATAAATATAATTTTACTATTAACTTAAATAACAATGCCAGTGTAAGAAACTTACGAGAAATTCCTATTGGGAATTTCGAGATGGAGAGCTTTTGTTTCTTGTTTTTAGGGTTCCGTACCTAAAGGTAAAAACCGGACCCTATTACTAAGCCTCCGTTGTCTGACTGCCTGTCATTAGGCCGTATCTTAGAAACTGTGATAGCTAAAAAGCTGAAACTTTCACAAGACTATGAATTTCCTGTGCTAACATAACAGTCCAGTGTAACAACAAAAACTAAAAAAAAAAAAATAAGGTGTTCCCCAAACAATAAACGTATTGTAGACCCTCTATACATTCACATAATATTTGATTATGTACTAACTTTAGAAATTAATTGCAATATTAATATTTAGGGGGGCTCCCATACAACAATGATACGGAACCCTTCATGCGCGAGCTCGACTCGCGCTTGGCCAATTATAATAATAATTATTACTGTTGCCATCACATTAATTGCATCAGTATAATTCAAAGAAGATTGGGCTCAGAGATATGAAATATACTTCGTAGGTAAATAAGGCGCTCCGCGTGTAATTGGTGCAATTTGGAAGGGTAGATGTTATACTCGTAATTAACGTCTAGCCGTATCTGTAAACGTCGAGTGTCACCTCGTAAAAGGGACCACAACCACAAATAATGTTTGCATTAGCGTATAAAACTCGCTCAAATTACTAGGGAGCAATAAACTTTAGACTTTAGCTCGGCTAACTAAAGCGATCTAACTCTATCATCGAGTTTAAGCAACGGTCGACGCAGATAGTCCTCGGATGGGTGACTATATAAAAAACTACATTTAGAAAGTGGCAATATCATCTGGGCGCCACCATGGGTCGGATGCCACGTTATTGTAGGTCCCGGCCTTAGCCGGTAGCCTTTGTACAAGCAGTCGTTACGCCAAGTCAAAACACCAGAGTTTGACCACTTTGCTCATACGAAGAAGAAGAATTTAATCAATCTTTATTATATTTTTTTTTAACTTATAGGTTTGCGTTTGACCACAGTTTGCCTGGTGTTAAACAATACTATGGTCTACGATAATACATGCTTACCTAGAAAATACCTATTAACTTTAGATTTGTAGACCCCCAGGTGATACTTCTTAGGAAACAGAGACTCAGGAAGAGAATTCCAAAGTTTTGCTCCTCAAAAGAAAGGTAGAAGCGAATCGGCTTGTGCGTCTTCTTTATTCTTTTCTCAATAATCTTTACGGATTTACCTGGAGGATCGAAGAGGAAAAAGAAGTATACATGAATCCATTTCTGGATTGAAAAGGAAAAGAAGTATCTAGGGAGTCTACGGTCGATTTATGAGGAGATACTGGTATCAATCAGCTGATAACATAATTATAAACATAAGGAGGTACATATGACGTACATAGTGACGTACGAGGTGAACAGCTGTGGATACAAGCAGAAGACAAACAAACCTGGCCTAAAATGATGCCGTGAACTTTGTTTTAACTGACTGAGCTACATTCTTGGCACTTGGATTGAAGCATATAATGGATGGTAAGTATATAATCATTGTAGTATAACTTAGTTTGTGATGATTAAAAAAACAGTTTAGGTAAGCGCTGTGAACTAAAAGTTTAACGAGATGATTTGAGTATTTCGCAAAGTGATAGACGACTTAATTAAGTAAAATGTAAATCTCATTTTAGTACAGTTACTTTAATACTTTAAAATATTAAAAAGTTTGTCGAACCCAATGAAACTAAAAAAGTTCTAGAAACTCATTTCACATTCATAATATATAATCATTCCGATAGATAAAGTGTATTTGTATTTTTAAAAACCTTTAAACACAAACATTTAGTAAAGCCAATAAATCAAAGATCTTGAAAACCATTCTCAATCATTTATAGAAAAAAAAAATTAGAAATCCTAGGAACTCTAAAGCTATTATTACACAAAAAATACTAATTCCGAAAGTAGCAAGGTAAAACTGGACGGAACATATTTTCTTCAGGCATCATTACACAAAATTACAGTTTACAGCAGCAATCTGGGGATTGGTTTGAAAGCACATCAATAAAGTACGTGAGTGGCGTGTTACAAAGTCCAAATCCCACAGCGTAAAGCATAGTCGGTACTGCACGAAGTGTATTAGACTGTCACTCGACAAATTGCTACTACGAAAAATGTCGATATCACAAAACACGTTAGGCGACCTCCATCTCGTGTCACCAGATTATGTAGCGATTTTCGGAGAGGTGACGCTTTCCTGAGGGAATTTGTAAGCGATGGACTATGTGACAGATTTATATATTCAATTATGCTTTTGTTTAAAGAGTTTATGAGACAATTAGTTAGACAGAGGATAGCAACTTGATGCGTTGCGTCGATCAAGTAAATCTGTATCGGGATCGGGAGTAAATCAAATCGGTACCTATAAACGTTTTGTTGTGAGAGGTATTTAGCAAATATTAATAGACTAACAATGGGTTGAAAAAAAAACATTATGAAATACTTTTCTTAAAAATCAGAATTAGAGCTCAAGTTATGCAAAAAGCACCATATCAGAGCATTGCTTTTTTATCTATGCCTGAAATAAATATGTACAGCTTCGATCAAAAATGTATATATTTGATCGAAGATGTATAGGTTTTATTGTGAGAGGTTTTATAAGTCTAGATTCAGTCTAACATAATAATTTGGATAAACATAAGAAACCTCTTTTTTAAATCAACATTTTTGCGTAGTTTTGGAGCTCAAAGTATTTACTAATAGTTAGCACCATATCAGATCATTTACCTATGCGTGAAAGAAATATGAATGTTCCGACCGCTTTTACTTCGCCACTTTCACAATCAGTATTTTGGTTTAGTCCTAAGTTTTTTTAAACATCTTAGTGTTTAATGGTTTTAAAATAGTTCGCACGACATCAAAGCATTGGGGCACATTTAGGCACACTATGCATTAACACCCCGACTTTTCATTGTCAAACTAAACGCTAAAAGCGGGAAGTATCGAATGTCCCTCCGGCCAGGCGTCAGACAACAAAGGACGAGGTGCTGATGAGTCAGCCGGCTTTTACCTCCAAGCCGCCGGATGCCGCTAAAAGCATTAAAACCGAACGACACCGCAGCACTTTCGCGTTATTGCCAATTTAAAACGCCATTACGTCTAGCGTTTAACGATGAGACGGGCAAAATCTTATGGCCACGTTTTGACACGAAGTTTTCCATTATCAGATGAGATTAGAGAATAAAGGTAAGTTCATACAAGCAAGGTAAATCATATTCATACCAACGTAAAAACTATTTAAGATAAATGATATAGGCTAACGTTTCTAACAGACTTAATCTAATTTACGTAAGCGACAAGATCTTCTCTTTCATGATCTCGGGAGCGTCCAGATGAAAATGCCACTTTTTGAAAGACGAAAGAAGAGTCTTGTGTATAATCCCAAGCAAGATTGTTCGCATCATCTTATCAACTTCGATATCCGCGTCCGATTACCTTACTTAGCCGAGCTTCAACTTCGCTAATTTGGTACATGTACATCATAGCTAGAGTTAAATATGTATTATATCTATGTTTCTAATGCCAGTATGCTTAAACTACGGTATACACTATGAGGAGCTGTACTCCGCACCAGGTCTCGATGGGAACCTAATTAACGGGGCAACAGTGGGGCAAAAGGTGATCATAGTTGTGTACTCACAGTGATGAAAGCTCCGTAGCTGTGCTGCGAGTCGGATATGTTGACCGGGAACTCGAGGTTGATAGAGGTGGCGAGCTCCTTCGGCCAGTGAGTCGGCACCGTCGCGTCCTCAGCGCCCATCAGCCAGTACACCTGCACATACAACGCACTATTTACACATCTTATTCTACTTCCATGTTATAATGGGCTAAGACTAACAGCCGGGACCTACAATTTACCGTGTCATCCGGCCCACGGTAGCGCCCAGATGAAAATGCCACTTTAAAAACGATATTCTTGTACATGGTCACCCATCCAAACACTGTCCGCGTCGACCGTTGCTTAGCTTCGATGATCGCGTCAGATCAGCTAGCCGAGTTACAGGCGTAACAAACTCTATTAGAGTTCACTCTAGAAGTACCTAGCGTTCTTCTTCTTCAACAAACAAAACTCTCTCATAAATGGTGGATTAATTGCGTAACCAACACACAAAAAACACAGTATTAAGAACCTCCTAGAAGGAGAATTAAAACCAAACAAAACTCTCTCACATATAGTGGATTGATAGCGTAACTAACATACATAAAACACAGACGAAATGAGAGCCTTCTTTTATTTACTTACAACCTAGGAATAATTCGAGTAGACCTAATGATACTCATCAGCCCGTTCGAAACTAGGAGTCATCAGTCACTAGAATCTCTATTAGATCTCACCTCAAACCATTCTCTAGAAGTCTAATTCACACCTCTACTAGCCGCATACATTTTGTACGAACCTATTTCGAGCGCTGAAGGAAATTCGCCAAGATACTTCATCTTGGCAGAAAACTCGATAGCTCGAAGGACCAAACGGGGTTATGTATCGTGTTATGCGATACCATTATTTATTACTTCGTCGGGTGCTCTGTTGTACAGGGCTACTGGTAACTAAGGGAAAACCTTGCGATGTTTTTTCGTGTTGAGTCGTGTCAAATATATTTGGGCGAAGCGCTTGAAGCGCGGCAGTATATGTTTCTCGATATTGATTCATACGAAATCTACTATTAACAATATATATGTACTTACATTTTTTAAGCTCTGACTATTGTGGATATACGTTATATTATTAACAACAAACAGATAAAGATTTGTTTTAATTTCTTTGTTACATTCAAAACTACAACATATAAAACGATACTTTTCAGAACTTAAAAATATAGAGCGAATTTTAGATAATTATGATTTTAAAGTCTTATAATTCTTAACACTGAATTAAAATAATTAAATTGTAAAAACTTATCATTTAGGCTGGATTTTATGGGATTTTTCAAAATATGCTATTTTGTTCACGTAAATATACATTTTTTTACACGTCTTAAAGCTTTTGGAAAAATTAAGGGAAAAAAATCTGTTCCATAGAAAAATTCGACGTGCCACAAAATGTGATGGACTATCTAATTATAAAGATATGGACTATCAAATTACAGTCGTTAAAAAAAATATTTGTTTAGACCTAAGAACCTTCTATTATTTCTTTATCTATAGCTTTAACGTTATACAAAGGCTTTGCATTAGTAACTCTGTATAGAGCTCGGAATAAAAGAAACGAAGAAGTACTTTGTTTATTAAGGTCATGTTTTGATGTTTTGTTCGGAGATGAAAGGGATGAGACGTATTCAATATGCTCGCAGTATTGAAAAGCTTTGACCCGTACGTCCGAGTAATATATTAAAAAGGCCGTTAAAATATCTAGACAGTATATCAATCGTTATATATTTATTATATTTTTTTAAGAATATTACTTTGAATGTACAATTGTATTATAATACGTTAGTACAGTATATAACGAACATCCGAGGATTTTCACAAAGCGTTTTGCTTCGACCTTCATTGTGAGAATTGCGAAGCTTTGGAACTCTCTTCCTCTCTGTTTCTTCTGTCTCTGTTTCCTGAATTACAAATAAGGTTCCTTTAAAAGATAAAACTAATCAAGAAAGCTGCGGTCAAACGTGAGCCTATTCAACATTAAAAAAATAATATATGAATACTTATAACAAGGCCGTGAAAATCGAGTCCCTTTCATAAAATATTTTTCTCTAGATTAACGCATAAGCTTCTTTTAACGTCAGACTAACGATATCACGTGATACCGCGGGGCGCATCTAGTATATATGTATGTATGTATAATACTATACTGAATATTTTGGCGGTTATTCTAGAATTACTAAGACACACAAGACTCCGAAATTCACTTTGACATTATCATAAGGAAGCCAGCATGGTGACAAACAGACAGACAGACATCAGAGGCTTAGTAATAGGGTCCCGTTTTAATTTTAACTCTAAAAATGACAACACTTAACAAAACTAAACCCATTTGCTCGTGAACATTTCGCAACTATTATATTCTCTTTATTTATTAGCCACCATAAATGAAACGTCGCAAGTTCTGGCTCTACGTCGTACAGTGGCCGGCAAACATCTTGAGCAAAGACCTTGAGTGCGCAGTAGACGATTTTAAGGTATCATTGGTGGTAGGAGAGGTGCGTGGGGGCATTCTGTCGGCACGCGGCCCCGCGATTGGCCGATCAGTTTGCCGCTGTCCCCCGCGCCGCGCGTACGTCCCGCTAGCATCTGTACTAGCATCGACTACACTTGCGTGCAGGTTTAATAGTCTATTTCGAGTTTAGAAGTTTTGTTGTTAAAGTTTTATATTCATTTATATTATTGTTACTTTGTTTTTTATTATATTGTGTTTATACCTACTTAAAACATTTCTGACTATGCCGCCAAAACATAACACAGTTCTGAAGAGACAAGCTAGTAAAATGATGTATGATGTGTATTGCTTCCTTAAACAGGAATATACAAAACAAACGGAAACTATAAAAAAGTCTGCGGAAGCAACTAAAATGTCTGTTAGTACCGTAAAAAAAATCATAAAAGAAAGCAAAGACTCGGAGTTGCTTACCGTATTTAGGACACCAGGCAAAAAAAGATCTGAGAATTGTAATTTTTTCAATTTGATTGTGTAATATTAATTTTATTGTGTAAAATAAGTATTTTTTGTATATACATTTTGTTTTTATGAAGAATATTTCACAATATTTATTTATATATATTTTTTATATTTCAACAATGACCAATAAAATATGTCCGGAAGTGTACATGCGCGAACTTACCCCCTCTACGTCGACTTTTGCTCAAGTTGTTTGCCGGCTATTATACCAGTCCGCTAGAGTAAACTCAACAATTAACTAAGAGGGAGAAATCTGACAGAACCAAGTTTAGATTGGCAGCAACATTAAACTTTAGAGATACGAAATTATATCAACAAAGGATTCAGAAGAAGTGTTGGACGTGATTTTGCATCTACTTACCTAATTATTGAGGTAAATTATAAAATGATAATTCAAATTCAAAGTAATATTTCAATATTCCATACATTGTAAGTCATTCGTTCTGATAACTAATAGAATATTTAATCCGTTTTTATATTAGCAAAAAATATCAATACTATTAATTAAGCACCTTTGCCTCTATATGCCCCAGGTCATTTTTGCTTTAGTTTCGTTACGTTTTAGTTTCATTTTTGTATTTTTATATAATAAAGAAGCTCTCCTGCATTATTTTTAAATAAACTGGATCATATAGTAACAAAATATAAGAAGTTATAACCTATAACCTATATTAAATTTACTAGCTTGTAGCTCGGCTAGCTAAGGTGATCTGACGCGATCATAGAAGCTAAGCAACGCTCGATGCGGACGGTGCCGGTGTTTGATGGGTGACCATGCACAAGACTGTCGTTTTTCAAGTTGCATTTTTATCTGGGCGCTACCGTCGATCGGGTGACACGTTAAATTGTGGGCACGGCTGTTAGTCCTAGTACATGCAGTCGTTAAGCCAAGTCAGAGGCCTTCGGGCGGCTTGAAAACTCTCGAGACCAGAGCTTGGTCACTTATCTCATACGAAGAAGAAGAAGATTAAATTTAGTGATTTTCGTCTCCTTGGCAACCATATACATTAAACCGGAGCGATAATCAAGCATCTCACAAGTTCCTTGAATGGCTTCCCTACATGAAACGATAAGGCTTTGACTTTCTCAAGTTACTAAGCTTAAGTTTTCAAGCTCCTATTCAAACTCTATAGTTTATCTCTCCAAGGTTACAGGTTAATAGACATTGTTGGAAGGTCACGAACACGATACTTCTCTTTGTTTAAACTTCCAAATGCTTCTGCGAACTTGTAATGCAAGTCCTTTGACTACATAGTTCAGTTATGTTCATAGTTCTTCCTCGACACAAAGGCTTTGTATAGGTACAGATATTAAGCTAAGCAATAAAGTAGCATATTCTATGAAATCATACTGTAGTTGCATGTTCAGGTGGCTTTAAAACATTTCAAATATGAATAATTTAGAGAAATTTTCAGTGTAATCACTTCTGAATTTATAGCCTGACGCAAAAATGGTGTGTTATAGGTTGAGTTGGCACGGGGTGTTATAAGTAGGGACATGCCTGTGTTTGTGTGTGTTTGTATGAGTATGTGTGAGTTTGTATGAGTATGTGTGAGTTTGTATGTGTATGTGTGTGTTTGTATCCTCGTGTGTGTCTCTCTGCCTGTGCCATCGTAGCTCTCAAACGGGTGGACCAACATTGCTTTTTATTTTTGTGTGAAAAGTGTATTAGTCGGGAGTGCACGAAGCTACGAGTATCACAATTACTTCAATATGGGTATAGGTGGACTAGAATACAATAATTTTCAGTCGTTTCTCAACTCCTCTCCAACCAAAGATTGCCTGGAAAAGATCGCTATAAGCGATAAGGCCGTAACTTTTGTGTCCAATAAAGAATTATCTTTCTATCTACATACCCTACGACCGTCATCCGAAAACATTACCCAGGGATTTTTCTAATATAAACCTTGTTCACTAAAAAATATATAACACAAATCAGTAACAATGTAACATGTTTTTTCACAACTCAGATTTGTAATAAGGTTGACATATAAAAGCTACGAGTAAACTATTAGCTCGTGTGACGATCGATTTCTTCTGCCTACAGTACCGATGAATATCTAGACAAATGCATATTTAACAAGCGGTTGCATTATAAACGGGCACGGAAATAGAGGCTGACTCAAGCGGCATTAGCGATGCGGCAATGACACTATTCCACAGGTAACCTTTAGACCTTGTAATCAACACCGTAGGCACGGTACTCGGTCCGTCTGCGGGGTGAACTAAACACGTGCACAAGCTTTGATGGTAACATAATAGGTGGTAGCATGCCACAATAAAACTAGTTAACTATATGAGTATATGCATAATAAGCAGCCCCCTGTAGCTCGGCTAGCTATTAATTGATAATGCCCTGAAAAACATTAAATTCGTTTTAAATTACAGAGTTGGACAAGTCAATGTTTAAAATCGGTGATGAAATTGTTAGTTTAATAACGAGTATATAAAAGGTATTATGGGCAATGTAGAACAGTCAATCATTATGACATGAAACTAAAAAAAATAAATTCAGAAGATAAGAAGTACACAGAAAGAAATTCCATATGACATTCCTTCGATCATCATACCAAGTTGGTATTGATGATCGAAGTGACATTCCTATGAGTAAGAAATTAAATGTCGCAAAATTGCCAATTATTATACCATCAAAAGTTACGAAACGTAAAAACCTTAGTTGTAGTTGCCCATATCAGACAGAAATAAAGAATACAGAACTTTATTAGCCCTAAATAACATACGTTAAAGACAAGGCATACTACAATAATTACTTAATACTTAAAAACATTTAGTTAGATTAAAATTAAATAAACTTACAAATTTCATTAAATAAATATTCTACCCCTATTAAATACTATCTTTAAAAATATCTTTCGATTCATAGAAGAACTTAGGTTTAATTATTTCGAACAGTAGGATTAAAACGGGCATTCCGAGCTCAAGTCTCCAACATCAAACTACGTACTATAAGTCTGTCAACTTTGTACAAGACATAAAAAATGTAGCGACAAGCAAGAATTGTTTATGTCTAGAATAACTAGGTCAGTTTTGTTACCAATTTTTGTATTTCAGACTTCTAAATAAAACAGCGCCTAGAAGACCGATACACGTTGCATTTTTTATGGCTTATTGGTATTTTGATTTTTTATTAATTGGTTTTTATTGAGTGTGGCTCCGTGGAAAAAAGCCTGCTTTCAATCCTAATGCCCCTGGTTCGATCCTAGCCCTACACCAATTTTTTTTTATAATTTGTGTACTATGTTTGTTTATGTGTGTATTTGCACTCGCTTTACGGTGAAGAAAACCATCGTGAGAAAATGCCGGCATGCTTGTGGACAAACAACAAATATATGAAGACGTGTGTCATCCGCCAACACGCACTTGGCCAGCGCGGTAGACTTTCTCTTCGTGAAAGAAGGCCCAGAATCCCAACAGCGAGAACCAATAGTGTGATGCTTATGCTTTCGTTTTGGTTGCTTATGCACTCGTTTAGCAAGATCTTAGACGAGCAGGGCGCCTAACCAGACTAGTTAGCGTCACTCTTGCTTACAGTGGAGCATGCCTAGTAGGAATAACTGGCTCTCAAGGAGGCTGCCAGAAAACACTGTGATGGAACAGATTTTCCAACTTGAGAGTAGTAGCTAGCCAGGCGAGCACTTGAAAGTACCCTACCTACCTTTGATTCCATTCAAAGAACATTCAGCTATTTTTTTTTTCGCGTAGAAAACGGTCACACTTACTTATTATTAAGATGGTGCTCGGAAAGCACCGAAACTGTTGGACTCATTCCAACTTTTAATAATAAGTAAGTGTGACCGTTTTCTACGCGAAAATATTAAGATGCCTTACGTGAACAATTTACAATGTTTAATTCAGCTATTTGCCAAATCAGTGATTTTAGTATAATGTGGCCATCAAATAAACGAAAATAGCTTACTAGCTATCATTCATACAAGTCGACGGTTACGAGACAGATAAAAGAAGAAAAATATCTTAATGTCAATAAAATGAATGTGATTTATGATACTTCACCGCCGCCCGTAAAACTTTACGATCGACAAGCACAAAGACTCATTTATTACACGACATCAAAATGGTTCGTTTGCCGCGTCCTTTCCGACTTACTTCCGGAGAAAATTGTATGTCAAAGCTCGTTAGAGTCAGTTATAGATATGTTTTTAAAAGATGGGCATATTTCTTAACTGCTCTAATAAAAAAATAAAACACAAATTAATTATTTACAAGTAACACATTGATAAAACAGACACAATATAGATTAGGTACAGTTAAAAATTTAAAATGAGGAGGCTTACTGCGAACCTCAAACTAGGCCGCAGCTTGTCTTTCAGTGGTACGTACAATAGATTGATTACCTTAATCGTAATAAATTATTTTACTTGTTTACAACCTTATTTAATGTAAACTGTACTTATATGTATGTATATACATATGTGTATAGCAAGTCAAGTTTACACTTTGTGTGTGAAAAACATCTTTTAATACCTATGTTCCCACAGCTAGGACTCGAGGCTTTCTCTTACTAGAAGAGAGAGATATAGACCATAATCCCCACGCCGGCCAAGTGAGGGCTGGCGGATGACACACGTCTTCGTATTTTGTGGTCCGTAACATGTCGGTTTTCTCACGATGTTTTCCTTCACCGTTAAGCGAGTGCAAATCCACACATAACTTAAAAAACAAGTCATTGGGCTACCCCAATTACTTATTTTTAAGTTACATATGTGTGCACTCACTATAGCCCTACGGCTAGGATCGAACCAGGGGCCGACAGATTGAAAGCCGACATTTTTCCCACCGTGCCACACTCGCTTACAAACTCTATGCTGCGTTATATGCGTACTAATTTTGTCCATAACAAGTGTTGATTTTTTCTTAAGACTTGAAGCGAAGGTCTGCTAAATTTTTTATTTTTTTTACATTCACACACGGCTGGTTAGCCCCATACTGAACTATTTCTAGCTCGTATTATGGTTGCTAACACAACTGATATACTACATATACATACTTACATATTATATATTTAACATATACATATTTAACACCCAGACCCACAGCCAACAAATTTGGTTAAGCACAAAGATGTTGACAAGGCCAGGAACCGAACCCGGAACCTTCTGATTAGCAGATCGGCATGGTAACCTTTACGCCAACGAGGTCGTCGATCGAGTCGTCGAAATGATAGCCCATTTTGTTGTGGCTTAATTACATTATGTATGCGAAAAACTTTAGGGAGAGTTAACGTTACCAATTAACTAGCTGAAAAAGCAATTATGAATTACGAGGCTAACATATAAAAATGTAGGTATAAACAATATTTTTAACCTGTGTAATTTCTGCTTTAAAAACCGTTTGTAAATTGCAAGCCACAGTGAAAAACCCCGTCACGTAAGCAAAGTAATTAAAACTTTCTACTCGGTAAAGCTGAATATTCACAATAATACGAGCACAAGTAGTAAATAAAAAAAAAAACACGACTCAATATTTTGTAGAGGCGACCATTTTGGATTTTTAATTTAACACAATTTGTATATTCTGCTTATCAAGCACTTTTATTATATCTTCTATATACATATAATCTTAAGAACAAGAAGCATAAAAAATTCAATAGACAACAGAAGAGGAAAGATGGTAGGCCACCTTATACGACATGACAATTTCATTAAAAATATCGTAGAAGGAAAGATAGAAGCCAGGAGAGGAAGAGGAAGACTTAGAAGATCATTTTTAGACCAAATTAAGGAGAAGGCGAAAGTCATGTCGTAGGGGGAGGTCAAGGATTTGAATACAATCTTCTTCTTCTTCGAAGAAGTTAAGTGGCCAAGTTCTGGTGTCGTAAGTTTTCAAGCCACCCGAAGGCCTCTGACTTGGCATTAACGGCTGCTTGTACTAAGACTAACAGCCGGGACCTACAATTTTACGTGTCACGCGACCTACGGTAGCGCCCAGATGATATTGCCACTTTTAAAACGACAGTTTTGTGCATGGTCACCTATCCAAACACCGTCCGCATCGACCGTTGCTTAGCTTGGATGATCGCATCAGATCACCTTAGCTAGCCGAGCTACAGGCGTTAAATTTATATAATACTTCTATATTATAATTTTCAGCGCTTATTGAGGCAGTTGTGAGAAAATAAATTACCTGCCATTTTGTGCAGTGGCCAAATTTCTTCAAACAAGAGTGTTTTTATAGCTCACAAAAAACTTGACTAACACACCTTTAAAAAAATACGAAATCAGTTCATCCGGTCGTAGCTCCCTAACGGATGAACTAATTTCGTATTTTTCTTCATCAATGCCATAGACAAACACGTAAGACTTATAGCACCCTGTCGTTTTTGCTTCGCGGGCTTAAAACAAAGACTTGTAATTAGCCAGATTCAAGTAACTACACAAGCGCTGGAACGTATAAAGTACGAATAGCGAAACAAAAGCGAAGCGTGAAACGAGAAATCTGCAGAGCTTCATAAATTATTATCACTGTAAAACCTTGTAGCGCATGTAGCTCGGCAAACTAAGGTGATCTGATGCGATCGCCGAAGTTAAGCAACGTTCGATGCTGACAGTCATCGGCTAGGTGACTATGCAAAACTCCTGTATTATATAATGGTACTAGCTGACCCGGCAAACGTTGTTTTGCCTTAAAAATATATAGTAGCTGATTCTCAGACCTACTAAATACGCATATGAAATTTGGTAAAAATCGGTCAAGCCGTTTCGGAGGAGTACGGTAACTAACATTGTGTCATGGAAATTTTATAATTCTTTATTGGACACATAAATAAAAAAGGCACAGTAAAAAACAATTAACTTAAAAAAAAAACGCCAAATGTGCCACAATTGGCGGCCTTATCGCTTAAAGCGATCTCATCCAGGCAACCTTTGGATGGAAAGGAATTTATAAACGACTAAAGAAGGACGTAGTGTACAATAAAGAATAATAAAAAACATGCATATAATATTAATAATCTTATCTTAATTTATATAAATCTCGTGTCACAATGTTTGTCCTCAATGGACTCCTAAACCACTTAACCGATTATAATAAAATTCGCACACCATGTGCATTTCGATCCAACTTGAGAGATAGGATAGTATAAATCTCAAATTATAGTCGCAATTTTAATTTACTGCTAATTATTGTCTGTTATTATTTGACAGTCACAATTATCTGTTAACTCCAAATGATTCTAACAGATGTCGATACCTTTCGACTGGGTTGAGTAAGTAATCAATAGATGGCACTGCTATGGTAAATCTATGAACGTGTCATATAAGCTACACTATCTTTTTTTCATACCCTTAAGTGAGGCAAAACCTAGTTTGCCGGGTCAGCTAGTATTATATATTAGACAACAGTTTAGCTCTGAGAAGAACTTTTGCGTATGTGTAGTTAAAAGAACAAAATCAAAAAAAAAAACCCGAAAATTATTAGACTTCGCGCACGACCGCTGCGATGGGAGCCAACCTCGCGACTGAGCCGCGCGGGTACCTTACTCATAGATCTAAACACCCCTCCCCCGCACACGCCCTCTTCGCAACTGGCCGTGCAGCAGAAATCGTAATATTTTAATTTCACCATAACTTCAAAACCAAACGTCCAATTTTAATCATTCAAAGACCAAATATTATCAACACAAACTGTTCTTATTGATGAAATAATTTATTTTGATAAGGATTAATAGTGTGTTGCTTAAAATCGCTTCGTAAATAAGCCATTATTTCTCGTACAAAGTAAAGGATAAAAAATGGTTATTGTGGGTTATTCCTAAGAGATAAACATATACCATCACGGACTTTTTTGTAGACCTTTTTAAGTTGTACATTACTGTAGTAAATTGTTTTGATCTATCTTGTAGGATTCAGTCAGCGTTTGCAATGTAAGCGCAAAAAATGACTTTTTTTTACGATCTCACATTAAAAACATCAAAAATTGTAGCCTATGTGTTATTCTGATGTATAAGCTATATTGTGGTAAAATTTCATTCAAATCCATTCAGTAGTTTTTACGTGAAAGAGTAACAAACATCCATACATCCATACATCCATACTTACAAACTTTCGCCTTTATAATAGTAGTAGGATTTTCTTTACGACGCAACGGTGGGTCGGATGATAAGTTATATTGTAGGCCCGGCTACTAGACATAGAACAAGCAGTTGTTATACAATTTCAGAGGCTCAAGGCATTTTGAAAACTTTAGACACCAGAGTTTGACTCATACAAAGGAGAAGAAGAAACATAAAACTTGGATTAAACTTGAGCGCATTTTAAAGATGAGTACATAAACACATCTGGTATGTCTGTTGATTGTATTTATTGTTGCATAAACAGATATGAATTATATTATCGTGATAAGAATATGATGGTAATAACCTCAATGATCGCGGCAGATCACCTTAGATAGCTGAGCAACAGGCGCTACGGTTGCTCGCCAGACTAACTTACTAGAAAATGTTCTATTTTTTACTTTTGGTTTGAATTACCTCTTTTCTTAGTACAACCAGTCAGCGATTTAGAATTAAAACTAACTTTGGAAGTCGAACAACTAAATAGCCCGAGTTTCAAGAAACTTGTGAAAGGTTTCGTCGAATGGTTACTTTCTATGAAACGCTCGCTCAATTAATCTATTGCTGTTGGTGTTTACTGAAAACCGTAATAGTAATAGCATTAAGGCGGAAATAGGGGTAAATTTTGAATTTAATGTTTTATCGCTATCAATAAATTTCACAAAAAAAAATCTAAAAAAATTCAAAAAATATAGTAAACAGTAAAAAATATCGAAAAAATGCTTAGAATAGCTTAGTCTAAAGAATCATTTTAAGAATATTTATACATATTTTGGTACAAACAGAGTTATCGATATGAAAAAAAAAACAGATTTATTGCTAATTCATAATTCCGATTGGTAACCAAATAAATATAAATATTCTTAGAGTGGCTTTGTTGGCTGTTTTTTCAACATTAAAAATAAAACTGGTCCCAAAATCTTAATTTTAGTTTTTTTGAACCAGTTTTATTTTTAATTATTGACTGATTGGTACCAAATTAAGTATCAATATTTTTAGACAGCCTTTAAGCTATTTTTTCGATATATTTTTTTCGCTTTCGATTTTTGGCGAAAAACTGTAAAATCAAGATTTCCCACCCTTGTATCTACTTTGTTTGATTTGTACTTACATCAAATATCTTCCCGAGGTCGCTGGCGAGGCAGGAACAGTTGAACGCCACTATACCGAGCTCTTTCACCTGGCAACAAAATTAAAAATATATTTGAAGTATTATTTTTTAGAAGTAAAAGCTTGATAGTAAACTTGCTTTACTTTACATGCTTGTACGATCCTTTTATAGTATAACCGTCGTACATAAGGTCACAGGAATATTGGCCATGCTTTGCACTGAGTTTACCACAAATGGTAAAAATATCAAAAACTTTCATAAGTAATATACGGAGAAAACTTTATATAACGACACTGAAGCGACTGTGGTTTTTATAGCGTTATAGAGAGTGGTCGTTAAATGGAGATAATAAATTATTGTATGGATTACAAGCTAAACCAACTAAAGCCAATTGATTTCGACGCTTTAGAAAGTTTGTTGTTAAATCGAGTGACGTTATATGGAGTTTACACTGTATATGTAATTATTTAAACGGATAATTTTTATTGTTATTTTTTTATTGAAAATTGTATTTAATTTTAATTAACTTTGACATTTTGATTTAATTTTTGACTTGTTTTTATTTAATTTACCAATTCCATTGTTTATAATACTTATTTTATTTCGTTGTAAGTCTGTGTTACTCGTAATAAACAATTTGAATTTGTGATCACTTCAAAAGCAATACATACAATTAATAATAGTTATCGTGTTTGTCATATTAACACTTATAACTTTAAATCATAACATAGCTATTCCAAATTTATCAAAAACCCATCATCATCATCAGCCTATGCGTATCCACTGCTGGACCAAGGCCTTTCTAGGGGGAAAAACTCAAAAACACAAACACCAAAAAATCATGTAAATATAATATAATCAAATTAAGGAAAAGGCGAAAGTCATTTCATATAGGAAGTTCAAGGTTTTTTTTAAATATTAGGACACATTTCACACACAGCTGATTAACCTAATACTGAACCATTTCTAGTTCGTATTATGGTTGCTAACACAACCGATATACTACATATACATACATACATATTTTATACAGATACATATATTGGCCGAGAATAGAAGTATCTGGAAATAACTTCACGGACAAGAGCCCAGCTCTTTAAATACTGATCATGTAAATACCTGAGTAAGAGACCTCCAGTCCATGTTAGCGCTTCCTATGTAGAAGTGCATTCTGTCGACGATCCAGAATTTCGTGTGGAGGACTCCGCCGCCCAGCAGTTTGGAGAAGTTTAGACTTCGCACCTGAGAAGGGATATAACATGTAAATAAAACTAGCGTCGTCTCTTTCACGCATGCTGGAAGGAAAGGGATAGTAAGTAAGAGTTTCTGTTTTAGTCCTATGCTTCTTCGTCTCTAGTTCGTCACACGCATGAGTGGTGGCGATTCTGGCGTACACACGATTGAACTAAATTTTAAGTGACGTACGATGTGAACCATGCACAAAACAACAAATCACGTCAAATATAGAAAATGTAGCTGATTTTAGCACGCACCTATATACATATATCACGTCTAAACAAACTACATTTACCATACTTGATGTAACTTGAGTTGTTTTGTCTATGGTTCAGATCATGCCGTTTCGTTCTAGTCACTAAGGATGAAAAGAGACAGGACTACTTTAAATTTAGTTAAGTTGAGGTATACAGTCGAAGTTCCAAAAATCCGCACAAAGCGAATCGCTTTTTCTATATTGTGCGGATTATTAAACTGTGGAACTCCTTGCCGGAATCCCTTTTCCCTCTAAACTATAACCTCACTGTCTTCAAAGCGAGAGTGATTCGGTTTCTTCTAGGCAAGCGCACTCCACCCTAGATGGCAACATTACTTAACATCAGGTGAGTTGCGATTAAGCGCAAGCCTATAATAAAATAAAAGTTGACAGAATGACCACCTGTGAAGTAATTCTTTTCCACTATCTTCTATCAGTGTCATCTCAAACGAAATTGATACTCTTCAATGCTATTCATACAAAATACACTTTTAAATAGAAATAACAATGAGTTTTCTTACCTGTGCAGCCTTCTTCTTAACTAAATATTCAGTATCTAGATTAGGATATGATTTAGTGGGCCAGTTTTGAGCAATTCTTAAATTAATATTTCTTTTTGACCCGGCAGCGTATAAAGCTTGGAACACTTGCTCTCCCTGAAACAAATTTATTTAATCAGAAAAAAAATTACATATAAATAACATGCCAGTTAATTAATATCAAATCCAATTAAAAACATTGAAAATTCAGGCCTTCTCGCTCCCAGTCATTTAGTTGTAAGAGTCTCTACCGGAGTCTGTTTCCTGAGAGGTATCATCTGGGGTCTTCAAAAGTAGAGTAAATAGGTATCTTCTAGGTAAGCGTGCCACATCATAGACTAAGCGTGGCTTTGCATCATGCAAGCTGTAGTCAAACGCTAACATATCTTCTTCTGCTTGGCTAAGCTCTAGTGTTGAGAGTTTTCAAGGCGCCCGAAGGCCTCTGACTAGGCTTAACGACAGCTTGTACTAAGACTAACAGCCGGGAGCTACAATTTAATGTGTCATCCGATCCACGGTAGCGCCTAGATGAAAATGCCACTTGCAAAGCGACAGTTTTGTGCATGGTCACACATCCAAACACCGTCCACATCGACCGTTCCTTAGTTTTGATGATCGCGTCAAATCACCTTAGCTAGCCTAGCTACAGGCGCTACCATATCTAATGTAAAAAAAAACTTACCTCTATAGAGGAATTATAAGGATAATCTTCATTTAACCTAAGAGACCAATAATAAGAGGCTATTTCTATGGAACTTTGAGCTTCGTCTATCAAGTCTAGCCACACGTTCTTGGTGGGCAGATGAGTCGCGTTGGGCGGGTACATGTGACCCTCGGGGATGCTCTCCACCAGAGATAGCCTGAAACAAGCAACATCGTTCAGCGAGCGAAGTGTCTCGACGTCAACTCGTGTCTAGGGAAGGTACTGAGTCCCACAACACAGGATGTACCAGCTTCAGGTATACTGAGTTGATAGTAGCCCTGTCTCTTTGCATTATTAGTGACTAGAAAGAGACGGCACGATCTGAACCATAGACAAAACACCTAAAATCACTTTAGATGTATAAAATGTGGGTAGTTTTAAGGCTGGTGTAAATAATTATATAGGTGCGTTCTAAAATCGCCTAAATGATGCCTATTTGAGTGATTTTAGTTGTTTTGTTTATGGTTCAAATCTATATCTTTCTGGTTTATATAGACATGGCTACTCTAAATTTAGTTTAGTCGTTTATATGCTAGAAGTGCCACCAATATACCTCTAAGCTTAGTTCCTTACATAAAATTTGTGTCGATGTACTAGAATGTATATATTTTTGCTAAAAATAAAGAAGTTTTTATGTTTATGTTAGAACTGACCGAATTTGGTTGTAAAAGTAGTGTCCTAGTTATGTTCTAAGAAAGTAGTGTCCTACACAAAACTTTCTCATCACCTTACTTAAGACTAACAATAGAACTTCATTAGATTCACCTATGGCGAAGATCGCATAATAAGTTTGACGTGTGCGTGTGTCTCTGTCTGTATGTGGCATTGTAGTTCTCAAACGGATAGACCGATTTTGATTTTTGTTTAAAGGGTGTATTTGGCGAGAGTATTTTTAACTATGTTTGATGAAAATCTTTTCAAGATGGCTGCCGCTACAAATTTTTATTTTTTAACTTGTTTGGTAATACAATACTAACGGTTTTAAATATCATGCCTAATTAAGATTACATGCCAAAGTACAAATTGTACAACAAAGGCATGTTGAGAACAAAAGCAACTCAAGTTACGGAGTATGACATAGTTTTGTACAGAAAAAAATATACACTTAATATTACGGCTTTCTGACCATGCCCTTTAGGTAGAAAATGTTAAGGGTGCGACAAGTAGCCGCGAGTCCATTTATCACAACTCCTAAAAGTCATGTTTACTCCGTCATTGTGTGAAATAACTAGAATTAATGTTGATTGATTATCTTTTCTAGTGAGCTATGTCACAAAAACAAAAGACTGACATAGAGAAACAAGAAAGATTATTGATATTATTTACATAAATGCTAATTCAAATCAAATCAAACCAAATTCTTATGTACTTAGATGTTAATATTTTTACAATTAGAAGCAATCTTTTCTTATAATAAGTTTAATAATATTAAGTTATCAATAATGCTAGATAACGTATAATAATCACAATTTAGAAAATATAGAGAATAGATAGATATAGCATTAATGTAGTCTAAAAACGATGAAAGTTGAGTCGGAATTGAAGCTGCCTAACATCCTGAATGTTTAAGTTTTATTTCTTGTTTCCTGCTAATCAGCTCGGGCTTTCAGAATAGCTGAGAGGTTTTTTCTAGCGCTTGCCTAGCTATCAACCATTTACAAATTGATAAATCTGTCGCTAAGCACCCAGCAGTGTGTTCCGGCATCTTTGAGAGCTGGACAAGCTCCGCTTTAACCGAGTGTCTCGCTGACACTGTTCGTTAAATGCTTAGCTGTGTATCCTATGATCAACTCCCATACAAAGAATTTTGCACTATGTAATAACTGTATCCAAGAAGATCCACAAAGCCATGATAGGCCAACGGAACCATATCAGACCCAGGTGTGCTTGAGATGCGGTCTGTCACAGTCTCGCACCCTGACACAACCCTCTGAGTTCAGCGGACTCAGCACCTAACTCTGCCAAAGAGGGGATCCTCGAGGGCAGTGCCCAAACCTCCTCAATAAGGAGGGAGGAAGAAGACTAGGAGAAGGTTACTCAGGTCAAGCATATGAAGTATTCAGTTTGCTGTATTAAACAGGTCTTTGTTGTTGTTTATAGCAAAGCACCTAATTTTAACTTTATTACAGTTGAATAAAATCAAAATTGAGTGGCTCAATAAACTGACTGATGTCTCCAATTTAAACTTGTTTACATAGTTGAAGCATTAGTGTAATGCAATAATGACTAATGGCATAAATAGGTTTTTGCATGTTCGCTTAAACTTTTATGGGCAGTGAAATGAACTGCTACTTTGTTTCATAGCAGTTTTTATATCAACCACAATGAAAAATATTTTTTTCATATCAACCATACAGTAACCAAAATAAAAAATACATTTTTCATATCAACCACATATCAACATAATTATCATTATCAATGGCTATAATTATTATTATTGTGGTTGATATGAAAACCTAGCAATATTTACTGACATAAAAAAAAATACTTTAAAGCAAGTTCATTTAATTCCAAATAGTTTCAAAACTTAGACATCAATTCTTCTTCAAAGTTTCAAGTTCAAGCACTGATATCAAAGTTTTCTAGTAGCTCAAAAGCCTATAACAACTTTAACATCTACTTTTACTTTAAGTGACAGCTTTGCTGTACAATTTAACATGTCAGGCCACAGATACAAGAAAATTAGAAGCTACCTTTAAATAGTTTCTAACTTCCTAACTTTCTAATTTTACTCGTAATTTAAAGTGGGGGTGATGAACCCTGTGCTGTCAAACTGTTAAGGGCATATTATGCTTTCTCTCCTAACCAGCTTACCCAAGCTAACTGCAGTCTTTAATGAACAGGCTTGGGTCACTGGCATATTGTGACCCAAGTCACTGGCATATTTCAAGTCGAGTATTATCTGTTCTGATCTCATTGCTTTAATATAGCAAAATTAAGACATTTCTTTTCACAATGCTCGATAGCCCCATACTAAACCATTTCTAGTTTATATTGTGGTTGCTAACACAACTGATATACCACATACATATACATACATAAATACTTTATATCAATACATTTTTAACACCGAGACCAATAGCATTATTGCCATGTTTAAATGGAATAGTTATACCACTGATGCAAAGCCATGATCTTTCCTCTGCTACTTCACAGATTGAAGACATTGATGCTAAACATTTTCTTTTTTTTTTGTTTACTAGGCATTTGAACGGCTGGGTGTATAACTTCACAGGTCACTTCATGCAGCTCGGTGGAGCTTGCCTATTCAGTTTTTTTTTTTTTTTTTATATTAGGACACATTCACACACGGCTGATTAGCCCCATACTGAACCATTTCTAGCTCGTATTATGGTTGCTAACACAACTGATATACTACATATACATACATACATATTATATATAAATACATATTTAACACCCAGACCCACAGCCAACAAATTTAGTTAAGCACAAAGATGTTGAACGGGCCGGGAATCGAACCCGGAACCTTCTGATTAGCAGACCGGTATGGTAACCTTTACGCCAACGAGGTCGTTAGATATATATTCAATATTTTTTTTACAATCTCACCTGCACTCATCAGAGCAGTGTAAGCCCACTGGGACAGCTGTAGTATTCCCGTGAGGGCTGTTAGGCTGATCCAACAGTGGTACAAGCACCACCAACACTATCAGAAGTATCACTATTGACACCGGAATGCATGATGGTCGACACCATATGCTTCTTTTTCTTCGTCTGGAACAAATATAGTGAAAATAAGTAATATAAGTAGTTTCTGGTGCAGAGGATGGTTAAATTAGCATTATTCAGAAGTACCCACATTACAAAGATGTGAAAGTGACCCAACGCATGATAATATACAAAAATAGGTATGCAAGTCTACCCCCACATGAGAAAAAAATGTGTCTGACTCAAACTAAAATATCAAATACCAGTAGCCTTTTTTATTATTCCAATGAAGTGTGTAAATTGATCATAACTCTATATCTATTGCGTCTTTTTTGCTTACGGTGGCAGAAGTATATATAATATGTGATCCTAAAGAAGCAGTTACTATTGTCTCATGACATTTGAGGAGGCCTAGGCCACCCAGGGTTGTAGAGCCACAGGAAATAAGAAGTAGGTAATTTATTTTTAAAATATATACATATTTAAATATTCTGTGAATAATTGGAGGGTCTACCAAATGACATTATAAAGATCAAGCAAAAAATTGACTAAAAATAATGTTTGTTGTATGGGAGCCCCCCTTAAATATATACTTGAATTATATTTTAAAAGGAATATATGTTTATATAGTCTGTGAAAATTTCAAGCATCTACCAGCTACTGTTATTGATATATTACAAACAATACAAAAAAACATGTTTATTGTATGGGTTGTAATTGTTGTTATAGCGGCACGGGAAATATTTAACATGTGAAAATTTCAGCTTTCCAGCTATCACAGTTTATGAGATACAGCCTGGTGACAGGCAGACAGTGGAGGCTTAGTAGGTTTCCGTTTTTACCTTTTATGTACAGAACCCTAAAAACATTTCAAAGCCAGGTCAAATCAGCAAAATATTTCTAAACAGATAAGTACTCAAATCCTATATTTGAGTACTTATCTGTTTAGAAATATTATTATATCCTATTACTATATCCTATCCTTATCCTCCTACTAGTAATTGAGTTCACATTTAAAAAAATTCAGTTCTAAGTTGCTTTATGGTCTTAATGCAAATACTATTGAAATTTTAGTTTCAAAATGTCTTTACTGTCACAGTTATACAAATTTACTGTTACAATGCTAGTGTGAATCATTCCTAATGCAAATAACATTCTTTATTCAATTATCATTAAAAGTATTGAGAGAGATGTTTGCCCAGCAGTGGGACAATACAGTTTAATATATAAATATATACCTCATTGGAATTTTTTGCTGAATTTGCAATATATTTATACATGTAAGCTGTACTTTCTTACTATAATGTTGACCTAGTAATAAGGTCATTGACCTGTAGCATAAACTGTTTATGTCATCAAAACTTATCCTGAACAAAAATAAGCTTATAATGTATGTATCTAACCATAAAATTACTTATGAATTCTAATTTCTCGTCATTTGAATAGTGCGGAAAATAGCATATACTTTTAAATAAAGAACACCACATATTTTTGTTAGAATTTAGAGTAAAAGTTTGTGCAACTTACTTATCATTGTAGCTGTTTCCATTCTCATCTCTCATCATGAATATCTGCTCCCACTGCTCCAGCTCTTCATCAGACGAGGAAGCGTTCCCCAGACTCCCAGTTTCTAGCACAGTCTGCGGCAAAACAAAAGTTTTATAAACAAACTTTAGAGGTTAGTTTCAGCGGGGTCCTTATAAATTAAAGACGAAGTAACACTGATTTATTAATTTGACACCAATTGAATGAAGAATTACAAAGAAAAAATTCACACATCTTGTGATCTAATCTACCTTTATGTTACCGTAAATGTAAGTCCAGAGCGAAATTAGATAACCCATTTTGGAGGATTATCTAACAAAAATCACATAACACTCAACAAACTCTCAACAGTTCCATAACTTTAAAAAAAGCTGGTTATTACTAAAACTCTCGAAACACAACAGCTTTCATTCAAGTTGTAAATTTAAATATATTGTCTTGTTTAGTTTCACATTTATTCGCCGCCAAACAAAAATCAAAGCCGGCCAACCAGACCGCAGCAGAACTGCAGAATTAAGAAATCAACGGCATGACTTTGACAGATAATTCATGTGGTGACAGATGGCCGGAAATTGAAAACCCAATCAATCAATTGACTTACTAATAAGGGGGGAGCGGGAAATAATTTAAAAGTTTTATATAATTTTTCCACAAAATATAATCGTAGTTAGGTACTAAAAATCACTATCTAAAGCCCAACGCACACGACGCTTGTTTTGCTGCTAGATAGCTTGCTAGAATTTGCCGCTGGGTTCGAAGTTGGCTGTGGCGCTGGGTGCGCTGATGGCTCCCTTGGTAGGTTGGCTTCACACGGTGCTTGTCGCTAGGCGTGCATCGAAGTGACGCACCCATTAAAGAGACGAGTGTTTCTAACCTCTACAGTACCCAACAGTAAACAGTATCATGGACGCTCAAGTACAACAAACTATTGCGGCTGAAATAATGAAATAAATAAAATAAATAATAATAATAATAAATAATAAATAAATAATAAGACGCTTGTTGTGGTAATTCGGAGTATTTGTTGCATACAAACACGGTTCTTCTTTGTATGCGTCAATTAAAGCATTAATTTGCTCCGGAGACCACCTTTGCGACATATTTTTTCAACAACAGAGCACGAAAAAAAGAGAACACGCAAGCAAGCCGTCACGAAAAATAGCACACGTTCTATCATCGACAGCCAGCACGCAACCACGCTGCAGAGCCAGCAGTGACGTCACTTTCTCGCAGCGATGCCAGCAGAGTAGCCAGCAGAGGGCCCCGCAAGCAATCCAGCAGCAAAACAAGCGTCGTGTGCAGCGGGCTTAAAGCCCAACGCACACGACGCTTGTTTTGCTGCACACGACGCTTGTTTTGCTGCTGGATTGCTTGCGGGGCCCTCTGCTGGCTACTCTGCTGGCATCGCTGCGAGAAAGTGACGTCACTGCTGGCTCTGCAGCGTGGTTGCGTGCTGGCTGTCGATGATAGAACGTGTGCTATTTTTCGTGACGGCTTGCTTGCGTGTTCTATTTTTTTCGTGCTCTGTTGTTGAAAAAATATGTCGCAAAGGTGGTCTCCGGAGCAAATTAATGCTTTAATTGACGCATACAAAGAAGAACCGTGTTTGTATGCAACAAATACTCCGAATTACCACAACAAGCGTCTTCGAACTGAGGCTCTTGATAGAGTGAGGAACGCAGTTTTGGGGTTAAAGCCAACCGTGACGGCAAAAGAGTGCTCAACCAAGTTTCACAATTTGAGAAATCAATTTAATATCGAGAATTAATGGGTGCGTCACTTCGATGCACGCCTAGCGACAAGCACCGTGTGAAGCCAACCTACCAAGGGAGCCATCAGCGCACCCAGCGCCACAGCCAACTTCGAACCCAGCGGCAAATTCTAGCAAGCTATCTAGCAGCAAAACAAGCGTCGTGTGCGTTGGGCTTTAATATACCAAAATGTTAGCGACAATAGGGTTGTTGGCTTGCCTAAATAAATTATGCGCCGGCTTATTAGGAAGTTAACCGGCCGATCCTTGTAATTTAGGGTCGTTTAAATTCACAGACTGGTGCTTTACGACATTCATCATTGTGTATGCAAATTTTATAAAGAGCTAATTAAAGTAATGTGACTGAGCGAGCGAAGTCTCCGCATTTGACGACCTCGTTGGCGTAATGGTTACCATGCCGGACTGCCAATCAGAAGGTTCCGGGTTCGATTCCCGGCACGGCCAACATCTTTGTGCTGAATTAAATTTGTTGGCTGTGGGTCTGGGTGTTAAATATGTATCTATGTAAAATATGTATGTATGTATATGTGGTATGTCGGTTGTGTTAGCAACCATAATACGAACTAGAAATGGTTCAGGGTTAACCAGCCGTGTGTGAAATGTGTCCTAATATTTATTTATTTACTGCCTAATTTGGCTTTCGACTGTCTATGCGCATTTTATTTTTAATAATTAATTACCGGTAATTTTGAATCAATCTCGACAAAACTTTGAATAGGTTGCGGTTTGCGGTTTTGCTTTCAGGGGATGGATCTTACAAAAAAGATAAATTTGTTGCAGCCATAATTACTGTAAGATTTTAATTATATTTGGCAAAGTGGTTGAATGTCATATTCTTAAAAGAATGAACGAAAAGAGGAATAATAATCAAGTTCCGGTAATTATAAACGAAGTTGCGTTAGCAACCATAATACTAACTAGAAGTGGTTTAGTATGGGACGAACCAAACCATACGTTCGGATATGATAACCCTCCTTCGCAGTCGGGCAGTTAAACACACCGAGAGGTAGTATAGGTCACGTAGCTCGCGTGCAGTCGGCCAACATTATAAACAGTTCAATAGGGCAGTGCTACCTAGGGCAGTACCTAGATATCGATAAATAAATTGAGCTCTCGAGTATTGTAAGTGAATACAGGTGTATGGAGCGACGATGGTCTGCCTCCATGTAGCAAAGGGACTTTTTTTTTTACTCCGAATAGGTCAGCGATTGACCACTATTCACCTGATGATAAGTGATATTGAGGTCTACGGTGGATCGCGCTAACCTAGAAGGAACCGATTCACTCTCGCCTTGAAAATCGCTAGATTGTAGTCATTGGGGAACAGGGAATTTGGCAAGGAATTCCAAAGCTTGGCAGTTCGGACAACAAAGGTGGAGGCAAAACGCTTAGTGCGTGCCTTTGGCACCTCAACCACAGAATAATAACTTGTATATGCCTCAACCGTAAACCTATGCCGCCTTGGCGTTTCCCTGCTCGTCCGATAGTGAAAGAGGGTGGGGGGGAATTACTTAATGTAATTCATATGCACACTCGCCGAAATGCAACCGATAGAAGACCGACAGACTGGCAACAATGCGGCGGTGCTCTAGGCTCTGTAACTTTGTCTTGCAAAAATTGTCATTGCCTATGAGCCCTTTTGCACGCTTCCACGACTTTCTCCCGGACAGATGTTGTGTCCGGAGACGGCCGTCCGATGGTCATGCATTAATTGTAGCTTGGACTAGTCGTACGCGCGTTGAAAATACCGTTTGCACGATTCTGAACAAGCGCTCTGATTGGTAGCGGACGATGAAGTGCGACAGAGACGCCACAGGTGCAATAAATAATCGATGTCTTTTTGAAGGAACGAATTAGTTTCGTGGGCGCCTATGATCCTACCTACCGACCCATTTTGAATAAGTACTAAATTAAAAATATAAGAAAACCGTGACATATAATTTGATCCTTGACACAGGCGTTACTTTGCGGAAATCCATTGTAGATAAAAAAAATATTTAAGAATTTTTTTTTTTAAAACATTATCATTTCACCTATGCTATAAGATGATATTTTTTTTTATTTTTTTAATCCCAAAATAGTCTATTTGTTTATAAAAAATTTCTTAACAAATGACGTAATTTTTTTTTTCCAATGTCAATTAATACCTTTATCAGGTGCAAAAACAGCAATAATAATATATTACCAATAAAAAATTTTTTTGATAACATTTCTTAGAAATTTTATTTTTAGGTAGTTTAAAAAAATTATAATTACCAAAATAATTAACTTTCATATTTTTTTTTTGCATAACTTTAATAAGTACCTAAACAAAAAGAGCTCCACGAAGCGAAATATTTTTAGACCAATTATTTAAACTTTTATACCGTAATTTATAAAAACAGAGACTGGAAAAAAAATTGTTAATTAACAATGGTGTAACTTTTTGAAAAATCGACTTAAAAAATGTTTTTCGCCGAGGTTTTTTTCGTTCAAGTGTCTAGATTACACTATAATTTTTTCAAATTTTTTAATTGATATTTACTTAATATTAAAAAAAATATATTTTAGGTGATATACCGGCTTTTTAGGCGACGCGCCTATGCCGTAACGCCCTCGCGGAGCTTTATTTTCAGCGTTACTTTTTTTTTATAAATAATATAGATAGAGTTCCGGAAGTTAGGACTTTTTTATTGGAAATTTTCTCCTCGTTCATGTTCTTTTTTCAAAATTCCTTAAATATCATTATTTTAAAAGTTATTAACGAAAAACTAAATACCTTTTTTTTTTATTTTGTTAATAACAATCGCAATTTTTTATGTGCTAAAAAACCCTTAAAACCATTTTTCTAGACGTCATTCCGCATCGAATGAGCTATGGCACATATTTTTAGGAGCTTTATGTTTATTTAACATGTTTTTGAACTTGTTGACTAGACTATCACAAATAAAACAGAGTCACTGTAAAATAATTATCAGTCTTAAATGCATTTTGTAGCAACGGCCGTCTTGTTACCAAATTAAGCTAAGGACTGAAGGACACTTAAAAAACAAAATAAAATCAGAATTGCTTCAGGAGCAGTGAAGACACAATGGACGCGTGAAATTAACAACACTTCTAACAATTTTGAGATACTGCCATAAGCATGCCATAATGCAGAGGTATCAATATAATAGTTCTTGTTTCTGTTAGGGAAAGCAAAGACGCTTGATTTATATTTGTGGCGATCCAGAAAAATATGTATATTTATAACGCTCATAAGATTTTTCATGCATAAATAAAATAAAAATAAAATAAGCATTTATTTATATCACTACTAATGCAAGTTAACAATCAAAGCACACACGTGTGAAGTTACATTTACAATACAGATAGATATATGTAATAACATGAATAACTGTGACTGCGGATAGATTAACATTGTTAGGTATTGTTAAGTTTAGAAGTTGCTTCAAAGATTTTTTTAATGTAATAATGGAAAAGAAAACTAGGCTTTTTCATGCATGCTCGCGCTAAATGGTACGAAATGGTACTTATGGTACCACAGAATTGGTGCAACCATGCGCAAAATGTAAATGGTACAAAGCGGTATACCAAAAGGTAGGATATAGTTGCTATGGCAACAGGGGTAATAACAAAATTAGGCAAATATTCGACTGCGTGGCGGGCATTGGAAAACGACCTACGACCTTGGCCGGGTAAGTGGCAATACTATGTTTAATTAACTAGCAACACAGGCTAGCTTAGCAACACCTTTGTTACACATGTCATGATCCTTCTTTGTTTAAGGCGCTATTGTACCGAGTTCTACCGCAACATACACATTTTGGAGAAGCGCTTGAAACGCGGATTTTTAACGAATTAAATGTATATAAAATCAACAAATAACAAAATTGATATTTTAAGCAATAATGATACTAGATAATAAAATCTAATTTTCTAATTAATTAATAATACCATTGCCTACAAAAAAGAAATATTTGTTTTCATTTCTTTATTACTTCCAGAAGTACAACATTTTTACACCTTAAAACTACTATATATTTAAGAAAAAAACATTTTCACGTTATCCTGTTTTGACAATATTAATGAAAACTGTGAATCCTTAACACTGATTTGAAGCTAATATAACTGAAAAAACTTAGCCCTATCATTTACGCAGCATTGTATAGGATTTTTCAAAATATGCTATTTGGCTACCATAGCGCCTTAACTCTAATTACGACGTTATATCATTATTAGCTGATGAAACGTGTTATAACTAACGTATATTTGAAATAGTATTTTCCAAGGATACATTCCAATTTTAATTGTTAACATATTAATTAGTGATTAGGTAATTACTTTGTCCTTTGTTTGATTGCTATTCACGAGTAATATATTAATTAAAATAAGTACGGTAGAAGCAGGACTGGTTAGATCTTTTGGAAGCCTGGTTAGTGGTAGTAGTGATCAACCACTAACAAAACTGCGCTATAAGCTCATAACTCATAAGTTTAAAGCGATTATATGTACATATACGTAATAGAATTATGTATATGGATTACGCTCACATCTTTGATTATTTAAATGTCTAGATGCGTAAAATAATAATAATAAATAACATATAAATAAATGTTCTTTATTTCAGGCACAAAATAAAAGCAAACGACCAATTCGGAATAAAAAGCGGCCCCAATATGACATGATACTGCTTTATCTATCGTCATAAACCTATAGATTTACGCGTACTGAATAACGCCATAAAAAAATAAGAAAATATGCTAAAAAATAAACATAAAACTTTGAATCAATCGAACCAGCAACAATTTTAGCGTAAAAAATATAATTAATTTTAAATTGCGACTGTTGAAGACGAAGATTTAGAACGAATTAAAAAAAACTTACCATGAAAATTATTGTACGATGCAAGGCTTGGAATCCTTTGCCCTGTTTCCCGAAAACTATAATCTAGCGGTTTTCAAGGCAAGAGTGAACCAACCGGGTTCTCCTGGGTAAGTTTCAGCTTAGAACGAATATACAATATCCACTAACTATGTTGTAGTGAATTGTGATAAAGTACAAACACACCAAATGAAAAAAAAACCTCCGGTAAATTTATGTTTAGTACACTGAACCAGTAAATCACAGAGTAAGTTAACTTTTTTAACCGTTATAAAGCTTTCTAATCGACTAATCGCTACTGTAGTTGCATGCAAAATAACTGGAGATAGTTAACCGGTAGCTATTTGCGAGCTAAACTAAACCGCAACGTTTAACTGGGGTAAACTTTTACAAAGTTGGGCCAATTTCCTTCAACCACAATTTACTACTCCGACGAGGGATAAAATGAGCGTAAAACACAAATAAGAAATCGACTTGCTCTTAGATGTTGGATAAAGTTATGATTAAGTTAACTAGAAGTTGATAATGATAAAACATGAGCTATAGTTATGCCAGATTGGCTTAACTGAAATACAACCAGTTTATCGCTGTGTTAAGCTAATTCCGACTTTAACATTTCCAGACATAAAGATATGTGAGTATGTATGTTGAAAACTCTCGACACCAGTACTTGGCCACTTAGCTCATACGAAAAAAAAGAATGTGCTGTGTGTGAACTCGACATGTAGTTTTCAACATTAGAACTACGTGTAAACTCTATATAACGACACCATTTTATGGCGTTATAGAAGGTGGTCGTTAAATGGAGAGAATGTATCATTGTATTGAATACAAGCTAAACCAACTAAAGCCAATTGATTTCGACGCTTTAGAGAGTTTGTCGTTAAATCTAGTGACGTTACATGGAGTTTACACTTTTATATGCAAACATTTTCGAGTTCAATAGATAGATAGTAATATTGACGTACGATTGGCTACATCAGTTCCTACAGAAAAGTAGAGAGAAGCCACATCAGATCCCTTTGTTTTAAAAAAAATACGTATACAAAAGATGTTTTTCTTTTATTATACTTTGTAAGTCTCATTTCAGTGAGCTGGTTTTTAAGAAATGAACTCCAGATAAAAAGACCCGGACGCCTAATGCGGCTTTATCAGTTGTCCTTTTAAAAGTAAACCCCTTTGTGTTTCTCCGCATTGTGATTGTCCTTCGTGATAATATGTAGAATAGACTTAATTAAAGCTAGGGGAAGCGAAAAAGATATCAAAGTAATGTAAATCTATCTTCTTCTTCTAATATACGAGTATAAAATTTCCATGTCATACCGTACTCCTCCGACACGGTTTGACCGATTTTTATGTGCGTATTCCGTAGGTCTGAAAATCGGCTACCATCTATTTTTCATACCCCTAAGTGATAAGGGTTGTTTACCCTTAATTTATTTTTTATGTTTGATGAACTTTTTTGTTATTATTTTTTAATAATGAAGCATAAAAAAATACATACAATTCTAAATTTTTACTTTTTTATCACCCACCCCTATTTTTATGGCCATTTTAGTAATTCAATAATTTTTCATCCCACTCGATAACTGATCAATTATTGTGTTTTTGACTGTACTTCGATTAAAAAGCTAAAAATTTTGGTAGCACCTAAATTTATCTCGAAACTAGAAATACTTTATGAAGCAAAACAACGTTTGCCGTATCAGCTAGTATACTAAATTTGCATGGTGGTAGGGTATTTTCTAGAGCTCGCTTGGCTAGCAACCACCCTGAAGATGAAATATCTGTTGCCTAGCACCTAACAGTGTATTTTGGCAGCCTCCTTGAGAGCTAGTTATTCCAGCCTAGGCATGCTCCACCTTGGACCAGTGTGTTACTCCAACCATGAAAAACTGCCTGATTTAAACATTCCTAATTTAAGCTTATATCTAAAATGATTGTTGCAAATTTTAAATTACAAACATTTTGTACAAATAAATAAAATAAGTCAAGTTATTATAGCTTAAAAGTAATTAAGCTTAAAATTAAAAGTAAAAAAAAAAACAAAAATAAGTCAAATTATTAGTATTGTATTATAGCTTAAAAGTATTCATGAAATATTTTGAAATGTCAATTTATCTTTGACCCGAATAAGCGATTGTTATTATTACATTATTACTAGCTGACCCGGCAAACGTTTTGCCTCACTTAGGGGTATGAAAAATAGATAGTAGCCGATTCTCAGACCTACTGAATACCCATATAAAATTTGGTAAAAATAGGTCAAGCCGTTTCGGAGGAGTACAGTAACTAACATTGTGACTTGAATATTTTATATACTAGATTTGTTTTATTTATAACATTGACACTACTTGAAATAACTACACTTACCTAAGTAAACACCCACTCACTCCACTGGTCAAAAGATCAATACTTCAAAAGACCATATTCGTACGAAAAATTCAAATAATTTCTTTGAAATAGTAACTTGTAGGTAAGTATTCATAGTCAGAAAGTCGTCACGCAAACAACGCCCATTAAGATTCCATTAGACTACAGAATTTACGACGACATTACAAAGATACCGTAACCATGAAAATGTTTTCTCTAGAAAAACATTTGTTTTGAAATATCAAGGCCGGAACTTTCCGGAAACTTTACTCGGATCTCCCTGTTTTACCTCCGGCGCAAAAACAACGGAGTATAATAAGTATAAGAAAGAAAGAAAAATAGTTTATGGTGCACACATAGATTACATGCCCAATTTTTTAACCGACTTCAAAAAAGGAGGTTGTTATATCGGTCATTCTCCAATTTGGCGTTCTTCGCCTAATTACCATACCCTTTTTTATTTTTCACTGATTTGACATCATACACATTACAATAGGTACACCTCAAACATACAAATTCAATGGTTAACTTGGTATTTTTCTATCGGTAGTAGTTTTGTAGATAATGAGATTTAAAAAAAAAACAGGAATATGGTAATTAGATAAGTTGAATATTTTATGGAACGGTAATTAGAAAATATCATCAAATCCAAGTATTGCTCGTTCAACATGCATTAATAATTAGTACACCATTATAATAAAATTATAGCATAAGAATAGCAATGTACTTCATATCCAATCGTAAAAAAGACACTTTGTCATTGCACTCGTTTATTAAAACTCAGCTAACAACAAATAAAACAATGAATGGTCTTAGTTGGTAATCTTTTAAAGGTAAGTATGATGAGAATGATATTCTTAATTAACTTGGATAATAAGGATAGATCTAGCTTAAACATAATCACAGCTCTAAAAATTTGCGTTTATCACTGATAACTTATATTATATCTTATTTATATTTCTTATTTTCTTCTAGATAGTCATTCAATTTATAATAACATTAATTTGTCAATTAGATAATTAAAAAGCCATATCATTATTATACCAAATAGTTTCATCAGTCTAGTCTTATAGTAATTTCCTATTTGAAAATAACAAGTAATCTACGATATTTAAAAAGTGTTTTCATCAATCAGATACATCGTATCGAATTCTAGTCTTCTTATGCTTAGTATTGTTATTTGGAACGTTTGTCAGTGTTTTGAAGGAAGGCATTGTAAGGCTAAAATCTACAGGAGAGACAGGTGCCCAAAAACTGTCGGTGTAAGATAAATTTAAGCTACTTAGGAACTTTTCTCTCTTAACCATATCACCTTATGAAATATGAGACTTCAAAGACTCAGGAAATACATCAGCGGGCTTCTAGTGAAGCCTAATCGGCTAGTGCCGATTAGATAAAATTTTGGGTTTATCTGAATATTTCTTAGCACTTATAGACCGTGATGTATCGCAACTATATTTGTTTACGGAAGGTGCCGACAGAATGAATCTGGTAGGCGGGGATAGTTCAGGCTCTTCTGACTTTTCCACATTCAAAGAGTAAAATCCATGATGTCTATATTCATCTTAATATTCAATTGCTTCTTACATACATTGTTGCGAATTACAGCTTAACTTTGCAAGTACGTTCGGTTTTGATGCACTCCAAACGACTTGATGGACTTTCATTGTGCCCTTATACTCTCATATCTTTTTTGGAAACAGTAGAATCAGAAGATCGAGAAGGAGAATATCTGCTTCTTCTACTATAGTATTTTTTATCTTTTTTCTTTGAATCTTCTTTTCTCTCTCATTTTTTTTGCATCGTTCATACAAAATAGGGTCGTTTTTAATTCTTTCTTGGCGTTGCTGTGCAGCTAGCCTTCTCCTTTCTTTAACTTCTTTTTGGGTCTTTTTGAGTCTTTTCCCATCATACAAATTAAATAACTTGATTTATTATCAGCATATTGTAAAAACGTATTTACGGACAATGATAATTTATAATGTTATACTAAATAGTTACAGGCTACAGTTAATAAACATAGTATAAATTTTTCATACAACGGTAATTATTAACACATGGTAATTAGTACACGAAAATTAGAAAACAATAGACTTTTCTTGATATTTCTAAAACCAACATATTATGTAAATACTGGTTTATCACAACTCACGGAGGCCAAAGTACTGCTCCATTCGAACTACCAACTCTAGAGTCTAACTTTAAAAATCAGGTATTTAAATAAGTAGAACGGTAATTATAAAATTTTGTAACGAAGGCGACGGTAATTATATACTCACGTGCGTCGTTGGCAGTACAGTAACGATTGAGACGTGCGACTGCTGAAGGGTCTCGGTACACATTACGGAGTTCCGTCGCGTGCGGTGACATTGTGCCAAATACCGTTATTTTAAGATTTACACCCGAGATCAGAAAATGTTACAGAAATTATAACTTTCGGTCGGACATGCGGTTATTTAATTATAATTAATAACATACTGGTTCTATTGTGCAGATATTTTGTTATGCGATAAACCTGGTATAATATTATTTAAAATGTTAAATGGATTAACGTAAATCTGCAGGTTTTATAAATTACAAGAAACTTTTTACATTAAGTTGGTGTACGGACAGGTCACGGTAATTAGAGAATAGAGGTTTTTGAACAGAATTTAATTAATTTAGAATTAACTAATTAAAAACGGAACCCAATATTTTGTTTACAGCTAGGTACGGTCGCTAACTATTATATATAAAAAAATCATGATTGAATCTGATAATATTACGAACCAAATGAGCCCGGACAAATAAAAACTTGCAACCGGAGAATGGCCGATATATTCGACTGTATGTATTTTTTAAAACTATACACACATAAACAGTTAATGTGTATGTGCACATAAAGAGCAGTTTTAGCATGTGCTGTGAGTACCCTAGGTACCGCGCTGTTTTTCAACCAACCTTTTGACACACCACAATTAAAGTCACATACAATGAGATTATATGAAAGTATGGAGTATAATTTGTTTTTTTTTTAGTACACACATATTATGTATGTTAGTCGGAAATGATCTTAGCTAAGTTTGATTACAATCGGCCCTAGATGGCCGCTGTTACAAAATGGTGGATTACATATTATTTCACCACTATCTCAATATGGGTATAAAGAATTTCTGTAGTTGTTGTAGTTCTGTAGAACATAGAAGAAGAAGAAAATAAATTTCAAATTCAACATGGCCGTCATTAAAATTGCTCTGTGTAGAAGTTTCTTAGTTATATTTTAATTTTCAAATTAAGAAACTTCCCTACAAAGTAATTTTAGTAACCAACGTAACCAAAATCCAACATTCTTTGTGACCGTTTTTTTCGTACAAAATTATTCAATCTTTTGATTAACATGTACCTACGTTGTATAGATATTGTTTTCTGTCTCATATTGACTGACACTATCTATGCGACCACTCCCAGCAGTGTTATGAAGAGTGACCTGCTTATACTTACAACTCGAATCAATAAAGAATACATTTGAAAGCTCATGTTTTCTCACTCTCATAATCAAATTAGGTAGGTGATTGATATGTATTAGTTTATTTATAATTATTATTTTGATGGTATGCATTCTATGTTATGGACCATAGTTGCCTGAAATAAAGGTACAAATAAAAATAAATAATCAAATTAATTTGAGTAAGAAGAAGCAAACTTTCAGATGTTTTCTTTGATGACACAAGTTATACACCCGTACTAACCAACGTTTGGTGTCAGAAGTTTAGATAATAATAACAGTAACAACTTTCGAGTCGTGTTTAGTATTTCAACTTGAGTTGTTACAAAGTAAATGCCACGTGAAGTTAGAAAAACTTGAACTTTAATTTAGTTGTTTTTGGTACACTAGGTAGCTTCACACGGAAAAAATATGAGGTAACTTCTTTCTTTCTTCTTTTCGTATACGTCATCTGTATTTAACGTCAATTCCGAATACAACAGATTTAACTGTGAAGCCTCTTATAGTTCCTTTGAAGACGAATATAATCTTTTTTACACAATACGGCTAGGCAATACGAGATTGCGATCTAGAAAGATACTGCCGGAATACACTGTTATGCTTAGCGACAGATTTTTCAACATGAAACTGGTTGCTAGCAAGGTGAGCACTAGAAAATGCTATACCACCATGCTATGGTTTTCTAGTTTTCCTTCGCCGAAGCTCAAGCTCATTTATGATTAATGTTAGCCACATGTCTGACTAAAATGTCATTCGATTTATCTGTTTTGTGCAATTATTTTTAACCGACTTCAAAAAGGAGGAGGTTATATATTCGACGTGTATGTATTTTTTTTTTTTTTTATGTATGTTCACCGATTTCTCAGCCATTTGTGGATAAATTCTTTTTTTAATTGAAAGAGTATGGATCTGAATTGGTCCCATTGTCACCAAAACTAGTTCTGATGATGGACTCCTAGGGAAATCGAAGAAAAACCTAAAAAGTTAGGTTATTTTTACGCATGAAGAGAGATTCACGCTCGTTTGGCTGTACTGATATTCATGAAATTTGAGAAGAAAATAGGTAAGACTTTGTGTTAACACATACGCTACTTTTTATCCCGAAAATAAATACTATTCCCGTGGGATGCACCAAATAACATATAAATCTTTTTAACTTCTTCACGCTCGAACGGTTGTACTGACATTGATGAAATTTGGAATGAAGATAGGTTAGACTATGTGTTTACACATAGACTACTTTTTATCCCGAAAATAATTATTGTTCCCGTGGGATGCACCAAATAACATATGACACACTGATTTCGCTAAAATTTGATATAGGGGGTAGACTAGACCTTGTATAACACGAAGGTTACTTTTTAACCGACTTCAAAAAAGGAGGAGGCTATATATTCGACTGTATGTATTTTTTTTTATCTTAAAAGTAATTGCTATTCCCGTGGGAAGCCCAAATAACTCGATAACCTATTTTACTTCTTCGCGCTCATACGGCAATACAGATTTCGCTCATAAAATTAGCAGCCTGGCTAACAAAAGTAATCTGACGCGAACATAGAGGCTAAGCAACGGCCCATGCGGCCAGTGTTTGGATGGCTAACCATGCACAAGACTTCCATAAAAAAATGTGATATTTTCATCTGGGCGTTACTGTGCTTCGGATAACACGTTAATTTGTTGGGCCTGGACCACTACTCTTAGTACAAGCAGGGTTCAAGCTAAATCAGGGGCTTGAAAAACTCTCGACGCCAGAGCTTGGCCACTTGGGTCATACTTAGTGGAAGAAAGAACTGTAAAATTTGATATATTAATAGACAAGACCCTCGAACGGATAAGGAAAATATTTACGCAATCGCTTCGCTAGGAGTTATCCCGCTTCGTTTGAATTTCCCCCAGGATGTTCTGGGCTTATGACACTCCAAATATTATATTATTTGTGCTGCTTTGGACTTCAAACGGTTCGAACAAATACGGTGAAAATTTTCGCGCTCGCTTCGCTCGCAATTAGTTCTAGTACGTTTTGACACAACAAACATTATGTAATTTGTGCTGCTTTGGACTTCTTTATGCTCAAACGGTTGGAACAAATACGGTGAAAATTTTCGCGCTCGCTTCGCTCGCGTCCACCTCTTTTCGCTCACACATGGTTCTAGTAAGTTTTGACACAACAAACATTATGTAATTTGTGCTGCTTTGGACTTCTTTATGTTCAAACGGTTCGAACAAATACGGTGAAAATTTTTCGCGCTCGCTTCGCTCGCAATTGGTACTAGTACGTTTTGACACAACAAACATTATGAAATTTGTGCTGCTTTGGACTTTTTTATGCTCAAACAGTTGGGACAAATACGGTGAAAATTTTCGCGCTCGCTTCGCTCGCGCATAGCTCGCTTCGCTCGCATTCATCTATTTTCGCTCGCACTTGGTTCTAGTACGTTTTGACAGAACAAACATTCTGTAATTTGTGCTGCTTTGGACTTCTTTATGCTCAAACGGTTCGAACAAATACGGTGAAAATTTTCGCGCTCGCTTCGCTCACATCCAGATCGATTTGCTCCCAATTGGTTGCCTGCCTGGCACACGCCAAATTTTTTCATCGTGAAGTTTATTTGGCTCTCCATAGCTAAACTTAAACAAAATATCATTACCAACCACTAAAAATGTAAAAATAAAATTGTTTTAAAAAACAAACAACCGACTTCAAAAACACAACTAAAAAGGGAAAAATAATTTTAAGCCTAAATCAAATCAAGAATTTATAAATAGAATAGGAGAGTTTATTTCATGTACTTATAAAAAACTATTTAGAATTTTTAGTAATCCTGTATTCTTGAAGTCGGTGCCATCTAATAAGAACAAATTAATGTTTTTAAAAAAAACTATTTTCAATTGTCTTTCTTTGCTGGCACCGACTCCAAGAATACAGGATTAGTAAAAATTGCAAATAGTTTTTTATAAGTACATGAAATAAACTCTCCTATTCTATTTATAAATTCTTGATTTGATTTAGGCTTAAAATTATTTTTCCCTTTTTAGTTGTGTTTTTGAAGTCGGTTGTTTGTTTTTTAAAACAATTTTATTACTTATTCGTTTAATAAATAATGGTACGTGTGCACTTGCCCTTACTACTGGCTCGTCGACTTAGTATAATAGCAAAGTGCAAAAGCAAAGACTTGCCTTGAACTAAACTAACTAACGTAGACAGGTACTCGGCAAAATGTCAGAAGTTTGAGAGCGATACTGTAGATTTCTGAGATATTTCATTGCAAATATTACGTAATACACTCACATTTTCTTATTTATTCACTTTTATTTGTCAATACCCTAATAGGTAAATAAAACAAATAAGTAAAGTATGGAAACAAAATACAACAAAATCGAATCTAAAAACCCACTTCAATTAAACCTGAAGAAAGAGTACCCAAGAAAAAAAAAGGGACTGTACCCAATTAAAAATACATTTTTAATCTATACCCATATTATTAAAAGGAAAAGTTTGATTTTTTATTTGTTTGACGCAAATTGGCTGCAAAACTACTGGACTGATTTGAAAAATTCTTTCAACGTTGGGAAGCTAAAGTATCCCTGAGTAACATAGATTATATTTTGTTTCTCTTTGCAATTTAGATTATTTTATATTCCATGCAAAGCCGGAACGATCTGCTAGTATCTAATCAGTTCAATTCACCACATTTGTAATTAGTCAGTACTTTTGCTTACCATAAAGTGATGGTAGCTGTTTCTAAAAAATAATCTGTATCCGATAATGTACTTACTACAATAAAACATTTATTTTCTCAGGAAAACAACAAACAGACCGGTAGTGGCAGATATTTAAACCCAAACCTTTGGCCACTGACTCCCTCAGAGTATCAAAGATTGCCACTGATATATATGCGTACGGCACTACCTCGAAGGTCTTATAAATTACGGAGGTCATTAGTGCTACGAATTTGGAATATTAAAAAAAGATATTGGAATATTTAAATAAATATTGGCCACTTAAATTTAGTTTTATTGTACAAAAACAAAACAAAACTAGTATAAAAATAAATTTAAACAAAACTTAAGAAGTGAAAACAAAGAATATAAAAATTAAAATATTGTAAAAAGTAAATTTGGCCACTTATGTAAAAAAAATACTAACTAACGCATGGTATTTTTATTTAAGAATTTCTTCCTTTCTTTTTCTTTCTTCCTTCCTTTTCACGCTTAAAATATAAAGGAATTAATTGTTACAGCATAGAATCTCATTATAATCATAGAATATATAAAAAAGTCTATAAAAGAGTATGCATACCAGATCTAGCAATATTTTGAAGTAGCCGCTATGTTGTTATTCTAGTTTGGACACATTTGTATCACTTTCGTGAAAATGCTTTCGTGGAATAAAAAGAAATAACAGCAGGCTATCAAGTCGGATGTTTGGACTCAATCTTCACAAATGGGTTTCTGCGAAGGAGATCAATGTTTGTTGATTCCAGGGAGGTTATTGAACTCTTTGATTAAGGTATTATTTATACTTACTAGTTTGCTTGATAAGTCTTATAAAAATATTCTGTTACATTTATGATTCTTCTTCTTCTTCTTATGGTGCCTCTCCAACTAATGAAGGTTGGAAATCAGCTCTGCGTACTTCAATTTGTCCAATGCATATTATATATTTATGATTAGACATATCTTTCTTCGTAGCTAACTATGAATTCTTAACAGCTAGGCATTTAACCAGCAGGGACAATCTGGCCTGAGGTGGAGCATGCCTGTGCTGGAATAACTGGCTCCCATGGAGATTGCCACGGAACGCTGTTAGATTTTTGAACCTGAGAATGGTTGCTAGCCAGCCCAGCAATATAATGCCCTACCACCATGCAAAACATATACTCGTATATCTAATTGATTTCGTATATTTTGCGAATATCGATTTAACTTATTCTGAGATAAACTGAAAATACATTCGGTAAATACTTACACGGTTTCCTACATTTCTATTGTAATAATCTCATCACCAGTACTGTTGAAAGGAAAATTTTGAACTGTACACGTTTTATTATTGGTATTTTTAGAACTAACATAGGTTTTAAAGAAAATAGCTACTTCATTTATGTCAGTAATCTTTTCTGGAAAGTTTTGCACCGAGGAAGTGCCTTTGCCGGTGACTCAGGTATTTAGCATAAGCCTAGATTAAGATAGGCGCTGCTAAACCACAGTCGCAAAAAGAAGCGAGCTTACTGGATTTGAGTAGGCCATATAAATATTTTTAAGTATTTTCGTAGTATGAGTATGTCGTAACAAAAAATATTTATTAGTCTGTAATATAAACACATTATATTATATTATTTATAATTATTATAAAAACACATTTTAAAGTCCGTATTAGCAAAGAAAATGGTATTATAATATTAATGTTAGTATAAAATAATAAAGTTTTACAAAAAAAAATACTTCTCATGAATAGTGATTAAAATAAAATACATTATAAAATGGTGACTATTCCAAGTATTTTATCTTAATATTAAGATAATAAACTTAATCTCTTGATTGGCATAAAAATGTCAATCAGCAGCCTTATTGCTAAAAACAATCTCATCTACCTATAAATGGAAAGGAAAAGATGAAACAAAGTTGAGAACACGTAAGCAATCGAACCGTAGGGTGAAACTACTGTTATTATACCACTGTGGGACAGATTAGCATTGCAAATCACTACAAAATACGAAAAATACGGCTAGATTAGCGGAGAAGTGGGGCAAGGACACACGCTTCCGACATCCAATATTCAATACATGCAACGATATATTATGACCCCACTTATAAATGCTTATATGATTGAGTTTCCAAGTCGAAACACGGGTAAAATCGGGAAAATAAGTCAGATGAGAGAAAAATTACACTTTTATCAAGAGCTGCCAAGGGAATATCATCAATTACTAGGTGAAACCGCGTGAATCTGTATTAAAAGTAGCCATGTAAAATGTGCTCATTCAACATATAAAATTTAACTAGAATTTTTCTAATATAAAAATTCGCATTTATACAATAAGTAGGATTAAATAAATATTCACGTTGTTTAGAGAACGCTTAAAACATACTCGTAGTATTTACTATTTATAAACTTTACATATATTAATACTTCATTATAATAAAAATATATTTTACAGGACTTAAGAATAATAACAAAACTTAGAAAAGACGAAAATTTAGTAAACTAAAAATAATAATAAGAACAAAATAAAAATTAAGCCACCCACCCAAACGTGCCCATCAGGCTTGCCGCCAACTTTACATTAAATTTTATACCAATACATACAAAGATACGAATTATAAAATGTTTAACTCTCGTTGCTACGAGAGTGGTGTCATTATGTCTACGCGTCTAGACGTCTACGACGTAGCAGAGATGTCGTAGATGTGCTACGCCACTCGAGTTCACCCGTAGACGGGTTCACCACTCAGAAAACATCAATTTGGAGCGAAGTCAGTCCTATATGTACAACCTACCTATATAAAGTGTAATAACTAAAGTGAGAGCTGTAGCTAAAATAAACAACTATTGACATTTCCAAGAGTTTAAGACAAGTCAATCGCGTATATTGAAATCGACATGCTGAGGAACCCAGAAATTCTAAATAAACGAAAAAAAATATAATAAGCATCGCGTCTCTAGCTCTTCGAAAATAATAAAGGATCTCACGCAATCATCAAAGTGAAACAATGTTTCGTCAATATACAATGTTTCGGTATGTTCCGAAAGCCTCGTTGGAAGCCAAATCCAGACTAGGCGTACTCTACCTTGAGGCAGTGTCACTATCCGCCCCTACTGATCAAATGCTCAGCTGTTTGGAAAAAACAGTCTTGTAATTTGATGATGAACTATGTGTTTGTTGACGACACTATCTCTGAATGTAATCGATTTTGAACCAATCACTTAGCTATTGCTTATGAAAAGAATTGGGAGCAAGGTTTAATTTAATGTCCGACGACCTACATAATTTTTAAAAGTAGTTCAAAAAACTGATCGACAAAGCACATAAGCAACCCGCTATATGTTTCCACAGCTGGGATTCAGGGCCTTCACTCACTAGGAGAGAGTTATATGCCATAATCAACTACGCTGGCCAAGTGCGGGTTGGCAAACGACACACGTCTTCGGATATTGCAGTCCGCGTCTCCTCACGATGTTTTGCTTCACCGTAAAGCGAGTGCAGACAATTGAAAAACAAGCCATTGGTGTAGGGCCGAGATTAAATTAAGGGCCGTCTGATTAAAAAACAGACGTTTTTACCACCAAGCCAGACTCGCTTTTTTACGTAGTTTTACAGTAATTTACGCCCTTCATTGCAATAGAAATTGAGTTCCACGTAAACCCCTTCACTAAGTGCCCGAGCAAGGAATATTTTTTTCTATTGATTGCTCATAAAGCTCGTAAATTACTTTTCTTTGCACGATGATAATTTGGATAAACTTTGAGTGAAACTAAAGTAAGTATGAAAGTAAGCTATAAAATGTAAATGTAATGTAAGCTATGAAAATAAATAAATACAGTATCCTCAAAACGTAAAAGTGAAACTGTAAAAATGTATACAGCATTTGAAAGGTGAATTCAAAATTGGTATTAGCTATATTTGATGAAAATCTAATAAATAACCTATGGTATCAATTAAGAAGGCTTGATAAGTAAGTATATACGACTAATGCCAATTTCAAGATGGCTGCAACAGCAAAAATAGTTTTAGTTTGTTTTAATTATTATTCGACGACCTCGTTGGCGTAATGTATGCTGGACTGCCAATCAGAAGGTCCCGGGTTCGAGTCCCGGCATAGCCAACATCTTTGTGCTGAATTAAATTTGTTGGCTATCGGTCTGGGTGTTAAATTCGTATCTATATAAAATATGTATGTATGTATATGTAGTATATCAGTTGTGTTAGCAACCATAATACGAACTAAAAATGGTTCAGTATGGGGTTAACCAGCCATGAGTGAAATGTGTCCTAATATATTTATGTTTTATTTATTTTATATTTTTACTTGTAGTATTTCTTCTAACTTATTAAGACGTCCTAAAATCCTTAAGCAATTAACTAAAAGTATTAAATTCCTACAGGTTTGTTGCGGGCGTTTTAAAAAGGGATGTTACTTAGAGCTGTCAATAGGCTACTGTATCTTTTCACCGGTGCTTGTAATTTCCATAGATATCGTTGTGTAGGTACCTAGTACTAATCGTTATTGCTTTGGACGCGCGAGCACGCAATGTATTAACTTATCTATAGTGGAGTAAACTGAACGAAATCATATTATTTTGATGGCTATTGATTTGTACTTTAGGCTTTGAGTTTTTTTTAAATACATTGTTGGAGTTTCTATGTGTTCACATATGAGTATTTTTTAAAACTTTGATGGGTTTGCGTTTTATCACAATTCACCAGATGGTAAGCGACATTGTGATCTCCGTAATGAATGTCCCTATTGAGACATAAAAATAATTGCAATTTTTTTTTATTGTAAGGCATTCGCTGGCTTTACACAAATATAGATTGTAAAGATATTTATATTGGTATGTGTATTTGAATTTCAAGTGGGTAATTTCAACCGACCGAACAGAAAATGATGAAATTTCATTCGTTTAACAGCCATTTAACTTTCTACGTCTAGGTTCAAGAGAATAAAATTCGTTTGTAAATTAATTTGAAAATAAATTATAAAACGGCTTTACCAAACTTTCCAACTGGTTAGAAAACATTAAAGAAAAACTGAAAAAAATACGTCGGTTAATGTACTTGAGTACAATTTTTTTAATAACCCTATATGGGAAGCACATGTATGGCGTATACGCGAGGGAAACTATAAAATTTGATAGTACGTTTTGCCTTGAAAGCGATCTTGACCTGATTCAGCCGTCATCTGCCACTACTGATAAGCGATACGATTCTACTTGGAAACTTGGAAATACTGTTCAATGTGCAGCGGAATGGCTTTATGTGCTTTTTGTGACTTGGCACAAAGGTTTTGTAAAGCTCAAAGGCTAAAAGATAGATAAAGGTCCAGACACAATTTGCAAACATCTACTAAAATGATTTGTAAATATCATATTGGTTGTAACATAAATTACTGTGAATTTAATTTCAAAAATAAAGAAACTCGTGTATGCTGATGCTGGAACGCTCTTATTTTCAGGGTAGGTACGTACCCAAAAAGGTAAAAACGGGACCCTATTACTAAGCCTCCGTTTTCTGTCTAGTTGTCACCAGACTGTTTATTAGAAACTGTTAAACGAGTAGAAAGAAGAAATTTTCACAACTTATGTATATACCTGTTACTCGTGCCGCTATAATAATAAATACAAAAATGAAAATGTCAAGGGTGTCTCCATACAATAAACGTGTATTATTAGTTTTTTTTTTTTCTATATCTCACGGTAGCAGGTAGACGCTTAACATTTTCACAGAATACATAGATGTTTATACATTCCGAAATAAAAATACTTTCCATTAAATAATAAAATATTTAAATAAATAAATAATTAACATTTAATGAGGGCTTCCATACAGCAATCATGTTTTTTTTTTGCATTTTTTAAGATAATTGTACGGAACCTTTCATGCGCGAGCCCGACTCTCACTTGACCAATTATTTTGGCCTTCTATCCCAGAAAAAAAAATATATTTTGCGCAGTTAATCTGTTCTACCGTCAATTTAAATAATAACTAAGATAAGTAAATAAAGCATTACGAAAACCACTGACTGAAGTTTCTTTGTTGGTTGCTATCCCAGATTGAAAGAGTTCCATTCCAACTGCACACGAGCAAAGCGGCCGCAGTTTCTAATATCGCTACAGGCGACTGATTTTTCCATTCCAGAACATCACAAAGCATTGTGTTCTCAATGCATTTGGCTTCTGGCATTCGGATTAACAAAAGCTGAACGGGCAAAGGTGTCACCGAAACCGGATTCCAGCAAATAGTGTTGTGAAAGGCAAACGTATTTGGCTAATATTGGGATAGTAGGGCAGGGCGGAATGCCAAATACTGGACGATTACCGGCTTCCATTCGACGTACGATAAACTATACAACTAGGCTGTTTTTGCTGTTCATAGGCTAGGTGTGTAAAGTTTGTTTTGTACGGTAGTACAACCTGCGTGAGTGGAACTCAAAAAGTTCTTCTGTTTATAATGATTAAGGCGAAGATGAGGGCAACATCTTGGTTTAGATAGATAGAAAATTATTTATTGGACACATTCATTAAAATAAAAAAAAATACATGGCTTACAAATAATTGTGCCACAATTGGCGGCCTTGTCGCTTAAAGCGATCTCTTCCAGGCAACCTTTGGATGGAAAGTAGTTTATAAACGACTGAACAAGGTATTGGTTTTACAGTTTTTTCCCAAAAAAATGGTAAACGGAAATTAATTTTGAAAAATAGCTATAAGGCCGTAGGCCACTCTAAGAATATTTATATCTACTTATTTTGGTATCAAGCAGATTTATGAATTAGATATAAAATTGTAAGGCTCGTGCTCGGCGACAGATGTTCCGTTATAGCAGAGTAACTATGTAAAAAAGTTTTGGGAAAGAGTTAAAAGATAAATAAAGACAAATAATTGATTGGCCTTACAACATCTCGTCGCACTTGGTAAGTCATTCATTACATTTAGATTTACATTGGATTTAAAATAGACAATTACATTATATACATTATTACTTACACAAATTTATTACTTACATATACATTATTACTTATATTAAAATTAAGTTATAAAACTTGTTTGTATGACGGTGTTCTCTTACGTGCCAAAATATAATTTTACTAAATTGCCCCTTTTGAATCCCCGAACTGATTCAAGCTAAGTGTAAGATTTCGTGGTCGAATATAATAAATCAAACTGAATGTATGTTATGAACTAACATACATTCAGTACTTAAGTACTTAATTTTAAAATATTGGATAGAAAATAAAATGAAGTAATATTACGGCAAATTTTCATGATTTGATGCAATTTGGCATACTTAACATAGGAGTATACCTATTTACAATAAATATCTTTATTTTATAATTTTATAAATTATTTATATACAAATTTGCAATAAATTACTAACCTAATAATATAGGGTACGCTATGGTTTCCTCATATAGTTTATTTTGGACACATTTCACACACGGCCGGTTAGCCATTTCTAATTTGTATTATGTTTGCTAACATAATATATGTACATACATAAATAGTTTATACATATTATATTTAAAACCCAGAGTTCTAGTGTGAATTTGGTTTGAAGATAGGTTAGATCTATCCCGAAAACAATGGGGGTTTCCGTGGAATCTGAAAATAACTTCAAAATCTATGTTACTCCTTCACTCTCCAAGTACTGGACCGATTTTGATGAGATTTACTACGAAGATTGGGTTAGACCCTGGATCAACACATAGTCTACTTTTTATCTTGGATTAATTTATATTTGCCCGGATTAATGCGAGTGACACCGCGGGGCGTAGTAATAAATAAAGGAATAAACAAGTTTTCTCACTCTTTTCCAACGCCTATAGCTACGAGTAATTGGCAGGGACCGAACCAACATCCTACAGAACGTAAGGCGACCTCACGCCCGATTGCGCTGTTATAGGTTTAAACACAAAAGAAAATGGATCGAGTTTTAAGATAACGACTGATAGAGAAGAGTGGAAGAGAATAATTTGCTGTTCAGGCTCTTTCTGGTAGAGGCAAAAAAGAAAAATAATATATGACTAATGCAAAATACATACATCATAATGCACAATAAAATTGAGTGGTATATTGTATTTGTTAGAAGAAATTGAGTGACATGATTACACATGGCTCATTAAGTTTCAAAGTAAGTAAAAAATATATTATGAATTACTATGAAAGCCCTAGCTAAAACCATTACGAACAAAGGGCAAAGAACCTGTGTGCATTTATGAGAAGCCAACATATAATTATGCCAGTTAATTTTTGATAACATGAAATACGAAAGTGTAGTGTAAATATAAATTATTTATCAAAGTAAGCCGTTAATTAATTTTTAACGCGACAATATTTTAACACGATATTAAGTTGCACCTGGGAATCGTGTCAAAAGCTATTTAAAAATAGGCACACAGCATATAAGCATAAATTTTATTTACTAGGTTAAGTTTTAATTGAAGAGAAATAAATGGTATCACCTAAATGGACGTATATACCTATTTTCTGTGATTTAAACAAAGCTTAAACCTTAAAATAACTGTTTAACATAAAATATAAGCTAAGCACATCGAGTTTATTGTTAGAATAATTGGAACAAGGTCGATCGCGACGGCGCCTGCAGCGGCCGATGTCTTCCTTCTAAAATCGATATACAGCCAACAGTCGGCGAGACTTTGGGAAAACTGTCTTACGAGACGCGTATTTTTACAGCTAATATAAGGATAAACAGTCTAACCTGTAGTTGAATCAGCTTGTAGAGAAACCAGCGTTGTTTGTGGAATGTACGCGCGGGGGTTGTGAAGACACGGTTTATTGCCGATGGGCAGCGGAAAGTGACTGGTCGCCGCGCGTCGTTTGCGATGCATCTTTTACAGCCGATACCAAATTGTTAAGTTGTACGCGACGCTTTTCTATGTGTTGATTCGATTTTTATTAATAATTTTTTTTAAGTTTTTACTATGTTATTTGTTTGGGTGTTTATAAGCGTTATACATTATGCTTATTCATTTATTTAAAGTTCACGAGGAAGACTAGAAGTTTCGCAAAAAGTTTTCAAAAAGTCGAGTACTAAAGTATGGATAGGACAGGAAGAAAGCGCGTAAAGTAAGTTCACTCACCGAGAGTCCAGGGTTGCATCCTGACGTGATCGAGTTCTTCCGGAACTTGGGCACGCAGACCTGCATCGAACTCTTTCCCTTGGGGGGTCCGGCACAGCCGTACTCGTCGCTCCTGTTATTTCTCGTCAAGTTTATATTGTTCGTGTTGTTCACTTTTACTAGGATGTTACAGGTTTGGGAAGCTATTTGGAAGAGGCCTTCTTCTAGGTTTCTTTTGTTTTGGCGGTTGAGGTGGAGGTAGTCCCACCATGAAGGCATGGTGCGCGAGAAGGCAGGGCGGGCGGCGGCGTGCGACCGGCCCGAGGCTCTCGCTCCGAGTGCCTGACGAGACTCTGCGCTACCATTGCTAGCCGGACTTGCGCGTTCAAACTTTGTTTTTTGGACAGCTAAGTACAGTTGGGACGACAGTTGCTTAAGCAATTATGTACAGAGGTGAACGTAAGAATATTAGTACCTAGGTTTTTTTTTAATATGACATTTTCTAAAAATAACTACTAGCTAGAACTATTTATAGCGCCCGAAACCCCCTATATACTAAATTTCATGAAAATCGTAGATAAAAGATATCGGTAAAAACTTTTCAAGACTTTAGTAAAATCAATGAAAACAAAATAATTATCTTATATATGGAATAGAATTTAGAATTACTTGACTAATATCTTCTTCAAATTGATACTGAGAAAGATGAAAAGTCTTTAAAGTTTGAATAGATAAGTATCAACTCTATAGTGTAAGATGAAACTGTTGCTTCCTCACCGCGTAGCAGCGTCGTCGAGTGAACCGCCCCCGACCTATATCTCTTGTGGAATAAGCGAGGAGGCAAGTTTGTTTGCGGCTGCCTTCATTACAAGTTGGTTCAGATGCAAATCTTGTGATAGCCGGATTCAAGGCACAGAATAGCCCATAGTTAGTATAAAGTTTTAAAACCAAGGTTTGAGAAGAAGATCGTCGTTTGATTCAGTATTTAGATACTGTTGTTGGGTTTATGAGTGCATATGTGCATTAATTATTATAATCTTTGTGTTATTGTAGGTCTTAAGCTATTTGTAAACCTAAATTTTAAATTCTTTATACTTACGATTAGTGTTAAAAAGTAGCAAATCTATAACATACATCATACAAGACTCATAGAACAACGGTGAAAAACGGGGAAATTTTTGCCACTAATTGAAAAATATTTTAAAATAACGTTTTACACTATACAACCTACAGACTTACTTATACAGGGTTACAGATATAATTAACATTTTAGGGACGGCTTCAGTTCGTCTAGAAAAATAACTTAACCGCCTTTATTGTGCGTACTGCCAAGGTGTGGAATTCTTTGCCAAATTCCCTGTTCCCCGATAACTACTATCTAGCGGTTTTCAAGGCAAGAGTGAACCGGTTTCTTCTGGGCAAGCGCGCTCCACCATAGATCGCAATTTCGCTTACCATCAGGTTAATAGCGATCAAGTGCAAGCCCATTATGAGTAAAAAAAAAGAGTTTTGGAAATTTCCCAAAAAACTTTGTTTCTCCATACATTTGCTTGTCGCTTGTCGGCGGCCTTTTAGTATTGAACTGCTTGAAGTTTATAAGATTTTTGTTATTTACCTGTGATCCTGTATAAGCTATTAAGTTTCAGCAAATCATTTTAATGAACTATTAAGCTTTCCATAGCTTTCGGGCGGAGAAATAATTGGGTTTCAAATTAACATTGCTGGTAACTTTATACTAATTTAGAAAAAAAATATTCCAAAGAATTTTTTTCCTACTTATGTTAGTTACTTACTTAAAATATTTGTTACAAAGTGTACAAAGTACCTACATGCTAACAAAAAGTACAGTCTAAAATGTCATGTATCTACACGTAATTGTTACGTTCACTCGCATTGTTTAAAATTATTACATAAATGGCTAATTAAGTACCAGACGTCTTAAATGCTAGTCAATTGACCGGCAGGGCACGTAACTTCAGGTGGAATATGCATAGTCTGAAAAAACCTATCAAGGAGAAAATATAAGATATTTGTATAATTTTCGGGATAAAAAAATTGCCTATGTGTAAAACCAAGGACTAACCTATCTTCATAGTAAATCTTATCAAAATCGGTCAATGCGTTTAAGGGAAGAGTTAAATCAATTATGCAGTTATTTGCGCATCCCACGGGAACTAGTTATGTTTTCGGGATAAAAATTAGCTTATTGTATTAATTTAAGGTCTAATCCATTTCCTTGCTAACTTTCGCATTTATTACATTAGTAGGATAGGATGGGATGCAGAACCACGACAACCCTTTTGAGTATTTTACAAAAATACGCAGGCAAAACCGCGGGCGCAGCCAGTTCGATCTCAGCTTCGCTCGTGAGGCGAAGTGCGAACAAATAAGACAACAACAAACATGCCACTTGCCCGGTCCACCGTTAATAATAAATAAAGCTTTATTGACTTTTCAACAGTGTTTATATGGACAGTACAACAGTCTTACCTAACATACTTTCATATGTATAGCTGAGTTAAACACGCAACGTTAATGGCTACATTACTTTGTATCAACAATAGAGCAGCATTTGTTGTGGATAGTAAAATATAAATGACGGACCAATATGTGACAACTTGTTAGTATAGTGCCAAAGATTGTTTACGGGATAAAAAGTAACCTATATGAGGCTCCAAAATCTAGTTTTTAAAATAAATGTCTTCGTTGGTTGAAAACAGACCAATAGTTTCCGTAGAACGTTCCCATAAGACCACTGCTGTCAGTTGCAATAGACAAAACTATTACCAAGAGTGATGAAATGATTAAGATTAACGGTAATCGATATTAATAATACAGTTCAAATATCCCCGGGCTGGCCGCTGTATGGTTTATGACACAGCATATGTCAATAGCCATTCAGCGCGGGAATACGGCCGCAATAAGGGGCAGGTTTGGGCGGGGAGCGTTTAGAGGCGGCATTTTTGACAGTGCGTAGGCGTTACGCTTCGCTTATTTGTTACTTTAGCATTTTTTATGTAATTAAGATAATATAAAATATAATTAAAATCGGTCCTAATATACTCAAATAAGTACTTATAAATTTAAAAACAAAATAAAAACCTTTTAAAATTTAAACGTTTCATCACTTAATAAAATATTATCCACAGTTCCGTACAAAAACGTTCATCAACGTACGGAAGCTTTATGAAAAATCGTTTTTCCGTGAGTTTCCAAAAATATTAGCGCATTTTTTTTTTATATAAATAAATAAAATAAATATTAGGACTCATTTCACACACGGCTGGTTAACCCCAAACTGAACCATTTCTAGTTCGTGTTATGGTAGCTAACACAACTGATATACTACATATACATACATATATATTTATATAGATACATATTTAACACCCAGACCCACAACCAACAAATTTAGTTAAGCACAAAGATGTCAGCCGGGCCGGGAATCGAACCCGGAACCTTCTGATTATGTCCGGCATGGTAACCATTGAGCCAACGAGGTCGTCAAAAGTTAAAAAAAATATCGTGAAAGTTTAGTAAGATACAGTAAAAGACCGTGAACGTATAAGTTATAACCCGCCCTGCCCTTTTAATCTAACTGCATATCTAAGTGCTATTGGATGTGCATGTATAAACCTATCCAAGCCACCAAGTTTATACTGCTTGGTCTTATCTCGTTTACGTAACCTCCTTTGTAATATTAAAAGGCTCTGTCTGGCGGCGTAAGGGCCTTTGTACACATGTGTGGTAAAAATTTAATAAGCACGAAATGTGTTCTGTTCTGTTTGCTTTGGGTCCTGTGCCAGACTACATACATATAATAGGTCGGTATACATATATGTATAGTGTAGTAGGTAGAAGTACCTATAGTAAAATATTTGGTTGGTTGAAGTATTTCTTGTTGTAGGTAAGCTTGTTATAGCTACGAGCGTCAGTAGCTCGGCTAGCTAAGGTGATCTGACACGATCACCGAAACTAAGCAACGGCGATGCGGACGGTTTTTGGATGGGTGACCATGCACAAGACTGTCTTTAAAAAAGTAGCATTTTTATCTCGACGCTACCGTGGGTCTGATGACACGTTAAATTGTAGGTCCCGGCTGTTAGTCTTATTACAAGCGGTCTAAGCCAAGAGGCAAAGTTGCAGTGCCTGGAGCACCGCCGCATTGCTGCCAGGCTGTCGGTCTTCTATCAGTTGCATTTCGGCGAGTGTGCGACGGAATTACATGATGTAATTCCCCCTGCCCCGTTTCACTATTGGACGAGCAGGGAAACGCCAAGGCAGCATCGGCTTACGATTGGGGTGCCTAAGTCACGGGCTAAGCACTAAAAGGCGTTTTGCCTCTACCTTTTTTGTCCGAACTGCCAAACTTCCAACTGGAATTCTTTGCCGAAATCTCTGTTTCCCAATGACTATAATCTAGTGAACTGGTTCCTTCTAGGCAAACGCGCCCCACCATAAATCTCAATGTCACTTACCATCAGGTGAATTGAGGTTATGTGCTGACCTATTTAGAGTAAAAATATAAAAATATCGAGGTCTGAGCTTCAATGATCTCACTTGGTAACTTATTAGAGACTGACTGAGAGCCCATTATATGAATAAGTCTTCAAGTGATCTCTTGACTCCCACTAGCTGATGTGCATGCGAAGTGGCACCACCTCACTTGGTATATAAATGAAGGTTTTCTCTTACATATAGGTTTAAATAGGACACCAAGGACTTTGTTTAGTACTGTAAGCCTATATCTATTTAATTACATTATTATATATATGTAACTTATCATGTTTAGTTCATTAGTCAGTAGTAATATTATATAGACAATGTACATATACCTATTGTAAGCCTATAAATATTTGATTACATATTTATATATTTTCGAGCCAGTAATTAATCAACAATAGTTGGTAGAAATATTAAATAGATGATGTATTGGATTCATAGTAATAAATATAGAAGCAGGCATATTGTTTGTAAAGAGTGCGGTGATTGACTTCAGACTCGTGGGTAGTCGAGCGGTATCCGACAGAAGGACAAGCAGTGTAAAAATTGTCAAGAATAAAATAAGTTATTGGAGCTCAACTGTTTTTATTTCTTACTTCTGAGGCTATCCCTACAGTCTCAGAAGTGGGATCGGCGAAAAGAAAACATTTTTTTCGATCTACGCCTACAAAAGGAGAAAAGAAAAACGTAAGTAATATTGTTGCATCATGTCAACAAATGTTATTACAAATAGCGAAATATTCATTTTATTGTGATTGCATGCTAGAACTGTGGAATGTCTTTCGTATTTTTTATAACTTTCCATACATCGAAATTAGTAAATTATTTTTTTTTGTTTGTTTAAAGTTTTTCATGTACCTACCCACTTAATTAAATTAAAATCAAGCATGTAGCGTTCCGCGGTTCAAGCATGTATCGCCATTCAGCGGTAAAGAGGAAACGAAATGACAGCTCATACAGATTGTTTTTCTATTCATTACCGTATGATCGTCAATAAAATGCATTGTCTAAAATTAATCTGACAAATCATAATATATTTTTTTTTATCAAAAACAAATGATAAATAATAAGTGAGTAAACCAGTAAGTGAGTAATGCCTGACGAGTTCTTCTTACATTTGTTTTTTTTTGTGTGTTGTCTCTCGTTGATCTGCGAAAGTAGTAAGGTCAATTATTTAAATAATAAAAAAAGAGAAAGACAAATATATTATTTTATTATTATATAAGTAATGATGAAATAAAAGTGCCGTTACTTATTACGCACTGCTATCACTGCTAATAAGCGCTTAATATGAACGTTTTGAATGTCGTGACGAACTTGAGTAAGTAATTTTGGTACAAACAGAAACATGCTCAATATTAAAGTCGGCATAAGTGTTGCGCAACTTATACAACATTAACTTCTCAAAAAAAAGAGGATTTTGAAGATTAAAATTGTACGGTGCATTTGCGGCTTACTAAGCGGTCGCCTGTCAGTTTCAGGTCTCAATATGAGCCGGCCGAAAGGTGGAGAACCAAATGATGCGGTGGTTGACCCAGGAGGATCCAGGTTTGAGGATCAGGGTCGAGACTTTCGGCAACGTGAGGCGAGTAATGGGCCGTGGCCAGGGCGATCCAGGTTCGAGGGTCAGGCGAGAACACGTGTCCATTAGGTACTCGGAGCAACCAGGGGCATCGCGGGTGCGCGATGCTGAGGTTGATTTATATGGTGGACCCGATGAAGAGCATCAGGGTCGAAGAGTACTTAGAGCACACGCTAGTGGGGAGAGGTCTCTCCGGACGCCAGCGAGAGAGAGGCGCAGCCGGTCACGTTCACGTTCGCGTTCGCGGTACGAGTCCGAGAGGGGCTCGTGCCAGCACAGGACCACACCGAGAGCCAGGCGGGATGGAAGGGAGCGAAGTCGCAGCCAGTCAAGATATTACGGTGATGTACATCCGCCTAGTCCTAAGCGGTATAAGCCTAATGATTGTAATGATAACGTATTAGATAAGGTTTTGTCTATTTTGCAATCGGTCAAGAGTTCAGATAGACCCAAGCTAACTTTTAACAGTAACATTGTACCCGAGTTTGATCCCATGTCAAAAGAACAAACTGTTTTGACGTGGTTGACAAAAGTGGAAGAGTGTGCTGAAATTTACCAATGGGAAGACAGAGAGATTATTCACTACGCTCTACCCAAGTTGACCGGCATAGCCAAATCTTGGTATCAGGGCTTACCGTCTATGTTGTACACTTGGGTAGAGTGGAAGAAAAAACTGATAGAGTCATTTCCGGTTCGCGAAGACTATGCTGAACTCTTGACTGAAATGCTAGCCAAAAGGGTTAAGTATGGCGAATCATTAGAGCACTATTATTATGCTAAAATCAACATGTTGAATCGTTGTCGAATATATGGGCGACAGGCTGTAGACTGTCTACTATACGGTGTCGAAGACAGGGCGATTAAAGTAGGTGCGCAAGCGGCTCAGTTTTCTGAACCCGAACAGGTGTTGAAATATTTAAGGACTGTCAAAGTCGGGCAAAGTCGCGAAAACAATGACAATTTGAAATCTCGAAACTATCGCACTACCGCAAAATTCAGTAACTTTAAAATGACGTGTTATAACTGCGACCAAGTTGGTCACCCGAGTTTCAAATGCGAGAAGCCCCCAGCTAATTGCACCACGTGTAATAAGTCAGGTCATTTGTCGAATCATTGCTTCAGGAACAAAGTTGCTATTAAAGACCGCGATACAAACACGAGTAAGGACAAAAATAAAAATGAAAAACAGGTTGCTTAATTATGTACTACTAAAGACTTAACAGCTAAATACATTATCGATATCAAAGATAACGGACATACCACCGACTGACACTTAGATTTAGGTAGCCAGTGTTCACTTATAAAACTTGAGAAAGTCAGAGAACTCAATTTAGATGTTGCGACGCCAGATGATTTGCCAGTTCTTAGGGGTATAGGCAAATATTGTTACTCCGGTAGGTATGACGACGGCATCTGTGGAAGTCCAAGGAATTAAAGAGGTCATAAACCTATACGTAGTAGACGACTACGTTATTAATCAGTCAGTTTTATTAGGCCATTCTTTTACTGAGCGACCCGATATCATTATTACAAAGACCCCAACTGCTGTGATATTTCAAAGAATTTGCGGCGACAAATTACACCTCGTGTCTGATAAAAAGGTACCTATGGTAGATATACCTCCAAACTCGCTGCACGGCATCTCAGTAGCTTCCAGCTTAATTATAAACGCACGGGTCAATGTTAACGGTTCATTACGAGGAAATGATGGGAAAGAACACTATCTTCTTCCAGGAGAATATGAAATGAAGGCCGGCACCGGCGTGTTATTGGTTTATAATGCTACACTCAACACAATCACATTTGAAAAAGGCACGTTATTGACAAGAGTTCACCACAATGATACAGAGAGGGCTAAATATGGGAGTGAACTCGTGTAATTACTCATATTGCGAAACTCAAAGCAACGACAATCTAAACTGTAGTGACAAATTAAGCGACAAAGAACGATTAAAACTGCAACAGCTGACTGAAAAATACGGCAATTGTTTTTCGAGTGGATTACATAATTTGGGTTTTACAGACTTAACAGAGATGGTGATTGAGCTTGAGGACAATGAGCCGGTAGTCTATCGTCCTTACCGCATGTCGTACGCGGATCGTGCTTTAGTAAGGAATATGGTACAGGAAATGTCTGATCATAGTATAGTCAGGGAGTCGACGTCTGCGTATGCGAGTCCTATTGTCTTGGTGCAGAAGAAAACCGACTATGCTTTGACTACAGAGCTTTAGTCGCAAAACGAACGTAGAGGAACAAAAACTCCATTCTTATGATCTCGAGACGTTGGCAGTAGTGGCATCACTTAACCGATTCAAAGTTTACCTTATGGGTATCGAGTTCAAAATATTTACGGACTGCAACGCGTTGCGGTCAACGCTAGTCAAACGCGATCTGATCCCTCGAGTCGCACGGTGGTGGGTACAGTTGCAAGAATTCAATTGTACTATCGAGTACAGACCAGGATCGCGGATGACTCATGTGGACGCGCTAAGCCGCAACCCAGTTGATGCGTGTGCGATTGAAGCCGAGAAGTGTTTCGATGTCTTTGCTACCGAAAGTTGTGAGCCAGACTGGATTGCCACTGTTCAGTCAGCCGACGAAGAGATTAAAAGAATTAAGGAAATTCCAGCTGATCATGAATCGGTATACGTTATAGATGTTCATAAAAATTATAAACTCAAAAACAACCGAGTTTACAGAATTGAAGGCAAGGAAATCAAGTGGGTCGTGCCAAAGGATGTACGTTGGCAGGTTTTAAAGATGAACTATGACGTTGTCGGACATTGTGGTTACGAAAAAACCTTACAACGAATCCGTAAAAGCTAATGGTTTTCCAAGATGCGGAATTTCGTAAAAAAAAATACGTTACGCCGTGTTTAGAATGTGCACATCACAAAGCACCTGGCGGGAAGCGCGAGGGTGGATTGCACCCCATCGACAAACCAAGTGTGCCATTTCATACACGCCACGCAGATCACCTGGGCCCATTTATAAAGAGCAAAAACTGCAACTGCTATGTACTGGTCCTCGTAGACGGTTTTATGAAGTTTGTTAATGTGAAACCCAAGGTACTAGCACGGTACTAGCAGCTTCTACGCACGGTAAAGACGAAAAGTGTTGGGACGAACAAGTCCCAGATATCCAGCTAGGCTTCAACACTGCAACACACAAGATAACCCAGAACCATCTGAACTTCTCTTTGGGTTCAATATCAAGGGCAAAAGTGAAGGTATCCTAAGTGATGTCTTAGAGGACACCGTTCGTGTAACACCTACAGACAAACTGGTAGACATCAGGGATGAGGCTGCTGAAAGAATTAAGGAACAACAAACCAAGGACAGAGACAGATTTAATAGCCACAGGAAAACAGCCAAATGTTATTCAGAAGGAGACTTAGTGCGCGTAGAAAGACAAATACCACACGATGGACAGTCACAAAAACTAGTCGATAAGTATCAGGGCCCGTACCGTATCGCTAAAGCACTCCCTAACGACCGTTACGTTATAGAAGACACCCCACTTACTCGTAAAAATAATCGCCGATATGAAGCCGTAGTAGCAGTAGACAAGATACAGCCGTGGTTAAATTTCACTAGAGATCTCGTAAGTAGTGGGGAAGGTGATAGTTCTGATAATGACCAAGAAGATTGATTTATGTTATGTAAATTAACAACTATGTACAAATTGCTATTGCAAAACTGCGGAGTTCATTCAAATTATAAACTTTTATATATGTATATCATGTTGATTATCAATAATCTAGTGTTTCATCAGGAATCACATCTGTAAAATAGCATCTTTGCTACAACATATTTTTAATCGTTATGTCAATTCAAACTTAATTAGAAAAATGTTCCATTCAAATGATTATAATAAGATCAAATTAAAATATATTATGTGTTGAGGAATCACATTTGTAGATTAGCACCTTTGCTACAACATATTTATAATCATATTTTCAATCGTTATGTCAATTCAAATTGAATTAGAAAAATATTCTATGCAAATGATTATAATAAGATCAAATTAAAATGTATTATGTGTTAATTAAGAATATTAGAATAAGCATTTTTTTTTCTTAATACTTATTTCTTTAATAGGAAAATCATAGTAATTAAGTAGATTAAATTTAGACTTAATAAGTACGTCTGTCTACAATACTAGAGAACATGAATTTACAATGCTGCATCATTTCTGGAAGTTCTTAATTGTCTAATGTGATTATCTTTAAATTTCTTTCACGTTTACGCGAGAGGACCCGCCTCAAACAGGAAGGCCGAGCTGTAAGCCTATATCTATTTAATTACATTATTATATATATGTAACTTATCATGTTTAGTTCATTAGTCAGTAGTAATATTATATAGACAATGTACATATACCTATTGTAAGCCTATAAATATTTGATTACATATTTATATATTTTCGAGCCAGTAATTAATCAACAATAGTTGGTAGAAATATTAAATAGATGATGTATTGGATTCATAGTAATAAATATAGAAGCAGGCATATTGTTTGTAAAGAGTGCGGTGATTGACTTCAGACTCGTGGGTAGTCGAGCGGTATCCGACAGAAGGACAAGCAGTGTAAAAATTGTCAAGAATAAAATAAGTTATTGGAGCTCAACTGTTTTTATTTCTTACTTCTGAGGCTATCCCTACAGTACATAATATGTAGAGACAGGCTTACACTTGACCAAATCTCATGACAGGTGAAGTGATGCTGTGGCTGATGATACTATTTAAATATAGTTAGCTGTTATTTATATAGGATCTTACCTAGAGTTTATCTCTTCTTTGCTTTCACCTTTTCCAACTATGTGGGGTCGGCACAGCCCATTTTGGCTTCTACACTCTTCTGTCAGCCGTCATATCAACATTCACTCCTATCTCTTTCATATCCTTTCACACAATTCATCCACATCTTCTCGTCTCTTACCTAGAATTTATCTAACACAGCAAAATTATCAAAAAAACAAAATGTATCAAAAACTAAATAATCTAATATATACCATGCATATCAAGATTGCATGCAAAATTAAGCATAGTTCATAAACAACATAAAAAAAAATTACTGCTATTTTTCATTTATTCAAAAGATTCAGTTATTGCTAATACATACTTATAATAAGATATTAATCACAATATCAACTTTAAAGTAAAGCACATACAAAAATACAAACCATTTGTTTCCATACAGTTACAAAGAAAATACTAAACTTTTGATGTTCCCTTTTAATTCTATGAATCCGTTTCTTTCATTTCCACATCATCAGAAATAAACTCTGCATCATCAGGCTCATCCAACAACGCTTGCAACTGATGTATAGAGGTAACAAGTACATGAAACTGTTTCTTTCTCAAAGCTAATCTACTTTCCAACTGCTGTTTAGTACTCTCTAGCCTGCCTAGTTCAGTTTTCAACGTACTTAGACGTTCTAAAGTTTCTTTTCTATCCGGTTGCTCACTAATGACTTTGGCTAGTACATCATACTCTGTCCGGTTCTTCCTCACTGTCTTAGCTTGGGCTAAATCTGCTTTGTTCTTCTCGATGTGGCCTTTAGCCACTTCTATACCTGTTTCCAGGATCTTAGACAATTGTTCGTAACGGGAGAGTTCTGCCTGCATCATTTCGGTGCCGAGCTGCGACTTTGTTACTGCAAATTCACATTGTGCGAGTTGGGCCAGCATCCGGTCATGTGTTGCCTTGCTGAAATGACAACGGTAAAATATAGTTTACACATTAACTAGAGGTTTAATGCGTAAGCATTAAAAATCTAACCTCTCTTCTGGTTTATCATCAGTGCTGTTACACCATTTTATCAAAGTTTTTGAAAGCACGTTCAGTCTCCTGTCGTCACCAGTACCATCGCCGTCGATTAACAGCCTTCTGCGGATAACTTCCTCTGAAAATTGCAGTTATAATTAGCAAAAGATACCTTCAGAGATTTCGAATTCTAGTATTGTATGAGAAAGAGACAGAGTTTTTACCATCTGCCATTCTCGGTTTATATAGTAGAATGGATTTATATTCTAATTTTCTGTATAACCAGGAGCGAAAACAGTATTTTATTACGAAAAATAATACAATTTTGTAAATTGTTTACTATTTGCTTGTTAGTTTTCTTGCGGTTTGGTGCATCTGTGCTTTGGTGTTACTAGATACATCAAAAATAAAAACTATGATTGATCGCTTTAATCGAATGACATAAGGACATCAACTCATCTCTAGCAATTCGTTCAACAAGCACGTTTGTGAAGTTGGTTACAGTTGGACAATTACAATATTTTTGAACGACTTATTGAAAATGACAGATTTTGTTTTGCATTTTATAGCTTCGTGATTTCAGCAAAATAATGGAATTTTGCGAGGGACCCGACCTGAAAACTTAACTCCTGTATGCAGATACTTAAAGCCAGCAACAGTTTTTATAACAATAATGGAAAACTCAAATTTCAGTGATAAAGTTGAAGCTTACTTCTCTGAGCTTGGGCGATGGCTAGTATCTTCGATACGAATATTGTTTATTTTCATTTAATTATCTTCGAATAACAACTATATCCTTTTTGTGCACAGGAAGGTGTGGCGGAGTATATTACTGGGTCAAGTAATATCGCTGTTGTTGAGCGTCAAGTGTATATTAACCACCTTACTCCAGAGTGCCACTTGGCAGTTCCCTACCACTGGCCAGTTAATTGTACCATATCTGCTACTCTTTGTGCTATTTACTCCAACTCTATTCTGTAGCGGTACAGAAAATCTCTTAAAGTAAGCAAATCAAATATCATAACTATTATTATAATTTATTCAGCTTAAAATGTACAAGTAAAAAAAAAACGGTAACTGAGTATGAAAACTAAATTAACTCACTAAAAAAAATATTACAAATTTAAAATTATCTTTACTTTTGCAGAAATATACTTTAGTTATACAAAATATTTCGTTAAATATGTATAAATTAAATATGTATATGTACCTATAATATGTATATCTAACTTTCTAGATTGAATTTTTTTTTTTATTATTTAAAACATTGCTGTTACATTTGCAGGAGATGGTGGGTGTTAATAATAGCATGTACACTGGATGTGGAAGCAGCATGGCTCCTCGTAAAGTCTCAGAGGTTCACATCAGTTCTGAGCTGACAGCTGCTAGCCTGCAGTGGTGTGGGGGCTGCACTGGTGGGAGGTGCCTGGCGGGGGCAGAGGCTCGGGGTAGCCCACGTTGCGGGAGCCACTATGGGGCTCATGGCAGTGGTGTGCGTTGTGTGGGCTGATGTGGAAGGTGCCCCTACTGATGGTAGGTACATAATTCAAAGTCAAAGTCAAAGTAATTTATTGATAACAAAAAGTCACAATATAATTAAATATATTATAATTAATACAATGTCAATAAAAAATCAAATATAAATGCCAAATATAAATCAATAATTTATAATTAACCTTATATAAATAGTGTACTACGAGCGTAGTGTCAAGCCAATTTTAATTAAAAAAAATCGTCAAAATTTGAGTTTAAAAACAGCTCGTGAAGGCACATCCAGCTTAGACATATGTATAGTCAATAAAGAATGCTAGTACAGGTACTTATTATTCTACTTGCTTGCGCCCCACGCCATTACCCGCGGTAATAACACATAGGCTACTTATTAAACCCCGGATAATAAGTAGCCTTTTTTTTCGTGAGAAAATGCATTTACGCATCTCCCGCCACACACCTGGGGGAGGCGGGCGGGATATGTCGGGCTCGAGGGCCAGAGGGGCCGTCACTACCGACTAAAACCTCACGGTGTCCCATCTCTCGATGGGGGTAGGGATGCAAGACCACTTCGCGCATTGCCGCTGCTCTCTCCGCCCAGGCCACTGCCCGCAGTGCGAGCGGATCCACGTCAAGGGGGATACAAGAATAATAAGTAGCATATGTGTTTATCCAAGGTCTTACCTATCTTCATAGTAAATCTCATTAAAATCGGCCGAGCTGTTGCAGCATAAAGGAGTAACATAGATATTAAAGTTTTTTTTGCATATCCAACGGGAACCATAATTGTTTGCAGAATAAAAAGTACCCTATGTGTTAAAAAATTTCATCAAAATCAGTCCAGCCATTTGAGTGTGAAGAAGTAACAAACATACACACACAAACTTTCAGATTTATTATAATAGTAAGATTTGAACTGATTTTCAATGAGTGAATATGGGGTAGCTCAAAAAAAATTAAAACAAAATGTGATTAATTTTTTTATTGCAACCACATTTGAATTACATTTTAAATGTTTTGCATAGTGGTAGGGCATTTTCTAGTGCTCATCTGGTTAGCAACCACCATCAAGTTGAAAAATCTGTCATCAAGCTCTGCAGCTAACAGCTAATCTTAATAGTGTGATCCAGCAGCCTCCTTGACTGCTAGTTATTCTAGACGAAACATGCTCCGCCTTAGGCCAGAGTGTCGCTTCCCCTTTGGGTTACGCAACTTCCTGGTCAAATGTCTAGCTGCAAAGAGTAAACAAAAACTTTAAAAATGGTTGCCTGTAAAGTCGGTTTTACGGGCGAAGATTTTACGTGACAACGTCTGCCGCGTGCTGCGCGCGCGGCAGACTGATCATAGTTGAGTGGGAGAGAGACGCAAGGCATTCGGCGGGCCTCTCTCTCGTTCGGTGACTCATCGTAACGTTACCGGGCGTTACACTTTTTCATAAGTGACTCCCAGCCGCAACCTAGTTTAAGACGTTGTCACGTCAAAAACTTTAAAATTAAATTAATCCCCAACTTTCACCAGCCTAACATGAAAATTTCCCTCTCTTCCAGGCAAAAACCAGCTAGTAGGTGACATGCTCTGCCTTGCCGGGTCTCTACTGTTCGCTGTAGTCACTGTCCTCCAAGAGATGATGCTAACCACCCATACCTGTTCCAACTACCTAGCTATCCTAGGCTTCATTGGCAGCCTAGTATCTTGCACACAAACATTCATCATGGAGTTTCATGAACTAGTCTCGTTCAATTGGTACGAATTTGACACTATAGTGCAACTGGGGAGCTACTGTGGTGTACAGACGCTGTTTCAAGTACTGCAGTGCTTTATGCTCAGAGATGCTGGATCTATCATATTGCATCTGTCGTTTTTGTCTGCGGATTATTATACGCTCATCGCTGGGATGTATATATTTCAGTTTAAGGTGAGTGGATACTTTACTTATATTGTTAGTAAGCTTCTAATAAAACCAGTTTTGTGGCATGAACATACTTTTTATTGTGCCTAAGCCTTTTTAAAAGAAGAGAACAGAAAAGTTGTCACTTAATGACACTATAAACTAGGCTACTTATTAAACTAATAAATACTTTTAATTAAATAAATAAAATATATAAATCAATTATTTCAAGTAAAATAATCCATTTAGTAGAAACTGCACCGTTTCGCACTTCCGAACCAGGATACAAGCCATTGTTAAGTCAAGTCCATGGACTAAAAACACACAATAAACGCTGAACCTCGTGTCGAAAATCTAAGTACAGCGTGAATCGAATGATGTCTATGCGTATTTTCATGAAACAACATCACTCTGGTCGCGCAATCTACAATCGTCATATCACTATGCAACTGCAGCGCGTTGCGGAATTTGGTGGCACTAACTAGCTAGGCTGCATGCTCGATTTGCAGCGCCATCTCGGTTTCATCGGTAATCATGACAAACTTCCGCGCCACGCTTTATTCTATGGGAATTAGCAATCCTCTCTAGAATTCTGATCTCCGGTCAAGTCAGAGGTCATCATGCACAATACGCCTCCTGCGGGTTGTCAGTGCAGGTCTGATCGCTCCCATCATAGAATAAGAATATAATAAGTCAGAAGTCCCTGCGCCTTGAAATTCTTGAACAAGACTTTGGCCACTTAGCTCATATATAATATGTGTAGCAAAGTGTCGTTGTTCCCCAGTTCCACGGGCTGTACTTCCTCTCGTACTTCCTGGCGGTGGTGGGCGTGTTCCTGTTCAGCGGGCGCGAGTCGCGCGCGCGTGCGCCGGCGCACGACCCGCGTCACCAGCTGCCGCAGATAGTGCACGACTCTGCGCAGGAGCACGATAATATTTCCATGTATGTACCCATCATAGACTAATAATTATAATAGACGCTCACTGTCAATTTGAAAATCGTACTACGTGTATCATTCGATTTACGTAGCGCCATCTATTAGTATTTTTTTGAAACAACTTCGACGACTTGGGTCACGCAATCTGCTATCGTTATATCACTATGCGACTGCAGCGCGTTGAGGAATTTGGCGGCAGCTAGGCTGCATGCTCGATTTGCAGCGCCATCTAGACTTCATCGGTAATTATGGCAAACTTCCGCGCCACGCTTTATTATCCTATCCTCTCTAGTATTCCCTGAAATTAAATAGAATGAAATCATTCTATTTACTCACAAAAGGAGGCCATCGCATCCCATTAACTCTCGTCTTCGACCATCCTCCTGAGAATGATCGGTAAGGAGAGGTCCGTCCCAATCACCGTGACCAGGGATTGTCGCAGCCCGGCTTCTCTTGGACATACCTCTAATTAGAATTCCCATAGTTAGAACCCTTAAAAACCATGCTAAGTCTAACAGCTGTCTGTAGCTGTGATCTTTTATGTTCTGTGTGTTGTTCCAGGGAGTACACAGTCCCGACGCTAGACTGTATCCCGATAGAGGGTCTGGAGCCGCCGATGAGTCGCGACACAACCTTCACGTCGTTTCTCGGAGGCCCGCAAACCGTGGCCAATGGGAACATCGCTACGACTCTCGGACATCAAAACGGTGGGAATAAAGATGTGTGCTAAATCGCGCACACTTAAAACTCGTGTGTTACTATACAATCTTTGCTAAAGTTCGATATTTGTTTATCTTTAGTGACTAGTCCAATGCCACATTCAAGCAAAATACCATGGCACTAATAGTTCGGACATTAGAACGATGGGAAAAACACCACAATACACTGTAAACTTATCTAAACTGTCTGCTAAAAATATGTCAAATTTGGTACAATAATGTCAATGCCCAAACCAAGCAAAATACAAATGGCACTGGTATTTCAAACATTGGAACGAAGGAATAAAGATGTTTGTTCAATCGTATATTGTATACTCGTGATCTTTGCAAAATATTCATTTTGGTTCAAAAAGGCAAAAGTAAAATTAGAACAAAATAAGTAATGATCGGTCGAATATTGGAACTGTAGGAATAATAATTGTTCAATCATACATTGTATATATATGTGAAGACAATTTTTGAAAAAAATATGTCATTTTAGTACAAATAGGTCAATGCTAAAACCAAGCAACCAATGCTAAATACCAATGGTACTGATCGATCGAACAAACAAACTTGTGTGGTCGATTTGGCTAAATACGAATTATTAGCTCAAGGTGACTATTGTAAAAGAGTTAAGGTCTTCATGTCCATATGTTAAACTTATTCACGTGCAACTCTTTGAGGCTCATCTAGTTAATAAATAAAACATTCTAGAATGAGATGGTTAGAATCTCAAACGAAATATTGGAAATAATTGTACATTTGAATTCGAACAAGCTCAATTCATAATTTTGTAACAAATTATGGTCAGTGTGTTTTGAAGATGGGAGTAACATTTGTAATCAAATGTATAATTTTCAGCATGCATGAAGAAGTAGTTAAATATACATTTTGTATAGAGGTTTTTAATTTTATTAGAAAACGAAACGTGTTATTTCTTCCACAAGCCTAAATTAATTAGGATATTTGAGACTGAGAGTTGGAATCACGAAGTCATTCATGCACCATAATATTACATTGAAATAATTTAATATTAATTATCAAGGAAGACAATAGAATACATAAAATCTACACAAATATATGAAGTAAAGAAAGAAAGAAAGGTTATCAAATTTAATGCATGTGCAAAGCCGTCTCACAATGCGATTACGGAAGCGAAGAATGTTCAAAACATTAATGAGGAGATCCAGATTGGTTAATGGCAATCTTGTATTTTTTTTAACTAGACATTACACCTCTTACTAGTGGACTGAAACTGAAAACATTGTTTATGGAACCAATAAAAAAACCCATAGTAAAACATGTCCAAAAAGTTAGCAAATTTCTTATCAAAAGCTTATTAAAAAACAACAAAAATGAACTTAGTTAATAATTCACGTTAATTTCTTTCGAAACTCCACCTGTGTAACAGACGTTTTCTTATCCCTGTAAAATAAAATCAAACTACAAAATGTATTATGATAATGACACCAAGGAAAAAATACCCATAAAATAAGTTTTTCAAATAAAATCATCGTTTGTTGCAGACTAAGTCCATACCGAAAAATCATAAAAAATATATAAAATCATGGTACAAATATAATGTCAAAAACATTAAAAATTTTAAGGGTATTGGCACACGGATTATAAGCCACGGCCGTCTTTTCTCGCGTGTCTTGTCGCGTCACGAATCGTCATGAAGCGCCCTGTATGCGGACTTTGTTTGTACCTTTTTATGTCCAGTTATAACATATTAAGATTCGCTTAAAAACCGATGTGTTTGCGTACTTAGTAATAGTTCTAACATTTTACAAAAATCCATGTCACATCAAATCTACAACATGTGTGTCACATCAATCCATTATTAAAATATCACCAAAACAAAACTTTCTAGTAATTTTTCATATTTTATTGCTAACAATATATCCCTAATAATAATAATATATCCCTTTGGACGTTTATACGCGCTATATACAATACCAAGATTATAAAATGTACCTTTTACCTTTTCTATGTTTGAAATATCACCAATTTTATGTAGTTTTAGAATCACTAACCGTATAGGAATCTAGTCGTTAGGGGTATGTATATAAGGTCCATTTTCGTTTCGATAGCGCAACTAAAAGAGAAAAGTAAAAAGTCTTTTTCAGAACAATAATATAAAAAAAAAATCTAGTGCAATTTTTAGAAGAAATAACTAATTAAATTGGGCCAATATGAACTAATTAATTAATGTATTTCATAAATTAATAATTTACTTCCTGTGTACGAAATTAAAATGGATCCTTAACTATTAGCGCACAGTAAAGTTAACTAATGTAATACTTAGTAATAATTAACCTACTGATTCAGGTGTTAGGTACTTTGCGAAAATCTATTTTATAGGTGAAACCAAATCTGAAATATGAAGTGTTCGTGACAGCAAAATAATAAAAACACTACATATTTAAGATTTTTCTTCCATGGAAAATAATAAAACTAATCTACCTAACAAAAATTACAAACATTTACCGTAACCCACCAATAATATTATGTTAGTTATTCTGTACCCATGCATTAGTTTAATAAAAAAATATTTCTGTGGTCTATTTTACTTCATGAAGTATTAATGTCTAGGTTTTTGTTCAACAAAAGATAAAACGTGTTAATTTAAGGCAAATCAAGCAGAAAATCTTTAAAAAGTGCACGCTTACCCTACTTAATACACCTTAATCAGTCAGTTTTGAAGTCTTTTTAGTGTACCAATTTTTTTTTAATTGTACCATAGATAACTTTTCAAAGTAAAATAGACTACAGATAGATCGAACATAATAACCTCAAATAAGCAATATGAAACGACCATTTTCTAAATTAAAACTGCCATTTGGAATCTTTTATTTCCAAAACCCATAAGAATGTATTTGTATCGAGTTTTAATGTAGTTTCTATGAGAAAACTAACTTGTATTGGATTGTATAAAATTTAGAAGTTTCTCTATTTACCTATTATAAGTATAGATCTCTTTATAAGCTGTGATTTATTTATTTATGTTGTTTTTATAAGAGTTAAGACATATTTCATCGGAGGTACACAATCATTTTGTCTAAATTTGATATATTAATTATGTATATTTATCACTGTATTAAAATTTTCGTAAGGCATTTTTGAAAATGTTTGTAAAACCGGCTATTACTTACGTTTATTTTGTCGGTATGGAAAAAATATGTAATTTTGTATATGTATTCAGAATTTCGGCCTTATTTTTGTATTTTTATGACCTTCAAAGTTAACAAAACAAAAGCACAACTTTTTTATAGATAAAACTGATTGTAAAGTACTTCCTTGATATTATCTACGAAGTTATGTTTATGTGGAATTTTAGCTACGTTACGTATAACGCTCAATTATTACAGTTTAAGATTATAACGTGTATAGTTAGTGTCACCTAAAAAGAACGCTAACGGAAAATCTTCGCTACTTTTATTTTTTCTACCCGCGTTAATCGTAATTTTAAACTATATTTTACTACGCGCGTTAATTCTAGTAATATAATAAAAGCTTATGTGTAAGGACAGATTTGTTATTTTTCACGCTGGGACGACTGAAACGATTTCGATAGAATTGGGTATGAAAATAATTTTGATCTTAAATTAGTACATAGGCTACTTTTTATCCCGGATTTAAGCTGGTCGCGTAATGGTGGACAGCCGAAGTAGCCTAAATATTAATCCTAGATCTAAACTTTCTCATTACAAAAAAAATACGAAATCGATTCCGCAGTTTGAGCAAAAAAGTAACATACACACGCAGACACTTTCTCATTTATAATATGTACTAGTAGAATTGAAAACAGAACTAAAGAAAGCAGCTACTTGAAAAACAAATACTCTACCAAGTTACTAAGTTTTGTTTGAGAGTGTGGCCATGCGCAAGACATCTCTACTTTTCCAGCGTTCTTTTTGGATGACACGGCTTGTACCTATTTAAGATTAGTCAAATCTAGTCCATTAGATAAATCTAAATACTCTAAAATTAAAAGTATATTTGGAATTGACAGTATATATTAAGGTTGAACAATGTTGTTTCACCAAAAAAATGGTTGTGTTAAATTATTTTAAAAGCTTGGCTATTGAAAAAATGCGTTTTACAGCTTTGTATCATTATTATTATTTTTGTATTATTATAATACTTTTTTAAATCTAAGATAGAGATAGGTAAAATGTTACTACTAATAAATCGAAAATAATATCTAAGACTATCAGGATTCTACTTTTGGTTTGGATAAATTTATAATATGACAATTATTATTTAAACGATACAACAAAAGCCCTTATTTTATTCCTAAATCTATATCTTAAATACAAAATACATACAAAAATATAATGAAGTTATAAATTATATTTAAAATGAGTGAATCGTAAAAAGTGATTAAAAAATAAAGTAAGAATGCACGAATAAATTGTATTCAGCAAAAACTGAGCTTTGTGGAACGAAATGTTATTTTTCTTTTGCTTTTTTCGTGTTAAAAATATTTAAATCTTTTTATAAATAAATTCGTCAATGCCATGGATAATACCTATTATATATAAATTATTATTATATTTATTTTACTATTTTCACCTACCCACACTTCCAGTTTCAGTAGTTGTTAAACGCATTTTTTCAGCGGCCAGTTTGTAAATGTTATTTCTTAAAAAGGTATATTTAAGCTACATTATTGTTGCAATTTATGATTGCTTGTATTTGTACCCGAAATAGTGAAATATATTTTGCTCTGCATTTGTCTGAATAATACTTGAATTGTACCTATCTAAATAGATAATATACAAGGTTTTCATGAAGAAAGTTTTTAATTTTAAGAGTGTCAGCTTTTTTACCCCAACGCAGAATCGACTGGGGTGTCTTTCTATGTATGCCTGATCATTGTAGCTCCCTAACAGATTTGTTTTTGTAATTGTATGTATGATGAAAATTTGTCCTAGATGTCCGCACTAGAAACGACGGAGATTTATTTGTTATTGACATTTGTGTATGTCACGTTTGAGGACTGCAATATCCGAAGAGTGTTATCCGCCAACCCGCACTTGGCCAGCGTGGTGGGTTATGGCCTATATCTCTCTCCTAGTAAGAGAAGCAGAGTCCCAACTGTGGGAACGTATAGTGGGCTGCTTATGCAAGTCGAGCAGTTTCACAAAGTGACCTATTAAATTAGTGAAACACCGTTATCGTAGTTTATTAACCAAACACTTTCACAATTTCACAACAAATTCACTAAAAAAGGATTAAGAAATAAAACAATGCGATTACTTATATAGTATTTATTGCTTCGATATATCAATTACATGTCTAAGTTTTACATTAGGGAAGAATAATATATCAACAATGGGGAAATGTTAATTAAGTAATGAATTAAAAGGACTGTTTACAGAAAATATAATAAAAAGTACAATGATGTACAGTCAAATGAAAATAGAAAGATCACAAAAATTCAAAAAATTAATTTGGATCTTTCTAATTACATTTTGCACGAAGAAACAATATACAGGGTATTGGAAACTAATGCAAAATCTTTTATCGGATAACAAAAAAACAAGACTATGGATATATCAAGAAAGAAAATATCGTCAGCTTACTGGTAAAAAATGGTAAATGCATATTTCATTGACAGGAGTTCCCTTTTTGAATTTAGATCGTTTTCTCCGTAGTTTTAAAAAAATATTCTGCACTTATAACACTTTTAATTTTGGAATTTGCCATTACCAATAGAAAGAGCTTACCTCATTACCAATAGAAAGAGCGTCGAAAATGACATATTGTTAAGTCATTGTTGATAAAACAGTGCATTTACTATTTTTTACCAGTAAGCAGATATGGTCAATGGCTGTGCCAAAATGGCACAACTGAAATACATAAACCGTAACAATGTGTTACAATTTTGACTCTTATATCCCAGGAATCTGTCAATGTGTATGTCTTCTCACGAGACATCTAGTTTTGAACATTAGAACTAACTTGTTTAATAAATGAAAGCTATGCAAATTTTTACATTAACGTTTAGTAATTAAAGACTATTCCGAGTGCAAAACAAAGATTAAATTGGAACTTAAAACTTTGAGTAAATTGGTTTCTACAGAATAATAGGTTGGTCTAGAAAAACTTTTGTTACAAAAAATCCTTGACACGCGACAAAATATATGTTATTTTTGCGAAGTCATGGAACAAAACTTGCTAGACTATACGTACTACAGCCGCCTTATAAGACTTTGCATTATTTACCAGTAGCCCTGTATAAAAAGAAAACATTTAATAGTTCATACCCTCTCTCGCTTACTACTGAATGAAAATAAAGGAAACAAAATTTTATTTTTGTAATTGTGCTAGTTGAATTTATTCACACAATGAATTTACTGATTGCTGGGAAATAAATGAATTCACTTTTTTTCAATTTGAAGAAAAACCTGAGTTAAACACAGTCAAATAAAAAGCAAATACGTCGTCACAGTTCTCTCATATGTCCTAGCAAAAACGATTTAACGATTTTTAATAATTCTTGGTTAGGCTACAAATACTATATGTCAGATGGAAGGTTATATGTCAGATTGACCGCATTTTTTATATTCAATTCTATGCTTCTATATCTACTTTATTTGTGAAGTTTCATCCAAAATAATTTAGTTTTATAGTATCAATCCTTAATAAAAACACACTAGAATACGCAATGCGAAAAAAATGGAGTTGAAAGTGAAATTGTATTGCCTCATCTAAAGTCTCCTAATCGTGATGGCTAACTAAATTTTTGTACAGAATAGTTTATTTTATAATCTTGAGAAATAACAACTAAAAAATACTGTGCCGTATAGTTGCAAACAAAAGTTTAAAGTCTAGAAGTTTTAAAGTTGTAAGTCAAGATGTTTTAAAGATATAAGTCAAAATGTTTTAAAGTCATAAGTCAAATTGTTTTAAAGTTACTAGTCTAGAAGTTAGATGACAAACAACTCTTATAGAATTGTTTCCTAAATATTTTAAAGTTTTGGTGTTAGTTGTAATCTCTCGATAGCATAATATTTAATAATTACAGTCAAAACTACGCTTACTGTTGCATTAAGCTTAAGGCGCATGTATAACCTTTACACTTCTAGAGTTATACAATGTTTGGTATCAAAATACAAATACATATTCAATTAGTTATTGTTTAGATGTTATAGGCACGATTATTCATATAATTTAACCGGTTACCATTTATATAAAGCCAAGGTATTGCTCGTTGTAAGCGTATTAACGGTGTTGAATTTCATAAAAAATGTAGTTTTTAATTTATCACTCAAACAAAGCTCCCAATCGCTCAAATATTCCACAAACCTAAGCTTCGTCTTCGCTAGCCGAGACAGATTTTCTAGAAACCGGAGTATCAGGCCGGGATCCGCCCGAGCGAGATCCCGAACGAGACCGGGATCCCGATCGGGATCTCGAGCCGCTCTTCGAACGGGATCTCGAACGTGAACGGGAAACGCTCTTCGACTTGGAACGGGATTTGCTCTTGGACCTGTAATGTAAATTGAAAAAATAATTATAGCATTATATAAATAGAAAGCTTTGTAATGTAAATGTAAAACAACGTGGTGAAAGTCGTAAGTAAATAAAAAAAATGGTTAAAACCACTTGTTTAAGACAAATCAATAAAGTTAAGTGATGTATATTACATTATGCAAAAAAAAAATATGTACCTGCTTAATAAATAGTATTTTAACAGTAACTTACAAACATAGGATAACCAGTGGCTTATTGGTATACCCAACTCGTAGTTTATTAAAAAAAATATACATATGAGTATACGAAAAAATAATACGTACCTTGATCTAGACTTTGACCGTGATCGGCTTTTTGACCGTGAATGACTTTTGGACCTAGATCGGCTTTTAGACTTGGACCGAGATCGGCTTTTAGACTTGGATCGACTGCGGCTCTTGGATCTTGACCTGGATCGGCTTTTTGACCTAGACCCACTCTTTGACCTGGAATGTTGAAAATTAGATGTGAGTTTATACATAGGTAGTTTTTGGTAGTAATATAACTAATTTAATTTTCAAACAAAATAAGTAGCAAACAACATTCAGGGAAAATTCGATTCGCAAAAAAATCAACCTACACGCGGGCGGAGCCGCGGGCAACAGCTAGTTGTTACTAACTGGTTTGACTTTGTTACAAAATTTGTATTTACTATAAAAATAAATATATGTATATGGGTACAGAAAAACAACTATGTATACTAATGTAGCCACTTATCTATAGATTACACGTAATTATTACGATGTACAACATTTTTGTCTTGCATTAAGCTATTTGTCTTGCATTAATTATTATTGTACTGTATTGTGATTGACTTGGTATTTGACAAATGATTAGTAAAATATATATTTGTTTGTGCGAAAAAGAGAAAAGTTAAATATTACCTAGATCGGCTTTTAGACTTGGACCTCGAGCGGCGACTCTTGGCGGAGCCGGATCGGGACCGGCTTCGAGACTTGGACTTGGAACGACTCTTGGACCGGGATCGAGACCTATAGGAACGTTAAAAAGAACGGATTAAATAATCTTTAGAATACTCTGGAACACATGTGGTTAAGCCTTAGTTAAAAATATTTTACTAAAAAGACATACAAATTTGAAAAATCCCCGACAGCATAGTATGAGTATGTGGTGGCAGCCATTTAGTATTTCAAATGTATCATAGTGTATTCGACTAGTTTTATCCTAGTTACTAAGTTACCTTTAAGTTAACTTTTTCATTTGATTCCCATATTCAGAAGTTGTGAAAAAAATATGTACTGGCGGCCATCTCGGGCAGAATTTCATATACCAAATTTCACCTATCAAGCGAAAAGCAGAATCAAAGAATCAAATTCGGTTCATCGTTTCTGAAGTTACGATGTCGCACACAAATATAGAAACACACACAAGATACTACTGTCAGACGTAGTTTTAGCGTCGGAGGTTCAAAAAAGAAATGATTTATTTCTCACTCGACTATTCATTTTTGCGTTAGGGGTTTAAAAAATATCATCATCATCCACAACCCTTTTTATCCCACTGCTAGGTACAGGCCTCCCTCTGCATGTGCCAACAGCGACGATTTTTGTGCAGTCCTCGTACAGGTAGGCATTCCAGGTACCCGCGATTTTAGCGATGCCGTCAATCCATCTCACTGCTGGACTCCCAACTTTGCGCTTGCTAGTTCTCGGGGCCACCACTCTGTAATGGCTCTACTCTCCCTGTCCTCATCTCACTCGACTGTAAAGCTACTATAAAAAAAAACAACTGTCAAATATCCGCACCTGTCACTGTCAGAAGCTGACATAATCCTCTTCCTTCCTTTGTTAGCCGGCGGGCTGCGACTGCGACTTCCGCTGCGACTTCTGCTCCGACTTCTACTGCGACTTTTCCTCGACGCGTCTGAGTCCGACTCGTCAGTGGATATGGTTTCCTTCGAAACGATCTTTGCGCGTTGTTTGGCGCTGAGTTTCTCTTCGGCCGCTTTCGCCTTGGCCTTCTCGCGGCGGCCGATGCCTTTGTCACCCTGTACAGTAATAAGGATATTAAATAGAACTGGTATATAGCCTGGAACAGGTCTTGTTTACAGACGGAATGTATGAATGTCGGAGTGAATGAGTGTGAATGAATGAACGGAATTGGAGGAGAAAAGAATTCAAATTTCAAATTCAATTTTTTACATACTAGATAATTATGCTCAATCATGTTCTTTCTTAACAGATACTGTTAAGAAACAACTACATTTACTGTTAAACACATAACATCGTGCCTAGAACAGTAACAGTAGTTCTTTCTTATTGTATATCGATTAAAAACCACATCGTCACGGCAATCAATATAAAAATAACTTGTTAAAAAACGAGTAAGTCTGATTGATACTCTAATAATAATTGGTATAATTCATCTTAGAGTTTCTTAGGACGATCTATAATCTATTATTACAATAATTTTAGCCGTTTAAACTGTATAATGTTAAAACTGTAAATTCAAGATGTCGCCAATGTCATCGCCTAAGTTATTTCGTGAATTATTTTAAGGTCCAAACCAGGTCATGAAGTTTTTGTACTAGTTTTATTATTATTATTAAAAGCCTGTTGTGTCCCACTGCTGGGCAAAGGCCTCCCTTCTCTCCTTCCAGTCAGCCCGGTCTTCGGCTTTGGTGGCCCAGTCCTTATCGAATTTACATAGATCGTCACACCACCGTTTCCTGGGTTTTCCTCGAGGTCTAGTAGTGTTTGGCACCCATGCTGTGGTGGCCTTTGCTCAGCGGTCGTCCAGCATGCGACAAACGTGTCCTGTCCAGTCCCATTTCAGTTGAGCTGTTTTTTGCGTAACGTCTATTATTTTGGTTTCGGAGCGCAGTGCGGTGTTGCGATTTGTACTAGACCCAAAGTTAATATATTTAAGACATATCATACCCGCTTGCGACCCTTCTTCCTGGGCGGGTCGCTGTCACTGCCTGAGCCCTGCTCGCGACGCTTCTTGCGTCCTCCCTTGCGTCCCTCACCCCCGCCGCCCTCCGCACGCTTCTTCTTCTTTTTCTCTCGCCTGTGGAAGACAATCACACGTCAGATTATACAAACAGTTATAGAAATTTCTAATCACTGCTAATTATAGGATAAAAAAGTTTATTTTTACTAACAGTCACATACACTGGGCTACTGACATATGAAGCAAAAATGTTTAAGGGCGAGCTAAGGCCGCACTTAAAGAGTTCACTGGTTTCGCCTCACCACTCTGAACGAGAACGAACTCTACAGCTACAATTTAGATCGTACCACTATCCTTAAAAATTCCGCTGACAATTTACCACATAACACTTGATAATGAATCCCAAGAAATTTGTACAAGATCTTTCTTCTCTCCACTTTCTCTGTGTGCGTCGCTTCCACTTTCAGTCTATTTTTTCATCCCACCTTTTACCGTACCCGCGGCTAATTCGATAAGGCAACCGCGTTCTTCACAGATTATGACTCGTAATTACTTTGCATATAACTACAATTTGCACCGTTCATTATTTACTAAGAAATGTCACCGCATTAACTTACCATCAAGCATATCAAAAACCTCTTTAAGTCCGCATAATGTTTTATGTATGTATATGTAGTATATCAGTTGTGTTAGCAACCATAATACACTAGAAATGGTTCAGTATGGGACTAACCAGCCGTGTGTGAAATATGTTCTAATTTTTAATTATTTACTTTATTTTATTCGCATGGTGTTAGAGTACTATTTAGTGCACGCTTAGCTAGCCGCCTTCAGGTAGAAAAATTTGCTACCAAGCTCTTAACTACAGCGCTGTTCCGGCAGCCTCTTTGAAAGCCAGTAATTCCAAACTAAGCCTGCTTCACTATAGGCCAGTGTCACTAACTCGCGTAGTTACGCACCCTGTTATCAAATGCCTAATTGTGCAAAAGAGACCAAAATCACTTACTTCTCTCCCCCCTCTTTAGGCGCGTCACTGCCACTCGCCGAGTCAGATATATACTCGTCTCGCCTGCGGCCGCGACCGCGGGACTTGCTCTCCGCCGGCATCTCCGAGAACACCACGGCATTCTTCGTCTTCTCGAGGTATTCTTGTCTCTTCTGTAGCATCTCCACCGTGCTCTTCTGTTGGAGCTCTTCGCGACGCTTGCGCTCTTCTTCCTGAAGTTACCGAATTATAAATAGATAAATAGATTTCCTTTATTTAGATATATATATTTTAATATTGATAGTACTTATTTAGATACATTTATGGCACGGATAAGACTTTGAGCAGAGGAACATCAACTATATAGAAGCATAAATAAAAACTAAACACAATAAAATAAATACCTATGGTTAGCTTGAGAAGCGATTAATAGAAATAAAAATAAAGTAAATCTAGGAAAAAACTAAAGTTTATATGACGATTTTAAAGAAAATTCTTGTTAAAATATTCTGTCACGACAGGCTTCGATTTATTGTCTTATTCTAGCAACATACCATTGCGCTTGCGAGAGCAGGGCGCAATATTCCGTACCTGTTGTTTCCTGAACGCCTCCCGTTGCTCCCTCTGTTTGTCTCGCAGGGTGACCTCCTCATCGTGTTGCCGTCTCGCTCTACCGACGTGCCATTGCGCTTGCGAAAGCAGGTCGGCGCATGTTCTGGCTTCAGCGGAGGCTGCGGCGGGCTCGTACCGTGCTCTCTCTGTACCGTCACCCGCTGTAGCTGTGCTCAGTCTTTGGAACCACCTGCGAATGATCAATTAAAATTAAAATAAATATTAGGGCACATTTCACACATGGATGGTTTTTTTTTATCATTGATAGGTTAGCGTTTGACTACAGCTAGCCTGATGTTAAGCTGCGCTACAGTCTACGGTGTCGCACGCTTACCAAGAAGACACCTATTTACTCTACTTTTGAAGGCCCCCGGATGATAACTCTCAGGAAACAGAGATTCAGGGAGTGAGTTCCAAAGCTTTGCAATCCTCACAATAAAGGTCGACGCAAAGCGTTTAGTACGAAAGTTTGGAACCTCAACTCTGTATCGGTGTCTCTTCACTGACTCTCTGCTCGTTCTGTAGTAGAACGGAGATGGTGGAATCAAATTATGAAGTTCCAGAGCACACTCTCCAAAATGTATCCGAGTTAGTCCCATACTAAATCATTTCTAGTTTACATACATAAATAGTTTATATCGATACATATTTAACACCCAGACCCGACAGCCAACAAATTTAGTTTATCACAAAGATGTGGGTCATGCCGGAAATGAAACCCGGGACCCCCAGTTGCCAGTCCGGCATAGTAACCATTATATCAATAAGGTTGTCAAAGATAAAGAAGAATATATTGTGTAATGCAAATTTAATTTTTATTATCGAGATTTTTTTTGTACTCTTTACAGCTAGATATTTGCGGATCTCTTGAAACTAGATAAATATTTTTAAAACGTTTTCTAGCCCGCGATAACGGGAACAGTTTAAACTAAATAACTAAAATAATACACATTACCTATGAGAGACTTGAAGCTCAGTAACAGCCTTGAGCACTCCAGTCAGATCGGAGCGTTCATCTTTGAGCACGAGTGCGGCTCGTCTCCGCAACGCCAACGCCGTGTTGTAGAGCAATTTATAAATGTGCGACGCTACACTTCTAGCCCGCGATAAGAGGACAATTTAAACTACATATCTACATTAATACACGTTACCTATGAGATACTTGAAGCTCAGTAACAGCCTTGAGCACTCCAGTCAGATCGGAGCGTTCATCTTTGAGCACGAGTGCGGCTCGTCTCCGCAACGCCAACGCCGTGTTGTAGAGCAATTTATAAATGTGCGACGCTACACTTCTAGCCCGCGATAAGAGGACAATTTAAACTACATATCTACATTAATACACGTTACCTATGAGATACTTGAAGCTCAGTAACAGCCTTGAGCACTCCAGTCAGATCTGAGCGTTCATCTTTGAGCACGAGTGCGGCTCGTCTCCGCAACGCCAACGCCGTGTTGTAGAGCAATTTGTAATTTTGTGACACTACACTTCTAGCCCGCAATAAGAGGACAGTTTAAACTACATTAATACACGTTACCTATGAGATACTTGAAGCTCGGTAACAGCCTTGAGCACTCCAGTCAGATCGGAGCGTTCGTCTTTGAGCACGAGTGCGGCTCGTCTCCGCAACGCCAACGCCGTGTTGTAGAGTAGCGCGGAGTCGTGCGGCGCTACCCTACGTGCTCGCAGCAAGGCTGCGCGCGCGGATGTGGCACGACCCGCCAGCCCGTGCGCGCGTCCCACCCACGTCAACCATTCCACGTCGTAGTGCATGCGGAACTTGCGGATGCAGTTCTCGTACTGGAAATATGTACAGAGAGTTAGATATTATAGGGTCAGCAATGGCCCGCTCGCCTCCCCCAAGCTTGTAGCGAGAGATGCGTAAATGCATTTCCTCACAAAAAAAAAGGGTCAGCAATGCTAAATAAGGAGACGTTTAAACATATTTAGAATCAACCCTAGGCTATAAATAACCTATTGACTCAGGCATTAATAATAATAAAATCTTGTAAACAATATCATTAATCTAACACAAAAAACTGACAAAACTAATTTGGGTTGAAAATAGAAGACAAATTTAAATACAAATTGATCGTTGATCACAGCGGAAGTACACTAAATATTTAAATTTGTCTTCTATTTACGATGGATTTCCGCAAAGTAACTATTTAGTGTACTTCCGCTGTGATCTTGATCGTTGATCACAGCGGAAGTACACTAAATATTTTAAATTTGTCTTCTATTTTCAACCCTAGTTTTGTCAGTTTTTGTGTTAGATTAATGATATTGTTTACAAAATTTTATTATTATGCTTCGAAGACAGATGGATAGCTCATAGACTAATAAATATAATAGACACACAATCTCTTGTTGAAAATCGTACTACGTGTATCATTCGATGCACGTAGTGCCATCTATGCGTAATTTCTTGAAATGACTTCACTCGGGTCACGCAATCTACTATCGTTATATCACTATTCGACTGCCGCGCGTATTGGAATTTGGCAGCACACTCGATTTGCAGCGACATCTAGGTTTCAATGGTAATTATGATGGCAAACTTCCGCACCACACTTTATTGTATGGGAATCAACAATCCACTCTAGTATTAACTCTAATGCATCACAATTATGGTGAACATACATAAAGTACTTGCATCACGTTTACACATTGGTACGATATATGTATACAAGCTCTTTTTTTTTCTTTTTTGTATGAGCTACGTGGCCAAGCTCTGGTGTCGAGACTTGGCTCTACGATTATTTGTACTAAATCTAACAGCCGGGACCTACAATTTAACGTGTCATCCGAGCTACGATAGCGCCAAGATGAAAATGGCATTTTATAAATGTCTTGTGCACTGTCACCCATCCAAAGACTGTCCGCATCGACCACGGCTTAACTTCGATCAACTAAGATCGACTTCAGTCAGCCGAGCTACAGGTATTACTTACCATCTGTATAGCGTTGATATATTGCTTCTGTTCGACGTATATATGTGCAATGTTGATCCATACATCGGGGAAGTCAGCCGTCGCCTCGCGAACTTGGGCGAATATATCACGAGCCTCGTTAATACAACCCTGGAACAAGGTTTCATTAAAAATTTTTAGAACCTCCGACGACATTTTTGGGGCTGCCATCTAGAATTTCAAATTTTATGTAATTTACATGAACAAATGCTTAGGCCGGAGGATGGTTACATGCTCTGCTGGTCGAATAAAGCTCATATATGTAAAGTATAAAAAAAATTGGCCAGGTGCTAGTCGGGCTCACACATGAAAATACATAGTTATTGTATGAGAACTCTTGAATATATTTTTTTTATTTATTTTAGTATTTGTTATTATACCGGTACGGTAAACGCATACTTGTGAAAGCTACCACGGATTCTGACCACGGTTCAGCCTGCTGACCGAAAGACAGACAAACAGCAGAGGCTAAGTCTCATTTATACTTTTAAGATATGGAACCCTAAAAAGAATACTCAATCTCGAGTAGCAATGAGAAGTGCCTCCATAAGGTCCTCACATCAGGTTTAAAAAAAGATCATTTACATCTGTATGTTCAGTTGTTTTTGATTTTGTCTTGTATGACATTTGCTTCTCTTTCTACAGTGTTTATGTATATTTTTAGTGAATTTATGATTATTGTTAAATCCAGCCATTATGTAAGTTATGTCAGTATAATATTGTGAGTAGCTTTAAGTTTTGACATAGTTTAGTAACTATTGCACGCCGGTAGGCAGAAATATAGTGCACTTTTTCTAATATTCGCAATAAATTGATATCAATTTGAATTTGAATATAAGAACAGTAATTTACGTAACCATTTTTGCGTAGAAAACGGGCACACTTACTTATTATTAAAAGTTGGAATGAGTCCAACATTGACTCGCCCCTGAAGATGGTGCTCGGAAAGCACTGAAACTCTTACACTCATTCCAAATTTTAATAATAAGTAGGTGTGAAGAAAATATTGTGTAGAAAATATTAAGATGCCTTACGTGAACAGTTTACCATGTTTAATTTACGTAACCAATATTTTCAGCCTAACAATGTCTCTGACAACTAAGTCGGAGGAAGTATAGACGGAAAACAAAAAAAAGGTGTTACCTTGTGCGCCAGGACACACCCGATGCCGTTGGCGGCCCATATGTTCTTGGGGTCGAGTTTGAGCACCTGCCGGTACATGCCGAGCGCGCGGTCCTGGTGCCGCTTCTCTCGCTCGCGGTCCCGCGTCGTCGCGTGCAGAGTCTGCAGCCACACGTTACCTGCCACATCCAACACGATTATCTATTGTAACATGATTTATCTTTATTACCAAGTTTTTTTTCTTTTTCTTTTTATTTCACATCGGCTAGTTAGCCCCATACTAAACCATTTCTAGTTTGTATTATCGATGCTAACAACTAACTTTTATACTACATATATATACATAAATACTTAATATCTATACATATTATATTACGAGCATAGCAGAGGCCATAGCCAAAAAATCCAGCGTGATCTTTCCAACACTAATACGGGGCATCATATACTCAGCAACAGGGTGGTTCATAATTGGAATAAATTGCCCGAGGAAGTGGTCAGTGCTACATCAGTGAACAGCTTTAAAAACCGGCTTGATAGCTGGTTGCAGAAAACAAAAAAATCTCTTGCTAACCTGTGATCAGTGCACTAGTGAACTCTAACATTGAACAATGGACATTATGTGATCTATTAAAAAAATAATTTCAACTCAGTGTGATATAGGCATATCAGCATAATGCTGCTCGCCTATAAATCAAATAAATATTTTAAAACGCAGACCGACACTCAACAAATTTAGTTCATCACAAAGATGTTGACCGAGCACTGGTACCCGGTACCTCTTTTACATTCCCCCCTTGCCAGCCTACCCAAGCCAACCAAGCTCCTTGAAGTAATGGAGTACAACCCTTGGGACCCTGGCATATCTGTTCCACCCCTGGTGCGACAGACTTAAATACTTTATATCTATACATATTGAACACCTAGACTGACTGAGAATCCAACAAATTTAGTTCACCACAACGATGTTCACCAAGCCTAAGCCAAAATCGTGTGTTTTATTCCAAAAGTCACGGACTTATTGACCTGCCCTCGTACATTATAAATCCTGGTGTGTTAGCAGACTTTTTTAAACCAAAAATTAAGACTTAACTAAGTAATATAACACGTTATAATATGATAAACTAATAATGACTTTTTATAGTAATACAAAAAAACATAATTAACATAACTTTTATTTCTATCATCTGTGGTATCTGTATTCTAAATACTAGTGATTAGAACAATTATAAATAAAGAAGACGACTGACGCCCTGCTACACAGGCTCTCCCCGAGCCTTCCTGCGGGGCTCAGGGCTAAACAAGCGAACTAAAATGTAAATTGTAAGTACCTATAGTTTTAGTATGTATTTCCTCTATTTTAATTTGTATGCATTACTATCTTTTTCTGAATTAAATATTCTTTATTATTCTTTTTATTATTATTCTTATTCTTATCGTGTCACTTACCAAGCGCAATCAAAGAGTAAGCATCAGTATTGGTGGACGGGTTCTGTAATATTCTCTCGAACTTCTTCTGTCCGGGGTTCCACTCTTGTTGGGCGAGATGCAGGTTGCCTAGCAACGACCACGTGTCCGGATGAGTTGTGTTCACTTTCAGAGCCTCTTTGAACCAATCAGACGCTTCGTAGATCTGACCCTTGTCGCGTGCCATGCAGCCTAGCCTGAAATTGAATAAAATTGTTTTAAAAAACAAAGAACCGACTTCAAAACACAACTAAAAAGGGAAAAATAATTTTAAGCCTACATCAAATCAAGAATAGTTATATAAGTAGAATCGAAGAGTTTATTTCATGTACTTATAAAAAACTATTTTAAATTTTTATTAATACTGTTTTCTTGGAGTCGGTGCCAGCAAAGAAAGACAATTGAAAATAGTTTTTTTAACAAACATTAAATTGTTTTTCTTAGATGGCACCGACTTCAAGAAAACAGTATTAATAAAAATTTAAAATAGTTTTTTATAAGTACATGAAATAAACTCTTCGATTCTACTTATATAACTATTCTTGATTTGATGTAGGCTTAAAATTATTTTTCCCTTTTTAGTTGTGTTTTGAAGTCGGTTCTTTGTTTTTTAAAACAATTTTATTTTTACATTTTTAGTGGTTAGTCATGATATTTTTTAAGTTTTAGCTATAGAGAGCCAAATAAACTTCACGATCAAAAAACTTCTGGCGTATACCAGGCAGGCAACCAATTGCGAGCAAATTGAGCTGTATGCTAGCGAAGCGAGCGCGAAAATATTCACCGTATTTGTTCGAACCGTTTGAGCATAAAGAAGTCCAAAGCAGCACAAATTACATAATGTTTGTTGTGTCAAAACGTAATAGAACCAATTGCGAGCGAAGCGAGCTATGCGCGAGCGAAGCGAGCGCGAAAATTTTCACCGTATTTGTTCGAACCGGTTGAGCATAAAGAAGTCCAAAGCAGCACAATTTACATAATGTTTGTTGTGTCAAAACGTAATAGAACCAATTGCGAGCGAAGCGAGCCGGATGCGAGCGAAGCGAGCTATGCGCGAGCGAAGCGAGCGCGAAAATTTTCACCGTATTTGTTCGAACCGTTTGAGCATAAAGAAGTCCAAAGCATCACAAATTACATAATGTTTGTTGTGTCAAAACGTAATAGAACCAATTGCGAGCGAAGCGAGCCGGTTGCGAGCGAAGCGAGCGCGAAAATTTTCACCGTATTTGTTCGAACCGCTTGAGCTTGAAGAAGTCCAAAGCAGCACAAATTACATAATGTTTGTTGTGTCAAAACGTAATAGAACCAAGTGCGAGCGAAGCGAGCCGGTTGCGAGCGAAGCGAGCGCGAAAATTTTCACCGTATTTGTTCGAACCGTTTGAGCATAAAGAAGTCCAAAACAGCACAAATTACATAATGTTTGTTGTGTCAAAACGTAATAGAACCAATTGCGAGCGAAGCGAGCCGGATGCGAGCGAAGCGAGCTATGCGCGAGCGAAGCGAGCGCGAAAATTTTCACCGTATTTGTTCGAACCGTTTGAGTATAAAGAAGTCCAAAGCAGCACAAATTACATAATGTTTGTAGTGTCAAAACGTACTAAAACTAATTGCGAGCGAAGCGAGCTATGCGCGAGCGAAGCGAGCGCGAAAATTTTCACCGTATTTGTTCAAACCGTTTGAGCATAAAGAAGTCCAAAGCATCACAAATTACAAAATGTTTGTTGTGTCAAAACGTAATAGAACCAATTGCGAGCGAAGCGAGCCGGTTGCGAGCGAAGCGAGCGCGAAACGTTTCACCGTATTTGTTCGAACCGTTTGAGCATAAAGAAGTCCAAAGCAGCACAAATTACATAATGTTTGTTGTGTCAAAACGTAATAGAACCAATTGCGAGCGAAGCGAGCCGGATGCGAGCGAAGCGAGCGCGAAAATTTTCACCGTATTTGTTCGAACCGTTTGAGTATAAAGAAGTCCAAAGCAGCACAAATTACATAATGTTTGTTGTGTCAAAACGTACTAAAACTAATTGCGAGCGAAGCGAGCTATGCGCGAGCGAAGCGAGCGCGAAAATTTTCACCGTATTTGTTCGAACCGCTTGAGCTTGAAGAAGTCCAAAGCAGCACAAATTACATAATGTTTGTTGTGTCAAAACTTACTAGAACCAACAGCGAGCGAAGCGAGCCGGATGCGAGCGATCCGAACTATGCGCGAGCGAAGCGAGCGCGAAAATTTTCACCGTATTTCTTTAAACCGTTTGAGCATAAAGAAGTCCAAAGCAGCACAAATAACATAATGTTTGTTGTGTCAAAACGTACTAGGACCAAGGGCGAGCGAAGCGAGCTGGATGCGAGCGTATCGGGCAATGCGCGAGCGAAGCGAGCGCGAAAATTTTCACCGTATTTGTTCAAACCATTTGAGCATAAAGAAGTCCAAAGCAGCACAAATTATATAATATTTGGAGTGTCATAAGCCCAAAACATCCTGGGGGAAAGTCGAACGAAGTGGGATAACTCCTAGCGAAGCGAGCCCGTAATTTTTTTTTTATCCGTTCGAGTGTCTAGTCTATTAATATATTATCAAATTTTACATGAGTGAAATCTGTATTGCCGTATGAGCGCGAAGAAGTGAAATAGGTTATCGAGTTGTTTGGGTATCCCAAGGGAATAGCAATGACTTTTAAGATAAAAAGTAACCTTCGTGTTATACAAGGTCTAGTCTACCCCCTTATCAAATTTTAGCGAAATCAGTGTGTCATGTGTTATTTGGTGCATCCCACGGGAACAATAATTATTTTCGGGATAAAAAGTAGCCTATGTGTAAACACATAGTCTAAACTATCTTCATACCAAATTTCATCAATGTCAGTACAACCGTTCGAGCGTGAAGAAGTTAAAAAGATTTATATGTTATTTGGTGCATCCCACGGGAATAGTATTTATTTTCGGGATAAAAAGTAGCGTATGTGTTAACACATAGTCTTACCTATTTTCTTCTCAAATTTCATGAATATCAGTACAGCCAAACGAGCTAGAATCTCTCTTCATGCGTAAAAATAACCTAACTTTTTAGGTTTTTCTTCGATTTCCCTAGGAGTCCATCATCAGAACCAGTTTTGGTGACAATGGGACCAATTCAGAACCATACTCTTTCAATTAAAAAAAGAATTTTGAGAATCGATCCACAAATGCCTGAGAAATCGGTGAACATACATAAAAAAAAAAAAAAATACATACACGTCGAATATATAACCTCCTCCTTTTTGAAGTCGGTTAAAAAAAAATACAGTGCAAACTCCATGTAACGTCACTCGATTTAACGACAAACTCTCTAAAGCGTCGATATCAATTGGCTTTAGTTGGTTTAGCCTGTATTACATTCAAACAAATTATACATCCCCTTCATTTAACGATCACTTTTTATAACGCCATAAAATGCACAGTCCCTTCAGTGTCGTTATATAGAGTTTACACTTTTTTATTTTTATTTACAAGCGCTCCGCAGTATTGTTCGCTTTAATCCTGAATAGTTAGTAGTATGTACATGCCAGACTGCCAATCAGAAGGCATTCCGGGTTCGATTCCCGGCACAGCCAACATTTTTGTGATCAACCAAATTTGATTGCTGTAGGTCTGGGTGTTAAATATTATATGTATCTATATAAAATATGTATGCATGTATATGTAGTATATCAGTTTTGTTAGCTACCATAAGACGAACTTGAAATGGTTCAGTATGGAGTTAACCAGCCGTGTATGAAATGTGTCCTAATATTAAAAAAAGAAATTATATATACAAATGTACCTTAAATAGCAGTCGATGTAGTTGGGATGTTCCTTCAATATGTCCTTGTAAAGTTTCTCTGCCTTGTTGTACATGCAGAGGGACTCGTTGAGCCGCGCCAGGTTGTACATAGTTGTCACCGCTATTGAGTTATAGTATTGCGCATCTAAGGTTTCTGCGTCAGCTTTCTCTCTGTTAAAAGTTAAGGAAAAGTTTTTATTTTACCATTGATAAGTTTGCGTTTGACTGCAGATTGCCTTGACTATGTATTTTACTCTATTTTTGAAGACCCCCAGATGATACTTCTCAGGAAACAGAGACACAGTTCCAAAGCTTCGCTGTCCTCACAATAAAGGTTGACGAAAAGCATTTTGTAGAAAAGTATGAAAATTAAAAATCGAACTAAAATCTTAGTATAAAATGTTTTTTGTTTCTAAGGTATTCTTAGGTACCTTATGTTTGATGAAAATCGGCGTAAAATAGCCGCCGTAATGAAATGGCGGGTTACAAATATTTTCACAACTTCCTCAATGAAAGGGTTTGATTAGTAAAATAATAATATGATAAATTTTAAATTCAAAATAGTCTTGAATCGCAAAGTTTTCTAGGTTTTTAATTTACACTTGAATAGTTAATGAATAGTATGTATAGTTAAATTTATCTTATTTTGTATTTGATAAGTGGGACTATTAAAAACTAAAATAAATTTAATTATTATTCTACTTACTTAGCCGGTTGACAAAGGAGATCTAACGCTATCATCAAGGTCAGTCTTTTGATAGGCATCAATGCACACAACCTATTAACTATTTATAAAATGCCATTTTCATTTGGGCGCTACCATCTATGGTAAATTATAGGTCTCGGCTGTTAGTCTTAGTATAAGCAGTCGTTAAGCCAAGTCAGAGGCTTTCGGGGCGGCTTGTAAACTCTCGACACCAGAGTTTGGTCACTTAGCTCATAAGAAGAAGTACTAGAAGATGTATTTTACCTCTCCAGGGCCTCCTCCAAGTAAGTCTTGGCTTCCTGCAGGTTCCCGAGGCGGTAGTGGAGCGCGGCGACGTTGTTCAGTATCTCGGCTGGAATGTCTGCATCCACCTTCTCTTTGAGGATCTTCATGGCTGTACTGTACGCGTTCAGTGAACCCTGCATGCGATGATGTTTTACAATATACAGTGACGCACTCGATTTAATGACAAACTCTCTAAAGCGTCGAAATCATTTGGCTAGTTGATTTAGCTAGTATTCCATACAATGATCCTTTCTCTCCATTTAACGACCACCTCTCTATAATACCATAATAATAATAATTTTTATTAATGCAAAAGAATTGTTACATTTTATACAACATTTAAGTTATAAATTAAATAAAAGTCTTATTTTAGTGTTCGTTTTAGCTAAATTTTGCATGTTTGGAGGCTTTAGCTTTCTCAGTAGGATTCCCGGAGTTTGAGAAAAACCATAAAATACACAGTCCCTTTAGTGTCGTTATATAGAGTTTACACTGTAAATTAAATTATTAATAAATTATTATCTATCTATCTATCTAAGCCTATAAATCAGCCCACTGCAGGCCAAAGGCTTCCTTACCATCCCTCCACTTTTGTCTGTCCTGGGCAACGGTCTTCCAGTGTGGGTTGTGTGTGTCGAGGTCGTACCGCCATGTCATCTTGGGCCAGCCGGGCCCAAATTATTATAAGTACAAAAATTGTAATCAATTGAAATAGCTCGCTTACCTGTAAATCATTCTGTTCCAATATCTGTGCAAGCTCGATCCACGCCTCTACATCATCAGGAAACTGCTCAGTGACCTTCTTCAAGTGTTGCCGAGCGATGTCCCTCTTGGACTGGGAGGAAGAGTTGGCATACAGAGATCCCAAGATCTTCATCGTTTCATAGTTGCCTGGTTGGACTTTCAGTACTTTCTCGAAGCATTGTGCTGCCTGTAGGTAAGGGAAGAGCAATTTGAAGCGATAACAGTTCAGTCGGGCGTGTGGCCGTCGAACGTCCCAAAGGTCGTGGGTTCGATTCCCGCCAATAAAAATAATAATAAAAACAATCACTGCAAAAAATCCATAAATATACTGAATTCAAGGAAGAGATTATCCAACTTTGGAACATGAACAGAGTATCGATTGTACCTCTGGTTCTCTCCAGCACCGGGGTCATCCCCAAACACCTACTCCATTACCTCAAGCAAATTGATCTAGACACCAACACATATATGACGATGCAGAAAGCTGCTATTCTTAACACATGCAGGATTGTTCGGAAGTTCTTACAAGATGACATGAATATTGAAAACAACCCCTACGGCAATCTCCACTTGGCTTAGGCCCATGGTTTTTGCATTTACTTAACGAAATTCTTCAAATTTCGAGAAGTCGTAAAGATTACAAATAACAATAATAATATCTTAATTGGCATAAAACATAGATGATACATAATTAATTTGAACCATTAGTGCTAAACTAGTATGGAACTGTGATTCAGCACCAATGGCCTCTGCCACAGAATATGAACAAGTCTGTTTGACACAATTATGATACAAAGGATTTAAACAATGAGATCGAACTTTCGGTTAAAGAAAAAACAGAGAGGAAACCATAACGTAGTGGTAGGGCACTTTCTAGTGCTCACCAACCTAGCAACCATCCTAAATTTGATAACACTGTAGCCAAACAACTAACAATGTCCCGGCAGCCTTCTTGAGAGCCAGTTATACCAGACTAGACATATTCGACCTAAGAACAGACAAGCAGAAAATACTTCAACATAATGCAAAATCAAATTGATCTATTTGTGTAAAAGTAACCTTCCCTTATATTGAACATGTTGCCAAGCCAAAAACTAAATTCATATTACATACATAATTATATACCAGACTAGCTGTGGCTCCCCTGTACTAATTGTATTAATCCAGGATAAAATATAGCCCTATGAATTATATCCTGGATTAGTTATCCGCCACACTTATACTAATTTTAGTAACTTCCTTCATCATTCATAATTATTATGTTTTGGAGAGACTCTATTAAGGTCAGAAGTAATAAAGCGTAAACAAATACAAATAATTTGTGAACTAAAATATTACAAAAAAAAAAACAATCTTATTTCATACTCGCCGATCGTTCCGGCTTCGCACGGACTATAAAAATAATCTAAGTTGTAAAAGGAAACGAAATAAAGCCTATGTTACTCAGGGATAATGTAGCTTCCCAACGGTGAAATAGTGTTTCAAATCGGTACGGTAGTTTCGGAGCCTATTTTCCTCTTTATATATTGGTTGACGACCTCGTTGGCGTAATGGTTACCATGCCGGACTGCCAATCCGAAGGTTCCGGGTTCGATTTACGGCATGGCCAACATCTTTGTGCTAAACTAAATTTGTTGGCTGTCGGTCTAGGTGTTAAATATGTATTTATATAAAAAATATGTATGTATGTATAAGTATATCAATTGTGTTAGCAACCATAATACAAACTAGAAATGTTCAGTATGGGGTTGGCCAACCGTGTGTGAATCGTGTCCGTAAAAAAAAATTGACTAATTGCTAGTTCAGTAAAAACAAAACAAAAAACAAACTTACATTTTCAGTATCGCCTCTGTAAATGTACATCTGTCCCAGTCCATAATGTGGCAACACAAAGTTGGGCGGCGCAAACTGCGTGGACTGGTAGTAGTACTGGAAAGCCTGGTCACAGTCTCCTTGCGCGTGGAATGCGCGGGCCAGGTGATGGCAACTCTCGGCGCGCATCGCCTCGTTCTCAGTGTTGTGGAACGCGTGGAGGGCCAGATGTTGGACTTTGCCGTAATCCTGAAAGTAAAGCGCAAGTTCGGTCGTGCATGGAGTTACTGTTCGCACCTTTGAGATGGATCTGCTAAATACCAGCTGGAGGCGTTAGAGTTGATTGAGAGGCGAGCCAAGAAGCTCATCAGCCAGCTTTCCATATCTAAAGCAGGGCTACAAAGCCTTGAACATAGATGCAAGGTTGCCAGTCTGTCTGTATTTTATCGGATACGATTTTGGAGAGTGTGCAATGGAGCTGCATAATTTAATTCCCGCTTCTCCATTCCACTACTGAACGAGAAAAGGTACAGCGAAGAGACATCGATTCACTGTCGAAGGATTCGCACAAAGCGTTTTGCTTCGACCTTCATTGTGAGAACTGTGAAGCTTTATCTCTCTCTTCCTCAGTCACTTTTTCCCGTAGGCTTACTTAGGCACCTCAACTGTAAACCGATGCCGCCTTGGCGTTTCCCTGCTCGTCCAATAGTGAAAGGGGGTGGGGGGAAATACTTCATGTAATTCATTCGCACCGTTTAGAAGGTATGTAGATATGTGGTAATATTAACATACCTTTTTGAAGAAGAAATGGTTTGCCAAATGGTTTAGCACCATAGGGTTTTTAGGGTCTATGGCGTAAGCTTTGGAAAGCATTATGACTGCCATCTTGTTTGATTCATTTTCCTGGAGGTTCAGCTTCAAAATGGAGAGCCCTACTAATGCTCCAACACATTGTGGATCTAGCTGTAAGGCTCTTTCAAATGCCATCCTGAAAAACATATGGAATTTTAAGGTGATTCTGTGAGTTTTTTATTTGTCATGGCAAGATTGTCTATGGACAATTGCAAATATCCTGATGTTTGAAGAGATTGCAGTCTTTCTTACTTTGAAATTATTTTGTATTAAAAAATATATATTTGAATTAAAAATTAAACTGCAAGTATTGTTGTTAAATTCTACAATATAAATCTAATATTATTTAAAATTATGTCCGGTATAAAATAGTCACACTAAATGAGTTTTAATGTCTTTTCTAGCCAGTACATAATAGTCAACAAATTGTGACGTCAAGATATACATATGTATATTATATATGTAAGTATTAAATGAAATGAAATGAAATAACTTTATTTGCGTAGCCACAGGTAATATATAAAAACATGGAAAAAAGTATAAAATGTCCCTTGTAGGCTACCGCATATGCGGTGTGCAAAAAGTCAATTTATTAGTTAATTTATAAGTTAATTGCACTCCACTATAATTTACAGCTAAGCAATAATATTTAAAAGAAATGTCAAAAGATTATAAGTATACAATATAAAAAAAATGTCTAAACTAGCTAACTGGGTTGGCACGTCGACCCGAATCGGATATATAAGATAGTGTGTAACTCTTCTTTTTCTTCATATGAGCTAAGTGTTCAAGCTCTGGTGTTAAGGCATCTGACTTGGACTTAATGACTGCTTGTTTAGTTGGATTAGTATTAAGATTAACAACTGGTGCCTACAATTTTACGTGTTATCCGACCCACGGTAGCACCCAGATGGAAATACTACTTTTTAAATACTTATCCTATCCTAGTAATCTATATCTCTATATCTAATAAAAACTATCCAAAAACTAAGAAAGTCTACATCGCCCAAACTTAACCTCAATGACCACATTAAATCACTTACTTACGTTAGCCAAGTTACAGGTGTATAACTGTGTTAAAACAACACCAATAAGAATTAGATGCATTTTTGTAAGGCTTACCTAGCTTTCTCCTGATTATTTAACTTCATAAAACAATGCCCCATGCCCAGTCGCAAAGCAGCTGGGCTATCAGGGTTTGTTCTCAAGGCTTTCTTGTAAAATGCTAATGCTCCTCTATAATCTTTCCGGTTAAATGCAATACATGCTTTTCCGAGCAGTGAGGGAACATTGTTTGGTGACTGGTTGAGAACAAAGTTGAACTGTGCATCTGCTTGCTCCATTTTATCACCCTCAAGAAGACAGAAGTAGGCACGGCCCAGTAGATGGTTCTGTAAATATGATTCGGTCATTAAACTGTTTGCTACAAGGATTGTAAAAGAATGACTACCTCGTTGGCGTAAAGGTTACCATGCCGGACTGCCAATAAGAAGGTTCCGAGTTCGATTCCCGGCCTGGCCAACATCTTTGTGCTTAACTAAATTTGTTGACTGTGGGACTGGGAGTTAAATATGCATCTATATAAAATATGTATGTATGTATATATCAATTGTGTTAGCCACCATAATACGAACTATAAATGGTTCAGTATGGGACTAACCAGCCGTGTGTGAAATGTGTCCTAATATTTATTTATTTTATTATTTATTTATAATGTTTATATTTTATCATTTTTTGTCTATAAGCATATTGCGGGTACAATATATATATATATATATCGCGGGTCGAACCTGGACTAAATTGGCACAGCACCGTGGCAGATGGCATGATAGGAGAGCGGCCTATACCCAGCAGTGTGATAGAACAGGCTGTGGATGACGATGATGATCTATAAGCACTAACATTGTTGGCAATCTGGGATATAAAAATAGCCTATGGGTTAATCCTAGGTCTAACCTATCTTCATAGTGAATCTCATAAAAATCAGTCCAGTCTTTGAGCGAGAAGGAGTATCATAGATTTTGAAGTTAATTGCATATCCCACAGGAACCAAAACTGTCTTCAGGATAAAAGAAGCCAATGTGTTAATTCTAGGTCTAATCTACCTTCACAACAAATTTCATCAAAATCGCTTCAGCCATTTAAGCGTGGAGAAGTAAGAAACATATACACTTACACACAAACATACACATTTATAATTCTAGTAGGATTGGTCAATCACTGACTACATGTAAAGGTTGCCTGGAAGAGACCGCTGTTAGCGATAAGGCCGCCGTTTGTGGCATACAAACTGTGCTGTTATTTTTTATTTTGCTTTTACCTTTAATTTGCCCAATAAAGAGTTTATCTATTTATCTATCTACAAGTCTGTGACTGAGTCACAAAGCTTACCTGATCATACATGATAATTTTATCAGCCATGGTATAGAGAAGTGTGGCCTTTGTAAATAGCTCTTTCTTTTTATCCTTGGATTTCTCTTTATTTGCCTCCTGTACATAGTACGCAGCCAGCATGTCAAAGGCACGCATTTGATCTCTCTCATAATCTCTGTAGTCAATGTTGGCATCCGCTCTGGATGACTCCAGTATCTTGAGGAAATCATCGATCTTCTTTTGTTTATAATATGCAAGCTGCAAGTAATGTTAATGTTTGTTAATATTGAGCAAAATACTAGGTATATTCTATCTTTAATGGAAACTTTTAATTAATTGTATAAAAATACAAAATTCTACAACTGTAGCGTTCAATAATCTATGAAAAAATGTTACGTGTACAAGGTATTGATGTCAGTTTGAGGTTAAGTTTACTTACGGCGACATTAATCCAAACATTGAGCTGGGATCGCTCCTGTTGTAAGATACTGAGGACTTCATCGCCAGAAGGTAATTGCTCTGGATCCAGTTCAATCACCTAAATAGAACACACCAGAATTGTAAAATTGATAGTGACACTAGCATTCATCAACATTTTTGAACAGAATCACCTCATCGGTGCTCATCAAGGGTATTTCGAGCGACATTGTGATTGTTGTGTTCGTGTTTCTGCTTTACAACAAGGTTACATTATTAATTTTAATGATATCAGGAAATTATTGAAAATAAACAACGGCACGAACACAAACACTATGCACAGAGGCACAGGGCGGCACAGACTAAAAAATAAAACCAAATAACGTAGCGTCACAGATTTATCTTTTTCTACGCGTAACGTACACTTAACGTAACTCTTCTACAGTGCTGCCAGATCTTACAAAATTTTCACTCTAGGACCAACCTTAGATTCCCATGTAGGACATTCTTATCTTCGTGTTTTTCGATAAAACCCTTAGATTTTTTAAATATCTTTATTTTAAATATACTTAATAATTTAAAAAATTGTAGCAGATGTTTTAGTGCTACAATATGTATTATATTATAGTTCTGTTATTTTCTATTGACAATTTATAGTCATAACAACGTAGACAGAGAAGGCAATAGACGGAGTCACATTTCCATCTCTTTTACTCAACAGCGAAACAGCCATATGTAAAAATAACATGCGTGAAAGAGAAAGGCTTATACTGTTTTTCTCTCTGTCGCTGTAACTGTTTGACACCAGCATATTTGTCAGTTTCGGTGTCAAACATTACTGCGATTCTGAGAATTTTGTGTTTTTTCGAAAAAATATCGTTTAAATTCAAGTGTAAGTGTTATTCTCGCGCGGTGAATAGTTTTGGACATCGACAGAATGGTGCAGTGTTGTATTTTGAGTTATTAGAATAGAACAGAACCTGGTTTATGTGATGTTACATTTCACAGGTTGGTACTGGCCTTTTTTATATACAATATATCTTCTAAAATCAATCCAAATATTAATTAAATAGGATTAATTCAAGTACTATTGATTTGGATGTAAAGTTCTGCTTCAAAGTGGTAAAACATGCAAATGCAAAATAAAAACATAACCTACAAGAAATTGAATCAGGGTTGTCATAATCTGACTTTCAATTTTAACCCTAGTTTTACAAAAACCGTTTGCACTGTACTTGAGAATTGCTTAAACAGTCCTTTTACTAATTTAATCTACTTCCATCGAAATATTCGCTCGCTTGTCGGGCTTTTTTTTACACTAAATGGGTTAGCGCTTAGTCTCAATATTCCTCGTGGTAAGCGATATTGTGATCTAAGGTGGACCGCGCTCGCCCAGTGAAGTTAAGCCCAGTTATTTGACATGAAGTTACCATATAATATAATTATCTGTACTATAAGACTCTTTGTCCTGACTTATTCATTCATTCATTCATCTATAGACAACGCAGAGCCCAATCGGCTGGTCTTAGGGTTGTGAATTTTTTTTTATTTATTTGGAATATTTATTGTTTATGTAAAATTAAAAATAATGGTATCAAGTTTTTTTGCCAGGGGTGAACTAAGGGTTTGTAATGGGGGGTGAAAGTTTGTATGGAAAATTCTTTATTTATCAAGTTAAGTTAGTTAGTCTTGTAAGTTGTTATGTTTGTAGTTTCTTTGATGGTTAAAATAAATTCGTAAAAATATTTGCCAGGAGTGCATTTAGGTATGCTAATGGGGTTTAAAGTTCAAAGGGAAAGTTTTGTGTTTTTGAAATTAAATACTTCTGAATTAGAATTTAAGTAAATGGTTCACTTAGTGGTATGGTTCACGTATTCTAGTTACATATTTAAATAATGGCTTGGAGAAATCGCTCGCATCATCACCAAAGTAGCTAAAAACAGAGGTTAACTAGATCTCAGGAATCGAATGAGGAAAGTGTATATAAAATTGGCACGGGAATAGGATACCATAGAGTTTTTCCACAGGTTACCCGAAAAGCGACCTTAACGCGGGCCGCGGGCAACCTCTAGTATTTTATATTTCTTAATATTTTTTTACAGATTTCCATCGAATGCTGAACTTGTAGAGATTTGGATAGAAGCATATGGTAGATAATATTTTATGATTGGAAATCAACGCAAAATTCCAGGATTTGTTCCAACCATTTTATGGGTGACGTTTTTGTGAAGCGTGGAAATAAAGAGTAAGGAATGTGTACAATAAACTGATTTTGTTTAAAAATTAATAAAACGTAGAAATATAATCTGAAGTCTTTTTCTTTATTATGTGTATACCCTAACCCTAATTTCCTAAAGTGGCTAAAGTTCTACTAAAGTGGCAACATTGTCCGAAAATATCGCTATCTCATGTGCGGTCACACAGTACCTCCGTCTTTTTTTTCTTTTGTCTATGCATAACAAAAACAAATCAACAGAGAAAATAAATTGATTGGCCAAGTGCGAGTTAGACTCACATATGAAAGGTTCCGTACCATTATTATAAAAATAAGGAAAAAAAACACTTTTTGTGTGGGAGCCCCCTTCATATATTTATACATTTCTATTTATATATATATTATGAATTGAATAAATAATATTCTTTGAAAAGTTTAAGAGTTTACTTTTTACCATTATTTATATACCGTGCAAAAAAGAAAACGGTAAAAACACATTTATTGTATTAAGCCCTCTTAATATTTTTTTGTTTTTAATATTTGTTGCTATAACGGCACCGAAAATACATAACTTGTGCAAATTTCAGCTTTCTACCTATTACAATTTATGAGATACAGTCTAATGATAGACAGACATCGGAGTCTTAGTAATACGGTCCCGTTTTTATCTTTTAGGTACGAAACACTATCACACAGACCTATTCAATAAATATCACACAGTGATTGGTATTTACTCCAAGACAGACGAAAAAAAAGAAAACGAAAAACGAAGGCAAGGTCAGTGTGATCACATAGCGGTTTTCCGCCTAAATTTAGGGAGATAACCTTTAGGCTATTATCTGCTTAACGGAAAATTACTTGTTGAATTTCATTTCAAAGTGACGTCTGTTACGAAATACTCTACATATGGTTTAGACAGTTACAACAATACCCCTAGATATACCATTTGACCATTTTTTTCTGATCCGTGGTTCAGACAGCAAATATTTTGCTATGAACTACTATGTGTGCAAAATTTTACGACAGTTGGTAACACTAAGTTGTATTTCGTTTTTTGCGTAGCGATCGTTTTGTTTTCAAAATATGTACATACAAATTAAAACAAGAATATATGAATGGTTAGTTTACATACATTTTTACGGCTGAGATACGCATCGCTTAATAATTGATGAAAAATGTTAGGCTGATTTTTAGAATATTTGTGTAATTCGAATACCTAATAGTTCTTTGAAGTGCGTTTTTGAAGACCCTTTTGTAAGCCAATCCTGGGGCCGCAATGTATGCTTTCGTGTACAAAATCTTGTGAACCTGGCCATCTTAGATATTACATAAGAATACCATTCTTTGTGTATCCAAGTAGTTTTGAGTGGGTGCATCAAGTTACCGAGGAAGGGGTTCGGAGGAAGATCGCGCGTGCGCTGTGCAGCTCAGCCCGGGCTCACGGCTGACCTTGGGTCGTAAAGGTCGGGATGCGATTGCAACATCGATTAATAGCTCAAATGATAACAAGCAGTATCGTCGTTCCAGGGAGATTTAGTCAATTATGACTGAGCCTAGTACCTCTAGGCGAGTCACGTGTAAACGTCCACGCCCCAACCAATATTTCCACGAGTTGCTTCAGTCCCTGTATCGAGACGCCATCCAGAGAAAAAGCAGCGTCGTACCAGCATTGAAAGAAGCTATATCATCTTTAGAAAAGTATCCTTTACCTTTGACCTCTGGAACAGAATGTGGCATACTGAAAGGTTTTGACCAGAGACTCTGCAGATACATAGATGCTCAGTTAGATTTACAGGCAATTAAAAGGTTTAAAAGAAAATGCCTTGGATCTTACAGAGAAAAGGAACTCACTCCTGTAAAAAATGCAGATAGTAAAATGCCATTCCATGCGCAAACTGATCAGAAAGGCATAGAACAGCTGGATATCAATACTGAACAGGTATCCCTTAAAACTAATATTGGTAATGCCAGTCACAAGACTGACCAGGTAAAGACAATTGTTGATTTAACTGTTGATGAATGTGGGTCCAATAACAATAATGAAAACCAAATAGAGAATAAAAATGCTGCATCCAAAGATTCCTCAGATGTAAATATTTATTTTACAAATAAAAATACAACTGTCATCTGTGATGATGCGGTAAAAAACCAGGGTGTTGTCAAAACCATGAGTTCTGTAAATTATTCTCTTTCTGAGAGCTGGGAGTCCTGGCCTGTTGAGGACCAACCATCTCCTCGATGTAATGACACCATAAGTAAAATTTACAAGCCTGATGAGTGTGAGCCAACTAATGAAGATTCTCCTGAAAGTAATGCAGTCACAGAAATATCTAGTGATGAAGAGAGTACTGAACCACCTGTTGATCACCGCAAATGCGTTCAAAGAAATTGCCACGGTCACTGTCAACATCAATCTTTTACATATGCTGCTGAGACATTTGAAGATTTCTTTAAGGAAAAAATAAAACGTGACGCTGCAGAAATTGAAAAGATACAAATATGTGGTCGGCCTCGTAAAATGTACAAGCCGGCATATAGGAGTGGTGCGTATGCCATTTTAGTAGCCCTACTGGAGCAACGTAATGAATGCCCATATAGAGACAACCTGACCAAACATGAGTTGATTCAGAAGGCTCAAAGGCATACGGATCAATCATTCACAGTGCCAAATCTAGACTCTAACTGTACGGCTTGGTCTTACGTAAGCAGGTTAATAAATAGAGGCATGATTGAGATCACAAATTTTGTTGACAGTACTGAAGAAACTTTCATGTTAACGGCGATGGGAAGAGCAGTTGCTATGGAGTTGGTTAAAGATAACACTCCCGAAGTGACTGTGAATGATGTGATATATCATGGGAAGAAGAATGATCGTGTGCCAAGTCTTGAAAAAATTGTGCTGGCTCCGCCCCCTGTGGTTTCTATAGATGAAGAGCATAGCTCTGTATTTATTGAGATGCCGCCTGGCACTTTTGATATATTCATGCTGGTTGATAAACGTGAGAATTTTAAGTAAGTATAACAACTTTGAATAAATATGGGCATTGTGTTACATAGTATGGCTCTTATTTATAACTATTTATACTGATGGCTTATTAAAATTATGTTGGTAAAAGCTTGTTATTTTGTAATTGTGAATTGTTATAATTATGATTAACTGGTTAGTAAGTTAGCAAATCATCTTTCTTTAATGATAACCTCTAAGGCTTGTGTTAACAAAAAGCTTTTTATATCAATATTCCTGGATAACCTTAAGCTCGCTCCACATTCTCCACGAGATCTTTGGTCTCGGGTCTCCCCAAAACTATTGACGAGACAAGAGCAGCTCTCCACATTCTCACACGCATGTAGAAACAGCTGCCTTTGATTCGGATACGAAATACCAACACGAGATGGAGACTGCACGAACATAGGCGAGACTTGCCGAATATGTCCTCCACATTCTCGTATTCGCTATGTCTCGTGTAGTTTTGCCGAGAATGTGGAGCGCGCTTTAGGTACTAGTTAATAATAATTTGGTTGATTCTCTCTCAATTTTTATTTTCTTTGTTTTCAGTACGAAAATACAACATAGTCCAAACCAGTGTTGTGGATATGAGCGTAGGAGCCTCACTGTCGGGGATTTTGTGTGGGTAGCTCGAAGCAGAAAGACTGGTCAAGAGTTAGTGTTGCCATATATTGTAGAACGGAAAAGATTGGATGACTTAGCCTCCAGTATTAAAGATGGGAGGTTTCATGAACAGAAATTCAGACTGAGGAAATGTGGCTTAAGTAATGTGATCTATTTGTTTGAAAGTTATAATAGGAAGAAATCCCAATACGGTCTGCCAATGGATACTTTGATGCAAGCAATGATCAACACCAGCATTTTGGAAAAATTTACCATTGTGCAGACTGAGTCTTGGGATAATACATTCATCTTCTTGGGAAAGATATCCGAGATACTGGCGCATCAATACTTGGTTAGTATTTGTGCTTTTATCGTTTTATTTAGGTCAGTGCTACATCAGTAAACAGTTTTAACTACATGCTTGATAGCTGGTTGCAGAAAACCAAAAAATCTCTTGTTAATCTGTGATCTGTGCACCAGTGGGCTGGTAATAGTGTTGTTATTGGACATTATAAGGACTGTTAAAAATAAAATTTCACCTCAGTGTGATATAGGATCATCAGCATAATGCAGCTCGCATATAAATCAATTAATTAATTATTTAATTAAGTTTTTTGCCAAGAATGTTTTCATCCCATTAGACTATTAACTAAATCATTGAAATCCCTATAAACATGATTAAATCATTTATTTCAATTCTCTTTGAAAAAGTTGAATGTCAATTAAATAATAAAAGAAATCGGTGAACATACATAAAAAAAAAAAACATACAGCCGAATATATAACCTCCTCCTTTTTTGAAGTCGGTTAAAAATCAATATGTCATAATATTAAAAATGTAAATAATGCGCTTGCGTCTGGTGCAAAGGTACCCATCCAGCTGGCTGCATTATGGTGCTGAATAGCTATAGCCAACCTCTGCACCAAGAACAATCGGGAGCGGGAGTCACCGGTGATGCCATTCTAAACCCTAGCTCCCTAACAAAACTTTTATATTACTAGCTGACCAAAAAGACGTTGTCCTGTCTTAAAGGTGCTATATATAAAAATGAATCCTTATAACCCTTGCTCGTGCCATCATGCGTGAACAGCTACCGACCGAGAGGACCGTTTTCACTATTTTTTTCTGTCATAAGATCCTTCTGACAATTTGTTATTGGTCAGGAGAAGGTTCACAAAAAAGATTTGTGTAATCGGTCCAGCCATTCAAGGGATGATTCATTTTTATTTACTTATAGAGATTACATGATTATTAAATTTTATTTAATTTAGTTTTATTATTTCACAGCCACAATACCTGCGAGGGTGCAACAGAGACACAGAAGGCAAGGAGCTGATGACTTTTGAGTTCTTCAACAGGTTCTCATGCAAGAACAAACCTCTCACCGTGCGTGATACATTCATAAAGATGCTGCTACAGCTCAAAGGATTGTCAATTGAAAAGGCCTTAGCCATAACTAGTAAATACAGTACTCCAAAATTACTTGTCAAAGCCTATCAAAAGTGCACCGAAAAGGAAGGTGAGTTACTTCTCGCTAATTTAAAGTGTACTGATATGAGTAGAAATGTTGGGCCGGGTGTCAGCAAAACTGTTTACAAGTTGTTCTCTAAGTTAGATCTGTAATTTCTATGATATCAATGTTACCATAGCTGTAAGTTGGATGTCTCACTAGTTGTAAACAATTATGTAAGTCAAATTGTTATAAATGTCTATTGTGCTAATCAACATAAAATATATACTTAATCGTGATTCAATTCAATCAGAGTAAGATCATGACTGTGTTCTGTCATAGATGGACCTGTAAAGTATACCTATTGCAAATAGCTTGAACGCGAAAATTCAATTTTTAAACAGTTTTATGCCTTTTTAGGTTATTTACTTTGTGTTTGCGACAATATTAATATATTGTACATATTATTACGATGTAAATATTAAAAGTAATGCGTTTTATTGCAGATCTTATTGCATGAGATATTTGTTATTGTTTAACGTTTTTCCAGAAATTAATCAATTATGAGCATTACTCACAAATATATAAAAAAACACATGGCAAACAATGTAACTTTTTGTAGTTATTAAATTAGCGTAAAAAAGCTTAAAAACTGTTCAAAAATTGAATTTTCTTAAATGTTATATTTAGTTATGTTATCATGATAAGGTATAATTGAGTATGTCTCATAAAAATCCTAAAAGACTATCACAAAATTCTATAGCATTTGACAATTACAAAAAACTTATTTTAATTGAATGATTAGACAAAACTCTACTTGTGATAAATTTGATGTCAACAAGCTTTAATTACAGACTTTCTTAAAGAGGCTCTAAGACTTGCTGTTTTTTAAAACCCTTTAATTGATGTCAAGGCAGCGAACTAGAATAAATAGAATAGTAACTTGGCCGATAAAATGGTTCCACTGTCCACGCGTAAAATAAGGCGGTGGGCGGGGCAAAACAGCTAACCGCGCGCCCGCGTGGCGTCGACCGACCAATCGCGTGCGAGCTTTGTGTGTGTGTGTTTCGTTGGGATAGCAGACTATTGTGTGCGTAGATGGATCCAAATTCTAACCGGCAATTGTATGGAGTTACTCTTCCGTTTATTCTAGTTCGCTGTGTCAAAGTAACAAAAACTAATTTCAATTTCCATTTTAATGTTTAGATTACAACAAAAAAGAAATATGTTGAATATGATGTACAGAAAATGCTTTCCCAACCTTCTTGAATGTATGTATCTATGTATGTGTTTAGTATGTAATAAATACTTGTCTACAGTAGGGTGATATACATTTTTTCGAATACTCAAACCTACATTATAGTTTCCGTTTCTGTCGTAACCATGAACAAGAAATAAGTCTTTTCATTTGTTTGTCCAAACATTTTTAATCCAAAATCAAATTTTTGAACAAGATAGCTTTTTTCGTATTTATAAAAATTCTTAAGATTGTGCGTTAAAAGTTATTGTCAATAACTTTTAAACTTTCATTTATGATTTAAAACTGAAAATTCAATATTTTTCCTATGCAATAAGATTATTAGTTTACGTATAGAAACGAAATGATGTGTCGTTTCCGCATTTGAAAAATCTTGATAACCAACTGCTAACTATTTACGAAGATTGTTCATAATTTTCAGTCCGTAATCGGTATAGCTCTTTAGAAGCCTATGCGTTAGTCCGTAACGCATAGGCTTCTAAAGAGAGGCCAGGTTGTAACAATCTAAGATAGATCTATACTTAATTTTAGTCGGCCAACAGGCTTTAAGTGTATTTTTCTGTGTATTATTGTAATGATGTCAAATAAAACGTACATTAAATACATATATGCCTTTATTTAACGTAACCATTAACTGTGACGAACATGAGAATTAGCAGAAGGTACACGAGACAGGAAAGTTTTAGTGGCATTCATACAATTTTGAATAACTCTATCCATAAATATGTAGTTCAGATTTTAAGAGCACTTTAGGATGGAATCAACTTTTCCCAGTTTACATAGCGTGCAAAATCACGAAACAAAAGATTTACCATTGATTTGGCAGAGAGAAAACCACCTGCTCCAGTTATTTTCTACTGTCTACCTTTAGACCTCGGACCACCTGGATGGACGATGGTTTTACAATGGCCAATAGGTGACATCAGAAAAAACATATGAGATTCTCAGGATGAGTGGATTTTGGAATTGTTCAAGTATTATTTATTAACGAGATTCTTTTCTTATGCCAAATCAATGTTTTCACTACCTTAGACCCTTATAATTCACATCACATGCGTTCCTTTACTTAACACCCCAATTTACACTAAGTAAAAAGCCACCATTATAATAATGTATCAAAACACTTTTAACACAAAACACTTTTATCTATATAAATTTTGTGACATCTCTTTTTATTATAAACTGAGGCTCAACACTTACGAATATAGTAGTATACTTAGTATAGCTTTGAAATGCAATGCAATATGTGTAAAGCAAATATATACATGACAGTGGAATAGATAAATATGAAATTCCAATAGACGGCGGTACAGCTTTAACGGCATCGTAGCTTAACAATAGGTATTACGACAAATTAATATTAAAATTGCACTCGGACAAAATAATAAATCTAATACTCGATATATTTTCATAGAATTGAAGTTATAGTTTCATATAACAGTAAAATTACAAAAAAATCTCATAAGAAAATTATAGAAAACATACATTCATATACAAAATAAATTTAAATCCCGCCTCAAATATAATTCTTAACATTTACAGGAAACATACATAAACATCGACTTACACTATACATTTTGATATGAACAAAATAGGGAATACCAGTTGTTCATTGTTCCATATAATGCTCGGATGCTTAAATATTCAGTTTAGGTTTAGGCGGTTAATACATACTTTTTTTTAATACAAGGATAAACATACTACTGATATATCCCTACTTTGTCACGTCCCTATATTTTATGAGAGTCATATAAGGAAACTGAGTTACAGTTTTTGAGATTAACGCAATAGAAATAAAAATGAGTAAAACATATAAAATGAGATTGGAATAAAGTTAAATTTAAATTCGTACTTCTTACACCAGCCACCGAACGAACATCAAGTTTTATTTTATTTCTTAATAAGTGAGAAGATTTTAATTGAGATTGCATGGGACCCTGTCTGTTAGTGCACTCAAAAAAAAATGTTCTATGGAAAACAAACCTTATTTCTAGGGTTGGTGCACTTAGAATTATAGAGACTGGAAACTAAGAAAGGTTTACAGAGTGTGATAGTTTCTCTCGGTCTGGTTTTTGTAGTATTTGAAGCCCATGAAACCGATGGCCAGGAGACCCAGGGTCAAGATGATGCCACCGATGAAGCTTGCTCCGTCGAACCTAGAAACAAAAGAAGAAACATTGTAAACTGTTCACATAAGGCATCTTAATTCCAACTTTTAATAATAAGTAAGTGTGACCGTTTTCTACGCGAAAAAACAAAAGAAGAAATCTAATTTGAAACTTGTACTATTTATACAAGGACTATTTGTATATTCATATCAATATTATATAAAGTAATATTTAAGAATAGGTTGTACTGTTTTTATGTAACTTTGTAAGAAACTAGAATGGTGGGTGTGAATTGGCAGGCGAGTAGTGGATCGCCCCCCAGATAATGATGCGTTACTTCAAAGAGCTTGGATGGACCTGAACCATCCAAGCTTGGTAGGAAATGAGCATTTAGTGTGTCGTCCTGCAGCTTATGTGTGCAGTTAACTCTTTAAATTTTCAAGATTTGAGATTTCGTTTTTATACCATTTCATTTTACTTTCATATTAACATTACTTGTAACTTTGGTTGGTTGGAATTACGTGGTTAATAAATGAAGAGCAGATTTATAAAAAATGTGTTATAATTAAGTAATTTGACGATTAAGATATAGAATTTGACAACTGCATTTTTGTCTGACGGGTTTGTATTCTCGCGTCTCTTTTACGTTTTTTTACCTCATAAGTTCCAAATGGCTGGATATATTAAGGTATCGTTGCAATTCACTGTCTTAACAATTGCTCCTAACAGGCATTTGATAAGAAAAATCAAAAGATTACATTTAGTACAAAAGATTACCTTTTAAAAAAATATCCTAATCAGCGCGATTTGATCGCATATTTTAATGAAAATAAAAGTAACTTAAGACGATTACAATGATATAATTATATAATTGAACCACTAAATAGAAAAATAATGGATATTACTAATAGTGGTATAAAGAATAACATTGTCAGGGTTTAAATCTTTTAAATTAGGTACCAACTTATTTAAAAGCTAGTCTCAATACTCAAAAAATATCTTATAAAACGTACAAAGCTATTTTACGAATAACTTGTGTTACAAAAAACTTTAATAACAAGGTAACATCTGTGGTAATGGGAGCTATTAAATCGGAGTTCAAGTCGACAACCGGTTTTGTAAGTTACTATTTTCGATAGTGGAATAGTAGCTTGATACTTGTTGCTGGAATTCTTTAACCGGTCTGGTTATGCATCTGAATGTACAACCTTATCTAATGATACAATCAGATCGAGCGTGGCAGGTAGGTATAAAGGCTAACTTATTAATTCATATTTCGCCACTTATTTTGATATGCCAGATCAGTCCGGCGAGTGAGATTTCTAGCTAAAAAGAGAGAACAAATCTTCGTTCCAGGGCACTAATTTTCAATCTGTAATTACTAAGCACACTTACTAATTTACAGGCAGTTGGCTATTCAATTGCACCCTCCCTACTGATCTCTGATAGTTGTTATTTCATAAACAAATAAACACTATTTATACTACTGTTGCCTTCTAAAATGTGTTAAGTAAAAACTAACCCTATTATTTATTAAGAGCCGTCCTAGGTTTCAAGCCTACTCGGTCTGTGGTATATCCTGCTTCGTTCACTTTATATATATTTCAAAAGAGGACTCTATTCCATAAGTAAAAAATAAAACCAAACGGCTTTTAATGAGATAGTACGGCTATTCTACTACACACAGCTTTCTATACCTTCTTGATTAAAATAACATTGAAAATGAGTTTCCAGAGTAGCTTCAGGGTAGGGATTAACGACATCCAGAAAGACGGCTTTTACAAATAACCGTATCGACCAGTGACAAATTGAACAAGGCCAGTAACAATTTTTGACACAAAGCTCTTGATATTCTTTAGGTTCTCATTCAAGGGTATTCACAAAGTAGGCAATTCAATAGCACCCCCTATACTGGCCTAAATTAGTTTAACCACAGAATAATAACTAGTACTTCGTAGTTTAACGTCAATTGAAGATAAAGTGTGGGGCCATCTGTGTGGTGCAAGACCCGTACATTGATATACTCGTAGCTCTATGGACCCCTAGTATTTCATACTCTTGCTAGTATAAAAGCATATCCGGTACTGATAACTTCAACTAATTTCCATAGAAAAGGGAAAGGTTATTTTTCTATGTCATATGTCAATGATATAGCCAAAAACAAGCATAATATTTTATTCCCATTAAAGTCTAGTTTTGATATTTAACAACTAGAAAACTAAAGATGTCATTTGCTACCAACAACACCACAGTAGAACACAATTTCTAGCAATGACGTCACTGGCAAGAATCGTATTTACGAACTGTACGAAACTTTTTCTATTTGCCGTTTATTTCCAAGTACGAAGACGTCCTACAATACTTTATTCAATTAAATGAAAGGCTAACCTTGAAATTAACCACTACACTAGTGTCGACGGTCATGCTTACGTAAGCACTATGTAACCCTACCTACCGATCAACCTCTGAGATAAACACAGATACTGTTGACAATAATTGTTGTTTTTGAGTAGCTTCCACGAATAAAGTCTCAGTTGTTCTTTCTTGGAAGTGAAATAAGGAAAACGAAGTCAATATCAGAACGAAACACGCTCAAAATGGAACAAAGTCAAAAAAAAAGTTGTTAATATTTGGTCAAGTGCGAGCCGGCTCGCGCATGAAGAATTATGTACCAATGTCTTTGAAAAAATCTTATTTATAGTATGGGAGCCCTACATCAATCAACTAAAGTATATTTTTATAGCAGAGTGTGCCTATAAAACTAAACGACCACGTTGGCGTTATGGTTAGACCATGTCAGACTGCCAATCAGAAGGTTCCGGGGTAGATTCCTGGCACGGCCAACATCTTTGTGCTTAAATAAATTTGTTGGTTGTGGGTGTTAAAAATGTATGTATGTGTATATGTAGTATATCAGTTTCCAGTATCTACTCAAAGCATAATAAGCATAAGCATCATACTATACGTATGATGCTGGGGCTCGGGGCCTTCCCTCGCTAGGAGAGAGATATGGGCCATAATCGCAATCCAAGTGCGGGTTGGCGGCTGACACACGTCTTGGGGAACTGCAGTCTTCAAACGTGTCGGTTTCCTCACGATGTTTCCTTCACCTTAAAGCAAGTGCAAATCCACACATAACTTGAAAAACAAGTCATTGGTGTAGGACCGTGATCGAACCAGAGGCTTTGAATTGAAAAGCAGACGTTTTGAGTACCGAATTCACTCGCTATCTACTAGGTCTCTATATTTAGTTGCGAAAGTAAAAACAACCAACTTCTAGACCTCTCTAGAAGTAGGTACATGCCATGCTAATTTGCTCGAACATCGATGTCACGTTACGTTATCGCACGGCGACCTTTTGCTCTCAGCGATCTTTATTTAGCACAGTGATTCCTTGAAGCCATTGTTATGATTTTATTGGCTTGTAAAGTTATCTTTTACACTTTACAGCTAAACGCCTATCTGTGTGGTTACGCGACTAGCAGAACGTGTAACATTTTTTTTTTTCAATTAATAATTTTAAAATCTCTGACAAACTGATGAGGTTAGGTTGTCGTGGTATGGTCATATTATGCGACGTGAGGAAGACCATATCACAAGGATAACAATAGAATATAACTTTATTGTACAACCACATAAAAACAGCTTATATTAAGTAAATACAATAATTAAACGGAGCACAAAGGCGGCCTTATCACCTATGGTGATCTCTACCAGGTACTCTACAATGAGTATGAGTGTGGACGGACAATAGGAAGAGGGCGGCTTAAGAAAGTATGGATGGATTGTGTGAATGTCGCTATGACCAGGAGGGGTGTGAATACAGAGATGACGAATGACGGAGATGTATGGAAGAAGCGTACATACTGTACCGACCCCACATGAAGTGGGGTAAGGTGAAGAAGAAGAAGAAGAATAATTTTAAAATCTCGGAAACGCAGCGAGATATCGAAAAATTGTATTCCTTCATGCAGTTTTCTTTCGTCGAGATCTATAAGTATCCGCCTTCAAATTGTGCCGCCGTACGAATCGTAATCGCCCCAAATTTTCTCATTTATATTATTAGTAGAATTACGGAAGTCATGTTTTTGGGTTAATCTGAATGGCGGTAAAAACGCGACCAACTATATAGCATTTGTACCTATATTTATAGATATTGTGTAACATAACATGTGTCGTGTTTTCGGTCAATGATCGACAACCAGATCATTTCTTGCCAATAATCACGCAATGACCTCTTTTGCGGCCGATGACACATCTCAAAAACAATAATACTAACAAAAAATGACTCTTTTTTTCACACTGATTATATAAAGGCAAAAGTTTGCGTGTGTGTGTATAAATAAACTATTTTGTATGGGACCCTCTAAATGTTTTCTTTATTGACTCAAGTTATAGCATTAGAGATGCACTGCCCGTCCAACCGTTTATTTTCTTTTTACAAAAATTAAAACCTCTTAACTCATATTTAACCCTCGTATTTAAAATTGAACTTAAATCATGCGATACATGACGACTTCGTTGGCGTAATGGTTACCATGCCGGACTGCCAATCAGAAGGTTCCGGGTTCGATTCCCGGCACGGGCAAAATCTTTGTGCTGAACTAAACTTGTTGGCTGTCGGTCTGGGTGTTAAATATGTATCTAATATAATATGTGTGTATGTAATGTAGTATATCAGTTGTGTTAGCAACCATGACACAAACTAGAAATGGTTCAGTATGGGGTTTGCCAGCTGTGTGTGAAATGTATCCAATTTTTTTTTTTATTAATTCGTTCTGGTCTTATCTCGATTACAGAGATATAATACAGTGTAAACTCTATATAACGACACTGATGAGACTGTGCATTTTATGGCGTTATAGATAGTGGTAATTAAATGGAGAGAATGTATCATTGTACGGAATATAAGCTAAACCAACTAAAGATTGAATAAACTTGATTTCGACGCTTTAGTGAGTTTGTCGTTAAATCGAGTGACGTTACATGAAGTTTACACTGTAGTTGAAAACTTACCCTCTGGCAGCTACTAATGGCTTCTCAGTGGTATCCTTGGGAGCTTCAGTGGTCTTCTCCGTCGTAGCCTTTGCAGTAGTTGAGCTTGTTGCCTCAGTACTCTTCTCTGTTGGCTTGACAGTGGGCACGGTGGGTTTGGTCTCTTCACCTGCCTTCTCAGTTGACTTTTCCTTGTCATCCTTTTTAGGTTCTACTGGTTTGGTAGAATTGTCTTTCACTGGAGCTTCGGTCTTAGCTTGTGCTGATGTTCCATTCGATTTGGTTTCGTTTGGCGAAACTGGCTCGACTGGTTTGTTAGCGGTTTCATGGGTTTTCTCTGAGGACATTGTTACTATTTCCACATTTGTACTGATTGTGGATGCAGTCGGGGCCTTTTTATTTTCAGTTGGATGGGGCTTCTCTGTGTTGGGTGACGTAGCTTTTGTTGAAGAGACATCTGTAATATAAAATTGGTGATGTTAAATATGTATTTATATGTAGTATAACAGTTGTGTTAGCTAGCATACAAACTATAAATGGTTCAGTATGGGGTTAACCAGTCAAGTGTAAAATGTGTCAAAAAAAAAAGTAAAATAACATAAGCATAAATTACAGTGTAAACTCTATGTAATGCCACTCGATTTAACTACAAACTCTCTAAAGTGTCGAAATCAATTAATTGGCTTTAGTTAGTTTAGCTTGTATTCCATAAAATGATACATTTATACACTCTCTATTTAACAACCACTCTATAACACCCTAAAATGAGAGTTCCTTCAGTGTCGTTATATAGAGTTTACACTGTACTTTCAACTCTTTTTCTTAGATTCTGATAGGACATCAACTTTCAAGTGTTTTCTTTATTGACTCAAGTTGTACAGTAGTTATGACTGATTTTGAAGTATTTCTCTATCTTATGTCTAAATGCCACTCCAAAGTTTTTAAAATCCTAGTAATATTATAATGGAGAAAGTTTGTGTGTATATAATGTGTGTTTGTTAAGCAGTAGTGAGTGTATAGGGCAACTGTGAAGCTCACTTATAGTATGTACAATAAATAAATAAATATCAATTTTTGCTTCTTCACGCTCAAAGGGCTGGACAACTAATGGCAAAATTTGGTATGAAGATAGTTTCTTAGATTACCACATAGGCTACTTATCCCGGATTAACGCGGATAACGCACGGTGCGCAGCTACTAAGGAGTAAAAGCTTATTAGCAGCCCACTATGCGTTTCCACTGCTGGGACTCAGGGCCTTCTCTCACTAGGAGAGAGTTATTGACCATAATCCACCACGCTTGCCAAGTGTTTGCGGGTTGGCGGATGACACACGTCTTCGCATATTGTGGTCCTCAAACAAGTTGGTTTCCTCACGATGTTTTCCTTCACCGTAAAGCGAGTGCAAATCCACACATAACTTGAAAAACAAGTCATTGGTGTAGGGCCGGATCGAACCAGGTGTCATTTGATTCAAAAGTAGACGTTTGTACCACCGGACCACACTCGCTTTTTAGTAAGAGCTTGGTTCATTCTAATTGCAATGAGACTCAAGAGTGACCTCAACATGCTACCAAACTATGCTCAGAAGAACACTGAGATTAGATTAGTATTGCACAGTTCTTAAATCTCTTTCGACAAGATAATTATGAAGGTAGAATAATTTGCATGATCTATCTTATATTTACTTATTAGGCACTCAGACAGATTACAAACATTCATTTTAACATTACTAAACCACAAAGAACAAAAACAAGTCTGCAATCCAAAAAAGAGTACACAGCATGCTAGTCTAAACTTAATAAGAAGGAAGGTTCAGATATACATATAAAAAAGGGGTAATCTTAAGTACTAAGGAATTTAACAATTTAACCTATAACTTATATTATTTCTAAATTGACTGAGGCTGTTACTAAATACATCCAGTTCAGTAATGTGAGTCTTACATTGGTTGTTATCTGTGGAATCACAACATTTAATTTTGAGTACCAGCTCGTTATATGACCGACACATGCACTGTATAGGACTATTACTGGAAACATTGTTTTTATATGGATGTATGCATGTCTAAAATGTGGAGTGCAAACAACCTATACATATACTGTTGTAAAACTTGTTCATATTTCACTTTTTCATTTGATCTCCTTGAATTCTGCTAGCAAAACAGGAAATATTTTATTTTTATTATTACTAACTTGTATGCTCAATCTTTAGTTGCTTAAAGTGATAGCAACTGTTTTATAACAACTGGAATTTAAGTTAAAGAATACTTTATCTGCTCCTTTATTGTATTACAAAATATGAGAGACTTTTTTTGTATGTACTTATGTTATCAGGGCAAACGTTTTTATAAACCCTTCTTATATATTATGTGAAATGTGTATGGTTTTAATTGCTGCTATGTTGATCTGTGGGATTCCCCCGTTGAAGTAATTGACTTAAATGGGAAAGTCCCACCATAGCCAATGTAGAGTGATGCCAACTTGTGTTCAACGCATGCTTATGAGCTGATTAAAATATGTTAGAATAAGACAAAGCTAGTATGAATCAGGTTGTAAGAGGAAACAGAAACTATATAAAATACATTATATTTTAATAAACATGGTTTCAGCCAAATTGTTTAGTAACAGTAACAATAATGAACTTGATATTGCGAAAATGTAATGTGACTAGGTAAGTTCTGTAGTAATAATATAAATGGCCCATTTATGGCAAGTATAGTTAAGTAAGTACTTAACTAAGGACATGTAAATCTGGTTTTCACGACAAATATTAGATATTTAGAAATATATATTAATATGGCAATTAAGTAAAGATTATAATTCGGTGTGCGTCATTTGACCCTATTGTTATCTGAGTAGGAATTTAATTAGCTAGTTGAAGGTCAAAATCAATTTGAATTCCACATTAGATAAAAAAAAAACTGCATGCGTTTAGATTTAGACGTACGGCAGCAAGTTACCTGACACAGTGTCGCAACAATATGTAATGAAATAGATTCCTAGACAAAAAACTATCATGGTCAATCTGTACCAAAAAATACTTTAATATACTTCTCTTGTAGCCGATGTAAAGCAATTTGAAAAGAGGGTTGTAAGAAACGTGAGCTGTTCAATAATCATAATTTATTCATTATGATGGGAGGTAGATACTACGCATAACTATAATCGTGAGAGAATTCCAATCAAGCCAAAGCCAAATTGTAATCGATTGAAACTCACCTGGTTGACCTGCAGGCTGGCTCAAACATAGCGACAAAGATAGTAAACACACAAATGCTACAGCCTTCATCTTTTATTTCGCTATATAACAATAAGTGTATCAATAAATTCCAAAAAATGTAATTGAGTCAACGTTTCCGTAAGCAAACGTCACAAAGATTGAACGAACACTTTTTTTTTAATTTATTTCAAGACCATGGATACAAGTCCTTCAGTCGCAGAACACTTTTTATAGGTGTTGAGTTGCCAGTTACATGGTTATAATTCTCTTAACAATATTAAGCAAAAAGAAACCAACCTCTAAAATGATCAATTTAATATTCACGGAAATAAAAAATATTACACTCAATTAAAGGGTAAATTATGTATTTGGCACCATAAATAGAAACGTTGTCAAGTTAATAGTGATACAAATTTTTAAAGTAATTTTTACTCGATTCATACAAAATAGTCGATACAGATTCTGAATGTTGCCCATATAAAAAAATGTTGATTGCTTCAAAGCTACAAAGCGCGATTAGCGCGGGAAACTATATTTTTAGGGAAAGTTTTTGTTGTTCGATTAATGTCTGTTTTTAACACTCGACGCGATAACGACAGAGTATCTGTGTGTGTATATATCTGTCCGGCGTCGTAGTTCCTAAACGGAAGAAGCGATAAGGGAGTTTATAGATGAAAATATCAAAAAAGGCCCGACCAGAAAATGGCTGACTACATATTATATTTTTTTCCACTACCTACCTCAATATGGATATCAAATTAAAGAAAGGGTTTGATTAGTAGAATACGTACACACTATGATACTCACCTAAGATAGCCGGCAAACCACAAAACGTTGAATTGGTTATTTCTCACATCTTACTTATAAGTCTTTATTTCTCAAATATTATTTTGATATCTAGCAGTTTGCTAAAATATTGAGAATGTAGTTTTGATGAATAAATAGGTTAATGTCTATTCCCTTTCCATGATCCAACATCTTAATGGGAAACGGTTTCTAAATATAAATATAATTCCAAAACTATCACCTTTAAGAACTTATCTATGGAACCCTAATAATTTGAATTATCCCTTAAATGTCGATTTATGTTTCACGTTTTAAAAAAATATATTTGTGTAATAGATATGTATTACTAGGACTAGGAAAAATTAGTAAAAAAATCTAGACATTATTTTACTATTTTTTTTGCAATAATGTGAGTGTAAAAACTACATTGCGCAAAATTAAAAAAAAAAAAAAAAAAAAAAAAAATGAAGGTCAATTTTATGTGTGATTTTAAGTATGTTGTTTAAAACAACATTGTCCATTTAAGGGTTAATAGACGGGACCTACAATTTATCGTGTCATGTTCACGTTAGCGACCAGCTGAAAAAGCCACTTGGTCGCAAATCCTCCGCGCTAGGAGATACACGTGTTGGTGTGATTGTGCCATTGAAAATACCTTATTTGTCTGTTATTTATCTCATTTGAGCTATTTTTATACTAACCCCTGGTTGTGGTAAGTAATTTGTGTTTAATAATACGGGGGAAATGGATCCCATTCCCCCCGATCCGGTTCCGCCGGACCCTCCTCCGGTAATAACCTCACCGCCTCTGTTGCCGGCCTCGATGCCACAAAGATCAGCTAATAAGCGCCATGCCCCACCGGAAGAGGGTTTCGGACCCCGAGGGAAAAAAGTCATTACAGAGAATAGAGAAGCCGCGAATGCCTCCATACAAACAACTTATACCCACCCCTCACTCACCATCATGGGTATTCGGGAATATGAGAACAATGATTCTGGCCCATACATTATCCACGTATCTAAAATAGAGTCCGACCCAAGCGATGGGACAAATTTTCGTTCAATGAAATTCGGTCAGTTCCTCTTCAAAAACAAAATTGACAATATATGCAGAGATGGTGTTAAAAGAATAGGCAGGAACAAAATCTCCATACAATTCAAATCCGCTGAAAGTGCCAATAGATTCTTGAACAACCCGGTCCTTACCACACATAAACTTGAAGCTATTATCCCCACATATAATGTCACCCGCATGGGAGTGGTCCGCGGAGTCCCTGTGGATTTGCCCATGGAAGAATTTGTGGAATCAATAGAAATTTCAGGTAAACCTTCTTGTGTGCTAAAAGCTAGGAGACTTAATAGGAAAGTTAAAAAGGATAACAATGTATCTTGGGAACCAACCCAAACAGTCGTCCTCACCTTCAGAGGTCAAAACTTGCCTTCAGTAATCTACAGCTTCTACTCAGCTCTAAAAGTGGAAGTATACCAATACCCGACCATTCAGTGCATGGCATGCTGCCGCTTTGGCCACATCAAGGCGCAATGCAGATCAAAGCCCCGTTGCTACAAATGTGGTGATTCTCATATAGGAGATGAGTGCCAAGTACCCGACTCTAATGTTAAGTGCCTTAATTGTTCCGGGCCCCACTCTGCTACCAGCAGGGCATGTCCTGAACAGGAGAGACAAAAAAACATAAAAGCTTTGATGGCCAAAGAAGGCATTCCCTATTCTGAAGCTAATTCTCGATTCCCTATCCAGAGGCCCTATAATGAAGTAGTGAAATCCTCACCTCATGTTAGCCATCCCATTATTCTCCACAATGACCCGTTACCATCATCTCCCCATCCCACCCTATCCCACCGAAAAACAGTCTATAGAAATTCAGCTCCTAAACCCCCCCTAGGCAAGTCCTATGATATAGAAGCCCACCATTCCATTATAGCCACTCCCCAATCCTCTCTCCCTAATGGGTCAGCCCTTATGTCATCCCAATCTTCATCACCCTCTTCCCTTGGGAGCACCCAGAGTGATCTGGTTGCTCAACTATTAACTATAATTATAAATTTAGTTAGTCAAAATTCCTTACAAATACCGAACCACGTTGCCCTTAAGATCTCCCAACTTATCAACCTAACCCAAAACAATGGACCAGCTCCCCATTCTCCAATGGAACTGCAGGAGCCTCCGGCAGAGAACTCCTGACTTACTATACCTCATAAGAAACTTTAGCCCTGTCCTGGTGGCCGTCTCGGAGACTTGGTTTAATCCTGGTGTTCGATACCGGATCCAGGGTTTCTCCTGTCTGCGGGACGATCGTCAGGATGGTAAGGCTGGTTGTGCTCTCTTAGTAAGACGCAACCTAACCTTCTCTCAGATTAGTCTCCCCACATTCAGCCCAGATATTAATGCTGTGGCTGTTCGTTTATTGAACATTTCCTATATAAGTATTTACATCCCCCATCCCAAACCTGAACTTATCTCCGATGTCCAACTAATCATCTCATCAGTTCCTCCTCCTGTTATTATTATGGGAGACTTTAATGCCCATCACACCCTCTGGGGTTGTCACCACTGTGACTCATTTGGTCGCCTACTGCTTGAGATGATAGATGACGCTGATTTGTGTCTGGTGAATGATGGTTCCCCTACCAGAAGAGTAAACCCTTCCCAAAACCCAAACTCTGCTGTAGACCTCACTTTCTGCTCTTCCATCATCCTTCCTTCTCTCTCCTGGAAAACCCACCCACTGACAAGAGGCAGTGACCATTTCCCAATTGAAATTAATATCTCATTAGGTGTTTCACGCCCTCCCCCTCCCTCTCCACTACTAAAGTATAGAGTCTCTGGCGCTGATTGGGATTCATATTCTTCATCCCTTGACCAAAAATTATCTCCCTATTTATGTAGAAATGGGGATATTTTTGTTATTAACTATAACCAACTAATTGAGCATATTCTTGTAACAGCAGATGAATGCATCCCAACAAAAAATCCTTCCCAAAAGACATCATCCCCTCCATGGTGGGATTCGGAGTGCTCTGCTCTAGTAAAGAATAGAAATTTGGCAGAAAAGAAATATAGCAAACAAATGACATTAGCAAACTTTCTGGCCTACCAAAGGGAATCTGCTCTATTCAGGAAAGCAGCATCATCCAAGAAGAAAACAGGGTGGATAAAATTTTGCGAAAATCTAGCTCCTTCTTCCCCATCTTCTATTGTTTGGAAACAGATTCGAAGATTTCGAGGCTCATACAATCATAGTGATATCACTTCAAATGACTCATCTTCTTGGTTGGAATCTTTTGCTGACAAATTAGCCCCCCCATACGCTCACCAACCATTTCCCTTGCCCCCTCACACAACCCTTACCCCTTCTTCAGCTCATTTTGATTCCCCATTCTCTTATGAAGAACTTCTGATCGCTCTTGATGGGTTGTCTGACTCTGCCCCCGGCATTGACGGCATACCCTACTCATTTATAACCAAGGCTAGTAAAAAAGTTAAAAGTAGCTTTCTGGCAATAATAAATGATCTCTACCAAAAAGGTATAGTCCCTGAATCATGGAAAACCCAAGTGGTAATCCCTATTCTAAAACCAAAAGGAAACCCCTCAGATCCTAATTCTAGACGTCCTATCGCCCTATCATGTACCACCGCAAAAATAACAGAAATCTTGATCAAAAATAGATTAGAGTGGTATGTTGAAAAGAAAGAACTCCTCTCTAGATCCCAATTTGGATTTAGAAAGGGCTTTAGCACACTAGACAGCCTAAGCATTTTAACCACAGAAATTCAGATTGCTGCCAAAAGAGAGGAATACCTAACTTGTGTATTCCTGGATGTCGCTTCAGCATATGACAATGTCATTATTCCAGTACTAAGAAACAAACTGTTGCAGCTTAGTATCTCAGCGAAAATGGTCCATTTTATATGCTGTTTCCTTGTAGAAAGAATGATCATTATACAATCCCAGGATACACAATTGACCCCTAGAACAATTTGGAAAGGACTCCCTCAGGGTTCTGTCCTCAGCCCCCTTCTTTACAGTCTATACACTGTTGATCTAGAAGAGTCAGTCAACCCTTACTGCCAAGTCCTCCAATATGCCGATGACCTAGTATTATATTCCTCTTCTAAAAATATTCTCAGTAATGTAGACAACATCAACAATGCGCTTGTATATTTAGATTCTTGGTTGCTGGATCATGGTCTGACTATATCTCCCTCTAAAAGCAAAGCTGTAGTTTTCACAAGGAAAAGACTCATCCCTGATGTTAGCATCATTTATGGCAATGAAAGCATTCCGCAAAGCAACTTCTCAAAGTTTTTAGGAGTTTGGCTCGATTCGCGACTAACAGGGCTCACTCACTGTGAATACATTGCCAATAAATGCGAAAAAAATATAAACATCCTCAGATCATTATCAGGCGTCTGGTGGGGCTCCCACCCATCTTCACAAAAGCTTCTATACCAGGCAACCATCCGCAGCCATATGGACTATGGAATGTTTTTGCTAGCCCACGGTAACAAAACTGCCCTAGCCAAACTCTCAAGTATTCAGTCCAAATGCCTCAGACTCATACTAGGCGCCATGAAAAGTTCCCCAATTAATGCCATGCAAGTGGAAAGCGGGGACCCGCCTCTACACCTTCGGAGACAATTTTTGGCCGACCGCTTTATTAGTAAACTAATCCAAAACTCTAACCACCCACTTATCTATCTTCTTGAAAAGCTACATTCCCTGATCTACAATCAAAATCAGAGTCTAATCAGGAATGTACCCTGCCTGATCCAAAGTTTCACAAAATATATGTATGCTTTTCCCCATAAAATCATCCAGTATCCCCTCAACCCCCTTTTTCAATCTTCATTTGAATCTTTAACTTTCCAACCCAACATTCTACTAGACATCGGCATATTTAAAGATACCCCTGAGCCTGGTAAACTAATAAATTACACCATAGAAAGCTCCTGGAATGACTGGCTTCCAATCTACACTGATGCATCTAAGATGGATAAAGATTCTGATGTAGGTGCCGCTGTCTGGATTCCCAAATATAAAATTATTCTCAGCTGTAAATCCCCCTCTTTTGCCTCTGTCTTCACTGGAGAAAGTATAGCTATTCTAGAAGCAATATTATATGTTATTTCTCATAACATAAGGAAAGCAATTATACTAACAGACTCAAAAAGTTGCTTACAGGCTGTTAGTGCCAACCAGTTTAAAACCAAAAATAAATTCCCAATCATTCTTCGTATCAAAGAGGAGCTGCTAAAATGCCACTACTTAGGGTTACAGGTAGCTTTAGCTTGGATCCCAGGTCATGTTGGTATTACCGGCAATGAACAAGCAGACTTATGCGCGAAACAAGCGGTTGCTCTAGGCCACTCTAATTACTATCATATATACTGCCATGACCTCTCTTCTTCGTGCTATCCTATACTTCACAACGCTTGGGAATCTCTTTGGCAACAAAGCCAACTTATTAAGGGAAAATTTTTTGGTCAAGTTCAACCATCAATCCCTCGCAAACCTTGGTTCTCACAATTTAAAAAACTCACTAAGAGAGTCACCTCTACTCTATGTCGCTTGCGATTGGGTCACGCCTGTACACCTGTATTTCTAGCCAGAATCAGAGTTCGCGACCACTCTTTGTGCGAATGTGGTATAGACATAGGCAACACTGACCACATTTTCTTTAACTGCCCGAGATTGCGCTATTCACTGTATGACTCGATTCCGGTTGAATTTCCCCGTCCAACTAACTTTTCCAACCTTCTACCTCTTGTAAATTCTAAATTTGTATATGTTCTAAGTAAGTTTATTGTTATTAATAATATCAAATTGTAAATACATGTATATATTCTATGTTATATGTACCCCTATTAACACATGTGATGTCCTGTGAGTGTCTTGTGTTTGTTTCAGATCTATGTACTAATACCATCAAAACATGCTCAAATTGAAAATTCCCGCGTTCCTGATCACCGATCATCTGCGAAACGTCAATCGACTTTGACACATTAACCGGCCAATCCCTACAGCGTTTGTTTTCTAGCCAACCACGCGACACTGGCGCTAAATTGCGGCAATACCGCAGAGGCCACAAACAAAAATTGAATTGAATTGAAAAGCCACTTGAAAAACGAGTCATGTGCATGGTCACCCATCCAAACACCGTCCGCATGGACCGTTGCTTAGCTTCGATGATCGCGAACCCAGCTACAGGCGCTATTAGATTAGCTGATTATTATATAATAAGTAATAAAGTCACAGTTTGATTAAATATAGGAAACTAATTTATATTTTAGATGTTATTATGATCAGTTGAAAAACATATTGAGCAGTTACTTAATTTAAGGACGTCAATTATTCAGTTCAGTTTGAAAATTCTTTATTTTGCATAAAAGAACTTAATTATTACATCACCAGTGTAATTATCATCCTAGTGGTAACACAATTGATTAAATAGTTAAGACTGTTTTTGCACCTTTGCGCTTACAAAACTTTTCGTCACGTTTATAATAAGAAAAACACAGTAGATAATTATAAAAATTAGAAATTAAACATTAAATTATAATTACATAAGCCTTAGAAATATCATTATATTTTATGGCAGAAATTTAGGAAGAAATAATAAATTAAAATTTTAAATAAATTAATTATTGCGACAATAAAACATGGACGGGATGGATGGAATTAAGAGGTTATTTTACATACTACTACGAGTAGCAAACCCGGCGAACTCCGATTTGCCACAAAGTTGAAATTTTCCCTGAATTTGTTTGCTACAAACCTCACGGAGCCCCAGATCTTTCAAACAAATGCAATACCGTGTAAATCGGTTCGTGTGTTCTGGAGTTACCCATAGCGTCAGGAAGGAAAACCCGATTTTTTTTATACATCAGATGTCAGTTCTAAAAATAATTGAGCAGTCCATCAAGGTTAGGTAAGCTCGCTCGTTCAATATTGTTTACCGCCCAATTTTTTTTCCTGCTCAATTATATATTCACTGATTAATTAAATTATTTTTACTACACATTTTAATTTACTAAACTGCTTAGTTTTAGCTGCTGAATTAGTTATTAAATGTGCCATTTATAATCATTAACTTACCAAAAATGCTAATTAAAAAAAATATCTTTATCTCACTAGCAAATAATGTCAATGAAAAAGTCATAGTTTGATAATTGTCGTGTGCGGGATTGCAGTGAAATTGGAGCATTATGAGAAGCGCTATACGTTCTTCTCATAAAGCTTCAATGCGTGAGACTATACGTTCTAACTTTTGGGACTCAGAGCCTTCTCTCACGAGGAGTAAGATACAGGCTATGATCCATCACGCTGACCAAGTGCGGGTTGGCGGATTTTATGAGAGAAAGTGTGTTGTCCAGTCTGTGTTGTGATTAATTTTATTATTTTTACTACACATTTTAATTTACTAAACTGCTTAGTTTTAGCTGCTGAATAAGTTATTAAATATGCCATTTATAATTTTTATCTTACCAAAATCGCTATTAAAAAAAATCTCTTTATCTCACTAGCAAATAATGTCAATGAAAAAGTCATAGTTTGATAATTTTTGTGTGCGGGATTGCAGTGAAATTGGAGCTTTATGAGAAGCACTATGCGTTCTTCTCATTAAGCTCCAATGCGTGAGACTATAGGTATGTTCTAACTTTTGGGACTCAGAGCCTTCTCTCACGAGGAGAAAGATGCATCCGCCAACCCGCACTTGCTTGGTATCCACCAAGCTGGCCAAGTGGTGATACAAGGACATAGGTAGATTCACTACCTGAGTCTCTGTTTCCTGAGAGGTATCATCCGGGGGCCTTCAAAAGTAGAGTTAATAGGTATTTTCTAGGTAAGCGTGCCACACCGTAGACTGCAGTGCAGCTTAACATGAGGCTAGCTGTAGTCAAACGCTAACCTATCAAGGATAAAAAAAAAAGATTTTAGAATGTAGTTGTAGTCGATAGTCACCTAATTAATTTTGAGAGCTTATTTCCTGCCGGAATTCGCATCTCGTTTTCCCATAAATAACTCAAGTGTTGTCGAGACCAAAGTCCCGTGCTCGGCGCGACGCCTGCGTCCAACATTAAGCCCAATTTCCGCCGTTTGATTTATCACGCTGCATCCAGCCTAGTCTATAATTGTGCGGCCGTACTACCAGTATTATCGAAGCCGCTAATGCCTAAAGCTGAGTCGTATTCGGATAAAATCTATACTAGATTTTAGCCTTTATAGGACACTAGGTTTCATTTAACATATTAAATGAAAAATGGATGTTGGTAAATAGGCATACTTGCGTCGTTAAAGAAAACTATTGAATGTTCCTCTTCCTCTTGCTTTCAATTATTTGTACTTTGTCAACTGTTAACGTCAGGCATATTATATATATTTGCACGAAACAAATGGTCACACTTACTTTAAAAACGTTGGATATACGTCCAACGGGTTCCGACGTAAATTACGAGTGTCATCATCGGGGACGAGCTAATGTTTTTTAAGTAAGTGTGACCGTTTTTTTCGTGCAAATACACAATTATTTGGTTTTGTAAGTGAGAGGACATGAAATTGCAAATATTTTCTTTACTGATTCTAGTATGTACTACGAGTTTTTTTACAAACAGGAAAAACTGCGGGTGCAATTGGCAAGCTTACGAGTACAGACATTATTAGCTTACGAACGAAAGTAATTACGAACGGACAAAGTACCTAAGCGAAGAACTTTTTACATTAGAAAAAAAAATGATATATTAGATGTAGATTTTTCATGGTAGACATTATTTACCTGGGGTTTTAGGGAAATTCCATCTCTTAAAAGCTAAGCCTCCCTTGGCACCCATTCTTTAAACAAAGTTGTACGAGTTGTAATGGACCTGACTGGGTTAAGCGAAATAAGGACACTCCGTAAAATTACCTACTCTGGAGATCGTGGGATTTTTCATTTTCACTTTCATAATAAATAGAAGAAGTTGCAACGGAGTTTGTAGGACCTTCTCTTTGCGGTTTTATTAAGTACGCTTGCAGCGTTTAATTTCAAATCTTTACCGCAGTGAAATTTAATAATTAGCCAAGTGCGAAGTGGACTCGCGCATGACGGGATCGAACCCGGAACCTTCTGATTGGCAGTCCGGCATGGTAACCATTACGTCAACGAGATCGTCTTTAGCTACACTATGTATGAACGATCATTGGAACGTAAAATAATCAATTTGTACCAATGTAGCAAAGAACTTAAAAAAATATGAGATATTCATATACAGCCTGACAGACAGTTTTTATCTTAGTTACGGAACCTTGAAATCACAATTTAAATCGGTCCATCCGTTTGAGAGCTACGATTCCACAGACACACAATCAATCAATCATTTATTTATTTCTAAAATATTTACAAAGCTTACTAAAACTAAGCACATAATATAAAACTATAACTACTTTGTAAAACACTAAACAGCTGGGACCTACAATTTAACGTGTCACCCGACCCACGGTAGCGCCCAGAGCCACTTATATTAAATGACAGTATTGTGCATGGTGGCCCATCCAAGCACCGTCTGCATCGGCCATTGCATAGCTTCGATGATCGCGTCAGATCACCCTAGTTAGACGAGCTACAGTCAGTACAGGCGATAAACTCTTCTTCTTCAACCTTTTCCCAATAGATGGGGTCGGCACAGCAAGTTTTCCTCTTTCACACGATTCTGTCAGCTGTCATATAAACATAAAATAATAAATATATTAGGACTCATTTCACACACGGCTAGTTACCTCATACTGAACCATTTTTAGTTAGTGTTATTAGCAACCCCATACTGAACCATTTTTAGTTAGTGTTATGGTAGCTAACACAACTGATATACTACATAATATATATTTTATATAGATACATATTTAACACCCAGACCCACAACCAACAAATTTAGCTAAGCACAAAGTTGTCGGCCGGGCCGGGAATCGAATCCGGAACCTTCTGGTTAGCAGTTCCGGCATGGTAATGGTAGCCATTGCGCCAACGAGGTCGTCATAAATATCCACATAAGGAGTATGTTTTCTTTCCTATCCTCATTTACACAATTCAGCCACGTCTTCCTAGGTCAACTTTTACTTCCGCTACCTCGTACTATTAATTCCATACTTATCTTATCTTATCCTACTTCGTGTTTGTAACCGAAGCAGATTCCAAAACTTATATAATCGATGTTAATTGTATGTCGTACAATAATCCATTATATAGCATCACGTACAACTTACAAAAGTTGAGCGATACATCGCTTGCGTGTTTTAAGGCGGAACAACGACATCTATTATCATTTTCGGGAAATGTCTAGTCAACAAGTGCCTTTTTGGCCAACTTTTTTCAGCAGTCTTCGAAAATTATGATTGAGGTGTCATTCGATTCGGAATGGCATCTAGATAGTTTTAAAAAAACAATGAAGTTCCGCAAATAAAAATTACAAAAGTTATTAACAATTAACTAAAAAAAAGAGGGGTTTAGTTTTTTGCAAATATCTCATAAACTAATGACGATTTTTCAAATTTGAAAAAAGATTCAGAAAAAGAAGGAAATTTACTAATAAAGTTTTGACTCCCAGAATTGTAGGACTATTATTTATAATTTTCCCAGAGGGTTGAAAATATGCCCGAAAACGGGTACTCCAGCTTGCGCAAGCCACGCCTCCTTCGTACCTTGAATTAATAAATATTATTTAAACTTATTAAATATAAAAATTAAAATTTGAAAAATGGGAGACGTAGGTTTATTTTATTATATTTTCATATTTTTTTTCAATATGTTTGTTATGTTTTATTTGTTTTAACGCGACATTGACATTTTCAATTCATTTACTATGGGCATTATATATTTTATCTATGAATTTTGTCTATGCTATAGGCTTCAAAGAAGCTCTCTTTCAAGTTAAAAATAACTCGTGAAAAGTAAGATTGAAGAGGGTGCTGAATACTGATCCGTATTTTAGTGGATAACTTTCAATTAAACTTCTCAGGCTTCTCCGTAATTATTTTTATTTTGGTGTAGTTTCTTGGTAAGGAATTCTGATGTCTTGTAAAGTATTGATAATTTGAGGGATCACTAAATAAAGATAAGTAAGGAACATCTTTGAAAATTACGTAGACGATTATTTCGTTAATCTTAAACGGTATAAAAAATTAAAAAATAATGCTTAAAGGCTGACTAAAGAACCACCCTTATTTATACTTATTTTGGTAGGTATCAATATGGAAGAAAACAGGTAAAAAACATTTTAGATTTTTTGATCCAGTTCTCATTCATACGTCTAAGTGGTACCAAAATAAGTAAATCATATTCTTAGAGTAGGTAGTTCTTTAGGCGGTCTTTAAGCTATTTTCAATATTTTTTACCGTTTATGATTTACAAGCTGCGCCCGCTACCCCACGTTAATCCGGGACAAAAAAGGTTAAAGTTAAAAAAAGGTAAAAAGAGGTTCCGTATGCCAAAAAGGTAAACTTTTTACTAAGCCTTCGCTGTCTGTCTGTCTGTCTCCAGGCTATATCTCAGAAATCGTAAACGCTAGAAAACTGAATCTTTCACAAGATATGGATTTCCCGAGCCACTATAACAACAAATATTAAAAAAAAAAATGGGGTAAATCATAATATTAAAGGGGTCCCCTTACAATATCAATAACGGACACTTAAAACGTTCACAAAATACATAAAAGTATATTGGCTATCAAATTAAATTATAAGATTGCAATAAAATTAATACTTAAGGGGGGGCTCCCATACAACAATTGTACGGAACCCTTCATGCGCGAGCCCAACTCTCACTTGACCAATTATTTATATATAGCAAAAAAAGTAAAACACGTTTATTGTTTAGGGAACCTCTTTAATATTTTATTTTAAGTGTTTGTTGTTATAGCGGCATCGGCAATACATATCTTGTGAAAGTTTCAGCTTTCAAGCTATCATGGTTTCTGAGATACAGCCTGGAGACAGACAGCAGAAGCTTAGGTACTAAAGCCTTTTTTTTTGTTCCGTCTATACTTCCTCTGACCATAGTTGTCAGAGACATTATCAGACCAAACATATTGCTTACGCAGTTTTCTTTTTATTGGAATGGTCGGTAAATGATTTACCTTTTTTATTAAAACGGACTAAAGTCTTAAAATATCAGTAGGTATGTTAGGGTATTACGGTCGTTCATATCGGAATAGCAAAAGACGGCGAAATTTATGAGCTGTTCAAGTCCTGGAAAAAAAACTTTTCCAGAGTTTAAACGATAAAGTGTACTGGTATATTTTAATTGCTTATTTAACTACATAAATAAAGTTTAAAACTGTTGCACACTGAAAGTGCCAGTCACTGCCGGTCTCTGTCATTTCGGTTTGAACCACGGTATATCTCTGAAAAAAACCATCAATAGGCATTTTGAATCGAATTAAGATATCCTATCTACGAGTATTTATCACTTTTAAACCGAGTAAGTGAAGAAATTTGCTGGATCTACGTGTCCCCACCCATATTTTTTTGTAATTTTCAATAGGTCAACAAAAAAATCGATACTCAATTCAATTTGACCTCTCCCACTTTCGTAATTTGTCACGTATTGTATTGAAAACCTTGCTAATCCCAATAATGCCTTTTGTTTACCTTTGACTTTTTCCACAATCAGATGAAAAAAGGGACGTTGTCATTCCCAACGGCATCGTGGTACCCGGACATCGTCCCTTCACAAGAAGTGCAATATAAATATAATACATACGTTCCAAGGTAGCCTGAGTAGGTATACATTAGATAAGCATACCGTAATGCCTATAATTTATGTTCACAGATTCGTCAGCGTCATGGGACCCTTGGGCCTTCGTATCATAGAGTTAAGAACGTGGAAGGATTTTGTTAAGCTGCCCGGTATATACTCGTAGCGTTTGATGATTATAAGATCTGTACAATAAGCTGTCCAATGATATTTTACTGCAGCCGTCACTCTGCACGCTTACAAAATGAAACTGAAACGGTGGCTCATTAATAGAGCGTTTTATTCTTTTGTCGAACTTGTACCTAATATTAAGTAATTTACTGACATTTATTGTATTTTCACCACATATTGTCATATTTATTATTTAATAATATTCTTATTATAAAATGAACTAGGTATTTAAAATACCGTATTTACATATTTATAATTCCTGACATTTAATTTTCCTTATTATCAATAAATGAACTATGAACTAACTATGAACTCTGTCACTAGGAAGACTGAATTTAGGGAAGTAAGCTAGAAGACTTAATTTTGAAAAGGGTTTATTTATTAGATGAATTTATTTTCTGGTATTAATGAATCAGCTTAAAGGTGCTCGAAAAATCTAATATTTTTTTTTAATATAGCTTACATCACATTCACACACAGTATATTAAGGTCTGGAGGCAATTTTTTGATAATTTCGTAGTAATATATATAAGCTCATAAAGATAGTTAGAAGCAACATAAGTCTAAAAGCACCAGTTGATCTTCTCATTATTAATTTATATTGAAAAATTGTGGAATGGTAAAGAACGCCAATTCTGACGAAATATAGAATACTGGTGTAATTTTACTCGCATTTCCTTATTGATATGTTCATTCCAAACGTCTTCAGCGGACGTCTCTTTTGAGCAGCTCTCGGAAAGCTCGTGATATTTTACAACCATCCCATGGGACCGGGGGTCATAACTCATTTTCTTTTTTGGCGAAAGTGTTGCGGAAACTGAAATTTGTTACCGTCAAGTCGCCGCTGAGGAATGTTGTAATGGTGCTACATTTGTTACGTTTAGTTTAGAACGAAAGCGGAAAGAAAGAATGAAACGTATATGTTTTTCCGTGTCGGAATACCAAACTCTATTTTGAACATTGGTTATTTTCGCTGTTGTTTTGCCGCAGCCTAATTAGGTATGCTACGAGGGTATAATAGATATAAATGGTCATTGCGCTCTTAGTATAGTGAATAAGATAGAAGAAAATTCTGAAATATTTAGTGTATTCTTCCGCTGTGATAAAGAAACATATCACAACTATATCTCCACATGGAAGTACAAAATATTTACGTTTAGTTTAGAACAAACGCGGAAAGAAAAAAATAAACGTATATGCTTTTCCGTGTCTGAATACCAAGCTCTATTCTGAACATTTGGTTATTTTAGGTACGCTACGAGAGTATAAGATATATAAATGGTCATTGCGCTCCTAGTATAGTGAATAAGATAGAAGAAAATCTGAAAAATTTAGTGTATACTTCCGTTGTGATAAACAAACATTTCACAATTGTACTTCACATGGAAGTACAAAATATTTCAGTTTTTTTTCTGTCTCAAATAGATTACCGGAGAGTAACGCCTGAGTTAAAGGTAAGTGAATAAGATGTTGAGATTAAAATTGGTTTATCAATTTAATATACGTCTTAAAATACGAGTAAGTATGAATAATAAAACATTCAACATCACTTACCAAATATTGTATTAGATTTTTTAAAATATATTGTGCACTATTAGTTACTTCATATTCTTCTAGTGCACAAAATAGGAATTCTACATATGTAATAATCTTATATCTAGCAATCTTACTAATATTATACATACAAACATTTATGTATATGTTTGTTACTTCTTCATGTTCAAGGCCCCTCTGGCCCTCGAGTCCGACATACGCCGCACAAAATTTGTGTGTTTAAATATATTTGTTACTTCTTCATGTTTAAACAGATTTGACTGAAATAGACTCGATTACTTTACGCTTATGCCTTAGATTACTAACACATGGCTATTTTTTGTCCCTAATTAACCCGGGTGAAACTCCGGTGTGCACCTAGTCTGTGATAAGCGGAATGCAAATACGGTAACATGTCGCGTGGAACATTAAGCCTAGTTTTCGCGTAACCGAAACTAAAAGTAGTTTAACATCTTCAAAGAACAGCAATGACTAAAGTTTCCAGAGTTTGAGTGCAACTTGTACAGCCCAAGTACAAGCCATTCCTACATTAATGGCGTATGTGTTAAGAATTTACATGCTAGAACCGTTTGAGAGGCCATTTCTACGGAAACAGCGCCACTCGTAACTTTCATAGGTTCATTCGTGCGCAACTTTAACACGATAAAAGACCTGTTTAGAAGTTATGTCGACAGTTATTTAATTCGTTTTGCCAAGTGAATTAAACGGGGTATAAATCTAAAAGGGGTTCGACCCTTTTAAGGATTTCTTTTAAGATGCCGATGGGAACTTAGAGAGAGTAATAATAAGAATAAGGTGTTTCAGGGTGCATATTATTCATTCGATAAATTATGTCACATCTATAACTTGCAGGGTACCAACAGGTTTAAAATATATTGTATTATCTTATACATTATACATTTTATTATTTTAAATACAATGTATTATTGTATTTTTATTGAATTATACCTATACAATTTCCTGGAGTAACAACGTGAAGAATATTTTAAATTGAAAAAATTCCTCATGGAATGGAATTAATATACTTATATTTATCTTTATGTTAATTTTCAGTCAATAACGAAGTTCACTACGCGTATATTGCGTAGCAACTGCTACACTAATAGCTAGCTACGTAGTACGTTCAGTACCTACTACGATACCGCTACGGCGTAGCAGTAGTTCAGACCCGATTCAAAAAACGCTTTCTTTATAATATTTGTATTGTAAGTCAAATACGTATAGTCCTAATAGCATCTCTCGCTGGAATAGTTGCAACTCATACCAAGGTTATTCCTCCAGCCGCGCAGGCCTCGTCTCCATAACCTCGCTCGGAACGCCAATTTTTGCATTGGAATGCCGCCTTGGCTGTCGCTTATAGGAATTCCAGCTAGCTCGGGAAAGGTACGGCATATCTGTATAATACTTTTATAATAGCATTACTAAGCCGCGATATGATGTAATCTTTGCTATGAGGGTGTACTCGTATATAAATACCTACGTATGTAGATACATATATGTCTGAGGTGGGAGACAACCAACAAGGGTGTCTTGTGCAGAAAATTAAATGTATTGTGTGTGTGTTTTTTTTGTAAAGCGGCACGGAATGGTTCATTTATGAGCCAGAGAGATTTTTTTCCAAAAACTCCCCGATTGTGACCACCTTTTCCAGGTTTTTTTTGAAGTCCCATAATTATCTATTCATAATTAATTCACATTCGATTGATATTGTTTAAATTTAAGTTGCGTTATGTGATTTTTATTTGTGAAATTTACTGTATTTACAATAGTAGTTGGTTTAGCACAAAAATGATTAATATGCAAAAATTCTGCAATGCATGAAAAAAATTCAAACACAAACTATTGAATGATAATGTTGTCTGTTAAATTCATGTAACTCTCTCCCCAAACCCTCAATAGATACTTATCTTAATAAGATCCTCTTCAATTCTTTATCTAAATAGGATCAGAATAAAGGACCCGAATCATCTCAGACATAGATCGCGACCACATCCCTTCTTATACTCACAGTCTGAATTTGTGAGTAGGTATAAAAATTTATAAGGACAAAATTGAGGAAACATTAGAATCAGATAACTAAAAAGAACTATAATAACATTACTCACTCAACTTCTAAAAGATAAGTATTGTTTATTTGCATTACTTTTTATCTCTAGCTTTAGAATTTATAATAATTGAATTTAATGTTTTCTATTTTCTTTGTCCTGTATCATTATTGTACATCCACAAATAAATGCTTACATATAATATGTTATATATACATTAAAATAATAAAAGTCAAATTACAATGACAAACAACAAAAAAAATGCCAGGACAGCCCGCCATCGACCGTGCCCGGCACAAAGGTGCCCATAACGCTGGCCGCATTTCCACGCTGAAAACAACGATTGAGAACGGGAGTCCCTCGTCTTATCTCTCAGTCTTTGGCAAATTGCCTTTAGAATATATTTGTTTGTAATATTCGTAATTCTTAATATATTCAACTAAATATCTAGAACAGTTTTTACACCAAAGCGCTAACTATCTACACTCCTGAATGCGCACACAATGCAAGTGACGGCACCGCAGGTGACATCGATATCTTGGATATCGGATAAAGCGTTGAGATAAGTTATAGCTCGTCGCGTAGGGGCCGTTTAGGCATATTGTGTTAAACTAAATTTTAAATTGTTGTTAAACTTACTCTAAAACTTTTTTCTCTAGTATTCGGTTCTCTCTTAGCTCTGTATGGTTAAGAAAAATGTATGCGAACGTTCGCGTAGTATATTTGCATTGCTATGCAATCTAATTCCCACTAATGGGCACTCGCATTAAGAGAGGCGACATATACCTATGTACGGATACCAGACATGAATGTAGGCATATCTTCATACTTATTAAAATGTAATAAAGTGTTGTTGTTATTAATAACTAGCTGCACCCCGCGGTGTTACCCGCGTTCATCCGGAACATAAGAAGTTAATCCGGAATAAAAAGTAGCCTATGTGTTAATCCACGGTCTAACCTATCTTCATAGCAAATCTCACCAAGTTTGGTCCAGCCGTAGGAGCATGAGAGAGTAACATAGATTTTGAAGTTATTTGCGTATGCCAAGGAAACTACAAATGTTTTCGGAATAAAAAGTAGCAGTATGTGTTAATTCAAGGTTTCTTAATACCAAATTTCATCAAAATCAGTTCAGCCATTTGAGCGTTAAAGAAGTAACAAACGTACACACCAACACAAACTTTCGCATTTATTATATTAGTAGGATAACAAGATTTTACATTTCAGATTTACCAGTAGCGTAGCATGTAGCGATACTTAATTTCAATCCCTACTCTAGAATTATTCTAAGTAAGTATATAGGTAGATATTCAAAATGTTTCAGCGAAGCGATGTTTCTGAAACAACTAGTTTCCAAAGTAAACAAAAGTAAGTAAAGAGCCGTGCGTGTAAATTCCACAGGCATGTCTCGTTAACATCCCCGGAAGATCACATTTCCAGAACTTTCTCTTCTCGCTAGAGAAAAGACAAACAGCGCTCGCACGGGGCGGCGAACAAAAGATCTCGGACGCGCCGCCGGCAAAGGAACTGTCATACAAACAACATACAACTCTCATACAAACTCATACAAGATGCAACAACGCTTCGCGTGACTTACAAACTGTCGCTAGGGGCTGGGGCACACGCGGCTCATGAAAATGCAGTTTTAGCGTCGAGTGGGTAGTTTGACCTAGAAAAGTTTTTATCTCAGCTTGGTACATTTTGGTTTGACGACCTCGTTGGCGTAATGGTTACCTTGCCGGACTGTTAATCAGAAGGTTCCGGGTTCGATTCCCGGCCCGGTCAACATCTTGTGCTAACTAAATTTGTTGGCTTTGGGTCTGGGTGTTAAATATGTATTCATATATGATATGTATGTATGTATATGTAGTATATCAGTTGTGTTAGCAACCATAATACGAGATAGAAATGGTTCAATATGGGGCTAACCAGCCGTGTGTGAATGTGTCCTAATATTTAATACATTTTTAAATATTTAGAGTTTTTTTTAAACATTTTAGTTGGCCGAGAATATGAACTGTTTTGATTATCGTAGGTTTTTCTCTTTCAATACAAAAAGCGACTGTAAAATATGTATTCAGGAGAGATAGATTTTGGAGTTTAGGTAAATTTTTGGTAAGTATCTAATAATTTAATTGGTTTGTATCCCGTAATTAGACTTTCTTAAATCATATTATTGGCCTAGTAGGTTTAGTTTCTTAATAAAGCTACATTTTAAGCAGTCATAAAAATACCTTTTATTTAAAATTAATCTAATAATCTTCTTCTTCTTCTAATATATAAAATTTCCATTTCACAATGTTAGTTACCGTACTCTTCCGAAACGGCTTGACCAATATTTACCAAATTTCATATGCGTATTCAGTAGGTCTGAGAATCAGCTATCTATTTGTCACGGCCATTTTAGTAATTTTATCATTATTTATCCCACTCGATAACTGATAAATTATAGTGTTTTAACTGTACTTAAGGCAAAACAACATTTGCCGGTTCAGCTAGTACTCATATAAAACATTACTAAAATTGAACCTAAAAAAGTAACATGAGTATTATATTACTTGTAAATAAATACTCTGTCTAGTACAAGAACCAAGAACCATAATAAATACAATAGACAACAGAAGAGGAATGATGGTTGGCCACCTTATACGACATGACAATTTCATTAAAAATATCGTAGAAGGAAAGATAGAAGCCAGGAGAGGAATAGGAAGACGTAGAAGATCATATTTAGATCAAATTAAGGAGAAGGCGAAAGTCATGTCGTATAGGGAGGTCAAGGATTTGGCCGAAGACATAACTACCTGGAAAAAACTCCACAGACAAGAGCCCGGCTCTTAAATATTGAATGAATGAATGAAACAAATACCTTTTAGTCCCATTGACAGGTTAACCATTATACCCTACATGATGGTTAAGCTATCAATAGATGTTGATTGCAAGCACGTACCCTAGCACTCGTTGTATTCTATTACCAGCCCACAATAGGTACACGTAAAGACAATAGAATGGCCCACAAGTAGAGGTAAATGAAATTACGAGCATCTGGTTCCGATAGTCCCCTTCTATCGAATTATAGGGGTTCACCATTATACTCACACGTTATCGAGATATTATGCGTCGCCATCAATTCAAATGTGTTATATTATAAGTTATTATAATGTTTCGCCTGTGTTAGTTTCAAGTTTGTTATGAATGGAGGCATAATTTTGAGAGAACAGTGGAACTTCGGAAGGGGTTCCTAAGGGTAAATGCGAAATAACAATGTCGCACTAGGTGTACCTATAATATCACTCACTACATATTTGTCCCAAGTATTTTATATCCGAATTAACCCTAAAATGGTCGATTTTTGTTTCACGTTTTAATAATTATATTTGTGTAATAGACATGTATCACTGTCTAGGAAAAATTATTTAAAAAGTCTAGACATTATTTTACTATAATTCTTTTGCAATAATGTGAGTGTTGTTTATAAACTACATTGCGCAAAATTAAAACAAAAAAAATGAAGATCAATTTTATGTGTGATTTTTAGTATGTTGTTTAAAAACAACATTATCCATTTAAGGGTTATTTTAGTGCCGTATATTTCACGTTGTCGAGTCTTTTGAAGGTTTTCGAGGATAATTATGATTTAAACAGTAATATATATAAGTGCAGAGAATGCCGAACTTATCTTTGATAAGTGTCAGTGATTTGATATAAACAAAAAATCTCTAATTAAAATTATTATTTCCGTACTATGGTATGTCTATTGGGTGTGCATTCAATCTGACAGTAACTAAAGTTATATCAATCTGCTGACATGTGTTAACAGCTTAACGCTTAGCAGTTCCACAATCCTGTTATTAATCTCGCGGTTGATTGATGTTGCTAATAGCAAGCGAGCTATATAACCATACCTGCTACATTGCTAATATTAACACGCGACAAATCATCGCGAAGCAATCATTTCATTACGCATACTAATGCATCATTGGTGGTAAGATATCTCTAAGGTTAGATATGGTTTATTGTTATTGGAACAGTGTGTAAGCAAGCAGTGATTAACTTTGGAGGCAGTGTAGTAATAATTTGGTTATCGCCGTTTATTACTTAAGTAAAGTAAATTTCGTTTTGTCTTTTACAACTTATAGGTTTGCGTTTGACCACAGCTTGCCTGGTGTTAAACAATACTATGATCTAAATTGTCACACGCTTACATAGAAAGTGCCTTTTAACTCTAGATTTGAAGACTCCCACGAAGACCCTTCTCAGGAAACAGAGACTCAGGAAGAGAATCCCACAGTTTCGCAGCCCTCACAAGAAAGGTCGAAGTGAATCGGCTTTTGCAATTTCGACTGTATACCTATGTCTCTTCGCTGAGTTTCTGCATATATAACGTAATATATGTATTGAGAATCTCTGTAATTCATTTAAGATAACGTTTTTTTTTAGCATGCAGCAGTTTTTTTAGTAAGGAAGAGCGACTCAGGTCAAGGTAGTGTGAAGAACAGAGTCGTCCAAGTTAAATAACATTTACACATAAATATCTCAATAATTGTAAATTCTGAACCAAGCGTTTGTATACCTAAATTGCCACATTTTAAAACAAGCACGTTTCTTAACTACTTAACTCGTTTTAACCTAGTTTTACGTTTTTTTTTTGGCTCAAGTTAGTAGTTTGTTTTTATTATTTAGCCGGTTCCATTCCACTGCAGGGCAAAGGCCTTTCTATCCTCTTTCCACTCATCCTGGTTTTGAGCTTTTTGAGTCCAGTTTTTACAAAAAGAGTCTAGTTTGTCCTGCCATCTTCGTCAGGGCGTGCCTCGACGTCGGACGCTCTCCGGTGTCCACAGCGTCGTCTTAACATTTTTATTTAAAACTTCAAAAAAAAAAATCAATTGTTTATTAATATTTCTGAAAACTATCTCGCAGTGTATTCTAACCACTTGACGCTGAGAAGTTTGCGCTCTCGTTTGTCGGAACCCAATTAGTTAATTAGCATCGTCTCGAGTCAGTCACGGATCCGGAGCACAATGCTATATGCAAATGTTTACTGAAAACAGCTAAAATCAGGACGTGCCGTAGTTTGGTACTTGGTACTAACATGGAACAGCGATGTTTATAAAAGGCTGGATATACGTACAGTAAAAACTCGATTAACCGGACCAATTGTTGTAAGTCATTCTGCTAATCAAAAATCCGGATAATCGTAAGTATGAAGAAAAGAAGAAATATTCAGATTCAATGTAACCGAATTGTTTGGCCAAACTTACGTTCTCTCTAGTAGATTACCTAGTTTTAGCAAAAATACGACATTAGTCTGTAGTTCAGATAATCGCGAATCGGTATAACTGAGGGCCGGATAATCGAGTTTCTACTGTACTTAATTATTATTTGAAAGATGGAATTTAACAGAGGGCTGGCGTGCATTAGCATTTGACATCTAGTCTGGAATTACTGGAACTCAAGGATGATATAAAATACATAGGTAGGTAGGTAGATAGGTTTTCGACAGATTTTTACCTTGGAGATGGATAGGCAAGTATTAGAAAATGATCTACTGCTTTGATTTCTTTACGGCTTTGATGTTTTTCTTTACCGGAACTCATTGGCGGGGATAGAACAAACCCCTTTCGGGATGAAAGGACTATTTATATTGACATTATTACCAAAATCACCGTTTCCCTGTTGAAATACCGTCAAGTCCAATCAGTCTTCAGCTTAACACGTCTAGCATTGCAAACTAGATACGTTTGTTGAATACTAAACTGTGAAGCACTTTTAAAATAATCAAAAACTTAGGACGTTTTCGTGACAGTTTCCTCTATCTGATGATGAAGGTATCCTTTACTAATAAATCTTTCAAGTCACGTTGAGCATTCGTGTTCATGTGAGTAGGGAAATCAAGTTTAAGCTCTGAATATCAGATATTGATAAGCATAAACGTGACAGTCTATTCTATTTAATTTATTAAGCTTGATAGGCAGCACAGCGGACTAAAGATCTGAATAGTTAAGTCGGTGACTAAATATAAAAGTATTATGATTCAATGGATTAAAAATATGAATAACATTGGCAAAATAATATTTGTTGAGGTATGAACTCAGATGTAAGCTTCGGTAATTTCGAAACGATTCTACTATTAATAAACAATATTTTTAGATAGACACTTTTTAGCAAACAATTTAAATGAACACTAAATTTGTTTGTATGCATGTGACTAGGAGAAGTATGGATATGATTGTAAGTAGTAGCGGAAGGAGAGATAGACCAAAGAAGACGTGGATGAATTGTTTGAAGGAGGATATCAATGAGAAGGGAGTGAATGTGGAGATGACGGCTGATAGAGTGGCGTGGAAGAGAAAAACAGGCTGTGCCGACCCCACCTAGTGGGAAATGGTAAAGGAGAAGAAGAAGAAGACTAAATGTACAGACAACAATAATATTTTCAGGAGAAACTCAAATATTTAGGCCAGTCTAACTATTAAACCTAACTAAACTCAAATAGCCTATATAAATAAGAAATAAACGTTGGACGATTCAGCAGCTATATTGACTAACAAAAGTCGGGATATTGCCAATGTAGGTACACAAAAAGTTCCCGGCGAAAATGATTTTGTTTGCTTACCTACTTAGATACTTACCTAGTATTTACGATTATCTTTCTTTTCTGTATTTGTCTTGGCAAAATCTTAGTGAAAGCTGGAATGAGGTTTTAGTTAAGATGTTGACATAATGTACATAATATACAGAAGAGTTCGTATAATTTGTTTAAATAGATATAAGTACAAGCAGATCGTCCCGGCTTCGCACGGGCTATAAAATAATCTAAGTTGCAAGGAGAAACAAAATATAACTTATGTTACTCAGGGACAATGTAGCTTCCCAACGGTGAAAGAATTTTTCAAATCGGTCTAGTAGTTTCGGACCCTACTCCCCTCAAACAAACCTAAAATAAAACTTTTCTTATTACATAACATTGGTATAGTCTGACAACAAACCTATATTAAATGGGCAAAGGAGATGAAGTGAACAGGATAAGTACACCTACTTATCCTTTTGACATTACATAAAACAAAACGACCCAATCACCATTGGGTCGTTTTGTTTTTGTAGTGTAGTAGTACTAGAAGTGCTGAATAGCTTTAAACCTTTTTCATTTTTAATGCCGGACGAAAAACGACGGGGTGATAGATATAAGTTTCATGTCTCACTTTCTGTCTCTGTCTGTCGCAACTCCTCAACGAATTTTGATTTAGTTTTTTGTTTAAAGTTGTGATAATCGGGAGTGTTCTTAGTCAATGTTGGAAAAAATCGGTCCATGAAAGCCATGCCACAAATTGGCTACTACATTTTTTCATACTATTTCACAACTCCCGCATCAAAAATGCCTGATTAGTAGAATATATACAGTCACAAATTTCATAATCCAGTTTACCGCCATCACAACAATCTTGGACGTTTTGTGCATTTTTCATTTAAGCTAGTTTTTGCATGACAAAAAAAAATACTTCTCCTGAGAAACTAACATCGCCTAACTTCGTCTATCTAAACTAATATACTATAATTGGGCATATAATTACATACGCAGAACATACCATACTTAACTTTTGTATTAAAACATATTCCATAGAAGTTGCAATGCACGTCGGTTCATCTGGAATGCTGACAAGTTCTACCTAAGTACTAAGTCATTCAGTGTAAGCACCAACTTACTCGTGTATTCAGGAATTCAGGCGGAAATTTAACTTGTTCCTGTTCCTAGTTTGACTTGTTGAATGTCTTATGTCATGGTTATCGTAGAACCGCCGTTTTACTGGCCTCGGGATGAGATTGAATAAATAAAATAAAATAAAATAAATAATATATATTAGGACACATTTCACAAACGGCTGGTTAACCTCATACTGAACCATTTCTAGTTCGTATTATGGTTGCGAACACAACTGATATACTACATATATATTTATTTCTATAGATACATATTTAACACCCAGACTGACAAATTTAGTTCAGCACAAAAATGTTGGCTGCGCTAGGAATCGAACCCGGAACCATCTGATTGTCAGTCCAGCATGGTAACCAATACGCCAACGAGGTCATCTAGTTGTTGAAATAGTTGGAAGATATACCACGGTTTAGTAAAATGATTAAATTACTCGGATGACCGATCAAATCGGATGCCGACACAGCTAATGTTTCGTTTAATTTGAATTGTTTTGAATGTAAACAGAATAAGCAGTTTTATTTACCAACCTTAAGTGTTTACCTAGTTTGTTATGAAATAAATGTAAATCAATTTGACCCAATAAACAATAATTGACTTTTTGTCTTGTCTTTTTTAGTTTTTAGGGTTCCGTACCTAAAAGGTAAAAACCCTATTACTAAGACTCCGCTGTCTGTATATCTGTCTCCAGGCTGTATCTCAGAAACCGTAATAGCTAGAAAGCTGAAACTTTCACAAGATGTATTTCCCGTGCCGCTATAACAACAAATACTAAAAATAAAATATTAATTAAACAATAGTGTAAGCGTCTGTTCAGAAACTATTATACTTAGGTTTGTCTATAAATATAGATACTATACATACTGTAGTACAGGATCGTGTAAAATCTTAAGGTAGAGGTCTGTGAGCGGTTCAGTCCTCAGGTCCAATCAGAGTCTATTGACAACGGATACTTCAATTCAATAGCGCTCCTGCCAAAGCGATACTATATCGACAAATCCGCTTACACGTATTCACACTCAAGACTGGATCATTGTTCGTATGTTTTGAATGAAACATTGGTTAAGACTAAGCAAAGAGGTCTAACATGTACAAAAATACTTAGGTACTAACAGTTTGCGGTTATTTTTAATCTTAAGAATTAACACGTTACGGTAATTTATATTTATTGTGGATGGTTTGCAAACCCTATAAACACTTAAAGTAAGGAAGTAAGCTGAACATACATATTTATTTTTTACCTAGCAAAATACCTAGGTATGTTGTTTGGGAGCTCCCTTTAAATATTTATATTTTATACATTAATTTGGTAGCTAATATGGAGTATGTATAGTTTATTTAAAAATTGTTATTTTACATTCAAGGTTTTACATATTATAGGCGATCTATCGGATAATTTTTAGAAGTGTACCTACGTTGGAGTTGCTTATTCCCCACTTCCGTTCCATTATACTCCTAACAAGAAGAGATTAAGAGAAAATACAAAGCTTTACTTTGTAGGCCCTGAGAAAAAAAAATCTTGATATGTGGCTTAATAAATCACTTACACGTACAAATCACTTACATTTTGTACGAATGAGCATGTAAGTAGATACCGATAGTAATTAAGCGAGTAACCAGAAACTACCTAATATTCGATACGTTTTGCGTCGATTAGCAACTCATTGCCTATTCATCAGTAAAATGTTCGTTCCAGTAGCTCGGGATCCCACTCGTACTAACTATTGTTTGAACTGTGAGGGATTCGCTAAACTAGCTATCTCACGCGGCTATGTTTGCTAGATGTCTAAAGAGAAATGATTTCGAGAAAGAAGTCGAGGCAAACTTACAAGTCAATTGGTGAAATAATATGTTATTGAGTATTATCTTAGTAAATTGTAACTTATGCCCTTATTTAAGTGTAAGTATTTCTATAATTTTTAACTTTAGAAGAAGAGGTCATTATCTGTCAATGTTAATTAAGATACAAAATTCTAGATATTTATACTACACTTAGCTGAATTTTACATAAAAGGTAAATGAGGTATACGAGTATGTTTAGGTTTAAGTTTAACATATGTTTCTTTATAATAACATATGTGACTTTAAATAAAGCCACTTAGATATTATTTATAGGCTTACTTCGGGTTCTTGTAAGTCGGGCAAAAACGTTTACCGTTATTTATCAAGCTTTCGAAATAAATAAATTCTAGTCACGTATGGTATCACTCGAATAAAAATTATTACAACTTATTGATTACCGATAAAGCCCAGTTGTGGCTAGGAATAAAAATGATACTTAAGTCTAGATGTGATTTTTATGATAGATCATACTCGTATTTATATTTACGATATTTTGAAGTGGAGTATTTTATACTCGTATTGTCGTTGGTTGCTTTTATTTTATCACGAATATAGAGTTAACACGAATGCTAAACATAATTATACGCATTTTCAAATATAAGAGCGAATATTCAACCAAAAAAGTATGGTACTCTAGTTTTCTGTAGAAGCCGATTTTACCACATTTCAATCTATTTACTCATATAGTTCCCATTTAGAAATTACGAAAAGTTAAAATTATCATAGCATTTATTTATTGAACGATGCGATCTAATGATAATTACTAGATGACGTGCATGGTGACAAATCTTTATTCCTGAGATCTAAAAGTCGAAATTGGTGTAACACAATGTTACGTATCGATTGATTGTTGTATTACGTTAACCTAATCTTGGCGTAAAATTGGTGTAACACAACATAACTTATATGATTGTTGTACATATTTTTGTTAACCTAATCTTGGCGTAACCACAGATACACAAAGTTTTTCTTAACGTACTATTAACACTCTTTTCTGTGCAATAAGTGTTTTATTTTTTGCTAAAGTACTAATGTGTATACCGAATAATGGCATCGCATTGTCACTTGATAAATCATTCATAATTTTAATTGAAATCTCGCTGCCAGATCAAATAACTTCGTAAGCAACAAGTCTAGAGGGAGCTAAAGAAAGAATTTGCCGTCGGCACTCAATTTGAGTTCAATTCGGTCGAAGGCCGAAGACAGATTTACGCCGAGCCCGTGACAATGGAGTGTCGATGGTCTTGTCGACCAGTCACTGTTCACGACACGACTCAGTAAGATATTATTTTAGGTTATGGCCCCTATATATTTTTAAATGTTTTATTAGGTATCTGTAGGGTTTTCCTTTTTCCGTTTTTCCTAACTTTCAATGTTTTTGACATGAATAATTTTGACATGTAATGATTATACGAGGTCGTCAATTCATTGATTTTATCTTAGTATCTGTATGCTTAAATATTATTATCATTGCGAAAGTATTGGTAAACGCTTTTGTTTCTTATATTTTATACTTCTCGCTTAAACTGCTAAACGAAATTTGATAAATTTTGGTTTCCTATCTCTGTTAGCGTAGGTCACTACGCAGGGTTTATGTATGTAAGGCATTTTCTAGTACTCACCAAGCTAGCATTTGCTAGCGTGGCTAAACTTGAGTGTGTTTAGCCTCAAGTTTATAAATATGTCGCCAAACAGTGTTGGTAAAAATCGTATCGGAGTTTCTAACTTCAGCAATTTCGAAAGTGCTTTTCAATTTGTTAGACCACGCATGCTCATCCAACTTTTAGTTTATTGAACGTTTGTAAGAGATAAAACCAATGAACAATGATCTAAAGACATACTCATACAACTTTTTTCAGTCGAGCGATTAGCGATTTGAAAGAAAAAAGCAAGGATGCTTTGCCAACAAGACACAATTAAGACTTCCAATCTATGATGCTTTTTGTATCATACGCTATAGCCTACATACGCATAGCATATGAATACTTAGCTAGATTAGCCAAGAAGATATCAGCTACGCACTGTATCAGGAAAACGTCAGACAACTGTATAAAAAGTGGAAAATATAATAAATAAGTAAAAGTAAATAAAAATAGTAAATATACAGGGGATAAAATTTATCAAAAGAATAATTGTGTTCTGAGTTTCACCAAAAGATGTTATTTTGATTGTTTTTTTTGACACTTCACACACGGCTGGTTAAACTAGAAATGGTTCCCATACTGAACCATTTTTATTTTGTGTTATGGAAGCTAACAAAACTGATACCTATACTACATACATATTTTATGTAGATACATATTTAGCAACCAGACCCACAGCCAACAAATTTAGTTAAGCACAAAGATGTTGGCCGGGCCGGGAATCGAAACCAGAACCATCTGATTGGTAGTCCGGCATGGTAACCATTACGCCAACGCGTTGAGTTACTGCAATTATCAGATTAAAAATTATATTTGTGGTAAATTTGCGACTTATCAGTTCGCCACTGCAAGAATGAAATAGAAATAGCGTGATTATCCATTTTTAACCGACTTCAAAAAGGAGGAGGTTATATATTCGACGTGTATGTATTTTTTTTTTTTTATGTATGTTCACCGATTTCTCAGCCATTTGTGGATCGATTCTCAAAATTCTTTTTTTAATTGAAAGAGTATGGTTCTGAATTGGTCCCATTGTCACCAAAACTGGTTCTGATGATGGACTCCTAGGGAAATCGAAGAAAAACCTAAAAAGTTAGGATATTTTTACGCATGTAGAGAGATTCATGCTCGTTTGGCTGTACTGATATTCATGAAATTTGAGAAGAAAATTGGTAAGACTATGTGTTAACACACACGCTACTTTTTATCCAGAAAATAAATACTATTCCCGTGGGATGCACCAAATAACATATAAATCTTTTTAACTTCTTCACGCTCGAACGGTTGTACTGACATTGATGAAATTTGGAATGAAGATAGGTTAGACTATGTGTTTACACATAGGCTACTTTTTATCCCGAAAATAATTATTGTTCCCGTGGGATGCACCAAATAACACATGACACACTGATTTCGCTAAAATTTGATATAGGGGTAGACTAGACCTTGTATAACACCAAGGTTACTTTTTATCTTAAAAGTCATTGCTATTCCCGTGGGAAGCCCAAATAACTCGATAACCTATTTTACTTCTTCGCGCTCATACGGCAATACAGATTTCGCTCATAAAATCGGCAGCTTATAGTCTGGCTAACAAAAGTATCTGACGCGAACATCGAGGCTTAGCAACGGCCCATGCGGCCAGTCTTTGGATGGGTGACCATGCACAAGACTTCCATAAAAAAATTTGATATTTTCGTCTGGGCGTTACTGTGCTTCGGATAACACGTTAATTTGTTGGGCCTGGACCACTACTCTTAGTACAAGCAGGGGTCAAACTAAATCAGGGGCTTGAAAAACTCTCGACGCCAGAGCTTGGCCACTTGGGTCATACTTAGTGGAAGAAGGAACTGTACAATTTGGTATATTAATAGACAAGACCCACGAACGGATAAGGAAAATATTTACGCGCTCGCTTCGCTAGGAGTTATCCCGCTTCGTTCTAATTTCCCCCAGGATGTTCTGGGCTTATGACACTCCAAATATTATATAATTTGTGCTGCTTTGGACTTCAAACGGTTCGAACAAATACGGTGAAAATTTTCGCGCTCGCTTCGCTCGCAACCAGCTCGCTTCGCTCGCAATTGGTTCTAGTACGTTTTGACACAACAAACATTATGTAATTTGTGCTGCTTTGGACTTTTTTATGCTCAAACGGTTGGGACAAATACGGTGAAAATTTTCGCGCTCGCTTCGCTCGCGCATAGCTCGCTTCGCTCGCATCCACCTCTTTTTGCTCACACTTGGTTCTAGTACGTTTTGACACAACAAAAATTTTGTAATTTGTGCTGCTTTGGACTTCTTTATGTTCAAACGGTTCGAACAAATACGGTGAAAATTTTCGCGCTCGCTTCGCTCGCGCATAGCTCGCTTCGCTCGCATTCAACCCTTTTTGCTCGCACTTGGTTCTAGTACGTTTTGACACAACAAACATTTTGTAATTTGTGCTGCTTTGGACTTCTTTATGTTCAAACGGTTCGAACAAGTACGGTGAAAATTTTTCGCGCTCGCTTTTCTCGCAATTGGTACAAGTACGTTTTGACACAACAAACATTATGAAATTTGTGCTGCTTTGGACTTTTTTATGCTCAAACGGTTGGGACAAATACGGTGAAAATTTTCGCGCTCGCTTCGCTCGCGCATAGCTCGCTTCGCTCGCATTCATCTCTTTTCGCTCGCACTTTGTTCTAGTACGTTTTGACACAACAAACATTATGTGATTTGTGCTGCTTTGGACTTCTTTATGCTCAGACGGTTGGAACAAATACGGTGAACATTTTCGCGCTCACTTCGCTCGCGTATAGCTCGCTTCGCTCGCATCCAGCTCGATTTGATCCCAATTGGTTGCCTGCCTGGCACACGCCAAATTTTATCATCGTGAAGTTTATTTGGCTCTCCATAGCTAAAACTTAAACAAAATATCATTACCAACCACTAAAAATGTAAAAATAAAATTGTTTTAAAAAACAAACAACCGACTTCAAAAACACAACTAAAAAGGGAAAAATAATTTTAAGCCTAAATCAAATCAAGAATATATAAATAGAATAGGAGAGTTTATTTCATGTACTTATAAAAAACTATTTGCAATTTTTAGAAATCCTGTATTCTTGAAGTCGGTGCCATCTAATAAGAACAAATTAATGTTTGTTAAAAAAAACTATTTTCAATTGTCTTTCTTTGCTGGCACCGACTCCAAGAATACAGGATTAGTAAAAATTGCAAATAGTTTTTTATAAGTACATGAAATAAACTCTCCTATTCTATTTATATATTCTTGATTTGATTTAGGCTTAAAATTATTTTTCCCTTTTTAGTTGTGTTTTTAAAGTCGGTTGTTTGTTTTTTAAAACAATTTTATTCCGTTTTGCAATATTTTTTGTCTCATGAAGTACGGTAACGTTTCTATTTGTAGAATGTCATTGGTTCTAACTACTAGATACTCGTATGTCAAAACAATATCGTTGCAAGTTTTCTCGTAGGTAGGTCTCGTTAAATTTAACAAGACTAGACTCTCAAAAGGCGAGAGCAAAGGTATATTGAATTCGCAAATATAATCACGCCTGAGATGTTTTGAACTTTGTGTCAGGTAGAATCACTTTGTAAATGTCTCAGTAAATTGTATAAGTGTAGCACTTCGTACGCTAGTAAAGCTGTGGAGTAATGTAATCTAATGGAAAGGAATGCGCGCTAAAACTGAAAGTTTGTATATTTTAGCATCACTATTCAGTATTTTTTTAAATAATTTACCTAACATATTTTACCTGTTTATGGGCTTTGGGCTTGGGCCCACCTTGAAGAAATACATATACGAGTATGTTAATCTAAAGTCTAACTTATCTAAGCATAATAAATCTCATCAAAATTGGTTCAGCCGTTGGGGCGTAGTGACATAGATTTTCAAGTTATTTGCGTATCCAACGGGAACCACAATTGTTTTCGGGATAGTTGTATGTTTGTGTGTAAGTGTGACACAAATTATCGCATTTATAATAGTAGGATTCTTTATTCGACCAATTCTCAAAAAGCTTTTCCTCACGCTTTAAGCTAGACAATTGTTTTTTAAGGAAACACCTCATACCTATTGCCTTTAAAAATCTTCTAGTTTTGTAATCTGGCAAAAGTGTCGTGACCTGGTTGAGAGAGGGGTGTTGAGGGAAGCTATTTTTTCAGGTCATGCCCCACGCCTCCCAGGTACAATTGCTTCCTCGCTTGTTTGCAGAGTCTAGAGCAAATAATGAGCCGGCAGATAAACAATTACAGTTGTGGTGGATAAGGAAAATCAGTAGACGGGGTTTTGGTCGGTGTTTGTTGTTAAGGAATCTGTGAAATACAGAGCTACATGGTAAATAACTTGTTTTTAATAATTAATGATAGGATTGTTCTTGACCACAACATACGGATTTTAATTGATATTGCGGTCTAGTATAGAGAGACAAGAATGGACAAGATAAGAAAGGAGTATATCAGAGGAAGTTTGAAAGTGGCACCTATGCCAGAGATAGTTAAGAACGGAAGGTTATCCACATAATGGGTCCACATAATGGGAAAAGGTGTTGGCAAAGATGATTGCGGTCTAGTATGGAATGTGCTTGCCAAGAAGAACCGATCCACTCTCGCCTTGAAGATGGTACAATTTAGTACTGATAACACAACCATTTGAGGGTACAATACCTCTAGGTGAACATGTTCTAAGCGATTCGCTTCCACGTTTATAGTACGGACGGCCAAACTGTGGAACTCCTTGCCAGAATCTCTGTTCTCACTGAACTACAACCTTACTGTCTTCAAGGCGAGAGTGAACCGGTTTCTTCTAGGCAAGCGCGCTTCATCCTAGAACGCAATGTCACTTAACATCAGGTGAGTTATGGTCAAGCTCAACCCTTTTTTTAATCGAGGGAGAAAACTTTATATGGGGCGCAGCCAGGTTATGTGGGATTTTTGCCCACTAAACCCCTCCACCCCCCCGGTGTCCTGGTTCTGTGCTCAGCGGAGGTCTCCGGATTCTTCCGGGAAACACTCCAGAAAATGGCCAAGCGCAAGCCTATCATACATAAATAGTGAGTGAAAACCGGCTGTGGATGATGATGATTGATGATGATATTATGTATATAGGGAAATGAATAATTTTTGACATTGTAACTGGTTCCCTTCATAATCAAAGCGATTTGTTCAAGAAATATGTACCTTTAATACATACAAACAAACCTATTCTAATGGTTATTTATTTCCCCCCAACTAGTAAACTGGGTGAGCCTATAATAGAATTTAGTTCGGTTCAAATTGCCAATATCGACGCAATCAGGTAATAAAAACTTCAGTACCTCACAGACTGCGGAGTTTAAGTTTTTATTACGAAGGCGAGACGTCTAAATAACTGCTGAAAGCGGAGTATAAACGAGTATGTTCTTAGGCATGTTAAAAGTTCAGTGGGAAAACGTCTGCTTTTCATTCTGACGGCTCAGGGTTTGATTCCAGCCCTACACTAACGACTTCTTATTCAAGTTATGTGTAGATTTGCACTTGTTTTACGGTGAAGAATAACATCGTGAGGAAACCGACATGTTTGAGGACCACAAGACCTGAAGACATGAGTTATCCGCCAACCTGCGCTTTGCCAGCGTAGCGGACTATGGACTATTTCTCTCTTCTTGTGAGATATGCCCCGAGTCTCAGCAGAGGGAACGTATATTGTGCTACTTATACTACAACATGAACATCACTATCAAAGAAATTAAGATCAAGCGCTAACCTAATAATTTTAAAATAGTATACGTGATGTCAATTACTTGAGAACTAATCCTTGTGAAATTAAATGACTAGCAGATACCAGCGCATGTTGTACATAGCGCTTGCAGCATTGCCACGCTGTGTCCCTTCGTCCACTTTCGTGACTAAAAATTCCGTAACTGGTTGTGAACATTGTGGTAATGTCTAAATTTTGCAGCAGAAACTAGCCGGCACGGGAGTCGCATAAGTAAATAGTGAAATCAAAGAAAATTTTTCCTAACATATTTAAAAAACTTTTATTGTTTTATTATTACCTAATACTTAATTTGCTAAACGTATAAACAATTTGTTTAAAAAATAGAATTACAGAAACACAGATCCTTTACTAGTCATAAATAACATATTAATGTTAAAGGCAAGTCACATACAATAATTACTTAAATACTTAAAAAAACTAGTTAGATTAATTAAATTTATAAATTTCATTAAATATGCTGCTTGAATAAAATCTAGTATTAGTAACTTAGTATTTTAATTTAGATCGATTTTCAATTTCACGCGCCTTACGGGTAAGAATATAGCTGACTTTATATATTTTAACACATGTAACATCTTTTAAATGATGTATTCAGTGAATAAATGATTTGATTTGATTCTATTAGCTCCTAGATCTGTTAAAGTAACGCTTTTGATAAATACTTGTGAATGACTTGTGAAATTGGAGAGGTCCGTTTACGTGTTGGGGCCCGCGATCTACAACCGCGTACCTGCGACTGTCCGGGATGCACCTTCCTCCGCCAGCTTTAAGACTAGACTCAGGGTTTGGCTATTAGATAAAACTTTGTACAATATAAACGATTATCTAAATTTGAAAATTGACATTTAAATTGACAATTTGACATTTGATTCATATCTTATACTCTTGTATTGATATTATATTAGATACTAGAATTAGTAGAGAAAATTGACATTATGATTAATATCATATACTATTGTAATGATATTATAGTACTAGAATATAATTGAAAATTGACATGGATACATATCATATACTTTTGTAATGATATCATATTATTTGACTTGTAACTTTGGTGTTATCAATAAATGATTTGTATTTGTATTTATACAAATAATTCTGAGTGATCTTCCAGTGACCCAGAGCAACAAAGCCGTGCTTTATTCACTCCGATGAAGCAAAGCTTCTTACAAACTTGAAGCATTGGAGTGTTGGAGACGATTCTACTTAATGCTTCACCTGGCGCCTTCTCACGGAAACTAAGTTGGTGTCAAGTGTTTTATCTTTTTTCTTCAAGATGAATAGCTTTTTAGGATCCTGTTCTTACTTATCTACCCTAATAAAACTTTTGCAGGTTGGAGAAGGTTGACCTTTTGTGCGTAGAATTTACAAAGGTAAGATTTTAACGGTGGTAATTGGTACCTGAGCTTTAATTGTAAGGATTTAATGTTAAGTTAAAGCGACGACCGCTCAGGCGTGTGTGTGGGAGCCTTACAACACGTAGGTGATCGGTTCGATCACTGAGCTCGAGGTTTCGGTGATGGAAAACGTTATGATGATATCATAGGAAGGTGAGAAAACATTTTCTAGAGCTCACCTGGCCTAGCAACCATCCACAATCAAGTTGTAAAATTTTTGATCAAATATATACCAAATTACAATTTAAATTACAATTACAATTAAAATACCCTTGGATCAAATTTATACCAAATTCAGTGTTGCATACAAACACAGCAGCAACATATACACAGAAATATTTGTATTTCTGTGTATATGTTGCTGCTGTGTTTGTATGCAACACTATATGACCGTGTCTCAGAAAATATTTTAATTCAAGTCAACCTTACCACTGTATCTTAAGGTTGAGTTTCGACTAGTACCGTAATAAACATAAGCTATTTTACTCCGCGACAACAGCTATAAAATTTGATGACCGTACGCAGTGAGCGTTAGAAAATTCAACTGTATTACTAAACTAATAACGCTTAAATTCCTCAAACTCAAATAAGAGCACACCCTTACTTGTGGTCTTATTTTCCTTGCCGTTTTTAGTGACGTCGCCTTAATTCTAGTACATTTTTGATCGAAGTCAAGCCCCAAGTTATTTATCAAATAATAGCGTATTCCGGTAGCCTCCTTGTTAGCCGGTTATTTCAGATAAGGCATGGAGCTTAGACCAAAGTGTCGTGTGTTTATTTACTCTGCTAGTCGAATCGAAGGTCTTAAAGGAATCGAAAGTTGTATGGTATAAGTAACGTGACACCTTTGAGTACCCAACTACGAGTAAGTATAGTATTATGAATAACCCAACGTACTTTAAATGTTATTAAATAAAAAATGTTATTAAATTTACAAGGATAAAGATTAAATCACTTTTTTATAATTATAAGGTAATGCTCCAAAATTAAAAGGAAGGAAGTTTAACTACGAGCACATTTTCATTAACAGGCCCCAAGTTACAATAGGTTTGAAAGTCTTAATTTTGTTCCTAGTTATAAAACCAAATTATTTTAAGTTTTTTATGATGTCCAGAGTCACTTTAACATAAACAAGCTTTATTTGATGCCCTGAAATAAGGGCATAATTTAAACTTTAAGTACGTTTAAAATGAGTTTGCAGTTCTCCAACTTTATATTATAACACTTTTGTTAGTCTTTTTATGAGAATAAAAAGAATTTCTTAAAGGTTTATCGCTGACATTTAGTTACGGATTTTCCCGAATGTTTTTTAAAGCCTTCGAATGGAAACGCTGAGTATCTATTACTTACCAATAGGACTTTTAACAACAACTCTTTGATATTCTCCTAATCCGAGCACATCCGATTTAAGCATCCGACAATATTTGCACAGATATTATGTAGTTAAGATTATATGTTGAAATGGGGAAATCAATAAAATAAATAATACATACAGGAAACTATGAATAAAATTGTTTTTTGAATAAGTGAAAATTTCATACGAGAATCAATTACTAAAGTTTTAAAAATTGTAGTCACTTACTTCCTTTATTTTAAAAAATCATTTTTTTTCTATCGTGGTTACCATGTTCAAAACGCTTTATGGTCAAATTTGAACTTGAACCAAAATATTTTCTTACAGTTTAGTTTTATTTATTTCAGTTTATTTATTTTTGTACATAAACCCGTTATAGTATTATATTTCGATCTTACGCTTGCAGAAATTTTATGTATTTAGCTAAAGATGCGATTTCTAAAATTAAAATAAATATCTTATGCCTTACCTCAAACAAATCTAGGAGAATCTAAGAAATTCAGGTTTAACTGAGAAGGGATAGTATCATTAGCTTTTTTTAACCTGTCCAGTATAATTAGTTCCGTGAAAATTTTCTTTGGAAACTCTAGTCTTATATGAAAATGTACTGTGAAATTATACATTCCTGTATCGTATGTTCACAAGCACGATGCGCTCCCTATGTTCCGTTTCTTTCACCGGTCCTTTTGACGTGACATGTCAACGCCGACGCAATCTGGGTATTGGGCTCGCATAATTTTATTTTATTCACATGTGATGAAAAGGACAAGATGTTTTAATAAAACAATTTTTTAAAGTTTGTAAAATTTTACCAAATTTTTAAAATATTATAGTGATCCTTAACCACCTATTTTAACACAATGGAAATTAATAACGAGTAAAACATAGTAATTGGCCAAGTGCGAGTCAAGCTCGCGCATAAAGAGTTTTATAAAATTATCTTACAAAATTGCGAAGAAAACACGTTTGTTATACGGCTTCCCCTTAAGTATTTATTGTATAATTTATTTTCAAAATAAAATTACATATGTAACTAAATATTCTGGACTACTGTGATGGTCTACCAAATGTCGTAAAAGAATCGAGTAAAAATTGCTTAAAAAAACCTTTATTGCAAGGGGCCTACAATTACATATAAATTTATATTTCATTATTTGTTTTGAAAGATAATATCTTATACATATATAATTTATATACGACCACATAATCTGTAAAAAAAAAGCTTCTGTCTATTAGCGATATTAGTATTGAGCATAAAACTACGAAAAACATGCTTATTGACCATACGATCTTATAAGGCCCTCATTAATATTATTAATTTTATTTTTTGCCAGCATGAAAAATTTACATATTTGTGAAAATTTCTCTTTTCTATCTATCATGGTTTATGATAAAGCCTGGTGACAGACAGACAGCGGAGGCTTAGTAATAGGATTCCATTTTTACCTTTAGTTACGGAACCCTACAACTTCTGAAGCTTCTAGACCAGTTTCAAAACTAGAGACTAGAATATCTAGCGAAGGAGGGACGTGCCGTTAGTTCACATATTAAAATACATGAAATCAAATCGAATATCTAATGACATGAATTTACAAGCAGCGACGTATTCGAAGACCGCATTCTTCAAAAAGTTCCTAAGACAAAGTTCGAATACTTTAAAAAGGAAAGTACAAGTAAACATCCATATTACAAGATAAAGAAAAACCAGATAAGTTGAAACAGAAATTTGAAAAGTCTAAAGAGAAATCCAGCCGAGTGAAAAGAGAAATCCGGACAAGTTATCCATCAAGCCTTGAGCCGACAACACAGATTGACTTTGTTAGATTCTATTTACGGCCGACGATTTCTCAACACATCAGTTTTTATCTTACTCGTATGTGCATCATAGAGTTTTTTGCTAAGTCACATGTCATTTTCGTACCTTAAAGGTAAAAACGGGACCATATTACTAAGACTCCGCTGTCTATCTCCAGGCTATCTCAGAAACCGTAATAGTTAGAAAGTTGAATTTTTCACAAGATATATATATATATATATATATATATATATATATATATATATCGTGCCGCTATAACAACAAATACCAAAAATAAAAAAAAATGAAAATACTAAGGCTAATACAGTAAACGTGTTTTTTTTTCGTATTTTTTGCTATATAGTAATAACGGTAGCATGCAGAAACCTAACATTTTCACGAAATACAAATGTACAATAAATACCTTTCAAATTAAATTATAACATTTAAATAATATCAATATTTGAGAGGGGCTCCAATCTACAATGGTACGGAACCCTTAATGCGCGAGCCAAACTCGCACTTGGCTATTTTTTTTATTAATTACAGCTAAGCATTGGACCAGCAGGGTACGTATGTAACCACACACGAGTTAGCGACACTCTAGCCTAAGGTGAAGATTGCCTAGTCTGGAACAACTGGTTCTCAATGACGGTGCCGGAACTACTGTTAAATGCTTGACGAAAAGATTTTCAATTTTTAATTGAGCTTTTTAGAATATGCTCTACCACCATACAAAATCCAATCAAATCGTTTTTATTAACGTTATGTCTTCTTGGGTGCACATTTTCTGTATATATTAATAAAGACATTTAGAATTTGAATTTGAATTTCTGCACACCATGTTTTCATTTGATTAACATTTTAATTTTCCCAAACGCATTGTTATTAAGAGAAACAATACATGATCAATAGCAAAGAAACACAATTGAAAATAATGGGAATATTAATGGGTCACAAATAAATACTTTAAACAACAAAATTAAAAATAAAATAACACATATGTACATATGAATAATCTAGCTAATGGCACTCAGTCAGTGGATGCAATTTAAATAAATTTTCAAGAGGATGTTTTGTTATTAATCTAATCTAGCCAATTTAATTTGCTATAGAATAATAAAAAGAAATAAAAATAACTTTAATACATTAAATAAACCGAGTGCTTATTATATTATACAAACATTTCGCACAAAAAATAGTGCCATCATTTTTTTACACTTTTTATGCCTACACTGTCAATCTTCCAAGAAAGCACTCTTAAAAATTATTTGGCATTTTTTGTAAAAAAAGGTTTAGTCCATAGAGTAAATTTTAATATGATTTGAAGTCTTTGCACATAACATAAAAAATCTGATGTTTGGCAACTACTTACTTTAATTATTTATTAATATGATGTTGGTTTCTTTACACAGTGCAACTAGGCATTTGACCAACGAGCGACAATTGATGGAGCATGCCTAATTTGGGAATACTGGTTCTCAAGGAGGCTACCAGAACACACCGTTAGTTAGGTTAGTTGGGTTAGGTTAGTTAGGTTAGTTAGGTTAGTTAGGTTAGTTAGGTTAGTTAGGTTAGTTAGGTTAGTTAGGTTAGTTAGGTTAGTTAGGTTAGTTAGGTTAGTTAGGTTAGTTAGGTTAGTTAGGTTAGTTAGGTTAGTTAGGTTAGTTAGGTTAGTTAGGTTAGTTAGGTTAGTTAGGTTAGTTAGGTTAGTTAGGTTAGTTAGGTTAGTTAGGTTAGTTAGGTTAGTTAGGTTAGTTAGGTTAGTTAGGTTAGTTAGGTTAGTTAGGTTAGTTAGGTTAGTTAGGTTAGTTAGGTTAGTTAGGTTAGTTAGGTTAGTTAGGTTAGTTAGGTTAGTTAGGTTAGTTAGGTTAGTTAGGTTAGTTAGGTTAGTTAGGTTAGTTAGGTTAGTTAGGTTAGTTAGGTTAGTTAGGTTAGTTAGGTTAGTTAGGTTAGTTAGGTTAGTTAGGTTAGTTAGGTTAGTTAGGTTAGTTAGGTTAGTTAGGTTAGTTAGGTTAGTTAGGTTAGTTAGGTTAGTTAGGTTAGTTAGGTTAGTTAGGTTAGTTAGGTTAGTTAGGTTAGTTAGGTTAGTTAGGTTAGTTAGGTTAGTTAGGTTAGTTAGGTTAGTTAGGTTAGTTAGGTTGGTTAGGTTGGTTAGGTTAGTTAGGTTAGTTAGGTTAGTTAGGTTAGTTAGGTTAGTTAGGTTAGTTAGGTTAGTTAGGTTAGTTAGGTTAGTTAGGTTAGTTAGGTTAGTTAGGTTAGTTAGGTTAGTTAGGTTGGTTAGGTTAGTTAGGCTAGTTAGGTTATACTAGAGTTATAGATACTATAGTGCTATTACGATGTTTTCCTTCACCAAGAGCTTGAGCTCATTGGCAAGGATCAAACCGGTGACCAACGGGTAAGGTAGCCATGGCTGACAAAACTACCATCGCTTAAAAATGCTTATCTATTAATGAGTATCTTTGGCTCAAGTAAAAAGTTATAATGAAGCACGAAGACGAAATAATCCTGCAAGTTGTTTGTCATTCCATCACAACTCTTGCTGAGATTTTGACCCTGCAGCTTTAAACGATGATGAATTTTACTGTAAGTTCATTCATTAATCCACAGCTCTTTTTATCCAACTGCTGGGTATAAGCCTCCCTTGCATATGCCACCGGCGTTGATCTTTTTTTTAAGAACACATTTCACACACGGCTGGTTAGCTAAGCTCATACTAAACTATTTATATATTGTGTTTTAATTGAATGAAAAGAAATAGTCGGACAGCCAATAAATTCGGTTGACCACAAAGATGTTGGCTGGTAATTGAACCTGGGACCCTCTGGTAATGAGATAAGCTTTGTTCAAAAAAAAAATCGAATGTGAATAAAAATAATAAGCCAAGTGCAAGTTGGACTCGCGCATGAAGGGTTCCGTACCATTGCTGTATGGGAGCCCCCCTTAAATATTATTTTTAAATTAAATTATTAAAACGCTGCGCGAAGGCTCACAAAATTCAGCCTAATTTAAATACAGTCAATTGGGATAGAAATAGACAATTTGTCGACCAGAGCTGTGACATGATTGTCATGGTTACATTAAAAAAGTTGAAGTATTTATGTTTTAGGCTGCGAAGTTTTCCTATCCACCCTCGTATGTTTCTTGTATGGGAGCCCCCCTCAAATATGTATTTTAATTTAAATTTTATAATTTAATTTGATAGAAATATACTTTTATGTATTTTGTGGAAATTTTAAGTGTTCTAGCATTTAGAGCGGAGCAGAGCAGAGCGGATTGATAACATACGATCAATTAATATGTATAGTATTGATATAACGTGTTGGTTGGAAGCCAAACCCTACGCTGTGCTATGTTCTCCCAAGAGACCATTATAGCGTTGGATTACATGTTTCCTGATACGTCAGAATTAAGATACACTAGTGTGGTACTTATACATAAGTTATATATAATATTACTTACTACTTACTATGATGGCTCGCTAACCCCAAAATGGATCCTGGCCTCCGACACCAAGAGACGCCACTTTTCTCTATCCTGTGCTGTCTCCTGCCAATCTGTGGCATGAAGTGCGCTCAGGTCTTGCTGCACTAGGTCTTCCCAGCGATACTTGGGACGACCAACCGGTATCGGCCAATTGGTCGTCCCAAGTATGCTCGCCTCACAACCCGATCCTCTCCCATCCTTTCCACGTGGCCGAACCAACGGAGCCGATGTGCTTTACTTTCGCCCATGATGTTAGGTTCTGCCACAAGGTCTTCTAATTCTTTGTTTTTTCTTACTCTATAATATACATAATATTAGTATCTTTATCTTTTTTTTCTTCTTTTTTTATATTTAAAACTTGCAGATCGTCCCGTTTCGCACGGGCTATAAAATAATCTAAGTTGCAAAGAGAAACAAAATATAGTCTTTGTTACTCAGGGATAATGTAGCTTCCCAACGGTAAAATAATATTTCAAATCAGTCCAGTAGTTTAGGAGCCTATTCGCGTCAAACAAACAGAAATCAAACTTTTTCTCTTTATTATTGTTAGGTATAGAGGACTTAAAAACTGAGAACTAATTTTTCAATTAAACCGTATGTTTTATATTTGTTATCTTAGAATTTCGTCAATTTCAAATTTAATTATTTTAAAATTCTTTTCCTTTTCCGTAATTACCATTAAAAAATATTATGTGCAATTGAATAAATAAGTTTTTTTTTAGCCCGACCTAGTTAACTTATTTTACGTACTCAAAAACACAAACACATATAACACAAACCTGAAAAACAAATGACAGCGGTATTCTGAATACCTAACAAATAAACACTAAATATCCCGCCGAAAAGCTTACAAATGTTTCCAACAACACTAAATCTCAAATAAGCACTAACAGAGTATAACTCTTTTTCTCACATCTACGAGCAAAAGCTACGGAGAGACGTAGAGGGTCTACGCCGTAGACGGCAGTTGATGTCCGTCTGCTACGCGAGACGCTCGCTACCAGTTGCTACGGATGACACAAAATACGTGTTCCCAAATTACGAAGTTTCTTTTTTAACTCCATAAACTTTTTTCATACAGTTCATTATATGTTCCTTTAATAAGTAGATGAAACGTGCGTTTTAGGTAATTTTTTTTTTGTTATTTTTTCGATCGTATTTTTGAACTGAGATAGAATTAATAAACTCTGAAGTGAGGTTTGAATAAGTTTCGAACTGCGTCCAAGCTGTGAGTGGTTGCTGTTGAAACCATAATTATTACGAGATAATTAAATTGAGGTGAGTAAAATGTTTGATGTGTTATAAAATGCTGAAAAGTTAATAAGATTATTCGACGTATTATTCAAGATTTAATATTTACGTTTTAGTTTTTTATATATGCGCATGTTAATTTTTTTTATGGAAAGTGTAAAAATTCTCTAATTCAATTTATTTTTTATTTGGTTCCTTTGCACAACAATTTTTTTTGTTTATTTTGAACAAATTTGAGAACTTTGTTTAATTCAAAATTAAAGCGACATACAGACAGATACACAATTACTCATATAATAACTAATTTAGTAAAATTGATTTAAAAAACAAACAACCAACTTCAAAACCATAACTAAAAGTTAAAAATAATTGTATGCCTACATCAAATCAAGAACATACATATAAGTACAATCGAAGAGTTTATTTGATATACTTATAAAAAAAGGTATTTTCAATTTTTATTTATCCTGTATTCTTGGAATCGGTGCCAGCAAAGAAAGACAATTGAATAGTGTTTTATTAAAGAAACATTAATTTGTTCTTCTAAGATTTTTAATCCCCAATTATCGAACACGATCGATAATTGGGCTTCATTAAAAGCGGCTTATTTTAAAATATTATTTTAGTAGTTTCTAATCCTAGTTTTTTTTTCTCAGTTACTCGGATAAAAATGTAAATCTCCACTAAAGTTTACATATAATTACCACCTATCTCAATACTAACTAATGTCTATATACTAACACATTTTACAACAATCCTGCAATAAGTTAAAACAATTTGCTTAAGAATTATTTAACATACTCGTATATTTATTAAGTTTCCCACTTCTAGGATTATATGTACACTAGATAAGTTGAGTATGTAATTAATTACTTGTAAATAAAGATAATTTGAAAACAAACAAACAATCCTAGTTTAGCTACATGTTTACTTAAAAATATTAATTTTGGAGATGTCATTACAAATTCTATTCATTTAAGTAGATCCTATCTAAGTGGAAATTAAATTGACACACCCAACCCTCATGTTGTGACGAAACTATTCCTAAACACGGTCCAGTCCCGAGACTAAGCGTCCATTTACAGTTTATAGTTTATGCAAACTGAATCAAGTATTCTATTACCGACACATGTGTAAGTTTTGACGACCTCGTTGGCGTAAAGGTTACCATGCCGGACTGCTAATCAGAAGGTTCCGGGTTCGATTCCCGGCCCGGTCAACATCTTTGTGCTCAACTAAATTTGTATATGTAGTATATCAATTGTGTTAGCAACCATAATACGAGCTAGAAATGGTTCAGTATGGGGCTAACCAGCCGTGTGTGAAATGTGTCCAAATATTAAAAAAAAAAGTTGAAATGAAGATTGCTTAGAAGATAGAGGGGAAAATGATTTAAATTCATTTTCAGTGTATGCTAAGATTGGCATAGTATTTTTTTTTATTATTTCAATACAATTTAAAAATTAAAAAAAAATCTTACAAATAGTAGATTAAACCTAAGTCCACGGATAAGGTGCCTAAAATGCTGGTGGCATTACCTCGCTGGATCGCCTCACTTATTATTATAATATGTGACATTCCGTTATTATCGGTAAACAGGTCGTGCCGTTCAAGTTACGAATATTGCACCGCCATACTCGTACATTGCGATAACGGCGGATAACGGGATAACGGCTGATAACGGCGTAGCGGCGGTTAACGGCTACAGTTAGGCGAAGCACGTGCTTCATTAATTTCTGTAAATACAAAAACATACATAAATGTATACATTCTTGCAAAATTGTATATTGTAGAATTATTAAAGGAAAGTAATCAAATGTTTACTTTTTTTCGATATTTAATTGTCAGAATTACACATTTTAACTATTTTACACGCTTAACCTGTATGTTTGTATGTTTGTAACCGACTTCTTTAGACGCGATTTTGACCCACTTTAAACGGCCAGATTTCGTTGAAACTTTGTAGATTTATTGAGGACCGATGACAATACACTAATTTGATAAAATTATTACATATTTTTGTATTTTTCTTTGTATGTTTGTTTGTAACTGACTTCTTTGGAAGCGACTTTGACCCACTTAAAACGGCCAGATAAGCGTGTTTTTTAGTTTTTTTAAACTACTATTATTATTATATTTTCGTAGCGCCTGTAGCTCGGCTAGCTAAGGTGATCTGACGCGATCATCGAAGCTAAGCAACGGTCGATACGGACGGTGTTTAGATAGGTCATCATGTACGAGACTGTGGTTTTTCAAATGGCATTTTTATCTGGGCGCTACCGTGGGTCGGTGGCGTTAAATTGGTCTTGGCTGTTTGTGTAAGTACAAGCAGTCGTTAAGCCAAGGCTGGAAAACTCTTGACACCAGAGTTTGGCTTAAGCTCATACGCAGAAGAAGAAGACTTTTTTTGTTTATTGAAAAAAAAAAACATTATTACTACAATTTTGATTAGACTCAGATGTATTACTTTGATAAAGCTCTAGTAAGAGTGTTTAATTAAGAACGGTTGGGTACGTGGTACGATATCTGTTATGATAACGAGTAATAACAAATTCGGGCTTTATGTAATAACAAGTGATTAATTTACTCGTTTGAATAATATAGATTGTTGTATCGTTGTAGTAAATTTACAAGTAAAATTCGGAAAAAACTATGTTATTTTGTTGTTTTTTGTTGGCGGACCCGTTGAACCAATTTTGATTAAACGAAAATACCTTTGAAACAAAAAAAAACTGGGTGCGACGTTGCTGACATGCCAGACAGACATGCCATAAATACAACACCCGGTCGTTTTCCACTGGTTAAAATGTAGCTAGTAGGATCTTGTGTGTACTAAGTTACACTTTTTATTTTTTATTCATGCAAAATTAATTGTCAACTTTTTTTTCAATATGCTAAACTAGACATACTACATCTTAAGACAAAGTGTCACTAATTCGTGTGATAACGTGTCCTACTGCTCTAGCTGTACTCTGCAAAAAATGTACTGTAAAATAATTGAACTACAATATTGCACTTAGTTTAAACTATCTAGCAAATCAAATCGATGTATTAGGTACCAAAAATACACTTACAAAATTTCACCAATACTGGTTGATAAATTGGCGTTGAACTAAATTTCCCTTCTATTTGATTTTTATGTAAAAATCCTTTTTAATAATAATAATTCTTTATTGCAGACACTTGATCCATACAAATACATAAGAATATGAATTAAAAATAGAATAGATATTCAGGTGGCAATAGCCAACCATTGTCGATACGTTGCAGACCGCAGGAGCCGATCTGCCAGACTCTTTATAATGCTGTTTTTACTCCTGTTAACTCTGAACATGAATGAGGCGACTCGCTTTCGTTGGATGGCGTTAAAAGTATCGACGCGGGCGTCAAAAAACATTCCGGACGCGCTACGCTACACTACGCTACGCTACGTGCTTTAGTAACATACTAAAAAATGACAAGTATTTAGTATACATAGCAAGCTCGCCTGGCTAGTAAATATCCTTAAGTTGAAAATATCTGTCGCTAAGTCTGCCCAGCTTAGCGCAAAAGCGGTATCTCAAAAAAAAAAAACGAAAATTTGATTTTTATGCCATTGGATAGCTTAAAAAATACGCATCTAATGAACTAAGCCTTTTAGTATCTTGTTTAAAACATGTGAAAAAACCCTTAAGAAAGATTTCTCTATCTCAGTTTTACCTAAACTTATTTAGGGTATAAGAGGTATACCAATATTGTGTAGGCAACCAGCCGTATATTTGAATACCGCTAAATCTCTTAAAAAAGAACACATTTTTTCTAAGCCGATTAGCGGTAAGTATATTGCGTGAAGATGATTCTGACTTACCACTATAAGTTCAATTATCTCGAAACTAGCGTTCATTGAGATACCGCCTTTGCGGTTGCCGGAACCTACTATAAGGTACTAAGTACCAGCATCCTTGAGAGCCAGTTATTAGGCTAAGCATGTGCTACCTTAGACCAAAGTGTCGCTAGTTATACCCCTGCTGGTCAAACGCCTAGCTGTAAAGAGTAAAAAAGTTAGTAAAATATACTAAATATTATGTTAGTATTTTTTGCCGCCTGAAGCAGAGAGATAGTGGTCCTTATACAAACACTAACCCTCCGTCAACTATATTACCCAACCACCGATTTACGAGCTAGGGTTCACTAGTAAACTAGGACAGGGATTTCTAGCGCGAAACACATAAAAAAATACCGCGATAAACTGACCCGCGTCGATTTCAGTGTAATACTTAACTGGGTAGAATTCACTACGTTTCTGTAGAAGACGATGTAACCAAGTTTGCGTAATATTTTTTTTTCAGTTCAGTTTATTTTATTCAATGTAGGTACAACAGTAAACATAAGAAAGTCAATTTACAATATTAAAATGTCAATTTACAATTTTAAAATGTCAATTTACAATATTACAATGTCAATTTACAATATTAAAATGTCAATTTACAATATTTCAATGTCAATTTACAATATTAAAATGTCAATTTACAATATTACAATGTCAATTTACAATATTACAATGTCAATTTACAATATTACAATGTCAATTTACAATATTACAATGTGAGTTTTACAATGTTCATTTATACAAATAGCATGTAGGTAGGCAGTTGCAAATAGGATTTTAATTTTCATATTTTAGTTTAAAACTTTCACAAGATCAATAAATAGTGATTAAGAAAGGGATCTTTTTAAAGATATTTCTGAATGGCTAGTGGAAAGAACCAGTGACCAAAAAGACTGGCGCTTACCTTGGCTAACGCTTAAGTTTGGCGATCCAGCGAGGTAATGCTGCCTGCATATTAGGTACCTTACCCACGGACACAGACTTAGGCAGAGTTTATTGTTGGTAAGTTAGGTTTTAATTTTTAATATTTGAGTAGTTTTTAATTAACTTAGTTATATAACCTATTGACTCAGTCTATAATAAATACCATACTAAATCAATACACCAAAATTAAATAAATATAAATACAATGAATTAAATTTGTAACGTTTTAATCTATTTTTTGCACTAGAAAAACTCTTTAGTTAAGAAACGTTTGATTAAAAATTTCTGTAGCATTCATTTATTAAAAGAGGTAGTTCTAATTTCAAAACTAGGTGTCGTGTGACACATTGACAAATCTTTATTCCTGAGATATAAAGTCTAAATTCGCGTAACACAGCTCTAAGATTGTTGAATTTCAATTATGTCAATACAAAAACCATAGACTATATTTTTTTCTGCCGTACTTTTTCTTTTTGTTATCTGTGGTAATGTCCATGTAGTGTTATGTTTCGTGCTCCATAAAAAGCGGTCTGTTGTTCCGAGCCCTTTGAAATTACTTTCCCCGGAAAGGAACCGATACCTTATTTCAGTTCATAATGACATATCGTTTGACGAATGTTTATTGGATTTTTGATTGCATCTCTCTTATTGCGCGCTAAAATTTAACGGTACGGTCGGTTAGGGGATATTGTATTAAATATTTGTTAGGCTTGTTTGAATTGACGACCTTGTTGGCGCAATGGTTACCATGGCGGACTGCCAATTAGAAGATTCCGGGTTCGATTCCCGGCACAAAAAAAAATATGATAATTCAGTTTCTGAAGCGATGACAGCTCACTCGAGCGTGCGGCCGCCTCACGTCACGGTTGTCGTGGGTTCGATTCTCAACAAGGTGAAGAAAAACTCCGTGAAGAAACCATAGCATGGTGACTAGCAACCAACCTTAAGTTAAAAAATGTGAGCCGTCACGGGACGCCTGGCAGATGTGAAACATCGACATTATTTTATAATATGGACGCTGAAATCGGTTTTACGTGCGGCTAAAGATGTTTCACATCAAAACGACTACAGATCTTATCTTTATTTTTATCTACTGTTTGTTTCTGCAGCTTCTTTGAAAGCTAGTATTTCCAGACTAGGCAAGCTCTATTTAATTTAAGTTTTATTGCATTTATAATGACTAGAAAAAAAAAGTTAATTTACTTTTAAGTATACTAATTTTAATGATATATAATTATAATATTTATATAAGGTTGACATGTAAATTTAAATTTTATGAAAAAAAAACTTTGACTTTGACTTTGCTCCACCTTAGACCAAAGTGACGCTAACACGTGAAGTTAAGCGCCCTGCTGGTCGAATACCTAGCTGTAATATGTAAAAAAGAGAATTCCCAACTAACAGGACTTATATTAAGGCTTTCCGAGCCCCATACTAAATGCTTCTCAGACTGGCAACCATTTCCTCTAAGATTTTTAAATAGTAATCACTTAACATAAACTTAAAATGGTCTAATTGGGGCGCGAAATAGGTAATATTATACATTTTTTATCGCAAAACAGATATATCAGCGTGATTTTTTTCAGCAAAATACACATGTATGAGTGCAGTGCAACAACTTAGCTGTTCAGTTGACAGTGTCGCTAGTGGAGATTTGTTGCCACCTAAGAGTGCTGTCGAACTTGTAATTCCAATTTTGGCCACCTGAACAGCTAAGTTGGTGACATGTATACGTATACATTGTTAGTTTCCGTTTCCGTTAGTGTCATTCTCTCTGCCAAACATGAACCCAAGCTTACCATCCGTAGTAATAAATCAACAAAATTCCGATAGATGGCAGGATCAAAAAAGTATTGTTAAAGAGTTTGATGAAATTTATTTATTATTTTTAAATAAATTATTGCTATTTTTATATTAGGTATCGTAATAGAATTAAAAATTTAAAATATGTATAATTTTGTTTGATTATTTGAATGAAATTTAGTTATGTCAATGTCAGTTTGTCATATTTGACATACTTAAAAAAACGTATTTATATTGCAGCAATATTTTTTAGGGTTAGGTACCCTAAGAATGAAATAAATATACTACTGCGATCTTTTCTGTACTTAAAAGATAAAAACGAATGCCTTTTACAAAATATTCGTTGTCTGTCTTTCTGTCACCAGGCTGTTTCTTATACACTTTGATAGCTGAAAATTTCACAAATTATTTGTTTCCGTTGCCGTTATAACCCAAGAGTATACAAGTACTAGATACGCTATAACAACAAATACTAAAAACAGAAAATATACAAATATAAAGGGTGGATGACACGTTTTTAAAGTGTACCTTAAAAGACGTGTTATATTTTGTATTTTTGCTCAATATCAAAAACGATAACAGGACACTAAAGAATTCTACAGAATATTAAGCTACGTATTACCTCTTTTTACTCTATCTTTACAATGACACTTGGTAGATTCTTTCATGATTTCTCTCTTTCTTTCTTTCAAAATAAAATGAATGTTTGATATGGGGTTCCCATACAAAAAACATGTTTTTTCGCCATATTTTAATAATGGTACGGAACCCTTCACGCGCGAGCCCGGTTCGTACTTGGCCAATTATATCAAATTTTTATACCTACGTCTTTTGTTTACCTATCAATATCTTTAACAATCTCATAATTACAAAAGGCTTGTTTGTTTGTTTGTTTGGATGTTTTTATGTTTTTTTGACGCGAATAGGCTCCGAAACTATTGGACTAAAATTAAAAATTCTTACACCGTTGGGAAGTTACATTATCCCCAAATGACATAGGCATTATATTTTGTTGCAAAGGGTAAGAAATTCTTATTAAGACTCCAGTAATGTAACACAAGGTATAAAAAAGAGTAAAAAATTTGTTTCATCGCATGCGCTAAGAAAAGTTAGTTGGGGCGGGTGTCGTTTAGTATGTCTTGAGAGCAGCGGAACCCATATATACAAAAAAAAACTTTAATCTATGTCAAAATTATAATGCGATAAAGTTTAAATGTTTGTTCGTAACGAATAAAATATTACACTTCTAAACGACTTTCAAACATATCTCCTAGAATTGATTTTTTTTTATGCCCGTGCTAAGCCGGGACGGGCCACTAGTGTATAATTATATCAACGATACATGTAAACTGCCAGGTGTATATTTATAATAACTAAGATTTCGACAGGCCTCTTACCTTAGAATAATAATAATAGTTTTTTTTAATTTCAAATGAAGCTAAAATAATATCCATAGTCTATTATATATAAATTCCCTGATAATATGTAATTATTTACTTTTCTAATCATTAGACTTGAAGCTGTTATTCCGGATGAACCGATTTTGATGTTCTTAGCTATGTTTGATGATATTCGGATGTCCGCCAAAATAGCGGATATGATATTATTCGCAACTTTCCCAAATGAAATGGCTTACATTTTGGAATCATGCGAAAAATACAACTGTTTCATGCAATATGTTAGATGATTCGTGAGAAAAGTTTTTTCTTGTTACTCGTATCATGTACCCAATAGATTTATTTTTTAATTTCATTTGAGGTTTTAAGGTATGCACTATGAATATTAACATACACGAAAACGAAACCTATTGAAAATATTGACTTTCCCATAATATTCCTTTAAAAAAAAAGAGTTTCGAACAAAATAAAATAGCAAAATTAATAATTCATGAGATTTGAACCATAGTCAATTTAAATCATAAAAATATTTCATGTTCCAAAAATGCTTCCTCTACGAACGAGCCATATAATCGACAATTGAGCGTTCGAAATTGGCATGCATATTCAAATATGCTGAAGTTCAAGTGACAAAAAAAATTGTCAATGCTAGTGTGAGTGAAGCCGCATCGTCACAGAATAGATGATAGTAGATATGGGTTTATTTGACTTTTGCTACCGACGCCTTAGTAGATGGTGTTTTGTGATGAGCCCTAAAAATAATACATTAACAATAGATTTCGCGTAACGATTCAGAAGTTCTGAAAGGGATAATTTGAGCCGCTAGGATAAAGAAAACATACTTATGAAAATTTAACGCCATCTAGCGGCATCTGAGCAATTGTGGCATGCTAACGAACAGCCTTAAACTAGCTGACCCGCCAAACGTTGTTTTACCTTACTTAGGGGTATGAAAAATAAAAAGTGTAGTTTACGACACATGACAGTTTGTAGGGGTATAAAAAATAAAAAGTGTAGTTTACGATATGACACGTTCGTAGATTTAGGTACTATAGCAGCCATCTATTGATTACTTACTCAACCCAGTCGAAAGGTATCGATATCTGTTAGAATCATTTGGAGTGAACAGATAATTGTAACTGTCAAATAATAACAGAAAATAATTAGCAACAATGAAAATTGCGACTATAATTTGAGATTTAAACTATCCTATCTCTCAAGTTGGATCGAATTGCACATGGTGTGCGAATTTTATTATAATCGGTTAAGTGGTTTAGGAGTCCATTGAGGACAAACATTGTGACACGAGATTTATATATATTAAGATTTTCTAGACTAAATCACTGAAGAGTTGAAACGAGTTTAGTTCTACATAGGCCTTTCAGAGTTTGTTAAAATATAAGAGCTGTTGTACTTTTGGGACTAAGATAAATGCTCGGGCATGGAGGGAGACTCACAAGTTTTACCCTTGAAACTAGGCCGCGTGAAGTTTAGATGGGGTCATTGTAATTACCACTTATTTAAATATTGCTGATCTTTCTATTTGTGTAATGTATTTATTTATTTGTATTTGTAGTAACTCTATGCTTATCTGTTTGTTTGTTGTATAATGTTTGTAACGTCACCGGTTGGCTCCAGCGGAAAACCAGCGCTGATTGCTTGCAGTCAGCACACGCTGAGCTGGGGCCGGTTTTGAGCCACGTGAATGTTGTCTTTTTCTTTTATGTCTCTTGTGTATCAGTTGTTCGTGTCACAAAATAAATAATTCTTTATTTCTTTCTTTCACTTAACAAGTCATGTTAATGCGGAAAAACAAGCGTTGCTTGGTGGGAAAACGTCTGCTTTTCAATCTGACGGCCCCTGGTTCGATCCCGGCCCTACACCATTGCCTTTTTTTAAAGTTATGTGTGGATTTGCACACGCTACACGGCGAAGGAAAACTTTTTGAGGAGCCGACATGTTTGAGGACCACAATATTCGAAGACGTGTGTCATCCTCCACATTTCACACGACTGGTTAGTGCCATACTAAACCATTTCTAGATTGTTTTATGGTTGCTAACACAACTAATATACATACTTTAACTAATTAATACTTTATCTACACTAATTTTACAACATTCTACTTATGTTTCCAATACTTGACTTATAATGACTACTGTTATAGCGCAGACAACAAAACACACAATTTAAGCAATTTCACGTGATGGTATAATATCCAAATCGATATCGTAAAATCTCATTATAAAATCGCTCGCTCGCTCCTGATTGGCCCTGCGCGCGCAGTTGCGCTCTCATTGGTTAGATTTTAATGGCGGCAAGTTTACTGTGCTAATACACGTACGAGTGAATTTTCACTCTTAATGTTTGATTAATTGCATTAGTGAAGATAAAGTAGTGTATGCAACTGCATATAACACGGGTATTGAAACACTCGTTACTAATTATGAGACTCAAACTCGTTTTAATACCTTCATTATATGACAGTTGCATAAACTACTATTATATCAATTCATATTTAACACCCAAACCGACAGCCAACAAATTTATTTCAGCCCTAAGATGTTGGTTGGTAGTCCGGTATGGTCCTTTCCATCCAAAGGTTGCCTGGAAGAGATCGCTGTTACCGATAAGGCCGCCGTTTGTGGCATTTTGTAAATCTTTTTATGTTGTTACTTTTTATTTGTTGTACCTTGTACAATTTGTACCTATACTTTGCCCAATAAAGAGTTAATCTATCTATCTATCTATGGTAACCATTACGCTAATGAGGTCGCAACCAGTTAATGTCAATACAGTCAATTAATTGAAAATTTAAATTATATATTCCCGGCAGTGGATATAAATAGGTCAACAATGATGATGATTAATGGCTAAGCTTTTTTGTACCTCACAAAAAAGCTTAACTCGGCTTACCCAAAAATTTTACAGTAAAATTCTTTAATCTTAATAAAACGGCTTTGAAACGATTCCTCTACCGGCAATAATTCTCTTTTTATTATACTAAACTGCCTCTTGAACTTACTTTTTAATTCCTTAAACCCTTTTCCAGTTTTCATTTACATTTTCCAACCAAATTAAGTCCGAAATATTATTATTATCTCGGATGTAGCTATTACATTACTCTTAAGAGAAAGTGAACTTTCTTTCTACTCGACGTGGAATTACTACCTTTTTTTCACTCTATGGTCTGGACTATTTAGGCCGCCCCCAACCACACAAGTCTGCGGCTCTCCGACCTAAGGTGAAGCATGCCTAGTTTGAAATGTCTGTCACTTATAGAGGCTGCCGTGACACAGCGTTATGTGCCACAAAAAAGTTTAACGAAGTAGGCTGCTCATGCTATGTTTGATATGTCTCTTGCTTTTTCACAAACGTGACTGTAACAATAAAAATTAAGAACAATTCTTCTAATATCTCAAAACTCGGGGAAGAAGAAAAAGCAGGGTATTTTTGAAGAATGAATCTAATTTTCTCCTCATTGTTGCCAAGGGAACGAATGACCAGAGAAATATGGAGGTATTGAGAACTTGATTGATGAGCCAACAGTCGGGAAGTTTCTTTTCAAGTATGCAAAAAATATGCGGCGTATAATGTCGATGAGTAGTAGGAAAGTTAAAAGTTGCTTTTGTTAAAAAAAGCAATTTGCCAAAATGATAATTATTAGGGTTTTAGAGTAGAAACTACGATTAGAATTTAAAAAAATCGTAATTATTTTCATATTAACTGGCAAAAAAAGAAAGTTTTTTTTAACCCTTAAATGGACGATTTTTGTATCACGTTTTAAAAAAAAACTGTGTAATAGACATCTGTATACATCATATATGTACTGTCTAGGATTTTTTAAAAAAAAATCTAGACTTTAATTTACTATACTTTTTTTGCAATAATGTTAGTGTTGTTTATAAATTTCATTGCGCAAAATTAAAAAAATAAATTATGAAGGTCAATTTTATGTGTCATTTTTAGTATGTTGTTTAAAAACAACATTGTCCATGTAAGGGTTAATAATATGGTACGATCCAATCACTTATTTGTACTTCTTATTCTTCTTCTTCGTATGAGCTAAGTGGTCAAGCTCTGGTGTTGAGAGTTTACAAGCCGCTCTAAGGCCTTTGAATTTGCTTAATGATTGCTTAAACTATGTCTAACAATCGGAACCTACAATTACATAAACATAAACTAGGTGAGCGCGATCCTTAACCCTGCAGCCTGGGTGAAAGAATAAGGCTGCGGTATTGCCCCTGCCTGTCGTAAGAGCCGACTAAAAGGGGCATCAGACTCGAGGGTGTTCGGAGATGGGGTTCCGACACCCACTCCATCGAGTCCGGAGTGACCGACGACGGCGTCGAGTGACCGTCACCGTCGCGAGAAGGGCCACAGCGCAGTGCAAGGAGGTCTCCGGAGTGTTTCCCGGAAGAACCCGGAGACCTCCGTTAAGCACAGAGGCAGGTCACCGGGGGGGTTTTAGTGGGTACAAATCCCACATAACCTGGCTGCGCCCCATCGTAGCCAGGTATCTTGTAGAAGATTTCCCCCTCGTCAACAAAAAAAAAAAAAAAAAAGGTGAGCGCGATCCAACGTAGACCTCAATATCACTTACCATCAGGTGAATTGTGGTCAAGCGCTGACCTATTCTAAGTAAACTTGTAAAACTTGTTTTCCGAGAAAATTCCACTTGTTAAATAAAAGACAGTCTTGTGCATGGTCACCCACCCATCTATTATTTATAAATATAAAAGTTGACCATGACTATCCATTGTTATGTATATTCTACTCTAAGCGTCGGAAACCTTTCACATAAACTTTTCCACCATTTCAGTATAACTAAAACTACTGTTAGCTAGGTAGAGTTATTTTCCTTTCCTCGCTTTGAAAAGACAGAGCCTGGTAACAATAGAGGCTAATATCGCATGAACATATTGTTGGACGCCCGTATCAAAAGGGGCCGTCAAGTACGTCTATCGATCTTCGGTCCGGTGGCTGCAGAGGAAATTAGCCCTTGACAACCGCGGGGACGGACGCTGTTATGTCCTAGCGAATGTGCACAAGACTTGAACGAAAGCGTTTAAAAATGTTTATTTTTTTAACTTTTTATAACTAACTAAAACTAACTATTCTAAAAAATATATATTCTATTCTATTCTATTCTTAACTGACAAATCGTCCCGGCTTCGCTCACAGACTATAAAATAATCTAAGTTGCAAAGAAAAACTAAATGTAGTTTATGTTACTCAGGGATAATGTAGCTTTACAACGGTGAGAGAATTTTTCAAATCAGTCCAGTAGTTTCGGAGCCTATTCGTGTCAAACAAACGAAAACACAAGCGTTTCCTCTTTAATTATATTTTACTAGCTGACCCAGAAAACGTTGTTAATCTACTGATACAACAATAATAAAAGGAGTATAGTAAATAGATAGTAGCCGATTTTCAGACCTACTGAATACGCGTATAAAATTTGGAAAAATCGGTCCAGCCGTTTTTGAGGAGTACGGTAACTAACATTGTGACATGGAAATTTTATGTATTAGAAGATAGATATAGATAAAGGTTTGTAGTTTATTTGCTTTATTTACAATTAATAGGCTTACATTATTTAACTACAGCTTGCCTGATGACAAACTGCTTTGTACTTGCTTACATAGATAGCTACCTAATGTGCTTGCCAATTTACCTATTTTCTCTACTGTCGAAAACCCGGGTGATACTTGTAAGGAAACAGATAGTCAGGTTCCGAGTTGCACACATTTTTTAAAGACTAATGTTCTCGTAGGTTTTGTTTCGTGTGTCTGTAAACATATTATTACTGTGATAGACCAGCGACCGAAATAGTGATGGTAAATATTTAAATAAATTTCATAAGAGTACTGGTCTATTGTGCCACGCAAAAAACAGTTTATAAACATTATAATATACGTTGTTACATGAAGATTTAGTAAAGGATTAGGTAAGTATTGTATGTAAGCGCGTAATCCTCTTTCAGCTTATGCCCTGAATCTGCCACAAAAAACCTGAACACAATAATGGAGCTAAGTGACTATTTGCCGAGGATAAACATGCTATATTTTGTGTTCATTATTTATTCCTAACCAAACAAACGTATTTATCTTCAAGGCACTGCCTTTATACCCTTTATAATAACAGGTAACTTATGCTACTATAATATTTTACGTTTTGTAATAACAGGTTGTTTTTTACGTTTTATAATAACAGGTTATTTTTTATTCGTAGACCCAAATGTTATGAAACATAAAATGTGGTACGTTTTAGAAGGGCGGCAAGGTAACAAAATAGTATATTTTCAAAAATCCTATAAAATCCTTCGTAAAATATAATTTACAGTTTTATTGTCTTTAATTCAGTGTTAAAAATTGTTTGAGTTTCATAACAGGATTACTGCGGAATTCCCACGATAGTATTATTTTCTGAAAAATAGTCGTTTTGAAATTTAAAAATGATATGCTTCTGGAAGTAATAAGGTAATATTAATAAACCTAACTTTAATAGTATTATCTAGAATTGTCAGAGAATATAATTTTAATATTGTTAATAAAGACCAATTTTGATTTAAAACGTAATTAACTTATACAATCTTGTTATCTTATAAATATTGTTAATCGTTTATTTATTATGTGAAAAACAATTTTGACTCTCTTCTGTACGTCTGAAATCGGTATAATAGAACCTATTCGGTCGGTATCGGTTCGGCCCGTATCGGTATAATAGAGCCTTAGTGACAAAGATTACTTATTATTAAAACAATGTCATTCTCACTTCAATCAGCTCTTATAAAGTTATAGCACCTTCAAATTATTTGAGCCCCGGCAGTTAATCACAACAATTAACCCAAATACTCGACACTCTTACAATTTAATTAGTCCGATAATAAAAATAATTAGTCCATCAATATAACGTTGATGACGGCTCTAAGCGCGACGAACATTTCCTTTTGCACAGGCGCTTTAATTAAGGTGAAAATTTGAGTTGTTAAATTCCGACTATAAATCTTGTTGAGGAACGTAATGACTTATGGCGCGATGTAGTGGATCAAAAGCGCGCACTAAGCGGTGTGTGTGCTTCGTTGTGCTAACCGCCAAAATGTTCAATTCTTTGCCAAACACCTTGTTCCCCAAAAACTATAATCTAGCAGGTTTCAAGACAAGAAAGTGAAGACCTAGAATGCTTTTTAGGTACAAGTATTTCAAGCATTTGAAATGTGGTGTTGGAGAAGAATGGAAAGAATAAGTTGGAAAAAAAAGAAAACTAACGAAGAGGTACTCTGCCTAGCACAAGAACCAAGAACCATAATAAATACAATAGACAACAGAAGAGGAAAGATGGTTGGCCACCTTATGCGACATGACAATTTCATTAAAAAATATCGTAGAAGGAAAGATAGAAGCCAGGAGAGGAAGAGGAAGACCTAGAAGATCATATTTAGACCAAATCAAGGAGAAGGCGAAGGTCATGTCGTATAGGGAGGTCAAGGATTTGGCCGAAGACAGAACTACCTGGAAAAAACTCCACAGACAAGAGCCCAGCTCTTAAATATTGAATGAATGTGTCAAGTGATACTATATCGACTATGGTGGTGCGTTGATTGGGCTGTTATATAGTGATCTCTGTTTTGTGTTGTCCATTCAAAAAAAAGGTGAATCATTTACCGATCATAACAAAATAGAACTCAGTAATTTGCGTAAGCAATTTGTTCAGCCTAACAATGTCTGTGACAACTAATGTCGGAAAAAATATAGGCGGAGCGACAAAAAAAAAGTATTTCTAGTCATATAACAAACGCCTGAAAATTATCTTGAAAGAAATTAATATTAGCTTCTAGCTTCCAAGGATGAAGAAGACATCAGTAAGTGAATAAATTGAAGCCAGCCAAAATTGATTTTTGATTTTAAAAGTTTTTATTCACGTACAAATAATTTACACAACTTACAAAGTTACGCATAGCATAAAATTTGTACAATCATAATTTTTAATATACTTATCAGGCTAAACACCTCTATAAAGCTTTTAATAACTTAGTGTTGCTTATAAAAGTGGATTAAATCTTATATTTTTTTAGTACCAAGCAGCGAACATAATTTTCAATTTAAATTAGTGAACTTATTCTTCACGTAAATGCTTAGTGGAATGTTTTATATAATTTAAATACTTTGTGTATAAAAATGCTAGCGGAGTGAAACTGATTGCTACCTTGCGACACAGGTTCTCAAAAAACCTATAGCGAGGCGCAAAGAACCAGCAACGCACGACTCAAAAGCTTAAATAAAAGTATACTTTTGTTTTGTGTAATCCCTGATCATACTTAAGACGCAATAAATATCTTTTATCTTATCTTTATCTTTTATACCAAGTTCATTTTTTCCATTTTAGCCTGCCAAAAGCTATCAACTGGCTCACTCTTCTGTGGCTAATTCAAACATTTATCATCGAAATTGTCAGCATTAGCAAATTAAACGTTCATTTGTTAGCTCTTGAGCTGAACGAACATCGTGTTAGTTGCCGAACTGTGGCCACGCGCGTTTCCAATATTAGCTAATTTACTAGATCGGTTTTTCGGATAAGAGTCAAATAATGAGTGGAATTGACCTTCTAATATACATGGTCAAGTATAACAACTAAAAACATTTTAAGGTAGGCTTTAGACCAACGACTTTAAAGCTACAGTTTCAGCAAATTCATAAAAAATATTAAATGAACAACAAGTGAGATCGAAAACTTGTGATAGTTTTCATAACTTTAGCTGTATCTTTAAGAAAATCATAGCACACAATATTTTATTTATATACTAGCTGGCCCGGCAAACGTTTGCCTTTTTACTAAAATGGCCATAAAACATATGGGTTGGTGATAAAAAAGTAAAAAATTAAGATTGTATGTATTTTTTGATGCCACATTATAAAAAAATAAAAATAAATCTTCAAAAAAAAAATTATAAGGGTGAACAATCCTTATCACTTAGGGGTATGAATAATAGTTAGTAACCGATTTTCAGACCTACTACACATATAAAATTTGGTAATAATCGGTCTAGCCGTTTCGGAGGAGTACGGTAACTAACATTGTGACATGGAAATTTTAGATAGATAGATTAGAAGATAAGATAAGTGCTTGTTACGGCCAGGTAGAGTGACGACCTGCGGACGGTAGGTGACAAGTACTGGGTACGCAAGGCAGGAGACCGTGCTCTGTGTTCGACAGGAGACGGCTATGTCCAGCAGTGGACAATTATTAAATAGGCTGATGATGATGATGATGACTTGTTACAAACGTTTTCTTCTAGTGTTCTCAAGCGAGTCACCGTAATACCTATTTGAGAACATGCATTCATCCAACTTTAACTCAACAATGAAAGCCGCATTAAAATTTAATTAGCAGTTTGGAGATAACATAATATTTGGTTTGCACGAAAACGCAAACTTCCTCACATCTCAAACGCATACATTGGTCTTCGTTCCTCCCATACTAACAAAATAAAGCACGTCTTTACTTATTCGCTAAAACTATCAGATCCTATTTGGGATATTAAAATAGAGTGATACACTAAAATATTATGATACCATTAATGTATAACTAACAGAATGTTCAATAACCACAAAGTAATAGTAATTAAAGCTTAATAGTTATCGCAAGCCAATATTGAATGATTGATTCAATGTTAACTAATTCAGCAGATTAGTTTAAACCGATAAAAGATAAATAGTGGAATGAACTAGCTAACCCTTGGGTCTGTAATAATATGACTTTATCTGATCCGGCGTTTACTGAGCAAAGTACGAGTAAATGCTCGCTTTTATGTAGATGAAAGGTATTTTAGTTAACAACTCTATTTATACGCTAACCTAACCTGAATGGTAAATTTCTTGTTACGAAAACGAATCTAATAATAAAAGTAATTGACTTTTTTTTGGCCTGTCTGCGTACTTTGTACTCAATAAAAAACTGTATAACATCGGTAATTTTTTTGGGGACTAGTGTCTACCAAAAGAATGATATAAAATATCGGAATTATAAAGAAAAATAGTTACGTCAGGTAATTACTGTATAATCTAAATAAAACTGTATAACATCGGTAATTTTTTTGGGGACTAGTGTCTACCAAAAGAATGATATAAAATATCGGAATTATAAAGAAAAATAGTTACGTCAGGTAATTACTAAAATACGCAGGTCAAGTATATAATACACAGTTTTTGTAGATACAAAAACATTTCTTGTTACAAAAATAATCTTATAATAGGAGTAGGTAATTGACTTTTATTACGAGCGTGTTTTGTACTCAATAAAACATTGTAGACATGGGCGATATTTTAAGAAATAGTCTTTACAAAAAGAAATATATTAAATACTATATTCTTTTATAATTGAGTCATCGGGGTTTTGGAGAACTACTTGTCTGAACATAATAAGGAATCAAATTAGCTTTCATTATAATTTGGAAATCAAGATAAATCTGTAAATTTAATTTATCGTCACAAAATAAGCTTAAATTTTAAATGTTTTCAACGGCAATTCTATTATTTAGATTGAATTAAATAGCTAACAAAGTCGTGTCTGAATGCTGTCTGTCACATTAAATAGAGTTCATTAACCTTGCCAAGAGCTAAATCGTAATGTTTTGTTTATTTAAATGCTGTGTATGTATGGCGTTCTAGAGAAAGGTCAGATATTAATAATAAATGTTCTTATAAATGAAACTGTTCGAGGCGATGCTTTGTAGTAGTAAGTCGTTTTATATTACTACTAGCTGACCCGGCAAACGTTGTTTTGCCTTAGTAAAAAAAAAATCTAAATATACAGTAGCCGATTCTCAGACCTACTGAATACGCATATAAAATTTGGAAAAAATCGGTCAAGCCGTTTCGGAGGAGTACGGTAACAAACACTGTGACACGGAAATTTTATATATAAGAAGATTAGTACTGTCGTTTCTTCTATTTGGGATCAAAAGGTTTATTGTTAGTTTGAACATAAGTTGAACAAGATTGGACATCTCACCAGCCGTGTTTGATAGACGTGGCACAGATGACCGCTACATCTGGTAGGCTTCTCTCTGCCGTATAAAAATGGCCTACTTAGGCCTAACGCGTAACGTATTGCCCATTCCATCTAGATCACAATAAGCCATACGCATCTATTCCGATTGTCAATTTGTACGTACCGATCCTCCAAATAACTCACTTTTATTTCCCTTTTACAAAGAAGGCATTTGGAATTGATAAAAGGGATGTCTATTGTCGTCTTATCTACTATTTCGTCTTTTTTTGTGAGAAAATGTCTTCTTCTCGTGGCAGTGGTAATGATGCTCGTTTAATATATTTTTATGTTGCGAGTTAAGACGGTCATTCTGGACGCTGGCAATTTAGCGAGGGTCTTTGTTAGTTTAAATAGTCCTTTTTAGGGTTTCGTACCCTAAAAGTACCAATAACTTCGCTGGCCGTCTGTCAAAAGGCATGTAACTAATGAACCGTTATAGATTGCCTGAGAAAAAAAAAACAAAAACAAAGGTTGCCTGGAAGAGATCGCTTTTAGCGATAAGGCAGCCTTTGTGGCACGATGTAAATAATTAAGTGTTGTTTAATAATCAGCAAGTTTTCATTTAGTCTTTTTTATTGACTGACTTGTACCTATTATCTGCACAATAAATAGTTAATACTCGTATACATAATTAAATCTATCTCTCGTATAGATAGACAGTTGATTTTTTCACTGTTTTGTATTTTTATTGTAGCTGTAATAACAATTCTTTTAAACTGAATACAATTGATATTTAAAAGGAAGCTCCCTTAAATATCAATTAGTATATACAATAAATGTGTCTTTGTCCTATTTTATTAGATTATGGCATGGAATCATTGACGTGCGAGTCAGCACTTGGCCGGCTATTTAATTTAAGTAGCGTTCTTTAGAAAGCTACCAAGTGGATTTTTTTTGCTTTATTTTCGCGGGAATATTCTAGGACTGTAAAGTCATTGTTGGGTTAAACGGAAAATTATTTGTTGAGTCATTGTTGACAGGGTGGTTCTAAATAATTTACAGTTTTTAACAGCATTACTATTATTTAGAGACAATTAAATAGCTTACAAATTCATGTCTGAATGTTGTCTGTCACATTAAATAGAGTTTTTGAACCTTGAAAAGAGTTATATCGTAATGTTTTGTTTATTTAAATGCTGTATATGTATGGCGTACATGACAAAGGTCAGATATGAATAATAAGTGTTCGTGAAAATGAAACTGTTTTGTCATGTTTTTGTGAATGCGAGGCCTTGGAGTACTAGTAGTTTATATTACTAGTTTATACACATGTTTGCCGTTCTTATGTAAACAAAATTTGACCACGTGTTTAGTATTACCATAGACTAATAAATATAAAGATGCTCAATTTCTTGTTGATCCATCTATTCGTATTTTCTTGAAACGACTTCACTCGGATCACGCAATCTTATATCGTTATATCACTATGCGACTACAGCGCTTTTGCTCACAGTCTATGTGTCTGTTTGATAAATAGATAATTATTAGACACAAAAGTTATTTAAACTACCTACCTAAAAGTAAAATAAGACTAACAAACAAAATAGTGTGCAACAATTGGTGGCCTTATCGCTACTACACTACGCTGCTAAAGCGATCTCTTCCAGGCAACCTTTGAATGGAAAGGATAGAAAGGTTTGCATGGTGGTACGGCATTTTTGGTGCAGGCCTGGCTAGCAACCGCCCTCTAGTTGAAAATTTGTTGCCAAGCACCTAGCAATGTGTTCCGGCAGCTTCATTAAGAGCCAGTTATTCCAAACTAGGCATGCTCCACCTTAAGCCAGAGTGTCGCTAACGTTAAATGCCTAGCGGTAAGGAGTAAAAAAAGTATTTAGACTCAAGTTACTAAGTTAGCAGTTCTTGAGCAAACACCCGTTAAAATTCAATTACCAGCCATTTAGGTTCTTTACAGACGCGTCGTTCTCGTTTCGCTCCAACCCTAATCGATTAGGAACTGTTTTGACGTTTGCCGCCTACATCGATTAACAGCTGCTTTGACTTTCTGTAAACAGTAGGTTATTCTATAAGCATGTATATAATTATTTATGTTTCTTCTATTTTTAAAACTTTTCAACCTTCTTCTTTCGTTCTAGATGTTTTCCATCACCATAAAGCGAGAGCAAATCCACACAAAACTTGAAAAACAAGTCACTGGTGTAGGGCTGGGATCGAACCTGAGGCCGTTTCATTGAAAAGCAGACGTTTTCCCACCGACCCACCTTATCTTATTGAAAATTACAAGAATTTATATCGAAAATTGGTAGAAACAAAAGAAAATAAGAGAGGCTTTACCTGGCTGACCTCAGTCTAATCTGTACCGACAGCCACTCAGTCTTCTAAATTAATAAACCCATTTCCTCATTATGTTTTCCGCAGATTGATTGACGCCATCTCAGTCCAGATTGAAAGCAATTCGCGGTGATTGTTCCGATTTGTGCTCGATGACCCTCCTCGATTAGCGATCGATGCCCGCCCTGATGCCTCGCGATCGAACATTTATTACACACCATTTAGATACTATGAGCTTGTATTCTGATAATGAGGTTTAAGCACACCATTCAGATAGTATGAGCTATTATTCTGATTTGGTTTAAACACACCATTCAGATACTATGAACTTGTATTCTAATAATGAGGTTTAAACACAAAATTAAAATAAAATGAGATTGTATTCTGATAATGAGGTTTAAACACACCATTCAGATACTATGAACTTGTATTCTGATAATGAAGTTTAAACACACCATGAAATCGTGTTCTGATAATGAGGTTTAAACACATCATTAAGATACAATGAGATTGTATTCTGATAATGAGGTTTAAACACACCATTCAGATACTATGAGCTTGTATTCTGATTATGAGGTTTAAACACACCATTCACTATGTATTTACTTTATATTTACCATTATATATCAGCATCGTACTATTATTGTACCAACAAGTATTGGTCGAAATTAAAAAGCTGTGCAATGTTTTTTGTAACACTAAAATCTTAGAATTTTTCTCTATCTCTAAGCTGCTATTATGTGTTAAATTTACTTTAGAACTGGTACAATGTATAACAAAAGATTAGTTTCAGATTTAAATTGTCTAGCCATTTTTCAAGGTAAGCTCTTCAGCCGTCTAACTAACTAACTCTAACCTGAGGTTGGCATGTCGTAAACAACTTGGTAATCCGTTGGTATTACGTTTCAGAATCAAAATAAAAATACAAATGCAATTTAAAAACTTTTTTACTTATTTGAGTGAAAGAAAAATAAGTACTAGACATATATTAGACTTTGTATTTTAGTTTAGTTTGTAAAGTAAATAAATAAAAAGGGTCTGGCATAGTTTGGCACAGAGCCATGTGTGGGTTTAATTGTGCTTTGATGTTGTTCTACCAATCTTTTGTTACCAATTTGTCGTTTGATTAGCTGGCCAAATAATTATCTTGGCAACATTGGACGTACTAAGATTTATGTAGACAACGTCTGACTTTTTCAAGATATGGCCAATAGTAAATGAGATAGAGAAGAAAAAATACAGAATGTGAATGGCTTTGATTTACTCAAAGGCTGTAAAAAGAAATAGGCGAACTTTTCTTCAAAGCAAAAAGATGTCAGAAACATATAAAACCATTCAAAGATTCGCTTGTTTAGTCTGCGAACCAAACTATTCAAAGGGCAAAGCTATCAGTAAAAACATCATATTTTCCCGCCTATTTATTGAGACGATCATAATAAACTATGAGGACCGCATCATAATTCATTGAAAACCTATCGCTTCCATCGATGGCCGAGACGATCATCTATGAAACACTGGCAAACTGCCAGATCTTTTTAATTTACTGTCAATTTTATGGCATCCTTTTCCAGCAACGCATACTTGCCCCAAGTTTATGGGCCTTCGTAAAATTGGAAAAACAAAGGTTTGGACTTTGTACGCACTATTATCTACTCTCGGGGTTGGCTTAGAATAGTAAACGTTGTAGTCTTTTCTAAATACTATTTATTTACACCAACTATTTAAATTTTTTTGATTATGCATTGATTTTCCTAAACTGCTAATTTAATGTCTGAACTCTACGCAACCTAGCTTTTTAGTTTTTTTCTGTGCCAAAATAAATAAATAGTAATTTTAAATTTACAGAAAGATAAACTTCTTCCGTCAGTAAGAGTCCTTTCTGGGTAAAAAAACGTCTTTTCATTATTTGGCACTTGTTTTATTCACAGAAAACATCTCACAACTTGAATCTAGACTGTCGGGCTCTACTACTAATTTGATACATAGTACCGATAACTTTAGTTTCTTGTAACGTGTATTTTGTACATGTAACACCGAAACACAATATAACTCAAAATTGTCAATAAAAATAATATATGTAGATGGTATTAAATTTGCCTAAACAAAGACAAAAAAAACGGATAAATACGCTTATCATTACTTAATTATATAAATTAAGTTTTTCAAGTAAGCCAGAAATGACTCGGGAAAGCCCAAGTGATAATGACTTATTTAAATAGAAGATATTTAGTGTACTTCCGATGTGATCCAAAATCCAAATATTTAATTTTGTCATCTATTTACAATGGATTTCCGCAAATCAAATCAAATCAATCATTTATTCACAGAATATAGCAATTAAAAGATGTTACATGTAATTAAAATATATAATGTCAGCTATATTCTTACCCGTAAGGCGCGTGAAATTGAAAATAAATCTAAATTAAAATCTTAAGTTACTAATACTATACAATACAACATGTCACTATTTATATGTCAATATTCAATAATTATTATATGTCCACCAGATTATATGTTATACTATGTATTTCTTTATCGTCAAAAAATTCTGATATACTATAATAAGACTTGCTAATGAGCAAATTTTTCAGTCTAAATTTAAAAATGTCAAAACTGTTCGCCTCTTTGATACATTTAGGTATATGGTTATACACTTTGTGTTGCATCACAAAAGTGCTGTTTCCGCACCGAGCTGTTCTGTGTCTGGGCCCGCACAGTCTCCAATTCAGTCGGCTACTTTTAAACGATTCATAGTTACTTAAATCTTTCTTTACGCTTAGGGCGGATTCATAGATAGATATATAGCGAAGGTAACGTCAATAGTTTTAATCTTGTGAAGTGAGGCTTGCAAGAGTCAGTTTTTTTAATACCACATATTGCTCGAACACACCTTTTTTGCGCTCTAAACACTAATTATTTTCCAGGCAAAGTAACGCCTGAGTCAATAAGTTATGACTTATTTATTTTTTATTTTGTTTTAGTGGGAAAATACGGTACAAGACCGAGTGAGAAGAATGTTGTCTATTGTTATCAGAGACTTTAACTCAGTGTGAATTATCGCTTTGACCTAGTTAGTGTTTTACTTTGAGTCCATACTAACCTAAATGTTGATCTTGAACTCACAAATTGGCCTTGAATCAGCGCTTGACAAGAACCAGGCTCAATATAATGGTTGTCCTTATCGGAAGCAAAGTCTAGCGGTTTGGGAAGTATAGTTATGTTTTCACTTAATAAAAGGGTAATGGATGGAAATAGCCTCTTCGGTGGAACGTTTAATTTACGACGCTATAAAACTCATCAAAGAAGAAAATAACGGACGGTTAACTCGATTCTGTTCAGCCAAATAATTAACAATTTTATACGCAGTTAATTTCTCGCTGAAAAGAAAAGTCAGTTTATGTCGCGATAAAATTTAGTTACATAATCTTATCAAATCTTACCTCATTTTCCACAAGGTTACCCTATTTTTTATTGCGAAATGTTCAGTTTATAAAAACAGAAATACACTTATGTTTTTATTGGTATACTCGTAATAGAATTAAAACCTGGTTGGCTGTAAGAACCGGAAATTTATTTCGGTGTCCAGTCCAGTACTTACTTGATAGCAGATTTTGTATCTAAAACTTTGATTCTTTTCATTTAATTGACTAAATATTTCATGCGTTCTATCCCCGCCAACGAACTTGAACTTTTCTTGAAAGAAAACCTCGTGAGAAAACCATAGTACGGTGGTTCACCATTTTCTAGTGCTTGCATGGCTAGAAACTAACCTCAAGTTGAAAAATTTATGACCAAGTACCTCACGGCTTCATTGAGTCCATATTTCTAGACTAGGCATGCTCCACTTTAGGCTACAGTGTCCCTAGCTTGTGTGGCTACGCACTGGCTGTACAGTGTAAAAGAAATATTTATCGTACGAGATTTTCCAGGCAGCCCATTTCAAATTTTTCTTCATTAGTAACGCGTGAGTGCAAAATGTGATACCAGTTTTATTATCTGTTAAAGCAAAATATGCTGAGGTCACCCACATCACAGTGACCAATATTTACACTAAACACATACATATAATTCAGGGATCCTGCACTAAGAAGATTAATAGCACCTGTAGCTTAGCTAACTAAGGTGATCCAACGCGATCAATGAAGTCGATGAAGACAGTCTTTAGATGGGTGACAATATACAAAACTGTATTAAAAAAAAAGTGGTATTGTCATCCGGACGCTACAGTTGTGTCGAATCCCACGTTAAATTCCCGTCCCGTTGCGTCGGTATAATGTCCTAGCCGTTAGTCTCAGTACTCATTAGTAGTGGCCTTCAGGAGGCTTGTAAACTCTTGACACTAGAGCTTGGCCACTAAACTCATACGAAGAAGAAGACCAGGAAGATTGGCGACATGTCGTCGCAGCCGGTAATCAAATTTGGACTGACAAATAGACATTCCGATATCCGTTCCGTATCCATAATTTATCGAATCAATAAAACACATAGAATAGTGCCAAGAAATACGGATTGCGTTCTTTTCCGACAGTAATAAATTTATTCATTTGACACGTTCTGCGCTTTGTTTAAAGACTTCAAAGACAGAAGAAGAATTCATTAGTATATCTTTATTGTATTTGCAGTTTTTATAGTACTTATTTGTTAAAGCTTAAAACTAGCTAAAGTGAAGCTTTTGTTTTCTTTATTACAATGAATGGAATGAAGGAATGAAATTAGATTGTAGTGGGTCTGATAAGTAAAAGCAGTATCTTGGAAGGTTGTTTAGTAGGTTTTTACATTAGTAAATAATAATTAACCTTTCCAAGATTACTTATAGAATTATTAATATATATTTCTTATATATATATTTTGAATAAGTACGTGTAAATAATTTCATTGACGGACTACAAAACAATTACTTATTAGTATCGAATATTACTAATTTTAAATTTTGACATGTCATTTTGTAAATATAAAAGACTATGACTAACAGATAGATACCCAATAAATACGAGACTGAATTAAGTCAACTGTGTAACACATATAAAATGAATTACATAAACTATTACAGAAAAATATTAAGAACACATTTTTTTTTTTTTACTACATATACATACATACATATTATATAAATACATATTTAACACCCAGACCCACAGCCAACAAATTTAGTTAAGCACAAAGATGTTGACCGGGCTGGGAATCGAACCCGGAACCTTCTGATTAGCAGACCGGCATGGTAACCTTTACGCTAACGAGGTCGTCGATCATGGTTTTCAGAGTCAAACGAACAATAAAATAAATAATTAATTATTTGCATTTAATGTAATACAAAATTCTTTACGACTTTTCTATGAAAGATCACTAGATCTTCTTACAGACTCGAAAAATTAATCGCAGAAAAGTATGTGCATACATAGTTACGCTAAAATGGATAGTCAACTTATTTCATTGCACTACAATGTACCTAAGAAACAATTCGAATAAAACAATTCAAATTTGTAATAAATTCGATTCAATAATTTAATGAAGTTTGTAACACAATTCAATTCAATGATTTGATCAAATTTGTAAAAGAATTCAATAAAATAAATTCTTTCTGAATAAATACAAAAAGCCATCCGATTTTTTCTGTTTATTTTTCATAAAACCTCCGTCTGTCTGTCCGCGAGTTGCCGACGAAGGCCAATTCCCGCGAGTAAACAGTCTGCACGCGACGTCGCTCGTTCCGATGACGAGGATCTTTCGCGATTTTTCTCGATCTTTCTCGAACCTTCGCTGGAGGAGGCATTCTTCGCCGATTGTTTGCTCGCAGTGAGAGGCTGGCAATTATTAACAACGCGCCTTGGGGATTTTTCCGCTATGTTTTTCGATTGTTTACAATTTATATACTTTAGGGAAAATTGGAAAAAGATGTCTTGTAAAATTATTTATTTTACCTTGTTCTTTAATGATTCTTAGAAGAGTCTGTGTTAAAAACGCAACAGACCCCGGTGGCGTATTTGCTACCATGCCGTGCCCACTAGAGGGTCCCAGGTTCAATTCCCGGCACGGCCAACATCTTTTTGTTCTGTTCGGTATGTATCCATATAAATAATTTGTGTGCGTATATGTAGTATCTCAGTTGTGTTATCACCCATAATACAAACTATAAATAGTTTAGCATGCGACTAACCAGCCATATGTGTAAAAAGACCCTCAATCGCTATATTTGAACCAAATTGTTACAACTTGTTAGTTTTATCTATCAAAACTGATTACAAATGAAATCTTAGATAAGACCTACCCTATTACCTAGATATGTTTCTTACAAGGCATATCGTGATAAGCCTAGGATTAGTCGTAAACGCAAAATCAGCGTGAAGAGAAAATGTCGACCAAATATGAAGGGACATATAATGGTGATTGAGTCCTTGGTTGGCTCGATTTGATTGGAGAATGGATTCCCTTCACATAAGAGCTGATTGGGGAAGCTCAGAATATCCCATAGAAAATATATGGGAAGTGGCACGATGATACTCGTATTAGGGAAATAGCGGCAAAGTAACGATATTTGATAAGAAAATGCATTTTTCACAAACTTTACTGGGGTAGTGATGATAACATACGGTTTCATACTAAGGTATCTTCATTATTTACGACTCTGAATGTAGTGATCCCAATTTTTTTTTAAATCCACTACTCTGGCCAACTGCGCGTTGGTGGATGCCACACTTCTTAGGATATATATTTTTATTTTATTTTTTAAAACGTTAACTTGAAGTACAAGTCACTAGTGTAGGGATCAAACCAGGGGCCGTCATATTTAATTGTTTTCCCTCCAAGCCACCCCTAGCTATTTTTAACAAAAAAAAAATGGGTTTTACCCAACGCTCACCTATAGAAGGAAAAAACGTAAATAGAACAAATCGCCGCGAAAAAGAATTTGTACGTCAACGTTTCGAAATGCTTTCGTTCAATGTTAACATAATAACATATTTAGGACGTGAATGAAGATTGTATGTCTTCTTTCAAAAGCCTCGCACACAAATATATTCACGCTTGATTTCAAACTACACAAGCTCGAAAAACCCGGAGACCGTTGAGTATTGACTATGGAATTATCATTTCTAAGATTCATAGAGGTTTTCACGAAGTAATCATATAGCTACGTGTATATAATTCAGGCTTTATCTATTTTCTCTAAGTGGATTACGTTCACTAGGATAATACTCCGAGGCTTTTGGAAAACTTCTTTTTTCATAATATCAAACTAATATAATATATATTCTGTCATCAGTCGGTGTATGTTTTTTACTTCTTTACGCTCAAACGGCTCAACCAATTTTGATGAAATTTAGTGTGAAGATAGGTTAGACTTTTGAATTGCACAAAGGCTACTTTTATGCTGAAAACCACTGTGGTTCCCGTGGGATACGCAAATAACTGCAAATTCTATGTTACTCTTTGACGCTCCACCAGCTGGACCGCTGTATTTTTTTTAACACTTATAGGTTTGTGTTTGACCACAGCTTGCCTGGTGTTAAACAGAACTATGGCCTACGATATTACACGCTTAAGAAAATATCTATTAACTCTAGATTTGAAGACCCCCAGGTAATACTTCTCCTCCCGAGGAGACGATGCCTTTGGTTGTCCCAGGGCATCGCTCGCGCCGTAGAGAGGGGCGTCGCCCCCCTTGAGGTGGGTCCGCTCGGACTGCGGACAGCGGCCTGGGCGGGGAGAGCAGCGGCAATGCGCGAAGCGGTCCTGCTTCCCTGCCCCCGCCGTGAGATGGGACACCGTGAGGTTTTAGTCGGTAGTGACGGCCCTTCTGGCCGTCGAGCCCGACATACCCCGCTCGCCTCCCCCAGGCTTGTAGCGGGAGATGCGTAAATGCATTTCCTCACGAAAAAAAAAAAAAAAAAAAAGGTAATACTTCTCAGGAAACAGAGACTCTGGAAGACAATTCCAAATCTTTGCAGTCCTCACAAGAAAGGTAGAAGCGAATCGGCTTGTGCAAAACTTAGGGATTTCGACTGTATACCTCTGTCTCTTCGCTGAGTATCTGCTCGTTCTCTAATGGAACGGAGATGGTGTTAATGAGATTTACTACGAAGATAGGTTAGACCATGGATCAACACATACTATACTTTATATCCCGGATTAACTTATTTTTTTCCGGATTAACGCGGTGCAGCTGAATATATTACAGTACTGAATATATTAAAAATACACTATTTTACTTCCATGCCGCATTAGTATTATTAAAGCTACTTTTGTGTACACTGCTACTTTGGGTTTGCATTTATGTATGTATGTTTTACAAATCAATGTGATCCGAATATTCAGAGCGAGTCGGTCTGAGTTATAGAGGGTTTAGGAGGCAAGATTGAACGGCGTCCCGATGACAAACGATCGAAGATGATTGAATGGGTAGACATTACGTCAGCTACCCTTGTTTTGCTGCCATCCGTACAAATGTGCGTTAAGGGAGGCATTCGGGAGCCGCATCGGTGACAGATGGTGGAGAACAGTGACTGTATTACCGCCAGGGTTGAGTTGAGAGGTCGCTTACGTGTATGGATTGCTATATCCATAACCGTTATTGAGTTATTGCTTTTATACCAATACTAATACTACTCTGCCTGCAACCCTACCTATCTGCTGACCCGGAAAACGTTGTTTTGCCTTATTACTTAGAGGTATGGAAATTAGATAGAAGCCGATTCTCAGACTTACTGAAAACGCATATAAAATTTGGTAAAAACTGGTCAAGCCGTTTCGGAGGTGTACGGTAACTAACATTGTGACATGGAAATTTTATATATTAGAAGATAAGAAGATATAAAGAGGACATTTTTGATTTTTGTTTGTTTGACGCGAATAGGCTCCGACACAAGCTATATAGCTTATGTCACTCAGGGATAATGTAGCTTCCCAACTGCGAAATATTTTTTCAAATTGTTCCAGTAGTTTCGGAGTCTATATGGAGCGGTATTGTTTCTTTCTGCAACCTTTATTATTTTATAGCCCGTGCAAAGCCGGGACGATCTAATGTTAATTTAAATACATTTTGCTAATGTTTCATAAGGAATGTTTTATTTAAATATGCTATACTTCTACACCCCTAGCAGGATGTCAGTGCAGTTCTCATCACCCCCCCCTTTAAATTAGAATTAGATATGCTATACTAGCATCCCGTCCCGGCTTCGCGCGGGCACTAAAAATAATTTAAGTTGCAAAGAGAAATATAAAAACAGCAAAAATATAAAGAGACAACTTCTCATTGAATTACCAAATTAACTTATTAACCGTCCGGATAACAAATTATCATTAAAAATACACGCGCCATGCGACAAATTAATTAAGTTTTAATTAAATCCCGCTTTTGGATATTGAACATACGTCACACCATTATTAATAGGCTTTTATTAAATTCGTTTTGGTTTGGCTTCAGGGCTGTACACATTCTTACAGTTCGGGGTTTAGCGCAAATAACAAATAAGGAAGGATATGGTACGACAAGAAAAACATCATCTATGGTTGTGCCAAATAGGCACAGCTGAAATAAATCAACCTTAACACTGCGTTACGCCAATTATGTCTTGTATATCTCAGGAATAAACATCTGTCAATGTCATATTGTCACACGACATCTAGTTTTGAGCATAAGTACTAGTTAGTATTAAAATAATTGCTAAGCAACATTAAATTTTAACGTATAATAATTAACTTATTGACTCAGGCGTTACTTTGCGGAAATCCATTATAAATAGAAGACAAAATTAAATATTTAGTGTACTTCCGCTGTGAATCGAAATCCATTTCTCGACTTGTCGTTCGAAGAGTCAGCATCTCCTGATGATGCCTTGTGGTTAGGCGTAACACGTGTAGAGTTAAGTATTTCCGAATTGTGATAGTTAACGTTAATCTTAATTAATCTTAGTTAATTAATTAAAACAAGATTTTTTTTTTTTTTTTTTTTTTTTTTTTTAAATTAATCTTGTTTAATTGATCTTAGTAAATTTTTCCTTCGCTTGTCTTAATTTGGATTTCGGATCACAGCGGAAGTACACTAAATATTTAATTTTGTCTTCTATTTACGTATAATAATTGTAATACAGAAACATATGAAACGTCAAGAATTGACATCCTAGCGAAGAGCTTTGACCAACATCTCGCGAGGCTCTCGCTAGATGGATGGATCAAGGGTCGGAAACAGAAAGCACTCGACACGGCGCGCATTGTCCGGAGGTTCCTGTCACTGTAGCTCCTACCGCGCGCCGGTTGCTGGGCCGCGCCTCGCTGTCAGTGGCATGCTATCTTTTAGGTTTTATACATTTTTTTAAATAAATGAATCATAATAAACTCAGTGATGTCTTTAACGTTACAGATTGTAAAACATAGATTGTAATATTGACGTGCAATTGGCTACATCGACTTTTACAGATCAATAGTGAGTACCACCCTTATTAGTTTTAGGATATGTTTACATTGTGACCTTGACATATTATTATTAGCCCTTGTTTATCTCATGTCGAGGATTAAGGTCATCCGGAAGTCGGCTTACATGGTCCAGCGACTATTTTCCTGGAGCAAATAAACAATATCGTGATGAGTAAAGGAAGGTTTATTTATGTCTGTCTAAGCATATATATGTGTTTGTATATAATGTATGTTCGTTCCAAAAAAGGTGGATACGGTACATGAAGAAAAATAGTCTATAGTTATGCTAAAATTAGTTTATTCTAGGCAAGCGTGTTACATTTTAGATCTGGGCTAAATAACTTTCGAAACGTCTTCCGAAGAGTCAACACCTAATGTTGTTTAGGGATCCGTACCTAAAAAGTAAAAACAGGACTCTATTACTAAGCCTCCGCTGTCTGTTTGCAAAACACATACGTAAGTTAGTAGACTACAATTTCAACAAATATTAAGATAAAATATAAATGGTAAGATAGTACGGAACCATTCATGCGCGAGCCTGACTCGCAATTGGCTAATTATTTATTCTTTTATGTTGTATAAGTATAAGCTCACGTTTGACCGAAGCTAGCCTGATGTTACGCTCTCTGTGGTCTAAAATGTAACACGCTTGCCTAGAATAAACATAGGACTATAGGATAGATATAAACATAGGTTTTGACTTTACATAAAATATGCATTATGAAAAGGCAAAATACTTAAAAAAATCAAAACAGGGCGTTGTGCTTTTATAGTACCTACGACAAATAATTTTTATGTTATCTATCTTATCCCATTTTCATTTTATAGCGCGCATCCCTAATGTTAGCTCTCGCACCCCGTTCCCCGCTATAGCGCGCATGCGACGCTCTGAAAGAATTAAGAGACAGTCGCACGATCACTAGCGAGCGCGCCGCCTGCGCGCTCCGCGGTTCACACTAATATTATGTATTTTTTTTTATGTAACACTGGACTATACTGTACTGTATACTAAATACTAAGACGCTTCCGTAAATAAATATTTTGTAGTGGGACCCGGTGTCTTTTTCTTGTAGTTCATCGACGCCCCGCTATAATGGCGCCAAACGTGAAGCCGAACTCGAACTCAAATTCAAATAAGATCAGTGTTAAAACTATTCGCGAAAGTGAGCGTGTATACCTATTGCGTATTTTACCGCAGTGAACTGTGTTGTGTACTTAATATGTGTGTATAAGTATAGGGACAAACGCACGTGGCGCGATAATTGCAAAAAGTTCGAGAAGTATATTTGTTACCGGCCCCGTGTATCGTCCGGCGAGCGCCACCTATACTTACCGCGAATCCAAAATACATTCGAAAAGTTCGTTCGTTCAGACATTCACTAAAAATTCTTGAAAATCGAGATAAGTGTTGTGCGAACTCAGTCGAATGGCGTCCGTGCAGTTCTAAAGAAAAACAATAAGATTCTCTCGCCGCGAAATTACGTTGAAGTATCTGTGTACTGACTTGTGTTGTTAGTTATTTATTACCAGGTGTTGAACTCTCAGCGTAATCGTATCGGTAGTAAACACGTAGGTTATTGGGGACCTATTGTTTCGTGTTTATATGAGAATAAAGTCGGTTTTTTTTTGTCTAATGGACAGTGTTAGTGCGTAACAAGTGAACTTTGATGAACACGTAGGTATCCTAGACTTGGATTGGGACCTATTGTTTCGTGTTTTATGTGACTATACAGTGTTTTATTTTGGTTTTCTATGCACATTGGTACCTATGTTGTTAGGTTACCTAGATTTTTATGAACCCAGTTTACGCGTGTGTGTTTAGAAAATAAACGAACGTTTCGTTTTCGTTATACCTATGATGGACTGTGATTGCTATTTATTAGACGTTTTATACCTACGATGAACGGTGAATGTTAGTTAAACTCCCGTGTACGAGTTAATCAACGTTTAGGTATATCGTGTACTGTGTTTGTGGACTTTTGCGGACAATGGTGTTAACGCGTGCCGGTGCCTCGTCCGAGGACTCGGCGCCGCCGCCCGCGCCGGCTGTTCTGGACGGCCTGGAGGCCGAACCGCCGCGCGAGCATCGGGTGCACCAGGTGCCGCTGGGACTGGGTCCGAGCGTTGGCTGTGTTGATGACACGGCTACGCCTGTGGCTGCGCCGGCTCTAACGGCCGAGGCGTGCGCTGCGCCGCCGCCGCCGCCACCCGCGGTTGCGCCCGCGGGCGCGCCGCCTTCTGCACCTGCGTCGGCTGGCACCTCGGTCCCGGTGGGTGCGGCCGCCGCTCCTAACATCGTGTTAAGCGCCGACCAACTTATGAGTCTACTAAATCAGCTAAGTCACGGACCACAAGGTACGAACATGCCTTCTAATAACTTATTGAAATGCACCGCTCGATTTAGTGGTGACAAAGCGTCCGATGTAATGGCATTTTTGGACGCCGTACAAACCTATAAGGAATGCGCTGCCGTCAGTGATGACGTTGCCCTCCGGGGGCTCTCTATGCTGCTTACGGATATGGCAGCAACGTGGTGGCAAGGAGTTAAAGCTACCACGGACACCTGGAAGGACGCAGTCGAAGCGTTGAGGAACACTTTTGGACCCCGACTGCCACCGCATCTCATCTATAGGAAAATATTTGAACGTGAGCAGGGTCAGCACGAGGCCACTGACCTTTTCATATGCCACGTGCGTGCCCTGTATGCCCAGCTTCCTCCGTCGTCGTTGTCACAAGTGACCCAGCTGGATATGCTGTACGGATTGCTGCATCTTCGAATTAGAGAGAAAATTCCGCGTTCGTCTTTCGATACTTTTGACGAACTGATACGGCGCGCCCGGCGAGTTGAGGATCTTCTGAGCGAAAGTGGTCAGCCAGTTATCTCGCCGTCGTCTTCGTCGTCTAATGATGCTGCCAGATCCAGCGTGACACGCGCTCCTAAGTCACGACCTCAATGCAGTTATTGTAAACAGTTTGGTCATTTGAAGGACGCCTGTAGACGGCTGAAGGAAAAGAAACCTGCAGAAAACAATGATGTTATCCAGTCGGAGAATCGTCCTAGTATCACGTGTTTTGGGTGCGGAGCACCAGGTGTTATACGGTCTAAATGTGAAACGTGTAAAAAAGCGAAAAGTGACGCGGTAAAAGTGGCCTTTCAGGCATTTCCGTAATGTCTATGATCAGTGATGATTTCGACTCGCGACCTAGACCGATTATTGAAGTGCGTATCTGTGATTCTGTAGGCGATTTATTGCTAGATTGTGGCGCTAAGCATTGTGTAGGTAGTAAAAGCCTTCGTGAACACTTAGTTAATAATGGTCATGTCCTCTCACAAAAGTTTGTAAAATTGAAATATGCTGATGGGCGAGTGTGCGTCCAAAATGTTGATGTAGCACGGGTCAAAATTGTCGTGCGAGGGTTAACATTTGTCGTTAAATTCATAATGCTCCCGGATGCAACCGAGAGTCTGTTAGGTATGAATTTCATTCGTGCAGCTGGTGTGGTACTTGACTTTGATGTTGGCGTATGGTACATGCGACATGATAGGACACCTCAACCTATGCGTTATGAAGCTATGGATGTTCAAGCTTTGACCTGCGCTTCGGTGGAGCTTAGAAAAGATGAAGGCACTCATCTTAATGTCGAGGATCGTGAGCGATTATCCCAAGTCCTGAATGTCAACGAAGACATTTTTGCTGCAGGGGGGAAACCGACAGAATTTGCAGTGCACCATATTGATGCGTTATGAAGCTATGGACGTTCAAGCTCTGACCTGCGCTTTGGTGGAGCTTAGGGAAGGTGAAGGCACTCATCTTAATGTCGAGGATCGTGAGCGATTATCCCAAGTCCTGAATGTCAACGAGGACATTTTTGCTGCAGGGGGGGAACCGACAGAATTTGCAGTGCATCCTATTGACACCGGACACGCTACACTTATAGCTAGTCCACCATATCGCTGTTCTCCTGTGAAGAAGGAGCTGAAAACTTTTCTCCAGACTTGCTCATGGTTTCGCAAGTTCATCATGCAATTTTCAGAGATCGCACGGCCCTTGACTGATTTAACGAAGAAGGACAGACGCTGGCAGTGGGGGGAGGAGCAGAACATCGCGTTTGAAGGACTCAAGAAGCGACTCTCCTCCAGCCCGATTCTGCGCCAGCCAGATTTCGACGAACCTTTTATATTGCGAACTGATGCCAGTTCGTACGCACTAGGAGCCGTACTTCTACAAGGTTCGTGTCCGACAGAGGAGAGACCAATTGTGTACGCTAGCCGACTGCTTAACTCGGCTGAGCGCAATTATAATACTACCGAGCGAGAAGCTCTAGCGGTTGTTTGGGCTTTAGAAAAGTTTCGTGACTATGTAGAAGGAGCCCAAATCTTAGTGGCAACCGACCATCAGCCCTTGAAGTGGCTGCTGACTCTAAAGACGCCAAGTGGAAGACTAGCACGTTGGGCTATGAAGCTACAAGCGCATAATTTGGATGTCGAGTATACTCCGGGACGAGTTAATCTAGTTGCTGATACGCTGAGCCGCCCCGTCACTGAAGAAGTAGAGGAGCCGGCTACTGAACTTTGTCCGGTTGTAGTAGACTTACCACATCGTAGCCCATTGGATATCCGTAGTGCTCAGCTTGCTGATCCGGAAGTCAGCAAAATCATCTCCGAATTTGAAGACCAGACCAGTACAGCAGACCGATGGTCTGATAGAGGTTATTACATGTCACAAGGAGTCTTATATAGATGCGACCAAGATAATGAATCTGAGGAACCTCAACTAGTTGTACCAGAATCTCTTCGCGAAGATCTCATGAAACAAATTCATGATGCGCCGACTGCTGGTCATCTAGGCTTGGAGAGGACACTAAAGAAGATAAAAGAACGTTACTTCTTTAAAAATATGAGGACTTATGTAGCCCAGTATTTAAAAGCATGTGATGCATGTCAGAAATACAAACCAACTAACATGAAACCGGCAGGACTACTCCAGACACCGATAATGAATCAGCGATTTGAGGTGTTGGCTATGGACCTTTTTGGCCCATTACCTGAAGGCGACAACGCAGAGAAGTGGATTTTTCTCGTTGAGGACACTGCCAGTCGTTGGGTAGAGCTGTTTGCGCTTCAGGATACCACAGCGGAGACCTGTGCCAAGGTTCTTGTCGAAGAGGTTTTCCTCCGTTACGGCTTACCTCGGCGTGTCATTTCGGATAATGGTACGCAGTTTGTTTCGGCAGTAATGCAAAAAAGTAATGTATGTTATGGGAGTGGAACAAGCCCTTACTCCAGTTTACCACCCGGAAGCTAATCCCGCTGAGCGGAAGAATCGCGAATTAAAACAACTTCTGGCGATATTGGTAGGTTCTGAGCATCGTAATTGGCCGAAGGTTCTACCTTCAGTAAGGTTTTCATTGAATAATGCAATCAACATGACCACGGGTCATTCTGCGTCGTATTTGACGTTTGCCCGCGAAATGCGTACTCCTCTAGATGTCAACAATGACATTCGGGCAATAGTTTCAGAAGAAAATTTTGTGCCACAAATTACGCCGTATCTGAACGAGTTTGGGCGTATTCTCGTTGATGTCAAACGCCATATCGAAGACCACCAAGATAGAAGGAAGGCGGATGGAGATCAGCGGCGTAGAGACTTTGTACCATTCAACGTTGGGGATTTGGTTCTAGTGGATACACACTTGCACAGTAATGCAGCCAAAGGATTCACCAAGAAGTTCGCGCCAAAGAGAGAGGGACCCTATCAAGTTGCCAGGGTCATCTCTCCCACGTCTTTTGAGGTTGTCGATGCAACTGGGGTTATCCGAGGGAAGTACCATGCCAGCGCCCTAACTCCTTACATTGGAGATGCTGTTACCGTCAGACATCCTCGCCGTCGTGGACGTCCAGCCAAGTCCCAGTCGGGTCGATCTTGTGACTTGGAGGGGGAGGTTATAGCGCGCATCCCTAATGTTAGCTCTCGCACCCCGTTCCCCGCTATAGCGCGCATGCGACGCTCTGAAAGAATTAAGAGACAGTCGCACGATCACTAGCGAGCGCGCCGCCTGCGCGCTCCGCGGTTCACACTAATATTATGTATTTTTTTTTATGTAACACTGGACTATACTGTACTGTATACTAAATACTAAGACGCTTCCGTAAATAAATATTTTGTAGTGGGACCCGGTGTCTTTTTCTTGTAGTTCATCGACGCCCCGCTATAATTTTCACATTTTTATTTATAAACACCACCTAAGTTATTATTATAGCTGCCAAGGGCATTCTTTGTGTATTTATGAATTGTTCTAATTAATTTTACATAGTACCTCTCAGGAGAAGAATTCTATTACGAAAAGTAAAATTTAATTTAATATTTACGTACAACCTTAATTATTGTATGTGATTTTAATAACAATCTCTGTAAGAGAACTCATAGTAAAATATTTTGTCGATTTCTAAACAAAGGAGAAGCTATTAAAACATCTGTTAAAACAATTGAAATATAATATTGTTTTTATGCAGTTCTTAATTAAAATAAGAAAAGAATATAATATATATCTTTATTGTACAGCCAAAAATTTACATATTTCAAATTTAAAACTAAAAAGTAAAGTACGATGGCGGCCTTATAACCTATGGTGATTTCTACCAGGCAAACGGGAATGGATAAATAAACATACAAAAGAAGCTGTATAAGTGTAATCTAAAAATAATATACAAACATTGTCTAGCCTCAGAGCGAAGCTAGCTAACGCCTTTTAGCCCTGAGTAACATAGCCTTATGTCAAACAGAACCATTTTTTTAACCATTTATTTACATCAAAATATGAACAGAAATAAAAATATTTTTGGTAATTTCTTTAGTCAACGATTTGTCGTTAGTAAATAAATCATCTATAAATAATATATCTTTCAAGTCAAAGTTTATTTTATATTTATCGTTACAAATAAATGTCATAATGAATTCTATTTATATAATAAACGCAAAAATTAATATGGATGTTTGGATGTTTGTCCTTTGTTTACCTTAATACAACTGAATGAAATTTTAATGAAAGCTTATGTGTGTGTGAATTGCTCATATGAAATAAGAATATCTGATTGAATGATGGCTGATGATGATGATATTTAATTTTTACTTGTAATGTAACCTGATATTTTACATAACTGTCAGTCTACGACATGTCTACAATAATTGCCATGTCAGTTTTCTCGAAAAAGTTTTATTAATGAGGCAAAACAACGTTTGCCGCATCAGCTAGTATTATACATATAAATAAATTTTTGGTTAACAAGAACAACACAAAACAAAGCGGCGAACTGAAGAAATCTCTCGATATTTGAAGTGGATTCCATTATAAGGCTACTAACATACCACTTCCGCCGGAAGATGGTACAAATATATATATGTTTTTTGAGAGGTGTAAACACGATTCGAGACCGTTGTTATCGATATGAAAAGGAACACGCAAGTTCTGTGGTTTATTCAGCTTTACTTTCCATAAAGTTGTGTTCTATTCTTTTTTATGGAACATTTATAATTTTAAACATGATTGTATAAGCCTGAACAAAATATATTTCAATAATTTCAATATATTAATACAATTTTTTATATCAATATAATGATATTAAAATTATACGGTCATACGGGGCTAGTATATGTCAGCATTAGATGTTTGCACGAAAACAAACGGTCACACTTACTTAAACTTTTTCAAATACACGAAAACAAACGGTCACACTTATTTAAACTTTTAAAGTAAGTGTGACCGTTTGTTTTCGTGCAAATATATAATATGCCTTACGTTAACAGTTAACAAAGTATATCATTAGATGCTTACAAATATAAGCCTTTATATTAATAAAGGTACTTTTTAAACGTAATAAAAGTTTATTATCACCCCAGGAAAGAAGGAACGTTACTTTCATGATTTCGAAATCAAAATTACCAGTTCTTATAAAAATATTATTTCAGGTACTAGTGAATTTTGAAACTGGAACGAATTTGCCATTCATAGTTCCTGTTATAATCCTAGGTTGTAATGTTGCCAAATACTGTCTCTAGGATTCACGTCATGTCTGTTTAGCCTATGCCAGGTTTCCGTGCCAAACACGTAGGCGTCTCGTCTGCTATACAAAAGGCTATAATGTTAATGCTTTATTATGAAAATAATGAGTACATTTATTGTGATTATAGGAGTAACTGAAATATTATTCTAATGTTCTGAAAATAGGTATACAAATGGGCTTTATTACATCTCTGCTAAGATGAATACCAGTCTAAGCATTTTGGTTGAAAGTCAATTAGAATTAGCTACGAGTATATGTTTGACGTATTTGTGTGTGCGTGTCTGTTTGTAATGTCGAATCTCGGAAACGAATGAAATGATTTGATCGGAATGACGGGGTTTTCTAAATTTTTAATTCATTGTTCCGATTGATAGAGACCGGAGAATGCACGCTTCTATAAGCCTGCGCTCAAGGGATAGTGGCAAGTGCCTCTTTACTTAAGCATACATTACTTTTACTTAAAGCAACCAATATAGCAGCAACCAATATAGGATTATCAAGCAGCATTTGAACTGGCAGTGGGTCGGTCATATCTGCAGCAGAACCGATAACCGCTGGGGTAAACGAGTTCTGGAGTGGAGACCGCGTACCGGCACACGTAGTATAGGACGTCCTGCAACGAGGTGGAGTGACGATATACGGAATAAAGCGGGTAGTGGATGGCGAAGAAAAGCAGAAGATAGGGTCGCGTGGCGTGCCTTGGAAGATGCCTATGTCCAGTAGTGGGCGCAGTCGGACTAATGATAATGATGTTAACCTATCTTAAATTGAAGCAGCTACTTTTATAAAGGACAATACTTGACATCATTAATCCTTGACTGTCGCTTCGGTAAGATTTAATATCACCAACAATGTTGGTCTTACTCAGGACAATATTGTAATTTTTTATCCTAACTGCGTCCCGTGGTCTTTGCCCGCGTTAATCCGGAATAAAAATTAACCTGCGTGTCAAGGTATTTGCTAAAAATAGGCTACTTCGATACCAAATGTTAGTTAAACCGGTTTAACCGGCAAAGCGTATAAGAACAACAAACACAAATACATTCTGACGTATTTTTAACACATTATAGCTTGGAATTTGGCCAGCAGGGCGTATAGCCGCAAGAGTCAACGGCACTTAGGTCTAAAGTGGAGCATGCTAAGTTTGGAATATCTGGTTCTTAAGGAGGCTACTGTAACACACCGCTAAGTGCATGGTGACATTTTTTACTTGAGGTTGGTAGCTAGACAGGCGAACCCTGGAAATTTGCTTTTTATTTTTTTTACTCTGAATAGGCCAGCGCTTGACCACAATTCACCTGATGGTAAGTGATATTGAGGTCTACGGTGGATCGCGCTTACCTAGAAGGAACCGGTTCACCCTCGCTTTGAAAATCGCAAGATTGTAGTCATTGGGGAACAGGGAATTCGGCAAGGAATTCCAAAGTTACTTACTACCATGCTGTAATTTCTTTGCAGAAAATTCGAGCTTTTGTGGGAATCGAACCTAAGACCTACGTGGCAAAAGGTGGTTGAATACCCGACTGAGCTATCATCGCTTCAAATTCCATCCTCACAAACTTTAATACGTTATAATAATAGCAGGCGCTATCTAAAAAAAACATTTATTCGCCATCCATCAGATTCATGCTCATAAACTGCTATGTACTGGTTAGAAGATAAACAACCGTAATTTTTCGCCCCAAAAATAATGATCCTGATTACGGCCTCAGCAACAATCTTAGCCGCAGGCTCTAAAACAATTTACGTCGGGTGTTGTCGGGTAATTCCGGCCACTTTCGTCGCCGTAAATTAGCGTTCTATGTGAGTGTCCAGCAATATTCGGCGAGATTGCGCGACGTAAACCCGGCCATGATTTATTACGAACTGTCTTTGACTAAATTACTTCGGGCACAATATGTGGCAGAAAAACCGGTTTTAAAAGCAATAGTGAACCAGTTTTCCTAGATAAGAGCGTAACAACGATAACGAAAACATTACGTGAGATTATGTGGATTGTAGTCAAGCGCAAACATTTAAAACTTACATAAGTATATAAGAATATGTGGCAGTAAAACCAGTTTTAGAAGAGATAGTCAACCAGTTTTCTTTTATAAGAGCGTAAGAACGCTGACCAAAACATAACTTGAGATTAGGTATTGTACTTAGTTAAGCTCAAACATTTAAAACATTACATAAACATTTTTTGAACACCTTATAAGGTTAGTCAAAAGCTGAGAATAAGAAATAGAGGCATTTGAGGCTCAGTTAGTCTGAAGAAACTAAATCCCTATTCCAAATGTTGATTTTACAGGTACAGAAAGATAGCCAGTTTATAGTTTTACTCAAGTATAGGAATACGCGTCGTGTTGGTGCTGAGTTACATAAAGCTTGGGTCAAAACATTTGAGGGAAAATCTAATTAATAGTCTCATGTTTTTGTTTCTTAGCTGAACATAAATGTTGAATTTTAAAAAACTATTGTCTCCATTACTAGGATGTCCTAAGCATATATATTGTGTTCTAAACAAGAAGAAAAGAAACTTTAAATAGTAACCTAGTTCTTAGGGAAAAGGATTGTACAAACTTCCAGAAGTTACTCTTCTACGAAATTACGTAGCTACGAATAATGTCTGCGGACGAACGCTACGCGAGGTCTACGAACTTGCGACCGAGCTATTATGAAGAACTCTCGTAAGACGCGGATTTCATATAAGAGGAAGTAGAGTTAAGACTCTTGACTTTGTAAGAAAGTAGTTTGCATGCTGGTAATAAAGTAATAGTCCGACGGGCTGTAACATTTGACTTGTAACTTTGGTGTTATCAATAAATGATTTGTATTTGTATTTGTAACTGTGAGTAGAGAAAACTTTTGAAATGTACGGTCCAGAAATACTGAAAATATAAATACTCTTATGTAACTTATGTAGGTATGTACCATTTTTTTTATGTATGATAGGTTAAATGGTAATGAAAATCAGGTGAGTGGTAGTCAAGCGCAACCCTATGGATAATACATATGTATATGATATTGCGGTCTCGGATGGAGTGCACTCGCTTAGAAGAATCTCACTTCTATTACTACTATGGTCTCTTCTCCTTCTTGTTTACCCTATAAAACTCAGAAATCACATAGAGATCTCATTAAGCATGTTAAAGAATAAATATTAGAACACATTTCACACACGGCTGGTTAGCCCCATACTGAACCATTTCTAGTTTGTGTTATGGCAGCTACGCAACTGATATATATACTACATAACCATACATATATTTTATACAGATAAATATTTAACACCCAGACCCACAACCAACAAATTTAGTTCAGCACAAAGATGTTTGGATGGCGGGAATCGAACCCGAAACCTTCTGATTGGCAGTACGGCATAGTAACCGTAACGCCAAAGGGGTCGTCAAGAATATGGCTGCGGACGGCCTTTGCCTGACATACGAGGCAACTAAAAGGGGCATCAGACTCGAGGGTCAAATATCGAGTCCGAGGTGGACGGACGGCGTCATATGAATGCGGCTAACGTACAATAGCAGTGCTGGTAGGTCACTAATGACAATGCCGAGGCGCAGTTACTAGGCGCTTTCTGTTTTGTTTCCCGGAAGAACTCAGGCCCTCCGCTAAGCACAGAGGCAGGCACCGGGGAGTTTTTCGTGATTAACAATCTCACATAAACTGGTTTACTCCCTGAAGATAAAAAAGGCATGGTACAAGTATGAAGAAACGTTACCATAAATAGTTTCGTAACCTTGTTGGGCAGGTAACTTTTCGTCTTCATTATCCATCCATCCGCTTGTCACCAGTCTGTGTCATTTCATAAACTGTAAAAGAAATTTTTACAGGTGTGTGAACCCATACAACTCATATGATTTTTGCCACATTTATGTATAGTAGGTACGCAATCCAGAACCACCAGTCCTCGGGTCACGTTTAGCCGGTTATTTTTTTTAATTTATTAACTTAATATAAAAAAAACGGTGATCGAATATTTAATACATAAAATTCAATTGTAATATAATTTCTGACTGTGATTTCTCATAATTGGACAAAAGATTAAATTAATTCTACAAAATTAGAGAGCAGAATATTTAATCTGTAACGAGTGTCTGAAATCAAACTTTATTTCGATCTCAAGTTTGGTTGAATGGATTGTTCGGCAAAAAAGTGGCTTGGAGAACTTTGTAGCCAAACTAAAGTAGATCAAGTCTTAAAAATAAACGTAGATTTACCTCAAATCTTTAGATCGTAGTTTTTCGTTATTTCTGAGAAGTTTGTATTAAGTTTTCGAGGTATAAGAATAAGAAAATCTGTTGGTGAAAATAACTTTACCTTTAGCTATTACGAGTGTTACGCACATTTTAACATTAAATAAATAGTACAATACTAGTAAATGTCTTTGTTTAATACAGGTTTTACACGATATAATGTCTATAACGTATATTCATATTTTTAATCATCAGACAGCAAAAAAAATATTATATACAAGCTGTGACCCGTGGTGTTGCCCGCTTAATTTGGGACAAAAGTAGTTACTCCGGGATAAAAAGTTACCTATGTTAATCCAAGGTCTAAGCTATCTTCATAGTAAATCTTATCAAAAGTTGGTGTGCGAAGGAGTAACATAGATTTTGAAGTTATTTGCGTATCCTACGGGAACCACAATTGTTCTCGGGATAAAAAGTAGCTTATATGCTAGTCCAAAGTTCAACCTATCTTCACACTAAATTTCATCAAATTCGGTTTAGCCGTTTGAGCGTGAAGAAGTAACAAACATACACACACAAACTCTCGTATTTAGGATACTATGCAAAATATTCGCTCGATAAATTGTCGATTGAAAAGTTCAATACTAATTAAATAACAATGAAACGGTACAGTTGATGCCAATTATCGTATCGCCCAGTCAGTCAGCCCAGGCGAAGAGACATCGATTCACTGTCGAAGTTCCAAAGATTCGCACAAAGCGTTTTGCTTCGACCTTTATTGTGAGAACTGCGAAGCTCTGGAACTCTCTTCCTGAGTCCTTTTCCCGAGAAGTACAATTTGGGGGTCTTCAAATCTAGAGTAAATAGGTTCCTTCTAGGCAAGCGTGTTACATCTTAGACCACAGTTAAGCTTAACATCAGACAAGCTGCGGTCAAACGTAAGCCTATTCATCAATAAAAAAAAAAAGTCTGCCACACCTCGATGATCTCTCCGAAAGCGTCCTCATCCAATGTATCCCATTTTATATCGTTGGCGCGGCCTAGATTAAAGTATTTGTGTTATCTTTTTTTACTGGAACATTCCAAACAGGCACTTAGCTTCCACGAAATAAGGTTGAAGTTTATGCGTTACGGAGAAAAGTAATTTGATTGTTTAATGTTATTACTGGTTGTTTTAAATTAAACAATGCGTTATTGGCAGTTAGAGCGCTAGAGTCGCCTCTACGGATTTATTGTTCTTGTTTTTATTGCGCCAGTTTTCAGAGCGGAAGATTAATTCATGATTGTTGGGTCATTTCTGGAGATATTAAATTTACGCACAAAGAAAATTGAAGTCTTTATTTTGGGTACTCTGTTTCTTTCTTTCCTTTTTTTACCCACAGCATATTCACAGATATGATAATTAACAAACATAATTGGTAATCGTCATATCTGTGCTTGCTCTATCTTTATTTTAATCTTTACCTAGGCTAATCTTTGCCTAGGCTACATAACCAGTCCACTACAGGGACTATCTTACCGTCACTCCACTTTTGTCTGTACTGGGTTGTGTCCTTGTTTAGGATTGAAATTTGAAGTTTCTGCTATGGTCGGATAACTTCACTTCTAACACACTTCGTTCCATAGCGCGTTGGCAAACCCGGAGCGCAGCTTCTGTTTACACGTCAAAGACCAAGTTTGTGCGCTATTATGTGAGAATTTCTGATGTGATAATAATGATAACTATACCTACGAAATTTAAAAAGGCCCAATATTATTTAGTGATAGAAGCAAGTTTAAGAAAAGACGTAAACTTGCCAGAGTTGATCGGTAAACTTCATGTTTACCGATCAACTCTGAACAACAAAATTTTCTTTTAAGAAAATATAATATTCATCTTGCTCATCCATCCATTCTTATAAGAAAATCCATTAAAAAATGATCGGAAGTGGTAAGTAGCATCGTGATCGATATTTCTCAGGCGGGGCCGGTGGTATTAGACAATGCATTTTTAATGCGGCTGCAGAGTGCAAACATTGATCAATACATAGAGTAGGGTGGATAGTATTTGCATTACGAGTAAAACCTATTTTTATGCTTTGTGAATTTTTCGCGTCTTTTTATATCGAAGCCGCAGTGTTTTCTGCGTTAGCAAAAAATACAACGGCATCGGAATGGTCAGAATAGTGCTCAGGTGCATTATATTGTTACATACTAATTAATATACATGTGACACATTTTTTAATTTTCAACATGCCAAATAAATACTACAACTTTAAATAAAAACTTTATTTTTTATTTTTTATTTGTTACTTACCTTACGATTCAATGTGAATAAATGTGCGAGACATTCTTAACATTCTTAATAACTTAATCTTGAAAAACTTTAAACTTACATTAAAAACATAACTTCATAAAACTTACCTTGGTATCTTGAAATTAGTTTGCACAATATTTTATTAATAAGTAATAAATTGGTAAAAGAGCCACCACTAAAAGACCCTGCCTTTTGCGACATAGTTTTTATTTTAGTTTAAAACAAAAGGCGAAGACATATAAATTTTCACAGTCTAGTAATGTAATAATAATAATAATAGCAGTGCTATAAAAACGGCTGTGGTTGTTGTTTTTCTTCTTCTGCGTATGAGCTAAATGGCCAATATCTAGTGTCGAGAGTTTTCAATCCACCCGAAGGCCTCTGCCTTGCCTTAACGACTTTTTGAACTAAGGCTAACAGCCGGGACCTACAATTTAACATGTGACTCGACCCACGGTTGAGCCCAGGTAAAAAATCCACTTGAAAAACGATTGTCTTGTGCATGGTTACCCATGATGATCGTGTCAGATCACGTGAATGTGGATGTTGATAATTTTTTATCTTTTTTTTAATACTAGCCAAGAAAGTAACAAAAAAAAATGTTTTGTAATTAGATTAGTGTGATAAGCCGACGCACTTTACTGGAATATATCCTCAGAGCTATTTATCATTATTTATCTAAGTATATTAATATTTTATTCGCCTATATAATAAATGATTTCCAGCCACTGGGTCGAGTAGCTCGCTCATCCATCTTATTCTCGTAGGTATTAAAGTCAGAACCACTATTGTTAAGAATGGCGTAGCTTTTGGTAACAATCTTGACCACTTGAATCCTTATCCGACATTTATGAAAGAAAATCTTAAAAGGTTTTTAAGATGTTTCCAAGATTTTTATAGATGTTTTCATAACTTTTTAGGTAGAATGACGAACAAATTTTGTAATATCTGGTTTTGAAAGGTTATTTTGTGGATAATCTCTAGCACCTCCGGTGGGGTTTTCCCCTTCAAAGGTTTTTTTCAATTATGTTTTAGTTGTGCACAAAAAATCTCGTAATAATAAGGTACTAATACACTTGAAAAACGCTAGTGAATACATTTTGAGACTTGCCAAATAGTGGGACAGTAAAATAAATATTATAAAAATAATAGTTGCTAGTAATTATAATTAATTAATAATGATTAATTTTTAGGTAACTTATACAAAAACATATATGTAAAAAATAAAAAATATTAAGGTGGGTCCCCATGCAATAAACGTGTTTTTTTTTGTATTTTTTGCTATATATCAATAACGGTAAGTGCTAGACACTTGAATTTTCACAAAATACTAAAAAGTATATTGGCTATCAAATTAAATTATAAAATTGAAATAAAAAAAATATTTAAGGGGGCTTCCATACATCAATGGTACGGAACCCTTGATGAGTGAACCCACCTAATCTTAATGGCCAATTATCTAATTTTATTTAACCTTTGCGAAGTATTTACCTCTGGTGAGACATTACAGTATAGGTAAATAAATAGTATCAAGTAATAAATCAAAGGTTTGATACTTAATATACAAAAAAAAATACAAAATAATTTATTGGACCAACTTACATTCTAAACAAATCAAACATTAAGTATTGGTACCTTAACTAATTAATACTAATTCTAAATGCTAAGTCTTAATGTATGTAGGTATGGTGCCTAGCTCCTGCAGTAGAATACCCTGTGTTTGCAGGAGCTATCTCTCTTCAGAGGTGCTACAAATGAAGTTGGGATATATTGTGATGTTGATTGCTGGTATTAAAGTAATATAAACAAAATTGAAAGAGAAAAACCCTTTTAGAGTTTTTTTTTTCAACATTTCATTACAAAGCCGAACTCATTTCAAGTACGCAAACCACATTACGCCGCTCATTTTCCGGATTCCAAACGAAGTTTTGAGTGATTCTCTGTTTTCTGTTGATAGACACTTTAAGGTTAGGCAGGGAGAAATGGTACATTAAAAAGGCTTTTTTAAAGTACTTGAATAACTCTGAATCTGAACAAATTTACATAAAAGACGTTAAATAATAGTACTTTTATACTTTTATGTTCTTTTAATGATTTTAAGTTTATTATTATTTTTCTGTAAATTATTACTAAAGAATAAAGTGGTAATGAAATAGGAATTTACGCTTACCATTAATTAAATACGTCTAATACAGTGTAAGCTCCATGTAACATCACTCGATTTAACGACAAACTCTCTAAAGCATCAAAATCAATTGTCTTTAGTTGGTTTAGCTTGTATTCCATACTATAACACCATAAAATGCACAGTCCCTTCTGTGTCGTTATATAGAGTTTACACTGTATGATATGAACATAGCTTCAAATGCCTCAAGCATTGCAAGTGTGTGTTGGTGGATGACGTATTCGGATTTTCTAGTCCTCATACATGTCGGTTTCCTCAGGGTATTTTCCTTCACCGTAAAGCAAATGCAAAAACACACGTAACTTAAAAGTAATTGGTGTAAGGCCGGGATCGAACTAGGGTTCGTTAGATTGAAAACCAGACGTTTCCCATCTGAGCTAAACTCACCCCATAATGTTTTTTATGCTTGATAGATTTATAAAATACTAGAAAACAATACCAAAGTGTTTCTCCCATATACAATACGAGTATATATACTACGAGTAGATGACCCGGCAAACATTGTTTTGCCTAAAAAATAGATAGTAGCTGATTCTCAGGTCTACTGAATACGCATATAAAATTTGGTAAAAAAGACCGAGGCAATAATTTGCCCTAAAAGACAAGAACCTAAAAAATAATATTAAGCTTCCTCATACTTCATACCGGGAAATTGATTCCTAACAAGAAACGGAATAAAAGAAAAGCCCCGTTTATGTTTTTGCAACAATAACTCTGGATTATACTGAATTGCTTCACAAAGATGAAAATGAAAAGAAAACGAACGAAGAGTTCTGACAGAGACTCGACGGTTACAAATTAACATTGACTTTGGTAAGAAGTTAATTGAAATTGTTTTTCCCTTTTTTGCGGTTCGTGACCTTCAGTGACATCGGTGGTTAACATTTTTTTTGGGGTTAGTTCGGTCTGAGAGGGCATTTTTGTAACAAAAAATATAGCATGATAGCCAGCGAACTGGAATAAACGGAAGAGTAACTCCATACAATTTCCAATTAGAATTTGATTCCATCTATCCCAACGAAACACACACACACACAAAGCTCGCATGCGATTGATCGGTCGACGCAACGAGCGCTCGCTGGTAGCTGTTTTGCCCCGCCCACCGCAGTATTTTACGCGTGGACGGTGGAACCATTTTATCGGCCAAGTTACTATTATATTTACCCTAGTTCGCTGATGATAGAGCTAAGATGTTGATTTTGCACACCAAACCTTTTTTTTAATAGTTTGATGTTTATTTGGTTTCATTACAGCGGAAGTACACTTATTTTTTTTTCTATCTAAGATGATTCATTATTTATTTCTATTATTACTCTGTAGATGAATGATAATAATACATTTTTACCTTCACTAGTAACTTATGTTTTCTGTAAATATTACCTTAATTCCTAGTAACTACAATCTGGTAGTTTTTAAGGCGAGAGTGAACTGGTTTACACTAGATGAGCGCGCTCCACCGTACAATAGTTGTCAGGCGCAAATCTCTATAAAATAGATACATAGAACAACTCTCTTTACAGCAGATGACAGGTAGGTACTAATCAATATAAAAAAATGTAACAACTCTTAATCATTTACATCGTGCCACAAACGATGGCCTTAACGCTAAAACCGATCTCTTTCATGCAACCTTTGGATGGAAAGGAGTTGAAAGGAAGAGAAAATGAGAGGATGCCCAATAAAGAATATAAAGCAAAAATAAAGAAAGCAAAGCAAATGATACCGTTGAAAATATCGTCCGATTCACAAAACAACAATAATTACTCGTATTATTGTACTTTATAAACTGTTATCGTAAGGCATATTATATAGCTCGTCCCCGATGATGACGCTCATAATGCGTCGAAACCCGTTGGCCGTATATCCAACGTTTTAAAAGTAAGTGTGACCGTTTGTTTCGTGCAAATATACAATTATTATTGTTAAGCACTACTCAAATTCAGGTAAATATTACTGAATTCAAATTAGTTCGTGATTAATTCATCAAAGAGGACCGTGGAATTCTGTAAGCATCGAGATTATGTTGTCCAGAAAGTTCGCAAGTCCCTTGCGGCGTCCTGGGGGGTCGTAAACAGACAATTTCACGTTATTTATTCTGAAACTGTAGTGAAATAGATTGTCAAAAGATCCGTGACCCTTTCGATTCGGTAACTAATGAGTCCCTTGTGCGTTGCTGAGAAACCGAGATTTAAGTTACGAAATATTACTTACCTACGTATCTAAGACTAGACTCTAAGCCCTGAAATAAATAGCTCAATCGGACTCAATTTAATGAATTTATTTATTGTATTAATTTAGGGATTTAGGTTTGAGTGGCGGAAAAGGATTCATTATATTCGTGACTGGAAACCAAGGATTTGTGAAGTGAACAAATGTCAAACAACACAACTTAGATAATTCTAATCTAGGATCAATTATGACCCGGCAAACGTTGTTTTGCCTTAAGTACAGTTAAAATGACTATAATTTATCAGTTATCGAGCGGGTTGAAAAATGATAATATTACTAAAATGGCCATAAAATAGGGGCTAGTGATAAAAAAATTAAAATTTAGGGTTCTATGTATTTTTGAATGCCACACTATAAAAAAATAAAAACAATAAATATCGTCAAAATCTTAAAAAAATTAAAACATGATCAACCCTTATCACTTAGGGGTATGAAAAATAGATAGCAACGATTCTCAGATCTACTAAATACGCATATAATATTTGGTAAAAATCGGTCAAACCGTTTCGGAGGAGTACGGTAACTAACATAGTGACATGGAAATTTTATATATTAGAAGAAGACTAGCTGATCCGGCAAACGTTGTTTTGTCTTATCAGTTAGGGGTATGGAAAAAAGATTGTAGCCGATTCTCAGACCTACTGAATACGCATATAAAATTTGTTGAAAATCGGTCTAACCGTTTCGGAGGAGTTCGGTAACTTACGGTATTCGTAACATTGTGACATGGACATTTTATATAATTATTAGATTAGAAGATAAGTTTTTATCAATAAATCAATTTTCTTCTGTTTATTTACCTAGCTATAATATAGCTCAAAGTATTATTTATGTTAGTATTAGGATATATATATATAAATCATTATTATTTTATTTTATGTATTTAATTATTTTCTTTATTGTACACTACGTCCTTGTTCAGTTGTTGATAAACTCCTCTCCATCCAAAGGTTGCCTGGAAGAGATCGCTTTAAGCGATAAGACCGCCAATTGTGGCACACTAATTTGGAAGCTCTTTCTTTTTCTTTTTAATTTAATGTGTCCAATAAAGAATTTTCTATCTATCTATGTTAGAGATGGGCCTTGCTTACCTAATAATTTGATTGCCAAAGTTTATTATCAACTCAACAGAAGTTGGGGAGTCGGTGACGCAAAACTTGTGAGACACTGACTTGTTTGTACGGAGGAGCTGTATTGTCAAACTCTGCGACTCGTAATTCAGAAATAATACCTTCAGGGTAAAAGGCTTTGACGGCTTTCAAATAATAACGGGATCTCTGAGTAGGGAAACAAATTTTAGCTTTTAAAGTTAGATTGCGAAATTAGTTATAATTAAGAGCTATAAATTATAACACGTTTTTACTCATAATGGGCTTGCGCTTGATCGCAGTTCACCTGATGGTAAGCGAAATTGCGATCTAAGGTGGAGCACGCTTGCCCAGAAGAAACCGGTTCACTCTTGCCTTGAAAACTGCTAGATTATAGTTATCAGGGAACAGGGAATTTGGCAAAGAATTCCACACCTTGGCAGTACGCACAATGAAGGTGGAGGCAAACCGCTTAGTACGCGACTTAGGCACCTCCACAGTATAACGGTGCCGCTTTGGTGTTTCCCTACTCGTCCGATGGTGGAATGGGGCGGGGGGGATCAAATCATGCAATCCCGTTGCACACTCTCCGAAATGTAACCTATAAAAAACCGAAAGACTGGCCACCATGCGGCGATGCTCAAGGATTTTAAGTTTCTGTACATATGTTGAATTATTTCCATTTTAATAAGACGATCTCGTTGGCGTAGTTTTTACCATGCCGGACTGCCAATGAGATGATTACAGGTTCGATTCCCGGGACGGGCAAATCTTTGTGAAGAACTAAATTTGTTGGCTGTCGGTCTAGGTGTCAAATATGTACCGAGATAAAATATTTATGTTTGTAAATGTAGTATATCAGTGATGTTAGCAACCATAATGCAAACTAGAAATGTTTTAGCATGGGACTAACCAGCCGTGTGTGAAATGTGTCCAAAAAGAAAATAAATAAAGAAAATTGTATGTAATATAATGATTATGATTTTGATGAAAACCTCAGTTACCCATATGCAACAATGCAAGATATGTATGAAAAAAAAAACCCGCTTATACGGTGAAGGAAAACACCTTTAGAAAACCCACATGCTCCCAGAACCACAAAATTCAAAGACGTGGTTGATTATGACCGATATTTCTCTTCACGTGCGAGAAAGCATCGAGTCCTAGCAGTTGGAAACGTTTGTTGCTTATGCTTATTAAACTTATATATAGCGTGTACCGCCCACCACAAAATCCGAAGACGTGTGTCATCCACCAAACCCCACTTACCCAGCGTGGTTGATTATGACCGATATTTCTCTTCTCGCGAGAGAAAGCCTCGAGTCCTAGCAGTTGGAAACGTTTATTGCTTATGCTTATTAAACTTATTTATAGCAAGTACCGCCCACGGCTCAGTCCGGTTCTTTTCTTGCTACTTACTCGTAATTATAATAATACGGTTAACATTATGAGCATGTTTTCTTCAAGGAAAATAGCTGGGTGGCTATCAAAACGAATGCTGTTTGTAAATTAATGGCTATTTTCGTATGGAAATATCAAAGGTTACGATTACGAAATGTTATTTCGGATGTATAAGAAAGGTTAAACCAACATGTAAACAAATATATTGACTTGTTTTTGACACAGAAATTATGTAAGACTAATTGTGCCCCGCGGTGTCACCTGCTTTACTCCGAGGTTAAAATTAGCTTATGCGTTAATTTGGAGCCTAAACTATGCCAGTACCAAATTATATCGAAATCTGTTCAGGCGTTTGAGCGTAAAGAAGTATTAAACCTACACACTCACAAATATTTGCATTTAAAATATAAGTTTATAATGTTTATTGTTTTAACTTTACACTTTATTATATAAATATATTAAAACTAAAATAAAAAATGACAAAAACATTAAATGTTAAGACATCCCGCCTATGACCGAGCCTGGCGTAAAGGTACCTATAATACCATGGAAAAAAGAAGAAAAATGAAATATTAAGTGTACTTTCGCTGTGATCTGAAACCAAATTAAGATACGAGTAAGCGAAGGTAACATCAAAATAGACTAGAAGAATACAAATACTTCATTCTGGAATAGATCGCTTTTAGGCATAAGGTGTTTTCTGTCATTTATTTTTTGTGAGTGCTTTAATTAAGTGTATCTATCTAACTCGTATACATTTCAAATCCAAAATATGCACTAATTAAAAATATTGATAAGGTGGAACGCGCTTACCCAGAAGAAACCGGTTCATTGAAAACCGCAAGATTATAGTTTTCGGGGAACAGGGCATTTGGCAAAGAGCACCTTGGCAGTACGTACAATGAAGGTGGAGGCAAAACGCTTAGTGCGCATTTTAGGTATCTCCACAGAAACGATGCCGCCTTGGTGTTTCCCTGCTCGTCCGATTGTGAAAGGGGGTGGGGGAAATTAAATCGTGCAATTCGGTGGCACACTCTCCGAAATGTAACCGAAAATGATATCTATAAAAAACCGAAAGACTGGCTACTTTGCGACGATGCTCAAGGCTCTGCAACTTTGCCTTGCACAGAGCATCGCTACCAATGAGCCTCTTTGCTCTTTAACTTAACTTTAATACACAAACAAAACATAAAACACTTAACTAGAACAATCCCAACTAACCGTCCGATTACCACAGAACCTTTCCGGCTACATATATTTATACCTCGACCCAAAACAATCAGGATTTGGTTAATCACGATAGTTGAAACTGTTGCCTCAAATTAGCAAAAGTGAAATTAAAGTTAAGCGCCGGATTACAACTAAAGCTTCCAAGGTTATGTATGTAATGTGACCGAGCGAGTGAAGCGTGTCTAGATCTTCTTGGCTTCGCTTTCGACTGTCCATAATGTTTTAACCGTATTTTTCTTCCCTTCTTAGGATTCCGTTCCTAAAAGGTAAAAACGGGACCCTATTACTAAGCCTCCGCTGTCTGTCTGTCTCCAGGCTGTATCTCAAAAGTCATAATAAATAGCTAGAAAGCTGAAACAACAAATATTATATATAACATCAACAACAAAATTAAAATATTAATTGTGGTCACCATACAATAAACGTGTTTGTTTTTAGTTTTTTTTTTGCTATATATTTTCTATTTTTTTGTAGAAACCGATGTAGTACGTCAAAGTTGCAATTTAGTATGTTTTGCGCTCAGAAAAGTCATTTTTTACGAAACGTTAAAGTTAAGATATTGATAGCATTCGTTATCAAACGAGTTAGTTCTAATGTTCAAAACTAGATGTCGTGTGAGAAGACATACACATTGACAGATCGTTATTCCTGAGCTATAAAAGTCGGAATTGGCGTAACACAGCGTTATTTGTGTTGTATTTCAAAGTAGCACTTATTTTTACTGACGTGCCATAGTTTTTTCACTGATCTCTCTTTCATGTTTGGATGTTAATAATTAGGAAAATTGATAAGTAATTGTTCTGTACAAACGATGTTCCAAGAAATTGTGTTTACCAGGTCTACTGTTCGGTAAACTACCAGTTTAATGAGATGGTGGAATTAATGTGTGATTCAATTAGAAGAGGATTGTAATCAGGAAGCGGTACGTCTCTGTACTTATCTGGTATTGTTCTCGTGTTTTGTGTCTCGTATTTGAGTGGATTTCTCGTAAGTTGTTTGATTTTACTCATGGTTTCTAATCAAGTTATATAACTCCAAAGCGAGTGTGGATCGAAACGTCTGCTTTTAAATCAGCCGGCCCCTTGTTCGATCCCGGTCCTACCCCAATGAATGGTTTTTTCAAGTTATGCCTGGATTTGTACTCGCTTTACGGTGAAGAAAAATATAATTAGAGAAAACTGACAGGTTTGAGGACCGGAATATCCGAAGACGTGTCATGTTCATATATGCACAACTAAATGTGCGTGAGCAAGAGGATCTGATTATCATCACGATAGTCAAAAGAACATCGTTTAAAATAAATATATACGAAGCATCATTTTACAATCAAATCTGGACCTTCTTTTGTATCTGAGAGCAAGCTAACCTACCCCTCGTCTCTCACAGAAAATAGGTCGTTGCCTGGTTTTAAAATAGACCTAGTATTTTCCAACGCTTTGCTTTTTTAAACGAATTTCTAGCTAAAAAAAAAAATATATTCAGCAACCTTTTATGTTAGAGTATTTTTGTAATGTAATTAAATAGTATTTCTTTGAGAAAGAAATGTAAAATAAAAACTGTGTTAAAACTCAATTAGGGTCTGAAAATTGTAATAATATTTTAGTCTTTGTTATAGAATTTATACGCAATATTATACCTACATAAAGATAGTTTAATAATTATATAATAATAATTAATAATATGATAATTAACACAAAATTAAATACACTATAGATCACTTTAACACTATTCATATTTTAAAGTTAAAGTATAAATAAAAATTAGTGAACCCCTTTATAAACGTTTTGTAGTGGTGGTAAACTGGAATTTGACATTAATAATAATAATGCATGTGTGTATTGTAGAGAATATAAATAATTAATTTTACTAATAGATTATTAATAATTAATTAAATCGAAAGGCTTGACTATTTGTGAAGGCGGCCATCTTTAACTCTTTTTTATTAGTCATGGCTAAGAACACTCCCGAATAATATAACGTGTCTTTTTATAAATCGATGCGTAAAAAGTATGTATGTATGTATTAATAAAATCTCGTTCTCTTCTCTTCACGTACAATTTTTGCAGGTGGTTAAGTAAAGGATTGGCGTCAAAATTTTTTCTGCATAAATCATTGGCGTTTTAACTTCGGGTGTGCAAAGGTCGACCATTCTAAAATTAAACACTACTATTTTACACTTTAAAGTTTAGATACGAAAGCAAAAAGCTAGTTAAATTTGTTTTATATCAAGAGTTTGAATTATAAGCACCTAAAAGTAATATATTAAAAACATAAAATATTGAAAAGCGTAAAGCAAGTATTAGATTGTGAATATTTTATTTCTCTCACGCCAATGTATCGTCCTTTTGTTTATTTTAGTAGAGCGACGTTCATTTTTATAAGTCGACCTGTCATCGTCTGCGATAGAAGATGACAGGTAGCATTTATACAATAAGTCAATTTCTCGGTATTTTGAGTTAATTAATAGGCTCACTGAACTGCCTAAAATTAAATCAATTAGTTAGTAGAGATCGTTGAATGGGCTCATACTTGAATGACTTTTGTAATTAATTGATCGAAGGGTAATCTTTTGGGAAAGGTGAAATTCTGGCCAGCATAGGTGAGCATTTCGATCTATATATTATTTGTAGAAAAAAATGAGCTCGACATTCGTTTTAGCATATGAATTTGTTTATACTGTGCTTGTTTTTCAAATTTCAAAGCAAACAATTCCTATACATGTTTATTTTTCACTAGTTTAGCCTCGTGGTGTCACGTGCTGTTAATTTGGAATAAAAAGTAGTTTATGGGTCTTCATATGGCAAATTCATGGTTTTGCTCCTACTATGTAAAGAGTAACAATCATCTATACATCTTCACAAACTGTGCTATTTTTTATATTACGAGCCTTCTTCTTCGTATGAGCTAAGTGGCCAAGCTCTGGTGTTAGAGTTTTCAAGCCGCCCGCAGGCCTCTGACTTGGCTTAACGACTGCTTTTTTTAAGACTAAAAGGCGGGAATCACAAATTTAACGTGTCATCTGACCCATGGTAGTGCCCAAATGAAAATGGACAGTATTGTGCCTGGTCACCCATCCTAACACCGTCCGCATCGACCGTTGCTTAGCTTCGATGGTCGCTTCACCTTAGCTAGCCGAGCTACAAGCGCCATTACGAGTATGTTTGAACTTAATGTGAAACTTACATGGAACCTCATGTATCTAAGTCTTACAAGTAAAAATATAATCATCCCCAGAATCTTTCTGCTATATCAATTGACCATCACTATCAATCCGTCTGCATCTACTGTTGGACAAGGCTTCTCTCAACTACTGAACGCTACGAGTGACGTCACCTTACCACCTTAGTCGCTTAGCATTTGAATCGGGCTGTATCACATTTCAGGTACTAAATTCTTTTACTTCGGGTGTTTGTCACCTGAAAGTTAATTCAGTCGAAATGGAAACGCGATTGGATTCCCGGCCCTTAGCTCAGAACATAAGGTACCTAAACAGATTGAATACCTCCGTCAGTATCCATCAATGTCCTACGGGAATCGTCTTATCAAGATGTAGATAACAACAACGTACGAGGCGTAGTGGATTCCTTACTTCGTACTTAAAAAGAAAATATTTCAAAGCTTTATTATTTTTTCTTAAACTTATTAAATTTAGATTATGAGGATACCAGAGTATGTAAGTAACTAGGCACCCAGCTACCCGTTCGCAAACCAAAAAGGAGACCCAACACTAGATGATGCCTTATTTCTAAATTAAAAGAGAGAGAGCGAGAGAGAGAGAGAGAGAGAGAGAGAGAGAGAGAGAGAGAGAGAGAGAGAGAGAGAGAGAGAGCGAGAGAGAGAGAGAGAGAGAGCGAGAAAGAGAGAGATAAAGACGGAGAGAGAGAACAAAGTCACAGACAATGATGTCGCACGTAAAGTGGCGATAAACGACAAGCAAGGCTGAACCCACCACCATTTTGGATATATATTAGCTCAGAAGAGAGAGGAGATAGTCTTAAGGTATCAACTCACCATGGTTTAGTTCCTATATCCATAATCATCTGTAAGATATTTTTACTATTAATGAGATAAAAGAGAAGGAAGGAAGTATAGACGGAACAAAAGAAATCAAAAATAAATAAAAAAACAATTTTATTTGAACCATGGCCAATTGTCAAAATTGACGTTCTAAAGAAACCGTAATTTAAAAAAAAACCGACCAACATTTTATTTACATATTATTGACCTTAAAACGGCTTCAAAGCTTAGTCCCCTTAGCTCATACATAAAAAAATACAAATAATTCAAGACTCAATTAATTCAAATTCAAAAATAAATTATAATTCACACGTATTTCAGGCGTGCGAGCCCATAAAACATATACTAAAAACACGTTAATTAAGTACTTAAATTATCAAAATTATTTTTCTTATTATCAAATCAAAACATTTTCATATCACGATCAAATACGACAAACATCAGTAGTATTAAAATTTTCAATAAAATCTTTGTTAGGTACGCGATATATTAATAGGTATCAAAATCATTAGGTAGCTAAGGACTGATTTCTCGAAAACGTTGTAGTTAAGCAAGGAGCTAACTTTACTTTTCGAGTGATAATATCTCAGAACTGAATACCCAACAGAAATTACTTTGAAACTTATCTAAAGGGTGGAAAACGGAAACGTTATTTATCTTTAAAGCTATCCGTTCGTTACCTCGGAGTTTTCTGTTGCGACTAATTACCAAGTTACTATTTTCTGCCGGATGGACCTCGTCAAAGACTCCTAACTAGGAGAAACTTGAAGGCGTTGAAAGTTCAACAGACCACTTAATTTTAATCAGCGAAAGTCATACTGGAATTCAAATAAAAGAGTTGATAAAAAGGTTGGATGTAAAAGAAGTTGTCAACACTTTTGTTTTCTTTGTACCTGACTTTTGCACCAACTGACAGGGCGGAAAATATTTTTAATTGATAAATTAAAATAATATTAATAAAACAAAATTTCCCAGCCAGAAAATATTATTTATTCAGAATAAAATCAAATCATATCAGAAAAAGGTACAAATGTGGTGTTATTTAAATAAGTTGGCTCTCTATTTTTACCCTCAGGAATGCCAAATATAAAAGACAATACTCTAAAAAATATTTCATAAGATATTACTAAAAATAGAAATTCCATCCCTTTTCGGGGTTAATCGCATGGTTTCGGTTAGGACCGCACATTCGTGGCTGATTAATTTCAATATGCCTTCGGGTATCTTTTATTAAACCCGAAATAAACTCAAACAATATGATAGATACATATTATGTATACTTATAATATACAGACTTATTCACTATGTTTCTAACCATTCTGTCTAGTTGTTTCATTTTAGGAGTATAAAAGACAAAAGGTTTTTTTATGTTTAGCTAGGATTAATTGATCGTGTCGTGTGTTTTACATGAACGTACTATATAAGTGCATACGTACTATATAAAATATGAAAGTATATGTATACTACACCTATGCCTGATATTAAACACAATTGTTTGCTGTAGATTTTTAGTTTGGGTTTTTTGCACTGCAAAAAAAAACTCACTATACACTCGAGAGAATCAGTGACTCCTAGTATTAGAGGCTAAGGCCCAGTTCGGGTCATTGCGCCAACATTGTTAGTTAGTTAGTATTATAGCATAAGCAATTTCAATGTTAGGACTTTGGGCCTTTTCTCACGAGGAGCGAGATATAGGGCATAATCCAACACGCTTATCAAGCGCGGGTTAATAACACCTGTCTTCAGATGTTAGGTATGTCCACAAACAGTGCGGGTTTTCTAAGAGGTTTTCTTCACCGTAAAGCGAGTGCAAATGCACATATTACTTGAAAAACCAGTCATAGGACCGGGATGGAACCCGGAGCCGTCAGATTGAAAAGCAGACGATAAACTGAACATGACTCGAGCTACAACCTTTTTTTCTTTTATTTTAATTATATCGATCTACGAGTACGCGTGGTCACCAACTTGCCTAATGGAAAGCGAAGTTGTGGCCAAATATATAGTAGGTTGATCTTTTCTAATAGTCTTGTATTATCAGAAACGGCAGAAGCTGCCCTTTAATATTTCCCGCATGATAAAATATATGCGGTTCCGGAATCCAAATCTGGAATCAATTTGAGAAGCTCCGAGTTAACGGCTCGGTGATTTCCGTAATAGTTTTCGTGAATACCACGAACGTACTGGGACGTTTTCTTTTCAAATAAAATGGAGGATTTGCATTGAATTTTTATTATTTTAAAAACGTTACAATATTTATCTGTTAGATTAGCTACTATACTGCATTGTAAGGCAACCAAACAAACCAGAGGGAGTTACGTCCTGATGATAGCAGCTCAAGATGAAAGTTCGCCTTCCAGTGCTAATCTTCAGACAAACAGACCATCTGACGCAACAGTGGTGGAACAGGTATGCCAGTGACCCAGGGCTGTGCTCCGTTACTTCAAGGAGCTCGGTTGGCTTGGGTAGGCTGGTAAGGGGGAATGCACGATACGTCCCTAGCGGGATGTCAGTGAAGGTCTCATCACACCTACTTCAAATTAGAATTAGAATCTGTTAGATAATAAATGTATGTAGTTGAGACTAATAAGTAGTTTTACTAATACATTATAAAATAAAAAAAAAACTCATATTTTTTAATCTTTTGAATGGTACTTTAGTTGATTTGTTAAAAAATTGTTTAGTCTAATAACAATCAGCTCAAACAGGCTGCATTCTAGCTACTATGAATTTTGAACTGATCGGTTTTATATCGGCCTAGGCTTATTAGATACTCAGGCTCAAGGACTGTCGGAAGTGGGGTTCCGACAGTCCATTTAAATTGGGTCCGGGAGGGTTGGCAGTTCTTTTTGCCTATGTGGATGTAGCTGCAAGCAAAAGCTAGGAGGGCCTCAGTGTGTTTCCACCGAAGAACCTGAAGCCCTCCATAAAGCATCGAGGCAGAGCACCAAGGGGGTTTTAGTGGGTAAAAATCCCACATAACCCAGCTGCACCCCATTGTAGCTGGGTATCTTATGGAAGATTTCCCCCTCGTAAAAAAAAGGCTTATTAGATACACAAAAACTTTGCCCAAAGAGAGTAAAATATATGCGATTATCACCATGCTTTAAAGAAACCAAGTTAGAACTGCCTACTTCCAAAGAAGCTGTAAATAAATCTGAACACCCAAGTAGCTCGGCGTCCAACAAAGATGTAATTATACGTGTCGTTGAGTCTACTCGCTTCGTATTGTGAACGTTCGATGAATGGAGCTGTTAGTTCGTTGGCAGCTATTGTTGCTTCCCTTGATCGCTCATACACCTATCAATGTATTATAGTTGAAGCGTATTGATTGACATACTGCGTGGACATTCTGATGATTTGTTGTGTAGGTGATGGGGACTTGGGATGTAATGGATTTTTTTATACCATAGTTCGAACCATGAAACATTTGAAGTTCATTTACCCTCACGAGCGAATGAGTGTGGGAGGATGCAAACTTTCAAATGTTTTCTAATTGAATCACGTTATACTAGTACCTTTTTGTCAGGTTCTGTACTGTTTAAATTAGTTTTGTGGTCCTATTTTAATTTTATAATTTATTTTAAATTGAATGCACTTGTATAATAAATAATAATTCTGCAAAAATGTGTACCTATAGTTATAATTTCATGAAATTTAGCTTTAAATTACTTCTATTTATGATACCATACATGTATATATATATATTGATTCCGCGCGTAACATATTACGTGACTGTATCTGTTATACGAAATAAGGCTATGCAAGCTAAATAAATAAATGTTAGGACATATTTCACAAATGGCTGATTAGCCCCATACTAACACGATTGATACTCTTACATTACATATACACACATAAATACTTTATATCGATACATATTAATACACAGACCGACAGGCCAACAAATTTAGTTCATCACAAAAATGTTGTTTCATCACGAAGAAGCTCGGCAGTGCCGGGAATTTACCAGTGGTCCTCTGGCTGGCAGTCCGGCATGGTAACCATTAGGCCAACGAGGTAGTCAAGCTAAAGGCGTTGTGTTAAATTTACTTCTTCTCTTTATACGATTACTTTTTTAAAATATATATTATTTGTCTTTTTTCGATTTATTTAACTGGTAGTAACGTACAAGCAAAACTCTTAGTTATTTTTTTCTACATTTATTGCAAAGTATAAATTATAGTACATTCAATATTCATGTGAAAAAAAATCCTTTGTTTTCTATTCAAATTAGAAACTAAAGTTTCAAGAGTATAAACCAACAAAGGCTTTAGCTGCTGAAAAACTAGTTACCTTAGCCCGTATGTGTATCATCAAAATTTTATCATCAATTTGCAACTATGCAAATTTCTGTTTAGAATTTTCAGTTCATTTTGAACCCTGTCTGAATTTTCAGGCCTTTGATATTTGTTAACAAGTCAAAACTACAAAACACACTCATTACTCGTTTTCTCTTATCCATTAATCAATCCAAAGCAAAAAAAAAATAAAAATTCTCTGTATGCTTTGAGAACATCTGATTCGGTTTGTAGCATACTCCGGTCAAAGCTAATTGCAAAGTGACTTAGAACGAAGAGTAAAAACGTCAACATTTGTTTTTTGAAAAATACTTATTTGACTAATTTATCGAGCTAATGGACAAGACTTAGAATTAATCGATCATTTATTTTATTTATGACAAAGCGTTTAGCTGTTCCTTTTGTGATATAGCAAAAATATACAAAAAAAAACACATTTATTGTATAGGAAGCCCATACTATTTTTTTATATTTTATTTTTACTATTTGTTGTTATAGCAGCTCGTAAAATATACAATAAACGTGTTGTGTTTTGTATTTTTTTTTCAATAACGGTAGCTACTAGTAGATACCTCAAACTTTTACAAAATATACAAATATATTAGCAATCAAATTAAATTACAACAATTAATAAAAATAAATATTTAAGGGGGGCTCCCATACAACAATGGTACGGAACCTTACATGCGCGAGCCCAACTCGCACTTGTCCAATTTTTAGTTTTTGTTGTTATTGCAACATGGCAAATACCTAACTTGTGAAAATTTCAGATTATAGCTATTACGGTTTCTGAGATATAGCCTGGTGACAGACAAAGGATGCTTAGTAATAGGGTCCCATCTTTGGCTAGGTATGGGACTCTAAAAATTAAGAAATTAAGTAATATACATAAAGAAATAGAAATACATAAAGAGGGACCTATTCCTTGAGATATGCGGACCAATATGGACGAGACAGGCGAGTGAGATAGAGTTGGAAATTAGCGGGGGAGGCCTATGCCCAAGCGGCAACTTTTGCACAAAAAGGTGTAAATTAAAATACGTAATTTTTTATAAAATGTAGCAATTGAATACGGCTTTTTTACTTTTACATAAAGAAATAGGTATACACATTATTATATCTACCTACGAGTATATAAAATAACAAATTTCATTCCCTATCGCTACTGACAAACAGATGAGAACAGAGTTTCACAAACAGATCTCATTAGACAACCGATGACAAAATCTTTCATTCCCATCACAAACTTCATTCATCCCATCCGACGCGGACACTGGCTTGGGTATTACCAAAACTCTATTTCAGCAAATGTCATTGAAGTTTCTAAACTGATAAACTTGAAGGATATTTTAAACCCACTGGGAAATCTCGTAAGAAACTTTTGTGGGATTTATTTTATTAGCAAATGGTATAAGTAGTTTCAACTTAACCGCGCAGAATGTTCGGGAAAAAGTTAGGCTAAATACGTTAGAGGTTTCTTGTTGTAAGGTTTGTTTGGCCTTCTGGACAGTACAAGCGTAATGTTACATATTAGATTTCAAGGCTTTTCTGAAAGAACGAAATTATTATGTTTGGCTTTTTCTTACTTACTTTATGTATTAGGTAATTAATTATAAACTATTGAAAAAAACACTACTATTGTTTATTTAGACACCTTATATTTAGACACCTTATTACTTTTAATTATTATATAAGCTTTAAATAAAACTTATTATTTTTTAAATACCTAGATTTGCAAATTTTGTTAAGTAACTTTCACAAAAATCTTTTCATATTCTATTCCAAATTTATTTTTCTATATAGTTGAAACACAGTCTATGACTAAATCCAACACCAAACCAACAACACCAATGTTTAAGCCTACATAAAAATTAATATCTCTTTTAGCCATCAAGTCATTCACTCCTCTGTATGACATGTACTATTTAAGAGAGATCAAACGAAAAGTCACAAATTATCCGCTATGCACCTATGTTCCGGCAGCCTCTTTGAGAGCCAGTTATTCCAGACTGAGCATGCTTCACCCTAGGCCAGAGTGTCGCTAGCTCGTGTGGTTGTGGTGTGGTGGTATAACAAGCAACAGGTACCGACGCATTGTCTCGATAGATTCCTCAAGGATGAGTTCTGGCCGAATGGTGTCGTGTACCGGTGTTTTCGTGGCCAGCTGCGCGGCACCAGCCAGCGAAATACGACGCCGCCTCTTCACTTTAGTTATTATTTTTTATATTTATTAGTACTCACTCTATAACAGCGCTAAATTCCTTTAAAGAATTTCTCATCTGGGTAACCCAAGTTACAGGCACCAGCCGAGTTTGGGACCCGATGTATTTATCTATACATACTAAACGTACATACTAAAGACCATATATCTATAATTAAAGTAATAAATCCTTTTGTTATACAAACTATGTGTAGGTAAATAATAATTCACCTGTATAAACAAATATGTATGAGCTTATGTATTTTGGTTAATAAACAAATTTCTTTCTTTCTTTCTTTCTTCTTCGTGTGTGATAGTTAATAAGTCTAGTTTGTAGGTGATTGATATGTATTATTTATTTATTATTATTTTAATGGTATGTATTCTATGTTAAAGGCCATAGATGCCTGCCATTTATACTATAAACTAACAAACTGTTACTTGCTAAATGACAGACTTTTCAACGTGAGGGTCTTACAGGTAGGTAGCCAAGCGAGCATTATAAGGATTATTCTTTCATTAGAATCTAGAAAAAAAATTGGACACGTGTTACATAGAAACGCCACAATACTGAAAATACGATAAAAAAATACAAAACGAGTACAAATTTTAAACAATTCCCGAAGTTAGCTTACATAGATGATGGTATCAAAGGATCTACTGCCGGAAAGATTATTTCATTTGTTTTACGTGCCGAGGCGAACCCAATTGGAATTCTAATTTAGATAGTAGCTGTGGAGCCAACGTCATAAGTAAGATGAATCACCCCACGGATAATGGAAATGTTGGCCAGTGGAAAGAAAAAACTGACTCGGCTGTCTTTTGCCTGTCTGATTGAAGAAGTATGAGTACTTTCATCATACCGAGTATACATCCTTAGGGTGACCGTTTCCAGTTGTTTTTTATATAGTGGCAGGAAAATGAACTGGTGAATCTGTGTATTAAAGATCGGAAATGCTGCTTCACCTTATGAATGAACCTTTTCGATTTACGCACAAAAGCTTTGGGAATAATTATGTGCCAATATTGTAAAATACTTTAATTATGTTTCAAGCTGTAACACTGAATCTTTGTGTGAATGAATGAATGAATTAATTTGTTTTTTTTTGTTTGTATGTAACTCACTTTATTTGTATTGTTATAGAACTCACTTCAGGCGATTAGCAATAGATTTTTTAACTTGATTTTGTGGATGCTATCAAGGCAAAGACTAGAAAGTGCTATGATTTCCTCACGATGTTTTCTTTCATGAAAGCTTGAGCTTGTCAACTGGTCTACTAACCTATTTCGTTATCTTGCACAAAATATTGTAAATATAATATGTAAGTAAAACACCGCACAGGCGCGACGATATCGAAGAAGCAGCAGGAAGTACTTGGACTAGACTAGCTCAAGATCGGCAACGCATGGAGGAGGCCTACACCCATATTTGGGAGCCCCAAGACGCTTTATAACTTTCCGAATTATAAATATATTACATCTTTTATTAGTTTTTTAATATAATTAATCAATTAATATTGGTATAGATACGCAAACACTTTTTTATAATTTCATAAATTAAGCCACCCGTCTAAACGTGCCCATCAAGCTTGCCGCATGGCCGCTTTGGATTGCAAGGGAAATATGTTGCACAAGGTAAATATGTTCCTCGGGCCGCGGGTCCCGCCGCCTATCGCGGAGACGCCGCTCCAAATTCGCCATGAACATTTTTGCTTCTGAACCCCAAAGACTCAAAATTAATTGTTATTTGTAATTTAATAAACAGGCGAAAAATGTATTTATATATATAAAACTAACATAGATTTCATCAACCCATGATATGTTTTTTTAAGTTTCTTGGGAATAAATGGCTTTGTTTATTTATTGTAAGTAAAGCGCCGGAACATTATTAAGGTTACAATAGCTCAGGCTTCTAACGATCGTGACCCATATTATTTCTCACTGTACAAACATTCCCGGTCCACGCTGCTCGGGTATTATTTCGCTGCAATCTCCAAGAGCCTCGGGCCGAGTGACGTCATACTGCTCTAGCGTTTGCTCGTTGACAGACCACTTAGATATACGTTCATACATATACTTAGGTGCTGCTAAAAGCGGCAGTGGTTAATAAGATGGAAAACTAAGCATCCAATCTCTAAAATATTCTAAAAAGTAGTGTACATCACTTTTTTTTTTTTTACAAATTACAGCGAGCAGGACAAACAACTTCACGGGTAAGCGACACTCTGGTCTGAGGTAGAGCATGCCTTGTCTGGAAATATTGGCAGCCGGAACAAATCGTTCAGTGCTTGGCGACAGGGTATTTGTTACCCAGGCGAGCACTAAAAATGTACCACCACAATGCCCTTGGAACAAATTTAAGACCGTTGATCATGATGTTGGATTATATTATGGAATATATAGGCATAGGTATATAAAATGCAAATGCAAGTGCTGAAAGGTCAATAACAAAACAGTAACCAACTAACTGTTAAAATATATGCGTTATTTCGGGGAGTGTGCTATGGAACTTCATAATTTGATTCCACCATCTCCGTTCTACTACAGAACGAGCAGAGAGACAGTAAAGAGACACCGATACAGAGTTGAAGTTCCGAACTTTCGTACAAAACACTTTGGGTCGACCTTTATTGTTAGGACTGCGAATCTTTGAAACTCACTACCTGAGTCTCTGTTTACTGAGAGGTATCATCCGGGGGCCTTCAAAAGTAGAGTTAATAGGTATCTTCTAGGTAAGCGTGCCACACCGTAGACTGCAGTGCAGCTTAACATCAGGCTAGCTGTAGTCAAACGCTAACCTATCAAGGATAAAAAAAAACAATTACTTTTAAATCAAGCTTTCATAATGTTCAAGGTGTAATGCAAATTATTACTTTTAATAACAATTTTGCTCCCTTTAACATGTGCCTTTCTTTTACTAAAACTTACTGAATGTTTTCATAAATTTAAAACCCAAATAATAAAATAAATCTCAGTGTGACCTAACCTGAACCAACCTGCATAATATTCCAGTACCATCTCTCATATTCTCGTGCCATGTGACGTCACAATCCCCTCGGCTCGTGTCACGTGACGTACAGTACTTGAACCTTAGCTTGGTGACAAACCATTTACAACTTGTGCAAGTACAAACCTCCTGATTCTGTTCCTACCAATATTGTAAACACGAAAATTTGTCTGGATCTTTGTTCCTCTTTCACACAAAAACAACCGAATGAATTATAATTAAAGTTCCCAATAATGTAACTTATACATCAGAATAAAAAAAAACGCTATAATTTTTAAACAACTTCCTGATTCATTTCCTACAAATATTGTAAACGCTAAAATGTGTAGAGGTGTTTGCTCCTCTTTCACACAAAAACAACCGAATGGTGTTTAATTAAAGTTCACAATAATATAATTTATTCATCAGAATAACACGTAGTATTATCTACATTAAAAATATTAATATTCACCTTTAAAAATGCCTAATAGAAGCATTTTAAAGGCCTTTTTACAAAATATATAAAAATAACCTAATTAATGATGGCTGATGATGATCAACAATCATTTTTTACTTATAAAGTTTAGACTTATGTCATTCAACGACATGTCCACAGCAAGTGTAATGTCAGTTTTCTTGAAACAGTTTTACTAAAGGTTAGTTTTAATTAACTTATCTTTATTGTCAAAGTATTTGTAAAAATAGATAAGATTATTTGTATAGTATAAAAAGTGTTCTAAACGGGAAAGAACGATGCTATAGCTCCTAATGTTGTTGACCTAAAATCCGAATGGTGTTTGCGAACCCCTTTTTTAAATGATTAATGGTTTTTGTACGATATTTTGGTCAGATACATAACTTGTTGTGATATATGTAACACGAGTATGTATAATGACGATTAAAATTTATGAACAATTTTATGTTAGATTTGTTTGTGCCATTCAATCCATTATTACAGTTAGAACAATAATCATTGGTGGATTATCTTCAAGACCTACAAATAAGAAACAAAAAATAAAATGCAATCCTTCTTAAGGGCTTTTTTCTTATATATGGAAAAAACGCCTGATTTTTCCAATACGGAATTCAAATTCTTCAGCTGTCGAGGAACAAAGTGCATTCAATTTGAAATATTCCTTCAAACGCTCTCCTCGCTCTATTTCCCACGTTTGCCTCTGTATTCATTGTTCTTATCCGGTTTAAAACAATATTTTCTCGGAGTTTTAAAGTCAGTTATAGAAAGTGTAGTAAAACTCTACGATCCAAACACGTTCCAATCCGAACTTGGGCGTAGTTGTTCTAATTTGAGTGTTGTTTCTTACTGCATCGAGAGCTCGACAGTGCTAGATATTGAAATTGTATTATCTCTGTTCGTTTCAAGTTTTCTCTAGAATCTATGTGAATGTCTCAACTTATTCCGATATGAAAGTGCGACCGTTGTGTACGGTTTGCTGAAGGTTTTCGTTGTTCAGAAACTGTATTGTATTCATTTGTTGCCTTTTCATTTGAAATGAAAGATTCAACGTGTCTGGTTTTGTGTGAGAGTTGAAAAACCTTATTCTATTTCTTTTGTATTTCCATGAATTTGTTAAAAATACTTTTTCCAATAACCAAAGAAAAATAAAAGAAGATTTATGTGTACCTAACGATACGAGTACGTCAAATTAAGGGTCGTTCACGCAGGGATACACATTTGGTTTCTCTGTCTACGAGGTACATAGAGAAAAAAAAATATAAATTTCATAATATATGCTTGCTTATGCATTGCGAGTTTCAAAGCACAAAACTTTTTGCTGTCACTGGATTTTGTAATATAAATAAATAATGCAAAACTGCTGACAAACAAACCTCGTATGACGTGCTACTGGCAAAGTTAAAACGGAAGGCCCACGTTAGCAACGTCTGGTATGTCCGAAGCGACGTTTACGTAACTACTTTGTCAGAAATGCAACTGCGTAAATTTTATTACTCTGCCTTTGCCTGTTGTTTCTGGCATCTTAAGCTTAAAGCTCACACAGTTACTGAGTGGAGCCACCCAAATTGTATCTTGATCTCTTACTCGAGAGAATGCCACCTTTTTATGTCTCGCGTCGTCTCTTGCTAGTCTACATACATAACATAAAACATCTTTATTTACCAAAAAGTTGTACATTTTTGTATATCAACACAAACTATGACTAAATAAGTACTAGGCTAAAAGTAAAAGTAAAATATGTGTTAATGCACTCTTGCTAGTCTAAATAAATCTGTTTGGTATGCATTAAGGAAATTATCTGCAGACTTATATCTTAAAATGTTTGCTTACTGAAATGCTCGTTTGAGTTGGTGGTACAAACTTCTATTTCACAACTTCAACAACTTGCCTACTTAGAGTTTGTAGATGGAAAACGTGTGGCGGCAAACACGTATGAACTTGACTGTATTTGTATGCAACTGCGCTTCTGGAGTAGATAGATAGATAGATAGATAGATAAATTCTTTATTGGACACATAAATAAAAAAGACACAGTATAAGACAATTAACTTAAAATTAGTGTGCCACAATTGGCGGCCTTATCGCTTAAAGCGATCTCTTCCAGGCAACCTTTGGATGGAAAGGAATTTATAAACAACTAAAGAAGGACGTAGTGTACAATAAAGAATAATAAAAAACATACATATAATATTAATAATACAAGATATAACCTAATACATATATAAAATATAGATAATATACTAATACATAACGTACCAAATTAATTACTTGCGTAATAAAAAAAAAAAAATTACATTATAAATAAATAAACAGTATCTAATTGAAGGAAAAAAGTGAATTGTCTCAGAGCAGTGAAGATAAATACCACTCTTCCACAAGTTTTTTAAAAGTATCAATCGTCTGAGCTTTCTTAATGTTGAGTGGTAAGGAGTTCCATAGCCGCACAGCTTGTACAGTAAAGGAATCGTAATAAAACGATTTCTTTGGTTTGGGGTTCAGTAGAGTAAGCCTTTCTGTTGAACGAAGATTACGAGAGTGGGAAGTATGCACATAGGCAAAGCGAGAAACTAAATAGCGCGGGGAAGCGGGGTTATACAAGATGTTATATACTAGGTAGAGAATGTGAGCATTCCGGCGAAGGCGAATAGGCAGCCACTTGAGCTTAGTGCGAAATTGGGAAACATGATCATATTTGCGAAGGCCAAATATGAATCTGATACAATAATTTTGAAGTCGCTCAAGTTTTTCAAGCTGATCCTCCCGAAGATCGAGATAGCAGGCGTCCGCGTAATCTAGGATAGGAAGCAAAAGAGACTGTGCTAGCGCAACCTTGGTGGCAGTGGGTAAAAAGTTCCGGAGACGTCGTAGCGACGCACCAGTCGCGAAAGTTCTGGAACTTACAGACACCAGATGAGCATCCCAACTAAGAGTCCGATCCATTATCAAACCAAGATTCTTAACAGTTTCACTGTAGGGTATAATGGTACCCTCAAATAGAACCGGTGGCAGGATTTCCCAATCTATCCGAGATATCATATGCGAACTACCAATAATGATGACCTGAGTCTTTGAAGGGTTGACATTTAAACCAAAAGATTTACTCCATTCTGAAATACGACTCAGGTCAGCATTAGTGGTAGCAATAGCAGAATCAAGCTCGCTGATAGGAGCTTGTGAGTAAATTTGAAGATCGTCTGCATATAGGTGGTAGGCAGAAGTAAGGCGGTGAGATATAGAATTAATAAATATAGAAAAAAGAAGAGGAGATAATACGCCGCCCTGCGGCACACCGGCGGACGTGTTGCACCAAGAAGAAAATTTATCTCCAAGGCGAACCCGTTGCCGGCGCCCCGACAGGTAACTACGAAACCAATCGACCACCAATGGAGATATGTTGATAGAGCGTAATAGAGCCAGTAGGATATCGAAATCGACGGTATTGAACGCGTTACTGAAGTCTAACAGGGTTAGAACAGTAAGCTTACCGCCATCCATACCCTCGCGTATGTCATCAGTGATCTTTAAGAGTGCAGACACAGTACTATGCCCAGGACGGAAACCGGATTGGTAAGGATTGAGCAAATCATGTCGATTGAGAAAATGACAGAGCTGACGATGGACAAGACGCTCAAGGACTTTGGAGAGAAAAGGAAGAATAGAAATGGGACGATATTCGGAAAATGATTTGGGATTGGGTTTTTTAGGTAGAGGTAAAACCTGCGCATCTTTCCAGATGGCAGGGAACTCACCATGGAGAATAGAGTTGTTAAAAATTACACAAAGAATAGGAAGGATGATGTCAAGGATGGGCAATAGCATGTTCCGACTAATAGAGTCACAGCCAACCGCGCTGGATGTGATAGAACGAATGCTCTTCTCAACATCACATGGAGTGAATTGGATGAAAGCAAGAGGAGGAAAGTCAAAATTTGGAATGGCAGAAAGATAATTGATTGAGGCTAATTTATCATCATCAGACAAAGTGGATGAAGAAGAAAAATGAGTATTCAAAGAATCTATATCAAGACTACAGGATTCAGTATTTTGACTAGATTTGCCAATTCCCAATGACTTCAGGAACTTCCAGACTTTAGCTGGATCTTTGTCCTTAACGGAAGTATGGACATCACGGCGCATGGCATCCCTACACACCATATTGCAGCGATTTCGAGCCTGAACATATTTAACACGATTAATCTCAGTAGATCGCATCTTATACCGGGTTTTAGCTACAGCTTTTTTGTGCATCAAAACTCTGATATCAGCGGTGAGCCAAGGAGCAGGTAATTGTTTTATTTTGATGGCACGAAAAGGAGCATGTTTATCATACAGATTAATAATAAATGAATTAAAAATGTTAACTTGGTCATCGATGGATTCAGCGTTGACAACAGGAGACCAGTCTATATTACAAGCGTCATTTAATAGTGCTTGTTGATCCATGCCACCAAAGTTGCGCTGCAGAATGATTTGAGGCTTAGGTTTTGGAGGACGTACCTTATAGGAAAGAAATATTAAATCATGATAAGAAAAATCATTAGTATTATATTGACCATGTTTAACAACATGGTCAAGAGAGCTCACCATCATTAGGTCAAGAAGTGAGGGAGTACAATTAGGAAAATGGTGAGTAGCACTGAGAGGGAGAATATGCATGTTGGCTGAATTAACAACTGTCTCCAACCTTGAAGAGCGATAATCACGTTTGAGGAGGCAAGTATTAAAGTCACCCATAATAATGGTATGACTGTAAGAGGGACAAATATTGCAGAGAACACTTTCGAAAGAAGAAAAATAGTCTACGCTAGAAGAATGGCTATAATAGGCTCCCAGAAGAATTTTAGAGTTGGAAAGCAGGATTTCAATGAAAAGGTGTTCGCCGGCATTCACAGGAGGCGGTTGGCACGACAGACTAATAATAGAATAAGGTATATTTGCTTTTAGGTATATGGCTACACCGCCACCTGTGCGTGCGACACGATCATTGCGAATAAGGATAAATCCAGGAAGTGAATAAGATGTATTGGGAAGGCATGGACGAAGCCATGTCTCGGAGACTATTATAGCGTGTAGATTCTTTTGATCAAGAGACGCCAACATATCTGGATAGCTAGCCGGAATACTTTGCGCGTTAATGTGGGCAACATTGAAATTTTTCGGTACATCAGAAAGACTTCTCTCAAGAAACTCAGACAAGGAAAGAACACTATTAAAACTATCTTCACTGCAAACAGAAGATACTGAAGAAGAGGCTGTGAAAAATTCACTGCCACTACTATTAAAAATATCAAGCATTAATAAGTTGGTATTATTATTAAATATTATATATATTAAAAAATAAGTATAAAATAAATAAGTAAATATATATATAAAATATATTCAAAATTAACAAGTAAGATTGAGGTTTAATAAGCTCAATCCACCCGCCAGTTGCAACTGGAAGATAAAATAACTAAAAATTAACCTAGCTCTTAAAAGTACTACACAGCAGAGTATGGTATATTAGCGACATAGATATACGTAGACGAAAGTGAGAAGAGTAGTCGGGTGTGAAAAAAAGATTAGGTAATGCAGAGATTATGTATAACGCACTGGTCTTTAAAAAAACATAATTTATTTCGAAAATGCTTTGTATCTATGAATTAAACATATTTGTCAAACATTTACAATATTTTGTGGCTGATAATTAAGTCTTTATGATGAGTAGCAATCAGAATTCTAACAACAATAGATTTTGCCTAAAATAAAGTGATTAGATAATAGTAAGTAAATTTGAGTTGTTTTTTGTTGTAAAGTTGTAACTTTACCCTTACGATAATTTAGTTTTTAACCCACGATATGACTTGTTTCTATTAAAGTGGTTATTTATGATTTTGAAGAAAAACTTTTTCAAAAAAACCGTAGCACATTGAAAAATATTTTAAATATTGCTAGTAATAATTAAGTTCTATATAAAACAAAGCAAGCACGGAATTATTCCTTGCAAAGAAATGTTAGCATCATTCGACCTACGTGTATTCTTCAAGTTATTTACTGCTAGAAATTTTCACATAGCGCTCTTCAGAATTTAATCTCGACCAAAACAAAGCACGAAAGATGTATACTAACCCCTTACCACGCAGAGGTTTTATAAATCCACAGCTGACAGCTCCGAGGTTCTAGAAAATTCCCTTCGCCACTATTTCACATAGAAAGTTGAATTTACTGCAGGCAACTTGAACTTACTTCCTGACTTTAATTAAGTTGAGCTGAAATACGCCTTCCGCTTTTTCCTTGAAGGCGCTTAGGTGAGAATTGCTTGTGCCTTAGAGCAACTGACCGCTTACTTTACTGTTTCCGGTTCCTTTTAGACGCTGTTTGCTTGCTTTCGAGGCACAAACAGTCGACGTGGTGCTGTGACAAATTGTTATTGGGTTGCTATTGGACTTTGAATTCTATCTGCTTCTTTATATGACTCAATTCTCTATGCCGGTTATGTAGGGACTGAAATTTCCGCGTCTTGAGCTTTGTTTTAGTTTCAAATGTAGGTAAGTGCATTCAAAAGTGTGATAATGTCAGTTACCTGTATCGCAATGGAGATCAGTAGATATAATTGTGAGTTTTAGGTGAAAGGATATATGTGCATATGTCGAGAATTTGGAATTCTCTGCCTGAGGTTCTGTTTCCTGAAAAGTACCATCCAGACGACCACAAGACGTTGTGGTCAACGGGGTCGTCAGGATGTGTGGTAATAGTTACCATGTGATTGTATGGTAATGGTTACCGTACTGGATTGCCAACCAGACGGTCCCAGATTCGATTTCCGGCACGGCCAACCTCTTTGTGACGAACTAAATTTGTTTATTAATATGAAGGAACCGTTGCTTCATATTAATAAACCTTACGAGTACATTCTTGTTTAAAATCACGAGATTATTCCAGCTGTTTTAGTTCATTTAAATGGTATTTATGTACATTTTCACTATAAAAAAAATGCTAAGCGTTTATTTTTGCGAGATTTTATAAACCCGATTATAAAGCCTTAAACTTGCATGTATTACTAATAAAGAAAAAAAAATATTAATGAAAATTGTCTTATTAATTTTTCGTGTCAATCTCAGTTCAGACTTAAAAAAACTAATAAAATCGATGATTTTAATAACAATTTTTTAGTACAGGGATAATATAAATATCATTCAGATAAACCAAAATATCTGAATAAATCTGGTGATTTTATATTTGTTTCTTATAGTATACCTACGTATAAGTACGACTAAAACCAAGAACTTTTAAGTCAACATAAATTTATCCTACTCTTTAATGTACGAACCAACTAAAGTGCTACTCAAATAAATATCATACTAAGCATTAAATTTATCATTCTCGGAGTCATAAATCATGCAATGAGACTACTTATTTGCTCATATTTATTTTCCTAAGAGGCTCAAAAACTTTGCGATACTTATCTGACATTTTAGTTTTTAACACGCAATTTATGTTAGGAATAAGTAAATATAAATAATATTATAGTACCTACTTTGACATTATAATTGTAATCTGACATTTTATTGACATAAAAAATTTGTAATAGTACCTACTAATTAATATCGTGGAACTTGACATGTACATACATGCTATATTAATTCGAAATAAAATTGTTCGCACCCTTATAGTACTAACTATTGAATTAATTGGAAATTTCATGCAACGAATAATTCTTCTTCTTCTTCGTTGTATCAGATAAGTGGCTGAACTCTGGTGTCGAGAGATTTCAAGCCGTCCGAAGGCCTCTGACTTTGCTTAACGACTGCGTAGACTAACAGCCGGGACCTACGATTTAACGTGTCACCCGACCCACGGTAGCGCCCAGATGAAAATTCTACTTGAAAAACGACAGTCTTGTGTACGGTCACCCATCCAAACACCCGTCCGCATCGACCGTTGCTTAGCTTCGATTATCACGTCAGATCACCTTAGCTAGCCGAGCTACAGGCGCTATATTTGCTATAATATATTCGCAAAAATGTGAGATGTACCAAAAGCATTTTCAGATTCAATATTAAATACAGATAAAATTGAATTTAGTAACATCAAATTCACTTTACGTTCATAATCTGAAGTTATAGTATATGAGTCATATACTATAAGCTCCAGTGGGTTTATAAATTGAACTTAAGCTTTTACTAAGAAAGGTTTAATATATATTTCAGGGTTCATTACTGCAGAGCTCTATAAGTTTCTTAGAACGTACTCGGTCCTTTAGATATGGGACTCACGTCGCGTCGTCATTTGCCTTACTCTGCTGGGATTTAGTTCTTATTGAATCTCAAAAGCAGTATTTTATAACTCTATTTCAGTACATGGATTGTTCTTATAATAAGTGAGCACTAGTTTACTTAGATTAATAATTAAATTAAGTAGTGAGGTTATGAATTACTATAATTTTTTTCTGCGTTATTACAGACAATAAAATACAATGTTATAACATTTTTAAAACTTATTTTGCCTTATTACTAATATAATAAATGCGAAAGCTTGTCTCTCTGTGTGTGTTTGTTACTTTTTCACGCTTAAAATTTGGTATAGCACGCTCCAACTAATTTTTATGAGATTTATTATGAAAATAGGATAGACCTTGGATTCATTCATAAGCTACCTTTTATCCCGGATTAAATTATTTTTTGTCCCGGTTTAACGCGGTTAACACCGCATGGCGCAGCTAGTAAAGAATATTTGACATAACCTACAGATAACTGACCCCAAAATTGTATTTAACTTAGTTATTTTATTCAGTCAAAATATATACAAGTAATTGAATTTACTCGTATTTGTTTAGCAAAAAGAATCGTTTTCTTTGGTCAAGTGATTCTAACGAACCTTTATCTTTTGTTACAGATCTATTTACGCATCAAAAAATGAACCGGCTACGCAAATGGGACTTCTTAGAAAATATATCGAGCAAAAGGTAAATTCATCTCTCAAACGGACCCTTTCCGTACGAATTCACCAATTTATTATTAATGCGCATTGAATGGTGTTTTATTGTTGCAGAAAACTGGCGTATGGAAAAATGGCATTTGGAAAAGGCTCTAGCTTGCTCACAAAATATTGCGCTACAACCGTCCCGCTCCCAACTATTTCGTCCTCTCGTAAAAGCACGTGAAATGTAGCCGGAGGGCACGACAAAATGGGTCAAACATCCACTCACGTCGACTATAACTACACTACGGTGAACTACTCGGATGTATACGACGTGATTAGCGAGGACGGCGAGGCGTGCGCCGACGTGGACGACCCCAAGTACCCGAGCTCGGTGGGCATCACGCTCGCGGTGCCCGAGTGGGAGGCCATCTGCACCGCCATCGTCCTCACGCTCATCATCATCTCCACCATAGTCGGCAACATCCTCGTCATCCTCAGCGTGTTCACCTACAAACCTCTAAGGATCGTTCAGAACTTCTTCATAGTTTCGCTAGCCGTAGCCGATTTGACCGTAGCTATATTGGTCTTACCGTTGAACGTGGCATACTCTATTCTAGGACAATGGGTGTTTGGAATATATGTGTGCAAAATGTGGCTAACGTGCGACATAATGTGCTGTACCTCGTCCATTCTGAATTTGTGCGCGATCGCTCTGGACCGGTACTGGGCGATCACGGATCCCATAAACTACGCTCAAAAGAGAACTTTAGAGAGAGTGTTGTTCATGATAGGAATAGTGTGGGTGCTATCGTTGATCATCAGCTCGCCGCCGCTGCTCGGGTGGAACGACTGGCCCGACGTGTTCGAGCCCGATACTCCGTGCCGGCTCACCTCGCAGCCCGGCTTCGTGATATTCTCATCGTCGGGATCTTTCTACATCCCCTTACTTATAATGACCGTAGTTTATTTTGAAATCTACCTGGCCACAAAAAAAAGACTGAGAGACCGAGCGAAAGCGACCAAGATCAGCACGATCTCTAGCGGTCAAAACAAATACTCAACGAAAGAAGATCATCACGATCAGGACTCGGTGAGCTCGGAAGCCAATCACAACGAGCACCAAGGGGTCACGAGGCTCGTGTCCGACGAGAAGAAAAAGAAAAGGACTAGAAAATTAACACCGAAAAAGAAACCAAAGAAAAAATATTGGAGCAAAGATGACAAGTCACAGAATAAGTTGATAATTCCGATATTATCTAACGAAAATTCTGTCACGGACATGGCAGAAAATTTAGAGAATAGAAATACATCGTCGGAGAGTAATTCGAAGGAGACGCACGAAGATTTGATAGAAGTGAACGAGACTACGATAGTTACAAAGCCACAGAAGCGGCCGAAGCCTGCGCAGCAAAATACGGTATATCAGTTCATAGAGGAGAAGCAAAGAATATCGTTGACTCGCGAGCGCCGCGCGGCTCGGACCCTCGGCATCATCATGGGAGTATTCGTAGTGTGCTGGCTTCCATTCTTCGTAATATACTTAGTAATACCTTTCTGTACTAGTTGTTGTCTATCCACTAAGTTTATTAACTTCATAACGTGGCTCGGGTACGTTAATTCGGCGCTGAATCCCTTAATATACACAATATTCAATATGGACTTCAGGCGAGCGTTCAAGAAACTGCTCTGTTTGAAACCGTAGAGTTTGTGCCAAAGGCTGAAAGATGCGACGAACTTTAAGATTTAAACGTTACAATGAATGGCCGCTAATTTGCTCAAATAAAAAGATGTAACATTATACCACCATAACTAGTATAGTAGAATAACATTGATGAATTGAATTCTTATAATGTATCTATCTCGTGGTAGTGTTTAATTGAAACTATGATAATATTCTATGTCTGTACTAAATTACTTGCAATATTATAAATCGATCTTTAATAAATTAATATTGTACATAATATTTTGGATTTTGTGCATAGCACAGTAGTAAATACATTTTAAAACTTACGGTCTTAATTGTTGTAAATAAAAAGTATGACCGAATGTAATGTTAACGAATTCCAACGAAATTCCACGATTTATTATTAAATTGTACATATCTTGGTCCATTGATTGTAAATAAATAATTATTTGGATTGTAATAATGAGAGTAATTAGATGTTCTATTAGAGCTATTGTGTAAGTGTAACATAACCGAGTGATATCTAACTCGCTTAGTAGTTCGTTATTGTTGATTTTGTATCACTATCCCTTTAAAATAATTTGAGCCCTTATTTAAAAGGGATATGAGATGATTAAAAGATTGTGTTTAAATTGATTTTAATAAAATTTATCGAGTAATCAAAGTGGTATCATTTAACTTTGATCACTAATGAATGGACAGCGTAGCTACAATATCATTGAACTCGTAGAATAGTAGAAGGAAAACTCGTTTGCCAGACATAAACTCAACAAACTAGACGCAAATAATTGCCAAATAAGCGCAAAAACAAGGACAAGAGGAAAAATATCATGTTTGACCAAGTATACAATATACAATATACATAACACACGATAAATTAACCATTGAGACTTCTACTAACTTAACATTTCAAATAACATGTTTTCTTATTCTATTCAATGATGTATTTTAGATTCGGCACCTTAGCAGCAAGAACCCTGAAATCTTATTTACAAAAAATAAATAGATGGAGAGAAATTTCGGGAGTAGCACACTTACAACAATTTTTGACGTGACAACGTCTTAAATTAGGTTGCGGCTGGGAGTCACTTATGAAAAAGTGTAACGCCCGGTAACGTTACGATGAGTCACCGAACGAGAGAGAGGCCCGCCGAATGCCTTGCGTCTCTCTCCCACTCAACTATGATCGGTCTGCCGCGCGCGCAGCACGCGGCAGACGTTGTCACGTAAAATCTTCGCCCGTAAAACCGACTTTACAGGCAACCATTTTTTTTTTTTTGACACATTCCACACGGCTGGTTAACCCCATACTGAACCATTTCTAGTTCGTGTTATGGTAGCTAGCACAGCTGATATACTACATATACATACATACATATTTTATTTAGATACATATTTAACACCTAGACCCACAGCCAACAAATTTAGTTAAGCACAAAGATGTTGGCCGGGCCGGGTATCGAACCCGGAACCTTCTGATTGACAGGCCGGCGTGGTAACCTTTACACCAACGAGGTCGTCGCAACAATCACGCGCGTCACAATCAACGGTGTTCTGTCATACAGCACTTCTAAAAAAGTTAATAGTCAACATAGGTTAGCTCGAGACTTAGATAATTATTGTATTGAATATTTGAAACAAAATAAAAGATTTTGAATTTGTTTATTATGATTACATCCACCATGATACAGTTAAGGATGATAAGCAGTCGCGGTGGCCGAAACTCTGAGGAATTCGTCGACATCAAAATTGCAGAAGTAAGTATAATTTATGAAACCGGAACAAAAACTTTCGAAAAACTACAGCGAAAGCGAGGAAAACATACCCATTGCTATGTTTAGTAGGAGGATGATTTAATCTCAAAGTTTTTGTTTTATTTGTTTTTTGTAAGGATCCTTCCCGGAAATAAGGCTCATCCTCGTCGTCAAAAAAGGGGAAAATCCGTTTCGGAGGTGGCTTAAAAATATTTGTTTATTATTTTGGTCTCTGAGTCACCTTAGTATGTTTAGACGAGGCTTTGATTCTGAGCCTGTATTTTATTTTACAAAACGATTAAACCGTTTATGTACATTTTAATTATTAAAAATTTTGTTATACAGTGAGCATAAGTGAGCTTATACATAAGTATAGTATTCAACTACACATGTTGTTGAATTCAGATAAAACTAAATAATAGTACGAACTAAAATGTTGCCAATAAAATACATACTAAACCATTTTAGTGTCCAAACACCATTCTAGCACAAATAAACTTTCTCTACACAAGTACTATATTATACTAAATATAACAATGAATAAGCACGATAAAAACTCTATCAACAATAGTAAAAATCACAAAAATAATACAAAAGTTACTAAAAATGACACAACTAAACATTTAAATAGGCTAGGCAAAAATCACAATAATCAGTTAAATTTTTTGCAAGCCAACATCCAACACAGTTCTACGGGGACGTCCACGTTGAGGAGATTGCTGGATACCCAACCGAACACAATTGCACTGGTCCAGGAACCATATCTTGAACGTGGGAAGGTAGGAGGTTTCACCAATATTGATGGAAATATATTTGTTCCTCCCCTGCAAAGTAAGACACGTACCTTTATATATGTACCTAAACTTTATAAATCCTTTATGGTTACACATCTGTGCAGTGATGATCTTACTGTCGTTAAATTAGAAACGGGCCTACAAGGTAAATTAAGCTCTGTTATCTTAGCATCGGTGTACATGGATGGAAACACTGAAGCGCCTCCACCAGAGTTGGAGGCTCTTTTCCATTACTGTATGTCTAATAATTTAGAGTGTGTTGCAGGTGGTGACGCAAACGCACATTGCACGGTCTGGGGCTGCCCAGACACAAATGAAAGAGGAAAGGAAGTGCTGGATTTTGCGCTTCGGCACAACCTTACTATACTAAACCGAGGGGCTGAGCCCACGTTTGTAACGTCTTGGGCTCAAACCATAATAGACACGACGATAGCTACTGACGAAATCGCCGATTCGATTAGTGACTGGAGGGTGTCAACAAATGAATACTCCGGTTCCGATCACCGATGGATCAGGTTCGGTTTAGAGATAGGAGAACACAAACCAAGAACGTATAGAAATCCAAAAAAGACTGACAAAACAGCTTTCTCTGATCTTTTAGAAGAAGCTCTTCTGAACACACAGAAAGTGGAACAGACAGACATGCTTAAACCATGTGAAATAGAAGAACTCGTCCAGACAATAGTAAAATCTCTAAGAGGAAGTTACGAAAAAGCGTGTCCTCTTCGGACGGAAACCCAGCCACGCTTACACAAAAAAGATAGATGGTGGAATAAAGAACTCAGTACGCTGAGAAAAAAGGCTAGACACCACTTCAATAGAGCCATGAACACAAAACTGGCTGAGGATTGGCAAGAGTACAAAATAGCAAGACACCAACTTAAGGTTCAAATCAAAGAAAATCGCAAAAACACATGGAAGAAATACAGCTCGTCTATTCAATCAGAAAGTGAGACTGCTAGACTGAAGAAGCTGGTATCGAAAAACAAAAGTGTAAAGTTGGGTACCTTAAAAAATACTGATGGCACTTATACTGCTTCAGAAGAAGAACAGTTTGACTTATTGTTAAAAACCCACTTTCCGGACTGTATAACGGACAATGAAGGAGGATGGCAAACCCAGACTCAGCAAGAACCATGCAGAGACGACTGGAATTTCGCCTCACGCATAGTAACTGAAGAAGCACTTTTATGGGCAATCAGCACCTTCCTGCCTTATAAGGCCGCTGGAATGGACGAAATTTTTCCTGCACTTCTGCATTGGAGTGTTGCCAAAATAAGAAACCACCTTGTGGCTCTATACAGATCATGCCTAGCCTGGAAGTATATACCCAAGGCATGGCGAGAGGTTAAAGTAGTATTCTTACCAAAACCAGGAAAGTCTGACTACACGGATCCAAAGTCATTTAGGCCAATTAGTCTTAGCTCCTTCTTGCTGAAGACACTAGAAAGACTTTGTGACAAATATATACGCAACGGTCCTCTGATAGACAAGCCGGTGCATAAAAATCAACATGCGTACCAATCTGGTAAATCGACAGAAACCGCGCTACATCAAGTGGTATACAAAATCGAAAGCGCTATCGAACATAAACAATCATGTCTAGTCACATTTATAGACATAGAAGGCGCTTTCGATAAAACGACGTTTCCCAGCATTGTAAACGGGTTGCGGGCTCATAACGTCGATGATAGAGTGAACGATTGGATCACAACTATGTTGTCAAATAGAGCAGCCAGCATCGAGTCGTCCACAAACTCACGCTGTGTCGTGACAAAGGGATGTCCTCAGGGAGGAGTTCTGTCCCCATTATTGTGGGTAGTGGTGGCAAACGAGCTCCTCGAACTGCTCAACAAAGATGGTATTACAACCATTGGATACGCTGATGACCTGGCAATCATGATATCCGGTCTTTTCGAAACAACGCTATGCGAAAAAATGCAAAAAGCACTCAACATAGTCGAAAGATGGTGTGAGCGGCACAAACTCTCGGTGAACCCACAGAAAACCGAAATGGTGCTCTTCACAAGAAAACTTAAAATACCGAAAACATTAAAACTTCCACGTCTTTTTGGGTCGCAGCTTACCCTTAGCAAAGAAGTTAAATACCTAGGCATCTGGTTAGACAGTAAGCTTCTCTGGGGTAAACAACTTGACCATGTTACCACCAAAGCTACAAATATTTTATGGCAGTGTACGAGAGCTGTGGGCAAGGACTGGGGTTTAAAACCAAAATTAAGTCACTGGCTGTACACTGTAATAGTAAGACCAATTCTAACGTATGGTAGCATAGTGTGGTGGCCCAGGACGAATCTTGTAACCACCATCACCAAACTACAGAAACTCCAGAGGCTGGCGTGCTCCATGATAACAGGATGCAATAAATCGACACCCTCAGCCGCCCTGGATACACTACTCGGATTGACGCCTCTGCATTTGCACATACAGCAAGAAGCAATGGCTGCAGCCCTAAGAATTAAATCAACAAACCAGTGGAAAGGTGTGGGTTCTTGTACAAACCACAGCAGAATTCTAGAAAAAGCAATATCAATAGTTCCTAACTCAGTTCGAGGAACCGACAAGATAGCTAAAACATACTTGGATGGCAAAAGATACTCTCTACAGATGGAGGAGATAAAGCCTCAGAGCGCAACGGCGACTGCTGTCGCTGTTGACGAGGTCTACAATGTCTATTGTGACGGCGCTAAAAACAACAATGGAGCAGGTTGCGGATATTACTCACCAGAATTAGGGATTGAGGATTCCATGTCACTGCCCAAAATCACAACAGCTTTTCAAACTGAAGCAATGGGTTTACTACTAGCGGCGAAAACAGTGCTGCTAAGAAATTTTGTTGAACCTATAAGTAAAAATATGAAGCTAAATTTTATAACTGACAGTGCCGCAACGATCTACGCACTCAGAAAACCGATAACCAGATCACAAGTCATAAAGGAATGTCATTTGACTCTACAAAAACTGGCAGAGATATATGATGTTACAGTAACCTGGACCAAGAGTCATAGCACTTGTCAAGGTAACAATAAAGCAGATCTGCTTGCAAAAGAAGGAGCAAAGAAACAAACGATATGCGCTGACATAGCTGATCTCTGCAAGCCGACAGCTATGGAAGCTAGAAATACACTACGAGCACACGCTGAACGAGAACACCAAAATCTGTGGAACAAAAGGACTGATTGTAAAAACTCTAGACTCTTCTTACCCAAATTAAACAAAAAAGTAACAAATAATTTACTAAAACTCACAAGAGGGGACCTACGTATGATGGTCGGCATCATTACCGGCCACTGTGATCTCAACTACCACCAACACAAAATAGGGGCGACGGACAGCCCTCTATGTCGGGGCTGTCTGGAGGAAGATGAAACGGTGGAACACGTGCTGCTGCACTGTGAGGCCACCAAACAAACCAGAAGGAGTTACGGCCTGATGATAGCAGCTCAAGATGAAAGTTCGCCTTCCATTGCTAATCTTCAGACAAACAGACCATCTGACGCAACAGGGGTGGAACAGGTATGCCAGCGACCCAGGGCTGTGCTCCGTTATTTCAAGGAGCTCGGTTTTGGCTTGGGTAGGCTGGTAAGGGGGGAATGCACAATACGCCCCTAGCGGGATGTCAGTGCAGGTCTCATCACCCCCACTTCAAATTAGAATTAGAATTAGAAGTACTAAATTACAAATTTAAAATGCCCGCGACGCATCATATCCTTTTGAATTATAAGTGGACGTAATTAAACGGAAAGGATCCAAGCCACACTATGGGCGAAAATGAGTTATGTATACCAAAACACTCTTTGTAGTCAAAACTTTAATAACACAAAAACAATCCAAGTAAAATTCCAATACATCGTGTTAAAATGATTATACGTTACCAACCCACATGTATTGCGGGTCATAATTTTTTTTAAAGATATCGTTCCAAGCTACATGGATTGTTATTGATAAAATCATATTTACTAAATGACATGTTGGTAAAACGATCCAAAGTACATGGATAAATGTAATTTCTAAAGATATAATTTAACGAAAACAATCCATGTGACATGGATCGTTTTCGTTTTATTCGAAATCATTAACAAAACTGACTTGGTAAATATCGATAACGATCCATGTGCCATGGATCGGTTTCGTTTTATTCGAAATCATTACCAAATGTGAATATATCGGAAGGGTATAATAAATGACAGAAGAGGACAGATGGGTGGTGGCTGGAACAAAATTTCTGAAGAAGACAATGATTTTATAAAACAAGTTATTGGCTCTCTACCGAAATATGAATCTCATTATAGACGAGAAACTAATAATGATTGTCAGTATTTAAAATTGGGGATGACTGTGCCAAAAATTTATGAGTTATATGTAGAGCAGTACAAAAATGTATATGGGGAAAGTAAAAAGCCAGCAAGTATTGCTACACTAAGACTCATATTTAATACTTCTTTCAACTTGCGTTGCAAAACCTTAAAAAAGGACACCTGAAATAAATGCGACACGCTGCACATTAAAATAGCTAATGCCACAGGAACTGAAGCTGCCAAGTTTCAAAAAGAAAGACAGGAGCATCTTGAACGAGCTGAAACCTTGCGAAAAAATTTGAATGGTGATCTGAAAAAAGCGACCACAGACGAGAAGTTTGAATGTTTAACTTATGACATGGAAAAAACTCTTCCACTTCCCCGGATACCCACTAGTATAGTGTTTTATAAACGCCAGTTATGGCTTTATAACTGCGGAATACATGCAGGATCTACTGACAATGGCTATTGTTATGTGTGGCTTGAAGGTGAAGCTGGCCGTGGGGCTCAAGAAGTTGGGTCTTGCCTCATACATTACATAAAAAACAAAATGGGCCCCAAAGAACATCTGGTATTATGGAGCGATTGCTGTGGGGGACAAAACAGAAACATAAAAATAGTTTTAATGATGAAATCTGTGCTAAATTCCCACGCCACTCTCAAAACTATAAGACTAAAGTATTTAGAATCAGGCCACACATTTCTTCCTAACGATACCGACTTTTCCAAAATCGAAAGTCAATTAAAATACCATGATAGAATTTATACCGCTGAAGAATACATCAATGTTATGAAAAGCTGCAAAAAAAAGAAACCATTAGAAGTTTATAGAATGAAGACAACAGATTTTCTAAGCAGTAATAAAATAGAGAAAAAGATAGTTAACAGAAAGGTTTGTGTTACTAAGAATAAAATTAATTGACTAAAAACTAAAGAAATATTGATCGAGAAAGAAAAGCCGTACTCTATATTTATGAAAACAACAGAAAGTGAAGAGTTTCAGGAGCTAAATTTCGAAAAAAGACTTAAACAAAAATCTTTAGAAATTTCGGATGAAGATTTAACTTTGTTATGGCCCAATGGTAAAGAGATTCCGCAGGTTAAATTGGATGACCTCAAATCAATGTTTGATTTAATACCAAAAGACTGTCTAGCTTTTTATAAATCGCTGAAAGGAAACAAAAATATTATTGATGATGTTGATGGATATGGGGATGGGATTGATTTTCCTATCGAAGATGAGACTGATGATAATGTTTAAGCCAACAATACAGGTTTTCCTTAATTTTAAGAATAGATATATTGTTTGATTTTTATGATATCTATTATTTTTATAAGTCATTTATGCCTTTTAATAAAAATATTGATTTAATTTTAACTTTCAAGATTTATACTAAGTAAAATAGTAAATGACAGTAGGTAGTAGTGATTGAAAATTAAAGATATATTAATTGCTATATACGAAGTTTCATTTAACCGAATATAAATCTGTCAGAATTCCTTGTATTATATTTTATTTAGGTGTTTTAGGTTTATTTTTAATCTTGGATCCTTATGGATAAATATGTTTATTACCCTAACCTTTGGAAATTGTATTTTAACGAAAAGGATCCATTGTCATATTTTTGCTAATATCTCGAAAAATATGTCATAATGTCGGACTAGATACTAATAAAATAAAAATCTATATGTTTATCTATTAGTTAAAACCAACTACAGCAAGTTAAAGTGGAGAATTAAAGAAGAAACACGATCTGAACTTAAAACTTGAATATCTCGAAACTAACACTGTGTGGTATGGATCCTTTCCGTTTAATTACGTCCAAGTAATGGTAACATATCGCACTATAATTCCCTTAATGTCATTAAACAAAATTTGTTTATTTTTTGAGTGTTTTTCAGAACATTAGAGTAAAGTCCGTAGTATAGATGGAGTTACTTATTAATCATTTTTGTTAAGGAAATGAATGTGCGATATATTTACGGCACCTTCTGTGTGTCTTAAATATATATATGTTATTGTATATGTAAATAATTATTAAATTACACCCAAACTCATTAATGAAAACTACGTTACAATCCGACTAGCTATGGAGACAGCAATGGTTTGTACAAAACAATTTTGGTACAACACCTCCTGGTGTGTTATCACAGTAACATTAACTAAACAAAGCACCAGTCAAATCTCAACTAGTCACTGATATCGCATCATAATCGGATTACTGGTTTGGGATCTCCCAATTTATCTAAATGGCAATATTAGTAAATAATTTATCTAAATGGCAATATTAATAAATAATTTATCTAAAAGGCAATATTAGTTTGCACAAATAAAAACACTCTTTTGCTTCAAAGTTCAAACGCATTTACCGTTCTCCGTTACGTCACAGGTAAAAAATATTGTCACAAAATACAGCAAATAACCACAAGGTTAAGGCGATAAGGGCAAAATTTTGAATTTACTGTTTTTTCGTTTCTCTAAGAATATTTAGTGTACTCGACTTAATAGAGCCATTGAGAAATGTGCTAATGAGCACATTCTTAGAGAATTTACCCAATTTGTACTTTATGTTAAAGTAATATTATTTATCAGCTTAGCAGGCTAGATTATAGATTAATTAAGGGATAATCCCATGCATTCCGTTAAAAAATACATTTATTTTGGAACTAATCACACTTATGAATTAGAAATAAAAATGGTTTAAAAAATCTAAAATTAAATTTTTGTATCAGTTTTTGTTTCATATTTATTTGATTGGTACTAAAACAAATATGCATTTTCTAAGAGTGGTCCTTTAGACGGCGTTCAAGCTATTTTTTCAGTATTTTCTTTACCGTTTACGATTTATAGCGAAAAAACTGTAAAATCCAGATTTTTCCATGAATCGTCTTGGCAGACTCGCTTTTTTCGCCGGACTCAAACAAACCCTGGGCAACGCGCGTTTGCCCGCAGCTTTATAAATCATATCGCAGGCAAAAATAATAAAACACAAGCCCTATTTCCTGTTTTACCGCCTCCATACATCACGCGTGTGTTGTGAACGATTTATTTTTATAGGCGAGCAAAAATAGGGGTCAACAAATCGGAGTGCTCTGAGAAATGTGAATAAGTCATCGTGGACTTTCATAAAACCCTTTTTTCTTGTTCCTTTTAGAAAAGGGTTGGAAGAGATTTGTTTTGCCTTTTGTTGGTAAAAAGAATGATAAATGAACATTCTCTTGATGTTAAGTGATTAAGTAGGCTCCATCTTATATCTTTTTTTTAATGTCGACTGCGAACAATAAGAAGAATGCGTCTTCTGAATGTACGAGGGTGAATCAAAAAGTTCTTAGAAGTGCATATATATGAAACCTTTTTGGATCAAGTTCGATATTCAAATTAAAGAGTGTATATCACACTATATTTATGCAGACTGTCACTTGTTTTTGTCAGTTCGTTTGCATGTAATAATTTTTTTTGTGCAACGAGTTGCTAAAAAGTTACAATTATGGATAAAAGTGAGTTACATGCGGTGATAAAATATCTCGCGTTCTGGGCGGCCTTCAACCTCCGTTACAGAAGAAAATGTCAAAAAGGTTGAGAATCTGGTTTTGGAAGACAGAAGAATGACTATAAAACATATAGCTGAGATCCTAAAGATATCTTTTGGTAGCGTTCAACCAATTTTAATTGATTCACTGGGGTTCAAAAAAGTGTCTGCAAGATGGGTGCCACGAATGTTAACCGACGAAAACAAAAAGCGACATTTGGAAATTTCCAAGCGTAATCTCGAAATGTTCCAGCGTGATTCGGATAATTTTTGCCGTCGTCTTGTCACCATGGATGAAACGTGGGTCCAATCCATTTTAATCCTGAAACTTAAAGACAAAGCATGTCTTGGAAACGACCATCCTCTCCATCCATTAAGAAATTTCGAGTTGCTCCTACCGCTGGCAAAGTTATGGCCTCTGTGTTCTGGGATAGTGAAGGAATCCTTTTTATTGATTACATGCCAAAAGGCCAGACGATTACTGGACCCTATTATGCAAATTTAATCCCGAAAGTGCGTGAAGCGATTAAAGAAAAACGTCGTGGAAAACTGTCGTTGGGCGTGTTGTTCCTTCAAGATAACGCTCCTGCTCATCGATCGGAAGTTGCGCTCAACGCAATCCGCTGTACTGGCTTCAATCTCCTTGACCACCCACCATATTCTCCGGATTTAGCCCCAAGTGATTTTCACTTATTTCCAAAATTAAAAGAGGAAATTCGTGGAACAAAATTTCACGATAATGACGCGGTTATAGCTGCCGTAGAGGACTTTTTCGAGAGTCAAGAAAATATTTTTTTTCACAAGGAATAAGGAAGTTAGAAACGCGTTATTCTAAATGCATTGCATTGCAGGGAGATTATGTAGAAAAATAAAATATTATTATTTAAATCTTTGCATTTTTTTATATTGATTCCAAGAATTTTTTGATTCACCCTCGTACTTGTACCTAAGCTAAGTTAGTAGCACATGCCGCTCGGCGTTATAAGGTGATCCTAATAACGCGATCATCGAAGTTAACAAACGTTTAATTTGGGTAGTCTGTGTTTAAGTGACCATACTAAAGGCTGTAATTTACATTGAGACTAAATAAATCATATTTATTGCCTAAAACATTAAGTTGCATGTTTAAGAAATGGGCCACAAAATCGGCTAGGCCAGCATATTGGGCTCCTCCTTCAACTAGAGTTAATGGAGTATGAGTACAAATTCTCACTGTATGAAAGTTAGTTATTTACATTGAAAAGCTATCGTGGATTTGATGTCATTTTAAATTGTAACTGTTAGTACAAATACAAATACAAATCATTTATTGATAACACCAAAGTTACAAGTCAAATAATATGATATCATTACAAAAGTATATGATATGTATCCATGTCAATTTTCAATTATATTCTAGTACTATAATATCATTAAAATAGTATATGATATTAATCATAATGTCAATTTTCACTACTAATTCTAGTATCTAATATAATATCAATACAAAAGTATATGATATGAATCAAATGTCAATTTGTCAATTTAAATGTCAATTTTCAAATTTAGATAATCGTTTATATTGTACAAAGTTTTATCTAATAGCCAAACCCTGAGTCTAGTCTTAAAGCTGGCGGTGGAAGGTGCATCCCGGACAGTCGCAGGTGCGCGGTTGTAGATCGCGGGCCCCAACACGTAAACGGACCTCTCCAATTTCACAAGTCGATGAACCGGCGTTTTCAGTTGCATCTTCTTCACGTTGCTACGTAGATCCCACGTTTTATTAGCACCCCTGCGTTGAAATAATTCAAGGTGCGTGTGTGTGAAAAGTGCAACTTGATTGTTAGTATTGGTATTAGCAGTCGTTAAGCCAATTCAGAAGCCTTGAAAATTTTCGCCACAAGAACTTGGCCCCTCAGCTCATATGAAGAAGAAGAAGATTAGTCAGAATACGAACTCATTCATGCAAATTAATATAATTGCGTCGGTGGAATCTCCATATAGGAAGCACAGATAAGTTTTCCCCGTCAAACGTTAATGGAAAACCAAACTATAAAGTAAACCTATGACCGCATTTCAGTTGTAAATCGAGGTCCGAATGTACACAAACAATGCGTAAGTAATTGTTCAACCAAAACAACATCCTTGATTAACGTTCGAGAGGAATGTACGTTGATGGATTAAATATAAAAAATTACCGAATAATCACAACAATACTGACGATATTAACTTTTGTGGATCTTGGAGCATGCGGGTTTTCCTCACGATGTTTGCCTTCACCGTATAGCGAGTGCAAAAACTACACATAACTTGAAAAAAAAAATACTGGCCAAGTGCGAGTTTGACTTACGCATGAAGGGTTCCGTACCATTGTTGTATGGGAGCACCCCTTAAATATTATTATGTTTATTTTTTTTTAAAGTTAGCACATAATTAGGTTCTGTTCCATTCTGTGAATGGGGTCTACATAATGTCGTTACAAAGATTGAGTAAAAATTTGCTTGAAAATAACGCTTGTTGTATGGGGATATCTTATCTTATCGGAATCAGCTCCAACGATTTTCATGAAATTTAGTATAAAGAGGGTTTCACGGGCAATAAATCGATCTAGCTAGGAATCATTTTTAGAAAATGTCATATTAAAAAAAAAAACCGGTCAACCAGGTAGGTACTATTTATTATTTGATTTTTTTTTTTTTGTAAACTTGTAAGAGTTTCTGCTGTTTAGCTATCATGGTTTTCATAGATACAACCTGGAGACATACAGACACAACAGAGGCCAAAAGCCTTTAGCTAGGGCTGGATTCTATCCGGAGTGTCATGGGTTGCAAGCCAACATTTTCCCTACAAAACTTTTTTAAGAGTCTTAAGGCGCAATGGAAGCAAAATAGTATATTTTTAAAAATTCTACAACCAATCTACAACATGCAGCGTAAATAAATATAGGGCTAAAGTTTTTCAGTTTTATTATGTTTATTAAAATTGGCTCGATAGTTTTGTTTTACGAAAAATAGTCGTATTAAATCTTAAAATAGTGTGCTTCTGAACGTCACAAAGAATTAAAACAAATCTTCCTTTTTTTTGTATTTAATTAAAGAAACATAATCTAGAATCGTTACAGCTCATTATTTCTTTATTGTTAACTGTTGAATTTATATGAATTTATTTCGCGAAGCTTTCACTGCTGAGCTACAGGCGCTTCAATAACGCCTAATAATATCAATTCAAAATCATAACGCCTAATGTATTACATCTGGTTAGGTATTCATTATCACGATGTCACGTACAAATGTGTTTGCAGACAGGCTCATTTAGCAAAGGAGCTGCTTTGATTATAACTATTGACGCGTAATTTCCGCCTTCAGTTACGTGGAAATAGTGGGTACCTCGCTGTTCAGTTATGTTTGCTATCATGGAGATCAAATTAGTTTTATAATAACACTTTTCATTATAAGACTGACTTTGAAATTATAAAAGCAACTTTGTGAGTATGTCAGTCGTGTCATAAAGGTAGCTTTGACCCTAACTAATTTCACTGGATAGATAGATTATTCTTCATTGGACACAAAAAAGTATTTAAACTTAAATAAAGACTAAAAATAAAAATAAAAATATGTCTAACAACACTGTCCTCTGTCCCCAGTTAGAAGCCTTATCGCTCAGAGCGATCTCTTCCAGGCTCCTCTAATTAGCTTTGAGTCATTTTATAAGTGAACCATTTTAAATAATGTGCCAAATTATACATACGTAAAGCTTTTACACAGTTATCTGAATCATTTACTTCGATGCCAAGCAATTAGTGATTTATTATATTCAGTCAAAGCACACATTATAAAACAACAAAATTTAGAACATAATACATTATTAAATCTAAAAAAAATTCGTCCAAGCTCCACTAAGCAGCTGATGGTATTAAATGGTGAGAAAGATCTATGGATTATAGCGACTGGTACTCCTTTTTTTTGACGGATGACTACAATTTTACATTTTATTATACTATACTATGGTCATTTGATAACCACACTACACTTTACACTGATCGAAATTGTGCCTAGTCTGGAATAAATGGCTCTCAAGGAAGCTTCCGAAACAACCTAGTTAGATTCAGACTCAGATTCAGATATTTTATTTGCCATAATAACATTCGCTATTTTTGGTACGTCATTTACATTGTTTACAGCAATTTAATAACTGAATTTAAGTACTATATTAATTATCTGAATAGTAAAATAAATAAACGATACATACAGTATACACTAGGTAATTTAGTTGTTTTTTCTTATTATTACTACATCTGAAAATATCTTTCTTCTTCTTGTCCTAGTCTTCTTGTCCTAGCTTCATGTCCTAGTTAGTCATTCATCTAATTTTTGTTAGGTTCTTGGTGACAGATATTCAATTTCAGGGTGGTAATTAAGCGAGTACTAGAAAATTGCACCTGAAAATCATCACCACTTTTAAGTAATCTTTATCATAATGAAAATGGGTTAATATAATACAGTGAAACATCGACAAAGGAAATCGCAAGCATAATCTACACTAATTGCTTGCACTGGGTATTGTAATAATGAGTTGGAAAATTAAGAGCAGGCAAGGATTTGTTATTGTACCGGGAAATAGAAGCAATTTGCCTTAATGAACTCAATCCCGACTGGTATTGGCATATTTTGCACAAAAAGGGCGCTATTCATTATCGGAAGTATGATTTTGTGCGTTGATTGCGGTTTAGTATTATATTTTGGTGATGTTTATTTAATAATATTATATTTATTTATTCCACACACTTATAATAAGCCTTACAGATATATTAAATCCAATTCGCTTATTAAAGTTCATTAGGATACTTAACTACTTATACCCTACCCACATATTATATTAAATTATACGTATTAAATAAAATTATTTAACTAATTGGTTTTAAATTTATACTATTATACACAACTCTGATTACTTGTACAAGCTCTGCATCATTACGATTAAAAAGATCAAGATTCTGGTTCTGTTTTATTATTTCATTGTACATGAATTTAGCTTGGCAAGGGAGCAATATTATTGATTTATAATAATTTTATTATACAACAGCAAAACAAAATTAGTAGTTATGATAAAAATAAATTTAGACATAACATAAGAATAATAAAGTTTAAAATTCCGTTGGCAAGCATCTAACAGTGTGTTCCGACTGTAGTCTGTTTGAGGGCCAGTTATTCCAGACTAGGCATGCTCCACCTTATGTCACATTTACGCACCCTCCTGTAATAATACCAATAAAATTGTAAAGAGTAAAAACTAAAATCTAGCGATTTTCAAGGCGAGAGTGAACCGGTTCCTTCTAGGTAAGCGCGCTTCACCTTAGACCTCAATGTCACTACCATCAGGTGAATTGTGGTCAAGCGCTGACCTATTTAGAGTAAACAAAAAAAGACCCGCCTGTCTATTATACCAATAACTATTAGGTACTTCTTTAAAAAAATTGTCTCACTAAATTGTAATTCGCTAATTTAGTATCTTCTTATAATTAACTATGCACGTTGTAATCTACATAGGTAATCCATCAATCGATAGTAACGAAAAAATTACGTGGTCAAGTTGTCAAGTTTATGATGTCATGACGAACATTCGGTCTAATATTCGCTGACTGGCCTGTCTGTCTGGTGTGATTTTTCTAAAAAGTAGTAGTTATAAAATTTGCCTGATTATAATGATAGGCTTTGAGAATCCCAAATCATTTGCCTTATCACGTAATCGTGCAGCCGTTCGTGAAAGAAAATTATCTAAACTGTATTTTGGATTTTGGGTATAAAAATGATTAATGGTAGCTAAATGAAGGTAATTGTTACTGGGTATATGTAATTTGTTGTGAATCAAGATGTTTTTATGTTACAAAAGATTTAAACTTTTTGCGTGTGATGACTGTATAAAGTATAAGAATATAAGGAAGGGTTGGATCGGAAATCCTTTTCAAACAGTTGATTCTTTAAAATGTTTTTTCTTCTTAAGTTATGATATATAAATACATATTTTTTAAACGATTGCAAGTAATCTTAAGCCCAAATCTTATTTATCCTTATAAAAATATTAAATGAAAGTGTTAGAAAATACAAATTTGATAACAAGCATTTCAAAGATGTTTTTTAAAGTAATCAATTAAGTGAGTATAGATTTTTAAGGTATTGAACCCTAATCCTACTAATATTATAAATGCGAATGTTTGTGTGTGTATGCTTGTTACATCTTCACGCTCAGACAGCTGAACTGATTTTGATGAAATCTGGTGTGAAGATAGGTGAGACCTAGAATTAACATATACGCTACTTTTTGCCGCAAAAATTGAGGTGCCCGTGGGATACGCAAATAACTTCATAATCTACTCGTATGTTACTCCTTCACGCTCCAGCCGCTGGATCAATTTTAATGAGATTTACCATGAAGATAGTTAAGTTTTTGGTTAAATACATAGTTCTTGTTCAGTTTCTTTTTAGATTCCTCTTTTTACATAGCCTACTTTTATCCCGGATTGACTTATTTTGTCCCGTTAACACGGGTAAAATCGCGGGTCGCAGCAAGTTTTATTATAATGATAATATAGGTAAATTATGTAGTAGAAACTAAATTAACACCACATAAAAGTAAAAGAAATATATTTATTGGCGATCCAGCGAGGTAATGCCAGACTGACTTAGATTTAATCTGCTATTTGTAAGGTTTTTTTTTAATTTCATATTATTGTGTGGTTTTTATTTCATGTAATTTTTAATTTTAGTGTAGTCAAAATAAAATTAAGTAAATGAATTCGGGTATCTGCGTATAGTAAGTATTTATCATGTAGGTTTAAACAAAGTACCTCGTACTCGTACATTCCGTCAGCCACCTTTATTATCCTTGTTTTAGTATTTCCTTTTATAAACATTCAAATCACCGTTAGAATAATTTGAAACCGGAATAATAAAACATAATGACCATAACATAAGTTTCAACAAAGAAATAACGGTGGCAAAGGTACAATTAAGGTAAAATCACACGTTCCCACTCCAAAGTATTTTTTTAAACTTTTTGCTCTCTCACTTGTATTTCAAATATGTTAAATTGGCCATAAAGGTTTTAAGTCAAAAATGGCATTGTTGTAAGCATTTGTATGCCTTAGAGTGCAGTAATCCTATTTTGATTCCATCATTAAATTGAGATAACCTTATCTAGTAAGTTATCAAAATATAATATATATTAAAGTTATAAGTGTAGATATATAAGTTATTGTATTTTTTTACAACATAGATAGGTTCGCGTTTGTCCACAGCTTGCCTGGTGTTAATCTACCTATGGTCTAAGATGTTACACGCTTACCTAGAAAATACCTATAAACTCTAGATTTGGAGACCCCCAGATGACACCTCTCAGGAAACAGAGACTTATTTATTTTGAATTTGTTTTGAGAGATTATAAATAGTTTATTTAAAATCAATAAATTAATAGATAGATACACATTCAGTGTTAAATTCAGCATATATTATAATACAAGCTGACCCGGCAAACGTTGTTTTGCCTCACTTAAGGGTATGAAAAATAGATAGTGTAGCTTATATGACAAGTTCGTAGATTTACCATAGCAGCGCAATCTATTGATTACTTACTCAACCCAGTCGAAAGGTATCAACTGTTAGAATCATTTGCAGTTAACAGATAATTGTGACTGTCAAATAATAACAGACAATAATTAGCAATAAATAAAAATTGCGACTATAATTTGAGATTTAAACTATCCTATCTCTCAAGTTGGATCGAACTGCACATGGTGTGCGAATTTTATTATAATCGGTTAAGTGGTTTAAGAGTGAGGACAAACATTGTGACACGAGATTTATATATAATAAAATAAAACATTATTTCACAGATTAAATAAAGATGTCAAAACAGCTCTAACGAAAAAAAGGTTTTACTTTATAATTCGTTACTTACTTTTAGATACTTAGATCTTTACTTTTTTTATATTTAATGTACCTGTCCTAGCAGCTGTGCATTGAGCGAACTATATTGTTTTCTTTGTCTATGGAACTATATAACATCTACGTCAGCTTAGGTGTCACAATCTCAGATATTGAAATAAAAATACTTGATATCTATTTTACATTTGCAAGCGGATATGTTCGTACGGACACGGTGGAAAATCTAATATTGAATTCAAAGTCCAGCGCAGAGCGGGCTTCCAGTTATGATCGGTTGAATTGTAATAGCGCAAGAATAGATTTTACAGGTGCTTTAAAAATTTAATTTCAATTTAGAAAATAAATAAGATAAATGTTATAGTGCAACATCCTTCTAATATTATAAATTCGAAAGTTTGTGTGTATGATTGTTACTTTTTGACGTTCAAAAGGCTGAACTGATTAGATACAATTTGGTGTGAATGTAAGTTAGACTTTGGATTAACACATACTCGTAGGCTACTTTTTATCCCAAACAAAATTGTGGTTCCCGTGGGATCGCGTCAGATCATCTTAGTTAGCCGAGCTACAGTCAAATCCATACTTACTTTCCTTCTTATTTAGGTCAAAACTCAAAAGCATATTTTTTCAGTAAACCTCATTACTAAGAAAGATAAGCAGTTTCTGAGTATTAACACACACTTACAGCATTAAAAAAAATAAGTGAATTAAATATCCTAAAATATGTTGAGTGGGTTAAAATATTCAATTGAATCCCAGTATGTAAGCTTTTAACGGTGAAATCTTGTTGAATATCAAAATACGGGTCATGATAAACTTTATTCATTATTGAAAGCAAGAGGGATCTTTTATGACGACGAATAGATTAATTTTCGGGTCTTTACCAATACAAATACATTTACGTTGGACAACACAAAGAAACAGTATGGCCAAATTTGTGATAGCGTAAGATTACACTTTCACAGTAAAATGACTGAACCAATTTGTATCAATTTGACAGGAAGGTGTTACGTGGACAGCAAAGCGCGAGATAAAGAGTTGGCAAAGCTGCTTAGTACTAGACTGTAAAGATGAATGAATGATTTTAAAATTCAATTACGGTACAGTGGGATGTAATTTTAAATATTTAATTAAAGTACCACTGTCTTCGTTGGGCGGCGACCGAACAAAAGTCTAACCTATCTTTACACCAAAATTTCATCAAAACCCGTTCAGCAGTTTGAGCATGAAGAAGTAACAAACATACACACTTACACTAACTCACAAACTTTGCATTTATAATATAAGTAGGATTTTTGCGCTGTTATCAAACACTAATAGCCCAAGAGCCCATAAGATTCTGACCTTCCTATTTTAATAAAAGCTGAAAATTGTTCTATGTGTGTCCCTAGTAGAGGCAGGCCTGTGTCACTCCGCGTGTAGGTGTTAAAAACATACCTACGGGCGGCGGCCACTGCGCAAAGGGCCAATCTATGTGGCTCTTTCAATACCACAGAATAATAACTAGTACTCCGTATAACCATGTACAACGTATTATGAACCGTAGCATAGTGAATTAAGGCCCATATTCCATTGAAAAGAAATTGGTAGGTACAAAAATCATCACGTGATCGACTGGACCGCGAGCTAAATTAAATCATATTGTTTATCAGATTGAGTTCATATTTCTTTGAAAACCATTGCGAAGTGAAGCTTCTGTACGAAGTACAAGTTATTATTCTGTGGTAGAGGCAAGAATGTTTCCCAAACATGAAGCTGAGGCAGCAATGGCTTTGGCAGATAACTGGTAACAAAGGTGTATAAAATTCCATCTCAAATTCGTCATAGTATAAAACTTCATTTTTTTACATTTGATTCATAATAATATCAAAAGTCGCGTTGCTCATTGCCAGACGGTTATTATGGTGGCAACCCTCTGCCAGACACCCTTTAAAGTATTATAATTAACTCATACGTAGATGAAGAAGAACAAGAATAAAAACTTATAACCGCTAAGTAGCGCCTGATATAATTTCGTCCATACTGTTGTTTCTTGAAAACTGTTTAAACACAAACAGCTAAACTGATTATTAAAAGGTCGGCTCCGAGAATCCGGTGACACGGCCTCTGATTACCATTTTGAAGGATCATAATTGAAATTTCCAATTGAAAACAAAATAGGTGCACGAATTTGATTCAGATCTAATTTAAAAAGGAAGGATCTAATTTGAGATTCAGTAACAATATCTCAAAAACATTGTTTATCTTAATATTATATATAAAACTCGTGTCACAATGTTTGTCCTCAATGGACTCCTAAACCACTGAACCGATTATAATAAAATTCGCACACCATGTGCAGTTTGATCCAACTTGAGAGATAGGATAGTTTAAATCTCAAATTATAGTCACAATTTAATTTTTTTGTTATTATTTGACAGTCACAATTATTTGTTAACTCCAAATGATTCTAACAGATGTCGATACCTTTCGACTGGGTTGAGTAATCAAGTAATCAATAGATGGCGCTGTACCCTTAAGTGAGGCAAAACAACGTTTGCCGGGTCAGCTAGTACTATAAAATAAAGCTAGAAGGAAAACATCGTGGTGGCTGGGCATTTGTTTGAAATGTTGTAATCTAGCAATAATAACTTGATATGAAGTAATAACATTATATCTTAGTAGGTAATATCTTACTCGACCAATTTTATTGTTAATAGTTTTTTTTTATATGGTAAAACAAACCAGTAAATAGTTAAACTGATTATTAAAAGGCAGCAAAAGTCCCCCTTTTTGAGAGAACTATCCCTTGACCTAAATTGGCCAACGACTAAAATATTCTATAGAATAGTAATGGTTATCATACCAGACTGTCAGAGGGTCTGGAATTCGATTCCTAACACGGTCAACATCTTTGTGATGAACTAAATTTGTTGGCTGTCGGTCTGGGTGTTAAATGTGTATCGATATAAAATATTTGTGCATGTTTATTTAAAGTTAAAGTTCTTTATTGATAAATTTTAAATTTACACGTCATAACACATATAAAATAATTTAATTTCTTATTTAATTTATTTAATCGAAAAAATTTATTATATATTACTATATTACTTGTATTAGCAACCAAAATACAAACCAGAAATGGTAAGTATGGGGGCTAACCAGCCATGTGTGAAATGTGTTCAGATGTAAGCGTGTCATTCGGCGTGAAATGCATGGCAATGACGTAAGATGCTTACGTCATTTTCATACATTACACGTCATTTGACCATATTGAATTGAAACAATACCTGAAGCTATAGTAACTTATCCTCTGGTATTAATCGGATTTGCTTAGGAATTTGGAGCGTTAGGTTTATCACAGGCAATGTCCTGCGGTACTGAGGAATTTAACCTATCGGATAGTTCATAGAATTCCCTAGTAGCGCTTTACGTTGCTTACAATCCGTTTCTAATGCTCTTTTAGTTCCTATGTTACCAATGCTGTAACGTAACTAGTGAAATTTGTAAACGAATACGCAAAATTAGAATAATTTTAAGGTTCCGTACCTAAAAGGTAAAAACGGGACCCTATTACTAAGCCTCTGCTGTCTGTCTGTCTCCAGGCTGTATCTCAGAAACCGTTAGCTAGAAAGCTGAAACTTTCACAAGATATGTATTTCCCTTGCCGCTATAACAAAAAACTAAAAATAAAAAATATATGTATATTGGGGTCTCTCCAAGAAGAGTAGAATCAACGTGTTTTATTCGTATTTTTTTGCTATGTACATATATCAATAACGGTATCTGCTAGACTCTTAAAATTTCAGTAAATATATAAATAAATATAAGCAATCAAATTAAATTATAAAATTGAAATAAAATACATATATGTGAAAATAGAAATAAGTACATTTAACTTAGATGCTAAGGCCCACTAAGAGAGTTCTTAAATTGCTTTAAAGCCATTTGAAATCAGATTTAACTGATCCACTTCTATAATTCGACCTGTACCAAAAGTTTGCGTAATCAGTGTTAAGCCGCTTTAAGCTTAATGTAGGTTCTAGCTGCGTCCCGCGGATCTACCCGCGGCAGTCTAGGGTAAAATTAGACTATATGTTAATCCAGGGGTTAAGTTATCACTGCCTAAGTTCAGCCGTTAGAAATGAAATGGAATAGAGCGTGAAAATTTGATATAAATAATCCCTCATCAGAAACTTTCGCATTTTAATATTAGAGAATGAAAGAATGGATCTGAAGTACAAAAATAGTAATAAGTAGTAAAATACTAGGGTAGATTGAAATCTTGAAGAGCGAGTGTGACTAGTCTGGAAAACATTGGGCTGTAGATCGTGACACTCCGGATCAAATCCAGCCCTATATCTGGAAGTTTTCACTAATGTGGAGTTTGCACTTTCACATACCGTAAACATCGTAAGAAAATCCATGTACACTAAAGATCACAAAATCCGAAGACGTCTGTCATGCACCAACCCGGTTAGTGTGATGGATTGAAGCCTATATTACTCATATAAAACTGTATATTGGAAGCCAATGTTTTTTTCCATAAAAAAATAAACTAAACATATATCGGATAGTACAAACTAAAACATAATTAATTAAATTACTACACATGAAGTTAAGGATGTTAAACATTAATATTTAGAAAATTAAAAAAAAACAAAATCTAAGTAAAGTTTACATTAATCTTAGTAAACTAATAAGTTACATTTTGATTTGTAAACATAATAATCTGAGACTTTAGTCAACATCTTTCGAAAAAAGCATTACTGTTTTACAATATTCCTTTAAAGATCTTACCTACTATAAATGTGTTTTCTGTACTATAAATGAGCCTCGAGAGTGATGGCCTCGAGTCCCAGCAGGTTGGAACGTACTGAACAAACGTACGAACGTAATGTTATGAGTGAAATCTTATATCTTATGTAGTCAAGAATCGCGAATTGATGTCGGTTCAACCCAAACCACCGGAAACAAATTGAGCTGATTTGTTTGTTTCAGTCTTACATTTGTTACTTTCTCGCTTCTATATTGCTGCGGAACCAAAACAATATGAGGGTTCTAAGTAAAATGTTGGTGTGATGTTTTAATATAAAAATGATTTTACATAAGGAATTAGTAAGCACTATTTGATAAATAAATAAATAAATATAAGGACACATTTCACACACGGCTGGTTAACCCCATACTGAACCATTTCTAGTTTGTGTTATGGTTGCTATCACAACTACATATACTTCATACAAATACGTACATATTTCATATGGATACATATTTAATACCCAGACCTACAGCCAACAAATTTAGTTAGCCCAGAATCTAACCCGGAACCTTCTAATTGGCATTCCGGCATGGTAACCATTACGCCAACGAGGTCGTCTTGATTTATAAAAAAATGTAAGTATATAACAGTTAGGGTTATCTGTTTTGTAATGTTAATTGGCTTTCGAGTTACAGTTCTGTGAACTAGTTCGAAAGCCATTGGACTCTTATTTTATATTTGTATCTCTTATTTGTGTCACTAATAAAGAATTTTGTATTTGTATTTGTAATGTACTAACGCACTGTAATCTCTGAACAAAGAACATAAAACCGTTTAGCCAATAACAATCTCAGGCGTCCAACAACGGTCTGAATGACGAACTCTCCAATAATTTATTCAAAACAGTCTCTCATACCACCAGGCCTAACACCTGGGACCCGGGTCAGGTCACTGTGTCCGAATTTATTATTACCAAATAATAAATTCATAAAAGGTACAAGTACTCGGACCCTCATATAAATGGCAGAAAAATGTGGGACACAATCTCTTCTCTTCCGCTGTGCCTGTGTAAATCTAGAAATATTGGACAGTTGTGCTTGGTCGGATACGGACACAAGTGTAAATTAAAATTTTAAAAACACCTGACCCAGTATTAAATGATGGTTGCCATTGTTTTTCAAAATCTATAGTCTTTAATATAAAAATAAGTCGGGTTTTCCTTCTTGACGCTATAACTCCAGAACACACAAACCGATTTCCACGGTTTTTACGGTTATTCATTCATTGGAAAGGTCTCAGGCTCCGTGAGGTTTGTAGCAAAAAAAAAACAAGTAAAATTCAAAATACGTACATCAATACTTTATATCGATACATATTTAACACCCAGACCGATAGCCAACAACATTTGGTCATCACGAAGATGTTGGCTTTGCCAGGAATCGAAGTCGGGGAGCTTTAGTTAACAGTCCGGCTTGGTAACCATTACGTCAATGAAGTCATCATATCATAATGTGTATTATATAGTATTCTACTCGTCAATCTCTTTAATTTGACTAAAATATTTGGAAAGTTGCTAAAAATATGATACAACATTTTGTAGGGGCGGCCAATTACGACCAATTTCTGACAAACATAACTAATGATACTCGCACCTAATACACCTTTCAAACAAAAAAAAATAGCAAAGCGTTTCTTCCATTCGGAACCATTTGTCCACGTATTCACTTAATAAGCCCCGTTGTTTTTGCGTCACTGGTTAAAAAGGGGGTGAATGGGATGCGAATCCCATTCCATCCCACTTATATTTATACAGGCGAAAGTTTGTGTATATTTTGTAACTGTGTGTATAGACTTGTTTTCTTTAGGCTCAAACGGCATTACTGATTTTTAAGAATTGCTTTATGGAGATGTTAGATACTGAATTAACACGTAGGATTTTATTTATCTCGGTTTCACGTGGATTCTCGAGGCAACAATATATGTAAGAGGAAGCCTAAAAAAAATGATCAATAGGATGTCGCGGTATGGTCATATTATGCGACGTGAGGAAGGCTATATCATGAGGAAGACAATGAGTATGAGTGTGGACGGACAGAGAGGAAGGGGGCGGCCTAAGAAAGTATGGATGGATTGTGTGAATGATGATATGACCAGGAGGGGTGTGAATACAGAGATGACGAATGACAGAGATGTATGGAAGAAGTGTATATACTGTGAAGTGGGATAAGGTGAAGAACAAAAAATCGAGGCACCAATATAATATGCATTTTATTGAGAGTATAAAAAGTATAAAAACCACCAAGAAACCCACATGCTCCGGAAACCACAAATTCACCAAGCCGCTTGTTCAGCTTGGTAGATTATGGCCTAGTACCTTTGACCGAGCTTTACTCGGTATTTTTTTAATATGACATTTTCTAAAAATAATTCCTAGATTATTCCGGATTAGAACCGATGTGTCGCGGATTAAAATTCCAACTCTCTTAACATACTCGCTCCGAATACAGGTGCAATTTGAATAGATTACTATGGAATGTAAATAATTTAGACGTTACGAAAAACTAGTATGTTTAGATCCACCTTTATCCATATACGAATTATTACACAATTTTTAAACTATGTTTATAATATATCGTAGATAGATAGAGAAAAGATTCTTTTTATTGGGCACAAACATGAATAATAATAAAAATATAGGCTATATAACAAGTGTGCCACAATTGGCGGTTTTATCGCTTAATATTTCGCGATCTCTTCCAGACAACCTTTGATATACATAACAAGAAGTTAATTTTGTTATTATTATTCTTAAATATCTAAATAAGTATTCATACCTAACTCATTCAATTAGGCTAACAACAAACAGGATCATCGTAAAGGTCAATGAAAGACATTTGAAGTGAACTTAGTAGTTTCAAATAAGAATCATTAAAACTTGTTTTGTTTTTTGTTATGCATTGAATACTTGAAATCGGTGCCGGAAACAAATAATAATCGGTTACACTGACATTTTATTTATGGTTGGTTAGCCCCATACTAGACCATTTTTAGAGTTTGCATTATGAGTGGCACTGGTGACTCCCGCTCCGGGTCGTTCTTAGTGCAGAGGTTGGCCATAGCTATTCAGCGCGGTAATGCAGCGAGCGTGATGAGCACCTTTGCACCAGGGACTAGCAGGGGTGGGTTAATTTACGTTTTGATTTGTATATAATCAAATAATCGTTTATGGTTAAAAATACGTAATACACTTAGAAAGGTGAATGACCGAACACAAGCGGTTAAGAAAAAAAAGTAGGTAGGTACCTGATTCATGATAATTGAGGCCGTTTTTACTTGATTCATATGTAATTTTTATTGTCAGGTACAAAAGTAAACAACTGGCCAAGTGCAAATCATGCTTGCAAAGGTATGGTTCCGAACTGCTATAAAAAACACGTCTTTTTATGAGAGCCCCCTGACTTATTTATTTTTTAACTGATAATATAACTAAATATTCTGCAAATATTTCAAGAGCCTAGGTGATGTTATTAATGGGGAAAAATCGAAGTCACAAAATTAGAATTGCTGCATACAGCAATTAACAAGGGGATTCCATAGAATCCCCTTGTTACAGCGGCAATAAAAATCACTATCTTTGAAACTTTTTGCTGTCTAACTCTCACATTTCATGAGATACTGTCTGGGAGAAGACGAACAAACAGATATCTTAGTAATAGTGGTAGTCTTAATAATCAGTCTTAGTAATAGCGCTGCACATACTTACTATGATTTTTTTGCAGTTAAAACTGAATGAATCTCCCGATCGTACATATTTTTGATATCACGTGTAGGAACACGTGATATCAAGATATCAAAAATAATTGATTGCCATCCCGCACTTTGAAACAGATGCAAAATTGTAAAAAAAAAATTCCATACCTGGACTATTAACAATATAATATACAACAAAAAATAAACAAAGGATTAATTAAATTAATATTAATATTTCAAATAATTGTGTTTATTTAGGTACATATACATTAATCAGTCAAATATTCACTATACAGTCATAAAATTATATGTTTAAATTATTTTATGAAAGATGATAATCAATTACATAATAATTTAATTCGATTATTGTACTGCGCAAAATCAACGCAGGTGGTACATGCAGAGGGAGTCCTATACCCAGCAGTGGGATAATGAGGGCTGTGGATGATGATGATGATTGTTGTACTACCGATTTCCTTGCGTAACAGTATAATTACACTGTTATAACTGTTATTATCCGGACATTATATACAAAATTTGTTATTTCACAACGCTAATTAGATTATCAAAACCGTGTTAACTTTTTGATACTGAATATTGTAATTCATATTTAAATGGCATTAAAAAAATACTATAGAAGTCTGTATCTGTTATATTATCGTCTGTAAGAGAGGTATATAGTATTCGATAATTTAAAAAAGCTTATCAGTTTTATTTTAGTTAGGTACTAGTTAAAATCGTAGTTGAATATTACTTTACAGGTGTTTATTTCAATCCTAGCTATTTTTTTTTTGCTTAAGTTACATACAATATTTTGCAAAAAAACTACTAATCTAGCATCACAAGTTATCAGTGATGTCACGGCCCAAGTTGCATAGCATTTGAACACCATTATTTTTTCATTCACTAAACTTATATCTACTCCGACAGCTTATAAAACGTACTAAGATAAATACGAATATATAAAATAAACAGAACGAGTAATTTCAATACGCAGAAAACACATCGTTATTTTAAATTGAGTGACCCTCGATGATTGGCATTCCGTCAAGACAAATAAAGATAAATAAATAATACACGAGCCCAATATTGCGTAGGCATTACAATCACGAACAAATATTTTGAATTTTAAACAAACTAGTAACTATTAAATAACTCGTTAGGAAAGGTTACTCGTGCGTTTAAATTTTAATTTCACATGTTATATGATGGCAAATATTTGCAAAATAGGAGATAAGGCTAAAAGGTTGTTTAACATTTTGAAACTAGTTTATGACGATACGATAATATATTATTATTAGTAGTTAAATATAAACTCAGTTCGAGGAATCGAATACAAATGACGACTAACATTTACGCGTACAAGCACATTAAGCAGAAACCTTTTTCGCTCAGTCTCATCCTCATACGATAAGTAGATTAACTATAAGCACTCTTCTATCCACACTGGATCCAGAACACGTCACTTTACAATGTCCATTAATCTTCTTCTCGTAGGTAACACCGAACTTATGGCACCAACAATACCTGCCACTTGACACGCCGTCACCCTTCATCAAAAAAGAGACTAGAGCGTACTTCCGTAACACAGCCAACCTCGTGACACTTATTTATTCTTGCGGAATACACATGTTTCCTCGAGGATAGTAACCAGTTGGACAGGAACTCCCGAACCTGGCATCGAGCTCGTAATCTTCGTCGATGTCATTATCGGCGGGAATTTCCGGGTATCTGGCGTTCCTTGTCTCCGCATTGGTTGGTCCCTCGAACACTATTGAGTTGGGATCTTTCATGTTCCCGTAGTAAATCTTACGGAGCTCCCCGCAGTGTAGCAACGCGATGAATAGAATCGCAAACGTCACACGGTGCGAGTACATTCTTACGTTCGTTTGATGGAGTGTTGTAAACAAATGATCGAGGTCCGCTTTTAGGAGAGGACAATATGGACACGACTTAGTTGTGCTCGGTTAGCGGTGTACTGCTTGCTCACTCGTGGTTCGACAGTATTTATGTAAACCTGTGTAGAGTTTAGGTATGCAAGCTGAGAATTTGTGAGATTCCTAAAAGTTTAGTCAGATTTTGCGGTTGCGTTTCACATGTTTTTGTAATTGTAACGGAGTATTCGGTTATCTGGTGATGGTTCAACTTTAGTGTCATGCTGTTTAAACTTAAGGACTTTGCATAAATATTGTGACTGAGTATAAATACTGATGTAGGAATGGTTTAGTCACTGGAAGGAACTAAACTCATGACACGGGCGTGCAATCGTCCAGTTTGAGGGTTAGAAAATTATTGAAAACATTTTGAATTGAATTAAACCTAAGTATTAAGAAAATAAAAATCTTATTAGTGTTGTTAAGTACTTATCTAGAACGTTTAGACATTATCACCTAACTTTAACACGTATTCTTCATTTAAAATTTGTTTCGAAGTAAAAGAGTGATTTTTAAGTCATGTTTTATTAAAGTAAATAAATGTATGAGGATGAACTATAATAGCGTATAATACTATCGGCATAAGGTAAAGCCCCACAGACCGGTTGGAATTGTTGTGGTTTTTTACCTACTTAAAGTACTTGTATATGTAATGGCAAATGTTACTACGCAATATTAGACTCAAACTGATTGATGTTTTTACTAAGTTCCAGACTTAATCTGAAGCTACGCAAAAACTTATAAACGGCTTCCAGATGATAATATGTAACTGACAAATTCTGTAACTGAATGTACAAAAGTATTTGATTCCAACATTAAATAAAATCAGTTTATAGTTTACTAGCCGCGCCCCGCGGTTTTGCCCGCGTTAATCCGGGATAAAAAGTAGCTAATATTATGTTGATCCATGGTATCAGCTACCTCCATATCAAATTTCATCCTGATCGGTTAAACCGTTCTAACTTAATAAATAATAAAATGTATATTAACTGGTGGACTCGCGTTGTCGCGTTGCACAAACGTGTTTTTTGACATTTATTTAAGATATTGGCACGGAACCCTTCATGCAAGAGCCTGACTTGCACTGGCCAGATTTTGAACATTTTGAACATAAAACAGCTAGACATTCTGGTTAGCCCCATACTAAACCATTTCTAGTTTGTATTATGGTTGCTAACACACCTGATATACTACTTAATATATGTACATACTACACACACATACATACATTATATCGATACATATTTAACACCCAAACCGACAGCCAACATATTTAGTTCATCACAAAGATGTTGGCCGTGCCAGGAATCAAAATCGGGACCCGCTGGTAGATAATCCTGCATGGTAACCATTACGCCAACAAGGTCGTCATTTGACCAGCAAGGTTTTGAACATCCGGTTTAAAAAGGCTAACAGAAGAGGTCATAAACTTTCCGAACTAGTTATTCCTGTTATCAAATTTATTCAATTATTTTGTCTGTTACACGACTTCATTGCAATAATTTGGTTTTAGTTTTTTAAGGTCACCAACATGAACTATGTCTCTTCTAAGTCGTCGTCGTTTCTGAAGGTCGTGTCTAGTATGAAGTGTCGATGACTCGGTTCACTATCATTATGCTCTTCTATTTTTTCATGTTCTTCTTTGTCTTTACCTTTTCCCACTAGGTGGGGTCGGCACAGCCTGTTTTTTGCTTCCACACCACTCCATTTGCACATTCACTCCCTTCTCATTCATATCCTCCTTCACAAAATTCATCCACGTCTTGTTTGGTCGACTTCTACTTCCGCTACTTCTTACAATCATATCCATATCTCTCCTAGTCACATGCATCTTTTCTTGACGCATCACATGTCCGTTTCACGCTAACCGTCCGCTTTTTCACCACTTTTTCCTGTCCTCGTTGGTTTTAAAATCTTCAACAAGGGAAGGCCAATGAACGTCTTTACGAGGTATGACCAACGTATCAAGAACTAGGTAAGACTGATAATAGTATCTATGTAAGTTTATAATCGAGTAATGCTCGGTGGTAAAAACGCCTGCTTTTCAATCAGACGGCCCCTGGTTCGATCCCGGCCCTACAACAATGGCTTGTTTTTCAAGTTATGTGTGGACTCGCACTCGATTTACGGTGAAGGAAAACAACGTGAGAAATTGGCACGTTTGAGGACGGCAATATGCGAAGATGTGTGTCATCCGCCAACCCGCACTTGGCCAGCGTGGATTATGGACTATAAATATCTTATCGTGAGAGAAGGCCTCCAGGTCCCAACAGTAAGGGCGTATAGTGGATTGCTTATGCTATGCTTATGCTAAGTTTAAAATATCCATGCAGCATCCGAGAAAACGCTTCAATACATGATGGCTATCGGCTTTCTTGGGCATAGGTTTCACGCACCCTGCAGCCTAGTTTAATAGCTAATGCCATACCCAAAGAGATTCTGTCTAGAAACTAGTCAAAATGAGGTGTGAGGTAATCATAATTTCTTCATAATATTGCGGTTTGGTGCCTACCATGTTTTGATTTGTAAGTCCGTATTGTTTTTTGTGATGCTCTCATCGGATATTAGCAAAAAGTGTATTTAAAATTTTGAATGTACAGTTTTTTTTGTGTTATAAATAATAAACAGTAAAAATTGCTTAGTGGCCGTCTAAAGAACAACCCTAAAAATTTATATACTTATTGGTACCGACCAAATTTATCAAAATCAGGAACAAACGATTTAATTTCAAATTTTTGAACCAGTTGTTTTCCCTAATTCATAAGTCTGATTTGTATCAAAATTAGTATACTTAAATATTTTAAGCCTTGTTCTTTAGACGGTTTTTAAGCTATGTTTTCAATGTTTATAATTTACTACAAAAAAACAGTAAATTCAAGATTTTGCCCATATAGTCGCCTTAAAAATGTAAGTAAATTTTTAAATGACTGCATGAATGGCAAAAATGTAAATAAATTTTTAAATGACTGCATGAATGGCAAAAATGTAAGTAAATTTTCATATGACTGAATTAATGGCAAAAAGACTGCAGAGTCTTAGTAATAGGTACCCTATGCGTTACGTTGGTACTCTTTGCGTTCCGTATAGGGCACTTTGCCCTTGGCGAACAGAACCCTAAAAAAGAATATAATAAAAAAATATCCCTCAGTATATAAACAAGGCAGACCGATAATGTCTTTACTGCGGCAGACGCAATAATTATCCGCTCGTGAAATTGGCGAGTTGAGACGGTCAGATTTCCCGGGAGATCCCAGCCGAGATACTGGTTGAGGATTGTAGGCCCGGGAGTCTGTGAGTAAAAATATCAGCAGTACTGAGATGGTTAATGTAATATGAACATATGTTAGAACTTCTTTTTCTTCTTATGACGACCTTGTTGGCGTAATTACCATGCCGGACTGCCAACTATAGGGTCCTGGATTCGATACGCGGCACCGCCAACATATTTGTGATAAACAAAATTTGTTGGCTTTTAGTCTGGGTGTTAAATATGTATCTATAAAAAGTATCAATGCATGTATATCAGTAGTGGTAGCAATCATATACGTAACTAAAAATGTTTTAGTACTGGGCTAACCAGCCATGTGTGAAATGAGTCCTAATTTTTTTTTATTGGCGAGGTTCTGGCGTCAAAAGTTTTCAAGCCTTAATGGCATCTGACTTGGCTTAACGACGGCTTATAACCATACCTGCTCTTTAACTTGTAATCTGACCCACGGTAGCGCTCAGATGAATGCCAGTTTTTAAATGAGGCCTCCCATTGAAAGACTAGCTGCACATATTATCGTTGTTCTTAACTAACTTCAATGATCGCGCCAGATCACCTTAGTTAGCCGAGCTACAGGCGCTATATGTTCGAGTAGATTTAATACTATAATAAAAATATAATAACGGCTTTCTTACAAGTAAGGATGGTGTAATTTATAGAGACAAAATACATGAGTTGATGCTATCAAAGTCTGTAGTTGACAACGATATTAAATGGAAGAGTTATTCAGCTTCAGTCGACTGTGACTGTTTGAGGAAAAACAGCCGAAAAAATTGTGGTCCTCAACATAAAAATCGTAAGCGTAAATAAAAAAGCTGGGAGAAACAATTTTATTCACGATTAAAATTCAACTATTTGTGCATTATTTTTATCCCTGTTTTATTTAATAGATATGCGTTTATTATGTTGTCTAAAAAGTTTTATTATGTTATTACTATTTACGTATAATAGTTTCTAACAGCGAGACTGTTTTAAAACTAGTTAAAAATACATTTTTATCCACATTTAAAATTAAAGCTCATCCGAATTTATTTCACTATCTGTTGGATCTAACCGGGAAATTCATTTGTAAATTAGGAAAAATAAGAACAAAACTCTATGAGCAGGCAAGATGCCAAAGAATTCGGAAACGTTTTGTGTTATTTGCAACAGCATGAAATGGCTAGCTTGATAATACATTCCATTTGTTAAACGGTTTAATTTGACTGCTTTTCTGTCTCTAATAAAATGCGGCAGCTTTAGCGAGGGTTTAGGTATATGAATGCACCATTTGCTTCTATAAAATTACATTTTCCTGAACTATATTGATAACTAGCTACGGTGCGGTGTTTCACTTACGTTATTCTGAGGTTAAAAATATAGTATACTTTAATCTAAAGTCTAGACAATGTCCGCATCATATTGGGTTAAATAAGTTAAACCTTTCTGGGCGAAGAATACACACTCAAACTTTCGATTTTATAAAATTATAGTATTCTTAAATACGCAAATAAGCCGCATTCGACCACCCAACTTTAACCGATTTTTACAAAATAAAGTTTTGACAACGTCAAATTATGAATAATTATAAGTTTATACTCATCGTTTATGAGCAAAGTATATTTAATGATATTACGAGTACTATATTTTATTTTGTTAACTTTTAATAAGTTACTAAAATTAAATATAGTACTTAATACGTAAAATATTTGTTTTTTATTTCCGCATATGTGTACACATACCATTATGAAAATTATTGATTTATTCCCTATTACTTTATTAACTTACCCTGAAGAGATTGCTTTAAGCGCTAAGGCCGCCAATTGTGGCCGCCACACTAATAAGAAGTAATAATTGTTAATTTTGTTTTAAGTTCCATCCTTATATTTATTATATTTTGCCTTATATTTTGCTTCCAACAAAGAATGTTCTATCTATCTATCTAACTTTTATTTCTATAACGAACTATTAATTCAGCTGATGTCTGAGCCAAATTCTTCAAGGCTTCAATAACGTGAGAACGACGGTTTTGTCCGAATTCCAGCCAAAGAAGGGACACTGAAAACACCTTCCCAAGATTCTCAGAGAAGAGAATTTCATCAAATTCACTGAATACAGCTCTACTTGAAATTACGGGCTGCTTTTACTAAGTCAGACTTTTAGTTATAATGATCTTAAATAGGTGAGATTTTGTGAGGTAAACCAAAAAAAAATCACAAAATATCTAGATGTATTTTTTTTTATTTGTAATTGGTTTGCGTTTGACCACAGCTTGCCTGATATTAAGCAACGCTGCTGCCTACGTTGGAGCACGCTCACCTAGAAGGAACCTTTTCACCCTCGATTTGAAGATCTCAGGATGGTACTTCTCAGGAAACAGAGCCTCAGGCAGAGAATTCCAAAACTCCGCTGTTCTCACTATGAATGTTGAGGCGAAGCGCTTTGTACGAATCTTCGGAATTTCCACTGCTCGTTCTATAGTGGAACCTTGTAGTATAACACCTTGTTAAAAAATAATTAGATGATATTTTTTTGGGGGGCTCTCATACAAAAAATCTGTTTTTGATATTAATTTAAAACTAGCTTTGCCTCCCTTGTTAATTCGGGATAAAAAAGTATACTATTTATTAATCTAGAGTCTTACCTATATCGATACCAAATTTTATCGAAATCAGTTCAGCCACCTGAGCGTGAAGAAGTAACGATCATACATACTTACACTCAAACTTTCGCATTTATAATAGCATAAGCAGCCCACTAATCGTTCCCACTGCTGGGACTCGGGGCCTTCTCTCACGAGGAGAGGAGAGGAGAGATATAGGCTACAATCCACCACACTGGCCCAGTGCGGTTTGGTGAATGACACACTGAATGAATGTCTTCAGATATTGTGGTCTTTAAACATGCCGGTTTCCTCACGATGTTTTCCTTCACCGTAAAGCGAGTGCAAATCTACACATAACTTGGAAAACAAGTCATTGGTGTAGGGCCGGGATCGAACCAGGGGCCGTCTGATTGAAAAGCAGACGGTATTACCACCGAGCCACACTCGCTTTTTAACCCATTAAGCGCGAGCCAAACTCACACTTGGCCAATTATTATTCATTGTTATGAAAGTCATATTCATGTTACACCAGATTACGGTACACGTGTAAGGTGTGACTTACTCAATAAGCTTACTTGATGAGTCATCAATTATTATTTATCTCCAGCGACAGTTGCCATGTTTTGAAATCGATGACTCAAGTTCAAGTTTGATGGTCAATGTCGGTTAGTGCCTTTCTCTTACACAATCATAGGTAAAATATGTGTGTTTATTTTATGAATAATGTACTATGCAATTATACGGAATTCTGTGAGACGTTAAAGCTTTAAATCTACAGAGAATTCTGCGTCACGCTTTAGTATGGGACTAGTATAGATATAACCTATTGACTCAGGCGTTACTTTGCGTTACTCTATTTACTAGGCATTTTTAACCGACTTCAAAAAGGAGGAGGTTATATATTCGACGTGTATATATTTTTTTTTTTTTATGTATGTTCACCGATTTCTCAGCCATTTGTGGATCGATTCTCAAAATTCTTTTTTTAATTGAAAGAGTATGGTTCTGAATTGGTCCCATTGTCACCAAAACTGGTTCTGATGATGGACTCCTAGGGAAATCGAAGAAAAACCTAAAAAGTTAGGTTATTTTTACGAATGAAGAGACATTCACGCTCGTTTGACTGTACTGATATTCATGAAATTTGAGAAGAAAATAGGTAAGACTATGTGTTAACACATATGCTACTTTTTATCCCGAAAATAAATACTATTCCCGTGGGATGCACCAAATAACATATAAATCTTTTTAACTTCTTCACGCTCGAACGGTTGTACTGATATTGATGAAATTTGGAATGAAGATAGGTTAGACTATGTGTTTACACATAGGCTACTTTTGATCCCGAAAATAATTATTGTTCCCGTGGGATGAACCAAATAACACATGACACACTGATTTCGCTAAAATTTGATATAGGGGGTAGACTAGACCTTGTATAACACGAAGGTTACTTTTTATCTTAAAAGTCATTGCTATTCCCGTGGGAAGCCCAAATAACTCGATAACCTATTTTACTTCTTCGCGCTCATACGGAAATACAGATTTCGCTCATAAAATTAGCAGCCTGGCTAACAAAAGTAATCTGACGCGAACATCGAGGCTAAGCAACGGCCCATGCGGCCAGTCTTTGAATGGGGGACCATGCACAAGACTTCCATAAAAAAATGTGGTATTTTCATCTGGGCGTTACTGTGCTTCGGATAACGCGTTAATTTGTTGGTCGTGGACTACTACTCTTAGTACAAGCAGTGGTCAAACTATTCCAGGGGCTTGAAAAACTCTCGACACCAGACCTTAGCCACTTAGGTCATACTAAGTGGAAGAAGGAACTGTAAAATTTGATATATTAATAGGCTAGACCCTCGAACGGACGAGGAAAATATTTACGCGCTCGCTTCGCTAGGAGTTATCCCGATTCGTTCCAATTTCCCCGGGATGTTCTGGGCTAATGACACTCCAAATATTATATATTTTGTGCTGCTTTGGACTTCAAACAGTTCGAACAAATACGGTGAAAATTTTCGCGCTCGCTTTGCTCGCGCATAGCTCGCTTTGCTCGCGCATAGCTCGCTTCGCTCGCAATTAGTTCTAGTACGTTTTGACACAACAAACATTATGGAATTTGTGATGCTTTGGACTTCTTTATGCTCAAACGGTTGGAACAAATACGGTGAAAATTTTCGCGCTCGCTTCGCTCGCGCATAGCTCGCTTCGCTCGCAACCAGCTCGCTTCGCTCGCAATTAGTTCTAGTGCGTTTTGACACAACAAACATTATGGAATTTGTGCTGCTTTGGACTTCTTTATGCTCAAACGGTTGGAACAAATACGGTGAAAATTTTCGCGCTCGCTTCGCTCGCGCATAGCTCGCTTCGCTCGCGTCCACCTCTTTTCGCTCGCACTTGGTTCCAGTAAGTTTTGACACAACAAACATTATGTCATTTGTGCTGCTTTGGACTTCTTTATGTTCAAACGGTTCGAACAAATACGGTGAAAATTTTCGCGCTCGCTTCGATCGAACATAGCTCGCTTCGCTCGCGATTGGTTCTAGTACGTTTTGACACAACAAACATTATGTAATTTGTGCTGCTTTGGACTTCTTTATGCTCAAACGGTTCGAACAAATACGGTGACAAATTTTCGCGCTCGCTTCGCTCGCGCATAGCTCGCTTCGCTCGCAACCAGCTCGCTTCGCTCGCAATTAGTTCTAGTGCGTTTTGACATAACAAACATTATGGAATTTGTGCTGCTTTGGACTTCTTTATGCTCAAACGGTTGGAACAAATACGGTGAAAATTTTCGCGCTCGCTTCGCTCGCGTCCACCTCTTTTCGCTCGCACTTGGTTCTAGTAAGTTTTGACACAACAAACATTATGTAATTTGTGCTGCTTTGGACTTCTTTATGTTCAAACGGTTCGAACAAATACGGTGAAAATTTTCGCACTCGCTTCGATCGAACATAGCTCGCTTCGCTCGCGATTGGTTCTAGTACGTTTTGACACAACAAACATTATGTAATTTGTGCTGCTTTGGACTTCTTTATGCTCAAACGGTTCGAACAAATACGGTGAAAATTTTCGCGCTCGCTTCGCTCGCGCATAGCTCGCTTCGCTCGCAACCAGCTCGCTTCGCTCGCAATTAGTTCTAGTGCGTTTTGACACAACAAACATTATGTAATTTGTGCTGCTTTGGACTTCTTTATGTTCAAACGGTTCGAACAAATACGGTGAAAATTTTCGCGCTCGCTTCGATCGAACATAGCTCGCTTCGCTCGCGATTGGTTCTAGTACGTTTTGACACAACAAACATAATGTAATTTGTGCTGCTTTGGACTTCTTTATGCTCAAACGGTTCGAACAAATACGGTGAAAATTTTCGCGCTCGCTTCGGTCGCGCATAGCTCGCTTCGCTCGCAACCAGCTCGCTTCGCTCGCAATTAGTTCTAGTGCGTTTTGACACAACAAACATTATGGAATTTGTGCTGCTTTGGACTTCTTTATGCTCAAACGGTTGGAACAAATACGGTGAAAATTTTCGCACTCGCTTCGCTCGCGCATAGCTCGCTTCGCTCGCGTCCGCCTCTTTTCGCTCGCACTTGGTTCTAGTAGTTTTTGACACAACAAACATTATGTAATTTGTGCTGCTTTGGACTTCTTTATGTTCAAACGGTTCGAACAAATACGGTGAAAATTTTCGCGCTCGCTTCGATCGAACATAGCTTGCTTCGCTCGCGATTGGTTCCAGTATGTTTTGACACAACAAACATTATGTAATTTGTGCTGCTTTGGACTTCTTTATGCTCAAACGGTTCGAACAAATACGGTGAAAATTTTCGCGCTCGCTTCGCTCGCGTATAGCTCGCTTCGCTCGCATCCAGCTCGATTTGCTCCCAGTTGGTTGCCTGCCTGGCACACGCCAAATTTTTTCATCGTGAAGTATATTTGGCTCTCCATAGCTAAACTTAAACAAAATATCATTACCAACCACTAAAAATGTAAAAATAAAATTGTTTTATATAAAATTGTTTTAAAAAACAAACAACCGACTTCAAAAACACAACTAAAAAGGGAAAAATAATTTTAAGCCTAAATTAAATCAAGAATATATAAATAGAATAGGAGAGTTTATTTCATGTACTTATAAAAAACTATTAGCAATTTTTACTAATCCTGTATTCTTGGAGTCGGTGCCAGCAAAGAAAGACAATTGAAAATAGTTTTTTTTAACAAACATTAATTTGTTCTTATTAGATGGCACCGACTCCAAGAATACAGGATTAGTAAAAATTGCAAATAGTTTTTTATAAGTACATGAAATAAACTCTCCTATTCTATTTATATATTCTTGATTTGATTTAGGCTTAAAATTATTTTTCCCTTTTTAGTTGTGTTTTTGAAGTCGGTTGTTTGTTTTTTAAAACAATTTTATTTTTACATTTTTAGTGGTTGGTAATGATATTTTGTTTAAGTTTTAGCTATGGAGAGCCAAATAAACTTCACGATGAAAAAATTTGGCGTGTGCCAGGCAGGCAACCAATTGAGAGCAAATCGAGCTGGATGTGAGCGAAGCGAGCTATACGCGAGCGAAGCGAGCACGAAAATTTTCACCGTATTTGTTCGAAACGTTTCAGCATAAAGGAGTCCAAAGCAGCACAAATTACATAATGTTTGTTGTGTCAAAACGTACTAGAACCTATTGCGACCGAAGCGAGCGCGAAAATTTTCACTGTATTTGTTCGAACCGTTTGAGCATAAAGAAGTCCAAAGCAGCACAAATCACATAATGTTTGTTGTGTCAAAACGTACTAGAACCAAGTGCGAGCGAAAAGAGATGAATGCGAGCGAAGCGAGCTATGCGCGAGCGAAGCGAGCGCGAAAATTTTCTCCGTATTTGTTCGAACCGTTTGAACATAAAAGTCCAAAGCAGCACAAATTACAAAATGTTTGTTGTGTCAAAACGTACTAGAACCAAGTGTGAGCGAAGCGAGCTGGATGCGAGCGAAGCGAGCTATGCGCGAGCGAAGCGAGCGCAAAAATTTTCACCGTATTTGTTCGAACCGTTTGAAGTCCAAAGCAGCACAAATTATTTAAATTTTGGAGTGTCATAAGCCCAGAACATCCTGGGGGAAATTCGAACGAAGCGAGCGCGTAAATATTTTCCTTATCCGTTCGTGGGTCTTGTCTATTAATATATCAAATTTTACAGTTCCTTCTTCCACTAAATATGACCCAAGTGGCCAAGCTCTGGCGTCGAGAGTTTTTCAAGCCCCTGATTTAGTTTGACCCCTGCTTGTACTAAGAGTAGTGGTCCAGGCCCAACAAATTAACGTGTTATCTGAAGCACAGTAACGCCCAGACGAAAATATCACATTTTTTTATGGAAGTCTTGTCACCCATCCAAAGACTGGCCGCATGGGCCGTTGCTAAGCCTCAATGTTCGCGTCAGATTACTTTTGTTAGCCAGACTATAAGCTGCCGATTTTATGAGCGAAATCTGTATTGCCGTACGAGCGCGGAGAAGTAAAATAGCTTATCGAGTTATTTGGGCTTCCCACGGGAATAGCAATGACTTTTAAGATAAAAAGTAACCTTCGTGTTATACAAGGTCTAGTCTACCCCCTATATCAAATTTTAGCGAAATCAGAGTGTCATGTGTTATTTGGTGCATCCCACGGGAACAATAATTATTTTCGGGATAAAAAGTAGCCTATGTGTAAACACATAGTCTAACCTATCTTCATTCCAAATTTCATCAATGTCAGTACAACCGTTCGAGCGTGAAGAAGTTAAAAAGATTTATATGTTATTTGGTGCATCCCACGGGAATAGTATTTATTTTCGGGATAAAAAGTAGCGTGTGTGTTAACACATAGTCTTACCTATTTTCTTCTCAAATTTCATGAATATCAGTACAGCCAAACGAGCGTGAATCTCTCTACACGCGTAAAAATAACCTTACTTTTTAGGTTTTTCTTCGATTTCCCTAGGAGTCCATCATCAGAACCAGTTTTGGTGACAATGGGACCAATTCAGAACCATACTCTTTCAATTAAAAAAAGAATTTTGAGAATCGATCCACAAATGGCTGAGAAATCGGTGAACATACATAAAAAAAAAAAAAAAAATACATACACGTCGAATATATAACCTCCTCCTTTTTGAAGTCGGTTAAAAACAAACAACCGACTTCAAAAACACAACTAAAAAGGGAAAAATAATTTTAAACCTGCATCAAATCAAAAATATATAACTAGAATCGTAGAGTTTATTTCATGTACTTATAAAAAACTTCAGTCCGACCCCAAGGCTCGCAGTGTTAAGATCGTTGATCATCAAGCCAAGTTCTTGTGCTGAATAGGAGAATAGAACAATGTCATCGGCAAAACGAAGATTAGTCAACCTTCGATCGCCGACGACAATGCCCTTCTCCTCCCAGCTAGCCGCTAAAGATCTGAAGATCTCTTCTAGGGTTGCAGTGAAGAGTTTTGGAGATAGCGGGTCTCCCTGTTTAACTCCTTTTTCTATATTAAATGTTGGACCTTGTTTGTGTAGTTTTATAGAAGCTGTACTATTGCGGTATATGTTTTGTAAGAGTTGAATGTATGTTTTTGGAATGTTTTGATTTTGCAATGCTTGGAATATTGATTTGTGATCAAGGCTATCAAAAGCTTTCGAGTAATCTATGAACGCTAGGTATAATGGGAGATTGTATTCGTGATGTTTTTCGATTACTTGATTAAGTGTGTGAAGATGGTCGGTGGTGGAGAGACCCCTTCGAAATCCTGAAAATCTGAATATGTTGAAGACCAAACCCCTTCGAAATCCTGAAAATCTGAATATGTTGAAGACCAAGCTTATGACCAACAGCACTAAACAAACATTAAAAGTACAGGGAATGGGGATTGAATACGTCCATGAGTACATATATTTAGGCCAAATAGTCTCCTTCCAGGCACGACAAGAACAAGAAGTGCGCGACGCACAGAAAATGCCTGGAAGAGCTATTGGTCTATGAAAGATCTTATGAAAGGAAACCTTCCTCTGAACCTTAAGAAAAAACTCATGGACACATGTATCCTCCCCATTCTCACATACGGTGCACAGGCTTGGTCTTTAACAAATGATCAGAAGTCCGCTCTCGGGGTCTGCCAGCGTGCTATGGAGCGCAGCATATTAGGAGTCAAACTAACAGACCGCATAAGAAACACCGCACTGCGCTCCAAAACACGCATCATAGACGTTGGCCAAAAGGCAGCCGAACTGAAGTGGAATTGGGCTGGGCACATCAGCCGGATGTCGGAGGATCTGTGGGCTAAACGCACCACCCAGTGGGTACCACAGAGCGTCCGACGTCGCGGCAGGCCCAGACGGAGATGGCGGGACGAACTGGATAAACACTGCAAAAACTGGCAAGAAATAGCAATAGATCGTGATAAATGGAAAGAGGGTAGAGAGGCCTTTGCTCTTCAATGGGACAAAACAGGCTCATAATCTAATCTAAAAATAAAAAACTATTTTAAATTTTTATTCATCCTGTTTTCTTGAAGTCGGTGCCATCTAAGAAGAACAAATTAATGTTTGTTAAAAAAAAACTATTTTCAATTGTCTTTCTTTGTTGGCACCGACTCCAAGAATACAGGATTAATATAAATTTAAAATAGTTTTTTATAAGTACATGAAATAAACTCTACGATTCTAGTTATATATTTTTGATTTGATGCAGGCTTAAAATTATTTTTCCCTTTTTAGTTGTGTTTTTGAAGTCGGTTGTTTGTTTTTTAAAACAATTTTATTAATAATAAAGTCAAAAAATTATATTTATCTCTTTCATCTTGATGGATTGACCTTTCTTATTATATATTTTGAATGTTTTGATTGTACTGTGTCTGTGTGTATATGTATTATATATTTTGTATTAATTATTATATATTTATTTTGTTAAAATTTATTATTTATGTATTTGAAGTCCCATATACACTTATGTTATTACACCTCGTCATTATGTTCTTTCTTGGAATTGGTTGCCTGGAAGAGATCGCTATTAGCGATAAGGTCGCCAGTTAAGGCCCTAGCTTTTATGTACTTTATGTGTTTTCTGTAATTTGTTAAAAAAAAATTGTGAGTGTTTTAATAAGTGTTTATCTATATCTATCTAGTGTGGATATGATTGTACGAGGTATAGCGGAAGAAGAGGTTGACAAAAAAGACGCGGATGAATTGTGTGAAAGGGATATGAATGAGAAGGGAGTGAATGTAGAGGTGACGGCTGATAGAGTGGCGTGGAAGCAAAAAAACAGGCTGTACCGACCCCACCTAGTGGACAAAAAAGAAAAAGAAGAAGCTTTACTATGGAACTAACCAGCCGTGTGTGAAATGTGTAATAGATGTATGTGGGAAGCGATTCCGATTCGAGACGGGAATCTTTGTTTGTAATGTTCCAAGATGTATAATTCAACAACAGACAAGGTGTCCGTCGGGAACTGTTTTTAGCCTTAGATATAGTCTTATTCTTTACAAAAAGTATCTATAATTTTAGCCTCAAAATTGATCTATAATAAGTATTCTTACAGTCCTACAAACGAATCTTAAAGGACTAACAGTCCAAGCACCTAACAGTGCTCCGGCAGCCTAGTTGAGTGCCAGTTATTCCAGACTAAACATATTCCACTTTAGGCCAGAATGTAGCTAACTTATGTGGTTACGCGCCCTGCTTGTCAAGTGCCTAGCTGTAAAGAGTTAAAAAAAAGTAGTTTAATCAGGCTAAGGTGGGATATCTTCTCTCTCGTATGAGCTAAGTGGCTAAGCTCTGGTGTCGAGAGTATTCAAGCCACCCGAAGGCCTCTTGACTGGGCTTGGCTTAATGACTGCTCGTACTAAGAAAAGCAGCTGGGACCTACAATTTAACGTGTCATCCAATCCACGGTAGCGCCCAGATGAAAACACCACTTGACAAACGACAGTCTTGTGCAGAGTCACCCATCCAAACACCGTCCGCATCGCCCGTTGCAAAGCTTTGATGATCGCGTCAGATAACCTCAGCTAGCCGAACTACAGGCGCCACAAAAATAGTTCTAGCATTGTAATTTATAATGCGCTGAATCCACAACAAAACTGCAGATATCCGCAAAATACTTTGTTAAACTATTCCAATAATATCTGAATATTTAATCGACCAACCAACTTTGCGGTAATGAGAATTCATAAGCAAACTTTACGGAAATTAAAGACGTGCCAACCCTGATCCGATTCAAGGAAAGGATATACTCGTAAATCTTAGTTACAGTTTCCTTTGTAGTATGTCAAGCCTAAGGGCTAAGCAGTCCTTACGCTACTGTTGTCTGGGATTAAGGATAATGTTACTGGAAAATGACCTAACATAATAAGACCTTATATGTTAGGGTGATAGGCTCAGTTCAGCGGAGCGCAGAGTTTTGTTTACATTTTAAAACCCGAGGTGCCGCTGTTTTGGTATAAGCTGCCAGCGCTAAGACCAGCGCAACGATTGCCATCAGGATAGCAAATGGCTCGTCTATTTAAAAAGCTATTTAACTTAAAAATACAACGTTAAACGTTATATAGGTACTTAAGATTATAATATTTTAGTGCTAATTTAGAGAACATTGCAATGTAGGTTAAACCTCTTTTTTTTCATTGCACATATCATTATAAGTAATATTTTTGTAAAACAAGTAAGTAATAAATAATATGTAAGATTTTATAACAATATTTTATTTTATAGCTTACGTTAGCCGCGCGTTTATGATATTGAACCCAATCCAAAAGTTAGTCTATAAATATCGGCCATGAACAATCCTTTTCAAAAACATAAAAGAGGTTTCTCTCAAACTATAAACACGGGATAATATCACAGTTCGGTTAAGCCTTTCATTTCAGGAGGATTCTTGGAGAGTTTTGTGCAGGTTCTATTATAAGCACGAGCGATCAAAGCAAATCGAGACCTGGCCAAGCACGCTGAGAATTCAGCTGTTTTTGATTACCTGAGTCTGGATTTTGCTCCAACGATTTCCTTTAGAGAGAATTATTCCCAACTCGTGGGAGTATTTGAATGAATAGGCTCCCGTTAGGCGTTGTCTGGCGGCTCCTTAGACTAAATTTTGAATTCACGGAAATAGCATACGAGTGTCTGTACCTACACGACGCTATGCTGGTTCATAGTGTAATATGGTAGAACCAGTAAACTAGTCGTTAAAGGCGGGTAACATCTTTAATATGCAGTTTTAGCATTATACATCTAAAAGGGTTAGTTATTGAAAAAATAAGTTATATTTTGGTATTAAAAAAACTTGTTCAACATATTTAAAAAAAATAGTAACTCAGTCAAGCGTGCGGCTGTCTTACGTCCTGAATGTCATGGTTTCAATACCTGCCAAAGAAGTCGAGCTTTTGGTGAAGGGAAATATTGTTAAGAAACCATAGCATGGTGGTAGGTCATTTTCTAGTGCTCGTCTGGCTAGAAATCACCGTCAAGTAGAAAAATCTATCACTAAGCGCCTTAAAAACTTAAAAAGCAAACAACCCGCCACTGCTACCTCCCAGTGCAAAAATTATTATCATAGAATTACCTCGTTGAATAGCAATGCACCTTAGCACCAAAAATGATACAGAGCAAGATTCACCGGTGACATCGCTAAGCCTAAACCCTAACTCCTTAACGTATCTCATAAAGCTCAATATTAAATATTTATGTTTATATGTCCATTAACATAGATACTGGACAATTTAGAAGAGCCTCACGACTAAGACACGAGGTAAGCTCCACCCACGTCCAAGCCGAAATTACAATCACTTAATAATCAAACCTACGCTTAACAAGAAATTAAAGTTCGCGTAAAACCGGCCAAACGTTTCGATTAAAGTTTAACAAATAGGCGTACCTTGTTCTGACAGGGACCAGGCAATGGTATCATTAATCAAAGGGTTGTAATTAATCGGGAGTTTAATCCGCCGACCTAACAATTACCGATGCCAGTACTAAGTGCTACGGATGTTTTGTTTATGACCCAGATGAACGAGCATTGAGTATTTGGATCTGAAACCGGCTTTCGAACGCTGGACCTTGGTCATAAATCACCTAAGGGAAACCCTTTAAATATATTGGAACGTTTTTTATTTTGACACCAATTTCCGGTTGGATGTGCCGAATTACCATTTAGATTTAGATAGCGTGAGTAATTGGTTACTAACGCAAAAACTCGATTCTTATTTTTTTGTCTTATAATGGAATACTGAAAGTATTAATTACAAAACAATAATATAACAAAATTTGTACCTACTACGGTTGTTATTTTTAGCAATAGGTTAATAAGCAGATTTTTTCAGTAACTAGGCATATTAAAAACTGAGAAAACTTTGGCCTCAACATTTTGTGGTGTAGGTCAAATTGGATTTAAAATGTATTATTACAATGTATATATTGTATCAATCAAGGTCTTTAATTTGACATCTGTATGAAGGCCGCTGTGAAAAATATGTAATCCGCCATTATGTGAAGGCCGCCATCTTAGATGTCATTTTATTTTCATTAAACCCGGCTAACTCTCGTATATCACTTCGAATAAATAATAAAACTAAATCAAAATCCGTTCAGACGCTACACTGCTATAATAAATTATCATTGGATGCCACAGACAGTCAAAATTTCCACATAAAAAGTCGATTGGTAGGAAAAAGCTTTCGCAAATCGAGTATCGTTTCCTTAGTAGGCACCTATTAGATCGTGGTCAGAGCCACGCTCTCAAAATGTCCCGTGATCCTAAACAACCAGCCCTGGATTTGGTATATCCCGTGGAATTGTCCGGATAGGACACGGGTTGACCTTTCTACATTGTTACATTTTAAACTACATGAAAGGAAATTTGTTTCGGTTTCGGAAAATTTATGAACACATTTAATACGTAATCCTCTTTGAGACATTCGCATTGCTTATGAAATAGAATTTATTTATTCTAAATTCCAATCCTCAAGCAAAAAATTAGGCTTTGTAAATTCAGATTATAAAAAACAAAACACAATGTTACTTACTACAAATAATTTCTACTTTACGTTGAGAAAATTAAGAGAGAATACGAGTAAATTAAAATTGTACGGACTAAAGAAACATGTTTAGCCCTGTTAGATAAAAATGTTAAGTTTGCGTTTCGAATATATTTAATTCAATTACATTTTTAAAGAGCTAAAAATTTCTAGGTTTTTCTAAAGCTGGTGTGCTCAATCTTCATCAAAGCATAAAATCAGACGAGTTATTATGTTCAAACCTACTGATATAGCAAATAAAACGAGCATGTTTGTTCCACACATTAAAAACTAAATTTGTTTATTTTTGTTTTATAAGATATATATGCTCCATTTTCTTTTTACGTGTCTAACAGAAGGTTTTAGACGACGGGGAAAACGTTTTGAGGTGTTTTTCAGAATTTTCCGCGTGGGGTGCTGACAAGCGTATAAATAAACACTTATTATGTTTTACAATATGTATACAGAGATAAGAGGGGCTGTTTTGGAAGACATTATTTTCCCCTAATAGCTGTTAGAGTGATGCAAGCTAAGGAAAAAGTAAATTTGCACCCTTTTGGTTAAGTTATTGTCGTTGGCACTTGGGGAGAGATTTCGTCACGGTAATAATTATGTATTATTTATCAAGCCATATATTTTTTGTTAACATTATCTATAAATGCTTTTTACTATGTTTATAAGTATGCATAAATATAATATTTTTCAATCGGTTTCTTTTACTCGGCAGTATTAAACATAGAAGTGCTGTAGTTTTTTTTTATAATAATATAAGATCATCGTATGTATATCATGAAATATAACGTATGTATCAATATAAAGTATGTTTGTATATGTAGTATATCATTTGTGTTAGCAACCATAATTCAAACTTGAAATAGTTTAGTATGGGGCTAACTAGCAATGTCTGAAATGTGTCCTAATATAAAAAAATACATACATTAGTAAATATTTATATCACACTAATAGATAAAATACCAACTTTCATAGTAGTAAAAAGTATAGTATTAATAAACAGTACCTAATATAATTAATAAAGTAATACTAACATATTATCTTTTCTACTTGCATATTTGTAATAACTAACACACATGTAAACTAAACTTGTTCTTGTTTTAACACCCCGTTTATTTAAGTAACACTTAACGTACTTATTCCCCGTTAACATTTACACGAAGTTCGCGCTTGACGTCGAATTTGTATGTAAGTTTGGTAAGTTAAACATAGAAGCAAACATCATTATGAAACTACACGGAACCACCCCGCAAGCTTGTTGGATCCGTGTTTGCAATATTATCTTCAAGCAAAGATTAATATATCACTTGATGGTCAATAAACAATGTCTCTTATTAGCACTGCTCGCCTCTACGGTCGCTGAACGGGGTGTTAACCAAAGACAGAGCTATAAAATAATGTAATATATAAATAAAATAATAAATAATGTTTTGTTGGACAATAAAACATTATTGTAAAAGAAATAGGACTTAAAAATATCACTAGTTCAGCTAACTTAATAAAATAAATTCAACGTATAGTGGTTCAGAAAATAAAGGAACTGTCTGGCAACCCACACTAGTAATCAAACTTTATAGTAGGGGCCAGAACCTTCCAATAAGTTTTCGAAAATTATGCTAAATGAACCTAAAAGTTTACAAATACAGTCTTTTTTCCGCGAAAACAATATTAAAAAAAAACAACATTTTCTGTTAGTAAAATATTGAGAATTTTGATGTACATTAGATATTATATAAAACTAAAATATATCCGTGCGGTAGAGCAAGATGGACTATAGAGTTCAATGAGATGTAGGTGCTTTAATTATCGCGTGTATGTCATAATTTCTGTAATTTCTGATTAACCTGATTTAATTAGATTTAATTAGGAAGAAAATCAAGCGTAAAGACGGATTGATGTGATTTATTTAGTCATAAAATAAATGCGTTATACACTGCGAGGAAAGAGTTAGAGATGAATCACTTACTTTATTCGGAAGAAGGGAAAAGCTAAGAGCCTTCAAGTGGGATGATATCATTGCATTCAAGCGTCGAGAGCACATTAGTGGTCTTGTACGCATACTCGAGTTCGTAACCAGATGACTTATATCTGAGTTAGTAGTACTCAGGCCTTACTTGAAATGTAATTATATCGGATTGGATTCGAATTCAATAGGGTTCAATTGGTGGTTCACTATCAGATGGTTATGCGAGTATTAAGTTAATTTATTCATAGCGACACTAAACTTGTAAATAGCTTAAGTTATGGTTGTGAGTAGAACGATTGCTATGAGTTATCAAAAACAAGCGTAAGTTAAAAAAAGAAATCCGCTAGAACTTTCAAAGATGGCAGTCATTAATATCGATTTGATATGTATCATAGTGTATGTTTTTTACTAGTCAAGACCTTTCAAGCAAAAAGGCGTGACCGTTTGTAAGTTTATATTTAGAATTACTAGTTTCTATGGATAAAGTATAGTATAGTGAAAAATATATACTACATTTCAATACAACTCACACGTGTTTCTCGCAAAAAAATTCTTTTGATTTTCTAGACAATACGATGAGTTCAATGAATCGAATTTATTATATTCTTGAAACCATATATAGTTTTGAGACTACTCTAAAGCCTCTCTTTTTCCTTAACAACAGCTGTAGTAAAACATAATCTGAACACCATAACTACCAACTACGTTCTGTTCACAATATTAACAAAGAAACCACAATCGCGTTAGTTTGTGCGAATCATACAGGTGCTTACCGTCAGATTGAGTTGGAAACGTTCTGCTAATTGTTTGGACAAGTTAGTAACACGAACAATTAGTGGAACGAAATCTCTAACTGTTGGAGTTGGAAATTTCGTATCACAAGCATAAAGGGGCTTTTTCATTAGAGATGCAAGTTTGGAATGGCGGTTCTCTAGGTTAGCGCTCTCTTCCGTTCTTCTTCTTCTTCATATGGGCTAAGTAGCTAACTCTAGTGTTGAAAGCTTTCAAGCCACCCGAAAGGCCTCTAAGTTAGCCACTGCTTATACTAAGACTGACAGCCGAAGGTCTCTCGAATTATTTTTAGCGACTGCTTATATTATGACTAACAGCCGGGACTTATGTACAATTTAACGTATCACCCGACCCATAGTAGCGTCTAGATAAAAATGCCACTTTTTAAATGACATTCTTGTTTATGAACACCCATCCAAAGACTGACCGCATCGACCGTTGCTTGACCTCGATGATTGCAACAGACCACAAGTAACTAATTATATTTTACCATTTTTTGGCCTTTTGCTAAGAGATATGATAAACATATTTAAGTTCATTGTTGTCATTGTAATCATCAGCCTATTCTCGTCCGCTGCTAGCATAGGCTTCTCAAAAGGCACGGCAAGCGACGATGTCCCCACGAAATCGTCTTCATCCTTTACCGGCTTTTGCATTTATCGTCATCCCATCTAGTAGCACCTCCAAATCCTTCTAGACAGCCTTATTACGTCCACCAAGCAGTGGCCACAAACTGCGTGTGTCCATGCATAATAGCCACTGCCCCGAGCATTGCCAATCCTGTGCTACTCTTCGAGTTCTAGAGTGGAGACCGCGGCTCAGCAAACGTAGTGTTGGATGCCCTAAAACCAGGTGGAGCGATGATCTAAGGAAGAGAGCAGATAATAGATTGCGAAGAGAAGCAGAGGATCGGCAATGCTCGGGGCAGGCGGTGGCTCCAAAAATGAGTTGCTGTTTTTCGAACTTAGATGTAAAAGCATCTTTACACAACGGCTACTGACATGAATCGGCGCTCCTTAATTGAGACTTAGTTGAACTATATAAACAGGGTTATTAGAGAACAACACAAAACCTCTTAAGGGCGGCTTTTTAAGGCCAACCAAACAGCTTTTGTTTTACAACTTTTGGAAATACTTGAAAGAAATTGGCGCTTCTATATATTTTGTCCCTCTTCAACGAACTATTTTGAGAAATATCTGTTTTATCATTTGTGATTATCAAAAATTTTTAGAACAAAAGTATTTTCACATATTGACTCAAGCGTTACTTTGCGGAAATCTATTGTAGGTAGAAGAAAACTTAAATATTTAGTGTACATCCGAAGTACACTTTTTGTCTTAATATATATCGATATAAAGTATTTCTGCAAAGTATACATACATATGTCTAGTATATCGGTTGTGTAAGCAACTATAATACACACTACTCGTTATTATGGTTAATTATGGGACTAACCAGCCGTATGTGAATTTTTGACATATTAAATTGAAAATTAGCCTTGGAGACTTGGTAAGGTACTCTCAGCATTATACTAAATTTGCACACATTTGAGAAGCAAAGCATAACGCTGAGAGTAGCATAATATACTTGAGTATATAGTATCTATTGTAATGATATGTATCTAAGTGTGCACAATAAATGTATTTTCTTTCTTTTATATTTTTTTAAAAGGTTTTGCGTTAATGACTAGTGAATCTGTATTCGCTCTTAATTGAATGAAATATAATATATACGAGTATTATACTTATTGTTGTGTAGGCAGAAGGTATTTATTGTTCGTAAAGCAATTTATTACATAACAAGTTACTTTACTATAAGTGATTAGTGTTGTAATACAATTAATAAAGGAAAAGGTTTTATTTATTAACAAAGTTCATATTTATTTCTTAGAAATAACTTAATACTGGGTATTTATACAAGGTTACATGATAAAACAATTATACTACTAATTCAAGTTGAAAAGTACGAGTATGTCACCAAGCATCTATCAGTGTTCCGGAAGCCTCTTTGAGACCCAGTTATTCAAAATCAGGCATGCTTCACCTTAGGACGGAATGTTGTTAACTAGTGACGCACCTTGCTGTAAATTGAAATAGGCAATTTAATCAATTAGGCAATTATAATATATATATATATATTTTTTAAAATATGCTATTGGGAGTAACGCATGCCACCGTAAATCCAGCCCTAAAGCCAAAACAATAAAGAAACAGTAAGTTTGGCCATCTAGCTTAGCAGAAGCAAATAAAACCTGGAAATTGTGGAATCCAGACTACGTTAAACAATTCTCGTATTTTATGAGTAACATTACCGCACTTATTCATGAGTTTCCAGTTCCAGGCACGGATGTATTGCAAATGCTGGGGAAATCTTGGCTGTGTACCAAACCTTCAATTACACTAGTAGTTCCGCAAGCGGTAGACCTTGTTAGCATGGGATATGAAATAGTAGCTGCGCTCCGTTATCCATCATCATCTTAATTAGCTTTTGCGCGTTCATGGCTGGACATAGGCCTCTCCCAAGTATGCCACTTGGCCAGATTCTGTGCTTCTCTGCGCCATCAACTGATAGATACCTTTCTTAGATCATCGCTTTACCTGGTAGTAGTTTATGATCCACTTAAATAAAAAAATGACAGAAATACGTCATATTTATTAGAGAGAGAGAGAGAGAGAGAAAGAGTGATAAAGAAAGTTATTTTAGGGCCTAAGCTGTCTCTGTACTAAATTTCATCTTAACTAATTCAACATGATAAAGTAACAAACACACACATACTCACAAAAGCAAGTGTGGCTTGATGGGAAAACGTCTCCTTTCCAATATTACAGTCACAGGTTCAACCCAGGCCCTACACCAATGAATGTTTTTAAATTTTCTCTTCAATGAGAATGGTTGCAATGAACGCCGTCCATCAGTCTGCCGATTTCATTTTTATTTTGTTGCAGAAACGCTTCGTCAACTTCGCTCACTCGGGCAGTATTTCATGAAAACTACTCCTGAAACTCGGCTGAAACAAAGGCGGGACTTGTTTCCTTCTCCGGTATTAAATTATGTAAAAATCTGCAGCAAGCCGCCAGTCCTGATGAAGCCGCAGAGCCAAGAGTTTTGTGAAAAATATTTTGTGCGAATTCCTTGAGTTCAATGACATTTAGCAATGTTTGTGCCAAAAAAAGAAATCAAGTCTCTCAAAATTTAGAAAATCAGTCTAAGTAGTTCGATTCGCATCGCAGTTGTTTTTTTTTAATTAGCTTTGTGCCGTTATTAAACTCTGGTGTCAAAGATTATGGAGCTGTTTAGTCTAATAGAGTAACAAAAGCGGAATAACTGGTTATCTTCCGTTTTGGGATTATATATATAATACACACACGTTGTACACATGAACAATCAAGACTCAATGTACAAGTAGGTGTAAGGACTACAAAGTATCAAAAAACACATATCAAGACCTTCTTACATTACTATAGGTAATATAGGTAGAGTTACATTTTGATATCACAAAGAAAGAACAGAGAATCTATTTCTAAACAATATCTTACATTTTCCCCAGTAAGTATTTCCTACATTTTTCTTCGAATTTATTGTAATAACATAATTTTCCCGTTCGAGATGGCAGAAGATATCGCGCGCGTAACGCCTATCCCTAGGCTCCCGAAGTGCCGTCGTACAATAAAAACGACCATAAAAACTTATCTCAACGAGATTGTACAGACACACCGTCAATATGTCCTCACAAATAATATATCTAACGGCAGTGCGGCGAGAAATAGATAAAGTAAGAGGTCGTAAATCAAATATATTGCGGTCCATCAGCCATGCGGGTGCAATATGAGCTTACTATTTTGCTAAAGAGGAAAGGATTACGTTCGCGTTTCCAGAATTGGTAGCAACTCATTTCTCTTCTAGATATTTTGACCCAAATCATTTTGTTCAGACTTCTATGAAATAAACAAAGAAGATTCTCTCCCCTTGGCTGGAACCCTCACTCGCCGTACTGAGTTGTAACAGAAACCTAAAATAGCTGTTACATTCCACGTGGCTGGACTCCTCACACGTCGGATCTACCTGAAACACATAATTTTAATATTAATGTTTCACCTATAGACTTGGTAGCACGAGTTTTGCCTCAAGGCATAAGGCATCGTCAGGAGATATTAACTCTTCGTACGACGGATTGAAAACTTCTATGTATCATCTTTTTAGACTTTACAAGTAGATTACATAGTAGATTGAACCAACAGGGCGAGTACCCAGAGTACCTACGGGAGTCAAGGACACAGGCCTAAGATGGAGCATGCCTAGTCCGGAATATCTGAATCTCTAGGAGAATTTCAGAACGAACCACTAGATGCTAGGCGACAGATTTAATAACTTAAGAGTGGTTGCTAAGTTGCTAGCCAGGCAAACGATAGAGAATGCCCTACCATCATGCTTTGTTTTAAATTTTAACTACATACTTAAAGTTCACTAAGTAAATGATTGTTACTTAATAGATCTTTAGTATCTTATTAGCGTCCTACCAACATAAATATCCAAGTATGAAGGACACGTTCGGATAGGGAACATTTGGGGATTTTGTTTTTGACCAATTATAGTAGACCTACGCTTGTCTTTGTTAATTTGTTACTCAGACTTAATAAGCAGAATAAAAATATTTCGATGAAGAATATCTTAGTATGAAACGAAATTTTTGTCATGACAACACGTTCTTTGCAAATCGTAATTTCATGCGTAAGTAAGACAAGCTTTGTTATACGAGTATGAGTTTTTAAATAGCCTAATAGCCTTGACGGCAGTAAAATGTTATACAGCTTAGCTTTAGGAGTCCGATGACTAATATTTGGACATAGAAACAAACAGTTACAAATAAACTGCAAATCCATAACTCAGAATAGAATAATATCTTATACTTTGCTTTGCCAATAAATAAATCTCTGTACTTAGAAACAGAATGTTCTTACATACCTTTTCAAGTGAGACATAGTGTTAGTCATTATTTTCGAGCAGTCTAGAACTGTACATGTCAGATATAGACTAGCGCTAGTAAATCAGAATGGAGTGTTTTGCTCGCGTGCTATTGGACACCAATGACGAATAGCTTCTCGTATCCGGATTCCGGTACTAGAATTTTGAGTGCAGTGGAATTTTAAAATGATTTATACGTCCCACACAGTTTTCTCACAAGTGTAATTTAGATTATATTTTTGGCGACTTGGTTTTGTTTTTATTAAATTCTGTAAATTTAATTAGCGTGTAATTTACTTATTCCGAAATGTTTGTTTATATAAATAAATAATAACGATAATAAATAATTTATTTGCACAGACACTTAAGAATAAGTTACAACGAGTTACATAAAACTAAAAAATACAATTTCGTCTTAGAATATTTCTATCATTATTTAAGTGGTAACTCGGGGGACTCTGTACTCCACACTAGGGTGACCTGGGTTGTGGAGTTCAGGCTCTTCCTAGCATACAAAAATAATAAATACATGAACAATTTTGATCAAATTAATAACCTGACGGAGAAAACTGCTTTAAAAACAGTTGCGTGATTTAGATGGAAATAGCCGGAATGACCTTTGATGATTTCACCAGCGGAGCGCATAACTACACAAGTTAGCGACACTCTGATTTTAGGGAGAGCATGCCTAATTTGTAATAACAGGGTGGGAGGATGCCGGAACAAACTGCTAGGTGCTTGTAGACAAATTTTTGACTTGAGGATGATTGCTAGGCGAGCACTAGAATATGCCTTACCAACTTGCTATGGCCTCACGCTGTTTTTCTTAATAAAAAATTCGAGCTTATTAGTCAGGATCGAACCTATGACCTGCTGAACGCCAGCCGCACGCTTGACTAAGTAGCCAGCTTCAAATTGATGCCTTTTTATTCTTCTATACCAATATTATACAGAGAAAAAGTTTAATTGTTTGTTTGTTTGTTCGACGCAAATAGGCTTCGAAACTATTAGCCGATTTGAAAAATTCTTTCACCGTTGGGAAGCTATATTATCCACAGTAACATAGGCTAAATTTTGTTTCTCTTTACTTCTCAGATTATTTAAAAGCCCGTGCGAAGCTGGAACGGTCTTTTAGCCATACATAAATTTTATTGCATAAAGAACTTTATCTTCACTAATGTAGTAACATTCTACTTATGTTTCCAATATTTGACCTATAATTACTATTGTTATAGCGCAGAAAACAAAATTCTCAATTTAAGAAATTTCACATGGTACAATATCCACATCGATATCGTAAAATCTTATTATAACATCGCTCGCTCGCTCCTGATTGGCCCTGCGCGCGCAGCTGCGCTTTCATTGGTTAGATTTTAATGGCGGAAAGTTCACTGTGACACGTACGAGTGAATTTTTACTCTTGTTGTTTATGCATTAGTGAAGATAAAGCAGTGTATGTAACTGCATATAACACGGGTATTAAAAAACTCGTTACTATTATTGTTAACACACACTCGTGTTTTAATACCCTTCATTATATGACAGTTGCCTAAACTACTATAATGTCATATAAAAAGTTTAGTAACATAATCTAAAGTAAACAGATATTGGTAAAACATTATCCTTAAATACAATTAAGCTCCTGACAGACTCTTATAGACATCAAAGGTACATCGTGAAAAAGAAACAGTCGGGAAGCGAGTAAAAGCGCACGAGCGCGAAAAGAAAGGCTTTTTTTACCAATTGATATAATAATAATAATAATAATAATAATAAATTTATTTGCACAAAAATCTTACGAAATAGCTTACATCGAGTTAAAGTTAAAAATTAATCTTAAGCTAATTTACTTAAATGCTAACTCGGGGGGCGCTGTACTCCACACTAGGATCGACCTGGGTCGTGGAGTTCAGGCTCTTCCTTACGTATAAAAAATATATATATATAATATAAAAATATAGATAGGAACATCAATTTTGTGAAGTTTCCCAGTGAAGGAACTCATCAGTTAGAAAGGCTTTTATAATATCGCATCAAGGCTTTTATCTTTTGACAGCGCGTAATATTTATTTTGTTTACCGTACCACGTAATTTATGTATGAGAACATACTATTGCTTGGAGACTGTATAGCAGAAAAAGTGGTAGGGCTTTGGCTAAAGCGTTGTTTTGAGATAATCAAGATTTTGCTGTTTCTTTATGTCGTGTTTCAATAACATATTATATTTATTTATAACAATGTATATTATACCTACCATTCAAAATGGCAAGTTATAATACATATTAGTGTGAAGAGGTGTGAAGGAGCAAATTGAAAACTAGCGCTGGGGTACTTGGTACCTCCAGCATTATGCTGAATTTGCTCCTTTTGTGCACATAGGCTTATTTTTTAATAATAAGAAATTGTATTTTTTTTTTTTACTCTAAATAGGTCAGCGCTTGACCACAATTCACCTGATGGTAAGTGACATTGAGGTCTACGGTGAAACGCGCTTACCTAGAAGGAACCGGTTCACTCTCGCCTTGAAAATCGCTAGATTATAGTCATTGGGGAACAGGGAATTCGGCAAGGAGTTCCAAAGTTTGGCGGTTGTATATATGTATTTTTTTTGTGTGCCCAATAATGGGCTCATCGAGGAGCTTGGCGGGGCTGGAGTCGGCTGCTCTATAGACGGAACTTTCATTAATAATATAAGTTATGCTGACGATATGGTCCTGCTTGGTCCCTCGATAAGCGCAGTTCGAAAGCTTGTTAAGATCTGCGAGGACTATGCCGGGTCACATGGGCTCAGGTATAATACTAAAAAGAGCGAACTCTTGGTCTTTCAATCTCGAGGTTTCAAAATCTCGAACGTGCCTCAGATTTTGCTTGATGGAAAACCATTGGCAAGAGTTACGCGGTTCAAGTACCTGGGCCACTGGGTCACGGAGGACCTCGCGGATGTTGAAGATATTGAGAGGGAGCGTAGGGCGTTGGCGGTCAGGAGTAACATGTTGGCTCGCAGATTCGCGCGATGTACGGACGCAGTAAAGATATCATTATTTCGGGCTTTCTGCCAATCGTTCTACACGTGCAGTCTGTGGGTCAACTATACACTTCGGGCAATCAACGCCTTGCGTGTGCAGTACAACAATGCGTTCAGGGTGTTGTTGGGGCTGCCCTGGCGCTGCAGTGCGTCGGGGATGTTTGCGGATGGACAGGTAGACGGCTTCCATGCTATTCTCCGCAAGCGGGCCGCCTCGATGCTCAGCCGCCTCCAGGGTAGCACCAACACCATCCTGCGCGTTGTGGCTGCTCGGGTTGATTGCCCGATACTGATGCATGCTGCCCGGTTACATGTATTTAAATTTTAGATTCTACTGATTGTGTTTATATTAACCTGAATTATTATTATTGTAATTAATCCGTTTGACATTTAATTTTATCTGATTTTGTTTCGCTATGACCCTGATTTTGTATTAATATTTTTATGATTTTGATTTTTATGTTTTTTTTTTATGTGTAATATGGACTATGTCTGAAATAAATGATTTGAATTTGAATAAATAATTTTCTTTCTTTCTTTCTTTCTTATTATTTTAAAAAGCCATTTTTGAGTTTAATTGTATATTAAAACATAACGCATGGTTCAATTATTAAAATTTAAATTAAATTAATCACAAAAATTGCAAGTCATATCGTATCAGACTTAACCAACCAGTCCCTAATCTAATGTTTTTAATTTCTATGTTTATTTTTAAGACGGTCATACAATACGCTACAAGGTCATAATATGTGGAAAGTTACATGTACCATTTCCAGTTAAGGCTTCTATAACATGATAACTAAATTTTTTCTCCATCGTTAAATTCTTGTAATATACCAACATTTATACTTAGAAAAATGATAAAGTACATAAATAATGTACGTAAGCAACACATAGGTATATCATTTAAGTGTCCCAAATTCGTGGATAAATTCCTGAAATTTACTACATTTTTTTTATTGTTTGCCTTTGGGTGGACGGACAAATAAACTACGTCCTTGTATACTATGGGACCCTAAAAAAGTCTAATAGACATTTACTAATCTAGCTAAATCATTAGATGGTACTAAAAATAAACTGCTACATTAAGCCAGAATGCGAGATTAATACCCCAACTGATTGATGATATTTTCATCATGGCCTGAGCCATTCATCAAGTAGAGTTTACTCGGACCTAATCAACTTTGTTCTCAGTAAGCCAGTCAGTATGTACTTAGTAAATATTCTTAGCTAGTAGACTGCTAGATAGCCATATGAGGTATTAATTTGACCTATTCCAGTCCAGTGGACAAACGTATAGCATAGCATAAGTAGCCCACTTTGTAGAGTTCCGTACCTAAAAGATAAAAACGGGACCCTATTACTAAGACTCCTCTGTCTGTCTGTCTCCAGGCTATATCTCAGAAACCGTAATAGCTAGAAAGCTGAAACTTTCACAAGATATGTATTTCCCGTACCGCTATAACAACAAATACTAAAAATTAAAATAAATGTAAGGGGGTCCCCATACAGTAAACGTGTTTTGTCGTATTTTTTTGCTATATGTCAATAATGGCAAAGCATGTAGACAACTAAAATTTTCACGGAATGTATAATTTACATTACATTTCAAATTAAATTATTAAATTCTCGCACTTGGCCGATTTTTTAATTTTTTTGTCCTTGCTAGATTTGCGTTTGACTATAGCTAGACAAATCTTAAACTGCGCTGTATTCTACGGTGTGGCAATTTGGGGGTTTTCAAATCTAGAGTAAATAGGTTCCTTCTAGGCAAGCGTGTAACATCTTAGACCACAGTGAAGCTTAACATCAGGCAAGCTGAGGTCAAACGTAAGCCTATTCATCAATAAAAAAAAAACAGAAAAAATCTATTAAATCTACTTTTGAAGACCCTCGAATGATACCTCTCAGGAAACAGAGCCACAGGTAGAGTGTTCCAAAGCTTAGCAATCCTCACAATAATAAAGGTTGACGTAAAGCAGTTTGTACGAAAGTTTGGAACTACGAGTACAACTCTGTATCGGTGTCTCTTCACTGTCTCTCTGCTTGTCTGTGGTAGAACGGATAACTTAGACAGTACACGACCGCAACTTATTCCGCAATACTCTAAAACACAAAAAATACTCTATATTTTAATAGGATTTGTTTTTAATAAGTTCATTTGAGCACTTTTCACTTAAAATGACAATGAAAAAGTTAATTTTGTATTGTCATATGACGATTTGTTTACAATATCTAAGCTATGACGTAAAAACGTGTAACTGTGCATCTCAGACTAAAGGAAAAAAGGCTGTGCATTTGATGTCAAAATATGACGTACTATTTTTTATAGATTAGTAATTAAAAATTTAAACAGCATTTGAAAGCAAATTCGATGTTTAAAATATATAATATTATTTGTTACACAAAAAAACCTTACTAAGGCAAATTGGCTGAACAATTGATTAAGATTATACACCTATTAGGTCATTATAATAAGAGTTTAATACGTAGTCGATTTAATGAGAGAAACTTTTGTTAAAATACTTCTACTTTTGACAACCTCGTTGGCGTAATGGTCACCATGCCGGACTGCCAACCAGAGGTTCTAAACTAAACTGTCTGGGTGTTAAAAATGTATCAATTTAAAGTATTTATCTAGTACATCGGTTGTATAAGCAACCATACTACAAACTAGAAATAGTTTAGTATGGGGCTAGCCAGCCTTGTTTGAAATGTGTCCTAATATTTATTTATTTCTGCCAATCAAGAATATTTACAGAGAATCGGAACAAAACTCAAGAGGGTTTCTAGGTAATAGGAGCCCTTGCCATTCGTGATATGCCTACTAAAGGGGAAAATGTAAATGTTTACATTGAGAAGTTGCTTAGCTCACGTATCTTCGCTTTTACTGGAAATGAAACCCAAAACACGTAGATTTCACATTGAGGCCGATAAATAAGCGGTTTTCCGAAAGCGTATTCAAATTCAAATTCAAATTGTTTATTACAGCAAAAATATATTTCAGATAATAAAATTATTGCAAAGACAGTTTACGTTTACTCTCTAAAAAACTAAACATGTTATTTATCAAAAAATTTAATAAAACAATATACTTAGTCAGGTCATAAGTTCTGTCACACAATAAAAACTTTTGAATTTTCATTGCTGGCCACAAAAAAAAATATTGAATTTGAATTCCCAATTTGTCATGAAAATAAAAATATTTACTTTTTAAAATTTTCCTCATTTTTAAATATGGAATGGACACTTAAAGAAGACCGTGTCGGGGTTACTGCATTGCATCGTTGCGGTTACGCGCCAATTCAGATTTTCGACTTACTGAAAAATTTGAATATAACCAAAAGATTCATTTATCGTACCATTAAACGATACAATGAAGACTCTAGTGTAGATGACAGATCAAGAAGTGGTCGACCTCGCTCTGTTAGGACTCCAGCAGTGATAAAAGCTGTGAAGGCGCGAATTCAAAGAAATCCCATACGTAAGCAGAAACTGTTGGCCCTTCAGATGGATTTAAGCAGGACCACGGTGAAAAAGGTGTTAAATGAAGACTTAGGGCTTAGAGCATATCGAAGAAAAACAAAACATCGTTTGGACGCTCGTTTAATAGACCTGAGACTGAAGAGATGCCGCGCTTTGTTGAAGCGGTACGCAGGAAAAAAGCGTCGGGAAATTATTTTTTCGGATGAAAAAATTTTCACCATTGAAGAGAGCTACAACAAACAAAATGATAAGGTGTACACACACAGCAGTGAAGAAGCGAGCAACCGTATTCCGCGTGTCCAACAAGCTAATTTTCCATTCTCGATCATGGTTTGGCTGGGAGTCTCTTATTGGGGCTTAACTGAATTACATTTTTGTGAGAAAGGCGTAAAAACGAATGCAGTTGTGTATCAAAATACAGTCCTCAAGAACCTTGTGGAACCTGTTTTTCATACCATGTTTAATAACAGGCCCTGGGTATTCCAACAAGTTTCTGCGCCAGCCCATAGAGCGAAAAGCACTCAAAACTGGCTGGCGGCGCGTGAAATCGCCTTCATCCGACACGAAGACTGGCCCTCCTCCAGTCCAGATTTGAGTCCGTTAGATTACAAGATATGGCAACACTTGGAGGAAAAGGCCTGCTCAAAGCCTCATCCTGATTTGGAGTCACTCAAGGCATCCTTGATTAAGGCAGCCGCCGATATTGACATGGACCTCGTTCGTGCAGCAATAGATGACTGGCCGCGCAGATTGAAGGTCTATATTCATAATCGCGGGGGTCATTTTGAATAAACTTTATTACCATAAGAATCTATGTTTTATTAAGTTCATTTTGATATATAAATGGTTACATAAATATTAAACATGTCTAAATTATCTCATATTACACATGTGACAGAACTTATGACCTGACTAAGTATATAAAATGAGTCAGCACGTTAAATAATTTTCCAAAAACTTCTTCTCCTTCGTATGAGCTAAGTGTGTCGAGGGTTTTCTGACTACCTTAACAGTGGTAACTTAGATTAACGACCGCTTATACTAAGATCAACACCCGGGACCTAAAACATAAAATCCAACCCACGGTAGCGTTAAGAAGAAAATGCCACTTTTTAAAATACAATTTTGTGTATGGTCCATACAAACATCGCCCGCATCGACCGTTGTTTAGTTTCGATGATCGCGTCAGATCACCTTAGCTAGCCGAGCTACAGGCGCTACATATTAGTACTAAATATTAGTGCTTACAGGCTGTAAGCACTAAATATCCCATATCGCCAGTTTCCTAGCTTTACAGCGCTAAAACTAGTTTCAAACCCTATTCCGAGTGAACGGTTGATTAGTCCTCACGTAACCGCGACTCGCTCTGACTGCGAAGATTGTTAAGGAGTCTTAACGTTTCGATACATCTAATTTACTTTTTTATTCCGTATTCGAACGGTTTCTGAGTACGAATAAAGAACTTTTTCAAGAGGAAAATTAAGAGAGTCGAGTTGAATAATGGAAGGGAATTTTTTGATGCATCTGTCAAAAAAATGGGTTTCTTTGAGTCGTTATTGATAAACGATATTTTTTTATACGATTGCTTTCGCGTACTGATACAGACTTTAATAGCGGTTATTCAATATCAATCATAGATCGGTAAACATTGCAATTAAAAGTTTCAAAACAATATCCCACTTCGATCATATTAATTCATTCACTATAAGTCTGATTCGAGGTTTACGGTTTTGCTCCAGGTACTCCACTACTTATTTGGTCGTTACAGTCACAATGGTTAAAACAAGCCGCAACGGCAAACAAATCAAACAATATGATATTGAAACGTATCTGTAACCTGAACCCTTACCATCATCAGCTGATAACTGAATAACAAGACACCGCTACGAGTCGTTATCAATTAAAAGCTCCCTTTCTCCCCGACATAGATACTCAGACCCACCAATTCACCGCACGCACGAATTAATTAGACAACTATTGACGTAGCTCATTACTTTCGAGTAACGCTGTCTCTATCAGGGTTCAATCTCACTTAAGATAGTTTGTCGGTTAATTCGTGAGTTAAATTTACAATGGAATACATTGATAAACTTAAATGTCAGACTATTCCGAAAAAAATAAACATTACAAAGCTAAGAAGAGATTTGGTTTACAAATTGAAAATTTTGTTTCTCAAATTGAGGAAGCCCATTACTTTAGAGTACGTAGTGTCTATCAGGGTTAAATCTCACTTAAGATAGTTTGCCTGTTTCGTGAGTTAAATTTGCAATTAATAAACTTAAATGTCAGACTTTTCCGAAAAAAACAAACATTACAAAGCTATGAGATAGTTTGCAAATTAAAGATTTTGTTTCTCAAAATGTAAAAGCCCATAAGTGTAAGTAGTCTCTATCAGGGTTCCAGTTTGCCTGTAAATTTGTGAGTTAAATTTATAAAAGGATATATTGATAAACTTCAGACTTTTCCGAAAAATAATAAACATTACAAAGCTAAGAGATAGTTTTCAAATTGAAGATTTTGTTTTTAAATTGAGGAAGCCTAGTAGAGTAAGTAGTTTCAATGGAAGTTCCAGTTTGCCTGTAAATTTGTGAGTCATATTTACAATACGATACATTGATAAACTAAAAACATAAATGTTTGATTTTTTCCAAAAAATAAACATTACAAAATTAAAGGGATAGTTTGCAAATTGATTTTTTTTTTCAATTGACGTAGCCCACTATTTAAGAATACGTAGGCACTATCAGTACATTATAATAAATTATTTTGAGAGTAAATTATAATAAATTATTTTGACTGATAGAGTGAATTAGAAAAAGTTAATGGCACCTCTGCATTAAATTATAGAAAAAAAAAATACTGAAACAAAAATAAATTGAAACCACAGTATCTTGTGTATTCATACCCTTCGTTATGCTATCAAAGAGATTTGAATCAGCTACCGAAATAATTTCACCGTAGTTACCTGTACCAAAGTTTGAATTGTACAGACGCTGAGTGTTCCACTTACCTCAATTGTCAGTACTTCAAACAACTGTGGGAGGCTCTTGGGCTCTAGGGTGGAAACAGATTCTAGTTACAAACTTGTCAATTCAAATCTAGGACTAGTTTGAAACTTAGAATTAGTCCTGCTTTAAACTCAAAGGTATTATTATATTCCAACCATTTCGTGCGAGACCTTATTGTGGGATGACAAACGAAGGGTTGCTTACTTACCTCCTTGGGTTGTCTTGACAGCCGATGACACAGTTTGGCTATACGAAGCCTTATTCGCGTAACCTGCATGGATCTGCATGTTGTCGCTTAATCTGCAGTCACTTTTGCCTTTTTGTTACTTCCAAACCTCGCTCTTCTCATCTTTGTCCGCTCACCATCGAGTCTCTTCTCCTTGTTTATGGCAAAAATATTTCCATTTTTTGTCAAAATGGCGTTCGCTGCCGCAGACATGAAACATTTATATAATTAGAAAAAATAAAATGTCGTGAAAAATGTTCAAATCCAAATTCAAATACCATTTATTTCGACTATTATTTAAGTCAAACAAATTACATAAACATTCTTATACAAAAAGAAAAATAAAATAAATGTAGAAAATAAATGTCTTAGAAATTTAAAAATAAAAGTCATATAAAGTTTTCATATTTTTTATGCCCATCAAAGAATGTCATCTATATGTATGTATATTATTATAGAAAATATTAACCACACGATGTCCAAAAACAAGCGTGCTCCAGTGAGATAACTCCTCTTTTATCAGGTTCACTATTCCAATGAAATTTTGCAGTCCAATATTGCACGTAATAAAAACCACCGCAGGAATTCTCGAACAAAGGTTTTATTTACATTTTATTTACTGCCCTACGATAACTCCGCTTTTGTAAAATATTCATTTCCTTTATGAAAATGTATTCGTACTCAATTTCAAAACTAAAACGGGGAATATTTTTGGAGGCACGAAGTTCATTTTTATGCAAATTCTATTTGATTGCAAAAAAAGCTCGAATGATGGGGTCATCAATCGAGAATATTTCGAGCTCAATTGAAAATTTGTTTACATGGGTGTGAAGTCAAATTTTCCATTTCATTGGAGCGTCATTTAGGACAGCTAAATAAAAGCATATATTATATATTATTTTTTTCAGGGCTGTCACGACCGTGTAGAAGTTGTCAGAAAATTTTACTTTTTGAAGCTTTGACAAGCTTTCTGCCTTACGTTCCACAGGTCATCGGTTTGAAAGTGCCAACCATCGAATAATGTATTCCAACAGCCTTCTTAAAGCAGACTAGGCATACTCCACCTAAGGCTAGAGTGTCTCTCGTGTTACTTGCCTTTCTGGTCAAATAACTATCTGTAACAAGTACAAAAAATACATTAGCCTGCTGTAATATTTTCTTTTTACTTAAGCGTAGCGCTTGTATGCGATCATCGAAGCTAAGCAACGGTCGATGCGGACAGTGTTTGGATTGGTGACCATGCACAAGACAGATCATCTTGGCGCTACCGTGGGTCGAATGATACGTTAAATTATAGGTCCTGGCTGTAAGTCTTAGTACAAGCATTCCTTAAGCCAAGTCAGAGGCATTCAGGTGGCTTGAAATCTCTCGACACCAGAGCTTGGCCAGTCAGCTCATACGAAGAAGAATAAGAAGAAGAAGATTTCATTAACCCATCTAGACAATAACTTAATTGAGTATAGAAAAGTATTTGACAAGTTTATCTACTACTTACACTGGAAGTAAATATTCTTTTACTACGAGTACTTTTTAGCAAAACAATCTCCGTGGAAGGTTTCCTAGACTAGCATCCTCGCTGCGTGTTAATGAAATGTCGCCAACACTCATTACATTAGAGACAATCTTTCTCATAGGCCAGGAGAAAGAAAATAGATGTTGAGAGGTGTTTTGGTCTTTGTTTCAGTTCTACACATTCAGTTTTTTACTTTGAAATTTGCTACGATGAATTTTCTTTTTTATATGAGCTAAGTATCAAGTAAAAGTAAAGGTTTTTGAGCTGCCACAATGACATTGAAAATGGCCCACGAAATAAAGCGCAATGACTAGTCGAAACCAGAATAAATCTAGATATTTTAATCTTTTGTAGATAAAATATTTTCAAACTTAGAAGTACTTTTTTATATATACATATTCACTTCAAACTTATATCACCCCGTCTCTTTTACACCGGAGGCTAAAAAACTAAAACAAACTATGTATAACAACAAAATTTTGTTGAAATGACTACACAAACAGTTTTGATGTGTGGCAGCGTGCCAAAAATACTGGCTGCATTACCCTGTTGTATATTGATACTGTAACAGTGCGGTAGCCCCGCAGCCCTCAGGAAAGGCTTTAGCTAGGAAGTTACGGAATGCGGTAGCCCCGCAGCCCATTCCAGGAACCACTCATAGGCATTGTATGTTATACCTATATGCTCCATCTCTTTAAGTTAAAGTATTATAATTACAAACTCTGTGGAACGACAATAAAGAATTATCTTCTGTCAACGTCACTACCTTGTTTTAATCATCTGGCGTCACCCCACCACTACAATACTTATTTTTTGATGAAATTTAGGTCTTTTTTTTTTTTTTTTTTTTTTTTTTTTTATTCTAGGATGGGTTTGCGCTTGATCAGAATTCACCTGATGGTAAGCGATATTGTGATCTAAGGTGGAACGCGCTTACCCAGAAGAAACCGGTTCACTCGTGCTTTGAAAACCGCAAGATTATAGTTTTCGGGGAACAGGGCATTTGGCAAAGAGTTCCACACCTTGGCAGTACGCACAATGAAGGTGGAGGCAAAACGCTTAGTGCGCATTTTAGGTATCTCCACAGTGTAACGATGCCGCCTTGGTGTTTCCCTGCTCGTCCGATTGTGAAAGGGGGCGGGGGGAATTAAATCGTGCAATTCGGTCGCACACTCTCCGAAATGTAACCTATAAAAAACCGAAAGACTGGCTACTTTGCGACGGTGCTCAAGGCTCTGCAACTTTGCCTTGCACAGAGCATCGCTACCAATGAGCCTCTTTGCTCGCCGCTCAATCGTCTCCAACGCCTCAAGCTGGTATTTAGCCGATCCATCCCAAAGGTGCGAACAGTACTCCATGCACGACCGAACTTGTGCTTGATACAATGTAAGCAACTGTTCCGGCCTGAAGTACCGTCGCACCTTCGAGAGGATACCCAGCTTCTTGGCTGCCAATTGAGCCTTAGACTCAATAAAGGAGCCAAAGTTGAGGGTCGAAGACAACGTCACGCCAAGAAGCTCAAGATGGTCGGTGATTGGTAAGGTTACATCCCGGAAAGCAGGGGCCAGATCGAAAGGCCTCTTTTTCGCAGAGAAAAGACACGCCTGGGTTTTTGCAGCATTAAACCTGACTAAATTGGCATCGCCCCAATCGGAGACCGCCTGAAGAGAAAGGTTTAAGCGCCCAACCATGGCCTCTCTCTGAGACTGGATTTCGGCCGCACTAGCTCGAGCAGTGGATATATAGCTCTCTACAACAGTGCTGTCATCTGCGTACCCAAAGATACCGGGTCTAAGCAGATCATTAATGTGCAGCAGAAAAAGCGTTGCAGAGAGCACCGACCCCTGAGGGACCCCGGCATTAATAGCCATAAGATCCGACGAGCAGCCATCGATGACTACTCGAATAGATCTTCCCCTCAAGAAGTCAGATATCCATGCACAAAAACTAGCGGGTAGGCCGTAAGATGAAAGCTTACTAATAAGGCCATCGTGCCAGACCCTGTCAAAGGCTTTAGAAACATCGAGAGAAACCGCAAGGGCTTCCCCGAATTTCTCCATAGCCTCACTCCATATGTGCGTGGCATACGCTAGAAGATCCCCAGTAGACCGATTCCGACGAAAGCCATATTGTCGGTCACTGAGGAGGTCATTCAATTCTAAGTACGCCAGGAGCCTGCGGTTCAAGACACGTTCCATACTCTTGCAGAGTATGGACGTGACTGAAATGGGCCGGTAGTTAGCAGGGTCGGCGCGACTACCTTTTTTGGGCACAGGCTGCACGTTAGCAAGCTTCCAAGAACTCGGCACTTTTCCAGTATCAAGAGAAAGCCGAAAGAGGCGTGTCAACACAGGAGCCAACTCAGGTGCACAGGTCCTCAAAATAATTGCTGGAATACCATCGGGTCCACTGGCTTTGTTCACATCTAGATCGCGTAACGCTTTCCGTACCTCAATCTGACGAATACTAATGTTAGGCATTAATGTCTCGCAGACAAGAGGTGTTGGAGGTGAGGCGCTACCAGCGTCTAGACGCGAATTCTCAGCAAATAGAGAAGCAAATATATTTGCTTTCTCAACCGCTGTGTGAGCCAGCGAACCGTCCGGTTTCAGCAGTGGAGGCAGTGAGGGGCGACAGAAGTTGCCCTCGATCGACTTAGCCAGGGACCAAAAAGCTTTACTACCCGCGGGGTACAAAGCCAATTTGTTCCTCCCTACTCGGCTGATGTGATCGAAGCGAGCCTTCTGTAAAACCTTTTTGCAGGACTTGGCAGCCCTGTTAAATACTTTCTTCTTCTGGCTAATATTCTCGGCCTTACGGTGTCGAGCATCAACCCAGGCAAGGTATGCCTCTTGCTTCAGTGCTTCAGCACGTCTACATTGAGGACCAAACCATGGGCGAGCTTTGCCGGACAGTGGCACGTCTGAGTACGGGATAAAATATTCCATACCCTGGCGCAGCACATCAGTCACGGCATCCGCGCTGGTCGACGAGTCACCAGAAGAGAAACAAACAGACTGCCAAGGATAAGACGCAAAGAAAGACCGCATCTCATCCCAATCTGCTGATCTGTATCGCCACATCCGACGACTGCCCATAGGGCTCGGGTCAGACGGGGAGTAAACGGATACAGATTTCACCAGACAATGATCGGATTTACCTAGAGGTGACGAAATTGCCACAGAGTACCGGTCTGGGTCAGAAGTCAGCAGAAGGTCCAAGCAATAAGGTGTGTGCGAATCAACGTCAGGTACCCGAGTAGCACCTTGGACCAGCTGGGTGAGATCTAACGCTAGAGCAAGCTTTCGCGTCTCTCTCCCAGCATGGTCAGTGTCCTGGTATGGGAATAGCCACTCCTGGTGGTGTGCGTTAAAATCCCCCAGTAACACTAATTGGGCTGTCGGGTACTTCTGCTGAGCCGCATCCGCCGCCTCACTGAGATATTCCATTAGCCTGGTCGTCTCCTGGTCTCCGGTGTGCGAACGATACACACAGGCATAAATCATTTTTTCAATGCCTGTGTCCACAAGAACCCAAAGTACTGAAAAACTGCGGCTTTCAAGATTACGGAGACGCTGGCAACAAATGTCATCCCGGACGTACAAGCATACCCCAGCCCGAGCCTTAAAATTGTGCTCAATGGTAAACCCGGGGTACAGCAAGTACGCCGTGTCCGATGGACATTTGATTTGCGTCTCCGTAAGGAACATGAGGGCGGGTTGGTCGGTCTCGAGATGATGATGGACCGCGACGAGATTGGAGTGCAAACCTCTGATATTCGTGAGGTGCACTTTCAGCGAAAGGGCGTGCATCCGCTGTTGAGCCCTTTTCATATTTTTCTTTGTCATGTTTTAAGAACGAGTGAATTCGGTGGGGAGGTGGCAGTGGGATGAGACTTCAAGCCGCTATCCCAGACTCATGGAGCATACAAGACATCGTTGGAGATCTAGTTCGGAGACTGCGGGGACGCCCGAGCCCCCCCAGGGATGTCCATCGGGCCCTTTCATCCGGTCGCTAACCGGCACGATGGCGCATCCCCGGGATTTTTCGCTAGTTGGCGGGACAGCCTTTCATGAGTAGCTAGCTCACTACTTGGGTCCCCTACTACCTGCGGTCGGCCAGCGGAGAACCGTGCCTCGGATCCCGCTACCCTCCGAAACTAGATGTCCGATGCCTGGCTGCTCACGAGTCAGAAATCGATCCTTGCGACTAGGAAGTAACTATCCCGACCCAACTCCCCCAACGGCGTCACCGGACAAAGCGCCGGAACACGGCCAGGCCGCTTGGCGGCGCGACTTAGTCCGGTGGGTGGTCACTAGCCCCGGCCGAAGCCTACCACCAGTGTGAGTGTCGCCTGATTAGCACCACCCGAGGACCACGTGTGGGGAATCATAATCGGGGTACACTCCCACGGACGAGGGCGAAAAACGTCGTCACGAGCCGTCTTTGAAAACTAAGAAATTTTGGTTGTAATTTTCATTAACGATAGCAAGTACCCTAATTTGCATGTTGTGATTCAAAGTTTTTATTATTGGGCATATTACTAATATCTACCTGAAACATGCACTAAAACATATTTTCTATTATGTTTTAGTGCGTGTTTCAGGTAGATGTTAGTATATGCTCAATAATAAAAACTTAGAATCACAACATGCAAATTAGGGTACCAGGTAGTCTCTTTGCCTATCGCTTTCATTCGGATTAGATTTTATCAAGAAATCCGTAAAGGATTTTATTCTATTCATAAAAAAACACTGCAGATAAAATATAAGGCATTAAATTATTAACAGCGTGGTTCGCAGCATTATATCATTTGAAGTATCATAAATTGCGTCAGAAAGATTAAATGCCTTTTTAAGCCTATACGAAAATTAGAGGGTTATATAAGTTTGCTCTTATTTAACGTTATATACCTTATTAGAATAGATTACTACTAAATGACCAATTACTTGTTTTTCATTTTTATGTGTGGATTTGCACTCACTTTATGGTGAAGGAAAACATCATGAGGAAACCGGCATGTTTGAGGACCACAAAATCCGAATACTTGTGTCATTGGCCAAGCCGCACTTGGCCAGTGTAGTGGATTATGGCCTGTTCGTGAGAGAAGGCCCCGAGTCCTAGCAGTGGGAACGTATTGTGGGTTGTTTATGCTTATTTTATGCTTTACTACTAAATATTTCTAGCACATATTTTGATAATCAAATTATAATAAATTCAGTCTGTAAATTTCAAAAAAAATTTTGGTCTCTAACGCCAGTTTAACCCACATACAAACAACGACAAAGACATGTGATGAAAGAAAATTCCGTCAGTTGATTAGCTCTTCTCTGATTACCATATAAAAATGATAAAGAAATCTTAGCTAATATATGTATAGTATCAATATACACTTTCAAAATATTGAAAATGAACCAATAAAAACATCATTAATTAATTAGTTTTTCTAAATATCTTAGCTAATTAGGTAAATTTAATCCTGAAAACTGGGATGTTAGAAGAAACAAAAAATACATGTGTTTTTTTTATTTTCTACTTGTTCAAATGGCTTACTCACAACTTTATCTTTTAGATAATTGTTTGTGAAGTGAGGTTGTGGAATTGCTCCCAAAAAGTTCTCGAGTGAATTGGCTTGTGATATACGACATTTTTAGCCTCACTGTTTTATAATAAGGCAAAGTGATATATAAATTCAGAAATGAGACTCTAACTGGTATTAAATAAAACTGAGAATAATCTGCAATTTTATTTCCACTATTGATATTGTTCCTTGCTATCCATAGCCTAAAAAAAAATCCAATTTACCCACGGCTGCTTATCCCCATACTAAACCATTTCTAGTTTGTATTGCGGTTACTAACACAACTGATATACTTAATATATATACATGCATAAATACTTTATTTCGATATATTTATTGTTTATTAACACTCAGACTGACAGTCAACAAATTAAGTTCGTCATAAAGATGTTGGCCGTGCCGGGATGCGAGCCTGGGGACCTCTGGTTGGCAGTCCGGCATGGTAACGATTACGCCAACGAGGTCGTCAAATTATTTGATCTACTAGTAGAACATTCAAAGGTATATTCTTTGAATTTCGCACATAAGTTGTTTCTTAATTATATTGATTCTAAACATTCTACTTCGGTAGACATACAAATATTCTGAACAGTAAATAAATATCAATAAAGTTTTTTTAACATTGACATAGAGAATCCAATTACAAATTAGTTAAATTTTACATTAAAGTCAATTCACGATCATATCGTTTAAATAAGTAAATAAAAAAATACTAAATGTATTATGTTTGGCTTTACACATAATCATACTAAACACTCAACTTAAACTTAACCTTAATTTACTAAATTAAATTACAGTTAGAGATTTACGCATTTCCATTGCTTAAGATTAGGTGTAGTACGGCTGATTCTCTTACAAATGATTATTTTTATTTTTGGCGATTATGACAAATCACCTTAATTAGCCGAGTTGTTGAATAATTAGAACCAACCTAACGATTTGGTTTCGAAGTTATAACTTTCCGTGTGCTACAATACTTGTAAATAAAACAACAAAGTTACAGCCAGTTTTCAAATTAATACTTATTAGCCATGCCGAGGTAATTAGTACTTATTTTCCCAAGTAATAATAGGTTCAGAAATTTTACAAAGCTTTGGGGCCTTGTCTCACCACGGGTGAGTAAGCGATTAACCATTAAATGTAGGCATTTTCTCGATAACGTAACCACTGAAAGATACAGATTGATATGACGACCTCGTTGGCGTAATGGTTAACATGCTGGACTGCCAACCAGAAGGTTCCGGGTTCTCGGCACGGTTAAGATCTTTGTGGTAACTAAACTTGTTGGCTGTCGGTCTGGGAGTTAAAGTTATGTACCGATATAAAGTATGTACCTATATATCAGTTGTGTTAACAAACATGATACAAATTAGAAATGGTTCAGTACGGGGCTAACCAGGCGTGTGTGAAATGTGTCCGAATTATTCATATTATTATTTTTTATACTGTGTTAATAAAAAATGCGTCATCGTTGTTGTCGTGCATACTGGTTGGCTTGCCATTCCAGTTGCTACTTTTTTGCCACTTAGTTACTCGGATAAAATAATGTAAATCTTCACTAAAGTTTACATGTAATTACCACCTATCTCAATACTAACTAGTATCTATATACTTACCGTTATAGCTAGAAAGCTGAAATTTTACCGTTATAGCTAGAAAGCTGAAATTTTCACAAGTCACACATTTTCCGCACCGCTAAAACAGTAAATTCTAAAAATACAATAAACGCGTTTTTTTATAGCTGTAATCACTCCTCGCTTATCGCCGTTGGTGAAACAAGTGCCTAACGCTGGAAACGATTTGCTATTATTTCTATTAACAAAGTAAAGTCAAGGCTTCGTACGATTCAAGTTTTGTACTACGATTATTAAGCAATTATTTATTGGTGGCCTTGATAGCGCCTACTCAATTTTTTTCTAGTGATAATTTGAGTAATTCTACCAATCACGATAAACCATCAGTCTTGTATTATTATGGGCCAGCAACAAAATCCCAAACGACGTAGCTATAGAAAATAGCTGATGAGGAGACCAAGTTTGTATCTTATGTTTTGCTGTTCCATTGTTTTTTCCAAATCGTTGGCCTAGTTGTCCTTGCCTTGATATACTTGTCCACACTGATTTTTAATTTGCGAAATAAAGGTAAACAACGACATTGTTACAACGTAAAAATAAAATAAATAGCGTAATACGTTTTCATTGAAATACATTATTTTGATTTCAAAACATACAATAATACAACGCAATTAAAAAAATAAATAAAATCTAAAAGTTTCATTATATTTAAAATATTGCTTTACTTATATGTAAAGCTATATTTTTTAAAGTATTTTCCGTTAGTTATTTGTGCAGATAAATCTGTACAGATAACCAATAGAACCACTAATGATCACAAGACAGTTGAGAGTAAATACCAACGATAAATCTTACAAGACACATCAATTCTATCCTGTCCATGTAGTAATAGGCAATTAGTGTGACCAGAATAATTGTTGTTCAATATGTTTGAATTTAGAACTTTGTGTTCAGTTAAAGTTAAACATCTACAGATGCTCTATTAAAGCGAAATCGATCCGTGACGGGAAATTTTGTAGTTTATTTGTATTAGTTTTTATAATTTGACAAAAATACTTGTAATACACACATTCAAATTACACATTTATAGAACTATACTTTAAGTTTATAATGTCGTACATACTAAAAACGTAATTACGTACACGAATTATATTATTAATATATTTTTTTTCTAGGGTTGCGGTTGCTTTGATTTAAAAATCGTCTGAACTCGTCAAAACACGCTATGTAATAACATTTGGAAACTAGCCATGACATCACAAAATATCAGTTAAATATAAATCCACCCACAATAGCTTGCCATATCAAAAGTTTTTTTTTAAACTCTCGATACCAGAGCTTGGCTACATAGCTTATAGTTTAACTGAGTTATTTTTTCATACCGACAGCCTAAGAAAGTGCACTAAGTTTTTAAGATTTTCTGGTTTTAATTCCTGGTCTTTTTAGGTAAAGGTGCCAAAAAATGCCACTGACATTGGATGGCGATGCTTAGAGTAAAAAGTCAAAGTATTTTATTAGGCAAACTACATGCACTTGAATTCGTCATAATATGTATTAGTCATTAATTATACTTAATTTCTGATCAAGTATATGATTAAATTGAATAAGCACTGATCTGATAATCAAAAAAGTTTGAATAAAAGTCCTGCTAAATGAAATGAGAAACTATTTCAATGATCCATTAGCGATGCAAATTGGGAACCAGCTTAACTTGCAGAGTTAATTGAAAAGAAACTTTAGTTCAATTTGAACAAAGTATTTATAAAATTAAAATTAACTTAGCTATATGCATTAATTGAAACTTAAAATAAGAAACTATGCGCAACTTTTCCAGATAATTGAATCAGTATTTTTCAAATGATTTGCGAAAATTGTTACCGTGACTCATTTGGTAGCCAGTGACTGATGTATAGGCACCATTGACAAGTGTATGAGATGTTAAGAAAAAAAGTAAGTTAATAAGAAAAACATTTTTTTAAGCTCAAAATAAATATACTATTAACAAACATAAAATAAATCGATGTACTACAATACAATAAATTATAATCTATGTACTTTATTTGTGCGCGGGCGCGGATTCAGCATAAAACTGAGAGTACCTACTAGGTAATCCAGCGCTGGTTTTCAACCTACCTATGTATCCGATGGGGTGCACACTGTACGATGACAATTACATAGATCACATCTGCTTCAGCAAAAAAAATCTTAAAGTCAATCGTGCAAAGTTTTATAAACTCAAATCACAGTCTTTTCGAAGCACGTACATTTTCAAAGAACCTACAAATCCAGTAGTTTAAAAATCGAATGCGTTTCAAACTTCCCGAGGTAGCCGGACAACAACAACAAATAGTTTCCGCGTAAGCGCTTCGAATGTGGTCAGTTTAAGTTGTAATTGGATGATCCACGGTGGAGCTCGGAGCTACTTGCACAACTTACGGCACTCCACCGTACTGTGGGGAAATCACTTTATGTTCCTCTTGATGAACAATGCTGACCTCGCGGGACGGCGGCGAGTGAAAACCACCACGCTTGTAAAAAAAAGTTTGCACTCTAGACAATGGAGATTACATGTTAAGCGTCGTACTGTGTTGTTTGACAATTTTACATGCATTTATATCAGGGAACTAGAATAAATAGAATAGTAACTTGGCCGATAAAATGGTTCCACCGTCCACGCGTAAAATATCGCGGTGGGCGGGGCAAAACAGCTACCCGCACGGCTAGTATCAGTGGCGTGACCTTGCATACGAGTTTGTTTGTGTGTGTGTTTCGTTGGGATAGCAGTATAATTGTGTGCGTAGATGGATTCAAATTCTCAGCGGCATTTGTATAGAGTAACTCTTCCGTTCATTCTAGTTAGCGGATTTCTATACCATTCTAGCCTGCGATCTTATCCTCGTTAATTTGAGATGAACAAAGGAGTATGCGTCAATTCTGGTTGACAACTAACTTCACATAAATTTTTATAAGTACATTCAGCTTAGTTAAGCTACAGAAAAATGCAAATGCAAAGTCTAGTCCTTATTATAATCGTTTGAGTAGTCTATTTGATATTTTGCATTTTTTCTCATATACATAAAACTTTGCACAAGCTCTGATATCAGATGTTTTGGAGTAATTAGGAGGCCTTTTAGCTGACAAAAAATTTCCTTAAATGTGTTTTGATCTTTACGTTGCGATCAGTACAATTTACCATTTCTACAAATATTATACTTATAATTGCGAAAGTTTGCTAATTGGATGTATGTACATTAGTTACTCATTCGCACTCAAGCAGCTTTAGATTATTTGGCATGAGGTAACTTACACTTGGGATTAGCTTTATTTACACTTAAACTTGTACCTGATAAAGAATGTAACCACGTTTTTTCAAAAATATTAATCTAGATCCGAACTGACTTTATGTGCGAGTAGATATTGTTAAATACAGAGTGGAAAATAACGTGACATATTTCGAACGCGAGTTCGTAGCACACAATACCGATCGTAAACTTCACCTGTCCGCAGTTTGACGAATATTTTATCCGTCGCAAAATGTTCGTCAAAAACTCGACTCACTCGATGAAATCTGTCCGTTTGCGAGAAACAAAAAAAAAAGAAAAACATTCCCCGAAATTGGTTCGTCTGTAAAAGTGTTTTCTGTAGCTGTATTTTTTAATGATTCGAATATTATGACTTTTTTATTCTCTGAGATATTATTCTTTAATCTATTTTCTTATCAAGGTTTCTTAACATTGGAAAAACGTCCGTTCTTAAAAATATAACGCTTCGACATTGTTACGCTTATTTGCTTGAGATTCCAATTTCCTTTGGCCGTGATAGAAAAATAATCAAGATTTATTCTTGTTCCTTTTTCATTAGGTTCGGTCAATTATTACTTATTCCGTTTGATCTGCTAAGCGATTTTGGATATTGCTTTGTTTTTGCTTATTTTACTCGTAAAATGAACAAATGAATAGAATAGAATAGAATTTCTTTATTATCATATTGTTAAATAATAATTACATTATATAAACACTAGCTGACCCGGCAAACGTTGTTTTGCCTTAAAAATATATAGTAGAAGATTCTCAGACCTACTGAATACGCATATGAAATTTGGTAAAAATCGGTCAAGCCGTTTTGGAGGAGTACGGTAACTAACATTGTGTCATGGAAATTTTATAATTCTTTATTGGACACATAAATAAAAAAGGCACAGTAAAAGACAATTAACTTAAAATTAGTGTACCACAATTGGCGGCCTTATCGCTTAAAGCGATCTCTTCCAGGCAACCTTTGGATGGAAAGGAATTTATAAACGACTAAAGAAGGACGTAGTGTACAATAAAGAATAATAAAAAACATACATATAATATTAATAATCTTATCTTAATTTATATAATCTCGTGTCACAATGTTTGTCCTCAATGGACTCCTAAACCACTTAACCGATTATAATAAAATTCGCACACCATGTGCAGTTCGATCCAACTTGAGAGATAGGATAGTTTAAATCTCAAATTATAGTCGCAATTTTAATTTATTGCTAATATAATTTGTTATAATTAACTGTAAGTAACCTATCTATATAGTAATTGAATTATCAATGAAGTAATTTGTAAAAATGAAGTATCTTTTTGTACGTGTTACTCCTAACCAAAAAGAAACCTGGCAATAACTAACCTTAGGCCTATATTACTTAAAGTAGGCGACCATACGGTTTTATCAAATCGCTAGTGCCTTGAAAATTCGCAAAACGGACACAACCGTCAACAACGTCTGCCCTCACGCGTCTGCCCGCGTTCGGGTCGCGCACTCAGCTATTAGCCACTTCTTCCCCACCCCACGCCCCGTTCGCCTGGCGCCGCTGTATTTTAAATCTGTGATATCTTCGAAAATATTTATTTAATTTACATGCTGCAAAAAGCCATATTGATCTTTATTAAATGCACAATGTATTTAAGATACTTAATTGGATAAGGATTTATACTGTATTGCTTAAAATCGCTTCGTAAATAAGCCATTATTTCTCGTACAAAGTAAAGGATAAAAAATGGTTATTGTGGGTTATTCCTAAGAGATAAACATATACCATCACGGACTTTTTTGTAGACCTTTTTAAGTTGTACAATACTGTAGTAAATTGTTTTGATCTATCTTGTAGGATACAGTCAGCATTTGCAATGTAAGCGCAAAAAATGTGTTTATTTTACGACCTCACATTAAAAACCTCAAAAATTGTAGCCTATGTGTTATTCTGATGTATAAGCTATAGCCTATGTGTTATTCTGATGTATAAGCTATATTGTGGTAAAGTTTCATTCAAATCCATTCAGTAGTTTTTACGTGAAAGAGTAACAAACATACATCCATACATCCATACATCCATACATCCACACATCCATACATACAAACTTTCGCCTTTATAATATTAGTAGGATAATCATAACTATCAGCAATATGGACTCGTCAGTATTTCATTCAATAATAAAATTAATCGATGGATGCATAATTAATGTTTTGCCCGAAAGATAGATATACTTAAACTACATATCTACACCTATTTTAAAAAAGATAAATTGTCATATAATAAAAGAGAGACAAGAAATCTAGCTAACTTTATTATCCTTAAGGTCTATAGCTACATATAACATATTGGAATTAATATATTGGTATTTATCCGTTCGCAAATGAACTAGAATTTATAAGAGCGTTTAATTTAACGGTACGGCCGTAGGTTTAATACTGAAAATTATTATTACGTCATTTGTCTAAATTTCACCTCGTCGCGGTTTTCATTTCTCATCACGTACACCACAGCTGGGAATAAATCCCGTTATATTTTATTCAGAGAAAAAAGCCCATTAAAATGTCCGTTCTGTTGACACTGTAATTGGTGAATTTGAAGAATTTTGTAATTCGAGCTCTTTGTACGAATATTTAATCACTTGAAAGAGTTTTAGAATCATGCGTGGTTATTAAAATTTATGAGATACGGAAAAACTGTTTGCATACGAGTGGTATAATAATGTTTAAAAATGATTATTTAATGTGGTGTTTTTAACTAAATAATACACGACTTTAAATATATAACGAATAATATTCGTAAAACCACTTCAGAGACAAAAACTGTTGATAATAATACGAGTACATATGTTATTGCGCGTGACCTATTAGTAAATCATTCTATAATTTCAGCGAATATATGAATATGAAGCTTGCAGAATCGTAATTCATGTGTAAAAAAATGTATTTTAAATTTAATAGAAATGAAAAACAAGTGCTTTTGTGTATAGTATTTAATGGGGTAGAATATTTATTTAATGAAATTAATAAGTTTGTATAATTTAATCTAACTAATATTTTTAAGTATTAATTAATTATTGTAGTATGACTTGCCTTTAACATATGTTATTTATGGTTAATAAAGTTCTGTTTTTCTATTTCTTCATAGAAGAGAACTATCAATGATGAAACTATCCGGATGTCCCGCAAACGTTTATCTTGTTAACAGACATTTAAATTGCAAATTTTGCCCACATAGTGGCTGCTACGGTGCAAATAAATGGATGTATTCCGTCGGTAAAAACCGAATAGCAGTTCGCAAGTTCGCATCCAAAAGTCATCGACGAAAAAGGATTAAAAGTAAAAATCGATTTAAAATGGCCAAATGAAACCACTGCCGTATTTCTGGGGCTACGGCCATCAATTTAAAGCTTGATTGAATTTCCATCTGGATGGAAAACCCCGCTACGGTCTTATTAGAAAGAGGGCCAATTTTGACGACAAATCAATCAATAGGCAGAGATTTCCGACTTCTCTGGATTGGATTCTTATCAATAAATGGAAAAATTCTTTCAATACAAAATAGTTTCTTTCGTGAAATGATTAAAATAATATTTTCCTTTATGCTGGAGCATTGGCCATAATTGTGGTGGTACATGGTGATAGACCTATTTTAGTGCTTGCCTGGCTAGCTACCACCCTCAAATTTAAAATCTGTTACTAAACGACAACGATGTGACGACCTCGTTAGCGTAAAGGTTACCATGCCGGTCTGCTAATCAGAAGGTTCCGGGTTCGATTCCCGGCCCGGTCAACATCTTTGTGCTTAACTTAATTTGTTGGCTGTGGGTCTGGGTGTAAAATATGTATTTATATATAATATGTATGTATATGTAGTATATCAGTTGTGTTAGCAACCATAATACGAGCTAGAAATGGTTCAGTATGGGGCTAACCAGCCGTGTGTGAATGTGTCAAAAAGCAAATTGTTATTGTAGCCTCTTTCAGAGCTTGTGATTCCAGACTATACATGCTCTGTTGAGTGTCACTGGCTCGTGAGAGTGTGCGCCCTGCTGGTAAAGTGCCATGCTACATTATGTAAAAAAGTTAATAATTAACAGGTTATACATATTACAATTTTGTTGTAATGTAAGCTATCCAACCAACAAATTGAGTTTGAAACTGAACAACAATTTTCATCAACCAAAGTACCAAATTATGAATTCTAGTAATTATAAGCAAGTACTTATTATTGATATCTATTTTCTCTAAACTCGAATCATAATTTACAACCACTTTACAAATTACACTCAATTATTCTAAATTACTTTCATATTAAAAGCGGTTTATGAAGCAGTTTCTCTGCTATAAATTATCAACGTACTTTAAAATCCAATGGGCTAAATTATAGAGCGATATAAATCAACCTTTTATTACTTTGGGAAGTCAAAGAACGTGCGCAGTCTTTATGGAGTGAGCTGGGCAAAGATTAAATCTGAAAATTATTTTAGTGCAAAGTGCACTTTTCACTTTAGAGGAGGTAAGCCGGGGAAATGGCAAAGTATAGGAGCGTTATTTGAATGTATTGTTCACTTGCATTTCTCGTGCTTCGTTTCTTCTAATATTGAATGCAGGCAGATAGATATCTTAAAGGTTTTATAAAATATTTTATTTAGTATTACCATGTTTAGTAAAGCAGGTTTTTGATATGCAGACGTAACTACTGAGTGAAAAGGTTACCAAACTATTAGAAATGTAAAGAAATTACAGTGAATTAAACTCTATAAAATTCGTTTCTCATGATATGCGATCTAGATTGTGAAGTCACTATTTATGTTTAGTACAATTTGCAAACAAACACCGTAAAATATTATATTGTAGAATCATAACAATTTGATACAATACATTTTTTTTCATCGTAACATTTTACTAATTGGGTATTTGAAAAAAAAATTTTTTTGTGATAAATAGAAAGATTATATATTAGTTTTATAACAAAACTATTTTTTTTTTTTTTTTTTTGCAATAATTCAAAAGTTATTTCAAAATAAAAATTAATTTTTGAATCCAGTACCGAAGACACGCCGACAACTCCCGAACAAACCCGAGCGCGTGTGACGTCATAATGTTAGTTTTATTATACTTTGTATTCATTATTTTCCTATCAACTGCATTGAGTGTCTGAGTGAAAACTAACATTATGACGTCACACGCGCTCGGGTTTGTTCGGGAGTTGTCGGCGTATCTTCGGTACTGGATTCAAAAATTAATTTTTATTTTGAAATAACTTTTGAATTATTGCAAAAAAAATAATAAAAAAATATTTTTGTTATAAAACTAATATATAATCTTTCTATTTATCACAAAATTTTTTTTTTTCAAATACCCAATTGTACCAATCCCTAGTGACGTCAAGGCTCGTGTCGCATAACTTTTAAATATCTTCTAATATATAAAATTTCCTTGTCACAATGTTACACTACACTCCTCCAAAACGGCTTAACTAATTTTTACCATTTTTTATATGCGTTTTCAGTAGGTATGAGAATCGGTTACTATCTATTTTCCATACCCCTAAGTGACAAGGGTAACCACCTTTAATTTTTATTATTAGAATTAATTTATAAGGCAAAACAATGTTTGCCGGGTCGGCTAGCTTAGAATATAATTTAGAATTTTGCCGTTGTACTGTGCGATCATCACAAAAAAACAAGCAATATCAAACAAATCAACAAGAGTAATAAAATGAAAATTAACACCGAAGTGTCTGTTCAGTTGTACTCGTAGATCAGACACCAAACACTTTGTACTAAATAATAAATCACCTTTCAATAGATCAAAGGGAATCTCTCCTCTCGGCAACAAAGTGTCTCTCTAAAAACAATTTCCGAAGTTTGCGAGTCTCGAGTCAGGCGGCACGAGCTGGGTAAACAGTGACGTGAAAGCCGAAATACAATGACGTATTTCCATCTCTAACTGACAAGTTTAGTATGAAACTGAACATTTCAAAATATCTCTCATATATTTTGATGGCGCCTATCTTGAATTTTACATTATCACAGGATTCTTCAGCTAGTCAAGTCAACTTTTGAAGTCAACGATTTGATAGACCTACATATTCATGGAGTAGTGAAAACAAGCCGCCATTTTGTGATGATCTATTTTGTATAGATCAATTGTCATCAAACATAGCTAAGAACATTTAAGGTGATTAATAAGGGTAAAATCTTGATTTGACAGTTATTTCGTTATAAATTGTAAACGGTAAAAAAATACGAAAAATAACTCAAAGACCGCCTAAAGAACCACTCTAAGAATATTTATGCTTATTTTGGTACCAATCACTCTAATGAATAAAAAATCAAACTGGTTAAAATATCTAAAATTAAGTTTTTCGAACTAGTTTTTTTTAAGTCTGATTGGTACCAAAATAAGTTTAAATAATATTTTAGTGGTTCTTTAGACAGTCTTTAAGTGATCTTTTCGATATTTTAAACTGTTTACGAGTTTTTTATTATAGAAAATAAATAAAATAAAATCAAGATTTTTGCCCTTGTCTTCCTTAATAATCGCTTATCAAACAAAATATAAAATCAGAATCAGTTCATCGGGGTTATATAGATAGATAGATACATATGTTTTGATTGGACACACATTCACTTAAACTAAAACTAAAAATAAAATAAATTCTAAGAACAAAAATAGTGTGCCACGATTGGCGGCCTTATCGCTTAAAGCGATCTCTTCCATGGTTAAAACGAGGAAACTATTATTTGCACTTTTTACGAGTATTTCTGGAACAAAACTGCGAAACATTTATTATCGCAAACAATACAAATGTTATCGCGCGTCGATACGGTAAAATATACCCGAGAATGAGGACAGATGGGCAAGATCCACAAGAGATTGGTATAAATTAACGAGAAGTTTCCGAAAAACTCTGAATGATGTAAAATAAACATTCAAACTTTGCTTCAAAGTTTCTCTTCGAAGTAAAGATGCAACCAATGTTTTATTCCATAATACTAGTCGTAGATTTAAAAGTATTTATTTAGTATATTCCAGCATATTTTCACGGAAAGTGACGAATCTACAAATTAATTTAATTATTATGCTGAATGGGAGCTCAAACTTGATCGATCAATAATTTATTAGGGGAGTAATTTTCTGTTTATTATTTTGATGTATTCGTAAACTTCAAAGCTCGTAGTTCCCGATTTTCAAGTGAAATACCGTCCGTGCCAGGATTTGTTTTAAACTTTTGCAATTTCCCAGCGTTTTGTCTGTTTACTTCTGGCTTGTTGTACCAAACTGATTTAGGGGAACGAAATACGACGGTGGGCGGTATTGCATTTTCTGTTGTCTCTTTTCTACGATTTCAAGTTTATCTAGCGCATTTCGCGGGAATGAAGGATGAGTTTTGATTTTAATTTTAGCTCAGCGTTTTAGACAAAATAATGTAATATTATAAAAAGTGCAAGCTTGTTTGTAAAAGGGCTTAAATTTAAATATATATCATAGCGGAAGTACACTAAATATTTAATTTTGTATTCTATTTACAATGGATTTCCGCAAAGTAACGCCTGAGTTAATTACTTCAAAATGATTATCGTATTATAACAATCATGTCCTTAAATAAAAATAATAGTCAGTCTATGTAGTCAATTCCTTAAACAAAATAATAGTTTTAGTAGTTAATTAGTTAATAGGTTTAAATATTTATTTGATTCTGGTTTCTTTTTTCATAATTATAGGAGCAACAGAAAAATATCATATTATGAATTATGGTTACGAAATACAATCAGAAGACAATTCACGGACAGATGGATAGATAGCGGAATCATAGTAATAGGTCCGTCCGTTTTTACCCTTCGAGTATGAAAAAAAAACATATTTTTTGTAATTGCTGATTTCGTGAATAAGAAAAATACAATAAAATATTGCTGTAGATAGCCTCTCTCCACTTAAGGTACTTAAATCAAAACTAACTCATCTAGAGGCTAAAGAGTGTAAAAGGTTAACGTTCAAAGATGAGCTTCAAGAAATGTCTGTGAATTTAACAGCAAAAGCTGCTGTAATGTTGAAACAAACGAATCCTTTGGTTACTACCGCTAAATTGTACAATATTATATTTTGATATCTATATTTTAAAGTTTTTTTAAAAACTCTTCATGCAACATAACAAAACATTTAAAAAGTGGCATACTAAGAGCTTACTTTAGAGATCTTGGCCTAATTCAATTTGGTCGACTTATAACATTTAACTTCAGTTTATGTTTACTAAATAAAAGGAAAAGGAATGTATTTCAAACTGACTCAAGTGGTAGTGAAAATAAGGTGTGATTTTGCATGCAGTGGCCGTCGACTTTGCCGGACCCTGCACAGCTAGAACGAACGGAAGCGGCGAAAGCAGCGGAATGAATGCAGGAAATGGGCCGGAGCTTGGAAGAAGTACAAGATGTATATCTTCTGGAAATGCCAATAATATAATAGTAAGTACCCAAAATATAAATTAAATATATTTTTATTACTAAGAACATAATGTCAATACATGTCATAATATATAATTAAAATGTCAAAATTAAATAAGTACCCAAATAGTATATAAATGACCGAACTAGCGAAGACTATATTTTCTGTTTTTTTTTTATGGTTTCGTCTGTCGTATGGTTTTTTTTTTCTCTGAAAAGGTCAGCGCTTGACCACAATTCACCTGGTGGATTGCGCTTACCTAGAAGGAACCGGTCCACTCTCGTATGTATTTTGGTTCTCTTGTAGAGGCCGCAATTTTGTACCAATATCGACGAAATATGATGTTGCAGGTACTCCCCAGCCCGCGAGTCTCGCTCTCTCACACGCACCCGAAGCCCGATGTCCACGACCAGTTTTTCAGACATTGGATTCAATTGTGGCACACTAATTATTAAGTAATTTTTTTTTGTGCTTTTATTATATTCTTGTTGTTGTAACCTCATTTAAAATATTGCGTCTAGTAAAGATTATATGATTTATTATCTCTCTATGTTTTGATACGTAAGTAATATTTAATTTTCATATTGCCTTATTAAATAGTTAAATTTTGACACATGTTAAAACTATGAAATTCTATAAAATATTAATTTGAAGAGGCATTTAGAAAGGGACTAAATATAATGCCAAATCTAGTAAGTTCTTTATGTAATGTGTCTGAGTTCTACCCTGGTCTGTTGACGAAGGAATTATGAAAAAAGAAGTAAGTAACTTTTTGTGCCGTTTGTTTAAATAGTTAAATGCGCTTTAATTTCGTTGCATTAAATGTGCAAAAGAGAGTTCTTTGCTTCTCACAAAACAACACTTAACGCTTCTTATTTATAAAGCTCGGTAAATATGAAATGGAACTAAAACGGAAACTTATTGGAGATTTTTTTTCTCTGAGTCAGTTTGTGACCAACTTCTAGCAAAGCAAATTGAATAATTAAAAAAAACAGTGGAAAAACGTCTGCTTTTTAATCAGAATGGCCCTTGATTTGATCCCGAAGAAATTACTTGTTTATTATGTGATAGTGAATTTGCACTCGCTTTATAGTGGAAGAAGATATCGCCAGGAAAGGGGCGACTTATATGTAAAAGAAAAACGCATAAACAACATAATTTCCCCCCCGTGGGGCCCCGCATTGTCGAGGCGGGGGGGCTCAGTAACCGTGGCCTGGTCACCCACGGTGAAGCGAAGAGGGTCCCTGAGGCGGGCCGCTCCCTAGACTTGTCCTCCCCCATGCAAGTTCTAGATGGAGTGGCACCAGTAGGTTGCGGGACCTCGCTCCGGGGGGGTTTCGCAACTGAGGAGGGCTGCGGTGTGGTTTTGGAGACACCCACCGCAGCCGAAGGTGTGGGGCCGCGGCAGGAGAGAAGTGTCGGTATTACGATGCGCCGCTCTTCCTACCTGCCACGGCCTCGACGGGGTCGCCACCGATGATGGCGGACGCGGTGGGGCCGCAGGGAGAAGGGAGTGGTACCACAAAATACCACTTTCCCTATTCTCTGCGGCCGTAGTGGCAGGTGACGGGGCCACAGACCTGACCCGTCACGGGGGACCTGGGACGTCGGACCGGGGTTGTCCGGCGTCCATTGCACTTATGGTCCCCGAGGTGGTTGCGGTGCACCATGTGCACTGCAAGGGGACTCATCCCCAGAGAAGGAGCCTCGCAGGCTAGCCGAGGTGGGCGGGGTGGTGGGTTAATGCGAGAAGCGGAACCTCATCCCGCCCTTTCCGGTGAGGAGGTCATCGTGAGGTTTTAGTCGGTAGGGATGTCCTTTTGACATCGAGCCCGACATACCCCACCCACCTCCCCGGGTGTGGTGGGGATGCGTAAATGCATTTCCTCACGTAAAAAAAAAAAAAAAAAAAAAAAAAAAAAAAAAACAACATAATTTGGTTTTCTTAACCGTAGGATTTTATGTAACTGGTTCAAAGTTGAGTTAAATTAGTTAAAACAATGTAAAAATACATGAAAAATCAAACAAACGTCTAAGTATTTTTATGTGTTTCATTCAATTCTCGCATGCAATCTAGTGGAAAGATGGATGGCCCTTGGAGTTCGACCGTAAACTTGAGCCTAATAAATTCGTTCAAAAACGCCTCAGGGACTCTGCGCTGCGTAAATTCGCGACAGCTTTACAGATGGGGTTTTAATAGCTGATATGTACATATGTAATACGATATGTGAAATATCATACATATATCGTGGATATTTCATCATCGGACGAGTAGGGAAACACTAAGTCGGCATCGTTATACTATCGCGTTATAGTTATCGCTATACATACGTGGAGGTGCCTAAGTCGCGTACTAAGCGGTTTGCCTCCACCTTCATTGTGCGTACCGACAAAGAATTCCACACCTTGGTGTGGAAAGAATTCCACACCAAGGTGTGGAATTCCACACCTTTCTTTGTCAAATTCCCTGTTCCTCGATAACTATAATCTAGCGGTTTTCAAGGCAAGAGTGAACCGGTTCCTTCTGGGCAAGCGCGCTCCACCTTAGATCGCAATATCGCTTACCATCAGGTGAATTGCGGTCAAGGGCAAGCCCATTAAGAGTAATACACTTTTAAATATAGAAGACGCTCAACCTTTTGTTGAAAATCGTACTTCGTGTATCATTACGTAGCGTCATCTATACGTGTTTTCTTGAAACGACTTCACTCGGGTCACGCAATCTACTATCGTTCTATCACTATACGACTGCAGCGTGTTGCTGAATAGGGAGATAGGCTGCACGCTCTTGTTTTTGATTGGTTTGGTTTTTGACTGTTTGTTGGATTACAGGTTAAATTGTAGGTTCCGGGTTAGTCTTAGCACATTCATTCATTCAATATTTAAGAGCTGGGCTCTTGTCTGTGGAGTTTTTTCCAGGTAGTTCTGTCTTCGGCCAAATCCTTGACCTCCCTATACGACATGACTTTCGCCTTCTCCTTAATTTGGTCTAAATATGATCTTCTAGGTCTTCCTCTTCCTCTCCTGGCTTCTATCTTTCCTTCTACGATATTTTTAATGAAATTGTCATGTCGTATAAGGTGGCCAACCATCTTTCCTCTTCTGTTGTCTATTGTATTTGTTATGGTTCTTGGTTCTTGTACTAGGCAGAGTACCTCTTCATTAGTTTTCTTTTCTTTCCAACTTATTCTTTCCAGTCTTAGCACAAGCAGTCGTTAAGTCAAGCCATAGGCCTTTGGACGGCTTCAAAACTCTCGACACCAGATATAGAAATGATACTATTACAGTAAAGCAAAAAAAAAAAACTCCCTTTAATCTACTCGTTTCTGTCGGCCTGCAGTTTTAAGGCCGACTTAAATCAAGGAAGTCCATTTTCATAATTAGGTAAGCTTAAAAACGGAAACCTTTTAGCCTTAATGAAGTAGGATTAAACTAGAAAAACGAAACGTTTTACCTTTTAGGATACGTTTTCCCGTTGGTAGCCCAAAGAAAAATATAAAATTATAGTTACGAACATTTCAAATTGAAATGTGAGCCCAGCTTTACGAATTCCTAAAAATTACTTAAAAACCTGACCTAAAAATGTTTTTGGCAAAAACCAACACCCTTTCTAACACAATATTTTAAGGTTGCGATGCTTCCTAGCAACTCGAAAGTGAAGACAAAAGATCAAGCCATCTTTGTTCACGCGCTCCTAATTACTGTTTTTGAAAGGAAATTCTCGTTTGGCCTTGGATGGCTCGGATAATGATTACTTCTTAATATAATGTGCCTGAACAAAGGATTTATTGACGAGAAAAAATAAACAAAGATTGATAGCCTCTGGGCGAGAACTTTTACGAGCAGTTGTTTTTTATTTTACATAAGCGGCCACGAGCTTGTCAGGACACACTCACGGGTCCGTATATCAATCATACATGTTCTTATTTCACCACTAACTATGCCCCGCGGTGTCACGGTAATTTGACGTGAAAAATAGCGTTAATCTAGAGACTAAACAATGTACCTAATTTCATCGAAATAAATGTCATGTTACTTTATCAACCGTTTGAGCGTGATAAAGTAACATGCGCAAACTTTTGCATATATGTATAATATTAGTTTTTCTTAAATACGTTTATAAAAGCCGCATTCATGTTTAAAAGTTTTGAAGCAGCGTCAAAACTTTTAAACATGAATGCGGCTTTTATAAACGTATTTAAGAAAAACTTGGAGTAAATTTTCAACTGACGCAACTGTTTTGGTGAAAACCATATTGGATTTGAAATTTATCTCAGCTAATGTATTGTACTGGTCAAGTTTTTTCATTTGATATCCATGTAGAGGGAGTAATGATTAACCTGCAATTTGTGCTAGTGGCTATATTGGACTGATTTATTTCAATTTAACTAAGAAAACTTTTAACTAACAAACGTTTAAAATCATTCAAGTCAGATATTTTTTTTTTAGCTAAAAAGCCACAAACACAGACACACCCGTGTTGAAACTTATAACTCCCTGTCGTGTATGTTTAGTAATGCAGAACGGGGGACATAACTGCGAACGACATTGATTGAATGCTTGTTACTCGAAACTAAGTATTCTACTCCTGACACTTATTAAAAAAAGAAATTAAACCTGAAACTTATGACATATTTTCCTCCTCGCGATAGCCAACGCGAAATGAACCTCGATCACGTAGCAACTGCTTAGTAATCTGTGCCTCAATGACCTTTGCTGTTATAAACGTGCTAACAGGTGATCATAGTTTCAATCAAATATATCAGTGAGGCAGAATATCAAATATATTCAAAGGGGCGCATAAAGATTTGACAGCAGAAATATAATAAAAATCTTGAAGCGAAAAACGAGAGACAGCCGCGTAACAGTTTATCCGAACGACCTTTACGTAGTAATCCTCTTGAACCGAACCACAATTATGGTTCATCTTTAAATTTAATCCGACGGCCACCGTTCACAACGATTTGAATTGCTAAGCAGAGAGCCTCAGGCTTTCATAAATGGTACATTTTTTGTACAAAAATCCTTGGATAAGTATCGTTAGTATAAAAGAAATTGCTTTTACTGTGTCTTGTGCTTATCTTTCATCAACAATTCTTTCTTTCACGTTCGTCGCTGGGAAAATTGTAATAATGAACTGTTTTAAAATTTACTAAATAAATTAATTGTATCGCTATGAAACTGATAATAACTAAGCGACCGCAACTATGTTTAAAGAAATAAGAGGTTAGATAGATGTTTCGAAATAACTGCTTACTTTTATTGCTACAAAATTTTGTTGATCAGTGTAATTGGCCAAGTGCGAGTATGACTCATGCACGAAGGTTCCGTACTATTTATACGGAACGTACATATACGTAAGTTTGTTCTATGGGAGCACCATTTAAATATCTTTATTACTTAGTTTAATTTATTAATATATATTTTTTATGGAAACATATAATAAAATATTTTGTGAATATTTTAAGCGTCTATTAGTTGATGTTATAATTATGGTGTAAAAAATGACATCATTTGTGTGGGAGCCAGTCTTAAATATTTATTGTATTTATAGTTTAAAACTTTTCTTTAAACTGAATACAATGTTAAATATTTAGAGAATATTTCAAGCGCCTACCACTTGAAAAAAATGAAAAAAAACACGGTCGTTCGTTTAAGCTCAAAAATAAATCAAATAAAATAATTAGGCACAACCTTAGCGACGCCTAACTCTATGATAGACAACAATTTTATTTATTACACCTGTTAATCTTTTTTTTTATAAATCGACTTATTTAAGTATTACGGAAAACGTATACGTAAGTATATTATAAAAATCTACTCGTAAGTATAATAATACGTTTTCATTTTCTTCTCATAAGATATAAATCTAATTTGAAAACATCTTCGACTTACGTGTTCTTAGATATTTTGAATAAATGATGAAGAATATTACGCGAAGAACGTACGTACTTACCATAAATTAAATATATTTGTTTATAAAAAGGAAAAGAAGAGTCTAGGGAAATATATGAGAATAAAATTCCTATTATGAAAATCTCTTTTATACCTTTACTTATTATATTTTTGTATAAAATATGAACTATTATTATCTATCTACTTTTTAGCCTTATATTATGCATTTTTGATTTAAATTATTTAATGAAACATGCATAATTTGAGGCTCTAGCGAAATTGCATTATTATTTTAGTGTTTGTATGCCTAAGTAATTCTGAAGTACTTTAACTAAGTGCTTGCATATTTAAGTAGATACGTCCTCAAAATGACGTTTGTGTCGTTCAACCTAAACACAAATAATATTACTTTCTCAGCTTGATATATTTTATTACGTTCAAACTTAATTTTAGACGCAAAACGCTTTTCAAGTAATACACATTTACATTTTATTTGATTTCTTCATATGGTTGTGCTTGCTTGCTAACTGATATTTTATAAAATGATACTCCTATACTAAGAGTACGAATATTGCTGTGACGCAGAAAAAAATATTAGAATCTATTTCAGAGTCGACTGTATATATTTTTTTACATTAATGTTGTTACCGTCACTTAGTATTGTAGGTCACTTTGTCAAATTCCCTGTTCCTCGATAACTATAATCTAGCAGTTTTCAAGGCAAGAGTGAACCGGTTTTTTCTGGGCAAGCGCGCCTCACCATAGATCGCAATACTTACCATCAGGTGAATTGCGGTCAAGCGCAAGCCCATTATGAGTAAAAAAAAAGGATTTTATTCTAATCTCAAAAATAAAACTTCGATTGCTGTAATTCACTTTGATTTATTGTTCGTATCACTTCTCTATTTTCATTCTAATAAAATAAAAAGCATAGACTATTCAAACAAGCAAACAATTACTACAGAACAGACTAACACATCCATTAACTAATACACAAGTTATTAATAAACAATAGTGCAAATTAGGCTAACAGTGTTCGACTGCCAACTAATACTTGAGTATAATTATTAATTTTCATTGCCAAATAAATAATTAATTTGATCAATTTATTGATGATTCAATTAAATTAATTAACCAAGCAGCGAAGCAAGCAACATCTCTATATTAACCAGCCAATTTCATTTTCGCCTATATGTATGTATGAAAGAAAAAAAGAAAGAAAATACATTTATTGTGCACAAAAAAAAAACTTACAAAAAATGATGCGAGTAGATAATTAAAACTAATAGTATGTGCACAATAGGAGCAAATTCAGCATAATGCTGAGAGCACTAAGCACTCCAGCGCTGATTTTCAATTTGCATGTACTCGTATGTTGGTCCTCGCGAAGAGGCCGTATTTTTGAACCAAGCTTGACGAAACTTGATATACTGGTACTACTATTAAAGTATCTTTTTATGCTAAATTTGCCAGGAATTGAACCCGGGACCATCTGGTTGGCAGTCCGGCATGGTAGCTATTACGCTAACGAGGTTGTCAGTTATATCAAATTTATAAGTTACTCTGTATGAGAAACTTATATAATACTAGCTGACCCGGCAAACGTTGTTTTGCCTCACTTAGGGATATGAAAAATAGATAGTGTAGCTTATATGACACGTTCGTAGATTTACCATAGCAGCGCTATCTATTGATTACTTACTCAACCCAGTCGAAAGGTATCGACATCTGTTAGAATCATTTGGAGTTAACAGATAATTGTGACCGTCAAATAATAACAGACAATAATTAGCAATAAATTAAAATTGCGACTATAATTTGAGATTTAAACTATCCTATCTCTCAAGTTAGATTGAGATGCACATGGTGTGCGAATTTCATTATAATCGGTTAAGTGGTTTAGGTGTCCATTGAGGACAAACATTGTGACACGAGATTTATATGTATTAAGACTAGCTGACCCGGCAAACGTTGCATTGTTTTGCCTCACTTAGGTACTCGGAGGAGCATGAAAAATAGATAGTAATCAATTCTCAGGCCTACTGAATACGCATATAAAATTTGGAAAAAATCGGTCAAGCCGTTTCGCAGGAGTACGGTAACTATTTTATATATAAGATTTTGAGTCACCATCCTTAGTTCCCACCAGCTTTAGTTCTTAATTAAAGCCCGTTGCAAATTTGCGGTAGTTCCAATTAATTTTCTCTGAGACCTAAACCCCTCGTTTGTCGTTTGACTATTCTATTATTATTAAATGTTTCAGTGAGACCTTTATTGGGGTTAACGACTTCCTAAAGCTTTGTTATGTAACTGCTTTTAAAATTAGATACGTTGGTAGTTGTTGTTTAAAAGCGACTTAGACTTAACTTAAAGCTTAACTTTGGTGTTCTGAGTAACACTATCTAAGTAACTTATATATAAAATTTCCGTGTCACAGTGTTTGTTACCGTACTCCTCCGAAACGGCTTGACCGATTTTTTCCAAATTTTATATGCGTATTCAGAAGGTTTGAGAATCGGCTACTGTATATTTAGATTTTATTTTTTTATTAAGGTAAAAAAACGTTTGCCGGGTCAGCTAGTAATCATATAAATTTAAATTAGTCGTGCCTAAACATTTTAAATTAAGTAAAATATGTTTAATTAACTAAGAAACTTACAAAATTATAAAATATCAGTGTAAGTCGAGTCAATAAAGGAAACATTTGAAAGTTTATGTCTTTTCCTTTACAAAATTAATGTGAGCAAAACGAAACGAACATGAAAATATTTTCGTTAATTGAATTTTGTAATTGTTTATTATTATTTTTTAGTTAATGTTTACTTTTTAAATTATTTGGATGTAATATAGCTATTAAAAGCATTTTTCCAAAGTAGTTAAGGTGTCAATGCTGTTATTTTAAAACAGGGTCTCAGCAAAATAATTATCGGGATTAGCAAAGTGATATTTAGAGGCAGGGAAGCCTCCGATATAGACTATAATAACATTAAGTTTAATGTTACGAACGTCGTTAGAATTCCCAATGCGCCCCGCATTGATGACTCCCTAATTACAGGGGAATTTACTTATAGATGATGTGGATCTAGTGCGTTGAGTAAATTGATTAACAAGTTTTTTGTAATCTTCATTTAATACCTTTGGTCAAACACCGACCTTGCCGAAATTTTTAAAATCCAGCAAACTAGAATAAATAAAATAGTAACTTGGCCGATAAAATGTAGATAGTTTAGACCCTATGTTATTACATAGGCTACATTATTGTTCCAGATTAAGTGGCCATTATCAAAAAAACACTATTTTCGAGGTTTTGAAAATCGTATTACTACTCAGATTATGAAAGTTACAATTCTTAAGCTCAAGCACCTTATTTTTCATTTCAATCTGTACAAAAAAGCCATCACAGACTTTTTATTTGTTTTATCACGTTCAATAAATAATAAATTCAAATTCGGGTAACAAGCACCGCGGGGTCCGCTAGTTTATTTAAAGTTAAAACCTTCCTGTCTTCAAGGCGAGAGTGAACCGGTTTCTTCTAGGCAAGCGCGCTTCATCTTAGACTGCAATATCCCTTAACATCAGATGAGTTGTGGTCAAGCGCAAGCCTAAGCGCAAGACGACGACGAATCAGAAGGTTCCGGGTTCGATTCCCGGCACAGCCAACGTCTTTGTGCTGAACTAAATTTGTTGGCTGTGGATCTGGGTGTTAAATATGTATCTATATAAAGTATATATGTATGTCTATGTAGTATATCAGTTATGTTAGCAACCATAACACGAACTAGAAATGGTTCAGTATGAGGTTAACCAGCCGTGTGTGAAATGAGTCCTAATAGTCTTAATATTATATTAACCGTGAAAAAAAGTTCAAAAGAAAAACACCAAGACATTCGCCTGTATAGGTACATATTAATTCTTATTCACTTAGTATTTTACCGTCCCCATACGAGGCTCAGTCCCGAATAATATGCAATCTCGAACCACTCCTAATCAAAGACCCTTTAACAGGTCCCCTGTTAATTCCACCCATATCCAATATTATGGCGAAATTATCGCCTGTGTGTTCCCACGATTCGTTAGCTATTCATGAGTTTGATTTCCTTTGCAAATATCTGTCGTCATAGCGAGCCTACAACATTGTTCAAAGGTGCGGAAGTATGGCGAAGGGAAACTAACTGAAACCTTATTGGATTGGAATAAGGTTTGTTTTTGTGTGTCAAGTGCAGTGATTTGAGCGAAGAAGACGAGCAAGTAGTCTAAGAGCCCGTGAAGATCGTCCATCACCGATCTGATAACCAGATGAGACGTATTTTGACGTGACAACGTCTTAAATTTGGTTGCGGCTGGGAGTCACTTATGAAAGAGTGTAACGCCCGGTAACGTTACGATGAGTCACCGAACGAGAGAGAGGCCCGCCGAATGCCTTGCGTCTCTCTCCCACTCAACTATGATCGGTCTGCCGCGCGCGCAGCACGCGGCAGACGTTTTTTTTTTTTTTTTTTTTTTACGTGAGGAAATGCATTTACGCATCCCCACCACACCCGGGGAGGTGGGTGGGGTATGTCGGGCTCGATGTCAAAAGGACATCCCTACCGACTAAAACCTCACGATGACCTCCTCACCGGAAAGGGCGGGATGAGGTTCCGCTTCTCGCATTGACCCACCATCCCGCCCACCTCGGCTAGCCTGCGAGGCTCCTTCTCTGGGGATGAGTCCCCTTGCAGTGCACATGGTGCACCGGACAACCCCGGTCCGACGTCCCAGGTCCCCCGTGACGGGTCAGGTCTGTGGCCCCGTCACCTGCCACTACGGCCGCAGAGAATAGGGTAAGTGGTATTTTGTGGTACCACTCCCTTCTCCCTGCGGCCCCACCGCGTCCGCCATCAACGGTGGCGACCCCGTCGAGGCCGCGGCAGGTAGGAAGAGCGGCGCATCGTAATACCGACACTTCTCTCCTGCCACGGCCCCACACCTTCGGCTGCGGTGGGTGTCTCCAAAACCACACCGCAGCCCTCCTCAGTTGCGAAACCCCCCCGGAGCGAGGTCCCGCAACCTACTGGTGCCACTCCATCTAGAACTTGCATGGGGGAGGACAAGTCTAGGGAGCGGCCCGCCTCAGGGACCCTCTTCGCTTCACCGTGGGTGACCAGGCCACGGTTACTGAGCCCCCCCGCCTCGACAATGCGGGGCCCCACGGGGGGGATCGTTGTTACTCCTATGAAGCGCATCAAAATCGAATGAGTCACCTATTTTGACTTACCTGTTTACACCTGCTTGCCAGGTAGTTATACACTGAAATGAGTAGGCAAGCATACCGAGGCATATTCTGTGTATTAAAAACTATCAGTGAAATAAATTTCATTTGGTTATCAAAAGTATGAAGGTGATGAAAAAAAACAATAAAAGTTTATTTAATTAAAAATAGCCATGAGCACTTTTCGATGGGCAAGCAATTTTAGGCACATTTATAAGAAAATATTTAGTAAAAAATACGTCTCATCTGGTTATCAGATCGGTGAAGGACGATCTTCACGGGCTCTTCTACTAAAGATTTGAACTTGTGAGGAGATTGCGTGAAACTTTACTTGGCTCATATGGCACCGTGTGTTTAACCGTTGATTAAACTGTAGCTTTAGGGATGTTGGGAGCAAATCACTCCGCATGCTCCAAGTCAACCTCAACCTGCACGTGGTCATCCTGCTGACTAACAAATGAGGCTCTGGCGAACCGACTGATGGCGGTATAACCATCCCACTCACACGTAGCCGAAATGACACAGGCCGGTGTCGGGCAGCAGCGACACCGGTGCGACGAGCTGCGTGCTGCGATCGCCAACACGTCTGCCCAGCGTGGCGATTATGGGCACAACCTCCCAATGAATCACACCACAAGCCAACGGCCCCTAGTTCCCGGTCGCCCTGCTATTCCTGCCCAAGGCGGCGGGCATGGTAACGGCAGGGCAGGGGGTGCAAAGAATCCCCGGGCTACCGTTCGAGGCCGCCAAACCCAACTGACCCTGGCAACGTATAATGGACAGACGATTAGGTTACAAGAACACCTAACACAGGTAGAGGAGGAACTGGAGCACATAAGATGGCACATACTCGGGTTATGTGAAGTCCGAAGACAGGGGGAGGACACCATAACCTTAGAGTCGGGCCATCTTATGTACTACAGAGAAGGACACATGCTCTCCCAAGGCGGAGTCGGGTTTTTGGTCCATAAATCCCTCGTTAACAACGTGATAGAGATCTCGGGTATTTCGTCTAGGGTTGCGTACATCATAGTAAAGCTGACAAAAAGGTATAACCTTAAAGTTGTCATGGCTTACGCACCCTGGTCTTCATACCCGGACTCTGAAGTGGAAGCTCTTTATGAGGATGTCTCTAGAGCCCTACACAACACAACTAGGGCCCACTTCAACGTTGTTATGGGGGATTTCAACGCTAAAGTGGGTGTACAGACTTGCAGCGAGTCGGTAGTAGGACCACACGGTGTCGGCATCAGGAACCACAGGGGACAAATGCTAGTTGACTTCCTCGAAAAAGAGGGCCTTTTCGTGATGAATACGTTCTTCAAAAAAAGGCCCCACAGGAAGTGGACGTGGCGGAGTCCCAGTGGTTCCACGAAAAACGAGATTGATTTCATCATCACGGACAAAAAGCATATATTCAGAGATGTCTCAGTGGTCAATAGATTTAAAGCCGGAAGTGACCACAGGCTGGTACGAGGCACTCTGAATATCAATTTTAAGCTAGAGAGATCCCGGTTGATGAAATCTACGCTCCGTCCAAACATGATGCAGACCGTGGTTGGCTCCGAAACTTTCCAGCTAAAGCTGGAGAACCGATTCGCTGCCTTGGAAACCACAGACGACGTGGACCAAAAGCTTGACAGAGTGGTGGATATCCTACGAGATGAGGGCACAAAATTTTGCGAGTTGCGAGGCAAGGGCAGAAAGTCCAAACTTTCTGAGGAGACTCTTAAGCTCATGGAGCAGCGGCGTGACAACCCCATGTCAACTTCGTCAGAACATAGGGCTCTAAATAGGAGTATAACCAAACTGGTACGACGCGACCTTCGGAATGCTAACACGCTCTTAATTAAGCAAGCGATCGAGCAAAACCGAGGGTCGAAAGTGTTCGTCCAGCCTCTGGGAAAAAGCCATCTGACTAAGTTGACTACTTCGGACGGGAGAGTTGTCGTCGCCAAGCCGGAGATCCTCAGGGAAGTAAAAGACTTCTACGGCCAGCTTTACGCATCGCATGCTCCTAATCTCGCACATGATACAGAGGATACGAGAGCCACCCTCACACGCCACCATACCGAAGATCTGCCTGAGATCGGACTAGATGAGATTGTGTCGGCCCTTAGACAGCTGAGAAATGGAAAAGCCCCAGGTGAAGATGGTATAACAACAGAGCTCCTGAAAGCGGGCGGAAGAGCAGTGCTCAAGGAGCTCCAAGAATTGTTCAATAATGTCCTCTTCTCTGGGAGAACTCCAAAGGCATGGCACAGAAGCATGGTGGTTCTTTTCTTCAAAAAGGGTAACAAAACTCTTTTGAAGAACTATAGACCCATCTCACTTTTGAGCCATGTCTACAAGCTATTCTCAAGGGTCATCACGAATCGTCTAGCGCGAAGACTCGACGAGTTTCAGCCTCCGGAACAGGCCGGGTTTCGAAGCGGTTATAGCACCATAGACCACATACACACAGTCCGGCAGATTATACAGAAGACCGAAGAGTATAATCTGCCCCTGTGCTTAGCGTTTGTGGACTATGAGAAGGCTTTTGACTCTGTTGAAACCTGGGCTGTTCTGGAGTCCTTACAGCAATGCCAAGTCGACTGGCGATACATACAGGTGCTGAAATGTCTGTATGACGGCGCTACGATGACCGTCCAAATCCAAAACCAGAGAACGGAGCATATTCACCTGCGTCGAGGAGTGAGACAAGGAGATGTAATATCTCCGAAATTGTTCACAAACGCACTGGAGGATATGTTCAAGACTCTGGACTGGAGCGGGCGCGGCATCAATATTAGCGGCGAGTACATTTCTCACCTGCGATTTGCAGACGATATCGTCATAATGGCAGAATCGCTGGAGGAGCTGCAATATATGCTGGATGGCCTGGCTGAATCTTCCCGACGCATCGGTCTCCGGATGAACTTGGATAAAACCAAGGTCATGTGCAACGAGTACGTTGCTCCGGGGTCGATTGCCGTAAGCGGCTTCCCTTTGGAAATTGTTCCGAAATATATCTACCTAGGGCAAACGCTCCAACTAGGTAGGAACAATTTTGAGGGTGAAGCTGCAAGAAGAATTCAGTTAGGCTGGGCAGCATTTAGGAAGCTTCGTCGAGTCTTCTCGTCTTCCATCCCGCAAAGCCTCAAGACGAAAGTCTTTAATCAGTGCGTCCTACCTGTGATGACATACGGTGCCGAAACGTGGACACTCACGGCAGGGTTGATCCGAAAGTTCAAAGTCACTCAACGAGCTATGGAGCGAGCTATGCTCGGTATTTCTCTGAGGGATCGTATCCGCAACGAAGTTATTCGCCAGAGAACGAAAGTAACCGACATAGCTCAACGCATCAGTAAGTTGAAGTGGCAATGGGCTGGTCACATCTGCCGCAGAACCGATAACCGCTGGGGTAGACGAGTTCTGGAGTGGAGACCGCGTACCGGCACACGTAGTGTAGGACGTCCTGCAACGAGGTGGAGCGATGATGTACGCAAAAAAGCGGGCAGTGGATGGAGACGATATGCTCAGGATAGGGTCGCGTGGCGTGCCTTGGGAGAGGCCTATGTCCAGCAGTGGACGCAGACGGGCTGCTGATGATGAAACTGTAGCTTGCTTTGGAGTGCTCGTTGCGGGGCTGTGGGGGAAATATATGAATAATGAGATGAAAACGAAGTGATTTAGATTAACAAGTAAGTAGACTAAGACTAGGATTACTGTTAAAGGTGCCTTTAAAGTTTTTGGTGTGAGTTAACATATATCTGTATTAATAAATGTATATACCTATTACGATTTACAGTTTTAAAGCACGTTATGTATAAAAAATTGGTCAAGTGCGAGTTGGGCTCGCGCATGAAGGGTTCCGTACCATTGTTGTATGGGAGCCCCTCTAAAATATTTATTTTACTAAAATTTTATGCATGCCAATTATTTTTTGCGTTTGACCACAACTCACCTGAAGCTAAGTGACATTGCGATCTGGGATGGAGCGCGCTTGCCTAGAAGAAACTGGCTCACTCTCGGCTTGAAGACAGTAAAATTGTAGTTCAGTAAGAACAGGAATTCTGGCAAGGAGTTCCACAGTTTGGTCGTCCTTACTATGAAACAAATCGCTTAGTAGGAAATTTTGTATCTTCCACTGTGTATTTATTTATTTATTAGGCACTCAGACAGATTACAAACATTCATGATAACATTATAACTACAAAGAACAAAAACAAGTCTGCAATACAAAACAGAGTACACAGCATGTAAGTATAAACTTTATAAAAAGGTAGGTTTAGCTATGATATACATATTAAAAAAAGTTTCACAATTTAAAAAGTTTAACAAAAATTTCACAATTTAATCTATAACTTATATTATTTCTAAATTGACTGAGGCTGTTACTAAATACATCCAGTTCAGTAATGTGAGTATTACATTGGTTGTTATCTGAGGCGTCACAATATTTAAATTCAACTAGCATGTATATTGGTATAGATATGCATAATCTTGTGTCAATCACAACCAGGTACCTATTAAAGAAAAAATTGCCAGGTAATTAATTCCCTGGTCTCTTCGTAACAAGACGTTCCCAGTGCGTGCTCTGTAGAGCCCTTCACGCTCCAGCCACTCAAATGTTCAAGTCTGTCTCTGGTGAAGGGCGGAAGGCTATTGTGAAACCTCACCCGTTTTAAGTACCTAGAATTTTAGAGCCGTGTGGAAAATTATAAGGCAAATTCGCCTCTTGCATATGAATATCATATGTTGGAAATTTTTAAGCTCTAATATTATTCCGTAACAAGCCCTGCGGTGTAACCACGTCAATCCGGGATAAAAAGTAACCTATTTTTTTTTTTTAATTGATGAATAGGCTTACGTTTGACCGCAGCTGCTAGCCTGATGTTAAGCTTGACTGTGGTCTAAGATGTAACACGCTTGCCTAGAAGGAACCTATTTACTCTAGATTTGAAGATCCCCAGATTGTACTTCTCGGGAAAAAAAGACTCAGGAAGAGAGTTCCAAAGCTTCGCAGTTCTCACAATGAAGGTCGAGGCAAAACGCTTTGTGCGATTCCTTGGAACTTCGACAGTGAATCGATGTCTCTTTGCTGTACCCCTGCTCGTTCTGTAGTTGAATGGAGAAGCGGGAATTAAATTGTGCAGCTCCATTGCACACTCTCCAAAATGAATTATTATTAATACATACTAAGATATTAATACAATTTGCAAGTACCAAAATCTAGATTAGAAATGCAGAGCTCGGGCCTACATTCAATGGCTATTAAAATATTTAACAAGTTACCAGATGACCTAAAGCGTATCAATAATATTAAAACTTTAATGACAAACTTAAAAATATTACTCATAACAAAAAGTTATTTTAAAATAGAAGACTAATTAAATGACGGAACAGTAAAAAAATCAATTCAATTAACAGGTTTGCTCATCTTCAGTAAATATAATAATATAACTGTAAAGTGACATAATATTGCAATAAATTCTTTGTTTATGACTTTAATCCAGGGTCTTACCTATCTCTATACAAATTGTCATCGAATTCGGTTAAGCCGTTTGAGTCTGAAGGAATATTTTGAAGTGATTTGCGTATCCCACGGGACCCATTTTTGTTTTCGATATAAAATGTTGCCTACGTGTTAAGTCTTTTGAGCGTGAAAAAGTAACAAAGATATACACTACAAACTTCCGCATTTATTATTAGTTAGGATAGGATAAACCTGACACTAAAATCTCAACATAAATGAGGTCACAAGCAGAGCTCGGGCCTACATTAAATGGCTATTAAAATATTTAACAAGTTACCAGACGACCTAAAGCGTATCAGTAATATTAAAACTTTACTGACAAACTTAAAAAAAATACTCACAATAAAAATATATTTTAAAATAGATACTATTTAAATGACGGAATACTAGCCTATGTGTTCAGTCGTTTGAGCGTGAAAAAGTTACAAACATACACTTACAAATTCCACATTTATTATATTAGTAGAATATTACAAACCTGAAACTAAAATCTCAACATAAATGAGGTCACAATCTTAGTCACCTGGGATACCTAACACTCCTGGACTTGCGGCTTACGAAAGACGACCTAGTAAAGTTCAAGGGCTCATAAATTTCGCCAGAAGTAATAAAATGGATAACAGTTGAGATAGGAAAATGTTTTCGTTTATAGCCTGTTATGTTCCTGAAAGTGATTTGACCTCGATACTGTTGTTTTGCTAGAGTACATGCTATGGATATTTACGGTTTTATTGCGGACATTCTGAATAAAAAAACGTATAATGCCTATTTGTTACAGGGCTTTAAAACTTTCGGTTACACAACTTAATGATGCTTTTTTTTACACAAAGTAAATGACGGAAGTATTAGAACCTGTATCTTTATAAAATTTAATTTTTCAACAGACCTCAGAAAAAGCTGATGGTTATCAATTCGACGGTATGTCTATCATAACTCCGTGACATATGAAAATATTTTAATGTTGTTTTTTAATTACTTAATAAATTTAAACATAGTTTAAGAATAATATTTACAAAGCAAAGTTAAAACGAAAATTTTGTAAACTAAAAAAAAAGACAAAATTTAAACCTACCCGCCCAAACGTGCCCATCAGGCTTGCCGCATTGTTTTCTTTTTAAAGGAAAGTATATTTTATGTACTTCTTGAATGGTCCCAAATATTAATTGGGACATAATTCATTGAAACTGGTTCAGTATTTTTTTTATATTGAAGTCGTCTTTATTTTTTTTGTTTACTCGCTAAGTGTTCAGCCAGTGATCACTTCTAAAACAATGAGAATACTTACAGTAACTTCTACCGACAACCTTATTACGATTATATATAGGTAATATTTCGCACTACTTTTAAAATATCAGTTTATTATTCTTAAGTTACAATTAAGAATAATAAAGACAAATGACATTACAATTATTTACAATTGATTGAAAAAAAAAACGTTATATAAAAAAATAAGATTAGACACAAATTTAAACTCCCCGCCCAAACATACCCATCACCCTTGAAATATCTATTATATTTAAAAGTAAAATAATTATGTAGCGTGTATAAACGTGTACCTTAATTATCCTGCCTGAATAAAACAGCCTTAAATTTAACTGAACAAGTCTGTCAGTAAAAAGCAGATAATTATTTGAACAATGCAAGCGGAATGTAATTTACATGGTCGAGGTTCGCAATTAGTGCATCGCGTCAACTTTTCATTGTGATATTCTTTGTTTGTTCAGCATAATTTTGTTTCACATTAAATTAACTGAACAATATAAAATTAGCATTTGTCCGTGCGCAGTGTAAACTATAAAAGCTACAAATATGTAAACTTTTGTATCCGCAAAGTGTAGATAGATAGATAGAAAATTCTTTATTGGACACATTAATTATTACATACAAAAAAAAAAGAAAGAGCTTAGTGTACCAGCTTGGAACAGTGGCCATTTGAATTTTATTCGTACTAGATGGGTTTGCGCTTGATTACAATTTGTCTGATGGTAATCGACATTGCGATCTAGTGCGGAACGCGCTTACCTAGAAAAAACCGGTTCACTCGTGCCTTCAAAACTGCTAGATTGTGGGTTTCGGGGAACACGGCATTTGGCAATGAGTTTGGCTCAAAGTTTATTATCAGTGCCTGTAATCGATTAAGTTAGTGACAATTCTAGTATACATACGATCTAAATGTAAAGTATCCTTATCTTTTTTCATTATCATAGAGACGGCTAGAAACATAAGTAACGAACTTCTTGATGCTTAATTTTATAGCTCTAGCAACATCAAACCTATTTTATCTGTTCTTATTACTGAAGTTGATTAGAGTTGCTGTCCTAAAAATGTCAAAAATGAAATCATTACAAAAATAATAAACAAAATTAAATTCGTGGAAATGCCTCCCAAAACTGCTCCTGCACCACCAGGAGAGACGAACGGTGGCGGCAACATAAATCTATTGCACGCATACTTCTTTTATTCGGCTATATTGGCTCTCAAATTACTGTTTTTGAAACCACTTGCATCTTTAGTCTGCAACCCTGAGAAAGTGCAGCGAGCAAATCTGAGTGATTTGAAGAATCTGACCCCGTTTTGGCTTGTGGCAGCGTTGTATATCACTACTTCTCCTGACCCGATGACCGCTGTGATGCTTCTACGTGTATTTGTAGCTGCCAGATTTGTGGCCGCATTTGGTTATATCTACCCGATGCCGCGGTATGCAAAGGAATGGGCGTTCTTTTTGACCTTTGCTGTGTCTTGCTTTATGGGAGCCTGGGTGGTGTACACTTACCGATCGCATCTGTAACTGATAGCAAGCTAAAATAAACGCTTAGAGAAAACTTAGTAATTAATTTCAAAATAGTTTTGTAACTGGAAGTAAAAACTATCAGTAAGTATAAAAAAAATACAATGTATGTAATATGCATGTGGCTTTATTATGCATAGTAAAAGATAGATTTCAATTGCTAAAAGTTATTGATTACTTTGTAAATAATTTCGAAATAGTTTTGTTTAACTGTGAGTAAAAACTCTGAGTATAAAAAACGCAATGTGATATGTATGTAGCTTTATCATAAATATCTAGTAATGACAGAATTGGATTGAAACATGTTAGTGATTACCTATCATGCTTCAGCTAGGCTTAGGTCTATGTCGTTCTAGATAACAGAAAATGTAGTAATCCTAAATTTTTAGTATATCTCTACTAGATACATCTCACATTCATGCCAACATATATTCATTTTTTTTAGATATTTAATAGCAGAGTATGATTCCTGTTAAACCATTAAAACAACCATTTGATTCCTTCATCTAAGGGTTAAACAGAGAGGCCAATATCACGCAAGACATGTTTGAATATATTGGAAAGAATAAATTTTTCATTTAGAACTGTTGAAATATATGCCACAAACCACCTAACAATTTGTTCCATCAACCTCAATGAGATCCTGTTATTCTAGACTAGGCATGCTCCATCTCAAGCCAGAGGGTCGCTTACTCGTGTAGTTACGCGCACAGCTGGTCAAATGTGTAAAAAGAAGCGATTTCAGCCACATAGGTACTAGAAATTTAGGTCATAATGAGACATGATTGTTACATAACTGTTCAGTACATGTGCACTAAGTATATAAAATGGAGCCTGTTGACATGATACGGGCCGAGTGGTAGCGATATCAAACACGCATGCGGTCACATCGCTTGTCAGTGTATTTGAACAGGACATGGAGACAAGCCCGAATCAAACCGAATATGCGAATGAAGCTGCGGACTCGTCCCCTGACCCAAATGCTGGCACATCTAGGCTGACTGCCTATAGCTGAATGTAGAAGAGAAAAAATCTACATATACGAGTACTTACGTTTGAATCTCACTTGAACAACTCAACGAAAGTCTGAGAAGTCAATTTAAATTTAGTTTATAAAACTTTTTGAACCCTAAAAACTACTTGAGAACCAAATATCGTTTATTATTAATCTAATCCTAAGTTTGCCTTTTTTTGGTTTAAATCATAAGTTTGCAGTCAAATCATTGTTATTATGATGAGAATAATGGTTATTTAGAGTACATTGAATTTTTTCTTTTACCATAAAATAAATAATATGATCATAAATTTAACATTTTAAGGAATGATTTAAATAAAGCTAGAAAAAGGTGATTTGAGTAAAAATCTTTTTTCTAAGATATAATTGTTATTTTATTATTCTAGCAACATGGTGCACATCTGTCGGTCTTACTTTGAAGTTGATGGCAAAATGATTGAAACCTCGAGAGTAGTCGTTACTCTGAGATTGAAACTAAATCAAAGTCAATGACGGTTAAAAAAATGAAAAATAATTAAAAATATACATCAAAATAGTAAACAAATTAAAAAATAAGTAAAGATGCCTGCAAAACATGGATCTTCATTCGGGGGTGGCAAACTAGCGCCTGATAGCCTTATGCACCCTTACTTCTTCTATTCAGCAATATTAGTGCTTAAATTGTTGTTTTTGAAACCAATCGCAGGCTTATTGTGTGATCCTGAGCGAGCGTTACGAGCTAACCTCAGTGATCTGAAGAATCTGACTCCATTTTGGCTTTTAGCGGCATTATATATGACGACATCTCCGCACCCTACAACTGCTGTGGCGTTACTACGAATATTCACAGCGGCTAGATTCGTTGCTGCGTTCGGATACATCAAGCCCATACCACGGTACGCAAAAGAATGGGCATACTTCGTATCCTTTGCCGTTTCTTGCTTCATGGGAGGCTGGGTGGTGTACACTTACAAATACCATTTCCTGTATACGAATTCTAATTTGATGCAAGCCTATGCGTTTTACTCGGCTCTTCTCGCACTGAAATTGTTGTTTCTAAAACCACTCGCTTCTTGGTATTGTTGCTGCACTCGCTCTCAAGTGTTACATGCGAACCTGAGTGACCTAAAGCATTTGACGCCTTTCTGGTTAGTCGCCGCGATATATTTGACAACATCGCCTCACGTTGATACAGCTAAAGCGCTTCTACGTCTCTACCTCGGGGTTAGGTTTCTAGCAGCCTATGGATATATATACTGGCTCCCGAAAGGCGCGAGGAAAGTAGCGTTCTTCACGTCCATTTCTATATGTATCTTCATGGGCCTGTGGGCCGTGTATCACTATGCACCGGAGTTGTAAAATTCAACTGTAATTTGTATTCACACGAAAAGATTTATTGAGCTATATTTGGGGAAATCATGTCGTGTTACAAACGGATTGGCATTCTATCATTTCGAACAATATGGGCGGTTTTTATTGCCGTTTCGAATTGAACGTGTGCCGATTGTAGGCCGCATAGAAACCATGTTTACGGGTACTTTGTAAAAACATACTTATATTTTAGACGTTTTTTTAAAATACCGTTTATTTCAATGTATGAAATTTAAAAAACTCACAACATGAGTGTTTGTTGTTGTTGTTTTGTATTTTTTAATAATACTATATTAACAATTACATTAATATATTATGTATACGTATATTATTATGTTTAAAGATTTTTGAACAATAATTTTATTCCACTATCACATTGTTTTTTTATAAAATAATCAGAAATGTAATATATATTAAATATTTATTAAATATATTTAAAATTCAAAAGATCATGTTTAATTTTTATTGCTTTAATTATAGGTATAAAGGGAGGAGTTGCAATAGATGAAAAACCGAACTGTAAGGCAGACCAATTATGTTTTTACCTAAAACAAGTCAATATCAATAGTGTGGGATGGATTCCACTTTGCTTCAAGCAAGATTTAGCTGAATATTTGTTGCATCAGTGCGTCATCAGTTAAAAAGCACGTTTCATAAATCAAAATGTCATTGTCATAAACTTCATAAACATGTGTCAAACTAAAGAAAATACAAATAATATGTCAAAAACTTTGCCGCCACTTCAAAGACACAAATCGTAGACAGAGAAACACAAATAAAATTTTTATTCCTCAAAAGTAACCTTCAATAATAACTCCATGAAAATACTTGGAAGCGATGAATCCGGTACAAAATGTCGATGGTGATATCTTTAGAAAGCCCGGCGACACAAGCCTACATGGCGCACGCGGCGTTGCTTGCAATGAAGCTGCTTGCTCTAAGTCCCATGGCAGCATTGACTTGGGTGAGGAAAGGCGTCTTCAGTAACGTAGATGTGGTAAGGCGGGCTTATTTGACGGAGTTGAAGATCGTCTCCCCGTACTGGGTGCTCAGTGCTCTCTATATTACTACCAACCCCGCGCAAGATGTTGCTATTACTTTGCTCAGGTAAGTTACTTGTGTCTTATTTTCATCTTTATTACATGTTTGATATCATCACTGATTCAACTTATCTTGCTGGTGTTTTTTTTTTTACTCTTAATGGGCTTGCGCTTGATCGCAATTCACCTGATGGTAAGCGATATTGCGATCTAAGGTGGAGCGCGCTTAAAAACTGCTAAATTATAGTTATCGGCTAATTAGATCGGCTCCCGGTACACCAGCTCACGCAGTAGCTACGGACCCCCTCTCTTTTAGTTTTCCTTACCCAAATGTATTTCAGTAATAATGAGATCGTATTACTAAAAATTCTTTGTCTGTCTGTCTGTCACCAGGCTTGTGTCTCATGAACCGTGAAAGATAGAAAAATTGAATTTTCGCAGACGATGTATAGGTATCTGTTTGCGCTTGCAACCACCAATTTATGCTAACCGCTACAACAAGAAAACTAAGAACAGAATATTCATTATAGTAACATTATTAAAATTTAAATAAAACAATTAAATAAATATTGAAGAGGGGCGCCAATACAACAAATGTTTTTTTGCGATTTTGGGGCAGCTGATTTATTTTTCGAAATTTTGTAAAAGTCGTAGGTAAAAATTAACTTATCTAAACTCTCTGAAGTACATTTTGCGTCGATTCCCTCCATAAGAAGAACACTGATGAAGCTACATCAAAAGAATAAGTAGATAAATCTCCGTAAATCCTCGAGTCTGATGCCCCTTTTAGTCGCCTCTTACTACAGGCAGGCAGTTCCGCAGCCTTATTCTTTCAACTAGGCTGCAGGTTTAAGCAGTTGAGCCTTGGCTTAAAACTTATTCTAATCATTCTGTTTTTGTTTGCTCCCCAGGTTGTACTCGGTTGCTCGTCTAGTGATAGTCCTGGGGTATGTCTCGAACCCTGCGCCTGCGCCGATCACTGACTTAGCGCTCGTTGTCTCCTATGTGATCACGTGTTTCATGGCTGTGTGGGTTGTCTACTACTACAGAAAGTCCTTCTAGACTACATGACGTTTTGTGTTGGTTGAAATAAATTTCGACAAGTGAGTTTGTAATGTTTTGTTTTCATGTTTTTATTTATGTTGTAACGCGGATTGATTTAGGGAAGGGTGGGTGCGAGGTTGTGAATTTCTTCTTTGTTCAAAAAGATATGTTTTAGAGCTGGTAGTAAGCTGAGATTGATAAGTATAGTTATATTCAAAAATAGGATTTCATTGGTTAAATCAATATTGGTCCAGCCGTTGGAGCGTGAAGAAGTAACATAAATTTTGAAGTTATTTCCGTAGCCTACGGAAACTACAATTGTTTTCGGGACAAAAAGTAGCCTTTGTCAATCCAAGGTGTAACCTATCTGCAAACTAAATTTCTTCAAAATTGTTTTAGACATTTCAGTGTTAGCAAGTAACAAACATACACACACACACACACACAAACTTTCGCATTTATTGTATTAGTAGGATGATATTATACTTATTTTAAAAGCATTCATGCAACAATGAAAGTTCCGATACAAGATGAGAATAACAATGACTTAACTTGCACAGTAAGTTTTATGTTTGAATTTCAAAGTAAGGATCACAAAACGCTTTCAGAATAATCAGCTTACATTGCAAATAAAGGTACTTTATCATAAAGTATAATACTAACGCGGCCCAACTTGGCAACATATGGGTGGACTACAGTTTTTCACTTCGTTATCGTGAGAATTTTCACAGGTGGACATTTGGCTATGGCAATATAAATTGAAAAAGTTTTTTGCAAGAGTGCATTCGAATTTTTATTCATAGATCTATGAGCCGAGCTGAATTAATGTAAGCTTTCGGTGAGCTTTACATTTTAAAACAATCGTTTCTTTTTAGGGTTCCCTACCTAGAAGGTAAAAACGGGACCTTATTACTAACCTCCGCTGTCTGTCCGTCTGTCACCAGGCTGTATTTCAGAAACTGTAATAGCTAGAAATTTTAATTTTTCACAATGTATTTGTTACCCGTGCCGTAAAATCAAATGATAAAAAAATATTAAGTTGGGTGGGCGAATATTAAGCCCATACAATAATAGTAATCTTAAAAAATTAGTAAGCTAAGTTAATAATGAAATAAAAATAAAATAAATATTTCAGGGGGCTATACAATTCCGATACAAATATTGTTTTTTTTTTTGCTTTGTTTTTAAGATACGGAACTCATCATGCAAGCCCGATTCACACTTGGCCAATTTTTGCTTATTATGAAGTAAAAATAATTGAACAGAAAAATTCCTTGAAGCCTTAAATCTTAGACACTTGAAAAGTGAAATTTGATATCTTAAGCTTGATTGAAAAATAGACTTTTCAGTAATTGAGTTTCAGTAAATGATAATCTGGTTTTAGATTTCTTAAAGAGATCTGTCATTCTGTTTGAATTGAAATTTCAGATAAAACAACCAATCTTAGTGACACTATCTATGAATTACATCTAAGTTTTAACAGAATGTCTAAATTGGTTACAAAAAAAAAATACTTTCATTTAATTTAAAGATAATTTGAGACTTGGAGTACACTATGTTAAGTTTTCTTTTGCAATAAATAAATAAGGTAAAACTGAAAAATGCTTACGTGAAAATTATCATAGCTATTTTAAATTCAAGTTTATTTACAAAATCTTTTTGTCAGATTTATGTTATGATAAAATTATGATAATTGATGTAAAAAAATAAATATATGAATGCTCACGCACACAGACAGATTTTCAAGAGTTAATTTTTTTACTAGACATCATAAGAGTTGGTGCTGCCTTGCGACACAGGTTCTCAAAAAACCTACAGCGAAGCGCAATGATCCAGTAACGTACGACTCAGATGCTTGACTACAACTATACTTTTGTTTTGTGTAATTCGTGCTCATACCCAATCTTTATCTTTATCTTCAAGATCAGTAATTCGTTTCACACTCTCAAAAAATCCATTTGATGTAGTAAAACGTAAGGGCAGTCAATAAAGTACCCTAATTGAATTCTCTTACTTACCGTCCCGTGACAGAATGGCATTTTTACAAAGAACATTCGTATTATTGATATGAAATATCACAGTTCGGCGATCGCAAGTCAATTGCTCTACTTACATAGTAACTATGAGCTAATCTGTTTCAAAAAGCCATTCGATAGGGACTGAACGATCTAAATAGCGTTAAGCTCAATTTTGTTTTTATGACGTAGGTGTCAATGACGAAGCCCTCTTCGATAATTAATTTAATAAATTTATTAATAATTGTTTTAAGTTATTAATAAATTATAGTAATAAGGGTGCAAAATAACATAATAGAGTAAAATCCTATAAAACTCTGCGTAAGTGATATATAAAAAATGGTTTATCAGTTTTCTCTCATCTTTAATTTACTGTTACGAATAGAGTTCCAAAACACGAATACGTTGAATTCACTTGATAGTTTTACTTTTTTTAAATAGTCGTTTTAAAATTTGAAAATGTTGTGATTTTGACAGTCATAAAGAAAGAAAAAAAATCTTACCTTTTCATCTGGATATAATGATAAATATTATCTAGAATCATTAGAGGTAATAAAATTCACATTTCTTTATTGATAAGAATTTATGTCGTGAATCAAAATAGGAGCAGACACGGATAAAATGTTTTTTTATATAAGCTACACAATATGAGTAAGAAAAAAGCGGTACACGCTTCAGTACCGCTTGAGTAACGTACCGGTAAAACACCTCTAGCAACTTGTCAGTCCTCGGTAAAGGCCTCTTAGTGCTAGCTACTGGAGCGTGATAAGCGTGATAGCCAGATTGGACCCCGGATATGATACTTTCCGCGACTTAAGTGGTAATTTATTACGTGCTTTTAACAGAAAAGGATGAGGGGCCACGCCATTTGCAGCTCTTTCTAAGTTTTCTGTAACATGTTTGTATGAAAGTTTGCAGTCTTTTAGCCAAGTTGGAGACCATTGGCTGCATTTGGCTGCTTTAAAACTCACCACCACTAGACATCAGACACCAGAACTTGGCCACTTAGCTTAGCGTAGATGGCTACGCTATATAGATAGATAGATAGATTAACACTTTATTAAAACACATACTAAAAATAATTACAGAAACAAAAAAGAGTATTTAAAAACCAGTGCCTTAATTGGCGACCTTATCGCTAAAAGCGATCTCTTCCAGGCAACCAATTCCTAGAACGTACACATAGAAAGAGAGACGAGGTTAAAAGCTTGTCAGTGGCCTTAATATATATTTTACTAGCTACGCCCCGCGGTGTTACCCGTGTTAATTTGGGGGAGAAAGAAGTTAATCCAGGATAAAAAGTTGCCTATGTGTTAATCCAAGGTCTTACCTATCTTCATAGTAAATCTTATCAATATTAGTCCAGTTGTTATAGCATAAAAGATAGATAGAGAAGAAAAAAAGATGGAGAAAAGTAAAATAGATTTGGAAATTATTTGCACATCCCACGGGAACCAGTAATCAAGGTCTAAACTATCGCCACATCAAAAATGTCATCATTATTGGTTTAACCATTTCAGCGTGAAGAAGTAAAAAACATACACACACACACACGCACAAAGTTTCGCTTTAATTATATTAGCAGGATTTAAATATTTCCTAAATTTTCCAATACAAAACACAATTTTCTTGTAAAACACAACGCTAAACTTTTATTATAACGTGAGCTTCAGACCTGTGCGACCTTAATGCGACCTTTAAATCCAACCTGCGTGCTTATTTTCACTTTTATACGCGGAAAACGGGACTCGGAACGATATTTTTTATCATTTGAATATGATCCGTGAAATAATAAAACGGAGTCATAACCCGAAGTTACGCCATCGGATGGAGTCGTGGACAAACTGGTGTAGCGGTAACAACGCAAACCTCGCGATTATACTTTTCACTCAGGTTTGAATCGATTTTATCATTATTTTTGAAAGTTTTGAATGATTTTGGAAAGGATAATAAACATTAAAAGCATTTGTATAATGTAATAAGTTCATAATGTAAATAATAACCTAAGATTTTTATTTTTAATATCATGGGACGTGTATATATTTTTTTTTAATTAACTTTCTTATAACAAGACTTTGGTTTACTTATTGTGTTCTTTGTTAAAGCCCAACTTGCTTTTTAAGTTCTTTTATTTTTCTCAAATGGGTATGATATATGGAGTACATTAACATCATTGGCTTTTCGTATCTACGAGAGTCAATTTTAGGAAACGTTCTAATGGTTATCTCACTCAAGGTTTCAATCTGCATTTCAAGCACACTGTTACCTTGAATTATTATTTGAAAAAAGAAAAACTATGACAGCTCAGCGGGATTTCCGTAAGTCATGGGTTTTCGATCCATGCCAATGAACGGTTTCTGAGAAGGAAAACTTGTAGTGAATTTGTTTTTAGTGCACATCTGACTAGCAAACACCCGCAATTTGAAATATTTGTAGCCAAGCATCTAACGGTGTTTTCTGGCAACATCCTTAACAGCCAGTTATTTCAGACATGTTCCACCTTAGGTCGAAGTCACTAACTCCAGTGGTATAAGAAAAAAACTACGAAAATGCGTACTAAGCGATTTGCTTCCACGTTTATAGTACGGACGGCCAAACTGTGGAACTCCTTGCCGGAATCCCTGTTCCCACTGAATTACTTACCTTACTGTCTTCAAGGCGAGAGTGAACCGGTTTCTTCTAGATGCGCGCACCTTATCTTAGACTGCAATAACACTTAACATCAGGTGAGTTGTGATCAAGCGCAAGCCTATTAAGCATAAAAAAACATTATTATTATTTTGCAAGTAACCCCACAGTAATACAGTCATCGTGCGATAAAGCTCACCCCGCTGTTAACGGGCGGAGATAAACTCTCCACATTAGCAAGTTATCCTCGCTTCGCATCGCAAATTTGCAGCCATAGCCCGCTCATTTTGACGCAAAATTGTCTACGTACGCGAATTAAAAGATTAATATACCGGTTTCCATGGTGTGTTATGGGGACGCACGGTCAGTATGAAATACGGCTCTGCATTCTTTACACTGTGGCAGGAATGTGGGCAATTGTTGTATACAACAACAGTTGTATTGTTATAGAACAGTTGTACACAACTGAAATATGTATCCAATACCCAATTTTTATTGTGGGTGACAAATATACGAGTTTATTTGTCACCGTTATAGTTTACTAAAAGTTGAATAACCACATGACTTCCCTAAACAATTTTAATCAACTTGCTTAACAAATCTATTTGGAAGTTTAAGATTTCTAGGGATAAGTTATGAAGATAAGATACATAATAGTTGTTCATATAGATGAATTGTATTTCGTATCGCCACCGTACTTATTGCTTTTAATTTAGTTAAAATGGTTCTTATTTGTATAGTGTATAAGTACTATTAATGTAATAATAAATGTCATCATTGTAAAGATTTTAAGATGTAGAATGACTTCGAGATGTCGAAGCTCTTATAATTAAATTTTGTGAAGTTAAGTTAACCAGAAGTTCTGTGAAGGTTAGTAAAATATAAGGTCTCTAAGTCCCGTAGGTCGTGGATTCTATCCAAACCATTGAACATGGAACTTTCGGTGAAGGAAATCATCGTGAGGAAACCGTATCATGTTGGTATTTTTTTCCTAGTGCTTGCCTGGCTAGCTAGCAACCCTCAAGTTGAAAAATATTTCACCAAGCATCTAACGGTACGTTCCAAGAGCCTTGTTGAGCTCCAGTTATTCCAGACCGACTCGTATGGTAATTAATATATGCGCCATACTGATTAAATATCTAGCTGCGCCGTCAAAAACTATCGAATCTAAATCCGATTTGTAAAATAAAATCTCCAAAAGTGACACGGGATCGCAAAACACGTTGCCAATCTTTAAAGAGTCAATTTTGACGCAAAAGAAGAAGATGGCTCATTCATTCTATTTCAAAGAGCGCGGATAACTAAAGTCCGTGTTCAGAGTTCAGCTTTTCTTAAAGCAAACCATTCAATACCATGTCACTTTCCTTTAACCACATTTGTTGCTTGCTTTCAGTCCAGAGAATAATAATAAGACTTCTTCAAACATGTTTTGTTTCTTGAAACAAAGTTTGATTTCAACGTGAACAGCAAGGAATAATGTAATATTTTGCTGGAATAAAATTTATATCAATTCTAATTTTACCACTCTCTCTAACTCTAAACTAACTATTTATTACAATAATAAAACTTAAAGCGACTATACGTTATATCTATTTATACTTTAAGCGACACTAAAAGCGATCTCATCCAAACTACCGATGCGAACCAATTACTGATGGAAAAAGGTGAAATTAAACGACTTGATTAAAGAAATCAAGCATTTTTTTTATTAATTATTTACTCTGAGTAGTAAGCACCAAAGTTTTCTCAACTCAAGCTTGTTCTTAGACGTTCTAGGAACGATTTCAATTACTTTTTCAACTGAAAATGTTTTTAATTAAACGTTGTAGACGGTCAACCTTTTATATAATATAAACTGTAAATTCAAGGATTGGTTCCTGTAGCATACACTATCAATGGTTAAAAGAAAAGTGTGAAATAGTCGTTGCACTCGTCAGATAATGCGCCACTCGACCGGTTCATTGAACTGAGAAAATCAAATACGAAACCTGTGTGGATCCATTTGAGGTCCTCAATCAGAAATGTACAGTTTCAACAGCTCGTGAAATTGTTTTCTGCGATCTAGTCGTGTGGATTATTGTAAAGGTTTTACTATTTAGATGGCATGGGAACAAAAAAGCATATTTTTGAAAAATTATGTAAAAGCCTAGGTGCAACAATTGACTTTATTGTACAACCATAATAACAGAAAAAACAGTTAAAATATTATAAAAATAAATATTATAGAAACAATTAAAATACTGTAAAAGCCTGTGTAAATGATAAGGATACGTTTACGGATTTTTGTAAGTTTTATTATCTTTAATTTAGTTGTAAGAACCGTTTATTGTTCTTAAACACGATTACGTAAAATTTACTCGATAGATTTATAAAAAAAAATACATTTTAAAATTAAAGTTTTGTGCTTCAGAATGCCACAAAGATTTCAATTTCTTAGAGAAATCGTGTAAGTAACTTTTGAGTAGAAAAAAATATTAATGTGTTAATGTGTGTAAAGATTTTATTAATATCTATCTGTTGGTAAAGCTGTGAATCTGAGATAGTCTCGTGCAGCCTCAAACGCTACTTTAATCACCTCACTAAGACACAAAAGGTCATGATAATGTTAATGGTTTTTAAAAGAAATAGTTATCATTATTACAGATCTATGAAATCATCAGTTAAAACGGGTACGTTGAGTACCTATCCGTACTAGTGGAATAACAGAAAACCTTACTTACCTACCAGAAAATAACAGTATATTGTTAAGCGTATATTGTGTTGCCATAATAAAGACAATTTGAATTTACCTATAGTCAATTTATGCATTTGAGGCTAAGACTCCATTTTATTCATTTTTAGGAGGAGCCTAGACCGCACGACACAGGTCACCTTAGAGTGTGGTCCAGTGCACACCAAACACATTCCACAATAATAATAATATGTATGTAAATTATATTTCTGCACATTAAGTAAATGTATATTTGGTGTCAAATGTTAATACTTTTAAGCTGATCAATAAAATCTATATTATTATTATTAATTTATACTATAATGAAAGTCCATTGTATAAAGTGTACCTATTTTTTTCGCATGGACTAAATAGTTTGCCATTCAGTTCATGAAAATGAATAGTTTTAACAGTTTTCAAGTAGCACAAAGTTTAGAAAGCGGCTTGTAAACTTGTACTATTGTGCAACAGTACCTCAACCCTCCGCTCGTTATGTGGTGAGTGGACACTCTGATAACGAGGTGCCGATGCCGATTGGAAATCCACCGTGTATGGTTTCAGCGCCACCGTGTATGTAAACTCAATGGCTCTATTAGCGTTAAATGTTGGACCGAGTTTAACCACGCCATACATACATACTAGCTGACCCGGCAAACGTTGTTTTGTCTCACTTAGGGGTATGAAAAATAGATAGTGTAGCTTATATGACACGTTCGTAGATTTACCATAGCAGCGCCATCTATTGATTACTTACTCAACCCAGTCGAAAGGTATCGACATCTGTTAGAATCTTTTGGAGTTAACAGATAATTGTGACTGTCAAATAATAACAGACAATAATTAGCAATAAATTAAAATTGTGACTATAATTTGAGATTTAAACTATCCTATCTCTCAAGTTGGATCGAACTGCACATGGTGTGCGAATTTTATTATAATCGGTTAAGTGGTTTAGGAGTCCATTGAGGACAAACAATGTGACACGAGATTTATATAGGTATATTAAGATAGATTTGAAAAAAGCGCCTGAACTTTTTTTTACAATTGATATGTTTGCTTTTATAATTGATATGTATTTGACCATAGCTTGCCTGGTGTTAAGCAACACTTTGGTCTACGATGTTACACGCATACCTAGAAAATACCAAAGTAACTCTGTATTTGAAGACCCCAGATGTTACTTTGGAAACAGACTCAGGAAGACAATTCCTAAGTTTTGCACTCTTCACAAGGATGGTCGAAACGAATCGACTTGTACTTCACCTGTATAACTACGAGTAAGTATGTATTTTCACTGAACTGTGGTAGTAAATATATCACGATAAAAAAATTTTTAAACGACTTTTTTAAAAAAAGATATAATAAAAAAATAGGGAAAAGGAGCGCTGGTCGTCCAGCGGCAAGATGGGTCGACGACATTACAGCTGTCGCGGGTCCAACCCGAGGCCTATACCCAGCAGTGGGTTTGAATCGGCTGATGATGACGAGGAATAAAAAAATAATCGAGTGAATTTACAAATATACGTACCCTGCTGGTCAAATGTCTAGCTGTAGTTTTAAAATACGAGGAAACACGAATAATACATTTATCGCTTATTGCTCTACCAGTCATCATTATCATAAACCTAGCTAGCTGTAAAAATGAGAAAAAAAGGTTCTTGGAACTCATATATTATACATTTTCTTATGTTACCATAAGCAGAAAGCTTAAGAATTTAAATATCGTAACAGAAACAGAACAGAACATTCCGAAGCAAAAAAAGACAAACAAATATAAAACTGCAGAGCAAGCAAACACGTTTAAGTTACGTGTTGATGTGAATGTATAGATTTAGCCGTCCCGGAAGACTAGGCGGTGCATTCAAAGGCGTTACGTAAACTTTTCTCAAGGTGTGTGACAATAAATTTGAATTCCCGCACAGAGAACAAGATTCTGCACTTACAGCTGCAATGTAAATTGTATCTCCGCTGTGTATAAACACGTACGGAAAAATAATACGAAAACTATTTCCTGAAGCTTGTTTATTTGCCAATCCTTCATATTAGAGGTTTTATACGCAAAAATAACGGGGTTTAGGCGTTTGTGTGTTTGTTCATCGTAGGTGCCGAATTTGATTTAGATTTTTTTTGTATGTTCGAAAAGTGTGGTACTATAGAATGTTCCTAGCTATGTTGTACTCGTATGAAAGGAACCAAGATGGCTGCCGCCAACAAAATGGCGGATGACATATTTTGTCACAACTCTCCAATATGAGTATCAAATGTATACAATATTGGAACAAGTTGGCTTCTAGTTAAGTTCAATTCATTTAACATTTCACATTTCATTCTATCTCTCAACTGAGCTGTATCTACTGCGTAGTAATTTCAAAGACACGACCAATGATCAATTCAATTAACAATCAATGATTCCTAACAATTAGTCCTAATTAATCGAACGTTAACTTGTTCACGACTTTGATCATGATCGACATTGTCTGGACGTTAATTGGAAGCCATCAATAATTGGTAACGAATGACTAGAAATTTGTATTCAGTTTTCAGCTCAGACATGGATCTAATTGATTTTAATTAAAATATAGGGTTACAGCGGGGTTCGCACAGGACGAAGACTAACAGACTTTCCACCATTTTTCCCACCTCACAGTGTAAATGCAACAGCATGGTAGGAAACAAGGAAGAATAGTTACCGTATCATGGTGACAGTATATACTCGTCCAAACTATCTTCTAATATAGAGGTGGGGAAAAAAAAGAATGTAAGTAATTATTTTGAGTTCTCATTTTTATAAAAGTAAAACACATAGTAGTAATTTTATTTGTGTTGAACTAATTTTGAAGAAATTCACCGAATATACTCGTAATTTTAGACGCAGCAAAAAAACAAAATATTAAAATAAAAAGTAACATAAATGAACAAATTATTTCTTCTCCTGGTGGATACATTTTCCACAACCCGTGCTAGCCCCGCTGGTGTGGAAAAACGCAATTTGTATAATAATAGTCGTTAGTTTTACAGTAGACTACGTGGACACAATATCTTAGAATATAATTCGTACCGAAACTTGGCTTCATTTATTAACTTAAAATGAATCAATTATGTTTATGTACACAATATCTTGGCAATATATGGCTTTTAATTAATTTTGTACCATGATTCTACTCCAGTCCACATTCACAACTCCTTGTCAAAACACGACATTTAATGGATTGATCAATAAATACTATTTAGTTTGAGAGTGACTTGAAACCTTGTTTGGAGAGCTTTCAATTTGAATAATAACCAACCAGTTTATATGTTTTTAATACAAATATAAGTACTTAGGTTGCTTCAAACTTTGGCTTACCTAGAAACAAAATTTTCCACACCAGACTCTTATTACTGATGATATCTAGTAATGCCAAAGTAATCGTAAACGTGTGCCTATCCAAAATAATAACGCACAAAATGCGAATATTATACCGAATCTCTAGAAAAATTGGGACTAATAAAAATTTATGGAGATATGATATTAAACCTTGGGTTGTGGAATGTAATTTTTATTTGTAAACCGTACTTACTCGGATTGTTATTGCGCTTTTGTTGTAAGATAAAGCAGCTTGAGCACATTATGAACACGAAACTGAAATGAATTACTTATTTCCGGAAAAGTCTTAAAATTTAATATAGGTACGTAAATAACTTTATCTCTGCCTATTTGAAACTTCATCACGGCCAAATGGCTAAGCTATTAATACTTCTTTAAAGCTCTCAATTTCTACTTCCATGATGGATAGATAAACACTTTATAAAAACACTCAAAAAAATAAATTACAAATAACACTGCTTCTTCTTTGTATGAGGTAAGTAGCTCTAGTATCGAGAATTTTCAAGACGCCCATAGGCCTCTGACTTGGCTTAACGACTGCTTGTACTAAGACTAACAGCCGGGACTTTTAACGCGTTGTCCGATCCACAGTAGCACCCAAATAAAAATGCCACTTTGAAAACGACACTCTTGTGCATGGTCACGCATCCAAACACTGCCCGCTTAAAGAAGACACTTAAAGTACTTAAAAGTTACTGACTTAACTGGCGACTTTATTGCTAAAAATGATCTTTTCTAGGTAACCAATTCCAAGAATGTACACAAAGAAAGAACACCCAAGCCACCAAAAACAAAAAGAAGTCTCTTTTTAACACGACCTTTGAAGTGCGTTAATATTATATTTGATAGCGGCTCTTTAGTTTTGACATCCTTATTGATAAGGATGTCAAAACTTTTATCTATCCATTATGGAAGTAGAAATAGAGAGCTATTAAAACGTATTAATAGCTTAGCCATTTGGCCGTGATGAAGTTTCGAATAGGCTGATATAAAACAAACTTGAATTAGATAATTTGTTAGTCTAATCATCATCAATAAGGATGACATCCTTATCAATAAGGATGTCAAAACTAAAGAGCCGCTATTCCACACAATTGTGTACCTAACTGAGCCAAAAAGGAACTCATTCATTAGACTAACAAATTATGTAATTCAAGTTTTAAGCCCTCATGTTCGGTGACTCGGACAAATCGCGCGATTTATTGCCGCCGGTGTTGACGGAACCGCTATCAGGGATCGGGTATGGATGCCATCTACTACAACCATAGACTACTTTAATTTAAGACTGGTATAACGTACTATAATTTCAATGCATAGGGGCGGTCGCAGCTGCGGCTTTGGGATTAGGTTAAATACACTATCGAAAATACGCTTAGAAAAAAGTATATAAGTTAATAAGAAGTTTATTGTGTATTATCATTCAAACATTTGGTCTCATAATCAGATATAATGATGATGATAATGATGCGAACCTTCACTGGTGACTACTTGGCGACCTCGTTGGCGTAATGGTTACCATGCCGGACTGCCAATCAGAAGGTTCCGGGTTCGATTCCCGGCACCGCCAACATATTTGTGCTGAACCAAATTTGTTGGCTGTCGGTCTGGGTGTTAAATATGTACCTATGTATGTATATAAAATATGTATGTATGTATATGTATATGCATATATCAGCTGTGTTAGCAACCATAATACGAACTAGGAATGGTTCAGTATGGGGTTAAACAGCCGTGTGTGAAATGTGCCCAAAAAAATCTAATCTTGTACTTTGTGAACTGGTATCGTAAGACACATTAAATATATTTGCACGAACAAACGGTCACACTAAATTAAAAAAAAAAAACTCAAAATGCTTATAACGCTCATAACGCGTAGAAACTTTTAGGTCGAAATAAATTAGCCATATGACGGCTACTCACGTAGAAGAACGTGACCTTTTTTCTAAATGAAATCGAGTATCAAATAGAAATATTGATTATAAAATTAAAATTAATTAAATTAAATTATCATTTATTTCAGACAAAGTCCATACAATACAAAATAATAATAAAAACATTTCATAATCAAAATAATCACAGACAAAGAAACAAATATTAAAAGTCATAAAATATTAGTAATAATTAGCAAATATTAAAGACCAAATTATTTAGATTAATTAATTGATGAAAAGTTAAATAAATGAAATTAAATACACATGAATATCAGAATGAATTAATAAATGTCACTTATTATACAACCTTATTTTATCTTAACACTTGCAATATAGAGTAATCGAATCGGATTGAGCCCATAGTAAAAGTTGTTTGAATTGATAAATACATACATTGACTTCTTTTCAGCTTCGTACAGGAATTCATCAGTAATAATCTTCTATTTTTTTAATCTCTATAATTTAAATCATCTATGTCTAGTTCTGCTAGTAAATCAGAAGATCCCCGAAAGGTCGCGCTTAACTTTACGGCCAGTAAGCGTTGATAAAACAAATAGCGGTATAAGCTACGGTCGTGGCTTTTCAGATAGATGTGAAGCTAACTTGTGAGGCTGATCAGACAAAAAAATTAAAAAATTTGTGTAAGAGAAGTTTTTTTTTAAATTCAATTTGTAAATTATTTTTCTATCATAAAAAAACAATAAACGCGTTTCTCAAACCTTTAAAAGTTTTTATAACCGGCTTTCTAATACACGTGTTTAACTGTTATTCCTTGGTTATTATCGAGAACAAATTTGGAAACTATGTATTTGTAGTGGGTTGGTAAAATATAGGCACATAACAACCCGCACTTGGCTTGTATCTCTCTCCTCGTGAGAGAAGGCCCCGAGTCCCAGCAGTGGGAACGTATAATGGGCTGCTTATGCTAGTAAAATATTGCATATATATAGTTATAGGTAAGCATTTTTCAGTAATAAAAAACGCCCTGTTTTACAAAGAAAATGTTGCCTGCCAAATTAAATTGTTTTAATAGCAACCGCCCAAAAAATATTCACAGTTGTAAATCTTAATAATCACGCCGTTTAAATCCGGTTTCAAAGAAATTTTTATTTAGGGTTGCCCGTTCAAAAATAGAAATAAAACACAGAACGAGATAAAATATTACGGGTATCCTTTACGGTGAGACAGCAAAAAAAATGGCGCAAAATAAAATAGGAACGGAGCAATAAAAGTCAGGTGAAGCCTTAACTTGCGACACAACAAACGTATAAATACTAGTAAGTACGGCTACTTTGTTTCAATTGAGACTGTAATATTGTTTTGTTCTCATAACTCATATATACATGGAAAAACAACGAAAAACAGTTTCTTATATACTGAAAGTGTGGAAAGGAGAACGACCTTTTTTATATTGGAAATTTACCGACTTTTCTCAAGCGTACATATAAATAAATAAATATTTAGACACATTTCACACACGGTAGGTTAGCCCCATACTAACTCTAGGTTGTTATATGATTGCTAACACAACCGATATACTACATATACATACATAAATACTTTATATCGATACATATTTAACACCCAGACCGACAGCAATTTATTTAGTTAATCACAAAAATGTTGGCCGTGCCGGGATTAGAACCCGGGATCCTCTGGTTGGCAGTCCAGCGTGGTAACAATTACGCCAACGAAGCCGTCATCTATACCAATATTATAAAGAGGAAAAATTTGATTGTTTGTTTGTTTTTTGACGCGAATAGAATAAACACTGAAGAACGCAACCACTACCACCAGTCAGATAGTCCATATGACGTCCGGAAGAGTGAGAGAGATAGGAAATCTGAAAACTGGCCTATCTGAAATGCTTGTTTTCCTGTTGCTAGCTCTCGTAAAATTATTTTAGAGCGAAGCCAGGACGGGATGCTAGTAGTATATACAAGTGTACATTAAAGGTGTAGAAAGCCCCTGAAAGAACAATTCGGGGTGGTGGCTATCTTTATTTCGACGACCTCGTTGGCGTAAAGGTTACCATGCCGGTCTACTAATCAGAAGGTTCCGGGTTCGATTCCCGGCCTGGTCAACATCTTTGTGCTTAACTAAATTTGTTGGCTGTGGGTCTGGGTGTTAAATATGTATTTATATATAATATGTATGTATGTATGTATATGTAGTATATCAGTTGTGTTAGCAACCATAATACGAGTACGAGCTAGAAATGGTTCAGTATGGGGCTAACCAGCCGTGTGTGAGAGTGTCCTAATATTTATTATTATTATTTTAAATGTATCACAATGTATGGATTCTTCTAATCTAGTAATTTTATTTGATACCCGTATTACGGCAGTTATGAAAAATACACACACGCATCAGGCACATCAAACAAATAACAGCCCGTCGTTAGTACTGATGAGTAATTTTAAACCAGCAAAAGCCAAAGCGAGTTCAATGTCAGAAGAACTTGAGCCAAATTAAATGGATACTAAAATTACTCGAGTAAAATATCTATGCTCCTATCATCATTAGATCTGTCTAGTATTTAAATAATATTCTTAATTGTAGATTTTGTCTTTGATCTGTTAATTATATGGTTGCTTCGTACTGGTTAAACTCTGTTGATGACGCTTGTGTAAATCGTCTAGACTAAGCGATCTAATGCGGTCTTTAAGCGATATGGGAGCAAAATAGCATATTTTGAAATTTTTTATAAAATACTGCGTAAATGACAGGGTACGATTTTTTTTAGTTTAATTATCTTTAATTCAGTGTTAATAAATATTTTTTTATTTGCTTAGCCACAAGTAATATGTAAATCAGCGAACTAGAATAAACGGAAGAGTAACTTCCATACAATTGCCGCTTAGAATTTTAATCCATCTACGCACATAAGGTCACGCCACCGATACTAGCCGCGCGGGTAGCTGTTTGCCCCGCCTACCGCGGTATTTTACGCGTGGATGCTGGAACCATTTTATTGGCCAAGTTACTATTCTATATATTCTAGTTCGCTGATATAAATATGGTAAATTCAGTATTGAGAAATGTCACTTGTAGGCTACCGCATATGCGGCTGAGAAAATGTCATACAATATTTATCCCGAACTTAAACGATTTTGTGTATACCTAATTGTGTACAGTAGTATAATAATATAAGTATACAGTTCTCTTCTAAAGACCAACATACTCGCACGCTAACGTAGCTCGTTTGCAACGGTTATCACGATCTCATTAAAATGCATTTTAGAGAAATGTTATTTTATATCATAAAAATAGATCACGTGTGGCACTAATGTCTAGAAAATGTGGTGAGAATGGTTTTCGAAAATAACTATATATCTGGTCCATGTTTGACTGGCATAGAATCAAGTCAGTTGGCGTCTCATAGGAATCGCATGTACCCAGATGTGGTATGGAAATGAAATTGAATGATGATGATATTGAAGAGATCAGCTCAGTGGGGCATGCGATCGGCTTACGTCCCAAAGTTCGTAGGTTTGATCCCCGCCAACAAGCACGAGCTCACAGTGAAGAAAGGCGTCGCGAGGAAACCATACCATAGCTCACTGGGTAGCAACTAGAAAAATCTGTCTCTAAGCACCTAACGTTTTGTTCTGGCAGCGTCTTTGAGAGTCAGACTAAGCATGCTCCACTTTAGGCCAGAGCTGATTCGTGAACGGTCAAAAGCCTAGCTGTAATGTGAAATAAAAAATACGTGGTACAAACATTTCTCCACCAGTCATAGTTATTGTTCAATACAAGGAGTGAACAGTATGGAAATTCTGACTCTCACAAGGAAAATGCGAAACTTAGATAGGACACGTCCTTTCATCCATGACGCCACTCTCTGAGACAACTCCTCACGTCTGGCGGCAGCTTGGTGGGTAACGAGCTTCAACGTAGCCTAAGCTCCTTGTTTAAATGCAGAGCAGTATTATACTGTACACGGCATAGTAAAAATCTAAATGTGACGCGACACTATTTTGGATATATTAGCGAGTAACTCCGTACTACGGCGCGGCGATGATAAGCGCGGGTTGACTCCTATACGATTCCAGAACGACTGCCTTGGGACGCGACGCGCGGACTGCAGGTTTTGTAGAACTACCCTCATTTCACATTTATCCCTTTACGAGAATCGAACAGTTATCATTAATCCTACTCAGTTCTTCGCTTACTTCAATCAGGCATATTCATGAAATTCAATAGTCCAGCCTTTGGGTTGCTATCTAAAAGGAAATGAGGGCTTACTTTGGCTGCCAGTGAATCTACTTGAACTAATTAATTCATCTGCTAGATAAGTCTAAGTAAAAGCTTAACCATTTTGCAAAACTTCATTACGGTGTTTCGAGTTGCTGCTTTGATTAATAGTTTGCTAAAACTTTTAACCTGGCCAGGAGTTTCCGACGTCAGAAGGTATCTAATTGAACTCTGCAGTGTAATGAGCAAAGCTTTCAATGTTTTACTTTGGACTTTTAGTTGAGAGTCTTTTGCGTTTTAAAGTCTGTAATTAATATGATCTGCGTAAATTTTAAGCTAAACTCAGAGATATTTATGATGGCTAAAATATTTAATAGGATTAGCCGCGCGCTGCGATACATTTTTTTAAATTTTAAAATATTTTAATAGAAAACTTAATTTGTAATGATTAAAGTTAAGATTTCGAATACTTCCATCGAATTTGTTTTTATTTATATTCTATCAATGATATGATTGCGCTGAAACACAACTTACCTTATATTAAGTGAAATTGCGGTCTTAGTTAAAGCGCGCTTGCCTAGAAGAGACCTTTTTAATGTGCTAACTCTGAAAATGTGCATAAATTTTTACAAAATTTTCATGAAATGATGCTATAAATTTTCAAATTATAGGGGAAATATAATTTCGACGGAACAAAAATGAACTGGATTAAAAAATAAATCTTCACCAAAATGAAGTTCCATAATAAACCCCTGTTAACTATGAATAGCGTTCAAACGGATACAAAAGAAATTTATGGCTTTATAGAGGGGTATATTTTTCAGTAAATTATTCTTGCTGGAAAAAAATAACGTCTGGTTATGATTGGTATCAGTTATTTGATTTTTCCTCTTTGGCCTTGCACGAAAAGTTGTTATTTTGTAAGTTTAGTAGCTTTGATACTTTACTTCTTTGTCTGAAAGCCACTTTTATTATTTTACTTAGCAAATCCTGAGGAAACCGACACAAACGAGGACCACAAAATCTGTAGACAGCGTACTTTTGTAATTAGGTATATATATAAAAAAAAAATTGCGAATCGATAATTTTAAATTGTTAAATATCGTAATTTTAAAATATTTAATATTATAATTATTAAATGATTAAAATATTAAATATCGATTTTCAAAATAATTTTATACATATTCCTGGCAAGAAAATGGAAGCAAGTCATGCTAAATTAAGAAACGACAACTTAAGCACAATAAAACACCACCCTCGACACTACTAATTTACTTAAAACAAAACTAAATAATGAAGCCGAAGAATAAAGCAAATAAAGTAAAGTTTCTTAACAAAGACAGATCCTGTTCTTCTACGTAGAATAAACAGAATACTTAAGTACACTAACTGTCTCCTTGTTACGGAACGAAGAGCTTTTAAAGCAATTTAAATATTTAGTGATTCCTAGATCTCATGCCTGGTTGAGAGAAGAAAATGAGACTGACCAAACTCGTTTTGATGAAAAATATAACCTATGAAACGAAGGGACTTGACATAACTTGAAAACAAGTCATGGCTGGATTCGATCCGTGAACTAGTCCAACATTGTCCCGAGAAGACACACTCGCTCAATAGTCATTGGTATAGGGCTGGATTTGTTCCGGAGACATGGCAAGGCGAAAAATGTTTTTGCTCTTTCACACTGCTTTAGCTTATCTGCTGCTGTAGCGGAGCGGACAACTTTAAAAATATATCGCTGCGAGTAAGCGGCATCTTTTATCCTCGCCCTTTTTGCACAAAAAGGGCTGTATTAAAATCAATTGCACATAAAAATTAAATATATATTCAAATATAAAAATAATTTTGAAATGCTTCTATTATGTAACAAAGAAAACTCCTTCGACAATAACTTTAAGTATAATTGTTATCAAGTTATTTACTACGTAGTAAGATAAAAAACGAAAATCATCTATACTCTTCGATATACCACGAAGTACCTACTTAGCTACACAGAGAAGCATGAAAATGATTGCATCTAAAATGCAGCTTATGAAGACAGTACAAAGTACTTCGCATATTGAATGTGCCGCAACTGGGTCATAGCATCACTTTTGTCGAGGCATTAACTCGGGTGCACATCATTATTAGGTTTACGTAGCCGCGCCTCGCGTACCAACTTGTTTTTGCGGCTCCTCAACTCTCGCGCAATCTTATTCCCTCGGCACAAGGTTCACATTTGCTTAACCGGTAGGTTTGTACAGACGTGTATTGCATGCAAAGTGTAGATAGAGAATAGCCAAGAGTAGACAATTCACGGATTATCAAGTGACAAGTTGACACGAGCGACGCCACGGTATAATGGACCCTCGTCAGTCAAAATCTCTTAGTCTGATATACTGAGTTCGTATTAAGGTTTAAGCTGGATGAAAACCGACACAGTATTAACCAAACTGCGCTATAAAGTTTCAATCTTCAAACTAGCATGCAACATTATGCTATTAGTACGTTTGATAAGCTGAAAGCTGGGTCAAATTGAGAACTTCATTAGAGGTTGAGAACGTGTATGTGTATTTTTGCATGAATATTGTTAGGGTTTGTCATATAAGCAATGTTTATTACTATATTTCTAAGTAATAAATATACCATATTATTATTTTTTACGTTTTATATTTAAAATTCATGCTTATATTATTTACATTAATTCAAGATCACGGTAATCATAAACTTGTTGAATATCGAATTCAGAGTGTCAAAAGATCCGTTCATGGAGAATTGAGAAGTTTAAACTGATTAGTAACTCGATATTACTTGAACTAATTTTCAGCACATACAGTTACAAATAAATACACAGAGGTATACATAAAATTATTACAGAACTATAATATATTTTTTTTATTAATTTATAATAATCAAGAACACACTTTTATCACTCCAAGAAAAGTACCAAAATTAGAAACATATAAAAATTTTAAATTCAACTGAAAAAAATATATATGGAAAAGCTATCAAAGGTCCATTAAAAAATATTTTTCCATTTAGGCCGCACTGAAAAATGATTGCAATTTTGTGGAAAAAATCAAATGTTTCGTTCGTTTTAAAATATTTCCGACGCGAAATTGAGTTTAAATTTTGTTATTTCACTCTTATTTCCATTAAACTATTGGTAACACAGTTTCTGAAACATATTGTCCGTTCAAATCTATTGAATAAATTATTATTCCGACACTATAATAAAAAAAACATCTGCTTGTTGTATGATATCACGGGGCTATTATTTTACAAATATATCAAATGTCAGTTTTGATATTATTTATGAAATAAGTAACTTAAATTTATTTAAATTACTACCAGTATGTATAAACTCAAAAATAAAAAGAAAAAAATAAGAAAAATTAAAACACTCTACAATCCAAATTGGCCTAAAGTCTCTACGGACAGCGCAACAAACTCATAGTTAGCAATAATCTGCGAATAAGTACTTCTGTTCTTATGAAATTGAATTTGTTACGAACAACATCTTTAAATACTTTGACAGTGAAAACAAAAACATTGATTTTCCTTCGAAAACGAGACGCAGACTGACGTAAATTATTCTGCAAATTTTATTAGGCCCATTGAATAACGTTCAGAGTCAATTTGTTCGACATCGAACGACTAAATAATTAATTTAATTTCGGATGAAGGAACCTTCATTTGCACTCCATCTCGAGGCATCGAACAGGGTTAATGGAAAAATGTATGCCACGACGGTCGTTAGTAAATTTCACTACGAATGACACTGAAAGATTTGCATGAAATCGACACAAACATCCAATTAACTATAAAAGAAATGCGTTTTTATTTAATACTAGCAGCCAGTTCCAGCTTCACACGGGCTAAAAAATAATCCAAGTTGTAAAGATCAATAAAATATAGCCTATGTTACTCGGGGATAATGTAGCTTCCCAACGGTGAAAGAATTTTTCAAATCGGTCCAGTAGTTTCGGAGCCTATACTAGCAACCAGTGCTGGTTTCGCACGGGCTATAAAATAAAATCCGAGTTGTAAAGAGAAACAATATATAGCCTTCGCTATTTAGAGATAATGTAGCTTCCCAACGCTGAAAGATTTTTTCAAATCGGTCCAGTCGTTTCGGAGCCTATACTAGCAACCAGTCCTGGCTTCGCACGGGCTATATAATAATTCAAGTTGTAAGGAGAAACAAAAAATATAGCCTATGTTACCCAGGGATACGATATAACAGATATAACAATTAATATCTTTGGGTTTATAGATATTAATTGTTATATCTGTTATAAGTTTGTAATCCTATTTAAATTGTTAAATCATGAATACTCTAGAAAATATTAGTATATCTTGTAAAGCTACTGACTGAAATATAAGTAAATTAATTTGTGCAAGAAAACTAATTTATATCACACTAAAGCCTGAGAGGATAATCCTAAAAGGTTAGGCAAAAGCATTTTATGTCGCACAAAATTTACTGAAACGACTTATTCTAGCTTTAAACTCAAATGAAGTTAATCTTGATTTGAGAAAAATGCAATTATTTTAAAACTTTTATAAGGACTTCATATTATTATATAAGCCTGCTTACACAATGGAAATAATGTTTTTAAAAGGTAAAATATAAATCATGACGCAGAAGATAACGTATTATTTAAATAATGCAATGCGATTTTACAACAAATGTGTTTTAAAATTAGCATAAAAAGATAGTAATATCTTATTTAGTTGGGAGCACTTATTCTAAAATAGAAGTGCTTAATTAAGCATATATTTAAGAGTGAATTTTATCTTTATTTGCGGGTCTAATTTATGTTGTGTTTAACATTTTTCATTGTTCAACTTGCTGCAATTCAATACTGAAATTGTATGTAAAACAAATATAGTCTATTTCATAATTATACTAAGCCAAAATACATGTTCTTTAAGCTATAAAGAAAAACTTGTATAACTTTTTTCACCCTTTCCGTACCTATAAGATTAAAATAAGGCCCTACTACTAAGCCTCCGTTGTCTGTGTTTCACTAGGCTGAAAGATAAACTCAAAAGAATATTCAATTATGTATTTATTTAAAAAGCAAATTATTGAATTACAAGACTATGAATATTTAATGGCTCCTATACAACAAAACGCGTGTTTGCTATTACTTTAGTTACGGAACCTTTATGTGCAAGCTCGACTCACACTTGGCAATTTTTTTCACAACTTTCAACTTTATAGGCATTAGTAACCAATATCAACTCGCTTTATAATAACTCTTTCATGACATGAGATTGTTGATGCATGAAATCTTTTACACAACTTTACTAAAACTTTAAAAAAAGAGTGTAAAAAGAAACCTATAACTGCAAAAACCTAATGAACTTTGAAACATATTTTATAACCCAGTTTGTAACGGTTAGTCTAACTAGCAATGTTGAAACTTTTAACTAGCAAGGAAAAGCTTTCATGCAGACTACAGGGTGGTTATTAAAGTTTTAAATGTGCTTGTAAGCTCCCATTATGACGTATACCCGCGTGAACTGATTTGGTTTCAGGCGATTACAAAAGCAAAAACTTGCATTTACAGTTTTTTTGTTATTAATCATAAAAGGTATAAAAATAATGATAAATAGTTTGGGAACCACACACATTTTGGTACTAATTACAACAATTATAACTTATGAATTAGGAAAACGACTATAAAAATATAATCTTATCTTGATACATATAAATCTCGTGACACAATGTTTGTCTTCAATGGACTCCTAAACCACTTAACCGATTATAATTAAATTCGCACACCATGTGCAGTTCGATCCAACTTGAGAGATAGGATAGTTTGAATCTCAAATTATAGTCGCAATTTTAATTAATTGCTAATTATTGGCTGTTATTATTTGACAGTCACAATTATCTGTTAACTCCAAATGATTCTAACAGATGTCGATACCTTTCGACTGGGTTGAGTAAGTAATTGATTATAATCAATAGGTTTTCCCTAAGTGAGGCAAAACAACGTTTGCCGGGTCAGCTAGTATTATATTATATTACGAAGCACAGGGTGCACATTTTTTGTATATTTGTGTTGCTAAGAAAGACATCTTGAATTAAAATTTGCAAATAATATATTTTTTTTAACCAGTGTTTCTTCATATTAGTAAATCTGATTGGTACTATAATAGGTATAAATATTCTTCCTTAGACGAACTTTAAGCTTTTTATAAAATATTTTTACCATGTATGATTAACAAAAAAAACTGTACATTTAAGATTTTGCCCATGGTCGTCCTTAAAGTCCACGATTACAAATAATTATACATTTCAATAATATTTGTTGCATTACAAGACAAAGGCCAGGATTCTTTTTTGCCTCAATTAACAGATATAATTTACAATTCACTTTACTTTTTCGGGGTAAGTATAATAGTTAAGCTTTTGAGAAGATGGATTCGTAACCACACAAATCAGCGATACTCTGACTTAAAGTAGAACATGCATAATTATTACTGACTAGCTCTTTTCTTAAAATGAAAAAAATTACGCCGAGGTTCTAACGCAATGTGCAATATATTAATTGACTTGTATTTTTTTACATTTTACCTTCAGAAATCGTATTTGATTAAAAGTTTTTGTCATTAAAAATATTGAACGATCTGGATCCATCATTCTTCAGTGAAATGAATACAAAACAAAAACAAACAAACCTAAAGTAATTAGATCCGATTCGAGGCGTCGTAGGATCTCTTTTCGAGTTTGAAAGCCTCCAAAAGGCTGCCATTATTCGTTCCGCCACAGACCGACAGCCACGTTGGTCACAATGGATTACAAATTATGAGCTTGTAATATTTAAATCAAAAATCGACTTATAAAGCATGTCTTTTTTAGGCCCATGACCGTACTAACCATATAGAAGTATTATGTATATTCCTTTGTATGAAAAAGATGTGTTACCCTGTCATTTGATGAATTTCATCAAAATTAGCAGAATCTCCTTTAAGGTGTAGACGTTTAGTATCCCGTAGCATATAATGTCCTTAACAGAATAAAAATATATATTTTTGCGAAATAACGTATCTATGAACTATGCCCACTACTAATAAACTTTTATGAATGTGATTACAACCAACCCTAATTACAATTAACCCTGGTTGAAATAATAAGGCTGCGGAACTGCCCTTGCCTGTCGTAAGAGGCGACTAAAAGGGGCATCAGACTCGAGAGTGTTCGTAGATGGGGCTCCGATACTTGCTTCATCGAGTCTGGGGTGGACGATGTGTGTGACCGTCGCCGTCGTTGGCGGATAGGTCAGCAACCCGGGAAGAATCATAGCGCAGTGTATAGAGGTCTCCGGGCTGTTCCTGGAAGAAACTGGAGTCCTCCATTAAGCACAGAGGCAGATCACCGTAGAGGGTTTACTGGGTGCAAATCCCACGAAACCTGGCTGTGCCACATTTAAATATTGAAAAAAAGGCTTAAGACCACTTAATGGAATGGTAAAGAAGAATCTTCAGGTGGTCTTCACACAATTCAGCCACTCTTAATAATATGATATTGTAATATTGAAAAAAGGCATGGTCGTGATATTATAACTGTAATAATTTTGATAACTATATTATTAACAGAAGTAGAATTTTGTCTTGTTTACCGTATCTATTTAATTTTATAAACCTGTGTTTAGAAAAAGGTCACAGGCTCAAGTGCGTGACCGTTGAAAATTACTCCTATTCATTGCTTGTATTATCTTCACGGGAACTGAAATTGCTTACTGCGGGAAGTTGCTGTGAAACAAGCAGAAAATTACTTTAAAAAATGAGTATAAATTTAGATTTTTAAGATTAATGATTGTGCCCTTGTAATTGCTTCTTCATAATCTTTTTCATATTAACAATTTTGCTTAGAAATAGTCTATATTTTAGCAGATATTTAGCTGCGTCTTACGGTTTTGCCCTAATCCTCTTTTTATATTTTTGTCTTGGAGGAAATGTCTTTACGGGATAAAAAGTAGATAATTATGTACTACCTTCATACGTTAACCATTTTTTTTTTGAGAGTAATGAAGTTAAAAACAAGCATAATGATATACGAGTACATACACATTTTTGCATTTGTAATACGAGTAAACATTGATAGTAAGTTTAAAATTTTACAAGTATGCGAAGTGTTCTTAGAGTAAATACTAGGAATTGGTTGCCTGGAAGAGATCACTTATAGCGATAAAGTTGCCAGTTAAGGCACTCGTTTTTAAGTACCGTAGTGTTTTCTGTATTTTTGTTTTGTATGTGTTTTAATAAAGTGTTAATCTATCTATCTATCTACTTTCAAAACCTTTACCGTAATAATTATTATGTAACATTTTTTCCGCTTGGTAAAATTTAGTCAGTCCCCTAATGATTTCCATCTCTCTTTATAACTTTGTCTCACTTTGTTAATAACTTTTTGACTAAGAGAGTCAATTCCAAGGAACATAAGTAAGAGCATATGCGGCCGTTATCATTGTCGCTTGTAATTCCTAAGGCTGGCACGTAATACATAACTTACTAAATAAGTAACCTGTTAAGAATACGGTTAATGTGACACGCAATGAATAACAAAGCGGGCTGGGGAGCGAAATGATGAGGAACAGAACTGGAAATTTTCATTGTATCCACGTCTTTGTACGATCAAGACATCGGGTTATAGAAATATTTACATTAAATATTGCATAGATAGTAAAAAAAAATATTTTTATTGTACAGGAAATTTAGGTTTACAGCTACTTGTACATTTGTATAAGACATGTATGGCTTGCTTAATGCGTGTAGAGTAGCCAATAGTGCGCTGCGCCTTACACACTAGGTCAGTCAAGCTGCCTGAACTGTGGGGCGGCAGAGGCTCCCGCAGGACTGCTTACCATTACTTGTAGGTACATAAATACATACATTGTAGAAAATCTAGGCTTTTGCCTAGCAGGGCGCGTAATCACACAGGTTAGTGACACTCTGGCTTAAAGTGGAGCATGCCTAGTCTGGAATAACGGACTCTCAAGGAGAATGCCAAAACACATTGTTTGATGCTTGGTGACAGAAATTGCAATTTGAGGGTTGTTGCTAGCCAGATGAGCATTAGAAAATGCCCTATCACAATGTTATGATTCCCTCACAATGTTTTCCTATCCATATCTATTTGTATTGATATTTTAAAAACAAAATCAGTTCAGTTGGTCTGCCGCCTCACGCCTGGAAAGATGTGGGTAATACCACGAACGAAAGGTTTCTGACAAACACACACACACATTCATACATTGAAACACATAACGTTCAGTATACACTAATAAATAAACACTAATAATCATACACATAAAGTAAATAATCGCGTCCAATATGTCACTACATCTATAAATTATGTCCCCACCCCAAGCCCCTAAGAAAAGAAACTAGCTCTCACAAACTCAGGGTATCCTAGCGTGAGAGCTAGGGACCTACACAAATACTGTATAATCAATAAAAGTTAATATTATATAAAAGTTAATATGATAAATGTTTTGCTCAAATGTTAATATTATAATAATTTTAGTTTTTAGTTTTTTTTCTATGTAATTTGTGTTATATGTACATATATGTGTGTCAAATAAATGAATTATTATTATTATATTATTAAAGGTTACCTATTTAATTGTAATTGGTCAATGGTAACTATGCCGGATTGCCAAACAGAGGGTCCTGGTTTCGATTCCCGGCACGGCCAACAATTTTTTTTCTGATGAACTAAATTTGTTGGCTGTCGGTCTGGGTGTTAAACATCGATATAAAGTATTTATAGCAGAAGATCCGAGCCTACATCGACCTTTACCGTGATCGTGATAATTGAATAAAATCTATTTCATAATAAATTTACCATATAAGAAAATATAATTATTAAAAATAGGTTGCGTAAAAAATCCTGGACAGAATATTTAAAAAAAAATGTTTTTTTTTGTATGTATTTGTATAAGGTAAAGGCACCTATTTCCGCGGTATTTTCATCAAAACTTGAAAGGATATTGAATATTAGGCATTAACTGAACCTTTCTAACAGTTTGGCTATTTTTATTAGAAGCTTTATTGTTTTTCCTTTTTAAATAGACTATATATTTCATAATTAGGTTAAACTTTGTATTTAAAATTAAATTAAATCTGAAAAAAGTCCTAAGCACCTTATTCCGATGTAAAAATCCTTATTCCGATGTATTTGGTCCTTAATTCCGAGTGTACAAAATAGAATCGGTAGGAATAATACATGTTGTTCAAAAAATTACGACTTATTTATTTACATTAATTATTTATTAATCACATTATTATTATCAATATGGCTCCTAAAGAGCTACGTTGAACTGTTTGTTACAATTTGTTACTGGACTTCTTAACAATGAGAACTTTTTGATCCGTGTAATAGCATTTTGGAGATCGTCTTCTGTATATTTTATTCTAGGCTTCATTATCCTATAACCAAAAAAAATTAATATTATTATAATAAAAATTAAACAAAGAAGTGAGCTATATACAACGTGTTGCTTTGCATTCCCGCCAAATTTGTAGAGGTAAGTATACTCCAATAGCAGACCATGAATAAACGATGGCGCAACCTTGAGATGGAGAAAAAAAACATCTGTTCCATACAAAAAATTCGTTGATCGTCGACAAAATATATGAAACAGCAAAAAAAAAAAAAAAAAAAAACAGCAAATGATTTTTTTTTTCGATTTCAAGGTTGCCCATAGTTTATTTGTGCTCTGCTAGTGGAGTAAAACTACCTCTTCACATTTGCAAAGCAACATGTTGTATATTAAGTTAAATCAAATATATCCAGTAATACAAACGTCTTAATATAGGACTCTCTGCCAAGCAAGGCATTATGTAAAATAAAAGTAATAAGTACATACATTATTTGTATTTGAAAATTATTCATAAACGTCTACCGCTATCTTTCTTAGTTTGTGATAGTTACTAATGATTTTGATAGGAGAATAGTAATTTTATAAATTTGTATTTAGTTTTTGCATTTACTAAAACTAAATAAAACTACATTGTTACCTGTACAAGTTGTGAACACTCTGTATTTTACTTGAGTCTGTGCCGCGGAATTACGTGCGTATAGAACCTTATCCCGACCTACTGTACATCGGAATAGCGTTTCATATGAAAATATCATGTTTCCTAATTCCGAGTACTAAAAAATGTATAAAATTTTCATATTTTTTATACAGAAAAAATCTTATTTGCAATATCGTCGTAAATATATATATTACTTGCTAACACTTATATTAGATTAAATATGAACTTTAATTTTCTTTCTTATCTTTTCCATACAACGAATTAATAAAATAGGTAAATAAGTCATCTATTACATGCTATCATTAGTGAATGTGATACAAAAACTTACCTCGGAAATAGATTTTTATATTCATTTAATATTTAATTTGTCAAATCCAAACTGAGATACTCTTAATCATAAAAACAACCTAGAAAATCAAAATATAGATTATGTCTATGAAATCGCTATTCCGCGGTATAAATCGTAATTAGGAACTGACTAAAATATTTAGCACCTAATGCCGAGGTAAATTCGAAATACATTTGGGGCTTAATTTACTCAGAAAAATGCACAAAAGTTAAGTGTTTTAGATTAAAAACATATTTTTTAAATAGTTTAACACAAAGAAGTAAACACAGGGTACAAAAATAACGAGAAAAACACTATTTAAAAAAACATGGTATTCACGTGCACAGGGTCCAAAATGTATGAAGCTTGCGTTTGAGCCAGCTGCTGTCGCTATTCTAACCGATTATTTCAAACTGTTTACACATGACACCACTTTTTTGATGATATAACTACGCAAAGATATATTATGTATTGAATGGAAAATCTTGCATTAATTTTCATTAATTAAATCTCTTGTAAGCGCTATTTTTCTAAATACCTCGGAATATGGTGCCAATTCCAGAACCCCTCGGAATAAGGTGCCTTTACCTTATGTAGTATATCAATTGTGTTAGCCTTTGTTAACACAGCCATATTACAAACTAGAAATGTATGGGGCTAACCAGCCTTGTGTGAAATGTTACCTAATATTAAAAAAAAAACACTTAATTTTTATGTAATTTATTGTAAGCTCCATCAGCAGCCTGTCTGCGTCCACTGTTGGACATAGTATTGTAATTGAAATAACTACGAACACTGAAAGATAATTTACTTGGCCTAGTAGTTTAGATGTGTTTAAAACTTAGTGTTCTAAAGCAAACTTTTGCAGACTTGTCTAACGACTTAATAGGGTGCAAACAAAACTAGATGCCTAAGTAAATATCTACGTTTTAAGACAGCTGTAATTTATGTTGATTACATTAAATCTGTCTGGTCTAACTTAACTTTGTTTTTTGGCAATTTATTTCAAACATAAGTTTGATAATATTATTTAAAATTTTTAGCTTCGTATCATATTAAATACTAAAAGATCGTCCCGGCTTCGCACGGGCTATAAAATAATCTAAGTTGCAAATAGAAACAAAATATAGCCTATGTTAGGTATTCAGGGACAATGTAGCCTTCCAACGGTGAAATAATTTTTCAAATCAGTTCAGTAGTTTCGGAGCCTATTTGCGTCAAACAAACAAACAAACTTTTCCTCTTATAATACTGGTATAGATCATATTAAATAATTATTTTAAAAATCGAGTGTGGCTCGGTGGGAAAAACGTCTAGTTTCAATCAGATGGCCCCTGGTTAGATCCCGGCCCTACACCAATGACTTGTTTTTCAAGTTATGTGTGGGTTTGCACACACACTCGATTTGTAGGAAAAAAAATCGTTTATCACATATAATTAAGAATCTCTTTAGAAGGTCCTGCTTCCGCTAATAAGTTCTTCGGTTTCTTAAATAATAGTGTCGCTGTATATCAAAACCTCAGACCACAGAACAGAAGGGTAAGCATTCCACAATCAAACGACAAAAGCCACCATTGACCTCAGTCATACCGCAACTTTGGCTTTATTAAAAAACTTTCTCTATATCCGGAGCCAAAATTGAAACTGAGGCATCGCACTCAAAATTTCATAACCCTCAAATTGACTTAACAGTGAATGATTCATTCTATTGAGTTACCATTTGGTTTCACGCAATATTTGGATTGAGAACAGAAAATATGCCGCGTTATGATGTTGATTTAGGGTGTTTTACGACGTTAGATGACCTCGTTGGCGTAATGGTTACTATGTCGGACTGCCAACCAAAGGTCCCGTGTTCGATTCCCGGCACGGCCAACATCTACGTGATGAACTAAACTGGTTGGCTATCGGTTTGGGTAAAAATGTATCAATATAGAGTATTTATTTAGTATTTCAGTTGTTTTAGCAACCATAGTAGAAATGGTTTAGTATGGGGCTAACCTAGTTAGTATGGTAACCAGCCGTGTGTGAAATGTGTGCTAGATTTATTTAACTTTCGAAAAAAAAAAGGTTTGAAACAAAGAAAGAATAAAACATTTTTTTGATACGAAAAAAATTAAAAAGTATTATTGATAATAATACAAAAGAAACATAAAATAATACATTATTTATGTTCCCAAAAACGTTTGTTTGTAGCTTCTGTGTGTGTGTTTGTCTGTAGCATCATAACTCCCGAAACTATTTTGAATTGTTCAAAGGTTATTTATTATCTATGTTAGTTAAGAATATATTTTGTATGTAAGCCATGTTTGAGATCTAAAATGCAGGCTGAAAATATTTATTAAAATACAAAATCAAATAGCTTGAAAGTTCGATTTCTTTTGCTCGTACTCATTTGGCATTTGGCACGTAAGAGGACACGAAATTTCATAATTAATTAATAATAATAATAACATATTTTTTTATTTGTTTTTTTGACGTGACAACGTCTTAAATTAGGTTGCGGCTGGGAGTCACTTATGAAAAATTGTAACGCCCGGTAACGTTACGATGAGTCACCGAACGAGAGAGAGGCCCGCCGAATGCCTTGCGTCTCTCTCCCACTCAACTATGATCGGTCTGCCGCGCGCGCAGCACGCGGCAGACGTTGTCACGTAAAATCTTCGCCCGTAAAACCGACTTTACAGGCAACCATTTTTTTTTTAATCACTTCAGTCTTAGGGGTGTGTGTGGGGCTGCAACCAACATCTTTCGTGGCTTAAGTCAACCTCACTTGCACGCGGTACATCCTTCTGACCAACGAACGAGGCTCTGACGACCCGCTAACACGCACTGGATCAGCGCGGTGGGATTACGAGTATGATCCAAATCCCCCAAGTACTTTTTAGATGGCAGAAGATTACGAGGCAGGCCGCCAACTCGATGGCGCAAGGAGTTGGTGGACTTCCACATTAACTGGAAGGAACTGGCCCAAGACAGAAAAGCGTCAGGATCATTGGTTGACCTTTGCCCACAAGTGGGACAATATAAGTTAGATCAAAAAAATAGTCTCATTTGAAAAATAATTGTTAGAAGTTTACTTAACGGTTAACCAGCAAGACTGCTGGTTAACTGTTAATTCACATTGAAGTTAGTAAAATGTTAATAAACTTTGGAGTTTTTGAGTAGGTAAGGTAATTTTGAGCCGTCAACAATCTAGTTATTCTGCGTGATCGAAACTCGAAGTAATGCAATTAAGTTAGCAACAAGTTGTTATTTCCTCACGTTAGGTAACTTTGCCGTAATATGAATTTAAGTTACAAGGTTTTCCCACAAAGATGTTTCTACTACTTACTAAAGTTATTAAGTAAACTGTCGTGAATCTGTAAGTTTGTTTGTGATTTAGTTACTGTGTTTGACATGATATTGGAGATTGCTTAAGTAATAATTATCGATATGAACAAACTTAACTACTCGTATCCTACTAATATTATGAATGCGAAAGTTTGTATGTAAGTACATAAGTGTGTATTTTTATTAAAGGTATGTTTGTTATGTTTTTTTTTCTTCTTCATGCTCAAACGGCTGTACCGATTTTGATGAAATTTGGTGTAAAGATAGATTTTTGCCCGAAAATAGATGTGGTTCCCATGCGATACGCAAATCACTTTAAAATCTATGTTACTCTTTCACGCTCCAGCGGCTGGACTGATTTTGACGAGATTTATTATAAAGATTGTGTAGGCCTTGGACATAGGCTGCTCTTTATTCCGGATGAACGTGGTTTACACCGCGGGTGCAGATATTATAAAATAAATAATAAATTAAGAGTAATGTTTGTATGTAAATTAAGACGTTAAATAAACTATTTTTGACATCATATTGGCTATGTTATTCGACGAGCGATAGGTACATATTTTACACTGAGGTGAATTTTTTTTAAGAAAATTACAAAAAGGCTTGCTATTTTAATACGCGTTGTAATGTTTATTTGAAGTTTTAATAATAACAGGATTAGGAAATTGAATAAATGAATAATATTATTTCTGAGTTTTTCTGTAAAAAAAAAATAAGATATTTACTAGACTAAAGTAACCGATTTAACAATAATTTAATTTTTAAAATTAATTTAATTTTTAAAATTAAATTATTTTTAAATTTTTAACAGTTAAATTATTGTTAAATTTTTACTTTATTCTCCCATAATATATCTTAGCGTGTTATTATTAACTCTCAGCAACTTCAGGCAGCCGAGTTAAAGCAAAAACTAAAAGCTTTCCAACACTCAAACCAGCCCCAAACAGAATAATCTGAGGTTTTAAATGCTTTTCGGCACTCCAAAGAGTCTACGTGGAATTTTAATAAACTTGTGCTTCGAATGAGTTGATTATAAAACAAAAAAAATTGTGGAATGTGTATAAATGAACATTAACTGCTCCTCGTTCTGTTACCCGTTTTGATCCGGGATAAAAATAAACTCATATATTCACGGTTGACCATTACGTATATCTTGGTCATAATCTCTCTTTTAGTAAAGAACATCAAAACAGGGAGATTACCAGACGTATACAGCTAGGCTGGGCTGCGTTCAGAAAGCTGGAGGACATCCTAAAGTCACGGCAAATTCCACAGTGCCTTAAAACTTGCCTCTACAGCCAGTGTGTCCTACCGACCATGATATTTGGTGCCGAAACATGGACCCCCAAGTTCTAAGCTGGTAATTGGTTCAGCGAGCGTGTAATATAGGTACTACTTATACACAATCCAATTTTATAATTAACCAACTTCAGAAAAAGGAGGAGGTTTAAAATATTTTTTTTTTTCATAATACATGGCCAGTTACATCTTTTAGGCAAATTCTTTTAAGCCCAATCTCTATGAGATTGTCTGGTTTAGCTTTGAAGTTGATGACACTTTTAATTCTATCCAGACCAAGACCATATCAAGTAGCATTATATTCAATTGTTTTACGAAATCTCATTAAAATCAACCAGTAAATTATAACTCTGAAATTTCCCCCTATTTAGTGCTATTGCTCCCCCAACCAATATTCTTCGAAGTTTTTTTGGTCAACATAGGTTCCGGTCAATATAATAGTGAGAACCCGTATCCAAAAATTCAGATATACAAATGTTGAATGCAGAGACTTCACTCACTTTACTTGTTTCGTCACTTAGATCCATTCTATTATCAGAAAACCGTTGTCAAATCTACGGTACAGCCTTATTATTCTATGGGCACAACGTAAAACGCAAACACTCCGGTTTGAAAACAGAATTACCTACAAGAGTTACGGAGTTCTGTTCAAATATTAACTGAGAGATGGACTGAAAGAGCATCGTGTTTATGCAGCCAGGTTTTTCCGCGGTCTATTTTCCATTTGTGTAGACTTCATACGGGAATTGGAATGAAAACACGACGGATTGTTTTTTCTGCTTATGTGTAAAGATAAAGATAAAAGATACATTTTTATTAGTGGTAAAACTTAGGTGTACGTACATGATGCCTTAGCGCTAGGTTTTTAGAAAGAGTGTTTGTTGTACGTTGTGGGAGAATCTGCGTTTCGTGCTAGGTCTCCTTGGAGCCTGTTTACCGAGCTGCAGTTGTCCCCGCTCTGTTAGTCTACATACTGAAGCACATTTTTAGAACTGACAGTGTACAAGCTGAAGTGGCCAAACTCTGGTGTGCGGAGCTTTTAGCTTCTCTTCGGTCTCTGTCTTCGCTGTCTGTTCGTACTAAGACTAGCAGGCAAGCCCTAAAATATGTCTAGTCCGACTGTACTGAGCCACGGTAGCACACAGATGAAAATGCCCCGAATATTTTTTAAACGAAAAAGGCTTTTTAGATTTATAATACCTAATACAAGTCGTTTTTTATAACCTATCCAAAGACTCAATTAAAGAAAACGTTTGTAGGTTCATATCCTCTTTACTAAAAGGAACTTACTATGAACTTAAAAATATTATTATATATTGCTTATGTATAATATGCTACTGCATAAACAGATAACTCACAAATAGGAGGCAGTGAAGTTTCAAATGTTTTCTTAGTTGAATTGAGTTATATGAGTTTGACTTATGATTGGATAATATTGTCAATAAATGGTTTATCTTGTTTTGATTAGAAGGCTAGAAATATAGGGTTGTCACAAGTTACGTTGTCAGAATAAATAATAACTTTTTAGGTAAATATACCCTCTCACAACTTACGCCCTCAGAGTAAACGATTTAGGTAAGCATGTAACAACGTATACAACAGAACAGCTTAGCATCAGGCAAGCTGCAGCGCAACAAAAACCTGTCAGAAAAATATCAAACTTTATTTATAAGCACTAAAACACTAATTTACTAATTAATTATTAATAATTTCAATACAAATAGTTTTTTCAATACTCTAATATATAATATATTCGCGTAGAAAACGGTCACACTTACTTATTTTTAAAAGTCGGAATGAGTCCAACAGTTTCGGTGCTTTCCGAGCACCATCTTCAGGGGCGAGTGTGACACGGACCGCCGCCGACAAAATCCGCTCGTGCACATTAATAATAAGTAAGTGTGACCGTTTTCTACGCGAAAATATTAAGATGCCTTACGTGAACAGTTTACAATGTCTATTTAAGTAGAAGTATTTAAGCTGAGTATTGATTTATCAAAATGGTTCTAAGTAGCGCAAAGAGAAAATATTATAACCTCCTTGAAAGTTTACTGCCACCACAGAACGTGAAAGTACGCGCAAAGTTTATAGAAAAACCTTAACATATACGAAAGTAGGTATTGTATCCGTTTTCGTGTAGTAAGATTGAATATTTTATGAGCCATGAAGTCGACTCTCGTTTGCAGTTGCAGCCAGTGTTTCTTCATACCCTGATAATCGTATCTTAAGAAGATTAAGTAATTTAGATTTCGCTCGATAATTATACACTATAGAGTAGTTACATCAATATTTTTTGTATCTTTTTTTGGTCGTTAAGGAAAGCTAAGTTAGGAAATCAGTTTTCTAAAGGCATTTGTATGTGCCTTTAGCATTGTTAGTATAGATTGCTATTAATTATTTTGGTTCATCTTCTTCTTCTTCTTCGTAAATGCCAAGCTCTGGTGTCGAGAATTTTCCAGCAGCCCGAAGCCTTGACTTGGCTTAACGACTGCTTGACTACTTGTACTAATACTAACAGCCAGGATCTACAATTCGACGTGTCATTCGACCCACGGTAGCGCCCAGGTGAAAATGCCAAACATAAAACAACAAACAACAAATTTTAAAAAATGACCCATCAGTCAGTCTTGAGTCACCCATCAAAACACTGTCCGCATCGACCGTTGCTTAGCTTCGATGATCGCGTCAGATCACCTAAGTTTTTTTGTTATTCTTGATAGATTTGCGTTTGACTACAGCTGGCCTGGTGTTAAGCTGCGCTGCAGTCTACGGTGTGGTACGCTTACCTAGTAGATACCTATTAACTCTACTTTTGACGGCCCCCGGATGATACCTCTCAGGAAACAGAGACTCATGAAGTGAGTTCCAAAGCTTCGCAGTCCTCGTCGACCTAAAATAAAGGTCGACGCAAAGCGTTTTGTACGAAAGTTTGGAATCTCAACTCTGTATGTGTGTCTCTTCACTGACTCTCTGCTCGTTTTGTAGTAAAACGGAGATGGTGGAATCAAATTATTAGCCGAGCTACAGGCTATATAACATACATTTTACAACCGAACAAAAACTTCTCCGTGTTCATAAAATAACATGTAACATGACTCTGTTCACCACAAATTTTCTTCTTACAAAGTAAGAAAGTTCTAAGCTAAGTTTCATTAATTCATAGCCTACAGACCTCGCTTGTTTGAACTCCGCTATCTAATTAATTTTGATAATAATTATACAAAGCTTTCGGAAACATTTTTAATGAAAGCCACGCCTTATAATTCGTATAACGACTAATTACAAGTTTATGTTGCGACGTAAAACATAAAAAATACATTAACTTTATGGCATTTAATTAGAAGTAAAATATTGGTATGGGTGATAACAGGGTTGCCAGTACTACGGATTTCAGGTATTGCCAGTAACATCTTTTCTTTAAAAATAGATTCGTATAAAAAAAAATTCTTTCATATAAAATTTATTCTCAGACATTTGTCTTAGAAATACTGAATTCGAACCGAAATTTGAATTATGTCCTAACTTTAAAAATAAAATGTAACATAGGTTTTTTTGTTGAAGTTTCAAAAAACATCAAAAAACTTCAACAAAAAAACCTATGTTACATTTTATCTTTTTGTATATTTCGATAAATTTCAAAAGAAAATTCAACCTTCTGATTTAATTTTCTTCGTATTCAGACTATTATTTAACTTACCTTATTAATAACTAGTTACTTAGTTACAAAGCAATATTTTCTAAACCAAACAGAATAAATTCAATTTGTAAAGTAAACTTCAATTCGATACCCCAGCTTCATGTTTCAATTTAAAAACGTAAGAAAATGCTATTTACAAAAGAAATACAGACATTGATCTCGTGAAAGCCACAATTGGAAAATGAAATTGGAATGCTGCATTCTTCTAGCGATTGCTTTCTTACACTTGCTTTCAACACAACTAGGTAAATAGATACTACTACAAATGAAAAGACCAAATGCAGTATTAAAAAATTGGCCAAATGCGAGTCGGACTCGCACATGAAGGGTTCTTACCGTTGTGTGTGTGACCTCCCCTTAAATATTGGTTTTATTAAAATAATAGTAGTTTAAAAAAACTAAAAACACGCTTATATGGCCGTTTTAAGTGGGTCAAAATCGCGCCCAAAGAAGTCGGTTACAAACAAACATACAAACAAATTACAAAAAAAAAAAAAATATCAAATTAGCGTATTGTCATCGGTCCTCAATAAATCTACAAAGTTTCAACGAAATCTGGCCGTTTAAAGTGGGTCAAAATCGCACCCAAAGAAGTGGGTTACAAACATACAAACATACAGGTGAAGCTAAAAAAAAAATAGGTAAAGCGTGTAAAAAATATGAACATTTATATATTCTGTGAAAATTTCAAGCGTGTACTAGCTACCGTTTTTGATATTTAGCAAAATAATACACAAAAATCTCGTTTATGGTTTATTGAGACCCCTTCCCTAAATATGTTGTTTTTATTTTCAGTATTTGTTGTTATAGCCGCACGGACAATACATTTACGAGTAACTTATGAAAGTTTTAGCTTTCTGAGATACAGCCTGGAAAGATAACGGAGGCTTAGTAATAGGGTCCCGTTTTTACCTCTTAAGTACGGAACTCTCTATAAGAAAGAAGAACTCCAAACATAACATACGAGTACGCGAATCTTAATCATGCAAACACAACCGAGCTCATTTCCTGAAGCAAACCAAATTAATAGCACATTAATCCTGCCTAATATTTTCAGTGTACTTTAAATTAGAATCTGGTTTAATTTCAGCTCACATTTCACCCATCTGTTTACCTTACGCCATACAAAGACGTAGTACAATGAACTGGGTGGCTCTGTAGAGTGCAAAACAGTACATTAACTTTCCACTTTTCCTTTCCTAACTTGTGATACTGCTAGGCTCCAGTAGGGCGCGTAACTACACAAATCAGCGGCTCTGTTAAGCCCAAAGGTTGCCTTAGGTGGAGCATGCCTAGTCTGACTGACTCTCAAAAAGGCTGCCGAAACACACGGCGTCGTCAGAAGCTTGGTGACAGTTTTTTCAACATGAGGGCTACTAGCCAGGTGTGCACTCCTCTACCGCCTTGCTATGGTTTCCTTTGTATATTTTCCTTCACCAAAACCTCGAGCTCATCGGTGGTTATCAAACTCACGACTTATGGGACGTAAGGTGGCTGAATAAGATGTCATTGTTACAAAAGAGGACGTTAGAGGATCGAAATTTGAAATCAACTGCATCCAAGCCCTAAAAATTAAAAGAAATATTATATTTTTTTTACTATGATACATTTCACACACGACTGGTTAGCTCCATACTAAACCATTTCTAGTTTGTATTATGGTTGCTAACACAACTAATATATACTCAGCATTATGCTGAACTTGCGCCTTTTGTGCACAAAGATCATTTGATTGTTTATATTATGTTTGTAATAATTTTTTGTGCACAATAAAACATTTTTATTTCTTTTTTTCTAAATCTTGTGCAAGCCCATTCAGAGCAAAAAAAAAAACGATACACACCCTTTGGTTGGGGGTCCGGCAAAGTAACCATTAAGCCAAAGAGGTCGTCTTGGTTGAAAATCTGTTATTTTTTTTCTAAAGTACACTTAGTATACCTCCTTGAGCGGCTCGTCCATCAGCAGATTTGTTACTTTCTAAACCGACACGAACTGCTCAATCCTTTCCAATCCGGTTTCCGTCCTGGGCATAGCACTGTATCTGCACTTTTAAAGATCACTGATGACATACGCGCGGGTATGGATGACGGTAAGCTTACTGTTCTAACTCTGTTAGACTTCAGTAATGCTTTTAATACCGTCAATTTCGATATCCTTCTGGCTTTATTACGCTCAATCAACATATCTCCATCGGTGGTAAATTGGTTCTATAGTTACCTGTCGGGTCGTCGGCAACGGGTTCGCCTTGGAGATATTTTTTCTTCTTGGTGTAACACATCTGCAGGAGTCCCGCAGGGCGGCGTGCTATCTCCTCTTCTTTTTTCTATTTTTATTAATTCCATCTCTAATCGTCTCGTTTCTGCCTACCACCTATATGCTGACGATCTTCAAATTTACTCTCTGGCTCATATCAGTACGCTGGATTCCGCCATTGCTACCATTAACGCTGATCTTGGTCAAATTTCTGATTGGAGTAAATCCTTTGGTTTGAACGTTAACCCCGCTAAGACTCAAGTCATTATTATTGGTAGCTCGCAAATGATGTCACGGATAGATTGGGACGCGGTGTCTCCGGTTGTCTTTGAAGGTCACGTCATACCATATAGCGATACCGTAAGAAATCTTGGTTTGACGATGGATCGATCTCTCAGTTGGGATGCTCACCTGCAGTCATTAAGCTCCAGAATGTTTGCAGCTGGTGCGTCGTTACGACGTCTCCGTAACTTCCTACCCACTGCCACCAAGATTGCGCTTGCAGAGTCTCTCTTACTTCCTATTCTAGATTACGCAGACGCCTGCTATCTCGATCTTCGGGAGGATCAGCTAGATAAGCTTGAGCGACTTCAAAATTACTGTATCCGATTCATATTTGGACTTCGCAAATATGATCATGTTTCTCATTTTCGCAATAAACTCAAGTGGCTGCCTATTCGCCTTCGCCGGAATGCTCACATCCTCTCTCTAGTTTACAACATTTTGTATAACCCCTCTTTCCCGCGCTACTTAGTCTCTCGCTTTGCCTACGTGTACACATCTCACTCACGCAACCTTCGCTCGTTAGAAAGACTCACTCTGTTGAACCCTACAGCCAAAAAATCTTTTTACGGTGGTTCTTTCACTGTGCAGGCAGTGCGCCTGTGGAATACTGTACCACTCAACATTAAGAAGGCACAGACACTCAACTCCTTTAAGAACCAAATAAAAGACTGGTATTTGTCATCACTGCTTTAGGATTTCCCTTATTTCTTTTTCTAAATTGTTGCTTTTCTCTGGTAAGTTAATATATTATATATTATTATATATTAGTGTATTTATTTATTCAATGTATTTATGTTATATATATGTATATATATATTATGAATATATATTTATATATTATAGTTATAATTTAATGTTATTTACTTGTTTATTTTAAGTCCTCCATCATAATTATAAGTATTACTATTCTTTATTGTGCAACCCCTCTTTTTCTCGTCCTTTCAACTCCTTTCCATCCAAAGGTTGCCTGGAAGAGATCGCTGTTAGCGATAAGGCCGCCGTTTGTGGCACGTTGTAAATATTTTTATGTTGTTACTTTTTATTTGTTGTACCTTGTACAATTTGTACCAATAATTTGCCCAATAAAGAGTTAATCTATCTATCTATCTATCTAGTATACTGTATATTTGTTAGTAAAGCGGGTGAATCCCACGAAATCCTAAGAGTAATCCCTTTCATGATAAGGGTTCTATTCTAAGAGAATATAAAGCGCGGGTTAATTAAAAGTAATACCTTTTAAGGAACACTGCGTTTGTACTACGCTCTATGCTTACGAATTGATTACTCTTCTGGTCACGGGCTAACAGGGAAAGTACTTTTTGCTGTAAAGCTAATTAAAAAAGCCCTACAAAAAGGCCAGAGATAAGAGAGTTTTTCATAATACGAGTATTTTCCGGTTTAGAGTTTGTAGAACCTTGGCACAGTCTGTGCCCAAAAGAAACCTAATAAAACAAATTGTGATCTTCTTGAGGGTCTGGAAAGTAAAGTTCAGGTTTTATTAAAATACTCTTTCCTCGGAAACTCGTTGTGATGTTACAATTTGCACTTAAACTTTTTTTTATATAAGATCACTTTTCACACACGGTTGGTTAATCCAATACTGAACCATTTCTAGTTTGTGTTATAGTAGCTAACACAACTGATATACTATACATACACACATACATATTTTTTTATAGATACATATTTAACACCCAGACCCACAGCCAACAAATTTAGTTAGGCACAAAGATGTTGGCCGTGTCGGGAATCGAACCATCGGAACCATGTAACCAATCGGAACCTTTTGATTGGCAGTCCGGCATGGTAACCTCTACGCCCACGGCCAACATCTCTGTGCTGAACTAAGTTTTGTTGGCTGTCAGTCTGGGTGTAAAATATGTATCTATATAAAATATCTATGTATGTATGAAGTAGTTTATCAGTTCTGTTAGCAACCATAATACGAACAATTCAGAATAACAATTTCTAACGTTACTTCTCTATCGAACACGGATCAGAAAAATAGTTATCAAGCATGTTGGTTCGGTGAGTTCCAAACTGTTTTGATAAAATTTAATACTAGCACTTCACATAAGTATTTTCGTAAAGAGTTAATATAAAGAAAAAGAAAATGAAGAGTCCCAACGCTTACCTAACCTGTATTAGCTTTTGTCCGGTCGTTTCTTTTTTTAAGTTGAAAAAATGGTCTCTATGCACCTAACAGTATGTGTTCCGGGAGCTTCCTTAGGCCAGACTGTCGTTGAAGCGTGTGGTTGTGTAAAAATAAAAAAGCCATTTTCTTTACCCTACTCTTTCGATTCCGCCATTAAAACATGGAACAAACCCTACGGTGTCAAGCTGAAGCCATAAACCTCATTACACCGGGTAAATGCGCGACTCGATCTCATATGACATCTGTGCCGGATGGTGTCGTAAAAACCATAAGGTTCATGTGCCTGCCCCTTACATCATAAAAGAGATATTTGCATGTACCTCGGTAAAGTGAAAGTAATTGCCCATCTATCTTAGACTCTATTCAATTGTATTAAGGGCGGAAATTAAATGACAATGGCTGATTGTAGGGTAATAACGTTTAATTGCGTTTGTTATGAAGTTCCATTTTGATTAAGAGAGCATTCTTTCTTTCAGGCTTTCAGCACAAAGAAAATATATGTTACATACCTTTGTATATATTTTTAAAATATTTATTTCATTGATTATTTTAAATGTATTCTTCTTCATCTTCTAATGAGCTAAGTGGCAAAGCTCTGGTCTGGTGTCGAGAGTTCTAAAATCACCCAAAGGCCAGACTTGGCTTAACGACTGATTGTCTTATAAATGGGACCTTCAATTTAACATGTTATCCGACCCACGGTAGCGCAGTAAGACAGTTATGTGCATGGTCACCCATCCAAAGACTGTCCGCATCAACCGTTGCTTAACTTCGATGACCTTGTTAGATCACCTTAGTTAGCCGATCTACAGGCGATACACTCTTCCGTATTAACAATAAATAGTAGAACGGGGATGGCTATTATTTATATTTGTATTTGTTCAAATTCAAATTCATTTATTTTTGTGACAGGAAAAACATATAGGTACACAAATAACAATACATATGAAACATTTCCGATCACAAGCCGTTTGTTGTTGTTGTATGTGTTGTTGCTATATTTTTGTTTCTGCCTTAAAAAATGAAGATCCGTGGGCTAACGGGAACTAAATGTTTTTGTGTGACAGCTGCCACAAAGACGAAGCAATTTGGTTCAGAATTGTGGTAGCGACATAGTTTAATGGAACCCGTATGGGGAATGTTAAGAGATTGTCGGATAAGGAAAACTGTTAGTTGATAGGAAATTGGTTTGTGAAACGAATTCGTTATCTCATCTGGTTATTTGACGTATACGAGTATGAAACAAGCGCTGTCGAAAACACGAGGAAGAAGAAAAATTAACAACAATTATAACTATAAAATAAAGTAACAAAACACTATCGCAATATTTTGTGATGGACATCTTGTACTTGAAATTTTATAGAGAGTATTAAATCCTTTTAATTATTGTATATCCCTAAAATATTACATTAATGTAACACACAGATATTACATAAATATTTTATTATTAATTTTGTAGCAGCATATATTGTACTGATTTTAGCAAATGGAGCTAAGAGTACTCGCAGTGTTGTGCTAAGACAAACATCCAGGACTACAAAATTAACAATTTATTTGCCCCTTGGTAGCGTTCAAATAAAATACCTCGATGATCGTGTCAGATCACCTTAGATAGCCGAGCTGTAAGCTTATTTCACTGCTGAAAAAAAACCTTCCACCTCTTATCGCCAATTTCATAGATGTTTCTTAACAGTCTTTATTTAATCTCACATCTCCCATACAGACACTATCTCTTCTGTAATGGGACTCAGCAACGTCCTTCGAGACTCAGTGAACTTTGAACTCCAGATTAAACCTCCGGTTTTATAAGGCAAGGATAAGGAGCGACCACCGAACGTGGAATGATTTAGAATTATAGCTGTGTTTAAAAAAAAATGTTGTTTCTTATTACACCCTTTGCAAAATTTAAGTACTTACTCGTATTTAAGTAATGTTTGTAACTTATCTTTAGCTGTCTTTACCGAATGAAATCTGTGGTTCTAAAAGAATCAAAAAACACAGGTTCCATTCGCATAAATAATATTATTTAAGTTTTAACCTACGCTACAGGTAAATCGCATTATTTAAATACTGAAAAAACTGGTTACTTAATTTTCACTCCTCAGCTAATCTTAGGTAACTTAGCCGTATGAGTTTCAGATAACTGCTCTTTGTCGTAGGTATGGCTTAGTTTTAAATATGACGTTGGGAAAGGCGACAATGACGATGATGATTGTATACATATAAGATAAAACAAAAACTTAAATAATACATAACATATTTACCTCTACTCAATTATAAACATACTTGATGATACCAACTGTATTTTTAGATTATAAGATTGATAATATTGTAACAAAAAAGTCATACTTCATTAACATTATAAAAAGTCTGTTACATTTTTTATTTTAAAAACTAGTATTTGTAAAATTTTGTTCTAACTTACATGTGAGTGATAGCTAATAAAGGCTATTTTTATTATATTTATATAAGATAAAAACATGTTGATCTAAATGAGAAATGCATATCAAAGTGCGTTCAATATGTCTACCCAGGCATAAATGTCATATGTTGTTCCCGTAACAAAATATATGATAATATTTATGCTTGGATAGTTATTTTTTTTATTATTTATTCCTTTATTTCAGGCAACTAGAGGCCCATTAAATACAATACACATATAAATATAAAACAATAACTATACACTAATACATACATACAAATGTATCTTCACTTCTAGTTAAACTACGTGTCTAAGTATTATGATTCTCTATGGAAGCGACGTTGTTCGAGGAATTGATGACCCACCTCGTAAAATGATGCTATCTCTTTGAAGGAGTGTTTTCATGACCAAAGTAGCCCTCAGGAGAATACTGACTTGGAATTTTGTGAAGGTTCTGCCTATACAAAATATCATAAAGTTATTGGGATGGCCACATAACAATACCAGTGAATTATTGTTTACTGACTCGCTTTTTTGTTAAGAAAATGAGAGCAAATATAAATGAGAAGCCGCTGTTGTTGTAAATTTTTTTATGAAAATGACATACATATGCATTTTTCGTACATTGAGGACAACTTCTAAGTAAATAAATAAATATAAAAGGTCACATTTCACACACGGCTGGTTAGCGCCATGCTATTTATATAACTATTTATATTTAACTTTCTTCATGTACATACATAAATACTTTATATCGATACATATTAAACACCCGAACAAACAACCAACAAATTAGCTCATCACAAAGATGTTGAATCGAATTTGGGACCCTCATGTTGGCAGTCCGGTATGGTAACCATTACGCTAACGTGGTTGTTAGTATTAAGTAAATTGAGAATATTATTTGTATGCTTTAACCTTATGAATCAGCTCAAAAATCTGATTACAAGGTACTAGCCAGCCAATATACAGCCTTAGTTTTAATGCATATACGATTAATAAAACTATCTCTATAAGCTATTTTATTTTCCTCATCATGACAACATCCAACATACACAACCTTTCAAAATATGAAGTGTGATGTGGTAGTATGTACTCGTAGCATCATTATCCTACTAAAAATAAAAAGTATTTTTCGACTGCAAAGATTCAAAAAATATTACACAAAGCAGCTGTATTCTCTGAATTTCCATACATATACTGTTTGCGCTAGTAACCAGCAACTTTATAGATAGCAAGAACCAATCGCTGGAGACGCTAAGTCCAGACTGGGAGAGAAGCGCTAACTTGTAACAATGTTATCAACTTCGGAATATTGATAGGGCAGGGTCTTACAGTCTGCAGCTTATTAGATGAGAAACTGTTCGATACAGGGCAGTGTAGCCGAATGCATAGTATGGAAGTACCTATAACTTTTAACTGGCATGTAAAGTAACAAATTGACTTAGCAACACACATCAAAATAATTCCATATATTAAATACATTATTATATTATATACTAGTTGACCCGGCAAACGTTGTTTTGCCTTAAGTACAGTGTAGTGCAGTGTACACTGAATAGGCATACAAAATTTGGTGAAAATCAATCAAGCCGTTTCGGATGAGTACGGTAACTAACAGTGTGACATGGAAATTTTATACATAAGAAGAAAATATTTTGTAATAAATTTTCAAGTTACACGCACATTAAATTAAAATTAAATTTATAAATTTTTTAATTATTATTATTATTAATTTATTAAAGTAGCTTTGCCATTTTTCATTATAAGTGACTAAAAATAAACGTCTAAACCATAGACAAAACGACTAAAATCACGTAAAACATGGAAAATGTAGGCAGTTTTAAAAAACATCCACTAACATCAGCTCTAAAACGTTCTATTTTTTCCATATTTTACGTGACTTAAATTGTATTGTCCATGCTTCAGATCTTCCGTCTCTTTTTATTCACTAAAGCTGAAAAGGAACGGGACTAGTTTAAATTTAATTTAGTTGTGTGAAGACCAAAATCACCACCAATGGTGATAATTGTGGAATAGTAAAAAAACAACTAATTTAACGTTTAGTCTTTTTTATACTACGCTTGATCACAATCCACCTGATGGTAAACAACATTGTGATCTAAGGTAGAACGCGCTTACCCAGAAGAAACCGATTCACTTGTGCCTTGAAAACCGCAAGATTATAGTTTTCGCAAGTCGTTTGTACAATGGAACCGCCAGCAATACAAATAGCCAAGAAACTATTTTACCTTACCTCCCTTATGTCACTAGCCGGCCATCTGTCTTACGTGTTCGATAAACGCCATCTGCCGACACGTAACGCCACGTGACGAAATGACCGGCTCTACGCGTCAGACGTATCTCGTCTCAGCTGTAATACGTCCTACCATAATACATTACTGCCATTAGGAACACAGTGAATAGAAGAGTGACTCAAGATCATTATAATATTACTAGCTGACCCGGCAAACGTTGTTTTGCCTCACTTAAGGGTATGAAAAATAGATAGTGTAATAGATAGTTATATGACACGTTCGTAGATTTACTATGGCAGCGCCATCTATTGATTACTCACTCAACCCAGTCGAAAGGTATCGACATCTGTTAGAATCATTTGGAGTTAACAGATAATTGTGACTGTCAAATACCAAATAACAGACAATTATTAGCAATAAATTAAAATTGCGACTATAATTTGAAATTTAAACTATTCTATCTCTCAAGTTGGATCGAACTGCACATGGTGTGCGAATTTTATTATAATCGGTTAAGTGGTTTAGGAGTCCATTGAGGACAAACATTGTGCCACGAGATTTATATATTAAGATATTATGATTACTTGTAAATTTATTTATTTTATGAGACTAGGAGAAGTATGGATTTGGTTGTACGAGGTAGCGGAAGTAGAGGTCGACCTAGGAAGACGTGGCTGAATTGTGTAAATGGAGATATGAAAGAAAAGGGAGTGAATGTGGATATGACAGCTGACAGAATCGTGTGGGAGAGGAAAACTTGCTGTGCCGACCCCACCAGTACTAGTGGGAAAAGCATGAAAAAGAAGAAGAAGAAGAAGATTACATTTATTTAGTAAAGTATTAATTTCTCACAAAGGTTACATAGAATGACATGAGAACATAATCTAAATAATATTTAAAACAATTTTGTCGCCAAAACTGTAGTTTGAAATATGGCTTTTTCTGGGCGCTACCGTGGGTCGGATGACATCTTAAATTGTAGATCCCGGCTGTTAGTCTTGGTACAAGCAGTTGTTAAGCGAAATCAGAGGCCTTCGGGCGGCTTGAAAGCTGTCATACTTTATTTTTGCAGATGATTAATGAGTGCAGTTAAAACTAAAAAACATAGAAACTGTATATTACTCCTTTACTATGTTAAAAATAATATCAAAGTTAATGAGCTGCTTATGCTTATTCAACCAGACGTAAAGCTGCGCCTTGTAATGGAATCATCCGTTGATTCATGGAAATATCTTTCGTATACAAAACGTACTAGAATGATTTATGACATCTTATGCTGAAGTAAAACCTATCTCGCGTTCGAGTATAATAGTTAGCCATCTCTCAATCTCCACGCTGTGTTCTTACGCACAGACACCGTCGAAAGGGTTCAGATAAAAGCTACATAACGCACATTCACAAACTTACCTCTATCACCGATACCCAAACATTGTATTTATTCTCCCTCTAAAAAGTGAGCAATCCTATGTTAGCGCCGTCTTTCCCGACCGCAAACGTAACTTTGTACGTTTTTACATTGAAGAATGCGACTCGCTCGGTCAAAGTCGCAACTGGCCCAAATATTTTCAGTACATTTTGTTGTTTGGGTAAAAATATTTGATGGGCGGATGCCTATTGGCAAAACGAATATACTTTCGGCTAAAAATGTTTGCGGAAGCCGGAATTCGTTTGAACGTGACGAACATTCGGGCGTGTAGGGTTTATTTTATAGGTTTTTTAGTGTTTCGGTAAACTGATTTCGTAGTGCAGAGATTTGGTTTGTTTGCCAAAGCTTTTTGGTTGTATCGATTTATACGAACTGTGAACGTAATACATTCGTTACAGCTACAGTTATACAGAGTTGAAGTTCCGAGCTTTCGTACAAAACGCTTTGCGTCGACTTTTATTGTTGGGACTGCGAAGCTTTGGAATTGGAACTCACTACCTGAGTCTCTGTTTCCTGAGAGGTGTCACCCGGGGGCCTTTAAAAGTAGAGTTAATAGGTATCTTCTAGGTAAGCGTGCCACACCGTAGACTGCAGTGCAGCTTAACATCAGGCTAGCTGTAGTCAAACGCTAACCTATCAAGGATAAAAAAAAGCTAAGCAGTAACTATATTTGTTTTCGACACTGTTCTTAAAAAGGTTTTCGACTAAGCTGCGACAAATCCGTTTGGAAAAATAACAGCTGGAGAAATGGTGTAAAAGCTTTAAGAGCTTTAAAATGTTCCTCTAATTTGGACTTCAATTGCTGAGCGCGATTTATAGTGTTTTCGTTAGCGCTAGCGATAAATTCTAGTTTCGCCTCAATAATACTCGGTAGCACGTCACGTCGCATTCGTTCAAGGAAAACGTAAATAGATGTGAGTTACACATGAAACCATTTCGTTGCATCTAGTTTTCAACTTAGACTTAGTTAAAAAAGTTTTTACTAAAATTCAAGTATTGTTTTTTTAACCTCCTTAATATTATTTTTATTTTTTAGTATGAATCAAAGATTTTAATTCCTCTATATCTAATATTTTTCGCCTAGATAGGTTTGCGTTTGTAATTCATTTCAGCCTAATGATTAAAAATTATTAAAGTTTAAAAAAAAATATATAATTATTAGACGACCTCGTTGGCGTAATGGTTACCATGCCAGACTGCCAATCAGAAGGACCCGGGCTCGATTCCCGGCACGGCCAACATCTTTGTGCTGAACTAAATTTGTTGGCTGTTAGTCTGGGTGTCAAATATGTATCTATATAAAATATGTATGTATGTATATGTAGTATATCAGTTGTGTTACCAACCATAATATGAACTAGAAATGGTTCAGTATGGGGTTAACCAGCCATGTATGAAATGTGTCCCAATATATTTATATTTATTTAAGCCAAAAAAATAAAAAATGTAAATGAATTTTAATGATTTATTTTAAAAAATACATTTGGAATAAAATATTAAAATTTTGTGATTTGTGAAAGTTACTTAACAAAATTTGCAAATCTCGGTACCTATTTAAGGTTGTTGAAAATATAATTTTGACAGGTAATAATAAAAGTACTCTTCTCCCCTTATCATAACATGTATGACTAGTCTACAATTCGTAAACTATCACATTTCATACGTAACCACCAAATGCAATTCAAGATGTTCAAATTAACGACCGCTTGAGAATTTGGCAACAATTTGCAAACGTTGGAATGGCCCTCCCGTTTGCTCTCAAACTTTGCAGAATTTCGTAGCAAAATTGCATAGTAACTGTTATTGCAAATAACGACAGTAAGTGTAATGTTTTTAGTACGGATAGTTACGTTCTCAGTTATTTTTGGAACTAAACGTAGTTTTAGTTAAACATTAGCAAGTTAAGGTAATTTTCAAATGCAAACTGATAGGTCTTTAAACTGTACTATATGATACAATATTATACTTCTATTGTACTTATATAATTTACACATAAATAAAAAAACACGTTCATTGTATGGGGCTTAATATTTTTTTTTTTTCAGTATTTGTTGTTAAAGCGGCACGGGAAATACATATCTTGTGAAAGTTTCAGCTTTATAGCTATTACGATTTCTGCGATACAGCCTGGAGACAGACAGACAGCGGAGTCATAGTAATAGGGTCCCGTTTTTATCGTTTAGGTACGGTACCCTTAAAAAGGTTTTTTTATTACGGTAGGTTAGCCCCATACTAAACCATATTGAGACACTAATACGTGTACATTGTATCTAGGACAAATATAGTTTAATAATAACATCATAAACTTTTGAATACATTACCATAATTCAAGTTACAGATAAACATTTCCACATTCCAAAATCGTGACATGCTATATTTATCATTTAACTAGCTGACCCGGCAAACATTGTTCTGGCTTAATAAAAAAAAATAAAAAAATATACAGTAGCCGATTCTCAGACCTACTGAATACGCATATAAAATTTGGAAAAAATCGGTCAAGCCGTTTCGGAGGAGTACGGTAACAAACACTGTGACACGGAAATTTTATATATAAGATATACGAAATTAGTTCATTTTAAATCACTGCTGTACTAATACATTTATAGAAATCATTAAATTACATAAGTATAAGCAGCCCACTATACGTTCCCACTGTTGGGATTCGGGGCCTTCTCTGACGAGGAGAGAGATATAGGCCATAATCCACCAAGTGCGGGTTGGCGGATGATATACGTCTTCAGATTTTGTGGTCCTCAAACATGTCGGTTTCTTCACGATATTTTCCTTTACCGTCAATCGAGTGCAAATCCACACATAACTTGAAAAACAAGTCATTGGTGTAGGGCCGGGACGGAACCAGGGGCCGTCTGATTGAAAACAGACGTTTATACAACCGAGGCACACTCGCTTTTTTAAATTACATAAAAACACAATTGTAAAACTAATATAGAGCCTGGTATAGAGGTGCCTATGCACTGTATAGTTATGACTACAACTCCTTTATTAGGGTTTTGTACCTAAAAAGTAAAAACAGGACCCTATTACTAAGCCTCCGCTGTCTGTCTGTCTCCAGGCTATATCTCAGAAACCGTAATAGCTAGAAAGCTGAAACTTTCACAAAATATGTATTTTATTATTTGTCAAACGTAAAACAAATAAGAACTAAAACCAACTAAGCAGTAATTCGATATGTATCAAAAGATAAAGTTTTCTTTTACTCGTTACAACAGCCCAAAGCCTTAATAAAATTGTAACGTTTATTCAAAAAATGCTTCTTTGTCTTTGAATGAGGGGTGACTTTGTGAAATTAAATAGTCTAGCTTTTTTTGGACTTTTATCAAAGACCCGAGCCCTTTATCCCATCAAGTGTATAAGTTACAAAGGCTCTTTGATGGGATAATCATTCTGGAGAGATGTGTATTTAACATTTATTGGCATAGTAACAAGCGGACTCGAGAGTCTTGACAAGGGGGTATTATTGGGGTAAATAAGTTACATTTAACAAGTTATCAAAGTGAAATTGAAAAATTGGCCAGACGCTAGTCGGGCTTGCGCATAAAAAGGGGCCAAACCATCTTAAAAAAATATATAACTAAGACAGGGTCATTCAAACAGTGGAGCATGAACGATTTACTTTTTAACAATACAAAAATTAAATCCATGTAAATTGTAGCTATTTATCATTCACTGCAGAACATAGGCCCTGTTTAGTGTATTTCATTCGTTTTTTTTTGATAAGCTTCTTCTTCTTCGTATGAGCTAAGTGGTCAAGCTCTGATATCAAGAGTTTTCTTTTGAATTTGACTTGGCTTAATGACTGCTTTTACTAAGACTAACAGCCGGGACCTAGAATTCAACGTGTTATCCGACCCACTGTATCGCCCAGATGAAAATGCCCTTTAAAATGACGGTCTTGTGCATGGTCACCCGTCTTAACACCGTCCGCTGATGCGGACATCTAAAACAACGGCTGATGCCGTTGTTTAGTTTCGATGATCGAGTCTGATCACCTAAGCTCGCCGAGCTACAGGCGCTACATAGCCGGGTAAAATATCAATGCTTTTTACTGCCTTCGTCCGTAAGTGGGTGGGAAAAGCAAGTTTAAGCCATTTATTTAAATAATTAATTTTGCAAAATGGCTTGTCCTTTACGGGAACCCGGAAATTATCCTTTATTCGAAATTGATAAGGTAAAAAGTGAAACGTAGTTGGAAGTTTAGAATTTATTAGTTAGGGGCTTGTAATAAGGGGAGGATTGCTAGAAATTACCTTAATTTGTCAAGTCGTACAAACTCAGATTAGAACTGTTGTACATGGCGTATTTGAAATTATTTAACGGAATTTTATTGGAATTTTGACAAATAGGATAAAACTTGTTTAAAATTTTGTTGCCTTTTTATTACCCCGACGCAAATACGAGAGGTTGTTATAAGTTTGATGTGTCTGTGTGTGTGTGCGTGTGAGTGTGTGTGGCATTGACCCTTGGATGGACATTTTTTTTATTATTATTTGGTTTTAATGTAAAAGGTATTCAAGAGTATTTAAAACTATGATTTTATTAAAAACCGACCAAGATGGATATGTGAAAATAAAAAAATATATTTTATAATAATGGCCGTTACACTAGCTCCAATACGATATCTGTATAGTTTAAACTGTACCTTCTGATTGTAGGTTATTTTTTTCGCAAGGTGTGTATCTGTCATTACGTTCTCGTTTTTTTGTAATTATTACATAGTGAGGCAGACAAATCCACTGCAACTGGTTATAAAAACACGCAATTTGCATACACACAAAAGAAATGTCACAATAAAAAAACATTATTCGATACTGAAAAATGCTATGCCACATAGAACGATTCGGAACATTTTTTGTTGTGAACGCTTGTGAAACATGTAAAATGTTTGAATAGCATTTTCAACTCCGGAACTATTCTGTGGCAATTACTGATCACAGTTTGCTGATCTGAATAAACAACAAATGAACCAATATGTTGATGTACGAATTTTTTCAACCATTGAATCAGGCGTTTCAATGGTTTCGGAAATTCACTGTAGTTGGACGAAAATATGAAATATTTTGTATACTTGCTTCCACTGTGATCTGAACACATATTTTTTTCTATTTTCTAACTTTTACGACATTTTAGCTTTGCATATGCCTCCGAAGATATAGTATTACTATGACTATACATTTATTTCTATATAAATCCTTTATATGATGTACGCCTGTAAATAACACGGTCTTGGTTAATTTTTAGTCCTATGGCATACATTGTAGAAAAACCAAAAATAAACAAAAAGAGCTATAACAAATTAACACTTATTATTACTTTCTCAATATATTACATTTAATATATTACATATAATAATATATATTTGTTTGCAATTTTCATTACTATTTGCACACAGACAAGTTTGCCTATTATTAATTTCCTTATTGTTGTGGTCGCGTGTTGTATGAGCGATGTGTAATAAATAATAATAATAATATCTTTATTGGCATAAAAAATAGAAGATACATAATTAATTTGAACCATTAGTGCTAAACTAGTATCGAACTGCGATTCAGCACCGATGGCCTCTCCCACAGAATATGAACAAGTCTGTTGTGTCTTGCTGTAGATTTCTTACGAACCTGTGCCGCAGGGCATCAGAAACTCCCGCTCCGATCTCGTACACAAAACACTGTACTCAATAATAACAATTACAATGGATCAAACTAAAACATAACAGTTGTGAGAGAAAAGAAATAAAAATAATATATAAATTTAGCGATTGTAGCTCGGCTATGTGATTTGACGCGATCATCTAGGTTAAGCGACAGCCGATGCGGACAGTCTTTGGACAGGCGACCCATACAAGGCATTCTTTAAAAAAAATACAATATCTTTTGGGCACTACCTTAGGTCACATGAGTCGTTACATTGTAGGTCCAGGTTGTATGTAAGTCTTAGAACAAGCAGTCGTTCAGATACTCCAGAGGACTTCGAGCGGCTTGAAAAACTCTCAACACCAGACCTCAGCCACTTACTTAGCTCTTTATTCTATTTTCAAAGTACGTAGAATTTAGTTAGTAATAGCTATCTACCAACAGAGTCAGTAACTTAAACATAATACAGTTGAATAAATTCTAAACTACACGAGTTAATAATCTCTGTTATCAGTTGTTTCATTCCAGCTTATAAGCTTCCAAATCCCAATTGTTCAATAAACTAGCAACCTATCTAAACCGCCTGGAGGTGCCTAAAATAACTTAACAACTTCACTTAATTAGAACCACGGATAATATCATCTTAGTAGATTTTAGATAAAATATTATAATAGAAACAGCATATTTTGACTTTTGGTAATTAATAAAAAAAAAGAAAGAAAAAACAGTTGTACTCGTATACTTATATTTTAAATAACAAATATGGCGGCTGCCACAAAATTACAGACGACACATTTTTTTTAACAACAGCTGCAATGTGCAAACAACAAAGTAGTTGGTTTCATACAAGATAGTCGCCAAAACCAATTGTTGAGTCTACTAGTCAATCCATTTCATTTGAAACCCAAACCAGTTGTGTAAATGATATAATTATGTCATCTGCTATTTTGTGGCTGACGCCATATTAGTTATTCTTTCATCAGACACAACCTGAAACACTCTCAACTAACACCTTTCAAACAAAATCCCGTTCACCCGTTCGAGCTATAAAGTATACAGAGAGAGACATACACACGTCAAATATAACACCCCATCGTTTTTACGTTAAGGGTTACAAACATTCCATAACATTATATTTGAATATCTTACAAAATGTAGCGAATAAGTTCAGGAAGAAACTGTCGCAACACACAAAATTGCCCGTGACAGTACATTTATCAGGGAAAATGATTCGCGCGTGAATCCACAGGGATCAGCTAGCGATCCAATAAAATTGTGCAGGGACCATTGAACATTCATAATGTAGCAATAACGACGTGCTTATTCATACCACGCGACGTAAACGTACGGTTGTAAAGAGTAGTACATATTCTTTCGAGGACCCATTTGCAATCTAATATATAAAATTTCCATGTCACAATGTTAGTTATCGTACTCCTCGTAACGGCTTGACCGATTTTTACCAAATTTTATATACGTCTTAAGTAGGTCTCAGAATCGGCTACTATCTATTTTCCATACCCCATTAAGTGATTAGGGATAAGGGGTTTTCACCTTTTTTAATTATTCGACGAACGTTTTTATTTTTTTATAATGTGGCAATAAAAATACTTACAACCCTAAATTTTTGCTTTTTTATCACCAACCTCTATTATATTATGGTCATTTCAGTCATTTAATATTTTTTTATCCCGCTCGATAACTGATCAAATACAGTGCAAAACAATTTTTGTTCGGGTCAGCTAGTTATTATATTATGTGAATGTCAATGGCAGTGGTAGCGCCTGTAGCTCGGCTAGCTAAGATGATCTGATGCGATCATCGAAGCTAAGCAACGGTCGATGCGGACAGTGTTTGGACCATGCTCATGGCTATCGTTTTTAAGTGGCATTAACATCTGGGTGCTACCGTTGGGTCTGATGACACGTTAAATTGTAGGTCACGGCTGTTAGTTTTAGTACAAGCAGTCGTTAAGTCAATTCGAAGGCCTTCGAGAGTTTTCAAGCCGCCATAGGCTTGAAAATTCTCGACACCAGAGCTTGGCCACTTTGTTCATACGATGAAGAAGAAGAATGTTAGTACTAATAAATATGTTGCTTGGTGCAAAAACGCCTGTTTTTTAATTTGACAGCATCTGGTTGGATCCCCAGTCTACCATCAAAGACTTGTTTTTCAACTCATGTGTAGGTTTACTTTACGGCGAAGAAAAATATCTTCCGTAAAACCGACAATAAGAGATATAACCAATAAAAATACGCGTCACAAAATGATACGGATCTTACTTAAGGGTTACCAACTTCAATATATACGAGTGACGACAATATAACATCAAAGATATACGAGTTTTTTTTTATATTGACTCTATTAAATACTAACAACTTTATTTTATAAACGTAGATAAAAATAAAAAGAAGTAAAAAAAATTAGAGCCTTAAAATCTACTTTCAAAGATAAAAGAACAAAATATATGTAATTAATCTAAATTAGATTTACATAATATATAATGCTATAAATAAGACTAATAATATTAACAAAACCTCTTAGTTGTATAATTTTCTCATTGGATCTTTATAACAGTATGTAATTCACCTTACAAAGTAAAATCTCTCGTGACAAAGGCGGAAATAATGACTCGTAGCACTTTTGTAGATGTTCCGGAACGTTCCTACTCGTAGGTACGTACTGATAACAAGGTTTGTCATAGCACGTAGTTACTATTTAGTAATCTGTGACATAACACTGAATCACAAAATAATAACTTGACTGAATCGGATAATTTATTTCCCGCGTGAAACAACAATAGGTCGTCATAATTAAAAAAAACGTAACGCTGTCTCTTTTTCGCCCCGGGGAAAAGTTACTCAAACTCAAAGTCGTGTTAAACCTACAGGAGACAAAATATATTTATCATTCCGATATGAAAAGTATGGGACTCTTTTCCTTTTTTGGACACATTTCACACACGTTTGGTTAACCCCACATTGAACCATTAATTCTAGTTTGTATAATGGTTTCTAGCACAAGTGATATACTACATATACATACATAAATACTTATATCGAATAGGAGTACATACTTAACAACAAATCTAGTTCTTCACGAGATGTTGGCCGCGCCGGGAATCGAACCACAGACCCTCTGGTTGGCAGTCGGGCATGGTAACCATTACGCCAACGAGATCGTTTTCAAGGACCATTAGACTTGAAAACCAGATACCAAAAACGCGTAAGTATTTCAAAGCAAGTGAGTAGAAACAGCTGTTATTGAAAAGATTTAATCCTTTCACCGAGATTTTAAACCTATTCCAGTAGAGAACACAATAACAACAGAACATTGTGCCTTTAAATTCGTTCTACGAAATCTTTACAACATTTTCTACTTGGCCTAATCGAGGGAATTTAGCTCAAAAGAGTTTTTCTAAGCGTATAATTTGATTTCACGGGTCCGAAAATAAGTTGTGAGTAAACAGGAGGAATCTTAACTTTTGTAGTGGTTGGAAATTGCTCTAAAAATAAAATGTAACCGTTAATTGAATGTTCAAGTTGAGAGCTATTCAGAAGAAAAAATTCAATTCCAAGAACTAAGAACTAAAAAGTAGGCCAAGTGCGAGTTGGGCTCGCGCATGGAGGGTTCCGTACCATTGTTGTATGGGAGCCCCCCTTAAATATTTAATTTTTAAATTTTATTATTTAATTTGATAGCCAATATACTTTTATGTCTTTTGAAAATTTAAGTGTCTAACACCTACCATTATTGATATATACCAAAAAAATACGAAAAAAACACCTTTATTGTATTGGGACCACCCATAATATGTTATTTTTTATTTAAAGTATTTGTTTTTATTCGGCACAGGAAATACATATATTGTGAAAGTTTCAGCTTTCTAGCTATTACGGTTTCTGAGATAGCCTGGAGACAGACAGACAGACAGACTGCGGAGGCTTAGTAATAATAGGGTCCCGTTTTTACCTCTTAGGTACGGAACTCTAAAAAGAGTTTTCAAACTGATTTTACAACGTAGGAGTATATAAAGTAAACACAATTTTATTAGGTACTACTTTTAATTAAATTCCTATCGGAAAAAAACGCTCACTAGTCTTCAAATAATTATTTTGACGTATCTACTTTCATCAGCCTACACATTCCTAATTTTACACGTGTTTCACTTTACCAACGACGTAAACAAAATAACAAGTAAACCGGACAAAAACAAGTAAAGAGGAGAGATTTGATTGTTTGTTTGTTTCTTTGCATTGAATTCAAAAATACTGAACCAATTTGAAAAAATCTTTCTCCACCGTTAAGAACCCACATAACACTGGGTGACAGACTGATTTAAAATAAAGTAGATATAACTACGAAAACGTCTTAATGTACTTATCAACGAATACGTAAAACATAATATATACACACTGCATCAACACTATGAATAAAAAGAAAAACTTCTAGGTCCGTTTCCAAAATGTCTTCTACGATATAAAATAGGTGTTTTGATTATGATTGTACGAGCTAACGGATGTAGAGGACGAGCTAGGAAGACGTGGATGAATTGTGTGATAGAAGATATAAATGAGAAGGGAGTAAATGTAGATATGACGGCTGATAGAGCGGCGTGGAAGCAAAAACAGGCTGTGCCGACCCCACCTTGTGGACAAAGGCAAAGACAGTGAAGATTTATTTTTATTTATTTAAAGAACATAGGAGTTTTTTAGTAGCCCGTGTGAAGCTGAGACGAGCCGCTTGTGTATACCAATATTAAACAGAGGAAAAGTTGTTTTTTTTGTTTGACGCAAATAGCCTTCAAAACTACTGAACCGATGTGTTTTTTTTTTCACCTTTGGGAAGTTACATTATCCCTGAGTAACATAGTCTATATTTTGTTTCTCTTTGCAACTTAGATTATTATATAGCCCGTGCGAAGCCGGGACGATATGCGAGTGTATTATATTCAAAGCAACATTAAATTGTACTTACAAATTCTATCTTTCCGCCTTCACGCGAAGCGTGGGCGAAAAATGTTTACAAAATAATGACACAATGGATGTTTGAGAAAGTAATCAACGGGATGCGAATCAATAGACAACAAAGGCACCTTAGAACTGTATTCGTAGATTGGCACCTTCCAAAGGTTTCATAAGAAGTAAAATTAAAATTCTGAAAATTCGCGACTTCGTATTTTGCCATCTTAGATTTGAAAAGGTATTCTTTTATGTATATACTTCGTATGAGCTTTGTAGCCAAGCTCTGGTGTCGAGAGTTTTCAAGCCGTCCAAAAGTATCTGACATGGCTTAACGACTGCTTGTATAAAGATTAAGGCAAAGACCTACAATTTAACGGTTATCCGACCCACAGTAAAGCCCGGATAAAAATGCCACTTGGAAAACGATAGTTTTGTGCATGGAAATACCATCCGCATCGACCGTTGCTAGCATGACGTACTTTTTTTCTGTGTTATCTATATTTAAAGTTAAATCTCAACATGAAATTAATAAAACTAGCTTTTCGATTTACTTTTACAACACAGATAGGAGTCGTTTTTTATGGAACATGTCATTATCTATACAGAATTGGGTCGGGCCATGTTGCGTGACTAAACCTAGTTAGTATACATCGTATTAGGGACGATTAAATGACTAGACAGATAGACAAATTCATTTATCTATTTGAGTGTTTTTATGTTTTCAAATGTTTGTTTGTGTATGTTCCTAATTAGTCGATTATTCAAAAACATATAATATGAATAAATAACATTATCTAAGGATAGAAAAAGGTTTTTAGAAACACTAGCAGGGCGCTACCACACTAGCCAGCGATTCTTTGGCTGAAAGTGGAGAATGCCTAGTCTTAAATAACTGACTCTTGAGGTGGCTTTTTACACATCATTAGGTGTTTTTTTAATCTTGTCAGCTTTGCATTTGACCAGCAGGGCGCTAGGGACACTCTGGCCTAAGGTGGAGTGTGCTTAGTCTGGAATAACTGACTCGTAAGTTGGCGAAGTCATTTGCCAGAGAACAAAAGTAACCGACATAGCTCAACACATTAGCAAGTTGAAGTGGCAATGGGCTGGTCACATCTGCCGCAGAACTAATAACCGCTGGGGTAGACGAGTTCTGGAGTGGAGACCGCGCACCGGCACACGTAGTGTAGGACGTCCTGCAACGATATACGGAAAAAAGCAGATAGTGGATGGAGACGAGATGCCCAGGATAGGGTCAAGTGGCGTGCCTTGGGAGAGACCTATGTCCAGCAGTGGACGCAGATAAGCTGATGATGATGATGAAGTAGGCTGCTGAAACACACTGTTAGATGCTTGGCGACAGATTTTTTAACATGAGAGTGGTAGCTAGCGTAGTAGCACCTGTTTGTTGCGCAGCTTCTTTGAGAGCTTGTAATACCAGACTAAGCATGCATTGTGACGCAAGCTCGTGTGCCTACGTGCCAAGTGGGTCAAACGCCCTGCACAGTGTAAAAAAAATAATGCTAAATCAAACGTAAGCTTTTCGATTTTTGTTTGATATATTTAAAGTTATCAATAAAAGATAATGATAAATGTATTGTCGTTTAAACAAAAGTGCTCTTACGTAGGGTTCTTATATTAACTGTACTAATTAAACTAATTTACAAAATACTTGTATTAATACAATTTTGTTCGTATAACTTTCCTTTTGAAGGAGTTGTAGGTATTTTAGTTCACAGAAACGACAGAATATTCTCATCAATTTAGGCACGCAAATGTCTAATTCAGGTTTGATTGTGGATGGGTTCATTATTTTTATTGTCTGAGCATATTTTTAAATGATCGTCTGCGTAATGACGTTGCATGCTTAACAAACATATTTTAGTTATAAATCTCTTTCCCTTTTCCTACTAATATTATTAGTACTAGAAAAATCTCTCAAAAAATAAGAAAATATTCAATTCTAAAGGTCAAAGTTGCTGAAATAATTCGACTGAATTCGTCTATTACCTATGTACATATGTATTTATCATAATATTTTATTCATCTTTATGTATTTTTAAAACATGAGGTAAATCTTTTCGCATTTAATTTTGTATTTATATTCTTTAAATAGTGTTTATGTATTTTTATCCTCAAATGCAAGAACAAACCAATGATATGTGCTGAGGGTTTCTTAAGTGTGGTAAATAAAAGTGATTTAATTAAAAAAGCTTTATCATAAAACTAAGTAAACTAAGCTTATTATAAATGCGAAAGTTCATCCCATAGCAACAATTCGAGGCTCCTTACAAATGCACCCGGATGGCTTCTAGCAGGCTTTGGTAGCGAGATGTCGTGAAGCACATCTTATCTCATAAGTAACCTTAAAAAATGATCACGACCGCTCTATCAAGATTTTTACGAGAAAAATAAATCTGTATATAACTCAGTAAAATTCACTACTTATTTGAAAAAGAGTACCTGGTTGACTGCTTTGCTCGGTTTTTTTTTAATATGACATTTTCCAAAAATGATTCCTAGCTAGATTGATTTATTTATAAATTTCATGAAAATTGTTGGAGCTGATTCCGAGATTCCATTTATATATATATGTATATACAAGAATTGCTCATTTAAAGATATAAGATATAGATGTGTGTGACTGAAATCCGACGACGAACGAAAGTTCGAGATGTCGGATATGCAGTCATGAACCTGAAATGGAGTTGGTAGGACACTTGGCCAGACGATGCGATGATAGGTGGAGCAAAGTAGTAACCGAGTGGTGGCCGAGGCTAGGGAAGCGGAACGTAGGACGTCCAGCGGCAAGATGGGTCGACGACATTACAGCTATCGCGGGTCCAACCTGGACTAGATTGGCACTGGACCGAGACAAATGGCATGACAGGAGAGAGGCCTATACTCAGCAGTGGGATAGAAGGGTTCGTATCAAAAGGACATTTAAGCAGAACGTCATCCACAGGCTGTGGATGATGATGAGATGTGTGTGAAGTGTCGTTATTGTCTACAATTATTTTTAAGTAATGCCACTTTTATTTATGTTTTTTGTATGAATCTAAGTCCTACAATTATAAGGTAGGTAGTCTACATGTATCTGTGTAATAAACCTCCATCTTTATTATAATGTATATAGTTATGTCATATAAGTAGATCCTAGCCTAGATCCCTTCAAGTATGTTGATAATATTTAGAAGCCCTAACACGTTTTAACATTAAAATGAGCCGTGATTTTAAAGCGCAATATAAATAAACTCGTGGCACAGATGATAACTTGTTATTACGCTCCTGTTACTCCCAAGACTGAACGTATAAAATACTGGACTTGATTTTCAATGCAACGTCTCTAAAAGCATTCGTGATAGAATGTAGTGTTTGTTCGTGTTAAGCATGTAGATACGTAGTTAAATTCCTAAAATAAACTCAATCACGCATTAGACGCATTATTATTATTATTATTTTTATTATTTAGACCTTAGTCTAAGGTATAGCGTAAGCTATACCTTAGACTAAGGTCCAAGGTAGGTCTAAGGATCTTTGATCTGAAAAAAACTAAACGTTACTTCGGCTATAGAAGATATTACGAGTATGTCTTCTCCGAATTTAGTCTCTTTAGCGTGTGCCATGTCTTAGTGCTAACTTCATTTTCTTTCTCAAATCTTTATTTTCTCTCTTAACAGACAAGCAGCGAAGTTTTTTTGTTGGTCGGAACCCTAAAAAAGGGTCATCGCCATAGTCTTGTCCAACGATTTTATACATCAAAGAAGACACTTTCGTTGTGACGATCCAAGCATTTACTTGCTGGTAATGAACAGAGTATAATATACTTTGCTCTCACACGTAAGGTTCTGTATGTTTCAACTTTAACGGGTGACGCTAGAAATAAGTTTCATTTAATTGTTATTATTGTGGCAGGTTTATTGTAATTTTAATTTAGGAAACGTTATAGCATCTTTATGGAACTTTGCGGCAGTCTGTTTCGTTTAGCTACATTTTCTGACTTTAATTACTAGTATGTCTTCTTTTTATTGTTATTGAAATATTTGTCTACGTTGTAGAAGAGGTTCATACATAAGTCGACATATAACTCAAGTTAATGAAGAAAACATGACCGTATTTCAATCCTTGAAAGTTAGTAGACTAGCTTTATATTATACTAAATCGTTTACTAAGCGGTTTGCCTCCACTTTCATTGTATGATGCGCCAAGGTATAATTATAATCTAGCTCTTTTTAAGGCAAGAGTGAACCCATTTCTTCCAGTCAAGCGCGCTCGACCTTAGATCACAATATCGCTTACCATCAGGTTAATTGCGATAAAGCTCAAACCCTTTAAATGTAAAAAAATACTTAAACAGTAATCTCAAGGGTTACGGCAGAGATCATTCTATGCTGGGCACTATCCATAGTCGATTTCCAGCACGGCTAATATCATTATGATAAACAAAATTTGTTAACTGTGGGTCTGGGTGCTTAATATGTAAGTATTTATGTCTAATATTTGTAAGGTTTTTTATAGTGTGTGTGGGTGTGTGTTTTTTTTTTCATGGAATATTTTCTTTAATAGTTTTAAAATAAAACCTTCATTAGTTTATGTACATAGGTATGCATATGTGTATAGTATTTCAGTTGTGCTAGCAACCATAATAAAAACTATAAATAAATGGTTTAGTATGGGGTTAACCAGCCGTGCGTGAAATGTGTCCAAATATATTTTTATTTTGTAAACACACGCAAACTTAAAAGCCTGGCTCTAAGTAAACTGGCGGTGTAAGAGAACGAGTGAGGCCAAAAGCTTGACATCGGCAACGCTAAATGGCGCGGAAAAATCAACGAGTGCTCGTAATTTTAGCTAAAAGAAGTGGTCGAGTAGTTTATACGAAAACGTATGGGATTAACTTAATCCCTAAATGTGGAACCAAATAAATTGTTTCATTCAAGTAAGGGTAGTCTAGTAATACTTTGTTGTTACAATGTTTAGTTCAAAGTGAAGAAAAGAAAAAACTTTCACCTCTGTCTAAAAAACACCCTAAAATTATTGACACAAATTTTGATACCGACCCAATATCAATGCAAAGTGACTATATGCTGTCGGTTTTGACCATCGGGAATAATATTCCTATTGGACAAACCAAGCTTGACCAAAAGATTTGACAAACGGAAAGAACCGGCGTTTTTGAAAATAAAGACATGTCACAAATAATTGGCCAAGTGCGAGTTGGCCTGGCACATAAAGGTTTTCTTGTCACTATCACTATCTAAATCACTATCTGTATCACTATCATGAAGTAATTCCCCCGCCCCCTTCCACTATCGGACGAGCAGGGAAACGCCAAGGCGGCATCGGTTTACGGTTGAGCTGCCCAAGGCACGCACAAAGCGTTTTGCCTCCACGTTTGTTGTCCGAACCGCCAAACTTTGGAATTCCTTGCCGAATTCCCTGTTCCCCAATGACTACAATCTAGCTATTTTCAAGGCGAGAGTGAACCGGTTCCTTCTAGGTAAGCGCGATCCACCGTAGACCTCAATATCACTTACCATCAGGTGAATTGTGGTCAAGCGCTAGCCTATTCAGAGTAAAAAAAAAACACATTTGTCGTATGGGAGCACCCTTTTCTAACGAATAACGATTAAACTGTAAAAAAATTACAATTGAATTGCTTAATTTTTCTTTGAATATTGAGAGGGTCTACCAAAAGTCGTATAAAGATAGAGTGAGATATTGTTTCTAAAATACGTTTTGACATAGCAAGAACAACCATGATGGATACAAAATTGAGTTGTGTTATTGTGTTTCCCACTTTAGATTTCCATAAAACTTTTTTTCCTAAGCGCGACTGGAAAGTTAGAGGGAGATGATCACCAAAGTTTTCGATGGGAGTTGTTTTTATAATCAGTTTATGATCCCTTAACTGTATCATAACCTTTTCAGAGTTTTAGGTAAGTGAGTAAATCAGTACTAGTGTTTTAAAAACTGTTTTATAAAAACTTAAAAAATTTAAAAAATCTATTTCTGATAAATCATTTTGTGGTGACTTTCTTGATTTTGCTATTGAACAGTGTATGTGATCTAGTACCAATCAGGGCTTTTTATTTGACATCCATATTGCGGATTTTTCCGACAGATTTTTATCAAACGTAGCTTCTAACACTCCCGATTGACACACCGTTCAAACAACAAAAAAACTAAAGTAAATTCAGTACATTAAAGTCAGTCATTGCTTTCGTGAGCTACGATTCTACAAACAGACAGACACACACACAGACATGTCGAACTTATGGTTATACTTATATACTATACTCACATACCTTTTTTTTGCGTAGGGAGTTAAAAACACTATGTATATTCAGTCTCACCACGCCACTTGCTTGGTTTGATACGTACGTTGTATATATACGAACTAACTCAATATATACAACATAGATAAGTATATACTACATGTTCTCCGAACAGTAGATCTTCTGGACAATTTTTTTTGTTACATTCTTTGTCATTACCGTAATGATCTCATATATTCACAATTACTCGACCAATTTTATTCATATTCACAAAATATTTGAGAGTAAAGCATTTAATCGTTTTAACAAATGTAATTTATATCAACCAACAAAAAGCGATACAAAAATTTCTCCCTTTTTTTGTTTCAACAGTCCCCAAAATCAAAAATTCCCAAAGACTAAATAATTATATGTATACTCGTAAAAACCTTATTTGTTTACCTAGTTTCGTTGTGATTGGTTTTATTATTTATTTCTTATACAACAAATAGATTAGTTATAGGTAAAATAAACATAATTTGTTATTTATATTCAAATATAAATATTAATGTGGTGTCACATTAAATTTAAAACTTTACCCTACTAATATAATACATGCGAAAGTTTGTGTGTATGCTTGTTACTTCGTCACGCTCAAACGGCTGCCCCGATTTTAATTAAATTTGGTGTGAAGATAGGTTAGACCGTGAATTAACATATAGGCTTACTTTTTATCCTGGATTGACTTATTTTTGTCCCAAATTAACACGGGTAACACCGCGGGGCGCCGCTAATATATATTAAAAAATTTAAACCCTAACTTACAAATACTGAACTATGTCTTAGTCCGTGTCCGATGATCACCTCGCTGGATCTTCAAACTTAAAAGTTGTCTGAGGTAAGCGCCAAGCTCTTGGGTCATTGGTTCTGTTCACCCACACTGAAAAACATTTTTTTTTTTAATTGCGGTCTCTTATCTAAGCGATATCAAAATTGGACTTCGCTCGCTTCGCTTGCTCGGTCACTCATGTATAATATAACCATTGAATGTAACCATTATGCTAATGTTATTAGCGCTGGCCTTATTCAACGTGATTAATAAGATGGCGTCATTATAATACATGGCAGTTAATGTGTTAATTGTGTTTGTCCGCATCTTAAGAAACGCGCTCCACCGTAGACCTCAATATCACTTAACATCTGATGAATTGTGGTTAAGAGCTGACCTATTTTTACTTAAAGTGAGTGTGGTGCTGTGGCAAAAACGTCCGCTTTTCAATCAGACGGTCCCTATTTCTATCCCGGCCCCACACCAATGACTTGTTTTTTTAAGTTATGTGTGAATTTTCACTCGCTTTACGGTGAAGGAAAACATCGAGTGGAAACCGACACGTTTGAGGACTGCAATATCCAAAGACGTGTTTCATTATGGTCTCTATCTCTCAAAGCCGCGAGTCCCAGCAGTGGGAACGTATATTGGGCTGCTTATGCTCATGCTAACCTATTTAGGGTTAAAAAAAGAAGATGGACAGCGAAGTCTCAGAAAGACGGTCCCATTAGGTACCCATTGGGTACGAAATCTTAATAACATAATAGAGGTGAATGATTGAATAGGTACATTCTCTTGCATTTGATCGTCCATTTCACTCTCCAGTCGGTACTGAGTAAGGGCCCTTTAGCAATAAATTCGAGCTCAATTCTCCCACCATTATACTCGAAACCGGAGCCTCTACCACTCACCTTAAATTATGTAAACCGGATCGATTCGCTTCACTCGAATATTTTACCTATTCGATTCTAGAGGTAGCTGATGGCTTTTCATTATATTTTTTTATGAAATAGATAGATAGATTAACCCTTTATTGCAATACATATAAAGGACAGTACAATAACAAAAAGCAAAATACTCTGGGGCTACAAATGGACGCCTTATAAAAGCGACCTCTTAAAAATAAACTGTGAAAAAAGTTAGGGTGTACAATAAAAAAGATAAGAACAACTAAATATACCTATTATATACTTAGTTTTTCTACTTTTAATGTATTTTTTTTATAAGTATCGCTTTACCAAGTGTCTTCAAATTTATCTATATTAAATTTAAATTACTTACAATGGTAGTAAAAATGGCTGGCATTCTTGTCAAGCCAATTTCCTACTAAAACTATAATTGCGAAAGTTAAGTGTGTCTTTGTTACTTTTTTACGCTTAAACATGACTAATCTATACCAAACCAAGCAGGTAGCGCATATGCTTCTTTTTATTCTAGATTAACTTGAGAATAAAAAAAAACGTAACTTTCGTGCAAATGATTAAGTAAACAACAAAAAGCATAGTATCTATTTTATTATCAGATAGCTATAAAGTCCACGTTCGCAATCACCGTCGTTGTTGTTAAATATTTGATGGCGAAAATCATTGGATATCAATTTACGAGTACCTACAACATTGAATTGGACTCAACCGTAAAATATCCGACAGATTGTGAGTCGGCTATAACGATCATTTTGGCTACCACGATCTCCTGCCGTACGTAATCCGGGCCTATTCTATCCGAAGTCCACCTTTTTACACTCTCGACATCTGTGAAACAAGAGAAAAAAAAAACAAAGTCGGTTCATCCATTTGGTAGCTTATAGCTCTCCGCGGTCATTTGTTTTTCTCGAAGACTATATTTTTTTAATAGTGAAATACTATAAGACTTTAACATATAAGACTTTAACACCCTCATTCAGGAAAAACAAGGTTACTAAGGTTTTGTAGAATTTCTGCGGCCATGGTAGTTCGCCAGGATATCACTTACCAAGGATCATTAGCTTAGCCATCCCTGTTTTATGGGGAAAGTTTTTCTTTGATGCCTTTTATTGAAAGTTAGGGCGAGGATATTTTATTTCCAAAAAGTTCGTTTAATTGGGTCATCTCGGAATAAGGGGCGCTAAGAATATGCCAAGGTTTGGAGCGTTATTAATACTCCCAAGAAAATGATCTGAAAAATAAAACGGCATGGTTTTGCTATTATTTATAAAAAAAAAATAAGGTTCTTTTTTATGAAAATATGGTCACGTTTGACCGCAGCTTGCCTGATGTTAAGCTTGACTATTATGTTAAGCTTTACCGTTATGGTCTAAGATGTAAGACGCTTGCCTAGAAGGAATTTGCCTATTTGCTCTAGATTTGAAGAGGCCCAAATTGAATTTCTCAGGAGAAATTGACTCAGGAACAGATTTCTAAAGCTTCGCAGTTCTCACAAAGAAGGTCGAAGCAAAACACTCTGTGTGAATCCTCGGAACTTTTATACTGATCTATTTTAAAAACACATGTCATGATAATTCTTACGATATTTTTTTAAGGCACATACTCATGTTTTGGTACAAAAGTAATGTCTGCTACACACACTACGAAAAATCATTACGATAGACGGTACAGTTCAAACAGCGATATATCTACATACATATGTGTATAACAAAAACCGTGCAGTTTTTCCGTGTCTGGTAACTTCAAAAACTTACAATTATTACGTACCTTTTGCATTTGTACTGATTAACTCATAACGATTTTGTAGTATGCTATAGTGTTAGTGTCAGAACTCAGCAAATATCTGTCGAATGAGGTAATTTCGTTTCATAATAACCCTATTCGTTTCTGATAGTGTCAAAATAGGATTTTAGCGGATTATTTAGCGAAATAGTTGCACATAATAGCTCCATTATATTGCATACCATTTCAAAGCAAACTTTATATGTACTTGTTTGAAGCAATCATACAAAAATTGATTTTATTTTGTCTATTATTTCCATTAAGTTCGTAATATATATCTGCGTTCTGCAAATCGATTCACTTACTCTATTTCGATTCGTAGTAAATAATTCTTTATTTAGTATAAAGCTACTTATTTGGGTATTTTATGTTTCGTACTTTCGTTATAGAAATGGTGGGTAAACATTTTGTAGGTACATCTGATCAAGTCAAATGCTTAAACTGTCTGTACATTCAATGATACCTACCTCTAAGTAGCTTATAAGTGGCAATAGATATAACAATCTCTATGTTTAGCGATGCAAAAGTAGCCTATAATCTTATGTATTATTTAATATCTAGTCTGTATCAAAACAAAATTCTTTAAATCTACTGTAAAAATTATCACCATTTGTAGCATGTCTGTCTGTATGTCAGTCCATCTATTAGAATGTATGTATGTATTACCATTGAGAATGGCGTCACGTGCCAGTGACTTAACCACCATACTTGAAGGAAATGTATACTTAGTAAAAAATCCTAAATTTGGTAACTAAATAGTTAAAAATATAACATATTTTGTTATGAACGCGTGTATAATAAAATCAGTGGACCACAGTTGCATTGAGCTTTAGAATAAAGCTAGGATTTTCACACATTCATCTATTGAACTCTCTCTGTTGTAATTCAATGCACTGAAACCGATAGCGGACGTTGCGTTTCTGTTTAACCCAGGCGCTATTTCACATTATACATAATGTAGTGGAAATGAATGTTATTTTGCACGAGTTTGGGTGATTTTATTACATATTCTTTACCGACACTAAAATTTAGTATTCTTTTTGTAATTTCCTTATTTACTCTCGTATTTTTCGATTACTCAATAAAATAGAAATTAATACAATTTCTATTTGACGAATATGGTGAATATAATAGTTTTGTTTTTAGTTTGTTTTACTTGCCTTCTATATGAGTATTTTGGACGTTGGACATAACTTTTTTGACTAGGTACAGTTTAACTGATGTAAAGCTACGCTGTAGTCTACGATATAGCACACTCACCTAGAAGATACCTAATACCTTTACGTTTGAAGACCTCAAATATGTGTACTGTCTTCATATTAGTTGATTATGCAGGTGCAGGTTCTACTCGGTGTTTGCCATATTTGGCAAAAAACGGAGGCCAGCGAATAAAAAACACATTTTTTATTCGCTATTTCTGTTAATCAGGCGTTAAAGTATTTAGTAATTCCTCATTGCTCAGGTTCGTGACTCTTTTTGGGTATAGAAGAATCCTTTTGGAAAATTGGGCGCCCAAGCTTACGGAATACAAAATTTCACGGATTTTGTGATCCTCAAATATGACGGTTTCTTCACGATAGTTTCCTTCTACGTAAAGCCAGTGCAGTGCACACATAACTTAATAATATCATTGGTGTAGGTCCGGAATAGAACCAGGGCCGTCATATTGAAAAGCAGAATTTCACACATCGAGCCAAAAACGCTTAACTTGATCGAGAATAGAACCAGGGGCAGTCATATTGAAAAGGAGACGTTTTCACACTGAGCCACAAACGCTTTACTAGGCGAAAATGTCAACACTATCAAATATACACATATTGCCCGCACATATTAGTTACTTGTAAAATATACCGAATATACGACGAATACCGATGTGAGGTACCACCTTTAAGCAATACGATCCTTTATACTTAGGCACTTACCCGCCAAGATAATCCCCTTTGTGTGCAAGGAGCAGCATATTTGGCGCAGCTGACCAGCCTCGTGTATGCTCACGTAGAGTGCATACGATTATGTATGTTCCACGAGTGGCATTTTCAGTGGCTGCGTCATGTAATCTGGTTTCTGGTTCCATTGCTTTACGGAAAGATTTCTCAAAGGGGTAAAATGTTTTCTAAAGCTTGATAAAGATTTAAAGTACACTATAAACTTCTGTTGGATAAAGATAAAGCTTGACAAACCAAAAAAACCGTATACCAGTATATTTCTTGTCTAAAGCTACGTTATTTAATACATTCGTAAAACTTTACGATTAAATAAAATTAAATTGTTTCATAAATTAAGTAATTTGTCCGTAAAACCTTACGAATAAATATTTATTTCATGGCTCAATTTATTTTTGAATTTATTTGATAAGTTTGTACACCACCAGAAACTTGTTCTTCATCTATGATCCATCCAAATGCTGCCTAGCAAAAATCACCCTATGCGATGAGTCCGCCTAATGTGCCGCTGTTTTTTTCTTCTTCTAAAACTTAGTGTTTTGTTTTTCGGCGTGCAATAAAGTTGTATTGTATGGCCTTTTTTTATAACATTACAGAGGTAATTGTAATATAAAACATTATTAATAAGTAATTAAGTCCGTTGGAAAAGAATCAATCTCTGCAAAATACCAGTTTTATCTACCATGTCTAATTTAGTACTTAGGTACTTAGTAGTTTGAATTTAAAAAATAAACGTACCTACTGAGGAATTGTGTATATCATACGGAAAAAGCTTGAGAAAAATTCTCCAAGTAGATTTCTGTGATAAACGTAGTTCAGTGAAAACTCACAAAATATTTTATTGTCATAGCGAGTCTCAGAGATTACGAGTGCTATTAAAAAGGAATCCATAATGAGACGACACTGTTTTTAACCGAATACAAAGAAGAATAGTTATGTTTTTAAGCTTATTTTCTGCTTGTCTACAAACAATGGAAAGGAAAACAATAACTTGAAATAGAAGAAGTTGAGGAATTCATTGGCTAACGCGTCGTTTTAAAAACCGGATTTCAATTTTAATTAGAAATCAAAGACTCCATTTGTAATTAGAGTAATTACGTTACGCGCGAATAACGCCTTCTAGTATATGACGTCATTTATTGAGAATCGTGTGGAAAAACTAAGGACATATATTTGTTCTAAGACATACTAAGTACGTCAAACAACTAGTTGACCACTATTTAAGTTTGTTTAAATTCAAGTTCATTTTCAAATGTTAATACTACAGTGACAAGAAAATGTTTTATGTATGTACTTCTTATTACAAAATGAACGTAAGTATTTAAATAATTACTCGAAAACAACGTAACACCTGTGTTTATGTTTGTATAAGTCTACTTAACGTTGATACATGACTCATTAATCCACCTAACTAGTACTAAACTTAACAAGCTTCTCAAGATTACGTACTCACTAAAGTTTATGAATGCGAAAGTTTGCACCGCGCTCGTTCCGTCTTCTAGAAGACGGATGGAGCCGAGACTGGCAAGATGGTTAATACGACGTTCTACTTACTCACTGCACTATAGCAGGGAGCCGAACAGGGGATTTTAGTTGTATCTCGAGCTTGTCAGAATGGCGAAGATTCGGGCAAAATCTTGATTTTACAGTTGTTTCGCTCTAAATCGTTAACAGTAACAAATATCAAATAATAGCTTAAAAGCCACCCAAAAAAAAAAAAAGATTGGTACTAAAATAAATCGAAATATTTAAATATCTTCTTCTTCTTCCTTGCCTTATCCCACTAGGTGGGGTCGGCACAGCAAATTTTCCTCTTCCACTCTCCTCTATCAGCCGTCGTCTCTACACTCACTCCTTTCACTCTCATGTCCTCATTCACACACTCCATCCATGTCTTCTTCGGTCGGCCTCTTGCCCTTCTTCCTTGCACTTCCATTTCCATACATCTCCTACTAACATGCAACGAAATATTTAAATATAAAGAGTAATTTTGCCAAAGTTGTACATCTTAATGTTATTTTTATTTTTTAGAAAAGAAATGCGTTGATTTGTCATAGTTCCGCAGTTAAAGTTATAATACAGACTACGGCTAGCAATGTTCAAACGAAAGAAAGAGTGGGAAAATAATTGCATTACTTCTTTGCAATACATAAATATTCTGCTTTACTTAAGTAAAGTGTGCACTACGCTTGGTATTCAGAATCTTTATGCGCTAAGCACTCAGTCTTATCTTGTATTTTTATTCCGAAGGAAGTTGGTGTCGTCTCGTAATATTTTAAAATGCGGTTTCGAACTTATTCTTCATCTTGGTCTAGTTTTTAGCTCCGGGGTAATATTGAGATAGATCTCAAAACCACAGAGCTAAATTCATATATCAGTATCATATTTTAAAATACTTAATCTTTATTTTTGTAAAAATAAACATTTTCTTGTGTTACTTTAGCTTTCTTTTCTTTCAGATATTTTCTTGTTTGGTAGCTTAAGTTGAAGTTTATTTTTATTTTCTTAAATTGAGTAGCTTGCCCCAAAAAGATCTGTACTGATTGAGTTTGTTTCCAATAGTTCCTTCAAAGATACTAATAAAGGTAGCTTTTGATAAATTCGAAAGAACTACTATGAGTTTTTAAGCTGTCAACGTCATGGTAAGGTTAGGTTGTACTTTACTCCTGTTATGATTAAATTCTATCATAGATATTCTCCGGACACTAGTAATACTACTACAGTCTTCACAGTGATATGGCTTTGACCACAAATCCCTCCCTTGTTTAATGAGTGAAAAGTCATAACTACATATAAGTTGGAGACGATTTCGTGGCAAACATATTAACTTTTTGTAATTTACTTCCTAAAATTATTAAAGCAACAAGCAAAATTCTTTAATCATTTTGAAGGTAGTAATGGGACAAAAAGTACCATTCGTTCCATTGAAGGATCCGTCAAAAGGCACTTCTAGGAATAAACCACTGATCGGACCCATCAAGATATCTTTAAATTGAAAGGAACATTCATCACATTCATTAAATAAGAAATGTAAACCCTATAGTGTAAACGTAAATCCACTATACACGTATAGTGAATTTGCTGAATACTTGGTCTGGAATTCCTATTTGCCTAGATAAATCTTTAGAGAACGCTTGACCCTTCTATGAATAGAAGCAGACCAAATCATTTTCCCAATATCATCTCAAATTAGAATACCAACCGAGGGTATTTTTCAATATCTTGCGGCCGTTGGATTTCAATCATAGATAATTAATTTTCAGTTCAATATAATGAAACTAGTAGATAAGGACAAATAATATCTTATATGGTAATATTAATTATTACTTCTTCTTCTTCTTTACCTTGTCCCACTTAGGCACACCAAATCTTCTTCTTCCACTCTCCTCTACCAGTCGTCGTCTCTAGACTCACTCCTTTCACTCTTATGTCCTCACTCACACACTCCCTCCATGTCTTTTTCGGGCGGACTCTTGCTCTTCTTCCTTGCAATACCATTTCCATACATCTCCTAGTGACATGCATCTCCTCTCTACGCATCACATGTCCATATTACGCTAACCTGTCACTCTTTATTTTTTCCCTCACTGGGGCGGGCTACTTTCACACTTCCTATAATGTACTTATTCCTTAATAATATACTCATTCCTAATACTAATTTTCACTGCGTTACAAAAAAAAATATAAGTTGTTTTTACCTTTCAAAATAAATTATGCAATTAAATTAGGGCCACAAAAATAAGTTTTTCTAAAGTATTTGTTGTAATATGTGGAAGCTATATAATTCCTGTTTTTTTTTTGTATGGCGGAATGGTTCCCTCTCAATTCAATGGTGTTATTGTTGCTTGAGAATATTTAAATTGCGCTGATACGTTATAGCCAAGGAAAATGCAATAAAAAAAATCTTATCATGGATAATTATAAGCTTAGATAAAAAAAACCCCTGAACAAAACTATTGTACTTGTTACTTGTAATAATTTAATTTTTTGGAAATCCCTGCGAAATTTGTAACAGTGTATGTATTCTACTAACAAGACCTTTCATTCGATATCCATATTGAGGCAGTTGTGACAAAAGTGTCAACCGCCATTTTGTGGGGGACGCCATTTTATATATAAATATATCTAAGAACACTCTTGACTAACTTGACCAAGGGCAAGTCACGAAAACTATGGTTAAAAATACACAGAGTCGAATATAAGCCGGTTAAAAAAAAACACATTTTGTATGGGGCTCTTCTTACATAGGGTCCCGTTTTTACCTTTTAGGTACGGAACCCTAAAAACGTATTAATAACTCTGTGTATGTAAGGAAAACAGATGCAGGTCAACAATCCATTTTTAATATCGCTTCCATGTCAATGTTAAGGACGACTCGTTAACCCACAAACAAATCTTTGCCAGTGATAAAAATGTTTGGACAAATCTTGGCCGGTGATAAACTTATTTGGCCGGTGATAAAAAATTGCGTGTGGTATCTGTGCGTACTTTTTATTATGCATACTCCAGTAGTTGTTAAGGACATATATAAAAACCTTGTGTTATATATAAGTTTATTTACATTTGCTATCACCACATGGAGCGTATAATACATATAAAGGTATTTTTTAGTTTTGATAGCGCATACTAACTAAACTGTAGAAATACGTCGGTAATTTAAATATTCATGTAAATACTCTTACATTAAACATACGTATTTTTTACTCGAAACACATTATTTAACGTAAAAAAAAATCAAATGACCCAACCCTGCTCGCTTCCGGCACAATGGCGGTCATAACGCTTGCTGCATTACCGCGCAGAAGAACGATGGCCAACCTTTGCACAAAGAACAAAGCAACAAAAAACTAACTTGGTTTATCCGTTCTGGAGCTACGATACCACAGACATCATTTTTTACAGACAGAAACGTCAAGCTTATGAATTATGATAAGAAAGAAAGAAAGAAAGAAAATTATTTAATATGACATATAAAGTAACACACAAAATAATAAATAGTAATAAATAAGATACACAAATAATTTTAGTAAGTAAACTTTAATTCCTCACAACTCAGCATAATGCTGTTTGCTGGAGAGCAACCAAAGCTGGTCTTTAAAAAAATATATTATGAGAAGAATTTGTTAATTTAGCATGATATTTCTAACTAGCAGTTGCCCGCGGCTCGGTTCGCGAGTAGGTTGATTTTCGCGTAACCGGTAAAAACTACATTTATCCAGATCTGTAATAGTTTCAAATAATTCTATAGTATCCTATTCCTGTGCCAATTTTATATAGACCTTACATTGCCAAGATATCGATCGCATCTGTCATTACGCATTTGATTCCTGTGATATTAGTTGCAGCGTGATATCATATAGCCTAAAGCCTTCCTCGATAAATGGTCTATTCAACAGAAAAAATATTTTTTCAATTCGCACCAGTAGTTCCTGAGATTAGCGCATTTAAACAAACAAACTCTTCAGCTTTATAATATGAGTATAGATTACCAATAGAAACCAAGTATTAAGTACCTCTAATAATCCGAGCAAATATTTAATTAATTGTTTTCCTTATTATTATTAGTTTTAATGTGTGATTAATACAATTTTCCCGTCGCACCGTTACTTGATCATTCAACGTGACAATCATGCGTTAGCATTGTGATAACTATGCATGTGTGTACTTCACTCATGTGGAGTGCATTCTATAGGAAACGTCCACAGTGACTCACTTACTGAAAACAAAGGAATTATTAAGCGGTAGCCATATTTAGGTACTAATGTATATATGTATAATACTTTAATGATGATTATCTGTCTCCTGTGAAACAGTTGTATACTTATTTGTATATTTATTTGACGTCTTATGCATTGGGTTTAAACACACACACATAGGTACTTATATGGCTGGCTGGCCCTATACTAAACAGGTGGAAGTGGAAATTTCACGAATAAATTAATATACAATCAACATTTAATTAATATTAAAACCAATATCGAAATTATAAACTCTAACGATTCTAGATTAACTACAATGACAATATATGACAACCAAAGTGGGAACAGAGGAATGTCAAAAAATCTTAATATATATAAATCTCGTGTCACAATGTTTGTCCTCAAAGGACTCCTAAACCACTTAACCGATTATAATAAAATTCGCACACCATGTGCAGTTCGATCTAATTTGAGAGATAGGATAGTTTAAATATCAAATTATAATCACAATTTTAATTAATTGCTAATTATTGTCTGTTATTATTTGACAGTCACAATTATCTGTTAACTCCAAATGATTCTAACAGATGTCGATACCTTTCGACTGGGTTGAGTAAGTAATCAATAGATGGCGCTGCTATGGTAAATCTACGAACGTGTCATATAAGCTACACTATCTATTTTTCATACCCCTAAGTGAGGCAAAACAACGTATGCCGGGTCAGCTAGTATTATTTAATATAACTTAAAGTGATGACAGCTCAGTCGGGGGTACGTTCGCCTTATGTTTCGTACGTCTTGGGTTCGATCGCCGCTAGTGCGCTTGAGTCGGATGGCATAGCATTGTGATAGAGTATTTTCTAGAGCTCGCCTGCCACGTTTGTTTGTTTCAATAGAAAGCGATGAGATCATACGACACGTGATTATGTTTACAGTTAATTGCAATAAGATTATTGTAGTGTCATGGTAGTTCGTCTTCGTATAATTTATTATCTTTTAATTAATGATTTACAGTAATTATTTATATTAAGGTTTAAAGACATAATATTGTAAATTCTTTGTTTAAATAAAGTCATTTTTATGTTTTTATGTATAAAACATATTTTATTTATTTTACAAAGCGTTCATTAATATTATACTCGTATTTACGAGGTCAACTGTTGTTGATAAATCTTTCGTCGCTTAAAATTCTCTATATTAAATATATCTTTACTTACATAGCGTTACAAATATACAATTTAAAATAATGATAATACAAGTCAATTATAAAATTTAAAACTAAAAAAAACCACTAATAAAATTAATTAAATTCTTTTGAAAAAATCTGTCGACAAACTTCTGACAACGTATTCTGGCACCCTCCTTCAGAGCCAATTATTCCAAACTAGGCATGCTCCACCTAAGGCCAGAGTTTCACTAACTTGTACGAATACGCGCCCTGCTGGTTAAATGTCAAGCTTTAACGAGTAAAAAATATTTATAACTTTAAATTATATCTTAGAAACCATCACAAAACCTATTGTCGTTGTAAAATCTAGGTCAAACTAGGAACACCGTAAGCACGCTCGTAATAACCGGCTGCCAAATTGAGAATGGAGCTATTTCAGAGCTAAATACAAGTACGTAGACTTAGTAAGACACTCTCTGTGAGGACAAAGGAACTTTAATAAAATTTAGTTTTACGAAAAAAAACGAAGATTATTAGATGATTGGGATGCGAAGGAAAAAAAAACATATTTATAAACAAACGCAATGGCTTGGATTTATTATGAAATCACATTTTATTATTATTAATCATAATTTGTTTTCTAATTTTATTTAGGTATATACACAAATACTTTTGAGGAAGTTATTTTGATCGAAAGGTGTGTCGAATTTGTTCTTAGCTGTTTGATGTGAATAGATGGCGGCCGCCTCAAAATGGCGAAGCCAGTTCCGCGCTAACGGCATTTTCTGAGTTGCGACAACGGGAAACAATGCCCATTAAAAATACTAGCAGCATTGCCCTGCTGTTAGGTGGCATAATATTTATACTTAAGGTTTGTCTTCTTTTTCTTCTTTGACCATTTGTGTTTGCTACAGTAAAACTTCTTTATTTATTATTACATTAATATGATCCAGTTTGCGTTTCGAACCTAAAAAATGAAAAGACATTTATTGTTGTTCTTCAGTTCTGATATCACCAGCAATAAGCTTTTTTTATCTTTGATAAGTTTGCGTTTGACTACAGCTAGTCTGATGTTAAGCTGCGCTGCAGTCTACGGTGTGGCACGCTTACCTAGAAGATACCTATCAGCTAGGCGTTTTGTGCTCGTGTGTCTTACTAAATAGAACACAAACACTAGGACCTGTACATCGCTTAAACAATCACAACGGCAAATAAACAGACTATTCCAATTCCACTTCAAATCTTTGAAAGACGCAATCCGGGACAGGATTCTGTTGTAGCACAGACAATAGACATTAGAATTAGTACTTGAACAACTTTGAATTGTGTTCTCTAATCATCGTAGACTCTATTTAGTATATTCCTTAAATGTGTTTGTGTGTCTAGGTATTTATTTATTAATATCCTTAACTTGTATGCAAGTAGGTTTAGTTTATTCTTTTTTTGTTTATTTTGCATTTGTTTGGTACACCTCCCATTATATTAATTGTATTTTCCATACAAAGGTTGCCTGGAAGAAATTACTTTAAAAATTTGAAATTACAAAATTGCTGGAAATGATTTTTTTTCACTTATTGTTTTTTTTTTGTGTACAATAAAGGATTCTTGTATTATATTGTTTTTGTTTTGTTAAAACTGAAATGTGTATTTTACAACTCTATATTAGTCACTTGGTCTATTAATTTGTAGTTTTTAAACTAATAACATGTTATTAAACGAGTAATTAGTATTAGTAGCAAAAAAGGTCTGTCGAGATTTTTCGATATTTGACGTGGTCAGAGTTTACAAGCGTAGATTTATATTCACATTATTAAGTTTAACAATAAACAATCATAAAATCAAGCGTTCTGTGAAGGAAAACATCGTGGGAAAACATACAAAATAGCATGGTGGTAGTACCTTCTAGTGCATTCCTGTCTATAGCAACCACTCTCAAATTGAAGAATCTTTCGCCAAACACCTAACATTGGCGGCGATTCAGCGGCACACACGACTTAATTAAATTTAAAGAAGCCCCGTCTCTTTTCATCTTAGGTGGCCAGAAAGAGACGGCACGTTCTGCACCACAGTCAAAACAACTAAAATCACGTCAAATGTAGAAAATATAGGCGACTTTAGAACGCACTCACTTGTATCACCTCTAAAACTGCCTGCACATTCCGTATTTGACGTGATTTTAGTTGTTTTGTCTGTGGTTCAGAACGTGCCATTTCTTTGAAAGGCACCTAAGATGAAAAGAGACGGGGCTTCTTTAATTTAGTTTAGTCGTGTGTGCCGCTGAATCGCCATCAGTGTGTTCCCTACCTTTGTAACCCATCCTGCTGGTACCAGTAATGCATAGCTGTACGACGTAAAAGACAGACAGACCGACAGAGGCTTAGTAATTTGGTCCCGTACATACGCCAACTTTCGTCTTCCTAAATACGTTACTTACGCAATGTAAGCATTATCAAAGACAGACTGTCTAGACGGGTCGGTTAAACTCAGAACTACGTATAATATTATGGTACTGATAAAGTGTTTACGCCCATTAGTTTTTATCTTCTTTCTTGGTATGACGTAAAATGTGTAGCTTAAAACGTCGTTCAATAGCTGTTTAACAAGCGAAGTAATTAAAAGTTTGGAAAACTGGTTTCCATTACGAACACTGAACCGATTAAGATAGAAACTATATCAGAAAGTATAGTCTAACTAGTGTATGTAGCAGTATATACTTTATGAATGCTTTCTTTCCCTTTTCTTAAAAAAATAGACAGGCTTAGTTAGTGGAGTTATGGGGTAAGAAACACAAAAATAAGATTTTATTAATCTATAATATTATTATATTTATTTATTTTATTGACTTATAAATTGCAAATTTATTAATAAAAAAAATTATACCGAAATATTTTTTTCTTTTTATTTTCACGTCTCTTAAAAAGTTGAGAAGGCGAAAATGCCACTTGTGATAAAATTAATGATTTTCTTCACCAAATGCTCGAGCTCATTGGCGGGTATCAAACCACGATCGACGGGTTGTAAAGCGGAGACACGCCCAACTGAGCTGTTATCGCTGCAAAAACAACAGCAGTGTATTGTTTTGAATGTGTATCTAGTCATACGATTACTGATAACCTGTTTGACGCGTCAAGTCGGGTCGGATATACATTCCGGGTCAAATAGTAGGGTATTGACGTTAGTGGTATGTTTACTGCAATTTTACTGGTTCTAACTGGTTATTAAAACGAACATTTAATACTAAAACTATCAAAGATTAAATACACAAAAAAGACAAATATTAACATAAATAAAAAAATAAAATAAAATAAAACGAAATAACAATACTATATTATATGATTACCTACCAAAACATTTTTTCTGAAAGGTATTTCAGATTTTCATTCAACTATATTGGTAAAAATGATCGTACATGTACTCGTATGATAACAGGACAAGCTATCCTAACAGCTGAAGAATTTATGGTTCGTGTCATTTGCATTTTCAAATAAATAAATAAATAAGAATAAAACCCTAATAAGGTATTCTGAATGAAATAAACTACAAACCTATTCGCTTATGTTTTTATCTGATATTATTGTAGATCTATAGATATGGAACATATACATAGACAAAAAGACAATAGTTTTGTGTATTTATAAATTTAAAAACATAAAATAAAGGAAGACTAAAGCATTTGAGCAATATTATATGACAGTTATTTATAAAAAAATAATATTTGATGTTCTAGTGAAAATTACGTTTGGTTTTTTGATTATATTTAAATTTGAAAAACTCAAACCCTTTGCTGTTTTTCGCAATAAGGAAAGTAGGTACCTACAGAACTGATGAAGTAAAGGCTTTTTATGACTGTTTTTATATATAGAAAATAATATTTCATTACTTATAAAAATAATTGGTTTTAAAAACATGAGTAATTTGAATGTAAGCAACAAATGAAGTAAGTATGAATTAAATAATTTACACAAAATTTATGAATAAATATATTTATTTATAACATAACGATGGCTTCAAGTCACACAAGATACTACCCATCCATACAACGAAAACAAAAATCACTGGCAACTGTCAGACTTAACACTAGAACTTACTATTCTAAAATAACTCTAAACATCACAGTCGAAAACTAACAAAAGACGACGCACTTGTCTACGCGTATCTTTCCCTCACTTTCGTGAACATATCAGCGGCATCAACTCGGCTGGGTCCTTCGTTTTTGCCAAAGAATGTCGTCTTCGTGGTCTTCACTAGACCCTTCCCGTCTTCCCTGGCTTTCCTCCAGTAGACCGTCTGGACCGCGTTCCTGCCGGCGAGGTAGCGCGTCGCACTTCCGATCAACTGCCTCTTGTCCATGACGAGAGAATAAAAATCGTTTAAAAATGTGGATAGAAAAATACAAGCGTCCTTCTCAGGCGAGGTTGCGAATAAGTTTGATGCTAAAACAGTGGGTACCCGCTTATATAGGTCGGGACACGTGCGCTTTGAGTGGCGTTTGATAAAGGATACTCATACTTCACGCGGCATGCCTGTCGTTCACCTACTTGTAGTGGAAACGTTGTTTGTTTGGGTATGTCGAGTAAACTTTGCACTGTGCGAACGCGTGCCGCTAACAAACGGCACACTGATGCTTCGTAGCTAGTATGTCTATATGGACGTGCGGTAATCTGAACCGCGCTTTATCATACTCTCCGTGAAGTAGAGAAGCGTATAATGCGCGATCGTGTGTGCTAATTAGAAATTTGTATGCGAAAATTAGGCTGCCGCTAATCTGCATATTGGAAAGTGGTAAATTGGTTTGTCAGCGCTCTGTTGATAGAGCTAAATATGTTAGTGCAAATGATTTAGATTCTCGTTGCGTAGGATGGAATATTTGCCGTTTAATGAACCGAGTTGTAATGTTAGTACAAATGTCTTGGGTTTGGGTTTCAAGCCCAAAACTGAAGTTGGGACGAGATCATTTAATCAGATCGTTGCAGAGGAATATCTCCAACTTTTTATCTACAGTTTCAACTCAGGCTAATTAGTTTTATCAAACCTTTTGATCAATGAGATCATTTGTTTACAGTTAGAAATTATATAAAAAGAAACATTTTATATACAATTAATCTGTTTAAAATACTTCTACTGGTCCTACGGATATAACACGTTTACCTAGTAATAATGCTAAAATTCATTATCTTTCTAATTTAATCAGTTGCAGGTACCTAGTATAATATTTGAGGTCACTGCCCCTATATCAAGATAAATGTCACAGAAGTTTTATTAGAAACAACTGAGAGGAGACACAAAACCAAAATGGCTACCTACTCGATATAAATAAGACAAATATATTTTTATCGATAAATTAATGATAATAATAACCAATCATTTCCTAGGAAAGGAACTTTGATCGGCTGCTAAAATGATTCCATGAAATAATTGAAAATAAAGAGACATGATAAAATTGTGTCTGTATTTTTCCGTCATAAATATATTTTATGAATGTGAATTGAGTCCTGGGATATTTTTATTGTCTATATTTAACTCTAGACGAAAAATGTACCTACAGTTAGCACTGCCGATAGCCTTAAAGTGTCTACCAACCTACATATAGTAGGTAATGGTCAAAATACAAATAGTACCTACAACTTACTTACTACAAATAGTAAAGAAGTGTATTCTCTTATGACAGAATTAATATTGTTTTAAAAATATATATAAATAATTAAATAAATAAAGACATTTATTCCCCAGAAACTTAAAAAATCATATAATGGGTTAATGAAATATATGTTAGTTAGTTTTATATATAAATACATGTTTCTTCTGTTTATTAATAACAAATTACAATTAATTAAATACAATTATAAAGAGTCTTGGGCTACCCAAATATGGGTGGAGGCCTCCTCCATACGTTGCCAGGCCATCCGATCTTTAGCTAGCTTAGTCCAAGTACTTCCTGCTGCTTCTTCGAAAAAACGTTTTCAAAAGCAAAATATATATACAAACACAAATACAGTAAAACTAAGATAGTTTATGACAATTTATATTTCAAATGATCTTGCCGCTTTAAAGCCAGACATCATGGTAACAATCTAGTTATACCTTCAACTTGGCCGCGATAAGGGCAGCCATTGCCATATATGTACCTACAATGTCGAGGGCGGTCGACGCCTGTTCCCATTCACTACATTGCACGGTATAATTCATGTTTAAACGAATTTACCTAATTGAAGTTCGATTAGAATTATGCGTAAGCTTTCATTCGAGGCGATAAAAGTTCACCAGTAGTAGTTCCAACCCCTATTTTCAAGATGGTGGCCGTGGGACAAGGGTTGCGTCCTCACAAACTTGTTTTACACTGACTCCCCTACACATCAAAAAACAAAATTGCGTCCTCTTAAAAACGCAAGGTAAAGCCTAGAAAATTAAGCATTTCAATGGATTAATCTCCATTCCAAATTCAGTCGTTTAGGCGTGAAAATATCACAAAATCGATACATACATACCGATCCACAAATTTTCACATATAGAATAATTGTTTAATACAAGTACATATATATTAAATGATAGTAATTAATAAGTTTGCTTTGTTTGAGTTAATTTACTCTATTTAAATAATTAGACATACAAATATAGGTACTGTTCACATAGTTATCATTATGAGTAAATACAATTCCAATTAGATAAAGTTTACAAATATTTACATGTAATTTTTCTTATCAAACCTTATGAAGTGACGAGATAAGTTCGCATATTGTTATCACACAGTTGTTAATCATAGACAAACGGTGGGTAGTAAATGGTTATCTTTTTCCGGATACGTTACTAAATCTATGTATTTTATAAGTTCTAGAACAAATAGAGTTTGTATGCCAACCTACGTATTTTTTGTTTGTTGATACCATACCTTTAAGAAAATTTATGATGCAAAAATCTCGTTAAAGAATCATTGTCTGATTAATGATTAATAAATGCTTGAAACTTATGTAGTGTATGTTTATTCCTTTTTTATTATTTAGCACCTGAACCGATTTCGATGAAATATGGAACGGAGATAGTTCAAGCCTTAAATTAGTCTAGTTTTATCCCGGATTAACGCGAGTAACAACTCGCTAGTTTAATTAATAAAACAATTTCTGGCGAATTCATAAGACAGATATTTTTTTAAGAGTAGAAATGGTTTTAAATGCTGTGACAACTAAGTAGCACTAAGAATTAAAAAATCGGAAAGACTGAGTCAAATGCGCTAACCGAATTGAATTCAAAAAGGTGGATAGCGTATTCAAACGATTTGATGCAGTCAAATGTGCGAGTAGGTATTCATAAGTTTTTACATATACAGAATTCTAGAGTTAATTTTGTACGATGCGTTTGTCGCACTCGGCTCGGACTTACATATGTGTGTATGTAATTATGTGTAACCATAGTGAATATGCAATATTGTTAGATATTACGTAAATTTGCACACCAAAACGGGTAAAGTATAGAGTACATTATAATTTTTAATACTTATGTATCACCTCTCGACCTTGATTTCGATTTGATCTCACCTCTCGATTTGATTTGATTTGATTTGCGTAACATATCTGTGCATTAATATTCTTCTGTTCAATAAGATAATTTATTGTTTGCAGTGTCCGTGCACTTCAGAACAAAAATAAACCAATTGAGCTAATTCAAATTGTCGGGTCTTTGACGCGACAGATCGTTAACAATTGAAAATTCTCCACAACGCGATGTTTCGCCATGCGATGGCAATACATTTCTTTAATTTATTCCCAACATGACGGATTGCAAATTTCATTACTTATGTAGACACTAGGTATAGTATAACCACTCAAGTAGATCCATGCTCTTTTGCCCTTTTAATGATAGCGTGGTTCAAGTTATATTGGTCATCAGAAAGTCTAGTATTTACAGTTCGAATTCGATAAAACTGTAGACTTATATAGACCTCCAAAATATATTAATGAAAATAGCATGCATTCCATACTTTCTGATATACATAAATATTTTTTTACTTTTAAAGTAAAATGTCTCAAAAAACCTGCACAGTAGTTATAGAATAGTTGTTTTGTTATAGAATAGTTTCGATTCAGTCTATCGATTGGCTCTTCTTTCATTTTCTCATGCTTAAATTAGTATTTTTTGTGGAGGGTTCAGTAGGTATGTATGGCAGAATTGCATCATTTCTTTATATTTTTTTTAATTAGCAAAATTGATATTTGCGTCAAAATCTTGCAGACATATCTACATAACATAATTTCAGAAAGTAAGAGAGGCATAAATATACATAGGTATATTCATTATTAATATATTCTTCATCTTGTCGCCTCTAAAAGATTTAATTTACTTGCTTGTAACCCTGTGCAGAAATACAACCTTATTTCATTCAATCAATAAGTTTTTAATCTCCCACGCCCACACAATAATATGCAGAATCTGCAATAAATTTAATGTTAATTAAGTTGTCCCGTTAATTACAAACCGCACTTCAAATAATAATTTCGTATTCGTAATTATGTCAATAATAATTATTCCCACTTAATTCCAATTACTTGTACAGTAAAATTGCGTTTGTTATTTACGTGATAATTATTTTAACGCATTTCAGAAACGCTTTTGTTATTAATTTGATAACTATTTTAACGTAGAACAATATCGCGTTTGTTTTTATTTGATAAGCATCTTACTCGTTTGATAAATAAATTACCAAGCCAATAACTACGACACAACTTTTTATAACTCAAACATCATTATTGTTTTCTTGTTAGTTTTGAAGCGACGATAGCTGTTTGACGTGCGACTGTCTCACGTCCCGAAGGCTGTGGAAAAAACTGTTAGGAAACCATAACATTGTGGTAGGGCATGTCGTCAAGCACCAAAAAGTGTGTTCCTGTGTTCCAGTAGCCACCTTGATAGTCAATTGTTCCAGAATAGGCATGCTCCAACTTCGACCATACGACGCGTGTAGCCATCTCGTGCAGCTACGTGCCCTGCTGCACAAATGTCTGTAAAGAGTAAAAAAAAATTGTTAGGAACTCTAGATTAATACTCGTATTTTTATTATAAGATTAGTATCTTTAGATTAGTATATTTATTCATTATTCAGCAGTTAGTAGGTACTGCTGAATGCATTTCTAGGTATTTTCATTATCCTCAAATCTTACATATTGAATTTATACTCAGATTTACCTATCACAATTCGGATTACTCTAGACTTGTCATTCGAAGAGTCAGCATCTCCTGATGATGCCTTGTGGTTAGGCGAAACACGTGTAGAGTTAAGAATTTCCGAATTGGGATGGGTAACGTTAATCTTAATTAATCTTAGTTAATTTATCTTATAGTTAATTATTCTAAGTTAATTTTTCCTTTACTTGTCTTAATTTGGATTTCGGATCACAGCGGAAGTACACTAAATATTTAATTTTGTCTTCTATTTACAATGGATTTCCGCAAAGTAACGCCTGAGTCAATAAGTTATTTACTATTAACTAATATTGTGTTGTGACGGACAAACATCATGATTCAGTGTAATCAGACTAGTTATCAAATACCTAATTACATCCTAATCCTAAACACATTCCTAGTTATGTATTCAGTTGCTAATCATTTATATGGTTGCAATGTAAACAATTGTGTTTACATTTCAGTTAATTATCGTAAATGAGATAAAAATGGCACGGGTACAGATTAGCTGAGGAATTACCACGGGATTTTAACCAAGAGGAATTTAATCTAATATCACTTTACTACGGTTAACATACTAGTTCCATATAGAAGTAGCCAAAGAATTGTCTTCAAAGAAAATAAAATACATAGTATTATTATTCTATCTTCTTTGTACGTTTATATGGCTAGGTAAAGCTAAGGAAGAAAGATAGCGCAAGAGGCTATAATAATTTTTGGACAGTCATATATTTTTTCTGTGGTAACCCCGCAGTTTATTTATTTTTTACTAGCGTAGACTTAGCGAGAATTTGAATACGCTATTTCAGTGTTTGTTTCTTTGTAAAAGTCTGGAGATTAAGATTTCTAAGAGAATAAGTATTTTGTTGCCAAGCGTCGTAAGATTACGGTGTCGTTTTCTGTTTCATATTATTATTTTGTCTTAAGACATAACAACATGACTTACGACAAAATAATATGAGTGTAAAAACAGTTGCGGTATAACTTTTTAAGGAAAGGTTTAATGGTAATGAGTATTATGACAAACCATACTTTGATCTGAATCACGCTGATCCATCCCAATTTTATTATCAAAATTGATAACTTAAAGTAATTTTGCTTCAAGACTAATTAAAGAAAAACTATAAAATAATAAGTTGAAAACCCTGACCTATTTTTTTGGTGTCGGGCATTCTATTAAAATTATGTATCGTATCTGTATTCTAATATTTGCTAACGCCAAGCCCTTGTGTTAGATACTCGTATTGAGATAATTGAAAATGTTTGTAATCCGCCATTTTGTAACGGCGGACATTTGATATTATCTTTAAAGCTTAAGCACTACGAAAGAAAAACGAAATCAAAATCGGTCGAGTTGTTCAAGAGCTACGATGACAGACACAAAATGGCACGTCGTTTATAAAACCTCGTCGTTTTGACGTCGAGGTTTCAAAATTAACTCAATGTTTATAAAAGTTCTTCTACACCAATATTACAAAGAGGAAAAGTTTGTTTTTTTTTGACGCAATTAGGCTCTGAAATTACTGGACTGATTTTGAAAATTCTTTTCCTGGTAGGAAGCTTCATTATCCCTGAGTAAAATTAGGCTATATTTTGATTCTCTTTGCTACTTACATTATTATAAAGCCCGCGCGAAGCCGGGACGTTCTGCTAGTGTGAATTAAAAATGGAAAACACAGGCTCTTCACTACTTCAAAAAAAACATAACTGGCTGGGAAAACTAGCTATTTGAATTGTGTTCATAAATAATATTTGTGAAGTGTCATGAAGTATTCATAGTACTTTATGACGCTTTGCAAATATTATGCGAATCAATAGACACTTGTAAATGCTTAGTCACATGAAGAAAACCATTTACTAGTGGTACTTTGGTAATAACAAAACAAAACGAATTGCACACAGTATCTTAGCATAAGCATATGCAGCTCGTTATACGTTCCTACTACTGGAACTCGGGGCCTTCACTCGCGAGGAGAGAATACTTTGCCCTAATATAGGCCATACACCACGCTGTGATGCTGACCAAGTGTGGATTGGCAGATGACACACATTTTCGGAAATTGTGATCCTCATAACTTCAAAAATCTTAACTTAAAAAACAAGCCATTGGTGTGGGGCCGGGATCGAACCGGGGTCCGACTGATTGAAAATCAGTTGTTTTCCCACTGAGCACAATTTGCATTTTACAAAACCTTTTATTTGATATATGCTCTGTAATACGAGTATTTTTTTTCGTAATGCCATAATATACTCATATACCTAAATTAACTAATTTTTTTTTCAATTTCGATGTAGGCGACAATTTTGGGCATTGCTATTAGTATACGTGAATGAGGACATGAAAGAGAAAGGACTGAGTGCAGAGATGACGGCTGATAGAAGAGAGTCATCATCATCATCATCAGCCTGTGTCTTCCCACTGCTGGGTATAGGCCTCCTCTCCAACACGCCATACAGTACGGTCTTCAGCCAGTTTCCACCAGCTCTTTCCAGCGTGCCTAACTATGTCATCTGACCATCGGGCTGGTGGTCTGCCTCTCTGTCGTTTTCCGTTCCTCGAAGGATAGAAGAGAGTGGAAGAAGAAAATTTGCTGTGCCGACCCACCTAGTGGGATAAGAAGATATGTGATTACTTTTAATTAAATGATATAAATAAACAGTGTTCGATGCACAGACGTCTCTTCTGTAGTATCAAAACAATGAGATACTATTCATCACATTATGAATAAACTTTCCTAACGAATGATTGTACTGTTCTAACTATTTAGTAATCTGTGACTGTACTGTTCTCTTAATATCAACAAAAAAGGTCGTTATTCTGCAAAAGTTTCCGATGACCGCTCGAGACTGTGATGTATTGTATCGTATCGCTTTTATTGGGATGATTAGTTTTAGATAAGATAATTGGCCAACTGCGAGTTGGGCTCACGCATGAAGGTTTCCGTACCATTGTTGTATGGGAGCCCCCCTTATATATTAATTTTATTTCAATTTTTTAATTTACTTTAATAGTCAGTATAATTTTATGTATTTTGTGAAAATTTTAATTAAAAAAAAATACGAATAAAACACGTTAATCGTATCAGAACCCCCCTTAATATTTTATTCAATTTCATTCAATTTATTCATATTATATTTCATTTATACAATTTCATTTAATTTTTAGTATTTGTTATAATAGCGGCACGGGAAATACATATCTTGTGCAAGTTTCAGCTTTTTAGCTATTACGGTTTCTGAGATACAGCCTGTAGACATACAGACAGACAGACAGCGACGTGCTTAGTAATAAGGCCTCTTTTTCTACCTTTTAGGTACGGAACCCTAAAATTATTCAAGTAGGTACCTACACTTCAATGTTGTATACAGATTATTGATTGACCTATCCCGTATCGACAAAAGTTTAATTTAAACAAACCGTAATATTCATGTTTAGGCCGCTTTAATCAGTTTGAAATTATTCCGTAACTGAGTAGGTTATGATACAAAACAAAGATAAGGTTTGTTATGGTAACTATCAAACTGATAATATATGACAATGGCCAGATAAGTATCTACATACTTATCTCTCCTACGCACTTTAGGAGTAAATGAACTGGAATACAATTTGGGGGTCTTTAAATCTAAAGTAAATAGGTTCTTTCTAGGCAAGCGTGATACATTTTAGACCATAGTCAAGCTTAACATCAGGCAAGCTGCGGTCAAACATCGCCTATTCATCAATAAAAATAAAACTCCAATGAAAAGTTTACAGAGGCACTTACAATTTTGAAGCGATGACAGCTTGGTCAGACTTGGGGCCGCTTTACATTCCACGTGTCGTAGGTTCGATCCTCGCCAATAAGCTCGAGTTTTTGGTGAAGAAAAACGTAGTAAGGAAACAGTAGCATGGTGATAGAGCATTATCTATTGCTGGCTGGCTTTTAAGTGTCTAAATGTTTTAATGTATAGAATTATGTAGTATATCAGTTGTGTTACCAACCATTATTACTTCTATCCCGAAATAACATTTTTTTGTCCTAGATGAACGCGGGTTAAGGATCATTTCTGGGCCACCTAAAATGAACCTATAAAAATCAGTAATTCGCAGTTATGCAAATAGAAAAAACAATTTTGGATGAAGTATTATTTATTTTAATAAACAGAAAATAGAGAAGTAAATAGAAAGCAAAGAAAGAGTCCAAAATAAGTATAACGATTCTTAAGGTTGTTATTCAGACGTTTTTACAGTTTTTAATTTTTTTTTAAACTTCATTTGTTGACAATCTACAAAGATAAAACAGTTTACTTTTTTTGCCCATATCTGTGGCATAAACATACAAGACAATATAATGACGTATCTACTACGTTACAAAAAGTAATGCGAAAATTAAACAAGCCTACGCAAAATATATTTATCTATGGACAATTACAAAACAACATGTTTGTTAACAATATGATAATGTTTAAACTGCGACTTAGAATCTAGACGATAATTTAAAACGTAAGATAAGCTAATAAATACCTTCTCCAATAACAATATTATGACGTTGTGTTTCAACAACTTATTACGAACTATGAAAACTATTTATTTATGTTTCTATTTCTCTCTGACAAACTTGAAACAGGCACACATGTATTATTATACAGGTATCAAAACGAAGGAAATAAATGGACATACAAAAACACAGTATGTATAAATATAAGATGAGAAATAATAAATCAGTTTGGAATTGTTCAAAGCTTAAGGATTTTGGTCTGATTTTAAAGATTTTTTAAATTATTTAGGTATCAGTTATTGAGATAATACAAACCCTTTAGGATATCAGTTACTATTATTAGTAGCATGGTAGGGCATATTCTAGTGCTCGCCTGGCTAGCAACTACCTTCCAATCTAAAAATCTGTTGTCAAGCACGTAATGGAGTATTCCGGCAACCCAGTCTAGCAAAGCCAATTATTCCAGACTAAGCATGGTCCACTATAGATGTCGCGTAGTTGTGTTGTTGCGCGATGCTGGTCAAAAAATTGGAGCAATAATAACTTACAAGAATAAAAAAGCCTTTTAGGAAACTAGTTTCCTAAAATTGGTTTCGGTTCTATTACGGCCAAAACGGAAAATAAAGGGTGGATACGTTTGTGCTAATTGACTGAAGTAAATGTTAACATGTAATGTTATAATATTTTTTAACATGACGACCTCGTTGGCGTTATGGTTACCATGCTAGACCGGTAAGCAGATGGTCCCGGATTTGATTTCCGGCACGGCCAACATCTTTGTCATGAACTAAATTGGTCGATTGTCGGTCGGGGCGTTAAATATGTATCGATAGAAAATATTTATGTAATTATATCTATTTATGTATGTATAAAAGTAGTGTTTCAGTTGAGTTAGCAACCATAATACAAACTATAAATTATTTATTAGGAAGCTAACCAGCCGTGTGTGAAATGTGTAAAAAAAACAATTCGTTTACGAAATTTATAGTAAACGCAATGCAATTATCAGCGTAAAGTTTTATTTGGACAGTGGTAAAGAAAATACGGAAACATTCCGTAACCCACTCACATATTTTAACCTGGTCTCGTAATCCTTTTAACCAATGAGTAAACCCACAAAAATAAATAATGCATGCAGATAAGGTTTGTAAAAAGTGGAGGTTCGGGTTAATCCAGTTACAACTAGCTGATGCTGGTTAAATTCAGTTAGTTGCGGTTAGGGCCGCCATTTATCACGGCGTGTGGCAACCCTGTTGCGACTCTAGAACAAGGGTTGCCACGAGAGAGTAATTAATTGCTTTGGGACTGCGATGAGAAATTAGAAAAAAATGTAGCGTCGTCACCGCGTGTGTAATGTATGTTCCGTCTACTTGTTTACATGTAGCGGCTTCTCCATGTAACGTCACTCGATGTAACGACTAACTCACTAAAGCATCGAAATCAATTGGCTTTAGTTGGTTTAGCTTGTATTCCATACAATGATACATTCTCTCCATTTAACGAACACTCTCTATAACGCCATAAAATGCACAGTCCCTTCAGTGTCGTTATATAGAGTTTACACTGTATGTGTAAACATAGGAATATTGATATAGCATAGGCAATACTCTACAACGTATGTTGCACTTCGAGGTAACCAACCAAAGAAGATAAAAAACTGAACTTGTAAGCCTATCTCAACTAAACACGACGCTATACTTTATTGCTGAGGGAAAATACACAAAACGCCGCCTGCGAATTGTCAATGCAGGTCTGGCCCCCATCAAAGAATAGTTGACTCATCTATGATAATATAAGAAATATTAATTCTATGTGCAGCATGTGTGTGTGTGTGTGTGTGTATGTGTAACGGCTATACTGGTAAATTGTAATTAAATATACAAGTAGAAATACGTGCAAAGATTATTTATTATTCAAACCTGTTTGACATTGGTAACAGCGCGGAGCGCATATAATAAACAATTATAATTATTTATTTATCATAATATATCTATACTATAAGACTCTTTGTCCTGACTCATTCATTCATTCCAACTGCTAGTTATTAATAAAGTTATTGCACAAATAATTAAAACTAATTATGCTAGTTTTGTTATTCATTTCAATCAAACAGTTCTGTTTCCATGTACAATTTCCCTTTCATTTATACATTTAGTTATGAAAAAAGTGACATTGGCAGATAACAAATAATTTTGCATTAAATTCCATTGTATACTAATAAATACAGAGAAAACTTTGGTTCCGAAATACCGACATCAAAATTATAATTTTCTGTCGTATCGTACTCCAATAAAACCTATAGATCAGGCTATGGGCTGAAAACTGCTAATTCACGAAAACACTAAAAGTTCTATATCAGCTACACCAAAGTTCGGTACTAAATCATTTCAGCTCATATTTCTTGTGAGAATTTTGCACAAGATGCAAGACTGTAGAGGTAATTTTTCATCGTTACGATGTGCCTTTTGACTTTTATGACTCTAGGAATTTTCTAGCAAAATATGAGGTACTTGGGTAATAGAGAAAAAAACGCGAAATCATGATTTGCTATGTGGGCCAATATTTGTTCCTTCGAATAAAATAAGTAGATATTTATCGTATGAGTAGTTTCCGAATAATAGATCCATTCTAAATTTTTGTGTTAAATAAAGTTGTAAAGAAATCTATTAAACTCATCATAATATGTATACAGTAAATATAATTATACTACCATTCTTTAATAATGTATAGTATTGTAAATTCATATAAAAGTCTTTTTTTCATGTCCTTAAGCACAGAATAATATTTAGTACTACGCCTTAAGTAAGATTATGTAGGTATAACATATAGTATTTTGTACACAGGTTTGGTGATAACTAGCGCCAAACCCTATTTCTACAAAAGTAATATTATATATTATCCTTTTTCGATATTTTTACGTGAATTACTAAAATTCTTAGACCAATGTGGTATGTTTAGATGTATGAAACGGCTTTGTTTGGGAAAGGTTAGCCAGTTTAGAAGAAGTAGAATATTCTTTTAAAACTAGAGTAAACAGGAAGGTCACTACTGCAACTGACCGGAATTTTCCTATGCACATTGATTTAAACTTGGCTTATTATTCCTTTATTTATTTCTCGTCATAGCTGTTCAAAGTGCAAAAGTTAATGAATAACATGAATAATGGCATTATCCATACCTACATGGCAAATGCATAACATAATTTATCTACGTGTTAAACAAGCTACCAGGTAAGCTCAATGTAATTAAAGAAGGAATATTATTATTATTTTTATATATGACGTATCATTTTCAATTGTTTTTACATCATTATTATTATGATAACTAAGATTGTAAACTGAGAAATAAATTAGTAAAGTAAGTAATTTTGTAATTTTTCAAATTTTTTTAAAGAAAAAATCTTAAGTCTAGAAATCTTGCACTCCGGTAAGATACACATTTACTGTTTCTCACAGCATATGTACCGTAAAAGCCTAAAAGCTTATGGTTGAAAGCTGTTTGACTCAAACCATTTGCACCGGCATGAAAATACAAGCATATTTTCATCTGTTCTCTTCTCAGTTACGAGTTTCTTTTTTTTTGTGAAGAGTTTACAGAACAACAAGACTCGCAACGAACGGGAAATCTAATGAGGACAAATTTAGCCAATTAACTTTAAATTTGGTTTAAATATCTAACTTTATAGAACAGCTAATAAAAATAAAAGTAAAAGTTTTATTTATTTTATTTCACTTTTTTCTTATAATAGCAATTAATTACTTAAAGAATGCGAAGTGAGCAAGTAGTGTAAGCCAAAATATTAGAAAAATCCTGACTTAATATTATGTTACATATTTATATTTAACCAATAAAACCACTCTATTAATAACCAATTTGAGGCATTTGTGATAACGTATACGTACGTTTACGTTATACGTACAAATTTGCGTATGATATATAATACGCTAATTTGAGCGGCCGTAAAAATGTATCCTAAAATAATTATAAATTTAGCGTGCTATTATATAATCAGCGGTATCGCTGAGGCCATTGACTGCAATGGTATATTCTATTATCTAGTATATTAATAAATAATAAGTTTAAATTAGTAGCCATATATTTCCTTTATAAATTATCTTAATAGTAAACAAGATTTTAACACCGACCACGTACCAATTAACCCCACTATATGATCTAAACGTGCAATCATTGTGTAGTCCATACAAACTGTTACATACACTGTGTCGTCACATGTATCGCGGACACGCGTGATCTAACGTGGCTTGGATCATTTTTATTGAGCATGCACTTCCATTCAAGTTGTGTTACTCATAATAATTGTTTTAGTTGACAAGACAACGGACTCTATTGCTAAGGAATTGCCAAAATAGATAATGGATCGCCTGATGGCCAAGCGTAGATCTATTTAAAAAAAAATATATATGGAATCGATTTTAACCCCGGAAAAAAAACGATGGGATTTTGTTACATTGACGTGTTTGTGTGTGTGGCATCGTAGCTTCAAAACGCACTAATTTGAATTTAGTTTCTTTTGGTATGAAAGATTAGTCAGTTGTTTTAGATAAGCTTGATAAAAATTTGTCCAGTAAAAGATGCGGCCATCTTGGACTGATTGGAATTTTTAGATCCATCACAAAATGGCCGTTTGTATATTTTTGTACAACATCCTTTACATAGATATTAATTTAGAGTGCTTAACGAGTAGAATATAATTAATGCTGCACCATGATATATTAAAAAAATATATCACCTTAGTTTAAAATTATTTAATCATACTTAATGGTAGTCTTGGTACGTAAGTATAAAATATTACCTGGAAATTTGTAAATAGAACTAGTTTAAGCCACCAATTTAGTTATTTAGTAACAAAGATGTAAGATTCCCATAAATGTAAAATAATAAATAAAAATATATTTGCTTTAATATACGAATAGATATGAGTACCAAGTAAGAAGATGATTTTAATGTTCTGTAATTTACTGTCCACGTGTCATAAAATAATTAGCATCTAGCCGTAGTAACATTATATTACCCGTTATCTCCTGCACTAAGCTGCACGCTTGCACACCGTTCATTCTAATCAGATTGGGTGTCACATAACTATAGGAACTAGCGGAAATATACTAGCTTCCAACTATATGTACTAGTAGGGAAAAAAAACACGTGTTTTTTTAGAAAAGTTGTAGTACCTATAGCGAAAGTTTTAGTTTCATTAAAAATCTTAATGTTAACTATAATAATAGTTTTATAATTATTGTTCTTAAACTTGACCAGCAGCGCGAGTCACCACGCAAATCAGAGACACTTTGGCTTAAAATGGAGCATGCCTAGTCTGGATTGATTGTCTCTCAAGGAGGTTGTTTAGATGTTTGGTAACCAGCGAACTGTAGTTCGCTGTTGGTGACAGATTATTTAACTTGATATTGGTTGCTAGCCAGGTAAGCTCTAGAAAATGCCCTACCACCATGCTATGGTTTCGTCCTGATGCTCTCTTTCACCGAAAGCTCGAGCTCATTGGCAGGGATCGATCCCACGGCCTTCGGGGCGGGGAGCGGCCACACGCCCAACTGAGCTGTCATCACTTATTTTCCATAACTATTTACGTACGTAAAAATACCGTATATTAAATGAAAAAAAAACTCTGCAAAAAAAACAATTTCCTAAGATCGTATATTAGGATCTTGTGACATAATACCAAACGTTTTCCACTCTCACTGGTTATTACTATTATTTTTTTCACATTTTACATACGGCTGGTTAACCGAAACATTTCTAGTTTGTGTTATGGTAGATAACACAACTGATATATCACATATACATACATATTTTATATAGGTACATATTTATCACCCAGACCCACAACCAACAAATTTAAATTTAAGTTAAGCACAAATATGTTAGCCGTGCCGGGAATCGGACCCGGAACCTTCTGATTGGCAGTCTGGCATGGTGACCTTTACGCCAACGAGGTCGTCCATTATATTCGCCTTCTATAAAAAAAAATGTTATATTCGCCTTCTAGTACCTACATCCTGTCTAGCCAGCCACAATAAACAGTACCGACAGCGCACAGCTATCGAGGCAGGAACCAAGTGAACGAGCATCATTATGAACTTTAAGTGGCCATTATAAGGGCAAAGGTTTGCACTCTCTCCGCCATCACTCTTTGTTTCTCTTAACGAAACTCCACTTATCAGGGTGATAAAAGGTTACTCTTTAACTTTTGTGCGTGTCCTTTGTAGAAGTTGCGCTGCAATGTGTTAAATGGCTGTGTAGTACTGCCATTTTATACAAAGTTTCATTCCTAGAAAAAGTATAAAGATTAAGGTATGTCGCTAAGCACTAAGAGCATGTTTCGGCACCCTAATTGAGAGCTAGCAAATTAAGACTAGTTATAATCCACGTTCTGCGATAAAGCCACTGACTCGATGGTTACACCCTGACCTGCTGTTTAAATACCTAGCTGTATCCTGTAAAAATAAGTTTGGGTGTACTTTCATGATATCTTACAGTATGTCTACATACGTAAACGTAAATACCCATAGGTGAACAAAATTTTTATATTTGTTCTATGAACTTTGTAAGAATTATCAGCCATTTATTTAACACATTACAGCGGAACTTCCACAAAAGACACGCACGCTCAAAAGTTAAATATATAACCTTTTATCGCCCAATACTTTTTTTTGTTGTCAATATTTTTTTCGCCGAGGAAAGCGAGATGTGTAAGTCCAGCAGTGAGATGGGTTGACAAATTCTACAAAATCACTGGTTCTACCAAGACTAGTTCTGCACAAGATCGATGCTGGTGATACATACCAAATGGTAGTAACCAGTGCAAAATGACAACCGTGTGAATGAAATTGTATTATAGTGTATTCAGATTGTATGACTTTCAAATTTGTATGAGAAGACAGTACTACACATTACCACAAGAAAACCACCATTAAAAGTTGTGAGCCCTTTGATTACCTCCATTGTGCCAAAGTCAATAGAAAGTTAACTGCTTAGTGCAGAGGTTTTGTTTTGCACCGGAAAATGTTTTCGTGAAAACCCACAAACAATTGGGAAATTTATGTCTGTTTTTCGTAACACGTTTTATTATTGGCCACGGCAATCCCTTTTCCCTAAATAATCATTATTTCTCATGTCCTCATTACATTACCTATTTATTATTTTAATTCTTAAGACGCAACGGCAACATCTTGATTTAACAGTTTTTTTCGTAATTAACCATAAGCGGGAAAAAAAATAGAAATAGCTTAAAAGCCGTTTAAATAATTTCTCATAAAATAATTATACTTATTTTGGTACTAATAAGAATTATGAATATAAAAAAAAAGTTGTTTAAATAATTTAGTTTTAGAATTTTTGAACCAGTTCTATTTATTATTCATATGTCGTATTGCTATCAAAATAAGTATAAATATTCTTAGAGTAGTTCTTTAGACGGGTTTGAAGCTATTTTTCCGATATTTTTAACAAAAAATTAAATCAAGTTTTGCACTTGTCTTTGCCTTAATGATAATAATTGGACTGGAAACACATATAAGAACTAATTAACATTATTACTAACTAGGTTACATAATTTATTACACCTAATTAATTAACATTATTACTAACTAGGTTACATAATTTATTACACCTAATTAGTTGAGGAAATTTCAATGTATTTGATAATTAAATTACATTCTTAGCAATTATCATCTTAAGAAAAACAATTGTATTTTCCAACACGAGCGTTAAGAAGGTTGTTATTAACACCTGGTCTTGATATACACTAGAGAGCGCTTTAGGACGATTAATAATAAGTCTCAGAATACAGAAAGTACCAGAAGCCGCGTTCATCTGTATTTGCGAGCTACACGCTGTGTCCAAAAATCAAAACAATGCCCCCCGCCCGCGTCACTTCCCACCCGCGTAATGTTCTAGCTCAGGCATTATGTGCCCGTTTTTAGGGTAAAATTTGGGAGTCCAGGAGGTGAGATACTAATAGAATAAAAATTGTCCTAATCTTTATTATAATTATGTACCTACCTAATTGTCTCAAGAAATTGATAGATTTATTGAATTTAATAAAACGCTTTAGAAAAAAATAACGCTTTAGAAAAAAATACATTTAATTTCCTTTTTGCTTAGTAAGCTTTTTATAATATTGTCTCTTAGAATTTGAACTTAGTAACAAAAATTTAAATTTAGATAAATGATGAAATCTTATGTCTAGGTATTATTCATAGATACTAACATACTATTTAATAGGACTATTTGGTTATGTACACACAGGCTGCTCTGATGTTTTATACTTTCTTTTTTCAAGTCGGTTATTTTATATTAAATTAATTATTAATATTCTATAATGAATAAAAGCCCTCAGAGGTAATAAAAAGAAGGGTAAATCAAAACACTAACAAGATGGATGCCTCATTATCTATGACAATTGAAAACATAAAAATTTATTCAAAGTTGATACCTAAATACGATACTTACACGTGAAATGTGATCCCATCCTGTTTCTTTTATAGACCCGCTGCATTTTACAGGTAGGAACGACATAAGACGGCATAATTTAATTAAATTGGTACAGCGTCGTACGTCCCGACGGTCACAGAGTGACTGATCGGTCGCGCGTCAAACTACTCCATTTTAGAGTAGTTTTAGTAGCCTCAGTTTTAGGCGCGCTCACGGTTTCTGGTTCTTTCTGTATTCTGAGTAATAAGTTTTATACGCAGAAAGTAGCTTCTATTTTGTAAAACAAAACGACATCCTGGGTATAAATTAACTAAATAACTTTTTTTGGAAAGTGTTCTCGACAGCCTTCTCAGAAACGTGTTTTTTTTTTAAATCTTTTATCTCCATATATTGAAATCATTATTACAATTTGATATCTACTTTTGTATGCTAAAAACAAGAACATTTAAGTCAAACTAGCAATGAATAATATATTTTAGAAGTACGAATATAATATTCAAATAAATTAACATATAATCCAAATGCTAAAAATACATTGCATTTGAAAACCATTTATATTCACACATCTTCACTCCAAACGTCGATCCAAAACGAATAAAATGCATCGGATTTTAAAGTACCCACCTTTGTTTCAGCGCTTCAATCCTTCAACTCCATTGCAACCAATCAGATAAAGAGACGGTTCTTCAAACTAGATAAATCCTCTTCTCTGGAATTGTGGCTGCATTTCTGGAGAGAGTTTGTCTGAATTCTCTCATAGATTTCAAACTAATGTAACACTAGCAGTATCCAGCGGCTACAGAAAGCAGGTTATGCTTTTATAGGTTACTAGCTGACCCGGCAAACGTTTTTTTACCTTAATAAAAAAATAAAATCTAAATATACAGTAGCCGATTCTCAGACCTTCTGAATACGCATATAAAATTTGGAAAAAATCGGTCAAGCCGTTTCGGAGGAGTACGGTAACAAACACTGTGACACGGAAATTTTATATATAAGAAGACTAGCTGACCCGGCAAACGTTTTTTTACCTTAATAAAAAAATAAAATCTAAATATACAGTAGCCGATTCTCAGACCTTCTGAATACGCATATAAAATTTGGAAAAAATCGGTCAAGCCGTTTCGGAGGAGTACGGTAACAAACACTGTGACACGGAAATTTTATATATAAGATTATATCAAAGTGAACAAGTAAATAATCAAAATTTTTAATAGAAAACGTCAGAGGAAACTTTTGATTTTTTCGTTTGTTTGATGCAAATAGGCTCCGAAACTACTGGACCGATTTGAAAAATTCTTTCACCGTTGGGAAGCCACATTATTCCTGAGTAACATAGGTTATATTTTGTTTCTCATTGCAACTTAGATTATTTTATAGCCTGTGCGAAACCGGGACGATCTGCTGGAAACGGTGAAATATAGTATAGTTTTTGTTTTGGTATGTTGAGGAGCCTCTTTTTAATTGAAAAATATTTTTCAACTATAATTTATAGTTAAAGAATGCATTATGCGTAACAACATTAAATTCTTTTATTTAGATTTATTCAAATGTGTAATTTTAAGCCTGTTTTATTTATATATAAACAGGGTTTAGTTAAATACCTACCTTGTAGTATAATTCAGTAAAACAATTAAAATTCTTTTTTTTTTTTTTAAATTCAAAATAATTTATTGGCACCAAAAAAATACATATTTTTAACATAAAGCTCTAGTTGCCAAAATAGGCGTTAGCCCGTGCCTTGGCAGCTAGTCCTTCCCAAAATAATCCAATAAATGGTCTGATTCAATTAGAATAAAATAATAATAGATATATATTAACATTATTAACTAAGTTGATATTTCATAATAAGACATTAATTATACATAATATGACTGATAAAAGATGTGTTAAATTTTAATTTTAGATTATTACATATTAATTTAATTGAAACATAATTGCTTACATGTCATGAATATAATACAAATTTTAAATTTAATTTAAATTAATAATTATTTAGATTTAATTAAGAGATAAATGCATCCTTTGATATGATTTGGTAGTTATTTTGCATCAAAATCTAGCGGAACTCGAAACTTCACCACGGCTTAAGATGTAGTCTTGCTCAGCAAACAAAGCTGCAGTATCGAAAACAAACAGAAGCTTAATACGTAGATTACAGTTTATAGATACCAAATAATTTTCCTATTCTTTCTCCGCCAAATTTAACTAGAGTGCATTATAATATAAATCCATAACAAAACTTATTTTACTTTATATTACGAGTATTATTTTTTACACTATTTGACCGTCATTACACTAGTCAGAGATACTATCTGATAGTGGTGCATGCCTAGGCCGGAAATACTGGCTTTAAAAGAGACTGCCGGAACCTAATGTTAGGTTGTGAAAATTGCTTAACGATATAATTTAATTTTCAATAGAATTACTTGCATCATCTTTAATATTTACTTTATTTTTTATGTTATTTTTTTTTTACTCTGAATAGGTCAGCGCTTGACCACAATTCACCTGATGGTAAGTGATATTGAGGTCTACGGTGGATACGCTCTCGCTTTGAAAATCGCTAGATTGTAGTCATTGGGGAACAGGGAATTCGGCAAGGAATTCCAAAGTTTGTTGTTATTTATTTATATTGATTGAGATGAATACAAAATATATGAAAACTAAGATAATAAATGTCAAAAACATTAAATGCTAGGACAACCCGTCCATGACCGTACCTGGTGTGCCATTAATACTGGCTGCATTTCGACGCTCCAAAATCGCACCAAGTACGATCGAAAACGGGGAATCAATCAATTTTATTTAGTTAACTTCAAAAAAAATATGTAAAACTTATTGAAATAAAAATCTTACGACATAATGTAATAAAATAATATGAGTTTGAAAGTCCATGTATCTATTTAGAAGTATGTAATCTACGTCATGAATTCAATATCAACAAGTTTATTTGGCTCAGATCGTTTGCCACAAACTCCTACTGCATCTGCTAAGCTAACTGTGTGGGTAACTTGGCTGTTATCCGGATATAATTATTTACTTAAAATATTCTTAATATCTTTCTTTATTGACAAAATTGAGATCGAATCACTACTTTGCGTTCCATCAAAATAAAAAATCTAAATAATTATTTGCATAATATAGATAGGTACAATTTAGGTAGTAATTATGTTTGGTTCCTCTATTTTCGGCGAATACTGGCAATGCAAATGTGGGCAAGATAAAATCACATGCAATGTCGAAGAAGGTAGACACAAAATAATCTGCCGGCAAATTATGATATATAATCCATAACCAACTTAATAAGGCCGACTACTTGTGCAGAATTCTTACTGCTAGCTATAATGGGTAAGAAAAAAATGGAAAGAGTGTAAAAGTTGTTGACTGAGATCTTTGGCCAGCAGTGGGATAATATAAGCTAGATAAAATAGTGGGCAAGTGCGAGTCTGGCTCGCACTTGACGTTTTCCGTACAATAAATACACGTTTGTTGCATGGATTTTTTAAAGTTTAAATAAAATATTTCGTGAATATTTAGAGCGTTTAACAAGTACTTTTTTTAAACATTGAGGAAAGAAATGCTTAAAAATTGCGTTTATTGCGTACCCCCTTTTAATATTAACTTTATTTTTATTTATTTTCAAAACAAATATGAAACTCAATATTCTGTGAAAATTTTAATCGTCTACCGGTTACCGTTATAAATATTGAGCAAAAAATACGAAAAGAAACGTTAATTGTACCTTCCCCCTCTTTAAAGTTTATTGTTCCTATTTTATTTTTAGTATTTGTGGTTATAGCAACAGTAAAAATAAATACAGCTTTTTGCCACCGCAGTGCATGAAATGCAGCCTAGTGACAAATAGACAGCGGAGGCTTAGTAATAGGGTCCTATTTTTACCTTCTAGTTACGGAACCTTGAAAAACATAATAAGTTTATCAATCAGCTCTAAGCATTTCTCTGAAATGTGAATATTGATTAGCCGGGTCCACACAGAGCGAGCAGCCTCGCGAGGCATTAGCCGCGCGAGGCTGCTCGCTCTGTGTGGACGTGCCTCGGACGAGGCAAGCGCGCGATCTGCCGCGGACGAGCGACCGAGCGCCCGAGCCATCGAGTGTCGGCTTTTAAATTTGCTCAAAGGCGCCTCAGTCGCCTAGTTATGTCATTGTTGCACTAAATAGGCGCGTCCACACAGAGCGAGAAGCCTCGCGAGGCATTTGCCGCGCGAGGCTGCTCGCTCTGTGTGGACGCGCCTATTGAATACATTCTTGGTACAGAATTACTAAGGATGCGGGGGCGTCCGCCAGTCCGGAACTTTTCAACGAGTTAATGTAATTTGACATCCAGTTAGGGTGAGAGATCACACGTCTTAAGAAATTAACGTTGCGGGAAGCTTACGCAATCAGGAAAAGGAATTCTTGAAATTTTATGCTTAAATCGTGCATAGGGTTTATACAAATCAAATAAAGTGAGACATATTATATATTCACTGATTTTATTGTTACCTAAAGTATTAATATCTTTACTGTTCACATTTATATATCTATTAATTAGTATGTTAATTTATCTTAACGAATGTTCTCACGTTAGTTTTTAAGTAATTCATAAGACTAGAAACAGCCTAATTTTACTTGCAGGGTACATGTTACTATATTAATTCAATTTGTACAGTACATGTTATGCTGAAATGAATAAATAAAATAAATAAATATAAAGAAGTAAATTGTTATCGTAAGGCATATTATATATTTGAACGAAACAAACGGTCACACTTACTTAAAAACGTTGGATATATATCCAACGCTTGTTTTGTGCAAATATAAAGATATCTCACAGTGATCCAACGACACACTTTTCTATCTAGTATCTTATGTATAGTATTTATAAAGCATCCTACTATACGTTCCCACTGCTGTTTCTTGCGACTTTCTCTCAAGGATATTTATAATAGACTATAATGATACGGGTTGACAGATGTCATTTTTTGTGCATGGTCATAGGCCATTGGCTGAATAGCAACCACACTCAATTTAAAAAAAAATCAGTCGCTATACATCTAGCGATATGTGCCGACAGCCTCGTTGAGGTCCAGTTATTGTAGACTAGGTATGCTCCACTTTAGTCAAGAATGTGTTTTTTTGCCCTCTTGGTCAATTGCCTAGCTGCAAAGAAAGGATACTATCTTTACAATATAGAGAGTAGCTGACTAGCTGCGCCCTGTGGTGCTACCCGCGTTTATCTGGGATAAAAAATAGTCCATGTGTTAATCCAAAGTCTAAACTATATACATACCAAGTTTCATCGCAATCGGCTTAGCCGTTAGATCGTGAAACAGTAACAAACACACACTCACACAAAAACTTACATATAGATAATAAACTAGTATAGCGGGGCGTCGATGAACTACAAGAAAAAGACACCGGGTCCCACTACAAAAAATTTATTTACGGAAGCGTCTTAGTATTTAGTATACAGTACAGTATAGTCCAGTGTTACATAAAAAAAATACATAATATTAGTGTGAACCGCGGAGCGCGCAGGCGGCGCGCTCGCTAGTGATCGTGCGACTGTCTCTTAATTCTTTCAGAGCGTCGCATGCGCGCTATAGCGGGGGACGGGGTGCGAGAGCTAACATTAGGGATGCGCGCTATAACCTCCCCCTCCAAGTCACAAGATCGACCCGATTGGGACTTGGCTGGACGTCCACGACGGCGAGGATGTCTGACGGTAACAGCATCTCCAATGTAAGGAGTTGGGGCGCTGGCATGGTACTTCCCTCGGATAACCCCAGTTGCATCGACAACCTCAAAAGACGTGGGAGAGATGACCCTGGCAACTTGATAGGGTCCCTCTCTCTTTGGCGCGAACTTCTTGGTGAATCCTTTGGCTGCATTACTGTGCAAGTGTGTATCCACTAGAACCAAATCCCCAACGTTGAATGGTACAAAGTCTCTACGCCGCTGATCTCCATCCGCCTTCCTTCTATCTTGGTGGTCTTCGATATGGCGTTTGACATCAACGAGAATACGCCCAAACTCGTTCAGATACGGCGTAATTTGTGGCACAAAATTTTCTTCTGAAACTATTGCCCGAATGTCATTGTTGACATCTAGAGGATTACGCATTTCGCGGGCAAACGTCAAATACGACGCAGAATGACCCGTGGTCATGTTGATTGCATTATTCAATGAAAACCTTACTGAAGGTAGAACCTTCGGCCAATTACGATGCTCAGAACCTACCAATATCGCCAGAAGTTGTTTTAATTCGCGATTCTTCCGCTCAGCGGGATTAGCTTCCGGGTGGTAAACTGGGGTAAGGGCTTGTTCCACCCCCATAACATACATTACTTTTTGCATTACTGCCGAAACAAACTGCGTACCATTATCCGAAATGACACGCCGAGGTAAGCCGTAACGGAGGAAAACCTCTTCGACAAGAACCTTGGCACAGGTCTCCGCTGTGGTATCCTGAAGCGCAAACAGCTCTACCCAACGACTGGCAGTGTCCTCAACGAGAAAAATCCACTTCTCTGCGTTGTCGCCTTCAGGTAATGGGCCAAAAAGGTCCATAGCCAACACCTCAAATCGCTGATTCATTATCGGTGTCTGGAGTAGCCCTGCCGGTTTCATGTTAGTTGGTTTGTATTTCTGACATGCATCACATGCTTTTAAATACTGGGCTACATAAGTCCTCATATTTTTAAAGAAGTAACGTTCTTTTATCTTCTTTAGTGTCCTCTCCAAGCCTAGATGACCAGCAGTCGGCGCATCATGAATTTGTTTCATGAGATCTTCGCGAAGGGATTCTGGTACAACTAGTTGAGGTTCCTCAGATTCATTATCTTGGTCGCATCTATATAAGACTCCTTGTGACATGTAATAACCTCTATCAGACCATCGGTCTGCTGTACTGGTCTGGTCTTCAAATTCGGAGATGATTTTGCTGACTTCCGGATCAGCAAGCTGAGCACTACGGATATCCAATGGGCTACGATGTGGTAAGTCTACTACAACCGGACAAAGTTCAGTAGCCGGCTCCTCTACTTCTTCAGTGACGGGGCGGCTCAGCGTATCAGCAACTAGATTAACTCGTCCCGGAGTATACTCGACATCCAAATTGTGCGCTTGTAGCTTCATAGCCCAACGTGCTAGTCTTCCACTTGGCGTCTTTAGAGTCAGCAGCCACTTCAAGGGCTGATGGTCGGTTGCCACTAAGATTTGGGCTCCTTCTACATAGTCACGAAACTTTTCTAAAGCCCATACAACCGCTAGAGCTTCTCGCTCGGTAGTATGATAATTGCGCTCAGCCGAGTTAAGCAGTCGGCTAGCGTACACAATTGGTCTCTCCTCTGTCGGACACGAACCTTGTAGAAGTACGGCTCCTAGTGCGTACGAACTGGCATCAGTTCGCAATATAAAAGGTTCGTCGAAATCTGGCTGGCGCAGAATCGGGCTGGAGGAGAGTCGCTTCTTGAGTCCTTCAAACGCGATGTTCTGCTCCTCCCCCCACTGCCAGCGTCTGTCCTTCTTCGTTAAATCAGTCAAGGGCCGTGCGATCTCTGAAAATTGCATGATGAACTTGCGAAACCATGAGCAAGTCTGGAGAAAAGTTTTCAGCTCCTTCTTCGCAGGAGAACAGCGATATGGTGGACTAGCTATAGGTGTAGCGTGTCCGGTGTCAATATGATGCACTGCAAATTCTGTCGGTTCCCCCCCTGCAGCAAAAATGTCCTCGTTGACATTCAGGACTTGGGATAATCGCTCACGATCCTCGACATTAAGATGAGTGCCTTCACCGTCCCTAAGCTCCACCAAAGCGCAGGTCAGAGCTTGAACGTCCATAGCTTCATAACGCATCAATATGGTGCACTGCAAATTCTGTCGGTTTCCCCCCTGCAGCAAAAATGTCTTCGTTGACATTCAGGACTTGGGATAATCGCTCACGATCCTCGACATTAAGATGAGTGCCTTCATCTTCTCTAAGCTCCACCGAAGCGCAGGTCAGAGCTTGAACATCCATAGCTTCATAACGCATAGGTTGAGGTGTCCTATCATGTCGCATGTACCATACGCCAACATCAAAGTCAAGTACCACACCAGCTGCACGAATGAAATTCATACCTAACAGACTCTCGGTTGCATCCGGGAGCATTATGAATTTAACGACAAATGTTAACCCTCGCACGACAATTTTGACCCGTGCTACATCAACATTTTGGACGCACACTCGCCCATCAGCATATTTCAATTTTACAAACTTTTGTGAGAGGACATGACCATTATTAACTAAGTGTTCACGAAGGCTTTTACTACCTACACAATGCTTAGCGCCACAATCTAGCAATAAATCGCCTACAGAATCACAGATACGCACTTCAATAATCGGTCTAGGTCGCGAGTCGAAATCATCACTGATCATAGACGTTACGGAAATGCCTGAAAGGCCACTTTTACCGCGTCACTTTTCGCTTTTTTACACGTTTCACATTTAGACCGTATAACACCTGGTGCTCCGCACCCAAAACACGTGATACTAGGACGATTCTCCGACTGGATAACATCATTGTTTTCTGCAGGTTTCTTTTCCTTCAGCCGTCTACAGGCGTCCTTCAAATGACCAAACTGTTTACAATAACTGCATTGAGGTCGTGACTTAGGAGTGCGTGTCACGCTGGATCTGGCAGCATCATTAGACGACGAAGACGACGGCGAGATAACTGGCTGACCACTTTCGCTCAGAAGATCCTCAACTCGCCGGGCGCGCCGTATCAGTTCGTCAAAAGTATCGAAAGACGAACGCGGAATTTTCTCTCTAATTCGAAGATGCAGCAATCCGTACAGCATATCCAGCTGGGTCACTTGTGACAACGACGACGGAGGAAGCTGGGCATACAGGGCACGCACGTGGCATATGAAAAGGTCAGTGGCCTCGTGCTGACCCTGCTCACGTTCAAATATTTTCCTATAGATGAGATGCGGTGGCAGTCGGGGTCCAAAAGTGTTCTTCAACGCTTCGACTGCGTCCTTCCAGGTGTCCGTGGTAGCTTTAACTCCTTGCCACCACGTTGCTGCCATATCCGTAAGCAGCATAGAGAGCCCCCGGAGGGCAACGTCATCACTGACGGCAGCGCATTCCTTATAGGTTTGTACTGCGTCCAAAAATGCCATTACATCGGACGCTTTGTCACCACTAAATCGAGCGGTGCATTTCAATAAGTTATTAGAAGGCATGTTCGTACCTTGTGGTCCGTGACTTAGCTGATTTAGTAGACTCATAAGTTGGTCGGCGCTTAACACGATGTTAGGAGCGGCGGCCGCACCCACCGGGACCGGGGTGCCAGCCGACGCAGGTGCAGAAGGCGGCGCGCCCGCGGGCGCAACCGCGGGTGGCGGCGGCGGCGGCGCAGCGCACGCCTCGGCCGTTAGAGCCGGCGCAGCCACAGGCGTAGCCGTGTCATCAACACAGCCAACGCTCGGACCCAGTCCCAGCGGCACCTGGTGCACCCGATGCTCGCGCGGCGGTTCGGCCTCCAGGCCGTCCAGAACAGCCGGCGCGGGCGGCGGCGCCGAGTCCTCGGACGAGGCACCGGCACGCGTTAACACCATTGTCCGCAAAAGTCCACAAACACAGTACACGGTATACCTAAACGTTGATTAACTCGTACACGGGAGTTTAACTAACATTCACCGTTCATCGTAGGTATAAAACGTCTAATAAATAGCAATCACAGTCCATCATAGGTATAACGAAAACGAAACGTTCGTTTATTTTCTAAACACACACGCGTAAACTGGGTTCATAAAAATCTAGGTAACCTAACAACATAGGTACCAATGTGCATAGAAAACCAAAATAAAACACTGTATAGTCACATGAAACACGAAACAATAGGTCCCAATCCAAGTCTAGGATACCTACGTGTTCATCAAAGTTCACTAACGCACTAACACTGTCCATTAGACAAAAAACAACCGACTTTATTCTCATATAAACACGAAACAATAGGTCCCCAATAACCTACGTGTTTACTACCGATACGATTACGCTGAGAGTTCAACACCTGGTAATAAATAACTAACAACACAAGTCAGTACACAGATACTTCAACGTAATTTCGCGGCGAGAGAATCTTATTGTTTTTCTTTAGAACTGCACGGACGCCATTCGACTGAGTTCGCACAACACTTATCTCGATTTTCAAGAATTTTGAGTGAATGTCTGAACGAACGAACTTTTCGAATGTATTTTGGATTCGCGGTAAGTATAGGTGGCGCTCGCCGGACGATACACGGGGCCGGTAACAAATATACTTCTCGAACTTTTTGCAATTATCGCGCCACGTGCGTTTGTCCCTATACTTATACACACATATTAAGTACACAACACAGTTTACTGCGGTAAAATACGCAATAGGTATACACGCTCACTTTCGCGAATAATTTTAACACTGATCTTATTTGAATTTGAGTTCGAGTTCGGCTTCACGTTTGGCGCCATTATGGCGGGGCGTCGATGAACTACAAGAAAAAGACACCGGGTCCCACTACAAAAAATTTATTTACGGAAGCGTCTTAGTATTTAGTATACAGTACAGTATAGTCCAGTGTTACATAAAAAAAATACATAATATTAGTGTGAACCGCGGAGCGCGCAGGCGGCGCGCTCGCTAGTGATCGTGCGACTGTCTCTTAATTCTTTCAGAGCGTCGCATGCGCGCTATAGCGGGGGACGGGGTGCGAGAGCTAACATTAGGGATGCGCGCTATACTAGCTGCCCCTACGGTCTTACTCGCGATAATCTGGGACAAAAAGTTGCCTTTGTGTCAATACAAGGTCTAACTTATTGTCACTTCAAAATCGGTTCTACCGAGCGTGAAGAAAAAACAAACACAAACTTTCGCATACTCGTAATATTAGTAGGATAGATATTCGAATAGCAATCAGTATTAATACATATAAATAATAACAAATATATAGCACTCAATACATGAAAGCGATGTTTGGTAGAATATAGATAGGATAGTAATAACATCAGAGGCTAGTAAAATATAATTACTCTGCCAGTAATAATGTGAATGCCTAATGATAATTTCCTCCACGGATCGAACGGCCAAGCTAGTGGGAGGCAGATTGCTGACGAGAAATACGCATTAGCTAATATCCTATTATCCAAGATTTCATTGTCGCTCGGCGGGGGTCCAATGCTAAGGTATAGTCTCCGCTTACAATAATTACGCTAGCATAAGCAGCTTACTATACGTCCCAACCCATTCGGCGGCCTTCTCCGAGGAGAGAGGCCCATTTCATTAACGCACAGATATATAGGACATAGTCTAGCACGTTGGCCAAGTGCACGTTGGTCGATGACACACGTCCTCAGATATTGTGGTTCCAAACATGTCGGTTTCCTCTGTATGATGTTTTCCTTCACCGTAAAGCAAGTGCAAATCCATACATAACTTGAAAAACAGGCCATTGGTGTAAGGCCGGGCTCAAACCAGGGGCCGTCTGATTGAAAAGCAGACGTTTTCCCCCTGAGCCGCACTTGCTTACAATAATTACGCTAGGTCAACCTTTTTGACTAGTAATACTCCAATACTAAAATATTTTAGCACACGATAGGGCTAATATAAAATAAAAAGCAAACTATAAAGCGTACGATATTAGAGGTACTCACATCTTGCCTAGTGACAGGAAATTTGGTCATCTATATATATGAAAATAAAAAACTTATTGACCAACTGTCAAATATCATTCCCTTACATTTCAAATAATTTACATTAGCGAAGCTGAAGCTTTAGCTTGGATGATCGCGTCAGATCATCTTATCTAGCCGAGCTACAGACGCTATTTTTTTTACGCTTAATAGGCTTGCGCTTGACTACAACTCACCTGATATTAAGTGATATTGCAGTCTAAGATGAAGCGCGCTTGCCTAGAAGAAACCGGTTCACTCTCGCCTTGAAGACAGTAAGGTTGTAGTTCAGTGGAAACAGAGATTCCGACAAGGAGTTCCACAGCTACACCTTACTACTATGAGTTCAAGTATAACTTACATCAGAATAAACTCGTGATGACATGGCCTTAAAAGATTACTTCTCACTGACCTAATAAATCCAATCTGCACTTATTAAGCAGCCCGACTTTACAGCAAATTCGTTTAAACTTTCACAGGGAACAAGTTAACGGTGCCTCGGAGACAGTTCCTCTTCTTTGTATCCGATCCACTTGTCTTAAACTTTAAACGAATTAAAATGCCGACGGTGATCCGGTTTCTAATTTTAGCGTACTTTCAAACTATGCGCGATGCAAACTTCAGGATTTACGGTTTGATTGCATTCAAAAGTTTTAGAATTTGGGTAAAAAAAAATATTTTTGTATTTTAATAATATATTTGCAAAGTAAATTTATTACAAATTAACTAAATCAAAAAAAATAACCCGATCCTAATCGTTCCCGGTGCAAAGGTGCCATTCAAACTGGCAGCGTTCCCGCGCTGAATGGCAATCGTCATTCTCTGCACCAGGAAGGTTCTGATTAATTTCGGGGCTTTTCGGTTTTTTTTTTTGATGTTACAGTAATATATTAAATATTACTCTAACATCAAAAAAAACCCTATATGTTTATAAAGTAAAAGATAAATATTGTTTGAAATTGTAAAGATTTAAGTTTTCAATTGATAAAAAGCATCTTCACTTAGGTATACAAATTTAGCATCACTTTTGAACCCACTTCTTCTTCGTATGAACTAAATGTCCAACCTCGGGTGTCAGAGTTCTCATGTCGCTCGAATTCCTCTGACTTGGCTTAACGAAGCTTGTACCACGATAAACAGCCGGGACCTACAACAAAGCAAAATGAAAATGTCTCTTTTTAAAAGTCTTGTGTATGGTCACCAATCCAAAGACTGTCCGCATAGGCCGTTGCAACCACGTCAGACGAGCTACAGGCGTTACGAAATACGCTACTAGTTAACATACTAATAAAATTATTATTATTTATACATACTAATAAATAATATTATTTATACATACTAATATATAGACAAATGTTTGCAAGCATATATACGAGTATATATATTCGAAGTCAAAGTAAATCAAATTATTGCGTTAATATGTCTCTTTACAGTTACATAAACTATCCATAAGGCATTGCTATTATTTACTGGAGATGAGCAATCCTGTTTAAGAAATTGTTTTTTTTTTTTAGTGTTCCGTCATATCTTCTAATATTTTTCTATTACAAAATAGAAGAATATTCAAAATAATATAATAATAAATAGAATCCATTCTATTATCTAATTTACAATATTTTATTTTATATTTCAGAATACTACTATAGAATAGAGTAGTATTTATGATAAGTAATTTTTTAGGTTTTGCAGGAAATATAATCGATACGATTTAGGTCATCTAGAAACTTTTTAAATATGTTTGTTAATTCTTCACGCGCAAGCTTGTTAAACCATGTCTATGCTAGCCTACTTTTGTACGTCTCGACTGTATTGATCTGACGACTGTAACGACTCCTGAAATAAAATATTATTGTTTGTATTGGCAATTTGTAAATCGTTACAAAACAAACAAAGAAACGTTTTTCGGAAGCTAAATTGGTCGTGGCAGGTGTCCAATTACTACGTAAAACAGACGCAAGCGAAGATTATAGTTTAAGAGCAAGCGTCAAATAATAAAATGTATTAATGTTATGTTTAAGCTCTACAGTAACATACAAAATAGTTTAAAAATAATGAAGACGCTCAACAGCTACACGTAGGTACATCAATAAAAGTATGCGATTTATTAAAGATTGTTAAAAATAATCATTGCAATAAGTCATAAGTACAAAATTTAAGTCAAAAATACAAATACACAATTTCGTGTAATTATCGTAAGAATTAAATGTGTATTCATGAATACTTTTATAATCACTTTTTGTAAACACGTGATATGGGTTTTGTTATCCAAAATAAAATAATTTAATTTAATTTTTATTTAAAATCATTAATTAACATTAGCATTTTGTGCAAACTAATTTTGATTAATACTACTCAGTTAAATTACTCACAATCAATCACACACTGTATGTTGTAATGGATAATCATTAATTAATTAATAAAACAAAAAATAGGAAAAAGTAATTTAATGATTAAACTACTTAAAGACACAAGCATTTAAAGTTAACTTTATAAAACAAAAAAGTAAAAGTAACATTTCTGTCAGAAAAAATCATATCTTGGTCTAAGATGTGTCCTAATCTCGAGTTGTCAATTATTTACCCCGCCACCTCCTCAACTTTACACGAAGACAATATTACGACATAAAACATGACCTGATAGAATATCTATAATAAAAATGGAAGATCAACAATACGCACTGTTTCGTCAATTCCAGATCCACGTTTCATTATAATGAGAATAAAATGAACAATGGCACTTCTTGCTTCAGGCTGCTCTTGGAGTTTGTTCATAATTATTTCCTTTTTGCTAATAATACAGTGTTCTGTTTGCTCAGGTTTTTTCGAAGGAAAAATTGCTATTTTTATTCTTTAATTTATTGCCCATTTTCCTTCACAAGGCATCTGTTTTTATGGCTATTGTATATGACTACTTTTTATGCATATGTAGCCTATAGCCTATAGCTAAGAAGATCTGGGACGATCATCGAAGCTAAGCAACGGTCGATGCGATCAGTGTTTAAACTTAGCAGACAAATTGCAAATAGCCGGGACGTTCAATTTTTTTTCTCGTAACTTGTTATTCGATCTATAATAGCGCCCAGATAAAAATGCCACTAAATTTCTTGTTTTTTTATTTATACACATAACACTCACGTCTGGTTAACCCCATACTGAACCATTTCTAGTTTGTGTTATGGTAGCTAACACAACTGATATACTACATATACATACATAAACACACATTAATACTCTTATATTGTATTAAATATGCATCTGTATATCTATCTATAGACGCATATTTAACGCCCAGACCCACAGCCAACAAATTCAATTAAGCACAAAGCCGTGCCAGGAATCGAACCTTGAACTTTCTGATTGGCAGTCTGGCATGGGTGCCATTATGGCAACGATGTTGTCAAATAGATTTTACATGTACTCTGATTTTTATCCAGTATAAAAACGATTGGTAAATTTATTCAAAAAATATATGTTCCTTTCAACTTTGAAATTCTGCCAACATTTTTACTAAAGTCAAAGTCAAAGTTCTTTATTAATAAATTCACAATTTACAAGTCAATAAAATTAATAAGGAAGAGAGTCAATAAAAGAAATAAGGAATAAAGAGAGTTAAAAGTGCTTCAACTGTCAGCTGAAACAAAAGGAGGTCATATCAGCTACTGGCGTAGTGGTGAGACCGAAGCCTCTCTTTTTGTTTTCTGACAGTATATTTGCTTCATTAATTATATTATGACTTATTAGCTGGGAATCAGACCGGCTCCCAGCTAGTACCGGTTTACGCAGTAGCTACGGACCCCCCAAACAATATAAACCTGTTTGGTTCATACCTCATAACAGACGGAAAAACTTCGTTTGCGCGATTCAGGATTTGAATTTCGAACATTTATTCTGACCTCGAATTCTTTCCTATAAAATAATAAATTTGAAATTCGAAGGCGAAACCGTTTAAAGAACACGTCAAAATTTTTTGATTTCAAAATTTTAATGCGTATTAATTGTTACGTGTAATCAAAAATATTTTCATGTTGATACGCAATTCGTTGTGGAGTGAAAGAGATGGATAGCGTTTCAGAGCTTTTCCCGGTTTTCAGCGAAGTTCAGACAGAGTACGCATGCTCAGCCAGGGCGAGAGTAAATATAGAGATGTTACAACAAGCGAAATATTATGGAGTAGTTAGTTCCACGGTTAAATGCCGCAATAAATCTAAGTATTTATTTAAGTTTTAAAATAAGAGTTGAAATGAACTTCAGTTATGTCAAGGTTTTGAATACCAGTCGCTTCAAATGGGAAAACTTTAGCAAAAGGTTCGCAGAAATGAAATATTGAGCTCAATTTTATAGACGTCGCCTTCTGTCTTGAAATGCAACTAAAATGAAAATATTAAAGGAAATAAAATGAAGAACTCTTTTTTATTAAAACTTAACTTTATTAAATAAGAAAATGTAGAATAATTTATCCAATATCTTAATAAATGGCACTTACTTGAAAAATATTTTCTGTTAAGAAACTTCTCGCGGCATTATTCTAACGACACTGACCCGAGGCACTTGGAATATATTTTTTAAGCACAGAATTCTCTCTCTAGTATTACAATATATTCATATTAATGCAGCAATAACAGACGTCGGCATTGAATTTATTTATTTATTCATGTGAAATTCCAATGTTTTTATTTCAATGCTGTAGTTTTACGAGTATTTGATGACCTCGTTGGCGTATTGGTTACCATGCCGGACTGCCAACCAGAGGGTCCCAGGTTCGATTTCCGACGCGGCCAACACCATTGTGGTGACCTACATTTTTTAGCTATCGGTCTGGGTGTTCAATATGTGTTGATATAAATTATTTATGTATATGTAGTACATATATAAATTGTGTTAGTAACTTTAAATAAGAATTTAAAAAATTGAAGTTCACATATGCCTTCTGAACTCACATAAAGATATTCTAGATTCAACAATGACGACCTCGTTAGCTTAAAGGTGGCCATGCGTGACTGCCAATTAGAAGGTTCCGGGTTCGATTCCCGGCACGGCCAACATCTTTGTGCTTAACTAAATTTGTTGGCTGTCAGTCTGGGTGTTAAATTTGTACTCGTATCTATGTATAACATATATATTTATGTAGTATATCAGGTGTATTAACTACCATAAAACAAGCTAGAAATGCGTTCTAATACTTTTTTATCGCAAACCTTTTCGTTTTCAATCCATAATGGTTACACAGCAGCGTTTGTTTACAGTACTCGTAAATCCGTTTAGAAGATTAGGTTTAGTTGCCGCAAGCAGTTTGACTTCGAATCAATTCTGATCAAGCACAGCTGTCACCGCGTGTTCAGCTGTCAGAAACTCGATTACTTGCCGAAGCCGAATCTTGCTGCTTATTCCGCCAATTGCTTGCCGTGTGGGGATATCGATTGATGAAATTACCTGACTGTGTTTTTCTGAGCGACTGATTTAGTAACAGGCTTTTTTTTTTCAGTTTCTTTATTTTTGATTCAGTGATAAGAAACGTTAGTTCCAAAACACAGATTACGATAAATAACACACGGCTGGTTAACCCCATACTAAACCATTTCTAGTTCGTATTATGGTTGCTAACACAACGGATATAGTGCATAGACGTACACAGATATTTTATATAGATACATATTTGACACCCAGACCGACAGCCAACAAATTTAGTTCAGCACACAGATGTCAGCCGTACCGGGAATTAAACCCGGAACCTTCTGATTGGTAGTCCGGCATGGTAACCATTACGCCAACGAGGTCGTCAAATTTCGCTCGATAGTTTTTTTTTAATGGAAAATAGTTATAAAATTTAATATGTTGTGTGAAAGTCAGAAATAAATAAAAATAAATGTTACATAATGTTAGAATCGTTAGAACTTAAAATTTTAATTTTGTTTGTTTATTTCGTGAAATTTCTACTGCCGCGCTTTAAGCGCTTTGCTCAAATTTGTATGGCGCGTTTGAACTCGATACAACAGCGCCTCAAGTTTTACAAAAAACACGATGATTCAATGGTAGATAACATAGTATAATTATGTGGTTTTAACCTTAAAAAGGAATACATAAATGTTGCCTTAAAAGAGAAGTTTGTAATAAATTACAAAGCAGAGAGAAGTTAATAATTTGTTTGTATTTGTTGGAAAATTCAATTGAATTGTAAGGTAGAAAGGTAATTGCGAGCGTTATATTATTGTATGCAAATCCGGGATAAAAAGAAACCTATATGTAACTCAAAAGTATGCTACACAATAATTATTAGCTACCTGGATGTCAAATTACATCCAAAACTATTCTTCTGTTAGAGCGTGAAAAAACAACAAACATTCTCACACTCATATAACTGGTACCTACTAATAAGCTGAACGCTATTTTTGACTCCTATTACTTACAATTTTGACAAGCATAACATGATTATTGTGAAATCTTAGACTATTAATTAGAAGAAGCATCAATGTGGTTATGCACTACTGTACGGTACTCCGCGGTAAGGTTGACCATCCGACTGTTTTGAGCTCTTTCTTTTTGTACGTCCCTGATTATTACACTCGCTCGTGTGGCCGGCGATGGCACAAGTTGTTCAGTGTCCCTCATTCTCGCACGGAATATGCTAAATCGGCCCCTACGCGACGTGCTATATCTTACCTTAACGCTTTATCCAAAATTCAAGAAATTGATGTCTTCTGTAGTGCCGTCACTTGCATTGTGTGTGCATTCAGAAGTGTAGTTTTTAAGTCTAAAGTAGTTAGCGCTTTGGTGTAAAAACTGTTATAGCTATTTAATTAAATAAATAAATGAATAAATAAATAAACTTTTGATAACTTAGCTCATACGAATATAATTTTATTGAAGTTTGTCTATATTAACTAAACTATTGTTGAAACTGATTCATTGGTGGTGATTCAGCGGCACACACGACTAAACCAAATTTAAAGAAGCCCCGTCCCTTTTATCTTAGGTGGCCAGAAAGAGACAGCACGTTCTGAACCACAGACAAAACAACTAAAATCACGTCAAATATGGAATGTGCAGGCAGTTTTAGAGGTGATACAAATGAGTGCGGTCTAAAGTCGACTATAATTTCTACATTTGACGTGATTTTAGTTGGTTTGACTATGGTGCGGAACGTGCCGTCTCTTTCTGGCCACCTAAGAAGAAAAGAGACGGGGCTTCTTTAAATTTGGTTTGGTCGTGTGGGCCGCTGAATCGCCATCATTGTCCGACTTAAATCCAGCTACAGTCCGCGGTCTAGTTACAATAAAGGCCTATTTACATAATAGATTGTGCAAAGGACGCAAAAACTTTCGTTTGCAATTGTTCTACGAGTTTGTCTGATGATGACAAAGTCTTTCGAAAGTGCTGGATTAAAACTAGTCAGTGAGAAATGTACTGTATTCAGTTTGTTAGTTGGAGATAATTTACAAAGAATGTTCTACCGTTGTTTTTATTTTTTTAGATTATAATTTATTTATTCATATTCGTATATTTGTAAGTTATGCAGTTTTTTCGACTACACTAATATTTGTATTATTATTTGTCTATATTGTTTACATTGTTATTTTTCTTGTTGTTCTTCTTCTTCTTCTAAAAATAAATATATAAAAAAAAGATAAAGCTCAAAAATCCTGGCGTGTTTTAAAATAATGACTGAAAATCAAAGTTATTAGTTACTAGTTAGTAGAAAATAACAGTCCTTATTTATGTGAATAGCTAAATGAGAAAATTTAGACATCCAAATACCTAAATAAACTAAGCTAAAAGTACTTAAGCAAATCCTAAAATAACATTTCCGTGAGATCCATTAGGAAAATCTCCCAACATTAAAGATGTGAACAAAATACATCAGAGTGTATTAACCATTCCATTACTCGATCAAATAAATTAAAATGGGTACGAGCAAATATCTACAGCTCTAAGCTTGTACTGAATCCTCTTTAAACTTAATTTGAATAATATTTATAGATTTGAATATTACTTTCAACACGAAACGAGATATGAACAATTGCTATGATAGCATAGGATAGCATAATCAGCCCAATATACGTTCCCTCTGCTGGGACTCGTAGCCTTCTCTTACGAGGAGAGAGATATAGGCCATAATCCACCACGCTGGCCAAGTGCGGGTTGGCGGATGACAGACGTCTTCAGATATTGTGGTCCTCAAACATGCCGGTTTCCTCACGATGTTTTCCTTCACCGTAAAGTGAGTGCAAATCCAAACATAACTTGAAAAACAAGTCATTGGTGTAGGGCCGGGATCGAACTAGGGGCTGTCTGATTGAAAAGCAGACAATATTACCACCGAGCCACAGTCGCTTTTGCTATGATAGCGTGTTGAAAATTTGCTGCCAAATACGAACGATCGGTGTTGCGACAGCCTCCTTGAGAACCAGTAATTCCAGACTAGACATGCAATGTATGCATACAAATTTGTATGACTTATATTTGCAGCACATAATCTGTTTATATACGTAGTAATTACTTCCATGGTTTGTTAGTAACAATATCAAAAACGTACAAATTAGATATCTTAAAAGCTTTTTAAATGAAAATTTGAATACGAGTATTTTTAATTCTTCTAGATCCGAACAAAACCCACATTTACCAAATCCTAAAATGAATAAACCAAAATCCGAAATGAAACATCTTTTTCAGCTAACGCCTATAAAATATGAATACAGGTTTCACAAATAAAACCTTTATTCCGGTCTGGCCTCCTAATAACTCCAATTTATTATCCCAAACCTGGAAAGTTAATTCAATTATATATTAACTATAGAGCCCTTTAGACAAGCAGAAGTGATTGACTATCCTAGTGTTATTCGTGATCTGCAAAAAATAGACTGGTCAAAGTTCTACTCTCACACGAACCCAGACACAGCCGCTATTGAATTAGTTGAGAAAATTAACGACATATGTCACCAACACAAAACTACCAGAATTATTCGCAACTCAAAACTCATTCGCAAGGATTGGATCACCCCAGGGCTACTAAGATGTATGCGTAAAAGGGACGATTTACACTACAAATCAAAGAAAAACCCCGATAACCTAGCGCTTTTAACCAAATATAAAAAGTACAGAAACTACTGTAATAACATCCTACAATCCCTGAAAAATGAATATGACACAACTAAAATAAAATCCAATATTGGCAATAGCAAGGAACTATGGAGCACCATCAAAGATGTATGTAATATCAAATCAACTCAAGCCAAAAATGATGACCTACTAAACGCAAGTGAAAATTCTCTTTTAGCTCTAAATAAATTAAATCACTATTTTGCCACAGTGGGCGAGTCCCTAGCAAATAAAATATTAAGCCATATAAACGCCACAGAACAGGAGCTAGCCTCATCAGTCTCAGTGTCTCCATCCCCTAAAAACTCAATATTTCTAGCTCCTACAGACCCAGCACAAATAATTAAGATAATTAGTGCGCTCAAAACAAAATCTGCTCCCGGAGAAGATAGCGTCTCTAATCATTTGCTTAAACTAGCAAAACACGTACTGGCTGCCCCGATAGCATTTATATGTAACCTCAGCCTAACTACTGGAAAATTTCCAGAGTCATTCAAAAAAGCAAACGTATGCCCAATCCACAAAGCTGGTGATACCTCCTTACCATCGAACTATCGCCCTATCTCTCTGCTACCATCTATCTCCAAGATCCTTGAGAGAGTGGTCAACGGCAGCTTAGTAAGCTTTTTTGAGAAGGAAAACATCCTATCGGAAAACCAATACGGGTTTAGACGTGGTAGATCTACGGAGGACGCCGTTACATCTCTGGTTGACTATGTTGCCGATAATCTCGACAAGAACCAGAGGTGTATAGGTGTATTTCTGGACTTAGCCAAGGCTTTCGATTGCGTATCACGACCTATACTACTTATGAAACTGGAAGGCCTTGGCGTGCGTGGTACTGCACTCGAGTGGTTCAGAACGTATCTGGCTAATCGTTGTCAAAGAGTACGTGTAAACAATATCCATAGTGCGTACGAAGCAGTGAATTACGGAGTCCCGCAAGGTAGCGTACTTGGGCCTACACTCTTCCTTGCCTACATTAACGATTTATGCCAGTTAATAATACCGAAAGCTAAATTTTTCGCTTTTGCTGACGACACGGCTATTGTATTTAGCGACAAGAACTGGGATGCAGTATCACAAGCCGCAAACGAAGGCCTTCGTAAGGTAGTAAATTGGCTCCAGAGGAACCTACTCACTCTTAACGCCGACAAATCTAAAATAATAGCCTTCCGAGCATCCAGTCGTTCTGCCCCCTTGCATGACCTCTGTATAAAATTACACGAGTGCCGCATAACATCCCAACGTCAATGCACCTGCAATTGTCCAAACCTAGAACAAGTCCACGACATCAAATATCTAGGAATATATATCGATGAACTCCTGTCATGGACTAAACATATTGATATATTAAGTAGTAGACTTAGAAAACTCCTCTTCATTTTCAAAAAGCTGAGTAGAGTAGCTGACGTCAGAACGATTGATCTTGTATACATTGCCCTGTGCAGATCCTTGACAAATTATTGCATAACCTCGTGGGGAGCCGCCTGCACCACTCGCCTAATAAAAGTAGAGCGTGCCCAGAGACTAGTCCTCAAGGTTGCCTATAGAAAACCCTTCCAGCACCCTACTGATATGCTTTACAAAGACACTGGGCAACTAAGGGTACGCCAATTATTCATCTTTACATGCGCCTTGAAGTTCCATAGAATAGCCCTTACTAACTCCACTTTCTTTGAGAAGACCATGAAGTCACGTCGCCACCATAGATGGAAAGTGCCTAAAACCAAAACACAAATAGGCCAAAAACGTTTTAACCGCCTAGGACTATTTATCTATAAAACTTTACACAAAGAACTAAACATAGTTCACGACGCCAAACGTAAATGTATTCATAAAATAAAGCAATTCCTGCAAGGACTCAGCTATCGCGATACTGAGGAGCTCATTCGTTGTAAACAGTAGATGAACGCAAAAATGAAAAAAAAAAAAAAAAAAAAAAAAAAAAACAATTTGAACGACCTCACTCTTCAAATTTTAACCTTACAAGCAACATACGCACACCTTACACCTACACCTGCACCCCAGCTTATAGACTGACGGTACTCAAGCCCACCACTCCCACACCAACTCATACACTCGCACACAAACACACAAGAACACCAACACACTTACACATAAACACATTAAAATACATGCTAATCCACAACCACATCAATTACACACAAAATACAAAACACACTACACTCACCAAACACACTCTCTATCAAACACACACCATACAAACTTATTGAACTTCATTCGTAACACCTTGCTTCACACGTCCCTTATGTCTAATGCGGTATTATTTTCTAAGTAGCCACTTTTATTGCACTCCAGAAGAGAAACTAGCTTTCTCAAACTCAGGGAATCCTACTGAGAAAGCTAGAGCCTCCAAACATGCAAAATTTAGCAATAACTAACACTAAAATAAGACTTTTATTTAATTAATAACATAAATTTTGTATAAAAATTGTTACATTTTCTTTTGCATAAATAAACATTATTATTATTATTATTATTAATTACCTGATGAAGGCTAATTACTTTCCAGTTTTCAATTGGAAGTTCTGTTCAAAATTGCTGCGGTTGAGTATCTGAATGATTAGTTCTAAAACAATGATTTGGTGATTTTGACGCGGACTTTGGGATCAAAATTGCTGTTCGAGTTTACTGTTACGTGCTTAAATATCAAGTTTGTTCAATTACAGACGAAACACGTTTCATTTCCTTTCAAAGATATTTTGTAAACATGCCAAAATGTTAGTCAAGTCCTGGCTACTTATTTAATTATGATATTGCAAAGTAAATTGCATATATGAGCGATATCAAAAATAAATCTGCTGAACACTAAATTAATATATTTATTTTCTTTCCTACACAGTCTTAAGAGTATACTAAACTTAGTATTCTGTTGGTAACAGTAATTTAGAAATTTAAGTTAAAACGTTAATTTTATTTCTAATTATTTATTTAGTTATTAGTTCATTGTAATATTCCGAAAATATGTACCGAAGTTAAATTTAAAATAATTATTTCCAAAAATGTTCGTTCAATTATATACTCGTTTTAGTTTGTCCGGAACATTGAAAAATACGCTTTTATCTTATCTTCAGAAAACAACAACATAATCCCACAAACTCCTTTGCGTTCTTTTCAACAAAACTCTTTTTTGCTAACCTGAAAAGGAGGCTTTACACGTTCGTTCTTTAATAAGAACAGGTGAAGTATTTTCTCCGTAATAAGTAAACATTCTCGAACAGTACTCATGTTCTCGGAAAATAATAAGATCCCGCCACTTTTTCGGCAGTACGGATTCTTTGATGTTAAGAAACACGTGCCAGGTGTAAATGAAGGTTAGATGTAAAAGGAATACATCTAACATAAATGTTGCTTGATTATTAAGAGTCGAAATAAAAACTTAGTTTGAGTTTAGACGCTATTGACAGAAACATGTATTTTTTTTATTAAAATTATTCTAATTTACTTCATATCTTTATATTGATTTCAAATTTATACGTGTAATTGTATTAATAGTGCTTGAAAAATCAATCATTTGCAGGAGTAACAATTCCGTTATATTCTAAATCTAAAGGTTAATATTTCATTTTAAAACACATTTTTTTTTATCTTCATGTTTTAATTAAGCGATAAAGACACATTCGCGGAAGTTGAACAACAGTGTTAACTGTTGATCTAAGCCCAAGCAGCCGTTAAATAAAGCCTTGACACTTAAGGCATACAAAAAACGAACTACCAAAACCTAGAATTAGGTGAGTGAGTAAATTAGTAAATTAGTAAAGTATTCCTTGACATTAAAAAGTCTATGCAAAGATTTTTTCCAGGACACGATCACGCTACAGTATTGTAAGCTGCTTGAACACCTAAGATACAATGAAAATAGGTAGGTAGACACGAAAATATAATAATGCGGTTATTTTCGTCGATTGTCCAATGAATAAGACATGAGTGAACCGAGATGTCCGTGACAAGGAAACTAGATGTGACTCGGGGGTGATCAAGCGTGATCTGATATGATCACAGAGCTTATACAAATACACTCACTCACCTTAGAGAATATTTTGTTTCTATTTAATGCAAGGAAGTGTATTTTAGATATATGTCACATAATTTTATGTGTTAATTTAATAATACCTGAATCTTAATTTTAATACTTAAATTTAAAAAATAATCTATTTACAACTCCATTTATATTGCGTAACTATTAAAATCAAATGGACGACTGCCCATTGTTTTTATGAGGCCACATGTTTTCTCTTTAGTTATAGAAATATATTTTTGTAGTTTCGTTCGACCTCTTTTTTGAGTATTTTAGAGAAATCAGTGATGTAGGCAATTTGTCTTTGTAATAATAGACTGGTCTATTTTGATTTCTTACGGTAACTTTAATAACTATAAGCAGAGTTCTTTAATAAGAGTATCTTTAGAAGAGAAAAAAAGGAGATTGAGGAAGGAACGGAAGAGAATAGCTAATAAGGACGTTTATAGAAAATTAAAAAACAGGTCAAATTGTACAAAGTCATGGATACTGTGAGTGACAGAGAGCAATAGCAATAACAATTCTGTCAAGAAAGCAGCTCTTTATATATAAAAAAAAATAGAAGAAGTTGTAAGTATAAAATCACTTAGTAGAAGGTCTTTTTTATTCATTTACTGGTATCTGGATCAGTTTTCTGTTATATTAATTATTAAATTGGTAAATTTCGATTAAATCTAAGATTTTTTTATCACTCCAATCTTAAATATTGTTACCACTAAAATAATTTTGAGATTTCGAAGAGGATCAAACATAATTATGTAACAAACCTTATGTATAAAAGCTAACAATTTTGGGAAAATTAATGTTCGTAGCTTAAGATTTATGGTAAATAAATATTATATTATTACTATGTATGTTCATTAATTTTCAAATAGATAAAAACAATTAAATTTTTAATTAAGCTTCGGCTTCTGCATAAAATAAATACATATGTAAACTAAGGGTTATAAGCTCTTTGGATGCGTGGATATAACAGCTAATGGTATAATTTTATGATGCTATACATCATTAACCGTAATGTATTAGAGTGTTGCTTAGTGAGCATCCACGAACCTTTATTGTTTTCCTACAAACCCTCAGTATCTTACATTATGAGTACTTTTGAGAGCAAATCAAGGAAAACTCGATAGAATTGGCTGTCTTCTTTATGTTGTTCCAAATATTTTTAAAGCTATATGTAAAAGTTATGTTCGCATTTTAAACAAGATAGATAGATAGATAGATAGACACAAACTTAAAACTAAAACTAAAGATAAAATAATAACTAAGAACAAAAAAATAGTGTGCCACAATTCGCGGCCTTATCGCTTAAAGCGATCTCTTCCAGGCAACCTTTGGATTGAAAGGAGTTAATAAACGACTAAAAAGAACGTAGTGTACAATAAAGAGAAAAAAAAATAATTAGTTACATATACTTACAATAATTATAATAATTTATGCTAATACATAAATAAAATATACATAAAATATACTAATATATAAAGTACCAATACATAATATAACAAAAGATAACAAGATGTAACAAAAGAAAGTTAGTCATGTAGTTATAATTGTTACAAGTCCAATAATTGACGACCTTGTTGGCGTAATGGTTACCATGCCAACCAGAGGGTTCCAGGTTCGATTCCTTGAACGACCGGCATCTTTGTGATTAATTAAATTTGTTGGCTGTTAAATATGTATCGATATAAAGTATTTATGTATGATGTATGTAGTATATCAGTTGTGTTAGCAACCATAATACAAATTAGAAATGGTTTGGTATAGGGTGTAAAAGTAGTCATTTGTAATATATAGCATAAGCATAAGCAGCCCACTATACGTTCCCACTGCTGGGACTCGGGGCCTTTTCTCACTAGGAGAGCGATATAGGCCATAATCCACCACGCTATAATATAATATATACTATGCATAATTTTCTTGACTATAAAACTTCATTGCTAATCGTAGTAGCAAAAATAAATACAATTGTACAGGACGACCGATAGTTTTTAAGCGCGAAATAGTTTAAGTAGTCTTTTTGTATCAGAAATATTTTTATATAATAGAATGTTAATTATGTAGTAAATAAATAATAATTTAGGTAGGATTTAATAAAGGAAATTAAAGAAAATTGAGAAAAATAGGTAGGTGCTCACCCTACAGTAAGGATAGAGATTAGGTCAGTACCCTGTTAGAAAGAGAGGTTAGAAAGAGATAGCATAATAGAGGGCTCTGATTGGACGAATTAAATAGATTCTAATTGGTGTTCATTTGCAAGTCCAATCAGAGCTCAGACGAAATTTGTATAAATTGAGGGCTGGGATCCTGAGCAAACACAGTTCGTTCCAGTACCTCAAGCCCTCAAGAAGACTCCTCCGAAAAGAAGAATAAAGACTGGCTAGCCTTAGAAGACTGGTGTTTCCCTTCACAACCCTGCGCATCCCCCCTTCGAGTTGCGGTGCAGTCGTCACACACGAAAGTCTCCGCCCCCGCTCCCCCGCTCGTTGAAATTGCGTAGGAGCGCGGACGGATCGGCTGTACCGCACATTTTGGTCCTTCGGGCGCCGGATACTGGGGGTCATCGAGCCAGTCATCAGTGAAGTCAGCGACGTCAACATGCCAGTGACGCGCTCAACGGGAAAAGGAAAGAAGATCGCGACGGAGCTTCAACAGTCATCATCGTCGGGTGCCACGACAACGTCCGCCGTCACAAGCCAGTCCATCTGCACGGCACACACCGGCATCACCTACGGCACCACGACCACGGGCACCGCCGCCGCCATTGAAGCCTACGAAGCCGAAGATATAATGGAATCCAGGAGGAATGAACCTGAGGTGCTGGAACGAGCCTTGTCACCCGAACCGCCAGAACCGCCAGCTCCTATAGTCATAGAAGGCGGGAATGCACAACCGTTGGTGCATGGAGCAGAAAAGAAGAATAGCAGGCCAGTCAAGTCAACGTCATCGAAGTCATCGAAGACATACAAGAGACTAAAGGCCAAGGAGGAGGTAGCACGCCTCAAGCTGGAGCTAGCTGCAGCACGACTTGCCGTACATGAAGCGGACTCCGACACGGACGACGATGGATCCGAGTTTTTGAAAATGGAATCGACACAACGTGTCGACGCTTGGTTCAGAGAGAAGAAAGGACCCACAACGCTGGCCGAAAGTGATGAACATCAGCAACAGAAGACAGCTGATAATAATATACCAGTGATTGTGGACAGTTTGAAACCAAGTGTATGTGAAATAGTGAAAAGGAGCCCACAGACGTCGGAAGAACATAGTGCAAAGCAACAAGTGATTGAACAGCCAGAATTTGCGAAGTTTACTGAAGCGATAACACTCGCAGTGAGGTCTTCAAGACCGAAAATGATGGAGCTGCCTTTCTTCAATGGAGCACACCAGGAGTGGCTCAACTTTAGTGCAGCGTACAAAGAAACGGAGCAGCTGTTCTCGAAAGCGGAGAATCTGAACAGACTTCGAAAACATTTGAAAGGAAAAGCCAAAGAAGCTGTTGAGAGTCAACTGATCAGCAACACGGATCCAGCTGAAGTTCTGGAACACCTGGAAAGGAGATTTGGAAGACCCGATGTGATAGCGCGGATGGAGATCAACGCACTGAAAACGCTGCCGCGCCTCACCGAGTCTCCAAAGGATATTTGTGTTTATTATAGCAAGATTGCTAATTCAGTGACAACATTGAAGACATTGAACTGTGTGTATCATCTGTACAACGTGGAAGTTTCTCAAGCTTTAATTGACAAGATGACACCGACAATGCGCTTCCGGTTCTTCGATTTTGCTGCCACTCTCCCTAAGGATGAACCCAAGCTGCTGACAATAGAGAAGTTCTTCAAGAGAGAAGCAGAATTGTGCGGACCATACGCTGAACCGGAACAAGTGAAAGTGGAAACTGTGCAACAAACGAGACGACCTCAGAGACTGTATAGTGTGAACGATAGAAATGGACTGTCTAGAACAATAGTGAAGTGTTTATTATGTGAAAGTGATCACACTATAGAGAAGTGTTCAAAGTTTAAGGACTGTGACACAAGTGAAAGGTGGGACATTGCTAAGCAAAAGAAGTTGTGTTTCCGATGCTTACGTTTTAGAAATAAAACACACTCGTGTCGTCAACAATCGTGCGGTATCAACGGATGCAAGTTCTACCACAACAGAATGTTGCATCATCATAAAGCACAGAAGAAAGAAGAAAGTGAAGACAAGGATCAACCTGAAGTCATCAACTCAGCGTGGACTTCGAGGAAGCAGTCTTATCTGAAGATAGTGCCAGTGACAGTGAAGGGCCCAATAGACACTGTGAAAACTTACGCGCTCCTCGACGATGGTTCAACAGTGACACTCATCGATGAGAAAATAGCAAACAAGATCGGAGCGCCGGGACCCATAGAACCACTGAAGATAGAGTCAATCAACGCACTGAAAACGGCACATTCAAACTCAAGAAGAGTGGATGTCACCCTGAAAGGAGCCAATAACAACGTACAGAGGATTCAAGCAAGAACAGTGAAGAATCTACAAGTGACAGCACAACAAGTTTCATCAGAGCACATTGGAGAATGTAAACATCTACGATCCATCACCAAGTTCATCACCTACGAACACGCGAAGCCAGGAATACTCATCGGGCAAGACAACTGGCATCTCCTCGTCACCAAAGGACTTCGAAGAGGACCACGAGACCAACCAGTGGCTTCACTCACACCGCTGGGATGGGTACTTCACGGAAGCCAGACCCGATCGACAGGAAATAGCGACTTCGTCAACCATCTTATAGAAGAACAAATAGAGGAAAACATGGATGAACTAATGAAGAGATATTTCACAATGGACGCGCTCTGCATCAACCCACAGAAACCGAAATCGGATCCAGAGGAACAAGCACTACGTATTCTAGAAAGGCATACAGTCCACATCGAAAACTCAAGATACGAAACTGCTCTACTTTGGAGAACAGAGGATGCAGTGCTCCCCGATAACTACGAAAACTCATTGAAAAGGCTCCACGGAATAGAAAAGAAACTCGACAAAGATCCACTTCTTAAGCTGAAGTACACAGAACAAATGGAAGATCTTGTGAAGAAAGGATACGCAGAACCAGCACCAGAAAGGAAAACGGAAAATAGAACATGGTATCCGCCACATTTTGGAGTTGTGAATCCATTGAAACCAGAGAAGCTACGTGTTGTCCACGACGCCGCAGCTAAAACGAAAGGAACTTCACTCAACGACATGCTGCACAAAGGTCCTGATCTATTGGAGTCGCTGCCGGGAGTCGTCATGCGGTTCAGACAGCATCAGATAGCGGTGACAGCAGACATCAAGGAAATGTTTATGCGAGTGAAGCTACGAGAGGAAGATAGAGATGCACTTCGATACCTCTGGAGAGGCAATAGGAGAGATGATCAGCCACCAGAAGAATACAGAATGACATCATTGATATTCGGCGCTTCATGTTCACCAGCAACAGCCATTTTTGTGAAGAACCTGAACGCAAAGAAGTATGAAGAGGCATATCCAGATGCAACGAAAGCGATAGTGAAGAAGCATTATGTCGACGATTATTTGGACAGCTTCAAGAGTTTGGAAGAGGCAATTAAGATCACGGAAGAAGTCAGACACATACAGAAGAAAGCCAACTTCGAACTCAAACAATGGAAATCAAATTCTACGAAACTTCTAGAAGCCATAGGAGAAACTGAAAATAGAGAAGGCATAGAACTCTACAAGTCAGAAGACAGGATGGAAAGAGTACTTGGACTCATATGGAAGCCAGAAAAGGACGAGTTCACCTTCAACCTCGACTTGACAAGAATCCCACCGACACTTATTGAAGGAAAGAAGCCAACCAAGAGAGAAGCTTTGAAAATAGTAATGTCACTCTTCGATCCATTGGGCTTCGCATCACCAGTCACCATCAGAGCAAAGCAGATTCTACAAGAAGTCTGGCGACGTGGGACATCTTGGGACAACGAGATAGATGAAGATCTAGCAGTACAATGGCGAAACTGGATAATAGAGTTGAAGAATTTGACAAATGTGGCGATAACAAGATGTTATTTGAACTACAGCGACGCCACATCTCTACAGCTACATGTTTTCACCGATGCAAGTGAAGCAGCCTACTCAGCAGTCTTGTTTTGGAGATCGACTGCACCGAATGGAGACATCAGCGTGTCACTCATCATAGCGAAGGCGAAAGTTGCACCATTGAAGCTCACATCGATTCCGAGACTGGAACTTCAAGCCGCCGTCATGGGGACACGACTGGCAGAAACAGTTATCCGAGAACACGAAAGGAAGCCAGATACGAAGATTTTCTGGACAGACAGCAAGACAGCTTTGACATGGATCAAGACAGGATCGCGGTCGTATAAACCATATGTTGCTCATCGTCTTGCTGCGATAGAAGAAACGACGAAAGTGCAAGAGTGGCGATGGGTACCGACGAAACTCAACATCGCGGACGACGCCACGAGAGATGTACCAATCAACTTCGACAGGAATCATCGATGGTACAAAGGCCCAGAATTTCTGTATCAAGGAGAAGACTTCTGGCCGAAAGAAAAAGAAATAAGGACATCAGCAGAACCGACAGGGGAAGAAAGAGTCAACCACGTGAGAGAAGATGAAGAATCATCATTATCAGAAGCCCTGCCGGACGTTTCCCGATTCTCCAGATGGGAAAGACTCTGCCGATCAACAGCGAGAATTCTACAGTTTATTCAACTATGTCGTACAACCAAGGAAACAGTAAACTACAAAAGGACGTTAAAGAACAAAAAAAAGGATCCAGACTGGAGAAAAATGAAAACAAAGAAAGGCACAACGAAACCTCTTCAACAATCTAACATAGAAGAAAGGAAATTTTTGACACTACCAGCTGACCTCTTGATAAAAGCAGAAGAGCTTTTAATGAAATCGTCACAACAGGAAGCCTTCAAACAAGAAATTGAAGATTTCAAGAGACAGAAGACGGTCAGCAAGGATAGCAGATTAAACCAACTCAGCGTCAAAATAGAAGATGGAATCGTCAGATTGAGAAGTCGTATAGAAGCAGCAGAACAGATCTCAGAAAGAGTGAAGACACCAATGATACTGGACGGAAGTCACACGACAGTCAAACTTTGGATAGAAAATGTACATCGAAGACTTCATCATGCAGGAGTAGAAACCACAGTCAACGAGTGTCGTCAACACTATTGGATACTTCGGTTGCGACCAACGACGCGTACAATTTTGAAGAGATGTCTACACTGCAGATTGAAGACCTTAACTCCGTCATATCCACGAACAGGTGATCTACCATCATGTCGTCTAGCTCACCATCAAAGGCCATTCACATACACTGGAGTGGATTACTTTGGACCATTAACAGTAACAGTTGGAAGAGCACATCAGAAAAGATATGTCGCAATCTTCACATGTCTGACAACGAGAGGAATCCACCTGGAGGTGGCGGGATCATTGAACAGCAGCTCTGCCATCATGGCACTCAGAAGAATGATAGCGAGAAGAGGATGTCCCACAGAAATATGGTCAGACAACGGAACAAACTTGAAAGCAGCTGATCGGGAACTTCGAGAAACAGTGGAAGCGGAAACAGCGGAAGAAGCATCAAGGAGAAGAATCTCATGGCGCTTCATACCCCCCGGAGCACCGTTCATGGGAGGAGCATGGGAGCGAATGGTCAGGTCAGTCAAGACAGCACTCTCAGCGACGCTACACGAGAAGTACCCGACAGAAGAAGTCCTCAGCACACTACTGGCAGAAGTGGAGTACACCGTCAACAGCAGGCCACTAACGCACGTATCAGTCGACGCGCAAGATCCAGAAGCCCTGACTCCAAACCACTTCTTACTGGGAGGACCTGGAAGAGTACCAACGCCTGGGAAATTCAACGAAAGAGATACAGTCACGATGTCCAGCTGGCGAGCCTCACAAAAGCTGACAGAAGATTTCTGGGACCGATGGATGAAAGAGTACCTCCCGACACTTCAAGAACGGCGGGAGCCCCATGGTAAAGGGCCCGAACTCAAAACGGGTGACCTAGTTCTGATCATCGACCCAAACCTGCCCAGAAACACATGGCTACGAGGAAAAGTCATCGCAACATTCCCTGGACCAGACGACATCGTGAGGACAGCCGACATTCAGACGCAGCATGGCATTCTACGTCGGCCTACAAGGAAACTAGTCATCCTACCAATAGAAGACAACAGCGAGCTTACGGCGGTCGACGGCGAGGTTCCGGTGACAAGGGACAACGGCAGCCCTGCAACGTCGAGCCACAGCGTCGTTCCTGTACCGAGGAGTGCGGCGAGACCACACGGCGGGAGAGATGTACAGGACGACCGATAGTTTTTAAGCGCGAAATAGTTTAAGTAGTCTTTTTGTATCAGAAATATTTTTATATAATAGAATGTTAATTATGTAGTAAATAAATAATAATTTAGGTAGGATTTAATAAAGGAAATTAAAGAAAATTGAGAAAAATAGGTAGGTGCTCACCCTACAGTAAGGATAGAGATTAGGTCAGTACCCTGTTAGAAAGAGAGGTTAGAAAGAGATAGCATAATAGAGGGCTCTGATTGGACGAATTAAATAGATTCTAATTGGTGTTCATTTGCAAGTCCAATCAGAGCTCAGACGAAATTTGTATAAATTGAGGGCTGGGATCCTGAGCAAACACAGTTCGTTCCAGTACCTCAAGCCCTCAAGAAGACTCCTCCGAAAAGAAGAATAAAGACTGGTGTTTCCCTTCACAACCCTGCGCATCCCCCCTTCGAGTTGCGGTGCAGTCGTCACACACGAAAGTCTCCGCCCCCGCTCCCCCGCTCGTTGAAATTGCGTAGGAGCGCGGACGGATCGGCTGTACCGCACAACAATTTTATCAAATCTTATTATAATTTGCGTTGTTTTTTCTCAAAACAAAACGTAATAAAATATTAAATTACAAGCAAGAAACGAATTTCTGACCGATGTAAATACTTTCCTTGTAGAAGGCAGCTTATAAAAAAGAGAATTAAAAAGGTTGTATCACAAATTAAGGGTCGAGGAGAAATCTGCAGGAAAATTCCTGGCTCCATCCCTTACATTTTAAGACGTAGAATAGGAACTTTTTTATATTCATTGAGTTTTTTTTTCCATATACAACTAGCTGCGCCCCGTGGTCTTACCCGCGTTAGTCCGGGATAAAAAGTAGCCTATGTGTAAATCCAAGGTCTAATTTATTTCCATGTAAAATTTAATCAAAATCTGTTAAACCGTTTGAGCCTGAAGAAGTAACCAACATACACACAAACACTTACAAAAGCTTTCGCATTTATTATATTAGTAGTATTCGTTTAATTTTTTTGCATTCTTTTTTATTTTTATTCTACTGAAAAATAAACTACTAAATCTGAAGAATCTATGCGTTACTCTAAAGCCTAAGCAAATACTCTTCAGAGAAATGCATTGGTATGACAAACTAAGCGCAAGTCTAATTTTACTTCTAGCCACGAAGTATAGCTTTTAAATTAAAGCTTATAGTGGTGACACGTAGCACTCTCTACGACGTAGAGGTAGCGTAGCAAATTTTCGTAGCTCTTCGTAGCTAGTTGTCAATCCAAAACTAACAAAGGTTGGTTTAAAATAATCACCACAGGCAATAAGGCCGCCTATGGTGCAACAATTTTAATTTTGTATTCATATATTGATATTTTTTGACACATTTCACACACGGCTGGTTAGTCCCATTCTGAACGATTTCTAGTTTGTATTATGGTTGCTAACACAATAGATATACTACATATACATACTTTATATAAGATATATATTTAACACCCAGACCAACTGGCAACAAATTTAGTTTAGCACAAAGATGTTGGCCATGCCGGGAATCGAACGCCGGAACCTTCTGAATAGCAGTCCGGCATGGTAATCATTATGCCATCGATGTCGTCGAGGTATTATAACTGTATTTAGTTTTTTGTTGTGCAAAAGTTTGTGCGTTGTTTTGTATTGTACAAATTAGAAGCGTATCCGAAAATCAAGGAACAAGCCTACATCAGCTGACGCCAAAACAAATTTATTCTTTCATTTCTAAACGGAAATTACCGACCCTTTTACGTTGATAACAAAATGATGAAAAATGAAAGATAAAAAACGACTTAGTCTAAAATAATGTTGAGTCACATAATAATTATATTTTACCTCAAATATGTAATGAGATGTTTATTTCTGACATTCCAGATAATTATCTTCAACCGATCCAAACTATGACTAATAATAGACCTATCTATATGTTTATAACATTTCATATCTACGTAGGTATATAATTTTAATAACAATAAATTAGTGAACTGTAACTGGGTCAAGAATGTTGAACTAGTTTACATATTAGTTAACGGACTCTTCGACTACATCACTTTGAATACTGAAACCAGGCAGTCGTGCCTTTACAATGTTTGAAAGTTATTAGTTACTTTGCAACGTATATCAAGAAATTATGTTTATTTAGTAATAACAGGGATCAGTAAACAGAGAGGTTTGCAAATTCCCATACAATAAAGCGTCATTTTTCAGAAAATAATAATCATATTGATAATTATGATTGGTTTTAAAATTGTTATAAATATATTACAGTTGTTTTTGACGGTCTACAAGCTATTAGCTATTAGCTGTATTCAATCATTTCAACCTATTATCATTTATAATGATAAAAAGACAACGGTACAGGGCAACGGGAAAGAGACACCGCTATACAGTGAATATTCTGAAGATTCGCACAAAGCGCTTCGCCTCAACATTCATAGTGAAGACTGCAAAGCTTTAGAATTCTCTGTCTGAGGCTCTGTTTCTCGAGAAGTACCATCCTGAGATGTTCAAATCGAGAGTGAATAGGTTTTAGGTGAGCGAGTTACAACGTAGACCACAGCACTGCTTATCATCAGACAAGTTGTCGTCAAACGCAAACCTATTACAAACAAAAAATAATCCAAACTTTTTCACTTAGATCGTCGCTTCAAAAGGTTATGTGATAGAGCTACGAGTACCAGAAACCCTGTACTACGGTTAGTACCTTTAGTACCAAGGATAGGAGCTGACCTACATACGTAACGACGTCATCTCATCTCAAGCGCACTTTTCCTGCCTTTACACGGGGTAAATGAACCGAGCCTAATTTCAAATTACGCTATTACAACACGCTTTAAGTTGAAAGGTCGTTTTAAAGTGATATTGCGGGTCGAAACAGTTGTAAAGCTCTGTTCGAAAGTTTAACCTACTACACCTAGTTTATATCCACCAGTTAAGAGTGGAAAGTTACGAGTATCTTGGTATGGGCATGTCTGGCGAAGAGCGGAGATGCATGTGACTAGGGGAAGTATGAATATGATTGTACATGGTTCCAAGGTAGTGGAAGTTAGAGGTCTACCTAAGAAGATGTGGATGAATTGTGTGAAAAAGGATATGAAAGAGAAAGATGGGAATGTTAATATGACGGCTGATAGAATAGTGTGGAAGCAAAAAAACGGGCTGTGGCGACTTCTTTTAGTGGAAACGGTGATGACAAAGACAAAGAAGACCTAGTTTATATCCACATCCATATGAATATTATTATAAATTAATTTTTATTCAATATAAAATACCAAGGCTGATTAGGGATATTTCTTTTTGTTATTAAAAAAGAACGCATAGCCACTGGCAGTTTAAATAAATATGATAGATAACAAAAATTATAAAACCTTGTTTTAAACTTTTTATTTTTTTATTAACACAAGTTAGGTAAAAATAAATTAACGATAAATATAGCTTGAAATTAACGTACTCGTATCATAATTGCTCGGCCCAAAACCAAGAAAATTTGTTTGTAAAAATGTTTAATTTTCCTGTTTATTCAGTTTTTATTCAGTCTTTAATTTCGAGTGTAAAATAAATAATTAAAGACAGCCGAAGACGATCCTTCACAAAGAAGAAGAATAGTAGTTACAAAATAGCAACTAATATTCTTCAAGAACTGCACGAAACATCGTAGTGGCCACATTATTAGAAGCAGCTTCGCTTGCCAAGTTACTCACAGATACAAAGTAGAGTTATACATAGAATAGGTAAAAGTAAAATGTAGAGGCGCGACTGTGATTTCTATTACGTTTCTCATATTACCTAAAATTGTACCTATCGCATCTCAGTGCATAACGTTGTGGAATGAGTAGACCAAAACTGTTTATAAAAACAATTCATAAGGATTTAAAAACATTCTTTCTCAATTGATAAGGTCCTCTTTCGTATCACCTAATGATAAACGTCAGTGTTTTTAAAAAATGGATCACATTGACCTAACCATAGTACTTATGATAAAATTATTGATATCAAATAAACGCTTCACATTGTATGCCTGGGTCCAGTTTGCTTTATTTTATCAAAGTAGCTCATTTGAAATAAAATACTAGCCGAGATATTTTATTCAATTACGAAGAAATTAAGTAATTCAACTATGTCATGATACAAGTATCATGACATTTCCCAGCCCTCGTATGTTTCTAACCCCACTAATCAACTACACTTATCATCTATCGTTTCATGTTTTTTTTACATTACAATATAATTACTAACAGTAAAGATTATTTAAAAATAACTCTTATAGCAAATAATTTCGCTACTGTGTAATCATTTGTCTATTCTATGGAAGTATCAAGTAAATTGCCGTCTAAAAGGCTGTCTGGGAGGCAATTAAGCAACACCAGGGCATTAAAATGAACGTCAAAGTGTGAACTGGAGCTTCGCGACAAAATGTTACTTTTGATCCCAAGTTAGTTGGAGTCGGTGAAGAGAGATAGGAAATGGAGACTAACCCACCTTTGTTTACAATATACAACTATGCATGGTAGAAGGGCATTTTCTAGTGCTCGCCTTTTTTTTCGTGAGGAAATGCATTTACGCATCTCCCGCTGCAAGCCTGGGGGAGGCGAGCGGGGTATGTCGGACTCGACGGCCAGAAAGGCCGTCATTACCGACTAAAACCTCACGGTGTCCCATCTCACGACGGGGGCAGGGATGCAGCAAGACTTCTAGTGCTTGCCTGGCTAGCAACCATGTAAAAAAATCTGTCACTAAGCAACTAGCTGTGTGTTCTTGCAGCCTTCTTGAGAACCAGTTATTTCAGACTAGACATGCTCCACCTTAGGCCAGAATTTCGCTAACTCGTGTGTTATTACCCAGTCAAAGTTCGGTAGACCTAGGTGTGTATGGGTTAATTCCGAACAGAAATTTATTTTACTAATTATTCGGACTTAGAACCAAAAAACTTGGGAAAACAATTAATTGTGAGGGGCTATTGAAGTATTGTTTGCGTTTGTTTACTTTTATTTTATTTTTATTTGTCATTACATTGTGTGTGTATGTTTTTTTATTACTATTTTGTGCCTTGTTTTGTAAAAAAATAATCGAAAAATGTTAATTGTACTGTATTTTATAATTAATATGGGTAACCTGGTAACCTGAAAAAAAAACCCATGTCAACCCGGGTTATACCGAGGTTTACTCCATTTTCTATCATTCCTTGTAACAGATACAAACCTTCTTCTTTTTCATCTTCTTCCTTGCCATATCCCACTAGAATGTGCCGACCCGGCACAGAACATTTTTCTCTTCCACTCTTCTCTATCAGCCGTCGTCTGTACACTTACTACTTTCTCTCTCATCTCCTGATTCACCCACTCCATCTCCATCCAGTTTTTGACTTTCACTTAACTTTGACTTTGACTTGTCCATCTCGCCAACTTCATCCATGTCTTCTTTGGTCAGCCTCTAACAGATATACACCCATAGAATTTGATTTGAGATAGTTGTGTACACAACAGACATTCTCATTTTCAAAGTATTTACTAAGAAATACATTTTCCAAACTATCCTGATAATAATGTAATATTTTTTATAAAGCATGCGGGTAATTTTTCCCACCGCAGAAATGTGATGAAAAACAGCGGGCGGTTCTTTATGTTCCGATATTAGCTGACCTGGTTCAGACATATTCTAGGGTATTTCTCGTTATTTTCCGAAGCCTCAGGATATATCCTAACAAAATATCGACAATATTGTACCGTATACTAAGATAAGAAATACATGCTATTTTTCTATTTGAGTGGGATTACTAACGTTTATAATAAATAGGTACTACTCGTATATAGCTCGGTTAACTAAGGTGATTTGATGGGGTTACCGAAATAAACCAACGGTCGATGCGGACAGTTTTTGGATGGATCCAAGCGAAAGGATTTCTTTTAAAAAGTGGCTGTTATCTGGGCGGTACCGTGGGTCGGTTGCTTAAAATTCTAGGTGTCCAGACTTTTAGTCTTAGTGCGTGTACAAGTAATCGTTAAGCCAAGTAAGAGGCCCTTACGTGGCTTGAAAACTTTTGACACCAGGGTTGGGTCACTTAGCTCATACGAAATTATTATTACTAACGTATTGTCTACATAAAAAATATAATAATCAATTTTATCAACCCTGTAATTCAATTACTTAATAAAAGCACGTAAAGCCATCGAAGTTTTGCGTCACGAAAAGAAATCTAAGAAGGTGGACAAAAACTTGATCAGCAATCGAAAGTTTTTATCGAAAAAATCCTTTTTCCCCGACACCTATTGAATAAAGATCACGACACTCCATACGCAGGTCCCTCGGTAGCAGCTCCGTGACTCTCAGCAGTTTCATTTCCAAAAGAAAAGGTAAACGTGAAAGTATTTTAGTCGATTTACGCTTCCAACCCTCTTGGGCCATGGGAAGACTATAGAAACGAGTTTTATTTAATTTAACCGCAAACAAACCTGACCATCCTCGCATTTTTCCTCAATAACACCGGCTCTTATAGCCAGGAAACGAAAATATCAGCTGTATCCGGCCTAACAAACACCATCTGCACTAATTTACCGATTTCCAAATAAAATTAGCCAAGTCGTAACGTTGGCGGAATTGGCCAAGTTCTCCAATGAGGGTACATAAAGTGCTGGTAGCTTGATATCGGAGTTGTGAATAGTTCGCACTTGGGAGACAATGAGCCCGCGCATTGCCCATTCCGGGAACTTACTGCGTGTGCCGATGTGATTTACGGCGCTCAAGTTTCCTCTACGATGTGAATTTATATATCAAGTTGCACTTATCGTGCGTGACGTCACAGCCAGCCTCAACGGAAGACCAGCGTTGGTTGTTCTCCAGCAACCAGCATTATGCAGAGTTGAGTCTGTGTTGTGACTAATTAAAGCTTATTATGTGTCCTATTTTAATTATTATATTTTGGCCTGTGTTTTTATATGTCACAATATATAATTTTCTTTATTCACTTTTCACACACGCACCTTGAATTATTTCAAAGCAGGGGAGCTAATACAACGTGGGATTTACGTAGCAACGTGAAGAAGATGCAACTGAAAACGCCGGTACATAGACTTGTGAAATTGGAGAAGTCCGTTTACGTGTTGGGGCCCGCGATCTACAACCGCGTAACCTGCGACTGTCAGGGATGCCGATGGAGTAGGATGGAAAGTACTAAATTATGTTGAGTAACTTAATTACGTTTACTTTTCCCACTGGCACTGGTTTTTTAGATTAGATATACTTTTAATTTAATTAGTTTTAAATAAGATTTACATTAAGTAATATCTAATTTTTCCCTCAATAATGTGTTTCTTTATTTTCACTATACTTGTACAAGTACGAGTATTACATTTTACAGGACTTAAGAATAATATTTACAAAGCATAGAAAAAAAAACTAAAATTTAGTAAACTAAAATAATAATTAAAATAAAATAAAAATAATAAATACCAATTACTACTAATTATATTAATCAACATTTAATTTGTAGTAATTAGTTATCCGTCAATATAATGTAATCTCTATAAATCTCATTTATCAATTACATATTTTTGCAAACAAAATAAATCGAACAAGCTCGTAAACCTTCAAATCCGTACGTCACACGCTGGAACACATTCATAAGGTGAGAAGGTTCAGGAGATTGCGTTATTTGTCTCCCGATAACCCTGGATAGCGACACACGCGGAAAAACTCTATTATTCTTCTAAAGCACCCTTGTTTTGTTTAGATTAGCCTTTTTGCTAAAGCTTGGATGTCAAGGGCACTTGACCGTTCCGAGATACGCCGACTACACTCTCAAAAAGGTACGCTTTGTGGTATTTTGTTTTCACGCTTTTAATAAGGACGGCCAAACTGTGGAGCTCCTTTCCGGAATATTTGTTCTTGCTGAAACCTTACCTTACCTTACCGACTTCAAGGCGAGAGTGGAGCGGTCTTTCTAGCTAACCGGTTTTCAATTATTTTATTTTCCGTTTGAAAAGTGTATTAAGAAGTGGTCTTACCTACAAGTATTTTTGATAAAAAAAGGGTCCAAGACCGTTGTTACATAATGGCAAATTGCATATCTTATTTATAGCCCTTACATATTTGGGTATCAAATGAAAGGACTCTATTACTAGAGTATGTACACTATGATAAATTAGAAATTTAATATGACCACCATCACAAAAAGTCGAGGTATTTCGAAATTTTGTAATTTATACTGGTGTTGAGAGTAGATACTATTTTCTAACAACATTTTTAATCGTTAACATGACAATTTTGCTGCGTCGTACCCCTGATTTACATTGACTATTGCTAATTTCTTGCGATTTCGTATTACGAGACCGGTACTTATTTATAAATCCTTAAGTATATACGTAACGTAAGAGACCTTGATAAAGCCCAAATAACTGTAGAGACAACCCGAGACCGCTTGGCTTGGCGCAAGAAAGTGAGGAGACCCGACCCCAAATAATGGGAACAGGGAAGACAAAGAAGAAGAAGTATATGCGTAACGTAAAATATACACATGTGTAATCTAAGTACGAGTCTACACTCTAAGTATGAGTGTCGGGAACAGACTGACTCGTTTTAATAAGCCCCAGTTTTGGGTTAGGCAAGCCAGCGGCGTATTTACGAGAATTCTGTAAACCATTTCAAGTTTGATATTAAGCTTAAAGCGGTTTGGATACAAATGATTAATTATTTTGTTGAACATTTTCTGGGATTTAAAACTGTTGTGGAAAATCAGCTTTTAGAATGTTATTTTATGTCTTGTTTTAGTAGATTTAGATCTTAGATATTAACATAAATTAAATACTTAAACATCGTACATTTTAAGCAAATCATTTTCTTAGCTAATTCACAATATTAAAATATATTTAGCTGACATAAATTATACAACATATATTTAGTTATAGATGAAATCCAAAGGCTCCGAAAGTAGTTATAATAACTGTGTTATGGAAACCAATAGCGCCACCCGCATTTTCACAATGGTATGTGTACTCGTAGACTTATGCCCCAAACATAAGAAAACAAAACCAAAACTTTGGGCATTGTTATTATCTCAGAATACAGAAAGTCTGTATTCTGAGGTTATTATACTCCTCCTTAAATAGAGCTGGATAGGTAAACCTTTCCGAAGGAAAACCAAACAACATTCCGAGGAAAGTGCTAGACTGGAATCCCCAAGGGAAGCACAGATGTGGTCGTCAAACAGACCTGGCGGTGGATTGACAAAGCGAAGACTACCGGCAAGACCTGGAGCGAGATCAAGCGAGACGCTCGAGACAGACCGGGATGGCAACGCACTGTGAATGTCTTCTGCCTCATCTAGGGAACCCAGAAACTTAAGTCAGTAAGTCACATACACATTCCTTCCTTCATGAGTTTTGAGCTGTTAAAGAAGGGAGCAAAATATAATATTTTGAAAAATCCTATAAAATTCTGCGTAAATCACAGAGCTAAAATTTTTCCAGTGTTATTATTATCATTGGTTTAAATCGAAATTCTCAGAATCGAATGTTTCTGAAGACGGTTGTATAAAATTCGCTCAATAGTTGTTTTTTTATGTAATACATTTTAAAGTGTTGTGCCTCTAAAAGTTACACAGATATCAAAACATTTTTACTTTTGTGACGGTAAACATTATATATATAAATTAGTTTTCTAAAATTGTTAGATTTTATAATTTCAATCTTGTATCACAGTTCAAGCTATCACTCGTTTGTATCGCACATAATTATAACATGTTTTATCGTAGGCTGAACGCCTTTGTGCTCCAATATCATTCTAAATTCAAGTGAAATACGTTTAACCACCGAAATGATCAACCATACGTACTTGCTAAGTCTACACGCCGACTTTACTTTACCAACTTTAATTGAATAAGTTCATCTGTCTGTCACTTGTAAAACTCTCCTAAAAGGTCTAAGTTTGAAGTTTACTTAATTGTGTTTCAACGTGTTAAGTGACAGTTAGAGTAGTGTCAATCAACAATAAAAAGTTATTTTAAAGTCACTGAAATGGCGATGTTTAGACTCTTCTTAAGCTTGGAAATAATGCATGTTTACAAAAAGTTTCAAAAAAGTTTTTTGTTATTATTTACATATTATGTAGCTTAAAGTTTATACAAGGTAAAATACCATGAATTTGCAATTTTAGCGTAAGATCAATAAATTGTTAGTCATCGAGGTTGTTATTAGAACGTCCAACGAACAGGCATCATACTATTTGTGTATGCTTTTTGAATGCTGGGCACAGGATAAAAGCCATAAACAGGATAAATGTGTTTTTCATTTTAGGTTCTAACTCCTAACTGATTTCATAACAAATTTTGTCTAAAGATTCCAGCTACATTTTTTTAGCGTATAGTGTTGTCAAATAGACGAACTCGGAATAGTTTGAAATTTATAATATAAGTGCAGAAATTTTCTATCACACATCTTTTCGAATTTCAAAATTAATTCAACCGTTAGAGCGAGAAAAGTAATAAACATTACAAACCGCTTTTAGATTATTAGTGTGAACGCATAGTCAGACATTAATATTCAAATTCAAATCAATTTATTGCGGACATAGGTACATGCTTTTGTTCCTAAAGACAGGGTTTCTGCCAGTTATTATAGTCCACCAAATTCTGCCTGTCACCATGCAATAACTTTGGAGCGATGACTGAACTCAATCGGACGTGCGGTCGCCTCACGTTGCAAAGGTCTATGGACGATGGTTTGATCTCCGCGAATGAGCTCGAACTTTCCGTGAAGGAAAACATCGTAAGAAGCCATATTATGATGGTAGGGCATTTTATAGCTGGCAACCACTTTTGAGAATCAGTTACTCCAGACTGTGCATGCATCACTAGGAAAAAGTGTCGCCAACTCGTGTGGTTAGCTTGTATGTGTGTGTGTGTGCGCCTTTACAATATTGATAATTATAATATCAAGCCATTCTATACGCGAGATCTCGTAAAGTACTCAATCGAATAGGATCAAAAGAGCAAGTCGGCTTTGATAGGAAAATAAAATTACTCACGAGATGTTTGTAAAGCCAGGCTTAACGAACTGATTTTATTTGGATTTCAGATTAATCCTGAGAGAAAAATCTATACTCATAATGTGATTGATGTGTCAGATAAGTAAAAAGACCAGGGCCGAAACCTTTATAAATAGAAAAAAATTAAAAAAAAATACAGTAGGATGAAACCCATTAGAAAGGGAGAGGCATATAATCAAAATGAAAGGAAAAATAAATTACGGTAGATCCGAGTTTGGGAAGCGGGGGGGTGAATTTTTAAGGGTAAAAATGGTTTAGTAGTAAGTACTAGGTCATCATATATGTACATAAAGTATTTCTGTATAGGTACACAAACTACCTCTTATAGGTAAATAAAGTACCTTAATAAAATTGCAACATCTATGTATTTTCATTTTCAACTGAAATCCATAGATCGGGTGACGTTTGTTTGATTTGATGTGCTCATGTCCAATGTCCATCAGTTGGTTTGTTTGTTAAACCCGATATAGGACAACAAAGTTACCATAGGCTCTCATCATCATCATCATTGGCCCATTTCATCTACGAAAGATGATTTCATGTAGCGTCCGGATGGTTACTGCATCTGCGCACTCTAAGGCAATACACCTGCCATAAATGTGACCGCATCTGCGGCTCTCGCATCGGCTTGTTCAGCCTTAGGTTCTACACCGCACGTAATCTATATTTACTCTACCTTAGCATGTTAGTAGAGAATTTGTAGTTCTCGCATGTAGCATCTGCAGCTCGATTAACAAAAGGATCTGACGCGATCACCAAAGTAAAGCAACGATCTATGCGAGCAGTCTTTGAATGGCGAACATGCAAAGAACTGTAATTTCAAAATAGTGGCATTTTATTTCAACGCTACCGTGAGTCGAATGACACGTTAACAAATTGAAGGTCCCGGCCGTTAATTTTAGTACAATCAGTCGTACAAGCCGAATTATAGCTATTGGGTGGCTTGAAAACTTTCAACATCAGAGCTGGGTCACTAAGCGAAATTATTAATTTTAGTCCTGCCATGGCTTAACCGCTCTAAAGTTACCAAACAAGTAAGAAACAACTGTAATGCTCTCTCTATGATATGTATAAAATAAATAAATAAAATACAAAGACAAATATTTTTATTTACGATAAGGTTGTGTACGTACAATAAATATGTGCTAAGAGTGGGGTAAGTAAATTTTGTGGTACGTTCTTGGGACGCTGTGCCCCGCGCTAAGTATCTTGCGATCCTGTGCTGCGGGGCTACAGTTTTATCCGCGCCGAACAGAGAACTAGAATACTCTAGTTCGCTGGCGCCAATATACAAAATAAATAAACAATGTGTTCCGACAGCCTCCATAAGAGCTAGTTATTCCAGACTAGGCTTACTTTATCATCGGCCAGAGAAAGAGAGTGAGATAGAGAGACGCGCATCCAACTGGTCAGATGCCTAGCTGTATTGTGTTAAAAATCTATTTTTTTTTTTCGTAAACACGTATCAAGTTGAACGTCATAAATATAGAATAAGTTACCAAAAAAGCTTGCAGTTGCATCCCAACAGGATCTCTTCTGAAACGGAATGTCACCGGCATTGCAATAAACTCAGGCAGTGATTGAAAACAGACGCGACATTTCGACAACTTGAATGCTCGCTTTGTCTGTCTACATGAATATTGAAAATACTACAGGAAAAATAAAAAGTTATATAAAAGTTGTTGACATATGAAATTGGATTTATTTATCCAACTTACCCATACCATCAACAAGAAACGTGTTTTTGCCATGTTTTAAGGTATACGAAATCCTTAATGCGCGAGCCCGACTTACACTTGGCCAATCAATTATTTTCTTTCAATTACGAGGAATGTTAAAAAAATAAAACTCATTCAGTCAGTCAGTAAGTTATTTCTGATATATAAAAATAAGTTGGCTTTTCCTTCCTGACGCTATAACTCCAGAACGCACGAACTGTGATTTCCATGTTTTAGCATTCGTTAGAAAGATCTTGGGCTCCGTGAGATTTGTAACAAATAAAATTCAGGGAAAATTCTATTCACGGGTGGAGCCGCGTGCATCAGCTAGTTTATGCTAATTATAAATCTTCACTTTAAAACATAGCATCACTAACGTTGCAGTTTATTATTTTTCACTTTTCACGGAAATATATTGTGTACTTTCGTAAAACAAACTGGTGGTATTTGTAGAGATAGCGGTAGTTGGATACTTTTTCTTAGAGCAAGCTTTTAAGAAGATTCAGTGTCGGGTTTAGTTACGAGCTGTTCTAGACCGTACCGAAGTAACTGTAGTGTAAGAACAGATAAGAGTATTTTGCCTCCTCATAATTTAGAGCAAAAGTTTGTAACCATAATATTATCGCCTCTGGCTTTTAGGCTTAGACCATTATAACATTGTACTATTTATTTATTTATGTTTATATAATATCTAATTTGACAATACTAAATTATATGTACTTTCGGCAGAAATTTCTCTCGCAATTCAGCGAGGAAATGCTGCCAGCCTGATAGTACGTTTGGGCGAGGGGCTTTGACGTAGTCTTTTAGAAATACTTTTATTTTTGACATCTGTGATTTGACATTAGTGTATTGTATTTATACTAATCATTAATAAAAATAACATATAAGTAAACTAAAAACTATATTCTTGAAATATTCCTAATTCAAAAACGCAGTGCCGGCGGAAAAAGTTCTCAAAATGTCAGCCGAGATTATTTATTAATCTTGAAACATAACAATTTATATCTAAATTGGCATGAGCCCTGTTTTAAAGGGCGCGGCGAGAGTCAAAGGCAAAGGTTGCGCCTGTCGTTATCTGTACAATTTTATATGTACTTACTTAAATGAATAAGAATTTATTTATTTATTTTTTTCCAGGCGAAAAATAAAGCTCCTTAATTTTAGTAGGTCATCATAGTATTCTAATGTGCTGAATTGATGCTAGCTAGCTACATTATACTCGTAGTCCCTTACTCATAAATTATAATGTATATTGGGAAAAGCACAATCTTTGACGCTGCACTTTGCATCAATCTCGCTATGAGCTTAATTTATCTAGCTTAGCTAGCTTTAGACACTTAGCCTATCTACGAAGCAGCAGTGGTTCTCATTTCATATTATGACTGACATTATATGTATGTATGTATATTAAGATCTATTTCGTAGTATAAAATATACTTCGATAAATGTTATCAATAGAATAACGCTTATCTACCGATTTGAAAAATTATGTTCACTATCACGAGTATGTACATTTATTTTAAATTATATATTTTTGTTTAATATAACACTAAAGACAGTTAGACAATAATTTGGATTTAAAATTGTGAGATGGACAGCACTTATTGAATAATCAAATTATAAAGACTTCAGCTTCAAATAATGATATTTATTCAGGAATAATAAATACAAATTAAAACTAAATAGAACAGTCTACAAACTAAATATAAGCCAGAAAAAATAACGCATTTAGAAGACCACAAAAGTAATTTAGAAGACCACTCCGGAAAGAACCTAATGGAAAGGTATCCACCTATAACACTCGTGGCATAACCGTGTTATATGGCGATGGATAACCTTTGCACCAAGTACGATTCGCAGCGAAGTCATCCGATCTCTCTTAGTTTGTGCCCGATTTCAGCTATGAAACGCTTGGCCTCAGAACCCCCACAACCCATGGTCCACACTCACAGTTATTCGCTTTAGGACAGATTCGCTTTATGACAGATTAGTGTTTATTTATGTACCATATAATGTAATGACTAAATTTAAATTACAATAAGTTTTAGTAATATATAATTTTTTGCATGCCTTAATAGGCTAAAACATGGTGAGACTTAGCATCATATCATTATTTTCCATTATTATTTATTACCCGTGTTTTACAAAATAAATTATTTGAATTATTGAATTATTATTATTATAGATTTACGGCTACAAAATTGTACAGTTAAGTACACTAAAATTTGTGCCTAAGTAAAAAAGGTACAGATTCAAACATGAGAGGTATGGACATTCTTTAAATCTTAAACAATATTAAACGTATTCATGGAAACGTTTTAGCCGATTTGATCCTTGCCTTTCTGATGCCCTGGTATTTTCTTATTAATTTATGTTATGTACAGTTGACCCGACTGGGAAACAAACCCGGGACCTCTGAATAGTTATTCTAGCAGCCACACGACCAAGGAGGTCGTCAATGGTATGATTCAAAGAAGTTTCCGAGCATACAAAACTAAAAAATGTGTCTACCTTTTATTAATTTACATCTTAGTATGCTATCTAATCCTTGGCTTCAACTAAGTAGGTATTTAACCCTAGCCTGAATATTTTATCCCATCATTCCTGCTTATAACGCGTTAGTAAGTACAGACGTCCTCAAACTGAGTCCTAAATACTTAAACCTAGAGCTTGGGTTTATAGCCTCTTCGCTCTTTAGACTCTCATTCTAGGTCCTCCTAGTGCTTACTGTAGTCTAGTTTAATCTAGGTTTGCCATTAGGAAATAATTAGACCAGAAGGAAGTATTTCATATTTACATTAACGCTTATTCATATTTTTTTGTATAATTGCCCAGTAGGGTGCTTAACCACACAAGTCAGTGACACTCTGGCCTAAGGTGGAACATGCCTAGTCTGGAATATCAGGCTCTCAAGGAAGCGGCCGGAACACAATAGATGTTAGATTATTAGATGCTTGGCGATAGCTTTTTAACTTGAAGGTGGTTGCTAGCTAAGCTAGAGAGCTACAGAATGCCCTGGCACCATGCAAATGCATTACCTCCATGTAAAACCTGTTAATAACAACAACTGGATAATTGATTTAATATGTAAACCGTTAATTAGTTGATTTATTCTAGTAGCTTTTGCTTCGCATATCTGCATTAAATTAATATTATAATCGGCCAAGGGCGAGTCAAACTTGCGCATGAAGGGTTTGTACCATTATCTATTATAATTGGCATAAAAATATTATCACTGTCATAAAGTTTATGTCATTTAAAAAAAAACTAATAAAAAAAAAACGTGTTGTTAAGAGCTCCATTTAAATATTATTATTTTTTGTGTCTGAAAAGTGGCAACCAAAATACATCAGCTGTTTTTTATACATGACGGATGAACAGCCAGATAGACGATCTTAGTGATAGGATCACGTTAGTTCACTTTGAACTTTAACTTAAAAAAAACCTAAATATCTGTTCCATAATATAATAACTTTGCAAGTAAAATTAACGCAAATTTCCCTTACCTAGAATAATCAAAGGTCTCCTTATTATGTCCTCTCAATTACCTAATTCCCACTTCTGTAGGTTAGAAATTAGTGAGGTCTGGTTCCTACCTTGTAATTACATTAACATAAGGTTGGCTTCGGGACTCAGGACTCAGTTTGGGTGCTCCTAGTTTTGTTCTACTAAATTTATTTGTTTAGTACAACTGAGGCTTGCAATGAGCAAAGTGGTAGCGGTGATGGTAAGCACTATAAATGCATTGAAAGTCAAGTTTTGATACCAAATTTAATTACAAACGCCACACCACACACCTAGATTGTTTCTTTTTTATAAATGTGTAAATTGACACCTATGTGGAAAAGAAAAGCAATAGTCTTATTAGATACATTTAAATGTATCTAATAAGTTCCATTAGGTACATTATTGTAAACCTTACCTTACGGCTTGAGGAAGCGGAAGAAGATGTAAAATATGTACTAAGTATAATTAATTAATAATTAGAATAAAGTTATTTTTCAGTCAATTCAGTAAGTCAATTAGAAGAAAAATTGAATTGAGTCAATTAAAAGAAAGAAGATTGGATCTATCAAATAATTGTCAGGCATCCTATTTTTAAAGTTGTAGGTGTGTAGATAGATACATACAACCACAACCTTAGTTGTAGGTATGAAATAACATACAATCTTTATGCGATTACAAGAACAAAAATCTAGAATTTTACAGTTTTTTTGTTATAAATCGTAAACGGCAAATAATATATAAATAATAGCTTAAAGACCTTAAGATTTTTTTTACTCATTTTGATACCAATCAGACGTATGAATTAGACATAAAACTATCTTTGAAACTCTGTATTTTCTTTTAATTTAATGATTTATTATAACGGAAAAACTGTAAATTCTAAATAATACCTTTGTCATCGGCTCAAAATAAAAATAACCAATTCGTGCAAATTCCACCCAAGTTCGCAGCTATAAAACTGTGAGTTAACGGTCTGCGGCCGCAGTTTGTAATGTGAGGGCCATTACCGTGTTCTTACGTGAGCCAACCCGGCTCGAGGTGCTGCTCTAATGGGCTGTGGGACGTGCCAACTGCTCTTACTGCCTCTATGGATGCTCTCCAGTACGATATCTTTTTCAGGGAAACTACGAGATTTAGATTTTATTGAAGCAGGGAAACTCCAAGGCGGCATCAGCTGAAGCGCCTAAGGCACCTTTGTTGTCCAAATTGCCAATCATCATCATCATCAGCCTATATCTACCCACTGCTGGGTATAGGCCTCCTCCCTCTTATGCCAGTATCTGCGATCTTGTGCTCCACGGCCCCAGAGCATGCCCGCAATGGATCGGATGTCATTGATCAATCGCCAAAGTTTGCCGAATTCCCTGTACGTCAATGGCTATCTATAATTGAGCGATTGTAAAGGCTAGACTGAACCGGTTCCTTCTAGGTAAGCGTGCCCCACCGTTTACCTCGCTTACCATCGGACGAATTGTAGTCAAGCGCTGACCTATTTAGAATGAAAAATAAAATAATGGTTTTTAACCTTAAAGCCATCTTAAGTTATTCTAAGATGTGATACTGGTTAAGATTATAGGACTGCTTTTATTCGCTATGCGATCAAAATCTTCTGAAATCTGGCAAATGCGCACAGCACTTGGTTCTAAAGCGAAGATTACACGCATAAGATTTAGAACATGAATGAAGTAGAGTTCACTTATCGGAAAGTTAAACCGACTTGTCAACACTGCAGAGAAGTTGGCGAACCCTTATTAGTTCTGCTATCAGTCAACCACAATTCTAAAGGTACTTTTGTTGTAATACCAAACGTTGTGCTGAAAATAGTATATAAAGGATAGAAATCCTGCTTAACATTACATAAAACAACTCAACAAAACATTCGTTCCTAATGTATGTACTACGCTATTATTTTGTGTAACTGCTCCGGCACGAAAACCCCAAAGTGGGTCTTGGCCTCCAACAACAGACGGCGCCACTCGTCACGGGGTTGCGCCATTCCTCTCCAGTCAGCCACTTGAAGCTCGCCAAGGTCCCTTTCGACGGCGTCACTCCAGCGGTACCGAGGGCAGCCAACTGGACGGCGTCCCTCCGGCTTCCCTAGGTAGGCTCTCTTAGCGGCCCGATCCTTCCCCATACTTAACAGGTGTCCAAGGTATTACTTAAGTTCTGCTAATATAGATACTTTTGTATTAATATAAAAAAAATACTGTTAACGTAACTTCGTGTACAAGTATTTGTTTACCTGAATCTTACCAGCAGTATACTATTATAATACGAGTATGTCAAGCGACTTAAACAGTATCTCCTAATACGCTGAATAGATTATTTTATTGAACTGCGAGTGGAAAGCACTTATCATATTAAGCCCCTAGAAATACGGACCGTTGATAAAAACCTCCTTATACCTCTACAATGTTATCATGGTACGAGTACTCCACAGAATTTCCATTTCCAAAACTGAATGAAGATCCAGTAATTACGCATTAATTTCAAAACAGATTGTCGCGGCAGAGCGAAGGTATTCCATCTGCTAACCCTAGCAGAACCCAATTTCCACCGTGTGTTGGTAGGGCTGTCACGCAGAACTTGGGTTTTTAATATAAATACAAATACAAAAATATTTATTGACGTAAAGGTACACAATAATAATAACGAAGCTTCTGGTCTCGTGCTAGTCGTTAGACTGTGTCACGAGACCAGAACAAATACAAAACCAATGTTTTTCATATATACAACATTGTCAACTAAATCCTTCCAGATGGTTGGTTATAAATGTTTTACAGTAGAAACTCGATTATCCGGCCCTTAGTTGAACGGATTCGCGTTCAGCCGGACTACAGTCCAATTGTCCAAAGTCGTATTTTTGCAAACATGAACATGTCAGACCCGCCTGCGCCGGCTTTCCATCGGAAAATAAAAAAAAAACGATTATCTTCATATTTTCGATTATCCGAATATCTAACAACAACAATTAATCTGGTTAATAGAGTTTCTGCTGTACTGCTTAAAAAATCATTAAAACCCCGTGAGATCTCGTAAGGCGTATGAAATTATGAAGGATATTTCGTCATATAATCCTACTTAATAAATGCGAAAGTTTGTGTGTAAGTGTGTATGTTTGTTACTCCCACGCGAGAACGGCTAAACTAATTTCAATTAGATTTTTAGGGAGACTGTTTAGACCTTGGATAAAGGCTACTTTAATCCCGAATTAACACGAGAAACACCATGGAGCGCAGCTGGTAAATCAACATAATCAAAACTAATTTAAATTAACTAATTAAACTAATTTAATTTTGTCTTTGCACCGGGAACTATTAGGGCGGGTTATTTATTTAGATTTAAGTTATTTGTAATAAATTTAAATTAATTTTGACATATTAACTATATATTGTGACATGAATAAATTTAAATTATGGTCCACATGATATTTACTTACGTAACGAAGGAAACTAAATCAACGTGGCTTACAGTTTCCTCGGCAGCCTACTCGCTTCAATTACTAAAGCCAAGGTGCTGATAAGTTCGATACTTAGTGAAACTAACTGCTCAGAGGCTTAGAAGGGTCCCCAATCACTTAGCAGGCCCTTCTATTACATGCTGATCGATATCGGATTCAAGTTACTGGGTAATGTTAGTTAAAGCTAAGAACTGTTCGTGATATTAATTTGTGTATATCTCGATTCAAATAATAGTAGTTTATAAAACTAAGAAAACACGCTTATCTGGCCGTTTTAAGTGGGTCAAAATCGCGCTCAAAGAAGTCAGTTACAAACAAACATACAAACAAAAATACAAAAAATTGAATAATTTTATCAAATTAATGTATTGTCATCGGTCCTCAATAAATCTACAAAGTTTCAACGAAATGTGGCCGTTTAGGGGGTCAAAATCGCGCCCAAAGAAGTCGGTTACAAACAAACATACGGGTGAAGCTAATAAAAAGCGTGTAAAAAGAACACATTTGAAAGATCGCTTTTTCTTGTTGTCTTCATACTTTTAGCTCATTAGGTTAAACAAACAACAGTACTTCTACTATTAAATGTTTTCTTTGTAGACGTTTTACTTGATCTTATTGTAGCAATATAGCCCTTCTAACTATGGTGATCTGATGCGATAAACGAAGTTAAGCAACGGTCGATGTGAACAGTTTTTAGATAGATTACCAAGCGAAAATATATCATTTACGGCATTAGACTGGGCGCTATAATGGTTCGGATGATCCGTTAAATTGTAGGTTTAAAATAAATAAATAAAAATAAGATAACTAGACGCCAAAGCATGGCCGTGTAGCTTATTTACGTGTAATATTTATTAAACAATGTCACTTTTTGATTTATGTCTCATCAATCGAAGGGAAATTATATAAAAATAATATTAATGAAGTCGGTTAAAAACTCACCACAATTAAAAAATTTACAGAGAACAATAAGCAAAAGATTAAAAATTAAATTAAATCTTTTGATTGTATCTACCAGACATCACTGAATTATAAAAATAAAGATTAGTAAATAAAAAAAATTGTAAAACAGTACCTAAAATAATTTATCTTTGCCTTGTAGACAGCCCTAGTAGTTCAGTTATTAGTATTCATTCGAGGTCGAAGTGTGAGCTCCTTTGCTCTCTCCGTAATATCTCCAGCTCAAAGGCAGAAGGAACGTGAAAACATATCTCTCATCCCCACACAGCTGTATGTCATTACGACGACACCTTTTTATTTTACCATCTGATAAAGCAAATAAAGGAGTTCGCTCTATGTGTTTTTTTGTTACTTTTTTAAATTCCTTCCGTAGTAGGTAGGTACTTTATTTGGGCTTCCTCAGAGAAGCAAGCGAGTGTGACTCGGGGGTAAAAACGTCTGCTGTTCCATCAGCCGGCCTCAGCTTCGATCCCGGCCCAACACCAATGACTTGTTTTTCAAGCTATGTGTGGATTTGTACTCGCTTTAAGGTGAAGAAAAACATCGTGTGGAAACAGGCATGTTTGAGGACCACAATATCCCAAGACGTGTGTCATCCGCCAACCCGCACTTGGACAACGCGGTGGAGTATGGCCTTTCTCTATCTCCTCATGATAAACAAATAAAAATGAAGGAAGGCCCCGAGTCCTTGCAATGGGAACGTATAGTGAGCTGCTTATGCTTATGCAGAGAAGATGAAAAAGCTCTTACAGCTTTTTGCCGAGCACCTGTTTCTCTGCTAAGTAAGGTGATCTGACGTGATCATCGAAGTTGCGGACTGTCTTTGGATGGGTGACCATGCACAAGACTGTCACTTAAAAAGTGGCATTTCTATTTGGGCGCTTCCGTGGATCGTATGACACGTTAAAACTGTAGCTCCTTACTGTTAATTTTAGAACAAGAAGTCGTTAAGTTAGATGCCTTCGGAAGGAATAAAAACTCTCGACACCAGAGCTTAAACGAAGAAGAAGAATTGCTTTATTTGCAAAATGAAAGCTACAGACGCACATATGTTTGTGATACTTGTTTATAAAAATATGCATGCGTCAATAAAAAATCTATAATTAAGAACCTACGTAATCAATACATGAAAATTAACGACATCACTGAATATGTTTCATACAACGGCGCACTCCATTTGGGAAAAACGTTTATACATTTTAAATGGAATTTATTCGGCGGAGTTTAAAGCGCGGATTAACGTCGGTTAACGTTTGGCCTGACCAGTCATATTGTGGTACTTCGAATTTATTTGTGAATTGCATTGATTGGGTCATGTACTAGCTTTGAGGTCATGTAACCAACTAAAATGTTAAATCAAAGGCCATTTTGTATTCTATTTGAGCAGATGTTTTTGTAAACAGGAAATTGGGCGGGTTAACTCAGACAAAAACTCGTTACGCACGTAGTTATAAAATGCCTTACGTAAGGTCAAGTATGTACTTGACCTTACGTATGGCATTTTATAACTTATTTTGAGAATTTCTTACTTTCATGTGAAAGTAAGAAATTCTCAAAAGAGGTGTTTGTTTGTGTTTGCAACCTTATAATTGTGTCACTTCAGAACCAATATTGAAATTTTTGTTTTACAGGAAATAGCATTTTTTTAAATGGAAGTCTTAGTTTCTAGAGTTAACTTCTTAAATGTACGATGGGGTAGAATAATTGCTTTTTTTATTTAGTGAATGTATTATTTTATATGTTATATATTATTTTATACATAAATACGCCGAAGCTCACGAACAAAGACTTCACCATCATGTGAATGTCGAGGTTATCCAGCTCCTTGACAATACACATTACACAAAAAGAATAAAAAGAACGAAACCATTCGAATAAGTGTAGTGTTAAATCTTAAGTGATAGCGAAATCCAAGGTGCTTAGTATTTTTTTTTTTGCTTAGTACTGAAAATAAAATACAATAAAGTGTAGGTACTCGATTTAATAGAGACATTAAGAAATCTACTAAATTGGTTTTTTAGATATATTTTCGTAATTAGTAGTTTATGTTAATGTAATACTATTTATTAGGTTAGTAGGCTAGATTATAGTTTTATTAAAAGGATAGCCATGTTTCCGCTTCAAAAATATTTTAAAATTGAATAATCTTTTTTAATTTATTGATTGTTTGTAGAGTAATCAATACTACATTAAGCAAAAGAAAGCACAATTAATGTACTTACAAACAAATCAATGTCTTTGTTTGCAAAAAAAATCGAGACGAATGTGGATAGCACCCCTTTACCAAAAACTTTTTCCTTTAAGTTGTAATATTCACACTCACATAAATATCCCACATCAGCGCAGATTTAAACTTCTGCCAACTTTACCGCAAAAAACTTGCCTGATAAGCTGAATCGACTTCTGTCGTATTACCAAGATCTGTGATTATATATTGGAAAGAAATGTGAATTTTCCTTTTTAACTGGAGCGAGCGATGTTTTCCTTCAACGAGTCCACTCTACTATTTAATCGAGTGTAAATTCACACATAACATTCAAAACAAGTTATAGGTGTTGGGCCGGATTTGAATAGATGGTGGAACAAATAATTGGGTTGATTGTAATCTGCTCCTGCCTCTTTAATTTGCCGTGGTACATTTATAAATTAAAATAATTGGCAAATTGCGAATCAGGTTCACACATAAAGGGTTCCGTACCATTATCTTATAGGTAGTATCTAAAAAAGGTAGTATAACGCAATGTTACAAAGTTAATAAAGTTAAAAGATTTCTATGATAATGTGGTATCCCAACGGTGAAGGACTTTTTCAAACCGGTCCAGTAGTTGCTGAGCCTATTTAAAATTATTTTAATTCTATTTATGACTGCCCTGCCCGTGGCTCTGCCCGCGTGTAGGTCGATTTTCACGTTACCTGTGGAAATAATAATTATCTAAACCTATAATTTATGGTTAATTCTATACTATCCTTTTCGCGTGCTTATGTTATATAGCCATTATTACATTGCTAAGGTATCAAACTGAAAATAATAATGTACACACCCTTGACTCTAAAAGAGTAGACGCAGCTTATTACAAAGGTTTCTAAGGACAATGCATGGCGTAACAAATCTTCACTGACTCGCATCTGTGTTTCGGCATTATTAATTGCTTTAGCCTGTTTGCACCTGGACGTGTTGATGTGACCTAGACTTTCATGTAACACGCCTAAAATAAGGACCTGTGAACGCTGGCCGCGTTTCCACGCTGAATAGCGATGGTTATTCTCTGCACCAAGTACGATCGAGAACGTCCCGTCTTATCTACCAGTCTTCGGCTAATTTCCTCCTCAAGTTTCATCGCTTCTGAACTACAACTTCCCAGCGTTTCAACCGCAAACGGAATGTACAGATATTGTGCCTCAAGCATACTTTATTATTTTCTTCTCAGCTGCATCTTCAAAATTTAATTTAATCTTTCTTATATATAATATTTCCGTGTCACAGTGTTTGTTACCGTACTCCTCCGAAACGGCTTGACCGATTTTATCCAAATTTTATATGCGTATTCAGTAGGTCTGAGAATCGGCTACTGTATATTTAGAAATAATTATTAAGGCAAAACAACGTTTGCCGGGTCAGCTAGTTTATTTATAGAAATAAATACTTATATATTCTTTGTTTGAAATTAGTTTATAAGAAGTTCGCTCAGTCTGTATTTAAGTAACATACAAAATTGGTTCACAAGATGTTAGGTAGATATGTAAAATTAACTTGTTGGGTCCTACCCGTAAGGCATGAGTAGAATAATATGCAGATATATATTTACGTATGTATTTCTAGGTATCATTTGGCGGTCCAATTACGGTTCAGGTGGAGACCGCAGCCGCGGTGGGGCGTCCTCAACAATTTCTACTCGATCTCTACCAAAATTCTACCAAATTTCAGCAAAATTGCTACAAAACTTTTTCAGGCGTTATAAAACGTAACAGAATTTGCTAAAACTGTGTGCGGGGAACACCTGCCCTTTATATTGAAGTGGATGGAAATTGGAAACAAAATGATCGGGCAAAAAGTAATACGTGACATTATTTGAGGTTAGCTTTCTTCATTATAAAAGTTTTCAACTGGTGCACGTGGTAATGAGTTTCTCTACTTTCTTATGCATAATTTTGGAAATAGTACGTGTTTTAAAAAAGTTCTAATACCTTCTTGCTGGGTAAAGCAAAAATAGCTCTATTCATAGAATTATAATGAGGTATTTATTTTATTTTTCATAGAGCGTAGAAAGGAAAATACCGAGTAAGTTTTAGGTACTATTTCTAATATAACTAAAATAGATACCGTTCAAATGCTTTCAACCGTAAATCCCACAGCTATAATGGTCAGAATTGATTAAAAATTCACCATTTTCGCCGCTCGGGTTTAGGTCGCAGCAAGATTAGGTTGACCATTTCGCTAAATTGCTACCCCGCGTTGAGTGCAATGTCAAAGAAGGAACAGAAACCAAGTACAGATGCGATTTTAGTTTTACTTTATTAGCAGTTTAGACAAAAATACGCAGACTCAGATTCGTACTGAAATTTACAATAAATCTGTTCTGTGAAGTAAATTAAATACCTAAGTAAATTTTTCGAGGTTACCTAAAATTACTATTTATAAATATAAGGATATGTTCGTTAGTGTGTACTAAAAAATCAATAACATGTCGAATGGATCAAGGAGTATAACAGTGCTCCTACGCTCTTTCCAGTTAACCCCATTGACATTGCCCATCCGGCTAATCAAAGGTCCAAGCTGGACGTTCGTTATACGCGGATGCATTACGACTGCTACACTTCGGTTGCTTGCCACTGATATTGAAATGACTCTATCAATTGAAACAACGGTAGTTTCTTTACACGCATGTTCTATTTGCGCTTGTGGCTAACCCCCAGCTGACTAGCCGCAACTACAAACGCATTTAGTGGCGAGCAGGCCGTCTGGTTGCCACACTGTGGCGAACGAGACTGTCTGGAGTCTTCGGAGGCTTTATTCACTAACATTATAAAGTTGAAAGTTTATGTGAGCATAAGCAGCCTACTAAACGTTCCCACTGCTGGGACTCGGGGCCTTCCCTTATGAGGCCAAAATCTATCACGCTGGCCAAGTGCGGGTTAGCGGATAGTGCGGGTTTTCGGATAATATTTGATCAATTTCTTTAAAATATAGGTGAAATATGATGTGGAGATAAAAAAATACAAAAATACAAAATAATTTTGCTAGGCCAACTTACATTCTAAACAGGTACCTTTACTAATTATAATTAATTCTAGAGCTCTCTAGCTAAGTCATGATATAAGTATGGTGCCTAGCTCCTGCAGTAGGAAACCCTGTTTTTGCAGGAATCATAAAACATGGAAAAAGTATGCTACTTACGGAATGAACGCGGGAAAACAGTGCGGTGCAGATAGTAGTTGATATATTAAAGAAAGTATCTAAAAACCTACGTGTTTCTACTGATATCGTTACATCTTATTCTGAGAGAATAATATTCATTGATTTAGAGAAAATAAGTATCAGTGAGAGGCTAAAGAGCAAGTTCCCTTCTATCTCATTTTATTCTCTTGTATACCAGTACCAATGATCTGACGCTTCTGATATGGGTATTGGCTATTTCTGTTCAGAACCTGTGAGACGGTGATACGTGCATCGTAATTCACGACTTTAAAATCAACGGATCAAAGCAAATTTGTAAATTGAAGTTACATTGTAGTACAATACAGGGTTCTCGGTCATTAATGCAAAACTGTTTGAGGGTGTCTTGAGTAAACCAAATCATACAAGTTTTGCTTCTTAAAGGGCTCGAACCAGTTTTCAAAAAGAAAAACTGATCTCAAAAATAAAATATCTGATCTGTATTCTGATTATATCTGTCTGGTCTGATTTATAAAAAAAAATAGTATAAACATTCTCGGGGTTGTATATTTAACGGTCTCGAAATTGATTTATCATAAAATTAAACTGTTTACGATTTATAAAGAAAAAACTGTAAATGTAAGCTTTTTCTCTGTGCCTAAACTATTGATATAATATAAACATAATAATGTTTACATACAACATTGTAATGTTTGCTTTTCATTTTCTTTTACCTCAGATCACCGAACTAATTATAAGTTGACTGACACTTTTAATAAATGTGAAAGACATGATATTTTTGTTTTTAACCGACTTCAAAAAAGGAGGAGGTTATTTTGTATGTATTCCCCTATAGCTTCACATCAGTTAGCTGTAGCCCTGTATGGATATAATATGTATTTCTGATACAAAGTGGGGACCACTATTATATTATACGATGGAGGGGACTATATTAAATATTTATCTTGACACTAAGAACCACCTGAGACTGTAGTAAAGGTACTTGTGTGACAAGCGCATATCGCCGATCGATCTGAAATTTGGTATAACAAACAACTTGATGAACGTATTATTCTGAATATGAAAAACCAAGAAGAATCTTGTTTAGTTCAGTGTGTACATGTGTTTAAGCTCCTGATATAAAGGTAAATGGAGGAACATCACAACGAAAGTTGGAGGAGATCAAAATACGATCACGTGCCAAAGCCATTCGTTATTGATGTCACTGACAATAAGAATAATAAATTAATAAATAAATGTATTTATTATTGCATTCAATTGTGCTTAATGCTAATTAACATAATTACAACTAGATAACAATACAATAGATACAAACTAGAAATTATTATATAAGACAATATGGAATCCGGATACAGAATGATCTCCATTCTTAGTTATTATTCTCTGGTATTCCGAACAATACATAAAAATATGTTTATATTGTACACATAAAATGGTAGACAAGAATAGCTTAATAGCAAAGAGCATTGTATTGAAGATATCAACATAAGCTCCTGCTCGAGTATTAAGCACATAACTTATGAGAAAACCACGTTTTTAAAGTCCTAGCGCGTTTCCAAGAAAGATTCTCACGAATTATCTTGAATAATAACAGTTAGTCTGTAAAGCTTCATGATAAAATGTTATTAAAGACATAAAATAAAGTAAGTTTGCAAAAATCCGCTTTGATTTGTAGAAAGATACAGATAATGCAAAGATACATGGCATAAAATAGCTTTATTATTATTATCATATGTGTATCATATATATAGTATGTCATATCGTGTTACTATACATATGTATACTTTCATTATTATTTTACACACGGCTGGTTAATCCCATACTGAACCATTTCTACTTGTTCGTGCTATGGTAGCTAACACAACTGATATACTTCATATACATACATATTTTATCTTATATATAAAATTTCCGTGTCACAGTGTTTGTTACCGTACTCCTCCGAAACGGTTAACCGATTTTTACCAAATTTTATATGCGTATTCAGTAGGTCTGAGAATCGGCTACTGTATATTTAGTTTTTTTTTTTTTATTAAGGCAAAACAACGTTTGCCGGGTCAGCTAGTATAGATATATATTTAACACCCAGATCCACAGCCAACAAATTTACTTAAGCACAAAGATGTTGGCCGTGCCAGGAATCGAACCCGCAACCTCCTGATTGGCAGTCCGGCAATGTAACCATTACGCCAACGAGGTCGTCATTAAAATAATATTTTGAGAATCGGCCACAGATGGCTGAGAAATCAGTAAAACACAAAAAATACATACAGTGGAACAACGCCTCCTCCTTTTGAGAATTCGGTTAAAAAAATAGGGATCGTATGCATAGATTTATATCGGCATCGATTTAGCGATCCATTTGCAAACGTATCTGTTGCTTTTGTTTAACTTCGGATCTCATGCGCTGTTTACTTTCACTTCGGAACAGTACGCGAGAGCACCGGAACTGAGCTTTATGGTGATCGCACACTTATCCGAACCGAACGCGTCATACAACTAGAAGTTATGATGTCCTTGCACAAGTATTACCCTCGACTTTTTTAGTGTAATGGTTACCTTGCCGGGCTACCAACCAGAGGGTCCTGAGTTCAATTTCCGGCATCGCCAATGTCTTTGTGATGAAATAAATTTGTTGGCTGTCAGTCTGGGTGTTAAATATGTATCGATATAAAGTATTGTATGTAGTATATTAGTTGTGTTAACAACTATAATACAAACTAGAAATGGTTTAGTATGGGGCTAACCAGCCGTGTGTGAAATGTGTCCTAATATATTATATTATTATTATTTCTTACTAGTTGCGCCCCGCAATGTTACCTACGTTCGGGACAAAAATAAGTTAATCCGAGAAAAAAAAATGACTATGTGTATGATCGCAAAAACAGCACCAAATCTTACGACGTCATCCGAATTTGTCAATCATTTCTATAGTTTTCTTAAAGTAAAGGTTCAATATTTTTTAAAGTTACATAGTTCTAAAATATATTTTTTTCTATGCGTTCGACGCGTGTGTCACGGTTAAGTGAGCGTTCACCCGAAAACGGAAAATCGTTCTTGTTAACTTTAACACGTGAAAGATTTTTCTCGCAAATTGGGGATCTAGGAATTGCTGGTATTTTTTATTTTATATGTATGTATGCAGTTTTCAGAAGTTTTCAGAAGTAGGTAGGTATTGCATGGTGATACAGCATTGTATCGTGCTTGGCTCGCTACCACCTTTAAGTTGAAAAATCTTTCACCAAGCACCTAGTAGTGTGTTCTGGCAGCTAACTTGAGAGCTAGTTATTCCAGACTGGGCTTGCTCTAACTCAGACCAAACCTTTACTAACGCACCCCACTGGTTCAATTCGTAGCTGTAAAAGTAAAGTAAAAGCAAAAGTAAAAATAACCTTTATTCATCTGCATTACATTATTATTTTGATTACTTTTTGACATGCACATTGTTTTATTATATTTAATATTTAATGTAAATTAAAATGTCAATTTTAGCCTGTGTAACAATTCCTAGCTGTACTGTGTAAAAAATAAAATTTATTTTTAGTAGGGTTCATTCATTTCTATATATATTATATATTCTATATAGCGTAACAATATCATTTTAAAGAATATATATTTTTGTCTTTTCAATTTTTGTTTAGTTATTTTTTTTTTTGGTTGCTCTGTAAATAATTTTCGCTTTATTATTCTTAAGGTTTGTTTAAATTTATTTTTATCATTACTAGGTACTACTTTTGTCAATAAATAAATACAAAATTTAAATTTATATATTATGTACATAATTATTCTCGTATATTTTTGTACGAAATATCCCCCAAATTTAAAAATCGCCGACGAAGAAAAGTCTATTGACTACCTGTATACCAAGTTTCTTCGAGATTGTTCAAAAATACGGCCTCTAGAACCAACACACTAACATGCTTACAAACGAAAAGGGAAAGTTAAACAATACGCCTAAATTGAGCCGCAGTTCTCTTATGATTACGAAATACTCGTATTATTATAAATTATTATTAATTATTATAAACAATATTGTTTTGCAAACAGAAGACGTAACTTCAGATTCCCGCACAATAATAATTAACAAATTCGTATTTTGTAAATATTCTGTGTTGTTCTGTTGACGGAGATAAATATTTGTTTCATGTTAATTTTATGCTACAATAATTTTTAAACACCGATAACGTCGGTTTGTTTGGATGCTTGGAAATACAGTGTAAACTCTATATAACGACACTGAAGGGACTGTGCATTTTATGGCGCTATAGAGAGTGGTCGTTAAATGGAGAGAATGTATTATTGTAAGGAATACAAGCTAAAACCACTAAAGCCAATTGATTTCGACGTTTTAGATAGTTTGTCGTTAAATCGAGTGACGTTACATTGAGTTTACACTGTATCTGAAATATTTTGACCCGATGAGATATTGACCTATAGCAGCTTTACGGTTGGCGTAATGGCTACCATACCAGACTGCCAACCAGAAGGCCCCGGGATCGAATCCCGACACGTTCAACATCTTTGTGATGAGATTGTTGGCTCTAGGTCTGGGTGTATAAAGTCGATATAAATTATGTATGTAGTTGTAGTAGCAACCATAATACAAACTAGAAATGGTTAAGTATGGTGCAATCCAGCCGTGTGTGAAATATGTTCTTATATTATTTAATGGTAGCTTATGTAAAATCTCTTAAGGGTGACTTTAGTACTTCTAGTCAAGCAACTTTTGTTCTACGAAATTTTCACTTCTCCATATTATATATGGCCGCCCTTCAACCTACTTTTTTTCATAGAACAGTTGATGTACTAGCACCGATCCCAGATACACTGTATGGATAACTAAGCAGTGCTGTAATACAAAATCCTTGAAAAACTTAATGCGATTGGCTGACAAAATCATGTGAGAGCTTACCAGCCAATCATAGCGCTACGACGCCGTTGAGTTATCGATACAATTTGTTTGGCAAGCTCCGCACACAAGACTGAACCTGCCCTCAAACAATGTTTTAAATATAGTTTTATATGTAAGTAAATTAAATAAAAGAAAATATGTCACTATTATTTTACGAGATAACTTTGTACACGAAGCTCCCTCTACTGAAATGTGTAGCTCTTGAGTAGACAAAGGTAAAAAATAGGTACCTAATAATACTAGTACCTTTTTCACCTATAGAATATACTAGACTTCAACCAAAGGTTAATGCAAGATTGAAGATTAATTAAAATGCTCTTCGAAGTTAAAAAATAATTTCCAAAAAATACATTATCGCTTCACACTTCAATCCTATTCTCAAATAGGTTTAAAACAAAAGCAGTGCTATCAGCGCACGTCACAAAGGCAACTTACCAAAGAGTCTATTGTTTCATGGAACGTTCTCGAGTCAAAGATGGCGCCCTGATAGCTTCATTGTTTTACCGCGAACCATGGAGGTTGATTTTACTGGAATTTCTACTTGAAATCAAGCCTGATGCACTGATATTTTTGACAGTAACGACTTTTTTTTAACGATTTTGGGTATATTCTCTGAGGCTGTACCATCCGTGAGTTTGGAAAATTGGCGTCCTCTATGTCTCGGTCTCCAATCAGTCGAAATCCGTCTACCTTCTTCTTTTTCCGAGTTTCTTCCTTCTTCATTTTCCTTGCCTTATCCCACTAAGATGGGGTCGTCACAGCAAATTCTCTTCTTCCACTCTCCTCTACCGTATAGCAAATACAACAAATAAGTCTTTTACAGCCAACTTGATCCTCTTTCATCAGCGATTGTAGGACAACTGAAATTGTACTCATCACATAATATACTGCTTCCATTTGTACCAGTCAAACCAAAGCCAAATCTAGTCACTTTATAGAAGTTTCTCTGCATCTGATAACAACTGTGAAAAATGGTTGGTTTAAACTTAGAGACGGCACAGTATCTGTTTGAATGTAAAGGTGTAAATTAGTGGAAAGGTTGCAGGTATCCTGTATCTCGCTTAATGAATCACTGAACTTTGAACAGATCTTGTAAAATAGATTTGCCATGTAAACCTAATTTTACTAGTTACTTACTCGTAACATACATTTTCTATCACCAAAGACCTTACAGTTTTTCAATATTTCATTTATTCAGGCACACAAAATATATAACCACTTACCATTAGAATTCAAATTGCTGAGAAAGAGCTTAACAGAATTTTTAACAGCATCCTTGAGAGCCAGTTAGTCAAGACTAGGCACTCGTGAGATAACGAACTTTTCTAGTCAAATGCTTACCGTTTTCTTTTTTTTTTATTGATGAATAGGCTTACGTTTGACCGCAGCTAGCCTGATGTTAAGCTTGACTGTGGTCTAAGATGTAACACGCTTGTCTAGAAGGAACCTATTTACTCTAGATTTGAAGACCCCCAAATTGTACTTCTCGGGAAAAAGAGACTCAGGAAGAGAGTTCCAAAGCTTCGCAGTTCTCACAATGAAGGTCGAAGCAAAACGCTTTGTGCGAATCCTCGGAACTTCGACAGTGAATCGATGTCTCTTCGCTGTACCCCTGCTCGTTCTGTAGTGGAATGGAGAAGTATAGGTTATTCGTAGCTGTGCAGAGTAATCAAAAAATTAACATATTACAGCAAGGAACGAAATTAAACTGCAAACACTTACTCCATAACTTCATACAGTTATCCAGCTTTTAATCCGTAACTGTCTTGCATACAACAAACCATATCTCAGAGGAAAATAATTTGCAACCACCGTTCAGACAAGAGATACAAGGGACGTAATGAAAAATATGGAAATTACCCAACGAGGGACGACTGGGTAGAGAATTAGTCTTGTTATGTCTGATGGGATGCTTATTGTCTACAAAACTGAGGGCCGGTTTTACAATGACGTTTCACTATCTTAGCTAACAACCAATAAGTTTTTAGTCTATTTATTAATAGCTAGCATCCCGTCCCGGCTTTGAACGGGCTTTAAAACAATCTAAGTTGCAATGAGAAACAAATTATAGACTATGTTACTCGGGGATAACGTAGCTTACCAACGGTGAAATAATTTTTCAAATCAGTCCAGTAGTTTTGAAGTGTATTCGAATCAAACAATCAAAATGTTCCTCTTTATAATAATGGTATAGATTCGTGCACCACTAAATAAGCCCTCAATTATGATGGTCCGTTAGTAAGGCATGTTAAAATCTCTGCCCGTCTTGTCCATTAGGAAATAGTATCATTATTTGCCGGTTATTATAACAATAAAGCTCAGTATTTTTTGGAAGCTTGTGTATGTTAAGCCTAACAATGTGTCTCACAACGATTGTCGGAAAAGTATGGACAGAAAAAAAATCTGTATAGCGTGGCACATTTTGGCATACTGATCAAACCATTAGTTCAACCATTTTTATTGCATAGCAAGGTCTATACAACATTTTATTCTATGGAATATACTGCTATCTGGCCGTTTCACCACACAAATAAAGTTATTTGTCGAATACACCATTGAAAAACACAATAATTTGCTATTATCCGAATAAACACCATTCGTTTGTTTATCTGACCATTGTATAATCGGCCCTGAGTAAAATGTAGCGTCTGTCAAAAAAAGTTTGAAAGACAGCAATGTTCATGTGTTTTGTTTACGAATCCTTTTATAACTTGCAAGAAAATATTTGAAAGTTAATTTTAATTTACTCTCAATTATTTTGTTAAACAAGCAAATTGAGTGGCCAAGGTCTGGTGTCCAGAGTTTTCAAGCCGCCCGAATGCCTTTGACTCGGCTTAACGACTGCTTGTACTAAGACTAACAGCCGGGATATGAAAATACCACTGTGTAAACGATAGTCCTGTGCATGGTCACCCATCCAAAGACTGTCCGCATCGACCGTTGCTTTACTTTGGTAATTGCATCAGATTACCAAAGTTAAGCAACAGGCAGACCTTAGTTAGCCGAGCTACAAGCAGCGCCTAGAGATACTTGTATATTGAATAAAATTAGTAAATGAAAATTTGCTTCTCTCTGTTTGCTAATATATTTTATTTTCGATATATGATCCTTTAAAATTTATCACATACATAATTAGTTTTATATACTTATCTAAAGTATTTTGTCCAATTTTGGTTTGCTACACAATATCCTAAAATAATAAATGTAATATCTCAGATTCTCTTTAGATGTGGCTCTTCGCGTGTTACTTCTTATATATAAAATTTCCGTGTCACAGTGTTTGTTACCGAACTCCTCCGAAACGGCTTGACTGATCATTACCAAATTTCATATGCGTATTCAGTAGGTATGAGAATAAGCCAACGTGTAACGTTTTTACCCCTAAGTGATAAGGGTTGTTCACCCTTAAATATTTTTTTTTATTTTTTCGACGAATTTTTTTTATTTGAATTTAATATAAAGTGCCATAAAGAAATACATACAACCCTAAATTTTAACTTTTTTATCATCAACCCCTATTTTTTTATGGCCATTATAGTAAATTTCTGTGTCACAGTGTTTGTTGCCGTACACCTCCGAAACGGATTGACTGATCTTTACCAAATTTTATATACGTATTCAGTAGGTCTGAGAATCGGCTACTATCTATTTTTTATACCCCTAAGTGATAAGGGTTGATCACCCTTAAATATTTTTTTTCATTTTTCGACGAATTTTTTTAAATTTATTTTTGTATTAAGTGGCTTTAAAAAATACATACAACCCTAAATTTTTACTTTTTTATCATCAACCCCTATTTTTTATGGCCATTTTAGTAAATTTCCGTGTCACAGTGTTTATTACCGCACTCCTCCGAAACGGTTTGACTGATCTTTACCAAATATTATATACGTATTCAGTAGGTAGGAGAATCGGCTACTATCTATTTTTTATACCCCTAAGTGATAAGGGTTGATCACCCTTAAACATTTTTTTTTAATTTTTTAATTTTATTTTTGTATTAAGTGGCATTAAAAAAGACATACAACCCTAATTTTTTTACTTTTTTATCATCATTCCCTATTTTTTATGGCCATTTTAGTATTTTATTCATTTTTCATCTCGCTTGATAACTGATCAAATATAGTATCTAACTGTACTTCAAGTAAAAATCCTTTTTTTTTATTGAAGAAAATAACTAACAAAATTTAACCTGATATATTTATGCTTATGATTATTACCAATCTTAAATACTTAAAATTTGCCGCGCTTTTACTGGTGAGTGAAATGCCACACTATGCCATAGACCGAAGTCGGTCTCCTGTTTTACTCACAAAATTCTTCTTCACAGACTTCTCTCACTGTTTACACAAATTTCGACCTTCGTTATTGTTTATGTATCGTATGTAGTAGTATTGTTAACAATTATCATTTTGCTATATCAATGTAACTCTCTTATTAACTTAACCGCGGCTCCACCCGCGTGTTAGTCGCTTTATTGCATAACCTCTCCTGCACATGAGTGTTGTAAAATAATGTATTTTCATCTGTGCGCTACTGCGGATCGGATTATACGCTAAATTGTAGGTCTTCTTAGCACAAACAGTCGTTAAACTAAGGCAGGGGCTTGAAAAACTCTCGACAACATAACTTGATCACTTAGTTCTTACGTAGAAGAAGCTATAAAATTTGATGTACTAATAAACTAGACCCCGAACGTATGAGCAAAAAATTTTCAACAAATATGATGATGACACTACAAATATTATGTAATTTGTTCTGCTTTGGACTTCTTTATGCTCAAACGGCTCGAACAAATATGCTAAAAATTTCGCGCTCGCTTCGCTCGCGCATAGCTCGCTGCGCTCGCATCCGGCTCCATTCGTTCGCGATTGGTCCTACGACGTTTTGGGTCATAGCTTACGACACTACAAATATTATGTGATTTGTTCTGCTTTCGACTTCATTATGCTCAAGCGGCTCGAACAAATATGCTAAAAATTTTCGCGCTCGCTTCGCTCGCGCATAGCTCGCTGCGCTCGCATCCGGCTCGCTTCGCTCGCGATTGGTCCTAGGACGTTTTGGATCATAGCTCACGACACTACAAATGTTATGTAATTTGTTCTGCTTCGAACTTCTTTATGCTCAAACGGCTCGAACAAATATGCTAAAAATTTTCGCGCTCGCTCCGCTCGCACATAGCTCGCTGCGCTCGCGTCCGGCTCGCTTCACTCGCGATTGGTCCTAGGACGTTTTGGATCATAGCTCACGACACTACAAATACTATGTAATTTGTTCTGCTTTGGACTTCATTATGCTCAAGCGGCTCGAACAAATATGCTAAAAATTTTCGCGCTCGCTTCGCTCGCGCATAGCTCGCTGCGCTCGCATTCGGCTCGCTTCGCTCGCGATTGGTCCTAGGACGTTTTGGATCATAGCTCACGACACTACAAATACTATGTAATTTGTTCTGCTTTGGACTTCATTATGCTCAAGCGGCTCGAACAAATATGCTAATAATTTTCGCGCTCGCTTCGCTCGCGCATAGCTCGCTACGCTCGCATCCGGCTCGCTTCGCTCGCGATTGGTCGTAGGACGTTTTGGGTCATAGCTTACGACACTACAAATATTATGTAATTTGTTCTGTTTTGGACTTCTTTATGCTCAAACGGCTCGAACAAATATGCTAAAAATTTTCGCGCTCGCTGCGCTAGCATCCAGCTCGCTTCGCTCGCGATTGGTCCTAGGACTTTTGGGTCATAGCTTACGACACTACAAATACAATGTAATTTGTTCTGATTTGGACTTCATTATACTCAAGCGGCTCGAACAAATATGCTAATAATTTTCGCGCTCGCTTCGCTCGCGATTGGTCTTAGGACGTTTTGGGTCATAGCTCACGACACTACAAAAATTATGTAATTTGTTCTGCTTTGGACATCTTTATGCTCAAGCGGCTCGAACAAATATGCTAAAATATTTCGCGCTCGCTTCGCTCGCGCATAGCTCGCTACGCTCGCATAGGGCTGGCTTCGCTCGCGATTGGTCCTATGACGTTTTGGGTCATAGCTTATGACACTACCAATATTATGTAATTTGTTTGGTAACGGCTCGAATGGAATCGCTACATTATTTCATTTTACAATGAAATTGTATTATACAAATAACAGACTTCAAAATTATACCTACATTTATAAATTCTCACTGTATCTAAAAAGTGAAAAATAATTTTATACCTACACATAAGTACCATCGAAGACTTTATTTGATTAACTTATAAACATGCTATTTTCAATTTGTATTTATCCTGTATTCTTGGTGTCGGTGCCATCTAAGAAGAACAAATTAATGTTTGTTAAAATAAACACTATTAAATACATATGATTGAACATAATATTTTTTGGCGTTTGTTACTTTTATATTTAGTTATTTAGTAATTAACATTTTAATTATACTAGAATTTGTCTAGAAACTAGAATAAAAATAATTAATAAGGCAAAACAACGTTTGCCGGGTCAGCTAGTATTTATATAAAATCACTTATATTAATCGTTTCAATCCAATTTTAAAAAATTGTTTAACATTTAAGTTTTATCTGATTCACAATAAAATATATCCAATTTTATATTTTGATATAATATTTTTCTTAATTACATTTTACAATGTATAATTTTATTTTTATACAATTTTATATTTAATTACAAAATCCATCTTATTGTTTAACCATCATTTCTATTCAATGTATTATACATATAGCTTACAAGAAAACAATTAAATATCAAAATTAGGTATTAATATTTTATAAAGTATTATTAATTATAAAATTTAAGAATGGCACTTGGTAATTTAGATACAGACATAAGTATTTTTTCTTTCTTCCTCACATTAAGATATAATGGATCAATTTTTTTTTTCATAGTACCAGGTTAAAAGCAGCATTTTGTAAAATTCTCCAAAAAGTAAAGATTTTAAAAATCAATCAAAACTATCACGACCAGCGGGATTCGAACCCGCGTCTCCGGAAAACCAGGCCAAACGCTCTATCCGGCTATGATCTATTTACGACTAAATGCAAAAATTCACGATTGGTTCTTAACTCCGGTTCTTTAGCAACTAGTCGCGGTGGTTCTTCAAAATTGTCTTAAGAACTAATTATGAAATAACCATAGATTTAAGAATATGGATTTAACTTACTTAAAAAATGTATTCCCATAATTATAAAATGATATTATCACCTTACATATATATTAACCGTTTCAATTTGCGCCAAAATCCGCCATTATTCTTATTTCCTTTCATATCAAGTAGTCAATTCAAGGGTAATTTCTCATGGAGCCAGTTCCGTTTGCCCTCGTTAAACTCTGCCGCGGTGTGGTCTGTGCCTTCCAGGATCCACTTGGTAGTAAGCAGACCCTCCACTCCAACTGGACCTAGAAGTAAGAATAAGAACGCAATTAATTCTCTCGCTTTAGTCATATTCCTTATTACTTAGGGTCGTGACTCCCAGCAGAATTAATTTGCTAGGGCAATTCTCTTAGGCACGTAAATCGTGGTCTTCAAAGTAAGATAATTTCTATCGAGATTGAGTTTTTTTATTATTATTATCTAATTATAGTTTGTTTCTGTTGTTATAGCGGCGACAGAAGTAGGTACGTCATATAAAAAGCAACTGTCTAGCTATCACGGTTAATGAGATACAGACAGGCAACTGACGGATAGCGTAGACGAATAGGTTATAGCTTAGCTAATTAAGCAACGGTTGATGCGGACAGTCTTTGGATAGGTCACTACACAAAAGACTGTCATTTACATCTGGGCGCCACTGCAGGTCAGATGACACGTTAAATTTCAGGTCACGGTTATCTAAGTACAAGCAGTCGTTATGCCAAGTCAAAAGCCCTCGGGCGACTTGAAAACTCTCGACACTAGTATTTGGCCAAGTAGCTCATACGAAGAAGGCAGAACCCCAAGCAGAAGCAATATTAGAGACTCAATAAAACTAACCTCTGGCATGTATCCTCGCAGTGGAAATTCCGACTTCTGCGCCAAGTCCGAATCGGAATCCGTCCGCAAATCGAGAAGAGACGTTGTGGAACACACACGCACTGTCTACTGACTGCAGGAACTGCTTCGCTGCGTTATCTGAAAACACAGCAGAAAAACAAACATATAGAAAAAAAAATACAAAATAAAACATTACTTGGTACGAGTCGATTGTCTTATTATAGCCAAAAAGAAAAGAACGACACTAATATTACAAGAACAAAAATAGATATACTTTTAATTTAACTACTTTTAGATTAGATTTACACTAAGTAATATTGAATTAGTAGTAATTAGTTATTAATAATAATTAGCTCGGATATTAAGGAAATAAATATTAAAAATACGAGTACATGAAAAATATTTGTTAGATTTTTTTTAGTGTTTATGACAAATGAAAAGAAAATTATTATTATTATTATAAGCCTGTTTCGTCCCACTGGAGAGCAAAGGTCTTTCTACCCTCTTTCTATTTGTCATGATCTATTGCTGTTTCCTGCCAGTTTTTAGTGTTTATCCAGTTCATTAAAGAAGAAAAAAAAAATCCTAATTCCTAGATTCATTTTCTCTTAAGCCCTTAACCATGACTATAAAATAGAATATACAGACTTGATTCAAGTTCTTAAAGATCCTAACAATCTTTTCGAATAAAAAAATATCTGAAAAGCGAATAACAAAAACTCAAGTTACTAGCGCCATTGAGAAAAGATAACGAAACAATAAAGTAAAGTCAATGCCATGGTCCCGGCTGTTTGTAACCAAATTAGTCGGCAAATAATAACGAACCATAATAAGATAAGAACCGGCTGGAACCGCGCTTGTTTTAATCTTTCTATCTATAAGGAAAAAATATGTTCATTGCCAATTTAATTTATGTACGAGTACGTTTACGGGTACGTCTTTTTACGACTTTAAATTAGTTATTTAATTAGAAAATAAACAATTTTAAATTGATTTCCTTTATAATATTTTATACAGTTTTTGGTAATATTTAAATTATTGATTTGTATCTCGTACTCGCCTATATACATAATACACTTTAAATTAAAAATGTTAAAGCCCCGACAACAATTTTTGTTTTTTAATTTAAAGGGCTTGCACTTGATCGCAATTCACCTGATGGTACGCTTGCCCAGAAGATACCAGTTCACTCTTGAAATCCACTAGATTATAGTTATTGGGAAACAGGGCGTTTGGCATAGAATTCCACACCTTGGCGGTCCGCACAATGAAGGTGGAGGCAAAGCGCTTAGTCGCGACTTAGGCACGGTATAACGATGCCGCCTTGGTGTATTCCTACTCGTGCGTAGGAGGATTTTTGGTGCCGGCCTTTAACATTTATCATTAATGTATGTACTCAATAGCCAAACCCTTACGTCTGATACTCATATTGAGGGAGTTGTACAAAAATATGAGCAGCAGCCATCTTGGAATTTTCGTCAAATATTGTTGAAAAAGAAACAAAAGCAAACAAACAAAACAAACAAACAAACCCTCGAACGAACCTGACCAACACACATTTCGAACAAAAAAATAAATAAATATAATTAATTCAGTTCGTTCAGGATCTACGAAGCCACAAAAAGACACATCAAACTTATTCCACCCCGTTGTTTTAGCGTTAGATTAATGAAGTCAAGTTCCATGTAAATGTCAAATTGCATGAAGGCTAGATTTGTTTCTGCTATTTGCTGTTACTTGCCTCGAACTAAATTGAGTTTGAGTTAATATTTCGACAAATCAAACGTAGTACAATATTTCACGCATCCCTTCACTGCATTTCAGTGCAAAATCACGTTCTTATATCGAAGTATCACGCATTAACAAACTGATACACACGAGTACATGTACACACATATTACTATTAAAACGGATGCTGATAACTCCGAGTACTCAATGTTAACCTTGATTTCGTTATCAAGCTATCATAATATACACATACTAAATGCGTCTGCACAACGGCTAAAGTAAAACCACTGTAAATATGTAAACGGCTGTTAGCAACGTATTCTAAACATATTACTCGTATATATATATATGTATTTGTCATATTTTTGTAATTGAAATATTAACTAACTGAACCTACAACGTTGATTTTATTTTCTACACAGTGCAGTGGCATTTGACGACAAGTGTCCTAATGAAGTACATACAGAACATATTAAAAACTGACGCACTCCGAAAGGTACGCATTATGCATATCTTTCAGACCTATTAATAATGAACGATTACTTTTAGAAATAAATACATTCATTAATTTGTTTGTATGTAAATTATGGTTATTTTTTCAGATTACACTCATGTAGCGAGAGAAAAATCGATAAAATTGGACTCACCGTTTTCTGTAATAATGACATCAGTATGCGAGCTGCCAAACTTGTGAATATGGTCAACAGCATCTTCCAGACCGCTCACTACTTCGATACAGCATTCCATAGCTCCATACTCGTGCCTCATCGACCTCGCAGGTGGAGGTCCAAACGTCAACATCTGGGACAATTTCGGCCCCGCATGTATTACCACTCCTTCCTTCTTCAACATCATACAAATATCCGTAAAGAGCGATGTATTCACATGGTCTTCATGAATGAGCAAAGTTTCCATTGCATTACAAGCGGCTGGGTAATCGCATTTAGCGTCACGAATGATCTTAGCAGCTTTAACCGGGTCCGCATCTCTGTCCAAATACACATGGCATATGCCTTCAGCGTGACCTAGCACCGGTATATGCTGAGACTGCTTCTGAATGTTTCGCACTAGCTCTGAGGAACCACGAGGTATGATCAAGTCAATGTGCTTTTCCATCGCAAGCAAATCGCTGATCTCTTCCCGAGTAGATACGAGAGAAATTGCGTCTTCAGCGCCGACTCCCTTCAGCGACTCCTTAACTAAATCCATGAGAGCTTTGTTCGAATGAGCTGCTTCTTTTCCGCCTTTGAGAAGCAAACCGTTAGCAGAAGCCATAGCTAACGCTGCTACTTGGGGAAGAGAATCGGGTCTCGACTCAAATATAACAAGCAGTACTCCGATAGGTACAGTTACTTGTCTAAGAACGAGATTCTCAGCCAATTTGGTCTTTCTTAAAACTCTGCCAACGTTTTCGTAGCTGGAATCAGCAATTTGTTTCAAGCCAACCGCCAAAGTTTTCAACTTCGATTCGCTGAGAGACAATCTACTTAACAAAGGAGTTGCGAGACCATTTTTTGTAGCTTCTTCCAGATCTTTCTGATTGGCTTCAAGGATTTTTTCTTTTTTGTCGATAAGCAAATCAGCTAAAGAGTTGATGGCTGTAGCACGGTCATTGGGACTCAATCTTTGTAGAGCTCTACTTCCATTGCGAGCTAGAAAGGAAGATATATTTAGAAAAATATGTTTGAATTTACAGAACATAATGGATATTTAAAAGCTTGTATGCTTACCATCTTCGGCCATTGCGTCCACAGAATTAGAAGTATTCGTAGCGTAGTCTGTGAAGAAAGTACCGACTTTCCTTCCGCTGACAATTGTCTTGATGGCTTTCTCTTGCATTCCGTTACAGATGACCACACTGACGCCCCTCGCCATGGCCCAAGTCGCAGCGTTTACTTTAGAATCCATCCCTCCGGTGCCTACCTGGAATCAGGACATTAAAAGTCTGAACACGTTTTTAATCGCCCTTTAAACGGAGACTAACTGATGGAAACATACTTAATTTAGCTAAAACTTAACTCTTATTTAAACAAAACTAAAATTGCAAACGCGTTAAGAATTTTATCTAAAACTGCCAAGTCTGGATATAATATGTAGTTGGGTGCAGATTTATTTAATCTGTCCATTATTTTGCATAAATTACTTTGAGGTTGCAATAATATTTTCAGCGTAAAATTATTTTTCTATTTTGCTAATGTCTTTTGTCTGTGACGAATAATAAATTTGTTATAATCGGGCGACGAGCGAGGCGTGTGACCAAAAATAATCTATTCAGATTTGTTGATAAACGAGACCGCAAAGAGCATCACATGTTCAGAAGATTTATTCCCGCCTGGCAACATTTTAATAAAATATTTGTGTAGCGCAACATTGCATTGTTTATTTTTGTGTTCCAGCTCTCAAATTAACTTATGTCGAGATAGTGACGTTTAGTCTCTCGACCTCTCTACGACCTCATATTTTTTTAGGGTTCCGTAACTAAAAAGGAAAAAATATTACTAAGCCTTAGCTGTTTATCTGTCAGTCAGTCTGTCAACACAGCTGTATCTCATAAACCGTGATAGTATATTAAAAATATATTTTAGGAGGGCTCCCATACAACAAACGTGTTTAAAAGCCAGTAAAGCTTAACATCAGGCAAGTTGCGGTCAAACGTAAGCTTATTCGTCATTAAAAAAAACCCTTCAGGCGCGAACCAACTCGCACTTGGCCATTTTTTAATTTAGTTTTTATAACTGGTGTCCCTAGAGTGTTTTAACGACAACTTGGCTTGGCTCTCAGACATCTAAATTACTTTATTTGGGGAAGCTCCACAGGTAGTCACTAACGGAGTCTGTGTCGATGTCACTGTCCCTTTCATAGTGTTTGACTGAGTCTTGTAAATATTTCAGATGAAACTTGAAATTTTAGCGGGAAAAAAACTAATAAAACTGTTATAGCGCATCCATATATTTACTTTTTGTCAAAAAGGGCTACCTCGCATTTTAAAGAACTTTTGCGTAACATGACGGAGTTACGTTTTACTGGTGCTATCTAATATTATAGAATATAAACGGTTGAATCTGCTACAATATAGTGTAGTGGTTCAACTATACTTTTTACAAAAAGAAAATTATAGGTTGGACAGATTATAGCTAGCAAAAATTGGCCATTAATACAATATGTATTTACAATATTGTTAACCTCTTCATTAGTTTTCTTTTCTTTCCAACTTATTCTTTCCATTCTTCTCCAACTAATGAAGAGGTACTCTGCCTAGTACAAGAACCAAGAACCATAATAAATACAATAGACAACAGAAGAGGAAAGATGGTTGGCCACCTTATACGACATGACAATTTCATTAAAAATATCGTAGAAGGAAAGATAGAAGCCAGGAGAGGAAGAGGAAGACCTAGAAGATCATATTTTGACCAAATTAAGGAGAAGGTGAAAGTCATGTCGTATAGGGAGGTCAAGGATTTGGCTGAAGACAGAACTACCTGGAAAAAACTCCACAGACAAGAGCCCAGCTCTTAAATATTGAATGAATGAAGTATTGTTAAAGCAATAATCTATACCAACCTTAGACTTCTTTCCAAACTCGACCTGGTCCTTATCTTGCGAGGTGTAAGTATGCATCATCCTGGCACCATCTTCCCAGGGCGGCTTGTTGTAGATGCCGTCCACATCAGACATCATGATGAGCAGGTCCGACTGGATCTCCGCTGCGAGGAGAGCGGACAGACTGTCGTTGTCTTTTATTCCTATACCCTGGAACAAATAAAGAAGGTAATAATAATAATAATAATATCTCTTTATTTCAGACACTGATGATCCATAATTACACATACAAATATTATAAAAATAAAATAGTAAAAAAAACACATTCAATATTGGTATCAATTAGGTAGCAATTGCTAACCATCGTTTATAGGTTGCAGACAGCAGCCGCCGGTCAGCTAAACTTCTAATAATCGTATGCGTGTCAATTCTGGACATAAATGACGTAATGCGTTTTCTTTGTATGGCGTTAAAAGAGTCTAGTAATGCTAACTTTAAGGTTTGCTCAGTTTCCCAATTTAACAAATAATGTAATAGCTTAGTGTCTGGAATCTAAAGTTTAGCTTATGTTTTTGTGGTAGAGTATTGTCTAGTGCTCGCCTGGCTAGCAATCTCCATCAAGTTAAATAATCTGTCGCCAACCACCTAACGTTTTGTTCCGGTAGCCTCCTTGAATGCCAGTTCAAGACTGGGCATGCTCCACAGAATGAATGAATGAATGAATGAACGCCTAGCTGTACAGTGTAAAGGAAGAGTTTTCAAAACACCTTGTGTCTCTGATATGACGTAATATAAGCAGACTATTTGAAATGAAAGATACGAAAATTAGACTTGTAAAATAAATTATCTAGGCATCGTTATGAATCATAGCCTGTATCATAAATGTACGAATAGTTGCCACGACAATGAAGTTTCAAGGAAATAACGTTGTTTTTACGCGTATTATTTTGTTAAGGTATATTTAGAAATTGAATATAAAATGTAATAATTATTATAATCAATTATAATAAACTATAATTATTAATTTTCTGACATATAAATTTTAATTTATGATATTAAAAATTACATGAAAAAAAAACTACACAATAAATAAAAATTAAAAACCTTACAATATTGAATTATGAATTTTATATACCAAATCTATATAGGTAATCTAATTTATATTTAAAATATTTGTCCTATATTTGTAACTTTTTAATGAGTTCACTCAAAACGTAACACATTGTAAGTACCTCTTTAGTTTTCATAGACATATTTCATGAGAAAACATTGATTCATTCACTCATATGAAAATTTGAAACAAAGCTCTCATACGACGTCAATATTGTATTGAGCTCATCAATATGCCTTATCTGACGTTAATTGAATACACAAATTCAATGAAATTGCTCACATTCAAAAGCTACACTAATAGAGTAATTAATTCAGTTGAAGCTTATTTGCGAAATGTTCATCAGTGTAGCAAAATAATTATTGAAATAACATCAAAGCGATTGGTTATGTTTGTAACAGCAAAGCGATATGTACTCGTATATGTAACAGTTTAATAGTAATTTTAGCCTTCGATTTTAGGCTTTATAATTATTATATTTTATAGTAAAGGAATTTACAGTGGCTTTGCCCGGGTCTCAGACCGATTTTTTGAGCTAAATTATTCAACAATTTTTTGGGGTTATTTTATTTATTTAAATAGTAGTCTTACATAAGCAGCCCGCTATACGTTCCCACTGCTGGGTCTTGAGGCCTTCTCTCAGTAGAAGAGAGATATATCCACCACGCTGTCCAAGTACGGGTTGACGGATGTCACACGTCTTCGTATATTGTGGTCGTCAAACATGCCAGTTTCCTCACGATGTTTTCCTTCACCGTAAAGCGAGTGCAAACCCACACATAATTTGAAAAACAAGTCATTGGTGTAGGGCTGGGATCAAACCCGGGGCCGTCTGATTGAAACGCAGACGTTTCTACCACCGAGCCACACTCGCTTAAATTAAAAAGTCTAAGTTACAGCAAATATGTTATGCAATTGTTTTACTTGTTTCTTAATTTGTTAACTTACATTTTGAATGCTGAAAACAGTTCTTAGTTTAAGTCTATTATTAAACATAACATAAAATCATATCATATGGGACAATAGCTATTAAGTAGTTTTTTTTTATAAAAAGACTTAATAATGTATTTACTTTTGTTAGAGTTAACGATTCGCAATCAGCCCTTGGTATTATTGGGTTGTCATTTGATGCCGAATACCGAATTGCAATGTCAAACACACGTCACGCGATGTTTGTGTGATTTAGATTAAATTTGATCCCATCGATCATTCAGGTTGAAGGACGCGTAAATACAATCCCATTGCTCTAAACCACACTGAGGCAAATCTGATATGAAATTGTTAAATATGATATTAATTTTGACTTTTTTTTTTCATTCGACAAGAAGCGCAGTGAAGGTGGTTTTGCATTAAGCGGCGCCGGCGGCGCGGCGGCCGGCGCCGGCGCATTTTTTTTTAATTTAAATTTCGCGCGGCTATTCGTATATATCGTTTGCATGACTCGAAGGCGCGTAAGGAGTTTCCCTCTAAGTTGACTGGGTGGGAAGCTTTGACTGAGCCAGTAAGCAGAGCATTAAGAGGAGACTGGATTTGGGCAGCGTTGGGCAAAAATCGCCTATAAAACTTTACCATACCCAAGAAGCGTCCAAGTTCTCTGACAGATTTCGGAGGAGGGACTTTGCTGTCTAATGGTTTGGTTCCTTTTTTGGAGATTTGATACCCTAAAATGTCTGACATCCCGAATACGCATTTCGCTGTGTTCACGAAGACACCAAATTCGCGCATGCCTTCGAAGAGTTGGCGCAGGTGGTCTTCGTGTTCGCGTGGTACTTGAGAGAAAACCACAAAATCGTCTAAATACGGGTAGCAGAAATCAAGACCACGAGTGAACTCATCGACAAATCTCTGGAATGTTTGACCGGCATTCCGAAGTCCAAAGATATAGGGGAATTGGAATAAACCAAAAAGAGGTGGTAATGGCGGTTTTAGATATATCTTCCTAGTTCCTTCTGAACGGGTATCTGGCTATAAGCCATGACCAAATCGATGACGGAAAATACTGTACCACCGGAGAAAGCACGTGTAAAATCATGTATATGGCGGATTGGGTACTTATCCGGAATAGTCCGCGCAATTAGGAGACGATATTCGCCATAAGGACGCCAACCGTCGTCTTTTTTACAGACAAGGTGAAGTGGTGAGGCCCAAGGACTGTGTTTTTGAGGAATTTTTGAGCCCAAGGACATTTTGAGTTTGTCGGGGGCAAGTCGTCTGGATGGGCACGGTGGGCCGGGCGTAGTGCGTATGTGGTGTGTTGTGTGGTGTTTGGAAGTACCCGAAATACCAGCAGGGCGTGTTATTTCCGGATATTCAGCCAAAATGTGTTAGTGTACCTACCGTCGCCGCCAGTGAAAATCTTCACGCTAATTACGTTTTCGCTGGAACACAATGAAGCTTCGGTCGAACATTCAGCGGCTTGTGGTCTCGTGGAAGATTCTTTTATTTCTGAGGTCAACGAGGAGGTGGTATATTTAAAAATATCTGCACCGATGACGGGCTTCGTGATGTCAGCGACAATGAAACTCCACGCAAAATTTCGACGGAGACAGAAATTCAAATTATTGTATCCGAAGGTAGGAATGTCCGAGCCGTTAGCTGCGCTGAGGTAGTGGGCCGTTTGCAAATCTTATTATTCGTCATCGAGAAGGTACATAAATACGATGCATAAAAAAAAGTGGACGGAGCGCGGGAGCGAGCGACGCGGCCATGCGCAGTGAAGGTGGTTTCACACTGAGCCGCGGCGACCGGCGCCGGCGCATGGATGACGTCGGCCAGCCGCGTGAACAAAGGGTTATCGGAACAAGTGTTTTCGCGTGGCTATGCCTGTGTTAATACATAATATAATTAGTTTAGAGATTTGTTTAGAGTGATGAATGAATGACGGATGTATGTGTGTAATGTATGTGGAGTATAATACTATAAATACGTTATTATAAATACATAATTGATATTCAAAATGTATAGTATGAATAAATTGAAATAATAAATATATCATTTACACCCACAATCAGACGCGATCATCGAGGTTAAGCAACGATAGATGCGACAAGATTGTCTTTTAAAAGTGTCTAAGCGTGGGTCGGATGACACGTTAAATTGTTGGTTAGTCATTAAGCCATGTCAGAGGTCTTTGGGCGGCTTGAAAACACTCGATATCAGGGCATCTAACAACTACTAGTAGTAGCTTCAAGGCTTCAATAAAATAAATGTATACCAGATTCAGTATTGCATACAAACACAGCACAAAAAATGGCATGAGTTTACTATACTATTGTATCTATTACAATATACACAGAAATACAAAATATGACCACGTCACAAAAAATATTTCAGTTCAAGTCAACCTCACCACTGTATCTTAAGGTTGAGTTTCGACTAGTGCTATGTAAGTTACTCGTATCTTGCTCCGCGATAACAGCTAGTGCTCTTAACATTTTATGACCGTACGCAGTGAACGTTAGAAAATTCAACTGTATTACTATACTAATAACGCTTAAATTCCTCAAACTCAAATAAGACCACGCTCTTACTTGTGGTCTTATTTTCCATGCCATTGTTAGAGACATCACCTTAAATCTAGTACATTTTTGATCTAAGCTACGTCTTATTATAGTTTAATAATTTTTTACTGTTATATTAATTGTAATAAGTGCACGTACTAGTTTTTAAGTTAATAATATGATAAACATAGACGGTTTGGCTAGAATGCTGTAAGTTTATGTTTATAGTTAAACTAGCTGACCCGGCAAACGTTGTTTTGCCTCACTTAGGGGTATGAAAAATAGATAGTGTAGCTTATATGACACGTTTGTAGATTTACCATAGCAGCGCCATCTATTGATTACTTACTCAACCCAGTCGAAAGGTATCGACATCTGTTAGAATCATTTGGAGTTAACAGATAATTGTGACTGTCAAATAATAACAGATAATAATTAGCAATAAATTAAAATTGCGACTATAATTTGAGATTTAAACTATCCTATCTCTCAAGTTGGATCGAACTGCACATGGTGTGCGAATTTTATTATAATATTTATGGTTAAGTGGTTTAGGAGTCCATTGAGGACAAACATTGTGATACGAGATTTATATATATAAAGATACTAGCTGACCCGGAAAACGTTGTTTCACCTTAATAATAAAAAAAAAAACTAAATATACAGTAGCCGATTCTCAGACCTACTGAATACGCATATAGAATTTGGAAAAAATCGGTCAAGCCGTTTCGGAGGAGTACGGTAACAAACACTGTGACACGGAAATTTTATATATAAGATATGACTAAATGAATATGAATATGAAGGCTCAAAACTTACCTTCTTCCCAGTGCCTGGTACTACGGTGTCATCGTGTATATACATGGGTGGACTGACGGCGTCGTTGGTGTTGACTATAGGCACGATGTTGAGGGATATCAGCTCGCTGAGCGTGCAGAACAGGTTTTTGCGGGTCTCCTCGTTGTAGAAGTCTGGTTTCGTCACCAGAACCTGTGGAAGAAATAAGAATGCTTAAAATGTAGTTCTTTTGTTTTAGTTATTACCAACAACGATTTTTTTATACAGACACAACTTAACAAACACTCTATATACGCTACTAATTATAATTAACTAGCTGCGACCCGCGGTGTTTTATTGTATTTTATTGAAAGAGGCTTGTCAATACAATCATGTACTTATTAGCTAAAGTTGATGTGGTATTACAGCTAATTGTTTCATTCATTAAGACGAACACAACATGCACAAATTAATAGATACAAAATATTGCAACAATGAACTTTTGTGTTTGTAAATTTTAATCATAAACAATTATATAATACGGGATAAAATAATTTGATCCGGGATAAAAAGGAGCCTATGTGTTAATCCAAGATCTAACCTATCTTCATAGTGAATCTCACAAATCGGCCCAGGCGTTGGAGCGTAAAGAAGTAACATTCATGCCAAATTTCATCAAAATCGATTCAGCCATTTGCGCGTAAAGAAATAAAAAGATATATTACACGTACACTATGCGAAAGCTTGTGTTTAAATACACGCAAGCTCCTGCAGTAGGACCCGGTGTTTGTAGGAGCAATATCTCTTATATTTCAGAGACGTATTGAAAAGAAGACCAGTTATTATGTAGAGCAAAAGTTGTTTCTCTAGAAGTACTAAGCCGTATTAAAAAGGCTTTTTGTCAATTAACAGTAACTCAGTTTTTATCTCAATTAGTAGATGTTTGAATCATTTAAGAATTTCTCAGACGGTTTGAATTCTATCGAATTCTAACTTAAACATCATGCCTTTCCGTTTCTACTTACTCATTAATAATAATTCATAGTAATTCTTAAAAACAAAAAGTGTCTGAAAATTTGGGAGACGCCATCGGTTCCCATAAAACACAGTTAATAAAATTACTTTGGGTGGGAGTATTTGGATACAATCTCTAACTGTAGTATATTTTGTAATTGATGTCAATTAAATGTATTTTTTTCTATATTTTGAACGTCTGTAGTTAGTGGGTACTTACGTGGGTATACAGTAAGTATATAGTACATTCAAAAATTCGAAATTTAAAATGTTCTTTTTTATGGAATGTATGTTCATAATTTAGTATCCCTAATCCTCAATCTGGACTGAGCGCCCGTGTCATGGAGGTTAGTTCCTTCCAGTGACTAAATTACAATATCGTACATCTGTTTATAGACTGCAATAACAAATATTTCTAACATGCTTTAGTTTACTCATCTTAAGGAAATTAATTATTATGAGTAGTATAGGATAAGAACATGCCAACATAACACCATTTTTATTTATATTTAGGATAGCTTTTGTTTGCTTCCGAATTATACATTGCGGTGGCTATAGAATGATAAAATGATAATAATAATCCGTGGAAGACACTTTAAATTGTAAGTCCCAGCTGTAAATCTTAGTACAAGCAGTCGTTAAGCCCAGACAGAGGCCTTCGGGTGGCTTCAAAACTCTTCACAACAAAGCTTGGCCACTTAGCTCATACGACGAAAAAGAATACAGAACTTTATTAGCCATAAATAATTATTAAATACTTAAAAATACTAGTTAGATTAAATAAACTTACAAATTTCATTAAATAAGAATGATAAAATATCGAGCAGCTCTTTTAGTAATCCAAAAATATATTCACTAAATAACAGAATTACAATATTTTTAAAGCAAAGTCAACTCAAATCTGAACTGGCCGAAAAGCCTTCCAGACTTTACTTAATGCAAACGTAGTCGGCACAAAACCTATTTACCGGATCAACATGGAAATAACAGGAAAAAGGCAGAGGAATTTATAATTAAGCGTCCCGCGACAAGCGCCAACAAATTCCTAAAAAACATGCTAATGCGACCTTTAGAAACGGGAACCTTGTTTGGCCACAAAAGTTTTTCAATCGCATTACGGTGAAATTGTTCGAGGATTTTGACCTGTCTTTTAAAATACTGTGGTTTACTTTTAAAATAATGTTGTACTGAATCAAATAACATTTTTATTTTATTTCTAATAGTATAACTTATTCATTAATCAATCTTTTACTATTTCTATTGTGTCAATATTCAATATGCAGGTCATTTTATATATACTAAGTATATCAATACTGTAGGCACAACCGATTCTGGTGTTTGCGTTTTTCCGGTAATATGTACCATTGAATTCTATTATTCTACTTATCCTTTAAATGCGAAAGATTTCGTACGTGTGTGTTAGTTAATATGTTTGTAACGTTAAAATATCTAAAACAGTTTCGATAAAATTTTGTATGAAAATCTTTTGAATCCTGAATTAACATATACGCTACTTATATCCCGGATTAAAGCGGGTGTAGGTAGTAGTTTTAAAGCTTTACTTCTGATAATTTAGGTACTGATGTACGTGAGAAGATTATTAGGAATATCTAGGTATTAACATAAATGTGTTCGCTCCAACAAAATAGAAGAGCGACAATGTTCCTCGCCTCATTCTTTGGATAATGTTCTTTCTATAAAGCGAAGATTGGACTGAATTTTGGTTCTACAAAATGTCTTTGGGAAAGCATTTTCAGCAAAAATTCTAGTTTACGAGCGTGGTCAGGTCGTTACTACACTATTAAACGTCACAGATAAGAACTGTCTTTATGTATAACATCTAACTTAATACCTGCCCATTTCTCTTGAATTAGGTCAAAAGCCATCTCGCATTGAATGAGTTGTTTTTACTACCTTAAAAAAGTATAGGTCTGTTGCTGAAACTCTGCAGCAATGCGTTAAGCACTAAGTAAATCAAATTGGATTTGTTTTACTCATTTCGGCTTAGCACTTGGTCAGCAGGCCGCGTAACCCATATACGAGTTGACGATATTAGCCTGTCTAGTCTGGAATTCCTGGCTCGCAATAAGGCTGCTGGAACTCACTAGTAGGAGCTTGGTGTTAGATTGATTTTTATAAAATTAATTCCTTTATTACCGTATGTACCTACTATAGATACCGAACTGATAGTTAATAAGGTACATATGTCTTTTTTCTTTTCTCTTTATTGTACATTACATCTATTACGTTTATTAACTCCTTTCCATCCAAAGGTTGCCTGGAAGAGATCGCTTTAAGCGATAAGGCCGCCAATTGTGGCACACTATTTTTGTTTTTGTTCTTAGTTTTTATTTTATCTTTAGTTTTAGTTTTGAGTTTGTGTCCAATAAAGTATTATGTATCTATCTATGTATCTACCTATCCATCTTCTACGATTTTAATTTTATACACCAAAGGCAATCTTCATCTACCCTAATGATAATCCATTAAGAAAAATAATTTTTGAGTATCAATTACAATATCAAACTCTTTTTCGCAATCTATAAAAATAATAATTTAAAATGTTGACATATTAAAATAATGTGTATAATATAGATTGACATTATATTTCTTTTTATAGGATAAACAAACATAATAAATAAACAACCAATTTTTCTTTACGCACAAAAGGCGCGGGTTCAGCATAATGCTGAGAGCACAAGGTACTCCAACGCTGCTGTTCAACCTACGCCTTTACTTATAAGATTGCAAATATAAATAAAATTGTAGACAACATAGTGATTTCGTCTTTGACACTTTTTCTTCATAAAATACTGTATTCACGTCAACGCTTATTTGTTTGACAATGTTCAAGTATAGTACTTACCTACTTGATATACTGACATAGCACAAAATGCGTCTGAAATCTGAATACACTGTCCGACACTTTTCAGGGCACATCAGTTATGGGCTTGTTACGACGCAATATCTACGGCAAAATTTGTTATAAATATGTTTGACGTATTTGTAAACACATCATCTTAGCTCCAAAACGGATTAACTAATTTTGAGTAAGTTAAATAAATATGTTTGAAAGTTGTGTTAGTCGAAACTGTATTCTTCTACGATTGATGAAAACATATCTATGATATTGACATTTTATTTTAACCTACCATACTTTAACCAGGGTCAATTTAATTTTAAAATCATCGTTCCATTTTCTTCATGATATATAATTTATTTTACTACATGCGATGACAGCTCAGTTGCCTTTCTTCCCGTAAAGCGTGAGTTCGATACCCGCCAATGTAGATTTCAGAGAAGGAAAACATCCTGAGGAAACTTTAGCTTTGCGGTAAGAGATATTATTTAGCCAAATCTAGCCAGAGTGATGTTGCCCACGCTCTGCTTTTTAAATGACTAGCCCTATTACACTATGTTCATTTGAAAAAAAAAACCCTATGTATATGGTACATACTTCCGTTTTGCGGGTTTTTTTACTCTTTACAGCTAGGCATTAATTTGAGACCTGCAAGGCGCGTAATCAGACGAGTTAGCGATACTCTGGCCTAAAGCGACATGCCTAGACTTGAATAACTAGCTCTCAAGGAGGCTGTCAGAACACACTGTTAGTGGCAACCGATTATTCAACTTCGGTAATATGTTCGGATAAATAAATAATAAATAAATAAACTTGGGGATGGTATCTAGTCAGATGAGCACTAGAAAATGCCCTACCTACTATGCTATGATTTCCTCGCGATGTTTACCTTTAACGAGCCTGATCTTATCGGCGGGGATCGAACTGACGACCTTCGGGAAAGTGAGGCGATCACACGCCCTCCCGAGCTGACATCGCTTCAAATTTCGTAGCCTTCACTGAATCCATGAAAAAGGCGCTCTTTTGTTCGCACTCTCAGTGTAATTTTGAGCCCATGTCAAGCCTGTTTTGCAATATGGCGCGACAGTTGTATCTAGTCACAGGGCTGGCAATAAGAACGAGATCAAACGACGTCACAGCCTCGTTTGAATTGTACCTTATTTACATGAAATTCCGCGGAAAATGGCAATATTGCGGCGGTAAATCGAACATACGTATAGATTTAACCTACTTGCGGTGCTTGCTGTTTAGTTTTCTAGTTTGCCGCGCTATTTGTGGTTTGTATTAGTTTTGAAAGGACTGTTAAAATAAAAACATAATGTATCTCATTGTATTGAGTAAAATTATGTTTTTTTACATATAAATCTTCCAATGATAATCTTTTTCTTATTTTTTTCAGTGGGTGTAAATTACAATACTACGAATTTTATAATAAATTTTTATTTTTATTTTAAAATTACAACACTGTGAAAAAATATATAACATTATATATTTTTTTATATTTATATAACATAACTATGTATGTTGCTGCTGTTTTCTAAGGTTTAACCCCGAACTAAAAGCTTTTTTTTTCAAAACCGCCTTTTCAAACTTTCTTTATATATTTTTTTTTATTTGAAAGTAGTGTTTAGTCGAGTGTTCTTAGCAATGTTTGATGGAAATAGAATCAAGATCCGCCATAAAATGGCGAATGACATTTTTTTTTAAATGGCCCGGGTAGCATCGGGTGACAAATGAAAGGGCTTGACTTGTACAATACCTATACAATGATAAATTTTAATGTCAAGATGGCCGACACCACAAAATATCGTAGATATTTTTGAATTGTTTAACTGCGCGAGCTAGTGCGGCTGACATCCAGTCTCATAGAGAGGCTATGGTAAGGCGCTTAAACCTGTCTCTTCAGGCAGTCTCTGATTGGGGCGATGCCAATCTGGTCAGGTTTAATGCTGTCAAAACCCAGGCGTGTCTTTTCTCCGCAAAAAAGAGGCCCTTTAATCTGGCCCCTACTTTCCGAAATGTAACCTTACCGATCACTGACCATCTCGAGCTTCTTGGAGTCTCTTTGTCTTCAACCCTCAACTTTGGCCCATATATTGAGTCTAAGGCTCAATTGGCAGCCAAGAAGCTGGGTATCCTCTCGAAGGTGCGCCGGTACTTCAAGCCGGAACAGTTGCTTATATTGTATCAAGCACAAGTTCGGTCGTGCATGGAGTACTGCTCGCACCTTTGGGATGGATCGGCTAAATACCAGCTTGAGGCGTTGGAGGCAATAGAGCGGCGAGCGAAGAGGCTAGTTGGCAATAATGCTCTGTGCAAGGCAAAGCTGCAGAGCCTTGAGCATCGCCGCCTGGTGGCCAGCCTTTCGGTTTTTTATAGGTTACATTTCGGTGAGTGTGCGACGGAATTGCATGAGTTGATTCCCCCCGCCCCATTCCACTACCGGACGAGCAGGGAAACTCCAAAGAGGCATCGTTATACCGTGGAGGTTCCAAAGGCGCGTACTAAGCGGTTTGCCTCCACCTTCATAGTGCGAACTGCGAAGGTGTGGAACTCTTTGCCTAGTTCTCTGTTCCCTGAGAGCTACAATCTGGCGGTTTTCAAAGCAAGAGTGAACCGGTTTTTTCTGGGTAAGCGCGTTCCACCTTAGATCATAATGTCGCTTGCCATCAGGTGAATTGTGATCAAGCGCAAACCCATTTAATGTAAAAAAAAAAAAAAATGAATTGAAAAGTCAAATTGATACTTATTACGGGATTAGTTTGAGCTGTGTCATATAATCAGTTTGACTTTTCAATGCTGTGGCATAGTTATAAACTGTAGTAACGAAATACCTCAAACGCGAACGTTAATTACTTTCAAACAAAAACAAGTTCTTAATTATGAATAGTTAGTTACTTGTTCGGCAATTTATAACGAGCAACAAGAAAAGGTGAGTTGGAAATATTCTAGCTAGAGGCGATAAGTAGGAAAATGTTATTTTTACTCTATGGCGTGTTAGTCAAATTCTCATCAGAAATTAAACTATTTAGGGGTTCCGAACCTAAAACGTAAAAACGGAACCCTATTACTTAGCCTCTTCTGTCTGGCTATGACTCTTATGCCATGACAGCTAGAAAGCTGCAATTTTTACAAGTTATGTATTTCCGTTGCCGCTATAACAGTAAATACTAAATATATTAAGGGGGGTCCCCAACTAATAAGTATTCTTTTGTCTTATTTATTTGCTCTTTATTGATAACAAATTTTCACAAAATATTTAATAGTATTAGAAATAATATATTTAAAAATAAATATTTAAGGTGTGCTCTCGTATAATGAACGTGTTTTTTAAGCAGCATTTTTTTACTCGAGCATATCACAGATAATTATTTCTGTATTAACATTCAAAATAAATTACATAATAAAAAAAAATATTTAAATAAAACACTGAACACACTCTGACACGTAAACTTATAACAAGTCGTCGTTTTTTCGTCGCGGTTAAACAAGGCAGTGTTCCAATTATTCAAAAGGCCGCATCCAAAATTCATTGCTAAGCGAAACGTAGCAATACTTGCAAATCTAGCCAAACTAACAAAAGAGCTAATAAATAAAAAAGCTCTAACTCAGTGCGGAGTGCTTTCGTTTGGCCGACGTATGTATGTGAAGCTCGGGAATCGGGCGGGAGGCAATTCGTTCCGATGTGCTGTTCTGTGACACGGATGTAAACAATTGGCCCAAGTTCACGGCGGTTTAGGGACGCCGTAAATCTACATCCTTCCACGGTGTTCACTGAACAGTTACTGAGGTTAAAACTTATACTTATTAAATGTCTGGTTTGAAACAAATCAAGCTAATTAATTATGTTTAAATAATATAGTTAGGCGCGCCGGCATGCAGAATATGGATTTTAATAATTGACCTGTAAAATATTTAATTTTAACAATAAAGATGATTATGATTATGACTGAAAACCTGTCCCCATGTTTGCAATAAGTTGATTTGATTTAAATAATAAATAAATATTTGGCTACATATCACACACGGCTGGTTAGCCCCCATACTAAAATCATTTCTAGTTTGTATTATGGTTGCTAGCACAACTGATATACTACATATTCCTATATAAATACTTTATATCGTAACACATTTAAGATTCAAACTAACAGCCAATAAATGTATGTAGATCATCACAAAGGTGTTGGCCGTGCCGGGAATCGAACCCGGTACCCTCTGGTTGGCAGTCCGAGTTATTCGAGCCGAGGTTAAGTTTAAATAACTTTGTCTTTATAACTTGTTTGCGCCAGCAGGTAGATGTGGCGCACAGCTATGATTGTTATAGAAAGTAAAGAGTAAGCGCGATATGTAGAAACAAGATAAGGACAAAAAAAAAGAGTTTTGTTCACGTTTATTATTTAAAAGGCATCACTTTTTTAAAGTTACGAGTACGATACAATTGCATAACGAATACTTCTTAAACTAATATTTTGCTTATTATAACGTACTATTTCACCTTCATGATTCAACAGTGGATCTCAATAACTGTATCCACATTCAGTACTAAGGGATCCGAGAATGAGATAAATCTTAACTTGCGACTTTGAATTTGCCTCGAACTGACAAAATTATCGTCAGCGTTCCAGATTAGGCAATAGTTTGCCCAACGTGTAATGGCCTCGCTGATTTATGCAGAACTAATACCAACTGATAAGGAGTTTAGTCTCAAGATTGAGGGGAAGGTAATTCGGCAGTAAGACGAGTGGACAAGTTATATTTGTCATCATCATCGGCGGCCTAAACGCAAATTAATGACGACCTCGTTGGCTTATAATTGTTACCATGCCGGGCTGTCACCACGAGAGTCCCGGGTTCTATTCCCGGCATGGCCAACATCTTTGTGATGAACTAAATTTGCTGGCTGTCGATCTGGATGTAGTATATCAGTGTGTGGCTAATATTTATTATTAGGACACATACTGATATATTCAGTTTTTGTGTTCACGAAAAAGGTAAATGGTGAAAAGTGTTCCAAATTGTAAGTAAAGTCAAATACAAAAAATTTAAACTAAGTAATATTACTGAGCGCTACCGCAGATCAGAAAAGCTTACCCGGTCCCAGCTATACGTAATTAAAGCTATAGTATAGACAAAGCTTTATAAGCCGAGTCAATAAAGAAAACATTTGAAAGTTCGCTTCCTCTTACACTAATTTTGCTACGGAAGTGAAAAGACATTATCTTTAAAATTATTATCTTTTGTTGTCTCAAATTATTATACCTCTTAGTTATTTACTTCCTACTAGCTGATAAGAAGAAAAAAATGTCTCATCTAAAATTTTACTAAACTTCGCTATATTTATCTTTTTTTTTTGTTTATTCCGTTTCTCTTCCAAAACACTTAGTGAAGGATGTTGTTTATACAACAACATTTATCATATAAATTTAAACTTTAGCTAATCAAGTAAGAGAAACATATTTCCAAAGAAATTTCATGTCTATTTTCCTCTATAAGACTCTGAAGAATCTCTACTGAATTGGCATTTCCCCTATATCATGGGTGACACGAATCTCGGAATGGAAATTGAGGGATCTGCTAGTAAATCTGATTAGAGAAACGTGGCGGATTCCAGGGATACGGTACCATTGATATACTGTAGGTATATCGCTTGGTGGGTATATTATACGTACAGGGTTATGACTGATGAGTAAAGCGGTCGATAAGCCCTGAGTTCAAAGTAAAAAAGGAAAAGTATCCGGTCTACATTTTTATACACAATAGAGCTAGGTATTTGACCAGCAGAGCGCGTAACCAAATGAGCAATCGAACCTAGCTAAAGGTGGATTATGACCAGTCTGGAACTGATTCACAAAGAGACTGCTGGATTATTTTGTTTGGTGTTTGGCAGCAGATATTTCAATATAAGTTTGGGTGCTAGACAGACGAAAACGAAATAATACTCTACCACCATACAATTAAAAACATACACATATAATTAACTAGGTAGTAGGCAAACTTAGCTTTCTTCTCTAAATCAATACGAAGGAAATCTCGTAAAAAGACTAGTAGTCCACTCATTTAGGGTTGTGTGTATTTTTAATGCCACATTATAAATAAAAATAATCAAAAAAAACGTTGAAAAAATAAAAAATATATAAAAGGGTGAAGCCTCATCATTTTGGGGTATAAAAGATAGATAGTAGCCGATTCTCAGACCTTCTGAATACGCATATAAAATTTAGTTAAAATCGGTCAAGCTGTTTCGGAGGAGTACGGTAACTAACAATGTGACATGAAAATTTTATATATTAGAAGAAGATAAATAAAGGTATGTTATGAGTTCTTTCAACAGAAATAAAGAGGCGTCAAAATGTGTAACAAAAACGATAGTTATGAAGCTTCTGGCCTCGTGCTAGTCGTAAGCCTGTGTTACCAGGGATCTCTCCCAATGGAGCAAGTACAGGCCAGTAGTTAAAATTTACTTTGAAAATTTTCAGGGCTTACTCATTATTCATATTAGGATACTGTTTCCTTACACCCCTGTACATTCTGTTTTGATATAAGATTTACGAATCTTGAAAGTTTATGTGGGGCTTAAGTTTGGAGATGATTCATGTGATTTTGAAGGTACGTGGAAAATTATGTAAGTAGATAAGTACGTAGTAATATTCTAAATAGAGAATTTGGTTTTCAACTTATTTTGTTGATAATGTTATATATATTGACAAGTACTATTGAGTAAGCTTATTGTTCTGATCAATACTTTGACTTGGAGCTTCTAGAGTTATGTTCTGTTGGCGTGCAATCGAGTGGCACTGATATCAATCAACCGTGCGTGAATTACCACAACACGACTGTAAGTGATGTCAGTAGGTCAAAAGTCAAATACCAGTCTGGAGAAACAATTGAAGATTGCACTCGTTTCATTTGTTATAATTTTACCGGCTCCATAGCAACCGACAGATGCTCAGACAGATTTGGTATTTGTATTTGGTCAAAAAATTCTCTATTTGGTATTTGACAAGTATCATTCTCTACTGTGGTTGGTTAAATGGGAATTGAAAATTCCCTATCGACCCACCAGTGGGTGCATTGAGTATGGGTGTATTAAGTGGACGGGTCATGCCCCATTTATAGTATGCTTAATTAAGAAAGACAAACCAAAATCAAGGTTCAATTTGATATTTACTAGGTCATAATGCAGCTATTAGTTGTTTGAATAGCAGACTTTGATTCTATTTGAGAATATTGTGAGTGCCCTTCTTGATCAAGTTCTAAAATACTATTATACTACTACCTATACTCTACCGTGATCCTTTTTAATCGAGCAAAACTGTTTTGACATATTAGCCAATGAGTTTGCGTTAAAAAGATGTAAAACTATTCATCGAAAACAAAAGTTTTTAACAATCTAAAAGCGATGTCAAAAATAATGCGCACAGAGTAAGGTCTTTCAACCATCAAAAAGTAATGAAAAAATAACACGCTTAGAAAAACTTGCTCGTCCTTTACTGTCGTAGTTAGCCAACGGCTTAGCCAAACGACTTACAAGAGCACAGTCCGGGGAGGCAACTAGTCAGTCTGCTCCCAACTTTAATTACAAGATATTTATAGTCTACAACTTAGAGGTCGTACCATCACCTCATCTTAATATATATAAATCTCGTGTCACAAAGTTTGTCCTCAATGGACTCCTAAACCACTTAACCGATTATAATAAAATTCGCACACCATGTGCAGTTCGATCCAACTTGACAGATAGGATAGTTTAAATCTCAAATTATAGTAGCAATTTTAATTTATTGCTAATTATTGTCTGTTATTATTTGACAGTCACAATTATCTGTTAACTCCAAATTATTCTAACAGATGTCGATACCTTTCGACTGAGTTGAGTAAGTAATCAATAGATGGCGCTGTACCCCTAAGTGAGGCAAAACAACGTTTGCCAGGTCAGCTAGTTGTTTATTAAAGATATATTCAAGAGCTTTTATTTAATTTACAATATGTCAATGTCAACAATTAAAACTAAATCACATTTCATGGTGGTAGACGTAAAAGGAGAAGATGTGGTAAAGCATTTTCTAGTGCACATCTGGCTAGCAACGACCCTCAAGTTGAAACCCACCAACCCACGGTAGCGTCAAGATGTAAAACTGAACAAACTATTTATAGTTTTTTCATGGTCCCACATCTAAATGATGTCCTTATCAACCGTTGCTTAATGTCTGTGATTGCGTCAGATCACCTTAAATAGCCTAGTTATAATTATAATATATCTTTTCGATCTATTGAGAAGAATTTCCATTTGTTTCTGTTCTTGGCGCCCAGCTTTTAGCATCAAATTGTAAACATAATATTCTCTTCGAAATTAGTTTGCAGTATGGCCCTTGAGACATGAAACCGGCTTAGAGTATTGTGCTCTTTAAAAATAAGTTTTTCACGAGAATAATAAGAGACTAAGCAAAAAAGTGTTGGTCTTTAAAACTTTCAGAAGAATGTCCGGGACTTTCGAATAGTGCGAAACATTAAATTTAAAAATCTATAGTAGATCATTTATATAGACTTATTTATACGCCATTGGTGTTTCCAATTATTCCCATTGATATCCCCCAAAATGAGGATTAATAGACTTTTTGTGCTGGGCGTCAGATTTTTCAAGAGATGTAGTAAACTATTAGTAACTCTTCTCTTTTTGTCTCTAGGTATTTATATCTACGAGTAGTAATAAAGTTTCCCAGTAAAGAACTGAAAACTCTTAAGTCTTATTTTACTTATACTCGAGGAATATAAACCTCCAGCCGCGAAAAGGTTTTTTTCAAAATCCCCGTAAAAGTAAAACCACGAAGCGAGCGCAGCGATAATTTAAGTAATCCCAAAATAATAAAGCCATTAAATCACAAAGAGTTCCGAAATTAAACCCTCCGTGAAATACCGCAGGTGGCCTGTCTCCCATTCTTTTAATTTAAAAGTAAAACTGAAAACATTTTTCATCGCGCAATCTTAGCTTCGTAATCCTGGTGCACACTCGCTTCATTTGCATTTTGGAATAAATTATCCGAGTAGAAAAATTGCTCTTTATAGAAAAAGAATAGAATTCAGTTCGTATGAAATTATTAAATGAGATAATAATAATTAAACGTATTTTAAAAATTATTTACAATTTTTTTTAAGCCGTCTTTTTACATATGTAGCGCCTGTAGCTCGGCTAACTGAGGTGATCCGACGCGATCATTGAGGTTAAGAAACGGTCGATGCGGACAGTCTTTGAAAGGGTGACCATGAATTTCATCTAGGTGCTACCGTAGGTCAGGTGGCACGTTAAATTGTAGGTCCGGGCTGTTGGTCTTAGTACTAGCAGTCGTTAAGCTAAGTTGGAGGTTTCGGGTGGCTTGAAAACTCTCAACACCAGAGCTTGGCCACTTTGTTCATTTATTCATACGAAGAAGCAGAAAAGAAAACCTTAGATTTTTCTCATAATGCTGAAAAAGTTTTTGAGAACACACAAAAACTGGTTCCTGCCCCCTTACTTCGACCATCCACGGTTAAATCGCTGATAAGTCGCTGATAATTCGCTGGGATTAGAGATGTGAAATACCAATAAATATTATTTGTGTCACTTATTTTTATTTTATTTGAATAACCTCTTTTTCCGCTTTTTTGTTTTCAGGCTATCTAGACCAAATAAAACTCAGTAATAACAAGTGCTAAATTATTTATAATGTTTAAACTTTTTCCCATGATTAATTTTATTGTTTATTGTGCTTTTATTGTACACTGTTCGACAACTTCTGTGAAAAACAAACCAACCTCTTTCATTTATGCTACAAATGTAATTTACTAAAACACCAAACTGGAAGTGGAACATAATTAAAAAGTCTGCAGCTGCTGTCAAAATTTCAAACACATGTCAACTGTGTTTATTATTAATAAATTAGTTTACATACGTAGTTTCTAAAAAATAATAAAATTACTTCAATACCTAAGTATTGAATAATATGAAGGATTCAAGCAGACAATCAAAGTAAAACAGAGAAAAAAATCAATGATTTTGTTATTGTGATTTCATGTATGTAGGTACGAAGCCATCTTCGACTACCATAGCATGTGACTGTAATAAATAATAATTTGTAAATAAATATAATTGTATTACATACATACTTAAGTCGAATTGAAATTATATAAATTGACGAAAATTGAATTCAGTTATTTCGCTCCTAATTGAAACCTTTTTATTTCACCATACAACCTATTAGACAGAGCGTTTTATTGTTTCAAAAAGTAAGTAAAAGTAACTAGGTAGGTACCTATTAGTTATCTAAATATTGGTGAAGCAATAATACTTTATTGGACACAAACTTAAAACTAAAGATAAAATAATAACTAAGAACAAAAAAATAGTGTGCCCCGATTGGGGTACTCAGTATGTAACATAAAAGATGATTATTTATATTCAGTATTCTATTGTGACGCCGCTGCCACGTAACCACCTTTTACTAGTAATTACAATACTCATTTCACGAAGTTTTCAACGCACTTGCGATCGCTCCAAGATATGCACTCAGACTACAGGAAAAAAGGCTTTATTCCTGTAGTCTGAGGATATGCATTGTCCATCCTCGGGCACATTAAATTTGTCCCTTACTAAGTAGAGGCAGACCTGTTCCAACTAGATCTTCACCTTCCACTTGATCTGGTGTCTTCTATCTTTCTAGACTGCAGGAAATAGTAAATGAAATACAAAAATAGAAAATGTTTTTATTTATCACTTCCAATATATCCAATACATATTGCCAAAGACAAATTAATATTACTAACAATGGTTTTAAGCTAAGATTACAAACCTAACAGATATATTATGATGTAACAAGCTACTAGTAGAATATATCTATATTATTTAAATGGCACAATTTTTTACAAATTATTTAATACTCAACAATATTAGGTAGGTATATGTTGTAATACAATAAATAAATTGATATTGGTGCAATTAGAAAGAGAGAAAGAAAAATTGTTTATTGTGCACAGACTTCTGAGTTTGACATACAAAATGACTTGTGTATTGTGTATGTGCACTAAAGGAGCAGGTTCAGCATGTGCTGAAAGTACACTTAGTACTCCAGCGCTGGTTTTCAACCTGCTCCTTTATACCCATTAATTAGTCACATAAATATAGGTAGTACACTATTATATAAGCACATGGTAATAACTTCAAAACTAAGCAAAATCAGTAGAGACCATCTTATATTAAGTTCTGAATAAAGATAAATAAAATATTTCAACATCATAATTACAATGTAAAATAAGGCAATGAGATTTAACAAAAGATTTACACATTTAAATATACATATTTATTATATACATATTTTCTTTAGTTCTATTATATTAGTACAGAAACCACATGGTTAATCAATACAGCAGTAGAAATAACTAATCAACAGTTTTAATAATAAAATGATAACAATTTTATTATTATAGCAAATAACGGCACGGATAACATACATTTGTCATTGCTAGGCTGCAGTGAGTGCAAGCACACAGCTTACACCCGCCATTCAATCCTTAATAGTTAAAAATTATTCTATATTAAATGTCAGGTATCTATAGACAAACATATATTAAAAATATGTTAAATAGCTACTTTAATCGGTTGGTAATAAGTATAAAATAAAAACTAGGCTTAATTTCTTGTGTAGGATCTAGGTCCTAAACATTATAATTAAAGTGTTCATTTATAAGCACGAGTTAGTATGTATGTCTGAAAGTTTATAATATTAATTAAAAACATACAATATCATTGTCCCGTCTTACATGAAAAACTTTTCCACTTTCATTTTTTCTTAATAGTATTTTGCCATGTTGTGTCCATATATATTTATAATTTAGTCTTATTTTTTTCCTGTTTGGCCTTATAACAAAAGTTGTTTGTTGTATTTGGTCAGCCTTTCATTAAAATAGACCCGTTGCTTAGCCACTGTATCGGGCAGGAGGCCCAGGTCGCCGGCGTCGAGCGGGTGCGTCCACGCGTCTCGCACTTCTATATCATTCATTAGCAGTTGATGATCTCTTTCATTAGCCTCACATTTCAATTGATAGAGACTCGCCAGGACAGCATCACTGCACATATTTCTTACAGATTCTTCAATATCGCTCAATCTTTTTTCTAATTCATTGGCTTGATCGCCTAAGAAATTTACATTGTAGACACAAGTTTCAAGCTCTGATTGCATTGAATTTTGATTACATCGAAGTTTATTAAATTCCATACGGAATTCAGCTATCTCTGCACTAAATTTTTGCATACAGGTGATCTCATCTCATTGATAAGTTGGTGTACCGTTGAATCTGACAAAACCGAGGTGGCAGATGGTAACAAAAGTGAAGACCCACAGGAAGTGCCAGGCATTGGTTCGGGATCAATGTATGCCGGAGATTTATCATTTGTTTCAATATTTTTCGCTATGCACTTCTTGCATCTCCACAGGCAATGTTTATGATAAACACATTCACAATCGTTGCACTTTACGAGTCCCGTTGAAGACACAAACTTGCCACAAGCACAACATTTCCCCATAGTTATTTTTTAAAATAACACTGCCGATGAAATGATATATATTATGACGTATTTGTTTATTGGTTGTAACTTGAGCTTCAAGTGATGAAAACCACAACTAAGCCAACTTTATTGTCGAAAAAAACACTTTCGTGTAAGAATTATTGCGTTTTAAACAAGTTAAGAGCAATTTCTTAGTATGAATTGAGGAATTAAAACGTTTTACAAAGTTCAAGAAATCGTATGGAAATCTGACGTTGATTTCGATTGACAATTGACATTCTATGAGTTTGGAACAGGGTTGCCAGATGACAACAATTTTGACCGTTACCAAGGTTGCTAAAATATCTTGTAATTTCAACGAATAATCTCGTAAATGCATTTATTTCAAGAAACTCTAATAAAATCAATGCTATTTATTTACTGTACTAAGTAACTTGTGTAGCCATATTCCTTACGTTCAATTCAAAGAAAACAATTTAAAATCATATTACATATAATTTTTATTCATATCAGGGATGTTGGTAAAATAATCTTTATTTTTAGAGTGTAGTATTTCAGCTGTAATTCTGACGTACATTTCTTTTGATGGTTTGAAATGTACGCAATTACCTATGCGATTTGGGCCTTTAGCGCTTTCGGAAGCTAATAATGTACCATTTACTGTATCTGTGATAAAAGTATGCGAACGAAGTCATCATTGTTAAAATCTCATAAAAAGTGTAGAGATTTTTGTTAATCTTGAATCTCGTACTGACCCTCTAAATTTCGTAATGGTACGAGATTTCTCGTACTTCTGGCAACTCTGATTTGACACAATATTATTTTTTAGAGTTGAGAAAATCATAATAAATTATTTATTATATCCAAAAAGGTTGCACACACTGAATGCTCAATAACTTATAAAATTTATTATAAACCTGGAACGTACCTCAAATTCAACCACCAACTCGCTCCAATTTAGCTACCAAGTCGCTCCAATACGCCAACACTAAATCCCATTGTTGTCACCATAGAATGTTGGCGCATATTGGAGCGACTTGGTCGGCGTGTTAGTTCGCTTGTTAGGTCGAAGTAAGGGGGCTGTTCTATTATATTTAACACTAATAGGAATAACATAACAGACCAACAATAAACCACTTTTCTAACGTTTTAAATAAGTGTGTCCGTTTAAAATATTACGTACGAAATATAAACCAGCTTATAAATATCCTCGTAGCAGACGAGATAGGATGAATTATCTAGTTTAAAAATAGCGCTGTGTGCAACAACGCTTGAAATATTCACAACTGGTTCATAAATAAACATCACTTTTTGTGAATTGCGTTTTGCATTTTAACTTGTTATGAAATTTGGATAGGAAATACACATGTGAGAACTAATTTCGTAAGCTCGGCTATCTTGTTTTTAGAGTTCTGTAACTAACAGCACCCTATTACTAAGCCTCCGCTGTCTGTCTGTCTGGTGAATCTTAGAAACCGTGCATGATAGCTAGAAAGCTAAAATTTTCACAAATTATTCCGTGGCTGCTATAACAACAAATACTAAATATTAAAAAACAAAGTAAACATTAAGGTCTTCTAATACAATAAACGCGTTTTATTCGTATATTTTTCTCTAAATTCACAACGGTAACAGGTAGACGATTAAATTTTTCACAGAATATTAAGTTGTAGATATTGAGACCTTTCAAAATTGATTAATAAGTACCAACATGGGATTCGATATCTATAAGATAATATACTTGTATAAGTTGGGTTTTATTAAAAACCTGTAAATACCTACCATTTATTTCGACTACACTAAAATAAAAAAATACATGAAAAAAAAACATACGCAATAGTTAAAAACTTAAATTTTTAGTTAGATTACTTGGTAAGGAATGTACATAAAATATAACATATTTTGGTTTAAGTTAAGTAGCTGAAATTTTTTCACACAAAAATATTTTTTTTCTGATAAAAGAAGAATATTTATAAATCTTACGTTTTAATGTTACAATAATAAGTAAATTTTACTTTTACGCGTTTTGTAGATAATATTTTACGCATTATATTCTTATTTATTACTGTGTATGTATTATAAGTAACGTACAAGCAAAACTGAAAATGTCCTGAGTGAAAAGTTGCGGAACAAGTTTTCTCTTGTATCTCGCAAAGTTCCCAAACGCATTAGCGCGTTATTTTCTTGTTAGTATTTTGTACAGAAGTTCCTCGTACTTAAATCTAGGAGTATCTAAATGTATGCAGAAACTCGGATTTACTAAGTAAGTGTGTTAAGTAATACATAAATAATAAAAAATGTTAAAGGTGTTAAGTTAAAATTCAGATTTTGCACCACTAAAGTTATGTTCCGTTGAATATAAATTCATACAGAGATTTCAATAGTGGAAAAATAATTAACAATGATTTAATAATCAGGAAAATCTGGTGTATTATTTTAGAAATTTAATTCATTAGACGTAGAGTTCTATTTATTACGATATGTCCTTCCTTATATGACTTTCACCTACATTTATGACATTTTCATTTATTACGTTTTGACCTGAAATAAAGTATAACTATTTATATCATTTAGTTCAGTTTTAACCGAAACGATGTTACAAAAGTTTAATCTTCACATTATCAATGCAATTCTGTAACAACATACAATGCTTCCGAAGCCACATATAATTTACTTGACCAATTTATTAAAATTACTTTCATACATTCTTATAACACTTGATTTGTTGTCTCAAAATTACATAATTAGTTAATTTGTTGAATTGGTAATAACCAGGCCTATATTACAATCCGCGCACTAGATAACGGATAGACAAATTTTACTAATCCAATCAAATTAAGTAGGTAATGAAGACTTTTCGTAACGGAAAAGAATAGACATCCGTGTCACACTTATCTAATCCATAGACTAAGGAATAATTTATATTTCGTAGTACAACTAATATACTACATATACATACATAAATAATTTACTACCCCATAATAATAAGATATATTTATGTCAATATTGGTTTTATGCATGTCATATTTAAAACTAATACTAATACTAATCAAATAACCCGCCCCTGCTCGCCCCTGGTGCAAAGGTGCCCATCACGCTCGCTGCATTACCGCGCTGAATAGCTATGGCCAACCTCTGCACCAAGAACCCGGAGCGGAAGTCTCGTAGTTCATTTATTTATTCTCTTGTCTATGATCTTACCTGGGCAATTTTGACGTTGTATTGCGAGAACATCGCGTCATACATCGCCATCAGTTCCGACTGACCGACAGCCGCCGCCGCACGAGGGTCTAAAATACTACCCGCATCCTGGAAAAATATCGTAAAATGTTGTAAATTACCAGACAAGTGCGAGTCATACTCGCGCAGAAAGGGTTCAATACCATTATTTATAGTACTCAAAAAAATGCTGGTTTACGCTAGCCTCCTTTGAATATTTACTCTATTTTTGTAACGGCACATCAGAATGTGATGGATGGACTTGCGCTTGATTACAATTCACCTGTAATTGCTAAGCGATATTGAGAGGATAGTGGAGGTGGAGCGCGCTTGCCCAGAAGAAACTGGTTCATTCATGTCTTGGAAACCGCTAGATATAGTTACAAAAGTTGATTTGAAAAATTCAACAATTTTGTTATTACGGTTCATGGGATACCACGCATAAGCCACGGATAACAAAATAGATAAGGTACGTCAAGGAAAACCATAATACAAACTAGAAATAGTTTGGTAAGGGGTTAACCAGCCGTGTAACATGTATATTGAACATGTTTTTTTCCTGACGTACCATATCTTTTTATAGGTACAGAGGCCGCAAAAGACAATTAACCAAAAGATAATGTTCTCTTTACCTCTCTAGTATGATCGCTGGGTGACAAGGTTTCTCGCATAGACAAGGACATGAGGAGTTCATGCGTCAGCTTCTGTCTCCCGAAAGCCACGGCTCCGCTGGTCACCATAATACATTCTCGACCTTCGTGGTGGCATTCTGCTACCTATGAAGAAAAAGTTTCATTAAGTATACTAGAAAAAAATATAACTCATTCGAGGCGATAAAAGGTTTTCCAGTTTGTAGGTCCGTCCGACCTCCACACGGATGATTTAGAGACCTCATTTGTGGAATCAAAGAGATTTTCTTCTTAATTCGAATTTCAAACAATTGCGAACTCATTTAATCTGTCGAAACCCGTCCTCGAAATAAAAATTGTTTGAAATTGTCAATGAAAAAGAAGAAAAATTGTATTTCTTTAACTTCACTTGGGTAAATTCGTTGTATCAGTAACACTATCCATTAAAAACATATACATTAAAATTTCGTTTCGTCTTTCTCACACTCATATGATTATGTACGAGTATGTGAGAGGACATGAACTTTCAAATGTTTTCTTGATTTATTCGAGTTAAAAAACATAGTTTCTATAATAATTAAAACTTACAAGCTTAGCAAGTGAACAATAAAAAAATAAAAACCGGTACACTTATAAAACACCACCGTTCTTGCGTCGAGGGTTTCACAAAGAGATTTCAAAGTAAAACAAAATATACATCAACAACATTATCGAGTTCCTCTATCTAAAGTTAATAAAACCGTTTATATTAAATATTCCTAGAAATATCAAGTTTATTAAAGCTGATCTAAGTGTATTTATAAATTAAATTAGTCCTTAGAAAGAAAATCTACCTAAGGCAAAAAAACAATTAATTTGCTTTGTCTAGGGACAATAATTCTAAGAAACCTTAAACGCTAAAATTAGCTATTAGGCAAGTAGAGCCCAGTTTTTTGTCATTAGGTATTTAAAATCTGTCGCCAAACACGTAAGTTGTGTTATTGCAGACTTCTTGAAATCTAATAATTTTTGACTAGACATGCTCTTCTACCTTCGTCACGCTCTGCTAGTCAAATGCTGTATTGTGAAAAATATAAAATAGACCACGTTCATTCGGTGGTTTCGTAACTCCAATTAGAAAGGTACCAAACAAGACTTAAAAAAAATAATATCAAAACAAAAGTTTGCGAAAAGTAGATTAACAAAACCCAAACAAAACAAAACAAAACAAAATAGGCGACGAAATTCCAAAAGTTTCCAGAAACAAAAGTTGCTACGAACTGAATTTGAAATGTAATTGTAGGTATCTGATTTTGTGTTATTTCGACAAACGGTTGGCAAATATTGAGCTATTATGAAAAACTTAGTGTATTATTTTTAAATAAAATATGAATCTAAACATATTTTTTAATCAATGTAATTTATTAGCGTTACCCATTTTTGATAATCAATAATCATCTCATTATATATTCTAAGCTATTTGTACTAAATATTCTAAGTCATTTAATAAAATCAGAAGCTTTAGTTAGTGCCTAAAAATTTCCGGCATCGGAGCTAAGCCACTTTTTTTAATTAGATGATCTACGTGTGACCACCAAACTAGTTCAAACGTTATAACAAAAATGATGAATTATAGTCGTTAACAAACAAAAGTAAAACCAAAGCTTATCTTTTTATTAACTCGGTAGTTATTTACTATATCTTATCCATATAATCGAAGTGGGTTATCATTATCAAGTATTGCCAATAATCTGTTTCTACAACAATCAATATTTCGAAATTAAGCCGATTAGGTGGCGAAAGAGCCGAAGGCTCTTCATTAACCAGTTTTGATTTCGTCTGTCTGTATGTTTGGATGTTGGTTCTCCAGTAAAGGCCGTCATTTTGAACTAGTCATGACGAAACTACGAAATAGAATTTTGAGGACATCAGTAATTTTTGATTCGGGTTCCCACAAAAGGGGGGAAATTGCTGCAGTACTATTTACTTGCCATTTTTTAATTTATATGTTACAATTGGCCAAATAAATACCATATTCTTACAAGTATTGTGAATCTGAACCGAATTGTGATATGAGCTGAAATATTGGTGATTACAAAACTTCCGCCTTATTTTAAGATGGCGTTTGAAGAACTTAACTAAGTGATGAAAAAAATATGTGTGACATGTTTTTTTTTGCTCGCGAGGTCTATAAAAAGGTAGGTATGACAAAAATAATGAAAATTCAAATATTTAATTTTTCGATTCAACTGTTTTCTACTAATTTTATATATTCAAAGTTTTGCTCTTGAATGCATCTTAAAATACGTCACTGGGTAAAATTTTTCTTACGCCATTTTAAAATGGGATGATACTGAAATCCGAGTAAGATTTGTTGTTGACTGCAAAAATCTCGGACACCGACCACTTAAAGCGACGGAAACTGTTTGCTGCAAATTCCATTAGCACCTCCTATATAAGATCTTAAACTTTATAAAAGAGTAGCCAATCAAAGCATAAGTATGAACTTGATCTTAACAACAAAGATGGCGGCACTTTAATGGCGGCACAGTCGTGATCTTAGTTCTGCCGAATTTTGAGAAGGAAATAAGAGCATTTTTTAAACATTAAAATATTTATATGGACATACTAGCGTATTCAAATTATGGACGTTGCGATCCAGTTTTTATTAAACGTCTGCCAACCCCACGTGAAGCCAAAGAGAAAAAGTCACTATAATTACTGTACTAATGACACCACCGAAACATACTTAAACAACATTTTCAACAATAATATTTTTAGATGCATGTGTTTTTTTTAACATGCATCAAGCAGAATCAGACGGCAATAATATAACATCGTTACCAAATTATAAAAAATACTTTCAAAATAAACAAGAATAAATATTGTAATCAGCATAATTATTATTAAATGACTCATTATCACTCTATGGAGCGACGACGGCGACGGTCTGCCTCCATCTAGCAAAGGGATGTTGTGTCCGGAGACGGCCGTCCGACGATCATGCATTGTAGCTTGGACCAGTCGTACGCGCGTTGAAAATACCGTTTGCGCGATTCAGGATAAGCGCTCTGATTGGTAGCGGGCGATGAAGTGCGACAGAGACGCCACAACTCGAATTGTATTTCTCTCTACTTCTGATTTCTGATCTATCTTTTTTTGCAAATCTTCTTCTATACTGTACGTGTTTTTATCTCGACGAAATTGGCAGAGAAAAAGCTAAGCTTGTTCTAAGAAGTATCATCGTGTTCCAATTAGTGAAGATCTTCGAATAAAATCGAGAAAGGACGTAAAACGTTCCAGACTCCATTAAAATTAAAAGCTTGCAGTAGCAGCTTTGTTTTCACTAAGTACTCGTTCTTTTAACACTGAATGCTTGAAAATGTACCTGAGTAGTGGATTACGAATGGTTTTCGTAGTGAAGTCTGTGTTTCTGTCAGAATTCGTTTCTAAATGTTTCTAAACTCTTTACTTTTATTTATCATTTATTTTATTACACATATACCTATACTTCGGATATGGATAATTCAACTTCTTTGCTCTTCTTATAAATCTATCGACTAATGTCAGAAACTTTTTGCACACAAATGTCAGAAACAATCTACTGTCAAATGTCAGCTTGGGTAACAAAGGAGGTTCTTGATAAGTCAAAGGTAGACCAAGGAATATAAACTTTGTCAGAATTTTTCCACTGAAACTTTTAGTAAATATTCACCTGTTCAATGATCGAAGCGAGCCGTCCAAGCGCGAGCCCGTTCCCATCTTCTCTGGTGATGACGGCACTGCCGAGCTTCACCACCAACCTCCTTGCGTACTTGAGCTGAGATCTATCCGTGAAGGTTCGTTTCTTGCGCTCCGCACTAGCGAGGTTCCGCTTGTCCACGTTCAAACCCTGCAGAAATAAAAAAAAGATTAAAAACTTTTGTAGCAGCGCTTGATTCGTCGGCCATTTTGTTTTTTTGCTGCACGTCTGAGAGGCGCGAGCGCGTTTGTTAGACACTAAAACTTTTGTAACGAGGCCAAAATTAAGAACACGACAAGATATTCTAATTAACGTGATCCAACGCAATCATCAAGTTAATCGATGCTTGAGATGGTCAGGCAATAGACCAATTAGAATAGAAGAATAGAATAGAATGTCTTTATTGTCATATTGTTAAATAATTATTACATTATATAAACATAATCATAACTATCATCAATATGGACTCGTCAGTATTTCATTCAATAATTATCAATTTATCTATTACAGAATATCAATTTACAGAATTAACTATTTACCCAACCAGTATGTAGTCTATTACCAAATACTCGTATGTCACACAGAATTTCTGTTAGAATTTTGCAGCTACAAATTAACGTTTCCGTGGAAAATGGTTGCGATAAAAACTGTAAACAAATTTTATGCGACCAAAAAAGTCGGTGGTAGAAAATTAAAATTCTTGGTCAAAAATCTCTGTCAGCCACTGACTTAATGAAGTTTTCTCGAAATAAAAAGGTTAATTCCATGGCGTTGGTAAAATTATTCTCCGTCCTAAACAAACCATGGAAGTTCGAAGGGACTTGTTAACGTCGTTCTGAAGGGACACCGAAACTTTTCATTTTCTTGGTTTCGAATTTTGAACGAGCGTCTTTTGTTTTTATGATGCGTTTGGGATTCATTAATTAACTCGTGCATGTATTTTAAACATTAATAAAAAGTATACAAGGTTTAAAAGCCAGCGAGCGCAATATTTTACTACAATCATCATCATTGTTATCCTGTAATCGCCCATTGCTGAACATAGGCCTCGCTTATAGTACGCCAGTCATCCCGGTGTTGATTTGCTCTCATCCATGTCTTGCCGGTAATATTGCGGATGTCGTCGACCCAGCGAATTAATGGCCGACCGACACTGCTTCTGCCTATCATAGATTAGCAGTTGTTTTAACATATTGAACAATAAATGTTTATTGACTCAATAATGAATACAGAGAATAATATAACTAGTAGTAAAACTGTGTTACATCATCTTTTCAATAAAAAACTAAACCTAAACTCGACAAAAAAAACTTAAAAGTAGGTAAAATTTTATCAAATAAATATCATGAAAGATGATGATGAACGTAGCCAAAGTGATGAACAAACGCATCCTTGTTACAGGACCAGACCGAATAAGTCATGGACGGAGTGTGTGAATGATTATGATCTCATATTTATGAGAGAAAAAGGAGTGAGTGTAAAGACGACGGCTGACAGAAGAGAGTGGTGTGGAAGAAGAAAATTAGCTGTGCCGACCTCACCTAGTAAATGGGATAGGCAAGGAAGAAGAAGAAGAAGACTTTATTTTGAAAGAATAGTTAGAAGAGGATGATCGTACAGCTTCGATCCAGTCGTATCTAAAGTTTAAATAATCACAAGTATATCTATGTATATCTAATCCCTTAGCTGCCGTAATGTATGTCTTATAACACAGGTAAATAAATAAGCAAGAAGCTCAATTTATTCAGCTACTTGAAACCGCTACTTCTAAACACGTATTTTATAGCCTCAGACTGGGTATAACGATCCCATAATAGCCCTTTTGAAAGTGCAAATTGTTGTCTTATTTACATCGACCGTTGTTTTGTTGTCGGTTCTTTTCGAGATTTACCTACTAAGGTACTTTAAAGCTAGGTTGGATTAATGGTTACTAGCGCAAAGCCTTGAGTACGACTTGGACACACATTGGCTGACAAAGCCCCTTTGCAGCTGATATTCTTATTTTTGAACTAATTTTCCTGTGTTTTTACTGCTGTTGTTAAATCTAATATGAATTGTTAAAACAATAGTTTTAAAAGTTGTGATTGACAACGTTTCACAACTTTGATTTCAAGTTTAACAAGGCATTCAAAAGAAGAAAAATTCTAACATGATATTAGGAGTTTTAAGGACACCTGTACCTATATACCCATATAAAAAAGTCGCTTATTTCATAATTTACATAAGGTGCTTAAACAAAATAAAAGACGCCTCCGCAAAATCCGATACAAGCCCTCACCAAAGAGTATTTCTTTTCACGAAAATTAATTACGCTTAATAGTTTTTCAACTAAATTAATAAAGGTACACAAATTGCCCTTATTTAGTCCGGAGTCTACAAGTTTATTTTAAGCTCAAATTAATTAACGTGTCTAAATAAAATATCTAGCGTGGGAAAGGACACCTGGTTTAGACTGAGGAAACTAATTTATTTAGATTCAGTTAACGAGATTTCTTACTTATTTTACCGCAGACCTTTTCTATGATATGGCAAGGCTAGAATAAATGGGCAGTTGAAGTTTTGAAGCCATGACAGCTCAGTCGGGCATGCGGTCACCTTGCGTTTCTCAGGTCATGGGTTCGATCCCCGACAATGAGCTTGAGCTTCCGGAAAAGGAAAATATCTTCAGGATACCATAGCATGGTGGTAGAGTATTTTCTATTGCTCGCCAGACCAGCTACTTACTGCCTTCTAGTTGGAAATCGGTCGCCACAAACCTGTGTTGCAACACCCTCCTTGAGAGCCAGGTATTCAGACTAGGTATCACCATCTAGGTATATACACCACCGACCAGGGTATCTCGTGTGTGGTTACGCGCTCTGCTGAACAAATGTCTAGCTGAATTAGTTAAATGGCAGTACTAAAGACGTATTAGACGTTTTTTTATGCAGCCCAAATTTTTAGAATATTTAAAAAATACCTACTAATTTTCTTTTTTTCATTACAAGTGTGTACACTTAAACCTTACGCCATTTTTTCGCCTGTCATTTTGGACTGATTAAATTTGATTAGATTTGGATTCATCGATTCATAAAATATAGTCAAGAATACTCCCGCAAAGAACATAGTAAAAAAAAACACTGAAACAAAATTGGTTTATCCGTACGGAACTTACGATGTCACAGAGAGACACACACACACATACAGAAACAAAATTTGTTTATCCATACACACACACATACACGGACATGTCAAACTTACAACAACGTCATTTTTGCGTCTGGGGTCAAAAACTATCACATAACCTTTTTTATTCCTATAAAAAGCTACCTATTTGCGTTGCTAATAAACTTCTCAAACGCTCATCCATTCCGCTTCCCTCAGAATAAAAACTTGATTGCCGCGGAAGTAAAATTCCGTTTGACGCTTAGGCTGCGCTCACATTGGTCCGCGACGAGATTAAAATTCAGATTCAAATTTCAAATTCAAATCAATTTATTGCGAATATGGCAAGAGTATAAAGACAAGTATTCGGTCAAACAAAAGTGTACCATCGAGTTGCGACGCACAAAAGCGACAAGATCAAATGTATGAAAATGTGTACTTCCGTAATTTACCTATACATATAATGCCGTTTAGTACCAAACAATTTGACAAAGATAACGGCATTTTAATTAGGACACGGCATAATAGAAGTGTCCGCATCTAAGTTGCCTCAATTATTATCGCGGCAATTTAGGTGTCACCTTCTTTTTCTTCGTATGAGCTAAGTGGCCAAGCTCTGGTGTCGAGAGTTTTCAAGCCGCCCGAAAGCCTCTGACTTGATTTAAATGCTTGTACTAATACTAACAGTTAGAACTTTAATTTGAAATGTCATCCGAGCCATAAAAGCGCCAAGATGAAAATGCCACTTTATAAACGACAGCGATGGCATGGTCACCTATCCAAAGACTGTTCACATTGCACGTGAAGAAATCGACTGTGAACAGATTTCTTCTAGATCAACGGGCTACATCTTCGGCCACAACTTAGCTAACCATCAAGCGAGTTGATGACCAAGGGTAAAACTATCTACAGTAGAACCTCTATAAGTCGAACATCAAGAGAGACGCCAAAAAATTCGAGTTATAGACTTTTCAACTCATGGAGGGTTTCGACGAAAGAGCTTGAGGTTTATTCTTAGAAATTTTGAGTTAGAGAGGTAAAATAAATAAAAATTCAACTTGCAGAGGTGAAAAACATATTTTTATTTATTATTATTCAACATTATTTCAAATCATTTTATGTCATATGTAAAAAACCGTTGCTTAACCTCGATGATCGCGTCAAGTCACCTTAGTTAAGCGAAGTACAGACGCTATACTGGCGACCTAATGTGATCGCGGCCTTAATCATTTTATGCAAAGGCCTCGCTCATAATGAGACAAAAATGTGATGGAAAATTGAGCATTCCGCTGAAAAGTTCGAAGTTGGTGAAGCTTTGAATGTGGGTCATTTCGATTTGTGGAGCTTCTTGTAAACTCGTTTGATGTGATACCGCGGAAATTAAGCGAATTCGTCTTGCATTTTCTGTTTGTATATACTCTATTTAACGACTACAGGGACCGTGCACATCTAGACGTTATAGAGAATTATCGTTAAATGGAGAAAAGGAATTTTTTTATAAGATAATCAGTGCTTTTTAGACTAGTTTTAGTAATGATGACATAACATAACCCCAATATTTAACAAAATAAACAGATTTCTTAGAAAGTGTCGAATGATCGGTGGACCAATAGGCGAATGTATATTTAAGCGACAATAGCACCTATACAGTTGCGCTGCTTTTCTTCGTCTAGCGTTTTTAAAAGTACTTTTGGTGTCGCTTTTGAAAGGGGTAAAATGCTATATAGAGAGTGACATTGTATGAAGACAGGCAAATCAACCATAACCTAGGATACCATTTCTATGCTTTAGGGAGTTTGTCGTAAACTCGTTTATTTTTGTCTTTTACTTGATTTAAATGCTTGGAACTAAAAAATTAAAATTTCGTTTGAGATGAAAACTAACTATGTAGTTTATACTGACAGCTAGTTCATAGTGACAGAATCACACATGGCTGCTAATATTCCTATAGATAAGTATAGGTCGATGTGTATTGATCTTACATGAAATAGTGACTTGTTAAGCAACCTATAAGGTTAAATCCGCCGTGTACAATGCGAGTTGCGGGCAAGCGCAAGCCTGATTTGTTAAAAAAAGATACTGCAGATCACAAAAATCGTCTAGTTTTTACAAAATTTATTTAACCACAGATAAAATATTATGAGTAGCTGTTTTGGTTACACATTTGTTCGTATAGTGATAATAAATAAAAGAAATCTTTTATTCAGATTCTGTTGTTCACCTAATTTGACAACCCTAGAAAAATAGGTAACAATTTTGAACGTTCCCAAGAAACTAAAGTTGGTTCCCATTATTTATTCTGTGCAATGTTAGTGTTGTTTCGTAAGTACATTGACCTCTTTTCTGCTTACAAAAGGAGTTTGCATCAATCCTATACAGTGTCAGGTATGCATAAAATTAGAAGCTACTTTGTGTTAATTATGCAACAGATCATGGAAAATATTTCCTGGTCGACACTCCATAAATATACTGAGGTACATATATACCACATGAGGCAAATAGGCATGTATAGTTAATTGAACGTAATTGATACAGTCTTTGTGCCATAACCACAGTCGCCACAGACTAGTTCGCAATATATATATATATATGTACATATCTACATACATACGAGTAGGTATATGATGTATCTTAGAGGAAGATTACTTACTTATATACATCTCTTTCTACGATACATATCTATTAGAAATTTTCCAAGAACTGACAGTAGAGTAGTCTTTTTTTTGGAAAATTTCTATCAGCTCTCACATATATACTACTTAAATAAGACCAAAAAGTTACTTAAAATTAATTATGTCTACCTATATATCACATCTAAGAATGTATTAAGTAAACCATATAGAATGAATGAGGTCTGGAGCAAAATACTTATATGATAAAGAATTTTGTGATGAGTGAACCTATACGAAACAAGAAAGTACAAATACTTTTAATTATATCTCGGTAATATAGAAATTACTATATTACAAAGAATAATACAGTTTTTTTTTCATCATATAAGCTTGCGTTTGAACATAACTCACCTAATAATAAGTGTAAGATGTGTATGTTTAAACTTACATCGTGAGGTAGTCCTGAGCCGTTTAAATGCTCCCAACCTACAATGGAATAAAACCTCTTTCCTTGCACACCTCTAACAATAGGACCTCCTAAACGCAACATTTTTAAATTGTACAAGAACTTTTTACACGTAAACTTTTTTTAATATGTAGGTACACGTCCTCTTTTCTCTATTGCTTTTTGTTTTCTGCCAGTCCTTTCACAATTTTATCACTCACTTTATGTATAATTTCTATCTACATTTTTTCTGCTTTTTTTAATTGGAACAGATTTATTGTTGTCGGTAAATAATGGGCACAAGTTATGCGCACGAGTCGTTAGCCCGATGTGATAATTTCCTACAATGAAACTGTTTATCTTTTGTTTGTTTTTATTAATACCAATATTGCAGTCATTATATGGCTGACATATTAACGGCTTTTGTTGCTATGTTCTTGTTAATTCAAAACGTTTTTTGCTGTATGATTTTTTATGATGATATTAATATGAAATACAGCCTCCTATTTTAGCAATTATGAATCATCAAGTTAAGTTATGTTTCATCAAGTAATTTATTTTATTTGTTAGAGGTCAATGGCTTACATATATGGAATAACTGAGTGACCTATTTTTATTGACTGATCAATTTTAAAAAGAAAGAGTTTCTATTCGACTTTATGTTGTTATTCACTCGACAAGATACAAGATTTTAATGTTAAACAATAGAAATGCTAACCCGTAGTTTTAAATGTTTATTATATGCACGTAAATGGCACATTTACATATTATTATAGGACCTATAGGACAGTAATTGTCCTATAGGTGTGTAACATCTAGTAACTAGATTCTAGTTTGTTTACTCAATTAACGCTATTCTACCTTGAACATTACTCTGTGCCTATGACAGTATAGAACGTACAAACACACAAATACTTCATGCATGCTTCTGTAACCACCTACCAGAATATCTCAAAAATACAACTTCCTATAATTATATTTAAATTTAAATTGAAATTCTTGTTAACACAAAAAGCGTATAAATATTTTAAGTTGACTTGTAAAATCTATGAATTCTTACCAATCAAATTCTGTATTATTCATGCATGCATAGCATAAGCAACCCACTACACGTTCCCACAGTGGGGCTCGGGACCTTCTCTCATGAGGAGAGAGATATAGGCCATAATCCACCACGCTGGCCAAGTGCAGGTTGGTGGATAAGATAAGTCTTCGGACAACAATGTCCGAAGACTAGAAGAGCCGTCATGTTTGAGAACCTGGTGATTCTCAAACATGACGGCTTACTCACGATGTTTTCGTTCGCCTGGTCTTGCTTTTGCATGTTATATTCATATAATATATTTAAGTAATTGAGGAAACACAGAAACCACCCTAATGCTTCTAATTCTGCAATATTTACGAATTATAATGTACCTACTCGTATTTGTCTTTGTTTAACATGACAGTTAATACAAAAAAATGGCCAAGAGTGAGTTGAGTCAGGCTCGCGCATGGAGGGTTCCGTACCGTTTACGTAGAAATTACGTTTGGTGTAATAGAGTCCCATTTTTGGCGGGATCATTAGCTACGGAACACTAAAAAAGAAATCTCCAGTAGTTTACTATTCTTATAAGAATAACAAGTGTTTTTTAAGTTACTGAGTAATAAGTAGCTGGCTTCGTATTATTTGAGTATGTTATATAAAAAGACTTAATTAAGAAAGAGTTGTCAAAGACTCGTAATAATTAATAAACAATGAACAAAGCAGTGCAGCAAAGTGTGCACTTTGGACCCAACAGTCGCAGTACTGTGTTCGATAAAATTAATTATAGCTATGTATAATTTATATGAACACATGTGATATCAAACTAATTTTACAAAGGCGAGAGTAGATATGTGAGTATGAAAGCGTGTTACTCATGGACACAATTCTACGACTAAAACAATTATAATAACAGAAAAGATTGTCTATGGTTATACCCCTTGGCACAACTAAAATACAACAACCGTTCATAATGTTTTGTTACGATAATTTCGGCTTTAAAATCTCAGGAATAATGATCCCCCCCCCCGTGGGGCCCCGCATTGACAAGGCGGAGGGGCTCAGTAACCGTGACCTGGTCACCCACGATGAAGCTGAGGCTGAGGTGGGTCCCTGAGGCGGGCCACTCCCTATACTTGTGTACTCCCCCATGCAAGTTCTAGATAGAGTGGCACCAGTAGGTTGCGGAACCTCGTTCCGGAGGGGGTTTCGCAACTGAGGCGGGCTTGCGGAGTGGTTTGGGAGGCACCGCAGCCGAAGGTGTAGGGCCGTGGCAGGAGAGAAGTGTCGGTATTACGGTGCGCCGTTCTTCCTGCCTGCCTCAGCCGCGACGGGTACCACAAAGTACCACTTTCCCTACTCTCTGTGGCCGTAGTGGCAGGTAACGGGGCCACAGACCTGACCGGGGTTGTCCGGCATCCATTGCATTCATAGCCCCCGAGGTGGTTGCGGTGCACCATGTGCACTGCAAGGGGACTCATCCCCTGAGGAGGAGCCTCGCTGGCTAGCCGAGGTGAGCGGGGTGGAGGGTTAATGCGAGGAGCGGAACCTCACCCCGCTCTTTCCGGTGATCATCGTGAGGTTTTAGTCGGTAGTAATATAATTTTGGCATCGAGCCCGACATACCCCACCCACCTCCCCGGGTGAGGTGGGTATGTGTAAATGCATTTCCTCACGTAAAAAAAGGCATTAAGATCTGTCAACGTCTAAATATTTTCACACATTATACAACTTAATTAAAGTAGGTAAGTCAATAATTAGAATTAAAATGAACCTTGGCTCTATGGCGTTACGTAAATAATAAACCTTACATAAGTTACTCTATATCTAAGCCATAAAATAATCTGTTATCAAATTACTGTTTTTAAAAACAACTATTCCTATTTAAATAAAATACAAACTATCAAACAACAAATATTATGACTGACGTCAAACTAAGATGTTTTATTTGTTATTTTCTTTACGTGCTTAGATAATTTTGATACACTTTGTGGGGTTAAGGTCAGGTTGAATGGTGTCTGTACCCGGACTATCCGGATAATAGGGATGTACCATTGTGTTATCCGTATTGGAGGCCCCAACACTACCGCGCGTCTCATCTAAGATGTGTTTGATTCAGATAGTAAATATTTAAATAGCTATCTAGATAATTGGCAGGCACTTATGTAGATAATATAATAGCTATTTGTTTTGTCTTTGTTTATATAGGTTTATTTATTTTAGACCAAACTAAGAGTCAAATTTTTAATATTGCGTAAACATTTTAGGTAATTAGCAAAACAGACATTCTTTGATCGGAATTTTCCAAGCAATGAATGAAAAATATAAGACACTATTGCGATGCGATGTAATTGCGAAACAATTAGGTACAAATGGATTATAACAAAAAAATTGCTAATATTAAATTTATAAACATTATTAATAATATTACCTAGGTCACAATTTACAGTAAAAAAAAAACTTACGCTCAAACCGGACCCATGTACAGAGAAATATCTCCCGTGGTTTATGTTCTTCAAACTTGCCCCAAACAATTTATTTCGCACTCCGTACGCTTTTAGGCACAATGAAAACTTATCGTAGCACATTTTTTCGCACTTACAACACCATTAAAGAACAAATAAACTTTTCAGATTAGAATCGAATATTATTTCCTTTTTGGTATTTTTTTTCTTTTATTCAGACTTTCAAAATTGGAATAGATAGGATTGGAATGTTTCCTCTTTGGTTTTTTATTCGATTTATAAAATGCGTAACACGTAATCGATTTCCAATAAATGGCGGAGCAGTGTCAACTGCTAATAATATGCTCTGTGTCTGTACTGAGCAGTGTATTTCAATAAGTTGTTACCGCTTGTGATAATGTGCTATCGGATGATTATTATGTACATGGCGATCTCTAGAGCATGTTTGATTGGACGCAATTATACTCAATGTCAGATAGTTTTATGAAATTAGAGTATATTACTATTGAGAAATAGATAGACAGAGTTTTGTCAAGGAGTAATCGTGTTTTAGATATTAATTGGGACACGCACTATCAACATAATGCGTATAGTTCCCTAAAAGAGAAAGCGTTAGCCCTTAGCGATAAATACAGTAATACTTATACAATTTTTGTATCTTAATAAATTATTTCAAAAGAGAAGCTCAAGTTTTTAGGGTTCCGTGTCTAAAAGGTAAGAACAGGACCCTATCACTAAGCCTCCGTTGTCTGTCTGTCTTTCTCCAGGCTGTATCTCAAAAACCATGATAGCTAGAAATCTGAAACTTTCAGACGTTATGTATTGTCCGTATCGCTATAACAACAAATAAGTACTAAAATTAAAAATATTAAGGGAGTCCATACATTAAATGAGTTTTTTCGTATTCTTTTGCTATATACAAAAAACGGTAGCTAGTAGACGCAGTAAATTTTCACAATATATGTAAATGTATAACCTTTCAAATGAAAACGAACATTTTGTAAACTAAAAAAAAATTACACAACAAAAATTTAAAAGACAAAATTAAGCCACCCGCCCAAAAGTGCCCATCGTGCCATTTTTTTATACCTAAATGCCGAATCATGTTTCACATTTAATTTCATTGTTAAACTCTTCTTCTTCTTGTAGTAAAAAAATAACGCATTAATAATTTTATACCATCCTGTATATAGGATCCTAGAGCAAATTCATTTTAATTGAGTATATACTATGAGGTATTACGTGTTTATGTTTAGTTATGTATGTACATAGATACTTACTACAGTCCCTTATCATCCACAATATACATATAGAGGTCATATAATAGAGTAAACAGCTGTATTATTTCCTGGTTCATTATTTCCTAGACTCAATAATATAACTTGTATTATGTAACTGACTAAAAGTTTATCATAAAATTATGTTGATCATTATTTTCAGCAGGTATTTGTACGTAGCGTCTGGAACTCGGCTAAATAAGGTGATCTGACGCGATCACCGAAGTTAAGCAATGGTCTGTGCGGACGGTGTTCGGATGGGTGACCATTCACACGATTGTAGTTTTTTTAAAAGTCGTTAAACCCAATCAGAGGCATTCAGGTGCCTTGAAAACTCTCGACTCGAAAGATTCTTAACATTAAATTAAACAATTTTTTTTTTTGGATTTTCCAAATTATGCTATTTGCTCTCATGCAAATTTTTGCCAATTGACTGATCACGTTTCAAACCTGCATAGCTGCGCTCCGACCAGATGCATACAAATGCGATCGCATACGCACTTGCCTGGTTATTTACATTAACGTATATATAGAAACTCATTACAACCGTGTAAACAACCAGATAAATCATCTTTATTGTTGGATACTAGCTGCGCCCCTCGGCGTTACCAGTGTTAGTCTAGGAAAAAGGGCGAATGATGAAGCATGAAGAGTTCTGTACCAATTTATAAAATTAGCAAAAAAAAATAGTTTAAAACTTTCGTAAGACATATTTGAATAATGTTTGTATTGTATAACCGGCTATCACTTACGTTTATTAGTCGGTGGAGTAGCCAGTGCAGGCCCACCCGTCACCGCAGACGAACGTTGGCTGTGTTCCTGCCCTTGAGAATGGCACACTGATTGTGCTGAAACATGTCGGGCTAATACCGACAAAATAAACGTAAGTGATAGCCGGTTATACAAACATTATTTAAAAAATTGTTTGCTATATAAGAGCCCCGGTTAAATATTTGTTTTATTTTTATTTCATATTGTTGATATAGCAGCAACAGATATACTTACATCATTTGTAAAAATTCTAACTCTCTAGCTATCAAGAATCATGAGATACATGATGCCTGGTGACAGATGGACAGAAGTCTAAGTAATAGGGACCCGTTGGTAACCTTATGGTGCCAAACCCTAAAAATAGCAATATGATAAACCAAAGTAAGATAAGTTGTCATATCAAATTTTGATTATAACTTGGCTAACGAAGGCGATCTGTTGAGCTAGTATAAGATTTTTCGAACGCGTATTTTGTTTCCGTTTCGGTAAACCTCTATCCATAAACAAAGGATACATGTACTTCAATCTTACTGGTTCTGCCAAACAGTTTAACTATTGAGATCATTTGTTTACGTATAGAAAGGAAAACAAAATTACATATATCTAGTTTTAAGCATTCGAAAATACTTACGCCATACTAACGTGATTACCGAAGTTAATCAGCAATCGAAACGGACAGTCCTTGGATGGGAGACCCGTGAATAAAAGACTAATTAGTGGCTTTTATATCTAGCGCTCACTACACAAAGGATTCACTTTAAGTCTGGGCTGTTAGTCTTGGTTGCTTAAGCCATCTTGGAGGTCTTCGGGCGTCTAGAAAACTTTGGTAGGCAAGAAAATTTACCACTTGTTTGGCCACTTGACTTGTTTTGGAAGCATACAAAAACAGTAGAAAGACGAATATAATTTAAAAGACTATTATTTTGAAAAATCTTTTTTTAAGAGGTATTTTATCTGTAGTTTCACCTGCCAGCCGCCATCCGACGCCACGACCAAATAACTTTAATGAAACCTCCTACATCTATTGAATTTCAACTCGGAAGAATTGAAATTAAATTATAAAAGCAATAAATAACAATGACCCTAAATTTTAAGTCAATAAAATACCCGAAAACAATGATATGCCACAGTATTATTAATATTACCTAATGCCTGAAATGATCTAAGGCTTTAGTCTTGCATACCAAATGTTTGGACTATGAATAGAGAAGCGGTGTTCATTCGATTTGGAACTGGACCGGTACAGTTTGCATACAAATGCCGCAAATATATAATAATCAAACTAGATACTGGACAGATTCGGGAACCATAATGGAAAAAAGGATGTCGTAAGTAATTAATAAAATTGATTTGGTAAAAAGCCTCCAAATACTCTTATGTTATTAAATATGCTGTAACAAAGGCTATTTTATAAGTGTGATAAATTAATATGTAAACATTAATATTATATATTTAATTGTACGATGACAACATCACGTTGCATAGGATAACGCGGCTGCACATAACAATTACTTACCTACTGCAACCTATTTGCACCGATCTCCTTTCCCTAAGCTCTATAAAAAAACGACATGCAACCTTTTTCTGTTAACCTTCTTTCTCTAGGCTCTACCAAAACTTTTCTTGCATAGGATTAGCAGCTTGCAACCTATTTCTGTAGACCTCATTTCTCTGCGCTTTTTACTAAGCCTCCTTGATTGAAACTTCTCTTCCATAGGATTAACAACTACTGCAACCTCTTCCTACCGACCTCCTTTCTCTATGCTCTGTCAAAAGTACTCTGAAATCTGTCACAATTGCCTCCTCCAAACTTGTCTCATCGTTTATCCCTGTATTCAAACGAAGGTGCTCTATTCTGAATAGTAGGTGAATCCCAAGCTTACTAGGCCGTCGTCACTGCAAATTAAATCAACAAGGCTGGCAATACACAGGAAATTTAATAAGGTTATTTAGTTGTAGATATGAGATATATGTGAGATAGGATTTCATACTTTCACACATTGACGCTAATCCAGATGCTGATTGTTGATAGTTGTTGGGGAAGCATTTTATAAGACTGCATAAAGTATTGTCAATTTACATACACAGGAAAATCAACAACATTCTATTTTATATTTTTAAATATTTTGTTAAGTTTTTTTAACTGTTGTTCTAATTATGTAAAATAAATAAATAAATAAACAATCACTTGTTAGTTTTTTTTGGACCCTACTTTATACTTCGGGAATTTAGGCCTTACAAACGAGAACACAAAAAAATAGAGTCCTCTTTAGAAAATTGTGAAGAAATCTCTCTACCTGATCAAAATCAAGGAATCAATTTTCATTAATTAACTACCGGTTCAGAGAAATCCACGGCTACAAAATAAAGCTTCGGCCAACTCCGACAAACGACTCGCGTAGCGCAGATTAGTGGCAGACAAACAGATGATCAACTTTAGAATACTAACTTTATTTAACTCTAGCAGCCAGTTTCGGCTTCGCACAGGCTTTAAAATAATCCAAGTTGTAAAGAGAAACAAAATAAAGCATATGTTACTGGGGGGAAATAATTTTTCAAATCGGTCCAGTAGTTTTGGAGCTTATTCGCGTCAAACAAACAATCAAACTTTTCCTCTTTATATAATGTTGGTTTGGATGGTATACACTAATGCCAGTATAGAACTTTAATTTGTATTGGTAAACAAAAATGATTTTGTGTTCCAAATTTAAATTCTGTTCTCTTGAACTTATATTGAAATAATTATAAATTTAGAAGAAAAAAAATTGGCCATAGAGAGTTTACGAAAGAAAAACATAATTTAGGGTCTTAACAGACAGACTGACAACCGTGTAATCCTATGCTTTTTTTCTTTGTAGGTAGCAGAACAACATTAAAATCATACGCATGAATAAAATTTCGGTGTTCAGGAATTAGGCACTATTACTGAGGTCTTATTCATCAGCTGGTCACTTCTTTCAATCTGTTCTTATTACGATATTGTAGACAGTTAGGTTTTAAAAGTTTCCCCTCTGCTGTAATTTATTTTCTAGGCACACTGACTTGCAAATTAATTATCTGTCTCCGATACAGGCCACAATTTGTTTCGCAAATTGGTACACAGCTGCAACAACCACAGTCGTAATAATAAATGAACTGAGGTATACTACTGAACGACTAGCTTTTCATTCGATCATTTCAATGTTATAGGTGAGAATATTAAAAATAAAACATAGTACCTAAATACCTGAATAATGTTTGTATAACCGGCTATCACTTACGTTTATTTTGTCGGTATTAGCCCGACATGTTAACATTGCCCGACAAAATAAACGTAAGTGATAGCCGGTTATACAAACATTATTCAAATATGCCTTACGAAAGTTTTAATACAGTGATAGTAAATACCTACCTAGCTTAAATATAAATACTTAATCGTACAGGAGATACATTCACTCCTACTACCAATTTATGTCCGTCTGTCCGTCCATCTGTCTCGTGATTCACAAACCAGGCTTATATCTCGTGACTCACGAACCACGATAGCCAGAAAGCTGAAATTATCAGAGATGGTGTATTTCTGCTGCAGTTATAACAAATTGACAAACGTGATTGTTTGACGTATTTATTTAAACATAATGGTACTGGGCCTTCGTGGGCGAGTTCAATTCGCACTTTGCCAACTATTAGTATTTGTTGTTATAGGGCCAACAGAAATATTACATCATATTCACCTGAGAAAATAAATAAATAAATATTGGCACACATTTCATGAATATAGCGAGTGTGGCACGGTGATAAGAAAAACGTCTACTATTCAATCAGACAGCCCCTGGTTCGATTCCGGCCCTACACCAATGACTGGTTTTTTAAGTTACGTGTGGATTTGCACTCGCTTTACGGTGAGGAAAAACATCGTGAGGAAATCGACACGTTTGAGGACTGCAATATCCGAAAAACGTGTGTCATCAGCCAACCCGCACTTGACCAGTGTGGTGGATTATGGCCTTTATATTTATCCTAGTTCCGAGTCCCAGCATTGGGAATGTTTAGTGGGCAGCTTATGCTTATGCATGAAAGAGAGAGATAATGAGGCAGTCGAGCGCTTGATCAGCCCCAGTTTTCTCGGGAAGCCATCGCAGATAAGAAATAACGCTGCTTTTCACAACTTAACTGCCAGTTGTCAAATTAACTTCACCATGTTTCAAAGCCGAGCTAATAAAGATATCGACACGACAGAAAAACGTGAGAAACATCAAAAGGACCGATATTAATTTTGCCTTAATTTACGACGCCATTAATTAAACTTGTGACAGGCTGTCTATGAAATAATCTACACCATCTGGCCACGAGGGTCTCCAAAGCGTTACTTAATTTATTCATAATGTTCTAGTTAGAAGAGGTCCTTGTCTATTGATATGGTACAACACCCGTTCGGTGAGCGATCATCTACGAATAGCAATAGTAATCGCTTTTAAATAGCTATCATTTGTGAGCTTATTTAGTACCATCTAGGTTGGTTTAAAACAAATTACCACTAGTCGGTACCTAATAACTGAGCGAACGTGTAACAAACGAAAGCTGATGAATCGCAAATTGTAAGAACGCCGGTCAGCGGGCCGGTCATCAAAATGAAATTAGGCATAGCTAAATATAAGTTACGTTACTTACAAATAAGTGAACATCAGCGTAGTGTGTTCTTTATACAAAGACGTATAAAGAATAAAAAATACGTGTAAAGAATAAAAAATATGTCAGTCCTGGGACGGCCCCTACTCGAGAAGTCGACGAAGTATGTCATCGCAGAACTTGCTTGTTTTGTGTACCAAATATGGAACCATGTATGATTCACAATATTTTTAATAAATAATCATTGTTTCCTGGTCTGTGCAATAGCATTTTCGCCTCCCAAACGTCGGCTAAGGTGCTGTTGAAACTATGTATAAGTTTATATTAAGTTTTTGCAGTAAGTATATTGTTTTTTATTTTGTTCTGTTAATGTAGTGAAAAACATAGTAAATAGTCCAATCGGAATGGCATTGTCAAATTCCCACCTGATAAATAAAAAAAAAAAAACATATTGTTTCCTCTTTGCCTGTTCTGGTCCGAAGTCGTAGCAAGGCAATAAACAACAACCCTAGACTTTAGCCCGCTCAATGTTTCAGCATTGATTGGTGGTGATCGAGTACCTATAATGTAAGTACCTGGCAACACTTTGGAATATAATCCAGGAGATGAATTGCTTGGCCTTTAGACTTTAAGAAAGTTTGCTTGAGAAAGTTATTTAAAGCAAAAGCTTTTAGGTACCAAATTTGATGGAAGTGACAAAGAAAATTGGGTAAGTATGAACAAAGGCTTTACTGTAGTTTAACTCTTCAAATCATAGTGCAAATATAAGTCTAAATCGGTCTAATATTATAAATGCAAAAGAAAGTCAAGAAAAGGTCTTTTGACATGTTAACATGATTTGTTTCTGTTAGTATTTTTATTGTTAACATGCCAAACATGTTAATTAATTTAAAAAAATGTAATTTTGTATAAAGTCTTAATTAACGAGATTCCTGTTAACACTGCGGGACGAAATTGCTATGAAGGCGTCTGCCCATTACCACGAAGCCAATACCATACTTTTGTATAGCTCTAAATGATATGATTGGAACAAACTGTAGTGTCATTTATGTAAATAAAGAGAATTTGAATTTGAAAAGGCCGTGCTAGGCAAAAAACAATTGAAGTGTACGAGACCATCCTCTTCATCGTTCCGCCTTTGACCGACATCTTTATGTAAAGGATGACTTGGTTCGCTAAGGGGAAGTGTACAAACACCTTTATCGGCTACATTTGAATTACTTTGTCTATGACTCAGTATTTCTAAATAACATAAAACAAAACACAAAGGTACCAAGTGAGAAAATACTGAAATTAAACTTCCACATTAAATTCTTAAGTAAAGCGAACGGAAGGTTAATTGCTTCGGGGAGTAAGGGAGTGCACTTGTTGTTTCAAGGCTCCCTGTGGAGTCGTTGTTTTTAAACGGTTTACGTCAAGGCAATGACTTTTAAATTTTCTATACTTAGTCCTTCCTGTAGCCTTGACCTACCAGCCAAATCTGAAGGCATACTCGTTACAAAATATATAAATTTAAAAATATTTTACATAAATACGCGCTCGTTTCTGTCGGGGTATATACTTTCAAATTCAAATGTCTTTATTAGCAACACAAATATACAGAAAATATGCACCCTGTGCTTCGTTATTAGGGCATAGCTAAGACTACTTAAAATTACTTAATACTATACTTTAATCTAGTTATTAACATTTATTATTAATTTATCTTACTTACCAAAGAGTTAATAGTAGTCGATTCTCAGTATTAGTTTATTGCTTTTGCGTTTAAGACTATGGGCAGTTGGGGTGCAGATACGAAGAAGCTGGTAATTGAACTCGGTCGAAGACTGGTAGATAAGACGGGGGACCCCCGTTCTCAATCTTACTTGGTGCAATGGATAGCTATTAAGCGTGGAAACGCCGCCAGTATTATGGGCATCTTTGCATCAAGTACGGTCACGGGCGGGCTGTCCTGACATTTATTTTATTATTTTTGAAATAATAGTAGTCTAACTGTGATATCGATATTGTGACTATAGACGGAAGCCATTACGATTTTCTAGTCATTACTTTCAGACTTCGCCGGTTGCCTTGGTTGGATTGTGAAAATGTAAAATTGTATTAGGGAAATGTTATTTATGCGAATTGTGTTCAATCCGTTTTTTTTTTCATATTTTATCATCGAAAATTTCATCTTTTTTTTTCGAATAAACCGGATATAAATAGGTATGCTTGGTTGAATCTATACATTTATTTTCTTGCATAATAATTTTTTGGATGAGAACCTTTCGTAGAATGCTAGTCGACTAGTCGACGTCGAAATATCAAGAAGTTGACAAACTGGTGTCTTACAATCAATTTGTCAAAAATTACAAGAAGTGTCAAGAAGATGGATGGAGAAAAAAATATTGCAATTTACAAAGTTCCATAAATTCTAACTGTGCCAACAACCTTAAACCCATAGCAATGAACCTCCTATCTTTATATGAAATATTAAAAGGCTAAATAACATCAAATATTCCGTAAGGATTAAATAAGTAATTTGTTTATGTTTTTTTTCTTGTCGTTTGCTATCCGTTTTGAATTTTATGTATTTTGAGGATGGTGTTTATGTATATTCCCCCGAGATTTAAAAGGTTAGGAATCCGAATTATTACCTCAAGTACAGATGTATTTGTAGATCCCTTCTATTTGTCGCTAATGTATATCAGAAACCGAAGCAATTTTACCTAAAAGGTCTATTTACTTACGCCGACATATTTTTTCAGCCCTTCCCCTTATGCTTCGGAACCAAAACGACTGACCATCCCTTTTGAAGTCCGCCCAGGTCAAAATGTACCTTTAACGGTGGAAGTACTACAAATACCCAAACCATGGCATCCCAAAACGAAGACTATGAATAAATGCAACTTCAATTTATGCAAATGGTACAGGCAGAGGCGAGCCCTAAAGAAACTTCAAGAGATCCAGAAATTGGAAAGAAACTACCCTCTTAAAGATGCAAAGGCTTACGCACAACAAATAGAATTAGAGAAAGAATTAATAGAAAAAGTGAGGAGGGAAAAGCTGCAAAAATATCAGCGTTCAAAATCTGCACCTGCGAAAACATACATATACGAAGAAAGGAAGCCCAAAAGGCCAGCGTGGAAAGTACGGAAAGAACGAAAAGAAAAAGAAAGGTAATTGAAAGCACTGAACAAAACCTTTATTTGAAGCCCGATCATTTTGGCGTGTGCGTCTACCAATTTGCCAACTCACAATTGCCATAAACTGCAAGCGCAATATAAATTACTACAACTTGTTTAAAGGTAAACTCATAATTGCTTGAGCGCAACAAACGCATCAAAGTCAAGGAGTCCTCTCCAGTGAACGGAATATAATAAACGGAAGAGTAACTCCATACAATTGCCGCTTAGAATTTGGATCCATCGCACACAATTATACTGCTATCCCAACGAAACACACGCACACAAAGTTCGCACACGATTGGTGTCGGGCCATGTAACGCCACTCCGCTGTTTTGCCCCGCCCACCGCGGTATTTAACGCGTGGACGGTGGAACCATTTTATCGGGGCCAAGTTACTATCTATTATTTATATCAAGTTCTATTTAGTCTAGATCGCTGGTCCTCTCACACATATCCACGCCGTAAAAATTGTTTCTATGCTTGATAAAGAATGCAAACGCATCGTTTCGATGACGTGATCAGAAATAGTCCAAGATTTTTGGGGTTTTAGATTATGACCATTCAACGCGAGCAATCCCACACTTGTGCTGGTGCACTTGGAGCTTTAGATAATGCAAAAATTGATTTTTTTTGTGCGTTCAACGTGTCCAGTTCGGTGAGTTCATCCTTTTCACAAATTTACAGGAAATATAAACCTGAAAAGGTAGTGATAGAGACGGCGCATGTCAAGAGACAGAGAAAGTATAAACCTAAGAAAGTGTTCGCTACTCCGCCAGCCACGACGAAGGCTGTATACGCTAAAAGAGAGATGTAAGTACACATACTGATTTAGTAGATACTAGCATCACGTCCCGGCTTCGCACGGTCTCTAAAATAATCGTAAGTTACAAAGAGAAACAAACTATAGCCTATGTTACTCGGGGATAATAAATAGCTTCCCAGCAGTGAAATAATTTTTCAAATCGATCCAGTAGTTTCGGAGCCTTTTCGCGTCAAACAAACAAACAAACAATCAAACTTTTCCTCTTTATAATATTGATATAGAGTTAGTAGCGCCCGTAGCTCGACTAGCTTAGGTGATCTGGCGCCATCGTCGAAGCTAAGCAACAGGCGATGCGGACGGTGTTTGTGTTGACAAGACTGCCGTTTTTAGTGGCACTACGCTGGCGCTCGGATGACACTTAAAATTGTAGGTCCCGACTGTTAGATTTAGTACAAGAAGTCGTTAAGCTAGAGGCTTTCGGGCGGCTTCAAAACTCGGCACCAGAGCTTGGCCTCTGAGCTCATGCGAAGAAGTAGATATTTAAAAAAAAAAACAATAATACCAGAGACCAACCGGGTGATACTCATATTTGTTGAAGCCTACAGGCAATACTACGTCAAAGTTACAATCAGTGTTTTGTATTCTAAAGTCTTTAATTAGGTACTGATCGTTTAAATTTGTAGGTATATGAATAGCATTGTAGATTGAAGAAAAGCTGAATATATCGTGAATGTGTACTTCCGCTGAGAACACAATGGAAGAACATATTTCAGATTTACTTTTATCAACAATGTACTGCCTAGTCTGGAATTACTCCTTTATTCTATCCAGTCCTACCAATAGTTCGATAGTCGAACTGTTTGGATATTATTTTTCCAAATTGTTATACTGACGGATCGAACTATTTGGAAACATTGATTTTATTCCAAATAGAATTTATAAGAAAATCTTAATATATATAAATCTCGTGTCACAATGTTTGTCCTCAATGGACTCCTAAACCACTTAACCGATTATAATAAAATTCGCACACCATGTGCAGTTGGATCCCACTTGAGAGATAGGATAGTTTAAATCTCAAATTATAGTCGCAATGTTAATTTATTGCTAATTATTGTCTGTTATTATTTGACAGTCACAATTATCTGTTAGCTCCAAAAGATTCTAACAGATGTCGATACCTTTCGACTGGGTTGAGTAAGTAATCAATAGATGGCGCTGCTATGGTAAATCTACGAACGTGTCATATAAGCTACATTATCTATTTTTCATACCCCTAAGTGAGGCAAAACAACGTTTGCCGGGTCAGCTAGTAGATTTATAAAAAATAGTAAGTAATGTTTCACTCGGACAGTTCTCAGAAATATAACCTCAATTAATTAAAAATGTAATCAGTTTGGTTTTATTAAATTGCCCCACCTAACCTCTTTGATAATGAAAATGGTAAACAATAATAAAAAGTGATACACGCCCATCCAGGCCGTATGGTAAGTATCACACATTATCATAACAAAAACAACAATTTTCAAGATACAAATGCATTTGAAGCGCCAGTTCTGACTGTACCATTATAATGATCATAATAAATTCTATTTGGAATAAAAAAATCCATGTTTCCATATATGTAGTTCGATCCGTCAGCTATAAAGTTGAAAAAAAACAACCAAACAGTTCGACTATCGAACTATAAGCTTTTCTTCAATCTACAAAGCTATGCATATAAAAATTTAAACGTTTAGTAATTAAAGACTTTAGAACGCAAAACACTGAGTGTGTGTGGCTTCAACAGATAATTATGAGTATCACCCGGTTGGTCTCGGGTATTATTGTTTTTTTTTATATCGAAAGTCATACCAGTAGTTTGATAGTGGAAAAACCACTATCAAACTACTGGTATGACTGGGTGGAATAAAGGGAATTACTGGTGGCGATTCTGCTGTACACACGACTAAACTAAATTTAAAGAAGCCCAGTCTCTTTTCTTCTTAGGTGGCCAGAAAGAGACGGCACGCTCTGCACCATAGTCAAAACAACTAAAATCACGCTTGGCGACTGATTTTCAGCTTGAGGTAGAAAGCTAGCCAGGCGAGCACTAGAAAATGCTCTTCCACCAAGCTATGGTTTCCTTATAATTAGTATTATTTATTTGTTTTTATTTTTATTCTTTATTGTACACTACGTCCTACTTAAGTTGTTTATAAATTCCATTCCAACCAAAGGTTGCCTGGCAGAGATAGCTTTAAGTGATAACATTTATTTTATTGTGTTATTTTTTATTTGTTGTTACGAGTATATATAAAAATATGATGAAGTATATTTTCTTATATGTATATAAAATGTCCATGTCACAATTTATACCGTACTCCTCCGAAACGGCTTGACCGATTTTTACCAAATTTTATATGCGTATTCAGTAGATCTGAGAATCGGCTACTATCTATTTTTCATACCCCTAAGTGGGGCAAAACAACGTTTGCCGGGTCAGCTAGTATTAAATAAAGATAACCTTTATTAAACATCATCTTAACAGTGTTAAATTAAATTAACGATTCTTTTTTACTCTTAATGGGCTTGCGCTTGACCGCAATTCACCTGATGGTAAGCGATATTGCGATCTAAGGCGGAGCGTGCTTGCCCAGAAGAAACCGGTTCGCCTTGAAAACCGCTAGATTATAGGTAGTTATCGGGGAACAGAGAATTTGGCAAAGAATTCCACACCTTGGCGTTACGCACAATGAAGGTGGACGCAAATCGCTTAGTACGCGACTTAGGCATCTCCACAGTATAACGACGCCGCCTTGGTGTTTCCCTACTCGTCCGATGGTGGAATGGGGCGGGGGGATCAATTCATGTAATTCTGTTATATTAATTAATTATATTGAATATATATTTTTTATTAACCTGTTATTACCTGTTATATTAGCTTCACCTGTATGTTTGTTTGTTTGTAACCGACTTCTTTGGGCGCGATTTTGACCCACTTTAAACGGCCAGATTTCGTTGAAACTTTGTAGATTTATTGAGGACCGATGACAATACACTAATTTGATAAAATTATTAAAATTTTTGTATGTTTGTTTGTATGTTTGTTTGTAACCGACTTCTTTGGGCGCGATTTTGACCCACTTAAAACGGCCAGATCAGCGTGTTTTTTAGTTTTTTAAAACTACTATTATTATTTCTGTATAAAATAAATTAATTTTGAATTTGAATATCTTTATTTAAAATATGGTGTCCAATACAGAATGTCTATCTATCTTTTTATTCTTTGTTTCAGCGTATACAAGGAGCCCTTAGCGAATCGATTCACAAATTGTTTCTACAAGTTTTGCTGTCAACTCTACTGTTACGTAACATTTTTCATAATACTCGGATTTATTATTATAGTATTTATATAATCTTGAATACGCAGTCTGTTATTTTCTTCTTCTTCTTCTTATATGCTAAGTTGCCAAGCTCTGACCACTTAAGACTGCTTGTACTAAGACCAACAATTTAACGTGTCATCTGACCCACGGTAGCGCCCGGATGAAATTGCCACTTTTGAAATACAGTCTTGTGCATGGTCACCCATCTAAAGACTCCGCATCGACCGTCGCTTAACATTGATGATCGCGTCTTATCACTTTAGTTAGCAGAGCTACAGGCGCTATGTCTGTCATACAACACATCTTGTTATTTAGATTTATGTAAGCTTTCTAAACTGTGCTGGTAAGGTATCTTAATAATTCCCTGACGAAAACGGTCACACTTACTTACTTATTATTAAAAGTTGGTATGAGTCCAACAGTTTTATGACTCATTCCAAATTTAAATAATTACACTGGTCTACAGTGGTTTTGTTGCCTTTGATACGATGATGATTTTGGGTCTATTTATACACACAATTCGTGAAAATATCAATGATTTTGTAAGATCTGCTCGTTTTTTTTCAACAAATGACTGAAAATTAAAATTTTGACGATAAATCGTTTAAAATTCAATTTGCAAAAACGAGCAAATTTAGTACTTTTACGAATATGTTCGTAATCTGAGCACTTAAAAACGTAACAATTTGCGATGATAAACAGGCAACAAAAAAAAAAAATGTTTTGTAGAGCTGTGTTATATAAGTGTGACCGTTTTCTACGTAGATATGTAAGGGCTTTTGCACACCACGTCGTATCGTAATACGTAAGACAAGAGCACTCCGAAAGTTCCGAAGCGTTGACGGCTTAGTCTTGGGTGCGATCGCCTTACGTCCCATCGGTAATGGATTCGATCCCCACCAACAAGCTTGATCTTCCGATGATGGAAAACATAGTTTAGTGGGTGAGAATTTTTAGCTACCACTCTAAAGTTGAAAATCTGACTATAAAACCTAACGTAGAGTGGCAGCAGCCATCTTAAGAGACAGTTATACCAGACTAGGTATGCTCTACCGTGCGTCGGCCAGTATCATTTTTGTAGTAATGGAAGCTCCTGGTCAAAGGCCTAAGAGCATAATTAAAAAGTAAAGAATATATTAGACAATTACTTACCATTAAAATTCTTTGCATGCAAATTCACATAATAAATAGATTTGTTTGTATTCATATTAATTTAATAATATCTATAATAATCATACTTTAGGTAACATAAGAACAAACGAGTTCAATCAAGTAATTTGTTAGTTTACATTACTTATTCTTAAGCATACTTCGTAAAGCTGTTTTTATTATAAGTACGCATTTAAATTTATAACAGTAACATCGTAAAGGCACTTGGTCATCATAATTTTTGTAATTTAAATTCGAGAAGTTTCTGGGCAGCATTTTTTGACACATTATATAAGAAAAAAAAATGGAATAACCATAATATCAAAGGATTCAAAACGTAACATTATTGACAGATGTGAATAATTTAACAAAGGCAAAGGTTTTGCATAGTTTTCTTAATATTCTGACTCTTCAAAACTTCTAAAAATAATTATGCAAAAGTAAAAAAAATATTTACAAAACTCACTATTACAACTCAGTCTCTCTAATTCCGTACACTTCCAAATTCTCCTTTTCCACCATAGGTTTTTTCACATCACTAGACTGATTTTCCGTCTCGCTCGCACACCGCTTCCTCATTGGACTCTTCTCTATATTTACATCTAGACTTGATAAGGGCGATCTTGCATCTCTGTCTACCGCTAGGTTACTAATAGACAGAGTCAAATCTGAAGGCATATTTCCATCCAAACAGTACATAAGAGAATCGGTCAATTCGTCTGTAGATTTGTTGATGGATAAATCTATAGGTGTAGCCGTCAGTACTGATCTGCTTAGTAGATACTCTCTGAACGGTTCTGAGAGAGATTTTGGCTGGTCACCATTTAATTTGACCTCTGGTATGTTCTCGCACAGTGTTGTGTTGAGGTCTTCTGCACCTGGTCGTCTGGAGCGGAGAGGGCTTACATCGTTTACCGAGATGGAGCGACCATCGAAGGGTTTGGACGAGTTCGACGGATTTGACCTGAAAGAAGAACAAGTATAGAATAAAAACCCTGACTCAACATTTTGTTACGGTTGCCAATTGATTTGATATGTATCATAGTGTATAATATTCTACTCGTCAAGCTCTTTTGATACCTATATAAGGGATGTTGCGAGGTAAGCTTAATTTTTCAGTAATCAATAAATTACTTCATCAGGAATTACAGAAATGACAAACAAGCGAAAATTAAAACAACGACACCTCATTGAATTTAAGGTACACCTCTGTTAAAGAGAGATAAATTTTTATTTGTAAAAAAAATTGTTTAGTTCGTCCTGCTCTACCGCACGGACACATACATAGCTCTGTCCTTTGCTAGCACCCCATCCCGCGACCGCAGAGGCATAGGCTAGTATGAGACATTGCTTACATCATAGTAGAGGAGTCCACAATGCCAAAAATGTACTTATTAGAGCTAACTGATGAATGAAAGAAGTTATAACACAAAAATAAATCTTGTCCACGGGTCACTATGTTGTCCACTATGTCCAATATGGGGTAAATCTCCCATAATCTTAATCTGATGCGCTCGAGATACTACAAAAATACCCTCTTCGGCCCCCTACCATTGGCCATCAAGTGGGATATTATCATTGAAAGAAAGCAAGAATCATTTATTGTGTGACTCGAACAACAAAGAAAAAATAATACACAAGAAACATGAAAGAAAACATTTACGTGGCACAAAACCGGCCCTAGCTCAGCGTGTGCTGACTGCAAGCAATCAGCGCTGGTCTTCCGCTGGAGCCGAGCGGTGACGACACATTGAGAAGCAGTCAGCACTTACCTATCACAAGAGTAAGTTGACCTAGAACCCTCATCATCCGAGGAGACAAAGTCGCTATCATTCTTCGGCGAGATGGAATGATAGGTCTCCAACTTGTCTACTTGTTTCTCAGTCTCGGGCAAGCTGTCGCGCTGTTCGCACGTGATGATCAGAGGCTTGCGGGAACGAGGCGTCATTATCGATTCCTGGAACAGATAATTGACTGCATTAGTTTAGTGATTTGTAGGCTTAAACGGTAATGTACCCACACCTCTATGCTAATATTTTGTCGCCATATCAAAAATAATAAACCATTTAATTTTTTGGCAACTTTTCCTCATTATGGGTATCAAATGAAAGGATGTGGTAAGCTGCTGGCCAAGTCAGAGGTCTGACCTTACTGGTCTGTGGTCTGAATATGTACCACAGACCAATAAGGTCAGAACTCTGACTTGCCATAGAGAAAATGATATTTTTTTATCAGTTGAGGTTAAGGCCATTCTTACTATAAATGACATACATTGCGAATTACTTTTATTTCAGACGCGGCCAACAGAATACATATTGTATTAAGATAAATATGAAATCCAAGATATATTTAAATTTAATTCCAAAAATACTAAAGATCATTACAATTCAGTAATGTAACATAAGCCCTCATATAGCCCGTGTGAAGCCGGGGCGAGCTGCTAATAGAAAATAAAATAAGAGTGTGTTATAATGATGCAACATGAAACAAACATAATGCAACATGCCAACAAGCAACACGTAACATGCAACCAACCTGCATAGCTTTCGATAACTTTTGCGTAGACTTAGTTATTGGAGACATCGAGGCTCTTCTAAAATTGACCACATATGGAGTAGAACAGTCTTCATCAAAACTTAACACCTCGGAAATGCCTGGCGTACTTGTTAAGTAATTTATCTTAATATCTTCATTTATCTTTATATCTTGACCTTTCTTTGGTGTATCTGCTAAAGGACTATCTTCGTTTTGCGTATCATTCTCTGACATTGTATCTTGGTCGTCGAAACAGGAAACGCAGGTAGGCGTACCGCGTATAGGTTCTTTTCGTTTCCTATATTTCTTATTTATATTCGATGCTGATAATCCTTTTGAGCGGAACAGTCTTGTGTTTTTCTTCGTATTCTTTGGTGTTTCATCACCATCTAGGACACTTAAATTAGGTTCAGAGACAAACTTAGGGCTTAGCTTTCTAGATTTATTCAGAGCACCTTCTGATAACGTGCTTTCGTTGCTCGCGTCTGAATCGTAATCGTCGTCTAGACTTTCTGAGCTAGCTATTTTGTGAGCCAGATTTTTGAGTACAATATTCTTGTGAGACACATCGACTTTCTCGTCGGTGAATCTCAGTTTCGCTTTGCTTGATTTCTGTAAGTGTGATAAAGGAAGAAAGTTAGGGATAGATAGAAAAGAAGATTCCTAGTCTATAGGTCTGGTCTAGCACATATTAAAAGGCTACAGTATAAAGTATACAGTACAATATTTAGCTAAATGTAATGTTTCAAAAGTAATTCACTTAATGTAGGATTGTTATGTTGGGTTGGTTTTCAATATATTAACGATTCTGCCATTATAAAGTTACCAAAGGACTTATCAAAAGGTGCTAATAAAAAAAGCACAAGTTACTTACATATACACCTTAATAATACATTTTTACTTGGCATATTACATCTCTGAAATTATGATTTTTACATCAGATAAAGCTTTTACAGCACGATATTAAAGTTAAGAATTACTTAAACTTTTCAGTTACTGTGATAGAAGGGGTTTTAATTTCAAACAGTGTGGCACTGCACTGGACTTATATCTTGACATTGGCCATTGAATATATCTATACCAATATTATTATTATTATTTATTTTATTATTAAAAGCCTGTTTGATCCCACTGTTGGGCAAAGGCCTCCCTACCCTCTTTCCATTTGTCCCTATCTAGCGCTACCTATACCAATATTACAAAGAGGAAAAGTTTGATATGTATGTTTGTTCGTTTGTTTGACGCTAATAGACTCCAAAACTATTTGACTGATTTGAAAAATTCTAACATAGGCTATAATAATATGATTCTCTTTTCAGCTTAGATTACTTAATAGCCTGTGCGAAGCCAGGACGGTCTTCTAGTAATATATCAAGAGATTATATATGAAAAATTGGTACCAGACCCTAAACTAAGCCAAAAGAAGATAAGAGACACACAGTTACAATGAATAAATGACGTTAGACACATCATGCGATACATGACACATTAGCTAAGGCACAATGTTATTCATTCAGTTTTATTCAACCTTAGAAACGCTAAGTCATTATACTTGAAACACTACACCTTGTACTCGTACACTATTTATATCCAATGCTGGCACTACACATCGCTATTCGCTATTTTTTCTTCGTATGAGCTGAGTGGCTAATCTCTAGTGACAAGACTTTTCAAGCCCGCAAACGGCTGCTTGTACTAACACTACCAGTAGCGCCCAGATGAAAATTACACTTTTTTTTAAAACAGTCTTGTGCATGTTCGACCATTTAAAGACTGTCAACATCGACCGTTACTTAACCTCAATGATCGCGTCAGATTCACTCAGTTAGCCGAGCTACAGGCGCTACTGAATACGAAGAAAAAACGGTATTCAGAGTTTGCTGTTTGGAAAAATATTGACGAATTCATATAAATACAGACAAATACTATCATAATCACAAATTAATAATTTAACATTTTGTAATCGCTATACATGTCAAATAAGACAAATACATTATTAAATGCCGATCACAAATAACAATTATTTTATTTGACAAATATACAGAATACGCGATGAAGAGTGCCATCATAAAGTAGAAAAGAAACATATTATAAAACTTTTCTATTTGAAAAGAGCTTCTAAGAGGTAATGACGTAGCGCTCAAAAGATTCAAACTTGTTTCAGCTAGCTTTACCTCGTCTATGGTATTAATATTAGATCCGGATCCCTTTTTCGGCGTTTTGTTGAGAAGTCCCTTGTTGAAAATGTGACGTTTGATTGAGTCGCCGAAACTTCTAGAGCCGGCAACTTTGCCAGTGCGTTGGATTTGTATTGGTGTTCCTGGAAAAAAAACACAGAAATTATTACTGAGTATTAGCTGACCCAATGAACATAGTCTTGTGTGCCTGATAATTATGTAAAATGTGGTAAAAAGACTTCATATTTCAAGAAAATTAATTCATATTATAAGAAAATTAATATCTTACTAATATTATAAATGCTAAAGTTTGTTTGTACATTAGTTGTATGATGATGAAAGTAAATAGATGAAATTTGGTATGGATAAAGTTTACTTTTATCTCGGATTAACTAACTTAAGACAGGCTCCAAAGAGTTTAATAAACACACCATATCCATTTTGCCTGTTGAAGTGTTTAATAAGCTTCCTCTTTTGCTGTGAGTCGGGTAACGCCTGTATGTGTGCATAGAGTTGAGCCAGCGCTGTGTCCGTAGGGTTTGCTTCATTCTCAGCTTGTGTCCGGGGACGGTCCACAAATGTGTACACTGTGTTTGCTGCTGTTCTGGAAATGTAGTAATATCTTTATAAGCATAAGCGGCCCTTTATATGTTCCCACTGCTGGAACTAGGGCCTTCCATCACAAGGAGAGAGATATAGGCCACAATCCACCAAGTGCGGGTTGGCGCAAGACACACGTCTTCGGATATTGTGGTCCACAAACGTACCGGTTTCCTCACGATGTTTTCCTTCACCGTAAAGCGAATGCAAATCCACACATAACTTGAAAAATAAGTCATTAGTCCGGGATCCGTCAAACCAGAGGCAGTCTGATGGAAAAGCAGATGTTTATACCACCGAGCCACACTCGCTAAACTTGTTTAGTTGTCAATAAAACTAATATCATTAGTAATTAGCTCTCTAGAAATTGTAATTGTATTGGAAAGAGCTATGCTCGGTGTTCTCTACGGGATCGTATCCGGAACGAAATAATTCGACAGAGAACCAAAGTCACCGACATAGCTCAACGCATAAGCAAGCTGAAGTGGCAATGGGCTGGACATATCTGCCGAAGAACCGACGACCGTTATGTTAGACGAGTTCTAGAGTGGAGACCGCGTCTCTGCAAACGTAGTGTAGGACGCCCTACAACCAGGTGGAGCGATGATCTGAAAAAGGTAGCGGATAGTGGATGGCGAAGCACAGGATAAGGCCAAGTGGCGTGCCTTGGGAGAGGCCTATGTCCAACAGTGGACTAACATAGGCTGATGATGATGAATATCATTAGTCAATAACTCACTTGTCAGTATAACTCTCGTCCAAGTCCTTAGCAGGCGACAGTGCGCGTCTCCTCTCCCTGACCGCGCAGTATGCCGCCGCGTCGGTGGCGAGCTGTGTCGGCGGCTCGAACAGCCGCCCCGACTGGCGGATCATGAAGCTTATCACCGGGGACAGAGCTATGGCGTCCGCGTGGAACGTTTCTGGTGATAACTGTAACAAACAAAATATTGTTTACTTTCCAAATTGTGTGCCACATATTTACCTATTTACCCTTATTTCAAATGTGATTAGACGATGTGTGACGAAGCAGGTTGAAAACCAGCGCTGGAGTACCTAGTGTACTCCAGCATTATGCTGAACCTGCTCCTTTTGTGACTAATTACTTAGGTAGGTGTATATTAAATAATAAGAAATGCATTATGTAGTGTGTTTGTATACTCTTATGTATGCATTCATTTATTTTGTGCATATTAACATTTTTTCTTTCTTTTTTTCTTTAAACAAGTATAAGTAGACAATTGACGACCTCTTTGGCGTTATGTATGCTGGACTGCCAATCAGAAGGTTCCGGGTTCGAGTCCCAGCACAGCCAACACCTTTGTGCTTAACTAAATTTGTTAACTGTGGGTCTGGGTGTTAAATGTGTATCTTTATAAAAAAAATATGTATGTATATGTAGTAATGTATGAGTTGTGTTAGCAACCATAACACAAACTAGAAATGGTTCAGTATGGGGCTAACCAGCCATGAGAAATGTGCCTTAATATGAAAAAAATATATATATAGACAGCAGATTCATCTGTTTTGTCTTTATCTCGTGTGCTAGCTTACACAAGATTTTTTAAACAGAAATTCATAAACTCGTTTAGTTTGGTGGTGTCTCCTCCAGGTAACCATAACTCACCTTTCTTGGACACAGCAAGTGTGGAGTAAACATAGTAGCCAAGGTATCCGGAGACATCCTGTTGGAAGCTTCATTGTCTGCCACCAGCCGCAGTAACCTTAGTAACCTCTGCAGGAAACTCCTGAAATACAGAAATACAGAACTTTCATCATCATCACCATTACAGTTGTGGGTCACTGATGACCTGTATCACTTGCTCATGGAATGTGTCCGGAACGCAAACTTAAGAGAAAGACCTAACCTAGAGGTGGGATATTGTAACAGTGTTCTGGCAGAACCCAACTCGGATTCTGCCAGAACACTGTATAGATTAATAGATAGAATATAAGATTAGATAGTATTTATTATTTTTAAGGTAATTTTGTCTTATCAGGCAACATATTCTTTCGTAGAATAAGCCTTTCTCTAGATTAAAAAAAAAAACATCACCATTTTCAGCATGTAGACACCCCCTGCTGAGCATAGGCCTCTTTCTTGTACGCCAGTAACTTAGCTTGTACCATAAATAACATATGTTAAAGGCAAGTCATACTACAATCATTACTTAATACTTAAAACATTAGTTAGATTAACTTAAATAAACTTACAAATTCAATTCAATAAATATTCTACCCCTTTAAATACTACACACAGTAGCACTTGTTTTTCATTTCTTTAAATTAAAAAATACTACTTTTTACATATGAATAATGATTCTGCAAGCTCCATATTCAAACATTCGCTTAAATTATAAATGGAATTACTTACACAAAAACTTTTTTTTCTGTTTAAACATACTAAGTACTATGTTAAACTATATTACGATTTGTTATTTTCTCTGGCAACTTGTTGTTCATTAGTTTTATGTTTTACCTGTGTGATGATGTCAAGAGTAGAAGAAGCAATTGGAGTGCTGTGAGGAGTTTGGTCTCCGATGACTCTGCATTTGGTGGGTATTGGCCTGGAATGAATGAATGAAGACCATTAGGATTATTATAAGTTTTTGTATGAAAAAGTGCGCTTTAAAAAAATCCATTTTTAACTGTTTTACTTGGGTCCAGGGTGAAAATTAGCCTGTGTGATATTAGGTACTTACATAACTAATTTCATATAAATTGGTTAAGCTGCAGCTTGAAAGTATGACAAACATACACACATAACAAACAAACTTTGCTTTTAAAATATTAGTGAGACCTATGTATATTAACATGACCACATATACAACGCTTCTCTCAATTAAAATGATGCTTTTTATTTTTTACAGGCTAGCTTAGGAAAATTTGTCCTCTAGAGATTAAATATAATAATTAAGTCAAATAAAGTAAGAGAGTAATAGGTTCACAACAATGAATGCAAAACTTTGGAATTCTCTTCCTGAGTCTCTGTTTCCTAAGAAGTACCACCTGGGGGTCTTCAAATCTAGAGTTAATAGGTATTTTCTAGGTAAGTGTGTAACATCGTAGGCCATAGTATTGTTTAACACCAGACAAGCTGGGGTCAGACGCAAACTTATAAGTTATAAAAATAAAAAAAGATTTAAGTAGAATTATCAACTCACACTTAAATAAACTGCAAAAAAACACAAAGAGCTACAAGCAGTAGCTTTATTGATAAAATCAATCTCTGCCAGGCAATTCTAGGAAGGTAAGTAATTAAATAGAACATAATATGTAATATACTGTACCACTCACTCGCCAAAGTGCAATATGTTTGATAGTACTGATCCATCAGCAGAGGCTGGGGCAAATCTGCCAGAAACCCTTTGAGAACTGATGCACAATCATGCACGGAGAATCTTCCTTCATCAAGACCCAGTGGAGTCCCTGTGACGAGGAGCTGACGCAGTTCTTGTTGACGGCTTAGGGAGCCTGTGCGTCGGAATATACCTTCTTGAGTTACATCTGGAATTTTATAAAATCCTATTATGGTGAATGTTCCAAATATTGCTGGAAAAATCTGGTGTAGACCTGTTGTCTTCAAGCTACCTAGACGCAGGAAAACGTGGATATTTTTGTACATAATTATACACTCAGAGAGTTTTATAGCATCAAATGTGTATTTATCTTAAAACTATATATAATAATAATAACCTACACATTTATTAATTTATGTTATTTATGGGCAAGCAGTATTATGCTGATGTGCCTATATCACAATGAGTTGAAATTAAATTTTTAACTGTTCACTGATGTAGCACTGACCACTTTCTCAGGCAACTTATTCCAATTATGAACCACTCTGTTGCTGAGTATATGATGCCCCTGTATCAGTGTTGGCAGGATCACCCATAACAAGGCTTGCAGTGAATATAACAAGATAATACATAAAGGAAACGTAGATATTTAAAGTTAACTACTTACTATCAGGTTTAGACAAAAAGTCAATCAATTCATTCAGCCTCAAAATGCCATCTTCATTGATTGAATTCACCTCAGTTGCACTCTTTAGAGAACTACCATTACTGTGACTAGAATAGGTGTTGGAATTCTTTGTTTTCTTGTGAAAATTCCATCGGAATTGCTTTGGTTTGTCTGTTGAGCAGTCAACACTGGAAAAACAGTATAATTAACCACAATTTCTGGAATTTCTGCGATACATTTTCATGAAAAGACAACAGAACCGAAGAGGCAAAACTGCAGAACTTACTCGTCAGTATTTATATCTACAACAAATGATAAATGCATTCGCACCAATGTAAAAAATTGTTCTACATTTTCTTTTCTTAGCTTTTCTATGAAAGAAACATCGTTGGCAGTCATGTTTCCGACTGCTTATAAAACAGTTGCAAAACTTAAAGAGCACTTCTTAGCGTCATGTTATTTAGCATACGTCTACTAAACATCTAAACTACAAAAATCAAACAATTATCCACATTTTTCTATATTTTACTTTACATTTCGCAACACCTCTTGCATTGTTTTTAAACGGTATAAATAGTTTTTCTCAACGGCCAAATTAATGTTGCCAGAGAAAAAGAGATCTAATTTGGTTAATTTTTTTTTCGATTATTGATTATAGTTCAGAACCTTTCCTTTGCGTATACGAGTCACACTTGGACTTGAAGAAGAAAAATAACGATTAGCAGACTTTTGCTTAGTTTTAATTTACTGAACCTACGTCTCAAATCGCATTTTAAGTATATCAAGTGGTTCCTATGGGGAAACTTCAGTAGAAGCTGGTATTACCGCTTCGGGGTAATGCAATTAGTGTGGCCAACTAAGGAGTTTCCCCCCGAAATTCAAGGAAATCAGGGGTTCAAAGTGCCTTTTAAGGAGACTATAATCTTAGTCTTATAATCTAATATAATCTTAATCTTAGCAAGATTAAAAAAATAATTCATTTTATTTTGACGTGACAACGTCTTAAATTAGGTTGCGGCTGGGAGTCACTTATGAAAAAGTGTAACGCCCGGTAACGTTACGATGACTCACCGAACGAGAGAGAGGCCCGCCGAATGCCTTGCGTCTCTCTCCCACTCAACTATGATCGGTCTGCCGCGCGCGCAGCACGCGGCAGACGTTGTCACGTAAAATCTTCGCCCGTAAAACCGACTTTACAGGCAACTATTTTTTTGTTGTCTTAAAAACACCACTTGATACAATTCATATCAAAAACTTATCAAGCTCTACCTAACCTAACCTGACCGACCAATTTATCCATATACATTACTGCCAAGCGTGGCTAATACTGTTTTATCAGAAAACTATTATAACGATTCCTCAGTGTGTATTGTGATTTAACATTATCTATTTAAGGTATTTTAGGGACATGAATATGAATTTGTATGATTGTTGAGGGAAATTCTATAGGGCAGCACTGGGGTAAATAAAAACAAATGAACTTGATCTTCAATTGTTAAAAGTGCAATAGCGTGACTGCTTTTAACAGATGTTTGCTAATTTGGCTAAATTTGCTACTTAATTTGGCTGTTGCAAATTTTATAGCAGATTAAAACAAAAGAATATGCATTATCGACATTTAACTTTAATTAATCTTTTACTCATTACTTTGTAAAATTTACGATGAGCTTATATTAAATATGCAAAATAAACTTTAAACAATCCCGAATAAAAAACAACGTCTGCCGCGTGCTGCGCGCGCGGCAGACCGATCATAGTTGAGTGGGAGAGAGACGCAAGGCATTCGGCGGGCCTCTCTCTCGTTCGGTGACTCATCGTAACGTTACCGGGCGTTACACTTTTTCATAAGTGACTCCCAGCCGCAACCTAATTTAAGACGTTGTCACGTCAATAAGCATATGTATTAATCCAGGATCTAAACTATCTCCATACAATATTCCATCGAAATTGGTTCCGACGTTTGAGCTTGAAGAAGTAACAAACTTACACACTTTCACACAAACTTTCATATTAACATAGTTAGATAGTAGGATTCTACTGAAGCTTTATTGGGAGTGCACACAAGTAAATTCAAGACAATGATTCTCTCACAAATTTATTTATTAAGAGTGAATCTACATGGCCCAGCCGTGTTTTCCACAAAAAGTAGACAAGCGGAATGTTTCCTTTAATCTTACAGAAGTAGATAGAAAAATATCTTGAGAACTATGCTACTGCACAAATATAATGCTATGAATTATTAGTTGTGTCTCATAAACTAATAATAAAACAGGGACGTACTAAAATGTCATTGAATTCAAAGGGAATTCAAAAATTTTTATTTAAGTGAGCAGATTTGACAATTTTTGAAACGGTCACACTGAAGTGCAACGTCGCAGTCTGGGTTCACTTCACTGTTGTTTTGTGCTTGTGCTCGCTCGTTGGTACAACTGAAAGCTAAAAGAAGATTCGCCGGTATAATTAATTTTGATCGAAATTAATAAGATCTACCAAATTTTTGAACATGTATTTTGGAAAGGAAGATACGGCGTCCAATCGTGAGTTGACTGTGATTTGATTTTGCCGTTTATCAGTTTATTTTACAGGAACTGCGTAAAAGGAATTTCGTCATGTAGGTACCTAGTACCTACCCATGAGTAATTATTTGACTTCGGTGTCTATTCAATTTCCGAAAACATTTTGTATTAACCAATTAAAGACAAACTTCATCAAGAGAGTAGCAATTAACAAAAAGATCAAAAGTACTATACTATTACAGGGTGTCCACGGACCTGGAAAGTCAGGGAAAGTCAGGGAAAAGTCAGGGAAGCTATTAAGGGTCAGGGAAAGTCAGGGAAATGACTTCTCTACCTGGAAAAGTCAGGGAAAACCAGGACTTTTTGATGATTGATCTTTAAAATTAATGTAAAAGTCTAAAAAAGTATATAATAAATAAAAATAATATTATCTTATCAGTCATCAGTACTTCTTATATACTTAAATATTTATATTCCAACAGCTAATTAGCCACTCACACGTCCGCGCCATCTGTGCCAAAATGCCTTGAACGTCCGAGCGCTCGCGCAAAAATTCACGATTCCACCGCGCAATTTATAAACGTTTGTCAAGCGATAAATTCACAAGCTATGTTACTAGAAAAAATACCGTAGTGTAGCCTAATGTATAAACAAAATGATTTTCTTAAGTCTAGGCTACAAGTTTAGATCTCAGTACTTAAAAAAAATCGAGAACATGAATCGGCACCTATTTTTCCCGTGAATGTCGGGAATACGAACTTTAGATCGAACTTTTGTTAAAGAAATGCGTACAAAACTACACTAAATATACATTACTGGATAGATACTATCTCGAAGAATCTATGGATAACACACACTATACTGATTTAACAAAAACTTACTGCATAATAACAATTTTGCCGATCCCGTGCGACGAAAACATCGAGTGTTTTCGGACGGCGAGTCGGTACGTGATTTCGAACTGCCATAGAAAATTTCAAAACTATAATAATAAAAATACTTTACAAAATCAGTTCCTGCAGTAGATAAAGATAAAGTTGTGGTGGAAAAACAATCGCCAGCGGCTAATGTAGGTGACAATGAAACAACAGCCACACGTGCCCCAACTGTTGAAGCTCATGACAATAAAACACATATACAAGTTGTGATTCAAACCTACAATCAAAATGATGTAACATCGTCAGAAATCTTGTGGGCACTCCAAGTAATTTACAATAAACTATCGTTGAATTCATGTGACCGAATTTCTACCTCATTTAATAGAATGTTTCCCGATAGCAAAATCGCCCAGAACTTTACCATGGGTAAAACAAAAGCGTCATATGTGATTAACCATGGCATTGCGCCATTCATTCCGATGACACTGAATAGCCTGCTTAGAGAATGCTTATATTACGTCATGTCATTTGACGAATCCCTGAATAAAGTGGCCCAAAAATGTCAGATGGACTTGTGCGTGAGATATTGGTGCGTTAATACTAACACAGTAGCAACAGATATTTGACCTCAGTTTTTCTGGGACGGCAAACAGCCGATAATCTTGTAGACTCATTTCTGGAAGGATTGGCTGATTTAGATAGAAAAAGACTGCTACAAGTTTCTATGGATGGCCCCAATGTGAACAATAGTTTTCTGAAAAAATTGAAAAATGTTCTTTCTTCCGAGGAAACAAAAAGTCCCATAGGGTGTGGATTGCACACTGTCAATGGTGCTTTCAAAACAGGTCATCAAAAAGTAGATTGGAAGACTTGAAGTACTGAAAACCATTGATTGCTGAAAACTATGTACAATCTCAGGTCAGCGATACCTTCTCAAGCGCAAATAGGCTTTGCCATGTAGATAATAAAAAAAACGGACGTAACGCTGACCTTGTCTTAGGCTATACCCAGGTAATGGCTGGTGGTAATATCGTTTAATTAAAGTAAGGTGGTGTTCGGTATAATTAATTGTGGGTATGGTGTATGTATGGTACGGTATGGTTATGGTGTGGCAATCTATCTGTGTTGAAAATTTTCACCTTGATAGTTGGACACCTTGGGAAGCCAATAACATAAATCTCTAAGAGTGTTTGTGAAGACATAATTTTGTGTCTCTTACAATCATTCGCAAGAGAAACATTTTTACTTCGAAAAATTACAGCTATAAAGGTCAGGGAAAATTTTAGAAGTGGTCAGGGAAAGTCAGGGAAAAGTCAGGGAAATGTTTTGACGATTTAGAGTGGACACCCTGCTATTAGTAGACTCCTTAATTATTTGTCTTATTCCTGCATTGCGCATCATGCGTCATCGATATAGTTCGACGCAAATAAGATAATTTGCCTGCCTTATTTGGAGTCTGAGGCAGCCGGCTAAATGCGCTGATGCACAAACTGTAATGGAACATCGGTACTAAGACTAAATGCGTAATTTTAGCATCGATACTTAAAATCATCTCTTGTAAATGGTAAATCAAAAGTAATAGACCAATGTCTTGTGAAAATAATAGAGCATCAAAGTGTTTAAAGGCAAAAAATAGCATGCCAAATCTTTTTTAAATTTATACATCTGATAGGTACATATGTACACAAAGTTGGTATGTACTAAAAAAAAAAAATATGTTGGACATTCTAGAACAATTTCTACTTAATGATTTCTGATTTATAAAACTTTAAACTGTAAATTCTAGGTTTTGCTCCTGCACAAGTATCTATGGGTTCTTAACAATATACCTGTATTTAGGGGGATAGCTGTTCATCAATCAGGTACACTAGATTTCACTGATAAAAATTACCACAGTTATTAAAGTTTGTTGAACCACAAAATTAGATATTTTTTTTTTTCCAAGAATATTTATGTCAGACATGGGTGTGTCATGGTCATGGTGTACGGGGAGGATCTTGATTTGAGATGAATAAGTTTTTCCATCATCTCTCTAACTCACATATTAGCTTACACTTTATTCCAGCTTTCACATAACATTTAAAAAAATATATATTGAAGAGTTCTTAGTAGCATAGTGGTGATCAGGCCAGTTTCCACAGCCAGCCTCTTCCAAGCTCCTATTCTGCGTGATGTTTAAGGATAGTGGTATAATTGGCTCACAACCAACCTTGTATAGCCTGAGCTTCTTCAAAATTGTTAATTGTTTTTTTTTACATTAAATGGGCTTGCGTTTGATCACAATTCACCTGACGACGGCAAGCAACATAATGATCTAAGGTGGAGCGCGCTTACCCAGAAAAAACCGGTTCACTCTTGCTTTGAAAACCGCCAGATTCACTGGAGCAGTGTTGTGTCTGCAGTGGCCCTTAATCCATTTATACAGTAAATAGTACTCTGAAATGTCTTCTTACCTCTTGTCACAGATTATTTCATTCATAAACCGGTTAGCCATTTACAAAGTAAGGCATAATGTTATGTAGCGCCTGTAGCTTGGCACACTGAGGTGTTCTGACTCGATCATCGAGGTCAAGCAACAGTAGATGCCGACAGTCTTTGGATAGGTGACCATGGACAAAACTCATTTAAAAAGTAGCATTTTCATATGGGCGCAAACCATGGCATTGACTTGAAAACTATTGGAACCCGAGCTTCCACCTATCTCATATGAAGAAGAAGAAACATAACTTTTGCAACTGCTAAACATCTTATAGTGTGAGTCATAGGATAGAATCAGAAATAACATTTTACAATAAACCTATATGTTGTCCTATATATGTGGCTCAGCCTTTGTTAGCCAGGATTATAGGCTTATGTTTTTTATACTATTAGGTACTAACATACAGGCAGTGAAATTTTTAACATTCGCAAAACATTTACGATTGTTGCGACGCACTACTTTGAAGAGCGCTTTCTATAGAATATCGATCGCCATTTGCATGATAATAGTTGTGACAGTCATCGGAATACGACATCCGCCTTTGTATTATGGAAAAACCATAGGGAATGACATTCAATCAATATTACTAGACATGCCCCGCCCGGTCTAGACTAGGTATTAAGTATGTTCTAAACCTAGATGTCTGTCGTCGGAGATTATTGATTTGTCGCAGGATAGACATGACGTAACTTGATACTGCATTGTGGCATATCTAAACCAAGAATGTAGCATGGGCTTCTTAAAATACGGTTTTTGGGCTATGACGAATCACTCATTGTCTTAAAATAATAAGGCATTGTTTTACTAAGTGCCTTCAACCAGAACGCAATTCACAATTCTATAAGCAAAGGTAATTTTTTAGCCAAAACAAAGGGACTGTTAGCAGTTAACTTTAACTTATCGATTTAGGCATTCCTTTGCAGAAGTCCATTGTAGATTAAATAAAATCTGCTATAATATGTTGTGTATTTCCGCTGTGATCTGGAACCAAATTGAGATTAAGCAAACAAATCATATAAAACGTTTTTAGTCTCTTAGATCAGCCACAACACCCACACTCAAATTCACTCAATTGACACCGATATGGCAAGTCGAGCTACCTACACACAACAAGCTTGTCCCCTCGGTTGGAATCCTTACTCGCCGGACTGAGCTAAATCGAGACCAAACGAAGCTGATCGCCGGACTGATATGAAATAATTAATTTGTGTCTAACGTTGCTTTTCTCAACCAAGCAGCACTTATTCTAAACGTACCTACCGTACCTCCATTTGACAAACTTTCCCTTTCTGCACTTTATCTCAATGTGGTTCCAGATCTAACGGAAGGATACAACGTATTTTCGCAGATTTTATGGAATCGGGACTGCCATTCCAAAATACTAATGAGTAATGAAATACTTACAAAATACTAATACCAATTTGCTTAGCTTTTTTATTTCCAGGCTCTTTGTTCGAGAGGGGTTATTTCGAGACACGCGCCAGTTCTTTCCTCGCACTGCACCTTGGCTCCTCCTGGCATCAGTTCATAGGCACTGGACATGTATCGTACATGTCACTGTCGGTATTGATTGAAACAGGTGATTGGAGGTTCGTCTCCAAACACCCTTCAGTCTACCAGGTCCGATCAGGTCCCCTGTAAGTCGCTCTCTGCGGCCGGTTCGGGATACCGCTGTTTTATAATCCTCACCAAGGCTGCCGAGTTAAGTACTAATAGGTATGTGTATCCGTTGTAACGTAACGTCATGTGATGAATACATTTCTATGATTAACTACATTCGTTGGTGTGTTATTGTAACAGCTCAAAGTACTGTAAGGATTAATTTGGCCGCACATTATCCCGAGCTGAACGCATCGAACGAAACGAATATTAGAATTTTCTATATGAAAGTTCACACATGCTCGCGTGATATCGTCCGAATCTGGAAGAGCCTCAAAAGGTTCTAGACGAATTCGTATAACGTTCCCAGAAACGTCGCGGCTTATGCGGTCGACTCGACTGATGTGCCTGTATTTTACGAGCATGTCACGAATAGAAACAATTTCTTCAGCGCGGTCGAACCTTTCGACGCGGATGAGTCGAGAGCGAAGCTTAATTGACTTCTATTCGCTTTGCGCGTTCGGCTCTGACGGCTATAATGTGTGGCCACATTTCACTGGCTATACCTGGCTTTTGACGACTGTTCGGTCGGTAAAACCTAGGTATTTCCAATTCTGTGCAATGTAAGGTTTTACCATAAAATACAACTTGTTTTTTTATGTTCTCGAATCGTAGTAGCATGGCACCGCCCCCAGTCGAATACGTCGCGTGTAGAGGACGAGCTGATGCAGAATTCAGCGCGTGCACTCTCGCATACCACCGACCCGCTGGAGAAGCTGCGCCTGATGTGCCTCTCCCGTGGGGCCGCAGGAATCATGGCGTTCGCAAGGTTAGCCTTAAAACCAACCGGATGGGTGGTTGGTGTTCACTATTTCTCTGTAGAAGCCGATTTAGCCTACAATGTTACAATGTATGTTTTGCACCTGGATAAATCTTTAATTACGAAACGTGAAAGTTTAAATTTGCATAGCTTTTGTTTTTCAAACGAGTTCCCATGTTCAAAACTAGATGTCGTATGAGAAGACATGCACATTGACAGATCGTTATTCCTGAGACATAAAAGGCGAATTTGGCGTAACACAGTGTTTCTATAACACTGTGATACGTCAATTTCGTTGTATTTCTTTGGTGGCGGTCGTGTGGTCCCGAGAATCGTCAGGTGAATCCCCGCTAATGAGCTCGAGCTTACGGTGATAGAAAACATCGTGAGAAAACCGTAGCCTGGTAGTAGGGCATTTTTTTTTTTTTTTTTTTAGCGCTCGCCTTACTAGCAACCATATAAGTAGAAAAATCTGTCGCGAAGCACCTAACAAAGTGTTCCGGCAGCTTTAAGAGCCAGTTATTCCACACTAGGCATGCTCTTCTTAGGGCCGGAGTGTCGCTAACTCGCGTCAGTTACGCGCCCTGCTGCTCAAATGTCTAGCTGTTATTAATATAATACCATCATTTCCAGAGTGTTCCGTCGTATGGACAACGACGGCAATAAGTTCCTGAACATGGAGGAGTTTTTCCACGGCTTCAAGGAAACTGGGATCAATCTCAGCAAGGAGGTGGGCATTTAATTTTTTTTTTTTGTATTAGGGTTCCATAGCCTCCCCGTGGGGCCCCGCATTGTCGAGGCGGGGGGGCTCAGTAACCGTGGTCTGGTCACCCACGGTGAAGCGAAGAGGGTCCCTGAGGCGGGCCACTCCCTAGACTTGTAATCCCTGTACGCAAGTTCTAGATGGAGTGGCACCAGTAGGTTGCGGAACCTCGTTTCGGGGCGGTTTCGCAACTGAGGCGGGCTGCGGTGTGGTTTGGGAGGCACCGCAGCTGAAGGTGTGGGGCCGCGGCAGGAGAGAAGTGTCGGTATTACGATGCGCCGCTCTTCCTACCTGCCGCGGCCTCGACGGGGTCGCCACCGTTGATGGCGGACGCGGTGGGGCCGCAGGGAGAAGGGAGTGGTAACCGGAGACTACCACTTTCCCTATTCTCTGCGGCCGTAGTGGCATGTGACGGGGCCACAGACCTGACTTGATCCGTTACGGGGGACCTGGGACGTCGGCCGGGCGTCCGTTGCACTTATGGTGGTTGCGGTGCACCATGTGCACTGCTGTTATTATAAAAAAAAAGGAGACTCATCCCCGAAAAAGGAGCCTCGCAGGCTAGGCGCGGGGGGGGGGGGTGGTGAGTTAATGCGAGGAGCGGAACCTCATCCCGCCCTTTCCGGTGAGGAGGTCGTCGTGAGGTTTTAGTCGGTAGTGATGTCCTTCTGGCATCGAGCCCGGCATACCCCACCCACCTCTCTGGGTGTGGTAGGCATGCGTAAATGCATTTTCTCACGTAAAAAAAAAGAATACCTAAGGGTACATGTTACTGTATTTATTTTATTTGTACTGTATAACTGTACTGTGCTGAATAAATAATGATGACCCTATTGCTAACACTCCATTGTCCGTCTCTCACCAGGCCGTATCTCATGAACATAATGGTTGAAGAATAATTTGATTTGATAAAAAAAAAATTTGAAAGGGGGCTCCCATACAACAAACACACTGTAACGAACGTATAAAAGCGAGACTGCGCTGTCCTTCAATAGATGGCGCTAGACGTTATTTATATTTGATAACAATTAAGATTAACATTTAAAGGTGCTTCAGATGTGATAATTTTTTACATAAAGCTGTTTTTTATACATCATGGTACGGAAGCATATTATATATACCCATCATGAGCAAGACTTGACTCACACTTGGCTGGTTATTATACATGCATATTGTTACATGAATTGCTTTTGTATTTCAGGAAATCGAAACTTTGTTTGACCGTTTCGACAAGGACAATACAGGCTACATCAGCCTGGATGAGTTTTTGAAGGAGATTCAAGTGAGTATTAACATCTTCCTTTTTAACCTCGTTGGTGTAAAGGTTAACATGGCCGGACTGCTAATCAGAAGGTTCCGGGTTCTATTCCTGGCCCGGTCAACATCTTTGTGCTTAACTAAATTTGTTGGCTGTGGGTCTGGGTGTTAAATATCTATTTATCTAAAATATGTATGTATGTATCAGTTGTGTCAATAAAGCAAAATAATCAAAGCAACCATAATACGAGCTAGAAATGGTTCAGTATGGGACTAACCAACAGTGTGTGAATGTGTCAAAAAAAAAACCTGCAACAGTAGAGCCTTTAGCTCGACCAGCAGCTAAGGTGATCTGACGCGATCATCGAAGCTAAGCAACGGTCGATGCGGACCGTGTTTGGATGGGTGACCATGCACAAGACTCGTTTTTCAAGTAGCAATTTCATCTGGGCGCTAGCGTGGGTTGGATGACACGTTAATTGGTTGATCCCGGCTAGCTTAGTCTTAGTACAAGCAGTCGTTAAGTCAAGTCAGAGGCCTTGGGGCGGCTTGAAAACTCTCGAGGCCAGAGCTTGGCCACTAAGCTCATACTAAGAAGAAAAATTAAATTCAGTAAATAAAGTAATGATTTATTTATTTATTTCATTTATAGGCGAGCAGCATTATGCTGATGTGCCTATATCACACTGAGTTAAAATTTATTTTTTAACAGTTCACATAATGTCCACTGTTCAATGTCAATGTTTAAAGTCCGCTGATACACTGATCACAGGTTAGCAAGAGATTTTTTTGTTTTCTGCAGCCAGCTATCAAGCCGGTTTTTAAAGCTGTTCACTGACGTAGCACTGACTACTTCCTCGGGCAACTTGTTCCAATTGTGAACCACTCTGTTGCTGAGCATATGATGCCCCATATTAGTGTTCGCAAGATCACGCTGGATTTTCTGGTTATGGCTTCTGCTATTCTCGCAACGATTCCAATTTTTAAAGCTGTCTGCTAAATTAGGAAGATTGTAGAATCTATTAATAATTTTAAAAGTCTCAATTAGATCCCCATGTAAATGTTTTTTTTTATTGTCACAAGTTATACACGCAAGTACCAGTTTTCTGAACTAGCTCATGTTGTATGTCCGCAGCCTCCCATGTCGGAGAACCGCCGTCAGATAGTGGAGCAGGCGTTCAAGAAGCTGGACAAGGCAGGCGATGGTCACATCACCACGGCCGAATTCAAAGGTGTTTTCGCTGTCACCTCAGACCCGAGGTACGAATAATTCAATATTTTTTTTGTTACTCTCTTCGGCTTTAAAATACCAGCAGGGCGCGTAACCACAAGAGTTAGCTATTCTCCGGCTTAAGATGCACCATTCCTAGTCTGGAATAACTGGCTCTTAAGGCAGCCTAAACACACTGTTAGGTGCTTGGCGACAGATTTATCAACTTATGGGTGGTTGCTAGCCAAGCGAGCTCTAGAAAATGCGCTACAACCATTATTTGTTTACCTTCACCGAAAGCTCATTGGCTGGAATCGAACCCTCGACATGTGGGACGTGAGGCAGCCACACACCTGACTGAGCTCTCATCGCGTCGCGTCATCAAGTACGGTATAGTGTTTCCAGTCAACTTGACGACCTCGTTACCATGCTGGACTGCCAATAAGGTTCCGGGTTCAATTCCCGGCACAGCCAACATCTTTGTGCTTAACTAAATTTGTTGGCCGTGGGTCTGGGTGTTAAATATCTATCTATCTAAAATATGTATGTACGTATATGTAGTATATCAGTTGTGTTAGCCACCATAATACCAACTAGAAATGGTTCAGTATGGGGCTAACTAGCCTTGTGTGAAAAGTGTACAAAAAAAATCTAGTCTATATTTACCGTTTTCCAGTTTCATGAACGGAGATGCTACAGCCGATCTCATCATGAAAAAGTTTCTTGCTCACTTCGAGACTGAAGAAACCGCGGATGGGAAGGTCAGTGCTTTAATACAGATCTTCTACCTACGGCCTTGAAAATCGCTAGATTATTGTCATTGGGCAAGCCAAGTCAGATGCCTTCGGTCAGCTTGAAAACTCTTGTCACCAAGGCTTGGCTCCGCTTAGCTCATAAGAAGAAGACATTGGCGAACAAGGAATCTAAAATTTTGCTCCACAAAAGCGCTCGTAAACCTCTTTATAACTTACCTGCCCTTATAAGGTATCTTATATATTATGGCATCATCTACTCCCCAGTCAAAAACGACGATGTGTTGTCATTTTGTTGTTTGTCCAGGTAGCTGTAGCTCTCGAAAGGATGGACCGTTATAGATTTTGATTATTGTTCTAAAGGTCAGGAGTGTTCTAAGCTGCGTTTAATAAAAATCGGTTGAAGATAGCCACCAGAATAAAAAGGTGAAATACATATTCTTTCACAACTCCTTTGATATGGGTATCAATTGAATATTTGTCTAGTGTACAGTGTAAACTCGGGACGATACCACACTGAAGGGACTGCATTTTATGGCGTTATAGAGAGTGGTCGTTAAATGGAGAGAATGTATATTGTATGGAATACAAGCTAAACCAACTAAAGCCAATTGATTTCGACGCTTTAGAGAGTTTTGTCGTTAAATCGAGTGACGTCACATGGAGTTTACACTGTATATGTAATTATGTTATGACCAATTTCAAGCCCAATATGGTCCCTGGATAACGGAGAATCCCCGAATTATCTAAATATTAAATTTATACTTGTTTATTATTTCAGGTGACTTTGGAAGAGTTTATGAACTACTACAACGGAATCAGCGTGTCTATCGAGAAAGATTGTTACTTCGATCTGATGATGCGCCAAGCTTTCAAGCTCTAAGCTATCTCTTTCACTCATACACTCTTAGAGTGACAAGGACGCACAATTCCCTTGCACTATTTTATTATCTAACATAATTATATTAATGTCAAAGGACATTGAATGCTTCATAATATTTTTATAAATAACCAAATGCTTCATGAGATAATTAAACATGCTTATAAGCTGCTTTACATAATAATATGTATCGGAATATAATATTTTCATTGTGCTAGTTTGTTTTATTTAATAGTTAACTTTTCAATGTGAACATAAGATGTATGATAGAGACTATTATTAAGGGGAATTAACAGCATAAGGCAGAAATTCGTATTTAAGTTTTACTGCCAAATCTCTATAATGGTTTATATTGTTTGATTATTATGATTATGAAACATATTTATTGTCATATCAGTATATATGCTGATAATGCTTCGTCCTGATTCATTTATATTTCTGGAGAAACCTCAGCAATTGGTAGATCCGCATAGTACTGGTCATAAGCTATGTGTATTGTAGTATAATAATAACAATTTTTCAAATGTCATAAAGAACCCTCAGTGGCATCAGAGAATACATACATTTATATTATGTGAAATTAATAACAAAAGTAACCTTAAAATGTGTATGCTCAATGCTATCAATACACTTTACGGTTACATTAGAACTACCTGGCTCTCAAAATATAGTCTCACCTTAGTTAAATAAAAAAATATTAGGACACATTAAACATACCACTGGCACAGAATAATAACTTGTGCCACTGGTTAGCCCATACTAAACCATTTCTAGTTTGTAATAGGGTTGTTAACACAATGGATATACTACCTACACATAAATAAATAGTTTATATCAAAACATATTAACACCAAAGACTGACAGCCAACAAATTTAGTTCATGAGAAGGCTAAGAATCGAATTCGGACCATCCAATTGTCAGTCCAGCATGGTCAATATTATGCCAAAAAGGTTGTCAAAACCACACCTAATGATAATTATTGTGTTATTTCTTAGTAACAATATCAAAGCCTGTTATTAGGGCATTAGGGAGAACAGTAGCCAAATTTTGGTAAAGCGAAATCACTTGAGGAAATAAGGTTATAAAAAAGGAATAGTCTTTAATATTTTTTACATACATAACATAGAACCTTAGAGTAAAGAGATAAAATTACAAAATGGAAGAGATATTAAAACATATCATCATGTCCAAGATCTGCCAGCATGTTTAATCCTCTTTCTTTCAAAGCCTTTGAGAGTAGTTTCTGTTGTTCTATCTTTGTATCCTGCTCTCTCCGCTGGGCGTCTAGAATCTCATCTACAGAGACTTCTGTTAGTGGCAGAACTTCTTCTTTCTCTTTGTCCTGTAAATAAAATAACATTAATGCAGTAGATTGGCAATACGTAGAAATAAGATAATATGTGAGTAACCTTTTATTTAAAGTGTGGAATAAATAGTTAGATAGGCGATTGTTGATAGAAAGTTTGAAATGGGCTGTATTAGGCATCATTTGACAGATGCTGCACTAAGAGAAATGTATTCTATAAATTTAAACATCATCATCAAAAAAGGTAATGTGACTGACTAAGTGAAAGCAATCAAGGTGATTCATGTTTGGTAATGTTATACCTACTCTATAAACTGCAATGTACTTACAATTTCACCTAACAGTACTACGTTTTCTCCTCTAACAATGAAGATGCCTCTAGGAATGTCACCATACTCCTTGCCAACATGAATCCTTTCTATTGTCTTGTGAAGCACTAAATTCGCAAACTGGTCAACGCAGCGAAGATATCCGATTAACGTCCTTCCGTCTCGAAGCAGCACCATGAGTTTCTCTTCATGAAACAAGAATAACGTGGGTAAAACAGGTTGGGGAATGTATACAAACAATCAACAACGTAGAATCAAATTTTCTGTCTGGAAAATAAATTCAATATAAAAAGAAACATACTATCTAATTCGTCTAACAAGTTAGCAGTTCCTGCTAAAGGATTTACGTTGCCGGACATTATTTTAGCTTATCGGGACAAATTTTAATAATATGATCTTTTACACCGGCCACGAGCATAACAAAAGTACATAGAAAACAGAAGAAAACAAATATAAATTGACAGTTATGTTCCAAGAATTCGGATTGAAATTTAGCATGAGACTGCATTCTAATAAAGTTGTTTTGTTTGCTTCAAACGTAGACAGAGAAGGCAATAGACGGAGTCACATTTCCATCTCTTTTACTCAACAGCGAAACAGCCATATGTAAAAATAACATGCGTGAAAGAGAAAGGCTTATACTGTTTTTCTCTCTGTCGCTGTAACTGTTTGACACCAGCATATTTGTCAGTTTCGGTGTCAAACATTACTGCGATTCTGAGAATTTTGTGTTTTTTCGAAAAAATATCGTTTAAATTCAAGTGTAAGTGTTATTCTCGCGCGGTGAATAGTTTTGGACATCGACAGAATGGTGCAGTGTTGTATTTTGAGTAATTAGAATAGAACAGAACCTGGTTTATGTGATGTTACATTTCACAGGTTGGTACTGGCCTTTTTTATATACAATATATCTTCTAAAATCAATCCAAATATTAATTAAATAGGATTAATTCAAGAACTATTGATTTGGATGTAAAGTTCTGCTTCAAAGTGGTAAAACATGCAAATGCAAAATAAAAACATAACCTACAAGAAATTGAATAAGGGTTGTCATAATCTGACTTTCAATTTTAACCCTAGTTTTACAAAAACCGTTTGCACTGTACTTGAGAATTGCTTAAACAGTCCTTTTACTAATTTAATCTACTTCCATCGAAATATTCGCTCGCTAGTCGGGCTTTTTTTTACACTAAATGGGTTAGCGCTTAGTCTCAATATTCCTCGTGGTAAGCGATATTGTGATCTAAGGTGGACCGCGCTCGCCCAGTGAAGTTAAGCCCAGTTATTTGACATGAAGTTACCATATTATATAATTATCTGTACTATAAGACTCTTTGTCCTGACTTATTCATTCATTCATTCATCTATAGACAACGCAGAGCCCAATCGGCTGGTCTTAGGGTTGTGAATTTTTTTTTATTTATTTGGAATATTTATTGTTTATGTAAAATTAAAAATAATGGTATCAAGTTTTTTTGCCAGGGGTGAACTAAGGGTTTGTAATGGGGGGTGAAAGTTTGTATGGAAAATTCTTTATTTATCAAGTTAAGTTAGTTAGTCTTGTAAGTTGTTATGTTTGTAGTTTCTTTGATGGTTAAAATAAATTCGTAAAAATATTTGCCAGGAGTGCATTTAGGTATGCTAATGGGGTTTAAAGTTCAAAGGGAAAGTTTTGTGTTTTTGAAATTAAATACTTCTGAATTAGAATTTACGTAAATGGTTTACTTAGTGGTATGGTTCGCGTATTCTAGTTACATATTTAAATAATGGCTTGGAGAAATCGCTCGCATCATCACCAAAGTAGCTAAAAACAGAGGTTAACTAGATCTCAGGAATCGAATGAGGAAAGTGTACATAAAATTGGCACGGGAATAGGATACCATAGAGTTTTTCCACAGGTTACCCGAAAAGCGATCTTCACGCGGGCCGCGGGCAACCTCTAGTATTTTATATTTCTTAATATTTTTTTTACAGATTTCCATCGAATGCTGAACTTGTAGAGATTTGGATAGAAGCATATGGTAGATAATATTTTATGATTGGAAATCAACGCAAAATTCCAGGATTTGTTCCAACCATTTTATGGGTGACGTTTTTGTGAAGCGTGGAAATAAAGAGTAAGGAATGTGTACAATAAACTGATTTTGTTTAAAAATTAATAAAACGTAGAAATATAATCTGAAGTCTTTTTCTTTATTATGTGTATACCCTAACCCTAATTTCCTAAAGTGGCTAAAGTTCTACTAAAGTGGCAACATTGTCCGAAAATATCGCTATCTCATGTGCGGTCACACAGTATCTCCGTCTTTTTTTTCTTTTGTCTATGGCTTCAAAGTTCCTGTTTCTGTAACCATTGGTAATTAGTTGAAATTGTAGCACAACACTACACCCACTGACCTCTATTTCTACTAGTACGCTGGACTGGCTATATGTCACACGTTATGTGCCTATTTGATTTTCGCCATTTTGGCGCTGACAGCGCCAGTGAACGTCCACGGAACTAATAATAGGGACGAGACAATGTAACAAATAATATCGACAAAATAACTACTTTTAGTCTATAGGTAAGTGTTTATCCTTCTTAATATTTTTTTTACGTATAATAGGCTTGCGCTTGACCGTGACTTACCTGATGTTAAGTTAAACTTTACCAAATTGGCATCGCCCCAGTCGGAGACTGCCGTTAGTGCAAAGGTTAAGCGATCAATCATGGACACTCTGTGCGTCTGGATTGATCGTATTTTATATATAATGTCGATTAACACTGATAGCGGACAACAAATAAATATGATTACTAAGGGCCCTGCATGATTAGTGGTGAACATAGGCAATTAAGTACTTTGAATAAGTTAAGTGATGGTACCAATAAAACGATGAATGATTTTGCTCATAATTATATAATTACAAAAACAACATGATTTAAACATATATTTAATAACTAGTAGACGCCAGTGGCTTCACTCGCTTTATTTTGGGATATAAAGCCTATGTATGACACTTCCGGGACGCCATACTATGATGATGATTGATCAAGTTGATCTTTTTTGTTGGGATGCCGATCACAACAGTTTTATTTCTTTGAGCCACAGTTTTAGTGAAGAATCCTTTGGGAACCTGTAATAAAAAACAAACCGTTAATTGAATGATAAAATATATTCCAGAAAAAACATCGACAAATATTGTCGATATGGAATATCGACAACACTATTGTGTTGTTTATGTTTATCAAAACTCGGTAATATCAAGTCAAATACGTTCTAATGGCATGTTATATTACTAGTGACGATATTATATTTACCGAACGTTTTAATTTATAGAATATAATTATAAATTCACTTACTTGTGGAAGGTTATCCCGCTTTTCTTCTGGATACGAGTTTTTGCAAAACACAAACACTCTCATTGTAGGTAAAAATAAGTATCACGCTAGTATAAGATTCAGATTCAGATTCAGATTCAGATGTTTTATTGACCATAATAACATTCATTATTTTTGGTACGTCATTTACAGTGGATATGTCTTAATGCTAATATATAATATAATTTAAATGTCCGCGAAAGTGTGATAAACGTCAAATTTAGAATTAATTTTTTTATTATGACTTAAACTGAAAATATCCCTCTGTGAGCTTCATGTCCAGATATTCGTCTAATTTATAAAACGCATTACATGTCAAAAATGATTTAATTTTACATTTGAATTCATTATATTTTAATTTAGTTATAGGCTGTGGCAACTTATTATAAATCTGAATTTTTGTATAAACACCATGTCTTTGGGTCTTTACGAGCCGCGTCTTAGGAATACACAACCTGTCTTCATGTCTCAACGAATATAATATAAATTGAAATTATAAATTGAATCAATAAATATAAATTGAACTGTATAATACCAGATTAACTACATATTAAACACTAAAAACGTTAATAAGATCGCGGAATCGATGTAAACAACAAGACGGCCATTTGCAATTGCGCAATAAATGTCAAATTTAGTTCTCTGGACGCTCAAGGAGGCGCTTCAAATCGGCACAGAAAATTTCTGTCATTTTGTATGGCATAGCCTGTCCAGCGTACTAGTAGAAATAGAGGTCAGTGACTACACCACAGATGTAGCTGTCAAATTTGACACAACTGTAGTTGTCAAATTATACAATTTGTTTTTCGTTTCGTGCGTGATTCAACGTCTTCAAGCAAGCTCAAATAATATTATTTTTCTTGTTTCCATGTTTTAAAAATAATAATTAACTTATTTTGAGGTGTATTTACCTACAGAAAAAACAAACAAGTATTAATTGTGCAATGGTGCACTGTGACATTGTATGCAAAAGTTATTGTAAGTTTAGAAAGGTTTGACCCAAGATGGATCAAGACGACGAGATCAAATCCGGTTGTTTATTGTTCCCGCCTGCTGGAGGGAATGTTTTTAGTAAATTCCCTAAAAAGGTACTATATTAATGATATTCCTATATTATAGTTTGCGTACGTGTTCGATTTTCCATGTGAATCACGTAATAAACGACATGCGTGTGTTTTTGACATACATGCACTTTTATGAGTCAGCCGCGAAGGCAAAGCCGGTCTCCCGCTGCAGCGACCGTACCGAACTAACCAGTTTTGTATTATAATTTCCGTAATCACCATTCACGTAATCAGAACATAACAATTTGCAATGTTGTTATTTTCAGAAAAATTGGCAGCAGAAGCATTGTGTACTGCTCAGTGCTAGCAAACAAGGCATCGAAAGGCTCGAGATTTACGACAATAAAGACGATGTGACGTCTGGCGCAATACCGAAAATTATTACACTCGAAAATTGCATAAAAATAACACATTCTAGTCCAAACACTATAACTATTCTTACCAAGACGGTCACTCAGCAGTTGTGCGCGCAATCTGAGGCTGAAACTTTGGAGTGGGTGACTGCTCTACAATCAGTAGCTTTCAGAGGGAGGGACACCAGTCCTATCTGCTGTGATGAAGATAATGATCTATACTGTTCATCAGGGGAAGGTGTATTCTCTGTTAAAATGTGCTCATCAGAAGCCTCCATAAGATGTGGCTTTGAGTCTGCGAGATATCTCCTATTGCTCACTTCAACAGCTATAGAGCTAAGAGATTTGAATGATAATAAGCTGTATGCAACTTGGCCATACAGGTATATCAGAAGGTATGGTTACAGACAGGGTAAGTTCACATTTGAAGCTGGTAGGAAATGTGACACAGGGGAAGGTATCTTCCATTTGGAACATCCGAATCAGTCAGAGATCTTCAAATGTCTGTCACTAAAAATGAAAACAATGAAACAGATGATAGGTAATGATAGCCTTCACAGTCCTGAACATTCAGAGTTCAATATTCAGGCAAGTGTCAATTTATTTCCTGGCTCAAGGAGTCCTCTGGTGGCAGCTAGACCGGATGATATTAATCTAACTCCTCTATCATTCAAATCATCTTCTGTTGCAAGTCAACAAAGCTCAGTATCAGAACGAGACACGGCTCCCTTACTCATGCCCAAACCAGCATTAAAACCTAAGCCGCAAAAACCACCAAGGAAACTTGTAAACCCTCCAAAAGTTATCAACAAAGACATTCCATTAATAAATAAAGATGTACCATCATCAACTGATGAAAGTGTGGATTTCAGCAGATTTCTGAAGCTTGATAATTATGAGCCAATTGATCAAGTGAAACGAGAACCGAGTCCATCAACTGTGCCATATGACAAGGTAGAAGTAAGAAGTGAAGCATGGAAGACACTAGGGATTGATGACCCAGACCACACTGAGAACATTCCTAACTTGAGTGACAATCCTAACTGCATGAAGTTGATATCCCGATCCCAGGATAACCTCAACTCTACAGGACCGGAAGCGTCACGCATTATACTACTACCTAGCCCAGTAGTAGATCCTGCAGATGAGAACTATGACAGGCTACAGTATTTTGGATCAACAAGCAAACTCAACAAGTCTTCTCGGTACAAGAAAATTGAAGCGCGACCTACTACATTAGCTCTGAGTGAATCAAAATCCAAAGATACTTGGAATGATTATGACGAAGTTGAGAATGTCATGCAACCTGCTCGTTTAGCTGATGACTCTCATCTTGGGTATGGTATGATAAGAAAACCCAACACTCCAGGGCCTCAAGTGCCCACAGCAGCTCAAGTCCAAGTGCTTCAGAATCAAGTAGGGTTGGAAGAGGTCAATCATAACAACTGTAATGGGACAGATTATGCCATAGTGAGCCGACCAAAACGAGTGTAGCATGCTCCAATGATCTTATATGAAGACTGAAATTTAAAGAGATTGGTCACTCATTTACCATTTTATTTTTAAGAGCAGCTAAACACTAATATAGTGTTTTTAAAGGCAGGATACATTTAAATTGTACAACTTCGAACTAATGTTTATGTAGTATATCTTAAAAGACAATGAATTTTATAATGACTAAAATGAGACTGCCCATCATTCCTTATATTTTTAAAAATATTATATATAAATTTTACACGCACAACATGTAATTTTAGGATATATACATTGTGATTATTGTGCCTTATTATAATATTTTACACATGTCTGATTACCAAGTGGTGCCAATTATATGTAACAAGTTAGCAGTATAATTAAGTATTAAATAAGTGTTTTGCTATTGTAATTAAAAATATTATAATAATAGAGGGTTCCATAGTACAGGAACCCATATAGTTTGGCTGCTTATACTTCCATCTGTTATTAACAAAACACTATAAAATTTGTATAACATTTTTTTAAACATAACCTTTCTATGACCATGTCTTGATAAGCAGTTGGACATTATTTATATTCTTGGAAATTAATCCAGTTATAAGATTTTATCTAATGAAATAAAATTGTATATCTATAATTTTGTAATTCTGAATCTTGAGTTTTTGTCTTGTGTAACTGTATGTATCATTTTAGTCATAAGATCCAATTTTTACATTGCAGTGTCTTGAATATCTTAATTGTATTATTTAGTTTTGGCCATATTTTTGTGATTTGTGTAATCTCTTATATTATGAAATGAAAATAAATCATGTAATCTGTGATTGAATGTTTTATTTCTCAAGTAAGTATGTTATCTATTACATAATGGTACTAGTTACAAATAATTTCTACATCTTGTTTCAAGTTCTACAACTGTTTTTGATAAACATTTTGATATTCTATGAGTATTCCTACATGTGTTTCAATACTTATATTTATCTGGTACAATTTTTTTATCTAGAGAAAAACTTATTCTATAATATTCATCTAGACTTTCTTTAGGAAGAATATTCTTCCTTCCTAGGAATAAAGCTTCCGAAAGAATACTCTAATAGAATTATTTAGGTCTACCTGTATAGTGTCTATAATAATAAGTAATCTGGTACATTAATGGAATATAATTAAATAAGGTTATAGCAATTGACTATTAAGAAATAACAATTTCAAGACTCAGTAATAAAATGTTAAGCCAATTGTAAAGTATAAAGTTTGTTGTAGTTATAAGGTAAAATGTTTAAAATTGAGTTTAGTAATAATGTTTCGATTTGGCAGCAATTATGTTTTGATACAATTACTTTTACATTTGGTTCAGGTTAGGTAATTCATTTGCAACTTGGATAGTGTTTCATAATAACCCTGTATCTATAATAACAACAATAACAATTTGATGCCTGCATCAATGAGGTAAACTTCTATTATTAAATAACACTACTGTCATTTCTATAACTTATTTATTACCATTGGTATTTCCTAGAAAAAAAATCTCCAAATTCACTTAGTAGATAAGTGGTAAAACACTATTCATTTCTTCCCAATGACTCTCAAGAGAAATAGACACACATTTGTATAGTGAATTGGAGCAGTCTCCTTCAATTTTGATTTAAGCTTCCCACAGTTTAGTCTCATTTTTTTATTAATATTGTTTCTTCAGCCTTCTCTTTTTGGAGCATCTCTGAAGCAATAAACTCTAGATCTTTTGACAAGATTTTCTGGACAGTCTCTCCCTTTTCTGCCATGATATCTTCAATATTTTTCTTGCCATTCATGTCTGTGAACCAATTCAAGTTGTCTGCAATCAGATGTTTGTTTTCACAGCCATCACAGATTACAATGACCACACCTTTGTAATAAGCTAATTTTGTGATGAATTTGGTGTTTCTTGTGTTACATTTCTTGCACGTGAACATTAACTGAAATTTGCCTTGGGTTTTCGGAGATTCCGTCGATAGCGCGATTTCATTGAATTTCGTCACACCTGTACTAAAGTTTCTTGGTGATTGCACTTTTGGCGTGGAGGTGGTGTACGCAGGAACAGCCAGTCTCCGCCCGAAATATGAGTTTCCTTTGCTCGGAAAGAAAACTACATTGTTGAGAAGTCGTGGAGAATGATATTTGACTATGAAATCTATTAAGGTCTTGTGAGACATGTTTGCTGAAATAGGTCTTGTTCTCTGTACAACAACTACTCAGATTTGGCTTTAAAAAAGGGTTTAATTTCCTCTCAATCAATCTCACAAGATCTTGAAAATTATTAATGATGCAATAGACTACGGATATTAAAAAATTAAACAAGTGCGAGAAAATTTCAATTCAATGTTGCTCGACGGTGTCGCGAGTGGTGCGTATTTTTGACTTAGACAATTTAATTAAAAGTGACAGCTATTTCAAAAAGTAGATTTCGCCTCAATTAGTACAGCTGTATCTCTTCCTACGTATTGAATCAATCGTCTTTATTACAAGCAATACGACTTCATCTGTCAAATTGTCCATGCAGTAACTGTCAACCTGACGACGACGCAAAGAAAACATAGGCAAGGGATATTCATACTCAGTCGAAATGGGGATACCATAAAAAACCCGAAATTATTTTTGTATATGGCAACGCCATTTTATTTTTATTTTTATATGGCAACATCGTAAAAAATAAAATTATGATATGGGAACACTTATTTGTATACCATATAGAACGTCCAAAAAACCGTACATTGTTCATTGGTTTAAAATTCTGGGGTCGTGAATAGGAAGATTTATAATTTTAGATTTAACACTGGTTGCCTGCATCCGCTAGAACCACTAGACTTAGCAATTTTTGCTGTGAAAGGTTTTATTCCATTTTATCTCTGTCCGTTTGTTATTTCATAACGGATAAGCATAATAATAAAGAAAGGATAATGCATTTTAGACTGGACTGGTAAGCGCGTAAATAACATCGATTACAGGAATTGAAGCAAGCATTTGAGTGGCAGGTTTTTTTTTAAATTCAAATTCAAATTCATTTATTCCTTAAAATATAGCATTACAGAGACTTAGTCCCTAAAGCGCTACATTTCTTTAAAATAACATGTAGACACTAAAAGTAAACATTTGCACGATACTTTATTAAATAAAAAAGAAAAACAATTAATACGTAACTTATTAAACATACAAATTATATAGCAATATACAAATACTTAAATTACTACAAGAAAGGAGACTTAAATACATGGGAAGATTGAGATAAATAAAATAAAACACATGAAAAAATAATAATAATAACTAAAAGATAGTAAGTTATTGTACACTAATATTGCTTTTGTTTTGATTGTTTATTATATTTAGTTGTTTATATATATTTAGTTGTTTTGAGCGAGTGAAGCCGCGAACAAATAGTTATCTCTATGTTTAAGTAGTTAAATATTGAAGTAAATTAGGTCTATTTTTATATATTACCATATTACATAGTACGTATTTGGACCAGGTAGAAACTGTTAACACGTAATTAAAAAAGATGTACTGTACTTTAGTGCTTATATGGATCATTTCAAAAATATAGATATGGCAACTTTTAATACAGACAGGACTGGTCCTGTTTCATGTTAAGTTATGTTGCTAATACTTAAAGTTTCTTCTCTTTCTCTTTTGAGCTTAGTGGCCAAGTACTGGTGTCGATAGTTTCCAAGCCCGCCTAAAGGCTTCTGACTTGGAAAACGTAACAACCTACAATTTTACGTGTCATCCGTCCAACAGACGACAAACGACAGTCTTGTGTGCATGGTCACTTCTCCAAAAACTGTGTGCATCGCTCAGAATACAGAAAGAACTTCTGTATTCTGAGGTGCATTGACCGTTGCTTAACCTCGATGATCGCATCAGACCACAAATAAAATAAATAAAGAAATAAGACCACCTTAGTTGACCAAGCTATAGGCGCTACAGGAAGTTGGTATAAATATATCATTAAGTATTTGAGATCTGAAGTATTAACTTCTGCCTCCCTCACACAACATTATTCCTGTACATCTATATATATTTCAAGAGTGAAATATATATAGATGTATATAGACAATTTCTACCACCTAAATGTTAGTTGTGTCACTCATATTCCAGAGAGAAAGATAAGAGTATTTACTGTTCTTTGTATACTGTATTTGACAATCTAAATCATATAAGTAACTAAACACAACAAGAGATGTAAAATTAGTGATTAACAATTTTGAAAAAATGTAGTGCCCAAATTGATCTCAATTTAAAGAAGCATCAAACATGATGTACAGGTTGATAGATACTATTATGGTGTAATAAGAGGTTATAGTTTTAACAGGTTGGCAGTGTTCCTGAAACTAGGCATGGTATGTTTAGTAATAATGTTTAAACCCTTATTCCTAGTTTTCGCTAACCGATAAACCCTGTGGCTATTTTGTACAATAAATTAAAATTACATAATGAGAATTTAGATATACTCTAAATCACACCACCTACAAGTTTCAGGAAAGGCTTAAGAATAATAATAAATTAAGTAGTGAGATGATGTGATCATAACTTTAAGTGGAATCGGTTTTATATTTATTATCTAAAACTCTAATCACCAAAGTCGCAGGTCCTACCTGGACGAGGACTGCACAAGATCGAGGCAGGTGGCACATGCAGAGGGAGGCCTATACCCAGCAGTGGGATAAAGAGGGCTGTGGATGATGATAATGAAATCTCTAATCCTGGTTTTATATTTAGTTAACTTGAGATCAAGGTGAAAACAAATATGTTAAGAGTTTAATTATAAATGTTGCCTTTCCTAACCTTTACATAGCTGGTGAATTTTGTTAACTGAGTTTGCATTTGTCTTTTTAATAAAATTACTAATGTATTGAACTTGAACACCACCTGCATATAATATTTAACCAGCTTTTACACTTTTTTTATGGGTTTAAATAATAATATACTTATTACACAATTCAAATGCTAAGTGACCCAGCATATGTGACTTCACTAGAGTTGATTGGTACTGTTTGCAAAAATTTAATAAATAATATAGTGACTAGAAATCTGTTGGAAAATTTTAATATCATTTGAAATACCATATTTGCACATTACAAGTTTAAATAAAATTTAACAGCCATTTTGGATTTGAATTTTATCATTATGTAATCTATTTGTCAAAAGCTTTGATTTGATACTACCATATTGATGACATAACAAATATTTTTGTGCTTAAGCTGCTAGCCTTAATTTTAGAGGAGTTAGGACAGAAATTAGCCAAGAGCCATGTTGCTTAGCATTTGAATTGGGTTGTAAGAGGCATGCCGAGTTTTATAGCATGGTGTGAACTTCTGCCTCCCTCACACAGCATTATTCCTGTATTAACTAACCAAGAGTGAAATATATAATATAGACAATTACTACCACCTAAATATTAGTTATGTCACTCATATTCCAGAAAGAAATATAATATATTTTTACTGTACTTTGTATCTGACAGTCTAAATCAAAAGTAACTAAGTAAACAGAGCTCCTTGAAATAATGGAGCACAGTCCTGGGACGCTGGCATACCTGTTGCACCAGATTGTATGTAAAAAGTATTAAACTTTTAATACATGTAGTCTTATAGCATTTGTTTTTTTTTACAGATCTCAGCACAACAACACTGGTTGTGAAAGATATTAAGGCTGCAGGAATGCTGAATGTAACAAGAGAAGATGGGGCCAAGCTTCAGCACATTTCTAGTTTACAATAAAGATTATCCAAAACTACGTTTTTCATTGGTTACACCTAATTATTTACCTTTAAGTTAAGGGTGTAGCTATGTTTATCTCATCATAATTATTTTATTATTATTTTCAGTAATTTATAGCCCATTGCTAGGCTGTACACTTTTATCTCAGTATGTACTGAAAGGGGTTAACTTGTAGAATTCATACATTATGATACATTTCAAATACATAAAAATATGGCAAGTAGCAGTTATCTTGCTTTAAACTAAAAAGTAGAATTCAAAATAAAGTTAATTTTCATGCCTATTCTATCAACCCTTAGTACCTTTAGGCTAGGAGCGACTACCTTTATCTCATCAACATCATTTTCAGATATTTTTAGGCATGGATCGCTGGGATACCTGTTCCACCCCTGTTACGTCAGATGGATACATTCTGAGTATATATTTTGTGTTGTCAAGTTGTTTGTAGATATTATATACTTAGATGGGTACTTCCTTGAACTTTTACACACCTATATTGACACACTGTCTTGTCAAATTGTGTATTTAATGCTTTATTTTATTTGATTAACAAAAAATAAATTAGTTATTTATCCTATCTAAGATGCTATCAGGAACTGACAAGTTTAAATTCCCTTGCGTACCATTATTCTGAAATAAAGACAAGTTTTATTACAACAAAGACATAATAATTAAGAGTTAAAATAAAGTCTACCTGTCCAGTTGTCTGTATGCACTGCTAGTTTATTATTTCCTAGTAACTGGATTGTGAAATGTTTTGGAGGACAGGCATGATAGCATATAATATACAACCTAATTAGGTATTCCAGGTTAAATAATAAAATGAAATGACTATTTCTTTGCTCAATAAGTTGTGTGCTATGTAACCTAGTTTCAAAGTGAATGAAATGAACTGAAAATGCTCTTAATCTAGATGGAAAAAAATGTAGCTGTTTTATAAATTCAAGAACAGAGGAGGAGGGCGCGACCAGTTTCAGCCGATAGAGCTGGAACATAATTACTCACCTTTTGCACCATTGCAAATAGTACCTAGATCATCAAGAATGTACATATTTTAACATGTTGCTACCTCGGCTTTCCTTTCGTTTGAGACTTTGAATTGAATTATGACTATAAATTGAAGAGCTTATTTCGAATAAAGCAGCTGTAGCAACGAGCAGCAACGCATGATTAGCATTATAGGGGCAAGGTTAGTAGGTAATTGGTATTCCCTTACTTTTGCTAACATGTCGGTTCCAAATACATATGTTTGGTCTACAATGTGGTGTGTATTTAAATATTTGAATTTTCGTGCCAAGTGACATAACCAAACAAAAGAAATCCAAACCATTTCGTGTATGTACACAACATCCTATACGTACATCAAACACCCACAAGCAAACTATATAACCAGTGGCCAAGACCTCTGTTCATAATGTATCTAAAGAAATGTGAAGCTTTTGATACACTGGTACTGCGTGAGAATAGTCAAAACAAATGAACTATTACTTATTCAATGTCCTCACTCAGTGTACTACATTGATAAAAACTTAAACACATTAGCAAAATTTTCACCCACACAAACAAAACTTATTTGTAAAGGACTTTGCCAGTGTGTAGAAAATATTAGCGTTCATTAATTTAAAGACAAATATTCACGTTTCTGACATATCTACAGAATGAGTGTGAACAAGAATGAACAGAATTATTAATTTATTTTCTGTTTAACGTTCATTCTTTAGGTTTATTTTTTATCTGTGTAATGTTCATTCGCCAAGGTACGGCACTTCGTGAAAACAGTGACTGCGGAAAACATATACAAACATAACCTCAACCGTTAGTCGCTTAATACACAATTTTTTATTTTGCGACTCAAAAATCATGTAAATTCTTGTAAAGTAACATCTAAAACTATTAACAGTATACAGTAATATTTCAAACAACTTACTTAAAGCTATAATCATTCGTTTGCATCCAAATATTATCAGGTGTTACGATACTTTCCAATTGCGTAAAAATGGTATCTTTGTGGTTTACGCCTGAATTGGCTGACGAAATAATGAAGAGCGACGATATATTGGAGCAAACACAGAATCTTATCACCGGTGAGGGTTATCTTAATTAGTTTTTTCATTAAAACTTGATCTCTTAATTATAACCTAAGTGTTACAAGGTTGTTGTTGCCTTATCTACTATTGGAGAGAATCAAACAAATTTCTGGACTGATATATCTCATTGGGTTGGTCTACACGTTATTTTGGCTATTATTTGTGGCTAATTAGGGTAATTAAAAATATATTGAATACAACAACTCTATGTATGACTATTAGAACTAGCATCTCGTCCCGGCTTCGCACGGTCTCTAAAATAACCTAATTTGCAAAGAGAAACAAACCTCTAGCCTACTTTACGTTGCTCAAGGATAATTATAACTTCCCAACAGTGAAAGAATTTTTCAAATCGGTGCAGTAATTTCAGAGCCTATTCACGTCAAACAAGCCAACAAACAACAAACTTTTCTTCTTTATAATATTGGCATAAATAAGAAATATATACATGTATCACATCTGATGATTTCTTTAGTTTTGCACATTAAGCTGCACTTGAAAATAGAGTACCACTGCCAATGAAATTGGCAAGATCAAGGTTCAAAGCAAGTGTTATCTTAATATCCTGTGCATCCACTTTCAGATATTATATCAGACAAAATAACCATAACTCGGCTAGTTGAAAACATGGGAGGAGTTCTCACAAACAAAGAAGCAAACAACCGAGAGAAAGGCATGAGATTTTTCACCAAATTACTTAAAGAGCTGCCCAAAAACTATCTGAATGAAATGCAAGTTAAATTCATATCAAAATTCTACATTGACCGGCTTAAAGACCATCATAGAGTAATACCGGATGTTTTAGAAGGATACCTGGCTATTATTGATATGGAAAACTATAATATTGGTAACTGCATAGAGTTTTTGACGGTGCTCTTCAGAGAGGTGGCATGTCAATCACAAGTGCGGCAAGATAGGTATAACATTTACTTGATTGTGAAGAAATTGTTGGACAAAGATTTGGAATGTAAGTATTAGTAGTTTCTGTATTTTTGATAGTTTGAAAAGGCATTTATGTTACTAATTAATATTTTTCTTTTAAAAAAGTTTAAATTAAAACATTCAGAGTTATAATTAAATTAAAACATTATAGTTATGATGTTACATGCTATGATGTTTTATTAGTGGTATTTATTGATTTTATATCCTTGTTAATAGTAAAATTGTATAAGGTGTGGGTCTCCTAAAGAACAGCACTCAGTTTTTTCTAATGTTTCTACAGTACATTTACTGCCCTAATTGAAACACACAAGAAAATATTTTACTATGTGTTCATAAACAATAGTACAATCAAACTGCAAAACACCAAAATTTAAAGCAAAGTTAAATAACTTTGCTTTAAATCCTGCAGTTTTAAATAGAAAATTTGAATGTCTGTGTAGTTTGGGGACGATAGCATATTCCATGGCATTCCTGGCACAATAAGGGGCAGGTATGAATGTGAATTAATTATAATTTGACATATTAATTGCATGGAGTGATTTTGTCCTGGACATATTTGCACAGTGACTATTTATCAAATATATGTAGAGACTCATAACACTAATGAATAACACCTATGTTCCTATTTATGAAAATATTTTTTTTATACTAGGTATTCAATTTTATTCTACTATTCAATTTTACTTCCAGACATGAAAACCCTGGGCCCAGACTTTGTTTACGGCGTCATATCAGCTATGGATGGGGAACGTGACCCTCGAAACCTCATGTTCCTCTTTGGCTTCCTACCAAACTTCTGCCAAAACATACCACTTGGCCATTTAATGGAGGAAATGTTTGAAGTATTCTCCTGTTACTATCCTATAGACTTTCATCCGGCACCTGAAGATCCAGCAGCAGTGTCCAGACAAGATCTGGCAGATGCCTTAAAGCCTTGTCTCTGTTCTAGTCCAGAATTTGCTGAACAATGCATAGTGTTGTTGATTGAAAAGCTGGACTCAAGTTTGAGGCTCGCTAAAATTGACTCCTTGAAACTTTTGGTGAGGTTAACTTTTAGTTGAATTATATCTCTCAATTTTTTGTTGGCAAGCTACACCATTACTTGTTTTTAAAATTATGTGTGGATTAGCACTTGCTTTTCGGAGAAGGGAAACAACAAAGGAAACCAACATGCGGTTTCCTCCTCACGAGGTTTTTTGAGAGCCACAATATATCTGATGATATGTGTCATCCACCAACCCGCACTTGGCCAGCGTGGTGGATTATGGGCTATGGCCTATATCTCTTGCATTGCCATCCAACGTGGCAATGCTACCAGCATTTTGGGCACCTTTTCCTCTACTCCTGGACTTTTTTAGATTAAGTTTTAGTCAGTAATGTTTTATATGAGTTTTATGTTGATTGTAAATTCTCCATAGTTTATGAAGATAAACAAGAACTGCAATCAATATTATTCTTAGAATAAATTCTTTTGCTTTGTTTAGTTGATCCTAAAATTTTGGCATTTTAATCATGTTTTGATTTGCATTTTCCAGACTGAATCCTGCAAAACGTTTAAAGCGGAATCATACATACCATTTCTGAAAGCATTATGGTCGTCAATTCATCGAGAAATCACGCACAAAACCGACGAGGAACTTAGAATGGCCGCACACGAATCGTTAGCCGCCGTAATCGCAAAACTATCAACCACAGCTAACACAGACAAATCATTTGAAAACATTTTACAAGGAATTTTAATAGCAATGTCCACAACTATTGCTGAAGCTTCAACAGTAGCACAATTTGTTCTAGCCACTAGAGTTTTGTTAACAACTGCTAATGCATCAAAAGAATCTTGTATAATCGTATCAAATTACATGATACCGGCAATGATTTCGTATTACGAGTTCAAAACAGCGGCGAAATTGCAAATAGCTTGCTTAGATTTTGTTGGAGATTTGTATAATTTAGCTGAACATAAGGAAGTCATTGAGGAGATTAAAAATAAAGCAAAGGAAGTGCCACAGCTTTGCCTAACGGCTGTGAGCGTGCCTGTTAAAGATTATCAAATATCCGGATTCAAAACTCTCATTAGAGTGAAAGATGTTTTAGAAACAGATTTGGTTGTTCCATTTGTCGAAGTTTTAGTTCATAATGTACAGCATAGTCAAGATACAGATCTGCTTCGAGTAAGTGTTGAAACGGTACACGCTATCGCTAGAAAATATCCCGAATTAATAATGAAATTGGTGATTAAAGGAAAGTGTGATATAGACAACCTTTTCCAAGACGATGATAAAGTTGCGTTACAGAAAAGACTGAACTTGCTTTCCAATCTGGCGAGCATAGACGATTTCACGAAGATAATTATTGAAGAAATGTTAAAAATCATAACAGAAAACAAAACAGATGCGTCAAAAGTTATAGAAGCGTTGAGCGAAAGCATGTCTAATGTCAGTCTGTTTTCACATTCCAAAGTCACGCAAATCGAAAGTGACCATGGATTAATAGACTCAGTTTTAAGCTGGTTATTAAAAGAAATGGAATCAGACAAGCAAATGCAATCTTTCGATCACTGTTACTTGTTGATTTCTAACACAATGAGTAGTCTTCCAATCGAAAAGCAAGAGAAAGTTCTAGAAAAGCATACATCAAAGATTTTAGATCTGTGTACAAAGAATGAAACATATTTTCTGGTTCTAGAAAGTTTGTACAGATCGCTTCATCAAGAGTTGTATAGTTCTGCATTTGGAACTATTATGACAATGAGTTTGGGTTTGTCGTTGAACAGTGGTATTGAAGAAGTGAGGACCAAAGCATCCACCCTGGTCGCGCATCTTCTTAACAAGGCTGAACATGGACAGAAGTTTGAATTGCTTTACGAATTGTTGAAAAGTACTTTGGCAGAGTGTAATAAGGATAATGAAAGCATTTGTCCGAAGGTAATATTGTTGTATGGATGGATTACTAAAGCTCTGATCATGAGAGGCAATGACATGTTCCAGTTTTGGCTACAAAAGGTAAATTAATTTTTTTTTATATCTAAAAGATATTTGTATAACCAAAAGATTTTAAACGGACTAATATTATAAAGGCGAAAGTTTTTGTGTGTATGATGATGTTTCTTACTTCTTCACGCTCAAACGGCTGGACCGGTGAAATTTGGTGTGAAGATAGCTTAAACCGTAGATTAACACATTGGTTACCTTTTATCCAGGATTAACGCGAGTAACACCGCTGAGTGCAAACACAGACTCACAGGCACACATCCTTGAGAGCCAGTATTTCCAGCCTAGGCATGTTCCACCTAACCATCTAACTCGTGTGAATACGTGCCTTGCTGGTCAAATGCCTAGCTGTAATATGCAAATGAAAAAAACACTGGCTTTTATAATACTAGCCGGATGGTCTTTGACCTATTTCTTGTAATTCCTTGCAGATAATGAATACTCTATCACACAGCTCCTACTGTTCTTTCGCCGCCGAAGCGATCCGCCTCACAATGTCCGATTCGGCTGAATCACTATCTTCGAAACACCACTGCCGAGTCAGCTTCCTTTACAGACAGAGGATGTTCATAACTTTCGCTAAATTGAGCGAGAAAATTGGCCCGATATGTGAAGAAACTAAAGAAGCCTATTTCTTGAGTTGGGCATTTGTTGCTGAGAATGCGCCTAAAGGAGTTCTTGTAAATGAAGTTAAGAAGGTAAGTTTAATTACTAAACAACTTTAAAGGGAATCGAGGTATCGCTTTTTACTTGGTTTAAGTTTATGGTACCGCCATCTTTAAGACTAGACTCAGGGTTTGGCTATAAGATAAAACTTTTTATGATATAAATATTATCTAGAATTGAAAATTGGCATTTGATTCATATCATATATATACTATTGTAATGATATTATATTACTAGAATATAATTGAAAGTTGATATTGATGCACATCATATACTTTTGTAATGATATCATATTATTAGACTTGTAACTTTGGTATTATCAATAAATGATTTGTATTTGTACACCAGGAAAAAACGTGGTCCATGGCTGTGCCAATTTGGCACAACTTAAGTAACGCTGCCTCTTTTCATTATAATATTATAGTAGCCCCATTTCTTTTCATCATAAGTGATCAGAAAGAGACGGCACAATCTAAAACATAGACAAAACAACTAACATCAAGTCAAATATGAAAAATGTAGTAAGTTCTAGAGCAGATCGACGACCTCGTTAGCGTAAAGGTTACCATGCCGGTCTGCTAATTAGAAGGTCCCGGGTTCGATTCCCGGCCCGGTCAACATCTTTGTGCTTAACTAAATTTGTTGGCTGTGGGTCTGGGTGTTAAATATGTATTTATATAATATGTATGTATGTATATATAGTATATCAGTTGTGTTAGCAACCATAATACGAGCTAGAAATGGTTCAGTATGGGGCTAACCAGCCGTGTGTGAATGTGTCCTAATAAAAAAAAAAAAAAAAAAAAAAAAAGATGCAAAGGGGTGCGTTCGAAAGTGCTTGCATTTTTCATATCTGACGTGATGTTAGTCGTTTTGTCTATGGTTCAGATCGTGTCGTCTCTTTCTGGTCACTTATCATGAAATGAGACGGAACTACTATAATTTTAATTTATTCGTTAGTGCACCAAGTGGCCTCTTCTAATATGTGTATTTTTCACTTATTTTCAGATAACTCCAATAGTAATAGACTCGCTGGTATTTGAGAACATACAGTTACTGCTTGTGATGATGGAGGTTTTAGATCACTTTGTTCAGACGAAACAAGTCCTTGTCAGTGACAGCTTACAGACTATTTTGCCGAGACTGCTCGCTTTGACCAAATATGTCAAGTCTATGGTGAGATTCTTTGTTTATTCATCAGCAATTCTATCCCACTGCTGGGTTAAATTAATTCTCTCACCTCTAATGCTTTCTTTTTGTTATTTTTGAATACCATAAAAGCAAATCACTAGTCCTTTAGTAAATATTCCAATTGTACTAGCACCACAAGTTAACGTAAAATACTTAGTGGATCACTGGACCGTGCTTGATACCCGATATATTATAACTTAAATGTCGATGACTAGTAATTTCGCTGGAATCAAAACGTGGGACACAGTTGCTTCTCTACAAAATAGTTAGGGAATGAGTACTTCCCCGGATAGCTCTTACAAAAGGTATCTATCTACCTAGGTTCCGGCACTTCCGGCTATTAGTCTTAGTGCAAGCAGTCGTTAAGCCAAGTCAGAAGCCTTCGGGCGGCTTGCAAACTCTCGACACCAGAGCTTATCACTTAGCTCATACGAAGAAAAACAAGATTAAAAAAAATATAAAATTGAAGTATTTTGACGTGACAACGTCTTAAATTAGGTTGCGGCTGGGAGTCACTTATGAAAAAGTGTAACGCCCGGTAACGTTACGATGAGTCACCGAACGAGAGAGAGGCCCGCCGAATGCCTTGCGTCTCTCTCCCACTCAACTATGATCGGTCTGCCGCGCGCGCAGCACGCGACAGACGTTGTCACGTAAAATCTTCACCCGTAAAACCGACTTTACAGGCAACCATTTTTTTTTTATCAATTAATTTATTTTAGCTGCGGCCCACGGTATTTCTCGCGTTAATACAGGTTTAAACTGACCTCTGTGTTAATCCAGGATCATTTATTAATTTATCAAGTTTCACCCAAATTGGTTCAGCTATGTAAGAGCAAAGAAGTTATAACCATACACACACACACACTTTCGCATTTATAATATTTGTAAGATTAGTGTATGTACTTGAACTTACTGTTTAGCACAATAATATTTGGGCTTACTCTGAAATACAATTATGGTCAGCTGCATGGCTATTTATTTCAGTTATTCATTCAATATACATTATAATGTCTTTTAATATTTTAGAATATCCCTCACTTATCACATAGTTGGGTTTAACTTTTTTCTTTCATAATTTCAGGATGTAAGAATAAAAAGCCTCCAATGCCTGTACGACATCGCCATTTCGTATCGCACATCGCTTCTACTTCCATACAAACAAGACATACTGTTTGATTTAGCGCCATCTCTTGACGACAAGAAGAGACTGGTCCGCAACATGGCGGTCAAAGCGCGAACTAGATGGTTCCTTATTGGTGCTCCCGGAGAAAGCAAAGACAACTGACCAATGAGCGCTTGTTATTTGAATGTAGAATCTGTAATGATTTGTTGGATTTATTTAATGGCATATTTATACTCATTAACGTTAAGTGGTTGCGCAAAATAAAATGTTATTTGTTCATAATTTGAATTCTATTTGTTTTGTATCATGCTCAGAAATTTATTTAATTGCAAATGTACAACCATAGACAAAAATACATTTTGTAAAAAAAGTATTTTTGTCTATGGTTGTACAATATATGGTTATATGGTTGTAGAATAGAAAAAAGTTGAATAAAACGTGTGGGATTTAGAATTTACTAAAACATACACTTTAGACTTTTAGAAGTGTTAATAATAATTACGATTGCAAACATAGAAGCTTAAATTGACTTCCCTTTTTATAAAAATGTACAACTCGCATTAATAAAAAAAACATTTAAAAGTTTCCTCCCCATTACCCACACTCATTTGGTTATATAAGTGAGTAGGACATCAACTTTCAAATGTTTTATTTATGACTTCTGTTATAAAGATACTATAAAAACAATTGACGTCCGAATTTCATTATATGTGTAAAGAAGTATAATTTAACCGAGTAGATAAAGATAATGAAAGGCCTCCGCTTTTAACCTACTAAAGTGAAAAGAGGTCTAATTTATCAGAAAATTAAGAAGTAAACAGGTCTACTATTAATCTACCTAAATTTCTACTTGTGATCTGGCATATTCGTATAACAAATAACAAAGAAAATAAAACTACTTAACAACAACAATAAACATAATACTTTCTAAAACAACCACAGTCCAATCCTTCCAGTTAAAAAGCGGAGTTAGGCCCTTCATTTGCATTTAAAGTGCGGACGCCACGGAGCGATAGAGCTTATGTAAATTTGGATCAAATTGTTAGTGGTTAGATCTGCCGCTAATCCAAGCTGGTAAAGACCTCGGTGCGTTGCTGATAAATGCGAACTGCAAGAAAATGGGGCTGAGAAGATATTGATAAGGGTTTGGGTAAGGAACTGGCAATTACTGTTAAGGTGGTATGAAAAACAACATAGTAATATTTTCGGAAAATCCTTTAAATTCCTGCTCAAAAGATAGAGCTACGAGTTTAGGTTTTATTTTATCTTTGATTCAGTGTTGAGAAACCCTAAACTTTCAAAACACGGTTACCGAAAATGGTGCTTTTGAAGGTTATAAAAAAACTTGAACAAAGTCTGTTTCTTAATATTAGGATTAAAAGTTAGTGTTTAGATTTATTGTAACTTTGTTTTTGCTTGAAAATACGTGATCTTGAAAACGAAAAATTTTAAAGTAGACGTTTGAAACATTCACAGAGTATTTGGTTATGTACCTATCTATCTTTAAAAAGTAATTATTTTTTTACAATAAATATTCAAGGCAGGCAAAATTTTTGCTATTTTTTTTCACTTTTGTCACATCACCTAACATAGTAGTTTTTTGTCTATTTCCACTGATAAACAAATAAAGCCATTTATTTCCAAGAAACGTATATAACAGATCATGGGATAATGAAATCTATATTAGTTTTTATGTAGGTACAAGTACATTTTATTTAATTTTTTTCTTCTGTTTATTAACAATTATAAAGCGTCTTGGGGCACCGAAATAATAAAAATATGAGTGTAGGCCTCCTCCATGCGTTGCCAGACCATCCGATCTTGAGCTAGTCTAGTCCAAGTACTTCCTGCTGCTTCTTCGATTTCTGCGTGGTCGTCCAAGGGGTCTAGTATCTTCAATTTCTAGGATTTCCACTGATAGCAGTAGCTATTCGTTAGTTGCCAGTATCTTAAACACGAGTCTTGGGGATTAACAGTAACCACCCTAAAAGGTTAGTAGTACCTACTTAACTTTGGATAAAGCGCCAAATTCTCTCTAAACTCTGAGCAATGTCCTTGAGACCTTCGTCCTCGTTTAAATTATGTCCTAACTCCGTCCGTTTCATCAACATTACTCTCACAATGTAGCGAGAGGATACATTCTCCTGGGCCATCAAAGGCATTGCTACGTAACAGACTTCACCCTTATAGAAACCATAAACACAAGCTGCCAATTATACGTTCCCAATGCTGCGAAACGAGGCCTTGTCTCAAAAGGAGAGTGATGTTATAGAAGCAATAGGACTTAATAGTTCTCTTTTTTTTATTCATATTCTTCACATGGCTTCTTGTCCTTTTTGTTGTACTACCATATTCATACGACAATCCATAAATCTATACTCCCTCCATCTCTTAGTAACATGCATATCATCTTTACGCCCCAAATGCCCATACCACGCTCTAATCTTTCAATCAATCTTTAATTTTTAAGTAACAATTGCAATTTTGTAAGAGCTTAGTGCAAGAGTAGACAAGCTTTGATGGTTTTAGTTCAAGTATGGTCACACGTCCTGAGATCGTCCGATGCCAAAAGTAAATAAACAATGACAAGGCTTGGTGCCATTACAGTTTGGCTTCAACATCTTAGCCCTTAAATAGACAATGATGTTTTTAAACAACATACTAAAATCACACATAAAATTGACCTTCATTGATTTTTTTTTAATATTGTGCAATGTAGTTTATAAAAAACACTCACATTATTGCAAAAAAAAAGTATAGTAAATTAATGTCTAGATTTTTTTACTAATTTTTCCTAGACAGTAATACATGCTCATACTATTACACAAATATATATTTTTTAAAACGTGAAACAAAAATCGTCCATTTAAGGGTTCAGTCTCGTAAGTGTGACAGATTCCTCTACACTATAAATATAAGAAAAGGTTACTTAGTTTAATGCAGTGTCTATTAAAAGCTTGTAATCTGTGGCCCGTCGTAATTAACAGTCGCTAATGAGAGTCGAAACAAGCGTTGTCATGTCGAATTAAATTTACATTAGACGGTGTGAGTGAGGCTTTGGCTTTTGTGAGTAGGTTTGTACCAACGTACCTACTTCTACCAAAGTTACATGACGTAGGTTCTATTCTTCTAAATCTTACTTCCTACTAAACTTTGAAGGGATGTAGGTATTCTACTAATATTACAAATGCGAAAGTTTTTGTATCAGTGTGTATGTTTGTTACTCCTTCACGCTCAAACGGCTGTACCGATATCAATAAAATTTTGTGTGGAAATAGGGTGGACCCTGGATTAACACATAGGCTACTTTTTGTCCCGGATTAACGAGGGTGGCGTAGCGGGGTGCAGCTAGTTTGCATATAAATGTATGGTTGTTTGTTACTCTAGTTAAAGCATTAAGGGTCCATATTTTATAACATAGACAAAAATCAATCCGCATTAATATCTTCGATTAATTAATTGATTCTTTTGTTTATCAGTCATTAACATTCAAATGCTAAGTGGTCTGGTCCGCGACGTTATCAGTGGGTTTGGTACAATTAAAAAAAATTTGCTGAAAGTATAGCAAAAAATAATAATAATTATATGAATGTTAAAACATCTTCTCTTCTGGCGTGCTATTTAAATAAATTCTACTGAACGGCACAAGTGATGAGTCACGTCACTTAGCATTTGAATTACATTTTGCGGTTTGTACATAGCCGTTAGTCCGAGATGAGGCGACAGATTCAGTCAAACACTGTAAATAGGGACCGAACCAATGATTATATCTCAGTAGATGGCCGATGTAAGCAATGTCTAATAATAGCACTGATCACCTCTGGGGTCGCAAAGGTGTAAAATCAATCCACCTGTAAGTTTTTTTTTTTACTACAGGTAAGCTAACAAATTTTTTAGTAATCCGTAAATTACTATAAATAATAAATAAATAAATATTAGGACACATTTCACACACGGCTGGTTAACCCCATACTGAACCATTTCTAGTAGGTGTTATCGTGGCTAACACAACTGATATACTACATATACATACATACATATTTTATATAGATACATATTTAACACCCAGACCCACAGTCAACAAATTTAGTTAAGCACAAAGATGTTGGCCGGGCCGGGAATCGAACCCGGAACCTTTTGATTGGCAGTCCGGCATGGTAACCTTTACGCCAACGAGGTCGTCAACTTAATCAGGAATAACAGAAATTATGATGAATACGCAAAAAATAAAACACCAACAGCCCGTTAAATACTATAGTCCGTCCTGCTTTACCGCACGGACATATAATAGATGCCCTTTGCTGGCACACCGTCCCGCGACCACAGAGGCGAACAGCGCTTATATGAGACATTGCTTATATCGGCCACCTCCTGAGATATAATCATTGGTTCGGCCTCTATTATGGTAAATATTTATTTCAACAAAGTAAGTGCTTAGTACACTGCGGGGAAAGAGTTAGTGTTGAATAACCTATTTGTTTCGGAAGAGGGGTAAAGTTATTCGTCGTTGTATATTATTTTCGATATAATCATTGGACTGGACCCAGGATTATGCGGACAAATCCATCCGTTGATGATTCAATCTAAATTTGCATGTCGTGACAAATGCGAGCGGTCGCCTGTTTTCCTAGGACAAGTTTGGTTAGGCTTAATGGCTACATTAACTTGAATATTTGATAGCACAAACTTGGTTTTTAATGGATTGTTATGAATAATAAAGCACGCGTAACTTTTCAGGTAAGTACTCAATTTATAATGGATATAAATTTTAGGTACCTGTATTTGCTTTTAAGATGAATCGTTGTAAAAGTTACAACACTGTTGGAAGCTTTTCTATTCGCGACGATGACGCACGATTTATACCGAGTCCAGCCGTGCCTACAAATTTGAGTGAGGCGACTGAACCGCGGAAGTCGATATTTCACGTAATTTATTAATTGAATAATATTTAAAATTTAAATGATAACGTTCCTATAAAAAGTAATATTTGTTTCAATTCTAGTAACTATCAGAAACCTCAATTGTATTTTGGAACTTTATAAGTTTCTTAACACTGAAAAAGATTAATAAACTGAAAGAGCGGTAGCATTGTTATTTAAAAAACAATGGTATTGAAATAAAATTATATTTTGCTTTTCATAAAAAAAATTAAAGACATCGCTCCAAGTATGTATAGTCTGGCAAACGAAACATGAGACTCGATTTTTTTGCAAACTTTTTATATGGCAATGCTATAATAATGGCAACGTCAATATCCAAAACAAGATGGCGTGTTGTTATGATTTAGTTAAACACTAATTACTCAGCGAAAAATGAAAAATATCATCAAAAGTGGAGTTCGGGAGTTGTTGTTCCACATGATCTCAAAGTATCATAAAAAACAACAAGAAAAAGAATTGAAATTCGGCGTAATTTCAACGAAAACAAGATTGTTTACATGTGGTGTTTGATTTCGTAGGTTAGTATGACGCTACTAAGTTGATACTTTGTTTTAATTCGTATTTACTATATATCTTTTTGCATAAATAAAGTTATCTATTTTAAAATTATCTATTATAAAATTATCTATTTTGATTCACATTCTTTTATCATTAGTCAAAACCTTCCCACCTTCCTAATAATGCATTTTGGTTATTTATCATACCATAAAATGTTACATTGTAATTTTAACACAATTTTTTCTTTAACAGGTTTTTCTTAATTTGGATTCTGCCATTGAGCTGATATGAAGTTTGGATAAACGCAAAATGTTAAGTGAAAATATTGCCTTGTCTGTCTTGCGGTGTTGAATCAGACAAAGTGATTAAAGAGACATTTGGAACCATAACTCCAGAGAAGTGGATGAATAATATGACTGACATTGAAAATGAATATGAAAATAAGATCGGGACAGGATCACCGAAAATAATATGGAAAGTTTCATTATAGTAGGAAACTAATAAATATAAATAAATAAAACTGTGATTCTAGTGACACTGGTGAATCTTTTCAAATTTAAGTCTTAGATTCACATTTTAATTATGACAGTGAATAAAACATTATAGAATACTGCTTTTTTTATTCAGATTGATTGAACAATTAAAAGTAACTAAAGGAAGTACCTAAAGTACTTAAAGCATTTTTATTCAGACGAAATAAAATAAATAATTTCAAAGTATCAAATTAGTTTATTCCAGGTATTTCATATTAGTTTTGGGGTTGCTATACTCAGATTTTTTAAATTTGCCGCTCTTTTCCAGGGTCATGTTTCGTTGGCCAGACTATAGTACCTACATAATTAAGAAAATATGTGATAATTTGCCGTCATCTATGACAGCCTATGATTTAGTTGATGGCTGATTCTTTTCATCTTCCAGAACAATTCTTCATAGCCATAATAAACTCAAAGCCGTAAAGCTCAATACAGGATTAAATTTCTTCTAAGACTTTTAGGCATTTTGCGGAAAAGGAAATCACTCACGGTTCCGTAGCAGGTCTAACAAAGCCGGCATAGTGTATGATTCCCTATTCTATCTTTATTGTCTTCTCGAGTAATTCTCAGGAACGTGTAGGCAAAGATAATCCCTGTTTCTTAGAAAGTTGTATCTTTTCAGAGTTACGGTGAAAACCTTTACTAAGCTAATAGGTGAAAAACGAGTACTATACAAATAAAATTTTTTTGGGTGATCTCTGAAAGCGGAAAAAAAACTATGTTTTATATTATTATAGAAAAGTAGGTTTTTACTCGATTTCAGAGTTGACCACATTTTTTACACTTATATAAACGATATTGAGATTTACAGCAGATTGCAATTATCCAGAAGCATAGACAAAAATATATAAACTTTATATAAATATATTTGTCTATGCTAGTAGCAACCATTTCACAGACGAATCAAATCTTTTGGTTAGTCTATGCTTTCGCATTGAAAATTCCGAGATTACCTACAGTTATGAGGGACAAGAAATCCAGCACGGAATTCCAAAGTTTGGTGGTTCGGACTACAAAGGTGGAGAGAAAACGCTTAGGGAGTGCTTTTAGGTACCGCATACCGATGCATGCCGTTTTTCCCTGCTCGTCCGACAGTGAAGGAGAGAGAATCACATCTATATAGTATATAAAATTTCCATGTAACAATGTTAGTTACCGTATTCCTCCGAAAGGGCTTGACCGAATTTTACCAAATTTTATATGCGTACTATCTATTTTTTGGCAAAACAACGTTTGCCGGTTCAGCTAGTTATTATATATAATTTATTTTTACAAACAACAGTATAAATTTGTCGTAAAGGTAGATTTGTTAAATTACCTTTCTGCTCAGTATAGCTATAAGAATATATAACTCTGTAGAAGTAACTGTACGCAACATATAATGATCGAAGCCTCCTCTCGGGAACGGAGCCTTGTTCGAGTCAGGATTAAGCCAAGAGCCTGATCTATTCTTGAGATTTAGGTATCTATGTGGCAACTTTGTTGCTTGTAAGTAACGGGAAAGGAAATCCAAGGTTAAGCTGCTTTTGTTGTATGTATTATTGTTAGTTTCTCAGTTAGTATTATACATATTTATGACTAAATTTTAAATATTACAATATCTTTTGATCTTATATAGCTTTTAAAAAGAAAGCTCGTTTCTATTTTCTGTGAAACCAATCCTGTTGAGCTATGTAGATAGATAGATAATTCTTTATTGGACACAAACTTAAAACTAAAAGTAAAGATAAAATAAAAATTAAGAACATAAAAAATAGTATGCCACAATTGCGGGCTTATCGCTTAAAGCGATCTCTTCCAGGCAACCTTTGGATGGAGAGGAGTTAATAAACGACTAAACATGGACTTAGTGTACAATAAATCAAAACATAATAAGTTAGGTACATATAAAAACCTACCTATATGTACCTATGTTAAATATAATAAAGGGCCAGTTACGAACGTAACTTAAAAGGATATTTTTCTTAACGAATCGGAATCATTGGTGCGTGAAATGTGTCCTTATATTTATTTGTTTATTTTATTTTTATTCGCATCGTGTTCGAGTCTAGTCCACACTTATTTTTTTTTTTACATTTTAAGGGAAACTTACAGCTAACCAAGCTAGCTTAGGTAGTATTAATCTTATTTTAATCATAAATTTTACGTAGATAACAAAAAAAGTTTCACATGTTTTGTTTTATAGGAGAAAAAATATCTAATTGAAGAATAAAGCAAGATACGAGTATAATAGTTGATAGACAGTTTAATTAACAAATAACACAACATTTACTCTAGTACGAGCTGTGTGAGGCATTTAATCAAGTTGCTTACCCTCTTTACGGAATAGTCCTTAATACCTATTACCTAGTTAAATTACATACCTAACCGTCATAATGTTTAGATGCCTCGAATTACAGTAATTCTGCTAGGGGCAGTAATTTTGCAAGTGATATTACTGTAATTTCTAACAAAAGGATGTGAGTCAGGGCTGCCAGTTGGACTATTCTGGATTTAAGTTATGCGTCAAAGAATATTATTGTAAATACTTACTATTGTTAAAGAGGGAAAAAATCTTTAAGTAGATAGCAAACATAACCATGTAAGGCTTTTTTAAGTTCTAAGTGTGATTATGTGTGATGCTATGAATCTTCCAAGAAAAATACACCAAAAAGGTCACACGTATTTTATTGTATTCATTTCTTGTCCATAGAGTATAATAATGTCAGTGGAATCCTGTAACGCGAGTCAACTTTTTTGGTTGGTCCCATAAAACAAAACGTAATTTTTTGACGTCATTTACATAATGGTACGAAATCATTCGTGCTTGGTCAATAATTACATATTTTGCCTTAAAAGGACCTCTCAGCCCTACCCGCGTAACTTCAGCAGCGTTTCTTGCGTATGCATTAACGGAATGGCGGATCGCTGACATTTGCACAAACGGGTGCCTGCTTTTGTTGTCCAAATTACTAGGATATTATCATCATTGTACACTGTACGAGAATTAATTTAGCTTGTTTTTGTTTCTCTGCCTTTATGTACGGGTGTTATACATTGTAGACTAGTTTAAGTATTTCTTTAAAATAAAAAATAAATTTTTTGTATACAAAAACTTTCTAAAAATACGCTTCTTGCTATTTTTACTAGTGCAAGAAGTCACTAGTACTGCCGATTCACACTAGCGAATAGGCGGCATTTACACAAGAACTGCTTAAATAAATAATTAACAAAGTCGACAACCCATACACAACGCAACAAAATTACTTCAGTCTAAAACTCAAATTTATTTTAATGCAGATGAATCAATTTATCTAATGTCATTTGTAAATATGATTGTACACGTATAAAGTTTGGTATGGTTTTTAATACATTGTACATTCCTTATAAAAACTTAGCTTTGTAATTGAATAAATGATTTTTATATTTATTTTTCAATATTGTCGACAGCTTTCATGCCCCTTGTAGGCTTTTGGATTGGTGAAATAGAGCGGATGCGACTAGCTTAATACAGTACCAAAAAGCTATCTATTAATGTTGTACATTTGTTTAAGTAGGTACTTCAAAACCAAACAGAACATACACATGTATAAAATAAGGCACATTACCTTTCTCTAAAGCACTCTTCACATAAAAGTTAATTAGATATGCAATTAGCGTCTTCAAGTCTGAAACTTTCCGTCGTTTCTATTTGTCAACTTCTGTAATACAAGCCGCGTCACCTTGCTAGTACACCCACACTCAGAATACGGAGTACTTATATTATATTATATTTTGTACCTTGTACAGTGTGACTGGAAGAAATTTGAAATCTCAATGTCCATCAAATCTTAGCTAAGTAGATTTTTCTAGAATTTAAGAAATTAGATTTATTTTAAGATTTTATTACACTCAATTTAAGTGTTTAATAGACACTTAGCGTAGACTTACTGTTATTATGATAATATTTAAAAAAAAAACAGATTTTAGCATTTTCCTGGAATCGTATACCAAATTAAACGACTCCCAACATCGTAATTTACCTAACTCAACACATCATTGCCACTGGCACTGTTTTTAGATTAGATATAGTTTTACTTTAATTAATTTTAGATTAGTTTTACATTGATTTATTTGATTATTATGTATTTATTTGAGTTATTGTTACTCGAAATAAATTATATTTTTTTACACATCATTTAAAATATTCACCCACTATATGACTCTTAGAAGCTTTTATATTTACTAATCATTTTTTTATTTCAATAGATATTATTTAACTGGGTTATATACTTCAGAATTAATAAAATACAATAAGATTAAAAACTAATAAAAAAAAAACCACTCATAAAATTAATTTAATAGGCCACTCCGGATAGAACCTGACGGAAAGGTACCCATAACGCTCGTGGCATTGCCGCGTTGTATGGCTATGGATAGCCTTTGCGCCAGGTACGCTCCGGAGCGGTATTCGCCTGTTTTTTTTTATATTCACTTAAAATAATTAAGCCATTTTTATTATACGCCCAATTTTCAACCAGTCACCTTGTACGCTTAGTAGGTACACGTATTTGCCGTTTCAAGTAGGTTAGAGACACAAGAAGGGTAAGTGCGTAATCCTTTCATCCTGTACAAGGTACCTGTCCTTGAAAGCCTTCAGAGACTTCAGTCATTACACACGAGCTTAATTGTGAAGCCTACTAGAAGTGTTCCTCTTGTATCACAACCTTAACAAGACATGCTTAAATCTTATATATAAAATTTCCGTGTCACAGTGTTTGTTACCGTACTCCTCCGAAACGGCTTGACCGATTTTTTCCAAATTTTATATGCGTATTCTGTAGGTCTGAGAATCGGCTACTGCATAATTAGTTTTTTTTTTTTTTTTATTAAGGCAAAGCAACGTTTGCCGGGTCAGCTAGTATTCTATAAAGATCGGGTGTGTAGAGCATAACAAATGCTTATACACTGTTATCGTAAAGCATATTATATATTAGCACGAACAATCGGTTACATTTACTTAAAAACGTTGGATATACGTCTAACGGGTTTCGACGCATTACGAGCGTCATCATCAGGGACGAGCTTCACACGGACTATTGGACGTACATATATCCATCGTTTTTGAAGTAAGTGTAACCATATTTGTTTATGGCTACTTACCTTGGTCATTACGTACCATCAAGTATTATACAGGTCATTACATACCATCAAGTACCTATTATATAGAAGTGAGTGTGGCTCAGTGGTAATAACGACTGCTTTTCCATCAGACGGCCCTCGTTCGATCCCAAGCCCTACACCAATGACTTGTTTTTCAAGTTATGTGTGGATTTGCACTGGCTTTACGGTGAAGGAAAACATCGTTAGGAAACCGGCATGTTTGAAGACCACAATATCCGAAGACGTGTGTCATCCGCCAACCCGCACTTGGCCAGCGTGCAGGATTATGGCCTATATCTCTTTCGTCGTGAGGGAAGGCCCCGAGCCTCAGCAGTGGGAACGTATAGTGGGGTGCTTATGTTATGCTTAAGTATTATACAAAAAACCCCGGACCTTACAGCGTAGCCTTTGTAGAATAAATTGCGACCACTTTCTACTATAAGTTGTTTTTGAATCGTGTATTCAAAACATTTCTTTGTTACCAATTATTTATCTCTGCCCCTGCCTTGTCACTGTCTTTGTCTCTGTCTCTGTCCAGGCTATCTTTAGTATAAATCTTTCTTAATTGATTTCTAAATTTATTAATATTTTTAATATTATTTGTTTATCTTTTAAAGTATGTTGAACAAAATTCTTAATTTACTTATTATTATCACAAATAGAAAACATATTATAATTTATTTCAGACTATTACAGAAATTAGAAATTATTAATTGAATATAACAGATTTATTTAATTTATTTGTCAAAACATTTCGCTGTACAACCAGTAAAACCAGTAGCCTATTTGTAGCAACAAAGCCTTACAGTGTACCAAACCGTCGTCCTAATCCCCAGAGGAGGCTCGATGCAAATGCGTACGATTCCTAAAGGCTTACACGCATGGATTAAAGCCCGCCTGTCGCACTGCCTAGGAACCGTCCCATACTAGTTACTGTTAAAGCTTCTAGGCTCTACAGATAAACCTTAGACAAGACTATTTGGGACGAGCCAGAGGTAGGAGAGTATAGAATATTCCAAAGTTGTCTTTGGTATATTCTGTATACTTACTAATCAACCTTTTGATTGAAAGGGCGTGTTATGTTTGCTATTTTTAAGTTTCTTTACAAAAAGAATGTGCGCATATTCAAAGGTAACCCTTTGTATTTCATAAAGGTGCTAAGATTTACTGATTTGAGATAATAAAGCGATGATAGCTTAGTCAGGCGATCGAGTTCCTTACGTTATCCCGCGGGGCGTAAGTTCGAACCCCAACAAAAAGTTTGAGTATCTGGTTAATGAAATCTGGGTGAGAAAATCATAGTGATAGAATATTTTCTAGTGCTCATCTAGTAAGTAACAAACGTCGCGTAGAAAATCTATCACACATGCATCTAACTAACGGTGTGTTACAATAGTCTACTTGGGAGTCAGAAGCCTTTTGGGCCAGGGTAACACGTGTGTGTAGATCGCTATGCTATGCTGCCTACTGGTTTTAAAAATCTTACCGTTAAAAATAAACCTTTTCATCCCCTCATCCCGTAAAAAGTATTATTGCTATTAGATATTTAGGAAAGCCGCTTTTTTCCACTGGAGGATAACGGAAATTGAATTTAGAATACATAATGTATGCACTAAGTTTGTGAATTACAAATATAATAAAATCTATTTGCTTCTACCTCAGTCTACCTGCTGCAAAGGATTTTTTATTGCTTTGTCATCAAAAAAGTACTTTGCACTCTTGTGTAATAAAACACTATTATCTTCAGTTAATACATATTACTCGTATTGTATTATTTGTATCTGCACAGAATCACTTTGCAATATGTACATATTGCAAAGTGATACCGTAGAGGCCATAGACAAAGATAGATAGATATTATATATTGTAAAGTGTAAGTGGATAGATATATGTATGTATGTATATATTTGTTACGCACGAATCTCCTGGCAAGTGAAGCGTACCAAACCCAAACTATCGCTGTTCGCAAAACTGAGTTCCCCGACCCAGTGGGCAATCGTGCAATCATAAAGTAATTAAGATATTTCGCGTCACCGGTCGGGCCGGGTCGTAAATCTAGCGACCCTTGATAACAACCCTGTAATTCCGTGGCCTGGCGCGATCAGGTTATCTCATGAGTGGTGCTTCCGAGGCCAGTGAATATATTACTCAGCTAATGTGGAAGCTATTCATGTGTTCTTGAGTTTTATAATACATTTGTAATATAGATTATATACAAGATTATTAATTTTCAATTTATGTAATTAAAACAGTACTTGAGTATTTGTTTTGCTATTTACTACAACAAGAAGAAAACATTTTGAAGTAAATGTTTTCAAAAGTTAAATTATAAATAAATGTATATTTAATGAATTCTAAGCTAATTATTATGTTTTTGACATCATGTATGTAGTTTGTCTCAGTTATAACATGAAAGTAGACTGATTGGTTAGTTAAAAAAAAATCTAAGATTTTGGAAATAATTAGTATCCATTACATACATATATTAAAATATTTATATTTTAAAAAGCCGTACTCCGTAGAAGCTATAAGTATAAATTTTATAACTTAGATTTTATTGAAATATAAGCCTTGTTTTTAATTTAGATTTTGAAATACTAAAATAATAAGAATAAATAATTAGAATATTTGTACAACTTTTAAATAAATATTAAATCAAGACTATTTTCGAGAAATGCCAAAACAAAAAATCTACTAAGCTATTTTAGCCGAACAAACATTTTAGCCATGACTTTTAGTACGTTTATCTAACCATCGTTTAGCTAGTATTTCTTACCCAATGGACGAGGAAAACCTTAAAAAACATGAAAGAATCTTAACTTTATCCCAACCAGTCCTATTATAAAAGGAAATCCAAGAGCACAATCTAATAGGAGCGCTCTACATTTGCTCTTAAAGAACATTCAAGCAAAAAGGCGAATAAAAAGTACCTCATTAGAGAAAGCGTTTGTCTCGTTGCTGAAACGGAATGGGGATTTCTTTTGTACACACAATGACTGCAATTTGGTTCCAGGGACAGTCGGAGACGCTTAGAAATGTGAGTCCAAAGTTCACTAAAACTTTATCATTTTTAGACTAGATAATATTGACTAAAAATTGTTGTATAGTTTGTCTTTTGAGTAACCAAAAAATATTGGGCCCATATGCATATTTTTTTAGACACATTCACACACGGCTGGTCAACCCCATACTGAACTATTTCTAGTTCGTATTATGGTTGCTAGCACAACTGATATACTACATATACATACATACATATCTTATATATATATATATATACCATATTTAACACCAAGACCGGCAGCCAACAAATTAAGTATTAAGTAAAGCACAAACATATTGGCCGTGCCGGGAATCGAACCCGATTCTGATTGGCAGTCCGGCATGGTAACCCTTACGCCAACGAGGTCGTCTACATATTTTTCGTTTGTGTTACAAAAAGAAGTTAGAACGCGTTCAAATTTCTTGTTACATAGCTGGTACGAATTTCACAGAAGCGTGACTATTTTTTATAATCAGATATTGACTACTACATTTCTAGTTTCTTGTTGTATACAATAAAACGGCCATCAGAGGCAATTTATAATATTTTATTGGTCAAGCGAGCGAAACTTCTCTGTTTCACTCTCTGTATGGAATTTAATACTCACGTATAGGATGTGATTTTGAACCAACTAGATGATTTTTGTAAGACGCTTAAAATTGGTTTAAAATTAAATTCATCATTCTACTTTATTCGAAAAAAAAACCCAATAAGTTACAGAATGAGCCCAAGAGTTCAAGAAACTTGAACAGGTCAGTGGGAACGAAACTTCAAACTTTCATTAGACCCGTGGTCAGAGAGTCGGTTAACCGGAACCGAATGATAGGGCAGGTTAGGTTAAGTAAGTAACCTTATCACAGAGTCAGGCTGGATGTTTGTTTTTTTTTTCTTTTAGCCCCATACTAAACCATTTATAGTTCGTATTATGGTCGCTTACACAACTGATATACTACAATTCATATACTTGTTCATACATAAATACTTTATATCCCTACACATTTAAAACCCAGACCGACATGCAACAAATTTACTTCATCACAAAGATGTTGGCTGTGCCCGAAATCGAACCCGGGTCCCTCAGGTCGGCTGTCTGGCATTACGCCAACGTGATCCTCGAAATTATCTTAATATATATAAATCTCGTGTCACAATGTTTGTCCTCAATGGCCTCCTAAACCACCTAACCGATTATAATAAAATTCGCACGCCATGTGCAGTTTGATCCAACTTAAAAGCCTATCTCTTAAGTTGGATCGAACTGCACTAGTTTAAATCTTAAATTATAGTCGCAATTTTAATTTATTGATAATTATTGTCTGTTATTATTTGACAGTCACAATTATTTGTTAACTCCAAATGATTCTAAGAGATGTCGATACCTTTTGACTGGGTTGAATAAGTAATCAATAGATGGCGATGACTGTGATAGATGATGATGTCAATAGATGACTTCCGTTAGACAAAAAAACAAAAACATTATAAGTAGCTAGACTGTTGCCGTAGAGCTTCGTAGATAGTTCGTAGAAAGCTGCTACGATGTACTACGGTATTACGCCTACAACTAATAATAAGATGAAGTTTTCATTCTTTAATAAGAATATAGTATAATAACTCGTAAAATTATCTACCATTTGGCATATTTATTTAACTAGCTGCGACCCGCAGTGCCAACGGTAATAATCCAGGACAAAAATATAGTATGTTTAGCTGACCCTACAAACGTTGTTTTGCCTCACTTAGGGGTACAGCCCCAATACTATATTCTTATTAAAGAATGAAAACTTCATCTTATTATTAGTTGTAGGCGTAATACCGTAGTACATCGTAGCAGCCTCTACGAACTGTCTACGAAGCTCTACGGCAACAGTCTAGCTACTTATAATGTTTTTGTTTTTTTGTCTAACGGAAGTACGAGAAGGAATTGGAAATAAAGAATAAAATTTGTAAAAATAAATGGTTTATGATGATATTTTATGGAATTATACCGCACCATGCACATATGAAACGTAATCGCGAAATCAATTCATACAAAATTCACTACTAACATCATCAACCTATGCTCGTCCACTGCTGGACATAGGCCTCTACCAAAGCACGTCACTTGGCCCTATTCTGGCCTCCACTAACAATATTTAAATTCACTGTTTTCAATTAACTCTTAAGATTCTATATTATACCGTTACTGATATAAAAGTAAGATATATTTTTATTTTTTTACAACTTCATTCAGAAGCACACTATTTCACAATTTCTAATTTTAAAAGACTTTTTTTTAAATTAAAAGTATTATTTTTTCGCTCTCAAACCTCTTTAGACACAGAAGACAGAACAGAATCAAGCAGAGAAAGGTTTGCTTCAGGCCATGGACCGCCTAGGCACAGGTCGCCGGCACAGGGTACAATAATTAATTAGCTAATAGGTTAATGTAATCATCTGTTCTGCTATATAAGTAAATAAATTAAGCTTCTGTCTAAATAAAATTAATAATTAACTCACTCAAACTCAATATTCCAATTTTTTCTACAACTTCTTGTGTACCTAACAGAGCCTTCCAGTACCATCAAACTAACTGTAACATAATCAGCGCTAGGGTCATTCCCCACCTACCCACTGACTCGGTAAAACTGGCTGGATTAGTTCACCGCACTTTAGTTTTACAACACACGGGAGGTAAGTGGGTTATTGTATATTGAACGGGCTATGTGTGTGGAAACCGATACTGTCCGGTTATATGAGTATTGTAGGAGCGGATAACAGTTTAAATGTTTAGTATACAAAATAACTAGTACCGACGCAAGGTTGCTAGTTTGTCGGTTTTTTATCGGTTACATTTCGGGGAGTGTGCTATGGAACTTCATAATTTAATTCCACCATCTCCGTTCTACTACAGAACGAGCAGAGAGACAGTGAAGAGACACCGATACAGAGTTGAAGTTCCAAACTTTCGTACAAAACTTTACGTATTGTTAGGACTGCGAAGCTTTGGAACTCACTACCTGAGTCTCTGTTTCCTGAGAGGTATCATCCGGGGGCCTTCAAAAGTAGAGTTAATAGGTATCTTCTAGGTAAGCGTACCACACCGTAGACTGCAGTGCAGCTTAACATCAGGCTAGCTGTAGTCAAACGCTAACCTATCAAGGATAAAAAAAACTGTCAGTAGAGCCAATTTTAGACGAAATGAAAAATTACATATATTTTTCGTTTCCAAATCCAGGGTTCAATAGGGCTAATCTAATCTCTCTACTCCTCTACAAAATAATGACATCAAAATGGGTAAAACTTTTAAGAGTAAAAGAGTTACTCAATTTATACCCTTACACGCAAAGATTTTGGATTTTCATAGATATTATTAAAAATTACCTGTTTATTAGTAAAATAATAAACCTTAAACTTGATGGAAAATAAAACACTAACACGTTGAGTTAAACTTGCGATACAGAAGTACACGGTAATATTTGTTATCAAGTATAGTAACGATCCCTATAAGATACATCACAAGACTTGTTATCCATTCCGTTTCCATGCATCATGATAAATATCTATAGCACCCCTTACCTTCGGACGATCCGTGCATCTAACGACCTCACCTATTGTACTCAGACCCATTGTGCTATTGTATATATATATGTATAAACATATATACAATAGTAGGATAGCTATCGAAGCGGACGGAAATCTTTGTTGCGTGTATTTTGCGAGATTGATTGAAGAGCAATTACCGGAGTAGACAAACTTATAGAGGTGCTTAGGTTAGGTTGGAGGTGGGAGAATGCTTTAATTTGGATTCGTCTTCTTCTTATGAGCTAAGTGGCCAAGCTCTAGTGTCGAGAATTTTCAAGCCGCCCGAAGGCCTCTGGCTTGTACTATAACTAACAGCCAGGTCCTATATTTTAATGTGTCTGACCTATGATAGCGCCCAGATGAAAATGCCACTTTAAAAACTTGTGCATAGTAACCCATCCTGTCCGCGTCGACCGTTGCTAAGCTTCGATGACCACGTCAGATGTCTTAGCTAGCCGAGCTATATACGCTTCTAATTTGGATTGAAACCAGTTCACGGTTTTAATCAGTTCATAGTTTTTATGGTTCCTTACCTACGGACACTTGGTAGGTACCTACGGGACCTTATTAGACTTCGCTGTGCATCCGTTTGTGTGTAAGGAATCCTACATGTGTAACAATTCAAACTTAGGCAATTATTTTATTCTTTCGATAATACGATAAAAAATACGTTATCTCAAAATTTTGTTTTTTGTTTGATTTGGTATACGCTTATTTATTCTTGTATTGTAAATTTTGTCAAAGCTTGTTCATTCTCGGTAAAATTTTATTTCAACTTGAAGAGGCTAGGGATTCAAAACTGTTCAACAAAGCAAGGGCTTTGCAATGAATAAAGTAATTAATTAATTATTAGATTAGGTAAATAGCTTCTCACTCACAAAGAGAGTTAGAAATGAGAAAGACATAAAGTGTACCGAAATAAATGTAGGATTAAACCAAAATGATTCGAAGCAGCTATATTTAAATTAGTTTTATCTAGATCAAAAGTATTGTTCCATTTACATTATTTTGGGTGTTTACATTGGTCTAGAATGGACATACAATATTTTATATTTATTATTTGTTTTAAATACTGATATTAAATTACTGAAAAGGACATATTCTTAGTGTTAGAAATATGCCCAAATAAATATGTTTAGTTAACTAAAATTTACAAAAAACAATGAATAAATTTATTTTACTATTTTATTTTACTTATTATCGAAACTGAAAACTGTCACTGTTATTTTTTGTATTCATAGTTACTATATAAAAATATATATGATGTCTAAGTGTCAGCAGACATAATTTGATCCTGATTGTTGCTTTTATCTTAAAACAACCCAGTATAAACACATTCTTTGTAATTAAATCGTGCTACTTTGTAGCTTTACATCAGGCAACTTGTACTCAAACCCAACTCTAACTTGCAAGAAAAAACGAATTCCTTTACTTGATTAGGTATGTTACTGGCATAAACAAACGCTCCTCCGGTTTTATAGGCAATTTACTCGGCCTAGCGACGTAACAAGCTACATTTATTTAATTGCCAGCAATAGTGATACAATTTGTATTGAATAGGCATTACGTACCGAGATTGCCTCAAGCGATTGCCTGTGTGCATTGGCTGAACATTAAAGTGCATGGATTAGTTTCTGGACCAATAGGGCTTGGATAGTGGGGCTTATATTGTGGAAATGCTAAGCAAGTTCAGGCTTAAATTAGGAGAGTACTTTGTGGAGAATTTACTGAAAATATTCTGTTATTTAGATTGTTTTTAATTTAAGTTTATACATCGCTCTCAGACTATTCTAAACTCCACATAGCCATACAACGCGGCAATGCCACGAGCGTTATGGGTACCTTTCCGTCAGGTTCTATCCGGAGTGGCCTATTAAATTAATTTTATTCGTGTTTTTTTTTTATTAGTTTTTAATTTTATAATTGTCTTGTCAATTATAAAATTACAATCATAAAATATCCGGTATTCATTCAAGTTGGTGCTTTTTGGTTCATTGATATGTTCATTGCAATAATTTGGAATAGATCATTTTGTTTTTATGTGCGTACAATATTCTTTTGAGAAGTCCCTTGTAATATAATCTGTTAAGTATGTACACTTCCAAACGATATAAATATTCCGATAAAATACTTATGATTAAAAAATGTTATATTTCCCATGTAAAACATAATGTTAAAATTAATATACTTAATGTTGATTATATGATAATGGTGATATTACTAAAGTACTACTTTTTAATTTTAATATTACCCGTTACTCATTTTCTATATTTTGCAACATTTGAAGTTATTCAAATGAAAAAAAAAACATAATAAGCGATTTTTTTCAAGTGCTAACCGCCAAGGTGTTTGCAAGTCACTTCACCTAGGTATTCCGACGCTGCACTTGTTCATTATGCACACAAGAGTTCCATCGTGGAGGTCGTGTGTAAATGTGCATTCAACTCGCATTACCTAACAAAAGTTGGCATTTCATACTAGTGCTGGGATGACGCTGCTGCGTGGTAGATTTGTTAAAGTGGTAGATTCGTGAGGTAGGTTTTTTAACTGTGTAGATTAGTTACTGTAGTAAATTTATTTTTTGTGGTAGATTTATTAAGGAGGTATTTATTTACGGTGGTATATTTGTTTCTGTGGTCCGAACCTGCAACACGACTCTTGTAAGGCATCCATATAGTTTGATTCTGTGGTAGATTTGTTTCTGTGGTAGATTTGTTAATGTGGTAGATTTGATGTTGTGTTAGATTTGTTTGTAGCGAATGTCGTGTTTAAACTCTACTCTAGATTTAAAGAACGCCAAATTGTTCGTCACAGTACTATCCTGCAACAATAAATCAGTTTTTACATCATCAGAGTTCCTCACTTAAAAGGAAAAAAGGAGACCCTATTCTAAGCCTCCGCTGTCTTCCGTCACCAGGCTGTATCTTAGAAACCGTGATAACTAGAGAACTGAAATTTTAAAAGTTAAGGATTTCCTGTGCCGTTATAACAACAAATATTAGGAATAAAGTAAATTAAGATATTAAGGGCCCGGATACAAAACGGCCAACTATTAAATTACTAGTTGTGCCTCGCGGTGCTACCCGCATTAATCCGGGATAAAAAAATAGCCCATGTGTTAATGCAGGGTCTAAGCTATCTACAAACTAAATTTCATTGAATTCATTTATCATAATCAGTCGAAGCGTTTGAGTATGATGGAGTAACATAGATTTTGAAGTTATTTGTGCATCCCACGGGAACCAGTTAAGTTTCGGGATAAAAAGTAGCCTATATGTTATTCCAAGGTCTAATCTATTTCCATATAAAATGTCATCAAAATCGGTTAATCGTTTAGTTTGATCGTGAAGAAGTAACAAACATACACACGCACAAACAATCGAATTATTATATTAGTAGGATTAAAATTCCTGCAAACGTCGTTTTTATCTCAATATGAAAGCAGACGAGTTATTTCTCCCTCTGAGGTGTAAGTAGGGAAGCAGGAAAGTTATCGCGGCTGGTGTCGGATCAGAGGAATTTGCATACCTTCCGCACCTCCGCTAATGAATGTTTCATGGCTGAATTTAAGAGTTGGTAAAAGAACAGCTTCTAGTTGTTGGTAAAGTTATACATTTTAATGGTACGAGTTTATAACCAATGTTCTCTATTATTGGAAGACCTCTTTGGCGTGTTACCATGCGGAACTGCCATCCAGAGGGTCTCGGGTTCCATTCCCGGCACGGCCAACATATTTGTGATGAACTAAATTACTTGGCTGTCGGTCTGGATGTTAAATATGTATCGATATAAAGTATTTATGAATGTATATGTTGTACATCAGTTGTGTTAGAAACTACAAAACAAGCTACATGAAGAAATGGTTTGGTATGGGGCTAAGCAGCCATAAGAGATGTGTCCTTATGTTTTTTTAACATTTCATTTATTTATACATTTATTTGTATTTTCTACTTATAAGATGAACAGCTGTAAAATAAAGTTTTAAAAACTCCGGAAACATTTTGCTGTTTGTCATCATATAGACTTTGAAAGTTCGTATAGTTTTGAAATGTATTACATCGTGTCGTATATATTCTACTAGTCAAACCCTTTCATTTGATACCATCACACCGAATTTCATCAAAATTGGTACAGCCGTTAGACCGTGAAGAAGTAACATAGATTTTGAAGTTATTTGCGTATCCCACGGGAACCACAATTGTTTTCGGGATATAAAGTAGACTATGTGTTAATTGAAAATCTAACCTATCTTGACACCCAATTTTATCAAAATCGGTGTAGCTGTTTGAGCGTGAAGACAAATACAAATACAAAGTTTTATTAAAATATATAATTTTATAAGTTCTAACATTATGACTTTTTTTTTTTTTTTTTTTTTTACGAGGGGGAAATCTTCCATAAGATACCCAGCTACAATGGGGTGCAGCTGGGTTATGTGGGATTTATACCCACTAAAACCCCCTCGATGCTCTGCCTCGATGCTTTATGGAGGGCTTCAGGTTCTTCGGTGGAATAACACTGAGGCCCTCCTAGCTTTTGCTTGCAGCAACATCCACATAGGCAAAAATAACTGCCAACCCTCCCGGGCCCAATTTAAATGGACTGTCGGAACCCCACTTCCGACAGTCCTTGAGCCTGATCTAACATTATGACTACTAAAACTTGATTCTTATATAACCGCGCAAACAAAAACTTGCCATTCTTATGTTCCGCCAATATTTAATAACGAGAACCTTTCCCTGCCCATTATTACTCACGGTTGAATAAAATATTGAGTAACTCTTAAGCAGCCGTAGGGGAGGTAATACATCACATAAACACCCAGTGAAGAGAAGAGAATGTGTATGTTTGTTGTTAGGTATTTTTGTGCGTCTTTTTTTTACTATAGGATAGGTCAACACGATTTAAACAAGTTGGTAACTCACGAAAAGACAATTATTAATTCCAGTTTCACAACTGTGTACGATCTATTTTAAATTTTTTTCAATAAAATAAAAATGTTTTAATGTTAAAATATGAATCCCAGTTACTAAGCAGGTAACACAGCACTTCACTTACATAGCTAAAACTATTCATTACTGTCTGTACCTAACTCTAATATTTCGTATATACAATAAACGAATTTGAATAAAAAAAACAGGAAGAACAATCTCTGTACTATTCATAATGTAATTATTCATATAAGAATAACCTAATAAGTTTTATTGTGACAACAAACACTCAATACGACCTGTGGCTTGGTTAAAGTTATATCACGTGATCACCGAAGCCGTATCAGTCAAATGTCAGTGTATCAGCAAGTCTTTAAAATGTAAGTCTCGGCTGTTAGTCATATAGGACATTATAAAACTCTCGATACTTTCCAAAGAGAGCTGTCACTTAACCAAAGAAGAAGGATAGAACAGAATGCCATTTATTTTCCAAACTGTGGAACTCTTTGCCGGAACCCCTATTCTCACTGAACTACAACCTTAGTGACTTCTAGATGAGAGTGAACCGGTTTCTTCTAGGCATGCGCGCTCCATCCTAGACTGCAATACCACTTAGTATCAGATGAGTTGTGGTCAAGCGCAAGCCATAATTAAAAAAAAAACACTAAATTTTTATATTTTTTTTGTTTTTGTTTTAATTAGTTTTTATTCTAGCGGGTGTACCCGTGAGCCGCAGCTAGTGGAATAATAATCTCCCCACAGCCACAGGGGTGCAAGCCACCTGACGTTTCTTTGATCGTGGGATACAAATAAAAATGTTGCGAAGAGTGGAACATAAGCTGTGCGAGTGACATACGGACGGAACGACTTCTATTGTTGTCTGACATGAAAAAAAAAATCGTACGTATATACACGGTGACTTAAAATACTGTGTCAAATCTATATAACGTCACTGAAGGGGCTGTGCATTTTATGGCGTTATAGAGAGTGGTCGTTAAATTGAGAGAATGTATCATTTGTATGGACCGGGATCAAATGGACCAGGATCAGAAGTGCCGCTGAATTGTTTCGATTAGTAATGGACAAACAGAAGTATGCAGAGCTGATTACCAACCTTCAATAGTTGGAGAGGCACCACAAGAAGAAGAAGATCATTGTATGGAATACAAACTAAACCAACTAAAGCCAATTGATTTTGACGCTTAGAGAGCTTGTCGTTAAATCGAGTGGTCAATAAATCGTTACTTTTAATTAAGAGTTTACACTGTATATACGAAAAAAAAGGTGACCGGTTTAATATATTTGCTTTGCCATAAAACGTGTTTGCTTTGAGATTCGATTCCGCGTTTAATATACCTACTCGTAATTAAGTCAAAATACAAATTATACTTCTGTAAAAATTTACATTATAAGAAACTTATAAAGTTTACGTCAAATTATCTTATTAAGTATATTCATATATTTGTATTCGATATTACAATAAATCTTTTTTATATAAATTTATGTCGTCGAAAAATCCACTGCCAGGTGCTTCTATTATGTATGTATGCCGCGTCTGAAGTCGGTAAAATAGCGCCCTTAAGAATGACTCGTCTGCCTGTGGCATCGTATTTCTAGAATAATTAGCCAAGTGCAAGTAGGTCTCGCGCATGAAGGGCCCCGTACCATTGTTGTAAGGGAGCCCCCCTCAAATATTTATTTTTTAATTGAATTATTTAAAAACGCTGCACAAAGACTCATAAAATTCAGCCTTATTTAAATACAGTCAATTGGGATAGGAATCATATAGAAATGGACAATTTGACCACCAGAGTTGTAACATGGTTGTCATGGTTACATTGAAATAGTTTAAGTATTTATGTATTAGGCTGCGAAGTTTTCCTGTCCACCCTCGTATGTTTGTTGTATGGGAGCTCCCCCCAAATATGTATTTTATTTAAATTTTATAATTTAATTTGATAGTTAATATGCATTTATACATTTACACATAATGGAGTAACATAGATTTTGAAGTTATTTGTGCATCCCACGGGAACCAGTTAAGTTTCGGGATAAAAAGTAGCCTATATGTTATTCCAAGGTCTAATCTATTTCCATATAAAATGTCATCAAAATCGGTTAATCGTTTAGTTTGATCGTGAAGAAGTAACAAACATACACACGCACAAACAATCGAATTATTATATTAGTAGGATTAAAATTCCTGCAAACGTCGTTTTTATCTCAATATGAAAGCAGACGAGTTATTTCTCCCTCTGAGGTGTAAGTAGGGAAGCAGGAAAGTTATCGCGGCTGGTGTCGGATCAGAGGAATTTGCATACCTTCCGCACCTCCGCTAATGAATGTTTCATGGCTGAATTTAAGAGTTGGTAAAAGAACAGCTTCTAGTTGTTGGTAAAGTTATACATTTTAATGGTACGAGTTTATAACCAATGTTCTCTATTATTGGAAGACCTCTTTGGCGTGTTACCATGCGGAACTGCCATCCAGAGGGTCTCGGGTTCCATTCCCGGCACGGCCAACATATTTGTGATGAACTAAATTACTTGGCTGTCGGTCTGGATGTTAAATATGTATCGATATAAAGTATTTATGAATGTATATGTTGTACATCAGTTGTGTTAGAAACTACAAAACAAGCTACATGAAGAAATGGTTTGGTATGGGGCTAAGCAGCCATAAGAGATGTGTCCTTATGTTTTTTTAACATTTCATTTATTTATACATTTATTTGTATTTTCTACTTATAAGATGAACAGCTGTAAAATAAAGTTTTAAAAACTCCGGAAACATTTTGCTGTTTGTCATCATATAGACTTTGAAAGTTCGTATAGTTTTGAAATGTATTACATCGTGTCGTATATATTCTACTAGTCAAACCCTTTCATTTGATACCATCACACCGAATTTCATCAAAATTGGTACAGCCGTTAGACCGTGAAGAAGTAACATAGATTTTGAAGTTATTTGCGTATCCCACGGGAACCACAATTGTTTTCGGGATATAAAGTAGACTATGTGTTAATTGAAAATCTAACCTATCTTGACACCCAATTTTATCAAAATCGGTGTAGCTGTTTGAGCGTGAAGACAAATACAAATACAAAGTTTTATTAAAATATATAATTTTATAAGTTCTAACATTATGACTTTTTTTTTTTTTTTTTTTTTTACGAGGGGGAAATCTTCCATAAGATACCCAGCTACAATGGGGTGCAGCTGGGTTATGTGGGATTTATACCCACTAAAACCCCCTCGATGCTCTGCCTCGATGCTTTATGGAGGGCTTCAGGTTCTTCGGTGGAATAACACTGAGGCCCTCCTAGCTTTTGCTTGCAGCAACATCCACATAGGCAAAAATAACTGCCAACCCTCCCGGGCCCAATTTAAATGGACTGTCGGAACCCCACTTCCGACAGTCCTTGAGCCTGATCTAACATTATGACTACTAAAACTTGATTCTTATATAACCGCGCAAACAAAAACTTGCCATTCTTATGTTCCGCCAATATTTAATAACGAGAACCTTTCCCTGCCCATTATTACTCACGGTTGAATAAAATATTGAGTAACTCTTAAGCAGCCGTAGGGGAGGTAATACATCACATAAACACCCAGTGAAGAGAAGAGAATGTGTATGTTTGTTGTTAGGTATTTTTGTGCGTCTTTTTTTTACTATAGGATAGGTCAACACGATTTAAACAAGTTGGTAACTCACGAAAAGACAATTATTAATTCCAGTTTCACAACTGTGTACGATCTATTTTAAATTTTTTTCAATAAAATAAAAATGTTTTAATGTTAAAATATGAATCCCAGTTACTAAGCAGGTAACACAGCACTTCACTTACATAGCTAAAACTATTCATTACTGTCTGTACCTAACTCTAATATTTCGTATATACAATAAACGAATTTGAATAAAAAAAACAGGAAGAACAATCTCTGTACTATTCATAATGTAATTATTCATATAAGAATAACCTAATAAGTTTTATTGTGACAACAAACACTCAATACGACCTGTGGCTTGGTTAAAGTTATATCACGTGATCACCGAAGCCGTATCAGTCAAATGTCAGTGTATCAGCAAGTCTTTAAAATGTAAGTCTCGGCTGTTAGTCATATAGGACATTATAAAACTCTCGATACTTTCCAAAGAGAGCTGTCACTTAACCAAAGAAGAAGGATAGAACAGAATGCCATTTATTTTCCAAACTGTGGAACTCTTTGCCGGAACCCCTATTCTCACTGAACTACAACCTTAGTGACTTCTAGATGAGAGTGAACCGGTTTCTTCTAGGCATGCGCGCTCCATCCTAGACTGCAATACCACTTAGTATCAGATGAGTTGTGGTCAAGCGCAAGCCATAATTAAAAAAAAAACACTAAATTTTTATATTTTTTTTGTTTTTGTTTTAATTAGTTTTTATTCTAGCGGGTGTACCCGTGAGCCGCAGCTAGTGGAATAATAATCTCCCCACAGCCACAGGGGTGCAAGCCACCTGACGTTTCTTTGATCGTGGGATACAAATAAAAATGTTGCGAAGAGTGGAACATAAGCTGTGCGAGTGACATACGGACGGAACGACTTCTATTGTTGTCTGACATGAAAAAAAAAATCGTACGTATATACACGGTGACTTAAAATACTGTGTCAAATCTATATAACGTCACTGAAGGGGCTGTGCATTTTATGGCGTTATAGAGAGTGGTCGTTAAATTGAGAGAATGTATCATTTGTATGGACCGGGATCAAATGGACCAGGATCAGAAGTGCCGCTGAATTGTTTCGATTAGTAATGGACAAACAGAAGTATGCAGAGCTGATTACCAACCTTCAATAGTTGGAGAGGCACCACAAGAAGAAGAAGATCATTGTATGGAATACAAACTAAACCAACTAAAGCCAATTGATTTTGACGCTTAGAGAGCTTGTCGTTAAATCGAGTGGTCAATAAATCGTTACTTTTAATTAAGAGTTTACACTGTATATACGAAAAAAAAGGTGACCGGTTTAATATATTTGCTTTGCCATAAAACGTGTTTGCTTTGAGATTCGATTCCGCGTTTAATATACCTACTCGTAATTAAGTCAAAATACAAATTATACTTCTGTAAAAATTTACATTATAAGAAACTTATAAAGTTTACGTCAAATTATCTTATTAAGTATATTCATATATTTGTATTCGATATTACAATAAATCTTTTTTATATAAATTTATGTCGTCGAAAAATCCACTGCCAGGTGCTTCTATTATGTATGTATGCCGCGTCTGAAGTCGGTAAAATAGCGCCCTTAAGAATGACTCGTCTGCCTGTGGCATCGTATTTCTAGAATAATTAGCCAAGTGCAAGTAGGTCTCGCGCATGAAGGGCCCCGTACCATTGTTGTAAGGGAGCCCCCCTCAAATATTTATTTTTTAATTGAATTATTTAAAAACGCTGCACAAAGACTCATAAAATTCAGCCTTATTTAAATACAGTCAATTGGGATAGGAATCATATAGAAATGGACAATTTGACCACCAGAGTTGTAACATGGTTGTCATGGTTACATTGAAATAGTTTAAGTATTTATGTATTAGGCTGCGAAGTTTTCCTGTCCACCCTCGTATGTTTGTTGTATGGGAGCTCCCCCCAAATATGTATTTTATTTAAATTTTATAATTTAATTTGATAGTTAATATGCATTTATACATTTTGTGAAAATTTTAAGTGTCTAGCAGCTACCGTTATTGATATATAGCCCTTAATATTTTCCTTTTTTATTTGTAGTATTCGTTGTTATAGCGGCATGAGAAATACATATCTTGAGAAAGTTTAAGTTTTCTAGCTATTACGGTTTCTGAGATATAGCCTGGAGACAGACTGACAGGCAGCGGAGTCCTAGTAATAGGGTCCCGTTTTTACCTTTTAGGTACGGAACCCTAAAAAAGTTCTCAAGTATCTAAGATGGGAAGAAGAAGGAACAAGGTAATTTGCGCTCCGTTCCACGGATTTCCTTATATTGGGCGCATACATGTCCGATTAGTCAGCTCGATCCCTGTATAAGGAAGGAAAACGTAAAGTTACGCAGCACGGAGCTTAATGAGGGCTTTAGCGGGAAAGCTTTGTTTTTATTTTCCTGGAATAAATGCTTTTAAGCCATGTTTAGAATAAGCGTATTGAATATGGGTGGGCTAAAAATATTTAGCACGTAGAATAGTAAAAAATACTAATATTAAACTTATTACTAATATTAGATTTTTCATTTTTTCACCGTTTTCGACACCGCGTAGGCGTTTGGTTATTTTTGGTATATACGTTTAAGCTGTGTTTTGTATTTTATCTTTAATTGTATCTATTGATTGCATATTTAATTCTCGGTGAAATTTAAATAAAATAACATATACGGGAAAATAAATACTGGTAATGTTAATAATTGTACTACTATTAATAACTGTATCTCTCTCTTTTTGAATAATAAAACTTTTTCTTTCTTTATAAAAAGGTTGAGGTTACGAGTAAATGTTCTTTTGTATATTTTTTCAGTGTCAATATTATAATTAATCTAAAGGAGCATGGAATGGTCTGAGTGGTCTCACTACTTGGTTTGTACTACGTGGTTTGTATATTTCAGTTATGCCCATTCGACACAACTGTAAAACATCGAATTTCGTACTTGTTAGGCACGGAACCTTAAAAACTTTATAAAGCCGCTCAAAAGCTTGCAACTAAGATATATATATAATAAATTAAATCTTAATCAAAGTAAGTACACACATATTAAAGAGAGCACCTTATCTGGCTAATAAAACTAGTGTTCTATTAAATGTACACTAAAAAGTTAATGTTAGCACAAAACTCTTGTGCTTCTATTCGTTACAGCTTTTAAGCTAGTCTTTAGTGTAATACAGAGACAAAAGCATAATAAAGTATTTGTCTAACTAGACAAAGGTATTCAGTTTAACGAACCGCTTAACTTACGGACACTTTAATTAAACTGTCCAAGTGGTTATTAAGGTTTTGACGTCGATGTCTGCGTGGAAATATTTTCAGAAAAAGGCCACCGTGAATTTGTAACTTAAATTGTCTTTCAGCCGTTACTATGCGCCCTAGGCTGTACGAAATGAGAACGTATTCTATGTCTATTCAGGATTACTGGTAAACTTAATATAAAACCTTTTGGGTGGTTCTCGTACATCTAGACTAAGAACTATTGTTTTACGACTTATGACAAAAATAAATATACCTAGAAGACAAAATTAAATATTTAATGTATTTCCGCTGTGATTTAAACCAAATACGAGTATTTAATTTTGTCTTCTATTTACAGTGGGTTTCCACGAAGTAACGCCTGATTCAATAGGTTAATAAATATACAGTTGTATAAAAAAGTTTGTTCGCGAAGTTGTGAGGTAGTGACGCAATGAAAACACAAACGGTCGTGCGGCTGCCTTACGTCCGGAATATCGCGGGCTCGATCCCCTTCAATAAGTTTTCTATGAAGGAATACATAATGAAGAAATCATAGAATAGTGGTAGGGAATTTTCAAGTGCTCACCTGGCTAGGAACCACCCTCAAGTTAAAGACGGTTTGGAATGGTAACTATTACGCCAAGAAGGTCGTCATATAATACACCTTTCAAATAAGAAAAACACAAATTCCAAATCGGTCCATCCGTTATCGCTACGATGCGAAAGACAACACTCACACACGTCAAACTTACAACACCGTCGTTTATGATATCAGACCTACCTTTTCACACATTTTTAAAAGAAAATTGAAAAACTTCTTTGTGGAAAACCCTTTTTATGCCTTAAATGAATATATGAGGTTGGCTCTTTCAGAATCTTTATTTAAGTATGACGGACTGTAAAGTGACATGAATTTTAAAGTTATTGTCTATTTTATTATTATGACATTGTACAACTAATTAAATTATTATGACATTGTATGACTAATTATATTATTATAACATTGTACAACTAATTATATTATTATGACATTGTATGACTAATTATATTATTATGACATTGTACTATTGACTAATTAATTAATTGTTGATGAATATATGTATAATTATGTAAATTTGACGGGCCTAGTATAACGCATTGTTATAAAGTTAACAAAGTTCTATGATTTCTTTGCGTCAGGGGTTAAATGTGTTAATACATGTCTTACCGTTTCTTATTTGTGACTGAGTTTTCTCCCGTATATCGGTTTCGTTCTTCACGGCGCGTCGTCGCAGCCTACTTACGAGGCATGGAATCTTGAGCCCTTGCTTCTATGGAAATTGGAAATTGTTATCATACGTATCCCCTCTTTGTTCCTAAAGGCAAAAAGAGAGGTGATATAAGTTTCACGAGTCTAATATGTGTGTTTTTTTTATTCATAGGTTTGTGTTTGACTACAGCTTGCCTGATGTTAAGCAGCACTGTGGCTTACGATGTAGCACGCTCACCTAGAAGGAACTTATTCACTCTCGGTTTCATTTGTTGATGATAACTATAATCTTGCGGTTTAAAAGGCAAGAGTGGACCGGTTTCTTCTGAGCAAGCGCACTCCGCCTTAGATCACAATATCGCTTACCATCAGGTGAATTGCAACCAAGCGCTAGGCCATTAAATTAAAAAAATGTACCTATTCAAAATTAATGATCCGATTTTGTTGAGGTCTTTATTTAAAAGCTGACGTGATTAAAATAGCTAAAGACTAACGTAATCTTTTTTATCAATCAATTTTGGCACCAAGTTTTATGTAAAACGATTCATACAAATGAATTTTTCAAGTTATAATTGGGCCCTGACAGATTCAATACATACGAGTATGTAATCACGTATCAAAAATGGACCATATTTTTCGCAGAATTTAAATACATTTAAATAAATTTATATGTATAAGATCCATCGTAAATACAAGAAAAACAGATGTTAATTTTTTTTTAAACTTTATCACTTGTTATCCAGTGACCCCCCCTTACCATGATCCCCTTTTTATACATTGATCCGTATTCGAATTACTTTGTTTGGCTTTTCCAGAGATGGGAGGTTGAACTAGGCTTTTATCTCCATTAAATATACAAACTCGCATATGAAGTCTTCAAGGCGTTTTCTTCGAAAAATTGATAGTATTAGGGTAATAATATAAAAATAAAAGTAAGATTTAACATTCTCTCTTATGCCATGAAATATGTTAAAAGTAATGTTATAAGTAAATTAATTCTTAGCTATCATACATTTCTAAAGTAAGCGTTAGTGACACACTGCCTTATGGTGTAGAATGTCTAGTCTGGAATAACTAGCTTTAAGGCTTAGACGGTCAACACACTGTTAGGTGCTTGATAATAGATTTTCAACTTGAAAGTGGTGCTAGCCAGGCGAACATTAGAAAATGATCTAGCATCATGCAAAACCTATGCAGAAACCTATGTTTTTACTTTATAAATAAAATCGACAAATAAAATCGTTAAACATGATTTTGCCAGTATAAATAAATTGACAAGTGGGATATTATGACAGAAAAATTAATGTAAAATATTTATAAAATTAAATAATAAAACATGAAACTTCACTTTAATTGAATATAGTGAATATGAAACTAGCAGAAAGGGGGCGGAAATCCCTTTATTATTTGAGATAATGCTTATTTTTCACTGTGTAACCCCAAAATGTTTGGATGCTTAGAGGAAATCCTCACAATGTCAGGGGCAGCATTCCATCATAAAACTTTTATTCAGAGTAAGTAGAAAATTATGTTTCTGTAACTTGTTAAAAATCCTGTAGCTCGGCTAATTGAAGTGGTCTGACGCGATCATCGAAGTTAAGCATCGTTCGATGCGGACAGTCTTTGAATGGGTGACCGAGCATAAGACTGTCGTTTAAATTGTGTCATTTCCATCTCGGCAGTACAATGGATCGAATGACACGTTAAATTGTTTGTTTTTTTTTGTAAAATAAGCTTTTGTTCGGCTGAAAACATCACGAGATTGAGAAAAATTAAATACTCATGTCTTAAGTTGTTATCAGAAATAGATTCTGAAAAAATAAATACAAAATAAGATATAAATATTTTCTAAGTATAAATGCTGTAAAAAGATTATTTCAAAGAGCACTTTAAAATAATTTTAAAGTTCGCAGTATAATAGTCCTAAATGGTCCTGTATATAATTTATTGTGTAAATATCCCGAGTCTCGAGGTCGTTGCCCTCGGTGATACATCAAAGGCATCGCCGTCGCCACATTAGCTGTCTGCCCGCTCGTATGTACACATTTTTGCCCGCACAATTAGACCTTTTCTGGTTTTGACATTCACCCCTACCATTTGCGTGCAGAAAACCTAATAAAACTTACCTTACCATCGAAACGTCATAGTGTGGAATTCTTTGCCAATTGCCCTGTACTACGATAATTGTAATTTAGCGGTTTTCAAAGCAAGAGTGAACTGGCTTTACCATCAGGTGAATTACGATTAAAAGTAAAAAAAAATGGCGGTTGAACTTTTTCTAGAGATATTAAGTAGCTGGAGTGAACATGGAGGAGTAACATATATTTGAATTATTTGCGTGTCACACAGGAACCACGATTGTTTTCGGGATCAAAAGTTGCCTATGTATTAATCCAAGGTCTAATCTATCTTCACACCATGTTTCAACAAAATCGGTTCAGTCGTTTGAGCGTGAAGGAGTAACAAACACACACTCTCTCACACACTCATATTATATTAATAGAATAGGATAGTAGGGTTAAAAAACTATGTAGCTGTAATGTTACGCAAATTACTGCACAATATAGATATTTATATTATTTTAGTATGTTTAACTTGTTGACAGATAAGCAGACTTACGGGCAGCGCAGTAATAGGATCCCATTGGTACCCTTTTAATAAGAGATCCAAAAACTATCGGATGGAGAAGACTTCGTATTAGGGGAATTCTTGAGGGTATGGAACCCAAAAAATATATTTATAGAGGTTTTTCGTTCAACTTACACAAGTACATGAAAACCAATAGTAAGGGTCCCCCACCGCTTCCGTAGGGCAAGCATCTTGGAGGGATTACAACCATCCCCGTACAACTTTAGGGATTAAGCGTACAGGGTGCTTTTATTGTGCCATTATTATTTTCCACGCCTCTAGAGCGGGTTATTAAGAAGTTATATACTCTTGTGGCTGTTGCGACATAGGGTTTAAAATGACCCGGTTAACATAAAGTTTCTCCCGGACGAAAATGAGAAACCATTTTTTGATATTGTATACTTATAATCTTTTGACATTTCTTTTAGATATTATTGCCTAACTGTAAATTATAGTGGGAAATTAACTTATAAATTTACTAACTAATTGACAATTTGCACACCGCATACGCCGTAGCCTACAAGGGACATTTTATATTATTTTCCATGTTTTTATATTACCTGTGGCTACGCAAATAAAATTATTTCATTTCCTTTAATTTTTGACGTGACAACGTCTTAAATTAGGTTGCGGCTGGGAGTCACTTATGAAAAAGTGTAACGCCCGGTAACGTTACGATGAGTCACCGAACGAGAGAGAGGCCCGCCGAATGCCTTGCGTTTCTCTCCCACTCAACTATGATCGGTCTGCCGCGCGCGCAGCACGCGGCAGACGTTGTCACGTAAAATCTTCGCCCGTAAAACCGACTTTACAGGCAACCATTTTTTTCTACGTTTGAGTTAAGAGGCCAGGCTCTGGTGTTGAGAGCTTTCAAATCATCCAAGCACCTACGAGTACAAATAAACATGTCATCTACAATAGAAGTTATTGATTTCAGTCGTTTGTAAGGTCACCTAACCAAAGACTGTTGTTGTCGACCACAGAAGATACTTCGATGTTTATATAGTAACGCTGTTAATACACCTACGCGTTTGTAAGCGGCTGAAAGTCTTTGCGAAATAATTGCAGTAATAATAATAATTGCATAGCGCTTTTTCGCATTTCACGAAAAGATAAATAAGAGGCTTCTTTTTAAATAAAGTGGTCCTAATTAATGTTTTATAAAAGAAAAACTTTGATATATTTTTTTAAAAGGTTGTTATTTAAGTTTTTTGGTTGTTATTAAGTTATTGTTTAAAATAATGGTTCATTTCGTACAGGAAAAATATAAAAAAGTAAGTTTGCTAACATAAAAAACCATCTAGACTTGAAAATGCGTTTGGCGATTGCCTTGCAAAAACAGAAACGTTTTGAAACAAATGTTATCTTCAACATTCCTTGAATAAGTAAAAGAAAGTATTTTTTTTATACAACTTCTAGTTTTGATCAGGTCAAATCAAATTTTATCAGTTTTATCACACGACACATATATAAACTTATTGAAAGACACAGATTTTCATTACTTTTATAAGCCTGATATAATTTTACTAATGATTGCCGAATATTTTGTACATACGTTTTTAGAACACCCCATGTCTACATTACGAGTACAAATACCTAAGTGACTTCTGCTCTTTTTTCCACTCCAGAGCACATAAGCACCGCCCGCCGCGTATAAAAAGTCGTAAACATTTATAAATATGTACGTACTAACGAGTGTTCGTAGTTAATGTTGTGTAATACTGCTAAAAGCCTAATTCTTCTAAGCTATAAAGCTTAATTCCACATTTTTGGTCAGGCTTGTTGCTCGTAATGGTGAACTAGCCATGGTTTACGGTACTACCCGAGAAATACAAGTATATGTCATCACAGAATAAATATCATACAGAATATATTATGTCACATCTTACACAAACAAACGAACCAGAGGGAGTTACGGCCTGATGATAGCAGCTCAAGATGAAAGTTCGCCTCCCAGTGCTAATCTTCAGACAAACAGACCATCTGACGCAACACTGGTGGAACAGGTATGCCAGCGACCCAGGGCTGTGCTCCGTTACTTCAAGGAGCTTTGTTGGCTTGGGTAGGCTGGTAAGGGGGAATGGACAATACGCCCCTAGCGGGATGTCAGTGCAGGTCTCATCACCCCCACTTCAAATTAGAATTAGAATTATGTCATACAGAACTTTACTAGTCATAAATAACATACGTTAAAGGCAAGTCGCACTACAATAATTACTTAATACTTAAAAATACTAGTTAGATTAATTTAAATAAACTTACAAATTTCGTTAAATAAATATTGTACCTCATTAAATACAACACACAATAGCCTTTATTTTCCATATCTATTAAATTTAAAATATCTATACTTTATACTATATTTATTCTTTATATGTCATCAATGCTTGACGATCTTGATGGCGTAATGGTTACCATGCCGGACTGCCAATCAGAAGGTTCCGGGTTCGAATCCCGGTATGGCCTCTTTGTGCTGAATTAAATTTGTTGGCTGTCGGTCTGGGTCTTAAATTTGTAGCTACATAAAGTATGTATGTAGGTATATCAGTAACAGTTGTGTTAGTAACCATAATACACTCTAAACTAGAAATAACTGACCTTACAGAATAATTTAATATAATTGCTTTAATAAATATGGAATTAATATTGCAGTGTAGATCTTTGAAAAATGTGTATGTTTAATTGAATAATATATATTTTTAATCATTCAAAACCTATAGAGATTTTACATACTTATTTTCAGTGTTACTTTTATTAACAGGCCGTTGATTCTAAGAAGCTAATTCACTATAAAATATATATTTTACTAAAAAAGGTAAACGTAATATTTTTTAACTAAACATACTTAAATCACAGGTGAGCTGAAAAGCAGTTTGTTAAGTTCAAGAGGTCGTTGACCTCGCCCAGTGTTGCCTGATGAAAAATGAATTCTCGAGGTCCCTTTGAAGTTGTTTTACCGTAATACACTTTCATGGAAATTGAATTTCGAATATAAATCTTTTATGAGTTACTCGTACTGGCTGGAACAAAGAAAAAGTTAGAAAATTTAAAATTAAAATTTTAAAAAGCCCTCGACGAAATGTTATGAGGGCGGCCATCTTGTACATCTTTAAGTAGAATCAAATATCAATTCAAAAATCATCTTCGAGTCAAATGAGACTCAATGATAGACTAGACCTAGTAAGTCTAGAACTTTCATTTGATACCCACATTGGGGCAGTTACGAAACAATATCTCATCCGCCATTTTGTAGCGGCGGCCATTTTTGGCCAATTTTTATCAAACAAAGCAAAAAACGCTCTCGCCTCACCAAAAAAAAAATGAAAATCGATCCATCCGTTTGGTAGCTACGATGCCACAGGCAGACACACACAAACACACACACACACACAGAGATGTCAAACTTATAACACCCCGTGATTTTTGCTTCGAGGGTAAAAAATAGCAAGGGCTAGTTTCAACTTAACCCGAGATATGTTTTTAGAATCAAATTGCGCCTTTACTTCAAATTGGTTACTAAATAAATTGGTTATTTAAAATCAAAATTAGATTTTATGGTAATTTTATTCATGAAAAACGTATAATTTTTTGCTATATTTTTAGGATGAATTGGCTCAATAACCTTCTAACCTTCGAGGTTGTGTTCTTAGTCGTATTTGGCGTGATACGAGTAACTTTAAAACTCGAAGTCCACTGCAGGTAAAATTGTAACGTTCCGCCTTGGCCAAGATTAACCAACAAGTAAACCTATATAGCCTCGAATGAAGCCATTCGCATATTTCTGATCGAACTTCACTCAGGTAAGTTCGTTTTTTTTTGACACATTTCACACACGGCTGGTTAGCCCCACACTGAATCATTTCTAGTTCGTATTATGGTTGCTAACACAACTGATATACTACATATACATACATATTATATGTAAATACATACATATTTAACACCCAGACCCACAGTCAACAAATTTAGTTAAGCACAAAGATGTTGACCGGGCCGGGAATCGAACCCGGAACCTTCTGATTAGCATTCCGGCATGGTAACCTTTACGCCAACGAGGTCGTCAATTAATTATCCGTCTCTTCCTCTCCACCGGGTGATGATAAATGTTTTTTTTTATGAAGTTATTATGTAAATTATCATTCGTAAACCGACTGTACAAACAGCGAGTTTTTTTAAAAATCACCTAGGAATATACGTAAAGAATTTCAGGGTGATTTCAATATGACATCGGTTAAGCCTTTAAAGTTAATGTTTTTCTCTAAAACCTTTTATAACGCAAAGGATTTTTGCCTAAATGATGGTAAGAAAATCACAACATTAACAATAATAAATTGCGAGTTTGTTAGCTTAATAGTACGGTCTCATTAAGAAAGATTGATAATTCTTTATTATCATACTTAAATTAATACAACAACGAAAATCTCGTCAAACACAAAAGTGGCGAACAACCTTATCTCTAAAAGGAATCTATTCTAGGCATCCTTAAGATGGCTAAGAACCGCTGATATAAGGGCGAGATGGTTGCATTAAGGTGGCGATTCTGGCGTACATACGACTAAACTAAATTTAAAGTAGCTCTGTTTCTTTTCATCATAAATGGCCAAAAAGAGATGGTACGATCTAAACCATAGACAAAACAACTAAAATCACGTCAAATATGGAAAATAGGTTGTTTTAGACCTGATACAATTGGGTGCGTTCTAAAATCGCTTACATTTTCCATATTTGTGTTCAGATCGTGCTGTCTCGTTCTGTTCACTAATGATGAAAAGTGACAGGGCTATTCTAAATTTAGTTTAGTCGTGTGTTCGCCAGAATTTTCAGTTTTGCAGTTCATTGCCAGCACCAAAATGTCTGCAAATACACAATCTTATGTAAAATTACATAAAAATTGACATAATACGTTTTTTTGTACGGTTAGTGACACCCTATTTTAAGATAGAGCATGCTTAGTCTGGAATTAAAAATATACCAATAAGAGGTCGTCAAATAATCACCGAAATGTTGAAAACGTTTTCTTGCTTACAAGTTCACCTCCTTCCCCTTCGAATATCTCCCTAAGTCATTATAAACGCAAAAGAATACGAAAGTATATCTGTAAGCTCCTTATTTGTTGTCTTAATGAAATGTATGACGGTAAGTCAGGATACCTTTTATGAACAGATGGACAAAGTGTTTTTATGTATTAGCTAGCTACGCGCCGCTGTGTTAACAGCGTTAATTTGGGACAAAATAAGTTAATCCGGGATAAAAAGTAGCCTTTGTGTTAATCCAAGGTCTAATCTTTCTTCATAGTAAATCTCATCAAAATCGGTCCAGCCGTAGATGTCGTGTGGGAAGACGCACAAGTATTGACCGATCATTATTGTGAAGACAAAGTGGAATTAGCGTAATACATGTATAGTGGTACATATTTCAGTTGTGCCAATGTGGCATTACCATAGATGTACCATAATAGATTCATGGATGGATTTAATAACTTGAGGGAGCACTGAGTGAACCCTCAATTATGACGCCCTTTAGTAAGCAAGCAATTGTTCCTGACTGGTTTAATATAGTAAATGTAAATTTTATTATAGTAATAAAAAAAGGTAAATCATTTACCGACCATTCAAATAAAAATTAACTGCGTAAGCAATATGTTTGGTCTAACAATGTCTCTGACAACTATGGTCAGAGGTGGTAGTGGTTTAGACAGAACAAACAAAAGAAGATGTACAATATACTTTTCTTCTTATCGGTGGTCGTAAAGTACAGTTTGAGATATAAAAAAAAACTTAAAAAGTTTAGGTATTACCGTCCTTACTGACATTAGATTGTAAGACTTAATGAAAACACTCGACTGTTCCCTTAATCCTCTCTCTGATGTTCACGAAATATTAAAAAACATTTCTCTTTAGTCTCGGCTTTATTTTTTGGAAGGGAACTTCATTGACAGGTTGCATTCAAAATTAATAAAATTCTACCTTCATTTACATAGGCCTTACCATTTTTTACTTATTTAATTTTTTATAGCCCACGGGTCTATATGACATTGTTTTGACTGAGTGTGAATAAATATGCGCTGTTTTTTGAGACTTAAATAAAAACTAATAGCCGAATAGTAGACCTCGCGAACAAGATTCGTAGAAAAAGTAAGAAATGCTTGTCTTTTCTACTACAAACTGAAATTCTCAAAGTTTAAATAAGTGAATTCCCATTTACAATTAAAATTATTTTCTTTGAAGTCCTTGCAGTCTAATGTTTGTTACAAAATCAGGAGGTGACCTGTGAAGTATTCTGTTTCAAACGAAATAAGAATTTTCCGTTTCGTTCCAGCCATCTATGTATATTGACTAATCTGAAAACAAATAAAACCTCCTACACTCCAATTGAAAGTTTCGCTTTTTTAAAATCGGATCTTTTTTAAAACTAATACATAGATAAAATCTTTTGTATATTATGTTAATAATGAAACCTATGTTAGATCATTGATGCTGATTTAGTGTTTGGTCACTGCTATAATGACTTGGTTGCTAAGCAAATGGAAATATAGTAAATGCTACTACTATTCAACTTGGTTTAATTTTTCACGAAACTGTATATATTTTGAAAAACGTTCCCCAGAATTTTTAATATCATCATCATAGGAAAATCCGACAAAGTATGCACAGTTTTTAACGTCCACAGTATAATGTCATGCCGGTCCTTCGGAATTTTTAATAATATAGTAGGTACGCGGGGACAATATCACAATGGGATGCCATGTAAGGAATTCCTATTGTTGACTTTTGTAGACTACAATAAACAAAAGACACTTTCAACAACGCAATTTCGGCCTTCCCTGTCTGTGTTTAAGGTGGAAAATTGCATGTTATTGTTATGGGAAAACACTGATTTTCAGGATTTCAACGGACGGTTTTTCGAGTCAAGTGCTTCTTACGAACAAGAATTGTGTTTGAATGGTTTTTGTCCCAACATACTGCTTGTCATGTGTGATTTATAAGCTCTTCAATTTATCAACATGACGTTTTTGTAAATAATTAAAATATACCTATTTAAAAAAATAACGACATATAAACCGATATATAAACGATATAAGCAAATATATTTTTATTAAATCTTTTCATAGTGCTCTCCACTAGCAACTATACAAAGTTTCATGCGTCTGAACCAATTTTCGAAACACGTTTTCCAGTCCGCCTCAGACACCTCATTCGGCGCTCATGCTTCTTTGGTTGTAGCTAAAAGTTTACTATAAATTTCTCTATTATATATTTTTACAAAAACAAGATTCAAAATACGTGCGCCAGTTTCTCAATTAAAATTTCCCGATAGCTACGCCAATTCCCGATCCAAGCGCTCCATCTTGAAAGAAATACTACCATCAATAAAGTCTCAGTAAGAATCAGTCAATCTGAATCCGATGGTAATTCTTACTTAACAAAAGCTCTCAAGATTACCAACGAAGCTAATTAATGTTCAAGAACCTGATGGATCCGAAAGCCGAAAACTCATTTCGTTCACTGTTTTACATTTCTAATGCTGGCGTTGAATCGCGAAATCTGATGTTATTAATGAGTCGAGGATAATTAAAAGGAATTTATTTGTGAGAAACATTAACTTTGTTTTCGTTATAACTTTACACGGGTTAAATAGATGAAAATGGTTAAATGACAAAAGATTATTTTATTATTTTTCGTTTTTGAATGAGTTATGTATTTATTCGTAAAAAGTTATATTGATTCTAGTAGTGAACTAGCACGTTAATGGTTATTTTAGCACTTATTACTCTTTATTATGTTCTACTAGTTGCTATTTTAATCTGATTAAAACTAAGACACAAAAGGGAAAGAAATACTGACCTATTTTCCGGACAGAACAATGCTTTCTACTAAACTAAATTACTTTGCATTCTATAGGGATAAGACACTTTTTGTTCTGCACTTAGCACTCGTTTGTTGTTCTTTTAGATTTAAACTCTGATTTTATTTGAGTTAAAACTGTAAACTTCAGATAGTTTCTTTTGCATAATGAGTATAAAAGAAAGTTGGAAATTTGACGCGATGTGTCTTTACTATCTATTCGTGTTTTATACTTATTTGCAATGCCATAATTACGCATCATTAGAATCTATGCGTATTTAAAATGAGAATATGGATCACACGTAAACGTTAAAATGGCGTAAGTCTTACTATATTAGCCAGAAAAAGTATGTAACTATGTGTTAAGATACATATTATAAACATATCTAATTAAGGCAATGACATTATTATTTCTTAGTTAAACTTTACAAATAAAACATTTATAGACACAATAAAACATTAAGAACTATTTTAAAATTAGTTACAATTAAAACCTACATAAATATTATGCTTGAAAAATACAAAACACTAATACAAACACCTGATTTGCCTTTTCTGTGCAGTTAAAACCTTTTCCGAGTTTACACGAATTGTTGGCTTTTTTCTCACTTCTCTCCAATCCGCTTTGGCCAATTCAAAAAAGGACAAGGCGAAGCATTATGCCGGACTGCAGTCTGTACGATGTTAATCGGATCTATTTAGAGGTATTCCTCTGCTAGTTGAAACGGATATCAAATGCATTTTTATTTTAACATATCAAATATTTGTGTTGCATTCATCCAGTTCTGATTTACTTTTTGATGACTGACTGGACGGAAATGTATAAAAAGTGAAAAAAATATTGAAACATGTTTATCAATGAACAACCGAGCGAAATTTCGATGCATATTCATTTGTCTTTATGAATGGTATAAATAATTGTCAACCAAACATGGCAAGATCGGATACGCTCCCAATAAAATATGGCAATAAATCGTGCAGCATTTAGTTTTACCAAATGAATTCCATGTACACTGACTTGTAGCTAAGATAAATAAACAAGGAGCAGACAGGCACCGATTAGATCTAGCGAGGGCACGTACTATATTGGATAAACGTCAAACTTGACGTATCGCTGCGTACAGTGGCGCGTCTTCCGATACGTTACGTTCTCGGTGTGGCGTAGGCAATGGGAAATTCCCGATAAATTTTGCAGAACAACATTTTTTTAATTGTAAAAATACGAATTTAAATACTTCCTCGGAGCTGTTTTCTATGTAACTTTAAACATATACATTGGTATAGTTTAAACAACTATAAGTAATTGTAACGTGGATAATGACATTGGTAGACAATTCTATTTTTAAGCAAAATAAATGAACGAAACAAAATGATATGCATAAAAATACGAGTATATATTTTAAAGCTTGTCACTTGATACACACCACAAGTTTATCTTCTGTTGCATCTATGTACAAGTGACAATCGCCCGAGTGCTATATATAACCACAACTATACCATGCATAGGTAGTAAGTACTTATAGTTTGATCATGACCATCGGCTGCGAATAATACCCAACGGGACCAATAACTGCGCAATGCCTAATCACTATACCACAAATAGTGCATGTGTTAAATTAACAGGTATAAACCTCGCCACTAGTTATTTATGTATGTTAGTAATGGCACTGTAGAAGGCAGAATTGATTTAGAAGGTACAAAGAGAAATTAATGTTTCAATTTAGAGTGAACGGGATTTGGTTACATATAGCATACGTTGAATTGAATTTGCAACCGTAGAGCAAATGTCCCTTCACTTTATAGTATCTTTAAAATACAATCGTTTATATACTCCTATATGTCGCACACACGTAACTTTAACATAATATAAATCTCAAACAGATATCCTCCAAAATATTTGTAAAGCATAGGGCTATTTTTATTTTTTTCAATTTAGAGTATACCAGATTTGGTTACATAAAGCGTACGTAGAATTGAATTTCCAACCATAGAGCAAATGACCCTTCATTTTATGGTATCTTTGAAGTACAATCATTTATATACTCCTATATGTCGCATAACTTTCATAAATCTCATACAGATATCCTCCAAAATATTTGTAAAGCATTACGCCCCGATTTCCACGCAAGTTGGGTTTGACAGGGGACTATTTTATGGCGTTCTCAAAAGAGGATACATCTGTAAATCAAAGACAGATTTTTTTCGGGCACAGTCGTGCTCTAAGAAGGCTATTCGGATGCCGCGTGTAGTGAAGTTGTCATATCTCTTTCGTTATGTTGTTTCTGGCACTTATTTTTTGTTGAAGCGCGTATTTATTGAGATAGGGTTGGGAGCTGTTTCCGATAGGTGCCTGACCTTTTTGGAACAATGTTTGTTTTCTTTTCTGATTTACTATGTGCTGTGTTTTTGGTATTGAGATTGGACAGAATATATTGAAAGAAACCTTAAAAAATATGCAAATAAATACTTTTAGGAGCCGTTATCGAGTGTTGTGGCCGATATATGGCAAGCAAGGAGTGGGTCGTCCAGCAGTGAGATGGGTTGACGACTTGACGACTTTACTTTAGAGTCGCAGCTCTTACCAGAACGAGATCTGCAAAAGAGAATCAGATGACACAATATGCAGAGGGAGGCATATAATAAATAAATACCCTGCAGTTTTATAAGAAAAGCTGTTGATGATGGTGATGATGCATAAGCATAGCGTAAGCTGCCCACTTTACGTTCCCACTGCTGGGACTTAGGGCCTTCTCCCACAAGGAGAGATATATAGGTCATAATCCAAAATGATGGCCAAGCGCGGGCTGGCAGATGACACACGTCTTCGGATATTGTGGTCCTCAAACGCGCCGGTTTCCTCATGATGTTTTCCTTCACCGTAAAGCGAATTCAAATCCATACGTAACTTGAAAAACAAGTCATTGGTGTAGGGCCGGGATCGAACCAAGGACTGTCAGATTGAAAAAAACAGACGTTGGTACCAGCGACCTTCGACACTCGCCTTTTGGTGTTGGTGAAATAATACAAAATCAAAGCTCATCGCCGTCAGCTAACTCAAAGTCAATACAACTGACTAATCACCTTTTCCAGTACGTCATAAATATCCAAACCATAAATACAATTAGTCATAAACCCCTCATCTATCCAATACGTCCAGTCCATTTAGCTCGCATACTGCAGTGTGGGCAGGCAGATGACAAACGTCTTTGGATATTGTAGTCCTCAAACGCGCCTGTTTCCTCATGATGTTTTCCTTCAGCGTAAAACGAGTCCAAATCCACACATAACTTGAAAAACGTCATTGGTGTAGGGCCGGGATCGAACCAAGAGCCGTCAGATTGAAAAACAGACGTTGGTACCACCGACCATCGACACTCGCTTTTTGGTGATGATGAAATAATACAAAATCAAAGCTCATCGCCGTCAGCTAACTCAAAGTCAATACAACTGACTAATCACCTTTTCCAGTACGTCATAAATATCCAAACCATAAATACAATTAGTCATAAACCCCTCATCTATCCAATAAGTCCAGTCCATTTAGCTCACATACTGCAGTGTGCATCACGGACAGTCGACATGATGCACTATAAAGTACACAGACGTGCGACAATATTGCAGAGGACAGAACATTTCGATGGACACACGTAAATTGTCCGTGAAACATCAACGGGCGATCGCTACGGAATGTAGAGTAGCGAGATAACAGAGAATTTTAAAAATAGGTATGTAATGTATTTGTAAAAAAATTAAGGAATAGATACCAAAATCATCAGCTTTTACTCAATAACTAAAAAGTTTAGACACTGAATTTAATTCAGCAATATATTTCTTATTCGATAAATTATTAAACTACCAATTCGTTATGTATGAGTTGATAACATACATGTATACATATGTAGCATCTGAAGCTTAGCTAAGGTTAGTTCTGACGCGATCATCTAAGTTAAGCAATGTAGAAAGTCTTTGGATGGGGGACCATACACAAAACGGTCGTATAAAAATTTACATTTTCATCTGGCTGGTCCGATGACACCTAAAATTATAGATCTCGTCTCTTAGTCTCAGCACAAGTAGTTATCATGCCAAAGCCTTTGGACGGCTTGAAAAGTCTCGACACCAGAGCTTGGCCACTGAAGTCTCATTCGAAGCTCAGAAGCTTATACGAAGAAGAAGAAGATTGTATTTAGACAAAGATTATAATTATCTAAATAAATATATATTTGGTATAACTAACAATATACGTTTAATATTAAATTCATTTATACTTAGAAAGCTATAAGACCAATTCGCGTTTTATTTCAGACAACTTTTACGTAAAATAACGCTGCCTCTGAATTATCCCTACTCTGTAGATCATAAAGTTTGGACAGTGTACGTCAGTCTACGTTGCAATTGTTCCGTTGATTACTTACAACAACACGGTATGCACTTCAGTACACTATGTTTGATATACCTACAGTATACTTGGATATACCTATAGTATACATGAATATACCTACAGAATACTTGGATATATCTATAGTATACATGAATATACCTACAGAATACTTGGATATACCTGCACCAAACTTGGTTTTAACATAATATGTATATACAGAGTAATTTCATTAAGTAAAGCGAGTTTGGCTCGATGGGAAAACTTTTCTGCTTAACGTCTGCTTTTAAATCAGACTGTCCATGGTTCGATCCCAGACTTGACTGTAAATTTAGTGCTTTACGGTGAAGGAAAAGTGAAGAAATCGTAAGAAAAAACCGACATGTGTGAGGACCACGCTATTCGATGACGTGTGTCAGCCGCCAACCCGCAATTGGCCAGCGCGGTGGATTAAGGCACGTACCTCCCTTTTCGTACGAGAACACTCGCTTTTTAGCCATACTCGCTTTTTATTGAATTCAAATACAAGTTTTTTATAAATCGTTTCGTAATAATGCTAATGATCAGCAAAAGTTACGCTTAAGATTTGGCAATTTGCTTGCTTATAAATTAACAGGGACGTAGCCAGGATGCAATTAGGGGCAAAGTGGCAAGCGTCGCGCCGTGGTCTGGACGCCGGCCAACCTACTCTATGCTTGCTCAGAGAATATAGATAGCCAAGAAAAGAAGCGCAAGCTTTTTTGAACCATCTCGCTTATAGCTATCCACGAGTTTTTCGCTTACAGTTTGTACTTTTTCTTCTCCTTCGTATAAGCTTAGTGGCCAAGCTCTGGTGTCGAGAAATTTTAAGCCGCTCGAAGGCCACTTAGCTTGGCTTAACGACTGCTTGTACTAACACTGACAGCCGGGACCTACAATTTAACGTGTCATTCGACACACGATAACGAAAAGCTAGATGAACATGCCATCCAAAGACTGTCCATATGTGATATATCTCTTTATGGCGAAAGTTTATGAGTTTGTATGTGAGTCAAAGTATAAATTTTACTCGTACTTGCAGGATACCACCTATAAACATATGTACATACAAAGCATACATTGCAAGCTAAGTAAAAATATGGGAAAAGTATAAATTAATATTTTTTTGAACCCCTGGTTACATTTTTGGCATGGTGGCCATATTTGAATCAAAAGTTATGATAGTGTAACTACTCAAGATCATTCGTTTGATACCCACCCGTATACCTATCTTTTTGAAAAAAAAAATTTTATCCGCCATTTTATAGCGGCGCAATCTTCTACCGATTTTCATCAAAAAACCTAAGAACACTCCCGAATTAAACATCTTTAAAATAAATAAATAAATAATACCAAAAAACTATCCGTTGAGTAGTAGCGATGCCACAGACAGACACACACAACCCGTTTGAATCGGTACTTAAAAGTGTAAACTTGCATCCAAAACTTCGCTTACTTTTGCTCACACTCATTTTTACTCGTAGAAGACTTTCAAATGTATTTATTTTTGACTCGAGTCACAAATGAAATGAGAGTGTCGCATCTGCGAATATACAATTTGTACTCTTCTGTTGCTTCCAGTTCCCTAGCTGCCAATCGTGCAGCCAAATAAGTTTGTGGATACTTTATAATACTAGGAGACTGTATTACATAACTTTGAATCGACTGCAAACGTACCTTGCTACTCCTTTGGCTGACTGCTTCTTACTATTGAAATATTTATTTTTAATAGTATTATTTGGGTATACAACTTACACGTTAGATATAATATATATCCTGCACTAGTAGGTAAATAGGTCCTAGTGACACGGCTACAGAGAATACATTTACGAGTATATTACCTATTTAAGTTTATTTTTAAATCTAAGCTAATTTACTATTTGATATGCTGCTAGCCTAATGGGTACGTTTGAGTGAGGGGCTTTGACGTAGTCTTTAAGACTTAATTTTATTATTTTTGACTGTAATTTAAGAATAAAAATACGTAACGTTAAAGTTTATATAACATAATCATAATTTTGATGAATGCTTGTAAGACGCTCATTAGTTTAAATACAAGAACTATAAAATTTGAGGGCCAAAATGTTTCAAAGGACAGGAAACTATCCTTGGCACGAATCTACGAATATATCTAGAATATATATTTTTTAATCTACATTTAATTCTTTTTTACACACCTATTACAATATAGGCCTAAAAATAACATCTCTATCATCTTTGAATAAAATACTTTTACTGAAACATCTATATAAAAACACGAGTATAAGTTTGTTTTCAGACGCTAACCATATAATGACAGCGGATGGGGGTAAAATCAAAATACTGCGAGAACGGACCCTCGCCTCGCCTCAATATTAGTTTGCCGCGGGCCATGGTAAATTGCCAGTTACACAGTTTAGCTACTCGAGCCAGCTACTGGCCAAATTTGCTAGGGTCAGCTACTGGAATCAGAGATCGAAACTGTATAAAAAAGTATAGAATAAGATGTTCTGATTCTGAATTACAAGGGCATTTTTTCCCTTTTTTAACAAATAAAGAAAACGAATAAATACTTTTCAGTTTCAGTGAAATTGTCGGCTAAATTGTAAACGAATACCCTCACTAAAATAAAACAAACTGAATTTGGTTTCCACACGCGGCTCGAAAGTATTTTTGTAGGCTTTTCATTTCCAACAGTATTCTAGTTTCAGCTGCATATTTGTAGCCAAAACAATTCTGTACAAACAAACATTAATCACACAGATGAAAAAAAATGTAGCCAGACCAAACTTTAAAAAGTCCATCAGCAAAACTCAATTGAAAACTCATCGAGTTACCCACACATACGCAATGTTATTTCGGGGTAGATTAGATTTATGCTGTGTTGCCAGACGCATAAAACACGATAATATTCGGGTGTATGCTGTCTGGGTGACCACCAGACTGAGGCCCGGTTTCACTAATATTATAACTCTGTTTACTTCTTCTTCGTACGAGCCAGTGGCCAAGCTCTGGAGTCGAAAGTTTTCAAACCGCACGAAAGCCTCTGACTTAGCTTAAGGACTGCTTGTACTAACACTAACAGCTTAGAACTACAATTTAACGCGTAATCCGACCCACGGCAACACTTTGTTTGCTTTTAAATAGTTTTCCACATTTTAAACAAATTTTAACTAATTTATTCAAACGAAAAGAACTACTTAGTACTTTAGTATTTTAACGACAAAAAAATACAATATTTTTTTAAGTACATTTTACATACGGCTGGTTAGCTGGATAATTAAATGATTACCACCGACGCATGTACGAGTACCATCATTTATGTATAGATGATAGCCATCACCTACGAGCATATATATTTTAAGGTGAAAAATATAATTGCTATTCTAAAAGTATTGTCTTTCGAATGGCAACAACGGTTGAAATTAACTTATTATCCCAATGTGTTTTTGCTGATTCCTTTCGCTACAGAATTATGTTAATTGTAAAATTATACCATATTTTTAAATAAGTATTTAACATATTTACAAGACTTGTAGTCTTGTAAACTTTGTTAACTGGACTCCTTATTTTTAAATATATAACATACAAGACTTGTAATCTTGTAAACATTGTAAACAGGACTCCTTATTTTTACCGCGGGGTAAACCAAGCACGATTATTGGCAAGCCTTCACGTTTACAGCGCTTGTGCGTAAAATCTCAAATGTTTATATATTCTACGGAAAGTTGATTTCAGACGTCTTTGTTACCGTTCCAGCACAATATTTGCTCATGAGAGTGAGTCTGGATCAGATCAAATACGATAACTTTAATCGTATTTGGTTTTGTAAAAGCATACTACATCGGATTTCGTGAGGCTTTCTAAAGTCCTTGCGTAAACATAAGCAGTCTAATAAGCGTTCTGACTGCTGGGACGTGAGGCCATCTCTCACGAGAAATATATTCAGTTCTTAAAAATCATATCATTTTAATAAAACGTTTTTTGTAAGTGACGTGCCGTGTATGACAAAGTCATAAAGTTAATAAATGATTTGATTTTTGATTTTGATATAGACCATAATCCACCACGCAGGCCAAGTGCAAGTTAGCGGATGACACACTTCTACGGATATTGTGGTCCTCAAACATATCGGTTCCTTCATAATGTTTTTCTTTTCCGTAAAACTAGTGTAGATACACACATATGTACATATTACTTGAAAACAGGTTATTAGAATCGAACCTGGGATCGTCAAATTAAAAAGAAGACGTTTTCCCACCGAGCCGTCGCCTTAATTTCATAAAAAAGTAAAATTAGAAGATTTGAAAGAAAAAAATTGGTGGCGGCCATCTTAATTTTATATTTATCATAATGTATTTTATGAGTCAAGGTCTTTTATTTTATACCCATATTGAGGTAGTAAGGAAGAAAAATACTTTTTTTTTCTTTTTCTCTGTCTATCCTCAGTCATGTTTGTCACTTGGAGATTTTATGCACAAATTAATAAAATTTTGATGTCTCAGAAAAGTATAGAGTTCAAAGTTTAAATTGAAAATACTCGTATGTGTGGTAAAATGGAATAGGTATATTTGTAGTATAGAAGAAAAGGGCTCTATCGCAAATACAGCTAGCTACATACGGACCAAAACTTTTCAATCAACAGTAACTGAAGTAAGGCTTCGTACATATATGTAAATAAGCGAGTGTGGCTCGGTGGGAAATACGTCTGCTTTTCAATCTGACGGCCCCTAGTTCGATCCCGGCAGTACATCTATGACTGGTTTTTAAAGTTATGTGTGTATTTTTTTTTTACTTTTTATGGCCTTGCGCTTGATCGCAATTCACCTTATGGTAAGCGATATAGCGATCCAAGGTGGAGCTTTTATAATTTTTATAATTTGTATTTTTTTTACGTCGAAGGATAACATCGACATGTTTGAGGAGCACAATATCCAAAGATGTGCGTTATCCGCCAACTCACACTTGGCCAGTTTGTTGGATTATGGCGTATATCTCTCCTAATGAGAGAATTGAGAAACCCTGGGTCTGCTATAGCGGTAACTGCTTACGCTAAGTATACATAAATGAATATAAAATCACGATACTTTTTAAAAATTTACAAAACCAAACTTTATATATTCATTCGTATGGCCTATTTTATAAATTCAAATACTTCTGTTTTTACAATTATTACAATTTTAAGTCAGTGTGGTTAGCCTTTGAATATTTTATACATAAAACTAAAATGATTTTATCACTTTACAAATAAATATATTTTTGCGTAAGCAGCTCATTGTACGTTCCCACTGCTGGGACTCAGGGCCTTGTCTCACAAGGAGATAGATATAAACCTTAATCCACCACGCTGGTTTAAAATTTAAATGTCGATAAAATATTTATTGACATTTAAATAGAAAAGTTACTTACTAATAATAGTTGAATATAAAAAACCTAAAGGTTGATATTATGTCCTAGGGCTTACATAGTGTCATTTCGGCATTTTTCATCCCCCTCAGAGGCAAATGGGATTGGTCCCAGTCCAATACGCTCACACATTCAACGATATCAACATGTATAAATCATTCTTCGTTGTATGAACTTAGTGGCCAAGCTCTAGTGTTGAGAGTTTTCAAGCCGCCCGAAGGGCTCTGACTTGACTTAATTGCTGGATGTACTAAGACTAACAGCCGGGACCTACAATTTAACGTGTCATCCAACGCACGGTAGCGCTCAGATGAAAATGCCAATTTAAAACGACACTCTTGTGCATGGTCACCCATCCAAACACCGTCCGCAATGACCATTGCTTAGCTTCGTGAGACCATCATCATCACCGAAAGCTACAGGCGCTACATGTATAAAACCTCCGGGAAAAATTGAAAGAGTCGCCATCTTGGATTTTATAATTATATTATTATTTATAAAATTATATAAAATAGTATTGATTGCTTGCTACTAGCTTTCAAGCAGCTAGCTGTTTTCTGTAGTTTATTTTTATGAGTGTTTTAATAAAGTGTTTATCTATCCATCTAAGATAATTAAAGTATTCTACTAGTCATTCATTCATATAGTGCCCATATTTATATAGTTAAACTTGTAATCCACCATTTTGTATTGGTGTACATCTTACTTAGATTTATTTTTCTAAAACCATTTTTACTATACCACATACTCGTAGATTACATAAAATTTTAATTTATTTAATATTTTTAATTACATTTATATTTTTCCTGCTGCGTACTTAATGTTTTTTCATCCGGATTTCCTCAAAGCGACCGCAACAAATGCACATTCCTACAAGACCACGAACTTTTTTAATTACAGACCTAAAAGTGCATCTTGATCACAATAAGTCTGAAACACAAGCGTCGTAACTTTTAATTGCTACGAGGCAAGATTCTAATTAAAATATAGCTGGGGACAAGGAAGGTTGAAAAGATTAGCGGTTTGGGGCCTCGGGGACCCTGATTTACACTGATACTTCTATTAGGCTTTTTGGTTTTAACGATTACTGTATTTTTTACTTTTATTACCTTTTGAGATTTCCGAACCTAAAAGGTAAAACGAAAGGAAAACTAATACTCCGTCAAAAAAGGAAAACTAAGCCTCCGTCCGTCTGTCTAAAAATTTATATTTCTCATACAACAAACGTAATTTTTAAGCATTTTTGTACTCGATCTTTATAAAGTCATCTAATTCACTACGCTGGCCAAGTGCAGGTAGGCGGATGACGCACGTCTTCGGATATTATCTTAATCAAATATGTTGGTTTCCTCACGATGTTTTAACCGTAAAGAGTTACAAATCCACACTTTTATAATAAATTGAAAAACAAATCACTGATGGTAGGGCTGGGATCGAACCAGAGACGGTCTAATTGAAAAGCAGACGTTTTTCCCACTAAGCCAAACTCGCTTTACATTTACTTAATCAATTTGCAAATCCATTGTGTAAATCCACACAAAGTTGAAAAACAAGGCATTGGTGTAGGTCTGAGATCGATTGAAAAGGAGACGATTCGCCATCGAGCCACACTGAGAGTGATGTAATGTAATAAATATAATAAAATGATAATGTAATGTAATATGATAATAAATAATATTTAATTTTGTTAAGACAAGTAAACTAAAACATGTCACAAACATTTGAAATTATAGTCTTATTAACTTATGTACGACATTCTAATTTAGTCACTGAAAGTAACTAACTATCCATGACAAGGGCTTGCAGTCCAGTTTGAGGGTTAGGGATATTAAATTATGTACAGACATTCCATGAATAAATACATTGTATTTGAATTTTGAACACTCTTTAATTTTAAAAGTAAACGATGCTATACACACAGTAGAACAAAATCTGTACTGAATAAGAATCTAAAGAGACATCGATTCACTGTCGAAGTTCCGAGGATTCGCACAAAGCGTTTTGCTTCGACCTTCATTGTGAGAACTGCGAAGCTTTGGAACTCTCTTCCTGAGTCTCTTTTTCCCGAGAAGTACAATTTGGGGGTCTTCAAATCTAGAGTAAATAGGTTCCTTCTAGGCAAGCGTGATACATCTTAGACCACAGTCAAGCTTAACATCAGGCTAGCTGCGGTCAAACGTAAGCCTATTCATCAATAAAAAAAAAAACAAAATCTGTACACTCGAGGCTGTAGATGATGATGATACGTATAGAGAAGTCAGGCAGGTAACATCCCCGGTACACATTACGATGATAGGAGCCGTAAAAAGAGAATAAATAAACCGCAAGCTAATGCCAAGTCGGGATCAAGTTTTATGGCGGACCGTGGCGATCCAGCGGCGCGGGTCAAATGTGACCCTTTCGATATACGACGCGTGCGAAAGTAAATCCTTATTTAGTATCGCAAATCCTTTTAGGTTCGCAAAGCGATGAGTAGACGCGATAGTTATTGCCTACTGCGGCTGAAAGATAAATTCTAGTTTCAATTTTATTCAACTAAGTAGGTATTATTGGTGGCGATTCAGCGGCACACACGACTAAACTAAATTTAAAGAAGCCCCGTCGGGATTTTAGTTGTTTTGTCTGTGGTTCAGAACGTGCCGTCTCTTTCTGGCCACCTAAGATGAAAAGAGACGGGGCTTCTTTATATTTAGTTTAAACTCGTGAGTGCCGCTGAATCGCCACCATTGACCTGTGCCACTAGACAAGATACGATAACGAATTTAGGGGAACCCCGAAGTTGAGGCTCGATCACGAATGAAGCGGGCGATTTGTTTTTTGTAGTTTCCTCCAGTTCTCCCTTAACACTTAATCAAGGATGTTGTTTGGGTTAAACAATTGCTTGCGCATTTAATGTATTTGTCAAGATCGGTCAATTTGGTACCTCATGTAGTGAAATTTAGTTATTTATTAATATTAAATATATAAAACTATTATATATGCTAAAGATAGCGCAAGAATAGACTCGCTGATATTTGACTCGCAATCTAAAAATAACTCACTCAATTTGATACGATGATAGCTCAGCCGGGCATGCGGCCACCTTACAGCCCCGTGTTAGTGAGTTCAATCCCCTTCAATGAGCTCGAACTTTCTGTAATAAAATCGTGAGGGGAACCTTGTCACCTTAACCTAACAGTATGTTCCGGGTCCTAACTTAGCATTATGTTTTGACAGCCTCCTTGAGAGCGAGTTATCCCGTAACCACATGAGTTAGCGACTCTCTAGCCTAAGGTAGAGTATGCCTAGTCTGGAACTAGTAACCTTAGTTGAAAACTTAGTCACCTTAACCTAACAGTATGTTCCGGCTCCTAACTTAGCAATGTGTTCCAACAGCCTCCTTGAGGGCAAGTTATCGCGTATCCACACGAGTTAGCGACTCTCTGGCCTAAGGTGGAGTATGCCTAGTCTGGAACTAGTAATTAGTATAACTGGCTTTCAAGAAGGCTGTTGCAACACACTGTTAGGTGTTTGAAAAATCACGATAGATTTTTCAACTTGAGTGTGGTTGCTAGCAAGGCGAGCACAAGAAAATGCCCTACCACCATACTATGGTTTTCTCAGGATATTTGCCTTCACTGAAAGCTCGAGCTCATTGGCGGGGATCGAACCCAGGAATTTTAGGACGTGAGGCGACCACACTCCCAACTGAGATAATTCGCTTCAAAACCAATAACACAGAGAGGCGCTCAGTCCTCTCCGCTAGCCTCTTATGCGACTTCTTTGATTTTATTTTGTGTTGTATTTAATTGAAAAATCAGAGATTAGTTTTAGTTTTTAGTTTTACATTAAATTAGTTATGTTATATTGTTTTTAATGTATTGTTTGCCCGAATAATCAATGTTTACTAAAAATATTTTTACTAAATGTTTTATGGATGTATTATAACGTAGTGGTATGTTTTTTTTTTATTATTTGAAATAGGTTTGCGTTTGACCACAGCTTGCCTGATGTTAAGCAACGGCCTACGTTGGAGCACGCTCACCTAGAAGGAACCTATTCACTCTCGATTTGAAGATCTCAGGATAGTACTTCTCAGGAAACAGAGCTTCAGGCAGAGAATTCCGAAACTTCGCCGTTCTCACTATGAATGACGAGTATTTATGCAATTGAACTTGCTAGTCTTGTTTTTTGTGGAGATATAATTATTTAAACCCTGCCATGGTATGGGAGAAAGTAGACTAGTTGGTAACATTGTTTCTTGAGCTGAGTAGCTGCGTGAGACGGCTTGCTCCATAAATTCCCGCTCCTCTCCACTAATTCACGTCAACACGTGATTTATAAAGCTTCGCCGCAAGTTTTTGTGTTATTGTTGTTCTGCGCTTTTTCAGTTGTCTTTTTGCAGTTTACGACATAAATGAGATGTCTTGGCTTATTTATTTATTTATTGACTTATTTATTTATTATTGACTTATTTATTTATTATTATTGAATTATTAATTTATTTATTATTGACTTATTAATTTAATTATTTATTAAGTATTGACTTATTTATTTATTATTAACTTATTTATTATTGACTAGCAGCTTCCCGCGGTGCTACACCTTTTAATCCGGGGTAATAAGTAGCCTTTGTGTTAATCCAGGGTCTTACTTACCTTCATATCAAATTTGATCGATATCGGTTCAGCTGCTGGAGCTTGAAAATGTAACAAACAAACACACAAACTTGCTTTTATAATTTTATTAGTTTATTAGTAAGATTTATTCTTACAATGTTCTCCTTCACTGAAAGCTCGAGCTCATTCTTGGGGATCGAACCCATGACTTTTTCGTTGTAAAACGGCCAAACACCTGACTAAGCTTTAGCTTTACCTTCTTAAAAAAGTTTTAGTTATACGTATGTACTTCGGTATTTCTACAAATGTCGCAAATAGATTTCTTATTATCTACAGCACCTACCAACAGCTTTCAATATTTTCTATTTCTCGCCCAAGTTAGGAGAAAATAGAAAACCGAACGTTCCTCTCGTCCAATACATAAACAAAGCGGGAAATAAAGAAATGAGAATAGCTTCCAATGCAGCGATATTGGGAACATTATTCCAGCTGATATGAGCAGGTGTCTGCAATATCTGAAGTTAGGTATCTGAGACTTATAATGTGATCCAAAACATCGTGGATCGACAAACATCTATATTCTACTAGCTGACCCGGCAAACGTTGTTTTGCCTCACTTAGGGATATGAAAAATAGATAGTGTAGATTATATGACACCTTCGTAGATTTACCATAGCAGCGCCATCTATTGATTACTTACTCAACCCAGTCGAAAGGTATCGACATCTGTTAGAATCATTTGGAGTTAACAGATAATTGTGACTGTCAAATAATAACAGACAATAATTAGCAATAAATTAAAATTGCGACTATAATTTGAGATTTAAACTATCCTATCTCTCAAGTTGGATCGAACTGCACATGGTGTGCGAATTTTATTATAATCGGTTAAGTGGTTTAGGAGTCCATTGAGGACAAACATTGTGTCACGAGATTTTTATATATTAAGATTTATTTATTTATTCATATAGCATAACAGATAACTACATTAACTTATAGCTAATTAATGATTGTACCCTGTGCATAGGGTGTAGCTACATCTAACTTAATCTCTATTATTTAGTCTATTTATAGTTAAAAAATATTTAAAAAATAAAACTAGTTGAAAAATCTAAAAATACTGAATACTAAAATAATTGTAAAATGTAAAAATAGATGTAAAACTGTAAAATATATGACCTTTTTTATGTCATCTTCTTCGTATGAGCTAAGTATGAGTAAAGTCAAGTTGTGGTATCGAGATTTTTTAAGCCGCCCGAAGGTCTCTGACTTAGCTTAACGACTGCTAGTACTAAGACTAACAGCCGGGACCTACAATATATTTTTTTTATTATAAATAGGTGTAATTACAACTACTGTAGGTAACTACGGTAGGTGTAACTACAACTACTATAGTTGTAACTTTATATAAATTTTACGTGTCATCCGATCCACGGTAGAGCCCAGATGAAAATGCCACGAACTAATGACTTTTTTGTGCATCCAAACACCGTCCGCAACGACCGTTGCTTTGCTTTGATGATTGCGTCAGCTCATCTTAGCTTGTCGCTAAAGGCGCTATGCACACGCAATCTTATATTGAAAGAAAAAAATAAAATAAAAATAAAATATTGAAAAAAAAATCTACGAATAAAAATAATAGGTAACTAATATTGACAGCCTAGTTGGTGTCATATTCACCATACCAGACTGCCAACCTGAAGGTTCGATTCCCGGCACGGCCAACATAATTATTTGTGATGAACTATATCTGTTTGCTTTCCACCTGCGTGTTAAGTATGTATCGATATAAAGTATTTATTGATTTTTGTTGTAGTATAACAGTTGTGTAAGCACTCATAACACAAACTAGAAATGGTTTAGTTAACCATTGGTTGGGTAACCAGCCGTGTGTGAAATGTTTCCTAATTTAAAAAACAGTTCACGATAACGCTACCAATTCACATTTACAAGTCCATATTTCATTCCAAAACAAAACATTTGTTCCCTTCAAAAAACGTTAAAATTTAACGTGGCTTCCGAAATAGAATGTAACGTGAAAATATTGGCATATTACCACCAATCCGTAGCATAATGCCGCACCCAGCCGGTAGCAGCGACAAATAACCGTGTAGGAAATAGACGCATAAGTAATTTGACCATGATGTTAGAAAAATTGAAAAAAAAAACAATCCCGATCATTATAATTTAAATTGCCAACGACCTCGTTGGCGTAAAGGTTACCATGCCGGACTGCCAAACCAGAGAGACCCCGGCACGGCCAATATCTTTAAAAATAAAACAAAATTCGTTTATTGTATGTACACATCTTAGAGTTAGGTACATAAAGTAATGTTTAGTTATAGCTATGTGAGTGGAAGGTTATGTCGTACCTGAGAAAGTCGCTGTGCTCTGTGCTAGGTACCTCAAGGGGCCTGTAATGCAGATCATCAGAGATCTCACACTACGAAAACATTTTTTTTTTTTTAATTTACACTTTTCACACACGGCTGGTTAACCCCATACTGAATCATATCTTGTTCGTATTATGGTTGCTAATACAACTGATATACTACATATTTTTATATAGATACATATTTACACCACAACTTGTACAGCTAACAACTGACCTTGTAACTAAATAACTATACATAAATATTGTACACATTTATGCGAAAGGAAATGTTTGAATAACTACTACACAAATAAGAAATAAACAAAGGTTTATTCAACCTTTGTTCATTCTTATTATTGTTTCAAGGTCGTAGTATGGGTTAATATTACTAATTCATATTTAGTTTAAAAACAAATCAGCAAACAGTACGGTTTGTCTTAGTTCTTTCTTTTCGTCGTAGTCTTTAGATTTAATATAGAGTTGCAATATCTTACAGGCCCAGTTGTAATCCCGAGAAAATCCAAACTCATTGCCACCGTACCCACGTGTCGTTTGTTCGAATTTACGACTTAATATAAAGTCGGGTTTACGCGAATATTTCCGCGTTCGTTAAGCTGAATTTCGATGGAGTATCCGTCGAATCCGCGTTTGATGGCCTCATTCCGGCCCTGTTGACCTTACGGGTCATATGCTTTAGATGCCGAATAAAATACAGTCAAATCTTTTTTCGGGCATTATGATTGGTCAGTAAAATAACTAATAATTTATTACCAATCAAGAAAAAGATAGATTCGAATCTTCAATCTGTCACATCTTGCGAGCTCCAGACCATGATCGAATAAAACAATGCTGATAATAGACACAGTGGTGGCGATTCTGGTGTAGACACGACTAAATTAAATTCAAAGTAGCCCTTTTGTATGTAGTCTGTTAAAATATATTGTATATTTTTTTTCGAATTCATATATACACTTATAGTATTATAACACCTCGTTTCTTAATTCTTTATATACACATATAAAGAATTAAGAAATTCATTCTTGGAATGGGTTGAAAGAGAATTCTGGAAGAGATCTCTTTTAGTGATAAGGTAGCCAGTTAAGTAACTAGTTAAGGAAGTGTTTTCTGTGAGTGTTTTAATAAAGTGTTTATCTATCAATATTTTTTCATCATTAAAAAGAGACAGCACGATCATAGCATAGACAAAACGACATAAATCGCGTCAAATATAGAAAAATTAGGCGATTTTCAAACGTTATCAGATCTACAACTACTTATATTTTCCACATTAGACGTGATTTTAGTTGTTTTGTCCATGGTTAAGACTGTGCCAACTCTTTCTAGTTACTAATGACCAACAGAGTCAAGACTACTTAATGTTTAATTTATTCGTGTCTACGCCAGAATCGCCACCAATCACATATAATTCTCAGCGTCATGTTGCTCACAGATTTTATTCCGATAATCGCACCGAAACCAGTGTGATTTAAATTCCCCTAAAAAATCCTAACCAGCGAATACTATAAAGAAGTTGGCAAATAAATCAGGCCCTATCTAATTTATCGACGCGAGGAAGAATTTACTTGAATGCCGCGCAAATCTTACAAATTGATGAATTCCACAAATTCCACGAAAAGCCATTGAGGTTCTGGTTTAAATGAGTTTTTCCGTTAACACATTTACTCTGACGTGGTTAATGGTGATTCTTGAATTGTGAATGAGTTTGGTGGAATTAGGTGATTTGAGGGCGGAGGCTGTGTTGTCAGATTAAGTTTATTGATTACAAAAAAATAATTAAATTGACATCGTAAAATTATTAATTGACATTTTAATAGTCAAAATTGATATTTCAATATTGTAAATTGACATTTTTATATTGTAAATTGACATTCATAAGTGTACTTTTGTACCTATATTGAATAAAATAAACTGAAACTGAAACAATTGTCATGAACATTGTAAACTGTTCACGTAAGGCATCTTAATATTTTCGCGTAGAAAATGGTCACACTTACTTATTATTAAAAGTTGGAATAAGTCCAACAGTTTCGGTGCTTTCCGAGGACCATCTCCAGGGGCGAGTGTTACACGGACCGCCGCCGACGAGATCCGCGCGTGCACTATCTCGTGTGACTCATTCCAACTTTTAATAATACTAAGTGTGATCATTTTCTACGCGAAAAAATTGTCATGAAAGAAATTTAAAGGAAAAAACAGTTAAAATTTTGGGAAAGAACGGGTTTTTTGCTAATTACCAGGAATCGCTAAAATATTTATAAACTAATACATTTACAGATAAATATGAATATCGGGCCAGTAGCAAAATAATATAACTCATCTTTTACTTAACTTTGACCAGTAATTTTATAAGTGTATAAGTACAGAAAAACCATCACTATTGTTTTACCCGAGGGTACATAATAAAAAAAAAACTTTATTTAAACAAAGATTTTACAATATTAATAAGTAGGAACTAGACTAACTTAGTTACTAGATATCGATCTTACTAAATATAATTGGACGAGAGGAGAGAATCAATCGTGACTTTATGTAGACATCTGATAGCTGAAATTATATTTATAAAGATAGAAAGGATAAGATAGGAAAGGATGTATAAATAGGTGAGTTATAAGGAAGTCGTTTTCTTCTGGGCAAGCGCGCTCTGCCTTAGATCACAATATCGCTTACCATCAGGTGAATTGTGCGAAACAAGCTTACATGTAAAAAAAAGAGAGGGCGGCATTTTCCAGTTTTATCACCACCTAACCTTTTCATCTTTTTATTTATTGTCACTGTCCATCCTATGGTTGCCTTTAGCGATAAGGCCGCGATTTTTGCACTAGATTTAAGTATTTATTTATTTTAATAAATGGGTGAAAACAATGAACTGCCGAAATGCATATAAATGTGTAAGGTTTTTTTTTTAAATTTTAACTGGCAACACAGACGTAAATGCCCTTGAGAACCTGAACCACCTACATATTACTACAATATCAATTAATTGTTGCGAATGTAAGTTGTTTTTAGTACTGTATATACTTAAACAGGTTATAGGTGATATTGATACTGATTAATATATTCTCTGTAGCCGTGCCAGTCAGGATCTATAGGGTACCTTGTGCACGGCCAGAACATGTACAATATCTAGCATATAAGCCAATGTACCCAAATAAAAGATTTTTATTATTTATTATTTTTATTATATATTAATTTATCTTCTCGTATCTATCTTTCTATTAAAAATTGAAGATCCGCGGCTGAGCATTTGAATCGGTATAGCAGTTCATAGTAATACAGCACGCCTTCCTCGCGATTGATCTTATTCAGAGCGAGTCCCCAGTTACTCACATAGCTTTTAATTAAAATGCCATTCTAGAGTGACAGTTTCCCAAAAAGGTTCAGGATTATTTATTACTGTTCAACCAGGACACTCCTCGAGGCAGGTGCGAAAATGGCGGTCGTCTTCTAAGATTGATGAAGGTTTCATTCCACCGAATTTGGATCTCGAATATATATTACTATCACTTAGGCGGGTGACGAGAGTGATTTTAAGTTGGCCAGTTTATTCGTCAACTGGGATTTGGTACGTTGACCTGGAGTGGAGTTTGCATGTGGGATTCTAATATGGAATTTACCGAGACATACTTTGGCAATCCGCACTTGGAATGCGAGGTAGGTTAATGCAAATATTTATCTTTTTTTTTCACATTTCACACACGGCTGCTTAAACCCATACTAAACCTATTTCTAGCCTGTATTATGATTGCTAACACAACTTATATACTTCATATACATACTTTAAATAGATAGATTTTACTGAGACATACTTTATCAAACTACACTTGGAATACTAGGTTAAAGCAAATATTTATCTTTTTTTTCACTTTTCACACACGGCTGCTATCATACAAAATCTATTTCTAGCTTGTATTATGATTGTTAACATAACTGATTTACTTCATATACATACTTACATACTTTAAATAGATACATATTTAACGCCCAGACCAACAGCTAACAAATTTAGTTTAGCACAAAGGTGTTGGCCGTGACGGGAATCGAACCTAGAACTTCTGATTGACGGTCCGGCATGGTAACCATTACGCCAACGAGGTCGTCACAATTATCTACTTTTTTAACATCTACTTACACAGTATGGTCTGATATTTGCCCAGCACGGCACGTAACTAGTTGGCAACACTGATTTTAAATGGAGCATGCATAGTCTGGAATACCTGATTTCAAGGAGGCCGGTGCAGGCGGTAAGGTTGAGAAAAGGCCTGGAGTTCCAGCAGCGCGAACGTAAATTGGGCTAAATATGCTTAATTTACTTTTCTTAACTGACTTACAATACGTGTTTGCTTATTATCTTAATTCTAAACGGCTTGCATTCCGGTACACAGATTATATTAGTTAATTACATAGACTTGTCAAGATCCCGCAGTTTTCACGGAGCTGAGTACTAAATTAGTTTTGAAATATTGACATGTAGAATTTTTTTAAATTCAGAAATTTATAAAATATTGAAAAATATAAATACTGTAATTACATGACCAATTAGTTTTAAATATCAGAAAGTGGAAAAGTTCTTGTATTTAAAATAATCATGAACGTAGAAAAAAATACAATACCGTAACTGAAAGATATGTATATTTTAAAGGTTTAATTTATTACTATCCTGTTAAATCTCAAGGCAGAAGGAATCTTTTCAATTATTTTTAGTAATTAAGTTAGTACTTCAAATAAAGAACACCATGAATCACTTGTTTTTTTTTTGAGCAAAATAAATGATTTAAGACGAACAAAGAAAACCATGGTACATATTTTGACTAACATGACATTCAAGAAGCTCTTATACCCAAAAGCTTTAAAGCTGAAAAGAAAATTTGAACTGAACGGCGGATTAAAAGGCTTTTCTGCTTTATGCGACCTAATAAAGGCAAAGTCTGGGCATAAGAATCGTAAATGAAAATGATTGACTCAACCTAATGTGTCTACAGATCTCAATTTTTATTAGACCTCGACGGAAAACGGGGTGTTATAAGTTTGACGTATACAAATACAAATACAAATACGAATACGAATACGAATACGAATACGAATACGAATACGAATACGAATACGAATACGAATACGAATACGAATACGAATACGAATACGAATACGAATACGAATACGAATACGAATACGAATACGAATACGAATACGAATACGAATACGAATACGAATACGAATACTAATACGAATACGAATACGAATACGAATACGAATACGAATACGAATACGAATACGAATACGAATACGAATACGAATACGAATACGAATACGAATACGAATACGAATACGAATACGAACACGAATACGAATACGAATACGAATACGAATATAATACGAATACGAATACAAATCATTTATTGATAACACCAAAGTTACAAGTCAAATATACACATGTGTGTGTGTGTCTGTCTGTGGCATCGTAGCTCCCAAACGGATAAACCAATTTCAGATTCAGATTCATTTATTGTCAAACTGTACATATTATGGTGTTACAATAAGGTAAATTTAGTCCCAACAGTTTCGTCCTTACGAACATACGATATTATTAAATTGTATTAAAACTTTAGTAAGGCATATTTGAATAATGTTTGTATAACCGGCTATCACTTACGTTTATTTTGTCGGTATTAGCCCGACATTTCATTAGTCGGTGGAGTAGGCAGTGCAGGCCCAGCCGTCGCCGCGGACGTACGTTGGCTGTGTTTCTGCCCTTAAGAATGTTACACTGATTGTGCTGAAACATGTCGGGCTAATACCGACAAAATAAACGTAAGTGATAGCCGATTATAAAAACATTATTATTAAATTAATTATATTATTATTATATCTAATTAATTTACATGTCAAATAAAGTATAACATAAATAAGCAGCGAATGAAATGTCACGATATTAAATACAGAAACAAACTACTATACATTTTCAATTTTATCGGTAATAAATAATTTCAAACTATAATAGCACTTGGATGTCAAAAAATCATTAAACTTTTTCCGGAATATCGTCACATTTTTAAATTTTCTTATACCTAGTCTTTGGTGAGCCGATTGTAAATGTCTGGTCCCATACCTAATATACTATTTTTGAAGCGTGCAGTTCTATGTCTTGAGGGAACAATTTCATCACTGTGCCGTTCAGATTTAAAATGCTTTCAATTGTCTTTTTGTTTTATAGGTACTACCACAAAGGTGAATTACATATAATAAGGAGTGTTGTCAAAACGTTTGTTTTGTAAAAATTGGTTAAGGGAAAATATGTTAGGGTCAGTTGAAGATTTACATCAAACACTGCTTCAAAACTTTTAAACATAGTTGAAATCATTTTACATGTACCTATTATAAGCTAATATTATGAATGTGAAAGTTTCTGTGCGTGAAAGTGTATGTTTGTAAACTCTTCACGCTCAATCTGACTGGCCTTTTTTCGATAAAATTTGGTGCGGATAAAGGTTGTTATCGAAATTAACGTATAGGCTAATTATAACCTCGGAGTAACGCAAATGATCCAACGGGGCGCTGCTTGAAAAAAATATAGGAACAAATTAAAAACCTACTTCTTTTTTAGGGTTCCGTAGGTACGGAACCCTTTTTTACCGTTTTTACCTTTTAGGTAAAAAGTAAAAACGGTACCCTATAACTAAGCTTCCACTGTCTGTCTGTCTCCAGACTGTATGTCTAAAACCGTAATAGCTAGAAAGCTGAAACTTTCACAAAATATGTATTTCCCGTGCCGCTATCACAACAAATACTTAAATAAAAAAAATACAATAAACGTGTTTTTTTTTGCTTTTTATTATATCGGTAATGGTAGCTGCTAGGCACTTAAATCTTTCACAAAATATATAAATGTATATTTACTATGAAATTCAAATATAAAATTTTAATAAATTAACTATTTTATATTACAACAATGGTATTGTTCCCTACATGCGCGATTCCAATTCGCACTTGGCCAATAATTTGAAGCAGAAGAAATTTTAAAAGTAAGTACGTCGGCTATCACGTCTCAGTAGCCAAGTGTAGCCTTCTAAAGGGATCGTGACGCTCGCTCAAGGCACGGCGCTATTTATTGGAGAACGTGTGCCGAGCATTACCTCTCTCGGCTCACAGGCTTTCCTTCAGATATATTGGCGACGTTGGAGGATTTGCTTTATAACATAACTAGCTGTGCCTCGCGTTGTTACCCGCGGATTATCAGACAATCAGTTAAGGCTGTGAGACTGAGATATATCCTATTTTATAGTTTCTTTTGTCTGTTTTCTCGACGTTCGTGTCGTCACCCGTCGGTCTCAACGGAAGATCAGCGCTGGTTGCCTGCAGCCAGCACATGCTGAGTTGAGGCCGGCTTGTGATCGGAAATGTTTTTTATGTGTATTGTTATTTGTGTACCTATGTTTTTCCTGTCCAAAAATAAATGAATTTGAATATATTATCCCAAATGTGGTTCCAAATGTTTTCGGGATAAAAAGTAGCTTATGAAAGAATGAATGAATTAATATTATTTATTTTCCAATAAGTCACAAAGATATTACATTTCACTTATAATACTTAACTTCAAATTGGAATATGTGTTAATTCAAGGTCTCATCTGTCTACACATCAAATTTCATCAAAATCGGTCCAGCAATTAGTTTTTGTATATATACATACTAGCTGACCCGGCAAACGTTATTTTGCTTCACTTAGGAGTATGAAAAATTTATAGTAGCCGATTCTCAGACCTACTGAATACGCATATAAAATTTGGTAAAAATCGGTCAAGCCGTTTCGGAGAAGTACGGTTACTAACATTGTGACATGGAATTTTTTTACATAAGAAGATTAGTGTTTGCGTGAAAGAGGAAAAAACATACATACAAACTTTCACGTTTATTGCACTTGATTCATATTTTGTTGTTAAAATTTAGAAAAAAGGCACCAAAAATTCTTTCAAACTGAACAGATACAATAACAAACATTATTTCGCACTTTCTCTAAAAATATACGTACGGTAAGGTTTTCTTCCCTTGATTGATGGATGAGCCTTTTACCCAAAAACCTTTATAGATACCCTTAGAGTTTGCTTTCTCACGTCAAAAAAAGTGTGTTTGTGTCTCAAAAAGCTAATTCTTGGAAACTTCTATCCATCACTCAGTGTTAGGCACTGAAAATGTCAGCAAAAGTATCGAGTCTCGAAAAAGAGCTCTTTGGTTGACATGGCTTTCTTCTTTATAACCGACTAATAAAAATAATGCTTTTGGCACAGTCTTGTATGTATGTATGTATGTATGGTGAACAAGCTTACATTAAAAAGTAGTAAACTCCCGACAGGGTTTTTTTTGGTAGAGACCATTAAAAAATTAAATAAAAACAATATTTAATTATATAACAAACACAGAATAATATTATAAGTAAACTAAATGAACTATTGTAATATAGACTAAAATTGTAGGTATTTAAAATTAGGGTTGTTATTTCAAAATTATGTCAGAAGAAAATGAAGATAGTTGCATATTTGCACTAGTTGCATATTCAAGAATTCTTTTATAGAATAAAAAGGATTAACTTTAAAGAATTGTTTTAGCGTCCTTTTGAATTTGACAAATTGACCTAATGATGGCCTTTAGACGGTTTTCAGCTATTAAGTTTATGATTTCTAGCGAAAAAACTGTAAATTGAAGATTTTGCCATTGTCGTCGCCTTGACAGTATTAAAAATCTATCAAAGTCTGTCTACATAAACCTACATCATAATGTTCCCCGCAAAACTGATAAAAACTTTATTGCTTAGCGCGAAAGCGAGTGTACGTCTAAACCATAATGGCTATTATTACCCACTAAATCAAAGGGGGCTTAGCGAATCCTCTCCGACTCTGCATCATAATAAACTCTTGGTGCAGAATGCACCACTGTAAGTAGGGTTGCCAATAAAAATATGAGAATAGTTAGTCACAATTAATATTAAAAAAAAAACATTAATTGGAATGGTATGGAGTGTGTTTATTTATTTTTACTACCGCACTTTAGCCGCACTATTTTTCATAATTTATACTCGTTAAGGATAAAAAAAAAGGCATTCAAAAATTTCCTGTGAAAAAATTAAGCTTCTATCTGTTACTATTATATATGAAAAAAAACACGTTAATTGTATTGATATGTATTTGCTGTTATAGCGGCACGGGTAATACATAACTTGTGAAAAAATCATCTTCTACTGATGCAGTATGTTTCAGAGATATAGACAGACAGACAGTCAGACAACAAAGGTTTATTAAAAGAGTCCTGATTTTACCTTTTAGGTACGCAAACAAAAAAAAAAAATAACTACCAGAAACTTTAATTTTTCGGTGGTATAGTAGGTGTGTGTCAACCCTAGTCTTAAAGTCCTATTTTATAAGGTTAAACAAGTTATGATATTACATCGGTCGTCCATTAGATTAATGGTCTCTAACGGCGTTAATGGACTAGGCATCAAATGTACAACCCTAGTTCTAGGCCTAATGAATTACAGGGTTCTGGCATTAAATATAGGTACAATATTTTAATAATTTATAATTAACCGGACGAAGTCTTTGCATAAACTGGGCTATTTAATGTCGACTGTCTATATGTATGTATGTTGGTTCTCACGTAGAGACGCTAATTTTACACCACGCATCACGATTTTTTAAAATTTTGTTTTAAGCCAAGACATGATCGGAGGCATATTTCCGCGTACAAAACGGTCACACTTACATTATTACTAGCTGACCCGGCAAACGTTGTTTTGCCTTAATAATTATTTCTAAATATACAGTAGCCGATTCTCAGAGCTACTGAATACGCATATAAAATTTGGAAAAAATCGGTCAAGCCGTTTCGGAGGAGTACGGTAACAAACACTGTGACACGGAAATTTTATATATAAGGTTAAAAGTTGGAATGAGTCCAACAGTTTCGGTGCTTTCCGAGCACTGGATGATCGGAGACCTTATATGCTAGAATGAACTAGAACTAATTAGTCTAGTCAACAAGTGCCTTTTTAGTCAACTTTTTTCAGCAGTCTCCGAAAATTATGATTGAGGTGTCATTGGATTCGGAATGGCATCTAGATAGTTTTCGAAAAACAATGTAGTTCCGCAAAAAAAAAAAAATAGTTTTTGACCACGGATTATTGTTTATTGATCTGTCTTGTAGGCACCTGAATTTTTTAAAATTTTAATTTTTATATTTAATAAGTTTAAATAATATATATTCATTCTAGGTCCGAAGGAATTTTTAGTTGAGTATGCCTAGTCTAATGATCTCAAGAAGGCCACCGGAACACACTGCTAGGTGCTTGGCGATAATATTCAGTTAGCTTGTGTGTTCTATTCTTGCACTTTTCTCGTGGACCGAGAAGCAAATTATAACTTTAAGTGACCTGACTTATCATGTCTTCCAAAGACTTCCACGAATGGCTTAAAGGCGTTTTTTTTTTTGGAAACATACATACACATTTACTCTCCACACATTTAAATATTTACGTTGAAAACCAATACATTGAACGGTTAAAATGTAGATAAAAATGAATTTATAAAATCGTCGTTATTTTTTACTCGCTTCCCAAAAAAACTCGCGCGTCCGCCATTCAAATCCAAACCTTAACTGAATCACACAAAATACATTACAGCTTGTTGCTAACTGTACAATATTTACCCTAAACAACAAGATAAAGTTTGTCAAATAAATTCGTATAAGTATACACATGCGCATAGGCTAATATAAAGTACACGTTTAAAAGCTAACCGGGACATTAGGCTTGTTAACAAAAGGCGCATTTATGGAGGGATGAGTGCAAAACCGTGTTGTGAAAGTAGATCCACAGGGTGGGTAAGAGTGCTACTAGACTACCACGACCTCTGCGAGGTACGTAATCTATACATATTCTATACTTATTACGTAAACATACTAGAATGCATTTTAGTATGTTTGCATTTATGCCTAAGAATAGACAGATTGGTTACCAGTTAAGCACAGCACTATCATATTATCAATTACAGCTATAGATATACATATATGTCTAATAAAAATAATATTTTTATTATAGAAAAGGTGGCGATTCAGCGGCACACACGACTAAACTAAATTTAAAGAAGCCCCGTCTCTTTTCATCTTTGGTGGCCAGAAAGAGACGGCACGTTCTGAACATCACCGCAAAACAACTAAAATCACGTAAAATATGAAAAATGTAAGCGATTTTAGAACGCACCCAATAGTATCAGCTCTAAATCTGACGTGTTTGACGTGATTTTAGGTGTTTTGTCTATGGTTTAGATCTTACCATCTCTTTTTGGTCATTTACGACGAAAAGAGACAGAACTACTTTAAATTTAGTTTAGTCGTGTGTGCCGCTGAATCGCCACCATAGTTTTGCTTAAGCAGTAAAGAGAGAAAATCTATCTTTCAATTGATAGGCGTTGGTGTGGTTCTACGTTTACTATCCTCAATTAGAAAATCTAACGCCATGCAACTAACGGTATGATCTGAGAGCCTCTTTGAAGGCCAGTTATTCCAAACTAGGCGTGTTCCCGATCAGAGTGTCACTGACTAATCGTAGGTAAAGTCAAAGTCAAAGTAATTTATTGATAACAATACAGTTATAAGTCACACAATCAAATTAAATATATTATATTAGAGGTACCTAATCAGGGTAGAATACGCGCGTATTACGTATAGTAAAAGTCGTGGTAACCCAGTCTTTTAGAGGTAGATATAGGGAAAGCCTCGCGGGCTTTATAGACTTCCATGGAGCAGTTTTTTGGGATTATGAGTGACATGGGTGCTGTTTTGACGTCTAGGGGAGTATTGACAGTAGAGGTAATGAAGCGAAGTGAGCATTGAAAGATATTATGTGCGTAATTTCCGGAGTGCATTCGACTGTCAAGCATTTTTTTTGGATTGACCATCTTTATTGACGTATTTATTTAGATTATGGATAACAGGAGAAAAGGATACGGTATGTTAGAAACAAACATGGTCTGTGGTGGTGCCAAATTGGCTCAACTGAAATACTACGACTGCTAATTTCGACTTTTAAAAGACAAAAATAAGATCTATTAATGGGCATGCCTTCTCACACGAAATCTTGTTTTGGACGTAAGAAGCTTAAATAATATTCCGAGTGCAAAACATAAATTGTAACTTTGACAAACGATTGGCTGAATCAACTTCTATCGTAAAGTAGTGGGAGGTTTCGACAGGAATAAAGAACTGTCAATGTGCAGGTCACACGACATCTAGTTCTGAATATTATAATTAATTCGTTTAATAGAAGAATGCTATGCAAATTTGAACTTTACCTCGGGTAGCAGAAAAAATATATGGTACGTCTGGAAAACATGATTTATGGTGGTGCCTTATAGGCTCAACTAAAATACTACAACGAGAAAGGAATATAGATCTGTTAATGAGCATGTTATCTTACACGGCATGTTGTCTTGGATATTAGAACTATGCAAATTTAAACTTTACGTTTCGCAATTTAAGTATTTTTGAGAACAAAACATAGATTAAAACTTTGATGTACGATTGGCTGCATCGACTTAGAGAACAGTACCACCCGGATGGTTTCGGCTGTTTAGAGAGTCATATGTTTTGAGTTCGAAATTTAAACTTGCCTTTATCAATTTTTACCCACACGAAGAAGCTTCTAAACATAGCGCTACTAGCTCCTTTGACGGTGTATTGTCGCGCACTGAACCGGCTATTTATCACCTGAGAGACGCTCAAAGTGTTTATCGCGCTTCATACTCCACAGACTGAAGAAAACAACTTCATTTTGTTCAGAACGCAAGTTATATTTTGTGATATATTTATGCTAGGACACAGGTAGCTTAATGTAAGAACGCATTTTTGTGAAAATGTGCATACTTTCAATTGCACTTCAAATTTCATTACATTTCATAATGCTGTAAAAATGTTTACTACTAATAATATTTAAAAAAAACCTCCTTTTTATGAAACCTCCGAAATAACAAACATTTGCTCTAATGATTCTCAACATTGGAAGCAAAATCTTATATATAAAATTTCCGTGTCACAGTGTTTGTTACCGAACTCCTCCGAAACGGCTTGACTGATCATTACCAAATTTCATATGCTTATTCAATAGGTATGAGAATAAGCCAACGTGAAAAGTTTTTACCCCTAAGTGATAAGGGTGGTTCACCCTTAAATAATTTTTTTTATTTTTTCGACGAATTTTTTTTATTTGAATTTTATATAAAGTGGCATTAAAAAATACATACAACCCTAAAGTTTTACTTTTTTATCATCAACCCCTATTTTTTTATGGCCATTTTAGTAAATTTCTGTGTCACAGTGTTTGTTGCCGTACACCTCCGAAACGGATTGACTGATCTTTACCAAATTTTATATACATTATATATAAAATTTCCGTGTCACAGTGTTTGTTACCGAACTCCTCCGAAACGGCTTGACTGATCATTACCAAATTTCATATGCTTATTCAATAGGTATGAGAATAAGCCAACGTGAAAAGTTTTTACCCCTAAGTGATAAGGGTGGTTCACCCTTAAATAATTTTTTTTATTTTTTCGACGAATTTTTTTTATTTGAATTTTATATAAAGTGGCATTAAAAAATACATACAACCCTAAAGTTTTACTTTTTTATCATCAACCCCTATTTTTTTATGGCCATTTTAGTAAATTTCTGTGTCACAGTGTTTGTTGCCGTACACCTCCGAAACGGATTGACTGATCTTTACCAAATTTTATATACATATTCAGTAGGTCGGAGAATCGGCTACTATCTATTTTTTATACCCCTAAGTGATAAGGGTTGATCACCCTTAAATATTTTTTTATTATTTTTTTTTTTGTATTAAGTGGCTTTAAAAAATACATACAACCCTAAATTTTTACTTTTTTATCATCAACCCCTATTTTTATGGCCATTTTAGTAAATTTCTGTGTCACAGTGTTTGTTATCGCACTCCTCCGAAACGGTTTGACTGATCTTTACCAAATATTATATACGTATTCAGTAGGTCAGAGAATCGGCTACTATCTATTTTTTATACCCCTAAGTGATAAGGGTTGATCACCCTTAAACATTTTTTTTTAATTTTTTTATTTCATTTTTGTATTAAGTGGCATTAAAAAAGACATACAACCCTATTTTTTTTACTTTTTTATCATCATTCCCTATTTTTATGGCCATTTTAGTATTATATTCATTTTTCATCTCGCTTGATAGCTGATCAAATATAGTATCTAACTGTACTTCGAGTAAAAATCCTTATTTTTTTTTTGAAGAAAATAACTAACAAAATTTAACTTGATATACTTATGCTTATGATTATTACCAATCTTAAATACTTAAAATTTGCCGCGCCTTTACTTTACTGGTGAGTGAAATGCCACACTATGCCATAGACCGAAGTCGGTCTCCTGTTTTACTCACAAAATTCTTCTTCACAGACTTCTCTCACTGTTTACACAAATTTCGACCTTCGTTATTGTTTATGTTTCGTATGTAGTAAGTAGTATTGTTAACAATTATCATTTTGCTATATCAATGTAACTTTCTTATTAACTTAACCGCGGCTCCACCCGCGTGTAAGTCGCTTTATTGCATAACCTCTCCTGCACATGACTGTTGTAAAAAAATGTATTTTCATCTGTCCGCTACTGTGGATCGGATTATACGCTAAATTGTAGGTCCTCTTAGCACAAACAGTCGTTAAACTAAGGCAGGGGCTTGAAAAACTCTCGACAACATAACTTGATCACTTAGTTCTTACGAAGAAGAAGCTATAAAATTTGATGTACTAATAAACTAGACCCCGAACGTATGAGCAAAAAATTTTCAACAAATATGATGATGCCACTACAAATATTATGTAATTTGTTCTGCTTTGGACTTCTTTATGCTCAAACGGCTCGAACAAATATGCTAAAAAATTTCGCGCTCGCTTCGCTCGCGCATAGCTCGCTGCGCTCGCATCCGGCTCCCTTCGTTCGCGATTGGTCCTACGACGTTTTGGGTCATAGCTTACGACACTACAAATATTATGTGATTTGTTCAACTTTGGACTTCATTATGCTCAAGCGGCTCGAACAAATATGCTAAAAATTTTCGCGCTCGCTTTGCTCGCGCATAGCTCGCTGCGCTCGCATCCGGCTCGCTTCGCTCGCGATTGGTCCTAAGACGTTTTGGATCATAGCTCACGACACTACAAATATTATGTAATTTGTTCTACTTCGAACTTCTTTATGCTCAAACGGCTCGAACAAATATGCTAAAAATTTTCGCGCTCGCTCCGCTCGCACATAGTTTGCTGCGCTCGCATCCGGCTCGCTTTGCTCGCGATTGGTCGTAGGACGTTTTGGGTCATAGCTTACGACACTACAAATACTATGTAATTTGTTCTGTTTTGAACTTCTTTATGCTCAAACGGCTCGAACAAATATGCTTAAAATTTTCGCGCTCGCTTCGCTCGCGCATAGCTCGCTGCGCTCGCACTCGGCTCGCTTCGCTTGCGATTGGTCCTAGGACGTTTTGGATCATAGCTCACGACACTACAAATATTATGTAATTTGTTCTGCTTCGAACTTCTTTATGCTCAAACGGCTCGAACAAATATGCTAAAAATTTTCGCGCTCGCTCCGCTCGCACATAGCTCACTGCGCTCGCGTCCGGCTCGCTTCGCTCGCGATTGGTCGTAGGACGTTTTGGGTCATAGCTTACGACACTACAAATATTATGTAATTTATTTTGTTTTGGACTTCTTTATGCTCAATCGGCTTGAACAAATATGCTAAAAATTTTCGCGCTCGCTTCGCTCGCGCATAGTTCGCTGCGGTAGCATCCAGCTCGCTTCGCTCGCAATTGGTCCTAGGACTTTTGGGTCATAGCTTACGACACTACAAATACTATGTAATTTGTTCTGCTTTGGACTTCATTATGCTCAAGCGGCTCGAACAAATATGCTTATAATTTTCGCGCTCGCTTCGCTCGCGCATAGCTCGCTACGCTCGCATTCCGCTCGCTACGCTCGCGATTGGTCCTAGGACGTTTTGGGTCATAGCTCACGACACTACAAAAATTATGTAATTTGTTCTGCTTTGGACATCTTTATGCTCAAGCGGCTCGAACAAATATGCTAAAATATTTCGCGCTCGCTTCGCTCGCGCATAGCTCGCTACGCTCGCATACGGCTCGCTTCGCTCGCGATTGGTCCTATGACGTTTTGGGTCATAGCTTATGACACTACCAATATTATGTAATTTGTTTGGTAACGGCTGGAATGGAATCGCTACATTATTTCATTTTACAATGAAATTGTATTATACAAATAACAGACTTCAAAATCATACCTACATTTATAAATTCTAACTGTATCTAAAAAGTGAAAAATAATTTTATGCCTACACATAAGTACCATCGAAGACTTTATTTGATTAACTTATAAACATGCTATTTTCAATTTGTATTTATCCTGTATTCTTGGCGTCGGTGCCATCTAAGAAGAACAAATTAATGTTTGTTAAAATAAACACTATTTAATAGATATGATTGAACATAATATTTTTTGGCGTTTGTTACTTTTATATTTCCTTAACGTTTGTTCATGGCGCTCCATACCCATTTCACGCATATACCATACACACTTATAATAAGTAATAAACATTTTAATTATACTAGAATTTGTCTAGAAACTAGAATAAAAATAATTAATAAGGCAAAACAACGTTTGCCGGGTCAGCTAGTAGTTTTATAAAAACGTAAAATAGATTCCGAAAGCAGACATGGCAATCCGCCATAACGAAAGTTATAAAGAACACTTACAGTAATTCAAAGGCAATGTCTAAGGAAGTTAGCAAAAGCAGTTGGTACCTTATTTATTGGTCGCATTACGGGCCACTGGCAGTTGTACTACGATCATTAATAAGTTCTGTAACGTAATTACAAAACGTCACAACTTTGCCGCTAATAGTAGTCACTTATGTCATTTTGGATTCAAACTGAAAAACCTCCCAAGCTAGATAAGTATTATAGAAGAAGGTTGTAAGCGACAGAGTTTTGTTCGTGAGTTAAGTCGTTTTTGTTCGCCTTAGTTATGCTGCATCGCCGTGATCTAATCAGTTTGTACAGGGTTATATGATAAAGGTTTGCAAGGCTGAAATGTATGACGAACATTTTTTTTTTGGTAATTCTACATATGTCTTTATAGTATATTCTATTTAAGTTTTTTTTTTAAATAATAATAATGCCATGAGTTGAAGTTATGAGTTCAAATTGTAAAACGTAGAAATTGTGTCACAACTAGGATTATAATATACACTAGTGGTGTTTAATACGAAATGTCAGTCAAATAAGATTTTATTTGAAATTGAATTAAGTGCTGATTGCATAATCAAAGTTCTATTCTTTTTTTTTACATATTGTATGTTTGCGTTTGACCACAGCTTGCCTGGTGCTAATCAACAATATGGTCTACAATGTTACACGCTTACCTAGAAAATAGCTATTACCTCCAAATTTGAAGAACCCCAGGTGGTACTTCTCAGGAAATAGAGACCTAGGAAGGGAAATTTTTCTATTCAGAAATTTTTCTCAATAACCCTGAAGAGATAGATGGGAAGCATTAAATACAGGATAGGGAACTGATTGGCTGAACGGATTGGCTCTTCCCTCAGCATTCTCAGATTAAATCTAATAATGTTCGATGCCTAATCAAGCGTATTGAGAATTGACAGATGCGAGACTGCTTAGACAGCTATTGTCTTTCCTTCTCAATGCATCAATGCATGCATAATTGTATAATGTATGTATAAATATTTATAAATATGTTTATGATATAATTACTGTATTTACTGTATTGTTGTACATTATTAATAACTTACTGTCATATTCATAAAAACCGTTTAAAATAGTTCTAAATAATGTTTTAGCTTATACGCTTCTAAAATGCAGATTAGATATGCAGGTACACTTTTAAATACTAAACACAATATCACTTGTTTTTCATATCTATTAAATGTAAAATACTTAAAACTACTTTTTACACGTGAATAACTATTCTGCAAGCTCTTTTTTTTACTTGCTGAAACATAATTATTACTATTTAACGATTTGTAATTTCGTCTGGCAACTTGTTGTATATAAATATTTTTTTTTTTAACATCAAAGCAACACAGACAGAGGTGTCGCTTCAGAGGCACACACGACTAAACTAAATTTAAAGAAGCCCCGTCTCTTTTCATCTTAGGTGGCCAGAAAGAGACGGCAAGTCTGCACCATAGTCAAAACAACTAAAATCACGTCAAATGTAGAAAATATAGGCGACTTTAGAGGGCACTCACTTGTATCACCTCTAAAACTGCCTGCACATTCCATATTTGACGTGATTTTAGTTGTTTTGTCTGTGGTTCAGAACGTGCCGTCTCTTTCTGGCCACCTAAGATGAAAAGAGACGGGGCTTCTTTAAATTTAGTTTAGTCGTGTGTGCCGCTGAATCGCCACCAATGTCATCTACCAATACTAGATTTCCCTTACAGTATATATAACTACAGCTCGCTAGATCTGCCGCTCTGACTCTCTGACCACGTCTATCGCTGCAGGCAAATCCAACGATAACATTACCTGGGGGTACTAGTAGGAGTGCTATTGCAATCATCACTTTATTAATATAATAACCAGCTGACCCGGCAAACGTTGTTTTGCCTCACTTAGGGGTACGGCGCCATCTATTGATTACTTACTCAACCCAGTCGAAAGGTATCGACATCTGTTAGAATCATTTGGAGTTAACAGATAATTGTGACTGTCAAATATAACGGACAATAATTAGCAATAAATTAAAATTGCGACTATAATTTGAGATTTAAACTATCCTATCTCTCAAGTTGGATCGAACTGCACATGGTGTGCGAGTTTTATTATAATCGGTTAAGTGGCTTAGGAGTCCATTGAGGACAAACATTGTGACACGAGATTTATGTATATTAAGACTAGCTGCGCCGGAAGTGTTACCTGATACCTGCTTTAATCTGGGTTAAAAAGTTGACGATGTATTAATCCAAGGCCAAACCCTCCCCAAACCTAATTTCATCGTACTCTGGTCAGCTGTTTCGGGTGTACCAGTAATAAGATACAAACTTACACACAAATTTGACTCACAAACAAATTTGTATACTTATGAATAGTTTTATAAAAGTTAGGTTAAAAAAAAACTAGAATCATAGTCAAGAAATATAGATTAGCTTTCATACATTTTCAAACTTCGAGATAATTTTACGTAAGTAAGTATACAAAGTATTACTGAAATAATGATTGTCAAAGTTTTGTAGTAGGCCCCCTTTAGCAATGGTTCGTATCGCAGTCTAGTCTAATTTGGGTAACTAGCCTTACCTGGTTGGCCAATTAGGCAAAATAATGACTACAATCTGTTTTAATGCTTTGCGACTTGGGCCAGGTAACATATACATTTCCGTATATATATTTGAAAATTGTACCAAACGTTTCGAAGCGACGACAGTTCAGTCCGGCGTAAGGCCGCCTCACTTCCAGAAGTCCGCGAGTTCGATCGATAGAAAACATCGTGAGGAAACCACAGCATGGGAGTAGGCATGGTATTTTCTAGTACTCGTCTGGCTAGTAACCACCCTTAAGTCTTCTTCTTCTCCTTTACCATTTCCCACTAGGTGGGGTCGGCACAGCCTGTTTTTCTCCTCCACGCCACTCTATCAGCCGTCATCTCCACATTCACTCCCTTCTCATTCATATCCTCCTTCACGCAATTCATCCATGTCTTCTTTGGTCTACCTCTCTTACCGCTACTTCTTACAATCATATCCATACTTCTCCTAGTCACACGCATCTCCTCTCTACGCATTACATGTCCGTACCACGCTAACCGTCCACTCTTCACTTTCTCTGAAACAGGTGCCACTTTCAAACTTCCTCTAATACCAACCACCCTCAAGTATAAGGAGCAAATTGAAGACCAGCGCTTAAGGACGTAGTACTTTTAATAATACGAGTAATTAACCTTTGTAATTTTATATATGTTTTTCAATGTGCATAATAAATGGTTTCTATGTGCATGATAAATTTTTACATCCTTTTTTCTTTTTCAAGTTGAAAAATTTGACGCCAAGCCCCTAACTATGTGTTCCGGTAGACTCCTAAAGAGCTAGTTATTCCAGTACGTGGTTAGAATTATACACTAAACAGTGGAAATTCACTAACATTACTTACTTAACAATATCCCGAAATACCCGTGGAATTAGCGCAGGGTTCCCTACAAAATAATCCCTCCAGTCATTAAAATAGGCTTTAAAGGGAAGGGAATTTTTGTTCACGGTAAACTGGCTCAAATGTCCGAAGAATTTAAGAATTATTACGAAATTTATATGCTAGAATGGTTATAAATTGAATTTAAAAATTGCTTTTTATTGACAATATCTACTATCACTTTCCTAGTTACCAAACTCGTACTTTGGTTTGTCTATGTTGTTTAATATAGACAGTGTTAGTTACAGTATGTTGTTTTTTATAAAAAGTAATATAAAAAATTTGAAAACAAAAACTCATTTTCTGATGGCATCCATCTTTTATCTATTTATCACAGTCTATGTGTTCTAATAATCGAGTCCTTTCATCCGACACGATAAATATTATCATCCGACATTTTGTGACGGCCGCCATCTTGAATCTATTTTTATCAAGTATCTATTTTTATAAGTAAGTAAGAGCACTCTAAATTAACAAAAAAAAAAGTTAATCCGTTTGCAAGCTACGATGCCATTTACAGGCACACACACACACATATATGATAAAATTTCGTGTGCATTATTTTTTGACAATATTTAAAGATAGATAGACAAACAAGAATTCTAAAGTTTTAACCGTATTTTTGCTATGGTTCCCACAAAATGGCCGTTCTATCAAAAGCAGAGTCAATCTCTGGCGTGGAGTATAGAACCGGTCGGCTTGCCACGGGCGACCTAATTGTGTTACACATGGCTAATTATGCACATCCTTTAATACTGGAGCTTAAAGCACTGGAGCCTGAAAGAAGCTTATTTTTTGTGAGCTTATTTTTGACGACGAATGAGTAAGTGCTAAAAGTTGCGGACGGAATAGAAGAATGATATAAAATTAAGCCATTTTCATCTATGACAATTAATTAGTATAATGACAATTAATTGACGCTTAAAACGTCCACAAAATATTTTATTCATAAATTCACTCAGCAATTAAATAGTTATATTACAATATAATTCATATTAAGGGAACTCTCAAACAACTCGTATTTTGCCTATGTTATTGTATTTCTTTTCCTATTCCGTTCTAATGCACGATAATATAGACGATTATTGTGTACACATAACTAAAATACATTTTAAATATCCCTATCTCTTTCCATCATTAGTGGCCAGAAAAAGACGGCACTATTTGTACGATAGACAGAACTATAACCACGTCATGTCTTATCCCTTGCACCACCACAAAGGGCGACGTATAAAGCTTATCAAGGACAGCTGAGTGTGAATTAGAAAATTAATTATGAGAAAAACTCGCACTAGATTAGAAGGGTTCATTTGTTTCGGCCGGTTTTAGTTCAGCTCAATGAAGCTCACCTCCCTTACGTGAGTTTATTACCCTATACCTTTTGCTGATTTATTATTAGTTTAGGTGAGGTGTTTGAAAAGATTAATTAAATTAAACTGCTTTACTTGAATTTAGATAAAAACTACTCGTACGAACAGCGGATTTAAATTTAAACAAACAATAAAGTATATTTTATATTTATAAACTTAAACATTATCTAGTCGTTTAATATAAAAATAAATCGGGTTTTCCTGGCTGACGCTATAACTCCAGAACGCACGAACCGATTTCCACGGTTTTGCATTCGTTGGAAAGGTCTGAGGCTCCGCGAGGTTTGTAGCAAAAAAAACTCAGGGAAAATTTTAACTTTGTGGCGAAATGAAGTTCGCCGGGTTTCTTAGCAACTAATAAAAAAGTTTAAAAGTAACTTATTAAATACAATTTTATTTTTAAATACGTATGCTAAGTTTTAAAATTTCGTAAATTATTTTATTGTTTAGAACACAGTCATTCGGAGTTTGACAAACAACACCTGCGAAATCAACAATTTCCTTCCACTTTACGACAAACATTAAAGAAATTACCGCCTTAATCTCGACTCGTTCGTTTCTAACACAAAATAAATACTTTAGAAAAGGTTCTTCGGGCGCTTAGATTAAAATCGTAAAACGCTTTGGCAGTAAACTTAGTATCGCTTTAATTTTGTGCGTTGTGTGAAGTGAATACTGTTTGAGTTTTTATTGGTTGGCTGTAAAAGATTCCAAACCTAAGCTTAGAAATACATCATCTACATAATTATTTTTCTTATCCTTAATAGGTTTGCGATTAAATACAGCTAACCTGATGTTAAGCTGCGCTGCAGTCAACGGTATGGCACGCTTGCCTATTAACTCTACTTTTGAAGACCCCCGGATGATACCTCTCAGGAAACAGAGACTCAGATAGAGGGTACCAAAGCTTCTCAGTCCTCACAATAAAGGTTGACACAAAGAGTTTGTACGAAAGTTTGGAACTTCTACTCTGTATCGGTGTCTCTTCACTTATACTCTGCTCATTCTGTAGTAGAACGGAGATGGTGGAATCAAATTATGGAGTTCCAAAGCACACATTCATCATTTTCAGCCATCTATCGCCCACTGCTGAGCATAGGCCTCCCTTCATGTATGCCTTTCGTTTCGGTCTTGTACTCTTCCCAGATTCAGGTCCTACCCACGATGATTTGTATGTCGTCGACCCAACAAGTTAGTGGCCGATAATACAGGAAGAATGGACGGTTGTGTATTTTGTTCTGGTAGTCTCTTTGGAAGCCAGTTATTCCAGACTAGCAATGCTCTCAACTTCGGCCAGAGTGACACAGATTCGTGTCGTCTAAGTCTTAAAAAAAGTTATAGGACGACTTTTTTCTTGAATTGTAAAATCTATAGGATAGAATGAGGCTATGAATATAATGTATAAATAGTTATTTCAAAATTACACATGTGTTGTTATTTGAGAACCTGCCTTGACGAACTAGTGGTTTATGACTTAGAGTGCAAAGTTTCGATTCCTAATGCAATAAAGATTTTCCAATTATGAAATTAAGCTGGCTTACGAGTAAGTACGGGCGTATGGGTCTGATTACTGACTCAGAAAAAAACCATAATGAGGAGTAGATAGATAGGAAGATAAATTATTTATTTCAACATTTACTCGAGTAAACTATGTATTATATATGACCGACTTACAAAAACTACCAAAAATGGCAGCTATAATATAGTAGTAAATAGTAAAGGTAATAAAAGTTATATTTTCTTATCCACATTATGATTTCGTACCCTCCAATTTTTCAATTCTATAAAAAAGCTAATACAACAAGAAGTATGCCATAATCTTGTATAAACTAGACTCAGTAATTCAATAAACAAACTTCGTTTTTTGTAATATCTTCACGAAATCTGATTAACCAAGAAGGCACTTTGCAAGGTACCATTATAGGTACTAAAAGCTGAATAAATCCTTTCATATCTGAGAAAAATAAGAGATTCAACAATACAAAAAGATGTTTATTAAAACTTAAGATGTTTAATCAAGAAAAAGGATTTTTTAATTAAGTTTTGGGTAAAGCCCAAGATTTAATGAGAGTTGTTTTTTCATTTTTTTTAGCTTTAAATTTAATAACACTGGCAAATTTGACGACCTCGTTGGCGTAAAGGTTACCATGCCGGTCTGCTAATCAGAAGGTTTCGGGTTCGATTCCCGGCCCGGTCAACATCCTTGTGCTTAACTAAATTTGTTGGCTGTGGGTCTGGGTGTTAAATATGTATTTATATATAATATGTATGTATATGTAGTATATCAGTTGTGTAAGCAACCTTAATACGAGTTATAAATGGTTCTGTATGGGGCTAACCAGCCGTGTGTGAAATATGTCCTTATAAAAAAAAAAAAACAAATTCCGGGTTATACATATTTTGGTACCAAAATAAGTACATATTAATATTCTTAAAGTTGTTTTTTAGACGGCCTCTAAGCTATTTTTTTCGATATTTTTTCCGTTTACGATTTATAGCGAAAATACTGTAAAGTCAAGATATATTGCCCTTGTCTTTGCTTTAACAAATAACCGTGATTTGTTTTTACAAATTATAAGATTAATTTCAATGTAAATTGTATTTTTATGTATATAGGTGCGGTCATGGGCGGGTTTTCCTAACTTTAAATGTTTTTGACATGTATAATTGTTTTGTGTTATTTTAATGTTTTCAGTAGTTGCTTTGTGATAACACTTTATAAAGTATAATAACATATTCTTACTAGATTTTGTGAATAAAACCAATCAAGTATTCTTTATGTATTTATTTGTTTACATAAGCAATGTATAGCATCAAGCGTTAATTATAATAGCTGTCTCTGAAAACGATAACCTATAGCGTTATATAATAGCAGTGATCTGCATTTCAATGCGTGCCACAAACCAATCATCGGGGACAATCTGAATGTCTGAACATTTCGGGTAGGGACGGCTAGGTATAGTAATTTTTATCGATAGTTTTCGCCGATATATCGATAAAAGTAATGTTATTTATGTGACGGTCGTGAATTTATGAATTTAGATGTTTTCAAAGTAATGTTTAAATCACAGTATTAGATTTTTGATATATCTCCATTATTTATTGGTCAAAGGTTTTCAGGCAATGTGTTTAATCAAAACTAAGTACATGTAAAAGTCGATGTTATCAAAAACAACCGCCTTTACACCCATTTAGCTAGCAGCGTTACCTATCTGAATATGCAGATGATATTTTGTCTTTGATATTGCTTTGAATGGAATTAAATATTGGTGTTTTACTAGCGTTAATTTTGTATAAAAGAGAGATAAAATTTCTGTAGTGATACAATATATGAGCAACTGATGAACTACTGAATATTGATGACACAATTAATGGTCAGAACCTTAGTAAACGAAATCTATTTATATATGCTTACCTTTAAACTATGTGAGTATGTATATGTTTGCGTGGCTAGAAATGGAAATTCAATATCGATATTAAAAAATATTTTTGATCAAATCATACTCGCCTACCGAAACTCAAGCCATGTTCTGTCAAATTAATAAATCGAAATTGATTCGAATAAATAGCAGATATCATTCACATTTCTATCCGGAAACCTAAAATTATTTTCCATTTAATTGCGACTTGTTACCGACAAATTAAATCGTATTCCGGCAGGCTGACGATCTGATTTGTAATTCAAAACGAGAGTTCTAAATTAAAAGTTATTTTTTTGTTTTGAGGGGGAAAACTTGAGTTTGCATTGTTTGGTGCCCCAAGTGGTTTGATTATAGGTACTTTGGGACTCATTAAGGAATGTTTCCTTTTTGACAACAATGCAGGGCGAGCTTTTCAACGACTCAAATCGTAATTAGTGTGACGTTTGACCGAGAAAAACGGTCATTATTTTCTTTTTGTCAAAAGTTCGTTTGTTTTGTTTTTTCCTTAAGTAACTAAGTACTCTATAAAAAAAAACCCGTGACACATTTTTTTTATTTATACCCTCAATACCACTAATTTATAATTAAATACAAGAATATGTATTTTTTACATATACAATACGTGATGAAATTTTTATTTATTTAGGTATAAGTAATGTTTATAGCGTCTCTTGGCTCAAATCATTACTAAAAATCACATTAAAATCGTATTACTAGTATTGGGTATGACAATATTAGTTTGTACATTTACTGTATCGCCCCGTATCAACTAATAAAGAAGATGCACTAGTAAAATCTGAGATCATCACCGAACATGGCAACAAATAATAATAAGTAGTTTTGGAGATTTAATGGCAACTTTGATTTCACCAAACGAAAAAATCTCTCTCTGGCACCAAATGTTACTGTCAGTTGCGTCACGGCCCAAGTCCGGTTGCATAGACAAAAGAAAAAAAAGACGGAGGTACTGTGTGACCGCACATGAGATAGCGATATTTTCGGACAATGTTGCCACTTTAGTAGAACTTTAGCCACTTTAGGAAATTAGGGTTAGGGTATACACATAATAAAGAAAAAGACTTCAGATTATATTTCTACGTTTCATTAATTTTTAAACAAAATCAGTTTATTGTACACATTCCTTACTCTTTCTTTCCACGCTTCACAAAAACGTCACCCATAAAATGGTTGGAACAAATCCTGGAATTTTGCGTTGATTTCCAATCATAAAATATTATCTACCATATGCTTCTATCCAAATCTCTACAAGTTCAGCATTCGATGGAAATCTGTAAAAAAAATATTAAGAAATATAAAATACTAGAGGTTGCCCGCGGCCCGCGTGAAGGTCGCTTTTCGGGTAACCTGTGGAAAAACTCTATGGTATCCTATTCCCGTGCCAATTTTATGTACACTTTCCTCATTCGATTCCTGAGATCTAGTTAACCTCTGTTTTTAGCTACTTTGGTGATGATGCGAGCGATTTCTCCAAGCCATTATTTAAATATGTAACTAGAATACGTGAACTATACCACTAAGTGAACCATTTACTTAAATTCTAATTCAGAAGTATTTAATTTCAAAAACACAAAACTTTCCCTTTGAACTTTAAACCCCATTAGCATACCTAAATGCACTCCTGGCAAATATTTTTACGAATTTATTTTAACCATCAAAGAAACTACAAACATAACAACTTACAAGACTAACTAACTTAACTTGATAAATAAAGAATTTTCCATACAAACTTTCACCCCCCATTACAAACCCTTAGTTCACCCCTGGCAAAAAAACTTGATACCATTATTTTTAATTTTACATAAACAATAAATATTCCAAATAAATAAATAAAAAATTCACAACCCTAAGACCAGCCGATTGGGCTCTGCGTTGTCTATAGATGAATGAATGAATGAATAAGTCAGGACAAAGAGTCTTATAGTACAGATAATTATATAATATGGTAACTTCATGTCAAATAACTGGGCTTAACTTCACTGGGCGAGCGCGGTCCACCTTAGATCACAATATCGCTTACCACGAGGAATATTGAGACTAAGCGCTAACCCATTTAGTGTAAAAAAAAGCCCGACTAGCGAGCGAATATTTCGATGGAAGTAGATTAAATTAGTAAAAGGACTGTTTAAGCAATTCTCAAGTACAGTGCAAACGGTTTTTGTAAAACTAGGGTTGAAATTGAAAGTCAGATTATGACAACCCTTATTCAATTTCTTGTAGGTTATGTTTTTATTTTGCATTTGCATGTTTTACCACTTTGAAGCAGAACTTTACATCCAAATCAATAGTACTTGAATTAATCCTATTTAATTAATATTTGGATTGATTTTAGAAGATACATTGTATATAAAAAAGGCCAGTACCAACCTGTGAAATGTAACATCACATAAACCAGGTTCTGTTCTATTCTAATAACTCAAAATACAACACTGCACCATTCTGTCGATGTCCAAAACTATTCACCGCGCGAGAATAACACTTACACTTGAATTTAAACGATATTTTTTCGAAAAAACACAAAATTCTCAGAATCGCAGTAATGTTTGACACCGAAACTGACAAATATGCTGGTGTCAAACAGTTACAGCGACAGAGAGAAAAACAGTATTAGCCTTTCTCTTTCACGCATGTTATTTTTACATATGGCTGTTTCGCTGTTGAGTAAAAGAGATGGAAATGTGACTCCGTCTATTGCCTTCTCTGTCTACGTCCGGTTGTAATAAACAAGAAAAAAAAATCGTTGGAGCAGTTATAGATCCGTAGGATTTTTTCCATTGTAAGTAATGAATGCCCTATACATAATTTTCAAACACCCAACCCAACTCGCCATGTATTTTCTTGTAATCACAGTCTTCTTTGGAAGATTAAAGTATGTTAACTTTATTAAGAGTAAATTCTGTGCGTTCGCTAATCATTTTGTAAAGTCTCAACGCAGCACAAAACTTTGGGAGCTTCGTAAGCTCATTTTATATTAAAGTTGTATTTTAGCGGCGAAATATTTTCATAAACTGAAACTTTTGCAATTAATAAAAGAGGCATGCAGTCGTGGTTGGGAAACTATTTGATCTCGACTAAAATGGAGTAAATGTTCTCGACTAGTGTTGTGAAATGTGATGCAATTTATACCGGATATCAATTTTTATTCATTATCTTTTGTCACTTGTCACCTTACTATCAGCCATGTATTTTGTAAATTTGTATTATATATTTTGTGTCATCTAATTGTAAAGAAAATTATAAATATTTGTAGTTCATATATGTTTTCCTTGTAATATATGTTTCTTATAATATTTTGCATGCCGAAAGGCTTAGAATGTGGCGCACTCAAATTGCTTACGATTTTATTACTACCCATGTTTTGCAAAAATAAACAAATAAATAAATATCCATGAAGAGTAACTACACAAATATATATATTAAAATATATTCAAGCCTTGATATATATCTGTTTTTTTTTTTTCCAATTGAAGGTTACTTGAAAGCGATTCACTTTAACAATAAGACTACGTGATGGTATTTGTGTGAGGAAACTTGCCGGATGTTCCCATCTCTACGCGGCGGCTATGAAAATGTTCCAACTTTGTACTTAGCGGGTTCAGAAGATAGCGTACCACAGTTATTCAGGCTACTTTATGCAAGAAACTTGACCCACTCGAGGCTTGGGGTTAAAATAACGAGCAACTATGCAATTTGGGTCAGCGGAGCGGAATTTACTTTATCATTACAGTTAGTTTTAATGTTACGACGCTCTCTAGTTTTAATTTAATTAACTTCATTAGTGCGGCAGCAAATTTCTCTCGCAATTCAGCGGGGAAATGCTACCAGCCTATTGGGTACCTACGTCTGGGCGACGAGCTTTGGCGTAGTCTTTAAGACTTAATTTTAACTTTTTTTTGGACATTACATTAATACATTATGTAAATAGATTTACGAAAAATAAACAAGGGTTGGAATTTCTGAAATATATTTACAGAATAAAAAGAGGTTTGAATTTAATTAATGTTATTTATTTATCAAATACAATTATTTCAGCTTAATGTAAAGTCATATTACAGCAAAAATACACTGCATTAGTTATTTATTTATAAATTTAAAGGCTTTCCTGAAAAACTTTAAGAATTTACTCATCATAAAAGAAGGTTGACTCAGAAAGCAGTCAGTTGAGATCAAACCTCTAACGTGCAGCTGTTTAGTTTTGTTTGTTCTAAATTTAAAATTACCAAATATTGTTTTGGGCAACTGGGGTGAAAATATTCGTTAACGGTTCTATACAGGAGAGTATCCAGAGTAATGAAAAATCATGTTACAGGCTAGGGAGTGGAGCTGTAAAATGCAATAAATTGCTTCCCTTGTTCGGTGTAAGTTTATAGGTTTTAGCGGACACAAAATTGAGCAAAGAATTCCTTAACCTTATTAATTACTAGCTGCCCTGTGTAACACGCGTTAATTCAGGCCAAAAAGAAGTTAGTTTCTTGACTGAGCAATATAACGAATTCAAATTTTATTACTAAAAATTCATATAAAGTTTAAACTACATAACGGCACTGACGGGACTGTGCATTTTATGGCGTTATAGAGAGTGGTCGTTAAATGGAGAGAATGTATCATTGTATGGAATACAAGCTAAACCAACTAAAGCCTTGTAAATTGATTTTGATGATTTAGAGAGTTTGTCGTTAAATCGAGTGACGTTACATGGAGTTTCACTATATTATCAATGTTTCTAGTAAAGTGAAGGAAGATTCCAAACGTGTATCATACGCTAACCTGTTCTTTGCCTGAGGGAGGATTGTGGTCCATACCTCTCCTTGTCAGAAAGTCTCGAGTCCCAGCATTGAAACTAAATAAGTTTTTATGCTAAACTTATGCTATGTTTTATTTGATCAAGTAGTAACTTGGACCGAAGACCACAAAAGTAGACACTGTACTGCAATATAGGGGGTCGTAAACCGCCAGGGCACTCCATAGCTGTATTATTGCTTCGCAAAAACTAACACTAAAGGTTCTGTGCACAATTTTACAAAGGATTTCCATAGAATGCCAAGCATACGCATACACAGGGAACTAAAGTTCCTGAACAATGATACAATGTATAGTCTTATAAGCTAATCTTACAGGTCATTGTAGCAGTAAAGCTGGAAGAGAACTCTGGTCTCGTAGCACGGTCTTATAAATAGTACCAACAAGACAAGAGGCTTCAATATGCACCATCTATCTATTTATACGACAATAAATGATAACTGTTTTTTTTTTTGAGTAAGCGCGCTCTACCTAATATCATAATATCGCTAACCATTAGGTTAATAGTGTTTAAGCGCAAGCCCATTTATTGTCAAAAATATTTTGTATTTGTACAACTAATTGAGAGAGAGGATACATTTTTAAATATTTTCTTTTTTGTTTCGTGTTTTAAAGGTTTAATATCGATGATATATTATACTACAACATGAAAAAGGAAGGTGTCTGCCTTCCTATTTAAGTCATAATTAATTAATCTATTACATAAAAAAGATGGGGCTTCCTTCTTGAAGCTATAACTCCAGAACGCAGGAACCGATTTCCACAGTTTTGCATTGGTTGGAAAGGTCTCCGTAAGGTTTGTAGCAAACGAAATTCAGGGAAAATTCGATTCACAAAAAAATTTACATCCACGCGGGCGGAACCGCGGGCAACAACTAGTGTATTTCTAATAATTAATGTTGAGTATTAAAAGAGCAACAGACAAACTGTAAAAGAAAATGTAATAAATGTTTTAATTTCCAATTCATATCTGACACCCAATTAAATTTCTTGGAAACAGTATTTCAAAAGCTTCTTAAAACTTTATTCGATTGATTAAATCGAATCCGCCTAAAGTAATGTTCAATAAACAAAACTTACCCTTCCTTATCTCCAGTTGAAATGATATCAAAAGTTTGTTCCGTTCGTATCGGTGATTCGATAAAATTAAACAACACTGCACTGGAGCTCGGCTCGAGGCAAAACGCTGTAAAACAGTATCTAAACTTCAGCTAAATATATCAAAGTATAGGTAAATTTAACTGCCCTATTGTAAGTCAGGCTCACGTACCGAGTGTACTGTGCCACTTTACCACAAAAAATTCGCCAAAACATCACGGTTCTTGTATGGGAGCCCGCCTTTAATATTTATACTGTTTTTAATATTTATTGTTATAACTGCAACAGAAGAAAATCATTCCACGGAAAGGATCATTTGTGAAAATTTAAACCGCTTTGCTGTCATGGTTCATGAAATGACGGATAGGCGGAGAGATGGACATTTTTAAAACTATATAGCAAGGCGTGTACCCACAAGAATCAACCACACTCTGGTGGAGCCTTACTTGTCTGGAATGACTGGCTCTCAAGGAGGCTGCAGGAATAAACAACTAGGTGCTTGGCGACTTTGAACTTGAGCGTGGCGTGCAGTAGAAAATGATTTACCACCATTCAATACAAATAGCTTTATTTGAATCAAACAGAAGGCTGGGTCTTAGTAAAAGGGTTCCGTTCGTATCCTTTGAGTACGGAACTATAATGACGAGATATTTAGAGTTTGAGTACTGAGTTGTCGTATATTTATGAGTTACGAGTACGAGTTTATCCCCTTCCCTGTTATCGGAATCGGAAACTTTTGTTTTACGAACAATTAAGTGTAACGTTAACCACGCCTGAAGTTGGTACAGGCGGCGTCGAAATTACTACACAGAAAAAGAAGAAAACGCAAAATATGATCAAATAGGTTGATTTTATTTCGAAAAGATTAATTCAAATCAAATTATTTAAGTGACGAATTTAATGAATTAGTTTGTATATGTATTTTCTGTTCAAACACATACTTAAAATTATTTATCTCATACATTAAATTGCGATTTTGCAAAGATTTAATTAAAAAAAAGGCCCCATTTACTGGGAATCGAGGGTTTGAATCCCATTGGACCTGATATTTCCGAATGTCCTCCTTAAAATTGTCAGATAAATCCGCGTAGATCTAGATTTTTATTTGTAATAAAAATAATATTATATCAATTGTGTGTAAGATTGCCTTCAAATACTAATTAGAAAAAGTGTGAAACTATTGCAGTGAAGTGTACTTTCTGAGGAAGTTTGGGGTACACCGGGCTTTTAGATCAGTTTAAATATAGGACACCTAATTCGAGACTGACCCACTGAGGTGTTAGGCGATGATAGATATCAAATCGTTGAACTAAAATTTTATTAATTTAGAAAATTTGTTAGTGAGTTTGTATATTTGCTAATTTATTCAGCTGATAATTTATTGTGTTACGGACGTAATCCGAACAATAATTGTATTGCTTATAAAGACTTTTGAATTAGAATTTGATCCAATGAAGACATTTCCAAGCCGCTTCTAACTTAGCTTGATGGCTTGGCTTACTAACAGCCAGGACCTAGACAAAAATGTTACTTTTTAAACGACAGTCTTTTGTTTGGTCACCCATCCAAACACCGTTGCGCTTCGAAAAAGTAGATACGGGGGTGATCAAATTTAGATAAAATTTGACTTTATATAGTGGATTACTATGGAACTCAACTATTTGTAGTCTCTACGTTGTAGCAAGGTAAACTAGAAAAAACTTTATTTTTCACTTTGGAAAAGAAGACTCCAGGATGATTCTATTCTCTAATTATTTAGTAATATAAAATAATCTAAAAATATTTTGACATAAACCACTTTTTTCCAAATAAATGCGAGTTACCACGTGACACATTGTGTGACTTAAAACAGCATTATTAAGCTCAGTGTTCACTATCTCAATTCCCTGCTACCATAAAATTACCATCGCGAGAAAATCGAGGGTGGTTACCATGTAACACGATACTTTGCATTGATAACATTGTTCTACACCAGCTACATTTTATGACCGCTTTATTGCACGTGTACGTGATTAGGGCGGGTCTACACTTTATGCAAAGTAAAAAAATAAGAATTAGGAAACCGACTTCAATATATTCAGCTTTGGCTTAATACAGAAATACTGAAAGGTTATGATAAAATGTATATTGGGTTATTTCAAAGTATATTCACTGCAAAAAAATGGGTTTTAAAAAATCTGTTCATAAATAACGGAGTCATGATGTTACATACACACAGGTGAATTTAAATCCACTCTCGTTTTAAAAACAACACATACTTTATATTTAATTTTTAAAAAGATATAAATAAGGTAAGGAGAAAACGTCTCGACCAAATATTAGTAGAACATTGATCATGTTTTATTTAACGTATAAAATAAATGTAGTGTAAAAATAATTCTATGATATAAAAACATACATCAAAAGTTATTAATTTGAATGACAGTTGTGGTTGTGATCTGTCATAGAGATTATCAAATTACAATAGCATTCGACACGCGACTTAAGCGCTGCGATTCTGTATCGGTCCAGTTACGACTATGTATTCGAAAATATACGCAAGTGTGAGCTCGGCCTAAGTGGCCGATTTTAGGGTGTAAAACACCAATGTACACAGCCCCTTACTTAGTAGAGGTGTAAAGCATTGCTACCTAATGAGGTATAAACATCACGAGATAAGCTGCAGGGGATTTTTATAGCAATTGTGGTTTATAGCTCGGTATTAGATTGTATATATTTTTATGGACAGATTTTTGGACTTTAAAAAATGTCATAAGGATATTTTTTTTAATCCAGTGGTCTGTCCATGAATAAAGTTTCGAGTAGTAAAAAGTTTCGTTGTATAATATAAAAATTAGCTTACATTTTATTTGAGGAAGATCGAAAGTGGTAAAGTTAAGAGCGGAAGGTTATCTTCGTATGTGCATGTCATGCGAAGAGAGGAGATGCATATGAGGCTAGAAGTATGAATATGATTGTACAAGGTAGCGGAATTAGAGGTCGACTTAAAAACACGTGAAAGAGTATATGAAACAAAAAGGAGTGAATGTACATATGACGGCTGATAGAATAGTGTGGAAGCAAAAACTGGCTGTGCCGACTCCACATAGTGGGAAAAGTCGAAGACAAAGAAGAAGAAGATTTTAAAATATAAAGCTTACAGATTGTTTTAATTCACAAAAAGTCACTTTAATCTGTAGAAATAATTCGATGTATCAAATCGCAGTAGACCTCATTTTAATTCTACGAGTAAACCCATGCAAAATTCTGCGCATATAAATTCAATTTGAAAAATGAATTTAAGCTCTTTATCGACGGGCTTGGGGTAGCCATACCTCAATCCGATTATCTATTTTGTACGAGGGATAAATTAGAATAAATTTTAGATAAATCCAATTTCAAAGACACGTCTAACTGAAACTGCCAATCAAAATTTAATGGAATAACATTTATTCGCATAAATAATGTAACAATTTTAAAATAACGTAATGTAAATTGTTCAATACGTGCTGAATAATTTTGTACCATGTTATATGTCATGTGAAATTTAGAAAATTGAATCATTTTTACTGAAAAACCTTCTTTAGACAAGTATCACATTACGTTTCATTTGCTATCGTTAAATTACCATACGTGTAGGCATGACACTTTTGAAAAGCTTAATTGACAGCTAGTGACAATGACAATTCTAGATGGTTTGTCATAGACAAATGTCTAGAATTGGTTCATCTGATAATAGCGCATGGATGTGAGCCCTGACTGAGGGTCTAGACAACTCATGGATTCAGGTACCTTAGCTTTAATTACTTCTTCTAAGTCGGTACGCTCTTGACAGAGCGGTGGTGGTCGTCATGAAGTAGTGATGGTTGGGACAGATAGTGCACGCCTCTCGATGTCTCGCCACTTTTCTCTGCTAGAGGTCATCCTGACGCACTCGTTTAAGGGGGTACCCACGATTGTCCTTATTTGATCAGTCCATCGAGTGGGTGACTCCTGCGCGGTTTAGTACCCTCCACTTTGCCCTGTACGACTAGGCGCTCTATGGACATATTATCACGCCTTGAAACATGACCATAGAAAGAAAGAAACTAGCTAGCTTTAACTAAATACTATCAAATGACGTGAAATGGTGTTTGAAAGTGACACAAGCTATCGAAAAGCCATGACGACATTCTGCGTCACTCCCATACATTTCACATCATTTGACGATATTGAATTGAAACTTGAAGCGATTGCAGCTTCTCTAGACCGTGTAGCGAATACAAAATGATGTAAAAACTTTTGATATAATAATAAACAAAAGAACATTGTAACAACAAAACAAAGCAGACTTTGCAAACTGTTCACGAAAGGCGTTTGTGTTTGGCTATTGTTCCACCGTAACGGAGCACTCGATACAGCCATCGCGTGGGCATCTCTAATTAATTGAACCTATCTAGAGCCTTCGACGAGATATCAGCGTTTTTATCTCCCAATCAAAACGCAAATACAGTGTGAATTTAAACTCTATTTTGGTAAAGTTAAAGTCGAGATTTGAAGCGGTTTTCTTCGTTTTAATTTGCAATTTTCTGGCTTACTATTACAGAGGGATTAAAGCTAGGTCCGGATAGAATCTGTAATTTCCTCAGGGCGTTACTGGTGGGATGATATTTGATTCTAGACCAGTTGCTTGCTCGGAATTTCTTGAGATTTGAATTTTCTATGGAATTTATTTGTAGTAGTTTAGTGGAATTTGTTTGCCCATGCAAACAAATTCCACGGTAATGAGAAGATGATTTGATAAGTTTTCTTGGTAGTAGATTTGTAAATAAGCTAAAGTCATTATTATAATTTAGGCCATATACATCTATTAGTGTTTTATTAAGCATAAGCAGCCCACATTACCTTTCCCACTGCTGGGACTCAGGGCCTTCTTTCACTAGGACAGTGTAATAGGCCATAATCCAGCATGCTGGCCAAGCGCGGGTTGGCGGATGACACACGTTTTCAGATGTTGCAACCTCAAAAGTGTCGCTTTCCTCACGATTTCCTTAATGAAGGTTAAGTGAGTGCAAATCCACATATAACTTGAAAAACAAGTCATGTGCGAGGGCTGGGATCAAACGAGGGGCCATCTGATTGAAAAACAGACATTTTAAGACCACCAAGCTACACTCGCTTTAAAAAAATGTGATTATATCATGTAAATTAGGCTTATTTCAAAAGTTTTTTATGTAGGCTATAATTAATACTTAGATGAAGTTAAAAAGCTCACCTAAAACAACAAAATGTAATAAAAAATGCAAAATACAAAAGGCAGATACATAAGAGAATAACACTAAGCTCACTGAGCAAAACATTCGATTTTCCCACATTTTTTGCCAACATTTCTGCTAACATTACACTTTGCCATAAATATCAATAAAATAAACACGTTATCCTAGAGCAAGCGAGCAAAGTGTTTACCCTACAACCCTGCTATAGGACGACCATCCGGCCGAAGTTTGCAGGACAATTTTATTTATTGTTTCAATAACATAACTAAGTTATAACATGATTATTTAAAAAAAAAAACTTAGTCAAAAGTAATATACAATTGACTGTTGAAGTTTGTGGCAGATCTCGGACGGCGGTTACGAGATAGGGGGCGAGATCCGCGGGCTGGGGAATACTTGCGGCAGCAAATTTCTCTCGCGATTCAGCGAGGAAATGCTGCCAGCCTAATGGGTACGTTTGGGCGAGAGGCTTTGACGTAGTCTTTTTAGGGTATAAGACTTAATTTTATTTATTTTCATTATTTTTAGATATGACCATAATAAATTATTTATACTAATTGACTGTTTTCACTAGATTTTTTAGAACATTAAATATATATTTAATTATGAAAATATCTGTATTTATTTAATTAATAAATACAAATAAAACCAATTAAATAAAGTATCTAGAGTCCAATTCATGATGTTAAAATACATTCAAAAACTTAATTAATAATTAGCAATAATCTAAAGAATCGGAAAGGAATGGAAAATATTGCCTACGAGAATACTAGGTCTCGTTTTTACGACTAAAGCGTGAAAAAAAAATGTTTTCAGAGAATAATTCCAGAAACATAACAAAATATGGACACCTCCAACATCCCCTCAAACGATTGCAACAGAAAATAACAAAATAAATAGGTAAAACATACCTAAACTACGCTTAGCGTTTGTTTTTATTGTTTCTTTAATGTAACTTGGGTGGAAATAATACGTTATCTTTGTTTGTTATTTATGGATGGTTTTATCATACAATTCTGTATTACAGAAAGTAATAACAAATTGCTAGTATAAAACTATGGAATTATGGTATTATTTATGATTTGATCTTTAGTTAGTGCGTTACATATAACATTTTTCTTATTGTATTTGCCGTGGCTGATTCTACTGAATCATCATGTAATTAACGTTTGCGTCCGATTGTATAGTTTTGGATTCGATTTTGCTTCTTACTCGTATTAAATGTTAGCATTTGGAAGAAGTCAAAGAAGGAGAAAAGATCACTCTTGTCTCTTCTGATAACCATACAAACTTTATCTTTTATAATATTACTAGCTGACCCGGCAAACTTTGTTTTGCCTTACTTAGGGATATGAAAAATAGATAGTAGCCGATTCTCAGACCTACTGAATACGCATATAAAATTTGGTAAAATCGGTCAAGCCGTTTCGTAGGAGTACGGTAACGAACATTGTGACATGGAAATTTAATATTTAAGAAGATAAGAAGTAGATAAGGGCTAGGTGACTATTTTTTTGAGCCCTAACTTACACGGTCACCAATCGAAACTCTAACCAGCCGTTGCTTATCTTCGTCGAATCCCCATACTTAGGTTAGGTTAGATATAAGCTATGGTCCATAGTATTTCGATGGGTGCCCATGCACAAGGCTGTCGTTTAAAAATTGGCATGGCACGTTAAATTGTAGGTCCTAGCTGTTAATCTTAGCAGTTCTTAAGCTAAGTCAGAGCCCTACGGGTGACTTGAAAACTCTCTACACCAGAATCGACTTAGCTTGTACGAAACAAAAAAATTATATTAGGTTGATAGATAGATAAACACTTTATTAAAACACTCTCAAAAATACAGAACACTTAAAAACTTAGTGCCTTAACTGGCGATCATATCGCTAAAAGTAATCTCTACCTAGCACCCAATTAAGAATACACAAAGATAGAACTACTAACAGACGAAGTGTAATAACATACATACATAAGTGTCTATGTGAATTCGAATAAATCCTACTAATATGCGAAAGTTTGTATATATGTTTGTTATTTCTTCACGCTCAAACGATTCAACCAATTTTGATGAAATTCGGTACGGGTACACATAGGGTACTTTTATCCTGGATCAACGCGGATAAGACCGCGGGCTGCAGCTAGTACATAATATATATTATACTAGCTGACCCGGCAAACGTTGTTTTGCCTCACTTAGGGGTACAGCGCCATCTATTGATTACTTACTCAACCCAGTCGAAAGGTATCGACATCTGTTAGAATCATTTGGAGTTAACAGATAATTGTGACTGTCAAATAATAACAGACAATAATTAGCAATAAATTAAAATTGCGAATATAATTTGAGATTTAAACTAGCCTATCTCTCAAGTTGGATCGAACTGCACATGGTGTGCGAATTTTATTATAATCGGTTAAGTGGTTTAGGAGTCCATTGAGGACAAACATTGTGACACGAGATTTATATATATTAAGAAGAAGATAACAACAATACCAGATACCAGATATAACAAATTCCAGATAGGTAATGAAACTTCAAGGGTTTTTTATGTGTAATGGTTTCCATGACGCTCACATGTCTACGAGGTAACCGAAAAAGATGGTGACGTATATCTTTCCAATAATCAGGGAGCGCTCGGCGGAAATTGGATCAGCTCGCAAATTAAGTTTGGCCCAAGGGACGGCTACCACGCGTCGCATACACAATCTTATTAAAACTATGATGGTTTTTTGATGGAAATAAAAATTGGACATCCACTTAAAACCACTTAAATCATCAACTTATTCACAGGTCTTTAGTCCAGGTCTTCGGAAGTCTACTGTACTCTATCGATTTCATAAGCCAAGGTGAGCTGTGGAGGATGCTGTGGAGGCTGCTACCGCGGGTGCTGTGGTGGCTGTAGCTGCCAGTACATAACCATCTACATGTGCTGCACGAACATCTGCTAGTCTCGCGCGTTCACAAGCCAGCCGTGGCGTTTGTAGAGTCCTGCACTGTTATATGCTATAATAAATTGTTGTTATCACTAAGCGTTTTCATATTGTTATTTTTGTTAAACGGATAGGTTCTTAATTATTCATTTAAAACTTATTTAAATTACATGACATCATAATAAAAATTTGGAATTTATTTTATTTCCTACTTAAATAAGTTTTCCTACGCAGTTTTGTATTTTCCTATATTATGTGTATTTGATTATTTTCTTAGAAGTATTGAAATTAAGAGCATTTTATTATAATGTGGCGTATTTTTTTTTATTTATTTAAGAAGTCACGTAACTTCATAAATGCTATTTAACTGATTTTTATTTGAAAAAAAAAATAACATTAAACTCAGAATGGTTAAGTACCAAGCAGCGAACTACTGTTACCAAGGTAACAGATTAAATCATAGAAATTACTTTAACCACCATGATTACAAATTTTAGTAGCACCCCTAGAGGAGGTTTTTAAAATATCGACCGCCTGCACTTGACGTTTGAAACGATGGATAGATGGATTTAGGGGTACTTTGGTTTTAAGGGGAGAATCAAACATCGAGGCATGGCGTGGATTGCCGTGGCGTTGCGTGGAGTGGCGTGGCGTGGCGTGGCTTGGCGTGGCGTGGAGTAGCGTGGAGTGGCGTGGAGTGGCGTGGAGGGGCGTGGAGTGGCGTGGAGTGGCGTGGCATGGCGTAGCATAACGTGGCATGGCGTGGCATTTATTATATAAGTAGGAAGTAGGATAATTCTTATATAACTTCTAAATTACATTTTTAATAAAGTTTTAAAGGAATGATGAACAACATAAGAAATACTTTGATTATTTTTATCGATCCATTGTTGCGTATAGATTATTGTGTCTGATTGAATGGTTATAAATTGACTTTATGACAAAAATAACGATCAACTTGGGAACAGTCGGCTTTATAATATCAGTTGAAGGAAAAAGCTTTACAGGGTGTTGTTTTTTCAAGATGACAGATTTTTTTAAAGAACCGAAACCGTTTTCATTGTAGGTATCAGAAATATTTTTCTAAGCTATGTATATTCCTTAATAACTAAGTACAGAGAAAGGGATGTTAAATAAAAATATTATTAATGTACAACAAGTTTCCTGAGAACATTACAGATCTTAATAGTTGTAGGTGTTCCATATCATTTATCACACATATATAACACGACTCTACAAAAAAAAATTCGTTCTTTGTCCTAAAGTTTATACTATTATTTTCCAGTTAGTTATGCACAAAAACGAAAAGAAAATACCTTTTTTCGGTATAAAGTTTGCTTTTGTGATAGTTATAATAATAATACACATTTTTTTATTTTTTCATAAATTTTAATTGATTTTAATATTTTAAAAAAGACCGCGCGGTGAGAGTGGGGTATTAACGTTTACACTGTGCCGCTAGATGGCACCCGAGTGATAAACAACCATCAGGTGTTATTTACAAGCCCAGAATAACTTAAAATGTCGTCACGAAAGTGCAAATACGATGCTGATGCATTGTTTTATATGTGGTCAATTTATTAAAGTTCGAGACGTGAAATATGAACTAAAGACATCTCACGTTCTCTGTTAAGCCTATGAAGCATATTTTGACTGTCTATATGGGCTCCACATGTTGTTTGTAGTTATTGTAAAAGGTGTTTGGAAGGTAAGCAATTTTTATTTGGGGTTTATTGAGAGATAGTAGCTATGAACATACAAGAAAAAGTAAAAGTGTGCACTTTTAAGTTATTTTCCACTTTTCTGTAAGCTAATTTGATAGTAAAACTTAATAAAAATAATAAACATTTTTATTTCAATAGTTTAATTTTCAATCAAAAATTAAACACCGTGATTTTTAAAAATTTTGTTCAATCAGTCTTCTAAGCACAAAAGCAAAGTTTATCATGCCATATATTTTTTTTCCGTCTTATTACGACCTAAACTACCGAAATTTAATGCTTTGCAATCAAAGTCAAATTTCATGTTGACCCGTGTAATTAACAAAACTAGAAGAAATGGTAAAAATAATTTTAAACATAGCTTAGTATATTTCAGTTTATTTATACTAAACATGTTAAATATATATTACCTATTATTAATAACGTTTTTATATTATTTTACTCCATATACATACATTACTCACATAAATCTGACATTCATTCATAACTCAAAACAAATTAAAATATTAATTCATAAGTAACACCCAGATCGACAGCCAAAAAATTTTGTTCATTACAAAGATGTTGGCTGAGCTGGGAATCGAACCTGGGACACTACATCCATACATGGTCCTGTCCTGCATGGTAACCGTTAGGAAAATAAAATATAAAATATTAGGACACTTTCACACACGGCTGGTTAGCCCCATACTGAACCATTTCTAGCTCGTATTATGGTTGCTAACACAACTGATATACTACATATTATACATATACATATACATACATACATACATATTATATATAAATACATATTTAACACCCAGACCCACAGCCATCAAATTTAGTTTAGCACAAAGATGTTGACCGGGCCGGGAATCGAACCCGGAACCTTCTGATTAGCAGACTGGCATGGTAACCTTTACGCCAACGAGGTATTTTATTTTATCGCTATTATTCCAAACCCCCTTGTATGTGCATTTATTGTTAGTAGCCTATGGGTATAATCCCTTAAGGCTGGAAAAGTAATCTATTATATTGAAAAGATATGCCTTCTTATCAATTATTACTCAGTTTTTAAGGTTCCCCTTAAGTAAGTAGTAGTAATTTCGTAGCACAAAACTATTTCCCATATATTTAATTAATTTTCTTACAGATTAACAAAAAATGTATAGAACCTTTCTTTATAAGTTTAAAAAATAACGCATCAATATCTTTGTGATGAATTAAGTAAATTTAAACATTGTAAACTGTTCACGTAAGGCATCTTAATATTTTAGCGTAGAAAACGGTCACACTTACTCATTATTAAAAGTTGGAATGAGTCCAACAGTTTCGGTGCTTTCCGAGCACCATCTTCAGGGGCGAGTGTTAAATTTGTTGGTTATCGGCCTGGATGTTAAATATGTATCGATATGAATTATTTACATATGTGTATATGTGTAGTATATCAGTTGTGTAAGCAAACATTATACAAACTAGAAATGGTTTAGTATGAGGCTAACCAGCAGTGGGAGTAATGTGTCGAAAGAAATACAGATTAATCCTTTGAACATCTTCCAATTTTCAGTGTCCATACTTTTCAAAGCAGCTTTTAGTAATGTCAAGTAACCCAATTGAGCACACGCGGTGAAAATTTATTCCAGAATTTTCCTCGCATATAAAAGCATTAAAGTGTTCCATAACTAAAAAGCATTGGCAGAGCATAAGGTTCCGGCTATAGTCACCTCCAGGAGCAAAAGTAGTAATTTGATGTCGATACAAAGTTAATTTTACAGCTGTTTTATACAAATCTAGCTTTACTTGTTCTGAAAATAGAGTTCAGAATAAGTAAGAGAAAGTTTAAACGGTAGCAAAGTTAAATTGGTTTATAGGTAGTCCGACCGTTATAGAGTGCCATTGATGCGTATAAAACATAACTGAAGTAGATTTTCGTTATCAAATAGGAGCACCAAAATAGTATTCCAATATTGGTTATAGGAAAATTCTAATTTATTTACAGTATGGAAATAAAAGCTAGTACATATATAAAGTGTTCTCAAATTATGTTTTTGAATACTTAATTTTTAAAACAATATTTTTATACGGCGTAAACTCTAAAACGACACTGAAGGGACTGTGCATTTTATGGCGTTATAGAGAGTGGTCGTTAAATGGAGAGAATGTATCATTGTATGGAATACTAGCTAAACCAACGAAAGCCAATTGATTCCGATGCTTTAGAGAGTTTGTCGTTAAATTGAGTGACGATAAATGGAGTTTACACTGTATTTATGCGTTTTCTTTTATTTCTAGCGATATATTTATTTTTTAAGTTAGATTACAGTAATTACTAAAAACTAAAAATTAAATACATGCTATTTGAAGTATTTGAATGCTGTTGAACCGAGAAGCAGTGCATTAGCTTGAAAACTTTTGTACACTTTACTAATTCAAAGTGCTATCATTCATCTCCTCGAGTCGTTTTCCGAGTTACTGAGGGACGTGACTACACCCAGAATTTACTCTGGGCAAGAACATCGTAGTAGAAGCTCAGGTCCTTCCATGGTATGACACCTCTTCAGATTTTGTTGTCTTCAAACATGTCGGGTTTTTACTGTAAAGCAAGTAAAAACATACATAAAACTTAAAAAGCAAGTCATTGCTATAGAAAAACTAACCCAGCCGCAGCCTGGGTGAAAGAATAAGGTTGCGGAACTGCCCCCGCCTGTCGTAAGAGGCGACTAAAAGGGGCATCAGACTCGAGGATGTTCGGAGATGTGGCTCTGACACCCGCTTCATCGAGTCCGGGGTGGACTACGGAATCTTGTGACCGTCGCCGTCGTTATCGGATTGGTCAGCTCGGGAAGGGCCACAGCGCAGTGCGGTCTCCGGGGTTTTTTCCGGAAGAACCCGGAGTCCTCCGTTAAGAACATAGGCTGATCTTACTCGTATTGTAAATAAGCGAAAGTTTGTGTGTGTGTGCGTGTATGTGAGCGCGCATGTGTATATGTGGTGTCACACTCAAAACGGCTGAGCCTGTTGACATGATATTTAGCAAGAAGATAGTTTAGACCCTGGATTAGAAAACAGTAGAATTAGCTTATTTTTCGTACCAGATTAACACGAATAGAACCGCGGGGCGCCGAATAAATATATAAACTGAATATAATTTGAAAAAGTTAAAGTGTCTTGTTGATGACCCCCCTCGTCAACATTCAAAAGACCGTTAGATCAAAAGCAGACGTTTTCTCACCATACCCCTCTCACCACTCGCAAAGTGCTATATGTACCGATTCGTAAGGTACTAAGTTAACCTGTTAACTGACACCTGATTCAATAAATAAGGTAAGTTACCAGAGTGCTCCAGTTTGCCTTGGATTACCGTGGACGCTGCGACAAATTGACTTACATTGCTGTTAGAAGATGATGCAGAGTAATGTAGTTTCAGAGATAGCGCAAAGCATCATCATTATCATAAGCATCTCAAACTACGCTCCCAATGCGGGGACATTCAAAGTCTTAAGCTTTCGACAGATCAAATAATGTATTAAACCGACTTAAGAATTATTTTACCTACATATTTTTAATTTGATTTAATACTAGCTTCTACATTCAAGCTGTTTCAAGCAATTTGCATCAAAATTAAAAATATTTTTAGAATGTTTTTTTTTTATATTAGATACTTCTTAAGTAAACTTAATTATTAAAAACTAAATAGGTAGCAAAGATGCGGATGATATTTCAAACTGCAGGCACCGTCTTAGATTAAGCCATCGCTACCTTTGGGACAGTTAGAAAATTTTCTTGCTCTCACTTTTCTTGCCACTTGCTCATATGCAATTATTAATCTTATTACTAGCTGTGACACGCGGTGCTACTCGCGCTAATCCAGTATAAAAAGTCAACTATATCTACTGTTGCTAAGCCAGGGTCTAATTTATATCCTTACTAAATTTCATCCAAAGCTTAGCCGTATTAGCGTGAAGGAGTAACACACATACATACCACACACAAACTTTCGCCTATATTATAGCGGAAATCTTTTATATCTGCCCTACTCTATAGTTGATTTCAATAGTACAAGGCGTTAGCTTATGTACTAGTGTCCAGGCAATTTGTAGTGCCTAGCTCTAATACTAGGGCATTAGCATAATGCATGCCTACGTGTGCTGAGCTACGAGATTCTGCAAACACCAAATTTCCAACTACACGGCTTGGTTTGAAACTGGTTCCTGTAGTTTGCTTTCTAACTAGTTATTATTGTATGCGTTCCAGATTTAAGCCATATTGGTGGAGCTAGTTCAAGTTTTTTTTCAATGCGAAAAATTATTAGTTTTCGTTTCACCAAAGTTTGTTCCAAAGGCGAACGACGTAATTTAATCTTATTGGTTTTGTGTTACGTTAGGCCCAATGAGATTATTTGTTTAAACATAAAAAAGAAAAAATAAATTATGACATAGTTTTTGTTGTGCATTTGAAAAAAAGTGTGCTAGTCTTAGTTACATTTTAAAGCTTTGGCGTCCCTGAATAAAAGTAGCCTTTATGTTAATCTAGAGTCTATATATATATGTAGATATCTACGTAATAATTCAATATAGATCAATTGAGCCATTTGAGAGTGAACAAACATATATACAAACACACACATGGAGTAGAGATAAAAAAGGTATTAAAACCCAAAGCAGTTCGGACGATGCTTGGCCGAAAAAGAGTCAGGCAGCATATTAAGAAAAACAAAATTATGACTGTTGTCTCTCTGTATATACGATCATATAAAAACAACCATACTCGAAGTCTACAAAAAAATGAGAGTCGATAGTCTGAAAACCAAGAAAAACAAGAAAACATTTTTATTTACTTTTATAAAAAGCTTTTTTATAATATTGGTGGGATGGGATGGGATGATACGGGATGGGATGTGTGAAGGATATAACATTACTGATCTTCATTAAAACGAAACATACGAGATTTGTAAATTATATCTGTTTTATATTTAATATTTATGAAAATATTTATTTGGGAATACAGATACAAAAAACGAGTTCCAAATAAAGTTAGCGAACTAATCCAAAGTTAGTTTATAGAATTACAGAGCTTGAAATAGGAATTTTATTTATTTCAAAGGGTTCATTCGTAAATTGAAAATACTAATTTTATTAAGGCAGTGTTGAAGGATTTGTAAAGTTTTAGGCTTGGTGAATGTGCTTTTGGTACGTTTGTGAGTAAATAAATGAATAAAAAAAAGTTTTTGTGTGTGTGAGTGTGTATGATACAGATATATATAGATAGATAGATGGATGGATGGATAGATGGATGGATGGATAGATGGATGGATGGATGAAAGAAAGATAGAAAAAAAGTTTAACACAATTGTAATTATGTACAATGTGCACATTCCTTTTTCTTAACTCAGTGTGGCTCGGTGGTACATACGTCTGCTTTTCAGTCAGTCAGCCCCTGGTTCGATACTTGTTTTTTAAGTTATGTGTGGATTTACACTCGCTTTACGGTGAAGGAAAACATTGTGAGGAAACCGATACGTTTGAGAACCACAATATCCGAAGACGTGTGTCATCCGCTAACCCGCACTTGGCCAGCGTGGTGGATTATGGCCTGTATCTCTCTTCTAGTGAGAGAAGACCCCGAGTCCCAGCAGTGGGAACGTATAGATGCTTATGTTATGTTACGAATTCCTTTTTCAACTATTATACATCTGTGTGCCGAGTGTCCCTCAAAGGCAAGCTCAGCAGGTCGTTAACCTCGCACGACTGAATACGCAAAAACACCTGAAGCGAACCAACCAACGTACTCAAGACTTTATAGGGTTGTCACCGAAAAAGAGTTATTCAATTTAGATATCAAGATCTTACCTAATAAGATGCTTAAACTCAAAATCGAAGATCAAAATCCAAGATGTTAAAAATCAAAAATCGAATCGAAGAGAAAAAATGAATAAGGTTACAAAACTTTGCTGTATAATAGAGAAATATAGAAATACAATACTTTATTAACCAAAAATAACATACGTTAAAGGCAAGTCACAGATCTAAAGGCTCCCAAAGTAGTTTTAAGAATCTGTGTTATGGGAACCAATGGCGTCTCCCAAAGACCCACAATGGTATGTGTAAACTTTTGCCTACATATATAAAAAATAATGTAATAGAAAGTTACATTAACTAGAAACTGAACAAAGCTAGAAAAACAAAACCAACATTTATTTTAAAAAAGTTATGAAAAATTAAATTAAACTTAATGAAATTAAACTTGTGTTATAAGTATAAATACTACGAGTATTTTCTGTTTCTAATTAATATAATGAAATTGTTGTTGTAAAAATGACGTTAACAAATTTCGTTTCTTATAATAACTAACCTGCCGTCTGTGTAAAAAAAAGGACAGTGTCTCGACTGTAAAAATATATAATGAACAAAAGAGGTTCGACAACCCTAACCCACCTTCTAAATCTATCCAATATGCAACATCAATTCCTTTACCCGAATGCCAGTATATATAAAAGTAAGTATGTACATACAAGGTATCGCATTCATAGCAGTGAGTATAGTTTGACTATTCATCCCCTGAATAGATGAAAGAACCTTTTGTATGACCTTGGGTAGTCAACGCTGCAGGCTAGCCGAGTTGATGGAATTTTTAATAAAGGCTGGCAATTTGGCTTCATGACAATTTTCGTTTATTGCCGCAGACACCGGTTAACTTTGGGGTAATTGTTCATGAATTTTGGACAGTTATTCCAGTAGTTGAAGCTTTAGTCAGACAGGCTATGTGAATTACCCTGGGCTTTAACCTACGACGCAAAAACGTCGGGGTGTTGTAAGTTTGTGCATAGCATCGTAACATCTGAACGGATAACCCGATTTGTTTGAAAGGTGTTTTCGTAGATAGTTTAAAAAAAAGATTTTATAAATGAAAGGGTTTGATTAGTAAAATGACATAACATAAAACATATATATTTGGGCAAAATTATACAATATACTTGCACTGATACATCTCAAACACAAAAAAAACATTTAGAATGGTTTTCTATGTTTTAATTTTCACTTAACAAGACAAGATGTGTGATGATCTTGTCTTTTAGGTGTCGGTTTCTTCACGATGTTTTCATCTCTGTAAAGCACACACACATATAACTTAAAAACAAGTAATTGGTGTAGGGCCGGGATCGAACCAGAGGCCGATTGATTTAAAAGCAGACGTTTTCCCACCGAGCCACACTCGCTTCCTCATACATATTATAGTAAAATACTGACAATATCATACATATTAAATGCAATGCAATTTATTTTATTTATTACATGGCCATGTAATAAATAAAATAAATAAAAGTTCTTTATTTCAGGCACAAAAAACCCATAAATGAAATAATAATAATAATAATAACAGGCACTGTATAGGGGTGCCAGTCAATATAAGAATAAAAAATAAAATAAAATAATACATAATTATAATAATGTTCACGAGGATTTTCTATTTTTTTTTTTAATTTATACTTGTTATTATAAAGAATAAATACCAAATCTCTCATAAGCCAAGAAAACAGACCTAGTAGTCAAAACCTTTTTCTTAGAATTCAGTTTATCCTATCACAAACTAACCCAAAACCTTTCTTCCTATAAAATAAAATATACACAAACATAACCATCAGCTTATCTGATACAGATGATGTCTGTTTGATGTTTCTCCGATATCCTTTTGGAGCTGGGATTTGTTGATTTCAACCAAAATGTGATTTCTTTATTATATTACTTTCTCTGTTTTGGTAAAGGGTTGCTTGGATTGAAATCACGTGTTTAGAGGTTCAGGCTTTAAGTGTGAAGGTTACTATTTTTCCTGTAAGCTAGCTAACAGGCAGGCAAATAAAAAAAATACAATTACCTATTAGAGTCAGGTATTGGACCAGCAGGGCCAGTCATCACACAGTTAGCGCCTAGAATCGCCTAAGGTAGTGCATGCTTAGTCTAGAATAATTGGTTCTCAAGGAAGTCATCGAAACGCATTGTTCAGGCGCTATGAGAGCAAAATTGCATAATTTAAAAAGCCCTATAAAATCCTGCGTTAATTTTATTAGCTTATTACAGTTCAACATTTAAAAAAAACAAAATCTTTTTTTCAAAATAACAATATGGTTCATAATCCTAACTAAGTAAAAAATATCCTTTTGCTTAAAAAAAAACAGTGTTTAAAAATGTTGGAGAGTTCTAAAACACGTTAACGTAAAATTAGCTCGACAGTATTATTTAAAAAAAATAGTTGTTATAAAATTTTACTAAATTAAATGTTGTGCTTCTGAAAGCAAGAACGATATTATATCAAATGTTTTTTTATTTGGTAGGTAATGATATTATCTAAATTGATTTAGCTCATAATAATAATTCCAACGTGATTCCAATATTGGCAATTGTTGATTTTATATGAATTAATCTCGTAATAAATCCACTGCTGCACATTAAACGCTTCGCTTAAACATGCATAAACGTGCGCCTATAATCGAAACCTTAAAAAAATTGTTCATTAATCTTCAATATAATAGTTATCTACCCAGCTTGTAACAAGCTGTTGCCTAGTAACAGAATCTGTTAATATAGTCAATAAGGCCCTACAAAACCTTCAAGAATATTGCCTTTGATTTCCTTTGAAGCTCGGGTGGAAACCGCCCCTTTTGTGACGTGAACCACAGGGGTAGTAATCTTGGTTAATATAAACCTGAGAGTATTCAGATTACAGAGTTTACAATAGACATAGTTACAGAGTTAAAATTACAAGATTATTAATAGGCCAACTATTTAATGGATATCTAATAGATAGATGGCCTAATAAGAATTGAAAATGTGAATTCAAGTAAGTAGTGAAGACCTGTTGTTGAACAATTAATAAAACGGACGTCTCCTGTTCAAATAGAAGTACAACAAGACGCAATGACAGTGGAACAGGTATGCCAGTGACTTAAGACCGTGCTCCGTTACTTCAAAGAGCTTGGGTAAGCTGGTAGGGAGTAATGCTACGAAGTACAAGTTATTATTCTGTGGTAATGCACAAAATGCCTCGTACGGGTTGTCAGTACAGGTCGGACCGCTCTCATCATAGGATTAGAAGTAGGGAACTAATTAAATGTATCGCATTTCCATAAGATTATATTCTCAGTGCAATAACATACCCTTTCCATTGTTGTCTGGATCTTGCAAGATAAGATAATATAAGCCTAAGGGGATGTAAACATGAGACAAAAGGGTTCCGTGTGAAGTTGATTTTGCGGGTTTAAGTTGTTTATGTTACCACTTTTTGTACTGTTTAAGTTAATTATGTATCGGACCACACGTCTTACAAGTAAGAAGTTAAGAATTCAGTAACACATATTTAACAGGGTTTAATTATTTTTTGCTGAACACATACCTGGCACAAACATGAAATATTTCTATGTAGAGGAGAGATTTTAAGGAACCTTGAGTTCAGACATTCCTTTTAAAAGAGAAAGCTAGCGTCTCTTACCAAAATATAACATTAATTTTAACATTAGACTTATGCTTTCATTTATTTTCTAAAACTAACATACATTTTGTTTTAAAATGTAATTGCTTTTACATAAATAAATGATTATTTGACGACCTCGTTGGCGTAATGGTTACCATGCCGGACTGCCTCTCAGAAAGGTTCCGGGTTCGATTCCCGGCACGGCCAACATCTTTGTGCTGAATTAAATTTGTTGACTGTCGGTCTGGGTGTTAAATATGTATCTTTATAAAATATAAATACATATAATTTTGTATGTATCTATGTAGTATATCAGTTGTGCTAGCTACCATAATACGAACTGGAAATGGTTCAGTGTGGGGTTAACCAGCCGTGTGTGCAATGTGTCCTAATATAATATATTTATTTTAACTATATTATATAAAAGAACCACGCAAAAGAAGCCCAGAAGCCACTTCCTTATTCCTTTGAGAAATTTAATCTGAGAAACCTGACACAGCCACAGAATATGTAATAGATACTATAGGGGAAGTTTTCGCTTATACGGCCACTTGAAGGGTTTTAGACGCTGTGATTTAATTTATGTGCCGAAAATATGGCGACGTATTTTTTTGGGCTTTCATTCAAGTTTAAAATGTATACAAATCTAGGAACATAAAACTAGAACCCGGAGACCTCCGTTAAGCACAGAGGAAGGTCACCGGGGGGGTTTTAGTGGGTACAAATCTCACATAACCTGGCTGCGCCCCATCGTAGCCAGGTATCTTGTTGAAGATTTTCGCCTCGACAGCAAAATAAAAAAAGGAACATTAAACTAGTAAGTGATACATTTAGGCATTTAAATTTGTTGGCTGTCAGTCTGGGTGTTAAATATGTATCGATATAAAGTATTTGTGTAGGTACATACTCGTATATATACTACATCAGTTGTGTGCAATCATAATTTGTATCATGATTGCACACAACTAAACCATTTCTAGTTTATACTAGACCATTAGACTAAACCATTTCTAGTTTGTACTAGAAATGGTTTAGTATGGGGCTAACCAGCCGTGCGTGAAATGTTTTCTTATATTTATTTACTCGAATTTTTCAAATTTTTTTTTTTATTTTATTTGAATTGTATGTGTTTGAAGAATGATTAAACATAAGCTTTCATAATCATTTATCTTTACTATTTTCCACTGGTTGAGGTAGACTCATCATGATTTTTGTAATTAGTTTCTCTCTATCAGCTAACATTTCTCTATTTTGTTTTTTCATTACAAATTGTATAAAAATGTGTATGTTCGCAACTTTGCTTGTGTCAATAATTTGCCGCGCCAAATCAACAAAACGTCTAAGGAAATGTAATACTACAATTAGTCAGATAGCTTTAGAAACCTGCTGGGGTTTAACTACTAGAACAAATAAAGTACTTATAACTGGATTCCTCTATAGTAATAACTTAACATTGCAAATACTGGCTTTAAAATAAAATCCAAAACGATTAGCGCAATTGTCTCCAGCAAAAAGTGCCGCCCGACATTTCTTAATCTCTCATTGCATTTCTTATTTTCTTGATGCATTTCTCATTTTTAGGGTTGCGTGCTGAAAGCGTGGCAACGAAACCTTATTTATAGGGTTTCGGTGTCCATTTGCCCTTCCATTAGCAGTAGACTTTGCGATTTTATATCAGATACTTTATAATACGACATTTGTGTGATTTGTCTTCACGCTCAAATGGCTGAACCAATTTAGATTAACGCGGGTAGCACCAAGAGATGGCAGCGTTATATAATTTTTGAATTTTGCAATAAATGAAAAATAAAAAATAAAAAAGTTTCGTTTATCCGCGACAATATTTAAAAAAAAAGCTTCTAATTACGAATTAGAAAAATGAAAATTGTCAAACGTTTTGCTTGTTTACCAGAAAGCTTTAAATATAAAAAAAATAATTTGATAGCAATGGTTCCTGACATGCGGCTTGGGCTTGCACTTGACTAGTTTTTCTTAATTGCAATTCTCATTTTTCTCATTGCATTTCTCGCCTAATCGCCGCAACGGTCAATTTAGTTGAAGTGTAGTAATCGAGGATGTTATTTAACTGGCGCAGCATACCGGAGTCATCTGGCAGTAAGGTTATTCTGATGTCATGCGATACAAACTGGATACAGATATGAGGTTAAATTATTACGTGTTACTCATGTGATACAAATTTGATACAGTAATAATTTAACCTCATATAATTATTACGTGTTACTGATTACGTGTTAAATATTTGTCAAATATTTTCCCTATTACTACGATATTAATTCCTTATTGTAAATAGATGTGCTTAATAAATTAATAAAAAGTACTGTGTGTTTATTTTTTAACGTTTTGTCTTGGTCAAGAGTTATTCTATTGTAAAGGAAAAATATGAATTTGAGTTTTCAGAATATTTATAGAATTTGCATTGGAAAAATCAGCTGTTATATTAAATGATACGGCATTGATTCGGCAATGCGGAAGTTGTTTTGATATTTTTTTTATGTAATAACACGCTGTGTCACGTCTGCATGAGTGACTTGTTTATGACCAATAAAATTCAGTTTTTTTTTCGATTCCATAGACGTCAATTTCAAAAGATGTAGGGTATGTATTCGGTATATTCGATAAGTCTTTATAGCATTTTCTAATAAACATCCAACAATAAATCTGAATCTTACCGTACCAGCCAATAAAATATCGTCCACTCACCAGAATAGGCCCCCAGTGCATCGCCCTCTGGCGGCATTTGTCGGAAATGCCGCTATCATCAAAGCAGAATGTGCCGACATTCTTATTATCATCATCTCTAGTACTCAGCTGATTGGGGTTATATTAGGTCAATGTTAAGAGTAAGAAGAACTGGAATGTTTCTGACTTTATATCGTGATGTTTTCTAATTAAATTACATTTTATATAACCACGAGATTTTGGGGATACACAGTACTATAATAAGAACATTTAATCCTTTTTTAACGATATTTATAGTGGAACTAGCTAACCCAGCAAACGTTTTTTTTGCTTTAAGTACAGTTTAGCGGGATGAAAAATGATTAAATTACTAAAATGGCCATACAATTTAGGGGTTGTTGATAAAAAAGTAAAAATGTAGGGTTGTAAGTATTTTATAATGCCACATGATAAAAAACTAAAAACAACAATTTGGATGAAAAAGTAATAAAAAATTAGGGCTGTACCATCGTTATCACTTAGGGGTATGAAAAATACAAATGAATACGCATATAAAATTTGGTAAAATCGGTTAAGCCGTTTCGGAGGAGTACGGTAACTAACATTGTGACATATTTTATATATAAGAAGAAGATAAGAAGATAAATGCACTTACATAGACCTAGAAACTATATCAATTCATTTATTTATATTATTTTTATACCATTTAAGTTGTTAGTGTAGTATATTCGGTAACCAAATTGCTGTAAATTACGTACCAATAAACGCTAATGTTAATATGGCCTATAAAGTATCTGAATCTGAATATTAAGACATTACTCATATCAGGACATTCCTCCTCTAAATTGACAGTAATTCAATTCAAAACGCCGCCCGGTCAACCCTTACAAATATTATGAGTATAGAAATTCTTCAAGAGGGTTCAACGATTATACGGCTAATAGAAATTCTTTGGCCATATTGAAATATTTTGCTGAAGAAAATGCCGTTTGTTATTTTAGACGTCAGAGTTGGAAAATTAGATTATTGTGTGCATAATCGTAAGATACAGTTTTTTTTATTTTTCATATACGAAAGAAAACAAATAATTGTGTACATATATCTAAAACGCATTAGAACAAGAATAGTAAAAGGAATATAACAAAGGAATAGTACAAGAACCAAGAACCATAATTAATACTATATTAGACAACAGAAGAGGAAAGATGGTAGGCCTTATACGACATGACAATTTCATTAAAAATCATAGAAGGTAAGATAGAAGCCAGGAGAGGAAGAGGAAGACCTAGAAGATCATTTTTAGATCAAATTTTTGACCAAAATTGAAAATCGTTGTATTCATAATATGTGTTCTACTAAAGTATCTGCAAAGTACTCAGTAAAATATTTAGATTTCCATACGCCTTCGAGAAATACGAGGAAGCAAATGAATAAAAATCGGCGGGCTTGCGTAATGAAGCGAAATATCGAGCGTTTACGCGTCACCTGCAATCTCAGGCGAGGGAAGGCATTTTACAGGGCTCACTCACATGTACGTATGTATAACTCCAATCAATAAAGAAAACACTTGAAGGTTCACGTGCCCTCACTTTTATTACCAAAGTACAGCGCCCCGCGGTGTTACATGCGTTAATCCAGGACAAAAAAAAACAGGGTAAAAAGTTACCTATATGTCCGGTAGTCTCCTGGTTGGTGGGCACCAGGAGGTTCTAAGCTACCTCCCCACCAATTTTCAGCTAAGTCCGTTCAGCCATTCATGAGTTAAAAGTAGTAACTAACACCACTTTCTTTTATATATGTACTCGTACTATGTACCTCGATGGCGTAAAGGTTACCATGTCGGACTGCCAATCAAAAGGTTCCGGGTTCGATTCCCGGCGCGGCCAACATCTTTGCACACGTGCTTAACCAAATTTGTTGGCTATGGGTCCGGGTGTTAAATATATATCTATATAAAATATATATATATTTATGTATATGTAGTATATCAGTTTTGCTAGCTACCATAATACGAATTATGGTTCAGTATGGGGTTAACCAGCTTTGTGTGAAATGTGTCCTAATATTAAAAATAATAATATTATATTATTAATATTATATTATTGATTATAGATTAATGTGAGCAATAGAAACCGAACTTTCAAATTCGTGGATTTTTTTGTCAATCTCCCTATTCCGTGAAAATTATAATCTAGCGCTTTACAATGCAAGAGTGAACTGGTTTTTCCTGGGTAAGCGCGCTCCACCTAAGATAATAATATTAGGTTCGCGCATGACAATGTTTTAAAATTATACATAATTCAATATGCTGTGAATGTATAGAGGGAATGTATCTACCAAATATCGTTATAAAGATGGAGTAAAAAACTACATAAATATTACGTTTGTTGTATGGGAGCCCCTTTCAAATATTTATTTTATTTATATTTAATATACATTTATATATTTTGTGAAAATTTTAAGATCAGCTACCGTTATTGATATACATCAAAAAACACGTTTATTGTTTTGTATGCCTTCGTTAACATTGTTTTTTTTTGTTGTTTTTAGTATTTATTGTTGGGAAATTCATGACTTGTGCAAGTTTCAGCTTTCTAGCTATCACGTTTTCTGAGATACAGCCTGGAGACAGACAGACAGACAACGGAGGCTCAATAATAGGGTCCCGTTTGTACCTCTTAACCTTAAAAATGAGTGTGGCCAAAAAGTAAGTGTGTTTAAATATGAGTCTGTAAACTTTTTACAGTCGAATATCCTCAAACATGTTCTATACAAGTGCAAATACACCTTTTCAAATGGCATCATAAAGAGAGTTAAGTCGGCAATACAAAACGTCGTTAGCGACTGCAAGCCAGGGTTTGGCTTGATAACGACCCGAATTTGGCAGGAAACTGCAACCAACTTACCTACACTACTTACCAGTTTTGTCAACGTAATCTTTGTTTTAGATTTTGAAACTGTAATTTATAATATTATATTACTACTAGCTGCTCGGCAAACGTCGTTTTGACTCACTTAGGGGTATGAAAAATAGATAGTGTAGCTTATATGACACGTTCGTAGATTTACCATAGCAGCGCCATTTATTGATTACTTACTCAACCCAGTCGAAAGGTATCGACATCTGTTAGAATCATTTGGAGTTAACAGATAATTGTGACTGTCAAATAATAACAGACAATAATTAGCAATAAATTAAAATTGCGACTATTATTTGAGATTTAAACTAACCTACCTCTCAAGTTGGATCGAACTGCACATGGTGTGCGAATTTTATTATTATCGATTAAGTGGCTTAGGAATCCATTGAGGACAAACATTGTGACACGAGATTTATATATATTAAGATTACTATACTTGCACCCGGCGAATTCCGTTTCGTCTCTTCTTCTTCTTTGTCTTATCCCACTTAGGTGGGGTCGGCACCGCAAATCTTCTTCTTCCACTCTCTTCTATCAGCCGTCATCTCCACACTCAATCCTTTCTGTTTCATGTCCTCATTCATACACTGTATTGGCCACCCAGATCCACAATTAACAAATTTAGTTCATCACAAACATGTTGGCCGTGTCGGGAATCAAACCCGGGACCCTCTGGTTGGCAGTCTGGCATGGTAACCATTACATTGACGAATTCGCCAAGATTCTTAAATGATGTGTACAGATCTGAGATTTATTAAACTTTTAGGTATATTTATGCGGGAAATTTGTGCCACCATCAGTCTGAGCTTGATCGTCTCAGCCGATGCGTAAACGCTTGATATTACGCATCATTACTCCCCAAGCCCCGAAACAAACCAGATAACTAACGGATATTACTTTTTATTTACATTTGCCGCTTTATAACTGATAACCGACTCTTTTTAAGGAAACAAACAGGGGGGTTCTAGAGCGTAAAACTTCCCATATCTTATAGTATTTTTTTTTAGTCATTCTGCTCCCCAGATTTGTTTTTGGGGATCCTAGTCTACATTTTTTCTTATATTTAACATAGTTAAATATTTAACATAGTTAAATATAAGATTTTAGTACTTTAGCATAAGTTTAATGTTACCGTAGAATAAGCTTGGGAAATGCCATTGGCTCCCATAACACAGTTTTTAAAAACTTCTTTGGGAGCCCTTGGATTCCTATTACTTTTATTCATATTATGTAACCATTGCCCAAATAAACGTTTTGTTTTTTTTTATTTGTTTTTTTTATTTATATGTATCGCTCTGTTCTACAATGAACGGTAGAACATACATAGACTTAAATATCAGACTTTTTTTGACGAAGGGGAAATCTTCATTAAGATACCTAGGTATATATTTCCCTACAATGGGGTGCAGCTGCGTTATGTGGGATTTTTAACCACTAAAACCCCCTCGGTGCCGAGCCTCGATGCTTGATGGAAGCACTCTGAGGCCCATACATACATATATGGAATATACGGTAACTATATACATAGGTTACTTATAGATTACTTACAGGTAACTAACTATATATGATATAGTGGCCACTTATACATAATAAAACATCAATAATTGGTTTTACGGCATGTGCAGATTTATTTATCTATTTTAATTCATAAATAAAAATAAATAATTAAATATTAGGATACATTTCACACGCGGCTGGTTAACTTCATACTGAACCATTTCTAGTTCGTATTATAGTTGCTAACACAACTGATATACGATATATACATACATACATATTTTATATAAATACATAGAGATACCTTTACGGTAAATGTTGATCCGACGCGACTTATAGCGAGTTATTTGTTGATCCAAAAACGTATGTTGATCCGCCGCCTTTTGTTGATCCAATATGCATTTCTGGGAACAAATGTGGCTCCGACTGGATCAACATTTACAATCACGTGACTTTTTACTAGCGCTTGCATATGTTGATCCGATATACAAATCCACCTTGCGATAGTTACGGTAAATGTTGATCCGATTCAAATGAGCCAATCAGAGCACAGCAAGCGCTCGGATTGGCTGAAAACAGCCAAGACCTACTACTTATTATTCTGTGCCAAGATCTTTTTGTTATGAATAGATTCATGGTATCAACATATTATTTTTAACCGACTTCAAAAGGAGGAGGTTATAAATTCGACTGTATGATTTTATTTTAGTTTTTTTGTGTTTACCGATTTCTCAGCCATTTGTGGACCGATCCTCAAAATGATTTTTTTACGGTGTCACTATTTCCCATTGGTAATATTTTAAAGGCAAAAGTTTGTGAGAGAGCTTGTGTGTGAGTGTATGTTTCTTACGTCTTTACTCTCAAACGGCTAGACCAATATAGATTAAATTTGGTAGAGATGTAGTTGACAGTCTAATTAGTACGAGACATTTTTAGCCTTAAAATATTCCAGTGGCCGAGGCTAACTAACGCTACGTGGAGTTAGCATAAAATGCATTAGTATAAATAATTGGCCAAAGGCGAGTTGGGCTTCCACGTAAAGGGTTCCGTGCGATTAGCTATAAAAATCGGTCAAGTGTAAGACGAAGTCGCGCCTGTTTGTGTAATTTATTTTAATTATTTATTTACAAAGTTGATATATTACTGATACTATTCCAAAAGTCTATCAAAAGTCTTGATAAAGATTGAAAAAAAAATGCGTTTGTTTTATGGGATCCGCTCTTAAATACCTATTTATTTTATTCATTTTAGTATTTGTTACTGTAGCGGCAACAAAAATACATCATCTGTAAAAAAAACAACCCACTAGTTATCAAGGTTTATAAGCTACAGCCTGGTGACAAACAAACAGCGGAGGCTTAGATAGTAATAGGGCGCCGTTTTTACCTTTTAGGCACGGAACCCTAAAACAACAACTACTACTACTAATACTTTGCAGCTGACTGAAATTGAAATAACTTAAAGTAAGTGCGTGTGTGTGTGTGTCACTGTGTGTGTGTGTGTGTGTGTGTGTGTATGTGTGTGTCTGTGTGTGTGTGTGTGTTGCAGTACGTGTGTGTCAGTGTGTGTGTGAGCACGCGGACGCGTGTGTGTGTGTGTTTGTTTGTGTGTGTGTGTGTGTAAGTGTGTGTGTGTGTGTGTGTAAGTGTGTGTGTGTGTCTGTGTGTGTGTGTGTGTGTGTGAGTGTGTGTGTGTGTGCGCGCGCGTATGTGTGTTTGTGTCTTAGTGTGTGTGAGCAAGCGCGCGTGGGTGTGTGTGTGTGCGCGTGTGTGAGCACGGGCGTGAGTGTGTGTGTGCGTGTGTGTGAGTGTGTGTGTTACTGTGTGTGTGTCACTGTGTGTGTGTGTTACTGTGTGTGTAAGTGTGTGTGTGTGTCACTGTGTGTGTAAGTGTGTGTGTGTCAATGTGTGTGAGCACGCGGACGCGTGTGTGTGAGTTTGTATGTGTGTGTGTGTGTGTGTGTGTGCGCGTGCGCGCGTTTGTGTGTTTGTGTGTCTTAGTGTGTGTGAGCAAGCGCGAGTGGGTGTGTGTGTGTGTGTGTGTTAGTGTGTGTGTGTGAGTGCGCACACGCGTGTGTGTGTGTGTGTGTGAGCACGCGGGCGTGTGTGTGTGTGTGTGTGTGTGTGTCACTGTGTGTGTGTGTGTCAGACTGTGTGTGTGTCAGTGTGTGTGAGCCCGCGGGCGCGTGTGTGTGTGAGTGTGTGTATGTGAGAGCGGGGGCGCGTGTGTGTCTGTGTGTTAGCGTGTGTGTTTGTGTGTGTATATTCGTAATGTAAAGCACAGTGTTTCCCTCGGGTTAAAGACTTATTTAGTCCCTCGAACTATTAGCGCCCTCACTTCGTACGGGCGCCAAACTCATTCTCGGCCCTAAATAAGTTACTTTAGTAAATAATTTAATTTAAAATAATATTCAAGGGGAGCTCACATACAACAATGGTAGGGAACCCTTCATGCGCGAGTCCTACTCTCACTTGGCTAATTATTTTTATTTTTATTTCAAGAAAGAAATAATGTCGTTGATTATCAACTCAATATCCTCATAAACCAGTTGGCGAATATTCTTACAAATCACGAAAACAAAATATTGAAAAAAATATTTTAGCAAATAGCAACAATTAACTTAAAATAAACAATTAACATAACAATTTAAAAAAAATCTGTTAGTTTCATATTAAACTCAATTTTGCAAAGAAAATCGATAAAACACGAAACTAAAATATTATTAGCAACAATGAATTAAACAGGCTAATTACCCGTATTTAAAACATAGTCGTATGTTAACTAAATAACATGATTTTCATAAGATAATAATAGTTTGATACGGGGTATAAATGTAACTAGCAACAAAATAATTAATCCTCTTGATAATAAACTTTCATTAACTGGTTCAATACAAAACAAGTATAAAATATTCGTTTTAACAAGCCAATGAGACAATTTTATATCGACAGACATCGAGGTATCCATAAAAAACAATTACACAAAAATATACATAAAAAAGATCAAATATCTATAACGAATCAGTCATCAGTTGAACCAAGATTTATAAGTTCAACCCTAAAGACAATTTTTCTTAGTATAATCTGCTCAAACTATCCTTAAAAAATAGTTAACCAAGGTAAAATAAAATAAACTAAGCATTTCAAAGTACTCGTACTCATAATTATTAAAAAATATATATCGCTTTGTTTTCGAATACCTATTCGTCAATGTTGGCTCCGGATCTAAGAAATCACATTCAGTATGTTTTTTTCGACCGTTATTGGATCAAAAGATGTCGGTGTATTTGGTGAAGAGTATACGGAAAACGTGCTAGTGTAGATCCACCGACGTCACGAGTATACCAAGGCTGGATCAGGGTATATCGGTTTTAAAGGCGAGGAGCCGAAAATACACGCAAAATAGGTGGATCAACAATTGTTCCAACTTCACACTGGATCAACATTTACCGTGAAAGGTTCATTATATATTTAACACCCAGACCGACAGCCAACAAATTTAGTTCAACACAAAGATGATGGCTGCGCCGGGAAACGAACCCAGAACCTTCCGATTGCAGTCCGGCATGGTAACCATTACGCCAAAGAGGTCATCAAAATGACCCTATTTTTAATAACCGTGTGTATGTGTATGTATTCACTAGCTGAATTACTAGTAAGAAATAAATACATAACTAGCGGTGCCCATAGAGATGTTCGTGTTAATCCGGGATAGTTAAAACAAAAAGTCTAGAATATGATCTATAAAAGTGAAAAATGAGGTGAATGTGTTAAAAATAATGGTTTTATAGCCAGAAACGACAGTGCAGGTGTGTTTCATTGAACGGTGAATATACCTATTGAGCCTCAGTTTAAAGGTTGAAACTATAAAAACAATGCTGCTTTTTTATTCTTCGCAACTGGGCATTTGACCAGCAAATCGAGTGATCACACTAGTTAGCGTTTCTCCTGGCTTAGGTGGAGCATGCCTAGTCTTTAACGACTGGCTCCCAAGAAGGCTGCCGCAACACTATTTGGTGACATATTTTTCAAATTGAGGGTAGTTGTTAGCCAAGCGAGCACTAGAAAATAGTCTAACACCATGCTATGGTTTCCTCACAATATTATGCTGGGTTTTATATTATATAACGACTAACAGCCGGGACCTACAATTCAACGTATCATCCGACCCACGGTGTGAACTACTTTCAAAGTTCAATGTCAATCAATTTAGTGTTCCGTCATTTAGGTAGTCTTCCTTTTGTAATAACTCTTTGTTATAAGTATTTTTTTTTAAGTTTGTCAAGAAAGTTTTAATATTATTTATACGCTTTATGGCGTTTGGTTATTTGTTACTTTGGTGTTATAGTTTAGTGGTGGAAACGTACAGTGGACTGCTTATGCTACTGTAAAATGAAAATCTTTTAGACTTGGATTTTCTAACACATTTTTCAACACTTTTAAGCTTTATATATATATAAATATTGAAGTATCGGGCAAGAATAAAGCACTAGGAAACCAGAAGGTAACGTGGAATATGGACAGGAATAACCAGTTTATAAAATAATGGCGCAGCCTTAAGACAGGTTCTCAGGAAAATAGCGGATTTCCACGGAAAATTCTGAGAAGAAATGGGTTTCGGAGAAGCAAATATTTTGTTTTAAAACCTATACGGCACATGTTGCTTATGGAAAAACTCAGGTAACTCTTTAAAATCTCTCTTATGATGGAAACTGTCTAAAGATCATAATATATGGCGTGTTGGAGAGGAGGCTTATACTCAGCATTGGGAAGTTACAGGCTGATAATGATGATGATAAATATTCTCTTTTGTTTGGCGCCTGATGCATTTTTTTTAATTTATATTTACAGGCTGGTTAGCCTGTAAATATAAATATGTTCATTTATGTCAAAGCAATGATACATATTAACACCCAGACGACAGCCAACCACTTTAGTTTCATCACAAAGATCTGTGCCGGGAATCGAACCCGTTCCCTCTGGTTGGCAGTCCGGTATTATAACCATTACGTCAACGAGGTCGTATAATATTATTTTCAATTTAGCTCTTGACTAGATAGATACGTAAACATAAGCATAAGCAGCCCACTATACGTTTCCACTCGGGTCCTTCCCTCACGACGAGAAAGATATAGGCTATAACCCATCACGCTGGCCAAGTGCGGGTTGGCGTCTTCGGATACTGTGGTCCTCAAACATGGCGATTTCTTCACGATGTTTTCCTTCACCGTAAAGCGAGTACAAATCCACACATAACTTGGAAAACAAGTCATTGGTGTAGGGCATTGAATCTAGATTGTATCTAGGGTGTTGTATCTAGATATCACAAAATAAAAATATAACTCAAACAAAACTAAAGCTACTCGTAACAAACTCGACAAATTGCCGCAACATAATATATCATACACAACAAGGGCCTCAGTCCAGCAGCAACTGTTATGTGCACATGTCAACAAACCGCGCTCCACCGCGACTGAAGTTTGAATGGCAAAGGATACCGCAATGCTTGCTAATGACGTCACTTCGTAGTTTTGTGACCGGGACCGTCTTTAGTGAGTTCATATACCAGAATGTATTACATGTTATTGATAATCCAGAAATGTTCACTACAGTAACTGAAGCACAATCATGCTTGTACCACAAAAGAGACACACAAAGATTAGTAGTACCTAAACGAAGACTAGCTAAAACAGCAAATAGCTTTCACTGTCTAGGCGTACACTTTTACAATAAAATACCTGCTTTGGCTAAAAATGTTAATAAAAACATATTACTGACAAAAATCAAAGCAATACTTCTTGTAAAGAGTTTCTGTAAACTAGCGGATGCTATAGAAGACAGGCATATATTTAATTATTTGAATGTACTAGCATGTAAAAATGACAAATAATTCTATTGTAATTTGATTATATTATATAGGTTTTATTTTTACAATTCAATTTTTATACATACATTGTATAATTTTCATATTGTACTGTTTGACGAAACCAAGTGCTTTTAACTAGCCTAAGGTTAATAAATATACTTTGACTTTGATTTTGTGACGTGATCATGCATTTAGAATGGTACAAGTAGAGTTAACGAAATGTACACTATTTCTATATTTTCTTCTTTGTCAACTTAATTGCTAAGTCTAGTATGAAGTCTCAATCACTTGGTTCACTATGCTCTTCTCTCCTCGGCGGTCTTAAAATCTTCAGCAATAGATAACCCAGTGAGCGTCTTTTCGATGTCCGAGTAATGGCTAGGATATGTCTTTAGGCTGAGACTATTAATACGGGTACTGTACAAACAATTTTTATTATTAATCGTACAGAAGTCGTGCGAATAATTTTATTTTTTTCAATTAGACTGCAAATTTAGAAGATAAAAAATATGCGTTTCTATTTGTTTTAATGTAAACCAAAAAATTGTGAATTTTTGCTGATTTTAATACCGTAAAATATTGAAATATTTTTTATTATTAAATGTAATAAATGCTCTTTAATAAATTCAATTTAAAGGTATTTAATATCTAAATATATTTTTCACTTTAAATATTACTAGGCGTCATAAGTGCTCTCAGCGCTACGTCCTTACTGTACATCTAAATTTCTTATTTTCAGCAGTAAATGTATTTTCTACTAAAATTCAGAATACATTTACAATGGCCTACCTTTAATAAAATAAGCGTAAAGTTATAACATAATTTATAAATAAAAAAACCTAAACCCACCTTGGGTACCCGTATAACCCGTATACCCGTATATCACCAGTACCCGTACAAATAGTCGACCAGTTTATTCGACCAGTACCCGTACAAGTAATCGATCAATTTTTTTATATAATGTATGTTACTTAGATACAGTTTCCTCACGATAATATAGCTGTCATCACTTTATAGCACTTGATAAACTGTCTAACCGATATGTTACGGATTGAGTCATATAAAAGTTACTAAATACACCGACCGTATGACCGTATCCCGTCTCGTTTAAGACCTCAACTTCGCAACTTCTTTTCCCCAAAGGCCGAATAAGATTACAAATGTACACCTACAGAAAGTAATCAGGATCCTTTTAAAAGTTGGTCGTGAAAAATCACCGCTCCGGCGCGCGGGGTGTCGCGGCTAATTTGTGGACATCGATCACCGTTGGTAACACGGATATAAAGAATGTGGAAGAACGATGGAAGAGGTGTGAAGTGAAAATTAAATCTTTTCCGGTTAAGTGCGAAATGAACTCGCGCATAAAGGGTGACGTGTGTCTATGAGAAAGCCATAAAATCACGCTTCTTGAATTTTTCAAACCTCTTTAAATCTTTGGTTTGTTTCATTTTAGATACTAATTATTAAATTTATTTTTTATTTAATTTTTAATACAGCAACAGAAATGATTTCGTTAAAATTTCAACTGTCAGATATCTGTGATAGAGATCATGAGATACAGACTGGTAAATGAAGGACAGATGGAAGGACGGACAGCGAAATTTTAATAATACCTAAGGTCCCGTTTCGGTACCCTTTATAACTAGACCCTAAAAAGATCTTAGATTACTTTAAATTATAAACAATTTTTTATCTTTTAGATTTCTCTCTTGCAATCTCTTCTGTCAGCCGCCATCTCTATATTCACAATTTGATAAAATGATTGTTTCGTTTTCAATGTGCCACATCCATATTCTCAGTATCTCGGTAGCGGTATCAGCGTGACTAGATATGTAGATAGGTATTCCCAGCGGTTGGCAATTTCAATTCAAATGCCGGAGTGGGTTTCCTGCTGTTCTGTATCAAATTGTTATTGTAATTAGCGCGTCATTTTTATAATATTCGAATCATTTAATTCCAAAATTTTACCGTATGTTAAAAATCTTTTGGATTTTTGTATGTTTGTATAATTGTATGTTGGAAATCCTTGCGAGAATTTGTGTGTATAACTCGCGTGAAACAAGTGTAAATTAAAATTTTATTAAACCCCTTACTTTACCTGTTGTGGTGGCGCCTATATTGGTTTCAAATGTATCACATTGTATATGTACTCTTCTAACCACTCTCTATCATTTGATTCCCAAATTGAAGCAGTCGTAAAAAAATATATCATCCGCCATTTTGTAGCGGCGACCATCTTGATGAGCAGGGTGCGCAAATAAATTAAATATCTATGTTACTCCTTCACGCTCCAACGGCTGGACTGATTTTGATGAGATTTAATACGAAGATAGGTTAGATCTTAGATTAACACATGAGATTAACGCGTATATAGGTTTGTAGCGCCTATATCTCGGCTAGCTAATGTGATCTGACGCAATCATCGAAGCTAAGCAACGGTCGATGTGGTCGGTGTTTACATGGGTGTCATGCAGAAGAATATTGTTTTTCAAGTGGCACTTACATCTGGGAGTTGCCGTGGTTTGGATTGCACGTTAAATTGTAGGTCCCGGCTGTTAGTCTTAGTACAAGCAATCGTTAAGTCAAGTCAGAAGTCTTCGGGCGGCTTGAAAACTCTCGACACCAAGGCTTGGCCACTTAGCTCATACGAAGAAGAAGAAGAACACATAGGTCCGTTTTTATCCCGGATCAACTTATTTTTTCTACTAGGGAGTAGGATTAATGCGGGTACCCCGGCGCAACTTAAAATAAAGCATTTCCCCTCCTACACAGTTGAAACAGGAAGGTTATCTCTGTGAAACAAGCCGCACAAGCAAACCCTGATTTAAATAGGAGATCGTTAGCCACAGTCTGTGTATTAGGACTCATTTGGCCTAATAGCATGCGGTCTGCGGTTTGTGATTCTGAATGATATACGTGTATGTGTGTTTAGTCTGTGACGTACATTATTATAAGCAACGGAGTGTGCCCGATTTTAATGTTATAGGTATAAACTTCGATCAAAAATGTACTAGATATAAGTTGATGACTCTAAAAACGGCAAAAAAATTAGATTACAAGTAAGAGTGTGGTCTTATTTTTTATTTATTATTATTTGAGTTTGAGGTAGTATAGTAATACAGTTAGATTTTCTAACGCTCATTGCGTACGTTCACATGCATACGCTCATTTTAAAGCTGTTATCGCGGAGCAAGATAGCTTATATTTATTACGGCACTAGTCGAAACTCAACCTTAAGATGCAGTGGTAAGGTTGACTTACATTAAATATTTTTGTGACGTAGTATATTGTAATAGATACAATAAATAGTATAGTACACTTTTGCCATATTTTGTGTTGCGTTTGTATGCAACACTAAATCTGGTATATATTTGATAGAAGGGTATAAATGTTATAACCTAATTTGATATATTTTTATTATGACACGTAAACTGCTGGCACTGTCGAAGTGAATTTATTGTAAACCAAATAAAAACATATTTTCAAAATAGGTTCATAATTAACGAAGTTATGCCGGTAATAAACACAAAAAAAATATAGTTAAATAGCTCTTTCATTTTCAAAAGTAGCAGACTTAATGTAAAAGGAGTTAATTCTAAATACACTGATAAGTAACTTCTCCTTTCCCTGTACGCTAGCAGTCGTGCTGATTTTAATAAATATAATGGAAGGACCCTTTGCCGTACATATGTTACGAGTAAAATAAATAAAACAAACAACGTAAAACTTTCCGAGCACCAGCTTAGCGACTCACCGGTTCGTCAAAAATTTGGGTCACGGGTCACGCCGAGCAGGGAAACTAAATAAAAACTCTTCCATCAAGGATTTGGGGACAAGAGCTGTGTTCAAACTATGTCAGTCCGATTTGAGAACTGTTTTATTACACAAAGAGCTTCCTTCTATTTAAAATAAAATAGAATATTTGTTCGATATATGAACATTCAGATAATGGGAGCTTAGTGGACTGTATAAAAAGAAATGACAATGCAGTGGTGATGCACCGATCCTTTTTTTTTTTTTTTTTTTTTTTAATTTATTTGAGGCTTTGTCGCTGAGCGACCATATCGCCTTGTAAATCATCTAAGTTACAAAAATCACACAAAAAAAAAAATAACAAATAACGTGATTAGTTAGCAGAGTTAGGTCTCTTAAGACCTAGTTCTGCTAACTTATACATTGTGTTTGCCATGTTGGAGTTTGGACTTGATAAGATAAAATTACAAAATCCGGTCTCGAAAATTTTGTCTCCAAACCACTGTCGTCTATAAGATTCGTTTCGCACACATTCCACCAATATGTGATATACGTCTTCCCGTTGCCCGCAGTTATCGCAAGATGATGATGGCGACTTTTCCATCAGGGATAGAAACACATTTGTAGGAATGTGTGCGGAGCGAATTCTCATAGCTGTCACCAGTGTGCTGCGGCTTAACGCACTGTTACAGAACCAGGGATATTTGTGAATTTCTGGTTGGATAGTCCTAAACCAAATTCCTTTGTCTAGAGACCGCTTGTCAAAATATTCCTGCCACAATGTATGACACCGTTCCTTAACCTGTCTAGTATAATCTGAGAATAGAGGAGCCACTGTCAACGGAATTCCATCCACTGTCGCTTGTCTGGCCAGAAGATCGGCCATGTCGTTACCGTGCAGCTCAATGTGTGAAGGAATCCATTGTAACATGACTACTCTATTCTCAGATTGTAGTCTTAGGATTGACTCAAGTATCTGGTAGGCAATCGGGACTCCCCTCGCCGCGTGCGAGGTGCACCGAGCCAAGTGTTGCAGAGAGCTTTTAGAATCCGTAAGAATTACAGACTTACTATAATTAGTCTCATAAATGTAAGCCAAAGCTTCTGCTATTGCTATTAATTCCATATGCATTATAGATATATTTGAGTCAATCCTCAGTTTTAAATTACAATTTTGTGCAGGGTCAAAAAAAGCAGCGCCTCCATTCGTACCTTCTTTTGATCCATCAGTGAATATCTTATAACAATCTTTATATTTCTCATTTATATATGCGGTGCATATGTTGTTGATTGTGGAAGTGTTATAAGATCGCTTCGCTCGGTCAATCAACGGCACTGAGTCAAAGATGATTTGTTGAAGGTTAACATTACTCAACCAGGTGTTCAACGAAAACATCTCATGTTTATCACTACTGTGAATGGGAACTGATCCTAATTCAGAGCTGATATCTAACAGCAGAGGTGTTTTTTTATTGCGCCAGTATGGTAAACGAATACAGTTTGAAAGATCCTGAAGTATATTGGTAGTTTTGTTATATGAAAATGACTTAGCTTTTAACCAAAACTTTGCTGCCAGATATCTTCTTCTTAGATCAAGCGGTGGAATGCATAAATCACTTTCCATCACGTGAATTGGTGTACTGCGAATATAACTGCCAATAACTCGTAAAGCTTGATTTTGAATCTTATCTAATTTCGAAACATTGGTTTTAGCACTATTATCATACAAGAAACTAGCATAGTCGATTCTACTTCTAATTAAAGATATATACAAACGTCTGAGATGTTTTTGATGAACTCCCCACCCTGGCCCCGCTAATACTTTTAGAAGGTTAATTAATTTTGACGTCTTTTGCACCGTTTCTTCAATGTGTTTTCTCCATCTCAAAGAACTATCCAACCAGAGTCCTAAATACTTAAAACTATTAACTAATGGCAATGGAGTATCATTTATACTAAAGTCAACATTTCCACGATATCCACCTTTTTTAAAAATACATAATTTACATTTTGACACTGAGATTACCAACCCCAGACAATCTAGCCACACATCGAGTTCATCACACGCTGTTTTTAATTCGTCTAATGCTGATTCTAATTTTCTACGAGAAGTATACAAAACAAAGTCGTCGGCATATTGAGAAATGCTTACATTTTGGATGCTATCACATATATTTATAGTTGCAATATTAAAAAGAAGGGGTGATAATGGATCTCCCTGAGCTAAACCTCGGCCTGTAGACCGCACTAAAATTTTTCTATCAGTAGAAACTCTTAAGTGTCTATCGCTTAAAAATGACCATAAGTAGCTGCATATCTTAGAACCAATCCCCAGTCGGTCTAAGATATTTGAAAGACATGAAACTTCAATATTATTGTATGCGCCATCAATATCAATAAAACAAGCAGTAGTAATTAAATTCTGAGAGAATCCTATTTGAATGTGTGATACCAGTCGAGTGAGGTTATCCAGACAAGAACGGCTCTTCCGGAAACCAACCATTTGTCCAGAAAACAAATGCTGACTTTCGCAAAACCATTCAATTCTTTTATTTAATATTACATGAAATATTTTACAAAGACATGATATAAGAGATATGGGTCGTAGCGATGAAGATGAACCTATATTTTTACCGGGCTTGGGAATAGGAATGACTTTAATGTCCCGCCATTGGGAAGGAACATAACCAGAAGAGAAAATCATATTATACAGACGCAATAATAAATAAAAACCACTATTTGGTAGATTCCTAACCATAGAAAACGAAAGCTCATCAATTCCTGGAGCAGTATCTGATTTTTTAATTGAATTTCGTATTTCTTGTAACGTTATATCTGATTCCAGCTGGTTATTAGTAGAAATAAAGTGAGGTTTTGGTAAAATAACATAGTCCGGTGCCAAGCTATTGAGCAACTGTTCCACTTTATCTCGGTCGATATCTCGATTATTGTCGGAATTGTGACCTTTTATCCATCTCATTTTTTGCCACACTACTTTTGCAGAAGAATTCTCGTCGACCGAGGAACAAAATGCCTGGTAGGCCTGACATCTGGCCGAACGAATTAGTCTTTGTGCTATACGAATTTTATCTTTAAGAATATCGGAGTTCTCAGCAGATGGACAGCGTCTGAATTTAGCTAGCGCTAGACGCCTTTCCGCCACTGCCTTTGATAGTGTTGCATTCCAGTACGGCTTAGGAGTAAATTTACTATTTATATGTTGAGGAATATTGTTGCGAGGGATACATCTATCTCCCGCTAACTGTAAACACTGTTCAAAATTATTATAAAATGTTTGTATATTATCCGGAATAACAAAGTTAATAAAATTAGTCTCTAAAAGGTCTCTATAAGCTGTCCAATCACACTTTTTAAAGTTACGTTTGCTATCAAACTGCCGAGGTATTGTCATAGAAGCTGTTATTTTTATTATCAAATGATCACTACCGAGCGACTCATTAGTAACATTCCAACTGAATAAAGTAGCTAAATCCGATGATACAAACGATACGTCAGGTGACGATCTTTGTACCACGCCATCAACAAGTTTAATCCTAGTCGGCGACCCATCGTTTATACATACATAGTTGAAATCTAAAATACTATCATAAATTTTATAACCTCTGCTACTATTTTTATATGACCAATCTGTGTGGTGGGCGTTAAAATCACCTAATACTAACGTTTTATTACTACTTATACTAAATATAGCATCCCAATCATTTTGTGTAGTTGATACCGGGGAAGTACAATATATACCGATAATATTCTCAATATGCCGACAGTTATAAATCTTAACGTGTAAAAGCTCAATGCCTGTGTTGGGGTGTTGCGTATTACATAATACCGACTTAATTGATTTGTGTATGACTATAGCAACCCCACCATTTGCTTCTAATCTATCTAATCTATATACATTATAACCATTTATTTTAAACCGGTTCCCACGTTTCAACCACGTCTCAGCTAAAACAGCGATGTGTATTTTCTCATTATTGAGAAACGAATCTAATGAATTAAATTTGTTGTTTACACTTTGACAATTCCATTGTATAATTCTAAAATTAACTAGGTTATAACTACTACCCATGTTCATTCATGACAACGTTCATAAACATCGTCATCAATGAACTGAGCGAAACATTGGTACCTACTTTGGATAATATCCATTCTATCACTACTGACACACTTTGTTGTATTTTACTTTCTAAAGATTCTCTACTGAGTATAATATTTTTTAATCGTTTTAATAGATACATAAAACTAGCCTTATTTTTGGATTTATTCTCGCTATTGTCCATGGGAAGGTGATTATCCCGCTCGCTATCCGATACATACCAGTCGTCGCAGTCGTCGCGCGGGGCGCGGGGGTTGGGGGTCGGCGGGCGAGACGGCGTGCGCGCGCGCATCGCCCTCCTGCGGCTAACGGGGGTTTTACTACTGGGCACTTCTGTGTTTGTTTTGAACAAATCTGACATCAACCTCGTGTTTGGCGCTGGCGTGGGGGCTGCTCGGGTGGCTGTCGGACGCTGCGGGTGAAGCGGGGGGAACTCGGCTGCGGAGCACATCGATCTGACAGATACTGGGGACGGCGGCACGTACATACTCATTGCTTGTTTATATGTGCAGTTATACTCCGACATCAGCTCCCGAATTCTTCTTTCTTTTTTGTACATGGGGCAAATTCGCTGCAATGCCATATGGTTCCCGGTACAGTTTACGCAACGATATAACGATTGTACTGTGTCGCAGTTAGCATGGTTCTTCGCACATTTTGGGCAAACAACTTTTCTAGCGGGACATCGTATAGCGTTATGGCCGAACTTCCAGCAGCGGCTGCATTGTGTAACCGGAAACACATATGGTTCCACCTTCACTTTCATGCCAAGGATGGTGACATGTGGCGGGAGCCTGGACCCCTTGAACCCGAGGCGCACGGATTCACACTCAACCCAGGTATCCTTCGAAGACTTGTCCGAGTTCCTCTTTTTCAAACGTTTTACAGATACGATTTCAGTATCTGACACGATATTGTTCCTTATGTCTATGTCGGGTAAGTCCATGTCTATATCTTTCATGACGCCATATGATAAGCTTACTTCGGAAGTCTTTTGGCATCTCCATCCTAAAGCGACGAACGATTGGCAATTAATGAAGACCTCTGCGCTGGCCTCATCATCAAAAGTCAGCAACATTTTATAAGCGTGGACATATTTTACGCGGCTAATGGATCTTATTTTATTGTCCTTGAACAGTCGTGCCAACGCAAATTGTTTCGGTAAAGGCTTATCGGACGTTACTGCCACCTGGATTTTTCCATCGGCTTCAGGTTGGACAGTGCTTTTGGTGACTTTTCGACCCTTTCCCTGTATCATCCATCCTTCGTCAGACAAGATCTCTCTGTATCTCTTCTCGCCTCTTCGTTCCTCGTCTCTGGGCAGACTGGAGATTGGCGTCATTTCTTCTTCATCTTCTAACTCCGTGTCCACCAAACCACGATCATTCTCCATCTCGGGAGCACGGCCGCCCGGGGGCACCCAGGCAGACCGCGCGAATATTATTCCGCGCGAACGAAATAAAATATAGGCTCGTAGCAATAGCGCACGACCTGCACCGTCGAGGCACCGGGCGCGAATGGCACCGATCCTAAACTAATGACTCGTTTATCAAGCTAATACGCGAAGTTGCATTTTGATCGACATTGACGTATATGAGAAATAATATTTAAGATTCTTATTATAAGTGACATTTACAAGAATAAAGACATTTAAAAAAGTAAATTCCAAGGCGAAAAACAAATCATTTCTTCAAATCGCCCAGATAAAACGAACGAGCTACATGTAAAATAATTACTCTGTTACGGCGGCAAAAAGGCGAAACCCTCTAGATTTTCCTCAACCGCGCCAATCCGTGTCTTCAAGTCAAGTAAACAGTTTTACAAAAAGACAATCCAAGTTCGCCGCAAAACTTTTTTAATATTCTCAACGGTCGATGTGATGCCGACCCTAAAAATTTCCACGAGTCTTCCCAAATGTAATTTTGCATGAAAGAAATGACAAAGTTTTCGTCGAGTTTGCGGTTTTCAATCTTTGTTGTTGGACGCTAGGTTGGTGCGCGGTGACTTTTGTTTTGTTTCGACCTCTATAGTACCTTGTTTTAATTGTGGTCATAAATATTTTACTTCAAGTTGGAATCGTCTTTTGAGTGAGAACTTGAGACGTCGCTTTGTGATTTATTAAATTTTTAGAATTTGAAAGTCAACTCCTATTTATTTAGATAAAATAATTGGAGCAAAGAAAATGTTTAATGCAAAAATTTTAATTTTTAAATTTTGTTTTAGTCGCATAACCCAAGATCTTCTTGTATAAAATACATCTCGTCCCGGCTTCACACGGGGTCTAAAATAATTTGAGAAGCAAAGATAAATGAAATATAGCCTATGTTACTAAGAGATTATGTAGCTTCCCAACGGTGAAATAATTTTTCAAATCAGTCCAGTAGTTTTAGAGCCAATTCGCGTCAAACAAACAAACATGGTATATATATTGTTAAAACCTTTTTTGTAATTATCTACTGTTCCTGAAAATTTCCAAAACAATTCGAACATTATCTCGAAGACATTTTAAGGAGCTCAATTCCCTTCTCAAAATTCTTCTACATTTCCTTGCTTCCCTAATACAGCGAAAAGAGCGTCGATTAAAAATGCCCGCCATATTACTGCTGGTAGTAATTCGGACACAAAAAGTCATAATTTCTCTCATTACAAGAGCCCTTGGAGTGGAGGGCATTTGGGGGTGACGGAGATACTTGTACCCCACAAGAGTAAGCAGGGTATACGAGTAGATTTACAAACAGTTATGAAGATTCATACCCTTAAACCTTATTTTTTTGCTTGTATTTTGAATTGATTCTATAGTTTTGTACTGGTATTGTATTTATTGTAAAGTATTGAGTTAGTATTTGTTTATTCTATTTTGCATGGCTAGTTTATAAGTATAATCAATATGTTTGTAAAATTGAGAAGGCACTGGCTTCTGTAACACAGTGCATAATAGCACAGAAGCCAGGGCTACCTTTTAAAATGTTAGTGTAAATATGTTTGCTTCAATAAATATGTTTGTTTGTTGTTTGTTTGTTTTATACATATTAATAGGGACATATTGTTGCAGCATACTGACAGTGCTTTGTGCAGGGGATGCATGGAGGCAGAGGAAACGGTCAAGCATGTGCTTTTGGAGTGCAGCCGACACCGAGGACGCTGCGGGAGGCCTGCGCCGGCGTACGCGAGCTGCTGGCCTTCTTCAGCGAGATCGGCTGGCTGGATTAGCGACCGCCAGTCGGGACCTACACACAGAGGAAACCAGAAGACTTTTGATTGCGGAACGAAGCCCGCATATCAACGTGTCAACGTAGGGCAATATTTTAGTAAAAATGTATGTAAGATATTATTATGTTTTAGTACTCGACGCATCATAGACTCATTTTTAAGATGATAGTGGTTATCTTCGATCTTTAATTTCGATATTTTTTTGTCATTGTGATTAATGTACTCGTATTAGGTAATATAGGTGTAAGAAAATGAAGTTTCATTTATTATTATTAAACTCGCTGACCTAGCACTATTAATAATAGGAATAAGTGGTTGAAACGTGAAAGTCTCATTCGGTACTGAGTATAATGATGATAAAGATGATCCTCAACCTTTCGATGGGCTCAAAATTTCATAAGAAGTAAATTTAAGATAGAGAGAGAGATTTTAGAGATATTCTATCTACTCATACATATCTACCTATCTAAGTCTCTGTTTTCCACAAGCTTTTCAGCATAGAGGGGGAAATAATCCAGCAGACACAATACCCCTAAATGAAGGTAGCTCTTCCGTACAAAATTAGGGACGTATGCTTCACGTGTTGGGAAAAATCGTGCGTTGGGGAAACTGGGGTCATACAGGGACAGAAAGGAAGGGGAGAAAAAATACTACCTTTATACAAGAAACTCTTCGACAAGTGAAAAAATAAATAAAACAGACGGTTTCTTTTTGTTTGTAGGATCTTTATGATAGTGAAAGCTGTTTCATGATACTGTTAAGTAAAAATTATGGCTAAAATCATTTAATACTTTAAAGATAAACCTGTATAAAGAGTGTTTTGGAGTTAAATTTGGTATTTCGGTGGACATTTAGTGCAGAGGTGTTTTTTTTTGGCTTTTCGTTAGTTTGCTTCGTTTGTATATGTTGAACTGCAATGACAAACTGAATAAGATATACAGTAGAGGGTATATATTAATTTATTTTTGCTGCGTTGGCACAGGGACCAGTATATGTTTGGGATGAGAGGATGTCTGTGCGAACCAATTCTGTAGGGTTTCGAAATTAATCTCTTGAACTAGTATTCTGATGCGGTTTTCGGTGATGGATAGACATTTGATGGTTGCATGATTTTCAAGGGGGTTTAGTAAGGGAGAGGAGTTCCTTTGAAATTAAATGTTTAGAACAATTTCGTTCTTGTAAAAGTGTCATATAACACTACAAACAAGCGTAGTTTGTTCCAAAAACGCACTTGTTTTTATACTTTTCTATAGCACTATATAATTTATGATGATTTCAGGCAAATGTCATAATGGTTATTATGATATTTACCTAAACGTAAATGTTATAATTTACGTGGTTACGTACATTTTCTGTAGTTGCAATTCCCAAAAGAACAAGACCAATTTTAATTCAGTTTTCGGTAACTAGTTTGGGTTTGATTGGAGTATGTTGAGTACGAGCTGCCATAATCCACCGGCTGGCCAATACGAGTTTGCGGATGACACACGACTTCGGATTTTGTGGCCCTTATTATGGAGTTTTCTTACATTCTTTTACTTCACCGAACGAGTGAGTGCAACTTGCACACCCATCTTAAAAAAACAAGCCTTTGGTGTGAGGCTGAATTCAATACGGGTGTCGCGGATTGCATTCTAACATTATGCCACCTAGCCACATCCGTTTTTTTGTCAAACCAGCGGCAAATTCCAAAGCACAAGACACGTAGACACAGTAACGACGAGACGGCGTAATAAAAGCTAATATCTGGAATGCATTTGCATGCATTGCACGCACCTTGTTTGCGACCGGTGGTATAAGGAGCTTACTTTAGGCTTGGAACACACAAGAACCCGGAGTCCTCCGTTAAGCACATAGGCAGTTCACCGCGGGGGGTTTTAGTGGGTTCTAATCCAACATTATCTGGCTGCGCCCCATCGTACCCAGATATCTTGTTGAAGATTTCCCCCTCGTCAACAAAAAAAAAAAAGGCTTGGGATACACGGAAAACTGTAGTGGCTATATCACTAGTTGCTGACGTTACTTTGTATTTTTTTTATCCTTGATAGGTTTGCGTTTGACTACAGCTTGCCTGATGTAAAGCTACGTTGTAGTTTACCATGTGGCACGCTTACCTAGAAGATACTTGTTAATTCTACTTTTGAAGCCCCACGCATAGTAAATATAATAAGATTAAAATAAAACGATACAGGAAGCTTTTTTATAACATTAACGACGAAATAATAATTTAACTATCATTAATGATATTTTTGATGAAGAAACAAACACAAAAAAAACAAGAGATTAATTGCGAACCTCTTTATTCTTATGTTAGGTTCAAATTTAATTTCGGTAAACATAAATTTGAAGTTGTAAAAATACGAAGCTCTATTGGCGGTAGCCACGTGTGTTCCTTGCACTATATATGCGCTTTGTGTCGACTTGCTTGGGAAACAATGTCTTTGCATTCTTTCACGATCTGTACATGGAATATTTTTTAACAAATTACAGCTAGCTAATTACTCAGTAGGGTTTAACGTGGAGCATGCCTAGTCTGGAATAACTGGCTCTCAATGTGCCTGTATCTTACCACTAGGTGCTTGGGGAAATATTTTTTAACATAAAGATGGTTGCTAGCCAGGCGAGTACTAGAAAACCTCCAAAACGCCACTACTGCGGCCCAGGTCACGTAGCATTATATATATGATAGATTTGCACCAAATCGTAACTTTTTTTAAATAAATGAATTATTTCGAAAGGTTACAAACAATGAAATATTCTGACAAAATGTTAAGTATCTATCTGTTATCGTTATTAATATAAAACAAATGAGCACTAAAACACATTTAATGTCCATACATTAAACGTGTTTTTGTGGTCATAAATATTTTGAATATCTACTTATTTTTTTATTTTTAGTATTTTATACGAGCAACAACGAAAAAACACAATTTGTGAAAGCCTCAGCTTTCCCGGATTATGAGATACAGCCTAGAGGCCGACAGACAGACAGCGGAGGCTTAGTAATAGGGCCCTGTTACTTATAGTTACGAAACCCTTTTTTTAGGGTTTCCTTACTATCCCCCCCGTGGGGCCCCGCATTGTCGAGGCGGGGGGGGCTCAGTAACCGTGGCCTGGTCACCCACGGTGAAGCGAAGAGGGTCCCTGAGCCGGGCCACTCCCTACACTTGTATTCCCAATATGCAAGTGCTCGATGGAGTGGCATTAGTAGGTTGCGGAACCAGGAGGTTGTTTTTTTTATACTTACGAAACCTTAAAAACAACAAACAAGAGAAACATAAATATTTGTACCAGAAACCGGCTCCAGCTCATATGCTTTATGTACCTACTTATGGTTATCTATCTACCTTTATACGTTCTAGTGTACGTTACATAATATGTTGACTGCGATGATAAATAAATCAAACTACCCACAAACAACTTTGTGTTCAGGTATGAGAACACTCCTATTGTCGTGACGTATAGGAAAACTACTTCGATATATTATTTTCCTTCTTGTACAGGGTAACCTGTTGCTAAGATAAAAACTTAATTCAAATAAAAAATTACTACATATAACCAAACGATAACAATAACTTAAAAATAATGAAGTGAAAATGACATTAAAATTATTTACAATCTATGAAAAAACGAAATTTATGTAAATTTAAAAAGAAGACTACAATTTTTTTTTTCTGGCCAAGTGCGGATCGGCGGATGACACAGATCTTTGGATGTTGCAGTCCTCAACCGTATCGCTTTTTTCGCGATCTAGTATACTAGAAGTTAAATATATGTGTGTAGTTTTGTCAAAGAACAACTAATCAAAAAACTAATGTATCGTTATAATAAATTTTTGACATGAAAAAAAGTTGAAATAAATGGTAATTACATTTGAATTTATCTTTGCCTTACAAAGATTGTCGTTGTCTATCAGCCTCTCACAGGTCGACAATAATAAACACGTATATTTATATTATGTATCAGATACATATAACCCTGTAGAGTGGCATAAAGTTTGAGTCGCGGCGTCAGTGACCGCACTTTAGCGAACTGACTGTATGAAAGTTGGTCGCGATAACATTGTTATAACGCTGTCCTAACAAACTTTGTACTTACAATGCTCATTTTTATGGAGAACTTGGTAACGATTGTTAAGAATGTTATATAGGTTCATATAGTTGTGTAGCGTATGTTGTTGTCGATTCAGACGGTTTTGTTAAGAGATATTTTATTTGCCTTTGGTTGGTTTTGCGTTTTCATTTTGTCTATTTTGTCTGGGATATGATTTACGTAGCTTATACTTTATTTAGTGATGATTTTTGATAACAACTGCTACGTTGTTGATGGTGATTTATATTATCGCGGTAAAATGGCATATCATGTTTGAGCAAAGCGCATGCAGCAAGGCAGTGCGTTTTTAAAGAAATAAATTCATACCTCATTACACTTAAATGGTTGAAACTGTTTTAATGAAATTTGATATTGAGATACTTTATACTACTTTTAATTCTATATTAACGCAGATTACACCAATAATAGCATAATAATGTAAGCAAAAGCGTATTTTAAACACAAATTAAAATCTAACCCATAAATAAATTGGGACGTGACCATTAAAAAATGTATGTCTATTTTATAGGTGTAAAATGTTTATTTCGAGTAAAGAAGAAAGATCAATTATTATGTTTTTATAATAACAAACAATTAACAAAAAAAAGAAAAAAATAAGGCAACAAAAACAAGAAAGGAAAGGAAGTTAGAATAATCTAATTTATTTTAATGTTTACAACTTTCTGGAACATCCAAAATTACGCAATTCCAAAATACGTTTGTTCCGCCACACTTTCCAACCGTTGACCTAAAAACTATTAAACAAAATGCGTTTATCTAAAACAAACCACACCAGGAGATCATAAATTCGACAAAGGGGGATACGCTGGCTGTAAACCGAGCTGCGGTCACCAACATCTATAAAGCTTTCGAGTAAATGTTTACGCGCGGTTGCTCTCGGTTCCCAAGTTTGTTCGGATCTTTAAATAAAACGGTGCCTCGGTTAGGTACATGAGGGTACAATCATGGTGTAACTTTGGGGCGTTACGAGCAAGTTCTGTCTTGATCGTTTAATTTTATTATTGTTTTTTTTTTAATTTGTAAGATCTTTTTTTTTCGCGTAGAAAACGGTCACGCTTACTTATTATTTAAAGTTGGAATGAGTCCAATAGTTTCGGTGCTTTCCGAGCACCATCTTCAGGGGCGAGTGTTACACGGACCGCCGCGACGAGATCCGCGCGTGCACTGATCTTTTTAAGATCTTTTTTTATAAAATCTTTTCTTTTATAAGATCTCTTCTTTATAAGATCTTTTTTAGTGTTGTTTTGTGCGTAATAAATAAAAAAGAAGCTATACAAAATATAACCAAAAATTACCTTATTAAAAAAAGTTTTTTATTTATCATTTTGTCTTTTTTTTGAGATGCAAGAGTGGAGTTTAATTGATATGTAAGAAAGTTCACATAGTTATGTTGCATAAAGTAATATTAGACTATAAAAAGGTACGTAATTACAATGAACAGTATATCAAAGTAAAAGTAGGAGTAAGTTATTAAGGCAGTATGGACATATTTTGGAAAATCTGCAGAATACAATAACATCTCTTGGTAACCTGTGATCAGTGCACCAGTGGACTTTTAAGCATTGACATTGAACAATGGACATTTTGTGAACTGTAAAAATAAAATTTTAACTCAGTGTGATATAGGCACATCAGCATAATGCTGCACGCCTATAAATCAATTAAATAAATAAATGATAAGATACGGGTTTTTCAGTTTTATTCAATTCAGTGTTAAGAATCGCTATACATGATTACTTAAAAATTACTCAGTAGTTATATTTTTTAACATAGTAGTTTTTTTATATTTAAAATGCTGTGTATCTGAAAAAAAGAAATGAAAACGAGTCTTACTTTTTTGTCAGTAAATATTATCTAGATCGTTTATAATTTTAATATTGTTTATTTTATATGAACTTATTTGTTTAAAAACGCACTGCCTCGCTACATGCGCTTCGCTCAAACATAGATGGCGCACGGCTGAACTAAATGCAATAGCGCCTTAAGCGACTGTTGTAAACCTACATACATAGATTCCAAAAATATATTTCATGATCTATAACGAAATAAATCATCAAATAATTGCGATAAAAAGCAGACAAGAGCTATAAACGTGTCGCACCCTTTCCTGCAAGAGGCTCAAAGGCCTACAAAAGAACAGCAAAGTTTGTCTGCAAACCAATGATTATTTCCTTTGTGGAGATACGTTGAATTTGTTTAGTAGACACTTTCACTAGAAGCACGAAACATGTTAGGTAGAAAACATTGAAATTATATTTCTTTGCGTATTTAATAACATAAAATACTTCACTAATATTTACGTAGTTTTGAACATCTCTAATTACAAAAGTTGATATTCGACTTATTGTTATGACGATATGTCAAGTTTGTTAAATCAAATTACATTTATTTCTGAAGTTTATTTTCTGAAACATAATGTCTTTCCCAGGTATGATTCCATGATCGGATTGAAAATATAGTTTAAATGATAAATAATTAATAACAAATGAATAAATATAAGGACAAATTTAGTTGTGTTAGCAACCATAATACGAACTAGAAATGGTTCAGTATGGGGTTAACTCATCAACCCGTATGTGAAATGTGTAGAAAAAAAAACACACACACGGCTGGTTAACCTCATACTGGACCATTTCTAGTTTGTGTTATGGTTGCTAACACAACTGATATGCTACATTTATTTACATACATATATTTACATACATATTTTATATATGTACATTCATACCCACAGCCAACAAATTGAGTTTAGCACAATGATGTTGGACGTGCCGGGAATCGAACTCGGAACCTTCTGATTGGCAGTCCTAAGGTATGATAAAATACAACTCTACTTCTAAACGCACAACTCAATTGATACCCAATCTAGCATTTTAATATCATTGTCGACCATTTTGCGAGCGCAAAAAGTTCTACCCCTCAAGGGGTCCAGCGATTTTATGATGAAAAATGACCTCCTTTATTTATTTAGTTGAACGAATTGTGCTGAAAACATTTGTTCGTTTGACGACTGAGTTGCTTCGGAAAGATGTTTGGAATAACGAGGTAAATGAAAGAAAACACTTACTTATTTTTACTGATGAATGATTTTCTCATAAGCGTTTTCGAACTTCTTCAATTTAGTTTTGGATAGAAAATTGGACCGTACTTTCGCAAAAATTTAGGGAAACGCAAATATCAAAATAAGTTTTTAAGTTTAGTATTTTTTTTTATATTAACGTTATGATGTTTTTATTAGTATGTTTATATATTTTACGCAACTAACAAATCGTTTGTAACGTTCTCCAGGATTTTTTTTTCATACACGGCTAGATTGTCTCATGCTAAAAACCATTTCTAGTTTGTATTATGGTTGCTAATACAACTGATATATACATACATATACATACATAAGAACCTTATATCGATATTTATTATTTATCTTCTTATCTTCTTTCTTCTTATATATAAAATTCTCGTGTCACAATGTTAGTCTCGATACTCCTCCGAAACGGCTTGACCGATTCCTCTGAAATTTGGTAAGCATATTGGATAGGACTGAGAATCGGCTAACATCTATTTTTCATACCCCTAAATAATAAGGGTGGTCCACCCCTCAATTTCTTTTGTCATTTTTTCGTCAAAATTTTTATTTTTAATTTTTTTATGATACGATATTCAAAAATACATACAACCCTAAATTTTTACTTTTTTATCATCAACCCCTATTTTTTTATGGCCATTTTAGTAAATTTCCGTGTCACAGTGTTTGTTACCGTACTCCTCCGAAACGGCTTGACTGATCATTACCAAATTTCATATGCGTATTCAGTAGGTATGAGAATCGGCCAACGTGGAACGTTTTTACCCCTAAGTGATAAGGGTAGTTCACCCTTAAATATATTTTTTTATTTTTTCGACGAATTTTTTTTATTTTAATTTTATATAAAGTGGCATTAAAATTACATAAAACCCTAAATTTTTACTTTTTTTTCATCAACCCCTATTTTTTTATGGCCATTTTACTAAATTTCCGTGTCACAGTTTTTGTTACCGTACTCCTCCGAAACGGCTTGACTGATCATTACCAAATTTCATACAAGTATTCAGTAAGTCTGAGAATCGGCTACTATCTATTTTTTATACCCCTAAGTGATAAGGGTTGATCACCCTTAAATATTTTTATCATCTTTCGACGAATTTTTTTATTTCATTTTTGTATAAAGTGGCATAAAAAAATACAAACAACCCTAATTTTTTACTTTTTTATTATCAACCCCTATTTTTTATGGCCATTTTAGTATTTTATTCATTTTTCATCTCGCTTGATAACTGATCAAATATGATGTCTTTAACTGTACTTCGAGTAAAAATCTATTATTATTTGAAGGAAATAACTAACAAAATTTAACCTGATATACATATGCTTAGTATTACTAATCTTAAATACTTAAAATTTGCCGCGCCTTTACTTTACTGGTGAGTGAAATGCCACACTATGCCATAGACTGAAGTCGGCCGCCTGTTTCATTCACACAATTCTTCTTCAAAGACTTCTCTCTCTACACTGTTTACACAAATTTCGACCTTCGTAATTGTTTATGTATCGTATTGTTTACAATTATTATTTTGCTATCTCAATGTAACTCTCTTATTAACTACTAGCTGTTGCCCGTGGCTCCACCCGCGTGTAAGTTGCTTTATTGCGTAACCTCTCCTGCACATGACTGTTGTAAAAAAATGTATATTGATCTGTGCGTTACTGTGGATCGGATTATACGTTAAATTGTAGGTTCTCTTTGTACAAACAGTCGTTAAACTAAGGCAGGGGCTTGAAAAACTCTCGATACCATAACTTGATCACTTAGTTCTTACGTAGAAGAAGCTATAAAATTTGATGTACTAATAAACTGGACCCCGAACGTAGCAAAAATTTTTCAACAAATATAATGTAATTTGTTCTGCTTTGCACTTCTTAATGCTCAAACGGCTCGAACAAATATGCTCAAAATTTTCGCGCTCGCTTCGCTCGCGCATAGCTCGCTGCGCTCGCATCCGGCTCGCTTCGCTCGCAATTGGTCCTAGGACGTTTTGGGTCATAGCTTACGACACTACAAATATTATGTAATTTGATCTGCTTTGGACTTCTTTATGCTCAAGCGGCTCAAAAAAATATGCTGAAAATTTTCGCGCTCGCTTCGCTCGCGATTGGTCCTAGGACGTTTTTGGCCATAGCTTACGACACTACAAATATTATGTAATTTGTTCTGCTTTGGACTTCTTTATGCTCAAGCGGCTCGAAAAAATATGCTAAAAATTTTCGCGCTCGCTTCGCTCGCGCATAGCTCGCTGCGCTCGCATCCAGCTCGCTTCGCTCGCGATTGGTCCTAGGACGTTTTTGGCCATAGCTTACGACACTACAAATATTATGTAATTTGTTCTGCTTTGGACTTCTTTATGCTCAAGCGGCTCGAAAAAATATGCTAAAAATTTTCGCGCTCGCTTCGCTCGCGCATAGCTCGCTGCGCTCGCATCCAGCTCGCTTCGCTCGCGATTGGTCCTAGGACGTTTTTGGTCATAGCTTACGACACTACAAATATTATGTAATTTGTTCTGCTTTGGACTTCTTTATGCTCAAGCGGCTCGAAAAAATATGCTAAAAATTTTCGCTTCATAGCTTACGACACTACAAATATTATGTAATTTGTTCTGCTTTGGACTTCTTCATGCTCAAGTGACTCGAAAAAATATTAATAAAATGCTAAAAATTTTCGAGCTCGCTTCGTTTGCGATTGGTCCTAGGACGTTTTGGGTCATAGCTTACGACACTACAAATATTATGTAATTTGTTGGGTAACGGCTCGAACGGAATTGCTAAAAATTTTGAATACTTTGGAAAAATATCATTACTAACCTTAAAAATTTTACAATGAAAGTGTATTATACAAATAACAGACTTCAAAATCATACCTACATTTATAAATTCTAACTGTATCTAAAAAGTGAAAAATAATTTTATGCCTACACATATTGTACTTATGTGACAGACTGCGAAAACTTTATTTTATTTACTTATAAATATGCAATTTTCATTTTTTATTTATCCTGTATTCTTGGCGTTGGTGCCATCTAAGAAGAACAAATTAATGTTTGTTAAAATAAACACTATTAAATAGGTATGGTTTTGGAGTCGGTTATTTGTTTTTAAAACAATTTTATATCGTCTAGCATTTCAGTATGAGCTCATACTGAAATGCTAGATACTGAATATAATGCTCATTTGAAAGTGTTAATTGGTGCTATGGATATGGTTCATGCTATAGCATTAAAAGATTGATGTTGTCTGTTATTGTTCGTGTCGTAATTAATTTGTGATATGTAATTTTAGGTAATAAACTAGAAAAACTTGAACATAATATTTTTTGATGTTTGTTATTGTTATATTCCCTTAACGTTTGTTCATAGCGCTCCATACCCATTTCACGCATATACCATACACACTTATAATAAGTAAGTAACATTTTAATTATACTAGAATCTGTCTAGAAACTAGAATAAAAATAATTAATAGGGCAAAACAACGTTTGCCGGGTCAGCTAGTTTATTTATATATTTAACCCCCAGACTGACAGCTTACAAATTTATTTCATCACTAAAATGTCAGGCGTAGCGGGAATTGAACTTGGAACCAAGATTGGCAGTCTAACATGGTAACTATTACGCCAACGAGGTCGTCATCTATTTGGTAAAATCAATTAAAACTAATTGAAACTCATTCAATTTGACTTGAATTACGGAGCCGATATTAAGATCTCTATTATTAATAATCCAATTATAATTGTCGAGCCAATAAAATAACAAGCAACCACAATCCACGTAGCTGAATACCAACTCCTCAAGGGAATACAATTTAAATAAGAACGAAAATTGGATTGGCAACCCACTGGGAGCTAAGTAAATTCATTGGCGGAATATTAATCGAGCCGATAGTCTATTGTGCTGTGACAGCTTGTTTGTTGGAAAGAATCAACATAACTTAATTATATTTTCGGTCTGACTTGATTATGTATGCATTATTTATTTAAATTAACTTTTGTTTTGATGCGAAAAGGATAGATCTAATTTATTAAAATGAAAGCAATTATCTTGAAGGATTAATTTATTTATTGCCGGTATTTAGCTTTCTTCACGCAATTTATTTCCATTTTGAAACTATGACTGCTCAGTTAGGCGTGAGGCTGTTTTACGTCTCTTAGTTCGTGGGTTCCATACCTGCCTGTGAAATCGAGCTTTTGGTGAAGGACAACAATAGCATAGTGGTAGAGCAGTTTTAGTGCTTGCCTGGCCAGTAACTAACATATTTTTAAAATGGAGGGTCCAATCACCTTGCAATTTATTCCAGCAGCCTCCTTGAGAACCAGTTATTCTAGACAAGGCAAGCTCCGCCCTAGGCCAGAGTTCAATTAATAAACGCCACGTATTTTTACTTTAATCTGACAACAAAAACGTTTACTTAGTCACAAATACAAAAAGTAAATGGGACAAGCGAAAGCAAAAAAAAATATAAAATTACATAATTTTCCTGAAAATGTCGACTGAAAACACAATGAGGCGAGAACAAAGCTAAAATAAACGGGTAAGCGGAAAGGAGTAAAAAGGTACTGGAGGGCTACTAGGATAAAAAAATCTGACGTATTCCAAACGTATTCTATCCTTATTACGTAATCAAGTACTGGCTTCAACGTAAAACGGGTAGAATAAGTACTGTTTACGCACGGCTTAGGATACGGTAGTCCAACTTTTGCCCTGAATTATTCTGTAGACAGAATTACCCGTAAAAGTAAAAATACGTAGGAAGCGTTAGGGAAAGTATTAAAAATAAAACATGCGTGGGTGCGGTGCCGGCTTAAATGTCTGCTGTGGAAATAAAATCATAAATAATGAATGTTCCACACTCAACTTTCAAGTAACGGATGTGAATAATTAAAGGCGAAGACCAAATTAAAAATCATAAAAATAGGAAAGTAGTAAAATGTGTTGTCATCATCATCATCAGCCTATGCTCGTCCACTGCTGGACATAGGCCTCTCCCAAGGCACGCCACTTGGCCCTATCCTGTGCTTCTCTTCGCCATCCACTACCCGCTACCTTCTTCAGATCATCGCTCCACCTGGTTGTAGGGCGTTCTACACTACTATGAAAGGAAATATCAAAATCATATTTTTTGTAGGCCATATATGTAGGCTTATAAGTTTATTAATATTTTTTTTACGCTTAATAGGTTTGCGCTTGACCACATCTCACCTGATGTTAAGTGATAATGCAGTCTAAGACGAAGCGTGCTTGCCTAGAAGAAACCGGTCCACTCTTGCCTTGAAGACATTCTATTTTATTCTATTATAAATATACCTTCATACTCTTCATACGTATCTCAAGTAACCATATATGTGGAGCTAACCAGTGGGCCTTATAATTTGTGGGCCACAGAGTGAGCCCTCGATTATGGTGGTCGGTTGGTTGGACTGTTATAGTGATCACTGTATTGTGATGTCCATTAAAAAAAAGGTGAATTATTTGCCGATCATAACATAAAAGAACTCGGTAATTTGCGTAAGCAATTTGTTCAGTCTAACAATGTCTGTGAGAACTAATGTCGGATGAAGTATAGACGGAACGACAAAAAAAAATTAGTACATTATCTTTCAGTTAATTAATCTTTATACTCGTTTATATAAATCTCGTGTCACAATGTTTTTCCTCAATGGACTCCTAAACCACTTAACCGATTATAATAAAATTCGCACACCATGTGCAGTTCGATCCAACTTGAGAGATTGAGAAATAGGTTAGTTTAAATCTCAAATTATAGTCGCAATTTTAATTTATTGCTAATTATTGTCTGTTATTATTTGACAGTCACAATTATCTGTTAACTCCAAATGATTCTAACAGATGTCGATACCTTTCGATTGGGTTGAGTAATTAATCAATAGATGGCGCTGCTATGGTAAATCTAAGAACGTGTCATATAAGCTACACTATCTATTTTTCATACCCCTAAGTGAGGCAAAACAACGTTTGCTGGGTGAGCTAGTAGCATTATAAAACAAATATGACTTTCCCGGGTGTAAAACTGTGAAAATAGATTATAACTTTGACGTACAATTGGTACATCAGCTTCTATGGTAAAGTAGTAAGTACACTCGGTTGGTAGGTACTAATGCACTAAGCTGATTGTACACAGTTTAAGTGATAGTTTGTGTGTCACGGAACTACTTACCTGAGAGGCTAATATTGTGAAAGGCTCTTTAGGGAATAAAGGGTGCATTCCTAATGCTCTGCGTTTGGGGTAGAAGTTTTGAACGCAGAGCTGTGAAAGGAAGAAGACGAAAGGAGTTTGGATGGATGTTTTGGACGGACAAACAGATTTAATATATTTTTATTGTTTTACTAGCTCATCCGGCAAACGTTGTTTTGCCTTAAAAATAGATATGCAGTAACCGATTCTCAGACCTACTGAATACGCATATGGAATTTGGTTAAAATCAGTCAAGCCGTTTCGGAAGAGTACGGTAACAAACACTGTGACACAGAAATTTTATATATAAAATCTATACATACCTACTATATATTTATTAAATTTATATGATCCAAAATCGTGTTTGGTTCGGTGGCAAAAATGTCTGCTTTTCAATCAGGCCACTACAACAATCACTTGTTTTTCAAGTTATGTGTGGATTTGCACTCACTTTGCGTCGAAGGAAAACATCGTGAGGAAACCGACATGTTTGAGGACTACAATTTCCAAAGGCCAACTATACTTGGCCAGCGTGGTGGATTATGGCCTATATCTCTCTTCTCGTGAGAGAAGGCCTCGAGTCCAAGCAGTGGAAACGTATAGAGGGCTGCTAAAGCTTATATGTACCATATCCAAACGTATCAGTCACGTAGTTCGAGGTAAAAGGAATTGAAGGCGTTTTTACAAGGCAATAAAAACGCGTTAGAGATACTCATATAAAAATAAATAATTGAATCCCGAGGGAGGAGATTGTGTTTTCAATCGAACGCTCCATACTGTGTATTGAGACAGAGATATTTGGTTCTCTCAGCCAAGATATTTTTTGGGGTTTGTATGTATACCGTTTGCTGCTTTAGAAATAGATTTGTTATTTTATGAACAATTTTGCAGTTATATGCCACAATATTATCATTGATCATTCAGGTTAAGAAATGGTTGATACAGGCAGTCTTTAGATGGGTGAACATACCCAAAAATATCACATAAAACGTGACATTTTCATCTGGTCACTACAGAGGTTCGAATGACACGTCAAATTGTAGATCCCAGCTGTACTGTCTTAGAACAAACAGTCGTTACGTCAAGTCAGCCTTCGGTCGTCTTGAAAACTCTCGACACCAGAGTTTGGCCACTTAGCTTGTAGAAGAAGATTGAAATCGCTTTTATTTACGGTGTGATTTTACCAATCAATTATAATTTTACTTCTCCAATGATTACTCAATAGAAGAAAAATATGGACCGTCGAACAAAATTGGTTTTGATTGTGGTCCCTTATGGTTCATATTGGTGGGTGGATACGTATTACTTTTTAAAACAGAGTACAGAAAGGATACAAAGAATGCAGTAAAAATAATATCAAAGAATCGTTTTATTCATTAGCTCAAAATAGTTTGTTAATATTTGAGTACCTACCTATGTACTCAAATTTCGAAAACTATATAAATTTTTGAAAAAGCGAGGTGGTAAAAACGTCTGCTTTTACATCAGCCTGCCTCTGGTTCGATCCCGGCCCTACACCAATGACTAATTTTTGAAGTTATGTGTGGATTTGCACTCTCTTTACGGCGAAAGAAAACAGTGTGAGGAAACCAGCATCTTTGAGGACCACAATATCCGAAGACTTGTGTCATTCGTCAACCTGCACTTGATCCGCGTGGTGGATTATGGCCTATGTCTCTCTCTTCGCGAGGGAAAGCCCCGAGCCCCAGCAGTGGAAACATATGCTATCCTTGATACTATAAATATTTATTCACCAACTCTATTTACAATAATACCGTCATCTTTCATTATTTTTACAACTCAAATAAACAAGTATATTCAAAAAAGCCCACAGCACCCAAAATCAACAAAAGCGTTTCCACTGCCTTACGTAAACAAACATAAAAACTTGAACCCAATTGAATTTTTCAGCAACAGAAACATTTTTGTGTACTTTTTACGATGCGTTTCAATAAAAGTCAGTACAGCAATTCTCGACCTAGATACAATATAATTGCTAGTATAAGTTGTAAAGTCCATACTCATTGTATCTACTGTACAGGGTTACTAGAAAAAAAATCAGAAAAAGTGTCAAAGTACTAATCTTTTAGGGTCAATGTACCTACTTTAAAAACTATTTACAACATCTATCTGCAAGTAAATTTCTAGTGTTTGCATTAAAAAAACAATGTTTAAATACATATTAAAGATAAGTTGTTTTATTATTCGTTATTTTGAAAGTATTGCTTTACAGTTTAAATTAGTCAATTAATGACTAATTAATTCATCACACCTTTCTCCTGAACTAAGGTACAAATTACTAAATATGCCAGTGATAATGGCTGCCACAGTACATACAACTTTTTACAGACATATAAATTTTGCTCTAATTTTTAAGGAAATTCACAAAATAATGTTCCATTTAACTCGTCTCAATATTGAACCCATTTATTGCACGTGCATATTTTTATGAGTGCAAGCAAGTAGAAGAGAACTTACAAATGCTTTCTTTATTTAATAGATTTTTGCAATATATTGATAAATGTGCTACAAAATGTTTCGAGAATTTTTCTTTTACACTAATCTAGTAAAAGTATAATGTAAAAGCAAATTTAGTAGCAAATTTAATTAGAGTTAACAGTTTAACAAGGTTTTGCGTTAGCGAGAGTAAAACCCTGTATGAAGTACGAGTATATCCAGAACAATACAAGAACACTGGGCAGTAAAAGCGCACTCAGACGCTGTAGGAAGTAAAATAAAAGAGATTCTATGTGGTTTATGTTTACAACCCCTGCAACAACTGTATTGTGTACATTATGGAAACAGTACCTTGGCTACGTAACTTTATCACGAGAAGAAAAAATAAGATTAACAATAATATCCTCCTACTAATAATACAAATGTGAATATTTGTGCGTTTAAACTGTATGTTTGTTTGCTGAGCCAATTGGACAAAATTCGGTATGCAAGTAGCTTGCCCTTTTTTTTAAACATAAGCTAGTTTTTATTTTGGATTAACGCGTGTAGAAAGTACATTCAGCGAGGCAAAGCTAGTAATTAATCATTGAAAAAAAAAACTGTCGCTAAGGACCTTAATAAAATACTTTGATCATCAACATTTCCTTTAAAAACTTTTTTATATAGAGTCACTTAAAGTCTTTGTAAGACTAGTTTTTCTCGATATTTAAACCTGAGTAACATAGAGCTATTGGGCCTACTCCTTGGACCATGGTCATAACCTTTATGTGACCCTATATAAAAAGTAAAAATAAAATGCTCCACCACGTATGGTTTCCTTTACTGAAAGTTCATACTCATTGGCCGGGATTCAATCCACTTATCAACGGGACGTAAGACGCATGACTGTGCTCTCATTGGTTTAAATATTATATAAGCTTTAGAATAGGCTTGCTACATCAAGCCTATTCTGAAGCTTGAATACCGTTTTCTATTGACCAATTGCGGTCGCAGTAGCCGCACAATTGTTGTTAATGCGAAAAACAACGATAGTGCTAAGAAACTTATATTCAAAAGCTTATTGCTCCTTGTTACTGTTCTTTATATACCTAGGATTTGTAATAGTTCTGTAGAAATTTCTAGGCACAGTTTTGATATATTATTGCATCAAAAAGAATAGATGGTTGATTCAAAACTTTCTATCAATTACTATACTAAATGATATATATACGGCTTCGTTCGCATTATGAAATAAAAGAAAATAAAAATATATGTTTATTTTTTTTCCAATTTGTATGTATACCGGTAAAACAATAAATTTAAGGTGTTACCCCATATAAGCGCTTTATTAAAACAATAAAATCAAAATAACAATATCACAAATAGAGAACAATTGAAAGCTAAACCAACTATAAAATGTATTTCAATCACAATACTTTTGCTTTGAAAGAAAAACTTTACTAATACAAAGAAGAGAATTGAGTAATACTACTACGAAGTTTTCTTTGTAAGAGTAAACGAGCGTAAGTCCCAGGCTTCGAGGCAGTCTGCAAAACTATAAGGAGATTGACAAAGCGAAATATTTCTCTTGACCTCGTAAAAGGAGAAAGGCTGTACGAGATAACATAAACTAACATATCAGTAAGGGTGTACAGTTACTGTCTTACCTATTTTTCGTTATATACATAAAATTGTAATAGCTTCGCCTCAAACTAATATAAACAAAAATAAAGTAGCGTATTTGGTACTGCTTGTTTGTGAAGCTACCATAATCCCGATATACGAGTATTGTTACTCAGTTCGGGTTTGGTGGCAGCTCAAACAAGCAGCGATATTTAGTACTAAGTCTAGTTCCTACTATTGTAAATTCTTTGCTTAAATAAAGATATTTTTATGTTTTATGTTTTATATGCTCTTTTAATCACGTGTTGTGATTGGCTGCTTATACTGCCTCAAGCTCGGCTAACTAAAGTGATCCAACGCGATCATTGAGGTTAAGCAACGGTGAATGCGGACAGTGTTTGGATGGGTGACCATGCAAAAAACTGTCTTTTAATAAAAAAAGTAGCTTTTTCATCTGAGCTCTACCGTGGGTCGGATGGCACGTTAAATTTATGTTATTGATATGAAAGTATGATAGACATTTCGTTAAAATACAATGAAAATGGTAGTTTCGTTTGTGTTAACAACTGTCTGTTTGTATTGCATGACCAAATAATCAATTAACTAAAGCATAATACAGTCTGTTCATTCAATATTTTAGAAATTTAATATACGTATTTTTCGTGTCATATATAAAAATATCCAATGTCCATACTGTCTTCTTTATAAGACAAAAAATTGTTCTACTCCTAATTTGATTAAAGTTTAAGATAATGGGATTGTCTATCGTTTTTTAACATGAAATCTTGTTAACCTTTCTCTGATTTTGAAATAAGACAATAAAATATCTTAGTACAAATACAAACCATTTATTGATAACACCAAAGTTACAAGTCAAAAGTTGTAGACTTTTATCTACAATGTACTCGTAGTTAAATTTTTCTAGACGCCATTTTATCTGTTTTTTGTAGGTGCGTCTGTGTTAGTATACTCGTAGTTCTAATTATTAGTATTGACTTTGTACTAAATTGGATTAAAAGTTTTTTTTGAAAAGGTACATTAAGTTTAATCACTATTGGACACATTCATTAAATTTTAAAAAGAAAAAGAAAGGGCTTACAAATAAGTGTGCCATAATTAGCGGCCTTATCGCTTAAAGCGATCTATTCCAAGGCAACCTTTGGATGGCGAGGAGTTTATAAACGATTTTTAATTTATACATTAAAAATCGTACAGTTAATACATTACAGTTATCGTTTATAGATGTAATTTATACATTAAGTTTTTTTTATACATTACAGCTAGGAATTTGACCAGCAGGACACGTAACTTTACTGGTAAGCAACACTCGAACCTAAGAAGGAGCATAACTAATCTGGCTCTATGAACTAAAACGATGAATCTTCGCGAGTTCCAAGAAAGTAAGCGACACTTTTTACACAGAAAACTTGTACGAGTAATTTTAGGAACAGCACTTACCGTCCGCTTGGTGTTTCATTCACATTGAACAAATATTTCAACTCAAATGACCATCTACAAAGTACTTGTCTTTACCACCTCACTTTGCCTGGGCCTGCCAGAAACGGCAGTTCAAGTACTGTAACCGCACTCGCTAATTAGTCCGTATCCACTTGAAAAGGACTCCCGTAGCCCTCACTCGCTCTACCTCGGCCCTGGGCTAAGGGCTCTCAGACACCAAACATGTTCTGCCTACGGACGGACTTAGGGTGGGTTTTGGGGCGAGACTTGTTGTGTTTTTTTTAAATTCAGCTCAAATACTGTGTAGATACGGAGATTACAAGGATGTTTTTAGTTTGTTTTTGGAAATGCTTTGGAATAAAAACCTTTTTTTTAGTATGTAATCTAAAGAAGGTGTTGAAGTTTTTTCACATCAAACTGGTTTAATAAATTTTATATGTTTGGTTCAACATACATACACATTATATTATTTAGTAGCTCTGAGAATCGGTTACAATCATTTTCCATACCCCTAAGTGATAATGATAACTGTACTTAAGGCAAAGCAACGTTTGCCGGGTTAGCTAGTTCCAATATAGAAGACAAACTTTTCTCAAACATAAATTAAGTAAGGAAAAATGTTAAGTACTTATTCTGTTTTAAACCTAAAACAAAAATTTAATATAATAATCAATCGTTGTATTTTTTTTCTTAGTCATAGAAACAAAGATTAAATATAATTATTAAGAACGGATATATTATTTTTGCAAAATGTTTATGACTACGTATAAATGTTTGTGATATTGCCTTGAGTCAAAGGGGCAAACCCCCCTTTTAAAGCTTGTCCTAAGTTTGTCCTCCCTTAAGCCTATAATTTTCACGATAGAGTACCGGCAACACTCGTGACACTCCACTCCTCAGGTACTTGAAATTAAAAGCTAAGCTTTTTACTATAAAACGATCGTTTTATTCTAATTTCATTAATTTAATCGCTCGAAAACTCTTGACTTTCCAGTCCAGCCATTTATTACATTGTATAACACTAGGAGAAGATTATTTTTTTTAATTATGATTAGAATTTAGGTTTAAATAGTTTTCAATGCAAGCTATATTTACATAAGTTCCTGGCTTGCAAAAGCAATTAAATGATGAATACAGATAGGTTTCATTCGTAGTTTTTTTTCTCACATGTACATTTATATACTTAGCATGTTTCACCTAAATGTTTACGTAAGAGCGTTCCCATGAAGTTTTAGGTCAGCAATAGACGACATCTATGTGACGAATTCGTATGTAAGAAAAAGCAGCGTACGGAAGTTAATAAAGAGATCGGGCCGGGTACACACGCGCGAGCAAAATGCCTCACGTGTCATGGTCTAATGTATCTTTGCAGTGTTTGCGTAAATTGTCCCAAAATCCAGCACACACTTCCCCCAGCTAGCTACACGGTCGCAAACTCAATTTCCAGCAAAATTCCCGGCGTGCTTCACCGAGATTACGTACATCAACTTTGTTCAACAACGCTCAAGAAATTCGTGATAATTTTGCAACTTTTTCAATTTGACGCGGAAAGTTCGGGACTATTTTGTGTAGCAATTTGCCTCGGGCTTTGAAGGCTTAGGTCTTGATCTAATTTGTTATTTTTTCTTTGACGCCTACGCGTAAACTGTTGGTGTGATAATTTGGAGGCGGATCGTCTCGTTATTTTTGTCTCTTGACATTAAAATATGAATTTTTGTAGGTTATCGCTTTTGCTAGAAGAATGTCATCGTCCTATATTCAACTGCTTTGAGCCTAAAATAGCAATTAGAAAATTAAAACCTAGTAATATTGATGCTAACCCAATTTGGTAAAACATATATATAAGTAATTGTCGTAGGATCTTACAATTTCTCTACACGAGTATATACAAAATGACAGCTTAAATTATTACCAAAAACTGTACAAGATATTTAAAAAAGGAGCATTAAGAATTTTCGTATAGCATACCGTCCAATATATCGTCGTACAGCACAGTTTCCAGGATACTGGCAGCGTTTTCTCTCTGAATACTAAGGCGTAAACGTTGAGAGAAATAGCTTCCACCTGTAGTAATGAGTTATGTGTTAGATGGTGGTCTAATTTTCCCAAACTCTAAGATATATTTATTTAATTAATATATTTATTTTATTTTTATTTTATTTTATTTATTTTTTTAATTGCATTTCAATTAAAGCTAGAAAGATAAATTGACAAAACAAAGCCAATTTTTGCCGTGAGTGCAATTAATAAGTTCCCTAAGCTAAGAATTACATTATGCTAAGTATTATTTATGTTCGCCTGTCGGCACTACTGCGACTAACTGAAATGCTCATTAATAAGAGTACCAGGGAAACATATCACTGCTAGAGGTCTGCTAATGCACACCGCATCTCATCCCTGACATTAACTGCAAAACGCTGCTTCCTCAGTGCATAATGGATCAACTGATGCTCATTAGCTACCCTACAGAGCAGAACCAATGGGAACCCATGGGACCCTGGTATAATTGGTCCCATAGAGACGGGGGCCGAGCAACGTGACGAGAAAACTGAGCGATTTTTGTGTAGAAATATATATTTTGGGCGACTGTTGACGTTTTGGTCAGTTTTTGTTTCTAAAGATCATTTGTATTTATTTTTATAAAATCACTTACTATGACTGCTGCATACGCTACAAAACATCGTCACAATCTAATGGTACAATTTAAACTGCAACGATAAATTTAAACGTGTATGAGAACAACAGTAGTTGGTCCATTGGTGGGTTTTATGAAAACTGTGCAGTTTGAACAGTACCATCCGATCGTTATGATTTTTCGTAGCATGTGTAGTAGCCATTAAACCGAGTACTTACGGTTCCATTAAATACATATTATTCAGGGTTTTACAAAAACGAATGTTTGTTTCTATGTATTGTGTAATTTTGTACCACATACGAATATAACACGTAAACATACATACCATTGATTAATGTAAATTAGTACAATCAAAACGAAAACATAGTAAGTTTGCATTGTTTTAGAATAACTTTGGCAAGGACATATCAATAAAAGCTCGCGGTCAAAGGTCGAAGTTTCTAGAATAGTCAGGACCTAACATAAACTAAATAGACCAACACACGTGATCTTTATTAGTCGTAATGTGCTATCTAAGGCTAACAGATCAATTTAGTGCCAAGACAAAAGACCTAAGTCAAATATCTAGCACTAACAAGGCCTATCAAAAGTTTACTATTCCCAAAAGGCAGAAGCAGAGATGGACTCAAGGCTCTTTTTTAGTACGAACTCTAAATAAGTAGGTATTCAGTGTATTTTCTACTAAGACTCTTGGAAAATAGACTGCAATACTTATTATTTAGATACTTATTGATAATTTGGTGAATTTACCTAATATTTAAAAAAAACTCGTACAAGAAATAGTTTTTTTTATATAATTTTTTTCACCATGGAATATTTTCTTTGGCAAATTTGTCGCAGCGCTGTTTCTTTGTTGGTTTTAAATCAAAACTTGTTAAGTTAGTGTTGTAACAAACATTTCTTTTCGAGGTCTTCTGTTCGGAAAACTAAAAGTTATTATCTTATGGCCCTATTGTATCGAGTTCAACTGATAACTGAGCAAAGTGCCTGGCGCGCGGCAGTAAGAGTTTCATAAAATAAATTCATATAAAAATAAGTTCAGCAAACAGCAATATTGAAATTATAACCTCTTAAGATTCTAGATAAAATCTTTACCTACTACAAAATAACAGATTTGCATTAATTTCTTTATTACTAAGAAAAGCACAACGACTACTTATTAAAAAAAAACTGTCGGACGAACTTACATAATCAGATTTTAAAAACTAACAATTCCTTACACTGAATTAATGAGAATAAAACTAAAAAACCCGTAGTCTTATCAATTCGAAGGATTTTATGCGACTTTTCAAAATGCTATTTTGCTCCCGTGTAGCCTTAGCACTGTATATCTTTACCCTTATAATATATTTACAAGTCCTTTCCTCGGGAGTCTATCTGACAGTGACAATTTATCAAAGAGACGCGGGTGGCCACTTCATTCCATCCCTGCGATGACTCGCAATGTCAATATAACAACCACTACATCTTATACCTACACTATGTATAGGACTGTGTATGTACTATGCTTAGCGTCTTGAACTTGAATTGTATCATAGTGTATGTATTCTAAATTATTGTAATCTAAATTATTACAGTGATAAATACATATTTATCACTGTAATAATTAAATAAATTAAAATGAAACCATTGGTGTTGTAGTAAGTAATTGTTCACCTTTAATTATTTTATTTATCTTCTTGACAGAATTTTTGTTTTATTTTTTATAATGTGGCATTAAAAAATTCATACATCCCTAAATTTTTACTTATTTTTGATCACCAACCCATATTATTATGTTTTTATGGCTGTTTTAGTAATAACATATTTTTTTATCCCGCTCTATTACTGATCAATTAGAGTGTGTTTAACTGTACTTAAGGCAAAATAACGTTTGCCGGGTCAGCTAGTATCTATATAATCTTCTAAACGTTAACGCCAGTGGAGAAGTACTCTATCGCCCTGTTTGTATCCGTGGAGCCCTCGTTGATTTGATTACGAGCGATTAATTAAAAGGGAGTCCACCAAACCCCAAATATTATAAGCAGAGAACAAAGACTGGGCCTAAATTAATTTCTACTTATTTTGCAAAATTCGAAGCAAACGGGTGCGGCGGAAAGGCGTTTATTTGTTTTTGATGATCACAAACGTAGTGAAAATAATTAGAATAACGGCGGGGGTCGGCTTCTTTTATCTCTCTTGGATAGACGCGGAGTATTTCTTATTTAGAAGGCAAACAAATGCCTACGAAGAAAGAGGATTTATTCGTTTTACAATTTTAAACTGTTTTGGTCGAGGGTTGGACGTAATCTTTTTAAACATAAGTCATTCACGTTTTTTTTCTATGAAATAGAATAGCGAGCATGAAATTATTCAAATTCCTAAAAAAATATACTTGTTTGATGACTAAACGTGAATTATATTTGAGATAGTACTTAATTGTAAAAGGAAAAGACGCATTTTATTTATTATTTTGATAACTGTAAATTATTTGACATTATAAATGCTATACTTATGTAAATAAAAAAAAATGTAAGCCTTTGTTATATCAAATAATATACAGTTTTAATCAATTTTCTTTGCTCTATGAACAATTAATTACCACGGGATATTTACTCCAAATGTTTAAGAAACCAAAAGAACACGCAAACCTTAAACTAACTTACCCAAAAAACCCTAAAATCAAACTTTCTAAAGTATACAGAGGCAGGTAAAGATTTGCTTATAACAAATTCATTACCCCGCCGGCTGGGGTGCGTTACACCCCGCGCTCACAAATTCATACAAACCTATTTATCACTTTCGGATAAATGAGCATTTGGGTGTTCCTAGCTCGTTGCTTCCCTCTGAACGGATTAGGTCAGAAGTTACTTACTAGTGCTATTACTGCACGTATTCGAATTAATTTATTATCATACATACTCTAGCATTTATTAAAAACATAAAAATACATACACAAAACATTACTAACTAAAATTTAAGCTGAAAAAGACCAGGGGCAGAGGAAAAAGTGCCCAAAATACCATATTCGAATTCTACATTTTGTTCATTTAAATTTCTAAATTTTATTTTGTATTTCTGAATGATTGTTTTTAAAGCTTCAACAAAGGGAACCAATGTTACCTTTAGAAATAAAATTAAAAAATACTTGAAAAAAAATATTTGAGGCGAAAGACTTATGAAGACAGAAATAAAACTGGTTGAAAACCTCTAAAATTAAGTTTTTTGGACCTGTTTTTTTTCATATTTTTTTTAATTATAATTTCGGTCAAAAGTCAAGTGATTTTAATTTTAATTTACGTGCTTAAGAAGTTATGAGACAAATGCCGAACACACATACTACATAGGATATCGGTCAAAATCAATATCGGTTTGACTTTTTTGTTTGCACCTTATCCCACTCAGTTGCGATTATCACTTATCAGCACAGCGATATTTTCTCATCCACTCTCCTCTACTCTCCTCTCTCAGTCGTCATTTTAATTTCATTACACTTTTTTTTTCATACAAGTCATTCACACACTCCATCCATATTTTTTTCAGTTGAAACTCCCTTCTACCTTGTTTTGCCATTTCCATACATCTTCTAGTCAAGACAAGCATCCCCTCTCCATCATATATCTCGTATACTACACTATTATATGAATCAGACACTTTTAAGCTTCCTCTGATACTCATATTCCTAATGTTGCCCATTCTGTCACTCTACAAATCCATTTCAAGATTCTCATTTCTGCCGCATGCACTTTCTTCATTTTTTTTCACTTTCTTCATTTCACTTTCTGATCATGCGTTTCTTTAACCACCCAACCTATCCATTCTTTTTTTGTAAGCGGATATTTATAGATTGAAGAATGTTATACAAATACAAATACAAATCATTTATTGATAACACCATAGTTACAAGTCAAATAATATGATATCATTACAAAAGTATATGATATGTATTCATGTCAATTTTCAATTATATTCTAGTACTATAATATCATTACAATAGTATATGATATTAATCATAATGTCAATTTTCACTACTGATTCTAGTATCTAATATAATATCAATACAAAAGTATATGATATGAATCAAATGTCAATATTCAAATTTACATAATCATTTATATTGTACAAAGTTTTATCTATTAGCCAAACTCTGAGTCTAGTCTTAAAGCTGGCAGTGGAAGGTGCATCCCGGACAGTCGCAGCTATGCGGTTATATATATTGCCATTATCCCCCAGCCTATGTGTTGTTCCACATCTATCAGTCTGCCGCATGCAGCGAACATCCGCCAGTGAGCCTGATTTCAAATCAAGCTAGCGCGATATAACTACTAATAGTTAATGGATGTATTTATGCCGGAAAGTGATAAGAAGCATTTTGAAGTTTACGTTGAATTTAGTTTTAATATGAGTACTACAGCAACTATTTAAGTGTGGCAATGCAAACGCGCAAGAGGTCTTTCATAGAAAATAAATGTAATATTACTTTATTGTACTCTATTATTTTTTTTTCATGACAAAGCTTTACGACTACTATAAATTAAATTATTTAATACATAAGAAATGTATTTAATACTATTTGTATTCGAATAACATACTGTTACGAACGAGTCTATATTTTTCTGAATATTACAAATTATATCAACGTAATCGTAAAATATGTGACAATATGATAGAAATTGATTAGTCATTTAAAAAGCTTTTAAAACTACTTTTGTACTTTAAGTTTATTGGTAAGTTAGATAGATAGATATACTCTTTATTGCAACACAAAAGGAAATACAAAACAAAGAGAAAAATAATATTAGATTATCGAATACATAATTAATACCGAACCTCCTTACTGTTTATATGCACATTAATGTATGCTTCATAACCATGTAATGAAACAATACAACTCAATAATAATTTAGTTCTTAATTAATCTATTCGCCTGAATCTCTAAATATTTTGTACATTAATTAAAATACAATCATTGTAAATAAAATAAATAACCAAATAACCTCAAAATTAGAATTGAAATTCTCATAGCGATGTATTCAAATACACTTATCTACTAAGAAGTCTGAAGGCAATCTTACCCATAAATTATAATTTAACGCGCCCATAACCCTTACAAACGTTTTATCAAATACTGGAATTTATTCTACGACCCTTACACAATCAGTTGAGTGGGTTACTGGACCTCCTTCGAACCAAAGACTTGAAATATTTAATAGCAAGACTGAATCACGATAGCTGTAAAGGCAAAACAGACTAGAAAAGGAAAAATAAATAGAAATGTGAACTTTTTATTGGGCAGGTAATAGGTACAACAAGTCAATATAAAAAGAGTGGCTACAATATTTTTTTTACATACTCGTATATCGTGCCACAAACGGCGGCCTTACCGCTAAAAGTGATATGTTACAAGCAAAATCGTTATTTACATAAATGGTTAAAAGTTAAAGAAGGTTAAGATAATACGAGGGTGAATCAAAAAGTTCTTAGAAGTGCATATATATGAAACCTTTTTGGATCAAGTTCGATATTCAAATTAAAGAGTGTATATAACACTATATTTATGCAGACTGTCACTTGTTTTTGTCAGTTCGTTCGCATGTAATAAATTTTTTTGTGCAACGAGTTGCTAAAAAGTTAAAATTATGGATAAAAGTGAGTTACATGCCGTGATAAAATATCTCAGTTTGAAAAAAATGTCTACGAAGGAAATTTTTTTGGACATTCAGCAGACATTAGGGGGTGATGCTGTACCCTATTCTACGGTTGCGTACTGGGTGGCTGAATTTAAAAGAGGTAGATCAAGCTGTAAAGATGACCCGCGTTCTGGGCGGCCTTCAACCTCCGTTACAGAAGAAAATGTCAAAAAGGTTGAGAATCTGGTTTTGGAAGACAGAAGAATGACTATAAAACATATAGTTGAGATCCTAAAGATATCTTTTGGTAGCGTTCAACCAATTTTAATTGATTCACTGGGGTTCAAAAAAGTGTCTGCAAGATGGGTGCCACGAATGTTAACCGACGAAAACAAAAAGCGACATTTGGAAATTTCCAAGCGTAATCTCGAAATGTTCCAGCGTGATTCGGATAATTTTTGCCGTCGTCTTGTCACCATGGATGAAACGTGGGTCCAATCCATTTTAATCCTGAAACTTAAAGACAAAGCATGTCTTGGAAACGTCCTCTCCATCCATTAAGAAATTTCGAGTTGCTCCTACCGCTGGCAAAGTTATGGCCTCTGTGTTCTGGGATAGTGAAGGAATCCTTTTTATTGATTACATGCCAAAAGGCCAGACGATTACTGGACCCTATTATGCAAATTTAATCCCGAAAGTGCGTGAAGCGATTAAAGAAAAACGTCGTGGAAAACTGTCGTTGGGCGTGTTGTTCCTTCAAGATAACGCTCCTGCTCATCAAATACAAATACAAATACAAATCATTTATTGATAACACCAAAGTTACTAGTCAAAAAAAGTTACAAGTCAAAAAATCATCGATCGGAAGTTGCGCTCAACGCAATCCGCTGTGCTGGCTTCAATCTCCTTGACCACCCACCATATACTCCGGACTTAGCCCCAAGTGATTTTTACTTATTTCCAAAATTAAAAGAGGAAATTCGTGGAACAAAATTTCACGATAATGACGCGGTTATAGCTGCCGTAGAGGACTTTTCGAGAGTCAAGAAAATATTTTTTTTCACAAGGAATAAGGAAGTTAGAAACGCGTTATTCTAAATGCATTGCATTGCAGGGAGATTATGTAGAAAAATAAAATATTATTATTTAAATCTTTGCATTTTTTAATATTGATTCCAAGAATTTTTTGATTCACCCTTGTATTACAATATTTTCGCGTGATTCATGCAATGTTTATGTGTACTTAAAGATAATTATAATTTCAGTGTAAACACCCCTTTACAGTTCAAAACCCTTTTATTGCCTAAAGAATGTCAAGTAATTTAGTCCTGAGATAATTTAAATAGCTTCTTCGGAGATTCTTTTATAGTTATTCTTTTAGGCATGCAAATTGGCCGATGTTTTGCAAATCGAAAATGCTCAGTGAAGCTTATATAAACTTGATTAATGAAGTGAACATCAATTTGTTGCAAATTACTTTAGAATTAATTATTTTTTTATAATCCAGAGCTTTATACTTTCAATAGTAAGTTTAGTTATATTAGGTCATTCATTCAATATTTAAGAGCTGGGCTCTTGTCTGTAGAGTTTTTTCCAGGGAGTTCTCTCTTCGGCCAAATCCTTGACCTCCCTATACGACACGACTTTTGCCTTCTCCTTAATTTGGTCTAAATATGATCTTCTAGGTCTTCCTCTTCCTCTCCTTGCTTTATCTTTCCTTCTACGATATTTTTAATGAAATTGTCATGTCGTATAAGGTGGCCAACCATTTTTCCTCTTCTGTTGTCTATTGTATGTATTATGGTTCTTGGTTCTTGTACTAGGCAGAGTACCTCTTCATTAGTTTTCTTTTCTTTCCAACTTATTCTTTCCATTCTTCTCCAACACCAAATTTTAGTTATGTTAGGTAGTGATAGCTAAAATATTTGGTAATTTGTTTCGCTCTATATTCAAATATCATTAATAAGAAATACTAGCTGCGACCCGCGGTGTTACCTGTGTTAATCTGGGATAAAGAGTCTATGTGTTGATCCAGGCTTTACCTATCCCCATATAAAATTTCATTGAAATAGAAAAATTAGGTTTCCTTTTGCCCGCAGCTTGCCTTATGCATAAGATACAATAAGTTAGACATGCCGTCATAGCCCCTAATAAGACAGACCAATTTTGTCTAAGTGTACATGTGTATTAAAGGTATGTAAGTCTGTGTTTTCTTGGCTATATTTAAAAAAAAACTGTTCAAGATAGCCCCACCACGAAACGGCGCGGTGTTGAACATTGTTTCCACTACTCCCTCAATATTTATATCAATTGAAAAGGCTTGAAGCAAAACTTTATAAGTATATACATGTAACTTTTTGAATCGCCAAGTAATACAAACGTGAACATTTTTTTATACTATAATGGGTTTGCGCTTGATCACATTTCACCTGATGGTAAGCGACATTGTGATCTTAAGGTGGAACGCGCATACCCAGAAGAAACCGGTTCACTCGTGCCTTGAAAACCGCAAGTTTATAGTTTATTTTCAACGTTTCCAACTTTTTTTCCATACAACAGCAAGATTAAAAGTAAAATCAACCAGGTATTAACCATTTCACTCAACGAATTTCCTGAAAATATAAAAGACCTACATTTAAAATACGAAAACGAGACGGAAGTGTCAATTCACAGCAGCTTCAATAACATTCAACAGCCAACCAGCATTCAGAAGGGGTGCTCAACCTTTTCAATATTTTTTTTTACCTGACAGTTAATCACCCTGTAATTTAGCAGCACTCTGGCAACCCTTTGAATTCAGTTTCATAACATCATTCATCATAATTAAAATTTATTATTCCGCTTTTCTGAGCGGCGCGTTATTAATTATTATTTAATTATGATTTAGAGAGCGTACGGGCATTGTTTCCGTTGATTGTGGTAACTACTCGCTGGTTAGAGATGTCTCGCAGTGATGTATGGTTTGGTAATTAATTATACTTAGCGTAAATCTTAAAGTCTTCATTCTAAAATTAAGATTAAGACGCCACTAATTTGGTATACTTAAGAGATATGATTTGTATGTTGATGCATTTATGTGAGAAAAAAAACGATAAATACATACAATAAAAATAAACAAAAAAAAAAACTGAATTAGACTTACAACAGCGATACTATTTTGATTAATAAATGACTAAAATAAACGTATATATTTTACCTATAAAAAACATACAATTGTCGAAGTTCAATAATAAAGTTTTATTGAGAATCTTCTTCTCTTTTAGAATAGATTCATTTTAGTTAATACTTCTTCAATTAAAAAACAAGTGCGATCATAAAATTATCAACAAAAAAGAAAATATGATAATAGTTTATTCTTTATTCAAAAGTGTAAGTTACTGAATACATACAGAAAAAAAACGACATTTTATTCACATTCATTCGACACCTGCTTCGCACTTTTATTCCGTGTCCCTTAGTTCCATTCATCGTTAAATCGTCTATAACAGCCACACAAAATTGTACTCTATAAGTTTATACTTAGGGTTTAATATAAAATCATCGAATGCAGGTAGAATCTTAGATAAAAGCTGAAAAGGAATGATAATGAACCCAGTTTCCTCGCATTTCCCGTTATGTCCACGATACAAAGTATTGTCCAGAATCAGCGGCGCACGTGCGTGAATTTGTACGTCACTTTTTTTCCAAAAAAACGTTTCTATTAAAAAGACGCATTATAAATAAGGCAGAATTCCTGTAACGGTTTGCGTTTCTGTCAGTTTGCGTTTCAATCGCCATCCAGCAGGGAAACGCTGCGAGGTTACCGAGGACTTTTACATGGCAAATAGTTTTTGTTTGTTTCTTTGTGTGTCGTGGTCTTTGTGTTTTTTTTTTGGGGTGTAGTGGGAGGCTTCCAGTATCTTATGATCTATCGTCGTTTATCTTAAATTCTTCGTTCTTATCCTTCCTACAGCATGTTGTTGGCGGTCGTCTTGTGTCCAAGATACCAACACATGTTGTTACTGGCAGCGTCCCACAATCTCTCCACTAGTGGCTCCACGTAGCTGCAGTGTACGCAGCGGCCACACCCTGGTAACCGCGTCGACCCGCGGGCTAAACCTAGTGGAGGGGGCTGAAATATTCAGCTGTTCTCGGGTGATCCTCCGACTTGTACACAAAGTCTACATCGGCGCGGAAGGCGGGCACCGTCGATAGGCAACTGCTTCCGGCGACCGCGGCGATGTAGCAAGGTGACGTGTTAGGCCTTAAAGGGCGCCATTCAGGATCTTATAATGATTGGCGGCCAATACACTGCATCCGTCTACCACCGGTCGTACCGGTTTACCGGTCCACCGGGTCCTGGTAGTTAGGACGAGAGAGTGAGTTTGCACCAGCGCAACCGCTTGCTCACTTTAAACGCCTCACGCGCAGATGAACTGGCTAGAATTCCGGATAATGAGCAAAGACCTATGGCGACGGAGAGATGGCGGTGGGAATTCGGACGACGGTGTGTTCGGTTTCTAGTTGTCTCTCTGCACATATGGCGGTCAGGTGAGAGTGGTCGCTCCTGGTTTCGACTGGGGTGGGAAAACAGGTTCGGCAGCACACCTGACGACTAAGCAGCCCTATTTAGGATCGCTCTGCTTACCCCTGCACAGGGGAGGGGCCTAGAAAAGGTGGCCCAAACATAGTCCGCCTCACAACATCACCTGACGGCAAACCGCGGTCGTCAGGCACCGCCTTAATCGCGGTCGAAATACGAAAAATAATTATAAGATTAGACAACCACGATCTTTACATTTTGCCACTTGGAATATTCGAACGCTTTTGGACAACCCTAACAATATCTGTCCAGAAAGAAAAACTGCTCTTGTAGCAAGAGAACTACGCAAATACAACATCGATATAGCTGCCTTAAGTGAAACCCACCTCCCAGATAGCGGTGAACTCTGTGAAGCTGGGGGAGGATACACTTATTACTGGATAGGCAAACCTTCGAACGAAAGAGCAAGCAGCGGAGTGGGGTTCGCTATCAAAAATGACATTGTTAAAACACTTGTGGAAACACCCAAAGGAATTAACGACAGACTCATGACGCTGCGCCTACATCTGAGTGCGAGAAAATTCCTCCACGTAATAAGTGTTTATGCACCTACTATGACATACAGTGACGAGGACAAACTCCAATTTTACGATGATTTACGAAACATTTTAAAAGCTATACCTTCCAGCGATAAAATTGTCCTACTAGGTGATTTTAATGCTCGAGTAGGCTCTGATTGCAACATCTGGAAACAGGTTCTTGGACGCCACGGAGTCGGTAAGTGTAACACTAATGGTGAACTGCTATTGTCACTGTGTGCAGAATTTAACCTGTGTGTTACAAACACCTTCTTCCGCTTGGCTGATAAGTTTAAGACATCTTGGATGCACCCACGCTCTAAACACTGGCATCTCATTGATTATGTCATCGTGCGCAGGGCTGACTTGAAGGATGTGTGCATCACCAGAGCCATGCGGGGCGCAGAGGGATGGACTGACCACCGTCTAATACGGTCAAAGCTCCGCCTTTGCTATAAACCTCCTCGCCGAGCAAAGCACAAAATTCCAACTCGACTGGCATCTTCAAAATTAGTAAACTCGTTGAAAGTTCAAGAACAGTTTAATTCTGAGTTCATTTCAACACCTCTGAACTCAGATTGCTCCATTGACGAACATTGGGGAGCACTGGCACAATCAATTCATAAAGTAGCTCAATGTGTAATCGGCAAGCCAGAGAAGAAAAACCAGGATTGGTTTGACGACTCTGACCCCGAGATCACAACACTCGTAAAAGAGTTCAGACGACTTATGCAAGTTCCTTCGAACACTCTACAGAGAAAAACTCTTCAATCTCAGCTCAAATCTAAAATCAGGAAACTCAAAGATCATTGGTGGATGATGAAAGCGCTGGAATTGGAACATCTAGCTAACATTAAGCAAACCGGTCTCTTTTTCCAAGGTCTGAAAGCCATTTTCGGCCCCCGTTACAAAAAGATTGCTCCTATATACTCGCGTGATAAATCAAAACGCCTAACCGATCAAACAGAAGTCTTAGATCGTTGGGCAGAGCACTTTCACGAAGTGCTCAACCCGACTAGCCATGGTGCGGATATAGCATACATCAACTCGCTTCCTTCACAACCAACATCCCAAGAACTTGACGAACCTCCATCTTTTGAAGAGTTTATCCGTGCCATTCGACGCCTTAAAAACGGCAAAGCACCTGGCTCAGACAGTCTTCCAGCTGAACTATACAAATATGGTGGACCAAATATTCAAAACAGACTGTTTGAACTAGTCTTACGAGTTTGGGACAGTGGTGAAATCCCTCAAGCATGGAAAGACGCCACAATCTGCAAACTGTACAAAGGTAAAGGAGATACTTCTGATTGTGGGTCCTATAGAGGTATCTCTCTCTTAAGTACGGCCGGAAAAGTTTTGGCTCATATTATTAACTGTAGACTTGTAGAACTAGCGGAGCGCATCTTGCCTGAAACCCAGTGTGGGTTCCGTCCGGGCCGGGGCACGGTCGATGCTATTTTCATTGTCAAACAACTACAGGAAAAGTCGCTAGAACAACATCGACCACTAAACATGTGTTTTGTTGACCTCGAGAAAGCCTTTGATCGTGTCCCGAGAACCGCTCTATGGACGGTCCTCGCAAAAGCTGGCTGTTCTGAGAAGTTTGTCCACTTAGTGCGCCAATTCCACGAAGGCATGATGGCCCGGGTGCAACACGAGAATAGCTTCACAGGCGAGTTTCCAGTGACCAGCGGTGTCAAGCAGGGATGTGTGATGGCTCCGACTCTCTTTGCTATATACTTTGCTGCAGTGCTTAAGGACTCTTATAATGACGTCAACGAAAAGATCTGTTTGAGTGTCAAAACGGAAAAGGGTGTTTTTGACCTGGGTCGTTTTCGAGCCAAACGATCCGTGAAAGACATCTCCATCGTCGATGCCCTTTATGCTGACGATGTTTGTCTAATGGCTAGTAATATTAGCAGTCTGCAAACTTTTGTGAGCCGTCTCAATGAATCGTGCATGAGGTTCGGTTTGGTAATAAGTGTCTCAAAGACCCAAGTGCTGAAACAACCTGCGCGAGGCTCTACACCTGACCCCACTCCGATAACATTAGGCGGTTCAGCTCTGGAGGAAGTTACATCATTTCGGTATCTTGGCAGCATTGTCCGCAATGACAATCGCCTTGAAAGCGAAATCTCCTCACGGATTGCGAAAGCAGCGGCATCCTTCGGAACACTTCGAAAAAGAGTTTGGGACTCACATAATCTTCGCCTTCAAACTAAAATATCCGTATACAAAGCAATAGTTCTCCCTATCTTACTGTACGCCACCGAGACCTGGTGTCTCTACAAAAATGATATTAAACGCCTAGACAGTTTCCACATGAAATGCCTCAGATCCATCCTCCGTATAAAATGGCAAGACCGAATCCCAAACTCTGAAGTATTACGAAGGACAAAAATGTCAGGTATTGAGTCCCTGCTCATCAAGGGACAACTCAGATGGTGCGGACATCTTGTGCGTATGGATGACTCAAGGTTGCCTAAATCCGTCTTTTACTCGCAACTAAAGGACGGAAAACGCACACCTGGTGGTCCATTCCTTCGCTACAAGGATGTCCTAAAGCGCCATCTTACCGCTTGCAACATCTCGTGTGATAGTTGGGAAGATCTGGCGAAACAGAGAAGAGAGTGGCGCTCCTCTGTCAACAAGGCAGTTACAGTCTTTGAACAAAAGCGTCTAGAAGACCTTGACGCCAAACGCCATAAACGAAAGACCCGCCCAAAGCCTTCCTACAACTACACCTATAACAATGATGGCCAACTGCACTGCGCACCGTGCAATAGGTTATTTAAAACAAAATTTGGCTTCGCCAGCCATATCCGTGCACATAACCGGAACTAGCCAAGTTCGCCATTGGCGGATACGCCTAGGAGGACAACACGTTTTTTTTTATTTGACAGTTGACGTGGTTGTAATTTCTAAGGATTGTATTTCAAGATTTTCTTGGCTCATTAGATATTATATGAGTATGTGTTTTTATTGTAGGTATTTAGACAACCGCTTAAGATGCTATAAAAAGCAAAACGATGTATTTGAAAATTTTGCATGGAAGACAGTTTATGAATTTATGAATTTAATTGTCTTTGGTTCGATGTTTATAAACGGTAAGGTTTTAAAATACACTTATGTTTTGTATTTTAAAATACAATAGTGTATTGTATTTTAAAAATCTACGGTTTGTAATTTAAATAAAAAAATATAAACTTATACATTTTACAATTGGTGTTAAATTTATTTAAATAAATCTTATTTTACAGCAATGTTGATTATTTCTGACAGATTTGAGCTACGGCTTTAGTATCATTGTGATATTTTAATGCATATTAACATTCCATTATTAGTGCTCATTGAAATTGATATTTTGTTTGGACACGATTAAATGTATTTAATATAAATTATACTGATATTTGACTGAAATTTATTTCTACTTTTATAACATGTTAGTGCGGTAAAATAAGAAGCGAATACAACTTGTCTTATTACGGTTCCATACCCAAAGGTTACCAATGGGACCCTACTACTTCTCCTTCATGACCAAGCTCTGGTGTTCAAAGTTTTCAAGCCACCTGATTCGCTGGTCGCTGATTTGGCTTAACGACTGTTTCTACAAAGACTTGGAATACAAAAGAAAATGCCACTTTATTAAACCCAGGCATGGTCACCCTTTCAAAGACTATCCGTATTGACCATTGCTTAACCTCGATGATCGCTTCAGATAACCTTAGTTAGCCGAGCCACAGGTGCGTCCATCTGTCATCAGTATCATCAGGCTATATCTCGTGAACTGTGATTGCTAGACAGAAGTAATTTCCGCAGATGATGTAAGTTTTTTGTGGCCTTTGTAACAGTAAATACTAAAATAGAATAAAATAAATATTTAAAAGTGTTCCCATACAACAAACGTGCTTGTTTTTTTCGTTTTTTATTGTCCTATATGTATGGAACCACAGAAAACATAAAACCTATAACTTTAGAAGGCTGAATCGCACTTGGCTGTTTATTTTTCTTTCTGTGCTAGCGACGTTCATGTTTCAATCCGAAGCGGGACTTTAGTTGGTCAAGTTATGATCCGGTGTTGAACAAACATTAACATATAAAGGTACGTCGAGTCACAGATTATTAAATAGTTACTAAGCCAAGCGCGGATTTAGGAAGCTTCGCAAATCTCGCCGCCATATCTTGTTTATCTTGTTTATCTTTATTTCAGATTACGTAGATCCATATAACAAATAATAAATAAAGAAACAAAATCAAAAAGTCAGTAAAGTTAAAATACAAAAAGTTATAACAATAAATAATCCTTCTTCTTCTTCTTCTTCACCTTATCCCACTTCATGTGGGGTCGGTACAGTATGTACGCTTCTTCCATACATCTCTGTCATTCGTCATCTCTGTATTCACACCCCTCCTGATCCTATCGTCATTCACATAATCCATCCATATTTTCTTAGGTCACCCTTCCTATCAGCTGTCCGTCCACACTCATACTCATTGTAATATCAATATCAATACTTTCTTTAATTTTTTCATAAAATGGGATTTAAGAATCTACGCAAATATACCTAACAGCATGTTCCGGCAGCCTGTTTGAGAGCCTGTTATTACAGACTAGGCATGCTCCATCTTAGGCTAGAGTGTCGTCGGCTCGTGTGGTTACGCGCTAGGGTTAATCGCGTAACTGTTTTTCGCAACTGTCTAATCGCGTTTTTTTACAGATTGCATTTGAAGCTGTGATGTGTAAAAAAAAAGCCTAAGTCAAAATTTTTGGTCTGATTCTAAAATTTTGCCTATACCTACCTTAAAAAATTGCCAAACTAGGCGTTGTGTGAGAGGAATTCATGTCAAGACTTTGTTTGTGTTTTGGAAAACGAATGTATGAATTCCAATGAAGTACTCTAAAGTTTGATGCGAATTAAATAAAGGAAGGCCTAAAAAACTTTGTTATGTTTTAAAGCCTTTGTGAGGATAAGTGGAAAATATTCTTCAACTTTTAATTTAAGTTTTTAGGTTAGGGTTTAAAATTGAATGACGTCACTAGATACAATATTGTTGGTTTCTCGCACAACAGGGTTTTCTTGAAATACATCGTAGGAATGCTGCCAGCATTCTTGGCTCTATATCATCCGTTAGTTATCAATATCTCTGTTTACTAAATTATACAGGTTCTTGCTAAAAAATGTTGTATATTAATCGCGTCTTTCATTTGTTGAAACAGGTTCACTCTAAAACAATATGGCTGACACCTAAACGTAATATCTTAGCGTGGTCACGGTACGAATAAGCAAGGCAGTTCAAATAATGTCCAAAATTGAATTACTTAGCGCCAATCAAAGAAACCTTGCTGTATTCCAAATAGGTACATTAACTGTTTAGTTCATTGTCTTCGTGAGCAAACATTCGCATGAATTCTACATTTTAGCACTATCACATTATTCACAGTGCAGAGCAACAAAATAGTAGTCAGCAGCAAACACAAACAAAAGAAAAGGCAAATCCGACAGACAGGTGGAAAATACAGACAGAATTAAATTATAAACTTTCTTCCAACGCAGATAGAGTTCAAAATTGCATTCTCTACATGTTTAAAATACTTTGAAAGGTAAGAAAGCTGCTTTTGATTTGTGGCCTGGTATGAGACGTGTTTGTTTATGGTTTCCTCAAGAAGAGTTATATATTTTTAAGTTAAAATGTCCAGCGGTAAGTTTTCTAAAAGGATTTTATCTACACTATGAGTTTTATAAAGAGTTAAAAGAAAAACCGAAGTGTTTGTTTAATGCTTTATTCACAAAGCTTTTAATAGCTTCCGGGGCCATTTTGTTTTCAGTTAGTTTTATGAATAATGGCTTTCCTTTTGTGTTTCTCAAAAAACATAAGAAAGTACTAAAAACAGTTTTTTGTTTTCTTGGAATAGGGTATTACGCTAGATTGCACCATTGGTTGATGATTTTAAATTGACAGATAAAATTAATTGAATGAAATTTTTAACCAAATACAAATTCATGTCAATACAGAGTAGTTGCTTTAAAATAAATGTGGCACAATTGGTAGCCTTCTTGATTGTTAATAAATAATTTCACATATTTTCTTCATCTTTTTTGCACAAAACAAAATTTAAAATGAAATTTAAAATGAAACTGTACAAGAGACAAATTCAATTCAACTGGCATGTATCTATAATTTAACGAGAATCTGGCTCCACATAAAATATATAGCATTCAATGAAATATATAAATTATAATTTCCGTCTTAATAAAGTGCGTATATCTACTTAATCCAAACATGCTCAAACAGCCGTCATGTGATATGATACTGCTAAAATGACTGCCATCCTTTGATATTTTACTAATAGAGACGTAACTGTCCGTCAAATGACAAAATAATGTGGCAACATAGAGGAATGACGACGTGCGATATTCCTAAGTATTTATGCCCCATTTATGCAATGGTGAGCTGACAGCGCCACAAATTAACATCGTATACCTATTTTTTAACATAACTCAATTCGAAAAACAATATAACATAACTAATGTAAAACTATATCTAAACTAAAATTAATTATTGTAAAATTGTATCTAATTTATGTAACTAATATTAATTAATTTAAAACAATCTAATCTAAAAAAAGCAGCGCCAGACAAGTTGCCTCTTTGTATCTTTGCCAGCTTCTACTTTACACAGCGCTGATACGCTGTGCAAAGTAGAAGCCGGCATTTTGAAAATGCTAAATAATATGTTTCAATAAAGTATCAAACAAAATATTCTTCGGTTTCTTTATATATCTGCACCAACAGTAATGCCGCACCATAAAACAAAAGTCTTCGGTATACAAAAAAATGCTTCTAAGACAAGCGTTCGACGTTGTTGGGACATAGTTGTAACTAATTAAGTGAGCTAGTCTAGCTCAGATTTCAAACGCTACGCGTAAGCAGCTCTAACGCATCTACGTATTTTATATCATCAATTCCGCCCACAATATGATTGCATTATGTACTAACACCCCTCAAATTGAGCAAGATAACACCCTCCCGTATTTGCTGGAGGATTTGCATTTCTTATCTCGGGTGTGATGTGTTTTTGACGTAAGCCGGATATGCTGCGAAGTTTCTTCTCTGTTTTGTTTCGTGAGGGTTACTTGTTTTCGTTGAGAGAAATAGACACAGACTATATATGCAATGGTTATACTGATTCAGATATTACAAAGTTTTAAGAGCTTACGAAAGATTTTCGTATGAAGATGCATTATTGCTATAAGATGCTTTTAACTGAGCTTATAAATAATAATAAGTTTTGACGTGACAACGTCTTAAATTAGGTTGCGGCTGGGAGTCACTTATGAAAAAGTGTAACGCCCGGTAACGTTACGATGAGTCACCGAACGAGAGAGAGGCCCGCCGAATGCCTTGCGTCTCTCTCCCACTCAACTATGATCGGTCTGCCGCGCACGCAGCACGCGGCAGACGTTGTCACGTAATATCTTCGCCCGTAAAACCGACTTTACAGGCAACCATTTTTTTTAGTTTTATTTATTAGAGCGGGTTAATTCATCATGAACATGTCACCACAATAACACGTTTATCACACAAACGAATTGTGGTACTCTAATACGGTTTTTAACAGTATGTAAAATATGTAAATAAGTACGTTGATTTCTCAAATTATTCAAAGTAGCCAAGAACCGGGTTCTATTACAAACAAGTTTTACGTTAAATCTAATTCGGTTTTACCTACTCATAGTAAAACAAATGATTACGGAAAACACCTAAATTTGTAAGCAATTAAAATACGAATACAAACTAGCTTGCCATTTACAAACTTATAACAACAAGGAAACAAAAAAGAACGGATTCTCATAAAACAATATTAGATTTCCATATAACCCAAGCAATACAGATAATTGATATTTAATCTTCGCTTCAAAACAAATCGTCCACTGATTAGTGCGTCCGACCACTATCGATACTAATTGCTACATCGTTTATCGATTCGATTAAAACTCGATCCGAATTGCAGTTTGTATCGTCGTTAACCCAATTCTTGAATTTGTGGAGATTGTGTAGGCGTTGCAACTTTGGAACGAGGAACTATCGTACGCTATCGGTTAAGCTTGGATTAATGAGAAGCAAGCGTCGATTAATAAAATCGAATAGCGATATATAATGCATAGAAGAGTGAAAATATACCGGCTATGTGCGAAACGGACTCTCAAATCAATCAAATGATCAAATATATATTTATTGAAACTAAACATACTACAAATTCTTTAGTTTCAATATACGAACGATTTTTTATATTATCCTGAAACACAGTAAAAATCACATTTTGTATATGGGTTTGTACGGTTTGTACCGTTTTCAGTGTTTATTGTTATAGCGGCAAATGAAATGTGATCATATTATGTGAAAAATTCTGTTTTGTAGCTATCACAGTTCATGTGACAGGCAGTCTCATGATTGGATAGCAAAGTCTTTCGAATGGTGGTAGACCTTTCTAACCCCTCAGAAAGTACCCTTATACTACGGAAGCCAGAAAAAACAGATTTAACCCAATCACAATCATGTAGATAATAATGATACAAAAAACAGGGAATAAGTGAGATAATTTTGATAGTTGAAGTTTCATAAACTCTTACGTGAACGTCGCTTTGTAATTTTTGTGACTTATAATTATTTTGCCATCGCTGTTCTATCCCCCGACTCAAATGCAACGGGGTATTACAAGTTGACGTGTGACGAGAAGATTTATAAAATGGCGATTGCCTTGTTTTTTTCACAACAGCCTCAATTAGGGTAACAAATAAACTAGGAAACTACATACAAAATGATAATTTCCAAATCAAGATTAAACACTCCAAAAGTTACGACGGGGGTTTCTAAAATAAATAAATACGAGGACTCATTTCACACACGGCTGGTTAACACCACACTAATCCATTTCTAGTTTGTGTTATGGTGGCTATCACAACAGATATACTACATAAACATACATACATATTTTATATAGATACATATTTCACACCCAGACCCACAGCCAACAAATTTAGTTAAGCAAAAAGATTTTGACCGTGCCGGGAATCGAACCCAGAACCTTCTGATTGGCAGTCCGGCATGGTAAGCATTACGCCAACGAGGTCGTCAAATATTTAATTTACACTTGTATTTTAACAAAAATTTGCAAAACAATTTTAAAAGGTTTCTGAATTGTTGAGTTATGCAATTTTTAATTATCTGCCAGAACTTGATTGAAAATATTTAATTAATTGTACAATAATATTAACCCTTCTCAGAGAGCGACAGGTTTGTCCCTTCTTTAACGTAGGTTTATCTGTACTCGACAAGCATAGAATCTTGATGAAGCATCCATAGGGGCTACCATGGGTATATTTAAAACTAGATGACTCGGCAAAAGTGTTGCCATAAGAAATGTAATAAATAACGAAAATAAGTTGGAAAATATGACAAAATACTTTTAATTATACCGAAAGTAGGTTGAGTTGGTAAAATTTAGATGATGCTTGAGATAAGTAACTCCATCTATACTACGGACTTTACTCACTCTATTGCTCTCAAAAACACTCAAAAAACAAACAAATTTTATTTAGTGACATAAAGGAAATTATAGTGCGATATCATTTGCTATCAGGTGAACTGTGCTCAAAAGCTGACCTCTTCAGAGTAAAAAAAAATCTTTCCGTCGCTAAAAATACGTATCCTAAATCCTTGAATTCAGTTACTTTTAAAAGAGTTTTAGTCGAGAATGCTTTTCATAAAACATGATTGCTGCAAAAAGGTGGACATATTTTTTTACATCTCCCTCAATATGGGTAAAAAATAATAGCGCTTCATTATATATAGTCGAAAACAGTAATGATGATAAATTTCAATCACAAGATGGCCGCCATGAGAAAAATGAAAAGGAGTTTAATTAAAATATACTTGATCTCCAGTGAAATGAAAAACCCATAGTTCCACCCTTAGGGGTTCCATTCAATTGCCTATGAACAAGATTAGCTGTTAGATGAATGATTTGAAAGGATTTCAAAGCACGTTTATGTGACAGGTACCTATAGAGAGATATGAGGTGGAAACGACATCTTCAATTAGGTACAAGTACCTACAAAATTAAGAATTTGAGAAACCCGCGATGCAACATTTTTTAATGATTTTGTAGGTATATTGTAACGAGTATTTACTGTAACACCCTCTTGAAATTTGTCACCGTAAAATCTAACCAAAAAAATTGCACTAATTAAACCCAAAGTCCACACTAAACATAGAATAAAAATCGGATGGGAAGTTTTGGAGATTAATGGCACAAATATAAATTAAAAACACTTTAACACGAAGATTCCATACACACAAAGACACGTCAAAAAGCAAATTGATAACACCTTGTCGTTGAAGAGGTTTGCACAATGAAGATAGCTTAATCCTCGGTTTAAGCCAAGACTACTTTTATCCCGGATTAACGCGAGTAGTATATACGCAGGTAGAGTTAAAATATTACCCTCCGTACCCTATAACTCGTGTCAATCAAGAAAAAAGTTAAAAATTGATGTCCTTTCGCTTGTGGAAACTACTCAAGGAGGTATAGCAAGGGAGAGGCCTTATCTATAGTTTCTTTCTATCATTTAACACTGTTGTGTTAACAATTAACAATGATAGAAAGAAACTATAGAAAGATAGATAGAAAACGAAAAAATAGAAATAAATTTAAATTGTTTTAAAACGTGGAACGCGCTTGTTATACATATCATATCTGTAGTATTATATAATCTACTAGCTGACCCGGCAAACGTTGTTTTGCCTCACTTAGGGGTACAGCGCCATCTATTGATTACTTACTCAACCCAGTCGAAAGGTATCGACATCTGTTAGAATCATTTGGAGTTAACAGATAATTGTGACTGTCAAATAATAACTGACAATAATTAGCAATAAATTAAAATTGCGACTATAATTTAAGATTTAAACTATCCTATCACTCAAGTTGGATCGAACTGCACATGGTGTGCGAATTTTATTATAATCGGTTAAGTGGTTTAGGAGTCCATTGAGGACAAACATTGTGCACAAACACGAGATTTATATATATTAAGATGAACCTACTGAGTGCGAGATGAAGATTCAAATGTATTTTTTTAATTTTTATTGAACCAAGTTATTCTTGATATGAGTGTTGCATATTAAATGTTGTACAAAGTTAGTATTGTAAAGTGCGGGACAGACTGTCTCCAAGATATCTGAACTAACAAACAGCAAGAGTTTGGGTCACATGTCGCGCGGAAGTTTGCGTTCGAGCACCCAGACTATGAATAATGCTTTTCGATCGGACTACAATAGGGTTGCTAAAAATGATCTTACTAAAAAATAATTAATAAGAGGATAATATATGATTATTTTGACTAAAATGTGATTTTTATGCAGGTTTTCTTGGATATGTTTTTGAAAGTAAAAGTAGTTATTTATATGGGTGGTGAAAAATTACTAAAAATAATCATAAGCTAAATATTATATTTATTCAGATTATAAATAAAACTGTAACTCAAGCTTAAAATAAAAACACAAAAATCTTTAAGGTTTATTTCATAATATAGAGCAAAATAAGCAGTCGTTAAGCCAAGTCAGAGGCCTTCGGGTGTCTTGAAAACTCTCGCCACCTTAGCTTGGCCACTTAGCTTATACGAAGAATAAGTGTTTAATTATAAAAGAATTATATTCGACTCCAAAATTAATGACATCTACTAAGACTATATAAACTATCTCCTTGTCACGTAGTATACCCCAAATAATTAGTATACAATATACTATTAAAACCTTAATAGGGTAACCTTACCTTGGACGGGGAGAGCAGCGGCAATGCGCGAAGCGGTCCTGCATCCCTGCCCCCGTCGTGAGATGGGACACCGTGAGGTTTTAGTCGGTAGTGACGGCCCTTCTGGCCGTCGAGTCCAACATTGCGTAAATGCATTACCTCACGAAAAAAAGGGTAACCTTACCATATATTTGTAAACACTAGAATTATGTGACACCCCTATTAAAGTATACCTAGGTACCATCGAAGCACGGTACGGCACGGCGCGGCACGGCGCGGCGGAGGCACGGTCTCCCGTGTGCACCAAGCCTTATCTCTTTGCCCTCCGACTAACTTTGATCGCTGGCAATTTTAAAACTTGTATCGTTTGTGACGGTTAAGTTCGCTTTAGAGACTTTTTAGAAGATTTCTGAACGCTTTTATGAAGAATATTCAGTTTTAATAAGTTAAAAGTTGAGATACAACCTTATGAAAAAATGCTACGGGAAATCTTTGGACGCGCTGGGTGTACAAGGGCTTGGATTTATGTTGCTACATTATGTAAAGTTTTTTCACACTATATATTAATAAGAGAGATCGTAGAGAGGAGATGCATGTACTAGGAGATGTATATGATAAGGGCAAGAGGCCGACCGAAGAAGTCATGGATGGAGTGTGTGAATGAGGACATAAGAGAAAAAGGATTACTTCTTGTGTAGAGAAAACGGATGATAGAGGAGAGTGGAAGAAGAAAGTTTGCTGTGCCGACCCCACCTAGTGGGATAAGGCAAGGAAGAAGAAGATTAATAAAGCTTTTGTTAATAGACGACTACAAAATTTTTACGTATACAAGTGTAACTATATTTTAAAAAATGTATGAATGTTTTGAGGCAGTTTGTTCGAAATACAATCATGTTCATGGAATGAACAAAATTTATGAGTAAAATTTTATTCATATCAACTTATTCTTTTTTTTTTCTTTTATAAAAAATCTAATAATTAATTTATGAACAATAAACTGGGATTATCATAAAGTTATTTATAATTGGTTTAAAACAATACTTATTTAAAAAAAGCTAAATTATAGTCAAAATTAATAAAATAAAAAATACATATTTAACATAATCACAAAAATGTGGGTGGTTAAGTGTTTTTTTTTCTTTTTTATTTACTTTTACAATTAACTTGTATAAACATCACAAAATTATTTAAATTTCGTAATACATCTTATGCCTACTTATTTAAGAATCTCTTACAAAAATATTATAACATTTTATTTTAGTATTGCCGCTATAAAAAACAAATCGAGTACTAAAATTAACCATGCAAGTTCCCAAAAACTACTTAATCCTAATTATGCATGTCCCCATTACAATTTGAGCGAAGATTACGTCCGCACTTATTTAAATGAAACTCATTATATTAATCCGATGAATATTTCACAGAGTTTTAATGTGGCAACTTTTTGCCGACTTGTTTGTAATTACTTATTTAGGACGAGGACGAGACTACTGACGTTGCCCTAATGTAAATTACCTACTTTTGCTATACCGGGGGAAATTATGGAAAAATCCTAAAACCCTACACATTTTCTTTTAAGTAGTTATTACATAGAATAGGAAACATTATATAGAATGGGAACGTATAGCTGTACACTATATGTTCCCGCTGTTGGATTCGGAGCCTTCTCATACATGGAGAGAGACATAGTTCACAATCCATCACGCTGCCTATGTGCGGGTTGGCAGATGACACAAATCTTCACATATTGTGAACTTGAAATATGTCGCTTTCCTCACAATGTTTGCATTCACCATAAAGCGAGTGCAAATCCACATATAACTTGAGAAACAAGTCATTGGTGTTGGGCTGGGATTGAACCAGAGGCCGTCAGGTAAATAAATAAATAAAAATAACAAATATAATTTTACATACAGCTGGTTAGCCCCATACTAAATCTATCTAGTCTCTCTCTAATCTATGTCTTGTGTATATTATGGTTTCTATGACAACCGATATACTACATACATAAATACTTTACTATTATTCACTAGCATTTACGCATTTTACTAGTCAAGCCCTAGATTTGTACCCTACATTGAGGAAGTTCTGAAAACAAATGTCTTTTGTAAACCAAACAAAATAAAAATATATATATATATATAAATAACCTCCTCCTTTTTGAAGTCGGTTGAAAAAGCATTATATTTTTTTAGTAAGTGTGACCGTTTGATCGTGCAATCATCATCATCATCATCCACAGCCGATTCTATCCCACTGCTGGGTATAGGCCTCTCTCCTGTCATGCCATTGGTCTCGGTCCTGTGCCAATCTAGTCCAGGTTGGACCCGCGAAAGCTGTTATGTCGTCGACCCATCTTGCCGCTGGACGACCGACGCTCCTCTTCCCTAGCCTCGGCCACCACTCGGTTACAACCTTGCTCCACCTGTCATCACGTCGCCTGGCCAAGTGTCCTGCCCAACTCCACTTTAGGTTTATGACTGCAGATCCGACATCTCGAACTTTCGTTCGTCGTCGGATCTCAGTGTTGCGGATTCGATCTATTAGTTTGATGCCGAGCATAGACCTTTCCATGGCTCTCTGCGCGACTCTTATTTTGTGCACAGCCTCATCGGTAAGAGTCCATGTCTCGGCACCGTATGTCATGGTGGGTAGAACACATTGGTTGTAGAGGCGAGTTTTCAGACATTGTGGGATTTGGTGCGATTTGAGGATGTCGTCCAGCTTTTTGAATGCTGCCCAGCCTAATTGTATGCGTCTGGCGATCTCCTTTTTCTGATGCTCCTTACCAAAAGATAGAGTATGGCCAAGATATATATAATGGTCAACCGTCTCTAGGCTCTCGTTCCCAATCATGATTCGATTCGAGGTCCCAGAGACGTTCGACATCACTTTAGTCTTGGCCATATTCATCCTTAGGCCTACTACCAATGAAGCATCCGAAAGTTGTTTAATCATGCGTTGAAGATCACCAGGGTTCTCGGCGAACAGGACTAAATCATCTGCAAACCTAAGATGAGACAGGAAGGCACCATTGATGTTAAGTCCGCTACATTCCCATGGCAGTGTATTTAGAATGTCTTCCAGGACAGCTGTAAATAGCTTGGGTGATATAGTGTCGCCCTGTCTCACCCCCCCTTTTGATGTCAATAGGGTTAGTAATATCATGCAGCTTTACTTGCATAGTTGCTGAAGAGTACAGTTCACGAAGGATTTCCACATATCGAACATCGATAAAGCAGCGACGGAGAGAGTTAATTACTGCCCAGTGTTCAACACTATCAAAAGCTTTCTCATAGTCTACGAAGGCCATGAAGAGAGGTTGGTTGTACTCTTGGCTCTTCTCCATCAGCTGTTTTACCGTATGTATATGGTCAACTGTGGAGAAACCACTCCGGAACCCAGCTTGTTCTACAGGTTGGCGTTCATCGAGCTGGCGTGTGAGTCTGTTGCAAATTATTTTAGTGAAAAGTTTGTAAATTTGCGAGAGGAGGCTTATAGGTCTGTAGTTGTTTAGCTTAGCAACGTCTCCTTTTTTGTGAATGATGGTGACAATGGCGTTTTTCCAGGACTTGGGTGTTTGGGTTTTAGATAAAACTTCATTAAAAAGTTTGACCAGGACCTTTATTGCGGCTGAACCACCGGCTCGGAGCATTTCGACTGTAATGCCGTCTAAGCCAGGTGATTTTTCACTTTTCATCTCAGACATGGCTTTACGTACTTCACAGGGTAGTATTTGTGGCAGCTCTTCGATGTTTTGTCTTTCTACAGCTGAAGCTCCAAGTTCTGTAGTTCCTATATTTGAGGTAGGATCAGCGGATTTTGAAGCGTACAAATCCCCGTAGAAGTCTTCAACTACTTCTATTATTTTATGTCTTTCAGTAACAGTGTCCCCGAGTCGATTTTTAAGGCTAAGGATCTGTTTTGTTCCAGTTTTAAGTTTCCGCTGAAATAATTTAGGGCCTCTGTACTTTTTTATTGTATCTACTATTACTTTGGTGTTGTAGTTCCTTAAATCTGTTTTTACAGCTTTATTTATTTTTCTGTTGATGGCCAGCATATAGTAGTGATCTGTTGTGGTATTTTGCTTCATCATCCGTCTCTCTTCCATTAATTTCTGTGTTTCGGCTGAGAATTTACTTTGTTTACTGTGTGATCGTCTCAAATGTTCTTTCGCGGTGTCTAAAATACTATTACAAAGCGTGTGATCAATTTCGTCAACATTTAAGTTTAATTCATCAAGACCTTCGAACCGGTTCTGTAGATCAAGTTGAAACTTATCGCCAAGTAAAGCTATTTCTTGAGCTTCATACCTTCTCTGGCCAGATTTTACCATTTTACTTCTCTCTTTCTTTAGATTGAGTTTAAGTGTTGCCCTAACCATCCGATGATCACTGCCGGTATTAAAGCAACGAAGAACGGAAACGTCGTGTATGATTTCCTTATGTGAACTTATAATATAATCGTATTCGTTTTAAGTGTTACCACCGGGACTCACCCATGTCCATTTCCTTGCAGTGCGCTTTTGGAAAAAGGTGTTCATGGCGAAAAAACTTTTCTTTTCTAGGAAGTTTACAAGGGTTTGTCCACGATCATTTCGTTTCCCAAGTCCAAATTTACCGACAGATTTTTCAGATGTGAGTGGTGAACCTATTTTTGCATTAAAGTCACCTATTATTGTAGAAAAATGGCAAGGAGTATCGTCTAAAGCTTTTTCTATGTCGTCGTACAAAGCATCTATTTCATCTTGTGGACGTTTAGCAGTTGGGGCGTATATCTGAACAATTTTAATCGAGTATCGTTTGTTTAGTTTGATGACTGTAAAACAGACTCGCGTAGATACGCTTTTTATAATTTCTATATTATGGGTGAGCTCTTTTTTAATTAAGAATCCTACGCCTCCGTAAGTAATGTCTGTGGGGCCGTTTTAATAAAATATATCTCCAGAATTTAGTTTGACCAGATTTTCGCCTCGACGTTTCACTTCTGAAAGTCCTATAATACCCCATTTAATGTTGTTTAGTTCGTGAAGCAGTGTTTGTAATCGTTCGTCCGTGCGGATCGTCCTGGCGTTGTAACACGCCAGGGTCAGGGTCGTGTGGGGTTGGCAGCGAGATCTCTTCCAGGGATTCTTAGCACCCTCTGCCTCGCCGTTACCGGGACCGCTGCCAGAGTCCGGAATAGCGAGGCCGCTGGGGACTGAGGGCCGAGGCAATATTGGCATGTTCATGAGAGGGGTTTAGCCATAAAACGCCACGCTGGCCAGTGCGTCTTGGCGAGTTCTTCCGGCCACGTTGGCCTGGGATGAGTAGTGCAGCAATAACTTATTGTTGCACTACTCATCCCAGTTGACGGAGGGGACCACGAGGAGGTGTGGACCAGGAATTGGCAGCTGAAATATGAGCGACTTGAAAAAAGAAGTGAATATAATATATTCATTCAATTTCCATGCCAACACACATTTCAGATACCCTTTACCCCTCCATCGTGCAAATATATGTATAATTTGCCTTACGATAACAGTTTACAAAGTACAACAGTAAATAATAAAGTATAGGTACTATAATTAATTTATTCAATAAAATATGCCTCAGACACACTCACATACACACACAGAGACGTCAAACACTCGTTATTTATACTTCAGGGGTTAAAAACCAGGCTCTCTTTGTTTTTAACAAACGAGTTGAATTTTTAATTTTAAAACGGTAACATTGCGGGACTCGGACGACCTTTCCCCGAAAAATATTAATGAAAGCAAAACTGGGCCAAGCCGCTTGTTAAATTTTAAAGTAAAGAACCAAATCCGAGTGTTTTGTTTAAGCTACATCACGCGGTCACATGAGTTTACACATTTTTGAGTTTACACAGGCTTTTGTAAATCTAAGGTTCACCCATAATTTGACCTTAACGTTAAACCGACTTCAAAAATGTAAAAAAAATATTTAAATTGAGAACCTACTCCATTTTCTAAAGTCAGTTACAAAGGAGTTCTTTATTATGTTTGTACAAAATGTAGGCTATGCCTTTGTATGTTGTGTTAATTATTATTACGTGAATAAAGAACTTTTAAAACCAATCAGTTCTTTATTCTGTAGGGTTTTTGTTTGTTACCTCATAACTTCATTATTATATTAACTAATTTAAAGTAGTAATAGAAATATAGTTATATATCGTATTTAATGTTTTTTTTTGTTAATGTAATGTGATTCTTAGATTTATTGAATTTATTTCTTTGAGTACAAATAAAAAAAAAAGTTAGATATTTACTTGAAGTGATGACAGCTCAGTCAGGCGTGCGGTTTCCTTACGTCCCATTGGGAATGGATTCACTCTCCGCCCATGAGGTTGAAAGAGCGGCGCTTGAGGTTTCGGTGAAAGATTTCATCGTGTGGGAATAATACCACCGTGATAGAGCATTTTCAAATGGTCATCTGACAAGCTACCTTCGAATTAAAAATCTTTCGCCAAGCACTTTGCGGTGTGTTTTGGCAGCCTACTTAAGAGCTAGTAATAGACTAGTGAGTTTACGTAACTTGCTAGTAAAATGCTTTTTTTATGATGGATAGGCAAGCGCTTTATTGAAAGTCACCTGATGTTACGATCTAGGGTGGAGCGCGCTTGCCTAGAAGAAACCGATTCACTCTCGCGTTGAAGACAGTGAGGTTATAGTTCAGAGGGAACAGAATGCTCAGCTGTATTATGTAAAAAAAAAACTTTTTTGTTCTGCTATCTTCTTTTGTACCAATCTCCAAGCTTAACTTAACTGCATTTCCCTTTTAACTTCCCCTATCCCAATGGTATCATAACTAGAAAAAGCATTCTGAAAATTCAGTCGAACCCTCGAATATTAACCCGTTCAGAGTTAATTTATTCAAAATTTGAACCGTTTCCAATGCGAGACCTTTTGTAAAACTCTCAACGCCCACGTTCCGGAAATTAAAGATTGTATCTAAGTAACGAACTCTTGGAAGTATTGCACAGAACAGGGTGCTGTGATAATGATGGGATTACGGATAACAGAAAAAAAAACATAACATAAGAGAGAAAAATAAAATGGTACGTCGGCAAAAAAACATGGACTATTATAGTTGATAGAAAAAATATATATATTTAGTGTACTTCCGCTGTGAGATCAAGACACGTTGGAATATAGGGGCAGTACACTAATTTTCTATTTTTTTTTCTACCTACAATGAATTTCTACAACGTAACGCCTGAGTCAACAAGTTACCGACTTTGGTTCCTTTTTTACGGGGAAAATCTTCTACAATATCATAATATTATTATAATACTCATTTATTTGCACCAAAAGGATATATATACAAAGCAGATAACATTAGTGTATTATAGTTATAATGTATCCTAATATTTATAAATTGAAAGAAACTGAGCGTGATCCTCAGAACTAAGCGAACTTGTATCTCTGAGGAGCAGCTCCCCCAATTGTGGTGTATGTAATATTTCTTAGACTATCTACTTTAGAAAGAAAGAAAGAAATGTTTAATGTGCACATATCGAGTAAATGAAAAATCACAAAACTTTAAGTATCTAGATACTTAAAGTTTTGTGATTTTTCATGATATTTTTTATTTAGATGATACCAACAATGTGGCGCATCCAGATTATACGGAATTTGTACCCACTAAAACTTCCCCAGGTGTCCGGTCTCTGTGCCTAACGAAGGACTTCGGGTTCTTCCAGGAAACGTACCGGAGACCTCCTTGGACTGCGCTTGAACCCTTCCTAGTCTTTGGATCAGCGTTGCGCGTAACCGCACACGCTAGTGATATCCTGGCCTGGTGGAGTATGCCTAGTCTGAAATAACTGGATCTCAAGGAGGCTGTTGGAACACTCTGTTAAGTGCTTGATGGCAGATTTATCTACTTTTAAATACAAATACAAAATTGATAAAACCAAAGTTACAAGTCAAATAATCTAATATCATTACAAAAGTGTATGATATGTATCAATGTCAATTTTCAGTTATATTCTAGTAATATATAAATATTATAAAAAGCTAGTTTAATAAATAAATGCTATATAAATTTTGGCTTTGAAGTTTTGGCCAAGTGCAAAATATAGATAGTAACTCTGACGTACTATTGGTTATATTCCCGCTTAGAAGAGACATACGTAAACCGAACATATTCCTCCAGTGTGACGTTAATAGCTGTTGTTGGTCCTGAAAATCAGTGTTGCAGAGAAATCTGTAGCGTTTATACTGAGGGCTGACCTTTTTCGGACGCTAGGGGACACATACTATGCTGTCTTTATGTTTTTTTTTCGTGGTCATTTTATGTTATTTGTAATAATGTAAAATTTTGTATGTGTCTTCTGTATCTGAAATAAATGTGTTCTTTTCTTCATTTCTAGTTTGAAAAATACGGTTATTTATACATTGTAAACTCATTCTAAGCGCATTGAAGGAAACGTTCTTATATAGAGAAAAGAAAAAGTTATAGACTTAATAAAAAAACCTAAAAAAAAATAAGACAATATCTTTACCAAGAAAGAATATAATTTCTCCCGTAACACGGTAAAAGTGGGCCTCATTATAAAAGAACATTTTCTCACTAATCTTACCTAAACTCACTACAAAGGCTAATAAGCTTCTTCTCCGTTCTAATTTTGTCTACAAAAAGGAAAAAGACATGTCCTTATCATCGCTACCTAATTGCATGACCCGAATTTTTGAGTGGGGCTTTTGGGATAAGTATTTTTATCATAATACACGCTTGAGATCTTTGGCATTGCATGGAATGATTTTGTCTTGGACATTTGCACAGCTATTTGTTATTCGCCAAATATAGAGAAACATAATACTTATGATTAACAACTTTAATATACTTACATATATTTACGCATAAATCTTTTGATTTTGAGATTGGTTTTGATTTGGTGTTTGGTAAGTAAAACTGTAAGTATTGTATACTTTTTTATGATGGATGGGCAAGCGCATGATCGTAACTCCCTTGATGTGAAGTGATGTTACGATCTAGGGTGGAGCGCGCTTGCCTTTCGCATTTGAGCTTTTCTCATTTCCTCATCTTATTGCATAAAGCTTAAGCGACCCTCTATGCTTTTCCACTGTTGGAACTCGAAACCTTCTCTCACAAGGAGAGAGATATAGGCCATAATCCACCAAGATGGCCAAGTGCGGGTTGAATGATACACCTCACCATAATAAATAATTACGATTATGTATTTAAATCAAACCTAATTATTTGCTAGTTAGGAGTAAAATAAAACTCAAATAGAAATTATTTTAAGACGTTTTTATTACTGAAATCAGAATAATTTACATTGTAAAAAATACACATACTCCATAATTATTCTAAGGTTAACATTTTCAGCTTTTTAGCTCTATTTTACATTAAGACTTTATACCTATAGCTTTCCCATTTTTAACGAAATGCTTTGAAATTGTTTAAACGCTTAAACTACGAAGGAAAGGGTCCATTTGTTGTTAATTAAGTACCACTGAGTCAAGTTTTGTCTTGCAACAGTTTGCAGTAACTCAAGTTGCAACATAAATATTTTCTTTATTATTTTGGAATTGCGAGAAAATTGTTATTAATTCATCAGGATGAATTTGAATCAGCGGCACTTGCGAATTTCATAAATAAATGTAATACATATTTGAATGGTGAATTTAAAATGAATGTAGTTAGCCCTTACTGCTTCTTCCGTTTACAAATCGACCCTCGAAAATACTCAGTCTGTTTAAAATTAGCCTAATTTAACTTCTTTGGCATTGTAAGCGAATTTTTAACGTTTTAATATTAAATTAGTTTGGTTCAACTACATTATTAAATTAATTTCTGTTGAATACGAAATGTATAATAAATGTCAAATTTCAGTTTGGCATTTGTTTTTTTTATTATTTTAATAAGATGATAATAAATTCAGTTTAAAAACTCTTTTCGTTAAGCATAGTTGGGAACGAGTTTTAAAACAAATGAGTTTGCTCTCAGCGGACAAAACTTTTAACACCTGCTTTTTTATGAAACCGCGAGAAATGTAGTTTAAAATAGAATTTTCATTTAGTGATTACATTTTCAAAGCACTTATTTCATTACTAAATCTATTGCAAAACAGACTTACAATCCTTACCAAATTGTAAACGACAATGACGTTACTAGTGTCCTAAATATACGCTGAAATATAACAGTTTTCGTATAAAATTGTAATTATACTTTTTTTCATGATAAATAGACTCCACAGCTTGCCCGATGGTTTTTTCACTCTTAATAGGTCAGCGCTTGACCACAAATTCACCCAATGGTAAGTAACATTGAGGTCTACGGTGAAGCGCGCTTATCTAGACACCTGATGCTATACTTTACTGTTCTCTTAGATATTACACGCTTGTCTAAAAGGAACCTTTACTTCAGATTTGAAGACCACAAATTGTACATTTCAGAAAAAAAGATATTACAATCGTGTAATGAGATAGTTCAATAATCACATATGTATAATATAAAACAATATTATATTTGTTGTTACGTTACTAGTACAATGGAGTGGAATATGTATTAAATACGCTAATTTAATACATATTCCACTCCATTGTACTAGTAACATAACAACCCAGGTCGCTTACTATTTGGAAAGGGTTTTACTTATTTTTTTTACAGCTAACCAGTATGAAAAATAAAAGCTGTACCTTATCTTTGGATTCGACGCCCACTAACATAAAAGCTACATCTTATTGAATTACCGTCACGAGTTCAAACACTTAAGTAAACGATATGTATTTTTAAAACTATTTTTAACCTTCCCTCGGTATTGTCTGGGAACTATTTAAAGAGTAAGAAAAAATATGTTTTATTAGTTCAACGAGTCATCTGTCTGGTGTTTATTTTTGGGTTGTTGAAAACAACAATATAGTTAGTTTTATTACCTACGGGTATTTCTATAAATTGCGTCTCTTGCTTTCAAATATATCAAAATATGTAAGCTTGTGGCGTCTCTGTCGCACTTCATCGCCCGCTACCAATCAGAGCGCTTGTCCTGAATCGCGCAAACGGTATTTTCAATGCGCGTACGACTGGTCCTAGCTACAAAGCATGACCGTCGGACGGCCGTCTCCGGACACAACATCTGTCCGGAGGGATATCCCTTTGCTAAATGGAGGCAGACCGTCGTCGCTCCCTAAGCTAAACACTTCAGTTTCTTATGACTTTAAAACACAAAGATCAAACATCTACTCATGATGTTTTCAATTCATTACCTCAATGTAGAAATGAACTCACCCTTCCCTCGCAAGCACACGCGGGGAAGATTTATGTCGGCATCGGACAACTTGTTTGTATGTTAAGACTCTCACAAAACTGTTAGGGCCTAACAGTTTTGTGTCCATATTTTGTTAAATGTCTGATGTTAGGTGCTAGAAAAAGACGCCAAAAACCCGGCCTAAAACTATTTTGTTACGATTACATAATATAAATTTACAGATACCCTCAATTTCATGTTTCAAAAGACAAAACAAAACACACTGACAGATGACTCGCTATAATTCTTAAAGGACTTCTGCCTATTTCACAGCTTCCAAAATGTTTCTTTGGCTATATTTTGAATTTGTTGTTCACACTCGTAGAAATATAATAAATAGTCTAAGTAAAGAAGTTGTGAAACAGGGTATTTTTTTAGTATTAAGCATAAGACACGACAACATTTTGTACTAGAACTGCATAATATATTAATTTCCAGGTAGAATTAAGTATTTATCTGACTGCTTTAACTAAATATATATGTAGGTATGTATATGGCATCGCATTACATTAGTATTATTACAAAAGCTAGCGCAACTTCGAAGCACTGCTTTCGTGTTACAAAAAACATATTTGAAGAAGCGATAATACTGTGGCGTAAACATAATAAATTAGAAAAAAAGGATTATGCTTATAACCTTATTCTAAGTTTAAATCTAACAATTGACAAACAAACAAAATTGTACGAAGCTTCATTAGGTACAGCGGTACTCAACCAAATTCTATCTAGGTATTTCAACATTGACAGTCTCTTACTAATTTAATTTATACATTTCTTTCTTTAGTTACAATATCAAGAATTTACACTGAGAATAGAAGTCAAACAAAATTGGAATCAAACTGATTATTGGACGGACAGACAAAGATGCTAAGAGTACTACTTAAATAAATAAATTAAAGGTAAAAAAGATTATTAAAATGTGTACTAAATAGCGGACAAGGCAAATTATTGTAGTACAAGCCCTACTACAAGTGTATACATTAAATAGATTTAGTTACAGTTGTTAATTCTTAAAACTGAACTGTTCTTGGTTGTTATAACATAGATTTTAAATTAATCTTCTTTTTTTATCAAGACATACTTACAGTAAAATAAATGAAAGAGTTTTTTTAATTAGGGCATCATTCTGCAGCCACTGGTAATACCAGTTTCTTAAAATAGAACGTGGGGTTGTTCCCATCAAAGTGTAAGCTATAGGATTAAAATAAAAGGAAGTTTATTTTTTTTAAATAAGAACATGGAATTCTTCCAAATTGTTCCTTACACTGAAGCTTACACTGACAGTATAAATAAAGTAACTGGGTTTCGGAAATGGAACATGGGATTACGTGAGGTTGTTTCGATAAAACTGAAGCTAAGACAGTAAAAACAAAGAAAGTTATTTTCGAAATTGGAACATGGAATTACGTGAGGTTGTTTTGATCAAACTGAAGCTAAGGCAGTAAAAACAAAGAAAGTTATTTTCGAAATTGGAACATGGAATTACGTGAGGTTGTTTTGATCAAACTGAGGCTAAGGCAGTAAAAACAAAGAAAGTTATTTTCGAAATTGGAACATGGAATTACGTGAGGTTGTTCCGCCAGTCGTCGTTCGTTTGTTCTTGCGCAGTGCAGTTGGCGGCACACCACCGAGACTGCGTGGTGGGAGGGCAGGGCGCGCCGCCGGGCCGCGGGCGGCGGATGATGCGGCGCGTGCGCAGTGCAGAGCCCACGCAGCCGCCGTCGCCACGGCACGGGCTCCACTCGCCCCAGCTTGACACGCGGCAGTCCACCAACCCTGGAGTGTATGTAGAATTTCAATTACCGTATTATGAAGACCTATCTGCGCCTGGAATTTGACCAGCAGGACGCGTAAACACGCGAGTTAGCAAACTCTGGTCTGAGGTGGAGCTAAGTCTGGAATAACTGATTCTCAAGGAGGCTGCCAGAACACACTGTTTGAGTGTGGTTGCTAGCGAGCACTAGAAAAAGCCCTACCACCATGCTATGGTTTCCTTACGATGTTTTCCTTACCCGAAAACTCGTTCATTGGCTTCGAGGGTGCTGATGTGACTGCTGGTGCAGTACATCTTTGATATTCGCAATGGCACATGTAGATGCCGTTCACGCGGTTATCCGCAAGAAGGGAATGCGACAGGGTGTTCAAGCCAGCACCAACAGCATTCTGAACATGCTTTATGAGCGTCTAGATTACCCTATTCATTTTAAATGGATAAGAGTTGTGACGGGAGCAAAATTATGACTATTATTATGATTTGATTTGAATCGTATTTTATTAATATTGGTTTGAATTGTATGGATTATTACGAAAAAAATGATTGATTGAATGAATTAAATTAGGGGGGAAGGAACCCGAACGAGCTTCGGGACTTCATAATTATGTTTGATCCTCAAACCCTAAATTTACCTACAAGACATCCTTGAAACTTACTCAGCATACTTTACTTTATATTCTTCATCTAATCTCATAATTCCATATGCATAATATATTATCAAACTGGAAAGAGCGCATTTAAACTACAACCAAATTTATAATAGATTTATTTATTTATCAGCTCTTACTATTTATATAATTCATGTATTAAATAAGAACCATAATAATTTTTATTGTAAACTAATTTATGCTATATTTAAATTAATATATTGTAATACTGGAGGAAACTGTAATTGTCAAATATGTTCACTTATTTTTGGCCCGAATAAATGATTTTATTGTTATTTCTTGAAGCGGCCGCACGGCTGACTTAGCTGTCATCGCTGTAGCTTGTTCTCATGTTCCCTACATTTAGGGTACTTACTTGCTCTTTTCCGCTTCCTCCGCTCGGCGGGGTCGGCGTTGTCTGCGCGCAGCTTGCGCCGGCGCCGCGCGCGGTACCGACGCGCCAAGCTGCGCAGTGCCGATCGTTCGCTGGCTGTCGGCCCGGAGGTCGGCAGCTCGTTCACTGAACGAGGCTCCTCAGTAGTTGCGGTTGTGTTGTTCGTCCTGGGTAATTAATTAATTATGATAAGACTAAAGGACTTTGCAGATTAGGGCGGGACTTAGTGTAGAATTTTTGCCAAAAGTCTTTCTGTTTTGTAGTATAAATGAATCAAGTATTTTTTTATTATCTGCCCAGTAAAGAGTTTATCTATCTATCTATCTATAAATGATTATTCTAGTACTAAGAAGACTAGTACTAGTACTATTTTTTTCTAATTGTTACGGTGGTTAAAAAATCTTTTTGGATGTTTCAGAATTCAGTTTCGAACATTGGAAATTACTTCATATTCCTATGGGAAAACAATTACCGTTATTCAACAGAAAAATACTTTGCCATTCTGCTATAGTTTCCAACAGTCTATACAATTTGGGCCCGGAAAGGGTGGAAGGTCTCTTCTTCTGTGAAAGTTGAGCAAACGCCAGGAGAGCCTTCGTTGCCATAGAAGAACCCGGGCCCGCTATATAGGCCATAATCCACCACGCTGGCCAAGTGCTGGGTGGCGGATGACATACGTCTTTGTATATTGTGGTCCTCAAACATGCCAGTTTCTTCACGATGTTTTTCTTCAGCGTAAAACGAGTGCAAATCCAGACATAACTCAAAAAAAGAAGTCATTGGTGTAGGGTCGGGATCGAACCAGGGGCCGTCTGATGGAAATGCAGACGTTTTACCACCACCGAGCCAAACTCGCTTTTTAAAGGAAGGACTGCCGAACATATACTTTCTAGAATCTCTATTGCACTGAAACCTTCGAAAAGAAACTTACAAAGAGTAGTAAGAGTATCCACTGTCAGGCGTGGTGAGCGAGCCCTCGGAGTATATCCTGGGAGCCTCAGCCCGCTCCACCTCCTCAGCGAGGGAGAGAGCTCGGTTCCCCTCCAGCATGTCGATGGAGTTGTGACTCAGCTTGTCGAGCTGGAGCACGTCATAGCGCCGCTCGTCGCTGCTGCGGTGGAACACTTCGGATAGCTCGTACTCGCGGAGCTGGGGAGCAAAGGGAATTATTACTTACTAGTGTCAATTGAACGGCGTGCTAAGAGGCTTACAGCCAACGACAATCTTTGCAAGGCAAAGTTGCAGAGCCTAGAGCACCGCCGCATTGTTGCCAGTTTGTCAGTATTCTATCGGTTGCATTTCGGCGAGTGTGCGGATGAATTGCATGAAGTGATTCCCCCCACCCCCTTTCACTATCGGACGAGCAGAGAAACGCCAAGACGGCATCGGTTTACTGTTAAGGTGCCTAAAAAAAACTAGCTGCTTTCTAGAATGTTGCTCGTGTTAATCCAGGATAAAATATAACCCTTTTTCGTGAGGAAATGCCAGAGAGGCCGTCACTACCGACTAAAACCTCACGGTGTCCCATTTCACGACGTTTTTTTTATACAAAGATACATTTCACGCACGGTTGGATAGCCCCATACCAAAGCCATTAGTAGTTTGTATTTTATGGTTGCTAACACAACTGATATACTACAAATATATACATAAATATTTTATCTACTCGTATATCTAACACTTACATATATCTCTATCATCTCTATCTCATCACATCTCTATTACTAACACCCAGACCGACAGCCAACCAATTTAGTTCATCACAAAGATGTTGGCCGTGCCGGGAATCGGACCTGGGACCCTTTGGTTGGCAATCGGGCATGGTAACCATTACGCCAAAGAGGTCGTCAGGGTTAATACGTGGTCAAAGTTGTCCTCATACCAAATTTCATGTTAATAAGATCAGTTTATGTGAAAGCATACACACACAAAAAACTTTCGTATTTATTTATAATACTAGTTTTGAGTTTAGTATTAGGATTGAGCAGCTTATGCAGAGCGAAGGTTTATAGGTTTTTTTGCAGTGGGATAGAATTGGCGTCGGACGATAATGTTGATGATCAGTTTATTTCTAACTCATATTATAAAGAGGAAAAGTTTGATTGCCTGTTTGTTTGACACGAGCAGGCTTAGAAACAAACATACACACTTACACACAAACTTTCGCATTTATAATATTGGTAGGATGATTTTATCTGAGCTCATTAAATATGCAGTACAATATTTTAGCAGACCTTCCTTGTTTCGCAATAAACACTTAGTGTAAACACCCTGTGTGAATAAATCTTCTTCTTCTTCACCTTATCCCATTTAGCTGGGGTCGGCACAGCAAATCTTCTTCTTCCACTCTCCTCTATCAGTCGTCATCTCCACACTCAATCCTTTCTCTCTCATGTCTTCATTCACACACTCCATCCATGTCTTTTTCGGGCGGCCTCTTGCTCTTCTTCCTTGCACTACCATTTCCATACATCTTCTACCCTGTGTGAATAAATACCTTTATAAATTGAAAGGTTGCTATAGGTGGAAGTCTCCTCAGGTGCGGATAGAAGAAAGACCCGGCTGGGTGTGAGGGGTACTTGGAGGTGATGCGGTAAGCCACCCCCTGGGGGGCTGTCACCCAGTTGGGGGCCGTGAACGTGAATCCGTTGTCTGTGCCTGCGTCCAGGGGGTCCACCTGGGGATCACAAGTCAAAGTCAAATACAATATTTTTTTTTTTTTCTCATTCACACACCGCTGTTTAGCCCCATACTGAACCATTTCTAGCTCGTATTATGGTTGCTAACACAGCTGATATACTACATATACATACATACATATTATATATAAATACATATTTAACACCCAGACCCACAGCCAACAAATTTAGTTAAGCACAAAGATGTTGACCGGGCCGGGAATCGAACCCGGAACCTTCTGATTAGCAGACCGGCATGGTAACCTTTACGCCAACGAGGTCGTCAACAAACAAAATAATTTTATTGGACTAATTTACATTCTAAACAAAACAAACATTATGTATAGGTAGACCTTAACTAATAAATATTAATTCTAGAAGCTAAGTCTTAATGTAAGTATGGTGGCTAGCTCCTGCAGTAGGATACCCTGTGTTTGCAGGAGCTAGCTCTCTTCAAAATAACAAATCTTAATAGTAGTATGTTAAAACAGAAAAAAAAGAGTTTTTGTGAAAGTAATTCCTTTTATAATTTAAGCGAATCTATGAATATGGAGCTTGCAGAATCGTTATTCATGTGTAAATAGTAGTATTTTAAATTTAATAATCATGGAAAACAAGTGCTCACGTGTTTAGTATTTAATGGGGTAGAATATTTATTTAATGAAATTTGTAAGTTTATTTTATTCTGTCTAATGTTTTTTAAGTATTAAGTAATTATTGTAGTATGACTTGCCTTTAACATAATTGTTATTTAGGGCTAATAAAGTTCTGTATTTCTGTATTTCTGAGGTGATACAAATGAAGTTGGGATAATTATATTGTGTTGTTGAGTGCTAGTTAAATATGAGTGAGTGTGTGTAAAGTAATCAAGGGTAAATTATTAAAAAGTGTATATAAAGTATATATCAAAGTACGTTATTATTATTTACTATTTGTTTGTCATATTAGCACCGCAAACGAGTTACACTAATGATAAATATTAATACAACATACGAATCTAAATAATAATATGAACTAAAATATAACATAAAAAACAACATTAAAGTAATTCATACACAATCAAAAAATAAAATAAAAATACTATACAAATACAAAATAAAATGTCAAATGTTTAAAAAAAGTATTTCCATGACAAAATTATTAATTAAAGTTTAACGTTACAATGTAAGTTTAGAATTGATTTTGACGATGACGGCTCAGTTGGGTGTGTGGTCGCCCAAATGTCGTGAGTTCAATCCCCGCCAATGAGCTCAAACTTTCGGTGAATCCTGAAGAATCCATAGAATGGTGGTAAAGCACTTTCTAGCGCTCGCCTGGCTAACTACCTTCAAGTTGAAAAGTATGTCGTCAAGCACTTTACAGTATGTTCCGGCAGCCTCTTTGAGAGACAGTTATTCCAAACTAAACATACTTTGAGCAAAAGTGTCAGTCACTAACTCTTGTGGTTACGCATCTTGCTAGTCAAATGCCTAGATATAATCAATAAAAAAACGATATTTATTAATTGAAATATTGAAATACATAGAGGAAAATGAAATTTGTTTACTGGTACTATGTCGTATGTTCCCGCAAACTTTTTGCTCTGTAATAGTGTAGTCCACTGCATCTATGAGGCAGTCAAACAAATATTAAGAAGATAAATAAATAAGTAGAAAATTATTAATTGGACACAAACATGAATTATATTAAAAGAAATGGCTTAATAATAAGTGTACCACAATTTATAATAGCTATATATAATTATAAACTTACTTCGATAGTGATGCTATCCAGCCAGTTTCCATCCACACAGAGATCGAAGCTGTCCACTCCTATGAACCAGTCAGGGGAGGGAACCATTCTGGCCATTACGGAAACCTACAAAAAAAAAAAACACCACGTTAAAACCTTATTAATACTTTTTAAACTTGACATCAGTTTAAAAACGTTTTGGTCATATTTATCTGTGTGTAAGATAAGTCACGAAATGAAGGCTTTGTCCAGAGTTTCTGTGCTATATTTGACCTACAATATATGTATCACCATCATAATTTATTTTTTCATTTGTGATACTTACTCTATTAGTTTACTTAAATATGAATAGATGACAAAATTAAATATTTAGTGTACTTCCGCTGTGATCCGAAATCCAAATTAAGACAAGTAAAGGAAAAATCAACTAAGATCAATTAACCAAGCTTAATTAACTAAGACTAATTAACTAAGATCAATTAACTAAGATTAATTAAGATTAACGTTACCTATCACCGGTCGTTCGAAGAGTCAGCGTCTCCTGATGATGCCCTGTGATTAGGCGAAACACGTGTAGAGTTAAGAACTTCCTAATTGTGATAGGTAACGTTAATCTTAATTAATCTTAGTTAATTGATCTTAGTTAATTAGTCTTAGTTAATTAAGCTTGGTTAATTGATCTTAGTTGATTTTTCCTTTACTTGTCTTAATTTGGATTTCGGATCACAGCGGAAGTACACTAAATATTTAATTTTGTCATCTATTTACAATGGATTTCCGCAAAGTAACGCCTGAGTCAATAAGTTATACTTAAATATGTTTTACAAAATGTTAGCTTTTCTCAACACATTTTCAATAATTAAAAAAATAAAGATAAAACTTTATTCATAGTATTGACGAGCTCGTTGCCGTAATGGTTATCACGCCTGATTGCGAACCAGAGCGTCCCGGGTTCAACTCCCGGTACGGCCAACATCTTTGTGATGAACTGAATTTGTTGGCTGTCGGTCTGGGTGTTAAATTTGTATCTATATAAAGTATGTATATGTAAGTACATGCAGTAATTAGTAGTGATAGCAACCTTAATACAAATTAGAAATAGTTTAGTATGGGGCTAACCAGCCGTGTGTGAAATGTGTTCTAATATAAAAAAAATACTCCAGGAATTACTTTAAGGCAAAGAAGATAAGGGCAAAGTCTTGATTGTTTCTTTTGTTTACTATTTATAGCAAAAAAACTGTAAAATTAAGATTTTACCTTAAAAGCACATCGATCAAACTGTCGAAACCCAAATGATTAAAATAGCATCCCCAACTCAACAATCGACATCAACAACAAAAACGGACAACCGACCAACTAAAATTAGTCTTAACTGGCAATAAAATACAAACACGATGCTAGATACGATAAACCTCCCCTTTTATTACTCGATACTCGAATCGACTCGTTTTTTATCGACGCTCTGACGTATCGTAATTGTTGTTTGCTCTCTCGGGCATTAATTAGTGATGAAATACGATATTTTCGGCCACTGTTTGTGGAAAGGAAAGCTACGACTGCAATTCGATTGGTTTTATTACGGGTACAGTTTATTGTTCGACACTGTTGTGCTACTCGAATCAGACTATTCGAATAAAGTTCCGTCGCTGTAGTTTTGTGTGGAATTCGAATGTAAATAAACAACGCTTAAACTCTGTCATACTCGTACATCCAATTACCGATGGCATTTTTGTACACAATGTTGCAGTCTACTGAATGATGGACTCTGTCGATCAAAATATTCGCAAATTTAGGATGACTTTTATCTTTTAACAGATATCGAATTTCTTTTGTTTTTCACTTACCAGAGACGTCGTGAAAACTTTCTTACTTTTCTTTCACAGGATATTAACTAAAGTGTACTTCACCGTAACTATATCAACTTTCTATCCGTAACTAAACAAGCAAGCTAGTGGTAGAGCATTGTCTAGTGCTTGTCTGGCTTTTTACCACTCACAAGCTTTCTCTTCTAGGTAAGCGTGCCACACGGTAGACTACAGCGCAGCTTAACATCAGGCAAGCTGTAGTCAAACGCATACCTATCAAGGGTAAAAAAAACTGGTTGGTGTAAAACGATCACTCGCGAAGTCGGATAAACTCACACATGAGAGTTTATAATAGACTACCGGTCTCCATCAGGGATGCTCCCAGTCTGGGGCTTATTGAGCACTCGTTTTATACTAATAATGAATTTATGTTACTTATCATTGACATTATTATTTAAAATGAATTTATATAATACTAGTTGTTGCCCGCGGCTCCGTTCGTGTGTATGTCGTTTTATTGTAACCTCTCCTTCTTCCTTTTTGCAGTGCACGCAACGGGAGCCCTCAAAGATTTTTCATTACGCACCAGTAGTTCCTGAGATTAGCACGTTCAAACAAACAAACAAATTCTTCAGATTTATAATATTTCAAACGAATAAATTCATTTATTCAATAAATTTATATAAAGTTACGTCCAATATAAATGTCACACACTTAAAACTAAACCTAATAATAATCAAATAACCCGCCCCTGGTCGCCCCCGGTGTAATGGTGCCCATCACGCTCGCTGCATTACCGCGCTGAATAGCTATGGCCACCAAGAACGACCCGGAGCGGGAGTCACCGGTGATTTTATTTATCCTAAGACCTATCGCCTGGATAAATTTCTTCGCCTCACTGCTCCAACTACCGAGAGTCTCCACTGCTAAAAGTGATATTTAGCTTTATAATATTAGTATAGATTAAATGAATTTATTATTTTTTGGTTCTAAGTAAGGATGTACATACTAATAAGATTTATTTACAAGAATTTGACACGTAATTTGATTTTACAAAAATAAATGATTATGATTTGGATAAAAGAGGTAAAAAAAAAACTGTAGAGCTTACTCTGGAGTGATTTCCATCCACAAAGAAGTCGGCCTCCGTGCGACCCGCGCCCTGGATGACTGCGGGGGCCCCAAACACGTCCATGGTCCCCGCCGCCGATCCGAGCGCGTCGGATCGTCCCGACTCCGCGAACTGGCGTACTGCAGCCGACACCCGCCGCCCGAGCCGGAATAACACATACGAGCGATCGTGCGATGTACCTGTGGACAAACAAATGCATCATAAGTTTTACTCCTGTACCGATAACAGCTCAGTCAGAACTACGTTTTGCTATTTGATGTTATAGCGGCAACAGAAATACATCATCTGAAAATACTTCAACAATCTAAATAAATAAGCGTAAATTATCTTATATAGTATAGTACTTTAGCATAAGTTCACTGTTAACGTAGATTAAGCTTGGGAGAAGCCATTGGCGCCCATAACACAGTTTTTAAAACTACTTTGGGAGCCTTTGGATTCCTATTACTTTTAATCTTTATGTAACCTTTACGAAATAAACGTTTTTGATTTTTGATTATTTTTTTTGATAAAATATAGGGCACATTTCACGCACGGCTAGTTAGCCCCATACTAAATTGTTTATAGTTTGTATTGTTGTTGCTAACACAGCTATACTAGCTATACACTACACAAACAAACAATATACAAAATATTTTTAAAATCATTAATTATTTAGAATCGGCAAATATTTCTATCGAGATTACAGAGATAAATCGAAGAGATAAGGCACTCTAAGCAATAAGGTCTCAAAATTTTGCACATTTAATATTAATTTAATGTTTTATTTTTCAATTTAAATTGTTGCCTGGTTTTGTGTTCAACAAAAAAAATGTCTTTATCTATAACGGTACATGAGATACAGCCTGGTGACAATCTGACAGACGGACAGGCAACGAAGTTGAGTAATATCATAATAATAACTATTAAGTACGGAGGCCCTCAAAAGCAACAAATATTAATTAGCTAACTCCCTCGGCCTCTTCCCACTATCGGACGAGCAGGGAGACGGCTAGAAGACATTGGTATACAGTTAAAGTTCCAGAAATCCGCACAAAGCGTTTCACTTCCACATGTATATTGAGCGGACCACTCTTCTCCGGAATCTCCGTTTCTTCATAACCTCACTGTCTTCAAGGCGAAAGTGATTCGATTTCTTCTAGGCAAGTGCGCTCCATCCTAGATCGCAACATCAATTATTCACATCTATTTGCGGCCAAGCGCGTGCCTGTTTATAATGAATAACATACAAAAATGTACAACAACAGAAACATATTATATCTAGAATATCAAGATGATCGTTCCCGTGATTCACCTCGTTTCCATGCGATAAAATAAAAGTACTTTCCGATGCAATGTTCATCAAATATTGTACACATGCCAACGAATAAGTTCACTACACTCTGTGACTCATAACTCGGGCGTTGTATAAATAATAGTAAATGTTCTGTTCTATTTCTCAAATACAATTCACGTTGGACTTTATATTTTATTTGACATGTTTTATGCGTTTTAATGTAGGTGATATTTGCAATATAATTGTTTTGTTCGAGCAGTATTATATTTTGGTATACTTACAAAATTTCTAGCACGTGTTTTTAACATTAGGTATGTTTTATAGAGGAAGAGCGTAATGAGACTTGGACTATTCTCAAATCCGTAATTATATTGCTAAAAAAAAATATGAAAAATATTACAATGCATACATACATCTATCTCAAGGAGTTATTGTCATAAGGCATCTTTTAAAATCCACTATTTATTTAACTCTGGGTTGATTTTAGGTGCATAGGTTAGCCATAGCTATTCAGCGCGGTAAAGCAGCGAGCGTAATAAACACCGAGCAATAAACGTATTGTTTTATTAATTTTAATCTAACAATTGGCATTTAGTATAATTCTACTTATACTTTGACATAATATTAATATTTTAACTTGATGATTGTATATTTTTTTGGAGTTGTGCTGGTGAAATTTACTATAGTTTGTAAATCAGCTTTTTATCTACATTTTGTTACAAAATAAAATAGGTAAAATAATAAATAATAAGAAGATAATTAAATAGTACACATAAATAAAACCAGTTGATAAGTTACTCTCAATGTTTAAAACTTGCGAAAAATGCTACAAATAAAATTTTAAGTCCGAATGGTATTGAGCAATTTACTCGTGTGAGTTAACATATATATCATCAGATTATCTGTTGAGAAATTGCATGCATTATCGCAAACAACGTTATAAGGCGACCGAGATAATTCAGAATACAAATTATATTACGTGAAAGCTGAGCATGAAAGTGACAATATTACAAACTACACTTATATGTCTTTTCTCAGTTATTTTTGCGTGTACAATCTTTTTTAGACGCTTTATATTAGCTTCACCTGTATGTTTGTTTGTAACCGACTTCTTTGGGCGCGATTTTGACCCACTTTAAACGGCCAGATTTCGTTGAAACTTTGTAGATTTATTGAGGACCGATGACAATACACTAATTTGATAAAACTATTAATTTTTTTTGTATTTTTGTTTGTATGTAACCGACATCTTTGGGCGCGATTTCGACCCACTTAAAACGGCCAGATATGCGTGTTTTTTAGTTTTTTAAACTACTATTATTATATTGTAAACTAGCCGCTCTATCCGTTTCAAACTCTAAGCGAAGAACATGTTATGTTCGTTATTCAATAGAAATGATTTTATCGAAATGATTGAAATGATCATCGTTTATTTTTGGAAATTGTACCACACTTTCTACTGACGTCACATCTAAAGTCGCATAGCATTTGAACTGCGTTGTAAGTTCAAATGCTATGCGACTTGAAGTGTAAAGGGTTTATAGGGTTCCGTATCCAACGGGACCTTAATTCTAATTCGTTTGCTTAGATGATAATGTAAACTAGGCAAAAAATCAAATGTAGGTATTACATATTTTGGTCATATTGAATGTACGAGTACATAGATGACAACTAACCACTGTAAAAAATAAAATCAGCTATTGATGAAGTTATCGCAAAAATTGATGTTTTTGAAGTTATCTGAAAATATTTTTTAAACATAATAAAATATTTTCAGATAACTTCAACATCAAATTTTTGAGCTAACTTCTCTTCCTGACAAGCGAAATTCAAACAAACAAAAAACAAATCGATCTTTCCTTAAAAGATAAAATTCCTGTTAGGTAAGAAAGTTAATTCAAAATAATATCTATATTAACACCGGTAACTACAATATTCGTAAAATGCTTACGAAAAAACACAAAATATTAAAAAAAGAACTTATACGTTCCACATAAATTTAATTTCGCAAAGCCCAAAACAAATTAGGACATTTGGCTCACAAATACCTTGTAGGTGGACAGACTAATGAGCGTTGTCCAAATGTATACATTATTGATAAAATTGTGTTAAAACGGTTACGTTTCTCGAGAAAGCTTATTTAGAATGTAATTGGGTGGATCGAGGGGTGATGTATGAGAGAAAAGACTTCGTAAAATCAGGGCAAGGACGTTTGTATTCATCGTTTTGAATGATAAAATAAAGAATCTTTAAAACTTTACGCTGCAAAATTTTTAAAGCAGCGTATAATGTGAAATGAACTTGCATATTGCGAAATGACTATCGTTTCGTTTTAAACAATTTACGAACAATAATATCTTTTTAACAACCATAGTCCTTAACTACAGTGAGTACATAAGAGGAAGTGTAAAAGTAACCCCAGTGGGTGAAAACGTTAAGAGTGGAAAGTTGGCGTGGTATGGGCATGTGATGCGTAGAGAGAAGACGCATGTTAGAAGGAGATGTATGGAAATGGCAGTGCAAGGAAGAAGGGCAAGAGGCCGACCGAAGAAGACATGAATGGAGTGTGTGAATGAGGACATGAGAGAGAAAGGAGTGAGTGTAGAGACAACGGTTGATAGAGGAGAGTGGAAGAATAAAATTTGTTGTGCTGACCCCACCTAGTGGGATAAGGCAAGGAAGAAGTAGAAGTTCTTAACTACAGTCTATAACTCGGCTTACTAAGGGGATCTGATGCGATTACCGAAGTTAAGCAAAGGTTGATGCGAGCTGTCTTTGGATGGGTGACCGTGCAAAATACTGTCATTTAAAAAGAAGTATTTTCATATCAGTCACTCATTATGGGTCGTTTGACACATACAATAGGAACAGTTTCGGCTGTTAGTCTTTAGTCGTAAGCCCCAGACCAGATCAGACCCAGACCCAGACTCTTAAGCGGCTTGAAATTTCTCTTCACTAGATCTAGGCCACTTAGATTTTACGGAAGATATGATAATATTATAACTCTCCAATTGACACAAGGCATACAAACAACTTTTACTGCATATATATTAAACTTTGTGTAAATTTAGTTTAAACCAAAAATATTTCAAAAGCGCATTTTTCTATACGACTTTATTTATAAACATCAAACTATGTGTAAATTTAGTTTAAACTGAAAATAAATTTTCAAAAGCGCATTTTTCTAAAAGATTTTATTTATATATTGTATGTATCTTCAAAAACAAAAAAGTAGCTTGTCAATGTTCTATTTGAACTTAATTAGAAGATAAGTCAAACTTGTAGGTAACGAAATAAAATATTTTTCCTTTTAATAACTTAATCCAATAACGGAAGGAAAATTATGTATTTAGTAAACACGCCTTCTTATTGCCATTATTATGGTTCTCACATAATGAAACTGCCCGTACAGTGTAACAACAGTAAGGAATGTTCCACATCTTCAATAAATGAAAAAATAATCTAAAGATTTGTAATTCGCGTCGATAAACAAAACATTTGAAACTTCATGTCCTCTCGCTTGCTCAACTAAATAATAAGTGCTAACAGGAAACGAAATTTAAAATATTTTCTTTATTATTATTAGACATTTTAATGTGGTACTTATCTAAAAAAATCATACGTTATTTCGACTGCAAAACGGATGAACGTTGTGTTTTCGAAGGCATTTCAAAATTGATAAGCGATAAAAATACAATTAATGTGAAAAACGTTCGAAACTTTGTTCCAGTTTTATTTAATTTTTCAATTTTGCTTTTTTTGAGGCCATTTTAAATTAAAGGGGTGCCGTGGATTAGTGGATTCCGCTGCAATTGCATCTCAGGTTAATTGTTATTATTGTCAGTAACGCTTATAGAACTATTCATAACTTTGAATGTATACTATTGTAGATATTAAAATTACCACTAAGTCCACGTAAAAGGTTCAAAGTTCCCATACCGTTGTCCAAAGTGTACTGTGTTCGTAACGAATGAGGTTCACCATTTGGGATATTATGGTTGGCCCACGATACATGAATAAAATATACACAGGACTGTCCCGCCTAATTTAATATTATTTTAGGCCACTACTTGGCTCTTTCATTAAGCTCACCACATAATTAATTGCGTTAAGCCTGAGTATTGTTTGTTTGCATTAGGGGAGCTAAATAAGGAGCTTTCTAAGCTCTGAGTACTTAACAGCTTCTAAAGAGGTTAGATGAAAGGTGAAAATTAATATACCAGTGTATAGTTAAAAGCTCTCGTGATTTTTTTTTAAATATACTGTGAGCAAAAGCATTATCTTATTTTTTTTCCCAAGATATATTGTACCAAAATAAGTCTAAATATTCTTAGAGTGGTTCTTTAGACGGCCTTGAAGCTACTTTTTCGATATTTGTGTACATTTAGCAAACACGTTCCGTTAAGATACGATTTAATGTGAAAAAACTGTAAAATCAAGATTTTGCCTTTTTCTTCACTTTATGAGCACTGTTCTTTCTTATAATCCAACTATTTTATGATTTTTTTACGTTGAATTACTGAATTTTGACATTTTCGCGAATAGTTAAAAGTTAATCAATTTGTTCTTCTACAACAAACAACCAATTTAAACACTCAATTTCCACCAAGAACAGGGTTGTCACGATTGAAAACTGAAAAACAATGTTTGAGGCAGCCCTGTGATTATGCGGCACGTCACAGCGAGCGACGTGCGTGACGTCATCAACGTGACATGTCACGTCCGCGGGGACTTGCGCGCACGTTACATTTTAAATGAAGAACTCATTCATACCTATACTTCACTGTCAAGTTAGTTTTATGCTCGGGCTACATTAGCATGCGGATAAAAAGTAGCCAATCTTCACATCAAATTTAATGAAAATCTGTTCAGCCGTTTGAGCGGGAAGAGGTAACAAACAAACACACAAATTTCGCATTTATCATATTAGTAGGATTGAGTTATTTACTCGTAGTATATGCAAATGTCAAAAGAAGTTCAACAAAGTTAATATACTCGTATATAATAACTAGACATAAGATTACTAATGTTGCATGCCTTGTGCTTGGCAACAGATCTTCGATTTTCGACTTTATTGTTGTTAGCTTTGGTTACTAGCCAAGCGAGCACTAGGAAATGCTCTTCATACTATGATTTCTTCACGATATTTTCCTTCACCGAAGCCTCGAGCTCATTGGTGGGACTCGAACCCGTGACTGGACGTAAAACAGTCGCACGCTTCACTGAGCTGCCATCGTTTCATAATACGTTGTTCCTCGTTATACGTGTTGTATTCATCCCACTACTTAGAGTTTATAACATTAGTTTGAAGAACTCAGCTACGATGAAACTTGATGTTCAAAGTTTCAGAAGTGGGATTAGCGTAGATTTCTATCGCAACTCACTGCATTCTGGGATTATACTTATAAAGATATGTATATGAGGTATAAACTATTTTTATAATAGAGGTCGGCGTCGCTTAATTTAAGTCGATATAAAATAATACTAAAAATAAAAATAATTTGGTGTTTACTTCAACCTTCGAAGTCATATGTTACGTATGTGTTTATTAGTTATTAGCAAATATATTATAACACAAAATCTTTAATCATTGAAATATTTTTTTCTGAGTTCAAAATAGAAAGATATTTAATGTAATTCTTAGTCTTCAGACTATCTATCTAACTAACTACAGAGCCTTCAGAAAACTTGTATACGAAATACATTAAACATACTAGCGTTGTCACCCACGTCAATCTGGGATGAAAAGTAGCCCATGTCCCAGAGGCTTACCTATATCCAAAATTTTAAATAAAATACAAAATTTCACCGAAATCGGTTCACCCGTTTGAGCGTGAAGAAGTTATACATACACACTCACATAGACACAAATTTGGCATTTATAATATACTAATATTTGCATATATTATTTTGATTCCAGAAAAATAACTTTATAATAATGTACATACTAGGTTCAAGTATTTCTTAATCCACTTCTCTTATAAAGCAACTCTAATGAAACACTAGCTCATAAATCATGGATGAGTAAAATTAAGTAGATATATTACTGAGAGCAAACCAAGTCACAGGCTTGTGTGTAAATCATGAATTTCGTGAGAGATGCGCGAGTATCATACGATTTATGAGTTCGCTTTGAGTTGATAAGACTCCATTTCCTAATGAAATACCTATTACTTAGTCTTGAGAAAGTGGTATCTGGAACAGCCTGGTACCACCTAGTACCAATTGGTTTGGTTGGTCACATGCCGTGCTAAGGGTACTAAATGTATGATCGTGCTGAATGTAGTTTAGTCCTATTAGGCTAGACATTTTGTGGTAGAAAAGAAGTTTTCTCACTTATATTTAGTTTTGGTGTCTAATTTAGTTTGTGAAATAATTAACGCATTTAATTATTATTACTTGCACGCTAGTTTACCATTTTTTTTAACTTTGTAGCTAATATAAAAATAATACTATGAGAAAAACTAAAAATAGATAGATAGATAATTATTTATTGGACACAAATTTAAACTAAAACTAAAGATAAAATAAAACTAAGAATAAAAAATAGTGTAGAATGATGCATCTATTATATTTAGGACTTGCTTGCTTTCATTCACTACTGTAAAATGTTTTTTATTGTTATATTAAAGCATTCATCGCAATTTATTTGAAAAGTTTTTTTAATTTATCAATATTTTTACCTCATAAGCTAAGCCTTAGAAACGAGTAAAAAAACTCTATTTACTTTGTGTTATAAGCAAAACAAGACGAAAAACTTATCTTGAAAAGTCAACAGCCTACTTTCTAAATTAAACGACCAGGTTTCTAAAAATATTGCTAATGAAATTAATGTTTTTTTTCTCATATTCATAGAATTTCTTTCAGGCCTAGGTAAAATAAATAATTAATATTTCATCACTGAGCTCGCTCCAAAAACCTAGGTACATTGACCGTATCTCTTTCATTAATAGACATCGATGTTTCAAGAAGAGTACGGGTCAAAGCACAACGTTCCTTTGATGTCTCTTTTATGTTGTTTATTTTAAGAATGAATTACACATTTTTAGGTATAGACTGGAGCTTAGAACTTATTTTAAAAATATCAAACTAAAATATCCTTTTGAAAAATCTGCCTCCAAGCATCTAGTGGTTTTCATACTTAAATATTAGATTTTAAATATTAGGACTCATTTCACACACGACTGGTTAACCCCATACTGAACCATTTCTAGTTCGTGTTATGAAAGCTAACACAACTGATATGCTGACTGCTACATTTAGTACATACATATTTTATATAGATATATATTTAACACCCAGACCCGCAGCCGATAAATTTAGTTAAGCACAAAGATGTTGGCCGGGCCGGGAATCGAACCCGGAACCTTCTGATTGCGATTCCGGCATGGTAACCTTTACGCCAATGAGGTCGTCATACTGTTATGCATTTAACCAACATGACGCGTAGGCAACCACCCGAGTTAACGGCACTCTGACCTAAGGTGGAGTATGCTTAGTCTGGAGCAACTTACTCTCAAGGAGACTGCCGGAACGCACTGTACGATGCTTGACGAAAAATTTGTCAACTTGATTAGTTGTTAGCCCAGAGTGCATTAGACAATGCCCTACCGCCATTAAAAACCAATAGCGGTATGCTTCTTGAGAGCTAGTTATTCCAGACTAGACATGCCCCATCTTCATCCAGTGGGACTGACTCGTATGGTTATGAAGCCTACTGGTCAAATGCCTATCTGCATTCTGTAGCAAACATCGAAGTTAAGCAATAGCTGACGCGTAACCTATTGACTCAGTCGTTACTTTGCGGAAATCCATTGTAAATAGAAGACAAAATTAAATAATTAGTGTACTTCCGCTGTGATCTGAAACCCAGATTAAGATAAGCAGAGGAAAAATTAAAATATTAAAAAATAATAGGTACCACACCTCCACTACTGACACCAGTAAAACTAATCAATTTATAAGGTCGTATATGTTACTTGAATGTCGTGGCAAATTGTAAAAACATGAAAACTATCGACAATAGAGCTAATATACTTAGTATAAAGGCATAAAACTAACCTGGAAACCTCTTATATACGAGTAATTTGAAATTTATCGTAACCAAAGTTAATAAAATCAGATGCAGAAACTTTAAACGCTATCTCAGTCTTAGCTTACAGAGTTAAAGTTTGCGATCAAGAATCTCCTAATGAAGCCATTTTACTAAGTGGCTAAGCGTTTAGCTTAATGATGGTATTTCTTAATGGCTTAGAATATTACATAAGAGACTAGATTGTTTGGTTGATATTTAACATTTTAGATTGTGTATAATCATCAGCCTGTATCTTCCCACTGTTTGACATAGGCCTCCTCTACAGCACTATGCATCTCTATCTAATATTATATATATACTAGCTGACCCGGCAAACGTTGTTTTGCCTTATTAATTATTTTTATTCTAGTTTCTAGACAAATTCTAGTATAATTAAAATGTTACTTACTTATTATAAGTGTGTATGGTATATGCGTGAAATGGGTATGGAGCGCCATAAACAAACGTTAAGAGAATATAAAAGTAACAAACGCCAAAAAATATTATGTTCAATCATATCTATTTCATAGTGTATATTTTAACAAACATTAATTTGTTCTTTTTAGATGGCACCGATGCCAAGAATACAGGATAAATAAAAATTGAAAATAGCATGCTTATAAGTTAATCAAATAAAGTCTTCGATGGTACTTATGTGTAGGCATTAAATTATTTTTCACTTTTTAGATACAGTTAGAAGTATATGAAGTCCAAAGCAGAACAAATTACATAATATTTGTAGTGTCGTAAGCTATGACCCAAAAGTGCTAGGACCAATCGCGAGCGAAGCGAGCCGGATGCGAGCGCGAAAATTTTTAGCATATTTGTTCGAGCTGTTTGAGCGTAAAGAAGTTCAAAGTAGAACAAATTACATATTATTTGTAATGTCGTGAGCTATGACCCAAAACGTTCAAGAACCAATCGCGAGCGAAGCGAGCCGAATGCGAGCAGAGCGAGCTATGCGCGAGCGAAGCGAGCCGAATGCGAGCAGAGCGAGCTATGCGCGAGCGAAGCGAGCGCGAAAATGTTTAAGCATATTTGTTCGAGCCGTTTGAGCATAAAGAAGGTCAAAACAGAACAAATAACATAATATTTGTAGTGTCGTAAGCTATGATCCAAAACGTCCTAGGACCAATTGCGAGCGAAGCGAGCAGGATGCGAGCGCAGCGAGCTATGCGCGAGCGAAGCGAGCGCGAAAATTTTTAGCATATTTGTTCGAGCTGTTTGAGCGTAAAGAAGTTCAAAGTAGAACAAATTACATATTATTTGTAATGTCGTGAGCTATGACCCAAAACGTTCAAGAACCAATCGCGAGCGAAGCGAGCCGAATGCGAGCAGGGCGAGCCATGCGCGAGCGAAGCGAGCGCGAAAATTTTTAAGCATATTTGTTCGAGCCGCTTGAGCATAATGAAGTCCAAAGCAGAACAAATTACATAATATTTGTAGTGTCGTAAGCTATGACCCAAAAGTCCTAAGACCAATCGCGAGCGAAGCGAGCGCGAAAATTTTTAGCATATTTGTTCGAGCCGTTTGAGCATAAAGAAGGTCAAAACAGAGCAAATTACATAATATTTGTAGTGTCGTAAGCTATGATCCAAAACGTCCTAGGACCAATCGCGAGCGAAGCGAGCCGGACGCGAGCGCAGCGAGCTATGCGCGAGCGAAGCGAGCGCGAAAATTTTTAGCATATTTGTTCGAGCCGCTTGAGCATAAAGAAGTCCAAAGCAGAACTAATTACATAATATTTGTAGTGTCATCATCATATTTGTTGAAAATTTTTTGCTCATACGTTCGGGGTTTAGTTTATTAGTACATCAAATTTTATAGCTTCTTCTACGTAAGAACTAAGTGATCAAGTTATGTTGTCGAGAGTTTTTCAAGCCCCTGCCTTAGTTTAACGACTGTTTGTGCTAAGAGAACCTACAATTTAACGTATAATCCGATCCACAGTAGCGCACAGATGAAAATACATTTTTTTACAACAGTCATGTGCAGGAGAGGTTATGCAATAAAGCGACTTACACGCGGGTGGAGCCGTGGTTAAGTTAATAAGAGTGTTACATTGATATAGCAAAATCATAATTGTTAACAATACTACTACATACGATACATAAACAATAACGAAGGTCGAAATTTGTGTAAACAGTGAGAGAAGTCTGTGAAGAAGAATTTTGTGAGTAAAACAGGAGACCGACTTCGGTCTATGGCATAGTGTGCATTTCACTCACCAGTAAAGTAAAGGCGCGGCAAATTTTAAGTATTTAAGATTGGTAATAATACTAAGCATATGTATATCAGGTTAAATTTTGTTAGTTATTTTCTTCAAAAAAAAAAAGATTTTTACTCGAAGTACAGTTTGATACTTACTATATTTGATCAGTCATCAAGCGAGATGAAAAATGAATAAAATACTAAAAAGGCCATAAAAAATAGAAAGTGATGATAAAAAAGTAAAAACAAATAGGGTTGTATGTATTTTTTTAATGCCACTTAATACAAAAATAAAATGAAAAAATTCGTTGAAAAATTAAAAAAAAAATGTTTAAGGGTGATCAACCCTTATCACTTAGGGGTATAAAAAATAGATAGTAGCCGATTCTCTGACCTACTGAATACGTATATAAAATTTGGTAAAGAACAGTCAAACCGTTTCGGAGGAGTGCGGTAACAAACACTGTGACACGGAAATTTTCTAAAATGACCATAAAAAAATAGGGGTTGATGATAAAATAGTAAAAATTTAGGGTCGTATGTTTTTTTAATGCCACTAATAAAATTCAAATAAAAAAAATTCGTCGAAAAAATAAAAAAATATATTTAAGGGTTAACAACCCTTATCACTTAGGGGTAAAAACGTTACACAGTAGCCGATTCACATACCTACTTAATACGAATATGAAATTTGGTAAAGATCAGTCAATCCGTTTCGGAGGAGTACGGTAACAAACACTGTGACACGGAAATTTACTAAAATGGCCATAAAAAAATAGGGGTTGATGAGAAAAAAGTAAAAATTTAGGGTTGTATGTATTTTTGAATATCGTATCATAAAAAAATAAATAAATAAAAATTTGTCAAAAAAATGAAAAAAAAAATTGAGGGGTGGACCACCCTTATTATTCAGGGGTGTGAAAAATAGATGTTAGCCGATTCTCAGACCTACCCAATATGCTTACCAAATTTCAGAGGAATCGGTCAAGCCGTTTCGGAGGAGTATCGAGACTAACATTGTGACACGAGAATTTTATATATAAGATATCGAATATAATATATCTCTATATATATTTCTATCTAAAATAAATATCTAATGAAGCTTCCATGATTAGTTTGGAGATGCAGGCTCATATACTTGTAGCTTTCAATACAAAATATGTTAAAATTATAGGTATACTAGCTGACCCGGCTAACGTTGTTTTGCCTTAATAATTATTTCTAAATATACAGTAGCCGATTCTCAGACCTACTGAATACGCGTATAAAATTTGGAAAAAATCGGTCAAGCCGTTTCGGAGGAGTACGGTAACAAACACTGTGACACGGAAATTTTATATATAAGAAGTAACATTTTTGCTACACATTGTAAAAATATTGTACAAATAAATATATTTTTTTGATTTGATTTTGATTTCAGCTCCACTTTATTATTATTTTAAGTGGAATATACACCATTTAGTAAAAAATAGAAACCAGGCTAATTATGTTTACAAAAATATGTATTTATTAAAGACGAATATAAAGACCTATATGAAGTGTATACAAAAATATTATTTTATATGACATGAAGCACTTATTCGACGACCTCGTTGGCGTAAAGGTTACCATGCCGGACTGCTAATCAGAAGGTTCCGGGTTCGATTACCGTTCTGGTCAACATCTTTGAGCTTAAATAAATTTGTTGGCTGTGGGTCTGGGTGTTAAATATGAATTTATATATAGTATGTATGTATGTATGTATATGTAGCATATGAGTTGTGTTAGCAACCATAATACGAGCTAGAAATGGTTCAGTATGGGGCTAACCAGCCGTGTGTGAATGTGTAAAAAAAATGTGAAAGAAAAATGAAAGCTTATGTGACATTCACAGAACTAGCAGGGAAAATCTCGCAAGCAAATCCCTAAGCACAGCCATTTCTAACCAGATGTGCAAAACATTTGGCACCACAAATCTGATGAAGCACACATAAAAACTTTTCATATACGCTAACACGTACAATATTAATGCCAGTATTACACTACACGCATCTCAGAATGAGAGAAATTAGGTACAAAGGCTATAGAGAATGGAGATGATGTACTTTTTTCGGCACTTTGACGTTTTGCTTAGACTTAAAGACGTTTAAAAATAATTGTCATGCTTTGATATGTTTAATCTGTAATATTAAAAAGACGAACAAAGCCAGCTACGAATAAATTTTTAAGTGTGCTTAAGTTAAGTGAGGTCTAATTAAAAACTATTTAATATTTTAATTTAATGCCGTAGGGCCCAATAAATAGTATATTTTTTTTCACTCATTACTACTACACATTTAATTTTGACCCGCAGGGCGCGTAATCTAATAAGTTATTGACACTCTGAACACAAGTGGAGCATGCCCAGTCTAGAGTAACTGGATTTAAAGGAGACTATCGGAACACACTATTAGGTGCTTCGTGACAGACTAAAATATAATGTTGTAAATAGTAAAATTTAGGTACAAAACTAAAATTAAAGGCAGATTTTTTTCTTAATTTTTTAAACTGCTTATTTGAATCTTCATCATTATCTATAATCACTATCCCCTGAGTATAGACCTCCTCTCCAACATGCAACGTATGTTTTTAGAAGACTGGTGTAAAAACTGGTGGAAACAGAGAACTAAATCTAACAACATGGCAAAGTAACGAAAATACTTTTTTCCAATACATTTTACTTATATCATTATATTACAATTTAATACGCAACATTATATTACAATTTTATTATATAACAACAAAACAAAACGAATAATAAGGATAAAAATAATTTTAATCATAACTTAAGAATGATAAAGTGCAAATTTACAAAGGATAGTAAAAACAAAAATTTTGTAAACTTAAAAAAATACGAAACAAAAATTTAAAAGATAAAAATTAAGCCACCCGTCCTAACGTGCCCATCCCCTTTTCCAATTGTATTTATTTGCTAAAATAGTGTACTTTATTATTTTCGTTACATCCGATCTATCTACTCCACGGTTACCAGGAGAGAGGAGAAGTAGAGAGAAAAACAAAACCATTAGTTAAAGGTGCGCGCGGCTTAATTGCCACCGTTAGCTGCGATATATTGCCCTTGTGTGTTCCGCCCTATTTGGGCGTGCATTTGTTGCATTGGAAACACGAGATACTACGTGCAAGGAAATGCTTACGCTAATATTGGAATTCTGAGGGAGGGTAATTTGGCTTTTGTTTTTTGAGTTTAGTAGTTAGTTTTTGTTTCTGCTTGGCAAAGGTTTAAGCATTTCACTGTCTTGGGCCAGCCACTTCCAGTTGGTGAGTAATTCTACCAAATCTTTGTCACTTTGAGCGAGTTAGGAAATAGCGTCATTTTAGTAATTCAAAAACGCGATTTGCTTCCACGTTTATAGTACGAACGGCCAAACTGTGGAACTTCTTGCCGGAATCCCTGTTCCACTACTACAACCTTACTGTCTTCAAGGCGAGAGTGAACCGGTTTCTTCTAGGCAAGCGCGCTTCATCTTAGACTGCAATATCACTTAACATCAGATGAGTTGTGATCAAGCGCAAGCCTATTAAGCGTAAAAAATGAATAAAAAACAACATTATGGTTTTAGGATTGAAAAAATAAATATTGATTACTTTTTGTTTTTACATATTGTTTTTTTTTGCTATGTCATCTTTTATGTCTGGTATCCATTACTACCAAAGAAAGGCCTTCTGACATTTCAAAACGATTGTTTATGCCACATATATTCTGTTTGCTAAAAATAACAGCGTAAACCTCTAAATTAACATGCCATAAGCCATTTGACCCACAGTACTAATACATGCCCTTGTAACGGTTTAGCTTGGTTTTCCAAATCATTTTAGTTAGCAGAGATACAGATGCTGTATATTTGTTATTATTCTATCTTTCTATATTGTTTACTACCTTGTGTACACATTTTCAAGCGATGACTGTTTAGTCAGGCGTGCGGTTGCCTAGCTGTGAAGTGCAAAAAAAATGTATTTTCACCTATTATTTTTAAATGGTTATTAATAAAGTAATAGTAACTAATTCTAAAACATCTGGAATATAACGTGTGTCACGCAGTCGCCGGCGCTCAAATAACTCAGCACTTGGCAAAGTTTCATAAGCGATGGCAAATTCGTATTGTATTGAAATATGGCGGACGTTTGTTTGATAATTGTGTGTAAAAATAGCAAAACGAATGTCAGAAGTTATTACTAGAACGCTTTTTTATGTTTTATTGGTGCTTAATTACGTAAATACAGCAGCCATATTTAAGTCCAGTATATTTAAAGTAGTAGTATATTTATGAATATGTTATATAAAGTATGATAGTGTGTATTATATAGCATGTAGTATATCTGTATATATTTATTATTCTTTGCTATACACCCCTCTTTTGTTTTATTATTACTGTTCTTCCTCAGGATGCCTGGAAGAGATCGCTTTTAGCATAAGGCAGCCGAAAACTTTTTTTTTTTTTTTGTTATTAATTTTATGTTATAAGTGTGTGAAATAAAGAATTTATTTATCTATCTATCAGTTGTTGGTTTGATAAGCGTTTTCTGACTTTTTGTTCATTCATAACATGAATTCTCGTGAACCTGAAAATCTTCTTCATTTACAAATTATATGATGTTTAACTTTTCTACCACTAGTCTGACTCTTATTCCTTCTTCGTAGTTTTCCTTCGTATGAGCTGAGTAGCTAGGCTCCGTTGTCAAGAGTTTTCAAGCCGACTAAGGACCTCTGGTTTGACTTAACTGTGTGTTTGATGTACCAAGATTATCAGCCGGGATCTAATTCAACGTTGCATTCGACCCTTGGAGACCAAATGAGAATACCATCTATAATTTGATTATGGAAATCCAAAGACGGAGAATCTTTGGATTCCATAATCAGACATTGACCAGCATTCAATAATCGAATACATACAGCTAAAATAAGGAGCTTGTTAAACACATACTCGTAGTAACGATAACGCGATGATTGGCTACCGCAAGCACGCACGCTATTTTGACAGCCAATCGAATCAACCATTTCAAGGATTACGGCGCCGCTGAGTTGTCGATACAATGAGAGTTTGAGAAGCTTCGCAATTGGGACCTTGACCTTAGCCGAGCTTCAGCTTCGGTTTTTCAGTCAAGTGTTCTACGAAGCCTATTAGCTCAGGCGTTATTTTGCGGAAACCTATTATAGATAGAAGAAAAATAATAATATTTAGTGTACTTCCGCTGCGATCACACATGGAAACAGTTTATCAAAGAGGAAGTACACTAAATTTAATTTAATTTAATTATTAATTTTATATTCTACTTATTTCTACGAAAGCGTTGTTACTCACATCAAAGTGTACATATAATTGGGCAAATGCGAGTTGGGCTTGCGCAAGAAGGTTCCGTACCATTATTGTACGGGAGCCCCCCTTAAATATTTATTTTATTTAAATTTTATTATTTAATTTTAGAGCTGATATGGTATTTATATATTTTGTGCAAATTTCACGTGTCTAGCAGCTACCGTTATTGATATATAGCTAAAAAAATACGAAAAAAAACACATTTATTGTATGGGGACCCTTCTTAAAATTGTTTATTTTTTATGTTTAGTATTTGTTGTTATAGCGGCACGAGAAATACATACTTTGTGAAAGTTTCAGCTTTCTAGCTCTTACGGTTTCTGAGATACAGCCTGGAGACAGACAGACACAGAGAGACAGCGGAGTCTTAGTAATAGGGTCCTTTTACCTTTTACGAAACCCTAAAAATGAGACCATCTGTGATCGTACACGAGTATATTCGACTTAGATGAAAATATGTAGGTATATATAAATACGAATGTTTTTACTCTACGGCTGTGTTTTCCCCGAGTAGGCGTGGCTGTAAATACTCAGAATGTGTTATGAGATGTAGCATTGAAAGGTGTTAGACGAGCTTGTCATATGATTCATTCACTGCGGTAAATAGGACTGGGAGAGTCGTTGGGATATTCAAACATTGTGTTTACATATTTTTGAACATAACTAATGCTACAGTTAGCTTATATTAACCCTTAAATGGATGATTTTTGTTTCACGTTTTAAAATAATATATATTTGTGTAATTGACATGTATTACTGTCTAGGAAAAATTAGTAAAAAAATCTAGACATAATTTTACTACAATTTTTTTGCAATAATGTGAGTGTTATTTATAAACTACATTGCGCAAATAAAAAAAAATTAAATGAAGGTCAATTTTATGTGTGATTTTTAGTATGTTCTTTAAAAACATTATTGTCCATTTAAGGGTTAATTGCATAAGCATAAGCAGTCGACTATACGTTCCCACTGCTGGGACTCGTAGCCTTCTCTCGCTAGGAGAGAGATATAGGCCATAATCCACAAGCTGGCCAAGTGCGGGTTGGCGGATGACACACGTTTTCGGATATTGTGGTCCTCAAACATGCCGTAAAGCGAGTGCAAATCCACACAAACTTGAAAAACAAGTCATTGGTCAGATTGAAAAACAGACGTTATTACCACCGAGCCACACTCGCTTTTTATATTAATTGAGTTTGAATTAATTACTAAGGTACTCTGAACTATGTCAGTACCATCATTTTCATTCGTCACCCGTCTGTTCTTTTTTTTCTTTTTCGAATGAGCTGGCCAAGCTCTGGTGCCGAGAGTATTCAAGAAGGCATCTGAATGGGCTTAACGACTGCTTGTACTACTATAAAGAACCGGGGCCTACAAGTTAACGTGTCACCCGATCCATTATGAAAATGCCATATTTAAAACGATAGTCTTGTTTATGGTTAGATATTCGAACACCTTACGTATGCGGATTCGATCCCGAAGAGAATTATTATTATTATTATATTGGTAGGTATTCTTTGTTATTGGCCATAGTATAAAAGTATAATTTATTAAACAGTACGTTCCATAGCTCGTTGACTACTTAATTATATATGCTATAAAAAATCGCGGGTATTTTTTTTATTGGTACAGGACCGTGGCACATGAGAATTGTTTCTAATCGTCAGTGGAGTACATAGAATTTGTTGATTACGATAATACTGTTAATCGACCAAAATTCCTATTAAACGTAACATAGTGACTAATAATGTTGACTGTTCTCATGACCTATCGATAAGTGTATTGACCTTAAACTGCCCTTTCAGTTCCGATAATAATTGATATCCCCACACAAACAATGTGGCAAACAGTACATAAGCTTTAAATTAAAGCAAACAAACGTTTATTTTTTTATTTATTAAGAAAATGTGAATAAATTTTGTTACTAAAATAGCGCCTATTGCCCTGGAAAAAATATGATTTGATCGTGTAAATAAAACTGTCATTTCAGAATGGAAATTACCATGGATTTTGGGAGACGAAGGTTAAATTAATATAGGTCTGTGCTACTATATACTTGAAATTTAAGTCAGAAGCCATTAAACGACTTGGCCCATTAAAAAAAGAAAAATAGTGTTCATTATTGAGTACCTACTCGTACTATGGTAATGAAGAATGTGCAATAATTAAAATGCGATAATTATGTATCTATATAAAATATATATGAATGTCTATGTAGTATATCAGTTGTGTTAGCAACTATAATAAGAACTAGAAATGGTTCAGTGTGGGGTCAACCAGCCGTGTGTGAAATGTGTCCTAATATTTATTTATTTATTCATAATTCCACCTAGTAGAGTTAAAAGCACGGAAGACACATTTTGCCGTAGGTTCTGGCCATTAAGCCATTAATTATACATAGTTCGACACAATAATTTTGCCAGTTATTTATTTTAATTTGCTACTACGGAGAAGAATGTTTATAAATGAGAAGAAAGAGATTTATAGCAAGAATGGCTACATGGTACAACGTTTAGTTTTCAATCTGACGGATCTTGGTTCGATCCTACACCAATGACTAGTGTTTCAAGTTATGTGTGGATTTGCACTCGTTTTACGGCAAAGTAAAACATCGAGAGGAAACCGACATGTTTGAGGACCACAATATCCGAGGACATGCGTCTTCTATCTGGATTTGGGCGCCTACCACAAAACACCTTTACCCCAAGAAAACTCCTCTAAGGAATAAATGTTGCGAGGGAGTCACGGCCCCCAGTAATGAGAAATACGACTAAGAAAAGTGAATTGGTAGATAAGAAGAAATTTATTTTACATACAATTTAAAATAAATCAATAGTCGTAATATTAAAAAAGAATTTAAAAACTTATTTAGAAGACTACTCCGGACAGAACCTAACGGAAAGGTACACATAACGCTCGTAGCATTGCCGCGTTTTATAGCGATGGATAGATAGCCTTTGCGTCAGGTACGAACCGGAGCGGAATTCACACAATATCTCTATAAGTTTGCGCCCAATAAATAATATAAAAACTATTTTGGGCTAAACTATTTTAGGCTATGCTAATTTGCTTAATGGTTTTGACATGTATTATTTTTATGGTTTTAGGCTATATATTTGAAGAAATAATAATTAATCTGTAAATTACATCGTCGTATTTAGAAACACAAAGAGCTTCAAATTAACGAGCTTTAACACGACGAATACTAAATAACCTAGTTTCAAGTCTAGAATAGGTAACTTTTATGACACTCTAGGGACCTATTTTGCCTACGTTGTGAACGGAATTTAAAGCATTTACACAGTGAAGTAGAAATTTAAATTTCTCTTCATTATTGCGTGTTGTTTTGGCTAAATAGTTTATGTACGAGTCTAAATGTAAACTTTGTAATTGAATATTTAGGTCGCTTAGATAATTTAATTATCCTAGTATGTTGAAAGTAGTTTCTAAAAAAACGGTTTTAAATTTAAGGTATTTTGTTTTGTAGATTAAACACACCGAGTTGTAAATAAATAGAAAAATTGCATTAAGCAGATGCAAAACCAAATGTCCTCGTAGTTAAAAACAAAAAATCAAATTCAAAGTGCATAAAGATTACATTTATCCCAGCTTGTCCTAAGCTAAAATTCTGTCACCAAGCATTTAACAGAGTATTCTGTTATGTGTCAATATTCCAGACTAGGCATACTCCATCTTAGGTATTACTAGCTCGTGTGATTACGCACCTTGCTGCCAAATACCTAGCTAGTAAAAAACACAAAGAGTACACAGAGCTGGCAGCTATATCTTACAAAGACTAAGTTTAGCTGTTCAACGGGGTAATGCTGCCAGCATCTTGGGAACAGCGCCTGGATGGTGAGCTTACTCTAATTTAAATTGTAGTGTTTAAGTTTGTGTATAGTATTTTAATTGCTTTTTCTCTAATAGTTATTTGTAAATAAACCTTATTTGTGACATACTGGTAGGTACTTATAATATTTTGATTAAATCTGCCAACTTCAGCTACTGCTGAGTTTCCGTCCATTGTGATTATTCAATGAATCGGTGGCAATTTCCCCGAAGTAGCAAGCATGCGTAGGCGCAACAATGGCCGACACGACTGCTTTACGCGACTGAGCTCGATTGTCACAAAAATACGGGACTGAGTCATCTTGCACCGACATTAATAGAGTACCTACTTAGGTACCGAACGATTATTTATTGTACTAGATGAATAGTCTAGAGTTTTTTTACACAGCTAATGGTACAAGTTACCATAAGTTAAATTCCATCAAATAACTTGTGTGCTTGCTCAGCTATGAAAATAAATACATAAAATAGAATGAATAATGAGTCACGAACCTTAAAGTATACTGTATACTTAATTGTAGCAAAAACAAGTAATTGTAATTATTATCTTTGCGGTTTGTGGGTTTGTGTTTTGTATACATTAAATGGATGAGTAAGCCTCAATTTAATTATTAAAGATCTTTTCAAGACATTAGCAAGTAATGATAACTTTTCAATTTTGTAGCTTTTATTAAAATTTATTCAGGTGTCGGTTCAGGTCATAATTACGGCCTTTTCGAGTGCTTATCCAATTTCGCAGTTTTTTGTTAACTTTATCTTTCTTGGCATTTGGTAGAAATTATTATTTATTATCTTGATAATCATAAAAATGTAAATTAAGTTTTAAATTTAACCTTTAACAAGTTACTGGATATTTTGTATAATTTACATCGCTGATGAAATAAATTAACGAGGATCTCTTCAGTAGTTTTGTATAACGAGAAAAACTAAATATTCATTATAATTATAAGTACCCTACTTTAAGTAAGCTTATCATATTTAATGTTAGAAGGACTTTCTTTCTATTACAAAAAAAAACCTAATAAAAGAGTATATTATATTTCACTGTCATTCCAAAACTTTTTTCCGGCTTTTAGAATCAACTTTAAACCTTGTCAACCTCTTCCCTCCATTGCATTTCCGTAACGCAATAGTGTTGATACCCGACCTGTGCGGTAAATGTCGATAAGAGTCTATTTTCATCGACTTATTTGGCGCCGCGCCAGCCGCCGTCCACGTTCGAATTGATTGTAATAACATCTTAACGTTAGCGGTGCATCCAATGACGAGACGTGACTTGGTTTAGAAGCGTCTAATATATGAATGAACTAGCTGACCCGGCAAACGTTGTTTTGCCTCACTTAGAAGTACAGCGTCATCTATTGATTACTTACTCAACCCAGTCGACTTCTGTTAGAATCATTTGGAGTTAACAGATAATTGTGACTGTCAAATAATAACAGACAATAATTAGCAATAAATTTAAATTGCGACTATAATTTGAGATTTAAACTATCTTATCTCTCAAGTTGGATTGAACTGCACATGGTGTGCGAATTTTATTATAATCGGTTAAGTGGTTTAGGAGTCCATTGAAGACAAACATTGTGACACGAGATTTATATATATTAAGATAATTAAGATTATATTATGATTGAGATTGTCTTTACTATTCCCAGATTTAAGAAATATACAATTCGATTTTTTTCTCCTTACAGCTAGGCATTTGATCATCAGGGTGCGTAAACATGTGTAAGCGACTAAGGTGAATCACGCCTAGTCTTGAATAACTAACTGGCTCTCGAAGAGGCTGCTGTTAGATGCTTGGCGACAGATTTTCAAATTGAGGGCGGTGACTAAAAGGGTCAGTATTAGTAAAAAGTTTAGGCACCACACTATGGTTTCCTCACGATGTTTTCGTTCACCGACACCTCGAGGTCATTAGCAATGATTGAACCCACGGCCTTCGTGATGTGAGGTTGTCGCACATCTGACCGAGCTGTCGTGTCATTATAATACAATAAATATTATTAAATGTAGTCGTTGAGTTAAGGACTATATCATTAGCATAAAAATATCCAAATTAATTATACTTTGCCCTCTCATTGATTTCAATAAAGGAGAGGCACAAGTGCTCCGCGCCTACGTAATGCACTTGCCAGAGATCGAAGCACTCAGCCAATGTAAATAAGGTGTCATTGATATGCGTGCAAAATGAATCAACCTTGCATTCGTTTATAGAATCAATATCAATGGGCTATTGTTAGTTCTCAGAACGGTACATCAAAGGATTTTGATTTTATTTAAATGAAATTTCGTAGAAGTTTGTGGTTTAAGTCAATTCAATAAAGAAAATTTTGAATTTCGATTCTTTTTGTCGCGTTCATTAGCTTATGCAAGCGACAGAACGGCTACTTCCAATTTTTTTTTAATGAGACGATTTATATCTTTATTATTCATTAACAAATCTGGAAACAATTACATGTAAATTGTCATGTACATTTGTTTATTTAAGTATTAACAGTTATGAAGTAGCACGAAAACATAATTTAGTTATAGTATACTCCATTTTTTAATCTTATTCAAATATTCGAAAAAATGAGCACAAACTTTATTCGTCTTGAAAAGAAAACTTGATTGAAAACTTCTTATCATTTACACCTGTACTTTACAGCTATTATACGAATTCAGACTAAAGGGACCTAAGAGAATTTTATCGCGACAACTTAGGCCTAAAGAATGTAAATTTATGTCAGAATAATTTATTTAATGCTGGTTATTGCGCACAATTCAAAATGGAGATAATAAATTCGTCTGGCACGCGGGCTACCTTGTTTATCTAGTCTTAGAAATGTAATAGGTATTCTACAAATACATTGAATTACTCATTTTCACGTAATATTACGTGAACCACGAAGCATTAAGGGTTTTCTCACAATGATTTCTTTTTTAGTGTATGCAATTGGAAATTTCTCACATAACTCTAGAAAAAAAAATTAGTGTGATTTTATTTTTGGACGTGATTTTTAATTGTAATGTATTGTAAATGTTTTGTAATATTTAATGATATGTGTTTTCCTGTGGGCCACCATGTCTGATATAAATGATTTTTTATAAGTGAAGGGCTGCAATCAGACCGGAGTGTCATTGTTTGACTCACGCTTTGACAAAAAGCTACACTAGCCTTACAAGCCACATTAGCTTATTAGCTAGTGTTAGACATTTTTGCAGAATCTATACACGTTAGTCCATGATCAAGACCAACAATTTCAAAAGCTCTCCTACAAAAGAAGACCAGCTTTGCTCTTAAAATGTTTATTGTTATGCCTCGGTTGTGATTTATTTTAATACTATGTTCTATACAAGTTTTTGCGCGTTGCATATTTTATATTAAATTTTAGAGACATTTTAAGTGCTTGTTTGTTTCTTCCATTATATACAGTATCTAAGATCAAGATGTGTATACAAACTTAAGCAAATATTTATCAAAAAGGCAAAATTTATGATAGGTCTTTTGAAATGAAAGAAATTGTATTGTTGTAGAGAATGTAAAATAGAAATCATTATTTCTTTAGTGTTTAAATTGACCTCGGCACTGTGTCGAGTAGCATACTTGCATGTAATGTGACTTTAAAGTATTTTATCACTAACATCATATTTCATCAAGATTTAAACTAAATAGGACTTCATAATCTTTTTTATTATTAATTATTTTCTTATTTTCATAATATTAAAAAAAAAACTTACCATAAACCTTTGACCACTGCGCCGGCGGTCGCCAATCGGGGTAATGTTTCGGGAATTTTTCTCTCGTCCAGTAGGTATGCAGCACCATTTTGTAAACGGTCATTTTATCCGGATTACAAGTATCAGAGTCACCGGATACTGCCACGGCAAGTGCAGACAGCACTAGCGCGAGTAGTAGACGCGTCATTTTTATCGATAGATTTTGTCGACACTGTCACAACACTACTTCCTTCAGCATAGTGCGTTGTGGGTGGCTTCAGGACATAGTGCACCTGAAACAAAGGAATAATGGGTTTTTAAACCAATTTATGACAAAAAAAAATACCAAATAAAGGAAAGCTATGCAAAGTATACTACACTAAGAATGTTCTTTTTTATATATATAAAGATATTCTAAGGTAAAGCCTTGAATTCGCAGAAGCGTTACAAAATTGTAAACAGTAAATAATCATTCCCAGATATACGAGTATGTATGTAAAAAAATGCACCAATCTTACGAGTTTGAATAAAAAATCTTTACATCTTGTAATACTAATTTTGTGATTTCAAAGTTTTCCTCAATGTTAACTTTATAAAATCTAGTAAAAGCGATATTATTTTGCAGTTGAACATAAACTATGACTAATATATCATGAGAAATATTACCACATTTTTCGAAAACCACTAAGAATAAACTTTTAGCCTTAGTTTTTCCCTATATCTATTTTCACCACGAATGTCTTTCCCAGTAACCCGGTATACCTTGTATAGGTGTTATCTATTCCTCACTCATGAATGAGCGACTAATGACGATGCCAGGTCACCGACCCCGGCTATTTCCATTCCTTTGAGGTGTTCCACCAGGTCTGGGGGGCTACCAAGCATAAAACTAACATATTGTCAAAAAAAATGTTCTAGCGACGATTCGGGTTAAATTTTTTAACAACTGATATAGGTCCACGTTTGAGCACAGATTGCCTGTGTTTCGGTGTTTATCTACGCTATGGTCAACGTTGTTACGCATTTACCTAGAAAAGACATATTAACTTTAGATTTGAAGACTCCAGATAGTATATTTCTCAAGTAACAAATATTTAGGAAGATAATTACAAAGTTTAACACTCCCCACAATTAAAGTCGAAGCGAATCGGCTACATAACCAAACCACATTGAGTTTGATAGTTTTTTTTAAATTCCACATTGGTTTTCCTTTCCATTGTAAAACTCGACTGAACGACAATATTGAATCCATGATGGTTAAGCTTGTGGTATGCCCCTCGATCACTGGAATCTTTGAAACACTTCCAAATATGAGAGAGAATTTAGCTTGCTGATGTACGAGTAGTCTCATACTATGAATAGGTCAACAAGAATTGTATAAATCAGAGATGATTTAAAACAGTTAAGCAAGATTCCTGTACATAATATTATGTACAAACAATGTTCGTAATAAAGATAGTCTAATAGATAAATAAATTTCATTAAGCTCTTTAGCAATACTTTTTTAAATCCTGCCATGTATCGGAATGTTTTTGATTTATTACTACGGATGGTCTAATAGGTAAAAAGTTTATTTCTATTATAAATAGAACTGCTAGGTACGTTGATTGGTGCTCATTGTGTTGTATCATTTAAATATTTTGTTATAAAAATAATGCGCAACAAGAATCCTGAACCGGTCGTTGTTTGGGCAATTTTTCAAAAGAACATAAGAAGATTCAGCATTAAGGTTAATATAAAGATCGAGGAAAAATATAAAGAAGTCATATTTGTTGTATCGGAGCCTCGAAATAAATAATTTAATTTTAATATTAAAATTTATTGTTATAGCGGCAACTGAAATACGTACAACATCTGTGAAACTTCAGCGCTCTAGCTATTTCGTTTCAGAGATACAGCTTGGTGACAGACGGACGGACAGCGAAGTTTTTGTAATAAAGTTAAAGGTTGCCTGGAAGAGATCGCTTTAAGCGATAAGGTCGCCATTTCTGGACACTTATTACTAAGCTTTTTTTTTCATATTTTTTTGTCTAATAAGGAATTTTATATCTATCTATCTATCCCGTTGGTACGATTTGTGCACGAAACCCTAAAGCTGTATGAAACACCCAACTTAAGTAACACTTTATTTAAAAACCGCTGACTAAAATCATAAAACCCATATTTGTGGCAACCCATACACTCGTAGATAAAAGTGCGAGTAAGCGGGAAAACGTTGCCAGCCGACCACCGACATTCAAACGCTGGGTTGCCATAAATTTTCCATAAAAACTACCGCACTCTTACCAAAAAGCGGCACTTGCCAATATTTTAGCAATATTTTGAAAGGGCATAGTGAAGTCGAGTGCGGTTAAAATATGTGGAATTCGTTTGCATAGCAATATTAAAATTTCAATAAAGTTGACAGGGTGTGAAAGAACTTCAAGCGGACATTACGCGGATATTCTAGCTTATATTTTACGTGCGTACGTTTCCGTAATGTAAAAACGGGACCCTATTATTAAGCCTCCGCCGTCAGTCTGTCTGTCACCAGGCTATAAATAATATATTTTAAACCGTGATAGCTATAAAGCTGAAGTTTTCACAGTTTGTATATTTTTGTTGCCACTATTATAGCAAGTACTAAAAGTAAATAAAAAAAACATTAACGGGAGCTTCATACAACAAACACCGTTATTCAGTGGAAATGCCAAAAATGCATACTAAGCGATTTGCTTCCACGTTTATAGTGCGGACGGCCATACTGTGGAACTCCTTGCCGGAATCCCTGTTCCCACTGAACTACAACCTAACTGTCTTCAAGGCGAAAGTGAACCGGTTTCTTCTAGGCAAGCGCGTTTCATCTTAGACTGCAATATCACTTAGAATCAGGTGAGTTGTGGTCAAGCGCAAGCCTATTAAGCGTAAAAAAAACGTATTTTTGCGTTTTTTTTAGGTTGGTATGGAACCCGCACTTGGCTATTATTTTACTTCTTACAGCTAGGCATTTCACGTTTACGGTAGCGCCTTGATGAAATTGACACTTGACCACCCATCCAAAGACTGACCGCATCATGCGTTATTTAACCTCGATGACCGCATCCGATTTCATTAGTTAACCGAGCTACAGGCGTTGATATATAGCCGGTTATAAAAATAATTATAAAATATTCTAATATGCCTTACGAAAATTTTACTTAAGTCAAACAAAAGTTTTTCACCCGCCACGTTTACTTAAGTCGGTCGTCTATTCTGAAGTAACACGGTATGACGGGATATTTGTCGTATCCCCTGACATTTATCTATCACCATCCCGTCCTGGAGAGACCCTGTGAATTCTTACTCGAGAGACTACGCTCAGGGTTGTCAACAGTAGATTACAAAAAAGTATATAGATCTGATTTTTTTTACTGGCCAGTGTTTCTTCATCTTGTTTAGAAATGAAAAGTGTTCCTAATTAATCTTGTTTAAAAATACAATTACAACGTTGTATATTTTTTCGGTTAAAATAATTGATCAAATCATTAGTCAAAGCTTTCTCTAATCGCATTTATTATGCTTAGAAATCGAATGTGGCTCGGTGGTAAAAACTTCTCAGATCAGAGGGCCCGTGGTTCGATCCTGGTCCTACACCAATGATCTGCTTTTCAAATTATGTGTGGATTTGCACTGCTTTACATTAAACGTATACATCGTGAGGAAATATACACGTTTGAGGACTGCCATACCCTCTAATATATCTTCAAGTAGGTCATCCGCCAACCCGCAATTAGGCAGCGTGGTGAATTATGACCTATTTCTCTCTCCTTGTGAGAGAAAACCCCGAGCCCGGCCGTCTGATTGAAAAGCAGACATTTATCTCACCGAGTCACATTCTCTTTTCAATATACAACTACTATATTTAAATTTTATACAATAAACTTTTTTTTCATATATTTTTTTTATTTCACCTATTCTGTCAACCCTATCGTTGCTCCGGCGCGCAATTCATTCACTCGGAAACTGTCTCATGAATAAATAATGCGATTTGAACTTCGCTTCGAGCTGCGAAGTATTGATAGTGGAATGGATTTGCTTCCAGGAGAGGCCTAACAGGCTTTAATGAAAGCTCCCGTCAAATCCCATGATAGCAAGTTTTACAACCAATTTAGGCAGATTTAACTTTTGTCGAAAGATCATTTATGCTGCAACTGACTTTAAGATAAACTAAAAAAAATTACTTTAAAAAAAACTAAACACTAAATGTCGAGTTTAAACACTAGCTGTAAAAACTTAACACTAGCTGTAAAAAGTAAAAAAATAATCTTAATTATTTCCTAAATTTAACGACATACGAGTAACTAAGATGTAACGTAATAATAATACATCTACTTGTATCTCATAAAGCGTAACTCTCATAGCCACTGATAAACTAGACAAAGCAAGTATTAACTACCTCTTTACAATACCTAAATTACTATCAATCAAACACACAAACGTCTTCAAGATGTAAGAAGATCCCAACCACAAGCAAGTTTAAATTCAGATCAATATCCCGCCCGATCTATTTCTGTATTGAGTTTAATCAATAATTCGTATCTGATCCCGCAACGTCTGTCATCAAAGCTCTAAAGCCGAAATAAAGTGGTTATATTTAGAGTTAAATAAACTTCCCGCTTTAATTAAAGATACCGGATGGAGATAGGTGCCATTATTTTTGGCTATGGAAGAAAAATAGTGACGATCTCGTTAGCGTAATGGTTACCATGCCGGACTGCCGATCGAAGGGTCCCGGGTTCGATTTCCAGCACCGCCAACATCTTTGTGATGAACTAAATTTGTTGGCTGTTGGTCTGAGTGTTAAATATGTATCGTTATGTAGTATCAGTTGTGTTACCAATCATAATACAAATTAGAATTAGTATGGAGCTAACCAGCCTTGTGTGAAATGTATCCTAATATTTATGATTATTAATTATTCTATAGTACTAAAATTTAGTTTTTCACGATAGGTTTTTAATGTAATTTTGTAAAAGTTATGAGTGTCTCATTTTTTTCTCATATATTTTTCTGTCACGCTTCTTTCATCTAAGATGCAGTATGAGCACAGAATATTAACTAGTACTATGTACAGAAGCTTCACTTCGCAATGGTTTTCAAAGAAATAAGAACTCAATCTAATAAACAATATGATTTAATTTAGCTCGCGGTCCAGTCGTGTTCATTTACATACCTACCAATTTCTTTTCGAAGGAACATGGGCCTTAATTCACTATACTACGGTTCATAATAAGTTGTACATGGTTATACGTATTGAATTTGTATTGTTATGCGTATTGGTATGAGCCAGGTAATTAAGCGGTTAGCATCATCATCATCAGCCTGGTTTTCTCCACTACTGAAATACAATTCGTACACAAGTAGAACGCAGAAACGATGATAAAATTCAAATCCAATAATAAAATGTAGGGTTTCCTTCAAATTAAGTATCATAAAACAGATAGGTATATTCGGCAGCTACGATTTGTTCGCTTAAATTTCTAGTAATCATCATATTATATATTAACGACGTTTTTCAACAGGTGGAAATATTTATTTTCAAACCTTGGATTGATGGTCGTTAAATATATGACAGGATACTATAAAATTTATACGGTTATAAGCATAAAATATAATTCGTATTTCACAAATCTTACAAGCAGATACTAAAATATTTTACACTCAATTTTTGTGTTTATTTTGAAATGTCTTTCGTTGTTGATATCAACATTATTTATTTATTATGTCTCGTTTTGATAAATAGACAGTTTGTTTTGACTTTTCAGTTAATCTTTAAAAAGATGAAGTTATTACAATCTTTATACAGACACCAGCTGACCCGGCAATAGTTGTTTTGCCTAAAAAATTTAAGGGTGAACAACCCTTATCACTTAGGGATATGAAAATAGATAATAGCCGCTTCTCAGATCTATTGAATACGCATATAAAATTTGGTAAAAATCGGTCAAGCCGTTTCGGAGGAGTACGGTAACTAACATTGGGACATGGATGAATTTTATATTATAGAAGATGAAGTGAAGGAAAACATCGTGAGGAAACTATAGCATGGTCGTAGGGTATTTTCTAGTGCTCGTCTGGCTAACAACCACCCTAAAGTTGAAAAATCTGTAAGCAAGCAAGCCAAGCTAACGATGTCTTGCATCAACCTGTTATTCCAGACTAGTCATGCCCCATCTTAGGCCAGAGTATCCCTTACTCGTGTGGCTACGTGCCCTGCTAGTCAAACCTAGCTATATTGTCTAAAAATGGTGTCAAAAATGATTGATTGTAAAATAAAGTGTATACTCTTTATAACGACACTGAACGGACTGAGCATTTTATGGCGTTATAGAGAGTTTGTCGTTAAATCGAGTGACGTTACATGAGTTTACACTGTATTCATAATAATCATAACATCATAAGAATCATTCTTCGTCTATTCAAATTCCACCACACAAATAACAAAAAAAATATGCAAATACAATTTCATGTAATTGTTTTCAGCAATACCAAAACCCCGCAAGCGCACTACATAATATAACAGTTAATCAACTCCAACAATTAACATATTTGAGCGGTCGCCACTAGCAAGTTACAGTCACGGTGTAAATTATTAAAACTTCGTTATGGCGACGAAATTCACGGCTCTATAACTCCGGAATATCGTCTTAATTAAAGTGGGATGGACCTTGCGTATTTATGGAGTAAGAATAGACAGACAATAGAGAAGATAAACATAATAATTTCGTGACACAACTTATTTTGCAAAACTAGATGCAGTAAATAGTTTCAAAATTTAAAATTTTATATTTTTGTCAATATACCTGCTGAAAACTTAATAATCAAAGTTAACACAAAAAATATGGAAACCTCAGATTATAATTAGATTATTTAAAGAGCAAAATAGCATAATAGAAATGCAATATAATGAGATATCGTAAATAAATGACAGGACAACAATTATTTCATTTTTATTACCTTTAACCTAATTTTGAGAATTATTAGAGTTCCAAAACACAAATACGTAAAATTCGCTTGATACAAGAAACTTAAACAAATCTTACTTTAAATTAAAGTTGAAGATAAAGATTAATTATTTAGAATTGTCAGAGCTTGTAACTTAAATGTTTTATTTTATACGAATTTATTTTGTGAAATACCTAATGCCGCGCTTCAGGCGCTTGGCTAAAATTTGTATGGCGCGATTGAACTGTAAGCAACAATATCTTACAGTTAAAAAATAATACAGCAATGCAACATTACAAAAGTCTATTTTACTAAAAATAAAACAAGGCCAATTCTTATCTTCGGAGCAGATGTTAACAAGGCTCTGTAGAGTAACAAATGAAAGCTATCGTGAGTTATGAAGTTTCAGCAGGACGGTATTTGTTGAGGCTTGTCGGTAAGTACTTTTGTGGGCTAAATTATGAATGTTCCACTTCGGAGACGGTGGCTGTTCTTACAATGAATGTTAAAACCACAAATGGCTATAAGTTTATAATGAATGGCTTGTACGAAGATTTGGTTTTCATTTCGTTAAATTATTAATATTTTCCATTTAATCTTTGTTCAATGAAATATTGTAATAGTTTTATATAGCTTTGTTTATTTATAAACGCTCATTAAGAAAAGCATCGTTTGTGAATAAAAGTCAAACTAAACTATGTTGCTGATTTGAAGCATGGACTAAACTCGCTCTGGACTAATAAATATATACATCAGGCAGATTTTGTAGCAATTATATATTCAATTTATGAAGTTTTTAGTTTTTGTTTGCTCTTTCATTCCTAATTTTAAATATTGACTGAAATCATTAATATTCAGCGTGAAAACAAATAAATTACATATCCAAAAACTATAATATTTTTTATTTGAACGTCTTCATAGTAACTTTACCAACACAGATTACATTCGGCGCATCGTATAAACATAATGAATAAATAAGGTACATCAAGCTTAACTTATAATAATTTTATGTTCTCGTACTTTTTATAACGTTATTTGTCACGTAACAGGTAAATAAATCTATTTTCTTTCTTTCCTAATTTATTTGTTTATGTTGTCATATGGCATTAGTATTCAGCGTAAAAACAAAAATATTCCTTATTCAAAATCAGTTTTTGTTTTCTATTTGTACACCTTCATAGTTAACTTTAACGACGCATCTCTACCATTGTTCTAAATACTACCTTTAGTAAAAAACAACGCCCCTGTTTATCTATCTGGCAACGAGGGAGCAACAACATCAATGCAAACTTTTAAAAAGATTACAGTTTGCATGAAACAATAACTTAATCGAATTATAGTACCTCAGAGAAAACTGAAACAGAGGGGACTGGTGAGCCGTTCCGGGTTGTTTACAAGGGGATGAAAGGACGGATTCAGGGAAGGGGAGTAATGTGTTCTGGAAACTATTTTTTAGACTTTTTTATGTATGTAATATTTGTATTAATAGTGTAAGTAATATATAAATAGTGTTGTATAATTATTCTAGTTGGTTCGATTTGGCTCCACATTCATCATGCGTACTGCTAAGGAATGGAATGGATTGCCTCCTAATCCTACTGTGTTTCCTAATACATATAACTTTTGAATGAATGAATGATTTTTTCAAGGCGAGAGTGAATAGATTTCTTCTAGATCAACGTGCTTCGTCTTCGGCCACAGCTCCGCTTACCATCAGGTGAGTTGGCGGTCAAGCGTAGATCTATTCTATTTAAAAAATGTTATTGTGTGAATAAAGCTAGCGTAGCGGGAATTGTCTGCCGCCTTGCGACACAGATTTTCACGAAATCTACAGCGAGGCGCAATGCTCTTCTAACGCATGGCTTCAAAGTCAAATCGTAGGTCTAACCATAATTTTGTATTGTGCTCACCACTTTAGACACAATAAAAAAATAATTTATCGTATAATTTTATCCTGTATTGGCTGTAGTTGCCTTACCATAACAAATAATGATCACAAAAGCCATAGAGATCTGTGTGCCGCATCTCGGTCATTAATTAAGTGATTTAAAATAGAATCACGTAAATAATTCTAACAAATGCATTCATGGCACGGTAAGCGAAACTTCATTCATTTTTTATTTTATGTTTATATTTTTCACTTTATAACCAAATTTACCGCAAAAAGTATTCACATTTAATTTAATTATAATTTGAATCCAACATAAATGGGTTTTTCTATTAATTAATTATTATTTGAATTAATTACATTATGTCATTGAGCAAAATAAAGGAATTAAGAGGATTACGAGAAAACATTTAATTATTTTTTAACATGTCTCTTAAGAGGGGTAACTGCCCCTCTGTTTCATACCTTAGTACATCCCACAGTCGAGGTTTTCCAAGCTTTCCAATCATCTAGGGGAAAGCATTGTGAAGTGGCAACATTGTGGTGGTATCGCAACTCAACCATTTCAAACGATTAAAGTAGATTGTTTTTGTGCACGCAGTGTAAATTGAATGATTGTACTGAGACCCTTGCTTCCCCTTACTGCGGGCACGCCAATATTTGGTCAGCAGACGAGAGAGGGTGGAGAATTGAAAGAAATAATTGAATACTTTATCTTGCAAATAGAGCGTTAGATTCTTACTTGTAGCCGTAGATATGTAATAAATTAATGAGTGTAAATTAAAAATTATTAAATCGTGCGACATATTTGATTGAAGCGGCCATCTTGAATTTAAAATGTATTTATTAATAATGTTTGTATTTTACCAATCTAGTTAATCTATTTTTACCTTTTTATGTGATACTCATGAAGCTCTTATAAAAAAATGACAAGGGATCGGATGACAATTTTCAAATACATACCTAAAAAAACACTAATTTAGCTATAGTTTTAACTATTTAAAGTCAAAGTTATAAAAAGATATAGAAATTTTATTTTAAATTGAAGATTTATTTTAATGGGTTAACCTAAATGTATTGAAAATGTATTATGATTTATTAATTTTGTTATAATTATATAATTTTAAAAAGAAGTAATCAATTTATTTTTATAATAATAAATAAGTGGAAGACTCTTACTCACTTATATTGCCTCTCTTTTAAATTACCTTGTGTTAAACACCTACAGACTGGATATATTTTAAAATCAAATTCTCTTACAAATATTTCAAATATTTTTTTAGTCACTAGAGGCACCCATCATACTATAAAATACTAACCCCAGTCGAAATTATCCACTAAACAAATAATCCACGGCGATTGGCGGTGATTTTATACAAAAAATAAACACTTCCCAATCCCACATTACCCCTGACTACGTCCTCATTAAACGTTCGACCTTGGTGACCCAGCACTAAACATCTACACGACATATTTCACCACTTCAGCGTAACACTGTTATTTCTGAACATTCAACCGGCCTGGAAAAGCAAACTCACTCGTAATTATTACGAGAATTTCCAAATGCCCATTCAATTTTAGGGTTTCGCACCCAAAAGGTGAAAATGAGATAAAATTAAATGGTGTACAATGCCTCTGTAGTCTTTCTGTCTGCCACTAGGTTGTATCTTATAAGCCGTGACAGCTAGAAAGCTGAAATGTTCACCAACTAAGTGTTTTAATTGTCACTTTAAATAAATAATAAAAAAATATAAATAAAAACTAACGGAGGATCTCATACAACAAACGTATTTTTTTACCATTTTTTTTCTTGATGCTTTTAACGACAGACAGAAGGCGCTTGAAGTTTTAACCGAAAATTACTTTATTGAAAAAACAAAATCATATTATTATTAATTCACCAAACTAAACTTTGTGCCAATTTTTAAAGATGGTGCTACGGAATCATTCATGAGCGAGCCCAACTCACACTTGGCCAATTTTTAGCTCTGCTCAGCAACGACTTTAGGACTGGTTCTGCAAAAACAAACAAACCTGCATTAAGGGACCTCCTTTGAATATTTTCCCTTGTTTGCTGACCTCCGACCTTTTTGGAAATTTTCACGCACACCTGCTTTTTGTAGCGCTCTTTTTCGCGGGTGAATAGAAAAAGATTTAGGTGAATGAATTATGAATAGTGTTCTTTGTACGAGGTAATGCGTGTTGTTTGGGATCGAGCACAATGGGTGTTTGAGGTAAACAAAACACGATCGATAGGTCGGTAATGGAAAGGCTGACAGTAATTTTCATTGAATCGTATTCTATTTATGGAATCAGGTTTCATTATTTTGTCGATAAGAATCGAAATAATTTAACGAGCTAACCCGAGGACAGGTAGTCAGAGTATCTAATCTAATCTTAATTCATTTTTTCAATGTTTTGAATTCTTACTAATTTACTCAAGAGCATACAACCCCAGATTCAATCTAGGTAATACACATAAATTTAGGTAATAAACAAAAAAAAATATATGAGTAAATAATTGTGTTGAAAAAAAATGTTGGAAATCATTCAAGCATATGCCATACAAAACTGCACTTTTGACCCTGAACTATTCGGTGCTACTATATCTCGTTGCTTATTATTATTTTTTTAGCTTTGACGATGCTAGCTCGGCCGGGCAAGTAGTTGCCTTACGCCTCATAGGTCGTGAGATCAATCCCCGCCAATGAGCTCAAGCTAACGGTGAAGGAAAACATCGCGAGGAAACCATAGCATGGTGGTAGACCACTGTACGCACCTGGCTAGAAACCACTCTTAAGTTGAGAAATCTGTCGTCACGCACCTAACAGTGTTTTCGGCAGACTCGTTGAGAGTTATTCCAGACTATTCATGCTACACCTTAAGCCAGAGAGTCGCTAGCTTATGTGGGTGCGAGTTTCTTCTTCTTTACCTTATCCCACTTAGGTGGGGTCGACACAGTAAATCTTCTTCTTCCACTCCCTTCTATCAGACGTCATCTCCACACTCAATCCTTTCCCTCTCATGTCCTCATTCACACACTCCTCGCAGGGCGGCCTCTTGCTCTTCCTTGCACTACCATTTCCAAACATCTCCTAGTAACATGCATCTCCTCTCTTCGTGGTTGCGAGCCCTGCTAATCAAAGCCTAGTTTCTCCAGGAATACCATGCACTGGTTCACTGTGTCAAAACAAAAATATCGGCACAAAAACATTGTACAGTTATTTAGCACAGTGACTCAGCGTACATATAGATTTCATTCAATATTTTAACAAGAATTCCCCACTCATTTCCAGTGAATCCTGTGCTATGGTGCCGAAACGCGTCGGCATAAACATGTCCCAAAGCCCGTGGCGTGTTGTCAACGTTCGATGACCTATTTCAGGTCTATTTGTGTCCACGTATCGGACGATCACTCGGGGCGGGGCTAAAAAGCTCTGTCACACGTAGACGACGTAGTATAGTTCGTCACATAAAAGCATACTGGCGTTTTTTACTAATTACGTTTAGGCATTTAACCAGCAGTGCGTGTATCCACACGAGTTGGCGGTACTCTGATCTAAGGTAGACTATGCCTAATTTGGAATAACTGGTTTTGTAGGAAGCTGCCGGAACTAATTTGAGGGTGGTTCCTAGCCAGACGAGCATCAGATATTGTCCTACCATCATGTTACTGTATATCTCTTATACATAAAATTTCCATGTCACAATGTTAGTTACAGTTATAGGTGTATTCAGTCAGTCTGAGAATCGGCTACTATTTATTTTTTATACCCGTAATTGATAAGAGTTGTTCACCCTTAATTTTTTTTCGACAAAATTTCTTGTTTTATTTTTTTATAATAAGGCATTTAAAATTAAATACAACCCTATATTTTTACTTTTTTATCACCAACTTTTAACTATTTCTGGCCATTTTAGTAAATTAATAATTGTAAATCCCGCTCGATAACTGATCAATTATAGTGTTTTTATCTGTACTTAAGGCCAAACAACGTTTGCCGGGTCAGCCAGTCTTATACATACAATACGTATATAAAATTTCCATGTCACAATGTTAGTATTCTTCCGAAACGGCTTGACCGATGTTTACCAAATTTTATATGCGTATTCAGTAGGTCAGAGAATCGGCTACTATCTTCGATAGACCCTTAGTGTTTTTAAAAGTTCTTAAGGCAAAACTACGTTTGCCGAGACAGCTAGTTTCTATGTATATCGAGGTTTCACAGTAACATTCACAAAGCATGTATTTGCTACAAAACTTCAATAAATTTCCCAGCTCGATACTAAAACAATAAAAAGCTGGGGTGGGTGTTCGCTGACGTATTGCGCCGCCATTTTCCCGGAAAGTTGCCATTTTATCGCAAGTTCAGCGGCGCTAAAAACATTTACCAAACAGGTTTTTTGACTACATACAATTTCAAAGTAGAATTTTGTACACCAAAAAGTTTGTACAAGTAGAATTACAGGGCTTAAGTCACTCTTGAAATAATTGCAATAGTAGTTATACTATAAAACTATCTTGATTAATTCGACTTTCAAACTAGAAGTCGTCTAGAAGCAAGAACGAAGAAATAAGTTGCTATAGGACGTGACTCAAACTTATAGAACCACTTGAAAACAAGTATAAATAAAAAAATTACACCTGACTAAAGATATTAAGGAGGCGGCCATATTGGATTTGAAATTTATCAAAACGTATGTATACCATAACATTGAGGCCTCGTTATACCTGTACTGAGGCAGATGTTAAAAATAAATGTTATCTAAGATTCATCACAGACGTATAAAATAATGATATAATAACATTTTATACAACAATTGATGATTCTTTGTACATATACTCGTACCTTGATATTGTATAATACCTTGACATTGTCCGAGTATAATAGGTACCTTGACATTTTATAAATTTTATTATTGACATTGATATTGTGTGCTCGTAATCTATATTAATGTTTTGACATTACTTTGAAATATGATTGCTTATATAACTTTAAATCATAATAAGTTATAATATATTGGCATTTTGCACACCTCATAATAAGCGGTAGCCTACAAAAAACACTTCTGAATATTTACAATGTTTATATATTACCTGTGGCTACGCAATAAAAAATATTTCATTTATTATGTTAAAATTATAACGCTCTTTCGTTTTTTCGTCGGAGATTTAAAACAGTATTAAACCAACTGACCCACAGCAATTAAGTCGGCAAAAAGTACGGTTATTCAGTTGCTAACCTATTTTTCGAGTGTACTTTACAATAACTCAGCGGAATTGTGAAATAAAATGTGCGAAGTTAAAACTGAACCGCAGCCGTCGGGGTTTGTGGGTATCGATTTATAATGCTGTCGATACGAAGTTCATTAAAGGTTTTTTTTTTTTTTAATATTAAGACTCATTCACACACGGCTTGTTAGTCCCATACTGAACCATTTCTAGCTCGTGTTATGGTTGCCAACACAACTGATATACTACATATATATACATACATATTATATAAATACATATTTAACACCCAGACCGACAGCCAACAAATTTAGTTAAGCACAAAGATGTTGTCCGGGCCGGGAATCGAACCCGGAACCTTCTGATTAGCAGACCGGCATGGTAACCTTTACGCTAACGAGGTCGTCAAAAATATCAAATACAAAAACTTTAACAATATTATTGTAACAAAATACCTAAACATAACGAATTCAAAGAATATCAAAGCAGAAAGTATCATTTTAACATCAGCATTTTCATATAAAAAGTATGTTGTTCTGAACAGTAAAGTGGCTGGATTATAAAATAGCTCTTCAAGTAGAGAGGCATTCAAGAATAAATCTTGGCACATAGAGTGCCTAACGATGTTGACCCGAAGCTTAAGCGATAAGCGGATTGGGGAAATATGTCTCTAAAGTATACATATGCTATTTAAAAATAACTTGTGATCCTTAGGCCAGAGTATCTAACTAGCTAGTTAATTTATGTGGTTACGCTCCCTGCTAGTCAAATAAATGCCTAGGATTAAAAAATAAAAAAAATCGATAACTCACATCTTCTAATAACTTTTCTTTTTTAACATGTCACCAAAACACGAAAATAATCATTGGGGTTTAAAGCTGCCAATATGCACTCTTATATATATTTGTTCTGCCATGAAAAAAATGCTTGTCCGATATAAAATACTTTTCTTAACTATTGCGTCTGAAAGAATAGACTTAAAAAATGTTAACGGTGACCTAAGTTACCTGACTTACCGACCCGTAAGGGCTTTATTTTTTAATTGGCAGGATCTATCCTGCCGTTAAGACTGCAGAGAAGACCAAGTGCAACAAAACTGAGCGCACTTCATGCCACAGACTGGCAGGAGACAACACAGGATAGAAAAAAGTGGCGTCTTTTAGTGTTGGAGGCCAGGATCCATTTTGGGGTTAGCGAGCCATTATAGTTAGTTAGTTATCCTGCCGTTGTCAAATTTCTGTTTTTTTTGGTGATTTGTATTCTTCTTATTCTGAATTTGAAATTTAACTTCTGTTACATTAAACCTCTTTCTTGTCATAACTTGTACCGCAGCCAAGCCACTCTTGTCTCGCCTTACTTTCAGCAAAGAAACTCTCACTTTGACGTGCACCTGAATAACACTCGCATATCATCACTTGACAAGTTCTCCAGTTCTCTGAGTAAACCCTGACATGACACAAATATAGGGTTTCAAACGGAAATGGGTCAAATGGTCGCAAGTTTGAAATTGCGATTTCAAATCGAGTGAACTCATCAACAATTGTGATATCGCTTAATATTTTAGTCGCATAAATAAAACTCAAATATTGTTTATTTAGGCGAAAAATAACCGTTAAAAGTATGGAATGTGTTCTAACATTGCAAGGCGTTAATTAATTTCTTATTTTTTTCTTCGTGTGAACTAAGTGGCCAAGCTCTGGCGTCGAGATTTTTCAAGCCAACCGAAGGCCTCTGACTTGGCTTAACGGTTGCATGTACTAAGACTAACATCCGGAACCTACAATTTAACGTGTCATCCGACCCACGGTAGCGCCTAGATGAAGATGCCACTTGAAATGCGACAGTCTTGTGAATGGTCACCCATCCAAACACCGTCCGCATTGACGCAACGTGTCAGATCACCTTAACTAGCCGAACTAAGGGGCTACTGGATGCTAGTTGTAATATAAAATACATAATTATTTAACCTTAATAATAAGTTAATAATAATAATATAACATCGTCGTAATATTACAAAGAAAGCATAAAGAATAAACTGTATATTGTGCCTACCTTGAATCCAGCTTTTATCAGACAAAACAATCACAAAAGCCAACAAAGAAATAGAATTCAAGTAACGAAAGGCTACAAACCGTTACATCAGGCTAAATGGGGAAAATAGCTCGATCCTTTGACATTCAACGTGGTACGAAAAGGGTTGGGCAAAGATAAGCGGCGGTAGATTAGATCTAGACAGCTCAAAGGAGGTTCTGCAAGGTTGCCTTACTATTAGGTGACAAAAACCAGGTGAGGTGACAGAAATTTCTATCATAATGTGAAGCTTCACATTAGGATAACAATCTATTTTTATAAAAATAAGCTTTATTTTTTATAAAAATAGATTGTATCCATCTCAGGAAAAGTAATATTATATAAACTTGAATTAAAAGCTAAGTACCTTACTCATGGCTAACCTCACTATTTCTTGCTTTTTTTTTATTTTGCTATAATGTTTGTGAAAAATATGCAAAAATTTTCAAATAAAGTCGTCCCTACTTTAATTGATCTTATAAGGCATATTGTTATTGTATTAGGAAAGAAAATTAAAATTGTTAAATAATAGCAAAATAACAACATTTATACAGTTGTATACTATAACAAATATTTTTTTGAAACTTTTATTTACAATATTAAGACTAAAATGTAGACTGTACCTAATTCTTATATAGTAGGTGTGAAGCCCGAAGTTGCATAGCATTTGAAATTTGTTGTAAACAAATGATGGAAATTTACAAAATATTGATGTTTGTGTGCACTCTCCGGAGACGAGATTAGGTATTCCACGGGGTAAAGAGAAGTGACCCTTATACAAACGGTAGTTGAAATGAATGGTAACAATCATCAAACATCTGGCACTAACCCTTGCTATCTGTCGACCTCAACATTCAATATTCCAATGACATCAGAGATAAGGCGGCTTCCTTTGACCTCCTTACACGCCACCGATTCAATTGATGAAGTTCGCAATTTGGAACTGTTTGATATATCTTACTGTTGCGTGGATTGGTTACAAATGATAAGGGTTTAATAGATATATTATATATACTAATCGTTTCGAATCGAATACCGAAATAAAAAGATGTACATCCACATACATTATAAATACATATATTACAATACGCAATTTAGCGAATTTCTATTAATTGTCACATAATAAAAACTAAAACTAATATAACTAATACTAATCAAATAATCCGCCCCTGCTCGCCCCTGGTGCAAAGGTGCCCATCGCGCTCGCTGCATTACCGCGCTGAATAGCTATGGCATACATATTTTAGCGTACATATGTATGTGGCGATATAGAGACTAAACTACGCTAATGCAAATTATTAAAATTCAGTTAAGCCAACTATGATTTAATTTAATAATTGATTATGAGCAGTATACATTTAAGATTGTCTATACACAACCATAATTACTCGACCACAAATGTTGAACCGTATGTCAGTGAGACTTTAAAATGCTTTTCAAATCATCAAGTTTCTTATCGTACCTAGTAAATTTGCCTTATCCCGGATCTACTGGAGAGATAAAAGCTTGGCTTCTATTTAAAAGGTCCACATTAACCCAGGATTCAATATTCAATATGTTACGTCAGATAAGACAAACGAAGGATCGCCAGATTTACTCGGGACCTAAGATGTTATATAGTTACATGGAGAGAGTTTAGATTACTACCAACTAGTATTACTTTCTACTTTTCAATAGAAGCCAACGTAGCCAATCCTACGTCACAGTAACAACATATGTTTTGCTAAAGTCTTTAATTACTTGAAATGTTTATTTTCACCCCATTTTGTCAATATAAAATACGAAGGATAATTTCCTACATCTAACATTTTAATATCGCAAATCGTATGGTATTTTGTTTTTGTTTGTATCTTCATTTCATATGAATGAACTAAAACGAAATAATCTAAAACTGACCGATATAAATGGACACCATATTAAGTGATGTTATTTTTTTTTCTAACAACTCTATTTACAATTATACCAACTAACTTATACAAAAAGTATGGTTTTTGGATTAGCTTTAGATAATTAACTAAGTCAAAAGATCTACCCACTACAAGTGAACAGTCTCCTACTTGATTTGCTTGTATTAGCAACGACTAGCGAAAACATTAAGACAGGTCCTTTCTATATTAAACTGTTCTACGTTCCTTGAGATAGGACAAACGTACCGGTCAGATATCCCGTTGGCTCTGAAATACGAGCGTATCAGTCTTTAAAGAAATAGCCAATAGAACTGGAGTCTGATAAGTTTAGAGAATCTATCTCTGTCACACTGGAAATGAGACTTTGGAATTTGAAACTCGTTTAAAATATAGAGTAAGTAATGTCTTCCTCTGCTTGCCCGTAATCTAAGATCCATACAAAAGATGCCTGGCAGAAATTGCTTTAGGATCTCCAAAAGCGATACAAATACAAATCATTGATAGATAATGGTGTTATCAATCAATGATTTGTATTTGTATCAATCAATCAGTTACAAGTTACATATTATCATTACAAAAGTAGTTATGATATGATTCAAATGTCAATTTTCAATTCTAATTCTAGTAATATAATAATTATCATTATCATTAAAATCATTACAAGGCCGCCTACTTCTGTTTTTTAATGTAATATTGTTTCTGTATTTGATGTACAATAAAGTCATATTGTATTTTATTGTATTGTATGTAAATAAAGAAAAAAACGACTCTGGCTCGGAGGATAATCATATCTGCTTTGATCCTGGCCCTACACCAATGACTTGTTATATGAGAATTTTCACTCACTGTACGATGAAGGAAAACATCATGAGGACCACAAAATCCGAAGAAATGTGTGTCGAGGACTTGGAATGATCTGGGGGTCCACCAAGATGTACTTTCCCAAGAAAACTCCCTTCATTAATAAAGTTCTATGGGGGAGCCACGACCCTCAGTAATGAGAAATACGGGAAAGGAAGAGTTAGGTAATGTGGCAATAATTCAAGTAACTGATTCTTCTGACTTACTCGCAAGTAGTTAAATTCATGTCATCTGTATCATTATCTCGATTCGATTATGTGTTTGTATAAAATGTGCACAAAACTACTCTAACGAATTTAAAAATAATTACAACTTTGGAAAGGTCAAAATTGTATCAATTATTGCATGAAAGCACGTCAGTTAACTAGCGCCCTAAGTAATAAGTCTTTATTTTCAAATAAAGCATACTTGTAACTTTATAATATACTTATCCTTTATTCACTGAAGAATTTATTTATTCACTCCAACCATAATAGTAAAACGCAAAGAAAAAACTCCAAAACAAAAATTGAAACACGAAGCGCACTAAGCGCTGAGTTCCAAAATTGATATTTTCTGTAGCGCTTTATACATTCACTCAGTACGTTTTACAACTAAAGTCACTTTCAATTTTCTGCTGAAAGCGCTTTATGGGACGGTGGGAGCGTGACGCGCATAAAACCTCAAGAGAGAAAGACCCGACTTGTCTCTATGTAGAAATCGCGAGAGATTTACAGATTTCCTAATCCTGGCAACAATGGATTTTCATACTTATCCCTCAAAACATACGATCCATTTTTATACTTGTCAGGGTTAAAATGCTTAATCTCAAATCAGCTTGAATTTTTTCTCACCCAGATGTTACTTCTGTCTAGAGTGTAAAAGTTTGGGTTTCATTTTTTATTGCCGTAACAAATTAGGCTGGCAAATGCGCTATAGCAAAGACTCAAGGTTTGAAATTAAATGAAAGAAAACCTCTTTGAATTCTTCTGTGAAATAGATAGAACTTTTAAAATAATCCTTTTCTTGAATTGGATTTAAAAGTTAATATTTTTTCCTACCAATATCAACTTCCTATTTTATACTTTGACAACTTTTAGTACCCAATAACATTCAATTAAAATCAATAAAAATAAGAGCCCATAAAACGCACAATAAGAGCCGTCAGCAATATTAAATCGAATAACCCAGGGCTGTCGGCCGTATTGTCGTATTTTCCTTTTAATTTCGTAAGCGGCATTATCTTGAAAATCGTCCACATAACGATAAACTTCCACTCGGCTTGCGTTAAAAGAAAATTACGATGATAATAATTCAGCGAGCGGCATCCGTAAATCACTGCGTATGGCAGAACTTAATGGAAAATGGAGCGTTTAAAATATTTCTCGCAATTGAAAAACGACTTTTCTGCAAAAATAAAATGGTACAAAGCGTTTGAATTGCTGTGGCTCTTAACACGGGATTAAGGATTGAATTGTCCGTCATTTGTAATGTAATAAAGCTCTATGAGCTCTATATTATTATGGCTAAAGGTACGAGAAAGCTAAAAGGTGATTCCGAGAATTTGTATTCCATTTATTCCTGGATGGTATACTAATTTCTTTAGGTAATCGCAAGTATTCTAAGTGATACTCTAAAGAATAATAACTCTTTAAGTAAGAATAGTTTAAAATTTAATTTAATGGAATGACTAAAATAATTTGCTTTACTTTTTAAATCTTAGCAATAGGCATCTTAAAGGACGAGATTTTTCTACTAATGGGATTGAACACGATATTGCTTAAATTATATCGTTCGTCCAAAGAGACGATTTTCAAAATGCTACATATTGTTCCTATGTATCTAGCATATGACTGTATGCTTATTAAGTGGCTCATACTCAAACACTAGAATAAATTTGAATGAAACTAGCTGAAGACTATTTTATATTTTTGATTAACTCGTGTAGCGGCGTGAAGCTATCCAACCATACAATAAGCAGTGAACGACTCAATTAGTCTCATAGATATTCCACACATCTATTACAAGAAAACCTGCGTTGTAAGAAAATATTTGTTGAAACTTTACACCGCCGAAGAGTGCTATTACGCGAAAATTGCGAGGCTCCTACTAATTCCGGTAATTGCTGTAATTTGCCTTTATTACATCCAATTCTTAGTAACTATGAGTTTCTTATTACAAAATGTCGGGGGAATGGTTGGGTGTAATTAATGGAGGAGAAGTGTGGTGTCTTCTACTCGATAATGATGTGATTGCTAAGCAACAAGCCTCCTTACGAGGTTACAGGTAATTTATGTGTTTGGATAAAATAAGTCAGTATTTTAAAGCAATGTTTTACTAAGCTCAGTTGCACCATACATTTTTAAGCAAAGCGCCTGAACCGTGATATAGTTATAACACGAAATAAATACAAATAAAAGAAAAAAATAACATATCTGGAATTATGAACCCTGTTAGTTCTAGATATAGTACTAGTACTAACAAAAATAAGTAGGTTTGTTTTAATTTCGTTACATCTTTCAGAAGCACACCTTTTATTATTACTTTTATACCGTTTTATTGTTTTAATACGACTATTTTAAAAAAAACTACCAAAAATAGTTTGTGTAATTAAAAAATGCTATCTTAGTCACAGTCCGCTTTATGTCAGGCGTTACATTTACGAATAAAGCTAAACTTTGGTTCATTCTGCGCAGAATAAGAAAATTACTATTCTATTTTACCCCCAAGCAGTTGAGTAGAGTGCAAGCTTTATTATGTTTTGGTTAAAACGGAGAGAGAACTTATAGTACGATAAAATTTAAAACCATATATCTCATTTATTTATAGCGTAAAACTCAGATTGCCTGCAACTGCAACTGGATAAGGTATGTAAGATGATTAAACTGTCAAATTCCTAATCCAAACACTCTTTTTACATAAAATACAAACCGGTTTCTTGGATTAGACCAGGCAGTCTTAGGTTGGATGTCGCTAAATCGGGTGGTTACACGCCCTGCTAGTTCAAAAGTATAAAATAGTATCAAGTTAGTAGTGATACCTACACATATGTATACTATCGAACCTGGGTAGTGATACCTACATATATGCATACTATAGAACCTGCTTATTACTTAGCATCTATTATTTTTTATTCCAGAAGTTAAGCTATGAGATCTACAATGAAAATATTTAACATACAAAAAACAAATTACTTTTCTCCATTTCCAAATTGCATCAGAGATCTGATACAGCGTTCCTGCATAATTGAGCATTTATTTTAATTGCAAGCTCATTTAAACGAGCTATTTAATAACATTAATTCACGAACTGCACCGAGAACTGATAAATGCAGTGATAAAATGCAAACTGATACTGCTTTTGTATGTCATTGACATTGCCGCAATCGGCGATCATTTGCTAGCACAAATAGCGTACTCGTAATGTGTAAAAAAGCCGATTTGAAACTGGTAAACTAGCCGACCTTTAACTCAACGAGGCATAATCAGTGAGTAAACTGTTATAACTATATCATTATTTATCTTTCCTAGCTAAAAATAGATCGTAGACACCTACGAGTCTACGGTTACGGGTCCGCTACGCCGTAGCTCTACGGGCGTGAATAAACATCCGCTACGAAATTACGTAGAGGGTCTACGAACTGTAACGTAATTACCAACTGTTATTGTTATTCTAGGATACCCAACCGTTATTACATATTGATTACGCAATTTTGTTACTTTACTTGAATTAATGTTAAAGTAACATTTCAAACACATTAGAGTAAAAAAGCCATTTATTAATTTACACTATTAAGTCGTTGTTAATAGCGCCTGTAGCTCAAAAACTAAGATGATATGACGCGAACATCAAGGTTAAGCAACGGCAAATGCGAGCAGTGGTTAGTTAGGTAACTATGTACAAAACTGTCGTTTAAAAAATGTTATTATTATCTGAGGTCTAAGGTGGGTCGGATGATACGTTAAATTGTAGGTCCTGGCGCTATATGACTGTCTGTAGCTTGGCGCATGTACTAACAAGCAGTCGTTAAGCCAAGTCAAAAGCCATAGGGTGGCTTGAAAAAATCTCGAGCTTGGTCTCTTAGCTCAATCGAAAAAGAAAGAAGATGCATTTCAAATAACAAATGCACTCTGACACTTTATCAATACAATTTTTTATGAAATTAGTTTGATACAAGTATATATATGTATTTTTGTCTTAGTCTTATCACGTTGTATAATACTTAGCAAACTGTGCAAGTGCAAGTTTTTTTGAATGCGCTAAAATATATTAGAGCAGTCGTTTTGTTTTAGTTTTATTAGTAAATAAATAATTTAATTTGGCAAAATGTTTACCAAATCCAATGATATGAATAACTGTTATAGAGTTTCTATCGTATATAGCTTCAAAGAAAAGGATATTTTAATGTATTTTTGCGTATTCTCTTAAACTTGTACTAGGCATACAGACAAATACATAATTGTGGTCAATCGCTAAACTATATAAAAATTAGGTATTTTTTTTAATTACAGTGGCAAGTTTATAAGTTCAATACAGAAAAAATTGTATATACATGTAGACTTAATTAATTATGCAATGGCATGTTTTATACAAAAGTTCCTTAGGTATTAAAAAATATCTGAAAATCCACCTTAATAAGTATACAATCTTATAATGTCATATTTAAATTCAATTAAATTCAAACTATGTTTATGACCGAGAGATGGTGATGATAATTATTTATGTGTGTAAAATGAAAAATAAAATAACATAAAAATCAATACAAAACTTATCACTTTTTTTTAATAAGTGTTACACATGTATTAAAGTGTAAAGTCAAATAAAAAACTATTGTTTTATTATTCAAGATGTGTACGTTACATTATGCTTTTTGTGTAAAATAGTATAATATCTCTTCTTTGACGATAATGATATTATGTTAATATGACTAAGTAGGTAGGTACGGTCTGTAAATATTATTTTCCACACCCTAAAGCTCTTGTTCTTATGAGTAAAACTAATAGAGTTGATGTGTTTTAGTTATAAATAATTTTAACTTTTTATGACATTTGACATAATAACACCTTTGTATATTATTTATCTAGTTTTGAGACAGTAAGTCATTCATTCATTACCTATTAAGTTCATATACATTTTAATAAAGATTTACCCTAATATAAAGCAAAAATGTGTTAAATGATATTCCAATGATAGGACAAATCGACAGATCATGTTCATTGAAACGGAACAAATGTTTTCCTGGAATTACGTTGCAACATCTGACACAGTCATCTACATCTAGAAACAAACATATATTTGTAAACACAAAATGTATCTTAAAATAACAATACAGATGTCATGAATTCAACAAAATATATCGACATCCGCGACTGTACCGACCATCTCTGTAACTCGTTATCTACCTGAAAATCGTGCACTAAAATAACTCACCTCGCCTCTCGTCACATCCGTTCGCACTCAGTCCACGCACAGTCTTACAAGCCAATTAATTTGCAAAATGGGTGTAGTTTGATCTAATTTTCATTTATGGCCCGGTCAAAACACGGCTGAGACGAAAATTGGCGGAGAGGCACACACGACCGCCCCCGATGAGCTCGCGAGCAAAACTAGGAGCTCAGACCGAGGCGAACCCGAAATCAGCACGACAGGGACGGGGCATAGTGTGAGCGAGAGGGAAGAAGGTGCAGAGGTGCGCAAAGAATTAGATGTTTATTTGGGATGTGTAACGGGAGTGTATGAAGCAATAATTCTTATGGTTACTCGAAATTATTATCTCCTGGTAAGTAAACGGGAGTAAAAATAGTACGAGTATAACCAATAGTTTGTACGTAAGTTTAATAATTAATTGATAGGTAAATAGAGGCATTTATAGCTCATTTTTATGAATGCGTTGGATGGGCAAGCTGTTTATGTAAATTTCAATTGCTTAGTAATTTTATAGTGGCGACGAATGATGCAAATAATATTTATGTAAATTATTTCTCATGTAAGTGATAATTTAATATCTTTTGTGAGAATAAATGTCTTTAAACCTGAAAAAAAAATGTACTTTTTTAGACTTTTTAATAACTGATACAATGATGATAACACTTGTAAGAAATACTAAAAAGTTTCGAAGAGAAAATGTAATAAAGTAAACAAAAATACGTACAAAAACATAACCCAATTGTATTTCAGGTAAAAAGAAAGTTTCAATTACGCTATAAACTTAAAAAATTTACGTCGACATAAAATTCAATAAAATTTAAATTAAATTAACTCAATTTATACCCTAATAACTTTGTCAAATTAAATAAAAGAAATTCAATTTATTACAGAAGACCGACTGGAATCCGACCAGCGTTTATATAATGGACAGTAAATTGACTTCGGCTAAAACCAACGGAGCGCGCTTTAAATAATAATAGACTAGAAACCGGATACATTACAGAACTTTGTTAAATTATTTGTATGTTAATTTAGGAAAATAATAATTAGTAGTATTAGACTAAATGTCTTAAAAAGTTTTAATTTATTGTTAAGCGTATAATTTCGGCGCTTCATGTTAGTTCGACACTCCAATATACAGTTTTGGACCGGTCGGATGACAAGTTAAAATGTAAGTCTCGGCTGTTACTCTTAGTACAAGAAGTCGATAAGCTAAGTCGAAAGCCTACGGGCGACTTGAAAACTCTTGACGCCAGAGCGCAGCCACTTAGCTCACACGCATAAGAAGAAAACCGTAAGATTTGCCTTTTTATCATGATTGGTTGATCTTTCTTCTACTAAACCTGGTCTTTTAAATATGGCAAAACAGAGATTGCGGATTTGCTAGTTTTAAATATGTTAATTCACGTGATAATGCTGCCATAATGTTATCGACTTGTTTGACATTGTGATCTAATAAAATTTGTCATATGCTTATATACATTATTTTTTGTAAATAGTATTTGGTGGTGGTATTTGGTTCAATATATATTATTAATAATTATGCAATTCATTATTAATTGTATGAATAAAAAATATATATATCTAATCTGTCTATAAATATAACTGGTCCAAATTGATGATGGTAAAAGAAAATGTAACCTTAGGAAGTATGAAATACATTATATCCAAAATTCCGTTACATTTTGTTGAACGAAACAATAGAATTTAATATTTATTACCTGTTTTTGTGCTAGAATGGATGCTTTTGAAATCAGTTTGATGTTTTATGCAGTGTGAGGGCTTCAACATGGCAAAATCACAGCGTTATTTTACCATTGTAAATGATAAATGTGATGGAACAACGTACTTCATTTCTTAGAATTAAAAAATATATAATATTGATTTACCATAACACATAATCATTAAGTGTTAAAAACAAAAGAATCAAATAAGGTTTTATGAGTAAGCTCTAAAATGATTTTAAAATGTTAAAGACCGAAACGTTAAATTAAAATTTGCGTAGCATTTATTAGGTACTATTAGTGGCCAAATGCAGAGGAACGGCACAAAGCCGTGGCGCCATCTGTTATTGTCAGCCAAGAACCACTTTGGGATTTTGATTTATTAAATGAGTTAGTTCTAGTTTTTAAAACAAGATGTCGCATGAGAACAGGTACACATTGACACATTTTCATTCTTTTGATATAAATGTCAAAATTGACGTAACACAACGTTATAGTTATTGTGTTTCAGTCGTACCACAACATTTTATAACACAATCGGACCCTATTACTAAGACACCGCTGTATGTCTGTCTGTCTCCAGGCTATATCTCAGAAACCGTAATAGCTAGTAAGCTGAAACTTTCTCAATATATTTATTTCTTATCTCCATTCAGTAAATCTGCTTTTTTCCTATTTTTTTGCCATATATCAATAACGGACACCTAAAATTATTCATGTAGACACCTAAAATTTTCACGGAATGTATAAAATATTGTGTACATTTATTACTTTTCAAATTAAATTTAAATAAAATAAATGTTTGAGAAGGTCTTCCATACAACAATAGTACGGAACCCTTCATGCGCGAGCCCAAATCGCACTTGGCTAGTTATTATGATAACAGCGGAAATCACTAATAATTGTCACACCCAGCATGTTTCACGTACGTTGCCGATCCTTTAGGACTATTGTATCTGTTTTTTATCGTATCGTATAGGTTTAATTCTTCTTCGATGTTAAAAGTCGTGAAGACCGGGTTGTCTACCGGTTTCCCTGTATTACATTGTTTCATAACGCACATCGGTTCGGTTCACGCAATCAGTCGGCATTTGGCAATAACGCGAACTCGAAAGCGTAGATATACGTTAATAAAAGACCCGCAATTTCATACATATTAATACCGAACGTACGTGTGCCGACTTTTTATTGGGACTCTTTCACGCTTGTTTCATATTTTTGCTGTCTTTTTATCGAGCATATAATATTTGACTAGGGAATCACTGATATACTCGTAGGTTCAAACTAGGCACCTTTAAATATATGTCCATAATGAATTTTAACCGAAACAAACTCATATAGCTAAAATTATAATAAAATGTACGTATGTGTGTATATTCAGTTAAGTTTTAACCAAACTTTAGAAGTAGCATTAACAAAAAAATATTGATAAAGAAAGATATATTGGATATTGGAGATACAAACTGGAAATATTTATATTTAAAACACAAGGAAAATTATGAGACATGAATCTCTTTCTTTCTTTCAGACAGAAACTATTTTTTTTTCAAATTTTTCTTCAAACTTACTTTATAATTTCAAGACGCATCAGATACTATGAAAGAACTATCTTCTTCATCTTCCTTGCCTTATCCCACTAGGTGAGGTCGGTACAGCAAATTTTCTTCTTTCACTCTCCTCTATCAGCCGTCGTCTCTACACTTACACCTTTCTCTCTCATGTCCTCATTCACACACTACATGGTTATACATGTCTTCTTCGATCTGCTTTTTGCCTTTCTTTCTTGCACTTCTTTTTTCATACATCTACTAGTCACATGCATCTCTAGTCATCTAGTAATGATATCATATTATTTGGCTTGTAACTTTGGTGTTATCAATAAATGATTTGTATTTGTATTTGCATCACATGGCCATACCACGCTAACCTTCCACTCTTTTCTCATTCACGGACGCTAATATAATAAATTGTTCATTAAAATAAACTACTGACATTTTCCACTTGCAAAGTTCGCGAGAGTTTGTCTAATGTAAAATTTCCTTTACGGGAGGCGTAAAACAAACGCGGTGGAGATGTAAACGAAATGGCCCGCGGGAGACTGGACCTTTTTCGATGATAATTCGTAATTTTCGTAGGTAATTATTGCGATCATAAAACGTGCAGTAGGGGCTTATTTCGCGAATGAGGGCTGTTACTTTTTATGAACTGTCGAGTTAATGACGTAGCGGACTTTACAATCATGATTATTTTTGCTGCAGTCCGGTGTTATAATAAAATTTGGACTTTATGAGAAAAACGTGCTTCAGAATTTTTGACCATGTTTTGTTTGTAGTAAGTACTTTAGAACCTTTATAAAATGTACTGTAAATGTCCATGTTAGTTAAATATGGGGTGTGGAAATAAAGGGAAATCGACATATTTATAATAAACTAGCTAACCCGGCAAACGTTGTTTTGTCTCACTTAGGAGTATAAAAAGTTTCGCATTTATGTAAAGTAATAGTTGTGAAGGCTCAAAAGTGTGTTTACCCCAAATATGACCTCAAAAGTGTGTTTACCTATTATTTTTATATTTTGTAGGAGTAGGCTTCTTCAACGCGGTCCGTTCAATGGAAAATGCCATATCTTTGCTATTTATGCTACCACATAAAATGGTGAGCAAGTCTTGAAAAAAGAAAGGAAATTCCTTGTCTACGGAGCAAGTATTAGTGAAATGTAAAATTACATTTTCACCTAAGGCTGATAAACACAGTTCAGATGTCTCTTAACTGCAATTGGTATGGATCAGCGTAAAATTAACTGTTTAGCTGTTGGTTTTGGTTCTGAATAAAATTCATTGATACTATAACGGTTTAAAAAATAATAATCAGATCTTCACACAACACAAAATATCTAAGAAGAATATCTAAGGAAGTCTAATAAATCTCGTGAAACCATTTCAAATCGTAAGTGAAAAAATTCTAACGGTTAAGATTCACAAGAAAGGGGTCAACATTCACCATAACCTATCATAATATAGGTCAAACGGTACCTTGACGTTAATCGTATTCCTATTATAAAAGTAGTCCGGTACAGCAATGGTTGTGAAAGCCATTCGTCAGCGCAATAACCAGCCGACAAATCACCCGAGACCAGGACATAAAGGCTTCAGAATAAAAAACTTTCTTACTGACGGTATGGGAAGTACGGTGTTTTGAAAATTTATTTAAAATTCAACAAAGAAAATTGTATTCAATGTTCCTTCGTATCAATTTGGATATTTTGATTATTTCTACGTAAGTTAGGTCAAGGTTTATAAAAAAGTTGGTGTGTGTAACTCAAGATATCATGCTTTTTATGCCAATCTTAGAAGTGAATTCGGTCAACAGCGAATTTGCTCAACAACTAGCACTCGCCATTTATAAAAATGGTACTTCTAATGTCTTATTTTGTGTAGAAAAAAGTAACCACAATTAAAACAAAAATCGTAAGTACAGTTTCATAATTATTTATGTAAGTGTGTGTTTTTTTAACGACTGAACTATTTCGCTTTGCTATTACACTATTTATGACACATAGGTTAGTTTTAATCCTATAATAGCCCGAGGCGTATCTAAAAGAGGAGATAACTATAAAAAAAAATCATCTAACTATCTTACTTATATAATTAAGTAGAATGTTTGTGTGTGTATGTTGGTTTCTTACTTATTCACATTCAAAAAGCTTAGCCAATTTGGTTCAAACTTAGTGAATTTAGACTCTGGATTAAACCATATTTTTACATTGAGTCCCGGATTAAGTCGGGTGCCGCTAGCCGTTAAATACTTTGTGTTTGGCCTTACTGTTTGTAGAGTGAAAAGGCTTCAACAAAGGGCAGGTTTTATTAAATCCCGCGCAGGGCCGCGACAAAGGCTGCGTTAATGAGTCCATACAATAAATCAATTTACGCATACAATGACGGACTCTCCCATACAATTCCATACAAATTCTATAAAGGCCCGACCACATGAGCATAAACAAATTTTAACTTTATGGTGCTAGAGATAGGGTTGAAATTTGGTTGCGTGTGTAGATGTTTGTTATTTGCTAATATCCTGTGTTTGTAAATTAATGTAATTTTTAACAGAGATGGGTGGAATGGAAGTTATGGCGAGCGGTTTAGTTAATTGTTTTTGTTTAGAACAACCATATATGAGACGAACATTATATCTGTTTCATTCCATGGCGAGGATAGCAAACTGTATTTATTTAAGTCACAGCTTGATATATTTATATTCTGAGGAGTTAGTTCTATGTTAGTAACTGTTTTTACCTGAAAAACTAAATCGTTCTGTTTGGTCGGTAACTAATAATAATAAACACAATGGCAAGGCATTTTACTCAAATGCTCATTTTAGTAACGCACGAAAATAAATTTCAACAGTCAATAGAGTATCTGGAAATACTGTCAAGTAACTTTTTCTACTTGAAAAACTTAACCGTATTGTAACTAATAGAAATAAGCTCAATGGTAAAGAATTTTAAACTAATGTTCTTTTAAGTATTCCACAATAAAACATTTTCAACAGTTGATTTTGTATCTTCACACTCACTCACACACATAAACACACACACATGCACACACACACAATGTTTACTGGTAATTATATTAGTATAAGTATTGTGGCTTTAGTCTATTTAAGTATAAACAGCGTAAATTATCTTATATAGATTATCTTATATAGTACTTTAGCATAAGTTCACTGTTAACGTAGATTAAGCTTGGGAGAAGCCATTGGCTCCCATTACACAGTTTTTAAAACTACTTTGGGAGCATTTGGATTCTTATTACTTTTACTCATTATGTAACCTTAGCCTAAATAAACGTTTTTGATTTGATTTGATTTGATTTATCTGGAAATATAGACAAAACACGCTTTCCTTTTTTAGTTAAAAGCATAAAATTACAATATTTATACGCAAAGTAATAGTCTTATACTTTTTTCCAGCATGGCTACAGTAATCCGCCGAAATCCAGACGGAACCCACACAGTGCGCTGCACAAAGAAAATAAAGCAGCATCCAGACGCGCGTCAACAACTGCAGTTTGAGCGGAGTCCTTGGGGAAATCTGCCACGTACTCCACATTCCTTGCTACGAAACGTAGTGTAGTGGGGAACATGCTTTAGGGCCGCTCTTTTGATGTATAATTTGTTTACACGTTTGACAGTAACATTCGTACTACTGACAATTATTCCAATTATTTGCAATATTGAGATTGACGTAAATAAAATTAAGAAAAAGAAGAAAGAAGAAAGAAACATTTATTTTGTGATACAAAGACAATAAAAAAACCATAATAAACAATAAAAAAAAAACATTTAAGGCAAGAGTAAAAAAAGAAACAGAAGAATTTTTTTTATTTTTTTTTTATGATAAATAGGCTTACGTTTGACCGCAGCTTGCCTGATGTTAAGCTTGACTGTGGTCTAAGATGTATCACGCTTGCCTAGAAGGAACCTATTTACTCTGGATTTGAAGACCCCCAAATTGTACTTCTCGGGAAAAAGAGACTCGGGAAGAGAGTTCCAAAGCTTCGCAGTTCTCACAATGAAGGTCGAAGCAAAATGCTTTGTGCGAATCCTCGGAACTTTGACAGTAAAATGATGTGAAGTTATGGCAGATAAAAATGTATTAAAGATTCTTAAATAATTATAATAATGTACAACTTGTTATTTGATTATGCTGAAAATATGTGATTTACACAATGACGATAATGATTCTATTTGATTTCCTGTTACTTTACTTATCTAAGTTTAATAAGGTAACTATTGTAGTGTGACTTGTCTTTAATGTAACATACATTTATGACTAATAAAGTTCAGTATTTTTTTATACATTCGTTGATTATTTTGAGTGTTCTATAGAGTACATCGTTTTGTTTTCATCTTCAAATATGTACTCATTGTGCACGGAAAAATTAGATATGTAGATATTTAAGGATTTTTACCTTCTTAATTATTAACAAGATAATTTCTCTAGCAGCCAATAAACTTGTCATGAGCTGTACTACATTCCTCGGTCAGACTTACGTACGTAGATATATATGTATGTATAAAGTAATGTAGCGTACCTTTTGCAAGGTAAGCTACGGTCAGCAAGCAAGCACATGAATTATTGATGGACACAAAGCGCTCATTTCCGACATGATACACTTTTCTTTGAATTTATCGTCTCGAACATGTAAAAATAAATTTAATTACAATACAATACAAGAATCCCTTATTGTACACCAAAAACAAACAAAAACATTAAGTGAAAAAAAACACAGTTCCAGCCATTTTGTTGCGCAATAGGCGACCTTATCACTTGTAGCAATTTCTTCCAGGCAACCTTTGTATGGAAAATACAATTAACATAATGGGAGGTGTACCAATCAAATACAAAAATAAACAAACACATACAAAATAATACATTAATTTTAAAATGAGGACAAGTAGCGCAAAAGTACCAACTTATACGTTATTTTAAAAGGAATAAAATCACTGAGTATGATTTATCTAATATTTCTTTCTAATCGTAGTTTGGCATTTTTTTGTCCATTGAAAATCTTCTTCTTCTTCGAATGGGCTAATTGGCCAAGCTCTGGTGCTGAGAGTCTTCAAGCCGATCACAGGCCTCTGATTTGGCTTAACGACTGCTTGTACTTACTTAAATACACTAACAGCCGGGACCTACATTTTAACTTATCATCCGACTCACGGTAACGCACTAATAAAAATCCCACTTTTTAAATGACAGTCTGGTGCATGTTCACCCATCTAAAATTGTCCGCATCGACCGTTGCCAACCTCGATGATCGCGTCAGACCACCCTACTCAGACAAGCTAAAGACGATTATATTTATAATTATGTATACCAAACAGCCACAAACTCTAACGTTCAAAATTAGAGAATAAAAAAATAATATCTTTGTTCCATTTATCCAAATACCTACAAATCAGCCACAAAAAAATGGTATTTGACATCTGATACAACAATCTTTACCACATATCCTCAAAAGTATAAGATAAGAAAACGATTCCATTCACCTAAATTAACGACCGTTAAAGACAAAAGAAAAATTCAGCTAAAATATCGTTTTACATACAAGCACATTTCAGGTAATGAACGACAAATTATTCTAAAAGCCATAAAACAAGGTCAAAAACATTTATTTATTCTCGTGAAATCAAACCTCAAAATCTCCTTATCAGCGCCAGTGTAATATAATGCCACAGCTTTGATCTCCTCAATCTTCTTCGTTATGTCTAATAAGACTAATAACCAAATTAATAATCCCTAGTAATTGGTGCGCCAACGAAATGTCTCTACAATTATTGGATAGTCATTAGGCGTGGATAAAGAAAGGCAGAAGGATAAACTAAAGAAAATACTACAATAAACGTACCAAATGATTTTTTAAAAGATTAAATTGCAAAATGTTCCCTTTTTAATTAGAGCAGGGGCAGGTTTTTGAATATTTTTTTAAATATTTTGACATATTATAATTAATTTTAAATAATTTTAAATGACATTATATTTCTTTTTATAGAATAGATGACACTTTTTCCATAAAATAAATTAAAAAATAATATTTAAAGTAATTATAATAATTATATTTTTGAGTATGTATATTGAATTAAAAATGTATTATTTAAACATTTGTATTAGGTATACATTGGAATAAATTTGAAGATTCATTATCTCCGAATATTTACTAATTATAAGCATACATAGTCACGTATAAAAAAGTATTTTATTTAATCAATGCTACTATAGTTCTTCTGACCCGCCTAAAAGTTTAGTATCTTTTTCTGTACAAAAAATATCTCCAGTATTCCTTAAATTAAGTCCGTACAGGTTAATGTATACATCTGCAATTATTCTAATCAGTGCTGTGATTCACTAATACTTCTCTTCACTGCAACTTGTTGAAGCTAAAGTTATCATGATGCCTTTTCGATAATGAGCTCTTGAAGAAGCCGTCAAATCTGAATAGTTAGCATTATACTCGTAGATTAATACATTTATTACCCTTGATAGGTTTGCGTTTGATTACAGCTAGCCTGATGTAAAGCTACGTTGTAGTCTACGGTGTGGCAAGCTTACCTACAACATACCTATTTATTCTACTTTTGACGACTCCCGTAACATACGGGACTTTTTCAACGGAAAAAAATACAATATGGCTTTATATATTTATTTTCCAGTATCATAAACATTGCTACTGAATACTAAACAAATAATAACTTAAAATTAAAATGAACTAAGAATACGTAAATTCACTGCAAATATAATACAGTTACTCATAAAAATACGTTTAACTTAATAAGATTAAATAGAAATTATAGAGTTTGATTTGAAGCATAGACTAATAAATATAATAGACGCTCAACTTCTTGTTGAAAATCGTACTTCGTGTATCACAAACACTGTTCGTATTTTCTTGAGACGACTTCGGGTCGCTTTCGGGTCAAGCAACTCGGGTCTATATCGTTATATCACTATGCGACTGCAGCGCGTTGCGTAATTTGGCGGCAGCTAGGCTGCACGCTCCATTTGCAGCGTCATCTAGGATTTATCGGTAATTATCTTCCGCGCCACGCTTTATAGTATGGGAATCAGCAATCGTCTCTAGTATTCTGATCCCTGATTTAAAGATTAAAAATAAAACAATTGGCTCTTGAAAATACAAAAATGCTTTTAAAAAAAAAAAATATTATACCGGGTTAAAATTTGCACTGGTTTTTTATATTGATTTGGAAGTGGCTTTTTTGGCGATACAGGGCTCTCCTTGCGCAGAAGCCACAAGAAGCTTCAAATTTATTAGATAACATGACTTAACCGAATTTTATGTTCAACTAATTATGTATATATGTGTTTTGGATAAATAAACTATTAAACTATGTGAACTGTGATAAATATAAAATCCAAGACGACAACCACCACAAAATAATGAGTTGATGATTTTTATAAATTTGTAACTTACTCTAGTTAATTAAAATTTCAATAACTAAACAGTAGGTATAAATATGTATTTATTATTAATTCAATTTTGAGATTAAGTAAAGTAAGCAAGACTAGTAACAAAATTTCACCGAGAATAAAAATAATAATACCATTTCACTTCGTTTCAGAAAATCCTACCTGCAAAAGTGTTTGAAACTGAACTGAAGTTGGCACGAGATAAGGTAAACACCAAGTTTGAATAATCTCAGTGAATTAACCTGGGGGCAAGTTGTAAACTTTACAGGACTCGAGTTTTACTAGAGAGCTATCAACTGGATACAGACGAAGTTCTATTATAATAACTATAGCTACTTGATCGAAACTATGAAAAAAAACTTAGTTGAAAATAATTTTCTTAATATATTTTTTACTAGTTGCACTCCGTGGTATTACCCCCGTTAATCTGGGATAAAATAGTCTGGTTTAATCCGGGGTTTATGCTCTATAACAAATTTTATCAAACTCGTTTCACATAATCGGTCGAGACGTTTGAGCACGAAGGAGTAAAATTGATGTTATTTGCGCATTCCACGGCAATCAGTATTATTATCGGGATAAAAAATAGCCTATGTGTTAATCCAAGGTCTCACCTATTTCCATAACAAATTTCATCAAAATCGGTTAAGCTTTTTGAGCATGAAGAAGTATCAAACCTGAACACACACGCAAACGTTCATATTATGTATTATATTAGTAGGATAGTATTATAAATTATTAACATAATATCATTATACAATAATTAATTGCACGCCTTATTGTTAAAAAACTCACTTAGACTGAAAACTAGACAAATATTAAAAATTAAAAACCTAACTAACAAACAATAACTTAGTCTGTTATCGCGGGGTCCCTATATGATGGCGGCATTACCTCGCTGAATTGCCAAACTTAATCTTTGAAAATTGATAAATGTTTGTAATGATATGATATATGTAGATTTACTTAAGTTAATTCTCTGTTAATAAATCATTGGATAATGGCTATAAACTAGCGATTTTCAAGGTGAGAATGAACTGGTTCCTTCTAGGTAAGTGCGTAGACCGTACATCTCAAAACCACTCACCATCAGGTAAATAGTGGTCAAACGTTGATCTATTTAGAGTAAAAAAAATTAATTGATTCTATTCATTCCACAGCCACAGACGGCTGGCTTCCATTATCTGTTGAATTTACCTCATCGTTTATTTAACTTCTGCAGATACTCAATAATCTCAGTTTGTTTAGGACTCCAAACAAAACACCGTCATTAGCACGCACAAGATATCGAGTTAACTTTGCCGGCCTGCTTTTGTGAACGTACAAGATTCCTTAACAAGTAAAAGGGAAAAGTATGTAATTTTACAAGTACGTGAACGAAAAATTTAGATTTTTTTTCTCTATTGGATATTATGATTGTAAGAAGTAGCGGAAGTAGAGGTCGGCCAAAAAAGACGTGGATGAATGTGTGAAGGAGGAAATGAATGAGAAGGGAGTGAATGTGGAGATGACGGCTGATAGAGTGGCGTGGAAGTGAAAAACACGCTGTGCCGACCCCACCTAGTGGCAAAAGGTAAAGAAGAAAAAGAAGAGATTTTTTTCTTATCACATCATGGTATTTGACCAGAAGGGCACAATTACACGAGTTAGCGGCACTCGGGCTTAGGTGAAGCATGCTTAGTTTGGAATGACAGGCTCTCAAGGAGGATACCAGAACACAGTTAGGAGTTTGGCAACCGATTTTTTCAACTTGAGGGTGGAAGCTAGCCAGGTAAGTACTAGAAAATACTCCACCACCATGCTATGATTACCGCAAGTTTTTTTTTCGCTATAAACTCGAGCTCATTGGCAGGAAACGAACCTAAAATCTAAGAAACGTAGGTAGGTAGTACGGCTGATTGAACTATCATCTCCCAAAAAACTTAAAACTAATTTTAGACAGAATTAAGTTTTACTTTTGGCTTTAGTTTATTTAAAAGACGCATGGTAAGTGATTAGAAGGTACTCATATTACCCGTTTCTATTTAGTATGAAATATTAGATATAAGTGCTTTTAAGTAAGTTATTAAGTCACTTTTATTCTAATAAAAACTGTTCTAGTTATAGTTCTAGTAAAAATTACATATCGTTGCGTAACGATTTACATTACAATTTACATAGACAATATCTTAAAGAAAAGAAAGATTCTCTATTAAAATTCTTTACCCTTTCATAAACAACAGATATATTCTCTGTAAAACCAGCCCCGTCTATGCAAACACAAGTTTCCTTTCATTCAATTAGCGTTACCTAGCAACTGTCTTCCGCCCGCCCTACGCCCGCCCTACCGAGCTTACCGTCCAATACTACCTCTACCAACATCAGGTGTTATGAGATAAATATTTAAATAATATCCATTATTATAATTTAAAGGCGTCGTAATTGGGTGTTTATCTGTAACTACTTCATTAGTTTGTCGTTGACGGAGTTAAGATTAGAATAATGTATGGTTATAGGTAGGCACAACGTCTGCAGGTAGCGTCTCGGCTAACTAAGGTGATCTGACGCGATCATCGAGGTTAAGCAACGGTCGGTGCGGACAGTCTTTGAATAGGTGATCATGATGCACAAGACTGTCGTTTAAATAGGGTATTTTCGTTTTAGCGCTGGCGTGGCTCGGATAACACGTTAAATAGTAGGTCCTGATGACTGATAGTCTAAGTACAATCAGTCGTCACACCAAGTCAAAGACTATGGGCAAAGTACCCGACGCACAGGGGAAGCCGAAGGACTTCTAGTTGCGGAAAGAACCCGTAACCAAACAAGCCTGCACATCAAGTATGGGCAAAGTTATATTGTAATAGTTAAGCAATACGGAAAAAATACATTTTCTATTGTTATTTTCAAGGATTTATCAGTTGCAAGCCCATGAATACAGAAACCTGCTGAATTATAAAGCCATGTGAAACCTTCATGAATATTGTTTACGAAGAGGAATTTAAAGAGCGCATAATACAATCATCATCATCATTCCACTTTTTTTTCAGTCTCCAGGCTGCATCTAATAAACCGTGATATACGAGTATGTAGTTATAACGGTTTGTGAGGTGAAATTTCACAGTTTGTGTATTTTTGTTCCAGCATTAAAAAAATAGTTAGGAAGGTACCCAGAATTAAATATATATTTTTTTTCATTATTTTGCTCGATATTTATAAGTAACAGTAACGCAAACGCTTAAAAATTTTACAGAATATTTAGAATAGAATAGAGTTTATTTATCATAATAATGATACATACTTATTAATTACATAACATTGAAAAAGTGTATAATAACAAGCAACAATATTGACTCGTTTTCAGGTTTTTTAGGTTCATGTTACATAAATAATACGAGTAAATAATGGCTTCCAAACAAGAAACGTAAGTTATAAAAAAAAAATATCTGGTCTTTATTGCGACATTCAGTATATCCTCTAAATATTCACAGAATATTATAATTATGTTGTAACGTCCCAAATAAATTATAAAATTAAAAAACTATCAAGGGGGCTTCCATACAAGAAACTTGTTTCTTTGCCATATTTTTAGATAATGGTATGGATCCCTTCATGCGCGAGCCTGACTCATATTTAGCCATTTTTTGTATCATAACTAGTCTTGCTATCCGCAACATCTAGTCCAAGCTAGTTAGATTCCCGTGCCCCATACAAGTTGCATGCAAATGTGAACAATCTTATAACCTCGCCGGCGACAATTCCGCAGATTGCACGGGATTGTCTCGACATATTGCAGTCTTGGACGCATGGATTATCGCTTACAGATTCTTATAAAAATACATAGTATAAATATGACTATCCTACTAATAATATAAATTTGAAAGATTGTGAGTAAACGCACACGCTCAAACGACTAAACTAATTTAGATGAAATTTGGTATGGAGTTAGGTAAAGACCGTAGATTATAATCCCGAATAAATGTGGGTAACACCGCTTGAAACGCTAGTTTTGAATTAGAAAAGATAAAGATAAATTTAAATTTACATCATTCGTTCAATTCGATTCATTTGCATCAAGATATTATAATGAATAGTACAATAATAAATTAAAAATTTTGAAAACTCCTGACTTAAAATTTTGTAGTGGTAGCCATTTTATATTTATTTTCATCAAACACGGCGGTGTACGCTCCCAAATAACTCACCTTTCAAAGAAAAAAGAAACGAAAACAATACTCACACTCACTCGACACACACACATAATTGTTAAAATCTTTGAAATATGTGACTTATGAATTTTTCGTACGGTGTACAAACTAATGTATTTATTTAGATCTATAATTCTTATAACAAATTCGTAGAGCGTGAAAGTTTTAGTACCTAACCTATAAATATCGTTGATTTTAGTAAAAAAATGTCTATTTAGAAGTCACAAATTAATTTTAATGCGGTATCTACCTCTTCACTTACTAATCCGTTGATGAAACGTTGTAGGGTATTCTAGATAGATTTGATGACTTTCTCTTGTCTAGAAACGTCTTGTCCTGTCTTCACTACCCTTGCACATGATGGTCTGGCGACTGACGGAGTTTGATTAAAATGACTTCTGAGTTTAATCAGAGGTGAATAATTAGTTTAACCTAGCCCTATCTTTGCAAGTTGAAATATCTTTCGCCAAGCACTTAGCGATTTGTTCTTCAGCCTACATTTAGCCATTAAGTCTGTGATTTGAAAAATAAAAACGACAAAAATATTTCAAATTAAATAAATATAAATGAAATCCTTTTAATAAAATCACAAATTTCATAAATAGATAAACAAGAAATATAAATTACAAATTGTATAAATATAAAATGAAGTAATTCACATCTTTAACGTAAAACATACGAATTAACGGCTACAGGAAACGATTTAGCAAAACTTTATTGCATACACATTTTCACCCCCTTCTCGAATATTAAAGCAATATTGGCGAAAAACGTGAACATTAGAAATATGAAGATATTGCTTCGCACCCTCCCGTAACGCCAGTCATCGGAGTTACAAGCTTATTTTTATGGGAGGTACATCATAGGAAATATTTACGTTGGTATTATAATAAGCTACCATCTTAGGGGAAACAAATTAAAATATTAACTTGTTTTTACTAACATTTATATACTACATGAAAAAAAAGCTACACAATAATTAAAAATTAAAAACTAAAGAAAATAAACTTACAAAAAATAAATAAACCAAAGTCAGGGTCCACGGGTAAGGTGCCAAAAATGCTGGCGGCATTACCTCGCTGTATCGCAAACTTAAACGTTGGCCGGGGAAAGCCCAGCTCTTGGGTCATTTATTCTTTCTGTCCACCAGCCGTTTTGAAAGATCATTGAAGAACTTACGAACTTAACTTATTATTTACGCGCCCTAACTGTAAAGATTAATAATAAAAGAATGATTCAGCCAGCCAGCCTCTCGGTTTACTATAGGTTACATTTCGGAGAGTGTACGAAGGAATTACACGACTCAATTCCCCCCGTCCCCTTTCACCATAGGACGAGCAGGGAAAAACAAAACGGCATCGTTTTTCTGTAGAGGTACCTACCTAAAGTGCAGACTAAGCGTGTTGCCTCCACCTTCATTGTGCAAGCTGCCAAGTTGTGGAACTCTTTGCCAAATACCATGTTCCCCAAAAACTATAATCTCTAGCTAGATTATAGTTTCTGTTTCCAAGGCACGTGTGAGCCGCGTTAGGGAAGTTCTTCTGGGTAAGCGCGCTCCACCTTAGATCGCAGTGCCGCTTATCATTAGGTGAATTGTGATCAACCACAAACCTATCTAGTATTTAATAAAGTTTTTTTTTATAATAACATACATATCACACACGGCAGATTAGCCATATATTAAACCATTTCTAGTTGGTATTATGATTGCTAACACAATTGATACATACATAAATACTTTATAAGATAGGTATATACATAGACCAGACCGACAGCCAACCAATTTTTTTTATTACAAAGATGTTGGCAGTGCCAAGAATCGAACCCGGGACCCTCTGGTTGGTAGTCCGGTGTAGTAACCATTATACCAACGAGGTCGTCAAGTTTAGTTATCAAGTCAAGGTTAGTTACTAGGTTGAAAATGATTATAATTATGATAGAGCATCATCATGATCATCGTCAGCCTTTGCTCATCCACTGCTGGACATAGGCCTCTCCCAGGGCACGCCACTTGGCCCTATCCTGTGCTTCTCCTCGCCATCCACTACCCGCTACCTTCTGCAGATTGTTACTCCACCAGAATAGAGCTTTACAATTAGTCATCTCAGAGCTTACTAATATTTAAATATCTCAATTAACTTCACCCTTTCGAAGTGAGTGTGAACCCCACTCGTATTCCCCGCCCGTCTGAGATAATGAAACCGTAAAACATAAATCGCAGAACGCAAGCGAAAGCAATCTCACCAATCTAGACGCCTCTGGAATTCGTATCAAACTCAATTTGATGACGAAATAGATTAACTCAGAAGGTTAACTTTTAAAACAATTCAGGTCAATATTTTTGGTAATGATTGAAATATTATCAAATAATTACAGAAACCTCGTTAAGACACCATGTATATTAAATAATAATTCAATAAGTAACATTTTTAATTGTAATGAAGCAAAGCTGTACAAGTAATCAGATCAGATGATTATAATAATAATTATATTTAAAACCAATTATTATAATTATGATTAGTATACTATGTGTACGGAATACATAAATAAATACAAAATTGGCTTCTGCCGTTCTCAACATCTTTCATTTATCTTATAAATATAATAATTATAATTTATTGTATATGAATTCTAAATTTGTACATATGAGATAGAGGATTGTGGCAAATGAAGGCTGTTGTTTACTTAGACAAGTAAATCTTAACCCTGTAGTGTGAGACTCTTACTGTCTCTCACACCTCTAGTGATCGGAGAACAGAACAGACAACGAAGTCTTAGTAATATCTTCCCATTGGTACCCTTTGGGTAAAGAACCCAACAAATACGGTAATGACCATCTGCCTATTTTATGCCGAAATCCCACCGCAAAGAGCATCACCCCTGCACCCTTCAATCTCGTGCCACCTGCAGCAACGAACTGCATTGTCTGCCGGTTTTAATGCAGTTAAATATCCCGCTTTAATGCTTCCATCAATTTTTGCCAGGCCTCAAGGGATTGCAATCAGTTTTGTGACGTTTGACTGCTGAATATCGATTAAAAAATCTTGCACGTAATCAGGTAGGTTTGACATAAATACGATTTGCAAGTACCAAGGTGTAGATTAGAAATGCAGAGCTCGGGCCCACATCCTATGGCTATTAAAATATTTAACAAATTACCAGACGACCTAATATTAAAACTTTCCTGACAAACTTAAAAAACTTACTCATAACAAAAAGTAATTCTAAAATAGAAGACTTTTTAAATGACAGAACATTAAAAAAATCAAATGAATTAACAGGGTTGCTCATCTCCAGTAAATAATTGCAATGCCTTATGGGTAATTATGTAACTGTAATGTGACATAATATTGCAATAAATTGTTTTACTTTGACTTTGACCACGTTGGCCTAATGGTTACCATGCCGGTCTGCTTCCAGAGGTTGCCGGTTTTGATTCCCGGCACGGCCAACATCTTTTTGATGAACTAAATTTGTTTGCTTTTGGTCTGGCTATTAATCTGGTTTTACTTTTGATGTTATACTTTTAATTGTACTAAATTAATTAATTGTGTTGATTATTTAATTACTTTGTTAAAAAGTTAATTTATTGTAATTTGAATGCATCAATGGAGCATGAGTGTTTAGTTGGGAGAACCAAATGCAAAGACGTGTGTCATCCGCCAATCCGCACTTGGCCAGTGTGGTAGATTATATCATTCATACCTATCTCTCTTTTTCAGACAAAGATCAGAGTCCTAGCTAGGAGGGAGTATGGGCTGCTTATGCTATTATTTAGTAACAAACACATCATTAATTTCTTTCCAAATAAAACGTAATTAAAATAACTAAGACTTCAACAAAATATACAGCCCTTACGGTTAAATTTTGTTCAACATGTCTCTATGCTATGATTTTTTCTAAGGGAACGTTTCAACAACTATAAAATTAATTCAACATGCTTAACCTACATCCGTTTCGTAAACAATGTAGTTCCGTTTTACCACAAAAACATCGTCATTAAAACACAGTACATACAGAGTTACTGAAAATAATGTACTATTAACATTCTCAAAAAGGGTTATATAATCTGTTTATATCTAAGGTTATTTTAGGGTCCAGTACCCAACAGGTAAAATGGGCCCATTAATAAGTCTCCGCTGACTGTCTGTCTGTCTCTCTGTCTATCTGTCGGTCTATTTCTGTTCGTTTTTCCGTCAGTCTGTCTGTCTGTCCATCACCAGGTCGTGTCTTAGAAACCGTGAAAATCTCACTATAGTTATTTGTTTTCCGTGTAGCTATAACAACAAATACTAAAGGGAGCCCCCATACAATATAAGTTTTTTTTCGTTTGTTTTTGCTATAATATATCAAAAACAGTTGAATATAGAAGCTTACATTTTCACAGATTATAAATATGTATAACCTTTAAGGATAAATAATTTATTTAAATTCGCATTATTTGGTACAAGATACCACTAGTAGTATTACCCTGTACGGGTCATTACCTACCTATCTCCGGTTGACAGTCACGACATCCTGCGATCCTAATCTATTTGTCTTTACACGAACCGACTGTCGCTAGCTACGAGTACGTATATAAATATTATGCTAACTGATGTCTGGCGTGATACAGCGTGATATGACGAAGTTCGGGTATTAAATTTTTTATAATTAGGGATTGTACTTGACAAAACAGATGCTGAACTAATAAAATTAAAATTAAATTTATATTTATTTGCAATCCAAATCCAAACATAACTATTGAAAAACAAGTCATTTAAATCAGAATTAATTATTAATTAATTATTAACCATTTCATTCGAAAAAGATTTTAAGTTTAGTATGAAACAGTCATTCAAGACTACACTTTGTATTTCTGTGTTGATAACTGTGTATGATGAATATAAAAATATTATGAACAAATAAACGAAATGGCATTTTCATCTGGGCGCAACCCTAAGTCGGATGGCAGATTAAATTGTAGGTCTCAGTTGTTTGTTTTAGTATTGTCGGTGGCATGAAAATTCTCGACACCAGATTTTGGCCACTTAGCTGAAATAACTTTAATTCATTGATTTCTATTATTAATTATGTTTAATAATCCTTTTACACAACCCCAAATTTTTAATAGTGCTACAGAATAACTTAATTCCTAACTTAGTAGCTATTTGTTTCAAAGTTTAATTTCAAGTTAGCAGTTGCATTTCGTGAGCAAATAAAATATCTGCAAGCTCCAGCCGCCGGACACAGTTCATGTTAAATAAACAAATTAATCTTACACGCGAATGTTCGTACGCGAATATCGTGGTGACAACGATTTTGTGGGAGAAAATTAATTTTTCTTCTGAATACTGTACCCTGAAGGTTTTTTTTCAATAACAACAATGTACATTATGCAGTATTTTACGTAAAATTTATTGGTTGAAATTTTGATTAGTGTCATAAAAAATAAAAACTTTTAATTTGTAATAGTGTCTCTATCCATAAATAAAAATATAAAAAAATATGACAACTGCATTCCTTTGTCTATTTATGTGTTTTTTTTTTGTAAACAATAAACAATATACTATCGATGGATTTCACAAATATGACAACTGCATTCCCTTGTCTATTTATGTGTTTTTTTTTTGTAAACAATAAACAATATACTATCGATGGATTTCAATTCGAGCGCTTTCGGTTATCATTAATCGATTTCTTTTATTATCAAGCACCCAATACAAGATGAACACAAACCTAACCCGCTCAAAATCAATACCTGCATCCCAAAACCCAAACATCCAATTTAAATTCAATTTCAACAATGCGGAGTGGATTAAAAATCAACGGGCGCGGTGCTGACCGAGTAGTGGGGCCACACGCAATTAATCTCCCGGACTGTCCGCCGCCCCATGTCCCGCCGTCCGGGATGTCCCGTGCCCCCTCGTAAATCTTGGACACCCGCGTCCGTATGTCGCCTCTTGCATACAAACGTGCAGCCTTGGAATAATAGAAAACTCGCTGAAAAATTACCTTAATTAAGCTAGCGCTGTCCTGTTTGCATAAAGTATTGTTTTGGTATGAGACTCGTATTTTCTTGCGCGCGTTTTTTGTTTGTTTGAGGGTTTCTTAAAGCTTTTGCCATTGAGTTTAAAGAGACATGCTGTCATTGAAAAAGTGGCATTTTCATTTGAGCGTTACTTCGGGTCAGATGACACGTAAAATAGTAGGTCTTGGCTAGTGTGGCTAGTCACAGTACAAACAGAGTTTAGAGATATTATCATTATCATCGTAATTAATTATGAGTTCGTGATTGCGCACTGCTAACCTAGCCTCTCTTCTTTATAAAATCAAAAGTTTACAAGAACGTTATTTAGGATTATGTTCTTTAAATATTTGTTCAGACACAAACAGCTGAACTGATATGAAGGTTTTTTGGCACAAAAACAGCTTTAATCACGGGTTTATATAAATAAAAGCTACTTTAGCTTTAGAGCGGGTAACACTGCGAGATAATACAGTGAAAGCATTTCAACGTGATTGATTTACAAATACCTTGGTATTTAATAATAATAAAAAAAAAACATAAAACATACTCGTAAAAATGATATGTTGATATTATACAAGAAGTTGACTATAGCTACCTAAGGTGGTCTGACGCAATCATCGAAGTTAAACGACGAGCGATGCGGACAGGTTTTGGATGGGTGACCATGCACAAGACAGTCTTTGAAAAAGTGGCATTTTTATCTGGGCGTTACTTTGGGTCAAATGACACGTTGAAATGTAAGTCCCGGCTGATAGTCATAGAACCAACAGTCGTTAAGCCAAGTCAGACCCTTCGGGCGGCTTGAAAACTCTCGACACCAGAGCTTGGCCACTTAGCTCATACGAAGAAGAAGACTATTTAATTATAACATCGAAAACATTAATTATTATTCATTACAAAACTCTAAAGCTAACTTAACTTGAAGCATTACAAAGAGTAAAATTTTAAATTCTGTCAAACAAAATAAAACATCAAAGAAAAAATACTCAAAATACGCGTAATGAAATCAGAAGACGCTCTTGAATATTTAAATTGCTCCAAACTTTTCTTATAATGGTCTAGACTATTCTAGACTATTTTGTTAGAGGTTCTAAGATTTCTTAGACCTTTTAGGAGGATAATGAGGCGCTTCGCCCAAGGGTTATCCGGTAGATAAAACTTGTTCGGCCGATTTTTTTAGAAGTAGGATCATAAGAACTAGGCACGACTTTCTGTTCTTATCAGACGAATTCGAATGCAAAGGTCATTTTAACGACCTCGTTGGTGTAATGGTTACCAGGCTTCCTGGGTTGCCAATTCAACGTTCCGGGTTCGATTACCGGCACGGCTAACATCTTTGAGCTAAACTAAATTTGTTGGCTGTCGGTTTGTGTGTTAAATATGTACCTATTTAATATGGAATAGCTTCATAACGAAATTAGTACCTAAACATATTTTTTTTTTTTATATTTGTTAAATCGAAACCCAAAACCTCTTTCGCAGTTGAAAATAATCGTGGTCTGACAAAAGCTATACAAATTCAAGGCCCGGACTCAACAAAGTATAGATCATTCTTATTTTGTGAACGTACCTAAGAGTACAATAAAGGCAGGGTCGTGATGAGACCTAGGAAGGACATACGTGACTCGACACTGTCCCTTCCTTTGAAAAGCGCTCTTTTATTTAGAATACAATGTTAAAAAGGGTTACTCACAGCGTTTTAAGAGAAGGTTTTTAAAATGAGGTATACTCGTATGTTTGTAATGTATAGGTAGTATTATAAGTTTATGTGCAGTAATACGGAGCATAAAGTATAAGCATATCTACATAAATGAACTACATCTTTTTTTTTATTTATACGGTACAGATACACAATAATAATAACGAAGCTTCTGGTCTCGTGCTAGTCGTTAGACTGTGTTACGAGACCAGATTCCTCTCCCAAAGTTTACGTTTACATATTTGTTACGTCTAAATTTACGAGTACATTCATACATATCTAATATGAATGTACTCGTAAATTTCTGGAATGAACTACATGAATGAACTATACGAATGAACTACATGAATGAACAACGTAAACGAACTACATGAAAAAAATCATACCTTAACTACAGGAATGTACTGTAAAAAATATTCATTTATTTAGTTCTTATTATTTGTATCGTCTCAAGGTTTTCGGATCAACATACTCACAGACAATCTTAAATTCCTGAAATATTTTTGTTGCACAACAAAAAATCTTTTTAGTCATGCAAACATTTAAACAGCCAATCGTACTTGCAACTGTATTTAGCCCCAGATGCTAAAACAATGATAAAAATCTAAGTTATTTTATTTATATGAAAACTTTTATATACAAAATCTAATGAATTAAATTAAATTTAAATTAAAGTACAAATTCAAAGCAAGAAATGAACAATAAAAATTTAAACACAATCTACCATTCATAGGTAAGCCACCGTCCAAGCTGTTACTGCATGGCAGAATTCTTAAAATACTGGCAGCATTGCCCCGTTGAATAGGTAAATACAGTTTTTGTGGTGATAATGATGATTAGTATGACGTGTCTGTGTGAATGTGGTATCGTTTGATGCCACATATGCTCATACAAGCAAACGGATGAACCGATTTTGTCTAAGAGCTTTTCTGTTTGAAAGGTGTAATAGTTCGGAGATTTTTATTTATTTATTGAATTTAATTAAAGCGGTACATAGTCCAATTACATTAATAAAATATTATTCTTAATGTTTAAAAAAAACGTTAACCATAAATGTCATTAGTTACATTGCAATTAGCATAAAACATAAGCAGCCACTATACGTTCCCACTGCTAGAACCCAGGGCTTTTTCTCACAAGGAGAGAGTTATAGACCATAATTCACAACGCTGGCCAAGTGCGGATTGGCGGATAACACACATCTGTGGATATTGCGGTCCTTAAACGTGTCGATTTCCTCACGATGATTTCCTTCACCGTAAAACGAGTGCAAATCCACACATAACTTTAAAAACAAGTCATTGGTGTGGGGCCGGGATCGAACCAGGGGCCGTCAGTTTGAAAAGAAGACACTTTTACCACCGAGCCACACTCACTTTTGCACTGCAATTATCACCATTATTTAATTTAATTCATAAGTTAAGCTGTTTTTGTTGTAAATCGGTCCAAAATGGCTGCCGCCAAAAGCTGTTGTCGTGATAAAAAAATAGAAAGCCCTATTCTTGTATTTCATCTTTTTTAAATATTTGTTTTGATAGAAAAATCAAAACTCTTTTGTGAAAGGTAATTAAAACCTCACTAAGTACAGTTAATAGCTAACTAAGGTAGGTATTTCAAGTGATAACTTCTACTAACTAATGGATTTCAACGTAAATTATTACAAAGATAAAGATAAACGCCGCTACTTATCTAAGTCCGTGACCAGACAAAATCCTTTTAGCTAAATAAAATAAATTGTTTTTTCTATAGCGTGAGTTTGCAAAAACCTAATGTCAAGTGTAGGTCACATCTGAAATGTGTATTAGAGGAGACAAGTAGGTTAAATAACAAAATAAATTTGTATTTTTTTTAATTTATTTTTTTAACAAATTTATTTTGTTATTTATATTTAACCTATTTGTCTTGTTGGATAAAATGATATGAAAACCATCGACTTAAAATGAGTGGTTATACAATTTTGGGATAAATTTGTAGGTAAAGATTTTGTAGGTTAACGTACGTACGCTATAAATGTGGCAAGTTAAGTTTGGTTGTATCTCTTTTACTCGTAGAAAAAAAAATATGTTGGTCCGTACGCTCATACCTTCCAAAATAAAATTGTATTTTTTAACAATTGTTAATATTTTTTTTGTGAGACAGCCCCCTTACTTCGACCTAACAAGCGAACTAACACGCCGACCAAGTCGCTCCAATATGCGCCAACATTCTATGGTGACAATAAAGGGATTTGGTGTTGGCGTATTGGAGCGACTTGGTAGCTAAATTGGAGCGAGTTGGTGGTTGAATTGGAGGCGAGTGAGTCGTACGTTCCAGATTTATAATAAATTTTATAAGTTATTGAGCATTAAGTGTGTGCAACCTTTTTGGATTTAGTAAATAATTTATTATGATTTTCTCAACTCTAAAAAATAATATTGTGTCAAATCAGGGTTGCCAGAAGTACGAGAAATCTCGTACCATTACGAAATTTAGAGGGTCAGTACGAGATTCAAGATTAACAAAAACCTGTACACTTTTTTATGAGATTTTAACAATGACGACTTCTTTCGCATATCTTTATCACAGATACAGTAAATGGTACATTATTAGCTTTCGAAAGCGCTAAAGGCCCAAATCGCAAAGGTAATTGCGTACTTTTCGAACTATCAAAAGAAATGTACGTCAGAATGACAGCTAAAATGCTATACTCTAAAAATATAAAATATTTTACTAACATCCCTGATATCGAATATAATTAATAAAAATTATATTCATATAATAATATGATTTTTAATTGTTTTCTTTGAATTGAACAACCCCAAGCGCAAAGAATATGACTACACAAGTTACTTAGTACAGTAAGTAGCATTAATTTTACTAGAGTTTCTTGAAATGTATACATATACGAGATTATCCGTTGAAATTACAAGATATTTTAGCAACCTTGGTAACAGTAAAAATTATTGTCATTTGGCAACCCTATACCAAACTCATGGAATGTCAATGTCAGTTTTTCGAACTTTGTAAAACGTCGTAGCAAAATAGATGGTTGGCTAAATTGTGGCCATAACCGACCGCAGAAAGCCATATCCAAAAGAAGAAGAAGAAAATAGATGGTGAAGTGAAGACTTGCGCTGAATAGTTCAAATTCAAAACGCTGCATTCGGCGCGAGCCGCGGGACCGGCTGCTGGCGGCTGCGCGCGCGCCCCCGCTCGCCGCCAGCGACTTCGCACTCCCGGCCGACACTGTAGATAGCCAGCCTCACTCATTTCAACAGACAGCTGTTCGCTGACGATGGAAAACTCTTTGCTAATCCGCTCATTAATTCAGGGCGGCTCCAGCAAGATATCGAACATATTCAACTCTGGACCATGGATTGGGTCATTAGACTGAATGCTGCCAAGTGTAGTGTCTTACACCTGGGACGGAATAATCCTTACTTTACTTATAGAAGGGTCGTGCTATAGCCAAAGTCCAGCAACAAAAAGATCTTGGTGTTATTATTTCAGCAGACTTAAAGTGGGATGAGCACATAAGCATGATTGCTAAAAAGGCAAATTCTTTTATGTATGTCATCCGTAAAGTTTTTACTGCAATGACCATTGATATTTTCACTAAGATTTACAAGACCTACATCAGACCGCTATTAGAATATGGGTTTCAAGTTTGGAGCCCATACTTCCGAAACAACATTGACCTCCTAGAAAGTATTCAAAGAAGAGCTACCAAGATGCCACCAGCCTTATGCCGCAAGACTTATGAGCAACAATTGAAAGCCCTGCGCCTCACCACTCTAGAAGAAAGGAGGTTATGTGGGGATCTAATAGAGACTTTCAAAATTATTAATGGGTTCTACAACCTTCCTAATTTAGCAGATTGCTTTAAAAACTGTAATTGTTACGAGCATAGCAGAGGTCGTAGCCAAAAAATCCAGCATGATCTTGCCAACACTAATATGGGGCATCATATACTCAGCAACAGAGTGGTTCATTATTGGAATAAGTTGCCCGAGGAAGTGGTCAGTGCTACATCAGTGAACAGCTTTAAAAACCGGCTTGATAGCTGGTTGCAGAAAACAAAAAAATCTCTTGCTAACCTGTGATTAGTGCACTAGTGAACTTTAAACATTGATATTGAATAGTGGACATTATGTGAACTATTAAAAAAATAATTTCAACTCAGTGTGATATAGGCACATCAGCATAATGCTGCTCGCCTATAAATCAAATAAATAAAAATAGAGAGGCAAAGAGGCAATGCGGCTAGCCTGATGGGCACGTTTGGGCGGGTGTCTTAATTTTTATTCTGTTTTTTATTATTTTTTTAGTTTACTAAATTTTCGTCTTTTATAAGCTTTGTAAATACTCTTAAGTCCTGTAAAATATAATTAGTTATAAATTGAATAAATATTTACATACAAAAATAAAAATAAATATATAAATATTTGTTATTTTTTTCCTACATGCCTAGTAGACATATCTTAACTAAGCCATGCAAAACAAGTTGTAAATACTAAACTATTCAATGTATAGTCCATTTAATGTATATGTTATGTACATATGTATAGTATAACTGTGTTAGTCATTTTTTGTTTATTAATTTGGTATCCTTTAGCTGTTTTGTTGTTTCCTATACAATTAATTTACTACCTCTTCAATATAAGCAGATATCATAGGTACAATAATATGTGTATGTGTAACTATAATACTATAAATAACTATATTTTAGTTGTATTACATTTATTTGTTATAATAATATCTATAATATCTACACTTGTGTTATTTTGATGTGTTTAAATGTCATTTATGTAGAAGATAAGGTTTGAATGTTTTTGTTGTAACTATAAGAGTATATGTGAGTAGCCTTGTAACTACCTGTATCAATATGTGACTATAAGTGAGAGGGAGCAGGTTGAAAACCAGCGCTGGAGGACCTAGTGTACATCAGCATTATGCTGAACCTGCTCCTTTTGTGCATGTACTTATTGCCTGATATACATCCCAGTCATGTTTTTTGTATGTAATTATGTATGTGCACAAAAAACTTTTTTCTTTCTTTCTTTCAAAATAATATCAATAACTAAATATGAAAATATAACGCTAAAAGATGTGTAGACAAAATGAATGCATATATTAATTGCACCAATATCAATTTATTTATTGGATTACAACATATACCTACCTAATATTGTTGAGTATTAAATAATTTGTAAAAAAGTGTATCAATTAAATAATATAGATATATTCTACTAGTAGCTTGTTACATCATAGCCTGTTAGATTTGTAATCTTAGCTAAACACCATTGTCAGTAATATTAATTTGTCTTTGGTAATATGTATTGGATATATTGGAAGTGATAAATAAAAATATTTTCTATTTTTGTATTTCATTTACTATTTCCTGCAGTCTAGAAAGATATAAGGCACCAGATCAAGTGGAAGGTCACCTATGAGGTGAAGATCTAGTCAGTACCTATGGGACTGGTGTACCATTACGGAGCGAACACGGTCTGCCTCTACTTAGCAGGGGACAAATGTTATGTGCCCGAATATGGACAACGCATATCATGGAGCGATCGCAAGTGCGTTGAAAACTTCGTGAAACGAGCATTGTGATTTCTAGTAAAAGATGGTTACGTGGCAGCGGCGTCACAATAGGATACTGAATATAAATAATCATCTTTTATGTTACATACTGAGTACATATTTACCTATACTAGTGCCGCTGCTTCACTAATATTTACATAACTAGTAGGTACCTAGTTACTTTTACTTACTTATTGAAACAATAAAACGCTCTGTCTAATAGGCTGTAGGTATGCCGAAATAAAAAGGTTTCAATTAGGAGCTAAATAACTGAACTCAATTTTCGTGAATTTTTATAATTTCAATTCGACTTAAGTATGTAATACAATTATATTTATTTACAAATTATTCCAGTCACATGCTATGGTAGTCGAAGATGGCTACGTAGGTACATCCATTAAATCACATAACAAAATCATTGATTGCTCTGTATCCTTTTCTGTTATATTTTGATTGTCTGCTTGTATCCTTTACATATTTTTTATAAACTACGTATGTAAACTAATTATAATTTATTAATAATAAACACAGTTGACATGTGTTTGAAATTTTGACAGCAGCTGCAGACTTTTTAATTATGTTCCACTTCCAGTTTGGTGTTTTAGTAAATTACATTTTGTGGCATAAATGAAAGAGGTTGGTTTGTTTTTCACAGAAGTTGTCGAACAGTGTACAATAAAAGCACAATAAACAATAAAATTAATCATGGGAAAATGTTTAAACTTTATAAATAATTTAACGCTTGTTATTACTGAGTTTTATTTGGTCTAGAGAGCCTGGAAACAAAAAAGCGGAAAAAGAGGTTATTCATTTAATAAAAAAAAAGTGACACAAATAATATTTATTGGTATTTCACATCTCTAATCCCAGCGAATTATCAGCGATTTATCAGCGATTTAACCGTGGATGGTCGAAGTAAGGGGGCAGGGCTAAAAAGTGATCTCCTAAATATATAATAAATAAGTAATAGTAGTTTATGCGACTGTCACTATAATGAAGGGCATTAAAACACGAGTGTGAGTTAATAGTAACGAGTGTTTTAATACCCGTGTTATATGCAGTTGCATACACTACTTTATCTTCACTAATGCAATTAGTCAAACAACAAGAGTAAAACAATGCTGCGCGCGCAGGGCCAATCAGGAGCGCGCGCTGTTCTTTTTGATGTTATAATGAGATTTTACGATATCGATGTGGATATTATACTATCATGTAAAATTGCTTAAATTGAGTGTTTTGTTGTCTGCGCTTTATAGCGCATAATTACTACTGTTATCATAGTAATTATAAGTCAAGTATTGGAAACATAAGTAGAATGTTACAACATTAGTGTAGATAAAAGTTTATTATTAAAGACTTTGAGTGTGCAATAAAGAGTTTTTGTATTGCAATTCTATTATATATAAATGTGTTTAGTAAAAGATTTAATTTTATGAATAAACTCTTTCCATGAGAGCTGAACCACAGAGTTCGCTTGAAAATAAAAGTTACACTTAGTTTGATTTTGATGACAAAAAATTAAATAAATAAATAAATATTAGGACACATAGCCCCATATTGAACCATTTCTAGCTCGTATTATGGTTGCTCACACAACTGATATACTACATATACATACATACATATTATATATAAATACATATTTAACACCCAGACCCACAGCCAACAAATTTAGTTAAGCACAAAGATGTTGACCGGGCCGGGAATCGAACCCGGAACCTTCTGATTAGCAGACCGGCATGGTGACCTTTACGCCAACGAGGTCGTCAATTGCACACATAACTTGTTAATCTCCTCTATTTTGCGCTGTAGGTTAAAAATAAAACAAAGTCTGTCTGAACCGCTGCGAAAGTAATTAGGACTAATGTGGTTTTTGACCTCGTACCTTTCGAGCTTCGGGTTACCGAGAAGTATAGCGTTGATTTGATCTGTCATTTTAAGCCGCCATCTAGATTAAACGAAATACCTAATTGATATAAAGATTTAATTGTAATAAAGAACAAACGTTGCTAAACTAGAAATTTACATTTTGTTTTCTTATTATTTGAACTTTGTACAAATAGTAATCTTTTACGGGGGTCTCTGAAGACGTACACAACTTTTCCTTTCCACCATGAATGAATGAATGAATGAAATGAATGAATGAATGAATGAAATGAATGAATGAAATGAATGAATGAATGAAATGAAATGAAATGAAATGAAATGAAATGAAATGAAATGAATGAATGAATGAATGAATGAATGAATGAATGAAATGAATGAATGAATGAATGAATGAAATGAATGAATGAATGAAATGAATGAATGAAATGAATGAATGAATGAATGAATGAATGAATGAATGAATGAATGAATGAATGAATGAATGAATGAATGAATGAATGAATGAATGAATGATTGACAATGAATGAAATGAATGAATGAAATGAATGAATGAAATGAATGAATGAAATGAATGAATGAAATGAATGAATGAAATGAATGAATGAAATGAATGAATGAAATGAATGAATGAAATGAATGAATGAAATGAATGAATGAAATGAATGAATGAAATGAATGAAATGAATGAAATGAATGAAATGAATGAAATGAATGAAATGAATGAAATGAATGAAATGAATGAAATGAATGAAATGAATGAAATGAATGAAATGAATGAAATGAATGAAATGAATGAAATGAATGAAATGAATGAAATGAATGAAATGAATGAAATGAATGAAATGAATGAAATGAATGAAATGAATGAAATGAATGAAATGAATGAAATGAATGAAATGAATGAAATGAATGAAATGAATGAAATGAATGAAATGAATGAAATGAATGAAATGAATGAAATGAATGAAATGAATGAAATGAATGAAATGAATGAAATGAATGAAATGAATGAAATGAATGAAATGAATGAAATGAATGAAATGAATGAAATGAATGAAATGAATGAAATGAATGAAATGAATGAAATGAATGAAATGAATGAAATGAATGAAATGAATGAAATGAATGAAATGAATGAAATGAATGAAATGAATGAAATGAATGAAATGAATGAAATGAATGAAATGAATGAAATGAATGAAATGAATGAAATGAATGAAATGAATGAAATGAATGAAATGAATGAAATGAATGAAATGAATGAAATGAATGAAATGAATGAAATGAATGAAATGAATGAAATGAATGAAATGAATGAAATGAATGAAATGAATGAAATGAATGAAATGAATGAAATGAATGAAATGAATGAAATGAATGAAATGAATGAAATGAATGAAATGAATGAAATGAATGAAATGAATGAAATGAATGAAATGAATGAAATGAATGAAATGAATGAAATGAATGAAATGAATGAAATGAATGAAATGAATGAAATGAATGAAATGAATGAAATGAATGAAATGAATGAAATGAATGAAATGAATGAAATGAATGAAATGAATGAAATGAATGAAATGAATGAAATGAATGAAATGAATGAAATGAATGAAATGAATGAAATGAATGAAATGAATGAAATGAATGAAATGAATGAAATGAATGAAATGAATGAAATGAATGAAATGAATGAAATGAATGAAATGAATGAAATGAATGAAATGAATGAAATGAATGAAATGAATGAAATGAATGAAATGAATGAAATGAATGAAATGAATGAAATGAATGAAATGAATGAAATGAATGAAATGAATGAATGAATTAATGAATTAATGAATTAATGAATTAATGAATGAATGAAATGAATGAATGAAATGAATGAATGAATTAATGAATTAATGAATGAATGAAATGAATGAATGAAATGAATGAATGAAATGAATGAATGAAATGAATGAATGAAATGAATGAATGAAATGAATGAATGAAATGAATGAATGAAATGAATGAATGAAATGAATGAAATGAATGAAATGAATGAAATGAATGAAATGAATGAAATGAATGAAATGAATGAAATGAATGAAATGAATGAAATGAATGAAATGAATGAAATGAATGAAATGAATGAAATGAATGAAATGAATGAAATGAATGAAATGAATGAAATGAATGAAATGAATGAAATGAATGAAATGAATGAAATGAATGAAATGAATGAATGAATTAATGAATTAATGAATTAATGAATTAATGAATTAATGAATGAATGAAATGAATGAATGAAATGAATGAATGAAATGAATGAATGAATTAATGAATTAATGAATGAATGAAATGAATGAATGAAATGAATGAATGAAATGAATGAATGAAATGAATGAATGAAATGAATGAATGAAATGAATGAATGAAATGAATGAATGAAATGAATGAATGAAATGAATGAATGAAATGAATGAATGAAATGAATGAATGAAATGAATGAATGAAATGAATGAATGAAATGAATGAATGAAATGAATGAATGAAATGAATGAATGAAATGAATGAATGAAATGAATGAATGAAATGAATGAATGAAATGAATGAATGAAATGAATGAATGAAATGAATGAATGAAATGAATGAATGAAATGAATGAATGAAATGAATGAATGAAATGAATGAATGAAATGAATGAATGAAATGAATGAATGAAATGAATGAATGAAATGAATGAATGAAATGAATGAATGAAATGAATGAATGAAATGAATGAATGAAATGAATGAATGAAATGAATGAATGAAATGAATGAATGAAATGAATGAATGAAATGAATGAATGAATGAATGAAATGAATGAATGAAATGAATGAATGAAATGAATGAATGAAATGAATGAATGAAATGAATGAATGAAATGAATGAATGAAATGAATGAATGAAATGAATGAATGAAATGAATGAATGAAATGAATGAATGAAATGAATGAATGAAATGAATGAATGAAATGAATGAATGAAATGAATGAATGAAATGAATGAATGAATGAATGAAATGAATGAATGAAATGAATGAATGAAATGAATGAAATGAATGAATGAAATGAATGAATGAAATGAATGAATGAAATGAATGAATGAAATGAATGAATGAAATGAATGAATGAAATGAATGAATGAAATGAATGAATGAAATGAATGAATGAAATGAATGAATGAATGAATGAATGAATGAAATGAATGAATGAAATGAATGAATGAAATGAATGAATGAAATGAATGAATGAAATGAATGAATGAAATGAATGAATGAAATGAATGAATGAAATGAATGAATGAAATGAATGAATGAAATGAATGAATGAAATGAATGAATGAAATGAATGAATGAAATGAATGAATGAAATGAATGAATGAAATGAATGAATGAAATGAATGAATGAAATGAATGAATGAAATGAATGAATGAAATGAATGAATGAAATGAATGAATGAAATGAATGAATGAAATGAATGAATGAAATGAATGAATGAATGTTATTTATTTTCCAATAAGTCACAAAGATTACCTTTCACTTATAATACTAAACTTCAAATTGGAATCGTTAAGAGATGTCATTACAATAAATACAATATTTCTTAGCTGTAAAGGGGCCTTGTCATACAAAATAAATAATTAAAATGTCACCAATGTCACCAAGCAGTATTGTGCAAGCACTACTATGTTCTAGAACACGCTTTTAGGTGCTTGACAACAGATTTTGCAGCTTGTGGGTGCTAGCTAGCCTGGCGAGTAACAAAAAATCTCTCTCTCAATGTATTACTACTTTATCGACTAAACCACATAAAAACCTGTAGGTACATTTTGTGTATTTTTATTTTCACTAATTTCTATATTTACAAGTAGAAATCAAACAAATTAAAAACCATCGACAACATTTTAAGAGAGCAGCCATCTTGGATTTTAAATTTGTCTTTATGTATGTATGTATTCACTAATATAAACTATTACTAGTCAAGTCTTTTCATTTATTAAGGGAGTTATCGAATATATACATATGTATAACCGCCATTTGTCGTGCCGGCCATATTGGATTGATTTTCATCAAACATAGCTATTGAACATTTTACCGACTACCCAACTTAACTCACTTTCATACAAAAAACAACGATACTGTTTGATCGTTTCATGCCACGCACAGACAGGCAAACACAGTGTGCGTTTTTTTCGTCACAGGTTAAAAAAAATTAGTTATCGTTTTTCCTTTGTTCAGAGCTTAGAGGTAATTAATATGTAAAGCTCTGTATAACCAGTGGTTAGGGACTTAACTGGATACATGGTAATTTGAGCTTGCTCTTAGCTTATCAGCGAATTTGTAATGAGCTTTTACAAAAAGGGTGTACTTTTTAAAGAAAAAAGAAACGTTACTTGATAATATAAAGATAACTCGCTCGATAAATGGATATAGGAGTACATTTACTAATACACTAGTAATAAATATGACCGCATCTCTCGCATCGTTTGTCTTACATTATGTAATAGTGCTTATAAAATTTGATTTTAAGTGTTTATACAATAAATAAAAATAATAATAAGTTAAGTTCCTGTTACTTTTCTTTAATAATTCAAACAGGTTTTTTTTCAAATACTTACATACCTACATTCGATTTTTACAGTCGTATTATTATTTAGTACTGAATGATAGTGAAAATTTCAAGGCAATGTGATAGTTTTGGCCACGATGGTCGAAAAGTTTGATTGTGACGCTGCCAGTTTTAGCGTTTAATTATATTGACTACTATAGTGGTAAGTAGTAAATTATTCATTTTATTATAATTTCAACATCAGTCTATACATATCATTAGACAGTAAAAATTGAGTGTACGAATGCGTATTTTTTCAAAAGCAATCGTTTAAATCTATTAAAGAAGAGAAGACAGAGACCAAAAATATAAATTTTCACTTCTTCACTATCAAACTCCTGAACAGATTTCGATGAAATTTGGTACAGACATAGTTTAGACCTAGATGAATGCATAGGCTACTTTTAACTTCGGCGGGTGACACCGCGGGCACAACTAGTTTATAATATTAGTAGGATTACCTTCATATTTCGCAAGATACAAGTAAGTGATACATAGAAGTATGTAGTAACTATATAGCTATAGGTATAATGTAGCTTTTACCCGATGAAATCCGATGTGGTCCTGAATAGAGATGAACCGGCGACATGAAAACGTTATTAAGGTTACATGTAGAGATATATCTGCGGAGTTCCAACATTAAACTTATCTGGTACAATTTTAAGACTAACTTTTACAAGAATTACGTGTGGAGAATATGTGATTGGTACTTTAAAGTTTGTAGACGTGACAAAGTATTATAATCTATGTATCATAATCAACAAATCTGAAATAAATTTTAATAATAAATTAAACCTTGAAGATATTTATTGTTTTTAAACGCTGACGCATAATTGTTCTTAGATGGCTACTGCCACAAAAAGGCGGATTACAAATTATATATTTTACAACTTTATCATATGGGTAGCAAATGTAAAGGCTTTATTATAAAATACATATATTAATACGTTACATAAAACAGTCAAGACGACTCTCATCACAAAAGATAAATATTTCCTAAATATTTAATGTAAACTTGTTAGTGTCATGTCTTACCTGTGCTAGTAATTATTTGTTTCTATTTATAATTCGAGTCTGAAAAGCTAGCAGTGTTAATGTTTTGTAAATATTTCATAAAAGGAAATTGTCAAGTAATGTTTTGGAATACCACAATAATTCTTAGGGGTATTTTATTTATTTCTTCCAACATTTATCATTCACATTTCAAGTTAAATTTAGTAAACCTAAAAGGATATTTAAGTGTCATTGTTTTGTAACTTTGAAACTTTACAATAAAAGCCATTTGAGTACGCTGTAAATAATTTAAAATGGTAGCCCTCAATGTTTCAAACTTTGCAAATAAATCTAAACTAAGCTTTCAATATGTCATCGAGTTGCGCAGCCATTTTGTTAAAAGGTTTTATTTAAAACTGAACGTAGCACCGTAGTTTGAAAAAAAAGATATTTTAATGTACAAAATAAATAAATATTATGCGCCAACAACATTGACCGAATTAATGTGTGCACAAAAGGCGCGGGTTCAGCATAATGCTGAGAGTACCTACAAGGTTCTCAAACAATTATCTAGTCAAATCGATTGACAGATATGTTGTTTGATTTTGTGAATGCATTGCTACTTCCCCACACAGGAGACCTTCAAGATATTGCGACCGGAGCGCCCTCTGCAAACCCAATAAATTGAAATAAACCTCCATAGTGCATTCCAAGTCACCTCGTGCTTTGTGCGGAATAAATAACAGTATAGTACAGCTGATAGCAGTAGGGTGGGTTACTTATTTTCTTCATTGTAAAAGAGATTTTATTTTTGACTTTTTTGTAAGAAAAATACCTTTTATTTACTAATTTGTTTTAAAAGTTCAATATTGAATTGCATTTTTGTTGTTTTTATATCCTTTTGTCATATAAAATACTTCAAATTTCACCCATATTTAAAGCTTGAAATACTTTTCTAATATACTTCTCTGCTTTTGCATTTATTAGAATTGGTAAGTTTTTTATCTGAAAATTCGATCGAATTATGGTCGTAAATGTTTTACCTTTAATATAAATCAATTAAACACTAATTAAGCTTTTAACTATTAATTAACTACTCTACTAAAGTAAAATTATTTCACTACTGTAAAAAATAGTAAAATCCAAGTCACTGTGTAAAGCGTAACACCATAAAACGTTCCGTGACACGAAGGAAATAAAATTAAAATTTAAAAGCTCTTTTCAGCCATAGTTGTTTGAGTAATAAAAATGAGTACCGCGCCGTAGCTTCGGTACGTACAATGGACCGTGTAATATCGCTAGAGATATTTCATGGCTTTTGTCTTTCTTCTTGTTAGCTTTTTGTTTTTGACAATTTATTAAGACGTACTTCACATTCTGCATTCGTTTGTTTTTATTCAGCAGCATTTGTTTGTTCGTTCATTTGTTTGGTAATGAATGATATTAACTTTATTTTAAATGAATTTCAATTCATTAATAAGACTGGTGCAAAATGCTAGCCTAATCTATAATTAACTTGCTTAAACCTGGCAACCTGAGAGTTGTGACCGGAAAAGAATCGGCAACCTAACGATTTGTATTTTATATGGGCTTACTTTCGATTGGTATAGAAGTTTTTATTAAACAACAAGCCTGTGAGATTAAAAATAAATGTGTTTTCAATTATTAACTTATAGTATTCTGGGCTTAAATTTATTAGTTTACTTATATATTAATTATATAATAAATCGAATATAAAACAGTTTTAATCAAATAAGCAGTTCTGTGGAGATCGTTCTATAACGGAATCTTGTGTGTGTGTTTACTTTTATGACTTTTTTACGCTTAAACGGCTAAGTCAATCATATTGAAATGTTATATGGATATGGCTTAGACTTTGGGGTAACACTGGGGATGCAGTTAAGTTGTGCAATGGGAAGCTGAAGCAATGCTTACTCGCGGTGACGTTATTCTCCTAAATATCGGAGCCATCTTTAGCCACTGTTTGAAAAGTAATTCAGTTAAAAAACAATCTAATAGATTCTTGTTTTCACTTAGTAAGGCAATCTAAGCTACTCAGCTAGGCATAACACTCAAGTAGCAATGGCAAATATCTTGCATCCTACTCTGCTGGGACATCATGAAAGCTAATATATAATTATAACTAATGCTTTAGCGCGCATGCAGTCTACAAATGATTACGTTTCCCTTCCCTTTCACGTAAAACCACAATGGCACAACATGGGACAGACGTCGTATCCTCTCCCCTACCACGTTAATAATACTTTATGTTATTAATCGTGACCTAATCAATCGATAATGCTTACATTCAAAGCTGCAGATACCCATAGTTACATATCAATTTCTGTTAAGGAAGGTCAAGAATTGTTTTTTTTTTTAATATTAGGACACATTTCACACACGGCTGGTTAGCCCCACATTGAGCCATTTCTAGTTCGTATTATGGTTGCTAACACAACTGATATACTACATATACTTACGTACATATTATATATAAATACATACATATTTAACACCCAAACCCATAGCCAACAAATTTAGATAAGCACAAAGATGTTGACCGGGCCGGGAATCAAACCCGGAACCTTCTGAATAGCAGTCCGGCATGGCTTTACGCTAACGAGGTCGTTGAAAAAAACTTTGTTTTGTTTCTCGAATATAAATTTGAATAAATAATAATTATTAATAAATTAATTATGCATATTACACAGTTAATTAAACGGCAAAACACTGACCAATAATTGAAGCTGAAGTGTTTCATTGTTAACCATTATTAATAATTAATGTACGATACATTAACCGACTGTATTTAATTTTGAATTTAAAATCGTATTCGAATGGAACCCGATCGTTCTCTGGTTTAACGGTTTCGGGATACATTTGAATTAATGGAATTATTCCTATTTGTAAAAGCTTTATTACACTTGGTGAATAATAGTTTAAAAAAAAACTGAACGTGTTAACAATGTTTATAATAAAGTGTGTTTTTTTTTGTGGCAGCCATTTTGAAGTTGACATTTATCTCATATGTAAGTACCTGTCAAGCCATTTAATCTGTTAATCATATTGAGGAAGTTACGGAATCTTGGTACGATTTTCATCAAGAACTTAGCAAAAAAAGTCGCATATGTTTTCTTCATAAGTTTAAGCAATTTAAGTCGTAAAGTAAAATCTGATGTGACATTGACTCGTTTGCAATCTTTTACATTTTCAATAATTTCAACTGACTTAAAAATTTTGTAAAAAAAACGTCATTTCCGATTACGAATTTCTCGACTAATTACTCAATTAAAAAGAAAACAGCGTCTAAAGAATGACTTAACTTTTAAAAACATTTCTATATAAGGTAATACTTAAAAACGCCAACAAAAAAAATCTGCAGCCAATCAGTCAAGACAGCTTCAATAAGAAAACTCATCAACTGTATTTCCCACCCAAAATTAAAAAGAGTAAGTGCCAATTTAAGTAAATTGGTCACAATATCTTCAAGCTCCCCTTGTAAAGAATACCTATATTAATTTGGCATTTCCATCAAGATGTCATCGTTGCGGAAATTATCCACCGTATTGGTAGACACAGTGACTAAGGTTGTCTTAATAATTACAAATACAAATACAAAAAAAAAATATTTGACGTTAAGTTACAGAATAATAATAACTAAGCTTCTGGTCTCGTGCTAATCGTTATTTAATATTAATTGACATATATTTTTTCATACTTATGGTGATGTTGTACCTAATTCTGCCTCGCCATACATACGATATTTGAGCGCCTGAAATGGCGCAGAAGTAGATATTAACTAATAAAAAATAATTGAAGTAGTAACAACAATTAACCATATTGAAATTATAAGCTCTGACGTTTCTTTATAAAAAACATATATTCCTACAAAACAAAGTAAGATATGTTTTAGTTTCTTTATTACTTTCAGAAGCACAGCATTTTTTTTAATACGAAAATTGTATTAAAAATAATATCGAGTGATGATGGTCGAAGATGTGGATTGTAAATCAAGGAGCCTGTATTTCCTAATTTTAAATTGTTTATATGTACGTAGTTGCAACTAGCTACAAAATCTATGTCTGAAACCTAAAAGGCTAAACCTAAGCTCTTTCTCAACCCATCCTCATATAGTTTGAGTTTAATTATTTCTTTGTAATTTTTAGACCGATCAACCAAACTTGAATAGATTTTCTGGTTTTGACGACCTGGTTGGCATAATGGTTATCATGCTAACTAAGTGGTGCTGGGTTCAATTCCCGGCATGGTCATTCCATTGCATCTTTGTGATTAACTAAATTAGTTGGTTGTCGGTCTAGGTGTTGTATCGGTATAATGTATATATGTATGTATATGTAGTATATCAGTTGTGTTAGCAACCATAATACAAACTGGAAATGGTTTAGTAGGGTAATAACTAGCCGTGTGTGAAGTGTCCTAATATTTTTTTTATTTATTTAGATTTTCTTTTGCTCTAGATCTCATGTACTGGTCCACGGCCCTCTCCGGGGGAGAGTGGGAGATAATTAGCAATTAGTTAATGGAACAGGCGGGATGTTAGCAGACCGCTCGTGAGGAGATCGGGGGGAAGCGTCTTGCTGCGTTACAGGAAGTAGATTACTTTGTGGTGAGCATATTGTGGACGTCATAAAAGTGTACATTACATCATATTACGAAGATACATGTGTTTTCTTCGCAACACACTTTCATTAAAGAAAGTCGTAAATAAAATAGCTATAAGGTGTTTTTTTTTGGAATATTAATTCATTTACGAATACAACAGCTACGTCTGGCTTGTGGCTGCCTTACGATTGGACTCCGCGCCAATGAGCTCGAGATTTTGGTAAAGGAAAACATCGACAGGAAAACATCACAGGAAACCATAGTATGTATGGTGGTAGGGCATTTTCTAGCGCTCGCCTGGCTAGCATCCCACTCTTAAGTAAACCAACCTGTTGCCAAGCACTTCGTGATGTGTTCCGGCAGACTTTTTGAGAGCCAGTATTTCTAGACTAGCTATGCTCTAGGCCTCTCCTTAGGTCAACTATCACTAACCTGTGAAGTAACGCCTAGCTGCAATGTGCAAGAAAAATAAAATAAAATATAATTTTCTATTTTCAACCCTTTACTTTAATATAAAACATAGTAAGTAAAATAAAATTGCCATCCATTTAAATTTTTTCAGTACGTAGCTAGGCTTTTGACCAGGCATACGAGTTGGCATTCTGACCGAAAGGCGAGCATGGCTAGTTTAGAATTACTGACTTTCAACGAGTACAGCGTTGTGAATGATAAATCTACACATTTCACTAACTTATAGCGAGACTGAGTTACATTAGATTTTAAATTAACCTAATCGGTAAGCGCGCTCCACTTTAGATCATAATGTCGCTTGCCATCAAGTGAATTGTGATCAAGCGCAAGCCCATTTATTGTAAAAAAAAAATAGTGGTCTCATATAGATTAGATAATAATCTAATAAAATTATTCTTTAATCATAACCAAATTGGTAAGCGCGCTCCACCTTAGATCATAATGTCGCTTGCCATCAAGTAAATTGGGATCAAGCGCAAGCCCATTTATATTAAATAAAAATCTTTTAAAGTGGTCACGTTTAGATTAGATATTAAATTAGTCTTTATTCATATATCTAAATCTTTGAAACTAAGAAGAGAATCGTCTAGCGTTCAAGTTTCAGGGGAAAGCTGAGAAAGCAAAGTTCTTGAACACTCAGACCGGAATGAAGATCAGAAGGCAAATCGTGAAGTTCCAATATAATGCTTTCTACGTGATTCTTTTATACCTCGGATACACGTACAGTTAAGTAGATTAAATTTAATGACAAATATTAATCCTATCATCATTATTAATGACAAAGTTTGTGTGCGTTTTAGAGTGTATGTTTATTATCTTGTCACGCTCAGATGGCTTAACCGATTTTCGTGAATTTAAGGTTCAAAAAAGCTTAAAATTTAGCTTAGCTGCATTTTATCTCGGAATTAACGGGGTTAATCCAGGATAAAAAGAAGTTAATCCAGAATAAAAAGTAGCCTATGTGCTTATTCAAGGTCTAACCTATCTTCGTAGTAAATCTCATCAAAATCGGTCCAGCCGTTGAAGCGTCAAAGAGTAACAGAGAATTTTAAGTAATTTGCGTATCCAACGGGAACCACAATTGTTATCGAAATAAAAAGTAGTCGATGTATATAAATCTAAGGTCTAACCTATCACAGCACATTTCATCAAAACTGGTTTAGCCGTTTGAGTTTGAAGAAGTAACAAAAATACACACAATCTTTCGAATTTCTAATATTTTTTTTTTTTTTTTTTTTTTTTTTTTTTACTCTGAATAGGTCAGCGCTTGACCACAATTCACCTGATGGTAAGCGACATTGAGGTCTACGGTGGATCGCGCTTACCTAGAAGGAACCGGTTCACTCTCGCCTTGAAAATCGCTAGATTGTAGTCATTGGGGAACAGGGAATTCGGCAAGGAATTCCAAAGTTTGGCGGTTCGGACAACAAAGGTGGAGGCAAAACGTTTTGTGCGTGCCTTGGGTACCTCAACCGTAAACCGATGCCGCCTTGGCGTTTCCCTGCTCGTTCGATAGTGGAAGGGGGCGGGGGGAATCACGTCATGTAATTCAGTCGCACACTCGCCGAAATGCAACCGATAGAATACCGATAGACTGGCAACAATGCGGCGGTGCTCTAGGCTCTGCAACCTTGCTTTGCAAAGATTGTCATTGCCTATGAGTCTCTTAGCACGCCGCTCAATTGACTCCAACGCCTGAAGCTGGTACTTTGCCGATCCATCCCAAAGGTGCGAACAATACTCCATGCATGATCGAACTTGTGCTTGATATAATATAAGCAACTGTTCCTGCGTGAAGTACTTTCGGACCTTCGAGAGGATACCCAGCTTTTTGGCTGCTACGTGAGCCATATTCTCGATGTAGGAGCCAAAATTCAGGGTTGAAGACAATGTTATGCCAAGGAGTTCTAAGCTGTCGGTAACCGATACGGTTGCACCTCGGAAGGAAGGGGCCAGGTCAAAAGGCCTCCTCTTAGCGGTGAAAAGACACGCTTGGGTTTTGGTGGCATTGAACTTGACTAGATTGGCATCGCCCCATTCGGAGACTGCCTGAAGAGCCAAGTTCAAGCGCTCAACCATAGCTTCCCTATGAGACCGGATTTCGGCCTCACTGGCTCGTGCAGTGGATATGTAGCTTTCTACAACAGTGCTGTCATCTGCATACCCAAAGGTACCGGGTCTTAGCAGATCGTTAATATGCAGCAAAAATAATGTCGCAGAGAGCACCGACCCTTGAGGGACACCGGCATTGATCGCCATTAGATCAGACGAGCAGCCATCAATGACCACCCGTATAGATCTGTCCCTCAAAAAGTCCGATATCCAATCACGAAATCCAGCAGGCAGGCCGTAAGAGGAAAGCTTGCCAATAAGGCCGTCGTGCCAGACCCTGTCAAAGGCTTTGGAAATATCCAGAGAAACCGCAAGTGCTTCTCCGTACTTCTCAATAGCCTCACTCCAGATGTGTGTGGCATACGCTAGAAGATCCCCAGTAGACCGATTCCGGCGAAAGCCATATTGTCGGTCACTTAGGAGGTCATTCGCTTCTAGGTATGCCAGGAGCCTGCGGTTCAAGACACGTTCCATACTCTTGCAGAGTATGGACGTGACTGAAATGGGCCGGTAGTTAGCAGGGTCGGCGCGACTACCTTTTTTAGGCACGGGCTGCACATTAGCAAGCTTCCAAGAACTTGGCACTTTACCAGTCTCAAGAGAAAGCCGAAAAAGACGTGTCAACACAGGAGCCAACTCAGGCGCACAGGTCCTCAGAACTAAAGCTGGAATACCGTCGGGACCACTGGCTTTATTCACGTCTAGATCGCGTAGCGCTTTCCGAACCTCAGTCTGGCGTATCTTTATGTCAGACATCACTGACGCACAGACATGAGATGACGGAGGCGACGCGCCACCAGCATCAAGACGTGAATTTTCAGCAAATAGAGAAGCAAATAAGTTGGCTTTCTCTACTACTGCGTGAGCCAGCGAACCGTCCGGCTTCAGCAGTGGAGGCAGTGAGGGGCGACAGAAGTTCCCTTCGATCGATTTGGCCAGGGACCAAAATGCTTTACTACCCGCGGGATAAGAAGCTAATTTGTTCCCTACACGGCTAATATGGTCGAAGCGAGCCTTCTGCAAAACCTTTTTGCAGGACTTGGCAGCCTTGTTGAATTCTTTCTTCTTCTGGCAAATATTCCCAGCCTTGCGGTGGCGGGCATCGACCCAGGCAAGGTATGCCTCATGTTTCAGTGCTTCAGCACGTCCACATTGAGGCCCAAACCAAGGGCGAGCCTTGTCGGACAGAGGTACATCTGAGTAGGGTATGAAATATTCCATACCCAGTCGCAGTACATCCGTCACGGCATCCGCGCTGACTGATGAATCACCAGAAGAGAAACAAACAGACTGCCAAGGATAAGATGCAAAAAATGACCGCATCTCATCCCAATCTGCTGACTTGTATCGCCACATCCGACGACTGCCCTTAGGGCTCGGGTCAGATGGGGAATAAACGGATACAGATTTCACCAGACAATGATCGGAATTACCCAAAGGTGACGAAATCGCCACAGAGTACCGGTCTGGATCAGTTGTCAGCAGAAGGTCCAAGCAATAAGGTGTATGCGTCTCAACGTCAGGTACCCGAGTAGCACCTTGGACCAGCTGAGTGAGATCTAACGTTAAAGCAAGCTTTCGCGTCTCTCTACCAGCATGGTCTGTGTCCCGGTATGGGAATAACCACTCCTGATGGTGTGCATTAAAATCCCCCAGTAACACTAATTGGGCTGTCGGGTACTTTTGTTGAGCCGTGTCCGCTGCCTCACTGAGATAATCAGTGAGCCTGGTTGTCTCCTGGTCACCGCTGTGCGAACGATAGACACAGGCATAGAGAATTTTCTCTATGCCTGTGTCTACAAGCGCCCACAGGACAGAGAAACTGCGATTTTCAAGGTTACGGAGACGCTGACAGCAAATGTTATCCCGGACGTACAGGCAAACCCCTGCCCGAGCCTTGAAATTATGCTCTAGGGTGTAACCGGGATATTGCAAGTACGCCGTATCAGATGGACATTTGATCTGCGTCTCCGTAAGGAACAAGAGAGCAGGTTTGTCGGTCTCCAGATGGTGATGGACCGCAACGAGATTGGAGTGCAAACCTCGAATGTTGGAGAGGTGCACTTTAAGCGAAAGGGAGTGCATCCGCTGTTGTACCCTGTTCTTTGTTCTTTTGTTTTTCATAATGCGAAGAGTGAGTTCGGTGGGGATATGGCAGTGGGACGAGGCTTCGCGATGCTTACCAAGACACATGAAACGTAAAAGACACCAGTGGGGAGCTAGTCCGGAGACTGCGGGGACGCCCGAGCCCCCCCAGGGATGTCCATCGGGCCCTTTCATCCGGTCGCTAACCGGCACGATGGCGCATCCCCGGGATTTTTCGCTAGTTGGCGGGACAGCCTTTCATGAGTAGCTAGCTCACTACTTGGGTCCCCTACTACCTGCGGTCGGCCAGCGGAGAACCGTGCCTCGGATCCCGCTACCCTCCGTGACTAGATACCCAGTGTCCCCACGCTCATGTGTCTAAAACCGGCTAAAATGCATCAACGAAGCAGCTATCCCGACCCAAATCCCCTAACGGCGTCACCGGACCAAACGCCGGAACACGGCAAGGCCGCTTGGCGGCGTGACTTAGTCCGGTGGGTGGTCACTAGCCCCGGCCGAAGCCTACCACCAGTGTGAGTGTCGCCTGTTTTGCACCACCCAAGGACCACGTGTGGGGAATCGAATAAAGGGTAATTTTCCCACGGACGGGGGCGACACAGTCCTCAAAATTGTTTATTAGTTGAATTGAACAAATTTAATCGTACGTGTGATATAAGCTTTAGAATACAAACTTCGATGAAAACTCGGTTATCCAGTTCTGTTCATTCGAGTTTCTTTACTACATTTTACTCAAAGAACTACCAGTTAGGTAACTAATAAGACTGAGGTTACCTCACAAGACAGTTTTAGTAAAATTTGTTATTTTTGATGCATAGCCTATACACCTATACATTCCGACTGAAGGGACTTGGGACCATCTCTCACAAGGAGAGAGATATAGGTCATAATCCACCACGCTGGCCAAGTGCGGTTTGGTAGATGACACACGTCTTCGGATATTTTGGTCCTCAAACATTTTTCGAGTCGGTTTCATCACGATGTTTTCCTTCACCGTAAAGCGAGTGCAAATCCACACGTAACTTGAAAAACAAGTCATTGGTGTAGGGCCGGGATCGAACCAGGGGCCGTCTAATTGAAAAGCAAATGTTTTAAGCACCGAGACACACTTCAATTATATTCGATGAAATAAATGTTATTTTCAAATTTTCTTCGAATAATTTGAGCCCACTTCATCTTGTTGGATAGGGCTTGTAAGAAGAAGTCTTTAATAATTAATTCGCATTCTACTCCAAAAGTATTTGAATTTATGAAAATTGCGTTAACTTACAGATACCACTTTTAATTTCATAGAAATTTAGTCATACAACTATTACATATATTAGAAGGATGTACCTGTGAGTAAAAAGCAGGTGTAACGATATGCTCGGGATAGGGTGGCGTGACGTACCTTGGGAGAGGCCTATGTCCAGCAGATGAAGTAGACAAGCTGATGATTGTTGATATTTTATTAGTAAAAATATCAACAATATCATTCTTTGCTTTGCTGATATAAAATGAAGTCTAGAAACAAGCACCTTTCCAAAAGACAAAAGGGAGGTGGAATGCCGATCGTAGATTCAGGATAGAACGATACTGATCTTGGGATAGGGAAGCGTGGCGTGCCTTTGGAGAGGCCTATGCCCAGTACAGGACGAAGACGGGGTCATGATGATGTACCTTTAGGTAAAAATATGAAGAATGTCATTCTTTTCTTATGCTTTGCTGATATAAAATGAAGTCGTATAGAAACCAGCACCTTTCCAAAAGACAAAAGGGAGGTGGAATGCCGATCGTAGATTCAGGATAGAGCGATACTGATCTCCAATTTAACTTGTGCGATTTTCTACGTTTGTTCCGTACGCTCGCAGTTCACAACACTAACTTTTCCAATATATTCCATGTTCTAAATCGGCGAGTAGAAACAATACAGACCGTATTAAGGCGTTAGATAATACAAGTTTTTTTACACATTTCACACATGGCCCTTAAACCATTTCTAGTTTGTATTGTGTTTGTTAACACAACTGATACGTATACATACATACATACTTTATATAGATACACTGGCAAACCTGGCGATCTCCGCCACAAAGTAGAAATTTTCCCCGAATTTTGTTTGCTACAAACCTCACAAAACCCGAGAGTTATAGCATCAAGAAGGAAACCGACTTATTTTAATATTATGGAAAATATTTAACTCTCAGATCGACATCCAACAAATTTAGTTCAGCAAAAAGATGTTAGCCGTGCCGGGAATCGAACCCAGAATCTTCTGGTTGGCAGTCCGGCATGGTAACCATTACGCCAACGAGGTCGTCAATGTTGAATATCGTTAAGTAAATAAAAGATGTTACATGCTTACAGTAAATGTCAAATATGTGAAGTTCTGTATTTATTTTTGCTACTTTACCGGAGGGGAATGAATTTATACGTATATTATTACTAGCTGTGACCCGCGGTTTTACCCCCGTTATTCCGTGATTAAAAGTAGCTTATAACATATAAACAAATATTTTTATTTCAGCAATAACAAATTTTTACTTCAGCATTATACATAAGTGTAAATTCTAACAGGTTATATTTAGTGCCTGTGTATTAATACAGGGTCTAAGCTTTATATCTCCATACCAAATTTCATCATATTTGGTTCAACCGTTTGAGCGTGGAGAAGTAACAAACATACACACATAACGCTTAGTCTATATTTTTTTCTTATCCAAGCATTTTGATACCAACAAATTGTACCTTAGAATAAGCATGAAATAAACAGCTCAAAGTGTTTGTATGTTGAATGCTGTGAGTAATGCGGTTGAGTTTATGTTTTAACACTAGGCAATATTTTCAAAATCATTTGATAATTCCGTTGGCATTCGCAAAAACCTTATTTATAACTATCTCTATCATTTAGAGAAAAGGATAACATAATACCTTTATTACATTGACGACCTCGTTAGCGTAATGATCACCATGCCAGACTGCCAATCGGAGGGTCCCGGGTTCGATTCCCGTCACGACCAATATCTTTGTGATGATCTAAATTTCTTAGCTGTCGGTCTGGGTTATCGATATAGAGTAATTATGCATATATACAGTGGTGCTAGCTATCATAATACAAATTAGAAATGTTTAGTATGGAGCTTATCAGCCGTGTGTCAAATAATTATGTCCGAATATTTATTTATTTGTTTATTTAATAAAGACTTAGAAACGTATACCAAAATATACTAAAATCAAACAATCAATATTTTAGAGCCGGATTCTTATCTTGGGTCAAATCTTTGAAACAAGTTCGTGATGATGAAATAAAAATGATACATTCTCTCCATTTAACGACCACTCTCAATAACGACATAAAATGCACAGGCTCTTCAGTGTCGTAATATAGAGCTTACACTATATCTATAGCTACAGGTGTATAAGTACATCCCCGGCAATCCGCTGGCTCAAGTGCATGACAAACATGTGAGGAAGGAGCAGTAATACAGCGCATCCCTGGGGAGTGGACCACTCAAATCTCAGTTATAAAAGTGATTGGTGTGTGGAGTTGTTTGTGCAGACGGGATTTAACCACTCTTCTTCAAAAACAAGTGTAAATTAAAAATGTGGAAAGCCCATTGGCATTTTGTGAACATTTTGTGTTGATAGTCTTCTTGGATTTAAAATGAAGCATAGTTTGTTTACAGTTTATATATTATACTAATCAAGCCCTTATACCTGATACCTCTACTAAGTCGTATGTGAAAAAATATGTCATCCGCCATTTTGGTTGCGGCGGCCATTTTGAGCAAGAGCTAATTTTAATAAAACATTCACGACTTACACACTTTTGTAAAAAAATACAAATAAAAATCAATTCATCCGATTGGGTGACGATGCTACAGACTATAAAGACGTGAAACTTATAACACTCCGTTTTATGCGTCGAAGACTAACAACCAATAAGTTTTATACAAAAAGTACACTGACCCGCGTCGACAAAAAAATATTGAAGCAACTCTTATTTTATATTTTTAAATCCCACAAGTTATCGAACAAACGTGGTTTATATTAAAGACAGAGAATTAGTTTGTATCTACTACCTACCTACTAACTACCTTTGTTTACTCCTTGGCAATAATCTGTTACATTTAAGTTGGTTTAAATGGTATAATTTAGTAGCTTTTATATGTATATTAATTACCTTTGTATGTAAGGAAGAGCCTGTCCTCCACGACCCAGGTGAGACCTAGTGTGGAGCACAGAGTCCCCGGGTTTACCAAACACAAAAATTCTATACTTATATTATAATTTCTAAACTCGGTGTAACCTAGATTTAAGTTTCTGTGACAAATGATTTGTTTATTATTTATTTATTAGGTACATTTTTGTACGGGAGGATATATATTTGTTAGTCTGTCACACTCTTACGGTGAACCAAATTTGCTATAAATATAATTTAGATAATTTTAATGTGATTTACTATGAAGATATGTTAGACCTTGAATTAACCCATAGGCTTCTTTTTTTACACGAAACAAACGGTCACATTTACTTAAAAAACGTTGGATATACGTCCAACGGGTTTCGACGCATTACGAGCGTCATCATCAGGGACGAGCTTCACACGGACTGTCACCGACGAGATCCACGCGCAGACTCAACAGTTTACAAAGTACAATAGGCTTCTTTTTATTTAGGATTAAGGCGGTCTTATTCAACTTTTTGCTGTTTTAAGTTACGTTTATTTACTTCCTTGATAAACTAAAAAATATAAAACTAGTCTCATATCAAAATTTAACATTTTATCTAGTGATCACAAGAAACAGAAACACGATTAGTAACAATTCGCTCGATAGAATTTTGTTTTGAAAAAAGCTCTAATTTACCATAAATTGGGTATTATCCTTTATATATTTTTGGATTGGTGAGAGATCCTATCACTAAAATGATGTCAAAAAAATATCAACAGACAAAGCACAAAATTAACAAGGATTCTGTAGAGATACTTTATATCTTGCCATACAAAAATTAACCAGGAAAAAATAAAACCCTAATAAATGAAACCGATCCACGCGATAGACGCGCTCGCGCTCGCCAGCCAGTACCCGCCGAGGCGTCTCAGAGAGTGGACGTATCGCTCGTTGTTCCTAATTGTCAGAAATTCCGAATTTTTGTCGCGGTGATTTTCATCCTAAAAATGGACAGAAAAAATAAAAGATAATGACTCCAAAGGCATATCGGAAAATGGTAAGTACCTTCCACCTTTTTCCTTGTTGTAGATTGTAGACCACTTCGTATGAAAACAATCATGCCACAGTCAAAAATAAACAGAATGAAAAAATTAAATCAGAATTAGGTATCAAGGTTTATCTTTTTTGAACACAGGTTTATTTATAATATATTTTATTAGGATACTTGTACCTATCTTTTTAACCGACTAAGACAAAAGGAGGGTTATGATTTTAACAGCATATGTACGTTTGTACGTAGTGTATGTTCATCTGTGCCACCATATCTCCTCAACTAAGTAGTAATCATAATTTGGCAATCGAGGTACCTATCAACAGACGCGTCTTTACGCTCCCCGCTTTTACGCTATAGGATATATATGACGTCACACAAAATTTAAAAGACGTAGAAGTGGCTCGCAAAATATTTTATGAATTGAGTTAATTTTACATGTACCTAAGATTTATAATGTGCTTGTTGCAGTGCTGCAATGACAAAGCGGAAACAAAAATCCAACGTCGAAATTGGATCTGTTTCGAGCGTCGAGTGAGTATTATTATTACATTATAAAGTATTTTTATATATTCCTATTTAAAATAAACGAAATTTAAACTCTTACTGATTGTTTGTGTTTAAATATGATGTAATTTTCTGTTTCAGTGTTGAAACAGAATTGCCAGAAATTACTGTTGAAAAAGTCAGTGAAAGCGATGATTTTCGACCCATAGCTGGAAGGAGATTGATCTTTACGTGAAAATTAACTAGATGGCGCTGATGACGCCTTAACTCGCACAATTGTTTCTTTCGCAGAATATGTATACGAAATTATATTGTAATTGCGGGGTTTTTTGTTTATGTGAAAATTAACTAGATGGCAAGGCGACGCTTTAATTCGCGCAATCGTTTCGTTCGTTCGCAGAATATGTATGTGAAACCATATTGAAATTTCCAATATTTGTTTACGTAAAAGTTAACTAAATAATCTTAGAATTTCGAGACAATACTCACGAACTAATTGGTGCGTGATTTAATTATTTTTGATGTCAAAGCGTTAAGTTCGGAAATATAAATTATGATAATAATTTGTGGCAGTGCTTATATCCGTTTGACATCGATGTCAAACATCAATCATCATATTAATTTAACAGCACATAGGTAACAAAATTCGGTTGTGATATATAGATAAGTCTTTACTGTTTACAACAAAAATGTAAGAATAAAACTACTTAATTTACTTTTGCAATTTAGGGGAGATAAGGAGGTTAGAAGTAAAGGTTTTCCTCTATTGTTTTATTCAACCCTGTCCACAGCACTAGAGGTTTCATGACATAAACGTAAATGTTATTTTAAATTTATAATTTATAACTTAACTTTGTTGTTTATGTGACTTTGAATATGATAATTGTGATTGAAATTTGAAATTCAAGTCATCATCTTATAAAATCAAAACGCCCCTTTATGCAATACTAGCTGACCCGGCAAACGTTGTTTTGCCTAATAATTATTTTTATTCTAGTTTCTAGACAAAATCAGTGCCAGCAAAGAAAGATAATGTTATAGTGTTTTATTTAACAAACATTTATTTGTTCTTCTTATATGGCACCGACTCCAAGAATACAGGATAAAAAAAAATTCAAGATTTTTCAATAAAAATGTGGTTGTTGTGCCTCACTCGACATAGATAGGTATAGTGTGTCGCGCACTTTTTTGTAGATATTTATAAGATCTACAATTAATTACAACATTTTATGGTTCTATCTTTTGTAGTTTAGGCAGCGTACGCAAAATAAGTAACTTCTTGGGTTGATTTTTTTCAGTTTGTGTCCGAAAAATCCAAATATCTTACGGAACCCTATTTTATTCCAAAATAAAATATAGCCTATGTTACTTGTGGATAATGTAGCTTTTGTATGGTGAAAGAATTTATAAAATCGGTCCAGTAGTTTTTGAGCATATTCGTAACAACCAAACAAACAAAGTTTTCCTCTTTATAATATTAGAGTAGATAAAAAGGTATTGTTTATACAAATAATTAAATAAATAGGTAATCCAACAAGATAAAAAAAATCATGTGTGTTATTCACACCTGGTAGAAGTGAAACCTTCAAAAATACGATGAAAAAGCTCTACAAATAAACGTATAATACGTTCACGTATACAAAACACCATTGTTGTTGTTGTGATGCCTTTTCTAAAACTTTGTACTACGCATGCGCGCACAATACAGTCGCTTTTTCGTTTCATCGACTTTCAAATCACAACGATGCTAAAGAATTTTTCACTTCAAAATATGATTTCATTTGTACCTAATATTTCACAAGTTGTTACAGTATCATACAATTTTAGAGAAATTATACAAATGATGAATAAAGAAAACTAACGTTGTGCTAGCCTTAGTTACCTTAGTAACTGCATTTACAATGTCTAGAATGAATCTGTAAAAAGATAAAAATATAAAATAATAAGTTTGCTCACTCTGTCAACTTATTTTTTACACTGTGACGCCGGAACGACTGGTCGCCGGGACAACCACCCAGTCTTAGATCGCGAGTTCGCCGCGCGCGCTTGTGTGCGTAGCGACTTTGTTCGTATCGAGCGCTATTTGCCTAAAGTGTCAAACTAAGCTCGCCTTAACTTATTTTTATCCCGGATATACGCGGGTAACACCACGGGTGGAGCTGGTTAAGAATCCTACGGCTATATCTCGCTAGTAGAGTTTGATTGTACCACCCCCGGTATGAGACATGTGTTGTTGGACTTTAAAAATGAGCCCAACAACACATGTCCCCCTCATCAATATTAATATATCGATGACCAGAGACACCGCGTGGTGTGTGCACGTCTCCTTATCCGCACCAGCTGCAGTGGAAACCAGCTCATCCAATATTTACGATTGTCTCATACCGGGGGTGGTACAATCAAATTCTACTAGCGAGATATAGATGAAGGATATTTTTAAATAGTTAATTTTATTTATGCATGAGGGGGAAATCTTGATTTTACAGTTTTTACGCTATAAATCGTAAACAGTAAAAAATATTACTTAAAAGCTGTCTAAAGAACCACTCTCCTCCAGTAATTTTCCTTTTTTTACTAGTTTAAAACTAGTTCAAACACGTAATTATTATTTTTTTAATCAGTTTAATTTTAATTCATAAGTCTGATTGGTAGCAAAATAAGTATGTTTAATTTATACTTATTTTGGTAGCAATCAGAAAATATTCCTAGAGTATTTTTTTATACGGCCACTAAACAATTTTTTTACGACAAAATTTATAGCTAAAAAACTGTAAAATCATGATTATTTTCTTGTCTTCGAGATTATTTAATAAGCAATCGAAGAGTTAATTATGTTAGTTAATGATAGGATCTGCATGTAAACGGTAGAGCCCAAATGGAAACGCCACTTTTCAATGACAGTCTTGTGCATGGGAGGTCAATCACCCAAAAACTATCTGCACCGATCGTTGTTTAACCTCGGTGATCGCATCAGATCACCTTATTGAGCCGAGCTACTTGGCGTTGCAGGAAATCTTATGACTTGAACCAATGTTTTCCTCTCGCATACAATTACATGCTTATTTACAAGGATTGTATTTCTGTTCCTATTTCTATGTGTATTCTTGAGATAGACCAAGAAACCCTGCACTTACATGTTCTATGCTTGTAGAAACATTTCGTCATGAAATACAATTAACATAAGTACATACAAATTTTACTGAGACCTAATGACCTAAAATATTTAATATTTTTAAATATATATTTACCTCATATATGCCACAAAAATATTTATTCCTAGCGTTACTTAAAACAAAAAACAATTTAAATATGGTTGTTTTTAGTGATAAACTAACTTTTGAATTTCGAATTTTGTCGAGTACATTTATTTAAAATTACTGTTAAAATAAATCTTTTAAAAGTTTCACTTTTAGCTTTTAACGTTAATTATCTGCAATCTGTACCCTGAATAAAAGCATCTACAATTTGATGATTTTCTATTTTTCACCATTGATTAAATTGAATAAACAACTTAAATAAATAACTTCACCCACTGTAAGACTTTTGACTGCTTAGTCGGGTGTGCGGCTGCCTAAATTCGATTCCCGCCAATGACCTCGAACTTTCGGTGAAGGAAAACACCGTGAAGAAACCATGACATAGTGGTAAGGAGTTTTTTAAACCTCATCTGGTAAGCAAACGTCCTCAAGTCGAAAAATCTGTCGCCAAACACCTTTTACTGTGTCCGGCAGGCTCCTGGAGGGCTCTCAAGGAGCCTGCCGGCCGGAGGAGAGGATACAGTATTTCAGACTAGGCATGCTCCTCTTCTAGCTCGTGTGGTTTGGTGCCCTGATGTCCTTATTCCTAGCAGTATAGATATAAAAAAATACTTATACGTTACCATGTAGAAAAGCTTTCATTCTGAATCCACGTTTTGAAGCATTGAGCCGGGGAATCTCTGTCATGAAAGCCTTCAAGCAGCAAACGTCGCGGCACAAAGCGATGGCTTGCTCTCAGGGCAGAGGCCTTCGGGGCCTCTTTCAACAGCTCCGGGACAGCGAGGCTTTTACGGCGGCGATGAAAGGAGGCGCTGCGGTACAATATGGAGTTGAGGTGGTGGGATGGTGCAGAGAAGCGGCGGTAGAGGAATAATTATTATTATTGGTATTGATTTATATTTGATTATGATATTTATTATTAAATATAAGGTGATATAATTCTTTGGCGTGAATTCGTTAAATTCGGTTAGGTACTAAGTAAAATGTTGTTTTTTGGTTATTAAAGTATGAAACTCGTTTACAAGTATCTAAATATGAGCATATGTAAAAATTAGTTTTTAAAACAAAATAAGGATTGAAACACGACTCTCTCACGAGTCAAATGACGTTTAATTATAAAGAAACTACTAGACGGCCAAGAACAAAGCTTGGCTTAAAAAAATACAAAAAATTTACTTAATCGATCGAGCATTTTTACCTTAGATGAATTGTCTGAAATGTAGAAGTGTTTGTTACTGAAATATATCAGTTTTCAGTTATCAGTTTTGATACATATCAAGCTCATTTTTGTTATAGATTACCTATATTTCAATTTATCATAAGTATTTCTTTTAATCTTAATTAGAATCGAACTTAAGCGAACGATCACTTATTTGCTGAAAACTGGCAAATCAAACTTTTTCCACTTAAATCGCAGTTTCTCAACACTAAGTCTCGTTCCTCACAATCTTATGCATAGCATAGAGGCTCCATTTCACACTGGCGTAGTAGCATTCAAGCTGCAAACACAACGGCTGTTTCATACCGATATTGTATGGCAAGTAGTCTTTTAGAACAAGACTGGTTTTAAGCTTTAGCGTTTTAAGCCTGGTGGAGAACTTTGGTCCTTATGATATACTTCTTCTTAGTCGTGCACTCTGCGTCTCGTCGACATCACTGGGATACCCAGCGAGACAAGCGCGGGTAGTGGACAATTTATCCACCGGGAGGGATAAAAATCTGTTCGTTTTTGTTTCTTTTACCTATTTTTCTTTGCTTTTTGCTGCGTTTGAAGTTTTTTTGTATATTTTCAAAATCTTTGCAACACAAATGACATTCCGCGTCTAGTATAATTTAAAAATACCTATATCGGGTTTTCCTTCCTGACGCTATAACTCCAGAACGCACGAACTGATTTTTACGGTTTTGTATTCGTTGGAAAAGTCTCGGGCTCCGAGAGGTTTGCAGCAAAGAAAATTCAAAGAAAATTTGATTCGCAAAAAATCGACTGACATGCTGGCGGAGCCGCGGGCAACAGTTAGTTTTATTATTTAAAAAAATCAAACCTTTCCTCTTTATAATATTGTTATGGTATAGATACGTGCCTACTATAAGTATAAATACGAATACATACAACACTGTAGGGTAACCACACACGCGTACCTAATGTGGCACTTTCCCGGGTGTCCCCTAATGGCGGATTATGTCGGACATTCTGCAATCAGACAGGATCAGAGGAACCAACGCGGAAACGGCTTCAGGAAAATAATATTATTCACTGTAGCATTGTTATTGTGGGTGGGAGTTTGTAGAGTAGACTTAACGGATTCAAGTGGAAAGATATATATACTCGTATGTATAAGAGATTGAGCTGAGAATAAATGAATGTCAATCGAAAGATTATTTTTAACCTGTCTTTAATGTAATCAATTTACCTGTAATTACTTTGTAAACAAATTTTGTCAAGGTTCTATGCACGACTTATGAATTAGAAACAGTGAACCGCTTATTTTTCATTTTGATGATTTATTTTTAATTTTACCAATTTTCTATCTGGTTCATAAGTCGAAATGATACCAAAATAAGTATACATATTTTTAGAGATGTTCTTTACACGGTGTTTTAGCTGTTTTTAAATTTTTTTCTTACGTTTATGATTTATAACGAAAAAACTGTAAATAATCGCCTTCGATCAAAAATTTACTAGATATAAGATGTCTCTAAAAACGGCAAGGAAAATAAGACCATTTGTAAGAGTGTGGTCTTATTTGAGTTTGAGGAATTTAAGCGTTATTGGTATAGTAATACAGTTGAATTTTCCAACGCTCACTGCGTACGGTCACAAAATATTACGAGCACTAGCTGTTATCGCGGAGCAAGATAACTTATGTTTATTACATAGCACTATTCGAAACACAACCTTAAGATACAGTGGTAAGGTTGGTTTGAAATGAAATACTTTTTGTGGCGTGGTCATATTTTGTATTTCTGTGTATATTGTAAGATGCAATAGCAACGTGAAGAAGATGCAACTGAAAACGCCGGTACATAGACTTGTGAAAATGTGAAAGGTCCGTTTACGTGTTGGGGCCCGCGATCTACAACCGCGTACCCGCGACTGTCCAGGATGCACCTTCCACCGCCAGCTTTAAGACTAGACTCAGGGTTTGGTTATTAAATACATCTTTTTATAATATAAATGATCATATAGAATTGAACATTGACATTTGATTCATATCATGTACTATTGTAATGATATTATATTACTAGAAATAGAAGTGAAAATTGACATTTGATTAATATCATATATACTATTGTAATGATATTATATTACTAGAATATAATTGAAAATTTACATTGATACATATCATATACTTTTGTAATGATATCATATTATTTGACTTGTAAACTTTGGTGTTATCAATAAATGATTTGTATTTCTTAAGTATAGTAAACTCATGCCAATTTTTTGTGCTGTGTTTGTATGCAACACTGAATCTGGTATATATTTGATGGAAGATCATCGCCTTGAAAATAACCTATATTGATGGTATATAAGCGTGTATTGGTGGCCCATTTTCACCTATTCTGTCTCAAGCCACTGAGCTGAAATGCTACTCGTTTTCGGCTCACTGGATAAGGTGTAACTCCTCTCCAGAGTGGCCCAGTTCTTACCTACATTACATTTCCGATACATTACGGCTGTATAAAATGTTTAAAGCGCATTTTATTTACAGAGCTACGTTTTCGTGAGATTTACGTAGAACAGCTGATATTGTGTTTGTTTGTCCGTACCTATTAATTTTGAGCTTTATTCAAACTAACTTAATAGTTTTTTATCACTTGGTGCAAGAACGGCAAGATATGTACGTTTGACGTGTCTCTCTCTCTACTGGTAAGGCATCATCGCCTCAAAGTTATTTCTATGTGGGTTTTCTTGGAATTGGTTGCCTGGAAGAGATACGCTTTTAGCAATAAGGTCTTCAATTAAGGCACTAGCTTTTAAGTGCCGTAAGTGTTTTCTGTATTTTTTAGTAAGTGTCTTAATAAAGTGTTTATCTTTCTATCAATCTATTAATCATACCAGATCCCGAATGCATGTCTTTGATTCAGTTTTTTTTTGTTTAAAGGTGTCCATAGAGTCCCGGATTCGAATCCCGGCACGGCTAACATCTTTGTGATGAACTAAATTTATTAGCTATCAGTCTGATTGTTAAATATGTAACGATGTCAAGTTTTTATGTAGGTGTATGTAGTATATCAGTTGTGTTAGCAACCATAATACAAACTAGAAATGGTTGAGTATGGGACTAACCAGCCGTATGTGAAATGCGTAAAAACAAAGTTATATATTAGTTATTTTCATATTTATTTCAAAAGTAGCGCAATCCAGTCTAACCCAGATCGAAACACTAGTCACTACATGCATCGGTTGCAAGTCCGTTGAGAAACTTTAAAGTCGTTAATAAATCTCCGCAAATCGTTGCTACGACGTGTTTTCGTTTAAAATTGCAGTTTATTCCCGCGATGTATTGCTACCGAACATCGGGATAAGTGGTTTTAAATTGTGAAAGTATTAGATATTAGAGGGAAGATTTAAATTTTAAGACGCTATATAGGAGAAAAGTAGAATATTTTGAATTTTTTTAAGATCTTGCGTAAATGATATGGCTACGGTTTTTCAGTTTTATTAGCCTAATTCAATATAAATAACCGTTAGAGCTCTAACGACTACCAAAATAAAACCAAACACGATTTAGTAAAATTAGCTCATTAGTTTATTTTTTTTGACGTATAAGCTTGGCGATCCAGCGAGGTAATGCCGCCAGCATTTTAGGCACCTTACCCGCGGACACTGACTTAGATTTAATTTACTATTTGCAAGGTTTTTGTAAGTGTGTGTGTTTTATTTATAGCAATAAGTTAATACATTCATTTATTTTTAAATTCATAGATTTAAAAAATTTGAGGTTCTGAAAGTAATAAAGAGATTACAGCAAATCTTAATTTTTGTAGGTAATGATATTATCTAGAGTCGCTAATAAAAGCTTATAATTTCAATAATGTTAATTGTTGATTTATGAATGTAGCTTCCCTACGGTGAGATAATTTCCAAATCAGTTTCAGGGCCTATTTACATCAAACAAACAAATAATAATCAAACTTTTCCTCCTTATAATATTGGTATAGATATCTTTACCTTTTCTCTTACAAATCAACACACGATCATATACAATATATTTTCTCTACGGTTATTCATCACCGAGAAACATCCAAAAGTTATTTTGTATTTCTCTCTGATAAAAGAAAAGCCATTTACGCCTTACAAACAGGCATTCGACCATTAATTTCTTATTCCATTTCCTTGCTTATTTCCTCACAATCATTAGACATTTCCTGCCATTTTCCGCGGGTCATCTACGGTCATCTGTAGGGTAGAAACAACCATTATATGGAGGGGACTTCCATGAAAAATGTATCCTAAGAAAATAGCTGGAAAATATGTAGCAATGACATGAAAAACATTTTTTATTGTATTAAGTTACCTTTTTTTCTCTTTACAGCTAGGCATTTGACCACCTGTGCGTGTAACTTTGTATATGACAAGACACTCGGGTCTAAGGTAGAGCATGCCTAGTCTGGAATATCAAGAATTGACTGTCAAAGAGGCTGCCGGAATACACCTCTAGATTAGGCTTCTGATAAGGCGACTTATTGTTAACCTGAGAAGCACTAAAAATACCCTACCACCGTGCTATGATTTCTTTTTCAAAAAGCTCAAGCTCACTGGCGGAAATCGAACCCAAGACCTTTAGGACGAGAGGCAGCCACACGCACGACTATCATCGTCAAAAGATAAAAAACTTTATTACAAAAACTTTTAAGTTTTTATAACAGTATGCATGATGTACTAAATATAATTGGGGGCTGAAATAATAATTACGTAGTAGTAAGATAAAATACCATTAACTTACCCGAATGTATTTTTTTTATACTCGACTATTTCATTACAAAGTGAATAGAACTAAATTGTATTATTTTAATCCCCCACGCTATTAAAGTTTAAACTAGAACCCAAAGTGCAAGAGAACACTCTCTTTTAAATATGAAATATTCTATAACGTACTAGTTACCTATTACTATCTAAGATCCAACGCACACAAAAGCATCCCTAACAGATAATAACAGATAGAATGGCATTATCCAAAAGGCATCTTCAGATGCGTCCAATAAGAACGTTGTATGCAGTTGACTTTTATTCAAAAAGTTGCAAATAAGAGAACTGGTATCTCTCTGTGCGCTATCTCTTAGCTTCAGTGACTGGCGAATGTTTGCGGTGAGTGAAGGAATCCAGCCAATCGTGACTGGGCAGCCTCACGGTCATTTGTTATCTTGAAGAATTGATAGAATTGAATTATAACGCCGCGCTGAAAGGAACTTGGCAAATTGAACAACAAGTCATTTTCAATTTTATTGATTACAGTCTTGATCTTGATCTGTCTTAAACTTTATCAAACTACGTTATGATATTAATTTAAGAATCAAGCTATTTTTATTATTAGTTACAATTATTCTTGACTAAACCTGTAACGCAACAAATACTTTCATAATATTTAATTGTTATTTAACTAATTGAATTTTATTGTAACATATCTTAAGTTTGTAAACGTGCACAAGAACTGAATTAACTGATAATGAATTACTTAATGTGAAAAAAAAACTGGTTCAAAAAACTTAAGTTTCCGTTTTTCGAACCACTTTTATTTCTAATTCATTTGTCTGATTGCTATCAAAATAAGTATAAATATTCTTAAGAGTGGTTCTTTAGAGGGCCTTTAAGCTATTTATTCGATATCTATTATCGTTTACGATTTATTGCGAAAAAAATGTTAAAAGTATGGGATAGTTTAAACCCTGAATTAACTAACACACATGCTACTTTTTGTCACGGATTACCACGGTTTACGGAAGAAAAACACGTTTAAGGACTGAAATATCCTAAGACTTGTGTCATCTACCAAGCTGCTATTGACCAGCGTATTATTTATTGTTGCCTATATTTCTCTCCCAGTGAAAAAACAGTTTTTTGCTTTTAATTAACACGCTTTACGGAAGGAAAACACGTTTAATGACTGCAATATCCGAAGACGTGTGTCATCCGCTAAGCCACACTTGGCCAGCGTGGTGGATTATGGCCTTATATCTCTATCCTAATGAGAGAAGACCTCGGATCTCAACTGTGGGAACGTAAAGTGGGCTGTTTATTCTCATGCTACATAGTAAAGTGCTGCTATTATATAAGCACTTATCATTAAACTAGGTGACATACAGTATCCTACTTTTACCCAGCTGTGTGAAGTGCCGGTATCCGGAAGAGGACGTCGCGTATCCTCGTGAAGGATGACTTCCTTCCTTCGCTTCCAGTTGTGCTGGAGGATACCTGATAGAAGATAGGGTAGGTGTAGCGCTAGGAAGTGCTGACTTGAAAATCTACACAATTTAAAGCCGTTTAGTTTTGTATACTAAAACTAAAAGTTGCTTTTATTCGTATAGTAACAGTAGTTGTATATAATTGGCCAAATGCGAGTCGGCTTCGCGATAAAAGGGTTCCGTTCTATTACCAAAAAAAAATATTACAAAACACGTTTGTTATACATACTCGTATATGGATTTCTCTCAATATTTTTATTTTTACAATTTATTTTAAATTGTATGTTTTGTCTGTATGATACAAAATTGTAATAATAGTGATGAAAATATATTTATTTTCTTATTTTTAGCATGCATTTGTTGTTAAAGCTACAACGGAAATACAAAAATTGTTAAAATTTCAGCTTTCTAGCTAGCACGGTCTGTGAGATACATGGTTACAGACAGACAGCCAGCGGTGGCTTAGTAATAATTTTGGTTTTATTTTAGTTTTACTTTTCAGGTAAAAAATCTTAATAAATGGAACAAACTATATTTTTAAAGAGAGGCTGCTCTTGCACTTTGGATTCTAGTTTAGACTTTAAAATAGATTTATATTTTTTTGTTTCACTCGATAATTAAATAATCGAGTATGAAAATAATTGGGCTAAGTTATCTTTACAACTAACTCTTATTTATCTCTACCTCTTTTCAAAACATGACCCAAATTCATTGAAAATCCGAACTAAACTGTTTCATTCGCAGTTATTTAGCTATTAATGTATGCAATGCAGGCGCCAAACGCGTTTAAACAGTTTAATATGCAGTTATTTCCAAACGGAATGTGGCAATCAACAATAGATTGTAGAGAACCTTTCACATTAACAATAATTATTTATAATTGGTCAAAGCAGCCACATTGTTCAGAGTAAACCCTATTTTAGGTGTATATGCCATTAATCTTTTTTTTAAATAAATATATATTAGGACACATATCACACACAGAGTTCGACCTATAATAAAGCATTTCTAGTTTGTATTATGGTATATAACCCTACTGATATACTACAATTATATACATAAATACTTTATATCGATATATATATTTAAAAAAAAACACCCGGACCGACTGCCAACAAATTTAATTTAGCAAAAAGATGTTGGCCGTGCCGGGAATCGTACCCTTTAGTTGCCAGTCCAGCACGGCATTTTGCCAACGAGGTCGACTACTGGAATTACAGGTATTCATTTATTACCAAAAAAAGCTAGTGTGGCTCGGTGAGAGAACACCATTTCAATCTGACAGTCCCCGGTTCGATAGCAACCTATGTATATTTTTTTCAAGTTATGTCCAGATTTGCACTTGCAGTATGATAAAGGTGAGAAAATCGACATACGTAAATATTTCAGGACTACAAAATCCTAGGAAATCTGTCTTCGTTGAAGGGTTTCCGCGCCTACCACGATGTACCGGTGTGAAGTTGGGAGCCAATGTTGGCAGCCAAAACCCGACCAAATTAAGAAGGTCGATTTTGTGAAGTTAGCTGCTACGCTACTTTCTCTTTAAGTACAAATACAATTTAATCGTAGGTACTCGTACATGTATAATCAAACAGTTGAAAACCACTAGACATTCTAATTTGCAAAGAAAAACAATAAAAACAGAAAAGTAATGAGGTTTTTTCATACATGCAGTTGATATATTTAGCAGACTTTTCTGAGGATGCGCCTGATATAGTGAGTATTGAATGTGATAGATAAAAATGTAAGTTCAGCAAAGGTATTGCTGAAAATTTCAGCCCGGCAGTGGCGATGTACTTGCCTAAGAAACTCCCTTAGTAAATAAATTCTCGGAGTCTCGACCCTCGTAATAAGCAATACGTCTAAGGATAGATAACTCAATTGTCTAGTCTATAAGAGCCATTACCCAAATGATATTCGTGAGGGCATTTCAATTATGGCTAATATGCGATATCAGTGCGATTCGAACGTTAATTAAACTCCTAATCGTAAATCAGATCGCGTTTTACGACCACAGCGACTATCATAGACATTATTAGTAATGTAGTGAGCAATTAAACAACATTGTAATGTGTTGATCTGACGAATAGCGTGTAAACATACATGTAAGTATTAGTAACCTATGTTTTCATATTGTTGGGTTAGAGTAATAGAAAGAAAGAAAGAAAAGAAGAAACTTTGTGCGAAGTTATCATAGACGCGTTAGATGCTAATTTTGCCAGATGCTTTTAACAGGTTTGCGTAGGAATAGGACTGTTTTACAATTCACAGTTACAATATACTATATGTCCTAGGTAATCCAGGCTAAGGAAGAAAATGATTTAAAGTTAGACATCTTTTTGGAGAGAAAGTGTTAAAACAGCCTCAGTGACTGAAAAAATAAGCAGGTAATGCTGTCTTGGTATAAGCATGGTACTTGAAGGCATGTGACGAAAAAGTCGTCAAAAAAGAGACTAGATATAAAAGAAATAGTAGTAAAAAAAGTTTTGACAGGAGTGATAAGAAAACAGAAAACAGGCAGTCCTGAGCCCATATAGAGGGAAGAAGCGAAGAAAACAATGATGACAATAAACATATTTTCGTCTTTAAATAAAGCTCCTAATTGAGAATAATAACCACGACAGACGTCGCCCGCCCGTTCCAGTCTGTCCGACAAAAGTACAAATCTATTATTGTCTTATCAGCTCGAGCCGACTAAACTTGGCAGTCGCTTTATCTAGTTATCCCATAAATCATTTTATCCTGTCGCTTTTTATTACTGCGTTTGGAGAAATGAAACGTAGCGTAAGTTATAAGATTCCGCCGCTACTTGTCTGCTTCTTCGATTCTAACGTATCAAACTAGGTAGTGTCGGCTGGTTTCTAGTCCATCCTTCTCATTTAGGGTCTTTACACTCCCTTATTTTTCTTTCGTGTCATCATTACTTGGTTTAATTAGGTATCATTTGGTTTAATTGACGATAAATTAAAATAACATTTCCTCCAAACTGCAACAGAACATTAATGCCAAATAATGTTCGTATGATATGAAAACCATCGTCATATTAGCGTAAAGTAACAAGCATTTGTTCACACACTTTATATACTCGTAAGCACTTTATATTTGTTTTTATACATATTATATTATCTTATCGTTTATATTATTTTCAGCTGTTTTACAACAGTCAATAGCCAATGTCAGAAGCCTGAAGAACATGTCAGAACTCTCTAGGCCATAACTCAACCACGTGGGAGTAAAATAACATAAATACACTCTGAAACTGCTTAATCTCAGAAAGTATGATCACAGCGGAAGTACACTAAATATTTCAGATTGTTTTCCATCCAAAATGGATTTCCACAAAGTAACACCTGAGTCAATATGTTAAATTCTGATATGTTTTAAATAGTGGGTATGTGTATTATGCAAAGGCTAGACCTCTTCCCCCTTACTTCGACCTTACAAGCGAACTAACACGCCCACCAAGTCGCTCCAATATGCGCCAACATTCTATGGTGACAACAAAGGGATTTGGTGTTGGCCTATTGGAGCGACTTGGTAGCTAAATTGGAGCGAGTTGGTGGTTGAATTGGAGGCGAGTGAGTCGTACGTTCCAGGTTTATAATAAATTTTCTATGTTATAGAGCATTAAGAGTGTGCAACCTTTTTGGATTTAATAAATAATTTATTATGATTTTCTCAACTCTAAAAAATAATATTGTGTCAAATCAGAGTTGCCAGAAGTACGAGAAATCTCGTATCATTACAAAATTTAGAGGGTCAGTACGAGATTCAAGATTAACAAAAATCTCTACACTTTTTTTAGGAGATTTTAACACTAGCGACTTCTTTCGCATACCTTTATCACAGATACAGTAAATGGTACATTATTAGCTTCCGAAAGCGCTAAAGGCCCAAATCGCATAGGCAATTGCGAACATTTCGAACCATCAATAGAAATGTACGTCAGAATAACAGGTGAAATGATATACTCTAAAAATAAAGATTATTTTACTAACATCCCTGATATCGAATATAATTAATAAAAATTATATATATAATATGAATTTTAATTTTTTTCTTTCAATTGAACAACCCCAATCAAAGAATATGACTACACAAGTTACTTAGTACAGTAAATAAATAGCATTGATTTTATTAGAGTTTCTTGAAATGTATGCATTTACGAGATTATCCGTTGAAATTACAAGATATTTTACCAACCTTGGTAACAGTAAAATTTATTGTCATCTGGCAACCCTGTACCAAACTCATGGAATGTCAATCGTGCATATAAATGTTTGTTTTGATCCGTATTTGATTTCGATATCTTTAGTAAATCCGCAATTCATACTAAGAAATTGCTCTTAACTTGTTTAAAACGCAATAATTCTTACGTGAAAGTGTTTTTTTCGACAATAAAGTTGGCTTAGTTGTGGTTTTCATCACTTGAAGCTCAAGTTACAACCAATAAACAAATACGTCTATATATCATTTCATGGGCAGTGTTATTTTAAAAAATAACTATGGGGAAATGTTGTGCTTGTGGCAAGTTTGTGTCTTCAACGGGACTCGTAAAGTGCAACGATTGTGAATGTGTTTATCATAAACATTGCCTGTGGAGATGCAAGAAGTGCATAGCGAAAAGTATCGAAACAAATGATAAATCTCCGGCATACATTGATCCCGAACCAATGCCTGGCACTTCCTGTGGGTCTTCACTTTTGTTACCATCTGCCACCTCGGTTTTGTCAGATTCAACGGTACACCAACTTATCAATGAGATGAGATCATTTTGAACCTGTATGCAAAAATTTAGTGCAGAGATAGCTGAATTCCGTATGGAATTTGATAAACTTCGATGTAATCAAAATTCAATGCAATCAGAGCTTGAAACTTGTGTCTACAATGTAAATTTCTTAGGCGATCAAGCCAATGAATTAGAAAAAAGATTGAGCGATATTGAAGAATCTGTAAGAAATATGTGCAGTGATGCTGTCCTGGCGAGTCTCTATCAATTGAAATGTGAGGCTAATGAAAGAGATCATCAACTGCTAATGAATGATATAGAAGTGCGAGAATGGCTGTTGGCAGCCGCGTGGACGCACCCGCTCGACGCCGGCGACCTGGGCCTCCCGCCCGATACAGTGGCTAAGCAGCGGGTCTAAGGCTGACCAAATACAACAAACAAATTTTTTATAAGGCCAAACAGGAAAAAAATAAGACTAAATTATAAATAAATATGGACACAACATGGCAAAATACTATTAAGAAAAAATTAAAGTGGAAAAGTTTTTCATGTAAGACGGGACAATGATATTCTTCATGTTTTTAATTAATATTATAAATTTTCAGACATACATACTAACTCGTTGTGCTTATAAATTAACACTTTAATTATAATGTTTAGGACCTAGATCCTTCACAAGAAATTAAGCCTAGTTTTTATTTTATACTTAGTACCAACCGATTAAAGTAGCTATTTAACATATTTTTAATATATGTTTGTCTATAGATACCTGACATTTAATATAGAATAATTTTTAACTATTAAGGATTGAATGGCGGGTGTAAGCTGTTTGCTTGCACTCACTGCAGCCTAGCAATGACAAATGTATGTTATCCGTGCCATTATTTGCTATAATAATAAAATTGTTATCATTTTATTATTAAAACTGTTGATTAGTTATTTCCACTGCTGTATTGATTAACCATGTGGTTTCTGTACTAATATAATAGAACTAAAGAAAATATGTATATAATAAATATGTATATTTAAATTTGTAAATCTTTTGTTAAATCTCATTGCCTTATTTTACATTGTAATTATGATGTTGAAATATTTTATTTATCTTTATTCAGAACTTAATATAAGATGGTCTCTACTGATTTTGCTTAGTTTTGAAGTTATGACCATGTGCTTATATAATAGTGTACTACCTATATTTATGTGACTAATTAATGGGTATAAAGGAGCAGGTTGAAAACCAGCGCTGGAGTACTAAGTGTACTTTCAGCACATGCTGAACCTGCTCCTTTAGTGCACATACACAATACACAAGTCATTTTGTATGTCAAACTCAGAAGTCTGTGCACAATAAACAATTTTTCTTTCTCTCTTTCTAATTGCACCAATATCAATTTATTTATTGTATTACAACATATACCTACCTAATATTGTTGAGTATTAAATAATTTGTAAAAAATTGTGCCATTTAAATAATATAGATATATTCTACTAGTAGCTTGTTACATCATAATATATCTGTTAGGTTTGTAATCTTAGCTTAAAACCATTGTTAGTAATATTAATTTGTCTTTGGCAATATGTATTGGATTTATTGGAAGTGATAAATAAAAACATTTTCTATTTTTGTATTTCATTTACTATTTCCTGCAGTCTAGAAAGATAGAAGACACCAGATTAAGTGGAAGGTGAAGATCTAGTTGGAACAGGTCTGCCTCTACTTAGCAAGGGACAATTAATGTGCCCGAGGATGGACAATGCATATCCTCAGACTACAGGAATAAAGCCTTTTTTCCTGTAGTCTGAGTGCATATCTTGGAGCGATCGCAAGTGCGTTGAAAACTTCGTGAAATGAGTATTGTAATTACTAGTAAAAGGTGGTTACGTGGCAGCGGCGTCACAATAGAATACTGAATATAAATAATCATCTTTTATGTTACATACTGAGTACCCCAATCGGGGCACACTATTTTTTTGTTCTTAGTTATTATTTTATCTTTAGTTTTAAGTTTGTGTCCAATAAAGTATTACTAGTTCCGCTGCTTCACTAATATTTAGATAACTAATAGGTACCTACCTAGTTACTTTTACTTACTTTTTGAAACAATATCAGTCGTCAGTCACCTGTGGCGGGCGCTTTCTATTTCTATTCGTTACGAACGTGATGCGTTACGTTTTGATCCGATATCAAAATGAGTTCAGTTGTTAAATGTTCGCAATGTAATATTGTAGTGGACGAACTGTTATGCTATCTACAAAACAAGATCTCGATAGCAGATGAAGATACCCTAGTGAGAATATGTACGACATCGTTTACTGGTGATGAAATCAAGAACTCGAAATCGTTATTATTTGACTCAATCCCTACGGGCAAGATCAAAATAACGCGTAAAAACAAAGGTAAGGAAGAACGGGATTTAACTGATATGATTAACTTATTTAAATCTACGGAACCTGACGTGATTCCTGTGTTCGTCGCCCGGCAACTTGAGAAGCTACCTCCGATATTATTCGATCATCTTGACTGTACTAAGTTGCTAAAAGATTTGTTACGAGTGAAGAATGATTTAGAGGTCGTTAAGTCGAACTATGTTACGCAAAAGGAGCTCAGTGATTATAAAGCTGATATCATACAAAATTTGAAATATGACTCGTTACCATCGAACGTCAATACAAGACGAGGAGGCTGGCAGTGTGACAGCGGGCCGATGGGCCTGTCGCACATCACAAGCAACTCATCACCCGATAACAGCTTGTTACTAGATAACTGTGATAATGGAGATAATAACTCGAGTCGTGTGCTCGAGTTCCGAGAACTGAGGGTAACACGAAGTAACCAGCATGATGGAATCAGTGAGCAAAATGAAAGTCACCGGGAATCAGATTCTCTAAGAGAGGCGCTGGAGTCATCGCAGTTACGAGCGAAGGCGATATCTGCATCTCTGTCTCGCTCAGGCGCGGCCTCTTCGCCCTGCGAACGAGCGGGCGCGGGAGCTGCCGACCGCCGGCCGAGCGCTTGTTTACATTCAGCAGCCGCGGGGTCGGCCGCGCGGCCCGGCACGAGCAGTTGTCTCAATGAACATTCTTCAGGGCACTGTGGAGCGAATGCAGTGGAGAAGAATGCGAAAATGGACAATTGGCAAGTTGTATCTAGGCCTCAGAATACAGAAAGTACCAGAAGCCGCGTTCATCTGTATTTGCGAGCTACACGCTGTGTCCAAAAATCAAAACAATGCCCCCCGCCCGCGTCACTTCCCACCCGCGTAATGTTCTAGCTCAGGCATTATGTGCCCGTTTTTAGGGTAAAATTTGGGAGTCCAGGAGGTGAGATACTAATAGAATAAAAATTGTCCTAATCTTTATTATAATTATGTACCTACCTATTTGTCTCAAGAAATTGATAGATTTATTGAATTTAATAAAACGCATTAGAAAAAAATAACGCTTTAGAAAAAAATACATTTAATTTCCTTTTTGCTTAGTAAGCTTTTTATAATATTGTCTCTTAGAATTTGAACTTAGTAACAAAAATTTAAATTTAGATAAATGATGAAATCTTATGTCTAGGTATTTTTCATAGATACTAACATACTATTTAATAGGACTATTTGGTTATGTACACACAGGCTGCTCTGATGTTTTATACTTTCTTTTTTCAAGTCGGTTATTTTATATTAAATTAATTATTAATATTCTACAATGAATAAAAGCCCTCAAGAGGTAATAAAAAGAAGGGTAAATCAAAACTCTTATACTGGCAACACTAACAAGATGGATGCCTCATTATCTATGACAATTGGAAACATAGAAATTTATTCAAAGTTGATACCTAAATACGATACTTACACGTGAAATGTGATCCCATCCTGTTTCTTTTATAGACCCGCTGCATTTTATAGGTAGGAACGACATAAGACGGCATAATTTAATTAAATTGGTACAGCGTCGTACGTCCCGACGGTCACAGAGTGACTGATCGGTCGCGCGTCAAACTACTCCATTTTGGAGTAGTTTTAGTAGCCTCAGTTTTAGGCGCGCTCACGGTTTCTGGTTCTTTCTGTATTCTGAGATCTAGGCGGAGAAGACCAAAATACCGGTATCAAGGGACGTCGGGGATTGCTCAGAATGACAATAGCAATTTCAAGGCCGCGGATGCAATGGTGCCGATTTTCATTACGAAAATACATAAAGATTGTTCAGATAAGGATATAATTGACTATGTCTATAATAAAACTAATATAATGATAAACTTGGAAAAAATTAAGTTCAAGCATGAGAGGGAGCATAAGGCGTTTAAATTTTATGTATCCGAACATAAACTGTCATTATTTTTGAACGAAAAGATATGGCCACAGGGCATTATATTCAGAAAATTTGTTAATTTTAAACGAAGTTTTTCGAACGGAACTAGCTCTGTGGCGGCCCCTCAACACAATTATGTCGGAGTTGTTTAATTTCGTCAGTTTTAACTGTAGAAATGTGAAGAAGTCGGTCGGGGATGTAAGAACGCTATGCAGTACTGCGCATGTTGTGGCACTGCAAGAGCATTGGCTATTACCGCACGACATTGACTTCTTGAGCTGCATTGATGAGGAGTTCGCGTACACAGGCAGCTCAGCGGTGGACACGGAGGCGGGAATGCTGCGCGGCCGCCCCTACGGTGGCGTCGCTATACTTTGGCGGAAAAGTATATTTCAGAACGTTTCGATTGTGCAGTGCGAAAATAAAAGAATGTGTGCTATAAAAGTGGAATTAGGGCAAAGGTCATTTTTAGTAGTGAGTGTGTATATGCCGACCGATGCGGCACGGAATGTGGTGGAGTTCACGGATTGTCTCGGCGCTCTGAGCGCGCTGGTGTGTAACGAGGGCGTCGAGTGTGTTTACATGCTCGGGGACTACAACGCGCATCCCGGTCAGCTGTTTTACAAAGAACTGACTGATTTTTGTGCGGATGAAGAGTGGTCGTGCGCAGATGTGGAGAAGATCGGCTTATCGTCAGATACCTACAGTTATCTGAGCGATATTAATGGGTGTCTAAGCTGGCTGGATCACATTGTGGTCACTAAATCGGCATATTTAACCATACATAATGTTTATTTTGATTATAAATATGTGTGTTCTGATCACTGGCCCTTAATTATGCTATGTAAATTGGATGTAATAATTCCCAAAGTTTGTAGTACCAGTGTGAATGATAATTACTGTAAAATAAAATGGGGAGACCGGATACCGGCTCAAATAGAACGGTACACTGAATTATGTCACGAGAAATTGAAATTGATAGATTTCCCCTCTCAATTAGGTCATTGTTGTGATAATTATTGTAATGAGTTTGTTCATCATAGCATTATTGATAAGTTGTATCATAATATTGTTGAGGCTTTGTCTCAAGCTGCTATTGAGAGTAGTTCTGTATATTTAAATAAGAAAAGAAAGAAGAGACCTGTTGTAGGGTGGAACAGGCATGTTCGCGAAGCTCATAGGTTGGCCAGGTGTAAGTTTCTTATGTGGGTTGTAAGCGGAAAGCCTAGGCAGGGCCGTGCGTGGGACGAGATGCGCGAAACTCGCAAGAGCTTTAGAACGCGTTTAAGGTGGTGCTTAAATAATACTGAGCAAATAAAAATGGATATACTTGCTTCACAGCACTCTCAGCGTGATTTTAGTAGTTTTTGGAAAACTACAAATAAGCTAAACCTTAGGCCTGGCCTGCCTGTGAGTGTAGGTGGTCTTAGCGAGCCGAAGCATATTGCCAATATGTTTAGGAATCACTTTACTGTGACTTCACCATTGGGCCCATCACAGTCGTTCAGTGCGGATGGTTCTGGTGGGCAGGAGATGAGCGTTAGTTTTAAAGCGAAGGACGTTAAGAAAGCTATTACTTGTATGTCGCGAGGCAAGTCTCCTGGCCATGACAACCTAAGCATTGAGCATTTGAAGTATGCCGGTATTCATCTACCCAGAGTGCTAGCAATGTTTTATACGCTATGTATGGGACACTCATACTTACCAGCAGATATGATGAAGACTGTGGTGGTTCCGATTGTGAAGAGTAAGGCAGGTGATAGCAGTGATCATAATAATTACAGACCGATCTCATTAGCTACTGTATTGGCTAAAGTCCTTGATAGTTTGCTTAACACACAGCTAGATAGATATCTTAAGTTACATGATAATTTGGCTTTAAACCTGGTCTCTCGACGGAAACAGCTATCTTGTGCCTAAAGCAAACTATCAGGTACTACACAGACCGAAGCACTCCCGTATATGCCGTGTTCCTAGATTTTTCGCGCGCGTTTGACCTGGTCAGTTATGACATCATGTGGAAAAAGCTCGCTGATATATCTGTGCCAAGAGAGCTTTTACAAATGTTTAAATATTGGTATATGAACCAGGTTAACGTTGTTCGGTGGGCGGGGGAGCAGTCGGAGCCGTACAGGTTGGAGTGCGGGGTGCGCCAGGGGGGGTTGACCTCGCCGAGGCTCTTCAACCTATACATTAACGGGCTGATTGAGCAGCTCAGCAGCACGAGTGTCGGCTGCCATATTGATGACGTTTGCGTCAACAATATCAGCTATGCGGACGACATGACGCTGCTGAGTGCTTCGGTTTGTGGGTTGAGGAGACTGTTGGCAATATGTGAGGAATATGCGCGCGATCACGGCCTCGTGTATAATGTCAAAAAGACCGAATGCATGGTGTTTCAATCGAGAGGAAGCAAATGTATGGATACTGTGCCAACTATTAGACTGAACGGTGCCGCTATTACAAGGGTTGAACAGTTTAAGTATCTGGGACATATTGTGACCTCTGGGTTGAAGGACGATGCAGATATTGAGAGGGAGCGGAGGGCGTTGTCTGTGAGGGCGAATATGATAGCTCGCAGGTTTGCTCGATGTTCGGAGGAGGTCAAAATAACTCTTTTTAGAGCGTTTTGCACGTCCTTCTACACTTGTAGCCTGTGGGTGTCGTGTACGCAGAAGCAGTACAACGCTCTTCGCGTGCAATATAATAATGCTTTCAGGGTGGTGTTGGGGCTGCCTTGGCGCTGCAGCGCATCAGGGATGTTCGCGGGATGGCGCGTTGATTGTTTTTACGCCACCATGCGCAAGAGATGCACATCCCTGGTGCGCAGAGTCCGGGCTAGCCCTAACAGCATCTTGAAAGTATTTGCGAATCGTTTTGACTGGCAGTACATGAACCATTGCCATATGGTTCATGTGCTGCCTAATGAACAATACTGTAAAAAATAATTTAATATGAATATTTTACATTTCTCGACATTTGATTATTTTATAATTATTTTAATATGTATATTATTATTATGATTATTATTATTTTATATAACTTGAAAAATAGTTGAATTAAATGGAATTTGAATTTGAATTTGAATTTGAATAAAACGCTCTGTCTAATAGGTTGTATGGCGAAATAAAAAGGTTTCAATTAGGAGCGAAATAACTGAACTCAATTTTCGTCAATTTATATAATTTCAATTCGACTTAAGTATGTATGTAATACAATTATATTTATTTACAAATTATTCCAGTCACATGCTATGGTAGTCGAAGATGGCTTCGTACATACATGAAATCACAATAACAAAATCATTGATTTTTTTCTCTGTATCCTTCTCTGTTTTACTTTGATTGTCTGCTTGTATCCTTCATATTATTCAATACTTAGGTATTTAAGTAATTTTATTATTTTTTAGAAACTACGTATGTAAAGTAACTAATTTATTAATAATAAGCACAGTTGACATGTGTTTGAAATTTTGACAGCAGCTGCAGACTTTTTAATTATGTTCCACTTCCAGTTTGGTGTTTTAGTAAATTACATTTGTAGCATAAATGAAAGAGGTTGGTTTGTTTTTCACAGAAGTTGTCGAACAGTGTACAATAAAAGCACAATAAACAATAAAATTAATCATGGGAAAAAGTCTAAACTTTATAAACAATTTAGCGCTTGTTATTACTGAATTTTATTTGGTCTAGATAGCCTGAAAACAAAAAAGCGGAAAAAGAGGTTATTCAAATAAAAAAAAAATAAGTGACACAAATAATATTTATTGGTATTTCACATCTCTAATCCCAGCGAATTATCAGCGACTTATCAGCGATTTAACCGTGGATGGTCGAAGTAAGGGGGCTTGAAAGGGCCCTTACTATCACAAACTGGAGACCTAGAGAAAGTGCGCAGAAGAGAGATCGGCCTCTGCAAAACTGCGATTTAATAACCACCTAAAAACATTTCATATTTTCTTACTAACAATAAGAGAACCATAAACTCTGTTTGATTTTCAGTTAAGGTAATTAAAAGCTGTTTTATTTTATGTGTGTTATGCAATACCGCTTGCATCTTGTGTCTTACAGACCGAAGAAGGGTCTTTTGTTTCGGTTATCTTAACGCAGTTTGATTAAGCCATTGTGTATCGCGGAACCATTTTGTAAGTTCATTTGCACGAGGAATGTCGAGCTCTCCAAGTTTTTCTACACTTAGAAGATTTATTATCTGCCCTGAAATTTGATTGTTCGTCGTAGAACATTCTGGAGCTTATTTTGTTGGAATGTTTTCTTTAATTGCCAATTTTTGTATCTTTGTGTTTTTTCAGACTATGTGGGTATTCTATGTGTTCTTTAGAGATAGTAAGTAGCATTTTTGTGTTTCCACAGTCGACAAAAAAACTATAATAGTATGATGAGAACTATATATCTAAAAATATAGTTCGCATTTGGATTTCCCCTTGCTTATTATACGAGTATATGGTAAAAAATACAAGCGGATTTTTAACGACTCTTAACTCTTGAACAAATTCACAAAAAGAAATAATTTTTTTTTTCCTTCCGGAAACCCGCACCGTCAATCCGCCTTTTTAATTCTAAACCGAAGTTTACTCGGGTGCAGATAAATTCGGGTATTCTTAACATCCGATGTAAAAGGAGTGTTATGAGTTAAAGGAACTTAAAAAATAATAAAAAAATCTTAACTTACCATTTTCATCCTTCATATAGTAGCGCCTGTAGCTCGGCTAACTAAGGTGATCTAACGCGATCATCGAGGTTAAGCCACGGACGACTCGATCAGTCTTTGGATGGGTGACCATGCACAAGAATTAATATAAAAGTGGTATCTTCATACTGCTACTTTAGGTCGGATAACACGTTAAACTATAGGTCCCGGCTCTAAGTCTTAGTACAAGTAGTCTTTAAGCCAAGTCAGAGACCTTCAGGCGATTTGAAAACTCTCTACACCATAGTTTGGCCACTTAGCTCATTCGATGAATAAAAAAATTGTGTATCTGTCACCACCAATATGTTTTTATATGCATGCATGGTCACCCATCCAAAGACTGTCCGCGTCGACCATTGCTTAACCTCGATGATCGTGTCAGATCACGTTAGCTAGCCGAGCTATAGGCACTACACAACAACCACAGTAACTCACAACTTTTGTTGCGTGTGTTTGGGTTTACTTAAAATATCAAATTTTACCACTTGTTAAAATTCAAACCCGAAATTAACCGTGGCACAGATAAATTCGGCCATTTTATTGAAATGTATCCTTCTCCCTGGGGGGTGATATAAACCCGGCAATTGTATAATTTATGCATTGCCACGGCCCCGGGCGGTGTCGGACTGCTCTGAATAGGCACAATATGTGTTTAGGGAAAAGAGGACTTCGATCTCAAGTGGTTTGGGAAAGTGCTGCGGAGTTTTCTGGCTGTTTGTCTTAGTTAAAATCATTTTCACAATTTTATGTTCTTTTATTTTATACTAAATGTATAGGTATATAAAGCTTATAAATCTTCGCCCAAATCTCACTAATATTATGAATGCGAAAGTTTTTTTTTTAATAATGAATAGGCTTGCGTTTGTCCGCAGCTTGCCTGATGTTAAGCTTTAATGGTCTAAAATTTATCACGCTTGCCTAGAAGGAACCTAGTTACTCTAGATTTGAAGACCTCCAAAATGTACTTCGCGGGAAAAAGAGACTTAGGAAGAGAAGTTCCAAAGCTGGAAGGACGAGTATGTTTCATACTATCTCCAGCCCTGAATGGCTGAACCGCTTTGATGAATTGTACCTAAGATCAAAAATATGGCGTCTTATTACCGCGGAATAAACCGGACATCACAATGATTGCATCTAGTTTTAGAACAACATTTTCAATCGATTTTCAACGTAAAATTTATTTACGAGATACTCTTTGTCATCAGTAAAAACATTCTTACTGACACATGGGTTTGATCTTGGAGAATCGATATTCATTCGTAAAAAGTACTATTGTAGGTATTTTAAATTTAATAGGTATGAAAACCAATCGCTAGTGTATCGTGTTCAATAGTGCAATATATTTAATGAAATGTTCAAGTTTAAATTATTTAACTAGTCTTTTTAAGGATTTAAGTAATGATTGCAGTGTGTGTGACTTACAAACCTTTAAAGTATGTATTTATGGTCAATAAAGTTCTGTGTAAGTAAGATTACTATTCATATATTTTGTATGTATTCAATATTATTATTCCTAATTCTAGGTGTTTGTGGAAACGTCCTCTGAAAACAAAAGAGATGGTGATCGCAGAACATGTTTCGTTTTCACCTACTTTCGAAACAATAATTGAATGCCGTGTCGGAAGCAACAAACGACCCGTGTTGCTTGTATGGGACTCATTATGTAGCGCATACGAGTCGGTGCCTTCAGCGTTGAAAAATACCAAATGAATATGGGATCAAAATAAAATTAACATTTTTAAAACAATAATATGAGCATAGAATAAGCAGCCATACGTTCCTACTGCCTTCTTTCAGTAGGAGAGAGTTATAGGCCATAATCCACCACGCTAAAGCTAGATAGCTATGTCAAATTTAAAACCATAAGCTTTCTACTAATATTTGTTCATGTTGATTAAGTTATTTCTCACACTCCTACATACAATAATAACAGCACTTTAAACGCAAATATTCTGCGAACTATTTTTTTTTTTGACACATTCACACACGGTTGGTTAGCCCCATACTGAGCCATTTCTAGCTCGTATTATGGTTGCTAACACAACTGATATACTACATATACATACATATTATAAATAAATACATATTTAACACCCAGACCCACAGCCAACAAATTTGGTTAAGCACAAATATGTTGACCGGGCCGGGAATCGAACCCGGAACCTTCTGTTTAGCAGTCCGGCGTGGTAACCTTTACGCCAACGAGGTCGAATTTGTAGCGAGACTCATTTTCAGGCCATTACTCCAACTGATGGGACCGGGACGCAAACATACAATCTGTCATGTTTACATGCTGATTAATATTATACATACGAGATACGTATGCAAATATTCAGAAATGACTTATCTAACTGTTACATAAATTAATAGTATAGAGGCGAATGTTTGTCAGTACCTATTTACATATATTAAGAAGTGCCACGATTTGTGAAATGTGCATTCAAATGGCCAAAAATAAAAGAAGTACGATTACTTATAATTGTTTTTTTTTTTCGTGCAACACTTATATGACGAAATTCAACGGCAATCATTGTTTTTAGATTAATTTATTGTTTTAAAGGCTGAGTGTGGCTCGGTGGTAAAAACGTCTGCTTTTCAATCAGAAGGCTCCTGGTTCAATCCCGGCCCTACACCAATGACTTGTCTTTCAAGTTATGTGTGAATTTTCACTAGTTTTACGGTGAAGGAAAACATTGTGAAGAAACCGGCTTGTTTGAGGACCACAATATCCGAAGTTGTGTGTCATCCGCCAACCCGCATTTGGGCAGCGTAGTGGATATCTCTCTCCTCGATGAGAGAAGGCCACAAGTCTCAGCAGTGGGAACGTATAATGGGCTGCTTATGCTTATGCATGACCCAATGGGCACAGAATCTAAAAAAATTAGAAGGAATACAAATATAAATTTATGCAAACTCGTCTTAACCACTTTACTAATTATGTGAGACTTTATTAATTTTGCGTCGCCAGTTAGGTAAAGTCTATTTACAGACTGAATTAAAAACTGTAATGAGCAAGTAAAAATATCTTATTCAGAAAACATATTACCTTAGAGTATATTCCCAAGTAAATTTGTTTTCAATACATTTCCGATACTCCGCGGCAACTGCAGTGTTATCGAAATAATGCTTTAATAAAATTCAGCGAAAATATCCTGAAATGAAACTTGGCAGGACTGAAAGTGTTTTATCGTTTTATCTCTGGAAAGTGGCCCAATTTTGGAGCGGCTACATTTTGAATAGCAGTATCTTTACATTTTTCTTGAATTTTGAAAGCATTTAGTTCATGCCATATGACGATAGCAAAGTGAATTGAAAACTAAAGTGAATATAGCTTGTCTAAAAGCAATTTATACAGGGCTACCGGTAAATCAGCTTTCTAAATATAATAATTCGTAATATTTGACGACGTCTTTGGCGTAAATTACTCGGCAAATGCGGCGAGATGTTGTAAAGCCAATAAATTATTTATTTATCTTTATCTAATGTTACCATGCCGGACTACTAGCCAGAAGGGTCCAAGGTTTGATTCGCGGCATGGCCACATCCTTTGTGACGAAATGTGTCCTAATATTTATTTTGCACGCACAGGTAGGTTTTAAAAAGGTACAGAGTGCTACCGTGGGTCGGATGACATGTTAAATTAGTACTATGAAACGCTAGGCCAAATCAGAGGCCTTCAGGCGACATAAAAAATATCGATACCAGAGCTTGGCCACTTAGCTCATACAAAGAAGAAGAAGACCATTGTGTAATGGTAGTAATTGTATATACATAGTACTATTAATGGTGAATTTTACGCAGCATTAAAAATGCTTGACCAAAATATATTTGCCTAGAATTTAATAATACCGAAAACAGTATTTCTTTTGTTTTCTTGTATGTAGGTAACAAGGTATGTACGTAATATCAACCTCGTTGATTACCATGCCAGACTGGCAATCAGAAGGTTCCGGTTTCGATTCCCGGCACGGCCAACATATTTGTGCTAAACTAAATTTGTTGGCTGTGGGTCTGGGTGTTAAATATGTATCTATATAAAATATGTATGTATGTATATGTAGTATATCAGTTGTGTTAGCAACCATAATACGAGCTAGAAATGGTTCAGTATGGAGCTAAGCAGCTGTGTGTGAAAGTGTCCTAATATTTATTTTATTATTATTATTATCTTTAAAGATTTAAGATAGAAAGCCTAGAGTTGAATGCTACCGAAAACAGTATTTCTTTTGTTTTCTTGTATAAATAGGTAACAAGGTGTGTAGTACACTATCACCTAATATTTTCAGCAAATTGTAAACAAAATGCTAAAAGTGAATGGCCTCTCCCTTAACTTGCACCAGATGTAGGAGATGCGGTGTCCAGCGCGACCCGACCATATTGGATTAGGTTGACGGAACGCGCTGACGCGGCGGACCCCGGCGTCACACTTCCTGCCAACTACAGACTATTTTTGCACTGAAATTCTGCCGAAATTTCTTTACTACTTTCTATAAAAATGTATTGTTATACTAGCTTCATCTCGCAGTTTCACTCCCTTTAGAAAAAAGAGCTTAGCCAGAAAAGTTGTACTGAGTTCAGTCGCGACATACATGTTTCGGCATTTAGTTTTTCACGAAATAAATTCCTATAAAATCAACAATTATTTATGTTATTCAAATTATACGCTCTACCGACTCTAGATAATATAATTACTTACAAAAAATAAGAATTTTTAAATTTAAATTAAAAACGAGTTTTTTTCCAAAATCAAAACTAGAGCGAATTTTACTTACTCATGTTTTGGTAGTCCAACGATTCTTAAAGCTTATAAAATTTGCTACTTAGCTCCTATACTGCTTTAAATGAAGCCTATGATAATTATCATTATATTAACTAAGCCTATGATAATTATCTTAGAAAGAAAACGTAGCTTATGATTATCATATCTATGATAATTATCATAGGCTACGTTTTCTTTCCAAGATTATAATCTTAGAAATAAATTGACAAAATAAGTTGTAAATGAATATTTTTGGAGAGTAAAAATTTATTTAACTAACAACTATACAATTTGAGCAGGTAATTAATTCGAAATAGATACCACAGTTAATTTAAGGCAACCTAAAATCTGCTGTTAGTTAAAGACACCGTAACGTATAATGAAGTTGTTAATTAACAAGAAACAGTCTAAAACAGACTTCCTTTTTAATATTCAAAGCCTAAATCAGAAACTTTAGTTGCTAATTTAGCACTTTAATAGGCAGAAAGGTAGCACAGAATTTTTAATCTAAAGCAAATTAACTTCTAAAACTTAAGGCCAAGGTTCACCGCAGCGTTGAAATGTTTAATTAAAACCTTGTCGTAATTTATGAATACCTATGAGAAATTATTTCAGAGAAATGGCTGCTTTCTTTGGATATTCAAAGATTTAAAAATTAGTACAAAGAGCGATAAAAAGTGAGCTTGCCATGTTCTTACCCGATTTTTACTCGAACAAGGTTCTTTTTTCGCAGTAGTGGTAAAAAAGCACCTGTGTCAATAGCTTTTATGTACCCGAATGGTATATAGCCTAGCATGTTACTACTACTATTTTCACAGTCATTTCTGCCCAACAACTTCAGTCTTTGGAATGGTCTTCCACTTGAGGACATTCTGTAGACTTTCAACTTGGATATAATATTAGGGTGAGGGTCAAAAAGATTTTGACGTACCCAAATGGCATATAGCCTATAGCATGTTACTATTTCTAGAGTCATTTCTGGCCAACACCTTCAGACTTTGGAATGGTCTTCCAATTGAGGACATTCCGCAGACCTTCAACGTGGATATAATTAAGGGGCTCGAAAGAGTCTTAAAGGTCTTCAACGCTTACGTGCTCGTACGTGTTTCTCAAGTATCCTTAAGGGACGGTAACTGCTAAACATCCGGCCGGCCTTAAGCTTTTTTGCCAGTTTTGCCATAAAAAAAAATGTTTACGGGAAAAAAAATTCAATGTGCAATTTGGGCTCGCGCATGAAGGTTTCCATACCATTATATAAAAAATATCAAAAAACACGTTTGTTGCATGGGTCCTGTTTTTACCTTTTAGGTACGGAATCCTAAATAGGTGATTGTTACTCTATATTATACAATATTTACAAATCCACGGAAAAGATTAAAATTATAACAAATACTATTTTTGGTTCTACTATGTCTCACAATAATAATAATCCCAAAGAGGTTTAGTAAGCGAGAGGCTTTTATCAATGGTTTCTTTGCAACAAAATGTGCCAACTTTTAGCACAATTTCAAGGTCGTAGTGTTTAACACAACAAACAAGGGTGAATTATTTTAAAACGTGGAACGCGCTTGTTATTATTACACGTTTCGTATCTGTAGTATTATATAATCTATGAATAATCTATGTTTAACTACTTTATTTAAAACTTTTTTGTTCTCGAATTACCTGGCTAAAGATTAAATATTTCTGTATCCATGAAAATATGATGCCCAGTAAGCCTTCAGTAACAGATGCGCGCGGATATCCAAACTGTCAAGTTTAATAACGAGTCAGGTGAAAGTGAAAGGGAGAAACAAGGCCTCTAAGCAAGGGCTTATGAAAAACGAAACCGGTATCTGAGAATCTTGATAGTTTGTGATGGGGCGATAGGGTAGAAAGATTTTTGCGATATGAAAATGGAAATTGGTGTGATTTTATTATGCGACTGTAAGATATCAGGTATATAAAAGTAAAAGTAAAAAAGCCTTTTATTCAACTGCATCATATTTAGGAATACCTACATGAACAAATTTTAAACACTTGTCAATTACCAAAATTGATTTCTTTATAATTATTCATTAAATTGATTAGTAAAATATAAACCTATGCCACAGAATAATAACTTGTACTTCGTACCTATGCATAAACTTGTTTAATCCAAAAAACATATGAAAACTACATTTAGTATTAAAATATGAAAACTATTTTCAGTATAAAAAACCTGGAACAAATTTTAATGAAATCCATTTCAAATTATTAATGTTTCACATAAAATAATAATTAGCAAGATTTTTTTATGTATGATCAGGACAAGATGATTGTCAAACAATTAATCCTGCACTCTACCAAAATCCAATCAATCAAGCTGATGAGTTGTCACTTCAACCTCGAATTTGGTTGATTTTACGAATTTACCTGCACTAACTTTAGCTAAAGCGTGCGCCATGACACTTTCCCGCCTATTCCGGATAATTCAATATGGCGGCGGTGGAACGACGCGCCCGCGGCTAGACATAACCTCAAAATCACATCAACTCACACCGGATTACCGGAAAATTATACTGCCGATGCAATTATGGACGCCGGGGGTTTAGCTCGTCTGATGGTAGTTTTCGAACTCGTAGTTATATTTAGCAAAGAACTAATCTTCATTTTGTTATGTTTATGCATACAGTGGCTTCCTAAACTCTCAATTTGTTGTTTAGGCATTTTTTGCTGTTTGTGAAAATATGCTTACCAATTAATTCGGAGCCTTTATTTTATTTGTATATTAAACGAGCCTGTTATATACTTTTTTTAGCTGATATTATTAAAAAGATAGTTCTTATAATAAACTAGCTTTTGCCCGAGATTTTTTCGTGAAATATGAGTACTTAAACAAAATTCTATATTATGAAGCGCCTAGGTTTTGGATGTGCGTTTATATACTTTTAGATTTTTCGGAGTCACTGCATTATATGCGGATTTTGTTGTTGTATCCTCTATAGATGGAGTATTTTGACAACCTCGTTGGCGTAATGGTTACTATGCCGGACTGCCAATCAGAAGTTTTCAGGTTCGATTCCCTCAGCCAAATTCCAGCCTTTTCAGCCAAAATCTTTGTGCTGAACTAAATTTTTTTGGCTGTCGGTTTGGGTATTAAATATGTATCTATGTATATAAAATATGTAGGTATGTATATTATGTAGTATATCAGTCGTGTTAGCAACCATAATACGAACTAGAAATAGTTCTAGTATAGGGTTAACCAGCCGTCTGTGAAATGTGTCCTAATATTAATTTATTATTTTATTTCTAATGGTAATAAAACAAATTCTAGGAACTTCCACCAGAGAGTAACTTTACTTGCCAAAGTTTCAACTTTGGTCAGTAATCCAAACAAACGGTACCTATAACAACAGAAGTATTTACCCCACCTTAATTACCAAGGTGCGGCACCGGCCCGAGGCTTCTACTAATCAGCACTAACGAATACCATGTACCAATAACCGGAGGCTCCATCGACCAAACCCCTAAAATTGGTATTCGTTAACATTTGGACTCGATTCACGAATTTGTTATGCCCGGTATCTATCGCTAAATTGGTAGAATAGTCGCAAAGAAAAAGTATGATCTATAGTATGAGCTATATATGATACTTTTACCTCATTTTTATAACTGCTCTGATTAAGTTTTTACACGCTTTCTATTAGCTTCACCTGTATGTTTGTATGTTTGTAACCGACTTCTTTGGGCGCAATTTTGACCCACTTTAAAAGGCCAGATTTCGTTCAAACTTTGTAGATTTATTGAAGACCGGCGACAATACACAAATTTGATAAAATTACGGTTTTCTGTAAAAAGCGTGTTTTTTAGTTTTTTTTTAACTATTATTACTTTTATACTCTTATTCACACTACCTAAGAATAATTACTATTGAGCAACAGTTTTTTTTTTAATTTTATAGTATTCTTTTGTTCAAAATCAAAGAGTTCATAACAGAAAGTGTGTTTCTGTTGGTGCGTATGTGAAATTAAGTTGAATGGTAATGCCCGTTTTGAGTGTTTATAATAATACAAACTATTAGATAACAAATTATTGAAATACTCTACCACAGGACCACGTGATGGCATCATTCCACGTTGGATGGCAATGACGATATGTTGAGCCAGGAATACCTCAGAATTTAAGTCTCTCGTTGCTTTAATCACACATGTACCCTTAGCACTTAACTTAACTGTTTAATATGTACCATTGACGGTTCGCCTTTCTTTGTGTGTTTTCTGTATAGATTTGATTCGGTGCCATGTGGCTGACATTGTAGTCTGTTCAACGATTAAAGCTAATATAGACGTAAATTCCTAGCGCCTAATTCAACAGAAACGGAGTGCATAGCCAGCGTTAGGTTAGGTTAGGTTAGGCCAATCAGGCGCTCAGAGTTTATCTCACAATTAGATCGACATGACTATAGACGCTTTCGTTTCTACCCGTTTTCAATTCACTTTCTGTTGGAAGTAACAAGGGCGGGAAGTTTGCGGGTCGGAATCGCCGGACATGGCTCAATTAGCCGCGAGGGACCAGCCAAGATCCACCCGATGTGATGGATTGGAAAACTATGAGCCGGGAGATTTGGTGGATTTAGCCATACTTTGTACAAACACATTATGTAATACATACTTAATGCTAGTTGATGGGTAAAGCCGTTTGGATCTCAATTTTCCCATGTTCTTTTTTCTTCATATTAGTAGATCTCGAGTTCTTGACCCATGATTTGTGATTGGCTCAGTCAGTGAGACGTGCGGGTGCATTGCGTTCCACATGACATCAGTTCGATCCTCGCCAATTAGCTCGAGGTTTTGGCGAAGGAAAACATGGTAAAAAAAATGGTTGCCTGTAAAGTCGGTTTTACGGGCGAAGATTTTACGTGACAACGTCTGCCGCGTGCTGCGCGCGCGGCAGACCGATCATAGTTGAGTGGGGGAGAGACGCAAGGCATTCGGCGGGCCTCTCTCTCGTTCGGTGACTCATCGTAACGTTACCGGGCGTTACACTCATTCATAAGTGACTCCCAGCCGCAACCTAATTTAAGACGTTGTCACGTCAAAAATCATAGCATTGCAGTGTTCAGTAGTGCTCGCCTGACTTGCTACCACCTTCAAGTTGATTTGCCGCCAAGCACTTAAGTGTTCACGACAGCTTATATAGGTTAAATTCTTGCCTTGTCATCAACCTTTAGTCAGAGTTTTGCTTACTCGTGTGATTACGCGTTAAAAATGCTAAGATAGATACATAGATAATAACTTTAATAAAACACTCACAATAAAATAAAATTACAAAGAACTTACATGCTAGTGCCTTAACTGGCGATCTTATCGCTAACAGTGATCTCTTCCAGGCAACCAATTCTAATAAATTAGATAAAATTAGGAATGTACTTAAGACGAGGTGTAATAATAAGAGCAAATTTGAAATATAATAACAAATTAAATACAAAATAATATATAGCAAATACATATAGGTATACACACACACACAATATAATGTAAGCTTACTCTAATTTAAATTGTATTGCTTAAGTTTGTATATAATATTTTAATTGATAATTTCTGTAATAGTCTGAAATATAATGTATAAATTAAAATATGTAATAAAACAGGTCTATACATGCTTAGCTGTCATGTGTTAAACAAAAAAGGCTTTAATACGAGTATTGAGCTATCCTTACACCGACTACGTACGTTCTCCACAAAATATCATCAGTTTTGCGCCTTATTTGCATAAATAGTGTTCGGAGAAGAGCGAGGAAATGCGCCGCTTGTATCTCTCTTGGCAAATTTCTTGCAAAATTTGCGAAAGACATGCTCTAACTTATACAGTAAATGTGTCGGTTTATAGTTCATTTGCAGCGCTTTGGCGTAAAATAGGGGGTCCTAAAATGGTAAAGCTTTAGAGCAGCTTTATTTTTAAGAGATCTAGGAGAAAACGATAAACCGCTGTTATGTTTACAATACCATAAAATTTGTTTGGTCTCTTTTTTGTTCTTATCGGTTGGATGACACCTTCATTTGCACGAGTAGGTCCCAGCTGTTATTTTTTTATCAATTAAGTAGAGCATCTATGCTTTGGGTGCTGGTTAAAAATAATTGTCAACAAAACACGGGATTACGAGTACCTTATCTGTTTTGTGCCACGTAAATGTTTTATATGTAATGTTTTTCATTGTGTCAAAAAATAAATGTTTGTATGTTTGTTTCTTTCTTTCTTTTATACTACAAAATAATAAAGACATAGAGTGCTAAAGAACTGGACGATTTAAAGTTTTATTTGGCGTAACTTATATTTCCGTTGCGCTTAGTTTAATAGACCAGTATAGATGTGTCTGTGTGTGTTTCTGTAAAAAGTAGTAGTTTCTGTAAAAAAAATAAGTAAAGTTTCTGTAATACACGTTCCCAAAACTGGGACTCGGAGTCTTCTCTCGGATGACACTTCTTCGGATATTGTAGTCCCCAAACGTGTCGGTTTCCTCACGATGTTTTCCTTCATCGTAAAGCGAGTGTAAATCCACACATAACTTGAAAAACAAGTCATTGGTGTAGGGCCGGGATCGAACCAGGGGCCGTCTGATTGTAAAGCAGACGTTTTTAACACCGAGACACACTCACTTTTTGTACTTAATATTATATTAATACTAGCTGACCCGGCAAACGTTGTTTAGCCTTAAAAATAGATAGTAGCCGATTCTCAGACCTACTGAATACGCATATAAATTTTGGCAAAAATCGGTCAAGCCGTTTCGGAGGAGTACGGTAACTAACATTGTGACATGGAAATTTTATATATAAGATTTAACCCTGCATATTTATTTAGTGATACCTATATTTAATACGCTCAATTTCATCTATCAAATACAATTATCCCCATTTACACCGTAACTATCGAAGTCCAAACTTTAAGGAGCAACAAACACGTCCATTTCCCTAAACTGAAACTCCGAGCATTTCCACAATTTTCCGCGATATTTACCAACTAACTAAACGCTGCGCGGGAATAAAACATCCCAAACTGTTAGTTACCATCTGTTCCTGAAGTTTGACCCTCATAAATCTAGTGTAGTTACCTCAGGGCGATCTTAGGGGCGTAAAGTATTGTTAACATATGTAACTCCACCTTGCGGTGAGACGAGGAACGTGATCTACAGGTTTATAATTCGGTACCTTTTATAGGCACTGATTTGAAAGATGTATTGTGTCTGTTTTCTTGGTTCTAAAACGAATTTTGCTAAACCAACTCGGAAAGTTATATTAAATTAGTAAATAAATATTTAAAACATTTTTCACACACGGCTGGTTAGCACCATACTAAACCATTTCTAGTTGGTGTAATGGTAGCTAACACAACTGATGTGCTACATACGAGTACATACATAAATACTATCGACAAACATATTTAGCACCCAGACTGACAGCCAACAAAGTTAGTTCATCACAATGATGTTTGCAGGGAATCAAACCCGGGATACTTTGTTGGCAGTCACGCATGGTAACTATTACATTAACGAGGTCGAGGTCTAGGAGGCAGATTGATGGTATATGACTCTTACAATTAATTTTATTAATCATTATATCCATTCACGTTACATTGCTTGCTTTCTTATACTCGGGTTTTATTAGATCAGAATACTAGAGCTGATTCCCATACAATAATAAAGCGTGGCGCGGAACTTTGTCATAATTACGACCCTCTAGGTTTCATCGGTACAAACTGAGCGTGCAGCCAAGCTGCCGCCAAATTCTGTAACGTGCTGCAGTCGCATAGTGGTATGACAATAGTAGACACACATACTAGTACAACTTACATACATACATAGAATTCCCTGTTCCCCAATGACTACGATCTAGCGATTTTCAAGGCGAGAGTGAACCGGTTCCTTCTAGATAAGCGCGATCCACCGTAGACCTCAATATCACTTACCATCAGGTGAATTGTGGTCAATCTCTAACATATTCGGAGAAAAAAAGCTTTCAAGAAGAGCTTGAGTGTCTATCATATTTATTAGTCAATAGTATTATGTTTTATTTTATATTTATTTATTTTACCTGAGACTAAGAGAGATAAATAACTCTTGCTCTATTAAAACGTCCTCTTTTCTTTCAGTAACTCCACAGTGATTGGTTGAGTGAGCAAAGCATATCAGCTACAACTTGTTATCTATAGCTGGAAACTCCTATACACGAAACTATTACAGACATTTAACCTTCAGTTAAGAAAGTTTACCCTCCATAAATCTAACTCCATCCTTTGGGTATTCCTGATCTTTCGCTTGAGGTATTGCTACATGTAGAGAATCTTCAAGAATTTAGACATGACTTTTCAGGTTATGTTATAGGAACTTAACTTACCTAGGTATATAGCCTATTGACTCAGGCGTTACTTTGTGGAAATCCGTTATAGATAGAAGACAAGTTGCGATTTAGTCTACTTATTTTTTTTTATATGTTAATGTTTCCTTTGCTTTATCTTAATTTGGTTTCAGATCACAGTGGAGGCACTAAATATTGCAACTTTTCTTTTATAACAGGAACTTGGTATTAAAACTGAATAGAAAAAAAATGTATCTATAAATCTATAGTTATACCTACACATACTCATACTACTCCTAAATGTAGGTTTCCTGCGTTTTCATATATAGGCATTAGCCAAAAACATTTTTTTTGGCTAAAAATGTCGTATGAGTGTCAAGAATTCCACGAGTATTTAATTTTTATTCCATTTAACAAAATCGCGGACAATTCATTCCGAGGCATTAATGGAATCAATTGGAAAGCATTAATGGTTATTTATGCGTGGTCACGGCTTGCACCGATTCAATGGTTCCATAAGGGATGACATGGAACACGGTATCATCTTTTGTATATACGAGTAATTATTATTAAACCTACGGTGGATGGCACTTTTTAGGGACCTAAAAGGTAAAAACGGGACCCTATTACTAAGACTCCTCTGTCTGTCTGTCTGTCTCCAGGCTTTCTATCAGAAACCGTAATAGCTAGAAAGCTGAAACTTGAACAAGATATGTATTTCCTGTGCCGCTATAACAACAAACACAATTTTTTTTTTTTTTTTTAACAAATAAAATTAAAAAATTTAAATAACATAAATAATTAAGGGGGGCTTCCATACAACATTTTTTTTTCTCTCATCCAAAGACTGTCCCCATCGACCGTTGGTTAACCTCGGGAATGGCGTCAGATCACCTTAGCCGGCCGAGCTACAGGCGCTAAATCGTTTAAGTTTTTCATTATAATACTAATCAACCTTTGTTAACTCGTACGAAATGCGCCTTCCATTTTATGTATATCATTTCTGTTTCACCGCTTTGTTGTTTTACAAAGGTTCTAATTGTTTTTATGTAAATATTTGTCCTTGGTGCTTGATGCCATTTGTTTAAAAACAATGAGGGCTTTTGAAATATATTTTTACATAAGTTGACTAATGGTGACCGCATATTTGCTGGCTATATCACCTTAGCTAGCCAAGCTATGGGCGCTGTTATATATGTACCTTCAATTATTTTATCATTACAGTGTGACTGTTGTACCCCACTAATATTATAAATGCGAAACTTGTGTAAGTGTGTGTGTGTATATTTTACACTCTGAAATGGCTGAACCGATTTCGATACAATTTGGTATTGAGATAGTTTAAACCTCAGATTAACACATAGGCGATTTTTATTCCGGGCCTACGCGAGTAGAGCTACGGGGTGCAAAGTTGTATATTTTCTCTAATCTCTTCTCAATAATTATTGTAACAGTCTCTTCTGTTCAACTTGCTTTTAGAAATAAACAAATCTACCATTCTACTGTGGAAGTACCAAAGGCGTACTAAGCGGTTTACCTCCACCTTCATTGTACGAACCGCAAAGATAAGGAATTCTTTGCCAAGCTCCCTGTTCCCATAAAACTATAATCTGTAAGTTTTCAAAGCAAGAGTGAGCCGGTTTATTTTTGGGTAAGCGCGCTCCACGTTTGATCGTAATATCGCATACCATCAGGCGAATTGTGATCACGATCAAAAAAACACGTGTTTACTATCTCGTAATAAACTTCTAGCAAGCTGGTCTACACGAAGTATGAAATAATTGGACTAGCACCAGTTTGGCAAGTTCGTGAACAACTACGAGTAGCTAACGAACATCCTTAGGATCACATTCCATTACACCTGAATAACCAATATATCATTATTTAATGATTTTATCAATTTAAATTTAAAATAAATTAAATTAAATTTATTAAATTTTTACATAATTATTGTTTAATTTTTATAATGTAGTTAGGAAAAATATTATAGGTATTAAATTATTATTTGGTTGTAACTTAGCCAAATTTAAGAAATGCTTTTTATAACACTGGTTTAGTGGTTTTGTTGACTTAGATAATATGAATGATTTTTTAAGAAATGCTCGTTTGTTTTTTTCAAAGAACGGATGGAATTTTAATATTATTTTGGACGAGCCGATAATTGTTCAGGTATAAGATCAAAAGTCATGAAAATGTGAGCGCATTGAGAACTTTCGTAAATATGTACGTTATCAGGACACTTGAAAACGTACGAATTTGTAATGATATCCAGAGCAAAAATAAGAAAGTTTTGTTTTTTAGAGCTGTGTAATTATTAACTTTACTTATACTAAACTAAACATGTATTGTTTAACCTAATCTAATTGTCACTGACTATGAGTTTATTTTGTAACGTTCTAATACTATTATCTGCTCATGTTTTACACATTTAATTAGCAAAATGATCTACTTGCAGTATCGATCATGCAAAAATATTTTAATTTGATTATCGTGTTGATTGTGTTCTGTTTTGGGAACGTAAATAAATTAGGTTAAATAAATAAGTATTAAAAATTTCATTCCAAGGCTCTATAAAATATCAGACGCACAAGTTTAACTAACACCCAAAAAGGCTACAAATACGAAATGCGACAGCGATGAGATTTTTTGGATATATTGATTTTCAGACGTGTCGATTTCCTTTCAATATTTTTCTTCATCGTATTGCGGGATCAAGTCCACAACTTAGTATCAAATAACATCATGTACATGGCAAAAAAGTAACAAAATAATATTTTTTTCCTATATTTAGTACTTTTTTACTTTAACTTAAAGAAACATAACTCACTTATAATTCCCATCTTGATGATACTAGACCTTATCTTGTAATTTATCATTTTCACGGTTTTAAGCAAGTTAACTTTCATAACTTGCGAACTTAACTCGTTGCATAGGGTTGCCGTAATTCAAGATAACTTAAGATTTAGATGCGGTTAAGTAACGACTAAGTAAGAGTTAAGTGAAGGGGCTAGCTGAAAATTGAATACGGTTTTGGAAAGCAGTTCAAATTTCGTAAAGGCTTCTAGTTGATGTTCTAAATTAACTTAAGTGGTAAAAGTAACTAAGCTAAGTATCCAGAGGAACGCAAATATACATAAAAAATACAGCTCAGTATTTAGGTTTGAGTTCAAGACTTAGGTCATTAATAATTGGCCAAATCCGTACCATTGTAGTATGGGAGCCCCTCTCAAATATGTATTTTAATTAAATTGTATAATTTAATTTGATAGCCAATATACATTTACATATTTTGTGAAAATTTTAAGTGTGTAACATCTACCGTTATTGATATATAACAAAAATTTAACACGTTTATTGTATGGGGTAACTTTTTTTAGTAATTGTTGTTATAGCGGCACGGGAAATACATATCTTGTGCAAGTTTCAGCTTTATAGCTATTACAGTTTCTGAGATACAGCCTGGAGACATACAGACAGACAGTAGAGGCTTAGTAATAGGGTCCCATTTTTACCTTTTAGGTACAGAACCCTAAAAACAGGTCAAATACACACTCTTGTACACACATAGTTTTAACTTTGATAATGTTATACCAAGATAAAATGTCATATAAAATTGTATCTTTTATTTAAATTGTAAGTCCTAAATGTAAGTCTTATTACAAACTGATGTTAAGCCAAGTCAGAGGCCTTCGAGCGGCTTCAAAACTCTTAAGCCCAGAACTTGGCCACTTAGCTTATACGAAGAAAAAGATGAAGAAAAAGATCTCTTTTATTCTTTTGATTTAGCTACCTATTTAAATTTGGAAAGTCTGCACAAATTTTAATCTTATAAACCTATTATTGTATTAGCTTTGAATGTATTATCTGAATCTGCCTTCCAAACTTGTCTTCTCACTATCTCGATATTGTTTACTTTGAGGTGAATATTAGTGTCTGAGTGCTTTGCTAATAATGCCTTTGATCATTTGTGATCTTAGTTAAGCAGCTTTACAGTCACACATATACTCAGGCAAGGATTATTTACATACAAATGTTGCCACAAATTGGTTAACTGAACATATATTCTCATAGAAAACCTTTGTATATACATACAGTGTAAACTCCATGTATCGTCAAACGATTTAACGACAAACTCTCTAAAGCGTCGATATCAATTGGCTTTAGTTAGTTTAGCTTGTATTTCATACAATGATACATTCTCTCCATTTTACGACCACTCTCTATAACGCCATAAAATTCACAGTCTCTCAGTGTCGTTATATAGAGTTTACACCGTATTTAAAATACAGTAAACAGAGATCTCCGGACCGGTCGGAGGAACAGACCAAAGTTTTTAAAATATTTTGTTGTTTTCTTTGCTTATTTCAGTTTAGTTTCTGATTTCAGCGGTAGAACACTAAACATTTCAGATTTGTTTTCCATTTACGATGGTTTTACCGCAAGGTGGCGCCTGACTCTGACTGAAGACTATCGTTTGAAAAGTGGCATTTTCATTTGGACGCTACCGTGGGTCAGATGACATATCAAATGGTGGGGCTCGGCTAAGACTAAAATAGTACAAGCAGTCGTCAAGCCAAGTCAGACTTTCGGATGACTTAGAACTAAGAAGAAGAAGAATGAGTTTATACTCATTCTCTAAGCTTATGCTTAGTTGATGAAAATGTTTCGTCTCCTCAGCTATTCCATCTATTCAAGCGTCCTTGTAACATTACAAGCAAGTTTGTCAAACTCAGCCTAGTTTTGAACTTGGGCTCTTACTTACTAATAACTAAGTGACGTCATAATCAGTTTGTCCGGAAACATGATCGACAGGATTAGATACACAAACTGACTGAAAATGCCTTAAAATACTGTTGTACAGCTAGACATTGTTAATTTGTTTTAAACACACAAAATTTGACAAGATTTTCATTGACTTTGCAATCGTAGGCGAAGATAAGACAAAATATTGATTTTACAGTTTTTTCGGAACGGATAAAAATTTCGAAAAAATATGTTAAAGGCTGCTTGAAAATCCACTTTAAAAGTAATACAAACTAGGAGCCATGTGTGAAATGTGTCCTAATATATTATTTTTTTCAATAAATCTGAGTTAGAGACTAAGCGGTATAAGGTAGAGAATTAGGCACTTCTTCTGTCAATACTAATATTATAAAGAGGTTTTTTGTTTATTGTTTGTTTGATGCGAATAGGCGCGAAAACTACTGAACCGATTCGAATAAATATCTGAGCGTTGGGATGCTAAATTGTCCCAAGTAACATTAGTTATATTTTATTTCTGAAAATATAAAAGATCCATACTAGAAATCAAATATTGTAACACACGCCTTTATATAGCCCGTGCAAAGCCGGGGCGGACTGCTAGTTAGATATACATTTGTTTGACTAATTAACGTCAGTTCACAAACAGGACACCCCCTGACATGACCCATGGGGTTTGTAAGGACGCTCTTGTCAAAAGATTGGTTAACATACTTGGGACATTTACATAGTCAAAGGTGTCTTTAGGGCTCGGAACTCTGACGGTTCACATTTTAGTTGAAAACTTTGTGACTATGCCGACATTCTTGGCTAAAAGACTTACGTGCTTATCTAATATTGTTTGTTACATGTACTATGTATATGTGTGATTTAATGAAGGGGGCAACGAGTTGTAAAATAATTAAAATATAATAAAGCAGGGTGAAAAGTGCAGTGTCGAACCAATACAAACAAAAATAATACTCTTTGAAATAAAATGTCGCCAAGTACCGAGCGGTATGATTTGGCAGCCACATTGAGAACCATAATTCCAAACTAGATATGCTAAAACATAGGGCTCTATGTATGTTTCGCGTGGTTACGTGCTCTAGTCTTATGACTAGCTAGATTGCGTATGAAATAGTTTTACTTTACCAAAGGTTCAAGCTCATTGGCGGGGATCAAACTTACTCCCACACGTGCAGACTTCACGACCGACTGAGCTATCATCACTTTGTCTATTATACTTTAATTCAATTTAATTTACTTATAATTCTGGGTAATATTTTGATATGGGACTTGCTCCTGAAATAAACGAATTTGAATTTGAATTGTACCTACTGATTAACAGTTACAAGTTATAAAAATTTAAAATACTCTCTTCTTTTATCAATTTTATCAACACCACAAAGTAAAAATACAGTTGTGTAAATCTCGACCAGGGGCATAAATCTACCTTGTGACACACCTACTTTGAGACCTTTAGTTGTTAGTACAATCCCAAGTAGAAGGTCCCAAAAAACACTTGAAACATTATAAAGGGCTAATCCATCAGCCGTGGCAGGATTACGCTGTAATGGACGTCAAACATTCGCCCCAAGACGTGCTCGCGCGCCCTTCACAGGGATCAACAGGTTTTTCTTTCTACCCCCACTTTCGTCTTGAAAATTATTGCGGGTTTTAATCAGATTGGAATATTTATGAAGGCACTTGTGGTATTGAAAGCTTGCATAGTAAAGATGCTTGATGAACTAGAACTTTTTTGTTGACCTTACCTTAGAATATAAGGGTATTTTCACAAATGTGGCATAAGGCGTCCCACTTTGCTTTTGTGCAACAAATTTCAACACAATGATGTTGGCCGCACCGGGAATCGAACAGGGGATCCCTCTAGTTCGCAGTCCGGCTTGGTAACTATTACGCCAACGAGGTCGTCTAATAAATACATATTATCTATCTTGGGCTTATCGAATAACTATCAAAAACAACCACTGAAAAAAATGTACTGACATTACATTTCAAATGCTACCTGGACGAGTGAGACTACTACGAGACAATATGGTACAATGTGCAAACAAGGTGCTTAAATATTATAATAGTTTTTGAAATATGCGTTATTTATATACGTACCGAAACTATTTCTCATATTATTTTCAATACTAGTAAGCCATCTAAGTTTCAATTCAGCATAGTAATAATCTTAGTTCTATTCAAAGCAAACTACTCTCAGCAAAACCGTTCTAGCCCATAGCTATAAATTATAGACCGATACCAAACATTTGAATGAGCCTTGAAAGCCTCAATATTTTCAAGAAGCTCATAAAATATTGAATTTACGCGAAACTCTGAGCAGTTCTTAAGTGGGGCCGAACACGCAAAGGTTTTGTCCTAGGACGTATAAATGACGGGATATAAGTATAAGAATATGAATTAAAAAAATTGGTTGTCTGAAATTTTGGTTTGGGGACGATTATTGTTAGGTATTAAAATTGCAAGAAAATATGACGGGTGGATGAGAGAAGATGCGTTACGAGCTAAGAGCTATCGTGCATTTATCGTTAGTACACTCGGCTCAGGTGGAACGTGACAACAAGTTATGCTTCTTTGTGCGTGCAACCAGCATCGATTTATAAAATGTTATCATGACAAAAATATAGCTAAAACCAATCCTTTTTTTTATTTTAAGAATAGCTAATATTTTTATCAATTAATTAAGTGATTTTTACAATTTTTAATATCAGATTGATATAACATTACTGCCGCGAATGCCGCACTTGGCTATCGTGGTCGATTATGGCCTAACTATCTCCGCAGAGAAGACCTCTAGTTCCAATAGTTGGATCATAAAATGGGCAAATATGTTAGGTTATGTTTATACTGTCCTTAAATCGTAATTATGACGAACAAGCGAACAAAAATAGGATGTCTTTACTTGTCTAATCATATATTTGTCCTCTGCTAGCCCAATGTTTGAGGTCGAAATAAACGTTTCAATTGTGGGCTGGTTTCTGTCAATACAGAATTGGATTCGATGAACTTTAATCAGAGGCAAGTTTGCTGAAAATAAGATTTTAAGTGCCTCAATCGAATGAAATGGCGCTCTTATTGCTGATTTATTTCTTTTCACATTTTTTACAGCATTTTCATTTTTTGTTCAATCTCAATTTTCATTACGATTCAATCGAGTCATCAATGTGACAAATTGGACGAAATTGTGTTCTTTCTCGTAAAATGATAGTTCAGTCGTTAAATTGTAATTGCTTATCGAATAACAGATTTTGGATTAATTCTAAGATGAATCTGAGACAATTTTGCTTTTTAGCGATTGTAAGATGACGTCATCTATAAGGTGATATAACCGTTAGCATTTATTTATTGCTCATCAACTATTTGATACTGTATTAGAATTCAGTATTGTTATTATTCGTAACTATCTAGTTTAGTTTGTATTTATTTAGTCATACGTTATTTTACTAGGGTTGTAAAAAACATGTACAGTGTAAACTACATGTAACGTCACTCGATTTAACGACAAACTCTCTAAAGCGTCGAAATCAATCAAACAGCGATCGGAAGCAAAGTAAAGGAGCGATAGCAAGCGAAAAACAAACAAACAGCGGGGGTTCGTTCCACCGCTTTAGAAAATATTAGTTGCTTAATGAAGCTACGCAGTTATGGGCTAAGTACCGAGTTTAATGGGCTAACTACGAATAGTTTAGTAAGTAAGTGTATCTTTGCCAACCAATAAAAATATCTACAATATCTAATAAATAAATAAAATAAAAATAGCCTTTATTTCCCAACTTAAATACATGCATTTACAAACAATCTTATTTTATTTTAAAAGTTAGTGATAAAAATTGGTATTCTTTTAGATTATTTACAATTATAGTTTAATATAAATGTCAAAAAGTATTTATCAGAATGTCAAATTTTGAGTATATATGTCATTATGTCAAATTAATTATCATTATTTCAAATAAAACACAAACATTTAGTGTATTTACATGTCCAAATTTAAAACCTTTTTATTCTTTTCATCGTCAAGGATCGTCCAGCGTTTGACGAAGGCCTCCTGAGTTGGAAACTCATGCCACGTGCTTCTTGATTGAGCGGTTCTCGTCCACAGTTTGCCTGCGACAGACTCTATGTCGTCTCTCCACCTTCTAATAGGTCTTCGTCTTCTCCCTTTTCCCTTCTCTAGGATCCCAGTGTAGGACTCTCTCGCTCCATCTGTTGTCACCTAGTCTCGCCATGTGCCCCGCCCATTTCCATTTAGATTTTGCAGCCATATGTAGAGCGTCTATTATTTTTGTTCTTCTACAATATCTACAGATACTATATTCAGACACACCGCTGTATCTGTAACAGTACATATACACAATAAGGCATACAAAAGGGAAGCCTAATTGGCAATTTACTCATGTTTACAAGAGCATTGTTTAACTCGAGCCAGACAATTAATTTTGTGCAGTCATAATGGCAACAGACAGTCAGGTTGTTCGCAATAAAGGTATGGGAGTGACATTTTTGCGTAATTTTATATTTGTTGGCCGATACAATGCTTGCCATTTAATACGATCTATATACATAAATATATAGGCTTGATATGGCACGGATTTAGAACATATTTTTTGCGTGATAACAAGATGGATAACTATGATGGAATAATAATGTACGTTCCCATTACTGGAACTCAAGGTATTCTAACATTTTAATTTTTAATTGAATGATGTGGTCCTCAAATATTATTATGTCCTTACCTCACGATGTTTCGGAAGGACATATTTCCTTTCCTCACGATGTTTTCCCATACTGTAAAGCGAATGCAAATCCACACATAACTCGAAAAATAAGTAAAGAAAATTAATCCACGGTTAAAATAAATTTTAAAAAAAGTAATTGGTGTAGGAGCCGGTATTGAAGCAAGGGCCGTCAGATTGAAAAGCAGACGTTTTCCTAGCAAGCCACACTCGCAAGGAGAGCGGTATGAAATGATTACATTGTCTCATTTTTCGTGCAACTTACGAAGTATAAATAAACCAGTGCCTTATTATTGATAAAGATAAGTACTTATTATAAAACAGGGTAATTCGTATTATCCTATATCTTCTTCTAATCTTCTAATATACAAAATTTCCATGTCACAATTTTAGTTACCGTACTCTGCCTAGCGGATGCGTATTCAGTAGGTCTGAGAATAGGCTACTATCTATTTTCCATACCCCTAAGTGATAAGGGTTGTTCACCCTTATTTTATTTTTATTTGTCAAATTTTTTTGGTTTTAATATTTTATAATGTGGCATTAAAATTATATACAACCCTAAATTTTTACTTTCTTATCACCAACCCCTATTTTTATAGGCATTTTAGAAATATAATCATTTTTCATCCCGCTCGATAACTGCCAAAAAACTGATAAATTATAGTGTTTTTAACTTTACTTAAGGCAAAACAACGTTTGCCGGGTCAGTTAGTATTAGTATAATAATAATCACAGATGCAGTGGTTGCAGTGATTTTGAAACTATTCAATTTTGTGCAGCGTCTGTTATGATGAACAAGCAACAAAATTATAATATCTCGATCTGAGACGGAGTCAAATTTATTGAAATTCAATATTCAGTTGTCGCAAGATACAAATTCGAAATAGAAGATGAACTTCAAGTTTAATATTAAACTTTTATTATTTCCTCAAGGAAAAGATGACCGCTTTGAATTTCTGCAACTGGATTATTAGTTTTAAAAGATTTGAGTATTTGTCCTTGGAAGTTACAAGTTGCTTATGCTTTTAAATTTGTTTGATTAAAATTCAAGTGAAATATTAATTCTGTAGATAATTAAGATTTTTTAGGAAAATAATAAAAAAATGTGATTGCAAAAAGAGGTTGTACATTATCATTTAGTATGTGACCAGGGTATTATTATTTTTTTTAGGACGTGTAACTTTTACGGGTTAGTGACTCATTGGCCTAAGTGGAGCCTAGTCTGGAAATACTGGCTCTCAAGGAGGCTGCCGGAATACAGAGTTAGATGCTTAGTGACAGACTTATCATATTAAGGGTAGTTGTTAGTCGGACGAGCGCTAGAAAATGCCCTAATATGCTATGGTTAATCACGATGTTTTCCTTCACCGACAGCTCATGCTCATTGGCGGGGATCGAACCAACGACCATAGGAATGTAAGGCGGCCGCACGCCCAACTGAACTATCATCGTTTCAAAACAACCAAAACTATGATTTAACGGAAATAAAAATAAATAAATACTAGGACACATTTCACACACAGCTGGTTAACCACATACTGAACCATTTCAAGTTTGTATTATGGTGTAGTATATCAGTAGTGATAGCTAACACAACTGATATACTACATATACATTCATACATATTTTATATACATAGATACATATTTAACACCCTCACCCACAGCCAACAAATTTAGTTCAGCACAAAGATGTTGGCCGTGCCGGAAATCGAACCCGAAACCTTCTGAGGCAGCCCGGTACGGAAACCATTACGCCAACGAGGTCGTCAATGTTTTTCATATCTTATTTTTTCATTCTTCTAATGTTTTAAGCTATTTCTGTTATCCTTGTAAATAATGAAGTTCCTAACTTACAATGTAAACAAAATTGAAAGTGTTGTAATAATAGCTTAGTGTTTTTACGTAAGTATCCCTTACCGCTCAGCTATCAATCAATCTAGCAGCGGGCTGTAACGAGGTTAAGTGTTCCCTGAACAATAAAACTCCCTGTTTTAAGAGCTACGGTAAATATATTGGGGTAACCGCGGGGATACCAGGGACCGCGGTCACAGAAACAATTACCTCTAAATTACGTATGTACCTATCAATGTACCTACGTCGGATCACTTTCTCTTGAAACAACAACAATTATTAGTTACTGGTTAAATTATTATTATTATGAGCCTGTTTTGTCCCATTGAAGAGCAAAGGCCTCTCTACCCTCTTTCCATTTATCACGAACTCTGGCTATTTCTTGCTAGTTTTTAAAATAGAAAAAATGATATCTAAAAAGTACGAAGCATATTATTTGATATTTTGTAATTTGACATAAATAAAAATGGGACCAAAAATTTAAAAATAAATAAATAATTTATTAATATCCACAAATATAGACACATTGTTCATATTAGTTTGACAAATCGATAACATAATTTACGGGTATTTAGTAACTAGATACTCGTATATTACGAAACATTGCTTTATCAAAAAACATTAATTTATATTAATTGAAGTACATTTATCTATTGCTTGTTTAATATCTAAAAATATTTTTATCCCTATTTTTATACCAAAACGTATATTATCCAGGCTTAGAGGTAAAAGTCTAGAGTAGCGTTAACAAGTACAACACAAACTGCAAACAGCGCAATGCCTCGACTCACGTGCAAAGGATAACTTGTAACACAAATATTAGCAGACACCTCTCCAACTGAGCTGGGTTAAAAAACAAACGTTTAACGGAACGGGTAACTCTTACAGTAACTGGGATTTAAACTACTGAAGCTAGTTTACATTTAACTAAAAGTTGTGCAAATTACCTTAAACTTTCCTATAAAAATCTTTAAATGTTACTTTTTTAACCGACTTCAAAAAGGAGGAGGTTATATATTCGACGTGTATGTATTTTTTTTTTTTTTTATGTATGTTCACCGATTTCTCAGCCATTTGTAGATCGATTCTCAAAATTCTTTTTTTAATTGAAAGAGTATGGTTCTGAATTGGTCCCATTGTCACCAAAACTGGTTCTGATGATGGACTCCTAGGGAAATCGAAGAAAAACCTAAAAAGTTAGGTTATTTTTACGCATGAAGAGAGATTCTAGCTCGTTTGGCTGTACTGATATTCATGAAATTTGAGAAGAAAATAGGTAAGACTATGTGTTAACACATACGCTACTTTTTATCCCGAAAATAAATACTATTCCCGTGGGATGCACCAAATAACATATAAATCTTTTTAACTTCTTCACGCTCGAACGGTTGTACTGACATTGATGAACTGAGGAATGAAGATAGGTTAGACTATGTGTTTACACATAGGCTACTTTTTATCCCGAAAATAATTACTGATCCCGTGGGATGCACCAAATAACACATGACACACTAATTTCGCTAAAATTTGATATAGGGGGTAGACTAGACCTTGTATAACACGAAGGTTACTTTTTATCTTAAAAGTCATTGCTATTCCCGTGGGAAGCCCAAATAACTGGATAACCTATTTTACTTCTTCGCGCTCATACGGCAATACAGATTTCGCTCATAAAATTAGCAGCCTGGCTAACAAAAGTAATCTGACGCGAACATCGAGGCTAAGCAACGGCCCATGCGGCCAGTCTTTGGATGGGTAACCATGCACAAGACTTCCATAAAAAAATATGATATTTTCATCTGGGCGTTACTGTGCTTCGGATAACACGTTAATTTGTTGGGCCTGGACCACTACTCTTAGTACAAGCAGGGGTCAAACTAAATCAGGGGCTTGAAAAACTCTCGACGCCAGAGCTTGGCCACTTGGGTCATACTTAGTGGAAGAAGGAACTGTAAAATTTGATATATTAATAGACAAGACCCTCGAACGGATAAGGAAAATATTTACGCGCTCGCTTCGCTAGGAGTTATCCCGCTTCGTTCGAATTTCCCCCAGGATGTTCTGGGCTTATGACACTCCAAATATTATATAATTTGTGCTGCTTTGGACTTTTTTATGCTCAAACGGTTCGAACAAATACGGTGAAAATTTTCGCGCTCGCTTCGCTCGCGCATAGCTCGCTTCGCTCGCATCAAGCTCGCTTCGCTCGCAATTGGTTCTTGTACGTTTTGACACAACAAACATTGTGTAATTTGTGCTGCTTTGGACTTCTTTATGCTCAAACGGTTCGAATAAATACGGTGAAAATTTTCGCGCTCGCTTCGCTCGCGCATAGCTCGCTTCGCTCGCATCCAGCTCGCTTCGCTCGCAATTGGATCTTGTACGTTTTGACACAACAAACATTATGTAATTTGTGCTGCTTTGGACTTCTTTATGCTCAAACGGTTCGAACAAATACGGTGAAAATTTTCGCGCTCGCTTCGCTCGCGCATAGCTCGCTTCGCTCGCATCCAGCTCGCTTCGCTCGCAATTGGTTCTTGTACGTTTTGACACAACAAACATTATGTAATTTGTGCTGCTTTGGACTTCTTTATGCTCAAACGGTTGGAACAAATACGGTGAAAATTTTCGCGCTCGCTTCGCTCGCGCATAGCTCGCTTCGCTCGCAATTGGTTCTTGTACGTTTTGACACAACAAACATTATGTAATTTGTGCTGCTTTGGACTTCTTTATGTTCAAACGGTTCGAAAAAATACGGTGAAAATTTTCGCGCTCGCTTCGCTCGCATCCAGCTCGATTTGCTCCCAATTGGTTGCCTGCCTGGCACACGCCAAATTTTTTCATCGTGAAGTTTATTTGGCTCTCCATAGCTAAAACTTAAACAAAATATCATTACCAACCACTAAAAATGTAAAAATAAAATTGTTTTAAAAAACAAACAACCGACTTCAAAAACACAACTAAAAAGGGAAAAATAATTTTAAGCCTAAATCAAATCAAGAATATATAAAAAGAATAGGAGAGTTTATTTCATGTACTTATAAAAAACTATTTGCAATTTTTAGTAATCCTGTATTCTTGAAGTCGGTGCCATCTAATAAGAACAAATTAAAACTATTTTCAATTGTCTTTCTTTGCTGGCACCGACTCCAAGAATACAGGATTAGTAAAAATTGCAAATAGTTTTTTATAAGTACATGAAAATTAAACTTTCCTATTCTATTTATATATTCTTGATTTGATTTAGGCTTAAAATTATTTTTCCCTTTTTAGTTGTGTTTTTGAAGTCGGTTGTTTGTTTTTTAAAACAATTTTATTCAATATTCAATTCATTATCTAATTACGTAAATTAAAATGTATACATAAAAGACAAGTATCACTATTAAGCGTGACAATGCTGCAAATTAATGGATATCTTTGCATCGACAACGATTACGGATGGTGTAATCAGTTATCATAAAAAAAAAATACTTTGCACTATTTGATTTTTACAAAATTACTAATAATTACTATGTGTAAATGTTTATTTAAATTAAAGTAAGTGTAAACATAACTTTAAATTAAGTATCGAAACCTACAACCCATCTACCCAACAGTTAGAAAAGATATTACCAAATCCTAGTCTAATTACTTATATTGTATTTGTTTTTCTTACATTGGTTTTTAGTCAGAGATTCCACATTTCTCCAAAACAAGAAATGAGTCCTCGTTAAAACATAAATAAACCAGATGCAGAGACGCGAGCGCGGCCGCAGAGAGTCGTCAACGCGTTTATTTCTGTCTCAGAGCAGCCGGCATCCAAAATAGAAAAGTCCACCGCATCTCTCCACAACAGATGCACGCATGTGGAAATACAGAGAAATTAAAACAAACGTTCTCCTAAAAAGTACGACTCTTAAACGGTGCTCGTAAATTATACTTTTTACAGTCGGTCGCGCACGTCTGTCTAGGATGGCGGTCGGAAAGCAAATGACCGCCATCTTGTTTTTAGTGTGGTTCGGTGTGACCTCAAGTTGTGACGTAGATGATGTGGCAGTGTACAAAGTGTCATTACAAACGCAGTGGACCGAGGAGCGGTTTCCGAAAGACTACCCACTATATCGTCCCAAGGCTCAGTGGTCGCAAGTTTTCGGTGAGTATTTTACGGCTATTCCCCTTTGTTTGTTTGTAGCTAAATTTGCGACATATTTTACTGCGGAAGAGAGAAAAACAAAAACATTACTCTTAATATTGAAATAAATGGGCATTGGGATTATTTACATGGCGAAGTTTTTATAGAACTCCGGGACAGCCTAGATTGGGTATCTGATAACTTTTATCCGTGGGTGTTTTTATATTAGTTTGTACTAGCTGCGCCCCGTGGTCTTACTCGCGTCAGTCCGGAATAAAAAATTACCTATGTGTTAATCGAAATTCTATCTTATTTCTATACAAAACTTCATCAAAATCGGTTTTGCCGTAAACACACACACACACACACAATCACATACAAACTTTCGCATTTATTATTTTAGTAGGAAGTAGGATTTGTACAACATACATAAAGTAAAAGTAATTTGCAAATGTCAATGACCTGATACTGGGTAATAACTATAATATCCGATAGTTTCTCGAAATCGGTCTTTTTCTGGAAGTTATTATAGTAACAGTATTTCTCGTAAAGAGAGTGCAAGAGTTCAAGAGAGTTGGAGTAAGTTCGAGTAATAAAAAGAAAAGTTTTAATGAACGTGCGCGGATTTCCTTCGGGACTTGGGTTATTGACCTTACTCGGGTGAAGCGACTGGGTCACTTGGAGCATAAGATAATATAGATAATATACATATACACTTGTAGTATAACATAAAAAAGTAGAGGTATCCATTGATAGTTCCGTTCCGTTACCGTTTATCAGAGTATACTTAAAATAAACAAAACATGAAGGAATAGAAGAAAGTTTCATCCAAGATTGGCTTGAGAAATTCGTAACGAACGTATTTAGAATTATTATGATGATAATAAAATTTTAATTCATGATTTTTCTCAACAATTTTCGTAGGCAGTTGCTTCACATTAATAAAAGGTTAATATTACATAGTTTTTCGCACTTGCTGTAATAGATATGGAGATTGTATTTCCGTGTTTAAAAGTTCTTATCGTAATAATATTGAATATTAAATAAGGCTAAATAATATTCTTATGGTACCTATGTAATAATGAAAAATTGTTTTTTTTTAATATGAAAGTATTATGCTCAACGCAATTTCCCTGTGACAGCTACGTAAACAAATAGAATTTAAAAGCTCATTACAAATAAAAATAAATAAATAAATATTAGGACAAATTTCACACACGGCTGGTTAACCCCATACTGAAACATTTCTAGTTTGTATTATAGTTGCTAACACAATTGATATACTACTAGACCCACAAATTTATGTTTGGTACTAAAAATTCTATCTACTTATATATCGCGTTTCAAAAAATTATAGCCACAAAAAATATCATAAAAAGTCACTCAAATTAAAGAAAAAAATCCACTTTTATCAACACCTAAGCAGCTAAAAAATAATACAATACAAAATTAAACCTCTAACCTCTGTCTTAAAACATCAAAACCCCGCTTGTTCAAAAAATCCTTGAAAATATATATATATTTTTTTTTCCGGAGATTTTTCGCAACCGTAATCTTACCTAGGACCACCTGCCTCCACCCTGGCCCTAATTAAATCACCTCGGGGCCAACAATAACAAAAAGAAGGGAAACGGAAGGCTAAGCGCGCACTAAATACAAGCCCTTTATCTTGGAACGGGTAAGTGACGTTTTCTGGCCCAGAAAAGGTTAAAACGCACCATGATATACAATAAACGCGAAACAATTTGAGTATTTATAACATAAGTCGTAGAAAAGTTAATATTTGAATCCTTACACGTTAAATAGTATAATATAACATTAAATTTACAAACGAAATTATATAAATGACTACACTAAACGTTGGCCATAGTAAGCGCCAGCAATTATATACTAGCTGACCCGGCAAACGTTGTTTTGCCTTAATAATTATTTCTAAATATACAGTAGCCGATTCTCAGACCTACTGAATACGCATATAAAATTTGGAAAAAATCGGTCAAGCCGTTTCGGAGGAGTACGGTAACAAACACGGTGACACGGAAATTTTATATATAAGATCATCTTCAGTTGAGTATATCGAGAAGTTAGCGAATTACCAAAGGTTGAAGTTATTTTACTAGATGTACGAGGGTGAATCAAAAAGTTCTTAGAAGTGCATATATATGAAACCTTTTTGGATCAAGTTCGATATTGAAATTAAAGAGTGTCTATCACACTATATCTATGCAGACTGTCACTTGTTTTTGTCAGTTCGTTCGCATGTAATAATTTTTTTTGTGCAACGAGTTGCTAAAAAGTTAAAATTATGGATAAAAGTGAGTTACGTGCGGTGATAAAATATCTCAGTTTGAAAAAAATGTCTACGAAGGAAATTTTTTTGGACATTCAGCAGACATTAGGGGGTGATGCTGTACCCTAATCTACGGTTGTGTACTGGATGGCTGAATTTAAAAGAGGTAGATCAAGCTGTAAAGATGACCCGCGTTCTGGGCGGCCTTCAACCTCCGTTACAGAAGAAAATGTCAAAAAGGTTGCGAATCTGGTTTTGAAAGACAGAAGAATGACTATAAAACATATAGCTGAGATCCTAAAGATATCTTTTGGTAGCGTTCAACCAATTTTAATTGATTCTCTGGGGTTCAAAAAAGTGTCTGCAAGATGGGTGCCACGAATGTTAACCGACGAAAACAAAAAGCGACGTTTGGAAATTTCCAAGCGTAATCTCGAAAAGTTCCAGCGTGATTCGGATAATTTTTGCCGTCGTCTTGTCACCATGGATGAAACGTGAGTCAACCATTTTGATCCTGAAACTAAAAGACAAAGCATGTCTTGGAAACGACCATCCTCTCCATCCATTAAGAAATTTCGAGTTGCTCCTACCGCTGGCAAAGTTATGGCCTCTGTGTTCTGGGATAGTGAAGGAATCCTTTTTATTGATTACACGCTAAAAGGCCAGACGATTACTGGACCCTATTATGCAAATTTAATCCCGAAAGTGCGTGAAGCGATTAAAGAAAAACGTCGTGGAAAACTGTCGTTGGGCGTGTTGTTCCTTCAAGATAACGCTCCTGCTCATCGATCGGAAGTTGCGCTCAACGCAATCCGCTGTGCTGGCTTCAATATCCTTGACCACCCACCATATTCTCCGGATTTAGCCCCAAGTGATTTTCACTTATTTCCAAAATTAAAAGAGGAAATTCGTGGAACAAAATTTCACGATAATGACGCGGTTATAGCTGCCGAAGAGGACTTTTTCGAGAGTCAAGAAAATATTTTTTTTCACGAGGAATAAGGAAGTTAGAAACGCGTTATTCTAAATGCATTGCATTGGAGGGAGATTATGTAGAAAAATAAAATATTATTATTTTAATCTTTGCATTTTTTAATATTGATTCCAAGAATTTTTTGATTCACCCTCGTACTTATGCCGCCGCAATAAAAATTTCGTATAAAATATATTTGATGATACATTTCTTTTTTGAAAAAATATATTTTTTAAATATGTACGTACTCGTAATTATTATGTTCCGATTATAAAGAAGTAAGGAATTAAGAATTTGTAAAAAAACTACTTCAATTTAAAAATACACCAAAAAACTTTACTTATGTAAAAAATTGTGGCTGAGTTTGATAAATTTTATGTTTTATGGTTATAATTCCAATAAAAATTGGTTCATATATAACGAATTTATGATGTACGGACCGAAAAAAAACTGTTAAACTACAAACCTTTTAAATGAATTCTGCTTAAAATAAGTAATAAAATTGTATTTTTGTCGCATCGCACTCCTTGTTCTATTGGCTTAGTACCTTTATCTTGTAGCGGTTAAGTGACATTTTGCGGGTCAGATAAGACGCTATTTATTTGTCGTCCTGCGGCTTTCGTAAAGTGATGCTATCTTTATTTGTTTCTTCGATCCCTTTTTATTTTCTCTCCGTTCTCGCAAATCTGTAACTGAGGGTTGCTTAGATTAAATAATGAGGATATAAAATTAAATCGGTCAAAGATGGCCGCGGCCACAAAATATTCTTTATTTTTTTTATTTTAACTTGTAACTCTGCATCTTAGACATCTGTTTGCATTGCATTTGTTTTAGGACTTAGCGACACAATCTGGCCAATGTGGAAATTTTGTTCAGTGTCATAATTTCATATTTTTTTCAAGTCTTTTTCGATTAATAAGTCAAAACATGTGGAGCACGCCTGGTCTGGAATTATAAGAGCCTAAGGAAGCTGTGAAAACACAATGCTAAGTGCTTGGTGACATATTTTCAACTAATCGCTGGTAGCTCGCCATGTGAGTACTCAAAAATGCCTTACCTACCCTGCATTTAGAGGCGACAAAAATTCTAATCTTAGAACAAAATTCGTCGTGTTTTTCTTGTATATCACATAAAAAGCAATAACATTTTCTCCTCTCACATATCAGTCGTGAGTCATCTCCATCATATTATGTGAGTGGAAGATATTGAATTATCTGCGAAGCGGAACAAATCTTTCTGAGGTATGCCGGATAACTACATAGAGTAGAACTAGCAGTCAGACTCCTATAGACCGCTGAATGAAAACATTCATAGTCTGTTCAAGCTAATACGTAGATCAATTACTAGCTTCTGATTGGTCAACGCTAACGGGTATAAGCAATGTTTACCGATCGCAGCGTTTGAAGTCTAATATGAGTGTTATTTTTGTCAAATTCTGATTTGCCAGGAATTTAACTCCCTATTAAGTCGACTTGTTGAACGCAATATAGTTATATTTTGATGGTAATTAATTATGACTGAGCATTGATATGCGAAGCTCAAACTTAGCAATTAGCTGTCACCCGAGACATGACTTATACTGACTGCTAAAACTGAACTTGACCAATCTATAACCAATAATAAACATTTGCTAAATAATCCAAAAATATGGCAAGATCCACTGCTTCGTTTACTACTATTATAGTAAACTTCTTATTTTTTACGGCCATTCTATAATAATAGTAAAGTAGAATAGCCATGGAAATTAAATATTTTGTGAATGGACAAATTATTAAATTACAGCTAATTAATCCAAAAGTATGGTACATACGAGTACACTATTACTACTTAAGTAAACTTCCTACAGTTTTTTTTTTAAATAAAATAACGTAATTGGTGTAATTACCCTGCTGCTACTAGTTTTCTGTGAGACTGCGGTATTTGTGAAGCATTTGGCCCTTTTCGGACGAAAAATCCTTTTGTCTGTTTTCAATCAAAGAAGGTTGCGTCGGATGGCAGACGAGGATGCTCCGGGGATTAAGTTAGACTTGCACAATAGAACAAGGAACAATTCATTTTAAGAACGTACGGAATAAAATACATTCAACAGGGTCGCTGACTGACGTCCAACCGTCTTTGAGTGATTGGACGCAAATGTTTTGAGATTACACGAAATAAAAATCATAATAAATAGTAATTTATTTCATCGAAATACGAATCCTAAATAGTAATGCATTTCATATTAAAGTAAATAACTTATGGACCTGCAATTTATTTCAAGTCAAAAACATACATTCTAGGTAAAACTGACACAAATTTGAGCTCAAAATTAATGCTAATCACGATATTTGTGGCACAGTATAAAGGCACAGCACCAATCACGTGCTAGCTTTGTGTGTGTGTGTTTCGTTGGGATAGCAGTATAATTGTGTGCGTAGATGGATCCAAATTCTAAGCGACAATTGTATGGCTATAACTATATGGCTATAACTCTTCCGTTTATTCTAGTTCGCTGATTTAAACTCATTTTTAATGTGAAACAGTTGTTGTATCGGTAGAAAATCTATTAGAAACTTACAACAGTTCTGATATAAAAAAAAAGTTAAGAATCTAAATACATGAAGTCATAACTTTCACAAGAAAAACACTCTCAGCAACAATATTTTGGCAACAATCTAAGAATTTTACTAGGCACGTGTTTTTTTTACACACGTGAGTAACAAATGCCAAACATTTATCTTTATGTTTTTATTTGAAACAAACAGAAACATTAATTTCTAGTCATATTGAATATCGTCATCAGCTCAACAGCTTATCTTTTGGGTACATACTGTAAGCGGACAGGCTCCGATGAGAATTAAACGAAGGACGACTTTAAATACCTTCTGCTGATTATTACAAATTGCTTTGATAATGATTCATCTTCTGAATGTAATTTAATAAATTTAAAAGAGTGATACTGATAATGTAATGTAATAATAATAAATAATAATTGATTTTGTTAATATGAGTAAACTAAAGCATGTCACAAATATTTGTATTTGCAGCCCATCACTGACCTCTATTTCTACTAGTACGCTGGACAGGCTATGCCATACAAACTGACAGCTAATATCTGTGCCGATTTGAAGCGCCTCCTTGAGCGTCCTGAGAACTAAATTTGACATTTATTGCGCAATTGCAAATGGCCGTCGTGTTGTTTACATCGATTCCGCGATCTTATTAACGTTTTAAGTGTTTAATATGTAGTTTATCTGGTATTATACAGTTCAATTTATATTTATACTAGCGTGATACTTATTTTTACCAACAATGAGAGTACTTGTGTTTTGCATAACTCGTATCCAGAAGAAAAGCGGGATAACCTTCCACAAGTAAGTGAATTTACAATTTTATTCTATAAATTAAAACGTTCTGTAAAGATAATATCGTCACTAGTAATATTACATGCCATTAGAACGTATTTTACTTGATATTACCGAGTTTTGATAAACATTAACAACACAATAGTGTTGTCGATATTCCATATCGACAATATTTATCGATGTTTTTTCTGGCATACATTGTATCATTCAATTGACGGTTTCTTTTTATTACAGGTTCCCAAATGATTCTTCACTAAAACTGGCTCAAAGAGATAAAACTGTTGATCGGCTTCCCAACTAAAATGATCATCTTCATTCATCATCATCATAGTATGGCGTCCCGGAAGTGTCATACATAGGCTTTATATCCCAAAATAAAGCGAGCGAAGCCACTGGCGTCTACTAGTTATCATATATATTTTTAAATCATCTTGTTTTTGTAATTATACATTTATTAACAAAATCATTAATCGTTTTATTGGTACCATCCCTTAAGTTATTCAAAGTACTTAATTGCCTATGTTCACAACAAATCGTGCAGGGCCCTTAGTAAAAATATTTATTTGTTGTCCGTTATCAGTGTTAATCGACATTATACATAAAATTCGATCAACCCAGACGCACAGAGAGTCCATGATTAATCGCTTAAACTTGGCCCTTACGGCAGTCTCCGACTGGGGCGATGCCAATTTGGTAAAGTTTAATGCGTCAAAAACACAAGCGTGTCTATGTGGACATGCCGAAAATGCGTACTAAGCGATTCGCTTCCACGTTTATAGTACGGACGGCCAAACTGTGGAACTCCTTGCCGGAATCCCTGTTCCTACTGAACTGCAACCTTACTGTCTTCAAGGCGAGAAGGAACCGGTTTCTTCTGGACAAGCGCGTTGCAATGTCACTTAACATCAGGTGAGTTGTGGTCAAGCACAAGCCTATTATACGCAAAAAAAAATGTTAAGATTTATAGACACGTTCCGATAGGCTATAAGTAGTTTTTTTGTCGATATTATTTGTTTCATTGTCCCGTCCCTATTAATAGTTCCGTGGACGTTCACTGGCGCTGTCAGCGCCAAAATGGCGGAAATCAAATAGGCACAAAACGATGTGACGTATAGCCAGTCCAGCGTACTAGTAGAAATAGAGGTCAGTGCAGCCCATAAACAGATGTACGACATTGTAATGTAGTCACTGGAAGGAACTAACCTCCATGACACGGGCGCGCAGTCCAGTTTGAGGGTTAGGGATATTAAATTATGTACATACATTAAATAAATAAACACATTATGAATTTTTAATTTTTTAAATCAATTTACTTTTCATTACTTTTAAACAGACTAGACACTAGGTAGTATAAGCAAAACCGTCTTTTTTGAATACCTTAGTGATACCAGATATTAGGACTTTATAAAGTTAGAAAACCGATAATCGAATTTTTGAACGAAACATGAAAAACCGATAATTGAATAATAGTTGTGCACGAAAATGAATACAAAAAAATACAAAAAATGACAAACCCTAGCAATAAACTGTAATCATTCCAAATGAACGAAATTTCACTAGTAAAGATTGGGTTCAAAATAATTCCAAGCAAACCATAACGCGTATTTCAAAATCAATAATAGTTGTTTCTAGGTTTCTATTGGGTTTCTTTCAATGTTTACATGTTCAGCTAAACTATTTGCACGGTTCCCTGCGCGGTACTTATTGTCAAAAAATAGTATAGTAGGTAACAAATTATAACCAAATTTTCTTTTAGTTCCTTGCCTCGCACTAGGTGGGGTCAACTGCAAAATTTATTTCTATGGTTTCATACATTTATTTTTTTGAGATAAGTAGCTAGTTTTTTCGTCAAAGTTTTCGAACCTCTAAACGTTTCCAACAATTCAAAGAAAAAAAAAGTTTCGTTATGGTACTAACAGTTTTTTAGGTTTTTCTTTCATGTGTATCACAAAGCTACCCATTTATTTCTTAGCTCCGAGTTGCCTATTTATTTACTAGGGCAACATTTATTTCTCGCCACAAACCCGATAAAGATCTAATCCACTTAATTTGGCAACATCCTGCCTTATATTTCATCTCCAATTTGTTCTCTCCAGATAAATCATAGCGTAACGAGGCGGAAAGCATTTTTTATGTAAAGCCATGTTCACACTACATACTTTTATTTATAAATTATAGTAATATCTTGTACTTCACTTAATAAATAAAAGAAAGTAATATAAATGCATGGTGGTAGAGTGTTTCTAGTGGTCGTCTGGCTAGCTACCACTCCTAATTTGAAAAATCTATCGCTAAATCTGTCGTCTATATTCTAGATTAGGTATGACCCACGTGAAGCCAGTGGCATAGACCTTTGTGGCTACTCGCCCAATTCATTAAATGAACTGTTATAATACGAAAATAAATGCAAACACGTTTTTCATAATGTATTTGAGTAAACATGTTTGAACATTTGATAGATTATATGTAAAACGTACTTAATTGTGTATAATTAAGTATATATTACACGTGGTAGACATGTATATAATATTAGTTAAGAAAAAAAAACAGCAATAAAGGTTAGAACATAAAGTGTTAAGTAACCTGCAAACAAAAAATTATAATTATAGGTTCTTGTTGAGCATCGTGCTTAATAAAAAAAAGTGAAAGATCATATAATAAAAGTTTCGGTATGGCACGTATTTATAAAAATTTTAATTTGGATAATTACGTTAATTTTTGTGTCCTTCAAAAAATTATATCTTTCTAAAGAGTTTGAAATCTTCAGAAAGATTAATTCATAAAATTAAAAGTAAATCAAACTGAAGATTCAAAATATGATAAAAAAATATATTATATTTTCATGAGAACAAGCCTCTATATTATTTCGTAGATTTCGCTTTTATAAAAATAACGTTTAAATCTACGCTCTGTTTGCTCAGATATCTTTTGATGTCGCATTCGATCCCTATTTATGACCCGGTTCGTTGAACTCCTTAAAAGTTAATATGCTTCACTTTGTTAAGAAGTTTTTGACATGGAAATTGTCGATAATGATTGACTTCTTAAGCGGTATGGGAAGAAAATGGCGTGTTTTGAAAACTCCTATAAAATCCTCCTAAAATGATAGGGCTACGGATTTTTTAGATTAATTAACTTTAATTCAGTGTTAATAATCGTTAGAGCTCCAAAACTTGATTACCTGCGTAAAGTTCACTCTATAGTTTAATTTTGTGAAAAATAGTCGCTTTAAAAAAAATATGTTGTGCTAAATGTAAAAAATAAATTAAAACATATCTTCTTTTTGTAGGTTATGATATTATTGTAAAATTTATATTAATTAGGATATTATTGTAAATTTTACATAAATAGGGGTACGGTAACTAACATTGTGACATGGAAATTTTATATATAAGAAAATTATCTCTTTTGTTCCAGGCCAGTCCCACAACAGTTCCTACGCTCTATACCGCATTGGAGACGTATCCCGGCAGTCAGTGAGGGACTTCGCGCAGTTCGGTCGCCTGGATGACCTGGTGAAGGAAGGTGATGAGGAACCGAAGGTTTATGACCAGTTCTCGGCACCAGCTATGGGCAGTGGCAGTGGGGAGACTGAGAACTTGGTGCTGGTGGATGGAGAGCATAGCTTGGTAAGCAAAAAGCGTTTTGCTTCGACCTTCATTGAGAGAACTGCGAAGCTTTGGAACTCTCTTCCTGAGTCTCTTTTTCCCAAGTACAATTTGGGGATCTTCAAATCTAGAGTAAATAGGCTCCTTCTAGGCAAGCGTGATACATCTTAGACCACAGTCAAGCTTAATATAAGGCAAGCTGCGGTCAAACGTAAGTCTATTTAGCAATAAAAAAAATTGTTAAATGTTTTTTTTTATGTTACAGAATTTAGAGAATCCCCAGGTATCTAATGTAGTTCGAAGCTTACAGTGCTGGGAGGGTATTTAAGAAATCCCACTTTCATACAAATGGCGATTCTGACGTTTACGCAACCAAATTAAATTAAAAATAGTTCTACCTCTTTTCACTAACAGTGGCCAGAAAGAGACAGCACGAACTGAACCATAGACAAAAAAGTAAAATCACATTAAGCTGAAAATTGGGTGCGTTCTAAAATCGCCTAAATTTTTTATATTAGTACATGTTACTTTAGTTTTATTGTCTTTAGTTTAAATCTTGTCGTCTCTGTTTAATCACTAATGGTGAAAAGAGACGGCAAACTAATATCTAGTTTAGATAACCAATGTTAAGTTTTCAACTGGCAACATACATACACGTCATTTAAATTATAAAATATTTTATGAACTGCGTTAAAATCATGTTAAAGGTACGATCGAACAATTTATTTTTACTAAGGTTAAGATTTTTGCTTTTCGAACATTTAACAAGTACGTTTGTAACGTATGTCTCTTTATATCCCACTAGCTGTTGCCGGCGGCTCCGCCCGCGTGTAGGTTTTTCGAAACAAATTTTCCCTTAATTTTATTTACTACAAACCTCACGGAGACCGAGACCTTTCCAACGAATGCAAAACCGTGGAAATGGGTTTGTACGTTCTGGAGTTATAGCGTCAGGAAGAAAACCCCGACTTATTTTTTATATATTAGATGAAGATGATTATAAACTGCTAGATGGATGTTGGCGTCAGTCAATAGTTCTATGTAGACTTCGCAAAAATGTTGTTTATACCTTTTCCAGGTTTCGCTGATGTGCCGCATGATTCCATCCCCTGATTGGTTCATCGGTGTTGACAGCTTGGACCTCTGCGTCGATTCTTCCTGGGTTGATCAGATCACTTTGGATGTGGGTATATTCTCTTATTTAGTTAACCTTTTTAAACTTATTTCAAAATAGCATGCCCATAACATTACAGACGTATTTATTTTTCTAAAGAAACAATTTGTAAGCTATTAGAATAGCTAAGTCAGATCTTGCATTGAAATTAGTAATGGTCAATTTGATTTTAACTCACTTTTACTGGGGATATTTCAAATTCTCTGATCAGATTTGAATTAAATACCTCATAGGTATTGTTTTAGGTCAATATAAACATCTAGCCTATTTATACGATCCGAATGCGTCCCTGCATGGACGACTTGTATTTAGGGTTTCATACGTAAAAAGTAAAAACGGATCCTTATTACTACTACTATGCAAACGAGATAGGTAATGGCCTACATGTATGTATTTCCTTGTGGCAGATGGGCTCGAGTTCCAGCAGTTGAAACGTATAGTGTACAGCATACATATGCTACATATTTTTTCCAGCTGGATCCCTTAGACGCTGGAGCAGCCAGTGGGCTGACCTTCACAGCTCCTCGCTGGGAGACGAGCCCCTCCGAGCCAGTCTCCAAACACAAACCGAAGCACCCCGATCATCCGGCAGCAGGATTTTACTACCCGATGCTGAGAGAACTACCGGCTATTGGCAGGGTGCAGTTCACTAAGGTAATCTTTTTTTATTTTCTTTCTAATTATTTGTAAAGCGATGACAGCTCAGCCGTGCGTGCGGCTACTTTAGGTACAGAAGGCCGTGGGTTTGATCCCCGCTAAAATAAATTGAGCTTTGCTGAAGGAAAACGTCTTGACGAAACCATGGCATGGTGGTAGGGCGTTTTCTAGTGCTACAAATACAAATCATTTATTGATAACACCAAAGTTACAAGTCAAATCTACCCTGGCTAGCTACTCCAAAGACTCTTAAGGCTCCGTAATTCCAGACTAGGCATACGAGTACTTCTCCAGTGTCGCTGACTGGTGTGGTTACGCGCCCTGATGGTCAATTGCTTAGCATAATTATGGAGTAAAAAAAATAGCAGATACGAGTATAATGAATTAGTTCACTCTATTTGATTTTACTAATACAAATCTATCAATAAATTATTATTTCGATGCAATAAGCTGAGTAAGCAAACGATAATTGTGTCAAATGTATCTGGATGTAAATTTCCCGCTCTACTGGTTTACTGCGATATGGTTATGTTACGAAACATAACGATACTTATTTGATAATTTAAATAGATCGTAACAGAAAATAAATACAGTTGTGATAAAGTTTATCTAAGCCCCTAGTATACCCCGATGGAAAAACTCTTAGAATTCATTTATGCCAATATTATAGAAAAGTTTTATTTTTGTTTGTTTGTTGGTTTGACGCAAATAGACCCCGAAACTTCTGGACCGATTTGAAAAAATCTTTTACTGTTGGGAAGCTACATTATTCCTGAGTAATAATAGGCTATATTTTGTTTCTCTTTGCAACTTAGATTAATTTATAGCTCGTGCGAAGCCGGGACAAACGAATAAATATAAAATTGGTGTTCTACGGCGTTTTCATATCCGGCTAATGTGCGACCATCTTAGGCTGGTTATAGTTATTGACACATTTGACATAAAAAATTACTTTAACTACTAATATGGTGCAACCAAGCCTTAGCGATCAGTCAAAGAAAAAGTACTCGTATTTTATTAATTAATTTTAGATGTACATGTTTGTTCATTGTAAAATATCGTAAATAAAATTAACGTATTTAAAAGTAAAGGATTTCTAAAGTTAATATTAGATAAAATACTCTTTGACCCGTCTTTTGTGTTGAGTGTAATCGGCATACGATTCTATAATGGCCCATACACAATTTGGTTTCGGTAGAATTAGTGCCAAATTGCAACATTAGCTATTGAAGTTCGGAAAATATACTGTAAAAGTTGCTCTAACGTAGTATTTTAATGTAAATAGAGTTGTTTTTATAGGTTTCCGACGTTATTTGGACGTAGTTAAGTTGGTATATTGAGAAAAAAGATAACACAGTTTTTGGATTCATTACTTAGAAATATACAATATTAAATTCAATTCAGTTTGGTTTTTGCAAGTTTTGTAAGCGTCTTCAGTAAGTTTAGATAAAAATTTAGGTTATTCAACAAATATTATTTTTTTTTAACAAATCCGCTGCCTCCATACAAAAAGTACATACGAGTATACTCTTTGAGAAATTTTAAAAGCACTAGTACAAAAATTGTTTATTAAATTGTTTATTACCAAAACTTAAATTACAACATTTCGGCTACATCCTTGAGACCCTATACTATGCCATTAAAATTTATTTTCAATGAAGAACCTACATTTATTTACTTACTCAGTACAAAACGTATTTATTAAACACAAATTAAAGAAATGGGAATAACTATTGTTTTTTCTTATAAAATTACAGGTGAAAGAATTCACTACAGTGGAACTAAACAACCTTGCCCGCAAGGAGTTACTTTCCACCCTCAAAGCAAAGGATTTGCACAAAGGCTTACCAAGATACGATACTCAAGAAGATAAAGACTCTAGTCAAGAGAATAGAGAAGAAGATTACACAGAAGTAACTACGAAGAGTAATTTAGAGCAGTTGAAGGACCTGGAAGAGGAACCAGTTGGAACTCCAAGGCCGAATTTGCCTGAAAATAAAGTTATTATAGTCACAACTCCTTCTACCACGTAAGTTTGTTGCTTTATTGTCATAAAAGATTTCGTCTTAAATTATAATTTCTAGTTTATGTTATCTGATTATAAGTATGTTAATTAGCATTAAGCACAATCGAATGCATTAATAGTGTCGAATAATAATCGAATGCATAAGTAGGTAAATTTAACATGATAAGACTAATAGTGATTTGTAAGCAAAAGTAATTAAAATATACTTTAGTTTGGCAGTTACAATATTCGTGAAGCGAAAACATATTTTTTTTAAAACTTATATTTTTTAAATAAAAAGACTTTAACTACTACCGTAAAATTTAATTCTTTACATTCTTGTAGATATCTAGAATTGAAAACAAAATTTATTTTATTTTAAATGGCTATTTTATTTAAAAATTAAGAATAAATGGACATGCGAGGGCTGGCGCATGAAAGTTTCCGTGTCATTACCTATAACGAATGCCAAATAATATCTTTTCGTGATTCAGCTTACACACGGACAGACGGACAAACACCAAAGGCTTAATAATAAGATTCCGTTGATTTACTTTTCGGTACGCAGCCCTAAAATCTGTGTAAATAAACTTTAGCATATTTTAAATATAATTATTTTTGTACCCGATAAAATTTACTTTGATAAATTTAAATCTCTGCCTAAGAGCGGTGGCCATTTCATGCCAAATGAACCGAGCAATATTACAAAATATTCTGACTTTATCATCGAAATTATCGATACAACAAATTGCGATAAATTTAACATCGCCGTCTGACTTTCAGAATATTGATTGTATTCAGAAGAAAGTTTACGCCAACTCGAAATATCGAATAACAAATAACAATCAAATAAAACTCGATTACGAATAAGTTTGTAACTATGTACGTAAACAACCTTCACGAGTTTATACAAGTAAATAATATTAACTTAATAAATACGCGTATGAGATTGGCAAAGTACGATTATTTATCTTCGAGTAGGTAGAATATAATATTTATTAATTTTTCTATTAAACTAGCTGATCAGAGTCCACGACCGCCTGACTTAATCTTAATATATATAAATCTCGTGTCACAATGTTTGTCCTCAATGGACTTCTAAACCACTTAACCGCTTATAATAAAATTCGCACACCATGTGCAGTTCGATCCAACTTGAGAGATAGGATAGTTTAAATCTCAAATTATAGTCGCAATTTTAATTTATTGCTAATTATTGTCTATTATTATTTGACAGTCACAATTATCTGTTAACTCCAAATGATTCTAACAGATGTCGATACCTTTCGACTGGGTTAAGTAAGTAATCAACAGATGGCGCTGCAATGGTAGATCTACGAACGTGTCATATAATCTACACTATCTATTTTTCATACCCCTAAGTGAGGCTAAACAACGTTTGCCGGGTCAGCTAGTCAATTTATAACATTTGAGAGTTATACTACTGATAGTCCCAAGTGAGGTGAGAATTATATAAATGCTGTCCGCTTTTCCTCCCTGAATAGAGGCGGCTATCCGCTATGCTGCACTTTAATTTTAACTTTTACGTTATGTAATCAAAGACTGAAATAAAACATAGATTGTGAATTTGACGCACAGTTGGTTACATTACCTTCTACAGAATGAATTGAAAAACCGTACTTTTACCAGTCTAGCTATAAATATACCTGACAGCTCACCAATTGAATGAAATCAATCAATAAATTGATCCTATTCAAAGAAAATGAAATCTGAAATTTCTCTCGCTGGTGCCTTTGGCTTTCATCTTGATAATAATAACACGTAATTGAGATATTGGCAGATATTTTCGCATCAGCAGTTTTGTGAACTTGTAGTACAGGCTATTTTAATGATCATCATACAATGAATCATAAAATATTATTTTAAATGAAAAAGTAAAATATATAGTATTTGTATTTTGATTATTTTAATTAATAAATAGAAGAAAAGAAAGAAAATTAATTGTTGTGAGAAATTAATACACGACAAAACATAATATGTAATTAAAATGATATACGAAATAGTTTTATACCAAAGAGTTTGAAGTTTTTCTCAGTTATAAATTCAATGACCTTTTTGAAATCACATGCCAATCTTAATTTACTTTGGACTGTTATTTATTAAATTATCCCAAACCATTGAACTAGTACTTTATTGACATGGAATAATTATACTCGTATATACAGCGTTATTATTCTGTACAACATAAATTTAAATATACGTACTAGGATTTTTTAGGCTAGCAGTGCGTTATAAAACCTAACGTCTAGGTACTTTCTAAACTATTATAGATAACTATATTATTAAATATAGTACCTCCGTGTCCAATACCCAAATAATAATAATTTGCGTCACGCCATTCAAAATAGAGAAATAAAAATAAAAATTGTGTAAAAAATTATCATTATTTTTCCAATTCAATTATAAAACAACGAGAACAATGCAAAAATTTACGTACGTAGTTATTGACTTTAAAATAGTAGATCAGTTTTTTCTACATAGATAAAGTTTTCATATCCAAGTTCCACATTTGAATGAAATATAGAAAAGAAGTATGTACTACAGTTTTTTTTTCATTCCTTACGACAAGTCTAGACTCAATAATCGAGTCTCAACAAGCTTTGATAAGCAATATAATTTTATTTGAGAAAACGTCTCTAGCTATGAATATTAATTAATTTCTGCAGAAAATAAAGAATATCTTCTGTGAATGTGGAATTGTTCCACGAATTATTAAGAAGCACTTCAGAAATAAATATTCATTGAACGAATTGGATTTCTTTTTTGTGATTTTTAGAAGCACTTACTAAATTAATATACAATTTAATAAATTCATTTCAATTCAAACCAAATTATTTATTTTTTATACTTGATGGATTTGCGTTTGATCACAATTCACCTGATGGTCAGCGACATAGCGATCTAAAGAAGAAAGAAGCGGTTCACTCGTGCCTTGAATAGCGAGCATAAGCAGCCCACTATACGTTCCCACTGCTGGGACTCAGTGCCTTCTCTCACGAGAAGTGAGATATAGACCATAATCCACAACGCTGGTCAAGTGCGGGTAGACGGATGACACACGTCTTCGGATATAGTGGTCCTCAAACTGGTCGGTTTCGTCACAATAAGTTAAAAGGATATAGTGATCCTCAAAAATGTAGGTTTCCTCACAATTTGTTAAAAATTATGGAAAATTAATTTAAATCACTGCATAAATAAAACAAACCCGCTTTTAAGGCGATGGAAAAAATCGCCATAAAAACGGTCATAATATCGCTTACCATTAGATGAATTATGACCTAAGGAAGCTCATTTATTGTAAAAAATAATCTTGAGGAAACCCACATGCTCCAAAGATCTAAAAATCTGAAGACGTATGTCTTCCGCTAAACCACACTTGACCTGTGTCGTAGCAGCCTCGGTTGATTCGGACCTATACTCGTCTCTCCTCGTGAGAGACATAAAGCCTCGTGAGGCCCCGAACCCTAGGAGTAGGAACATATAACTGGGCCTCTTCTATGGGCCTATTCCATTATGCTTTTACTGTACTAAAACTGTCGTAAGGCATTTTTGAATAATGTTTGTGTAAGCTATCACTTACGTTTAATTTGTCGGTATTAGCCCGATTATGCTTTTGTTACAAAAAAAACTGATAAATTCCATCAAATCAATTCATTAATCCGGTTCAATACTGTTTGCAGCACTACAACAGAGCAAGAGTTCGACAGAGACCTCTCCAGTATGGATGACGTGGTCCTGGCGGTGGCTCACGGCCGGAAGTTGGGGCTCGGCAAGCATCTGCCCCGGCACTTCCGGTCCAGGTTGCATCACGCTGTCAACAAGATTAGACGTGAGACACACATTTTTAAAAGCTGTAATCCTCATCTGTCAAGCACTATAATTTTTACATCTATTCTTTACTGATCTACCAATTCAATTCGATTTCGATCTGAACACAAATCTTTTTTACTTAATATTTATGTATATTTTTCCACCAAATATGAAGCTAAAGCTTGTGAGTAACTTGTTTTTGTTATGACAAAATTGAGTTTTTTTTTTCATTTTAATTGAATCATAAACCGTAAAAGAAGCCAAAAAACTATTCAACGCGGTAACGCCGCCAGCAAGTTACGCGCTGCTTTCTAGAGGGCTAGACTTTAAGACTTATTTTTTATATCGAATCAAAATTAGGTACTTGATTTTTATAACAGTTAGTTAGTATTATTATTGAAAATAAAGGCAGCTAATGTAAAAAAAAGATGGTTGATAAAACACTTCGTTTGCGCGACTCAGCACCATTTGTATGATTCGGATAGCAATATTATTTATTTACTAGCTGACCCGGCGAACGTTGTTTTGTCTTAAAAAAAAAAATCTAAATATACAGTAGCCGATTCTCAGACCTACTGAATACGCATATAAGATTTGGAAAAAAACGGGCAAGCCGTTTCGGAGGAGTATGGTAACAAACACTGTGACACGGAAATTTTATATATACGAGTAAGATTATCCAATTTTCAGCCAACGACTGCTTAGTCTCCGCGTGGTCAGAGTGGACCCCTTGCTCCGCCACCTGCGGCTTCGGAGACCAGTTCCGCACCAGACATATCATCAGGGAGAAGACTGGAGACGGCAGGAAGTGTCCCACACTCACTGATAGAAGACACTGCGGGAACATCAACTCTTGTGCTCATATTGATTACTTTGAGTGGTAGAATTAGTATTATTTATAAATAATTCATTAGAAGTTTAGAAGAAAGGGTCGCAAAATTAAAGATAATCATGAAAAAAAATGCATTTAGATATGAAAAACGTCTTTATAATTATTAGTAAATAAATTATTTATGAGTGTACTGTAATTCAACTTGTCATATTTTAATGTCAGGAGATTTGATTTTACTAGATTTAATTATTTACGTATTAGATTTTTTATTATACTGTCATTAAATATATACAAAATTATCCAACCGGTTTTTATATTTATAGTTAATATTACATCCTATATATTTTTCAGTTTGTTCCATGCATCTCGTACGAGTAGATTCATGTTTGTTTTTACGATTTCTGACCAACAATCAGATCAGAAATAGCAAGATATGATGTAGGTTCTCACTATAAATTACTTATATTTGTCTAGCCTATTATTACCTGGCTTCTTAGAAGATACAATTCGATTACCGTTCAACGAGTAGATTCATGTTTGTTTTTACGATTTCTGACCAATAATCAGATCAGAAATAGCAAGATATGATGTAGGTTCTCACTATAAATTACTTATATTTGTCTAGCCTATTATTACCTGGCTTCTTAGAAGATACAATTCGATTACCGTTCAAAACTTATTATATTTAAACGAAACAAAGAATCTTTGTTACAGACTTAGCAATCAAAGACGCTGGTTCTTTGAAAAGCCTTTATTATTCCTTCATTCATTGTTTTACCAAGAAAGTTTTGTATAACAACTTATTTATTCAATTTTATCCAAATCGTCATTGTTATTAGTTTTCTTATTTCTACTAACAATTGGTATATAAATATTTATAAGTTGTGCTACGTAACTGATGAAATATACATAAGCATAGGCCAAAGTTTTAACATGAGACTTAGGGCATTTTACATACTCGTACTAGCAAATCTTGGATACCCGATGTCAACAAAAGACTCTTGGGTATTCGTAACTACAAAAAAGGAAACAAAATAAAATGAAAAATTTTGAAACCCCTGACAACATTTTTGGCTGGGTTCATCTTGAATAGAATAGAATATTTTAATTCAACATAAGGTATCCTATTACAAGTACAATTAATATAAATAACAAGATACATTACGGCTTGTCAAGAAAAAACTTGGATATGATATTTGTCATTATGTATGTAATAATACTAATGTATATTACGAACCAAGTCTTCTTTCTTTTGATACCCTACTTTAATATCCTAGAAACTTGATACCCTTGATATATTGAGATAGTTGTCTAAAAATATGTAACCGCCATGTTGAACCTTCGGCCACCTTATAAAAGCTCCTTCGAATCACAAACCTAACAAATAAAAACAAAACAAAATCGGTTCACCATTTGGGCTACGATGCAACACAAAGACACACAGTCACACAAACTCACACACACAGAGTGTTAAACAAACCGTCGTTTTTGCGTAAGAGCTAAAAATCTGACTTGAAACGGACATGCAAAATGAAATTACTTTTTCTCCACCAGACACATTTTTCCCAACAAACATTCTGACTCAGATCTCAGACGTCTCTAGCTCCGACGCAGGATTAAGTGTTATTAAGTGAATAATTAAATTTTAATCATAGGAAAGCTGGAAAAAGCCGGCTGCAGCGTCTGCCCGTAAAGGGAAACAACTTTATGGCGGTCGCTCTGTCGGGTCTATAAAAGGCGAGCGTGGCAAGATTACTCAATGAAATATTTAGAACTCTGACCAGGCGCTTTTGGAGACTGTTTAGGTAAGCTTGAAGATAGGTTAGGTCTTAGGTAGCAACAGTCGGCTAGGTAACAAGTATTGAATCGTAAATGAATTAAATTATAGGAAATATAATTCAGTTTTATTTGAATTTTGTATTTTTTACATATTTGTAAATAAACATTTACAAATATGTAAAAAATTAAGCGAATTGAACTGAAACCGTTTAACGGTGAACCGGTTTTTTCTCGGTAAGCGCGCTCCCTCTCAGTTCGTCTTACCATTAAGCGGACTGTGATCAAATCAAAGTGTGATAAAAAAAAACAAAATATTTAGTTTTATAAATTGAAATTAATATAAATTTTAAAATGTACCAGAAACAAAAACAAACATTCGTAATTTAAGTTCAGTGTTATCCTAAAGAAGTAATAGCTAGATAAACAGCGTTTTTGGTAACAACATATTGGTCACGTACCAGAAAACTAAACAAACACTACATTCCCAATACAATACAACTCAACGCCTCTGAAAATATTCCTTTCGAACCATTTCTTTTTGAACCCTCCCAATATCCCGTATTTTTACAAACCATTTACGCGTAATCTTCATAATAAAAGGATGCTAGTGTTTCCTGGTTATGACCGCTGAATGGCCTTACGAAGGTACCCGCGGATCGAACAGGGATCTGAAGATGGAACCGAAGCGGCGACATTTGTATTCCGATCTGGATCTTCTCGAAATCAAGGAGTATGTGATTCGATTTCTATACAGTTCGACATCTTATGAGAGCTGGTGTAACCGTCATGGGAAATTCTTTACATAGGCTTCAGTTTCCTAATTTCTTTATTATTAATTAAAGGTTACTTTGGAATAATATTCAAATGTTTATTACCAGCTTACGTAGTCGATATTTAGTTACATTGAATGTTAATAGATCATTAAAAGAGTAATAATATTTAATTAATTTAATTGGATTGTGTACCGTATTAATTAAATTCAATAAATAAATAAATACATTATTTGCATGAGCTTGCGAAATAATGTTTTATCTAATAAAAGCTGTTATGTCTGCAAGCACTTCAAGATGTTCAATTGTGGGCGATGACCAATATTATTTTTATAATTCACTTTCAATTTATTTAAAATCTATAAGGTGTAATTTGATAGAATTAATAAGAGTTACAATGGACTTATTTGAGAATGATTCCGTTACTTACGAGAATATCATAATATTTGAGAGACGCTAGAGTTGAATGTCTTTTGGAGTAGGATAGATTCAGAACAAAATTATGTAACGCATATTCTATCCTATTCGAATGGGCATATTCGAAACATCGAGTTCATGATAGAACTGCTCTGTAGATATATTTAGCTCAGTCAATCGGAAACATCAATTGAGTGTCTTACCGCCGCGTACATACTAAACCCTGAGCACCGGGTCAGGGCGCTGGCAGCCGTCTCCAGGGCTTACTGATAACATGGAGTAGGGCTCAAAATATTCTCTTGAAAGCCATTTTAACGCCTTACATTATGTATAGAACAACATATAAAGGAAAAAAATGTTTAAGGCTTTTTAAACGCGTGTCCGCGGCGCTGCGGTAGGTAATAAAATTTAAAACACATTTTGGACACCCCTACTAAATTTGTTTTTGTGGTGGCCATCTTGAATTTAAACATTATAACAGCGTTTGTAATTAATTTGCGAGTGGCTTAATTTTTATTTTTATTTTTTTAGTTTAGTAAATTTTCGTCTTTTCAAAGCTTTGTAAATATTCTTAAGTCCTGTAAAATATTTTTTTTTTCAGTGTATGTATTCTAATAATTAAGCCCTTTCAGTTAATCATATTGAGGAACTTGTGGCAAACATTGTCATCTGTCTTTATGTGGCGGCATCTTAAATATATTTTTATCACACATAGCTAAGAACATACACATCGATCACACCTTTCGAACAAAAAAAAACTAACTCAAAATCGTCACAGACACGCACTCACACATACACACATAAACCTATAACCCTGCGTCGTTTTTGCGTAGGGGGTCAAGAAACAAAAAAAATAACTATCATATGAAAATACTATAACTTAAACTAAAAATTTTCATTCATGAAATATGAAATACACGAATAGAGTTTTTTTTGTTTCCTTTTAATCTAAAATATTTGCGCTTGACATTTTTTGCACAACCTTTTCGAATGCCCGACTATAGAGCTATAAATGCCCGAAGTAAAATATCTAAGTTTATAAACGTATCTACAGTGTAACCTATCCCTATAACGTACTCGAGAGCATTAAAACCTAGACATCTAGTTTGCGAGCACTCATCACATACGCTGCAAGGCGGCAATTCCCTACGAAGCGGGCGGAAATTGGATTTCAAGAAAAGTGCCCTCGGTAGGTACCTATTCTAATCAAAAGACTGCAAACGCGAGACAGCTGGCTCATTCTTTATTTAAACGTATTTATTTATGTATGAGTATGATTATACTGATGCAGGGCGTCACTAGTTAGCTAGTTAATACCCAATGCCTTGTTTTTCAAGTTATGTGTGGATTTGCACTCACTTTACGGTGAAGGAAAACATCGTGAGGAAACCGGCATGTTTAAGGACCACAATATCCGAAGACGTGTGTCATCCGCCAGCCAAAACTTGACCAGTGTGGGTCATGGCCTATATCTCTCTCCTCGTGAGGGAAGGCCCCGAGTCTCAGCAGTGGGAACGTCTAGTGTCTAGCAGCTACCATTATTAATAAAATTATATAAAAAGATACGATATGAACACGTTAATTGTATAGGCTGGCCCCTTAACATACTTTTATTTTTAGTATTTGTTGTTACAGCGGCACACGAAATACATATCTTGTGAAAGTTTCAGCTTTCTAGCTATCACGGTTTCTGAGGTACAACCTGAAGACAGACAAAAACTTAGTAATAGTGTTCCGATTTTACCTTTAATGTACCCTAAAAAAGAAAGCTAAATCATAAAGTTGCAATCATTTCAAGCAACGTCGTAAGGTCAGGATAGTGTAACATACAAAGTTACATATGTGACATTTTATATTAAATCTCATAAGCTAGCGAACCTCAGGGATGTGCTGACTTTGGAGTTCAAGACTTACATATTGTTCCCTGAGCCTTGAAAATGGGATATTGGTACCTCGGGCGCTGTTACTGCAGAGATATGGGAAAAGTTTATGAATAGATTCCACCTGCGGGCTTAGGTGCATGTAAACATACAGATTAAACTTAAGGCAGGTTAGCAAGATATACAATCCGTTTCATATACTATATGTGACCTAGGTTGTAACGTCTCGTGATATTTGCTGAAATTTGCAAACAAAAATGCTAAAATATAATTTGTTTTCAAATTTGTATTATTCATATGATTGATTATTGATTATGATATCATTATATTATTATTATTGATTATATATATATGATTATTGATATGATTATATTATTATTATTGATTATATATATATGATTATTGATATAATTATATTATTGGCATTACAATTCGATAAAAACGTCTGCTTTTCCATCAGACGGCCCCTGGTTCGATCCCGGTCCTACAGCAATGACTTGTTTTTCAAGTTATATGTGGATTTGCACTCGCTTTACGGTGAAGGAAAACATCGTGAGGAAACCGGCATGTTTGAGGGCCACAATATCCGAAGACGTGTGTCATCCGCCAATCCGCACTTAGCCAGCGTGGTGGATTGTGGCCTTTAACTCTTCGTGAGAGAACCATCGTCCATCAACATTGAGAGGACATAGCAACCAAGTGATGATATTATAAGTATACTTGCTAAGCCCCGCGGTGCTATCCGCGTCTTCGTAGGATCAAAAGTAGCCTTTTTGTTAATCGAGGATCTAAACGATCTTCGGACCAAATTTATAAAAATCGATTCAGCCGTAATAGCGCAAAGAAGTAACAAACATAAACACGCACACACAATCTTTCGCATTTATAATATCAGTAGGATATATACGGATGTATGTAGGTAAATAAAGAGCATGCAACCTACTCATCAGACCGAAGAAGTTAATGAATTTATGCAGGGAGCTGGCAAATGGCGCGGAAAATTGTAATTTATCAGGGTGCATGCTGCGAGTCTGTGGAATGTCGCAGTAATGGTGCTATTTGCTGTGTCACGGTGAAGACTGGTGATATGGCTGGTAGCCCTATCACTAATCTTCACCGTGGTTTGTTGAGGTTCAGGCACTAATTCAGTAAAATTAAGTTAAGTAGTTGTTAATCTTACTAATATTGTAAATTCGAAAGTTTGTGTATAAGTGTGTATGTTTGTTACTTCTTCACGCTCAAACAGCGTGTTCCATCAGCTTCACTTGAGAACTATTTACCTATTCCAAACTAGGCACGCTCCACCTTACTAACGAGTGTAGTCACGCGCCCTACTGGTCAAATGTCTAGCTTTAAGAAAAAAGAACTTCGATATTGACCCGGTATAAATATTCCCTAGTTCCCATTCCATTGTATAATTTATGATAGTATGAACAATGATGAAAACCCCGAGAGCAAAGTTCCTTTCCGGATGATTTGACAAACTTTAAATAAACACCGGCGTTTGCGAGGAGCGCATCAATCTTTGTGGATCGCGGATCAATCGAGAACATTCGATGTTGCGCTTGCCGCTTTAATGTATTGGAAAATTGAATGCTCGTGTAGACGCGACCGTTCCCTTTCAGCAAGCTAGAACAGAGTGAAGAATTGCTCACTTCGCTGTGCAAAGAGCGATTTTGATTGATTTGAGACAAAAGTGTGTGATGGCCGTGATAAACAAGGCGTGGTCACTGTTGCGTGAAGTTTACCCGCTTTTGCTTCCTTGGGTAGCAATAGGAATCTGATCCCTTGAAGAAAGTCAATATTTCTATGGATGCAATTAAGTATGTATGTATCCTTTAGTATGGTTGAGTAAATCTAAGAAAGTAAGCCGACGTGGAAAAATTTGCACAAGTTCGTTTTATCAGATTTGTTATTCTCCTATCTTTTTCTTCTTCTTCTTATGAGTAAAGTGGCCAAGCTCTGGTGTCAACACGTTAATGTGCCATCCGACCCACGGTATTGCCCAACTGAAATACGACAGTCATGTGCATGGTCACCTATCCAAGCACCGTCCGCATCGACCGTTGCTTAGCTTTGATGATCGTGTTACTACTTAGCTAACTAGCTAGCTTTAAGCTAGCCTAGCTACAGGCGCTGTGGAAACCATAGAATGATGGTAGATATTTTTTTTAGCTACAACCCTCAGGCTTCAAAATATATTGCCAATCATAGCAGTGTACTCTGGCAGTGTGCTTGCCAGCTACCGCTAGTTGCTGACTAGTGTGGTTATGCGAATACCTAGTTTGCTAGTCAAATGCCTATACTGTTAAAAAGTTAAGCCATGCGGTAGCAAATTGGTTAGTAAATAGTAGTTTTCTTCAAAAGCTTTTGTCAAGGGCTCCAAAAAGCTGATGAATAGAGAAAAAACTCCGATAAAAGGGACCAATTTTTCCCTAACTGTCAACAAAAAAATGCTAAAGCTAGCTTGATTTTAGCGTTGCCGATTCAAACATCCGCAATCCCATCCGCACATTCAAAGAAACACTTTCGCTGAGATCGGACGTGGCCAAAATACTTACTCAGAATCCTTGGTCGCCCTTCGCAAAGTACACAATAACTGATTTGAATACACTCCTATTGAATACAAATCAATTCATAATAGAGCCGGCTGCCGGAAAACTCTACACATTTTATGGAAATACAAACTCTGTCGATTATTGTCTTTTTCTATGTGCCTAGATTGTTAACGTGGTCATGTTATAACGTGGTCGGAATCCAGAATTCATTGTTGAAAACTTATATTGGGAGACAAAGGGAATTCTTGGTATTTTGCTTGAGATAATAAGGCTAACAGAAACCTAACCGCAAGTACCTATCTTTTTCCAACTAAAATAAGAATTAGTTTACGAAAAATACTAATTATTTTAAATTCTATGAAACGATCCAATGAATTTAAAACAGACATTTGTATATTTTCCACTCTATGGCAGCTAGTCATTTGACCAGCTGGGTGAGTAACCTACACGAGCTAGCGACTTTCCAGCCTAAAGTACAGCATGAATAATCTGTAATAACTAGCTTGAGAGCTAGACACACTTTTAGGTGCATAGCATAACCTATCATAAAATAACTAGTGATAACAATTTAAAACCACGATCCAATAGCTCATGTTGTGAAAGAACCCATACACAGCAAGCACACTCTGCTATAATAGTCAACAATAGGTTACCATCATGTGAAATATGATCAAATGCAAATCAATTCAATAAGGAAATAATTTGCTAGTACGGCGCGATACCGCAGTTTTTTTTTTGTTATCCTTGTTTTTGATCAATCTGTCCATAGAGACTTAGTCTGTCCATAGAGAGTCCAGAGAGGCTTCAGTTTTGACTTCATTTGATTGTTGAGGGTATGCATCCAGCGACGCAGCTTTCTTACGTTTTAGTTAGGTCACGTGTCATCTTCCTTGTTAATCTCCGAGGAGGCCCTATTCTGCTCAGTTCTACCATAACCCTTACTATATTATATTTTGATATGACTTGATTCGGTTTCAAGACTAAATAGAAACCACGGAATAATACGAGTACTGGACTAGCGCCTGCTTTAATATTTTCATCACTAAATAGGTTTTGAGCCCATAGGCACACTGCAAAACTTGGGAGAAATCTGTGAATAAGGCAGCGTACCTAAATAATTGGAGCAAAAGGAAAAGGCACAAAATAGTAATGTCATTACATAAATATGAGAGAACACGTACGATTTATCAGAACCAGGCCCTTTATTCCTCTCTCTAAGAGAACGAATACAAGGAACTACTTGTATTGAATGCGTAGAAAGAGAAGATACTAGAAATCGTGATTATATATCTCTTTCTTGCGTAAAAAGGACCGATATATATCGTATAACTGTAACGATGCTAGACTTTGGGACACGTAGCTAAATCCGTACCTCAATTTTGGCCTGATTTTTATTTATATGTCATCCGCCATTTTGTTACTAACTTGGACTAATTATCATAGATTTTAGTTAAGTAAGTAAAAGTATAAAAGCCTTTATTCAACTCTCTAAACTCAGATTAACACTTCGACTAGAACTTCTTGAGCCAAAAAACTTAAAACAAAATCGGTTGTTTCGTTAGGGGGCTACGATGTGAGCGACACCACACATACACACACACACATACACACATCGAGAGCTACCATGCCACAGACTGATAAACATATTAACAAGTCAAACACTTCTAACACCCGGTCATTTTTGCACCGGCAGTTTTAAATAGTAAAGCATTTATTAAAATTATATATTTCATTACCAGTATAGTAAAACAAAATTTTAAAATACTATGCTTGACATTGTCATTTTATTTTTGTAATAATGGTATTGTCGATAACCTACATGATATAACGATATGTCGATACCGTTTGTATGAAAACATTTGACATTAAAAAAAAACAGTAATCATCATTAGTTAATTTCCAGTATTATCCCATTGTGTACCGACACTAACCTGATTACGAGCGCCGCAATATTAGGTTTTCCCGTCAAGTTCTAATATAAAAGCACTTGGGATTTATTTGAGTCATTCTTTACCTATCTTGGGGAAACATCTCGGTAACGCTAGATTAAGTAAGCTGAACTACTTAGGAAAGTAAGAAGACCTTCAGATAAGTATTTGATAAGATAAGACCTTCAGACGACCTCGTTGGCGTAAAGGTTACCATGCCGGTCTGCTAATCAGAAGGTTCCGGGTTCGATTACCGGCCCGGTCAACATCTTTGTGCTTAACTAGATTTGTTGGCTGTGGGTCTGGGTGTTAAATATGTATTTATATATAATATGTATGTATGTATATGTAGTATATCAGCTGTGATAGCAACCATAATACAAGCTAGAAATGGTTCAGTATGGGGCTAACCAGCCGTGTGTATAAAAAAAAATTATAAGTATTTGTTAAACTTAGGTATGTAATTATACAGAGTAAGCATAAGCAGCTATGCTATGGAACTCGAAGCCTTCTCTCACGATAAAAAGTTATAGGACATAATCCAGCACGCTGGCCAAGAGCGGATTGGTGGATGAAACACATCTTCAGATATTGTGGTCCTGAGACATGTCGGTTTCCCTCACCGTATAACGAGTACCACACATAAAAATAAAATTCACTTGAAACATAATAATATGCTTTTATTGTGTCATAAATATTATATTTTATGCCTCTTAACCTCGATTCACTGACAATTGTGATGTTTACTTCTTCAGTCGCGTAGTTTTAACTCAATCTGATACCGGACTATTCTTCACATAGAACTTATCTTCCGCCGTACTAAGGCAGTTGTCCCACCGCCGCCTATAAAACTACTATTTCTATTTTCTCAAACAATTTTCTATCGTCTCTAACTGTGAAAAAATTCTGGTTTAAAAAAATATTTTACATTTTTTGAACCAGTTTTATTTCTGTTTTTAACCGACTTGAAAAAAGGAGGAGGTTATATATTCGACTGAATGTATTTTTTTTTATGTATGCTCACCGAATTCTCAGCCATTTGTGGACCGATTCTCAAATTTATTTTTTGATTGAAAGAGATATGGTCCTGAATTGGTCCCATTGTCACCTTTGTTTATTGTTGATTGTTAGGATCTGATGATGGATTCCTAGGGATTTGTACCAAAATAAGCAGAAATATTCTTAGGGTGGTTCTTTAGATGGTCTTTAAGCTATTTTTTAATATTTTATGATTTATAATGAAAAAAAAAACTGTAAACTCAAGAGTTTGCCCTTGGCATTGCATTATTCGAACAATCATTAGAACTGTCATTGTTATCTAATTATGACGACGATAGTGCTGAATTTATTAATACCGTAGAAACTGGATTATCCGGCCCTCAGTAATACGAGTTCGTGATTATCCGGACTACAGATCAATTGTTCAAAGTCGTGTTTTTACAAGAATATGTCGGACGGAATTGGCATCACCCAGCCCGCACCGACTTTTCATCGGAAAATAATAAAAAAAAAACCTTTCTTAATACTTTACTTACTTAATACTAAATTATCCGGATTTTAGATTATTCGAATGCATAACAACAACATTCAGTCCGGTTAATCGAGTTTCTACTGTACGATAGGCGGGCAATTGATGCAAGTAATCGCTCGGCTCAATCGCATATAGCCGAGCTGCAAAAATATCAAAACTACGCAGTCGCTCACCGCGGCTCATCAACTCGTTTCTACATTCTAGCTCTAGTAGCTAACTAGTCTACTAACTAATCTAGTAGCTAACTCGTTCATTGTTGCCTGTGAGTCAACCGCCTAAGTCGCCTCAGAGAGACATCCTGTTTTTGTTTTGTCCGTTTTTGCACAACTTTACGCCCCACTAAACTACAAACATGCTGCCATCAAAGCCTTATTGGTTGCTATTTTTCTCGACAGCTTTTTCTGTTTTGATCCCGCGTCGTAAAGCCTGGAAAGTTTTATTGCTCCGCTATTTTTTCTGATAAGAAGTGTTAGTTTTGTGTCGAATGTTTTTCTTGTCACATTGTGATGTTTTTGTTATCACGGACATGAATTTTAATAATCCAATCTGACAAAAACTTTTCTTGATAGGAACCATTGTGTATCCTAAAATAAGAGAGGAAGAAAGAAGCACAAAATATTGTACACGACACGTGAAACTGCGCAGAAGGCAATAGGTGTATTATTAATTGATATACAACGACAATATTTTTTTTTATGTACCGCCAGATACCTATATCTTTATTTACCAACGACATTAATAATACAATAAATGTCGTTGTTATTTACCATAAATCTTAAGCTACATTATTTTCTTAGAATTTTAAGCTTTTAAAAAGTGTTATATAAGTAAACACAGTGTTACATATGATCAACTTCGAAATCTTAGTGGTATAACAATATTTAAAATAATCACAATTAATGGATTCAACAGTACTTGTGTTAGTCGCTGTGATTGTTTAATGAACTTCAAGTTAGGCGTATCACAAATAGACTAAATCCATGATTTTCTATAGCTTAATTTATCTATAATCTCATTGGTCTGAATTTCACTACATAGTCAGACAGACAGTTATCAATTTACTAAAGGCTAACGTTTAGGTAACATGAGCCTACAAAATCTAATCGTCCTAACTTCCCGCCGTTTTTTCGTGAGAAGCACTAGCTTTACTGTCGATCACATCGTTTTCGCATCGACCTTTCTTTTTATTTCGTTCCGGTCGCGTCCCATTTCGTTTTATGTGGTTCCTGTGCGGATATCTTGCGATTATAGCTCACAACATCTCGACACAGACCAAGCTAGATAGACACTGGTCGACAAATGTCATTACTGTACTTATTTTATTAAAATAAAACTTTTTATTGCGCTCTGAATGTACATAATAACTAAAATAATTAATAGAAAATTACTAAAAACTAATAATTATTTAATTTTTTCTTATAAAGAGTACATGACTCTCTGACTTCTGCTCTACGGTGCTTTTATATCAGGCAAAATTATGCTTAATTGCTATATCGAAATCAGAAAGGCGCCAGCAATCTATGTACCTATATTATTTCACAAACATTTCCATTCAAAATGTATGGAAAGAAACAAATGAAAAGAAAAGCTCAAACATTTACGTACGGTGCCGTAGTCAATATAACTTGGGTCAGTAAAGAAAACATTTGAAAGTTTGCTTCACTTTTGTTCTTGCTCACATACATTTGGTTATACAAGATAAGTTATGGAGGACATGCTACTTGCAAATGTTTGCTTTGTTATATTGATATAGGTACCTGTAGTTTAAAACTTAGTTAACATGTAATGACCTAACCTCAGGTTGTTTATAATAAATAGCCTTATAGTTTAAAAGGCTTAGTTCTGGTTTTGAATTATTCCTATAGTTTAAAACTTAGCTAAAACGAAATGAGATAAATTAATAGGGCATGGCTAAGATTACTTAAAATTAATTAAATAATATGGTACTTAATACAATATTCAGAACTAGTTATTTACATTTAAAATGTTATTAATTTCTCTTTAAATTATTCACCGACAAGTTTGAAGTTTATTTAAAGTCACCAGTACTTTACCTTTTAGGCATACCTTAAATAATAGGCTATATAACACTTATGCAATGGTTATTTTCACTGGACCCATGTTTCTGCCACCCCATCCACATCCCCGTATAGTAGGTATCTTCGCAACTCGGTCGCTAAAAGTTTTACAGCCCATTTTAAGTGTGCGGATGGATGGATTGACAAATTGACTGCGCTACTTTCCTGGCGCAAAATTGAACGGGCGAGATTGCAGAGCTAAATGCTGTTTTATTCATCTTCTGGTCATCCGGTAACGGTGGAGGGCTTTCAGAGGTCTGTGCTTATCTAAATTACTAATCTTATGACTACTCACCTACCTACTTCTTATAGCAGGCTAAATTTATGGTGCCATTTGTGTATGTTACTAAAAATTTGAAAATCTTGCGTAAATGACCAGGCTACGATTTTTTCAGTCTTTTTATGATTGATTCAATGTTAAAAGCCGTTAAGACTTCCAAAACACGATTAAGTACGTAAAAACTGCTTTATAGTTTTAATTTTTTATACAATCGCTAAAAAAGTTTAAAATTGGTGTTATTGAAAGTTATTAGGAAATAAAAATACTTATATCTTACCTTTTGTGGGTCATGATATTACTCGTATCTAGAATATTTAGATCGTTTAATTTCAATATTGTTGATAATAGATTTTTAGATCTACTATAATTGAAGTTAGGTAATATAAGGTCTACGGATATTTTTCCGGGACGATCTGCTAGTATTTAATATATTACTTACCTTTAGCAAAAAGTCTTGTAAAGTTTGTTAATCAAAGTAGAATATGCATAAGAAGCACATGTGACTTCGAATATTCCAGTTTGCCAGACATTTGCCCCGGCGCGTTACTGGCAAATTCTTTGCACACAGATTTTCCCTTTTTATCCCCAATTCCAATTCCTTCCCCGACGTAATATTGTTACTTTCATCATGTTACTTTTATTCTGTCGACATCTGGGATTCCTTGGATCGTTTCTATCAATTCCAATTGAACGCGCGTACCGCGTGATGCACGAACGTGATGCCATGGCTCGTGTAAGACCTATAACTTAGAAATATCCACATAAAGGATAAAAATAAAGATAAGATTAAATAGATTAATAAAGACAAATTTATTTGCAGAAGTTTTTACGTGTAGGTACATCCTACTAATATAATAAACACGAAGGTTTGTGTGTAAGTTTGTTACTTCTTCAAGCTCAAACAAATGAACTGATGAAATTTGATGTAAAGATTAACACATAGGCTATTTTAAATAATCAAAATTTGTAACGATACAAAATCTACATGAACGCAAATGACCTATGCGGTTAAGTCAATATTTATCTTCTTCTATTTTTTCGTATGAGCTAAGTGGCCAAGTTTTGGTGTCGAGAATTTAAGCCGCTCGATGGCCTCTGACTTGGCTTAACGACTGCTTCTTTTATGACTTACAGCTTAGACCTATAATTTAGTCTGCCATTACGCCATGCAGATCTCCTTAGTCAGCCGAGCTACAGGCGCTATAGTATGTTACAGAATGACTTTTAAAATGATTGAATTTCCTTCTTAGTTGGTAACCTAAGAAAGTATTTGTTTTCAATCTTTATTTATAAGTAATTAATTACAAACTCAACTTATCTAGTGTACATATAATCCTAGAAGTGAGAAACTTAATAAATATAATTATTATTATGTTAAATAATTCTTAAACAAATTGTTTTAACTTATTGCAGGACAAAGGATAAGAAAGTAGTGCCAAAGTAATAAGACCTAAGCTAAGTGAGCAAAGAGTGAACATATAACAGTAATCTACCACATTTTTTAACCTCACCCAAACCCGATTCAATCAGCTAACCGACCTCAACTATCCCCACAATTTTTTCCACCACTTCATCCCCACGCGTCTAGATTAGATAACAGTCAGTACCAGTATCTAAACTAGATCTGCAGGGTCCGGTCATAAATCAATCAGACCGTCAGAGGGTTAAAAAACATCGGACGTGAAACCCCGAGGTCGGGAAAGCCGGTGAGAGCATGTCGGCCCGGACGGTTTTTGCGGTCAGTTTAGTGTAGACGGATATAATAAAACACGTTGACGTTGGAAAAACAGATACAAAATATATAAAAATAAAACCTTGGCTCGGCGTCGAGCTTATAGATCGCATCCGTAACACTGAGATCCGACGGCGAACGAAAGTTCGAGACGTCGGATCTACAGTTATGGAGCTTAAATGGAGCTGGGCGGGACACCTGGCTAGGCGAACTGACGGCAGGTGGAGCAAGGCTGTGACCGAATGGTGGCCAAGATTAGGAAAACGCAGCGTCGGTCGTCCGCCGGCAAGATGGGTCGACGACATAATATCAGTCGCAGGTCGAATCTGGACACGATTGGCGCAGGACCGAGATGAATGGCATATCAAAAGAGAGGCCTATTCCCAGCAGTGGGAGAGAACCGGCTGTGGATGATTATGATGATGATGATGAAACCTTGGCCAAGTGAGTGTCGGACTCGCTCGTAAAAGGCTCAGTAAATATCTTAAAAATATGACAAAAAATAAAATACGCTTGTTGTATGGGCAAATTCCAGCTTTCTAGCTATTATGGTTTCTGAGAAGCCTGGTGACAGACTGACAGCGGAGACTTAGTAATAGGATCCCGTTTTTACAGAACGCTAAAAATGTACTGTTTGGGAGTACGGAAAAAGCTCTCGCTCATAAGTCATAATGGAGGCAAAATAGTGAAAGTGCAAAATAATTTCCGATACCGGGAATCGAACCCGAGCCTCCTGGGTGAGAGCCAGGTATCCTAGCTACTAGACCATATCGGATATGAGTTTGTGGCTGAAAATATTTGTAATAGGTAATTGTCGTTGACTTTTGTACAGTTTATCAGTCATTGTTACGAGAGTAACTCTGAATCACGATCGATAAGATTAGAAATATACTTTTCTTAGTAGTTTTAGAAACAACACTAAAGATTAAATAGGTCTCTGCGTGGTTTTTATTTTTATCTTAACCTATCTGGCATAGCTCTAAATAAACGCAAATTTTTGAACCTAGATAAAGATTCTACGTTATTAAAAACAGCAAGAGAAATCTAGCATTCAAGCGCTTTATTATTCAATGTATATGCTGTTCTTTTCGATCGTCGATACTGCTCTGGTAAAGGAACAATTTGTATTCAATAAGCCTAACGCCCGCGGGAGAGCCGAACCGAAATATCACTGCGTCGAGACTTTTTAAGAAAACCTTTATCCTCTAACGTAGGGTTAGAGATTCTGGAACTATCTAGAATATATAAAAATTAAAAAGATTCAAAATATAACTTTTAGATCAAGAATATAATCTGCTCATAATTAAACATTGTAAACTGTTCACGCAAGGCATCTTAATATTTCCGCGTACAAAACGGTTACACTTACTTATTATTAAAAGTTGGAATGAGTCCAACAGTTTCGGTGCTTTCCGAGCACCATCTCCAGAGGCGAGTGTTACACGGACCGTCGCCCACGAGGTCGTCTAATATGCTCAAAATTAGTTTACTAATGGGTTTCCCGTAAAAACATCCGTCTAAGGCTATATGCTACAAAACTGATATCGTAAACAAAGAAGCCGTACCATACAAATATAGTCGACTTTACTAATCGCGATATTTGTTTCGGATGTATACGTACTATGGAAAGTAAGAGTACCTTTATTGAATTGTTGAAAAAAATTACATCCAGCAGTTTTACATCTCCAAGACAACTAGAGTACACCGTCCGAGTACTAACGCCGGCTTTGTTGACTATCAAATGGAATACGACACAGGTTATGAAAAGAGACCGTGCGTGAAAACTTAATTTGAATCGTATTTCAACCCCACCAAGGAATATTTTTGTCCATGGAAGTTCTAAAATATTTAATATAGTAAAATGAACAAAGGGCACACTGATGTACCTACAGACATGCAATAATGTTTCTGGAATGTTCGAGCGCACATTGAACAATGGGTGCTGATGCTATCGACTTTAAAACTATGCAAAAACACGTTATGTTTCATAATAAATCGTACAAACACTTGTGACAATAAAGTTTTTAATAAACACGCAGACACAGTATAATAAAGATCTACCTAGATATTTTCGAATTATCTCCACTGTTCAACATGATTATGATTTATGAATTGACACATGTTAACACAAAATATTAGCGCAATTCTTCTTCTTCTGCATCATTTTATGCCACTTCATCTGGGGTCGGTACAGTAAGTAGTACGCTTCTTCCATAAATCTGTCATTCGTTATGAGAGTACACAATAGTACAATAATGAGTAGGAAGGGTGTGAATATAGAGATCTCTATATTCACATCCTTCCTACTCTCCATTCTTCCCACAATCCATCCATACTTTCTTAGGCAGCGCCCTTCCTATATGTCCGTCCACAGTCATAATCATTGCTTGAGTTGAATTACTGCAAGAGACAAGTGACATTTCTATGCTTGCGACTGCGGCTCCCGGATAAAGTTGTTCAGCCACCAGCGATGGTGCTCATCTACGGACGCTGATTAAGTTGTATCAACTCGATTACGCTTCGAGAAAAGCTCGTATATTTTCAATTATAAGTATTTTACTAATTTCACCTTTAATCATCTTAGTTATAGAACGCTTTACTTGATAAAATCTTAATTCAGATAAAATCTATATCAAACAAAGACCCAACTTGCGTCTACAAATTCCCAACTCGGTGACTGCAGAATGTTCAAAACTCCATATTTCTTAGAAGACGACGGCAACTGCGCAGCAAGGGGACGTTTTATAAAAATGAATAACGTTCTTTGAACTAATGCTTTCGCATTAAGTATTCGAAACGCAATCGACTCATACGGGATGGGGTGGAATGATACTAAGGCTTGTACAATAAACTGTTGCAGGACTTAAAGCTGTGGCAAGTCAAACTTTTGTTCAAAACAAATTCACAAACGAGTTCATGGTACGGCACCAGACATGCACTGCAGAACTAAAACCATTAAGTTTACCTTCCTCGCAACCTTTCCAGGGGAAACGAACGTAGTCTCGAAATATATGGTCGAGCGAAGTCATTAGGAACTCTGAGGGAATGTTAAGAAAATAGAAACAGTCTGGATTTTCTACCGGCAAGGTAGACTTGCGATATAGCCTAACAGTAGTGGAAATTGTGGAGCAAGTTTTTATTCAGCGTGAGTAGTATTCCACTCTGCGGAGATTGGAATTTCTGGAAGCTCTTTAGGTAATATCTGATGAAGATTTTAAGTGGACTTTGGGTGAATATGTGGCAAAAATGTTTTTACTTATATCATTTGACAAAATCACAGAATAGAATTTTTAATTAATTTTTTATATGAAATACTCGGCGGTATTTGAAATATGTATTTAAAATATCCACGCTAATTCGGTTTTAAAAGTAACCTATGGGTTAATTCAAGATATAAGCTATCTCCACACTAACTTTCGTCCGAATCGGTTCAGCTATTTAAGCGTGGAGGAGAAACAAATATACAACACACACACAAGCTTAACTAACCTATTAGTAAAACTATATTATTTTTTGTCTTTATTTTGTTGCCAGTTAGTTTGGTTAATTTATTAGTCTGCAAATTCAAACATCACAATGCCAACCACAAACCAACAGGAACAAGCAAAAAAATGTATCGATCACAATAAATTTTCCGCAGAGTTTCCATCTGATACCCTTAATTGCCATTGTAAATGGAACTCCGTCCATTCGCCGTCATGTTTTCGAAATACCGCATCAATAAAAAAAAGCCTGTACCCATTGCCATACTGCCTATAGGTATGCATATAGCATTTTTATATCCAAAACTTTTATTAAAAATTTATGAAGGTTTGGTGATAGGTTTACAATGCAACTTCTATTCATTAGCAGCTTGTATAGAAGTTGCATGAACCTGTCAGAGTGACAAGGTAGGTATTAAACTAACGGTTATCGCTTACTAAAAAAAATATTTGGAAAGTTTAAAAAAAACTACTTGTAAAATCGCAAAATTAAGATATCATCAGCCTAGGTCTCTTCAATACAAAAAAAAAGTGTGAGTCTCAAGAAAATGTAAGGGAAAAGCTAATATTATTTTATTTATAAACTTTGCAATTCATCGAACAAAAGATGTTTGTATAGAGCTACTGAAACGACTCTAAAAATATTTTGCGTGTATAGTATTAGTAAAATAAAACATGTTCACGTAATAAATAAACAGCATTATATTTACGAACTATTATTAGCCACAACAAAAATCTGACTGAATAGACTTATTAGATGCAAACTAAATATATGCGAGCAAGCAAGTTTAGAAAATTAGTGGCTAATTACTACGCAAAGACATTTCTTATTAGTAAGTTATTTTCATATGTTCCGCAATATTTTTCAAATATTTAATTAGTCTTTTAAAAATAATGAGTCAAAGAAAATGCAATTCAACACAAGAATTTAAGCTTAGTAGTGAACGAGTAAAAAAGAAGAACCATTTTTATAACTCCTTATTTGTGGGGAAACAATAATTCATCTACTTATACTTAACATTCGTTAAAAATTTTGGTAACTGAGGTGGAAGGTAGTGCAATGAATCCCACACGTTATCATCAAACTGACTCTGATCTCCTTCTGACCCCGAGCTTTTAGAGGGATTCTCGTATATGTCACAACCGTAAGGCTTAATAATGATGCGATGAGGTGCACTATTGTTATTACTATCACCACTTTCAATAGACTTCTTCTTCTTCTCAAATTTAGTATTGTATTTATTTGCAGTTTCGTTGGTAACATTGTTGGTAACATTTTTCCATGACGATCCTGAGACTTCGCATTTGAAGAAGTTGATCAATCGATTCTGATTATAGATCCAGTCTAGTTTGTCATCTTGTAATTGTGCGCACGCGCATTGAGACCCATCGCATTCTACTCCAGGTCTAGCACTACATGTGGTCGCCACAGCTTTGTGAACAGGTCGTCGCAGCTTTCCAATAATGTGGCTCGATGCTACGTCATTGAGACTTTCCAAGCTTGGGCTCTCAGGTTGGTCACAAACATCCATTCTATTAATAATTTCCTTATCGACTATAACAAACATATTACCAGACGTTGTGATTTTAAGGGACCCATAATGATTTTTGGCTTTGCGATCGTCATTCAACGATATTGTAATTTCTCCAGTATCGTTCTTTATAATTGGCACCAGGCCATGTCGGTTATTCTTCAAATATGTCTTTAAGTTTTTCATGAAGGTGGTCTTTGATTCTTTACCTAAAATAACAGCGTACTGGCCAGATTTAGTCAATTTTAGTATTGCAGGTGGATCCACCAATAAATCTTTGTCATTGGAATACAATTTCATTTTTTCGTAGATATTGGCATCACTATTAGATTTCTTTTGAAGTTTTTTGGGGAACACAGACAATCTTCTAGATTCTGTATTCATTTTTCTTGGAGCAACTCCTATCATTTCACCAAGAATTTTCGAGCTACTGGTAACAGAAGACCTCTGAAAGTCATTATCTATAACAGATTCATTATTTTTGTCTACAATTTTTATATTACCCGAGCTTGACTTTATGATAACTGCATTTGGCTTATGATCTTCCCAAGAATCATCCACTCGTAGCACACAATTCCTTGAATCAGTTTTTGTCAGATTTACAAAGTATTTAGTTTCGTCTTCGAGGATTTCTCTTATTTTCCTATTATAAGTATTTGCGAATTCCTTATCAGGTACAAGTAACAAATTTTGTGAAGCAGTTGATTTTAATACAGCAAGAGGTAGAGTCGTATCAAAATCATCGCTTTCTATTTTGACTTTAAAATATTGTTCTGATGTTAGTGGTGATCTTTCTATTTGTTTTGTAGTTTTTATCGCAGATCCATCAGAAGAATCAGGTACAACTAGTATAACAGCCCCAGTTGCTGTTTTTCTTATGATTGCGTTACAAAAACTCTCAGTCTTCTGATCCAATATTATTGCACCAGAATCAGACCTTCTAATTACAATAGGGTTCACTTTCTCTTTCAACTGTAATTTGCCGCGCAATACTTTAACGTTTATTGCTAAGTTTCCTGATATTGTTTTAGTTACTGGAGAATTTATTGTGTATAATCCAGTCTCAGTTTCCAACTTCACGTCCACAGATTCACAATTTTCATACTTTTGTTGCAATTCTGATAGCATTAATATGCTTTGATGGATTATGGGAACGGGCGATGTATTAGCTCCTATACGAGTATTTAAAGAATCAGGACTAACAGAATTCTTCATTGTTTTTACTAATTTATCCTGTACAACTTGATTTGGAGTTTCTGTAATTTTATCTGTGATACTAACGTATCTGGTATCATCAGATTTTTTTGTGCTTTTTTCCACCAAATCATTGAACATTTTGTTCAAGTCCACATCAGTATTTGTAATAGGTACAGATAAACTAAGATTTTCAGATTGAGTTACTTGGTTAATATGAACAGATTTATTTTCTTCCTTTTCTTTTTGCTTCAAAGAAATATTTGGAACATATGATTTCTCCAGGGATTCCCCATAATCAAAAAATGCCTGACGTTGTCTCGATATATGACTACTTACAGAAACATTGATGAGATCTGGGTTTTTTAAGAGAGATGCATTTCTACGGAGAGACGCATGTAAACTATTTTCTTTACAATCGCAAGTGGGATCATTACTATCTGCTTTTAATTGCTTTGCATCTGGAATATAAAAAATAATATATTTTATTCAAATAAACATGAATACATCTTAGTTTTTTTTTACGTGGGAGTACAATTCAATTGAAAGCAGATCTTACAAGAACACATTTAAATACATTAATATTAGCAACAAGAGATCTTGTTTTATAAATTATATAACTATTATTATTTTACTATTTTAAATGTTTCGTTTTGAGGCTTCGCTAAATTGGAAATTCTATTTCGGTTCGGGTGAGATTGTGTCTTATTATTGTGAAGCCGTGATGCTGTATCGAGTTGTTTTCTAATTTCTAGTTCTTTATTTGTCAAGCTTCTGTGTTCCAAGTTGCTATTATAATAATCCAGTCTATTTTTATGATACAGGGTACTGTTTTCGTGATCCAATTTAGGTTTGATATTTTGAGAACCATAAAATGATTTTATATTCTGAGTAAAGTATAACATTTCTATTGCACTTTGATTAGACGCTGATCTACCTCTTGTCGGAATATGACATTTTGATTCATTTTCTTTCGAAGAAGACAATAAAATATTACAAGTGTGTTTCACTTCTTTTCTATTTTTCTCATTGGTAAAGTAAACATTTCCAGTAGTATTTTTAGGTTTATAGAAGTTTGCTTGTACTTTCGTATTAATTTTAGTTGATTTTTGGTATGTACTTTTAGGTTTTTGCTGGGTTTTTTTAACTGCGACGTGTTCATTTTCACAATTAAAAAATATTTTACTAGTATGGTTCTTTTTATCATGGTCTTGCGGTGACATGAGTGATACAAGTGATTCGACGGGCATCCACTGTAGATTGTGATTATCTTTTTCTAACATAATTATACTATTCAATAGTTTTTTAACATCATACATATCCTTGACCTTTTCCATGTCAGGACTTTTTGGGTGTACATGGTTGTAAATATCTTTATCCGACATATTGTAGCTGTCACTAGAATAGTCCATCTCTGGTTGTACATGATCAGCCCATTTAACATTATTTGCTAAAGATTTTGGGTAAAGTACTACGCGAACTTTAGGGTCTTTATCATTTTGCAGAGCACTTAGTTTTTGTGGGAATATTTTAATTGCACTATTGGCATTTGTTTTATCCCAAACATTCTTGCAAACATGGGTTAAGTTCTTCCTGCGCAGCATTTCTACTAAAGCATCGGTGCCTTCTATAAGATACATTTCTGATGAACATTCACTTATTTGGGGAACTCCGTTTTGAAATGAATTGATTGAATTGTCACAAATGCATTTCCGGTTCACATTTTCTCCCGACATTGTTTCGTTACTTTGTCCACCAGTCGTGACCTATGACGAAAATTACCACTAAGTGATAAATATATACATGGTGGTTTTTAAACAAAGAAATAAAACCACCATGTGCTTAGAAAGTTTTATTAATAAAATAAATAACAACGAAATATAAATACGAACAAATAAGATTTTTTAACGCCAGAACTTTTTGGAAAATAGTCGAACGTAATCATCATAGAAAGAATCGCTAAGCATCGTGTAACTTACTTTATCGATAGGCGTAATTTCAGTGTATCTTCCCATTACTTCTTCTATAATTTTGTCTCTAGGTCTCGGGCAAGCTAAAATAATGACATTTCCCATATAAATATCTAACTTTCGTCTTCACGGAAAAAAATAACAATATAATTAATTGATCTTGTGTCATTGTACTCCCACGTAAATGTCAATTTATAAAAAACATCTTACCTTTCCGACTTTTTTCAGGTCTGTTTTTGGAGACATTCTGAAACCAAAAATTAAGTTGATTAAATACGTGTCCGTACTCTCTGGATTTTTTATCATCGCGAAGTACAGTAAATTTAGACTAAGCTACTTCAACAAGCTTTGTACGATATATTCAAAATCATTAGTAAAAATACAAGCACAAGCTACGTTAAGATCAAAATTTAAATAAAACAATAAATAAAAAAAGCACGCAAGCAGTCAAAGCAATTTTACCTTATCCAATACAGTCGTAGCACCGGGTACAATTGGTGTAGAAGCCGTACGCGTTTTAGGCAACGAGCTCGTTGACTCGGGACCAAAAACACATTGCGCTGTCCTCATATTCTTAGCAAAAGGACATCCTGTAGTAGAACACACTTTGTTCGCTTTTGTCGGAACGATTGCTTCGGATTTGGGTGGTGGAGGTATCATGGCACACTCCGGACCGCAGCTGATGGTCTCTTTGTGCGGACATAGTACTGCACCGGGGTCTGCAGGACTCTGTAAAAGGAAGGTTTAATGAGATATATTTTGCGCAGTATTTTCTTTTATTTAAGCCCGTGTGTGGTTAGTACTACATTCACGTTTTTTTTAGGTAAGTTATCTTTAATCCATACTATCATTTTACATCTCTTTGATGAATTGCGGTCAAACGCGAACGTGTTTTGGATAAAAAACGATTCTTGCAAACATCATAATTATGCAACATGCGTATGAAAAATATATAAAACGTACAGAAGCATTTTTTTAGCGTACTGTACATACATTACATATAATCCTTTATGCAATCTACCATACAACCTTTCACGTTCCCGCTATTCATATTCAATTTTGCTCTGTGATTTACAAGACAAGATTTCACGATAATTTTATTTGCTTGGTTTTTTTTTATTTGTAAAAATCTTAATGAGTTAACCAAGAAAGCATTTGTTCTTTCTTACGATATTTCATTTGTATACGAAGTAATATCCGATCGAATTCAAAGTGGGACTATTAGTAGGATATTAACCTTCTCTTTATTTGGAGTATCCGGGCATGGCGTAGGTTCTTTCGGTGGCGCCGGGGCTTTCCTCGCACAGGCACAGTACGCAGGGCCGCCGGGGCAGTTGCACTCGCTAGTCGCACCCCAACGACGGCATGCCTCCTTAAAGGAAAAAAAATGAATATTACCAGAATCTTCTCTCATATTCTTAGACTCTGACAGCCACGATGTTCTCTGCTATAGTTATATCTATAGCATCACTATCTTGACATGATGAAGCGCCTATAACTCATTTGGCTGAGGTGATCATCATTACGATGGTCGATGTAATCTAATCTCGGATTTATCACCGAAAAACAGTGTTTAACATATGTTCGGTGACGCGTTTAACTGTATTGTTTGCGTACGGCAGTCGTTCACCTAGTTGTCAAACGCCTTTGTAACGGCTTAAAATCTTCGACACCAGAGAGCCTGTCAATTAGTACCTGTCACTCGTAACGTGTTTTTTTTTTTGAATAACCATCATTCAAATCCCTTTCTGGTATCGTCATACGGTTTGAATCTGTTCTGTGACCTAAGCAGAACTTAACATAAGCTACATTCAGTATTTTAACACAGTGCTTTGTGATGTTTAAATATTTATTAAGTCAGAGATACATTATAGAACTAACCTTTTTAGCCACAGTTCCTTTGTCTTCCTTCAACGGTTTGTCTGCTTTTACTAGTTGGAGACAGCACATTAACTGCTTGTATGAATCTCGGTCCAACTGAAAATTTGTTCAAAAGATGGATTAATTTAAACGTTTTATCTGGAACACTTCCAAAGAAACGATCAAAATAAAATGTGAAGCAACTCTAGAGGCCTACATTTCAATACCTGTTAGAGTCCTTATTTTTTTACTAAAACAAATATTATGTGAGTCATCTACTAAGAATAATAGTTTACTACTAAGAATAATGAAGATATACTCACTTCACACCGAGTCTTAACAGCACCGCCTACGATCGTCAAATTCAAATTCTTCTTCACAGTGTTGAGTACAAAAGTTTTCACCTGATCCCTTGTCTCACAATTCAACTTACCATTTCTGCTATTCTTTAAACTTTTAACAATCTTATCTGCTAATGCTTTCCCTGGCTTAGTTTTAGTTTGTCTTTCTAAAACTGTGTACATGTTTTCAAATACGTTGTTTAGGAATTTTTCTTTAACCACGACGCATATGCAATCGAATGACGTGTCTCTATCGCAATGGTCCCCGGCAGTTATGCATTCCCTTCGTTCTTTGCATTTAGGACAATCGGAACATAAGAGTCTTCTGTCGTGGGTGTCCGTACATTCGTGACATTGGACACATTGGTATTTGTAGTCTGCAATGCATTTGTCAATTTTCTTTATTTCATCTTCAATATGGTTGCGTTTGGCTTCGCATTTATCTTTACATTGGTTACTAGATTCTTTTAACAGGTCTATCTCTTGTAAAATAGCTTCTTTCTGAAAAGTCATAAGTGTTTTACAAATACTTGTTATGCCACATGTGCAAAATTAATTTAATTAATGTAAAACCATAAGATAAACGTTTGAAAATTTACGCGCATTATCTTATTATCAAATAAATAAATAATCTAACAGATAATAACAATAATGTCAGCATAACATTCTTTTGATTCCAACCCTAAGTTTCATGATGCTTGTTTAATTAATTACCTCGGCAACAAGATCTTCATTTTCTATTTTCTTTTGCAGCAACACTTTGCAAATATTTTGCAGGTCTTCTCTCGCTTCTTGCACGTATTGCTTACCCTCGGCTTCTTTATCTTTTTTGTGCTTTTGGACTTCAGCTAAAATGGCCTTCTGCTTTTTTAATTCCTCTGAATAGTTTGCTATTTTTTTCTACAAAACATAAGGCACAATACATTATGGGTCTAACTAATAGTAATAATACTGTGTGATTGATCGTAGATCAAAATATTCGTAGATAACAAATCATGTCTTACATCAGAAGCGGCCTTTTTCTTAGCAAGAGCTTGCTTGGACCCATCTGTAGCGCGTTTGTTAATAGAAATTCTTTTAGTCAAGTCAGCTATTTCTAACTCAATACATTTGATATCATTGTTCTTTTGATTGCTCTTCTCTCCTATCTCTTGACGACTCTTCACTACCTGTTTTAATTCATCTTCAAGTTCTTTCTTATTTCTACGCCATTTGGTATGGCTTACTTCTACTTCTTTAAGCTGGAATGGGAAATTGATAACTATATCAAAAAAGAATTGAATACTTGCAAAAAGAGAATTACTGTGATAAAAGAAAATGAATTCCAAAAATTTCTTCATACAAGCAAAAGCTAAAATATTATTATTTTTTAATTTTCTTTTAAGCTTACCTGTTTCAACAGGACCTTCTGCCTCTCTATGGAGAGCGCTATCTTGTTCTTATACTCTTCTTCCATATTGGACCACATGCTATCAGCTTCTTTCAAAAGCTGGATGCCATCTCTTTCTCGCTGTTCCAAGTTCTGTATCTGAGCTTTTAGCTCTTTCTGAGTTTCCATCAGGGCCGATATACGGATATTGCATTTCTTGTCGAATGATGCTGCCTGGTGACAAAAGTGGTGATAAAATATTGTAATTATCGCGCGATGTGAAGAAAGGACCAAAAATCTGTATTTTACTCGTATAATAACAATAACAAAAATAAAAATAATAACAAGATAAGTCTTACTTTCAGTACTTTTTTACCACACAATACGATACTAACTTATTATTACTTTTGTAGCACTAGATATATATTTCTCTGATAAGGAACAATATAAAAATGTACTGTTCCTTATCTGTGTTGCAATAGTGAGTCGCTCTACTAAGTACAAAATTATAGGTATGCTTTATTCCAAAACACAAAGTCAATTGCTATTTTAAAAGGGTTTGATTTCGGGCAAACTTTACTCATAAAGTAGAGGGGCATAAATTTAAGCCTTATTCTACAGAATAAAAAAATTACTCAACGATGAGATATACCTACCTATATAACTCGATTCACTAAAAAAACATTTAAAAGTTCGTTTACTCTAGCTCGCGCTCATTAGATTATGCAACCGAAAGAACATGGTCCTTTAAATGTTTTACTTACTGACTTAAGTTATCATCATCATCATTCTTAAATATTACCTCTTTCAAATTACACAATGCTTTGGATAGAGGCATGGTGTTGTCTGGTTTCTTGGCTTCTTCAGGGGCACACGTGATGCGGCAGTCGCGGGTGTCGCGCATGAAACTATTTGTGCCGCAACACATTCTGAAAAAGTGGAAATGATACGGATTATTATCTATCTCCACAAGTTTTTCTGAATTCCTTATCATATCATATTATCATATCCTTTGTACATAATAGAAAATAAGTAGAATGGGTGAGCATCAGGCCGACTGCCTAACTAAAAACGATTTCATGTAGCCAAAGTTGTTTTTTATTCATTATGAATTAAATGCGCTTACCCCAAAACAAACGTTAAAAGAGCGGTAAAAAATTACTATTGTAATCGCGTGAGCTTAACCGTAAAAAAATCCAGGCGCGCGGCAGGAACGCACGCGCCAGTAGTCGGTAGCTCTCTGTCTCTCGCCGCTGCCTTCCCGCGGCTCGAGACGCGAGACCGTTAAGGGACGCGAGGCGCGGGGAGAGACAGGCGCGGGGCGTTGGCAAGGCAACCGTCGACTGAGGCCGGCGCGGGCGCTCGTATTTGCTAACCGTTACACTATTTTAATCATACTACTAGTAGTACATAGTAATCACAAACGAAAACGATTCGCATTCGTCACTATTAGGATATACGACATAGTATATTTGTGTTCAATATACCGAATATTAATATGCTAAATAAAGATATTTAAAATTAAGATATTGTAGCGATTTTCGTTCATTGTATGATGATGATCTTATGTGACTGAAGATAAATAGTAACTCTCTGATCCTCTTGATTTCCCTCCTAGGATCGTTGCCTCCCCTCCCGGCGCCCCCTCGCCCCGGGCCGCAGTAACTCCTGTTCCCCGCCATGTAGCAGGCGACATTCTGCCGGTACACGCTCGGCTTGGAAGGTGTCACGCCCATACGCTGCTTTACGACATGCTGGACACAAATTAACTGGGTGACTGCTCAGTCAGGCGTGCGATCGCCTTATGTCCCGCAGGGCGTAGGATCGATTCTGCCTATGAGTTGTTTGTAAAGGAAAATAACGTGAGGAAACCAGAAAAGGGTGGTAAAGCATTTTTTTAAACTCGCCTGGCTAGCAACCACCCTCAAGTTGAAAAAAAAATATCGCCAAGTGTGTTTGTATCTAGTGTTTTGGTGGCCTCTTCGAAAGATAGTAATTTTAGAGGATGCATGAACTCATAAACTCATTCTTTGGTAATTTTAATTACATGTCAAAGAGATTAATAATTAAATGTCAGAAATAAATAATTACTTACATGTCACAATACATTAACATTAATATTTTATGTAAGATGCCACCTTTAGCTATAGTAATATCAAATTCAGGATTTGTTGTTTCATAGTTTCAATATTCAAGTGACTTTAAGCACAATTTAGCAATAGTAGGTTAGTGGGTACTTACACTCAAATCATAATCAGGATTCTCTTTCAGAATGTTCCAAAAGTCACACATCAGTTTAATGCCGGGATCATAGCTTTGTTTGCCAAATAAGTTTTCTTCTCGATGACTGGGCAATGCGCTAAGTTCATTGATGAGCTCATCCAGAGCTCGATATCTACGGTTCAAACATTCTGCCACCTCGGGCATAGTAAGTAACACAACCAAATATAATTTAAACAAACTACACCAGAACAAAATTACATGTTTTAGTTGAGCTAGACTCAAAGTTCAAGGCATGTCTTGTGTTCACAACAACTTTGATTTTTCTACAAAAATAATATTATTTTTTTAGAGTTTTCACTTGTACGGTCGCTAAGAATTTTATCTGTCATTTTGCATTATATTTTTCACAATCTTCTATCAAAACATACATTTATTATTTTTCTAGGATAGCGTATTGTGCCAGTATTTTGTATTTAGCGGGATTTTTGGCGCTTGTATTAGTCGTGTTACTCAATAATAGATGGCGTTAATGTAGCACGAAATAAACGTTTACGAACGCGACCAATGAAATAAAATAACAAAAAATTGTCTCTGGCAAATGTCAAAAACATTTTTTTAAGCGGCTAACCATAGAGTAAATAAAATTTATTTGTTTATAGTACAATTCACGTTAATTGTAATTTTATCTCGGCTCTTCAAAATATTCGTCTCGTTTAAACTATAGCTGATAAGATAAAATGAGAAACTTGTGGTCACAGCATTAGTTTCATCTAATCTTGCTTTGTTAAACTTAATTTGCAACCATGACAGAGTATGGACCTGTGAGTAATTTTATATCTGGGTTATTTATGTTAATTTTTATCCATTTTATCAAGTATACACTATTCAAACTTACCCACGTAAACTTAAGAGCTCTCAACATTAATATAAATAGTCTGAAATAATAAATGAAGTTGAACTTACTTATTTCTAACCTCATATTGTTAATATTATAGGAACATCCTCGTAACCTGATTCCAGAGCTGTGCAAACAGTTCTATCACATGGGATGGGTTACTGGAACTGGAGGTGGAATCTCAATAAAAGAGGGGTAAGCATCATTATTTTAAAATATTAAATACCCATATAGCTATGATTGTCACAGCTAAGCTACCCGTTTGCCTACTAAATTAGATGTATTGTTAAAATTTCATTATAATTCATTGCGTTTTTAAGGTATGTTTGAAACTTAGACTGAATCTAACCTATTTGATTATTTGATGAATATTATAGGCTTACTTTAGCAGTGTTGTAGCGCCTGTATCATGTGTGATCATCGAAACCAAACAACAGATGACAGACAGTGTTTTACTGTGGGTTGGATAACATGTAAACTACTCTAAACTGCCAGGTCATAAAAATCTTAAATATTTCAGTAACAAGATCTACATAGCTCCGTCGGGTGTACAGAAAGAGCGGATGCAGTATGATGACCTGTTTGTGCAGACCATCGATGATGAGGACTTGGAACTACCACCACCAGAAAAAAAGTAAGAGAGCTGAGAAACACATTTAATTAGATTTCTCAATTCAGTTACATATCATGAGTAAATATTTACAGAAATATTTTGTTAAGAATATTGGTGTGAGCATGTGTTGTTTATGTCCTTGGCATTCCCGACCCAGGAAAAATCTTAAGTGAAAAGTTATGAGTGTGTTTCCAACATAATAAGCTATGCAAGGCTTTGAGGTTGCTTATAGGACAGGAATTTTTTACATTTGCAAAATAATCTAGAATATTGCCTTGTGAGTGCCTAGGTCAATCAATACAAATGAATAAATAGTAGATGCTGTATTAAAACTTTCGTAAGGCATATTTGAATAATGTTTGTATAACCGGCTATCACTTACGTTTATTTTGTCGGTATTAGCCCGACATGTTTCAGCACAATCAGTGTGCCATTCTCAAGGGCAGGAACACAGCCAACGTTCGTCTGCGGCGACGGGTGGCCCTGCACTGGCTACTCCACCGCCTAATGACCCCTGCGAGCCACAGCGTGCGCCTCGCGCGCCGCGGCTCGCTGGGCTCGCTGGGCTCGCTGTGATGTTGCTATTGCAGCCGGCGCAGGCGTTCCCGGTGGATGGTCTTCTTCTTCTTCATCACTCGAACCATTTATATTTAAAAATTGTTGCCGCGTTAGTGGGTCGGTGCATATAATGCTGACGGAATCCTGGGGCGTTTGATCTGCTTCACCACGGGCACCCAATAAACTAAGGACCGGTCTCCACGCTGGCGCCAGTGTCCATCCTCGATCTCTGTTAAAATTAGGATGTCGGTCAATCTCAATGGCTTCTCGTATTTTCCTTGGAACTAGAAATTTCTCCTTAGATAAGACCGACACCTTATCAAATCGAAGGTAATGGCTCGCCTCCTCGGCGTGTTCAGCCAACGCAGATTTAGAAAGAAAGAAAGAAAGAAAGAAAATAAAATTTATTGTGCACGAAAATCAATTTACACTTACAATTTATTATATACACATAACTATCACTAATAGTGTGCACAAAAGGAGCAAATTCAGCATAATGCTAAGAGCACAAGTACTCCAGCGCTGATTTTCAATTTGCTCCTTAACACTTCATGTAGACATAATACAAGTAGTAGTAATTTAGCCGTGTCCCTGTTCTTTACGCTTCTGATGTGCTCCGTCAGTCGTGTAGAAATATTCCGGCGAGTCTCCCCAATGTAACTCTGGCCACAATCACATGGGATTTTGTAAACTCCCGGAACATTAAAACGTTCACTATCTTTCGGTGATCGCAGCATCTGTCTCAAACGACTCTGCGGGCGGTAGATGGTTTTCAAGCTATATCTCCTTTTAAGGTAAATACCAATCCTGTCCGTGACACCTTTGACATAAGGTAGGTAAATAGGAGCTCTATTCACCCCAACCGGTTTCTTGCGATCAGTACAGCTTGCCCAACGTAAACTCTGCTTCCACTTGTACCCATTTTTCTCTAGCGCTTTCCTCACATGTTCAAGCTCAGCGTCAATGTACTGTGGATGGCACAGGCTCAGAGCACGGTTAATTAGCGACCTCGGGACTGATGGAAGCTGAGCGGGATGGTGATGCGACTCAGCATGTAAGTATCTATCCCAGCGAGCCGCGGCGCGCGAGGCGCACGCTGTGGCTCGCAGGGGTCATTAGGCGGTGGAGTAGCCAGTGCAGGGCCACCCGTCGCCGCAGACGAACGTTGGCTGTGTTCCTGCCCTTGAGAATGGCACACTGATTGTGCTGAAACATGTCGGGCTAATACCGACAAAATAAACGTAAGTGATAGCCGGTTATACAAACATTATTCAAATAGTAGATGCTTGGTGAATGAATTTTTTTACTTGAAGGTGGTTGCTAGCCAGGCGAGCTCTAGAATTTTTTAAATAAATATTTGTATACATTTCACAAAAGGCATATTACATATGTACATATATAAATATTTTATATCAATACACATTTAACACCCAGACCGACAGTTATTTAGTTCACCAGAAAGATGTTGGCTGTGGCACAATCAGACCCAAGACACTCTGGTTGGCAGACAGGTCCCATAGCACTGGAACCGGTACCAGTTCGGACAAGACTACGCGATATCTTATTCTTATTCTATGATGGGGGTGATCAGACCTGCACTGATAACCCGCAGGAGGCGTATTGTGCATTTCCCCCTACCAGCCTACCCAAGCCATCCAAGCTCCTTAAAGTAGCGGAGCACGGTACACGCGACATCAATAAAAATCCGCCTTCAGATCATGGCGCCGTAAAAATCGCAATCTCCCCCCAGGTTGTATGTAACAACCTGGGCATAAGGGCCTCCCGAGGAGACGATGCCTTTGGTTGTCCCAGGGCATCGCTCGCGCCGTAGAGGAGGGCGTCGCCCCCCTTGAGGTGGGTTCGCTCGGACTGCGGACAGCGGCCTGGGCGGGGATAGCAGCGGCAATGCGCGAAGCGGTCCTGCTTCCCTGCCCCCGTCGTGAGATTTATTTATTTTTATTTATTTATTTATTTATTTTAAAAACCTTAAAATAAGCATTACAGATTCACTCCAATTCGCTTATCCAAGTCAATTAAATTACACTACATTAAATTTTTCATTTTCTTGGTTTTAAATTTATCACACTATAAAAATCTTTAGTTACATGCACAAGTTCTGCCTTATTACAGCTAAAAAGATCAAGATCCTGGTTCTTTTTTAACAATTCATTAAACATGAACATAGCTCTCGGTAAGGGAGCGAGCCGCCCGGCCTCTGTCCTAGCTAAGGGTGCACTAAATAGGGTATGACTCCGACCTCTTATGTACTTATCGGGAAGCATAAACCTCAACCGTTCTAACACTGAGGGCAGGCTTCTGCGGCCCGATATGATGTACCACACATAAGTGAGCAGCGACACCGCCCGCCTTAATTCTAGAGTGTCGTACCCCAGCATGCCGCTGACAAACAGACTAGGATATAAAAAAGGATAGCCTACGTAGTATCCATAGCGCTTAAAATATAGCCATCTCAAAAATTTCTTTTGTAGCTTCTCAACATTTCGTACATAAACAGCGTCGTACGGACTCCAAATAACTGCGCTATTTTCAAGCCTACTTCTGACAAATGCATTGTATAGAGACTTAAGAGCTGGAATGCTGTCGAGTTGCCTACCCTGCCGCATCACAAAGCCCAACATCCTAAACGCTTGTGCGAGTATCTTCTGTATGTGCGTTCGAAACGACAGATCCGCACTGAGATACACCCCTAAATCCTTCACATTATCCGTTCTCGGTAAAATATAATCACCGAGCCTGTAGTGCTCTACTATAGCATTCTTAGTTCTTGTAAATGTAATGATTGAACACTTTTTTTCATTAAACAGCAATTTATTACGCTTACTCCACATATGAACCTTATCTATATCCTCCTGAAATAGGCAACTATCTGTAGCATCGTTGATTCTCATGAATAATTTTAAGTCATCGGCAAATAGCAAGCATTTCGCAGCGGTGAATATTTCCGGCAGGTCGTTAATCATAAGTAAAAACTCTAACGGGCCGAGATTACTTCCTTGGCTAACTCCTGACAAGGTATAATATGATTCTGAGACGAATCCTTTATACTGCACGAACTGACGCCTATTCCGTAGATATTCACTAAAAAAATTTAGTAACTGAGGGGTGAACCCAGCCTTTGCGAACTTTTGTAATAATACCTCATTATCAACGGAATCAAATGCCTTCCGATAATCAAAATAAGCTACGTCAACTTGGCCACCATCATCAACTGCCTCTACTACATAGGACCAAAAGGAGAGCAGATTTGATGTAGTAGAACGACCAGATCTAAAACCATGTTGAGCATCGCTTAGTTGGCTTTCAACTTGAAGACTAATACTACGTTGCAAAATCGATTCAAACAGTTTTCCAAAAACTGACAACACTGCTACGGGCCTATAGTCACTCACCTCAGTACCCGAGCTTTTAGGAACTGGGACAACTCGGGAAAGCTTCCATATATCCGGATAAAATGCAGACCTATAGCAAAGCTGATAAATATATTGTAAGGGTTCACACAACACTGCTCTACAATCTTTTACAACAAAAATGGGACACCGTGAGGTTTTAGTCGGTAGTGACGGCCCTTCTGGCCGTCGAGCCCGACATACCCCGCTCGCCTCCCCCAGGCTTGCAGCGGGAGATGCGTAAATGCATTTCCCCACGAAAAAAAAAAAAAAAAAGGTTGTATGTAACAATTTTGCAGGCTAAAGAAGAGTCAGTGCACGCCCCTGTTCCTGCTGGCGTACCGCACGCGCGGCGCGGGCGCAGTGATCCACACGCACTCGCCGCACGCCGTCCGCTGCACGCTGCTCTGCGACAAGGAGCTGGTCATCACTCACCAGGAGATGATCAAGGTTAATAGCCATACACACAAAAATAAAAACAAGTCCATGGCGTAGGGCCGGATTCGAACCGGGGTGTCACGGACTGCATTTCAACGTTTTCCCGACGAGACTCACTCGCTCTTAGAAATCACAAGTTTTAAATTAAAAATTAAAAACATAAAAGTTGGCGACATATAAAATACGTTAGGTTAGACACTTTATTAAAACACTCACAAGGAAATAATACAGCAAACACTAGTTATAATATTTAATAAGAAATTGTTACAATTGTTTATTGCAGCGCCTAATGGAAAGTTGTTTTTCGTATCTAGAAACATACAAATACAAAATATTTTTTTTGTGCCTACAAAAAATCAATACAAGCATTCAACATACACTAATCAAACTCAAATCTATCGCCGAAGCGAGTTTTCGGTGTAGGTAAATTAAAGTGCCATAGCCATCACAAGTGAGAAATCTTCAACGTGAGACACATGGCTACAATAGCCTAGAATGTGAGATTTGCACCCACTAAATCCCTCCCGGTGACCTGCCTCTGTAATAATGATAATAGAAATTTACCATAATGGGTTTCATAAACTCAACCAGTCTGAAAAAGTTTCTGCATTCTGAACTTCTGCTCATGGCGTCAACGATTGCAGATAGAACATGAAATAAGAAATAAAAGGCATTGCAATACAATGCTGTTCAAATGCTATGCGACTTGGGTCTTGACGTCACTAGTAACGTGTATACGTGTGATACCCGTGGGATACGTAAATAACTTCAAAATGTATTAGTCTAAGAGCCCGTGAAGATCGTCCTTCACCGATCTGATAACCAGATGAGACGTATTTTTTATAAACAAATATGCCTAAAATTGCTTGCCTATCGAAAAGTGCTCATGGCTTTTTATTTTTAACGCATGCTCGTGTTAGTCAAATGATAATTTAGCTACAATTATCAAAAATAAAAATAACATTCTAACTGCTCAGAATCGTTGTTACTCCTATGAAGCGCATCAAAATCGAATGAGTCACCTATTTTGACTTACCTGTTTACACCTGCTTGCCAGGTAGTTATACACTGAATTGAGTAGGCAAGCATACCGAGGTATATACTGTGTATTAAAAACTATCAGTGAAATAAATTTCATTTGGTTATCAAAAGTATGAAGGTGATGAAAAAAAAAATCAATAAAAGTTTATTTAATTAAAAATAGCCATGAGCACTTTTCGATGGGCAAGCAATTTTAGGCACATTTGTTTATAAAAAATATTTAATAAAAAATACGTCTCATCTGGTTATCAGATCGGTGAAGGACGATCTTCACGGGCTATTCTACTATATGTTATTCCTTCACTCCCAAACGGCTGCACAGATTTTGATGAGATTTACTATGAAGATACAACTATAAACAACTATTTCTCCTCTATTCCAGGGTATAAAAGACGCCTCCCTGGGCCGGTATCTACGCTACGACGAGAAACTAGTAGTTCCTATAATAGAGAACACACCATTCGAACGGGACTTAGCTGGTTCCCTCGAGAAGGCCTTGGAAGAGTACCCGGGGACCAGTGCAGTGCTGGTCAGGAGACACGGGGTCTATGTGTGGGGGGACACCTGGCAACAAGCTAAGACCATGTAAGTGCCTCTGAATTATTTTATTCTGATGGTTATTTTAGGAGTTACTGATGTTAGCATAGCATCATCATCCACAGCCTGTTCTATCCCACTGCTGAGTATATGCCTCTCTCCTGTCATGCCATCTGTCTTTTGTCCTGTGCCAATCTAGTCCAGGTTGGACCCACGATAGCTATAGATAGCTTAGCATAGCATAAGCAGCCCTTATACATTTCCACTGCTGGAACTCGGGGCCTTCACTCATGAGGAAAGAAATACAGGCCCTAATCCACCACGCTGGCCAAGTACGGGTTGGCGGATGACGCACGTCTTCGGGGGTTGTGGTCCTCAAACATGTCGGTTTCTTCACGATGTTTTCGTTCATCGTAAAGCGAGTGCAAATCCACACATAACTTGATAAACAAGTCATTGGTGTAGGACCCGGATTGAACCAGGGGTCGTCTGATTGAAAAACTGACGTTTTCCCTGCGAGACAACCCGATACTGCTTGTCTTGGCGCAACTATGTGAGGAAACCGAACCCAAATCATGAGAACCAGTATAGGTAGTATAGCGTCTGTACTTTGGCTAGCTAAGGTGATCTGACACAATCGTCGAGGTTAAGCTACGGTCGATGCAGACAGTCTTTGGATGGGTTACTATGCACAAGACTATCGCTTATGAAGTGGCACATTCATCTGGGCGCTACCGTGGGTCGGATTTCACGTTAAATTATAAATCCCGGCTGTTAGTCTTAGTACAAGCTTTCGTTAAGCCAAATCAGAGGCCTTGGGGCGGCTAGAAAACTCTCGACACCAGAGCTTGGCCACTTAACTCATACGAAGAAGAAGAATGCGAACAAGGAAGATAGAGATGAAGCAGGATACTAATTCTTTCCCGGTTTATCCCACTAGAAAACACAATTATCTTTATTCACTTCTCTTTTCTATTGTTATCTACTATTATATCTTGTTATCTACTTCTATTGTTATCTGTCTGTTAATATTAAGTCCAAACTATTTGACATTTCAGGACAGAATGTTACGACTATCTATTCGAGATGGCAGTCGAGATGAAGAAACTTGGTCTCAACCCAGCGTACAACCCTGATACAGGCAAGAGCGTTAATGGCTCATAATATACAACCTTAATTATTTTCTATCTGTATGTTTACAAAGGTAGGATCTTAAGTAATAAGTGTAAGCTGAAAAAGATGTATCTATGACCAATGTTTTGTTATATTTGCAATAATTCTACAATTGTAATGAATTTAAAAAATATATATATATACAAGGTGTTTCTTAAACGTGTGATAATATTAATGAATTTTTTTTTAAAGAAAGGTAGTTTTGTCATTAACCGACTATACCACTCTTATAACAATTTCATCATGATAAAGGCTGCGAAGTCAACTCAATACACTGAAGTAAATATCTGTTAGTATCCGAACTGGGTGAAGCCAAAATGCTGTTACAGATACCAATATTGCCATTACAATCCTGATTGGCAAATAATTGTGGTCGCAACGTCTCAACTCGAACGCATGCATGTTGTGTCTTGTACAGTATTATAATATTGAGTCTTCATACCAAAATATTAAAATGTAAATATTATTTTTGACGTGACAACGTCTTAAATTAGGTTGCGGCTGGGAGTCACTTATGAAAAAGTGTAACGCCCGGTAACGTTACGATGAGTCACCGAACGAGAGAGAGGCCCGCCGAATGCCTTGCGTCTCTCTCCCACTCAACTATGATCGGTCTGCCGCGCGCGCAGCACGCGGCAGACGTTGTCACGTAAAATCTTCGCCCGTAAAACCGACTTTACAGGCAACCATTTTTTTACCATACTATAATTTAAATATGTTTTTATTTGTTTTAATGGCAGCCCTAACAAATCTTCACTGGCCGCTTATCAGATAGCACGCATACAAGCATGCGTATACGGCCCTCTAGTCAAGGCATTTCTTCAATGATAAGCTGTAGGGTTGAAACTCTTAAAGTTTTCGTTAAAGTTCTACTTGCGATTACTTGAATTCTATAATACTTAAAATAAGAAAACCTTGTAAAACTGAATTCTATATACATCTAGGTATGTGTAGCATAAGTATTATTACACTTTTTAATCTCAGAAACACCTTGTATATCAAAAAATAATGATACTACACAAAGAAATCAACAAAGAAACAGTTTTTGCTGGATATAATTCTAAATTTTTTTTATACTTATTACTTTTACGTCAATCCTATTATATTGAATATGTAGGTAACATAGGTAGCATATTTTTAGACGCTTTTTTGTTAGTATATTGCCTCTTTCTGGCACACGACATACGTCGTTTGGCTGACAGAGATAGCACGACAAAATTAGCACCTAAGATAGTTTTGTAATCAGGGATAAAATCTTCAAATAATAGACATAAGTGTTCAAGTTTTTCCGATATTTTTACTCATTATTTTTACTGAAATCATCATGTAAATAAAAATATTTTTATTAGAAAGCAACTGTTTCTGTGGAACCATTAAGCAATTCGTTTACAAGACTTTTTGATATTCTATTAATAGACGGAGATTCGAAAACTTTTGAATTTTTAACGGTCATTCTTCGTATTCCGTGAACGCTTGATTTAGTATTTCTTAATATCAAGTTTTGCATTTCTTTCAATTTATCCTTAGTCAATTCATTTGTCGACAAATTACAGTCAAAGTGCAATAATTCTTGTTTTCCCATTTCGTAAAGAGCATGCAAATCTAAAGTTTCTTTAGTTAATTCTGCGTAATTTTGTTTGCGACGTAAAATAGTTCTTAAGTCGTGCAGATAAGGTTGGTTTTTAACCGACTTCAAAAAGGAGGAGGTTATATATTCGACGTGTATGTATTTTTTTTTTTTTTTATGTATGTTCACCGATTTCTCAGCCATTTGTGGATCGATTCTCAAAATTATTTTTTTAATTGAAAGAGTATGGTTCTGAATTGGTCCCATTGTCACCAAAACTGGTTCTGAAGATGGACTCCTAGGGAAATCGAAGAAAAACCTAAAAACTTAGGTTATTTTTACGCATGTAGAGAGATTCACGCTCGTTTGGCTGTACTGATATTCATGAAATTTGAGAAGAAAATAGGTAAGACTATGTGTTAACACACAGGCTACTTTTTATCCCGAAAATAAATACTATTCCCGTGGGATGCACCAAATAACATATAAATCTTTTTAACTTCTTCACGCTCGAACGGTTGTACTGACATTGATGAAATTTGGAATGAAGATAGGTTAGACTATGTGTTTACACATAGGCTACTTTTTATCCCGAAAATAATTATTGTTCCCGTGGGATGCACCAAATAACACATGACACACTGATTTCGCTAAAATTTGATATAGGGGGTAGACTAGACCTTGTATAACACGAAGGTTACTTTTTATCTTAAAAGTCATTGCTATTCCCGTGGGAAGCCCAAATAACTCGATAACCTATTTTACTTCTTCGCGCTCTACGGCAATACAGATTTCGCTCATAAAATCGGCAGCTTATAGTCTGGCTAACAAAAATAATCTGACGCGAACATCGAGGCTTAGCAACGGCCCATGCGGCCAGTCTTTGGATGGGTGACCATGCACAAGACTTCCATAAAAAATGTGATATTTTCGTCTGGGCGTTACTGTGCTTCGGATAACACGTTAATTTGTTAGGCCTGGACCACTACTCTTAGTACAAGCAGGGGTCAAACTAAATCAGGGGCTTGAAAAACTCTCGTAGCCAGAGCTTGGCCACTTGGGTCATACTTAGTGGAAGAAGGAACTGTAAAATTTGATATATTAATAGACAAGACCCACGAACGGATAAGGAAAATATTTACGCGCTCGCTTCGCTAGGAGTTATCCCGCTTCGTTCGAATTTCCCCCAGGATGTTCTGGGCTTATGACACTCCAAATATTATATAATTTGTGCTGCTTTGGACTTCAAACGGTTCGAACAAATACGGTGAAAATTTTCGCGCTCGCTTCGCTCGCGCATAGCTCGCTTTGCTCGCATCCGGCTCGCTTCGCTCGCAATTGGTTCTAGTACGTTTTGACACAACAAACATTATGTAATTTGTGCTGCTTTGGACTTTTTTATGCTCAAACGCTTGGAACAAATACGGTGAAAATTTTCGTGCTCGCTTCGCTCGCGCATAGCTCGCTTCGCTCGCATCCACCTCTTTTCGCTCACACTTGGTTCTAGTACGTTTTGACACAACAAACATTTTGTAATTTGTGCTGCTTTGGACTTTTTTTTGCTCAAACGGTTGGAACAAATACAGTGAAAATTTTCGCGCTCGCTTCGCTCGCGCATAGCTCGCTTCGCTCGCATTCATCTCTTTTCGCTCGCACTTGGTTCTAGTACGTTTTGACACAACAAACATTATGTGATTTGTGCTGCTTTGGACTTCTTTATGCTCAAACGGTTGGAACAAATAGGGTGAAAATTTTCGCGCTCGCTTCGCTCGCGCATAGCTCGCTTCGCTCGCATCCGCCTCTTTTCGCTCACACTTGGTTCTAGTACGTTTTGACACAACAAACATTTTGTAATTTGTGCTGCTTTGGACTTCTTTATGTTCAAACGGTTCGAACAAATACGGTGAAAATTTTTCGCGCTCGCTTTGCTCGCAATTGGTACAAGTACGTTTTGACACAACAAACATTATGAAATTTGTGCTGCTTTGGACTTTTTTATGCTCAAACGGTTGGAACAAATACGGTGAAAATTTTCGCGCTCGCTTCGCTCGCGCATAGCTCGCTTCGCTCGCATTCATCTCTTTTCGCTCGCACTTGGTTCTAGTACGTTTTGACACAACAAACATTATGTGATTTGTGCTGCTTTGGACTTCTTTATGTTCAAACGGTTCGAACAAATACGGTGAAAATTTTTCGCGCTCGCTTTGCTCGCAATTGGTACAAGTACGTTTTGACACAACAAACATTATGAAATTTGTGCTGCTTTGGACTTTTTTATGCTCAACCGGTTGGAACAAATACGGTGAAAATTTTCGCGCTCGCTTCGCTCGCGTATAGCTCGCTTCGCTCGCATCCAGCTCGATTTGCTCCCTATTGGTTGCCTGCCTGGCACACACCAAATTTTTTCATCGTGAAGTTTATTTGGCTCTCCATAGCTAAAACTTAAACAAAATATCATTACCAACCACTAAAAATGTAAAAATAAAATTATTTTAAAAAACAAACAACCGACTTCAAAAACACAACTAAAAATGGAAAAATAATTTTAAGCCTAAATCAAATCAAGAATATATAAATAGAATAGGAGAGTTTATTTCATGTACTTATAAAAAACTATTTGCAATTTTTAGTAATCCTGTATTCTTGAAGTCGGTGCCATCTAATAAGAACAAATTAATGTTTGTTAAAAAAAACTATTTTCAATTGTCTTTCTTTGCTGGCACCGACTCCAAGAATACAGGATTACTAAAAATTGCAAATAGTTTTTTATAAGTACATGAAATAAACTCTCCTATTCTATTTATATATTCTTGATTTGATTTAGGCTTAAAATTATTTTTCCATTTTTAGTTGTGTTTTTGAAGTCGGTTGTTTGTTTTTTAAAACAATTTTATCTTTTATGGTTTCGTCGATTATTTCTATCTCTTTTTGGCTGAGCGTTTTAAGGTCAATGTCTGAGATATTGAACTTAGTTTTGACAGTTGATGGAAGTTCGGTGTGCACATCTTCTGAAATAAATAATACAAAATAATTTTTAGACTAATCAAGAAATTCTTTATTTATTATTGTCTAGACTAGCCAGCTCTTTCAGGTGTTTTTTTCTCCTTACAGCTTGGTATTTGACGTGCAGGGCGCGTAGCGACACTCAGGTCTAAGGTGTACCATGTCTAGTCTGGAATAAATGTCTCTCGAGGAGGCTGCCGGAACATACTGTTGGATGCTTGGTGACAGATTTTTCAACTTAGTGGCTGCTAACCAGGGAGTAGAAAATTGCCTACTACAGTTTCCTCACGATGTTTTCCTTTGTTGAAAACTCGAACTTATTGGCGGTAATCAAAACCACGAGCTTCGGGACCAGAAGCGGCGTGTTGCCATCTAAGCTGACATCATTTTATTTTATTCCCCAAGTCTGGTAATAAAGACGCTGACAACTATCGCCAGTAGTTATCTACAGCGACAGTGTTTGTTGTACTGTCGCCCGGCACAGTAATTGTTGTATCTATCATCATTGGTAGTGCCAGTGTCTTGAGTACCAACCTTGCTTGCGAAAAAGTCCTTTTATTTTAATGTTTAACTTACCCTCTGTCTCAGTGCCAGGCGGTTTGATAGAGAAGAAAGCCCTCAACCTTTGCACTGGCTTCGTGCCATCCTCCTTAGCAAACACTTCATACTCCACACAAACAATCTTCTCGTCTATTCTGCGTAACTCTTGAAAAAGAAAGAAAAGAAATAATTGAGCTAGCGCATGAATTGGAATGAAATGGTTCCGTATCTACTAAAAAAATATGTTTCTTGTATGGGATAAATTAAAAATAAATCCTCCTCAAATATATTTTTTTATTATTTTTAGTATTTGTTGTTATAGTGGCACGGAAAATACATAACCTGTGAAAATTTAAGCTTCTAATAAACAATGGAACAGAAATAACAAAATAGACTCAGTCAAAAAGTTATTTTAAACCTATGCCTTTATATACTACCACACACTAATAAATATAAAAGACACTCTACCTCTTGTTGAAAATCGTACTATGTGCAATCATAATAGACGTAGCGCCATCTATTCGTATTTTCTGAAACAACTTCACTCGGGTCACTCCATCTACTATCGTTATCTTATATATAAAATTTCCGTGTCACAGTGTTTGTTACCGAACTCCTCCGAAACGGCTTGACCGATTTTTTCCAAATTTTATATGCGTATTCTGTAGGTCTGAGAATCGGCTACTGCATATTTAGTTTTTTTTTTTTTATTAAGGCAAAACAACGTTGCCGGGTCAGCTAGTATCAATATGCGATTGCAGCACGTTGCAGAATTTAGCGGCAGCTAGGCTGCACGCTCGATTTGCAGCGCCATCTAAGTTTCATCGGTAATTATGGCAAACTTCCACGCAACGCTTTAGTGTATGGGAATCAGCAATCTTCTCTAGTATTCTGATCCCTGATACTACCTAAGTATGTAGACACAGTAGATGGGTAGTGACTTACCTATGTTGTCTTTGTTATACTTTGTAAACTTCACGGCAACGATTTTGACATTTGGCACTTCGGATATTTGCAAGTTTTTCGGCACATTGTGGTATTTTGTTAGCGTTCCTGAAAGGAATGGGTTAACCTTAGGTCAAGTGTGAGTCGGACTGCCGCAAAAGGGCTCTGTTACATTATCTATTTAAAAAAAAACGTTTATTTATAGAACCCCTGCTGTTTTAGGGTTCCATACCTACATAAGGCTACAATAGACAACAGAAGAGGAAAGATGGTTGGCCACCTTATACGACATGACAATTTCATTAAAAATATCGTAGAAGGAAAGATAGAAGCCAGGAGAGGAAGAGGAAGACCTAGAAGATCATATTTAGACCAAATTAAAGAGAAGGCGAAAGTCATGTCATATAGGGAGGTCAAGAATTTGGCCGAAGACAGAACTACCTGGAAAAAACTCCACAGACAAGAGCCCAGCTCTTAAATATTGAATGAATGAACCAAAAGGGTACGAACGGGACCCTATTACTGAGTCTTAGATAAATTAATTTAAACCTCAATTTTTTGTGTTTGTTGTTATAGCGGCAACGGAAATACATAAGTTGTTAAAATTAAATATTTCTAGCTATCATGGTTTATGAGATACAGCCTGGTGACAGACAGACAACGGAGGCTTAGTAAAAGGGTCCCGTTTTTACATTTAGGTACAGAATTTTAACAAGAAAGTCATACCTTCATCTTTTCTCTTTAAGACTGGCTTTTCAAAGCTCAAAAGCTCATTATCCCCAAAATCAGTCGTCACATACTGACAACAATTCTCCACCGTTGGCCGAGCACATTCACACATATACTCCTGAATCTGTTCCTTTGTCGTCATAACAGCTTTGTTAGGAACATCAAGATTAAGAACCTGCTGGAAACTGTACTGCTGAGCCACGGACTTGAAAGTAGGCAAGACTAGACGACGTGTTTCGCCGCCATATTGTTTTCTAGGGTTCGAGTAATTATTGTAAGGTGTGTAGTTCTGTTCGTAATTTCGACGGGCGTCCATCATTCTTTTCCTGTGCAGTTGAATGTCCAAATCCTGAATGAAGGGTATAATAGATTGACGACGCTCGTGTGCTCTTTGCGATTTAGAAACGTCTTGGGATAGGATTTCGCGGCGATTTTCATTTGCGTCTCTTTGCGATTTTAGAATAGAGTTTTTGGGTGGGATTTGACGGCGATTTTCAGTTGTTTCCCTTTGTGATTTTAAAATATTATCTTTTTGTGTCATTTTGCGGCGATTTTCAAAGCATTCTCTGTGTAATTTGTTCAAAGAAACTTGTCCTATGATTGTGGAGTTCACTAAAGGCAGAGTTTCGCTGGTCTCCTTTTGCTCATCAGTCATTGGGGAATCTAGCTTGGTCTCTGTCGTTTCTTGTTTTTCTCTGTTTAGTTTAATTTTTGATATTTCTTTTTGTTGTTTTGTGGTATCTTCAGTTGTTAATATATCTTTAAGGAGGGATTCTTTGGTTTTCACTTTCTCGAGCTGTCTACGAGCTACCGCTGTGATATCGGAGTGGACTGGCCGGGTTGAAGATGCTAGTTTCTTAGCTGCAGCTATGTACTGAAAAATAAAACATGTTTTGAATTTCTTGCTGAAATACTGGTTAGATAAAGAAACTGCAACATACATTCTTATATCATTGTAGTACGTACATTGCTTTCAATCTGTAGTTTTGTGTAAAGGTTTTTACGTTTTAAAGGCTGTTATCAATTTCAATCTGTCAAGGGACTTCAACATAGTTAAGGACTGTACTGAGACAAATCAACAGATAAACATTTTATCAATAATTTGTCGAATTACGTGCATTTGACTGTTGCATTTGTTAATTACCACGTTTGATATTAATGGCATTTTCCTTGGTTTTGTCTTAGATCACATTATAATATAGCATAATTTATGTAGTATTTATGTAGTCCCTAATACATTTCGGCACTTAAGGCGAAGATAAGGGCAAAGACGAAAAACTGTAAATCTTTTGCCCTTATCTTCATATTAGCTTGTGACTTAACACTCCACTTGCGGCGATTCTATTAATTACTTAGTGTCGCTCATAATCATCATCAGGTGGAGTATGCCAGGTACTGGCTCTCAAGGAGGCTACCGGTACTATCTCTTTCTCCTTTTAAATATGATATTATGTGTAAATAAAGCTGTACCTCAGCAGGTGAATCGGTTCCCTCATCAGAGTCCAGTCTGTCAGGTGTGGTGTAGCAACACCGACTCTGCATGTTGCGTCTCCATCGCGGAGGGAACACCTCCTCCACTTCCGCTGTGCTCCTCTTCCTCTTACCTGTTACATACACACTAATATAGTACTTTAAGTGTGTTCTGTAACTTATTTTTTGGGAGTGTTGTAATAAAGTGTTTCTATATCTTATTCTTCGTAAATGATCAAAGAGCCCAAGTTCTGCTGTCGAGAGTTTAAAAAGTCGCCCAAAAGCAGAAAGTCTCTATAAAAGTCTCTAAGCTTGGCTTAACAACAGCTTGTATTTAGTAATTTATAGTATAAATATATGCATGTGACTAGGAGAAGTATGGATATGGTTGTACGAGGTAGCGGAAATAGAGGTCGACCTAGGAAGACGTAGAAGACGGCTGAATTGTGTTAATGAGAATATGAAATAAAAGGGAGTGAATGTGGATATGACAGCTGTCAGAATCGTGTGGAAGAGGAAAACTTGCTGTGCCGACCCCGCCTAGTGGAAAGAGGTTGAAGAAGAAAAAAGAACATATATACCTATATATGTATATTACTCTATGCACACTCTTCTTATATTGAGCTAAATGGCCAGGCTCTGGTGGTTTTAAACTAGTTTAACGTAGGCTGGTCTAATATGAATAAGTACCTAATATTCAGGATAAACTGCTTAAGCCTCATCATTATACATAATCATCAACAGCCAGCCCATGTCACATAGGTTTGTAAATATGTTTTCCCTCCTTGAAATAATCGTTTTATAAGGTAAAATACCAACCTACAAGACCTATACGCGGTATGTCACGCTGAAAACGTCTCGGTGGTCTGCCATAGTATCTACGCTGAGTTCTGTTCATATTATCTACTATATTGATAACTTACAAATATAACAGTTATTTAGGCTTTATTTCATTTTTTTGTGATAGTTTTTATATTTTTAGTATTTTTACAAACTGATGGTGTTAACATGATTTTGGTGACGTAACGTGACATTGACTTGTTTAATGTTTACTAAACCTCCTTGGTCAGAACCATGAAGTTGTCCTAAAACTTCATGGTCAGAACAGAATAACCTCCTTGCTAGAAAGATATGTTGACGCTACTCGGCAAAAGATGGCGTTGTTTACAGACAAAAAGTTTCTATTTTTTTTTGTTTTTAGTCTGTACGTACAACATAAACCTCTTTTGTTTTAGAACTCTCAAACAAAAGAGGTGGTATACGTACTAACTAGAATCTGTTTAAATATGTATCACACACACTAAAAAAGTTAAAGGTTTAGTAAAAAATTTAATTTAAAAAGCTAAATAACTTAATCCATTGAAAAAATAATAATAGTAGGTACCTATTTTATACCATTTGGCGTCGTCACTTTCTTTATATACACTATTCTTCATATACACATAAAAATAACAAATTCATACCTTTTACAATTTTTATTCAATTCTGCATCAAACAAAATTATATTCAGATCTATTACGTTATCATATCCAGGCAATAAATAATAAAACAGAAAATATTATTTATAATATGCTACCACAATATAAACCACGTTAACGAACACGTATCTTCTAAATCCTTATAACTGCTCTTTAGATTGTCTGTCGGTTCTATAAGCCACGGTAGAGCTAGGAATGTGTCCTGACAAACATTTAGATTTTGTTAGAGTTCTGACAGTAAGCAGGATCTTGTCAGACCTTGGCAAGTGAGAGAGGACAGTCTCGCAGCACGTTTGATCGCGGATCTTTTGGGTGAAACATCCATTGACTAGCACCTGAAAGTAAGAGTTACCTAAATTAACATTTTTTTGCTCTAAATAGGTAAGCGCTATACCACAATTCCCTGATGGTAAGTGACATTGAGGTCTGTGGTGAAGCTTCGCTAAATCATTGTCATTGCATAAGCATCCCACTATACGATCCCACTGCTGGGACTCGGGGCCTTCACTCACGAGGACAGAGAGAGATATATAGGCCATAATCCACCATGCTGAGCAAGTGCGGGTTGACGGATGACACACGTCTTCGGATATTGTGGTCCTCACATATGCCGGTTTCCTCACGATGTTTTCCTTCACCGTAAAGCGAGTGCAAATCCACACATACATAACTTGAAAAACAAGTCATTGGTGTAGGGCCGGAATCGAATCAGGAGCCGTCTGATTGAAAAGTAGACGTTATTACCACCGAGCGACACTCGCTTTATTGTCATTGGAACAGGGAATTCGGCAAGGAAATCCAAAGTTTGGCGGTGTCATACTAATGTCTTATCTTCCTAAGCAGCCGTCTGATAAACTTATTATTGACCGAGCGAGTGAAGTGTAGCTGCAACAATTGAGTATTTTCTTTATTTGGATCTGTCCGCATGTTTGCATGTTGAAAATAATTGGTTTGGTCACCCAATAAATCATCAATAACATAGAGCGAGAAAGTTAGCTGCAGCACTATGAATTTGACCAATTTTAACAATATTTAACTAGATTTAATATTAAAAAAATTATTAATTAAAGTTAGTATAAATATGGACATATTGTTCGGTTAAATGTTTTTTCGGACCGTACCTCACGAAGCTTTTGCCTATAAGCAAAAAAAAATCAAGATTTTTAAGACCAACGGCTTAAAATGTGGCGTTACCACGCGCGTTATATGCACATTTTCGTAAGAATCAGTCCAGCGAGTTTCTAGATTAAATGTATATTGTTTATTTTTTCTTTATTTTAGATTACTTATATATTTCTCTATTTATTAACTAACCTCATATCCTAGGACATTATCCAGGTCTTTAGGGGCCAGCCAAGTGACGACTAGAGAGCGGTCTGACATCTGACGCGCTGATAAGAAACTCACTTTCAGGGCGTCACAGTTATGGATCTTTGAAGAAAAAGCACAGATTAAAATGATGCTAAACTACTAAAAAGTAAAAAAAGCTTAATGTATAGATAAAAAAAAAAAAATTATTTATTACTAGCAAAGAGAAACGAAATATAACTTATGCTACTCGGAGATAATGTAGCTTCCCAACGGTGAAAGAATTTTTCAAATCGGCTCAGTAGTTTCGGAGCCTATTCACGTCAAACAAACAATAACACGACTCTACAAAAAAAATTTCGTTCTTTGTCCTAAAGTTTATACTATTATTTTCCAGTTTGTTATGCACAAAAACGAAAAGAAAATACCTTTTTTCGGTATAAAGTTTGCTTTTGTGATAGTTATAATAATACTACTAATTTTTCAATTTTTTTCATAAATTTTAATTGATTTTAATATTTTTAAAAAGACCCCGAGGTGAGAGTGGGGTATTAACGTTTACACTGTGCCGCTAGATGGCACCCGAGTGATAAACAACCATCAGGTGTTATTTACAAGCCCAGAATAACTTAAAATGTCGTCACGAAAGTGCTAATACGATGCTGATGCATTTTGTTTTATATGTGGTCAATTTATTAAAGTTCGAGACGTGAAATATGAACTAAAGACATCTCACGTTCTCTGTAAAGCCTATGAAGCATATTTTGACTGTCCTGTACGGAATCAAGATAAGCCATGATCTCCACATGTTGCTTGTAGTTATTGTAAAAGGTGTTTGGAAGGAAAGCCATTTTTATTTGGGGTTTATTGAGAGAAAGTAGCTATGAACATAAAAGAAAAAGTAAAAGTGTGCACTTTTAAGTTATTTTCCACTTTTCTGTAAGCTTATTTGATAGTAAAACTTAATAAAAATAATGAACATTTTTATTTCAATAGTTTTATTTTCAATCAAAAATTAATAGTCTAGTCAACAAGTGCTTTTTTGGTCAACTTTTTTCAGCAGTCTCCGAAAATTATGATTGAGGTGTCATTCGATTCGGAATGGATTCTAGATAGTTTTCGAAAAACAATGAAGTTCCGCAAGTAAAAATTACAAAAGTTATTAACAATTAACTAAAAAAAAGAGGGGTTTAGTTTTTTGCTAATATCTCATAAACTAATAAAGATTTTTCAAATTTGAACAATATTTCACCATAGTAAATTGTTAATTACAAAATGAAAATTTACAATTTTTTAATTTTTCTAACGGAAATCTATTCTAAGATCTTTGAAAAATAGCTCCACAAAAGGAAAAAAATCCTAGATTAATAGTTTAACAATTATCGCACTTGCAATGTTAATGTTCGTGCTACAAAAAATTGTTAATTAATTAATGGATAACTTATTGAAAAATCGCGATAAACATTTTTTGACCACGGATTATTGTTTAATGATCTGTCCTGTAGGCACCTAAATTTTCAAATTTTAATTTTCATATTTAATAAGTTTAAATAATATTTATTCATTCAAGGTCCGAAAGAGGCGTGACTTGCGCAAGCCGGAGTACCCGTTTTCGGGCGTATTTTCAACCCTCTGGGAAAATTATAAATAATAGTCCTACAATTCTGAGAGACTTTTTTTTAGGAAATTTCCTCCTCTTTCTGTAACTTTTTTCAAATTTGAAAAATCTTTATTAGTTTATGAGATATTTGCAAAACACTAAAACCCTCTTTTTTTCTAGTAAAGTAGTTAGTTCTTTTTTTTTAGTTAATTGTTAATAACTTTTGTAATTTTTATTAGCGGAACTTCATTGTTTCTCGAAAACTATCTAGATGCCATTCCGAATCGAATGACACCTCAATCATAATTTTCGGAGACTGCTGAAAAAAGTTGACCACAAAAGCACTTGTTGACTAGACTATAAAATCCGAGATTTTTAAAAATTACGTTCAATCAGTCTTCTAAGCACAAAAGCAAAGTTTTTCATGGCATATATTTTTTTTTCGTCTTATTACGATCTAAACTACCGAAATTTAATGCTTTGCAATCAAAGTCAAATTTCATGTTGACCCGTGTAATTATAATCAATCTTTTCCTCTTATATACAACTAGAGGTTGCCCGCGGCTCCGCCCGCGTGTAGATCGCTTTTTGCGTAACCCGTGGAAAAAATCTATTGTATCCTATTCCCGTGCCAATTTTATATAAACACTATATTGCTACGATATCAAAATGAGCCGCATCTGTCTTTCCTCATTCGATTCCTGAGATCTAGTTAACCTCTATTTTAGCTATTTTGGTGGTAATGCGACAGATTAGATCGTTTTCTCCAAGCCATTATTTTAATATAAATAATAAGAATACGTGAATCATACCACTAAGTAAACCACATACTTAAATTCCAATTCATAAGTATTTAATTTCAAACACACAAAACTTTCCCTTTGAACTTTAAACCCCAATGGCATACCTTAATTCACTCCTAGCAAATATCATTACAAATTTATTTTAACCACCATATAAACTACAACCAAAACAACGTTCAAGACTGTTAAATTGATAAATAAAATAAAAATCCAAACAAACTTTCACCCCCCTCCCCCCTATAAACCCTTATTTAACCCCTGGCAAAAAAACTTGATTTTACATAAACTATACATATTCCAAATTTCATTGCTAGAAGTTCAAAAACATAGAAGTTTCATACAAACTGTTTTACCCCCTTTCACCCCCTCAGGGGTGGAATTTCCAAAAATCCGTTCTTAGTACACGTTTAAATACTAAAATATATACACACTCCAAATTTTACACCTCTAAGTTCAAAAACACAAAACTTTCATTTTTAACTTTCAACCCCAATGGCATCCCCCTTAATGCACCCCTGGCAAAAAAATAATAATTTTAATTTAACCATTTAATAATCTATTACCATGACAACTTTCAAGACTTTAATGTGATAAATACAGAATTTTCCATACAAACTTTCACCCCCCATTACAAACCCTTAGTTCACCCCTGGCAAAAATACTTGATACCATTATTTTTAATTTTACATAAACTATACATATTCCAAATTTCATTGCTGGAAGTTTAAAAACAAAGAAGTTTCATACAAACTGTTTTACCCCCTTTCATCCCTCTTAAGGGTAGAATTTCAAAAAATGTATTCTTAGTACACGTCTAAGTACTAAAATATATACACACTCCAAATTTTACACATTTAAGTTCAAAAACACAAAACTTTCATTTTTAACTTTCAACCCCAATGGCATCCCCCTTAATGCACCCCTGGCAAAAATTTTTAAAATTTTAATTTAACCATTCAATAAACTACTACCATAACAACTTTCAAGACTTTAACTTGATAAATAAAGATTTTTCCATACAAACTTTCACCCCCCATAACAAACCCTTAGTTCACCCCTGGTAAAAAAACTTAATACCATTATTTTTTATTTTACATAAACTATACATATTCCAAATTTTATTGCTATAAGTTCAAAAACAAAGAAGTTTCATACAAACTGTTTTACCCCTTTTCACCCCCTTAGGGGTGGAATTTCCAAAAATCCGTTCTTAGTACGCGTCTACATACTAAAACCAATACACCCTCCAAATTTCACAACCCTAGGACCAGCCGTTTGGGCTCTGCGTTGTCTATAGATGAATGAATGAATGAATAGGTCAGGACAAAGAGTCTTATAGTATAGATATTGATATAGATAAATATGAACAATTGTATGAACAAATAAAAGACTTAGTATTAAGTGTGCATTAATTCATTCATACCAAGAACCAAGAACCATAATAAATACAATAGACAACAGAAGAGGAGAGATGGTTGGCCACCTTATACGACATGACAATGTCATTAAAAATATCGTAGAAGGAAAGATAGAAGCCAACAGAGGAAGAGGAAGACCTAGAAGATCATATTTAGACCAAATTAAGGAGAAGGCGAAAGTCATGTCTTATAGGGAGGTCAAGGATTTGGCCAATAGAACTACCTGGTAAAAACTCCACAAACAAGAGCCCAGCTCTTAAATATTGAAGTGTGCAACAAATATTAATTTAATTACATAATTTGCTTGGTTAAATGAATATGTAGTTTTTTATGACTTTATGGAGCGACGACGGTCTGCCTCTGTGTCCGGAGACGGCCGTCCGACGGTCATGCATTGTAGCTTAGACCTGTCGTACGCGCATTGAAAATACCGCTTGCCCGATTCAGAACAAGCGCTCTGATTGGTAGCGGGCGATGAAGTACGACAAAGACGCTACACCTTTAAATCGACTGGAAATCAGTTAATTTAACTCGAAAACAGTGTAGGTAAATTTGAAGAATTGAGTATAATGTGAGATATAGACCAAAATAAGCTGTGTTAAAAAAAAAACTCGTCCGAGACAAATTTTAGCAATCAGTAATGGTGTCTGCCAATTTAAAAGTAGCCGTAGCGGATGAATACAAAACATCAATAACCATACCTGCTTCGTTATGTATCTATTTCAAAAGAAAATAAAAATGTATTTATTTGACGTAGGTCAAAACATTATATAATTATTTTTTAACGAGAATACATTGAATTGAATAGCACATACCGTTTTATATTTGCCTGTTTGATAACGACTGGATTCATTCACGTCGATATCACACTTTTGGAGCAATGGTAGGTCTAGTAACTTCTTCACTTCCAAATGTAGTTTGGACTGCAAAATTAACAGTGAACTTAATATTTGCTTTTAAATGATAAAATCTAGTCTTATTTAAGTAAAATATTATTATTGTCATACGCCAGCTTAGTTATATTTATAAATTACGCACTTCCATCTACGCAGAAAACTAACTGCGAGACTAATACTGGCATTGCTAAAGTTTAAAAAAATTTTAATTGACATTGTAATTATTCTTCTTATTTTATTTTTATTTCATAATGGTTGATTAAGTTTTGACATTTATTTATTATTATTCTTAATTTTTATGTTCATTTTTTGTATGTATGCTATGGATAACAATTTGAAATAAATTATTATTATTATCTATTATAATATTTTTGCGTCAACAAACGGGACAAATTAATGTCACTACATCATCTACTCACTTACCTATCAAATGACAAGTAAACCAATTTAAATATTGCTAAAATGCGAGTCGTGCTCTCGCATGAAGGGTTCCGTACCATTCTCTAAAAATATGCCAAAAAGAACACGTTTGTTGTATAGGAGCCCCCTTAAAATTTTCACTTATTTTATTTTTAACCGACTTCAAAAAAGGAGGAGGTTATATATTCGACTGTATGTATTTTTTTTTTTTTTATGTATGTTCACCGATTTCTCAGCCATTTGTGGATCGATTCTCAAAATTCCTTTTTTTAATTGAAAGAGTATGGTTCTGAATTGGTCCCATTGTCACCAAAATAGGATCTGATGATGGATTCCTAGGGAAATCGAAGGAAAACCTAAAAAGTTAGGTTATGTTTACGCCCGAAGAGAGATTCACGCTCGTTCGGCTGTACTGATATTCATGAAATTTAAGATGAAAATAGGTAAGACTATGTGTTAACACATAGGCTTCTTTTTATCCCGAATATAATTACTGTTCCCGTGGGATGCACCAAATAACACATAAATCTTTATAACTTCTTCACGCCCGAACGGCTGTACTGATATTGATGAAATTTGAGATGAAGATAGGTTAGACTATGTGTTAACACATTGGCTACTTTTTATCCCGATAATAATTACTGTTCCCGTGGGATGCACCAAATAACACATGACACACTGATTTCGCTTATATTTGATATGGGGGTAGACTAGACCTTGTATAACACGGAGGTTACTTTTTATCTTAAAAGTCATTGCTATTCCCTTGGGATGCCCAAATAACTCGATAACCTATTTTACTTCTTCGCGCTCATACGGCAATACATATTTCACTCATGTAAAATTTGATATATTAATAGACTAGACACTCGAACGGATAAGGAAAATATTTACGGGCTCGCTTCGCTAGGAGTTATCCCGATTCGTTCGACTTTCCCCCAGGATGTTTTGGGCTTATGACACTCCAAATATTATATAATTTGTGCTGCTTTGGACTTCTTTATGCTCAAACGGTTCGAACAAATACGGTGAAAATTTCAGCGCTCGCTTCGCTCGCGCATAGCTCGCATTGCTTGAATCTGGCTCGCTTCGCTCGCTATTGGTTCTAGTACGTTTTGACACAACAAACATTATGTAATTTGTGCTGCTTTGGACTTCTTTATGCTCAAATGGTTCGAACAAATACGGTGAAAATTTTCGCGCTCGCTTCGCTCGCGCATAGCTCGCTTCGCTCGCATCCGGCTCGCTTCGCTCGCAATTGGTTCTATTACGTTTTGACACAACAAACATTATGTTATTTGTGCTGCTTTGGACTTCTTTATACTGAAACGGTTCGAACAAATACGGTGAAAATTTTCGCGCTCGCTTCGCTCGCAATTGGTTCTAGTACGTTTTGACACAACAAACATTATGTAATTTGTGCTGCTTTGGACTTCTTTATACTCAAATGGTTTGAACAAATACGGTGAAAATTTTCGCGCTCGCTTCGCTCGCGCATAGCTCGCTTCGCTCGCGATTGGTTCTATTACGTTTTAACACAACAAACATTATGTAATTTGTGCTGCTTTGGACTTTTTTATGCTCAAACGGTTCAAACAAATACGGTGAAAAATTTCGTGCTCGCTTCGCTAGCATACAGCTTAATTTGCTCGCAATTCGTTGCCTGCCTGGCATACGCCAGAGGTTTTTTGATCGTGAAGTTTATTTGGCTCTCTATAGCTAAAACTTAAAAAATATCATGACTAACCACTAAAAATGTAAAAATAAAATTGTTTTAAAAAACAAACAACCGACTTCAAAACACAACTAAAAAGGGAAAAATAATTTTAAGCCTTCATCAAATCAAGAATATATAAGTAGAATCGAAGAGTTTATTTCATGTACTTATAAAAAACTATTTTAAATATATAGTTTTTTTAAATATTTATTAATCCTGTTTTCTTGAAGTCGGTGCCATCTAAGAAGAACAAATTAACACGTTCCATGCGAAACCAGGTCGAAAACTCCTGGTTCATATCTCGCTTGTGGTGCGGCTACGAAAAGTATAGACTTCTCTGTCGTGCGAAGAGCGTAACTTCAGATTGGTTCGGTGTAGGAAAGAGATAAATACATATCTGAGATGGGCTATTAAAATAGAATCCAGTGGTGTGCCTATCTTAATACCGGATATTTTATACCTGGTACCGCACTGAACAAATAAAATTTTATCACAGTGCGGGTGCGGGTCGAATACACCTGGTACCCTCGCTCACCTGGTACCGCACCCCGCGCTAGCTTCGCACAGTTAGTGTTGTGATCGTAATCGAGTGAGCGCATGCGTCGACAATGACTTCAACATCAGCGAAACGGTGTCGTAAAAGAATAAAACTCCACCAGATTGAAGACAGTGATGATAATTTTAATGACAATGATGATAGTAATAAATCAAAGTATAGATTACTATACGAGTACTATTTACAGTACTTAAAGACCGTAAATTATGTAATAATACAAATAATTATTATATTACATATTATTATCTAAAGAAAGTGTACTCGTAATTATCACCTACTTATTTATTATCAAATTCAATAAATAGTAACAACGGGTAAGTCGTCATTACTATTTATTGAATTTGCTAATAAATAAGTAGGTGATAATTACGAGTACACTTTCTTTAGATAATAATATGTACTATAATAGTTATTTGTGTTATTACATAATTTACGGTCTTTAAGTACTGTAAATAGTACTCGTATGTCAAGCTTTTTAGGTAACAGAGTCGATTTTTGGCCTACAAGCAAATGTAGAAGGGAAACTGTGTTAGATGCTACGAAAAACTTCGAACAATTTTAACAAGTTGTCAAGCTTACAAAAAAGTTAAAAAAAATAACAGAATTTAACGCATGCAAAAGAAACTTCCGTTTGGATTGTTTCAATGAAAAACATTAATAAATATTATTTTTTCTTTTATTTCTTCAATAAAACTTAGGCCTATCGATATCTGTTTTTCCCATCCCTAAAATATGCATAAACATCCTCTTGTTCAGTGCGGCACAGGGTACATAAAACCCTGTATTTAATTTAAGCTATAGATTCTAAACCAAAGAAGCTGCCCACGTACGCCGTCAGGATCTCTTCAATCAATTCATTAATACTAATACTCAAAGCAAAAAAATATGTTTTTTCTTTTCATGAAGCCAAAAAAAGGTTTAAAGTTTTTTTAACGTTACAGGGTTTTATAAGCCTTGTACCGCCGCAATGGTAGTTTTAGGTCCAGGTGTAATACGCCCGGTACCGCAGGAATAGAAAGAACAGAAAATTTTGTGCCGCTTGGAACGTGTTAATGTTTGTAAAAAAAAACTATTTTCAATTGTCTTTCTTTGCTGGCACCGACTCCAAGAATACAGGATTCATAAAAATTTAAAATAGTTTTTTATAAGTACATGAAATAAACTCTTCGATTCTACTTATATATTCTTGATTTGATGAAGGCTTAAAATTATTTTTCCCTTTTTAGTTGTGTTTTGAAGTCGGTTGTTTGTTTTTTAAAACAATTTTATTGGTATTTATTGTTATAGCGGCAACAGAAATTCATAATTTGTGAAAATATCCGCTTCCTAGTTTACATGGTTTGTAAGATAACAGACAGACAGCGGAGGTTAGTAATAGGGTCTCGTTTTTACTTTTTAGGTACGGAACCCTAACAATAAACCTATGACGTTTCATATTACTGCAGCGCCCCCTGTGAGAGTTGTCACCTTAACACCTATATAAGAATATGCAATTCCATTACTGAAATCCGCATTTAAATTGAACTAGTTATTTTGGAGATAAATGGAAACATTGGTTGACACAAATGCACAAACATTCTCTCAAACCAAACACACATTATTATAAAGTATCAGGTAAAAATCTGGAATATTTAGCAATATCAAAATTAGACCAGGATTACCAAAGCCTCATTTCTATGTGACTTAGAAGCTGCCAAGTATTTGGACTGCCACGAGACAGACGCTTGCTTAATAGCATTTACGGCCTCCTTAATGCCTTTCCCCAAGGATGTCTTACGATATACTCCCAACATATCTTCGCGGTCAGTTGCCTTCGATGAGTCATAATTTATGTCTTGACTCTGAAATCGAATTTACAGCTAAGTATGTCGATTTTCATCTTTTACGTTACATAATACTTAATTAAAATTATATATTTGTATTCTTATTTTACAAACTTCACATTATCTTCATATTATTTAGTATTTAACACATTTTCTCACCTCGGCTTCCGCCGTAAATTTTATCTTATCATTATTCACTTGTGTTGTACTTTTATTGCTCTGCGAAACTGATCGGTAATTGTTATAATTTACATTAGCTAGGGCTAGTATGATATCATCTTTTGTGGCATTTGCAGCGTCTTTTGTATTCCCAACTTCGGAATTTTGTGATCCTGTATTCTCTTTCATATTATCGCATACTTTATTTATATCATTTTGTTTAAAATTTTCATTTAAGTTCTCAAATAAGTCATCAGATATTCCAGTCGTAATAGAACATTTTGCTATTTGAGGTGCAATTAGTTTTGAACGCTTGGACGCGATTACAGCTTGTTTGTACATCTGCCCATATCTTCTACACCGTCTCCTCTTTCTAGGCTCAGCATACTTCAAATGAGGCCTTGGAAATACAGTTGCTTCAATTATTGGATTTAAACCACTTTCGCATTTTACAACATCATCTGTTAAAATCGAACTATCCACGCTAAATGTGTTTGAGGAATATTGTTTAAACTCTATTATAGCATCATTATTTGCTTCAGAACTATGAGATGTATTTTCCAGATTTTCCTTACTTTGTGCACGTTTAGGTTCAGTTTTAGCTTCATTTGGTAAATCTTGGACATTTTCACTTAGTTCTAGATCAATGTTTGTCGCATTTTCACACTTTTTTACAATTTTACTTCGAGGATGATTATCATCATAAATTAAACTTGTTTTGTGAATTGAATATTTATCTAAGTACTTTTCTGTATCTGAATTTTCAAGCTTTTTCAATACAGTTTCAGTATTTGAATCAGCAGCCATATGTTGAACTATATATGTACTTCTATTATTCGGTTTTTTAATTTTGTAATATATACTCTCAAACTCCCGGTTTGCTTTCTCATATTTGTTCAGTAGCTCCATCAATCTCTGTGTAAAGTCACGAGCTTCTTTTAATGTTTTTTCAACTGTTTTATAATTTTCATCACCGCTTATAATAGTTTTCATCTCCTCATTTATGTCATATTTTTGAGAGGTTTTATTATTTGTAAGGACTAGTTCTTCTTTTGGTTCAATTTCATTCGTAATTATATTTTTTATATTATCTGCTACAGTATCGGTTTTATTAGTTTTGTCGTATATACTCGTTGTTTTAAAAACATCATTGACAGAAGACAAATGTGACTTAACGTTCAATTGGTTTATTATTTTTTTACTTAATACATCGCATACTTCAAATTCAGTTTTATTACCCATACGAAGTGTATTTTCCAAGATGTTGTTTTCCAATAAACATTTAATATTTGATAGTTTATTAATATCGTTTGTATCGCGATCAAAACTATTCATATTACTAAAATCGCCTAACGTTTTATCAGTTACATTGCTAGCCGTAACTTTACCAAAAATATGCGGAATTGCTTTGTAATGACTTTCATTAAAAATCCGAACGTGTTCTATGACTTTCGGATTAGCTTTGATATTTACGCTTTCAATGCCTGTTCTTTCTGTAGACATACGAGCTTTTTTAGCCGGAGTTTCATAATCTTCCTCATCTATACTATTTTCATCACAAAACCTTATGTACGGTTTATTTATTTTTCGTCGAAATAAGTAGGGTGCCAATTTTTCCCCTTTCTTGATTGGATCTTCATCCTCTTTTGAATGGCAGTTTTTAAATATACAAGTTCCACAATTGCAAACATTATCTCTACAAAAATCCAAGTCCTGCTCATGACTAGATTCAAATATATTATTGTCGAGTGAAAAATAATTGTTTGTTTTGATTTTTGCTTGGTCTGTATATTTTATGTTATGAAAATTATCCTTCTTTAGCGATGTTTTTAAACATGACTTTCTCGTGACTTTATGATCAGGAGTAAGCGCCTCAAATTTTAATTGACCATGTTCTTCACGACCATTGTTTAGAGTGTCAAATGATGACGTTGATGATTTAACCGCATCTGCAGAGCTCTGAGCTAATTTTAAATTACAATACGTACAGCCGCATTCTCCGCAAGTACAGCATTGGTTTGTTTGATTGTAACCTGTGTAAGTCTTCGAAACAGCCGCAAACATAGCTATCAAGTCATGCTTAGTCTTGTTAATGCCTATTTTTCGGTGAGTCACTATCGAACGGTGGATATCGAAATCTGTGCTATCTCTCTGTACAGGTTTTCTCATGACCTGGTTACTTCTTTCACAACTACATGCATTGTGGCCTTCAGGTGTGCAAGATTCGCTTACACATGTGTTGCAGTGGCAGCCCAGGTGCCTCAATATCTCAGTAGAGACTTCATGTCGTAGGCTCGAGGAGGCGCCGTATCGGTGGTTGCATTCAGCGCAGTGACAAGGTGTACACATGCAATCCTGTCGACTCTGGTTGTCGTTGCCAACGGCTGCTACAACCAGCTTCTGGTAATTTCCCTGGTAACGGGAGTCACACTCAACACAACGACATTGCTCACATTTACACGGGATCGAAACACTCTTGAAGCATCGGTGGCATTCGCATGGCTTGCATTTGCAACTTTCGTTTAGTTCTTGATCCCCACTCACAAAATTATTTAAAAAGCTTTTCCCAAGTCTCTGGTAATCTGTTTGGGCAGGTGCAACTTCAAGAGCCTTAAAAGCATTGGAAATTGTAAGCCTTCCTTTAGAATTGCATTCTTCACAATCACATGGTTTACAATTGCAAACTTGATTTGTCAGAGATTTCCCAACTATACACTCGCATACTTTGCAGCTGCAAGCCTTATAGACTTCTTTTATCTTTTCGAAAATGTCAAAACTGGTCAGTTTTGCTATGTTAGTTTGCGATGCGTTCTTATGTTGACCTAAAGACTGATATTCATTAAACGGAAAATTCATTACTTGGGCACTCAATTTTGCTGCAGATGGGCAAAGCGTAGTTCTAGAATTTGGTATTATTTGGAAATCTTTAAGTTTGTCAATTGAATTATCTTCGTAATAAATAACAGAAACATTTTCAGATAACCTATCAGATTCTTCATAATTTGCGACAGAATCATCTTTTATTTCGTTGCCTTTGTCTTTGCAAGTCTTATTATCGACTATGGTTGTAGTTTTCATTAAATCAATAGGTGAATGGATATTGGACTGTATTGAATCATTATACGTATTTAAACAGCGGTGACTTTGTTTGCTGTAGCATGAATAAGTGTCGCAAACAGGGCACGAGCACTTTACCTCCATTTTTGTATTTTATATAGTGTGTGTTCACGTTAGCTTTTGAAATATTTTAGTAGCGAACTTTGTAATCGGCGAAATATGTAATTCTTCAGGGACTGTTTCAATACATTTGGATTCTGCTGTTTGTAACATTACAGTGGGCGGTAATCCGTTTCCACTGCAGAGACTTGCGGATTTCAATATCTGCAACAATTTTAAGTAAATAAATAATTATTCAATTGGGAAATATAAACCTAAGAGGTTACATCGAGTTACTTAGGTTAAATATTAGATTACTTTTAGATAAGTACTAAAATAAGTTATGTAAGGATATATTTTATTACTCACTACCTATAGTAGACCTAAGATAATTAGATAATATGAAAATTAGATAATAAGACCCTGCTAGATAGCAAATAAGTAACTAAAACCAAACCTTTCTATGTGACTTAGCTGTTTATTTCTCTGTCAAGCCTTCTATAAATAAGTTGTACTTTATCTTGTATATAAACACAACTGCATACTAACCCTCTGATTTAGACTTTGATCATACTTACGTTACTGGATATTTTCTTACGATTGCATGTTTAGCAGTTAAATTTTATTAAATTAACATTTTTTTTAAGTATTTTTAAATTCATTATGTTCTGTCAATCAGTGTCGTTGTCTTCTTTGATAAGATTGTTTTTTTTTTCAAGAATAAATAGTCTCTATTCAAAATATTTGTTTTCTATCGTACTTAGCCTACTTGACATTTCTGCAGATGATTAGGTACCTAGTGAAGGGTAGCGTAAATCCTGTGGGTTACATCTGAATACAACAATAAAACTATAAGTTATTTAAATAATCGTTTTTTATTCTCAATTAAATTCTTTTCGAAATAAAACAAAAATACATAAAATAGAAAACTAATTTGATACTGGTGACTTGATTGTTAATTTATTGTTCGTCAAAACTAACATGGAAAATAATGATTATATACACAAAAACCAACTTGCTCGACAATTTAATTTATTAACATTTTATTACAAGTTACGTAAAAATAACACGATTGGCACAGAAAAAGACAAAACTAAAAAAATACGACATCGAATTTCGATAAAACATTAAGATCGTAGCATTCACAACAATACAATTATTGAAAATACAATTGATTCGGTATTTCGCTTGTATAATTAATGATAATTAATAAGAGTATTATTAACTGTATGATACATTTATTTACATTTACTTAGATCTTAACTAGAAGGCACCAGAATGAGGTCGGTGGAGGTTTACATCTGAAACAAAAACACAATTTATTAGAATATTAACGCTTATACAATGCAAAACATAGATGACAAAATTAAATATTTAGTGTACCTACTTCCGCTGTGATCCGAAATCCAAATTAAGACAAGTAAAGGAAAAAATAACTAAGATTAATTAATTAATTAATAAAGTAACTACTTGTAGTACTACTTGTCTTAATTTGGATTTCGGATCACAGCGGAAGTACACTAAATATTTAATTTAGTCATCTATTTACAATGGATTTCCGCAAAGTAACGCCTGAGTCAATAAGTTAAATATAAAACATAACATTGAAGTTCGGTTAACTAACGTTCGACGAATACATATATGTAGACATTTTAGTTTATATTTACAGTTACATACAAAAGTTTAGTAATAAAGGAAAAAACCTATAAAACAGCTGTTGGGTTTTTTGTAATGCGCATAATAGATAATGCAATATAGTTTTCGCTTCGTTCTATACGCGTATAATGATTCAGATATTTTTTATTCATTTCATTTATTTCCGATAACTTTCAGTACCTACTAAAATTTAATAAATAAATCACACTAATATTTAATACTAATATTATATTTGTTACTTCTTCACGCTCAAACGGCTGATCCTATTTCTATGGAATTTGGTATGGAGATAGTTAACAGATATGCTACTTTTATCCCAGATTAACGCGGGTACTGTGACAAGCCAGGAGATATTTCGCGTAAAGTCGGCCGTATGTACTTTAGTGGCCGTCGCCGGACAAACCGCATTCAGAATACTGTACAATACAGAAAATTTTATAATAATTTAAGCATGTTGTGTTTATCTTAAGAAGTGAAACAGTTAGCTTCAAATCCACATTTACCTACTTTAGAAAATAAGTGCATGCATTACTGTATTTGCCGTTGATAAGCCTTATTCAATATAAAAAAAATTGACTGCAGCGACCCTTGGTGAGTAAAAAAACTATAACACCGAATTAGCTTTAACAAGGAACTCTCCTCGCAAAACGAGTGATCGTCACGATTACGTCAACCTTTTGTTTCATGTATAAAGGCTGGTGTTGTATTTTTATGAAAGTAAACTCATTGTTACATTTGTGGACTAACTGTACGACGTGGTAGCCGACTAATTCCTCCTACAATTCTAGTCATATTTTGTACAAACTTAATGTAAATGTTTCAACATTCTAATCTAAAAAACTGCCTTATCAAGAGTAATAATCAGTAAGTGTTCAAACATAAAACACCGTAGAGTAATTGCAATGAAAATTGTCCATAGAAAATTATGTTCAGTTTGTGTTTTATTTGCCTTAATATTCTCGTACCAGATATGGTCTCTCTTCAATACCCGAGTGCTCGTCAAACTATTTAACAATATCGGCGAAACACAGATAGATACCAAAATGAAGAATATACTACTCTGGACTTCTCACGAAACTCTTCCCTTCCAATATCTCAAGATACGAAACATCGTGTTCAAGGAAAGAAGATGCTTGTTCGAAAATTGTAACATTTTGTGGAAAAACACCAATCTCTTCGGAAATCTGGAAGCAGTAGATGCTATTCTTTTCCACGCCCCCGAAATCATGTATCCAGTGAACACGCGTCACGTTCCGGAGACGAGGTCGCCTAACACCAGCTATATATTTGTGAGCCGGGAGTCTTCACACTACTACCCCGTTCCAAACAGTAAATACAACGACATATTTAACTTTACGTGGACTTACAAGCTCAAATCCGACATCAGTTTCAAGTACATAACTATAAAAGACCGCGGTGGCCGAGAAATTGGACCCGGAGCCAATATCCCTTGGATAGATGTGAAGAATATGAAACCAATCAATGAGACTATCAAATCTAAATTGGCCAGGAAACATATAGCAGCGGCTTGGTTCGTTTCAAACTGTAAATCTAGGAGCAAGCGGGAGAGCTTAGTCGCTAACATGACTAGAGAATTACAGAAATACAACATGACTGTGGACATCTACGGCGAGTGTGGAAACCACAAATGCGCTAAAACGACAATGGAGGAGTGCTTGAAGAAGATACAAAGAGACTATTACTTCTATCTGTCGCTCGAGAATTCGTTTAGTGAGGATTACGTTACTGAGAAGTTGCTCACTGCGCTGCAAAACTTCGCAGTGCCCATAGTTTACGGAGGCGCTGACTATTCAAGGTATGATAATGTATTCACTCTGGTATCTTTTAAGTCGATAAACTCCTGGCAGAGTGGATGTGGTCATGCGCTAGAATCATCCAGGCGCACTTGTTCGAGGAATAAGCCACAATATCTGATTGATCCATTGAACGGGTGACCTTCCACGCCTAACTAATCTGGTTTAGCCTGTAAACTTCTATACTTCCTAGCCACTAAGGATGGTTAAGGTTAACGATCATATACGCCACATAATTTTTGCCCTGCCTTATTCTGATTGTCTGCTTTTTCAGATTCATGCCGGACGGTATATATCTAAACGCCATAAACATATCCTCTGCGGAGCTCGTGAAGCAAATGGTTGATATAATTGCCGATGAGGATAAATACCATAGTTTCTTCAAATGGCACAATCACTACTCGTACCACGAAGCTGAAGACTTTCCTGAGACAAGTCCCTACTGTCAACTGTGCACGTTTGTTAATAATATTGACTTGACTCGTGAAGCTACCGTGAGAGACTTTTACTCTTGGTGGAATTCATAACTGTAGTTAAAAGTTAATAACTGTTCATATTAGGTATATAACATAACTGTTACATGTGAATGTTATTTTCTTTCTGATGGGGGCGGAGGAGTAGTTCCCACAAGAAGGGGTGTAAGATTCAGTAATCCTAAGGACTCAGCGTCAATTGTTCGTCCGATTTTACCTATATTTGATATGATTTTTTCGTCCAATAATGTAGGTAAATATAAACAAAATAAGTCAAGCGACTGTTGTTTTTAGGATATGGATTTTGGTCAAACAATATTACTCAGGACCGTGGTTCCCGAGTCTACTATTTGCAAAGAACTAAATAGTAAAAAAAACTAGTACTAAAATAACGAAAAATTATAACTTACATATAAATCGCATTAGGGGCGGAATCAGACGTCGGTGCTCCAAACTATCGCATTTGTACCCAACGCACAAGATGGACAATTCTGAAAAAATAACAATACAAGTTATATATCAAAAGCAGAACCCACATTTAAAAGCAAGGATCAGTAAACTGCAAAATTAATTTGGTTCTAAACACGAATTAGCAAATGTAGAACGAAATGCTCCAGCTCTAAGGACCGCAAAATTAATAGTCAAGTACCATTCCATCTTATCTACAAGTAGCTCCAAATAGATAAATTTGAAAGAACTCCTACTAGTAGGTAGTCTAAATTATACTACTTATAGAAGTCTGATAAAGAAATAAAAGGAGCAGGTTAGAGAGCAATGGAACAAAACTGGATGAAATTAAAACGGTGTGAAGTGTACTTCAATATCAAATTGGTATCTAATATAAATGCCACTGTAATCTACTTTGAATATATTTCATATTGAAGTTTAATACTTACAACAATACTTTCGATGGCATTAGCTAGCTGCTCTTCCATAATCTTCACATCACCATGATCCAGAACTTCCTGCAACAAAATAAAAATAACTGTGAATAGTTTGTACGTATTGGTCGGATTATTAGCTTTCAGCTATTTTCAGTCATCGGAGTCCTTCGCCAATTGACCTTTATTTGGTTCTAAATAACAAATATAATTTTCTTCTATTCAGCTTACAAGGTCAATAGTGGTAAAAATAATGGCTTCAACTCATTCTATAACTTTGTAACAATAAGTTCTTAATAAGTCCTTAAAATTTTGCTATTAAACAGTAATAAAGAAAACCTCTGTTACCTCTTGGCAACCCTTGACCGAGTCAGCTAAGTCCGGCCTGGCAGCGCAGAGCCTCGCAGCGGCGCAGGCGCAGCTGACGCTGGCCAGCCGCGCCGCACCCCGCACCACGCCCGCATTGCCGGCGAGCCTGAGCGACAGTGTGTCGCCGGCGCCGGCGGCCTCGTGGTACGCGGGCGTGTATGTCATCGATGACACGGCGCGCTGCCATTCCTGAATGTATTTGGTATTTTTTTATAAATATTAGCAGTGGTTGGGTATATTTGGCGCAGATCGTAGCATTACATTATGTAATGGAACCTTAATAATCTTGACCTATCTAATACTTTAACTTTTCGTACCAGTAGTGAGAAAATGGTAGGTAATGCTGCTTTTTGATGAATGAAAGCAGGTCCTCAAATATTGATAAGTCCGTTAACCGGTAAGTTTAGAGGATGAGACCACAACCAGTAGTAAATATAATCATATTAGATGGGGAATAGTAAATTAGTTACTTTGGAAAGGTAAAAATAAATCTCAAAGCTTTAGTCACAATAAAGAATAGGTATTTATAACGTAGCGGAAATTTTACTGACCTCTGTATCAGTCTTAGCATCGGCGTCTCCAATAGACCTTACGAGCTCCTTAGATATCGCCATCAGGAGGTAATTTGTGATTTTCGCTTTGGTTTCGTACGTGACGTCTCTACTGTTGACGGATGCGATCTCGTTGCAAAGTCTCGTCAGATCATCATCGACAGTGTTGTGTATTCTATCGAACAAGTCCTCGATCAGTTGGCCGACTAGATGACTCCTCATTGACGGGCAGGAGCAACGCGAGTCGGACGTTATGTAGCTCATGCTGTGGTGCATTCTCCCGTAATCAGTCTTCTTTGGTACGGCGGTGTATATAGAGTAGCCTTCATCCACGTACTCAGTTCTTTCTGGCTGTAGTTCTACTCTGGAAGCGTGGTACGACTGTCTCATCGTCTCGCTTCTAAGCTCTTCCAACTCTTCCGTTTTGATCGAGAGCTCGTGGCTCAGCGTTTTGATCTTTTCGTCGCACTTCCTTTTGCATTGAGACAGGGCTTTTTGTGTCAAAGCTAGCTGCTTTTCCAGAGATTCGACCTGAGAACACATGTCTTCTTAATCCCCGAAAGCTTGTCCATGCAATGTACACGTCACAACGCGATCATGCACCGACGCCGTAAATCCAACGCGAAATGACAAACTCGTGTGAAGCGGAACATGCATTTTGTGTTAGTCAAAAGCAAACATTGAAAGCGTTAATAAGTGCGGTGGACAAGCAACTACGGGCATGCATCTAAACTAGATTACATGCAGAAGTATGTTTAGAAACGATGAAGACGAAGAATAAAAAAAGCAAAATTCTTAAACATTTTCATAAATAACATAATTTTCGCATGCAATCATATTTAAAGTAGCACCAAACTTTATAACTCTCAAGCTCACATCGGTATAAACTATTATTTTCGGACTCTATTCAATTTTTGTAACAGATGTGGTATTTTAGGTAGATACGTTAACAAATCTGGCACAATCAATAATGAAATTATATATTTCCAAAGACATTTCATTCCTAAAAACGTTCATATCTTCAGGTATAAGATAAGGCATTTCATATAAAATATAAACGAAAACAGTTTGAATAAAATTCTGATTTCAACCTTCCTTTTTGAACCTCTATAGGTATAGGTAGGTTCTATATATAGGTCTATCGTTACCACTTACCTAACCTTACTAATCAAATCGCGTGCTTCATTACCGTTAGCATCAACCCCTTGCCCACTACCTACCTCCTCCTTCAATTCACTGTTAGTGACCTCCATCTCTTGGTTATTCTTGCAGCAGCGTGTCAGTTCCTTTCTGATGCTGTCCAAGTCACCCATGAAGGTCATCTCGGCTTTTTTGCTGATTTCGCGTTGTGTTTTCAAGTCGCCATCCAGCCTTTTGTTGGCTTTACGGAGTTGGTCGATTTCACTCTGTAAAAATTAATAGTAAAATTAAGTTTTAAATATGAAAATAGGTATATATTCTTGTCAAAAGTGATAAGTGTAATCTATTTAGTGATTTTGGTTACTTCTTGGGCCTAATCCTACCATTTAAGACACTAAGAGAATTTTGTACTGCTCGCTAGTAACCACACTAAAGTTGCAAATTCGATTACCAAGCACCAAACAGTGTATTCCGGTTGTCTCCTGAGCCAGTTAATTTAGAATAGATATTCTTCACTATAGGCCAGAGTGTCGCTAGCTCACCAAACTGATTCCTTAATGACTAGCTGTACTGACATATAATGTGAACCTCTAAGATATATACAACGATGACAATGACAAAATGATTGCAGCTTACCTTAAACTTGGTGTCGAGTGCTTTCAAGGCAGCCTCAGATTTCCTCGCCTCAGCGTCAGCTCGCTCGAACATAGAGTTCAGATTGGTGTTCTCTATCTTGAGATGCTTCACATCTCTCTCAGCTTTCTCCAGAGCTATCCGTGTTCCGGAGTCTGATTCTTCCATTTCTCGCAGCTTTTGTTTGAGCGGCTCGTAGGATTTCCTGATGTGGTCTTTTTCGCCTTCAAGTTTTTGTATCTGTAAGAACATGAAAAATAGTTAAAATAGTCCAAATTGATTGACATTCCGTTTGGAAGTTACGTAATATGTAATCCTTCATTATATAATATCAAACTCATTTTATTTTACCGCCCCAAAATTTACGTTATTTGATCGGATAATGTTACTAATATTAAACAGTACATATTTTCACTTTAGCTGTTACATATTTTAGCAATTCTTATTTCAATTTTTTTATTTTTTTTTCATTCTCTATTAACTGAACTGAATTTTACAATCGTCACCATTACAAATAACATGTAGGTACAAAATTGTCTCAGGCTACATCACCTTTCCCTTCAACTGAGTTTCCACCTTCATCGCCTCTTCGATCTTCTTCTTATACCCTCCTTCCATCTCCGCCCACATGTCATCAGCTTGTGTCAGCATCTCCAAGTAGGCTGTCTCTCTTCTCTCGAGCTCGGCCACTCTCGACTTGAGTTCTTGTTCGCTGATGAGCAGGGCTCGGATCTTGTTACCCATTGAGGGATCGGCGGGTACCTGTGATTGAAACAAATTTATTAGTTTTTTATCACGATATGAAACAAGAGATACGTTAATAATTAGTTGTAAGGACACCAAAGTTATTGCTTTCTTAAACCAAGAAAGAGAAAATAAAATATAACAAACGATTAATTTACTTTGGATAAATATGATTTGTGAAATCATAAAATTGTATTGTTCATGTTAGTTATCCTATACTAAACCATTTCAAGTTATATCATGGTAGCTAACACAACTGATATACTAAATATACATACATAAATACTTTATATCGATACGTATTTAACAGCTTACAAATTTAGTGCTTCACAAAGATGTTGTTGTTGCTGATGATCTTAATAGTTAATTTACATGTGATGAAACAGTTACAGCGGCCGTTCTGCTCGCATTATTTATCATCCTCGTCAAATTGATTGATTTCTTCACACCCATCATACCGCAACTTATTCGACTTATGCGCCGTACGGTCTACTAAATTTCATAGATAAAGTTTTAGATAACGATTTGCAATGTTGTTTTACAACTTTAATCCATCATTGTTATCTGCGTATGCACATAAGATAACTCGTAAAAAATCTAATTTAAATAATGTTTGTATAACCGGCTATCACTTACGTTTATTTTGTCGGAATTAGCCCGACATGTTTCAGCACACTGATTGTGCTGAAACATGTCGGGCTAATTCCGACAAAATAAACGTAAGTGATAGCCGGTTATACAAACATTATTCAAATATGCCTTACGAAAGTTTTAATACAAATCTAATTTAATTTCACGTACGTAAATTAATTTATCGTCATGAATGTAAAATTAAAATAGCATTTTGCAAAGTTTGCTACCGACAGCCAATCATGGTCATAGGCTTATTGCTTGTATACGTTGCGGGTAAATTGTAATTGTCGTAAATGAAAGCGGTTTTTATCAATTATTATTATACTACTATTTTATATTACTATGATTATTATAATATTGTTTGCTTTTTAATCGCAAGTCGGAGCCAAGTGTAACAGACTAATAATTAGAATTTGATCAGCGTCCGTTGTTGACTTCGAATAAAATAATATTCGTAATAATATTAATTACATTCGCACTGACCTGTTCATCTTCTTTCTCTTGCTTCAGCTTTGACTCTAACTCCACAATCTTCTCTTCTACCCTGTCCTTCTTAACAATACCACCAGCAACCGTCGCATCGATCTGTCTTTTGGCTGTCTCTAATTCTTCTTTGAGCTGTTCTATTCTTTTCTCTAACGTTTTGATGTTTTCTGCTGTCTGCTCCTCTATCTGCTGCTTTTCTGATATTAATCTGAAATTAACAAAACAATACATAATTTAATGCTTTTGCTTGAAATAAAATAATAATGACTTACTCAGGGCTTAAAAAATATTGCGCATAACCATTATTAATTTTGGTAGTTTCTTAGTAACATCGACCGATAAACTCAGTCAAATGAGTAAAAAACATTTGATGATAAAATTTAAAAGAGAGCAATAGGAAGCGAACTACTAACTGTTTTCTTTATTGAATCGAGTTATATATTGTTTAGTATATTGCTGTTACCTATTGTAGAATTTCTGTAAACTTGTTTATCTTCTGTTAGGAAAAATTAGCAGTCTGCTTCTATTTTGTACCGATTAGATATGCAAATGCTCTAAAGCCAGGCTACGGTTTTCTCACGATGCCGGGATTCGAACTCATATCTAGTGGGACGTAAGGCGACGGCACACTTGAGAAAGCTATCATTGCTTCAATTAACTTACTTTGTGACTTGTTCCTTCAAATCCACCGTGATAGAAGTCGGTACGTCTGACTCGTCCTTCCAAGCTATGGCACTGGGCGCGGAGCGGCGCGACTCCTCGCGTATCTGCGCTATCACGGCCTTTGTGTCGGAACTGTACGGGCCCAGCCGACTCAATAGAGCACGCTGGAAATAAAGGGGAAATTTCTAGTTATTATGTTTATTTGTATAGAATTTCACAACGTTAACAAAACGTTAGAGAAGAGAAAAGAACAGCTTGAAGAAGAATTAAAGACAGTTACAAGATATATCGTTGCGACGGTTGCCGGTGGTATTATGATGGCAGAGATTCGAAGTATCTCTTTTATTTTGAATTGTTTCCACAAACGCATTAGACATAAAATGCTTTTTGAATGCATGAATCGCATATTATACTTCATATGTAGGAAATGAGGTCATGTCTCTTTATTGGTTTTGTTTTTCAGTGATACAGGTAGAGACTTTAACTTGCCAGTATGTCAGTTAATTTAGCACACCCCAGTACTGTACCTGTTCACCGTAGCTAATTTCGGCACCGACCGCTTGCACAACATTCCACGCGATGAGTGCCGGCACGGCCTTCTCCAGCTTATCCAACCGCGTCAGGAGCTCGGCCTGGAAATGTAACGATACATTGCTTAACACACTAAGCCGAAAGGACCCAGTTTTATTATACACGTATGTGATCATCATTAAGACTTTCTTATTTTTTTATTTGCAAGCGGGGCGAAGGTGACCGTTACGTTGTACATGGATGTGATGACTCTTGTGACCACCTGGGTGGCCGGTCGAATATGTGTTTTCCCAACACCTCTCAGATAAATAATAATTGGCTTTCTCGGAATAAGGGTTCCTTTATTCAAAGAATAATCGTTGCATTACTCTCCATGCTTGTACAAAAGGCACTCGGTCCAAAATAATCACTACTTATCAGATTAATGAAATGTCATCAACATGATATTTTATTTAAAATTAATTGTCAGCTTTCTATCTTAAATCTGAGGAAAATTGGTCTTAAATCTGAGGGTTGACTGTGGGAAATAAATGTTTACCGCTGAACACCTAAGTGGATGGTTAAAAAAATAAGCTATCACCATTCACGCAGGATGCATCCAGAGGTGGATAGTGGGTCAACTAAGGCAAGTATATAATATAGCAGAATATAACTTTATCAAAATCTTACCAATAAAAGCCTAACTCTTATAAAAAGATTAAAATAAAATTATTGGTGCCATATTACTAGTACTCGTAACTATAGAAAATATAATTATTTTGTAACCAGTTGTTGTAAATCAAATGCATACAGCAGTAATTTTACAATCAGTAAATCATCACCTATTTCGTCGACTAATCGACCGTAACGGAATAAACACTCGTAGGAATGTGTTTAAACCTGACGGAAGTACTCTGATAGGAAATACTTAATCTTATGAATTTTCATTATAACTGTTGGAAACTTATATCACTAACTAGTAGGTAACTGATGAAAAAATAAAAAAAACAATAACTTTGAAATACGAGTATCTTTAGCTTAGAAAATATGCTCGTTTTGATATATCTCAGCTCAGCTTCTTTCCTTATTTGCTGAATAAGAACTTAAAGAGCTCAATCTTTTTAAAAGCTATTCGCTTCTCCCTTTATTTAACTCCCTTACACTTTTCTGTCTATTCATTTACTTTCTTATTCTTCATAACCTTCACACTTTTCTATCTATTCATCTTACTTATTTTTTCCTCAGTTCATTTCATCTCTTTCACACTTTACTCTCTATCCATCTTACCTCTCTCTTCTTCAGCTGCACCTCTCTTCTGCCGAGCTCTGCCATGAGCCTTTCGGCTTGCGCTCGCGAACACTCCCGCTGTTCTGTCATATCTCTTAGTTGCGCTGAACAAAGCTCGTAGTCCATTTCAAGTCTGTGGAATGTTTAAAGAAACAGTAAATTTCAATAAGCTTCTTCTTTCCCACAATAAATAAAAGATAATTCAATTGCGTTTTTACGTAGCACTGGTTAAACAATACAAAGTTAAAGTTAGATCTACACTTTGAAGCCGTGTATGTCGCAAGGCTGAAGTCAATTCACACTCCACTAGCTTTAATCACAGTAAAGTTTAGACATAGCATAGAAATTTCAGTAGATTATATTTTACGTATTTTTTGGGTTGGTCGACTCTATTACATGTAAATCTCGTGTAAAACTAAAAGGTAATTCATTCCGCTTGGCACATATAACGGTTTGCTAACGATTATGTTCTCATCGTATTGATACTCATAAACTATTTCTACTTACTGTTGCCAATGTAGTCTAGTATCATTTTCGATCTCTTCTAATTCACAACATTCCTCTTCCAGCCTCTCGTATTTATCTTGAAGTTCCGAAAGTTGCGATTCGAGTTCCTGTAACAGAAGAAACTATACTTTAAACCACACCTTTTCACTATAGTTTTTTTTATCTATCTTAGTATCTTGATTTACGATTAGATAGTATTTAGAATTACAAATTCTATTTTAGCTATTCTGACAGCTTGAAGTAAATTACCGTACCTGTATCCTATTTTCCAAAAGGAATTCCGTCTGTAACCTCTGAGCAAGCTTAGCCTCTTTAACGTCTTGTGCCGCCTCGTATATGCTTATCTTCCCTTCTAAGAATTTAAGCCTCCTCTCGTAATACTGTTTGTGTTTCTTCCCCAACTTCACGCACCTACATTCTAGGCCATCGCCATCGTCCTTGGGGCTCAAAGTTCTATGCCTAACACCTTGCCTCTCTAGTTTTTCTCTTATACTATTCAGTCGTTGTATTTCGGTGTTGAGTTCACCGGAGCATTCGAAACTTTCGTTGACGTCAGTCTGAGTCTCTTTGGTCTCAGTCTCGACGCCCTCAAAGATCCCACTCTCCTGTAATACGCTGTTTGGTTTCCTCTCTTCGCTGCAAAGACTCTCAAGAGATTCGCACTTGTATCCTTTCTGCTGATACGGGGTGACTGTTGCGATAGCTTTTTGAGTTTTGTGCGTTGGAATGTCGGTTTCTAGTTTCGTTCTAAGGTCACATATTCTTCTCGGTTTAGCCTGAAAATACAAAGTTTAATTTAATAACATACTGTGTTTACAAAATCATTGCTATGACACTTTTTGTCATATAATGTGACAATCGTAATTATGTACCACTTCAAAAAAACTTGTCAGTTTAAAGAAGTTTCCGTACCTGAAAGCATTCGTCTTCACTCACAGAACTGCTCAGCGCCTGCAGATTGTAAAGCAGCATCATGACTTGTTCCAAACAACTCCTGTCTTCAGCCGAAGTTGCATTCAGAATCATCTGATCCAAATGCTCTTTAACCGGGTTGCTCTTGAGCGAGTCACTGGTTTCGGAGTTTCGGTCCAATATGTCGGCCAGCACCTGGGCCTTGGCGAAGTCTTCTTTGAAGTCATCGTGTGGGGTTGCCAGGTGCCGCCGCGGGTTGGGGCTGCTCGGCGCATGGGGCGACTTGTATCCGGAGTCCATTCGTTTGAGTTCAGGCGAGGCGGAGTCCTTGATCCGGGAGCCGGGAGACACGCAGCCCGAGTCAGAGTCCGTTAGGTTATCCCTAGCACCCTGCGGGAGAAGACGTACAATAAAACACGTGGATAAAATCAACTTGATGTTGGTGGCTCTAAACAACTTAATAGGAATGGTCTTCTAGTATGAAAAAATAAATATTTAATAATATGTGACGCTTTTATGGTACAATAAAATATATTCTAAGAAAATGATTGCGCTTTACAAATAGAATTATCACGATGACAGCACAATTCGCCAGTCACCACAACATAATGAACTTCGAGTCTGTTGTTTAGATTCTAGTTAGAGGATTGGCCATTTTAACTCTGAACTAATCTTAGCGCCACTGTCGAACTCTTCAAGCACTATTGTAGCGATTTGTTTCAAAATCTTTTAGTTTCTCAATCTGACCACCAGCACATTAAGCTTGGTTGGTACAAGTCGTTATGTCCATAGAGCTCGCCTACTGCGAGACAGCTAGTTGGACACGATCTGAATAATCTGATATGGTTTGTGTTGGGACCACTTGCCGGAACAAAGTGGCTTGGAAACGTGCCTTTAGATGAAGTTATTTTGCGTGAGCGTTTTTTATTAACTTTTCCATATTTGTAATGTGATTAGTTTTTAAATTTAGGTATATGGTATAATTATAACATATATGTAATTTTACACGGTTTAAGAAATAAAGACGTCATAATGTTAAGTGAAGGAGATTTTAATTACAGGTCAATTGCCTTGTTGTTTGTTAAGGCGCTTACTAAAGACAATGCAATGTCAAAAGGCACGATGTGACTGTGCATTATTGGACATGGAGAGATTGTACCAAGCGAAAAAAAATCACATCAAAGATCATCAACACGATTGTTGCATTATTCGATGTATATAAGTTTCATAGTCTATTAACTGATGCAAGTATAGGTAAGTCGCTGAAAGGGACTATCCTCCATGACACGGGTTTATAATAATACAGTTTGAGTCGGATTTTATAAATGAATACATTTTGAATTAATATGTAACCGTTTTTTTTTCGTGGCTTAAAGCTGACCAGGCCGAAAAAAAAATATGTTCATGAGTACATAAAACGCATTTAGGCTTCCCCGATAATCCAAAGGTATTTTTTAAGACAAGAAAGAAAGTAAGGATACTATTTATTGTGACAAAGAACCAATTAAAATACTGGTAGATTTAATTTATTAAAAAAAAAAACTATTCCTGTGAATAGGATTTTAAAGAAATTCGTTAGTAAAAATTATGAGCCTTTCGACCTAAACCGGACATACAGCTGTTTTTTTTTAGATCTACAATGTATTGCATTGCGATACACTAGGCCAATAAATCTTTTGGCCGCGCATTCATTTCCTTCTACGAACTGTTGTGTTGTGTTGCGGAATCCTGAATTACAACGGCTAGTAAGATACGGTCTACTTGTATATATAACACGAGGTTGGATCGGTGATTTCTCTTAGATTAAGATGATTCATTGGAATGCTAAGCTCGTGACTATGGAGCGCCGTCATATTGTTACACCTTACGTGTGGTTATTGCAATGCGGAAGTGATGTGATAAATGAATACGGTAATACTTTTGAATTTTGTATCAATTTCTTATGAACATAATCTGATCTTCTTCATATGAGTTAAGTGGCCAAGTTCTCGAGTAAAGAGTGTTCAAGCCACCCGAAGGCTGACTTGGCTTGAAGACTGCTTGTACAAATAGCCGGAACCTACAATTTAACGAGTCATCCGACCCACGGCAACGCCAAAATGAAAGTGCAACTTTTTGAATGACTGTCTCGTGTATCCAAAGACTGTTCGCATCAACCATTGCTTAACCTCGATGATCGCGCCAGATCCTTGGTGAACCGAGCTACAGGCGCTAAATTATATTTACTTATTACTATTGCAAAGGTTACTTTTACGTTTCTTATTTAGAAAATGAAACGTATTTTCACAAAAAGCCAATTTCTTAGGCAAACATAAAAAATAACTGTAAATTTCTTGTTTATCAAGTTTTTTTTTTAAATCTTGATACTTAAGAGACAAGGTAAACCACATAGTGGTAGACACGTGTTGGCAATTTCCTCATATACAAGATAGTAAATAGATTATGAATAGTAAGTAATTCCTGTACCTATTTAGATTCTTAGATTCTATCACAGAGTAAAAAACTAGTCTTTAACTAGCCTATCAAGGAATCAATATTCCAACGCGTGACCTTAAAGGTACCCTAGACCAGCAGGGTTCAAGGCTTTGAAAGGACTTTTGATTTATTAACAAGTCACATAATATTCATTTTATGCATTAAATCCAACAAGTCAGATTTTTTACATGATGTGGACAGAAACAAAGGCCAGCGAGAAAAAAAGAGTTTTTATTGCGTGGAAAATACAAATAAATACTTTGATGAAAAATATATAATGGTATCTGCGTTTAATTTTAAAGTTAATCAGTTAAGTTATCAGGTATGATCAATATCTTCAAAAAATCGTTAGGCATCTTCTTCTTCTAATAATATATAAAATTTCCATGTCACAATGTTAGTTACCGTACTTCTACGAAACGGCATGACCGATTTTTACCAAATTTTGTATGCGTATTCGGTAGGTCTGAGAACCGGCTACTATCAATTTTTAAGTCAAAACAACGTTTTCCGGTCAGCTAGTATGATACAATCTTTCTTATCTCCATGTATACTAACTTTATTTCTTTCAAGAAATATTTTTTAATATCTAAAGAGAAATGTCTAAATACGAGTATATCCAGCTAATTCGGTAGGCAATCCAAACGTGTCTCGCATTACAAAGCCACAGTCTGTGTGACTAATCGAGACAATCGCCATCGTCACACCATAAACGATTAGAAACAAGGCGGGACAAACTTTAGGGTTACTCGAAGCTGATAGAAAAACTGTGCGTGAAAAAGTACACAAGTTCTTATGTTTTTTTCGATACCATTCACTATCTATAGCAGAGATTAAAGCTTTTTTACTCTTGATAGGTTTGCGTTTGACTACAGCTTGTCTGATGTAAAGCTAAGCTGTAGTCTACAATGTGGCACGCTTACCTAGAAGATACCTATTTACTTTACTTTTGAAGACCCCCGACTGATACCAAACTGATTAATTATAATATTAGCCTGTAGAATAAATATATCACGATCTTTCAGTTAATAGGTAAATCTCGTAGAAATTTTATTCAATGTGCCTCTCTATATTAATAAACATTTATTTAACTATTTTCTAATTATGTAAATGCCAAAAACTAACAACCTAACCTAATCGACTACATTCCGTCAACATATATGTACAAAAAAATCATCTTCACTAAACGACAAAATATATTCATGTTCATTCATCAACTTAAATAAGTCTTTTGTGAAATTACATATTTATTCTTTATTTTTACGCAAAAAGGTTTTTAAACGTATAAGTTTATATTGGAATCCTATTAATCCTAGCGGTGATATCTTTCGGCATGCACTGTACTCTGTGCTCTCTGCTCAATGGCTACCTTATACGGACGTCCGGCTATTCGAGAGGTAACAGTTAACAATATACAGTTCCGTTACATTATGTTCTATCCTAAATATTGTACAGGTCCGTTGGACATAGAAAATATCATAATTTCTGTTTTAAAACACGCAGAAAGAAGAAACTTTTAATCCATGCAGATGGATAATCAAGCATGTTTATTATTTTTAGTTTGAATTGTTTTATGCTCATGGTTAATTTTGTGTCTCATATAATTAACTTCTTCGGTTATTTTAATATCGATAGTTAATTATATGCAAAATAAAAATAATTAAAAACATAAATACTTTAAAAAGCAAGTAAGTCGTAGATGTTTGTGACTGATCTTGGGGCAGCTTCTGGGTTATAAGCAGTAGATTTCCCTAGTTATCAAGAGGCAAGCTTAATGGACCCGCTTAGGCGGAGGATTAAATTTTGACGTTGTTCTTCTCGGTAAATGTCTTCTACTGAAAACAGTAACTAATCTGTTTCATTTAAAAAAAAACATTTGTTCCTTTTCAGGGTCATTACTTACGCTTGTACTAAACTGAAAGACTAGAGCTTAAACTTCTAAGTTATTTTGCCATAACCAAATAAACCTTCCAACACGTACCTTATTTACACTAACAGATTTAAAACGCGAGCAAAACTTAATCCATGTCTTCACCATGGCTCGTGCGAAACTAAAACACTTATTTTTATTTTAAATTCACATCAAACGCTATCCTAAATCCACAACTGAACTGCTAATAACTTCACACAGTTTATGTTCTAAAAGATAACACCAGTTAACGTGGAGTTAATGTTAAATTGATTATCGCACGTCTAACTATTGAGTAATTTATTTCACTAGAAGTTTTACACTATTTTTCTTACTAAAAATTTTAAATTGAAACGTGTTACATGTAGCGAACTCGTGAATATGTAATTTTCTGCACTCGGAATGTACCGACTGACAAAGATCGTGACATCAATGTTTGCTTTATGATTTCAACGCATTTTCGTATCAGAGAAGACTCTGTTATAAACTTATTTAAGAAGTCTATGTATAGGTATATGTGACGTAGGCATTGCAGATAATGTTTGTAATACCCATCAAATATAGACATACATGTATATGCAAACGTGGATGCTGTATTAAATATATGTACTCGTACTTTACATACATAGTTTTTTTTACTCATTATAGCTAGCTATTTAACCAGCAGTGCGAGTAACCACACGAGTAAGCGACACCCTGGCCTAAGGTAGAGCATGCCTAGTATAGAATAACTAGGTCTCAAGGAGGCTGGAACACAATGTTATAACTAACATTACCGTACTTTATAAGATAAGCCCAATTGCCCATATTACTTACGCCATAGTACTTACTACCTTAGTGATAAGCCCACAAATTAGAATAATCAACCCCAGAATTCATAATGGTACGCAAAGAAATTTTATATCTTCTATTTTATATCATCACAGTAAATGAGAAATATTTTGGAAAACTTTAGTGAATTGGCAACAAATCATTAATTATTATTTCTCTTTGATCCAAACATAAAACGAACACCTAAACAAAAACTCATCGTTTCAAGAATCACACCTATTTAATAGGAATGAAAAGCCAATTCAATAAAAACCGAATGCAATTGAATTAGAATGGAAAGCCCCGCGTAACAGACTAGCATTTAGTGTAGTTGAAACTGCTATTTAAACTGTTGTGTATCTCTTTTAACCTATGAGAAAAAGCTATTGTCTATTGTACAGAAACCTTGAAGATTATTTTATTTATCTCTGAAACAATCGGTAACATTACTGGATTTTTGTTTAGAAAACAATAGGGTTAGTAATTTATAGATGTTTTGATTCAGATTATTAAAACTAACCTACTCTCGATCTATTGAAGGTAAAGTACTAATTAATGTCAGCTAATTCCAAAGGTAACCTTCCATATGACCATAATTTTTACGAGTATTGTTTCCTTGTCCTATAAAGATTGTGTTTTATGTACAAGTACCTTAGAACATACCACACTAGTTTTATCAACGTGACCTACTCAGGATTTTTCAAAAGTTCTTTACTGCCACGTTGGACTAGTGGTTTGTGACTCAGACTGCAAATCCGGAGGTCTATAGTTCGATTCCTACGGCGTGATAGGTGTTCAAATGGTAAGTTTGAACGTCTGTCTCGTGTTTTGGGTGTGTGTAGATGTGGTGTGTGTGTGTGTAACGTGTCAGTTAGTGGCATATTTTTTTTTATGTTTGAAAGGTGTGAGTTGGTCGGAAGAGTTCTAGCTTATATGAAAATCAACCCTAAATGTCGTAATCAGTTATTTTACAAAACGGCGGATTATATATTTTCTCTTACTCTCTCAGTATGAGTATCAAGTGAAAATGCTTACCTAGTATTTTTATTACATTAATTTGTCACAAAACACAACGATAATAATTATAATAGATAATGTCGCTGTCGGTATTGCTTGGTTAACTTTTGATTTATTGGCTCTGGTTATTTAAATTAGAAAGAAAGGAACATTTACTCGTTCTATAAATACCTAATACACGAACGACAAAAACAATACCTACATAAGAAATATAAAATACATTATTTTCGTGCCACAAAATTCTATATAATTAAGTATATAATAAACCTACACAAATTTACCTTTCGGAATTTTCCTATTCTACTTTATTTATTTTCTCACCTTATCAAAGGCCACTGTCTCATCGATGTGTATCGGTTTATACTCCATGGCTCACTCAGAATAATGTCACCATTCCTCAAATTGAATAAGTACACCAATTTCATTCACCGCATACAAAAACACATTTGTACGAAAACAGCAACAATTTCCGTTTTATTAAATAAAAATTGCACAGTTTTCCGTTGACTTGCTGTCAATTTCAGCACTAGAGTATTTAATCACTAGTTTTCCACATATTATCGAAAACCACTTAATTTTCACTCTAATCACATGCATTCATGCAAACTTGGCGCCAAATTAAGCAAACTTTTCGTCAACTTTACGTCGATTCGAGCAAACTTGACGTTAGGGTCGAGCAAAATTCGCTGAAACTTGCGTCAATTAGAACACGATTCCGTCAATTTGAGCAAATTTTACGTCAGTTTAAGCAAATTTTACGTCAGTTTGAGCAAAAATAAGCTTTACTTGATCATTATTTTGTATTTAATTCGATCGCAATTCGCGTGCGAGCGAACGCGCGCTCGACTCGTTGAGGACTGACTCGTGGGGTGACCATGAGTGACCGTTTCCTCAACAAACGTTATATCGAGTAAACTTATCTAGTTGCAGTAATAATGTGGAGCATGCGGAAAGAACCTTCGTGGGATTTGAAAAACCAGAGCTACGTGTAAATTGTTAAAACATCTCAATGTTACGTTTAAATTGTTCCTTTTATAGATATTTCTGCTTCAATTGGCAATCAAACTGAGAGCATCTGTAACGTGTGCGAACGTGTTTTCAATTTATACAGTTAAGTTTTTATCGTACTTATTAAAATTAAAACTAATGTTGAAACACCACTTCCTAAATCTTGCCATTTTATTTTGGCATTTCTACTAGGTACACGTTACGTCCGCCAGTGAACATTTTGGCACTGCTTAGATAAACTAAGATATACAACATTTCTGGTATCTCACGCAAAATCAGCTTAACGAACCACTTTTGTGTGTGTCTACACTTTAGGATATACGCAAAACAAATAACATCAGTTCTTCCAAATAAAAAAATTCATGTTCCAAAAGCCCTAGATCATTCGTTACGTTCTAAAGCCGGCTTTTAAAGATTTGGAGAGAACTGTATTCTTTGGACGAGTTAAATCAACATTACATCTCCTCACCTTATCAGGATGAGCATCTTCCAGTTCAAGCAGTCGGAACTCCATGAGCTCGATCTGATCGCGCGCGTCGCGCAGCGCGTCCGCGAGCCGCGAACATTCGCGCGCAGACGCGTTCGCGCGCTCGGCTGTCGCGCGGCAGTTTCCGCATGACTGGAACAAGGACAATAAAGTTTTTGAGAGCTCTATTTTACTAGCCTTGTACGAAAACTTTGTGAGAAGTTAGGTTACACTATGAACCGTTTAAGTTTTTGAGAGCTCTATTTTACTAGCCTTGTACGAAAACTTTGTGAGAAGTTAGGTTACACTATGAACCGTTTAAGTTTTTGAGATTTTGAGAGCTCTATTTTACTAGCCTTGTACGCAAACTACCTATGTGAAAAGTTAGGTTACACTTTGTACCGTCAGATAAAGCACGGAACTACAAAATTATGAGAGGAAGCTATTAGAATGGGACATAATTTTATTTCCTTTCTTTTCTTAAATAGTTAATGTTTATTTCTGATGGACCATAGTTTTGTGATAATTATAGGTCTGAAATTAAATGATATTTTGTATCGCTCAAACAAATACATCACCACCCTAATAATTGTAGAAAAGAATGCTTAAATACTGAAAACCTTTTCAGGGGATAAGGCTGCCATTTGAGATACCTACTTGTTTTTTTTTTCTAATATGAATTTATCCTTTTTTTGCGTTGTTATGAAGATTTTATCTATCAAATCCCATGTGGAGAAGAAAGTCTCTACTAAGGACAAAACAATACTCTCCCTACACAACAAGTCTACGAACCACAATGCCGCTGACGCAACTAAGCCGCCTATAGTTTAGTGGGTGACAATATGTTTGTGTATCGCAACACTGCTTGACATTTCGCCTCTAGATGGCTCACAAGGTCGGTCAGATTCTTCACATGAACTTTTGAATATAAATAAATAGTTTAAATACCATTCATAGATTAATTCCTGTGGAGAACTTCTCAGAAAGAATTTTTCGATAATCGTCATAGATTTTCCCAGAATTTTTAATTTTTTTTGTCCAGAAACCTCTATCACAATCATTTCAAGACACCAATGGGGATTTTTGGACAAAATTAGTAAACCGTCCATAAATCCCCATTCACGGGGAAGAGAAAGGGAAGTTATGAAATATTCCTGCAGTGCGCTACCTCCATAGTCCACGCTTCATTCAAATCTACTAAGCCTACATCTCGACTTTAATTATTCATAATATAGAAATGCGTCAAACTAACCATATTGTGCGTATTTTACCCAGTTATTACTCGTATAATGACTACTCCAAACCAGATTGGAAAACATGCCTAATGGCTCTGCTTACGATTTTGTGGTTTCCTTTACGCTTTATCTAGGATCAAGGTCTTAGGTGAGTAAGGCTAAGTCTAACTGTTTAGTCGTAGAAAACGAAAAAATACGAGTAGTTATAAAAAAAATAAACATAATTAAACGCCTAGCTGCGCCATGCGGTTCTATACGAGTTAATTATAAGTAAAATGTGGTCTATATGTCAATCTAGCACTAAATCTATCTCCATGCCAAATATTATCCAGCAGTTCTAAAGCGGTTCCACCGTTTGAGCTTAAAAGAGTTATTAAAATACATTGACAGGATGAGAGGACCCTGACAAACTTTGAGGTAAATAATGTTATAAGTTGGTAGAACATCCATAATTATTATGTGACAAAAGAGCTAAGACATTAATTGTATGCACCTACTTACCTACCTAGATTTACATAGGCATGCATAATTTCTTTGAAGGTCAAACAATCTATCTCGTCAGCATTATTTACATAGAATTACTGCAACCTGGCAGACACTTGATTTTGTTGTTTACGTACTCTGCATAGAATCTTGCCTTGATTTATTATACCTACCTATCTGTTCGTGATATGAATAATTATTATGCTCCAATTGCACATTTAATAGGGCCTTCTACCATAGCTTCTACTATTAATTATTATTTTTGGCTCCGCTTCTTTGTTTCTACCTTATAGGTGGGGGTCGCCAGGGTATGATTTCTTTCTCTTCCACTCCCTTCTAGAACAAGCGTCATCTGTACACTCACTCCTTTCAATTTCAAATTTCTTTTATCATCATCATCAGCCCGACTGAGTTTACTGTTGGCTATGATAATTAATATCACACTTGATGGCCGATGTAAGCAATGTCTCATATTAGTGCTGTAGAAAGCAAAAGGAAAAAATCAAATGCATTTATTTCAGGATCAAGTCTCGTACCTACATAAAATTATTATATTGTTAGTAAAAGAAATCTCTGAAAAAAATACTCTGTGATTGGTGCTATATATATAGCAGGAAAAGTCACAAAAATTTGGCAGTCGTAGACTTTCTTTTGTGTTTTGTCCATGGATAGATAGATAGATAAACGAAACAAAATCTAATACATATATCCTACGAGTATGTCAAATACAATGGTGAAAATGGCAGCAAAATCTGAAGTATTTAGTTATTTGAAATCAAAACGTAGTGGTTTTCGATCACAGCACACATCACAGAAGTACACTAAATATCCAATAGGCGCGTCCACACAGAGCGAGCAGCCTCGCGCGGCAAATGCCTCGCGAGGCTGCTTGCTCTGTGTGGACGCGCCTATTTAGTGCAACAATGACATAACTAGGCGACTGAGGCGCCTTAGAGCAAATTCAAAAACCGATACTCGACGGCTCGGGCGCTCGGTCGTTCGCCCGCGGCAGATCGCGCGCTTGCCTCGTCCGAGGCACGTCCACACAGAGCGAGCAAAACGCCTCGCGCGGCAAATGCCTCGCGAGGCTGCTCGCTCTGTGTGGACCCGGCTAATTTATATTTTCTGTCATCAAACGTGTACTAGCTCTGCTGTAGATGATGACGATGATGATACTAACCCACATATCGTTGAGTGGTTGCGGCGAGAGCGAGGCAGGCGCGGACGACACCGCTGAGTCTTCGTCAGACGGGGCCTCCTGCACACAACAACATACACATTATGTCAGGCGCAAAGATATTGCCATGTGAAAGGTCCAGGGTTCAAATTCCGTGGCGATACAGACTTTTCAGTTTGAATGTCTGTCTTAAGTTTGGGTGTCAACATCTTTCGTACTGATACTAAAACACAAATTAACATTTACCGACGAATATTATCTATTCATAGTCACATAATGGTCAGGTAATTGGAATAGTATTATTCGCTTCACTCGCTTAGTCGTTTATTAATCTGGTTATAGCAGACATCTTAAAGTCATCTTAAAATTGATTTGAATTTGAATTTGAGTCTTAACAGTAAATATTGTAAACATCCTAGTCATGCTGTTTTGTTTGCAGCAAACCACTAGAATGCGTTATGACTATCATAATATTATCAGGCGTTTGAACACAAGCGGATGCTTACCCGGTAGAATGTTTCTTTCCTATGTTGTATGTCCGTTTTCAGACCTTCACGGTTGCTCTTTTCTTTTCCCTGTAACAAAGAAAACCATCGTACAGAAATTAAACAATAAATAAATATGTAAAAATACTATGAATAAATATGTAAAAATAAATTAAATACAACTATTTTCTTAGCCTAGTAGACTAGATAGCGGTACCATCTAATCTCAGACTACAGGAATAAGTAGTCTGAGCATCTAATAAAATTGACAAATCAGACGTAGAGCGTTTCTAGAACTTATTTTCAAACTATAATTTACCAGCCGCGCCTCGCTGTGTCATTCGCGTTTATCCGAGATAAAAATAAGCCTTCATGTTAATTCATGGTCTTATTATCTATCTCCATACCAAGTAAAACAGTAACAAACATTCAAACCCACACATAAATCTTGGCTTCATAATAATCTATAACTATATAATCTATGTTTATATAGGTAGCGTAAGCTTACATATAATGACAAGGCGCTTGTAGACCTTTGACCCGAAAGTATAGGTTAGTGAAGTACTTAGATCGTAATCTGTCTGAGTTAAGATAATGACTCATGCTAAAGTATGTAACTCGAACGAACAAATCAGTCTGAGACGGTTTTTTTTGAACCGGTGAATATGAGTCACCTACACGAACAAAACGAATTAAGTTTTCCACTCCTCCCAACGAGGGTTGAAGCGAATCGGCATGTGCTATACTTTGTACTTATAAATATACCTACTATAGTATTAACACTGATTCCTTAATTATTAAAATAATCATAATTGTCTCTTGACTCAAACTCCTGCCGTATAGATTTTAAGTATAGGACTCATAAATCTTATAATCAATTCGCAACAATAAATAAATCTTACTTAAATTTCAAGAGGACACGAACTTTCAAATGTTTTATGACTCAAGTTAACACATAAGTAGGTATAAATGTAATTATTATTAGGCAATTGCAAACTCGGTAGCAATATATCTTATTTAATTAAAGACTTACGTGATCATTTAACAATCGTCAAAACTGAACTAGAGCAAATTAAAACCTTGCTAAACGATTGATTATCTTTAATTATTTCAAGACAAAAATAATCGGGGCCAAATATATCAGAGCAATTACAATGAAATATAATTGCAATAAGAAATTGACCAGGCGTCGAGTGATTAAGATTGATTACAAATACTGAGACCGAAATTACTTCTTTATTCTAAACACGGGTTAGAACTAGATTAATGATTGTAAAAATCACGTAACAAACTATTTGCTCAAGTCTAAGTTACATAGGAGAATAGCTCAGGTAACAATTATTTACTATTTTATTAGCTTCAATACTCAGAGTCGTGTAAATTCTGATTCCGGCTACGTAGAACGAAGTTATCGATATCATTTATCAACACCTTTATTTTTTTATCTAATTGTAATGAGCCAACGGACCATTTATGTCATGTGGATGCACTAAGTAAAACAGTTGGGACCTATAATTTTAGGGCGGCTTAAAGTAAGACTAAAGATAAAGATAAATATTTTATTGGACACAACATCTCGTCGCATTTGGCAAATCGTTTACATTAGAAATTAATTGGAAAATTGTATGTAATTAAATTCAATTAGATAAAATGTAACTAATTTTATTTATTAGACCGGATAAACAACTTGTATTCTACGGGTGTCAGTTTGTGAAAAAGAAAAGCTTTACCGTATAAAATCGCTATTCTTTTTTCACGATAAAATGTGCGAAAAACGATATTTTTGTTGTGTTTTTCCTAATAGTCATAGAACATAAATAATACAAATTGTTTTTTCGACGCTAAACCACGGAAAGTGGCAATATTTCATGCCAGCAGTGAGTTTATAAGGCATTTCACAACGTAAGGAGGTATGTTGCTTATCAGATATTATGGAATAAGACTGTCGATATTTTCGAATCGCACAATCTGGCATTGTGATCATTTGCGGCCTGTGGTATTTAACTTTCTTTGGCTCCTTCCCGCAAAGATTTCTGTTTGTCAGTAAACAAAATTATACTACGCATATTCTGCGCTAAGTTTTTATTGGTAACCATAATATTCTTCTTGGGATAATATACGTTTATAGGGTTCTAACAGAATCCTATTACAAAGACTTTGCTGTCCATCTGTCCATCCGTCTTTACAGCGGTACTCTGGCTGTATCTCACGAACTATTATAGTTAAAAAGTTAAAACGGTTACAGTTGATGTAAATTGGGTCGGGGCATCCATAAAACAAGTCATTTACGTTTCTATAGATATGTACGGAGCTATTCGTGCGCGATTCTGACTGACACTTGGCCCGTTATTTCTATTTGTACGTATATTGTAACGTAATACAAAGTTTTGGCTTTAGTTCCTAAAAATTTGATTAAGGACTAGGTGAAGGTTTTATGGTACGTAAATGTTTTCTTTTATGTTTCTCGTGTATTGTTTTTCTTTATTGTTCGTGTCACAAAATAAATGTTCTTTCTTTCTTTATTTCTAAGTTATTAGTTTTTCATAGTTATTTCAGGGCGGATCTAAAACGTAGCTAATATGGAATCAACAATGTTTGAACCTTTCGTGTCCGTGGTAATTCCAAATCGTTACCTATTTGTTTAGCGAAAGTCAATAGAAAGTTATCAATTTAGTGATCACTAGCTACGATATATAGGTATGTAAGTGTATAGAAGGTGTTAATCGAAGAAAGAGAAAAACTGAAAAAAATTACCAATAGAACTTTTACACAACGGAAAAGACTTAGAAAATTATACCAAAAAATAAATATGAAAATTAAGAAAAACCACAAAAAGTATAGAGCTAAATCCATCTTATTAGAGCTTGAAAACACCGGCTCATCAAAAAGAGCATTCAAAAAACTTGACTACTCCAAAAACTGGATTATGGAATTAAAAGCTACTAATAATAATACAAAAATAGAGTCACGCAAAGATCTATTAAAAGTTGCTACAGCATTTTACGAAAAATTGTATAAAACAGATCATCAAAAACAATTAAATTTACTTAATACTGACAAAGTACAAAACAAACCCATATCACAAGAAAAACTCTACCTACCTATTTTGCAATCCGAAATTAGAAGTTCTGTTACTAAGATGAAAACCAATAAAAGTCCCGGCGAAGACGGTATAACTAGTGACGTCATAAAAGCTTTTGGTGACTCTATTTACCCAATTTTAGTATGCCTATTTAACAAAATTATGGAGCAAGAATATATACCCACTTCCTGGAAAACCTGCACAGTATCCCTTTTATACAAAAAAGGGAACCCCAAGGATGTGTGCAATTATAGACCCATAAGCTTATTACCGACTCTATACAAAATATTTACTTCGGTTTTACTACGAAGAATCACCAAACATATAGATGAAAACCAACCGAGAGAACAGGCTGGCTTTAGAAGGGGCTACTCTACAATTGACCATATATTCACTGTGACACAGATTATAGAGAAATATCAAGAATATGGCAAGACATTCTACCTAGCATTCATCGATTACAGTAAAGCTTTTGACTGCCTCAAGCACGAAGAGCTTTGGAAAACTCTACACGAGTTAGGAGTCGATAGCAAATATCTAACTTTACTAAAAAACATCTATACCAATTGTAATGCTAGAATTAAACTAGAAAGCATCGGTAAACCGTTCAATATAGAGAAAGGTGTCAGACAAGGCGACTCTATATCTCCGCAGCTGTTTGTAGCTCTACTAGAGAACATTTTCCGTAAAATTAATTGGGATAGTCGCGGAATTAACATTAACGGAGAATATTTGAGCCATCTACGCTTTGCTGATGATATAGTTTTAATATCGGAAAGCCACAAAGACCTTCATAAAATGTTATTAGAACTGGATAAAGAAAGTAGAGTATGCGGCCTTCACATGAATATAGACAAAACCAAAGCCATGACGAATGATATCAAAATACCTATAACTGTGGACGATAAAACCATTGACTACGTAGAAAATTACATTTATTTAGGACAAAACATACAGATGACAAACAGGACGGAAAAAGAAGTAGAAAGGCGAATATCTCTTAGCTGGAAAAAATACTGGAAAAATAAGGAGATATTTAAAGGTGATTTTCCCATGTACCTTAAGAGAAAAGTCTTCGAATCGATCATACTACCCACTCTACTTTATGGCTGTCAGACCTGGGCCCCGAACAAAGAAGTGTTGAAAAAAATCAGAACATTCCAGAGAGCAGCAGAGAGAAGCATGTTAGGAATCAAACTGCGCGACCGAATTAACAGCAGGGTTATCCGGGAAAAAACAAAAATTGTTGATGCTCTACAGGTAGCTGCGAAAACTAAGTGGAAATGGGCGGGGCACACGGCGAGACTGAGGGACAACAGATGGAGTGAGAGAGTCCTACACTGGGACCCTAGAGAAGGAAAAAGGGAACGCGGAAGACCTAATAGAAGGTGGAGAGACGATATAGAAGGTACAGCAGGGAAACTGTGGACGAGATCCGCCCAATCAAGACACACGTGGCAAGAGTTGGAGGAGGCCTTCGTCCAACGCTGGACGATCCCAGATGACGCGCAATAAAATGCTAGAAATTTGTACATGTAAATATATAGTAAAAAAATGTGACATATTGGACATACTTAATAATTTGACATAATAATAATCTCAATAACCTTGACATGCTTTTTTTAGACATTGTATTTTATGATAAATTTTTATGTAACTAAAAACTGTAATGTATTAGTACTAATTCTGGGAAATAAAGGCTATTTTTATTTTTTATTTTTATTTTATTTTATTTAAGTGTATAGCTACGTGGAGATACATCAGATAATATCGCTCTGAATATGGAGCAAGAAGACTGCGAATAGTTATTATAGATAAGAATAGTGCACAAATTACATGTAAGATGTACATACGAGTATGTAAGTATGTACATATTTAGTTATTATTATATATCGTTTATTTGTATTAATCCGCCAGTTTTTTACCAAACTGAGTTTAGTTAACAAAAGTGTAAGTGCAAACAAAGGTGAAAAGATTCGTCGTTATTTTGCTTGTGAAATGTTAATCAGAAAGCTATGGAAAAATAATATAGGTCGATGTATTTGTATTCAACCAACAATTTGGGAATAGCTTAAATATGTATTTGTATTCAGCGGGGTAATACAGCCAACACTTTGGGCACGTTGCCAGACGAGGACAATTTAGTTGTTGTTAAAAGATTTCATTTGAATTTAGTAACAGGTTTCTGCTGATTGTTATTTTCGCAATGTAGGTAAACAGAAATCGAAAGTATGTCCAAAGCCAAACAGTTTCCACAATAACTATCTACAAACTCGTTACGAATAGTAATCGTCTTCGATACGAGAGTGAATCTCGATAGGCTTCTTCATACTGCCCCTGATCTTATTTGCTACCTGGCTTACCGTAATAATTGTTCTCATCGTACATGCTGATTACAAATTATAAAAATCAAGAAAATAATGCAATATAATTGTATCACAAATATTCTCCGATACCAACTCGTAATAATTTGTTTTGCAACATATTTATTAATTAGGTATCTTGAGGTACCTCCCTATTCAAATGTTAAGTCACCTGAGTTGTGACTTTACTAGAAGCATTTTTTACAATTAACAAAAAAAAACTTCAATGTAATATATTCAATGTTTATAACTATGATTATATTTCGATCATTAGAACTTAATACAAAAATATATTTCAGCATATTTTGAAAATTGTAGTAAACGATTGGGAATTTTGGTGGGGCATGTTACTTAACATAAGAAATTGAATTTAAAAAGCTAAAATATTCCTCAGGAAGTCTTACTTTAGCTACCCGTAAAAAACTTAGAATTAGACAACTTATGGTGATAATATAGTTTGTAATCTATGCGGATAATTCAGGTACAAACTGTGTAGGGTGCAAAAAGGAAGGCCTTATCGCGTCCTAGATTTGCATCTCACGAAGCAATGACAGTGTTTACTTGAAAGTCAAGTAGTTACACTTGACTTGAATCACTGAACTTTACGTGATGCTCCGCTTTTGTAAATGGAGAAATGTTTATAGTTTCTCTACATTAGTTTGTTATCAGCTTTTTATTCTTGGTGACTAGTATTTCTTATCACCGGTAAGATATACAAAAAAGTACAGTTGTTAGTATACGTACTATTTACAAATACGTATCATTAATACTAAGAATTCGAGAATAAAGAATGATTTCATAAAAGAAGGACGAAAATTCATAAGAATTGTGTAAGATACAAAAGTATTTAACTAGGACAATATTAATGTGCCTTAAATTAATTTATAAAAGTTGCCTCTATCAATCGCACCCGCCGTGTTACCCGTGTTAATCCCGGATAAAAAGTAGGCAATGTGTTGATAAGTATCTACCATTGTATTAAATCAAAACCGCACCTACTCCGACCTGGAGTCAGAAGATGGCACAGGACCGACGAAATGGCGTCTCTTGACATATGTGGTCTAGTTCCAGATTGGGCTATCGCGCCAACATAATTAAGATGGGACCACATAGGGCGCACCAGAATTCAAATAAAAAAACGAACTCAAAAAAAGCAAGCAAAATTACAAACAATGTTTTTTGCTTGTAATCTTTACAGCAGTCGAAAACTACAGCCACAGATGTTACAAACAGAGTAATTACTAATCAATCAGACTCCGATAGCAATTATCAATCAAAATGAAAGTACAAATTGAATTTGAAAGCCACTAAACGATGGGTACGGATGACGTATTCGCGAATTTGATACCTTGTTTAACCGTGTTATTTTTTGCTTACCATCGATAGTTGATACCACTGACACGGTGAAGGAGTGCCGATAGATTTCACTAATGACTCGACAATATCAAAGGTATTTATGACTGCTAACATTAAACTGTTAGCACTACGAGTAAAAACAAGTTGTCTTCCCTAGACCATGATACCAGTTTTATTATAATCTGTTGATTATTTCTCAGTCTGCGGCATTTTTGTTAGTTCTCTAAAAACATTAAATTCATGTATAAATCAAGCATTAATTACTAAGTACAGCCTTTTCAATGGGAATCGCCGCTCCTTCCAAATTTCTACGACAACAAAATATCTATTGACTCTTTGAACTTGCTTACCAAAGTTATGTGCAACATACATATGTAAACTGTAGTTACTACGAGTAGGTAATATAGATAAACGTGAATACATATGGACCAACATAAACGAACATTCGTTCAATCTAACATTTAAATTTCAGTTTCCATGGTAATGATATGTGATGATGGACCGCTCTACGAATTATTGCTTTATCAAACAAATACCGAAACCTAATTCTGCTTCATCGTCTTGTTGATGGAATTAATTTAACTTGGCTGGGCTTTATAAGATACATTCGGAATGTCCAAAATTCCTCTTCTTAGAACAAATTATAAATTTGAAACTACGTACAATACCATTCGAAATGATCAAACAAATCATGTCATTGGAACCTCCCCGTCTAATGTCCTTGCCCCTACCTCCATGGCTGTTCCACCGCGACTGGCCCAGTTCCCAAGCTCTCATGGTGTGGACTATTAGCCGCTGTTCCTACCTTTGATGGATTGTTGTCAGTTTTGTAATATCCTGTCATTATTGGGACTGGATACGTGATTGAATTATTATGATTATGCTTTTAATCGGCACGCTATAAAACGAATATGAATAGTTGGTATTGTGAGCATTGTGTGAGATTGATCAAACTTATGTTGCTCTTTCTTGCCTTAAATATCCATTATACGATTTTTGATGGTTTTACATGACATGTTAGTATGTAGAGTTACCTCCGTAACACACTCTCCAGTTTTACGAAAAATCCACAACCATTTATTTTTAAGTCGAAATACAAATGTCATGTGATTTTTAAATGGAAGGCTGTTACCTTCCATTTAAAAAACACTTGACAGTTTGTGAGACACACTTTTACATTCATTTTAATCAAACGTCATAATTGAAAAGTGTTAATCCAAGTTTAATTGAACGCTTTGATTACGTTCTCATGTTCATTTTGTAAGCTATTAAGAAATAAGCGACTTAATACTTTTATTTTACGACATTTTGAGCACAAAATTAGAACGCATTGCCAAGTTACATATTTTATTTAAAATGTTGTGGTAAAGATTTTATACGAGGAACTATTAATACGATTCTTAAAAATTTAAGAACGTTTTTTCTGAAACCAAAAAAATTGCTTTGGAGGTATTATAGACCCTAAACATTGATTATACTGCGCCCGTGGTATTAGCCGCCGGAAGATAAAAAGTACCCTATATAGGTAATCCTGGGTCAAAGCTATCTTCATACAAAATAACATCAAAATCAGTCCAAACATTTGGGCGTGAAGAAGAAACAATCTTACATACACACACACTTTCGCCCTTCGCCCTTAAGAGTTTTTAGTGGACTATACAAAATATACATATACATAATACATATAGGTATACTGTGTGGCAAATAAATTATCAGTTTACCCATATGTCACTTATATACCGGATTAACTAAGTACTCATGAAGCTTTACACTTTAAAGCTGTAGAATGTGATATAATGATAAAGCAATAGCTAAATGATACCCAGGTACCGTAGCAATTACAGTAGACAATAGATACTGTTAGTCATAAATTGAAAGTTATCAATATAGGTGCCGCAACATTGAACGCTTACATAGATTTTAGTAGTAGAGATACAACAATAATAAAACGAACACTAATATTAAATACGTATAAAGAAAGTAATAAATCTAGCCAAACCCAAGATGATAGCTGAAAAGCATAGATAGAATAGTAAAATCTGACAGAGATAAGAAATAATCTCATAACAATTTATTTGTATGGAAATGTTAAATAATTATATTTGCATCCAAACAAAATTCATTAAATGCTAATGACTACTCCAAGATAAAACAAACAGTCAACTGAACCACAACTGAAGGATCGTAATGATTGCTGGCGACGTACAATCAAGCCATAACAAGGCATAAGAATCACAGTGCAATCAAATTAAACAAAAACCTACTTATAAATTCAGAGAGCATCTCAAACTGGATCCTTCACTCCCTCGAGCGTCTACAGGGTTACAAGTAACTAAAGCCAAATCTTTAGGAGCTCAAAACCACTCTTATTTCACAGCGTTTAGAAATCGGAATAAAAATTTGCTTCGCCATACCTTATTATACGCTTCCGCGAACTTTTGGTACCTATCGTTGTTTTTGTTGAGTTGTGTTCGTACGGAATTTTCAAGATCCGTAAAACAAAAGTTGTTTGTGTAGACATAGGTACTAAAGTAAGGTGAGAGTGGCATGGAGAGAAAACGTCTGCTTTTCAATCTGATGCCCCTGGTTTGATCCCGGCCCTTGACCCCGACCAGTGACTTGTTGTTAACCACCCAAGCGGAGTAGCAAAACATAGAGAATAAACCAAAATGTTTGAAGGTCACAATAGCCGAAGACGTGTGTCATACCATCCACACTTGGCCAGCGTTGTGAATTAAAGCCTATATATCTCTCTTCATGAGAGAGGGCCCCGAATCCCAGCAGTGGGAATGTATAGTATAATATAATACCACCATCTCCGTTCCATTACAGAACGAGCAGAAACTCAGCGACCTATGTCTATAGGTATACAGTCGAAATCCCTAAGTTTCGCACAAGCCGTTTCGCTTCTTCCTTTCTTGTGAGGACTGCAAAACTTGGAATTCTCTTCCTGAGTCTCTGTTTCCTGAGAAGTACCATCTGGGGGTCTTCAAATCTAGAGTAAATAGGTATTTTCTAGGTAAGCGTGTAACATCGTAGGCCACAGTATTGTTTAACACCAGGCAAGCTGTGGTCAAACGCAAACCTATAAGTTATAAAAAAAAAAATAGACTACTTATGCGTAGGTACTAAAGTCGCGAGTATATGATACCGGTAACGCTGTATTCCGGCATAAAAAGAGCACACCGGCTCCGCGGCGGCTGGCGGTGAGTTCTGTGGCCATTCCGCGACAAACCTGTTCCAAACCTGCAGCTTTTAGCGCTTTTTATAGTGGAAGTGCGCACTGACCCCGGCGGAATGAGCCGCTTTGTTGCTTCGGCAGGTAAGGAAGATCGCGACGCAACTTTGACGAGCCTTTTAGGTAACTGAAACTTGCTAGGCATACGTCAAAAAGGTGCAACTTTTAACATGTTTGAGAGAATTTTACATATCATGTATAATAAAAGCTCTAAGAATGCTACATAAAAGACGTATTCATAGGTTCGTCTAAATTGAAAACAATTATTTATATAACCAGTGAAATAAGTTTTACCATAAAGTTTTTGACAACCTAGATTGTATCAAAATTCCGATGTTGAATCGAAATTTAGGCTTTTGACTAAACACTAGCCATCGGCCATGATTTGGATCTGGGATAATATTTCAATAAAATATAATGTAAAATATCTTCTTTTTCTTCAGAGCCTCTCAACTACTGGAGGTTGGCCATCAGCTTATTGACATTATTTCTATTTCGTGCCAAGCAAAATAGTTAACGCTGGCAATTCTTGTTCACTCCCGTATATTTCGCAGCCACGACTTCTTCCAACGCGCCTCTTTCCTGCGATTTTGCCCATCGTTATAAGTTGGAGAAGCTAAAACTTTCATAGAATACGCTATTTCGCCAGTTCACGGCAGACGGCAGGTCACCACGGTTTCAAGCAGCGATCTTTGAAGCTGGGTCACCCAAACCGCACTGCACCGCGCGCCACTTTCACCCATCACCTACTGAGACTCTGGACAATAGTGCATTCGGCTTTCAGAGGCTTCGATCTGCGGTTGCGTAATTAGCTTCTATAAACAGTTTACGAAATGATGTTATACGTTATGTAGACCTGGCGAAATTGCTTGGAGCAATAGGTCGAAATCCTATTGTTTGGTTATGGTATCCTATATCTTTTTCTTCTGAGTTGAATCATTAGGATCATATCTTATTCTTTTAGCTACGAATTGTTTTATTTCAACTGCTATCTTTTCAAGTTCCTAAACATTTGGCCTCATAAGCATTTGTAAAAGTTACTGATTTGTATTCACTGTTGATTCATCCAAACTGAATAGAACCTCATAGGTCATCACGATGGGTCTCTCAAGACCTTTGGCCTCAATTCTAACAATGAATATCTACTTGGATGGAGTACCGTGTGAAAGTGTTTCCACTCACGAATCATGAACGTCACGGGATACTGTCGTACTATGGACATGCCAACCAGAACTTTTTTGAAATACTCAAACTTGAAATTAGTCACATATTAAAAGTTACGTCTATTATAAGAACAGCAACATTAATAATTAGTTTGATTAGTATATATTTTATTATTTATTCTTATTGTTTATTTTTTCATAAATTATGTCCATGAAAAACCAGTTTACTGAACTTATATTTATAATATTTCTCTCTTCATCTGATCTATCTATCTGATTAGCCGCTGAGTTTCTTTCATTAAGTATTTGATTATCATTAATTGGATAATTTAATTACTGAGATAATAAATACACTGTATACTTACACAGTGAACTACTACTAAGTACCTATAAATATAAAGATGAGAGATCAGATATCTCTCATCTTTATATTTGCCATTCCGAATTAAATTTAACAGAATTTAACAAATATATGTTATCATGTATCCCAGAGAAAGTCTGCGGATGCTGAACAATAGCGCATATTCAGTATTGATTGTCCAATCTTATTGCGCAATTGTCCGAGAGGTGTCTGCTAAATGTAGGCTTCTACAGAGCTATCTAAAGTAGGATTAATCTCATCATTGAAGACAACATTTGAAAGTTGGTATTCTTTCGCTTGCGTAATTAAATTAGTGCGTAATAATGCTCGAGTCATCTTCTTCATTGCTTGAGCTGAGTGGCCCGGCTCTGATGTTGAGAGTTTTCAACCACCCGGGTGCCCTTTTCTTCTTGGCTTAACGACTACTTGTATTAAGATTTACAGCCGAACCTACAATTTAACATGTCATTTGACTTACAGCAGCGCACAGATGTAAATGTAACTTTTTAAATAACAATCTTTTGCATGGTCGTTTTTCAAAAGACTGTCCGCATCTATCACTGTCACTTTGATGATCGCGTTAGATCGCCAAAGTTAGCCAAGCATAAGGCGCTTAACGCATGCCCAAGTAAAGTTTCTCTTATTGCTTAAGATAACAGTTTTAAAAAAGGATAGTTTTTATTAATGGGTATATTTCTTTCGGTCCCAGTATACGTTTGCCCATATCCCTGTATACGTACCTACATATTATACACATGTTAGGTGCATGCTTACATCTCCGCATGAACGGGCTTCCGGTGTTGTATCAGGTAACAGATTGTAAACACATTTATTAGATATTCGTACTTACATTTTTTAACTTCCATTACAAGCATTTTCGCTTTTAGATGTGAGTTGAAGTGCCTATATGAAGTGTTCTACTCTGGAACTAGAATTCGATGTGTGGTACACATTAAATTATTCGAAAGACATTTATGGCCGTTTAATTCTCATGTTTCTTCTATATAAATAAACAAAACCTCAGCATCCAAAGAAGCGATAAATAAAACGTCATACCGCACAGGTGGGCACCGACGAGACCATGTTGTCCCAGATAAAAAGACTTTCCATAGCCCGAGGTGGTCCGACAGGTCTTCTCTTATTCATGCTCAACTGCGGCTTTAAAAACATTGATTTGTATGGGAACCTCACGATTCTGGTAACAATAAAATATGACAAACGAACTTCCGAAGTTAGTAAATATACGATGTTCACACTTGAAACAGGTGTGACTCCCACACGTGGGATTCGTCCCAGATTGGTTTAGCCCGAGGCAAACGCGTGGGCAGTTAAATGCGTGTAACTTTTTAATATACCAATGGGCTCTCTTCTCACAGTTATTTATATCTATTCGATCTATTATCAAAATATCTAAATGTCGATGCTGCTGGACCATGGGAAGATTGCATCAAAATATAAATCTACATGAAAAATTATAAAAAAAAGTTAATGCTTTTGCATTTCGTTGAAAACCTAATTTCGCACAAAATCTTCAGACAGAATCGTATACCGCGGTTACATCGAGGTTACGATTATGACCACCGAGAAGTCTTACAAGGTGGCTGGGTCGCCGTGATTTCGCACCTGAGAATCTGTGAACTTCCGTTCCCTTGTCGGTATTATGTTCGTCGAGTAATATAATGACATGCTTGCAATATAATACTTGCCATTGTTATGAATCATCCAATTTATATACATACAGTGTGTATGCATGGACTATGTGTAGCGCACAATTTTTATCGTTTGTGATTTTGTTACAAGTTATTTACCTATTTGCTAAGTAGGGGAATATCAAAAGTTTACAAGTAAACAAGCAGTTTATTATTAATTCTTAAAGCTCATTTGTGATAAAATTAGAGGAATCTCATATAGCAAAACAATAGACAGTCTTAATGAGTAAACATAAAGTTAATATTGATCCTAAATCCCATTTCTGATGAAATTGGAAGAATCTCACATACCAAAACAAAAGACTGTTCAAATTGTCTAAAGACCAACGAACCTATTGAAATTATTGACCCTGAATCTGGTCCTAAAGGTTCACATAACTCACGCCCACGACGCAAGCTTACAACATAATTACAGCTACAACTACACCGTGATAACTCAAACACGAATAACATGATGTAGCGCATCCTAAAGCCATCTCAACACGAGTTTACCGTGTTCCCAGATATGAAAACAAGCCTTTTGCTTGTACTCACTACGCCAGATCAGATAAAATAAATACTGTGCTCAGCGTGTGAAAAGTTGGAATCATCGGAAGTCAGATACATTTGTGCCTAATAAAAAAATACCATATTGAACCTGCAGTTTAAATATTAAAAAAACCTTATACCTTAACTTTACCCGCTTACCCGCTTCACATATCATCAGCAATAATTACTACGTATGCTTTTGCTGGTGTTATATATTCAAGAATGACTACGAGATGGCATCCGAAATTAGTCATAGTTTATCAAATACAAATCGGATACAGTAAGTCAGTCGTCAAATATTTCAAGTTTCATATAAGCAATACTTAGTAAAGGTGCGACTACAGGGACATGTCTATGGTTAGTTCCGAAATGAGTCATGTTTTATCGAACATAAATCGGGTGTAGTAAGTCAATCGTCGTAGAGTCATAGATTACTGAATGGGCTAGTGTACGAACCGGTTCCAGGACCGGCGGCACCTTTGCTCCCTGTGACCGTACCGTCGTGACTTGGATAAGGATATACCCTTGACTTGAACTACCAATCCAAACCAAGCAGCCAATATCAATCCTAAACATTTACCAGTAGATGCTAAAATTCATTGCCGGATGTTGAGGGTTAAAAGCATAAAAAGTGGTCTATGGAATTTTGTGAATGGGCCATGATACGGTAACTCTTGGTTCTTTTGGGATTGAAATCAATTTGTATTCTAATTTGGTAGATTTAGTCTTGTTGGGATAGCTGTTACTTTGCATCTGATGGGATTTACGACTGTTGTTATTAAGCCATTAAATTATATGTTATTGATAGTCCGAGATAATACATCTATTGCAAGAAATATGATGGGAATATTGTGGTACACAAATTTTATATGTACTTTTATCAACGACTTAGTTTTAGTTATTTAGGCATAGATTTAGGCTTCTCTTCATGTTCAATATCATGGTATTTCCGGTAATGGGAGCAATTAGCTCTTACTGTTACACCGATAAACCAAAGTAGAAAAAAATAGAACATTTAGGCCGAACTAAATAAATCATCAGATATACAGATGTTTAGTAATGATCAGGGTTATATGTCTAACCTAATGCTCCACATCTCAGCTGGCTAAACCAGAAAATTGAAGAAGGTCTAACGATTAAGGGTAAGTGCTTCCTAAACGGAAAAGCTCGAGTTAAAAATGGTGTAAAAACCATACTCAGTATCCGAGTCAAGCCTAGTGGTCGGTAAGACATCCGGCTATCCAGTCGCTTAATGTCATAGCCTTACAAGGAAATAATCTTGATTTACTTTGATTGAACAGGAGCATACAAGTTTTCTTTTTAAACGACTGGTAAAAGGAAGTAAAAGCTTTGAAGCGAATACAAATGTCTGATTTCGATGACTACTTCTGAGTAAATAATAAGGAAAATGACATGAAAGATCATCACGTCAGACACAATATATTCCAATATTAAGCTTACACGTGTGGAAATGTAGTAGTATATGACGATGGTGGTGAAAAAAGACACACAGAGAATATTTACAGAAAGGATGATAGATCGTATCTAAGTAAGTTAGTCTTCCTTAATTAGCAGTCAGTTGTTAACGATTAAGATATATGTATGTGATATCCATTACTATTACTAGCCGATCCGGCAAACGTTGTTTTGCCTCACTTAGGAGTATGAAAAATAGATAGTAGCCGATTCTCAGACCTACTGAATACGCATATCAAATTTGGTAAAAATCCGTCAAGCCGTTTCGGAGGAGTACGGTAACTAACATTGTGACACGGAAATTTTATATATAATATAAGAAGATTTCGTTTTAAGCCCTGTCTCTCTAAGAAGTCAGTATAAATGCTTGTTTTCACCCGGCGGTAACACTTTTCCCCGGTATGGTTCTCCGAGTACCGTTGGGTTCCGACCGGTCTGCTGCCTCGACACCTCACTTCGTAAACACCGAGCTGATGGATGGCTTTCCGAAGATACGGTTATTGTACGACACAAGATTACGTCTCATAGAATCTTCATAAGAATTTTATGCTCATAAAACACTTTCGCGCCAGACTTACCGGCTACTTAAATATGTAGATAGATAAGTATATTAACTCATTATTGGGTTAAGTATATTAAATCATATTTTACATAGTTTTAAATACTGCAACAATCAGGAGCCTTATCGCTAAAGTAGATATCTCCCAGGCAATCATTGAGAATGAGAGAGAAGAATAAGGAACTTGCTACCTGTTTTATTATAACAAACGAGTATAACGTGACTCGCTTCAAACGCTCTTTGCTGCCATTTCGATTCAATGCATGGTTATAGTTAGTAAGTTCAAATCATTCATTGAATCTGAACAATGGTATTTATCTTTACGCCAATATTGTTATGTACAACGTTACAGAAAAATATTGCCTCGCAGCATCTACTATGCTAGATATTATTTTATAGTAGATTATAATTGGTTTTTCTTAGAAATTAAGACACGAGTACGTGTGTCGTACGGTAGAAATGAAGCATTCCTTGCGTTTGTTTACACATAAAAATGAGATTGTTATCTATAGAGAGTAATCCATGTTCACCCATATGGATAATTGCAAAACCGGGTAAATTTTTCGGTCAATCGAAAATTGTGCTACCGAATGACCGACTGACTCCTTTGCGTTTTTTGTATTGGTTTGCGCGGAATTAAGTTGTTTTATCGATATCTTTGACACCTTTTCATTACGTGAGATGAATAACGATAAATATTATTCATATTATTAAGTTTGTGAAATATGTTTTCTAGTTTACAGGCTTAAATATTTGCTTATATTTATAAATAAAGATACAAATACAAATTATTATACATAAAGAAAAAATATTTGTATTTTAGTATGTAACGAATTAAATTTAAAAACCAGGTCCAACTTTAAAGTTTTTGGGTTGCGTTGGGAAGCTAAGTTTCATTTTCAGGTTTTAAATCCTTTTTTACGGAGAAGTGTAAGTGTACCAAAAAATTTATTAAACTAATTTTAATTGGTAGTGAGAAGGCAAAGAAAATAGAAGTTAAAAAGGCAATACTTAATCCAAAACTAATTAGTCAGAAACTGGCGCCGGCGCATCATAAAATTTACATCAATATTTAAACTTCGATGCCTTGTTAAATAATCATCAAAAAGCTTCCACTAACGAACGCTAATGATGACAAACTGCCCAAATAACGCAACCTGAATACGTTTGCGTCACTAAGTAACAGTTATCTCATAATATCAAAAGACAAATCACTCACACGTCAAAACAAACGAGAGTTATTGGTGGCCATTTAAAGTTACATAAACTAATTGAAGTCCAAGCGATCTGTTATTAACTTTGTAATTTAAAAAAGGAACATTAAGATCGACGGTTCGAAAGGAGATTATGATGCAGGAGTGTAGTCTAGAGAATACCAAGTCCAAAACAAAATCACATCATTTAAAGTCAGTACCACTTAGCTTGAGCATGATAAGATGTTAGAAAACAGGAATGAGGCACAAGAAGTCAAGTTTTAGTCAATTAAATTCACATAGCATAGAAAAGAAGAATAAACAGGAAATTAAATGGATAAAACCTAAGACTATAGAAAACAAAGACATCCATAGTTTACTAAGGATTCATCATCACCGACAAGCGGTTTTCTACCTTTATCTTTGAATTTATCTATTTCTACTTTTATCTTTGATACCTTCCTATATCTAACCTAACCGATACCTTCGACTAATGTTATGTCGTCGAGATTTATGCAAGCATTCCTTTTATCATGTAAAATTATAATGTCCAGTAAAATTTAGGCTCTACAGCTTCTCTAACACCATTCGAAGAATTTTTATCTCCATAATCAATCGGAAGCTCGCAATTTTATGGCCCTTAGCTAACACATCAAGAGGCTGAACAAAATGCTATCTTGTCTTTTAAATTACCATGGCTAATAAAATGTCTATAATTGCATGGCACTGCAGCATAAACTTCAGTTTTACGGCCCTTATGTCACCAGAAGCAAGCAAAACACTAGAAGTATTGTAATGGCAATTAGATTTTTTGATATTAATTTCCTATTTTTTTATCTTGACATGTTTTTGTATTTTAGGTCTTGTACCTTGTCTTGTACCTAAAGCATTTTGTTTTGATGAGATAACTACCAATCGTAAAATAAAGCGCTTTGTAGCTATATAAGGAATAGATTCGGTAATACTAATAAAAACTAAATCGCCAATCAAGCAATTAGCGCTAACGGTTTTCATAGAGCTTAATCTAATTGATGCTCAAGCGAAAGAACCCATTCTGTTTGAATGCCAAGATAACCGTATTAAACGAATTTGTTATTTTTTTGCTCGTCTCGTAAACTAAATGTTAACTTGTGGCCTACAAAGAGATCAGTTTTTCTATTGACAGCTGCTGATCGAACCGGTTGCGCAATTGGTCGATCAATTTGACAGCTGTCAGTTAGCAGCGACATGTCAAGACCGCGGGCGATGCGCGTGCGCAAGAATCGAACGGTGGTGTCATTACTATTTCTAGACGTAATTGTTGCATTTTTTTATTAAAAATAATGGTTTGTTTAGTCTTTTTAAGTACCTTCCAGTTTCTCTCCATAATTATATTTTATATTCATCCATTATATTTACTTCGAAAGTACACTTATTTTCTTACCACCTGTTATAAAAGTTATGTGCCTTTAAGTGTTTTTAGTAGGTAAGTAGATCCGTTAATGTACCTGATCAACTCGCAGCTTTCTGCTGAGCTCGTTCGCTCCACACTCCATCCTTTGCGCCTGAAAGTAAGAAAATTCAAATTAAATATATGGTTAAAGTACTATTCAAAACCCTACGACATAATTATACAAAACAATAGTAAATACAACTTCAAACGCAGAGATGCACAGGAAAGCAATTGATACTCATCCGCCTCGCAAGCTCATCCGGCCATCGTACAGTACAGTGCAGTAAAATTTAAACTCTATCATAGGTATAATAAGATCCATTCTAATTTAACAACAATTAATCTCCAGACCTTGATCTTATGCAAGATAAAATAAACAAAACATAACTTTAAGTAGAGGGAGTAAGGACTAAAATAAATTTTGCAGGTACGAAATGGAAAGCTCAGCAAATGACTAATGACGCTGCAGTCGGGATGTCGCTAATCATGGTCAAGTAAAGTGAAGATCGGCATTTGCGATGATATCTCTTTAATGAGGGAATGAGAGATAATGTTATTGCCGCTATCCAAGTTATGAATGACTTTTACTTGAGCGATGAAAAGCATATACTATAGTAGGCTGATACTAAACACATAAATACTTTTCGATTTTAGAACGGAATAAACGGATAAATGGAGCAAATTGATTTAGAAGCTTCAACAAAGGCTAGCTAAGACGGTGAACGGAAAAGGGACGGTCGAAAAGTCCAAGGTCTGAATTCCGAGTAATCAAGAGGATCTACGGTGTCTGGGCAAGACAGGCCGTCGTGACTGGGTAATAAAGGCTGTGGATGTTGAAACAGCGCCTTTTTAGGCGTTTGTCGGACAACCGCAGTTACATCCCGTAATCAGAGGCACGTGTCGGTTTGCTTTTCTACTTCTGATTCAGGTTTCCTTTTTCTAATGATAAGTGGTATTCTATCATCTTTAAGATTATCATTCATTTCTCTGTGAAGATTTCAATTAAATTTCCCCTTATTTTGTTAGCAAGCTATGTATGCCCTGTACCTCGAAAACTATAATCTAGCAGTTTTCAAGAGTGAACCGGTTTCGGTTTTCACGGCACGAGTGAACCGGTTTCTTCTGGGTAAGCGCGTTCCACCTTAGATCGCAATGTCACTTACCATCAGGTGAGTTGTAATCAAGCTCAAACCCATCAAGTATGAAAAAAAACAAAAGCTTTTGATGTTCTACCAACTATGTAAGCTTCTTTTGTTTTGCTTTAAAAACATTCAGATCTACTTCTTAAATTATGAAATTGTTACTGACTTAGTTATTTTAAAAAAATCGACACTAAAACAATGCGATAAAGTTCTAATTATAGATCACGTGTCGTGTCATGTGAACCCAATTATAATCATACTGTATTTGACAAAGGTAAAACTATTGTTATCTTTAATTAGAATTGTTGCGACCCTCTCGCAATGTCTCGCAGCGACACGTACAATTAATTATTTGGCCTCTCAACGGACACTTAGCACGATACTGAGGATAACCGTAAAAGAAACACTTTACTTTGTCAATCACTTTTTATTGATAGAATCACCGTTATGGTCGGACGCTAGCAAGCGAATGCCCGACCGAACTAAGTCTCGTTACACCACAACTTGAGTCAAATGAGCGTCTGTGAATATATTTCGCTAATAACTGTCAGTTTGAAGGCGGAAGTCAAACGAGCGTCCCTTCAAACTGGCAGTCAATAAATAGTCATTTGACCTACTTATAATATAGATATAAATCCAAAATGACAAAATTAATTAATGTTTATACTATGTTGGTAACAGCTCGGCCATCCGCTTACTTACGAGTCCCTCGTAATACAAATTAGTTTACAATAGGTATTAAACTCTTCGATGCACATATATTGTCATTACATAACTATGAAATAATAACGGCCAAAACAAGAAAAATAATTGGAATATTTTCTTTTATAAATTATTAAACAAAGGTTTTGTTAATCGATCTTATTTACAATATTTTTGTTTTATTTACATACTAGGTAATCTATTACGTTGCAATCCTTATTCATTACTTTTCAACATGTAATTCCATTCACAATAATTATCATTACATCACACATTTCGCCTACTTATCGTAAACTATCTTCAACAGTCGATTAGGTCTTATAAGTTACAATAATGAGCCATCCTAACTGATCCATGACGTTGATCAGTACCCTAAGCTGATACATGACGTTGACCAGCGACCTAAACTGATCCTTGTCGTTGATCAGTATCCTAAGCTGGTACATGACGTTGACCAGCAACCTAAACTGATCCTTGTCGTTGATCAGTATCCTAAGCTGGTACATGACGTTGACCAGCAACCTAAACTGATCCTTGTCGTTGATCAGTATCCTAAGCTGGTACATGACGTTGACCAGCAACCTAAACTGATCCTTGTCGTTGATCAGTATCCTAAGCTGGTACATGACGTTGACCAGCGACCTAAACTGATCCTTGTCGTTGATCAGTATCCTAAGCTGGTACATGACGTTGACCAGCGACCTAAACTGATCCTTGTCGTTGATCAGTATCCTAAGCTGATCCATGACGTTGACCAGCATCCTAAACCGGCCCATGACGTTGACCAGCGACTGACATTAGACTAATAAATTAACGACCTCTGCTAATACGATTTACTACCGATTCTATACACGAATTACTAATGTTTTATCTGATCGTCTTTACAGTAGTGATTAAGAAATAAAAATAGCTTGACAATTGGTTCGTTAATCTACAAATCGTGATGAATGAACATAATATCGAAATCAATTATACCTACAAACTAAACATGGTAATATCAAATGGCGTAATTCAGCTTACAATTTATACTTAATCATAGCATTTCTTTAATTTATTTAGATCGTGACAATTTCCCTGTTTGACCTGAACTCATTTTCTGGTACACTAGAAGATTCAGCGTCAGAAGAAACCTCATTTTCGGACATCGGACGTAAAAAGTTAGCCACGGAAATATCTTGTCGATAGCAACAATAGATTCATAACGCCTCCCCTTTCTAGTAAGAGGAGTGTCCTCGATAACAAATCTATCATTAGGAAGGACTTTTTTAATTCGGTAGGGACCTTGGCATTTCAATTCGAGTTTCTTAGATTGTCCCTGTATGCCAGTTGTGTTAATGTAAGTGTCATCTACTACTAGTTATGGTATTGCTACAATAGGAGAAAAATCGTCAACCGTAGGAAGCTTATGAATCGGAGTACCACAGGGATCAATTTTGGGGTCAGTTTTGTTCTTAATCTACATTAACGATCTTGTAAATGTTATGCCCAACTGGTCCCATATAAGCTTATTTGCCGATGATACTCATGTAGGAATAAGAGATAAAAGTAAAACCAAGTTAGATGAAAAAGTAAATGAAGTAATGACATTGCTTGAAGATTGGTTTAAATCAAATGGTATTATATTAAATTCAAGTAAAAACATTGTGATGGAATACCAGTCCAGATTAGGTATCTATGGTAACTCATTAAAAAAAGAAAATGTATTCTTAGGCTATACAATAGATAACACTATTCAACATAGTGCACATATAACAAAGCTTTGTAAGAAATTAGCTAGTGCCAATTATGCATTGTTTAAACTTAGACCTTTATTAGATAAAAAAATCACTTGTATCTGTTTATTATGCTTATATACATTCAAATATTAGGTATGCCATTACTGTATGGGGAAATGCAACTAATATATTCAAAGTTTTGAAATGTCAAAAGAGGTCAATAAGAATAATAAATGGTTTAAAGAAGCGTAGCTCAGCTCGGAAATATTTTGAAAAGGATAGGATAATGACAGTAATTTCAATGTACATATATAATAGCCTGCTAGAAATTCATGAAAATGGAATGTACCAGAATAAAAAAAGATGTTATTCCTTATTGTTTACGTAGGAATATAGGTAAAGTTCTACCAGCAAATAGACTAGCTAAAGTACAGAAGCAGGGGTGTTATACAAAAATATTAATGTACAACAAGTTGCCAGAGAAAATAAGAAATCTTAATAGTAGTATGTTTAAACAGAAAATAAAGAGTTTTTGTGAAAGTAATTCCTTTTATAATTTAAGCGAATATATGAATATGGAGCTTGCAGAATCGTTATTCATGTGTAAACAGTAGTATTTTAAATTTAATAAACATGGAAAACAAGTGCTAATATGTGTAGTATTTAATGGGGTAGAATATTTATTTAATGAAATTTGTAAGTTTATTTAATTTTATCTAACTAATGTTTTTAAGTATTAAGTAATTATTGTAGTATGACTTGCCTTTAACGTATGTTATTTAGGGCTAATAAAGTTCTGTATTTCTAGAATTTCAACATCCTTTTCCGTAACCCCTTGAATTTAAACTGTCGCGAGAGCTGAACCCAGGGGCCGAAAACGAGTGTTACCAAATCCTGAAAGTATGGGAACCTCAACAGGTTCCCATTTGAGTCCAAGACTTTGAGCATCGCTACGACGTATAAGAGTACCCTCGCAGCCCAAATCAACTAAACAAACGGAAATATTATTGTTTATTTTGAATGGCATTTTATACTTCAGACTAGAGTCATGGCTACTTTCGATACGTAAAACCTTTTTGCTTTAATTTTGACTGCTTTGCGCCTTTTTAGGACACTCGGACGCCATGTGACCTCTCATATTGCAAAGAGCACATTGGATACTTGGTTTAGGGCATCGGAAAAATGGGTGTCCGGTTTCTTTACAGTTAAAACAAACTAGGTGACTAAAGTTTGATTTTGGCTGCGGGTCACTTTTATTATTTGAAGGTTGAGGGGTTGAAATACCCTGCTGTGTACGTTTATCTCTATCCCTATTCTTTATATCAACAGGAGTATTTCTATCTTGTCCTACCTTCACAGTCTTAAAGAACTTGAGGACCTGTTCTGGCTCATTAAACTCTGCGCTTTGCGCACCTAAACGTATGCTCCTATCCTCGATGCCGAATATCAAGCAATCAACGGCACGTTTACCTATTATTTCACACCGATTCAACAGATTCATTTTTGCATAATAATATAATTCGAGTGATTCGCCGTAACGAACTTTTTTACCTAACATTTCCGTAAGAAGTTCAGCGTAGTTGTCGCGTGAGGGGAAAGATTCTCGGAGTTTAAGTTTCCATTCAGGCCATGAGAAGAGCAAGGAAGGTAACCCCTGATACCAGGTTTTAGCTACCCCAGTTAACTTTGGCAAGGCGTAATGAATCATATGTTTTTGGTCCCAGTTATAAATCTGCGCGCATTCTTCTATTTTGTGTAGCCACGAATCTATGTTTTGCTCTTTACAGAACGGGTCAAACTCGGGTATGACATTATTGAGAACAGGGAACTTGTCACGCTCATTACTTCCTCTATCCTTAATACCTTGCATAACACTAATAAACTGCGCAAAGAACTGTTGCTGCGTATCCACGTACCTCGCGTCGCAAGTGGCACTGCCGTCGCCGGCTCGGTCCACAGCAGTCGTCTGCGAAGAAGGACCTTTGGCACAGGTCGGCTGCTGCTCGGCACTCTGGGTCACCAGTGGAGTGCGCGCTCTCGAGCTCTGAGATCGCCGCGACTGCTGCTCGACGCTCTGGGTCACCAGTGGAGTGCGCGCTCTCGTACTGGGAGATTGTCGTGACTTCGTAGACCGCCTGCGGTCGGTACGATCGCGACGTCTTGATCGATGCCGGCTCCGATGACCGCTATGCGATCGCTTCCTGCGAGTCCCACTAGAATCTCGCGAAGAGTCACCTCCAGCCGATTCGGCCCTTCGCTTACGTTTGGGCATTGTCGTGGGCAACGTTTTTTCTTAAAGTCGTCTGATGTGGGCAGGTGGGATCACACCGAGATATCGGAACAACTCAGTGCGATCCCACTTCTGAGGTGTTGACCCTCTCGCAATGTCTCGCAGCGACACGTACAATTAATTATTTGGCCTCTCAACGGACACTTAGCACGATACTGAGGATAACCGTAAAAGAAACACTTTACTTTGTCAATCACTTTTTATTGATAGAATCACCGTTATGGTCGGACGCTAGCAAGCGAATGCCCGACCGAACTAAGTCTCGTTACACCACAACTTGAGTCAAATGAGCGTCTGTGAATATATTTCGCTAATAACTGTCAGTTTGAAGGCGGAAGTCAAACGAGCGTCCCTTCAAACTGGCAGTCAATAAATAGTCATTTGACCTACTTATAATATAGATATAAATCCAAAATGACAAAATTAATTAATGTTTATACTATGTTGGTAACAGAATGCAACTCACATAAGCGAGGGACATTATTTTGTCCCATTACGGAGACTTGCGAAAATTTTTATTACAACTACATATTTAAAGTAGCAGTGTGTACTCCTACGTATTTTGTATCTACTCCAAAAAATTGAATCGCAGTAACCGCTAGAACACACTGTTAGATGCTTGGTACAGATTTCCAAACTTGAAGGTGTTTTCTATGTGATTCCTTAAGAATTCCTCTCACGAGGCAAGAGACCTTATTTATTGTATATCTTTTTAATTTTGTTTCTATTGTTTTACTTTAGTTTATGTGTGCCATCCATTTTTGTTTATGTCTAGAATGCTTGTTTAACAACTTGAGGATGGCTGCTAAGTCAGGCTAGTACTAGAAAATGTTCTACCACCATGTTTTGGTTACCTCGCGATGTTTTCCCACACCGAAAGCTTGAGCTCATTGGCGTGGATCGAAATCACGATCTACGGGCTGGCATGGTACTAAGGCAGTCGCAAGGCCGACAGATCTGTCACCGCCTAAAATCATAACTATCACAATTGACAAATAGCGGAACCGACTACTAGCTGCGTAACACTAAATAACAGTATTAGTCTACGGCTGCAGCAGTATCGTTTTCATAAGGAAATGTAATTATACAACAATATTATTGTATTGTGTGTCTGTTATTGTATTGTTTGTCCTGTATAGGTAAATAGGGCGTGACCACTTCAAGTCAATCGGGATTGTTTGGCTAGAAGTAAGTGATAGTTATTCTGTGAACGAAAAAACTTGTACTAAGCCTACTGGTGGAAACAAAAAAAATCAATGTTTTTAGCTTGATTAGCTTGAAACGTTAATCGTAATTTAAACGTTGAATCATAGACATAAAGGTTTTTCTTCTTCGTATGAGGTAAAAGGCCTAGCCTCTGACTTGGCTTAACCGATTACAACTAAGACAAGTCAGGACCTACAAATGAACGTGTCCAAATCACGATAGCGCCCAAATGAAAATTACACTTTTTAAACGACAGTCTTGTTCATGGTCATCTATCCCAAGACTGAGCGCATCAGATAAACGTAAGTTTCTATCTAAGATGTAGTAGAATTTGTTTTTTATTTTGCATAAGAATAACGATGTCCGAAAAATTTACTTTTTTAAAGCTGGTTTCCTAAACGACGATTAACGAAAATATTTATAAGTGCGTCTTTTCTTGCTCCCACTCATCTAGTTGTCCAAGTGAGAGGAAACGATTTTTCACATGTTTTCTATCGACACGAGTTAGACTTAGATATGCGACTTAATTAATACTTAATATGTGGAATAATCAACTGTTTCAAAGATAAAGTTCATTGACCCCTGACAAAATGTTTGAAGCAGCAGTTTTTTCCTGTCATATATTGTTAAATTAAAGTTGTTTATTTTCAGTTACCCTCTAATGTAAATACATTTAATTGTGTGTCATCTAATATATATAGCTTAGTTTAATAAGTGTGTCTATGTCTTAATATAATATTGGGTTAAAATATATTGGTACAAAATGTGTCATTATTTTATTTTAGCAACTTGTCTGGAAGCACCTGATGTAAATATTTATCGATCTGATATCATATTTTAAATAACAACAAACAACCTGAACGCTCACTTCCATAGTTCACATAGCTATGTTATTTAGGGCAAGTTGAACGCCTTAAAATTAACATGTTGCCTCTTCGTATGATGTAATATTGAAAAGTTGATTACGTAAAGAAGAAAGTTCACCGCACCAAGCCCTTAATACATTATGAAAACCAGATAAGATAAAGTTCAGGAAATTAATGGTCGAAAAGGCTTGGGTGTTTAAGAATCTGGGTTAAACACGTATCAGACGTTTTCACAGTTCATCGTTAAGAATAGTTTGTTGCTTTTGAGAGTTTTCGAGAACATTAACCTGAATAAGAAAATATTGACTTGAACTTTAACTGAGTGACTAAGTCGTCAATGATTATTTACTTAACTTTTTCTTCGGCTTTCACTTCCCTGCGTTAATGGTCTATGTCAAGAGACACTTAAAGAACAAAAAAGTTGTAATTATTGATATTAAAGTTAAAAGGCTTGAAATAAGTTATACCTATACTTATTGTTAAAAAACCTTCAAATATTCTTGTTTGTGTTTCTATTTTGTCTGTCCTATATTGTCCCACTTCTGGGCAAAGGTCTCGTTTCTTACATGTACAAAATAAACAAGAATAATTACCATAATTTCCATGACGCAATTTTCCATTAGACAAAAAAAAATATTTAAAATATTTACGCAACGTATTACGATTGCAGGCAAGGTATTGCCAACTTTCTTCTGAATAAATTCACATTTTATGTCTATGTACGCAATAAGTTTTAGCATAACATTTGTCAGTCACGACTACCGATTTGTGTCGGCCATTAAAACAGGTGCTTGCATTTAAATTGTTTCGGATGTCTCTTCCTTGTATTGCATAATAGCCGATTCATCAAAATCCTCATAACTCTTATATCCAGTCTTAATTAAGTTAATAAAATTTAAATTTAAAAATTATCATCGTTAACAGCATCTTCATCAGCTCTTCGTATCCTGTCTATAATAAATCATTAGATCACTAGAGCATAACACCTAATTGTCAATTTTGAATATTCATCATTATTGACATTTAGTTCCGTCTAATTTTATTAACATGTTAATTTTGCACAAATGCAAATTAATGTTACGTCATAGGCTGCACGTTCATCTGACTTAATGAATCGCTCTAGGAATGTGTTGATGGCTCATTTATATTATCACTAGTTTATTAGCTTACGTGAATGAATGAGGAACATAATTTATTCGCGCACTTTACATTTCATATCATTTAATCGGTATTTTCTTACGCAGAAACGTAACTTGTGCGGACTTTCTGTAAATACCTCAGCCATAAATAGTAGGGTATGGGAATCACTTGCAGAGGCAGCTTGATTTATGGGTTAAATGTTCTTTAAATAGGATACCAGTAGGTAAACAAAAACCTTTTACGAGTGGCTTTAAAATGTCTCTAAGGAGAAGTGTCGACTCGAGAAATATCGTGAGCAGAACCAGAATGAGGGCAGGGTAAGACCATGATGAATGGTGAAAATTATTTTAATGACATTGACTTAGGTGTTATTTTCCAGATTCTAGGAAATTCATGAATAGAAAACTTAGCAGTTCCTTCGTTCATTCGGTCCGATAATCATCAAAGCCAGCATCAGTTACCACTACAATAAATGGAGCAGCTGCTTTTTTCAAATTTTCGCAATCGTAGTACAAACTATTTTCGTCAAGACTAACTAAAGCGTCCTTTAAATGTTTTGTGTCGGTTACCCTTTATATCGTCTAGTTTCCAGAGGAGCAGCTGTCTATAAGCTGTTGAGCAGGTGAAAGCATCCCACCAGCTGACAGAAGGAACCGGTCGAGCCCATTGTTTCAGAATTGGTAAATAGTAAGCAGGATACTTTAAGAATTATTCGTAAATGGGGAGATCTTGATGGCACGCGTCTTGGGCAATTATTAAAACATCTGTACGATGTTTTTGTAGTTTAATAAATTAATGTGTGTTTTATTTTTTGTTCATTGTTGATAAGTTCCATTAGTATCACTATATAATGTGTTAATTGCACACAATATTTGATGAAACAGATAAATAGGGAGTTTGAGCATTTTCTAGGGTTCGCCTTGCTAGAAACCACCTTTACGTTAATATATCAGTCACAAAGCATTTGACGGTGTGTTATGGCAGCCTCTTTGAAAGCCAATTATTCCAGACTAAGTGCTCAACCAAAGGTTACAAAACTGAAGGTTTTCACGTCCTGCTTAATATATGTTTAGCGTTATGTACCTACTTGAATTGTCCTTTTGAATATGTACGGATTGAACAGTTATAACTATAGGGTAGGTACGTTTATAATGTAACTGCTTTGTATAACCTTTTGGTTCAAATAAATGATTTATTTATTTATTAATTATTTATAACCATAGGCAAGAGTGGCGCTGACTCGTGTGGTTCAAATGCCTAACGGTACTGCGTAAAAAATAAAACAAGAAAATGGCCCATAAGTTGAATTTAATTTGTGTTCTGTGATATTTGCACATCTTTTGAATCCAAAATTTGTAAGTAAATGGTGGCCAAATTAGCGTGCAAATGACTCAAATCGGTCATTTTGGTGTTCATACCGTGCCCATTCTCCTTTCTCTTCGAGTTGTAAACTTACATCACAGAATCTAGTTCGCGAACAATTATGCTGTCAACTTGTGTTTGCAAAACAAACTCATTGAGTTTCTTTTCATGTGCGGTGACAACGCTTTACCTTATTCGTCAAGCTTATTTTGTGAAGCAATATTTGTTTTTTTTTTCAGCTTCTTCAATAGTCTCATGCCATTCAGAAAGCGGTAACGTAATAGTGAAGAAAGACAACACAAGATTTGTTTTGGTTAAATCTTTGTTTTATTCTTGTACCATTAATCACGTTGTATCATTACCTATAGCTGTCTAATAATCTAAATGGTTTTCTGTCTTATTTTTTATTTACTGCTTGATTTTACACATTAATACTAGATATATGTGACATGTATAGAGTTGTATCATCTCTCTTTTTCTTTGTATTCCTAGTACCTTATGCAAATATTTCATGGGATAAAGTTGCAGGAAGCAATACATCAGTGTATCAACTATCAGACGCATTAGTTACGACTTGTCGCCTCTTGAATAACGGGCTTGCGATGCGAACCACCTATCCCGCATTACTTATGGTAGCTAACTTCAATATTAACAATATTATAATTCTATTACTCACTTAATTTTATTTTTATTAGGTACACCTTATTGACTACAACTTATGGCAAGTATATTCAATATTAACCTTAAAATAAAACATGTTATAATTATTTACCTTAATGTAATTTTAATTACTTTCCAAATTGACTAAAGGAAGAGGAATATTTATTTATTTATTTATTTATCATAATTAGCACCGCATACACGAATTACACTAATGATATACACATATAAAAATAAAGATACAAAACAATCAAATTAAATTAAATTAGGAAAATCAAAATTATACATTATCAATTACACAAAATTATCATAAAATTAAATTAAATGCTAATATATATATATATATACAATAAAATATGTCTTAAGTTATGAATTTAAACAAATTATATACAAAAAATAAAAACCTAAAATTATTAATCACAATGTCAAATAAATAAATACGTGGTCAATTAGCCTGTTATTGCAGATTGTCTAGTATAAGCGAGTTCACAGTACTTTAGACAGGTACTTGTGACAGGTACAGACAGGTACTTAATATAATGTGAATGAAAAAGATAGAGTGGTACAACCAATTTTTCTCTTCCATTTCTCTCCACAGACAACGAACCTACTCACAAAAGTAAAATCTCTATATTAAAAAAAAATAAACTCTCACTAAAAATTGTTTACACTCGATGAACAGTTTGCATCAAATAAATAACTAACTGTAACTCTAATCCTTGTCCCACGATTAAGAATGCATAGCAAAATATTTTGTAAATTCATTATCAATTATGTATTTATTCATCGCGCATCCATGAGAGCGAGCTTCCTACGTGATGATGCGAAGCCATTTCTGATCACGTCCGGCGAAGCTTAGCGTGAAATTTTGGACAGTTGAACGTACTAGTAGTACGCTGTTGCGAAAAATGTTCCCAGGATTCGAGGATAGTGTGGAATTTTAATTGAGCCTTTGGGAAATATATATCTCACAATAACACAGTTACTCGTAGATCTTTTTAAAATCTTAAGTAGACATAGTAAAATACTGATTTGACATTATCTAAAAATTTATAAATATTTAGGTGGACATTTATTTTCAAAGAATATCGCTTTATATTTAAAACGAAATCAAAACAAAAGCTGTTTAGAATGATATTATTTTTCATAGCACATAACCATGGCGAGATCTTAGAAAAAAATCCATTGAAGAAGTGCATTATAAAGAAACTATGACAATAGAATATTTAATATCTTTATACCTCTAGAAATGACCGCTGCAACTGCTACCTGAATATAAAAATACTCAAATAATAAATTCAATGTTATCACTGTAGTCACAGTGTGGAGAGAATAATAAATAGAAAGGGTTTATTTGGAAAAAACAATAAAAGTATTTTTTGTGAACAATAAAACATGGCACGTACTTAATGACCAAAGAAATATATTACGCTTTTAAGCTAGAACATCAAAAACGCCATAAATCGAAAGAAACACTTGATAGAAGTATGTGCTTAATTGCACCATAAACATAAGCGCCAATGACAAACTCAAATTTAAAAACGAAAAGAAATATATGGATACACATTTCATATATTTCTTTTAAACTAATAAATACTACAAGTCTGTAGCTTCGAAACGACCAAATACAAGCTAGCTTTGAATTATAATAACCGACGAAAATACATAAATACATATGTGAATACACACAAAATTCTAAATGTTAGTTACACGGATAAATCCGATACAATATTAGCATATCAAATTCTGTGCTAAACATACAATGACAAATCAATTCTAATCGAGCCCAAAGTGTGTTAAACAAAGATACAGGGGGTCAAAGAATGCAAATTAAACAAAAGAACTTCACTAGCTAACTAATGGATATTAACGGTTAAAAAGCTTTGCCTATATATTTTAATACCTAACGTATTATGCGAAACGAAACATGATGTGAATGATAATAAAATAATGGAAGGTCAAAAAACTTTAAAGAAATGTCATGTTTTATGGTCATTTGAAATGATGCGCAAAGTGAATACATAAACAGTGGATATCATCACTTCATAGTCATTGACGATTCTTTCTGACTTCCATTATGCATTTTTAGTACTTTTAGTATGTAAAGCTTTATATTTATAGAAGAAATACTTTGGCCTATATTTGTAGAAGTTTATAGGTTCCTTTAGTTTTTGTTTGCTATTGTAGAAAACAATAACTTCTCTAAGCTTTCCACTCACTGGGCGGTGAAAACATTTCTTGCAAATGCCAATAAAATGCAACACACATAGCATTGTGGTTTAGTAAATACAAGTTCAATAGGTTTGTCCAGGTCGTAACGTTTAAGTTTACACATAACAGCAAAACGTGCCAAATTGCCCATTGAGGTAAAATTTTAACTAAACTGACTTAAGAAAGCGTCTATGAAAGTTATATTCATTGGCAATTAGGTACATTTTCAGAGATTAGAACATACAGATTATTAAGATCTAAGAGAGATACAGAAGAGACAGAAAGAATTTCGGTGCAGTTACGAATTCCATCAGAGTTTATGACATAACATCAAAAATAATCTGACTGCAGAAGACTATGTAACGGGATCGCACAGACGAAACAGTAAAGATTGAGGGTCCAATAACACAGGTTTCGCATTTCGGGAGTAATTAAAGAAAGAATAAAATGAATACAAAACGTTTCTCATAGACACAATTGGAGTTGTCTTGCAATCACGAGTGTCCTAGAAAACCAGTGACCGTGTTGGATGCTCGGATTTCATTCGCACAAAATATTATAATAACTATAATTTAAACATACTTTGTCTTAGCAGCAGTTATGAAAATGTTTGTCGTTTACTCAGTGAAAGTTTCAGATCTCTTGAAGAGATTTCAGACCATCTTTCGCCAATTACCTTTCCCCGTTATATGTATACGTATTTTGTTTTCGTATTTTCGTGTATCTCTCCAGCCTTCTACTGCTCACGGAAAAGTGGTGAGAAGAACGGAGTGAAATAGTCGTGCCTAACCATTATGAAAGAGTTTAGAAATGAGAGGTAGGTTCCACTTTCCACTGTCAGCGAAACAAGTGGAGTGAGAGAGCCAAGCGGGAAATGAGAAAAATAAGGTTCGAATAATCACCAAATTAATAGATTAGAAATAGAACAGGCATAATTTAAAAATCAGATCCAAACTTGATACTTTAAATTTAGTAGAACAAAATTACTTTCAAAAAAATAAAATAAAAGTTTTAGTCTAGTTGTTTAAACAACACTTAGCTTTGTTGGTTGCTCTGAGTTTGGAATGTTTGTTAAACCATAAATTATATTTTTTATTCAAACCTACCATTATTGTCCTAACTTTTAACAGGAAATAAAATGGAATCTTAAATCTGTACTGATTAAGTAATCAACGAAACTTTACGTAATCACCTTTACTTTTGTAATTGATTAGATACTGTTACACCGTACCATTCATCATCACACAACCAAATGACCCGCTTCCTAACTTTGTAGTGTTTCGGAGCTCTAGCGTTTGTTTACTGACCATAGGTCTTCGAAAATGTACTAGATATAAGGTGATATCTCTAAAAACGCCAAGGAAAATAAGTGTGGTCTTATTTGAGTTTGAGGAATTTAAGCGTTATTAGTATAGTAATAACAGTTGAATTTTCTAACGCTCACTGCGTACGATCATAAGATTTTACGAGCACTAGCTGTTATCGCGGAGCAAGATAGCTTATGTTTATAGCCGAAACACAATGGAAAAGTTGAATTGAAATATTTTTGTGACGTGGTAATATTTTGTATTTCTGTGTATATTGTAAAAGATAGAATAGTATAGTAAACTCATGCCATTTTTTTGTGCTGTGTTTGTATGCAACACTGAATCTGGTATACGAGTATATTTGATCGAAGTCTTGGATCAACGATATTTGATTTGAAACATTATAAAATATGTTGTTTTATTTCTCATACCGCCTGAAGGTACGAGCATCCCACACCTAAATGCCAGTTACACGGAAAGGGAGCGGACGTGGGAAGAGCAAATAGAGAGATCTTGGTCAAACACCAACTTGTTAACCCGACCAGTGTCGGCGAGCTACCTCTATACATCACTAACAGCTTAACTGTGAATGGCTCATTGTTAAGATGGATAGAAAGTTGAGGAAATCTTACACTTAGTGAGACAGCCTGTTTGGTATACTGGGTGTTTCTATGGATAATTTATATATTACTAGCTGACCGGCAAACGTTGTTTTGCATTAATTAAAGTGGAAACACTATAAGGGGGTATAGAAAATAGATAGTAGCCGATTCTCAGACCTACTGAATACGCATATAAAATTTGGTAAAAATCGGTCAAGCCGTTTCGGAGGAGTACGGTAACTAACATTGTGTCATAGAAATTTCATACATAAGATTAATATAAATAAGCATTTTATACTTGTTAAATTGTAGGTCCCGTAGGTTAATGTTAGTCTTAGTACAAGCAGTCGTTTAGCCAAGTCAGTGACCTTTGGGCGGCTTGAAACACTCTCGACACCAGAGCTTGTCCACTTAGCTCGCACTAAGACAAAGAAGCATTTTATAACTTGATTGTACCGACTGTAGCTCATCTAACTAAGGTGGTGTGACGCGATCACCAAAATCAACAAATACTACTGTCATTTAAAAAGTGGAATTTTGCTTCTGGGTACCACGGTGGAAGATGTCGGACAGCACGTTAAATTGTAGGTCCGGCTGTCTTAGTACAGCTGTCAATGAGCCAATTTTAAAGCGGCTTGAAATCTCTCAACACCAGAGCCTGGTCACTTAGCTCAAACGAAGAAGAAGAAGTCCATCACACAACCATGTTTGATTTTCAGTGTTGTGGTAGAATTAATAACTGTGCGATAAACATACCGAAATTAGATGCGCTTGAAGTGTGTCAAATCGATACACAAAAAATGTGATCAAGTGATGTTCTCACAGATGTCAATCACCTCGTCAGCTGAGCGGGCAGTGCAGGGTTGCATAATGTTGCGGTGTCTGCGGCGGACACGTGATACCTCGCAAACTGGTGGCTACAGATATCTATACCATCTATACCAATATTATAAAGAGGTAAAGTTTGATTTTTGTTTATTTGTTTGTTTGACGCAAATAGGCTCCGAAACAACTAGGCCGATTTGAAAAATTATTACACCGTTGGGAAGCTACATTATCCTTGAGTAACATAGGCTACATTTTGTTTTTCTTAAGATTATTTTATAGCCCGGGCGAAGCCGGGACGATCTACTACTGATAGTTGGACGCGCATGTGAGTGTGTCTCTGGTATCGCATATCCCGAACGGATGAACCAGGTTTTTTTTTTGTAATAATGTGTATCTTGAGTCTTCTTAGCTTTGTTTGATAGAAATTGGACCAACAAAGTCGAGGCTAAAAAAGGGAATCACTCATTTTTGCAACTTTTCTAATACGGGTAACAAATAAAAGGGAAACGTGTGAAATACAAATACACTATGATTTATACGAGTACTAGCAGACCCAGCAAACGTTGTTTTTTTTAAGTTGGTGATAAACAAGTAAAAATTTAGAGTTGTATGTATTTTTAATGCCACATAAGAAAAAATAAAAAACAAAAATTTTGGCAAAAAAAAGTGTGAATAGACAATAGATAGCCGGAAATATAATATAAATTATACGACAAAAAATCGGTCATGTCGTTTTGGACGAGTACAGTTACTAACATTGTAACATGAAATTTTATATAGAAGAATATACATTGTAGATAAGATGGCAATCATCAGCTATTATTGCAATGTCGACGGTTTTTAAATTTTTTATTATGTTTATGTAAAGAATTAAATGATGTTTAAAATAATGAAAACAATATTCACACTATACCCTCGAGAACGTTTCATTTTAAAAACACGAGTCTGAATGAATATTCTTACCTCTAGAACCTATAGACAATGCATGCGGAAATTGAATGCGGCCGAGTTTTTCATATTCCTAAAGAAATGTGGTAACAACTAACAATTACTTATACAAGTGCATGACTAAACGCCGTTTAAAACTCAATTGAACCCTGACCCGAGGGTTATGTGGAGATTCCCACCGAGGTGAGCTGGTAGTTATTATGTCTCTTTGTAATGAAGATGCAATGAGGACAGAAATCTTTAGTCTCGGTTCGTAATAACATAAACAATTATGTAGAACTTTAAAATTAAGAAACAACATATCGTCCGTCAACTTTTGACACCTCCTAAATAACAATTGAGAATTTGAAAACTTAAAACTCTTAACTTCCGTCAAATAAAGAAAAGCTCAAAATAATAGCTATTTTGCAACATTAGTAAAGGCACTTAAAAAGTGACCAAGTGTTTTTTTTTAATATCTTTCAATAGTCTTCACGGTGACTTAATAAATCAGTTTATTGTTCCTCTTGTAAAATGTGCGTAAAATCAGATAGGAGATCTCAGAAATTCACAGACAATATAGGACTTTTTTACTGCATAAGCACCCCACTATACGTTCCTACTGCTAACTCGTAGCTTCTCACACAAAGAGAGAGATAAAGGCTATAATCCACCACGCTGGCCAAATGCGGGTTGGCAGATGACACAAAAAATACAACTGTATAGTCCACGCGCACAAAAACAAAAATAACCTTTAAAATTCATTTTAATAAGTGTGAATAGGTACATTGGCAAGAATGAAAATATTCTAGGCATACAACAGTAGGAATAAAAAGAACATAATAAGAACAAAAATCTGCATACAGTAGAACCACTTGTAATAAATGAACAAGTATGAGAACGTTTTATAATTTTTTGAGATTCCTTTATGTTGGCCAAGGGAAATGTGAATTACTTCTTGCGCATTTTATAATTGTAACCTTGTATGATAATTAACTGGAGAACTTCCTCGTTTGAATTCTATTAGCTTTTAGAAAAAAATCTAGCGGTGTAGGCAGTTTTCTTTTTTACACCTCACAGTTGGGCATTTGACTAGTGAGGCGTATAACTACAGGACCAGAGAGCTACGAACGAACACTCTGGCCTAAAATTAAGCATGCCTAGTCTGGAATATTTGGATCTCTAGGAAGCTGCTGGAACACGGTGCTTGGTAGTAAGGTGCTTGGCGATAACTATTTAACTTAAGGGTGGTTGCTAGCAAGACGAGTACTAGGAAATGGCAACCATACTCATATATTATGGTGGTAAGGACCACCATGCTATGGTTGCCTAACAATGTTTTCCTTCACCGAAAGCTCGAACTCATTGGCGGGGATCGAACCTACAACCTTTGGGACCTACAGCGGCTGCACGCCTGACTGAGCTGTCATCGCTAATACTTTAAAAGAAATGTTTACACCAATTGTAGATACTCGTAATTTGAAATGTCCTCAATACGGCCTTTAGAGTGCGTTGCGTCAAATTTCAAACAAGTTTCAGCAAAATCAACACACACTGCAAACCTGCTCGTATAATCACTGTCCTTGCATAATATTATATGTGCATAATTTTATTTTTTTAAACGTAATATTTACTTTGCTTGTAACGACGGTCAGAGCCTTTACAAACACTTAAAAACAGGAAACTTGGCGCGAATATATTGAATCAAATGTTATCTCGTCCAAACAATAAAAGAGGAAAAGAAATTGCTTTTATTTGTACAGTCATGATTGAAATATAAATTTTAATAAGCTTAGATGTACATTTCCGGTGTAGAACATAAGACAATAGTCTACACTTTCGTTTGTATTGTTATTCCAAGGCAGTAACGAAGCCTTTAATAGCTTTCTCAAAACAGAATACCCAATGAGCATCATATCTAGGCAATATAATAAGGCCATTGAAAATAAATAAACAATTAAATTTGCTTATAAAGAGAAACATATGCTTGTTATTGTTAGGTGTTCCACAAATGGCATAATTATATTTATATTGTATAATCTGAGTAATTGTTATTGAAGATTATGAGCAAGATGATTCTGTCATCACATTTCACCCCTTTCTGGATGCAAATGTAATATCCGGAATACATTTAAGGAAGTATATTTTAGTTATATTAAAAATGTCTCGACTCATTTTGTCTAAATTTAGCGTCTTTTAATTGAACTCTAAAGTTACGAGTATAAACCGGGATGAGTTGAAAGACAATAGAGAAACTTTTGCCCAGTATTACAACGGAACCGGCTTCTTATAAATAAAAATATAAAAAAAAACCTTTTGATAGCACCTAAGCATCAATCAAATACATAAATCATATTATTCAAAATACAAATAAAACAACACTAAGAGCAATATAATCTGAAACTAGCAAACTACGATCAATTCGGAAAGCTAATTCACACATTTATAACCAGCACTTTGCCCAGATTTAAGAATCAGCAACTAGCAAATTGGCGCCTGCAAATAGCAGTAGGTACGGCCTAGTCATTACTTCTAAGCATGTACTAAGTGCTAGAATGGAGCTTAAACACCACAACCTTTCAATCGAGCTCGACCGGTCTGGGATTAGCATGGCTGTGTCACGAGCGCAAGATACTAAAGATGCTAATTAAAAGCGTGAGCTCGATTAAGAATAGGGACCTGATATAGAAAAGGCTAGTGGAGGAAAAGACAGTTGGACAGAATTCGTTTGAGAAAACTAAGAAACACTCAAAGTTAAATGTTTCAAAATACATTGTGTACAAGATTTTCTTTTTCTATGGGCTTAATTTAATTTGTCATTTCAAATAAAAAATATATAATTATTTTGTTTACTCTTTTTACAATAGACCAACTACTTTGGATTAGTAAAATAACGAATATAGCCTTAGTAAAATAACGAATGAGTCCAAAAGCTCTTGTCTATAACCAGAGGCGTGCCCAACATAGTGGCAGCATTACCACGTTGAATAGCTATGAACGTGACATGAATATAACAATATGAATAGCTAGTGTTACGTTGAGCCAGGAATACCCCAGCAATTTGGTCACGTGTCGCTTAGATCAGGCGCTCCGATAATTTTGGAAAATGGGAAAATAAATAAAATAATTGGATGCTACATCTGTGACACATATCCAGTAAAATGGTCCAGTAGATGGTGCGGCGTCTACCTGCTGTTGCTGCCTTGGTAATAAGGTAGTGAAGGAGTCCATATTTGTTCAGTATATATGTATTAATATTTCTATCTTAGATTGTACGGCTGCGTTTGCTTTCTTCATTTTACACTCGTCCGATTTTTTTTCTAACCATGTGTAACTCATTCTTTGTACCGATCATTTTCATTCTAAATTCCTTGTTTCTAACAAACCGTGAATGGCAAAGACATTGTAATTCCAAATTGTCTAATCACGATCTTCCGATCACCGCCCGCCGTCTCCGATGCGCGCAGATTTTTAAACCGCCCCATTTAGCATACGATTCTCACGTAAACCTAGATGGTCACCGACTCGCTAGCTCGCAACTTATGTAAATTCAATACTACAACTATACAGTTCTTTAGCGAATAATTAGCTTTCCACGATTCATGGAACAGTTACATGCCATTGATTGTATGGAAATGATCAAATTGGAAGAAAATATACAGCCCTAAGATATTTTGTCAACTTTAGTCACATGTCATTTCCAAACAATCAGATGAAACAAAATGCAAAAAAAAACTTCTTGAAAAAATATTTTTTAGTTTTATATTTTAGTTTTGACTGATTTATTACTTTAGATGTTACAGACCTACATAAATCATAAAATGAGTCACAATAAATCATGTTGCAAATACTTCAACCAGTATTTCTGTGAATAGTAGACCTCACAAAATCCAATTTTATGGAAACATCGCATCTGCAGAAACTATGTTCATGTCATGTCTTAACAATTACTTTACCCATTTCTATTAATATTCACAGTTCACAAAATATAATTTTAATCGCTATACCAAATATGATTAAAATAAAATCTATTTTGCCCTTTGTGTGACCGGCGATTTTTGATAAGAAAGATGTCCCCAATAAAAAATTGGCATCGATCATAAGAGTATATTAAGTAGTTGAAACTGTGTACCAATTTTTGTCAAGATTTGATTTAAATTATATCAGAATACAGACAGACATCGCTCACTTTGCTCGTTCGGTCAATAAATCTATCACTATATAAAGTAGTTATCATTGCAACAGACATACAACAAAATGTACATGACAAGTTATGGTTGCTGTCGATTGTGAATGCACTTTCTGTCGTTTGGAAAGCGCAGGCACGTTAGTTAAGTGTTGTAGCGGAAAATCGCGTAACTAGCGGAGATGATCGATCCTTACCATGCTAATTGAACACGATCACGAGCAAGATATAAATATTATAACGCGTGTCAATAAAGAAATTATTTGATAAAATTGTCTAAGTGTCAGTCGAGCTGACGCATGAGGGGGTCCCCTACTAATATCATAGGTATAAATCACCGTCATACTTGTATCATATCATAGTAGATACGAGTAGATTATAATTTGTGTTTCAGAATTTTAGCTAACACGGCTTTTGAGCTACATACGAGTACATATGTATGTACAGCCTGGTGACAGACAGACCGTAAGGCCGGAGGCTTAGTAATAGAGCCGCGTTTTTACCAAACTGAATCCTTAAAATTATGTCCTTTGCTTGCATAGCCTAATGAGGGCGAGCAAGGAGAAGCGAACTAAATTTTTAACATTTTTTTTTTTATTGAATCGGGTTGGCTGAGTCACATCGTTATATTATATATTGTAAAAAAAATACACAAACTTACATGATGCTGTGCTCTGTACTGTATTGTAGACGGTGGATTCTTACCTGAAATCAAAACAACGAATAAATAACATCATATTTAAAAAGTTATCAATAATATTAGCACAAGTATTAAGTAAAAATTTAAGCCCTCAATAAAATTTTACGGATCTTGAATTTGATATGTATTTTTATGTATGTATTTTGCAAGTCAAGCCCTTTTTTTGATACCCATATTGAAAGAGTTTTGAAAAATATGCCATCTGCAACTGCAATTTTGTGGCAGTGGCCATCTCGGATTTGAAATTTAGTATCATGTACGTATTTTACTACTGAAACCCTTAATTTCGACATCCATATTGAGAGAGTTGAAAAAAAAATGCTCCATTTTAAACCGATTTTCATAAACCAATAGCTAATAATATTATTCCCCACTAATACACACTTAAAAAAACTTTGCTTTGATGCCACACTTACACGTCATATTTAACACATGCAGTATTCGCGTCGAGGGTTAACAAATACAAAACATTGCAGCGACAAGTTTCATGAGACCTGTCGGTCTGACACATCAAATGCTGATATTATCATCAACACAATGAGGGTAGGCCTGCATTAAACAATACATATTCAATACTGACTGTGTCACCATTTGTAAACGTGCGCGATTATTATTTAGAAGCTAACGAGTCAGAATTTCAACAAGTTTGTTTGGATTTTGTTAATAAACAGAGGAATAATCGAGCAATAACAATAGTCCAAACAAGCGTATACAAATTTAACCTCACTCTAATCATCTTCTTCGTATAAGCTAATGAGCTAGCTAAGGATCCTTTATCCGCCGTTGCAAATATGCAAGCCGTTGTAATGTGTACTGAACAAGAAAACACTCGTGGCGGCAGCCATCTAAAATTAGAATTTTATCATAGTTTATGTATTCTATGAGTCAAGCCTTTCAAGTCTGCCCTTTCCTTTGATACTCATTTTGAGGAAATAGTAAAAAGTCCGCCATTTTGGAGCGGCGGCCATCTTGGACCAATTTTAAACAAACATAGCTAAGAACACCGCACAAAAAAACTAAATTAAAATCTGTTCATCCTTTTACGATTCCATATTTGCGTCTTATCTAAAAGTTCACAACAAGTATAGGTAGGATATATAAACAGATGATTATTATAATTTCAATCGACAACTTCTTATGTCTTGTCCCATATCAATAAAGCACTGTCATTTAGTTGCACCATGAGTCTCGTGATTCATAGAAGGGACGTTCGAAGAGATTACATTCGTTAAACAGTTGCCTATGCCATTAGAATAGTAAGTATGACGTGATCAAAAATATAAAGATCCTCTCTTTCTTAGAATTTTCAAAACAAATAGTAAACATAAAACTTATACGATATTTGTTTTGATAGTTAGGCATCCGCTTGATGTGGCGGCTTACAGGATGAAGCGCGCTTAAAGTCAAAGTCAAAGAATTTATTGCAATATTATGTCACTTTACAGTTACATAATTATCCATACGGCATTGCAATTATTTACAGGAGATGACCAACCCGGTTAATTTTGTTTTTTTTTAATGTTCCGTCATTTAAAAAGTCTTCTATAAAAACTTTTTGTTATGAGTAATTTTTTTAAGTTTATCAGGATTGTTTTAATATTATCGATACATTTTAGGTCGTCTGGTAATTTGTTAAATATTTTAATAGCCATTGAAAGTGGGCCCGAGCTCTGCATTTTAATCTACACCTTGGTACTTACGAATTGTTTTATGACTTACTTAGACCGATTCACTGTTGCCTTGAAGACAGTGAAGTTATTCGTTTAGTGGAAACTAGGATTCCGTCAAGAAGTGTCTCGTCTTGAAAAACAATGATGTTAATAGTTCAGTGGGAACAGATTCCGGCAAGAGTTCTTCAGTTCAGTTGTACCGCATAATAAATGTGGAAACGAAACGCTTCGTGCGGATCATATGCTTCATACACAAGTAGATAATAAAACTAGAAGGCTCCATAGAGTTCCATAAATTTAAAGGACCATAAGTGATCCGGTCGTTTGAAAGGTATCTAAGCTACCTCGTAACATATGGGACCAATTGAGTATCTACATTATTTACCGATTTAACCCACTTTGGAAGCCATTCACTCGTAGTTCGTACATTGCTCCTTACCTACATTCTGGCAAACATGTCGGCAAACCGCAAAATGATAAAACTGTAAAACCTACACGTGGTTTCAACAGAGATAATGCCCGCACCTAAAAACAACCGAAATACATAGTTTGCATTTAGGCAATGTTTACACACGCTGTGTACTTAATAGTAGCATTTACTAATTTATCTTTTAAATTATATTTCAATTTTATCTTTACAGCGTTTAGCGTTAAATCTTTAGCAAATACAATGATGGAAACTGCAGCATCCAAAATTGCGACATGTTTTAAAATTATCAGGCGATTTTGACTTTAAAATTTGAGTCTTATGCAAAGATGCGTATGATTTTTAACACATTACTAGCAGTGCGCGAGTCTATACGATCAGCGACGCTCTGGCCTAAGGTCCTTGTGGAGCATGCCTAGTCTGGAATATGTGGTTTTCAAGGAGTCTGCCGGAACACATTGTTAGGTACTAGGCAACAGATTTTTCAACTCGAAGGTGGCTGCTAGAAAATATTCTATCACTATAGAAAATACTATATATAAATTGTACAACTACGTAAGTATTTTCATATTACAAGTACGAATAAGAAGTAACTATTGTCTTTTGAGAAGGATAACCCTGAGCTTTAGAATGGCTGCATAAATACAATCTTCTCCTACATTATTGCTCGTGTCCTAACTCATCGCGACTTAAATCTAAGCCTACATCGACGAAACAGTAATAAAGCACGGCTCCTTATTAAGCGTCAATTATCCTCAAATGGTAGAAGGGCGAGCATATCTTCATCTCTTGACATCTTTGTCTCCTCTCACAAAGACTCTTTACGCAACCATCATTACTATTCATATTTTGATCACGATTGCATAAACGTTTATACGATTGTATACTGTGCAAATGAGATGTCATGTACTTAGAGTATACGCGCTTATTGTCATCGTATTTGTTTAGAAAGCGCACGAGGTGCTTGTGGAAACTATTACAGTTTGTTTTCTTAAGGCTTTCGTTCTTCAGGCTGTGAATTGTTTTCAAAATGCAGAAGATTCGACAAGCTTATATTAAAAATGCTGATAACCAGTGTTTTAGTATCGGACATTTTTGGATTTAAATTTGATGATCTAGTATATATTCATAATTATATTTTTGAGATTTAACACCTTAAAATAGTTTATATGACAAATGATTTACCAGTTAATTATACATATACTACAAAAAAAATGTATATACTCTACTAGTGAATCACTTTAATTTTATACCCATATTGTGGTTATGAAAAACATGTTTTCCGCTATCTTGTGGTTCTAATCGACCCAAGGTGGTCCTTGGGCAGATTTCTATAAAAAATCGATTCATTGATTTAGCGGCCACGATACCAAAGACAGACAATCTGACAAACATACACTTACAGAGAGAGACTGACACATCGATTAACTTACTTATATTTGTTACTAATTTGTAAGCACAAAAGTAGAGCAAATGAATTCATCTTAACGTCAAATGCTTTCATTATTTCATAACAGAGGCTTACAGAAGTCTTTTCATTCAAAAAAATGTTAGAAATAATCTAAACACCATTATGCAATTACGAGTACCAAAACGACCTTGCAATCTAAAAGGAATCACCAAGGCATGACACTAGACCACTACCGACAACAATAAATACAACTAGTATAGTATTCCAACCAGAAAATCTCGTTTACTACTCCACCTAGCGACTATTGAAGCCATCTTCACGGTTGGCTGAGCGACGCATCTCGGACAATGGTGGGCCATCGGACCTCGGGCGAGCCTTGGCCGATTCGGACAAAAATGCCTTTGTATTCTCGTGTTGATGTTTGGAGAAAAAGCGTAGAAATATTATCATTATAAAAGCACTGCAAGTAAATAAACAACATAACGAATGATGCTAGATTACAATAGAGTTTAGAAGTAACTCTACTTACTTTAAGTACCCGAGCTCGGTTAACTAAGGTGATCTGTCGTGATCATCGAGGTTAAGCAACGGTCGCTGCAGACAGTCAGTCATAGGATGGGCGGACATGCACAAGACTGTTTTTTAAAAAGTTTTCATATGAGCGCTACCGTGAACGCATGACATGTTAAATTGTAGGTCTCGGCTATTAGTACTAGTACAAGCAGTCGAAGTTAAGTAACGGGAGAGGCTTTCGGGCGGATTGAAAAACTCCCGACATCAGAGCTTAGCCAATAAGCTAGTATGAAAAAGTAAGGGAAAAGTTAAACTTTGTGTAGGAATTAGAGAAACTAAATCTGTTGGTGTCAAAAAACCCGTGACATGTTTTTATTACTAGCTTTTTATCTATTTAGCAGCCAATCCCGGCTTTGCACTTGAAATAATATATAATAAATGGAAAATAATCCAAGTTATAAAGAGAAACAAAATAAAGCCTATGTATGTTACTTGGGAATAATGTAGGCACCCAACGGTGAAAGAATTTTTCAAATCAGCCCAGTAGTATCGGAGTCTACTCGCGTCAAACAAACAATCAAACTTTTCCTCTTTGTAATATTGGTATAGATATTTCCATTACATTTAAGGTTTACCTACTCGTAAAATTTCAAAACGTTAATCTCAGCTATAAGGATTTCATTATTATCAAAGATGTGAGAAAATAGTCGAAGATATTGTGTACCTAATGAACCAGGCAGCCATTAAGCGGCTAAGAACCCTATTTTAACCACATTAGCAGACACGTCTGTAATAAACTACAACTCAAAGTTAATAACATATAGAACTCTACAGACTAAGAAAAAGATAAAACAATGCCCATTCTCGTCTAAATAACTTTAATTAAGCTCAAGTCTCACAACGGTCGTTTTTTGTCAATAAAATTATGGTTCTCAAAGGTAACCTTTGTTCATTGTATGGACACAACCCAGAGGTATGGTAGCAATGGTGTGATTGATAGAGAATGGATTTCTTGAGGAAGTGGGTTCGATTCTCACGCAATCCGTCATGGAAGGGCAGCTGTGGTCACAGACTCTGGACTTTTGTAAACAAACTTTAATTTCATGGAATTTGATCGAAACACTACCAAGAGCTCATGTAGTCATTGAGAACATTGTGGGAATAACAAAAAAAGCATTTTTTCTTTTGAATTCAATTCAGATAAAGAAGCCAAATTAATAAAAAGTACGTACCTATACAATTTAAAACTGGACTAAAACAACAACCAACTTTATTTCAATAAATACTGAATAAACTTAGATAAAATATAAAAAGAAAGAAGAGAAATTGAGATGTATAAGAAGTAGAAGTATAATATAGTGTCTTAAAATATAATTTCCAAAATCGATTCATAAAACACTATTATAGAGTTATAAGGTAACAAACACATAAAAGCATGCCTAGGTTAAAAGTTTTATCACAAACGTTTTCGTGAAGTGACTAGTCGGTCAACATAACTAGACGGAAGCTATAAAAGTAAAAGTTGTAATCAATTTGTAATTACAACAAAGGGTTACGTAATATATAATCATAAACATGTGTTATAGTCTTAGAAGTTAAGATCTTATCTATAGATTCGCCATACACCGGCGCAAATGAGAATGGACACCAATAATGACGGACCTTTTTGTCGAGAGATGTTTAAAAAAATACCTAACTTTGCAAACCTGAATGAATTTGTTTATCAAAAAAACGATGCACTATTTCACGCTTCAATGAATTGGTTTTCTTCTGTGATTTCACGCCGAATACCCGTCATTTTGTTTTTTCTTATCAATCACTTACCTAAAAACATTTGGGTTGTCAAAAACAATTCAACATTACCTTAGTGGTAAAAAACGATCTAACTCTTTGAAAGGTACAAGAAGCGCATAAGATGTTTGAAGAACACTAGTACCGTCTTGGTTGTCGGGTAATAATGATGTTTCAAATAGTGACAAAGTGGTAACACGTTTGCGCCAAACTATTCGTAACAGATAATTTTAATGGAAGGCTAATCAAAGCTGTTTTGATATTCCGTCAACACTCCACGCCTCTTATATGGGCATCTAATAACATGGTTTGACCATAAACTTAGCCGCCTATTGAATAACCATTAGGAACAATGCAATTGGGACGTCGTCGGGCCGCTTTCTTTGCCGTACACACGATGCAAATAGCCTCACCATTTTCGGCTCAGCATTCTGGGACGTACACTTTCAAAAAATTACTTCACTTCATTGTTTAGGTTCTAAATTAATTTTAATATTTAATTAGTTCAAACCGACCGACCAACCACTTTCATACCGGTTCATAATATGATAGCAATACCCAAAGTAAAACAAGTACTCCTTAAGCGTGTAATACAATAAACCATAATATTATTACGGAAGCCAATACTTACAATGCAAATCAAAACAAAAACTCACAATACGACGTAAACACGAAGAAGACAATGTGGCATTGGACCGCTCCCTGAGGGACTCCGCAGATTATCACCGTTACAAACGGAGCATCTAAGTTGTTTACCACTCAATCCGATCTTCAACTACCTATTGTTTCGTAATGAATAAAAAAATATAAAGTCCAGTCAAGTCACTGCCTCTTAATATTTTTAAGTTTAACTCTATCTTAATAGAGCCCAGCCCTAGATTCCCATGTAAGGTTCTGTCCAAAGCGTGACTGTATCTAAACCATTGTTTTGGCTAACCTCGGCACTAATTCAGTGTATTTACAAGGATATTACCGTACTAGGAGCACAGAACTTTATCAGATTGTGAGATTATGGCTACGAATTCCATCAGACGCAAAGCTAGTAATATATGTAGCTTAGATATATGTTTTTTCTAATATTGAACCTTTGGCTAGCGTCCAACTTTATTTTTAGATTAACACTAATTGTAATTTAAACACAGCTTACATTTTCGTATCATCATATTGAAAGGCTACGTCCAATTACCACTTAAAAGGTTAATAAAATAATCACACTTGACATTTATTTACAAATCTTAACTATTGCTACAGAACGTTTTGATAAATCAATAAGAATATTAAACTCAAACGTTGAGAAATAAGCTGCGCCTTTATTTTTTCGATGTTACAAAAACGATTAAAAACGAATTAAAAGAGTTGTTTGATAATATAATATTGCACACGAGACTTCTCGTGATGAATCATAAAAGAAGCGACCCATTGGTTAGATCTGAATGTTGACCATTTTTTTCGCCCACATATTTGATGCCAATTGAGATAATGTATCTGTTTTGACTATTTTTTGCAACAGACCCCAGTTTCCTTATAAGTTTAGGATCCATAAAGCGCCTGTAGCACGCAGCAGGTACAGTGACTTGAAAAGGATTCCTATCGTAATAATAAATCAGAAGATTTGGCGGCGACGCCCGATCAAATTCAAGGACGCATCAAGCAAAGAAGATAAATGGTTGTTCTGATGTATTGACTAGCTATTCAATCATATTTATAATAAATTTTAGTTTAGATTTAATTCATTGTTGGAGAAATATTTTACTACAATCATAAAAAGGTCCTCACAAATATGAGTCACCGATAGTGTGCAAGAAGCCAAGCTTTTACATATTGACTGGGCAAGTTTGCTTTTGTCTGCTGCCCATTTGTACGAGTTTATTTGGATGTTGTATCTAGTCGTAGAGGCCGAAATTTGAACCAATCTTAACGAAACTTGTTATGTAGATTTACTATTACATAAATATATTTAGGGTGGTTCCTACAAATAGGGAGAAATTTTGCATGTAACATTTTTTTTTGTACGCATGGATTTTAATGACAAAACTATTAAATTCTTTAGTGTAGAATAATAGCTTACTAGTATTTTTATTGGTTTTTCTTTAAATAATAATGTAGAAAAATAATTTGTTGATATAAATACAATTGGTCAAGTAATAGTCAAATAAAAATGAGTCTGGTAATGACCACATTAATCAGTAATGATATTTTTTTATTTTTTACTTCTGAAAGGTTTGCGTTTGCGACTACACTTTGTCTGATGTAAAGCTACAAATAATGAAATAATGAGTGTTCCAAAAATGTGTGTCCGCCAGGTTTACCATTCGGACAATTAATAACTCAGTGTTGATTAAATAAAATTTAATAGATATGATAATTAATAGACCTTCGACTACGACCCTAAGACTGTGTCGAAATCAAAATAAAATAAATTTCACAATTAACAGTGACCTTTAAATCTGACTAGAGAATGGTAATAATCAATACGAAACGATTACATTACAGTCCCATAAACCAGTCTCAATGACAAAACAGATGCGCCGGAGATGTGGGTTGTTAGCAAATGTGAAACAATAGGTAGTTCAGACCAGGGCCTACACAGGATTAGTCAGACTTCACTTGTAGGTCAAAACCGCTCTGACCTGTCTAATAAAATAAGTCTTGCTATCTGTACAGGTATACTGGGAACAAACGCAAAAATTTTAAAGGGCGGGCTTATTACGTCAAGGCAAACAACTGTTAGCAAAGTGCTAATTGATAATAAATAAATAAATAAACATACAGTGAGGTACTCATTATACATGTGGTGATTTACCATATAAATTCAAATACAACAAACCAACGTAGGCACATTCTCAAACTATGATTAATTTCAGTATAAATAAATAAGTACCTACAAAGTGATTATTTTTATTTTGGAAGCTCACCCTTGCCTTATGTTTATGAATTTACTAAAATATGGCTATTATCGCATTATACTTTGTTTTAAGTGGCCATGCATTCCGCGCGTACCTTGGCACACAAAAGTACGTGGAAAATGAATTAATGATTCTGACTGGAAAATTAAACACTTTAGTTACGATGTGTGTGGAAAATTAGAGGAAATCATTTTGTTAATTTTATCTGATTGCACTATTAATTTGAGATATTTGAATTAATATAAACGGATGGTGAAGAATATAGGTACTAATAATATAAATAATATAGGTAGAGAATAACCGGTATGGAAAAACAAATATTTTTAAATTGCTTTGGTAGTGGCTTTTGCGAAACAGGGTTCTCTTAGTGCAGAAGTCACAAGAAATCTTTATACCGTATTTTAATTAGATACCATAACAACGGATTTTTGTAAACTAATTATGAATGTACATGTGTTTTAGATAAAATAAACTATTATTATTATTATAAAACTCTAAATAATTGTACTTTGTTTTGTTGGCGGTCCAAATGCCAAGTATCAAGTGATCATAATAATAGCCGAAGTCTCAATCTATTTTTCATTTCTCCCATCTCGGACAATGCACTATAAATATAATGAACTTTATTAAAAATAATTGTAACTGATCTCTCCATTTCACGTCATTAGAAAATACCAAACAACAGTATGGTGAAACAAGCAACAATTACACCATTTAGCTGTCTCTAGCGGCAGCACGGATCCATATTAACACATCAGAGTGACAGCTCGGCATGGAGCTGTGGTCGGCATGGATGCATTCAACATTATCAGCTAAAAAACAAACGCTTTCACAACAAACACACGCATATTATTACAATCAGTTCCTGATAAAAAAAAGTTACCCAAACCCGAGAAAGAATTTATAATTTCAATGTTCGAAAAGCAGTCTCTTTGCTAGAAACCTGTGACTTATTAGTTAAAAATTATGGATAGATAAGCGATAAAGATTACTCATACTAAACTAGAGGTAGGAACTGTTATAATTTGTGAACAAATTATGTAACTTATGTCAATAAAGAAAACATTTAAAAGTGGATATCTTCTAGAAGCGGTATTACCTAATATGTGTGAGCAAGTGAAGGAGTAGTTTCAAAAGCTTATAATTATATTGAATCAAAATATTAATTATTTTTTATTCAAAATACATACAGATAAAGCCACAGATGGAGACATACTGATGGTAGATATTATCTGTCTTGTAATTTTTTTACACACAGATACAGACAGATAGAGAGATTTGAGATTGTACATGATAATAACAATGAGTGTGATGTTAGACAAAGTCATGGTATGTTGCATGCTATGGTCATGTCATGCTCGATATATTAATTAGATAGCACGCAATGTCTTGTACTGACTAAAGTGGGTGTAACAATGAACAATTAAATGAAAACTATACGCCACTAACTGCACCCATGGTGTTGCAGCGCCTGTAGCTCGGCTAACTATGGTGAACGCGATCATCGAGGTTAAGCAACGGTCGATGATGCAGACAGTCATTGAATGGGTGACCACGCACAAGACTTGTTTAAAAAGTGGCATTTTCATGCTGTTATGGGTCCCAGTCGATAAGCTAAGTCAGAGGCCTTCGGGCGGCTTGAAAACTCTTGACACTAGATTTTGGTCACTTAGAAGAAGAAGAAGATGATCTGCTACAATTAGGGATAAAAGTAGGCTATGTCTGTCCAGTGTCTAAACTATTTCCATACCAAATTTAAACGAAATCGGTCCTGCATTTGAGCGTAACATACACACCCAGACACAAAATTTCGCGTTTATAATATGAGTAGGATAATTTAGCTGGTAGAATTTATAACAACTTATATGTACTTAAATTTACAAAGAAAGAGAAACAAAATAAGTATTACTTAAAAAAGTATTTTTAATGCAACTTATTTGGGACCACTGTCATTGTTTCAACGAACTCTTAAGATAAGACCAAATCCGCTGGGTTTTCCTTTTTAAGAAGTTCTGTGGTCACCTCCCGGTTACAAATACAAATCATTTATTGATAACACCAAAGTTACAAGTCAAGGTTCCTTCATCAGAACAGCTTCGTGGTCTTTATTATCGTATGGTCATAGAAGGCACACACAGGCACATACAGGCAATCAATTTAGAAATCGAACGGACAACGGCAAGTGAGTAATTTCGTTTGCAATGATTTGACCCGAACTAACATACAAATATGGCGAGATATATAAAAGCGTGTTAAAAGTTCTATAGTATTTACAAGATATATACTCGTAAGTAAAATGTGACCAAAGCAACACATCCTTCGGAACTGCTATTGAGGTCCCAGTGTCAATATTTTCTGACTTTTGCAAACAAAACATAAAAGTATAAATATTGAAAGAATAACGAACCTTTTAAGTTATTTGCTCCACGTTCCAAGAACACATATTTGCGTAATAAACTCTTACCTGAAACAAGTAAAAACAAATTTCAACACGTTGAAAAAAGACACCGATTAACATAACTGTTATAAAGAACGTAATTGAGCCCTGTTTAAGGGACATTATACAATATTTTCGTTTCCGAAGTGACTTATTATGGTTACGCAACGCATACCAAAGAAAGCAGTGGCATAATAAACATTACTAGGAAGTCAGTTTTACAGCCAAAAACTTGTGAATATATCCACGAGCGCTACACGCTTCCTAAAAACATTTTAGCTGTCAATACTGCTTATTTTAAAACCTTAAGTGTTATAAAGGTAATAGTACCTCTCATTATAGTTGAATATTCATATATGTATCATATTCATAACAGAGAATTATTTGTTGTGATTCTATTTTGGGTTGAAAGTAAAAGAGAAAAATTGTTTATTAAGCAAGTGTAACTGTTTTATCGCGCAAATATAAATATGCAGATATATAAATTGTATTGTAATTGTAAAATGTAGTTATGTCAACTAAACCATATCTCAAACTTATGAAGAAAAAAAAACACAATACGTAAAAGCTCTTAAAGTTTAATTGGAGCGAGAGACATCAGTGACAGTTGAATTACATGTTATGATGATTTAGAAGAAGAGACGTAAGTAGAGGTCGACCAAAAAAGACGTAGATGAATTGTCCGAAGGAGAATATGAATGAGAAGGGAGTGAATGTGATGATGAGGGCTGATAAAGTGGCGTGGAAGCGAAAAACATGCTCTGCCGACCCCATCTAGTGGGTAAAGGTAAAGATAAAGAAGAAGAAGAAAGTTATGATGATTTTAATACTAAGCACATTAACGGTAACGTCATACGTTTCTTTTATGTAAAAGCTTACAAATGCATGCAGTGGCAGTAAGGCATAACTGCAACAATAATTAAACCTGTAATTATGTTTGTCATCATACCCACGTGAGCGTTTCGGTCACTTTTCACAAAACGCAGCCGAGTTATGCTACTAATGTTGCAATTTGAAGATAACGGGCGACCGGTGCGTGTTCATATTGTTTCTTTTCTTCAAACGTTTGTGGTATTCCATGCCTCTTTTTATGCGGCATTGGACGCTCAATTACGTTAATTGGACGAATAAAATCATGCATTTCCTTTTAAATTTCCAAACACAGACACTTTGCTTGCTACCTGTGTATTACGAAACTTGCTAATCTTTTTAGTTAGTTGTGTGTTCAGTACGCTGCTAATGGCAGAATTATGTATGTTCAGAGTTAATACAGTAATCTTTATGTATGGATAACACTTTTTTAGATTCAATAAACAAAACATATGAAAGTTCGCTTCTACTTGCTCGCACTCAATGGGCTATACAAATGAGAGGACATCAACTTTGAAATGTTTTCTTAATTGAAATGAGATGTATTCTACATATTCCGTTTTCATTCGTAATTTATTATTTTTCGTCGTGAAACTAAACAACAAATAAACGTTATGTACAAAATATTAATACTAAACTTAAACAATAAAAATAATTGATTATGAAAATAAATTAACTTGGAACTTTGGCAATAACCAAATGGCATCATAACACGTTAAATTGTAAGTCCCGGCTGTTAAACTTAGTACAAGAGGTCTTTGGGCTACTTAAAATCTGAAATCAGACTTAGCTCATACGAAAAAGAAGCAGAATGACATTATTACAATAACCATAGATACATATTACAGAAAGTAAAAAGTAGTAGTACGTGGGAAATGGTAAAGGAGAAGAAGAAGATTACAGAAAGTAAATAAAAGACATCTATAACTAGTAACGTTTGGTCGCTCACAAAGACTACAAATAGTCGCAATGACTGTCCAAAACAAACACACGTGAGCGAGAGTTGTATAATAATGACAGTGCACCACAATCGATCAAACTTTCTCGATCTTTGTGAGGACTGCGGTCATAATGAAACTGTAATGGCGATGGTGTTTGGAGGGTCTTGAATGGTGTGCTACGTACTGACATTAAATTACATAAGTACTTAAGCACTTACAAGTGTATGGAAAAAGAAAGTGAATTAGATTTGTATACGCAATACTTTCAGAATAAGATATCTTACAATACAAAAATTATGAAAAATGAAAAATGTTTATTTACTAACTTATTACTAAATTACATATTCTCTTGTGGCTATTTAACTAGGCAAGGCCTGAATCTAAGTAGTCCAATTAAACCTGTTTGCAATTAATAACATTCTCTCTTTTTCGCATCAGATAAACAAACAACAAACAAAAAGAAAGCAAAGTAACTAAAGAAAGCAATATCAAATGCAAATTTGATTAATACATAAAAAAAAACAAGAAGAAGTAAAACTATGAATTAATCCTAAAGTACAATTTCATAAACCGGTACAAGCCAAGAAGGTCAATCTATGCAAGTTCAACTTACAAAGTTCTCAGAGGAACACCCATTACCTCTGATCTTGGAAAGCCACAGACGATAAGCGAAAGTGGTCCCGATGGTTATCACCTAACCAGTTGATAACTGTAGTTAATCGGCAAAAACTAATAGCTTACTTTTAATGTTAAAAAAGAAGAAAAGAGCAAAAACTAGTATGAATATGACAGAAACTTGTTCATTACACCACTAAATTCCTGGTCGTGAGTGATACGACAAGTAATATAGCTAATCAGCCGATTAACAGGTTTGAACTGATTGTTACACAAAGTTATCATAATGATAGTCTCAATATCGTTAAAGAATATATCTAACCCACTTAATTATTTGTAGTCATAAATAAGTAAAATGTTATTGTCTGTAATTTTACTAAAGCACCCAAAGCTTCTCCTGTCCGTAAATAAAAGATTCAAGAGTTGTTGTCGTCTCGCTTACATAACTTAATTAATACGAACATTAAAGTGTTATTAATTACATCTGTTGTCGCTTTGCGAGCTAAAAGTTTTATTGACATAAATAGAGACCACCAATAACAAACGAAGTAAAATGCGATAAAAATAATAATGCAACTAATATACATACTATAATAAAAAATGCATACTATTAAGAAACATAGAAAATAAAGAAACATAGATAATGTGAAATCATAATATATATTAGTTTATAGCACGACTGCAAGTCTAGGAGCGAGTCAGCAAATTCCTATGAAATCAATGTCCCATGTAAAAGACATAATAGCACGAACACCTGATGGCGGCCAACGGCCCAACCAGATCGGAACCGATCGATTTCTTGCGCCAACGCAACGCGCCGCCATAATTTATTGTTGGAAACTCTAAGCGGCTTTGTAAAGCTAGTTGTATACCGATTTATCTCCAGCTAACGTTTATTAGTTGTTTGAGAGATTTAATGATACAAGTTATTTAGAGTCGACATTATTTTGACTGCCTGTTACCGGCCGACGGAGTTAATACTCTGTTTGCTACTTAGGAACTGATTTCATTAGGTATTGTAATAAACAACTTGATTATAAGATGATTAAAGTAGTTGTTGAACTACATTGGCATATTGTATCAACAACTACTGTGAACTTTTAAGTGTAAGTGCCGGAATATATTTGTTTTTATTTATAAAAGATTAAAAATTCAAATAAAATTGATAGTCTATCTAGTTGCAAAGGTCAAAAGCTTCTAGCTACGAGTATCAATAAAGTAAGCGTAGGCGATAATTTACTTATATCCTGTAACCGCTGTTATATGTTTAATCGTTGTCATTCATATATAATGGTCTTGCAGCTTCGTAAAATTCAAATAGTACCTACAGGGTTACAGATGACAAAACAAAAAATATTTCTACGCTCTTTTTGCCAATAAATATTTTGCTATTTCACAAGAAAAATAATAGATGATCCATACACTATTAGAAGCAAGCAAATTATTGTCAATATTGTAAAACTACACACACTAACAATTCAAGTAAACAAAATTCGGTAGAAAATCTATATTGTTTGAATACTTTAAATTGAATAAGATTCGTAACAGCCTACCGACAAACCCGAGGCCAGAAGCTGCACAACAATTCTATGTTATTCGATCCAGTTTCAGTTCAGTATATTCAGTTGTATTACTAGTACGTTTATGTCTTTGTTAAATATAAATATACTCAAACATCGTTTAAAAGATTTTATATTTACCAGTAATCCTATTTCATATTTAGCTTCAGGGTTCAATTTAGCCACCCACGTGAAAAATATACTCGTTTTCCGATCATAAAAGTGAAACCAGTCGCTCAGAACAAGTTGCTAGTTGAATTAGTTCGCGTTAATGGTAATTGTGTTGTGGAATTATACGTACATCAGCCGGTTGCAATCAGTGTGAATATTTAACGAGATTGCTGTAATCACTAGCGACTAGAAGCCTGTAACCACAAACATTAATAGAACTACTTACTTCTAATAGAAGGCTTCAGCGCCAAGTTAAGTCGTTCTGCTCGCTAAAGATTAATTATGTTGTCTTAGGAAGAGCAGCTTCCTTTAGCTAAACAGCGCTCAGTTCAAAAGACAATTATTATTTTTAGTCTGAATTACATTTTAAATGGCTTTACATAATAGTTATTTATATTTTGGCTACATGATTCTTCTTCTTCTTCAACCTTTTCCCACAAGGTCGGCACTGCAAGTTTTCCTTTTCCTCACGATTCTGTCAGCTGTCATATCCACATTCACTCCTTTTTCTTTCATATGCTCATTTACACATGATTGTAATGTTTTATCATACCATTTATATTTTTCGTGTAAGCTGTCGCCATTTCCTGGTGTCAAAAATTATCAAGCTAATCAAGCTCTTTTAACTTTTAAATTATCAATTAGGTTCTGCCTATAATGTTTTTACTAACAATTTGTTTTTGTTTATATGTACATAGTACATTGTCTTTAGTAAAAGTATTAGTTGTCCCATTTCTAATACCTTTTTAAACTGACGAAAGAAAGTAAAAATCCAGTTTCACCACAAAAGCTCCTTATTTAGCAAGCAAGTTTGATTCAGCTGCGATAATAAAAGTTGCCAGTAATGTGCGCCAGGTTAGCACTTCAATTTCCTGCCCTGACAACACCCTAACCACTTATGTGGACGCAAAAACTTCGTTATCTTATGGAGAGGAAGTGATTTTACGATATTGCTGAAACACCTGCCTAATGAGGACTTAGCACTTGACGCTTATAAAATTGAAGTGCTATAATTTTTCTAGGATTATGATGTACTTTAGTCTCCTCTAACTTTATAATTTATAGCGTTTAGGAGACTGGACAGTTAGAGCTTAATAAAATAAAATGCATATTGAAAATATTGTGCCAAACATAAAATCCCGAGAAAATCGTTATTATCGCAAAGATTGTCATTTGTTCTTAGTTTTAAAGTATAAATCTTGTGTAGGTTGACTTAGCACTTGAATGCAGTTCACATTACTATATCAAAGTTTACCACGACCATAAGGTTAGCTTTTAATCTAAAAATTTAATTACATGGCGTGGGGAGTGTAAACACGCAACCTTTCGAAGCTTTTAAAAACTTCTGGTTAATTTAGTCTCTTTTCTATCCTGTATTTAGAAGTTAGGTTAGTCTTGATTTTGATATTGTGAATTTTCAAGTGGGAGGTAATCGCATCATTCCAATATCAACATAGTAGTGGTTTCACTTCTTTGATCTTTTTTAATACTTTTAATTAGCATATTGTCGACGTCATTTGTTTCATTTTGAATATGGTTCTAGTTTTATTTATTGTTTATTAGTATTCATTATAGACGAATTCTCATTGAAGCGCAAGCGTCTCTGTCTTATCTGATCATTAATTTAGGTCCGTGGCGCTTCGAACAAATAAGGTGTATGTGTTTATTTCTGGTAAATAATAATTGAATTCCACTTACGAAGAAATAATTGCTATATAGTGTCAGCACTAATCTAATCATTGCTGGTTAGTATAAATTAGCTATAGTTAATAATAGTTAGTATAACTAGCTATTTTAATTATTTTAGATTAGAATATTTAAGAACATTTAAACATTAGTTACAGTTAGCGGAGCGTTAATTAGACCGTTGGAAATTAAAAGTCCCAGTGATCTAGAAACACTATCCGAAAAGATTTTAAACCTACAAACATATGCGAAGTTACAATGGATAAAGCCTCTTTACTGCAGTTTTTGTTCAGTCATTCATAAATCCTCTTCACCAAAGGTTGCCTGAAAGAGATCGCTTGAAGCGATGAGGCCTGTCTCAAGGTTAAAATCTTTATCGGTTATAGTTTATTTCTTATTTTCCAACAAATGTATGACATAAAGCTTTGTTACATGTGCCCTGTTGTATTGTTCTTATCGGATAGTGTTTCTTCTATATCATTGGGGCTTTTAATTTGTGGCACACTTATTATAAATCCGTTTCTTTCTATTTTAATATTATTTATGTCAATAAATAATGTTCTATCTATCTATTTATCATTAAGTACCTCCTAATCAGCTTATTTGTGTGTCAATTGAACATTCTTTATGTTCTATCTATCTATTTATCATTAAGTACCTCCTAATCAGCTCATTGTACACCGCGGCCATAGAATTATAACGCTTAGAACCGCAATACGCGCGAGCCAAGTGACGCCACTTCAACCTAGACTATTTAGTCTAAGTACGTCGATCGACGCCGCAGTGCTCACGATTAAGTGTCAGCGCAAAGAGCTCACGTATTTAATTTTAAAATGACGTACTGTGTAGTGAAAGGATGCCACAACTCGTCGAACAAACATCAAAAACATTTGAAGATCACATTTCACTCCAAGGCATCTTGTATTTTTGTGTAAAACATCTAATAAACAGAAATATAAATCGTAAATCTTAAACACGCCATTATACAGTCAATGTTGCCAGCTGTAGGAATAATTGTACCACTTTTTTTACAAAATATAGTTTGCAGGAACTTGGTTGCAAATAGTTTTATCACATACCTACTTAAACAGTTTTATTCGTCAAATATTATGAGGGTTACCAGATACCTAAGCTTATTTCATGTGCATATTCAGTGTTCAAATTAATTCATAAGTATATATTTGTATACCAAGATCTGTACTCTAAATAAAAAATTAAACCAAAAAATATTTTTATTTCATGTATCTCCTGGCAAACTAGATTTGTATGGAACGCTAAAGTTTAAAAGTTACAAACTTTTGAAAAGTTACAAAGTTTTAAATTATGAGTTTTGCGTATTTTATAAAATTTCAGTACGCAAACCTAATCATTCAATATTTAAGGGTTTATTATAAAAAAATAATTAAAGTTATAAATTTAAGATTTTCGTAGATACGGTTCCAATTTTTCCCTATTTATAGGGTAAATATCATTTTGGCAGCAACATTATCGATGTGCTTGTGTGCGTGTCACCGAGTATAAGAACGTGTCGCTTACACCTACGTAGATATTGTTTTGGCTTCACTTACGTCGGACCGACTATTATGGGACTATCAGTCTATGCGTTATAAGTCTATGCACCGCGGCTAACATCTCCACTGATGCCTATCGTATGCGCTACATTACGGGTATATCCTACTTTTCTCGCTCTGAGAAGATGCGAGCACTTTCTTCAGCCGGTGGTTCAGTGATCTTTCGTGTATTTGTTATCGCTATTTACGAGTACTATTGTTGTTAGAGACGCAATATTACAAAAGAATCTGATTTGCATTTTCGTATTTTGAGTGTGTGTGGTCGCCGCTTTTGCGTAGAAAACCACTGAGTAGACATACTCGTACATTTTATCGTCTCTATTTTGGGCAATTACAGATAGCGTTTAGTGAAAAAAATGGTAAATAGATGACAAAATTAAATATTTAGTGTACTTCCGCTGTGATCCGAAATCCAAATTAAGACAAGTAAAGGAAAAATCAACTAAGATCAATTAACCAAGCTTAATTAACTAAGACTAATTAACTAAGATCAATTAACTAAGATTAATTAAGATTAACGTTACCTATCACAATTAGGAAGTTCTTAACTCTACACGTGTTTCGCCTAATCACAAGGCATCATCAGGAGACGCTGACTCTTCGAACGACAAGTCGAGAGTGACTTCACTGATCACAGCGGAAGTACACTAAATATTTAATTTTGTCATCTATTTACAATGGATTTCCGCAAAGTAACGCCTGAGTCAATAAGTTATGAAAAAAATGGTTTTAAAAATTTTATCGACGTGGTTTTCATTTTATTTTGCAATGTGTGTATTTTACATATGTTTGACTGACTTTTTCTTTTTGGCCAATACGTTTGTGGCAGATCACAATTAGAGAATAGACTTCTTAATAGTACAATTGGTAAACTTTTTTTTCTCTCTCCAAAATGTGAATTGGTCGCATACTTAACTTACTTTTCAATTGAAAAACTTATGAATCTAATTGTTTTGATCTCGCCGCGACAAGATGTAAGTTTCATAATTATTTGGTATCATATAAAATAGGTAAATAGTACAGAAAACCAGACTGACGACATGTTTTTGATAGGTAAGTTAAACAGTAACTTTTATCTTTGAATAAAAGCCCTCAAGAGGTAATAAAAAGTAGGGTAAATCAAAACTCTTATACTGGCAACACTAACAAGATGGATGCCTCATTATCTATGACAATTTTAAAACTGAGAAATTTATTCAATAATTAAAAAAGTTGATACTTAAATACGATACTTACCTACACGTGAAATGTGATCCCATCGGATCGGATCGGTCGCGCGTCAAACTACTCTATTTAAGAGTAGTTTTAGTAGCTTCAGTATTAGGCGCGCTCACGGTTTCTGGTTCTTTCTGTATTCTGAGCATTCGATGCATGCGCAATGGCTTAAAAGCGTCGCACAGTCGGCAATCGCTGTCCTCGTCTGACAAATGATGTTACGCGCTAACTCTCTTTCACTCTACCTTAAATATTTATTATCTTTAACAGCCAGCAACCCTTATTTGCGGCCAGATTTAATTAAGCAACTTTATATGATAATTAATAGAAAAAAATTAGCTTTAATGTGACATATAATTCATAAAAATAGGTTATGAACGTATAAATTTATCGAAATCATACCTGTTTACACCAGGCTGCAAAGAAGTGCGGCCAGGTGAGCAACGGCAACCGTGATTTTTTCGAATCTTCATATTAATTGCTGTGATATAGACGTTATTTTATTTAAATAATAAATAAACGAAATTTTTTACCAAAAATAAATCAAAAATAATTTAAAAAAAAATAATAGCGGCCAAATTTTGATAGGCACCCTAGTAAATATATATTCTTTTAACTATAAATAAACATAAAAATTTGGTTTTAAACAAATAGTCGATGAGCACACCTATCCTGCAGTGGGATCTCGTACTACTACCTATATGTTTGTACTACCACTACAGCTACCTATACCTAGTGTATTGAACCACTAATGGAAACGCCGCTCGATGTGGGAATGTTGACTTACATTTAACACGCAACGGGAAACCCCGGCGGCCGCACATACTTTCTTGACATGTCAGTTTGTCATCTGTCAAGTGCTTGTAGCTCGGCTAGCTTAGATGATCCGACGCGATCATCGAAGCTAAGCAATGGTCGATGTTGACGGGAAGCAGACACAAAACAATAGTTTTTAAAGTGATATTTTTATCTGGGTGCAATCGTGGGTTGGATGACACGTTGAATTGTAGATCCAGCCAGTCTTAGAACAAGCAATCATTAAGCCAAGTCAGAGGTTTTCAGTGGAACAAAAATGTTCAGTAGTTCAAAAGTAAATCAGAAGAAAATATGGTGCATTGTTGCATATTGCATAACACTGTCCCGCCCACTCCAGCGCAGCCCAGGCGCATCGGGAGGCTTCATCTAACCGCAGCTTGATTTATACAGGGTTAATGGTAGCTAGCGAAAATCTAAAAAATATATATTTAATTAATTTATTTGACTAGAAGCAAATAATGTGATTAACCGAGCGAATTAAGCGAGAAAAGTGTCTGCACGCCAACGGAAATTTTGACTTAAAGAAGACTAAATAAAAAAAAATATTAAATACTATCGACAAAAAACTATACAGCTATCTTTAGTATAGAATGAAGAATTTCAAAAATGCAAATACCTAATCATTTGATTTTGGCTTGATACAATGTAGGAGCAGCTCTTGAGATGTGTCAGAAATATTTCTAACAAATGTCAAAAAATGTCTCGACAAAAATCATAGAAAAAAAAATTTAACACAGTGATGAAACAGGTATGCCAGTGAGCCAAGATCGCGCTTCGTTACTTGAAGGATCTCGGATGGCTTGGGTAGGCCGGTAGGGGGAAATGCACAAAACACCTCCTTCGGGTTGTCAGTGCGGGTCAGGCCGCCACCATTAAAGAATAAGAATAAATATTATTATCTAAGTGTCTCAAAAAACAACTAAAAGTAGTAAAGTACTTACGATAGCCGTGAAGTAACTCTGTATATAGTAGCTACTGTCTATTCTATGGCACCGGAAACTGCGCCCTACGGTGTATTGTTCCGCCCACACTAGATGCAGTGTTGTCAGCAGTTAATGGCGGCGATCTGTTGTGTAACTTTACTATGTTAACTACGTTCAGGTTCATTAGGCGGCGCGAAGTAGAACGCGGGGCTAAAATCATCATCAAGCGCTTGTGCTTGATCGCAATTCACCTGATGGTAAGCGATATTGCGATCTTGTTTTTTTATCCTTGATAGTTTAGCGTTTGACTACAGCTAGCCTGATGTTAAGCTGCACTGCAGTCTACAGTGTGGCATGCTTACCTAGATGATACCTATTAACTCTACTTTTGAAGGCCCCCGGATGATACCTCTCAGGAAACAGAGACTCAGGTAGTGAGTTCCAAAGCTTCGCAGTCCTAACAATAAGAGTCGACGCAAAGCGTTTTGTACGAAAGTTCGGAACTTCAACTCTGTATCGGTGTCTCTTCACTGTCTCTCTGCTCGTTCTGTAGTAGAACGGAGATGGTGGAATCAAATTATGAAGTTCCATAGCACACTCCCCGAAATGTAACCGATAAAAAACCGACAAACTAGCAACCTTGCGCCGGTGCTCTAGGCTCTGAAGCTTCGCCTTCGCAACGCAAGAATTGCCGATGAGCTTAGCTCATCTCTCAATAGACTCAAGTGCTTCTAGCTGATCTAAGATGGAGCGCGCTTGCCCAGAAGAAACCGGTTCACTCTTGCTTTGAAAACCGCTACATTATAGTTATCGGGGAAGAGGGAATTTGGCAAAGCATTCCACACCTTGTCGGTACGCACAATGAAGGAGGCAAATCGCTTAGTGCGTGACTTTGGCACCTCCACAGTATAACCTTGGTGTTTCCCTGCTTGCTAAGCGAGCACTAAAAGTACTTTAAAAAACGTTACACGTAATACTGTTATTCAATTACTCATATGGAAGGTTAGTTAATTATTATAATTGCGATCATCAAATTACAATTAAGCGTCCTAAATACCAGTAGTTACACGTATATACTTTCTGGTTACGTCATTCAGTACATAACCGTAACTTGTGTGATAGTGTACATAGTATGGTTTGCTGAAACTTGTATACGTCTACGATATGTAACTGGATATCTTTAACGCGTATGGTAAATAGAGCGGACGAAGACTGGAACCTATTTTACTTAAATTAGGAATTTACATAGCGGGTTTAAATTAGGAAACTACCTCTTTGTTTATTATATACACCTAAGTAGCTCACTATACTTTTCCACTGGTGAGACTCAGGGTCTTCTCTCACGAGCAGAGAGATTGACCTGTACAGATCAGTAACAGTTTGCTACCAACTCGTTCTTTGATGTACATTTGATAAAATTTCAAACCAAAATAGATAACGTTGCTGGTCAAGAAACAAATAAAATGTACGATTTTGTTTGCGACTACCGACCAGTGACGGCACAAACCGATGGTGTATTTTGAATCAAATTCAGTCTTTATTTTCTAAATTTGCTTTAATTATTATTTCAAATAAATTTATGGATATACATATATGATATGGATATACATTCATTTTATATCAGAATATAAAATGAATGTCATATTATTTTCTGTAATTAAGATTAATAAAGAAATAAATATTTACTTCCTAGTCCACACCCCTGTTTTCGTCTTATTTTATTCAGAAATAATCTACTTTTTAAACTTAAATATTATTCCCTCAGGGTATATCGGAATACCAAAGATCACATATCCGCTCCCATTAAAAGTAACTGGTCACACCCACATAAGATCATTTTGACTAGCAGTCGTTTATAGTTATATCGAAACACAAAACAAAAGAGGACGTAACCACTAATAAATAAGCTTAGAAATAATTAATACTTAGTATTATCTAGAATTATTGAAAATGAAAATTATTTCATTTATATAATATGCTGAAGAAGATTTGTTTTGCTAGAATGCAACTAATGAAATCCTTATCTTTTCTAAATGTTTAACTTACGCGAGCGAATAAAGTGGACCTCCAATTACAGATAGAACTAGTTCACCAAGCTTCAATCAACTTACCTGTAACAAATTAAAAAAATAATTAAGAAAACCGTCACTCTGTAATTCTCATCACAATGTTGCCAGCTAAACAGTTATTATAACAATGACGGGTAAAAAAAGTAGACGCATCATTGTTCTCTTTGCTCTATTTACCTAAAGAGACAACGAACCGCTATATCTCAGTTTTATGGGAAAAAATACCAGAGATTGTAGGATATGTGCTGTTTCTGGCAAATTCTAGTGCTCGGATGTTTGTGACAGTTGTTTTTGAGAATCTAACTGTGAGATCGAACTCAGATAAAGTAGAGCAAGATTAGAGTAGAAAAACTGAGCTGGAAAAAATAGAAGTACTTCAGAAAACTAGCTACTTTGTGTTAGCTATGCATGCGTGTGTAAGCAATTACTGAAAAAATAAAGTTGTATGTGATAACCGACGACTAACATTGATTTTAGTTTGTTGATATATAGTATTGAAAAAAAATTAGGAACCTTATATTTTATTTCTGTCACTAGCCAACAAAAACAAATAAACAATGGAGACATTTTTGCTTGTGATTGCTAAGAGGAGACGTGAAAAGTTCAATCACTTTTTAAATTTTGGCCAAACCACAAACACTAATCTATTTTTTTTGTTAGTCTAATAGCAGGATTAATTTAAATCGCTATGCTTCTTTCACTAATCGCTGTCATCAATACCTGTTAGAAAAAAACACAATATTTTCAAACATTTGTCTATTTCTCCCAGAAATCTAATTACATTGATAGAATGTACATCGATGGTAAGCCAAAACTTGTAGAAGACCATCTTAAACATTAGATAAGAAAACACTATCCTGTCGTGGACGTGTAATTATTCACACCAACATTAATTAACATGGAGCGCGACAATCGAACGTGTCAAAATAGAGTGTTTCTCTCAAACAGTGGCGGCATTAGGAATGCAGTGATAATTCTCAAGTTTCTTGTTCCAAAGAAATGTGCGAGGACAAAATTGGATTTTGTAATAAGTGCACAGTTATATGATCGCGTGTGCTGAACATGTGTCAAAGAATACCGTGATGAATGTGACTGTATCATGCTCGTGCGAAAAAATTGGTACGCGAGCGTCGTTTGAGCACTAGTCTCCTGGGAATCAAAGATTGTAGAAAGTAACTAAATCTATTACAAAATTAGATACGCTTAAAGATATCTTCTATAGGTATTAATCGTAAGGACACATATGCCTCCTAAAATTCCAATGGACTTGTCATAGTTTCTTCGTATTTTAATTTTAAACTTAACACAGCTAACCATAAAACCGTCACACCACATGGGAGCGGAGCGCACGATCTGACTCATTGCCAGTTTATAATGTATTTATCTATGGTCATTACCCTCCCGTGACATTGAACGCAGTTGTGTAACAAATCGGCTGTTCCTTAACTATGATTTACATAGAACGAATCTATCTAGCTCGGACCATCTTAATTCCTACCCAATTAATATTCTAAATGCGAAATTTGTTTAAATATTTGATTCTTCTTTACGCTTAATCAGAAAAAACAGAGTTGTTTAAAATAGGTGTGGAGATACTTTATATGTAATTAACACGTATAACACGATAAGCTACTTTTCTGCATTAATATGAGGCGCAGTTTATTAAGTTTTAGTTCATAGTTCCATTATTTTTTTATTAAAATGTAAAAACGATATATACCTTAATCGGATTGAGCTTAACCGTGACAATTAATAGAAATAAAGTATCTATCTAATAATCAAAATCGCAATATTCGGTTCCGGTAAGCTTAGGCAGTGAGCAACTTAACTTGAATTGAAAATCAAACAACCATGTCGTGGATGAAAAAGTATCAATAATAATTGAAGCAAACGATTCTCACGATGATTCCAATGATGTTCCCAAACGATTTAATGGTATTTGAATTCTTTTAATAGTTGCCGAATGATGCTTAATTTGTCGGTTGAAAGCTCCAAAATTAGTTCTATTCAGTGGACACTGCAAAAGGAATAAATAGGCTTGGTTTTTGTTGCTAGTTGCGGTCGATCACCTGCGCTCTATAAATACTAGTTTGGAAGTAGATACACAGATCTAGATTCAACACGTATCCTGCTCAGGTCTAGTACGTTGCTTCTTAGCCAAATAGAATGTAAGACATGTCATCAGAAGGAGTAAAACTTATTACAATTATTAATACGTAAACCAATTGAAAAAACTTTGGGGATATTTTTAATTTAAAATATTTAAACGAATGTCCAAATTGAGCGAATGAAAAATATAAGATGACATTGCATTTAGAATCATTCAATAACAGCCACACTTCCGTGTCACTTACACCCTGCGGCGGATTCCAACACAGAACCCTGCTTATGTGCTTATAAATTACAAATCAGCAATTTATCGACTAATAAAATAACTAACACATACTCGTAACACGTTACGATATTCGAGTACGATATCTTTACACCTGTGGATACTTTCTCTCCAGTTACTGGTGTAGTAGTGTGCCACAATCGTCAGGTAATTCGATATCAGTCAGTCTCGATGGGTGATCGTGACTGTAGCAAGGTGGAACAAAGTGGTTAGCTGAATAGGGCCGCCGTTTGTTTGCATAATCACAGATATTGTCGGTGCTCTCAAGAAGTTGATGAATGTTATGGTTGTGGAAAGCTGGGATCTACTTTACATTACCCGGATTAAAAGCCGGCTTTTACATGCAGTTGTAGTGTTGTACTCATTACAGCCAGGCATTTGACCAGCACGACGCGTAACCACATTGGTAAGAGTCAGTCTGGCCTAAGCTCCACCAAGCCAGAGTTTCGTATGTTATTAATAGTCTAGAATAACTAGCCCTCTAAGAGGCTGCCCGAATACACTGTAGGGTGCTTGGCGACAGACTGTTTAACTTGATGATAGTTGCTGGCCAGGGTTTTAAAAAATACCCTTCCATCATGCAAAATAACCACCAAAATGTATATAATCTGTCTTTAATTTTAACTGAATCCAATCTATTCTTACCAATCAAATAAACCAAAAATAAAAATACAAACAAATTTAGCGAATCAAATAACATTGTATGAGCATCATAATACTACACCGATGCAAAACTAGTTCTAACCTAAACAAAGTAAATTACATATTCAAGTGTAATTTGTTCTTGGAACGAAGGGCCTGGTGGCGGGATATGCATCCGTTTTATTGTTCTGTCCAGACTCAGTTTCCGGAACCTGTTGCTTTTAAGCTATTTGGAGATTCAAGAGACGCAATCTAACTAGAAGTACTTAAGGCTTCGTATATAACGTAATATGCGTAACATAATAGCATTCATAATAATTAAGAGCAAAGATATTGATAGCGATGTGAGAAAAAAAGTGACTGAACAAACACAAAATAGTAATGATTTAGTATGAGCTAAGTGGCCTGTATCTGCTGTCAAGAGCTCGAGAGAAGAGCCTTTTTTTCTTGACGACGCTAGTACTACATAAAACATTGTAAAACATAATAGATCACGGGCAGGTTTAATGGTTCAGATAAACCCCTCATAAACACTGGATGCATGCAATATCTTACATATTTTAATATCTGACACTATTTATAATTAGATAGTTGAACGAAAAAAAGAGCTCCATAAAGCACAATAGTAAAAGAAAAACTCAGAACAAAAACATGTCATAACACTGAATATTAGTCAATAGAATGCATAATTAAAGCAAGTCAATTATAAGACTAACATCTCGATACGAAGTGACAAACGCGCCGAAACTGGTTCCATAAAAGCCATACATCATACATCCATACATCATCAGAACTCCGGAGGCGCGGTTATGAAACACTCGACAGGTTTGAAGCCGGTACACGCATTGTATTCAAATTCATGTATGAATTAGAACGACGGTGACTGGGGGCCTAAAGTTCTAATAACTGCTTTGAATGAATGGCGACACATTGTCAAGATAGGGACAATAATGAAAAGAAAATGTTCATGCTTCTACCTGTTGTAACTTATTTTTGTGATATTTAAATTATTGCAATGTTTATATCACGTTTATGTGAAAAAAAAGGTGAAAGTTTATCAATGCCGAACGAATTTAATTAATTAATAGGGTTTCTTTCTAATCTAACAACAAAAAATATGAATCACGGCTTAACAATAAACCCATATCAAATCCTTATGACTGAATCATTCTCAGTAAGGAAATCCCACGGCCAGTATTGCCCTACTTAACATTCAACGGGGACTCTGATTTCATGTGACATATGGACTGTGTTGCAAGTGCAGAATTTTACGAGCACTGGTTATAGTTGACAGAGGTTGCGAAATTACTTCTAGCCTCGTGCGAAGAATGATAAATCACATACAATATACTACGTCAAAGTATGATAAAAAATTTAATAAACAGGTTATTTTGTCATCAGTTCTAAAGCAAAAAATATCAACAAATACGTATGCAAAACTGATAAAAAATAATGATTGAAATAATAAAATAGAGAGTTACAAAATATTTAGTTTGCTTGCTCTGCAATTCCAAGTGTCTGTATCATCATAAGTTACTCGTATTTTAAACCCATGACGCAAAAAGTTTGATGTGTCTATGTGTGCGTGTGTGTTTAGTTTTTTTTTTCTGTAACCACCAGATCAACACTACAAAATAGCGAATTAGAGACTGTTTCACATCTCCCTCATTATATGCTTATTCTTCATATCATCATTCACACACTCCATACGTCCTCTTCTTGCACTACCAAAAATTTAAGTAAAATATCAAATAAAAGATAGCTGCTACCAAAAATTTGTTCTGACGGGGGTTTCCTATTTTGTTTTTAATACTTATATCAAATGCAACAGCCATCATTAGTTGACCACTTGTCTTGCGATATCTATCAATTCGCGTCAACCGTCAGCTTCGAGGCTCGTGGCTTGCCTCGCCTTGCTCCATATACCACACAGGTGAGATGTCAGGTTTCTGCCCTGAGATTTTGTTGCAGATTACTTCAGATTAATTATTACTCGTATAATAGCTCATATGTGCACTCTAATGACACCCTTGCAGACAGAACAAGTCAAACAAGAGTTGAAATTGCATGTCAAAAGCTTGGACTGGTTAGGTCGTATATACGATTAATTGTTCAATGTAATTGATTGAAGTAATATTGGTATGAATTGATTGATAATCTTGTTTGTTGCAAGGGTTTCAGGATTGTTGGGTAGGTTCATTTATTTAAGTATTGCAGTAGGTATTATGAGAGTAGTATATGACGGCAGAGCATTTTCTTGTGCTCTTCTGGCTAACAACCACCCTCAAGTTGTGCCTGTGCTAGCTCCACCTTAGGTTAGGGTATTGCTTATTCGTGTGGTTACGCACCCTGCCTTTCAAATGCCTTACTGTAGTGAGTAAAAAAGTGTACATCATGAAATAATTTATTTAAATATACTCGAAGATTTATTAGCTTCATAAATTTAGCGTTAGATTTGTAAATCTTTTATCAAGACCATGAATTAACTAAGTCTTAACAGCTAAAGCTATAACACCAATCAAACTATCTCCTCCATTTAGCCCCAGCGAGCGCTCGAGGCGAATCACACTAACACAGTCCATTTCTCTAACTATCGATTCATTATTTATTGTCTCAACTGCTGCAACAAGTTAATTTGAAACTAGCCAAGCAAACCGAGAAACAATCAGAACTTATTACTGCGTCAAACGTAATGTACCTATCTAGCTTTCTCCGGAACGCGCTATGCTTCGTTACCTATTCGAAACTATTACAATTCGGTTATTGCGTCATGTGGCTCAACACAACGAATTCTATTATGTGCTGCTTCATATTTTATCTCTGAAGAGTTCAAAACCATTTGGTGAGAGCGACAGAGTTCAAGCAGACGCCAAGACGTTCAAATTGTTATGGGAAAGTGAAATGTCAAAGCTTTTGTTACTTTTTCTGCAATTTTCTGTGACTACTTTACTTACTAGGATGGTAATTAAGATTGGAGATAAGTATTCAATTTGCCGAGCTATAATTCATTTAACGTTAATTTGTGGACGACGACGGCGTAATGACTATTGCGAGAGTGAGCAACTTTCATTACATAGCATTGAATTTTGCTGTGATTTGTAAATGCGAGTGTCTTATAATCTATCTTATAATCTAGCCTATCATCATCATCAGCCTTAGTCTTATCTTGTGCTACTCTTCGGTATCAACTACCGTAGGGCGTCCTACGCTACGTTTGCCGAGTCGCGATCTCCACTACCATGGCGGTCATCAGATACAAAGTTCTGGCTCATTACCACTTCAGCTTACTTATCCGTTGAGAAAAAATAAGCTCTATTCCCATTATTAAATTACATTTAAGTAATTTAACTTTTTTGGCATAAAAAAATAATATAAAAAAAAAAAAATGCAAACAAATAGTGTCATACAAGAGTATCTCAAGGAAATAGTTTACAAATCTACACGGGTGAGTATGTAATATAAAATTACTTATAAGTATGTACTAGAATAAATATTTTTTTAAGCATAAAAATATATCTATTGAGTAATTGTAAAAGTTACTTTTGCCAAACTTAATCAATCAGAACCGAACTCACGCACGTTTTTTTGCATTTTCGTCAAACTGTTAGTTGCATTGGATCTCCAAGGCTCGTTCGCTGATATTCAGAGCTTGTGTTCGTGTTAATTTATATCGAGCCGACTGATATTAAGATTTATGATTTAATTCTCGATCTTAATTGACTGTTAGAATTATTTACAGGCATTGTTGCCTTGTGCCTTTAATCTAAGGTTTGTATTGATTTGTTTGATCGATACATTCTGACTTTTATAAACATGTTTGGGTTACACAAAGATCAGTTCAAATTACTATAATCATGATCTAAGATGGCGCATTGAAAAATCATCATAATTTTCGTTTTGATTGGCTTGCATTGGGCAATATGCAAATACGCGGCTGGTTCAGATATGAATTATTTTTGTATCATAATACGATGATTACATACAATTACATATCTCAGATTACAAAGTTTGTTTGTGAGGTTATTGAGAAATCGATGATCTACAATGAAAAATGAAAGAACAAATGCAACGAACATTGGCTCTATAATTTGCTGTACCTAAAGTGTAGCGTGATGATGATACAGCTAGCTATTTAATCAGCTATGTGTGAAACCAGACGAAACAGCGACACTCTAGCTGAAGGTGGAGTAAGCCTAGTATGGAATAACTGGCTCTCTAAAAACCTGCCGGAGCAAACAACTGGGTACTCGGAGATAGTTTTTTAACTTGTGCTAGCCAGGAACGCATTAGAAAATTCTTAACTACCAGTTTTGGTTTCTTCGCGATGTTTTCCTTCACCGAAAGTGTGAGTGTAATGTATCGTGTAGACGCGTCGTCACAGAATAGATGATAGTAGATTAGGGTTTATTTCTCTTTTGCTACCGACGCCTTAGTAGATGGTGTTTTGTGACCATCCCTAAAAAAAGCCCTAAAAATAGTACATTAACAATAGATTTCGCGCTACCATTCAGAAGTTCTGAAAGGGATAATTTGAGCCGCTAGGATAAAGAAAACATACTTATGAAAATTTAACGCCATCTAGCGGCATTTGAGCACTTGTGGCATGCTAACGAACAACCTTAAGCTTATTGGCATTAGGAATCAGATCCATGCTTTAGCTACCACACTTAAGCCGAGCTGTTATAGCATCTAATATCAACAAGTTTGAAATATAGAATAGAAAATATAAGATAAAATAAAATGAGGAAAATTTTGGAACTAGCCTACTGCAGTGCGTTAATTTCATAGCAAATTAAGGCACAATGACGTTACAAATTCTGAAACTAAATTCATGCTACCTTATACTTAATTCCCGTGAAGAGATGTATTTATATCTGGTCCAGTATAGCCTTATTAGAGTCGTTGACCCGAAGAAGGCATCGACCGGGTTTCGATAGCCGCCGTTTGGTAACAACCAATGTTTGCAGGTTTTACACGTGCAGCTCGAGATAGTCATCGGATACTTGAAGTTTCCCGTGTTTTATTTAAGACAATATTTTATCGTGTTCATGAAAAGAAAGCTGCGCTAAACTTGCACCTTGCAAATAGGTAGTATAGTGGTAGGTATTTGCCGAAATTAATTCTTATAAGATCAACAGTTAACCAAATAGCATATTTTGAAAAAATCCTACTTAATCCTACGTAAATGATAGAGCTACGATTTTGTCAGCATTATGACGTAACTTTGAATCAGTGTTAAGAATTTCGGAAAAAAGTCGTTCTACAATGATGATGTTTTAAAAATGGTGTGCTTCAAAAAGTAATAAAGAAAATAAAACCAATCTAAACATTGATATTACATGCTATTTTAGCTACTTTGTAAGTATTCCTTATTTTCATCGATATCAGTTTAAAACTCTTTTCTATTTTGATAATAGCTAATAACATATAAAAAAAATACCATAAATAGTAGTTAGTATCTTCTAAATATTAATTTTAATATGTTTCAGATGAAGTTCTAAGCGTATAATTTACGTAGTATATGTAGTATTTTTATTAACTTTGGTACCAAATGATCGTTAGCGTTATCTTGTATTATTCAAATTCCACATTACATTATCAAATAATGGCTTGCCTTTAATTAAAAACATGTAAAAACCCGGTGAGGAAAACTAGCACATTTATAGAAATAATAACAAATATTTGCCTCAAAACTTGGCCAGCGTGGGGGATTATGCCTATATATCTGTCCTAGTGAGAGAAGGCCCCGAGTACCAGCAGTGGGAACGCATAAGGGGCTGCTTATGTTTGTACGAGTACATGTCTCAAATTAGTTCAAAATGAATCTGATATGTGTCAACATACCAAAGAGTTACCTATTCTTTTTAACTTTGATTCTAACCTAGACAAAAATAAAGTTAACTATCCATAAACCAATTTAGTAGCAAATTCAGTGCACGTAAATGCAATTCATTTCCTTGTATTACTTTAAGAAACATTTATTTGGCGAAAAAATAAAGGTCATTCTAAACTGCTGCGTAGTAAGTACAGTCACGCCATACAGCCTTCACCTCTATAACAATTAGTTTTATTATTTTCTGTCAAAACATCGTAAAACATTAAGGTGTGACATTGTCACGCAAAATAAGTAATTATTACCTATTGAATTTTCAAACGAACATCAGCAACTGCGCTCATATTATTTGATGTGAGTAAATGTTTTGAAACAAACTACAGTAAATGTGTAAAATAAAATGTGTCCATGTAGCGTCACTCGATTTAACGTCAAACTCTCTAAAGCGTCGAAATCAATTGGTTTTAGTTTGTTTAGCTTGTATTTCATACAATGATACATTCTCTCGATATAACGACCACTCTCTATAACGCTATAAAATGCACAGTCCCTTCAGTGTCATTATATAGAGTTCACACTGTATTATTTTCGTAAAAGAGTAACACAAATCCATAAAACAATAGAAAGTACGCTTCCTCTTTCTTACACTCATTTAGTTTTGCAAGTGAGAAGACGTGAACCTTCAAATGTTTACTTTATTGACTCAAACCGTCTTACCATCCGGACAAATTTCCGTATTTATAATATTATTAGGAATAAGGATAGAAGGAGCTCCGAGTAGGATAGGATATATCAATCGTTAAAACTTAGAAAATCCAGTTATCATCGCCAGTCTTCGGCATATCGTAAATCGTCGTTTTATCGTGTATCACTCACACGAAGTAGGTGGATATTATTATATATTCGTATATTTCTATACAAATATAAATATGGTATATTGCATGGTACCACAGAGCGTCCGACGTCGCGGCAGGCCCAGACGGAGATGGCGGGACGAACTGGATAAACACTGCAAAAACTGGCAAGAAATAGCAATAGATCGTGATAAATGGAAAGAGGGTAGAGAGGCCTTTGCTCTTCAATGGGACAAAACAGGCTCATAATAATAAATAAATAATATTGCATGGTATATAGTACATTAGCATCCATACATCCATGTATCTGTTCCTACAAATTTTCGCATTTATAATATTAGTAGGAAGTATTCGATTCGTAGGATATAGTTAAAAACTTAGAAATCGTCTAGTTTTCATCATCACCATCATCAATCATTGGCTGGTATTTGGCATATCAATAATAATCGTGTAACCATGTGTTGCTCTCTCAGAGTAGGTATATAAATATGCAAATCCATGCGTCGCCGACCGGTCCGAGTTTCCAGGTTAAGTGGCTAATGACGATGCATTAATTGTCGCGTTTTCACGCTTGTTAAAGACCTGCCAATACAACAAATGATGCCGCCTGCGGTGACCTTAGAAAATGTAATGCATAGTTATCACTCACTTAGACTTTCCCGACTCCTTAAGAAGGCTAGAATGTGAAGTTCGGTAAACAGCGCTACTGGTACACAAATCCTTTTAGGGCGTCTTTATGTCTGGAAAACATATTGACTCAGGAGGCATTACTTTGCGGAAATCCTTTGTTGATGGAAAAAAGTCTGAAAGGTACTTCCGCTGTAATCTGAGATCAACCAAACATTTATTTTTAAATTTTTGATGTTTTCTCTGCTTATCTGTCTGTGCTTTTCTTTGCTTAACTTAATATTAACACTAAATATTTGAGATTTTCTTCCATCTGTGCTTTAATTCGACTTTTGTATAATGGCTTTTGGAAATTCCTCAAAAAATCAGCAATTCTCCACATAAATCTGACCAACGCGCAACAAACTGTATGAAGAAGAGAATGTTTATTAGCTAATTTCCAGAAGTCGTAAAATAAGTTGTTTATGAAGATGTACTAAGGGCGCACTTAAAAGTTTTGCATTAGTTTGCCAATAACTCTGTGTACGAGTAGTACAATATAAATGTGGTATGAAAGCAGAATGAGAAAAAAAAAAGAAAACACCACGGATAACAAAGACCGTGCAGACAGGACTTGAAAAATACTACAGGATTGGAAAGATTGGTACCTATATAAGACGAGCAGCCTTTAGCTTAGCAGTGGAAAATAACAAGATAGTCATAATGAGAATACATTATCAAGGCCTGCTTTTGATTTCTCAAAAAAAGCGATTCTGGTGATAAAAACTCTTACTTTCCTTCTTTTAAGTATTTTCTGCGACCATTTAACTGTTCCTTTAACCATTACTTACTGGTTTATACGTTATGGTTTTATTTATGTTTTAATTGTGCCAATTTGGTATCGCCATAGACCACGTTAGTGCTGACGTACGATATCCTTTTTTCAGATAAACGTGGATTAACATTAAATAAACGTTTCCATACCGAAACAGTACCTTGTAAACTTATAAAAAAGCGGATATTTGCACACCCTTTCACACAAATTGGCACCTCAGAACCAGCCGTTAGATTTCCCGATCGGTTGAACTAATTAATCAGAGGTTTAGCTAGTTAATCAGCTACTGACTAACTGGTGATTAGTGGTTAATGATCGATTACTGTGTAAATAAAGTTCATACATAGTGTGCACTTATGTGGGAAGGTCAATGCTTTCTAGCAAGACTATCGAATGAAATGATACTAACTAATATTATAAATGCGAAGTTTGTGTGTTTGCTACTTCTCCCCTGCTCAAACGGCTGAACCGATTTTGATAAAATTTTGGTATGGAGATATTTTAGACTCTGGATTAACAAACAGGCTTTTTATCCCGGACTAACGTTAATAACACAGCGGGGCGTAGGTCGTAGTTGTAAATATTTTTTATTTCTGAATAGTTCAGCACTTGACCACAATTCACCTAAAAGTGATGTTGAGGTCTACGCTTACCTAGAAGAAGCCGATTCTCTCTCGCCTTAAAAATCGCTATATTATAGTCATTGTGGAAGAGAATTCGGCAAGGAAACACAAAGTTTGTCGGTTCGGACAGCAAAGGTGGAGGCAAAACACTTAGTATCCTTAGGTACCTCAACTATAAACCGATGCTGCCTTGGCGTTTCCTTGCTCGACCGATAATGAAAAGACAGGTAATAATAAATAAGTATTTAATAAAGTATTTTCTTGCAAATTAAACTAAACGCTAGCACTAATCAGGGCGCTTTTTATGTATTTGAATCAGATTGTACTCTACCTAAAAAAATATAGTTAAAGGAATATACGACAGTGTTTCCTAGTGTTTTGTAATAAATAAAGTAAGACCAATTTTGTATTAGATTGTTTCATAACAGTATGAAGCGTTTATATAAATTCTGCGTTTAATACAAACATTATGGTGTATTTTATAATCGTAATAAAATTTAAAGCTTCCTCCATTTTGCAGTACAAAGTTATGGCTGGCTTATTAGAGAGAGACTCGTTAAAATTTATCGACACGCCTCTAAATCTTTATTTTACTGTCAATTATTTTGCAGTTCTTCAATTCCTTTCTTAATCTTTATTGGTTACCTTTAGTCATTAATTGAAAGTTAACAAACTGTAATCAAATTATTTTAATTAGTGAAGGACTTACTTAGAGTTACTTAGTCTAGTAAGTGTTGTTTTATATTTACTTCATATAGCTAATATTTGAATACATCAGAATAAACTAATCATCATCTTTTAACTAAATTTGTTAGCTGTCGGTCTGGGTGTTAAATATGTATTTATATAAAATATGATAGTATGTAGTAGTCAGTTGTGTTTGCTACCATAACTCAAACTAGAAATGGTTCAGTATGGGGTTAACCAGCCGTGTGTGAAATGTGTCCTAATATAAATAAAGAAAAAAAAAGGATATCATCAGTTCATCATAATATTGCATGGCGGTAGAGCGTTTTTCAGGTTGGAAAATCTGTCGCCATGCATCTAACAGTATGTTCCGGCAGCCACCTTAGGATCAAGTTATTTCAGAATGTGCAAGTGTCCCTAGCTCATGTGGTTATGCGCCCTGCTGCAAATGCCTAGCTATATAACAACACATTATTCTTAGCATCATGTTATTTTTTATGACGCGATACAACCATAGATGCTTTGTATTTTGTGTCCGATTCTCGTTTCCCATAATAACGGTCAAGTTAACAGCGTTCCGATGCTGTCGGTTACTTTACACCATTTTCTCTCATTTTGATTCCATTCAAAGAACGATGACATTGCGTTAAAATTTTACATCTTCAATTAACGCTTCACGATTTTAGGCTTTATCGCTCTCGATATAAGAACTCCTAATATCAACTAATAAATGAAAAGAGACTCATTCATTTTTATTCGCATGTTGTTTTCGTTTTCCCACGGAAAAAATATAAGTAATAATAATATAATGGTATGTGTAATGGGATACCTGTCAATGATACATGTGGTAATTGCCGTTTTAGTCTAATGATGCCTTTCTTTAATTAGTTTTACGACAGTTTAAGTTTTTATAACGCCGTTGTTTGCGAATGTTTGATCGTGCGGAAATTCTGGATTATTACTTACTATTGTTTAGTTGCAGTTACCTAAACATAGAAAACCTTGCCAAAGAAAAACATTTGCAGCGTCTTCAAAAACGAAAAACTCTCTCACTCTCTCTTGATCTCTTACTCCCTTATTATCTCTCTGTGTTTGTGTGTCCTTCACTCCCCATTTTTCTTTGTCTTAAACGACAGCAAACCTAAACCCAACTTTCTAGTCCCGGCAATGCATTGGTATCGTGATAGAGCAATTCGCATCTTCATATTATTATAACACTGACATAATAATTTATTTGAGTAACTATTACTATGAAGTGGTGCATTTAGCGAGTCTATGTTAAACTCTGGTCGTGAGGTAAAACTTTTACACTGAGACGTTCAAGGTTTGGATGCACAAGAAAGTTTTGACGGAAATACAATTTGAAAAACACATTATCAACGAATTATTAAGTTAGCTGTAGAATAATGATGATAATGTTAGTAGGCACATAGATTATAGTTATAATCAAAAGTTATTTGAAAGCAAATAAATTATTGTTTCTGAACATTTTATTATAGGTATTTTTGGTATAACCATGGAATTTTCAGTGACAACTGCTTACATTTTGGATTATACTTGAGATAAAATTTAACATAATTAAAATGCCAGTGACGGGCTAGACTCATATAATAGTCGAATCATTACAATTGAACTAACCTTGATAACATATGACAGGAACGTAAATCACAATTAAAACAAGGAAACAAAGAAAATACCATATTTATTGTTTTTAATTACGTGATTGTTATAGTTCCTAGTTCTTCGAGCCTGGACACAACGCGTGCGGTAGAAAGTTTGCTCAACAAAACAAACTAAACAATAACAAAATAGAAATCGTATTGTTCAATAATTGCGTATATCTGGCGATTTCAAAACCGGCTGCGAGATCGAAATAAATTGTGCGAAACTTATCGATGATGGAGTCACGCACGAGCTTATAATGTGAATAATGTGTGGTGGGATACCTACAAATTACCTGAATAAGGAAATATACATGCTAAGTCTTAGGAGGCAACAATCTACTTGATCTCTAGATTTTAGTCTTTGTTGTAAAACAAAACAAAAATAATTTACTTGCCTTTAACACTATTTAATAAAGAAAAAATTTTACCGTTCGCACATATTTTTACTCTTACTTACATTTTTTTGATTAAGCAAGTTCGATATGCACTTTCGAGTGTTTTCTTTATTGACTCGAGTTATATCACCCGGAGCGCACCGCTTCGAATGAATTTTCTTAAATAGCTACTAATTTTATTTATAAATAACTTTTATAGGTATACTTTTTCTTTCCCAGTTTAGTTTAGTTTTCACAATTAGTCTCGATTAATTTATCGGGGCTAATTTATATAAACACAATCTATTTGCGAGAGACGAAAATATTTAGTTTACAATTCCTTGTTACCTTAAAGTTGCTAACCGGAAGAACCGGCAACGAACCTGCCCCCAACACATCAATCTTCTGCAGAGCCGCTAGTTACTATGCACCAAACTGCTCCATATAAACTACTTTTATACTTGTGGTAGACGAGAAGAACCACATAACGGAACCATGAGATGCGTGCACATTGATTTCAATGGAAATCTGACTGCATTGAATCGTGAATACTGTTATTGATGATACAGTATCGACAAATGGGAAGTAGAACGAAGTGGATGGGAGCTACTGTTGAACAGGTCAGGTGAATGAAGGCGAGTGTGGCCTTAAGCCTGACAATGTAGTCGTGACTGAGTCGTGTGAGAAACCAGCTGGAGAAAGAGGGCAAGCGACACTATCATAGCTTACAAGCGCAATTACTTTTATTAATATATTATAACTAGCTGACCCGGAAAACGCTGTTTTGCCTCACTTAGGGGTATGAAAAATAGATAGTAGCCGATTCTCAGACCTACTAAATACGTATATAAAATTTGGTGAAAATCGGTGAAGCCGTTTTGGAGGAGTACGGTAACTAACATTGAGACATGTAAATTCTATATATAAGACAATATTAGGTACTGTTGTACCTATAGAATCTACGGGAGGAGACGAGTGGGTTGCAGAAGAAAATAATAGTTGCGAAAGATTCGGGAATGGACCGGGAATCGGTTTGGCGTTTGGCGATGAACGGAGCTAACTTTCACTAATTGGAGACGAACGATATAAAGGAAGAAATAGCATCTAAAGTTTCTTGAGACATTAAAGCTTAACCAAGATTATAAGTTCAATAGCCAAACTGAGATAAACGAATCAATAAAATAAGCTAAAGAAAAATTTAAGAGAAAAAAATTAATGATGAAGTATTCCAATTTTAACAATTGTTACGTAGTTTTAGATTATTGATTTTGACTTATCGTGACATTTGTTTGTTTATAATTATGATATTTTAATACAAACTAATAGGAACAAACCACTTAATGTTTACTAAAGCGTTGTAATAACACAGACGCTAGCAATTAAAATACCGCCACTACTCCCTACTTATTTCGAGAGGCTCATAACTCATGCGTCTGAGATTTGCATCCGAAAAGAGAGGCCGTGCTATAAAGAGATCAGTATTCATGCAGACACATTCCATTTCGGGAATGCAACTTGCAAACAAATAAACAATTTAGAGTTTAGGAACTAACTAAATGATTGTATAGATGATAATGTTAGCTAACCTAGTTAACATTACATCTATGTACATAAACATATATTGTAAACTACTAGCTGAAACTTTTCATAATTATGATAGAAACTACAATAAAAAAAATATTATAGTGTTTTAAATAACTGAGTAAATAACCATTTACATATCTAACTTATAAACACTATACTTTTAAACCTTGTTTGACTTTGTCTAGTTTCTTGCTATAATGAAGTTTTCTGATTAAAATTTGTTTTTAAGGTTTCGTAAGACCTTCACTTTAAACAATCGTTTATTGGCTAAGATCATTTACGTAACAGTGTGTACAAATGTGAATATATTAGGTACCCGCCTGACAGGCACCGTGGCTGCAGTTTTATCAGATTGTGTACATTCCGCTTAGTTATCTAATTTAGTTACTTTTTTATCTAGTGCAACCTTATCAGTAGGCACTCCAATTTTTTACGCAGCCAAAGTATCATCTTTATTTAATCAGAACTTTCACTGATTCAAATTATAATAATCGTTGACATTGGTGCTCACCTACTGGTGTCACCTATGACACTAATATTATACATTCGAAAGCAACTATTTTGTATTCAACAGAGGTAGTAAAAGTATCCCAATTTTCAATATCAATGAAAATCGAAGCCATGGGCTGGTTACTACTTGATTAAGCAAATATAGGTACATCTTAGAAGTGTAAAAAACTAAGTAGCAATGTATTGTTTATTATCGCGATTAGTGGCAGCCATTTGCAGAAAAATATAATTTCATATACTAAATAGTAACTAGCTACCCTTACTGTAAAATTTTAGTATTTGTGTGAGCTAAGTGGTAAAACTCTGGAGACAAGAATTTTCAAGCCGCCACCATTGCTTCTGGTATAGCATCACATCGACGTAAAAGCGTTAAAAGCTGAGCAACAGTTACAGATACAGAGATAGACCGCAAAAACGTTTTACTTAAAAATGTTGAACGATAGTGCTCAATAAAGATGAAGGATGGTCTTAATATCTGCAGCTGTTTTAGCAATCGACCAGCCACGACTGATCATTCAATCATCGCGTCCGGTTCAAATAGCTCTCCAATAACAACAATTGTCGGCATCCTATCTGCCAATATGTTTATAAACTTGTTTGCATTCTTTAATGTTTTCACGAAAGAAATACCTAACATACGAGTATACATGGTTATTGGTTACTCACGCAAAACCTTAACGACTACTTTAGTATGTAGAAATAACTTTATCGAATATTTCCAAAAATTTCACACGATTTTGGCATTTTTGCGTTAATCACCAATATCTATTGAGTTAATTTGCTGATGTTGAAGTGTTTCTTTATGCTTATATCTGCTGTCTCATTACTAAATACACAGATACTTGTCTCCGTAATTGAATTATGGAAATCAATGAACGCAATTTTTTTGCATAATTAACTGTGCTGAATATTTCATAAGGATATTGTACAATTGAATTTACATTTCTTGTTCGATGCATATCAAACCAACCATTACAAAATACAGTAGCAATTTTAAAACAAACATAATTATCTAGTCGATATAATATTTTCTTTTTTTTTTGTGGGATGCTTTGCAAAACCTATAATAAATTATCTTCAATTCATTTATTAAATATTTTCAAAATGATATCCGTAAAACAAACGCAACGTAAATTCACCACACTGCACTGTCTGTAGCGACGTTCAAGCTCATAAAACGTTTTAAAAGCGCGAATTACTATAAAATAAACGCGAGCTCCGAGTAGAAAGTTCTTTGCCAAGTGAATGACAGTTATTTAATAAAGCATTCGAAGAAATTATGGGCAACACTTGGATAACTTGTATGGGTTGTGATTTAGATGCAATAGCCAATAATATTGACAACATACTAACAGAAACAGCAACGCCAAATTATTTATAAAATAGATTGATATCAATAAGTTTTTATTTATTTCGGAATTGGGAAAATTTTTATGTAAACTATTAAGGTAACAATAGGTAATAACGATGAAGAAACACACAAAAGTTACGTTGTGTTAATTGATTGAAAAATACGTTTAGCTCTGCACCAATTAAAGTTTCAACAGATTCCAAAAGTAGAACTTGATAACGTGTTTACCAAACGTAGAGAAACGTTTATCGATACAGTTTCAATTTTAATGAATTTATTTTGGTCCCATTGCGTGTATTGATTAAATGGTAGATACGGTTGTTAACAAGGTCCATGTAAGCGTTTTGATTAATCAATATTATAATAAATTCTCATTAAATAATCCCTATACTTAGAAATAAGGGATGACAATCATCGGATGACAAAAAAATGGTAGTTGAGTCATCAGAATTTAAAAAGGTGGTTGATGAATAGTTCGCATCAATGTTAGTAAGTCATTTGATTAGTATTTAGCAATTACAAGTTACTAAAGCAATTAGTTCAGTGGGTTTTATTAGTAGTAATTTCGTATCCTACGAATCGTATTCTGAAATATACCTAGAAATTATAAACAACTCAATTACTGCTCAACAAACCACTAAATAGAACCATACTCATAAATATGAGAATCTTGCGAGCTTCTAAATAAGCTATAATATGACATGCCAGTCGAGCCTCTGAAACGGCCATTCGTGCAGCATTATAATAATGGTAAAGCCTTGAGGGCCTACCGTTAAGGATTTAATTAAATTTGCGCAATAAAATAATAAAATAGACATGAAACTGCCAACATAACTATCGCAAAAGGAACAAATTGGAAATAGGCACGTAACAGACGTATTAAACAAGTTGTCGATGTGATAACGTGTGAAACAGATATCTTTAGAAATTGGAACAGGAAAGCCAACTTTTCTTTTCAATGTCAACCGAGTCATGGGAACTTGGAACCGGTCGGTATCGTTAACGAAGCCCTAAAAGTAATTAGAGAAACCGTTATTGATAACGCAGTTCCTGTCATACGAGCACCGGTTTTCCGCAATAATAAAGAAATACGATTCGATCGCGTTACAGCTAATTCTATTGATTCTATCCATCAGCAGTTTTTCGCAATAATTACTGTTATTATAGTGTTTGTCAATATACTCGTAAATGCATGTATGCCGGCCACTTTTTGTATCGGGTTGCTCAAAGGTGGATATGCGAATATCAGATTTAATTATGAAAATGTATTCAGTTATTCTCTTGACCGACATTGTGTTATGATCAACATTTAATGACGATACGTTTACTGTTAAATCTCCTTTCTAATTAGAATCTGCCAACAGTATGATTCTACAGTTTTATCACAGAATACCTCTAAAAAAACTTAAAAGGTAAACACTTTCTCCAGCCACTTCTATCTAAAAGATATAATTTAATTTAAAAAATCACTTACAGCGATAGAAAGTAAATCCGAAACACCAAGTCCAAGTAATTAACTTTAGGTCACGACTTCACAGTCACAGTTCTAAAACACAACACTGAAAATGTCACTGGTCATAAAGACAATTAAAAAGTTTATAAATAAAGGCAAACACACACGGTTACCGATCGTTATTTTGAATCGGCGTTCGAGATTTGAATTTGACAGTTGAAATGTTGAAGATGGCGAAGCGCGTGCGCCCTGCCTCGTCGCTGGACTCAGTCTGCCGGCTAGACTGACTCGGCTCGCGTCCCGAGTGCTCCACGCGACCACACATTCATGCACTCAAGTATGTGATGTATGCGCCATACAGCGGCGATAATGCCCATACGTTTTATCAGGATCCCGTATCGTTTCGGAAATGTAAACTGTTGCCTATAACCCTTTTGTTAGGGACTCGTATCGTGTGTGGCCCTGGAGCTCTTGAATTATAAAATATGTTTACATTTCACGCTCCACTCCTAACTCTACATTCATAATCTGGTTTGGAATGTTATGTTTAGTTTTTGTATAGTAATCTAGTCTAGTTTAATAAATAGTATTAGAATACTAGTTTTTTATATAAATATACTTTCAACATTTTGGGGGATCTTTTTCTGCGTGTAGATTTTATACAATTTCTTGCTTAGGTACAAAATAAAATAAAATCTTAAATCGAATCATAATTTTGGATCATTGGCAAATAAATTGTTTGCATGATAATTGTATTTTGATTAATCAGATTCTAACTACCATACAGAAAAATTTTATACACAGAAAGCTTCAAAGCAAGTTTTTGTCTTCAGAATATAAGACACAAATTATAATAACATAATATAAAGATCATAACTTTGTACTAGACAATCTATCTAGGAAAAAATTGGAGATGCAAGCAAACGGATTAGTAGTTTTTGGCAAAAGTGTATTTTTTTATTTTATTTTATGGTTGGCTTACCCTTATAAGATATGGAATTCTGAACTAAGAAACTAAGAGAAAGGGAAAAAATATAATCTAAATTGTCACAGGAAGAGGATGCATTTCAAGCTACCTTTTTCATAGTAATGACGTTAAATTATAATACATATATGATATGAAACATGATATCAACGGAAATGTTAATAATACCAGTTAAAATAACTTTCATTTTGAACAACTTCACATCGATTAACTTTAGCAAGTTTTAAGTAGCACAATAATAATTTAAAAGCAATGGTCCAAGACGAAAGAATGATGCATATTTCTTTCAACAAGTCTGTCAAAATTACAATTTATGGTGGCGTAATAAATTAAACGTTGAAACGGAAATTTCAGAGATACCTTTATGCTTTCCAAATTATGAATGTGGCACGAAATATCAGGGAATTGGTATAGTAGCCAACCTTTGGTTTATATGAGAAGGTTTGCTTACACGACGAACAACGCCGTTCAAATGCTACGCGACTTGGGCCATGGCGTTTGCATATTTTCTAAGGGCGATTGGCATAATTTGCATAAACTAAAACTGAAAAGTATAATCTTTTCAGATATTCGTTTGTAATCATATTTTATTCCATAATTATATTATCACAAATAATTTACAAAAACAAAGTCGGCGCCCGCGTATAAAAAAATCTTAAGTTAGGTAGTAGTAACCTAAACCATTAAATGATTGGAATTAACCGACGGTGCCATTTCAAAAAAAATTTAGTGATAACCTTTAGTTAAGGAAGCCTAAAAAACTACATTGTCTACGCTCATGTTCTATTTATAAGTAACTGATATCTAAGCTTTGTACTTCCTAATCAACATAAGAATATTTCGCAGCAGGGCCACATCCATCAATTCCTTGTAAAAAAATATTATTGACCACTCCCAAAGAAGCCTTATGATTGCACTCAGTAGCTTGGGGCGGTTTCTCACGGATGGTTATTTAGGAGTTTGGTCAAAAATCGTTTAGAAATTACAGATTCCTTTGTAATAAGGGTAATCGGAAGTTGAAGTATGTAAATTATTTTAAAAGCATGGATAAACGCTGCTGCGTTTTGGGTACACTCGCATCACAAACAAGCGAAGTATTATTATGGAATATTTTTTCTATGCTTTTAAGTATAACTCGAATAAATAAAGAAGATATTCATGTCCTCGTACTTACAGAAACAGATGAGTGTGAGCAAAGGGAGGAAGAGGAGGAGCAAACTTTCAAACTTTCAAAGGTATACTTTATTGACTCGAGTTATAGAAATTATTATAGTTTTCATCTTAAAACAAATTCAAAAATATTTACTCCTGTAAATGATTTTCTTTGTAATATACGTGTTTAGATACGAACTCATATTTTGTTATTCCGTTGTCCACAAAAGAATATTTTTTGCCAAGAATTTCTGCTTTATATCTTCGTGCATTAATTGAATAACTTAACCTTAAGCTATGGGAGCTGAATAGCATATAATGAAAAATCCTACGTAAATGAAAGGATCAGTTTTATTATCTTTAATTCAGTTTTAGGATCATTAGAATTCTAAAACACGTTTCTTTATTTTATTTAAATAATCACTTTAATATTTAAAAGTATTGTGCTTCTTAAAGTAATAAAGAAATTTTGTAGAAGGAATGATAATCTAGAATCGTTAGAGTTTATAATTTCAATATTGTTGATTGTTGATTTTATATCAATGTATTTCATGAAATTTCCACTGCCGGGCGGCAGGCGATTGAACGCAGGTGCTCAAATTGAAGGCGCGGCTAACTCGGTACAATAACACCTTAGCTACTTAGTAAATTGTAATATATATTTACATTTTACTAAGTAAGTAGTTACTAACCTGATCATTTTGTTGTGCGGTCGTCGTCCGTGCCGCTTCTCGCTTCAGTTGTATGATCATTCTCTCCTTCGATTTGATTTCCTCCAGCTGAAAATAATATTACAGATTTATAAAAATCTACTTCCTTTTGCAGATTTTTTCTGGGGACACTATTTGTTAATTCATTAAATTTGTAGCTATCAGCTTAAAACGTGAGTAGTTTGCTATAACAGTGGCATTAGGCACTACATGATGATCGCACTCTTGCTAGTATTATGAGTAAAGGCGCTATTTTAAATGTACTCTGTCAGGCACGTTCGAAAGTTTTGTGTGTGTATGTTTTTTCTTTCTGCATGCACAAATGGCTCGACCGATGTTGTTGCTAACTATGAAGTGTCATCTTAAAAAAGACATGTCGAATACAACCAGTTATTCATCCTAATTCCAAGACGGTTTTTTTTTACATTACAGCTAGGCATTTGACCAGGAAGGCGCGGAATCACATTTAAGCGACACTCTGGCCTAATGTGGGCGTGTCTAGTCTGGAATATCTGGCTGTCAAAGAGGCTGTCTTCAACTTGAAGGTAACTTAGCCAGGTGAGCACTACAAAATGCACTGCAACCATGCAAACTTTGACTTTGTAGGTATGTACACAAATTTAAATCTATTCAAAAACTCAAATCTATTCTTATTCTTCTTCGTATGAACTAAGTGGCCGAGCTCTGGCGTCGAGAGTTTTCAAGCCGCCGGAAGGCCCCTGATTTGGCTTAACGACTTGTACTAAGACTAAGAGAAGGTCCCTACCATTAAACGTGTCATCCGATCTACGGTAGCACCCAGGTAAAAAATCCATTTGGAAAATACAGTCTTGTGCATGATCGCCCATCCAAACACGGCATCGACCGTTGCTTAGCTTCGATGATCGTGTCAGATCACCTTAGCTAGCCGAGCTACAGGCGCTACTTCTATGCGGTACTGACCAGTTTTTTTTTTTTGTTCTGTTCTGTATCTGGGATCAGTGTCTTTACTTTAAGCAGAAGAGTTGTATGCAGATGGCATGTCAAGTGAGCACCCCATTGGGTGCTTCTCCTTATGTTACTTGGAGCCTTGGAACTTGTAGCGATTCAGTCTGTAGTAGGCAGCACTGTTTGTTACTTAGTGTTTTTTTATTCCAGTAGAGATCCCAGAACCCTTCTTATAAAACACAAGGGATGTCAACCGAGGGGGTTTTAGTGGGTAGAAATCCCACATACCCCGGCTGTACCCCAATGCAGCTGGGGATCTAAGAAGATTTCCCCCTCGTAATAAAAAAAAAATAAAAAAATAAGGCAGCACTGTTTTAGGGTACTGACCAGTTGTTGGCAATGCGCGCGCGCATCTCGGCGGGCCGCGCGCTCCATGGCCGCGTGTCGGGCGGCCTGCGCTCGCAGCTCCGCGGCACGCGCGCCCTCCGCCGCCTGCGCGACCTGCACCAACCAACGCCACATGTGAGGAACACTGACTGACAAACAGTGTGGACAACTTCGGTATATAGCGAAATAGTTGACATGAGAGTTACAATTGGCAAAGTGCGATTCGGACTATCGCGTGACGGGCAGGTACCATTATCGTAAAATAAATAATAGTTAAAAAAAACTAAAAAACACGCTTTTTGTCATTGGTCCTCAGTAAATCTACAAAGTTTGAACGAAATCTGGCCGTTTAAAGTGGGTCAAAATCGCGCCCAAAGAAGTCGGTTACAAACAAACATACAGGTGAAGCTAACATGAAGCGTGTAAAAAACGACAAAAAACATGTTTTATATCAGTATAATAATGTACTCTACGAGACCAATATCTACTTCATTAAAACCAATTATAATTGGGGGAGTGACTAAAGGATACTCACACAAAATATTCATACACACACACACACACACATCCACACGCTCATTATATACTAGGACTTATAGGAATATAACTTTCCCTACAAGTTTTCATAAAGGTAAATCACGTTTACGTAAAGTATTTTAAACACTTAAGGCTGTGTCAGCGCTGACGAGGTTTGGGTGGAATGGCGGACAATTATGCGACAATATTTTACCTTTAGCCCCTAATTGACGTGCTTTTATTAAACACACAATGCGCACTATGATGACTTTGGCGCTAATGATTTCAAAAGCTCCATTTACCAGTAAATTGACCTTAAACTATGCAGTTTAGTTTCCAACACCCTCGCAAAGAGGACGCGAATATTGAGTTAGAAATGGCCAAAGTAAAAAATACTGCCTACATCATTTTGCTATTATTTGCCCATGAGACATTTTCTCTCAATACAAACTGGAGTGCCTTACAACAAGATGTGGATAAATACCAAGTTGATACAGCAATGAAAGCTGACTACGCGTACGAAGTTGTAGGCAAAATATTCAATGGTTTCCAACAATGGTACTATACCGTAACATTCTGTGATTTCACCTACTTTGAGAACAGGATTCTCAAATATATAGAGACGCAAGGTGATGGCTATTCAGTAATTCTCATCAACGGTTGTCCTGACTCCAACAGAACGAGAGTAAAGCCCAAAGTCGCCAAACATGGACAGACAGCGTACCTGGTGACTTCGAGTGAACTAAACCTTGACGGGAGCAACTTCGCTATAGAAGCTTTTGAAAGAACCGGCGTCTTCAAACCTAGAAGCACCGTCATTTTTATCATCAACGAAAGAGTGCAAATGGACAATTACTTCTATTACACGCTGAAGCTACACTTTGAACTGCTTTGGAGTCGAAGCATAACCAATTCTGTCCTCATACTTGGATCTGATGAAGTTAAAATTTACACGTACAATCCGTTCTTAGGCAAAATTCTGGACGTGACCGATATTGAAAACCTTGATGACATGTTAAATGAACAATACCATAATTTGTACGAATTCAAATTGAGAGTGAGTGTTTTTAGGAAAATCTACGTCTCAGACAAAACTGGCCCCGTGCATTGCGACTCCAATTTGGTGCAAACTGTGATGAGTTCATTAAACGCTACATGCGTGCCTCTAGTCCCGAGAGATAAAAACACTGTTGGTGATATCCTCGACAACGGCACCGTAACGGGAGTAACTGCTGATCTAATGGATGGTTACACAGATCTTGAGTTAAACTCACGTATTTTGAAGAACTCTTACTACGGGTACATAGATACAACGTACCCGTTAAGACAGGACGAACTATGTTTTATTGTGAAGAAATCTGACAAACAATCTACTTTTACTACTACAATCAATTTGATAACATTACCTCTGTTTTTCGTGTTCTTTAGTATTGTTATTCTTTTTATTTTGCTGACGATCAAGGTTCGTATAACAGAAAGCAAATTATTAAAGTTGGAGAATAAGCAATCAACGGGAGCCGTTGTGATGGACCTCGTCAAATGTTTCATAAGGCAGACTGTTGATATCAAGTTTTGGGGACCTGTGTTCAGATTCTTTACCATGATGATTTTACTTTACTCCTTAATTGTGGACTGTGTTATAGATGTAAGTATAATATCTTCTACATTTTGTACCGTTTCACTCTTAGAAATTATTTGTATACAATATTTATATTTGCTTTCAGGGCATTATATTTTCAGCAATCCAACATCCACGATTCAAATCAGATTTGAATACAATGTCTGATCTAGTGCAAAGCAACCTTACTATAGGTGTTCACCACAGTAATCAGAAATTATTTTTCAAAAGCTTGACCCCAGAACATTTGAAATCCTTAAAGCATCGGATAGAAATACTTCACGATACGAAGATAAAGCAAGTAATAGAAGAAAGGCAATTCCAATATGCGCTACTATTAAGAAAATCTGATGCCGTTTACATAAGCAAGAAGTTAGCCAACTTACATAATGGAAGAAGTTTGTTCCACGTCATGCAAGAGTGTCCTGTACCATGTTCTATAGTCTACGGTTTTCGGTACGGCAGCCCGTACCTCTCGCGCATTAATAACATCTTGCACCATCTAAATCAAGGAGGAATCTTGGACTTTTGGAGTGAGACTGAAGAATATTCCCTACAACGCAAAATTCTAACCACTGACAAAGAAAAGAAAGCTTTAGATATGGCTACTCTGCTAGAAGTGTTTTATGTTTTATTAATTGGATTGTTACTTAGCACTATAGTATTCATTTTGGAGATCATTATGTACTCACGCCGAAAACGAATGTAAAGATTAGGGAAAAGCTATTAATAATAACGTGTGTTTAAGCAATTTGTTTTACTAAACCTTAATTTTTTCTTGAAGACCCTTATTTGCTGCTTTCAAAGACTGAACTTCTGTAGTTAATTTTCTAATATCTATCAGGTTGTTGTTGTTTGTGTCATCATTTAATCTATCTGGTTTGACCGTTCGTAGCTGTTTTTCTAAGAACTCTTCTTTCTTTCTGAATTCAGTCTTGAGGTGTCGTATGGTGCTGTCGTGTCGGGCCTTGAGTGCTCTGACTTCGCTCCGCTCGACGTCGAGTGACTTCTTGAGGGTCGCATTGTCAAGCCTCAGCCGTTCGACGAGTCCTTTCAACTTGTTGAGGAATGCTTCGTCGACGGTGCGCTTGTGATTCTCTGCTGTCGCGGCGGATATCTGACTGCTGGCGGTCGATGTGTCGGTGGACGCCATCTTGTGACGCCACCGGGCTCGTTTTCGGGGACGTGTCTCGAACGTCCGCGGTCTTTTGCCTCGTACTTTGTTTGTACGGATCCCTTTATTGTCGTTTGTTAGTTTGATTGTGGTTTCTGAGTAAAGGGGTTGCGTTGCCAATCCTGAAATTCGAAACATGTAATTGATTAGAATTGGAGAAGAGCCAAAGTGTTTCTCGTAATTGTTTGAAAACAAGAGTGGGAAGTGATACATGCTCATGAGAAGTTCTTATTTACTTTCTACTTATAAACGTTGATGATGATAATGTTGTTTTAAAATGTTTTTGTAGTAAGTAGATTAATGTTCTGTATTTTAAGTAAAATATTGGCAAGTCCATAACTTGCTAGGCAAGATCCCAAGATCTAAGTCATTGATAATATTTTGCAGAGTTCAAAGTAATGGTAAAACACTGAAATATTTATGTATGATTGATATAACAATAACAGATCTGTAGTTAGAAAGTCCAGTAGGTATATTAACCGCAATTCTCTATTTCAAACTAGATAATTATGTTTTCGTTAAGATCAAATAAAGTAGGTCGCTGAATGTACACAATATTCAGAAAATGTGTCTAAAAATGTACTGAGTGTATCGATGGGTCCTATGTATATGGGCCAAAATGCAAAAAGTCAACTTTTCAGGAGACGCTGTCAAAGTTTAAATTTACTATAATTTTAGATAGATAAAACCGAAGTTCACGAAATTTTGGTTATTTGATAAGACACCTATACTCAACATTTTTACTACAGTATTATATGTGTAAATTTATTGGTTTTATTTTTACGTCACATTGACCCTTCTACGTTAGTTTTTACTAAAACTATTTTTATTTAAAATCATCTTAAAAAGGCCAATGTGTCATATTGGCCATTATACGTGTATTACGCTAATTAGTGTAACGTTAATCTTTTTTTTATTTTTATCTCATAAAATTAGTAAATAGTTGTTTCAGTTGATGATGCAATTATTCAAATAAAAGGTATTTAGATATTAAGGTAATTAAGTCACATTGATACTTATACGTTTTATAATCTGCTAACCTAATAATTGAAATTCCAGTTAGATCATTATAAACAATAAAAAATACTCTGTGGTTTTATTCATTTATTGAAACAAAAATTGAATTAACCTTAAAACTAAAGTTATGGACCCGTATTCAGTCTTTTTGGCAGTTTAATAGTAAGAACTAAGAAGAAAACTGTTACTTAAGATCTAAGTTTAACAAAATCAGGTAATAAATATAATGTAGGTACTTCACATTATTAAGTTCTAGATATAATTACGAAAAAAAACGTAACAAAAATAAAAGCTTGTCTGGCGTAAACAAAAATAAAAAGATCTCCGTATTATAGCCTAATAATAAAATTACCATAATCAACATTTCTATTACGTGGAAAATTTCTAATTGTCTTCATGATCACTTTCATTGATTGACACAATGTCATTAGATGCTACTAAATTTTCATAATAACTGTGGTATACAGGTGGGATAATATTTTTTCGACATAAATCAAGCAAGTCTTTCTTCTTAGATAGTTGTATTGGTAACAGCTGATTGTAACAAAGTTGCCAAGGAATATCTGTTGGTCAATCGGCTGGCTATTCGTCTTCTTGTTCGTACTGGCTGATCTAAGATTTTAATATGATTTTCAATAGCATCTTCACTCAAATCATATTTATAATATTTAAAACGTATGATTCGTCTCGGCTTACACGGATTTGTTTTAATTTAGACCAAAAAATTTTTCGTCCTTCTGAGTTTTTAGTCCAGTTAGAGTGTGTATTTGTCTGCATCTTTTTGAAGTCATAAATCATTTTTTGAGCTACGTCTATGACGTTATAAGGACTTCCTTTTGATTTTTCCCATCGAATCAATGAGCTCCATTCAGAGGGTGTATAAATATTCTTATATTTTGAAGCTCTTTCAATGGTGGCGTGTATGGAGTTGCCTTCATTCTGAGTGTGGCCTACTTTGAGAAAAGTGTGTTTTATATTCAAATTAAACTGTTTGGCGGCGTAAAGATACATAAAAAACATAATCCTGTTTCGGTTTTGGCCAGTGCAATTGTCTGACTAAAATCTAAAGTCGTCACAACCTTCTTAACTTTTTAATTTGATCATATCGTAAATACAGCTCGCTATTTCGTTCGATCCCTTCATTGCAATTTGCTCATTCCATAAATAACAGGTACCAATTAAATTCCCAATATCGAAAACTGATAAGTTATGTACTTTCAACCTTTTGCTGTAATAAAATAGACTAATTTCACCACTCAGGGACAACAACACTTTTTGCAAATCAAAAGTAGCGCAGAATATTTTGGTGTCATTTTGTGAATCACGTTTATCCTTTTCTTCTAAAGATCTAGCCAGATTCTTGCTAATTATACGATTATCATATTATATTTTATTTTCAGGAGTCACAGGACCGTTTTTGAAAGAATGACAAACATGGCATTGGTCTTTTTTTGGCTGGTGGAATGATAAATTAATATTTTTGTTTACTATGTCCCTGTATTGCCTTAACGACTCACATTTATTACCATATTTTGATGGATCATACCATTCTTTGTATAACTTGAACATGCGGATAAAACTTAAAGAGCTATCTAAATAAAGTGTATTACTGTTTTTACGACTATAATTTGAATAGACCGGTTCAAAGGACTTAACGTGGTCCAGCACACTTCTGATCATTTCTTCATCAATAGATGTTTTATGGTGATCATGATCTCCATCCTCTATTATCAATTAAAGTGAGTCTGTGACTTATATATACTTACTTTTTTATATCAGCAAATTTACTCATTGCAGTTCTTATCATTTTTGGTCCACAGCTGATGGTGTTTAGAAACATCGACCATTGCTCCGATCAACGTATAAGTGTCAATCCGGCCGATTGGTCCAAATCATAACAAAAACGCGCGGGTACTCCCCGCGTATAAGTCTCTAATTACTCTTTGGACCTTATACGTTTAAATTCATGTTACATATGCCGTTATACTGCGACACAAAAACGTGTTTCTATGCAGAAATATTTTCTTTTTAATAGCTAAAATGATTAATTATATCGATAAGAAGCGTTTACCAATAAAAAGTTAAAATAGCCAAATTATTAGTTTGGCCCTTATACATAGGACCCATCGGTATGTGAGCAGATTTTAGTAGCTAAATCACATTCAAACATTAGTGGAATAGATAAACCGGTAATCTATGTATATTTTGCATTGTAAAATATTTACTCTCAAGATAATAAGCGAGCCACTTACATTAAGAAATATTAATGTTTTTAGTTTTTCTCTTGCCGCTTTATTTTTAGTATATTGTTGTCATAACAGCAACAAAAATACATAATCTGTGAAGCTGTCTCATTACAAAAAATAAAACTTTAAGGGGGCCCATAAGGGGCGTAGAATAGCCGTTTCTTAGGGTACCGTACCTAAAAGGTAGCAAGACGCTATTAGGTAATTCGGAAACTGTGATAGCTAGAAAGCTGAAATTTTCTTAAGTTATGTACTCGTATTTTTCGCGCCGCTTTAACAATAGGTACTAAATATAAAAAATAAAATATGTGTATGGGGGGTCCCATACAATAAACAGGAGAAAAGGGGAAGGCATAGATAAATAAACGCTAAACAGTTGCGTATACTATATTTCAATGTATGGAGCTGGAGTTACTATTGGCCGTGAAGTAGACTCCCTTCGTATCTTACTACCATTGTCACTTAACTATGTTGTATACACAACATAGTTTTCTTTTCGAAACACAATATGAATATTTTAGCCTTGCTGCTACAACCCTGCCAGCGAATCCCAATGTAAATGAGCCAGTTTGTCAGCACTGTGACATCATTGTGTAATGGTTTCTCCGCGTGTACCGCTAATAGGTCAGTGGACTGCTGGAAATTGGGTAAAGCCCTCATTACGCCTATTAGTTGTGTAGGTGTGTTCTTTGTTTTTACAAAAACTGTTAAAATGATTAATTACATCCAGATCGTCCCGGCTTCGCACGGGCTATACAATAATCTAAGCTGCAAAGAGAAACAAAATAATATAGCCCTTGTTACTCAAGGATAATGTAGCTTCCCAACGGTAAAAGAATTTATCAAATCGGTCCAGTAGTTTCGGTACCTATTTGTGTCAAACAAACAAAAATCAAACTTCCTCTTTATAATATTGGTATAGACTAACTGCGCCCCGCGGAGTTACCCGCGTTAACCACGGATCTAAAGTAGCCTATGTATTGATTCAGAGTCCAAGTTATTACCATATGAAATTTCATGCAGAGCGGCTCAGCCGTTTAAGCTTGGCACTATGGGAGCAACATAGCATATTTTGAAAAATCCTATATAATTATACGAAAAATAGAGCTATTTTTATTACAGTTGTGTTATCTTTCAGTATTAAGAATTGTTAGAGCTCCAAAATAGTCGTTTTAAAATTTTAAAAAGTAGTACTTTTGTATGTCATAAAGAAATTCAAACAATCAATCTTATTTTTTTGTAGATAATGATATTATCTTGAATTGTTAGAGCTTATAATTTCAAAACTGTTAAATTTTGATTTTATATGAATTTGTTTCCTGAAATGTCCACTGCCGGGCTACAGGCGCTTTGCTTAAATTTGTATGGCGCGGCTTAACTCGGTACAATAGCACCTTTAGTAACAAACAAACTCACTAACAGCCGCATTTGAAACGGATACTTCGTGTATACCCAGACTAAATGTAAAACGACCTCATTGGCGTAATAGTTATTATTGATAAATGGTTATAATACGGACTGCCAACCAGAGGATCCCGGATTCGATTCCCAGCACGGCCAAACATCTTTGGTGATAAAGGAAATTTGTTGGGTGTCGGTTTGAGTGTTAAATATGTATCGATATAAAGTTTTAATGTACGTATGTATAATGTACTCGTAGTATATCATATGTGTAACACATACTATCGGACTAACCATGTGTAAATCGTTGGCCTAAATTCTTAATTACCAATATTTAAATCCCCAGGCCACAATATCAATTTACTATTGACAGAGTCATCGACCTTATCGCATCACTTGTTCAAACATCTATGTACATATAACATATGTATATGTATAGGGATCCACCTACATTAATCACAGCATGCAGATCATACTGGGTATGAATTAGGTCCAATTTGTCGAGGAAATACCTACTCAAAGGCCGCTTGCAATTGCCTCAATTGGGCTGAACTCTACCGAGTGACGAGTACTGCATGCAAATTCTGTTAGCCTGGTACTAAACATCATGATAAAAACAGATAAACACATAATTTGACAAATTATTAGGTCAGTTTACATTAAAATACAATAAATAAACAATTAATTCACAATGTCAAATATAAATAATTAATAATTATTTATTTTATTATTTAATTGATTATTATTTATCTCTCCATTGACGTAGCAACTATGGAGAGTTCTATAAACAGAAATCCGCCATTCGACCAAAACTCCCCATGACCTCCTTACCCTGGTTTTCGGCCAGTTAATCCACTTGAGCCCGAATAGAAATAGTTTGAGAAAGAGATCAAGGTTAATCTAGTTGGATTTATCGCATTACAAGTTCTCTCCTTTATTACCAACTTCGATCTTAGTTGGAAGACAGGATAGCTTGGATTATAACCAGAAAATAGTCTTCAAAAAATATGAGTGAATTCTTTCAATAGGCTGACTAAAGGCTACTTTACATTTACGGAGTAATCTTGACCTGACTGCCATGTTTATCCACAGCCCTTTCTATCCCACTGCTGGGTATACGCCTCTTCTGCGTGTGCTACCTCCGTCATCTTGTGCAGTCTTCGACAAGGGGAGTTTGGTAACTCAGGCTGTGACTCTCATGATATCATCTACCTATCTGGCTACTAGACGAAATCCATTTCTAACCAAAGAAGTCTACCGAGTAGTAGAAGAACCTGTGTACCAAGGATTGTCTTCTATCAACAATATTAATAGAGGGATTAGAACATATGCATGATTGTCAAGTTCAATGGTCCATTACTCGAGCGGAAATTATCAGAGACTAATTATATCTTATTGTTCGAGACTTATGGTCCGTGGCGTCATGAGACACAATTGCTTCAACTACTTAAGGCTATCCATAAGCAGTCCACTATACGTTCCCACTCCTGGGACTCGGAACCTTATCTCACGAAGAGAGAGATACAGGCCATTATCCACCACGCTGGCCAAGTGCGGGTTGGCGGATGACACAAGTTTTTGGATACTGTGGTCCTCAAACATGTCGGTTTCCTCACGATGTTTTCCTTCATCGTAAAGCGAGTGCAACTCTTTAAAACACTTATCTTGAAAAACGAGTCATTAGGGTAGGGCTAGAATCGAACCAGGGGCTGTCCCATTGAAAAACAGACGTTTTACCACAGAGCCACATTCGCTTTATAAAATGCTGTATTTCAAATGGGACTGCTGTTTTCCGTATTGAACCAGAGGGTTCAAGGTAAAAGAAATCATTGGTGTAGGGCCAGGATCGAACTAGGGGTCGTCTGATTGAAAAGCAGACGTTCATACTACCGAGGCACACTCGCTTTTGAAGTCCTTTTTTTCCCAAATAATCCATGACAACATGTAGTACCGTCTACTCATGGGGATAAAAATAAAGCCATTGAATTAGTAGGTGACGTCAATGATGTCTCGCATCGCCGGCATGTCGCTCGGCGTGTCACACGACCGTCGTGTACATCGCTGACAACCAGAGGTTAATCCAATATTCATCGGTTAGTACGGTTATGAATAGAACTATCGGTTAGATAAATAAATGGGTAGTTATATATTTTGTTTTTGTTAAATTACACCCTATCTCGGATGGTATCCGAGACCATGTCTTGTCAGAAGTGGGTAGAAATTTAGATAATCCTACATACATAGACTTATAGCGCATACACATAGACTTATAACGCATAGCGTTATAATTCTATGCCTACATATATAATAAATGCATAAGTTTGTGTGCGTGTGTGTGTGTGTATGTTAGAAACTTCTTCATGCTCAAACGCATGAACAGATTTTGGTAAAATTTGGTAGACCTTGGAATGACATATAGGGTTCTTTTTATCCCGAAAACAATTGTGGTTCCCGTTGGATACGCAAATAACTTCTAAATCTATGTTACTCCTTCACACTCCAACAGTCTGACCGATTTTAATGAGATTTACCATGAAGATAGCTTAGATCTTGGATTAACTTATAGGCTACTTTTTATCCGGGATTAACTTCTTACTGTCCCGGATTTACGCAGGACGCAGCTAGTCATTCGTAACTTTCAGACATTTATCGGCCACTTCTGAGCATAGACCGCCTTTCGTCTCGGTCTTATGCTGCCCTCATCTATGTCCTGGTGAATATTTTAATATTTATAACGACATCTGGTAACATTTCGTTACATTGAACAAAAAAATACTTCATCGAACAAAAAAATACTTCAAAATATTTTTTTTATATATATATATTGGGATATTATAGTATGGGGTGCCCCTTAAATATTGTCTTTGTATATGTACATATCATTATTTATTTTGTAAGTAATATCACAGAATAATAACTAGTATGGTAATATGCAACTTCAAATTTTGTGAAAATTTTAAGTCTACCAAATACCGTTATTAATATAGAGCTACGAAAAAACACGTTTTTGGTACGGGGACCCCCTTAACATATTATTTTTACTTTTAGTTTTTGTTGCATACATATTTTAAGACAATTTCAATTTTCTATAGCTATTATCACGGTTTATTAGATTCAGCTAGGTGACAGACAGATAGCGAATGCTTACAAAGAATTCGCCATGGAGTCCCGTTTATAGCTTTTAAGTACGGAACCCTAAAAATGAACAAATATTTAGAAAACACAAGCTTGGTATATACTTAATTAAAATATCCTAATTCCTGAACCGGTTATCACGAAAGACATTCTTTATAAGCATAATATAGCATAACATAGTAAAGAAAACCTTTTATCTCACGATCTACATTTCCCTCGTTTCCCCATTTCACCAGTCCCCCTTCAGTTGCCAGGCGACGGCGTCCAAACATAAATATTTATCGGTTTTCTTCAAAATAGTATTTTAGTAACACCACGAGCGGTCAACGACCTTTCAACTTCGAACTAGGATCTTAAGTAGGTGTAACAGAATCAGTCGATTTGCATTGCTAATCGGACTATGCTTTTGGCAACTACCAGCTAATGTTTGATAAAATCTAAATAAACATATTGATATTGAGATAATGCATTAGCGACTTAGGAAATATGACATCTTGAATGTTTTTTTTTGTTTCAAAACTTCCTCTCACGAGGCAAAAGATATTGTAAGTTTGTGTAGATCTGGATTGCGTGTTTATGCACTATACATAGTTTTAGTGCTGGAATAACATACAATATAACAAAATATGTTTTTTTTAAAAATCCTACGTTAATGATAAGCCTACGAATTTTTCAGTTTATTATAGGTTTAGTTTATTATCAATGATTAAGTGTTAAGAATCGCTAGAGTTCCAAAACTACGTAAAAATAGCTTGATAGTTTTTTTTTTATAGTCGATCGAAATGTAAACATGGTGTGCTTTTGAAAGTAACGAAGAAACTAGAACAAATCTTACTTTTTGTTAATGACTTTTTTTTACTTTTTGTATTTTTTTGTAATGATGCTTACAAATTTAATATTGTTAGCTGTCGATTTTATATAAATTGTTTCGTAAAGCACCTACTTCCAAACATCAGGCGCTCGAATATGTACACAGGTAGGTATGCCAAGTCTGAACTCTGTATATTCGCCTTAAAACAGTTGCTAACACTTATTCTGCCAGAATTACTCGAACTCATTTCACAAAATGTAAAGCTTTCTGATTTTAGAAACTTGTCAGTTGGAACTACAAGATATTTTTATTAATTGTGAAGAGGTATGATAATACCGAAATAAATTCTAGTGCTTGCTATTCATTTTTGGTCTCTAGATTCGAGTAGTTAGTTCTTTTTACCAGTAACCTCTGCGTGAAACATTTAAAAGTACATCTTTACCAATATTATAAAGAGAAAAAGTTTGATTGTTTGTTTGTTCGACGCGAATAGGCTCCGAAACTACTGGAGCGATTTGATAAATTCTTTTACCGTTGGGAAGCTACATTATACCCGAGTAACATAAACTTTATTTTGTTTCTGTCTACATGTCTATTTACTTATAAGGTATTAATATTTTTATCAACCCCTGTGAGCCGGTAATATTTATTCTTATTAATCGTTTCTTATACCAGATTGGTTCCTAGAATGATGGTAGGGCATTTTCTAGTGTTTGCCAGGTTAGCTACCACCCTCAAGTTGAAATGTATCGCCATCACCCAGCGGTATATTCAAGCTGCCTTGTAAAACAGTAATTCCAGACTAGACATGCCCTTATTTCGGCCAGAGTATCGCTGAATTGTACCATTAGGGATAACAGCTTCTCTATTGTATGGCACAAATGGTAAGTAGACAAAGAAAATCAGCACATACTTCCCATGAAATATAAACTTAATAAATCAGCAAAAACAAAATCACATCTTATCTAAATATATATAAATCTCGTGTCTCAATGTTTGTCCTCAATGGACTCCTAAACCACTTAACCGATTATAATAAAATTCGCACACCATGTGCAGTTCGATCCAACTTGAGAGATAGGATAGTTTAAATCTCAAATTATAGTCGCAATTTTAATTTATTGCTAATTATTGTCTGTTATTATTTGACAGTCACAATTATCTGTTAACTCCAAATAATTCTAACAGATGTCGATACCTTTCTACTGGGTTGAGTTAGTAATCAATAGATGGCGCTGCTATGGTAAATCTACGAACGTGTCATATAAGCTACACTATCTATTTTTCATACCCCTAAGTGAGACAAAACAACGTTTGCCGGGTCAGCTAGTATATTATACAAATCTCGATCCCATTTCCCGAATATCGGCGCGGCCTTCAATGTGGGCTAAATACTTGATGGCACGGTGCCAGGGCAGTTTGAGTGAGCACATGAGCTCACTGGAAACAATTAAGTGCCTCTACGTCAGCACCTCGCAAGGGCGATAGGATGAACACCATCTATTCTCGATTGACATATACTCGTACCTAGAGTACTGTGATACATTTTACAGACAGACTGATAAAAAGACAGACAGACGAAACATCCAAAAAATGTTTTTTTTTTGGGCTCCGTTACACTTTTTTAATCGCCTCTTATAATTTTTTTGGGAAAACATTTAATTTTCAAATTACAAAAAACGTATGAAATAGAAAGCGTATTATACATTTTACAGACATACGAGTACTACAGACAAAAATTCCACTGTTTCGCGATTTCTGTTACGCTTTTTTTAGGGTTCCGTACCTATAAGGAAAAAACGGGATCCTAAGCATCCTAAGCCTCGCTGTCTGTCTGTCTATATGTCTCCAGACTGTATCTCAGAAACCGTAATAGCTAGAAAGCTGAAAATTTCACAAAATATGTATTTCCCGTGTTACTCAAGGATAATATAGCTTCCCAACAGTGAAAGAATTTTTCAAATCGTTCCAGTAGTTTCGGAACCTATTCGCGTTAAACAAACAATCGAAGTTTTCCTCTTATATAGAGGTGTATATACATTGGTATAGATTATTATTTATTACTATAATTTCTCCCAGTGAAGGCGTAGCTTTAATTAGTACGGGCTAGTGTTTGCGATATTTAGTTCACTATACATTCACTATTTAAAAGTACTTGAGGAGGAACAGAAAGATGGGCAAGATTACATCTCATCAGGAAATAGTTTATGTACCTATAGTAATCCCACTATAGCTACAACAATTAGCTTCTAGAGTTAAATAAGATTATTAAAGTAGATAAAGTTACAATTGACAGCATGACGACCTCGTTGACATAATGGTTACCATGTCAGACTGCCAACCAAAGGGTCCCGGTTTCGATTCCCGGCTCGATCTTTGTGATCTAAATTTGTTAGCTGTCGGTCTGGGTGTTAAATATGTAACGATATAAAGTTTTTACAAATATGTAGTATATCAGTTGTGTTAGCAATCATAATTCAAACTACAAATGGTTTAGTATGGGACTAACCAGCCGTGTTTCAAATGTATCCTGATATTTACTCGTATTTATTTGCAAGAGTTAGAACTATTTTATTTAATTAAACAAGCAAGTCTGACATCTTGGTTCCTACTGAGTAAGCAGCTACATATATTAAACGCAGTGATAGTGGCAGAAAGTATTTTACAATTAATTTTATAACTGTACACATATTTTATGGCACTTTCATTCATTATGCTCTGAGGTTTATGGTTCTCTGCTTATTAGCGTGTTTCGACATTTTATGTAAACGCCATTTTGTTTGTGACTTTGTGTCTAAAGTACCTTCGAGAAAGTAAGGAACTGTCGATGCAGTTCGAATGACGTACATTTCAATATACAGTGTAAACTCCATGTGACGTCACTCGGTTCAACGACAAACTCTCTAAAGCGTCGAAATCAATTGGCATTAGTTGGTTTAACTTGTATTCCATACAATGATACATTCTCTCCATTTAACGACCACTCTCTATAACGTCATAAAATGCACAGTCCCTTCAGTGTCGTTATATAGAGTTTACACTGTAGTTATATACGAGAGAAAATGCGAGTGTTGCGCGGTGGTAAAAACTTCTGTTTTTTTTTGCAAATATGTATATCTTTCTAGTTTGTTTTGTGGTTGGTGAAGGTCGAAATTACTGGCATAAGTGCGAGGAGTCCTATACCCAGCAGAAGGTCGAAATAGACTAATGATGATTATGGTTTCTAGCACAATACATAAATTAATATACATTTTTTTTATATTCTCTACTACGAGAATTCTCTATACTTACTTTATTAATTTATTAAAATAAAAATATTTTGATCCGGATAATATTACTTTTGTAAATAAAATCTATGTTTATTTATGCTGATGCAGAAATCATTGTATAAAAAAAATATAATTAAGTACACAATGAAACTATCATAGACTAATAATAGAATATATGCTAATAAAAAAATACTGGGTTTGAAATAAACATTGAAATAAAAAGATAAATGAAAACGTATCGACATGAAAATTAGTTTAATCGATAGCTAATAGAAATAATATAGGAAGAGTCGAGGGGTCGCCACCCCTAGCTTGATAAATCATTATTATTTTATGGCTTGCACGCAATGCTACTCTTATTTACTGAAAAAAACTGTTGAGGCTATTAAACAGAGAAATGCTTCTAAATGAATAGAGGATTTCCAAAATTCAGCCTCTAAAATAGTGGATTAAATCTAATGAGGAAAATAATATAGCAAACATATCATAACAACATCTATCAATAGAGTGCGATAGAGTCAAAATAAATCAGTTTAAAAATTAATATCAGTGTATTTTTAAGGTTTTGTCGCGTTGATTGGTTTTGAAAGAGTGACTTAAAGCGTCAATTTAACTAATGATAAAAATATATTGGAACTCGCTTCGCTCACGAATAGACGTGGTTGTTGGACTGCCAAATATATGCTTCCTGATAAATGTATGCAAAGTGATAGAAATAGAGACACAGAAAGGCAAGTTCAAAGGCAAAAGATTTCCCAAATGGTAATATTAGGTTTAGGATTTCACAGAGATAATAAAGTATACGTGATATACTCAACTATAAATGAAGAAACAAAATTATTGAGGGCGAAGCCACTGGCACAATTTATTATATAAACATTACTTTCGTTGTGGATATTACAGCAGTGGAAGTACCTATAACAGTACAGCCCAACTAAAAATAATGCCTTGTTTACTCAGCTCTACCAATAAATTCACTTCCATGATTTTGATGCTTGCCTCACGTCTCTGAAATAACCTTCGGGCGCCGAGAAAATATGCTTTCATGTTGTCATGATGCATCTTCACTTGTAATTTCGTAATCTGACTCATTCGGAAATGTAGAGATTTCTTTGATCAAAAATAGAGAAACGTTTCTTTTGAACGAAAAATGTATCAGAATTTACGCGTACGCGAAAATATTAAGATGCCTTTCGTGAACAGTTTACAACCTTTAATTTACTCGTACTTTGTAAAAATTGTAATTATGTTGCATGCATGTAAGAAAATTTCACTTACCTTTTGAATAAAGAATCCAAAAATCCTAATTACACGCACTTCACCCAATTTTGTTCGAAACACACAATTTGGCTGAACGCTCAGAGCATTCGCCGTTTCCCGAAAAAAAAAAAGAAAATTTGAAAATGGCGCAAAAAGGTCACTTTTGCTTTTCGAAATGTGAATATTGTGTTCTATTTTGGACTTTATCGTTATGTGGTTAAGGGTGTTTATGGTTTGTTCGGTGGGGAAAGGACAGGCGGACCGCGCGGAGCGGACGTCGAGACTGGTGGTTGTGGGCGGCGCCGCCCTCGCGCGCTGCGTGGCGCCACTGACGCATGCAGGAGTGGAGCACCGGCGTGTGCTGGATCCGGGATATGAGGGTATCCATCGCACAGACACCTCAGCTGCCTCTGCAAACTTATCAGAAGTACCAATTTTAGTAAGAAGGAAGGAACCATATATATAGGAAGTATAGTTTAGTTTAGTAAGGTATTATTTTTGATTGAAGAAAAATGAAATATTTAGTGTACTTCCGCTGTGATAAAATCACAAGCGGATACAAATAATCTTTCATTTTTTCTTCTATCTACAATATATTTATATTTTCCATAGGTATATAGTTAGTATTAGATTCGTTTTTACCGGCTACATCGCAGTAAGTATGCCGTAAGAATACAATAAGATAATGTATTTGATTTCAACTATGTAGGTGTAAATGTTACGCAGATTACTACATAATAAAGACATTTATTATTTATTTTATTTCAGTTAGAACTTAATCAGAGGTAATGATTTTATGAGGATATAATGAGGTTATGTTTTAAAATAAATGTTGTAGGTTTACATAAAATACAATATTTTAGTAAGAAAATGTGGTGTACAATGTACTGACAGTCCACCTTGCGATTTACGAAGATCAACCTATAGTCAGGGGTGGCTTCTCAAAACGCTGTTTTTTTTTCTCTTTCTTTCTTAAAAATTTGCCTTAACGTAGGTTAAGTACGTACGTATTTTTTGAGAAAGAAAGGAAGGAGGCTTAGGCTTTTTCTAATTTGGGCTGCTAGTGGCTTATGTTATTTGATGATGGTAGTAGAGTATTTTCTGTTACTAGGCTAGGCTAGCTACCAGTATCAAGTTGAAAAATCTGTTCCGGGAAGCACTTAAAAGTGGGTTCCTCCTTGGAAGCCACTTGTAAAAGACTAGTTATGCTCCACCTTAGCCTACAATTTTGCTGACTTATGTCATGTGACACGCTCTGATTTTAAAACGCCTACCTAGCATTTTTTTATTCATTGTATAAAAAAATACTATGGAATTAAAGGTCAAAACGGGGGGGTGCGATAGTTATAAAAATAAAATTGTACTCGTATCTACAGTAATACAGTCAAAACTTACAGCAGACCAATGTAGGAATAGATTTATATTTTTTTTTATACCCAACAAATTTAGTTAAGCACAAAGATGTTGGCCGTGCCGGGAATCGAACCCGGAACCTTCTGATTGGTAGTCCCGTATGGTAACCATTACGCCACCAGGTAGTTAAATATGCGTTGTATACAGGAAGAGTCATAGGTTTTCATGCTCTAGCATTTAACATGAACCAGTGGAGACACGTAAGTTTCATATTATGAAAATAGCTTGGTGCGCTCGTGCATACTTTCAACAGCCACAGTATACGAGACAGTTTCTACGCCGCCACAGATTAAAGTGAAGTTAGTAGGGGCGATGAGCGAATTCAAAGCTATTGACCTAAAAATAAACTGGTAGACTAGAAATGTTTACTGTACACGCCAGAACTTTGGGTGTGATTATAGTTGAGCCTCAGACTACAGGAATAAAGGCAGACGCCGCGGTGTCAAGCGCACGAGTGAATGCGACTTATTATACATGTGTGCGTGGCACACATAGACACGTACTTTTTACACTGTAGCGACACGCGTCGTCGTGTGCGTGTAATGTTGCTAGTATCAGCAAACAAAATACCTTAAATTTTTTGATGTACTTTATTAGTACCTATTTCTAGTGACTGAGATTGACGTAGTAATAAAAACAAGTGACGCTAATTATTTTATACACCTTTATTTTGCACCAATTTTTTGAAATATTGCCTTTTGGCATCTACTTTTACACTTCTCACGGTCGTTTCTAGTTTTGAAATATGGTGAAGCCGTATATTTAAAAATTTCTGAATAATTGACTTAATTAGGTTAACCTTGTGATCTGCTCCATGGCAAACATGCGCATTCTCAATTTCTTTAAAAAAAAATCTTTTCCAATAAAACATTTCAAAATTTTTACTGTCACATAATTCTAGTTTTTTTCGGACTTCACTATCACATTTTCTTTTAAGATTAAGAAAACTGGTACTTTAGCATTTGTTTTTATACCAAAAAATGAAAAAACGAAAATGTATGAGAACGAAAATTTTGATGACATTAAAGACACTGAATTTAAATCTATAATTATTTGAAATGCCTCTAATACATCACATGAATCACACACAAAATACTAAGTGAAAACATTGTTACCAGTGGATTAATAGTAGTAATAGTAGATTCAAAATTTGAACTAGATGTTGGGCTGTACGCGGTGTGCGGGGTTTCAAAGGGGCGGGGGGGGGGAAACATGGGCCACCTTTGAATTAAGTTAATTTAAAAAATAAATCAAGTCGAGGTAGAAGGTAAAAAAACCTTAAATTCGGTCGAAAATGAGCTGATGATGATGATGATGATTTTTTATGATCTGTGACTATCAACATACAAAGCAGTAGTGTAGGAAAGAAACATGATAAGGCTGTCGAAATACTGATAATGAACCCCAAATCAGTCAAATAAAAAGGTAATATACATCTATGCAATTTTGTTAGGTTGATGATAAGATATGCGCAAGCTAAAATAATATTATATTTAAAAATAAATAAAAAACGACAATAGAATTGAATTTCCCTATAAAAAGTAAAAAACTTGAGACCCCATCCATGACGAGATAGAAAAAATTACCCCACACTATGGATAAAATAATTTGACGCATACTTGTCACACTGGCCCAAGCTTGTCTAGGTTTTGTGTTCCAAGTAGTTTTATTAAAATATTTTTACGATTTTATTACAAATCATTGAATAAAACAACAAACTCACCTATGAAAAGATAATCCATCGTGGCTGTTATGTTTTGGGAACTATTTTTACAATCACGAAAGACGCAATACGGCATAATTTAATAAAAAGATACGCTGCGAAGTGACAACCGCGGAGCCGTCCGACCCGAGTGTTGCTTGGTAGCGACTGCGAGCAGAAACGTATTACTGGAGCATTTAGTATTACTGAACTTGCAGTCACTCGTAAGTTCGACACCGCGGCGTCTACCTTTATTCCTGTAGTCTGAGAGTTGAGCATGTTAAAACCCGATTACGGCCGGGAAAAGGTGAGTTAATTTGATGTCGATACAATTAAATTCCTAAGTAAACAGTTAAGACGCACAAAATGGCATATTTTGAAAAATCCTATAAAATTCGGCGTACGTAAATGATATGGCTACGGTTTTTGCAATTTTATTAGCTTTAATTCAGTGTTAAGAATAGTTCTAAAAACGTGGTTACGTAAAAATCGCTCGATAATATTATTCCTTGAAAAATTGTCTTTTTAAAATATAAAAATGTTGTGCTTTTTAAGATAATAAAGAAATAAAGTACAAATTTGTTGCATCCAGGCTGGTGTGTGAAATAGTCCATCAGACCCGATAACATGCCAGAAATGTTAATTTGCCAATTTATTACGTATTTAAACATAAATAACTACCATTAATATTTCTGTCACAAACACTTCCATAGATATAAATAGATAATATATTAAAGTGCAAACAGATAAAAAAAAAAACGATATGCCCCATCTCTAACTTACTCTTTCTTCCAGAAAGTGAATGAAAACAAACAGCAAAGGGCCGCTCTATCTAATTGTTTCATTCTAAAATAGTCTTTATTACTGAAGAAATAAAGTCTGTAAGTTGAGATGATGCAACTGGTTCAGCCAGTTTCCGTAAAGGATAGTACAAATCAATTTGACGGCGGACGTCTGGCGTTCCTGCTTTGTATGACGAGACGCAGGTGCCTAGGTTATATAACTCTTACCATAATAGGCATAGATTCATTAACACTTCATACAATTTTATGTGCCTGCATTTCTGACCGAGGAAACGAAGCGAACCAAGTCTCAGCATTAGGTGCCTTTCAACCTAAGATGTGCTATGCAGTAAAGCGGTAAATATCATATTAACATAGCATGAAAACATCATTACTTAAAATTCGATGGTTTAGTTTTTTGTAAATAGTCGTTTTAAAATGTTTAAATGTTGTTTTAAAATATTTTTCAAAACGATACTTTGGTCCCATAGCGCCTTCGATAGTGCTCTGTGTGGGAGCAAAATAACATATTTTATAAAAAAAAAAATAATATAATATTTTAAAAGACAGAGCTACGATTTTTTAATCTTTCGGTTAGGTCTAATCTTTAGTTTAGTGTTGAGAGTTCCAAAAAAACTATACGTAAAATTCGATTGTTACATTTATATATTAAAAAATAGTCGTTGAAATATGATGTAAATAGTCTGAAAGTTATAAAGAAATTAGAACAAATCATACTCTTTTTGTCAATAATGTTATTGTCTAGAATCGTTTTTGACTAAAAACAGTATTTGTTTAGTCAAAAACCTTCCACTACCAGGATGAGTATCGCGCGGGTGACCTCGATTAAGCTAAGTGGCCAAGCTCTGGTGTCGAGAGTAATCCAGCTTCTTCTTTGTCAATGATAATAAAGAGTTTTAACAGACTTTAAAACTTTAACACACAATTTAACTTTAACAAATAAACAATTTTGCGTAAAATTGATTGCGCTTAGCAATCGGTTAAGAAAAGTCGAGTTAAATAATAGTTATGATTCTGTACGCATGCTCGCATTCATTGTAGTTTATATTTAACTGTAATCGGCGGCCGGAGCGCGGTCCGACAGCTGGGAAATGATCTAAATTAGAGTATAATACTGGCCGATGACCCTTGTTGTCATTTTCAGCGATAGATATAACCAGACAATGCTCGTCAGTACTTTTCTGACTACGCTTTAGCATAGACAAAATATATTTTGTCTATGGCTTTAGGTTATATTATCTAAAGTTTCACACTAAGGTTGCAAATGTTATACGAATTGGGTACAAAATTGGCAACAAATATGCTAAAAATATTTGTCAACAAATAAATCAATACTAGGACACAACACTAGTAATCCTTTAGATCTAGATATATTTTTAGGACATATTTCACACACAGGTGGATAGCTGCATACTAAAGCATTTATAGTTTGTATTAGGTATGGTTGCGAACACAACTGATAGGTATACTACATAATAAAAATAGACTTTATCATAAATAGTACAGAGAAATATAATAAATATAATATTACTAGCTGACCCGGCAAACGTTGTTTTGTCTTAATAATTATTTCTAAATATACAGTAGCCGATTCTCAGACCTACTGAATACGCATATAAAATTTTGAAAAAATCGGTCAAGCCGTTTCGGAGGAGTACGGTAACAAACACTGTGACACGGAAATTTTATATATAAGATAGCCTTTATCATAAATAGTACAGAGAAATATAATAAATATAATATTACTAGCTGACCCGGCAAACGTTGTTTTGTCTTAATAATTATTTCTAAATATACAGTAGCCGATTCTCAGACCTACTGAATACGCATATAAAATTTTGAAAAAATCGGTCAAGCCGTTTCGGAGGAGTACGGTAACAAACACTGTGACACGGAAATTTTATATATAAGATAGCCTTTATCATAAATAGTACAGAGAAATATAATAAATATAATATTACTAGCTGACCCGGCAAACGTTGTTTTGTCTTAATAATTATTTCTAAATATACAGTAGCCGATTCTCAGACCTACTGAATACGCATATAAAATTTTGAAAAAATCGGTCAAGCCGTTTCGGAGGAGTACGGTAACAAACACTGTGACACGGAAATTTTATATATAAGAAGAAGAAGAAGATATACCTACAGTTACACTAGTACATTTACCAAATTGTTTTAGTTGCTAATTTATGGTAGTAGGCACACAGGCAAGCGGACAAGCGAGCAGGCAGACAGGCAGGCAAGCGGGCAGGCAGACAGACAGACACGTCAAACTTAAAACTCACCGTCTCTTTTGCGTCGGAGTTAAAAAACAATGAAAGCAATTTACCTTCTGCACCTTGGTAGATGAATCATTAAAGCATCTCCGCCTTGCCTTGAACTCAATTACAGAGAGTAGGCACAAATATTCCTGCGGCTTGTTCGCGACACTCTTGAAGATAATTCTTTTACACTTTATCATTTTACTGTTTTCCTGTTTATTCTGCTGATAAAATAATGATTTAGCGAGAACCGACTGACACAAATGTTAGCAATACATTTTATGGAATTGCGGGTAGTTTATTAGGGTGTAGAATAATGAATGTAGTAACTTAAGTATCGCAGATGAAATAGGTGACAACATACTTTTAACTTAACTTTGAATATAATATTACATTCAAAGAAATGAATCTGCAATAAAAAATATTCTACAAATGCATGAAGTATGAATCATCAGAAATATTCGATTCATCACCACAACTCAAGTACGTTCCATTCTACGTAAATAATGTGAGCTAAGTACACTGGGGCAACGCTATTGCCAGTACGCGCGTACGTTTACTAACATTTTAAGTTTTTTTAAGTATAAATAATAAAAACTTTAATTACAGAGTCCGTAGTACAATATTATAGTATACAATTTTCATACAAAGTGTTCAGAAAAGAAAAGTTAATACTTATTTTATTCTATAAAATTCACATAGCAATTCACACGTACGATTGACAGCTACAATGGGGTAAATTAGATTTTGACAATTAGCTTGACAGATGATAAAGTGGCCGTCCGAGGTGCGATCCGTCCACTTAGCCACTCCTTCCTTTATTTTCTTAATTTAGCAAGAATAATCTAAAATACATCTTTCTGTAGTGATCCTCGCGAAATGTATAGTGTCGTGCGTTTAGTGTTATAGTGAAATGACCTAAAGCTTCCGAAGGGGAGACAACAAAAACTATCAAGATGAGTAGTCGCTCGGGTCGCGGGGTGTTCGGGAAGCTCTTCTCCAAAAAGCCAAACAAAGAGCGAGAGGAAAGGGCCACGGAGATAGGGATGCCTACGAACGTGAAGCAACACATACACGTGAGCAAGAACTCGGAGACGGGCATGCTAGAAGGGCTGCCCTCGTCGTGGCAGCGCCTGTTGGACACGCAGATCACGGCGGCGGAGCAGAGCGAGAACCCCGACGCCGCCATCCAGGCCGTCAAGTTCCACATGTTCTCCATGAAATACAAGAAAACCGCCTGCGAACCGTTCAAACCTTTCGTCACCCCTGAAGCGATCACCGAGGAAGATTTAGAGATAGAAAAACTGCTAGACCACAAAAATGCTCATCAAAGTCAAGACTCCGACTTGTCTATAGGTCAGAGCAGCGAGGATGAAGTAGTGTCTCCAAAAGCGGTGACATTAGACAAGTTTACACAGCGGCAGACAATGCCCGTGTCTCCGACCAAGCGTAGTATTAAGAAAAAGGAAACCATGAAAGATCTCACAGCTGTTGTTGAAGACTTGAGTTTGATAGATACTTTAGAAGGTGATGAGAAAACGGAGGATGATGATAGTCCTATATTGAGGAAGAAGGAGCTTCGATATGCAACACTCAATGATGCAGAGATTTATGAGGAGTTGAAGAAGATTTGTAACAAAGATGACCCATATGTGAGGTTTGAGAGGGTCAAGCAGTTAGGAGCCGGGGCATCAGGTAACATTTTATCTTTTGTTATTTTAGTATCTCTTATTTTAACCTTTCTTATTACATATTACAGCTAAGCATTTAACCAGCAGGGTGCTAAACTACACAGCTATGCACCCTGCTGGTCTAGCTGGTCAGGAAATGCTGGCTCTCAAGAAGGCTATCAAAACACACAGTTAAGTGCTTGGTGGCAGATTTTTCAACTTAAGTGTGGTTGCTGGCTACGCAAGCATTAGATAATTCCCTGCCACCATGCAGAAACCTTCATAGCTTGATGTTGGATTTATCACATGGAATTTTTCCTGTTGTACCTAATAAAACAAATTAGACAAAGCAATTAGTAATTAGTAACCTAAGACTTACTTATGAGTTTACAATAGTGATTTATTCAATTTGTTATGATTGCCTAAACTTTCTCAGTAAAAGTCATTAAAAAAACAGTTAATTTTCTTGTCGTTCTTTTAGATAAAAGGAAAAATTAAGCTATAAATTAAATGCATGGCATGAAAAAATATAAAAGTGTAGCCCAAGTTACTGAAATAGGTGTTATGAAATGTAACAATCTTATCAGCCACCTTACAATTGTGTTGTGATAACAGCAAATATGCTGAACAAATTAAGATTTGTCTATGATAATCACATATTTCCTGCATAGTTTTGTAGTTAAATGTTTTAATATTAGATGCAAGGGAACAACTATCTAATGAAATGACTAACCTAATGACAGAGAGAAAGAGGATGAAACTTTCAAATGTTGTCATTATTGAAAGCTTATGTTAAGAATTTTAGGGATGTTGTTGTTACTGCAATAGGCATTGGTAATCATGGCAGTAATTGGCAAAAGTCACCTGAAGTGATTAGGTCACCTAATGTTCTACCATAATTTGTTTTGTTTTTTTTTTCAGTATGCAACAAAATGATTTGATTTTTATAGCTTGACTTGCCACTGGATAATAAAGAATAAAACCCTGTTTTTATATTTAATGATATTACAATCAATCAAATTATACAGTGCTAACTATGAAACCCAGTGAAAACCAAACTGCATAATAATATATCATTTAACTTTGATATGGTTACAAATACTGTGCTAGGGCATGGATTATGTATAAAGCTTCTTAGTTTTCACATTATAAGTGGTTATATTATTACTTCTGAGTTTTTCTCACATTTATAGGCACTTAAAGAAGAATCTTCTTCTATTGAATTGATCTAATCCACTACCACATAATCAACTTGTCTAACATAGTGGGATGACTCATCCATCCAGTGTTACAAAACCAAATAACTACTGTAGTTATGGATATAGTGAAAGAGTAATGAATTATATCACACAATGTTGCATTTGTTTTAAGTTAATTAAATTTACAGTGCTGTAATAATATATTTTTTTTTTTCAGGTGTGGTGTTCATTGCTATAGACAGTAAGGACAATTCCCGAGTGGCCATCAAAGACATAGATCTCACCAAGCAGTCCAAGAAGGAGCTCATACTCAATGAAATCAATGTGCTCAAAGGGTTCACTCACAAGAACCTTGTCAACTTCCTCGATGCTTTCTTAAGCTTTGAACACCTGTGGGTTGCTATGGAACTACTAGATGGAGGCTCCCTGACTGACGTAGTTACAGAGGTAGTCATGAAAGAGGGACAGATAGCTGCCGTCTGTCGAGAAACTCTACAAGCCATCTCTTTCCTACACTCCAAAGGCACAATCCACAGAGACATCAAATCAGACAATGTCCTTCTCGGAATGGATGGCACAGTCAAAGTAACAGACTTTGGCTTCTGTGCCAACATTGTGGGAGACGAGAAACGGCAGACGATGGTCGGCACACCATACTGGATGGCACCAGAAGTGGTCACAAGGAAGCAGTATGGTAAGAAAGTAGATGTGTGGTCGCTCGGTATAATGGCTATTGAGATGATAGAAGGAGAACCACCATACATGAAAGAGACACCTTTAAGAGCTCTGTATTTGATCGCCGCGGTGGGTCGCCCGAAGATCCCTCGGTGGGACAACCTGTCCCCGGAGTTCCAAGACTTCCTGGATAAGTGCCTGCAGGTAGACGTAGATTTAAGAGCCACAGCGGACGAGCTCCTCGCTCACCCGTTCCTGAAATGTGCGATGGAGCTCCGGACCCTCACTCCGCTCATTAAAGCCGCCCAGAAATTGCTGCACAAAAACTATGACTGAAAATGTGACTTCCCATTCCTGATTTTTTACGAAGATTACACTTTTGTAGCGGTTTACATTTTTGTACGTACAACGTTTCGGAATATTTATGACAAGGGTGCCAATGTTATTGAGGTTAGATTTAGCTTGACTTGCAGTTAGGTTTATGGTGTATATGTAACTTGTTATTTGGTAAAGTTTAGTTGAAAACGTAAGGGGTTTTCATCGGAATATTATGCGAAAATAAAAATACTCAGATACCAAATTATAAGTGGGTAGCTCATGCTTACTATGTATATGAACATATTTATCACCAATTCTATCTGTTATCATTGAACATGGAAATAAGCGGTTATTTTTAGAACTGCCCCATAATTAAAGGTCCCTCATTGTCTGTAATGTGATAAACAAAGGTGATATTTTAAGCCTTGTTTTGAGAACTCTTTTACTATTTTTTTTATGATGTTGAGAAGAAAAATAGGTAGAGATTCAATCCAAGAAAAAAGTAAAACGGAAACGCATATTAATGGCATAAGTTTGAATTCAATAGAACTAGTTTGGAAAAGGTTACATTTTTAATAAGTAACATAGCATTATACAAAGGGAACAGATTTTGCTAAGCAATACTAATACAATATGAGTTATTGTGTTCATTTTAATAATTATGTAAGAACTGTGCAGGAAGTAATTTTCAATGATACTTTTTGTTATGAATATTTTTTATTCTTTTACATTCATAAACAAATATTAAGCAGAACGATTATAGTAAACGAGAATAAGCGGAATAGTTTTTTTCCTCATTTATTCTAGAAAGTAATTTCTGCAAGATTTTTTCTTTCGATAGGAAAGCATGTCTTGCTTGCAGAAATTATTTCTAGTAGTTTTCTTTGTGGAAATAAAAATGTTGCAGATGAACATTTTTCAAGGACTTGCAAGTAATTTTAGTCAGTTTGTCCTTTGTAAAACTGTTCGGGCCTATAAAACGTAAATTACAAGATATGTCGTTTTGGCGACAGCTTGCTTTGTCTTATCGCTAGGCTCAGGTAGATATGATATCTGCTACTGATATAGATACCTATACATCACACAGGTAACGTGGTTGTAAAGATTATAGTATTGTGGTATTCATGAAAATTTGTGTACAAATTGTGTTGCCATATTTAATAGTCAAATTTTTGAAAGTGGCCGAATTGCCGCGATTTGAGCTAAGTACCACCAGGCTTATTCTTTTACTTATATACTTACAGTATAGATTCCCTGGAATATTCGCATTTAAATGTATTTTTATACTTATGACAAAAATGGCCTTGTAAATTTAAAATTTAAGTCTTAATACTCTAAAAGTTAAACAATTTATTAATTGATTTTTCAGATACTTAAAAAATCTGTCCAAAATATTTTTAGTGTTTGTTGAAAATGCTAAACTTTCATTTTTGTTTATAACTAGTTGTGGTGACATTTAGTTTATCTTTTGTACCTATTTTTAAGAAGATTATGAAATAACAAAACTGGTGCATAAACAGTTCACAGAATTTACCAAAAAAATAAAAAACTTGTACATAAATATTTGCATATTCTTTAGCTAGTCGTAGTTTTTTGGTCTATTTTATAGGAATCTTTAGGTAACGGATGCACAAACTAACACGAAAATAATATTAAATTCATCCAATGTTTCACATTCCTTCAGGTGGAAAGTAGTTATAATGAACTAATTTGCTAAGGTGTAATTTTATATTTAGAAGAAGAAGACAACTTGGTTGTATTAAATTTTTGTTGTTGAATAAGAGTAAAATTCAATCGCAAAAACAGGATATTTTTATAAGCCTTACTTCGATCAAAATTTAATCGAAGAATTGAGGCAATACATTTAGCAGATGAGTTCATTATATCAAACATCTGCCAACAGTACTCCAATCTTTTACAAAATGTATAAGACTGTAAATGTATTAGAAAACTTAGTTCTCAGTAACAATAATTAAATAGACTGCCTTCTTTCTTATTTTATGATTTTTCCATACAGGGTTATGAGACAAAGGTACAAAACTGAAATTGTAAATGTGATTTTTAAACAAGGCATTATTTTTAAATACGACCTTCCGATTTATAACCTAATCTCTGTGGAAATCTAAGCGTTATATGAATATATGCGTTAAAGATTTATCAATGGCCAAATAAGAGACACAGAACCAATATGGTGTAGGAAAAATAAGTTTGAATTTACCTACAGTTATAATATTGCAGGATATTAGGTGTTAACCAAAAATAGTAGAAAATACTGGATTTTGTAATTCAAGCCCGTCATTTTTTTACTTATAGGCGTATTTTAATTACTAGAGAGATACGATTATTTTTACACTGAAAATTGATTTATTTAGAATTTCAGTTTTTAATTACTCGTTCTGAATAACCCTGTATTACCTATCTGTTTTACAATTATGAAATAGTAACCTATAAAATATATGTATGTAGTTATTTTTGATAATTCGTCAGTATCTAGAAATTGTATTATTCATAATTTTATTATAGCCATATTTTTGTTACATTTTAGGATTAAGTTTTATAGGAACACTAAGGTTTTAGACATCTATTAGGCTGAGATACACATGTTTACAATTTCGTAACATTGTCGTAGTCTTATGCTTGTGTGTATTTTGGCCTTATTGATACGCATTGACACAGAGTTATGTATTTTTAACTTAAACTCTAACAATATATAAGTAATTTTTGCCTAAAGAAGTTAAATTGAATAAATGTATAATATGTGATTATTTAGAGACATCCTTATTGCATTGGTGACGAATAACCAGCTGATTAATAAAAAAATGTTTTTACTCCCAAAATTAATCCTATTTCAAAAGTAAAATTTCGTGCCTATAGTTATTGTCTGTAACTCCGCGTCAATGTGTATATAATTCGCGTCGTTAAAAAAAAACATTTGAAGGTTCATATTCTCTTGCTCACTTAACTATAATATAAAAATAACTCGAGTTTTCCTGCCTGACGCTATAACTCCAGAACGTACGAACCGATTTCCACGATTTTGCATTCGTTGGAAAGGTCTCGGGCTCCGTGAGGTTTTCAGCATACAAAATTCAACTTTGTGGCGGAACTGAGTTCGCCGGGTTTGCTGTTTGGTTATAGAAGTGAGAGGGCATGCAACTTTCAGATGATTCTTTTATTGACTCGAGTAGTCATACCCCATACATTATAACTCCACCATGTGTGCCTGCTTCTGTAGCTCATAGCAGTAAGTCAGAGAATTTACTGGCATATTGCGCTTTTAGAACAAAATCGATGCCTTGTGAGAAAATTTAAATTTGTAAAACGTAATCAAACTAAGTAAAACCATACACTAATAAATAAAATAGACGGTCAACCCCTTGACAAAAATCGTACTACGTGTATCATTCGATACACGTAACGCCATCTGCTTGTATTTTCTTGAAACGACTTCACTTCAGGGTCACTCAATTTACTATCGTTATATCACTATGTGACCGCAGCGCATTGCGGCAGCAGTTAGGCTGCTCGCTCGATTTGCTGCGCCATCTAGGTTTCATCGGTAATTATGGAAAACTTCCGCGCCACGCTTTATTGTATGGGAATCAGCAATCCTCTGTAGTATTCTAATCCCTGGTAAAACTAACCTTCTGCTTTAGCTATAGAACTGTGTTGCAGTAAACGGCTAAGAACTACGATAGGTAGTAAATCTTGTAGCTGATCGCATGATAGAATTAATGTTATGTACATTTGTATGCCTTATTGTTGCCAGTTTTCCAACCATTCGATTATTAGTTAGTGGTGATATTCAAAAGAAAACCACATTAATTAGACGCTTAAGGCGATAGATAATAAGAGCCTAATCTTTAAATTACAGCTTTGTCGTTTTAAATCATAAACAGCAAATAATATTGAAACAATAGCTTAAAAACCGTCTAAAGAATCACTCTAAGATTATTTATACTTATTTTGGTACCAATCAGACATGAATTAGAAATAAAACTGCTTCAAATATCTAAAATTAGGTTTTTTGAACCAGGTTTTTTTTCGTAATAATAAGTCTAATTAGTGAGACAAATGCCTCTTTAGACGGCCTTTAAACAATTGTTTTCAATATTTTATTCCGTTTTATTTATAGCGAAAAAATATTAAAATGAAAATTTTGCCACTATCTTCGACTTAATAACTCATGCTTTTCAGTATAGGCGCTCTTCATTAAATGTTAACAATTTATAAAATTTGGACAAAAGTATGCTGGTCTCCGAATGAAATACTCAATATTATAATATTGCTTTTTCTTGAAAACTTGTCAAGAATCGGTTTTGGGGTGGAATACAATGGTTATAACTAGCATTGGGGTCGGCATAATTGGAATTGTTACATTTCTATCGATTAAGTTCTCTATGAATATTCATATGAATTTTGTAATACTAAATAACTATGCTGTCCATGTCTGTTTTATATGGTCTAAAAGTTCTTGTTTAATTTCCCAACATAATAACTTTTAGGTCGTACCTATTATAAAATTTAAAGTAAACCTAAATTCTCTGACGCTAGGTTACGCTGTATTATTTACGCATAGCTGTAAGCATTTCGGGTGACGCGCACTTGCCTCCGATATAATAACCTTAATAGAACTCTTATTTGCAATATTTTATTAATTTAATTGTATTATTGAATGTATTTTTTGTAATGTTGATTAATGAATTTGAATGATAGATTTTTTTAGAAATTACGGTCAGTAATTAGGAATTGAAATATTATTGTATGTAGTAGTGTATTTAGGGCGCGTTTCCATTGGGATGTAGTTTTACGACGAAATCTAAAACTCTTACATCTCTTTTATTAATTAATTTATTTGATTTATATGCGAGCAGCAATATGCTGATGTGACCATACCACACTGAGCTGAAATTTTATTTTTAACCGTTCACAAAATGACCACTAGTCAATGAGTAGTAGTTTTAGTATGAATATAGTGGCTGAGCCCTGGTGTCGAAAGTTTACAAGCCGCCAAAAGGGCCGTTCACAAGGGTTAACGAGACCGCTGTACAGCAACAAACAGCGCTGGAACCTACAAGTTAACGTGTCGTCCTACCTACTGAAGAGTAGCAATTAAATATTTATGTTCTTATTCGTTGATTATTTTTCTTGTATATTCTAAGTGGCTAAGCTCTGGTTTCGAGTTTCTAAATCCACTGGCATGGTCACCCATCCAAAGGCTGTCCGCATCGACGTTTTTAATCGAGCTTTATATAACCTAGACTTAATGAAAACGCGCCCTTAATTTCTTTATCTAAGGTCGTGGACAAGTGTGCGTTCGCCTTTAGGCCACAACGAATTGTGTAATGTTATATGATGCTATAATGCTATAGATATAAGTTTATATACACCAATGACAGTTTTTGAGCATTTTATTAATAGAATTTGCCTATTAAATTATTTTTGTAAAAGGAAAGTTATGGTGTTTTGATTCTACCTGTCCAGATGATTTTTTAAGTATTTCCAACTTTACTAATATTTTCATATTATCATAATATATTAGTTTCACTACAAATACGCCGAAATCCTACACGAATTACTTAAAGGTGCTAAATGATTTTTCCCACCAAACACTCTCAGTCACCTTAAATAGGTATGGGATAAAAGTTAAGCAACTTGAAAGTATAGTATTTGCTATTCAAATCGATCACCCTATCCTTTTACCTATTATTCTCAATAAAACCACTGCGTTGGAAAACAAAATTTATTCCAACAAAAAATAAATTATATCATTTATTAAATCATTCACTAACTCCACAAATCTACGACATATCTTTTTTCCTTCTGCATATCTTGTATAACTTGTTTTGCTTCCTCTATGCTTTTACCAGAAGACACTATACATTGTATTAAAGTTTCCTTTACTTGAGCAGCCATTTTACTAAGGTCACCACATATAAAAATTGAAGCATTATTTTGTATTAGTTTGGCTATTTCTTCGCTATGTTCTGTAATGGTATCCTGGGGAAAAGTAATTAAATTTTAATGATTTGGAAATTTGTGTTCTATTCATGCCATTTTTGTGCTTTGTAATAAAACATAGGATAAGTAGATAAAGTAGCATAAGTTATAAAAAAAATAGTTAGAAAGTACACACCTGGATATACCTGGCATTGCTTTTTTCCACCCTAGAAAAAGCTGTACATAATTTGTCCAAAACACCTTTCTGTATAAACTCTTCTAATTCCTTCTCATATATAAAATCCAAATCTGGGTTTCTACATCCGAAAAATAGCCACACCTCTCTCAATTTTGTATCAGGGTTTGTATTTTTAAAAGCTTCTCTTTCTTGTAGAAATCCAATAAAGGGTGCTATGCCTGTTCCAGGACCTATCAATATCAGTGGGGTTTCCTTGCTCTCTGGTAATGAAAACCCGGACACATTCTTCCTCAAATAAATAGGTACTTTGACCTCACTATCACAGTCATTTGTTATTTTTAACTTACTAAAAGAGGTTTCAACATCTTGTTCTTTATTCAAAATTAAGTTTTCAAGCCAGCCTGTCACCAAACCTCTTTTTAAGTTATGTGTTTTTACCACAGAGAAGCAAATTTTAAGGACCTTAGCTTCAATGAGTCCACTATTTACAATTGAATAAGGTCTTGGCAATAGCCTAGGTAGGTGTGCTAATAGGACTTGAATAGGTGGTCTGCAAGATGTAAATGTAGTGAAAATGTCAAGCAAACTGAATCCACTGTCTATAATATGAGTTTGGTAAGCATTGGAACCTTCTTTGCTGCAAAGGAATTCTAGAATCCTTCTTTCGGTTTCCTCTTTAGTATGCCTTGATAAGGCTAGCAGAAATAGCTGAAACAAAATCATTCAATTTATTTTTTAAATATTTATTATTATATTACTGAATACATTTATGTAATTCCAACCAATACACTACTCAGAATATTATCTAAAATAAATACACCATTTATTTAACATAAAGAAACACTTTGTCATTGGCCAGTAATTGAAAGAACAATTTTCTTTTTCATATTTAAAAATCATTGAAGAAAACAAAGTTGGAACTAAAACCATTATCATAAAATACTAAAAGTTCTTTTTCATAATCTTTTCTTGTTGGGGCAGACTGGCCCATGCAGCTAAGCCATCATAAATGTCATTATTTGGAATTAAATAAATATAATTTCTAAATAAATTTACCTTTTTCAGTATACATCTCAAGTCAACACAATATGTGAGAACATGTCTCAGGGTGGACCTGCTCGGTATATGTAGAGGCAACTTCCCTTTCTGAGTGGAGTTCACACTTAGCTTATAACCACAATCAGCATGTGCAGTCAGTCCTAAACAGGAAAGAATAGTTGACACATCACTGGCATCATTGTGAGGTATAATGCCTATTGTATCACCAGCTTTGAAGGCAAAATTGCTGTCCTGAAATGAGAGAGTGATAATGTAATTAAGATATTTTAATACCATAAGAAGCTATAATATAAACAGGGAATACCTGACATTCTATAATTTACTAGCTGACCCGGCAAATGTTGTTTTGCCTGACTTAGGGGTATGAAAAATAGATAGTGTAGCTTATATGACATGTTCGTAGATTTACCATAGCAGCACCATCTATTGATTACTTACTCAACCCAGTCAAAAGGTATCAATATCTGTTAGAATCATTTGGAGTTAACAGATAATTGTGACTGTCAAATAATAACAGACAATAATTAGCAATAAATTAAAATTGCGACTATAATTTGAGATTAAAACTATCCTATCTCTCAAGTTGGATCGTGCACATGGTGTGCGAATTTTATTATAATCGGTTAAGTGGTTTAGGAGTCCATTGAGGACAAACATTGTGACACGAGATTTATATATATATTAAGATGGTATGCTAAAGATTCACAATTTATATAATTTATTATAGACTGGTTGTGACAAGTTTATGGTGTCGGTATGATTCATGCATATGACTACATACAATTTTTCTATTACGTTAATATGATTTAATACACACCTGGACATCAAAAGAGACCTCGTAAACATCTTTACAGCCATTATCCGAGGCTGTAAGGCGTCTCCAATTCAATATACTTGCATTAAACACGTCGCTATTTGCAAACGGTAAAGGAGGTTCTGAACCACTGTAGATTGTCTCCACGGCCTGGAATATTGAAGCAGAAGCATTTAATCTTGACTTTTTCTGCTAAACTGAATTATGTATGTTTATTAAGATTTTATTGACAATATCTCACAATAAATCCCAAAACTTACGTGGTCATCATCGAACTCCAATTGTAAAGGATTTTCCTTAGAAGCAGGCAGACTTATGACTACATTTTGAGGCAGAGTGTCGTGTAAATGTTGAAGAAAGTTTTGGAGGACCATTATTTAACAAGTTCGCAGAAATATTTTAAAATTTGAAAAATTACATGTGTTCAACTCTCTGGGTTTCATGTGTCATTTTCGAATCGTTGACATTGGCAACCAAAAGTATTTGACTTATGACTGTTCCATAAATAAACACACAGCCAAGTCTACGGAAATATTTAGCAATTATTATTGACTAGAGTTATAAGACGAACAACACATATTGTAGAAAACCCTAAATCTATGGGAAAAACAATTAAACAAATGATGATGGTTAACAGATATAAGCATATATTTCGAAACATTTATTTTCAGTTAATTCTTCTTCTCATACAGGGCTATTATTTTCTTGTATCAGTGTCACTCACTGAAAATAAAATAAAAAATATAATACAAATACTCCAATCATACAAGGAAGAATTGTCCATCCTCTCTCATTTTAAATAAAACATCAGTCTGGCAAACGAAAGATGATACTGGAAATGAGCGGCAAATTTAAAAAATCTAAGTATAGCAACCCCAAAACTACCTGGAATAAACTAATTTGATACTTTGGAATTCTTTATTTTATTTCGTCTGAATAAAAATGCTTTAGGTACTTTGGGAAGCTCCTTCGTTTCAATTATTACTAAACTGACGATATTCTAAGGATTGTAAATGTATATCTATTGTCAAAATAGGTTACTTACACTCAATAACTTCACGCTGATCGTCTTCTACATATCCCTCCATGCATTCAGGACAGATCGTAGTGTCGCAAGGATCTTGCGGTGTGGTTGGGAACATTGGAGTCATTTCAACTGGCGGGGGCTAGCACAGAAAGTAGATCAGGATTTAGATAAAATAAATCGTATTGTGGTAAGCTACTCTAGATGTAGAAGAGATAAAGCTCGCAATAGAAGATAGAATCCCTGACAGAGGATTAATAAGCCAGCATAATTAGCCAAGGTATACTGATGATTATACAACGATGATACTTAGTGGTTATCTTACCTCAAGTCGGTACAAGTACGACAGACGACAAGGGTCCCAGGTAGTACAGAGCGTGGCGTTATGCATCATATCCTTCCGCGGTTCGTCTCCGAAGTAATCAAATGTAATAACGACGTTGTTGTCTATTGCACATAGGTCCAGGAACTCGGGGATACCGACCTAAAAGACGAAGATAACTATGTAGATAGAGAAATCAGGTTAGTCTTGTCTTAAAAGAAGTTTTAAAACTGTTTTCTTTATATTCTTCAGGGGACTTATTTCTTTATAAACATCAGAAAAGACCCTGCATAGCTATCTTGAGCCTAACACATTCCATCATTCTCACATGTTTATCATCATCAACATCAGCTAGTATCTTCCCACTGAAGTGGCGTGTTGGAGAGGAGGCATAGGCATAGTTAGCCAGTTTCTATCAGCTCTTTCCAGCGTGCCTAACGATGTCATTTAACCATCGAGCTGATATCTTTGTTCGTTTCCCGGATACCACTCGGTGACTGCCCTAAGGCAGTAAAGGCTAAGCCCCCTCATATGTCTATTGGGTTGATAAGAACCTTACGACGAAGGACTTAATTTCCCCATCTAATTCGACTGTTAGGGCCATTTTGAATCAGCAAATTCTCACTTACTTTAGTTTTCCCTCCGCAGTCAAGAGTTCCATTCTGGAAGTAGTTGTTCTCCCTCTCCCCATTTCCTAAGCAGAACATCCAGCCTTCGTGGAAGGAGTATTCTATCGGAGCCACTTCAGCTTCGATACATGGGTCGACATTAACCGGGATGGACTGCTTTCCAAAGGTACATTTGCGTTCGTGCATATTGGCTTGGACTCTATAGGCGTCGATGTCTGGTTCAGAACCTTCGGGGCATTTGAAGTAATTACCTGAAAATAGAAAATACTTCATGTAGCATTGCTGTAAAATTTAAGTGGAATGTTCATATCTTTACTTAGTTAGCGTAATTTTAGTAGACCAATAAGATAAGTAGTGCCTACTTAATGCAGATGGACTTGGCAGTTCTTCAAGATTCACGTACTGTTTTGATCCAACCAAAATTCAATCGACCTTGTAAGTGAGAATGGCGAACGCCCATGACGTATCATCCTCAAAAGCAACTAAGTATGATGAAGACTATAATGATTACCATTCTGTATGATGTAAATAGTTTTCTTTGTGGAGCTGACAACTGTGCGTACAGTTAAGCCGTTTCCACCGCTTTTGATATTCTCCATAAGAACTTCTTGAGCCGCGCGCTGCTCTCGAGACCATTTTGCTGCTTCCTCGGCCAATATCTGCCGGCTGACTTTTCCTGGTGATTGAGTAGACTGCAAAAATTAAATTACTACTAAAACACAAGTCTCTCCGACTACTCACTTGGCGTACTTTAGAATATCAATATGACTTTCTCTGTCACTATGTACATTGCGTCGGCAGTGTTCCTGCCCGCATTGATCATAATATGTGAGGTGCAGCCATAGCAATAGCCATTAAATACGTATACGACTTGCCATCAGAATAGTTCACCATACCACATGCTTGAATGTATTAAGTTAATTTAATTCTACCTGAGGTGGATTTTCCAATATAACATGTGGTCTGCCCAAGGTATGCTGCCAAATCAACTGCGCTGCTACTTTGTGTTTAGAGCTGTGATGTAGTGGCTGAATCTGGAGAATCCCGTACCAAGCCAGCTCTCTATAGACACTGTCAGGTAGGTAACCGGTCTGAAAAAATTACATTAAATATATGAATATTAAACGAGAATTAAATAAGTAGTAAGTACCTAAGTCTTATACTTACAGGCATAAAGTCCATATGCCACTGTAAAAAAAATAAGATAAAATTAGTTCCATTGCGCTTAAGAAAGGTAACATTATAATTTTAATATACATTATGTATATTAAACTTACTTCTTCTTCAGCTGGTTCTTTTGTATATGATTCTGAAAAATATTTATAATATTTAACAATAAAATAATTATTTCGTGGTATACAATGGCTTAAAGATATCTATCCTTACCATCTTCATCGCTTTGACTGTTAATGGAGCTAGAATACTGAAAAAACATATAATCGAAAGTGGTATTTTAATATTGTTTTTGCGTATTTCGTAAGTTTTGAGGAAGATATTTCAACGTACCAAAAATATCAATATAACTAAACAAGTTACGTGTTTTTTCATTTTACTTCACGCACCGTTGGACCAACTGGTGCAAAGTTTTGTAATTAACTATAGCCAGGCGATTGTTATCGTTATCAGCAAACCATTAAATATTTCTTCGTAATTGGTGTTGTTAGTTAAGGTCATTATTTTAGTGACAAAGCAATAAAATATCAAGACTGTGTTAAAAATCCATATTAAATTCGTTAAATATGAGGGTAATTAAAAAAAATATATCAATAATTTCGATTCTGCGTATACCGGAGTGTACGCGAAAAAAATAAATGTGACATTTGTTTAACAAAATGTCATTTCAATTGTCAATTTTGCATCACAATACGGGCAGGGCGTAGCGCTATGCGATTCCAAAAAAATAATGATTCATGAATAAACACTGGTGGTTTCTTAACAAGTGCGTTGCTAAAGAATAGCTGCAATGATGAATACGATCGACAAACAGTTGGCCGATCTCCGGATCTACGCCAACGAGCTCGACGCCAAGTTGCAGGACGATATTAACGCTGCGAAGAAGAAGCCTTCTATTCCGCCTAAAAAAAGCAAAGCTCCGCTCCCGCAGATTCCACAAAGTTACACAGTGAAGTCTGCTTGCGAGCCTTCCTATTCGTCACGACTTGAGTACGGCAGCAGGACAAGTTCTACGTACTCTAATCTCGTGCCAGTGAAGAGTTGTATCGTGAGGAACAACGCTCGCGCTCGTAGCGGCGATGTCCTCCTGTACAGCAACCTGCTGCCCCCGGGCGGCACCAACCACGTGTACTCCAACATGATGGTGCCGCGGAACACGTATGGGACTGAGAGTATCTACGGCGATCGCGATACGAGGTCCGAAGTTTCGAGAATAAGTGACTTAGGCGCGCAATCGAACTACAGCGAGTTGCGACGGCCTGGCTCCGCCTACCCGCCTTCTTCAGCGTCGGTGAATGCCCAAGACTTCTCCACTTATGGAGGTTCACAGACATCTTCTACTTACGAGTCGTTATATGAACCGATCAACCCGAGACCCTGCAGTCAGTTGTCAGGAACATCATTGTATGGGGGTTATGTTGGGCCCACTGTGGAACCCACACCGGAGCCTGAAGATGCCTTGTACTGCGGGAATTGTTACAGATGTGGACATAAGATCATGGGAGAGACCACAGGGTGTACTGCAATGGAGAGGATCTATCACATCAAGTGTTTCTGTTGCCAGCAATGTGGGATCAACTTGCAGGTAAAAATCGGAGCTAAACAAAAGAAAAATTCTTTATACCTTTGTTACGTAAAATATTTTTTGTGTGTATCACATACTATAGTAGTAGCAACAGTCTATCTGACTGTTGCATAAATAAATCAAAACTTGAGTCATGGATAATAGTATGTTTTTTGCTGTAATGTATCACAACACCTGCAAGTCTGTCTAGTGATCAGCAAATGTAAGCACTACATAATACAGAAATGATGTTTGCAGTATAAATTAGTTGGATATGAAACAAGATAAAACATGATATAATTAGAACCCACCAAGTGTGTGTCAAACACAAGATTAGTTCTATACCTTTATCTATAAAAATTGGCCTCGATGGATCTTTCTTGATTGGCCAAGTTGAGCTCATGCCTGAAGAGTTCATGAAGTCACAGATGATTCAAAATTAAAGCCTCTACAACAACATCTACTACAAGTTTCAATATTGAAATAAATGTGAATAAATGACAATGCTTTGACAATGATGACCCTAAAACTTAAAAACATTCTAATGGACCTTTCATCTTAGCAAGGCATAGCTTGGTATTTTTTTTTTATTTTAATTTTATGCGTGCAGCACTATGCTATATCACACTGAGTTGAAATTATTTTATTTTTTTAAATTCACAAAATGTCATTGTTCCATGTCAATGTTTGAAGTCCACTGGTCCACTGACAGGTTAGGCACAGTAAAAAATACAGTAATACCCCGGACTTACGCGATAGGTGGGACCGAGCGCTATCTGCGTAAGTCGAATTCGCGTAAGTCGTGGTACTATTTTGCATATACATACCTATAAAGTCATACGCATAAAGTTAACGTATGTTTAATTGGGACCGGAGACTATAATTTAGGAAATAAATTTTCTAGATTCTTCTAGAAAATTCTAGATAAATAAATAATAAAATGTATAAACACAACCTGAAGTGCGCGGCTTTCAAACAAAAAACGTTAAAATAGACGAGAAAATTAAATCGCGTAACTCCGAATTTGCGTAAGTCGAGGTAGCGTAAGTCGGGGTATTACTGTTAAGAGATTTTCTGTTTCCTGCAACCAGCTATCAAGCCGGTTTTTAAAGCTGTTCACTGATGTTGCTCTGACCACTTCCTCGGCAACTTGATTTAAATGTGAACCACTGTTGCTGAGTTTATGGGGTACCATTATTTGTGTTGGCAGGATCATGCTGTATTTTCTGGTTATGACATCTGCTGTGCTCACAATGATTACAGTTTTTAAAGCAGTCTGGTAGTCCGACATATTTTCACATAGAAAACGGTCACACTTACTTATTTTGTTTTCTATGCGAAAATATTAAGATGCCTTACGTGAATAGTTTACAATGTTCAAACCAGTTATAAATAAAAAAATAAAAACGGATAAAATACTTATTAAACTATTCCAGGGCCGTCCGTTCTATGCAGTCCAGGGCCGAGCGCTGTGCGAGCGAGACTACCTCGATACCCTGGAGAAGTGCTGCGTGTGCCGCGAGCCTATCCTGGACCGCATCCTGCGCGCCACCGGCAAGCCGTACCACCCGCGCTGCTTCACCTGCGTTGTCTGCCACAAGAGCCTCGACGGAATACCGTTTACAGTCGACGCTGTTAACAGAATACATTGTATTGAGGACTTCCATAAGAGGTAAATATGTTTATAAGAGTAATTTTTATATTTTTTTATTTGAATGACCTAAGTGCCCAGACTGCGCTATCGGGAACCCAACCTAAGCATGCCTAGTCTAGTTTAGAATTACTGAATTTCAATGGGGCTCCTAAAATACACCATTCGACTCTTGGCGACAGATTTTCAACTGGTTGGTGATAGCTAGCCTCTCAAATGCCCTGCCACAATGCTATATGGTTTCCTCACAATGTTTTCTTTTACCAAAAGCTTAAGCTCATTAGTAGAGTTCTTACTTATTTTGTGTGGGGTGTAAGGTAACTCCAAGTCATACAGAGTTATCATCGGATATTTCTGAATTTTTTTCACTGCTAATGGTGTGATTGAATGCTTAGCGACAGATTTTTAAATTTAGTTTAACGACGAAGACGAGCACTAGAAAATGCTCTAACACCATGCAAAATTTAAACTAATTTCACCCTACACTTGTAACTTAACTATAACCTGCTATTATGTTACCTGCACTTGTAACCAACTTTAACCTGCACTCGTAACTTCTTTTTGACCTACACTTTTAACCCAACATTAACCAACACTTGTAACCTAACTCTAACCTACACTCGTAACTTCATTTTGACCTACACTTGTAACCCAACATTAACCTACACTTCTAACCTAATTTTAACCTACATCTTTCAGATACGCGCCTCGCTGCGCACGATGTCGCGAGCCAATAGTCCCGGAAGGTGGAGCTGAGGAGACAGTGCGTATCGTGGCTCTCGACAAAAGCTTCCACATAGCGTGTTACGCCTGTGAGGACTGCGGGGCCTCGCTGTGCTCCCGGCAGGAAGGCAAGGGTTGCTACCCGCTGGATGACCACCTCTACTGCAGGGAGTGCAACGCCAGGCGTATACAGGATCTGTCGCGGAATATTAACTGAAAACATTGTCACGTAAGACTCAGATTTTACCTCTAATGCTAACCTTTTGATTCTGTAGGATGACCGCTTATCGCAAAACGAATGCAGTCGCTTTTGTTTGGAACTTGATTAAACTCATTTGGTACCATTTAGTAAGAAAATGGTTTTAGTGAAATTGTCACTATCCAAATAAAGAAAAATCATTAAAATCTGAAATACCAGACTAGGGGGCTGAGGTTTTTTAAACATCATTTTCTTATAGACCATATACAAAATTTTGCTGGTTTCAGTGAACTCCTCATCAGACATTCAGTCATTGGTATTAGGATATTGAATAGCACCTAATTTTCATTGATACAGCTGGGTATAGGTGAGGTTAATTTCTTGTCAATCCCCGCTTACGAATTTTGCGACCCCATTGTCAAGCAAACGGGGACCCTTGAGTCTCCAGTAGATCCCTCTATCACAAAACATGTATTAACTTACACTTAACTATTAGAAAAAATGTTATTGGATATTGAAAAATAACTTATAAAATTAATCACTGCCTAAAATAAATTTTGTAATTATGTATGTGAATTTAAGAAAAATTTACTCTTAATAGGACTAGACAAGATTTTTATAAACAAAACCTGCTGCGTGTGATAGTTATATACCAGTAATAGTTACTGTCTAGCTGACAATCCATGATACAGCCTGGTGGTAGACAGACAGACGGTCAGTCACTGTACTTTTAGAAATAGGGTCCTGTTCGTATGCTTTCGGTTCGGAACCCTAATAAGAAGCAGCTACATTTTTATGATAAACAAGTCTTGTAAGTATTAACTTGTGTTGTTGGTAATGTAATTATATACATTGTGGTTTATAACTTTTATAAGTGAAAATAATATTAAGTAATAGATAACATTCCTGTATGCATTTATTGTATTGTAATTTAATAATTTGTAACTTTGCAAGGCTGTGTGGCTATTGATATTTTTAGAATAGATTTTGCAGTATTATTTTGTGTTGTGGTCTTTTTAGCAATCCACGTTTTGTATTATTTTCTGTAGAATAGAAATGTTAATGTCATTTGTAAGTGTATAGATATAAAAGCTTATATTAGTGTGTATGATAATTTTATAGGAATTAATAGTGCCATGTATTATTTGTATGTTGTATAAGTAAGTTGTAGTTGCTATATTGAAGACTTTACAACAAATTGCAGTTGGTATTGAAGTCGTTTGATATTTTAAGAATCTGTATTATTTTCTAAATTATGATTTTTATATCTCTTTATGTCTACTTATAACGGAGTAAGTATTATTATTATACCTATATGACAATTTAAGGGGGTCTAGTCTAATAAAGACAACTGGCAGTGGCTAATATAATTTTTAAATAAGTATGTTAGAGTAAGGCTGCTAATTGTTCAAAAATAGACCAGTGGTTGTTATTACTTAAACACTATAACGTATGTCAGCCACTGCCAGTATCTTTAATGAGGGACTTAACCTCCTGAGAGCTATACAATATATATTTTTTGTGATCATTCGATATTTAAAGAATCTGTATTATTTTCTAAATTATGAATTGTAAATTCTTTACTTCATATCTACTTATAACTATGATAATCACATTTTCCTTACATTGTCTTCTAAATGTTTCATATGAATGTATATTGATAGGGCATACTAGTCAATAAACTATATGTATGCAAGCTACTGATCGAATAAAGTATGTAATAAATAAATAAAATAGCCTTTATTTCTCTTAGACCTACTTCTATTTATCTTACAATTACTTTTTTTTCAAACCCCTGAAGCAAAATCGATGGGGTGTTGTAATAATGATGTCTCTGCCTGTGGCATCGTAGCTTCCAAACCGATAAACCCATTTTAATAAACGTAAAGAAATGAGTTAGCGACAATCTGGCTTATGGTGGAGCATGCCTAAGCTGGAATAACTGGCTCTGAAGGAGGCTGCCGGAACACTGATAGGGGCTTAGCGGCAGATTTTTCAAAATGGAGGTGTTCGCAAGCCAGGCGAGCACTAGAAAATAGCCTACCACCATACAAAGAAGCTTTGTCTTGCTTACACTTACTAGGTTTTGCAAGAGAAGGGAATATTTTCTACATTGATTCGAGTTATACAAAGTATATATTATTTTTATAAAAACCTTCTAGGTAAGCGCGATCCACCGTAGACCTCAATATCACTTATCATCAGGTGAATTGTGGTCAAGCGCTAACCTATTCAGAGTAAAAAAAAAGGTATTAATGAAAGAAAGCAAATCAATTTTACTGCCTTTATTTCTTTACGCTATACATAACCTTATTTCTCAAACACTCTATGCTGAGACGTCACCATACTTACAAAAACTAGAGTTACATACAAACAATCAAGAAGACTTTGGCTTCCCTTCAAAATAAGTATTGTTTCAAATATTTACAATATTACTTTTATACCTATTTATCATACACTGTTGATGTTTTGTAGTACACTTTACACTGGGGACAGGGTTATAAAAAAAAATATAAAAACAAAATGCTTAAAGTTAGCCATTGTTAAGCCAAGTCACAGGTCCACTGGGCGCTTGAAAACTTTTTAGGCCCAGCCTGGCCTCTTAGCTTAACAAAGCTATTTAAAATATTTTTGTCTTTCTCATTTGTCTTAACTCTGCATCTGATAAACAATTCATACAATTAAGCAAAGAAAAGATCATTTTATCATGATGTTAACTTTTTGGAAATCTGGCATCAAACAACTTACCAAAATAAGTAAAAAGAATTCATGTGTATCAAATTAAACATTTGTTAAAACGATAGATGTTTTCTTATAACCCTGTATAAAAACTTTACTCTCTTAGCGGAATCGAGTAAAAAAGGAGTAAAAACCAAAAACTTATGAGAAGCAAACAAGGGAATTTCAACTTATTATGCTGTTAACATTTTTCAAATTCTAGTTTTTCCTAGGAAATAAACTTATTTATCTTAATACAATGAAATAATAATTAACTTGCATAAAATACTTACATAACTTACAAACTTTGTTCAACATATTTTTTGGTAATTACTTAACGTTTTTTACACTGGGAAATACCAAAACATTTAGATATGTGCTCCATAATAGAAGAAGTGTGATAAATTATTGTCACTCAGAACTTTTAAGATGGATTGATAGTGTAAGAAGGGAAAATCCAAATTGTTGACCGTTTTTAGCTTTCATAGTTAATCTACTTACATAATTAAATATAAGATTTTTAATGACATTAGCACAATATATATGATTATTCTTATCATTATTACATATTTTATAAAAAATGCACTGCAGGAACCAATTTTCACCGTTATGTATACTTGCATAAAAATATAAATTACAATCTTAAATAACCTGCAAAAACAAATTTGTTTAGTAGTTTAGTAGTAGTTTACGTCAGAAAGCTAAAAACCAGTATAAATTTGTTTTTTTAGGCTCAACACTGTTAATCCGCCAATACAATTCCTGACTCTTCTATTATTGAACAATGACTACTATACACACACAGATAAATCGAGACCATTTCTATCAAACAAACAAGCACAATTCTTTCCTCACATAGCCTTTCTAAAGTATATTTTCGTCGTTAAAGCCAGATTATAATGCATCCACGCATGCATACCGTGTTTTTACTCTCAAAGAGATTCTGCTCTAGTAACAAGCCAGTCTATCAGTTACGACACCCTATTCGTTAATATTTACAATCGCTTAGCGGTGAATCGGGCTCATAGATGTTATAATTACACTTACCTATAAGATGTATTGAATTCAATTTTTCATAGTTACATGGCATTAATAGAGAAGACATGGCAGATGCCTGTATGTGCAAAAGCATATTTTTACAAGTCAGAGATATAATAGTTTTGGGTATCAATTATTCCATTCATTTTCGATCTTATATTCATACAACACAAGCATTTTATTTTAATTAAAGACTGTAATTGTTGAACACTAGTCGTACAGAAGAGGTGCCACAACACTACACAAATGTTGGTAAGTTTCCAGATGAGCGTAAATAAAATGTAATATAACACCAGATTCTTACAAAAAAGGGTTGTGTATCGAATTTAAAATTTATCTTTTTAATTTTAGGAATTTATGTATCCGATATGTGAGTTTATATTTTAATTTCAATAACATATGCTTTCTTGGCACAATAAAATATTGATAGCCCGACCGCATACGCGTTGACATCACATGCAAGTGCGAAACAATGCCCAAAGGCGATATTGAACACTATTTCTAGACAATTCTGTCTAAATGTAAGCAAAATGTAGTTCTCAATAGATATTAGGAGCTACATAATAACATGACGGCGCTTGGATATTTTTGTCTATTTTCACTAGGGGTCTGTGATTCCAAATAAATCTTATTTCTATGGGCATAACTGTATAAATAGAAACCCATAAACCAAAAAAAATTGCTTTTACACTTAGTGTTAGTAAATACTACTCAAATACCATGAAACTACGTAATGGATGTTATTAAACATATTTTGGGATATAAGAGAGCAAAATATTTTCGTAATACATTTTGCTTTTGGCTATAACCAAATTTAAATTACACCTAAATTAATCTAAGCACAATCAACACTCACTTAGTAATATGTAAATTAAAACATGAAACATAGTTCATTCTTACCAATTTTTACTTCATATTTTAAGCAAAATGTTTTGCTTAAATATAAAAGTTATATTGTTTATACAAAAAGTAGAATCAATACATGCTTTAGTTTACACAAGTCTAGAATTTAAATAAATGAATGGTTAACTTATTATCTTTCAACTAAAAAGCCACATGGGAATGTTTAATTTCTTAAAAAAAACTTCTTGAGAAAAACTACAACAATTAATTTAAAGGCATCCAGAGAAAGGAGACTTTTTTAATATAAAAAATTGGGGTTTAGGCACATCCATAGTACATTCATATAACAAATATTATCATAAAAAGTGCATTTAGCTTTAAATTCATTTTATTCATGGGAAAATTGTCCCATTATTACTAATACTAAAAAAGTAGGCAAGAAAACCTAAAAATAAACAACAACTATTTGATTTGAAAGCACTGGACATACTATACATGTAAGTATATTTACGATTTACAGGTAGCAAGTTAATTAAATAAAAAAAAAATTGTTAAATTCAAGAATTTTCATCAGACAACATCTGACACAGACTATATAAAAAATTGTACAAATAAAATATGGTATTAACAACTTATTAAAAATTGCACTAACACAGGGCAAAACAGTTTAACTAACATGCATGGCAGTCATGTTATCTATCTCTACAGTTAAGCCTTAGTGTAGATTTTTCTATTGAATTATATCCTTAATTAGGGACATTTTTATACATTTAATGGGCTTACACTTGATTCTTCTTCTTCATATCAGTTAAGTGGTCAAGGTCTTGTGTAGTTTCAAGTAAATAAAAAAAAATTATAATATCTAATTTTTTCTATAATTATGGATAGAATGTGTAGCGCGCATTCTTCAGTCGCCACATTCTTTGCCATAACAATTAATATATTATCTTGTTGTGAACTTTTTAATGTATCAAGTGTACTTGTAAACATCAAACTCAAGAGTAAATGCCGGTCACACAATATTTGAATTCAGAGAGTAACAAAAAGTAGTCAAAATATATTAAACAAAATACAATGAAGACAAAAAGTAATAATATATATAGACAAGGTGTGAAATGTGGAAATCTTTCTTTTACTCCATATAAGATACAGACACATTTTTGTAACTCAGAAAGCTTAAATAAAGTAAAAATAATTTTCTTCTTTACAAAGCAATATTTACACAAGATTGTTTCAACTGAAACCAATCATGTACAAAACTAGATTTACCACTTTTTAGTTTTCGAGTGAATGAACTACAAAGTTTCCAAACAAAAAACATTTCATGAGACATTTGTTACTTACTGCTAAAGATAATATCTACAACACATAGCTCAGTAGGACTAATACAAATTGTTTCAAACTCACAAAACTACATACATACTTTACATTCAAGTTTTTGTTAAGTTCTATCCATAGGCAAATTATCTCTTTAGTTAATCTTTAGATAATGTAGATTTGAGCAATAGAAAAAACTTGTCTAGTCCTACAGTACTTTCTATTAACATTTCACTTTCACTATAATAACTTTTAAGGTTATAGATGAGCAACATCACACCATAATTTGACAATTGCCACTACTCCACTTCACATCCACTATCCTCATCTAAACGTGGGTTTTCTCCGGGGCTCAGGTTTCTCCACACTGGGGTCCCACTCCATATCATCGGGGTCATCGCCCTCGTACACGGATACTGATATCGGTGACAAGGTGCTGCTATCATCGTCCCCTGGGTCGATGAACTCGTCGGGGGGCGAGGTGGGGTGCGGGGTGGGCGGCCGGTAGCCCTCCGGCATCACTGACAGCATCTCCTGGTACGCTTCCTCGGGTAGAGGGAATTGCCGTGGGGAGTATGGCTTTACGCTCTGCCGAAAAATAAAATGTTATAGTCAATATGTGTGCGTCATTACATATTTATGATATTATATTAAAAGAGTAAAATAATATATTTATGTATAGTATTGTGTAGGGTCAAATCTAAGTGATAATTGAAATAATTAACTAACTATGATGGCTCGCTAACCCCAAAATGGATCCTGGCCTCTGATACCAAGAGATGCCACTTTTCTCTATCCTGCCAGTCTGTGGCATGAAGTGGGCTCAGGTCTTGCTGCACTAGGAATGGATGGGAGAGGATCGGGCTGTGAGGCAAGCATACTTGGGACAACCAATTGACCGACATCTGGTTGGTCGTCCCAAGTATCGCTGGGAAGACCTAGTGCAGCAAGACCTGATAATTGAAATAAAATACTTTTACTTATTTCAAATGTGATTACATATCTCATTAAAATCAAATCAAAAGCAACAAATTTGCAAAAAAATATGGCAAAGTATAACAAAACATTATTTTATAACAAAATATGAGTAAGACGAAGATCAGAGATGAAAACCCTCTAACCTTTACCTAACAGTGGATTGTTATAGGCTGATGATGATGATGTGACGACCATTAAGTACAATGATTTGGCAAATCATTGCCGAGACAGGCAAGTCGTCATCACAAAGCTCAGCAGTGAGCTACCAAATATAGATAAAAACATGCAGTTAAGGGGCCGTCCATCACTTCAGCTGAGCTTTATATATATACTCCCAGTTGGGTATAATATAAGGTGAGGATTAAAACATCATCTGTAAAGAATCTTAGCAAGCCGAGTTCAGGAGCCGACGCAGCTCGCGTTTTTTTACATTTTTGGCTGGCAATGAGTCAAAGTCACAGCTCTTTTCTGTTTAGGCCTCCCCGCGTGACTAATGAACAGCCTCTTATTGCGCAAGTTTTAATTTGACGACCTCGTTGGCGTAAAGGTTACCATGCCGGACTGCCAATCAGAAGGTTCCGGGTTCGATTCCCGACACGGCCAACATCTTTGTGCTTTACTAAATTTGTTGGCTGTGGGTCTGGGTGTTAAATATGTATCTATGTATATAAAATATATATGAATGTATGTATATGTAGTATATCAGTTGTGTTAGTTACCATAATACAAACTAGTATGGGGTTAACCAGCCGTGTGCGAAATGTGTAAATAAAAAAAGTATAGGACACGCACCTCCTGCGGTTCTGGTGGTGTTTGCGGCTGTGGCTGCGGCTGCAGTTCCAGTACGGGCGGGTCGGGCGCGGGCGCGTCGCAGTCTTGCAGCGAGCGGCGCGCGCGCTGCTTGCGCGCGTAGCGGGAGCGCTCGCGGCACTCGGCGCGCGCGTGACGAGACACCACGGCCGGATCCGACACGTCCTCCTCCTGGGAATATATCATTTATTTAGCTTAGTTTTCGGCTTTTTATAATATGATCATTTAAAAAAAGGTAGTACCTGGTTAGCGGCATTTTTTTTTAATATGACATTTTCTAAAAATTAGTCCTAGCTAGATCGATTTATATACTAAATTTCATGAAAATCTTCTTAGACCACAGTCAAGCTTAACATCAGGCAAGCTGCGATCAAACGTAAGCCCATTTATCATTTAAAAAAATCGTTGGAGCCAATTCCTGATGTACTTAAAAAATGCTATTTTAAATTTTTATTTGTTCTGTATTCTTAGTCGGTGCCATGTAAGAAAAACAATTGAATGTTTGTTAAAAAAAAAAACAGTATTACATTGTCTCTCTTTGCTGACACCGATTTTGTCTAGAAACTAGAATAAAAATAATTTATAAGGCAAAACAACGTTTGCCGGGCCAGCAAGTATGTATATACAAGAATTGCTCATTTAAAGATATAAGATATCATAAAAAACCTAAAAGCTAGCGTGTCACTGGCAGCGAGGCGAGGCCCAAACTAGCGGCGGAAGGAACTACAATAACAATCTCTGGACAAAGCGCGCCGTGTCGAGGATGACTGTTTCCTGTATCTGACCCTTGATCCATCCATCTAGCGAGAGCCTCGCGAGATGTTGGTCGAAGCTCTTCACTATGAGGCCGTTAAAATCACGGTTATTGTTATACGAGCTGCTCACAAACAGACAGTAGACAGTCATGTCACAGTCTTAATAAGTTCCTAGATAGCTCTAGTAAGGTAAAGGATCCTGTCAGTATTGGGTATGGAAGCCTAAAAATAGTACTCACGTCGCTCTCATCCATAGACATGCGGTTGGCCTTGGAGACACCATTGTTCAGAGGCATCACTGGTATCTCATTCACGCGCCATCTACAGAATAAAAAAAAAAGCGAAGTGTCAGAAAATAATTTGTTTTGTTATCTGTATGCGGCTATTAATAAACCCTTGCAGTGTCAAAACAGCACTTGTGTCACAGACTAAGTGTCGATTTTGTCTCTATGTGCGGTGCTAAAGTCAAAGTCAAACAATTTATTGCAATATTATGTCACTTTACAGTTACATAATTACCCATAAGGCAGTGCAATTATTTACTGGAGATGAGCAACCCTGTTAATTCATTTGTCTTTTATTTTTAAGCTACTTAATTAATTTGATTTTGTTAATGTTCCGTCATTTAAAATGTCTTCTATTTTAAAAGTCTTCTTTTTTTAGTCTTTTATTTTATAGCTACTTAATTAATTTGATTTTTTTAATGTTCTGTCATTTAAAATGTCTTCTATTTTAAAAGTCTTCTTTTTTTTAGTCTTTTATTTTATAACTACTTAATACATTTGATTTTTTAATGTTCCGTCATTTAAAATGTCTTCTACTTTAAAAGTCTTCTTTTTTAGTCTTTTATTTTATAGCTACTTAATTAATTTGATTTTTTTAATGTTCTGTCATTTATAATGACTTCTTTTTTTAGTCTTTTATTTTATAGCTACTTAATTCATTTGATTTTTTAATGTTCCGTCATTTAAAATGTCTTCAATTTTAAAAGTCTTATTTTTGTTTAGTCTTTTATTTTATAGTTACTTAATTAATTTATTTTTTTAATGTTCTGTCATTTAAAATGTCTTCTTTTTTTAGTCTTTTATTTTATAGCTACCTAAATAATTTGATTTTTTTAATGTTCTGTCATTTAAAATGTCTTCTATTTTAATCTTTTTTTTTAGTCTTTTATTTTATAGCTACTTAATTCATTTGATTTTTTAATGTTCCGTCAATTTTGTCTTCTTTTTTTGTCTTTTATTTTACAGCTACTTACTTGGGCGTGATGATCTCCTTGTAGGTGAGTATCTGCGGTCGCGTGGCGGCGGCCACAGACTGCGGTATGACGATGTTGTCGATGTCGTACGACTGTCGCCGCCAGCCGCGCGACTCCGTGCTCGGCCGCCCGCGACCCCTGAAATGAAATGAAATAATTTTATTTGCGTAGCCACAGGTAATATAAAAACATGGAAACTAATATAAAATGTCCCTTGTAAGCTACCGCATATGCGGTGTGCAAAAAGTCAATTAATTAGTTAATTTATAAGTTAATTGCACTCCACTATAATTTACAGCTAAGCAATGGCCTGGAACATACGATGCGACAACTATATACTTACTCATAGCCATGTATAACTTACATCTTAATGGATGTCTTTTAGACTCTCATTAAATTACTCGATACCACAAAACATCTAAAAATATTAGACTGTAAATGTATATCTAATTATAATTTCATATAGAATGATGATGCTCGTATATAACTAAGAGTAAGAAAAGCTCTGACTTCATTTGGTCTGATACAAAATCTATTCAAGAGTATTTTACTTACTTCTACAACACTTCAATATTTCTAATTTGCGCTATGCTACTGTAAGTTGTTTTAAATACGTACATGTTTCAATAAATAGAGCTATAGTACTAGAGTGTGCAAGGTATCAGACACTGCGCGCAACTGGTGAAGATTTGATTGTGTTAAATTAGTAACCTTAATCTTTCATCAATAGCGAAAACTTGAAATTCTATGCAACAGAACAAGTCGTTAAGTGACTTCAATAAAAAAATTCTTATTACTACAATATAAACTGAAATATTTACTGTACTTCCACTGTTATCTGATAACCCCAATTAACAATAAGCATATGAAACATTAAAATATTACAAAAAATTGGTGTGTCAAGTATTTTGATATTTCCCTTGCCTATCTTAATTTGGTTTCTGATCATAGGTGAAGTACACTAAATTTATCAGTTTTTTCTTCTACAATGGATTACCGCAAGTAACGCCGGAGTCAACAAGGCCGCCATGACAATATGGCAGTTCACACATTTTTTCACAACCACCTCAATATGGGTATCATATGAATGGGCTCGTTTACTAGAGTTATACATACAGAATGACAAATTTAAAATCGAAGATGGCCTCAACTCAAAATTTTGTAACGGTTAATAACTTATTGACTCAGGCGTTACTTTGCAGAAATCCATTGTAAATAGAAGGCAAAATTAAATATTTATTGAACTTTCGCTGTGATCCGAAATCCAAATTAAGACAAGTACTCTTTGAACGACAAGTCGAGAAACTCGACTTGTCGTTCTAAAAGTCAGCATCTCCTGATGATGCCTTGTGGTTAGGCGAAACACTTAGCACACAAAGCGTTAATCTTAGTTATTTTTTCCTTTGCTTGTCTTAATTTGGATTTCGGATCACAGCGGAAGTACACTAAATATTTAATTTTGTCTTCTAGTTACAGTTTATTTTTATTTTACTTGTTAACAGTGTTATTGTGTCTATTAGTTAATGACCTGAACATCAGCCGCGCGTAGAATTTACTTGCGCGCACTTTATCACAATAAACACAACACTACATTTTGTATGTACAACACAACTGTCTAACTAGAAATGAATGTATTTAAACCTAGTGAAAGAATACCCGCGCTACTGTATGCTTGTAAACTGATACCTCTGGCATCTCCAATAGTCCTCCGGGCGGCCGTAGCCGGAATATGAATACCTAGGGCGGGTGGGGAGCGAGTACGGCGGGGAGGCGACGCTAGTCGCGTCCGGGCTGTAGTAGCTGCAATATTACTACACCTTATACTACTTGCTCAGTAAGTGTTCATTTTTCCACTAACTGTAGTTGTGAAGTGAGTAAAAGTGTATGGTTGTTACTTCTTCACGCTCAAACGGCTGCAAGGATTTAGATGAAGTTTGTATGGAGATAAGTAAGACTCGGGATTAACACATGGGCTACTTTTTATCCCAGATTAACCCGGGTAACACTGCGGGGCGCAACTAGTGTGCAATAATTTTTTTACAACAGCCAGTTCTAGTGCTGCGGTCGGATTCGCTCAAAGGGTTCTGTACAATTACGTATAAGAAACAGTAAAAATCACGTCTGTTGTATGGAAGAGAGAATAATTAAATAACTATTCTAATTTTAATATTTATTGTCATAGCCGCAACAGAAATACAGAAGATGTTGGAAAACGTCTGCTTTTGAATCGACCCTGGCCCTACACATATGACTTGTTTTTGTGGATTTGCACTTGCGTTACGGTGAAGGAAAACATCGTGAGGAAACCGACATGTTTGAGGACCGCAATATCCGAAGACGTATGTCATCCGCCAACCCGCACCTAGCCAACATGGTGTATTAAGGCCTATATCTCTCTCTTCGAGAGAAAAGACCCCGAGTCCCCCGGGAACGTACAGTGGGCTGTATATGCGTTACCTTTCTATGCCGGACGCCGATGCGTCTTCGTCGCGCTCTCTTTCACGAATCTTTCTGGATAGCGGCGGTCGGCCGCGTTTGGATTCTGAAATAAGAAATTGATAAAGTTTTTACACCTTACTGTTTACATTTATCCACAATAGCAGATACGTCATTACAAATACATAATATTAACATAAAATATAATTTAAAAACCTATAAAATGAAAAAATAAAAAGATAAGTATATTCCGTCACTGACAAACGTCAACGCCCGCTACTAAGCGTTCGTTTAAGCGTTTGAATTGCGCAAACGCACCATAAATACTGAAGTTTTAAACGAAATAATTCACTATTAGTTAAATCATCCTCTTCTATTTAAATTATAGCATATTCTAAGCATATAGCTATAGTCCATATTATCTAAATTTTAAAAAGCTATTGGAAGTCAAAACTGAACAACTGAACTGTCAAATGCTTGCGCGATTCAAAAATTTTAACTGAATTGAAGTTTACTTATTGCTAATTCTCAGATTACTGCAAGTAGTCAAATTATATCAAAACCTAAAATAGTTTTGCACAATCTAAGAAAATATGTAGTATAACACTATAGCGGTAGAAAGTGCTCCATAGAAATGCACATAATAGGTAGTATTATAAAGTTTGACGACCTCGTTGGCGTAATGGTTACCATGCCGGACTGCCAGTCAGAAGGTTCCAGGTTCGATTCCCAGCACGGCCAACATCTTTGTGCTGAATTAAATTTGTTGGCTGTTGGTCTGGGTGTTATATATGTATGTATGTATATGTAGTATATCAGTTGTGTTGGCAACCATAATACGAACTAGAAATGGTTGAGTATGGGGCTAACCAGCCGTGTGTGAAATGTGTAAAAAAAAAAGTGAATGTAGATGATATAGATACTGACTATGTTTCTTGGCGGGTTTGGGCGGTGGCGGGTGCGCGGGCGGGGTGCGCGGCGCGCGGGGCGGCGCGGGGCGGGGCGGCGCGCGGGGCGGGCCGCGCGCGCGGAACCAGCTGCGCGAGCACAGCGCCGCCATGTGCGTCCCCGGGGACACGTCTGTGAACATAACGTAAACACTACTTACTTGTTGATCTTACAATATACCATCGCAACAAAAATATTTAGTATAGATTACTAGCTGACCAGGCAAACGTTCTTTTGCCTTAGGGGTGAACAAACCTTATCACTTAGGGGTATAAAAAAATCACAGTAGCCGATTCTCATACCTACTGAATACGCATATAAAATTTGGTAAAGATCAGTCAAGCCGTTTCGGAGGAGTACGGTCACTAACACTGTGACACGGAAATTTTATATATAAGATTTATTATCAGAGAACCAGGATCTATAGCTTTGTCAGTAACGTAAATCTAAACCCATATTAATAAATATTTAGTACTAAGCCTAGGAAAAATACAAGCAAAATAGGATGTCATTTTCATAGCACGCGCGTGATGCGCCTGTAGCTCGGCTAGCTAAGGTGATGGAATGATGATGCGACCATCAAATCTAAGCAACGGTCGATGCGGATGGTGTTTGTGGAGGTCGGCACAGCCCGTCATATTCATACTTCTCCTAGTCACATCACAGCTTCTCCTCTCTTCGCATGACATGCCCATACCAAGATAACCTTCCGCTCTTATCTTTCTCTGGCATAGGTGCCACTTTCAAACTTACAACCTACCGTGGGTAGGATGACACGTTAAATTGTAGGTTAGTTAGTCTTAGAACAAGCAAACGTTAAGCCAAGTGAGAGGCCTCAGAGAAAACTCTTAACACCAGAGCTTGGCGACTATGCTCATACAAGGAAGAAGAATTGTTTGCGATGTCACATTTTGACGTAGCACAAAAACAGAAAATGGTTACCAGAATCATGTCTCTTAATCTGTGCGGGCGAACCAATATCTATAATCTAATATTTAAAAATAAGTCAGGTTTTCTTTCCTGACGCTATAACTCCAGAAAACACCTGATTTCCACGGTTTGCATTTATTGGAAAGGTCTGGAGCTCCGTGAGGTTTCTAGCAAATAAAATTCAGGGAAAATTTCAACTTTGTGGTTCGAAACAATGAAATTGGTTCGCGATTGAGGGATAGGGGGCGTGATTCCAGAGCTGGGTGGTTTTTGACACAGCAAGTGTCGTCAGCGCGGGAACGCGGCCGCTATGGGCACGTTTGGACAGGGAGCTTTTCGGGGTGGCATTTTTGACAACGCGTAGGCTTACGTTTTGACTGGGGTTTCAACCAATGTATTTAAATTAGTTAGATTTAAATATTTGACATGAATAAATAAACTGATTAATATTCAACATTGTAAACTGTTTACGTAAGGCATCTTAATATTTTCGCGTAGAAAACGGTCACACTTACTCATTTACAACTTTTAATAATAAGTGTGACCGTTTTCTACTCGAAAATGATTAATATTCATTAATAGATTAATGAATATCAAATTTGTGGCGAAACGGAGTTCGCCGGGTTCGCTAGTCTTGTATAGAAAGTGTATTGTACCCTTGATGTCGCTGAGCACGGGATGGTAGGCGGGGTCGACGGCGGCGCGGCGCTGGCGCGGCGCGAGCGTGGCGTGCGGCGGCGCCGGCAGTGTGGCCTCCGCGCGCCCCGTGCACACCGGGCAGCTCTCCGCCGGGAACGAGCAGCTGCAGCTGCAACCACAACATATCGTCGCTTTGGTAGTGAATAGAGTTAAGCCACACATACAAACTTCATGTAATTCAAAATTAATGTATGGATATTTTGATAACACCTTTTCACCACTTTTATGATTTTTATAGAGAAACAATTAGCCGGTTAGCTCTATTCACCACCGTAAAAACTGATTCATTACGATTCATATTCTATCAATAACTCAATTTTGAAAAAAATGTGGCTTGACTCACTTCACCACCAAAACGACGATATATGGAAATAAAATATATGAGGATACATCCCACACACGGCTGGTTAACCCCATACTGAACCATTTCTAGCCCGTATTATGGTTGCTAACTACTGATATCCGTGCGTATGTTGAATGACATTAGCGCATTATAATCTGTTAAAAAAAGTCAAGTTCCAAGTTTTTGTTTTACCCACACCGGCTCCCGGTATGTCAACAGTTGCGGTGAAAATGTGTTTATACCGGGAGCCGGTGTTTCAACATACAAGTGGTTATACTACATATACATACATACATACATATTAAACACCCAGACCGACAGCCAACAAATTTAATTCACCACACAACAAGATGTTGGCCGTGCCGGGAATCAAACCCGGAATCTTCTGATTGGCAGTCCGGCATGGTAATCATTAGATTACCATGGGGTTATTGTCATTAGATTAGATGATTAGATTACCATGCCAAAGAGGTTGTTATTTTAAAAGCTATATTTACCTTATATCAGAAGGCTTGGCAGCCTTACTGGTGGCGATATGCAGGTTATGCATCTGCAGCAGCTTCCTCTTCTTGAAGGTGTCTCGTCGGAGCGGCCTGACCCGGGCGCAGGTGTCGAGGCTCTCTCCGCTGGCGCCGGGTAGGGCTCCCTCGTACCCGCCGGGGGCGTCCGCTTGTGGAGGCTCGCCTTCGAACTCCACCGGGCCTTTGGCTTCGCGGACCTGCAATGGACATAAACATTCGGGTTAATGATGCTTAGTAATTAAGCTGTGATAGCTTACAAAGCTTCCGTGCTCTAAATGCACTGAAAGTCATTGGACTTAATCCAACTTATTATATACTGTCTTTGTGCAAATATGATTATAGTAAATATCGTAATAAACACCTTAAGACTACTACGCTACATAGACAAACTTAAGACAAATCAATCTTCCTAGCTTCTATTTCATGTTATTTTAATTAATATTTATTTGAACTCTATATTAAGAACATACCAACATGAATACTCATACTTGTTCAGATTCTGTGAGAGAAACCATCGGTGCTGAATTGACAACAGTTTGATAACTTGTTCAGCACTAATGGTTCAAATAAAATCTGTAGGTACCTATTGTGTTTATGTCAAACAAATGTATATTATTATTATTATTGAATGTCAAAAAATTGTTTCATTTCATATTCCTTTATTGCGACTATGCCTAAATCATTTTTTTCGCAAGTGAAGTTTCATAAACAAACTACAAAAAATATACTTACGAAAAAAGAATATGTTTTACATATCAGACAAAGAGAGCATTCATACATTTCAGGATACAAAGAGATTTGTGAGTAGTGTTGCGTTGGGGCGATCCCTTTGACCTCGTGAGATAAGGAGGGCGACGTAGCAGATGTTGACTGTGATTATAAAACCAGTAAAGTGCGCGATGTACGCTAATAGGGTTCCGTAAAAGAAAAGCTGTTTTAGCAAGACTAAAAAAGGTAGATAAATAAATATTAGGACACATTTCACACAAATATCTTTACAAAAATTTTAAACTAGCATTAAGTCAAGCAATCTTTATTTGAATAAAAAAAAATAATTGAATTGATGCTATTTTATCACAACACAACATATCCCAATTTAATTTGTAGCACCTCTGAAGAGAGCTAGCTCCTGCAAACACAGGGTATCCTACTGCAGGAGCTAGCCACCATACTTACATTAGGACTTAGCTTCTAGAATTAGTATTAATTAGTTAAGGTACCTATACTAAATGTTTGTTTTGTTTAGAATGTAAGTTGGTCCAATAAATTATTTTGTATTTGTATGACCTATTTATACCAATCTTTGCCTGATATTTTAAAAGATAAAACAAGGCAAAACCGCAATGGTACAATCATTCTCTTGTACCATGTATTTCAATATTTTTTACATGAAATTCAGTGAAATGATTTGCAACATATTGAAGATCCAGGATGACGCAATCTTTACCTAACATTTCACAGTACTAAAAGCTAACGTAATTACGAGTCTGTCAACAACCATAGCATATTTTATCGAACTTATCGAGTGAAGTCTCCATGCATTTATAATGCGGTCTATATAGAAAGGAACCCTAAGAATGCGTGTAGCGAGCGACCACGTCACATACATTTGTTACACGTCAGCAGGCAGCGGCCTTGGGCGGGAAGTTTGTAACCGCGTGTTCCAACTTGTATACGTATTTTCTACCTATTCCATTAATTGTACAACAAAAAAAAATTCAGGCAAAGGTTGACATGGGCAAATCATGTATTTACAGTTTTAATTTTAAAATTATTGAAAATGTAGCTTATAGGTAGCCGACTTGGGGTGACTCGACAAGATGATAATAATTTGTTATTTTCATATCGATTAAATCAGAATCGACAGCCTTGCCTAAGGTGGAGCAAACCTAGTCTGGAAAATTATGCAAGGATGCTGTTGTTTTCGTTATTTACTCTTTCTTCGTATTTTATCTGTGCAAAATGTTTTAGGGGTATGTAAAAATTAGCATTAGCTAAAGTTTTGGTGTTTAAAAATTATTTAATTACATTTTAAATATAAATAAACACCAAAACTTTATAAGCTAACAAATTTTTACATACCCCTAAAACGTTCTGCACAGGTAAAATACGAAGCTTAACCAGTTTTATTAATTCTAGTAATTATTCTGCGCTCGCGGTGTTAACCCGCGTCACTCCGAGGTTAAAAGTAGCCTATGCATTAATCTAGAGTATCTAAGACTTACTTTTCCCTCAACCAATTTTGACGAAACATAATTTTGACCTAATTATACTAATGTAATCTACCTGTGAGAACGGCGTTCAAATGCGTTAGTTTATCCTAAGTTATATCGTACCAGACAAACAGAGAGATAAAAATCGCCCCTATCAGTTTTTCGGAAAAATATTCAAAGGACAGTCAATATGTAGCTATGTATTGATTTATTAACTTTTCCTTTATGGACCAAAATAGATGCTTCCGAGAAAGCTCGTCTTTATTGTTGCCATCTAAGTAACGCCCACCTACAATCTACCCACTCAAGTAGCACCTACCCATAATACTGTTGCTCCGTTTGATTCTTGGGAGTTTTCCTTCTTTTTATTTTCCTGTGATCTTTGAAATCATTCATTTATAAATCGTCTACAAAGCTGTCCACCTGCCTATACACTGATGTTATATTACATTTGAGTCGAAATTTTATTTTAACAGTTCACATGTTACACGATATTATAAATAAATTTATATAAACATTTATTTATTTATTCACTCGATCTATATGCAAGCAGCATTATGCTGATGTGCCCTATATCACACTGGGTCGAAATTTTATATTTTAAACAGTCCACATAACTAGTGCACTGATCACAAAATACAGTGTAAACTCTATGTAACGTCATTTGATTTAACGACCTCCCTAAAACATCGAAACCAATTGGCGTTAGTGGGTTTAGCTTGTATTCCATACAATGATACATTCTCTACATTTAACGACCACTCTCTAAAATGCCATAAAATGCACAGCCCCTTCAATGTCGTTATTTTACACTGTAGTTACCTACCTGTTTATTTTTGGTTAAATATATATGATAGTCATTATGTTAAAGCATTGTCCAGTCAGTATAATATTGAAAGTAGTTTTAAGATTTGACTTCGTTTAATTATTACCAGCCGTTTGGGCTCTGCGTTGTCTATAGATGAGTCAGGACAAAGAGTCTTATAGTATAGATTGCGCGCCGGAAGACAGAATATGGTACACTTTGTTTGACCATATACCTGTCTGTGTACTCTTCCTATATTTGTTATAAATAGATTTGATATGAAAAAAAAAAGACTGTTATGAATATACAATTTGTTAAGTTTATTAGAAAAGTGATTTGTGACTTTTCTGGAAGGTTTTTAACCTGGTTTTTTCGTAGCAATATTATAAAAGATGCGCGAAACACACACCAAGCCTAAGCTTTCAAACAAAAGTAAGCACACTACTGACTTCGTGTCTCTATACAACCCCAGGGTCTAAGCTAGGTCCATAACTAATTTTGTTCATATTGGTTCTGCTGTCAGTCGCAAAATCGCTCACAATATTAGTGATGGCACTAAAGATGTTGATCTCGACTTCAGATATAGAGTTAAGATAAGTTGCAACTCATATCATGCGAGTTGGTGGCCAAAAGTAAATCTATTTATAAAACAGAATAAATAAATAAATATCGGGACACAATTCACACACAGCTGGTTAGCCCCATACTAAACCATTTTTAGTATGTTTTATGGTTGCTTACACAACTGATGTACTTCATAAGAATACATAAGTACTTATTTGCTTCTTTTGTGCACATAGGCTTATTTTATAATAATAAGAAATTGTATATATGTCTTTTTTTTGTGTGCACAATAAATAATTTTCTTTCTTTCTTATATCGTACATATTTAACACCTAGGCTGACAGTCAACAAATTTAGTTCAGCACATAAATGATGGCAGTGCCCGGAATTGGACCTGGGTGTGACCATTCCGGACAGCCAACCAGAGGGTTCTGGTTGGCAGTCTGGAATGGTCACCATTACGTCAATGAGGTGAAGAAATGGCAGTATGTTAGTACATACCTGTCTATGCAGGTCATTGTGCTGGCGTATCTTGTAGTCGAGCTCCTGCACCTGCGCCTGCAGCCAGCCCCAGCGCGCCGCGATGGACGCGCGTTCTCTCTGCCACGACCACAGCGCACGCTTCTCGCTGGAACAAAATGATGCCATGTCACACCACTCCCAGGATCCACTCTCTTAACTATCATCATCATCATCATCAGCCCGTCTGCGTCCACTGCTGGACATAGGTCTCTTAACTATGACACTACTTAAACCAACTGACTCCTACTTATCAGTTTTCTGTAAAAGCAAATGGATCCAATCCTATGTCACTGTTACAATCTATTTGCACTCGGAAAGTCTTTAATTAGGAAATGTTAAGTGAATATTTGCATTGCATTGACTTACTTATTAGGGTCCTATTTGAACTGAGATCAGCCACAACATAAAAATTTGAACAAAGTGCAGCAAAAGATTTTTCTAAAATAAATTCATATAAAATTTTAACAATATAGAAATTAATATTTAAGTAATTTAGAGCATACAATAAAATAAATTAAGATAATATGTTTCAATTTCTTAATTATTTCCAGAAGCACATCATTTAAAATTTTAAAAAGGCCATTTTTTATTAATTGTAACTAGGTATTTAGCTAATTTTACAAAATCATGTTTTGAAACTCTAAGGATACTTAACACTGAATTGAAAATAACAACTGAAAATATCATTTATATGATTTATGTTTTTTTCTATAGCTTATTTCTATTTTATATTGTTTTCAATGTTGTGTGAGATGACTTACTCCTACATCTGACAGATCTCATGAAATAACAGAATACTATGTCAATTTTAGCTTAAACATAATTATTGTAATTATAGACAGATTGTTCCTATGATTTGTTTTCATTGAGAAATAGTGAGTACCAACATAGTTTGGTTTACACTTTCACAAACTAAAGGGCAAATTAATAAATGGGGAATATCCCATTTCATTCCACTTATTCAAAAAGGATCATTTTGCTCCCATAAAAATACAAACAAGGTGATAAACATTTAAGTGTAAGTCATTTAAATGTTCTGCATTTAAGCCATAACTAAAGAAATTGAACCATAAAAAAAAATACCTTTATTGACTTAAGTAAGAAATATTAAATTGCATACATTAATTTAAATTATTAGATAGAGCTAACAATTTTGCAGTGTTTATAATATCAATACGAGATAAACATAGAATCTATTCATAAAGTAAAGTAATACCTAGAGCACCTAGAGCAGTATTCAAATCTAGGCCAATCTAGGTATGCTAGGTCAACAAACTATCGCGACCCTGCTAGCTTGTGGCTCCCAAGGTTTATCAGTTTAACAATATCTTAATATTTGCATAGGAAGATAAATGAACAACTTACTCCAGGAAATTGGTTTAATGTTAAACTAACTGCACCTTACAGAGGTACCCATATCAAACTAGAGTGATTTAAGCTATCTCCATACTAAAATTTAACCAAATTGGTTCAGTCTGTTACTTCTTCACACTCAAATGAGTGTGAAGAAGTAACAGACACACAAACTTGACATGTATATTAGTAAAATTGGAGTAATATTAATTGAAATATAGGTAGGAAAAAATCTTGCATAATAATATTAAAAAGTTATTTAAATTCAGTAGAAAAGTTTGTAAGGCAATAAACCTAAAACCACATTTGAGGATATAATTTAGTATAATGTAGTAGAACCACTATTTTTAAACAAAGGCTTTAAGTGCAGTTAACAATGAAATCTTAAAGTGTGCCTTACTTTATGATTTGTGATATACACATATATTTCATCTATAATTCGCAAAGTTTCAACATAGGTTCATATATTCCTTTTACATTATGTTACCTCCATGGAACTAAATTAACCAATGTCAAACAATAACTGAACCTAAGTAGTTTTGTCAATTTGAGTTTTTCAAGCCAATGTATTAATGAAAGTACTCACTGTCTGTTCAGTGAGTGTCTAAGTTTAATAGTATAACAACAAATACAGTGTAAACTCTATATAACACTGAAGGGACTGTGCATTTTATGGTGTTATAGAATGTGGTTGTTAAATGGAGGGAATATATCATTGTATGGAATACAAGCTAAACCAACAAAAGCCAATTGATTTTGACACTTTAGAGAGTTTGTTAAATCAAGTAACATTACATAGAGTTTACACTGTATAATAAACAATATGTTTACTTTATAATGCTTGTATAATAATCCAAATATAGATTAATGGATTATGTTTTTATCAGTAATTATTTTGTCATGGAAAAACAACCCTTCTTTAGCTTGCATTATTAAAAAAAACATTAAACTAGTAAATACTAGAAGGTATATAGTACATACTGTAAGACATCTTCTCTTTAGGAATATTTTAGTTTCAGTTATATTACCTATATTGACTAAATTATGTAAATCTTGTCCACTCACCAATTTAAATTTCTCACTCAACTTGAAAAATACATTATGAAACTGTAAATATACAGTTATAGTGGGTTGACATTCATTTGTTAATAATTTAATGTGTGAATTGTATTTTATCAAGTTACTGAATTTCATATGATACTAGAAGATCATCCTGGCTTCGCACGGGCTACAAAATAATCTAAGTTGCAAAGAGAGACAAAATATAGGCTATGTTACTCAGGGATAATGTAGCTTCCTAACAGTGAAATATTTTTTCAAATTGGTTCAGTAGTCTTGGAGCCTATTTGTGTCAAACAAACGAAAAAATCAAACTTTTCCTCTTAATAATATAGGTATAGAAAAGCAAACTGAAACTGAATGAATGTTTTTAAGTTTTTTTCAGGTACATATAGTAAATATTATACAAACTAGCTGATTTTACAAACATTGATCTACAAAAGCCATTCAATAAATTAATATATTTAGCTTTAAAACTATATTTATTGTTTCTACTTTTATCACATTTTTACAGCTCATTTAGACCTTTCCTGTACAAATATAACTGGATCTTCATAAATATTTCAAAACCATCAAATTTGATTATTTTCAATTTTAATAATCTGCTGATAATTTTTTTTTTTTATTATTAAGTAATTCTTTTTTTATTTTGTTATTTTAGGGGCTTTTTCTGCTCCCCAGATTTGTTTATGGGGATCCTAATCTATGTTTATTCTTATTTTTACCCCTGTGAAATAATTCCAATACCTACTCAACATTCTTTTTTTAATTTAAATTATTAATGTTCTATATCAGTTTATTGATGACAGTTTCTTGGCATGAAATAGTAAGGCATAGTAAAAGGTCAGTAAGGGCCTCTCCTTGACCTCATAAAGGTACATAATACTAGCAACATATTTAGATAACTATTGTGTAATAGAACTCACATGATGCAACACCTAGTAATAAGAAAGCTCAAGTTTTTTTACTGAAAACATTGTGTAATAGTTGTGTTCTTAAAGACAAAACAAAAAAACTTTTAGATTTATGTGTAAAATCCTCTTTTGATTCTAAAGAGCTAACTTTTAACTTTCTTAGTACCTAGGTAAGTTTAGATTGGAGAGCAAAAAGAACAGTGAAAAAGTTAAAAATAAATTAATATAGGTATAAATTTATTATCAGTATGGTGGTTAAATTTCTAACTAATGGTTAAGAGGTCTAACAAATTGGTTAAGGTTAGTTTTCTAAAAAAGAAATAATATTAATGACAATACTCAAAATATTAAGCACCATTAAAATATAAAAATACTATTTTAATTAAATTATATCAGTACTTTTTTTAAACTTTAAATGAATGTCATCAAAGTTTGAGGTTAGTTTCAGCTAATCTTGAATAGGTAGAAGTACAATGTTTACTTAATATTTCTTATCAGTGGCAAGAGGTCATTGGCTTGACTACAATTAGGAATAGTTTTGGATATCTTAATAACAAAAATAAAGCATTATGTGAAACTCTCAGGTAGGTAATGTATCATTTTTATCAGAGCTTAGTTAAATGATTAATTGGTATGTTATACAGCAATTTGTAACACCAATAACCAATTAAAATCTATTTTAGAATGCATAACTATAAAAAATCTATACTAATTAATATTTAGATGTACACGGCAGAAGATACTCACATGGGCATAGGTTGCTGATGAGGGTTGTTGTATGGGACAGCCTCATCATTGCTCTCGGCACCAGATGAAGAGGCAGTAGCATCAGAGTCCAGCTCTCTCTTGACCACAGCCAGGTGAGATCGTAGTGCCCCTGCCGTGTCTTCCAGCCCTGTGAGGGTGCCTGAAGCTATCCCTACAGAGGATGATTTGGATGCATCTCCTTTGGATGTCCCAGCACTATAATATTTAGGGCCGACGCCGCTTCTAGACGCCGCACTAGCCTGTAAGGTGGCCGTCGTCTCCACTCTCTTCAACAATGCTTTCAGACCTATAGGACGGCCACCACCATCTTTCCGAGCACCTCGAGTACACTTTTCAAAAGCCTGTGACACTTCTTCGGACACTCTTTTGCCTATAGCTCTCGCCTGCAATATTCGGAGTCGTCTGGTGAGAAATGCACATCGGCGCTCCAGTCGCACTTGCGCCTGCTTGATTTTATCATCCACAGAATCCCCCTCAGAGTCGGCGGTTTCCGGCAGGTCGAGGGGGAACATGGCCTCGGGGTCGCCAGTGGAGAGCGTGTCGGCATTGCTCTCGAGGGTCTTCATGACCTGCAGCAGCTCGTTGTTAGACAGGTCGCCGAGGATGGCCTCGTAGGGAGGCGCGTCCTTGTTGCCGGGCTGGTCCTGCACGCCCATGGCATCGTGCTCCATATGCGACGCGAGGTTGTCTACGGGCGCGAGGATAGGCCGCCGCTTGTCGGCGTCGGGCGCGGGGGCGGGCGGCTCTCGGGGTGCCAGCTGCAGCGCCGGGGCCATCACCGGCGGCTCGAGCCCGCGCAGCCCGCCGCGCCGAGCCTCACGACACCCGCCCGTTCCCGCGCATCCCGACCCTTATGTAACACTGTCACTGGTTCCCGCTCACTGTGATAGCACTGCACTCCACTGCACATAGGTTCACACACTGTTCAGTCCCCTGCCGGGTCCATAGCGGCCCGAGAGGGGCGGCAGCCCGCGGTCGATTCGGCGCGCACCTGAAAAACGGCGTTCAAGAAGGTTACGAGCCGGTCTTTGTTATTTTCTACTGCACAGTTTTATTGGGCGCAATTTTCTATTTGTCAACAATTACAAATCATTACGTACGGGTATGTAATTCCGAAATTGACCCACGTGATAACAAAAAGGTACGCTAGCGGTCGCAGTAGCTTGTTTTACCACGATATGTAACAGGAAATGATACAGCCCGGGAACGATTTTACGGAATGCTAAGGTTTTCTTCAAGCACTTTGATATTTTCCGAGTAAGCACTGAGCGTCAGAAACGACAGAATTAAGATTTTTCAAGCTTTAATGGCGGAAATAGGCCAAAAACACTATTGAATTGGACTGGGAAGGTCTACTCGCATCGCACGCATCTATGACGAAACATTTTTGTCGCTTATAACTAGCATAGATATGTATTGAAAATGAAAGAGATAGCATGCCCGTCCTTGAGCAAATATGGCGCGGCAAAGTCAAATTTAATACGAGTAATAATTTATTTTAACTATTACAAAATTTGTATGATATAGAAAATCTCATTATTAGATAATAAAGCGATTATAACAACTCAATTGGTATATAAACTTACAAAAAATAATATTCATTAAAAGAGAATAAAAACGATTACACACTTCTATACTGTTGTGTAGTCAACTTTTTATCAATTAAGAGTTAAGCAGGGTAGAGTTTAGTAACACAAGATAAAAATAGCTTTAAAATATTTTTATAATATTTCGACACTGTATGTTCAATCTTATTTAAAACACAAAATGTTAAAGAAAACTTGTAAAAATTAAATGTTCTCTCGTTTCCGAGACAGCGAATGAAAATGTTCCAAAACACAACTGCTTCAATTGAGCATTAGCTCTAGCAACAATATATTTGCATTGCGCAATAGATTTTAATTTATTTATTTCAAATAAAATTTAATTTAGTATTGATTTTATTATGTTTTGTCTGTTAATTAAATAAAATTAAGCAAAAATAAAAATAAATACAGAAATTACATGAAAATTCACTCCACAGATAAAGAACGGGCAGCGTACGTAGAAAGAATCTGTGGCAGCGTATCTCGAGTAACGTTCTGTTTTACGTAGTATCGGAAAAGACAAAGACGTTCCGTACCACATATTTCATGTCGTAGATATTTTTCTCATGAATCTGAGATAATCGGATAAAAAAACTCTTCATTGGAATAATAAAAGTAGATTATTACTTGATCTTCTTTTAATACACCTCCCGTCAGATCTCCAGGAAACAAAAGAATATTAGCAGAAGCTATTCATATATGGGTTAATAAGGGGTTGTTCAATACAATAGGTACTTTGAGATACACCAACATGAAAATTATTGCCTTGAAATTATGAAATCACTAAACTAAAGAATAAATAAATCATAGCTATATATCTCAAATATATTCCAAATGAAAATCATTAATGTAGGACGCTTGGGTAGGTACTCATACAGTTGATTATTTTTCAATACCAGGAAGGAATTCTATGTTTTCCTATTCATAATATTCATCTTATAAAGATAATTTTATTCACTCCAGCAATGTGTGTTATTGGAAAATAAGTATTTTAAGTTTACTTCACTATTTAAGGTCTTCGGGTAATGATTCTGTGTATCTATAAAATTAGATTTAGCAAGTGCTTAGTTGTACTAAATCTTTTATGGTATTAAATACATATTGCTTAGTTTACTAGGCTCTTAATTTGAGCAGGAGAAGTTACATTTAATTTGGAGTAAAATGTCAGAGTTCACTTCATAGCAACGGATCTCGTTGAAAAGTCAGTGTTTTTTCACCATATAAGGCCCAAATACCTTTTAAGACATTTAAGTACATGTCATTATGTGATTACACTTTATATTACATAGTTTTAACCAACCGGGTATTCTATAACTGAATCATCTTGTTTTTCAATTAGATTTTGGCCATGAAATCTCATTTTCATGAAAGAGTATCTTCAACAATTTGATGCAACATTATACTTCAAAACATTTTCAACATGTGATATTACATATAATTTATGGCGTAAATAGCATAGATGTGTAGTTTATTATGTAAAAGTCATAATATTAGTTAATTATCTTGGATATCTTGTAAATACAATCATTGTATGAATATCTCAAAATTGACTTAAAGTCACCCCCCAATCATAATTTTCAGGTCTATTTACAGATAATTTATCAAAATACAGGTATTAAATGTAATTAAAGTCATAGAAAGTTAAAAATAATTACCTTTGAAACATATTTTTTGGTAGAGTAGAATAGTAGACTTGAAACTTGTGCACATGTGATGCATGACTTCTGTGTACCATCTTGCTTACCAACCCCATCCTAAAATATAGAAAATGCTACAATTTACAATAAAAATCCACTCACAATCATTTAATTCTACTGAAGGAATCAAGTACTTGCATTACAGTGACAGTTTCTTTTGACACAAAAATAAAAAAAATGAAATGTCAAAGAAAATAAAGTTATTTTTATAACAATAAAATTAAATGGCTGATAGCTATCATGAACTTTAGCTCTTTAGGCTCATATAAGGTCTTGGATTGAAGCAAGAATAAAGCTTCTGTACTTAATTATGATGAAGATTATATGAACAGAAAAGAAGTTTTAGTTAGAGAATATCTATTTATTCTTAGGTATCACTAGGCACTTATAAAATTATTTCTGTAATAAAATACATAATTAACCTTTAGTGTCTATCTTTTCTTACCTTATATTTATTCAAGTATATCCTTTGTTACCAAAAATAATGTTATTATTATTTAAATCGAATACTTAGCTAAAACAAATGAATTACATACAAAAACGTAGCTTTACATTTACATTCTGACAAGGGTGGTCTTGGACAACATAGGTGCAATTTTATAGATAATGTATTCTTTCTAAGCAACCACTTGCATTAGTATTTACACAGTAGCAAACAATTTGAAAAATGAGTTCCATGATTATTTTTTAATCAGCTCAAATGTTTATTTAATAAAATTTGTGAGTTTTTTAATTTTATCTAACTAATGTTTTTAAGTATTAAGTAACTATTGTAGTATGACTTGCCTTTAACATATGTTATTTAGGGCTGATAAAGTTCTGTATTTCTGTAATGTCACAAAAAGTTGAATGCAAGAACAAAATGAAAATACTTTTACAATCAGTAATATAGATAGGTACATAGATAAAAGATTTCCTATAAGGTTGATACCTACACAAGGAGAATGAGAAACATATGTTTTATTTGGGAAAATCCAGACCAGACCAGACCGGGTATTTATGAGGGTTGACTATCTAAGTACAAGTAACAACAATGTATGAAGTGAGATGGACTAATAAGATTGTGTATGTAATTTGTATTCCCCATCATCTTTGACTTTTTCACACTATTTGGGGTTGGCAAAGAAAGTCTTCCTCTTCCACTCTTTTCTGTCCATAGTCATCTTCACACTCCATCTATTTTCTTTCATATGCTCATTTATTCACAATTCATCTACATCTTCCTAGATTAACCTCTACTTTCACTACCTCAATCAATAATATCCATACTTCTCCTAGTATATACCCAATATTTCCATGTCACAATGTTAGTTACCATACTCCTCCAAAACAGCTCGACCAATTTTTACCAAATTTTATATGCATATTAAGTAGGTCTGAGAATCGACTACTATCAATATTTCATACCTCTAAGTGATTATGGGTTGTTCACCCTTATTTTTTTTTAAATTAATATAAATAATTTATAAGGCAAAACAATGTTTGCCGGGTCAGCTAGTTATACTATGAAATAAGATTAAGTATTGATGTGTTAAAATTGTTGCATCTAAAAAGGCATATAAATATTTCGTAATATTACAATAAAATGATAAAATGTTTGTTTACTGTTCACAATAAAATTAATACTACTAATATTCAAATATTCAAAGAAATATAATGTGTTCAAGAAATTTGGAACTGTTTTTAGTTTGAATCATTATCATTAACACAAAAACTAAAACTCAAAAACTTAATAGGCACAAATCATGTTTTTGTTGAATAGTAGCAGTTGTGATATCTAATTACAAATTTGTACAGAAAATAAGAAAATGTATGTTTTCAACACACATTGAAATATGTACAATATAAAAATTTGACATCTAAAAATGTTTTCTAAAGCCCTAAGTATGATATTTTTTGCTAATACTACAAAATGGAAATTTCTTAAACCAACCTACCTATGAATGTCCACAAAAAATAATGAATCTGATTTAGTAGGTAAAAATACTTCTTAACCACTAATTGTAGAATGTATAATGTACTTCAATAAATCAAAGACAAACGAATGGTACCTACATAGATACAATATAGGTCTAGAACAAGATTTACACTGGTTTACTTGGGAATGCGTAATAGGTCTACGTTTGTATATGAACTAGTGACAACTAGAAACAAGAGAAAAATCAGAGAAATAAATCGTATAATTTGAATTAAGTCAGTACCTTTCTGAGAAATACTCGGGAGGAACACTTGCAAATACTAGCTAAAAATTCAACATATAGACCGACAGTCCAATAATCTGTAGATAGAGATGGGCTGAAGATTTACTGAGAAGGTTCAAAGTTATATATAGCTCAACATATAGCTAAGTTAAGGAAATTTCTACAGATTAATGAAGTGTTTTGTAAATTAATGTTGTCGACGTATTACCTTTCTTCTTTAAAATAATAAGAACAATTTCAAAATCGCTATACTTCGTAAACTTGCGTGAAGTTGAAGGTGCGCTCAAAAACATCAAAATTTGTAAAGATTGAAATCATATTACTATAATGTTATAATTTTGGAAGAGAGATATTTATTATGGCTAAATAGCCATTCATTATGGCTGGCTAGCCATAATTAATGTTTTAAGCCAGCATTATTATAATCATTTTACATAAATATATAATTTTTCATGAAAGATAATGCAAATGGGATGTATAATATAGAGTGGACTTTTATTTTCCTAGCAAAAAATGTTAAGCAGATATTTGAGCGCACTTCACCAACCATGAATAAAAAAAACCCTTAAACGGTTACTTCATTCACACATCAGACATTATGTATATTGCTATCTCATTCTTATGCTAAGTTTAAAAGTTGTAATATTGAAACGCAGTGAACCAAATATTCATGTTGACAGCTTATTCCGTTTGGTTTTGTTTGTTCGGTGCATTGCCTGGGTAGAACTTGCGTATTTTTATGAATTTGTTGCGTGGATTCCTGCGAAATGGCTAGAAATTCGGAAATAAGTTTTCAACTACATTCAACCCAGCACACTCCTCTTAAAAATAAGCGTTCAAGACACTTGTTAGCACGCGAAGATACACTCAACTTGTCGCCGATTTTGAATGATACTTCTATTTTCAAGAACCTTAATGACACCAGTCTAAGGCAAGTTCTCGATGAGTCTTCTATCGTGGGCAACACAGGAAGTGCCGGCGACGGACTCAGTGAAGCCTTTTTTGAGATTATCCAGTCGAGTCGATCTAGTGAAGTTTTGGATACAATAGCTAGGTTAGGTCAAGTATGCTGCGATTCGCTAGAGCTAGTAGAACCCTGGAATAGGTACAACGCACAAAATTATTGGCTAGCAGAAGAAGCGAACACATGGAAGCTTCTACATTGTCTGTACTCAGATTCTATCACAGAGCAGCCTGAATCCTTGGAAAATTTAGTAAAGGAGGTTACATTGTCTCAAACAACTTTGGTGAGTGCACTATTTAAAAGTGATTCAGAGTTGCGACTGCTCCAGTTGCTCGTAGACTGGCTGGAAGCCACTGCAGCATACCAGGAAGAGGCCACCAAGACATCAGCACCGATCATTAGCAACAACATTCACTGGAGCAACACTCTTCATGAGCTACTGGTAGGTACCAGTCTATTCAACAAAGAAAAAAGCAAATCTATGATCACTTGTATGGACCCAGATGCACCGAAAAGGCAACAGAAAACTATTCACAGTGATGACCAGAAAGATGACAATGATTTATGCAAGAGGATCTTCACTGAAGTTAGATGTGGCAAGTTTAAGGAGGCTATTTCACTGTGCCTGAGTGCCGGGCAGGCCTGGCGAGGGGCTGTGCTGCAAGGCTGGATGTTACTACACTATTTGCCTAGAGAGGATGCTTTGGCACCTTTGGAGATTAAGGGCAATCCAACTCGAGACCTCTGGAAGTGGTGTGCATTGGGAATTGCAAATAATTTGTCTGAGAATATGCACTACAGAGCTACTGTGGGGATTCTGAGTGGGCACTTGGAGAGTTCTCTACCTGTCTGTCGGGGAAACTGGGAGGATTTGCTCTGGGCACACTTGAAGGTTCAGATAGATGCCAGAGTAGACAGATTCTTAAGAGAGCATCATGCTACTGTGGATGCTACTACTGCCACTCCTGAAGTGTTGGAGCTGTTGCAGTCAGAACTCCAAGTGGAAGAGATGCCCTTGCAACAAGTTCTCAACTCTGTCAAGTCTCTGATGGATGGCAAGATGGAGTCAAACTACCAAACGTGCCAACGACACCTCATGCTCGGACACATCAATGCTATAATGCAAGATTGTCTGGAATGGATAGACAGTGGGGATGAAAGGTTCATAAGATTTTTGGCTCATTTAGTCCTTGTGCTGAGACTCATGGGGAAGGACCCACAACATGAGATTGGAGACAAAGTTCTGGTCAAATATGTTGTACAACTCATTGATGCCATAATAGATGGCACGGTAGAGTGCCCTGAGCTTATTGCTTACTACACATCTACAGTGCCCGGATCAGAACAGATAACCTTGTATGCTGATCTGATGGATCACATCCACAAGAGTGAATACAGGCAGGGAGTAGTAAAGGCAGGAATCAGTGCCGGAATAGATGTGGCCGCATCAGCGAGAGTTGCAGTAAAGAAAGCTATTTCAGACATTCAGCAGGGCTATGGCAACTTTGATGCCAATATCACACAAACCACTGCAGTAGAGAAAGATAAAGTATTGATCAACAAAGTTATTACATCTCTAGAATGGCTGGCACTCATTTCTAACCAAACAGAGGAGGCTTTTTGGCTGAGCAATGCCATGATAAGAACATTCATCTTCATTGGAAATAATGAAGCTGCTCTCGCTACGGCAAGCACTGTCCATCAGATATTCCCAGATTTTGGTAACAAGATTTCAGCTGATTCAGCAGAACTTCGGGAGCATATTTGCTTGAAAAGTTATTTGGAGGCTTTGGAAGGATTTGCGACATGGTACAGACACTTTATTAGCGCAAAGCCAAAAGATGTAGAACCGTTGCCCTCGGACGCATCTTTTGCTGACAAAGTCCACCATGAGCAAAGATGCGCGCAAGTTGAAGAGCAAAAGGCTAGATGGAGTAATGCAGTACATCACCAAGCAAAACATGCCAAGAACTTGCTTTACAATGTCTTGATGTTCCCTGGAGGATGGTTGCAAGATGAGAGTGACAACACAATCTCATCTAAATTCAGTGAAGAAGAGAACCTAGAAAGGACCAAGCAATTGGAAACATTGAGACGTCTCTGCATTCCTGAAGTTGTGATCCTAATACTGAAGATCTTGCAGAGCACCGATGATATTGACAACCATCAGGAAGCTGTTAAACTGAGCAACATTATTGCAGCAGAGAACCGATGTTTATACAAGGTGTTCACTAAAACTAAACTAATGGAAGTTCTGGAGCGAATCAAGGAGTCTTCTCTGTTATTACTGGAAAAAGGGCGCGATATCTTTGGTTACGAAATAAAGGACGAATAATTTTATGCATTTGTATTTTGTAATAAAAAGTTTGAAGTATATACAGATTGTATTGCATTTTTCATTCATATTTACAAACATAACAGATAGATAGATCTTATAATAAGTCATAAACTAACAAATGTACCATGTTTGGTCTTATAGTAGATAAAAATAGGTATTTGTGGCCTGAGACATAACAAGCCCAACCCTTATTTGTTCTTATTATTCCTATGTTTGACATTCACATATTCATAAACAGGTTACTTAGTACATTTATTTATCCAAAATACACAAACATCAAGTAACTAGTTTTACACTGCCACAGGGTTCAGATTGATCAAATCATTGCTGCTCTCAGCTAGCTCTGTTATGGACACCCGTCCCCTCTGTTTGATGAACTTGGCTACATCTTCTAGTTCTTTCTGTGATACATAGATGAATTTTCCTCGGTCATCTATGACCCCGGTAAGTTCACCTGACGCTTGGAGCTCTGTTATTCTATCAATAGCTGCTTGGGTTTTCAGTTTAAACTGTGCAGCTAAGTCCTCTAATAGTACCACTTTTTGTTTCTGTAACAAAAATTATATAGTTTCATTATCAATGATTTTGAAGTGGTGGTTTGAAAAGTAGGGAAATAAATTAATTCCTTAGTGTGTGCAAGATTTCGTTGACATGTATAAAATTGGTCCAGTAATTGTTTTAATAAAAACGATGTTTCAAGAAATTACATATACTTACTGTATTTGCAAAATGCTATAAACATACATAAATACTAATAATTAAATATCATCATTAATTATCCCAATATTTCTCCCCACATTTGATGACAGATGAGAAATGATCTCATCTGTCTACACCCTCTGTAATAATCTGACCCACCCTGATCAATTCAGGTGACATAGAAGTCTTTTAAGGTATTTTTTTTGTTTTGCTGGAAATTTACCTGTATCTATACCATATTATATTATAAAGAGAAAAAGTTGGAATGTTTGTTTGACGCAAATAGGCTCCGAAACTACTGGACCAGTATGCCAATTTTATCACTGTTGGGAAGCTATATTATCCCCGAGCAACATGGGCTATACTTTATCTCTCTTTGCCACTTAGAATATTATAGAGACCGTGCGAAGCCGGTACAGGATGCTATTTGCAAATTTATATTTTGAATTAGAGTATAAAATTAATCCATCAATTAGAACGAATGAATCCATCCTAAATGAGCTCCGTGTCAAACAATGCATGTGCTCGATATGCCTGAAGCGAGTGCTGCAATACTTCGGGCATATCGCACGGAAACCAGCTGACAATCTGGAGAAGCTCATTGTCACTGGCAAAATGGTGGGAACAAGATCCAGAGGTGGAAGCCCAACAAGATGGTCCGATCAGGTGGCTGAACACACTGGCTCGAAAGCAAGTGTAGCCATCCATGAAGCCGCGGATCGACTAACTGGCGACACATTGTCTATAAGGTGGCGGGTCGGGGTCATCACGATGCTCAGCACTGAGCTACGGACTAGAGGAGGAGGATGAAATTAATAATGCTGTAAAGCTCTACCTTGATATAGTCAATAAAGTCTCTGAGCAGACTCTCGGTGTCTGTGTCCTCAGTGTGGTCGTAGCCCTCTCCCTCGACGCTGAAGGCAGCCTTCATGGCCTCATACTCCTCCTGCTCGCGCCGCCGCCGCTCTTCCTCAGCCCTGCGCTCCGCTTCCTCGCGGAGACGTTCTTCTTCCTTTAATCATAAATATTTTTATCTGTGTTAGATTTCTGCATAAGCAGTCCACTATACGTTCCCACTGCTGGGACTAAGGGCCTTCTCTTACAAGGAGAGAGAGAGATATAGGCCTTAAACCACCACGCTGGCCAAGTGCGGGTTGGCGGATGACACACGTCTTCGGATATTGTTGTCCTCAAACATGTCAGTTTCCTTACGATGTTTTCCTTCACCGTAAAGCGAGTGCAAATCCACACGTAACTTGAAAAACAAGTCATTGGTGTAGGGCTGGGATCGAACCAGGGGCCGTCTGATTGAAAAGCAGACGTTTTTACCATCGCACCACACTCGCTTTTTCGCAGCACTCGCTTTTTAGTTGGATTGCTGACTTGTTCCTTATTCATTGTATTTGTTGACAGAGGAGCACCACTCTCTTCTGTGTTTCGCCAATTCATCCCCACTATCGCATGATATGCATGTTGCATATATTCATTGTATTTGTATCTTAAACAGGATTGTCTATAATCTGTGTGAGTATAATAAGTATATCGAGCGACGACGGTCTGCCTCCCTTTAGCAAAGGACAGATGTTGTGTCCGGAGATGGCCGTCCGACGGTCATGCATTGTAGCTTGGACCAGTCGTACGCGCGTTGTAAATACCGTTTGCGCGATTCAGGACAAGCACTCTGATTGGTAGCGGGCGATGAAGTGCGACAGAGACACCACAATTATTTATTTGTGTAATGGTTTATATTTCACATCATTAGGAATCACCAAAATTTGATTTGTTTTATTTGTCTATTTAGTAACATCATTAAATAAAATAATATTTGTATTGTAGTTTGTACTGGGTCTATAATCTTAATGCGAAAGTTAAATTTTTTATATATGATTCATAATTTTCCTGAATATGCAATCCGTTAATCAAATAGTTACTACAGATTTAATTAATGTCACAAATATGTCTGAGAACCCAAAATGATATTGCAACATTACCTCTTGTTTCTCCTCAATCTTTTTCCTCTCAGCTTCTTGCTCTTCTTCCTTCTTTTTCTTCCTCTCCCGCATCTGTTCTTCTGCCTCTCGCATTTTCTTCTTTTCTTGCTTGGCTTCTAGCTTTGCTCTTTTCTAAAACATATTAGATATAAAATTACTGTGATATTGTGATCTAAAGTAGAGTGAGCTTAGTTCTCTTTATATATAGCATTATGTGTATATCACTATATAAATATATATATTTGACAAGAATATACAGAATATAATAGTAACTTTATTCTAAAAAAGAAAGATACAGTGATATAATCCTCACAAGTACACATTTTCAGTAAATAACTACAGATTATTCTATAATGTATACAGTTTTGTCTAACCTTAGCTCCCATTTTGTCATCAAGCTCGACTTTCTGTGTTCCTTCCTGCACATTCTCATCATCTGCCTCCTCTGCTCCTGCTGGCTCTTCTTCTAGCAAGTCTGCTTGATGTCTGGCCGCTGGAAATTAGAGGAAAATTTCAATTTTGTTTATTAGGTATGTTACAAAACTTATGTTTCATGTCAAACTGAATTAATGGAATAGGTTTTAATATATATATATTGATTTGCCTATCACTTAGGGGTGTAAGGGTGTAAGAAGGCCTCCCCTAAGAGGGGCCAACTTAAAGATTGACTCAACTAACATTACTAACAACTAGCCTACAAAAAGACCACTAACAATCTTACTAATGAGATTTGCATTGTAAAATAAGTTAACAAGTTGGAAATAAATGGCTTTATTATTATTATTATTATAGGGGTGTGGAAAATAGATAATAGCCGATTCTCATACCTACTGAATACACATATAAAATTTCGTAAAAATCGGTCAGAGGAGTACTGTTACTAACATTGTGACATGGAAATTTTATATACTAAATGATGTATAAATAATATAGTTTATTTTTTGCAGAACACTCAAAATGCAATGAAAATTTTGTGGTGTTTACTGTTCTAATTTTTTTATTTTTAACAAAGCAGTTTACCAAAATAAAGTGGTTTAGAGATGGAATTTGTTGATTTTGAATTTGATGGAATAACTAGGTTGATTTATGCAAAGCTCTAATTTGATGTATATTGAGCTTACCATTGGCTCTCATCCTCGCCCTCTGGTTCCTGACTGCCTGCACTCGCCCGGGACCCCCATCTCTCTGCACCACGGCTCTAGGTCTTGCAGCAGCTGCGAAATAATGGGATACAGATGTTTACATGAACTGCATATCATAGTGCAAGTTTGCATACGGAGTTAATCGCAGTACCTTAACGAAACTTGGTAAATATATTATTAAATATGTAAACAACATCCATACCTTGAGGCTTGACTTGGGAAACTCGTAGAAATGAAACAGATAACACGGCGATGACTATGGCACTAAGAATAGCTGCAATGATGAAAGGATCCATGGTTTCTTAAGTAATTGTACTAAATATATTGTGTTAACGTATATATCTCATTTTGAATTGTAGTGAATATTGTATTGTTTCGGGCTATAATAATTACTTTTGTAAGAAATAAATTGCGAGATTGAACACACGATAGGACGTCATCAAAACATGTCAAGTAAAGGTACTACTACTGTCGATTTCAATATGTAATCTTTTGACAATGATATAAGATTATTTTTCTATATTGGCAATACAATATAAACGTTTCAGATGTTTCGATATATTTAGCCTGAGGAAGAAGTCAATTGATCGTTATTTAACGAGAAAGAAAGAGACAACGCATAAGAGATTCTGACATTTTATTCGATGACGTGTGTATTGTCATCATTATTTTTTTCAGAATTTCCCATTTCGCCGCTTGAGATCCAAAAGATGGAATTATTTAAATTATCTTCTCTTTTAGCGCTATTTCTTGTCCTCGACGTAACTTCTGCGCTATATTTCCACATAGCTGAAGGGGAAAGAAAATGTTTCATAGAAGAAATTCCAGACGACACGACTGTTATTGGTAATTGCATTTGGCCGCTTGATTTTTGCCTTTTCCATGTAGTTCCTTGTATTTCCAAGATTTCGTATGAATGATTAGTTAAACTACAACCGTATACATCTATTTAAACCATTCTAGTATCCTAGTTCTGAGTACTGAGCACCTAAACAATGTGAACTAATTCTTTCTTCCAGTGAACTACAAAGTAGAGCTATATGATCCAAGATCGGGTGGTTTCATGCCTTCGACGCCTGGTATTGGCATGCACGTGGACGTCCGAGATCCCAACGACCAAGTCGTGCTCTCTAGAGTGTATTCTTCAGAGGGAATGATCTCATTCACATCACACAACCCTGGAGAGCATATTATTTGCATGTATTCTAATAGCACATCCTGGTTCAGTGGCTCTCAACTCAGAGTAAGTATTATCCTAGGTCTAATATTTTTTTTTTAAGTGGGGGATTACCAGTCCCCATGCAAACTCTTTAAAGTTAAAATTAAAATTGTCTTTATTAGCAACATAATTATTGTTGAACAAGAAATATGCACCTTGTGGTTATTTAATAAGGCCTTGGCTAAGACTACTTAAAATTAATGACTTAATACTATATTTAGATCTAATTATTTACATTTATATATTACTAGCTGATCCGGCTAAACGTTGTACAGCCTTATAAATTATTTCTACTAATGAAAAATAAATAAAAGGGGTATGGTAAATAGATAGTAGCCAATTCTCAGACCTACTGAATACTCATTAAAAATATGGTAAAAATTGGTCAAGCCATTAAGGAGGAGTATGGTAACTAACATTGTGACATGGGAATTTTAAATATTAGATTTATTTCTCTTATACCTAATTATATACTAACAAGTAACATTAATAATATTATAATATTAGGTAACAGGTAATACCAGAGCATAGCTTTGGGCTGCTGGTATATCTGATCCAACTTTATTACTTCATTGTTGATCTAATTGTAAGGCTGCAATTATAGTTTTCTTTATATAAGCAGCTGAGTAAATAAATAGTACTAACTAACTTGGTAGTAATCAGTAAAAAACAAATTATCAGAAAATAGACAAATTTATTAAAAGTCAAGATACATTTATATAACTATCAGTACTACAATTTTATTATAATCTCATTAATAATAAAGGGTGCAAGTTTATTACTCCTACACAATGAAATGGCTTTACCTTATTAATGATAACCATATGAATTACATACTAAATTGATTTGTAAGGTTATAAACATATAAATTACTAAATAAATTATTATGTTTTATAATATTTATTCATAAAAAGTGTTGGCTATTGATCTCTGATATGATGGTAAACAAATTATTTAAACTATTCACCATATAATATACCCAAAAATAATAAACCTTTCAAGCATCTGATACACATAGTCCATTTGATAGAATTATGATAATAGACACAATTATTAACTATGATAATACACAAAAATAATATAAAATATATACTCTAGAAGGAGAAAGGGAGATGGAGGGACGCACTAGACTCCATTTATTAAAACAGGACTCAAAAAGCTCAAAACCGGGATGAGTGGAAAGAGGATAGAGAGGCCTTTGCCCAGCAGTGGGACGGAACCGGCTAAAAATAATAATTTAGTATATACTCTAGGAATAGCACATATATTTTTATTACAACAATTGACAGCACAACAATACATTCTGTAGCATAGACATACACCAGGCAAGCTGTAGTCAAATGTATACCTATCAAGGGTAATAAAAAAATACAAAACATATAATAAAATGTGATACTTCCATTTGCTTTAGTATTTTGACCTCAAAACTCAACAAAAACGGCATGTCGTATTATGCGCGTTAAACACGTCGTAATTAGCGGCAGACAAGGGTAACAGAGCGCGTGCGGGGCGCGGCAAACGAAAGGTTAAAATCATCCAAGTTGTCACATAATCTATTGTATTTCCACCCAGGTGCACTTAGACATCCAAGTGGGAGAGCATGCAGTAGACTATGCCAACGTGGCCCAGAAGGACAAGCTGACTGAGCTCCAGCTCCGCATCCGCCAGCTGCTGGACCAGGTGCACCAGATCACTAAGGAGCAGAGCTATCAGAGAGTGAGTTGGTTATTTCCTTTTTTTAATCTAGAGAAAGGTCTAGTCTAATTAAGGAAAAATAAGTTGCCTGATAGAACTATACTCAAATTATACTATTCTATCTTATATTCTTTCTATTAATCTCTACAGTGTTATGGCAGAATCTGAGTTGGGTTTAGCCACCAGTTTCGTTTTTGGCGTGACAACGTCTTAAATTAGGTTGCAGCTGGGAGTCACTTATGAAAAAGTGTAACGCCCGGTAACGTTACGATGAGTCACCGAACGAGAGAGAGGCCCGCCGAATGCCTTGCGTCTCTCTCCCACTCAACTATGATCGGTCTGCCGCGCGCGCAGCACGCGGCACACGTTGTCACGTAAAATCTTCGCCCGTAAAACCGACTTTACAGGCAACCATTTTTTATGAATATAGGCACTGTTGTGCCTATATGTGTATTCTCTATCAGCCCATCTCCATCCACTGCTGAACATAGGCCTCTCCCAAGGCATGCCACACAATCTTATTCAGCATCTCATCTCCATCCACTACCTGCCTTTTTGCATATATTGTCACTTCACCTAGATGCCTATATTACACTGTCTAAATTTAATTTGATAGTTATTATGTGCCAGCCTAACAAAAACAAAACCTTATTTGTAACTTTGCCACGGTCATTAGTTGAGTACTGTCTAAGTTTTTATTTATGTTATATTAAGATGAATTCACCTAACAAGTTGCATATTGATTTTTAACAAGTGGTACCAAAAGTGGTGACAAAGTTTTAAAAGTGATTACTTTAATTTTTCGTTTGCAGATCACTGGTTCACTGGTCAAACATTCATGTCCTTCACTTTCATATGCACATAGAACTTGACTGTCCAACTAATAATATCTTTAACTTTTTGGTTTTAATAAATATTTATAAACAGAAGAGGAAGTCCATTAGAAATATTTCACAAACCCTTCTTTAAGAAGTCTATGAGAAGTGGACAACAGCTAGGAAGCCTCTTAGAAGAGGCTTAATTAATGAATCTATTTGTCAGCAGAGCAAAAACTACATATAGGGAGAAGAAACTCATGTAATTGTTCAGCCACTAAGCTCATATTATGTCAAGATGAAGAATATGAATGAAAGACATGACTTTATCAGTTGACAAAAACATTTAAATGTTTTGTTTTTGTTTGCAGCATCGTGAGGAGCGCTTCAGACAGACATCAGAGAGCACCAACCAGCGAGTGTTGTGGTGGAGTCTCTTACAGACCGGAGTCCTTGTGGCCATCGGCTACTGGCAGATGCGCCATCTCAAGAGTTTCTTCGAAGCTAAGAAACTAGTCTAAAATCATACCATAAGTTTAGGTGTATCTAATTATTTTTGTCAAATAATTTATCTGCATATTTTGTTAAACATCATCATCTTAGCAGCATGGTTTTGTGAATGTATATGATCTGTGTTTTTGAAATAAAACTAAAATATACAGATTTGTTTTTTTTACTAATTAAATAAAGTCATCCCAGATTAATATTATTATACTTGTAAATGTAATTTTCGATATCACAGATAAAATAGTTGTATAAATATTATCTAGAACATTTATGTCTCTATTCTAAAAATACTGTCTAAGTAATTTACGAACATGAAAGGATTTGCTTTTGGGAACGTTTTCAGTAAACTGAAGTCTACAACACTGAGGGTGCTTATCAAGGTGTCACATGTACAGTAATATAGATGACCGTCGACTTGTAGCCTCTCCGCCAGTTCTATCTGATGATTATCCATAAGATCTTCATTCACGACCACCAACAGGGGTTTGTTTTGCTCAAGAGCTTCTAAGCAGCTTCCGGCCCCAGCATGACTTATGACCAAATCAGCTTTCTTTATATCCTCCTGCAGAGTGTCTTTGTAACGATACAAGCATAATTTAATACCCTCTTTCACGTAGTTCCCCGGTTCCACGTCACTCTTTCCTATCTGAAATATAACCTCCTGGCATCCTAATCCTTTGAGAGCATTCAGCACATCAGGTCGGAGAATATAATCACATAATAAATCAAATCTTGTTGTTCCTACTGTAATAAATATGTTTCTATATTCTTTCGGCATTTTCCTCCAACAGTTTTTAGACAAATATTTAAAAGTTTAGTACAAAAACCCTAAAAATAAAGTTTGAAGGTAATTGACAGTTCAGTAATAACGCGTATATCAATTGTCAATGTCATTTCGGTTTCAGTTTTAATGTTCCAGATTTAAAATATTTCAAGTTTGTATAGCATGAAATTTTTTTTTAAGATGGCAATATTTTTGTTTCAGGCACAGATCTCTTTCTACGGTTTCTGGTTTTCACTTTTGGCGCGCTTCATAATTCTAAAAATCTATATCTTACTGTAATTTTATTCAGGGATTATTTTCTATGAGTTTGATATACAGGCCATATATTATGATGGAAAAGGAAAAGGTAACAGTTTGCTGTAGTTACGTGTCTTCAAAAATTCTTAAAAAGTATTTTGTTAAGTACTTCTAATTAATTCCTTAACATATGCATGATATAAAATATGTCTGATTATAAGTCTCTCTGCAATTTTAAGAATCCTTGGCATTCTTTCAAAATGTCTTTATTTTTCCAAACTGCCTTAAATGGGTTTCTAATCACAAAATATGACAGGATTCTTTCTATGATAAATTTCTAATCCAAGAATAACAATCAGAATATATTAATTGCATAGCTGTGTACAAAGACGAGATCTTAAACAGCAATTATGTAACTTAACTACAGTCTTGTTCGTAAAGAACATAGGTACAATAATAGCTATAAATAGCAACTATGCAATAACTACTACATTTTACGCTATATGAACCAACGTTCATGTAATATTTTTTAGATCATAATGTTTTTGTTAATTTTATAATTTTTTGCTGAGTGGTTGCTTGAATCCCATTGTGTGTCCGTATTTGTATGGCGCTTCTCTTTGTGCACTCGCGAAGAAGGATGGAGGTATTAGGCCCATTGCGATTGGGAGTGTGTTCCGTAGGTTGGCGGCCAAGGTAGCGTGTCGGTCTGTAAGGCAAGCTATGACGAATTATCTACAGCCGCATCAGCTGGGTTTCGGGACACGTCTGGGTTGCGAAGCAGCTATCCATGCCACGCGTGCATTCGTCATGAACCCTGATCGCTCAGACTGTGTGGTACTGAAGTTGGATATTTGCAACGCGTTTAATTCGTTAGAGAGAGACGTTCTTCTGGCTGAAGTTAGAGAAAAAATACCATCTCTGTATCCTTTTCTTTTCCAGGTGTATCATACACCTTCTAACCTTTTCTTTAATGACAGTCCTATTCTTTCTCAAGTGGGGGCGCAGCAAGGAGATCCGCTGGGGCCACTCGTCTTCAGCTTAGCGATCCACAAAGTTATTAAGGAACTTAAATCCGCTCTGAACTTGTGGTACCTGGACGATGGAACACTGGGGGGTTCATCGGAGGATGTTCTCCAGGATTTAGAGACCCTTATTCCTCGTCTCAAAGTATTGGGCCTCGAGGTGAATCCTTCCAAATGCGAAATCTTCTTCTGCAGCTCGAACTCTCATTTTCTCCCTCTTTTTAAATCTATTCTACCTGGCCTCAAGGAACTGTCAACTCAATCCTTCACCCTTTTAGGGTCTCCCATTTTCTCTGATGGAGTGCCAGAGGCCATCTCGTCCCGTAGCAATCTCCTGTTGGCTGCTAAGGAGGGTTTGTCGGATCTCTCCGCGCATGTGGCTATTGTACTGCTTCGCATGTGCTTTGCCTTGCCTAAAATCACATATCTTTTGAGGACTGCCCCGACATGGCTTTATCCCAGTGAAATCGCGGCTTTTGATGAGCGTTTGAAATCGACAGTCGAGTCGATTTTAAACGTCTCACTCAATGATGCCCAGTGGGAACAGGCAAGTCTCCCTGTAAGGCACGGTGGCTTGGGAATTCGATGTGCGCGGGATGTGGGCTTGCCAGCCTTCTTAGCTTCAGGGCATGGGGTAGCGGGTCTGGTCGCTGTAATACTCAGTTCCAATGGCGGCGAGGCAAGCTTACCTTTTTTAGAAGAGGCTAGGTTGGCTTGGTCTGTTCGCAGCTCGGGTGCTGATTATCCGACTACGCCGCAGATCCAACGTGCATGGGATGAAGTCACTGCCGGGCAGGTCAGGGAAAAGTTGATTGGGAGCGCTGTAGGTGCCGATCTGGCCAGACTTCAGGCTGTGTCGCAGCGTGAGTCGGGAGCATGGTTGCGCGCGCTGCCTTCACCCCACTTTGGCACATACCTTGACGACAATTCATTGCGGGTGGCGGTGGCTCTTCGCCTGGGCTGCAGGGTGTGTGAACCCCATGTGTGCATCTGCAGTTCTAAGGTGGAGGCCGATGGCCATCATGCACTGAGTTGCCGTCGTTGTGCAGGTAGGTTTTCGCGGCACCATGCTCTAAACGACATCATTCGGAGAGCCTTAGTGTCGGCAGGTTTACCGTGTTTGCTGGAGCCGCCCGGGCTTTGCAGGTCTGACGGCAGGAGACCGGACGGAATGACTTTGGTGCCGTGGAAAAATGGCAAGTGCCTGATCTGGGACGCCACGTGCGTCAGCACTGTCGCGCCCAGTCACTTGAGTCGTTCCGTCCTGTCTCCGGCGGTGGCTGCTGAAGACGCGGCGGAAAGAAAAAAGGTTAAATATGCGGGTCTTGAGTCTCAATATTTTTTTATTCCTTTTGCTGTTGAGACTATGGGAAGTTGGGGTGCAGACGCGAGGAGGCTAGTTGATGAACTCGGGCGAAGACTAGTCGATAGGACGGGGGATCCCCGTTCTCGATCGTACTTGGTGCAGAGGATAGCCATTGCTATTCAGCGTGGAAACGCAGCCAGTGTTATGGGCACCTTTGCACCAGGTACGATCATGGGCGGGTTTTCCTAACTTTATATGTTTTTTGACATGAATAATTTTGACATGTAATATAATACTTATAATATCTTTACTTACATAATAAATGAAAAAGTTTTTATATAAGTTAAAGATCATAATGTATATGGTAATTTATATTTTTTTCTGAATTAATCGATAGGGTTCAAACTGAACGTTATATTAAGTATTTTGTTTGTTGTAATTTTTGAATTTCGATTTTCGCGAACGTCGATTTGAATATACGCGTTTGGCTTGTCAGCCTTAAGATGGCCGCGACTACGACCAATGAAATGACGGCTAAGACAAATTAAATATACTTACATTTTAAATTTATAGTTTCAATTAGCAGGAACCCACATACGTGTATGTACTAATCAGCTGGATGTGTCGTGACGAGTCTTCGGACCCAATTCACGTCACCGAGTTACGTGACCGACGTAATTTAACGTTAATTATTAATCAATTTACTGACCTTTTGCAATAAAGTACCTTAGCTGCCTATCGTTGTCTTCGGTGTCGGAATCAAGGGTGTTTCGATAACACCAAGTTTTCTCATGATCAGCATCATCATTAACGTTTTGCGAGCACAAGAAATTTAAAATAAAAATAAATATTAATTTCAACATGTTCATAAGAATCATTGAGTTTATTGATTAATTATAATATTTTAAGACGTCTCTAACTAATCCTCCTTTATCTACAATAAATACTTTCATGACATAAATTTATCTGTCTAATGATGTATTATGGTATTGTTGTGTCGGAATGGCTGTTGTAACTGCGGTCAATGGTGGACATTTGTATTCCCTAAGTGCGAAATTTAATATTTACATATAACTAAGCGGTCCAGCAGAGTGTCTTGGCTTAAAAACTGCTTGTACTAATACTAATAGCCGGGACCTACAATTTTACATGTAATCCGATCTAAGACAGTAATCCCAGAGAAAAATGCAACTTAAAAAAGTTGATGCGGGTAGTCTATAAATACTACCCGCGTCAAATCACCAAGTTACAGGCGCTAGGTGTGAAAAAAGCTGCTGATTTGCTTCGCGTTAAAACACGACAATGACGTTGTTATCAATTGTTACAAAAATATGACATTTAGAAATACAGTTGCTTTGCTATAATTTTATTCGTTTTCGAAGAAAAAGTTTTTCTTGGCTATACTTTTGTAGACTCCCCCTGTACCGTCCTTGGCTACAAGTAGGGTGATCCAATCAGAACCAACCCCCATTCCTATTAAACCTTAACAAGGCACACGTGTCTTAATGAAAACCTAAATAATAACGGATAATTTTCAAGTAACAGCTGTGATATTTACGAATTATGACTGAGAAATCAAAGCATGAGGTGAAAGTGGTACGTTTGATAGACAGACGGTGTTTAGTGGCAGACAGACTGGTGGAAGGTAGTTAAGAAATGAAGCTATGGATTTGTCTGTTCGTCTGTGTGTTTGGTACAGTGAAGGGAGAAGACTTCCCTTCCTTGATTACTGCTAATGCTTCCATTGGTAAGTACCAAGAAGGTTTCTTATCAGAAAGGCAGATATCGTGGTAATTTGCAAACTTTTTGTACACGCTCTTCTCTGATGGAATTAGTTTTACATGCTTGTTACATAATTCAAATATGTAGGTAAACGCATACCTATATTTTTTAATTTACAATACAGTTTAAACTAAAACTAAAAGACTATTATTTTTTATTACTATTATTTTCTTTTCAAAGAAAAAATATGAAATACGAAGACGTTTGTCAACCGCCAACCCGCTCTTAGCATATATCTCTTCATAGCGCGAGTAGGTCCCAAGTCCCAACAGTGGAAACGTATAGTGAAAATAAGACTGCTAATGTAATGTTATGCTATTGTGAACCGATGAGTGAGCCGGTTTCTTCTTGGCATGCGTGATCTAAATCACAATATTGCTTCCTATCAGGTGAATTGTGATGCAAGCCCGTTCAGAGTAAAGAATAAAAATTATTGAAGTAATTATATTATATATTATTGAAAATATTCTGATGTGACTCCAGCGGTAGTCCTGGACCGGCAGTTCCTGGGGGAGCGCTACCAAGCCGTGCTGGACGAGCTGAAGGATTACATCAAGGAGCTGGCGCGAGTCGAGCTCAAACATGGCGGCGTGCTCGTGCATTACTACTCCTGGACCTCTATCAGTCTTAAGAAAGGTACGATTTAACATGTACCGCATTTTTTGAAGTGCGTCTCGTCGGAATTGCATTGAAAGAAGAATTGCGGAAGATTGTTGAATTGCAATCCAATACCTGGTTCACCCTGGCCTGTCCGGCGCTAATATCTTGTTCTTCTTCTTGCTTCTTGCTCGTGTGTTATACAGCGCCAACACACACTTGGCCAGTTTGTTGAATTATGTCCTATATCTACCTCTCTCCTTGCGAATAAAGTCCGGAGTCCCAGCAGTGGAAACGTATAGTGAGCTGCTTATGATTATTAAATTATTGTTTTAAGATGCGTATGGTATTACTATTCGTGGGCTATTAGTTTCTAGTTAGAGCAGAATTTTGAGAATATCAATTTTATTCTACTTTGAATTTTAATAGCTCTCACTTATAAAAAGATGGGCTTAGTATATTTCCCTATTTTCATCATAAATTATGCTTACGTTTTAGTACAGTGCCACTTCTACGTAAATGGTTATTCGTCTTATAATTTCATTCTGCCTACGTAAAAATTCCATTATTGCATTCAAATAAACTGCCATTTGTAACTCTAAATACAATATTAGTTAAACTCCACGTTGGGCGCCAACGTGGAGTTTTTTCCTTAATTATGAAACTTGCAGGTTTCTTGGCAGTATTCAGCATCGCCTCGTGCGAGGATACTTGGGATCTCTTCTCCAGAACTCAAGACGAAGAACTTCTTCTGTTTGCTCTTACTGAGGTAGATTGTCCTCGACTTCCGACCAGAGAAGCTATTACAGTGACGTATGCAGACGCAGGTCAGGAGTTACCACAACTGCTGCTGGATCTGAGGACCAGTAACGCGTTCAAATGGAAAGCTGCGGTCATATTACATGATGATACTTTGAGTAAGTTGAAGGGCAAAGTATTTATAGACTTCCCCAAACAAGTTTCCAGTAAAACCCGGGTGTGCTTATGCCTGAGGTAAAAGGATGACTCGTACGATGTTGTATCTTCCACCACATTTTCACTTCTCATCGGGCGAGATAGTGGCCAAATATCGGTCTTATAGTTATAAAAAATATCAAAAACACTCCTTTTTATTGAAATAATGAAATACTGGGCAATGTATTTTGCTTTTTTGTGGTCACAAATAAGTCAATCTTTCTAAAAAAAGTTTAACAGCTAGTATACTGAGATAAGCAGGCTATTACTTGATTACATACCTAAGTCATTTAGTCCACGATAAAACCCAGATATTAAATGCCACTTTCAGTCACCATGAAAAGACTTACCAAGTGGCACTAATAACACAAATAGTGAATCAAATAATGATTTGTCAGGTCGCGACATGATATCCCGCGTGGTCCAATCCCTGACCTCCCAGATAGACGATGAAAGCGCCAATCCAGTCTCCGTGACGGTATTCAAGATGAAACACGAGATCAATGAATACTTGAGACGGAAAGAGATGCACAGAGTGCTGTCTAAGCTGCCTGTCAAGTATATTGGTGAGAGTTTCCTGTGCTTTTCCTTGTTTATAAGAGTTTATTTAGCACTGAGAGTCTTTTTTAAGCAAGAAAACCATAAATTTAGAAAATTTATACAGTTACATTTTTACAAACATTATTTTATGTTAGAAGAAAAAATGAAATATTTAGTATACTTCTGCTGTAATTTTATCTTTTATCTACAATGGATTTCCGCAAAATAACGCCTGAGTCCAAGGATAATATAGTTTTATATATCCTGAGAAGTATCACCCTAGGGTCCACAATAGTAGAGTAAATAGGTATGTATATTCAAATCGTATCACATCGTAGACTACAATATATTTATTTATTTATTTATTTATTTACATTGCTTTACGGCCGAGACCAATAACAAAGCAAGTTACATTCAAATGATATTAAATTAAATTACAATATAACAGACAAAATACTAAAATTAAGATAGTCTAATCATAATAAGTTCATAAAATTAATATAGTTCAATCATAATAAGTACATTAAATAATAAATAGTCCAATCAAAATAAGTATATATAAACATAATTAAAAGGAATTATAAAACAATTGAATTACTAATTAAATTAAATTAACAAGGTCAAGAGAGTAAAACATACAATATACAAATAACAAATTAGATATCTCCTAAGTCAAACAATAAGTCCACAATTCCATCGTCTATTTCATTATTATCGTTACATAATTTCTTTTCACAAAATTCCAAACATTTTCTTTGAAAATTTCTCCATTCACCCGCAAGCAGATCGCACTCAGTCATCATAGCAAGGAGTTCATTGAAGGCAGAGAGGGAGTGCAGTACAGGAGAATGACCTCGAGCCGCAGTACGGCACGGCGGCACTGCGAGCAGGCGGTACTCGCCTCGTCTCGGGGCTGTTCCAGGGTCAGGAACATTCAAACGCGATAACTCTTGGAGTAAATTTGGAGAGTCTATCATCCCGTGCAGAACTTTATACATAACCAACAGTTGATCACAATCCCGACGTACCTGAAGCGAGTTATATCCCAGGCAGCCAAGGAGAAATCCAGTAGGGTACATATATGGATAGTATCCATAAATGCGCTTGTACAAAAAACGAAGAAAAGCCTTTTGAATTTTTTCAAGAACTAGGTTGTATGACTTTTCATGAGGGTGCCAAACACACGAACTAGCTTCCAGCTTACTTCAAACCAGGGCACCCTTTGGTGCCCTGGTAAGAAAGAAAAAGTAAAGTAAGAAAAAGATAAGGGTAATAACATGCGTATTTTTAAAGTTTCGTGCATTTCTCAAGATAAAACCTAACCTTCTGAAAGACTCTTTAGCAACTATTTCAATATGCAGGTTAAAGGTCAGTTTCTGATCAAAGTTGACGCCCAGGTCCTTAACTTTAGTCGATCTAGTTATTTCTGTAGTACCTAACGTATACCGAAATTCAATTGGTAGCCTCTTTCGTCCAAAAGTCATGGCCTGGCATTTAGATGGGTTAAATTCCATTAAATTTTCTGCAGCCCAATCACATACCGCCTCAACATCTTTTTGAAGGTTTAAACAATCCTCAGCAGAAGTCACTTCTGCCATAAGCTTCAGATCATCCGCATAGAGAAGACATTTAGAGTATCTTACCACGGAAGGCAGATCATTTATCATCAATATGAACAAGAGTGGACCCAGTATGGAGCCTTGGCTAACCCCCGACCTCGTGTGGTAAGGACGTGACTCATAGATGCCTAGACGAACAAACTGTTGGCGATCCTTCAGATAGTTTGCGAAAAATTTTAGTAATCCCGGGGCAATGCCTAGTTCACTAAGTTTCAGTAATAAGCGATCATTATTTACGCGGTCAAAAGCCTTACGAAAATCAAAATATAGGACATCCACTTGGCTGCCCTTGTCCATACACGCCGAAATAAAATCTACTGCTTCCAGCAGGTTAGTATTTACAGAGCGTTTCTTTCGAAAACCATGCTGTTCATTACTTAAGTACTTCTCAACCTGCCTGTAAATCTCCGTATGAACAACTCTCTCGAACACCTTAGCCGGAGTAGAAAGAATAGCGATAGGCCTATAGTCTTCTACTGATGATTTGTCAGAACCCTTCGGTATTGGCGTAACCCTACTCAGCTTCCACTGCTTCGGATAGATGCCTGAGGTAAGTGACAAGTTAAAAATGTACCACAATGGACGAACCAAACGATCAAGACCAACTCTTAGAAACCACGGCGGTAAACAATCCGGTCCCACTGAGCTATTAGGCTTCAATTTTCTCAATGCAGAAGCTACTTCCGACGGCGTGATTTCAAAAATGTTGATGTAGTTACTGCTGCTGTTTAAATCTAGCTCAGCGGTGTGTAACAAATCTAGTTTGGGAACATCAGGTAGAAAAACACTCGAAAAGAAACTAGCAAATGCTTCCGATGCGCCTGCGCCCGAAAACGTACTGCCTTTGTAATTTATACTCGATTCAAAGCCACCCTTACAGCGAAGACTCGACACATGCTGCCAAAACGCACGAGGATTGGATGCAATATTGTCCTCAACAGATTTAAGATAATTATCGTATGCATCGGTAACACGGGTTTTAAGCGAAGCTCGAAGATTCGAAAAATCTTTATAGACTTCGGCGCAATTACTTAAACGCCACAGCCGGTGAAGTTTCAATTTCCTTTTTACATCTTGAATAATATCATTCGTGAACCAGACAGGATAACGTCCGCTCAGACTTTTTGAGCGGCGCTTTTTCGGAACACAGTCATCGAATATGCCATATATAATATTATAAAAACAGTCGGTACAAGATTGTTTTTTATTATATGTTTTCATCATGCAAGCTGTAGATTCCCATATTTCCATAGGTTTGTTTTCGCCCTTTCCCACTAAGTACACATATTTAGGCACAGCATATTTTCTCCTTCCATTTCACATTATCAGCAGTCCTTTCCTCTTTCTGTCCTCTCTCTTTCATATCCTCTTTCACAAAGCACATCCACGTATTTGTCGACCTCAAGGTGGAGTAATATAGTTATATAGTATAGTAGAGCAGACTTGGAGTAATATAGTATAGTAGAGCAATATCTTCTTCTTCTTCGTATGAGTTAAGTGCGCAAGCTCTGGTGTCGAGAGTTTTTCATGCCGCCCGAAAGCCTCTGACTTGGCTTGTAGATTAATATAGTATAGTATAGCATTAGTGTCCCCCTTCTGATCTAACATCTTGTGACCAAAAGCACGTGTTCCAGGCGAGAACTTCATAGCAATAGTAACAACAGACGTGATGACGACTATGGCGGACACGGCACGGGAACTGCTCATGTCCCACACCAGCGCGCAGTGGCTCTACGTCATATCCGACACTAACATACACAACGGGAACCTGTCCGGACTTGTGAATGCCTTGCACGAGGGGGAGAATGTGGCTTATATCTATAATGTCACTGATGATCATCCGGATTGCGTGGTGAGTAGATATATGTACATATTTGTTTTAGGACACATTTGACACACGGCTGGTTAGTTGGCTCATATTAAACGATTTCTAGTTTGTACTCGTATAATGGTTGCTAATGAAATTGAAACGGTGGCTCATTAATAGAGCGTTTTATTCTTTTGACGTATTTGTAACTAATATTAAGTAGATAATTGACTGACATTTATTGTATTTTTATCACATCACGTATTTAATTGTCTTTTTTATTATTTAATAATTTTATTATTATATAATGAGCTAGGTATTTAAGATACCGTATTTACATATTTTCAATTCCTGACATAAAATAATCCTTATTACAAATTTTTTTTTTAAACACATTTCACACTCGGCTGGTTAACCCCATACTGAACCGTATCTAGTTCGTATTATGGTTGCTAACACAACTGATATACTACATATACATGCATATATATTATATATGGATACATATTGAACACCCAGACCCACAGCCAACAAATTTAGTTCATCACAAAGATACTGGCTGTGCCGGGGATCGTACCCGGGACCCTCTGGTTGGCAGTCTGGCATGGTAACCTTTACGCCAACGAGGTCGTCAAATTGCTTTGTCCTTACGAATAAATATTTCGGGAAGCTTCGTAGAACTTACTAAGCTAAAGAAAAATATAAGATGAAATAGTATATAAGTACGTTTCTAATAAAAGTTCTAGAGGGTTATAATCATAGTGAAAATTAAACCAATTTGAATTTGAATACTGGTACGTAGCGCAATATTGCAAAGTAAAGGTAGGTATCAAAGAAGCTTGGTAACACTTATTTTTGGCATAAATACCTAATGAAAAACTTCCGCGAAAACAAGTTTCCATCTTCATTACATTTATTATTCTTCATCTCTAAAAGTTTACCTACTGACCAAGTTTTGTTACCAAAGTAGTATACTGTATAGGAAGTCAGGCTCTATTACCAACTTCCATAGAATGATTATTCAGTGAAGTCTATTTTTTAAATAGAACCAGTTTCTAAACAGATTTAGAAGTAGTCATGCAGGTAATCAAGTAGCAGTTAGAAATCAAACCATTGACGTAAATTGTCGTATAAGTTACGACATCGATATAGCGTCATCGCTCACTACTGTAGTAGGTACTTATATCTATTTTAGATGCCTATTATCGCGCTTCTGATTATTTAATAAACTTTGGTCTCTAGAGTTTAGCCGTGATGTTATTGTTGAGTCTGTTATTCTTATTATTATTGTTCAACTGGTGTTGGTTTTCAAAAAGTCTGTGGCGCCACTACCATACTTCACTTAGCAATCACAGCGATAGTTCTGAATCACGCAAACGAAGTTTTCAACGTACTTACGACCAATTCAAGCTAAAATGCATGACCATTCAGGACATAAAATCTGCCCGGAAGGATATCCTTTTACTAATTGGAGGCAGACCGCCGCGCGTCGTCGCTCCATAAGTCTTTTAAGTGAACTTTTTTTTAATAATATTAGGACATATTTTATACACGGCTGGTTAACCCATACTGAACCATTTCTAGTTCGTGTTATAGTTGCTAACACAACATACATATTTTATATAGATACATATTTAGCACCCAGACCCACAGCCAACAAATTTAGTTAAGCAAGATTTTGGCCGAACCGGGAATCGATCCCGGAACCTTCCGATTGGCAGTCCGGCATGGTAACCTTTACGCCAACGAGGTCGTTAAAACAAACTACTTGGACATAGGTACATTGGAAAACATAACTTTCCCCAGAACGGCCTAATGTGTTACTCCCGCGAGCTGATGTCAGCGTTTATATCGGCGCTAGAGGGCGCCACGCAGGAGGAGCTGCGAGTCGCGGCGCAGGTCTCCGACGAGGAGTGGGAGGCCATCCGGCCCGACAAGCTGCAGCGGAAGGAGGCGCTTCATAAACACATGCAGGTGTGTAACATTCACAGGTTCTTAGATCAAGGGCTGTCTGATGTGGGGTTCCACTCACTTCGCCAAACTTTGGAATTCCTAGCCGAATTCCCTGTTCCCCCCCCAATGACTACAATCTAGCGATTTTCAAGGCGAGAGTGAACCGGTTCCTTCTAGGTAAGCGCGATCCACCGTAGACCTCAATATCACTTACCATAAGGTGAATTGTGGTCAAGCGCTGTCCTATTCGGAATAAAAAAAAATACTTTCACTCACTTAATATCCAAATTAGGGAAAGGCAAAGATGGCAGTTAGCTATGGGGTTTGCACAAAAGCAGCATTATACAGTACTTACTTACTTTATTACTTATTATTTGCTTCTGCAGCATTATATTTGAGGGTGCGTGTATACTATAGGATACTTACTTAGATGTCTAGAGTTGTATTTCATTTGGTAATGGGTAAGTTGGTGCTATGTAGATATTTAGAACTACATTCGTGCTACAACTAGAACTACATTTGTACTGCTGTCATCATTCAAGTCAAAGTTCAAATCATTTATTTATAACACCAAAAGTTACCGGCCATAGCGCTACTGCTATCATATTCATTTATTCATACACAGAACACGTAAAAAAAAATACACCAACATATCTTATATCTTTAAATGAGCAATTCTTGTATATTTATAATTGGAAAATCTCGGAATAAGCTCCAACGATTTTCATGAAATTTAGTATATAGGGGGTTTCGGGGGCGATAAATCGATTTAGCTAGGAATCATTTTTAGAAAATGTCATATAAAAAAAATATTTAAAAAAACCGAGCAAAGTGTTCAACCAGGTACTAATATATTAATAGACAAAAAAAATCCCACTTCTGGCAATTAAAATGGCAACTATTGTGCCAAAGCCAGAAGTGGGATTTCATTATTTTTTTATGACTTTCGACTTGTCAATCGAAGAGTCAGCATCTCCTGATGATGCCTTGTGGTTAGGCGAAACACGTGTAGAGTTAAGAATTTCCGAATTGTGATAGGTAACGTTAATCTTAATTAATCTTAGTTAATTGATCTTAGTTAATTAATCTTAGTTAATTAAGCTTGGTTAATTGATCTTAGTTGATTTTTCCTTTACTTGTTTTAATTTGGATTTCGGATCACAGCGGAAGTATACTAAATATTTAATTTTGGCTTCTATTCATTATTTTTTGTCTTTTTTCTAGCTTGTTTCGTTATCAACTCTTCCGTTTCCAGCAATACATCCAGGTGAACAGTCGTTGCGGCAACTGCAGCACGTGGCGTGTGCTGGCGGCCGACACCTGGGGAGCTACCTACAGGAACACCAACGAGGCCACCATCAGCGAGCCCGCTCACAACAAGACCAACGTCTCCACCTCTCCCGGAGTCATCGAAAAGATCGAACTCTTGAATGTAGGCGAAGATTTCTGAAGGGCTTTCTGAAGACCAACCCAACCCCTTTCCTCTCCAGAAGGGGGTATAGTCCGGTCAATTTAGACATTCGAAGTTACATAAAGTCCCAACAAGCTGAATTTCTGTGAAGTTGTTCATAACATAATTATAAACAATATCTCCAAGTTCCCCATCATTCCCGTTTAAGGAAAAAATTTATTCAAGATCAAAGGTCAACAAAATTAGTTTTTCGCAATTTTCAGCAAAATGGTGAGTTTTATCATAAAAGTACGTCGGACAAAAATTGTAGATCATAAAATTATCTATAAAAAATGTATCAATACTTTTTTTCTTACGAGCCACCGTTTCTGAGATATAATGACGATTCAAAAAGTTGACAAAACACTACCTCATAGGTGGCGTGGAAACGTGTGCATATTATGACGATAACAACTTTTATAACTTTTTGAATCGTTATTTCTCAGAAACAGTGGCTCGAAAGAAAAAGTATTGACACATTTTTTATAGATAATTTTAAGATCTAAAATTTTTGTCCGACGTACTTTTATGATAATACTCACCGTTTTGCTGAAAATCGCGAAAATCAATTTTTTTTTACCTTTGACCTTGAATACAATTTTTTCCTTAAATGGGAATGATGGGGAACTTGGAGACATTGTTTATTATGTTTTGAACAACTTCACAGAAATTCAGCTTGTTGGGACTTTATGTAACTTCACCCTCATTTTTTGGTCTAAATTGACCGGACTAGTAGGGTTGGTCTCTAGCAAAAACAACTTATGTGGCAATCCAGTAAACGGCAATAAAACCGGCTTGGAACGGAGGAAACATTGATGACGATGATCTACAAATCGTCACCTAACGATTTGCTTGTTTGGAGTACATGGTTCATGTTTTTAGTGTTATAATTATATCATTGACAAATAATATTTATAATTATAAAGGTAATGAAAATAAAATTTTGTGTGTGTGTGTATTTGTGTAATACTACTACTTAGTAGTGGTAGTGTTATAACATCGTAGTGTGAAATCTTTCTGCTGCTTTGCATCACAGGCTTCTCCAGGTACAGCACAGAGCACAGCAACTTCCCCAGTTACGACACAGCCCTCCTCTCACATAGCTATAATTATACACTCCTTTATGTACCTAACTCAAAGATTTATACACAATAAATACATTTGAATACTTTCTACTGAAGTTGGTATGGGTCGACTATTCTTACGTCTCTTCTTCTTCAACCTATTCCCACTATACATATTATATCCCCTACTGAATGGGTCGACTATTCTTACATCTCTTTTTCTTCAACCCTTTCTTTTTCTTCAACCTTTCCCTTCCCCACTATGTGGGGTCGGCACAGCAAGTTTTCCTCTTCCACTCGTTTGTCAGCTGTCATATCCACATTCACTCCCTTTTCTTTCATATCCTCATTTACACAATTCAGCCACATCTTCCTAGGTCGACCTCTACTTCCGCTACCTCGTACAATCATATCCATACTTCTCCTAGTCATATGCATTTCCTCTCTACGCATCGTCTTACTCGTGGCATAAAATTATTTTCGTAGGTGGGATTCTGGCGGCCGATCGACGCCGTAAGCTTCTCGGATGTCCTGTTCCCTCACGTGGAGCATGGCTTCCGAGGGAAAGAGCTGCCGATAGTCACTTATCATGTAAGTTGGGAAATTTTAGACCAACTCTGAAATCGCGTAAAAATATCTATATATCTTATTTTTGTTACACCGGATTTTATTTAAATTTCAGTTGGCTCGTATCAAACAGTTTTCTATTAATTTCAGAACCCTCCGTGGACAATTCTGAAGCGCAATGAGTCTGGGGCTGTGATTAGTTACACCGGCCTGGTTTTTGACATCCTTGACCAACTAGCCAAGAGCAAGAATTTCACGTAAAACTAAACAGCTTTTTAGATAGATAATCACATTTTAAGATTGTTGCACTTTTAAAGAGATAAAAAAAGATACAAATCTGTACTTCTTCTTCTTCGTATAAGCTGAGTTTTAAAGCTCTGATGTCGAGAATTTTCAAGCCGCTCAATGGCCTCTGACTTGGTTTAACGACTGCTAGTACTAAGACAAACAGCCCGCACCTACAATTTAACGTATCATTCGACCCACGGTAGCGCCCATATTTGCTTCGTATGAACTAAGTAGCCAAGCTCTGGTGTCGAGAGTTTTCAAGCTACCCGGAGGCGTCTGTCTTGGCTTAACAACTGCTTGAACTAAGACAAAAAGCCGGCACCTACAATTTAACGTGTCATCAGACCCACGGAAGTGCCCATATTTGCTTCGTATGAACTAAGTAGCCAAGCTCTGGTGTCGAAAGTTTTCAAGCCGCACAGAGGCGTCTGTGTTGGCTTAACGACTGTCATAGTACTAGTACTATGACAAACAGCCGGCACCTACAGTCAAACATGTCATCCGATCCGCGGTAGCGCCCAGTTGAAAATGACACTGTTTTTTAAAAGAAAGTCTTATGCATGTTCACCCATCCAAAGACTTCGTTTCAACCGTTGCTGAACTTAGATGATCGCGTCTGATCACCTTAGTTAGCCGAGCTGCAGGCGCTACAGGGTAAAATCTGAGTCATGCATATAATAAACTAAACAAAAACTTCAAAACTAGACTTTGTAATGTAGAAGGTACGTTTAAAAGCCGCAGAATCTTCTGGAATTGTGATTTGCAAATGTGTTTTTTGTTTCAGGATAAAAATAATTCCGACCACTAACATGAAGCATGATAATAATTCCACTATGGATGTAAGTTCTTGTCAACATTTTTGTGTAGAACTTAACTAACTACTAGTTGTCTTAACAGTAGACTTCACGATAGAGGTCATTATTACTTCTTATATACTTCACGATAGAGGACATTGAAACAGTTTCGACAAAAGTTGATATACGATGATTTTTGATTTTGTGTTTCTTTTACCCATAAAGAGGACAATATTTTGTGCAGCGCTATTTACTGGGTGATTCTTATGATATTTGGTACAGAAATAAAATGCATTATTCTTAAAAAGTTTTTATTTATTGGATTAAAACCTCACGGTGTCCCATCTCACGACGGGATAGGGATGTAGGACCGCTTCAACTCATGTTAGGCCTAGCTACCTGTAAGAAGTAAAAAAAGAAAAAAATGCTGAGTGACGAGGTGCTACATTTTTTTTATGATAGATAGGCAAGCGCTTGATCGAAACTCACCTGATGTTAAGTGATGTTGCGATCTAGGGTGGAGCGCGCTTGCCTAGAAGAAACCGATTCACTCTCGCCTTGAAGACAGTGAGGTTACAGTTCAGAGGGAACAGGGATTCCGGCAATGAGTTCCACAGCTTAATGGTCCGCACAAAATGAGGAAGCGAAACGCTTCGTGCGGATTTTTGGAACTTCAACTTAACAACATTATAATGAGTATGTTTGTATATATTCAGATGGTAGAGAATGGTGCAATGGTGACGATGGCTGCGGTGGCGCGAGGCCAGGCCGCGCTAGCTGCTGCCTGCTTCACTGTTCTCTCGGATCCTGTACCAGGTGCTTTTTTATGATGAATAGGCTCCCAATTCAAATTCAAATTCGTTTATTTACATAAATGACACTTACAGATAAACCAAATGTATCACATAAACTAGTAGAGAATTAAACAATATATTGTAAGTTTAATTAAATAAAATAAACAACTTATAATTTAATCTAACAAAATAGTAAGTTATAGATAGAAGATAATAAGATTAAAAACTAATCAAAGAAAAGAAAACCACTCATAAAATTAATTTCATAGGCCAAATTAAACTAAAATAAATAACAATACTAAGAACTATTATTATGACTAGGCTTAAATGCTACAAAGATTAAACGAACTATTTACAATTATAAAAAATCACGTGTGAACGCAGCTTGCCTGATGTTAAGCTTTACTGTGGGATAAGATGGAACACGTTTGCCTAGAAGGAAGCTATTTACTCTAGATATAAAAAGTAAGAACACACAGAAAAATTATTATGTTTCCGGACGGCAAGCGAATGCGACTGGACAATTTAGTGCTGCTATAATCCAAACCATGAATTGTATTTAAAAATACATTATATTATATATTAGATGATGACAAATATTAGTCCAATTAAGTACCAAATTCTCTAATCACTATCGCTATTCTGCTTCTGTGAGTACTTAGCTTAAAATCTTTAGAAGTTTGTGCTTAAAACTCATTATAACTCTAGATGATAGCGCTTAGGCTGAGTATTTATCATCATTCAAACTTAAGACTTCTATACATTTTTAATTTAATTGATTAAAATTTTAATTAAATGCCATATGCCAGTCAGTGTGTAATCTAACTAATATTATAAATGCGAACACTTTAAGTGTGTGAGTAGGAGAGATGTAAGTTACTCCATCACACTCAAACGGTTTAAACCCTGGATTAACATATAGGCTATTTTTATCCCGGATTAATGCAGGTAGTATCGCAAGCGCAGCTAGTAAAAAATATAATTATAAGATTACTAGCTATTTACCTAGCGCCATCTATTGGTGAGCGACGCGATCACTTCTGGCGGCTTATTACAGGCGCCCTTTGTAATTGACTCGTTATAATATAATAATGTATTAGTATATAATAATAAATTGCAGGTATAAACTACACGATCCCGATCAGCACGCAGCCGTACTCGTTCCTGATAGCGCGGCCGCAGGAGCTCAGCCGCGCGCTTCTCTTCCTGCTGCCCTTCACTACCGATGTACGATATAATACAAATTTAGATAAAAAAAAACAACATAATCATAATATTTATTTTTATTTTTTTTATTATTGAATAAGGCTTATCAATAGCAAGTACAATAATCACTCATCATGCACTTATTTTCTAAAGTAGTGTGGTTTTACAGCAAATTGTTCCACATCTTAAAATCGTATAGAGCGTGTAACTCGGCTAGCTAAGGCGATCTGACGCGATCATCGAAGCTACGAGTAAGCAACGGTAGATGCGGACGATGTTTGGATGGGTGAACATGCGCAAAACTGTCGTTTTAAATTTAATTCATTTATATATCTAAAAACAAGTGTGATTCAACGGGAAAGCGTCTTTTTCTTTAATCTCACGGCCCTTGGTCCGATCTCAGCCAATCAAATTACACCAATGACTTGTATCTTCAAGTTGTGGATTCGCACTTGTTTTACGGCGAAAGAAAAGATCAAGAGGAAACAAATATTGTTTAGGACCACAATGATGATCCGAAGACATGTCTCGTCCGCCGACCCGTACTTGGGATAAAAACTTAAAATAAACAAGTAAATCTTTTATAACCATCAAACAACTTGTACAATGCTTCAGATCATCTATATTAGATGTAAAAGCCATGATCAAGATACGTAAATTGTTCGTCCGTGAATGACTTTACAGACAACCAACTTTTAATTTCCAGACGTGGCTGTGCTTAGGTTTTGCGGTTCTCCTGATGGGCCCCACCCTGTACGCCATCCACCGCATGAGCCCGTACTACGAGGCCATGGACATCACGCGGCAAGGTGGCCTGGCCACCATACACAACTGCCTGTGGTATATCTATGGAGCTTTATTGCAACAAGGTACTATTTAACGTTTTAATCTAGTTAACAGGTACTTTATATTCAAAATTCAAACTCCAATACTGTTTATTAACAGTTCTGTTAAACGAACACGAATGGTTTGTTGGCATCTAAGCGTCTAACATCGTAGACCGTCGCGCTTACTTAAAATCAGACAAACTGTGGTTAAACATAAACATAATTATATGGAGCGGCAACCCCCCATCTAGCAAGGGAATATCCCCCAGACAAATGTTGTGTCCGGAGACGGCCGTCCGACGGTCATGCATTGTGGCTAGGATCAGTCGTACACGCGTTGTAAATACTGCTTGCGCGATTCAGAACGAGCGCTCTGATTGGTAGCTGGCGGTGAAGTGTGACAAAGACGCCACATATATCTATTAGTTTATTTATTTGACATTTGACCAGCAGTGCGCATAACATAAAGTGCGGCGTGCCTAATCTAAGCCATATTTAGAAAATTATTTTTATTCTTGATCTGGCAAGTTATTCCAGATTAAGAAAATTATTAATATTCTTAATCTGGAATAACTTACGTATGTAACTAACTTATGTATGTAACTGCCGTAATTTAGATGCTTGGCAACAGATTTTTCAACCTGAGGATGGTTGCTAGACAAGCCAGTACTAAAAAATTCTCTAATAACATGCTATGGTTTCCTCACGATGTTTTCCTTCATAGAAAGCTTTAGTTCATTGGGTTTCCATTCCAGGTGGCATGTACCTGCCCCACGCAGACAGCGGCCGCCTGGTGGTCGGCACCTGGTGGCTGGTAGTGCTGGTGGTAGTCACCACCTACTCCGGGAACCTGGTGGCCTTCCTCACCTTCCCCAAGCAGGAGATCCCGGTCACCACCGTGTTGGAGCTGTTGGATAATAGTGCCTTCTATACCTGGTCTATTAGTAAGGGCTCTTACCTGGAGATGGAATTGAAGGTGATGTAGATGTTTTTTATTGTACTCAATAACATATAGCAGATGTTATATAAAAACAAGATTAAATAAATAAATAAATTATTCCTTTTTTGACATAAGTAAGAAATACACCATTAAAATGAAACCACAGTGTCTCAACACCAATGGCCCACAGAGTTATTACAAGTCTTGGTTATATTATATAAACAATCAAATGATGTCATAATAACAGTTACAAAAAAAATATAGAAAAATATATGTTTGTCGCCTTGTTACTCACTATTAACGATCTCTTTTACTAAATCAGGCAGCTGAGTTTTTTTTATGTTAATAAATAATAGCGATAATAAATAATTCCCATAGCTCCATTTTTTTGGCAATAAAAGATGTAACTGACCTACCAATACTCTAATTCCAGAAATCGGAGGAGCCTAAGTACATTGCTTTACTGAAAGGTGCTCAACTCAGTCACTCGCCAGGTGGAATGGAAGGAAACGGTAGCAATTATTTTTTTACTCCTACGCGTTGATTATGTTTAAACACATTCATAATTTTTTGGTTCGAACAATGTTTCAAGTGATTGATTATTTTTGCGAAGTTTTGTTTGGAGATCTACTAGTTGAATAATACATTACATGTTTTACTCTAATTCTAATTTGTAGTGGGGGTGATGAGACCTGCACTGACATCCCGCTAGGGGCGTATTGTGCATTCCCCCTTTACCAACCTACCCAAGCCAACCGAGCTCCTTTTTTTTAAATATTAGGACACATTCACACACGGCTGGTTAGCCCCACACTGAACCATTCTAGCTCGTATTATGGTTGCTAACACAGCTGATATACTACATATACATACATACATATTATATATAAATACATATTTAACACCCAGACCCACAGCCAACAAATTTAGTTAAGCACAAAGATGTTGACCGGGCCGGGAATCCAACCCGGAACCTTCTGATTAACAGACCAGCATGGTAACCTTTACGCCAACGAGGTCGTCAAATAATAACCTTGAAATAACGGAACACAGCCCTGGCTCGCTGGCATACCTGTTCCACCCCTGTTGCGTCAGATGGTCTGTTTGTCTGTTTTACTCGTTAGGCAGCGGATTACTGCAGACGGTGCGGTCACAGCGGCACGCGGTGTTCGACTGGCGGCTGCGACTCACCAGCCTTATCAACATGGATGCCTTGAAGAGCGACTCCTGCGACTTCTCTCTCAGTAACTATACAATCACTAGACTCCAGAGTTAGGTTAAGACCAAGAGGGATCTCAAAGTTGGACATTATTGGCGATTCTAGTGTACATACGACTAAACTAAATTTAAAGTAACTCTGTCTCTTTTCACCATAAGTGAAAAGAAAGAGACGGCACGATCTAAACCATAGACAAAACAACAATCGCGTCAAATATGGAAAATGTAGGTAGTTTTAGAGCTGATACAATTGGGTGTGTTCTAAAATCGCTTACGTCTTCCATATCTGTTCCATATTAGTTGTTTTGTATAAGGTACAAATCGTGCTGTCTCTTTCTGTTTACTAAAGATGAAAAGCGACAGGATTACTCTAAATTTAGTTTAGTTATGTGTTCGCCAGAATTACCACCATTATCTCTTTTTTGTTGACGGGGGACAGAAATCCAGGTAATGGTATCCAGAGTATTCGTACACCCTAAAACCTCTCCAATGACCTGCTTCTGTGACATCTAAGATGATTAGTGGACCCAGATTGTTTAACCATTTGCCTAATTATACATATAAGAAATACAGCTTCCCTCACATACTTAGAAGTAAGTTGAAATTATTTTTAATTGATAAAGCACACTATAGTGTAAAGGATTTTTTTGATATGATTATATATGATATAATTAGATATAGTTTATTTATTATCTTGCAACACAAAAAAAAACAAGTAAATAATGATAAAAAAATGTTTCCAAAAAATGTTTTAAAAAAATCCATATTTATCAATAAATTATCTGTGTCTGTATCTGATTTACGTAGCAGTTTCAACAACCTTGGAACTTTTTCTTGGAAGAAGCAGTGATGCCTTTACGTTGGACTTAAAAATTGCTGAAACATTGTGGTCGTTGACAAAACATTAAACTATACTGAGTTATTATTTCAGGTACCGAAGAGTTTCTAAATGAGAAGCTCGCTATGATAGTTCCCGCTGGAAGTCCTTATTTGGCTGTTATAAATAAAGAGTAAGTACCATAAGTATTTTATTTGATGTCACTGGTTTATCTATTGATATCACTGACAATAAGAATGATCTCCATTCTTAGTCTCAACTGACACAAAAATACCATTCTCAATGGTGATTCTAAGTCGCCGTTCTATTTCCACACTTACAGAATAAGTGACATGTAAGAAGTCAGATTCATTTATTTATTATCAAAGGGTTTCTCTTCTTAGTCGTAAAACTTCATTACTGAAGGTCTAATTACTATCGTGTCTAATACGGAGTGTCGATCACTCGGTTAACAATGGTCTTCCACTTTTTCCACCAAAGGGTTTAACATAACCTAATACTACTTATTTTATGTGAAGCTCAGCTAACATTATATTAAAATATACTTAAGTGACTAAACATGCCAGCCCTGAATAATTATGGCAATGTGCCAGTGTTACAAGTAAAATAGTATTAGTGTTGTCAGTGGCATTAATTGCGAATGCCTTTTTTGCTGACTCAGGATGACTTAGAACCACCATTGAGAATGGTAGTTTTGTGTCAGTTGAGACTAAGAAAGGAGGTCATTCTTGTTGTCAGTGGCATTAATTGCGAATGGCTTTTTTTCTGACTCAGGATGACTTAGAACCACCATTGAGAATGGTATTTTTGTGTCAGTTGAGACTAAGAAAGGAGGTCATTCTTGTTGTCAGTGGCATTAATTGCGAATGGCTTTTTTTCTGACTCAGGATGACTTAGAACCACCATTGAGAATGGTATTTTTGTGTCAGTTGAGACTAAGAAAGGAGGTCATTCTTGTTGTCAGTGGCATTAATTGCGAATGGCTTTTTTGCTGACTCTGTTTTGCTGATGCTGTTATATTAATATTCTGAGATGATATTCCCTTTGGTTTGTCAGAATCAACCGCATGAACAAAGCGGGGCTGATCTCCAAGTGGCTGAGCAGGTACTCGGGCCGACGCTCGCGGTGCTCGGCGGCCGGCGGCGCGCAGGAGGTCGACAACCACACCGTCAACCTCAGCGACATGCAGGGCTCGTTCTTCGTGCTCTTCCTGGGTAATATGATCTGCATGATGACGAGTTCCAGGAGCATGTCTTTTTTTAATGATGGATAGGCAAGCGCTTGATGGAAACTCACCTGATGTTAAGTGATGTTGCGATCTAGGGTAGAGCGCGCTTGCCTAGAAGAAACCGATCCACTCTCGCCTTGAAGACAGCATTTATTTATTTATTTATCATAATTAGAGCCGCATACACGAATTACACTAATGATATATATAAAAATAAAAATACAAAAAGATCAAATTAAAAATTAGGAAAATCAAAATTATATACTGGCCCTCGAGCCCGACATACCCCGCCCGCCTCTCCCAGGCTTGTGGCGGGAGATGCGTAAATGCATTTCCTTACGGAAAAAAGGAGCTATGAGTCTCTGGCTCGTGTGGCTGATGGTGAAATGCTTGGCTGTGAAAAGAAAGATTAGAATAAGAATTAATAATACGATTGGGCATTTGATTTTAGAAAATAGTTTTAATATCCAAAAGCATGACTTCAATGTCGCGCGTTCACTTTTAGTCGCATAAGGCTCCTTAATTTTAAAACGCGGTATTTTAATCAGAACGGACTTATGTATGACTCTTTTACATCAATGAGTATTTCAAATGATGGCATTGATTTACTGTATAAATTATAAAGAGGAAAATTTTGATGGTTTGTTTGTTTGACGCGCATAGGCTCCGAAACTACTGGACCGATTTGAAAAACTCTTTCACCGTTCGGCAGCTACATTATATCCGAGTAGCATAGGTTATATTTTGTTTCTCTTTGCTACTCAGATTGTTTTAGAGTCCGTGCAAAGCCGGGAAGGGATACTATTACTGTATAACATCTTAATTAATAGGTTATTTTATTTTTTGTTGTTGAAGTCTATTTTTTTGTGTCAGGATTTTTCTCCGCATCGTCAGTGCTGCTGTGTGAGTGGCTTTACAATCGACGGAGACGGCAGCATGAAGACATTGTTATCAAACCTTACATCGAATGACTTTCAATACTTTATTGTTAGTTTAAACACTTTTATTAAGCATTTGGACACTTTATTGTAAGTTTAACACTGTTATTATTAGTTTGAATACCTTATTGTTAGTTTGAACACTTTTAATATTAGTTTGAATACTTAATTGCTAGTTTGAACACTTTTATTATTAGTTTGAATACTTAATTGCTAGTTTGAACACTTTTATTATTAGTTTCAATACTTTATTGTTAGTTTGAACACTGTATTGTTTATTGTTGCTTTTTTTAAAATTTTATATTGTTATTTGAATATTTTATTCAAATTAGCATGTAATTAAAACTTTACATACATTTTCATTGATAAGAAATAAGAATAAGTGATGTAATTATATAAATCAGTTTTTTGTTAAGTACTTCGATAAAAAAATAAACATAAAATCACCAGTATTAAAAAACGCTAATAAAAGTTAAAAATATAAGTTTTTGCGTAAACAGTGTTTGTTTTTCTTCTCAATATAGGTGAATATAATAAAATTAATGCAAATGTATGAGGTAGTTGTATTGGAAACAAGGCCCACGAGTTGCGGACGTGATCACCTACATGTTTGTTGATCCAACGCTGGGACATTTACTAAACATATTATATACTAGCTGACCCGGCAAACGTTGTTTTGCCTCACTTAGGGGTATGAAAAAAAGATAGTGTAGCTTATATGACACGTTCTTAGATTTACCATAGCAGCGCCATCTATTGATTACTTACTCAACCCAGTCGAAAGGTATCGACATCTGTTAGAATCATCTGGAGTTAACAGATAATTGTGACTGTCAAATAATAACAGACAATAATAAGCCATAAATTAAAATTGCGACTATAATTTGAGATTTAAACTATACTATCTCTCAAATTGGATCGAACTGCACATGGTGTGCGAATTTTATTATAATCGGTTAAGTGGTTTAGGAGTCCATTGAGGAAAAACATTGTGACACGAGATTTATATATATTAAGATATTCTTCTTCGTATGAGCTAAGTGGCCAAGCTCTGGTGTCGAGAGTTTTCAAGCCGCCCGAAGGGCTTCTGACTTTGCTTAACGACTTACACGCACTAAGACTAACACCCAGGACCTACTAACGTATCATCCGAACCACGGTAGCGACCAGATGAAAATGCCACATGAAAAATAACAGTTTTCTACATGGTCATCCATCTAAATACCGTCCGTGTCGACCGTTGCTTAGCTTCTATGATCGCGTCAGACCACCTTAGCTAGCCGAGCTACAGGCGCTATATACATAATTATGTATATTGAAAACATTTTTTTTACACAAATGTTTTTTACACATTACAGGGCTAAGGCAGGGCGCGTAACCACACAAGTCACGTGGCGTCTGATTCTTCAATTTGATGGTGGTTGCTAGCCAGGCGAGCTCTAAAAAATGCTCTACCATCATACTACCATCGCTGTGGTAGAGGTTTTCACGATGATAAACAGATAAACATTTTATTAATAATATGTCGAATTACAGGTCAGTTTACAATAAAATACAATATCGTATCGTATGTATTTGATGTTTTCCTTCACCGTAAGCTGGATTCATTATGGCGGGGATCGTAACCTACGACGTGCAGGTCGTAAGGCGACCACACGCCCGACTGGACTACCATCGCTTTAAACGTTATACATTGTAGTTTTTTTAATTCCGGAAGCCGTGGGGAAGTTCCTCATCTTTGCCAGACGATATCAAGACGCTGAGAAGTAGTGCGCAAGCATTATTATGTTCCGGTTTGAATATCACTTCAACGTTGTTTCCGCTTCCGGTGAAATTACTTGGCAATGACATTTATACGCATATCTGTGTGTGTGACAAATGAATAAATTGACTACCTATTTACTGTACCCGCAATGTTACGGGATTAAAGTAGCCTATGTAATCCAGGGTCTAAACTATGTCAAACCGAAAAAAAAAATATAATATTACTTAATGTTATAAATGTTTACATTACTAGGATTATTACTTATTTATTTTAGTCACAGGGTGAAAAGCACAGTTCGGTGAAACGCAGATTTTAAAATCCAAAAACCTGGATGTTATTGCTTAAGGAATGGTTCATTCCTAAATATCATGTAATAAAATATATCTATATAAGATATACATAATCATATCATGTTCATCGTGATGTTTAAAACTAAAATTGTAGAAATAAAGTAAAATCTTGTTCCTTTCTTAACTTACGTACCAATATGTTCTTTCTTATTTTGCTCTATTTCACGCAATATGTACTCGTATTTAAGTAGTGCGATAGGAAGAAGATTATTACCGAGCAAAAAAAAAAAACTATTGATTCTGAGATTTAGGGTCATCGCTCAACAAGCTGTTGCCCGCGGCTCCGCCCGCATGTAGATCGTTTTTCTGCGAATAAAATTTTCCCTGAATTTTGTTTGCTACAAACCTCACGGAGCCCGATACCTTTCCATCGATGCAAAACCGTGGAAATCAGTTCGTGCGTTCTGGAGTTATAGCGCCAGAAAGAAAAACCCGACTTATTTTTGTATTATATACATGTATGTGTCCTAATATTTATTTATTTATTATTATTTATTTATCACGAGGAAGACAATGAGTATGAAATGAGTGTGGACGGACAGATAGGAAGGGGGCGGCCTAAGAAAGTGTGGATGGATTGTGTGAATGACGATATGACCAGGAGGGGTGTGAATACAGAGATGACGAATGACAGAGATGTATGGAAGAAGCGTACATACTGTACCGACCCCACATGAAGTGGGAAAGGTATAGAAGAAGAAGAAGAAGAAGATTTATCATAGTAGTTGTTCAGATTTGCAACAGGACAGATTAGCAATCGGATAAAGTACAGCTATGAGTGTTGAGGTGGTTACACTCCGCATTGGTTAGTATCGATAAAAGATAACACTCAATGGTTTACATAACTACACACGCCGAAGGTTCGGAATGTGGCACGAGAGTTGCACGTGCACGAGGAGTTGTTGACCCTGCAGCCATATCTAGGGCAACGGACGGATATTAAAAAAAAATACTGGTTAGTAATAAAAAAAACTTCTATTTGACTTTTACTGGTAACCCTGTACGTGCAAATGTATAAATAGTACATCTTTTTTTTTTACAAAGGCTTGCAAATTGACTTTGTGACTTCAAATGCTTCTACTGTTTACTTTTCTTGCATTTTATTTGTTTTTCTATTATTAAAAATTCCAAAGTAACTGACTTATAATAATTCTACTGTTACTTTTCTAGTATTTTTTTTTGTTTTACTATTATTAAAAATTCCTAAGTAAGTGACTTCTAATAATTCTACTGTTATTTTTCTCGCATTTTCTTTGAATTACTATTATTAAAAATTCCTAAGTAAGTGATTTCCAATAATTCTACTGTTATTTTTCTCGCATTTTCTTTGTATTACTATTATTAAAACTTCCTAAGTAAAAAGTTTAAGTTTAGTAAAAGTTTAGTTTTGGTTTACGACATAACTGTTTTTATCCAATTTTATACTTAAGTCTATGAGTTAAAGTGTCGTTAGTTTTCCTGTAAAGTTACATTGTACGTGAGTAAAACAGTATTTATATTTGTATCGAGTTTAGGTGTTTGTGAATGTACTCGTATTGTGAATATGTCTATAGCAATGTCCAGTCCGCAGGCCGGAACCAGTCCGACTTAGGTTTTAATCTGGGGATATTTATTACAGTAAAAAGGTTACATATTCGATAATCGTCACTAGCAATAGACGAAAATACCATTCGAAACTCAAAGATGAAAATATGAACATAATAATACTTAATGCGTTATGCCTCTGTACAACGGATATTCAAAAAACTTGTTTCCAAAAGTCAAAATCAAATAACACCGTTACACGTGAATTACCTTCAAAAAGTAATGTAATGAATATATTACAAATATAATGAGTTTTTTATACGCGACTGCATAAATATTGTAAAGTTTGGCGCGCAACAATCCAAAGATTAGATACGTCTTAGAAGATAAGATTGTCATCATTCAGTGCACTTCTGCACTGCACTGCTTTTACGTCTTCATATTTTTTTATAATGCCGGTACGTTATAGCATAGACTAACAAATATAATAGACGCTCAACCTCTTGTTGATAATCGTAATACTTGTATTATTCGATACACGTAGCGCCATCTATTTGTATTTTACTGAAACGACTTCACTCGGGTCACGCAATCTACTTTCGTTATATCACTATGCTACTGGAGCGCGTTGCAGAATTTGGCATCAGCTAGGCTGCACTCTAGATTTGCAGCGCCATCTAGGTTTCATCGCTAATTATGGCAAACTTAGGCAGGCATCTATTTCGCTAAACCTTTGAGGGAGGAAATGCTGCCAGTATTCCGGCAACGCTTCCGCACGTCGATTTATTAGACGGTGTGTTAAGTTTCTGATCAAATTCTTAATTTGAACAATTTTTGAAAGTCTATATGTATTTTTGCTATTCTCGTGTAAATAAAGACGCCTTCATTTATATGATAAAGTACATGATTTTTCTTCACCTTAATCTTTTATTCGCTTATATTAATGAATGCCACGTAATAGATATTATTATCCTTGTGCATAAGCAATGCATACACGAGTAAAGGACATAATATATCCACCTATAGATAATTATGCATCCATTTTCCTCCTAATTAACATCATGAATACACATCTACTCATTAAAATATGTCCTTTATTACTTAACAGGAGGTTATTGTTATTTTTAGTGGAGTATAAGTGTCAAGAGCCATTAACCAAGGAGAACCATCGGGAAAAACCTGTTGGACAAACTAACCTAGGATTTTGAACATCGCGTAAAAAAACCTGATTATTAACAAATTAGTTCAACAACAATATAATAGTATTATTATATCAGGATATATTTCACACGCGGCTAACTAGTCCCGTACTAAATCATTTCTAGTTTGTATTATGGTTGCCAACATAACTGATATACTACATGTAAATAAAGAAATAAATATTAGGACACATTTCACATACGGCTGGTTAACCCCATACTGAACCATTTCTAGTTCGTATTATGGTTGGTAACACAACTAAACAAAAAAACAAAAACTAAACTAAATTTGTTGACTGTCGGTCTGGGTGTTAAATATGTATTTTTATAAAATATGTATTAGTATATCAGTTGTGTTAGCAACCAGAATACGAACTAGAAATGGTTCAGTATGGGGTTAACCAGCCGTGTGTGAAATGTGTCAAACAAAAAAAAATATATATATGTTCGTATCTGACTGTTTTTTTTTTCTGATAGTATTTGAGTTTTTTTTTAAGGTTTCAAGGTGGCTTATTATTTAGTTGGTTCACCTCACATGACTCATAAATACATACATTTTCCTCTTCTCTTTGTTTCCAGTTGTTTTTAAAGACCCATTATTTATAGCCAAAACAGAAGAAGGTTATTCACATCACGCCTTTCAAGTCTGGTATTTAATAAAATATTATATTAAGACACTGGCAACTGTCGCCACTGTTAATAATAATAAAATAATTAATAATAATACGACAATAGTCTAATGTCTTATTATTATTTATTCTGATAGACAGACTGACACAGGGACATAATTTGTAAGTTTATTTAATTTTATCTAAGTAATGTTTTTAAGTATTAAGTAATTATTGTAGTATGACTTGCCTTTAACGTATGTTATTTAGGGCTAATAAAGTTCTGTATTTCTGTAAGAAATCCCACTAATATTATCTATGCGAAAGTTTGTGTGTGTGTCTGTATCCATTTTTGTATTCCTTCACGGTCAAACGACTCAATCGTTTTGAGTTACATTTGGTATGGAGGTAGCTTAAACACTAGATACACTGGCTATATTATATATTACTAATTAAATAGTACTTACAATTTACGTTACGTTATGTTATATAATTAAGAAAATTTTAGATTACTCTGTAACTAGTCAGTATGCATAGTGATTTTCGTATTTTGGCACTGATAGCATTAGCTATTATCATTGACAGTGGCAACAGTTGGCAGTGTCTTAAATACAAGACTCAGGAGGCAGCTTGCATTATCGCAACACTCGGTCCTCGCGTGAATCCAAAACTAGATCCACAAAATAACAGACAAGTCATTGGAAAAATCCATACGAGCACAACCAGTAGACCATTAGATACATAAATAGTCAAATATATATTCTCATCTCGCTTTTAATGATATTCAATACGTAAGACTAAGAACCGGTGTGGATAGAAACATAGATACATGTAGATTAGGTAATTGAAACAGAAGGTTTGCGTTGACCTTTATTGTGAGGACTGCGAAGCTTTGAAACTCTCTACCTGAGTCTCAGTTTCCTGAGGGGTATTATCCGGGGGTCTTCAAAAGTAGAGTTAATAGGTTTTTTCTAGGTAAGCGTGCCACACTGTAGACTCCTGCGCAGCTTAACATCAGGCTAGCTGTAGTCAAATTCAAACCTATCAAGGATAAAAAAAGTGAACATGAGATAATAAGAATGCAATCACTGTGTTTTGAAACTAGAAATACCACATAAATACCATTTCGAAAGGATATCCACGATAAAGGTATACTGGAAGAAATAATGTAATGCGCAAGGTAAATACACTTATTTTATTACATTCCAGTCCTTACAGATCTTGTCTTTTGTCTTATTTGAAAACTCCTTCTCTCTCTCTCTCTTTGTTTCTCTCTGTCTATCTATATATGTTTTATACTTAAGATGCATTTCTATTTGTACTTGCACGCAAGTTATGTTGTTGCTCTTTTCGTGTAATCTTAATATATATAAACTTCGCACACCATGTGCAGTTCGATCCAACTTGAGAGATAGGATAGTTTAAATCTCAAATTATAGTCGTAATTTTAATTTATTGCTAATTATTGTCTGTTATTATTTGACAGTCACAATTATCTGTTAACTCCAAATGATTCTAACAGATGTCGATACCATTCGACTGGGTTGAGTAAGTAATCAATAGATGGCGCTGCTATGGTAAATCTACGAACGTGTCATATAAGCTACACTATCTCTATCTATTTTTCATACCCCTAAGTAGGCAAAACAACGTTTCAGCTAGTAAAGTTATAAGCCGGGTCAGCTAGTAAAGTTATATAAATAAGTTTATTTATAACCTATCTATATTATTTCTCTTCTGCACAGTAATAATGTCTATATTATTTCTCTTCTGCACAGTAATAATATATTCTATGAACCGCAGCGACTTTTTCTACATAAATGGGAGTGGAGTCACCGGCGAAGCCAGTTAGTTTTCCGTCGCTCCTTCATTCGGCCGCTAATTTTGTGTTATCGGAGAGTAATTTGTTAATTTTTTTACTAAAAATTGTATGTGTCAATGACAAAATCGAAGAGAAAATTCGCGATCACCGACAAATTTCTTCCAAGGTTAGTGGGACTCGTTAGGGATGATTTATGATAAGCTGGTGATAAGCCAGAATTATATTATTTTCTGGTTTATACTTATGTACTTGGGGCTTTACTTGTGTAAGATTTTCTAACGTTGTTTAAGTTTAATTTGCAAAATATTACTCACTGCTATGTCTTTTAAATTGATCATTTGTATAGGAATAACTTTATAAAACAACTTACTGTAGCTCTTTTAAAAGCTTTTGTCAAATGCTTTGAGAAAAATACTCATTTTCACACCATTATTACTTCTTTCTCAATTAAAAATCTCAGTTACATACCATGCAATACGCAATTTTAAGAAAGACATAATTTTCCGGTTGTGGTAATTTCTTACAATATTATCAGTATCAATATTACACGTTTTGTATGATATATCACTTATTGAACTTATATAATAATGATTGTTTTAACTTTCCACTTTTATAAGTCAACCAACACACAATTCCAAAACAGAAAGGTAAATTACTCACCACGTCGTATAGAAGTGTTAAGAGATCCCTTTTTCAGTGTTACTTTTAGGCAAGACCCGGTTTTTATTGATATACCTTTAACCTTCTTTATCATTAATCTAAAACCTTGTTTACTTTTACAAAAAATAGGACAGTATAGTGATCATCAAATCATTAACAATAAAATCCACGTCTTTCAGCATGTTAATGTTGTTATTACTTTAAGTGTTGAAACATCGTTATTTCAAAATACTGTGCAATTCGAGTAAAGCTCAACAAAACAAGAGCTCATACAATACAAAAATAGGATAATACGGTAAAAGGAACTAGCCTTAACATTAAAGATTTTTTTAAGTTCAGTTAATGTGGTTAACTTTACTTTAAGTGTTGAAAGATCCCTATTTCAAAATACTGTGCAATGCGAGTAAAGCTCATCAAAACATATGCTCATGCAACACAAAAATAAGGCACTAGAAAGAAAAAAATAAAGAAAGAATGTTGTAAATAATTTAATTCACTCCGAATTATTGGAAGATCCCTCTTTCAAAATACTATTCAATTCGAGTAAAGCTCATAAAAACTTGAGCTCATGCAACACAAAATAACACAATAGAAAGAAATAAATAAAGAAAGAATGTTGTTTATACTTTAGTTCGCTCCAAAGTATTCTAAGACCCCTCTTTCAAAATACTATTCAATTCGAGTAAAGCTCATCTATAAACCAGCCCATGCAACGCAAAATAAGACAAGAAAGAAAGAAAGACAAATAACAAAGCAAGAAATAAAGAAAGAATGTTATGTCACTTCACTGTATTCTTAAGTGTTGGACGATCCCTATTTCAAAATACTGTGCAAGTTGAGTAAAACATCAAAACACGAGCGGGCGAGCATGGCCAGCTGTGGTCGGCCGGGGTCGAGCGACCGGTTCCTGTTTACCGCTCCGCATGTAAAGCGATCACGCGCCCACCGCCTGACCGACCGCTTCATACTGTTTGGAACTGGAGATTCATAATAATATAATAAATTTATTTAATTCAGGTTTCAAGGGCCCATATTAATTATAAACACGGGTCGTTCTTAGTGCAGAGGTTGGCCATAGCTATTCAGCGCGGTAATGCAGCGAGCGTGATGGGCACCTTTGCACCGGGGGCGACCAGGGGCGGGTTTTTGATTAGTATTAGTTTTAGTTTTTAGTGTGTGACATTATATTGGACGTAATTTTATATAATTATAAATTATATTGTATTTTACATTTTATGATTCAGTAAAATGTTACAAAACAAAAGCACAAACAAGTAATAAAAGTTAAAGTCTACGAGATTTTTTTGTATTCTTTTGTTGACGAGGGATATTTGAAGATACTTGGCTTATAATAAAGTGCAGCCAGGTTATGTAGGATTCGTACCCACTAACAGGTGCCTTTGTAATTAACGGAGGACTCCGGGTTCTTCCGGGAAACACTCTCCTTGCACTCCGTTTAGCATTTTCCGGTCATTGCTGATACAGCAGTCCCATCTCCGCACACCCTCGAGTCTGATACCCCTTTTAGTCGTCTGCTACGATAGGAAGGGGCATTTCCGCAGCCTTAATCTTTCACACAGGCCGTAGGGTTATAAGGTTTACATCTAGCTTTAGAATAGTTTATTGCACTTTGCATACCTAAGATGTGTCCGACAATAACTAATACATTTATAAGACTTAAAAAAATTAAACTATCAATTCGTTGCATGTTATTTGCTACCTAATAACTTCGTTGCCTGTGAACCGATTTGGAAATTCTTTATCCACTGGAAATTAACATTATAATGAAATACAAAATAATGGAAGTGCAAGGAAGAAGGGCAAGAGGCCGACCGAAGAAGACATGGATGGAGTGTGTGAATGAGGACATGAGAGTGAAAGGAGTGAGTGTAGAGACGACGGCTGATAGAGGAGAGTGGAAGAGGAAAATTTGCAGTGCCGACCTCACCTAGTGGGATAAGGCAACGAAGAAGAAGAATGAAATACAAAATAATATCAAAGTCAGTTTAGTATTTTTAATTATGATAGTTTTCCAACTTGTAATTGTTGTTGTTTGCTAAGGACAAGGCGACCTCATTGCTGGCCTGATGGAAAGTATCGTTGGCTCTCTCCAATTTTAGTTGCATTTCGAGTTTCTCATTGCAATTCACGGCGCCCTACTGAATTGTGTTAGTCACTCGGAAATATTTTGTCTTTATATATCGTTGCACTGTGATTTCACCGGAAACATTGTCTGGAACACAATCGTTTTTTGGTTCTTGGATTTTCGGAGAGTCTTCAAATCTCACATCTTACGGTTTACAATATAACCTTTAATAGTGTATTTTACTCGGTCCTTCTGAGATGTCGTCGAATAAAACTTAATTTTGTTTGTCGGTAAGTGAGAATACATGACCTCAATACCCTTTGATCCACGTTCTGACAATCGAAATAATATATTTTTTTAGTTCATGTTTGTTGTTATTTTAACTAACATACATTATTTCCATTACACGTACTTACAAATTCTTAACTACAAAACTTAAAAGAAAAATACAAGTGCTTGGTGGCACTTGTATTTTTCTATAAATTTTTTTAGCGTGTTATTAAATTGTAGTATATTTTATTAGTACTTGAGCATTCTGGTACCATTATGTATAGTAGACGTACTTTAATATATTAGAGAAGTAAGTATAGTTATAAATTTATTTGAAAACCTAAAAAGTTAATAAAATTTTAATGATTTGCTGACAGTATAAAGAAATAAATCAGAAGATAATTTCATAGATCTGTTAATTATATCGTGAGAACTAAAATATCAAAGCAAACAAACGAAGATCTATTGTTCGTTAAACATTAAGAATTACTAACTATATATGTCAATATTATAAAGAGGAATGATTTGATTGTTTGTAAATATTTTTGATTGCTTCTATCGAATTAGCTCCGAAACTAAACAACCAATTATAAATGCTCACCGTTGGGAAGCTACATTATTTCCGAGTGACATACATGGGTTCTAGTTTTTAAAACATTATTCTTATTAAAATGCCAATAATGTCAAAAATATTTCGATGTACGTTTTTATGTAAAAAGAAGTATTTTTTATGGAAGTTTTTAAAGTATTTACAAACTCGATGGGTTTATCTTAATTTAGAAAGTCTCTAGAGTAAACTTTCCATCATCCGAATTAGCTCAGAGAAAACATTTTTTTTTTCATCCTTGATAGGTTAGCGTTTGACTACAGCTAGCCTGTTTTTTTTTTGTTTTGTGTTATTTTGTTTTGTTTTACTATTATAACTTGAGATCTATGTAACATTTAATTAGTTCATTGTAAGTAAAATTATGCACTACTCCAGTGCAGTTTGTTATGTGTAGCTTACCTTAAACTAACCTTAAAATCTTGTGTGTAGACTTTAATATTGTTAATCCCTTATTAGTTAGTTACCTACTTATTATTTCCTTTTTTTAAATTGTTTGCCTATTAAGGAGGAGGAGACACTGTGTTTCACAACACAGGACTTGTCCTACAGTGAAGCACAGGGTACATCTTGTTGTTGTACAATAGTGTAAGATAATTTTGAAAAAATATTCTTTTTCATTATTGTACACCATTTTATTTGGACATATAAACGTTTTATTTATTTATTATTTATTTATTTATGTTAAGCTGCACTGCAGTCTACGGTGTGGCACGCTTACCTAGAAGATACCTACGAAGATACGTTCTGTAATAGAACGGAGATGGTGGAATCAAATTATGAAGTTCCATAGCACACTCCCCGACAATAATTGTTGTCATACGCAAATCATCATCAATCGGACGACGGGAAGTGGATCAAATGTAGTATGCAAGTTCCCACCCGAATAAACAATACGTCGCTATTTAAATAAAAACCTTAATTATATATGTTAATATACTTCTTAAAGATTCAAAAGAAAGAAAATAAAGTTAAAGGGTTTTATAAAATACGTTATGGTGTAAAAAAGACCAGAGTTGCATCACCCAGAGAAACAAGTTCAGAGGATGTCGTTAATTTAATGTTAATTCTTAAGTTACTATGCATCTGCATTTATAAATATATCTATTGAATTAAATACTGGATAGATAATTTATTGACTTCAATTATACATGTTTTAATGAAGAGGTATTGTGCATTGATTATACAGATGCATGGTACATTGTTATAGCTTATGTAAGAGCCTGATTAAGTCAAGGTGGTAGACGAAATCAACAAATTATAGTTTTGTTTAATTACTTCTGTATTTAAAGAAGATTGTCTATCATCACAGAGCACAAAATCTTGTAAATATATCCGAAAATGTATTGTTATCTAAGATTTACTTGATTTTGGCTAATAAGAGTTACAAACATTTTAAAAATATTTGCACTAAAAAACAATCACACTTTCTTAAAAACGTTGGATAAGGCCAGAAGCCCAGTAGTCGTGCGGATCTCACCGGTGACAGTCCGCGTGATACTCGTCCCTGATAAAAACTCTCTAAATGCATCGAAACTCTTTACACTTCATCCAATTTTTTAATGTGTGACCGTTTTTGAATAAATATGCCTTACGATGAGAGTTTACAAAGTTATGAGCAATAATGACTAACATATATTCGTCCTCATCATTCCAGGCTCTGCAAGAACCTGACCACCCGGAAGGGCAGCCGTCGAGCGAACACCGGTAACCGCCTGGAACACGCAGTTCTTACCCACATCCAGCACGTACCGTAGTTTCCCTCTGCCAGCTATCATCCCATCTCGCTCCCGCCGGCGCGAAGCGAAGCAGACAGACAGAGACAGATGCTCACCATGGCCAGAGGAGACGAGTGCAAGACCGCCCAGAGGGCTACCTACGCCTGCAAGGCTTACGATGTTACTGCGCCCTTAAAGTGAGTATCTATAACAATGATTTGAAGCGATGACAGCTTAGTCGGGTATGCGACTGCCGACCGCACGTCCTTAAAATGGGTGGGTTTGATCCCCGCCAATGACATTAATCTTTTGGTAAAGAAAAACATCGTGAAGTAACCATACCGAGGTGGTAGGGCATGTTTTAGTGCTTGCCTGGCTAGCTACCAACTTCAAGTTGAAAAAACTGTCTCCAAACACTTAATGGCTTCTTTTTATGAGCTAAGCGGCCAAGCTCTGGTGCCGAGAGTTTTCAAACCGCCCAAAGGCCTCTGATTTGACTTTGACCATTGGTTTGTAACCTAAGAATGTATTCTGGCAGACTCCTTGAGAACCACTTATTTCAGACTAGGCCTCTACCACTAGACTCCACTTAAGGCCTTATAACACCTCAATAATTCCTCTATATCTTCCAGGAAATCGATGGCAGCTCCTCCCCCCACGTACTCGGCGAAGAAGATCGAGCCGAAGAAGGACTACGGCGCGTGGGGGCCCGTGTTCAAAGACAAGAAGACCTTCACCGACATGCATCTCTGCTGAGCTTCGAGCCGGATCATATTCACCACTTCGCCATACTCAAACGTCACGCACAATACTTAACACTTACATCAGAGATTTCATACAGAATATTCCGAATCATTAACTTACATACACTTTTTCGTTTATTAAGTACTAAACTAATAAATTGTTGGCAGAATGAGTTTAAAAGCAGAACAGCTCATCAACTATTGAGATAAGAAGATAACTTAAGCCATTTCCTGCTTAACATTGAGCAATGTTGTCTTTAACATTGAGGACGAATAGCAAAGGTACGATAACACCACCCTGAGGTAGTCTATGAAAAGAAAAGCAAGAAAGCTTAGTGTAATAATTTTATATTAGCAGTGTCTAAGATCTAATGGTTAAGGATTTAAACCTCATTTGCTTATCAGAGCGTAAGGTTTTATTCTCGACTTAATTGCGCAGTAAAATATGAAAGAATTCAAGTACCAGACAAGAAATGGTTTAATGTATTTTTATGAAGCTATTAATATCGTTTTAGCAAAGCCAACGTTTGTTTCTCTAGTTTTATAGCTTCGACCAAATTGTTAATTAGTTTAATTACTAATCCTAAATTTAATGATAAATTTAATAAATATTGTAAAACTGCACGCTTGTTGTACTGTGTTGTGACGTAGCTTGTTCTATTGTTTCGAGGGTGTAGGGTCTCGCGTACTAATCCATGTATTCCATTATTAACCGATTAAAGTCATCATCATTGGACCTTTTTTTTGTTGATAGACTTCGACTTTCCTTAAAATAAAGAGGTTTTTTGCCTTTATTTGAAATATAAGTAGGTACCTAAAATGTTTATGTTTGTTTAGAGAAGCAGGGTTTTAAGAAACATTAAAATTAATTATTAATCAAGGATATACTTAGATATACCTAGTTATGTTGGATAAGATCTGAAATATCCTCTAAAAAGGCTATCTATAGTCATTGTTATTGAAATAACTGTAGATAGGTATGAATTTAAAAAATTAATTCAGTACATCCGCTAATCTGCACTTTGCCAGCGTAGTCTATAACTCTCTTCAAGAGAGAGAAAGCCCCGAGTCCCAGCAGTGGGAACGTATAGTGGGCTGCTTATGCAACCAGTACATTTTTTTTGAACTTCAAAACTTAAAGTGACATGCCAGTGTAGCGAATTTTTTAACATAGCATACTGAGAACGCTATCTAATGCTCTTCAACAATTGCAAAGCCAGGTGAGGTGGTTATTGTAAATAGTAATTCCTTTTAATTTTTTACGAGTTGGAAATCTAATTTGTAATGCCTAACACATATAAAACCACAGATTTACGTAGTTAGTATATCGAGTAAGTAAAACCTTATGCTACTATTTTTTTTAAGCAATACCTACCTAGGTATATCGTGTAACCATGCACGAGACCGACAGTGGAGTTCTCATGTAGGCTGCTGGAACCCACCGATAAATGCTTGGTGACAGATTATCAACTTGAAGGTGGTAGCTAGCCAGGGACGATAGTAGAAAATGCTCTACCATCACCCAAAAGATATATTCTTCATAGATTAGAGTTAAATATAGGATTATCGTTATTCTGATTTAGATTTCAATTCTGATTATATTGATTTATTTATAAAAAAGAGATGGAGGGACAACATCGTAGAGGTGGCTAGAGACACGTGGACCAGACTAGCCTAGGACCGCAACGCCTGGACCAGCGAGGAGAAGGCCTTCACCCGCTTTTGGGTGCCCTAAGATCCACAAGTAAAATTCATTTTGTCTTCTATTTACAATGGATTTCCGCAAAGTAACGCCTGAGTCAATAAGTTATTTACGAGAAAATTCTTCATTATTAAATATTAAACAGAATTTGAAACAACCTAAGTAAGAAGTGAATGAAATGTAATATTTGAAACAAGGGAAATAAAGGCTATTTTATTTATAGTTATTCTAGTAGCATGCATAGCAGCACTCTGACAAGGATTACCCTGTCTCGTGACATGTATTCGATAGGTTAGATTATAGATAAGCATCAAAGTGACGAGGTCGCAGTAATTCCGCATACATCAGGTTACTGGATTCGGTATTAATGGTTTGTGAAGTGTATTTCAGTGTATAAGCAGCTAAAAATACTTACAATAAACACTTTACGACGGTATAGCTTTAGTGTGCATGGCCGAAAACTTTTGTTTTTGACTTTTGGTAATTCAAATTCAAAATGTCTTTATTAGCAACACAAATATACAGAAAATGTGCACCCTGTGCTTCGTTATTAGGGCATAGCTAAGACTACTTACAATTACTAATTAATTCCCGGAGACATATTATGTATGTATTCTACCTTCTCAAATTTTTTTCATGGAACAAAGGTTATTTGCCTAGATGTACCAAAGCCTATTTAAAAAGTTTGGTAGTAAAATCTCATTGATTTTAGGTGGAAATTAGCTTAGGGTTTTGCTTACTTCAATGGAAGTTAAATGTATTTCATAATTCCAAGTTAGTAGCTGACCTCAAAACGTCAATCGTATATTTTGATGAGAAGTCATACTGCCTTATTCATAACAATGGTCTAATGATACAAACCACTAAAAAATATATATTTCAAGCCAACAGAGTTTGCCAACCTTTGGGTTGCTTGAAAACTCTAAACGCCTTGATAACCAATAACAAAGGCCTAAAAATTCAAACTGCCGTGATTTAAATGATTCATATTTCAACCCAAGTCAGAGGACTTCGGCCAGCTTCAAAACTCTCAACACCAGAGATTGTCCTTTCAACACTAGCTCATACGAAGAAGAAGTTTTCAACGTCTTTCCGTTTATCGTTACCCCTTATTCATATCACAAAAATAGCAGAATGGAGTGTTTTATTCATAAAACTGTAATGTACGTCGGCAACTCAACTCTCGCGATATTACGAATTCAGTCCGACTTCTCGGCCTGCATTTATTCAAGAAATTATTTCACATTCAGCGTTTCTGAACCCGCCTTTTACAAAAAAAAAAGGTAAATTTTAAATCTTCACGTGGTAGAGGATCTGGTTCAGACCGGAAATGTGGGATTTGTTATGCCGATTATTTTTAAGCTTGCAAAATTTTTAACTGTATTATGTCGAATTGTTCAACTTTGTTTTGAAATATAAAACATAGTAAGTATACTGAAAAATGTTATGTAAGAAGAAGAAAAAAATCGAGGTGTCTACTAAATAATGTTACCTTACTTTTTTTTTGTAAAAGTGACAGGTTCTAGTGTCGACGTATTAATATTCTGACAGGATTTCGGGGTCTATAAAAATAAAAAATCAATTCAATTTACTTATGTATATACTTACGAGTGTTGAGTGAAAGTTATAAGGCAATTGTAAATTCTAAATTGAATAAAACTAAATACACATTTTTACAAGTTTAAATAAGTCACAGTATCAAAGTGAAATAAAGCTATAACTTTTCATACTCGTAAATAGAGTAAGTTTGGGATGAGCTAGCTACTCGTATCTTTCAGATCTTTCACAAAGCGCCGAAAGCCGTAGGCCTGCCATCAAGATAGGCTCAACAATGGATATCTAAAGTCGAGCGTAACTTGTACGCGGCTCGGACGCAACGCGGGGCTGCGTTTGGTAACGCATGGAAAGCACTCAAAAACGGAAAAACATACTCATTTTTCTTTTTTTTAATGATAAATAAAAAAAAAAGAGAAATGAGCATGTATGACCACAGCTTGCCTGATGTTAAGCTTGACTGTTAATTAATTAACTTAACAACTTAATTTTGGATACAAATGACGTGACATATCCTACTAATATTATAAATGAGATACTTTGTGTGCTAGCGTGTGAGTGTCATTTTTTTTTTCATCTTTAAATGATGAAACCGATTTCGTTAGAATTCGGTATAGAGATATAGCTTAGAACCTAGATTTTTTTATAGAAATCTTTTTGCCCCGGATTAACTCGGGTTACACATCGGGAACAGCTAGTTTGTAATACAAATAATATTAAAATATTCATAAATATTACATAAACATTATAATAAAATTAATTACATATGTCCTTGTCGTTGGACGTTCTTTGTACATAGTTTACGTTATTATTATCTTAGATTTGCGTAGTTTAACACAGCGGGTGTTGCTAGTATTAATATAATGATCACGGCAAAGTGTTTGTTCTCTGGTATTCGAAAATCACTATAAACGTATTACATTTCTCTGCAGCACTGATTTTCTAGTGTGATGAAAAATGAAAATAAAGTATTTCTTGTTTGGATTAAAACATATGGTGGCTTTTTCAAGGAAAACAAACTTTATGTGTTATTTTATTAGAATGATGAGGGACTTTTGTCATATTCTCAATTTATGTATTACGAAGTTATAAATTATCTCTTAGAAGGCCAGTTTGTATTTTTTTTTCAATAAAAAACATAACTTTACTCTTACAAGGAAAGTTTTCTCTTTAACGACAATTCCTCGTTTTCAAACGCCCTTACATCAGATGACTGAATAATTTAACTTCTGGGCCTTTGTTTGGTTCAGCTCGATTGTTGGTTTAAATTTTAACATTTTTCTGAGCTCTTTCGACTTGTGTTGTGCTTTTCAGCGCATTTCGGCTTGTTAAATGTCCTCTATTAGATTTGACTGGCAGATAATTATTGTATCTAAAGGTTTTTTTTTAAATATTCTTAAATAAAAAAAAAATACGTCTAAGACAGTGCGTGACGTCATAGCCAGCCTCAACGGAAGACCAGCGTTGGTTGCTCTCCAGCAACCAGCATTATGCTGAGTTGAGGCTGTGTTGTGACTCATTAAAGTTTATTTCCTATATTTATAATTATGTACGAGTACAAATTAAATTTTTGTATTTTGTTATATTGTCATGTGTGCCACTTTATTTGTCTTTTTGACTTATAAATAATTTTCTTTCTTATTTTCAATACGAACAACGTTTATTATGAGGCCAAACAATTTTTTTTTTGTTTAATTAGTTGTTTAAGTCCGTCAACCCGGAGTAAGTATGGAGAAGTAAACTTTTTTGTTTTTCGAGTCCTATAATAAAAGTTATGTATTGCTAAGTAGATTTACCCCAATCAGCTTAGAGCTGGTGTTTGCAATAGTCCTGTATATCCAATACAAACACAACGACAGCCAGATCTGATTAGGAATCCAAAGCAAATGAATAGTGCTGCGCCTTGGAAGTAAATAAAGCTAGGCTATATGCCGCCGGTCCACCTGCGTATGAATAATTCAACGCTACTGCGGTTTGCTTACGCTTGCCTGTCTAATTGAATAGGTTAGGGAAGAGGTTAGGTTAGGGGGGACCTTCGCTTTCTCAAAGGTTTCTGAAAGTTTTATCAACTACGGAATCGAACGATTACTAATAGTCTTTGCAGAAAAATATTTGAAATACATGTATGTAAAGAAAGTCACTGGATATAGATTCGCTGTGCTTCGTTCTAAGGACTGCAAAACTATGGAATTATCTTCCTGAGTCTCTATTTCCTGAGAAGTACTTCTTCGGAGGTCTTCAAATCTAGAGTTAAAAGGTATTTTCTAGGTAAGCGTGTAACATCGTAGGCCATAGTATTACAGTATTGTTTAACACAAGGCAAGCCGCAAATGCAAACCTATAAGATGTAAAAAAAGGTAGATTGAATGAGAACTCTGCAGATTTAGTTATTTTTACAAAAGTGGATGTGAATTAGCCAGTACCTACATACGACTGCGAGTGCGGATTGGCTTCGAAGTTTTATTCCGTTTAGAACGACTTACTTCGTTCGGCACGGTATTTAGACTCGACTAATTCGTTTTTTGTGAAGGGTTATGGACTCAGTTTAATTCAGAATATGTGGCCCGAAAATGTTTAGTTGAAAAACTAATTTTGTGTGGTTTAATTATTTTTTGTGAAATATGGCCTGGAATTATAGTTCTAACATATACTACATTCGTAACTAACATGGAATAGTAGTCCAACCTTTTCTTAGTTTTAAATTATTATATATCTTATTTAAAGAGTAAAACTATAAATAAAAACGGCATAGATTGAAAATTAATGACATCATTTTAAAATCACTTAGTGGGACAAATAAATTACAAACTACTCTGAAATCCTGAATTCCATGTGTACAATAACTAAAAAGAAACAAAACCTTCCATAGCAATAAATTATTAATCCATACTAATACATATTTATATTATTTTTACCGACAGTGGAGTTCTCATGTAGGCTGCTGGAACCCACCGATAAATGCTTGGTGACAGATTATCAACTTGAAGGTGGTAGCTAGCCAGGGACGATAGTAGAAAATGCTCTACCATCACCCAAAAGATATATTCTTCATAGATTAGAGTTAAATATAGGATTATCGTTATTCTGATTTAGATTTCAATTCTGATTATATTGATTTATTTATAAAAAAGAGATGGAGGGACAACATCGTAGAGGTGGCTAGAGACACGTGGACCAGACTAGCCTAGGACCGCAACGCCTGGACCAGCGAGGAGAAGGCCTTCACCCGCTTTTGGGTGCCCTAAGATCCACAAGTAAAATTCATTTTGTCTTCTATTTACAATGGATTTCCGCAAAGTAACGCCTGAGTCAATAAGTTATTTACGAGAAAATTCTTCATTATTAAATATTAAACAGAATTTGAAACAACCTAAGTAAGAAGTGAATGAAATGTAATATTTGAAACAAGGGAAATAAAGGCTATTTTATTTATAGTTATTCTAGTAGCATGCATAGCAGCACTCTGACAAGGATTACCCTGTCTCGTGACATGTATTCGATAGGTTAGATTATAGATAAGCATCAAAGTGACGAGGTCGCAGTAATTCCGCATACATCAGGTTACTGGATTCGGTATTAATGGTTTGTGAAGTGTATTTCAGTGTATAAGCAGCTAAAAATACTTACAATAAACACTTTACGACGGTATAGCTTTAGTGTGCATGGCCGAAAACTTTTGTTTTTGACTTTTGGTAATTCAAATTCAAAATGTCTTTATTAGCAACACAAATATACAGAAAATGTGCACCCTGTGCTTCGTTATTAGGGCATAGCTAAGACTACTTACAATTACTAATTAATTCCCGGAGACATATTATGTATGTATTCTACCTTCTCAAATTTTTTTCATGGAACAAAGGTTATTTGCCTAGATGTACCAAAGCCTATTTAAAAAGTTTGGTAGTAAAATCTCATTGATTTTAGGTGGAAATTAGCTTAGGGTTTTGCTTACTTCAATGGAAGTTAAATGTATTTCATAATTCCAAGTTAGTAGCTGACCTCAAAACGTCAATCGTATATTTTGATGAGAAGTCATACTGCCTTATTCATAACAATGGTCTAATGATACAAACCACTAAAAAATATATATTTCAAGCCAACAGAGTTTGCCAACCTTTGGGTTGCTTGAAAACTCTAAACGCCTTGATAACCAATAACAAAGGCCTAAAAATTCAAACTGCCGTGATTTAAATGATTCATATTTCAACCCAAGTCAGAGGACTTCGGCCAGCTTCAAAACTCTCAACACCAGAGATTGTCCTTTCAACACTAGCTCATACGAAGAAGAAGTTTTCAACGTCTTTCCGTTTATCGTTACCCCTTATTCATATCACAAAAATAGCAGAATGGAGTGTTTTATTCATAAAACTGTAATGTACGTCGGCAACTCAACTCTCGCGATATTACGAATTCAGTCCGACTTCTCGGCCTGCATTTATTCAAGAAATTATTTCACATTCAGCGTTTCTGAACCCGCCTTTTACAAAAAAAAAAGGTAAATTTTAAATCTTCACGTGGTAGAGGATCTGGTTCAGACCGGAAATGTGGGATTTGTTATGCCGATTATTTTTAAGCTTGCAAAATTTTTAACTGTATTATGTCGAATTGTTCAACTTTGTTTTGAAATATAAAACATAGTAAGTATACTGAAAAATGTTATGTAAGAAGAAGAAAAAAATCGAGGTGTCTACTAAATAATGTTACCTTACTTTTTTTTTGTAAAAGTGACAGGTTCTAGTGTCGACGTATTAATATTCTGACAGGATTTCGGGGTCTATAAAAATAAAAAATCAATTCAATTTACTTATGTATATACTTACGAGTGTTGAGTGAAAGTTATAAGGCAATTGTAAATTCTAAATTGAATAAAACTAAATACACATTTTTACAAGTTTAAATAAGTCACAGTATCAAAGTGAAATAAAGCTATAACTTTTCATACTCGTAAATAGAGTAAGTTTGGGATGAGCTAGCTACTCGTATCTTTCAGATCTTTCACAAAGCGCCGAAAGCCGTAGGCCTGCCATCAAGATAGGCTCAACAATGGATATCTAAAGTCGAGCGTAACTTGTACGCGGCTCGGACGCAACGCGGGGCTGCGTTTGGTAACGCATGGAAAGCACTCAAAAACGGAAAAACATACTCATTTTTCTTTTTTTTAATGATAAATAAAAAAAAAAGAGAAATGAGCATGTATGACCACAGCTTGCCTGATGTTAAGCTTGACTGTTAATTAATTAACTTAACAACTTAATTTTGGATACAAATGACGTGACATATCCTACTAATATTATAAATGAGATACTTTGTGTGCTAGCGTGTGAGTGTCATTTTTTTTTTCATCTTTAAATGATGAAACCGATTTCGTTAGAATTCGGTATAGAGATATAGCTTAGAACCTAGATTTTTTTATAGAAATCTTTTTGCCCCGGATTAACTCGGGTTACACATCGGGAACAGCTAGTTTGTAATACAAATAATATTAAAATATTCATAAATATTACATAAACATTATAATAAAATTAATTACATATGTCCTTGTCGTTGGACGTTCTTTGTACATAGTTTACGTTATTATTATCTTAGATTTGCGTAGTTTAACACAGCGGGTGTTGCTAGTATTAATATAATGATCACGGCAAAGTGTTTGTTCTCTGGTATTCGAAAATCACTATAAACGTATTACATTTCTCTGCAGCACTGATTTTCTAGTGTGATGAAAAATGAAAATAAAGTATTTCTTGTTTGGATTAAAACATATGGTGGCTTTTTCAAGGAAAACAAACTTTATGTGTTATTTTATTAGAATGATGAGGGACTTTTGTCATATTCTCAATTTATGTATTACGAAGTTATAAATTATCTCTTAGAAGGCCAGTTTGTATTTTTTTTCAATAAAAAACATAACTTTACTCTTACAAGGAAAGTTTTCTCTTTAACGACAATTCCTCGTTTTCAAACGCCCTTACATCAGATGACTGAATAATTTAACTTCTGGGCCTTTGTTTGGTTCAGCTCGATTGTTGGTTTAAATTTTAACATTTTTCTGAGCTCTTTCGACTTGTGTTGTGCTTTTCAGCGCATTTCGGCTTGTTAAATGTCCTCTATTAGATTTGACTGGCAGATAATTATTGTATCTAAAGGTTTTTTTTTAAATATTCTTAAATAAAAAAAAAATACGTCTAAGACAGTGCGTGACGTCATAGCCAGCCTCAACGGAAGACCAGCGTTGGTTGCTCTCCAGCAACCAGCATTATGCTGAGTTGAGGCTGTGTTGTGACTCATTAAAGTTTATTTCCTATATTTATAATTATGTACGAGTACAAATTAAATTTTTGTATTTTGTTATATTGTCATGTGTGCCACTTTATTTGTCTTTTTGACTTATAAATAATTTTCTTTCTTATTTTCAATACGAACAACGTTTATTATGAGGCCAAACAATTTTTTTTTTGTTTAATTAGTTGTTTAAGTCCGTCAACCCGGAGTAAGTATGGAGAAGTAAACTTTTTTGTTTTTCGAGTCCTATAATAAAAGTTATGTATTGCTAAGTAGATTTACCCCAATCAGCTTAGAGCTGGTGTTTGCAATAGTCCTGTATATCCAATACAAACACAACGACAGCCAGATCTGATTAGGAATCCAAAGCAAATGAATAGTGCTGCGCCTTGGAAGTAAATAAAGCTAGGCTATATGCCGCCGGTCCACCTGCGTATGAATAATTCAACGCTACTGCGGTTTGCTTACGCTTGCCTGTCTAATTGAATAGGTTAGGGAAGAGGTTAGGTTAGGGGGGACCTTCGCTTTCTCAAAGGTTTCTGAAAGTTTTATCAACTACGGAATCGAACGATTACTAATAGTCTTTGCAGAAAAATATTTGAAATACATGTATGTAAAGAAAGTCACTGGATATAGATTCGCTGTGCTTCGTTCTAAGGACTGCAAAACTATGGAATTATCTTCCTGAGTCTCTATTTCCTGAGAAGTACTTCTTCGGAGGTCTTCAAATCTAGAGTTAAAAGGTATTTTCTAGGTAAGCGTGTAACATCGTAGGCCATAGTATTACAGTATTGTTTAACACAAGGCAAGCCGCAAATGCAAACCTATAAGATGTAAAAAAAGGTAGATTGAATGAGAACTCTGCAGATTTAGTTATTTTTACAAAAGTGGATGTGAATTAGCCAGTACCTACATACGACTGCGAGTGCGGATTGGCTTCGAAGTTTTATTCCGTTTAGAACGACTTACTTCGTTCGGCACGGTATTTAGACTCGACTAATTCGTTTTTTGTGAAGGGTTATGGACTCAGTTTAATTCAGAATATGTGGCCCGAAAATGTTTAGTTGAAAAACTAATTTTGTGTGGTTTAATTATTTTTTGTGAAATATGGCCTGGAATTATAGTTCTAACATATACTACATTCGTAACTAACATGGAATAGTAGTCCAACCTTTTCTTAGTTTTAAATTATTATATATCTTATTTAAAGAGTAAAACTATAAATAAAAACGGCATAGATTGAAAATTAATGACATCATTTTAAAATCACTTAGTGGGACAAATAAATTACAAACTACTCTGAAATCCTGAATTCCATGTGTACAATAACTAAAAAGAAACAAAACCTTCCATAGCAATAAATTATTAATCCATACTAATACATATTTATATTATTTTCTATAGTCAAATTAAATCTACTTATGTTAAAGGTTTTAAAAAAGTTTTAATTTGTCTATGGAATGATTTTCCCGCTGATTTCTCGCAGCATCCAGCATGCTGTAAGCAAAGAGGTATCGACCGCGTAGTGCGGGACGACTCTGCCACAGACTACACGCGTAGTGTCTGCAGCACGGACCGCGGGAAAATGCGCGCGCAAAGAGGTTTCAAACACGACAAAGTGGTCGGACCTTATTGGTGACAGCGTCATTAATCAAATTTAAATAATAATTAATGCCTATCAAAACGCCATTCTTACAAATAATAACAATATTATTAAATTCTTAAACCAAATTATCTTAAAATTCTAGTTTTAATTTAGAAAAGTCTATCTCAAACTATTACGACAATGATCGTAATCACATACGTCTTTGTTATAGAAAACCACGGTATTGTGATAAGAGTTTGTTCACGAAAGTAGCCGTTAGCTAATGAAAATAAAGAGAACAATTAACTTATTCATCTTACAGTAATAGGTTTTGCAAATCATGGTCTCTAGATACATAGAATATCATTTTAAAATCGTATTCATTATTTTTTTATGTATTTAATTATGTAAAGTTTTTGTTACGATATAAACTAGGAAACTTCAGTAAAACAAGTTTCTGCATCAACTGTTTAAATTTTATTTCATTATGGATGCGAATGTTCGGACAAATTTTAGATATTTCGTATAAATATAGTATTTAAGTAATTTAAATAGAGGTTAGCAGATTTCAATATTATTTGACAAAATATAAATTTATAACTAGGTTTTGTAACCAAAATAATTAGACAATTAATTAACAAATTATGAGATCACGTTTTGTTTTGACTAACAATATTGCAAAAAAATATAGTAAAACAATAAATAGCGAGGTCTACCGTTAGTACAACTCACGGATAACAGAAGAAACCGAACTACTTATATAACTAGTTAGAATTTACGAAACCTTAACATATTTGAACAAAAATCTAGAAGAGTAGGTCGCCAAACATTTAAATTATCCATAAAACTAATCACGCGATTGCATAACGTATAAGTCGTAGACGTACATTCTTAATTGAAATTTTAAACGCGACATTCCATATTCAAGCTCACTATTTGAAATTCGAGCAGTGCGTGTATAATCGCGCGTAAAGCTTAAAACCTCCGCGGTGGCGGTCACAAACGGGCTGGTGTATCGATAGGAAGTGTTCACGCGAGCGGTCGGGAGAGCCGGGAGTGCGGCAGGCAGGCGGCGGCGGCCGGCGGCAGACGCCGCATGGCCGAGCGGGGCAAATATCGCGTCGCGCCCGTGCCGGCGCCGACCAAGAAACAGTACGCGTACGTGCCGTGCCCGCGCTCCGAGGAGGTCGGCACGGAGTTCGCGCTCCAGCTCCTGCGCGGCCAGCCGCGCCTGCTCGACGAGCCCGACTCGCCCGTCAAGCCGCCGCCTGGTGAGTCACAAAAAAAAAGTTTTGGCGGGAAAATTTCTTCCCGAACTTTTTGTGTTCCAATTTTGAAGTCTATGGAAAAGTTCTATTTTCTAAAAGAAGAAAAGAAAGAGGTTGGTTGGTGCTTCCCAAAATCGTAGGTTTTCACAGGCGTTCTAATTTCAAACTTTATGGAATAATTCTGCTTTTAAAAAGATTTTATTAAATTTCGAAATAATTCTACGTTATTTTTTAGAATTTATCCCTTTTACACGTAGGTACTAATATTCTTATGCCATTCTTCTAAGCTGTAGTATGGAGCGGGGAAAACTTTATCTTTTCATCATCTGACAACCACACACTCTATGCATTAACGCAGACTCAAGCAAAAGTAACATTTTTAAACGTCTGATTTGTTTAAAACCATGTATTATTTTGCGAATATCTTCCGGATAGCAATGACATTGATAAACAAAATTTGGTGAAGTATATTTCTGTATCGCGTCGCTAATGTGTGTAGGAGACGAAATGTACAAATTCCAATATTATCCGCTGTTTAGTGAACGTAGAGTTTGTTATGACAGCGTGTCACATGTATTACATGTTATTTGGTCCCCGCCAACTGCACGGATCATGGTGGGCGAGAAAAAAACTCATTCAAACGAAAGAGAACGACAAAAAATAGTCGACGTTAAAAATTACGTAATGTAGAAATGGCGATATTATTCAAATATTCGTATCTTAATTGCATTTTTAGTCTTTTATTTTTCAATAACCAATAAAATTAAATCGATATTTTAACAAGATTTTTTCACTTTTTTACTGACTCTATTATTTATTTAGTTATAGTTTGAATAACAGTAATAATCTAAGAATTATCATAATACAATACAATATAACATTATTATACACCAAATACAAACACAATACTACACTAGAAGAAGAAAAAAAATCAGAGGCAGAATATTAGGCGGCCTTATCGCCTAAGGCAATTTCTGTCAGGCAACCTTTGGATGGATTTCAGATTACGGACAAGCAGAACTTACTTATTTGTAAAGCCATATGGACTCAATTATTTTGGTACGCCGTACAATAAACTACTTAAACATCACAAAAAAATCAGAGAATTGCAAACAGTAAAATCTTTTAATTACTTATTATAAAATCTGTGCTGTCTGTGGCATCAGAGTGATGAATGAATGAATGAATATATACATAAATAAGAGTACAAAAAACAATACATTTAATAGGTCATGTACTCTGGCTTGCATAACTAAATGAGTTGTGGGAGCGAGCGAGAGTGAAAAAAACTTTCAAAGGTATTCTTTATTGACTCAACTTATTAGGTAAAGTATTTAGCGTGGTGTACAAGCAACTTTTGTTCTGCAACTTTAGAAAATGAGCGAAAAAAATAGCTTCTCTGTACTAAAAGTTAGTTAGTTGACGCGCGTCAAAATTTATGAAGAGGTGGTTTTTATTTTGTTGTCTGTGCTTGTAGACAATAAATTATTAAATGATTCATTCCTTCAACTACTCCAGTCAGCGAAACTCTGGCCTATGGTGAAGCTTGGAATATCTGACTCTCAAGAAAGCTTTTTCTTCTTCTTCGTATGAGCTAAGTGGCCAAGCTCTGATGTCGAGAGTTTTCAAGCCGCCCGAAGGCCTCTGACTTGGCTCAACGACTACTTGTACTAAGACTAACAGCCAGGACCTACAATTTAACCTACAATCCAATCCACGGTAGCGCTTGAAAAAATGCCACTTGAAAAACGACAGTCTTTTGCACGATTACTCATCCAAACACCGTCCGCATCGACCGTTGCTTAGCTTCGATGATCGCGACAGATTACCTTAGCTAGCCAAGCTACAGGCGCTACTATACAGACGATACTCAAGAAAGCTGAAACGCCTGAAACGATTTTTCAACTTGTGGGGCAGTGACCACCAATTTACCACTAGCCCTGTATACGCAAGTGGCCGAATTAGTCACATGTGTAGACTGTTGGCAACTGTCAATGTTCTAGTTATCGATTAGTGCAGTTAATTACAGACGACCTTGACTTTTGTGCTCGTTTGTCATAATAATAATGCACGATGATAAAGCATTTTGTTGTGCTCATCTGTTAATATATTTTCTTCAAATTTAAGTCGCATAAGTAGAGAAGAGTGAAGTATTTTCAAGAAAATGCGAATAGATGGCGTATAGTAGTACGATTTTCAACAAGAGATTGAGTGTATATTATATTTATTGGTCTATGTACATAGATAGTTAGTACATAGATGTAAACTAAAAAAAATTAATATATAATTCGATGATTGAGACTATGTGACGGACATTTGCATTATAAATACCGAGGATGCCGTATATTCTGAGTGACATACGTCTCTGTTGATAGATTAATACTGGATCCTCTCAATATTCGTATTGCATAACTTCAGAGATTCAGTTGAGGCAAGAGGTAAGCACGTATGTCTGTATGATAACTATATGTGTGTAGCTATTGGCTTCGATTATTCATACGACTTAGTTAAAGTATTATTTTTGCTTTAAATATTGCCTCGAAGAAGGAATCTATTACACGCTTTTATTAAATAAGTTGTTTAGCCAATGTCTACACATTGGCTAAACAAAAAGTCAACATTTATTTCTATTAAAATTGCTCAATAAACCCTACTGTACAAATTTAAGAAGATCACGCAATAAATTCATCTAAAATTTTAACAAAATTGAAATTATTACCTATAACAATTCTAGATAATATCATTACATACAAAAAAAGCAAATATGAGTATGTTGTATTAAGCACATTTTAAAATGTTAATACTACTATTTTTCAAAAAACAAAACTACCGAGCTAATTTTACTTAATCGTGTTTTGGAGCTCTAACAATTCTCAACACTGAATGAAACCTAGTAATTTTCGAAACATTTCCGCAGGATTTTATAGGATTGTTCAAAATATGCTATTTTGATCCCATAACGCCCTACCAAGTGAACTAGAATAAACGGAAGAGTCATACAATTGCCGCTTAGAATTTGGATCCATCTACGCACACAATTATACTGCTATCTCAACCAAACACACACACGAAGCTCGCACGCGATTGGTGCCGTGCCACACCACGTGACGCCACGTGGGCGCGCGGGTAGCTTTTTTGCCCCGCCCGCCGCGGTATTTTACGTTTGCGCGTGGAACCATATTTATCGGCTAAGTTACTATTCTATTTATTCTAGTTCCCTCGCCCTACCCAAACAATTAAGTACGAGTAGTAAAGGTTTTCTTAAACCAGGCTGTCCAATTAGCTTTTCATTTCTCAAGATTGGAAATTTCTCTCTGTTGATTGTTAATTCATGAATTTTAGGCCACTTTCTTGGTTGGATTGTAATTTTCATTTTTAGGGTAAATTGGAAGGCCGAATTTGTTCTGCCTTTCAGATTACTTATACGTATTTGTTTTGTATTTAGTTTAGTATCGTCTAAAATGGTCAACTAAATCTACTGAGTCTCTTCAATCTACTTACCAACTTGCCAAATTCCATCTAAGTACATCAACTTTAATTTGTACACTATTACCACGATGAATATAAATAAACAAACAAAATAAAGCTATTTTACCTAGCCAAGTAAACCCTTCACTTAATTAAATCTTAACTTTCACTAGAAACTTAATAAGTACATGCAATAGTATTTAGTTAAGAACTAAACCCATTTATTTTAAGTCAAGTCTACATGCCGCAAGAGAAGTGAAAATTACTTAATTAACTTGGTGCTCTACTTAGGTTTCATTAACAGTTAATTGGGCAAGTACTTGATTTAAATAAACTTATTTAAATATATTTAGATACTTAAATAAAAGATACCTATTTATCTAATATACAAAATTTCCATTTCACAATGTTAGTTACCGTACTCCTCCGAAACAGGTTGACCGATTTTTACCTAATTTTATATGCGTATTCAGTAGATCTTAGAATCGGCTACTATCTGTTTTTTAAGGCAAAACAACGTTTGCCGGGTCAGCTAGTATTATATATATTAGGACACATTTCACACACGGCTGGTTAACCCCATACTGAACCATTTCTAGTTCGTATTATGGTTACTATCACTAACTTATGTTTATTTTTTTTAACGAGGGTATTAAAAATATTAGGCTGCGTGGGTAATTGAACAACATTGAATCTAACTTTTTTATCTTATGTGCTTAGGAATAATAAGTACATATAAGAAGTCTTATTTGTGGAGATAACATAAAATATAAAATAATTAATAAGAACTCATAGGTCATCAGATATGTAAATTGAATTATTATTTTATTTGAAATTGAAATTAAACACTACGCTCATATATAAATCTAAATTATAAACTAAACCTAAGTCGGTAACCGTGGATAGATGTTGGCGGCATTACCTCGCTGGATGGCCAAACCTAATATTGGCCAATGTAAGCGCCAGTTATGAGGCCATTTAGTCTGTCCACCAGCCTTAGAGATGTTTTAAACATCTTTCAAACATTAGGGCCCCACGGTTCTAGAGTTTCAATTCCAAACGGCAACATTAAATTAATTTATTATTTCAATCATTTTTGGGCGCTCAACGTGGACTCTTTTGTATTTATACTCGTAGTTATTAGTTACTAGCTGCGTCCGACGATTTTATCCGCGTTAATCCGGGATAAAATATAGTCTAAGTGTTAATCCAGGGTCTAAACTATTGGGTGGTGGGAAGAATCCGGAGATTGGGCCTGGAGGTGGCGCTCCACAAGTCCGAAGCAATTTGCTTCCATGGACCGCGTCGAGCGCCACCTGCAGGCTCCTGCATTGTCGTGGGAGGAACGGAAATCCCCGTCGGTACGACGCTGAAGTATCTCGGCGTCCTGCTCGACGGGAGATGGAAGTTCGAAGCACATTTCCGGAGTCTGGGTCCCAAGCTTCTTGGGACGGCTGCGGCACTGGGCCGTTTACTGCCCAACTTGGGAGGCGCTGGAGCCACCTGCCGCCACCTTTACATGGCGGTGGTGCGCTCCATGGCGCTCTACGGAGCCCCGATTTGGGCAGGGTCCCTGTCCCAACGAGTGAGTGCCCTGCTCCGCGGGCCACAGAGGAGTATGGCCATCAGGGTCTGCAGAGGGTTCCGGACCCTCTCGCATGAGGTGGCCTGCGCTCTAGCCGGGTCCCTACCGTGGGACCTCGAGGCTGCCGTCTTGGCGCAAGTATACTGGCGCCGGGCGCGGTCGCGAGACCTGCGCCCCCTCCCTCAGGAGGTAGTGCGCTGGCGGAGGAGCGCCAGATGCGCGGCCATGGCGACCTGGCAGGAGCGCATCCTCGCTGGGCCCGCGGTGCGGGGCACGGGGGCCACCCGTCTCCTCGAGGCCCTTCGGCCTCTCTTGAGGGGATGGGTGGAACGGAGGCACGGAGTGCTCTCCTTCCGGATGACGCAGGTACTCTCGGGGCACGGTTGCTTCGGGAGGTACCTGCACAACGTCGCCAGAAGGGAGCCAACCCCGGAGTGCCACAGGTGCGGTTGTGCGGAGGATACCGCGCAGCATGCCCTGGAGGTATGTCCGGGAGAAGCCGGGCCGCGACAATCCCTGGTCGCGGTGATTGGGACGGACCTCTCCTTACCGACCATTCTCAGGAGGATGGTCGACGACGAGAGGTCATGGGACGCGATGGCCTCCTTTTGTGAGACAGTGATGTCCAGAAGAGAGGCCGAGGAGCGAGAGCGGGAGTTAGACCCTCACTCCCATCCGCTCCGCAGGAGACGGGCACGGAGGCGAGCCATTCGGGCTCGGACTCCGTCCCCACTTGGAGGCCCTGGGGCATTGGACGCGGGGGTGTCCGGTGCCTCACATAAGGGCCTCCCGAGGAGACGATGCTTTTGGTTGTCCCAGGGCATCGCTCGCGCCGTAGAGGGGGGCGCCGCCCCCCTTGAGGTGGGTCCGCTCGGACTGCGGACAGCGGCCTGGGCGGGGAGAGCAGCGGCAATGCGCGAAGCGGTCCTGCATCCCTGCCCCCGTCGTGAGATGGGACACCGTGAGGTTTTAGTCGGTAGTGACGGCCCTTCTGGCTGTCGAGTCCGACATACCCCGCTCGCCTCCCCCAGGCTGTAGCGGGAGATGCGTAAATGCATTTCCTCACGTAAAAAAAAAAAAAAAAAAAAAAAAAAAAAAGGGTCTAAACTATTGCTATACCAAATATCATCGAAATCATTTCAGCCGATCGAATGTGAAGAAGTGACAAATACGTACTCGTACTAACACACACAATCTTTCAAATCTTTAATAGTATCTGTAGTACTTCTTCTTTGTATGAGCTAAGCGACCAAGCTCTGGTGTCGAGAGTTTTCAAGCCACCTTAAGGCCTCTGACTTAGCTACTTTAAAAACGATAGTCTTATGGTCACCTATCCAAACACCGTCCGCATCGACCGTTGCTTAGCTTCCATGATCGCGTCAGATCACCTTAGATAGCTGAGCTACAGGCGATCCTGTAGTATGTATCGAAATACAATAGTATTTATATGCATAGGTAACAAGTTGTAGAAACAACGGTGTACAGCGACGGCCGATCAAGTTTTGTTAGGCCACCTGTAGCGAACGAAACTAACAAGTTTGGTGGAGAAATATAGGGGAAGTTTGATTGCCTTACTGTTCGCCAAACGGGTTTGCCAAGAAATGATATATTCATATCCTACTAATATTATAAATGCGAAAGTTTGTGTGTATGCCTGTTATTTCTTCGCGCTATAACGGCTGATCCGTTTTTAATGAACTTTAGTGTGAAGATAGGTTAGACCTTTTTATCCCGAAAATAAAAAAAGTCGAGATAAAATCTACATGATTGACTGACGACATCCGTTTCAACAAAGTCAAGACATGGTCGAGAGAAACACAATGCTGGATTGAATGGTAAACCTACAAGATGTAGGCAAGGCTTATGCTCAGCAGTGAGTGATTACGAGCTGAGAATGATCACGCTGTTGTAAAAATTCATAAAAATGGTTCACACCAAACATAAATCGTACAATATTTTTTGACAGATCGACTAAATACGATCGATTTGGTAAAAAAATTGCAGTGGTAAAAATTGGTCCGGTAATTTTGTATAAATCTGTGATGCCCTATATTCAATATAATTTATCTGTCTATGGCAGTACTTTGTAAACTGTATACTGTAACTGTATAATTTCAAAATATATTTGTCTTTGGTACCATGTACTCGTACTTATACTTTAGGTCATCACACATTTTTATAAAATTACCGCACCAATTTTGACCTTTGCGTTTTTTTTGCAGAATATTTTAGTATTTAATCGCTCTGCAAACTTTTGTGGGATTAACTGATAAATAACAGATACATGAATTACATGAATGTAACTGTTGTTTATCAGTACATGTTTTAAAAAATTGCCCACGAGGTCTTCTACTCGGAAATTACGTGTAAGTATTGCCCTTATTCTATCGAAATATTGAAAGGTTGAGAAAATATCGATATTTATGGTAGTAATATAAAGTAAAGCGAGGTAGATATTAACCCTGGGCATTGCGAGTAACTCGGCACATCCGCATTGCGCCTCCAGGCTCGGGCTATCCCGGGACATACTGTATGTACCTACCTTCTAGTATACATAATACTGCTGCTATATGTATCTACTTATATCAGCTGTAAAATATATATAGACATAGTGACGACCTCGTTGGCGTAAAGGTTACCATGCCGGTCTGCTAATCAGAAGGTTCCGGGTTCGATTCCCGACATCTTTGTGCTTAACTAAATTTGTTAGCTGTGGGTCTGGGTGTTAAATATGTATCTATATAAAATATGTATGTACTATATGTAGTATATCAGTTGTGTTAGCTACCATAACACGAACTAGAAATGGTTCAGTATGGGGTTAACCAGACGTGTGTGAATGTGTCTAAAAAAAAAATATATTAGTCCTGATAACATACATACATACTAGTTTGGTTTCATAAGTGTTTAATTTACATGTAAAATCCTTATAAAGTTAAAGAATTTAATAAAATTTCAACGTAGATAGATAGATAGATACTCTTTATTGCCACACAAAAGGAAATACAAAACAGAGAGAAAAATAAAAAATCAACTTGTAAGTAGTGTTACAAGTGGCGGCATTATCACTTTAACATATTTACATTTAAGAACTTAGGAAGCCTTTTTTTACACATTTCACACACGGCTGGTTAACCCCATACTGAACCATTTCTAGTTTGTGTTATGGTAGCTACGAATAACACAACTGATATACTACATATACATACATACATATTTTATATAGATACATATTTAAGACCCAGACCCACAGCCAACAAATTAGCCTTAGCGGCCGATCTTTCTCCTTTTTCTTATAGGCTAAGGAAGCAAGTTTAGGTGTCAAAATTGTTCAAGCCATACTAGGGTTCAAGAAGCTTTGATTTTAAATACGATAAGTTGGGTTTTTGTAACTTTTTACTTACTACTAAAACAAACTTAGTGACAAGGAATGGTGTTTAAAAAAGGTTCACAGATGTCAGTTTCAATGCAACCTCCCGCACTCTATGAAGGTTTAGTTCGGAAGGTTAACTTCGGATTATACTGAAACGAAAATAAAAACAGTACATGTTGGTACATTTGGAGGTTTAGTTTAAAACGATCTCCAATTATCTTTTTAAATTATAAGCAAGCATAAGCATAAGCAGTCCATTTTACGTTCCCACTGCGGGGACTCGGGACCTCCTCTCACTAGGAGAGAGATATAGGCCATAATCCACCACGCTGGTCAAGTCAAGTGCGGGTTGGCGGATGGCACACGTCTTCGGATATTGTGGTCTTCAAACATGCCGGTTTCCTCACGATGTTTTCCTTCACCGTAAAGCAAGTGCAAATCCACACATAACTTGAAAAACAAGTTTTTTGTGTAGGGCCGGGATCGAACCAGGGGCCGTCTAATTGAAATGCAGACGTTATTACCACCGAGCCACACTTGCAAATTAAGGCAACGTAAACAATTAATTGAAACGTTATAAACCTCTTTGCAATTAATTGCAATGATGTCGAGATTGGTTCATGTTGTATGAATATTCAATGCTGAATCCAAGTAATACTCATAATACAGAAATACATTGCCCATGTTCCAATTAACCTAATGCGATAATCAAGTATTCCCGCAGCCCTCCTTAATGCCAACATAACCAACCGACTTCCGGTAAGTACAATTGGTCGGGTTTCCGGCGCGTGACATGCATTCCAATTTCGAAAGAAATTGTAAAAATACTATAATTACCCGATTCTTAGGAATTAAGTAAAAATAAATTAATTGAAATCCGTCTCAAATGCCATGAGACTTCACTATGCCGTCGTTAGTAATATTTGGTACAATTTTCAAGCATATATGTACATATATACACTAATATTACATTTTTCTTATTTATAGTAAATATAATAAGTAATAATGCAAATGCTTTTACAAATCATTCGATATTGTTTCACCCGTCAAAAATAAAATTAACCCTAAAAGACTGGCAGCATTTCTTCACTGAATCGCAAGTCAAATTTAGGTTATTTTTAATTTATATATTATATTTATACATTATTTAGTTATATCATTACGATTAAAACGAAACATATATTATGTATTTCAGCGTATGTAACCTATTGACTCAGGCGTTATTTTGCGGAAATCCATTGTAAATAGAAGACAAAATTAAATAGATAAGATAAGATTATTTTTTATTGATTAGCTTAAAGGTAAAATATTTAGTATAGTTTATCACAGCGGAAGTACACTAAATATTTCATTTTGACTTCAATTTCAGCGTATTCTTTTATAAATTGTACCAAACGTTACAAGTAACGTCATAGCAAAGTCACAATGCATATTTTGTTTAGCATTGTATGTATGTAATTACGTTTCCTTAAACCTTTGTATCCTCCAAAAGACTGAATAAATTCGACAGTTAAATATAAACTTAGCTTATTTTAACTTGTGTAATAATTCCCAAATCTGTAACACTTATGTTGAACAAGAAAATATCAAATTTCTGTCTATATAAAGTATAATTTGAGTGACTAAATTGGCGTAACAACAATTTTGCCAATTTTGCGCCGGCACAAAGCAAACAAGACGAAATCGAAATGCAGAAGTGCGATTGGTTTTGTAACGGCTGCGCTCTTAATCTATGGCTGTCTGTGAGTTACGTGCTGCCAACCGAACGGCGAAAAAGGCGGGAAAATACTCATCGGTTGAAGCAAAGAGTTTTACTGCAAGCGTTTAGATCTGCATGGTCAGTTATGTTAGAGATTTCTAACTTTATCTGGAATAGGCAATAACATTAATAATTTGTAAATAGTACATCAAAATAACCTGACTGCCTGACCGATCATTAATCTTTACAGTATGCTTGCCGTTTTGTTTATTTTTGTGTCTTAAAAGTTCCCCCGTTTTCTACTAGTGGTGTAGGACATTCGTTTTGGCTAAAAAAATTGTCTTTTCTATAGTTTCGCGTTTGATTAACCATATATTCTAAAATTTAATTGAACATGTTAAGTTCTTTGTTCTACGTCAGACATGCTTCTTTGCTTAATCAAAATGATTAATAAGCTAAATCATATGTAATTTTTATTATATTTATGGAAAAAAAATATTTAGTAATTTAATTATATGCATTATTAATTAAATTAACGAGTGGAGGGTTAGCGTGGTATGGGCATGTATTGCGTAGAGACGAGATGCATGCTACAAGGAGATGGATGGAAATGGTAGTGCAAGGATTAAGGGCAAGTAGACATGGATGGAGTGTGTAAATGAGGACATGAGAGAGAAAGGAGTGAGTGTAGAGACGACGGCTGATAGAGGAGAGTGGAAGAGGAAAATTTGCTGCCGACCCCACCTAGTGGGATAAGGCAAGGAAGAAGAAGAAGTATTTAAATGAATATTTCTCTTTTTTCTTAGTAGTTTTCAGTTTAAAGACTTTGTGGCCTAAACGTGCTTTTGTGGCACGTAAATGTTATCTTTTATGTTTCTTGAGTGTTATTTTTCTTTTTTGTTCGTGTCACAAAATAAATGTTTCTTTCTTTCGTTCTAAAGTTTCTATATTCGAAGTTTGTGTATTTATCCACGTACAACAATACAGAGTGCACACACTGTCGGTCAATTCTTTCGATCAATCTTCCTGTTTGGTCAGTTCGTTCGTTATTGGATTTGGAACGAATTCACTCTCATGACAGCTATAAAAGCATAGAGACCGGAACTAGTCTCCTATTATACTTTGTACTCTCATCGTTTTTAGTTAACTAGCATCCCGCCCCGGCTTTGCACGGGCTCTATAATAATTTGTGTTGAAAAAGGAACAAAATATAGTATAAAAACGATAGTAAGGTTTTATTTTTTGTTAAAAAGGGCATGTTCTGAGTTTTTCATAACATTTTCATCGAAGATTATTAATCAGTTTTTGAGAAAATCAAGAAATTACTAAGAGTACAGATAGGTACGAGCCGAGTATTGAACTATATTATGTAGAATTATTTTCTCTGTGAATATTTATTTTATTTGAAATAATAAAACTATCAATCGAAATATGTTTTAAACTTACCTATATTAATAATACTTTCATTTCAATATCATTACATTTGCAAGTACAATAATGGCAATTGATATGTACATATTTCCATGCACCAAGTAGGTTGCTAACCACTTTTCGACACAGTTCCTGTACAATATCTAAACCTCCTTTGTTCTAACCGTCCATAGAGGAAAGATGCATGTAGGTTTGCTAATAAAACGGGGGACGCAGTGCCTCCATATATTTTTTTGAACAGGTTATAAATTTCCCCGGTTTATCTCACGGGCCTAGACTACAGTTACTCTATTGGAAACTCTTTTAGCGGCTGAGGTCGCAGTAAAATGGTTTTAGTTTGTTGCGGACAAACAGACGGAATAGAAACTAGTTGAATGTTTGTCTGTTTATATTCTGCGATGCTTCTATTTGAGAATACGTTCTAGTGTTTGAGAAAAACAATGAAACGCAAACCTCTATGTTTGTAGAACATCAAAATTAAATATTTAAATAATTATTTAGCTAGTTATACATGTTCATTGTGATTTTTGTCTAAATTTTTACATTCATTACAGGTATACTTAGGTGTAGTGAATTTAAATTCGTAATTATTCATAAAATAGACGAATATTCATATAATCTCAATTAAATACCTAAATTATGTTAATTTTTTAATTTACCAGTAGTTTGTTAATAAGTGTCAGGCTCTAAGAAAAAAATATTTGACATGTTAATTCTTAATTCTTTTTTTTTCATGTTACAAACCGGCGAGAATTATTCACCTTATTTAAATTTATTTTAATTTCTAAGGTGAATTTTATTTTGTATATTGTTAAAAATATATAAATAATTGTTTCTTTGATCAGAAACCGTAATCTAGCTAAAGTCTAAACGAGTTTTTTAATTTGATATACGAGTATTATTACAAACTTACTCGTATTTTACAATTAATGTAAGCCATAGGCTCCTGTGAGTATTTATATTAAAATCTTTATTTTACCTACAATTAAATACTTGCATTTTTATGAGCCCATTAAATACTTCCGCTGTAATGTTATCACAGGTTTGCTTCCATCTACAATGTATTTCCGCAATGTAACGCTTATCTTTGTAACTAATATCTCAATATATAAATTATCTGTAAAGAATATAAAAATAAGAATAAGGACCTTAATTATGAAGAACCATAAATGATCTTCATTCGAAAAAAATGTGCCTTCATTTCGATTAAGGAAACAATATTATAGTTAAAAAAAGTAGATATTTTTGCTGAGAACCGTAGCAAACAGCTTCGTCCCAACTTGTTGCTCAGTGATGAAAATATGAATAATAAAATATAGCTCTTCTGGCACAGATGGCAGTGTTTTTATGTTTAAAACCTCTGGGCTGGAGCCAACTCTTGATTGCGAGGGATTATTGCCGGCGGTAGTTTATCTTTTATATGGCATTACTTAGTTGCTTGCTTTTCGTGGGAATTAAATGGCAAAGTCGAGATTTTTAATCCGCCCAAGTTTTCAAGTCTCTTTTTTTCTTCGTAGAAGAAGCTGTTAAGATTATAGTTTGTGTCCCATCCTTAAATTAATATCTTTTGAGTGCAACACTAGTAAGTAGTCTATGGTCAATGTAACCTCCCTCGTACAAGAAACTGTTCTGCAATAAATGTTCCCAAATATGTGGTGTTTTAATGAACTACTCATATATAAATCCTATCTATCTATCTAAGCCTATAAATCAGCCCACTGCAGGGCAAAGGCCTCCCTACCGTCCCTCCACTTTTGTCTGTCCTGGGCAACGGTCTTCCAGTGTGGGTTGTGTGTGTCTTTTTGCTTCTATAAATCCTATAGAAGCAAAAAATCTGACTTGGTTTTAAAACTGTTTGTTTCGTGTCATCCAACCAACGGTAGTACCCAGACGTACACTGTCACATTATCTGCATTATGTAGTAATCATAACACGTAAAATTTTGGTTAGCAGTTATAATATGTACAGGTAGTTAATTCTTAATAGAAAATCTACTTGCACTACGCTTAAACGGCTAAAATGATCTGGTTGATATTTCGCATGGAAATAAGTTATAGGTTACTTCTTATCCCAGATTAAGAACGTAATAGAAAGTAGCGAAGGGTGCAGTTTGTACTAGAATAACAAGTTTTTATTGAAAGTCAGCTGGAACCGATTCATTAAATGTACTTAACAAAAAGCAAGTGTGGCTCGGTGGTAATAACGTCTGTTTTTCATCAGACTGGTTCGATCTCAGCCCTACACCAATGACTTGTTTTTCAATGTGTGGATTTGCACTAGCTTTACGGTGAAGCAAAACATCGTGAGGAAACCGCATGTTTGAGGACAATATCCGAAGACGTGTGTCATCCGTCAAACCCGCACTTGGCCAGCGTGGTGGATTATGGCCTATATCTCTCCTCGTGAGGGAAGACCCAGAGTCTCAGCAGTGGGAATGTACAGTGGGCTGCTTGCCTAACAAATACCTAGTTAGTTTTTTTTTTGGCACTATGTTTTAGCCCCGATACAAATACGAAGTGATATTTAAGTTTGACCTGTCGATCTCTGTTTGTGTATCCAAATTTTTAATTTAACCTTGCAGTTACCCAAACGCTAAAAGCATGACGTGCTATTTTTATTGTCCCTATTTCGCATAGAGCGGCACCAAACCAAGCGCTTTGAGGTTAGAGCGCTCTTCACTTGGGAATTACGCGTTTCATTCTCACAATCTAGTCTCACTAACTCGAGTCTAATGCTTTTTTTTTGTTGTTCCGTCTATACTTCCTCCAACATTCGTTGTCAGAGACATTGTTAGGCTGAACCAATTGCTTACGCAAATTACTGAGTCCTTTTTTGTTATGATCGGTAAACCTTTTTTTTTGTTTAATTTTTTGAATGGACTACACAAAACAGAGATTACTATAATATAACAGTCCAACCAACGGACCACCATAATCGTGGGCTCACTCAGTGGCCCAAAAATTATTAGGCCCGCTGGTTAGCTCCGCTCAATATGGTTACTTGAGATACGGATACATATGAAGGTATATATTAGTATCAAAAGTGGCAAAATGTTCTTAAATTAGACATTTTTTTTTTCTCTTATAGTCTAATGCTTAGTTACAAAGACTAGCTTAAAGTATCAGCTTTTTTTACAAATAACGTCGTTTAAATTCTAAGTCACTTAGTCCGTTACATCGCAGTCAGTGGACATATCATGCACCACCACATTGTCTTAATCTTATATATAAAATTTCCGTGTCACAGTGTTTGTTACCGTACTCCTCCGAAACGGCTTGACTGATCATTACCAAATTTCATATGCGTATTCAATAGGTATGAGAATCGGCCAACGTGGAACGTTTTTACCCTTAAGTGATAAGAGTTATTCACCCTTAAATATATTTTTTTATTTTTTCGACGAATTTTTTTTATTTGAATTTTATATAAAGCGGCATTAAAAAATACATACAACCCGTAATTTTCACTTTTTTATCATCAACCCCTATTTTTTTATGGCCATTTTAGTAAATTTCCGTGTCAGAGTGTTTGTTACCTTACTCCTCCGAAACGGATTGACTGATCTTTACCAAATTTTATATTCGTATTCAGTAGGTATGTGAATCGGCTACTGTGTAATGTTTTTACCCCTAAGTGATAAGGTTTGTTCACCCTTAAATATATTTTTTGTTTTCGTCGATTTTTTTTTATTTGAATTTTATATAAAGTGGCATTAAAAAATACATACAACCCTAAATTTTGACTTTTTTATCATCAACCCGTATTTTTTTATGGCCATTTTAGTAAATTTCCGTGTCACAGTATTTGTTACCGTACTCCTCTTAAACAGATTGACTGATCTTTACCAAATTTTATATACGTATTCAGTAGGTCAGAGAATCGGCTACTATCTATTTTTTATACCCCTAAGTGATAAGGGTTGATCACCCTTAATTTTTTTTTTCATTTTTCGACGAATTTTTTTATTTTATTTTTGTATTAAGTGGCATTAAAAAATACATACTACCCTAATTTTATACTTTTTTAACCCTTTTTTATGGCCATTTTAGTATTTTATTCATTTTTTTTCTCGCTTGATAACAGATCAAAATATAGTGTCTAACTATACTTCGAGTAAATATCTTTTTTTTTTTGAAGAAAACTACCAAAATTTAACCTGATATACATATGCTTAGTATTACCAATCTTAAATACTTAAAATTTGCCGCGCCATTACTTTACTGGTGAGTGAAATGCCACACTATGCTATAGACTGAAGTCGGTCTCCTGTTTCACTCACAAAATTCTTCTTCACAGACTTCTCTCACCGTTTACACAAATTTCGACCTTCGTTATTGTTATCGTATGTAGTAGTATTGTTAATAATTATCATTTTGCTGTAACAATGTAACTCTCTTATTTACTTAACCGCGGCTCCACCCGCGTGTAAGTCGCTTTATTGCATAACCTCTCCTGCACATGACAGTTGTAAAAAAATGTATTTTCATCTGTGCGCTACTGTGGATCGGATTATACGTTAAATTGTAGGTCCTCTTAGTACAAACAGTCGTTAAACTAAGGCAGGCAACAAAACTCTCGACAACATAACTTGATCACTTAATTCTTACGTAGAAGAAGCTATAAAATTTGATGTACTAATAAACTAGACCCCGAACGTATGAGCAAAAAATTTACAATAAATAAGATGATGACACTATAAATATTATGAAATTTAATTTGTTCTGCTTTGGATTTCTTTATGCTCAAACGGCTCAAACAAATATGCTAAAAAATTTCGCGCTCGCTTCGCTCGCGCATAGCTCGCTGCGCTCGCGTACGGCTCGCTTCGCTCGCGATTGATCCTAGGACGTTTTGGGTCATAGCTTACGACACTACAAATATTATGTAATTTGGACTTCTTTATGCTCAATCGGCTCGAACAAATATTATGCTAAAAATTTTCGCGCTCGCTTCGCTCGCGCATAGCTCGCTGCGCTCGCATTCAGCTCGCTTCGCTCGCGATTGGTCCTAAGACGTTTTGGGCCATAGCTTACGACATTACAAATATTATGTAATTTGTTCTGCTTTGGACTTCTTTATGCTCAAACGGCTCGAACAAATATTATGCTAAATATTTTCGCGCTCGCTTCGCTCGCGATGGTCCTAAGACGTTTTGGGCCATAGCTTACGACATTACAAATATTATGTAATTTGTTCTGCTTTGGACTTCTTTATGCTCAAGCGGCTCGAACAAATATGCCTACACATAAGTACCATCGAAGACTTTATTTGATTAACTTATAAAAATGCTGTTTTCAATTTTTATTTATCCTGTATTCTTGGCGTCGGTGCCATCTAAGAAGAACAAATTAATGTTTGTTAAAATATACACTATTAAATAGATATGGTATTGGAGTCGGTTATTTGTTTTTAAAACAATTTTATTGCGTCTATTATTCCAGTATGAGCTCAGTATTAAATATAATGCTCATTTAAAAGAGGTAATTGGTGCTATGGATAAGGTTCACGCTATAGCATTAAAATATTGATGTTGTTTGTTATTGTTCCTGTCGTAATTAATATGTGATATGTAATTTTAGGTAATAAACTATAAGAACTTGAACATAATATTTTTTTGGCGTTAGTTATTTTTATATTCCCTTAACGTTTGTTCATGGCGCTCAATACCCATTTCACGCATATACCATACACACGTATAATAAGTAAGTAACATTTTAATTATACTAGAATTTGTCTAGAAACTAGAATAAAAATAATTAATAAGGCAAAACAACGTTTGCCGGGTCAGCTAGTAATATTATAAATGTTAAAGCTTGTATGTGTGTGTTTGTTACTTATTCACGCTCAAACGTCTGAACCGATTTAGATGACATTTGGTGGAGAGATAGGTTAGATCTTAGATTAACACATAGGCTACTTTGTTATACCAAAAACAATTGTGGTTTCTGTTGGCTAGGCATATAACTTAAAAATCTTTGTTTCTCCTTGACGCTCCAACGTCTGGACCGATTTTGATGAGATTTACTATGATTATAGGTTAGATCTTGGATTAACACATATGCTACTATTTATCCCGGATTAGCTTCTTTCTGTCCCGGATTAACGAGGAAGTAAATAAATATAATGAAGTAAAGATTGAATCAGATCAAAAATTTAGACAACCTAAATCTATTAATCTAAGTCTAAATTTCAATTTTTTATTAGTTTCCATACGATATAAATTAGGTACGTCATATCTAGGCTAATTTACATAATAGAGCTGAATTAGATGTAATGATAGTGAGGGACAACATGCGATATTGTCATAGAGGATATGTCATCGTAGTTTCATGATAAAACAATGTTTTTTTTTTTTATTTCTGGTCAATTTAATGTAATTATTACTCTTCTTCTTATTATTTGACGAGCAGTTTTTAGTGTTCTGTTTTAGATTTATAGATTTGTTTTATATATTATGTATTTAAAAATGTATATAATACGAATTGACACTGATTTTTAGATTTTCATTCTTTCTTTCGGCATGTAACCGAGGTTTTATTTAAATCGAAATTATACTTTATTATTAATGGATTTAATCAGTAAAAATACAATACTATAAGTATTGGTTATTTATCATTTTGGTTGAAACCACTTTAAAAGGTAAATATTTCTATAAGGATAACGAATTTAAAAATGAAATCTTTAAACTAATACTTCAAAAGTAAATCAGCTTACGAGTAAAATAAGAAACCAAGTTGTTTGTCAATAAAAAATATAGTTAATAATTATAATAAAAACGTTTATTATAGTATTAAATTAAAACTAAATCAGCTCACAAGTAAAATTCGAAATCACAATATGTTGGGTTAATACCGACAAATAGACGTAAGTAATAGTAGCCAGTTACACAAACATTATTCAAATTGTTTGAATCTTATTTTTACTCGGACTTTTATATCCAAGCTATCGATTTGAAATACAAAATACACCGGATTCCCAAGTTTACGCTTGAATAAAATAAAAAAGCCTTCGTAAACTGCGTAATCAAGTTCCGAAGTCGTCCCGCGGTAATGTTTCCTTCTAAAATGATTTACGAGGCCCTAGAGGCCCTTGTGCTCTCACATCTGCTTTACATATGAAACGTACACCTATTCAATTTGCTTTTGCGACATCTTTGGTTATTTTTCTACGGAAATATTATATTAAACGCGATTTCTATTTTCCGTTTCTTTTATTATTAGTTCGTAACAATATTTACAAAAATACTTACGTGACCCGGCTTATTTTGCTTTAAGTAAAAATTTAATTACTCTTAACACTTAGGGGTATGAAAAATAGATAGTAGCCAATTCTCAGACCTACTGAATACGCATATAAAATTTGGTAAAAATCGGTCAAGCCGTTTCGGAGGAGTACGGTAACTAACATTGTGACATGGAAATTTTATATATCAGAAGATAAGATTAGAGATAAGCTGATGTAAAATGCGCGACCGGAACGGTTGGACCGATTTTGATGACATTTACTAGAAGGTTAGACCTTGGATTAACACGCTACTCTTTAACCCGGATTAACTTATTTTGTCCCAGATTAACGCGGGCGCGGCAAAGCTAGTAATTTATATTATTTTTTTCCAAATTGTACCATTTGTCACAAGTGACGTCACAGCCCAAGCCGCATAGCATTTGAAACGTATTATAAATAACAAAACTAGCATCCATTACGTCTAGAATAAAGACTTAAAAGCTGAGTTAATGTGAAAAACGTCGCTTTTCGCCGCTAAACTCATAAAATGTATCCATTACGATCGCGTTAGGGTAAGAATTTCTGGATTAGAGATATAAAAAGTTAGAACCTGTGTGGTGCCTTGTCCCACAAGAGCTTATTAATTTACGATATATATGTATACTAGCTGACCCGGTAAACGTTGTTTTGCCTTAATAATTATTTCTAAATATACAGTAGCCTATTCTCAGACCTACAGAATACGCATATAAAATTTGGGAAAAATCGGTCAAGCCGTTTCGGACGAGTACGCTTACAAACACTGTGACACGGAAATTTTATATATAAGAAGATTATGTGCTTAGTTTTTGTAAACTTTGTTTTAGAAGTAAATAAATGATAGATTGATTGATTGATATTCGAGTACTTCTTCTTCTTCTTCTTCATCGTATGAGCTAAGTGGCCAAGCTCTGGTGTCGAGAGTTTTCAAGCCGCCTGAAGGCCTCTGACTTGGCTTAACGACTGCTTGTACTAAGACTAACGAAAACAGCCGGAACCTACAATTTGACGTGTCGTCTGACCCACGGTAGCGCCCAGATGAAAATGCCACTTGAAAAACATCAATCTTGTGCATAGTCACCCATCCAAACACCGTCCGCATCGACCGTTGCTTAGCTTCGATGATCGTGTCAGATCACCTTAGCTAGCCGAGCTATAGGCGCTACCCTATACTACGTGTACTTCTACTTTTATACTCGGAAAAGGTAGGATAGTTTATGAAGTACATATGTAAGTTTTTTTATTACTTTTTTGATGAGTGTTATTTGAATTAAACACCCTGTTTGAACGCGTTGTTTGCCGAAAACTAAAATCTAGAGGTTTTCAAGGCATGAGTGAATTGTGGTTTCTTCTGGACAATCTTAGATCACAATATTCAAGCGCAAGCCCATTCTGTGTAAAAAAATATGTAAAAAAGCTTAGACTTGCGATCAAATTAAATGATCGCAAGTACATCATCATGGGCTTTTATACATCTTCTTTTTATAAGACAGTCTTGTGCATGGTCGCCCATCCAAAGACTGTCCGTATCTACCGTTGCTTAACCAAGATGATCGCGTCAGATCACTAGAGTTAGCCCGAGCTAGATGCGTTGCAATATCAAATGCAATAAAAAGTAATAAGTTCCAGCATTGTACTAAAGCGTAGTTAAACTTTTTACCGACTCAGCAGAACCAACTGTTTAGTATAAGCGTTATTTTCAACAAAAAACGCGAAAATCGTTTTTATAACAAAGTTTAGGCAAAGTTTCATCTGTTCACTGCATTGCAGTTTGCATGCAAGCGTATTCAAAAACCACAGTACTATCATATTAAGGTGTCAAATATTTTATTATTGTGGTGGGTTTGTGGTTCAACAGAGTTTTCACTGGGTGTTAATATATTATCATTTTAGCTGACAAAAAATGGTTGTGCAGATATTATTTATTATAACATGTTTATTAATTTCGTGTTATTTTTTTACTTTAATGGGATAAAGTGGAATGAATGAAAAATGAGATTATATGGGAGATCCAACAAAGCACAATAATGTGTCTTGCATTTTTATAATTATAATAAAGTATTATAAGCTAGAAGAAACTGTTTGAGGACCTGATCTAAAGTGACGCTATCGTCGAGGTTAAATAACGCTGTATGCGGACAGTCTTTGGATGGGTGATCATACACATTGCTGCCATTTATCTTGTTAGTATAATTATTAAAACCCTATCTAATCCCATTGTTGGGCAAAAGCCTCCTTACCCTCTTTCCATTTGTCTGGTTAGCATGATATACTTATTTATTAATTTTGTACATAATAAATAATTATTCTTTCTTTCTTTATTTAACAAGAGGCATTCTCATCTAGGCACTGCCGTGGGTTGGATGACTAGTTAAATCGCAGGTCCAGGCTGTTAGTCTTAGTACAAGCAGTCGTTACGGCAAGTCAGAGACCTTCGGGTGGCTTGAAAACTCTCGGCAGCAGTACTTGGCAGCTTAGTTCATACGAAGAATAAGGAGCAACAACCTGATGATCATGAATTTGCGGATTTACTTTATGTAATTCAGTCGCACACTCGCCGAAATGCAACCGATAGAATACCGACAAACTAGCAGCAATGCGGCGGTGCTCCAGGCTCTGCAACTTTGCCTTGCAAAGATTGTCGTTGTCTATAAGCCTCTTAGCACGCGCCGTTCAAATGACTCCAACGCCTAAAGCTGGTACTTTGCCGATCCATCCCAAAGGATTTTAATTAACACAACAGTTTCTTAAGTTATAAAATGTTGAACTTTGCGTTGAAAGTTAATCCGAAGTTGTTTCCCAGTGGAATGCAATGGTTATAAGAAAGTTAACAAACACCGCACACAGATGCTGTTGAGAACTGGTATAAAACTTTCAATGAGGATTCTTTCCCGACATTTTTTTATATATTAAACATAATATTTTTATAACTATCATTATTATAACACCTGGTTAGCCCCATACTAAACCCTTTTAGTTTGTACTATGGTTGCTAACACAACTGATATACTACGAATAAATACTTTATATCGATACATACTTAACAACCAGACCGACAGGCAACAAATTTATTTTTCATCACTAAGATGTTGGCCGTGCCGGGAATCCAACCCTGGACTCTCTGGTTGGCGTGGTAACCATTACGTCAAGTTTCTTTCACACAGCACAGCTAAGTACTTGACCAATGAGGTGCATAACTATACAATGCATGCCTAGTCTGGAATAACTGGCTCTTAAGGAGACTGCCGTAATACACCGTGAGGTAATTGGCGACAGTTTTATCAAACCTAATCTTCATTGACTCGAGTGATATAGTACTCTATGGTAGAAAGAAGATTTAACAATTTCATAGCTAGTTTTGGCTACGTTTACTTTCTAGCCACGCGAACAAATAAATTGGAAAAATTCTTCCCTTACGTTATTCATAGCGCAGAGTGTGTCACGCTACTAGAGTGTGACATTTATACCGCAAACTTTTGGTAAGTTAGCAAAATGCCGATAAAAACGTGAAATGTCGACCGCGGCACCTCTTTGCGCGGGGTCCTACTACTTGATAAAGACATAACAAATAACTAAAAAACTAACTAAGGGAAAAAAGTAAAACGAACCCTAACTTTGACTTAGGTTTAATTTATTATTTGTAAGTTTTTAATTTTTAATTATTGTGTATTTTTTTTCATGTAATTTTTAATATTAGCGTAGTTATAAATTTAATTTAGTAAAATTAAAATAAATATAGTCGAATGGAGAACCTCGTCTTTTTTCCAGTCGCGTAGTCGGTTAAAAAGTTAAAGTTAGTCAGTATGTATGTTACGTCTTCACGCTCAAACAGTGGAATCGGTTTGAATGAAATCAAAACATATTTATTTCAGAATATAAACTTCTTATGGAAATGGCATAGAACTTGGACTAATACGGGGTATTTGTTGACGTGGGGAAAATCTTTGACAAGACAGGTCTATTTGCATTTGTAATTCCCAGACCCTGGATGACCCTGCCTTTGTGTTTAACGGAGGACTCCTGATTTTTCTACACACTAGACCTCCTGAGCTTCTGTGTTTCTTGTCATTGCTGCCCTGTTATCCAAAAGTACGACGGGGACGATCACTTGATTCCGTTATCCACCCCGGGCGCGATATTGTGAGTGTCGGAGTCTCCAAACACCCTCGGGTCTAATGGCCTTTTTAGTCGCCTCTTGCGACAGGCAGTAGCAAACTTATTCTTTCACTCTGACTGTAGGTTTATTAGGAAAAACACGTTTTTTTGACACGGAAGAAACGCATGCCCGCCCTCCAATCCTCCGCGGAGAGGCGGCGAGGTATGTCGGGCTCGGTGCCAGAGTGGCGACCCCTACCGATTAAAACCTCCACGGTGTTCCCTCGCTTCGCCTTAAAGCCGGGGGGCTGGAACATGTGTGTACTCTTCAACCTCCCCGGCAGATTAGATATTAACACCTAGGCGGAAACACAGGGCATATAAAAAAAAAACAGTCACATACGACTATAAAGAATTGTAGTAGCCCCACTACAGTAGCCTTCAGAAAACTCGAAATATTATTCTAGTCGTGTTTCAGATGTCATCAGTGTTATGCTCGCCAATATTGTGGGCAGAGCTTTGAGAAGGCTTCGAAGGAATCTCATCGGCCTAACGGCTTATATCTCGGCTTTTTGAATAGAGCCACTTGTTCACTGAGCAAGCGTAGCGAGCGAAGCGTATCCTATTCAACTAGTCATTTATTTTTCGTCTGTTCGTTTGTATGATAAAATGTTTGAATTAAGGTAGATGCGGTAATTTTGAACCAATCTTGATGATGAATCTTTGTATCCAGTTTCCATTGTTTCATAGATTTATGTCCCAAAAGAGGGGGAATTTGTTGCGGTGCTAAATACCTAATTATCACAGAGTGTTTGTTTGTGAAAGTTCCTAATGTTAAACCGTCTTGAAATTGAAGTATTTATTAGACGAACAGTGGAGTCAAAGATGTGTTCGCAAGGTCTACTGTTCGTACAACAACTAGATATTTTTTTGTCAGTATTCTGAGGAAAAGGTCTAGTTAGTGAACAAACCTTTCATGAAAAGGTTGAAATATACAAGAAGTATATAGAACTTTGGGAATTGTATCAGTAAACATTATGTGTGTTTCTTTATTTGAAAGATTACGAAGTACAAGTTATTATTCTGTGGTAAGATTAACTTTACCATGTATGTGAAATGTGAGATTAACATATGTGTTCTAATATATTTATTTACATATCTATTAACTCTTTAAATGTTAAAAGAGATTTTTAAAATCGTTGATTATTTAATATGAACGAACTATTTTGGACCAGATTTCGCGTTTAGAATTTTAAATAATATAATTAATCAATAATAACGTAATGTCATTGCCAAGAGTTAGTCTAATAGGGAAAGTATCCAAGCTTTTATAATAATAATAATAATAATATAATAATAAATATATTTATTAATTCATTCATTTGTTCTTAATGCTAATGAACATAATTACAACTAACAATACAATAAATACAAACTAGAAATTTTTAATACAAGAAAATATGGAATGCGGTTTTAGCACTTGGGTGGCCTAGCTCCCACAGTAGGATACCCTGTGTTTGTGGGAGTTAGGTCTCTTCAATGTGTAAACTTACTGTCTAGTGATGCAAGTGTGATGTGTGCGTGAGTGTTTTTGTGGTGTGGTATCGGTAAGTCCGAGTACAGCCTGGCATTGCAGTTGGTGTGCCGGTTTCTCAAATTTGTGTGTGTGTGTGTGCGTGTGTGTGTAGGTGGGTGTAAGAGTGTGTGGGGGTGGGTGGGTATGAGAGTGTGTGTATGTGGGTGTACACGTGCATATTTATTAGTTTAGTTAAATAACTGGACGTATTAAAGCTTCAGTGTTTCTATAGTTAAGTGTCAGGAGGTAATTGAGTATTTTTTTCTTGCAGATGTATCTAGTGTCATTAGCAATATCGAGGGCGTCATTCAGTTTATATCTGTGCCATAATGAAATAAATCTGAAACTGAAAATTATTTTATTGTGCCTAAAATTAACCTCAATTCTTACCTTGACTACCTAATCGTAATTACTAATACACGTACACAATCCACTTAAGAAATCTTAAGAATCCTAAAGCTTCCAAGAGCCAGGTCAGGAATCGATAGCGCTATATTTTATTCACTAACTCATTACTGCCGCATCGACACCGGCGGAATGCGCGACTTCTGGGCACAGCCATACTAACCTTACATGTAGAAGAAAGACTATAAGTTACGTAGTAACTATTTAGTAATCTGTGCTGTAAGGTAGAATGGTGTAAGTATATAGTTCAAGGAGATATTGTACTTTAAGGTTTTAAGTAAAATAAAATTTGAATAAATTTATATTGTTTGTTCTACGAACAGTAGACCTAGTAGAACAGTAGAACATAGATTCTTGGGACATAATTTGTATTGAAACTTCTAACAACTATTCGTTTTTTTATACTCACATTTTTAAGATTACGGTATAAATATCACTAAATTCCGGTATGTAGCGTTGCAGTAAATGTTTTCTTTATTTGCTTACCCTAAACTAAAGTCATAGTATTTTTTATCAAGCAGTAATATTTGTGTACCAAGTCTCATCAAGATTTATTATCAAGACTATTCAACCTCTGCGCGAGATACAATACACATAATCTTTATTCGCTCGGTCTGTGAGTAAAACGGTGTGAAATTTTGTTGTCACCATTGCATTTCACTGACTGAGATCAAACTTTCTTAAAGCAAATATAAATGGCCTATGTTTAAAATGGTTTCATGTAATAAATGTATTTTATTACAAACTATTAAAATAAAATCCCCGCCCGAGCCAATAATTAGCGAGGACGTTAACAAAGCTGTCTTTGACACAAACTTACGAAACAGCGCCAACTTAGCTAAGTTTCTAAAACAGTAAAACTGTAATCAATTTAATGTTTACGAATTAAAATGCCGGCTATTTTGTGCTTACGGGCTTGAAAACTCCGAAGCCGCTAAGTTCCCAAGTTTTAATTCAACGATATCCATAACACTGGCTCTTACAAAGTGCCATTACGCCGCGCCGCCGTAAGCCTAGTAAATCTTCTGGATACTGCGGCCTACCTCATATGTAGCTTATTATAGGATAGCTACTGGAATAATACTATTATATGATAGCTACTGGAATAATACTATTATATGATAGCTACTGGTAATAATATTATTATATGAACCGTTTATGAAGCTCCTAGGCTTATAGTTAAACTCTCTGAAAGGATCGCGATATTTTATTATCTAGTACTTATACTCGTACTTTGGTGGCGTTTTCTATACAAATATTATAAAGAGGAAAAGTTTGTTTGTTTGTTTGATGCAAATATGCTCCGAAACTATTGGACTACATAATTTTGAAAAATTAAAATACATTATCCCCGAGTAACATAGACTTTATTTTGTTTCTCTTTATATGAATCCTCAATTGATTTTAGCATTTGAAGCAGGACTAGTTACTTGACTATCTAAAGTCCACTGCAGAGCAAAAGCCTCCCTCCCTACCGTCCCTCCACTTTTGTCTGTCCTGGGCAACGGTCTTCCAGTGTGGGTTGTGTGTGTCGAGGTCGTACCGCCATCTCATCTTGGAGCGGTCGGGACTCCGTGGTCAAGGTCACGTGGTGGTATTTAGTGGGCTTCATTCAGAGATGATTTTTGCTCAAAACGTCCCACTTCAGCATTTCGACTTTCCGAGCTACATCCACTATCCTTGTTTGAGATCGAAGTGTGGAGTTTCTGATCCTATCCCAAAAAGACCATTAATAAAATAATACATTTGTAGCACAGGTTTTAAGCTGTATTTAAATGTATTCCCCAGCTTGGCCGTCCACTCTCCTAAAGTAAACGCTCGCGGTCGCTGCGGTAAATCATTTCTCACGTGTCGCACCGGAGCCGCATCCGCGCTTTATCGGAACGAATAAACCAAACCAATACTTTTACACTCGTTTGTATATTCAGCTCACTAGCTATGCTACCTGAATAATATTTTAACGATAGTTTACGTTATTTTACAAAAAACGAGTGTGGTTAAAAAAAAGTCTGCTTTTTAAACTGACGGTTCCGAAGTTTGAACTCCAGAGACTTGTTTTTCAATTTATATTTGTACTGTATAATGAAAAAAAAACATCGTGAGAAAACCGAAACGTTTAAGAAACACGATATCTGAAGACATCTGTCATCCGCTAACCCGCACTTGGCCAGCGTGGTACATTGTGGACTACACCTCTCTCCTCATAAGGTTAAGCTTCGAATCCCAATAGTGATAACGTATGGGGTATGCTTATGCAGTTTATTTTAGAAGAATATATTAATTTCAACTAATTAATTTTTTGCTAGTTTATAATGATTTTTACCAATGTATAAAATTATATGTACATATCTAATGGGTCTTAGTAATTTGGGTATAAAATAACAAAATTAACATTCAAAATGTTTGGCTTACGACTCCAAATTTACAATTCATTTGGAATAATGTAGGACCATTCCATGCTATGTCTGCCAAACATAACACCTAGTGGAAATAAATTTCGTCTATTACTTACCACCTAGCGTGCTTAATTACCTAGTACTAAAGTGAAGATATTTACTTAGCAAATACCTAAAGCTTATTTCAGCAACGTAGAGTGATAAATGCCCGTATAAATTAAATTTTAACTCAAGTGTATTTTGGCGCCCAACGCTCAGCCGCCATTTTGTACGCATTGCCACAGAGTATATAAGAGTGATACGCAATGCGAAGGAAGTCTGTGGAGGTTTGTTTATTTAATGACAGTATGTACCTCATTGCAGGCCTGTGCCAGGCACGAAGCCGCGTGCAAACAAAGCTTTGGGACATTGAATATCCATTTGAATTAATTAACTCTGCGTCGGTTTGCGCGTTCTATTCAAAAGCTTGTCATTTTTATGGCGCGTTTGCCGTAGTCACTTTGTAGCAGTCAATTTTGATGACGACGTAGTTATCGACGGAACTTATTTGTATGAAAATTGACTGCAGAATGATTTCGGATTATTAAATACATAGCTGTATGTTTTCTGGTTTTGTTCCTAGGAAAATATCTACTTAGCCGTAGTTCAGACCAAATCTACAAACATAATGTATGTATTGTGTCTCTATAAATAAGTACAAAAAGATCGCCCGAACAGGGACTTGAACCCTGGACCCTTGGATTAAAAGTCCAATGCTCTACCGACTGAGCTATCCGGGCTCAGAATATTAAGTTATACTTTGTCTTTAGCCTTGTAAGCAACTTGGGACTAGAAATATATGTATTTGGATTTGACCTAAGTAAGCCAGTGAATCGTAGCAAGAGAATTAGTATTTATTTACTTGGAAAGGTCGATACAAAGCAATTATTGATGGCAACATTATTAAACAATTCAATTTAGCTTGAATCACTGAAAGCAAAGTCGATAATGGATGAGCTAAGTGGCCAAGCTCCGGTGCCGAGAATTTTCAAGCTACCCGAAGGCCTCCTTGGCTTAACGACTGCTTGTACTAAGCCTAACAGTTGGGATCTACAATTTTACGTGTCATCCGACCCACAATAGCGTCCAGATGATAACACCACTTTAAAAACGACAGTCTTGTATATGGTCACCCATCCAAACACTGTAGCAACAAAACCGCATTGACCGGAGCTTAGCTTTGATAATCGCGTCATCAGATCACCTTAGCTAACCGAGCTACAGGCGCTACTTTCAGCATAGTCAATAATGTATCCATTATATTATAGAACCTTTAGAGCATTAGTTAATAAATCTCCAACAGCCGATAGCATCGTTAGAAGCTCAAAAAGCTAGGCTTTAAGCAACAGGTATAATGACTCGTAAATTACCTGTGAACAGGGGCGGACTTAGTTAGCTATCCTTAGCTAATGAAGAAATTTGCCTCGCCAATATTGAGCTGTAAAGGTAAAAAAATAGCAGTTTTGATGACTGTATTTATTATCTCCAATCTCCATCTATACTATAAGACTCTTTGTCCTGACTCATCTATAGACAACGCAGAGCCCAAACGGCTGGTCCTAGGGTTGTGAAATTTGGAGGGTGTATTTGTTTTAGTATGTAGACGCGTACTAAGAACGGATTTTTGGAAATTCTACCCTTAAGGGGGTTAAAGGGGGTAAAACAGTTTGTATTAAACTTTTATGTTTTTGAACTTCTAGCAATGAAATTTAGAACATGTATAGTTTATGTAAAATTAAAAATAATGTTATATAGTTTTTTTGCCTGGAGTGAACTAAGGGTTTGTAATGGGGGGTGAAAGTTTGTATGGAAAATTCTTTATTTATCAAGTTAAAGTCTTGAAAGTTGTTATGTTTGTAGTTTCTTTGATGGTTAAAATAAATTTGTAAAAATATTTGCCAAGAGTGCATTTAGGTATGCCAATGGGGTTTAAAGTTCAAAGGGATAGTTTTGTGTTTTTGAAATTAAATACTTCTGAATTAGAATTTAAGTAAATGGTTCACTTAGTGGTATGGTTCACGTATTCAAATTACATATTTAAATTCAAATAATGGCTTGGAGAAAACGATCTAATCTGTCGCATCATCGCCAAAGTAGCTAAAAACAGAGGTTAACTAGATCTCAGGAATCGAACGAGGAAAGTTTATATAAAATTGGCACGGGAATAGGATACAATAGAATTTTTCCACAGGCTACCCGAAAACCGACCTACACGCGGGCGGAGCCGCGGGCAACCTCTAGTATTATATAAAATTTATTATCAGTTTTTAGATTGTTATACTTGAACTTCGTTTTTGGATGCTTAATGTTTATATCAATCGCAGGTTTCACCAGAAATAAAAATAATAAAATAAGCTGTTCTTTATTGAAATATAATACAGAAGACAAAATTACTATTAATAATTAACTATTATTAATAATTAATTAATGAATCAAGAGTACGATACTGACTGCAAATGAGTCTAATTTTTTATTTTATTTATATACATTGTATCAAGAAAAATAATATAAAAAATAAAATAAAAATTCACCTTAGAAATTAAAATAAATTTAAATAAGGCGAATGATTTTCGTAGGTTTGTAACATAAAGGAATAATAATAATTAAGTTTAATTTAATTTAATTATACGAGTATATACATGCTTACGTTTTGTACTATACATTGGGATTTGGGATTGGGATTTTGGGATTAGCATACCACGCTTGATTGCTGCTTGGGCAATGAAAATTATCTATCAATTTAATATTGGCTTACAGAATGCCTCCTGCATCTGGTCAAGCAGATATCCATCAAGACGAAATTGTAGTGTCTAACATTGTTGTTGAGAAAATTTGGGAGACACCATTGGTTCCTATAACACAGTTTCTTAAAACTACTTTGGGAGCCTTTGGATTCCTATTATAGTGTAAATTTATGTAACCCATGTCAAATAAACATATTTTTGTTTTTTTTTGTTTAGTGCCGTCTCCCAAATTATGACACCCTAAGTAAAGCATGCTTGGTTGTTTGCGGAATCCGGCCCTGCTGTAGTGGTTTTATTACACCTATGAGGCGTAATGTAGCCTAGAGCTTAGTAAAGTGTAGTGGGAACTGGTAATTACTACTGGAATTTCTCTTGTTGGTTGAAACATGAATGGACTAAGATTCATGATCCTTTTCTAGGATTTATGAGCTGAAATGATTTTCTTTTCGAGAATATTCTGGAAACTATTCTGGGTTTTGATTATTATCTTGTGTGGAACAGCGGGTGTGGTATTTGTTCCGCACTACACGCTTTTTGTTGTCTACTAATGGTAACAGAAACGTCAAAGCTTTAGCAATGAATTGAGGTCTATTTAAAACGTCTATAATACGTGGTTGTTGGTAGCTAATGCAAAAGCTTTTTAAAGGCGGTTTGAGTACGTCTCTGGACAAACAAGTTTAGTCTTTTACCAACTTTGTCATAGTGGCAACAGAAATATTTTATCTATGATAATTTTAACTGTGAACAGTTATCACGGTTTACAGATACTGGTGACAGACTAACAATCACACATCGGAGTTTTAGTAACACGGTCCCTATGGTACTTTGGATACGTAACCCTAAACAAAATAATGGTTGCTATTACACATACTTTACACAACAAAATATCCACATTTTTGTAGGTTATACACTCATTTCCCCTCCGCTGGTGTCACCACCTTGTCGTGGTGGAGGGGCTCAACGGGCGAGCAATGTGCAGTTTTTACTATGCATTGCTCGGCCGTTGCTAAGAGTGACCCAAAAGGGTTGAGCCTATTTCGTGCGATCCAGTTCTGTCTGGATGGCACGAAATAGGACACGGGGGCCCATGGTGGGCAGAAGGGGGAGTCCTCGCCTGTACCTCTCCTTTGAGAGGATTGGTGTAGGGCTCAGCCAGCAGCTGCTGGCAGAGGGGAGCCGTCACCTCCCTCGCGGGATGGTGATGGCTGGTGCCCGAGAAGGGCGGAGAGAGATGGGCTCGGAAACGAGCGGAGGGCGCCCTAACCAGGCGCCGGATATCGTAACCCTTGCTGGAGCCACGCCTCGGCGTGAGTTGCAAGGAACGATGGCCTTGGCTTAACCGCCCGGGTCGCGAGGAGTAAACCTCTATAAAAAATCCCCTAAGGGTAACACGGAGGGGCAGCGTCAGACGCCTGCATGGCCACCGGGGTTAAGGGTGGTCGCTACTGCCCCATTTTCTTGGCGGGTACCGGTCGCCCCCCGCCAGTAATTAGACTTGCCCAGGAACAGGGGGCTCTTCCTGGGTCGACCGAATCTTTCCCCCGTTCTCGTGGGAACAAAATGGAAAACCCTAAAGAAAAATATGATGAAGGAAGGAGGGGGCTTTGCCCCACAAACGTGGAAGGAGTGCAATCGCACCAGGAGTCCGACTTGTCGGACGAAGAGGATCTGCATTGCGTATATTTTACGCGGGGCCAGATTCCCAGCGAGGTATCCGACTTGTCGGACGCCTCTGAGGTAGGAAGGAGGAACCTGGCATCCGGTTCTGCTGCGGCGGACTCGGATACAGATTCCTCCTTAATTACGGTCGCCACTGAGACATCTCAGCAGGCGAGGGCCCGGAAAAGAAAAGGCGAAGGTGGGTCAGGTTCCGGTGGCGAGGCGGAGCGACCTGCCTCCAAAGTACGGGTCCTGAAGGAAGTGGCAGGAAGTTCAGTGCTGACCCGGTCAAAGGCAGCAGCACTGGTCAAGGCTGCTCTTGCAGAGGAGGAGCCAGCGCAACGACTTATGGAGAAGGCTATGAAGAGCCTCTCCACAGTCGAGTCTGTGGGGAAGAGCTCGGGAAACCTAAAGGTCGCGTTGAAACGTGACCTTAAGGAATCCGTATCAACCTTGCGATCTGTCATTGAGGACCTGACCAAAAGGACCACCAATGACGAGATCAAGAGGTTGTATCGCCTTAACTCCAGACTGCAAGAGGAGGTGGCGGGCTATCGTAAGGAGCTTCAGGAGCTCCGAAACGAAGTCCAAATGGCACGCAGGGCTCAGTCTCCTGGGTCAAACCTGCAGCCTGGCGTCAACGGGTCACACCCTGATGACCAGTTGACGCAGAGCATCCTGAGGGCAGTCGGCACCATGGTGAGTGCCCGCTTTGACGCCCTGGAGGAACGCCTCCTCCCTGCTAAGCGCGTCCGGCCACCGCTCGCTTCGGATCGCCGAACAGCCGAGGCCCCGAGGGTTGCCGTGTCCGCAGAGAACAGGAATCAATTCCTCAGGTCTGCAAACGGTGACCCGACACCGGGGACGTCGGGTTCTGCGGTTTCGCAAGCCCAGGCACCTTCAAACCTAACCCCCAAACCCAGCAAGGGTAAGGGGAAAGGCAAGAAGAGTCGCCCAGCGGCGACCGGCGCCATTGCGCTGGCTGGGGGCCACACCACACCGGCCCCCACATCTATGACGGAGCCCACTCCAGGCCTGTCAGCACCCCGTCCTGCACCTGTTGGAGAGCAGTGGGTGCAGGTAGTCCGACGGGGTGCCAGGAAGGCGGTGAGGGCACCGGCCCAGGCGCGAGCACAAGCGCCGAAGCCGGTAGGGCCCTCAAAAGCCAAGGCCCCCAAGAAGAAAAAGCTTCGCCCCCCACGCACTGCAGCCGTGGTTATCACGCTGCAGCCGGGGGCCGCTGAGAAGGGTCTTACGTATGCCGCAGTGCTGGGGCAGGCCAAGGAGCGTCTAGATCTGGGCGCACTTGGACTGCCCCCGCTGCGGATGCGTACTGCTGCCACGGGAGCTCGAGTAATCGAGATCCCGGGCGCAGAAAAGGCCGAGAAAGCCGACGCTCTGGCTGCGAAGCTGAGGGATCTCTTTGGCACTGCCGAGGAACACGTCCGGGTGTCGAGACCGGTCGCCACCGCAGATTTGCGCGTGAGCGGACTAGACGACTCTGTGACGGTCCCGGAGCTGATACTGGCGTTGTCCAGGGCGGCTGAATGTCCGCCTGTCGACTTCAAGACAGGCGACATCAGAAAGGGGCCCGGCGGGATGGGTATCGCGTTCGTACGATGCCCAGTAGCGGCCGCCAAGAAAATCGAGGCGAGGGGCCGACTTCTTGTGGGCTGGGTAGCGGCGCAGGTTCGGATTCTCGCATCCCGACCTCGCCGCTGCTTCAGATGCCTTGCATCAGGCCATGTTAGGGCCCAATGCAGGTCTGAAGTTGACCGCAGCGATGAGTGTTATCGCTGCGGTCGAACTGGCCACAAGGCTAAGGGGTGTACCGCCGCTCCGCGTTGCACTTTATGTGCTGCTGCGGGTAAGCCGGCGGGACACCTGGCTGGGAGCAAGGCTTGCGCCAAGCCCCCAGCCAAACAAAGGTCCAGGAAGTCGATGACTGTGACTGCTGCTACGGCACAGTCACAGTCGTCAGTCCCCTCGCAAGGGCCAGAGGATCGCATGGAGGAAAGTCAGTAGCATGGCCCTGACTTTCCTCCAGGCGAACGTGAACCACTGCTACGCGGCCCAGGACTTGCTTCTGCAAGCCATCGCGGAGCAGTCAATTCAGGTAGCAGTGGTCTCTGAGCCCATCCGGATCCCGGCCAGGGCCGATTGGATCGGAGATACCGACGGTGTGGTGGCGATCACAACGCAATCGCCCGCCCGCTCCCCGCCCCTTAGTGCAGTTGCCAAGGGCAAAGGGTTCGTAGCAGGCCGGGTTGGCCAGCTGACTGTAGTGGGAGTGTATCACTCCCGCAACAGCAGCACGGACAGCCTGGAAACCCTACTGGAGCAGGTGGCAGCGATTGTGGATCGCAGTCGGCTCCGATCTATTGTTGTCCTCGGTGATCTCAACGCTAAGTCTCCGGCGTGGGGATCTCCGACGACAGATCCGCGGGGTGCGTCCGTACTGGAATGGGTCACGGGAAGCGGCTTGTGCGTGCTAAATCGAGGGTCCGAGCAGACGTGCGTCCGGCAGAGGGGTGGGTCCGTCATAGACGTGACCTTTGCCTCGCCTGACGTCGCGCGCCGGGTTCGAGACTGGAGGGTGCTGGTAGACGACGAGACGCTGTCTGATCACCGATATATTCGGTTCAGTGTCTCGTCGTCACCGTCGAACATGGGGAGCAGTCTCGTATCCGGCCGACGCTGGATTCTGAAACGTCTGGACCCTGAAGTCCTCCTGGAGGCGGCCATCGTGCAAACGTGGTCAGCGCCTCCCTCTGAGGAGACCGACATAGATGGGGAAGCCGAAAACCTGTGCGAGGCCATGACGCGCGTCTGTGACGCTGCGATGCCTCGCGCGGGGGCGCCCCCATCCAGACGCCAGGTGTACTGGTGGACGGAGGAGATTGCCGAGCTCCGTCGCCGGTGCGTGGCAAAACGTCGGGCATACCAGAGGTACCGCAGGAGGAGGCACGCCGAGCAAGAGGAGTTGGCAGCCTTGTACGGGAGGTACAGAGAGGCGGCCAAGGCTTTCCGTGCGGCCATTTGGGAGTCGAAGGCGAGGTCGTGGCGCGAGTTGCTGGAGACGCTGGAGCGGGATCCTTGGGGGCGGCCATATCTGCTAGCTAGGCAGAAACTGCGCCCTTGGACTCCCCCTATCACCACGTCTCTAGACGTGACGGTGCTCCGCCGAGTGGTTGAGGGGCTGTTTCCCTGCGCTCCGGGGAACGGTTTTGCCCCACCCACCATGGCGATCGGAGTCACTGTCAGCGATGCGCCTGACACTCCCGACGAAGTCTCGGAGGGAGAACTCGGGGCGGCTGTCCTGAGAATGAGGGCCAAGAACACGGCGCCGGGGCCTGACGGCATACCCGGCCGCGCGTGGGCACTCGCTCAGGACGCGTTAGAGCCGCAAATGAGGTCTCTCTTCACCCGTTGCCTTCGGGAAGGGCGTTTCCCGAGGCGCTGGAAGAGCGGGAGACTCGTCCTCCTCCGCAAGGAGGGACGGCCGGCGGACGCACCCGCGGGTTATCGGCCAATTGTGCTGCTTGACGAAGCGGGCAAGTTGTTGGAGCGAGTTGTCGCAGCCCGCCTCGTCAACCACTTAGAGAGGGTCGGCCCAGATCTGGCTGTCACCCAGTTTGGCTTCCGGAGAGGTCGGTCCACGGTTGACGCTATTGCGCACGTGCGTGACCTCTCTCGTGAAGCGTGCTCCGCGGGCGGTGTGGTGATTGCGGTGTCTTTGGACATCGCAAACGCATTCAACACACTGCCTTGGAGCACAATCACGGAGGGAATGAGGTATCATCAGGTACCTCAATACCTCCATTGCCTCGTCGGGGATTATCTCTCCGATAGGGAGATAGTTTACCCGACGATGCAGGGTGAAGTCAGAAGTGCGATGACGCGAGGTGTTCCACAGGGGTCTGCACTGGGCCCACTCCTGTGGAACATTGGGTATGACTGGGTCCTTCGGGGCACTACCCTTCCTGGCGTCGGCGTAGTGTGCTATGCCGACGACACGTTGGTTACTGCCCAGGGAAAGGACTTCAGGGAAGCGTCGATCGTGGCAACAGCCGCAGTCGCAGCGGTGGTGGGAAGAGTCCGGAGACTGGGCCTGGAGGTGGCGCTCCACAAGTCCGAAGCAATTTGCTTCCATGGACCGCGTCGAGCGCCACCTGCAGGCTCCTGCATTGTCGTGGGAGGAACGGAAATCCCCGTCGGTACGACGTTGAAGTATCTCGGCGTCCTACTCGACGGGAGATGGAAGTTCGAACCACATTTCCGGAGTCTGGGTCCCAAGCTTCTTGGGACGGCTGCGGCACTGGGCCGATTACTGCCCAACTTGGGAGGCGCTGGAGCCGCCTGCCGCCACCTTTACATGGCGGTAGTGCGCTCCATGGCGCTTTACGGAGCCCCGATTTGGGCAGGGTCCCTGTCCCAAAGAGTGAGTGCCCTGCTCCGCGGGCCACAGAGGAGAATGGCCATCAGGGTCTGCAGGGGGTTTCGGACCCTCTCGCACGAGGTGGCCTGCGCTCTAGCCGGGTCCCTACCGTGGGACCTCGAGGCTGCCGTCTTGGCGCAAGTCTACTGGCGCCGGGCGCGGTCGCGAGACCTGCGCCCCCTCCCTCAGGAGGTAGTGCGCTGGCGGAGGAGCGCCAGATGCGCGGCCATGGTGACCTGGCAGGAGCGCATCCTCGCTGGGCCCGCGGTGCGGGGCACGGGAGCCACCCGTCTCCTCGAGGCCCTTCGGCCTCTCTTGAGGGAATGGGTGGAACGTAGGCACGGAGTGCTCTCCTTCCGGATGACGCAGGTTCTCTCGGGGCACGGTTGCTTCGGGAGGTACCTGCACAACGTCGCCAGAAGGGAGCCAACCCCGGAGTGCCACAGGTGCGGCTGTGTGGAGGATACCGCGCAGCATGCCCTGGAGGTATGTCCGGGAGAAGCCGGGCCGCGACAATCCCTGGTCGCGGTGATTGGGACGGACCTCTCCTTACCGACCATCCTCAGGAGGATGGTCGACGACGAGAGGTCATGGGACGCAATGGCCTCCTTCTGTGAGACAGTCATGTCCAGAAGAGAGGCCGAGGAGCGGGAGCGGGAGTTAGACCCTCACTCCCACCCGCTCCGCAGGAGACGGGCACGGAGGCGAGCCGTTCGGGCTCGGACTCCGTCCCCACTTGGAGGCCCTGGAGCATTGGACGCGGGGGTGTCCGGTGCTTCACACCAGGGATAAGGGCCTCCCGAGGAGACGATGCCTTTGGTTGTCCCAGGGCATCGCTCGCGCCGTAGAGGGGGGCGTCGTCGCCCCCCTTGAGGTGGGTCCGCTCGGACTGCGGACAGCGGCCTGGGCGGGGAGAGCAGCGGCAATGCGAGAAGCGGTCCTGCTTCCCTGCCCCCGTCGTGAGATGGGACACCGTGAGGTTTTAGTCGGTAGTGACGGCCCTTCTGGCCGTCGAGCCCGACATACCCCGCTCGCCTCCCCCAGGCTTGAGCGGGAGATGCGTAAATGCATTTCCTCACGAAAAAAAAAAAAAAAAAAAAAAAAAAAAAAAAAAAAAAAAAAAAAAAAGGTTATACACTCATTTATTGAAAGAAATCTCTAGTTCGAAATAAATTCGGTCTTACTTCTAATCAACATTGGCAACAGCGGGTATAATCTCCTCGTAGATGGCGATCCCTCGAAAGAATACCTCTGCTTTTAAGCTCTCGTTATGTTCATGCAGGCCTGGTAATGTCTGGCTCATGGGGGAGAAGCCCAGAGCAGGGATGCCGAGCTCCCGCGTGTAGCGGCTGTCGGTACCGCCGGGGAACGTGCGCCGGGTCAAGGTTAACTTGCTGGAAAGTATTATAAACATGTAAGCATTGTGCTGACACTTGACAGTGACATTCGAGTATTTCTGGCAGTTACGGCATAAGTGGGAGCCACTAGTTCATCTATGACCAAAAACATGACCTGTCTTGTAATATATTTTTCACTATAGTGTGCGCGTGTGTATCCTCGTATTTTTCATATATATTTATTATGTTTTATTTTGTATTTAATATTATGAATTTGTTCGATTTCCCAAAGGCACTTTATGTTATTATAACTCGTCGTTAAGTTATTTTTAGTGTAATTTCTTAGAATTGGTTGCCTGGAAGAGGTCGCTTTTAGCGATTAGGTCGCCAGTTACGGCTCTAGCTTTTATGTATTCTTTGCAATTTTATTTTATTGTGTTTTAATAAAGTTTTTATCAATCTAATTTAAACGAATGATATAACAAGTGTAATTACCTAATTAAATTACAATAGTTTTGTGAAACCCAGATGTGCGTGTGAATGTGGAACAGACGATTCAAGTTTATAGCAAAACTAATATATAATATATATATACTAAAGCATGAACATTTGATTGACGATTCTCTGTTTTTAAGTTAGTATTTCATCAGTTGATATTAATACAACCATTGTACCAGTAACAGTATGGTCAGATCTCTGACTCGCCATTGAGTATTTTTGCATCAGTTGAGACTAAGAATGAAGGTTATTCTTACTGTCGATGGCATCAATATATAATATAATGTAACTTGCTAATAAATTATTTTATATAGTCTTTTAGTACTTTAGCATAAGTTTACTGTTACCGTAGAATAAGCTTGGGAAATGCCATTGGCTCCCATAACACAATTTTTAAAACTACTTTGGGAGCCTTTGGATTCCTATCACTTTTATTAATATTATGTAACATTTGCCCAAATAAACGTTTTTGATTTTTGATTGATTTTAAATTTTGAATGGTTTTTTCAGGATGTTCAGTTACTCTGAATTAGAATCTGTGGCTACTGCTCGGATAAGGATCCGAGCTGCAGGGGGATACCACAGATTCATAAACTTACAGTTTATCAGCCGCCGCCTTGAAAGCGAGCCAGTAAGGGTTAGAGTCGTCCAGTTTGGTTGGCTCGATGTAGGGATCACGCTGGATGTACTCGTAGTAGACCCCCTCTCCCGCTTCCGAACAGAATCTTTGCAACTGTAATTGAGACATGTGTAAAAAATAGGAAAAATTAAAGATTAGAAAAACTCCCGTCTCTACACTTTAGGGTAGCAGCTACCTTGGATTTATAATCACAATATATGCATTCTACTAATCAATCTTCATTTCATTTGATACGAGTACCCATTATGTTGGAACCCAAAATACGACTTCCGCCGTTTTGTGACAGCGCCATATTAGATCAGTTTACATATAAGCGTAGCTTATTGAAGGGTACATGGCATTTGAGCTGGCTAAGCTAGAAAAACTGTTACGCGTAAAAACTATCGAAGATATACTAGATCTGTCTGAATACTTATTCCATATTAGGTTTATTCTCTCTCTTCTTACTTGCCTTATCCCACTTAGGTGGGGTCGACACAGCAAATCTTTTTCTTCCACTCTCTTCTATCAGACGTCATCTCCACACTCAGTCCTTTATTTCTTACGTCCTATTTCACACACACGTTAATTCACTAGTCAATAAAAAATAAGTATGTTTAAACTATTTCGTAAATAATGTCAATCGAATTCGAAGTTCAGTGCTAAAACAGGGGAGTATAAATTTTTGTGAAAACGCCCTTTTAACGGAATGCTAAGCAAATTTTTTATTGACACATTTCACACACTGCTGGTTAGCTCCATACTAAACCATTTCTAGTTTGTATTTATGTTTGCTAACACAACTGATATACTACTACATATACATACATACATACTTTATATAGACACATATTTTAACAACCAGACCAACAGCCAACAGATTTAGCACAAAGAAGTTGGCCATGCCGGACATCGACAGCAGTCATATGGTAACCATTACGCCAACGGTGGTCGTCGAAATGTTTGTTTGTATGCTTACCATGGCTTCGAAGGCTTCAGGTTTGAACTCGGGTGCGAGACGTACATCGAACACTGCCGTCAGCTGCTCAGGGACCACGTTAGCTTGTACACCACCCTGTAATAGGCAAGGCTGCGGTGATTCATCATCATAAATAGAAGACAAAATTAAATATCTAGTGTACTTCCGCTGTGATCCGAAATCCAAATTAAGACAAGTAAAGGAAAAATTAACTAAGATTAATTAACTAGGATTACTTAACTAAGATTAATTAAGATTAACGTTTCCTATCACAATCCGGAAATTCTTAACTCTACACGTGTTTCGCCTAACCACAAGGCATCATCAGGAGATGCTGACTCTTCGAACGACTTGTCGTTCGTTAAGTAATCCTAGTTAATTTTTCCTTTACTTGTCTTAATTTGGATTTCGGATCACAGCGGAAGTACACTAGATATTTAATTTTGTCTTCTATTTACAATGGATTTCCGCAAAGTAACGCCTGAGTCAATAAGTTATTCATCAATATTTATCATCAACATATGCCATCATTATCATCATTCACAGTAAATTGTATTCCACCGCTTTCGTTGGGCTTCTCTTCTGGTCTACCATCTGTATCTAGTCCTTCCCGTTGGTCAAACTTTATAATAGTTGGTCCTGTGGGAATCTCGTCTTTTTTACTTTGAGATGAATAAATAAATACTAATTATTGCCCTATATTCTTCTTTGACCATTTAGTATATATTTTTTATAAATTTAAAACCAGCGCTGGAGTACTTAGTGCTCTTAGCATTATGCTGAATTTGCTCCTTTTGTGCACACACTATTAGTGATAGTTATATGAGTATCATAAATTGTAAGTGTATTTTGTTTTGTGCACAATACATTTATATTATTTTTTTCTTTCTTTCTTTATTTTTAGACTTTAACAGATGTATGTGTTTTCTAGCGTAAATAGAATATTCACCTACACCAACGATTTATTATTATAAAACCCCTGCTAAAACCCTAAAAGTAAGTAACAAGATAACGAAAATATGTCTAGTTAACTTCTGCAACCTGGCAGTAATGTACAAGCAGTTCAAGTAGTACTGAATTTCGGTTTCCATTGCGTTTTTCTAGTGAAAATTTTTATTAGACTTAAAATACATTGCACAATAACAATAGCCACAGCGTATTGAGGCCATGACAATGCAAAATATTGAAATTACAGTTTTATTGTTACAAATCAAACGCTTAAAGCAATTAAATAATAACTTAAAGACTCTCTAAAACCTACTCAACGAATATTTACATCTATCAAACTTCTTAAAAAGTAATGGTTTAAAAGATTTCATTTTTTTTTTATTAAATGCCATTGCCTTTACGTGACGTGCAATTTTTTCAATCCAAAAAAAATGGAATGTCAATAAGAATGATGCCATGATTTTTCTTTCTACGGTTATGACGCTTACCATCATGCTATCGAATGCCTGTCTTATCGTTCTTTATGCTAAAAATCAACTTACCGACAACATAGTCAGATTGTAGGTGGTAACGTCACCAATGGCTAGGTGAGGGTTGTCTTCCAACGTCTTCTTCGACTCCTGACGCAGGTCCAAGAACTTGTCGATGATGTACCGCATCTAAACACAACGAATTGCTATATACGAGTGCAGCGCATTTTTTATTTATATATTATTTTATTTACTGCTGGGACTCAGGAGGAGAGAGATATAGCCCATAATCCACCGAGCTGGCCAAGTGCGGGTTGGCGGATGACATACGTCTTCGGATATTGTGGTCCTCATGTCGGTTACCACAAGATGTTTTCCTTCACCGTAAAGCGAGTGCAAATCCGCACATAACTTGAAATACAAGTCATTGGTTAAGGGCTGGGTTTGAACCAGGGGCCGTCTGAATGACAAGCTGACGTTTTCCCACAGAGCTACACTCGCTTACGTACTTATATATGTATACTTCTACTCTATTGATTACATCTTTTTATTACTAACTTACTGTTGGTAATAACAAAATCCCGTAAACTCAAATTAAAGTGTTTTATAAGAGGTCAGTGTAGTATCAAATTCAAGTTCAAAATTCAAAATGTTTTTATTCATACGAGGGTGAATCAATAAATTCTTGGAATCAATATTAAAAAATGCAAAGATTTAAATAATAATATTTTATTTTTCTACATAATCTCCCTCCAATGCAATGCATTTAGACTAACGCGTTTCTAACTTCCTTATTCCTTGTGAAAAAAAATATTTTCTTGACTCTCGAAAAAGTCCTCTTCGGCAGCTATAACCGCGTCATTATCGTGAAATTTTGTTCCACGAATTTCCTCTTTTAATTTTGGAAATAAGTGAAAATCACTTGGGGTTAAGTCCGGAGAATATGGTGGGTGGTCAAGGAGATTGAAGCCAGCACAGCGGATTGCGTTGAGCGCAACTTCCGATCGATGAGCAGGAGCGTTATCTTGAAGGAACAACACGCCCAACGACAGTTTTCCACGACGTTTTTCTTTAATCGCTTCACGCACTTTCGGGATTAAATTTGCATAATAGGGTCCAGTAATCGTCTGGCCTTTTGGCATGTAATCAATAAAAAGGATTCCTTCACTATCGCAGAACACAGAGGCCATAACTTTGCCAGCGGTAGGAGCAACTCGAAATTTCTTAATGGATGGAGAGGATGGTCGTTTCCAAGACATGCTTTGTCTTTTAGTTTCAGGATAAAAATGGTGGACCCACGTTTCATCCATGGTGACAAGACGACGGCAAAAATTATCCGAATCACGCTGGAACATTTCGAGATTACGCTTGGAAATTTCCAAACGTCGCTTTTTGTTTTCGTCGGTTAACATTCGTGGCACCCATCTTACAGACACTTTTTTGAACCCTAGTGAATCAATGAAAATGGATTGAACGCTTCCAAAAGATATCTTTAGGATCTCAGCTATATGTTTTATAGTCATTCTTCTCTATTCCAAAACCAGATTCTCAACCTTTTTGACATTTTCTTCTGTAACGGAGGTTGAAGGCCGCCCAGAAAGCGGGTCATCTTTACAGGTTGATCTACCTCTTTTAAATTCAGCCACCCAGTACGCAACCGTAGAATAGGGTACAGCATCACCCCCTAATGTCTGCTGAATGTCCAAAAAAATTTCCTTCGTAGACATTTTTTTCAAACTGAGATATTTTATCACCGCACGTAACTCACTTTTATCCATAATTTTAGCTTTTTAGCAACTCGTTGCACAAAAAAATTTATTACATACGAACGAACTGACAAAAACAAGTGACAGTCTGCATAAATATAGTGTGATAGACACTCTTTAATTTCAATATCGAACTTGATCCAAAAAGGTTTCATATATATGCACTTCTAAGAACTTTTTGATTCACCCTCGTAGAATGTATGTAAATAATTTAGTATCCCTAACCCTCAAACTGGACTGCGCGCCCGTGTCATGGAGGTTAGTTCCTTCCAGTGACTAAATCACAATGTCGTACATCTGTTTATGGACTGCAATTACAATTATTTGTGACATGCTTTAGTTTACTCATCTTAAGGAAATCAATTATGTTTATTATTATATTGCATTAAATTATCATTTTATTATATTTATTACATCTGGGAAAAAACTAAGACTAAAATTACAAAATTAATCTAATTCTTTGAAAAGCTTGATGATTTTAGTCTTAGTTTTTTTTATAAATTTCTACACACATTGAACTATATAGTTATACTTTAGAGTGTACACAATAATTACAAGTACCAACGTAACTAGAGACCGCGCCAGATCTCGTGCTACTAGATAGGTTTATGTTTACTAAGTAACTAGATACTATATTTTTATCTACTTAGCACAGACACAGCTCAGCGGATATCATATTCCTATTATCATATTTTATGACCGTCAATCTTTTTTACAAATAGGAGGGAGGCATTATGCTACGAAATAAAAATCTGACTAGCAAAACATTTGTCAGAAGTGGGATTCGAACCCACGCCCACAGAAGTGGACTGCGACCTGAACGCAGCGCCTTAGACCGCTCGGCCATCCTGACTTGACAGATTTAGACGAAATTAGCCAGTGCTATCTCTAAAAAGCCTAAATATAACTGAAATAGAAAACAAAATAATAATAATAATAATTAGCCAAATTACACGTTTTTTGTATGGATGGCCCCATTAAATATTGTTTTTATTTATATTCAAAGATAATTTAAATCCATATCATTTGTGAAAATTTTAAGCGGCTACCTGATGTGACCTTTATTGATATACATTTTAGAAATTAAGTAAATTGTAAATTGACTTGCCCAGTACGGCGTGATGCCGTAAGGCTAATAAATAATTTGATTTTGATTTTTGATTTTAAAGCAAAAATATATTAAAAAATAACGTTTATTGTATGGGACCCCCTTAATATTTTTTTTAGCATTTTTGTTAAAATAGCGACATGGGCAATACATAAAAAAACATCTTTCTAGCTATTACGGTTTGTGAGATACATCCTCGTGACAGACAGACAGACAGACAGCGGAGTTTTAGTAAAAGGGTTTTAACCTTTTAGGTACGAAACCCCAATATAAATATAAAGTTCAATAATCTGACACACATCCACGAGTGCAAAGTTTGTCATTTATGCAAACTAAACAAAAAGCATTATGCTTATATAGTTCTAATAATATTTATACTGAGACTAATAGCCACGACCACGGGTAAGAGAAATGATGGATATGGTATATCGAAAAAAAAAACATGGTCAGTGTAGTTGTGCCAAATTGTGCACAGGTGAAATAGAACTACCAAAACGCATTGTTACGCCGAGCTCGACTTTTATTTTTTAGGAATAAAGATTTGTCAATGCGTAGACTTTTCACACGACATCTGGTTTTGAAAATTAGAACTCGTTTAATAAATGAACTTTCGTAAGTAATGAATTTTCAGAGTGCATAACAAAGATTAAACAACGTTGACGTACAATTGGTTCCATCGGCTTCTACAGATTATTATTATTATTAGTGAGTACTTTGCCAGTATGGTAATGAATTTTCATAAATCAAACACTGGATTGAAGTCTATTTTGAGTAAAAAATTGGGCATCTTGCTTTTTTTTTAATGATGAATAAGGCTTACGTTTGGCCGCAGCTTGCCTGATTTTAAGCTTTATTGTGATCTAAGATGTATCACGCTTGTCTAGAAGGAACCTATTTACTCCAGATTTGAAGACCCCCAAATTGTACTTCTCGAGAAAAGAGACTCAGGAAGAGAGTTCCAAAGCTTCGCAGTTCTCACAATAAAGGTCGAAGCAAAACGCTTTTTGCGAATACTCGGAACTTCGACAGTGGATCATATATAACGAATGGTGCATGCAATATACGTGCTATATACATAAACATTGTCTTAACTAAGAACGTGACGGTAAATGTCTACATGTACCACCCGGTTGGCCGGGACCTACAAATTAACGCGTCATCCGACCCACTGGAGCGTCCAAATGTAAACGCAATGCAATTAAGATTAGTAAATGTACGTTGAATAGGCAACATAATCAAGATGCAGTGAACACATTAATATATCTTTACTAGCTGCACCGGCAAACGTTGTTTTGCCTTAAAAATAGAAATGTAGTAGCCGATTCTCAGACCTACTGAATACGCATATAAAATTTGGTAAAAATCGGTCAAGCCGTTTCGGAGGAGTACGGTAACAAACACTGTGACACGGAAATTTTATATATAAGAAGATTAACGCGAAGAGCGGCGACTCTCTGGCTGCCTGCCAATTGGACGTAAATCTACGATGTAGTCTCCCTCTATTAACTACCTCTATTAGAAATAAGGCACACATCTACCGACTCATGGACTTCATTGAGTCTTGCTAATAAAGAGGTCGATTCCTGGCGCTATGAAATAAGGAACTGCATTCTGTCAAAAAATTCAGAGAAAAAAGACTTAGAAAGCCTTTTTAGGGCATCTTTGTGAAGAACTAAATTTGTTGGCTGTCGGTCTGGGTGTTAAAATATGTATCGATATAAAGTATTTACGTATGTATATGTAGTATATCAGTTAAGTAAGCAACCATAATACAAACTAGAAATGGTTTAGTATGGGACTAACCAAGCGTGTGTGATTTTTTTATTCTTTATACACTACGTCCTCCTTTAGTTGTTTATAAATTCCTTTCTTCTTTCTATCTAAAGGTTGCCTGGAAGAGATCGCGATAAAGCCTGCTAATTGAGGCACATTCATTTTAAGCAAAATTTATTTTATTTTGTTATTTATTGTTGTTGTATCTTTAATTAAGAAAATGTGTCCAATAAAGAAATTTCTACTTAAATTTGTCCTAATATTTATTTATTATTTTAAGCCGTTGTCATGTTAAGCGAGCATTTTAACACCCAAACGTAACAATATTGTTATAACTAAGCAAAATATAAACAAGCCAACTCCACAATAATCAGACATTGCTGCGGCAATGCATGTTATACTCAACAACATTAAATTAAAACCGCTCGTGTTTTCTGTTGACGCAATTAATTTTGTACTGGAGTTACAACTTATTTATTTTTACATCTAACTGTTTTTCTGATTACGTTAGCAAGTAGGTATTTAGTATTTAGGTAATATGTTCTAAGTAGTTAGTCTTAGAATAAACAGTCGTTAAGCCAAGTCAGAGGCTCCGGGCGGCTTGAAAACTCTCGACACCAGAGCTTGGCAACTTAGCTCATACGAAGAAGAAGTAGTTATATGAAAGTATTACATTTTGGAAATGGATAACATATAAATTAAGATTCTTCTTCTTCATCGTATGAGCTAAGTAGCCAAGCTCTGGTGTCGAGAGTTTTCAAGCCGGCCAAAGGCCTCTGACTTGACTTAACTACTGTTTATACTAAGCAACCGGGACCTACAATTTAACATGTTGTCCGACCCACGGAAAAAACAAATTAGAATTAAAATGTTTTTGAATATAACTGGAACAACTCAGCAATGTGTACCTAATGTAGATACTTAATAGAAATTGAGTAATTAAGGTTCCTACATTGTTTATTTTAAATATCGAATGTGTTTGTGAATGTTTTTGCGTATCTGTGAGCCAAAAAAGAAGATAAGTTTTGAAGGAAGTTTTGGAGTAAAATATGATATTTTGAAAAATATTTTAAAACATATACGATTTTTATGTTTTATTATCTTCAAATGTTAGAGTTTCAATACATGATTACGGAAAATTCATAGTTTAACAATTGAAATTGATATGCTTCTAAATTTAAAAACAAATCTTTTTGCTTAAGTATATTATCTAGAATCTTTAGGGTTTATAATGTAAACATTTTAATTGTTGATTTTACATTCATTTACTTCGTGAAATACCTACTACCATGGTTCAGTTATCAGTAACTCTATATATTTGAAGCTTATTTTAAGGGCTTATTTTTGGTGGTAGAAAGCTTTTGCTAAGTAAGTATTAAGGTATCATCAACTAACCTTCTCCCCGCAGTTATCCGGAAGCAGCAGCGAGCCGTGTCCGGATTTCCCCGGGCACACGATTCTTACGTCTGTAAAGTTAAGATAACAATTTTATAGATACCTACCGAGTACACAATGAAACCTTTTCACTTTTTAGTTTAAATTACGTAACCTAAAGCTTGCAAAGGTATTAACAGCGTAAATAGTAATTTAGTATCTTACGGTAAATAACTCTTTCGCAGTTGAATATGAGAAAGTCATCGTTTGGGCTCGCGATTCCTTCGTCAAGAGCAAATCCAATGTTCAGGTCCTTGAAGGCTTGTGTTTTGACAAATTCTCCCATTCCGGGGCGGCCGCCTATCTCCTCATCTGAAATTTAAAGAGTTATGATTCTGATAAATTTGTTTTTAAAATGTTTAATATGCTTACGTGAAAAAGCGAGTGTGATTCGGTGGAAAAAACTTCTGCTTTCGAATCTGATGACTCCTGATTCGATCCCAGCTCTACACATTGGTGTGTGACTTGTTTTTGAAATTATGTATGGATTGCACTCGTTTTACAATAAAGAAAAACATCGTGTAGAAACCAACCTTTGAGTACCACAAAATCTGAGGACATGTGTCTTTCGTGAAAAGATCTGCACCATATTGTATTTGCCCAAGAGAACTGTATAAAATTTGCAGGGAAAACAATATGACCCTACAGTCCAGAGGCATACGACTGAGAAGGCTTGTCAGCTTGACTGAGGTTTACAATGTAGCACTTGATTATGCAGCAATAGGAACCTATATTAGATTTGAAGAACCCCAAATTGTACTTCTCAGGTAACAGACTCAGCAAGAGACTTCTAAAGCTTCGCAGTCCTTACAATTATGGTCGAAGTGAAACGTATGTGGGGATTTTTACTGTCAATATAGCCATATAGCCTCAAATACGTCTTTTATCTATGCATAGCTTTCGGCACATTTTGAATTCAACAGTGCAAATTAAAAAAAAAAGGTTGTGAATAAAAGTTTTTCTTTATCTCGGTAGAAAGCTAGGAAACCTGATTGGAATCGAAAATGAAACAGATTAACTTCCGATAGAGAAAACTACGTAGCTAGAGTTGAAGTTGGTTAAGTTAGCTGATGAACTTACTTCTACAAATCGTTTTAAGTAAGTAGTTATTTACCGTTGTGAAGGAACTTATATTGAGTTGGCATTGGCATTTATAAAACATTGGAGTGTCTGAAGAGAATTTCAGTTTTTCTACCACCATATTATAATATAATTTACTAGTGATTAAAACAATATTTATGGATAGCTGTAGTTTGTAGTACATCTATTTATGAACAAAACCTTTAAATCTACGACTTTGATGATTTGACAAAATGTATGGACCAGCAGGTTTTTTTTGCGAGTTTGCAAGGTCGTTTTGCTACTAGGTCATGTTGCTAGTAGGACATTATGCTAATATGTCGTTTTGCTTTTAGGACGATCTGCTAATAGGGCGTTCTGCTTAAATGTTCTTTCGATACGAACCCATCATAAAATCATATTTAAAAGTGGACCGATAGTTAGGTATCTATCTACTTTCTTCGCCTTAGCCGTATTTCTTGTTACTGAGGTTCGCGACTTCCCCACAGAATTGATTCAGTCATTCCCGGGATTTGGTGAATTCAAGAAAGTCAAACTTGAACCGGAATCAAACTTGGAGCAGTCAGATTGAAACGCAAACGTTTTTTCCACTGAGTCATATTCGCTTTTAAGTACCAGTAGCCTCGTATAAACAGTTTTTACGGCGTAACGAGATTGACAGCCCTCAGAAGCTTTTGTGAGTTATAAGAATAAGCATCCAAACAACAAAAAGAACAGCTTTATGAGTGAGCAGGCACAAGTTTTTGTATATTTTTATCTAGATTATTCTCTCGAGAATTTCCTTTGAATATAAAGAGAGTTGTTATTTCTACGAGATCTTTGAGTTTAGGACATTTGAGCTCACTCTAGTTTGTTTAGATGCTATAGTGGAAATGTTATTACCCAGGTATTGAACCTGTAAATAAAATGACATAAGAATGGACCAAAAAAAGGAAGCTAGGCAAAAATATTTGATTAACTACATTTTTTGGTTCACTCTAACCGACGAACACTAAATCAGTAGGTTAATACAATTTAATATTATTTTTGACTTATTTTATGGATTTCATGTTGGATGAATTTGATATTTGCATAGATTTTTTCTATTTTTGTGATTTGAGCTATTATTATTATGAGTCATTGCCACGGTTTGATCTCATTATTTAAACACAAATCACCTGTGGTAAACTGTGAAATCCGTGAACGTCAAAAATCAAAGCAATTCCACTAACCCTTTTTTTTACTTGAGGAAATGCATTTACGCATCTCCCGCCGCAAGCCTGGACGAGGCGGGCGGGGTATGTCGGGCTCGAGGGCCAGAGGGGCCGTCCCTACCGACTACAACCTCACGGTGTCCCATCTCACGACGGGGGCAGGGAAGCAGGACCATTTCGCGCAATGCCGCTGCTCTCCACGCCCAGAATCCAACTCACCTGGTACAAAAGACAGATGAATGGTTCTCTTGGGCTGCAACCCCTTGTTCTTCATACGCCTGACGGCCTCAATGTACTGGATAGCAACAGACTTCATATCTTGAACTCCACGGCCGTACACGATACCATCTTCCAAATGACCAGAGAATGGAGGGTACTTCCAGCTGTTCTGTTGGCGAACGAAAATTTAGATAAGCATAAGCAACCCACTATACGTTCCCACTGCTGGGATTTGGGACCTTTTCTCACGAGGAGAGAGATATATGCCATAATCCACCACGCGGGTCAAGTGCGTGCTAGCAGATTACACTTGTCTTTGGATATATTGTGATCTTTAAACATATCGGTTTCCTCACGATGTTTTCCTTCACCGTAAAGCGAGTGCAAATCCACACATCACTTGAAAAACAAGTCATTGGTTTAGGGCTGGAATCGAGCAAGAGGCCGTCTGATTGAAAAGCAGATTTTTTCCCACAGAGCCACACTCGCTAAATTTATATAGATAAATACAGGTGAAATTACTGATCAATTCTATAAATTCCCAACGACATTTATAATACCTAAATGATCTGAAGGCGAAAGTTTGTGTGTAAGTGTGTATGTTTGTTCCTCTTTCATACACTAACAGCTGAATAGAAGCTGAATCCAGCTTCAAGTCAAGGCTATAACAAATATTTGACAAAGAAATAACGCTAAGCGAGCATAGAACTTTGTGGCGGCTCGGAGTCGCTTTGCGGCATAAAACCTTCTATTTATGCTCTGCAGTATCATTTCAAAGTTTAAGCGCTTTCTTATCGGAAATCCTTTTTCCATGCGACCAAGTTTCGCTGACTTAACTCAATGTAATGTAATACTTCGATTATATAATACTTTGCTGTGTCAAGGGCAGAGGGAATGCAATATTTTGCTTTACTTTAGTAAGTTAAAGTATTATAATCATCATCAGCCTTAGTTGGTTTTCTGAAGAGACCTTTCTTCTAACTTGCTATTTACTTCTGCCCTTTGCTTTTAAGGTTCTGGTTCGACCTGCCTCTGGTTGTACCTAAACGGACAAATTATATTCATTATTATAAATCAAATTTGATTATTTAAGTATTATTGTTTATTTATTATTTTATTTCAAGCAGTGATCAGAATACTACAGAGGATTGTTGATTCCATATAATAAAGCGTGGCGCAGAAGTTTCCCTTAGTTACCGATGAAACCTAGATGGCGCTGCAAATCGAGCGTGCAGCCTAGTGGCTGCCAAATTCCGCAACGCGCTGCAGTCGCATAGTGATATAACGAGAGTAGATTGAGTGACCGCAGTGTAGTCATTTAAGAAATTACTAGTACATAGAACGTGTATCGAATTATACACGTAGTACAATTTCCAACTAGAGGTTAAGCGTCTATTATATTTATAGGTCTATGATTTCAAGTAACAGTACAATGTTAAATATCTTCTACTATAGAAGGAGCAGACATGTGTATGAGAGTCTGTGCTCTCGGAAGGTGTGTATGAGTAAAGAAGTGTAAATGTTGCCGACCACCAATAGATGGCGCTGTACCGTCTTAAAACACGCAAACGAAGTGCGCGGAATGTGAAATGAGTCTAATGTGTACTTTACTTGTAGTTAACAAAAAACTATACCGTTTACTACTGTTTTTGGACAGCGCTGACCATAATATAGGCACAGCTTTGCAATCACGGCGAAAAGGAGAGAGTCAGAGAGTTTTAATGGTAGCTATGTATAGGTTAGATCACGTGGTTTTAATTTAGTATTGAATGATAAGACTGTCGATTTTTTTTAAACATCTAGTCCTCGATATATCGATATTTTAAAAATATCAATATCGGAGTTTTATATCGAGTTATTAATATCGATATTTCGATTAAGATATAACTCTTGAACAGATTTTAGCTATTTTTTTGTTAATTTATTTTATATTATTATATTCCTTTCTTTAAAACTCTCTCCCTTTCACCGTAACTGACTCTCAGAGAGTACGTGAAGAGACACCGATACAGAGTTGAAGTTCCAAACTTTAGTTTTGAGTCATCCTTTATTGTGAGGACTGCGAATATTTGGAACTCCCTACCTGTGTCTTTATTTCCTGACAGGTATCATCCGGAGGTCCTTAAAAGTAGAGTTAATAGGTATTTTCTAGGTAAGCGTGCCACACTGTAGACTGCAGCGCAGCTTAACATCAGGCTAGCTGTAGTCAAACGCAAACCTATCAAGGATAAAAAAATGCCTACCATAAACTGCATTTATGCATCAAAACTCCAGTGTTCTTACAAAATGCTCGTTCGGGATTCTGGCTCGATGCCAATCGCGACAATTAGTCACGCTCTGCGACCAGATTATAGGAACCGCTACTCAGGAAGAAACTTGGAAAAGTCGGGGTAAAGTTGACCTTTTTGGATCCTCATTAAAATGATAAATTTAACCAAAAGTCGTTTAGTCAAGTAATTAATATTGATAATCCTGGTTTAAGAGAATATAAGATATGTATAATTTAATAAATGTAAAACCTTTGAAATGAACAGTATAGTTAGTGTATTTAATTGGCTTGGATAAGCGAAATGGAGTAAATCTGTTATGCTTATTTTAAGGTTTCAAGATAAATAAATAAAATTATAAACGGTTTTCAAAGTCACCGAAAACTGAATTGAGATCTAAAAAGCTGGCAAATTCTGTAAACTTAAAATCTATAAAGAAGTGAGAGTGGCGCGGTGAGAAAACGTCTGCTTTTCAATCTGACGGCCCCTGGTTCGATCCCGGCTCTACACTAATGACTTGTTTTTCAAGTTATGTCTGTATTTGCACTCGCTTTGCGGTGAAAGAAAACATCGTGAGGAAACCGACATGTTAAAGGATCACCGAAGATATGTGTCATTCATCAACTCGCAATTGGCCGGCAAAGTGGCCTATGACCTAATTAGCTCTTCGTGAGACAAAGTCCCGAGTATACGCCTACGTTCCCAATGCTCCCAGCATTGGGAACGTAGGCGTATACTAAATAGTTTTTGACTCGACAATTCTTTTTGCCTAAGCTTGGTTTGACATACTTAGCCTACGGTTGGCTTTAATAGTGGAAAACTCATGACACGGTAGGTAAGCTAGTTACCTAGTAGTTAATTTCGAAATTAATAAAAATAAAACCAAAATTTAATTAAAGTTAGTAACCCAAGCAATCTTCTTATTCTCATGGGATACAGCGAACCTTATGAAAGCAGAACTTTGAGCCACTTCGCTTTTGTAATTCGTTCCTTCTTATATCATAAAGGCAAAGAAAAACCTGTCGCTAAGCACTTAACAGTGTGTTCCGGCGGCTTGCTTTAGAACAAAACTAGGCATGCTTCACCTTAGGCCAGTGTCGCTTAGCCGGTTCCTCGCTCTACTGATAATAAAATTGTAAGTGTTAGTTTGTTACTCCTTCACACTAAAACGGCTGTATGGATTTCGATGAAACTTGTTACGGAAATAGACTACCACTAATAATACACGGGCCTACTTTTCATACCGAATTACAACGGGTAAAACCGCGGGGTGAAGCTAGTACATTTCATATATCTTAAATAAATTGTACTACGACTATTTTTAACTAGAAGAGGACTGTAGTTACAGTTTGTGTTTTGTTATTTCAAAACTTCGCCGATTTTGAAAAAAAAAAAACTTTATTTTTATTGGATAGGATATACTTTCAGATATAAATTTAATCTAAATTGGTTCGGCAATTACTTAAATCACTATTTTAAATTGCATTCGGTATTCCAAATTAATTGTTTACTTGTTCTAACCTCAAAGACCGGAACCACATCCATGTGCGAATTGAGAAGGATGCTCTTGAGTCCAGGGTCGGATCCCAGCCAGGTCATCACCAGCACAGGTTTCCTCGGCACTGGCTCGTGGACCTGCACCGGAAGACCCAGCTCCTCTGCTTGGCGCTTCAGGTAATTGATGCATTCATCTGAGGAATGGAGAAATATAGGGTTACTGGTTACTAACGCACTACCGTTTAAGGGTGGGTGAGATTTTTACTCTTTCTTCTTCTTCTTCGTATGAACTGAGTGGCCAAGCTCTGGTGTCGAGGTGTTGATTTTTAACACGATGTTTGTTACAGTCGCTTTGTTATCAATCTAGCCAGATTTCTGTACCGTTTAATTTGTTAGAACTCCCGTCTCAAAAATACCCTCATTTTTTATCGAAATATAAACTGACAACTGACAGTTGAAAGTAATGTCTGCAGTACGAAAATCAAACAAGTCTTTCAAAAATCAAACTACATATAAAACAATGAAATAACCTAGAAAATACTAGCACATTATAGCATTGGTACATGTAAAAATGTAACAACCGTGTCTTCATATAAATATTAGAGATTTGGGGAAAAAATAATAATGAGTAACATGATATCAAGATAAAAAAACAAAATATCTTCCAGTAGACGAGAAACTAATGAATAATTATGATCCTTATTACGAAGAAACAGAAACCCGCGCCAAAATAATAACAAATGTTGATAGAACGTCCGTTATTTCCACTACAAACCACAAACAAAAATATCTCATAACCCTAAATTCAGCAAAACGATCCATTCTTCTCTTTTCCCTATTTACGGGAGCTGCAAAAACATTTTGTATTTTATTTTTATACTTTATGTTACTGAGAATAAGGTCCATATTTCAAGTAAAAAATAACGTGTAATACGCAAACAGTTTAAATACTGCAACGACTACCAAATGACTCCAGTATAAAAACGCTTTAATTTGCTGAACCAGTAAAATTCTGCATTGAAACAAATGTGCAAAGAGACACTGGGATTATAAAACGGCTATTATCTTATTCAAGCTTATTCCTAGTTGACCACAGATTCATAAATGTTGTAGCTGCATTGTAGGTTAAAAAAATGTATAAAGTGGTAGTGATATGCTTAAATTTGATTAAATTCAAATTGTATAATGCAATCTTATGGCGAATAAATACAGATAGGTGCATCACTTATCTATATTTATTCTTTTACTTTTGTAATCAAATAGTATATTGTTACTAGCTGACCGGTAAACGTTGTTTTGTCTTATCACTATAGGGGTATGGAAAATAGATAGTAATCGAATCTCAGACCTACTGAATCCGCATATAACATTTGGTAAAAATTGGTCAAGCTGATTCGTAGGAGTACGGTTACTAACATTGTGACATGAAAATTTAATATATTGGAACTAGGACTTGGACTTAACTATTTTTGTAAAATATCTTGCAAATTAGTTAAATACCACAGCCGTATGTAGGTAAATAAAGATTTTATTTATTTATTATTTCTTTATTTGTTTATTATCGATATTGTAAAGACGCCAAAAAGATAAACCAGGTCTTTTAAAAACCAAAACAACGATAAGTCTGCAGTAGCAGCATCCTTGCTCTGTATACTGTGGTATATAGTCGTAGTTGTGCAGCTCGGGTGACTCTCATTTATCAGGGAAACAAAGAGCTTACCGGGATACTAACTACCTTTATAATTATACTGCAAGTTAAACCGAGACATAAATTAGTTTAAAGCTTTTCATAATCCTAAGATCGAGGATGCTATTAGATTATTCTAAGATTTATTTACTAGTTCTTAAGGTGGTATGGAAGCAAAATTGCGTATTTTGAAAACTTCTTAAACATCCCACATAGGACTAAAGATGAGGGGTGTATAAAAATATCAAATATACGAGTAGGTATGTAACGCCTGTAGCTCGGCTAACTAAGGTGATTTATCGCGATCATTGAGGATAAGCAACGCTCGATGCGAACAGTCTTTGGATAGGTGACCATGCACAAGATTGTCTTTTAAAAAGCGGCATTTTCATTAAGGTGCAGCAGTGGGTCAGATGAAACATTGAATAGTAGGTCCCTGCTGTTAGTCGTAGTAAAAAGCAGTTGTTAAGCCAAATCAGAGGCATTCGGATATCTTGAAAACTCTCGAAACCAGGGCTTAGCTCATACGAAGAAAACAAAAGAAATAAATATAGTACTAATAATTTACATATCAATATATTGGACGACCAGACCAGAGGGTCCCGGGTTCGATTCTCGGCACGGCCATTATCTTTGAGATGAACTAAATATGTGGGCTGTCGGTCTGGGTGTTAAATTTTTTGGCCATCGGTCTGGGTTTTAATTATGTATCGATATAAAGTATTTATGTATATGTTATATCAGTTGCGTAAGCAACCATAATACAAACTAGAGATGGTTTACTATGGGGCTAAGCAGCCGTGTGTTATAAAATAATAATAATAAAAGAATACATACCGTAATTAATATTAGGATGTTCGCTGCGAATCCTCAAATAATTCCGCAAGTTGGTCACAGCTGGGTCAGTGTTATAGTCAACTGCCATTGTTCCAACACTCACAATATTCCCAACCAAGAAAATAGCTCTTGCAAAAGTGGCTAAAGAAAACTACCAAACTATAGAGTAAAAGAAAAGTTTTACGGCCTCTCGTTTGCATAACGTACTCGTAATAAGAGCGATCGAGAGGGGCTGAACTTTCAAATATTATGTTTATTGACGCAAGTTAAGTATATGGCATAATTGTTACGAAAACGAAATTGACGAAAGAACAGTGGTAGCTCTAGTATTAGCTTTTTCCAATGCGCAAAACTAAGTCATACTGTTTTTGTTTCGTTTTTGTTTTCTATACGTAAACAAATCTTCTTCTTCTATTTCGGCTGAGCTTGTGGACAAGCACTGGTGTCGAGAGTTTTGAAGTGGCCAAAATGAATGAATGAATGAATATTATTTATTTTCCAATAGATCACTAAGTTATCACATATCGCTTACAATACTTAACTTCAGATTGGAATCACTGTCTCATATCGAAGGTCTCCGATTTGGCTAAGAGTAAGACGGGAGTAACAGCCGGGACTTACAATTAAACGTGTCATCCGACCCACGGTAGCGCCCAGATGAAGGTACCACTTTTTAAAACACAGTCTTGTGCATGGTCACCCATGTAAAAAACGTTGCTTAACTTCGATGATCGCGTCAGATCACCTTAGATAGCCGAGCTAAAGGCTACTACGTAAATAAATGATCTTATTGGTTAAAGTGTTTGTTGAAAGAACCAATGAGATTGACTTATATCGTTGAAAAAAAACGAAAACTACAGTATAGATTTGCGCATTCGAAAATACCGAATTACGAAAAAAGGTTGCCGGATATAGAATTTTACAATTTGTAATTTTTCTCACTGAAGCAGGCCTATTGTCGCGGGACTCGTAAGCTTCGAATGAGTTTTGTCACAATGTTTGTGCTTTTATATGTTTTGTACAACGTGTACATCGAGTGAGAAACCGCATTGTGGGCTCTCAACGTGGGAATGAAGATTGGAAAAATTTGAGTAGTTCTTTATTACGTCGCATCGTGATATCGGACTGTGGTTATTGTTTTTGATTTGATTTTATTATTATTATTCTAGTTCTTTAATGATCTTTCCAAACAAATGACCCAAGAACTAGCTGGCGCTTACCCCGGCCAACGTATAAGTTACTAGTTTACGCGATCCAGCGAGGTAACGCCGCCAGCATTTTAGGCACTTTACCCGCGAACACTGACTTATGTTTAATTTACTATTTATATGTTTTTTTGTATTTTTTTATTATTGAGAAGTTTTTTTTTATTAATATTGACATCGTATATGGGTAAATTAAGTTTTTAATATGTATGAGTCTTTGTTGCGCGAAAATAAAGAATTTGAATTTTGATTTTGATAACTAAATTATACCTAGTTATATTAACTAAGATAAATATCTTAGTTAATATTGTACCGAGATCAGCCGCGCCATAATTTTTTTTTGTTTGTCGACCATGTTGGCGTAATGGTTACCACGCCGAACTGCCCAACAGAGGCTCCCGATTCGATTCCCGGCACGGCCGGTCTAGGTGTTCAATATGTATAGATATAAAGTATTTATAAATTTGCAATTTATTAGCAACCATGCTACCAGCGGTAGGGACTACAAGGAGTGTCGAGTATGACTGCTTTCTGTATCCGACCACTGATTCTACAACTAGCCTTTTGATTAGAGATGAAACGGATAGTAGTTTGGCCGGATACCGGATACCGGATATTCGGCAAGCTACTAGGCCGGAGCGCCGGATATCCGGCTCCGGATATTCGGCCCTTTATTGCGTAGACGCGATCAGTTTGATTTGAATATTCGCGCGGTGAACGAGATCGGAAATATTCACGCGCATTTGGCTTTAAAAAGTATTTAGACAAAAACGAGACTGCACAAAGAACACCAGACTTAGCTCGTATGAGAGCTTCTTTGAAAGCTGAATTGGAAAGTCGTTTTAAATCCTTAGGAGATAATCCAAACTACCTAATTGCTACCTTTTTAGACCCAAGGTTCAAGTCAGATTATTTAGGAGTTCTTGAAACTGAAAAAGCCCGACAGAAAATCATGATAGAGTATATAAAAAACTCTTGCGAGGAATCTTCTTCTGACAGTGAAAGATCATCGCCGTCTTCAACACCTGCTAAACGAATGAAAGAAGATGAAACTGGATCCAAGTTCACACGTGAAGCTCATGACACCTTTTGGAACTGTTTCAATGAAGTGGCAAAGGATAATAGTAGTGATGGTCACGATCAAGAAAAACAAAATCCAATTGCTAACGAGATTGACTTTTTTTTAAAGACATCTCAAATCGATCGCAATCACGACCCATACATTTGGTGGTCAGTTAATCAAAATCAGTACCTGCAGTTGTCAAGATTTGCTAGAATTTATCTTTCAGCACCTGGCAGTAGCGTTTACAGCGAAAGGCTATTTTCTGGTCTGGTATACGAAGCCAAGTGAAGTCGCCTCTTACCAACAAACGCGGAAAATTTGGTATTTATTCATCACAATTTGCCACTTGTTAATTTTGAGTGTTAAACTAATAAATATTAATTAATAAAACAAACATTTTTGATGTGTGTGGAGTATGATTTGCCTTGTGTAAAAATTTAACTATCCGGTATCCGGCCGGATACTGTATTACTATCCGGTATCCGGCCGGATAGTTAAAACAAGGCCGGATAGGCCGGATACCGGATAGTTACCGGATATCCGTTTCATCTCTACTTTTGATATGTTGGTCGAAGCTCTTAGCTAAGAGGCCGTTTGCTGATACAAATAAAAATCAAATCATTTATTAACCTTATGACTACTTTTGCAATACACGGCACGTCACTTACAAAAACATTTTATAAAAATTATATATTTGTTAAACTAAATCACAATAATTCAGATTAATAAGGAAACTACATAATAAAAATAAAATTTAAATGATAAATCTAAGTAATGTCACTGAATGTAATTTATATAAAATGTCAAGAAGATGTTTTATTACACTATTAATGAAGGTTTTAATAGTTTTGTTCCTAGGAAGTCTGGGATAGTTAAGCAATCACGGTACGTATACCCTGAGTGGTATTCTCAGCGAACGATAAGCCACATAAAGGAAAAAGCCTCCTATCATCGTTTGTACAAAGCGAAGTGTTCACATGAGAATAGGCAGCGGTTCATGGAATTACGTGCTAGAGTTAAATTAAATATTAAAGAAGATTTTGATTTATTTAAAAATCGTATGGAAAAAGATTTTATAAGGGATCCATCAACATTCTGGGGATATGTAGCTTCGAAGCGGTCGAAGAGTAAGGTCACTAAAAAACTCATGCATGATGGAAATATTGTACAGGATAAGGATGCTGCTTCTCTGTTTGCTGAGTATTTTCGGTCGGTATATTCTTCACAATCACCACAACTTGACGCAGCTCAGGTTGATAGAGCTGTAGACAGTGGAAGTGCACGAGTGCACTTATCGGCTATTTTGCTAGAGGATGTAGAGTCGGCTTTGAAAACTCTTAAGCCAAAGCATTCAATTGGTTCTGACGGCATTCCCCCGTTTGTTGTAAAAGATTGTAGAGCAGTGTTGTGTGAACCCTTACAATATATTTATCAGCTTTGCTATAGGTCTGCTTTTTATCCGGATATATGGAAGCTTTCCCGAGTTGTCCCAGTTCCTAAAAGCTCGGGTACTGAGGTGAGTGACTATAGGCCCGTAGCAGTGTTGTCAGTTTTTGGAAAACTGTTTGAATCGATTTTGCAACGTAGTATAAGTCTTCAAGTTGAAAGCCAACTAAGCGATGCTCAACATGGTTTTAGATCTGGTCGTTCTACTACATCAAATCTGCTCTCCTTTTGGTCCTATGTAGTAGAGGCAGTTGATGATGGTGGCCAAGTTGACGCAGCTTATTTTGATTATCGGAAGGCATTTGATTCCGTTGATAATGAGGTATTATTACAAAAGTTCGCAAAGGCTGGGTTCACCCCCCAGCTACTAAATTTTTTTAGTGAATATCTACGGAATAGGCGACAGTTCGTGCAGTATAAAGGATTCGTCTCAGAATCATATTATACCTTGTCAGGAGTTAGCCAAGGAAGTAATCTCGGCCCGTTAGAGTTTTTACTTATGATTAACGACCTGCCGGAAATATTCACCGCTGCGAAATGCTTGCTATTTGCCGATGACTTAAAATTATTCATGAGAATCAACGATGCTACAGATAGTTGCCTATTTCAGGAGGATATAGATAAGGTTCATATGTGGAGTAAGCGTAATAAATTGCTGTTTAATGAAAAAAAGTGTTCAATCATTACATTTACAAGAACTAAGAATGCTATAGTAGAGCACTACAGGCTCGGTGATTATATTTTACCGAGAACGGATAATGTGAAGGATTTAGGGGTGTATCTCAGTGCGGATCTGTCGTTTCGAACGCACATACAGAAGATACTCGCACAAGCGTTTAGGATGTTGGGCTTTGTGATGCGGCAGGGTAGGCAACTCGACAGCATTCCAGCTCTTAAGTCTCTATACAATGCATTTGTCAGAAGTAGGCTTGAAAATAGCGCAGTTATTTGGAGTCCGTACGACGCTGTTTATGTACAAAATGTTGAGAAGCTACAAAAGAAATTTTTGAGATGGCTATATTTTAAGCGCTATGGATACTACGTAGGCTATCCTTTTTTATATCCTAGTCTGTTTGTCAGCGGCATGCTGGGGTACGACACTCTAGAATTAAGGCGGGCGGTGTCGCTGCTCACTTATGTGTGGTACATCATATCGGGCCGCAGAAGCCTGCCCTCAGTGTTAGAACGGTTGAGGTTTATGCTTCCCGATAAGTACATAAGAGGTCGGAGACATACCCTATTTAGTGCACCCTTAGCTAGGACAGAGGCCGGGCGGCTCGCTCCCTTACCGAGAGCTATGTTCATGTTTAATGAATTGTTAAAAAAGAACCAGGATCTTGATCTTTTTAGCTGTAATAAGGCAGAACTTGTCCATGTAATTAAAGATTTTTATAATGTAATAAATTTAAAACCAAGGAAATGAAAAAATTTAATGTAGTGTATTTAATTGACTTGGATAAGCGAATTGGAGTGAATCTGTAATGCTTATTTTAAGGTTTTTAAAATAAATAAATAAAATAAATAAATAATCTCGTTATGTCCGAACTAATTACTAGTATTTATAACACGTCAAAGCTTAAATTACAGCAATGTCAAATTCTCAATAATGTCAGATTTTTAAGATCGTACAGATAAATGTCCATTTAATACAATTTTAATTCAGCATATCAATTTCTGTATCATTTACATTCATTTATTCGAGAATAATGAATGATTCAGTCAAATGTATTTAAAAAAATTCTTTTAGTGAGTAAAACGGAGTACAGTGCCACCTTAATATAACGTAGGTACCTCAATATAACGACTTCCTCGATTCAACAAATTTTTCGTAATCCCCTTGAATTGTCCATAAAAGTCAATACCTATAAAATTTACCTTTACATTGCGAACATTCTTTGCGTACAACCTCTTTATAACGAATTTTTAACTATCAAGAAATAGTATTCATACCTCTAATTAACGAATTTTGCCAACCCAAAACCTTGATATAAAGTTTCCACCAATAATATAACTATTAATCTTATAATGTGATTCATGTCTCGACATGTTTCGACACGCTTTTGTTTGTACAGTAATCATTGTTGTTTTGATGGAAAGTAATGAAAACACCTCTGCTAAAACTATTCTTTTACCTCTTTATAACGAATTTTAGACCAATCTAACCTCAACTTAACAAACCTCAGTTCAACGAATTACTTGATATTACGAATATTTTCTTGTTCCCCTCCGATTTGTTATATCGAGGTAGCACTGTATTTTCAAAGAAGTGTATATACCTACTATCGGGACAACGGTCGTCGAGTCAACATCCCACATAGCGTGATATTATTATAATTGATAAAACAAACCACAATTTTATCATACCACAGTTTCCGCTACAGACAAACTCGTGTTCTGTTTCTTTTTCTTTCCCTGTTTCTTATCATCTACCTATAAGGCTGACCTAGATAATATGCGGTGTAATACAGAACAGTTTATACAGTAAATTACCATAAATGAAGAGTTTAGTGATATATATGTACATAGTCATACATTCAATCCCGATATAAAGAGTTCATGTCTATCGATATCAATTATTTAAGTCTACACGAAAGTAGAACTATTGGAACATTTGATTTACCGGTAAATCTACTGAGAACAAAGTTCCCAGAGGTTTTACTAGTAAGTCTATTGGGAAGAAAATTCCCAGTAGTTCGATTGGTAAGACTGTTCGGTAAAACTAGTGGGTACTGCTCATATTGTACTGTTTGAAATTTATAATTTTCGACATACATGACGTTACTGTGGTTCTTAGAAAAAAGTTATATTATTCCCTTATGTATGATGTAGTTGAAATGACCCTAAGTTAATTACGAATTAGGCGCATCAACTACAAAGGTTAAATATAAAGAAAATACATTTATATTAATAATTATTATATTTCGTGATATTGGGTTAAGTCAGGATGGCCGAGCGGTCTAAGGCGCTGCGTTCAGGTCGCAGTCCACTTCTGTGGGCGTGGGTTCGAATCCCACTTCTGACAAAATTGTTTTACTTTCCCCCAATGACTTTTTTCTATCTTTTATTTTAAATATTACTATACATTTCACACACAGCTGGTTTACCATCATACTGAACCATTTCTAGTTTGTTTTATTGTACCTAACACAACTGATTACTACATATACATACATATTTCATATAGATCCATATATAACACCCAATCCCACGGTCAACAAATTTAGTTCAGCACAAAGATGTTGGCCGTGCCGGGAATTGAACTCGGAACCTTCTGATTGGCAGTCCGGCATGGTGACCATTACGCCAACGAGGTCGTCATTCCTAATGTTTACCACAATTTAAAACAAAAGGAAAGTTAATTCATTCAGGGCACAAGAATCCAGTAATAGTGTACTAAATTAAGTTAAATATTACGTCTGTTTATTGTAATGGTTAAAGTTGAACACGCGACGGGTCGTTACACTTTGATTTACAATTTTATAAACAGTTTAAGAGGTACGAAACGGAACTTAAAGTACGTGGAATAAACGCGAAATAAAGCTTATATTATTAATTTCTTTTTATTAAATTTATTCTTACATAAATTAATTGAATTTAATAAAAAATATAATGTTCCTACGCGTGTATAACGTAATCTTCTTTGTCTCCACTCTAATATACTTAGTCAGGTCATAAGTTCTGTCGCATGTGTAATATGAGATAATTTAGACATGTTTAATATTTATGTAACCATTTATATATCAAAATGAACTTAATAAAACTTAGATTCTTATGGTAATAAAGTTTATTCAAAATGACTCCCGCGATTATGAATATAGGCCTTCAATCTGCGCGGCCAGTCATCTATTGCTGCACGAACGAGGTCCATGTCAATATCGGCGGCTGCCTTAATCAAGGATGCCTTGAGTGACTCCAAATCAGCATGAGGCTTTGAGCAGGCCTTTTTCTCCAAGTGTTGCCATATCTTGTAATCTAACGGACTCAAATCTGGACTGGAGGAGGGCCAGTCTTCGTGTCGGATGAAGGCGATTTCACGCGCCGCCAGCCAGTCTTGAGTGCTTTTCGCTCTTTGGGCTGGCGCAGAATCTTGTTGGAATACCCAGGGCCTGTTATTAAACATGGTATGAGAAACAGGTTCCACAAGGTTCTTGAGGACTGTATTTTGATACACAACTGCATTCGTTTTTACGCCTTTCTCACAAAAATGTACCTCAGTTAAGCCCCAATAAGAGACTCCCAGCCAAACCATGATCGAGAATGGAAATTTACCTTGTTGGACACGCGGAATACGGTTGCTCGCTTCTTCACTGCTGTGTGTGTACACCTTATCATTTTGTTTGTTGTAGCTCTCTTCAATGGTGAAAATTTTTTCATCCGAAAAAAGAATTTCCCGACGCTTTTTTCCTGCGTACCGCTTCAACAAAGCGCGGCATCTCTTCAGTCTCAGGTCCATTAAACGAGCGTCCAAACGATGTTTTGTTTTTTTTCGATATGCCCTAAGTCCTAAGTCTTCATTTAACACCCTTTTCACCGTGGTCCTGCTTAACCCCATCTGAAGGGCCAACAGTTTCTGCTTACGTATGGGATTTCTTTGAATTCGCGCCTTCACAGCTTTTATCACTACTGGAGTCCTAACAGAGCGAGGTCGACCACTTCTTGATCTGTCATCTACACTAGAGTCTTCGTTGTATCGATTTATGGTACGATAAATGAATCTTTTGGTTATATTCAAATTTTTCAGTAAGTCGAAAATCTGAATTGGCGCGTAACCGCAACGATGCAATGCAATAACCCCGACACGGTCTTCTTTAAGTGTCCATTCCATATTTAAAAATGAGGAAAATTTTAAAAAGTAAATATTTTTATTTTCATGAAAAATTGGGAATTTAAATTCAATAAATTTTTTTGTGGCCAGCAATGAAAATTCAAAAGTTTTTATTGTGTGACAGAACTTATGACCTGACTAAGTAATTGTTTAAGGTTGTTCGCTAGCATGCTGCAAGTGCTCATATGCCGCTAGATGGCGTTAAATAGGTATAAGTTAGTTTAATTCATCCCAGCATCCCAAGTGTTTTCATTTGTAACTTTAGAATCGGTTCGCGGAAACTACTGTTAATGTATTATTTTTAAGGCTCATCACAAAACAACATTTATTAAGCGTTGATAGCAAATATGTACAAAAAGCCATATAAAACCCATATCTACTATCATCTATTCTGTGACGATGCGGCTACACTCACACTAGCATTGACAATTTTTTTTGTCACTTGAACTTCAGCATATTTGAATATGCATGCCAATTTCGATCGCTCAATTGTCGATTATATGGCTCGTTCGTACAGGAAGCATTTTTGGAACAGGAAATATTTTTATGATTTGAATTGACTATGGTTCAAATCTCATGAATTATTAATTTTGCTATTTTATTTTGTTCGAAACTCTTTTTTTTTAAAGGAATATTATGGGAAAGTCAATATTTTCAATAGGTTTCGTTTTCGTGTATGTTAATATTCATAGTGCATACCTTAAAACCTCAAATGAAATTAAAAAATAAATCTATTGGGTACATGATACGAGTAACACTTTTCTCACGAATCATCTAACATATTGCATGAAACAGTTGTATTTTTCGCATGATTCCAAAATGTAAGCCATTTCATTTGGGAAAGTTGCGAATAATATCATATCCGCTATTTTGGCGGACATCCGAATATCATCAAACATAGCTAAGAACATCAAAATCGGTTCATCCGGAATAACAGCTTCAAGTCTAATGATTAGAAAAGTAAATAATTACATATTATCAGGGAATTTATATATAATAGACTATGGATATTATTTTAGCTTCATTTGAAATAAAAAAAACTATTATTATTATTCTAAGGTAAGAGGCCTGTCGAAATCTTAGTTATTATAAATATACACCTGGCAGTTTACATGTATCGTGGATATAATTATACACTAGTGGCCCGTCCCGGCTTAGCACGGGCATAAAAAAAAATCAATTCTAGGAGATATGTTTGAAAGTCGTTCAGAAGTGTAATATTTTATTCGTTACGAACAAACATTTAAACTTTATCGCATTATAATTTTGACATAGATTAAAGTTTTTTTTGTATATATGGGTTCCGCTGCTCTCAAGACATACTAAACGACACCCGCCACAGCTAACTTTTCTTAGCGCATGCGATGAAACAAATTTTTTACTCTTTTTTATACCTTGTGTTACATTACTGGAGTCTTAATAAGAATTTCTTACCCTTTGCAACAAAATATAATGCCTATGTCATTTGGGGATAATGTAACTTCCCAACGGTGTAAGAATTTTTAATTTTAGTCCAATAGTTTCGGAGCCTATTCGCGTCAAAAAAACATAAAAACATCCAAACAAACAAACAAACAAGCCTTTTGTAATTATGAGATTGTTAAAGATATTGATAGGTAAACAAAAGACGTAGGTATAAAAATTTGATATAATTGGCCAAGTACGAACTGGGCTCGCGCGTGAAGGGTTCCGTACCATTATTAAAATATGGCGAAAAAACATGTTTTTTGTATGGGAACCCCATATCAAACATTCATTTTATTTTGAAAGAAAGAAAGAGAGAAATCATGAAAGAATCTACCAAGTGTCATTGTAAAGATAGAGTAAAAAGAGGTAATACGTAGCTTAATATTCTGTAGAATTCTTTAGTGTCCTGTTATCGTTTTTGATATTGAGCAATAATACAAAATATAACACGTCTTTTAAGGTACACTTTAAAAACGTGTCATCCACCCTTTATATTTGTACTATATTTTCTGTTTTTAGTATTTGTTGTTATAGCGTATCTAGTACTTGTATACTCTTGGGTTATAACGGCAACGGAAACAAATAATTTGTGAAATTTTCAGCTATCAAAGTGTATAAGAAACAGCCTGGTGACAGAAAGACAGACAACGAATATTTTGTAAAAGGCATTCGTTTTTATCTTTTAAGTACAGAAAAGATCGCAGTAGTAAATTAATTTCATTCTTAGGGTACCTAACCCTAAAAATTATTGCTGCAATATAAATACGTTTTTTTAAGTATGTCAAATATGACAAACTGACATTGACATAACTAAATTTCATTCAAATAATCAAACAAAATTATACATATTTTGAATTTTTAATTCTATTACGATACTTAATATAAAAATAGCAATAATTTTTTTAAAAATAATAAATAAATTTCATCAAACTCTTTAACAATACTTTTTTTTGATCCTGCCATCTATCGGAATTTTGTTGATTTATTACTACGGATGGTAAGCTTGGGTTCATGTTTGGCAGAGAGAATGACACTAACGGAAACGGAAACTAACAATGTATACGTATACATGTCACCAACTTAGCTGTTCAGGTGGCCAAAATTGGAATTACAAGTTCGACAGCACTCTTAGGTGGCAACAAATCTCCACTAGCGACACTGTCAACTGAACAGCTAAGTTGTTGCACTGCACTCATACATGTGTATTTTGCTGGAAAAAATCACGCTGATATATCTGTTTTGCGATAAAAAATGTATAATATTACCTATTTCGCGCCCCAATTAGACCATTTTAAGTTTATGTTAAGTGATTACTATTTAAAAATCTTAGAGGAAATGGATGAATCTTAGTGGAAAGGCCAGTCTGAGAAGCATTTAGTATGGGGCTCGGAAAGCCTTAATATAAAATGATAAAGCTCAAAAACATCGTTTTTCAAACTATAGAGAATTATATTTATCAAAGGCGTAGACATTTTACTTGCTACAAAAACTTCTACGGAGAGCAAATAAAATGTTTTAGCGCCATCTATGGACAAAGTGGGTAACTAGGAAAAGCTGAGCGCGTGGAAAGCTGCGCGGTAAGTTTTCGGGTAACTTTCCTTTGATGCGATATGATTGGACTAGATGGCAGCACGTGTAGGATAATTTTACTGAAAATGCAAGCTACGACAAGATGGCGCTAATTTTGTATTTTCATTTTGCCGTAGGGTATCTTTATATAAAGAGTTACGCTACAGTCTATCAGTGGCTTTGTCGCGAAGGTTCAGTGCATTGTGACTGTAGAATTTTTGGCAGATGGCGTTTACAAAATGTTAAACTAAGTTAGAAGATGAATCCATTGAATTAGTTTGCCGTGCAAGGCATGTGTGTCCGGCAAAAAAATAGAAGGCTATTTGCATAGAATTTTTTGAATGTATCAGGGATCTAAATATTAGATTATTTTATTATTACATTTATTAGTCTATGGATATATGTAAGTAGTTAGTGTAATTTTAAAATGCAGATTAACGTCCATTCTCTTTTCAATCTTTTCAAGGCGAGAGTGAACAGATTTCTTCTAGATCAACATGCTACATCTTCGGCCACAGCTGTGCTTACCATCAGGCCGTTGTAGGGCCATGCTTGCACCAGTAAACCGGTGAATGCTTTTTTCCGACCTCTATTTTTGAAACTGCATTGGTGCCCACGGCCTTAAGAACGCACCTGGATTATTGAAATAAATACCATGTTTAAGAAATTTAAACTCAAATACCATGCAATTAATGTAATTAAATTTTGACAGTTTGAGAATTATAGTTGAATGTGGAATGATAGAGTGGAAGAAGAAAATTAAACAAACAAACCTAGTGAGATAAATCAAGTAAGAAATATATATATTTTTGAGATATAATATAATATAACGGGCGCCAAACCCATTCTCGGGCCTAAATAAGTTACTTTCATCCCTTGTGTAACAATGTACTATTAACAACAATCATTATTAGTGTAAGTATTAATGTTTAGTAAGAACTGCTGTAAAATTAAGTGGAATAAAGATTTTTATTTTATTTTTTATTTTTTTAAATAATTCAAGGATCTCTCTGATTATATTAAATTAAATTTATTTATTTACCAAACAGTTTAAAAAATTAAAAACTAATAAAAATTAAAAAAAAAAAAAAAAAAAAAAACACTCATAAAATTAATTTAATAGGCCACTCCGGATAGAACCTGACGGAAAGGTACCCATAACGCTCGTGGCATTGCCGCGTTGTATGGCTATGGATAGCCTTTGCGCTAGGTACGATCCGGAGCGGTATTCGCCTGATTTTTCTTTTAACCTACGCCCAATTTCAGATATAAAAAGTTTGGCCTCAGTTCCCCAACAACCCATTGTTTCAAAAGCAACGGGCACAAAGAGATACTGAGGCAACATCGTGGCGTACTTTTGGCGCTTCAGATTGGCTGCGTCCTCTGCTGCAGCCGCCGGCGAGTGGACGGTGCGACCGAGGTGACTGGCGGCAACTGTGCTGACGCAAGTGGCGTCCCAAACTAAGCACTTACCTTTCTTCCATGGCACCAAGGTCATCCCGTCCGGCCTCTTTCCGTCTGTTCTGGACAAACCCGGCGGCTCAAGAATACTAGGGACGTTAGCCGAAACTAAAGCCCTCCGTACGATGTCATTTAAGGCGTGGTGGCGCGGAAATCTGCCTGCACTGCGGCGACAACTCAACGCGTGATGACCGTTGCTCTCAACTATTGAGCCGCAAATGCAAATATGTGGTTCACAAACTTTGCAGCCAAGGCGGAGAGCAACCGCCACACGCATAGAGTCGTCGTCGAATAAAGTGCCCAGGTGAGGCGAAGGTAAGGCGTGTAGCCAAGCACCTGATTCTGGTTGGGACACCGCACGGAGTCTAGCCAAATCCACCCCAAGTGCGCCTTCAAACAAGCAATTTTGAAGACGTTTTGCCCCAATATCGTCCCATGCCCGCTGGATTTGAGGATCTTTAGGACGATCTTCACCTGGATTTAAATTCGTCCAAGCTGATATTGCTTCTGCCATGAAAGGTATGCTCGCCTTGCCACCATCTAAGTGCAGAATATTAGTGACAAGGTCTGCAACTCCATGAGCAGAAGCAACAAAAGCTGGTAAGCATAAATCAGCAGATCGACGAACACCTAAGCCACCGTATCGAATAGGCAGAGCAGCTTGGGTCCACTGGACATCGTCGAGGTTCACATTGAGTATAGACTCCACTGCCGATTTCAAGGTGTCGTCAAAATCTGCTAATTCACGCCGACAAAGCCAAGTAGGTGAAGTTCGCATTCGTTCTGATTATATTATTATGTTAACTTTGAGGTTAGACAGATTATTTTTTTCCAAAAATAGCAAACCTCAGACACCGATATCGATTGGCTTGGAATATTTATGATATGACTGGGTCTACTCGGATCCTCGTTACAATTACGTCCATCACCGTCAATATCCTCGTCTACATCCTCGGAGCACGTCTGGCCTCAACAAACAGTTGAGTGAGCCTTAATAAATATACAGGCACGGCTTAAGGACCAAACTGTGAAAGAAAGAGAGGGGCGGGGGGCATTATAGGCATAATGACTATCAGGTCAGAACTGGTTTATATTATTACTATTATTGATATATTATTGATATTATTACTATTATTTATTATGAGCATGTTTTGTCCCATTGAAGAGCAAAGGCCTCTCTACCCTCTTTCCATTTATCCCGATCTATTGCTATTCCTTGCCAGTTTTTGCAGTGTTTATCCAGTTCGTCCCGCCATCCGGCTGGGCCTGCCGCGGCGTCGGACGCTCTGTGGACGTTATTGACATTAAATAAAATAAATAAAAATAAAATAAAACTTTATTCTATCACTCAACATTAGTATATAGACTCGTAACTCAACATAATTATTATTAGACAATCATTTAAATAGTATTCATGCAAACAGTATTAAGCACATAGGTTAGCATAGGTAAGCATTAGGTATAGTATAGGGAACATTACCTATTATTAAATCACAGGTACCCTTAGATTACATAGATTGATTTATTTCTAAGAATGAAATGTTAGTTTGATATTACAGAAGTTTATTATTCTTATTTAAGTCACTTGAAAATGGAAACGCAAATCTGAAAGCTCAAAAAGAATGCTGTTTCTTTTGTAAATAATAATAGTTTAATTCAGATATAAAATATACATATATTATCATTTAAAATAAGTTTTAAAATTAAAATAGGACCACAAAACTAATTTAAAAGACCACTCCGGACAGAACCTGACGGAAAGGTACCCATAACGCTCGTGGCATTGCCGCGTTGTATAGCTATTTGTGCCAGGTACCATCTGGAGCGGAATTCAATAGATTTTTTTTTTTACTCTGAATAGGTCAACGCTTGACCACAATTCACCTGATGGTAAGTGATATTGAGGTCTACGGTGGATCGCGCTTACCTAGAAGGAACCGGTTCACTCTCGCCTTGAAAATCGCTTTTATATTATAAACGGTTATTGCTGCAACTATTATTTAGGCGACCTCGTTGGCGCAATGGTTACCATGCCGGACTATAAGAAGGTTCCGGGTTCGATTCCCGGCACGGCCAACATCTTCTTCACTAAATTTGTTGGCTGTGGGTCTGGGTGATAAATATGTATCTATATAAAATATATATGTATGTATGTATATGTAGTATATCAGTTGTGTTAGCTACCATAATACGAACTAGATATGGTTCAGTATGTGGTTAACCAGCCGTGCGTGATATGTGTTCTAATAAAAAAAAATATATTCAGACCTGCATTTTTGTTTCCTTTTCTAAGTCACCCTTGGTCCACACCTGTCCAGTGTCACTCCGAGTCCTCTGCAAACAGACGAGTTAATATTGACTCACTCACTCTCAAAAATAAAGCTCATCATGCTCAAACGGATCTCACACTGGATTGGGGTTTAGATTATAAACAAAGTACTTTTTAATCCTAACCTTTTTTTTCCTAACTTTGTCCTATCCTATTTCCTACTAATCCTACTAAATACAACTGAACATAAAACTGAACTGGAAGTAATTTCCAACAAACACGTAGTGTGTATTTTGTTAAGAACGGATATTATTTTAACGTGTGTTCAAATTCACTTTTTATGATCGTGTCAAATCACCTTAGCTAGCCGAGCTACAGGCGCTACGCGAGGCAACTTTAGATGCGGACGGTGTTTGGATGGGTGACCACGGACAAGATTGTTGGCTTAAATAAAGTGGCATTTTCATCTGGGCGATACCGTGAGTCGGATGCCACGTTAAATTATAGGTCCCGACTGTTAGTCTTAGTACAAACAGTCGTAAGGCAAGTCAGAGGCCTTTGGGCGGCTTGAAAACTCGACACCTGAGCTTGGTTACTTAGCTCATACGAAGAAGAATAATTAACTTATATAATTTTCAATCCTAATGCAATTTTTAATAAAAAGTCAAATTTTTACTCATTTGAAAGTGTCCTTGACCCTTGAAACATTTGAAATGTTACTACTCAAATCTAAATTTCAATTCCAAATAGAATTACCGGAACCGAATCAGGCCCGGAAATCCATGAGGCCCTTAGCAAGCGTTTCAAGGAACCAATTACAGAGAAAGCCCTACAAACGAATTTAATTTAGCACTGTTAGCAACACCTTTCAGATATAATTACTGTTCCATCTCTCAATATTTGAAGCGGAACCTCTAAATATTTTTTATTTTATTTTTACTTACATAAAAAGTTACATAAGTATCCGCTGATTACAACACTGATATGAAATACATTACATATTGTATTTACAAAAGGCAATAAAAAAGGAGAAACAACACCACCGTCTAATCTCAGTTTAGCAGGTGGCTTTGTGACAATTAGCCAACTGGCAGCATTCCCGCGCTGTATAGCAAGCGATATCCGTTGCAGTCAAGCCATTAGTACAGTGACGGTTCATTGTATAATATCATCGTTTTGATGAGTACACCTTCGATCAAACATGTACTAGATATATAAGGTAATGTCTCTAATAACGGCAAGGAAAATAAGACCACAGGTAAAAGAGTGTAGTCTTATTTGAGTTTGAGGAATATAAGAGTTAGTATTATGGTAATACAGTTGAATTTTCTAACATTCACTGCGTACGCACTAGTAGAAACTCAGCCTTAAGATACAGTGGTAAGGTTGACTTGAATTGAAACATGTTGTTCCTGTGTAAATTGTGATAGGTACAACAGTATAGTAAACTCATGTAATTTTTTTGAGCTGTGTTTGTATGCAACACTGACTCTGGTATATATTTAATCAAAGGAGTAAACAGACTTTAAAATAAACTTTACCTCTATAAGAATAATACCTATACCTATAATAATATAATTATGGAAAAATATAATTATGGTATTAAACGCGTTAGAAGTTTTTTTATATGTTTACTAAATGTGTGAGCCATTCTGTAAAGAAATCAATAAAAAAACAACTTTTCTCAACACTTTCAAATTAGGAGTGATTATTAACTTGTCCTTACTTTTTAAATAGATAAAAAAAAACTTGTCCTTTTATTTGAGCCTCATGAGTTAAGAGCAGTTAATTTTAATTTATAATTTGAATAATATCTTTATTATCTACTAAACATTTTACCTTATCATTTAAACTAGCTGCACCCTGCGGTATTACTAGCGTTAATCCAAGACAAAAAAGAAGTTGATCCGGGATAAAAAGTAGGCTATGTGTTAAGCCAAGGTCTTACCAATCTTCACACCAAATTTCATCAAAATTACCTGTTTTATTTATTCATTGAGCGTACCGCCAAGATGTGGAATTCTTTGCCAAATTCCCTGTTCCCCGATAACTATAATCTAGTGGTTTTCAAGGCAAGAGTGAACCGGTTTCTTCTGGGCAAGCGCACTCCACCTTAGTATGCAATATCGCTTACCATCAGGTGAATTGCGGTCAAGCGCAAGCCCATTAAGAGTAAAAAAAAACTACTTTCTAGCGAATTTCAAACCGGTTGCAAACCATCAGGCGAATATCGTCAAGCGCTCACCTATTTAGAGTTAATAAAAAAATACTAAAATTTGTTTACACGCTTGTGTCACGCCTGAGTGTATCACGTGAGCATATCAAAGTAATGAGAATGTTTAAAGAAACCTACGCAGAGTATATTTGTAGATCTCTGACATTATTTCAATGTTCAAGAGGCTAAAGTAACCCAAAAACAAGAGTCTTGGCACACGCCAAGCGATTACTGACAGTTCACATGGAGACATTTGCTGAATGTAATTTTTGTCGATATTATTTTTTATTCGTCATAAATATGATTATATATATTGCATAAAAATTATGTATGCCTATTGTAAAGTATGTATGTCTATGAATGTAAGTAAAGTAAGTCTGTATGTCAAGCAGCGACTGTTTTCTGTGCAGTCCCGTATTCTCACTTTTTTTAACACATATCTCGTCGAAGCAACAAGTCCATAGAGCGCCTTGTCGTACATGGGAAGGTAGAAGGCACCAGACCGCGCGGAAGGTCACCCACGAGGTGGACTGACCAAATCAAGGCAGCAGTTGGAGGCTCCTTGAATGACTGTAGCCGGATGACATCCAGCAGGCAAAGATGGCGAGATGTCGTGAGGCCAATTATATCCGCCCCCTCCAGTGACCCTCCATGACGATCACGACCGCTCCTCGACGTGCTTTCCTTAGCCACAGCTTCGGGCAAGTTGGTGGTCAAACGAAGATCCATTGCATGTGAAATAACATTAACTCGGTGTTTTCGAACAACCTGGCAACTTTGACGACCTCGGTGGCGTAAAGGTTACCATGCCGGACTGCCAATTCATAAGGTTCTGGGTTCGATTCCTGGCCCAGCCAACATCTTTGTGCTTAACTAAATTTGTTGGCTGTGGGTCTGGGTGTTAAATATGTATCTATATAATAAAATATATATGTATGTATGTATAATTATGTAGTATATCAGTGTGTAACTACTATAATACGAACTATATGGTTCAGTATTAGGGTTAACCAGCCGTGTGTGAAATGTGTCCTAATATTTATATTTATATTATAACTTTGTTTAACTATGCATCTGTAAAAAAATTATACTGTAATAAAATATTTTTGTCACACTCATACATAATTAATTAAAGAAGTGTGTCTCGGTGTACTCTGACACTTAATCACCCGCTTTGAAGTGTTGCGTTACAAATATCTCGTGATAGTGGGATTATAGAATGTTAATTTGAGCACTAACATTACGAGTAACTAATTATTATTTAATATTTCAATCTTCTTCGCGGCTATTTTCGGCTTGCGCATCTCAACTTTTGGTGTTAATTTTAAATATGTGCGTAAGACTGCGTTTTTAGTGTGTCATGTACATATATGATCTATAATATAAAAATAAGTCGGGTTTTCGTTCTTGACGTTATAACGCCAGAACGCACGAACCGATTTCCACGGTACAGCATTCGTTGATTCCTCGGGCTCCGTGAGGTTTGTAGCAAACAAAATTCAGGGAAAATTCGAATCGCAAAAAAAAAAAAACCCCAACTCGCGGGCGGTGCCGCAGGCAACTGCTAGTTAGCTATTTTTATGGAAATTGGTCCAAGATAGCCACTGTTATAAAATAACTGGATTTAATTTTTTCACAACTCTCAAAAAAGTGTGCATTTTAAGTCAAAGATGGCCGCCTCGAAAAAAATTTAAAGAAAGAATCATTTGTTTTGTGACACGAACAACAAAGAATAAATAATGTGACACCAAACCGGGTAATTGTGTGGTTTATAATTTTCATAATTGTTCTGTCCTAGGTTATCATTATAAATTTAAAAAACACACGTGTGTTTAATACCAAATCATTTTGCCTGTAATCCTACAGCCTATCAGTTAAATCAGATGGGGTTCAGAGCATTGCAGTTGTGAAATTTGCTTATTACATTATTACCAGTGGCTGTGATATCCAGCCGCCTGGCAAATTAGGTTTAAAGCTTAGAACAGACGATATAGACTCCACTACTTTTAAGGTATGAATTTGTGTGAAATAGACCTTCCTTATAAATCTCATAAAACATACAGACCTATCTAAATTACAAAAAAAAAAATCGTTACTTCTACTTTTATTTTATAGCCTAAGATCCCACTGCAGGATAGGTGTGCTCATCGACTATTTGTTTAAAACCAAATTTTTATGTTTATTTATAGTTAAAAGAATATATATTTACTAGGGTGCCTATCAAAATTTGGCCGCTATTATTTTTTTTTAAATTATTTTTAATTTATTTTTGGTAAAAAATTTCGTTCATTTATTTTTTAAATAAAATAACGTCTACATCACGGCAATTAATATGAAGATTCGAAAAAATCACGGTTGCCGTTGCTCACTTGGCCGCACTTCCTTGCAGCCTGGTGTAAACAGGTATGATTTCGATAAATTTATACGTTCATAACCTATTTTTATGAATTATATGTCAAATTAAAGCTAATTTTTTTCTATTAATTACCATATAAGGTTGCTTAATAAAATCTGGCCGCAAATAAGGGTTGCTGGCTGTTAATAGTACGAGATCCCACTGCAGGATAGGTGTGCTCATCGACTATTTGTTTAAAACCAAATTTTTATGTTTATTTATAGTTAAGAGAATATATATTTACTAGGGTGCCTATCAAAATTTGGCCGCTATTATTTTTTTTAAAATTATTTTTTATTAATTTTTGGTAAAAAATTTCGTTCATTTATTTTTTTAATAAAATAACGTCTACATCACGGCAATTAATATGAAGATTCGAAAAAATCACGGTTGCCGTTGCTCACTTGGCCGCACTTCCTTGCAGCCTGGTGTAAACAGGTATGATTTCGATAAATTTATACGTTCATAACCTATTTTTATGAATTATATGTCAAATTAAAGCTAATTTTTTTCTATTAATTACCATATAAGGTTGCTTAATAAAATCTGGCCGCAAATAAGGGTTGCTGGCTGTTAAAGATAATAAATATTTAAGGTAGAGTGAAAGAGAGTTAGCGCGTAACATCATTTGTCAGACGAGGACAGCGATTGCCGACTGTGCGACGCTTTTAAGCCATTGCGCATGCGTCGAACGTTAGTGTTCTCAACCACCGGGGAAAAATAGAGACGACTTATAATAAATACTCCAAAAAATATGTAATTTTTTACAAAATGATAAATTTATAAATTGCAACAAAAAATTAATATTGATTTGATATATCGACGGTCTAGTTAGGAATTTGTCTAACTCCTTATTTTTTAGAGGGTGTTTTTTTTAACATTTTGATGAAGCAATAATCCAATCACAAATTATTTGAATGATTCAAACTTAAATATTATATATCTATTAGATATAAATAATTATTTTAAAATATATTAATTATATTTGTTAAATTGTTAATTTTTAGATAAATGCAATAATTCATTTTTATAAAAATAAGAAATAAAAAAAAACATTTTTAAACAAAAAAACCTCAAAGTTAGAACTGTGTCATTTATATTGCAACTATAACCTATATTCTTAAATTCAATTCAACTTTTCAATTTAACTTTTTTTTACTTACGGTTTGTGTTTTGCAAAAATCTTCAAATTCTTGTTTATCTTTTTGCTTCAGAACCACAATTTTTTTTAGACACTCTGAATGATATCCAAAATCATTAGTAGAGTCAATTGTAAATAAAAGGTCATGATATTTACATTTTTTTTTACGACGAAACAATAACATTAGGAAGCACTTTTGGAATGATATATTATTAAATTCAAGTACATTGCTTTTTTCGTTACACAAAAAACACGACTTCATCTTTATCAATTCTATTTTACGTTAATTAATATAATAGTTTTTAGATGCACAAATAAAATAACAATGTAAATATAAAACATTGTTTTATTACGAACTCGAAGAACAGAAGCCGCGTAAAACAAAACACTGCCCGCGTCCTTTCCCATCCGCGTAATGTTGCTAGCTCAGGCATTATGTGTCCGTTTTTAGCGTAAAATTTGGGAGTCCAGGAGGTGAGATAATAATAGAATAAAAATTATCCTAATCTATATTATAATTATCTATCTACCTAATTGTCTCAATAAATTGATAGATTTATTGAATAAAAGACGCTTTAGAAAAAAATACATTTAATTTCCTTTTTGCTGAGTAAGCTTTATATAATATTGTCTCTTAGAATTTGAACTTATTAACAAAAATTTAAAAATATATATATTATGAAATATTATGTCTAGGTATTTTTCATAGATATAAACATACTATTTAATAGGACTATTGGTTATGTACACACGGGCTGCACTGATGTGTTATACTTTCTTTTTTCAAGTCGGTTAATTTTTATTAAATTAATTATTAATATTCTACAGGTAATAAAAAGTAGGGTAAATCTAAACTCTTATACTGGCAACACTAACAAGATGGATGCCTCATTATCTATGACAATTGAAAACTGAGATATTTATTCATTAATTAAAAAAGTTGATACCTAAATACGATACTTACCTACACGTGAAATGTGATCCCATCGGATCGGATCGGTCGCACGTCAAACTACTCTATTTAAGAGTAGTTTTAGTAGCTTCAGTATTAGGCGCGCTCACGGTTTCTGGTTCTTTCTGTATTCTGAGCATTCGACGCATGCGCAATGGCTTAAAAGCGTCGCACAGTCGGCAATCGCTGTCCTCGTCTGACAAATGATGTTACGCGCTAACTCTATTTCACTCTACCTTAAATATTTATTATCTTTAACAGCCAGCAACCCTTATTTGCGGCCAGATTTTATTAAGCAACCTTATATGGTAATTAATAGAAAAAAATTAGCTTTAATTTGACATATAATTCATAAAAATAGGTTATGAACGTATAAATTTATCGAAATCATACCTGTTTACACCAGGCTGCAAGGAAGTGCGGCCAAGTGAGCAACGGCAACCGTGATTTTTTCGAATCTTCATATTAATTGCCGTGATGTAGACGTTATTTTATTAAAAAAATAAATGAACGAAATTTTTTACCAAAAATTAATAAAAAATAATTTTAAAAAAAATAATAGCGGCCAAATTTTGATAGGCACCCTAGTAAATATATATTCTCTTAACTATAAATAAACATAAAAATTTGGTTTTAAACAAATAGTCGATGAGCACACCTATCCTGCAGTGGGATCTCGTACTATAAAGTTCATATGATTCTAAATTTAAACCAAATATAACGAATTCCTAAATTAGAATTGCAAAAATAGTTAGCAATTCACCTCGCTTAGCAGCTACATACATAATTAATAGCAGTAACTATAAAAAAACTTTCAACCCTTAATCACAGCGGAACCACATCACTATACCCTGACCCTATTCGCTGTTATCAAGATGTGAATCATCGATAGCCACTGACCAAGGAGTCGCGTCGCGCTTATGTACCCTTCAGTTGTCACACCGACCGCGTACTGGCAACACCGCCGCCGCGCATTCGAAAAAAGAACGCGAAAATTAATTAAAAAAGAAAACGAGACAATTCAAAAACAAAATTGTCATTGACGCACGTTCTAAATTCGAATTTGGGCGCCAAACCAGATGCGCTCGGTTTCGCGTGCGTAAAATAAAAACTTTATGTGTTGTAAAAATGACTTGAAATTAATTGATGTGAAAACGTCTGGTGTAATTGTTATTTGTGTAAATAAATAGTCAAAGTGTAGTGTTTAAGTGATAAGTGTAAATAAAAATCTTTATACTTGTGTCAAGTTGCAAGCGTAATTGAATTTGAAGTCGGTTAAAAAAAAAAAGTAAATGTGATTTGTTATGTTGGTAAGATTATTTAACTATGCGAGGTGATGTTAAAAAACACACGCGTCAAATAATGCTAACTCATCACTAATAGGTTTATTAATTAAGGTTAAAATCCAATTAATTGAAAAAGCAATTAAAAATAAACAGGTTTTAATTAACTATTATTTTTGGTAAATTTAATTAGTAAACTTTGTAGTAGGGATTATCTCATTAGCATATGAGTAAACACGTAGTTTTTAAATTACAATAAAGATATCGTTTTGATTTTTTTCGGGCCATTAAATACCTAAAAAGTGGCCAAGCTCTGGTGTCAAGACTTGGCGTAATAATAAGTAAAACTGAATCTAAAAGTTGAAACTTTTCTAAGTCTACCTAAATAGGTAGACTTCTCAAAGACTCATAATTTTATGAAGGAGTCTTTCAAACTTTTTTACGTATTGAAAGAGGCTAAAACAAAGTACTAAGGTGTTTACCAAAAAGGTTATTTCCGCCGACCGTGAAGAAAGATTTCAAGAGAAGTATCTTCCAGAACTACATGCTAAACTCGCGAAAATCTTAAACATGAAAACTTGTGGTATATATTGCCTACACTATACACACTATATTGTGGTATAAATTTTGTGAATAATGCTACTATGGAACAACAGTTTTTTTTTCTAAAAAAAAATATATTTTTTTTTTCGATTAAAGTCCTTTGCATTTTCATACCCGGACCGGTTGTTTTCAGACATAACTTGACATTAAAATCTCGTAAATTTTAAAACTTCATAACAAAATACATTTATTCTGATATCAACTATATATAACTTAATATTAATTAAACATTAATTATTAATACAACACAAATTTAAAATAAATTACATAATTAAAATAGGACCACAAAACTAATTTAAAAGGCCACCCCAGACGGGAGGACCTGACGGAAAGATTAATAATAAAATGATTTGATTAATATAAAAGTTAGTTAATAATAAAAAGTGCAAATAAAATAAATACAATTATAGATACTTTATATCGATACATTTTTAACACCCAGAACGACAGCCAACAAATTTATTTTTTCACATATATTGTTGGTGTGCCGGAATCGGACCCCGGACCATTTGGTTGGCGGTCCAGCATTGTAACCATTACACCAACGAGGTCGTCAATATTAGTAGGGCTACATAAACAGGTAAACATTTGTCTGTGCATAAAAGACGCAAATCAAATCAAACGTTTATTAACCTTACGGCATCGCACCGTACTGAGTAAAACTTAATTTATATAAGTACTACTTCATGACAAATAAAACAAAAACTAAGAAAAAAAAAATCTTAAGATATGACATAATCTATACTATAAGACTCTTTGTCCTGACCTATTCATTCATTCATTCATTCATCTATAGACAACGCAGAGCCCAAACGGCTGGTCCTAGGGTTGTGAAATTTGGAGGGTGTATTTGTTTTGGTATGTAGACGCGTACTAAGAACGGATTTTTGGAAATTCCACCCCTAAGAGGGTGAAAGGGGGTAAAACAGTTTGTATGAAACTTCTTTGTTTTTGAACTTATAGCAATGAAATTTGGAATATGTATAGTTTATGTAAAATTTAAAATAATGGTATCAAGTTTTTTTACCAGGGGTGAACTAAGGGTTTGTTATGAGGGGTGAAAGTTTGTATGGAAAAATCTTTATTTATCAAGTCAAAGTCTTGAAAGTTGTTATGGTAGTAGTTTATTGAATGATTAAATTAAAATTTTAAAAACTTTTGCCAGGGGTGCATTAAGGGGGATGCCACTGGGGTTGAAAGTTAAAAATGAAAGTTTTGTGTTTTTGAACTTAGAGGTGTCAAATTTGGAGTGTGTATATATTTTAGTACTTAGACGTGTACTAAGAATAGATTTTTTGAAATTCTACCCTTAAGGGGGGTGAAAGGGGGTAAAACAGTTTGTATGAAACTTCTTTGTTTTTAAACTTCCAGCAATGAAATTTGGAATATGTATAGTTTATGTAAAATCTATAGGATACAATAGATTTTTTCCACAGGTTACGCAAAAAGCGACCTACACGCGGGCGGAGCCGCGGGCAACCTCTAGTCTTATATATAAAATTTCCGTGTCACAGTGTTTGTTACCGTACTCCTCCGAAACGGCTTGACCGATTTTTTCCAAATTTTATATTTGTATTCAGTAGGTCTGAGAATCGGCTACTGCATATTTAGTTTTTTTTTTTTTTACTAAGACAAAACAACGTTTGCCGGGTCAGCTAGTAATTATATATAAGATACACACATACATATGATAATAATAACGCTTGACGCTTCTTCAGTGTATTTTCAGGTGAGTGTTATTTCGTGTTTACTTATAGTATCCATGAGATTTATGTTCAGCAAATCGCGCCAAGTGTTCTGTCTATTCTGGTAGTCGTTAAGGCAACAAATGTTATAAATTGGGAATCCACGACGCTCCGACCTGAGGCCGGTATTAAGATCACGGTCAAGATGACAAACTGTATATTATACTGAAATAACTTTTCCAATGTGTGTTTCTGTCATATACATACATACTATATTGTACGAACGTTCTGTGAGATACATAGATAGATAGATCAACTCTTTATTGGGACAGATAATAGGTATAAATCACTGTTAAGAAGTAATAATTAGCCAAGTGCGAGTTGGACTCGCGCATGAAGGGTTCCGTACCGTTTTTGTATAGGAGCCGCTCTTAAATATTATTTTCTAATTAAATTATTTTAAAACGCTGCACATAGGCTCACATAATTCAGCCTAATTTAAATACAGTCCATTGGGATTTAATTTGACAATTTGACAACCAGAGTTGTGACATGGTTGTCATGATTACTTACTTTAAAATAGTTTAAGTATTTATGCATTAGGCTGCGAAGTTTTCAATCCACCCTCGTATGATTGTTGTATGGGAGCCCCCCTCAAATATGTATTTTATTTAAATTTAATAATTTAATATTATAGCTAATATACATTAATATATTTTGTAAAAAAATTAAGTACCTAGCGGTTACCGTTATTGATATATAGCAAAAAAATAGGAAAAAAAACACGTTTATTGTATGGGGACTCCCCTTAATATTTCCATTTTTTTTTATTTTTAGTATTTTTTTTTTATAGTGGCACAGGAAATACATATCTTGTGAAAGTTTCCGCTTTCTAGCTATTACGGTTTCTGAGATACAGCCTGGAAACAGACAGACAGACAGCGGAGTCTTAGTAATAGGGTCCCGTTATTACCTTTTAGGTACGGAACACTAAAAATGATTAATCTATGTACGTTACAGTAAAATCATACTTGTAAATCGTACTTTGCTTGCTCCAATTATTAAATTACCTAGAGTCTTCACTCATGCTACAATGTAAAAAGAATAAAATGTTCTATTCCCATTCCTCAAGCGGAACAATAAAAATAATGGCACCCACTCTCACTACAAGGTCTTAAATCACAATAAACTTCCGAAAGACATCGTTATACCCACGCTAAAACAATAAGAACACGTTAAAAGAACCGCTGAAATATTAAAAGTTATGACAACAATATTCTGAGTGTTTTCAATTACATCTCGTTGCAAACTATAACAGAGTTTGTTGATTGAAAGTGTTTGCCTTGGAAGAGAACTTGTATATTTATTTTGGATAAAAATGTTGTTTTTCATATTATATATGCCACGCAATAACCGTAGTGTATTATGCAAATTTTAATATGAAATTTCAATTTAAATAAAACTAAAAATGTAAGCTAAAGTTTAAAATTCTTGATCAAGGTAGATCGTGTAAACGTAACCTTATTAATTTATTTAGTATTTCAGAGCATACATATTGAATGATATATTACATATCACCAAGAACTTCAGATTTGTTATTAATTATTGTTTTGGTAAAAAAAAGATTTTTTTATTACATCAAAATATAAAAATACATTAGTTAAACTTTATGTATTTTATGGTCGAAAAGTCAGAGTTAACCTTCTAAGCATATTTTAAATAAATACAATCAAAAATATAAGTAAAATTTAAATACTTGACCGACCTATCTATAAGCGCAGATAAAATTTCATAACTCCAAGGTTACAAGCGTCCAAGAAACTCAACACTATTTGAAAGTAAAAACGACTTTAAGTTATACATTGTTTAACGAATAACATTTAAACTATATTCATTTTAAAGAAACTGTAGATAGACACATTTTTTTAAATAAAGCAGCGGCGCCAGTTTTAAACATTTTGCTGTTATTTTTATGTCAAATCAAATAGTTTATTCACAGAATACAGCATTAAAAAGATGTATGTATTATATTATAAAAAAACAGCTCTATTTTTACAGGCGCGTGAAATTGGAAACCTATCTAAAATAAACTACTAAATTTACTTATACTATATACTAAAAGAATCAAAACAAAAAACAAACAAAAGACATAATACTTTAGTGCAAGCATTTTATTTAATTTCCAAGAATATTGTCTGGAAAATTAAAAGCAATATATGTTCTCAATCTTCAGTTAGTGATAGGTTAAAATATTTTTCTTAAAGACGCAATATTAAATACAAGAATACAACTTAAAAAAATCAAAGATATAAAATTACAACATAAAAATGTCTACTCCAAATAAGTATATATTCCATACTTTTGAGCACCAAATTAGAATACTCAAGAGTAACTAACTAGGTGCTTTGTTCACAATTTTCCCCTTTAATTACCTATCAAGAAGGCTTCGACGGGCCTCGGAGCTCACTAATTGCAATTTACTGATCACCTAGCACCCTCCTGAGAATACTAAAGTATAACTCTTCCATATTACCTTTACATGGGTCCGTTATATATTGGCTATGTTGAATATTCATTCAAAAGTGAAGGAAATGACGTTAGTATTTTGGGAACCTTCGGTTGTTTTTGGGAGCTCTGGGAGAATGATTTTTCGGGAGAGTGTTTAGTTTTGAATTGACATTGACAGTTTTTACAGTTTTAGACATAAAGAATTTTTAAAATATTATTTGAAATTTAATGCTTGTTTATTAGACATAATTATATATTTTTATTTTTGAATTTTAGAACTGACAATTATATCTTGCATACCTGACGGTTAAAATAGAGAGCTAACTTATTTATGACACCACAATTGTACCTATTTTGCAAGTAATAAATGATTTGATTTTTATTGAAAATAAATTTTATACATGATTTCACAATAATATTCAATAATAATGGAAGTAAATTCATAACTACTAATCATTATATACAGCTTATAGGCTCGTGTTTGACCACAGCTTGCCTGGTGTTAAGGTTTATGGTTTGATATTAGTCGTTTACCTAGAAAATCTATTTAGATTTGAAGACCCCAGATGGTATTTCTCAGAAAACAGAGACTGAGGAAGAGAAATCCAAAGTTTTGCAGTCCTTACAAGGAAGGCCGAAGCGAATCGGCTTGTGCGATACTTAGGAATTTCGACGGAATACGTAAGTTTTGTTGCTGACTTTCTGCTCGTTCTGTTATTGAAACTGTATAATCCCCATTATTATCATACGAGTATATATTATACAAAGTTTTCCCTAGCTTAAATGTTATTAAATTACTTGACCGTAACTGGAAGCTTTATTTATTGAGAGAGCATTTCCGTTTCCGTCAAGTACTTGCCAGTTTCAGTACTCTTTAGTGTCGTTTCCGGTGGGTTGTATGGTAAGTGGCGCCACCTGGCGGCTGCGCTGTACTTCATGTTATATAAGAACATGCAGCGCCATTTAGGCTCATTGGCGTTTTAGTTCCCGTCAAGTGAGAACGTGCACAGCAGGTCTCACTCTGTGCATAATTATTTCTATAAAATAAGTTTTAAAAATCATTTATTGTTAAAATTTAAAGAGCAGCAGCTCTCGCTTTTGCTTAAAATTATTTATCCTAAGTGAATATGTGCAATCGATTGTGGGTAAGTGATTCAAATTTTTTAAACGGTTTTGTACCGTTCGGAATTACTTACAAATTATATTACTTTTATTTGCCAGTGGTTTTTGTTTTTCAGTGTAAAAATAGTGTCGTAAGAACAATATAACACGATTTTATTTGTAGAAATAAAAGATAATGTAACGTGGGTAGGAAGAGAAAATAGGTGAGCTCCGCAAACATATTTTAATACGTGTGAGGACGATAGCATCTCGATCAATGCTTCTGAAACGAGACGTTCAAATTAATATTAAAAATTTTACGTTTGATATAGATACAAAATTAATTTTAATTTCACAGGGCAGGTGTTTACTTAAGACCTGACAGTTTTTTACAAAAATTAACAGATATTCAGTGCTTTGGTAATGCTGCATGGTCGGAGATTAGATATTTCGATACACAAAAGGCATATAATCATACCCCAGGTTTCATAGACCTGAAAACAAACGAAGAGGTAAAAAAGTATGATAACTTACTTCATCTCGCTCATGCTGATATATCATATGCTGCTATAATTTTTTGTATTCTAAAGCAAATAAAGGTGCTGCAGAAGCAGTTATTAATCTCTTTTCGTGGGCTCAAAACGCGCAAATCATATCTGAAAATTTACAAGATCAGGTCGAACTGCTATTCTTGAAAGGCAATTTATGCAAAATCTCATCAGATTTGTTATTCTTCGGTAGCATAATGGTAAGTATCCCCGCCTGTCACGCGGGAAACCGGAGTTCGATTCCCCGCCGAACTATTGAGATGCGCAGGGAGGCTATAACTCTAACTTTGGTGTTATCAATAAATGATTTGTATTTCAAGGCTTCAAAAATTAAATTCCGCCTACAGTGGCCAACATATTGATACTGAAAAATTACATCATTGCTGGACAAAGCCGGTGGAATCCGGAAAGCTTTTTGGCCAAGTAAACCAAATAATTATGCCTTCACAAAGGCCGACTCAGTACAGCCGCCGCCCCTCGCGGGGGCAAGGCGCTCGCAAATAAGTTCCATCGCGTGGAACTCAGCGCAGTCATAACGAAGGTTTATAGCACCTTCCCGGCATACATGCTGTGACAATCCACCCTCGCGGGGTGACTATTTCGACGACTACCCTCCTATACAAACTTTCAACCATTCCTTTCATGGAACAGGAGAGGAGCGTCTCATAACATGGAAACAGGAGAGGAGCGTCTCATCACAGGGGCTCGCGGCCCGAACGACCAAATTACCGAGGACGAGGTCACGCAAGTGCTTCACGGCCCTCTAGAGAAAATAAAAGATATAACTCGAGACTACTCGCACTTCCAGGCGGGTCAGCTTGCGCTCTATTATCACAAATGGAAGAAAATGGGTGCGCCGTAAATAATATTAAAATTAATTCAAGGATATCGAATTCCATTTATCAAAAAACCACCTCTGGCTTACGTGAATGTCGCCACATGCCCATTCAAAACCCCAACATCAGTAAGGATGTCAAAAATAATAAGGTCAACCGGGGCTAATGCGTCACAATACTTTGAATAGCATATTTATTTGATTTTAACAAATAATCATTTGTAAAAGTACTATTAATACTAGCTAATCATACTTTCAAACCAAATTCTGCACTGAATTTAGGATAAACAGAAAATTCGGGGCTTATGCGTCTAATTTTTTGTTTTTCTTACAAATGCTTCTTCTTTTTACGCGATTAGTACAATAATTGGATTAGACGACTTAGCTCCGTAGTCGACATAGCCGCGGTTGACCTTATCAGAAATGAGAGTCGAGGGTGTTCTACAGCCAGTAAAATTATAAGCGATCTTTGTGTCTCCTCTGTTCTTGGTCCCCGAACCAGACTGATCTGCGCGCCCAATTTTCAACTTAAGAGCGCTAAACGAGTATATGGTTTCCAAGCTGTTTCACTTAAGTAAACATGTACAAGGTACCAAACTTTCTTCAGCCTCGAGACTGGAAGTGCAAAATAGATCTTTCACAGGCTTACTTCCATCTGAAAATAGCACAGTCACACCGACGCTTCCTACGGCTTGTGTACATGACATAGTTGCTAGAAATGACATGTCTACCCATTGGTCTGAGCACAGCTCCCAAAACTTTCTCAGTACTAACAAACTGGATTGCTCACCAACTACGATAGAAAAGGAAGGTTTATTGAAACTAGTTTATTTGGAATAAAATATGGATATAAACCGGACCGGATAAAATTTGAAAATAAACCGGACTAGCAAGGGAATCTCAACAAAACTCGACGCTATACTCGAACGCCTCCTGTTTTAATAGAAATACCACAACATCTGACGCAATGACAGTGGAACAGGTATGCCAGCGACCCAAGACCGTGCTCCGCTATTTTAAGGAGCTTGGATGGCTTGGGTAGAGGCTGGTAGGGGGAAATGCACAATACGCCTCTTGCAGGTTGTCAGTGCAGGTCTGATCGCCCCCATCATAGAATAAGATAGTTTATTTGGTCGATTTCTTAATTTAACATTGTAAACTGTTCACATAAGGCATCTTAATATTTTCGCGTAGAAAACGGTCACACATACTTATTATTAAAAGTTGGAATGTGTCCAACAGTATCGGTGCTTTCCGAGCACCATCACCAATTTTAGATCCAAGGGCCCTCGCGGCTGCGGCCACTGCCTTTAAAGATGCCATGAAGTAATGTTTAATATTGATGATAACGATATAATGACGATAATTTATGGTTGTATGTTACCATCTTCTTTCATAACTTACTCGAAATATTTTACTATAATAAAAGAAATGGAATGAACTAATTTCTTAATTGTAAATCAAGATCCACAAATCTACGCAATCATGTCAAAATCATGACAAAAATGCTGCAAACGTTAGGGAGGCAAATCAATTTCGAAAAGTCCATTCTCGTCCCTCAAAGAGAAATCATTTTCTTAGGGATACTATGGAGGCCATGGCACAATGTAAAAAATCTTGCCACAAGAAAAAGTAGATACAATAATCCTAAAAACAAGTCAAGCTCGGGGTGCGCAAGCTCTGTGGGGCAGCTGGACACACGCGGAGAAATACCTACACTGCTACCAAAAAGAGTTGTTGGCTGTACTGCACGCTGTTCAGTACCACGCCCAATCATTAGCGGGGAGCTCTCCTCTGATACAGAGCGACAGCAAGACTACCGTAGCTCAATTACGGAAGGAAGGAGGTACAAAATTCATACCCTTAATAAATATAACTCGTCAAATTTTAACAATATTAGACGAAAATCACATACATTTCAGTATTCACCACATACCGGGCAGGTACAACAATCAGGCCGATCATCTGTCTCACCTCCGACAACCTCCGGAATGGCATTTAATGCCGGCCTGCGTAGAAATAGTGTTCACGAAACTAGGGACTCCAATGATAGACCTTTTCGCCTCAAAGACAGCAATTGTGTCTCGCGATCTAAAAGATCGACAGGCAATATATGCCTGCAACATCGCATGGCATTATCCGCTAGCATGGGTGTTTCCACATGCGGGGGTTATCTGAGGCGATAGAATCGTGGAGTTCTGAACAGCGATCATTGCTTAAAAAATCGTGGCGGCCATCCACATTAAAAACTTACGAATCAGCATGGAAACGCTGGATTTCCTAGTCGAATGATCAAAATATTAATCATAATAATCCTACTGGTACACAATTCCTATCTGAATTATATCTAAAGAATAAAATGTCATACAATACCATACTTTTACACAATTCGGTGGTCGCTACTCTTTGTAATCCTGAAAAATCTGGTAACTTAAGTTCTCATGTTTTCGTAAAACATATTTTAAAAATCTATCGCTTTCAAAACCCCAAAAGTTCCAAAAGCACCAGTTTGGGACACTCGTAATCTAATTACATACATGACTCTATACAATATAGATTTTTGGGAATATGAGTTCAGAGCCGGGTGGCCCAACACCAGCGGTCGTTGCTGCAGGTAGCACGGATCACGGTAGCTGGATCCGCGCCCGATGTCGATGACGTCTCCGGTTGTCTGTCTTCCCTGTTTGTTCGGCTAAGCGTGCTGGAGCTCGAACCTCGTAGGTTGCTGCCTGGTTAGGTAGGTTAAGTGAAACGAACACGAATCTTGTAGAACACTGTATTGTTACATAAGTAGGTACATAATGTAAGGGGATCACTGATTGAAGTTACAAGGTGTGCGACGCGTGCTAAGTCGCCTAAGTGCCACGTGTCTTTGCGGGCTATATGGAATTGGTCTAAATTATATCTAGCGCGGTCGGAGCGAGAGTGTAGTGTGTGGGAGCGCGCGGCGTCTCGTTGGCGATTAACATAGTTTCATCCACACGCTCCTAGATGGCGCATGACTTAATGTGGCGTTGTAACGCCACAGATTTAAACAATATTTATCAGACTTCTCGACACACCGCCGCATTACTTTTACTATGCTCAGGCAGACGAGTACATGATCTGACTCTACTTAGAACAGATCCCGATCATTATATTAATTGTGATTCTGAAAATCATATTCTGGCCTGAATTTGGTTCTAAAACTGACAACAGTAACTATACTCAGTCAGGGTGGAAAATAAAAACAAATGAGGCTATACTTAACCTCAATCCAATATTTTGGGTAGAAAGAACCATCTCCTTTTTTAATGAAAGGTGCTCTACTTCAAAATCATGCAAATTGTTCATTAAAGTTAGAAGATGTCCAAAACCTATCAAGTTTGTTTACTCTACATACTTAAATTACCTAAACTATAAAGATTTAATACTCCTGGAATTAAAATTTATGATTTTGTGGTTAATTATTTTACAAGTTATTAAAATCAATATGCACTTTGCATATATGATATCTAGCAGTACATGTACATTAAATATGGTTATATGTACATTAATTATATCAAGATTATTAAAATTGTATTTTTGTCACATTGGCGTTATTCGTTTAAGTGTTTACATAAACTAAGTGGCGTCACCAGGCGATAACAAACAGATCTCAATAAATAAAGCTTCCAGTTACGGTCAAGTAATTTAATAGCTGCGTTTTACCTGAAATAAAACGCATATTAAAATACTTACCTAACTGGAAGCTTTCACTTTTATTCCTGCCTGGTGAAAACTATTATTGAACCAATGAGCCTAAATGGCGCTGCATGTTCTTATATAACATGAAGTACAGCGCAGCCGCCAGGTGGCGCCACTTACCATACAACCCACCGGAAACGACACTAAAGAGTACTGAAACTGGCAAGTACTTGACGGAAACGGAAATGCTCTCTCAATAAATAAAGCTTCCAGTTAGGTAAGTATTTTAATATGCGTTTTATTTCAGGTAAAACGCAGCTATTAGTTAGTTTGTTGAAAATAAAGGTTCTATTGTTAAATCTTTTTATTCGTATGATCGCACTTTTCTGTGGTAACGAGAGAGTTTGAAACTGTCGAAAAGGATTTTACGTGGTTTTTCATCCCTAAATAAATGCCAGTAACATGAGTTGTATTGAGAACTTTCTAATGATACCCGTAACTTCCCTTACTTTCTTTGCTAATTCTATTCATGACACTTTTTAGTTATTGCCCTGAAATCTTCTATATAATATTTTTATTCCCTGAAAATCAAGAGATTTTTGAATTTATTATTCGAAACAGCTTCTATCTTCATCTACTCTCCGAAGTCAAAGTCAAGTCGAACAAAAACATGTCTACTGTATGTATTACAAGAAATCTCTTATTCTAGAACATTCTCAAGACATTCCGAGCTCTTAACACTCAGTTAAACTAAACAAAGTCTATTGCTCCATTCGTATAATGTTATTTGCAACCCCGTGCCAAAACTAAACTTACAACATTATCCAAACGAATAATTTCAGCATTAGCCGAGTAAAGCAATGGCGTATACTAGTTTTATGTTTCGGGGTAACAAAACTGACGAAGTTTTCAAATTGAGATGCTTAGCGTAAGTTTTAGAAGTCCAATAATATTGATTCAAATTACTTTATTTTGTTTTCGAATAGATAAGTATGTTAAAACTTGTAAATGGATTTTTTCTTTGTTTTACAACTTTGTCTTTGTGTTTTATCAAGTTTAAAGTTAAATATACTAAAAAAAAAATTTTTATGAGTGTCTACAACTACAAAATGTTGAAGTAATTATGTTTTAACTAACATAATTTGTAGTTACTATGATAAATGTTATTAAACATTGTTAGTTCTATATTATAAATTTCTATAGTACTTAATTAGCAGTTAGCACAACACACTCAACTTATCTTTTCTGCCTGAAACAGAACACACTAAAATCTTTATATAAATCTTTTATAAATATTTTACTTCAATCAGTGTAAAAAAAAATATTATCTATTCTACCCATGTAAAATGAATATACCGAATACGTGATTTATATAAGTATACATAAACTCTTTAATGCACACAGATAAAGGACAATTCAAAAACAAAGAAATAAAAACATAACTACAAATAGCGACCTTATCACTAAAAGTGATCTCTTCCTACATAACGAGTATGTATTAAAGTTTAGTTCTTATTTTATTAAAATTAATGAAGAAATATCCAATTGCACTGTTTGTTTTGTAAGACAAACAATTTTGTAAATTCTTAATCTAAAACATACACTATAGACTATATAGCGTATGTCCAGTTTTAGGAGAAAGAGTATAATAATTAACGGACATGTAACCCACACACGTATTCGTATTTTATCCCTTCGGGCGTGTGCCCTAGACCTTAGAGAATGCAGAAACAGCGGTCCCACAAATGAGCGGAGCACGAAACAATTTGTAGAAAAGCCCTTACACGCCACTAGAGCATTCCAAACACATAACTTTACCTTTTGCGCGAGCGAGCATATTCATACAGTTCAGTAGCGCCCTTCGCTCGGCTAGCTAAGGTGATCTGACGAGATCGTCGAGGTTAAGCCTTTGGATGGGTGACCATGCGCAAGACTGTCTTTTTAAAAGTGGCATTTTCATCTTGGCGGATGACACGTTAAATTGTAGGTCCCGGCTGTTAGTCTTAGTACAAGCATTCGTCAAGCCCAGTCAGAGGTCGACGGGCGGCTTGAAAACTCTCGACACCAGAGCTCAGCCACTTAGCTCATACGAAGAAGAAGAAGTGGCTTTAGATTTCTAAAGTTGATGAAAGTCTAAAACTCATATGTTGGAGTTATGGCTTTCACTTTGTTCAAACAGATACAAGTGTTTACCATAGTTGAAAACTATCTTCCACGTACAACCTAAAAAAACACCTTGGAGGTTAAACATTTTCATCAAGTGAGGAGGTCGAAGCTACGGTGGGTGACTTTTTTGAAGGCCTTGAAGAAACTATTTTATGACCAGCATATAAGCGTTGGAAAGCAGATGGAAGAAGTGCATAGAATATAATATTAGGTGAACATATAATGAGATGGACATTACCTACATGGAAAAATAAAATTACTTTTGCTTATATTGTTTTCTTGCTGAGTCTGCAAACTTTTCAATCTACCCTCGTATCTTTTGACTAAGTTAGCCACTGTCAGTTATTGTCCAATGTCTTAAATAAAAAGCTATACTCCCAGGTTGGTTTTCTTGTCTTATAATCTTCATAATAGAAATATCAGCTCACTAACAATTTTGAAGGGGTGATGTCAGCGAATCTGGGATAAGTAAACAAGTTCGAAGGTCTCCGGAAGACAAACATTTACATAAATAGCAGCCAAATTACAATAGTTATTCCAAATTGGAAATGCTTTCAAGGTTTCGCCATTTGTTTCTGATTCGGAGTTCTAGACTTTGTTGAAAATAAAATTTTTAACCGACTTCAAAAAGGAGGAGGTTATATATTCGACGTGTATGTATTTTTTTTTTTTTTTATGTATGTTCACCGATTTCTCAGCCATTTGTGGATCGATTCTCAAAATTCTTTTTTTAATTGAAAGAGTATGGTTCTGAATTGGTCCCATTGTCACCAAAATAGGATCTGATGATGGATTCCTAGGGAAATCGAAGGAAAACCTAAAAAGTTAGGTTATGTTTACGCCCGAAGAGAGGTTCACGCTCGTTCGGCTGTACTGATATTCTTGAAATTTAAGATGAAAATAGGTAAGACTATGTGTTAACACATAGGCTACTTTTTATCCCGAATATAATTACTGTTCCCGTGGGATGCACCAAATAACACATAAATCTTTATAACTTCTTCACGCCCGAACGGCTGTACTGATGTTGATGAAATTTGAGATGAAGATAGGTTAGACTATGTGTTAACACATTGGCTACTTTTTATCCCGAAAATAATTACTGTTCCCGTGGGATGCACCAAATAACACATGACACACTGATTTCGCTTAAATTTGATATGGGGGTAGACTAGACCTTGTATAACACGAAGGTTACTTTTTATCTTAAAAGTCATTGCTATTCCCTTGGGATACCCAAATAACTCGATAACCTATTTCACTTCTTCGCGCTCATACGGCAATACAGATTTCACTCATGTAAAATTTGATAATATATTAATAGACTAGACACTCGAACGGATAAAAAAAATATTTACGGGCTCGCTTCGCTAGGAGTTATCCCACTTCGTTCGACTTTCCCCCAGGATGTTTTGGGCTTATGACACTCCAAATATTATATAATTTGTGCTGCTTTGGACTTCTTTATGCTCAAATGGTTTGAACAAATACGGTAAAAATTTTCGCGCTCGCTTCGCTCGCGCATTGCTCGATACGCTCGCATCCAGCTCGCTTCGCTCGCCCTTGGTCCTAGTACGTTTTGACACAACAAACATTATGTTATTTGTGCTGCTTTGGACTTCTTTATGCTCAAACGGTTTAAACAAATACGGTGAAAATTTTCGCGCTCGCTTCGCTCGCGCATAGTTCGGATCGCTCGCATCCGGCTCGTTTCACTCGCATCCGGCTCGTTTCGCTCGCATCCGGCTCACTTCGCTCGCTGTTGGTTCTAGTAAGTTTTGACACAACAAACATTATGTAATTTGTGCTGCTTTGGACTTCTTCAAGCTCAAGCGGTTCGAACAAATACGGTGAAAATTTTCGCGCTCGCTTCGCTCGCAATTAGTTCTAGTACGTTTTGACACAACAAACATTATGTAATTTGTGCTGCTTTGGACTTCTTTATACTCAAACGGTTCGAACAAATACGGTGAAAATTTTCGCGCTCGCTTCGCTCGCGCATAGCTCGCTTCGCTCGCATCCGGCTCGCTTCGCTCGCATCCGGCTCGCTTCGCTCGCAATTGGTTCTATTACGTTTTGACACAACAAACATTATGTAATTTGTGCTGCTTTGGACTTCTTTATGCTCAAACGGTTCGAACAAATACGGTGAAAATTTTCGCGCTCGCTTCGCTCGCATCCGGCTCGCTTCGCTCGCAATTGGTACTATTACGTTTTAACACAACAAACATTATGTAATTTGTGCTGCTTTGGACTTCTTTATGCTTAAACGGTTCGAACAAATACGGTGAAAATTTTCGCGCTCGCTTCGCTCGCGCATAGCTCGCTTCGCTCGCAATTGGTTCTATTACGTTTTGATACAACAAACATTATGTAATTTGTGCTGCTTTGGACTTCTTTATGCTCAAACGGTTCAAACAAATACGGTAAATATTTTCGCGCTCGCTTCGCTAGCCATACAGCTCAATTTGCTCGCAATTGGTTGCCTGCCTGGTATACGCCAGAGGTTTTTTGATCGTGAAGTTTATTTGGCTCTCTATAGCTAAAACTTAAAAAATATCATGACTAACCACTAAAAATGTAAAAATAAAATTGTTTTAAAAAACAAAGAACCGACTTCAAAACACAACTAAAAAGGGAAAAATAATTTTAAGCCTACATCAAATCAAGAATAGTTATATAAGTAGAATCGAAGAGTTTATTTCATGTACTTATAAAAAACTATTTTAAATTTTTATTTATCCTGTTTTCTTGAAGTCGGTGCCATCTAAGAAGAACAATTTAATGTTTGTTAAAAAAACTATTTTCAATTGTCTTTCTTTGCTGGCACCGACTCCAAGAATACAGGATTCATAAAAATTTAAAATAGTTTTTTTTAAGTACATGAAATAAACTCTTCGATTCTACTTATATAACTATTCTTGATTTGATGTAGGCTTAAAATTATTTTTCCCTTTTTAGTTGTGTTTTGAAGTCGGTTCTTTGTTTTTTAAAACAATTTTATCTACATTATTATTAATTTGCTAGATAATCAAACTGAGTTCAAAAGTAAAGTTTATCAATCGATCGAACGACCTCTTTTTACACGCTTTATATTAGGTTCACCTGTATGTTTGTATGTTTGTAACCGACTTAATTGGGCGCGATTTTAACCCACTTTAAACGGCCAGATTTCGTTGAAACTTTGTAGATTTATTGAAGATCGATGACAATACACTAATTTGATAAAATCATTACATTTTATTGTATTTTTGTTTTTATGTTTGTTTGTAACCGACTTCTTTGGGCGCGATTTTGACCCACTTAAAACGGCCAGATAAGCGTGTTTTTTAGTTTTTTAAACTACTATTTTTTACTCTTTATGGGATTGCGTTTGATCGTAATTCACCTGATGGTAAGCGATATTCTGATCTAAGGTGAAGCGCGTTTGCACAGATGAAAACGGATCACTCTTGTCTTGAAACCGCTAGATAATAGTTACTGGGGAACAGTACTTACCTCATTCATATATTATCTAAATTATATTATACAGGCGAAAGTTTGTGTGTTAATGTGTTTGTAACTTTTCTACGCTCAAACGAATGAACCAATTTTTAATTTAAAATTGGTATGGAGAGAAAAAACCTCTGTGTTACGATTACATTGGGTACTTTTACGCCCGGATTAACTCAAGTACTATATTCTTATTATAAACATACAGCTTGAAAAAATAAAGTCAAATCAAATAGCAGTAATAGAATGTTCTTCTTCGTAAGAGCTAAGTAGCCAAGCTCTAGTGTTCAGAGTTCGGTTCAAGCCACCTGAAGGCGGACTTGGCTTGTACTAAGATTACCAGGAAGGAGTTATAATCAAACGTGTCATCCGACCCACGGTATCGCCTAGATGAAAATAACACTTTTAAAACAATATTAATAGAATATAATTAAGTTCATAACCTTGTGGTTATGAATAAATCTCTCAAAGACCATCAAAATACATACGTAGGTATCTCTTAGCTTTATTAGAAATATAATATCAGCAAAAAAAGTGCGTTGCGATACAAAGTTAAGTACCCCTCTCGTCCATAAAATACCCAAGTAAGTGCTCGCTCGTATCAGCTTCGTATTATTTGCTTTTATAAGCTCGATAACGATACGTAACGTTACGAATAACGAACATAACGATATCGTAATAACATCATTAACGATGTTCCTTACTACAATAATAAGATTGCATGAGTGTGGATACGCCTATATACATATATACAATATGTACAAACATAGGTTTGAAGTATGTAGAAGTAACATAAACTTAGATTTATCTAGAAAAGATACTGTAAGACCATGTCCCGTTTCTCCATTCCATTCCAGAACGAGCAGGGGCACAGAGAAGAGACGCCGATTCACTGTCAAAGTTTTATAGATTCGCACATAACCTTTCAACCCTCATTCTGAGGACTGCGTAGCTTTGGAACTCTCTTCCTGGGTCTCTTTTTCCTGGGAAGTACAATTTGGGGGTCTTCAAATCTAGAGCAAATACGTACCTTTTAGGCAAGCGTGTAACATCTTAGACCGCAGTTAAGCTTAACATCAAGCAAGCTGCGGTCAAACGTGAACCTATTCATTAAGAAATTCACTTTCTTTTGTTTTGTTTTATTTTAAAGCTTTTTTCAAGATTTTAATTATTATCTTGAAACTTTCATGGGATACGCAAATGACTTCAAAATCTATGTCACTTCTTTACGCTCAAACGGTTGGACCGATTTTGATAAAATGTACTATGAGAATAGGTTGCATCTAGGATGAATACATAGGCTACTTTCGTCCCGGATAAATGCAGGTACGACAGCGGGGCGCAGCTATCATATAATAGTAGCTCTTTGTAAAATCCTCTTCATTTTGTGGCGGTACTTATCCGGCGGTTCGTTTGATCCTTCGCAGGAATTCCCGAGACAGCCTACAAAGCGCTTTTAAACGAATATGACTTGAGTTTTATATAATTAACTTGTCAAATTAGGGATATTTTGTTGAAGAAACTTTTATGGGTTATAAAATGGTTTTAAATTAAATTAATTAGGTAAAATCTAATAGGTGCGCTGGCTTGGTAAAAAATAAAGCTAATTCATATTTACTAGGAGTAATACATATTTTATTTAATTTAATCTAATATTTTTAAGGTATTAAGTAATTATTGTAGTCTAACTTGCCTTTATCGTATAGTAATTATGGATAATAAAGTTATGTATTTCTGTATACGTTTATTGCCATAATAGTCCGGTCAAATTAGACCAAAAAATTAGGGTGAAATTACATAAATTCGCAACAAGCTGAATTTTGGTACAATTGTTCAAAACACGATTATAAACAACAGCTGAAAGTTCCCCATCATTCCCGTGTGTGGATTTTTTTTATTCAAGGTCAAAGGTCAAAAAAATCAGTTTTTCTCGATATTCAGCAAATCGGTAAGTTTTATCAAAAAATATTTCACACAAAAATTGTAGATCATAAAAAAAAAATCTAGTTAAAATTTTAAATAACTCTCTCAGTTTATTTAAATATGAATTTTTGCACTAGATTTTTCTAGTTAGGCATTTTCTAATGCCCGGTTAGCAACTTTCCATTAAGTCAAAAATGCTATCGCCAAACACCAAACGTGTGGTCCGGCAGCCTGCTTGAGCTCTCAGTTATTCCAGACTAGGCAAACTCCATCTTAAGCCAGTGCGTCGCCAGCCTATGTATTGTTACACGCCCTACTAGATCCTCCTCCTCCTCTAGTCGGTAGCTCAGTGCTGAGCATCGTGGTGACCCCGACCCGCCACCTTATGGACAAAGTGTCGCCAGTTATGTCGATCCGCGGCTTCATGGATGGCTACACTTGCTTTCGAGCCAGTATGTTCAGCCACCTGATCGGACCATCTTGTTGGGCTTCCACCTCTGGATCTTGTTCCCACCATTTTGCCAGTGACAATGAGCTTCTCCAGATTGTCCGCTGGTATCCGTGCAATATATCTGAAGTATTGCAGCACTCGCTTCAGGCATACCTACTAGTTCATTGCCTAGCTATAAAAGAGTTGAAAAAAGCTAATTAATTCCATTAAAAAAGCGAATTGCCAATGAATAAACTTTGTTCATGTAACATTTATAAAATTAATAATTCATTAATAAACGTTGTTCATATTTATTATCATAGTCCAGAATAAGCAATCCAGTAGATTCACTTATCTCGGTCATTATAACTGTCTAGACAAGCCTTTTGTTAGCGACTGCTTCATAATTTTTCTGTGGCCCTATTTTCTTCAACCACGAATACAAGCTATATGTACTATAGCTACCTATATGTAATGGTTGATTATTAGTAAGTTGCGCCTGTAGCTCGGCTAACTAAAATGATCTGACGCGATCATCGAGGTTAAGCAACGGTCTATGCGGACAATCTTTGGATGGGTGACCATGCGCAAGACTGTCGATTAAAAAGAGGCATTTTCATCTGGGCGCTACCGTGGGCCGGATGACACGGCAAAAGAAGTTGTCTGAGGCCTTCAGACGGCTTAAAAACTCTCGACACCAGAGCTTGGCCACTTCTTACCTACCTCAACAAGTTTACCGAATTAAATGGCAAGTGTGAAGTTCAGAAACGCAAACTTCTCACGGAAAAACATGCAGCGTTTATCGTAAGCTGTCCAGAGAGCATCTTCGAGCAGCTATGCGCGCAGACGTCGTGGCCCCCGGGCGTGAAGGTGGCGCAGTGGTTTCAGCGAGGCACTGGTGGGGGCGCGCGCGCCGCCGCCGGGGCTCCCCGCGCCGCGCGCCTGCCCGGCCCCCGCCCCGCACACCCCGCGCGCTCCACCACGTGCCAAAATTAGGGATAGTGCTAACCATAATATTGTAGTGTGCCAACAAAACATTAGGTCATTAAATGTAAAAAAAACCAACCGCTTAGAAGTTTTATTAAAGCAAGAACTAAAATGTGAAGTATTAGGTATTACTGAACACTGGTGTAGCGCCGCAAACTTGAAGTGTATTAACATAGACGGATATAGCTTAATGTCTAGCTACTGCAGGAAGGATACAGGGCATGGTGGTGCATGTATATTTGTAAAGGACGGAGTTAAAGCGGTCGAATGTACAGAAATTGTTAGCCTTTCTACCGAACGATTTTGCGAAATTTCCGCAATTGAACTCATTAATTATGACTTAATTATTATTTGTTTGTACAGAACTAACAAAGTCAGCGCGACTAGTTTTCTTTTACACTTTGAACCAGTTCTTGAACGAGCCAGTAATTATAATAAAGATGTAATAATAATAGGTGACACGAACATTGATTGGTTGAAAAAGACTTGTATTCATCAGAAGCACCTGAGTGATATGCTCTCGGCCCAGAACTTCGTCAACTTGGTCGACTTCCCGACGCGAGAGTGCGACACGAGTGCGACCTGCCTGGACCATGTATACAGCAACCGAGCGTGCGTGACGGACGCGGTGAGCGCCGTGAACACGTCGCGCGGCACGCCCGAGGACGCGCTCAGCGACCACTGGGCCGTGCGCGTCGAGCTCGCGTGCCAGTCGCGCCAGCCGCCGCCGCGCACTCAGCTCGTGCGGGATTACTCCGAGGCGAGCCGAACCAACTTCAAGCTAGCAGTGATGAGCGTAGACTGGGAGGATTTTTTCGTTAAGTACGATAGAGACCCAAATGGTGCAACTGAGGCGTTGATCAATATTATAAATAATAAATTTCATATCTGTTTTCCGTTGAAAAAAAAGAATGTAAAGAGATCATCGTGGGTGACAGACGAAGTGCTCGAACTGAAGAGTCTGCTGTTCGAAACCACGCGCTTAACAGATGTCTTCCCGGATGAGGACCAGCTACATGTCTTCTCGGAGGAACTGCGAGCACGATATGATAAAAAAATTGCAGAGTACAAGGCCGGTTTTTATTCTGACATCATTTCGAACGGTGCCTGTAAATCGAAGGCAATCTGGAGAGTAGTGAATACTGAGAGGGGTAATCATAAAAAAACTGCCATTGGTTTTGCAGATGTAGCTAGAGACGACGAAGGCAATATCTTCCAATCAAGAAAAGCAGCTGCAGATGCTATAAACGTCAAATTCGTGAGAGCAGCGGAAGCGTGCGGCGCGCCGCGGGCCGACCTACCGCTTGTACAAGCAACGCTCGGGGCCGCGCGCCCGCCCGCCGACCGGTGCCTGCGACTCACCCGGTTTACAGCGCTCGAGGTCTACAGTATCATCTCAACACGGATACCAAAGAAGCCGACAAAAGATATATATGACATCTCTATGGAACTTATTGACCAAATCAAAGATACTGTATCACCGTGTCTCGCTTTATTATTTAATAGCTGCATTGACGCAGCTATTTATCCGGAAAAAATGAAGTTGAGTAAGGTGTCTCCACTATTTAAGGGGAAGGGAAAGCGACACGATCTCGACGCTTATAGACCCGTCTCCATAATTCCCGCAGTAGCTAAAATATTTGAAAACGGGCTTAGCTCTCGACTCGTCGGCTTCCTGACTGCTACTGGGGCGCTATCGGAGCGCCAGTACGCGTACCGCGCGGGGAGGTCCACGACCGGCCTCACACGGGAAGTCGTCAGGAGCGTTCTGGAGGCATGTGACGTCGGCCAGCGAGTAGCAGTGCTGTGCTGCGATTTGTCGAAAGCCTACGATGTGGCAGATCGAGGAGTGATCGAAACAAAGCTCGCCCACTACGGAATATGTGGCCCCGCACTTACATTGTTCGCGGGCATGTTGCACGGCAGGTCCCAGGTGGTGGTGGGAGACGGTGGTGAGACGAAGTCCGACCCACTGACCACGGTGATGGGAGTAGCGCAGGGGTCGTCTGTTTCCAACATTCTCTTTTCTTTGCTGCTCAATGATTTGCCTGAATCTGTCTCATGCGGACAGACATATTTATATGCGGATGATGTCATTGAAGTAATAACGGCAGAAACCCAAGAAGAGCTTGAAAATCAGTTGAATAATACTGCAGCGGAGCTGGCACAATGGTTCAAACAAAATGGGCTCGTACTCAACTTGAAAAAGACCCATTTTATGCAATTTGATATAGCAGGACGCCACTTGAAAAGATTGCAAGTATCGATCGACGGACAAGCGATAGAGCAAGTGGACGCTACTACGTTCCTCGGGTTTCATATCGATCGCTGCATGACATGGGCCTCACATATTGAGAAGCTGTGTGCAAAGCTGGGTAGTGCTTGCTTTGCCCTAGGTCGACTATCGCGAGTGGTGTCTGCCGACGTGGTGCGTGCTTGCTACTTTGCAACCGTGCACTCGGTCCTCCAGTACGGGACCGAGCTCTGGGGGCTCGCCGCCGACCGGCTGCGAGCGTTCAGGATGCAAAAACGGGCAGTAAGAGCTATAGCGCAGGTATCGCGTCTTACGTCGGCAAAACCATTCTTCAAGTCGCTGGGCATCCTAACTCTACCCTCGCTCGTCATCATGCAAGTGGCGCTATATGTGAGGCAGAACATGGACATGTTCAAGAAACGCGAGGAGCACACAGGATCGGACAGAATACGGCAGAGGAGAGGAGCGCTTGTATCTGCGCCAGTGAGGCTCGTCAAGTCGAACAAGTTGACGCACATTTTGGGACCGACAGTGTATAACTGCTTGCCTGATGACATAACAAGTTCTGTAAGCGATAATGTGTTCAAAAACAAACTTAAAAACTGGCTCGTACAACGAACTTACTATAGTATTGACGAGTTTTTTGAAACTGAAAAGAAACGTTACTACGCAGATAACGGTTGTAAATTAATTGTGACTTATTACTAAATTAGATGTTATTTATTTTAATATTTGACATCAGGAATAATGTTAATTATAATTGTAATTATTTATTATTTATATTTGACATTGTTAATTTTTATTTTGTATTTTATTGTAAACTGACCTGTAATTTGACAAATTATTAATAAAATGTTTATCTGTTATCTTATCTGTTATCTGTTTCTTATAGCTTATACAAAAAGAAGAAAAAGATTAGTAACTTGCGCTTTGATAATCCAAATATTTTCGAAGTGAAGGTTATAACGTATCTTCTCTTTTAAAGAAATATCTATCCATTTATTGAATTTGAAAAATTGGGTCAAAAATTGTGTTTCGTAAAAAAACACATGTAATATAAGAAGAACACGTGTAATATAAGAAGTGGTCATACAGTTATCGATTTTTGTTATTTTAGTAAATGAATTCATAAATGTATTCATGAATTATATGAATATATAAGCTCAGGTGTGTGTATGAATGTATTCATGAATTATATATTCATATAATTCATGAATACATATTCCAAAAAATATTCCTACCTACATAAATACGTAGACCAAAGTTATCTATTTGCTAAAAAAATATAAACATAGTTGTTAGCTTCGCATGCGATTCGCATTCATTTGTTTCATAGCTCCCCCATAAACCTACCGACCGTGACCCATAAGAGGCATGGCATGGGGTAGCCTTGCCACTGTTTGTGGGCCCTAATGGGCACAGGGTGGGCCATTGTGCCATGCATCCGGCCCTTTGGCTCACTCGACCTGCCCCATTGACGAGCGGCCAGATTTGTTGATAAGGACGCACGGACTTCACGAAGACTTATAAGTTATGTTATGGTGTTTAGTAATAAGACGTTCATTCGATATTTAAGAGCTGAGCTCTTGTCTGTGGAGTTTTTTCCAGGTAGTTCTGTCTTCGGCCAAATCCTTGACCTCCCTATACGACATGACTTTCGCCTTCTCCTTAATTTGGTCTAAAAATGATCTTCTAGGTCTTCCTCTTCCTGGCTTCTATCTTTCCTTCTATGATATTTTTAATGAAATTGTCATGTCGTATAAGGTGGCCTACTTACTATCTTTCCTCTTCAGTTGTCCATTGGATTTAATATGGTTCTTGGTTCTTGTACAAGGCGCAGAGCAGGCAACTAACACGAATAAGACATAGCTTTTTAATTTTATTTTAGCTTTTATAGATTAACTTTTTATTTAAGAGGCTTTAAGTTTACAAGGCATATCAATCCCTTGATGTATGTTCTTGGTAGAGTTTGAAGCGCTATGGAAGTTAAATAGCATATTTTGAAAAATCCTATAAAATTCTGCGTAAAAGACAGACCTACAGTATCTTTAGATAATAAAACTGAAAAAACTGTTATTTACGTCTGACCTAAAAGTCAGTGTTAGAATTGTAAGTGTTCCAAAACACGAATGCGTAAAGTCCTTTCTACATAGATTTATTTAAAAAATGCATTTAAAATTTTAAAATGTTGTACTATTTAAAGTAATAAAGAAATTAAAATAAATCTTACTTTTTTTAGTTTGTGATTATATTATCTAGAATTGTTAAGTATATAATTTCAAAATTGGTAATTGTTGAATCTAATATAGCGCTTTTACCAACAAATTTTGTTCAAACATTTTTTTATTATTTCAGTTAGCCTTCAGGAATGTAAAAAAAATGATAAAAAGAGCATGAAAACGAAATCAAACTCTTGCAAACAAAACCCTTAAAGAAATTTTAATAACTAAACGAAATATGTCAAAACTCCGTCTTGGTAATCCAATTTATTATCTCTATATACTTATCTTAATTTGGTCCGTCATCATTTTGTAGAGTGAGGTACATAGATAATTTCGAGAAAAGTAGAGTATAACTAATCCCTTATAATCGGATTACAGGGGAGCTCTCAGGTGTGTCTTTCATCTCTAATATACAGAATGTATTTGAGTAAACATTTTATAGTATATACAGTCACAAAGTTACGCAAAAAGTTGAAAAAAGGAACATTATTTTACCAGTACACTTTTTAAATTTCCAAAAAATTGTATTTACTTCATTCCCCGAAATTTTCCTGGTTATGACCACAGTTTATGGCTATTCCAGATAGTAGAAATACAACACTTATAGTGAAAATGAAACTTATTTCACGTTAATATGTACGTTGACCTCTTTCGGCTTAGTAGGTACCCACTTTCCAAATGACCTTGTAAAAAACCTACCATATTTAACTTTGAAATTGCCGCACCTCCTCGTATGTCGCCCCAACTCTTGTTTGAGTGAACTAATGAGGTTTTATAAACCACGATTGAGGTTAGCAAATGGGTGGGAAATAAAAATGGCGGCCAAATTGTGGAAAACCAAGGATACGCGGTGAAAGCTGGCGAAGGCAAAAGTAATACATGTTCCTTATCTTGATTTCAGTCAGAAGGTAATCAGAAATACGGAAATTGTAACGCTATATAGAAAAGATTAATGACTTGAAAAATACATATAGTATGTAGGGATAGTTAGTATAGGTATATGATGTGAAGATCGTTAAAAATTCATCACAGAGCTTTACTTTTTTTTTAGGAAGCACCTTTTAATATTATTATATTTAAATAAAATCTTTATTTATTTACAGGCAACACGTTGACAAAACAGGCGCAATATATAATAAGTAAAATGACAAGTTCTAAAAATTAAAATTTAGGAAGTGCATTTCCTGCGGACACCAAACTAGGCCGCGCCTGTCTTTCGGTGGTCCATAAAATGGATTACCTACGTGCATAATTATGGAAATAAAGTTTTAGTTACACCATTAAATAGATGAGTATTAATACGAACAAGCCATTATTATCACAAAAATTTGTTAGCCATTTCAAAATGCTCCTATATCCATCTCATTATAAAAATAAGGCGTAACATATTTATCATTGTTGCGTTGTGTTTTCCCTGAATTCATTCCACAAGCCCACCGAATTAGCTCCACATGTCACATTCCATCCAAACATTTTGTTTTCTGGCGACATATTCAGCAGGGAAGATCAACGTTTTCACTCATTCTTATGATAGAACTATGCAACAAAAGATAAATGCCAGCCGATCTATTTGCGGCCGCTTTTAAAATCTGCAACGATTTACTCAATTACCCGACTCGACGCCTACGTTTTCTCGTGCGATTTTTTTTATTTTACATCGTTTTGGCGGCAATCCAAGCGGGATTTTCACAATGTGTCGCGAAAACGTCAGTTATTCTCCTCTCTGTCATCGGGGCTAGGTTAGAAAGAGATGAAGTGCGCCAATTTGTATTTGAGTAAGTTTCAAGTGGTGTTAGGCGGATGTCAGACTTCAGAAAAAATCTAGACAGAAAAGTCTTGCAGAAATTCCGGACGCAGCGCCTCCATATAAAAGGTTAATACAGAACACGTAACTCGTTTGTTTAAAAAACGCGGTAGGAATTCGAAGAAAAATATTGTCACATTCAATGCTTGACATGTTTCTTCGTCCACAAGCCACGTCTCAAAAGACTGCATATCACAGAATTCAATTATCAGGCGACACTGTCAACCGCGTCCGAATTTTTCTCAACGTCCTACTTGTATTCGTATAGTGGCACATTACACATGTATGTATATACTCGCTAGAGATAATTATGTTTATCATATACACGATTTATCTTTTTTTAACAAAACTGCCTAGAATAGGTGCGATTTTTTCGTTTAGTTGTATGTATTCATATACCTATTTAGCATTTCCTAGACTGCAAACTTTACCTATTTAAAAAAACACGATGCTTTTGTAAATAGATCGCCACCTTTGACCCGACTTTTTGTCAAAGGTAGTTAGAGTCGGCGGCTTCTGTGGTTACGCGTCCTACTGGTCAAATAGCTGGCAGTAAATTGTAAAAATAAATTTAAATATAAATAAACTGAAAACAAATTTCAATTTGTATGTCGTCACATTTTATGTACAGTCTATTCCCGGCTTTAAAACAGTGTAAAACACACACGTGTGGAAGGAAGGTTGAAATGTCGCGGACTCGAGAGTAATATTCCGGCAGCCGACGGCACTTGTTAACAAATCGCTGGAACAGTGGACGGCGGTAAATTGGTCAATTTAGAATACTTAGTTACACTTTGTTGGCTGTTAGTAGTTATTACTCGACATTGTTGTCCTGCCAAGCAGTTTTACTTAGAAAACTTGGTAATTTTCTAAAGTTTTGTATGGAATTTTTCATATTTCCTTTTTCTTGAAGAATGTTTGTCTACTTTAGTTAAATAATGTATAATTTACTTTATTTTATATCAGGTTTTTTACTCAAAGCCCGTCATTTGACCAGAGCACGTAAACACACGAGCTAGCGACACTCTAGCTAAGAGCATGCTTAGTCTGGAATTACTGGCTCTTGAGTAGGCTATTTGAACACACCGTTATATGCTAGGCTACAGATTTTTCAAGAGCGGTTGCAAGCCAACTATGTACCTACTACTTACTTAATGTAAAAATTATCTAAGTGTTCGGACTTTAAGATCTAAGAATAAAAGTGATATCTAATTTCACACACGGCTGGTTAGCCCCATGCTAAACCATTTCTAGTTTGTATTATGGTTACACAACTGATATACTACATATACGAGTACATACATACTTTATAACGATACCTTTTTAACACCCAGACCGACAACCAATAATAATTGTATTCTTCGCATGAAATATGTGGTCGTTTCAGCCTCTAAACTTCAAACCTATCTAAATTAAATAAATAAATAAAATCTTTATTCAACTTAATTTACAGCTGTTCTTACTAACATGATACTTACACTAATAAAGGGTCTTGTTGGAGCTGATTTATTTAAGGGTCAGCTGGTGCTGTCTGCTTTGCAGCCTGTGTTACAGCATAAAGTTGCACTCCCTGTTTAGGTACAATTATTGTTTCTGGCAGTTAGTTTACAATTAATTTAGAAAAAAAATGGTTGCCTGTAAAGTCGGTTTTACGGGCGAAGATTTTACGTGACAACGTCTGCCGCGTGCTGCGCGCGCGGCAGACCGATCATAGTTGAGTGGGAGAGAGACGCAAGGCATTCGGCGGGCCTCTCTCTCGTTCGGTGACTCATCGTAACGTTACCGGGCGTTACACTTTTTCATAAGTGACTCCCAGCCGCAACCTAATTTAAGACGTTGTCACGTCAAAATAATAAAGATGAAGGTAAAGATTATGTGATCTTCTTCTTCTCTTCTTCTTTTTCTTAGTCGTAACTTCATTACTGAAGGTTGTGTCTAATACGGAGTGTCGATCACTCGATTAACAATGGTCTTCCCCTGTTTCCTGTCCTCGACGGTCTTAAAAGCTTCGACAATAGGTAGGCCAGAGAGAGTCTTTACGAGGTCTGACCAGCTGGTAGGAAAGCGACCTCGTGCTCTTTTTCCGTCAACTTGGCCAACTACCACGAGCTTTTTGAGGCAATCAGGGATAAGATTATGTGATATTTTTATTTAATACGTAAACAATGATATGGGAATTAATGTACCATGGTACTTCCATCGCAGACCTTGAATGTGTGCCGGCGTCGGACCGCGTCCACCAATCAATGGACATCAAATATTAACCGACTACCTCGCGCGAACGGCCGTGATAAGGATACATATACAGAGCTATTCATTAATAAAGAAATTTAAGTCGGGCTCGCGCGTGAAGAGTTCCGTTACATTATTGTATAGATGCCCGCCTAATTTTTATTTTATAATTTATTTTTATAGTTAATACATAATTATATATATTCTGTGAATGTATAGATAGATAGATTAACTCTTTTTTGGACAAATTATAGGTACAACTTGTACAAGGTACAACAAATAAAAAAGTTACATCATAAAAATATTTACAACGTGCCACAAACGGCGGCCTTACCGCTAACGAAAATGTCATTATAAAGATAGAGTAAAAAATAGAGTAAAAAATGCAAAAAAAATATATTTGTTGTATCAGAGTCCCCCTTTAGTATCTTATTTCGTGAAAATGTTTGATGTCTATAAGCTACCATTATTGATATATAGCAAAAAAGTACGAAAAAAGCACGTTTATTGTGTAGGGTCCCGTTTTTACCTTTTAGGTACGGAACCCTAAAAAGTAAAAAAAAAAACAACTTTATAGACAATTAATTTATAACAAAACAAGGGATTTTTCATGTCAAGGGTGGTTGCTACCCAGGCAAGCACTATATAGGAAATGCCCTACCATCATGCAAACTTAACTTCTATTATAATTTTTCGCTATTTCAATAGTATATTATCAAAATATATCGCTTGTACGAATGTATTAAAGTCACTATTATATGATGGTTTCTCATTAGTAATGAGTAACCCTGTAGATTCTTCTATTCTGGACTGGACTGTAATTATTGTAATGGTAGAGTGTTTAAATTATCAGATCAAGGATTACAGTTAACATGGCATTTATTTACATTGATTCACATCACAATTTATTTTTAAATTAAATACATCATTAAATATTCTGTAAATGTTTACGTATAATTAACTAAACTTTTTATGGTTTCCTTCGATTTCCATAGGATTCCATCATCAGATACTTACTTGGTGCCAATGGGATCAATTCAGCACCACACTCTTTCAATTAAATAAAAAATTAAGAATCGGTTAACAAATGGCTGAGAACGGTGATCAGTGAACATACATAAAAAAATACATTCAGTCGAATGCATAACCTCCTCCTTTTTTGAAGTCGGTAATAACTGACCCCTTAAATTTTAATTTATTTATATTTTATCATATAATTTAAAAGTTGTTTTATAATTTAGTATGATTTAATTTAAAATTCTGTAAAAATTTGAAGCGTCTACAAGCTACCGTTATACATATATATGATATATAGCAAAAAAATACGAAAAAAACATGTTTATTGTTTAGGGACCCCCCTTAATTTTTTTATTTTTAGTATTTGTTTTTATAGCGGCACGAGCAATACATATCTTGTGAACGTTTCAGCTTTCTAGCTATCTCGGTATTTGAGATATAATTATATGAGCCTTGTGACACACAGACAGCAGAGGCCTTGTAACAGGGTCCCGTTTTAACCTTTAGGTACGGAACCCTAGAAAGTATTTACGTATACATTTCCTACCTTTCGTAATGATCAACAGATTTATCTCTTATATTACATTTCTATATTAAATTGTAGCAGCAAATCCAGTCCTAAGCCGACCCTCACAATTATATTGCAGACAATATTGGACCTTCGGCCGGTATTACTCAGCAGTACCGTTTAATTTCGACGATTTGCCTTCAAATATTCTTAGCGTAATTGCGTTTAAGGATCTGTTAGGGCGGATTGTGTTGGCATGACGACCTTTAGTGGTTTTCAGTATTTTCCAATTACGTTTTGTCCCATACAAATCACATGTTTGCCTGTATTTTATTTTTAGAATGTTACAGATTCTCATCTTACGTCTTACTCCTTCACGATTGGTTTATATTGGTACTAGCTGACCCGGCAAACGTTGTTTTGCGTTAAGTACAGTTAAAAACACTATAATTGATCAATTATCGAGCGGGATTACTATAATGGCCATAAAAAATTGGTGTTTGTGGTAAAAAGTAAAAATTTTGGGTTGTATGTTAGTATTTTTAATGCTACATTATAAAAAAATATATTTTTTTTTTATTGAACAAAGCTTATCACTTAGGGCATGAAAAAGAGATAGTAGAAGATTCTCAGACCTTCTAAATACTAAATCAGTCAAGCTGTTTCGGAGGAGTACGGTAATTAACATTGCGTCATGGAAATTTTAAATATAAGTTGAAGGAAATTTCGATTTAGAATTAGTATAAGTTAGTTAACAATTAGCTTATTCTTTTAAATAAGAGAATCGGATATATCTGTTAGGCTTATAAGTTTACGGAATAAAAAAAATATATCTATATAGTTTTTTTTAATACAGTTTGAAGCTGATAACACCGCACAATGACTGTTTTTAAATGATAATAGGTACAATATTCATAAATCTGTCATTTGGCAGCTATAAATATTTCACGTATCTAAAGATTTTATCAAATTATCGACACAGTTTTGAAAAAGTTAAAATTCAAGAAATATTGTGATATCAAATTGGCATTGCTGTCTGGGTGGCAAAGTTATCAAGAGTAAAAATAAAAACGCAGGAAATATTTGGCATAGATCGCTCAGAGTCTACTATGATCTATCATTATTGACTAAGAGGCCAAATCAATATAATTGAATATGTACTGCTTTGTAGTTCATTATGTATTAATTTATAATTTCATAATTTATTTTTCTATTATACTAATATAATAAAGAGGTAAAGTTTGATTATTTGTTTGTTTGATGCGAATAGGCTCCGAAACTACTGGACTGATTTGAAAAAATCGTTTACCGCTGTGAAGCTTCATTGTCTCCGTAACATAAGCTATATTTTATTTTTACTAGATTTTCGTCTTTTCTAAGCTTTGTATTAAGTCCTGTAAAATATAATTATTTGTATATTTTTAAGCGATTCAATACTAATAAGTTCAATAAATATTTTCTATATTAGGAAATAAAATATAAATCAATATTACAATTATTCATAAAAAAATTATGACTAACTGACAACTAATCTTTGGACCAGATGTAATAATGTAATCTACTATTTTGTAGTGGTATACACTCTCAACTACCACACCCTTCAAACAAATAAAAACTAAATTCAATTTGATTCATCCGAATGAGGAACTACGATGTCACAAATAAACACGCACACACAACACAGACACAGTCGTTTTTACGTCGGGGGCTAGATATAAAACTAGCTTAGAAAAAGAAACGCTTCGCTCAGTCATAGCACAAGCATAAGCAGCCCACTACACGTTCCCACTGCTGGGACTCGGGGCCTTCTCTCATTAGAAGAGAGTAGGCCATAACCCACTACGCTGACCAAGTGCAGGTTGGTGAATGACACTCGTCTTCAGATATTGCAGTCCTCAAACGAGTCGGTTTCCTCACGATGTTTTCCTGCACCGTAAAGCGAGTGCAAATAAATTGAAAACACATAACTTGAAAAACTAGTCATTGGTGTAGGGCCTAGATAGTCTCAGGGTCGTCTGATTGAATAGTAGACGTTTATACCACCGAGCCATATTATTTTCCTTTGCTTTCGCTCAGTCAGCAATAATAAAACCATAATGGTTTCACCACGTTTCTAAAGTTAGTATTGTGTAGTATCCCCCTTCAGAGACAGTGTAATATGAAAGTGTGACCGGGTCCGCCTTGGATGAGCTCCAAGATGTAAACTCGTAAACAGAGAGCATAACTGTCGCGTCCCAAGAACAGACATTAGTTAGTGCTGATACCTACAGAGTCGCATGTTGCTATCACTTGTACCCTTCGATAAAATATATACCAGATCCAGTGTTGCATATAAACACAGCACAAAAAAAATGGCATGAGTTTATTATACTATCGTATCTATTACAATATATATACTACGTCACAAAAAACATTTCAATTCAAGTCAACCTTACCACTGTATCTTAAGGTTGAGTTTCGACTAGTGCCGTAATAAACATAAGCTATCTTGCTCCGCGATAACAGCTATAAAATTTTATGACCGTACGCAGTGAGCGTTAGAAAATTCAACTGTATTACTATATTAATAACGCTTAAATTTCTCAAACTCAAATAAGACCACACTCTTACTTGTGGTCTTATTTTGCTTGCCGTTTTTAGAGATATCACCTTATATAGTAGTATATTTTTGATCGAAGCTTGTACCACTTGATTGATATTTACGACCGAATTCACTGGGTCAATGGTAATGACGGAGCATACATTTTTGGAATATCAAAACAAATTTTATACTACAATAATAAACATTAATGGTTCAAAATATTATTTTAACGAGAAAACCTAAATAAGTAACCTCTTCCAGTTTTTTCTATAGGAAGTGGTTATGACAATAAATAAGTTATAGGTTTATTCATTCGCAATAATAATGATAATATCTCATTTGATGGCAGATGGTCGTTAGCAACCACTCGAGTCAGCGACAATCAGGCTTAAGGCGTATGGTAGCAAAATAGCATATTTTGAAAAAACTTATAAAATCTAGTGTAAATGAAAGTGCTACAGTATTTTCTGTCTTATTACCTTTAGTTTAGAGTTAAGAATCGTAGAGTTCCTAAACACGATTACGATAACACAAACTGAAAATGGTTCAAGGGTTAACCAGCTGCGTGTGAAATGTGTCCTAATATTTATTTATTTCGTGAAAACGCTCGGCAGCTCGTGAAGACTAGCTGGACTCGCTTTGCACAAATTTGTATAGCGCTGCTGAAATTGGTACAATGGCGCCTTAAGGTGACGCATGCCTAATCGAATACTACTGACTCTTAAGGAGTGTGCCGGAACGGTTGTTAGGTGCTTAACGACAGTTTCTTTATTTTGGGGTATTTGTTAGCCATACCTACAAGCACTAGAAAATGCTCCACCACCACACTAGAATATAATAAATTGCCTGTAACTATCTGTGAAAGTTAATATGGCTGTCAGTTTGTTTACGACACCACAATATTGTTTTATCGGTAGTAAACATTACTTTATGTCAACCATAAGTCCTGCAATCATAAGGATGTGCGTAAACCCATCGTAAACGCAATCCCACTAATAAATGGGGTAAGTAAAATTATAGTCCATATTATTTTAATGGACTATGTAATGAAATTAGTGCTTAAATTCAAAATCAAAGTGATTTATTGTCGAATATAAATCTAAGATATCTAATATCATAAATCTAGGATCAAATATATTTAAGCTGTTGTTATGAACTTACAAGTATCTGGTTTTTACTCATCATAAGTATTTGACCGGAAGGGCGCGTGATCAAACGAGTGGACGAACGCTGCAATGGATAAACTGTAAAATAAGTTTCAAAATTAACTAAACATCATTCGTTAACTAATCAAATTCCATAACCATGGATAGACTAAAAAAATAACTCATAAAAATATTAAGAATATATTTTCAATTTTTTTCTATCTATTTGTTTATGTACTTACAGGACTTTCGGAAACAAAATTGACGAATAAGAATCAATGTTCTTCGTGGGTCGGATGACACGTTAAATTGTAGGTCCCGGCTGTAAGTACAAGCAGCTGTTAAGCCAAAGTCAGAGGCCTTCGGGCGGCTTGAAAACTCTCGACACCAGAGCTTGGCCACTTAGCTCAAACGAAGAAGAAGAAAAATGTTCTTATAAAATTAAAAAAAATATAAATATATTTACCTATTTTTTCTATCTATACATATATTTACGTACAGGACTTTCAGAAACAAAATTGACCAATAGGAATCAATGTTCTTACAAAATTTGTAATACGTATCTCTGAAATTGGACTAAAAATAGACAACAACATTTTCCCTTTGTAAATCTCACAAAACCCTTCTCGAAAGCACGGTCATGCATTCATTCAGCAGTTGGCCAGAACACAATGAGTTGGCTCTCGACCCCGAATCCCGGCCTAAAGAGGCTATGAAAGTCCTTGCTGGCTGTCATTCAATGAGATCCACATTAATTTTCATGAGAATACATCACATTATGAGACCAGGAAATTGGATTTTCTGTGTTTAATACAAGGATATGTAAAACACAAATGATTACAACAAGTTGGCTGTTAAATAAATATTTAGTCAATTACGTTATAAATACCAATCGCCATAAAAATAACCATAATCTTTCCAGCTTATTTTTCGGATAGAAATCAGATATTGCATGAAATATTACGTTTGGACGATGGAGACGCCCCTTAATATTTTATTTTTTATTTTTATATCTTGTGAAATTTTCAGCTTTCTAGCTATTACGGTTTCTGAGATACAGCCTGGAGACAGACAGCGAAGGCTTAGTAATAGGGTCTCGTTATTATCTTAGGTACGGAACCATAAAAATAGCCAGAATATTCCATCTTGTTTCTTCACAGCCGTGAATAACTACACTAGTTTTTTCCTGCTATCCGTATTTTTTCACAAGAATTAATTTGTTTCTGTCAGTCGCGAGTTCAGTAAACAAACAGCGCTGTATTGTGGTTCAAGTTTTATAAGAATCATAAAAGAATGGAACACTTGGGTGCTATGAAGTGGATGAAACATTCTATTGTTAGTAAATGTAGTGCACTGCTACGATCATGCTTCAAGAGACATGTTTTATGCTTTAAAAAGAGTTTTAGTCATTTTTAAGTGACTAAGTTGTGTGTCACGAGTATATTCTGTATTTATTCGATTTCTAATAGTTATTACACCTCGTCTTTAAGTTCTTTTTTTGTGCGCTTCTTTCTTTGATTGTCTAGAAGAGGTAGCTTTTAGCGATAAGGTCGCCAGTTAAGGCGACCGCTAGTTGAGGCGGTTTTTTAAAGTTCTTTATGTGTTCTCTGTAGTTTTATTGTTTGTGAGTGTTTTAATAAAGTGTTTATTTATCTGTCTAAGATTGATATGTCTAAAATAAATATGTATAATGAATTTGATGAATATGAACCTTCCTACTTGAACAGCGATCTGAGATAATAACCAGTTCTTTTCTAAAATTGCTAAACTCTAGCTAAGCTCTCAGTAAAAAAAAGTATTATTATTTAAAACACGTTAATTTAGAAAAAAAAACTGATTTGATTTCGGTAAAATTTAATACAATAAAATTCAAATGGTACCACCATTTGAATTTTATTTGAATATATTGTTTCCAATGTATTTTTTCGGTTCAAAAATGACGAAATAATGAGATAAGGAAGTCACCTAAAACTTTTACTACATGAAATATGAATACTACGTAACTATGGACAGGATTAGATTAAAAAAAAAATAATGGATTTGAACTATTACAATTAATATAATTAAATGAGCTCCTTTTAAAATATATTTTAATGTCTATCTAGATCAAATAGTATCACGATAAAAATACCTAAATAGACAAGTATAACTTTTGTCAATAGTTCCTTGGTTCAGTGGGACTACCAATGCCTTTTTTATTTTATTATTTTAAGGGAACGCGCCATGTTATCCCCTAATAAAACTATTATCTAGCCGACTAAGGTAATAAATAGTATTACTTTAAAATAAACTACTAATTACATAAAGTCTCTAAAAAAGTGTTTATTAGCACATTTCTTAATATCTCTATTAAGTAGAGTTTAGTAGAGTACACTTTTTTCATGTGTCCTAATTTCACTACTAAACACCTTGGATTTCGTTATCACTTAAGTTGTAAAACAGCACTACCCATGCTTTTAAATATATACTGTTTTTGTTACTGCAAAAACTTTAATTAATCTTAATATATATAAATCACGTGTCACAATGTTTGTTCTCAATGGACTCCTAAACCACTTAACCGATTATAATAAAATTCGCACACCATGTGCAGTTCGATCCAACTTGAGAGATAGGATAGTTTAAATCTCAAATTATAGTCGCAATTTTAATTTATTGCTAATTATTGTCTGTTATTATTTGACAGTCACAATTATCTGTTGACTCCAAATGATTCTAACAGATGTCGATACCTTTCGACTGGGTTGAGTAAGTAATCAATAGATGGCGCGGCGCTGCTATGGTAAATCTATGAACGTGTCATATAAGCTACACTATCTATTTTTCATACCCCTAAGTGAGGCAAAACAACGTTTGCCGTGTCAGCTAGTTATGATATAAAAAATACCAAATTTCTATCTTTAACAGGCTTAAAAAGTACGCTAATACAAATATCACAATACATTGCTTGCCTTATGGAATACAAAATGTTTTATTCTTTTTATTACCTACGTATCGAACAAAAATATTTTCTACTTTCTTATATTCTTGTTTACGAATAAAAGTAATTTCGGTAATGGCATCGGACCATAAGCGAAACTACTAAGCCAAGATAGATGTGTGAAGGCAGTAAACTAGATAAAATAGATACACTTTTATATCACCTTTATTTTACCTTTCTGTTGCCAGCCATATCTCGTAGTATACGAGTTTTTTTGGATAAATTTACGACTTCTAAGGAAATATATTTACTTCTTTGCCGAATTTTTTGGCGAAGTAATATGGGAAAGTGATGTGTAGATACTTATATTTTAGTTTTGTTTATAGTAGAGCTGTAAAAATACTTCAGGTTCATACCTCAGGTAGGTATGCCTCTTTGGTTTCTCATTTTAAGAACGTTTGTAGTGCATGTAGCTCGCTTAACTAAGGTGATCTTTGCGACCATTGAAGTTAAGCGACGGTAAATGCGGACAGTTTGTGACCATGCACAAGACTATCTTTGAAAAGTAGCATTTACATCTGGGCGCTACTGTGGGTCGGATGATACTTTAAATTGTAGATCCCGGCTGTTAGTCCTGTGCAAGCCGTTAAGCCAAGTTAAAGGCTAAAAACTCTCGACGCCAGAGCTAGGCCACTTAGCGCATAAAAGAAGAATGTAAGAACACTAGTGATATTGTATAAAATATTTACTTAGCAATTCATCTATCTCTATTCATATTTTTTAAATAATAGCTTCGCGCTTGACTTAAACTCATCTGGTAATGACCAGTATTGTGGTCTACGGTAGAGCACGCTTTCCTAGAGGGAACCGATTCATTCTTGCCTTTAAAATCGCTAGCTTATAGTTATCGCGGAAGAGGTAATCTGGTGAGGAATTTCAAAATTATGCGGTCCGGACAACAAAAGTCGAGAGAAAATGCTTAGTACGCGACTTTGGTTCTTTTACTCTAGACCGATGCTGTCTTTCTGTTCCCTACTCAGCTGATAAAGGAATAAGGCGGGAGATTTAATTGTGTAATTTTATTATCTAAAAAGGGGACTAACAGAACACTCCGTTTGGTACTTCGCTAAATATTAGTACACATTTCACACACGGCTGGTTAGCCCCGTACTAAACCATTTCTAGTTTGTATTATGGTTGCTAATACAACTAATATACTACATACATATACATACATAAATACTTTATATCAATACAATATATTTAACACTCAGACCAATTTAACTTAAATAATAAATTAAAACTTTTATTGAATTGTTATTAGTTCATAACACTAATTTGGTAACAACTGTCTTAATTTAGCTGAAGTTTGTCGCCATAATGACATGAAGGAACAATCACAATGGTTACTAAGTATATACTTATAAATAAGTTAATTAACATTATATACTCTCACAGCATTGTTAAAGAGTAATAGTTAAATAATATCACTCAAACATGATCGCATTCCCTTGATGAATGAAAAATGTCAACCAACAGCCAACAAATTTGATTTATTTATTTATTAAGCACTCAGACAGATTACAAACATTCATTTTATCATAACAACAAAAACAAGTCTGCAATCCAAAAAAGAGTACACAGCATGCTAGTGTAAACTTAATAATAAGGAAGGTTCAGATATACATAAAAAGGGGTAATATTAAGTACTAAGCAATTTAACAATTTAACCTATAACTTATATTATTTTTAAATTTCTCATTTCATCACATAGTTGTTGTCTACGCCGGTAATCGAACCCAAGATCTCTGGTTGGCAGTCCAGCATGGTAACTATTACGCCAACGAGGCCGTCAAATAGCTAACCTGTCCCCTGGGCCAGGTTTATATCTGTCGCCATACACCAAGGTCGGCATAGTAGAGCGGTCATTCTTCGCCACCCCCCGCCAAGGGCATGGGCTCAAGGGCAGTATGTAATTTGGTTGCTATACGAATAATACTGCGTTAGATAACATTAGAACTTGTTTTTTCCAAAACTTCTTTAAATCTATCGTATACTTGAATATAAATAAAATAGGTCATTAGTTCTGTCCACAATTACTCATGTAATTGTGGACAGAACTAATGACCTATTTTAATGACCCAAAAGATGGCGCTTACCTCGGCTGACGTTTAAGTTTAGCGATCCAGCGAAGTAATGCCGCCAGCATAGTAGGCACCATACCCCCGCATATTACTTAGTTAGGTATAGCCACAGATAGGACACAGACTTAGTTAGATATGCCTATTATTTTTGTTAGTTTAATATTATTTTTATGATAGGTTTTTAATTTTTTATATTTGTGTAGTTTGATTTAATTTGGTAATTGTTTTGACATAAAGTCATAAAATTTTAGTAATTACAAACATTGTTCCAACACATTTACTTCGCAAGGTCTACTATTCAGAGAAAGAACTTAAGAAGAACGTAAATAATACAAATAAAAAAGTATATTGAAATCAAAATGATACACGTAATATATTGAAAACAAAATGCTTTACAGATTTCATTTCTTCGCTACTATTTTGACGATTAGTACATTGTAGGCTACGAAATACTACGTGACGTAGACGTCCTACAACTTGCTACGACGTAGAGGCGCTACAAATGGGTTACGAAACTTTGTGTCTACAAAGTTTTAAGAAAGAATTGAATAAAGCGTTCTATGGCCTACAAACCAAAGTCAAAGACAATTAACCTTAAACCAATTACAAGCACTTGGTTATGTCATAATAATGACCAAGTTTTTTGTAAATTAACCATTATATAACCATACTTATTTCAATTGATTTCCATTCATGTTTATGCATAGTATAAACAGCTCTCTATACGTTCTGTTACACTGCTGGGACTTGGGATCTTATCTCACATGTCGGTTTCCTCACAATATTTTCCTTCACTGTACCTAAAGCGAGGGCAAATCCACACATTACTTGAAAAACAAGTCATTGGTCAAAATCAGATTGTAAAGCAGACGCTTACGGTTTTCAGAGAATATACGAGTAAACGAATTTCAAATCAATCATTTATTCAATAAAATTATATAAAATTACGTCCAATATAAACTAAAACTAATCAAATAACCCGCCCCTGATCGCCCCCGGTGCAAAGGTGCCCATCACGCTCGCTGCATTATCGCGCTGAATAGCTATGGCCAACCTCTGCACCAAGGACGACCCGGAACGGGAGTCACCGGTGATGTTATTTATCCTAAGACCTATCTCGTGGACAAATTTCTTCGCCTCACTGCTCCAACTACCCAGAGTAAACGAATTAATTATATAGGAAATAGTTTAAACATTACTTATTTTCAGATTCATACTGTAAATGTATATAGACACATATCAAGTACTCGCCTTTTTCTATCTATTGCGTGTGTCGCGTTATTAAAAACTTTATACACACTCATTTCTGTATGTAATTAATAATCAAGTCAGTGGACTACAAAGGGCACTGAAATATAAGTGTCCATTTATTTCAATATTCAAACAAAGTTTTTATAACAATTAACACAGCTACACATGCGATTTGGATATTAGCATATTGCCATAGAATACTAAGTAGTCTACTTAATGCTACAAAATACGATAGAAAATCTTTTTTCTTTATTCGCCTTACAAGTTAAGTGGATATAGGCATCTCTCAAAATATGTTAGACATGAACTTTAACTACTAATATCTGTTCAAAAAAAAAACGAGATATCTCGTACACTCATCTTCTTTCTACTCACTACTTACTCACCTCAGTATCTCATTACTCGTTATAAATTTTCTATATATGTATCATACTGTTGTCATTAACGTAACATTTTTTCGATATCTATGTATATCAAACTGTTTTCATTAATGACACATTATTCGATATCTATATCACACTGTTGTCATATGTCAAATTTTTCGATATGTTTATCACACTGTTGTCATTAATATAACAAATTTTCGATATCTGTTGTTGTCATTAATGTAAAATTTTTCGATGTCTTTATCATTATTGTCATTAATTTAAAAAATTTCGATATAATGTTACATTTCTCGATATGTTTATCACACTGTTATCATTGATGTAACATTTTTCAACATCTATATCACACTGTTGTAATTAATGTTACATTTTGCGATATCTACATCACACTGTTGTCATTAATATTATAAGTTTCGAAGCCCAACATCTAGTTAATATTATAAGTTTCGATATGTACATATATGGCACTTTTGTCTTTAACGTTACAAGAGTTTAGTGCGACCATTCACAATCGAATGCGAGTAGATGACGCGGCACAATTCTCCATTGTTGTAGCGTCACTCGAGGCATTGTAATGGCTGAATCGATTCATGCGGTGACAACCCTACGGTACACGCTTCTACTCGCTAGGCGAATAAATATAGCCATAATAACGCCCTACCGGAGCATATTCGTGAGGTAGTATCGTTGAATATCTTTAAAAATAAAATAAAAACATTTTTGATAGAAATGACTCGTATGCTGTCGTGAAATACGTCCCACATTTATTGAACTGTGTGTTTATGTAACATAATATAAATCTACACAGTACCTAATCTTTCGATTAGATACTGTAGATTTATATTATATTTATATCTGTATACAATAATTACTAACCTGTGTTAGACGTATATCTTTTTAGATTTCAATTAAATATTACTATTACGATAGGGTTGTTTCTGACTCGCTCGTCGACGTACTTTCACTGAAATGTCAAAACGAAAACGTTCGTACTTTTTTGTAGTTGATTTACGATCGACGTCATATATTATAAGTAATTTCTTTGTTATAAGTTATTTTGAACTGTTTTATAACGATAAAACTGTTAACTGGCAGGCATACCACGTTGAATGGCAATTCCAAAATGCTGAGTCAGGAATACTGAAGTATTCCATTGTGGTCAGGCGCTTGCTTGGATCAGGGGCTCCGAAAATTTTATTTTTGGTAAGTTTATTTATTTATTAGATTCTACATATATCTTGATTCGAGGTTTCACGAGTGTGACCTAAACGATTTGGACAAAACCTCTGTTTTGCTTTAGAAACTTTTTAAATAAGATAAGTTTCGTAATTCAAGCAAGCTAACATGTGGCGTGCTCAGTCTGGCAAATAATATTAAGATTAATGAAACCAGGCCAGCACGGGTTGAGTCAAATACTCAATAGAAGGAGGTACTACTTAGAAGTCAAAGCGTTAGTTACATTTTCTGACATTTTGTGAACATTTTTGTTTGAGAATTGAGGTTGAAATGTCATAAGTAGTGCATGCAATCTAAAATAATAATATGAAATTGCATGAAAGCGAATTTAATTCTTTTATCTAGACTATTGTTATTTAAGGATTTTCACGTTCATTGTTTTGTAATTAAAGTGAAAAAACTATAACACAAAGAAAAAAATACGTACTGTAGCTTCAATTTACCATTAGGTGAGTATATTAAAGAAATGTTATTTCCTTACAGTATCTTGATTCATATTATTAAAATCAAACGTGTTTTTATCGAAGCAGTTCAATAAAAACGTGTGAAAACCAAATCTTCATATTGTCTAAAAGTACATATATAATCTTTAAGCCATTGAAAATCTGTATTAAGAGGCTAAGAGTGGCTGATACATTTGAGAGTTTGACATTTTTAGGTATGCTATCGATTTTAGCGTCATCTTAATGATAGGTTCTGTACTTCTTGTGCATTGGACAAAGATTAAAGAGTATTTTGTTAATACTGTAATCAAAATCCCAACACGTATCTTAGCTATAATATTCGCTACCCCTTATTCCTTTATCTGTTCAGGACTACCCAGTCAAACACTATAGTAGCTTATCGACTGGTTATCAGGCGATTACACAAGGTGCAGTGGTGGGTTTCATGGATATTGCATAGGATTAACACTTCAATATTAACATATAATTTTAGACTAACGACCATGGGTTTAGCGGTACTTATCCGATAGTAGTTTATGTAGTGTAAAGCGCATTACGCTAGTACCTTAAATGTTACAATCCAAGATCTAACTTATCTCACCATCATGTTTCAACAAAATTAGTCCAGCCGTTTGAGCGTGAAGAAGTAACAAACATACACACAAACTTTCGCATTTATTATATGAGTAGGATAGGATATAACGTCAGATATCATGGGGAAAGATCTGTGACTGACGTTTTTGGTGTGATGCTTACCATGCCGGAAGGTCAACCAGAGGATCCCGGATTCGTTTCACAGCACGGACAATACTTTAATGATGAACTAAATTAGTTGACTGTTGGTCTGGGTATAAAATATGTATCGATATATAGTACTTATGTATGTATATTGTGTAGTATATCAGTCGTGTTAGCAATCATAATACACACTAGAAATGGTTTAGTGTGGGGCTAAACAGCCACAACAGTGTGTGAAATGTGTCTTGATATTTATTTATATTTAATAATAATAATAAATAATTTATTGCTAAAAATATTAGGTTACATGATTTAGCAATGAGCCCCAAACTCGGCTAGGCCAGTATCTTGGGCTCCCTTGAACCTTCGTTTACTCATCTTCAGTTTAGGTATGGAACGTACGAGTACAAAGCAGTCGTTAAGCCAAGTTAGAGGCCTTCGGGCGGCTTGAAAACTCTCGACACCAGAGCTAGCCACTAATCTCATACGAAGAAGAAGAATAAGTATATTTATTTATTTCTTCAACTCGCTTATCTAAGTTTATTCATTACATTGTTTATTTTTTGTCAATGCATACTCGTACATACGTAATAGTACGAGTACATTGTTACCCAAGGGATGAAAATATATATTACATCATTGGTTTCAATTTTATTGTATTACTAGCTGACCCGGCAAACGTTGTTTTGCCTTAAAAAATAGATAGTAGCCGATTCTCAGACCTACTTACTGAATACACATATAAAATTTGGTGAAAATCGATCAAGCCGTTTCGGAGGAGTGCGGTAACTTTTTTTTTAACTAACATTGTGACATTGAAATTTTATATACGAGTATAAGAAAGTTAACATATTTGAGAACCCGAACATGATCCGCCTTGGTACGTTTAAGCAGTTGCTATACTATAAATACACCGGCTACAAAAAAGAGATGCTAATTGTGTTCTAGACTCATTAAAATTCCTCCACCAGCCACTTTGCAGTAGTGTTGGATGTTGCGTGAGGAGGCCCGGCGTGAGGTTATCAGTAAGATAGTTGTAGATCAGCTGCCTGCAGGCGATTCTCACATTCATTAGGTTCTCGGCGAAATGCCTACAAACAGGTCTTTTAATATGAAGGGAAGGTTCCTTTGATCGTATGCTTCTTCTTCGTATGAGCTAAGTGGCCAAGCTCTGGTCTCGAGAGTTTTCAATCCGCCCGAAGGCCTCTGACTTGGCTTAACGACTGCTTGTACTAAGACTAACAGCCCGGACCTACAATTTAACGTGTCATCTGACCCGCGGTAGCGTTCAGATGAAAATGCCACTTGGAAAACGACAGTCGTGTGCATGGACACCCATCCAAACACTGTCCGCATCGACCGTTACTTAGCTTCGACGATCGCGTCAGATCACCTTAGCTAGGCGAGCTACAGGCTTCTTTGATGGTAAGTATATGTGATAATTACATCTTTTATATCTGTAAAGTTAGCCTTATTCTTACAAGTGGTGAAACCCGCTGTGTTACACGCGTTACTCCAAGTTTAAAACTAAGTTTGTACCAAATTTCATCATGATCAGTTTAGCCGTTTAAGCGTGAAGAAGTTACAAACATACACACTCAGACACATATACACACAAACTTACGCATTTATCATAATAATTGGTTCTTAAAACGTTTATGAAAACCGCAACTCTGTTTAAAAGTTTTGAAGCAGTAATATTATTTAACTGGCCATCGGTTAAGGTATAAAGAAGTTGACGAACGCTCCTAATTGTATGTTATCCACCAGTAAAAACGTATAATATACATATTACAAACAATTTACTTGTAGGTATAGTGATAATACTTATATACATATACGAAATTTTTCCAAGACCAGTTACAATAAATACATAAAACGTACATGTACTGTGCTATGTATAGCATACATAGATAACTATGTTCACTCTTATCTTACTATGACTAAAATTATCTACGTACTATTAGCAGTGTACATAAAATATGCATCGAAACAAATGTACGAGTATGTTCTCAAATAGTATATAAAGTATTATAGTAGCTGAATTATATGATCAAATTTGCGAATTTTGCTGATTTTCAACTACCACCTCGCTTTAAAGCCTAACAACGCAACTACTTGAATAATAAATGTAACTCTTCGAGAGTTTAAGTCTTTACACTTTGTTAAAACTTTCCTAAAAATTATTAATTTAGTCTAAAAAGTTTAAATCCCTGCACAAACCAATTTTTTTTCAACGTTAGCTATTACTGAAAATTATACAATTCTTTTTAATTAACGAATGTTTAATCAAGGAAGTTTACTTAAGAGCGCGGGGTATTCCCAATCCAAGAAAGTAAATTGATCTTGGGAGGAAACAAATGATTTATTTTATCTCCTAAACAATTGAATTTCTCAGGAAAGGAAGTTTGTAGCAGCAGGTATTTGTTTGTTTAGGTAGTGAACTGATTTCTTCGTCGTTCATACTTCATCTTTATCGAAATGTTTAAGGCGCGTTTTAATTCCATATTAGGTACAAGCGATTGTGGTACGGTGGTATTAACGTCTGCTTTTCAATCAGACGGCCCCTGGTTCGATCCCGGCCCTACACCAATGGCTTGTTTTTCAAGTTTTGTGTGGAGTTGCACTCGCTTTACGATGAAAGAAAACATCGTGAGGAATCCGGAATGTTTGAGGAGCACAATATCCGAAGATGTGTGTCATCGGCCAACCCGCACTTGGCCAGCGTGGTGGATTATGGCCTATATTTCTCTCCTCGTGAGAGAAGGCCCCGAGTTCCAGCAGTGAACACGTATAGCGAGCTGCTAATGTATGTATCGATATATCATTATATAGATAATCATACAATTATTTAGTTACTAACAAGCACCACAGACAGACAGACGCGTTACTCATTTTTGCATACCATCGTTTCTGCATCAACATTTAAAATGAGTTTTATCTAGAAAGGTCGGATGACACTTAAAATTATAGGTCCTGACTGTTAGTCTTAGTACAAGCAGTCGTTAAGTCAAGTCAGAGGCCCATCGGGCGGCTTGAAAACTCTCGACACCAGAGCTCACTTAGCTCATACGAAGAAGAAGATCTAGAAAGTTTATAATTATAAATTTATTTAATATATATACGTTTCTAATTATATTTACTTTTTTGTATGTTTAACACTTGAGTCTAATGAGACAAATAGATATTTACTTGAGCTTAAGCTCAATGGTACCAGCTCAGTACCATACTAGGTAATCAATGCAGTACCATGGTACTTCATTGCTTACCTAGGTCCCTATCACGGGATTCCTAAACGACTTTTCGACGACTTTTCGTCATCTAACTTATCTCATTAATTTCGACAAAGCATCACATTAAATCAAGAGTAACAGAGTAACAGTATGAAATTGAACTCTTCTCTGATTAAACTCTTCCATTACGTTTTGCTTGCACTTAACGATATTGCAACTCTGGTGGAGCCATTTGAAACCGGCGGCGACGACGGCGCTTAAAAATCAATTATCCATTCTGTCTACAAGATTTAGTGAACGCTAACGGATTCGTTGGACTAGCGTTCCTTTAGCTTTTTATAAGAAGAGTTTGCTGAGTAAGGTTTATTCCGAACCACCTCCAAATCCATAATAGTGTTAGGTTGAGAAATACAATATAATTTGTCTGCTATGGACAACAGTTGTAGTTGTTTATATGGAAAAACTAGCTGACCCGGCAAACGTTGTTTTGGCTCACTTAGAGGTATGAAAAATAGATAGTAGCCGATTCTCAGACCTACTGAATACGCATATAAAATTTGGTAAAGATCAGTCAAGCCGATTCGGAGGAGTACGGTAACAAACACTGTGACACGGAAATTTTAAATATAAAATATAAAAAGAAAATAAGAAGATATAAGATGTTTTGCCAACCTGACATACCTACATTGATTTCATAATGTAATATAAAAAAAGAATTCGTACAAATAATAGCACATGTAGCTCGTTTAGGTGACCTTACGCAATCACTTAAGTTGTGGAACCGTCGATATGGACTATTGACAGTATTTAGATAGTAAACCATGCAAATAGACTAAGTGGCATTTAGACCCGTACGTTTGCAGGCTGCCGTAGATTCAATCTTATTAAAACCATGCCAAATTTGTTCGGTTCATAGATGGCTTAACAAGTTAAAAACACCAGAGTTTAGCCACAGTTATTTGTTGAAGTTTTATTACGTTAGTAGTTTACGTAGTTATTTTATTTATTAACTCTAAGCATAAGTTTTGTGTCGTAGCAAAATATAAATTCACATTTTAAAGCATTATTTTTGCTCTAAAACATACGTCTGTGCAATATCCTTCGCTATCATCGTCGACAGAAAATAGAGCAATTTGCAAAACTGTAGGGTTTTATCCTATTACTTTATCTCGGCTCCGTATGGCCTGCGGAAACAGAGCGGCGACCCTCTTATGGTGCTTGATAACATGGCACATGGGGTCTATAGGGCACTATTATTTGTCTGATAGTGGGAGACGGGATGGAAGGTTTTTCAGGGGATATGCTAAGAGCTGTTAACAGTCCCACCGCTGCCACCATGCAAAAATAATTGGCCAAGCGCGAGTTGGGCTCGCGCATGAAGGGTTCCGTACCATTGTTGTATGGGAGCCCTTATTTTTTATTTTATTTATTTAATACACTATTTATATTAATTTATATATTATGTGAAAATTTGAAGTACCTAGCAGCTATCGTAAGTTATATATGGAAAAAAATACGCAAAATACACGATTATTGTATGGGGACCCTCCTTAATATTTTCATATTTCTTATTTTTAGTATTTGTTGTTATAGCGTCACAGGAAATACATATGTTTCAGCTTTCTGGCTATTACGGTTTTTGAGATCCAGTCTGGAGACACACAGACAGACAGCGGAGTCTTAGTAATAGGGTCCCGTTTTTACCTTTTAGGTACGGAGCCCTAAAAACGTACGATAGTTGGTCTAACATTGTTTTACTGACTACCTAATTGAGGATAGTTACCCCAATAACTGAGTACATACATATTCTACTAATATTATAATTACGAAAGTTTGTGTGTAAGAGTGTATGTTTGTTACTTCGTCACGCTCAAACGGCTAAACGGATTACGATGAAACTTGGTATGTACATAGTTTAGACCTTGGATTAACTTATAAGCTACTTTTTATGCCGGATTAACGCGGGTAGCACCGTGGGCGCAGCTAGTATATTATACTAGAGTTAGATATCTACCAAAGGGATATGAGCAATTTGTATTAATAGTAAGTAAATAAAGGCAAGACGAATTGACTGATGGTAAGCATCACGGTTATCCGTTCTCTTGCAGCTTACCCAACTGGGTCTGTCATTCTGAGTTATGCTGTATCAAATGTTATTGAAAAGAAAACAAGTTATTTAGCTTTGGTTAAAGCAATTAGTTATATGAAAACAAATTCTACCGAAATAATAACTTAATTTTATTTATTCAATTAAAAGGTAATTAAGGTCAGTTTTTTTTCAAAAGATGAGGTTCAACTATATTCAAGATCTATCGACGTTGCTTTATCAGAATGTTTGTTTTTTTTCTGTATACAGGTGTACTGTTGGTGGATTAAATCGATCGCATCACCTTAATAATTCAATCGAACTTCAAGTTCAACAAGTAGAATGAAATAACTTCAAAGAAACAGTTTGCTTCCTAGAAATGTTTGCGTATTAATTGGAAGAATAACGTTCCAGCTTTATTAAATGCTTCGTAGAGCATTCAATCATTCTTTATGAAGATTAGTGTCTAGGTCTAATGTTGTAGTATCTAGCCTTTATAGTGATTGCTGCAGAAAAGGCATATTACATGCCTAAATAAACCAGTTTTTGGCGATTTCTTTGAGAACCAATATTATCTAATATATTCTGTCATGATAAAATAGGAAACTTTTAATGTTAAAATACATTATTACTAAATATTTGTTAGATTTCAGTATTCGAGTTTTAACTCTTGAGTAAGTCATTTTAAGCAATAAAAATAATCATAATCAAAATATAATTATTCTTTAGCAACGCTAATAAAATGAAATTAATTCCCCTCACTCCTTTGACATTTCGTGCCAACGAAAAACTTTAATAGCTTATCAGCAAATCCCAGGTTCCGAAACTAATTTAAGTTCCCAAATAACTTTCAAAGGCCGACATCACCTCGCAGCCGTTAACTATCTTATAAACAAATAGTCGAAACAAACGAGTTTATCTACAGTTAAATAAGGGCGCCATCGTCGCATTTGTTAAAGCAATTGTGAAGAAAAGTGTATAAACAGTAGCGGTTCCAAAACTAAATCACACGCAAAGAAAACTTTGTCAAACGGTAAACAAATCACAACAGACGGAGTGCAAACCGAACATAGGCGAGTCTACGACTTGACGACTTGCATGCTGGTAATTAGCCGCGATATTTAGAGCGGGACGGCTAGAAAACTTGTACTAGTGTGAAAAGGAGCGCATCGGGCACACTTCCAAGATGAATCTGATGTTCCGGAAGAACTTCAGCACTGAGAAGACTGTGTCTAGCGGCGGGGGCGGCGGCAAGGCGCGCGGGGCGCTCGGCGCGGGACGCAACGCCAAGCGGCGCGACCGGGACCGCTTCAACTGCATGGAGGAGCATCACTACAAGACGCACATCTTCTTCTCCGCCGCGCCGCGGCAGAGCACGCAGTACAACGACGGCGGAGGTAACACCACACCGCTATAACCCGCACTCAGCCTGCAATGTGAAAACAGCGCGCGAACCACGCGTTTGTTTGTTTTGAACCAGTGAACTGTTTGTGTAACTCTCAATGCGAGCCTAGTGGCCGAAACTCGCGGCTATAAATACCTCGTGAGTGACAGCGGACAGTGTCTCAACATCGCTCATTTGAGAAACTCCGATATGCCCTCGAAATTAACTGAAAACTGGTGAAATCCGGTCGTAACAAGATTCGTGCTTTGTTTTTGGCTCCACGCGCGTCGAGGTCGTCATGCGTTCCTAAACATGGCAGGAATGCTATTAATAGTTCGTCCACGCCACGCGATGTTATGTCCCTCTCGAAAATAATTGTGCTCATATTAAATGGAGATGTTGCACGCACGTTTGGATTTAGCCTAAAAGCTTTTCCACTTATATGATGAACTCTTCTTTGATGTTTACTTCAGTATATTTTCAAAAGACATTGGACTGGTAAAGATAACTTTTTAAAATACTTTATTTACTAAAAACACATCTGAATATGTATCTTAATATTAATACTTTATCTCGTTTCGATGCGATTAATCTCAAACAATGATCATAAGAACCAATCAAGTGACAACCTCATTGTTTCTATTGCCTCATTTCGCTAGAAACGTGTGGTTCAAATTGCGGTCTCAAGAACCAATCATGCAGCAATCTCAATGTTTGATATGTTTTGTTTCCAGAAAGATGCGGTCCTGTGCTGGGCGGCGGGACCGGCCCGGAGCCAGAGCCGCCGCAGCCGCTGGTGACGCGCGAGCCGTCAGTCTCGCTGCTCCGCTGGGACCGCGACCGGGAGCGCTCCGTGACGGTGCCGGACCGGCGCCGCACCGAGCCCGTGTCGCTCGCCACGCTCGAGAAGGACTGCTTCGTGATACCGGCACACGCGCTCAGCAGGTTCCTGCCTGATGGAGTGCCGGTGAGACCACACCTCGGTTCATTCAAACAGACTAATTTATTATATTAGTATTATAGTATTAAAACTAAGGCATATTTGAATAATGTTTGTATAACCGGCTATCACTGACGTTTATTTTGTCGGTATTAGCCTGACATGTTTCAGCACAATCAGTGTGCCATTCTCAAGGGCAGGAACACAGCCAACGTACGCCCGCGATGACGGCTGCGCCTGCTCTAGCTGCATCCCACTACATATGTTATCTCAATACCAAATTTAATTTCGATGGAGTTATCTAGAACGTGAAGTATTAATGCTCTCAAACATAAGCATTCATAATATTAGTCGGGTAATATGTGGAACTCTGACCTATAAGCTGATTTACTCTTAATAGGTGACCAGATTAGAGTACATTCCACAATAAGGCACAGTGATGTCATTCCCAAAGAATCTACAGGCTATGCAAAAAAGAAATAAATTGTAGTGTTTTGATTTTTCTTGTTCTTTTTAAGTTTGTATGTAGTATTTTAATTGATTTGGTACTCAAGCAATTATGAACACTAAATCAAAGGTAATAAAACTAAAAAAAAAACTTAAAATAATAATAGTTAAAAAAAACTTTAAATACACGCTTATCTGGCCGTTTTAAGTGGGTTAAAATCGCGCCCAAAGAAGTCGGTTACAAACAAAAATACAAAAAGATAATAATAATTTTATCAAATTAGTGTATTGTCATCGGTCCTCAATAAATCTACAAAGTTTCAACGAAATCTGGCCGTTTAAAGTGGGTCAAAATCGCGCCCAAAGAAGTCGGTTACAAACAAACATACAGGTGAAGCTAATATAAAGCGTGTAAAAAGAATTTGAAAAGCGTGCTACATGCCATGCTATTTCCCATATCATTTTCGGACCAACATTTTTCTATTTTAAATTTTACACTACTAACAATTCTAAGCTGATATATTCTACTCTTTGTTCTAGCTACCAGTTCCACCGCCAACGCCAGAAAAAGGGTTAACAACAAAGACTGCACAAAACTCTCTCAGTATCCTGGAAATCGCCGACCCTAAACTATGCATACTAGCGCACTTGATGAGCCCTTTAGAACCCATAGAGCCTATACTAGAATCTCCACTTGCCAAGCCCCTGATAAAACAGAAAGTGGCAGCAGCAGAGCTGGTCACTGAAGTTGCAAATGCTAACACTGCAGTGGGAGGAATGCTGCTTGCAAATATGGAGAAGAACGCAGAGTTTCCATTCATAGCTTACTACGTGATAAACACTACGCAGACTGATCCATTGCTGTTCTATAACAACATGAGGGGTGCGTCGCTGAGCAAGTTCGACCCGAAGACTATCAGATACTCGGCTGCGCATACCTTGGATCTGTACAGTGAAGTGGCAATGATCTGCCGGCCGCCGTTCACAGATCTGGCTGGGGGACCGAAGAAATCACACACACCCAGTACGGGATTTATCATTAGTGTTTATAAGGTAAGTCTTCCTATTTTTCTTCCGTTCCTTGTGTAAGATAGGTTTGGGCTTGATTATCCACATAATGTTATGTCTACGACAGAGCGCGCTTTCTTAAAAGAAACTGGTTCACTTTTGCCTTTTACGTAATGGGAACGACTGCGCCATTTCACGAATACTTGCCGTTACGTCAGTACTGCCAACCTTAGAATAAAAAATCGTAAATCTTATATATAAAATTTCCGTGTCACAGTGTTTGTTACCGTACTCCTCCGAAACGGCTTGACCGATTTTTTCCAAATTTTATATGCGTATTCAGTAGGTCTGAGAATCGGCTACTGTATATTTAGTTTTTTTAAAATTTTATTTATTAAGGCAAAACAACGTTTGCCGGGTCAGCTAGTAACATATAATAACTGTGAAATACATCATAAATACGATGATTTTACATAACATACAATAATAATAGTTTCTACTGGTTTTATTTTCCATCAGATATAAAGAAAAAAACAAAACAATATGCGTGACTTAATTTAAAATTATTTATTTACTATTTGCAATGTTGACAACACAGTTACGTCAATATAGCGCGACAATTATTTTTGATATTTCTATTTTTTTTCTAATACCACTGCTACACGCGTAGGTGGATAATCGACTTTACTCCTTAATGTATTCAAACAAATATCGACTGCAAATGAAAATGTAAATCAATCTCAAGACGTGAGTATAAATTCAGTAAAGAAAATTATTACTTCTTTATTGAATCGGACATTTATGAGCTAATTATACATACACGGTTACTAATAACTAATACAAAACTTTTAAATTGTTTTCGTACCTTGACTAAATCCATGGGGAAGCGTTTCTTTTTTTTCGAATCGCCAAAAGTAGAGGAACTAAAGTCCATTTAGATCATTTTCACTATCATCTCACGTGTTACTGGAGGTCGTTACTCCTTTTTTTACGATAGATAGACTTACGCTTGATCGCAAACCACCTGATGTTATGATTTAGGATGGAGAGCGCTTGCCTAGAAGAAACCGATTCACTTTTGCCTTGAAGACAGTGAGTCCTCCGCGGAATTCTATAATATTTTTATAATTTACTAGCTGACCCGGCAAACATTGTTTTGCCTTAATGATTATTTCTAAATATACAGTAGCCGATTCTCAGATGAATACGCATATAAAATTTGGAAAAAATCGGTCAAGCCGTTTCGGAGGAGTACGGTAACAAACACTGTGACACGGAAATTTTATATATAAAATTTCGAATGGTTATATACATTAATATTATATTCTGTGAAAATTTTAAGCGTCTCCTTTTTACCTATACATAAATAACACGTTTATTGAATGGGGACCCCACCCAATGTTCTAGTTGTTGTAGCGGCACGGGAAATATATAACTTTTGAAAGTTTCAGCTTTCTAGCTGTCACTGTTTCAGAGATATAGCCTATTGACAGACAGATAGACAGCAGAGGCTTACTAATAGGGCCCCGTTTTAATCTTTTAGGTACGGAACCCCAAAAACGAGTCATTGTTGTAGCGCCCGGATCGAACCAGGGGCCGTCAGACTGAAAAGCAGACATTTTCCCGTTGTAGCCAAACTCGCTGTCTAGTCTCTGTCTCATTGGTTGTCTCTGTTTATGGTCTTGTTTTAGTTACGAGTAGCCCTGTATACATTACATAGTAAGGTTTGCCTGCTCCAAAAATATATCGAGGTCGTTTCATACTTAATTTCAGACTATTTTGAGAAATTGAGTAACAAATTTCGCTGCAGATTCTATTTTTATACGAACGACACAGCGTCCATAGCAAATGTAACTCACAGTGTTCAAATATATGAATCAATTAGAATACAGCTCTACGATAATTAACAACAACAGACGGTAGCGCCCAGCTGAAAAGGTTACGATTGCACGGTCGACAGATCACCTTAGTTATCTGGGCCACTGGTACTATTCTGCATCTCATAAACATTTCATCAAATAAAACTTCTTCTTATGGTGCCTCTACAACTAGTGTAGGTTGTAATACTCTATACCAATATTATAAAGAGGAAAAGATTAATTGTTTGTTTAACGCGAATAGGATCGAAACTACTGGACCGATTTGAAAAATTCTTGCACCGTTGGGAAGCTACATTATCCCCGAGTAACATAGGCTATTATTTTGTTTCTCTTTACAACTTTGGTAACTTTATAGCCCGTGCGAAGCCGGGACTGACTGCTAGTATAAAATAATAGCTAGTATAAAACGGCAGATTACAATTCGCCATTTTGGATCGATTTTCACCAAACAACTTTTTTTTTTACTTTTAATGGGCTTGCGCTTGATCGCAATTCACCTGATGGTGTAAGCGATATTGCGATCTAAGGTGGAGCGCGCTTGCCCAGAAGAAACCGGTTCACCCTTGCATTGAAAACCGCTAGATTATAGTTATTGGGGAACAGGGAATTAGGCAAACAATTCCACGCCTTGGCGGTAAGCACAATGAAGGTGGACGCAAATCGCTTAGTACGCGACTTAGGCACCTCCACAGTATAACGACGCCGCCTTGGTGTTTCCCTACTCGTCCGATGGTACATGGTGGTTCGTCCTAAGAACTCTCCCGTCTTTAAAGCAAAGAAATCATTCGTTCCGCAGCTATGATTTTACAATCAGATACACACACACACACATATACACAAACAGGCACAGACACACTCAAACGCACAAACACACACACAAATTTATTGACTTCAAAAATTGTACTAGGATTTTGAATAAAGTGTTTACCTGTAGGTGTTCGAAGGCGACGACGGCGAGCGGTTCGAGCGCAACTGGCTGTACTGGACGGGAGCACGCATGCTGTACCGCCACCTGCCGCACAGTGTGGCCATGAGGAAGATAGCGCTGCACAAGTCCGTCGCCACGCATGGCGACAAGATGTACCTGCTCGTCTGCGAGTGTGCCAACTTGATGGACGATCTATCAGGTCGGTATGATCCAAGAGTAATCTCCACACTTATTTATTTATTCATATATTTAACTATAAACCTACAGCATTCCAGCCAAACCGTCTATGTTTATTATATTAATAACTTAAAAACTAGTAAATGCAGTTATTACAATTAGCATAACAGTAAAAAAATATTAAACAAAAAACAAGACAATAATAAAAATATAATATAAATCCCATTCATCCCTCTTTTACTCATTCATCACCTTTCAACCACTTACAGACTGTTATTTTTTCTGTATACTTTAGGGTAATTTTTTCTATCTTCATCCACTCGTCAGCAAAGAACACATCAAAGCGGTGGTATAAACGTCTGCTTTACAATCAGACGGCCCCTGGTCAATCCCAGCCCTACAGCAATGACTTGTTTTTAAAGTTTAGTGTGGATTTGCACTCGCTTCACGGTGACAAAAACCGACACGTTTGAGGGCTGCTTATGGTTTTATGCTTATGCTAATCTCCACACAAAGCAGTGGTATAAACGTCTGCTTTACAATCAGATGGCCCCTGGTCAATCCCAGCCCTACAGCAATGACTTGTTTTTCAAGTTAAGTGTGGATTTGCACTCGATTCACGGTGAAGGAAACATTGTGAGGAAACCGACACGTTTGAGGCTGCTTATGCTATTATGCTTATGCATCTCCACACTAAGGCAACACACCAGCCATTAATGTGACGGCATTTGTGGCCCTCGCATCGCCTTGTTCAGCCATGAGCGCAGATGCAATAACCATCCGGACGCTACACGAAATCTCTCGTAGATGAAATGGGTCAATGATAATGATAACGCAAGAGTCAGCTCCCCAAGTCAAGATTTCAAGAGCGGCCAACCCGCCATACTCCCCATACAAACGCTTGTAGGTGATTATGGCGCTATAATATTTTTCCCCATATATTTTGAATACATACTCGTAGGTATTTTGTGGTTTAAATCAAAGATTTTATTTAGCTTATAAGACATATATATTTTTTTAAATAAACTCGACATGGACTTAAAAAAATTAGCTTCTTGCGCAAATTTAATCTAAACTTTGGTCATTCACTCTGACTCCAAGTACAGGATTAAAAATTGTAAATACCTAGCTAAGTAAGATAAGTATATCAAATAATATCTTCGATTGTACTTTTATGCTCTTGATTAGATGTAGGTATAAAATTATTACAGTTAGTATATATAAAAGTTGGTATAAGTTTGGAGTCGGTTCTTTGTTTTTAAAAACAAAGAACCGAAATAGAAATGAAGAAATGCAGAAATGCATTCTGCTTTTACAGAATTGTATTCACTAGAATTATACTATTTGTGACGCCATCTTCATCGCCCGCTACCAATCAGAGCCCTCGGTTCTGAATCGCGCCAGCGGTATTTACAACGCGCGTACGACTGGTCTTAGCTACATTGGTGGCGATTCAGCGGCACACACGACTAAACTAAATTTAAAGAAGCCCCGTCTCTTTTCATCTTAGGTGGCCAGAAAGAGACGGCACTTTCTGAACCACACACAAAACAACTAAAATCACGTCATATATGAAGAATGTAAGCGATTTTAGAGCGCACCCAATTGTATCATTTTTAAATCTGACGTGTTTGACGTGATTTTAGGTGTTTTGTCTATGGTTTAGATCGTACCATCTCTTTTTGGTCATTTATGACGAAAAGAGACAGAGCTACTTTAAATTTAGTTAAGTCGTGTGTGCCGCTGAATCACCACCAATGCTTGACCGTCGGAAAGCCGTCTCCGGACACAACATCTGTTCGGGGGGATATCATTTTGCTAAATGGAGGCAGACCGTCGTCGCTCCATATATTCTTACCAGGTAATCGCCTACAGCCTAGTATAACGTAGGTTCATGCCTACTCAAAATAAATCTGATTCTGACATTTTTGCTGACCTTTACGCAGGTACGCTGGTCAATAGGCCCGTGACATTTCAAAGTAGAAGCAATACTCATTTCTCACTACTAATGGGTTTTCGCCGGAATTTATGATCGTCACGCATTATAACTATTGACGCCAGGTTATACCTAACGGTGTGCCCCGGTGGTCTCCTTGAAGGCTAGCTATTCAAGACGCGGCATGCTCCACCTTAAGCCAGTGTTGCTGACTCGTATAGTAACGTGACCTCATGGTCAAATGCCTAGCAGCTATGTGTAAAAAACCTTTAATCTTATACAAAATTTATCGACTCGGCTTTTATATACGAGTATATCTAAATACTTCTAAAGTTTTTAAAGTAAATGTGATTTAGTGAATATGTTTTCAATATTTACTTTTGTCTATGCTTATGTTACATCTAGTAAAAATGATTATCATATGAGTTAAAGAATACGCGTATATTTAAGTACTTACCAACATACATGTAACAAAAATTCTTTCGTGATTTAAGTACTGCTACCTACTTGTCCTTAATCTATGGTTAAATTATATTTATCGAAAGGTTGCCTGGCAGAAATCGCCTTAGGCCTGAATAAGGCCGCCTTATACCCTTGTTTATTTTTTATTTTCTTGTAATATTGTATTGTAAATTCCAATTTCCATTAATTCCAGGTGCGTCGATGTTGATAACTGCACTGCGAGCGCGACTTTGTGGATACACGGGACTTTACCGACCCATACAGACCTTCTAGTAGGAGGCCTAGTGGCCTGGACTTACAGGCGAGAGGCCTTAGGTAACAGGCCAGAGGCCTAACAGGCCTAACAAGACGCACTGGGGGCCGAACGTATGGGCTGGAGCACTGTACGGTTGATGGTGTTGGCTAAATAATAATGGTGTAGAAGGATGGATATATGTAATGAATATAGTAGAGAAACAACGGATTGAAGTCGAGATGGTTTGAGTATTGACTGAACTGGAAATGTATGAGTACCGGTCTCCTGTTTTAAGCGAAAGTTTTGTCACAACGGAAATTTAATTTGGAAATTTGACGCCAAATTAGCTAATGCTAGTATAGTTTTCGGCTAGATTCTTTGGACATAGCGAGAAATGTCTATGATAAAGTCATGGATTTTTAGTCAGTGAAGAAGATTGATTGAAATTTATATCGGTGTAAAAACAAGAGCAAAAATGTTAAAGGTTAGAGGAATTACAATAAAAGGCAATGGAGTTTAAATTACGATGCGTCTAAATCTGAAGTCGGTAAGTCGAGGGAATCTGTGATATAACAACTACGACTCATTTTGTTGGAAATACTTCGGAATAAGCTATTGTAGATATAAAATCATCATTGCTCAGTCTAGCAAAATTTGTGGTTAAAAGCTCTTTTTAAGATTCTGGTTAGAAAATATAGATTTGGTGGTAACGCGTATTTTGCTACTCTACAAAAAGAATTCTTTAACGTTTCTGATTGTTAGGTAGGGACTAAGGCTATGTGTCCTAATGAATAACGGTGAATCATAAATGCAACATCTAACCGCAAAATACGACCATTATTCAACCGCACGTTTTAAAATCTTGATTTACCTAAGTATCTATTCGCCCTAAAGAACGTTAAATACTATCAAAGAATGGCAACCCTAATAATTCTGTGTATCTAATATCTCAACATTTATTCTTCTAAACGTTAACCTAAATATCTTTGAATAGCTCTGAAAAGCTTTCCACTTGAGTAGTAACAAAAAGTTCACCCCAGTTACGGCAACAGACATTCTCGAAGTTCAGGCATCGTCTCGAGTCTAGACCTCTTCGCGGCTAATCTAGACCTGGCCGAGACCTACATAGATTTCTTTATACAGGCTAAATGGAATTTCGACAACTAACTGACTAACATGTGTGTATTTTGCATATTAATATTGTTTTATAGAAGAGCGGAGACAAGAAATATAAAATGCTTGTTAATTTCAAACAGTCGCTTTAAGGAAACTTTTATGAATTTTAACACCATTTGTTATGTGTCTATCTTCTGGGCTATTTCCGCGTATTTTCTAATAAAGTATAATAGTATGTGCAGACAAAACATTAAATTTATAGTTTTATCTTTTTAAATAAAAACTGTTAAAGTTATAGAAAACAAATTTCAAGCCGTCTAATAACAACCCCAAAAATTAATACCAATTTATCAGACTTCTCAATTAAAAAAAGTATTTAAATATATTTAATTTAAGACTTCTAAATATTTATTCTACGTTTATTTTCTAATTATTAAGTCTTATTGATACCAAAATAGACGGTCTACGGTTTTTTCATAACTTTAGTCGTTGTCGATTTATAACGATAAAACGGTTGATTGGATATTTGCCCATATCCCATATATAGGCTAATATCGAACTTAAGCGTTAACAGCTTATTAATAGTTAGCACTTATCTGTAATTGTTAGCCGAATATCTGTAATCTTGAAGCCATGATGTGCTCATACTGGGGCCTCCGGTCGCCCTTCTTGTCAAATCGGACCAAAGTATTATAAACGTAAGATGTCAAATGTGTGAGGCAGACGTAAAAACTCAAGTGTTCTTTATATATACATACGTGTGCAGATTGATTTTTCAATAGCCTATTAGTTAGATATTGAAATAACTAACTAATATTAGAAATGAGAAAGATTGTATGTTAATGTGAAAATTTTTACACGCTCAAACGGCTGAACCGTATTTCTTTGAAATTTGGTAGATATAGTTCAGATTCTGAATTATTACATGAGCTACTAGTTAATTCACATTAACGCGGATGCAGTTATTAATAAATATGGATTGACAAAACTTCGGTATTTTTTTATAATCATGGTTCAAAATACAAAAATTCAAATAAAGAAATAAAGTGCGTAAATTTACATGACTATTGAAATATCATTCTGTCTTTAAATACAAGATTGCATATCGTCGTTTCAAAAAAATGCCAGCAACGAAAGTTCAGAAATAAATAATCATAATACATAATTATAACTCTTTAGGAATTTTCAAATTAAAATTTAATGCAAAATAAAAAGTAAATCCATGGATTTTTTTCTGGTGGCTCGGGAGATGCGACGATATGTTTTAATAACACTAGTTTCTAGTTTTAAGATTTTGCAGTGAAAATTACACTTTAAGTCATTTAATAGAGGCTTCGTTTACGATATTTACAATACGCTTTCTCCAACACTTTGCAGACATATTTTTCTAAACTTTAAATCCTACTCGTAATATATAAGATGTCTAATTTTCTAATAACTTTAACGCATAAAACTCTACGAAATCTACATTAGAAAACCTACCTCGTTTTCTTTGGTAATTCTTAAACTTTGGTATGTCTTCCAAATATAAATATTATATTTTCTCAGTCATGATAATAACTGCCAAAAAGAATTATTTTATTTGTTTAACTACCAAAGATGTAATCTATGTATAAATATAAATTATGGAGTTCATTTTATTTTTTTGTTTTTAATAACAACATATCCCGTTAAACATATCATCACAAATTTTAAAAAAAAATTAGTTTCTACAGGGTTATCAGGAAAGGGTATGGTAAGCCGAAAATCCCTAAAAGTACTCGTTATAAAGAATGTGTTCTGAAAGTTACAGCGGGAAACCAGCAAATTTTTGTTTCCATACAAAAGTTGAAAATTATTTTTTATAAAAAAAATAGCACAACCCTAAATTACTACGATCACCCATTCATTCAAAACAATCAAAGAAACAAGATGGCCTCTCGGCTACACGTTAACTCTGCGCGTGGCATCTGTGCGCCTAGTAGATTCATTCACATTTTTCGTTCTGTACCAACGCGCCGCCTCGGACTGGCGCGCGCCGAAATCAAGACACGTTTATTTTACCTATTTTACTTTTGGCAAGAAGACAATCGGGTGCCAGGGCTAAATTATTGAATTACAAAACTGGTTTTACCTTATTTAAAACAAAATATTTAGGCAATAATAATTTACACACCACAAATCAAATTAATTTCTGTATCTGTGCGATGAATAAATAAATGATAGGAGGAACATACCTGCCCAAGTTTCATAGTAGCGGTTCAAAGTGGGTCCCTTGCACCTCAATACAGAGCGCAGCACGGCGTCGAACGGCACCTGTGGCGCGGGCTAACATGTCCGGCGACGCTCGCAATTGATCAAATGTTGCGCTTATTCGAGCTCGCATGTCTTCTTGTGTACTGCAATCGTCTGCGTAAACTTTATTTTTGACGTAGCCCCACAAGAAGAAGTCAAGGGGCGTGAGGTCGGGCGAGCGGGCTGGCCAAGCTACGGGTCCACCTCGGCCAATCCACAGCGGGAAGCGTTCGTCAAGGTGAGCCCTGCAAGAGCGGGCGTAGTGAGCTGGCGCGCCGTCGTGCTGGAATATGACATTCCTGTACTCAGACAGCGGCAGCTCGTCTAGCGCGTCCTCTAGCTCTGTCTGCAGCAGCTCCAGATACTGAGCAGCACCCATACTGCTGGGAAGAAATATTGGGCCAATAAGGCGCGACCCAATCATCCCAGCCCACACATTAATCCGCCACTTGAACTGGAATGCATCTTCCTTCGATACATGAGGATTCTCGTGCGCCCAGTAGTGTTCGTTATGGATGTTGCCAATCCCGCCCCTGGTAAAGGAGGATTCATCCGACCACAATATTTTGCTGCCGAAATGTTCGTCCTCACTGACTTGGGCCAAGTACCACTCACAGAAAGTAATTCGCTGAGGGTAATCTGGCGCCACAAGTTCCTGTGTAGGCTGGAAGTGGTACGGATACTGGTCGTCATTGTGAACGATAGCCCACGCTGCGCTCTGACTTAAATTAAAAGCTAGACCGGCTTGGGTAGTGCTGCGCCTCGGGTCCTCTCTGAAGTATTCCAGCACTTGCTCTTCCAAATCAGTTCGGCTCCGACTAGCCGGAACTGGCCGCCCTTCAGATTGCGATGAACGCACGCTCCCCGTCGAATAAAGACGGCTCGTCAAACTACGAAAACAATTGTATGACGGTAGGGGCAAGTTGGGATACCGTTCCGCGTACAGTTCTCGCGCACTCGTAAGAACACCGTCACATTTACCTACGCACATTATCATGTGATAATACTCTGCATTCGAGTACATCACCATTCTCACTCACAACAATAACACACAAAACGAACTAAATAACAAGTAACAACAAATAAACTAAGTAACAAAACAATACAACTAACGGAAACAAAACAAAAATATCCGGTAGCTTTCAAAATTCGTAATCCGCACGAACTGATAGCTAATAGCAGACTAACAAGTTGAAAAAATAAAATGTATTAAATATAAAACCGAATAAAGAAAGCAGTGGAGTAATAATGATGATTAATTTTGATAACATTTGGTATGCGAGAAATTGACCCGAGCCTAAACCGCAGTATTTACTTTTTATTAGTTTTAAACTAAATAATATTCTGAATCCGCATTTTAAAAGCCTATAAATGAAATTAATATTTTTTTTAAAAACAACTGTAGAAGTTTTTTTTTATATTTTTCTTTTACGGAAATTGCAAAAATATGTCAATTCTGCTGAAAATATACAGTGTTTCCCAGCTAAATTGCAGTAAAAACATAGTAAGTACATAAGAATTATTTGATTTCTCCGGCGAAATTGCAGTATTTTCACATATTTTGCAACAATTTAAGTGGTAAGTTTATCTAGGAGAATAAATAAAAAAACCTATTAAAGTGCAGTATTATTTGCCTCCATACAAGTTGATTTTACTGCAAATGTAGTTTTTATTTGTATCCCTAATTAAAGTGCAGTATTAGTTCAGTACATTTGCTATTACTGCATTTTAACTTGTGTAGATTTTTTTGAACCTGTGAAAAACCAAATAGAATGAAGGTAAAAAAAGATTTGAAACGTATTAGGGTTTAATTTTTATACTGCTCTATGTAAGATGTTTCCATAAACTATTTTAGTATTATAAGTAGCATTTAAATTTAATAGTGGTTTTAATTAGTGGAGAAGCATAATTTTTATATTAAATTTAAAGGTAGTTTTCTTTCACTGTAAATAAAGAACTTCAGTATCTTATTTAAAAAATCTATTAAACAGCAGTTTTTTTATATTAATACTGCACTTTAGTAAGTAAAATTAAAGGTATACTTTTAAAAGTGTAGTAATAGTAGAATTTAATACATTTTAACTAGTTTTTTATATTTTTTTTGTTTTTTACTACTTGTAGTAAGAGAGACCAAAAAAACTTAATGGTTATAATTATTGTATTTTAAAACAAAAATAATGTAACAACACAAACAGTAATTCGTTTTTCCTATTACTGCACTTTATGTTTGGGAGGGCAGCATTAGTATCCTTTAAAACCGCGGGCAACACCGCGGAGCGCAGCTAGTATACTATATCGGTAAGTGGTGGCATATTATAATATTTTTAACCAAAAAAAAAAAATATTGTTAACTTATCGATTTCGATTTACCTACTAAAATATTTTATTATTTAATGATGATTGTGTCAATATTACCATTAATATACCATTTGACAACAATCAGCCTTTATCCGAATAAAAAAGTACTAAATAATAAATTAACATTTTACCTAGTTCCGCAAACAATAAATTATTAGCGACTCCATTGCGCCCTGCGTCTTGTGTTTTAAGTTTTCTATGATAGCTACCGATTCTTTTGATATCGCGTTGCCGCCACGGCGCAAAGGAGCCGACAAAAGAGAAGCCGCGCGAGCGCGGGCGTTCGTAGATACAGTACAGCAACTTACATGAAACTTTAATAAATTCACGGAAATTAATTTAATCACTAAAATAGGAGATCGGTACCTACCTAACTGGTTGTCATTATGTTACTTTAAACAAAAATTGAAAAGTTTTATGTATCTTACTTTCAACACATAAATTCCTGATTATTCGTTAAAACTAGCAAAATAAATATTATTTTTTTATTATAACAATTTATTTGGTTGGTATTTTCATATCCTACTACTGTATGTGTGCTTTACTTTCTTCAGCCGTTTCTCTCACGGTACAACATATTTAGTTTTGTTACCTTAGTTACGTATGACAAGAAGTTAGGCTACTGCTTTCATTTCTGTACAGTCAGATTCTATCGCATTGCCGCCATGACACAAAGGAACCGACATAAGAGACACGGCGCGCGCGGTCTTTTTGTAGTGATTTTTTTTGTTTTGTTTCGCGAAAGTTTGTAGGCAACTGGCCGCGATACCAGGGTTCCATAAGTTTTAAGTAGTAATAAAAGACTCCTCAGCTAAGCGAGCAGACGACAATTCTCATAATTTATTTTACGTGCTCGAGCGAAATACCAGGACTTCATAACTTACGAGATACTTGTAAAAAATAAAGGCGAGTACACAATTTATTTGTACATGTTAGAATTAACATTAAAGGTTAACAATTTTCATCAAACGAGTTGATGGCCTATTCCGTGAAAATCAACAATTTTATTAATGAGTACCGATTGTTAAAATTCTAAATTAAATTTCAAGTAAGTTGTTTGCCTCTTACACTTTATCTTAGTCATGCTACGATAAGCTGTACTAATTTGAAATTGTAATTTCTGTTACTAAGCACGTTCTATCCTAGACCGTAATGATTGCTTACCATCAGGCGAATTACGGCCAAGTGCAAACCCATTCCTTGTAAAAAAAATATTATCATGTCTGTGTCATTATTTAATTATTTAGTTTAAGCATCAACATCTAATGCTTGCTTGCTTTCCGTTTGAGTAAATTTATTTTATCCAAAATGTTGTAACTCGTAATTATGTTACGTGAGTTATCTGACTCCAGTGTGTAGTCGGCTTAAAACCGTCCGGCAGGATTGTCCTATGTTTGTCTCCTTCTTTTCTGTCTGTCCCTCTCTCTCTCTAAAGTTTGTTGACTTATTGTTCATTGATAAATGCGCGAGCGCGGGCGTTCGTAGATACCTACAGATCGCGCGGCGAAAGTTTGGCTATGACCTTCGGGTGGAGGGGATTACTGCGCATGGGTACTGTCACGCACACAATACTTTTCCTTTTTTATGTACCAGGTTGGATATTTGAGTGGGAGTGGTTCAAAATTCATGTACAGTGCTTATGCTAGAAAATAATACGAAATAGATTAAACTTCTTCATTTATTAAAACTATTTATAATTATTATTCTTAAACATTTTATACAAAATGTTTGTTTCCTTTTAAAACAATGTTTTTAGTACGCATTTTAAAATCAATTTTAAATATTACCAAAAAAAAACTTAACTGACAAACTTAAACAAACAAACTCAACAAATAATAACAATCGACAACAATAAACAATTAACGAAAACAGCAATTCACTTGTGATCGTGATAGTACAACAGGAGTGCGCGGGACGTCGGTGCGAGAGGCAGGGAACGATTGGAGCGCCAATCAGAGCACCGCGTGCTATCCCATCCACACACCCACCCCGCACCCCGCTAACCGCGTTGTTCATTGATAAATGCGCGAGCGCGGGCGTTCGTAGATACAGTACAGCAACTTACATGAAACTTTAATAAATTCACGGAAATTAATTTAATCACTAAAATAGGAGATCGGTACCTACCTAACTGGTTGTCATTACGTTACTAACGAAACAAAACATGTGTTATAACGAAAAACAAAAGACTGAAGAAAATAATGTTATTAAAAACAATACAAGCATTAATAAACAAAAATTGAAAAGTACTACTACTGTATGTGTGCCTTACTCTCTTCAGCCGTACCACATATTTAGTTTTGTTACCTTAGTTACGTATGCCAAGAAGTTAGGCTACTGCTTTCATTTCTGTACGGTCACAATTAGCTGTGCGCGGGTGATTGACCGGAACATTAGGGGCGCAAATGACGTTTTTTTGTGAAAACTTTAGAAGGCTTTATTTCAAAAACTAAGAGGCTTTTCGGGAAACTGCTTGAACAAAAGATGTTCAGAATGATGTGTACTTTAGCGTGTTTTCGGCTTACCATACCCTTTCCTGATAACCCTGTATATATTATTTTTTTCTACCCAAACCACCACTCTTTTCAAAAACATAAATACGCACAAAAAAAATAAAAAGCGTGTTCCAAAAACTGAATAAATATGTACGACTAATACCAATGTCATTTTTAAATTACTAGATAAAAATTAGGATCTTTAAAATTTAAGCTTACTGCACAAATAAAGGTAAACATAGGCACTACATAGGCTAAAATTAAAAATTAAGAAAAGAATCAAATATACATAATTACTAAAAAATATATTTACAACAAATTACTGAATTCTAAATGAATAGATAATAAAAAGATAGCCCTTATGGTGCTTACGTTATGAAGTATGGAATTGGAATTATTTAACTATGTGGAATTAATGACATTTTGACGAATTGATGTTTATTTTTACAGTTGTCAAAAATTACACAAAATAAGTATAAACTAATAGTAATTGTTCTACCGACACTTGGGATATATCTGCAGTAAAATGACCATAATAATGTATGATAATATATTCTAACATATAGAATGTACCTATATTATGTAATTTTAAATACGTTGCGATCAAATTTTCTCTTCAGAAGTTCTTCTATTATATTTATCATTTTTAATTACAGGCGTTAAAAATAGTAAAAAGTTTCAGTACCATTTAAACACTTTTTCTTTTGCGATGGTGCTATTTAGTCAGTTTATAGCAAGCCGAATAATACAATTTGATTCGTAGATGCTACTTTTATAACCTACAAGTTCTGAGAGATTTCGTGCCAATTTCATTCATTGAAAATATGAGAAGTATAAAATATCATCTGATTATATTTTTAACCGACTTCAAAAAAGAAGGAGGTTATATATTCGACTGTAAGTATTTTTTTTAAACACATAATGTGTAGAATGGCATTTTATTGGTTACAGTGCAAAACCCGCAATGAGGCTATTTTTATAGATTTAAGAAAAGTAATCGAAAATATCGACGAGCGACCGGTGAGTCGACCATAGCTTAGTGGCTAGAGCGTTCGGCCTGGATTGCCGGAGACGCGTGTTCGTATCCCGCTGATCGTGATTTATCGCTTTTCTTAAATCTACCTAGTAGCATTTTCATATCGAATCGTATTACATGTAAAAACAAAAATACTTTGTTGTAGACTCAAGTTTTCTTTCTTAGCATTACGTAAGCTTTTTTTTTCTAATTAGGCTTAGTTTTTAATCAAAATGTGACAATAGTATAAAAATTGTTTGTAGGTTTAAAGTTGTTTGTCATTTTAGTGAGTAAGATTAAGTATAACTGTATACTAAAAAAATAGAAGTATAAAACAGCCTGCTATCCAATCATCTTTTGATTCTATCAATTTTATATGACTTGGAACATTATCCCAGCCCTTATAGTACCCTGGAGAAATTACTACGATGATCTATAAAAATATACTTCTATTTTGACAGCTGACAGGAAAAATAATCTATTAAAAGTAATGTGTTCAAAATTTTTTCTTAAACTGCACTAATTTCTATTATCTTACTTATAGGGTGTCAATTCTGTTATAGGACGATAGATATAAATACGAGTATCTATTGTCTTTACTTTTTTTTTCAATAGATTTTTGCTTCTTTTACTAAAGAAAACTCAATAATGTGAACAAAATAACTACTGTGCACAAATATATTATTATTTTCTAGGTATAATATAGAAGTGTATTATAGGTATATTATGTATTGTGTTTGTATTCATTTATTTTGTGCACAATAAACTTTTTTCTTTCTTTCTTTCAAAATAAACATAATGTGAACAATAACAGAATTGATGCCTAATTCTTATTAATAAGGTTCAATTTTAACCTCAGGTTTAGTAATAGTAAAGGTTGGTTCAGAGACCATTACATTTTGGCTTGTACGATAGTAAAGCGAAAATATAAAGCTACGCCCATACTGGTGCAGACTGAATGCGGTAGCGGATGTTGGACCGATTTCTCTGTTTGTGTTCACTGTGACTTACTACTAACTATCAGTAGCGCCTTTTGCTCGGCTAGCTATGGTGATCTGACGTGATTATCAAGGTCGATTACGGTCGATGCGGAAAGTCTTTGGATGGGTGATCGACCAAGAAAAAGATTGTAGTTTTAAAAAGTGTAATTTTCATCTGGATGTTACTGTAGGTCGTATGACACGTCAAATTGTAGGCCCCGGCTGTTGTTAATCTTAGTACATGCAATCGTTAAGCCAAGTTAGAGGCCTTCGAGCAGCTTGAAAACTCGACACCAGAGCTTGGCCAATTAGCTCATATGAAGAAGAAGAAGCCCTAACTATCATCTAATCTGATATCAAAAAGAATACATTTGAAAGTTCGTTTCCAATTGGTTATCTCACTTAGTTAGAAACTCTTAAATTCTCTTCTTGGTATTAACTCGAGTTTTACTCATATACTAGCCTGTTTATATTAATTATAATCGAAACTATTAATTATCGTCTATGATATGATGGATTTAATCAATAAGTTTTATCTTTACTCTAACTAAATCACATTATTGTCACAAAGATATTGAATATACAAAATATTGAATGTAAGAAATTGTATAATAACTATTCACAAAGATGTAAATTGAATCTCAATGTACAATATCCGTAACCGCAGTTATTTGCACCAGTATGTTCGTTGCAATAACTATTGTACTTAGTGTACTGTGTAGTACGAAATCAGCTTGAAAAGCTAGTTTATAATTACGGGCTAAGCTCTTACAGTAGAATAAAATAGAGGATTCAATTAAATTTCAATTATTTTTATAAATAAATGATTGAAAAATATTTTTGTGGCGTTATTTATTTAAAAACCTAACCTTTATTTTACTTCCCTCCATTCCTATAAACTTATTTTTTTTAAACATGGATACATTTTCTGATTTAAATACTAAGCAACCTAGGTTCTGGCATCACTAGGGTGTGTTGTTCAGTACAATTTGCAAAAATGTATGCTACTTATACATTTTTGAGATATACATAATTGTAACAAATGATGATTTATAATAAAAAAAAATATTATATTTAGCATATTTGTTTGAAAATTATACAACATAGTCTTCACAGCCCTAGTCACTTTATTTATATTTAGCCTCTTTTCGGACATAACCAAAAGGCCTCTGTCAAGTATTTGAATTTAATTTTACCTAGTCTTTTCAAGCTAGTATGTTGAAATGCATTATAAAAGAAAGAAATTATGTACATAGTTATTTTATCAAAAAATACTTTATCGATACCAATATAATAAAGATGTTAAGTATTGACTGTTTGTTTGATGTGAATAGGCTCAGAAACTACTGGACTGATTTGAAACATTCTTTCACCGTTGGGAAGCTGCATTTTCTTTGAGTAACATAGGCTATATTTTGTTTCTCTTTGCTACTTAGATAATTTTAAAGCCCGCGCAAAGCCAGGATGGGATGCTAGATAAAATATATTTACAGAAAACAATAATTTATTATAAATGAAAGTCACATCTTCTTTGTCAACTTTTATTCAACAATATCATTGCAACATTTGTAACATAAATAAAACCTATTCTTGTACTAATTAAATGAACAAAACTCACAACTTCAGTTTCCTTTATGCCCTCGAAACCTCCTTCTGTTGTCCAACTGGAAAACATTAAAGAAGTGATTTCAAAAGGCTGGATCAATATTCCTTTCTTACTTTTTTATCAGATTTGTTATTTTTAGCAAAAATAGCATATACATTATTGAAACAGTTGCTAAGCCAAATCAGAGGCTCCAGGCAGCTTGAAAACTCTCAACACATGAGCTTGGCCACTTAGCTCATACAAAGACATATGAAAAAGTATTTTTAGGGGGTGTAATTTGGTATAGAGTTTAGACCCTGGATATAGGCTACTCTTTTATATCTCATTTTATCTCTAACTATCCAGAGTAACACCACAGGCTGCAGCTAGTATATAAACTAGCAACAAGGCGTAACTGTTGGACGACCGACTTCAGACATAGTATCTGTCCTGCGGGATATCCCTTTGCTAAATGGAGGCAAACTATAGTCACTCCATTACTTAAGTCAAAATTTTGGTAATATTTGTACTTACCAACGACCTTTTACATTCAAAGAATGACTGTCGCAGTAGAGTACACTCGTCAGGGACGTTTCCTTGCATGAGACATTCTCTAGGAGTCTTTTTCTCCTGGAAAAACATTGAAATGTTCTGAGGTTATGATAAAGCAAAATATTATGCAAGAATTAAATTTTATGAGCTTAAGTACATATATTTCTAATAATAATTAAGAAAGTATTCTAGCTTTATAATGTGTAAAATCAGTTATTTTCAAAAAAGAACTACATTAAAATAGTGTAATACAAACCTTTCTACAGCAATCGCTTTTCAGTAAGCATATCTTGAGATCCGCTCTGATACCGGCGCAGGGTGACTTGTCTGCTAAACCAACTTCATCGGGACCGAAGGTGACCATTTTATTGGTAGTAATTCAGTTGAAAATAATAAAATAACCGTAAAAATCTCTTGTTTTGTTATCAAATAGTAATTTGCAGCAGCAGCAGTCAAACAAACATCAATGTCAAAAACACAAATCGTTGTCAATTTCAATGTTAAAGAAAGTATATCACTGTCACTCTTTAATATCTATTCCACATATTTGGCAAGGGATATTCATACTCAGTCGAAATGGGGATACCATAAAAAACCCGAAATTATTTTTGTATATGGCAACGCCATTTTATTTTTATGGCAACATCGTAAAAAATAAAATTATGATATGGGAACACTTATTTGTATACCATATAGAACGTCCAAAAAACCGTACATTGTTCATTGGTTTAAAATTATGGGGTCGTGAATAGGAAGATTTATAATTTTAGATTTAACACTGGTTGCCTGCATCCGCTAGAACCATTAGACTTAGCAATTTTTGCTGTGAAATTTTTTATTCCATTTTATCTCTGTCCGTTTGTTATTTCATAACGGATAAGCATAATAATAAAGAAAGGATAATGCATTTTAGACTGGACTGGTAAGCGCGTAAATACCATCGATTACAGGATTTAAAGCAAGCATTTGAGTCGCAGGTTTTTTTTTTTTTAGTTGTTTTGAGCGAGTGAAGCCGCGAACAAATAGTTATCTCTATGTTTAAGTAGTTAAATATTGAAGTAAATTAGGTCTATTTGTATATATTACCATATTACATAGTACGTATTTGGACCAGGTAGAAACTGTTAACACGTAATTAAAAAAGATGTACTATGCGTGCCAACTAAGAATAGGACTGTCAAAGCCGCCATCTTGCTCAATCATACGCGCAAACTCCATAACCAAAGTGTATGGTGTGCAAAAAATTTTATGAACAAATTATATTCAGTTTATATGTTTAATGTACGCTGTTTTGCTATTTCTTATACATTTTACGGCAAATTAATTATAAATGAGTAGGATTTGAAAGTAAAAGCATATTTATAAAAATATAATTTCTTTTTCATTGTTGTCACTTCTTTTTGTACCAAATAAAAATAGTTTATTATACAGCTTACAGCACTTAAGTCAAAACTATCCAAAACCAATGTCTCCTCACGTGTTTTTATTTTAGGTGTTGTTAATTTGCCTTGGGTACTTCTTACCTGTAGAATTAATTAATCCAAAATTATTCAGTAACAAAATCAACAATCATTAAATTTATATCTATGAACCAAAAAAAATAATTATTAAATTTCTTTTTTACGCTTTCTTTGCTAGCAGTACTTTTTTGACAGTTATCGTGTGAAGTTGAAGCAAGCGCGATCCTATTCTTAGTTGGCACGCATAGTACTGTACTTTAGTGCTTATATGGATCATTTCAAAAATATAGATATGGCAACTTTTAATACAGACAGGACTGGTCCTGTTTCATGTTAAGTTATGTTGCTAATACTTAAAGTTTCTTCTCTTTCTCTTTTGAGCTTAGTGGCCAAGTACTGGTGTCGATAGTTTCCAAGCCCGCCTAAAGGCTTCTGACTTGGAAAACGTAACAACCTACAATTTTACGTGTCATCCGTCCAACAGACGACAAACGACAGTCTTGTGTGCATGGTCACTTCTCCAAAAACTGTGTGCATCGCTCAGAATACAGAAAGAACTTCTGTATTCTGAGGTGCATCGACCGTTGCTTAACCTCGATGATCGCATCAGACCACAAATAAAATAAATAAATAAATAAGACCACCTTAGTTGACCAAGCTATAGGCGCTACAGGAAGTTGGTATAAATATATCATTAAGTATTTGAGATCTGAAGTATTAACTTCTGCCTTCCTCACACAACATTATTCCTGTACATCTATATATATTTCAAGAGTGAAATATAATATAGACAATTTCTACCACCTAAATGTTAGTTGTGTCACTCATATTCCAGAGAGAAAGATAAGAGTATTTACTGTTCTTTGTATACTGTATTTGACAATCTAAATCATATAAGTAACTAAACACAACAAGAGATGTAAAATTAGTGATTAACAATTTTGAAAAAATGTATATGCCCAAATTGATCTCAATTTAAAGAAGCATCAAACATGATGTACAGGTTGATAGATACTATTATGGTGTAATAAGAGGTTATAGTTTTAGCAGGTTGGCAGTGTTCCTGAAACTAGGCATGGTATGTTTATTAATAATGTTTAAACCCTTATTCCTAGTTTTCGCTAACCGATAAACCCTGTGGCTATTTTGTACAATAAATTAAAATTACAATATGAGAATTTAGATATACTCTAAATCACACCACCTACAAGTTTCAGGAAAGGCTTGAGAATAATAATAAATTAAGTAGTGAAATAATGCACAAGTAGTGAGATGATGCGATCATAACTTTAAGTGGAATCGGTTTTATATTTATTATCTAAAACTCTAATCACCAAAGTCGCAGGTCCTACCTGGACGAGGACTGCACAAGATCGAGGCAGGTGGCACATGCAGAGGGAGGCCTATACCCAGCAGTGGGATAAAGAGGGCTGTGGATGATGATAATGAAAACTCTAATCCTGGTTTTATATTTAGTTAACTTGAGATCAAGGTGAAAACAAATATGTTAAGAGTTTAATTATAAATGTTGCCTTTCCTAACCTTTACATAGCTGGTGAATTTTGTTAACTGAGTTTGCATTTGTCTTTTTAATAAAATTACTAATGTATTGAACTTGAACACCATCTGCATATAATATTTAACCAGCTTTTACGCTTTTTTCATGGGTTTAAATAATAATATACTTATTACACAATTCAAATGCTAAGTGACCCAGCATATGTGACTTCACTAGAGTTGATTGGTACTGTTTGCAAAAATTTAATAAATAATATAGTGACTAGAAATCTGTTGGAAAATTTTAATATCATTTGAAATACCATATTTGCACATTACAAGTTTAAATAAAATTTAACAGCCATTTTGGATTTGAATTTTATCATTATGTAATCTATTAGTCAAAAGCTTTGATTTGATACTACCATATTGATGACATAACAAATATTTTTGCGCTTAAGCTGCTAGCCTTAATTTTAGAGGAGTTAGGACAGAAATTAGCCAAGAGCCATGTTGCTTAGCATTTGAATTGGGTTGTAAGAGGCATGCCGAGTTTTATAGCATGGTGTGAACTTCTGCCTCCCTCACACAGCATTATTCCTGTATTAACTAACCAAGAGTGAAATATATAATATAGACAATTACTACCACCTAAATATTAGTTATGTCACTCATATTCCAGAAAGAAATATAATATATTTTTACTGTACTTTGTATCTGACAGTCTAAATCAAAAGTAACTAAGTAAACAGAGCTCCTTGAAATAATGGAGCACAGTCCTGGGTCGCTGGCATACCTGTTGCACCAGATGGTATGTAAAAAGTATTAAACTTTTAATACATGAAGTCTTATAGCATTTGTGTATTTTTACAGATCTCAGCACAACAACACTGGTCGTGAAAGATATGAAGGCTGCATGAATGCTGAATGTAACAAGAGAAGATGGGGCCAAGCTTCAGCACATTTCTAGTTTACAATAAAGATTATCCAAAACTATGTTTTTCATTGGTTACACCTAATTATTTACCTTTAAGTTAAGGGTGTAGCTATGTTTATCTCATCATAATTATTTTATTATTATTTTCAGTAATTTATAGCCCATTGCTAGGCTGTACACTTTTATCTCAGTATGTACTGAAAGGGGTTAACTTGTAGAATTCATACATTGTGATACATTTCAAATACATAAAAATATGGCAAGTAGCAGTTATCTTGCTTTAAACTAAAAAGTAGAATTCAAAATAAAGTTAATTTTCATGCCTATTCTATCAACCCTTAGTACCTTTAGGCTAGGAGCGACTACCTTTATCACATCAACATCATTTTCAGATATTTTTAGGCATGGATCGCTGGGATACCTGTTCCACCCCTGTTACGTCAGATGGATACATTCTGAGTATATATTTTGTGTTGTCAAGTTGTTTGTAGATATTATATACTTAGATGGGTACTTCCTTGAACTTTTACACACCTATATTGACATACTGTCTTGTCAAATTGTGTATTTAATGCTTTATTTTATTTGATTAACAAAAAATAAATTAGTTATTTATCCTATCTAAGATGCTATCAGGAACTGACAAGTTTAAATTCCCTTTCGTACCATTATTCTGAAATAAAGACAAGTTTTATTACAACAAAGACATAATAATTAAGAGTTAAAATAAAGTCTACCTGTCCAGTTGCCTGTATGCACTGCTAGTTTATTATTTCCTAGTAACTGGATTGTGAACTGTTTTGGAGGACAGGCATGATAGAATATAATATACAACCTAATTAGGTATTCCAGGTTAAATAATAAAATGAAATGACTATTTCTTTGCTCAATAAGTTGTGTGCTATGTAACCTAGTTTCAAAGTGAATGAAATGAACTGAAAATGCTCATAATCTAGATGGAAAAAAATGTAGCTGTTTTATAAATTCAAGAACAGAGGAGGAGGGCGCGACCAGTTTCAGCCGATAGAGCTGGAACATAATTACTCACCTTTTGCACCATTGCAAATAGTAGATCATCAAGAATGTACATATTTTAACGTGTTGCTACCTCGGGTTTCCTTTCGTTTGAGACTTTGAATTGAATTATGACTATAAATTGAAGAGCTTATTATTCGAATAAAGCAGCTGTAGCAACGAGCAGTAACGCATGATTAGCATTATAGGGGCAAGGTTAGAAGGTAATTGGTATTCCCTTACTTTTGCTAACATGTCGGTTCCAAATATGTTTGGTCTACAATGTGGTGTGTATTTAAATATTTGAATTTTCGTGCCAAGTGACATAACCAAACAAAAGAAATCCAAACCATTTCGTGTATGTACACAACATCCTATACGTACATCAAACACCCACAAGCAAACTATATAACCAGTGGCCAAGACCTCTGTTCATAATGTATCTAAAGAAATGTGAAGCTTTTGATACACTGGTACTGCGTGAGAATAGTCAAAACAAATGAACTATTACTTATTCAATGTCCTCACTCAGTGTACTACATTGATAAAAACTTAAACACATTAGCAAAATTTTCACCCACACAAACAAAACTTATTTGTAAAGGACTTTGCCAGTGTGTAGAAAATATTAGCGTTCATTAATTTAAAGACAAACATTCACGTTTCTGACATATCTACGGAATTAGTGTGAACAAGAATGAACAGAATTATTAATTTATTTTCTGTTTAACGTTCATTCTTTAGGTTTATTTTTTATCTGTGTAATGTTCATTCGCCAAGGTACGGCACTTCGTGAAAACAGTGACTGCGCACATATTTAGACTTTCTACGATTCCATGATGGATCAGTCAGCTGTTTTGTGTTGTTAACCAAACAACTTGAGGATAACCTGAGATGTCTTGAAGAAAATGACCAAAATACTTCCCTTATTTGTTAGAAGACTATCACACGTGTGCACACTAAAGCCTTACAAGGAAACACGATGGCTCATGCCGAATGGGAACCCTATAGGCGCGTATGTTTACAACTGTGTCGCTGAGCAGAAAGTTCCGGTGATCCTCAGCGACCCTCACATCGCCACCTGGTACTCGTGCGGCCCCACCGTGTACGACTCGGCGCACATCGGCCACGCCAGCTGCTACGTCAAACTCGACATCATACAGAGAATACTCAAACACTTGCTCAAAATAAAACTCGTCACCGCAATGGGCATCACGGACATCGACGACAAAATCATCAAAAAAGGTCTCGCCACCAACACTCACTTCACGGCAATCGCTAAACAATACGAGCACGAGTTCTGGCTCGACATGGCCGCGTTGAATGTAGACAAACCGCTCATAATCACCAGAGTCTCAGAACATATACATTCAATCGAATCCTTCGTGCAAGGTCTCATAGACTCGGGCATGGCTTACGTCACGGGTGATGAGTCTGTTTATTTCGACACAAGCAAGTTCCCTGCGTATGGAAAACTGCAAACTATGCAAGACTCAGGAGAACCCTCAGATGAAGCTAAGAGGAATAAAATGGATTTTGCCGTATGGAAAGGTTACAAGGAGGGGGAGCCTTACTGGGAGGTGTCTTGGGGCAAGGGCAGACCTGGGTGGCATATAGAATGCTCGGCAATGGTAAGCAAGGTGTTTGGATCACAACTGGACTTCCATGCCGGGGGAATCGACTTGAGATTCCCACATCACGAGAATGAAGAAGCTCAATCCTGTGCCTTCCACAACTCCAGACAATGGGCTAACTATTGGATCCATGTTGGTCATCTGCATATCAAAGATGATGTCAAAATGTCCAAATCACTGAAAAACACAATATCCATCTCTGACATGCTTAGTAAGTACAGTGCAGACACATTCAGAATGGCTTGCTTACTCTCACGGTACAGATACACAATGGAATACAGTGACAGTATGATGAAAAATGCTGAAGCTGTGCTAAACAAGTTCAAATTCTTCCTCCGCGATGCAGTTACATATGTGAACAACAACGATCAAAAAGCCAGTGGAGATTACAAAGATAAACTACTACAGAACTTGCAGAAAGTTGAGGATGACAATTTTGAGGCTATCAAGTCAGATTTTGACACAGCATTCTGCATAAACTCTCTTCTAACCCTAGTGAATGACACAAACAAAATCATTAAAGGAGATAGCCAAGATTATTACCCTGTGCCTATCATGCTAATTACAGAGTACATTACAACCTTACTAGCTCAATTTGGGTTAAAACTTCAGGATACATCGGACAACTCTGTTTCAAACTCTTTAATAGATAGTATAGTGGAATTCCGACACACGGTGAGGTTGAATGCAATCAGCAGTAAAAACAAAGAGCTGTTAAAGGCATGTGACATAGTCCGAGATAAAATGAAGTCAATGAAAGTTCAAATCAATGATAGCAACAAGACTCCTTCCTGGGTGTTTACTAAGTAGCAATTGAGTTATTTATTAAGGTTAAAATGTGTATTGAACTATTGCCACTATCTTTAGCAATAAATCTTTTGTGTTCACATTATTATTTATCCATATGCCTTATGTACTGCAATAAAATGTTATTACACAAGTTCCAATAAGTATCCAGTAGTGTATAATTATTCAATAACAGAAGTTCAATAACATTGTGATAGTATCATTGTGAACTGTATTATCTTATGTACCTACACATATTGTTAATTAGAATAATAATTATTTTATATTTACCTAAGTTGATGTAATAAAGTACCTGTTCTCAACTAGGTATTTTCCTACAATACCCATATCAAGGCAATGACAAAATTTGACTGTTTTTTGGCTGTAAATTTCATAAACGGTAAATAATATCGAAAAAATAGCTTAAAGAACATCTCTAATAATATACTATAAACCAGTTTTATTTCTAATTCAAGTCTGATACCAAAATTAGTTTTGGGCAGATAATCTTGTTACTCTTATTATTAAATGTGAAAGTTGCCAAGGATCAAAGAATTCTACTTTTCACACTAACAGCTCAGATGGTAACAAAAGTGGTATAGAGGTCTAGTTAGCCTGGCAACCTTTTATCCAGGATTAATGTGGCACAGGTACATTAAATAAAAATCCCATAGAGTTTTGTTAAATAAAATGTTTATTAGTCCACTGACTAGACAATGATAGAAACGAGATTTCAGTTTGTTTTTCCAACTCATTACAAAGTATAAGCTTTATGGCAAGTACAGTTATCATATTTGTGGATATACAGACAAAAACATGTCCCTTTAAATTTTTCAAAAACGAACAATTCCAAAAATAACCAAAACGTTTCAGTGTTACTTAAGATAGGAAAATATATGTAATTTTGAAAACTAAAGCATCAATTATTAAGTACAAAGGACAGAAAGTTTTAACACTAATGTTTCATCAAGTAGAAATAATAATACAATTGTGGAGTGGAATGTTTGTTTTACAGTCAAATTTTTAGGTTATTTTTAACTTTGTGGGAAATTAGAAAACTTTTAAAAGGCCCACATTGTTTTAACTAAATATAACATTATACTTAAAAGAAACATATACATATGTTATGTATTATATGTATATGTTTCTTTGAAAAATCTTTAAATTATAATTTTCAATATTTGCGAGGTATTTTATTCCGAAAATTAAGTCTTGAGAATATCACAAACTTGATGAAACAATAGTGAAAGGATCCGAATTTGTGCGAATTCAGTTTCAGAACCAATTAATACACATAATACACTTACTTAGGGGGTCAAATGTTACATCACCGAACTTGAGTAATTTGACAAAGATATTAGCCTCTTTTTTTACATTTTCTTGCGTGTATTTTTTAGGGTTTTACCTTTAAATAAACATAAAAACGAAGACATTCCATGAATTTCTTATTCGATTTCGATCAGAAACGTCATTGAGATATGGTTTTAGTACCAAATGGCTTTTTCTATTTTACTAAAATTGTTTATTGTAAAGATTGTTACTTTCCTTTTTAGTTTCAAAATTACAGATAAGTGATCTTCAGAAAGAAACGAACATACCAAATTTCAAAACTCATTCTTTCTTACAATTTTAGATTAGGTTATTTTTGTTTTTTTTCTGAAGACCTGTAAATCTGTGATTTCTACATTTATTTTTACTCCTTTACGCTCAAACGACAAAACCGATCTGGATCAAAATTTAGTATAAAGATGGTCTAGGATGTCTGTCTAGGGTTATTCCAATAATCCGCATTGAAAATCCCCAGTAATGGGAATTATTGGACATTTGAACGTTTTTTTTTTTTCAGAAATCCTCATTAATCAATATTTCTGGTCAAAAAAAAGTTGACTATCCAAAAATCTCCATTACTGGGGATTTTCAATGGGGATTATTGGGATAACCATCTGTCTAGGCTGTTTAGAGATTTTTATCCCGGTTCTATATGTTTTATTCCAGTTGAACACAAATATTCGCATGTAATCTTGTCACATCACCCAAGTCCCAGAAGCAAACCGAGCCGCTAATTAGCGAGCGCGTTATTTTTGTCCTGAATAATCATTTCAGCCTTATACACCTTGAACGCGATGAGGTAGTCCCGCAACATCTTGAACAGGGTGTAGTAGTTGGTGAAGAGCAGCATCACGAGGGAGAGGAAGTGGTGCCACGCCAGCGAGCTGAACAGCAGACACAGCTCCAACACGATCAGAGCGAGCTGCGTGCACACGTTGCAGCAGAGCAGCGTCGACGGGTTGTGGAATAGGCTCTGGAATGGAGAGATAGGAACACGTTATACTTATCTTATTCCACTTCGATATTTGGTGTTTGTTATTATTATTATTATTTATTTATAATACCTTTGTGACAACAAAATAAATTTTATTATGTGTAGATTAAGGAGTAGTTATACTGACGTGAGTTGTAGTGGAGGTGTGGTGGTCAGTTGGAGGAACACAACAATTTTTTTTTAATATGTTAATTTTTCCTTCACTTAATTTGGTATCAGATCACGGAAGTAAACCAAATAATTCATTTTTTCTTCTATCTACAATGGATTTCCGCAAAATAAGGCCTGAGTAACGCTAATTTGGCAGATAGTTTCTTTTTTTACCTTACTTACCTAATGCCAGTAAGTGATGGCACCACTATCAGTCGTGACAATTCTAGAACATAGTAAGCCCTGCGAGACAGATTTAACCTAGTGCAGGGCTTACAGTCACTCGCAAAAGCTTATAACCTACTATTTTCATAAGTTCTTAATTATGTTTCAGCTTTTCTGCAACCATATCTGGTCAGTGCTACATCAGTGAACAGCTTTAAAAACTGGCTAGATAGCTGGTTGCAGAAAACAAAAAAATCTCTGTGATCAGTGCACTAGTGAATGTTTAAACATTGACATTGAACATTATGTGAACTATTAAAATAATAATTTCAACTCAGTGTGATATAGGCACATCAGCATATTGCTGCTCGCCTATAAATGAAATAAAATAAATAAAACATTTTTATTGGGAAATAAATTTGTATTTGTATTTGAGTCAATAGGTTAGTATAAAGTATGTTTTCCACAAAGTAGTTGGTACTCACATAGAACCTCTGATGTCCGGCGTCCCCCGGGATGGCGGCGACGCAGGGCGCGGGCGCGGCGCTCCACACGGCGCCGGCGTGCGACACCACGGCGCCGTACCGGTACACGCGCCGGGGGGACCACTCCTCGCACTCCTCCGCTACAAGGAGTAATACGATATTACACATTCTCCGTTTATTTATTTTCGTGCAAAACAACACTTAAACGTACACCGAGTCTTAAATAACACTGGTCTACAGTGGTTTTGTTGCCTTTGATATGATGATGATTTTGGGTCCGTTTATACACACAATTCGTGAAAATATCAATAATTTTGTAAGATTTGCTCGGATTTTTTTCAACAAATGACAGAAAAATTTAATTTTGACGATATATCGTTCAAAATTCAATTTGTAGAAATGAGCAAATTTAGAACTTTTACGAATATATTCGTAATCTGGGCACTTAAAAACGTAACAATTTGCAATGATAAACAGGGCAACAAAAAAAAAAAGATTTTTTGTAGAGCTGTGTTATCTATTAATTCTATCTAGGCTAGAGTCTTAATAGTCCGGTCAATTTAGACATTCGAAATTACATAATATCTCAAAAACGGTGGCTCGTAGGAAAAAGTATAAAATAACTTGTTGAAATAATATTATGATCTACAATTTTCGTCTGCCTCTTACGGCAGGCGGAGGAATTCCCCAGCCTTATTCGATCACCCAAGCTGCTGGGTTAAGCTGTAAGAGCCTAACCTTCAGTGTGTGGCAGGTTCCCCAGAGAGCCAGGCTACTCACCGTGGTGGGTGCGGCGGGTCCAGGTGGCGAGGTGCGCGGCGGCGCGGTGCGCGGCGTCGGCGTGCGCGGCGCTCACCAGCTGGCTGGTGTAGCGGCACCACACGCCGCACCATACGAACACCACTTGCTGCGACGCCGCGTACACGTCGTACTGCAGGTACGGCTGGAACGTCACAACACGTCAACACGCGTTAACCACTTGTATAAATAATAATAAATAAAATAAATATTAGGACACATTCACACACGGCTGGTTAGCCCCATACTGAACCATTTCTAGCTCGTATTATATGGTTGCTAACACAACTGATATACTACATATACATACATACATATTATATATAAATACATATTTAATACCCAGACCCACAGCCAACAAATTTAGTTAAGCACAAAGATGTTGACCGGGCCGGGAATCGAACCCGGAACCTTCTGATTAGCAGACCGGCATGGTAACCTTTACGCCAACGAGGTCGTCTTGTATGTTGAAACAATTCGAGAAAATCCATTCCCGAATTTGAATTCGAGAATGGACCGGGATCAGAAGTGCCGCTCAATTGTTTCGCTTAGCAATGGACAAACTGAAGTATGCAGAGCTGGTTGCCAACCTTCACTAGTTGGAGAGGCACCACAAGAAGAAGATGTTGAAACACCGGCTCCCGGTATAAACACATTTTCGCCCCAACTGTTGACATACCGGGAGCCGGTGTGGGTAAAACTAAAACTTGGAACTTGGACTTTTTTTAACAGATAATACAAAATGGGACTTTTTTAAACAGATAATACAGAATTCAACATACGAACGGTTAATACTACCTAGAACAGTAACTAAAGTGTCGCGACTCGCGGTCGCCGAACACAAGGTTTTTTAAAGCGAAAAACCGTACAAGTTTCTTTTTGTTCATCATCGTCATCATCAGCCCGTTTGCGTCCACTGCTGGACATAGGCCTCTCCCAAGGCACGCCACGCGACCCTTTCCTGAGCATATCGTCTCCATCCACTGCCCGCTTTTTTCCGTATATCGTCGCTCCACCTCGTAGCAGGACGTCCTACACTACGTGTGCCGGTATGCGGTCTCCACTCCAGAACTCGTCTACCCCAGCGGTTATCGGTTCTGCGGCAGATGTGACCAGCCCATTGCTACTTCAACTTACTGATTTCTTTCCATTGCGTTGGCTTAAATCTTCAGAACCAATGACATTCGAAAAAAACTTGCGCTAGTGCTTCGGTAGCTACACTATGATCGTCATAAAATAGTGCCAAGTCATGAAATCATAAGTGATCACCATACCACCATGTGAGTCACTGTATGAAAGACAAAGACAGTATTGTGCTGGAACCCACATGCTCACAGGACAACTCACACTTGCCCATCGTATTATTGGCTTAAGGCGTATTTGTGTATTTGGCTAAAGAATATTCTGAATCTCAGTATTTAGTCGGCTGTTAGTCTTAGTACAAGCAGTCCTTAAGTCAAGTCAGAGGCCTTCGGGCGGCTTGAAAACTCTCGACACCAAAGTTTGGCCACTTAGATCATGCGAAGAAGAAGAAGCTGGGATTTCCTCACCTGTGCAAAACAGCAAGGTAAAAAGCTCGAGTAATATGCCTCGAGCACTGAGTTGAATATCATCTTCTTGATACGCAGATTGAAGTCCTGCCGCATGGAGTCCACCTCCGCCCTGATCTGGTCGGGGTTTGAGGAGCAGCAGTGCATGGGAGGCGTCTCGCTGTGGTTCAGCTCCATGAAAGGGCCCGGCGTCAGTCCAAATAGGAAGAAGTAGATAGTTGCTCTGCGAATATGGAGAAGTGTGTAAGGCAATATGATATATGAGCAAAATCTTTAAATTACAGTTTTGTCGTTATAAACTTTTTGATCGAAGGTTATAAATCATAAACGTTGTAGGTATACTCACGTAAGACATCTTAATAATTTCCGCGTAGAAAACGTTCACACTGACATTATTATTAAAATTTATTAATGTAAGTGTGACTGTTTTCAACGCGGAAATCATAAACGATTAAAAGAAATATTAAAATCATTGATTTTATAATATTCTCTTGGTAATCTGTGATCAGTGCATCACAGATTCATACAGAGGACTGTAAATATTGACATTGGACTGTTATATCAGCATAATGCTGCCTGCTCATAAATCAAATAAACAAATAACATCATTAGAAGTGATTTTTATACAATAAAATAGTGTATTTTAAATCAGTGATTATGTAAATATGATCTTGAGAGCATAAATGCTTATGATCTTACAAGTATTATCCATTTCAGAGTCTGCATGACTTTTCAAAAGTTTTATTTTACCTATCAATTGCTATTATACAATTTTATTGATAGTTAACATAAGAGAGGGCCAAATATAGACAGAAGCTATAATAAATATAATAGACTAGCTGACCCAACAGACATTATCCTGTCTTTACAATGATTGTTTAATTCGAATTGGTATAATTTATTATAAAAAAGTGTCTTTTTTGTCATAAGAACCTTCCCCTTACAATAAATAACAAACACAACAAAAAAAATAGTGAAATCAGTCTAGCCATTCACACATATAGGAGTGACCAAGGGTTTCTAATTGTAATTTGAAGTGGGGGTGATGAGACCTGCACTGACATCCAGCTAGAGGCATATTGTACTTCCTATTGCACTGCATATTGTACCTCCTTAGCATTATACCCAAGCTCCTTGAAATAATGGAATTTAGAGACCTGAAGACCAGGGAATATAGGGACTCATTTTTATATAATAAACATTACCTGGATGATCGAGCCTTGCTCGGTTTTTTTTTTTTTTTTATAAATATGACATTTTCTAAAAATTATTCCTAGCTAGATTTATTTATCACCCCTGAAACCCCCTACTAAATTTCATGAAAATTGTTGGAGCCGATTCCGAGATTCCAATTATATATATACAAGAATTGCTCATTTAAAGATATAAGATTTAGATAGTACTTACGGATATAAGAGGAAGAATATCTTGATAAAGGGATGTCTGACAACGATGGAATATGTGCAGAGCATTAGTATGCTGAAGATCATCCCCATAATGAGCAATCTGGAAATAAATCAATAAATATTAGGACACATTTCTGTTTTGTATTACAGTTGCTGACACAACTGATACACTACATATACATACATAAATAATTTATATCGATACATATTTAACACCCAGACCGACAGCCAACAAATTTAGTTCATAACAAATATTAAACTGTACATTGTTCATGAAAGGCATCTTAAAATTTTCGCATAGGAACGGTCAAATTTACATTATTGACAGACAAGATCCGCGCGGATCTCGTCAGCGATGGTCTGTCTGTCACTCCCCCCTGAAGATGGTGCTCAGAAGGCACCAAAACTGTTGGACCTGGAACCTGAAGGTTCACAGGGACATGGTAACCATTACACCAAAGAGGTTGTCAATATAAATTAATTCTCATTTATTTATAATAAAGGAAAGTAAAATTTACTTATTTGATTATTAAGTTAATTTGATATATAGATAAAAAAACTTCTGAATTGGTAAATAACTGACCTGGTTATAAACAAACTCAAAAAATAGAGAAAGACAATTTAATATTGTCAAAACTAAAGGATTATAAATGGTAATAATGTGGACTAAGTTTAATATCATCATATTTTTTACCCTTTAATCTCCTTGGTTGGTACTAATGGGTATAGTCTAGTTATATTTTTACATTTGTGATATTTTTATTCTCCTAAAAACCACTTTAAGTTCTATAACTTTTTTAATGAACACAAATTGCACAACAAAGTAAGCATTAGAAAATACCTTACTACCATGCAACGGTTTCATCAATGAAAGTTCAAGCTGTGGTGGGGATCCAACCCACAATCTTCAGAATGAGAGGAGACCACTCACCTAACTGATCTGTTATTGATTGACTATTGTATCTTGTTCTTACACTATGGCAGTCAGACCTGCACTATCAACCCGCAGGAAGCATATTGTGCATTTACCTACCAGCCTACCCGCACACCTGGAATACCTGTTTCATGCTCATTGTGTCAGATAAATAAATAAATATATAAATAAATACTAGGACATATTTCACACGGCTGGTTAACCCCATACTGAACCATTCCTAGTTCATATTATGGTTGCTAACACAACTGATAGACTACATATACATACATACATATTTTATATAGATACATATTTAACACCCAGACCAACAACCTACAAATTTAGTTCAGCACAAAGATTGGCTGTACAGGAAACAAACCTGGAACCTTCTGATTGGTAATCTGGCATGGTAACCATTACACCAACGAGGTTGTCAAGATGTTATGCTACTTCTATTAAAAAAAAAGGCATCCAATGAGTGTAGTGTTTTTTTGTGATTTTCTTTGCTAGTCCGATTTTCTATCTTGATTGTTTGCGAGACTGTGGAGCACAGTATCTGTCGCAACAATTATGTGCTTGTGTAAATATGGTTTCTTATAATCACCTGACAGCAGAGAGTACATGTGGTAACAGCTTGGGAGCGAGGATGCCTTTAACCACTTCCTGTGCAGCACACAGGGTGAAGCGACGGCCGATTATGGTCACTATGAATATCACCAGGTAGAGATCTATCAGGTATAAATTCTGAAACATATGTAAAAGGCTATTTTACAACTTTATAATAAAACTTATATAGGATAATCTTAAATTTAACTACTTTTGTTACCATTAAAATAGGATGCTTGACTTGGGTTAATACTAGTAGATTTGATTCAATTAATAAGAAAGTCATCAATTTAACTAATATAATAAAATATATCAAATCAATAACATTATAAAATCTCAAGTTAAGTAAATTTTTGGTAGATTAGCAATTTCATAATTTTTTTACAGCCATTATTTATCATAACCATTCTTTGAAATGCTGCATAATAATATACATACCACTGCCTGATTAGTATAGGAATGAGGTAACCACCACGATGTCCGGTACAGATTTAGGAACTGCAAGCTTGTAGCTACAATCATGAACATAAATGTCATAGCTTCAAACAGCAATGTTCCATCCTGCGGTATGTATGGGAACGGAACATGCTTGGGGTGCATGGGCACACCGGTCTGCTTCACATGTGTGCCTGAATGATTATTAGAGGGTACTCTATTGGTCCGTACCACTCGCTTACCCCCGTTCATCTCCTCTTCAGCCACAGGAAGTGACACCTACAAGGCAAAAAACACTGTTAAATGAATTTCTTGACACTCATACTACTAAATATGAGACACTACAGCTATTACTGTGTAATACACTGGTAACAATAGGCATTAATAAAATAATAAATATGAAATATTTCCATTTCCAGGCAGTTTGAGGTGGCAAAAGAAATAACCTTTTTGGTGACTCCAGCGGATTTTTTCGGTCCGGGAGGCATCATTTTACAAGCAATAGGCGGCAGGGTCCGCTTCACCAGCGGGTCTTTGATGATTTTACGCCGCCTGGATATGGCGTTAGACGAAGTGCTGCTAACTTGAGATGATGCCCAGCGTCTAGCCAGGAGTATCGTCAAGCAGCCAACAACAGCTGGCAAGAAGAACACGACAAAAGAGCCACTTTCATTTTCCGTACAACTCATCACTCACATGTTAAAATGTTTGTAAATTAATACGATAAAACAATTCTTTCGATTTATTTTTATAACGCAACCACAACACACTCGCGCTCGATATCCTCTGAAACCAAAGAGTAGAAAAGTATCACATAAACGTCATTCAAACGTCAACTTTTTTAACCTATTTAAAAAAAAGAGAGGTTTTAAATTCTAGAGATTGTCTTTTTATTACCTCATGTATTATTTCGGCATTTATGAACAGAGGTAAAAAAAACAAAATGGATATACATGTGAAATGGTCTGATGTAGATTTTATAGAAATTAATTCAGTATTTTTGATTTTGAAGTCAGGTCAACGGGTTATGTTGCAGCGTATATTTTTACAAGTTTTACCACACGTTACTAGTGACCTCACATCTACTAGCATTTGACCAGCGTTAACCATCTTTTTTAAACGCAGTTTAATATACTGGTCTGGTACCTAGGTTTTCACTTTGGTCAAAAAAATCTTGGAAAAGACTACTCAATGTCAATGTTGCAGCAAGTTTAATATATTGTCAATGTCATGTCATGCCGGCTAAGTAGAATGGAGATTTATTTGAAAATTATTTCGATTATTTTGTGAATGTTTAACTAGTATAAATTAAAATTAATTGTACACAATGTCTGTTACTATCTTATGCACGATCGTACTAGTATTTTACGTTGTAATTTGGTTCTTCGATTCGTTTTTCAAGGTCTGTACAAATATGCGCTAACATTGGAATTGTTTCTATAGTTACGGTTAAATTCTGAAAACTCGCTCTTTTTTTAATTCCAGAGTTGTATGCACTACCCCTACTATGCGTTCCTGGAAGGCACGGGACTAAAAATTGGTATTTTCAACTTTACGTGGACTACTACAGCTTTCAACAGATTCCTATACAGATGGAGTAAAAACTTAACCCCGTTGTTGCGGAAGTGGTATACTTGCGGCTATTTGATCACCATCTGGTTATTCTTGCCGTTTTCGCTGTGGACTCTCCTCACCATAATATTTGAGCATTTCCATGAGAGTATTCAAGTCAGCAGTGTTCCAGAGGTGAAGGCTATGTTGCCAGGAGTTAACATCCCGCTATCTGACTTCTGGGTGTATTTTATATCGTTAGCATTAAGCACTATAATTCATGAGCTCGGCCATGCACTGGCAGCGGCACAGGAAGATGTACAGATATACTCAGTAGGAATATATGTCTTCACAATAATCCCTGTAGCGTTTGTGCAATTAAATACTGAACATTTAAATAGTCTCTGTATAACTAAAAGACTGAAAATTTTCTGTGCTGGAGTGTGGCACAATTTGGCTACAGCAGCCATAGCTCTGCTGCTGTTCTTCTCAGCTCCGATATTGTTTCATGTAGCTTATGAAACTGGAGTTGGAGTGAAAATCACTGATTTCACTGAAGATTCCCCACTGAAAGATGTCAGGGGGCTAGAACTGGGTGAAGTTTTAACTTCAATAAATAGTTGTGATATAAAATCCTCATATGATTGGTTGTACTGCCTGCAAATGGCTCATGAGCGATATGGGATTTGCACAAGTGCTGAATTTGTATCTGAAAATGATGAGATAATGATGGAAACTGTGAAAGAGAATGATGTTGTTGAATGTTGCAGAAAGGATGACTATTATAGCTTCTGCTTTGAATACATGGAGCCTAAAGTAGTGGCTGAATCAGTGCTGCCAGGGCAATTCTCCTGTTTGAAACCTAGAGATATGGTGAAGGATCAGTTTGTGAAATGCACGGAGCCAGGAGGGTACATGTGCCCAAAGAACATGCATTGCCTGAAACCCTCCCTGAATAACCACACCTATCTGGTCATCATTGAGAGGAAGGACAAGCAGCCAGTTCTCTATTTAGGGTTGCCGTATGACTTGCATAAGACTGTGTTTGTTGATCAATACTTCCCAAGAATATCACTATTTTCTATGTTCTCCCCATCACAATTTGAAAAGTGTCTCAGATACATTTTCATGTTTTCAATGGGCATTGGTTTTCTCAATGTGGTCCCGTGCTATGGCATGGACGGGCATCATATTGCCAGGAACTTAATCCAAGTGTTAGCTAAGTACATGAACAAAAGTAGTGATTTTGTTACATTTTTCACAATTTTTACTGTAGTTATAGGGACAGGGCTGACTGGGCCTATTCTTATATATTTGTTTTATAAAGCTGTGTATTTAGATGGCTAGGTATTACTTGTTTGAGTATTAATCCTTAACTTTAGCACATCACATAATTTTAAATATGAATAGTGTGAAAATACTCCACATTAAAATATCCAAACATGAAGCTTCCTTGCAGCTTTTATATTATATCTTATGTATTAAACTAGAACATGTTACAAATGGATGATGTTTGTAAAGAGTGACTAACTGAAATATTATTAAACTACTATGTACCAATAATTAATTTAATAGTTATATAATAATTATTGTTTACTACTTATTCTACTATGTACTTTGTATATTAGTGAGCTTTGCATAGACAATTTTTGTATTTTTAAATTAAATATTTTGTACATATTATATTTCAATAGTTACTAGATTACAATCTATGTAGAAAATTGTATTAAATTATTAAACAATTTAAATACTTTATTTATATACTTCACTTTAACATTTTAATGGCAAAAGTTTGTGAATATCCTTCACTCTCCAATCTGAGGTTATTTATACCTTGGATTATACAGTTTATAAGTTTAATAAGCGAAATCTCACTGTGGTGCAACTACAGCATATGAGATTTATTCATCCATATGCTAGCTTTTACTTAGTGCTAGTGAACTTTGCAGATCCTTCAGTGACTTCTTTCCATAGTGTAGCATAGATTTAATAGCAGTTTCATCCGTGTGATGTTTGTTGTTTCTAAAATCTGTCCGAGCCCAATCTTTAAGCTCTTTGCGTGTGGACTCATCGTGCACTAATTTTAGAGTGCGAAAAATTTCTCTGTAGAGTTTTAATACTTCTTGTCGCAGCATGAACTGGAAAATAACATATAGATTATTATATGTAACTAGGTACAACCTATCCTAACCTAACCTGTATATTAAAAAGGAAAAGTTTTTTGACGCAAATAGGCTCCGAAACTATTGATTAATGACCAATTTGAAAAATTCTTTCACCTTTGGGAAGCTTCATTATCCCTGAGTAACATAGGCTAAATTTTGTTTCTCTTTGCAACTTAGATTATTTTATAGCTCGTGCGAAGCCGGGACGATCTGCTAGTTTATCAATCAAGTCATAAACTGCCAGCAAAGTATGTATGTTACTTTTCCCAGCTGAATGAATCTTAGACTACAAGTAACATACTTCTTATTCCAAATTAATGTAGATTATCAACCACGAAATGTAAATATTGTACAAGAAGGTTAGCGAAAACACACGACTAAGTTGTGAGAGAAGTAAAATAAATTATAGGTATTATAAAATAAATAAATCAAAAAGATATTGTACCTGTTTCAAACTCAAGGCTGTTTTCGGTAGTTTCGACATTTTAACCTGTAATCATTATATGTTTACTTAATTACAATGTGATTGTATTTTTTATTTAGTTTCCATTTACTATAATGATTCCAATGGTAAACAATTATATCACAACAAGAAAATAACCTCAAATTCGAAAATCAGCTGTGCTGCGGCTTGGTTTGACATTCGCTAAATTTGACAGAAACGTTCTTAACTAATTTAGCCGCACAAGACAAAGGTATTTAGACCACATATAAAAACCATCAACTTCTCCTAATATTCCTTAGTATGTATTACAGGTATGTACATAGTACGATTACTTTGGGATGGATCAGCCTTATACCGGTTAAAAGTGTCGGAGACAATAGATACGCGATTTATAAGTATTATAAGATTTATAGGAATTTATAGGTAGAGATAAAATTATAAATGCCTTTTTATGTTAAAAATAAGTCCCTCGGCAACGCGAAACGGAATGACCGATCATATTATATGTCGGTTGTAAATTTAAAATGGATTGTCATAGAAAAAAATATCTAGAATTAGAATTGCAGGGAAACGCCAAAAAGACAGTTTTTTTTTGGTGATTCTGAAAATCAGATCTAATTGAAATACTTCTTGAGTATGGTTTTTCTCATTACAGATTTATCATTGCAGTTTGAACCGTACAGTAATATCTTAAAAGTTTTTTGTAACGTATCTACGAGCCAAAACAAATTTCTCGTTGACACGCGCGCTCGGTAGCAGTCATCAGAATCATTATGATCAAGCGTAGGTAAGCGTATAACAACCTAATCCCGTCTTACTTATTTAAAAAAATAATCTAATAGGTTCTATGTTAAAAATACATAGAACTGATTGGTTCTAAGCTACATTTTAAGATTTAAAAAATATGCATATATTTTCTATCATCATCTTCGACATTCAATTCCACTTCCCATTCAAAATGTATTTGTTCATCAATTTATATCTCTAACCCTCCAACACGCACGTCCGTGTCATAATACGGACGTGCAAACCTCCAAGGGTTAGTTTCTTGTGACTAAACTATACGTACTACATCAGTTTATTGACTCAGTTACAAAATCATTGCGACTTGCTTAAGATAATAATTACATATAGATGCAACAATAATTAATACAAAATAATTTTTTAACTACGTCTTCTCATAATAATCACCATCCGCGCTATAAATGTTGAAGTAATGGCTGCTACACAGGCTAAGTAAAATCGTTATGATTTGGCGGTACAGTCAAACTGCAACGATAAATCTATTATGTTAAAAAACCAAGACATATAAATAAAATACTTTGTTATTTTATGCTTTGCGACGATTTTTTACAACTAAAGGACATTACGGGATTCTGAGCAGATACTATTTACTTCCTTTTGATCGTGCGAAATGTTTGTTTGGCGTTTTTAGAATAGTATTATTCCTATTTTAACCAACAGATAATTTTTCATGTGAAATGAGATTTATTTTTTATTTTATTTAAATTTTAATATAATTATTTTAACCAACTATTACTATTTGTTTTAGTCGGTTCTACTAAATGTAGCTAACAATCTTAGTAGTTGAATCAATCAATCTGCTGTTATATAACTTAAAATCTGTACAAGTAATAGAAGAGCTTTTTTTTAAATACTTGCTGATCTTTCCTCTTTGAAAATTTTATTCGTACTCAAACTTATAGTATACCTACCTATTTTATTTTACCGTTATAATCGCAATAAACAATTTCAAACTTTATTCTATGATCAAAGTGCATTATTGTAGAAGTGATCTCGTGTACAACTTGTATTAAACTAGTAGTAAAAACTGTTCAAAAGTTATCCGCCCAAGTAGTCAGTCCGCACCGTAAGCTCCGCCCAAAGCTGAAGCTTTCGCGCGAAAACGAGCTTTCCGCGCTGAAAGAACCAATCATGGCCGCAGTCGCGCTGCAGACGCCGCGTGATATAGTCGTGTTGACGCGTGAACATTGTTGACATTCACATTCGAAAGAAATGTTTACGCGATCGCGCAGTTGAATACTTTCTTTGTTAAATAAGTCTCCGTATTTCTAATAGACTTTTATTTTACTAATTAAAAATGGATGGAAAGGCGCCACCGCCCGCTTCGTCCCCGCCAAGGGCCCAAGTTAAAAAGGAAAACGAAGAAGAGATCAAGGTAAGAGAATACCAAATATTAGTTGATGACATTGACGCGTGTTTCCGCTGGAGTAGCATCGTCTTGTTTCGGCTTCGTGTTATTGGCAGCCGGCCGGTTTCAGCCTCTGGTAACTGGAGACGTCGGAATCGTATTTTTAAATTGGATATTATTCGCGTCGCTTCCGAGGGGCGCCGTCACAATAACACAAGACTCGGGGTAACTCTGAATAAATTATTCGGCGTCCGATTTCGATATTAATTACATTTTGCGATACACAATAAAACGCGTGTAATATCACGTTTTCGAGGCCTTTTCCAGCCATTAAAGTGTGTAACGCGATATCCGAAGCGCGCTCGGCTCGCAGTAACCGGACCCGGTGGATGTTTTGATAATAGATATAGGCGGCGGCGTGGTGTGCGTGCTCCCCTGTACACACACAGCCGCCGCTCTATGTGTGCGTGCGGGTAATTTTAGACGTTCCTTTGCTCAAAACGTAACTCGAGACCGTCCCAGGCCGCAAGCCGACGCCTCAATTTATTGTTTTCATCTGTTTGTTGTAATTCTTTATTTATTCTAGGCGCAACAAAACTTTCGCTTCGAATTGGCGCCTGTCGATTCGCGCGCTTTTATTTTGGCGCCGCAGAAATAGTTTGACATGTCAATAACCCCATCGAGTGTCCACGCGGCGTGATGTCACGGGACACACGCGGAGATTTGACAAAAATTTGAGGTCGATTTAATTTATTACGCCATATTTTACTCGCTCTAGTTTGTTAATATCCTACGGCTTGTGTCTTTTATTTTTAATTCGGATAAATCTGAACATATTTTTCCTACTCTGAAAACAAACAGCCACAGGGACTTTTTTTTTACAAGATATTATAAAGGTATATGTCAAACAGTCATTTTGAGTCAAAGGATCTCATAAGAGCATTATTCTGCCTGTGCCGTAGATATCGTTGCTCATTGATACCTACGATACATGCACTAATTAATACGACAACACTGGACAAACATTCAAATTCAGTATTAGAAAAATAAGACCAAAAAATTTCCAGTTGGCGAAAAAATGTACCTAAGCAAGTTATTATTCTGTGCCCTTACAAACGTAGCGTAAACGTATAGACATTCTTGCTTCCTTAGGTTGGATAAGATGTTTATAATTGTTAGAAACGAACCGTTTCTTAATTCGATGACGTCTATTTTTCAAAAAATAAAACTATCGAGGGAATTTAACGTAATCCTGTTTTTAAACTTTTCTCAACACTGAATCGAAGACAGCAAACTCAAAAATCGTATCCCTTCCTTATTATCCTACCTTATTATTATGCTTCTTAAATTCCTGTGTCAAAAATTACGCAGGTTTCAAGGGGATAACAATACGTAAATATGCTATTTTGCTTCCTATATCTACGTATATTGCCTTAAGCCATACAAGAGGCATTTAATTTGAGGCGGCTCTACACCCTCCCCTCAAGCCTAGTATTTAAGACACTGGCATCTGTTGCTACTGCCAATAATAACCGCTGCAATCAGTGGCAATAGTTACAACAATTACCTATTATGCTAAGCGTCGCGACAGTTATTTTTTTTCTGTCTGTATGTTATGTTAGTCCGTCTGTTAGAATAAATAAGATTTTAGACTACTTCACGAGAAGGAAAATAATAAACTATAGAAGAAGAATATCTAGTTAATAAATAAGAGTTAAGCGTCTGTAGCTCAGCTAGCTAAGGTGATCTGACACAATCATCGAAGCTGTCAAGCAACAAGGCTGTCGTTTTTCAAGTGGTATTTTTATCTGGACGCTACCGTGGGTCACACGTTAAATTGTAGGTCCCGGCTGTCTTTGTACAAGCAGTCATTAAGCCAAGTCAGAGGTTTTCGGGCGGCTTGAAAACTCTCGACACCAAAGCTTGGCCACTTAGCTCATACGAAGAAGAACAAATAAAGGTACAAATATACAGGCTTAAAGTCTTGAAACACAATACTGTACCTATACGGTAGCAATAAATTAAAACAAGGATCTGATAACATTTATAAATACGTTTCAACCAGTTATTACGATGCTATAAACATTGAGCAGCTCAACTCTTGCCAATGGCCATCGATAAGATACTTAATTCGATATGTAGACATATTTTGAAGGATATCAGGATAAGGCAAAACAACACCAGATGCAAAAAAAAATGCCCAAGTGCGAGTTTAGTTCGCGCATTTATTATTATTATCTTATATATAAAATTTCCGTGTCACAGTGTTTGTTACCGAACTCCTCCGAAACGGCTTGACTGATCATTACCAAATTTTATATGCGTATTCAGTAGAAATGAGAATCGGCCAACGTGAAACGTTTTTACCCCTAAGTGATAAGGGTTGTTCACCCTTAAATATATTTTTTTATTTTTTCGATGAATTTTTTTTATTTGAATTTTATATAAAGTGGCATTAAAAATACATACAACCCTAAATTTTTACTTTTTTATCATCAACCCCTATTTTTTTATGGCCATTTTAGTAAATTTCTGTGTCACAGTGTTTGTTGCCGTACACCTCCGAAACGGATTGACTGATCTTTACCAAATTTTATATACGTATTCAGTAGGTCAGAGAATCGGCTACTATCTATTTTTATACCCCTAAGTGATAAGGGTTGATCACCCTTAAACATTTTTTTTTAATTTTTCGACGAATTTTTTCATTTTATTTTTGTATTAAGTGGCATTAAAAAATACATACAACCCTAATTTTCATACTTTTTTATCATCATTCCCTATTTTTTATGGCCATTTTAGTATTTTATTCATTTTTCATCTCGCTTGATAACTGATCAACTATAGTATCTAACTGTACTTCGAGTAAAAATCCTTTTTTTTTTTGAAGAAAATAACTAACAAAATTTAACCTGATATACTTATGATTATGATTATTACCAATCTTAAATACTTTAAATTTGCCGCGCCTTTACTTTACTGGTGAGTGAAATGCCACACTATGCCATAGACCGAAGTCGGTCTCCTGTTTTACTCACAAAATTCTTCTTCACAGACTTCTCTCACTGTTTACACAAATTTCGATCTTCGTTATTGTTTATGTATCGTATGTAGTAGTATTGTTAACAATTATCATTTTGCTATATCAATGTAACTCTCTTATTAACTTAACCGCGGCTCCACCCGCGTGTAAGTCGCTTTATTGCATAACCTCTCCTGCACATGACTGTTGTAAAAAAATGTATTTTCATCTGTGCGCTACTGTGGATCGGATTATACGTTACATTGTAGGTCCTCTTAGCACAAACAGTCGTTAAACTAAGGTAGGGGCTTGAAAAACTTGCGACAACATTACTTGATCACTTAGTTCTTACGTAGAAGAAGCTATAAAATTTGATGTACTAATAAACTAGACCCCGAACGTATGAGCAAAAAATTTTCAACAAATATGATGATGACACTACAAATATTATGTAATTTGTTCTGTTTTGGACTTCTTTATGCTCAAACGGCTCGAACGAATATGCTAAAAATGTTCGCGCTCGCTTTGCTCGCGCATAGCTCGCTGCGCTCGCATCCGGCTCGCTTCGCTCGCGATTGGTCCTACGACGTTTTGGGTCATAGCTTACGACACTACAAATATTATGTAATTTGTTCTGTTTCGGACTTCTTTATGCTCAAACGGCTCGAACAAATATGCTAAAAATTGTCGCGCTCGCTTCGATCGCGCATAGCTCGCTGAGCTCGCAACCAGCTCGCTTCGCTCGCGATTGGTCCTAGGACGTTTTGGGTCATAGCTTACGACACTACAAATATTATGTGATTTGTTCTGCTTTGGACTTCATTATGCTCAAACGGCTCGAACAAATATGCTACAAATTTTCGCGCTTTGCTCGCGCATAGCTCGCTGAGCTCGCAACCAGCTCGCTTCGCTCGCGATTGGTCCTAGGACGTTTTGGGTCATAGCTTACGACACTACAAATATTATGTGATTTGTTCTGCTTTGGACTTCATTATGCTCAAACGGCTCGAACAAATATGCTACAAATTTTCGCGCTTTGCTCGCGCATAGCTCGCTGCGCTCGCAACCAGCTCGCTTCGCTCGCGATTGGTCCTAGGACGTTTTGGGTCATAGCTTACGACACTACCAATATTATGTAATTTGTTTGCTAACGGCTCGAATGGAATCGCTAAAAAATTTTGAATACCTAAAACTTTAGAAAAATATCATTACCTACTAACCTTAAAAATTTTACAATGAAATTGTATTATACAAATAACAGACATCAAAATCATACCTACATTTATAAATTCTAACTGTATCTAAAAAGTGAAAAATAATTTTATGCCTACATATAAGTACCATCGAAGACTTTATTTGATTAACTTATAAACATGCTATTTTCAATTTGTATTTATCCTGTATTCTTGGCGTCGGTGCCATCTAAGAAGAACAAATTAATGTTTGTTAAAATAAACAATATTAAATGGATATGATTGAACATAATATTTTTTGGCGTTTGTTACTTTTATATTCCCTTAACGTTTGTTCATGGCACTCCATACCCATTTCACGCATATACCATACACACTTATAATAAGTAAGTAACATTTTAATTATACTAGAATTTGTCTAGAAACTAGAATAAAAATAATTAATAAGGCAAAACAACGTTTGCCGGGTCAGCTAGTTATTGAATATTAATTTTCATAATTTCAGAATTCTAAACGATTACGATGTAAATTCTAGATTAACATTACCATTGGTCTTTGCGGCATTTACACACACATGGATGATTAGTCCCGTTCTAAACCATTTCTAGTTTGTATTATGATTGCTGACACTACTGATTTACTACATATACATACACAAGTACTTTATACAGTATACAGTATTTAACAACCATACCAACAGACAAAGAATTTAGTTCATCACAAAGATGTCGGCCGTGCCGAGAATCGAACCCAGGACTTTGGTTGGCAGTCTGGCATGGTAACCAATACGCCAACGAAGTCGTCCTCTAACTAGTCATCTAGGTTAACTAGGATTTAGGTCGTCTAGATTAACTCTCTTATCTAGAATTAAAAAAGTATTTGTTATTTTCACAAAAATTAAAAACAAAATAATTTGCACTATATATGACATGGTACAAGTAAAACTACATTTACATTGCTTACTTCTTAGTAGTTAGTTGGTATTTTTGTAGATTTTGTTAGTCATTAAGAAAAGTTCTGTAAATAGATATAACTAGAAGCTTATTCCGTTATACGGAGCTTTATCGCAGTAAAACTATTTTCGATCTATATGCTAATATCAAAATGCATACTGATGCATCAAAGTATCGTGTCTGCTGTCTGTCGATGCTTCCAATATCCAACGTTTGCAGACATCGCGTCGTAAAGGATGTCCGGGAAATTGACGGAATAATACTAAAATTACACTGAACACGCAAAGTTAGGGTTTGTTTTCAAAATTGGATCTTGATATACTCGTACATATACTAAACGCTTTGATACATATATCAGTTTCTAAAGAGCTTCTGGAGTTAAAATATTACTTTAAAATTGGTAAAGATATATTAAGATATATCCATTAAAGTTAATGACCATGTAAATGAGCAAAAAATGGCTCTTCAAATTGCATCAAACTTTTACAAACTGCCCTTAATCGTACCCGGTGCAAAGATTAACGCTGAATGACTGCATTCCCGCGCTGGATATCTTTGGCAATCCTTTGGATCACCTACCACCGGTGAGTGAATGGTGTCACCAGCCTTATCCTCGTTTATTCACTAGTCCCTATTTGGTAAATAATAAATATAATAATATGTTGGTATATTGAAAAATCCACTTGGCCAATATAATATTTAATTTTGATGTTTATCCCAATTAGCTAAATATTTAATTAGACCTTTCTTAACTTGGAATGTTCATTCGCTTATACGATTTCGAGTAAAACTGTCCTGCGTGGTTACACATACAATTTCAACCGTAATTTCTAACTTTATAAGAAATTCTGAAGACTGACATAAATACAGTTTTTTTTTTGTTGACTACATCAACAAACTATTGGGTCAACAAAATCACTAGAAAGTATATTATTACACAGCCTCGATGACGATTAGCCCAGCAACCAATACGCTCGCGCCCTAGAAAGTGTTCCGCTAAACGCTTGCGCAACGTTGCACTTGCATGCGCCTGCGCTGATTATCGTGCCAAGGTCGGCGCATCGGATATGTAAGGAGTGACCGGACCTTCATTGTGCGAACCAAGGTGTTCAATTCTGTAACACTCCTGATAACTATAATCTAGTGGTTCTAAAGGAAGAGTGGACCGCTCTCTTGGGTAAGCGCAATCTAACAAAGATCATAACTGTCATTGTCACTGCCGGTATTTGCGACAGAAATATCTGACATGAAAATGCTTATTAAAAGCGCAATATTTTACTTATATTACACAAACGTAAACTCTAATTTGAAGTAGGGCGATGAATTTTGCACCGACGACATAATGCTTGGGGCATATTGTGCATTTATAACTTACCAGCCTACCCAAGCTTTTTGTAAGAACGAAGCATGGCTCAGTAGCTGATTTAAACTTTTGCATGGAGCCAACAAACAGAAGTTGAAGTAGCTTATTTCCCTGACTCGTGGTCCAACGGCTATGTCCGATAATAGACAATGGAAGTCGAATTTCGATATGGACGTGTAGAAATATTTTGCATGTGATCAGTAAGGTACTTAAACAGATAAACATTTTATTAATAATATGTCAAATTACAGGTCAGTTTACAATAAAATACAATATAATAATCAACAATGTCAAATATAAATAAAAAATAATTACAATTATAATTTAACATTATTCCTGATGTCAAATATTAAAATAAATAACATCTAATTTAATAATATGTCACAATTAAATTACAACCGTTCTCTGCGTAGCTTAGCTACATTAATCAGCGAAACTCTAGCCAAAGGCGGAGCACACTTGGTCTGGAGCTACTGGCTCTTAAGGAAGGCTAGCATAAAACACTGTAAGGTGCTTGGCGACAGATTTTCAATTAGAAGAAAAAACCCTACCATCATGCTACGGTTTCCTCAAAATGTTCGAAGGATCAAAACAAGTCCTAAGAGACGTAAGACTTACTGAACTGTCATCACCTGAAAATAATTGTATTCATTTACGCAGTGCACGAAACAGATGCATTCGTGTGTTTGATAGGCATTTGGTAGAGAGGTCACGGCGCGCACGGCCAAGGCAGTAATGTTTTGATGCCCACTCTCTGGCAACTCTTCTTGATGCTAATTCATGCAGTTTTATACTCGTTACTCGTACGTATCAAGATTATGTTTACCAGGTACAAATTATTACGAGTGTGAGAGACGGGGAGTATTTATTCTTTATCTCCACCTTGAAGTAAGTAGGCACAAAGGAAAATTTATAATACCAGTTTTTTTCTACCCTAGCACTTTTTCCTTATAAGAAAATTTTGGTATAAATAGGAGAATGTTCGTTGTTTTTTAAATTGACCTTTATAACTCGCATAATCATACCATGCTGTCACAAGGGTGACATTTAATCTAAAAAACAAGTTATAAATAATGTATATAGAAAACTAAAACCCTGTATAATTTTTTTTGACACATTCACACACGGCTGGTTAGCCCCATACTGAACCATTTCTAGCTCGTATTTTGGTTGCTAACACAGCTGATGTACCACATATACATACATACATATTATACATATATAAATACATATTTAACACCCGGACCCACAGCCAACAAATTTAGTTAAGCACAAAGATGTTGACCGGGCCGGGAATCGAACCCGGAACCTTCTGATTAGCAGTCCGGCATGGTAACCTTTACGCCAACGAGGTCGTCGTAAAATATATGATTTAAAATTAAACCATAAAGAACGTCCCCTTAACTAAATGTGTGTGAGCAAAAGCCAACGAACTCTTAAATTTTTTCATGATACGAACTTTCAAATGTTTTAATGAGTATTCAGTAAAGAAAACTATTCAGTAATCACTCACACTCAAAGTCACTCACACTCGGTTTAGTTTTTTTCTGAAGTATCTAATAATAAAATTAGTGTGCATTTAGTCCAAGCATTCGCACTCCACTGGTAAAAAGATGTCTGCTATAATCGAACAGTTGAAATTCTCAAATAAAGCGACTACCTACTAAGGTTACAGATATAATTTTACAAAATAATTGGCGTGAGTTTACCGTGAGCCGGGCACCAGAGACGTGGTCACGTGATACCTAGTTGTAATACACACCGCTATGCGATGCGCTGCATTGTGACATCACTACGGTAAGGCCGCAGCTGCATTAGCCAGGCGATGCGACGCGACTAAATCACTTTCCCCAGGGTCAATGTGCCCTGGAGCCCAGCCTCCACGAAGAGGAGTTCCTCGAGGTGGAATCCCTACCTCCCGAAAATGAGGCGAGGAAGAACCAAAACTAACTAAGCGACTAAATCAAATGTACCAAAATTTGACGACCTCATTAGCGTAAAGGTTACCATGCCGGTCTGCTAATCAGAAGGTTCCGGGTTCGATTCCCGGCCCGGTCAACATCTTTGTGCTTAACTAAATTTGTTGGCTGTGGGTCTGGGTGTTAAATATGTATTTATATATAATATGTATGTATGTATTTGTAGTATATCAGTTGTGTTAGCAACCATAATACGAGCTAGAAATGGTTCAGTATGGGGCTAACCAGCCGTGTGTGAATGTGTAAAAAAAAAATTGTACAGCTGATTGCTTCCCCATCTAGACGCAGCGCAGCGGGCCAAAAGTACACACATAAGTAAAGGAAGAAGAATAGAAAGAGTTATTTATTCATGACTCGATTCTTCTTCTTTTTCTTATAAGCTTAGTGACCCAGCTCAGGAGTCTAAGAGTTTTCAAGCCACCTGAAAGTCTTTGACGTGAATCAATAAAACAAATCAAAAGAACTTGAGAAACAGAAAATACTCGTGTCATAAACCGGCGCCAGCTCTATCAAGCAATCTTCTGAAATGTATTCTTTCTTCATCTTCCTTCTTTCTCCTTTCTTTTATTTCTACTTTTAAAGTCATGTTATACCTATTTGAAATGCACACCAACATGCGATGCGCTGCATTGTGACATCACTTACAATAAGTCCGCGGCCGCATTACACTGAAATTTTGTCTCGTCTTACCACTCATTATCTTCATAAATCGTATTATTGCAGTTATAATTTTAGAGTATTTCATTCTTATGTGGACGCGGCCTAAGAGGTGCAGCAGGGACTCCAGAAGAACGCTGATGCAATGCCTAAAAGTAATACTTTTTTTCCAAGCTAGAAAAGCGTTTCTGCAATTTTCTTTTCTTCTTTCTTTCTATATGTACCTATGTATGTCTGTGCGTCTTGCATTTATGAACCAATCTCAGCAACTAGTCTCGATTGACCACAGCTTGCCTGATGTTAAGCTGTGTTCTGGTCTACGATATAGCAAACTTACCTCGAAAAAATCTATTTATTCTTGATTTTGAATATCTAATATGATGCTTAGATGAAGTAGGAATCATTTTTTTCTTGAATTATAGTATCCATGATGTTTTTTTTTTTTTGTTTAGACACTTTCACACACGGCTGGTTAGCCCCATACTAAACCATTTCTAGCTCGTATTATGGTTGCTAACCCAACTGATATACTACATATACATACATATATATTATATAAATACATATTTAACACCCAGACCCACAGCCAACAAATTATTGTTGATGCTAGGATGATGAAGGATTTTTCTGTTGTAACATCTAGCATGACAATTCTCAGAAAACAGTTTACCCGTCTCTCTACATAATTTCTGTGACATTATAATTAAGATTAGTTTGTCTAGAAATCTCCTTATACACATAAAGGCATGTTGGAATCAATCCACACCCTTCAATCATTACCGAGGGTGAGCTAACACTACCTAACAACGATAGACCAAGTCTGCTAATCAATGGTGGAAAAATCGTTATGGCTTGTAAAAAAGTTTTATGATAGTGTGTGTGATAGTGTGTCATTAATAATAGTTCCCTCTTAGATACTAATACGGCTACTGGTATAAATAACGCATACACTATGAATAGTGACTGAATTTGCTAACAAAGTTTTGTCCTACGTCATTTGGAAAATTGAGACATGAAAAACATAAACTGTTCCATTTACGTTGCAGAATAGTTGTTTGACTAGATGAATGTTTAAAATATTGGGTGAGTTACTAGTGTCCATTTTATAATTAGCAATTAACATTTGAACCACCGCAATATATTGCTGGAACTGTTATAATTACCTGTTGTTTTTGTTTGTTTTAGTGTACAGTAAAGGATTCTTGTATTGTGTAGTATTCTATAAACACTTATGAATATTGATAAAGGAATTAGGTGGACTATACGGAATAGCCGGTGTATATTATATACGATTTTTCTGATATTTTTTGCATTACCTATTGAATAGCTGCTGCATTCTGAACAGACTTTTAAACGGTAGAGTTTGAATTACCGCAAGTATCAAAACTGCCACTTAAAGGGAAGCAATAAACAATAGCATTTTTCTTCTATTCCTTTAGCAGACTTCACCCTCAGGCATGGGAAGCGTGCGTGAGTGAGGGTATCAAGTGTACACCCACCCACAACCCCTTGCAAATGTCACCCCTATTCCTCAGCATTACGGTTGAAAATCCCGATGCACTCAACTTTCCAGAGTCCAGTAAATCTAGATCAAGGCTTAGGTTTCTGAACTGGAGATGAGAACTTTGTTTACTTTCTTATACTTAAGTGCTGTTTAGATTTCTAGGTCTCATTTGTGTACTAACTTCTTCTTCTTCATCGTATGAGCTAAGTGGCAAAGTTCTGGTGTCGAGAGTTTTCAAGCCGCCCGAAGGTCTCTGACTTGGTTTAACGACTGCTTGTACTAAGACAAACAGCCGGGACCTACAATTTAACGAGTCATCCGACCCACGGTAGCGTCTAGATGAAAATTTCACTTGAAAAACGAAAGTTTTGTACATGGTCACCCATCCAAACACCATCCGCATTAACCGTTGCTTAGCTTCGATGATCGCGTCAGGTCACGATAGCTTACCGAGCTACAGGCGCTAATAACTACAGTCACTTTTATGATATGTTTATTCTACAGTTTGTCGTAGCGTATAAAATATTCCTAACTAGATATCCACCACCATATTTCATTGACTCGTAATATAAAGCTAGCAAACAAGCAATGCTGCAAATCATCAATAATATAAAGTTTACACTTAAATAGAAGCAATATTTAACTTGTCTAAATGTATTCAATATTCGACTATGTGTCCAAGCTAAGAATATGTATATGTATGTATAGTACTTGTCAGTAATAATATCTGTATTGTCAATATCTGGGCTTTTCCATCCCTATCGATTACTAATTGGTACATGTAGAGAATATTTATAAAACAGATATGCATCTCCAATCAAGCCAGTGTTGCCTACACAAATAAATTGCGCCACAGATAATAAATATCACATGTTAATGTTAATTTAATGTGTTTACCAAATATCATGTGACAATAAAAACTGCGCGGATCAAGTTACGTTCTTACAGATATTCGATTCTCGTCGAGTTTAAATTCTGTACGGAATATTTTTAATATAATTTTTACGAGGGAATAGAGACTTGGGCTTGTATTCAACCCCTGATTCAAAAACGACGGGGTGCTATAAATTTGACGTGCCTGTGTGTGTATGTATATCTGTCTGTCGCATCGTAATTCCCGTCTAGCTACAAGTCAAGCTAAGAGAAGCTATATAAAATAAAAAATAAAATAGAATAAAATCGCTTTTATTTACCTTAACCGAAAATAAAACAGAGTTAATGGTTTTGTTAGAGTTTTGAGTAAGTACAAGTAAGTAAAATGTTTTTAGGTGATTATTAAATTACCAGAGGCAGACCCCCGAGACAGCCCGATGGTCAGATGACATCGTTAGGCACGCTGGAAAGAGCTGGTGGAAACTGTCTGAAGACCGTACTGTATGGCGTGTGGGAGAGGAGGCCTATACACAGCAGTGGGAAGACACAGGCTGATGCTTATAATGATGATGATTAAATTACCGTCGGTGTAAGGTCCGCCTGTGGCGGTAAAAGCCTCCTCCAATTGTTTCCACATTACTCGGCTTTTGGCTGTTCTCGACCAGAGGGCCCCGGCTACCTTCACTATGTCCGTTGAAGAGAAGCTAGCCCTCCTTTGTTAATAAATATTTGGGAGCTCCCTTACAACAAACGGCTTTTAGCCTTTCTTTTGAAGATAATGGTACGGAACCCTTCATGCGCGAGCCCGTCTCCCACTTGGCCAATTTTTACACGCTTTCTATTAGCTTCACATGTATGTTTGTTTGTAACCGACTTCTTTGGGCGCGATTTCGACCCACTTAAAACGGCCAGATTTCGTTCAAACTTTGTAGATTTATTGAGGACCGATGACAATACACTAATTTGATAAAATTATTCCATTTTTTTGTATTTTCGTTTGTGTGTTTGTTTGTAACCGACTTCTTTGGGCGCGATTTTGACCCCCTTAAAACGGCCAGATAAGAGTGTTTTTTAGTTTTTTTAAACTATTATTATTTTTCTTGCTTAGGCTCAAATATCGCAATTATTAGCGTGAGAACAGAGTGACTCATTCGGCAGTATGAAATTGAAACGTGCAAGGCACTGCGTCCTGAGTACAACATAAAGCTGAATAAAACTTGTCGTGGTGGGAGAGCGCTCCGTGACTAACTGGCTAAATGCAGCTTTTACGTTACAATTGAAATCTAGCCAAAATTAGCTTAAATAGAAGCAGATGAATTTTAAGTACATCCAGCTGTTGCTAATTTAATTAATTAGTCCGTAATACGGAAGAAATAAATGGAGAACAATGAGTATGGAGTGCTTTAATTTTACCGGTCTATTTTCCATAGTTACAGAATAAGCAATATGTCTTAAATAAAATAAAAAATAAAAATAGCCTTTATTTCCCAGAATTCGTATTAATACATTACAGTTTTTTGTTACATAAAATTTATCATAAAATACAATGTCTAAAAAAGTATGTCAAAGTTATTGAGATTATTTTTATGTCAAATTTATTATGTCCAATATATCACATTTTTTACTATGTATTTACATGTCCAAATTTCTAGCATTTTATTGCGCGTCATCTGGGATCGTCCAGAGTTGGACGAAGGCCTCCTCCAACTCTTGCCACGTGCGTCTTGATTGGGCGGATCTCGTCCACAGTTATGTCTTATATATTGTTTATACTGTATATTTATGTATATCTTAAATATGGCTACTTCTCGGCGGTTTACCATGTATGCTCGATATCATTTGTGTTCCTGGTAAGCATAGTGTATGCCATGTGGCCTATACCCAGCAGTGAGGTAAGAAGGGCTAAGGATGATGATGATGAATAGGGTAAAGTAAAGGGTACTAGACCGCGCGGGAGGTCACCCACTCGATGGACTGATCAAATAAGGACAATCTTGGGTACCCCTTGAAACGAGTATGCCAGGATAACGTGGAGAAAAATGGCGTGGCATCGTGAGGCGTGTACTGTATGTCCCATCCACCACTACTTCATAGCGACTACGACCGCTCTGTCAAAAGCGGTACCGACTTGAAGAAGAAGACGAAGAGCAAACTAAAATGTAGCTCAAAGTAACAGTTAGAAGCAATAATCGTAGTTCGTCAGTAACAGAACACGCGGTGTCCTGTGTCAGACCGCCGTCGCTTTTAGACTGGTGTACTGTTACACAGCGACTTTAGTTTCAATACGGATGACTGTGGCTTGTACACTATACATTATGGTACAGGAAATTATTTGAGTTATTGAAATAAGTAATAATATTTATAATATTAACTAGCTCACCTGGCGAACGTTATTTTGCCTAACTTAGGAGTATGAAAAATAAATAGTAGCCGATTCTCTGACCTACTGAATACGCATATAAAATTTTGTAAAAACCGGTCAAGTCGGAGCCGTTTCGGAGGAATACGGTAACTAACATTGTGACATGGAAATTTTATATATAGGTAAGATAGTACTTTGGCTTGGCTCACGAAATGACCGCCATTTGGGATTGTTGACTCGATGATCATTGTCCCGACAGTTGTATCGGTAAACGGCCTCATAGCGAAGATCTTCGACCAATAAATATCTCAAAATTTTAAATTTAAAATTCATATATGTTAAAACCCATGGTAAGATAGAACACGTTTACCCTAGTAAGAGCTATTTCGTTTGTTAAAGCTTGAAATAACGAATGAAAACTAGAATTAAAAAAAAAATACATACGAGAATTATTTTTCGCAAGATGGGTTTACCTACTACTATAGCTGAAACATAGACCTGCTATATTAAAAACCAGTTAGCAAGCATGTGAAAAACTTATCTATATACATATATTTATCATACAAGTATGATGCATGCGAAAGTTTGTGTGTGTGTTGTTACTTTTTCTCACTCAAACGGCTGAACCGTTTTAAATGAAATTTGGTGTTAGATCTTGGATTAACTCATGGGCTATCTTTTAAACCGAATTAAATTATTTTAGTCCCGGATTAACGCGGATAGCACCACGGGGCGCAGATAATAATACATATTTGTGAACCTGAATATGAATATTTTGTATTCAACATTAACCACGCTACCTATAAGGTTTCGAGCGTCAATTTATTTATCCGTTATCTTCGGCTGATACCTATCTGGATTCTCTGAAAATAATAATTATAATTTTTGCCCGATATTTTTCACGGCAACACGAATACTTGGTATAGTAATTTGATAATTTCGTGAGTGTAATTAAAATATTTTAATTATACAATTTGAGAACGTCGAAGGAGGTTTCAATCGCGCGTTTAATTATTATCTACGCAAGTTGTCGGTGTTACCCGAGACGGGGTATCATCAGCGTACAACGTTAATTTTAGTGTAAACGGAGCTTTGCCTCGCTGTAGCTCGTTTATTAAAAAATGCTCTCTTTGCGAAAATAAAATGTTATCTTGTTGGATATCGAGTTCTTTTAGTTGGTGTTCTTTTATAATAGATTCGAAGACGTCGAGGATTGGACAGTTAACTGTCAATGATTGTGCCAAAGATGTCTGTATTTTCTTAGGTAGGTATTTGATAGTGATTGATGATTTTTTTCGTATGAGCTATGGCTAAATGTAGAGGTTATCTAGAGATTTCAAACTGCCATAGCACTAAAATTTAGTTTCGAGAATATTGATGTGCTATGGAACTTGGAACACAGCTTGCTCTGCTTTCAAGCTGGTATTTCAAATACTGACAACTGTCGCCGAAATCGATGTCGAAATCGATGCAACAATTAGTAATTGAATTACTATGCTGAGCGACACGCCAGTACTCTAAATCTTATTTATTATATCTTATTAATTAGATATTCTTTTAATTTAATTAATTTTAGATTAGATTTAACATTAAGTAATATTTATTGAATTTGTAGTATTTAGTTTTCCCCCGAATAAAAGAAAACATTCATATCTTTGTGTCTGTCAGAATAAATAAATAATGAATAAGATTTTAGAGTACTGTCGCATCGTAAAGAGGTATTTATTGCCGCTGATAGCAGTGACTATAACAAATAATGGTTCGAAACCCTTCAAGCGGCAGCTGGATTTGCTTTTGGCCAATTATAATATCTATATCTATATAGGTGTGTATTTGTAATGTATAATTTGCACGCCTCGGTGCTCTCCACTGAGGCGTGCAAATTGGCAGATAGTTTGATGTATTTGATATTAATTTTCTTCTTCTTCGAATGAGCTAAGTGACCAAGCTTTGGTGTCCAGAATTTATAGCCGCCCGAAGACCTTTGACTTGATTTGACGACTGCTTGTACTAAGAGGAACAGCCGGGATCTTTTTTTTCATATCTGGCTACAATGGGGCGCAGCCAGGTTATATGGGATTACTAATACCTGCCTTTGTGCTTAACGGAGTATTTCGTGCTCTTCCACAGCCGGGACCTAGAATTAAACGTGGGTCGGACCACGGTACCTAGATGGAAATTCCACTTTTTACAAACGACAATTTTGTGCATGTTCAGCCATCCACAGACTGTCTGCATCAGATCACTTTAGATATCCGAGCTACAGGCGCTACGAAGTCTCTTGATAATTTTAGAACAAACCCAAAAACCCTAGAGCGTACACTAACAAAGCACCCCACACGCCAAAGAGTATATGGTGTTAGAGTACAGACGCGCCAGACGTGTCGAGTTACACGAAAATTAACGTTAGTGAGGACCGTGACGCAAGCGGCGTCGGGTGTCGGCCGCCGGGTATCTGACACGAGCATTCATTATACCGGATCGGGTGCTGGTGAAACCTACCCCCTGGCATGTCGGGGTGATGCGCAGATTACAATTAAAAAATGGTAGTCTATAGTGGCGTTAACGGAGTACTTCTTCTTCTTCTTCTTCTTCGTATGAGCTAAGTGGATTCGATCTCCGGCAATGGTTAAGAGTTTTCGGAAAAGGAAAATGTCGTGTGGAAACCAAAGCATATATAAGTGGTAAAGCATTTTCTCGTTGATTGGCTAGCTACCCGCCCTAAAGCTGGAAAATCCAAGCACCTAATGATGTGTTCCAGACTCCTTGAGACCCTTAGGACAGATTGTTGCCAATTCGTGTGGTTACACGCCTTGCCGGTCAAATGCACAGATGTACTGCGTTTAAAAATAAAATATAAGAACGCTTTGACGATAAAAAATAAATTTCATGTTAATATCGGCCGATGGAGTCGAAAGAAGATAAATTATTTAATTGTTATTTAGTTTTACTCAACTAGCAACACTATTTTAACTTTTTAACAACAATCAGCAAAGGATTCGAAATTCGAACTAACATTGGGAGCGCACAAAAAGCCGCGGTGTCTGATTACTTGATATGAAGAGGCGACGCGGTTCCGATAGCGCGGGTCGGGTAGCGGTGTGGGGACCACTGCTGTTTCTTGCTTTGTTTTTTGTAACGTAACTTCGAGACATTATAGTGTGAGTATTTTCATCACTACATAGTACAAATACAAATCATTTATTGATAACACCAAAGTTACAAGCCAAATAATATGATATCATTACAAAAGTATATGATATCTACATCAATGCCAATTTTCATTTATATTCTAGTAATATAATATCATTAGAATAGTATATGATATTAATCAAAATGTCAATTTTCACTACTAATTCTAGTAATATAAGTAATATATCTAGTAATAAAACAAAGTCGTTTTTGTCTGTCCCTATGTCCCTTTGTATGCTTAAATCTTTAAAACTACGCAACGGATTTAGATGCATTTTTTTTATAAATGGACTGATTCGAGTAGATGGTTCATTTGTATAATAACACCCATTAAATAGTGGAAAAATACTGTTATTTTTGAGGTTTTCAATGTGAATGTCGTTATCATTTTTTTCCGCTTCCATTGCAAACGCAGGCTGAACCCTACGAGATTTATCAATATAATGTACTAACCATTTGTACACATTGAAAAGGTCTACAGAAAACTCCGCGATGGTATATGTTTTTCTGTAGTGTATTTAGTATCAGCATTGTACCCGAAGCGATTGCGAAGCCAGGGCGGGGCGCTAGTAGAATAATAAACATTTGTATGGGAATTAGCAATACTCTCTAGTATTCTGATCCTTTGTAGTACGTAGCCACGGATAACAGAAAAAAAAAATGGTACGCCCGGTAAAATATAGTCAAAAATGGCCAAATTGACACAACTGAAATGCAAACTTTTTATTCATAATCATAACCATCTTTAGTGGTAACAATATTTTACAGGTCAATCCACATTCTAATAAATAACACACGTAAAAAAATATAATAATAATAATATTCACTGAACAAAGTTTCAACTTGACAATAAGATCGTCAGATTGCAAACCAAAAACAAACCGGCAATGAAGGTATCAAGTGACAAAGTAATACTAAACCGAGTTCTCATAATATTCAGAACGCATGTGCTGCACTAAAATACATTTATGCGCTATTGGGTAGGTACTAAAAAGCGAGTGTGGCTCGGTTTGTAAACGTCTGCTTTATCAGACGACGCCTGGTTCGATCCCGGCCCTACACCACAGACTCGTTTTTCAAGCTAATATGTGTGGGTTTTCACTCGCTTTACGGTGAATGAAAACTTCTTGAGCAAACTGAAATGATTGAGGACAAAAAGCTACTAAAAAATTTGGATTCCGAGATATATATTTTATTCATCATTATTATTACAAATTATAGCATACAGACAAAATATAAAATTAAAAACTAATAGCAAAACTAATTGTATGTTAATTCAAATAATATGTCCGCCTCCACAAAAAGGGAAGTAGATTTATTCTAAATTTTTAATTTATTACTTGTTCAGTGTCATTCTATTCAAATTTTTTGTCTTAATAATCATACACTTTTAAGCTACTTTTGTATCTACTCTTTAGTTATAATTAAATCGTGCATGAAAACTTCATGTTCCTATTTCTGCCACTCTCTCATTATCCAGCCAGTATTATTTTACAAAGGCGCGAAAGCTCATCCAGTGTTGCCAGCTAAACAAGTCTTCCCCGAAAGTGCGGTGTTCTCGCGTGACCAAAACACCCAGCTCCCGGACTCGGATTGCCAGAAGAGTAATGCAGGTAACCCGACGCTCTCTTTGTTTCGCACCAGACGATATAATGAGAAATATGTGAAACATAATCGATAGGTTATAGGAGACGTAACTTAAAGCCGCGGTTTGTGCTCCTTTGTGTTAGCGCGCGATACGGTTTTGTTTGAGCTTATAATTGTGAGAACTAAGAAAATGTTATGATTAACGAATATTTGAGACCTTTGACGCAGGGGTTTTCAATGTAATGACTACGCTATTGTTTCTTTCGAAGTAGAAGACTTTCAAAGTATTTTTGATGTAAATTATTTTTTACAATTATTGGACTAGTTCTTAGTCACAACTCGCCTGATGTTAAGCGATATAGTGATTCTGGGTAAGCGTGCCACATCGTAGACTACAGCAGCTGAGGTCACACTAAAATCTATTATCAGTAAAAAAAACAAAGTAGGAGCGCGCGTGTCCTGAAAAAAATAACGCGAACATCTCCACAAGGCACAGTTAGTAATAAATTGCTAAAACGCGGTTGAATGCCATAATTATAAAGCATACAAGTCGAGTTAGTAAAGAAAAGTAAAGTGTTTAGGTATGTTTGTATATGTAGTACATATATCAGCTGTGTTAGCAACCATAATACAAACCATGATACAATCTATAAATAGTTTAGTATGGGCATAGACAAATTATATTATTATACTTTGTCTATGGTATGCGGCTAACCAGCTAATGAGGACACGTTTTAGAGTGTGAAACGTGTCCTCATATATTTATTTGAAATTCTGTCACTTACATATAAGATGAGTGTGAGAAAGAGAAAGCGAACTTTTATATGTTTCCTTTATTATTAGTTATACCAAACTAGCAATAGTTGCGCTCAATATTCGTATAGTGGGCCTGTAATAGCTGCAAACGCTCTCGCTGGTTTTAGAATATTCTCATATTCTATTTCTGGGTACTAAGTAACGCACGTTTGTAATTCTACCACACGTATTCTGTTTTCCGCATCTATGAGCGGTGGGGTTTCGGATTCGGTTTTAGTTTTACGAGTAGAAAGGAATACATCACTTAATTTAGTAACCTACTTTTAGAGATTATGTTTAGTATACATACAATATATTAATGGCAATGACCCAAAAGCTGGCGCTTGCCTCGTTTAAGTTTGGCTATCCAGCGAGGTAATGCCGCCAGCATTAGGCACCTTACCCGCGGACACAGACTTAGGTATAGTGTCTTATTTCTAATATAGGTTTTAAATTTTTAATTATGGTGGAGTTTTATTTATTTTAATTGAAAAAAAATAATATTAGAAAAGAATACATTCTATAAAGTAAATAAACTTAGTAGAATTGATAGTAGGTATGTGCGTAAAGGCAATTTTCAAATTTCGGCATAGTAAATTACTCTGAAATTGCCTTTTTAAACTAAGTCTACGTGATCTTTAGTTTGATAAGCAAAAAAACAAAAGAAATAAGAATTTATTGCGTATCTAAGTATTCATATTTGACGGAAATATACAACATTTTAAGATTCCGAATGGAGTCATTGCAGTGGTTAAGGTTAGCTCATGTTAGATTTATGGCTTTTGTCTGAAGGCAAAAAAATAACGTTGTGGTTATTTTTTACTATCCCCTTCTACTTCCATTCTTTTAATATTTAAGTGCCCTTGTCCATGGAGTATTTAACATTTCGATTTGCGATCTTCACGATATTACTTCACTTTCGTCTTCACCTCAAATTATTTTATAAATGCTTTTCTAGATTTTTTTCTTTCTTTTCTTTCTACTATCTACTTTTGAATGATAATTTTAACGAAATTGACCTATTGTGTAAGGTGGCGAACTGTCTAACTTCTTCTAATCTTTTATAGTTTGATACCTACATAATACTTACTCGTATATTATTTGATTCGTTCTCCTTGCACCAGACATAGTTATAGTAATATAATTTGTAGCAACGTTATTTACTTTGAATTTCAAGTGTCCAATTTCAGCTAACCCTTCTTTTTATTAACTTGTTTACCAGCTGAACAGCACCGTCCTCACCAGTGCCACTTCCCACGGTCAACGCGTCACTTGACACCGAAACATGCGCAGACGCAGCAATTTTGTCAGAAACGTGTTGTTATCGAGGGATCGTAATTTGGGACTCCCCGAAATTTTGACACTTGATATAGTTGTTTTGTACTATGTGCTAAATTACTATTGTTTTACTGTATTGTAGGCGTAAAATATTAAATATAATAGTAATGTAGCATAAGCATAAGCAGCCCACTATACGTTCCCACTGCTGGGACTCTCACGAAGAAAGAGATATAAAGCTGATGACACACGTCTTCGGATATTGTGGCCCACAAAATTGTCGGTTTCCTCACGATGTTTTCCTTCACCGTAAAGTGAGTGCAAATCCACACATAACTTGAAAAAAACAAGCCATTGTTGTAGGGATGGGATCGAACCATTTTGTTTGTACTTAAACTATTTTGACAAGCTCATATCGATACCCTAATTTGAAAAACTACTAACTCCTCTGCGGGTTTTTTACGGGAGAGGCTCGAAACTTCATTGTATTTTTTATTCTACGCAATAAAGAAAAATCCCGTAAAAAAACTATGCTTTAATTTTATTATTATAATAAAAACATAGTTATATTACTATTTACTTATCGAAATAAAATATAATGAAGTTTTAAGCCTCTCCCGTAAAAAATCTGCAGAGGAGTTAGTCTGTAGGTTTGCAAATTAGGGTATCGATATGTGACTAAATATCTTTATTCTATTTAATCTCCATAAGAGTATCTCCGACAAATATTCCACAGTGTGGCACCGCGTATACTCTGGTACATTAGCAAGGCGATCGGTTTACACGGCATTAGGTAAATTATAAGCTCCACTAGTCCACGACACCCGATATGTTTGCCGACGGTGCCGTCTCCGCTTCACCCGAACACAGTGGAACACGCGCAGTACACTAACTTCGAGATTTTTGACAATTTTCAAGAAACTTTACATTTGGTACAGTCATCATTATAACGCTTATAAAATGAAGGATGGCAGTAGTTGTGAATAAATTAATAGACAGGTTATTATTTATATACAAGTATTTATTTCTAATTAAATAGATATAATGTGACTATATGAGTCATTACAGAAGACAAATTGTAGCGCCTGTAGCTCAGCTAGCTAAGGTGATCTGACGCGATCGTCGAAACAAAGCAACGCTCGGTGCGGACTGTGTTAGGACGGGTGACCATTGACGATTGACGTTTGAAAGTGGCATTTTCATCTAAGCGCTACTGTGGGTTGGATGACGTTTAACTGTAGGTCCCGGCTGTTAGTCTTAATACAACCAGTCATTAAACCAAGTCTGTGGCTATTTCGCTAAGCATCTAGAGATATTTTACGATTCCCAATTATTGATTCGGGTAGTATTTTACTTCATTAACGATTACGCTTATCTGGGTATATATGTATAAACTCTATATAACGACACTGAAGGGACTGTGTATTTTATGCCGTTATAGAGTGGTCGTTAAATGGAGAGAATGTATCATTGTAGGGAATACAAGCTAAACCAACTAAAGCCAAATGATTTCGACGCTTTAGAGAGTTTGTCGTTAAATCGAGTGACATTACATGGAGTTTACACATATCAAAATGATAATCGATAAATGCAGCCTAAAAAGTTACTTTAATTGATAGTTTTGTAATATTGTACATGTGATATTTTTACTATTATCGATAAGATATCAACAGTAGTTTTTAGTCTGTGTGTACATATATCCTGGCTCGTCCCTAATGGAGTACGAAGCTCGCGGATGTGGACGCCGGTACGATAGCGGGTGATAATAATTAGGCTTTTGTAGAACCTTACTGGGTCAATGGTTTACTGTGACACACAGGGAGAACTTTGATTTGAATCTTTTTTTTTGACACTTCTCACACACGGCTGGTTAGCCCCATACTAAACCATTTCTACTTTGAATTATGGTTGCTAACACAACCGATATACTACTAATACCTACTCTATACATAAATACTTTAGATATTATTACATACGATTTTTATATTTATTGTAATATGATATGATAATGAAAGGAAGATTTACGATTTACTTTCACAAAAAACTGTTCTAAATACTTATAATAAACTAGCTGACCCGGCAAACGTTGCTTTGCCTCACTTAGGGGTATGAAAAATAGATAAGTAGTGTAGATTATATGACACGTTCGTAGATTTACCATAGCAGCGCCATCTATTGATTACTTACTCAACCCAGTCGAAAGGTATCGACATCTGTTAGAATCATTTGGAGTTGACAGATAATTGTGACTGTCAAATAATAACTGACAATAATTAGCAATAAATTAAAATTGCGACTATAATTTGAGATTTAAACTATCCTATCTCTCAAGTTGGATTGAATTGCACATAGTGTGCGAATTTTATTATGATCGGTAAAGTGGTTTAGGAGTCCATTGAGGACAAACATTGTGACACGAGTAAACTGTTATCGTAAGGCATATTATATATTTACACGAAACAAAACGGTCACACTTACTTAAAAAACGTTGGATATACGTCCAACGGGTTTCAACGCATTAAGAGCGTCATCATCGGGGACGAGCTGCACACGGACTGTCGGATCTCGTCGGTGACAGTCCGTGTGCAGCTCGTCCCCGATGATGACGCTCTTAATGCGTTGAAACCCGTTGGACGTATATCCAACGTTTTTTAAGTAAGTGTGACCGTTTTGTTTCGTGTAAATATTGTGACACGAGATTTATATATATTAAGAAGATAGATAATGAATTTAAGTTAGATTTTGTTTGACTTACGAGTATTCACTCTTGAAAATGATGTTTTGTTCGGTATAAGCACACATATTGATAATTCTGTAACTGATATTCCAATAAATTAAAATATTCATTTTGAAATCATTAAAATTCATGATAGGATAACATATCCAACCACTAATGATGTATGTCTAAATCTTGTTGGTAATCGATCTTTCGAAAACATAGTTGGAAATATAATATGTGCCTGTTTCGGTATAATTTATGTACTTTCATAATATACCTCTTGTGGAGAGAAAACTGGCTAGCGTTCGGCAAACGAGAATATTATATTTCAATTCCACAATGAAGTGTATTTTGTTAAGCATTTTAATTATATCTAGGTATCGCTGAAAGATCTAGAGTTATAGTAAACGCATGTCATACATAAAAAGCGAGTGTGGATCGGTGGCAATAACGTCTGCTTTTCAGTCCAACGGCCCCTGGTTCGATACCAGACCTACACCAATGACTTGTTTTTCAAATTATGTGTGGATTTGCACTCGCTTTACGGCGAAGGAAAACATCATGAAGAAACCGGCATGTTCGAGGACCACAATACCCGAAAACGTGTGTCATCCGCCAACCCGCACTTGGCCAGCGTGGTGGATTATAGCCTATATCTCTCTCCTCATGAGAGAAGGCCCCGAGTCCCAGCAGTGGGAAAGTATAGTGGGCTACATATGCTTTGCTTATGCATGTCATACAAGTACAAAAATTGGAAACTGACTTCAAATAGAAAATACTAAACGAATTTCAGTAAAAGTTATACTAATTTTAAGTTTTTTATTTAGAGTATTCAAAATCAGTTTATGAAATGATTGACGCATAAGATAGCAAGATAAAAAAATTCTTCATTGCCTTATCCCACTAAGAGAGGTCGGCATAGCAAATTATCCTCTGCCACTCTTTTGTATCAGACGTCATCTTTACACTAACTCCTTTCTCTCTCATGTTGTTTGAGACCCTCCTTCAAACAAATGGTAATTATATTGAATGGAATATGAGATGAGACGCTTATGCTCAGCATCCATCCGCTAAAATCGCTAGATCGGTGTAAAATAATTATTTAATTACCATTAAATTATTTTTCACTCAAAACCACATTCAAAATCTTACCCGTCAATAAAGAAAACAATATTTTTCAACCTGCATAATAATATCTCCCAGTGCACCGGCAAAGTTTTCTTTACTAGCAACACTGGCGTGCGTAGGACAGCGTGTCGGGTTGCGAACGCTCCTAAATTTACCTTGCCAAGCTACTGCCATTAAAAGCATTTATGTTATATTGGATATCACAATATTATCGAGGCTAGAGTTACCGTTCGACCACGTCTTTGTGACGGTAATGCTTGTTAGCTGCTTTGACAGAGGACGCGGCCCGACCGGCCTAATTGCTCTCCAGCTTTACCAAGTGGTAGCTTCGTCAGTATTTCAAGGTGCTTTATTAGTATTTTATGTTTTTTGAGTTCATAGGTGCTAAAAATATTCTTGAATACAATTTGCAAAAATATACGTGGAATCAAATCAAAATCAAACCAAATATATCTTTATTTACATAACGCTACAAATTAAAAATTAAATGTAACGTTCGTAAAATAAGGTCGCTTATCATTGGAATCGAAGTGACATGTGAATCAATCATCATAATATTTATATTTCCAAATTCATTTTACAGTCCAATACGTATCTGCCTCTACATATCGGTATCAGAACGTATTTTGCATATTAATAATTCTTGTATTATTAAGAGATAGTGTAATTGATATTTTACCAATAACTACCAGCGCCGTCGTTATCATAAATACGGACATATTTCGATTCGAATATCGAGTTTATTAATTAACATAGGGAATACAACCACGTAGCGTGGAGTTAAAGTTTCCACCTCTAATTTATTTCCGGAATATTGGTGGAATATGGAACCCGAAATATCGAGTGTTTCGGTAAGTAAAACGTATACTTACCGAAACACAGATATTTTGGGATAACGAGATGCATTTTCAGTTGGACATTCATGCTGTTACATTTATTATGGAAACATTTAATATGTCTACTGCTTTTAGCATTCAAAATCTGATCCGTGTAAAAACTATAGATACTGTGACATCAGAGCTAACTTACTAATCTATGATTACGATAAATAATGCTAATTGTTCAATCTAACATTACTCTAGTTACGTAATGTCAAACATAATTATAAACCTAATTTTTAATTTGTAATCAAGAGTCGATTTTTATTTCGGTGGGTAAATAAGTTTAGTAAAAAGGTAACATTCTATTTCATAAAATAAGGGGGAAAATATATTATCACCTCTTTGGCAGAATTCATGAGATTGACTCATAACTAGTCTATGAATATAAATTTACTTCATCGGGCACTACAATGTAGATTCGGGCATTCGAAAAAACGTATACCGATGTGAAGCATCACCATAATAAATTACATAATAAAACATCCAACTAACTCAATCTAAACAGGTCTGAATAGTAACTCGTCTATTAAAATCTAGAGCAATATTTTGCCATTCCCCATCCATCAGAGTTCTTTTAGTAACTGGAGCCCAATTATCTTACAAGCTGGGTTGGTCATCTTGTCCCTGAAACCATAGATCGGATAGCCTGAAACGTTACCCGTCAGTGTTGCCAGCGAACGCCTGTCACAGAGGCTGCCATTAATTAAAATAGGTTATTTTGGCGCTCAAACATATACGATTACTATGAGGTGATTAATATGATGGCGTCTTCGTTAGTCTTTTAGTTATTTGCAAACGCTTGTAAAGCGATACGCGTGTTTGAAGTGAAATGAGATGAATTCACGTTGAAAATAATATTTCTGAATTCTAACTCGTTTACAATAAGTTTTAGGATTTAATATACGCTTTAGGTTTATTAAGTTGTAGGTACTTTACAGCGTGTAGCATTACGAAACTTAACAACAACAATGAGTACCTATACCTACTGTTTGTGCGAATAAGTCTTTAATTTTCCAAGAGATCTAAGAATTTGAACCGTCATCGAAAATGAAAAGATCTCATTTCGTAACAAGCTGACAAGGTAATCCAACACAATATACACAAGTTGAATTTGACGCGTCAGTTGACACAGATATGTTTGAGTTGGTACGCGGCGGCGATACACTTTGTATCCACAAGAATTTATTGTCGCATCGTCGGCAATAAAACCAATCTTAAGGAGGTCATTCGAAATGAACACTCATTTATTTTGTACATATCGTGGGTTTATTTAAAGTGGCATAAAAATATCAGTGTTATTTGTGGCGCCGCGAAGGGTGTTATAAACTTGGCTTGATTTAAATAATTGACATACTCGTAGTGCGACTAAAATGTTACAGAAAAATATATTTGAAAATGTAAACGGGGGAAACGGGAAATGTGTATCAACAATGCGAAAGGACAAGGTCTGCGCGATTTATATTAATTTACCAGAAGTTCAGCTTACAGATTTTTAGATGACATCATTTTAAGAATAGAAACGTTATTTCTGGATTGCCACAAATACTCGTGTTTGGAATTTTATTTTTGAATAGTTTTAAATTTGTTTAGATATTTACTAAATGATACAATAACATCTGTTATTTTAGCAGATGAACAGTTCCATGAACGCAGAGGTAGCACATTTTCCTCTATGCCCATTGTCTTTAAATTCCTTCGCGCCAGTACAACTGTAAGAGAATTTTTTTTTTTTTTTTTTCGATGACATGACGCTGGCTGTGCTTAAAAGCAAAAGCTACTCTTAAAAAAAAAATAATAATAATTTGATTTTCAATTACTTAACGCTACCGTCTGAATTCGATGGTCCAACTGTCTTTGGAAACACAGATATATTTCCCTCCATTGACTGACGTTGACATTTTTGGTGACAGCTAAATGAGCAAAACCTATTTTCCCGCCAATTTATTTAAACTGTATAAAAACCTTTGTTTTAATTTCCAGGAGTTTGCAGAGACAGCTATGAACGAGCTACTCGGCTGGTACGGTTATGAGAGACTAGAGTTGAGGAGATGGGCGGCGTCGCGCGCCCGAGATGCCTCCAGTCCTGAACAAGCCAGCGAGCAGAAAAATAAAGGTTAGCTAGTCATACTTGTATATTCAATCAATTATTGTAATAATAATGTTCAATTTTACAATACAAAAAGAATTGAGGGATATGCTGATTGTAGTGCCGATGATTCAGAACATCAAAGGAGTCCTCCTTTAGAATAGAATATTACTTTATTGTACAACCACATAAAAAAACAGCTTAAATTAAGGAAATAAAATATTTGCACATAAAGTACAAAGGCGACCTTATCACGTATGGTGAACTCTTCGTATGAGCTAAATGGTCAAGTTCTGGTGTCAAGAGTTTCCAAGCTACCTTCAAGCCTCTGCTGACGACTGTTTTTTCTAAGACTAAAAGTCGGAAGACTTTAACGTGTCATACGACCCACGGCAGTGCCCAAATGAAAATACCAGTTTTTAAATGACAGTCTTGTTCGTGGTTACCCATCCATCGACTTTTGCTTGACCTCGATGATCAAGTAAGAAAACCTTAGAAAGCTGAGCTAAAATTTGGGGTAAAATTACAATTTACATATTAGACAATCTACCCATATCAATAAAATCCCTCTATTCTACGAATTTGATAATCAAATCGCTAGAAATTTCTAAGAACGCGCACACTACCCCTCCAAAACAGCTATAGTAATTACCTTGCAGCTGTATTTCTATGAATTCTAAAACCATGGGCAGTTTTCAACGCACCCCTAAAAAGGCGTGGATTTTTGACGTAGGAAATTATGGGAAATTAAATTAGAAAAGATCACGGATAGATAGACTAATAATAATAATTATTGAACTATGGGGAAGTTTTCGGTTCCGTGAAGAGGATGTTTGATTTTATCATTACAATCAGAAAAGTGACTGAATTACTGTTTTATTTCTGGGAAAGCGGTGTTAAAGTACCTAGGTGGAATGTTAAAATAATGCTGATTAAGGTATGAGTGGAGTTTTATTTTAAATCATATATTATATATAATTTTATACAAGGTTTTAATAAAATGTCACCTTTGTGACAGAAATGAGTGGAGTTTGAGTAAATGTGTTCGTTAGGACGCACGTTGGATTGCAGTACGTGACACCCCGGTTCGAGTCTAGACCTACGCCGATTCATATCTTATCTTAGTATATATAAATCTCGTGTCACAATGTTTGTCCTCAATGGACTCCTAAACCACTTAACCGATTACAATAAAATTCGCACACCATGTGCAGTTCGATCCAACTTGAGAGATAGGATAGTTTAAATCTTAAATTATAGTCGCAATTTTAATTTATTGCTAATTATTGTCTGTTATTATTTGACAGTCACAATTATCTGTTAACTCCAAATGATTCTAACAGATGTCGATACCTTTCGACTGGGTAATTCTACTGTACTGGCTGTGACTGGTAAATCTATGAACGTGTCATATAAGCTACACTATCTATTTTTCATACCCCTAAGTGAGGCAAAACAACGTTTGCCGGGTCAGCTAGAGTATTATTATAAAATTATTCAATACTAGCATCCTGACCCGGCTTCGCACGAGCTCTAAAATAATCTAAGTAGCAAAGATAAACATAAAAAAAATATATACCTATGTAGATTTTGAACACTCGTGCTAGATCATTAAAGTTAACTTACAAAATATGATTCGTTTACGAATTTGATACGACACAGTTGGTTTAGTATTCCTAATGAACGCGCGGTGAATTTTATACGCTAGCTTGGAGCCCTAGGTTGGATGTTATATCTAGAACTTGCGTTAGATATGTTAGTGTTATTATGTTATACAAATAAATCAGTTTTGATTTATTTCTTTTGTTTTTTATTTTATTTTATGGGGAACTTTAGGCTATCTTAATAAATTATTGACTTAAACTAGGGCTATTTACTTATTTCCACGCATATATTCTTACTGTATTAAAACTACGGTGAGGCATACCTAATTAAATAGTTTTAAACTTAAGTGGTAGTTGGTTATACAAAAAATATTTAGCTGCTTAAAATAGCATAGATACATTATATATAAAGTAAATAGATACTTTACATATAATATGTCTCTGGTCGTAGTAAATTTTTATCGCGAATTTCCAAATGTAGATTCCAAAACCAAAGTTGATAGTCTAAAGGCGTAAGCAAAAGTCTACCCAAAGCGTAAGTAGTTAAATATTCTAAATCAATTAATAAATAAAACTACACAACAAAAAAGAAAGCGAACTCTCAAATGTTTTCTTCATTGACGTAAATTATACATATTTGTCCAGTTTCCTATCCGTCTCGAATATCGCAAGTATCGGATGGGGAATCATTAGTTAGTACGCTCCCCAAGTCACGTATGTTAGCCACTGGCAACAGTCACCACTCACAATGATGGCCTCTGCTATCAATCAACAACAATACTCAGCTATTTGACAGTGGTCTAAAGTCTTATTTATTTTTAAGTCTTAAGGACTACAGTCTATACGACAGTGTGACAGACAGAGTGACATACGGACAGAATAAATAAGATAAGACTGTAGTAATTGATTTATTTTGTTGCATTTAACGGGCTTGCGCTTGATCGCAATTCACAGGGAACAGGGCATTTGGCAAATTGCCATTGACAGCAGAGGTTATCAATGAGAGTGGTTACAAACGCCACTGTCCAAAATAAGAGACTTGGGTTGTATGAACGTTTTAACGAGCTATCATTTAAAATCTATGAGAATTATGAGAGGTCGGTGTAACGTTGCGAGCTTTTTTCCACAATCCAAGTATCATTCGCCCATTAATTGGAAGGATATTTGAGACGGCTCGCGCTTTATTTATTCTTTATTTAACTTGTTTATTGTTGTGATATTACCTGCAACGAACAGATTTGCTGAGACAATATCATATTTAAATCTATAGGTTTTTATATTCTATATTTTTCACTTATTTTCAAATTCAAGATGACCGTCGCCATTAAAATGTAGTCGGGGGTTCATTTTTTTTTATTTACACTTCTTCTTCATATGGGCTAAGTGGCCTTAACTCTGGTGTCGAGTTTTCAAGCCACCCGATTGCCTCTGACTTGGTTTAACGACCGCTTGTACTAGGACTAACAGCAGGGACCTACAATTAAACGTGTCACCCGACCCACAATAGCGCCCAGATAAAAATTCCACTTTCAAAAATGTCAGTCTCGTGCATGGTCGACCCATCTAAACACAGTCCGTGTGACCGTTGCTTGGCTTGATGATCGCTTCAGATCGCCTTAGCTAGCCGAGCTACAGGTGCTACACTAATGTCCCATAGAATTGTATTACGTACACAGAATACAATTCTATGGGAGAAGACATTGGCTTCCAATATAAAGTTCTTATTAGTTTGGAAACTTTTGGATTCCTAAATTTTATATAATTATACCTAAGAATATAAACAAAAAAAAATCCTAAGAATATATTTTTTAAATATAAATTAACATAAATTTTTGTATAAATCCCAGACGAATGTTCGTGGTGCAACAAGTCGATATCGAGCGAGGGCGGCGGCGCGCTGCAGCAAGCCGGGGCCGCCTTCTGCTCGGAGCTGTGCTTCAGCCAGTCCAGGCGAGCCAACTTCAAGCGCGCCAAGACTTGCGACTGGTGCCGGCACGTCCGCCACACGGTGGCTTACGTAGACTTTCAGGTAGTTTATACTTTATTTATTATCTTGCAACACATGTATGTTCCATGACCCGCGTTACTGACGTAGCAAAAAAGGCTGCCAGGCTCAAATGGGAGTGGGCGGGCCACGTATGTAGGATGCATCCTGACCGTTGGGCAAAGGTTTCCATGGAGTGGGACTTTTTAGATGGCAGAGGACGAGGCAGGCCGCTTTATCTTCAAAGACACATTACCCACAATATGCTTTGACCTGGCATCGTGAGGCGTGTACTGTACCCTTGACCAGTACTTCATGACGACCACGACCGCTCTGTCAAGACCTCAGACTACTGGAATAAAGGCAGACGCCGCGGTGTCGAACTTACGAGTGACTGTAAGTTCAGTAATACTAAATGCTCCAGTAATACGTTTCCGCCCGCAGTCGCTACCAAGCAACTCTCGCGTCGGACGGCTCCGCAGTTGTCACTTCGCAGCGTATCTTTCTATTAAATTATGCTGTATTGCGTCTCTCGTGATTGCAAAAATAGTTCCCAAAAACAAAAGAGCCACCATGGATTATATTTTCATAGCTGAGTTTGTTGTTTTCTTCAATGATTTGTAAGAAAATCGTAAAAATATTTTAATAAAACTACTTGGAACACAAAACCTATACCAGCTTGGGCCAGTGTGACAAGTATGCGGCAATTATTTTATCTGTAATTGTGGGGTAATTTTCCCTCTGTCGTCATGGATGAGGTCTCAAGATTTTCACTTTTTATGGGTACATTCAGTTTTATTGTTGGGGTCTTTTTATTTTAAAATATCATATTATTTTAGCTTGCGCCCATCTTATTCAAATTATAAAATAATCCAGTGGTAACAATGTTTTCACAAAGTATTTTGTGTGATAATGTGATTCTTGTGATGTATTAGATTAGATTAGTCAAATAATTATACATTTTAAATCCGTGTCTTTAATGTCATTGAAATTTTCGTTATCATACTTAATTTATTTGATATAATAACAAATGCTAAAATACCAGTTTTTTTTAGATTTCCCGTAGACTCTGACTTACAATATTGGGTCTCCATTGTTCGCCAAAATCGATAAGACGAAACATGGCCATAAATATTAGAGATGAATTTTTTTGGAATGTTTTATTGGAAACGAATTTTTTTTTATCAAGGAATGGAGAATGCCCATGAGTGCCATGGAGCAGACCACAAGGTTAACCTTATTAAGTAAATTGTTTAGAAAATTTTGAATATACGGCTTCACCATATATCAAAACTAAAAATGACCGTGAAAAGTGTAAAATTAGACGCCAAAAGGCAATATTTCAATAAATTGGTGCAAATAATTAGCGTCACGTGTTTTAATTACTACTTCAATCTCAGTCACTAGAAATAGGTACTAATAAAGTACATCAAAAAATTATAGGTATTTTGTTTGCTGATACTAGCAACATTACACGCACACGACGACGCGTGTCACTACAGTGTAAAAAGTACGTGGCTATGTGTGCCACGCACACATGTATATAAAGTCGCATTCACTCGTGCGCATGACACCGCGGCGTCTGCCTTTATTCCTGTAGTCTGAGGTCAAGACATGCCACTATCACACTTCAGCGCCCGCTACCAATCAGAGCACACGGTTCTGAATCGCGCAAACGGTATTTACAACGCGTGTACGACAGGTCCTAGCTACAATGAATGATCGTAGGTCGTCCGTCTTCGGACACAACATCTGTCCGGGAGGATATCTCTTTGCTAATTGGAGGCAACACGTCGCTCCATAAGCGTACTTACTTACCGAAGAAGATTTTGACGTGCCTATAGTGACGAAAAATTATAAGGTCAATAAATATCTATGAATCATAAGGAAGAACCTGTATTCTACGATCCAGGTCGAACCTTGTGTGGAGCACAAAGTCCCCCGCGTTTCGTAAACTAATGTAAACATTTACTCCTTAATCTCATTATTTCAATATTTAAAGCCATGCATTGCCATATTTAAAAATAAGTACGTTCCAAACTAAACTCGTTGCAAAAGATTGAAGTTTTTCTTGGCTTAATTTAAAACAAGACTTTCTGTTAAATTTCAGGATGGTGCAACACAATTGCAGTTCTGCTCAGACAAGTGCCTCAACCAATACAAGATGCACATATTCTGTCGCGAGACGCAAGCGCATCTCGATCTCAACCCGCACCTCGTCAGCGCATCGTCCACTTCCAACCTCATCACCCCGGAACTCTGGCTCAAGAACTGCAAGAGCAGGTCCGCTTCGCCAAACTCTGAACGCTCTAAATCACCAGCGGAACCCCCAAAACAACAAGAAAAAGAGACTCGAAAATCCCAAAAATCTCCTTTGCCTTTAATAACGATAGCTCCTACGGCAAAATTGATGAAACAGAAGCGGCCCTCAGAAGAAACCTCAGTGCAAAAGTCTCCTGAACCCAAAAAAGACGTTAGGAATAAGATGAATTTGCGGAAACGACGGACGTCCAAATGTTCTTCCACAGTAACGTCTCAAAGCGTCCGGCAAAGAACTACAACGCCGAAAGCGCAGGATTTAAGAATGTGCAGTCCTTCTGAAGGTTCATCGCCAGCTTCGGCGGCGGGGAATGCGATCCATTCACCTCCACATCCAATAAACCACGCAGTGCCACCACCGTTTCCAAACTCTATGTTCGGGATGCCACCCCCTGTTTTTATGGACAACGGGCATCCCCACATGAACGACCTCAGGCACCCTGCTATGTTCCCGCCTAGAATGCCCTTCATGCCTCGCCCGGGCATGCCCAACATGGCAATGCCACACGAAAGGCCCCGGCTACCTCCCCCAATCAACTTCCCACAAGGCATAGGCCAAGCTCCTCCTGTGACAGTCTTAGTTCCTTACCCAGTGTTGCTCCCCCTACCGATACCCATACCGATCCCTATTCCTCTTTCGACGTTTGTCCAAGCACACTTCCAAAGTAAAGTAAAGATGGAAAATAAACCGGAGGAAGCCGAGGGACCGTTGGATTTCACTATGAACAGTAATAGGGACGAAGAAACTCACTCATCTAATACTGAAGAAAACACTCATGACGCAACTGATTCTACTATGGCCAATGACACCACAGAAATCAATGAAAGATTGGAAGAAAGGACTGACAATGATAACGCTGAATCAGTAAATCCCGAGCAGACATTGCCCAAGTTCAAAATAACGCGATTAGGAAATAAGATGGCCAAAATAGTCACAAAGCCACGAGAGCCGTCGGAATCCACAAGACCTTTAAGAAAAAGGCGGAGACTTGTAGAAGTCGCCACAGAGGATGACGTTCTCATTCCAAAGACGAGGAAAATTGTAGAAGTATAAAAAGTAAATAAAATTAAACTGGCGGCTATGAATTGCGAAGGGTTGTATACCTGTTTGGACATTCGCTTAGCTTTGGGTCAGTGGGATGGCTAAATATAAATAGTGCAAGTATAGGGTTTCAACAGTATAGCCAATGGACCTCGACCATAGACCATAAAAACATGGAAACGGCGATAATTAATATACCCAGTATATATATACAGACATATATAAAACTCGTGAATACATATCACAAAGCATGACAGAGTACATGTTCATTGTGTTTCAGATTACTAGTCTTAATGTTAAGATTTGATCTTTGTATTATAGGAACTAATCATTTTTACTATTTAACACGCACTGTAAATGTGATATTAGTTATTTATTCAATTATGTCAATAAAATGTTACGATGCTATTTTGTTCTTTTATATTATTTTATTTCAATTGATAAAACTTCGCTATTTTTATCAAAAGATAACAGTGCTTTTGTTCTCCCACAAACAAAATAAATATGTCAAAAGATTAGATTGGTCATCATTATCAGCAACCTGTAATGTACCTAATGTTTGCAAGTAAAACTCATTGCTGCCATTTTTCAATCAGATAGAATCCCCATTAATCCAGCATCAAAAATAGCCTAAGAGCTAATATAATGTGCCAAATCCTTATTCCATCCCCTATCTATCTATCTATGTAAAATCTCATCATAAATCCTAGAGATCCTAACCAACTTTGGTGTATAATTTTATTGTATTAAATTATTACCTTTATAGGTTAATTAACTTAGATAGATGAAATAATTTGAAGGTTTATATAATAGTTTGTAGACTTTTATCAACTGGCATCATTAAAAATGATTTTGAAGTAATGTATCTATAGGAATTCTCTTCTCAGGAATTACTATCCGTCTCTTCTTTCTACTCTTCAAATCTAGAATAATTTAACTGTAAAGTAAGCTTCTAAAAAATTGACATTGTACCTATAGTTGGCGACTTCCCACTCTGTATGGTGATTCTGAAATTAATTAACATAACCCACTCATAAGATAACACTAAAACATCATACATCAGAATAGGTTACTCACAAGTCCTATCAGGCTGTTAAAACAATGCTTCATTCGTAATGTACTCAAGTGCTAACCAGGTGTTCCAAAGGAAAGTTCCACTGAATTTCAGAGGCTTTTAATTCGCGATTCAGAAATTAATAATAAAAACATGGAAAATATGATTTGCTCTATCAAAAACTTATTGCTTTTGCTTACTATCTAGTAGCTTGGCCACACAAGGTGGATGTAACATTTCTAATAAGCAGAATTTGTACATTAGTTGAGATCGAATTAACATATATAATTTGCAATCTATATATTACTTGTTTTACCATTAGACAACAGGTTCTAGTTGTTTTATACACTCTGTAACAAGGCAATAATGGTGTAAATATTCAACATTTTAGAGGATGTGTCTACACGGAATGAATACATAATCATATATGAATGCATTACTGTTTGGTGTTGTATAAATCCCACAGCGTAATAGCACCGTCCAGGCCCCCAGCTGCCATAATATGCGCATTCCAAAGAGATACTTTTTCAGTAGAATATGCAATATCCTGTATAGCTTGCTTGTGCTCTGTCAGGACGACAAGCGGGCGCAGAGAATACCATGAGAATATACGGATATGGCCATCCCATCCCGCTGAAGCAAATACTTTACCATCAAAACGAGATTGAACCCTATTAATTCCCGGGTTCTTGATTGTTACATCCATCTTATGAGCCAAGCTTAAGTCTTTTCTCCCTATATTAAATACTTGTATCACATTTGATGTGTTGCCGATGATTCCCTTCTGTTGTTCGAGGTAAAAGTCCACAGACATAGGACATTCCTTTGTTTTCAGTGTGCTGATGCATTGACTAGTGTTGAGATCCCACAGATGGAGCCAGCCAGCTTCATATCCCACAAGCAGGCACGGCCGGTCACAAGGAAACTCTATGAACTTAAAGCACATGGGGTCTCCAAGTTTAACTCCACTATCTGGCTCCAAACATCCTATTTTTTCACCGGAAAAATTGTAGATGCTGACTTTTGAATCTTTATCAGGTACATAGAGGTTTTCGAGTTTTGTGTTGGCTTCGACTCGGCAAAATCCAGGGTAATCAGTGTCAATAATGACATCTTCTTCATATCCCCTGTTTGTTAAATCAAAGATTTTATACTTTCCACCTTTCTCCTGGGTGATGAGTCGGCTGCTGGTGTGAATCAGATGAAGGATGGGAGCTTGACCAACTTGAATCTTCTGCTGCACTCGATTAGTCTGAAAAGAACGGCAAAACTTGTTTATCCAGTTTGTAATGAAATGAAAGTAGGTGGCTTGACGAAATATTGAATTAGTATGAAGGCGGAAAAAGTCAAGCGGTATCTGTTTTGATTAAGCGAATTGGCGTAGCGGCCAATTTTTTCTAGGTCACAAATCGGGGCTACCGCGTCTAGTAAACAAAGCCACTACGCAGCGCAACTGACGCGGGGGCACGCTACGCCATTGCTTGAATGTACGCAGTTTTGTCCGGCCAATGCTATGGTTAGCATAATGTGATCTCACCTGAAGGTTGTATGCATAAACATAGCCGTTTTTCGAACCGGCTAGTAACCTCTCGAGACCTCCCGGTAAGAAGCTGAATGCCAGCGAGTAGACGGGAACGTTGTCCACATTTCGAATGGTGTAGACTGGGTCCGGAGGTAGCAGTGCCATCCCTGGTCAAGCTCGAACCGAAATATCGTATGGAAACTAAGAAATAAAACAGAAAATCAAATAATTAAGCCATCAGAAACTCAACCACAACTACGCACAACACAAAACTGACGACGCAAAACTGACACAAAAACAAATAATTTTAGGGTGCCAAGTGTAGAAACTCAACCTCCACTCTATTACCAAGATAACTGACGAGTCGAAAGATGTTTTTTTTTATGATAAATAGGCTTACGTTTGACCGCAGCTTGCCTGATGTTAAGCTTGACTGTGGTCTAAGATGTATCACGCTTGCCTAGAAGGAACCTATTTACTCTGGATTTGAAGATCCCCAATGTGGATGATACTTTCACATTATCAACCTAAAATGATAAATTGCATACATATAATTAAATTGTCATTACTCTATATAAGGCCATTTCCCAGGAGTAGGATAAAACCGGCTTTGGTTTATATTGAAGTATAATGCTTGTAGTGTGACTTGCATTTAGCGTATGTTATTTATGGCCAATAAAGTTCTGTATTTCTATACACTAGAAAGAATAAGAACAGAAAAATATTATGATTATTCCATAAATTAACATTTGCACTACTTAATTCAAATACTTGTGTATTGAAATAGAGATAGATGCTATACAAGCCGAACGTGCCTCTCTGTTGCTTGTTCCGTGCTCTCGCTTGCACCCTCGGTTCAAACTGATCATGACTATAAATCATGCCTTTTTGTGCGTGAAGACCGAGCTTTTACATCAAAAATATTGTACTATAGTATATCTATGGTACGGTAAGAAATCTTGTTAGTGTCATATACGCATTAAAAGTTCTTAAAATGATATGAGACGCTTTTGCTTAATGACTGCGAATGCAATATGTAGGTTTGACTATTATGCGTCAAATGCCACTAAATAGATGCAACAATATTTAATGTAGCAGCACTAAATTTACAGCAGCATTCAAAAACTTAGATTGTGATAGAACATATATTAGGTATTTAGAAACTTTTAAAGCGTTTTGACGACCTCGTTGGCGTAAAGGTTACCATGCCGGTCTGCTAATCAGAAGGTTCCGGGTTCGATTCCCGGCCCGGTCAACATCTTTGTGCTTAACTAAATTTGTTGGCTGTGGGTCTGGGGGTTAAATATGTATTTATATATAATATGTATGTATGTATATGTAGTATATCAGTTGTGTTAGCAACCATAATACGAGCTAGAAATGGTTCAGTATGGGGCTAACCAACCGTGTGTGAATGTGTAAAAAAAAAAAAAAGTTTTCTACGCTTCGATCAAAATTGTACAATATAATGTATATTATATTTGATCGAAGTGCTTACGTCTAAAATTTTAAATACCAAGATATCTTTTGAAATTAATAAAAATCTATTAAGTATTACTTTTATCGTTAGTAAAAATATCGCCATTCTAACTGTAATATAAATATATGTTCTTTAATTCCACGTAAAAGATTTATTTATGTTTTAGAACGCAATAAGGATTTGAGATGCTAGTGATGTAGCACATTTTTTACAGTTTATTCGGCCATTGTTGAATAGAACGATGACTACGTACAAACGTCTAATACCTGATTGTTTAAAGATATAGAGATTAAGATTTAGATCTATTGGGAAATATTTCGAGAATTGATATATTGATAATATCATGATATAGTTTCTACTTTACGAATTCAATTTATAAAAACGAACACATATGGTTACGTATAAGAACACAAAAATGTTTATTAAGATACAATAGTACAATTTAATAATTACACTCACAAGAACAGACGGTTAGCCTCAATCTAAATCGTTAGATTACATTAGTAATTATTATTAGTTGTTACATCGAACAATATTTCACCGCTTCCCTGACACCCAAAGATTTGATTTGTTACATCTAACTATAATTTCACTAGCCACGCATTTTTGTCGTTCGCAAAAACACACGAGTGCGTGTGAAAAAATATAATAAGTAAAAGATCAATCAGCCCATCCTACTACTATTATAAAGGCGAAAGTTTGTAAGTATGGATGTATGGATGTTTGTTACTCTTTCACGTAAAAACTACTGAATGGATTTGAATGAAACTTTACCACAATGTAGCTTATACATCAGAATAACACATAGGCTATAACTTATACATCAGAATAACACATAGGCTACAATTTTTGAGGTTTTTAATGTGAGGTCGTAAAAAAAAAACACATTTTTTGCGCTTACTTTGCAAACGCTGACTGAATCCTACAAGATATATCAAAACAATTTACTACAGTATTGTACAACTTAAAAAGGTCTACAAAAAAGTCCGTGATGGTATATGTTTATCTCTTAGGAATAACCCACAATAACCATTTTTATCCTTTACTTTGTACGAGAAATAATGGCTTATTTACGAAGCGATTTTAAGCAATACAATAATCCTTATCCAATTAAGTATCTTAAATACATTGTGCATTTAATAAAGATCAATATGGCTTTTTGCAGCATGTAAATTAAATAAATATTTTCGAAGATATCACAGATTTATGAAGTCGGTTAAAAATGCAGAGTCATAGCAATTTCGGCGATAAATACAGCGGCGCCAGGCGAACGGGGCGTGGGGGGAGCGGGGTACGCGGGCAGACCCGTGAGGGCAGACGTCGTTGACGGTTGTGTCCGTTTTGCGAATTTTCAAGGCACTAGCGATTTGATAAAAACGTATGGTCTACTAAGTAATATAGGCCTAAGGTTAGTTATTGCCAGGTTTCTTTTTGGTTAGGAGTTACACGTACAAAAAGATACTTCATTTTTACGAATTACTTCATTGATAATTCAATTACTATATAGATAGGTTACTTACAGTTAATTATAACAAATTACATTAGCAATAAATTAAAATTGCGACTATAATTTGAGATTTAAACTATTCTATCTCTCAAGTTGGATCGAACTGCACATGGTGTGCGAATTTTATTATAATCGGTTAAGTGGTTTAGGAGTCCATTGAGGACAAACATTGTGACACGAGATTTATATAAATTAAGATAAGATTATTAATATTATATGTATGTTTTTTTATTATTCTTTATTGTACACTACGTCCTTCTTTAGTCGTTTATAAATTCCTTTCCATCCAAAGGTTGCCTGGAAGAGATCGCTTTAAGCGATAAGGCCGCCAATTGTGGTACACTAATACCTTTTTATTTATGTGTCCAATAAAGAATTATAAAATTTCCATGACACAATGTTAGTTACCGTACTCCTCCGAAACGGCTTGACCGATTTTTACCAAATTTCATATGCGTATTCAGTAGGTCTGAGAATCTTCTACTATATATTTTTAAGGCAAAACAACGTTTGCCGGGTCAGCTAGTATCAAATAGATTTGCCTAATAATAAATATTTATTTTTTCACAAGTCGATATATATTTCATTCTCACCACAGATTCGATTAGACTGCATAAGAAATCACTAGTTGTCATTGTTGTCAATGTCAAGTCAATAGAACAATGACACTCGACATCTCGACAGGCGACAAGAGGTCGTTTGCTGATCATCACTGCGTCAGTTTCTCGGTAGAGCAGTGATATCGTATTTACAATTTTGATGATATTTTGAATGAAATCGTTTGATTTTATATTACAATGGGTGCCATAAATAAAACAACAAAATTTATTTAACTGTCGAAAACACAAATGGCCGGGGACTTGCTCTGGAAAACGGGCAAGCACTCGAAGTATACATCGTATAGAAAAATATTGTATCATAGGTTTTTCGTAGGTTTGCTTTTGTTTATAGTGATATCTTTGGTGTTTACTATAGTGTTCAATGTGTTCTCGAGCGGTTCGCAACGGACAGAAGTGTTCAAGCCTGTGAATTTAGATAGAAGTGTACATAGAGTGGTGTTAAGTAAGGATAAGAAGACGGGGCTCCACCGCGTCTCCAACTGCACATACTGGGATTGTTTCGACGTCTACAGATGCGGGAGAGGAGGCCACGATAAAATAACCATATACATATACCCCCTGAAACATTACCAGACTGAGAATGGGAATTCTATATCACAGTTTTCTAAGGAATTTTATGTAATTTTAGATACGATAAAACGTAGCAAATATTACACGGCCAACCCAGACGAGGCGTGTTTATTAGTGCCCAGTATAGACACGCTCAATCAAAACACTTTCTCAAGTGAATATGTATCCAGAGCATTGCACTCTCTGGAGCAGTAAGTATTGCTTGTAACTTGTTAATATATTATAATGTTGCAAATTATGCTAGTGTGGCCAAAAATAGACTCGTTTTTATTAACATTCATTTGAATTTGTGCATAAATCAATGTTTGCATATAAATTATTTTATTATATTCTATTTCTAGTATAAATAGAATTTTGCTCATTTAAATGTCAAAATTCAAATTCAAATGTATTTTTATAGTTCTATAAACTTAAAGCTAAATATATACACCATTACTAGACTAAAGGCAAAAATGAAAAAATTAATACTAGGGGTAGGTTGGTGTGCCGCTGAATCTCCCTCTAGGCAAGCCTGTGTCGCGAGATCCAGGGTCCCTGCCCTTCTTAGAACTAATAAGAAATACTTAAGACTAACATTTAACAAGGGATCTAAAAGATATAAACTAGAATAAAAATCCAGTACATATCAGTGTGTGTGTGTGTGTGTTTGTGTGCACAATGTTTTACTATCATAAACCATAAAAGTAATTTTAAGGGTATATTAAAATCTATTATTTGACTTTAAAATTTGGGTTATTGAGGTCTTTAAACTAGAGTGAATAGTTTTCATGTAGGTTAGCTAAGGTAGCTTCAAGGTAACATTTGTCCATAGCATATGTTATATCAGACCAGCTGTGTATATAAACCTATGAGACATAATTTAGAATAAAATAATCATGTATGTATGTTTACTTAAACAATTCAAAACAAATATAATAATTTTATCTTAAGTTAACTGAATGAGTTAAGATGAGTCTCTTCTCTATTGTAAATAAGGCAGATTTTATGATAATATTAAGGCAGAATTTAAAATTTACTGTATGGAAACCAATTGAAAGGAATTCATTTCATTAAAATCATAATTAATTGGTTCTTTATCAGATGCCATTTTATTAAAATAAATCTCTGGAATAGAAATTATTTATTTATTTGATTTATAGACCAGCAGCATTATGATGATGTAACAATATTTTTCTCCAACACTTCTAATGACCGCTACTGTTCTCTGTTTGTATTTGTATTCCTAAATATCTGTTAATTCAACAGTTGGAACAATGGTGAGAACCATCTCATCTTCAATATGCTGCCTGGTCAGCCACCCAACTACAATACGGTTGTTGACCTCAACACAGGCAAAGCAATCATTGCTGGAGCAGGCTTTAACACCTGGACCTTCCGATACGGATTCGACATATCCATACCAGTCCACAGCGAAACATCTACAAAGATTACGAATACACAACCAGAACAGAAGAATTACATGATAATTTCTTCCCAAATAAACATTCCACCAACATACTTAGAAGAGTTACAGAGCATAGCGTCATCTTCAAATGACCTATTACTTTTAGACAGATGTAAGACTGAACTAACACTAGATCATACGAAACGATGTGAATACTCCACTGAAAGAGAGTTTAATTACCCTGACATTCTGAAAGAGGGTATGTTTTGCCTAGTCGTGCGTAGTGCACGGTTAATGCAAACAATGCTATTAGACGTAATAGCATCTCAATGTATACCGATAATTATTGCCGATTCAGTAGTTATGCCGTTCAATTCACATTTGGATTGGAATAAGATTGCCATAGTTATACCTGAAGATAATATCAAGAATTTGTTGAAAATTGTACATGCAGTAAGCAAGGAAAGGAGAGGAGAGTTGTATTGGCAGCTGAGATGGGTGTATGATAGGTATTTTGCATCCATAGAGAAGATAACAATGACTGCATTAGAGATTATTAACGAGAAAGTGTTTCCCCTGGCTGGTAGAATGTATGAAGACTGGAACATGCCTGAACATTTGGTGAGTTCATAAGAGTTACTTTATTAGGTCTGTAAGTTATTTTACTAATACTATTTATTTGTATACTACTTTGCTTTTTGTATGATTCACTAGTAATTTCACATAATGCATTATTTTTTACAAAACTATTTTAGTTTTTTTGGTAGTTTGCTATTTTTAGTAGGGGAACATTTATAATCAGAAGTAAGTTTTTATGAGTTTCTTGATCCGGAAAAAAATCGCGAAAATAGTTAAAAGAAAATGAGGCTAACAATAAAATTTAAAACTGTTAAATACATACATACTAGCAAATATTAATGCGCAAATTATTATTTGTTTTTTTTTTAAACTACGTCAAAGCCCCTCGCCCAAACGTACCCATTAGGCTGGCAGCATTTCCTCGCTGAATCGCGAGAGAAATTTGCTGCCGCAAGTATTCCCCAGGGCCGCGGATCTCGCCCCCTATTTCGTAACCGCCGTCCGAGATCTGCCACAAACTTCCTTGCCTCGGTTCCCCAAGGCCCCGCTACTTCGACAGCAAACGGCACGAACTCATAAGCCACTTCCAAGGCAGAGTACTTCTGGTGCTTGCCAAGCGCAGCAGCCTCCGCACCCCCGCCACCCGCTCTCTGAGTGGCTGGAAGATGACAAGATGCGAAGGTGCTCACGCATGTGGCATCCCAGATTAGGCACCGTCCCCTCTGCCATGGAATAAGCGTTAGTCCATCCGGCCGCTTACCGTCGGAGCGCGACAAACCTGGAGGCTCAAGTACACACGGAACCTCAGCCAGGACGAGAGCTCTCCTGATGATCTCGTTTAAAGCATGATGCCGAGGTCTTCGTCCCGCGCACCGGGAAGATTTATTTGATTGAGACAGTGTTGAGTCAGAAACACAACTAGCTTTATTTAGAAAGTACTAACATAACAAAAATAATCAAGTGACATATTATAAAATGATAATCAAATCAATCAAATCAAATTAAATAGTTTATTTAGTACAAATACAGGGGTGAAACGTACTATGAGTAATTAAATACTAAAATATAGCTAAGTCTTAGTGTATGTTTTGCCATATTCACTGCACCCCGCGCTAAGTATCATATGATCCTGTTATGTGGGGCAACAGTATATAAATAACAGTATATAATATACAACAATCAATAAGATAGAAAATCTAACTGTACACAAATCTCTCTGTTTGGCGGATTATCTTTGTATGTGATACTGGCAGAATCGCAAAGTTAGCTTTGCTCTAAGCCAACAAACAAAAGTTGAAGTTGAAGTTGATAGAAAATATTACCGAGACTCTATTTTCCAACCATTAATTTTCAACTAAGTATAATCTTAATATACATAAATATCGTGTCTCAATGTTTGCCCTCAATGGACTCCTAAACTACTTAACCGATTATAATAAAATTCGCACACCATGTGCAGTTCGATCCAACTTGAGAGGCAGGATAGTTTAAATCTCAAATTATAGTCGCAATTTTAATTTATTGCTAATTATTGTCTGTTATTATTTGACAGTCACAATTATCTGTTAACTCCAAATGATTCTAACAGATGTCGATACATTTCGACTGGGTTGAGTAAGTAATCAATAGATGGCGCTGCTATGGTAAATCTACGAACGTGTCATATAAGCTACACTATCTATTTTTCATACCCCTTAGTGAGGCAAAACAACGTTTGCCGGGTCAGCTAGTATTATATAGTTTTGGAAACCCTTAATTGGTTTATTTTAGGCAGTGCACTCAATCCCGTGGTCAAGTGCGAGCTTCCTAAAAAAACATTGTAAACACTTCAATAAATTCTGTATGTACTTCACAACAGTTGAAGATAGATAAGCGTAAAGTTATATCATTTTAAACGATAAGCCTAAGCTTATCAGATAGAGTAAACAGACCAATGACCCCGTTAACCAGGAAATACCGTAGGTAACTCTAGTTTATTCTTCCTTGAATCGAATTCCTCATTACCGAGGGTCATGACTCTTCTGCAGAATTTAATCCTTGAGAGATCATGCTTCTATGGAAGATGTCCTCGGATTTTGTGGTCCTCAAACATGTTGGTTCCACACGATGTTTTCCGTGAAGCGTGTTCCAGGTGGTAAAACACACTCTTCTTCCTTGCCTTATCCCGCTTAGGTGGGGTTGGCACAGCAAATTCTTCTTCTACTCTCTTCTATCGTATCTCTCTTATGTCAAATTTACACATAATTGAAGAAAACTAGTCATCGGTGTAGGGTAGGGATCTAACCAGGGGCCGTCAGATTAAAAAGCAAACGTTTTTCCCATCGAGCCACACTCGCTTTTTACACACCATAAAGTTCTAGTTTATTACACTCCATAAAATAAAACAAATAAATCTTCCTCCATTTTTATTGATATCCATTGTTTTAAAGTTCGCTACGATTTTGTATTTTTTTGGCCTATCTAACAGGAAAACAATATATTATACCTACTATTTTTCTTAGAACATTATGTTAATTGCTAATTAGGTCAAAGCTATCGGCTGTATTAATAATTGTGACAATGAGATTTGTTTGTAGTTATTACTTACTTAATTGAGTTTGGTTTACAAATTTTAATTTGTAATTAACTCACAAATATTAAAGGTATCGCACAAAGTACATGGTTTTGCTTTGCTTATTCTCATGTTCTTTTACGGTATACAATATAAATATCATAAAACTTTGTTGGCCAGCAAATGAGTATGATTTTGATGCCGCGATTCAATGAGCGTTTAATACTCATCGCTGTACAATCAATTTTGAACAATTGAGGTCATATAAAACCTCCTTGCGGTATCCCAACTAGTACAACGCATGCAACGTTCTTAAACGTACGTTTTATTGTTTGAATCGATTTCCTACCGCGCATATATTTGAATAGCGAATATCGTTATCTGTTTGGGCAATGGGTGATACGAGTACCCGTGCGTGTAGAAGGTACCCAGGAGTTTTAATATCACGTCTTGGGTACAGGAAAAATCTTCGCTTTTGACTTTTATAGAATATTTTATAGATACTAGCTGCGCCCCGCGGTCTTACCCGCGTTAATCCAATATAAAAAGTGTCATGACTTAATCCAAGGTCTAATCTATCTACGAGCGCGAAAGAGTCACATCGATTTTGAAGTTTATGCTTATCCTACGGGAATCACAAATGTTTTCGAGATAAAAGTAGCCTATGTGTTAATCCAAGGTCTAACCTATGTTCACACCAAACTTAATTAAAATCGCTTCAGCTGTTTGAGCGTGAAGAAGTAACAAATATACACACGCACTTACACACACACACACACACACAAACTTTCCCATTTATTATATTAGTAGGAAGTAGGATTCGCTTGACTTTCCTCCGGGCTGTGATGGAAAATCTTTGTAACTAACTAACAGTATTATTTTCCTCATTATTATTTAGTAATCTAGTCAAAGAAGCGCCGTTCGCTTCGATGTAAAAGTAATTAATAACTAATTTTGCTACATAAAAGATACAGGAGCTTATGGCTACTAAGCTTGAATTTGTGGTTGTGGCAAATGTTTACAAGTGTAAATTAGAAATTTAGAAACTCGACTGAACTTTTCGTAGTGGCGGTCATCTTAGAATTGAAATACATTTCACAGTAGAGTGATGCCTGTATCACTCTACTTATTCTTATAAATAAGTTTATAATTTATTTTGAAAGATAATAAATAATTAAATATTCTATGAATATTTAGAGGATTTGCCTAATATCGAAAAAAACTCGTTTATTGTGTGGGTATTTTTTTTGTATTTTTGAAATACATAATTAACTTGGAAAAATTCAGCTTTCTAGCTATATGAATGAATGTTTGAGGACCACAATATCCGAAGAAGTGTGAAATCTGCCAACCCGCAGTTGTGGTTGATTATGACCTATATCTCTCTCCTCTTTCTCAAGGCTCAGATTCCCAGTTGGGAAGCTAAGTGAATGAAAAAAAAGCCCCATTCGTTGGTTGAATGCCAATCAGAAGGTTCCGGGTTCGATTCCCGGCACGGCTAACATCTTTGTACTGAACTAAATTGATTGGCTGTGAGCCTGTGTGTTAAATATGTATCCATAAAAACCATACAACGAATTAGAAATGGTTCAGTATGGGGTTAACCAGCCGTGTGTGAAATGTGTCCTTATTACACGCTTTATATTAGCTTCACCTGTATGTTTGTTTGTAACCGACTTCTTTGGGCGCGATTTTGACCCACTTTAAACGGCCAGATTTCGTTGAAACTTTGTAGATTTATTGAGGACCGATGACAATACACAAATTTAATAAAATTATTAATTTTTTTTGTATTTTTATTTGTATGTTTGTTTGTAACCGACTTCTTTGGGCGCGATTTTGACCCACTTTAAACGGCCAGATTTCGTTGAAACTTTGTAGATTTATTGAGGACCGATGACAATACACTAATTTGATAAAATTATTACATTTTTTTGTATTTTTGTTTGTATTTTTGTTTGTAACCGACTTCTTTGGGCGCGATTTTGACCCACTTAAAACGGCCAGATAAGCGTGTTTTTTAGTTTTTTTTTTAACTATTATTACACAGCTCTACAAAAAAACATTTTTTTTTTGTTGTCCTAGATATCATCGCAAATTGTTACGTTTTTAAGTGCCCAGATTACGAATATATTCATAAAAATACTAAATATGCTCGTTTTTACAAATTGCATTATGAACGATTTATCATTAAAATTAAATTTTTCAGTCATTTGTTGAAAAAAATCCGAGCAAATCTTACAAAATCATTGATATTTTCACGAATTGTGTGTATAAATAGACCCAAAATCATCATCATATCAAAGGCAACAAAACCACTGTAGATCAGTGTTATTTGATTTATTCTCCCCCAGTACGGGCCGGTGAACCCGCTGTTCCTGCCGGTGACGGCGCCGAAGGGCCCCGGCTTCACGGCGGTGATCCTGACCTACGACCGCGTGGAGAGCCTGTTCGCGCTCGTCTCCAAGCTGGTGCTCACTCCGAGCCTGGCCAAGATACTCGTCATCTGGAACAATCAGAAGAAAGCGCCGCCTCCATGTAAGTACCTATATTATTCTATCATCTTCTAGCATTCATTTGACGACATCGTCGGCGTAAAGGTAACAGGTGCCGGACTGCCAATCAGAAGGTTCCGGGTTCGATTCTCTGCCTGGCCAACATCTTTGTGCTTAACTAAATTTGTTGGCTGTGGGTTTATTTTGTATATCGGTATATTTTGTATATCGTTGTTAAATATGTATCTATATATTATAATATGTATGTATACCTCTTCAACAAAGTATTGGCAAATGGTATCGCACCAAAAACTTGGAAAAACGCAATAGTTACAATTCTTCACAAAAAAGGCGATAAAGCAAAACTACAAAATTATAGACCAATTAGCCTCCTTTCTCAAGTTTATAAGTTGTTCGCCAAAGTCTTGTGCAACAGAATGACTCGAAAACTCGACGAATACCAGCCAGTAGAACAGGCGGGGTTCCGGAGTGGATACTCGACCATCGACCACATACATACTGTCAAGCAGATAATGGAGAGATGCAGAGAGTATAACAGGCCCTTGTGTTTCGCATTCGTTGATTACGAAAAAGCATTTGACAGTGTTGAGCACTGGGCTGTGTTTAATTCTCTGCATCGCTGCGGTATCGATAAGCGGTATGTGGCTATCCTCCGAGAACTTTACGCTACCGCCACGATGCAGGTGCGCATGCATAAATTAACCGATCTCATTCCAATAGGAAGAGGCGTGCGGCAAGGTGACACTCTTTCACCCAAGTTATTTACATGTGTCCTAGAGGACATAATTAAGACCGTAAACTGGGATGAAAGAGGTATCAACATCGATGGCCGAAACATGTCGCACCTGCGGTTTGCCGACGATCTCGTTCTAATAGCTGAAAACGCAGCCGATCTACAGCTCATGCTCACTGAGCTTCACGAAGCGTCTGAGAGCATCGGTCTTAAGATGAATATGACCAAGACCAAGATCATGACCAACCGATCGCGACGACTTAATATCGCCGTATCTGAGTGCAACATCGAAGAAGTCAAAGACTACATTTATCTTGGTCATCGTTTATCTTTTGATCGAGGCTCTCAGCTGATGGAGATAACTAGGCGCATCCAGCTGGGCTGGGCTGCCTTCGGAAAACTAGAAGACGTTTTTAAGTCCAAACTCCCTCAATGCCTCAAGACCAAGGTGTTCAACCAATGTGTGCTGCCCATCCTCACTTATAGTTCCGAAACATGGCCCCTTACTAAGGAGCATATCCATAAGATCCGGGTAGCCCAAAGGGCAATGGAACGGGCTATGTTAGGAATACGCTTGGTAGACCGTATTCCCAACGTTGAAATTCGACGGCGTACAAAAGTCGAAGACGTAGGGATACGGATTGCCAAGTTGAAGTGGAGATGGGCAGGACACTTGGTGCGTAGGGAAGTCTCTAGGTGGACCAGGGCAGTCACCGAGTGGTATCCGAGGAACGGAAAACGACAGAGAGGCAGACCACCAGCCCGATGGTCAGATGACATCGTTAGGCACGCTGGAAAGAGCTGGTGGAAACTGGCTGAAGACCGTACTGTATGGCGTGTTGGAGAGGAGGCCTATACCCAGCAGTGGGAAGACACAGGCTGATGATGATGATGATGATGTATATATAGTATATCTAAGTAGTATATATAAGTTGTATTAGCAACCATAATACGAACTAGAAATTATTCAGTATGGGGCTAACCAGCCGTGTGTGAAATGTGTCCTCATATTTATTTATTTATATTTTAGAATGTTTATTTAAGATTTGTGCTCAGTCGAGCTCATTTCGGAATAGATAACTAGATAGATCGACAAAAACATAGTAGGTATCTACAAAAAAATTACACATAACGTACTCATACCTACTCGTATATTAAAACTTTTACTAACACTTGAATAAAAAATAAAACATTATTCGCCAACTTATTCGTACACAACCCTAACCAAACACGAAATAAAAATGTGAAATACCCAGTTATCTACATCAAAGCTACTCCCAAAGCATCAGTAAAAATGTTTCCAAAAGTTTTGCATTGAAACGATCAAAGTTGGGCAAACGTATTGCCGTACATTACAAATGGCATCCAACATTCATGTTACGCGTTACTCTAATGAGGCGATCAATACATAATTTAGTATAACAAACCTTCTAAACAGACATATCAATTACTTACGTATTTAAGTTAATTTTGTTCCAAGCAATTACTTTCCTTCAGTCCATTTATTGGGTTCCGTACCTAAAAGGTAAAAACGAAACACTATTACTATGCCTTCGCAATCTGTCTGTCTGTCTCCAGGCTGTATTTCATAAACCATGATAGCTATAAAGTTAAATCTTTCGCAAATCATGTATTTCTGTTTTTTTGTGTAGCAAGATAGTGGAACATTTAATTATTAATAAATGTAAGTAATTAACTTTTCTCAGTTAAACATATCCATAATGTAAACTTTAAAGTGGTATACTTTGTAGCTAAATAGCTTAGCTCATAATTCTCGAATCTAGCTAATTTCTAGAGCTAGATTAGCCGTTGGATATGACGAGGAGGACTACAATGTATTATATTTTTTTATTTCATACAGTAAGTTTGTAAAGGTCACTGTTATTGTCTTGACTGGCTTTGATATAAAATATTATTTTGTTTAAATCACAAGGAAAAAAAGAGAAATAATTTCCTTTCTTTTAAGCGCTTGTGTTTTTTGGCTCTAAACTACTAAAAGTCAAAACTTGAGTTTACTTATAGAGTTCTTAATATGTAGTTTGTAGGCATATGCTTAGTATTTACTATCTTATACACGTACATGTTTCTAGCCCAAATCCGTTAGTAAATGACTAAGTTCTGAGCTAAAAATAAATACTATTTTTTATCGAGCTTTCTGATATGTAAGCTGGGTTAAAAAAGGTACCTATTGTACACTGCGTTTCTTGTGTATTGTTTTTCTTTGTTATTCGTGACACAAAATAATAAATGTCTCTCTCTTTCAAATAAACAAAAAACAACAAACCGAAATAAAACTCCTCTTTCACGAAATTTTATTAAAAACTACGACCTCGTCTCCTCTATCTGCGATGTAAGTGTTCCGCAGACATTCCATTTGTCCCAAACGTGGCGTTTGCAGACTCACGTCTGAATTCTTATCAAGTTTCCTCGTAAACACAATTCGGTTGTTTTAATGCAGTGCAGGTTACCGTTGCCGCATCTGCATTGGTTAATTCGTCGGTTCCCCGGATGATACTGCGTCATTGGTTGAAATAGTTTTAACTCGGTAATGTGAAAACATTTGTGTAAACTAGCGCGTTTGAGGTGAACCGTATCGCAGAGTTTACGAGTTGACGAGGATTCTGTTTTGTGTGAGTTTTTTTTAGGTTTAGGTTTAAAGATATTTATTCTCACAAAAGATATTAAATTATCACTTACGTGAGAACATATTTAAATTAATTTTATTTGTAACATTCGTCGTCACTATAAAATTTTTAAGCAATTGAAATTAACATGTAAACAAACAGTTTGCCTGTCCAACGCATTCATAAAAGTGAGCTATCTTTTATTACGTGCTGGTAAAGTCGACTTTTGACTGCGGTGAACTTTTTACCCTTGATAGGTTTGCGTTTGACTACAACTAGCCTGATGTTAAGCTGCGCTACAGTCTACGGTGTGGCACGCTTACCTAGACGATACCTATTAACTCTACTTTTGAAGACCCCTGGATACCTCTCATGAAACAGACAATCAGGTAGTGAGTTCCAAAGCTTCGCTGTCCTCACAATAAAGGTCGGTGCAAAGAGTTTTGTACGAAAGTTTGGAACTTCAACTCTGTATTGGTGTCTCTTCACTGATTCCCTGCTTGTTCTGTAGTAGTAGAGTAAAATCGTAGTGACATATTTTTATTTTAACTGCGCTCCGTTTTGTTGAAAGAATTAACGGACATATATGCCTGTACCAAATTTCATCGAAATCAGTCAGCCGTTTGAGCGTGAAGAAGTAATGAACACGCACAATTTTTTTATGCGTGTATTACAACAAACTAATTATTATAAAATAAATATTCGAGGGGGGCTCCCAAACAACAATGGTACGGAACCCTTCATGCGCGAGTCTAACTCACACTTGGCCAATTATTTGGAACTCTAACAATTCTTAACAATGAATTTTGTCGACCTCGTTGGCGTAATTGTTACGATGCTGGACTGCCAATCAGAAGGTTCCGGGTTCTATTCCCGGCACGACCAACTGTCGGTCTGGATGTTATATAAAATATGTATGTATGTAAATGTAGTATATCAGTTGTGTTAGCAACCATAACACGAACTAGAAATGGTTCAGTATGGGGTTAACCAGCCGAGTGTAAAATGTGTTAAAAAAAAAACAAAAAAAAAATATGATCTATTATCTACGCCGGATTTTATAGGAGTTTTTAAAACATGCTATTTCGCTCCCGTAGTGCTTTAACAGCCAGTTATTCCAGACTAAGCATGCTTGACCTTAGGCCAAAGTTTTGGGAACTCATGTGGTTACACGCCCTACTGGTCTAATACCTAGCTGTAAGGAGTGAAAAATATTTTTAACCTTAGTATTGAGTTAATTAAGTCTAACCTTGTATATATGTACAAGCTTGCTGAATAATCAAAGAGCGTTGTTCATAGTAGTTTGCCTCAGTTAAAAGTCTAGACGTGTAATAATAGTTGCTCGATTAGACGCCGACATGAAAAGAAAGGTATCGATTTTTCTAGACTTTTCCGTTTGGGAAATAATTGTATTTATCAGCGAACTAGAATAAACGGAAGAGTAACTCCATACAATTGCCGCTTAGAATTTGGATCCATCTACGCAATTATACTGCTATCCTAACGAAAACTCGACACCTGAGCTTGGCCACTAAGCTTTTATGAAAAAGAATAGCTACGTATGTTATTGTTTATATTATGTTTTCTACCTTAAATTTGCAGCCGTTATTTGTATTTGTAGTGTTTATAAAGCCTTGCGTTTTAAAGCCCCTCTAATAAATTATTGCAATAATATTTCATCGCTGCCTATTTATTTTTTAGTATTTCTCATTAGTTAGCTGCCCTTATTGAAGGGTAAATTTTATTTTCGAGTCGCGTAACAATAAAATTAAGGGGAAAGAGATTCCGCACATGTCAAGCGTTTTTAACGCAGTCCCGCGCCTACTTTTAGGCATTTATTGCGCTCCAATTACAGAAAGGATTAAATATTCAAAATGGTAATTGCGCTGGCAATTTTCGCGCGCCAAAAGTGTGTGAATGAAATTGAACCCAATTACGCGGACCACACTTCTGTTTTTTTTTGTTTTCGGCTGTTTTTGCGTGACATAAAAAGGGAACGTTATTATTTACTCGATTGCCCCGTAGGGTAAAAACCGGATAGTTGCCTCACTTTACGAAAACGTTTAATTTTTTTTAAATATGAACTTCCTGAATATTATTCAATATGTATCTTAAAACATAGGTTTTAGTTTCGCCGCGGAAGATTTTTGCTTACACGGACAAAACACATGCACCTGTTTCGATGGCTTATGTGTCACTGAGGCCTGCAGGGGGTCACTACTTATTGTGGTAAAGCATTAACATATGGTTCTAACATAGTGTACTAAAAACTGAGGCATGTATCCCACCGAGGCAACTCTCCGGTACCCTACATATTCGTATGCCTATGACAAACATGCTCTCTAATAAGAAAGGATATGAAATTAGAATTTGTTTTAAGGGAGGTGATCGAGTGACCGAAACGTACGGTTTAAAATTGGTATGGATATATATTTTTTCTTGGGTAAACCGGATGAACATTTCAGGTAAATCATGGGCAATTGCTAGTCTATTTCGCGTAAAAACGCATGCAGGCTATTTTTATCCCGAATTAAAAGATTACGATACATTATTTTAACTTTTGTAAAGTTTAAAAAAATTATACTTTTTAGCTTTTGTTAAATGTGGTGTAACATGTTTTCATTTTTGGTCCAATAGAGCATTATTTATAATTATTTTATACACAGGGCACATGTAGTTATAACTATGTGTATAGATATGTATGTATGTATTTATTTACTTAGCATTACAAATAATTACATCAGCTTATAGCTAACTAATTACTGTACCGAGTACATAATACATGTAATTTTATTAGGTAGACATTTTCGTATACTTATTTATTTACCTATATCTAGTTAAAATACTAAAATACTGAATCGGATTAATATTTGCTTAAAAATAAATGTTAAAACTGTACAATGTACCTATGGCCTATTTTATGTCATCTTCTAAAAAATCTGATATTTTATAAAAGCATTTGGCAGTGAGATATGTCTTTAGCTGATTTTGGAAGTTTAATGACTTTTATTTGATGTATCACACTACAACAAGTTTATAACATTTAAAACATATTTTATGACGGCGATTCGAATGTGTTTCGTCTTATTTCCCAATTTTATACTTAACCCCCTTTATGGTTTTTCTCGCGTCTGTTTAGCGCGGTCTCGCGGGAATTGTAAGGATACGATATTGGAAGCGATTAGCTTAGCATAAAATGAAACATGGCGGTGTTATAAGTTTGTATTACGGGTTGGGTATACGCACATGTGTCTGTAACTTTAAGTCGAATTCGACAGAATTCAATTATCACTCAACAAATTAAATAATTGGCCAAATGCGAGTTGGGCTCGCGCATGAAGGGTTCCGTACCATTGTTGTATGGGAGCCCCCCTTAAATATGTATTTTATTTAGATTTTATCATTTAATTTGATAGCTAATATACATTTGTATATTTTGTGAAAATGTTAAGTGTCTAGCAGCTACCGTTATTGATATATAACAAAATAATACGAAAAAACAGGTTTATTGTATGGGGTTAATATTTTATTATTTCTTATTTTTAGTGTTTGTTGTGATGTTGTTTGCGGCACGAAAAAGACCTGTTTTGTGAAAGTTTCAGCTTTCTAGCTATTACGGTTTCTAAGATACAGCCTGGAGACAGACAGACAGCGGAGGCTTAGTAATAGGGTCCCGTTTTTACCTTTTAGGCACGGAACTTAAAAAAGTAACTTATTTATATTCAAGGCTAGAGTGAACAGATTTCTTCTAGTTAGTATAGAATCACATAGTATCCTTCACGGTAAATCGTGCGCAAATCCAAACATAATTTGAAAAACAAGTCAATAAGTGTAGGTCCGGGATCGAACTAGGAGATGTCAGATTGAAAAGCAGACGTTTCCCCAACGAGCCACATTCGCTTTTTTAGAAATCATACACTATAATAATAAACTAATTCAAGATGGCAGCCGCTATAGCCACGTTTCCAATTTCCAATATATATATATATATATACTAGCTGACCCGGCAAACGTTGTTTTGCCTTAAAAAAAAAAATCTAAATATACAGTAGCCGATTCTCAGACCTACTGAATACGCATATTAAATTTGGAAAAAATCGGTCAAGCCGTTTCGGAGGAGTACGGTAACAAACACTGTGACACGGAAATTTTATATATAAGATTTATCCTTGATAGGTTAGCGTTTGACTACAGCTAGCCTGATGTTAAGCTGCACTGCAGTCTACGGTGTGGCACGCTTATCTAGAAGATACCTATTAACTCTACTTTTGAAGGCCCCCGGATGATACCTCTCAGGAAACAGAGACTCAGGTAGTGAGTTCCAAAGCTTCGCAGTCCTAACAATAAAAGTCGACGCAAAGCGTTTTGTACGAAAGTTCGGAACTTCAACTCTGTATCGTATTCGCTTATATTGGAAATTCCTGCCGAAAAATTAAAATTTTATATTTAGTTTGTCGTTTTCTCGCATGAATTTCCATCATTAGCGTTCTAAATGAAGCAACACATTTTCCTTCGGGACATCAATCTCGAGGGCTGCTTGCGGATGACAGATAATTAAGCTTGATTTGATTGCCTTTTATCTTATTCAAATTCATACGAACAATGGACATTTAAGAGTAAGTTGTAGAATTTCGAAATTGCTAATGTAGCTTTCTTTATCTCTTTACAACAAAGATAAGATTTTGACCGAGAAAAGATGGTTGGCCACCTTATACGACATGACAATTTAATTAAAATATCGTAGAAGGAAAAATAGAAGCCAGGAGAGGAAGAGGAAGACCTAGAAGCTCATATTTAGACCAAATTAAGGAGAAGGCGAAAGTCATGTCGTGTAGGGATGTCAAGGATTTGGCCGAAGACAGAACTACCTGGAAAAAACTCCACAGACAAGAGCCCAGCTCATAAATATTGAATGAATGAATGAATGACCAGTGTTTTGTCCAATAGTAGGTTGGCCTAATATCATGCCTTCCTTGTGGAGGGAGATATCAAAAATCCGTACGCAATGATTTGGCTTCACATTCATCGTGCGTACTGCTAAGGAATCGAATGGGTGCCTCCTAAGGTGTTTCCTGATAAATAAAACTTGGGTTTTTCAAGGCGAGAGTGAAGATTTCTTCTAGATCAACGTGCTATATCTTCTGCCACGGCTTTGCTTGCTAACGGGCACGTTGGTGGTTAAGCGTAGTCTACCTAATTAAAAAAAAACACGGTACTTTACCTAACGAGCTAGCAACACTTGCTTGTAAACTCTCGACAACAAAGCTTGGCCACTTAGCTCATACGAAGAAGAAGAAGAACAATCGCTTTTATAATGTAACGCGATTAATGTTTTACTTTCTTCTGATTAGTGTGCTAAAGAAAAAAATGTGTTATATGCAGTATTACTTAACTCAATTAATATCGCGGTTAAACATTCAACAAGCAGTAATAGCATCAAATTGAAACGGGCGCACTTGCAAATCTACTGGATAAACTAGATTATCATTAACACTGTTTTACCTAACGCTCTAACACACCGGAAAATCAACCTTATTAGCATATAACAAGGCTCATTTCAATTTGTAATTGACTCCTCGACAGATGCTGATGACTGAATTTGAATTGTATTTTGCAAATAAATTAGGTGTAATTTGCATTGGCCAGGCGTCTGGCGCTTCGGAGAGATCATAGAATAATAAATATTACTTGATTATGTATAAATACAGAGTATTTATAGAGGAAAGGAATGTTCGAATGCAAAAGGTTTGTTATTTATCCTTTTAGCGTTTAATTTAGGTACGTTCTGTGAAGTTTCTTTGATCAGTATTTGGAGCTTGTTGTCCCTTTTAAAGTTCGCGGTGACGTAGCTGGATGGAAAATTGAACGTTTCTACATGAAGTAGTTTGGAAATTGAAGGGATGGGATAAAACAGTAGAACAACGGAAGATATAAAAAAAAAATATGGTACTACTGAAATACAAAAATCACAACGCCGATGACAGAAAAAAAGGATATGGCACTATTGAAATACGTAAATCATAATTCTAATGACAGAAAAAAAGCATATGGCACTACTGAAATACATAAACCATAACGTTGATGACAGAAAAAAAGGATATGGCGCTACTGAAATACAAAAACTATATCGCTTTGTGATTTGTTTAGAACTAACTCGTTTAATAGATGAATGCTAGGCCAATTTTAACTTTAACGTTTCGCAAGTTTTTTTCGAGTGCAAAACATAGTTTGTAACATTGACGTACTACGGCACATCGTCTACATCGTCTTCTACACTTCTATAGAAAAGTAGAGCACCATTCAGATGGTAAAAACAAATTCTAATGTAGTATTTTTACCATTGATAAAAAAACTGGTTGGTTTGTGATTATAGAATAGTCTACCACAGACTATTTATTGTTTTTATATAAACTATTTTCCTTGTCAACAATAGCTATTGTAGTAACGTAATTTGAGAAAACTCATAATCACACCTATTCAACGAAACATCACACTTAAATAACTTGTAAAAAAGTATCAAAAATATGTAATAAAGTGTCAAAAACATCTAATAAAGTATCAAAAACATGTTATAAAGTATCAAAAACATGACTTGTTATATGATACAGTAGAATAATTAACATTTGAACGTGCACATTCACGGAATGAAATTAAAATCACCACGTGCGGAATATGGCAGCTAATTTCCATTGTTGACTGTGATAACAATCTCTATAGAAGAAACCTTAGATAAGGGCTTATTGACTGACGAGTTTTATTATTCATCATCGTCATCAGCCCATCTGCGTCCACATAGGCCTCTCCCAAAGCACGCCACGCGACCCACATTATTATTCACCACAACCGGGTATTACTTCAGTGTTTATGTGTGTGCGTGTGTGTATCTGTCTGTGGCATTGTAGTTCCCGAACTTATGTCCCATTCTGATGTTGTTTTGTTTCGAGAGTAAAGCCGGGATTTTTCTTAGCTATATTTTATGAAAACAAACACAAAAAGCTGGTAGGTATAAACAATTTTGACGCTTTGAAGTTTGCTATTCTGATTTCGTTTTGTTTGAAATGTGCAAGGCCGGTTTCTTTAACGATATTTTCTATACCAATATTATAAAGAGGAAATGTTTGTTTTTTGTTTGTTTGTTTGACGCAAATAGGCTCCGAAACTACTAGCCTAAGATCCCGCTGCAGGATTGGTGTGCTCATCGACTTTTTGTTTAAAACCAATTTTTTATGTTTATTTATAGTTAAGAGAATATATATTTACTAGGGTGCCTATCAAAATTTGGCCGCTATTATTTTTTTTTAAATTATTTTTAATTTATTTTTGGTAAAAATTTCGTTTATTTATTTTTTAAATAAATAAACGAAAGCCGCCGTGCGCAATTGGCCGCACCTCTTGCAGCCTGGTGTAAACAGGTATGATTTCGATAAATTTATACGTTTATAACCTATTTTTATGAATGATATGTCAAATTAAAGCAATTTTTTTCTATTAATTATCATATAAAGTGTCTTAATTAAATCTGGCCGCAAATAAGGGTTGCTGGCTGTTAAAGATAATAAATATTTAAGGTAGAGTGAAAGAGAGTTAGCGCGTAACATCATTTGTCAGACGAGGACAGCGATTGCCGACTGTGCGACGCATTTAAGCCATTGTGCATGCAAATTTTGATAGGCACCCTAGTAAATATATATTCTCTTAACTATAAATAAACATAAAAATTTGGTTTTAAACAAAAAGTCGATGAGCACACCAATCCTGCAGCGTGATCTCGTCCTATACTGGACCGATTTGAACAATTATTTCAGCGTTGGGAAGCTATATTTTCCCTGATAAACATAGGCTTTATTTTGTTACCTTGCAACTTAGATTATATTATATTATACTAGCAGATAGTATGAATATAAATTTAAAAATGTCCGACGCCACAAAATGGCGGTTCACATATTTATTCACAAGTGCCTGAATATGGGTGTCAAATAAAAGGCCTTGATTAGTACATAGTAGTTAAAGCCGCGTTGACACGATCAGAGCCTGCTCGGACCGAGTGGACTCGTAGGAGTAGCTTCATAAGAGTGTACTAGGATAGCTGTTGATATTATCATAATTGAAAAATGGCGGTCAAAATACAAATCGAACATAGGTTGTTCTTGTCCTTTCAGCTGATGTGTAGTATCGAGGAAGATACAGTAATGTGCTATCAAAAAGTTTGGTGCTCTGTGCCGCTTTAACAATGTAGCTGTCTCAGTCGTATATCTTATTATTAAACTTTGGTAAAAATATGCTCCATGAATGACAATGTAGGAAAAATCTGATTTAAACAACTTTGACGCTTTGGAGTTTGTCATTCTTATTTTTCGATTTTAATGCTATACTTGTATAAAATAATAATTAGTTCGGATTGTACTCTGGTGTCGATTTTTAGGTATGTTAATTATTATGGTATTCCGTAAGTTTTTTTCTCTTTTTTATTCGGATGAGCTCTAGTAATAAATAAACATAAGTGAGTAATTGACAATTAGAAAATAGACTACAATGAGACATTGAAATTATTATTTACTAGTTGCACCCTGCTATGTAAACGCGGGTAGCTTTTAGCCGAGATAAAAAGTTGATTATACATATGTTAATCCAAGGTAGCTTTTAGAGCGTGAAGAAGTATCAAGCATACAGTACAAAATACTCACCAAACTTTCGTATTTAAATTTTTTTAAATACGAAGGTTTGGTTTTTTTAAACAGTTTTTTTATAGTTAGGTTCCTAATATTGATTACTATTTAAACATTCATAGCTTCCCATGGTTCGTCTACACAGCGCCTGTAGCTCGGCTGGCTAAGGTGATCTGACACGATCATCGAAGCTACGCAAAGATCGATGCAGACAGAGATTGGATGGGTGACCATGTACGAGACTACCGCGGTTCGGGTGACACGTTTAATTGTAGGTCCCGGCTGTTAGTCTTAGTACAAGCAGTTGTTAAGGCAAGTTAGAGGCCTTCGGGCGGCTTGAAAACTATCGACACCAGAGCTTGGCCACTTAGCTCATACAAAGAAGAAAAATGGTTCATCTAATTATTTGGTTACGCACACCGAATTATTTTTCGCGGCGTTATTCGGTCGTATGATTCCAAAAACGGATACACAATAGAATTCTCAATTCCTTCCGGCGAGATACAAGTAATGAAAATACGATGCAAGGAAAACGTCACATACATTCGAATTTACTTTTCCGCTCCAGAAAATAATGCTATTGCACGCAGATTCCCACTAACGAAAAGATTTCGCGCCGCTCATGTGAAAATGTGGGGTTGCGCTTCGGGAAAATTATAAAAGTATGGCCGTAAAAACGTAGAGTTTTACTGAGCCTGGATAAGATTCAGATATGGTCAACATCGAGTTTTTATCTCGCTGGAAACCTAACTCTATACTTATAAAACAATTATTGGCCAAGTGCGAATTACGAGTATTTGGAGCTCCCCCTCCTCTTAAATATTTAAATTTATTTTGATTTAATTAGAACAGAATGGTTAATGAAATGAAATAAAAATATTCTATTCTACATATAATTTTTTTCTTGAGTCTCGGTTTCTTGAACTTATAACCCTACCAGGTCTACAAATCTAAAGTTAATATGTATTTACTAGGTAAGCGTGTAGTGCACAGGTTGTACCATGTATGCTTGCTAAAACACAAACCTAGCAGTTGTATAAGAACACCCTTAAGTTAAAAAATCTGTCGGCAAGCACGTAATTATGCGTTCTGGCAGTTTTCTTGAGATTAAGATACCAGACTGGGCATGCTCTACTCTTACGAGTAACTAGATTGTTACTGACATGTGTGGTTACCCGCCTTGCGGGTCAAACGCCTAGCTCTAAGAAAGCACTAAAGAAATAGAGAACGTCACATTCACCTTTCCAAAAATTTCCAGATATTCGCGTGCAGGCTGGGTAGTCCATGAAATTTTACAGTTAGAAGAAAAGTTGCAATATTTAGTGTACTTCCGATGTGATATATATGTGGTATATTACAGCAAAAGCACACTAACTTTCGCTCTGATATACCACGCATATATCACAGCGGAAGTTTTCTTCTATCTACAATGGATGTCCGCAAGGTAACGTCTCAGTCAATAGGTTAAATTATACAGTACCTTTTTATAAAGCTTTACAATATGTCCACCATAATCCATATTTTATTTCGTACATATTTTCGCCTCAGTTGGAATTCCCATGTCGTTCATAAAATAATTGAACATCCCCGATCGCTTCATCAGCCGCCCAATAAAACTGCTGAAATATTCAGTGCGGGGTATTCGGATGGCCATTGGTATTGTGTTGGCCATAAATTATTTATACTGGACTAGTTCCGAATGTACAACCGAATCCCAAGTTACAAGCTTTCCGTTTTATCCTTGCAGGACCTTTGAATTTTATGAAACATAAAAAAAAAAAACTGATAATTCGGAAAGCACTAGTTAAAGTTAGAAGTATAATCATAATCATATTTATTGGTAAAAAATAATATTTTACAGGTCAGTTCATAGATAATTAATAAATATTATAACAAAAAAAAAATATAAACATACATGTGTACATTTCAGAGACAAAAAATTACATCTGTGTTAATAAAAAATAACTAATGTCTAATAAAATATTTTTTTATAGTTAATAACTACTAAAATAATGTCATCATACGAGTACTACTATCTTATTTTGTATTTTTTTATAACGTCATGTATAAATCAAACATTTTAAAAACAATGCGTTGTGGTGACCATGTTGGATTTAAAATTTAACACTGTGTAGTCATTTGTAGTCATTTAAATCATTTGATTGCGTCATGTGTTGCAGCGGCCATCTTAAACGGATTTTTATGAAACATGAATATTTCCAACCAATTCTTGTGTTAAAAAAATACCTAAGTAAAATTAAATAGGTTCGTCTCTGAGAAACGATACCGCAGACATGCACTCGTTCCAAGTTTTACCCACGTCGTTTTTGCGTAGCTGGTTAAAAAGTATCATCAAAGAATAGCACGAATTTCAAACTACCCACACACAACACAAATCTATACAAATGTAAAGCGCGTTCTACGCTATTTTACAGATAAATAAACACAGTTTAGCAAAAGCTCAGTTGAACTAAGTATACAACGTGCAAAGCCAATTTTATAAAATACGAAAAAGAGTTAATAAATAATTGACCAAGTGAACGAAGCATTTCCTCATTAACTGTTCAAATAATAATTATCACTTTGTCCTTTGGCGATTTATGATTGTGGATCTGATTCTAACAAAAAAAGATGTTTTACTTAGCACCACTTACTGGACGGGTTTGAGGATATTCGGCATAGCGGTTAAATTTCATATTTTTAACAATTCTTTTTGAAAAAATTGGTCATTTATGCGCTTGCGCTTGACCACAACTCACCTGATGTTAAGTGACAAGAGAATTAAAGGTAGTGAATTTATTTATGTCAAATATTTAAATCTAACTAATTAAAATACATTGGTTGAACCCAAGTCAAAAAGTAAGCCTACGTGTTATTGCGGCCGCATTCCCGCGCTGAATAGCTATCGACACTTGCTGGGTCAAAAACCACCCAGCTCGGGAATCACGCCCCCTATCCCTCAATCGCGAACCAATTTCTGCAATTAAATTAGAGAGGAGAGAATTAAATAAATAATTGTTACGAGCCTTATAAAAGTGACATAGTTTGTCACCGATACAACTCCCTCTTGTATAAATAAAGATTTAAAAAAACACAAATTAACATTATTTTTGTTTGTCGGCAGCATCAGAATGGCCAGTAATCAACAAGCCGCTGAAAGTGATCCGAACCAAAGAAAACAAACTGTCGAATAGATTCTATCCGTACGACGAGATCGAGACTGAGTGTCAGCTGACCATTGATGATGACATCGTGATGCTAACACCTGACGAGCTGGAGTTTGGGTAAGTTTTTTTTTTATTACTGGTAATGGGCTTGCGCTTGACCGTAATTCACCTGATGGTATTGCAATCTAAGGTGGAGCGCGCTTGCCCAGAAGAAACCGGTTCACTCTTGCCTTGAAAACCGCTAGATTATAGTTATCGGGGAACAGGGAATTCGGTAAAGAATTCCACACTTTGGCGGTACGTACAATGAAGGTGGAGGCAAACCGCTTAGACCTCATGATAGACTAGGAGTAGTATTTATTTTCTTAAAACGAAAAAATATTCAATTTATTTTTTGTTTACAATTTATCAAGATTTTGCCCTAATCTTCGCCTTAAGCTTAAATAATAAGCTTAAAAACCGTCTAAAGAACCACTCTGTGAATATTTATACTTATTTTGGTATCAACCATCATCAATACATGTGGTAATAATTTGTATTGTATTATTTTTTCTCGTTTCGACTTGTAATAATTATATTTACCAATAAATCTCTGTATTCTGTATGTAAAGAGAGGTCTATATCCAGAAGTAGGATAGCTGTAGATAATGTTGATAGGTTTTTAAAGTGTTTAATTAAGTTCTTGTATTGCTTAGAGAGGAGTGGTGGAGCTGTGCCTCTAAACAAGTTGTATTCTCTTAAGTTTCCTTTCAAATCGCTATCGCTAAATGACATGAAAGCTCCAAACGCAGAGAAAGCGGTGCCGCTTGTGGAATACAAACTTTTGTGAAAGCTTCTGCATTGAATTCCAGAAGAAACAACATTGGAACTCCCGAAATCCAGTTGATACTCGTCTACCGACGCTGCAGAGATACCAAAAAAAAACAGAGTTAACTGTCTTAGTAAATTTAGCGCTTTTGTAGTTCGGCTAACTAACGTGATCTGACGAGATCATCGAGGTTAAGCAACGGTCGATGCGGACAGTCTTTGGATGGGTGACCATGCACAAGACTTTATTTTTAAAAGTGTCATTTTTATCTGGGCGGTACCGTGAGTCGGAGGATACGTTAAATTGTAGGTCCCGGCTGTTACTAACTGGTACTGTCTTAGTACTAGCAATCGTTAAGCCAAGTCAGAGGCCTTCCAGTCGTTAAGCCAAGGTTTGAGGTTTGTCCATTTAGCTCATACGAAAAAGAAGATGTAAATTTTGCGGGTCTGTAAGTCCTTTCGACTGCAACCTTAGGGGTGTTTCGAGCCTTTACAATATTAATTTAGTCCCGGGCCAAAGCTGGAAATAAAGACATTTATTTTGATTTTCACCCCGAATGTATTAGAAATAAAACTGGTTTAAAAAATGTTAACCAGTTTTATTTCACATTGATAAGTCTGATTGATACCAAAATAAGTAAATGTAAATATTCCTAAAGTGGTTCTTAAAGAATAGGTGAGTGTTTGGAAACAAGTACTTTATCGATATCCACCTATCAACAAGCGTAACGTGGTTTCCAGATTTTTTTTTGAAGCTTATTTTTTATATTCCATAACACATTATACGAAATAAATAAAGGACCCAATGAAAAGCAAAAATCAATAAAATAATTGCAAATAAAAAACCTTACAAATAGTAAATTAAATCCAAGTCAGGGTCCGCGGGTAAGGTGCCTAAGCTTATTACACGCTTTCATTAGCTTCACCTGTATGTTTGTTTGTAACCGACTTCTTTGGGCGCGATTTTGACCCACTTTAAACGGCCAGATTTCGTTGAAACTTTGTAGATTTATTGAGGACCGATGACAATACACTAATTTGATAAAATTATTCCATTTTTTGTATTTTTGTTCGTATGTTTGTTTGTAACCGACTTCTTTGGGCGCGATTTTGACCCACTTTAAACGGCCAGATTTCGTTGAAACTTTGTAGATTTATTGAGGACCGATGACAATACACTAATTTGATAAAATTACTGTTTTCTATAAAAAGCGTGTTTTTAGTTTTTTTTTAGACTATTATTATTTTGAACAAATATACAAAATGTCTGACAGGCCTGATCAAAACCTGAGGCGGCCGAGCGTTGTCTATTTGTAAACTAAGCCTGTAACAAGTCGTAAGGCACTTAATCATTGTTGTCGCTCCGTCGAGTTTTACAACTGGCCCTGGTTTTATGGCGACACTCCGGATTGGGAGATTTTATAGTATCCTATCATATTGACAAGAATTGACTGCCTGAAGGATGGGACTCGTGTTTTGTTAGGGTATCGGTATATATGGGTAAATTCACAGTATGTTTATTTATCTTATTAGTCTGTTTACAAAATATTTCAATGTTCAAAATATGAGTATTTGTACAGTAATTTTCTTTTAGTTGAATAAGAGGCTTTTTATTTTAGGGTTGCGTACTTAAAAGGTGAACCTCCGCTGACTGTTTGTCTGTCTATGCAGGATGTATCTCATAAATAAACCTTGATATAGTATAGAAAACGGAAATCTTCATAAATTATGTATTTCCGGTGCCACTACAAAACAAATAAGAATATTAAGTTTTAAACGTCAGTAAAATATTAAACGAAAGTTTGTGGCTGTAAGTGTCTATGTTTGTTACTTCTTATCGTTCAAACAGCTGAACCGATTGCGGTAAAATTTATGTTACATAGATTTTTTTTGTCCATACAAAATTTAACCAAGACCCCGGATTAACACATAGGTCAGTTTTTATCCCGAACCAATGCGGGTAACACCACTGGCCGCAGCTAGTAATGTAATATGTATAGATACTTTTGTGTTTCGTATGTACTCGTACTAGTAGGTACATAATGTATAAGTTTTTCGCGTTACAAAATAACTGCTTTTCTTTCTTCAACAAAGTCAGAGCAAGACATTACGAAAGTAAGTCCTTAAAAAAATATGGTGACAAGAAATCCTCACCGAGTCTTGAATAAGTGAGGATTGTCTCGCAAGTTTTCTTTCAGCGCGGCTTGAAGCGAGCCTGTTTGAATAAATAAGGATCTCTGCTACGACGGCTCCGCGAAAAAAACGCTCGTTTTTTAACCTATCATGAAAAAGAGGTGCTATAACTTTGTTTTCACTCTTAACAGATGGGTAAGGCTGGTCAAATACCAGTAAGGCACTTGTGGTTACGTGTTATCGACACTGGCCTAAGGTCACAATATCGCTTACCATCAGGTGAATTGCGATCAAGCGCAAGCCCATTCAAAGTAAAAAAAAGGTTTAGTCATCATGACATGATTTTTAAAAACATAAAGTGCCAACTTTGATCTGCATAAGCATAAGCAGCCCACTATACGTTACCACTGCTGGGACTCGGGGCCTTCTCTCACTAGGAGAGAGATATAGGCCATAATCCACCACGCTGGCCAAGGGTTGGCGGATGACACACGTCTTCGGATATTGTGGTCCTCAAACATGCCGGTTTCCTCACGATGTTTTCCTTCACCTTTTTGAGCCGTTCATAATTCGATGTCAAAGTTCAACTATCTCTAAAAAAATTAAATCAATTAATTATCTTATTTAATTTAAAATTAAAAAAAAAATAAAATTAATTACTTAATGATCTTATTTAATTTTTTTTAAGAAATCCCCGATAATAATCGGGGATTTCTTTTTCTTCTATGTTACTTAATTTTCACTTTATGTTGATACAGCATGTATGTGCAGTCTTTTTACGCCACCAACTCGCCTGATGGAAAGCGAAATTGTGGTGGAAAATTACAATGATCTAACATAAACGCCTTTGCCTTGAATATGCCCTATAAACTCCACGAATACATTTTTTAATTTAGTAACTGTCCAAACACTGGCAGGCACAAGGAAAAATCTCGGAGATTTCTTATTTTAGCCAAGAATTTGAGAACAAGTGCGTAGGTTACGTAAATTGCGTAATAAAGTAAGCCGAATACATAATTTATAGTTCAGCGGTTAAGGTGGAATTCCTACAGTCGATGTAGATTGTTGGAATTTCGACTCGCGAATAATACGAGTACGACCGAAAACGAGAATCGAAACTGGAATTATAAAATAGCTAGATTTTCTTTTAAGATTTGTTTTGCTTGGGAAGGAAAGATATATCTCTCTCTCACACCTATCTTCCGACCCGTAATTTCTTTTCCATCGATCTCGAATCCTAGAAAGTTCTTTTAAATTACAAAAATAATAATCCAAACAAAAAAAAAATACATACAGTCGAATATATAACCTCCTCCTTTTTTGAAGTCGGTTAAACAATACGAACCTGGGTATCTCGGACGAGACATGGAGATTTCTACAGGTTAGGCTATTCAGTCATATGACAATGCATTCTAAAAACTTCTACAGTTGATTCAGAGTCTAAGATGACGTCTTCATGACGCGTAAAGATTGTCTACGGCACACTAGTATGTATCGAAGTCCTAATCAAGCCCTTTACGACTTTGATACTCATATTGAAGCAGTTGTAAAGTATGTCACCAGTGATTTGTGGCGGTCGCCATCTTAGATCTATTTACATCAAACATAGTTAAGACACATAACAAACACACACATACTATATGTCACACTTATGACGCCTCTTCGTATTTGTCAGGTTAGGTCAGATGTTAAAAAAACACTAAATTTTATGCATAATAATAAATAGAGAATCAATGATTGTATGTGTTTTCAAACAACGACGTAGGACGATTTTTCTAAATACATACATCATTTATTTACAACCCACTCGACAACCCTTTTTTTTTTTTTTTTTTATTTTTACGTGAGGAAATGCATTTACGCATCCCCACCACACCCGGGGAGGTAGGTGGGGTATGTCGGGCTCGATGTCAAAAGGACATCCCTACCGACTAAAACCTCACGATGACCTCCTCACCGGAAAGCGCGGGATGAGGTTCCGCTTCTCGCATTAACCCACCATCCCGCCCACCTCGGCTAGCCTGCGAGGCTCCTTCTCTGGGGATGAGTCCCCTTGCAGTGCACATGGTGCACCGCAACCACCTCGGGGACCATAAGTTCAATGGACGCCGGACAACCCCGGTCCGACGTCCCAGGTCCCCCGTGACGGGTCAGGTCTGTGGCCCCGTCACCTGCCACTACGGCCGCAGAGAATAGGGTAAGTGGTATTTTGTGGTACCACTCCCTTCTCCCTGCGGCCCCACCGCGTCCGCCATCAACGGTGGCGACCCCGTCGAGGCCGCGGCAGGTAGGAAGAGCGGCGCATCGTAATACCGACACTTCTCTCCTGCCGCGGCCCCACACCTTCGGCTGCGGTGGGTGTCTCCAAAACCACACCGCAGCCCTCCTCAGTTGCGAAACCCCCCCGGAGCGAGGTCCCGCAACCTACTGGTGCCACTCCATCTAGAACTTGCATGGGGGAGGACAAGTCTAGGGAGCGGCCCGCCTCAGGGACCCTCTTCGCTTCACCGTGGGTGACCAGGCCACGGTTACTGAGCCCCCCCGCCTCGACAATGCGGGGCCCCACGGGGGGGACCCACTCGACAACCCTATTAGAGAAAACCCTTATGGAATGCCAAGCTTGCATATTATTTCTGTCTTATCCCTTTTTCTTTCACACGTAATCTTCTTTCAGTAGTGGAAATACTGAGTGGATATGTTATAGCTTATATTTGTAATCCCGTACCGTAAGCTATTGCCTCTGTCGACACTTTATGTAGCCAATCGGGTTGGGCCCTCCAAATGCTTTGGATATTACATCCTTCGATATTTTAGGGATGGTATTCACTGCACTCGAAAACAAAATTTCACAAATATTTTTTTAAAGAAAGTGTGATTTTATTTTCCTGTGAAATTTGGTATGGAGATAGATTAGATCTTCATCATCATTATCATCATCAGCCTATATCTACCCGCTGATGGGTATTAGATTAGATCTTGGATTATTTTTATTTAGCGCGGGTAACACTACAGGGTATAAGGAACTGTAAAAAGCAGACGAAGGGCGGTATTTACGCATGGATACACTCATACGAATGTAGTTCACTACTTGTTTTATTTTTGAACTAGCTTGGCTTTTAGTAAAAACAAACGTTGGTCCGTGAATTTGGTTTACGATATTTTCTTCATGTTATCACATCATAAAAAGACGACATACCATTAGGCCGATGGAGTGGAAGGTAGATAGATATTGATAAGTGACAATTTCAACGCTTAAGCCGCCTTTTTTCTCTCTTTATACTTGATGGGTTTGCGCTTGATCACAATTCACCTGATGGTAAGCGACATTGCGATTTAAGTTGGATTGCGCTAACCTAGAAGAAACCGGTTCACTTCTGCCTTAAAAACCGCTAGTTAATAGTTTTCGGGTTTTAATTTTTGCCTTTCAGTCATTTGTTTCACGCTCTTGCACGTCATCTCTCTCTCTTTCTCTCTCTTGCATTGCACTGTCACAATGTGCTCTCTCTCGCTTGCACGCTCAGTTCAGGCAGAACGTGACAATGTTCGTTATTCTTTTTAGTGAGTGCAGTCGGCGTTCATTTATTTAGAAGACGTTGTCACATCAAAAAATCTTTAAGTACGAGTAAGTTATAGTGGAATCATAGCTTTTACCCAATACGGTCCATGAGTTTGACGTATTTATGTGTCCCAAAATCCCGTTTATCGCGAAACAAAGTCATAAATCGGCAAATATTACCTCCTATACATGTGTGCCGGCAATATTTGCCAGCAGATGTTAGTTTAGGGATTGTAGGGCCTTCCTAGAACCTTTTGAGGTAGTACTTATTATACAGGACTACCTGCGGAGTTACTCACGGAAAATGTCACATAAAAAGAAGGCTAATTGTTAATCCAAAGTCTTTTCAAAAGCTTTTCCCATATCAATATTTTTATGTGTTACAGTGACCCCAAATTATGTCTCTGTAGCTCCTACAGCCAATACTTTGGGTCGCTGCCTGCGTCACACTATCTTTTAGGTTTTTTATAATATTGTATTTTAAATGGTCCAGTATGAGGTTAACCAGCGGTGTGTGAAATGTGTCCTTATATTTATTTATTAATTATTTATTTTTTATATAATTTATTTTAAATAGCTTAAAAGCTAGATTAATAAATTAATACGATACATATAAAATTAAACATAGTATGTTTTAACGAAGCAAACACTTGAAAATACTCTACCAATATCCGAAAGGTTTCATTGACAAATAATATTATTAAATAACCCTGTTTATTAATTCCTTACTTGTACAATATGAAGAAACTTCTCGCATGTTCCTATGTAATATAATTTCTTGAATTTGACTTGTTAACTACACATTAATTTAACTTCGCCTTGCTAGTAGCCCGCTTTAAAGTAAACTGCGTTTCAGTATAGAGAATGTAGTTTCGAAGTTTAGTTTGAGCTGAGGGTTATAATACGTTGAGTTTGTAAGTGGTTAGGTTAGCTTTCTGTTGTTTGGCCTAAACTGAACTTTGGATTCAGCGAACTAGAATAAATAGAATAGTTAGTTAGACCATAATTAATCCAGTTCACGCGTTGTAACTGGCAAGTAGGTTGGCCCTAAATGGGTACTTACTCGTCTCTAAGGCAAGCCTCTAGGCCAGAGAGTCGCTAAGTCGCATGTGGTAACGTGTTCTACTATTCAAATTCCTGTTAAAAAAACATACATGTACATATACAGACGATGGCAAAAATGTTCAGATAATGCAAAGATTTCGCTCGCTAGGTTAATTAGATACTATTGGTAGCGAGAGTAGTGATGCAGTAACTCGCGAGCGCAAGGAAAGTGCGCGATGCGCTGTGCTCACGCTAGCTGTTCCCTACATAGATGCTATCGAGTAATGTCCGTTACACACTACACAATAAAATCGTGCAACAGGGGTGGTACAGGTATGCCAGCGACCCAAGGCTGTACTCCGTTACTTCAAGGAGCTCGGTTGGCTTGGGTAGGCAGGTAAGGGGGGAATGTGCAATACGCCTCTAGTGATGTCTGGGGATGTCAGTACAGGTCTCATTACCCCCACTTCAAATGCACAAGACTGTCATTTTAAAAGTGGCATTTTTATCTAGGTGCTACCGTGGGTCGGATGACACGTTAAATTGTATATTGTTAGTCCTAGTACAAGCAGTCGTTAAGCCAAGTCAAAGGTTTTCGGGCGGCTTGAAAACTCTCGACGCTTAGTCACTACATTGAATTATCACTTAAAAATAATAAACATAAACAACTTAACTCATATGATGAAGAAAAAAGAATGTCTTTTTCTAAGGTCTACACTAGTACAAAAGTTTGAGGTGTGTGCAACGCCTAACATACTAGCCAGTGTTTACATTGTGGAACGGCTTATTAGCGTAGCGTAATTGATAGTTTGATAATGGATGTATGTTTGTGCTTTAATGGCACCGAATTATACCCCTATACGTAGTACTCGTTAGCGCGCAGTAGGGTTAGTTTGCCCTTGATTTAATTAACTATCGATCCTAGTTTCACGTAACTTTAGGACGATAAAAAAGTGAAAAGTAAAATTGTCGATTGTTATGGACTTGGAAGTAAAAAAGTTTGTTGTGTGATTTACACCTGCCCTATTATTATGGGGCCTTCAAATGCCATTAGCAAGTTTTAATTACCATATTTCGTATTGAATAAAAAATGACAAGGAATTAAAATAAGGTATGGTAGGCATGGTAAAGAGATAGAATGTTTTATCTTGACGTTTATCGCAGACAGTTTGTTCCACTATTTCTCGCTGCAGGGTTTGCATGGGATGAGGACTTATAGTCTTTCCACCTTTTTCCACCTCTCAGTGGAAATTCATCACATACAAAACAAAATGAGAAATATTATTTGTGTTGCAAAGATTTTGAAGAAATCAGAAATTGAAATAAAAAAATTGTAAAATTGAATGCAGCAAATAATAAAAGAAAAGTATCATGAAAGAACAGTTTCTCGGTAGATAAATTGTCAACTACCTATGTTTGCCCCGCTGTATACCATAGATTCGGGACTATCCACCGAGCGAGTCCGTGCTCTGAAAGTAGACAAAATTAACAAAGTGGAAAGAGATAAATTTCCGCTCTCCTAGAGAATTTGTACACTCCGTCCGTCCGTCCGTGTTAACCCCGCTAGTAAGTGATGAGCAACTTCCCTTACTGCCTTTGTTAAACTATGTCAGTTATTTGACTTCTCAACATTTTCGGCATAGTGATTGTTACCCGCCTTACCGATCCTGTAGTAATATTACTAGGGCTTGGCCACAGCGACAAAAATGTAGGCCGACATTTGAAATTTGGGTTGCCATTAGCTCTGACCCGTAATTTCCCTTGTGGTTTTTGACAGACTACAGGCATTTTCTCTTTGGATTATTGTAGTTTGTTGATAGTGTTTTCACATTATTTCTGTCTACAAAAACTTTTTGGGTCGCCCTAAAAATTTTAGTACACCCATTTCTTTCTGGTATACCTACTATTTAACTTTTCTACTTCAATACAGTCGAAATCTCAAAATATCGCACAAACAGATTCGCTTCGACCTTCCTTGTGAGGAGTGCAAAGCTTTGGAATTCTCTTCCTGAGTCTTTGTTGCTTGAGAAGCACCATTTGGGGGTTTTAAAACTAGACTTGATATTTTTTTCTAGGTATAATATATTGCTATGGCGTACACGAAGGCAGGCCTATGCTCAGCAGTGGGCGATAGAGAGCTGAAAATGATGATGATGATAATATATTAGCGCGTAATATCGTACACTACAAAGTAGCTTAACATCTGGCAAGCAATGGTCAAACGCAATCCTATGAGTTGTGAATAATTCGTCAAGTGCAAGTCAGGCTCGCGCTAGAAGGGTATTTTTATTTATTATTAAAGTTAATAACTTGTGAAAATTTTACCTATCATGTTTTCTAAGATACAGCCTGGTGACAGACAGCGGAGTCTTAGTAATAGGGTCCCGTTTTTAACTTTTAGGTACGGAACCCTAAAATAATATACCTTTGCCTCAAGCCCGTAAAATCAAAGATCGCGTATCCAAATGTAGCAAGAAATGAAGGTTAACGACTCACTCCTCTTTTCATCGCGTCAAAAACATAAAACAGATACCTATTCGTTCTATAAAAGACGTGACGCTGTATAAAGGCCATTGATGGATTCACATACGGCTGCAACCTTGTGGCGTACAAAGCTTCTATTGTTACCACTTGATGTGGGATGTTACAGTTTTATCGCGGATTCCTACTAAAAGCCTTGTTCCTATTTTTGACATTGCTAATCCAGTTCAGGCGTTGGTCTCTTGTTTGTCACATTTCTGAGAATTACGTGTCTAGGTCTTTGTTTGGCTTTGGTCTGCTTTTGCCCGAAGTTGTAGTACAATTTTGAAAGGTAAAAGTTTGTTGCTTATATTTCAAACTTAAACAGTGGAATCTGAAAGGTTGAAATGTCATAACTTATTGACTCAGGCGTTACTTTGCGGAAATCCATTGTAAATAGAAGACAAAATTAAATATCTAGTGTACTTCCGCTGTGATCCGAAATCCAAATTAAGACAATTAAAGGAAAAATTAACTAAGATTAATTAACTAGGATTACTTAACTAAGATTCATTAAGATTAACGTTACCTATCACAATTCGGAAATTCTTAAATCTACACGTGTTTCGCCTAACCACAAGGCATCATCAGGAGAAGCTGACTCTTCGAACGACAAGTCGAGAGACTTGTCGTAGGTTGTAGGTTGAAATGTGATATCGAGATAGTTTAGACCTAGGATTACTACTACTCTAAGTCCTGGATTACTGCGTACCACGCTTCAAATCAATTCCTGAAAAATAAAAGTCGAAATTGGCATAACATTGAGTTATGGTTGCTTTTTGTCATATTTTTTTGTGCACATTTCACACACTGCAGGTTCCCATTCTAAACCATTTCTAATTTGTACGAGTATAGTTGCTAACACAACTGATATACTTCATACGTAAATACATAAAAAAATATAGATACAGGCCGACAGCCGACAAATTTAGTTGATGACAACAAAGATGTTGGCCATGCCGAGAGTCGAACCCGGGATCCTCAGGGTGGCAGTCCGGCACGTTTACTGCTGAGCGTAGGCCTCCCTACGTGTACGTTTCTTTCAGTTACAAAGCAAGCATATGCCATGTTATTTTCCTGACGTACCATTCTTAAGAATATACTTATTTTGGTATCTATCTGACTTATCAATATAAAAAAAAACTTTTATTTCTAAATGATCCTTCTTTACGTTACCTGAGATAATAATTTTGATAAAAAAAGCAATTAAGCTTATCCCTAAACATTGTCAAGTAATTGGTACAGGAAAATGTAAAAAAGTTTCCGCTAAAGACAGTGGAGAGTAGCCTCTTATATCCCGAGGGTGCTCCGGCCGTAACACGTGACACGTGACGCGACCTACCGTGACACGTCTTCACTAAATGGCGGACGTGACAAGTTTCTGGAGTTACGAAAATAGGCATCATTACTGGGTCATACGTAAACTGTACAGGATTACTGGTAGGAAACAGCATATTTTTATGCATAGCAGGCTTGCGCTGCTTGATCACAACTCACATGATGTTAAGTGATATTGCGGTCTAAGATGAAGCGTGCTTGCCTAGAAGAAACCGATTCACTCTCGCCTTGAAGACAGCAAAGTTGTAGTTCAGTGGGAACAAGGATTCCGGCAAGGAGTTCCACAGTTTGGCCGTCTGTACTACAAATATAGGTATAGCATGCAACATAGCATAAACAGCCCACTATAGGTTGTCACTGCTGGGACTCGGGGCCTGCTTACACGAGGAGAGAGATATAAGTCATAATCTACCATGCTGGCCAATTGCGGGTTAAAGGATGATACACGTCTTCTTGTAAATTTTAATATGCAATTTATTCCGTGCTTGCTCTAACAATCAATTGTAACACGTATTCGAAGGATTTTTTGAAGTAGTCAAGTAGATACAATGCTTTTCACTTATTACTAATAAATAAATAATACTCGGTCTCGGTATACAAATCACAGTAAAATGTAAAGTATTGAGGTGTATTCATAAAGGACACTCGTGATCGCCTCCGCGCGCTCGTTGCGCCAGTAATTAGTAAGTAGTTATTATTTAACTGTGCTCCCGTATATAACAAGCATCCATTAAGATGTTGTTTATGAAACGTTTCAGTTTCGACGTGTGGCGGGAGTTCCCTGAGCGGATAGTGGGATTCCCGAGCCGCCTCCACGAGTGGGACAACGTGACGCGCTCCTGGAGATACCAGTCCGAGTGGACCAACGAGATATCTATGGTGAGTGGATAGTGGGACTCCCGAGCCGCCTCCGCGAGTGGGACAACGTGACGGAGATACCAGTCCGAGTGGACCAACGAGATATCTATGGTGAGTGGATAGTGGGACTCCCGAGCCGCCTCCGCGAGTGGGACAACGTGACGGAGATACCAGTCCGAGTGGACCAACGAGATATCTATGGTGAGTGGATAGTGGGACTCCCGAGCCGCCTCCGCGAGTGGGACAACGTGACAGAGATACCAGTCCGAGTGGACCAACGAGATATCTATGGTGAGTGGATAGTGGGACTCCCGAGCCGCCTCCGCGAGTGGGACAACGTGACGGAGATACCAGTCCGAGTGGACCACCCCCCCGTGGGGCCCCGCATTGTCGAGGCGGGGGGGCTCAGTAACCGTGGCCTGGTCACCCACGGTGAAGCGAAGAGGGTCCCTGAGGCGGGCCGCTCCCTAGACTTGTCCTCCCCCATGCAAGTTCTAGCTGGAGTGGCACCAGTAGGTTGCGGGACCTCGCTCCGGGGGGGTTTCGCAACTGAGGAGGGCTGCGGTGTGGTTTTGGAGACACCCACCGCAGCCGAAGGTGTGGGGCCGCGGCAGGAGAGAAGTGTCGGTATTACGATGCGCCGCTCTTCCTACCTGCCGCGGCCTCGACGGGGTCGCCACCGTTGATGGCGGACGCGGTGGGGCCGCGGGAGAAGGGAGTGGTACCACAAAATACCACTTACCCTATTCTCTGCGGCCGTAGTGGCAGGTGACGGGGCCACAGACCTGACCCGTCACGGGGGACCTAGGACGTCGGACCGGGGTTGTCCGGCGTCCATTGCACTTATGGTCCCCGAGGTGGTTGCGGTGCACCATGTGCACTGCAAGGGGACTCATCCCCAGAGAAGGAGCCTCGCAGGCTAGCCGAGGTGGGCGGGGTGGTGGGTTAATGCGAGAAGCGGAACCTCATCCCGCCCTTTCCGTTGAGGAGGTCATCGTGAGGTTTTAGTCGGTAGGGATGTCCTTTTGACATCGAGCCCGACATACCCCACCCACCTCCCCGGGTGTGGTGGGGATGCGTAAATGCATTTCCTCACGTAAAAAAAAAAAAAAAAAAAAAAAAAAAAAGTCCAACGGATATCTATGGTGAGTGGATAGTGGGGCTCCCGAGCCGCCTCCACGAGTGGGACAACGTGACGGAGATACCAGTCCGAGTGGACCAACGAGATATCTATGGTGAGTGGATAGTGGGACTCCCGAGCCGCCTCCGCGAGTGGGACAACGTGACGGAGATACCAGTCCGAGTGGACCAACGAGATATCTATGGTGAGTGGATAGTGGGACTCCCGAGCCGCCTCCGCGAGTGGGACAACGTGACGGAGATACCAGTCCGAGTGGACCAACGAGATATCTATGGTGAGTGGATAGTGGGACTCCCGAGCCGCCTCCACGAGTGGGACAACATTTTATAGGTTACATTTTGGTGAGTATGCGACGGAATTGCATAATTTAACTTATTGACTCAGGCGTTACTTTGCGGAAATCTATTGTAAATAGATGACAAAATTAAATATTTAGTGTACTTCCGCTGTGAGTCGAGAGACTCTCGACTTGTCGTTCGAAGAGTCAGCATCTCCTGATGATGCCTTGTGGTTAGGCGAAACACGTGTAGAGTTAAGAACTTCCGAATTGTGATAGGTAACGTTAATCTTAATTAATCTTAGTTAATTGATTTTAGTTAATTAATCTTAGTTAATTAAGCTTGGTTAATTGATCTTAGTTAATTTTTCCTTTACTTATCTTAATTTGGATTTCGGATCACAGCGGAAGTACACTAAATATTTAATTTTGTCATCTATTTGCATAATTTAATTGCGCCCGCCCTATTCCACTATCGGACGAGCAAGGAAACGCCAAAGCGGCATCGTTATACCGTGGAGGTTCCAAAGGCGCGTACTAAGCGGTTTGCCTCCACCTTCATTGTGCGAACCGCGAAGGTGTGGAATTCTTTGCCAAGCTCCCTGTTCCCTGAGAGCTGCAATCTGGCGGTGTTCGAGAGCTACATTCAAAGCAAGAGTGAACCGGGGTTTTCTGGGTAAGCGTGCTTCACCTTAGATAATAACGTCGCTTGCCATCATGTGAATTGTGATCAAGCGCAAGCCCATTTATTGTTAAAAAGCAATAAACGTTACGCACTCTTGGAGCCATTTTTAGTATAAAAGTACTTTTATTATATATTGCTTTATTAATTATGCAGATATTTCTATATTTAGAACGGTGAGTATCTGCAGTGGATGTTCCTGGAACAATCCTCAGTAAATGAATATTTGAGATAAAAGATTATTTATTGCTCATTAAGTGCGTAAGACGACTACAAATAACTTTATTATTTGATAAACATTTCTGTGTTTAAAGTTTCAAAACGCTACGTAACCAAAAGCGTTTGAATAGTAAATAAATAAAACAATTTATATAGGTAAATCGACAGATTCGAGTGGAAAATTCTAGTTTTTAAACAGCTTATATATTTTCGCGTAGAAAACGGTCACATTTACTTATTATTAAAAGTTGGAATGAGTCCAACAGTTTCGGTGCTTTCCGAGCACCATCTTCAGGAATCCGAAAATATTAAGATGCCTTACGTGAACAGTTTACAATGTTTAGCTTATATATTTTTGCTTTTTATCATTAATTACTAATCAGCTGTCAAGGTACATAGTTTGCGGAGGTATGATTGTATTTAAAATATGTATCCTTACCGGTATTTTTTAATGTTCCAGTAGATTTCGTTTTAAACATTATTTTTTAAAATTTAGTGTCGCTAACGTTATAAAAATACCGCCGTAAACATCATAGTAAAAACCTTAGGTAACAACACCATCAAACTACCTCAGGTAAAAACAGTTGAAAATATTACTTTTCCCTCTCTACGTTAATATTCCGCGTGCTAAATAGTATTTTAGATATACAGCAAAAAGCCAAAAAAAAAACTGTTTAAAATTAGAACTTTCCCGCTCTACGTTATCATTCCAGTATAATAAAAAGTTTATGACCTAGTAACACCTCATTAAAAGGACAAGTTACGACGCCGGTTTTAAACTCTTTACTAACCAGTGTTGTTCTTAACAATCGTAATAACTTTGGCACACCTTAAAAGTGTCACTAAAACCGAAATTTCAATGTCTAGGCCTCGATAAGGTCACGGAAGGCACAGCTTGGCACCGAACTTTAACTCAACTTTGAATGTTAAGTCAAAGAAAAAAAAAGATTCCTTGGTTATTTCTCCTTCTTCAATTTACAGTTTTTTCGCCATAATATTTTTTTAAATTAAGTAAATATCCTTTATTGACATAAGTAAGAAATACACAATTGAAATGAAACCATTGGTGTTGATTTAGTGATAGACTGTGTTTCAACACCAATGGCCTCTCCCACAGAGTTATTACAAGTCTTGGTTATATTTATAAACAATCAAAGTTATTATTAATAACAGTTACAAAAGTAAAAAATAATTATAGAAAATTAATTTGGAATAAAATATTCAAGGGCTATTTTTGTGAAAGTTATATAACAAAATTTACAAATCTAGATATTTAAAAAATTAAAAGTTGTAGTAAATAGTAAAGTAAAGTAAAAAAGTTCGTAGTAGTAAAGTATGGTAATCGCAATCTTTCTTTCTTTGGTTGTACCGGCAGCCTTCATATCAACCAGTTATTCCAGACCATGCATGCTCCTCCTGAGACCCGAGTGTGGTCGTGGTCAAATGCGTAGATGAGCTGTGTAAAAAACACCGTTATTCGGCAATCTAGAATCCCAATATACTAATTTACTAGTATATCCTGCGAAATCAAATACATTCAGTGACATAGTAAGCGTGTTCAAGGTTTATACTCTCTTTGTTGAACTTGCGTAATGGTCTGCAGTGAATTTACAAGTTTGACTTTACAAACTTCACACTCAACCCTTTGAGTTGGCTTTAACAATGCGCTGACACGCGTGTCGGGACGTCTTGCTAACTTAAATAGGGTGAAGGTGTTTTATAAGTTTAGGTGTTGGAGTAGGAAGTAATTTGGTCATTAGCGAGTAGGGAACGCTACTCGAATGCGGCAGTTAGGCAGTGGTCCCACCAACGGCGAGTAAACGGTTAACTATCGACAATTTTCTCGCTCAAGAAACGTTCAATAGATATAACATTCCGTGTAAATAAAAGAGATGCACATACAAATAGTTGATCGCTGACTGTTCACACTGCCGGCGACGACTCGCTTTACTAGTTTTATCGCTTAAGCGACGAGCTTTCAAAAATAAACTCGCTCAGCAATACTCGTTCAGCGATACTCGCGCGCTTCATCATATCTATACAGTGCGGCATTTGCACAGGACTGAGCGAGTGGCGCGAGTAATCGCTCGTCGCACACACACTCGCTTATAGCCCGGCGACAAAACTATCGAAACTACACTCGATTCCCGCTGATCGCCAACTCGTTTATAGTTTCTAGTTCTACTCGTTTCTCGTTCATCGTCGCCGGTGGGACCACTGCCTTATGCTAGGACTACATTAGCTATTAGGCTATGGTGAATATTCGGGCTACGGCAATTTATGTAGCCGGTTACATCGCGACAATGCGATGTATTCGCGCGCAGACGATATAGCATCGGGCCACTGTCGTAAACTGGCGCGCGTCAAAGGCTGCTGCTGGTAATACAAAAATAATACCACTCTATCTCCGACCTTAGTTCGTTATGAAATAAAGTTCACTTCTCCCTGTACTAACTTAGTTTGTAGTATCTTCCCTCTATATAATCATCATCATCCACAGCCCTCTTTATCCCACTGCTGGGTATAGGCCTCCCTCTGCATGTGCCACCTGCGTCGATCTTGTGCAGTCCTCGTCCTGGTAGGACCTGCGACTTTGGTGATATCGTCGACCCATCTCGCCGCTGGACGACCAACTCCTCGCTTGCCAGTTCTCGGCCACCACTCGGTAACGGCTTTACTCCACCTATCGTCATTTCTTCTAACCACGTGTCCTGCCCAGCTCTATTTCAGATGCATCACTGATAATCCGACATCACGAACTTTCGTTCGTCGACGGATTTCAGTGTTGCGAACTCGGTCTTGGAGTTTGATGCCGAGCATGAATCTCTCCATGGCTCTCTGTGCAACTCTAATTTTGTGCACAGACCCATCGGTGAGTTTCCATGTTTCGGCACCATAGGTCATGGTGGGCAGAACACATTGGTTGAATAGGCGGGTTTTTAAGCACTGTGGGATATGTCGGATAAAGAAGTCTTAATTTATTAAAATTTGGATCGTATCTCGTATGAAATAGAGTCGACTTTCCCGTCGCAGGTGCTGACCGGCGCGGCGTTCCACCACAAGCTGTGGTCGTGGTACTACACGCACAAGCTGCCGGCGGAGGCGCGCCGCTGGGTCGACGACAACTTCAACTGCGAGGACATCGCCATCAACTTCCTCGTTGCCAATGTCACCGGGAAACCCCCCATCAAGGTACCCCATTGTTGCCAGTTTGTCGCTATTCTATCGGTTGCATTTCGGCGAGTGTGCGAATGAATTACATGAAGTGATTCCCCCCGCCCCCTTTCACTATCGGACGAGCAGGGAACGCCAAGGCGGCATCGGTTTACAGTTGAGGTGCCAAAGGCACGCACAAAGCGCTTTGCCTCCACCTTTATTGTCCGAACCGCCAAACTTTGGAATTCCTTGCCGAATTCCCTGTTCCCTAATGACTATAATCTGGCGATTTCAAGTCAAGAGTGAAGCGGTTCCTTCTAGGCAAGCGCGCTTCACCGTAGACCTCAATGTCACTTACCATCAGGTGAATTTGTGGTCAAACGCTGACCTATTTAGAGTAAAAAAAAGGTACACATACATATGTTGAGAGCAAAATAAAATACGGGTAGTGATTATAGAGATACTAGCTGACCCGGCAAACGTTGTTTTGCCTTATCATTAGGGGTATGGAAAATAGATAGTAGCCGATTCTTAGACCTACTGAATACGCATATAAAATTTGCTAAAGATCAGTCAAGCCGTTTCGGAGAGGTACGGTAACTAACATTGTGACATGGAAATATAACATTAAACGCTATAACATTATTTTCTCCAAATATTTTGAATACTTTTATAGGTGGTTTAAATTGAAGTTTCTTTTTACTATGATATGGAAAAACAAATACATACTTTTATATTGATTTGGAAGTGGCTTTTGCGAAACAGGGTTCTCCTAGTGCAGAAGCCACAATAATTTTTTATACCGTAAATTAATTAGATACCATAACAACGGATTTTCGCAAAACTAATTAGTAATGTACATGTGTTTTTAGATAAAAAACTATTGTTAACTATTACTTTAACTTTAAAAAAAATAATTAAAGAACTGAACTCTGGAACATATACCCCGCCCAACACCAACAACTTGTTTTTTTCATTTATGTGTGTATATACACTCCCAGTGCGGTGAAGGAAAACATCGTGAGGAAATCAACATGTTTGAGGACCACAATATTCTAAAAACGTGTGTCATCCGCCAGTGGATTATGGCCTCTATCTCTCTCTCTTCGTGAGACGAGGCCCCGTGTCCCAGTGACTAAAATATGTCTATCAATTTGGGGGTCTTCAAATCTAAAGTAAATAGGATCCTTCTAGGCAAGCGTGATCATCTTAGACCACAGTCAAGCTTAACATCAGGCAAGCTGCGGTCAAACGTAGGCCTATTTATCATAAAAAAAATAAATAAAAAAAAACTCCTAAAATTTTTCAGGTGACTCCCCGTAAGAAGTTCAAATGTCCAGAATGCACCAACACCGAGATGCTGTCAGCTGACGCGCGACACATGGTGCAAAGGTCCGCCTGCATAGACCGGTTCGCAAAGATCTTCGGCCATATGCCCCTAACGCCCATAGAGTTCAGAGCAGACCCTCTACAGTACCGAGAAACTGGTTTCGGAATACCGCATGCGTACCCCGATATAGGAGCTTTGTGAGTTCTGAATTTGGAAAACTTGTCGGTTATAACAGATTGTTGTTCAAATTGATCAATGATTCTAGAGCAAAGGTCCGTCTGTGTCGATCCGTTTGCAAAGATTTTCGGCTACATGCCCCTAAAGCCCAAAGATTTCAAAGCAGACCCGCTTCAGTACAGAGAAACTAGTTCTGGAGTACCGCATGTGTTCCCCGGTAAGGGAGATTTGTGAGTTCTAAATTTAAATACAGGACACAGAAACTGGTTCCAGAATACCTCATGCATGGGTAAGTATGAGGTATTCCGGGGCCATGGGGGTCGATGTAGGAACTTTGTAAGTTCTAAATTTGAACATCTTGTTGGAAATAACAAATTTTAATGAAATTTTAATGTTCCCAATGAAAAATGTAAGGAAATCGTTTGGAAATAGTTTCGAAAAAACTGAGCAAATAGGGTTGCATTTATAAAAGTTGCATTTGCTTTACGGTTATTAGAAGAATAATACTTGCGTTAACTACTACTAAAACGGTCAAACACATTCTTATGGATCCGTAACAAACAAGTCCTTGCACAAAAAGGATAATAATATAAGTAAAGTAATAAAGAAAAAACGTTACTGAATTCTCGAGAACAATTTTCTAAGGCTATGCAGCTATGAAATCTCTATCCCAAAATTAGGTAATATAAATTAATTTGTATAAAAAATATTGGAAGGATCTTAGGTAAGGTTGTTTGGGTACCGTAGGTTCTGTTTAATTTGATAAAGTTTGAAAAAGGCTACGTATAAAATTATCATTTAATCGTTTCTGTTTCTCAGTAAGGCTAGGAAAAGTTTTTTTGAATGCGAAAAATTCCAAAAAAATAGAATATTTATTGTACAACTAAAACTTTTAAGAAATAAAGAACACATTTATTTCAGACACATATACATTATTTTAAATTACATAAAATGAACATGAAAAAATAAGAAAGACAGCATAGTATGTCTAGCGTACCCTAGCGTCCGAAAAAGGACTTTTTTAAATTTTCTGGGGTGTTCTAAGCCATGTTTGATAAAAATCATATAGAGATGGAAAACCTTTATTTTTCAATAAAGGGGTTTTTTCTAGTAGAATGCATAAACGATGCTAAATTTGAAAAACAAGATGGCCGCGATTAAGTCAGGTATTTTCCTTAATTGTTAATTTACACTTGGTAATTTTTGGGCAAGTTTCAACTAGAACTCGGTATAAACTGTAGGTACCCAAACATAGCGTGTAACGAACTTAGGAGATATGGACAATAACAAAATGAATGAAGGCTGTAAGAGATTAGAATGGGATTTCGTCCCCCAGTTCAGGGTAATAATAGTAGAATAACTCACCTTTTATTATTTATTTTCAATTTATTTTATATCTGAAACGTAGTGCTGGGTGATCACAAAATAAATAATATTTTATTAATAAGTTATTGATAAATAATTTGTTAATAAATAATTTGTTTATTAATAACTTGTTAATAAATAATTTATTTATTTTCTGATTAAGGCCATTTTTACCGCGCCATACAATTTGAGAGGCTCGGCTTATCCGCGATATTTGGTAATTCACATACATCACATTTATCAAAAGATAAAAATACTCAATGTATTTTAGAAATCTTGGACACTGAGTCAGAGATACTAAAATTGATAAATTTGGAACTCTATCTTTTATGCAGTATTTTAAATTAGAGGAGATAATATATACTAAGCCACGTTTATTTTAATCGAATATTTGATCAAACTTGTTCTATGAGCTAGCAACAGGAAAAGTATTACTCTTTTCTACAAAAAAGGACGGAACAATTATTATTTTAAGCTGTCTTTGTATTTTACATGGCCATCATTTTTTTTAAGTTAGCTACGCAAATTACGTCATACATAATCAGTCACATAATTTTTATTTATTTTTTCCGATACGAGAATAAAAGCCATGTTTTTACCACATGTAAGTAAATTATTTAATTGATAAAGAAAAAGCAATGCTACATATCTTTAAAAGTACGAACAATCAATTTTAGTCTCGAAGCCGTTTTGATCAATTTTTTATATTAAAATCAAAAACTATAAAAATGCTGGAAACTAATTGATTAGTCATTAGACTAATAAACCTTATCAACATATGAACAATGCAAATCAATGGAAGGACAATAAGTTTGTAGTTAGTGTAATACCCAATTGCTTTCAAGTCAATTCTTAATTATAAATATTAGATATTATGAGGTCAATTTGTTTGTCAAAATAATTGCATAAATAGTAACTTTATCAATTTTTCAAATTATGTTTTATTTATTTTTAAATAAACAAATTAAATTACTTCTTTTCAAATATTGTACAATATGCATAGTAAAATAATTTACTTCATTTTATTAGAAACTAACAAAAGAAATAATAGTTCTTATATGTTAACCTGTATTTATTTTTGTTTGTTACATTTTCATGTTTGACTACAAGTTAGTTCAAATCAAATCAAATAAATATTTATTGGAATAAATATGTGTAAGTAACATGTTAAATGGTAGCCCTGGCATCTGTGCTAGTATGAACTATGTTACAGAAGCCAGGCCCAATTATAACACTTTTTTCAATTTAATTATTTTGACAAACATATTTACCACATATTTGTATTCTATTTAAAATTAACGATGCCATCTGTCCTTAGGATAAAAAAAAATGATATTCTAAAATGTTAGTGAACGTAGAATAAATTAGAAAATAGAGATTTAGAAATTGATAGTCCATTTGACATATCGGTGCTTCAATGAAATGGTAAAGAACGTAATGATTTAATTTTGTAGATAATGTATTTATTTTGAAAGAAAATATTATGCGTTTAGTGAAATGTTGTAGTTTCATAGAGGGCATAATTTTAGTGCTACTAAAATTAAATTTGAGTGTTAGATGTAAGAATAAAAGTAGGGTAAATCAATGTAGTTCTTTTTTATAGATAATGGCTGAAGTGTATTATTTGAATTGATGCCAAGGAATTAAAATCAAAATCGATGGAACCTAAATAAAAAAAAAACATATTAGCACTGAACCTCTATTTGCTACTACTATATGTATTTTAAACCGATTCTTTGATGAGTTTGTAAATAATTTTAGAAAATAAGTGTAATATTTATTTTCTTTAAATACCATATGCGCTCTATAATTAATTTAAGTTATAATAAATCCAAAGGGACATGAAATTTAAATACCACATAAGTACACTGAGTATATGTTATAAGTAGGTTTTATTTAATCAATTTTTATGTCTGTTTGTATTTGAAAACGATTTATTAGTTTTAGATTTATTATTTTTGTAGATCAAGTATTCATGAGATTCTTACTTATTTTAAGATATCTAGTATCAATGAGATTCATAGTTATTGTAAGATATCAACACAATTGACTGCCTTTTTAATGAAAAATTTTGAACTGATGTTAATAAATAAATAAACACCTTTGTAAACTGTTATCGTAAGGCATATATATTTAGCACGAAACAAACGGTCACACTTACTTATTAATTGGTAAATGTAACCACAACAACTAACAATTAATCAATTGTAATTGTGAAAAATTACAATTAACAATTATTTAATTGTTAATTGTATTAGCAACAACTAACAATTAATTAATTTTCAATAGTTTTGTTAATTTTAATTAAAAATAACAATTAAAAAAAAACAATACTTGACGTGTGTGAGAGCAAGACGCGAGATCAATGTACCTACTCGTTCGGGCCGACAAAATGAACACGTTACGACGAAATGTTTTTGTTGTATACCTACGCTGAAGAAATATTTAACAATGCAACATTGTTATACATAAAACTAAACACGTATTGAAAGGAAATATTCGTTTCTTTATCTACTAGCAGTTTTTTTATGTAGAAAGAAAGATTTAGAAAAAATAAGCTATACTTACAGCCTTTGACCACTTTTTTATGCGTCTAAAGTGTGATACTTATAGCTTAATTTTCTTAAATCTTTACTAATTCATTTTGATATATAAAGTTAATTGTTAGTTTTAATCGCTTCATAAAACAACTAAAGTTAATTGCAATTATTTTAGTTGTGAGTTACAATTGACACACTTTAATCAAATTAATTTAATTGCAAGGTGCAATTAAAAGTTCAATTGTGATTAATTTAATTGTAATTTATTTAATTGCAATTACTTTTTTAGTCAATTAACAAGATAATTGACAAATTAATTGATTAATGCCCAACACTGGTGGTAACTTACATAAAACCTATTAAGGGCGACTTTAATGAGTATAGACAAACAAATTTTATTCTACTAATTACATAAATAAATATCAGGACACATTACACACACGGCTGGTTAGCCGCATACTAAAACATTTATAGTTTGTGTCTTCTTTTTTTTCGTTAGAGCTAAGTGGCCAAGCTCTGGTATCGTGAGTTTTCAAGCCGCCCGAAAGCCTCTAACTTGGCTTATATGGTTGCTAACACAACTAATATACTACATATACATACATAAATACTTTATACCGATGCATATTTTACACCCAGACCGACAGCCGACAACTTTAGTTCGTCACAAAGAATGAATGAATGAATGAAATGAATGGCTGTGCCGGGAATTGATCCAGAGACCGTCTGGTTGGAAGTCCGGCATGGTAAAAATTAAATCAACGAGGTGTTCAATTTTGAAAATAAGCGATAAATAATCGCGACTGTAAACAAAAAGTTTGTCGACGCGCGTTATTTTTTGACATGCAATGAAGCCGTCCTTAAGAGGTTTTGCGTATGTTACGAGTAACTCTGTATAGATTTATTTATTTTCTATGAAAGTTTTTTTTATTTCCAAATCGTTTTAAGGAATCATAAGCCAAAGACAAAAATCGCTAGTCTGAGATTATTTATGATTCTTACGCATTTACTAATGTTTAATTTTCTTAAGATTTTTCTTAAATTATATAAATGTATTAATGTTACCGTAATATTGACTGAACGGAAAATATATGTTGTTAGTTATTAATTGCATCTGTGTTTATTAATTACTTTTGTGTAAAGTTTCTTTAAAGATGGTCTTGATAATTAATCTAGCCTTTAAAATATGATTATAAGCATAATAAAATTTACACTTAACTTTTTACTTTTACATGCTTAGTAAGATTTTTAAAAAATATGCTGTGTAAAATCTTCTAAACGCGATACTTATACATAATTGGTATACATAAATCGCTCATTATTCGGCTTCTCTTTATTAGTATTTTGGGTCTAATTTTGTGTACAACTACGAGTATGTTTCTTTACAAATTGTTTGTTTGATGCTACAGTATTAAGATTGCAGCTATAGGTATTTATTGTTGTTGTGCCACTATTATTAAGTTGGTACTTCACTGTTCGTATTCGCTATTCGGTTTTTGCTAGCAAAATCTTTGACGAATATGCAAACATGTAAATTCAGGCAAATATCTCCATACACACATACTCTTAAATACGAGTATGTGCAATAATTGTCAATCAGATGAATAAGGCAAATAAGTTTTAAATCCAAACATAGTACAGTGTTAACTCCATGTAACGTCACTCGATTTAACGATAAACTCTCTAAAGCGTCGAAATCAATTAGCTTTAGTTGGTTTGGCTTGTATTCGATAAAATGATACATTCTCTCCATTTAACGACCATATATACATTTATAAAATAAACGCCATAAAATGCAAAGTCCCTTTAGTGTCGTTATATAGAGTTTACACTGTAATTGTTGCAAATAAGCCGAATAAAAGAATACGAATACTGATTTGAAGTGTCACCATTATGTTTATTAAGCTTATTTGACTAGTTATTTGTAGATCAAAAAAAAAATGAATGTCAAATCTACAAAAAAAAAATATGATAAAATTGCTCTTTTACAAGTTAATTTGCTATTTGTTGATTGTTATGACTCTTAAGTAAGAATGAAAGCACCAACTTATTGTTTATTTTTAAATATCTTTATCCATCACTATTATTACAATTTGTAGCATACAGACAAAACATACAATTTAAAATAAATAAAAAAACTAATAATAAAACTACTAACAAAACTAATTTAAAAGACCACTCCGGACAGAACCTGACGGAAAGGTACCCATAACGCTCGTGGCATTGCCGCGTTGTACGAGAATAGCGATGGATGGATATGCGCCAGGTACGATTACGATTTTTGAATTATTAAAAGGCAAATAGATCTAGCGAGCGAAGCGATGGATATCACATTAATTGGCCAATTTTGCATTTATCTGCTTGTAGTTATGTATGTTAGTCCTCGCTTAGGCACCGTATATTCGAATCAGTCTTGACGAAACTAGGTACGCAGGTACACTACTTGAACCTCGTTTATGTATCTAGTTTATTTATCTAGTTTTTTTTGGGTGACGACGATCTTTGACTAGGGAATGGTTCCAAATAAAAAGGGGCATATTCCATTCCAACGAGGTTCTAAGAAATTAGTTGTACGCGAGGTATACTCTTAAAAGAATTACAAGATTATAAATTGGCCAAATAATTAGGATTTTATTAATATTTAAGTTGACAATCAGAGCTTGATAATTTAAATTATTAGTACATAAATATATAGTACATTACGTTTGGTAACATTTGTCGAAATTGTCAATAAGTCGGTTGCAAGTTTAATTTCCCTTACGGTCTTACGTAGATTCGTATGTAAGAATTGTGTCTGGTTTTTACAAGGCGATGACCTGGGCAACAATCTTGATTTTTCAGTTTAGCTGTTATAAATTATCATATAAACGACTGCAGTAATTGGATAATAGCTTATATAGACAGTCTAAAGTACAACTCTAAAAATATTTATAAAAATTTTGGTACCAATCACATATATCAATACTTATGTGAAAACTTGTACAAAAAATATAAGCCTTTAAATAAAATCTCATTTGTTACTCGTTTTGGTATCGAAATTATTGTAAATATTTTTAATGTCTTTCTTTGGACGATTTATCTAATATAATATACAAAAATTTCATCTATTTATGATTTATAACGACAAAATCGTAAATTAAGATTTTGCCCATTATATCGCCTTAAAAACAGCAGCTGTTCTGATTACACACAGGAAATTAAACTTGGATCGTTCTATACATATATTATTTGTGATGTTTTAGAGGCATAGTTTTTTAAATTCTAAACTTTTTATATGAATGTAGATAAAGGTAGATTTAGAATAAGTACTTAATATATAAGCGTCTCTACATAATTAGGTATGTACAGTATGTAAATAGTACACTTGTATATGGAGGAATAAAAGAAGACATATCAGTTTGTATGTGAATTGTTTTATTTTCATCCCAGAAATGTATTAAATTGACATTCATAAGAACAAGAGTCATAGTTAAATAAGTGACTTGTTCAGAGTTCTATATTATCAATACATTTGTCAGTAAAAAGTATGTGGCGTCTCTGTCGCACTTCATCACCCGCACCAATCAGAGCACGCGTTCTGAATCGCGCGCGCGGTATTTACAACGCGCGCACGACTGGTCCTAGCTACAATGCATTAACGTGGTACGGCCTTCTCCGGACACAACATCTGTCCTGAAGCAAGTTATTATTCTGTGCCTGAAGGCAGACAGTCTTCGCTCCATAAATGAATACAAAAAAAAAAAATATGTTGATTATGCTCACGTTTGACCACAGCTTACCTCATGTTAAGTTTTACTGTGGTCTAACATATAACACGCTTGGCTAAAAGGCACCTATTTACTTTAGATTTGAAAACCCCCAAATTGTACTTTTCAGGAAACAGAGACTCTGGAATGAAGTTCCAAAGTTTCACACTTCTCAAAATTAGGGTAAAAATTCCGCGAATTTCAACACAGAGAAATGTTGTCTCTTCGCTGTGTCCCTTTTTTACTCTATACAGCCTCACTGGCCTGAGGTGGAGCATGCATAGTCTAGAATAACTGGCTCTCAAGTAGGCTGGCGGAACATGATATCTATGTGATTGGCGACAGATTTTTTCGTCCCTGCTCGTTCTGTAATGAAAAAGAAAATAGATTTTATCTTTTTTCCACACTTTATTCTATATTATTATAATGCACACGTCAAAATTTTAACACAATATTTATGTCACGTTATTTACTAGAACCGAAACATAAAACCGCACTTGCATTGGATTTTATATTATTACTTTATTATTTTTATCAATCAATCAATCATTTATTTATTTCTAAAACATTTACAAGCTTACAAAAACTAAGCACATAATATAAAACTATAACTATTTTGTAAATGTATCACACTGAGAGTTGTCTCTCGTGATGTGAGTGATGCGTCCTTCAGTGGTGTGTTTGCTAGTGACTAAGTAAATATTTTAATGGAAATAAATCTAAGGTAAGTTATGTTAGGATAATATAAGTTAATTGTGTAAGGATTTTGCATTTCAAAAATCTTCATCTACTCCAGTATATAGTGAGTAATTAGATTTGTCGTAAGGAAAATATTTTTAAAACATTTCTGCATACAGTACCTACACCTGCACGTCTCCTATTGGCACCAAAGGGGATAAATTACATGGAGGTACTCTCATGGCTCGCGAACTAACACGGCCGTCGCGCGTTCCGACCATTCCTGTGTACTTTTTTTATTTTTACCACACTGTTACCTTATTTATATAGGCGCTACTTTAGTTCTTAAAGTTTCTTTCGGCAGATCGGAGTTTGAGCTAGATTGGGTAGAGAAATGCGTTTGTTAATTTGTTAGGGCTAGCCTAAATGAGGGGTGTCTATATAAAATTTCCATGTCACTATGTTAGTTAACGTACTCCTCCGAAACGACTTGACCGATTTTTACTAAATTTTCTTATACGTATTCAGTAGGTCTGAGAATCGGCTACTATTTATTTTCCATACCCCTAAGTGATAAGGGTTGTTCACCTTTAAATTTTTTATTTTATTTTTTGACAAAATATTTTGTTTTTATTTTTTTATGATGTGGCATCAAAAAAAACTTTTTTTCTTTTTACCACCAATCCCTATTTTTTATGGCCACTTTAGTAATTTAATGGTTTTTTCATCCCGCTCGATAAATGATCAATTATAGTGTTTTTAACTGTACTTAAGGCAAAATAATACGTTTGCCGGGTCAGCTAGTAAACGATTAAAAAAAAAGAAAAAAATAGCTTAAAGGCTGTCTAAATAACAACTCTAAGAACATTTATATATGTACTTATCTTGGTACCTTACTTATTTGATATGGTTGGTGATGTATTTAGGTAAGTATAAAAGTGTTTTTTACTCCACCTTTCCAAAAGTGACTCATCAAAATCTGAAAACACAACTGACAAAAGCCTAAGCCCATAACGAAAGCTACATTTATCGCAGCGTATCACTAGGGATGACAAGCAAACGAACAATAAAGCAGCTTTAAAACAAAGCTATTCTATTAGCACGGGCGGATACGATGCGATCTGCCGAACAAAGACGCGCCGGAGCACCATATATCGGCGATTACCTTACTAACGCGCCTACTTACTGCCTGGCTCCAGTATACTCGTATGGGAACAGTATGGACTGTTCATTTAGGAAAAATGGTTGCCTGTAAAGTCGGTTTTACGGGCGAAGATTTTACGTGACAACGTCTGCCGCGTGCTGCGCGCGCGGCAGACCGATCATAGTTGAGTGGGAGAGAGACGCAAGGCATTCGGCGGGCCTCTCTCTCGTTCGGTGACTCATCGTAACGTTACCGGGCGTTACACTTTTTCATAAGTGACTCCCAGCCGCAACCTAATTTAAGACGTTGTCACGTCAAAAATAAATTTTGAATCGATGAACTTACTTCATAGGTTCGATCACCGCCAAAGAGATCGAGCTTTTTGGTTAAGGTATGGCGCGACAATGCCACACGTGACATATGTTATTCAGGTTCGACCAGTGTCTGATGCTATGTCATTGCCCACATCTTCTGAAGAGTCTCTACTGAGTGCCGAATTTAAGGGGCGGGGAATTTAAGTCTGTCTCTATCTTATAAAATAAAATAAAAATAATAAATAAATAAAAAAGCATTTATTCAACTGCACATATTTACATAATGGCACCTCAATTATAATTTTTGGAGACTGCTGAAAAAAGTTGACCAAAAAGGCACTTTTTCACTAGACTATAATATAGTCTAGTCAACAAGTGCCTTTCTAAATCACAGAAATATGGGAAATAAACTATTTTTAACTGATAATAAAAATAAAATATTAATATTAAGTAGGTACAATACTCCTTTTACTGTTTAGTCTTCAACTTTTAAAATCTGTAGCTAAACAAAAGTTACTCGAAATCATAACAAACATCATTAAATCTTGGAATTATAATATTAAAATACTAACATTTAATCATCATGTATTAAATTATTGTAAAACTTGTGGCAATCGTGCGTTAAGATACTTTTGAGCTCTTGTAGATGATTAAATTAAGGTATTCACTTACAACTATAAACGCAGCGCGCGCATCGCGCTATTGCAGAAAAGCGCTAGAGAGCTTCTGATCGGTTTATTAGAAGTGGTGTGTTTACCAACGCGTGGCAATGGAAGTCTAGGACAGCGTGGCGCGCAAATTTTAATTTCGCTACTTATTGCACTTCCGCGGTATTGCGAATAGTAGATCCGCGCTTTTGCAGTATCGCCGACGAAATGTCATATTAATCGTCAATAAATGTTTAAATCGGAATGTCATATAATAATTGTAATTGTCGCTTATTATAAATAACGCTATCTCTATATTAGCACATCTTAAATCCTCTACGCTAAGCTTTTAAGGCCGGGTATTCCCAGAACTTTAGGCAAATTACCGCTCGAACGTAAATGTATAGGTATACGCGTACGTATCTCACGCGCGGGGACGAGTCCCGCTTGCTTCGCGTCGATGTCATTGAGATCGGGCACGACGAAGGCGTCACAGTGTAGAAAAATACAGTAGGATAATTTATATAGTTTTACTAGCTGACCCAGCAAACTAAATAGATACTCTAATGAAACAATTTATCTCAACAATTCTCTAATAAAACAAGAAGATAAGAAGAAGATAAATACGTATTACTAATACTGATAAAAAATACAAAAATGTTTTTACCGAAAAGCCTTTATTACGGTTATGTATTTTAATAGTTACGTATTTAAATTATAATAGAAAAAGTTCACTTTTCAGAAGAGAGGATTTTTCCTATTTCCATTCCTCTTGTTTTTCGAGGGTCTACTATTTCAGGGAGTAGAGCGTCCATGTAGAAATTAATTACTTGACGTTTCATTTTATACTCCCAAAATGTATGATCATACGTAATCTTTATTACGTACACAGGTTTTGTTTCGCTTGACCATATTCCAAATAAATAGTTTTTCCGCCCAGTTACATGGAGTTGACCCTGGAAAGTAATAAGTTAATCAGCATTGCAAAAAAATATTTTCTATGATTGTTTCCAAACAACATTTAAACGAGTAAAAATAGCGATTTTTTTTTTATCTTACATAGGCAAACATTTTACCTCTATTTCACCTGATGGTAAGTTACGATGTGGACGAGGACGGTAATAATGAATTTACTAAATAATACACAATCTACTGCTTGGCGACATTTTTTCTAGCCAAGCCGACAAGATATATATATTTAAAAAATTCCATGCTGGCAAGGCATTTTCTTGTGTATCAAACATGACCAAACAAAAAACAAAACAAGATTAATTTTCAAGATATAGTACTTATAGTTCAGTACTTACCGATTATGCCTTATCTTTTTCATGAGTTCTCTGAGCTGACGTAAGCGTTCCTTTTTTTTGCTGTGGTTACCCATTTTTTCTATAGATGGTTTGCGTACACCGCTTTTACGTGTTCGCGTGCGCGCGCGCAGGATAAACTAGCACAGGTCCGACGTTGACCGTGGTCGCGGGCGTACTGGCGGGGCAGGCGCCTAAGCATTCGAAGAATAGAGATCGCGCGGGAGTAGGGTTATTACTATATATATTCATAAAAAAATATAAATAAAACATATAAAAAAAATGGCTGATACGCTTTTAGATTTGCTAAAACACTGTTGAACCAAACAAGTTTCGTATTGATATTCGTAATACTTTTTAGGATAAAGTTTTTTTTAAATTTGAGAAGGCATATTTTCGAAAAATAAATCTATCGAGATTTTTTTTTACTATTGTGTTTTGGTTGAAATAAAAACTTTAGCAAAGAACCAAAGATATTGTTTATGATAAAATTGCAGTTTGTTTGTAAGTAGAACTATTTTTGGTAGATTTTCAAAAAGCTGCTTTTTGGAAATATATAGCCTTAAGCGTAGACAGTCCATACTGCACTCCACTAAAACCTCTCCAGCGATATATTTAAATCGCGCTACCTCACAAATCGCCCGGCGGCCCTTTGTCCGACCGCGGGAACGCGCGATGGTGTTAAAGTCACCACAAATATGTAGCAAGCAAACAAACCAGGACACCGACAAGCACGCCCCGGATTTATTCCACACCAACAATTTTAATTAGTATCGCCGCCATTTAATCAATAGAGACATAAACAGTGTTCGCAGATTCCGGAGTCAAGATCCCCCTATTTGTGCGCGCTTCAATAATTGGCTACCAGATGATGATATTTGAGAAATGTTAGCAATGTTGCCTATTCTTCTGGGTTGTTTTCGTGATTGTTTTGGGTTGGAAATGCATTGTGTAGGTAAGAGCTGTGGGTTGCATCTGATCTTGTATGGAGGTTGGTTAGTTAAGTTGATGCTGTTTTGTTTGAGTGTGGAAAGGTTGGCATAAGGATAAGCAGCCCACTATCGGGTACGTTCCCTCTGCTTATACTCCTGGCCTTCTCTTAGGAGACAGATATAAGCCATAATCTACCACGCTGGCCAAGTGCGGGTTAGCGGATGATACACGTCTTTGGATATTGTGGTCCTCAAACATGTCGGTTTCTTCACGATTTTCCCACCTTTCCTACTGAGCCACATTCGCTTTATAAGATTTATTTCTCATAGCTTTATTGTTATTTAAAACACATGGTGGCTTTATTTTTCTAACTATTTTCTGTTAGTTTGTAACTTTCTAATACATTGTTTTTTTTACTATTTTGGCATAAGTGTTCACATACCATTTTGAAAATTTGTGAGACGCCATTGGTTTTCATAACAGAGTTTTTAAAACTACTTTGGGAGCTTTTGGATTCCTATTATAGTGAAAAATGTTCAACCTATCCTATCATACTTCCTACTAATATAATAACTGCAAAAGTTTGTGTGTGTGTGTATCTTTATTACTTCTTCACACTCAACAAGCTGAACCGATTTTGATGTAATTTTATATGGAAATAGGTGAGACCTGGGATTAACAAATGGGTCAATTTTTATCCCGGAATAACTTCTTTTTGTCCCGGATTAACGCAGGCAACACTGCGGGGCACACCAAGTATATTTTTGAATTGATTTGAATTTCTAAAAATAGTGTAAAAATAGTCTAAAAACTATTTTGAACGTAGGTTAATTCGATGAAATGACAACGAGTTTTTTTTTTTTTGACGCATGCACACACGGCTGGTTAGCCCCATACTGAACCATTTCTAGCTCGTATTATGGTTGCTAACACAACTGATATACTACATATACATACATACATTTTATATATAAATACATATTTATCACCCAGACCCACAGCCAACAAATTTAGTTAAGCACAAAGATGTTGACCGGGCCGGGAATCGAACCCAGAACCTTCTGATTAGCAGACCGGCATGGTAATCTTTACGCTAACGAGGTCGTCGTTAGCGTAAGATTATAATAATAACAATGACACAATAGTGTCATGACGCGCGTTCATTATTATAATTTAATACTTGCCGTTACTAATGTGGAGACATCACCATAAATCAGTGTTCAATCAAAGTCCGCGGTCATTGACCCGAGGATATATCGTAAACTACCCCCGATAGGGCAACTGTAAGGTCATTCATTACATACTAATATAATTATGTACATATTAATAAAGGCGAATGATTGTGAGTACATAAACTCAACTTTTTGTTAGTAAGACGCCTAAAATATATAAGAGTTTTATGAAAACGACCTTTTTACCGTTATTGATGTATAGCAAAAAAATAGGCAAAAAACACGCTTATTTCATATTTTTACCCCCTTACTATATTTTTTTAATTTTTAGTATTTTTTTGTCAGCTTTCTAGCTACTACCGTTTCTGAGATACAGCCTGGAGACTGACAGATTACGGATGCTTAGTAATAGTGTCCTTATCTATAACTTCTCTACCATTATATAAAGAGGAAATTTTTTTTTGTTTGTTTGACGCAAATAGGCTCCGAAACTACTGGACCGATTTTAAAAATTCTTTCACCGTCGGGAAGCTACATTTTCCCTTAGTAACATAGGCTATGTTTTGTTGCAACTTAGAATATTTTATAGTCCGTGTGAAGCCGGGACGATTTACTAGTCTCAAATAAAAAGTAAGTATGTAATATAAGCCATGGAACTGCTCGCTATATGTCGTCTGGATGATAATGTTGCGTCAACATTACCGTATCGGGGAGGTAGAGTCGACGAATTCGGACAGGAATGTGCCGCGACCATCGCTCACACACCATCATAATACCCCACTTGATGGCGCATTGCATTACCCCGCTCCCGAAATAAATAAGTGATTCATCACTAACTCTTTCCGCGCAGTACGCTACGCACTTATTTTGTGACTAAATATATACAGTCAATCAGCTGTTTCAATTCAGCTGTAAGCTCACTTTTTTGGTAATCCGTGAATTATTTATTTAAGACGATGACAGGAACAAGACGTAGCGCCTGTAGCTCGGCTAGCTAAAGTAATCTGACGCGATCATCGAAACTAAGCAACGGTCGATGCGGACAGTGTTTGGATGGGTGACCATGAACAACGCTGTCGTTTTTCAAGTGCATCGGATGACATGTTGAATTGTAGGTTCCAGGTATTAGTCTTAGTACAAGCAGTCGTTAAGCCAAGTCAGGCGGCTTGAAAACTCGCGACACCAAAGTTTGGCCACTTTGCTCATACGAAGAAGAAGATCACTAATTCTTTCCGCGCAGCAGCTCTGCATAACAGGAGCATCTGGTACCTAGTGCTAAGCTCAGCGACTCTTCATGTATATAACCTCCTTGCGGCATTCGATAGAATCTGTAACAATGTACTCTGAAATAAAAAAAATCTTTTGTTTTTATTAACTGTGAGTTTGAGAGGCATTACACAATTATGAAAAACATGTGCAAAATGAATACACCGACATCCGAACTCTTTAGTCCGTCCTGCTCTATCGCACGGACTCATTATAGCTCTGTCCTTTGCTAGCACCCCGCCCCGCGACCACAGAAGTGAACAGTGCTACTACGAGTATCAGACATTGCTTACATCGGCCATCTAGAGGGATGTTATCATTGCTTACAAGACTTGTACATATAGTTCGTTATAAGTTCTTACATTTATATTGTATTGTACTTATAGGTGTGTGCATGTAAAAGATACTGTGGCTCGGTGGGTGTCTGCTTTTCAATCTGACGAGTCCTGGTTCGATGCCGGCCCTACACCAATGGCATATTTTTCAAGTTATAATATAAATAAAAATACACACACGGCTGGTAAGCCCCATACTCAACTATTCCTAGTTTGTATTGTGGTTGCTAATATAACTGATATTCCGTGATCTATATCAATACTAGCTGACCCGGCAAACGTTGTTTTGCTTTAGGGTTATGAAAAATAGATAGTAGCCGATTCTCAGATCTGCAGAATACGGATATCAAATTTGGTAAAAATCCGTCAAGCCGTTTCAGAGGAGTACGGTGATTATAAAGAGGAAAAGATTGATTGTTTGTTTTCCGCGAATAGGCTCCGAAACTACTGGACTGATTTGAATAACTCTTTCACCGTTGGGAAGCTACATTATCTCCGAGTAATATAAGATGTATTTTGTTTGTCTTTACAACTAACATTATTTAAGAGCCCGTGCGAAACCGGAACGGGACACTAGTCGACAATAATTTTGCACTATATTCAGATTTCGAGCAATGCCGCTGCTCTCCTCGCCCTGAAGATGTCGTACCTAGCAACAAATATCAACAAATAATGTCAGAAGAAACAAAAGAACACCATACCCATCATCTGTAACATGTATCATATAAATAAAATGTGTCCCTAATAAAAACAAAACAAAACGTCACTATACAACTAGTTCTTTACATGATTATAAAATTACAGTGGTGGCGATTCAGCGGCACACACGACTAAACTAAATTTAAAGAAGCACCGTCTCTTTTCATCTTAGGTGGCCAGAAAAAGACGGCACGTTCTGCACCAAAGTCAAAACAACTAATATCACGTCAAATGTAAAAAATATAGGCGACTTTAGAGCGCACCCACTTGTATCACCTCTAAAACTGCCTGCACATTCCATATTTGACGTGATTTTAGTTGTTTTGTCTGTGGTTCAGACGTGCCGTCTCTTTCTGGCCCCCTAAGATGAAAATTTAGTTTAGTCGTGTGTGCCGCTGAATCGCCACCAGTGTCTTATTTTGTCAAGGGATAAATTTATTCAAAACCTTGCCATGTTAGAGCAGCTGTTTAGAAGGTTCCCAGTGTAAACAAGTTAGCCGCGGCAGAGTAACGAACTGTGACTAACATCTATAAAATATCCTCCAAAAGGCGAACATAAAATTGGTGGGCGGCGGTGTTACGCTGGAAAACTTACTTCTATTGTCGCAGAAGAAGAAAGTCCAGAGAGAAAACTTATCGGCTTCTTCTCCTAGCTAAGTTATATTCGAGCAGGCTCTGGTGTCGAGAGTTGGGACTCTTGGGCGGCTTGTACCGCCCACAGACATGCCTTGAGTTTGGTACTTAGGACACTGGCACCTGTCGCCATTGCCGATGGTAATAACTACTGCTATCAGTGACAATTGATGTTTAGTACTGTCGTGTGACAGTAGTCATAAAAAAATATATATTATTTATTCTATTCCCAACAACAACTTGTAAATTGATTCATTATATTTTAGTTTTTAAATCTGACATAAATGTATATGGATAGATTATTTTTTTTTGGGAAAAGACATTGGCTTTCAATATACAGTTTATACAACTAGTTTGGAAGCCTTTGGATTCTATAAAATTTTGTTGATTTTTATTTACTATGTCAAATAAAGATATTTTGTATTTGTATTTGTATATATTCTGTGAATCAAAACCTTACTAATATTATAAATGCGAAAGTTTGTGTGTATATAAGTGTGTATGTTTGTTACTTCTTCACGCTCAAACGGCTAAACTAATTTTGTTGGAATTTGGTGTGAAGATAGATTAGACCTTGGATTAACACATAGGCTACTTTTTATCTCAAAAACAATGTGGTTCCTGTGGGATACTCAAAAAACTTCAGTCTATGTTACTCCTTCACGCTCAAATGGCTGGACAGATATTGTTGATATTTACTATGACAATATGTTAGACCTTGGAGTAACACATACGCTACTTTTATTAGGATTCCGTACCTAAAAGGTAAAAACGGGACCCTCTTACTAAGACTCCGCTGTCTGTCTGTCTGTCTCCAGGCTGTATCTCAGAAACCGTAATAGCTAGAAAGCTGAAACTTATATCATTAGGTTAGGTGAAAATGAAAAATGAAAATGAAAAATATTTATTTACCAAACTTATTATAACCTATAGAATATCTAGTGGTTGCTTCACTAGGCGGTTGGCCTGTATCGAAGCAACCTTCTCCAGTTACAAATATAACTTATCCTCTAATCAAGACAACACATTACTAACTTATTTAACTATCTTACATTTAGCTTATTTACCTATCTTACATTTAACTTGTTTAACTATCTTACATTTAACTTATTTAACTATTTTTAACAAATCTTCTGTTGTATCATAAGACAAAGATTGCAACCAGTTTCGTATATCAAATGAAGCTTGAAGTAATTTCTTATTCCTTAAATCACAATATTTAATTACTTTATTGTATATATACTTATTGATGAAATCTCCAAAACGCTGGGCAAAACTGGTGTTCACAGAAGGTGAAAGCACCCTGTAAGTCCGGCGGCTAGCAATTAGCTGGTAGTCGGGTGAAGCTAGCAGAGACCTATGGGCCCTGAGAGCAGTCTTTAGAATAAATAAGTGACGCACCGTTAGTACGCCAGCTTCTCTATATAAGTTTTCAGTTGGGTACTTGAATGGCTTCTTGAGCATCACCTTTAAGACCGCTCTTTGTGCTCTCTCTGCTTGTATCAGATTTGATTTAGCTGCGCTGCCCCAGCATGTGATGCAGTATACTATTAAGGACTGGCATAGTGCATAATATACCCCGATTAAAGTGTCTTTGCAAGCTGCTTCACGTAGGTTCCGCATTATATTTATGATTTTACGTATTCGACCTGATAAAGAGTTTATGTGCAATTTAAAATTAAAATTTTCATCTAGTTGTACCCCAAGATATTTTATTGCAGATGTACGAGCTATGATCTCACATGAGCAAAGAGCTACGGTATTCTGCTTACATGAATGAATCTTGATAGACGTAGGAAATTTAGGTTCAGATGCTGCGGTTTTGTGGAAACAGACGTACTTAGTTTTTTTAGTATTGAGCGTTAAAAGGTTTTGTTGTAGCCAATTAAAGATTAGAGCCATACCTTGCTCAGCTACTGATATCACGCTATCCCAGTTACGGTCATGGAAGATAAGGGCTGTATCATCAGCATAACATAAAATTGTTGAATTGACTAGTGGAAGATCATGAATGTCGTTAACGTACAGCAAGAATAACGTAGGCCCGAGAATGCTTCCCTGAGGAACGCCAAAATGTATATTCTTTAAGCTGCTGGTGAAACCGTTTACCTTCACACACTGTCTCCGGTCCGTCAAATAGCTCCTAAACCACTCTAGGGCAAGACCGCGTATTCCAGTACCTTCTAATTTACGTAAGAGTATCGGAACGGAGACACTGTCAAAAGCCTTGGCTAAGTCTAAAAAGACTCCTATACATGATTGATTCTTGTCTAAATGGGATGCCACGGTAGCTGTTAAAAGTGAAATAGCATCTTCTGTGCTCATTCCTCTGCGAAAACCAAATTGCTTAGGAGATATTAAATTATTTAATTTAAGGTATTTAGTCAGGCGAATATTAACTATTTTTTCAAGTAATTTTGAAAAGGCCGCCAAAAGTGAAATTGGCCTATAGTTATCAACCGAAGTTTTAGAACCAGTTTTAAATATTGGACAAACAACAGCTGTTTTCCAATCATGTGGGAAGACACCATTTGACAAACTAAGGTTGAAAATGTACGTGATAGGGACTATTATTTCTTTACATATTTGTTTTATAAGATGATTACCGAAACCGTCAATACCGGGTGCTTTATCGGTTTGAAGGTTTAAGATAAGGGATTCAATTTCCGAACAATCAGTTGGATAAAGGAAAAATGAATGCGTAGGCGAACTATTACAGCGTATAGACCTTGCCAAGTCCCTTTCAGATTTGCCAACAGTTAACAATATTTGGTCAGTAAGTTTTTGGCCTACAGAAGAAAAGTGATTGTTTGCAAGTTCTACGGATTGTTGTGCGCTAGAACAACCTTCAAGCAAAAGCAGTTCAGAATTCGATGATCCTTTTGTGCTGGTAAGATTACAGATATTTCTAATAGACCGCCATAATTGTTTCGGATTATTCCTGTGTTGCTTTAGTTGTTTCTCTTCAAACTCATTTTTTATTTTCTTTAAAAGTTTTACAATATAATTGCGGTATCGCCTATATGAAACCTGAAGGACTCTGTTTTCAGGGTCAACCCTCGCACGTTGATGTAACCTATCTCTATAGGTTTTTCAATATTAGGTTTAATAATTACAACTCTTTCAAAATCCCAAATATCCCCGTTGACATTTTTCCCGGAGTTTCTTATCTGTACACTGCTATGGTCTGTTTCCGCGAACATATAGAATGACCATAAAATCGGCTAATTTTATTATTGTCCAGTGTAATCGTCACATATCGCATGTGGGCAGGTGACAATTATTTTTAATAACTTAAGCTAATCACCGTTAGATTAAATCGCGATTAATAACTTAAGCTTTTTCGCTAATATTACCGTTAGAATTAATCGCAAAGACTCCTTATTTAGAAATAAAATTAAACACTTATAAAATATTAAAATTTCAGATACTTCCCCCAAGACTACTAACTGTCAAATTAAAATTCAAACAGTCTTTAGTAGCAACATAATTATAGTTGAGCAAGAAATGTGCACCCTGTGCTTAGTTAAATATTGCAATGCTAACTAAATATATATTTTTTTATTATAATTTTTTTACTAATAAATAAGGACTTATTTCACACACGGCTGGTTAGCCCCGTACTGAACCATTTCTAGTTCGTATTATGGTTGCTAACACAACTGATATACAACATATACATACATTTATGTTTTATGTAAATACATATTTAACACCCAGATCCACAGCCAACAAATTTAGTTCAGCACAAAGATGTTGGCCGGGCCGGGAATCGAACCCGGAACCTTCTGATTGACGGTCCGGCATGGTAACCATTACGCCAACGAGGTCGTCGAGAAGGTCGTCGAAATAAATAAAATAGCCGTTTATTACCCTTATCTTAAAATATTTACATTTTTTATATTGTAGTTTTGTTTGTTGGGTTTTGTTAGGGCACCCAAAATTTGGAGTAGGCCTCCTCCACGCGGCTCCAGTGTCGTCTGTCTTGCGCCAGTCGAGTCCAGGTGAGGTTAGCTAGCTTGGTGATGTCATCGCTCCAGTTTTTTTTCACACACGGCTTTTTACTTTTCACACACGGCTGGTTAAACCCATACTGAACCATTTCTAGTTTATACTATGGTTACTAACACAACTGATATATTACATAAACATACATACATATTTTATATTGATACATATTTAACACCCAGACCGTCAGCCAAGAAATTTATTTAAGCACAAAAATGTTGACCGTGCCGGGAATTGAACCCGGAACCCTCTGATTGGCAGTCCGGCATGGTAACTATTACGCCAACGAGGTCGTCAATTAATTAATACTTTAATAAGAATTCGTTATTTACATTTAATTATTATCAATTTATCATATAAAGAAACAAGTTGGTAATATAAATAATGTTGTGAAAATATATTTTCATACTAGGTAACAGATAGATAGTTTTACATTTAAATTCTCTCATTCAGTCGGACTTATAAATATACAGATATATTTTGGAGTTATTAATAATGTTGTAAAAAATATTTTAGTACAAGATAGCGGGTAATAATTATACAGTGAGATGAGTAATCCATATAATTTTTTTTTTATATTATTATAGATTTATTCAAAAACATCAAAATGCTAATAGCCACTAAACCAATGGAAATAAATACAACAAATTTGAATAATACATGTCATATCGCAGTTGGTTTAGCTTGTACTCCATACAATTCTCTCCATATAACGACCACTCTCTATAACGCCATAAAATGCACAGTCCCTTCAGTGTCGTTATATAGAGTTTACACTGTATATGTAATCTAGCTGCAAATCCAAAAACCACGTGTAAATCCGTTGAGTAGTTTCGTAGCTATAAGGTACCAGGCAGACAAAAAATCCAAAAATAGTTTTATTGGTTCCTGTTAATCATTTTTAATAACCCCCTTTCAGTTTTTTTTTGGAAAAGTATTAATAAATACCCAATTTTACTGTCATTATGTAAACGTATTGATTAAACGGGAAGAAAGGAAAGAAATAATATCATATCATGGAAACATCAGTAATTTTTAAAGAATTTCCTGAAAAGAAGTAACAAAGAGTGTTATTAGAATATTGTGTAAACTCCATGTAACGTCACTCGATTTAACGACAAACTCTAAGGGTCGAAATCAATTGGCTTTAGTTGGTTTAGCTTGTATTCCATACAATGATACATTCTTTCCATTTAACGACAATTTTCTATAAGCCATAAAATGCACAGTCCCTTCAGTGTCGATATATAGAGTTTACACTGTATATTAAATTATACGAGTATATACTGAAGTCAGTCCGGTCATAGAAGAAATAAAAGATTTTTTTGTATTTATATGTGGAAACATTGAACGTTAGATATATAATTATATATTAAAGTAAAGCAAATAAGTAAGTAAAGGAAACGTTGCACATGTAGGTCGCTCTTTGTACGTAATAACTATTTAGATAACTGTTGCTTACATTTATGTGTAGCGCAAGTGCATTCAAATTTCTCCAGTAAGAATACTGTACGCAGTATAATATATTGCTAAATTTAAGTATATTGCAGTAATGTCAATCGATAACTTATTATATGTACGACTTAATGTGGGTAGTGTATATAATGTACATAGCTGGCCCGGCAGGTAGGTGGATGGAAGGCAATGTTAGTAATGCACGTATCACTCGAGACGTGACAAAGTTTTTAATTACGATTAGACGTGAAAATGGTCAGGTGCCAGTAGGAGGGATTTCAGTGGTCCCCATTTGGCCGCCGCATGCCGTATTTGGCACGGCCGCCGTCTAAATATGGCTCTGGCTCGGCCCACCGCCCCGCGCGCGCTATCGCTCCACTTCCGACTTTATTATTTCTATTTACGAAATAAACTCAAAATAAAACCTCTATTTTAAATTCGGCTTTCAGCCGCTGAAAAGCGTTCGCCGGTTCCCGGTTTTCCCTGCGGATGTGTCGGGTTACCTCGAGGCGCGCGGGCGTCTCGCTCGCGCGGCGCTCCGCCCCGCGCGTGCGAGCGAGACGGGCAGCCGTCGAGACGCGCGGGACGCAGCCGCGCGAAGTCAGTCGCGGTCCGAGCGGCCGACTCGTCAGTCCCGCCCTCGGTGAGTTCGCGCGGTCGGTCAGTCTCCGTTCGAGGTTTCGGGCGGTGAGGTGTATCAGCGCGCTCGCGCACGGTTACTGTGGCGTACTGCGAGGTTATCATGGACGCGGCCGGCGGAGCGCGGGACCGCTTCGGGTCGCCTTACGGCATGGGGCTGCTGGGGGAGCTGCCCGAGATGTACGGGCGCGCGCCCGGCGCGCCGGGGCCCGCGCGCCCCGGGCTGCAGCAGTGCGCGCAGCCCCGGGGCCTCAAGCGGCCCTCGGAGCCGTGCTACGAGGAACGCGGCCCCCTCGACCACTGCCACCCCGGGCTCGGCCCGCCGCCGGACATCGCCGACGACGGCTACGCTTCCCTCCAACCCAAGAAGTCTCCCCCGTCCAACGGCAAGAAGACCAAGGGTCGCGTCAAAATCAAGATGGAATATATAGACAACAAGCTCCGACGGTACACCACGTTCTCCAAGCGGAAGACTGGCATTATGAAGAAGGTGGGTGCGAGACCGCTTTTGGCAATATTCCATATGGGTCGCACCGAGCCCCGGCCTATGTTTGTGGCACATTCAATGTGTTCCTTTAATTCACGGTACTAGTGAGTGGGAGAGAAGCTTTCAGTGATCTAAATCTAACTACATAATACAAACACATGTGGCTGGAGTGTCTGTAGCACTGCTAGCTTAGCGGGCAAAATAAAACATTTTAAATATTTGTAGTGCAGTTACAGTATGTATTAATAATGTTGAAATATTTGCTCAGTATTTTATTGTACATTTATTGATTACAAATGCAATAAAATAATTTCTCTTTGTACATGACCGAGCAACCAGTCCTATGCACATAGCTGGTGTTGTGGTTTTATAATATAATGGATACCTATATAACTTATTTCAACATGCAAAGAATGATTGGGCCACTAACTATTAAATCTTGATACTTATATCTTTTGTATTTATTCAAATTAGGTATAAACAAAATATAAGTTAATATCAGATAGTTGATCAATACAGCAGCATATTATTTGTGAACATTGGAATCAATATTTTGTTTATGTTTCTTTACCTATGAAATGCAGCAAAGTGTACTTCATTTGGTAAATTAGGGAAATATTAAGTGCCCGAGACATTTAGTGCAATTAAAACTACTGTAAAATCATTTTTATGGGCCCTAAATAGCTTATGTTTTGGTTTATAGGTTATGTTCTTATTATGACGGAAACCCTATGGAATATTGCCTAAATTGAGTTGAAATGATTTTTTACCTATATATACTTACAATTTATCGTTACACTAAGCCTCAGTCCAGAGATTTCCGTGTAATTTATGTGTTTTTGTGAACATTTGTGACGAAAGTTTTGACAGCTGTCAGCTGTTACAAGGTTATTTTCGTGAGTATTTCTTAGTTAATTACGCTACTTTGTGGACTCATATCGTTGGTTGGATCACTTTTCCATGTTAAACACTTAATATATACCCATTTTACTCCGATAAACTCATAATTTTGCAAGTAATATGCGTAAATACGGCGACAGCTGCTGTCCTGTCAATTGTGATTTACATGCCCCGTGATAGATGGCGCTATGAGTATCGTTTTGATTCATAGATTAAACTACACAGTCATATGAAATTTAAAATAACAAGCGCGTTCCATGTTTAGGAACAATTTATCCTTCTCTAGCCATAATGACAAACCTAAAAATGGTAAAAAGAAAACAAAGCGTAAAGTGAATTTTAAAATTTTAAACAACTGTGTAGGTACACAACCGCTAAACAACTGGTTAGCCCTTAGGTTAATATATAATTTTACTTATTCAATGGTTTGATTCCTATTAGACCATTATTAGATACATTAAAATTGGTAGTGAATATATATGTATTTTGCATAACGTGTTATATTTGGCACAATTTGATACCTACCAATTTCGAAATACTGAACCAATTACGTACCTACATATACATTTTCTGGATTAATTTATTTTCTACATTCGTCCGGTTTAGTGATGTGAATAATCAAATCTTATTTTCAAAAGTCCAAAAATACTCGATTAATATAATTAGCGTTTTATGATTATTGTTTTTTCTACTATCTCATCATAATTCATTTAACCGATTATCCATTTTCCTAAGTTTATTTTTGAATACTTAATACCTATATTTTTTTTACTTACATATTTATGTTTAAATGGCATTTTATTGATTTGAAATAAATTATCAATATTTAGTCATTACGAGAACTAAATAAGCATCCCGTCGCTCGGATGTTTCTTGCTGGAGCTATTTATCTTCAGTTCCGTGTAATACTTATAATTAATCCGCGCAACTAAAGTGGTTATTTTAGTCTTCATGCATTGTAATGACTTCTTAATATAACCATGAAAATTGCATCGAGGAATGCTACGCGAGCGTACCGACATAGCATTTACCTGCCAATTTAATTTTACTTACGCCAAGTTCTTAATTGTTTCATAAATCGCTTGGAAATAATTTCTAACGTTAATTAAAAGAATAACACGTGTACGCTGAAAAATCCTTTGGTAGATATAGGAATACCGATATTCACTACAAACCAAATTATCCAAGAACTTGACTCGAACATTCGAATTCGAACAACTAATCAGATTGAAGATCATTCACTCGAATGATCGAGAGAGACGAGACAAAAATGCCGCTCGAACATTTCCCCATGTGCGCAGAAATGCCGGACAAAATCAGCAGATTATATGATAGTTAGTACGGCTTTAGCTTCATTAAGTGAGCAGACATTGTCAATCGTGTTCGTATTCGTGAAGCGAAGTCCCTGCGGCCCGAGTAGGGATGTCCGTCAAAATCCACCATTAGCTCGAATGCAAATATCGAGTGAACTGCGATGCTACCGAGAATCGAACTAGGGTTACATGCTTGTCAATCTAACGAAGGAAACGGATTGACTTTACTGAATGGGACTGGTTTAAGATAACTAATAAGCCAATAGCATTGTCTAAGATAACGTTGTTGGTGACCAATTGCTCTTTTGTATGTGTCAATCTCTTAAATTCTAGAATCTGGAGTCTTATGATAATTATATAGACTATATCCAGCCGTAAAAACTATAAACTCTATTGAAAAAAACAACCGTTTTTTTGTTAACAAAACCCAAATTTTATTTAAGTCCTGTAGGTAACAAAAGATTTTCTATCGGTATTATTATAAAAGATACTTAAATAATCATTTACGAATTCAATAAAGTTTGGGAACTCGCGGTTGGAGGCTGCAGGGTCGCGGTGTGCACACGCAAGGGTCCTGTCGCCCAGCGGGTATCAAAGTTGCCGCGTGCCCTGCTGTAGCAATACCCAGCTTGTTAGCAGGGTACATCCGTCTTAACTCGTTAACTTAGACTGCTTCTGCTTTTAGACTTAATTGATATAGCAAATCTGTAGAATCTTCGATGCTATCTTCGTTTATAACCTTTACAGGCTGCAATTTGCTCGTGTCAAATTTGAGTTTTGTTCGGCCAAAACCAAAGGCTTTTTTTTCTCGTTGCATAGCTTCTTCGCCACAAATTATGTCACATTATTGTGACAATATCAGACTCCATGAACATTCTTGTTGTTAAAAAATACGTATAAATAAGTGTCTTTATAAGTCATGACATTCGTTTTTGTTACTGTCCCCGCTCTCGTTATTCCAGCAATGTTATTCATTCCCCTTTTTACCATCCTAAATTCGTAATTAAATTTGTGTACCGTAAATCTCCTTTTTACTGTGGGCGGATAATTGTCCGTTGATTTCACTTGAACCTCGAATTTGGTAATTGATTCTAAATCACCCACGCGTTGGAATTCGAAGATTTTTCTCGTTTCCCACTTGAATTTAGTTGCTAACTGTTATTACTTAATTTTGTTTTCCGTCTGTTTATCTTGCCAATTTGATCTAAGATCGTAGTTGTTTTTATTGGATTTAAAGTCGTCATGCTCGGATTTTCTCTCTTATCTTCTATCTGTTTAAAAACTCGGATCATTCAGTTCACGTCACACGTCAGTGCCGACGCAGCCTGTGTGTCTGTATGCTATTCTATTTCCTTGTTATTGATTGTTATCACGGCGCAGTATAAATCCGCCGCGGCCGAGCCAGTAATTCATCAGTGCGATCAGGCGGTCACCTTGCCAGGAGTTTAATTGCGACGCCCCGGGGGCCCGGGGCCAACACGACGGCATATGTTCCCGGAGAGCTGCGGCGGGTTTGTCATGAAAATTGTCGGCGATATGTTGGTACAGACCTGACCGTTTAGTTCAACAAGCGTTTAGACGGCCCCATAAACTAACATTTCCTGATGTTATTTATCAATAACAACGGGATTGCTTTGTTACAATCAAGGAAGCTTTGTTTTAAAATAAATGGTGGTTTTTGTATCGGATTTAAAGGGCATTTTCTTGTTTGAGGTTCAATCAAAGATTTTACTAATAGTTTTACAGATGCACGTTAAAAGCTCAATCGAATCGCATCTTGAAATCGCAATTTCAATTGAGCAGTTTTTCTGTTTCGAATTTATAAATCAAAACGTGCTCCTTAAGAAATGATAATAGCCTTCATTGTTTAGCCGCTGCCTCCAATGCAAGAATAAATTATACAGTCCGATATAGGCGTTCCGATATAGTCCTTAAAGAGGACATTTTAATAAATTTAAAATAACGATTATCGTTGTCTTGGCGAGTCGTGATTTCGTTAGGTTCGTGGTTCGCTCTTGGGCCGGAATAAGTCGTCACGAACGATTACTAAATTAATTAGGACCTAGCTTGGATGTAGATTGCGGCTGAGATTATTTTCCCACACGACCTGACGACGTTTAGATTCTGAGATTCTACAAGTATTGTTTATTATATTTTAGTAGATTAACGTCAGTGTTGACTCGTATAGCCCGACTTACGACTTCATTTACGCTGATTTCATCTTTACATCTATTGCCCATGAAGATGACATCTTAATTATTGTGCAGAGTACAGTCACTATTTTTTGTAACTTATTATTTAAGTAGTAAGTAAGTTAGTAACAACTATTTATTTCCCTTGTAATTTCATCAAACATATAAACTGTATGGACTTTTTTAATTAAAGCTCTACTTTTTAACGATTTTATACTAATCTCGATATTAAGTTTAACTTTATTGTGGACAAAAAAAATGTTTTTCTACATACAGGGTTAATTTGGCTCTAAACCGTGGCAAAGGAATAGCTGCAAAACGCTTAGGACGTTCAAATGAAACAATTATTTGTTGCGCACTGCAATTACGCGGGTGAGCATCTGCGACCCATATCTCACGGCCCGCAGTTTTGTAATGCTAATTCGGATTCTGCGACCCGTAGTTTAGCTGCACTGTTTATGATTTTCGGTTGCTCCTTTCAACACCGTTTCGTAATGCTAATTTGCTTTGTTAATGTTTCTACATACATCTATCAAAGAATATTTTGGTAAACTGACCACCTGGCCAAAACTATATCTAGATATAGTTTTGGCTATATTGTACACACTAAAATAAAATAAAATCACAGATTAAGACAGTAAAATATCGCGACTCTGCTGCCAAAATAAGCTAAAACTTAAACCAAACCAAGACTGCCCTGTCTGGCGCGATCACTTACTTAATTCAGAATCGAAAGTTCCAAATATGGCACCAAAAGTACTAGGCGCGCATACATTACAAAGAGTTGTCTGTGATTCTCGCCACGCCTTGGTAAAGTCGATGACACCTTGCCGAGCTAACGGCGCGGCGGCGATGTGTTTCCCGACGACTTCGGGTTCACCTTTTGTAATCGGTGCATCCTTCGGGTCGTAACTTTTAAGACTATGGCTAGATGGCGCTTTTATAAAACTAGTGATAGATATTCATAATTATTTTATTTAAATTAAAAGCTACCTCAAGTGCTCATCATATGCTCATCATTCGATCCTATAAAAATTTCTTAGGCAATTTTCCAGGCATTCGATAATAACTATCATAACCTCTTAAATTTATTGCAATTCATAAAAATAGTTCCGAGGACTTTAAAACTTACTCAATCGCGAATTGATTGTCGAAGGTCAGTTAAAGTTAACATAATTATGCTCAAATTAAATTATTATGTGCACTACTTAAATTTTTTATCTATTGTTTTAGTCCTTATAAACTTTTTTTTAGTAAACCCAAATTAAACATTGTTGCTCATTAAACGTTTCAATTGTCAGGAAAAACTACCTACCAGCCATTTTGTTCTGCGAAAGCGACCCCTTTCACAACTTGGCAGGGTTTGTTAGACCGCGCGATCTTGGCTCATTTACTAGGGCATCATGCCGATGATAGAGGTGGAAGATCGTGGCCATTATGCAAAGACCTATTGTTTTACAGTACGCTGCTCCCTTTCACTAGGTCGAACGTAGTCTCACGGGGGACGGAGTGGGTCTAGAGCTATTGGGCGGTGGGAAGGGAATGTCTGGTGTAGCGGCCCGCCCCTCTTACTAGCGTTAACGCCTCGATGTTATGCCCGCCTGGTACTCGGGCGCTATTGCGATGCCAGTTACGTTATGCCTCCGCTTGATTAATCGATTTACTCTCTACTACTTACTTGTTTTTATCGTTTCTATAACAATTACTCTGGCAGTCTTCACTAATTATGAACAAGAACTATTATTTATGACGTTAAGTGCAGTAAATTGTGAATGTTCTTGAACAAAAAATATTGTCATTGTGATATTAAATTCAAGTTACATTGTTATAAAATTTTAAAAATAGAACAGTAACCGGATCGTTTGGCTGTTCTAAAATCAATTTGTTGTTTGTTCACTTTGATTGACATGGCTACTCGACTAGTTTGCAACACTTCTTCCCCGCACTAGAGTAGTGATGCGGGTACAGTAGCGGGCAAGCGAGTTGTCATTGATTAGTCGATTATAGAGACGTGCGCGTTGCGTCCGTCATTCGAATAATCGTTAGATTTATCGGGTCGGTAATGGGCGGGCCATCAAAGGACTTGAGCTCACGAACTGGCTCGTTTTCGAGAAAACTGGAGTTATGTGCACGAATATGATGTTGAGACATTTTGTGGGAATTGATAAATATGCGATTGTCTACGATAAACGTCTCTTTGCTGTTGACACTTTAGGCAGTTGGCAGATAAGGGCTAAATTTTGATTTTGCAGTTTATACTATGAATCGTAAACGGTAAAGAATATCGAAAAAAATGCTGAAAAACCACAATAAGAATTTATAATTATTTTGGTACCAATGAGACTTATAATATATTAAGTACTTAATAAAAATCGGAAATTTAGTTTCTTCAAACAGTTTTTTTTTCATATTGATAAGTCTGATACCAAAATAAGTATAAATATTCTTGGAGTTATTTTTGAGACGGCCTTTAAGATATATATATTTTAATTTTTTGACCGCTTACGACTTATGGCGATTGTTTCGTTACAGTATATTAAAAAAAAAATGTGTACATTGTAGAACATCGAATTTATGTCGTTATTTAAAATGGATCTTATTTTTCAATATGTCTTTAATTACATTAAAACAACATATTTATCCTCCAGGTCATTAAGTTATAGGGCCTATTAAAATAAATTGAAAAAGGTGTTACTTTGTTTTAGTAAACTACCAGGCAGAACAGGTGCTAGTAAAATTCTAATTCAACGCAGTAGCAATTACAATGAAGAAAATATGGCATCCAATGTTCTGAATTGACAGCTAATAATTTGTGCAGAATACTGGATTCAAGCGGTACATTACATATTTATGATGTATATTTTTATTACTCATGCACTCTAGAAATAATTTCATTATGTTCGATTTTATTTCATTACTAGTTGCGCCCCGTGGTTTTACCCGCGTTAATCCGGGACATAAAGAAGTGTATCCATCATTAAACGTAATCGATGTTTGGATTAACTTAATCTTTGGATTAACACTAATCCAAAGTTTAACCTATCTTCATAGTCAATCTCATCAATCGGATGTTGGAGCGTGAAGGTAAATATAGATTTTGATGTTATTTGCGTATCCCACGGGAACCACAATTGTTTTCGGGATAAAAAGTACCCCATGAGTTAATCCAAGGTCTAACCAATGTTCAAACTAAATTTCATTATATCGGTTCAACCTTTTGAGCGTGAGTAAGTAACAAAATACATACCTACACGCACACCCAAACTTTTGCATTTATAAGTAGGATTAACACTCACAATCACCTCTGTTTAATTTAACCTGTATAGTAGTAGTTGTATTGCTGGTTAACTAAATATAAATACTGATACAATTTTTTTATACTTTTCTACCCAAATTAAAAATTCATAACCGGAAAACGTAACACTTAAAATATATCAACGCATGCGCATAGAATTTGAAGAAATCGCAAATGTGTTTACTAACAATTTTCAATGATTCCTATTTTAGAGTTAAATCATTTTCGATTTTGTATACCAAATACCTAAATCAAGATTAAAAAAAAACATGCATTTCGAGTGCTTTGTATTGTATTTCTACCGAGTCGTAAAATGTATTGAATGTCCATTACACTGGAGTTAAATACAATGGCATCTTGACTGTTTTGTTGTTTAAATACGCTCGTTAATTAAAGAAAGCAGCGCGTAACCAATCCGAAGCATTCCGCTCAAAACATGTATCGGGCAGGGGATCTCTCGTTAAAGCCTGAAACGCGTGTCGCGAATAAATCGCGTGTTTTCCCCGAGATATTAACATATTTGGGTAATTCAGCGGGTCCAAGGTTCGCCGCTAGTCGGCCGAGATGTTATCAAGCGCCGCGTGTCCAGAAAAACGGAAACCGATCGCGAGCATAGCGGTCCGATATGCGATGTGACGCTCCGTCAAAATTGGCAAAGCGGCCGAGCCAGCGGGGTCCCATACATTATACATCGCCGGCAGGACCATATACATAAAACATTAACGAGTCAAGTTTTTATTTGATTGCGATTCGAAACCACGACGAGTCACTTTTTACTTTTTACCCGATTAATTAAAAAAATCCCCCGAACGGCCCCATTTCGGTGGGAACCGCGGAATCCTTGCTGCCATTGCAGTTGGACAATACTGGAGGTTTTTGTACGCAGTGCTGTTTTGAGAGGAATCCGCGATATTTTGAAACTGCGACTGCGTTCTGCGTGCTTTCGAAATCGATTTCGTTTTTGCAGTGGGCCTTGAGTCGCCGTCGATGTATTGCAAGCTTACAGCTGAGAATATCAGGCACTGGTTGAATGCTGATAACGATTGTTGGGTTAACACAAGAGTATCGGACATCCACATTAACAACAACATAGTCATGTTCTTTGAAACTCCTTTGTATGTGTATAGGCCAGTCTTCTCTTCATCATTATTTCTGTTGGAGGCTGACTGACAAAAGACCCTCAGGGTTAATCATGAGTAATTTCAAGAGCGAGGTAGTCAGGGTTTACGCGTCATCCTTGTGCCGCGGCAGTGTGTCTCGGGCCGCCCACGCGAGCGGTCGTGTCGCACAGCACAGCTCGCTCACGTGCGCTACCCACAGCCCACCTACAACACACAACATTGCGAAAAAAACAAATCTCCGAGCGTAACTCCCGCCTCAACCTTGAAATTTAATGCCTTCGTTAAATTGCCTCACGTGGGCTCCTGCGACTCATAAGTCCTCTGCAGTACCATTGTCCATTGTATTCTGACTATTCGGAGACTTTCCATTTTTACACAAATAATTAAGTCGGATCGATCACCGGCTCGCGGCGTAAATATCGCTAATTGGGCGCGGCCGGCGCGGGCGCAGCCGTCTCCGCGTAATGAGCGACCGCGCCGAGCGGCGATCAATCGCTGGCGGAGAGAAGCGCGCGGATTATCTCAATAAGTTACGTGTCGCATGTTACCGTTAATTAAGCTATTTGTCCGGCGCGGGGACAATTTACATTTCTCCCGCGGTCCGGCCGCGCTCCGAGCTCGGAAACGACGTATTATTATCCTTTTAGGGAGGGCGGCGTCTTCAGTCGCGTCCTAACCCTTTATCGAGCCCACCTGTGTTCCGCGCGGACGTATGAATTGTCCAGTAAATAAGTTTAGCGGATATTTGCGGCTTTGCTATTTAGCGGCGGTCATTTGCATGGCAGCGCGACGGGAATTAGCATTTAACACGGAGCGCTCCTCGATCACCGCCAATTAGAAATTCGATGGAGGGCCGGGTGTGAGACACGTCGCGCGGTGTCCGACAGAGGTATAAAACGTGTCGCACGCAACACTAGTGACGGGAACAGGTCTCGCGGAGGCTGTCGCTCATCAAGCGCTCGCAGGTGAGATGTATTGACGAGTGGTCTTCCTTGATCCGTATCGCGGCGTGATGGTATCGAGCGAGCCGGCTCCTGTGCCCGCGCTCCCGATGCATTGTGCATCAGATAAACCTTGTTTATTTAGCGCTCAAACCTACCCCAGCCCATTAAGAAAAGAAATATGAACAGACAGGTTTACGAAACGTTCATAAGCTGAGATAATGACGCGTCCAGTTTGTTTTTTCGCGCGCCGTTAATGAGTCGAATGTTAATAATTTCGTATTAATAAAACATAACTGTGCAGTCTGGTCGGAGCGGAGCGAAACTAGTGAATTAGTTTGTGAATGAATCGCTCAAGGTCGGCTGAGAAATAAATATAGAATATAGGCTTCGTAGTAAACAACGTTCGATAAATGGTAAAGGTAAAGGAAACCGGGGATTATTATGACGGATTATGCGACGGTCATTCATAACTGCTTATGAATGGAGCTAGCTGTATAATTATTGACGCCATTGCGGTGCTGTCAACGCTTGCATTTGCATACAGCTTTAGTCTGACTGTAGAGAACAAACACTGTGCATAACTATCCGATAATAAAGGGTATTGTAATACAATTATATGCGTCGATTGTTATATACTCCATTTAATCGGAGACGTAATGTGAGGTACTTTGTATTCTCTGATCATATTCATTTATTTATCCTACTAATAATATTAAAAATGCGAAAGTGTGTGTGTAAGTGTGTATGTTTCTTACTTTTTCACGCTCTAACGACTGTGCTGTGCTTGATATGCAGGAAGCTTGCACCTTAGATTTACCTTAGGCTTTTGTCTCGAACGCGGGTGACACCGCAGGACGCGGCTAGTACATTCAATATTTAGAAACTGGACTCTTTCTTTTGTGTGTGTCTGTTTGTGGCATCGTAGTGAACGCAAACAGATGAACCGATTAAGATTAAGTTTTAATTTTGTTTCAGAAGTGTGCCAGTCCAGAGCTATATTTAATGTAAATAAATCTAAGATGGCGACCGCCACAAAATGTAGTGTAGCATGTTTTTCACAACTGCCTCAGTCTTGGGTATAAAATGAAAGGTTTTATTAGTAGAATAGATACTCTGTTATATAACCAAAAAATAAAAATTGTGAAAAGTGTATAATATGTATTTGTATACTAGCTAGGTATCAATTAAAACATTTTTTTTAATATACGTACACAAAGGGAGGCCAATGCTCAGCAGTGGGCGATATATTGCTGAAAATTATATTTGTAATCAAAGTAAACATGAAAGATTGAAACGGAGATTTAAAAAAAAATGTATATTATATTAGTATTATTGTAAATAACCGTCCTATTCTTGGTCTAAGCTATATATTGATCGGAGGATGGTCCATTGTGCGGAGTATTGGGCATTGTCGTCCACACCGCCCATTGTGGCCTAACATTAGCACGTTTAATTGGATCTTCCTTATATTGTTCATCGGATAATGGCTCGGATGCTTCTGAGCCATGATTGAATGAGCTTGCCGGATTTCAGTCTTAATAATAAAATAATAATAATAAATATTAGGACACATTCACACAAGGCTGGTTAGCCCCAAACTGAACCATTTCTAACTCGTATTATGGTTGCTAACACAACTGATATACTACATATACATACATACATATTTAACACCCAGACCCACAGCCAACAAATTTAGAAGCACAAAGATGTTGACCGGGCCGGGAATCGAACCCGGAACTTTCTGATTAGCAGACCGGCATGGTTACCTTTACGCTAACGAGGTCGTCAAGTATACTTATACTATAAGTGTTCTGATTCTACTGCTGTGGTGCTTATTTCTCCTTTGTCTCTTTTAGATTCTCTTCTCTTCTCGTTCTCTTTGTTAGGGCTGTCAGATCCAGCGTTTCATATGATGGAACGCAGGATCTGACAGCCCTGGATGTTATTTTTTTAGGTAGGGAAAACATTGAAGTACTCGTATGCCCTACAATACAACATATTTATACCAAATAACGTCGCTGTTAAGGCGAGGATAAGAGCAAGATATTATATTATATTTTAGTTTACTTCGCTATAAATCGTAAATGAAAAAAATATCATAAAAATTGCTAAAAAGCTGTCTAAAAACCACTTTAAAAATATTTATCATTATTTAGGTATCCGACTTATCAATATGAAAAACTCCACAGTGTAAACTCCGTGTAACGTCACTCGATTTAACGACAAACTCTCTAAAACGTTGAAATCAATTGGCTTTAGTGGTTTTAGCTTCCTATTCCATACAATGATACATTCTTTCCATTTAACCTGTTTTATTTCCAATTCATAAGTCTTTAGAAGTCTTTAGATTGATACCTTATCACCTTAAGCAAACAGAGAAGGTTTGCTTGCCTATTTATTTTAGCGCAAATAAAATCAGTTCTTCTTTTAGTTTTTAACATACAGATAAATTTTCTAGTTCTATTAAAAAAATCGACTGCAACTCAATTACAAACCTAAATATTCACACAGTATCTATTAAGAAAATTACTTGTGACCCATTAGAATTTTTAACACTGGCAATAGCCGTTAATCTAGCGGCAATTCCTCGCTGCCGGTGTTACATCGATAATACACCGGTTCTTGTAATCGGTAATTATTGTTCAAAGCGGCGTTTCAAGTAATCGCCCGGCTAGACGGCGCTAACCAATTCCATTTAAAAAAAAACAATTCTATTTTAAAATATCTTTATTTATATGATAATAAATACAAACAAACAAACTCACAGGGTAGGGTAGGGAGGCCTGTGCCCAACAATGGGATCAAACAGGCTTTTATTAATTAATTATTATAAAAAATACAAATTCAAATTCAAATTATATATTTCTTGCAAAATAGGTACAATTGGTGTTATTAGTAAGTTGGCCCTCTATTTTGACCGTCAGGCGTGCAAGATTACAATGTAAGTAAGAAAATTGATTAATTAATTAATTAAAACATACATTTTGTCAAATTGATACAGGCAGCGGCAACAAATACAAATCATTTATTGATAACACCATAGTTACAAGTCAAAGTATCATTCGCCTTGTTTAAATTTATTTTAATATCTAAGGTGAATTTATATGTTAAATATTTCTGGAAACAAATTAAATAAATAAATAATAATAATAAAAAAAAATTAAAACACATTGGTACACACTAGTGAGTATCTGGTGTGTAACAAACAGAAAATATTATAACTCTTTGAGTTAGGAATTACACGCATTGAGAACTAGTTACAGGGTAATAACATTGTAATAAGATGATAAACATAAACTAGGTTATTCCAAAAAATATTATTGCTGTGGATAAGTAGCTGTGTGTTTTTTTTTAATCACACACGGCTGGTTAGCCCCATACTGAACCATTTCTAGCTCGTATTATGGTTGCTAACACAACTGATATACTACATATACAATACATATTATATATAAATACATATTTAACACCCAGACCCACAGCCAACAAATTTAGTTAGCACAAAGATGTTGACCGGGCCGGGAATCGAATCCTTGCCTAGAACTTTCTGATTAGCAGTCCGGCATGGTAACCCTTATGCCAACGAGGTCGTCGTGTAGATACAGGTGATCGGTCACCTTGGCTCCAGGCTTCTCCTGTGAACTCCGAGAGCTGCAGACCAGTACCGCAGACCCATGGACACACTTCCCCAGATTTTTGCTTAACGAACAAGACTAACAACATTCACTTCGCAATTAACGCGATAAGTTCTCATTATCAACTCATTTGAACAGTTCGCGTAATCCGCTCCCTTTTGCTTTTCAAATCAAATGAAACCAAAATCTATTTAAGTATTAAAATAAAAATATTACCACTATGGCATAGGATAACAAGAGTTTCAAATAAAGTTCAGAAGGGAGTTCGACTCTTCCAGCCAACCACAAACTAGGTTGAGGCCTGGCTTTCGGATATCTAATAATATGAATGACCTATGTAGAGATATCGCGCATAATTATAGAGAGAGAGATAAATTACTCAAATAAGGAAATTTGTAGACACAAAACTTTATCAATTAATATCACTAATTGAGAAAACTCCGGAAATAAACATTTTGATGCCTGCCTTGGATTTGAAACTTATTATAATGTATGTAATCTACTAGTTAAGCCCTTTCGTTTAATACCAATTTTGAGACAATGTTAAAATATGTCATCCGCCATTTTTTGTCGGCGTCCATCGTAGACCAATTTTTACCGAACACTGCCAACTATCACACCTTTCAAACGAAAAAATACTAAATAAAAATCGGTCTGCCTTTCGAGACTTACAATCCCGCATGCATGTGACACACAGGTGTGTCCGTCTGTGTGTAACGTCAAACTAATAATAATAGTTTTAGCATTGAGGGTTTAAGAGTTATTTAGAATTATCTCCTATTTTTACCGTCGTTTTTTTTACCCCGTTCTACTGCCGACCTTACCTTACGTCAACTTTTAATTATGAGAAGCAGAAAATGGAGTCTCTGTTTCCTGAGAGGTATCATCTGGGAGCCTTCAAAAGTAGAGTTAATAGGTATCTTCTAGGTAAGCGTGCCACACCGTAGACTGCAGTGCAGCTTAACATCAGGCTAGCTAAAGTAAAACGCTAACCTATCAAGGATAAAAAAAAACCCCGCCTAGCGTTTGCAAACCCCGCATTTATAACGTATTAAAATGCTATGTACATTTTCATGAGGCACGATCTGCGGCCGCTAAATATCAATATTCCTCTAGACCTTTTCTCATATTTGTGACAATTTTGAATTTCAAATCGAAGCCCAATTACATATCGGGCGTATCGGAATGAGCCGGCGATTTTATTGTGCCATTGTTGATCTTAATACCACATTCTTCGTATGCGTAAGGTTTCAGCGCGCGTATATCATCAGGGATTTACATATAGTACCGCTATTCAAGGAACCTGCGCCTGCGTTTGGTCTTCGTCATTACTTTTTACTGTAATCAAGTTTTCGGTCGCATCAGACGAGCGCTCAAAACAAACAAGCCGCCAATTTTTGGCAAAACTCATCGGCGCTGTGCTGCTTATGATTTTCAATCCTATTTGTAGGAAATTCCTTGCGTGTTTTTAATTATGACCGCACGAGTAAGTTTGTATTTGCGCTCGTATTTGAGTAGTCTTAATCGTGATTAAGTGCGTGGCTTCCGATTGGATTGCGCCGCCCGATAATGAAGCTCGAAACTTTCCCTTTTCGATCATTACTGGACAGCCGACTTAACAACCCCCTACTGTTCTTCAGACGTGTCCAATTTACGTCTACATTGCTGTGGCTTTAGCAAATCAAATAAATTTGCGCAAGTTATGGAAGAAGCAAACTGTGTAGGTTGGATTTTTTTCGGTTTATTTCTTTTCAATTTCGTAATTGGCCTGGTATACTGGTGGACTCATGTGCAAAAGAATCGTAGACAAATAAATACTACTATTATAGTATGTTGCTAGTATTCTAGTCCCTGGTAGAATACAACAAAGATTTATACTATACTAGATAGACTATAACTTTCACTATAGATAGTCATATCGACGTACACTGGTCACTTGTATTGCAGGTCAATACTGATAACACTACCTATATCACTTTTATATCAAGCCAATACTGATAATGAGACCTAGGCCGTGATGTCATTAAACACATTAAGCAAAATAAATAAAAATATATATGCCGCTAGTCACGTCAGAAACTAGGTCGATTAATACAGGGTAAACTCTATGAAACGACATTAAAGAGACAGAGAATTTTATGGCGTTATAGAGAGTGGTCGTTAAATGGAAAGAATGTATCATTGTATAAAATACAAGCAAAGCCAATTGATTAGATACGACGTTTTAGAGAGTTTTTTGCTAAATCGAGTGACGTCACAATGGAGTTTACTCTGTATTTGATTTTTCCTTTTTTAATGGTATTACGGTTTCAACAACAATATACTAAAAGTAATGTTTACAATAAATATAGAGGTGAACCACCTCGTCGGCCTTAATGCATGTAGCAGCATCCTTGCCTTTCTGGGAGGTTGGCGAACAAATAAAACCACGTGGCATTGCCAGAGTAGGCAAAAGGCTCGTTTAAACCTTTTACGACTAATCCAGTCGAGTGCTCAAATATGGCAACCCGGTCTTTCATAACCAGTTTTTGGGGTTTCCTCCTGTTGTTCGGTGAACTATATTTTTTATACGACCACGTGTTTTTGGTTTCGATGTCGGTCATGGTTTTATATTGTCGTTGGTTGCTGTTTTGTGTCAGATCGTTGTGCATTATTTTCGGGTCTTATTTTTTGATTATACAATTTGGCCCACTATGAGTTCTTGCACAAAGTAAACTTATATTTAACTAGCACCTAAAATAGTCTAAGCCTATGTTACTCGGGGATAATATAGCTTCCCAACAGTGAAAGATTTTTTCCAAATTGGTCAAGTAGTTTCAGATCCTTGCACAAAACAAACGGTCACAGTTACTTAATAAATGTTGGATACACGTCCAACGTTCGTTTTTAAGTAAGTGCGACCATTTGTTTCGTGTAAATATATAAAATACCTTACGATAACAGTTTTCTCAGTACAGTTTCAGATTCTATTCGCGTAAAAAAAACAACCAATCAAACTTTTCCTCTTTATAATATTGCTATAGCAAACTATTCTAAGAGATTTATACTCATTTCGGTACCAATCAGACTTGTAAATTAGAAGAAAAACTGGTTCATAAAATCTGAAATTATATTTTAACATGTTTTTTTTTCGTATTGCTTAGTTTGATCGGTACCAAAATAAGAATAAATTTTCTTTGGGTGATTCTTTAGACGGTCTTTAAGCTATTTTTTCTATATTTTTTACCGTTTATGATTAATAAAAACTGTAGATTCAAGCCCTTTTCATCGCCTTAATATCAGTAGTTTCCTGAAAACGAATTAATGTAGATGTGAACACTTGGCGTCAATACATAAGGTCTCTAAGATGGCCATATTTAATACTTACTAGGAGTAAACAGCTTATACTAAAGAAAATTGATAATTGTTTAGGCTCCATCAGTAGGTAGGTGTACAAATGTGAATTCTACTTCTTCGTAAGTGGCCAAGCTCTGGTGTCGAAAGTTTTCGAACCGCCCCAAGGGCTCAGACTTGGTTTAGCAACTGCTTGTATTAAGACTAATAGCCGGGACCTACAATTTATCGTGTCATCAGTACCACGATAGCGCCTAGATAAAAATGCTACTTTTTATAGATAGTCTTGCGCATGGTCACCCATCCAAAGCCTGTTCGCATCGACCGTTGCTTAGCCTCGATGATCGCGACAGATCACCTAAGTTAACTGAGCTAGAGCTACAATGTGAATAGCTTTGAAAGTAAATTATTTTTAGCTTGTCAGTCAGGTGCTCGCATATTAGCATGCGAATAGTCTCCGTCTAGACTGTACAAGATAATGGTTGGACACCCAAGGGTCCGTGAAAGTGGTTAAGAACACCTAAGGGAACTGATCTAAATTCCAAACTTACGTATTAAATTTTCATGAAGATTAACTTTCTGGGAATTATCGTAACATAACATGCTAAAGCTGAGGTAACCTATTTAATGTAAAGACATAAAGTAATAAGAAAATGGCAAGCAGTCGCCTTCGCCGAAATCGGCCTGGAAATCAACATCTTTATTATCAGCTGGGACCTACAAATCAACGTGGTTTTTTACCCACGATAGCGCCCAGATAAAAATGCCACTTTTTAAAACGACACTCTTGATTATGATCACCCATCCAAAGACTATCCGATTCGACTGTTGCTTAAGTTAAAGGTTTAGAATATTTATTTCGGGAAGAAGAATACACCTATCCTAAACTTAACCTTGATCTCGTCAGATCACGATAATAATACAAGTGTTAATATTTAAAAATGTATAAAGATTTATTTTGAGAAGAACTGAGTCTTGCGTACAATAATCTAAACTTACGAGAAACTTTGATGATCGCGTTAGAACACGTTAGTAAGCCGAGCTACAGACGATAAAAAAACAACTTACAAGTGTTAATATTTAAAAATGTATGAAGAATTATTTCAAGAACAACTAGGTCTTGTGTACAATAATCTAAACTTAACCTTGATGATCGCGTCAGATCACGTTAGTAAGCCGAGCTGCAGGCGCTAAAAACAACTTACAAGTGTTAATATTTAAAAATTTATGAAGATCTATTTCGATAAGAACTGAGTCTTGCGTACAATAATCTAAACTTACGAGTAACTTTGATGATCGCGTCAGATCACGTTAGTAAGCCGAGCTACAGGCGCTGCAAACGCTACGTATAAGTCTTAATATACAAAAACGTAATGTATGTCAGTGTGAGTAACAAAGTTATCATACTATTAAGGAATCAATCACGTCCGCCACGCACATACGAGTACATAAGTCACTGCTTAATTATCAACTTTCATATTTTGACGTCGTGTGATAAGTTAATTAAATGTATGCGCTACTGTTGTCACTTTAATGTCTATGCTAATGACTGTTTCTTAATTATAGCGCGTCTTAGCGTTATCTCTACTGTTATATTATAGAGCGTCTTAGCGTTATCTCTACTGTTATATTAACATATATATTGTAGAGAAGTAGTAATTCACGCTTGTTGACAGATTTCGCCGCCAGATTAACCTTTATGTCAAATTTGATGGTTTTAGTTCACAGTTACTCGTATACTACTTGTTTCTTGTCATATCTACTTTTACTTGGCTGAAAAGAACGGATAGATTTTTGTGTACAATATTGATGTAATTAACCAGCAGGGCGCCTAACCACATACTAAACTATGGCTAAATGCGCAGCATACCTATATTTTAATCTTCTAATATATACAATTTCCATGTCACAATGTTAGTTACCGTACTCCTCCGAAACGGCTTGACCGATTTTTAACAAATTTTATATGCGTATTGAGTAGATCTGAGAATTGGCTACTATCTATTTTTCATGCCCTTAAGTGATTAGGGTTGTTTACTCTAAAATGTTTAAGGCAAAACAACGTTTGTCGGGTCAGCTAGTATTACTGTAAATTAACTTACTATAAAATTACTGTCACTTATGGATACTATCTCTGTATTTAAGCAACGCGCTGAATCTCTATCTGGGTCTTTGTATCGTTAGTAGTCATCCCGAGGTCTTCAAAAGTAGTCTAGAAGGTATCTCTACATACTAGGTAAGCATGATATATTATAAACAATAGCATAGTTAACAGCCGCGACTAGGCAGTTGGGCGCGGCGTTCGTCTTATGTCTCATAGGTCGTAAGTTAGATCCCCGTCAATAATTACGAGCTTTCGGTGAAGGAAAACATCGTAAGGAAACGGTAACATGTTGTTACTTAGAGCATTTTCTAGTGATCGCGTGGTTAGCAACCAGCATCAAGTTTCATAATCTGTTGCCAAGCAGCTAACGTTGTGTTTCGGCAACCGCTTAAAGAGCCAGTAGTATTCCAAACCAGGCATGCTGCACCTTAGGCCAATCTCGTTGTGATGACGTGGTGCTGGTCAAATGTCTAGCAGTACTGTTTAAAAAAAAGGTTCTCAACAGGAAAGCTTTATCGAAGTCGTCGCATCAAAGAGACGTCAAAGCCCAAACTATATGTATAAAGTTGTAAACCTTATTGCACAATCTCGCCGCTCTCGCTAAAATGTAGCATAAACCAATAAAATTAAATAGCAATAAAACTGGAACGTGCACCGCAATGGACGAGAATCACGGGGTATTACTTGTATTACATTATTATTATTCGGTTATTGCGTATTTTATCGGTTTTCTGGTTCCTCGTTTCGTCGAACTGTGAGTGTCGTGTGCGCCCCGGCTGAGTTTAACAAGGCTGGCTTGCAATTAAGCCCTGTTTACCGGGCATTAATTTTTGGCAATAAAAGAGGGGCACGCTCGCAATGAGCAGCGCGCGAGGCCGGATGCACCGTGGGAACAGCGGCCGCTTTGTACCTCCATTGTACTCGTAATTAGCCGCTTTTTCTCGAGTTGTCGCAACGCGCACTTGTCACCGAAATGTCGCATATCTCTGCGACCTCCTCGCGCAATTTGTGACTTACGCACCACAACTTATTCGACAATGCATTCAGTTTTTGTTCGAAAAGTTTCTCCCGAAATTTGCACAAAGCTCGGGCCTCGAAATGGGCTTTTTGCGATTCATAAGTGGTTATTCACATGTGGACGGCTTGAGTGACGGATTTCATTGTCAGTTTGGTTTCTCTCGGTGTGTTTCGCGTGTTTGTTTAAAGCTGATTGCTTGGCGCAGTATCATGCCGTTAGGATGCAATCTTCTCATATTAATGGCGCGTCATCGGCGTACGATAACATGTCTCGGACACGGGATGTGATGTGAGGTTCTTCGAAAAATATATTTCCTTGAAAACGTCGCTTTCTCTTACAGCATTTTTATTAATAGGTTCTAATGTAACAGGGAAGGTTCAGGTTCTAAAGTAACAAGGAAGGTTCTTAAAACTAAAAATAAATCTAAATTAAAATAATATTGACGTCCTGGTTGACGTAATGGTTACCATGCCGGATTGCCAACTATTTGTTTTGGGTTTGATTCCCGGCACCATCTTTGTGATGAGCTAAATTTGTTGGATGTCGGTCTGGGTGTTAAATATGCATCAATATAATAGTACTTATGACTGTATATGTAGTATATCAGATGTGTTAGCAACCACAATACAAACTAGAAATGGTTTAGTTTGGGGCTAATCACCCGTGTAAAAGAATACACGTGAATAACGACGTTGAACAAATATTTATTTGTACAAGCAATTCATATTCGGGCTTCATGCCCGTTTGCCATGTTTGAGTAAAATTCTGTGCCATCTTTCTTCCAATCATTGTTAGAACTGATAGAAAGATGCTTCAGGATCTCAGACACCCCGCGAGTCGCCGGTACGTTCCCAGCGTTAACCGGCCGATTATCTTGGTTATAGAGCTATTAGCTGCTATCGGATTCCGGATCGGATCCGGCAAAAAGTGCCGTTTTCATCACCGTACCAGCACTGAGGATAGCGCCGCGGAAATCACTCCTAGGGTTGCATTTACTTGGTTTTCTTTCAACTGATGATATGTGATATTCAGACGTTGTAGCTTATAGAAAAGACAAAGGTAGAAAGTAAAAGTGTTGTAGGACTATTTCTACTCGTGACGGCACGGAGACCTGTATATATATTTGACGACCTCGTTGGCGTAATGGTTACCATGCGGGACTGCCATACAGACGGTCCGGGTTTCGATTTCCGGTATGGCCAATATCTTTGTGATAAACTAAAATGATTGTATGTGGGTTTGGGTGTTAAATGTGTATTGACAGCAGTTATATTATGTAAATGTAGTATAGCAGTTGTGTTAGCAACCGTAATACAAACTACAAAAGGTTTAGTATAAGGCTAACCAACCGTGTGTGAAATATCTCCTAATTAAAATAATGAATGAAACAGTTTTCAGTAATGAGTGTGTATTCGATTGGTGCGTATTCTTAGACATATGTTACGATGTCAACTCACAAGGGGGCGCTGCGGTATATTACATACGCGTCGTGCTTTTTTATTTCTAATATAACTAGCGTATAATTTCTATTGTCTGTCGTGTTGTTCTATATATCTTTCTATTATTATCTGTAGTGTATTTTGCTTTAAAATCGGTCTCTACCCGGCAGTACATGCGTACTACTTTCCTGAAACTCAAGGCTTAGCTCAAATAACTTTATCACTTTATCCGCGTCTTTACAAACACACTGACGTTTATGTGTCCTCAAGATGTTTTTATTGTAATTTATCTGTCAGATTGCTTCAAGAATCTCTCCCTCAAGTTTCCGGACGAGTTTCTGTTACGACATCTAAATGGCAGGACATGTAGAACCGGCTTAAAATAATCGCACTTTAACATTATTATAGTACTTACGCCACATTTGAGTGAAATATTCTGAAGTATTTATAAAGTTCTGCTGTTTTTGAAACTTTCTGTGCATGCGTTGATGTCTTTTATTTTGAGCATTGTGGTATTAAAAACGAGTTTTCAAAGCTTTAAATATACACTGGTTTTGAATTTTGTTAAAGAAAATTATCTAAAAATATTGATATGTATTTTAACTCATATGTAAAAAAATACATTTATTATATATACACACATACAATTTTGTAACATCATGTATACCATATCATAGATCAAAGCTTTTTTTTCATTATTCACATACGTGCATATATGCAACATACATATATCCATTTTCACACAATTTTACAGTCTACTTATATTATAAATTCCAAATTTTATGTGTTTTAATACTATAGATATTTATTTATGTATCTAGAAACATTGTCAGCCGTCAAAAAAGCATCGCCTTTTTTTAAACACGAATTATTAACGACAACCACCAAAGCATTAAAAAAAATATCGCCATAAAAAAGTATTAAACAGCCTTCAGCGTCAATTTAAATCCGACGGTCGTATTTAAAACAGCATTATAATCAAAGTCGACGATTTTGTCGAGCGATTACGCTGCCTTCGCAGTATTATGTCGCTTAATTTTGACAGACGTAAATCGCCTTTCAATTTTGAATTTCGATCATTTTTGTTACCTTCGATAACTTTCCTCGCCACGTTCTTATTTTTACCACCATTATGCGTACTGGTCGAGGGAGCCACCGTCGCGTTCTTCGTACCAGATTGAAATATATTGGTTGAAAACTTTTAGTTTCTTCCTTTCGCCACCGCATAGGAAATTGGCTCTTCGCTCGGGTTTTAATTGGAGCATTTATCGCGTACTTTTTGCAATATTTATTTTAATAATTCAACGGGTGCGATCGAATCTGTCAATCTTGCTGGTAGTTGTTAATTTAAAGATTATGATTGCGTCATCGAGTAGTATGGGATTCAATTTAAAGGGATTAAGGGGAAAGTTGATGTGTCGATTTGACGGAGTCTGACTGGATCTTGTGAGACGGAGCTAGGTGATGACATGTTTGATTAGCATTTTGTAATTATTGATTGTTAATTTGTCTGTCACTAATCTGGTCTAGCTTTTATTGTTGACCGACTTTTAAAAGGAAATATGTTGGAAGAAATTATGAACTATTTAGCGTACCTACATCCGCAAAGTAATGCCTAAGTTAGTATTTTATATTTTTTATATTTTAAACATATTCACATAAATAAAGTTTAGTGCACTTCTTCTCTTAGCTTTATGACAAATTTTCCTATATGTCAAAACATCTAATTTGTCAAAAATCTTGAAAATCCGCCTTTTTAAATGAGCAATTCAAAAATATATCAAAATTATGGTATTTTATGTCGGTCTGCCAGCCCTGTGAGGTACGAATAAGTCTGAGATGCGAGGTCAAGCTCCACGAAGTCAAACGGAGGTTACCCGATTGTTTGCTCGAACTAATCATCGTTTAAACTAAACTGTTAGTTTAACATCCTCGAAGTTATTTTAGTAAAACTGTAAATAGTGAAGATAACGTTTTTAAAAAACATTTATAACTATATTTTGTTTAAATTATTTCGTAAAAGTCTGCTCAATTTGTTTTTAATTGAGCAAGGGCAGCTTTGTCTGACGTTCAGTCGCCTTGGGTCCCGCAGGGTTCGGTTTCGATCCTTGTCAACGAGCTTGAATTTTCAGTTCTTTCTTAAGTTAAAAAATCTGGTCTGTTCCGGCAGCCTCCTTAAGAGCCAGCATTTCATTAAGGTTGCCTGGAAGAGTCCGGTGTTAGCGATAAGGTCGCCGTTTGTGGCACGTTGTAAATATTTTTATGTTGTTACTTTTTTATTTTGACTTGTACAATGAAGCGTTAATCTATCTAACAAATTAAATACCTAAGTATAGTGAGACACAGACCATATCAATTTGCGTTTCAATTAGGCCATTTATTAGTGCAAGTGGTTTTCAAACTTTGTGCTCAGATTACAAAACTTTAAGCCCAGCTTCGAGTTTAATTACAGCTTTAATTTGATAAACGCTTATTAAGTTGGCTACTGTTTGTGCCGCGTGCTAATTTATTAACTCTCGCGTAAGATAATAAAATCAATTGCGGCAATAAAATCTGGTTTTTAATGCGGTCAATCCTTTAATCGGTAACTCATTTATCTGTAACTTTGCTGGTTATGCTGTTGTTTTATATACAAAACTAGCTGACCCGGCAAACGTTGTTTTGCCTCACTTAGGGGTATGAAAAATAGATAGTGTAGCTTATATGACACGTTCGTAGATTTACCATAGCAGCGCCATCTATTGATTACTTACTCAACCCAGTCTAAAGGTATCGACATCTGTTAGAATCATTTGGAGATAACAGATAATTGTGACTGTCAAATAATAACAGACAATAATTAGCAACAAATTAAAATTGCGACTATAATTTGAGATTTAAACTATCCTTTCTCTCAAGTTGGATCGAACTGCACATGGTGTGCGAATTTTATTATAATCGGTTAAGTGGTTTAGGAGTCTATTGAGGACAAACATTGTGACACGAGATTTATATATATTAAGACTAGCTGCGACCCGCGGCGCTGCCCGCGTTAATCCGGGATAAAAAGTAGTTCACATCCAGCGTCTATCCTGCCTTTACAGTACATGTCATCGAAATCGGTTCCCAGTAGCTTAGTTAAAAATATACATACACACAAACTTTCGCATCTATGATATTAGTACTTTTCGGGATTCGGTACTTTACGGTATCAAGTACTTTATTAAAAGTTAACCAGAAACCTGCGACTTACATTTTAATTATTTTCATTTCATTTATTTATTTTAAATTGTTATCCTTAGTATACATTATTACAACAAATACATTTTATAAATAAATTATAAGTACTTGCAACACATGTTTACTGCAACCCCTGGTTAGTCCGAACTAATGAAAACTGAATTAAAGTTGGCTTTGTAGATTTAGAGATAAACATAGATATTTTTTTTATTTAGAAAATTTTATCAAAAGTTGTATATCTCTTAGATTGGAGATAAATGACAACATTCGTTTGTAAAAAACTTTTTGAAGAAATGTCACTTGTATACTCTTGCTACCGAATCTTTACGAAGTATCAAAAACCGCGTTAAAACCGGACTAGTAAATTTGAAGATAAATAGCAACATGAGCTTGTACAAACATACAAACATTCTCTCACCCCAAACGCATACCGGTCTCTGTAAATAAGAAGGTAAAAAAGAAAGCCTAACATATTAATAAGATGATTTAGTTAACGAACCTTTTTAATTAATTTAATATCTTTATGCGACATCTGGCAATTTAAGGGCGACCTCTGTGGTTTCGTCTTAAGAAACCTCGTCTTATCATTTTTAATTAATTGTTTATTCTTCGGGTATAAGAATCGGGGAACATCAATGCACTCTCGACGTATTAATGAGATGTCGGTACGCCTCGTTACTGCCGGTGTATCTTAAATGCAAGTTTTTTATATTGAAATATATCGATATTCGGAAATTTCGCCGCACATTCATTAATCATGCTTTAACAACAAAGCTCATTATGGCTGCATTTGTAATTGTCAATTTTGGCAGCGTACCTTCAGACCTAATTTTTTTTACTGCTGTTATCGAAACCTTAAAGACGTTATTTTAAGGGCTATTTTAGTTTAAGTGTATTGTAATTTGGTTAGGGTACTTGCAATGTATGCAAGTAGAGTAGCTAATTACAGAGTAATCATCAATCACTGGTGAAATGGTCTCAGAGCGCGGAAGCTGTCGCTCACAGATCAAATTGAATCGTACCTCTGACAAATGGATGCTCCAAAACAATTTGGTTTTACAAATCAATTAGTGTTAGCCGGTTGTAAAGAAGCTACCATAGAGGTTACCTATCTAAACACGTTTTTCGAACGAAGAAAAGCAAAAAGTATTGATTTATTGAAATCAAACTAAAGCTAATTCTAATTGCTAACTTCTTGTAGAAACTAGTTTGTTCAATTGTAATCAGAAAAAAATAACCCACATACAAATAAAACTTGTTCAAATGTCCCGAACGAATAATTCAATAACAGCTCTATATATTACACAAATTGACATGACATTAAACTACTTCGCATTACAAACAAAGAGTGAGATAACATCAGCAGTCGAGCACACATCCATCCGCCGTGAATAATGGTAAATGTTATTAAACGATTTACACACAGCTTTAATAAGTGGGCGAATTGTGTCGCCGCAGCCTCCGTTATGCAATACCGAAGCGAATTAATAGAGCCAATGTTAGCATTCGGCACCGCGGACCTCTATTGCCTACGCACTAAGGTTTACCGTCTGGTTAGCATCAATTTGGGAGCGTACATAATGGCGCGCTACCTGAGTTTTGTCAATTGTCCGCGCGTCGCGGTGCTCTTTATTCGAGGGCGCTTGGGTCGAAATTGGAATGTTTGCGGACGTAGTGTGGGTGTCAGGCGCCGGTGGGTGTGATAATTCCTCGAGCATACACAAAGAGTGCCGTGAGAGAGTGATGTGCTCCCGAAACCGAAGGTTTACACACGAATTAGTGGCGTGGGAGAGGTGAAAGGTCGGGGGAGCTCGGGGCGCCTCCGGTAACTGTTCCACTTTGAAGTTCCTCCTCGCTCGCTCCTTAATAACACACTTCCGCCTCGTTATTGAGTAATAGGAACTCAACTCACTTTGTAAGCTAATGCCGAGTGTCGGTGACTTTACTCGATTTCCGAGAATTCGCGGAATTTCGAGCACCGTCTAGAGATCCAGACGATGACAGATGCGGCGTAATTTATATTTTTTAAGCATCAAAACTTTCACGAGACTGACAAATGTTCACGAAAATCGCGGCTCAGTTCGACCATTAAGAGGGCTATATATTAGTTTGATATGCGAGCTCGGTAACGGGCTGACCACACAAAGTACGAAAAATGCTGTCTAAATATTGCCATAACATGGATATAGAGGTGACAGCATATAGACCTAAATGAGGCTGCTAGAACACATCATTAGGTGCTTGGCCACAAATATTTCAGCTTGAACCTTGTCGCTAAGCAGACGTGCCCTAAAAATGTTCTACCAACATGTTTTGGTTGCTTCACGATATTTTTCTTCTGTGATCGAAATTTCTTCACGAAATTTTTATTCTGTGATCGAAATTTCTTGAGCTCATTAGCGGGCTTCGAACTCTTGCCCTGTGGGCTGTCACCCATCCGACCGAGTACTAATGTTTGTGTATCGTGTGTGGTGCAGGCGTACGAGCTGTCGACGCTGACGGGCACGCAGGTGATGCTGCTGGTGGCGTCGGAGACGGGCCACGTGTACACGTTCGCGACGCGCAAGCTGCAGCCCATGATCACGTCGGACTCGGGCAAGCGGCTCATCCAGACGTGCCTGAACTCGCCCGACCCGCCCACCACCAGCGAGCAGCGCATGGCGGCCACCGGCTTCGAGGAGACCGAGCTCACGTATAACGTAGTGGACGAGGATATGAAGGTGAGGCAACTGGCGTCGTACGCGGGCTCCGCGCAGTACCCCATGGACACGGGGCTGCACCACCACCCGGGGCTGGCCGCGTCGCCGCTGCAGCAGTACCACCAGCACCCGCCCTGCCCCTCGCCGCTGCCGCTGGGCTCGCTCGGCCAGCCCTACTCGCACGCGCACCTCTCGCACCCCCACATGTCGCACCACCCTCAGCGGTAGTGCACCCCGACCCGCAGGGAGCCCGCGCTATTCGGGCATGGGCCGAGATAGTCACGTTCTAGATTAGCTTTTACATTCTAGTTAAGAAGATTTAATATTAATAAAAAAAAACTATTTTGTTAATATATATTTTAGTTGTAAATACCGTGTGAGTGAGTTCGCGACGCCTTCGCGTGGATTCGGGTTTCGGAGCTTTAGAAAGTCGCTTTGATTTACGTGATAATGTTACAAACATACCACAATGTCGACCGTTTCATAAGGCCGATTGCGAATCGAGACTGACGGATCCATTCAGATCGAAAACGATAAGCGCCTCGGAACAAAATGAATTACAATGCTGGAATACTGTTATTATTGTATATGAACTATCCGCCTGTCGAGACAGGTGAATGCGTCGATTCTCACGGCTATCTAGTGCGGGTCACTCACTATATTTTCCTCTCGACTAGACTTTAATATTCAATTTAGAGGCGATAAAACTATAAATCATCTAACCAAAAATAATCTCGACGAAATTGATGATCTTTGTACAGCGGGCGTCGAAACAGATAGAGATTGTGTTCGGTAGCGAAACGATCGGATTCAAATCTGTTTATAATTAACGTTAGAACCGGTGCGTCGGAGGCGCGGCAGCCGCGGCTACCGGCCCTCATTACGATCAATGAGTCGGCCTTCCATCTGAAAACCCCAAACACAATCGAACCGGGGCTTAATAGTCGTGATTACGAACCGAATTGAAGGAAGTCGATCGCTCTATTAGCATACACATAGCCTAGGACCTCGTTAAGACACCGGCGGACAATCAAAACGGGAAACCACACATTTATCTAAATTACAAAAAGTGTAGAGCAGAGGCAGGTGTGTTATTTGTAACTAGAGACAGTTTCCAATTACGAGAAGGCTCGCGCCGCTGTCTCCGCGCCGCTCGTCTCGCCCGGATTATCAAGAAACTTAATTGAAAATTACTTTCGGAGGTAGTAACGGTGTTTATTATAAATCTCCCCGACGGTCCCGACGCGCGCTATCGTGTTACCGAGAAAATCAATCTGTGTAACGCGGTAGCTTTCTCGTAGTAAACATAGCCGCGCGGAGCGGAGCTAGCCGGTCCCCGAGCGGTGCCGGAGCCGGCTCGATTCGCCACGCGGCGCGCCTCCACCAGCTAATCAATGAAACCATACAGCTGATCAAATAGCTCCAAATACGGCGCGCCCGACGCCTCGCCTCATTCAGCTCGGATTCGATTCATCCATTACCCGACGCACACCTCGCGTCGCTAATCGGACGCTATTTATTCATCGATTTGTACCCAGTAGCGGCTCTCGCTGCCGTCGACTCGATTGCACCGATCGATTAATTCTCCGGCTCCTCATTTGCATAGCGTTTTAATTTCGAATCCATCCGGCGCCCACTGCGCCGTCGCCCCCGACCTCGAGTATCGCTTGTCAGCTTCGATATGTTGAAATCGATTACGTCGATTCCTTCTTTTCGCGATTGCGTCGATAACATCTCCCGGGCGGTGGTCGATGGTTCTCACCGGGCCGCGGTGACGTTGACGTTCGGGAATAATACGTCCTCACCGATACCGATCATCATTGTTCGCGCGTCGTCAATAACTCGATTCGATTGAAATATTCACGCGGTAATTACGATTCCGAGAGATAAGCTCGCCGATGACCGCGTCTCGCTCGAGATCTTAATCGTGAGGTTCTGTGTTCTACGCTCCGACGTTGTTCATGTTTTCGTGACCGCGTCGTGTGTCGGACATACCGTATCTCGTTTTATGCGCTTTATTATTCAAAGGCGGCATTTTTCTCTCACTCTAGGAACAGTTTCACCCGTCATCGTCGTGCCGTCGTTTACATAAATATAAATCTTTACGTATTCTGGCCGCGTAACGTGCGTCGAGTCTGTTCAGTGAATATCAACAGAGTTAGTGAGGTTTGGCATAACGCGGCTCGGCGCGATGCAGATGCACGAATTAGCGGTATAAATGTGGAAGTCGGTCAGTGGCCTCACGCCGCCCGTATTCCCTAATCGAGCCCGTTTCGTAACATCTCGCGCGCCTCTTGAGATTTCGCTTTCGGTGCGCACGCTCGTGATCGCATTCCCGTGGAATGTTTCGGAAGCGCGTGAGGATCGCGGCGTCTAAATCCTCGCAGGTACACTAGGTAGCTTCCTAATCAGTGTGAGGTTTGGCGACGGTCCCCCGCGGCACAGGCTGCAGTGACTCACGTGTCGGTAACGTATTCCGTCGTGACGCGTGCCCCCTCCCCGCCGCGGGTAATCGCTCGTTAGACTCGCACCTCGCTTTATTAACTTATCAATACTATTGTTTTGATAAACGCCGGGGACGCAATTTCGTTGACTCATCGCATTGTACCACATAATTGTCCGCCTGTAAGCCGATTGGCCGCCTTGTGCAAGACCAACAATAAAGCTAATTTGACTAATAGGTGCGTTGTAATCGTCGCCGCGTGTGGCTCTAGGATTACAGACAGCACGTCCCTCTCCACTAATGAACGTCTTTCTTCTGCTATTGTTCTAGTTTCGTCTCTATTTGTCGTTTTGTAATCCTAATGTACGATCGTTAAGAGGTTTTGTCGGTTTACGTGTTGGTAGGTCGCGGGATCCCGCCGGTGCTTTTGATTTATTATTCGTCCCGTGAACGCGCCGTCGCGTCCATTAAAAAATATGTTAGTGAAATTTTCGCCAAACGCGTGTTCTTCCTTGTAATTAGCGGATGCCGCCGACCACCGGCCGCGCCGGCACCGGTACCCGCAGTATTGGCACCGCATCGCCGATAAATGAAGAGATCGCCGCCACCCGGCAAGCGTCGCAATTTGCCGCGACGTCCGCAAGACCAATGGCCGTGTTGAATTCCATTCGCGCCGTCATTAAAGTAATGGATCTGCTTATTAATTTCGCCGGAGACATCCGACCTCCTGGCGAAATCTGGGCGGTTGTGTTACCTCGCGGTGGGCTCGTGTCGAGTGCGGCCTGTGCACCGGGAGCCCTAGCGGCGAGCCGGCCGCGCCGCGCCGCCGCTTGCATAATGCAGCCACGAGCCCCGCCGTTTGCATTCCGATACTCGATATGTGCTTTCACATGTATTTATGGACGAGATTTTGTGTCTCCGTAATGTTTGGCGAATAAATAAATTGCGTTTGAGGCATAAATACAATGGGTGAGCCGGCGGCTCCCCTCGTTACGTCGGCGAATGTAAAGTCCTGCTTCTGTGCTGTCGCCGCGTCGGCAGATACCGCGCTCGGCGTGCTTTAGGAGCTTCGTTACTCCGGGTTATGTCGCCGCTAACAAATTGGCGAGCGGAGATTCATCGCTGCGCCGGCCGCGCGCTCCGACCAAATTATGCTCGGACGTTTACATTGTCCGTCACTCCACCCCGCTCTGACACATTTATTAATTCCATTTTCATTCCGTCCGCTCGGAACGTAGCACATTTGAGAACGGCAGCGCAGCGGCCGCTCGCTCATTTATCATGCAAAATCTGACCCTAAAAGCTCGGTCCGTCCTTCGGCGAACATCCTGCAGCGCGCTGCCAACTAATCCGAGCGGGGTTCATTATCAGCAGGCTGCATCAAAGCGAACTATTCCGCTCACATCTCACTTACCGCAATCGTAATGATTAGCGCGGAGGTCCTCGTCAGTATGCGCGGGCGCGGGCGGTGTGCGCGCCCTCAGCCGCGGCGCGACACTTCCGCGACGACACTGCGCTTGCTCTAATTGTAATCTGCTCGCGGCGCCGCACGCCTCGCGCCTACTGAACTCGCCAACCTAATTCTCTATTACTCAGTAAACTCCGTATCAGCAATGAGCCTCCAGCCGTCTCCGGCGAGCCTCATCCATTATAGATCCCGCGACTAGACTCCGAGCTGTGTCATTTCAATAATTGGCCCCGCGATTATGTTTCCACTTGCGCAATTCCCCACATCTACGCTCGATCCTTTGATTGGCAGCTCTTACGTCATTTGAATTTTATCTAGCTCCAATTACGCTTTGTTCGTAATTAAATTTTGATCTGCGAGACGAGCTTCTGATTTGTTTTTTCTCGGTATCGATGTGTAATTTGACCTCATCTAAATTCCAGCAACATTGAACGCTTTGTCATCATGATCTGGAGTACATATACTATACATAAAGGCAACGCAACACAAGAACAGTACAGTATGAGCGATAGGTCGTTTGATTCCGTCTAGTCGGCGGCCCGCTTCCTATCGCCGGTGTGGGAGACGCACATGGTTAAAATGAGTCCCGCGCCGAGAATAGCGTAAACTGGCGTTAGGCCGTCACCGCGCGACCTGCTCTCGATATTGTGTTACAAATCAAACGCGCCGTGTGTTTGCACATGCCCATTACTCATAACGCCGCTCGTACAGACTACACTCGGAACCAGTTCCCGGCCGCAGCGGAGCCTAGCGAGATTTGTCAAGGTTGTCAACTACTGGAAAAACACAAATAAAAACATTTTATCGATGCCGTTTTGGGAGCGGCGCTAATAAAATGAACAGCTTTTATTGCGACCGCATCGACGACACGCTCGCGGAGTTTACTCGCGGAAGACACGGGCCCGCCGTCGTTAATCTCCGAGCGGCCTTATCGCAGCATGACGGCCAATTTCGAGCATAGTTCAAACCGTGTTTTCTTATGTTATTGAAAGAAGCGACTTATCGGTCCGGCTTTTGTACCGCGATCGGTTTGCGCCGTTTTGGCGGTAACGATCGGCGGCGTCGTTTGTTCGCGGTCCATCGCCGGCGTGTAGCGGAGGCTGGCCCGGGCTGCGAGCGCGCTCGGGAGAGGACGGCGAGCGGGCGAGAGTTCCGCGAACATAAATTCAAACTAGCGTCCCGGTCGAGGGTCGACCGTTACCGCGTGGGAAATGATCGGGCCGCGCCGGTGACTCTTTGTTAGGACGATTGTCCACCGGAGTGCGAGATGCGGCGATACCGTCCGCCCGCGGTGACAGCTCCGTGGGAACACACCGGGACTGTGTGTAAACACCGCGGTTATTTGGTAACAATTGTTATATTCGAGCGCTTTGATTTATGTTGGGGCCTTCGGAGGTTTAACCGCTTTACTCGGGCATAGGTAAACTTTACTCGTACCATTTTCACCGCTCGGGGCGGCTGGCGCTTTGATAAATCTGCTCTGACGTGAGATATTCGTCAACCGTTCACGCTACTCATTAGTATTACAATCGCATTCAATAGTAACGATCAGAGAAATGTCCATAACTGAGCAGAGAGCTGCGGTAACGGTGCGAGCGGACTTCAAAAGGCTTACAAGTTCAATTTCCAAAGACATCTACGGTCGAGGCTGATCCGTGGTACTCCATATATTGTGTAGCGACTTCATGCGCCGTGTTGTAGGCTCGCACGGGCATTATGTATTCGGACCGCGTACGCGACTAACTCGACGACTATTCAGCTCTGAAAACAAATCTTCGCTTTTGTGCCTCCTCCGATCCATCATACTTTTTCTATTGACCGGTATCACCGAGCTTACACAAACAATGAGCTTTCAAATGCTAATTGTGAGTACGTGCGGGATTAGTTCCGCGTGGACAGTCACGTGGGAACTCTGTCGCGCGCGCAGGTTCGGCGGTGAACATTAGCCTTATAAGGCCACCTACATAAACGGTGATATAATCGACGTATTGGCTCACGGCTGCACCGCAGCCCGCGTGGGCGACGTCCTTCCCCGCCGGCGGCGGCGGCTCTAGTGCCCGCTCGTTACACATATCGGCGCGTGCGCTCCACTCCCGCGCATCGCTTATGCATGCTGCTATTCCTCGGCTCATTTAACTAGATATATTCCGGAATGATTGTGTTCGCGACGCAGCTCTCGTCCCTCGCGGATCGTGCGCCGCCTCGCAATGAGATCTCCTTCTCTTAATGCGTAATCGATGCCCGTCACAGTCGCCTTAATCAGGGCCCGTTACCGAAATTGCCTTAATTAACGAAAAGTAGCCTTTCTTTTCTGAAAAAGTGTATCGAGAAACCCGTTTTCGATCTAGAATCGAATGTTGCTTTCAAAACTGTAGCAAACGGTGCCGATGGAGCGGTTTCCGATCATTATCGGGCCTGAGTAACTTATAATGTGAGCGACTTCGATGTGAGAATGCCGCGAATGTAATTCCGAAATGCTTGAAGTTCTCTCGATAGTGCGGACGGCTGGAGCAGCGCCGCGGTAACTGCGCGGGCGCAGATTACAACATTGATAAGTTTTATTATCCATGCAGATGCTTGTTGGCGTAGGCAGACGATTCGAATAACATGTTTATTCCATCATACGACCTATGGCAACGTGTCTCTTCTAATTTCTCTTTATCTTACTTTGTCAAGAAATTCTTGCACTTATATTATTATCAATAGATAGACATGACTAAAAAGTACAATGAAATTTATTTACACAGAAAAAAAAACTTTATATTGAAAAAAAAAAATCTAGATGTTAGAGATAGAAACCATTAGCCACTTCCTGCTAGATTTATCCCCGCACTTATTGCGATCTATTGTTTTTGTCACGGCTATTAACTCTTTGTATCTAATCGAGAGAAACGACGGTAGAGGTTTTTTATTGGTCGCAACTTCTCAATTATTGTGCATTGTTTTTCATTGAGAACCCTGTTTTTAAAGTTTTATCTCTGTAACTAAAAATTTCTTTATATCTATTAAATTTCTAATAAGCTCTTAAAGTGAACTGTCATAAACTTTCGTAGTTTAGTTCGAGAAGCGACTTAATGAAAACGCATTCAATGTTTCTTAAAATGCGTTCATATTTCATCGCGTAATAAAGTTATGCGACATTCCGCATGATTTTTTTTAAACATCCCAATTGATTAATGATATTTACCTCCTTCGTGAGTAATGAGCGAGACGCGGCCAAATTTTAAATGAAAATAAAAATCGCATCGTATGATCGATCTCATTCGATCCGTATCGAGGAACATAAAACCCATGTTTATTTCAATTTGTTTACGAGCATTCACGACGGAACGTGACTGGAATATTGTAATATGGTCCTGCAACGCTCGCTTGCACGCTAATGACCATATTTTTCTCAATGAAAGCCGCGTAAAGTTGCCAGTTTCGAGACACGTTGCGTCACATTCGCGACCGAAAGTGGTCATAAACCAAAGAGCCTTGGCGTGTGTCTATCGTCCGTCTCTCTCCTGGCCTAACGTTTGTCTAGAGGCTAGATAAGGATGCTGCATCTCGAGCTGACTCTCACTTCCGCCCGCCCACACCCTCTTCCTACGCGGCCTAACCTTTTTTCACGAAATCGCAAACCGGTGGTCCGCGACAATTGTTCTCGCCGCGGCTTTTATATTTGCGTACATCGTGCTCGCAAAGCGAGCCCTTATCTCGTGACGTCAGCGACCGTAGGTGGTTTAAGATAAAATCCGCGAGCACTTTGCGTCGGCCTTTCGAAATGGTCATCTTTAAATTATGACTTAATTCTGTACGGTTTCTTTTCTCGTGTTATTCGACACTCGGAGTAACGGTACCGGGGTGCCTGCTCTGTGATTCGGGAGTGCTATTATGGTCGCAGTAAAGAACCGAGTATCGACAGCGCTGTCGTGCCAGTAAAGGACTCGGAAATCGTTTTTTAACTCGTATTCTGTACTCTGCCTATAAACGTGTCACGTTTCGATATTTAAGAGCGTAAGCTGTACGGTTTTCACATCGATAAAAGGTTGAAAGTCATTCCCATCCCTAACTTTATGAAGTCGATATTCGATTTGGACAGTCGAAAGTCGTTCAGCTGTGTCGCTGTACATGCGCGACCCGTCACCCGAATCCACGCAAACGAAGGCGACTCTCTAGAAGTCATTACATTAAAAATCTTAATAAATAGTCGATACATTGTACGTGTCGAGATATGAGGCAAGCAAGACAAACAAACATACATTACGTGACTCGATTTACCAAATCATGCGAGACGCGAGGCTTAGCATAATAAACGATCGCTATGTACATTTTGTTTATATTTCGCGTTATTTAACTGTAAGTTTATACTCTAATGCATTTTACTCATTATGTAGTTCTCAGGCCATTAAACAAGTGCCATCCTCTTGTAGTTTTAAGTTCAACGATCAATCTGAACAACGAATAGATTAAGGTCTGTTTACACGAGCAATTTACGGTCAGTTTTTTTTAATCAATTGGTGCTATTCGGTGCTGCAGCGGCGACGGCGATCAAGGGTGATCTCTATTTGAAAAAAAAATGATTTTTAATATATTTTATAGTGTAGTTTGTAGAGGGTCCTTTTGGACGTCCTGATATTGATACCTGTTTGAGTAACGTAACATTCCCAGTGTGCTTCAGTGTTGTAACATGTTTGTGATCCATCCTACTTAATGAGAACTGTAGTTGTAAGGCATGGCGTGTGAAAACGGCTGTTTCTTCTATTGACTGGCTCTTCTTTGACGGTGTTAGCAGATTGTAAGGCCAGGACACATCGGATTATGTTAGATTTCATTCCAAACATTCACGAGTAAATCGTATTACTGTGTCAGTGATTAAATTAATCTCTAAGTCAGTACATTCAAGTATCCGTTGTGTTCTCGCCTTTATGAGAATTCAGTTATTCCATTTTATAAAATCGCAATGAAGAGCCAGTCGATTTTCAATTTTACTAGTATCCAAATTAACAAATGACCGAAGCTTAGATTAGACAAAGATTACTAGTAAAATTGGATCCCGTGACTTGTTGCATAATAATAAATTAATATATTAATTCCTAAGTAACGAATGTATCCTAACAAGAAAAGGCAGTGCAATTGGCCACAAATACTTATGAACTATTTAAGGAAAAGTGACTTAAAGTGTCTTAAAAAATATTAAATATAATAGTTGTGTTGTCAAAGACTTTTACAAAAAAGAAGTGTCTTATTTATTGTGCCTTAAGAACTTTTGTAAGGCGTACATGGTACTTAAAAACAAAGAAACGACTGTTGTATTTCCAGTATTAAAGGATAGAGTCTCAGAGGTATTTAATTATTAAATTTAGTGGAAAGTGCCGATGTGTAGGCTTAACAATATAATGCTCATCGTTAAAAAGATCTGAGAACCAATGTAATTACAATGAAAACTCTATATAACGACACTGAAGGGACTGTGCATTTTATGGCGTTATAGAGAGTGGTCGTTAAATAGAGAGATTGTATCATTGTATGGAATACAAGCTAAACCAACTAAAGCCAATTGATTTCGAGGCTTTAGAGAGTTTGTCGTCAAATCGAGTGACGTTACATGGAGTTTACACTGTAATTGTATTTTTGAAATTATTGAATTTAGTCGTAGAGAGTCTGGATTTCCCTAGAGTTTAGTGGAAAGTGAGATGAGTCATGCGTTCGATGAATAGTTTGCATCATAGTAAAGTGGACAGAATAGCCTACTTTCGTGTTAGCTGACGCGGTCCACGCGTTTTGTCTCAAATAACGTGCGCTTTTGTAGCGCGCTTTCCGTTTTACGGTGATGCAATCTAACAACACGCTTACTCGAATTGATAAGGTGTTGAAGGTTTTGTGTTAACCATATTTTCATAGAATAAAAAATTAAAGTGCTAGTACAAGATTTTTCGAATGTGAAAAATTATTCTAGTTTTTATTTCGGTAAAGTTCATATAGATAAACGATTTGATTCAATTTCATTTGTTTTTTATGACGCAAACTTCTTATGACGATGGTATGGGCAAAAAATTGAATTTGCGGTTTTATCGTTTTAAATTATAAACGGTTAAACATATTCAAACTATTAAAAAAAAACTTGTAGGCTGTCTTAAGAACAACCCTAAGAATATTAGAACCAATTTTGGTACCAATCAAACTTCAAATATGATTCTATTCTTAGGGGTGTTTCTTAGACTGTCTAAGGTTTAATATATTTGACCGTATATGATTAATACCGATACAACTGTATATTCAATATTTTGCCTATGTCATCGATTTAATATTTAAACTTACGTACGTGTTACGTTTGTAACTAAAACGAAACGAAACCTGTAACAGATTTAGCAGATTCCAAAGAGCTTGTACCAGGGCTACATAGAGTTCGAGTGAGCGTGTGAAACCTGCTATCTCATCAATCGTGTCGCGACCAGGCGCGTTGACAGCCCATGTTTACTACGCGCAGGAAGAGCCCTAAAACAAAAACGCCTTGAAAACATATATTTAAATATGAAATTAAGTTTTTCGACGGACGCTCATTTGTTTCCGACGCGATTATTCATGCGCGCTGATAAATGTACGACGTGCAATAATTTCATTCTCGTTTAAAAGCTTGTCCGTGTTAAGGCTTTTACACACGAGCGCGCACGCAGAAGCCACGTATATTTTGTGTAAAAATTTATAGCTCTCATTATGATGTTTATAGAGTTTCTGTCGTGGCTTTATCGTGTGTAGACCGCCTTAATTCACAGCCTTGTAACGGATCAATGGGATCTTTGATGCGTGGCGTAAATGAGGATTTATTTCATTAGAGGATTATTACTAGCTGTCTGATATGAAGCTGGCTCTAGTGATGTAAAACCTCAAGTACGGCTTGATATCGAGGCTGTTTGGACAACTCTGTGGTCATTTATTTAATAACATGCCACGTGTTGTGACAATATTTGGAATACTGTATGGTTGTGAAATAACCGTCGTAAGCCAGGGTCGAGTGAAAAGATTCCATAAATTAGGTTTTTCCAGTAACTCTCAGAGTGACTCTCGATATTATATACAATGTGATAGATACAATACCTAAAGACGCTAGATCATTGTTACTGTAAAATACATTTTTGTAAATATGTACTATAAAATAACGAAATAAGCGAGAATAATTTTAATACTAAATGCAATGTTGTACAAGTTTTTTTCTATTTAAATATTTTTTTTTTGAAAGATTTAATCTACTCTATTTTTTAATAATGACTTATTTTTATCGTTTCGAATAATTTATATTATGTGTTTGTACAATGTCGTAGATGAAATCGGAAGAGACATTAAAAAAATTATAAAAAATAAAATGTTAAAAAATTTGTTCAGGTTTTGTGTTGTAGCTCCTTCCTGTAGTTTCCCACTGTCGGACCGTCCCGGGAGTCGAACCCGCGCCCGTCCACTGCCGGTCATTGAACTTTCAATATTGTCATCAAGTCTTTTATTTATTTTTTCCACCAAAACATAAGTAAAACATTCATGTTGGTTCAGTATTAAAATTGGAATTTGAATGTCCGGCATCTTTCGAAAAACGTTGTATTAGGGGCGGCGATCATGGGGCCCCACTCGTTTATCGTCATTATTCTATCGATATTCGGCACATCACTTAAAGGCCTAAAGTGTTGTACTTGATTCGATAGAATTTTGGCGCGAATCGATTCGATCGCCGCCACGGACGCCGCGGATCACCCTCCCGTCGCGATTGCATATTTATTTTATTAATACATACCGTAAACCATCGATTCGACGTTTTTAATTACGTTGCGAAATTAATATCGATGTTTCAAGGGGTGTGTCCGATAGTGTTTGCTTTTATCGATACTTGGACGGTTTGCGACCGGCTCTGGGTGTGTCGCAAATCGGCCCGTTATAGTCCTTAGTCAGTTCGATGCCAAAAGATTTAAACGTATCGCCGTCCCCATAATTACTTTCGCCGTTCGATCTCGAATATTACAATCATAAACATGTAATAATTGCTCAATGATCCACCTTTAACTTGTGACTGAGAGGAACGACGTTTATTTAACAGCTTTCTTTTGGCATCGACTCCGTTTACTTTGAATAAGATTGGCCAATCTCGCGAAGTGATGGAAGAAGGAAAAGAGAAGAAAGAAGACGTAGGAGAAGGAAGGTAAGTGCTGGTTTGTTTTACAAATTTAACAACTAACGGTTTTCTGTTTGCATTTTTGTGTGATTTTGATGTGCCCTTTCAGGTTGCTTGCAGGTATCAATACTTTTTTTTTTATCCGAAATCTCTACGATTTTTTATTTTAATTGTCTACTTTTTAATGTTTACATTTATGTACAATGAACTGAAATATTTCTTGATTCATATTTCATATGACAATATTTAAAAGAAAAACAGCATCACATCTATTTCCATAAAAATCATTATTAGCCTGTTTTGTCCCATTGAAAAACAAAGGTGTTTCTACCATCATTCCATCATAATTAATGAAAAAATTAAATTAACAGAAATAGTACAATAAGTGAACTTATCATCTATAATTATTTCTATCATGAAACTTTTGAATGGATAAGTAGCGGGTGGCGTACAAGTTTAATCTTAAACTTATAAAACTCTAAAAGCTTTATCATAAAAGCGTAAGTGTATTCGACATTTCCCTCAAGTAGCGGAAGCAACCGTTTATTCAGCTAAGAGCTTTGTCGACGCGTCGCTCGAATATAAAGCTAACAAAAAGCTCTTTCACGCGATCTAGGGAAATATTTTCATCATGTATACTTAATATTTTCTTGCAGTTTTAAATTTTCATACTGTACACTAATACAGTAAATAGGAAACACTTTATTAAAACACTCACAAAAAATATAATACAGAAAACACCTAAAGAAATTAAAAGCTAGTGTCTTAACAGGCGACCTTATCGCTAAAAGCAATCTCTTCCGGGCAACCAATTCTAAGAAAGTACACAAAGAAAACGCAAAGAAGAGAAAAGTAACCTAACTGCCTATTTATAGTGAATTACAAAAATACTTATTAATATATGCTACATATACCTTCTACTACAGTAGAGACCTGTCAGAAACTTATAAAAAAAAAACATTTGATCTATTACCTCACTATCTAAAGGCGAGAGTGAACAGGTTTCTTCTAGGCAAGCGCGCTCCATCCTAGACCGCAACATCACTTAACATCAGTTGAGTTGCGGTCAAGCGCAAGCTTATCTATCATAAAAAAAAACTATGTACCTCCTTTAAGTCATGTAATTTTCAACTTTCTTTCAAAACCAATTTTTATCGACTTTAGATGCAGTAATATTTGCGTAAGCAAATCTTAAATGTCATAATTATACTCGTACTAATGTACAAAGTAGCTGCAAACCAAAAATATACACAATAAAAACCATTTACATATTTATGTTATTTACTCTTTATATATTTGTCACAGATTTTTTTTTATTATCCAATGCCATCATTATATTATTTATATTTTATTTTAAGTCTTTCCACTAGTGAGCGGAACACACACTAGTGTGTGCGTAACAGAATCGAATAAAAACAGTATCGAATCATCATTAACATAAGTAACGCTCGATATGTTGCGCGATATGTAGTGTTGCGTTGTTTGAGTGATTGCTTATTGTCACATTATGGAAATAGAATTAGTGAGAGCGGTGCGTTGCGATTAAAAAATGCCGATATAATTATTCGATGGCATTTAGTTGTTTTCTATGCGTTTTGTTTTGTTTTTGCGTTCTCAGTTCAAATATTGTTGTTAAAGCTGATGCTATTATTTTGTTTTGTGTATTTTCTATAGATATCTCGAATCGAATATTCTTCAATATTAATTTATATTTAAAGAAAGAATGTTTACTTATTTTAAGTAACGAGCAGGTTGAAACTAGACGTAACACAAAGTTTCATTAAAAAAAAAATCACACACGATTTGTTGGTCCCATACTAAAAAACCATTTAAAGTTTATATTATGGTTGCTAACATAGCTGATATACTACATGTACAAATATAAATACTTTATACATGATACATATTTAACACCCAGACCGACAGCCGAATAATTTAATTCATCACAAAGATGTTTGCCGTGCTGAAAATCGAACCCGGAACTCTCTGGTTGGCAGTCTGGCTAGGTAACCATTACGCCAACGAGGTCGTCAACCAAACAATAATTAACTCAATACAATTTGTTATACGTATAAATAGTGTCAATAAAAATCATTTAAAGCGTCATGTCATTTTCTCACTCGTGTGTAACTAACTAACTGAAGGCTCTTCTTCAGTTAGTTAAAAAGGAATATAGAAAGAAAGAAGAAGAAAGAAAAAAGGGAATATAGAAAGAAAGAAGAAGAAAGAAAGAAACATTTATTTTGTGACAAACAACAAAGAAAAACAATACATGAGAAACAATAAAAAAAACATTTACGTGGCACAAAACCGAAACAAAAACAAAAAAAAAAAACAACAAACAACATAAACCAAACAATAATATAAAAAGATTTTTCAGAAATTTTGCTCATATAAAAGAATCTCCAAAATTCGAATAAGTTTAAATATCGAATTTCGAAATCGAAGATAAAAAATCTTGTCAATTCGAATAATTCGTGGAGACATTACTCAAAATCGAATCAGGGCGTCTCCATTCGAATATGGAATTTGTGATCTATCAGCGGCCCATCCCGGGTGTAAGATAACGTACGCGTTATATTAATGCAAATTGCCTCGCGACCGGCTACGTTATCGGCCGGCCTTGCGCACACCGACAAATGAACAAAATGAAAAATTACAACACGCTTTTATTTTGTGAAAATACTTGCACATTGGATGACGCCAGCTACAGAACAAGTTAAATGTCAGGTTTTTGTTTTTAAGATTCCGGACCTGAAAGGTAAAAACGGTACCCGCTAAGCCTCCGCTGTCTGCCTCCAGGCTAATATTATATAAAATTTAAATAAAACAAATATTTAAAAAAATAAATTAAAATAATTTGAGTAATAAACAAATATCCCATACAAAAAAGGTATTTTAAGGAGTTTTTTACTCGATCTTTATAACGATATACCTATTTGGTAAACCCTCAATACATTGACGGAATGTTAAATTTTGTATTAAATCAAAAAATAAATTATAAAATATTTAAAAAAATAATGTTTAAGGAGGGCTTCCATACAATAATAATACGGAACCCTTCATGCGCGAGCCTGACTAGCACTTGGCCTATAATTTTACTGTAAATAATAAATTAATAAATAAATATTAGGACACATCACACATGGCAGTTTAGCCCCATACTGAACCATTTCTAGCTCGTATTATGGTTGCTAACACAACTGATATACTACATATACATACATACATATGATATAGAAATACATATTTAACACCCAGACCCACAGCCAACAAATTTAGTTAAGCACAAAGATGTTGTCCGGGTCGGGAATCGAACCCGGAACCTTCTGATTAGCAGTCCGGCATGGTAACCTTTACGCCAACGAGCCTTAATAGGTGCCTTGTGCCTTAATAGGTTGTATGGTCGTAACAAAATCATTTTCACCTACAGGCGAAAATGATTTTTTTCCTGTTATATCTTATTTTGATTTTATTGCATTTATTAAATCTCTAATAGGTTAATAAGTCTCACAAGTATGGTTACATTCTCGTATTCTTTATAAGCTCGTTTAATTAATTCATCGTTTTACATTAGTATGTAGCAAAAAATTACAATAAACAACAATTTACCGTTAAAATACCGCGGAGAACATTTTTAAACTGCACCATCAATAGCCATTTACTAGTTCTTTTTGTTAAAATCGATCGTTATTCAGAAAAAGCCAACAGAATGTCTGCGCCGGTTAAAGTTATGGTTACTGCTGCTCCGTAAATTATGGTTATGACGTCGCAAATGGGCAAATGTATACAACCTTTTGTGCCTAGAACACTTAGCTAATAGTACTAAGAGTTTTGTAAAGATAGGATGAGCATGAGAGGATAGGCGAGGATAGGCGAGAGTGAACCGGTTCCTTCTAGGTAAGCGCGCTTCACCGTAGACCTCAATGTCACTTAATCCCAATAAAACCATCAGGTGAATTGTGGTCAAGCGCTGACCTATTTAGAGTAAAAAAAAAATTAACATGGAAAGTAAGAAATTAGTAAAAAGATGTGATGTTTGATAGAGTGGTATAATTTACTCATTTTTTTTAAATATTAGTATACATTTCACACACGGCTGGTTAGCCCCATACTAACCAATTTCTAGTTTGTGTTATGGTTTCTAACACAACTGATATACTACATTTATACGTACATATATATTTTATATAGATACATATTTAAAACCAAGACCCACAACAAACAGATTTAGTTTAGCACAAAGATGTTGGCCTTACCGGGAATCGAACCCGGAACCTTCTGATTGGCAGTCCGGCTTGTTAACCATTACGCCAACGAGGTCGTCAAATGACACACGTCTTCGAATATTGTGGTTTTCTAATATCTCCGTAATAATAGTTATAATAGCCTGGACCTACAATGTAACGTGTCATCCGATCCGCGGTAGCGCCCAGATGCAAATGCCTCTTTTAAAACAATATTGCCAATTTTAAAACAACAAACGACAATATTCTGCATGGTCACCCAAAGACTGTCGACATCGACCGCTGCTTAGCTTTGATGATCGCGTGAGATCACCTTAGCTAGTCGAGCAACGAGCGCTACATTAAATAGCTACAGATATTTTTAACCGAACATTTTGGCAATAACTCGTCCACCTTCACCTAGTAATTTCATAAAGTTTTCTCGTGAAATTATTGCTCTTACTCTACCATTTTCAATTAACTCATGAGGGTCCATTTCAATTATATGTTACGTTGATAATTGATGGCCCAAAACCACCATTTGCGATTTACGACTTACAGATACTTTACAGTATGGACCATTTTGAAAGTTTTTAAGGCAATAAATATTTGTGTAGCTTAATAGCGTAAACAGGCCACTATACATACCCACGGCTGGGATTCGAGGCTTTCTCTCACTAGGAGGAATATATTGGCCGTTTACTCCACGTTGGCCAAGTGCGGATAGACGGACTAAACACGTCTTCGAATATTGTGGTCCTCAAACGTGTTGGTTTTCCCATCAATGCAAATCCACACATAACTTGGAAAACAAGTCATTGGTGTAGGGTCGTGATAGAACAAGGGACGTCAGATTGAAAAGCGTACGTTTCCCCATCGAGCCAGACTAGCTTAATAGTGATTGTACCACCTTTGCTCTGGTTACGGTCGTTGGCGGGTTGTCCCGATTTTCAATGTTTTTGACATGTTAAATTGATATATTAATTTGCATTGACTTTATTAAATAAAAATAAATTATATCTATTTTAACAACGCCTGGCGAAGCTACTGGTCCATGAAAACGCTAATGAAGGGAAATCTCCCAATTTCCCTGAAGCGCAAGCTCATTGACATGTGCATTCTGCCCATCCTGACCTACGGTGCACAAACATGGTCCCTCACCAAAGCACAGAGGACCCGCCTCCAAGTTTGTCAAAGAGCCATGGAACGCAGCATTCTTGGCATTAAAAGACAAGACCGCGTCCGAAACACCATGCTGCGTTCCATGACCCGCGTTACCGACGTAGCAAAAAAGGCTGCCAGGCTCAAATGGGACTGGGCGGGCCACGTGTGCAGGATGCACCCTGACCGTTGGGCAAAGGTTTCCATGGAGTGGGACTTCTTAGAGGGCAGAAGACGACGAGGCAGGCCGCCAACTCGATGGCGCAAGGAGTTGGTGGATTTCCACAACAACTGGAAGGAACTGGCCCAGGACAGAAAAGCGTGGAAATCATTGGGGGAGACCTTTGCCCAACAGTGGGACAATATAGGTTAGATTAAAAAAAAACCTATTTAAAGCTCTTTTATATCAATACTAAGAGTAATCAATTTGTATTAGCCATTTACATAATATATTTTTTTTAAGTGCTGTTGCCCTTACTGCTAGTTATATGTAGTCACGTCAAAGTGAACTCTGCAGCAGTATTTGCTGGGACCAGGCGCGAAATCATATTGATTACCCAAAATGTCGGTGGTCAAATTATAATTTACATGTTACGTACTTTCTTTGCTTTTGAGGATGGTTTATATTATTAATCTCTGTCGACTTCCGAGACTTGGTACTAAAAAGGAATTAATTTTGTATAAATATTTTCATATTTTTTATCCAATAAAAATAAGCCTAGTTTAACTAGATTAAAAATACGACTACTGTCCAGTAAATTTTACTGAAAACCGTTTTATTAATAACATACTGACTCAGGTGTTACTTTGCGGAAATACATTGTAGATGGAAAAAAACATATTTAGTGTACTTCTGCTGTAATCTGAAACCAAATTAAGAAAAGTAAAGGAAAAAATTAAATTATTAAAAAAATATATATGTGTTCCATCGCCCAGTTGTTGTAGTGGAGGTTTGGTGGCCAGTCGGAGGAACACACCTAATTTTTTTAATATGTTATTTTTTCTTTTGATTATCTTAATTTGGTTTCAGATCACAGTACACTAAATATTTCATTTATCTTCTATGTTTTATTAATAAGGCATAACAACGTTTGCAGGGTTAGCTAATCTTAATATACATAAATCTCGTGTCACAATGTTTGTCCTCAATGGACTCCTAAACCACTTAACCGATTATAATAAAATTCGCACACCATGTGCAGTTCGGTCCAACTTGAGAGAAAGGATAGTTTAAATCTCAAATTATAGTCGCAATTTTAATTTATTGCTAATTATTGTCTATTTTTATTTGACAGTCACAATTATCTGTTAACTCCAAATGATTCTAACAGATATCGATACCCTTCGACTGGGTTGAGTAAGTAATCAATAGATGGCGCTGCTATGGTAAATCTACGAACGTGTCATATAAGCTACACAATCTATTTTTCATACCTCTAAGTGAGGCATAACAACGTTTGCAGGGTTAGCTGATAGATTATAAAAAAGAAGAACGGTTTTGATTTACGTGGTATCTTATTTGTTAAAAAATACCGCGGGTATCCAGAATTCCACGCATGCAAATTATGCGCCACATTTCTCGTCATGATTTTTTTAACACTCAAAAAAGAAACTGCAAACGAGTTTGGCATCAAAAGAAGCACAATAATTACAGTTGCCATTAACTCAGCACTTTCATTAAAATGCTAACATAATGTGAGAGAAATTAAAACGTTGTCATCAATTCCCTTATTTAATAACCTCTTAGCGAGCTTCGATTTTTGACGCTGGCAAATAAATACACAAAGTTGACGGGCAACACTGAGAAAGTGCGAAATTTACTTTTTAGGGTTCCGTACCTAAAAGGTAAAAACGGGACCCTATTACTAAACCTCCGCTGTCTGTCTGTCTCCAGGCTGTATCCCAGAACCACAATAGCTAGAAAGCTGAAACTTTCACAAGTTATGTATTTCTCGTGCTGTATAACAACAAATACTAAAAATAAAAAAAATGAAATTATCCCCATAAAATAAACGTGTTTTATTCCCTATTTTTTGCTATATATCAATAACGGTAGGTGCTTGACACTTAAAATTTTCACAAAATACATAAAAGTCTATTGGGTATTAAATTCTAATATAAAATTGAAGTAAAATAAATATTTAAGGGGGCTCGCATACAACAAACCCAAAACAAAGTACGGAACCTTTCATGCACGAGCCCAACTCGCACTTGGCCAATTATTAACGGTAGGTACAGTTATTGCTATATAGAAAAAAAATAAGACAAAAACTCGTTTATTGTATGGGGAACCCCTTAATTTTTAAGTATTTGTTTTTATAGCGCCACAAGAAATACACATCTTGTGAAAGTTTCAGCTTTCTAGCTATTACGGTTTCTGAAATACAGCCTGGAGACAGACAGACAGCGGAGTCTTAGTAACAGTGTCCCATTTTTACCTTTTAGGTACGGAACCCTAAAACAACTTTAATTTCTACTCTCCAAGATTCTGATTTCAGGCGATTAATAAAATAATAAAATATTGCCTTGACTTGTCCTCGAAGTTAACTCTAATAAATAAAGATTTAGGATTATTTCAAAAACATTAAAAGCATGTGGGCGCATATCGTAGGTCAGTCCATAATGCGTTTCGTTAATTGGTTGTAATTTTCATATTTTGACAAAAACCGGTTTTCTATAACTTCTCAATTTTAGTTTCATTGACAAGATTAATCTGTCCATAATGAATTTAGATGTTTTTTATTTATTTCTCAATATGTAATAGCTAGCATTAACTTCTTGATGTAATTATTATTATGAAAACGTGGATATTTATACATTCATAAAACACAGGTTTTATTTTTTTACTATTGACTGTAGTACGAAGATTTCATACACAACACTTATGTCGTTTTAACCTCAATTGTCATATTTCGTAGTTCACGTATTATATTGGAATAGATTTTAATCAGATCAGTACTTAAAAGAAAAGAAAATATAAAAAGATAACATTTTCTAGTACTTAAAATTTAAATTATAGTACTCAACTCCTTATTATTATAGGTAACGTTTATATTTTTTATAAATGAGTGATCCTGTATGGTAATAGAGTGTTGTATAATTTAACTGTCACATTACTTCCACTTACATCCCAAAATCATCATAAGTCATTATTATGTCTTTACTTTGCCCTTCCATCGGGTTGGGACTAAGTCAAAGAGACTACAAAAGAATGACATGTTTGTTAAATCGCCTAAAATCGTCAGTACTAAAGTCAGCATCGCGAGCTTGTGCTTTGACCCTTTTCCACAAAACAAACAAACAACAAAATAACAAAACAAAATTGAGAAAACGGAAAAAAGATCAAGTTTGTATGAAATAAAGACCTACAATCGCCAGTACTACAGTCGTCAGTATTCTAGCTTGTTCATTGTTCAATTTCTACTTGGTAGGAACAAAGTCAAGACAACAAGAAAGAAATCTAGTTTGTATGAAAATAAAATGCCTACAGTCGTCAGTACTATAGTCAGCGTCTTGAGCTTGTTCTGTATTCCAATAGTTAGTTAGTTGAAAAAAAAAAATACAAGAAAAAAAAACATGTATGTATGTATGTATGAAAACGCCTGAAATCTTCAGTACTACAGTCATCGTTTCGATCTTGTTATGTAAACGAAGTAGCCGCGTCTCGATGACAGGTGTGCGCTGGATTTATTGTCGTTATTACGCCGCGGGAGCATTCAGGTGATAATATGCAAAGCCTAAAGACTCGGACAAACTAACGCGTTAAGTTAGCGACCGCGGTGGCGGTCACGGTCTATTAGAGGGTTTATTACTACATTGTTGACGACCTCGTTGGTGTAAAGGTTACCATGCCGGCCTGCTAATCAGAAGGTTCCGGGTTCGATTCCCGGCCCGGTCAACATCTTTGTGCATAACTAAATTTGTTGGCTGTGGGTCTGGGTGTTAAATATGTATTTATATATAATAATTATGTATGTATATATATATGTAGTATATCAGCTGTGTCAGCAACCATAATACGAGCTAGAAATGGTTCAGTATAGGGCTAGACCAGCCGTTGTGAATGTGTCCAAGTAAAAAAAAAAAAATTGGAGATTTTTCCCAGGATAACGGACATTTTGACTTCGAGTAATCTCCATTTGTGTCTCAAAATGCTCTTAATGGGGATTTCTGGACAAAAAAAAATAAAAAGTCTATAACCCTATTGGGCTATAATAATAATAAAACTTTATTTCAGACACAAGAACCGTAGTACACAAATAAGAATGCTAATAATAAAAAAAAATATTAACTTAATATTAAATTTAGATTAAGTACTTTTTGAATAAAAATGGATAGCTTTTTTGATGAATCTGGATAACTTTTAAGACACGCATATAATATGTCCAACACGGCTATAATTTTATCTTGAGAAACGTTTCCTATCGCTATCGCTATCGATATAATCATTTGCCAATTAGCATTGTGTCGTCTGAAAAAGTTTTTATTTTCAAAAGAAAGTTGTTTGATTTAATAGTGTGTAAGTGCTATTATAATGTGAAGGATTTCTTTAGTAATAAAATAAGTAATATGTGACATAAAGACGATTAACATAAAGAATTTTTTTGAATATTATTTGAAATTTAATAATTGTATATTAGACATTTAAATAGACATTTATATTTTCATTTTTAATTTGAGAACTGACAATTATATCTTGCATACCTGACGGTTAAAATAGAGAGCCAACTTATTTATGACACCACAATTTCCTATTTTGCAAGAAATAAATGATTTGATTTGATTTGCTACCCGAACGTTTTGCGAGTTGAACTGATTTTTTTTTTTTACTTTTGATAGGTTTGCGTTGGACTAATCTTGCCTGATAGACATTAACACTGAAGTCTTTTTTTGTAGTTAATTAGAAGTTAAATGTTAAACTTATAGTTTGTATATGTTCGCATGAAAAATCCTAAAATGCATTTCGGTGTATCTTCAAAGCGATGTCTCTTAGTTATTATAAATGCCGCAGTGTTGTTTCGTTTTTATAATCCTTCAGATTCTCAGCCTCATTGCTTGGGTAACACGTTGTTTTCTCGGAAGCGTCGATATGTCGATATCTTGTCACTTCGGAGCGGCTCATCACTACGCGCGAGACAATTTGTTTTATCGAAAATTTATGAAAAACGTTTTAGGGGCCCGTGGTGAAATTTGCTTAGGTCTTATCCAGTACTGTCTCTACATAATGTAAGTGGTTACCTTGTAATTGAGATTGCTTTACCTTCGTGTAAAGGTAAGATAAGTATAGGTAGCTTTAAATACATAGAAATTATAAGAAATATAATTATATTACGTCTAGAAGCTTTACTGTGAAAAGAATTTTTTTTCGACACATTGTGGATCTTTTTCAATTTTATTATAACTTCAGCAATCTTGCAGTAATTAGTCTTCTAAATTCTCTAATTTAATAAAGTATAAATAAGATTGTGGCTCTGAATCCGAATGACTTGTTGTTGTGTGGATTTGCACTCGCTTTACGGTGAAGGAAAACATCGTGAGGAAACCGATATTGAGGACCACAATATTCAAAGACATGTCATGTGATTTTCCAACCCGCACTTGGCCGGTGTGGTGGATTATGGCCTATATCAATAGATGTTCTACAGCTTTTAAAAAATTCTGAAAAAAATCAGCTGAAAGAATTAAAATCAAATCAAAAATATATTTCTTTACAGCAAAAAATAAGATACACTGTAGAATTGATAGGGTAACAATTTTTGGTAACAAGTTAAAAGGGGCTCTTACGGCGGATCCCAAACTAGGCTGTTTCTCGGCCGTTCCGAGGCTTACTTTTTTTTGCGAAATTACTAAAAATACAATTTAAACTACACAATATATAGGTCTAGAAATAGAGGTTTTGAATTACGATACGTAACCTGTATTTCTAAACGATCCAAAGTCGCCTTTAATATTTTTTGAGGTACTTTGCAGTAAGCCTTTGTCATCATCATCATCATCATCATCCACAGCCGATTCTATCCCACTGCTGGGTATAGGCCTCTCTCGTGTCATGCCATATGTTCCGGTCCTGTGCCAATCTGGTCCAGGTTCGACCCGCGACAGCTGTAATGTCGTCGACCCATCTTGCCGCTGGACGACCAACGCTCCTCTTCCCTAGCCTCGGCCACCACTCGGTTACGAGTTTGCTCCACCTGTCATCACGTCGCCTGGCCAAGTGTCCTGCCCAGCTCCATTTAAGGTTAATAACTGCAGATCCAACATCTCGAACTTTCGTTCGTCGTCGGATCTCAGAATTGCGGATTCGATCTATTAGTTTGATGCCGAGCATAGACCTTTCCATGGCTCTCTGTGCGACTCTTATTTTGTGCACAGCCTCATCGGTAAGAGTCCATGTCTCGGCACCGTATGTCATGGTGGGTAGGACACATTGGTTGTAGAGGCGAGTTTTCAGACATTGTGGGATTTGGCGCGACTTGAGGATGTCATCCAGCTTTTTAAATGCTGCCCAGCCTAATTGTATGCGTCTGGCGATCTCCTTCGTCTGATGCTCCTTACCAAAGGATAGGGTATGGCCAAGATATATATAATGGTCTAAGCCTTTGTAAGGACAGTAAATTAACAAACCCTACGGAGCCTTTACCAATACACCGACTCCTGTATTACTGATGCGCTGTCGATAAAAATCGAGCGATCGTTAATTCTGTCGACGAGATTGACGCCCCACTACTAACAAGAAAACTGATGCTGTAATTTTATGTGATGCACTTTGGGCGTTTTTGATGGGTTTCGTTGCATTTTGAGGTACTTTTTGTTGATTTTTTAGGGTTCCGTACCTAAAAGGTAAAAACGGGACCCTATTACTAAGCCTCCGCTGTCTGTCTGTCTGTATCCAGGCTGTATCTCAGAAACCGTTTCAGTTTTCCAGATAGCTAGAATAGGCTGTAGTCTACTCTAGCTATCTAGAAAACTGAAACTTTCACATATTTCCCGTGCCGCTATAACAATGAATACTAAAACACGTGTTTTTCCCCTATTTTTTGCTATATATCAATAACGGTAGGTGCAAGACACTTAAACATTTCACAAAATACATAAAACTATATTGGCTATCAAATGAAATTATAAAATTGAAATAAAATAAATATTTTAGGGGGGCTTCCATACAACAATGATACGAAACCCTTCATGCGCGAGCCAAAACTCGCACTTGGACAATTATTTATTAATCTGCGATATTCCTTGACTCCGACGTTAGCATTACTTACTATAAGCTGTTAATAAAGATTCAAATGATCATGCAAATAAACGCTTTTTTTATAAAATTCATTTTGGACGTGTACACATTAATACTGAATTATAATACTTATTTCTGAATTTAAGTTAATTATTGATGAGCATTCAAAAATATTTTCTCTGCCACAGACAGTAAGACCAGCAAGAAAGTTGCGGTAACCGTAAGCACGGCGGTGCATTGCAAGTCGACCACCCGATGGTAAATTGCACCTGAATGCAGCGAGTCAGCCAGAATGCAACCAGTAAGAAATGGGGCAAACGTGGGAATCGGCACGTGCATTTTTTCACTCATTTTCGCGAATGAACAAGAAAAAGTCGAGCAAATTTCCGTTTTAAAAATCCACAATGTCGTGGCACTGACGAATGGTTTTGAGATGCCTGTTCTGAATGTAAAAGTTCATTTTCAGATTCAGATTCATTTGTTTTCAAACCATACAGATTATAGTGTTAAAAGTCCTTGGGTCCATTGGTATCAACAGTTTTGTGGTTTAACATATAAATTCTCGAACATACAATATTTAACATGCAAAAAAATTACTGGTAAAAAAATGATTAAATTAAAATATCAACGATTTATTAATTAGGTGATATCTTATATGAAATAAATATCGAGGTTACATATGTAAAATTGTATTCTTCTTCTTCTTTACCTTATCCCACTTCATGTGGGGTCGGTACAGTATGTACGCTTCTTCCATACATCTCTGTCATTCGTCATCTCTGTATTCATAATATGTAAAATTTTAGCATTAAAAATAAATGTTCCATATTGACTTCTTCTTCGCCCGCCCGTTGGCTTCTGACTTGGCTTACCGGCGGCTTGTTCTAAGACTAATAGCCGGTATCTATAATTTACCGTGACATATGGCCCACTGTAGCGCCTAGAAGAAAATATCATTTTTTTTTGCACATTTCACACACGGCTGGTTAACCCCACACTGAACCACTTCTTCGTGTTGTGGTAGGTAACACAACTGATATACTACATATACATACATACATATTCTATATAGATACATATTTAACACCCAGACCCACAGCCAACAAATTTAGTAAAATCGAACCCGGAACCTTCTGATTGGCAGTCCGGCGTGGTTACGCCAACGAGGTCGTCAAATTTATATGACATTCTTGTCTATTGTCATATTGCATTGCGCATGTTCTAAAATAAATGAGCTACATACTCGTTGTAAGAAACGAACTAAATAGCTGTTTTTTTATTATAAAAAATAAATAAAAAGAAAACACAATTTCAATAAGCTGGCACAAGTACTTTCAATAACAAAACTAAATCAATATATAAAGTTTATATAATAAGTATAATATGATTAATATTGATTATTCGTACGAGTATCATACTTGTAGGTGTGAAAAAATATTCCAAAGAAAAGTAATTGAAAGCTCGTGGCAAAATGATTATCTTATGTTTTAAATATAAAAAGGGCTGTAGTTTCGTTTAAAATATTATTATTTATAATTTTTTGTATCGGAAAAGATGAGATATTGCCTTCTTGGAGTGACATATGTGATATAATTTCTAAGTAAAATTCGTAGTAAACTAAAACTGGTTGTTTTTAAAATTTCTTTCTTACCATGTTCAAAATAGGAAGTTTTCAATTATGATTGTTCGTTTTTCGTTATGTGTGTTATAACTTAAACATTTTTATAAATTTAAAAATAAAAACAGTTGTTTACGCACAAAAAATTTACTTCTACCCCCATAAACTACGGGATAAATAGATAAATAAATAAACCACAAAGATTTTTTTTATACAATTAGTCTTATGTTTGTAATTTTATCATAATGTGTGTTTGAAAGTATGAATTTAAAACGAAATAATTGTCCAAGTGCGAGTTGGGCTCGTGCGTGAAGGATTCCGCACCATAGTTGTATGGGAGCCCCTCAAATATGTATTTTATTTAAATTTTATAATTTAATTTGATAGCTAATATACATTTATATAGTATTGGCGCCATCTAGTTTTCATAGGTAATTATGGCAAACTTCCTCGCCACGCTTTATTGTATGAGAATCATCAATCCTGTCTAGTATTCTGATCCCTGTCAATACTATAGTATTTTATATCTGAATATACTATTAGAAAATCTAGGTACTTAATTCTAATGTATAACTCATTAAAAATACTTGTTTACGCCGTCCATTGATTAACTATTCTACACACAGGTTAAATATGCAGATATTATCGGTGCGGTTGCAATATTGTTTTAACATAAAGATCTAGTAAACAAAATTACTAGCTAAGTAAAATAAAAAAGTGCGAGTAGGACGGCGTTATATCATCTCTTTCTTGTGGGGATTCCAAAAATCTGTACGCAACAATTTCGACTTCGAGGTAAGAGCTAAGAGGCCTAGCCAGAGAGTTTTTGAAGCCGCCCGGAGGCTTCTGACTTGACTTGACGACTGCTTGTTCAAAGACCAGACCGAAAAAGCGGATTAATTTTTTTTTCACGGCTCCTTTCTATGGATATCAAATGAAAGGGCTTGGTTAGTAGAATACAAACACTATGATAAACTTTAAATGCAAGATGACCACCACCACTATATTTCGCGGTCTTCATATATTTTAAAAACATGTGTCAATCGACCCACAGTAGCGCCCAAGTGAATATGCTTTCAACGACAGTCACCCAAATACTGTCCGCATCGACTGCTTTACCTCAATGATCGCGTCAAATCACCTTAGCTAGCCGAGCTACGGGCGCCACTGAAATTCCTATTAATAAACGTGTAAATACCAACAATTCAGATAGACATCGAAACATTTGTTCACGTCAATTTAATCAACTAACAATGTAATCGACAGTAGCTCTTAGATCGATATAAATCGATACAAGCTTTATCTATCTATCTTATCGATGCATCTGTACTTGCACCTGTCGTGTAAATGTAGGATTAAAGGTTATTTTTTACCTGGAAACTTAATTAGTTAGAATGTTGTGAAGAATTTTGACAGAAAGTAAGTTTGAGTCTGTTAAAGTGTATAATTATGTAGTAAGTACACGCATCAATACAAATTATTACAATTTCACAAATATTACAAGTACAAATTGTTATAATTTCTCCTCGTTTTTAACGTCGAAGCAATATTATCGAAGGGATGTTATAAGTTTGACGTGAATGTGTGTTTGTGAGAGTGTTGTATGTGTGTGTTTAACTTTGACGCCGTAGCTTACGAATGGAATAATTCATTTTGATTTAGAAATATCTTTAGCTACGAGTATGTTTAATGAAAATCAGTTCAAAAGCACGAAAAAGCGGATTAATTTTTTTTCACGGCTCCTTCTCTAGGATATCAAATAAAAGGGCTTGGTAAGTAGAATACAAACACTATGATAAACTTTAAATGCAAGACGACCACCACCACTATATTTCGCGGTCTTCATATATTTTAAAAACATGTGTCAATTAAGGTGATACAAATGCTCTATGTATGTATATTCGAAGACAAAAAATTCGAAACTTCCTTATATTATACTGAGCACATGTTTATTATAAAGATATCTTAGCATGTGGGCGAATTAAAACTATTTATCAATATTAAATGTTAAAGCAATTTCGTCTATCAAGTCTCGTATTAATGTCTCATGTCATAATCCTTCAATTAATAATGTAAATTGCCTTGATCTTTGCGTTGCTAAAATAGTATCGTCTGGTATTGTTTTTGTTGATTTCAGCATTAATTTTCTGGGCATTTAAATGTGATTTGTCTACAACAATTGTTTCCTGTCTAAATATAGTTTAAATCGTGATAGATTACAAATATTTTACAAAAAGTGAGTCTTTTCTTGATGTTTCAAATAGTTTCTAATGCAACTGTATTTTATCCAGAGCAAAAAGTATTCAACGTCAGTAGCGACCACATAGTTGCAATAAGCTTGATATATACCTGTCACAGTACTTTATAACGCACCACTCATTTTTCTTACTTCTTACGACTCCCTTAAGGACCTGATATCGCATCATTTAGGCGTCGAAAAACTGAATATAATCTTATCAGCATCAGCTATCTATCAGCCTTCACCAATAAATACGTCACCCTCTGACAATCGAAAATAAAGTGACCACGGCCCACAATTGTATAATTTGACGGCGCGTCAAAATCTCAGCACTCATGCGCATTTAATAAAGATCTAAGAACCATAAGCAGATCGGAGATAAGTTTCTTCAGATCACCACAGTAGATAGGGAAGTATTTGAAAGTATAAAATGTTTGGACAGACCTCGTATAGAATCTTTCACGTTTGTAAACGTAGGAATATGACGCATCTTCTCTGGCGCTGCTGCAGTCAATAACCTGCCTTTTCTCTTCGACAAAAAGTACCAATTCCCAAACCAGACGCACTAGGGAGGCAAGAACGGAGAAGATGTTGCTGTAGGAAAAGTAATCTTATCACCAAACTACAGAGCATAAAGTCGTGTGGTGATGGACTATCTGTGGCCATCACTTGACTTTCGCACGATTGATCGATAGTATTTTTTGCTGAGGCTTTATTTATAAAACAATCGAACGTCTCCCTTGCGATAAACGCGCGGACCCCTACCAATGGCCGGTGACCGACAAAAAACTATCGAGAGAGAATGAGAAAAAGTCCGGAATTGTTAAGTAACTATTCTTTGAACACTCTGAGTAATGATAGCTTTGAAATGCCAACCAGGGATGAGCTAACGTTTCTGCTGATACTAAAGGATTTTTGGATCTTCATCTGTGTCTGAGTTTTATATCTTAATATGGCTTTTAACCAAAGCATCTCTGAAACTTAAACCACTGGGAAAATCTTCAAAACTGACGTTATAATGTTAATACAAAATATTGTCAATAATAAGGCTAATATCGTTAAAAACGTTACAGAAAAACAAGATCGAGTGTCGATCGCAAAAGAAATCACAATCGAGAACCAGTAGTAGGGCCCACGAACTCTCGGAATCCTCGCGCCATAGTAATTGTCATTTCATTATAGAAGTATTCGCTCGTCGCAAGTATTCGGCCTCGGGTTTTTGGCCGGCAAAATTACCGATAATCGAACCAGTCGATTGTTGATCGATCGGTACTCGAATATTCGACTTTGTCGTGAAATAGCGGCGAGAACCGGTAGTAGCGGGGTGGTTTTTGGTGCTCAAATATTTTCGGTGGAGAATTTTGAAATTAGCGTCGTTGGGATGCCTTTGTTCTAAACTTGAACAATCTTAGAAATGTATACTTATGTGTTGGTGGCAAAACTTTAAATCGTCGTCTTTATTATTTAGAAAATATTTTCCGTGGGTTGGATGGATGACACGTTAAATTGTTGCTCAGCCACCTAGCTCAGATATCTATATATATCAAAGCAGTCCAAAGATAACTCATCCAAAGTATGTCCGCATCGACCGTTTCTTAACCTCGAAGATCGCGTCAGATCACTTTAGTTAGCCGAGCTACAGGCGCAACAAGATAAAATTATTGAGGAGTTTCGTCTAAGGTATAAATGTTTACTGAAACAATAACAGAGGTCCTATTAAAGCTTACTTTGATAATCCTTTGTTTGAACTAAGACGTATAACTATTTAAAAAGTATCTCTTAGTAAGTGCACGTTCTTGTTTTAAAACTTACATCCATTTCTCGCTAATACGAGCTAAGTGAACCTACACAATTAATGAACAGCCTCGGCCAAGTTTGAAACTTGGTGAAGGAACAACTTTCCATAAGATATTTAAAGTTATTTTTGCACTCAACAAGCTAACGCTGGTAGCGGCTAGTTGAGTTCCCTTGCACTTCACTTGGCTTTAGTCTTCTACTGCGTATGAGCTGAGTGGACAAGCTCTGGTGTCGAGAGTTTTCAAGCCGCCCGAAAGCCCCTGACTTGGCTTAACTTTAGTAGATTAGTGTTGGGAAGAAATAGATATATTATTCATTTCTCTTTTGACATACTCGTATTTATGCACTCAGAGACGTCACAACGCATTATTTTTTTTTCCATATCCTAATAAACAAAACATGTTTAAGGTCTGCAATAACATCGTTATAATTATGTTGCCCCGCATAACAGGATCATATGATACTTAGCGCGGGGCGCAGTGGATATGGCAAAACGTACACTAAGGCTAAGCTATATTTTAGTATTTAATTAGTCATAGTACGTTTCACCCCTGTATTTGTACTGAATAAACTATTTGTATTTGTATTGCATAAAATAAACACATTGAATATTAAATCACATTTCACATTTTAATGATAGCCTTATCGTTATCTGCAACGTCAATTTTATAACAATTTTTGTCCAAGAGGGTTTTTTTTACATAAGTCATAAATGACATTATTTTTAAAAGAATTTACACAATTGGGAAGTTTTTTGTAAAAATCTATTCCGATGCAATTATTTGATGTCATTGCTAATATTCTTTTTGGAACTATTAATTTATTCTTATCTCCATAACTATAGTGTAATCTTATTAACAACACTGAAGAGACTGTATTTTATGGCGTTAGAGAGAGTGGTCGTCAGTAAAAAAAATGGATCATTGTATGGAATACAAGCTAAACCAACTTAAGCCTAGATAAGAATTAAAATTGAAAATTAAGATTTAGAGTTTGTCTTTAAATCGAGTGACGTTACATGGAGTTTACGCTGAATAAATATTTGTTTGCTTATCAGCTATTACACTCAATATAAAGTTATTTGTAAGGCAATAATGAGGTTTATCAATCAAAATACGAAAGTTCAACCCAGATTGATTCACGAACAAAGAGTTTTCACTTCTATCATTAGCTAAGTAACATCAAAATATGGATATTTACCATGTTGGGGTGATGACCCAAACTAGACTTTGATCTCCGGTACCAAGAGACACCACACCTTTAAGTCCTGTGCCGTCATCTACCACTATCTTGCCTAATGGAACAACCAACAGCGAACGAAACAAATTTCGATTACCCACAATAATAAAACTGAAATAAAAACAATAGGAAAGCCGATGTGACGATGAAATTCGTACAGTTTAGACAAAAGTTTAATTGAAAGGATAAACTTGAGCCATATTTCCAAATCGAATTGCTGCAGTCTACAAAAGACAATATCAAAGAGTGAGGTTTACAAGTCATCTTGTTAAAGAGTATTTAGATGAAAGCGTGGAGGGCTTTTGTTTTGAAAACTTACACGATCTTAAAAGCGAGTGTCACTCGGTGGTATAAACGTCTGCTTTTCAATCAGACGGCCCATGGTTCGATCCCAGCCCAACACTAATGACTTGTTTTTTTTTTAATTTCATGTGCGTAAATACTGTAGAACATAATAAAGAAAGCTAACATAATCAGTTATTAAGATATGTATCCTGCCATCTATTAGAAACTAAGTACATACGTATTTATCCTAGCTGGCTCGGTCTGTTTGACTCCCTTTATTTATGGCTCCACGTCAACTGAGCCATTCTCATTTCATACCCGGGGGTTACTACGGGCGCAGCTGAAATCTTCATCTATTAATTAACTTTATATCTTTCACTATCACTCATGTCAGTAACGCAATCAATTTGAAGTTTATGTGCTTAAGACGCTAATATATATATTTGAGTGAAGGCCTGACTTGCGGTAGTGGATTTATCACGAAATAAATTCATTATAATCAACAGTTACCAATATTGAAATCGTAAGATTCTAATATCATTACATAAAAAAAATATCATTACATACAAAAAAGTAAAATTTTATATACTTTAAGAATCACAACATTTATAAACTTTATAACGACTATGTTTCAAAATATAAAACAATCGAGCGAATATTACGTATTTGTGTTTTGTAGTTCTAATGATTCTTAACACAAAATTAAAGCTAATATTACTAAAACTATCCTATCAGGATCCTATCATCTACGCAGGATCTACGCAGGATCCTATCTTCTACCTATCCTAAGCAGGATTTTATAGGATTTTTCAAAACATGCCATTTTCCTATAGCGCTTTTAATTATTTTGTTACTAAATACAGTTGGTAGTAAAATAAGTATAAATATTCTTAGAGTAGTTCTTTAGACGCCCTTTAATTTTTTTCGATATTTTTTGCCGTTTACAATTTATAGCAAAAAATAATTAAAATCAAGACTTTGACCTCATATTTGCCTTAAGAGCTTTACTATTGTTAAGGAAATGAATAAACTATCTACATTTTTATTATTTATTTTTATAGGTTGATACGCAGGAAGTAATATTAAAATAATAATTATTTAGTAGCTCGTGGTAGATCCCATAAGGAATCATATTACTGCTTTATAAAATTACGATTCTGTCTGTGATTTGTTTGATTTTGCGATCGATTTGTGTTTTTATGTTCTTTCTACAATAGCGGTATACATATGGATATGGTCATGTATGTACGGTACAGTGAAAAATACTTTGTACAATAATATGAACAGAAAAATTAGTGCAAAGCGTCCTATAGTTTTTACAGAGAGAGAAGAAAATTTATATCATTCCGTTATCTATGAAATTTCCACTTTTCAACTATTGCTGTTGCCGCTATAACAATAAGTAATTAGCATTAAGACATAAGGGAGACTTCCATAAATAAGTTAAATTAACTGATTTTTGACTGCATATATTTTTTTATCTTAGTAACGCCAATTAGTACGGAGTCCTTTGGCGCGAATCTGTCTCGCCCTTGGCCATTTAATTTTTCGTAAAACTTTCCAAGGTTTCTCATAATCCTATACCATGTAATTGTTTCAAGTCGCTTATCTTATAAGGCGGGTCCACACAGAGCCAGCAGCCTTGCGAGGCATTGGACGCGCCTATATTATTTTTACAGACGGCTGGCACACTGAACCATTTCTAGTTTGTTATTATGGTGGCTAACACTACTAAGATACTACATATTCAAACATAAATATCGATATATATTTTACACCCAAACCGACACCCAACAAATTAAGTTCATCACAAAGATTTTGGCCGTGCCGGGAATTGAACCCGGGAGCCTCGGCATGGTAACATTACGCCAACGAAGTCGTAAGATTCTAATTTGAAGTGGGGTTGATGAGACCTGCACTGACTACCTGCCAGGGGCGTATTGTGCATTCCCCCCTTACCAGCCTACCCAAGCCAACCAAGCTCCTTGAAATAACAGACCATGGTCCTGGATCGTTGGCATAACTGTTCCACCCTTGTTGCCAGCTACGGCCGATCAACCGGCGTCACTAAATCATCGGACCAATAAATATTTAGCTCATGTTTACGTAATGCGAACATTTGTTCCGTAATGCGCGCATTATGATATGGCCAGCAGTAAAGTTGTACATAATGACTCGGGATAAAAAGTAATAAATAAATAAATATTAGGACACATTTCACACACGGCTGGTTAGCCCTGTACTGAACCATTTCTAGTTCGTATTATGGTTGCTAACACAACTGATATACTACATATACATACATATATATTTTATATAGATACATATTTAACACCCAGACCCACAGCAAACAATAGTAGGAGGATGGCGGAGAGAAGCACAGGATAGGGCCAAGTGGCGTGATTTGGGAGAGGCCTATGTCCAGCAGTGGACGAGCATAGGCTGATGATGATGATGTTGAGGATAAATGTATTAAACGGTCAGTATATGGGATCGAAAGTGCACTTAAGTTTTTGGCATTGTAATTTACTACATGCAATGTTTTGATTTGGTGGTAATTTGTCATGATACAAGAAGATTGTTCGATTCTCATAAAGGTATTATTGTGAAATGAGGGTAGAACTACAAAACCTGCAGTCCGCGCGTCGCAACCTGAGGCAGTCACTCTGGAATCGCATGGGAGACAACTCGCGCTTCTCATCGCCGCGCCGTAGTACAGAGTTACTCTTTAATATATCCTAAATAAATGGAAAATACGGAGTTGGATTGTTAGTAAAAAAAAAAATATTTAAATAACTTGAATTAACAAGGGAGGCCTATGCCCAGCCAAAGCGGCAACTTTTGCCTAAAAATGTATAAAAAGAATGCTATTTTTAAAAATATGTAAGGCAATAGAATAAAGGCTTTTTTACTTTTACTTTTACTATATCCTAAATAGTGTCGCGCGTCGCTTCATATTTTTCTCGCGCGGATATTTTTCTGTGCCGTGCACAATACTGTTCTGAATTTCAACAAGGAGCTTGACGATCGTTACCCACCAAGCTGCCGCCAGACGCGAGGAGTTGTCCCGAGGAGTGGCGTCGTGGATGAAAGGTACGTGGTCCTATCTAAGTTTCGCAATTTCCTTGTGAGAATCAGAACTTGCATACCGTACACTCATTCTGTATCGAACAAAGATGCTATACTGAAATTTGACAGATGATGTGTTTTGTTGCCATTATAACAACAAATACTTACGTTAGAATCCTACTAATATAGTAAACGCCAAAGTTTGTGTGTGTATCTTTCAGTTTCAATTTCAGTTGATTTATTTCGTACACAATACCACTTATCATATAAACACCAAGTCTTAGATTATGTACTAGTAAAATAATCTTTGTTACTTATTTACGCTCAAACGGCTGAACCGATTTTGTCAAAATTTGGTTTGAAGATAGGTAAGACCTTGGATTAAGACAAAGGATATTTTCTATTCCGAAAACAATTTTGGTTCCCATGAGATATGCAAATAATTTCAAAAACTATGTTACTCTTCACGCTCCTACGGCTGGACCGATTTTGGTGAGATTTACTATGTAGATAGGTTAGACCTTGGATTAACACACATGCTACTTTTTATGCCGGATTAACTTCGTTTTGTCCAAAATTGACGCGCGTTGAACAGCGGGTCGCAGTTAATAAAATATAATTTTATGAGGCTTCCATATAATATGCAAGTTTTTTTGGTGTTTTAATAGATAATACTCGTAGTATGGAACCCTTTGTGCGCGAGTCTGACACGCACTAAGCCAGTTCCATTTTCTAATTACAAAAAGTTGTCGTACAAATATGTTATACGAGTATACCTACTATAACTGCCTTTGAAAGGTTTTGTCTCAGTTTACCAGTACCCTGTTTTACTATTCTAACCTATCAAAGTAGAGAGCCAGCCCACACAGGTTCATGTAAATATGTATGTAGGGTGGTATGACGTCAGATGGACACGTGACGTCATCATGTAGGACCCAGGTTGCGACATTAATGCTAAGTCAGAAGGCTGCCACGGTCTGGGCCTTGATAAGTTAATATAAGCTTTCATTCGATATTTAAGAGCTGGGCTCTTGTCTGTGGAGTTTTTTCCAGGTAGTTCTGTCTTCGGCCAAATCCTTGACCTCCCTATACGACATGACTTTCGCCTTCTCCTTAATTTGGTCTAAATATGATCTTGAGGAAGATGAATATAAGCTTAAAGTTTAGATATTATTAGATTGTTTTTTATTATTAGATTTATTATTAGATTGTTTTTTATTAGATTGTTTAGATATTATTAGATTAGATATTATTCGTGGTACACCTAGTTAGTTATTTACCGTAGTTAGAAGTACCTTAAGTTGACGACTTCGTTGGCGTAAAGGTTACCATGCTGGACTGCCAATCAGAAGGTTCCGGGTTCGATTCTCTGCCCGGCCAACATCTTTGTGCTTAACTAAATTTGTTGGCTATTGGTCTGGGTGTTAAATACGAGTATGTATCTATATAAAATATATATGTAGTATATCAGTTGTGTTAGCAACCGTAATACGAACTAGAAATGGTTCTGTATGGGGTTAACCAGTCGTGTGTGAAATGAGTCCTAATATTTATTAATTTATATTTATTTACCTGTAGTTATAGCGCCGGTAGCTCGGCTACCTAAGGTAGTCTGAGGAGATTATTAAGGTTAATCAATGGTCGCCTTATTTTTTTTTTACTTTTTGACTACAGCTTGCCTGGTGGACAAGACGACCTGAACAGTCTTTGAATAGGTGACCATGCACATTGAGATAACTATCATTTCAAAACTGAATTTTCGTCTCGAAGCTAATATAAGTCGGCACGATCATTTGTAGGTACAAGCAGTCGTTAAGCCAAGTCAAGAAAATTCTAGACACTAGAGCTTAACCCCTACGAAGAAAGAGACACCAGTAACTATAAAATGTATATAAGTATAATAAAGAAAGCGTATCAATTCAAACACTGTTCTTTCAAAATACAGTGTAAACTCTATGAAATGAAATAATTTATTTGCGTAGCCACAGGTAATATAAAAACATGGAAAATAATATAAAATGTCCCTTGTAGGCTACCGCATATGCGGTGTGCAAAATGTCATTTAATTAGTATATTTATGAACTAATTTCCCTATATAACGACACTGAAGGGACTGTGCATTTTATGGCGTTATAGAGAGTGGTCGTTAAATGGAGAGAATGTATCGTTGTATGGTATACAAGCTAAACCAACTAAAGCCAATTGATTTCGATGCTTTAGAAAATTTGTCGTTAAATCGAGTGACGTTACATGGAGTTTCACTGTAGTTTAATTTTAATAGAAGCCTACGAGTAAACGATCAATTAAAATGTATATCAGCTGCTTCGCACTACAGTTTTATAATATAGACTTTCCAAATCATATTTGTATTTATTATTTGAATAAACCAAAATTCAGTCTTAACTGTCATAGCCCTTTAAAAATAACGTCTTCTATCTATTAATAACTAAGTGCAGTAGCTAAGCACTAAACAATTATGAGATAGAACGACGAAAGCCCAAACAATTTAAATGATGAATTATAAATCGCTTAGCTGTTAACTCGGGGCGTACCATATATCAATTACTGTGGGTGCATTTTGCATAATATCACCATTAGTCCGCGTCAGGAGAAATGGTGCACTTTTGCATAACACCTTGATGACCCTCTTATGCGATATAGCTTCCAGAAGTCTAGGCGGGGTATAGAATGGCCGTTTTAGAAAATCGTCTAGAAAAATGGTTTTAAGAATATTACGTATATAAAATACAAGTATTAATAAATATGAAATTTAAAATAATATTTTTACTGTAGTAGTCAAATTCGCTTTGTTAATTGTAAAATGTAAAAGGTTGTGAAAAAATGGTCGTTTTTGCACCGGGAGTCAAATAAATAAACTTTGAAGACGGAAAAAATTGACACAAAAATATTTAATTTTTTTGCGTGGGTCTAAAATGCTTGACAGTCTTAAGTATTTTTAAGCAGTGATAGAAAATAATATGAATAACATATAACTGAGTTTGAATTCTCATATTTGTATCGGAAGTTTTACTTCTTTATTTTCACTGAGTTTTTCACCTTTTATTATCAGGTTTGACCTCATCTTGATATGGTCAAACTTGAACCTATAATACAAAAACCAACTAAAAATATTTTTGAATGGTGGTTATAATTCATACCGCGATTAAAATAATAATATTAGCATAAAATCGCAAATTAATTTAATCTATTGTTGTATAACTAATTTATAATTCGTTGAAGTGTCCATTTTAGTACCGCTGATGTCCTCAAATTATGAGGCATCGTAAAAATAAGTGGGATTGGATGAAAGTGACAAATGACAGCGAAATGGGAAAGGAAATTACATTTCTTTTTTGCTTAAATGTACTATTTATTTTGCCACGCACCTTTACTTTAGTCATTTTTCTCATTTTCCATAAATAATAATAAAGAGAGAACTGTTTCCACAAAAAAAAACAAGTTTATATCAATAATCAAGTTTAAATGAATCAATTGAACGATTAATTTTACAAAAAGAAGAAAGATTAGTTTTATTAATTTTTCTAACTTTTTGAAGTACGCCATTTAAATATTATTAATTTTGTTTTAACTCTAAACATATATGATAAAATTTACAATTTTTTTATGTACAATGACCGTTTATTTATAACCAACATAATCTTATATATAAAATTTCCGTGTCACAGTGTTTGTTACCGAACTCCTCCGAAACGGCTTGACTGATCATTACCAAATTTCATATGCGTATTCAGTAGGTATGAGAATCGGCCAACGTGAAACGTTTTTACCCCTAAGTGATAAGGGTTGTTCACCCTTAAATATATTTTTTTATTTTTTCGATGATTTTTTTTTTATATGATTTTATATAAAGTGGCATTAAAAAATACATACAACCCTAAATTTTTACTTTTTTATCATCAACCCCTATTTTTTTATGGCCATTTTAGTAAATTTCTGTGTCACAGTGTTTGTTGCCGTACACCTCCGAAACGGATTGACTGATCTTTACCAAATTTTTTGAACGTATTCAGTAGGTCTGAGAATCGGCTACTATCTATTTTTTATACCCCTAAGTGATAAGGGTTGATCACCCTTAAATATTGTTTTTCATTTTTCGACGAAATTTTTTTTTTTATAAAGTGGCATTAATAAATACAAACAACCCTAATTTTTTACTTTTTTATCATCAACCCCTATTTTTTATGGCCGTTTTAGTAAATTTCCGTGTCACAGTGTTTGTTACCGCACTCCTCCGAAACGGTTTGACTGATCGTTACCAAATTTTATATACGTATTCAGTAGGTCACAAAATCGGCTACTATCTATTTTTTATACCCCTATGTGATAAGGGTTGATCACCTTTAAACATTTTTTTTAATTTTTCGACGAATTTTTTCATTTTATTTTTGTATTAAGTGGCATTAAAAAATACATACAACCCTAATTTTCATACTTTTTTATCATCATTCCCTATTTTTTATGGCCATTTTAGTATTAGTATTTTATTCATTTTTCATCTCGCTTGATAACTGATTAAATATAGTGTCTTTAACTGTACTTCGTGTAAAATTGTATTTTTTTTTTAAAGAAAATAACTAACAAAATTTAACTTTTTAGTATTACCAATCTTAAATATTTAAAATTTGCCGCGCCTTTACTTTACTGGTGAGTGAAATGCCACACTATGCCATAGACTGAAGTCGGTCTCCTGTTTCACTCACAAAATTCTTCTCCAAAGACTTCTCTCACTGTTTACACAAATTTCGACCTTCGTTATTGTTTATGTATCGTATGTAGTAGTATTGTTTACAATTATCATTTTGCTATCTCAATGTAACTCTCTTATTAACTACTAGCTGTTGCCCGCGGCTCCACCCGCGTGTAAGTCGCTTTATAACGTAACCTCTCCTGTTGTAAAAAAATGTATTTTCATCTGTGCGCTACTGTGGATCGGATTATAGGTTATATTATAGGTTCTCTTAGTACAAAAAGTCGTTAAAATGAGGCAGAGGCTTGAAAAACTCTCGACACCATAACTTGAGTGTTGAATTCTTACGTAGAAGAAGCTATAAAATTTGATGTACTAATAAACTAGACCCCGAACGTATGAGCAAAAAAATTTCAACAAATATGATGATGACACTACAAATATTATGTAATGTGTTCTGCTTTGGACTTTTTTATGCTCAAACGGCTCGAACAAATATGATAAAAAATTTCGCGCTCGCTTCGCTCACTCATAGCTCGCTGCGCTCGCGTCCTGCCCGCTTCCCTCACGATTGGTCCTAAGACGTTTTGGGTCATAGCTTACGACACAACAAATATTATGTAATGTGTTCTGCTTTGGACTTCTTTATGCTCAAACGGCTCGAACAAATATGCAAAAAAAATTTCGCGCTCGCTTCGCTCGCGCATAACTCGCTGCGCTCGCATCCGGATCACTTCGCTCGCGATTGGTCCTAAGACGTTTTGGGTCATAGCTTATGACACTACAAATATTATGTAATGTGTTCTACTTTGGACTTCTTTATGATCAAACGGCTCGAACAAATATGATAAAAATTTTCGCGCTCGCTTCGCTCGCGATTGGTTTTAAGCGTTTTGGGTCATAGCTTACGACACTACAAATATTATGTAATTTGTTCTGCTTTGGACTTCTTTATGCTCAAGCGGCTCGAACAAATATGCCAAAAATTTTCGCGCTCGCTTAGCTCGCGCATAGCTCGCTGCGCTCGCATCCGACACGCTTCGCTCGCGATTGGTCCTAGGACGTTTTGGGTCATAGCTTATGACACTACAAATATTATGTAATTTGTTTGGTAACGGCTCGAACGGAATCGCTAAAAAATTTTGAATACATAATACTTTGGAAAAATATAATTACTAACCTTAAAAATAATTTTAATAACCTTATTGTTCCTGTCGTAATATATGATATGTTATTTTAGGTAATAAACTATAAAAACTTGAACATAATATTTTTTGGCGTTTGTTATTTTTATATTTCCTTAACGTTTGTTCATAGCGCTCCATACCCATTTCACGCATATACCATACACACTTATAATAAGTATGTATTTAACATTTTAATTATACTAGAATTTGTCTAGAAACTAGAATGAAAATAATTAATAAGGCAAAACAACGTTTGCCGGGTCAGCTAGTCTTATATATAAAATTTCCGTGTCACAGTGTTTGTTACCGTACTCCTCCGAAACGGCTTGACCGATTTTTTCCAAATTTTATATGCGTATTCAGTAGGTCTGAGAATCGGCTACTGCATATTTAGTTTTTTTTTTTTATTAAGGCAAAACAACGTTTGCCGGGTCAGCTAGTAATGATATAAAACACTCAACTAAAATTTAAGCTACCAAAGTCCATGGGTCCATGGAAAAGGTGCCCAAAATGCTGGCAATTTTTATTTAGATACATACTCGTATATTAGATAATATTAATGATTAGTATACGTAATATTGACGACCTCGTTGGTGTAATGGTTAACACGCCGGACTGCCAATCAGAAGGTTTCGGATTCGATTCCCGGCACGGCTAACATCTTTGTGCTCAACTAAATTTGTTGGTTGTCGGTCTAAGTGTATCTATATAAAATATGTATGTATGTATATGTAGTATATCAGTAGTGATAGCAACTAAAACGAACTAAACATAATACGAACTAAAAATGGTTCAGTATGGGGTTAACCCACCGTGTGTGAAATGAGTCCTAATATTTATTATTATTATATATCCTCATTATCAGGTCCGCATTAGTATCAGTAAAGCACCGATACCCGCACCGGCCACAAATCATCGCGAGATTTAGCTTCCAATTTAGCTCGAGCTCTAATCTCAGCACTGAGGCGGCTTTCTTCAACGCACTTATTCAATTTACACTGTGCACTGTTCAATGTAGCGTAGGGTTGATACGTTTCACTAATTTAATTAACTTTAGTTTATTTTAGTACTCCATCATAGTTATAAGTATTAATATTCTTTATTGTGCATCTCCTCTTTTTCTCGTTCTTTCAACTTCCATCCAAATGTTGCCTGGAAGAGATCGCTTTTACTGAGCGGTAAGGCCGCCGTTTGTGGCACGATTTAAAGGATTAAGTGTTGTCACTTTTATATTGACTTGTGTCTATTATATGCCCAATAAGAGTTTGTCTTTCCATCTAATCCGGATAGTTAGTAAGCAATATTTTATTTTTACTCAGTAGGTAAAGCTAGGCATTTGATGAGATTAACAGTGCTCGTAAAAACAAAACTCAGTGATATTCTGGCCTAAGATGCCTAGTTTAGAACTACTGGCTCTTAAGGAGGTCGCCAAAATAAACCGTGATTCCACGGCGACGAATTTTTAAGTTTGATAATGATGATCTTTAATGAGCAATTAATGTGAAATCCTTTGTTTGTTTTTTCTTCTTCGTATGACCTAAGTGGCGAATCTCTAGTGTCGGACTTGGCTTAACTAAGACAAACTTCTTGTACTAAGACTAACAGCCAGGACCTACAATTTAATGTGTCATCCGTCCCATGGTATGGTCGACCCGGTAGCGCTCAAATGAAAATACCACTAATATAACGACAGTTTTGTGCATGGTTAGCCATCCAAACACCGTCCGTATCAACTGTTTCTTGACTTCGATAATCGTGTCAGATCACCTTAGCTAGCCAAGCTACAGGCGCTACTTTGTTTGGTTTAGCCTTCTAGTATCCGAGTCTCGGTTTTCCAAGTTCCTGCCAGCCCTAGCTCTCTCTGTGCAGAACAATAAGCGCTCACTACACGGGCGAGCACTACCGCCCATTACGTATTCCGATCACGGCATATCTCTCCCACAAACCCCGCTCCACCACTCTGTAAAACCACACAACCATTGCTCGCTCGGTACTGGAAGATAGTGAAGGCTGGCAACTCACCGAGCAGTCGATGCCAACTATCGCAATAAAAGCGAGTGCGTACAAACATCATTGCTTGATAATTGTCGCTCCGCAGTCGCACTCTTATCGCCCTAGATAACCTCCATCTTATTGTAAGCCCACAATGCACAAGAATATTACTAATTAGGCTCTGTTTATAAACGCACGAGCCATTGTTGAAAGAATAAGATAGTTATCTCGGCTTGTCCGAGAGATTTGCGATGCCGCTTTGTCGGTTGGCGAAATTGTATGAGCTTTGTTTTCATCTGAAATATTATCTGCAAACCAGTGCCGGCGGATAAGGTTTTCTGGTAAATGTCGTGTACAAACGTGTTGTAGTTAGGTTCGGAGGAACTGTAACAAGAAAGTTCAAAAGTTAACGTTTAGTCAATGGACTAAAATTGCGCTTATATGTTGTATGTACGTACCTATCGACTTTTTACTCCGTTTCTTGTTGAATAGAATTTATCCCCCTAATATCATCGAACAAGCAGTCTACCAAAGCGGCATCGTTATGCAGTGGAGTTATCAAAAGCGTGTTTCCTCCATTTTTATTGTGCGTACCGCCAAGGTGCGGAATTCTTTGCCAAACGCCCATTTTCCCAAAAACCATGACCTAATATTAAAAAAAAAACATGTAGTAAATCGGTACCAACGCCCATTTTGTTAGAAACTACCAACCTAACATTAAAAAAAAGTTATAAATCGGTACCAACTTTTTCCCGAAAACTATAACATAATATTTAAAAAAAACATGTAATAAATAGGCACCAATTAGTTAATATTAGATATATTGATAAAACCGTGCGTGTAAAAAATAATTTTAAACCATAAAACCTTGTTGTATCTGCCAAAACAGCGCAATCTTCACACCATACCATTCCTATTTGTTTACGATCTTGCTATCAGATGGTTTGCGTTGTCTGTGGTCACTCGCTTTCGGGAGATTCCACGTTTAAAAGACTGACCTCTGTCCTCGTACGTGCGGATTTAAATCACGGTCTTTGTGAACTGGTTTTGTTATCTAGTCGGGCGAAAAATGTGTAAGAAATAAAATAACAGTTTTCGACAGTCTGGCAAATATGACTGCTTTAAAAAAAACGATTTGTACGAATATACGAAAGTATGTTATTTATTTTTAGGCCCACTTTAATAATAATAATTATAATAATGATTTATTTTCAGGCAATAAACCCATAATAAAACAAGAGAGATAAAATAAAATATTTTTTTTATACCAACAATGTTTAATTTATATTCGTTCTAAGATCTTAGGCATTATTGTATAGATTTGTAAAACATATGTTTGGGTTTAGATTTGATTCAATTGATGACATCACTGGAGACAAGACTGCTAGCTAGTACTTCGTGCTAAGGATATCGTTTGTAATACAGCGCGGATATGCTGCCAGTATACTTGTATGTTTGCCATGCGGTCACCTATACCTGGGTTAGTTTTTGTGTTGTTTTCCCTATTGTTTATTATTTTTTGTTTTATATCAGTTTTTTGTCTTAAGACCTGATCAAGTCAATTTTGAAAAATCATTATCATTTTATGATTAATAAAATGATGTGAATGAATTTAAAAGTGTCAGAAAACTCGATTTCGGCTGTTAATCTTGGTATAACCAGTCGTTAAGCCAAGTCAGAGGCCTTCGCGTGGCTAGTAAACTCTCGACACCAGAGCTTGGCCACTTAACTCATACGAAGAAGAGGAAGAAGCAAAGCGATGCATAATAAAATCTGGCCAACTTTTGACATGTTATCCTGCAAACAAACATAAAATTCAATAAGTGAAGTCGTAATAAGTGTGAAATATATTATTGTGTCGTAAAACGTTGTGTGGGGGTGTGAGTGGAACAAGTGGTTCTCGTTTTATGAGTGTGGCGAAATGTGGAGTCGATAGTGTGGTCCCGACCACCACTGTGGTTACGCTAAGTATTACTTTATTACTTCGTTTCGTCAAAATCGGTTTAGAAAAAAGAAGTTATGGTCAGTTGAATATTTACTTCAATCACCGCTAAAAAAAAATAAGCAGAGTTGAATGCGGTTTTTATAATGGTCTTTAAGAATAATATTATCAATTCGAATGTTTGTGTATGTGTATATTTCTTACTTCTTCACGCTCAAATGGCTGATCTGATTTCGATGAAATTTGGTACGGACATAGTTTAGACTCTAGCGTAAAGGCTTCTTTTAATCTTGAAGTAAAGCAAATGACATCGTAGGGCGCAGCTAGTCTATACCAAATTATAATATATATTAATGTTTTATAAAGAAGAAAAGTTTGATTGTTTGTTTGACACGAATAGACTCCGAAACTACTGGACCGATATGAAAAGTTTTTTCACTGTTGGGTAACTTCTATATTATCCCAGAGTAACATAGACTATATTTTGTTTCTCTTTGCAACTTAGATTATTTTACAGCTAAGGGAGTATCTGCTAGTTTTATATAAGTGGCTAATATTATCCTCATTGAAAACGAGATGAACAAATATTATCTCCTCCTAGCACAAAACCGCCTATCAGATAGGTTGCGCCTAAAAATACGCGAGCGAATTTTACAGTACCATTTAGTTGCTAGATAATATCGCATTTCGCGTTTATTGCACAATGAATTGTGGCGTTTTATGTTAATAACTGGGCACGTGGGCCGGCATGTCGACATACTGACTAACCTGACCGTGGGCTGGCAAGAGAAAAAAATGGCAATTTAAAATTGTTTGATCTCTTTGTGTCTATTGAGGTTTAGTCCCATTGATTGGAAGAAAAAAAATGCATTTTTGTTCGTATTTTGTTCATATTAGTAGTTGTAGCTGTTTTTAATGTTTAAAAATATAAAGTTATTTAATAATAAAACATTTTAACTTGTAAAAAGATCTATAACATTCGTAGATTTGGTATATAAACTATGTTGACCTATCATACTAAGAGACGCCATTCCCCTCCGTCCTGTGCCGTCTGCTACCACTGGGTGGCTTGGAATAGCATAGATCTTCCTCTACTTGATGTTTCCAGCGGTACTTGGAACGTCCGACCATTCAGCGACCGCCTGTTTATTAATACTTTTGTAAATGTAGAGAAAGCACTGAATAACTTTAATACATATATCTTTAACTACGCCAAATGTATGTAGTAACTTTGAAATTTGTTAATTTATATATGTACGCCAAGTTAAGATTATGTAATGTAGAATTATTAATTAGAATTAGTTATTTAATAAAAAAAAAACTGTTGATCTTTTTCGCTGTACTCATCGTTGAGCCAAAATATGACAGAAAAAGAACATGAAGAAAGGAAATAGCCTAAGCAAGTAGGATGAATTTCGTAAATGATACTCGTACAATGAGTAAGAAACGGATAGGCACAGATATGACTAATAAATATATGTAGAAGAGAGGCTTACATGTTGTACCATATACATATGTTTGGTTTGGTTACATAGAAGACCCACTGGGGAAAAAGGAGATGATGACAACAAGAACAGACCTTTTAAATTATTCACGCTGCCCACACCACCCTCACCGAAATATGTTCTTTATGTCAAATGTATCGAGATTTTTAATTACTTAATCATTTATTAATCGCGAATTAACATGTCGATTTTCGCCCACGAGTTTAGTCATTTTAGTTTTTATTGGTTTTTAATCAGGACGATAAAACACAAAATAATATATAAATACTACAAAATAATACATAAATAAATATTTACAATATAAGTCAAGGCCTGTATTACCTGCGATGTTCTTTTAGTACACTTCATTTTGTTAAAGTTAATAAGCTAGTATTCGGGTTTTTTTTTTTCTAATTTCATTTCTTCTTAACAATGCGTTTCGTATCAGATTTTTTTTTTATATACAAGTAGATACTTATGTTGTATGTATTGTACATTACTATTGTTTATGAGAAATACTCTAAGGGTGTTTTTAGTGACCAATTCGGTATAATAAGTGTCTGTCCCATACTAGCCTGATCAGCTCATTGGCTGAACTTTGAGTAAATTTAGGTAGGGGGGTATAGAGGGTAATTTTTTGCTTAAAATTACTGCCTTCTTTTTCGTATGAGTAAAGTGGCCAAACTCTGGTGTCGAGAGTTCAAGTCTTCGTGTAACGACTGCTTGTACTAAGACTAACAGTCAGGACTTAACGTGTCATCTGACCCGGTTTATTTAACTCCCTAAAGTATCAATTATTTAAAATACTGTGTCTTAATGACGGCCAAACTGTGGAACTCCTTGCCGGAATCTCTGTTCCCACTGACCTACAATCTTACTGTCTTCAAGGCGAGTGTGAACTGGTTTCTTCTAGGCAAGCGCGCTTCATCTTAGTTGTGGTCAAGCGCAAGCTTATTAAGCGTAAAAAAATTATAGTAGTGGCAATTCAGCGGCACACACGACTAAACTAAATTTAAAAAAGCCCGTCTCTTTTTATCTTTAGGGCCAGAAAAAGACGGCACGTTCTGAACCACAGACAAAACAACTAAAATCACGTCAAATATGGAATGTGCAGGCAGTTTTAGAGGTGATACAAGTGAGTGCGCTCTAAAGTCGCCTATATTTTCTACATTTGACGTGATTTTAGTCGTTTCGACTATGGTGCAGAACGTGCCGTCTCTTTCTGGCCACCTAAGATGAAAAGAGACGGGGCTTCTTTATATTTAGTTTAGTCGTGTGTGCCGCTGAGTCGCCACCAGTGAAATCGTTTCAATTCTTAAAAGAACTTTCCATCGCAGACAATGCTACCCGTTTACAGCTAGCAGTTTATCACTCAATCAGTCTCGAATCATCAGTTCGCAGTAATCGTTTCCTCTTACATACCGTGACATTACTCTCTTATTATAATATGCGAATCTTCGTAAAGAGGCGAAATCACAACACTTGCTGGTTACCGTCAAATCGAACTTGAATGTCAGCTGTTAAGGCTCGGCACAGACGGACACACTTTTCTCGGCTCGTTATGGAATAAAAATACGGCAAAATCATCAATTCAAGTTGAACATGATAAGTACTCGTAGAACTTTTATTTTTATATAAATAGTCATTATTCCCCTAACATAATTAGATACACTCGTAGAACTTTGAAATTAAAAGCACAAATATGTAGGTTTTTTATCTTTCTGTGTACATGTAAAAGTGAAAAGCGTTTTCATTTACTAACAACAACTGTACTAAATTTACGCTAAATATCTAAAACTCAAAAAAAGATTTCAAAGAACGGCTGTGAGTAAAAAGATATATATAAGTTCAGATCAGCTTTTTTATGCGTAATTGGCTTGAGCTTGACCGCAACTCACCTGATGTTAAGTGACATTGCAGTCTAAGATGAAACGCGCTTGCCTAGAAGAAACCTCGCCTTGAAGATAGTTGATATGTTAACAGATATTTTTATTTTTATACACTGTAAATATTTCAATATTGCAAACAATTTTTGAAAATTAAGTACCTATACATTTACTTTAAAAATGTTAAATGTAGGTACTGTAAATGTATCATTAACAAACTCGATAGCGAAATTATATCTACTATAAACACTATAACAGTGTTGATTCAGAAATCATAAGGTTTTTTTTTTTTTTTTTTAATATTAGGACACATTCACACACGGCTGGTTAGCCCCATACTGAACCATTTCTAGCTCGTATTATGGTTGCTAACACAGCTGATATACTACATATACATACATACATATTATATATAAATACATATTTAACACTCAGACTCACAGCCAACAAATTTAGTTAAGCACAAAGATGTTGACCGGGCCGGGAATCTAACGAGGTTTTTTAACAGTATGGTTATAGTTAAACTTAATCTGATACTATAGCTTTTTAAGGCCCTAGCAATATTTATCACCTGTTCTGCTGGCCACAATAAAATTGTTTTAAAAAACAAACAACCGACTTCAAAAACACAACTAAAAAGGGAAAAATAATTTTAAGCCTAAATCAAATCAAGACTATATAAATAGAATAGGAGAGTTTATTTCATGTACTTATAAAAAACTATTTGCAATTTTTACTAATCCTGTATTCTTGGAGTCGGTGCCAGCAAAGAAAGACAATTGAAAATAGTTTTTTTTAACAAACATTAATTTGTTCTTATTAGATGGCACCGACTTCAAGAATACAGGATTACTAAAAATTGCAAATAGTTTTTTATAAGTACATGAAATAAACTCTCCTATTCTATTTATATAGTCTTGATTTGATTTAGGCTTAAAATTATTTTTCCCTTTTTAGTTGTGTTTTTGAAGTCGGTTGTTTGTTTTTTAAAACAATTTTATTTTTTCATTTTTAGTGGTTGGTAATGATATTTTGTTTAAGTTTTAGCTATGGAGAGGCAAATAAACTTCACGATGAAAAAATTTGGCGTGTGTCAGGCAGGCAACCAATTGGGAGCAAATCTAGCTATACGCGAGCGAAGCGAGCGTGAAAATTTTCACCGTATTTGTTCCAACCGTTTGAGCATAAAGAAGTCCAAAGCAGCACAAATTACATAATGTTTGTTGTGTCAAAACGTACTAGAACCAAGTGCGAGCGAAAAGAGATGAATGCGAGCGAAGCGAGCTATGCGCGAGCGAAGCGAGCGCGAAAATTTTCACCGTATTTGTCCCAACCGTTTGAGCATAAACAAGTCCAAAGCAGCACAAATTTCATAATGTTTGTTGTGTCAAAACGTACTAGTACCAATTGCGAGCGAAGCGAGCGCGAAAAATTATCACCGTATTTGTTTGAACCGTTTGAACATAAAGAAGTCCAAAGCAGCACAAATTACATAATGTTTGTTGTGTCAAAACTTACTAGAACCAAGTGCGAGCAAAAAGAGGTAGATGCGAGTGAAACGAGCTATGCGCGAGCGAAGCGAGCGCGAAAATTTTCATTGTATTTGTTCCAACTGTTTGAGCATAAAGAAGTCCAAAGCAGCACAAATTACATAATGTTTGTTGTGTCAAAACGTACTAGAATCAATTGCGAGCGAAGCGAGCTGGATGCGAGCGAAGCGAGCGCGAAAATTTTCACCGTATTTGTTCGAACCGTTTGAAGTCCAAAGCAGCACAAATTATATAATATTTGGAGTGTCATAAGCCCAGAACATCCTGGGGGAAATTCGAACGAAGCGGGATAACTCCCAGCAAAGCGAGCGCGTAAATATTTTCCTTATCCGTTCGAGGGTCTTGTCTTTTAATATATCAAATTTTACATTTCCTTCTTCCACTAAGTATGACCCAAGTGGCCAAGCTCTGGCGTCGAGAGTTTTTCAAGCCCCTGATTTAGTTTGGCCCCTGCTTGTACTAAGAGTAGTGGTCCAGGCCCAACAAATTAACGTGTTATTCGAAGCACAGTAACGCCCAGATGAAAATATCACATTTTTTTATGGAGGTCTTGTGCATGGTTACCCATCCAAAGACTGGCCGCATGGGCCGTTGCTTAGCCTCGATGTTCGCGTCAGATTACTTTTGTTAGCCAGGCTGCTAATTTTATGAGCGAAATCTGTATTGCCGTATGAGCGCGAAGAAGTAAAATAGGTTATCGAGTTATTTGGGCTTCCCACGGGAATAGCAATTACTTTTAAGATAAAAAGTAACCTTCGTGTTATACAAGGTCTAGTCTACCCCCTATATCAAATTTTAGCAAAATCAGTGTGTCATGTGTTATTTGGTGCATCCCACGGGAACAATAATTATTTTCGGGATAAAAAGTAGCCAATGTGTAAACACATAGTCTAACCTACCTTCATTCCAAATTTCATCAATGTCAGTACAACCGTTCGAGCGTGAAGAAGTTAAAAAGATTTATATGTTATTTGGTGCATCCCACGGGAATAGTATTTATTTTCGGGATAAAAAGTAGCGTATGTGTTAACACATAGTCTTACCTATTTTCTTCTCAAATTTCATGAATATCAGTACAGCCAAACGAGCGTGAATCTCCATTCATGCGTAAAAATAACCTAACTTTTTAGGTTTTTCTTCGATTTCCCTAGGAGTCCATCATCAGAACCAGTTTTGGTGACAATGGGACCAATTCAGAACCATACTCTTTCAATAAAAAAATAATTTTGAGAATCGATCCACAAATGGCTGAGAAATCGGTGAACATACATAAAAAAAAAAAAATACATACACGTCGAATATATAACCTCCTCCTTTTTGAAGTCGGTTAAAAAGTCGCCCCGTCTAAACACAACCTTAACCATCCGTTACGAGTATTCGCATCGAAAGTGAGACATCGAATTACGATCGATTACAAAGTATCGAGTGAAAATGTCGAAAGCCTCCGGACTCCGCCCACGGTAACCGTGAAGATGACCATCTTGTGGGATACTGTTTCTTTTTGGGCCCGATGGCGTTTACATCTTTTAGATGTGCCTAAAACTTATTTTCTTTGTAAATAATCCTACTAATATATAAATGCGAAAGTTGTGTGTGTATGTTTGTTACTTGTTCATGCTCAAACGGCAGAACCGATTTTGAAATTTGGTTTGATGATAGCTTAGACCTTTATCCCGGATCAACTTCTTTTTATTCCAGATTAACGCGGGTAACACCGCGGGGCGCCACTAGTTACAGAATAAAGCTAATAAATAAAATAAACAAATAAATATTAGAACACATTTCACACACGGCTGGTTAGTCCATACAAAATCACTCCTAGTTTATTATTATGATTGCTTACACAAGTGGTACTACATAAACATACATAAATACTGTATATCGATACATATTGAACACCCAGACTGACAGCCAATAAATTTAGTTTATCACAAAGATGAACCCGGGACCCTATTGCTGGCAGTCCGGCATGGTAACCATTACGCCAACGAAGTCGTCATCAAATCATCATGAACAAGTTGCTTGCCGTTTTAACTAGATTTTGTTAGAACTTAGAAAAATATTAGTACAATTTGCAGGTGTTTTTAAATTTTAATTTATTGATAAATGTAAATTGTTAAATAAGTTACCTTGTGCAACGAAACCAGTACGTCAACTCCACACGTACAATTCCAACTCCAATCGTACATTAAAAAAATCACACACCAGAATAAGCATCAGCAATTGAATTACAAGCCTTTGGCAGTAAATTACTATTAAAGCAGTTTTTTTTGTCGTTCCGTCTATACTTCCTCCGACATTCATGTAAATGTAAATTAAGGCAGTAATCGCTATCGAGGGCTAAAGTAAAGTACCCACTATTAAGTCGTTACGTGGAAAATAGTGGTATCTTCCGATCGTAGATTGCCAGAGGTGTGACTTTAGTATTGTTACTTAACACCATAATTCAGAAAGAACATCCGTTAAGACATAATATCGCTTACCATCAGGTGAATTGTGATCAAGCGCAAGCTCATTTATTGTAAAAAAAGACAAATTGTTACAAAACCTTTTACTTGGACAACCATACTGTCTTCTGGGCGAGAGTAAACTGTATCCAAAGTCACGTATTTTAACCAATGACAACTGTCGCCCTTCTCATTGATAATGACCACTACTATCAATGGCAATAGATTAATGTGCTTAGTGACGAAATAGAAGTCTAGAATCTTAATTATTTTCACAAACAGACTGACATACAGACAGAATAAATAATGAATAAGATTATAGACTACATTCGGATCGCTCAGAACAGAAATAATTTTATCTATTATATTAACATGAACAGCAGATAATGGTAAATTTGTTGATAAATGTCGAAGTAATTTGACAGAGAACCAACATAGTTAAACGCATAAGCAAGCTGAAGTGGCAATGGGCCGGATATATCTGCCGAAGAACCGATGACCTGTATAGTATCGACGTCTATCCGGGATGCACCTTCCACCGCCAGCTTTAAGACTAGACTCAGGGTTTGGCTATTAGATAAAACTTTATAATATAAATTATTAATTATAATTGTAAATTGACATTTAACATTTGATTCATATCATATACTTCTGTAATGATATTATATTATTTGACTTGTAACTTTGGTGTTATCAATAAATGATTTGTATTTGTATTTGATAGACGAGTTCTAGAGCGTAGACCGCGACTCGGCAAACGTAGTATAGACAAGCACAGGTTGATGATGATGATAATGATGAAAAGCAGTTGTCATCATCTGTGATTTTCTTTACTAGTAATGGGCTTGCGCTTGACCGCAATTCACCTGATGGTAAGCGATATTGCAATCTATGGTGGAGCGCGCTTGCCCAGAAGAAATCGGTTCATACTGGCGACAGTTGGATCTTGTATATTATCTTGGAAAGCGCGCATTCTAAACCGCAACATCACTTAACATCAGGTGAGTTATAGTCGAACAGAAACATAAGTTCAATAATATCTGTGTTTTTTTTTGGTAAGCCTGAACTTCAGATGTCTAAGGTCATCCGAAGTTCTAGTGAAAGTTAATCATTGGTGAATGAAGTGGGTGTGTCTTGGAAGAGAGACCTCAAACTACAATTTGCAAAAGGCTTCTTGCGTTGTATGTCATCGTACATAAACAATAGGTTTCGATTTTTATGTTTTTTTTTTAAGAAAAGTATATCAGAGACTCTTGGTCGGTAAGAACATTACTTTTTGAAGTAGTTGCCACCAAAGCAACGAAAAGCGCCTGAATGATTACTTGATTAGTCAAGTACGTGTCAACTTCGCGCATTGGGTTCCGTATCACTATTTTCATTATTTAGTCGTAAAATCGTATCATTGTTTAAATTTGTATCATTGTATGGAATACAAGCTAAACCAACTATAACCAATTGATTTCGACGCTTTAGAGAGTTTGTCGTTAAATCAAGTGACGTTACATGGAGTTTACACTGTAAATAAAAGTCATGAGACTAAACAACTGCTTAATTATTTTTAGAGTTTCGTACTCAAAACGTACCAATAGGGCCCTTTTACTAAGACGTTTTCCTTTTTTCTTTTTAATAGCTTTGACGCAATAAAAAAACTTAGGTGTCGAGTGCCGATTAAAAAGCCTTTAAAAACATAGTTAATGCTACCTGCAGGGAATGTAGTTGGCTTGTCCATAAGTTTTATAGTCGCGGTTAAATGTCTCTCGGGAAGGTTTGTGGTTGGCAGGAATACTTGTAAATGAATAGTTTGTGTGGATTAATTGTTCCGACGATTTTTTCTTCTTCGTATGCTCAAGCTCTGGTGTCGAAAGTTTTTAAGCCGCCCGAAGGCGTCCGACTGCTAGTGATAAGACTGTCGGGATCTACAAGTTAACGTGTCAACCGATTCACGGTAGCGCCCAGATGAAAATGCCATTTTTTAAAAGACAGTTGTGAATGGTCACCCATCCAAAGACTGTCAGCATTGACCGTTGCTTAATTTAATTATAGCTCGGCTAACTTATGTGATACGATGATATTGATAGGCATGTTAAGGTGCATTTACATGGTAAGAAATAAAACCTTAAGGTGCTATTGTACAGAGTTCAGCCGCACCATACTTATTTGAGCAAAGCGCATGTGATACGACTGTAATTTTTTTACTAAATAACTTTTTTTTTTAACACATTCATCCACGGCTGGTTAGCCCCATACTAAACCATTTCTAGGTCGTATTATGGTTGCTAACACAGCTGATATACTACATATACATACATACATATTATATATAAATACATATTTAACACCCAGACCCACAGCCAACAAATTTAGTTAAGCACAAAAATGTTGACCGGGCCGGGAATCGAACCCGGAACCTTCTGATTAGCAGACCGGCATGGTAACCTTTACGCCAACGAGGTCGTCAAATAATCATTGTATTAAAACTTTCGTAATGCATATTTTATGTGAGGCTAATACCGACAAAATAAAACTAAGTGATAGCCGGTTATACAAACATTAGCTTCATATAAAATCAAAAATGAACGGTAATTAAATTATAAACTCTAAAAAGTAAGAGCACTTTTCGATAGGCAAGCAATTTTAGGCATATTTGTTTATAAAAAATACTTCATAAAAAATACGTCTCATCTGGTTATCAGATCGGTGAAGGACGATCTTTACGGGCTCTTAGACTAATATTTTTCCAATGAAACTAACGAGCGAATTTTACATAATATTGTTTTGAAATTCTTTTAAAATATTTAAAACAGGTAAAGAAGAAAATATAGTTTAAAAGTAAGGAAGGACAAAAAGGAATTTCGATCAAAGTCCTGTGAATACAAATAAAAGTACGAGATATTTATTAATTTATAACTATCGAGCGAATTTAACGTTCTGTTTTGGAATTCTTATATAACTAAGTAAAAAAGGTAAAGAAGCAAATATACATTGAAAGGTAGATTAAAAGTAGATAAGGGTGAAAAGGAATTTCTGTCAAAGTCTTCTGAATACCTACATATAAAAAAGAGTACAAACATTAATAGTTTATTTATGCAATTCATCTAATCAGTATTCTAATTATTCATTAACCTTATAAATAACCATGTAAAAGCTATCAATTGATATTCCTACTCCATTTAGTTGAAGGAAAGATAAAATAAACGTTTTTATTCATTAACCTTTCCATTAATTAGTTAATAGTTACGCGAAGACAAATAATCTTGTTTCTTTCCCTCTTTTATTCAGAGTTAATCTTTTTATATGGCAACATTGTTCATACTAAATTTATTTAATTGTAACACATTTATGTGTTTATATCCATCTAAATAGGAGACAGATACTTAAAACGATTTTTTTCTAATTATTATTTAATCATTTTAATTGCTTCCAGTTTATGCTTCTAAGTTAAGGTTTGTTTTAAAATTATTATTATTATATGAGTTTATCTTCTGCAGCACAGGTAAAACTACAGATGATTAGTGTCATAATTATTTAGCTTACTGTTTCTGAAATTAATATTATTTCTTTCTTTCTATTTTGCTCTTTTTCCCTTCTTTTCTTTCTTTAATAAGTTGGTACATTATTGTTCTGATTGCATTGAGCAAGTTTATATAAATAGAGTTAAATTACTTACACTCATAACTTTTATATGACAGTCGTATTCATAATGGAAAACAAGGATTTAGGCAAAATATTTCAAATCAATTATTTCACACCGACTTTAGATAGTAAAACGAACACACTAATTTTAAACTCAAAAAATCAAATAGTTTAGTTTATTCAGTACAAATACAGGGGTGAAACGTACTATGACTAATTAAATACTAAAATATAGCTTAGCCTTAGTGTACGTTTTGCCATATCCACTGCGCCCCGCGCTAAGTATCATATGATCCTGTTATGCGATAATGTTTAAAATAAGTCACTAATGCATAGAAAAACCCCTAGTGCGGTGACATTTTACGCTTCTAGTATTTTTTGTTACCAACGTATGCAAAGAATGTCAGTTTTCTGATATATTTTTTTTTTCAGTTTTTCCCACAACGCACAACATAATTCTTTAAAAACGTAGCACTAAGTCATCATGTACGTACACCTAAGTTTACTACAAATAAATTTATCTTTATCTTTATAATATGTAGTTTGATCAGGTGTTCGCATCGCGTTTGTAAATTAAGTGTCAGAAAAAGCTAAAGACAACTTCGTTCTAAATTAACTAAGTTATGTCCGATACTCGATATTTATTTGCGATACAGTGTAAACTCCTTGTAACGTCACTAGATTTAACGACAAACTCTCTAAAGCGTCGAAATCAATTGGCTCTAGTTGGTTTAGCTTGTATTCCATACAATGATATTACATTCTCTCCTGTTAACGACCACTCTCTATAACGCCATAAAACGCGCAGTCGCTTCAGTGACGTTATAAAGAGTTTACTCTGTATTTAATTGAATGTCACTTGTTTTTCAGTTCAAATGAAGTACTAAATTTAAATTTGTATAAAATTAAGACTTGAAAATAATGTTGTCTTACTAATTATAAAACTAGCTGCGACCCGCGATGCTATTCTCGTTATTCCGAGATAAAAAGTAGCTTATATTTTAATTCAGAGATAAAGCCATCAAATTTCATAAAAATCCGTCCAGCCGTTTGAACGTGAAGAAGTTACAACATACACACAAACTTGTGGCTTGCTAATATTCGCGGAAGGCTATCCACGCTTATCAATTTGTAATTGCGGCAAATATTTAATGCGAATTAAATTATCATCAATAATCCCTGAAATCGGTTAATCATTGCAGTACTGTTAATTGTAGGTCAATTTCAGAAACTAAACTTATAAATACATTGCGCATTTTATTATAAATATATGTATATAGTAACTATACTAATGTCTTAACCTGACTTTACATATGTTTAAGCGAATAGATAGAAAGATAGAAAATTCTTTATTGGACACATTTATTCAATTTTAAAACAGAAAAAGTAAGGGCTTACAATCAAGTGTGCAACAATTGGCGGCCTTATCGCTTAAAGCGATCTCTTCCAGGCAACCTTTGGATGGAGATGAGTTTATAAACGACTGAAAACAAATGAGTATAATAGATGCACAACCTTATACACAACCTATTCTTCTGAGTGCATTCCTAGGTAAAAATAAAAACTTTTTGCTCCCAACTGTAGGGTTGCCACAACTTATGCTAGAATTCCGTGAATTTTATAGTTGGTTGATTACTTCAACAGACAGCCTGGCGTCGCGTCCCCGGGAATGTTTCCATTTTCCTAAGTTTATTTTCCGTAGGGGAATACAATGGAGTTTTTTTGTTCTATGTACTCAGTCGTATTTTATTTTTGCTCCATTGTTCTAACGTACTTTTGTATTGGGGGAAGTAGAGGTAGGGTTGTACATATATTCTTAGAAATTGGAAGTAATTAATTTAATTAGCCAAGGCTCTTGTGATCAAGCACGTTATGAAATTAGTAAGATATATAATATTATATTTGAATATGAAAAATGAGTATTATTGTAGAACATTATTGTTGCCGTATTTCAAATTCAAATCAAATCATTTATTTTCTATTCATTTTATTAATTAATTAATTACTCTCGATTATATTATTTTATATAGATTATATACATTATTAATTAATTACTCTCGACTTGTCGTTCGAAGAGTCAGCATCTCCTGATGATGCCTTGTGGTTAGGCGAAACACGTGTAGAGTTAAGAATTTCCGAATTGTGATAGGTAACGTTAATCTTAATTAATCTTAGTTAATTTTTCCTTTACTTGTCTTAATTTGGATTTCGGGTCACAGCGGAAGTACACTAAATATTTAATTTTGTCTTCTATTTTAATTTTATTTCAATTGTTAATTTGAATAATAACATAATCAACTAATGTTTCTCAACCATAAAGTAATCTTTTACCTATGTATGTTCAAAATGCACGGCCTTTGCTTATGCTACTATATTTACGGCCATAATTATTTGCTTATGGGATAATTTGTATATTATAAAATCGCATGAGCCGTATTGGAAACGAATGGTAACATTATTAGCCAAAATATACTGTCCTGTCCCCGGATAAAAACTCTACAATGATTTAAAAGTTTTGGTCACATTAATATTAAGGATATTTTTTTTTATTAAATTTGTAAGTGATACGATTAGGCTTACAAAAATACAAACTTTACTTTTAACTTTCCAGTGACTGAAAAGTCTGTATAAAATATAAGTCTGTATAAAATATAAAAGTTTGTATAAAATATAAAAGTGACAGCTATAACACATACAGTCTAGTCGTGTCAGATACAAACATTTGGTCCAACTTTCAAATAAAGATATGTGTCAGGGCAAACGTATGTAATGCAATACTCATATTGATTTGCAATTGTCTCGCCGGCTGCGTTTGCTAATTTTTGAGACAAATTGCCAATTATTTGTACTTACATGTTATGAAATGCACAAAAATGTGATCGGCCTTCCTTATTTTGTTGAAAGTTTTTTTGGGGTACGGATTATATATGTATAAAATATGTATCTATGTATATGTAGTATATCAGTTGTGTTAGCTGCAAACTGTGTTAAATGCAAACTAGAAATGGTTCAGTTTGGGATTAACCAGCCGTGTGTGAAATTTGTCCTAATATAAATTAAATATTAGGACACATTTCACACACGGCTGGTTAACCCCAAAATGAACCATTTCTAGTTCGTATTATGGTAGCTAACAGAACTGATGTACTGATGTATCATACATCAGTTCTGACATATCTGACATATTTTATATAGATACATATTTAACACCCAGACTGATAACCAACAAAATCTAGTTCAGCACAAAGATGTTGGCTTGTCGAGAATCGAACCCGGAACCTTCTGATTAGCAGTCCGGCATGGTAACCATTACGCCAAGGAGGTCGTATGTATTTATTTATATCTCTGTATATGTTACTGCACCGTGTTTTGACTCCTATCAGTGTTCCGCGTACTATAAACCTCGACACCTCATCCTTCCCGTCACACAGCGATCGATGAAGAGTTGCATAATGAACTTTCCAACAATTTCATGGAAATAAAATTTCGCGGCTAATTATCACTTTTGTGCATGATATTTTTTCGACAACACTATACGTGTCAACGCAATATTTCACGGGGATAATAATATGGCGGTATGAGACGCGCTGAAGATGCGCAAGAGTGCTGGGCGCGGTGCGAGGTGGAAGCGGTAGCGTTCTGGTTGTATGGAGGGCATAAGCTGAAGCGGGTAAAAGATTTAAATCAAATTTTTATAATGACTAATTTAATGCCTTAAAATAAATAAGTAAAGCGGCATTAATTTGAGCATAGGCTATCTTTTTTAATAATACCTTAGGGTGAGGTCAAAACGAACTCATTGATGCGACCTTCTTGAATTCTTTTCAATGTAGTCATAACTATTGGTAGTGTCTATTCTATCTGTTATTGAAATATTTTTAATTGTATTAAAACGAAAGATTGCTTCCAAAAACATCGATTAAATTCGATAGACTTTGATTAATTTTGAAAGCCTTAAACGTTCGCATCAAATTCTCCTAATAATAACACCATCAAAGATTTATGAAGCTGAAAATGACAGGCAGCCGGCTCGCGGTCGGCCGTCACTTACACCGAAGCGCATCGCAACCGTTCATTAACGGACGCGTCTCGGATAATTACGTACTGATAAACCAAGCAAATTGTTCGCGAATTATCTCCTCGGCCCGCCGCTGATGAATATCATCGCTCGTCCCAAAAACTCTTTTAACCGACAAACTGTCACCGTAATTGCGCTATTTAATTACACACGATTATCCAGATTTATTGTGTGTTGAAAACTTAAAAAATATATTCTTCATTAAAATAGACGACAGAATGCGAAAGAAAGTGAACTTACTCGCTAATTACGCGTGACTCAAGCGAGCGTATGGCGCGTCCTCAATATCGACGGTTCAATGTCAAAAACTGCGGACAACTTGTGTAATTATACATCAATCATCGATCCCCCCTATCGAGAACCGATTATAGTGACACGTTCGAAATCAGGTCGATACACCATAGTGATTACCCGAAATAACACCCATCACGCTGAAATTGCAGGCCAGCTTAAACTTATAACCTTGAAAATACACAGCCCCGAGTCGTATGTCCGAAAATCACCGGTTAGTTCGCTCATTGCTTTCTGTTTACTTTGAACCGGCAACTGTTAATTATCATAAGCAATTTCGTTTTATGCTCTCGATTTGTCGCCGTCCCTCTCTGGCGATATGGATCGCGAGCGAGACCGCGTCAGGTGATACAATTTAATATAAACGACAATGTTAAATTTTACGATATAATCGTCTCGTTCGTAACGGTTTGATAGGAGGCGCGAGAAAAATGGTGTTCGCGTTAAAATTCGTATCGCGCTTGTAAAATAATCAATGGTTATTGTTTCTAAGAAGAGGTCCGGGACGACTCGTGAGAGTTGGTGTGCTAGTTCATTATTGTATTGATCAGTGCGGAGAGTAAACTTCCGATGTTTACGCCGGCCGGCGTGAGACGTGGGCGGGACGACTTTGTATGCGCCACTCGGGAAGTGAGTGCCGTTGCTTTGGGGCTATTTTCAGGTGAATTACGTTAGTAAGTGGTGGACTGCGTATTTCGATACATTCGTGGGTTGGAATTAATATCATAAATATGTGACGTAAAAGGTATTTTTTTTCCCAAAAAATGAATAAGGTATTTCGTTTTCGTGGATTTTACTGTGATCAATCCATTTTTCTATGCTGTTATTTTATTGAGAATAGATATGTGACGATATGTTTTCTCTTTTTACACGCTTTATATTAGCTTCACCTGTATGTTTGTAACCGAATTCTTTGGGCGCGATTTTGACCCACTTAAAACGGCCAGATAAGCGTGTTTTTTAGTTTTTTTAAACTACTATTATGCTCTAATAAATCTATTGTACCGAATTTAAAAAAAACACAAGTATACCTAACACAATTTTTTAAGTTTGATGCTTGGTGTAAACAAAATTAGCACTTCAACAGAAACCCGTGTTATAGAAATCCTTCTGTCGATCGCCATTGTGACCTGCAGTGAATAGCTATAATATAATAACATATTATAATATATAACGAGAGTTGTATGTTGCTGTACATTGTGTCCGATGTATAGCAGCACTTATGATGATAAATGTACGTGGACATTTCTGTCACGGGACGTACGGTTGGAAAAAAGATTTTGAATAAATATTTTTTGTCATGTGGTGTAGTGGTATTTCGAATTTCTTTGTTTAAACATGCATATTTTTTTTACTAATCAATCAATGATATTTAATTAGTAAAACTAATTATATAAATAAAAACACACACACACACACAAAAACCTTACCTAATACCTTGTGTATATAATATTAATTATTATATACACAGGTATATTTTATTAAAAAAACGTGAAACTAATTCAGTTAAGTACAGTATAAAATGTATTTAATTTTTGGCATTTCCACATAAGAACAAAAAATATATTTCGCAGTAATTTCTTCATCTATGAAGTTTAAGTAATATTTAACTGAAAATAAATTACGTAATCTAAAACACTTAAATTTTTTATACATATTTTTTGCGATCGGTACCTTTGTGAGAATCATTTTTAAGGCACATTGGACAATATCTTTTCGGAGGTGACCAGACATTGTCCGGCGCGCGTCCATCATGCTGTCTTCGGGACGGAGTTATGCAAACATGAAACATTCACTCTAAATTGGATTTACTTATTATATTTTACGATTGCGATGTTTATTTTTTATGTATGTATATAGCAGTAGTATTTTGAGGTTAAGTTGGGTAAAATAGTATGCAGTATCAATAACACTGAAATGAAAATGCTTTGATAAACCAATTTAATAATTAGCAAAATATTCAAACGTTTTGAATTATTATCTTACTCGTATATATAAAATGTCCATGTCACAATGTTAGTTACCGTACCTATTCCTCCGAAACGGCTCGACCGATTGTTACCAAATTTTATATGCGTATGCAGTAGGTCTGAGAATCGGCTACTATCTATTTTCCATACCTCTAAGTGATAAGGCAAAACAATGTTTGCTGGGTCAGCTTGTCTAATATATAAAATTTCCATATCACAGTGTTAGTTACCGTATTCCTCCGAAACGGCTTGACCGATTTTTACCAAATTTTGTATGCGTATTCAGTAGGTCTGAGAATCGGCTACTATCTTAAAGGCAAAACAACGTTTACCGGGTCAGCTAGTTATAATATAAATTCAGAATATTTTGCTAAGTGTTATGTGTAACATTTCTTGGCATAGTAATTCATTGACATCTTATACTATGATCTATATCGATGATCTATTGTAACAAAGAATACCGTTACTTAAACAAAAATGTCCAACAAACAAACAAACAAGTCTATCGATAATTAAAAACAACGATCGCTTCGATAAATTAAAATTATTATCATTTTGCATAATTAGAAGTATTAACGCTCCATTTTGAGTAACTATCTGCCGGATAATACGCCAAAACAATTTGCAAAGTAGGAAAAATACCAAAGATGCAATTATCATAGTGTATTACGAGTATGTTATACACCTGTCATTTGCTAACTTAACAACAAAAGTTGTTATTCCTTATTCAAATGCGTAGCTAATGTTAGTGGATTGTTAAGGCGATGTTATGGGAAATTCTTGATTTTCCATTTTTTTCTTCGCTTTAAATTGTAAACGAAAGAAAATATCAAAGAAAAAAAATAGCTTAAAGTCCTTCTAAAGAACCACTCTAAGAATATTTATACTTATTTGGTACCTATCAGACATATCAATATTTTAATTATGTTATTTGAACCATTTTTTTTTCCTTTTTGATTTAGTCTGATTGGTTATTTTCACCTTAAGAATTGCCAAACATACATTAATGTAAATTTAAATACAAATACAAATCTTTTTTATTTGACACAGTAAATGACAACAAAATTATTTTGAATCCAAAGGTTTCCAAACTAGTTCTATGTACTGTGTATTAGAAGCCAATGTCTTCTCCCATAAAAAATTATGAATAGATACGAAATAAGAAATCATTAAATCATTTAGATTTAAAAAAAATCGCGTTTTTTTTTCACTATAAGAATTCAAACTAAAAAAATCTGAACTAAGGTCTATCATACCCTTAAGCTAGTCCCCGCCTTTTTATAAAAAGTGCATATAATGTAGCACGAGCGTTTAATATTAATGAATGGTAATGTAAACTAGAACTGCAGAGGAATAAGCATAACTTGTCGTTTGGTTGTTGCTCATGGAACGTCTAATAGTAATAATAATTTCGAATGAACGAAGCGGCCAAGCTCTGGTGACAATAGTTTTCTAGATAGACACCATGCAATGCATGTCTTGGCTTAACTACTAAGACTAACTACCAGGACCTACAGACAATTTAACGTGTTTCGGCCCACGGTAGCACACAGACGGAAATGCCACTTTTTAAATAACAGTCGTTTGCACCTATCCTATGACTGTCCGTATCGACCAGTGCTTTAATTTTGGAAACTGTTTCAGATTACATTAGTTAGTTCAATAACCAATATTAGCTGAAAGATGATAGAGTGATAAAACAGTTAGTCCAAATATCCTCTAATCTTTAAAAAATAACAACTTTATTTTATGACTACAAGCAGTGCTATTTTGCTTTTTTAAATAATGTCCTAACTATAACTGCGCCATTCCATGATTTTAAAAACATCATTAAATAAATGTATGCTATAAATATTTTTGGTATTATGTGAAACAGTAGATTCACCCTATTACTACACAATATCTAGACTTGACATGGACTTCTGACGTCATTGCAGCTTTTATTTAATTTTAATAGAATATCGAATAATAAATAAATTACAATTATTTACAATTAGAAAAGATACACACTGAACGTCTTGATTAAACTTGTTATTTTAATGTATGATTTCTTATGGTTTCAGGTCAGTGTTGTTTCATCGATAAAGGTCGGTGCATGGGTGTGTTGTGTGTTTTTTTTTCATTATTAATTTTATTTATGTTTAATTTGTATATTTTTTTACGTCTTACAAAATTATTGCAAAGGTAACTTATGATACTATACTATAATCAAAATACAATACAAATGAAAGTACTTTTATAGTATTTTAATCAAATAGTTTAATTGTCATTCACAATTATTTATAAAGATACTAGCTGACCCGGCAAACGTTATTTTGCCTCACTTAGGGGTACAGCGCCATCTATTGATTACTTACTCAACCCATTCGAAAGGTATCGACATCTGTTAGAATCATTTGGAGTTAACAGATATTTGTGACTGTCAACAGACAATAATTAGCAATAAATTAAAATTGCGACTATAATTTGAGATATAAACTATCCTATCTCATAAGTTGAATCGAACTGCACATGGTGTGCGAATTTTATTATAATCTGTTAAGTGGTTTAGGAGTCCATTGAGGACAAACATTGTAACACGAGATTTATATATTATATTAAGATTATTATAATAATTTAAAATGTCCAAAACATGGAAAGTCAGGACAACCCGCCAATGACCGTACCCGGCACAAAGGTGCCCATAACGCTGGCCGTGTTTCCACGCTGAATAGTTAGAGCTATCCACTGCGCATTATTATTTTATGGTTGTGTCTCGAGTTAATTAATACAAAAAAAACATCACATTACGTTAATATTTGAATAGCTAAAGCTTATAAGTTTTTTTTTTTTCACATATAGAAGTATATTTATTACCTTTCGAAATAAATCATTAAATAACAATAAAATAAATACCTAAGTAAGAGGCTCTCATACAACAAACGTATTTTTAACAACATATGCGAGTAATAAAGATCCATCTAAATTTAATCTAGATCGACCATGTCCATATTCTTTAACCATTAAAAATAATTACTTAATTCTGTACTTAGTACCATCTACTAATTTAAAATTCTCGAAACAGCTTCGGCGCGGATATATGCTTTACAGTTTTATGACTATTATAACTTTGTTACTCAAGTGGCCTAACCGTTAAGTATTTAATTTTGGTATGGAGGTATCTTAGACTAGGGATAAACGCATTTACCGCTATTTTATCCCATATCAACATAGCTAAATTAAAAAATTCGTTTATTTAATTCACAAACTTTGTAAACTGTTCTAGTTAGGTATATTTATATTAGCAACACAAAAAAGTTTTTAAAAGGGAAGTATGTGAGATTTTCAAATCAAATCAAAATTTACTTTATTTTCTACGCGAAAATATTACTTTATTCTGACTACAAAGAGGTCCAAATTCAAATTCAAATTCAAATTCAAATCGTTTATTGCTTCATTTATGCTATACAATATAAAATTATTATAGAACACTAAAATGTACCCTAATCAGGGTGTTGCAATTCTGGTTTGAAGCGAGCCGATTTATTTTTTTCTTCCAATATATGGTGTACATACGTGTCATTAAAACTTTTATCATTCAAGAATTCGTCAACTGTATAATAACACTTGTATAATAATATTTCTTTCAGGGTTTTTACAAATGTGTTATGGTCATTAATGTTTTTTAATGTGGCCGGTAGGTTATTATAAATTTTTATTGCCATAGCATTTGGCCCGGAGCTTTGCATATTTAGTCTAGATTTTTGGATGATTAATTTGTTAGCATATTTAGGTCTAAGTTGATATTTACGGTTTTTATCTTGATCCGCCCTTTTAAAAAACTCTGGATATTTATTTATAAATTTACACTGTTCTAATATGTATATGCTTGTTACAGTTAGAATTTTATATTTTCTGAAATATGGCTTGTGGAAGTTTTGTATTGATATATCAGGGAGACTTACGCGAGCTAAGATACGGATTATTTTCTTTTGCTTAACAAAAACGGATTGTACGTCTGAGCTATTTCCCCAAAGGATAATACCATATCGGATCCAGGAATATGCATATGCGTAGTAAGCTGTAAGTGATGCAGTTTCGTCGGTAGCTCGTCGTAATTCAGATAATGCATATGTGAAACTAGCCAATTTGGAGTTAATTTTTTTAATATGATATTTCCAATTTAAATGCTTATCGATGTCTAGGCCTAGGAGGGTTGCCGCGTCTACGCAATGTAATTTATTATTATTATAATTAAAATGTATGTCAAGGTGGTTCTTTTGGTGGGGTCTGAATTGCATAATTTTAGTTTTGTTTAAATTAATGTCAAGGTTATGATCGGCTAGCCAATTTACTATTTTATTAAATATGTCATTTAGAGTTGTTGTCAAGTTAAGATTATTTATACAAGATGTCAAGATAGAGATGTCATCAGCGAATAATACACAAAATTCATTTATTGATTTAGGTAGGTCGTTAATATAGATCAAAAATAGGATACACCCGAGAACACTTCCTTGGGGTATGGAGTGGTCAATTAATTTGGGAGCAGAGCGTACCGTTCTTATCATTTCTACCTCGCGGTCAAAATGTTCTATTACTACGTGTTGTCGTCGATTTACTAGGTATGAGGTAAACCAGTCGTGTGTTATACCACGTATGCCGATGTCATAAAGTTTATCAAGTAATATTTTAAATTGAATTTTATCGTAAGCTTTGCTCATGTCAAGAAGTAAACCTATAGCATATTTTTTATTGTCAATTGTGTCAAGTATCTTTTGTACGTATTTATAAACCGCCAAAGTTGTGGATCGGTTTTTCCGAAAACCTTCTTGTGCATTATCAAAGATGTTATATTTCTCACAAAATGAATTTAGTCGTGTTTGCATAACTTTTTCGAATATTTTAGAGGACGTAGGTAAAAGTGCAATGGGTCTGTAATTGGTAGGATCTGTTTTTTCGGCTTTTTTGTGTACTGGTTTAATTAATGCTACTTTTAACAGATCCGGAAACGTTCCTTCGATGAACGACTGATTAATCAATATATAATAAGGCAATGTTAATTCTTTAGCACAATGTTTTATTAAGATAGGCGGAAGTTCGTCAGCTCCGTAGCTGTATTTACTTTTTAGCTGGCGAATAATATTATAAACCTCGCGCGGCTCGGCCGGCCGCAGGTACATGGTGGTCCATGGGTTAGTAATTACAACTGAAACTAAAAAATAAATAATAGAAATGAGAACAAAATCTGTCCTGAACAAAAGCATTACTGAGGTCATCCTGAGCCATCGGAAGGATTTTTCGTGCAAATTTAAATTCTTGTCTCAGTTTGGTGTACAGTCGTCCGCCTGTCACAATTCCCCAAGTTTTCGGCGCACGACCCGCGCCTGATGTATGGCGATCATAACATGTGTCGTCGCCATCGACACTCGTTATAACACCTCCACCTCAGTTCCTTCTTTGTGTACTTTCTTGGAGTTGGTTGCCTGGAAGAGATCGCTATATGCGATAAGGACGCCTTTTGAGGCATTAGCTTTTTGTTATTTAAGTGTTTTCTGTAATTAATTTTATGCAAGTGTTTCAATAGAATAGATAGAGAGAGAATATCTATCTTCTATCTATCTCTCTTTTCTAATGCGTAATTGATTAAAAAGTGGAGGTTTGCAGCATAAAAATAATATCCACCACCTTTCTTTCCTATTTGGGTTTCCGTACATGTACGAACGGGACTCTATTACTGGGACTTGGATGTCCGTCCGTTTGTTTGTCTATTACCGAGTGTTACCTGGCTGTATCTCATGAACCTTGATAGCTAGAAAGTAAAAATATTCGATGTATTTATGTTGTCAAAATAACAACAAAGATCTATTTTTTTAATAATTGCAATGTAAGGTTGACTCCATAACAACAAACGTGGCTTTATGCTATTTTAAACCCAAGAATATTTTGTGTTATTTGTTTAGGGAATTTCCTAGTAATCGCCTGGCTAGCAACAATCCTTAACTTGAAAAATCTGTCGCTTAGCGACTAGCAGTGTGTTCGTTGAGGGCTACTTATTTCAGACTAGATATACTCTACCTTAGGCCAGTGTGTCGCTAACTCGTGTGGTTACGCGGCCTGCTAGTCAAATTCCTTACTGTAATGAGTTAAAAGGAAACCTTTTTGCCGGTAATATAGTACACCATCTGACAGTCCCGGCTTAGTACGAGTTATAAAATAATCCAAGTTATAAAGAAAAACAATATATAGCCTATGTTACTCGTGGATAATTTAGCTCCCAACGGTGAAAGAATTTTTCAAATCGGTCCAGGAGCTTCGGAACCTATTCGCGTCAAACAAACAATCAAACTTTTCCTCTTTATAATATTGGTATTGATATAATATAGGTTTTGACAAAAGCTACAAATATCGTGACTCTTCACAATAAATACCCATAGTGCTGCCCTTAAATCGATTCAACCAGTATTTATAGCGTCTGTAATCGATTAATTAATAAAATCGCCGAATCGAACATGCGGTGAGTTAACCGACTTTGCTGATTAATTTTTATACGGCAATAAGTTTGTTTTATAGTCTTTATTACAGACGATACCTTGAGGCTAAGGGCTTTATGTTTTTGGGCGTCATTGCCTTTCAATGTTTGGGGTGGGGTCTGGATTAACTTCAACAGACGATGATGATTTTATGTTTGTTTTGAGTACACCTTGTATTCCATCATACCATAACACAGTGTATCATAAAGGGTGCTTATGAAATTACAAGTGAAATAAAACATTTATTTCTATAAACTGTATACTTAATAGTAAAAATACAATACTAAGTCAGTTCCCAAATATCCATTTAAGATATCTCCTCCTCTTTAGACGACCTCTTTGTAATGGTTGCCATGCTAGACTACCAACCAGGGGGTCTCGGGTTTGATTCCCGGCACGACCAACATGTTAGGGATGGGACTAAACTTGTTGGATCTCGGTCTGGGTGTTATAAATGTATCAAAATAAAGTATTTATGTATGTCTATTTAGAATATGTGTTGTTTTGGCAACCACAATGCAAACTAGAACTAGGGGTTAACCAGCCGTGTCTGAAATGTGTCCTGTGAGCGGCGAGCAAAGAGGCTCATTGGTAGCGATGCTCTTTGCAAGGCAAAATTGCAGGGTCTTGAGCATCGACGCCTGGTGGCCAGCCTTTCAGTTTTTTATAGGTTACATTTCGGTGAGTGTGCGAAGGAATTGCATAATTTAATTCCCCCTGCCCCATTCCACTCTCGGACGAGCAGGGAAACACCAAAGCGGCATCGTTATACCGTGGAGGTTCCAAAGGCGCGTTCTAAGCGGTTTGCCTCCACCTTCATAGTGCGAACCGCGAATGTGTGGAATTCTTTGCCAAGCTTCCTGTTCCCCAAGAGCTACAATCTGGTGGTTTTCAAAGCAAGAGTGAACTGTCTGGGTAAGCACGCTCCACCTTAGATCATAATGTCGCTTACCATCCATCAAAAGAAATGCGATCAAGCGCAAGCCCATTTAATGTAAAAAAGTTGGCCAGAAAAAAACGATTCACTCTTGCTTTGATTATCTCTGTATAACTTTGTCGACGAACTCCAGAAATAAGTGACTTTAAAACACTTTTACTGTCGTTAGTATTACCTGACCTACATAGAGTGGTAATAGCTGCCTTGAGTGTAGCGCCATTATTACCGACGTGTTTTAAATGCCTTGCAGGTAGCTAATCTGAGACCAAGTGGATAATTACTCTACCCCGGAGTACAAGTTTTTTCGTACTTGCTAAACTACGAGTATTTTATGGTGTTCGTTTTGTAAAAGTTCTGTCCATGGATAAAGATATCTTACCCTATCTTATCCTACTAATATTATAAACGCGAATGCGTGTATGGATGTATAGATATTTGTGCCTCTTTCATGAAAAAAACTACCGAATTGTGGTCAAGCGCTGACCTGTTTAGAGTAAAAGAAAGAATGGATTTTAATGAAAGTTCACATTAATATAGCTTTAATACCAGAATAACACATATGCTTTGTAATTTTTAAAGATAGTGTATGATAATAGTAAGGCAAGTATTTCAAAAATATTTTTCAAACCCAAATTCAAATTTATTTATAACTTAAAATAATAGCATTACAGTGACATAGTCTCTAAAGCGCTACTTTCTTAAAATTAACACATTTGCACAAAATAGGAAATAATTGTACAAAACTTAACTAAATAAAAAATAAAAATTAATAAATACATTACTAAATAATTATTGAAAATAATTTATGACACTTAAATTTAAATCTAGCTTTTCTATCACATGATAATAATTATGTACCTTGTTGTGATAGACATACGTGACCTACTGTAAGTAAAATTAGTAAAAAGTTTAGAAACATGAATAAATGCATAAAAAATATACACCAATTGAGTTTCATGAAAATTGTATCCACGAAATCGCTACATATAATAATATGTAACGAAGGTTAGAGAGGTAAAGACATGATACTTTCAAAATAAGCGTTCCGATTAGCATCTGTTTGTTTATCTACTTCTGTTACTATTCTATTATGTTTTTCAGTAAGGAAGTAATTATTTATGGAGGTGTTTATATCAAGTCAATAAAGAAAATATTTGTCCTCTCGTTTGCGCCACACATTGTGTGCGAGCGAGATGAGACGAACTTTCGAATGTTTTATTTGTTGACTCTAATGACATTCTACTTTTTATTCTTTATTTAATAACTTCTTGTATGTTGTACAAATTCTTGGATTTTGTATGGGTCTACTAAATTTCTAAACTCTTTTTGAAATACTTATATGTCATTGTTTACGACTTTGCTCATGGTTATTTTCGCGCTTTAAAATACTAACTTATTGAAATAATCTCATTTTAAGTTTCTGGAAATTTTAGTAGCACCATACTTTCCAAATTTCTTTGCTTATTTATACTTAAATCTTATTTGTTCTTAATTTGGATGGATCGCAAATAACAACAAAAGCACAGCATTGGGTCTGTTGTCATACTTACATAACCTAGTACGATTCAGGTCTTGCTATGCAAACATGAACTTTATTCCCTGATCTTACAGTTCATAGTTCCAGTATCTGTTCATTATATGCATAGCAGGAATGAATGGTACTAAAGATGCTTTTCCAAAGGACTATGGCCATTTAAAAGGCAATCCGACTTTGTAATAATAAAACTCAGGCTTGTCACTTTTACACCTAACAAAGAAGATTTCATTGTGATTGGTCAATTTAAGCACTATATTCTATTCTACTTTCTATCACTTAAAACTTGTATGACAAATGCATGACTCTTAATTTAATAAGTCATTTGTATAACAAGCTTTTTTCCTGCATTTACTAACTACTAACAAAACGCTTTTCTTTTTTCCTCTGCAGACGTTGGAAACAGATCTGCGAAATGAAATCAAGAGAAGTAAACAGGTACGTGAAATACTTGATTCACTTCACATTTATACTTCATTCACTTGACATTCATACTTCATTTACTTGACATTCATACTGCACATCAACCCAGTGGTAATCTCTAGTTACTTTTCTTATTTTTCTTCGTATGAGCTAAGGCTAAGCTCTGGTGTCGAGAATTTTCAAGCCGCCCGAAGGTCTCTGACTTGACTAAACGACTGCTTGTACTAAAACTAACAGTCGGGATCTACTACAGTCTTGTGGATGATCATCCATCCAAAGACTGTCCGCATCGAACGTTGCTTAACCTCGATGATCGTGTCAGATCTCTAGGCTGAAAAAAGACTGCCGAAAGTATATTTTTAAAACACTCTTAGGCGCTTGGCGCAGATTTTATAACCTAAGGGTGGTTGCTAGCTAGGCGATTCTTAGAAAATACTCTACCACCATGCTATGGTTTCCACACAATGTTTTCCTTCACCTAAAGCTCGAGATCATTGGCGGGGATTGAACCCATGACCTACGTGACGTGAGGCAGCCACTCGCCTAACTGAGCTGTCTTTGTTTCACAACTAGCACCTATATCTGGTAAATATGAGATTCGCCAATGAAGTCACGAGCCAATAGCGAACCAATAAAGAACCATTGACTCACATGATGCAAATCATTGAGAAAGATGCAAGGAACAGATGTTTTCATGTATCGATGCACTCACGATTTGGTATCGTCACGAAAATTCGTACACAAGTTGTTATGTGCTTTATGGGTCTTCTTTAGCTACTTTGTTTACGTGGCTAGATGTTTTATGATGGTCTTTAATAAGTAGTACTGGAAATAGTTACGAAAGTGGAGACATAATAGAAGTAAAATACTCACAAGATTCACATTAACAAAATCATATTAAATGAAGATATCTTAGTTAAATTATCTTTCTCTTTTTTTGCCATATCCCACTAGATGGGGTCAGCACACCAAATTTTCTTCTTCCACTCTCCTCTATCAGCCGTCGTCTCTACACTCACTCCTTTCTCTTTCATGTCCTGATTCACACACTTCATCCATATCTTCTTCGGTCGGCCTCTTGCCGTTCTTCCTTGTGTTAGGAAATAGCTGGTATGTGTATACTTTTATAAAGATATGTAATAAATAGTGAACTAAAACATAAATAATATGAAGCTTAATATGTATGAAAGTAATGTCAAGGAAATACTTTTGTAATAATATTTAATTTTATTGTTTCCAAATGGCTGCACTTGATTTTACAAGGAATATTATATAGTTTAGATTGGTGACATAGATATGTATATAAAACTCTTTCGTTTTATAATCATACTCTATGTCGACCAAAAAGGCGGGAACACGCATTAGCGTTGCGAATGCGCCTTCTTTTGTTTTTTTTCGGACAGTGGAATTATTGATTAATTTGGATAAAAAGCAATTGGAGCTAAATGGAAAAATATATAAATTTGAGACACATAAATAATTATAACTATTTAAGTGATAAGGTACGTAACGTAGATATAAGGCTAGAAGATAAAATAACTGATTATACCTCAGTATATTAACAATTAGATGAAAATATAATTTGATTTGTTACCTTTATAAAATGTGTTTGAATTCACACCTTTGAATAATGTTCTAATATCTCAGAAGTGGGATTGACGAGTTTATTCTTTCAGAATACTTCTCGTTTATCTCACGTGTATGCCCACTTGATAAAATGTTCATTATACGATATTTTAAATATCATGTTTTTTTTTTAATTTTTCTTCCTATCTCATTTATTGTTCATTAAAAAAAGTTAATACATTTCGCCAACCTGCACTTATCCAGCGTGGTAGATTATGGTCTACATCTTTCTCCTCGTAAGAGAAAGCCACGAGTCCCAGCAGTGGCAACGTATAGTTGGCTGCTTATGCTAAATACATTTCATAAAGGTTCATCCACCAGCACTCACTTGACCAGCGTGGTGGATTAAGGCATATCTGTCCTCTCATGAGAGAAGGCCCCAAGTTCCATCAGTGGGAACGTATATTGGGTTGCATATAAGAAACTGATTTGAGTTTCAAGAACTTATTTCAAAATTAAAATTTATGGAATTAAATTTACAATTCAAAAAAAATTATAGTATTATAAAAAGCACATACATTAAATAAACATTATTATAACAAATTGACTGTTATGTAAATGATTTTCATATACTAATTAATTCCTTTAAATTCATTTTACTTTTGTTACTATGCATATTAAAGACGTGCAGAACAATGTTTAGTAATTAGAGTACAATCTCCCGATTTAACTATTAATCTATGCACTTTAATATCGTATGCAGTATGTCAATTTACAAAACATAAAGCGCAAACCTGGATGTAAGTTTCAGAACATGGGACACATCGATGGTGAAACCTGTACTGGGAGCTGTGAACTTGCTGATTGCGATGCTAAAAGAAGCTGTGAACTTGTTGATTGCGATGCTAAAAGAAGCTGTGAACTTGTTGATTGCGATGCTAAAAGGCAAAGTCTGGTGCTGGGTAAACGTGAGGGAGTGGAAGGGAGCCGGCGAGAGCGGCAAAGCCACAAGCGCGTTTCCCCAGGTAATTAAGTGGAAGTGGAAGGGAGTCGGCGAGAGCGGCAAAGCCACAACCACTACCCAGGCGATATCGTGGATGTGGAAGGGAGTCGGCGAGAGCGGCAAAGCCACATCCACGATCTAAAAGATAGCGTGTATGTGGAAGGGAGCCGGCGAGAGCGGCAAAGCCACAACCGCTACATTGGTTACACCGTAAATGTGGAAGGGAGCCGGCGAGAGCGGCAAAGCCACATTTACGACGTCAGTAATAATTTGGATGTGGAAAGGAGCCGATAACGTGGGAGCGGAAGCCCAATGAAGAGGAGATCAATGTCTCAAGACGATTCAGACTACGATGAATTCTTTAAGAAAATGCGGAATAATTACGGTAACTAGCTAGAATGAATTATAGTGACGAAGCACGTGCGACATTGACGAGGCGAGCGTCATTGGCCTTATTCAAGACAACTTAAAGATAGCATTCAAGCGGCAGTGACGCTCCTCACCCATTCGTACGCGCTTGGTCAAAGTAAGAACTAACGAATTTATTAAGAATGTTACTGGCAGCGGAAAGTATATTTTAGATAAATGTTCAGTTTATATTAAGTAATGTCTACATGTGCTGCACGAACATCTGCTAGTCTCGCGCGTTCACAAGCCAGTCATGGCGTCTGTGGCGCTCCTGCACTCGCAGCAGGTTAGCACTGTCAAGTGTAATTTATCCGTGACGATATGTGCTATAATAAATTGTTATCAATGTTAAGACCTTTAGCTATCTTTTAAAAACGTTATACCCGAATTTAATCCGATATCCAAAGATTTGAAAAACAATAATAACATGGCATACTAAAGTCGATGAATGCGCTGATATATATATATTGGAATGAACGTGAAATCATATATATTTTGCACTTCTAAAACTGACAGGCGTAGCTAAGTCATGCTACTGACTGGACACAGTACTTTGCAGTTGGAGCGATTGGAAAAGAAAGCTTGTTGCGTCGTTCTCTCACAGAAGTAACTACTTATACTGTATTATTAACTTATATGCTCGCCAAACGTGTGCATTATGGTGAAACATTGGAACAATACTATGATGCGAATATAATATAACTTACCATTAAAGATAGGAGAGCAGTTGACTATCCCCTTAATGCTATTGACGAACATGCCAGTCGGGCCTAGGCAAATGCTGCTCAATTTAATTTGACTTTGAAAATTGGGTGGAAAATGCTATAGATACTTTTGATAAAACTAGACTTACAAAATCAACTACCGTTCAAAAATAGAAATTTGAGAGTTATATTGTAAAGTGTTATAACTGCACTGAGTTAGGTTATAAAAGCTTGTGGCGTCTCTGTCGCACTTCATCGCCCGCTATCAATCAGAGCGCTTGTTCTGAATCGCGCAAACGGTATTTTCAACGCGCGTACTGATACTGGTCCTAGCTACAACGCATGACCGTCGGACGTCCGTTTCCAGACATAATATCTGTCCGGGGAAATATCCCTTTGCTAAATGGAGGCAGACCGTCGTCGTTTCATAAGCTTAAAACGTATTAAACCACTCAGGGAATGTACGATCTACAGCAGAAAAGTCAGCTAGACACATTTTGTAGATTCAAACCAGACAATAAGTAATGTAAACGAAGAGAATAGCGTGGTTTCCAAGAAATTAGAGGACTAGGTCGCATTATTAAACGAATCGGGAATTAACGATATATTTATTGTGTATTATAAAATTCAGAGAAATATTAAATGTTTGCGTACATTTTGGAAGCCAATGCACGATAATGAATCGGGAATCAGTAGTTTCATTCTTATATCTAAAATACACACTTCATGTGACGTTGCTGCATAGTGCCATCCTGTTGAGCCTATAAAATAAAAAACAAAATGAAATTACCTGTTTAGCCTATAAGATAGAAGAGGCTTATGTCTATACCTCAATGCATGGTATAAATGAGAATGTGGAGATTTACGTTGTTGAAAATAGCGTCATCAAATACTCAATATTATTACGATATTCATTTACGCAGAAACTCAATATTACAATTACAATTGAATTTATCTCATGACTAAGTCAAGAGCTGCTGTCGAATCTAACAAAATCGTTGTAATAACTGTTGAAACGTCTCATAAGTTCAGTGGCCTGATAGTTTTAAAAAATGCTATTGTTAGAGGTCGAAGTATTCATGAACACTATTTGTTAACGGGAGAGAACATTCTTGAAAATGCTTTTAGTACAATTAAGATTCAGAGCAATTGGAAATTAGATTGAGAAAAGAGTTCCTAGTACACTTTTGCGGATCGATCGTAGTCTTGATGTTTCACTAGTTTTTTATTGACGAATCTGTAGTAGACTGTTCATAAAGTCAGTCGAAGACCTGTACCATGCAGTCAGTTGAAGATATGCTTGCTGCAAATTAAGACGTTGATAGTAGAGTAGTATAGATATTTATCTTTGGAACTAAACGATCTAGACTTCATTACTGCAGATGGAATGGAAATAGAACTTGAGAATTCTGATCCAGTAATATACAGGTTTTACTGACAACCTCGTATCCAACAAGTAAACCGAGAAATGGTGCAGGTAATGATTGATGTTCGAATTGTCAAGAAGATCATCTTATAGATCTGTCAGATCTGGTCCCATGCATAGCTCGATGGTGGTTTTAGATTGAATAGTTCGATTGTCATATTGTATATTTACCGAATTCCAGTATAAAAAAAAAATGTTAACGTATTAAACAGAAATCCAGCAAGCGATAAAGTTGAGTAACTTCATATGCAAGATGTTCTGAATATCGGTAATGAAGACTGGATTACCAGTCAAGAGAAAGTGAAGTAACTAGCATCAACGAAATGTTTAGTTACCCCGGATTGTTTAAAATCGTCCAGATTCTCAAAATATAAACTTTAACATGGGAAAGATATCATGTCACTGGTGAAGATGATAATAATAATTATATAATGATACCTATATAATGATAGGTAGTACCCAAAAAAGGTTTGATGGCATACCTATTGTTAAAATTAGTCATGAAGATGTCGGGCACTTCGACTTTGAGAAGACGTTCAGCAATTTTACTGTTTGCTTTAAATTAGAAAATTCATTATAGTTTATGATGAACTATTTTTGATGCATCATTTAGTAGACTTATAACTGATAAAAACTATAAACTCCTAAAGTCAGCAGGTTTCAAAAACATCTTAGACTCGGTGGCCACCCCACGGGCAAACCAACAGGCGAAAACATATAAAAAGAACGATTATACAAACATTATCCGCAGAATGGCATTGTAGAGGCGATAAATAAGTATATATTGAGACGAGTATATGCTGATAAAACTCGGTTTAGAATCAATAACTATTCTTTAAAAATATTCTTGATGAAATAATAAACAGGACAACAAAAAAAAACACTAATATGCTAGAACAAATAAGAAAAGCTAGTCAATCGTATAAATGTATAACAAGGAAAAGATATAGCCTAACTTGATCGTATATGCAACTCCTTATCCATACGCCTGGCCGGCCTTGATGCGAAAATATTAAATCTATGGATAAACTGAAGCTCGTAGCTTTCTGGTCAGACTCCGCATGTTAGTAGTGTTGGTGATGTTCAGGTTTATGAGGATTAACTGAGTGTTCAATACAATACGATAATTGTGAACACATTTGTTTTAATTTTTATAATATTACTAGCTGACCCGGCAAACGTTGTTTTGCCTCACTTAGGGGTGCAGCGCCATCTATTGGTTACTTACTCAACTCAGTCGAGGGGTGTCGACATCTGTTAGAATCATTTGGAGTTGACAGATGGTTGTGACTGTCAAATAATGGCAGACAATGGTTAGCAGTAGGTTGGGATTGCGACTGTAATTTGAGATTTGAGCTATCCTGTCTCTCAGGTTGGATCGAACTGCACATGGTGTGCCAATTTTATTATAAACGGTTAAGTGGTTTAGGAGTCCATTGAGGACAAGCATTGTGACGTAAGATTTATATAATATATTATGATTATGTTTATGCTAGATGTGTAAATTCTTTTATTTGTTAATTGTTACAAGACAAACTATTTAAACCATATTTATTGATTTCATAGCATTTTGCATTATAATTGTACCTTAACATTCATAGCCATTATAACTATATATACGCTGTAATCCTGCAGTTGAATACAAATAGGCATTATTGTAGTTTTTTTTTTCTATTCTTAATATCTTTGGTTATATATATCTACATATACGTGCGTATTTGTAAATATATGTATTTATATCAGATGTGCTAAAGACCATAAGCGAAGGGACTTGCTTAATTATCAGGATGACCGAGCTGTTAGGAAATAGCTGGTATGTGTATACTTTTATAAAGATATGTAATAAATAGTGAACTAAAACATAAATAATATGAAGCTTAATATGTATGAAAGTAATGTCAAGGAAATACTTTTGTAATAATATTTAATTTTATTGTTTCCAAATGGCTGCACTTGATTTTACAAGGAATATTATATAGTTTAGATTGGTGACATAGATATGTATATAAAACTCTTTCGTTTTATAATCATACTCTATGTCGACCAAAAAGGCGGGAACACGCATTAGCGTTGCGAATGCGCCTTCTTTTGTTTTTTTTCGGACAGTGGAATTATTGATTAATTTGGATAAAAAGCAATTGGAGCTAAATGGAAAAATATATAAATTTGAGACACATAAATAATTATAACTATTTAAGTGATAAGGTACGTAACGTAGATATAAGGCTAGAAGATAAAATAACTGATTATACCTCAGTATATTAACAATTAGATGAAAATATAATTTGATTTGTTACCTTTATAAAATGTGTTTGAATTCACACCTTTGAATAATGTTCTAATACTTGCATTACCATTTCCATACTTGATTAAATTAAATTATGAATAAAAAATAATATAATGGTTCAGTGAATATATAATTGCGCAGGGAAATTATTGTCGGTAAAAATTATTGAAGGAGCGGTTACGTGTGGGTAGTAGCAGCATCTGACAAAAAATCATCCTGACCTGATCTTTAGGACTGCTCAGTTATTTTTAGAATTGACATTGTATGATAAACCAATTGATTTTTATTACTGACCATGTTTTACTATCGCAATATTTAATCAACCACCATTAAATTAAACAACTGCTCAAATATTAAAGACAAATATTAGTTATCTTTCTTAATTTTACCTTAAACTCCTCAAACAAATTTAACTCAAAATTACCTATAACTCTGTAAACTTAGATTACAACAACACTAAATAATAATAGACTACTTATCCAGAGTTAGCGCAATATTGTCTCTATTAATAATAATCCGATATCGCGTCAACCGATATCAGATGTAAAACAGAATCATATAACACACATTTGCATACTGATTTATGAAACCTAACGCAAAGTATACCTACCCGAGGCGAGATAATTAATATCTCAGGCACTGCCGGTAGTTAGAGCTAGTTAAATGTTGTTAAACTCAAGGAAGGTGGTTAATTCTTGGTCTCACTGTATTTATTACAAGTGTTGAACGGCTGAATGATCTAACAAGTGGCGCCCTCCGAGTGTCTCGTGGTAAACTGGGTTAAAAGAGACCTGTGTTAAGAGAGGGTTACTAATAAACTCCTTTTCTATTTCAGATTAGAGACCTGGGTTCATAGTCGGTTACTGACACAACTCTTTTTCTATTTAAGATAACAGACCTGGGTTAATAGACGGTTACTGACAAAACTCCTTTTAGAATTAAGGTTAGAGACCTGAGTTAATAGACAGTTACTGACAATACTCTTTTTCTATTTAGGATTAGCGACCTTGGTTAATAAACGGTTACTGACAATACTTCTTTTGGAATTAAGATTAGAGACCTGGGTTTATAGACGGTTACGCCATACGATGGAGTGTCACAACTAAATCGTGATAGTAGGTATTTAAAAAAATCACGTAGGGTTTTGTTTTGAGCAAATGATATTTTAAAATATGCTATTTTGGTTCCTATACCGCCTTTTATAATTCAATCGGTTGATTAAATTAAGCGTAATAGAACAACAAACAAGATGTAAGCTTTTGTTCCCATAATAAACCATTTCTAGTTTCTATTATGGTTGCTAACACAACTGATATACATACCACATTTACATACATAAATACTTTATGTCAATACATATTGAACACCCAGACCGACAGCCAACAAATTTAGTTCATCACAAAGATGCTGGCCGTGCCGGGAATCGAATCAGGGTCTCTCTGGTTGGCAGTCCAGCATAGTAACCCTTACGCCAACGAGGTCGACAAAGTGGTAATTCTCCACTTTATACAGGGTGTTCTTTACTTTATAGTCTCACAGATATCCAATAGAGGCTTACTGTCATCAGGCCATAAACTCGTTTCGTTTGTAAAAGAAATATTTATTTTTCCTTTGAGAGGCGTCTTTTAGCTCTATTTATTATTCATATAAATGTACACACCTGCTTGTCGGTCTCATAGATCTCTCTTAGAAAAAATATTAATGAAGGTAAATTTATTATATTTTTTAAATTATTCATTATTCTGCACTTAATTTGTCGTTCAAAGCTAAGGATGGTACTACCACATATATTCATAATATGTTTAATTACTTTCTTAGTTTAAATTCGACATTTAATTTAACTTAGTAGAAAAAGTACGTAATATGTAACGCACAGAGTGACATGAGTCTAAACATTGTGTTTATTTAAATTACATTTAGAAACTATTATATATATATTATTCATGTGTAAAAAGTATTTTTGGGACTAACTTATGCGTAGGTTCTTAAAGCGAACCTATTAGCTCCTGATTTGGATTTACGACTTACTTTGACTACAGCTAGCCTGATGTTAAGCTGCACTGCAGTCTACGGTGTCTTCGGCTGTTTATATTAAGACTTATTTATAATATGACTTACGGTAGCACCTAAATGAATTTTTCACCTTTTAAATGACAGTTTTTGCATGGCCACCCATCCAAAAACAGTCCTCGTTGATCCTTCCTTAACTATGGTAATCGTTTCAAATCACCTTAATTAGCCGTGTTACAGGCGTTGCTGTAGCTCGCTTTGCTAAACGCGGTGATATATAATGATATATAACTCCAATATCACAACTACATATTACATTTACAAAAGTTACATTAAATGTAATTTTTGTAAATGTAAAAAAAATATATAAAACATTTACAACTGCAATATACGAGTATGCTTATTAAAATTCATTATAAGTTCCATTTTCTTACAATTTATTTATATTACATATAATTAAATTTAGTTTTCTCTCATCACTTGAAAACACACACTCCGTTCCGCACAGGTTGGACTAGACTCGCATTGACCCACAAACGCGAAGATTTAATCTCTTCAAAGAATTAAAACATAATTAATTGCCGCATTTTCCGCTAAACTCATGTTATTTAAGTGTCAACTTAACCGTTATGAGATGGTTACCCTTAACAGCGGCCAGTCGGTCTGTCGAGATGGATCTTCTTAATTAATCTGATGTTCTTACAAAATTACACTTGCAACAGACGTTATTAACCGCTTTACATGTCTCGGTATTTCTTACTCTATTGCTTTTGTAATAAGGTTGAAATAAAAACGTGAAATTTGAATAAGTGCACGTGATAAGATGGTTGAATCTGGTCACCACTAATTTAGTTGGTGTCGCGGTGACTTCTTCAGAAGCAATGTTGATTTCGTGCAATTTGATTAAATTATTTATGTTTTTTTTCTTTTTAATTTAGGTAAATATTTTTCGGGAAATGTTTGTTTAGGTTGGCGACAGCTTAGATTTTGACACACTATTGTTGTTTATTTTACTTTAAAGCTAGACGATTCAGTCAGATGTATTAAAAACAAACAAACGGTTGATATTAAATACCATCTTATTATTTCATCATATTTTTAAAGTTTGTTAAGATACTTTATGTTGGAATATACATACAATTTAATGTACGCTTTCCAGCATTGTTATGTAACCTATATTTTGTTAAGCTTTATAACTACTTTTGTGCTTTATGAATTCCTTTCAACGATAAAGGCTAAAGCTATACTCTCTAAATCTACATTTCAAACGCTATCGGCTCTTTAGTTTAAAATGTAACTCATAGGTTGGATATGTAACTAACAAATACCAGCGATAGTAATCCTATGAGATAAAAATAATAAAATAAGATAATATAGAAGTTGCATTTGCGTCTTGTGCCCACATAAATAAAACCTACATTTATAAGTTTTAATATACAGATTTATGTTTGTATGCTCCTAATAACTACATATTTTTGTTTATTTCTTGAGGAATGCAACAATAAAATTGTTTCATACTATTGTATGAAATAATTTTATATTGGACGTATTGTATTCAATACGTCCAATATAAATGTCACACACTAAAAACTAAAACTAATACTAATCAAATAACCCTCCCCTGATCGCCCCCGGTGCAAAGGTGCCCATTACGCTCGCTGCATTACCGCGCTGAATAGCTATGGCCAACCTCTGCACCAAGAACGACCCGGAGCGGGAGTCACCGGTGATGTTGTTTATCCTAAGACCTATCTTAGGAATGGAACTATTATTTACCTCTGTTCACTATTAGTTATATAAATAAGAATTCTATGTAAAATCTAGTTGTAACAAGTAAAGTGCGGAGATTGCGTAAAGTGACCTAGGGCGACTAATTCCAATCTTCAGCATAATCTAGCGTTTAACGTGGCTGCCTGCGCTTGCGCACCCGTCAGTTAGTCACGCAGGGACGGAGTCAGGGATTAATTGTAGGGGGACTCGATACTATGAGCTACGTATATGTCCTCCTCCTCGCGTCGTTTTCCTTACTGCTGAGGGTCGTGACGCCGCGGATCATCTTCTCCCGCGCGACCTTGCGCCATCGACTCCGTTCATTTGGACGTATATGTATATAGTATTTAAATCACAATGAGGGTTAGTGTTGAAAAGGTCATTGAATTTAATCACAACACTCTAAATACTAAATTATAATGATTATAATAATATACTATATTAAAATAATATTTTTAATAATGATAATGTGGGCAAGTTTTGTTTACTACCAATTTTACGTGCACTTGGTATCTAGGTATTATTAAGTAATAATTTTACTTTTATTAATTTATAACGAAAATGATGAAAACTCTTTTCGTGGATAGAATTAATATTAACTATTTCCTTGTGAGCACTGTTTATGAAGCCTTGTCACGTCATAACACTAAATTATGTTCATTTCTTTGTGTTCAAACTATTTTACTTACATTTTTCGTAATAATAATGGTTGTACTAATTTATTCTTTCTCTATAAACACTACCTTTATACTCATACCTGCAATTTTGAAAGTTTCGGGCTCTGAAGCTGTGCTAAATTAATTGAAATACTCTGTGTGTTTCTAGTTTTCTAAACGAATTTTGTTAGAAGTGAGTATTTATTTCAACCCCAAACCACCCCTCAGCCCGTCTCTGTCCTCGAGCCTGCCGTCAGTTAGTGCGGCGACATCATGTCGACACATCACCGAGGGCTAACGAGTCGCTAGTGACGATCCCTTATCGATGAAACGTTTTTACCAGTAAATATGAATTTCATCACTACATCGTTAGTTGTGTTAACTGGCAGATAGCCGCTAAGCTTTTGAGATCGTGAAAACACCGTTTGTACCAATTGAGCTATGTCAAATCAGGCTAGAAAAACACATGTTTGTGTCTTTCCAGTTTTATAAATAAATCATGGCTTTACCCCTTAAATGGTACAATTCGAATCAAGAAGATCCTCGTTGGCATTGGCACAACTTAATACTTTGTATTACAGAGCGACGCTGAACTTCAATCAAGTAACACAATTTAGAACAGTTTCTTAGTTATTTACATATTTAAAGAAGACAAGATTGTTAATAGCCTAAAGTACATTCTTATCTCGATTTCCGCGTCACAATCTCACGACAAAATCGAAAGAGAAACTGGCCGGTTACAAATAAACAACAGAAGAAACCGTACATTTAAATTCAGTCGTACATAACGAAGTATCTTGTAAACCTTGTAAGTACGGTACAATCTCGTCATCGTTGCTTAAAGGCGGCGGAAAAACAAACAAAAGTTAGTGGACGCGCCACGGACACTCGCGGCTAACAAATTGGCTCGTTATCAGCCGATCGGCGGCTATAAGTCGCGGCGTCACATCGATAAATATCGATATCGACACCCGTTGCTGACGACACGCGAACTTGCCCAACACTAATTCAAGCTGACGCGGTCACAGATCGTGGCATAGTTTGTATGGGATCCGCGGCGAGTGATTTAATGTAGGTATAGGTGTTATAGCTAGATTGTTCACAGCTGCATGAATTGCAAACGAAACAAAATAAAATAACTGGAAGAAAGGAAATTGGCGCCCCATTTTATATATTTTGTCAACAGTTCGTAGAATGGAAAATAAAATAAACTTATTTTCCAAACGTTTGATGTATAAGCTCACCGATTTTATATGTTACTTAGAACTCCAGTCAATAAAAAAAAGAACTTACATGCATAAATGTGAGAAAGAGAATGCGAAAATTCAAATGTTTTCTTTATTGACGTGAGTTATATACTCGTATTCTGTTCAAATTTGTATGCAAAACCACGAATTCGTTGTTAATTTGTTGCTTTCCTGGAACTTTAATAGCCTATGTATTCTACCTACACAAGCCAAAATAAAAGATTTAAGTAATAACACTAAGTCTTCTTTGACTCATGAGTTAGAAGCATTTTGTGACATTATTTCGAATATTAACTAAAACATATAATACTAATGCTTACTCGTATCTCAGTGTCAGTGCGTATTTTTGTTTTGACGCGCAAAAAAACCATACATAATATATTCTTACTTTCTGTACTGGGCGTAGGCCTCGTTTAACGTTTGCGTAATAATTTAACATTGTGTTTTTGAGATGCGAAAAACTCTAGGAAATGTTTAAAAATATTGGGACTTGTGTTTGATACAACTCATTCATTTTCAAATGCTAAGTACATGATTATAATTTCAGTTTCTATTTTTACTATAAAAAAAAGAAAAACTACATTACTACCTTAACAATTGAAGAGTAAAAACTCTGTCCTAAATATACCAAAGTCAGTTAAAACATACCTGTCTGTTGTCCTTAAACCCTTAATTGGAAGCACTTAACCAAGTTTTAATACAAATAAAAATTCAATAATTAATTTTAGGCATAAGAGCCATATTTAAACAGCATAATACAACACAAACACCTAAATTAACAAAAATGATTTATCAAAATCACACATTATTCTATAATTATGCTTTTATTCATTAATTAATCTCTCTCACTCATTAATTAATATTTAATATGACTAGGTATACTACTTAAATGATACTTATTTAAAAATACTAGAGATACAAAATTAAATTTTTATTTCGGCTAAATCCAAGATCAAACAGAAAAGTTTTATATCAACATCCTTCATCAAGTAATTTATTTTCAGAAGCTGAACTTATTTTAGTACATTTAGTGGCTTATCTCTTGAAATATGAGCTATCCTTTCGCATGAGTCTCATCACATTTGTAACAGCTGATATAGATCGCTTTTGTCGGAATCCTGTTGGATTTATAGTTTTCACGCTCGATAAGAATGATTTATTTGATGAATAAAAAAGTTTTAGAAAGGAATGTGACATATGATGTGGTTATTAGTATTATTATTATTTTTTAAACTGGCATCAACTGTAGGTCCTGAGCTAGAATTCGGATAACAGGATTAAAGTGGTGTATGGTAGAGACTTGTTCTCTAGTTATTAGAATAGTATAGTAAACTAGCATAGAATAGTAATGTAGTACCACCTGGTTGGTTACTAAGTCTAACCACCTAAGATAGAGGCCTCCTGAGGAAAATTTCTGACACCATGGCTTGGCTACATAGCTTTATACGAAGGAAAAGACCTGGTACATCTCCCATCATCACTTCAACATTATGAGATTATGAGTATCAAAGTCTAATACATAAATAGTTTTAGAAAATATATTAAACCTATTTTTAGATATATCAGTATATATTTTCAAATAAATTATATCGATAAAATTTATTACATCGCTAAAATTTATTTGATAATGGGTATTGATATTGATTAAAATACTAGACCTTCAGAAGATGTGAAGTATTATGTATAATAAGATATTTTAATATGTTCCTAGATAGAAAACAACGAAAAAATATTTATTTACGATCAAAAACAATATTTTCTTTGTCATGTTTTGTTTTTAAATAAAAAGCATTTTGTTTATTTTTGCCTTCGACGAATTATTTCTGTTGAATAGTATCTAATCAGTTAATCACACAGTAGCTCCTCATCACAGTTATCGAAGATCAAAACTATCAATATAGATGCAGGCTTCAACATTGCTCTTATAAAACTTGTATAAATACTAGTCCATCAACGCCTCTCGACTACCGTTGCGTGACGTCACTAGAGCGAGACAGAGATACAGCTCACCAAACTAACAGATAAGGACGACAGACCGGTTAAAAACAACATACCAAATAGGGTGGTCACATGTGGCTAAATATCGAGATAAAACGCAATCGCGGGATGATATCCAAATAGGAACTTCACTACCCATTCGATTTTCAAATAGCTTTTCTTTTTCAAAATGGCGTCGTTCGATTTGTCATTCAGAGCGCGGGATATTTGACGTTTTATTGACATATGGTGTGCACATGTTTGAGGAGATGGGGCAAAGACGTGTTTTCCGTTAGGTAGACGGTTTTTTTTAGCTAAAAATGCATTCGACTGGTTTCCTAGAGAAGACACCTTCTAATAAGACGGTTAATTAAAAGACGGGTTGTCGTGCGGATCCTGTTACTTCGATCTTGGACTTGAGTTAGAAGATTTTCAAGTTTGGTCGATTAGATTGGCTTTCTATGATAGGAGATTTAATCGTGAGATATTTCATTAAATAATTGGTCAAGTGCGAGTCGAGCTCGCGAATGAAAGGTTTTAGCGGGAGCACCCTTTTATATTATTTTAATTATTTGTATATTTTTACCGATTATATTTTATAACGAAATAACTGCAACTTTAAGATTTTGGCCTTGATATCGTCGTAATTTGTATCAGTTTTTTTATATATTTAAAAATAATTGATATAATAGTTTCAACTCGTATCATCTTATTAGTAGTTTTGTTTTTTCAATGCTTTTCCATTACGATCTTGTTGGCGTAATGGTTACCATGCCGGGCTACCGATCAGAAGGTTCCGGGTTCGATTCCCAGCACGGCCAACATCTTTGTGCTGAACTAAATTTTGCTGGCTGTCGGTCTGGGCGTTAAATATGTATCTACATATATAAAATATGTATGTATGTATACGTAGTATATCATTTGTGTAAGCTACCATAATACGAACTAGAAATGGTTCAGTTTGGGGTAAACCAGCCGTAAGTGAAAATGTCTTAATACATATTTAAAAATAACGTGTAGAGGTTAATATTTTAGTAAATACAAGTCAAGGTTTAGGATATTATAATACATCGCCCACGCGCTATTACTCACATGTTTACATTGAGGATTGACACTTGACGCCGCGCGTCTATCAGAATTGGCGCCGCACTGGCATGGCCTTAATAGCTATAGCTACTTTTAAAAGTTGTTTAACACCGTTCAAATGCTATGTGTAACTAACCACAAATCACTCACGGTATAAACCATTGAAATATATTATAACGATATTATGTTATACTTCTGTTAAAATTATTTTAGTCTAAAGTCAGTTACTTTCAGAATTTTACCAGGAGTCGGCTGTAACTGGCCAGGAATGGCTCTCAGTTATTAAATCATCAATATTATCTGAAGTTACAGGAATATATATAAACCTACTTTCACGCGAGTGGATACTCATTTGTTGTTTTATGCTTTACTCTGAAATTATAAGAAGTGTCACTATGTTACTTAGACCATGACTCAAGGTAAATGGGACCTTGAAAAGTTCCCATGTATCTTGTTAATCTTGTTAATCCGGGATAAAATGTAGCCTTTGTGTTAATCCAGGGTCTAAGCTACCTTCGTACCAAATTTCATGAAATTAAGTCCACGTTTGAGCGTGAAGAAGTAACAAACATACACACACATACTTTCGCATTAATTTTATTAGTGGCATTAATAATTTGATATAATTTGTACATTATTTGTATTGGCGTCATATACTTCTCAAACTTTTAAAACAAGTGATCTGTCACGATCATCAAAACTAAGCGACGGTCGATGCGGACGGTGTTTGGATGTGTGACCATGCACAAGACTGTCGATTTCAAAAGGCATTTTCATCTGGGCGCTACCGTGTGTCGGATGACACGTTATGTTGTTGGTCCTGGCTGTTAGTCTTAGTACAAGCAATCGTTAAGCCAAGTCAGAACCCTTCGGGTGGCTTAAAAACTCTCGATACCGAAGCTTGGCCACTAACACTAAGCTCATACGAAAAAGAAGAAAAAAAATTATTTGTAATAAAATCAACGGTTAGCTCCCTACCTACCACGACAGATAAAGCCCGGATGAACGTGTTTGCTCTCTCGTTAGTAATAAGCAAGTATTTTAAGCTTTGAAGGTGCGAATGTTTTTTTTTCAGCTTTAACTCTGCTTGCAGACTGTATTACCAGGTTTTGCATACTTAGTCAGCTTTTTTAGTTATGGCGGAGCTTAACAAGGGTAAATTAAAAATAAAGGAAAAAAAATAATACTTAGAAATTAAAAATTTAGAAAACCCACGACAAGATTTTTGTGGTCGCGACCATCTTTGATTTGAATGTTTTTTTTTGAGTATTACAAGATTTTTGTTTGATTTTTTTCTATCAACTGTAAATAGTTTCAATGTGGTGAATCCTTTTATTATTTTCATGTTAAATAAATATATTGTAATTGGGTTAAACATCGAATGTATTCTACAACAAAAAAAATATTAAAAACATAAGAATACATAAAACATTAAGTATTAACTAAAACTTAACTTGCAAATGATTAAAGGTAGAGTAATAGGTGCCCAAAAAGCTAGCAACATGCTTAGTTTCTGACCAAATAATTTAAATTATATGTAAATAAATGAAAAAAGTATTTCACTAGTCAAGAAAAAAGGCGGAGTTGTAAAATTTTAAGTCATTTATCACGACACACAATTTTTATCAAACAAAAAGAAATCCATGAATATTGGATCACCCCTTTGTTAGCTACGATGTCACAGACAGACACAAACATACACACACACACACACACACACGCACACACAAACACACACACACACAGACACATATACGTCAAACTAATAACACCCCGTCGTTTTTTCGTCGGAGGTTAAAAAGCTCACATAGTTTTCAGGCTCAAAATATGTTTGAAAGATGAGCTTTAACTTAGTCGTCTTGTTACTTTGTAACTTGATTACGAAAATGTACTCTTCGGCACGTCTTCGTATTAACTTTAGACCTTTACACGCTAAGTTATCTTTTATTTTAGTTGGTGTCTGTAAAGTCTAGCTCTGAGCTAAGTCAAACAACTTGATTGGCGAGGTAAAGAAGGCGGCTCATTTTTAACCTACCAAGAAAAGTTTACAGAAGACATGGAATTAAAAACTTCAATCATCAGATTCATCATCTGCTCGTCTGCGTCCACTACTAGACATAGGCCTCTCTCAAGGCACGCTACGCGACCACATCTTGAGCATATCGTCTCCATCCACTGCCCGCTTTTTTGCGTACATCATCGCTCCACCTCGTTGCAGGACGTCCTACACTACGTGTGCCGGTACGCGGTCTCCACTCCAGAACTCGCCTACCCTGAAACGCAATACTAAATTAAACTCTTCTTCTTCTTAACCTTATCCCACTTTATGTGGGGTCGGTAAAAGACAAGTAAAAAACATGTACGCAATACTAAATTAAACTAATTATATATAAATGGGTGACATACCCTTGGAGGTGCTTTACGTGTTTAATCCTTTGGTAAGTTGGGGGTTGCTATATAGATTATGATATATAATATTTAATTATCTAAATAGCAACCCCAACTTACGATATCTATTGTAATTTCACGTATTGTTAGACCTAAATCATCAAAGTCTGCTAATCCGTCAGCAATGTAAGCCAGCGGAGCGGAAACAAGTCGCGCGCGATAACGAGCGGTGGGAGCGGGACGTGACGTCATTTCCGCGCCGGCGCGTGCGCACCTACTGACTCACTTTGAACCTGGAAAACGCTTCAAAAAAAAATAATTGATTTTTTAAATAAAAAAAAATAATAATAATAATAGTAGTTTAAAAAAACTAAAAAAACACGCTTATCTGGCCGTTTTAAGTGGGTCAAAATCGCGCACAAAGAAGTCGGTTACAAACATACAAACATACAGGTGAAGCTAATATAAAGCGTGTAAAAATCAAATATTCCCGACTGGTACATTCCTATGCTATTATCTGCAATGATGCTATATATTTATACTACAACCCAAATAAAATAAAAACGCAATCATTTTATTCGTTTTCTTATTTTTATTTGATCTTCTTCATCTTTGTATGATCTAAGTAGCCAAGCTCTGGTGTCGAGAATTTTTAGACCGCCCGAAAGCCGACGTGGCTTAACGACTGCTTGGACTATTTTTTGCTTTTTTAATTTGTCTTTGTACATCTAAAAAGCCATTTTAATTTGTAACTAATTTACTTCCAATGTAGATTCAAAAGCAAATGTACTCGTAATAATGCTTTACCGAACATTCCTGGGCTAGTAAGTACAATTTACAAGACACGGTCATATGTAGGAAGATACCGTTTCTTTTCTATGCAGTTCTTTTGTTTATATGTATGTCCTTTGAATTTGTAACGATACGAAAATAAATACATACTGTTTTTTTTAAACATCCAAATGCACGCAAAGCATATAAATATTACGTGACATCTTAATGTAGGAAATCCGGGGTACGAGCTAGCTTGGCTCTTTGGAAATTCGCTATTGCATCTCTCACCCTACAAGACGAGGCCGTATAGCTTCCGTCCAATTACAAACATACATATACACTTTCACGCACCTTAGTGCGTTGCAATACAGCTTATTTCCCCATTTAACATTCTGCGATAACCTTGTAAGTTTTCCAGTCTTCCAACAATTTTACACAGGAACCCGTTAGGAACCTTATGAGTAAGGAATAAAGGTGATTTTGCTTCGAATGATAGGTGAATAAGTTGGTAGTTTTTCCCAAGTTACCGACGTGTAAAAGAGTTCAACGCGTCTCGGAGCTAGGATGTCCGTGATTGGGGGCTTTTTAAGTGAACGACCACGATACGACTTTTCAAATCAATTTTGTCTGAATAAGAATTGAACTGATTGTATTGTTTAATTTGTGTGTTTTGACGGTTATATATCTAACTGATGTGTGTCAGTTGGGTTAGCAACCATAATACAAACTAGAAATGGTACAGTATGGAGCTCACCAGCGATGTGTTAAATGTGTCCTGGTATTTATTTATATATTTAAATGGCTGTGAGCAACACGATATGGAAAAATCTTCATCATTGTTATTCCATAATCATCATCAATCATGATTTTTCTATAATCACCATCAATTATGATTTTTCCATAATTATCATCATGATTTTTCCATAATCATCATCATGATTTTCCATAATCATCACCATGATTTTTCCATAAACATCATCATGATTTTTCCATAAACATCATCATGATTTTTCCATAATCATAAACTATGATTTTTCCATAATCATAAATTATGATTTTTCCATAAACATCATCAATCATGATTTTTCCATAATCATCATCAATCATGATTTTTCCATACTCATTATCAATCACGATTATTCCATAATAATCATCATTTTTTTTTCATTATCATCATCATGATTTTCCATAATCATCATCATCATGATTTTTCCATAATCATAAATTATGATTTTTTCATAAGCATCATCAATCATGGTTCTTCCATAAACATCATCATGATTCTTTCATAATCATCATCATCATGATTTTTCCATTATCATCATCAACACAATTTTTCCATTAGCATCATCAATCATGATTTTTCCATAAACACTATCATGATTTTTCACTAAACACCATTATGATTTTTCCATAAACATCATCATGATTTTTCCATAATCATCATCATAATTTTTTCCATAAACATCATCCATCAATCATGATTTTTCCATCAATGATGATTTTTCAATAATCGTGTCGTATAAAAGGCCCTAGTAAAGAGTTCACATGTGCCAGGATGTCCGTGATACCGCGAGCCGCCGACATGTGGGTCGTTGTCGGAATGAGCTTGCACCATAATAAGGCTTTCGCGGTACTACTCACTACCTTCGCGGGAACTGTGGAATTGGGCTCATCGGATGTACGAGTAGGAATTATATCCAAGATTGGTTAGCAGGAAACATTTAGTAGCGCCTTTAGCTCGGCTAAGTTGAGTGTTCTGAGGTGATCACCGAAGTTAAGGGTGTAGACTGTTTTTATTAAGTACGAGCACTGGTGAGGCTCGGACGGTCGGTTAAGTAAATAAATAAATAAATATTAGGACACATTTCACAAACGGCTGGTTAGCCTCATAAACTATTTCTAGTTTGTATTGTGGTTGCTAACTAACAGATATACTACATATACATGCATACATACTTTTTATAGATACATATTTAACACCCAGACGACAACTCGTAAATTAAGTTCAGCACAAAAATGTTGGCCGTAACGGGAATCAAACCCGGAACCTTCTGATTGGCAGTCCGGCATAGTAACCATTATGGGAACTAAGTCATCATAGTTGTCGCACTTTATATTTTATTTATATTTATTTGTATGAAGTACTGTGTGAAATAAATAAATTTTGTATTTGTATTTGCATATTCTTTCCTATGATAAACTAACTACATATCAGCACGTGCTAAAGAGCACCGCATATGGTTTGCAGGGAATTATATACCTATCATTTGATATCTGACTCAGACCATTGACTAGCGATATCCCGTGATGATACTCGCAAAGTACGCCTTTTTTATTCCTAACAGCTACTAATATTTGACACATAAATTAGCGCGGTTAGGCCTAATGTGTAGCATGTATAATTTTTAATATTAACATTTTAATTAAACATTTATTCTATAAAGAGGTACATAATCTTATATATAAACTTACCATATCTCAATGTTAGTTACCGTACTCCTCCGAAACGGCTATACTTATTTTTACCAAATTTTATATGCGTATTCAGTAGGTCTGAGAATCGGCTACTATCTATTTTTTAAGGTATAACAACGTTCGCCGGGTCAGCTAGTATTAATATAAATTATATAAAAATAACATGTTAACATATTAAAAATCAAATAACATTGTTATTATTTAATATGTTTTTAACAATAAGTGAGTAATAAAATATAATTTAAGTAATCATTAAGAAATGACTGACAAGCTGTCACTCTATTATTAATTGTAATGTGTATGCATGTTTGGAACAAAGTAGCTAATTTGATTACGCATATATTATTATTAAATTGTATCGTATGTCAGTCGGTATCTATTTGAGAAGATTCTTAGAAAATCTTGTTCTGATGACTGCGCTGATTTTAGAGATATTCCATAGCGCCAGGGGTAAAAAACTGTTTCTCCTGTGAAATAAAGTATGCCTTATGTAATACTAGTTTTCTGTTATACATTTGTAATAAGGATAGGATACATATTATGGTTTTGGTATTCTGCGATATCGGCCATTTTGTGGGGTTTGGTACTCAAATGGTACTAAAAAGAGGCGTAGTACTAAATTCCTAAGTAACTCCTCCGTCTAAACCTCGTCCCTGCACCGTAAATGTGCAAATCCACGCAAAACTTTTAAAATTTGCCAAGTGCGAGTTTGGCTCGCGCATGAAGGGTTCCGTACCATTGTTGTATAGGTACTTCCATAATTTTTTATTTTTTTTATTTTTAGTATTTGTTGTTATAGCGGCACGGGAAATAAATATCTTGTGAAACTTTCTAGCTGTTACGGATTTTGAGATACAGCCTGGAGACAGACAGACAGATAGCGGAGACTTAGTAATAGGGTCCCGTTTTTACCTCTTAGGTACGGAACCCTAAAAACAATCCATTGATGTAGGCCTGGGATCGAACCAGAGGCAGTCTGGTTAAAAGCAGACGTTAATACCACCGTACCACACTCGGTGAGAGTTAATAGGTATTTTCTAGGTAAGCGTGCCACACCGTAGACTGTAGCGCAGCTTAACATCAGGCTAGCTGTAGTCAAACGCTAACATATCAAGCGTAAAAAAACTAAAAAATAAACACACGTTTGTAATTGACAATTATATCCCTATCCTGTTATTGTACTTATATGTATACTAGTTTATGCATTTCTTATTTTTCATCAATAATAAATGCGCAGCACACAGCGCATTTAAAAAATATTCCATAATTTTGCAATAACTTATGAAAGGTATTCGCTTACATTTTAATTAATAAGATGTGATGACAACTTTATGTTAATTTTACTCCGCGCACTTTATTTTCGTCGAGCAACATTATTTGTTTCCATACTTATTAAATATATAAATTGTTGACAATTTCTGATCAGTGGTGTATCGGGTTGCATGAAGTGTGCAATGTTTTTAACGCAATGTTTTATTATAATAGCTGATTCATACATACATTCTTGATGACGTACTATGTTCTCATTTGATATCTTTTTAGGGTTCCGTACCTAAAAGGTAAAAACGGGACCCTATTACTAAGACTCCGCTGTCTGTCTGTCTCCAGGCTGTATCTCAGCTATCAATTATCTATCATATTAGCTATCAAATAAAATAATAAAATTTAATAGACATAAATATTTAATTAGGGCTTCCATACAACAATGGTACGGAACCTTTCATGCGCGAGCCCAACTCACACTTGGCTACTAATTTATTTTTATTTTTTTTAATCTATCGATTCCTCTGCAGATTTTCCTTTTAGTTACAACTACTAAAAAACTCACGACAAATAATAATAGTACGTAAATAAAGCAGGTTTTGATTTTTAGATCATTTTTAGTTATCTTCTATCATCCTTGATTAGAAATAAATTGCTAAGCACTTAACGGCGTGTTTCAATAGCCTTTTCAAGAGTTAGTGATCCCAGACTAATCATGTTCTACCTTCAAACAGAGTGCGACTGGTGTGGTTACGCGCCTTATTGTTTAAATGCCTATTAATGTCCGGGTCTTACCCTGTTTACAAATTCTTAATATTTCATCACAAACCACCTTGGCTTCTGATAATATTCCTTACTTAATTACACTGTATGTGAAACTGTCATTTATAAAAAAAAAACTAAAAATAGTTTTGAAATGAACTCACTTAAATAAAATTAAACCGATCGCTGCTATGGGTCCGTTCGAGAAATAGTGTTAAATCAGCTGGGGATGTAAATTAATGACAACTCATTCGTAAATGACACTTTATATTAGCTTTTGATTTTGAAGGTAAAATATAAACAGCATTTTTATTAATAGATATACGTATTATGTAATAGAAATAATTTATTTATGAATAATACAGTGAAATTACATTATAATTATTTACAATTGGTTGAATAAGAAATACATTTTGTAATCATGAAAAAATCTAAGACAAAATTTACCCCCATGTCCAAATGTGCCCATCAAAGTAATAGATATTTATTTCCTGATAATAAATAAACATCTTTATAGAATGATTGTATATAGAACGATAAATAATTTCAAATCAAAGCTCTATTTATCATTTAAGCATGATTTCATAGGATTAAAAAAAAAATGCTATCTTCATCCCATACCGCCTGGATCAACCGCGAGTTGTTTAATCGTTTCCGAACGCACCTTCAGGCAGGCTTTGATCGCCACACTTTTTGCGAGACGATGCTAATTTCGTGAAGTTTATTTAAGTTAATTAAGGCGGAATTAACAATTCATGAGGCACCGGGGGTCCAAGCGTCATGGCTTGTTATTTTATTGAACATCGATGGTGAAATGTGAGGCAAAAAGTGTGCAGGTTACGCCTGAGGAGAGGAGATGGAGCATGCCTTTTATTGAAATACGTGTCGAATTTGTGCGTGTTAAGAAAAAAAAAAGTCTTTTAAACAGTTTTTTTTTCTTTCTATAGATTAGATTAGACTTAACTTACATTTTGATTAGTGTAAAACTTTTACTAACATACTTTAGATCAAATTATACTTTACTTACATTTAGATTAGTGTAAAACTTCTATAGGTTTGTAAATCAAGCCTGTCTGAAAAAACGGCGGTCAAAACTGTCTTTATAGCATAGAAATAAAGATGTATGCATAAAGTATTTTACATAAAAGTGAAAATTAGAAAATTAGTAAACCATCGTGACTGAACGATATGTAATGGCGGTAAACTAGGATTTGAAATTTATCATCTTCTACTTCTTCTTCTAAGTGGCCAAGCTCTGGTGTCGAGAGTATTCAAGCCGCCCGAAGGGCTCTTGAAAACTCTCGTGGCTTGACGACTGCTTGTACTAAGAATAACAGCCGATACCTACAATTTTACGTGTCATCGGATCCACGGTAGTATAGATCCCAGATAAAAATGTTACTTTAAAAACGACTGTCTCGTGCATGGTCATCCATCCAAACATCCGCCCGCATCAGCCGTTGCTTAGCTTCGATGATCGGGTCAGATCAGCTTAGCTAGCCGAGCTACAGGCGCTACAATTTATCATAGTATCATATCATTTGCATATTTTACAATTCCAGCCAGTTCAGCTGTCACCCATATTGAGGTAGTAGTGAAAAACTATGTTCACTGCTACTTTGAATCCATTTCAATCAATTATACATAGCTAAGAACACTTAGATTAAACAAAGCTTTCGAACAAAAAAAACTAAATCAAAATTGGTTCATCCATTCGGAAGCTACGAAAGACAGACTCGTCAAATTTAAAACACGGTGTCGATGATTAAGAATTCAATTCAATTCAATAAAAAAGAGCAAAACACAGTAATTAATACCAGTGCCAATTAAAAATTCCCATCAAAACAAAGCTTGTCAAAATAAAAAACACAGCCTTATTTAATTGGAAACCAAAGTTTCACGGTCCTTAATTACTTTTAGCGGACGAAAATTTTCTTCGCATAAATTGAGTATTAGATTTCACAGTATCTGCCCCTTAAATATTCATGAAGAAATAAACCTCTGTATTTTAATTTTATGTCAACAAAATACAATCAGATAGATCGTTAACCCTCCATGGCTTGCATTGTTTGTCAGTAAAAACCTTCCATCGCTTCGCTCACGTGAAAGCGTAAAAAGCATAATTAACAACTAATTATGATAAGAGCAGATTGTTTACATGAGGCTGCAACTTTGAATGTAATTTAATTTACAGACAATGGTGGCGATTCAGCGGCACACACGACTAAACTAAATTTAAAGTAGCTCTGTCTCTTTTCGTCAAAAATAACCAAAAAGAGATGGTACGATCTAAACCATAGACAAAACATTTAAAATCACGTCAAACACGTCAGATTTAGAGCTGATACAATTGGGTGCGCTCTAAAATCGCTTACATTTTTCATATTTGACTTGATTTTAGTTGTTTTGTGTGTGGTTCAGAACGTGCCGTCACATCGCTGAACACACGACTAAACTTAATTTAAAAAAGCTCCGTCTCTTTTCATCTTATGTGGCCAGAAAAAGACGGCACGTTCTGAACCACAGACAAAACAACTAAAATCACGTCAAATATGGAATGTGTAGGTAGTTTTAGAGGTGATACAAGTGAGTGCGTTCTAAAGTAGCCTATATTTTCTACATTTGACGTGATTTTAGTTGTTTTGTTTATGGTGCAGAACGTGCCGCCTCTTTCTGGCCACCTAAGATGAAAAGTGACGGGGCTTCTTTAAATTTAGTTTAGTCGTGTGTGCCGCTGAATTGCCACCAATGATGTAATCTGAATTAAGAGTTGCAAGGGAGTAAACAACTTTGTAACTCTTTGATTGAAAGGAAAGTGGTCCTTCCTTGTTTGGAGATAGAGGTCGATCTGAATAAAGCTTCAAAAGTAGAATGTGTCATGTAGATGTTGTATAGATATATACTTTGCATTCTTTGTGGGCCTATTCAGCTGCTTTCTTTAAAAGTTCTTGAGTTTAAAAAAAAAATGTTTTATTGACAGTGTTTTGTATGTCACCCATCCAAAGACTGTCCGCATCGACCTTTGCTTAATCTCTATGGTCGTGACAAATCACATTAGTTGTAGTTGCTACTCTTATTGACTTAAGCATAAGCAGCCCGCTATACGTTCCCACTGCTGGGACTCGGGGCCTTCTCGCACAAAGATAGAGATATTGACCATAATCCACCACGATGACCAAGTGCGGGTTGGCAGATGATACACGTCTTCGGATATTGTGGTCCTTAAACATGCCGGTTTCCTCACGATGTTTTCCTTCACCGTAAAGCGAGTGCAAATCCAGACCTAACTTGAAAACAAGTTATTGTTGTAGAGCCGGGATCGAACCAGGGGCTGTCTGATTGAAAAGCAGACGTTTTTCCACCGAGCCACAATCGCTTTATTATTGACTTAAAAGTTTTTGATTGACGAATTTTCCAATTTTAGACTGGTTGATCTCCAGTCCAGTTAAAGTATATAATTTCCGTGTAAAAAGTAGATCTTTCACAAGGTGTTGCGTCACCTTGTATCGAGGATCTCGGTAACGGATGGAGACAGACGGACGACCAGTTCCTTCGTTATACAATATTATCTTGTCTTATCTTTGCTCGTGGCATGGAACGTACTGAAGCGCGAGGCAAATTGCTATTACTTCCGAAATTTTGGTAACCACAGTGTATTGAATATTTTTGTAAAAAGGTGATTATTTTATGGTATTTTTTTTTTGTTATTTATTGGACTTTTAGGTTGTTAACACTTTTAACAGCTTTGTAGACTGTTCTCGTAAGACATGTTTTCATGACTTGGCAGCGAACGGGTGATAAGAGATCTCTTGAGGCGAAGCTAGGGATAAAAATCTTGATTTTACAGGTTTTTCACTATAAATCGTAATAGGTAAAAAATATCAAAAAAATAGATTAAAGGCCCTCTAAAAACAATCTAAAAATATATATACTTATTTTGGTACTAATCAGACTTATCAATATGAAAAAAAAACTAGTTCAAAAATTTAATTTTAGATTTTGTGTAGCAGTTTTATTTTTAATTCATTCAATCGTGTGGAGATTATTGGGAGGAACTTTGCCCAACAGTGGGACAATATAGGTTAGATAAAAAAAAACCTGTTTTGTTTGTAATTAAGGTTATTTATTTTGTGTAGTTTTTAATTTTATTTATTTTATACCATGATAAATTTCTGTTCTTCAAGTTTTACCTTTAACCAATTTAATTCTCAATTGGGTCTAGTACGCTTCCTTGGAGCTGCTTTACGATTTCGTACCTTTAGCAGTGGAGACTCTGGGTAGTTGGAGCAGTGAGGCGAAGAAATTTATCCACGAGATAGGTCTTAGGATAAATAACATCACCGGTGACTCCGGCTTCAGGTCGGCTTGGTGCAGAGGTTGGCCATAGCTATTCAGCGCGGTAATGCAGCGAGCGTGATGGGCACCTTTGCACCGGGGGCGACCAGGGGCGGGTTATTTTATTAGTATTAGTTTTAGTTTTTAGTGTGTGACATTTATATTGGACGTAATTATATATAATTTTATTTAATTCTGCAAACGTTGACCTCCGGTGTCGCTAGTCTGTGGTCAGGCGTTAATAAAGCCGATGTCAGTGAGTGAAAGTCTCAGATTTACAGAGATGCGACCCGAGGCTTTACGCAACAAACGCACCAGTAATGACTCTCATTTACATACTCCGTATTGAGGCCTGAAAACTTACTAATCTCACTATTTCATCTTAGTTTCTTTATTTTTATATAAAGAATAAATATTTGTGTAAGTGTATGTGTGCGGGTGTTAAATACAGTGAAGTATGAATCGATATAAAGTAGTATGTATATGTAGTACTAGCTGACCCGGCAAACGTTGTTTTGCCTTACTTAGCCATTTATTGATCACTTTCAACCCAGTCGAAAGGTATCGACATCTATTAGAATCATTTGGAGTTAACAGATAATTGTGACTGTCAAATAATAACAGACAATAATTAGCAATAAATTAAAATTGCGACTATAATTTGAGATTTAAACTATCCTATCTCTCAAGTTGGATATAATCGGTTAAGTGGTTTAGGAGTCCATTAAGGATAAACATTGAGACACTAGATTTATATATTAAGAAAGATATATCTGTTGTGTTAGCAACCATAATACAAACTAGAAGTGGGTATGGGACTAACCAGCCGTGTGTGAGTTTTGTGCTAATATTGATTTTTCTTCCTTACTTCTTTCCTTACTTACAACTTCCTTACTAATTTCACTATTTAATCTCACTAATATTAAAAAAGCTTACCTTTGTGTGGGAGCATCGATATAAAGTAGTCTTTGTGGGTATATGTAGTATATATGTTGTGTTAGCAACTATAACACAAACTATAAATGGTTTAGTATGGGACTAACCAGCCGCGTGTGAATTGTGTCCTAATATTGAGTTTATTAATCCTAATTTGACGACCTTGTTAGCGTAATGGTTACCATGTTGGACTGCCAATCAGAAGGTTTCGGGTGCGATTCCCGGCACGGCCAATATCTATGTGCTGAACTAAATTTCTTGGCTGTCGGTCTGGGTGTTAAATATGTATCTATATAAAAATATAATTATGTATGTAAATGTGGTATATCAGTTATGTTAGCAACCATAATACGAACTAGAAAAGGTTCAATATGGGGCTAACTAGCCGTGTGTGAAATGTGTCCTAATATTTATTTATTTATATTCTTATTTATTCACGATCACGGTTTTTGTATCGGATGAAATTAGGTGTAAAGGTAGTTGTTTATACCTTGGATTTACACATATGCTATTTCAGAAAACGTGAGTAATGCCATCGAAAGCAGCCAATAATGTAATTGCAAAGTCTTTAGCGAATTCTGAGATTGTTTGTGTTTCTTTGACATTAATGGTTGAACTGATTGAGATAGCTTTTTGTTGACAAAGGTAAGACTTTGAATAACTAACAGGCTATTCTTAGTTCGTTAGTTACTAAAGTTAAGCAACGGTCCATGCAGACAGTTATTTGATAAACATTGTAAACTGTTCACGTAAGGCATCTTAATATTATCGCGTAGAAAACGCGCGGATCTCGTCGGCGGCGGTCCGTGTAACACTCGCCCCTGAAGATGGTGCTCGGAAAGCACCGAAACTGTTGGACTCATTCCAACTTTTAATAATAAGTAAGTGTGACCGTTTTCTACGCGAAAAAAAAAAGTTATTTGATAGGCGACTATGCAAAAGACTTTTGCTTAAAATCGGCATTTTATATAGCCGCTACCATGGGACGGTACACCCGTTAAGTTGTAGGTTCTGGCTGTCATTCTTTGTACAAGCAGTCTTTAAGTTAACAGAGGACCTTGGACGGCTTCAAATCCCTAAACACTAGAGTTTGGTCACTTAGCTCACACGGAATTATTATTATCTTTAAAAATCTTAAGATAGAAAAAAGTTTTATGAATATAGCCCCATTGATACCTACAGAGTACGGATCCTTTAACTTATATATAAAGACTAGCTTACCCTGCAAACGTTGTTTTACCTTAAAAAATAGATAGTAGCCGATTCTCAGGCCTACTGAATACGCATATAAAATTTGGTAAAAATCTGTCAAGCCGTTTCGGAGGAATAACTGACATTGTAACATGGAAATTTTATATATTACAGCAGATTTAGTTTTGCATCCAAAAAATGGTTTAATAAAATAAAGCTTGTCTCATTAGTCTCTTCTTGCATACCTTATTGATTTCCTAGACAATTTGTCAATCAAAGAATTTATTTATAACCAACATAATAATGATATAAAACACTTAACTAAAACTTAACCTACCAAAGCCCAGGGGTAGAGGAAAAGATGCCCAACATGCTGGCAGCATTGCCACGTTGGATGGCAATGCTTAGTTTCTGACCGAAATAAAAGCCAGCATTCATATTTTGCCAATCTAAATTCAATACACACTGCTATCTATAATCAATTGTTCAGTACTTCTCCAAGTAGTAGGGGAGCCCACGATGCTAAATGTGTACTTACTAGAGCGCGTTTGGAGCTTAGTGGATTATAATGTAGATATTATAACATGAAAAAAACTGTATGAGACCTATCTTGTCCACCGATGGAGGGCGCCACCAGGCACTTTTAAAAGTTTTTTAAATGATAAGCAATGTTTTTTTTTAAATTATGTTTGTGTTAATCTGCAGATTATAAGTCTCCTAATATCCTTAAATTATTTCCTTGAAGACAAATCTACAAATATGGCCGTTACTGAACATCAAAGTTTGAAATTTTGAAACCCTCTCACTCCCAAGTGTTACATTTAAATTGTCAGATTTCTTTAAATATACACTCTTATGGACGTTAATTACTTACAATTTCTTAATCTGACAATTTGGAGTATGTCTGCCATACAACTTTTTTTTCAGTCGTTATTAAAAACAATCCCACCAACGGGGAATGCTTGTATTTGGTGGAGGTACTTAAATGAGTTCAAGGTATCTCCCATATCTTAATCTGACGCGCTCGAGATACTACAAAAATCCCCTCTTCGGCTCCCCTACTAAAGTATTAATCACCAGCCAATAAACAAAGTACCCCGGTAGCCTCACCGCGAATATTAGAATGGAACGTGTCGCGTTTATAAACACGAGTGAATCAGACATTCTTGGCTGAGGTGTCCTGTTACGGGCGGAAAAGATAAGAGAGAGGATAAATGGAACAATAGATAAGGTTCGATGTCTTTTTGTTTCTTGCCTAGTACTATTTACTTTGTTTGAGAGCGCAGCGTTGGTTGGCTAAAATCTCTTGACAGCGAAGTTCGCGCATATTGTAGTGTAAATCAATGTTTTTTTTAGTGAATATGATGATACTGATTATTCGGGACGAAGACTAGAATTGAAGCTCTGTTTTTCTCTCTCACTTACACGCACACACACACACACAAATTTACACGCGTGCACACACGTCCGTTTTTATGTCAATATTTAATGGAAAATTGACATTGAATCATATCATATACTTTTGTAATGATATTATATTATTTGATTTGTAACTTTGGTGTTATAAAAGATTTGTATTTGTATTATCTCCAGTTATTTTGGCAACCAGTTACCGAATTCTGCAGTGTTCCCTGTGAACAAAAAAATCTTAGTTGTCTTGCATGGTGGTAAAACTACTCTCAAGTTGGAAAATCTGTCGCCTTGCACCTAACGGTTTGTCTGGCAGCTTCTTTGAAAGCAGTAATTCTAGACTAGGCATGTTCCACCTTAGGCTAGAGTGTCGTAACTTGTGAAGTTACGCACCCTGCTGGTTAAATGCCTAGCTGTAAGGTGTTAAAAATATAAAGTCGGCGTCTTTGTGTTTTTAATACTCTATATCATATGTTAGATTCGGGCCTAAAATAAAAAGAAAATCAATAAAATACAATGAGATTAATTTTATGAGTGGTTTTATTTTATTTTATTAGTTTTTGATTTTATTGTATTTTATTGATTTTCTTTCATAAACTTGTAAATAAAATAAAATAAAATATTCAGTGAAATTGTGTGGAAATTTAATATAAATTAGTATTTTGTTTTATTGTGTGTGTGTATTTATAAATGAGTGGTATGCTAAATTTAAATTGTAATTGTTAAATTGTAATTAGTCAAATTAAATTCTATAATACGTGAACTAAATTCAATATGTCTAAGCCCTATCACTTCGAAACAAAGAAAAAAAAATCTAATTGCTTTATGCGTTTGCTCAATGTTTTACTAAATTTACTAAAAACTTTATTTTCTACCATTTTAAAGTTGTCTGTTATGTCTCGACGGAGAATTAGCGCGGCGAGGTGAAATTGCAGCGCGTGGGAGCCGTGACTAACTGGACTTGAGTTTGTTTTGCCTTGAAGCCTTGTCCTGCGACTAATTTGAGGCTTTATTCTGCTTTTATTACAAGACTTTGAAATTACTTATCCGTAACTAGTAGGCACTGGCAGCTTTATCCGCATGTAAATTGACCAGACGTTTACTCGTAAGTACGGACATGACATTTAATTTTTATCATTCTTTTTTTTTCTTATTTTTTATTAATTATCAACAATATTTGGATGCTGGTTGACCGCCTCATGAAACGTATATGTAGTTGTTTTCGTTTAAAGTCATAATAACAATTAAGTAAATATAACACTATTTATACTGCCACCCTTCTCAACAATTTAATTTAAAGTTTTTAGTCTTTGTAATCATTTGTTTTGATACATGGGTATAACTAGCATTGAGATAAAGACTTTTTTTTATTTATTGTTTTCAGTCAAATCATCTCTACATTAAAAAAAATAAAAAGTTCAAGTTATGTCTATTTTTTTTAGTACTCACTAACTTTTTGTAGAAGCCTTTGTAGCCAATTTGTCCCAATAGACTATAATCTAGCGATTTTCAAGGCGAGAGTGTACCGGTTCCTTCTAGGTAAGCGCGCTTCACCGTAGACCTCAATGTCACTTACCATCAGGTGAATTGTGGTCAAGCGCTGACCTATTTAGAGTAAAAAAAGCTTTAGTAGTCAACCATACGTCAAAGTCACAATATATGTTGCATCTTAAAAAAAAATTAAAATCTTTAATTGCTAAACGTCAAAGTTGACATTTGCGTAGCATTCATTCATTCAACAAGCTAGTTCTAATATTCAAAACTAGAAGTCGTCTAAGAGGATATACACATTGACACATCTTTATTCCTAAGACATAAAAATCAAAATTAGTGTAGCACTGCGTCATGGCCTTTATTATTTAGTTGTGCCAACTTGGCACAGTCATAGACCATGTCTTTTCCCAACGTACGAGTACCATAATCATTTTTTTTTGTTAATTTGATAATTCGTCATTTATGTGGTTCTGCCAAGTAGTCACAAATGAAAGCGATTGAATTAACTTTTCGACAAGCGGTCGGCCCCGTGAAATACTTTAGCATTTCGATGACACCTAACTGTACAACACGTAGGTACCCTTGACCGGAGCATGAGTCATGCGCGTGCGCAAGGGCGAGATGTCTCGCTGGCGACACGCGCCGTGAACTTTGCCGCCCCCTGGTGGCGTAATGTGAGGCACTTTCATTGATCATTCTGGTTTTTATCGCATCACAGTAATGTAATACTAGCAGCCAGACCTGACTTCGCACGGGCTATAAAATAATCCAAATTGTAAAGAGAAACAAAATATATTCGTTACTCGGGGATAATGTAGCTTCCCAATAGTGAAAAAAAAAATCGAATCGGTCTAGTAGTTTCGGAGCCTATTCGCGTCAAAGAAAGAAACAAACAATCAAACTTTACCTCTTTATAATATTGGTACTTTATATAAGACTAGTAGTACTATGAACTAGACTTTGACTCCACCAACGTTTTTTCTATATCCAATAAACGTTGACCTTGTTTATTGGATATAGAAATTCATTGACTTTATAACTCGACAAATAATTGACCAAATTAAGTTTATATCTGTAAACCAGTTTATATATTTAAAGCTTGAGTATATGTAATTAGGTACTAGCTGCTTCCCGCGGTCTTACCCGCGTTTGTTAACGATAAAAAGCAGCCCATATGTTAATCCAATTTCATGTTTGATTTGTTGACGACCTCGTTGGCGTAAAGGTTACCATGCCGGTCTGCTAATCAGAAGGTTCCGGGTTCGATTCCCGGCCCGGTCAACATCTTTGTGCTTAACAAAATTTGTTGGCTGTGGGTCTGGGTGTTAAATATGTATTTATATATAATATGTATGTATGTATATGTAGTATATCAGCTGTGTTAGCAACCATAATACGAGCTAGAAATGGTTCAGTATGGGGCTAACCAGCCGTGTGTGAATGTGTCCTTATATTTATTATATTTTTATTATTTCATGTAATTTGTTTCAACCGTTTCAGCGTGAAGAAGTAACATACACACACAAACTTTCGCATTTATTTTATTAGTAGCGTTCTGCTACATATAATTGAAATAAGTAAATAGGTAACGCGCCAGTTAACACAGAACACTAAGACTAATTAACTAAGATCAATTAACTACAACGACAATCAGCGTTCGAAGAGTCAGCATCTCCTGATGATGCCTTGTGGTTAGGCGAAACACGTGTCCCCCCCGTGGGGCCCCGCATTGTCGAGGCGGGGGGGCTCAGTAACCGTGGCCTGGTCACCCACGGTGAAGCGAAGAGGGTCCCTGAGGCGGGCCGCTCCCTAGACTTGTCCTCCCCCATGCAAGTTCTAGATGGAGTGGCACCAGTAGGTTGCGGGACCTCGCTCCGGGGGGGTTTCGCAACTGAGGAGGGCTGCGGTGTGGTTTTGGAGACACCCACCGCAGCCGAAGGTGTGGGGCCGCGGCAGGAGAGAAGTGTCGGTATTACGATGCGCCGCTCTTCCTACCTGCCGCGGTCTCGACGGGGTCGCCACCGATGATGGCGGACGCGGTGGGGCCGCAGGGAGAAGGGAGTGGTACCACAAAATACCACTTACCCTATTCTCTGCGGCCGTAGTGGCAGGTGACGGGGCCACAGACCTGACCCGTCACGGGGGACCTGGGACGTCGGACCGGGGTTGTCTGGCGTCCATTGCACTTATGGTCCCCGAGGTGGTTGCGGTGCACCATGTGCACTGCAAGGGGACTCATCCCCAGAGAAGGAGCCTCGCAGGCTAGCCGAGGTGGGTGGGGTGGTGGGTTAGTGCGAGAAGCGGAACCTCATCCCGCCCTTTCCGGTGAGGAGGTCATCGTGAGGTTTTAGTCGGTAGGGATGTCCTTTTGACATCGAGCCCGACATACCCCACCCACCTCCCCGGGTGTGGTGGGGATGCGTAAATGTATTTCCTCACGTAAAAAAAAAAAAAAAAAAAAAAAAAAAAGGCGAAACACGTGTAGAGTTAAGAACTTCCGAATTGTGATAGGTAACGTTAATCTTAATTAATCTTAGTTAATTGATCTTAGTTAATTAGTCTTAGTTAATTAAGCTTGGTTAATTGATCTTAGTTGATTTTTCCTTTACTTGTCTTAATTTGGATTTCGGATCACAGCGGAAGTACACTAAATATTTAATTTTGTCATCTATTTACAATGGATTTCCGCAAAGTAACGCCTGAGTCAATAAGTTATTTAAAATCGCATGCAAAATAATTATTGCACTAAGGTCGAACCCGTTTACCGAAATTAAAGAAAAATACTTTTAATTGAGGCAAACACAAACTTTTAATACACATTAATATAATTTAAAACAAATGCACAAAGTTTTGCCGCAACATAATCGCAATCAAATTCGTCAAGATTGGTTAAAAATTACGGCTTCTACACACCAATTCCCAAACAAACAGACAATTTGCTTTATTGCTATAAAGATCCTTCGCTTACTTCGCTCCCTCGATCAATTAATCGATAAAGCTGAGAGAAAGTCACGTAATCCCAAACATGCAGTAATTAAAGAAGCCCAAAAATCACAAGCGTCTAAGAGGAAAAGCAATCCATTGATGATCAAACAGATCCTTTGTTCGATGTAAAACAATTACCCTCTCGTTTGCCACTTAGTCGGTTTGCTTCGGTGTTAGCGATACACTTAGTGGGGCGTGGTGGAAGTGAAAAGCGAGTGGCGATTTGACCTTAACGGAAAATGGTTTGAGAAAATATTACGGAGCTTCCCTCTGCAGCGCTATTATGTCAGCCTTCATCTCCACGTATGTCCCTTTTTTACATCGTTATTTACACAGAACCATTCCACTAATATTTTAAATGCGAAAGTTTGTGCGTGTGTGTGTATGTTTCTAACTCCTTCACACTCAAACAGCTAAATAGATTTAAGCGAAATTTGGCGTAGAGATAGTGTAAAGCATGGATTAACAAATAGACTATTTTTCTATCCCCAATAGTATTTTTTTTAAAGTAATTCGGTATAAAAAAATTTGCTAGTAAGTAAATAAGAATAAACGGAAGAGTGACTCCGTACAATTGCCGCTTAGAATTTGGATCCATCTACGCACACAATTATACTGCTATCCAAACGAAACACACACATATGTACGAATAGAAGCTCGCAAGCGATTGGTTGCCGCTACACCATGTGACGCCACGCGGGCGCGCGGGTAGCTGTTTTGCCCCACCCGCCGCGGCATTTTACGCGACGGCGGAGCCGTTTTATCGGCCAAGTTACTATATCTAGTTCGCTGGTTTAAGCTCTTTTCGGAGCTTTTCCGTCTTTCCTGAAACTTGGACCAAACTTCCTTCCAAAGACCAAAGAAGCCTGACTCCTCAAACACCCTGAGTTCCCATACCCCGCCCACATAGGTAGGTGGTTGTATAGGTACCACTCACTCAAACACCTTAATGAACGATAATTACTTCCCCGCCAATAGGTAGCTATATAAAACTGATATGTAATAACCTCACGTGTTTTGTTATGTTAATGTTTATGGGTGGATATCGCTGGGTGTTAGTCAAGCGCGAAAAAACGCGGCGGCCATTTTTGCATGAGACTTTGTTGTTTGTTCTTTGTTTTACTCGTTAGTGGTAGAATGTGCTAAAAACTTTTTGGAGTGAAGAATGGAATGGATTGGATTGGAATATTATTTTCGCAGCAATAGCTTAAGTTATATAATTATTTTTGAATATGTCTAAGAACTCGGAGGAAAGTATAACGTTTCGGTTGAATTATTTTACTAAAATAAATACTGGGTACTTTGTCGTATGACAGTTATTGGATTGTGTGATAAATCTATAAGGAAATTCTTTATGTTCCTTTTTCTAATATTTTGTACAGTTTTCTTAATTTCATAAATTATCATAAAAATTATATAATACTAGGAAAAGATATAAACTGTTCATGAATTTAAGTCGAATACTTTTCAACTCTAAAATACAGTTCCCAAATCGATGTGCGCTCGAATAAGTTTTTGATTCAATCACTTAAACTATGTAAAAAGTTTCACGAGAAAATACTCTCAATTTATAAACTAACGACTACCGAATAGATTAGGTAATTTGCCGATGCCAATCTCTAATTGAAATTATAATACTCAGAACAATATAAGTGTCCAAAATGCCACCAGACAAAGGTCAGGATGACGCCAGCGATCCATCAGATTTTAGTTCAGATGATAGTGACAAATAGTTGCCGAGTAACAATAGACTTTCGCCGCCGGTCTTACGCATTTCTCTTCTTCCTATTGACGTCTTACAATAGTAATGTGATGTAACTTTGTTGTAAGCATTTGTCTGTTTTTTATCATTAGTACTTACTAAGTAGACATGTATATATAGAACTGACTGTGAATCTGTCGTTAGCGCCTGTAGCTCGGCTAGCTACTGTGATCTGACTCGATCATCGAAGCTAAGCAACGGTCGGTGCGGACGTTGTTTGGATGGCTGACCATGCATAAGACTGTCGTTTTTCAAGTGGCATTTTCATCTGGGCGCTACCGTGGGTCGGATGACACGTTAAATTATAGGTCCTGACTGTTAGACTTAGTACAAGCAGTCGTTAAGCCAAGGCAGTAGAAATGGTTTGGAAACTCTCGACACCTTTAATTTTTACTTTTTTTATATATATTTTTTTGTATTTTGAGTTGTAATTAAATACAGAAATACAGAACTTTATTAGCTCTAAATAACATACGTTAAAGGAAAGTCATTCTACAATAATTACTTAATACTTAAAAACATTAGTTAGATTAAATTAAACAAACTTACAAATTTCATTAAATAAATATTCTATCCCATTAAATACTACACACATTAGCACTTGTTTTTAATTTCTATTAAATACTACTGTTTACACATGAATAACGATTCTACAAGCTCCATATTCATATATTCGCTTTAATTATATTTATACAATATTTATTATTTTTTATATTCTTCAAGAAACGCCACATGCTCAAACTAGTGGCACAGCACACAATAGTAGCTGACTGTAATATGTGTTTTACAATACACCTACATGTGAAGATACGATCGGAGGCAATTAATAAGGCGGACTACTGACGGGCCGTAATTTAGAGGAAAAAAGACATATGTGGCTTTACGTTAGAAGTAGAAAGTAGATCAAGCATGGAAATATACTTTAAAGGGCATAGCAACGTTAAAGATTTTGGCTTAAACGTCAAGTCGTAAGGCGAAGACAAGGCAAAAGATTTATTTTACGGTTTTTTCACTTTAAATTGTTAACGGTAAAAAATGTTTAAGGACCGTCTAAAGAATCACTCTTAGATTATTTATACTAATTTTGTAACCAATCGAATCAAATTTTGGTACCCATCGAATCAAATTTAGGTACCGTATTAATCCGGGATCAAAAGTAGCTTAGTGCTAATCTAAGTTCTAAGCTATGCTCTTACGAAATCTTATCCTAATTGGTTCAGCTGTTCGAGCGTGAAAGAGTGACAAACTAACACCCGCTTCGCCTTTTTTATTGGTAATATTTTGTACGTATTAGATATTTTCGGAGTCCCTTACATTCATACATATTCCAACCACTAATTAACCAACCTAATTTATTTAAACAAATCATTTTATAATGAGCCTTTAACTTACTCGATAATAATATTTCATTTGATTGTCACAAAAAACTAAGCAAAAAGCAAGTTCAGGCCGCCTACACACTACGTTGTAAATGTCTCTAATATGACGTTATTTATTGTGTCCCAGTGTGTGCTGGCCCTTATCTGGGTTAACCTTTTGTTGGCGAGGTTCATGAGGAATAAATATCAAGCTGAATTAGTTAATATGAATGTGAAAAGATGGATAGCAGTGAATAGGGTGATTGTTCGGGAGAAGAAAGGCCGGTAGCCTCAGTGTTTGAGTCTGTTTGATATGAAAATAGGCATTCATTGCATAATACATCATCATCATTAAAGGCTTTGATTCTTCTTCTTTTTTTTCGTATGAGCTAAGTGGCCAGGCTCTGGTGTCGATAGTTTTCAAGCCGCCCAAAAGCCTCTGACTTACTGGCTTAGCTTAACGACTACTAGTACTAGGAGTAACAGCCGGGACCTACAATTTGACGTGTCATCCGACATACAGCACCGCTCAGATAAAAATGGCGCAGATGAGGCCTTGATAAGGTAATATTTTTATTGGATAAGCTAAACAGTGTCCAATATAAGCACAATCTCTGGTGGCTAAAAATCAAAATCGACCGCATCGACTTTTTATACATTTAATGAACTTGCGCTTGACTATAATCGCATTGAAATAGAAGTGTCATAACGGCATACACTTTTTAATATACTCCCTATAATTTCTAGTTTGTATCAGGGTTGTACCACAAGTAAAATACACCATATACTCGTATGTGGATACATAAATGTATTTAACACTCAGACCGACAGCCAACAAATAAAATCCACCACAAAAATGTTGGCCGTGCTAAGAAATCAAACAATGGCCCTCTTATGCAATAAAACATATTTTGATTTATTTTCATTTTGTTTTTACCCAAAACCTTATGCCAGTTCTCATTTCGGACAAACAAACAGATCACATTTGTAAATGTTTTCAATGAATTACATAATACTTTGGGACTACAAAACAGTCTTATACAATTTTGTTGTGTTGTGTCTATTTTCTTACGAATTGAGGTTCACAATTCGTCGGAATCTTTGTTTGTTATGTTTACCGGTTACAGGAAAACACCTGGACTGATTCGAGGAATTACTTTATGAAAGGTGTTTTCCCATGTTGGTTCATTGTTAGATACTCTACGATTTTTGTTTTATTCATCTGTAACTGGAAAAAAGTTTATACCCTAGATTAACAGATAGGGTACTTTTTATTATTACCCGAATTAACTATGTATACGCTTAACGGATCCTCAAGTTATACCTATATAAAGATCACAACATACATTCTATGTAACATTTTATTTTCATAAATCGACATCAAAGTCCTGCAGTAACGTCGGGCAATTTCAGAAAATAATACAAAGTTCAAGCAATTTTGCAAATTAAAAAGCTCGCTTGAATGAAACGAATTCAAATCTCGAGCGTGTTTTCGACATTGTTGGCGTCGATTCTGGCGTACACATAGTATAAGCCACTATACGTTCCAACTGCTGGGATTTCGGGGCCTTCTCTCACTAACAGAGAGATATGGGCCATAATCCACCAAGCTGGTCAATTGCGGACACACGTTTTCGGAAATTGTAGTTCTTAAACATGTCGGTTTCCTCACGATGTTTTCCTTCACCGTAAAGCGAGTGCAAATCCACACATAACTTGATTAACAAGTCATTGGTTAAAACTGGTATCGAACCAGAGACCGTTTGAACGAAAAGCTGACGTTTTCCCACCGAGCCACGCTCGCTTTCACACACAGCGTACACATGAGTTAACAAAATTTAAGGTATCCCTACTTTCAGCGTAAGTGATTAGAAAGAGACGACAGAATCTGAACCATAGACAAAACAACGTTACGTCAAATATAGAAAATGGGGGTAGTTTTAGATTTGCTATAATTGGGTGCGTTTTAAAAGTCTACATTTTCTATATTTGACGTGACTAGTTTGTTTTGTGTATGATTCAGATCATGCCGCCTCTTTGTAAAGAAATTAAAAGACACAAAAGTATCCCTACTTTAAATTTATATATTTTGTCGTGTATACGCCGGAATCGCCGCCATTGTTAAAAGAAGTATTCTGTTTTGTCAGCGTAGGTGGAGTGTGGGAGTGTCATGCAAAAAGGTTCCAACTTTTAAATTACTGTTTTTGTGATAAATTGTCTCTATAGTATTGTGATGTTTTGTGTTGGTTTATCTGCACGTTTAAAATGTTTCATTTGGAAATTATTTTAACAAAAAATAAGTTAATCGAGTGGGTTTCTTATTTTCTTTGATGATTTCTCTTGCAACCAATTTTTTTTATCAGATTTATATTTTTTGTAACGTATTGACAAATATAAAATAATAACCAAAAACCATTAAGCAAAAATAAAATAAACTAATCTCTATAGTATTGTGATGTTTTGTGTTGGTTTATCTGTACGTTTAAAATGTTTCATTCGGAAAGTATTTTAATTGAAAAAAAATTAGTTAATCGAGTCGGTTTCTTATTTTTTTTTTATGACTTCTCTCGCACCCTATTGTTTTATCAGATATTTTTTTTTGTAACGTATTGGCAAATATAAAATAATAACTGGTGTTTATGCAGAAATAAAATTAAATAAATTAGCACAATGGAGTTTAAACTTAAAGGAATCCTATAAAAGTCATCAAAATTTCATCAGTTTTGTAAATAAATATGATATATATTTTAATGTCTATCTCAAATGTGATGCACGTGTTGGGTGGATTTATATTAATAATACTTCCTTCGTTTACGTATCATTATCACCATCTATATTTAATTTTAGTAAATTCACTCCTCAGCCGTATTAAAAATCTCTATGCCACCGGTTGAAAGAATTGCCAGCTACTTATTAAAATACCTATCTAGAATATCTATCCTCAAAAATAATGCCAACAAAAAAAAGGTATTGTCCAACAACACAGCAGAACAATAACAAATGAGATTAATACGATACACAGAGCTATTACCGTGCTATCGCGATGTTATCTCGCAGTTTTGTCGCAACCAACCTTATATAAAGTTTAACGTGGATGTGGCTTGGAAAATATACTTTTTTCACAATTAATTTGTACTGGCAAGGCTACGTTTGCATTTGACCACAGCTTCCCTAATGCCAAACTTTTACGCTTTGTTCTACGGCAATACAATTTTTCAGAATTGGTTATTTTTTATTGAGTCAGTTTTAATAATATAGGTGTAATAATGGATATAATAGAGACTCAGCAACGCAAATAACTTTTTAATTTTCACTTATTTTGCTAAGGATAATAAACATACTTTCAATTATTTTTATCAATATTATTTGCTTAAAAGAAATATAATATGCATCTTTAGTAATTAAACAGTGTCGATGTATTTGAAACTTATTTTAGATAACGGGCTAGGCTACGTTTGCGTCTGATCGGAGTTTGCCTAACGTCAAATTATAAGTTTTGTTCTACGGAAAAACTAACTAAGAATTAGTTTTTTATCGCGTAAGCAACTTGTATTTTATTTATTAAAGTAATAAAAAGTTTGTGCGTAGTTTAAGATTTTTTAATAATACTCTTAATTTAAAAGGAAATTTGATGTAGCTCTCGTTCATTCATTCAATATTTAAGAGCTGGGCTCTTGTCTGTGGAGTTTTTTTCAGGTAGTTCTATCTTCGGCCAAATCCTTGACCTTCTATACGACACGACTTTCGCCTTCTCCTTAATTTGGTCTAAATATGATCTTCTAGGTCTTCCTCTTCCTCTTCTGGCTTCTATCTTTCCTTCTCCGATATTTTTAATGAAATTGTCATGTCGTATAAGGTGGCCAACCATCTTTCCTCTTCAGCTCTCGTCAGTTGTTTTAATTTAAGGGTGTACACATTGCACATATCCAGGTTTGGCTAAGTCTCCGCTAGCAGCGCTCCGCGGTATGTAAACATCTGTCGCCGGTGTCGTTGGAGCTGTATTGTCCTGTCATAATAATTATGTATCGCGAAGCGTTAATATCTGGCCGATTCGAGATGTTGCCGGACTCGCGCTTTTACGGTGACCAGTCCGTCGTGGATAAAGAGGAAAAAGATTTTCAGAATTTATCAAGATTAAAATATATTTTATTTATTATAAAAGCGGGTGGCTTATATATATATTGTTATTTTTTTTAGTTTATTAAATTTTCGTCATTTCTATGCTTTGTAAATATTCTTAAGTCCTGTAAAATACATTACTACATAAATTTATTGAATAAAAAAAGTCAAACAAATATATTAACATTTAAACTTTTATAAAGAATAAGTTTTCGGATGCCTGGCGAGAGAAGGCTGTAGACTGGGATTTGTGGAAGGGAGTTGGGGGATATCTTTGCACAACATTGAGATAGTAAAGGTTAAAATAAAATAAAAAAAATACTTATTTATAGATAAAAATAATTTTATTCTAAATGTCTTTGCTTCAAATTTGTCGCGCCGACGTCAAAAATTGTAAGCTGTATATCAATTTTTGTCAAGGTTGGTTTAAAATTGCGACTTCTGTGCGAATTAATGAATAAATCAAATTTTGGCATTCCCTGTAGTCACTTCGTTTGCTTGGCTAAAGAGTAATTATTAAAAATCTTGAAAGCATACTATTTCTATAGGTTTCAACTATATTTTTATTTGAAATATAATTTAGTAAAACGAATACGCACCGATAGCATTTAGCCGTGTGTCTCTGTTGCCTTCTTGAGAGCCAGTAATTTCAGATTAGGCATGCTCCACTTTAGGCGATGGTGTCGCTAACTCATGTTGTTTAAATGTCCTTCTGGTCTGCCTATATTTTTTTTTTATAAACACATACACACGCGGCTGGTTAGCCCCGTACTGAACCATTTCTAGCTCGGATTATGGTTGCTAACACAACTGATATACTACATATACATACATACATATTATATATAAATACATATTTAACACCCAGACCCACAGCCAACAAATTTAGTTAAGCACAAAGATGTTGACCGGGCCGGGAATCGAACCCGGAACCTTCTGATTAGCAGTCCAGCATCAAGTCGTCAAAATATGCCTAGCTGTACTGTGTTAAAAACATATTTTCTGCATTCTTCTCCCCTTCAAGTAACGGCTTATAAATTTTTATCTGTTTAAGATAATCTATATTCTGTAAAAATGGAACAGTTTTTTTGTGTAACGGAGCTTTTAAAAATTAAGGGTTGTTTTATTGTGTTTAAAAATATGTCAAGTAAGAATACCGTTTTGTATTCTGTTCATACAAGTTTGATATGGTTTTATTTATTTTATGACATTTTTTAATTTATATTCATATTGCCTTTTTTTAATTTTTGACGTATAATTGTATAATTATCAATAAATGGTTTATCTTGTTTATCTTATGTCACGCCTTTATCTCGCCTTTACAGAGTGAGAGTCAGTGACTTCGTTATATTAAAAAAGCTGAAAATAATTATTATGGTAATATGACGTGATCACCGAAGTTAAGCAACGGTCGATACGGACAGTCTTAGGATGGGTGACCATTATTATTATTATTAGCCGGTTCCGTCCCACTGCTGGGTGACCATGTATAAGCAAAAAATCTAAATGGTATTTGTAGCAATGGATGACTCGTTCAATTGTAGGTTTTTTTTTCATAATACAAGCAGTTGTCTAGTACAAGACAACTGTTTGTATTATGACGCTTGTAAAACCCTCTAAATCCGAATTAACATGATTCAAAATTTACTAATTTGTGTGCTGGACGATAACATAGGGGCCTTAAAAATACATTCATGTAAAAAATGGAACAAAATTAAGTCAGAGATTCATTAATTCATGAAAAAAAAAATTAATAAAATTATAATTTTGGATGTTTGTGGCATGTTTTTATTCTTAAAAAATTGAAAGCTTAAGCATTTAGCTTTAAAAGATAAATTTTATGTATTCAGTCAGTATATTAGAAAAAAAGAAAATCATTTTATCCAGGCAAATACAAACTTTTACTTAGTTAAAAAGTATTTAGTAAAAAGTGGTATAGATATTTTACAGACATGAAAAACAATTGCTTTTGTGTGCAGTATTCAATAATGTAGAATAGTTTTTTACTGAAATTTATGAGTTTAAATAATCTAACTAATCATTTTAAGCATTTAAGTAATGATAGTGTGACTTGCCTTTAATGTAGGTTATTTATAGCCAAAAAAGTTCTGTGTTTCAGAGTTAAAATAAAATTATCATTATTAGCCCCAATACAGTATCTAAACAATATCAAAGAATGTGCTGTGTTAAAATAAATGAGAAATATATAACACGACTGAATATTTGACATCCGATCTAGCAATAACAAGCTCGAATCTCAGTACAAAATACAAAGCAAATCTTGTTCCGACAATATATCAGCAAATATTCGTCTGTCTGTCTGTACAGTCTGTACTTAGGTATGTTTGGGGACGGATTAAGGCACGAGCCAAAGGGGGCCATGGGACAAAAGGTAGAATGATATTGCAAATATTTCATTTTAACGTAATAAATAAGAAGGGTGTTAAATATGTATTTATATATAATATGTATGTATGTATATGATGTAGTATATCAGTTGTGTTAGCAACCATAATACGAGCTAGAAATGGTTCAGTATGGGGCTAACCAGCCGTGTGTGTGTGTGTGTGACTTATGGATTAGTAATAAGACTGGTTCAAAAAATAAAAGATAAAAACAAGCAAAAATTTTATATATTTTTAGTGCATTTTGACCTAAAATTCACACCCAGTGTTTGGAACGATGGTAACTATTCATTTTATTACAAGGCACAAAAATTTTTTGGACTTCAGAAAATCAATTATTACATTCTTTTGCAATATCTTTTTTTGGGTCACATCGGCATTGTCTATCGTATATCTGAAGATCGTTCTATTGTCGTCGTACCATTTTGCTTTTTTATGTTTTAGATAAGAATAGTATAAACTTTACTAAGTTCCTGTTTCGCAGATCTTCATGTATAAAATTGTATCAATAGTTTTTTTGATAGTTATTTAAAAAGTAGTATTTTCATCTAGGCCCAGCTATTAGTAAAAATAATCCTTAAGCCAAGTCATAGGCCTTTGGCATTGAAAACTCGCGACGCTAAATCTTGGTTACTTAGCTCATACGAAGGAGAAGAAGAACAGTTTTGCTAATGAAGAGCGTACAACACAATTAAAACAAATATAACACTAGTATATTTTTGCTCTTGCAATAAGTACATAATATATTATATTATTCTCTAAAACAGAAATGCCCCTCCGTAATAAAGCCCTCCAAGGTCCTTCCTGAATGCGTCCCTGCTTGCGGCACTTGTAAACTGTATCTCGTCGGTACAAATATTTGACATCCGCACGTCTTCCTCCGGTTCGTTAGTCAGTGCCGACTCACGGGGATTTTGGGAAAACGAAAACGCTCATTATTTAGAGAGACTTTATATATATTTTTTTTAATTTTGTTTTCGCGCTTACGAAGAAAGAACACATAGTTCGATGACTACTAAATCCGAAGAAGTTTTGTCATTCACCGGCATTGGTATTGGTACACTAGTGTATTAGCCTCAGTGTTCTTAGCAACGATTGATGTAAATCAGAGCAAGATGGCCGTCGCTACAAAATGGCAGATCACTTATTTTTTGCAACTACCCTAATACGGGTATCAAATAAAAGAGCTTGACGAGTCAAATTATCTATAATACATTTCAAATAAGATAACCATCACATAATATTAAGAATTTTCTAAAAAATTTAGTTAATACTTGCCCATCTCTTTTTACTCCTTACAAAGATTAGCGACACACTGTAGGCACTTTAGTCATGGCTTTAGGTGAAGCATGCCTTGTCTGGTAACTACCTCTCAAGGAGGCTGCCGGAACACACAGTTAGGTGCTTGGCGACAGGTTTTTCAATTCGAAGGTGGTGGCTTGCCAGCACTAGGAACTGCCCTACCACTATGTAAATATTCAACAATTATTTACCAATTATTCATCTATAATAAAAATAAAATAAAATATTCCTTTATTGACATTAGTAAGAAATACACAATTAAAATGAAACCATTGGTCTTGATTTAGTCATAGTGTGTGTTTAAAAACCAATGGCCTCTCGCACAGAGTTATTACAAGTTTTTGTCATATATTAAAATTAATTATTTTTAGAAAAATAAATTAATTGGAATAGAATATTTAATATTAAAATATTAAAAGGTTGTTTTTGTGAAAGTTCTTCTTCTCCTTTACCATTTCCCACTAGGTGGGGACGGCACAGCCTGTTTTTCGCTTTTGAAAGTGAAAGTTACTTTACAAAATTTGCAAATTTAGGTATTGAAAAAATAATAAGTTTTTTATAAAGGTAGAATTATTAAATGTTAATATAAAGTGTCTTAATAAACAATAGTAGTGTATTATAGTAATTTCATGTGATATAAAATACATGTCACACTCCACAGCGCCCGTCCCATCCAAACTAAGCCGCGAGGACACCTCGCGTTATCTGCTACTCCCACAACTATACAATACGTTATAGTTACTTTGTAAATGATAGAAGAGGTAACAACTGTGCGCCTCTATGAGAAAAGATGCGGTAAGGGTGTAAGCAGACTGTCGTTTGTTATTTTTAGGGTTCTGTACCCAGGACCACCAAACGGAAGCACTAATACTTCGCTGTTCGCCTATCCATCTGTAAGACTAAATGGCATGAACCATGATAACTTAACTGTTAAAATTTACACAAACGTTGAATTTCTTTTGCCAACAAATACTGAAAAAAGTTTTTTGTACTTCAGTAAAATCAAAAATCTTAAATAAGGTTTTTTAAACCAGTCTTTGCATATTGATAAGTATGATTCAAATTCAAATATTTTATTTCAAGCTACAAAGACTCATATGTTAAAGAAATAACTTAATTTACAAATAAACCTACAATGTCAATGCAATACATTCAAAATAAAATTTCAAATAAACGAAATAAAATGAGAATTACAATTTACAATAAATAAAAATAATACCAAAAAAAAGTATAAATATCCTTAAAGTAGTTCTTTGGACGGCCTTCAAGCAATTTTTTCGATATTTTTTTACGTTTACGATTTATAGCAAAAAACACTGTAAAATCAATATTTTGCCCTAATCTTCACCTTTCGCTTAAGCTGTTTAAATAGCCCCAATGTGGCCTAATTTAAGTCAAAGAAATATTGAAAAAGTACATTTTCGATAATTGTAATATTTATTTAATATCTAAAAAACGTCTAACACAAGTTATATAGTTAATATTTTGGTTAGAATATAGGTAGAAAATTCTACAGTACCTACTCATAATGTTATACACAATTAAATGAACGTGGAACGTATTTCTCGGCAGTGTATGGAGCCATTTCTGTCAAAAATATTTTTACGATACGATTACGATAAAGCGAAAAAAACGGTAAAATCAATGTTTCGCCATTGTTTTCGCCTCAAGCTATTTATGAGTAAATAACCCCATAGTGTGGCTTAATCTAAAGTAAAAAGTCGTTTAAAAAACGCTATTTCAGTTTCGCCATCCTCCCATACTTCTGCAACTTATTATGATAGGAAAAGTTTCGGGGAGGAGGAGAGTCGGTCGCAGAAGAAAATCGTGGTTGCGAAACATTCGAGAATGGACCGGGATCAGAAGTGCCGCTGAATTGTTTCGCTTAGCAATAGACAAACTGAAGTATGCAGAGCTGGTTGCCAACCTTCACTAGTTGGAGAGGCACCATAAGAAGAAGAAGATCCTCCCATACAAACACCAAGAAGCGGCTCTAAGCCCCAGCTCGTATGTCCAACGGCGTAGTGCGTAGAAATCCCAAGTGTTATCTGTGTCGTGTCGCGCGATGCACGGATAGCGCGACAAAGGGACCGCGCTTTATTCTCGCCGCGCACGGAAATCTTCTTGGCGCGCGCTATGGGAGCTCGTCGCTAGATCATGGGATAATGAGGCCTTTCTAAATATTTCGTTTCCCTTGCGTACAAAAATAAAATAAGGATATTAAATTTTTTTTTTTTTACGTGACAACGTCTTAAATTAGGTTGCGGCTGGGAGTCACTTATGAAAAAGTGTAACGCCCGGTAACGTTACGATGAGTCACCGAACGAGAGAGAGGCCCGCGGAATGCCTTGCGTCTCTCTCCCACTCAACTATGATCGGTCTGCCGCGCGCGCGGCACGCGGCAGACGTTGTCACGTAAAATCTTCGCCCGTAAAACCGACTTTACAGGCGACCATTTTTTTTTTTTTTTTTTTTTAATATTAGGACACTTTCACACACGGCTGGTTAGCCCCATACTGAACCATTTCTAGCTCGTATTATGGTTGCTAACACAACTGATATACTACATATACATACATACATATTATATATAAATACATATTTAACACCCAGACCCACAGCCAACAAATTTAGTTAAGCACAAAGATGTTGACCGGGCCGGGAATCGAACCCGGAACCTTCTGATTAGCAGACCGGCATGGTAACCTTTACGCCAACGAGGTCGTCAATAATATAAAAAAATAATCGTTATTTTATAATTTTACTTTTTCTTTATCTATAATTGAACTCTACGACACAGGTTCAACCCTCTGTGGAATTCAGTGCATCCCTTGTCTTAAATACCTAGTTCTTACTTATAGCCTAAATTTAATTTATACATAATTTAAGTCTTGGTGTATATATGATAAGTGGTATTGTGTATGAAATAAATAAATAAAATAAATTATTTACTCTTTGACAAAGCCCCTATACAACTGCTATCCTTTTAATTCAATTAATTATATTATTATTATTGAATGAAATACTGACGAGTCCATATTAATGATAGTTATGATTATGTTTATATAATATAATAATTATGTATCAATATGATAATAATGAAATTCTATTCTATTCTATTCCTTGTTACTACGGTACGGAGCGTAGCTTCGTTAGAAAATCCTAAAGCTTTATTTATTTGCCTTAGACATTAGAATATTTTACATTGCATTTTATTTCTATTAAGCACAATTTTTCATCCTTGCTAGCCCATGTCCTACGATCCAAAGTCTGTCTTATCCATGTAACTTCAGTGATGCGATCTCTCTCTCTCTCTCTCTCTCTCTCTGGTCTTCCATCGCTTCTTTTGCTGGCCCTGGGTTCTGGTGGCGTCTCATCTCTTCAAGAAGATACCTGGCCACAATGGGGCGTAGATTTTCAAGTTGTTTGCGTATCCCACGGGAACCACAATTGTTTTCGGGATAAAAAATGAAATAAAATAAATATTAGGACACATTTCACACACGGCTGGCTAACCCCATACTGAACCATTTCTAGTTCGTGTTATGGTTGCTAACACAACTGATATACATACTACATATACATATATACATACATCTTATATATAAAATTTCCGTGTCACAGTGTTTGTTACCGTACTCCTCCGAAACGTCTTGACCGATTTTTTCCAAATTTTATATGCGTATATAAAATTTGGAAAAAATGTATATTATATTAGAAATATATGCTGTATATTTAGAAATAATTATTAAGGCAAAACAATGTTTGCCGGGTCAGCTAGTATTTTATATAGATACATATTTAACACCCAGACCCACAGCCAACAAATTTAGTTAAGCACAAAGAGGTTGGCCGGGCCGGGAATCGAACCCGGAACCTTCTGGATGGCAGTCCGGCATGGTAACCTTTACGCCAACGAGGTCGTCAAAGTAGCCCAAAATGTGTTAATCCAAGGTCTAACCTATCTTCACACCAAATTTCATCAAAAATGGTTCAGCCGTTGGCGCGTGAAGAAGTAACAAACATACACACACAAACTTTTGGATTTATTATAATACGTACATATTAGGATTAGGATTATTATGCCCTGTATAACTTTTCTTACTTCCCTATCCACCCCAATTAATTCTCAGCAGCTAACAAATAGCCGTGGCTATTACAGACGGCGATAAGTTAATAACCAGCCAGTCTAGGCTAGGCTCCACATGGTCCACGGCTCGCCACCCCACAGCTACCGCGAAGGCGATTAATAAACAATGGCCACTGAACGCCCACCCATTCAACCAGGTTCGAAGCAACGCAATTAAACGACGCCCGGGGACCTCTCGGTCATCCGATACTATCTGACTGACCCTAAACCGCCTGTGGAGATCTCCTTTAATACTAAATTCAAGTGTACAACGCCTTAAAACGGCTCCACTGTTAATCAACTTACGACCTTATTGTTGAAGAAAATAAAGTCCAATTTCCTGTCCAATTTAGATAAAAATGTCTCGTAATCAATTTTGGATTTGAACATCTATGTAATAAGGTAGATTTTGGATTGTTTAAAATTATGATGGTGCCATATAGTTGTGTATTTACAGTAACAGTATCTCAGGGTATGCTCTGACCCCGTCCAATGGTCATAGTTAAGGTCTGAACTGAAATATGGAGCCAAAGAAATTGGTTTGGGTCGTGCAGACCACATGAAAGTGGGTAGTTAGTGATTTAAGTGCAAGACAGATATCGGGTGCAAGATTGACACTGAAAGAAAGGTTATTTAGTTCACAGGTTCATACATATGTTTATATACACGTTACAGCTAGGCATTTGATCAGTAGGACGCATAACTTCACGCGTTAGCGATGCTCTGGTCTCAGGTAGAGCATGCTTAGTCTGGAAATAATAGCTCTCAAAGGGGATGGCGGAACAAATTTTCAAGTGCTTGGTGACAGATTATTCGATAAACACAAAGGATAACTTTTGGTTTTATGTTTATTGATAAAGTTCTTATAATTTATGCAGATTGTTTAAGTTAAGAGATCGTTTTGTTTATTTTAAATTAAACTCAGTTTGATTAAAATAATAATACTAAAACGAAAGATGCTACACAATCCAGTCTTCTTCTTCTTCGTATGATCTAAGTGGCCAAGCTCTGGTGTCGAGAGTTTTCAAGTCGACCGAAGGCTTGACTTAGCTTAACGACAATCCAGCTAAACATCTGTATGTCTTTTAGTTCTTCAAATTAATATATTATTTACTTCTGTGTGGTCCCAAACCTGGCAGTAATTTACAACTCCTGAAGCACAATACGCAAACAGAGGACAGCAATCAATATTGAGTAGTAATAGATTGTTAATCTTGAATAAACAATATGGCGACATAGGCGATGAAACTGATCAATAACGATCCGATCTGAGAATAAATCAATCGCAGAAACAATTCGGTATTCAAACGCTAACGGACACTTCTATTGGCCAATAAAACAGCGCGCGGTGGCGACATCTGCATAAATCTGTGCGCGAGAGATGCGTGCGCGCATTCTTAATTTACATCTCGAGTTTCAAATGTAGTTTTTTTTCTTCGTATATTGCTAAGTGGTCAAGCTCTGGTGCCGAGAATTTTCAAGCCGACCGAAGGCTTCTGACTTAGCTTAATGAAAGCTTGCACTAAGAATAACAGCCGGCACCTACAATTTAAGGTCATCCATCCAAACACCGTCCGCATCGGCCGTTGCTTAGCTTCGATGATCGCGTCAGATCACTTTAGCAAGCCGAGCTACAGATGCTACAATTGTAGTAAATGTATGTAGTAGGTAATTTAATACATATTTACCAGACAGCTAACAAACTTAGTTCATCACAAAGATGTTGGCCGTGCCGGGAATCGAAGCCAACCTTATGGTTGGCAGTCAGGTATGGTAACCATTACGCAAACAGGTGGTCAACATTATATGAGGACATCTTAAATTATACAAAATGCTTTAGATTTACTTTGTTCATTCAACTTAATTAACAAATAGAAAGAGAGTACAGGGCCAAGTAGGAAGTAAATTTAAATATTTAATATACATAAGTACATCGAGACATACACTAGAACAATATGTACATTGCAATCTATTCATACATTCCACTCCAATTTCGCGCATCGCATACAATCAGCAACGTAAGCTTGACCACAAGTATATACAGTAGAACCTCGTTAAGTCGAACCTCGATAAGTCGAAAACCTCCAATTTCGAAAAAATGTTTTTATCCCTTCCCTTCAAACACCAAAACCTCCATTACTTGAAATCTTGACCCTCTGTTAGTCGAAATAATCACCGAGTCCCTCCATGCCATTTTGATACATATTTTCACTCTACAACTCGAAAAATTAAGTTTGACCTATGCATCTCGCAAAAAAATAAAAAAAATATTGTTTCTAAAAAAACATTTCAGGAGTATACGATAATCAATTTATTACTCACGTAAACACGTGTTTGCTTGCTTGGTTTCAATTTTGATTTCCTTTGAAATTTAGCTAAGCAAGTCATTTGCATTCGATTTTTTGGCGTCTTCCTTGATGTTCGACTTATAGAAGCTCTACTGTATATATATATACACCTACATATTCCCTAGCGACATCACAATCAGCTAATGCCACCTCATTAGTATAAACAATAGATAGGTTTTCATAAGCATCCCATTTCTTAGCGGAATGACTCAGAGCGAGCTGAATCTGCATAAATATTATGCGAATTTAATTGTGTTTCATCTCTTTATAAACTAGCTGTAATGAAAATTCGACTTTAAATCTAAATGTTAGGGTTCAAATTTAAGTGCTGTTTGTTCTTGCTTTGCAGATTTTCTGAACTGTTACATGTAGTAGCTTTAATGTCGTAAGTTCGAATGCAGTTTTTGAGATTGTCCTTAAGTGTGTTGGAATAAGGTTGGGATTTGCTTAGCGTGGATATTGGCGGTAGTGGTCAGGCAGTGATTCAAGCAGCTAGTTTTGGCTCCCGGGGTGGTTTGTACATTGTACCGGCGCGTGACACTGCTCTATTTACGAGGGTCTCGCTGCGCGCACCCATAAACATGTAACTGAGCACGTGAAAGGAATAACTTTTTGGATTTCCTCTAGAAACTCACTCGCTTCGTCGATGAATTAAGCGAGCCTGTTAACTGAGGTCTAGTGACTCTTTTAATGTTTATTTTTCTGTCTATATTCATTAGGTACCTACTTACTTATTGAGTAACATTTTTAAAACTCTTTTTGCTGCTATAAATATTGGACACTTGTCTTGAAGTATCTTTACTTTCCAAAAATCCATAGCGCCTCGGCGATAACTAAAGTGATTTGACGCGATCATCGAGGTTAAGCAACCGTCGATGCGGACAGTTTTTTGGATGGGCGAGAAAACGTAAAAGAGTGGTATGTTCATCTAGGTGCTACCGTAAGTCGGATGACACGTTAAATTGTAGGTCCTGGCTGTTAGTATCAGTAGTCGTTAAGCCAAGTCAGAGGTCTTTTGGCGGATTGAAAACTTTCGACACTAAAGCTCGGTCACTTAGCTCATACAAAGAGGAAAAAGAAATAAATGACTAACATACCATTCTTTCGTTATCTTCTTATTCAAGGGCATTTGCATAGTTTAATGTGCAAGCCTAGAAAAAAAACGCCAATTTTAAATCTAAATATAAAAAAAAAAATGGGTTTTCTTTAAACGATTTCGAGGTTAACGGTTTCAATATCAGATTAATATTTGAATTGCCTCATAATTTTACCTTTTATGAACTTTATTCCTTTATTACTAAGAAGAGTAAGAATAAATAAAAAGTAAGTAGGTATTGCAATAATCTCGGTTGGCCTACAATCCGAGGCCGCTTCTGTGCACCCCCGGGGAACGAATACTCAGATAGTATTATTATTTATTAATTGGTATTAAGATCACAATCGTATTATCCTGCATACTGCAACTTTCGTATTGCATCACCACTGCTTGGACCACCAACGGAATTTCTGAACAACACACATTAGCGCAAAAACAATCTTTATTGCGTCCTTTTTAAGGGTGATTTTGCTTTGTTTTTAGTTAAAGATTTTCTGAATTCACTTCAGGCTAAAACTTTAAATTGATGCGCATTTAATTCGTTAACATCGCAAATTATTTTTGGTGAAATTAAAATCGTATTATTGCTTAAGTAGAAAAGTGTTTTTAGGGTTCCGTACCTAAAAGGTGATCTTCTACTCTATAGATATAACACTATACTCTATAGACTTAATCGAGTGATCGACACTCCGTATTAGACACGACCTTCAGTAATGAAGTAACGACTAAGAATAAGACCTAAAAGGTAAAAACGGAACCCTATTACTAAGCCTCCGCTGTCTGTCTGTCTCCAGGTTGTATCTCAGAAACCGAAAATATTAAGGGGTTCCCCTTACAATAAACGTGTTTTTTAGTAATTACTTGCTATATATAAATAACGGTAGCTCCTAGACACTTAAAATTGAAACAAAGTATATAATGTAAATGACTATTGGCTAAAAAAATAAATTTGGTAGACCATCTTTCTATACATTAACTGAATATTTAATTATATATTAAATTATAAAAAAATATATAAAAATAATATTCGAGGGTCTCTCACAAAACAATGGTGCGGAACCCTTTATGCGCGAGCCCAACTCGCACTTGGCCAATTATTTTCATGCGCAATGCAAGTTGATTTATTGTTGTAGAGAGTTGTTTTTCACAAATTGAACTCAAAAAAGTTGGATTGAAATGTTTATTAATTACATTCGTCTAGACGTCTGGAACTGTGTCGCACATTTCTTACATTATACATAACTTTAATAAAATTTCGAAATTTTTAATGTTTTTTTTTACCCGTATTTGCATGTAATAGTTAACGTCTAACATATAAGTCACGAAATTCATTAAATACTTTAGCCGTATACATTACTTAGAATGTATCATAATAATATTTTTTAAATATAATTTTATTTTTCAATCTCTAATTTTACAATTAGGTAGATTTATTTTCTTCACATACAATTAGAGATGAGACAGAAACGAGTTTTTATTTCGAAAAACTTTGAAGTGTTACAATTCTAGAGAAGACCATTAACCGTTGTTGAATCGTAGAGAAAACATTTGCCCAGGAGTAAAGCAGCATAGGCTCTACTCCAGGTAACAACTTTTTAATTAGTTATGAGTTAAATAATCTACGTATACATAACAATCAGATCGTCCCGGCTTTGCACGGGCTATAAAATAATCTAAGATGTAAAAGGAAACAAAATATAGCCTATGTTACTCAGGAATAATGTAGCTTCCCAACGGTGAAAGAATTTTTCTAATCGGTCCAGTAGTTTCGGAGCCTATTTGCGTCAAACAAACAAATAAACAAACTCACAAAAATCTAACTTTAGGGGCTTTGTCAAAAAGTAAATAATTATAAATGAAGAAAAAGTAAAATTATAAAATAATATACTTATCCTCTTTTTGAATGCATCATAATATGAGCGTGCTCGTATGATGCGTTCAAAAATATTCATTACTGGAAATGGGTCTGAGTAAAAAAAAATGTTTACACCTTTCATACACAATGTAATTAATAATTATTAGTTTGAAAGTTAATATAATCTTTTTTCACAAATTCTGATATCGAAGGAATGTTTCCTTGAAGAAGTGATAAAAACACAAAAAGTCACATATCTGCAAACAGTTAAAACACCAATCCCGCTTCTACCTTCACAATTCACACCCGACTTACGACTAGCATTTTGTTCTACCGGACACGTATAATTTGATCTGTGGTTTACTGCGACATCGCAACACCGACAAAAGGGATACATCTACACTAATTCCGATTTACGCGCCTAACCGGGCTGTTAACTTGACGTTCTTGACAGCTTCCGCCATTTTGTTTTACGGCTGCTAGATTAGATTGATGTAAGTGTGTGCTAACATAACCAAAGAGGAAGGTAAAAAGAAAAATCAATATAATAGCTACGTTTTTTCTAAGTAAACTGTATCATAATAATTTCTTAGGAATATATTTGCACGAAACAAACGGTCACACTTACTTAAAAACGTTGGATATACGTCCCTGGTGATAACGCTCGTAATGCGTCGAACGACGGAATGCAACGTATATCCAACGTTATTTTAAATAAGTGTGACCGTTGACATGCTGGACTGCCAATCAGAAAGCTCCGGGTTCGATTCTTGGTCCGCCCAACATCTTTGTGCTTAACTAAATTTGTTGGCTGTGGGTCTGGGTGTTAAATATGTATCTATGTAAAATTGTATGTAGGAGTATGTATATTATGTAGTATATTAGTTGTGTTAGCTACCATAACACGAACTAGAAATGGTTCAGTATGGAGTTAACCAGCCGTGTGGGAAGTGTGTCCTGGTAAAAAAATAAAGTATCAAAATACATCATTAATATTTTCGGATCCATATTTATAGAACAGACGGCCATATACAAATAGATAAAGTTACATGAAAAACGATATTTTGTCCAAACATCATCGGAATTCGAATCCCAAAGCCGCGGCAAAGAACCAGCTCCTCTCCCCAGCAATTAGTGTGGTAATCACGGCTTACAGCGTCATTGTTTTTCACCAAATTAAACCCTTAAAATTCACACCTCAGCATCCAGCTCTGGCAAAAATATCGGGGATTTAACGACCCATTGAATTTGATAAAGATGTCGCCGAAAAACTGGGTGGTAAGTGGTTCTCTTCACCATTGTAGAAACACAATAGGCTGTTAGCGATAAGGCCGTCTCCACACTTGGCTGTTAATTGGAGCCACTGGGTATTTAATACCTCGGTGCGTGATTTCAGGGAAGGAACAATACTCAAATTTGAGAGTTAAGCGTTCGCGAAAACCATTTCAACCTTTGGTGGTAGTCAAGTAGTTTAATTAGTTTTTTTAAAGTATCTGATTATGGGAACGTTAAAAATGTTTCAGTTTAAGTGATAGACGGTTGTACGAACATTATTCAAATATGCATTAAGAATGGTTTAATACTACAACTGCAGTGATTATTACAAATTAATATGTGTAGAAATGTTGCAAAATGCTTTAAAAATAATGTACAAGTATTACTACGAATCTCGCGGCAGCGCCACAGAGCGGTCGCGACTAGAAGTTGGTTGCTCGTCGCGATGACATCAAATATCGTGAAATGTTCTAATTGCAATATAGTTGTTGATGAAATGCTTGCATTCATTGTTAATAAAATGGATGTTATGGACCAAGAGTGTTTGATGCGTATCTGTACGTCGTCGTTCAATGTGGCTGAAGTTGAGCGGTCGAAAAACTTACTGTTTGATGCTGTTAGTACGGACTTAAGAAAGATACGGAGGCGAAATAAGGCGGATGGAAAGATACAAAGAGATTTAGAAGACATAATTACGGTGCTCAAAAGTATGGATCCAGAAAAAATACCATTATTTGTGGCAAAAGAATTACACAAGTTACCCCCGGTGACCTTTGATCATTGTGACGTAACGGCTTTGCTGAAGAACATTGTTCTTTTGAAGTCAGAAATCGACTTTATCAAGGTTAATTATGCAACTAAAGAGCAGTTACAAGCTACAGAAGCAAATTTGCAATCCTGTAAATATGACTCCTTGATAAATACTGCGATCCAGAACGATAGATTTCCTTTTGTCAACACTCGCCCCCGCAGGGCTAACGTGATAAACAGCGGACCGACGGCACTCTCGCTGTACGATTCGGTGACCGAGCCAGCTTCACAGGTGAACACAGATGGGAAATCTACCCCCGAAACGAGTGTTTTAATGTCGACGGCGACTCTGCATACTATTAATGACGAATGCTGCCGGACGAGTGAGTGTCCAGCGCGGCTATGTGAGAGGAGCGTTCCGGCTACCGCGGACGGCGGCCGGGCGACTAGTGGCGGTGAGCCGGCCGGCGCTAGCGCCCCGCCGCTCTCGCCCGCACCTGCCCCGCTCCCGCCACCCGCGCCCGCGCGTTCGCCTGCGCTCTGCCCACAAACAATACCGGCTGTGGAGCGCTCTGCGGGCTCGATTACGTCACACCCTGCTACGGTGAACGCATATATCATCGACGAATGCACGGCGGTTTCACGTTCAAAAATACACAAAAATGAGATTAGTTCTGCAGTGCTAATAAATGACGTTCCTTCGAGTAGGAAGCCTACGTATGCGGATGTCGGTAGTAGTATGGGATTATGGTATGAACCTGAGCGCGATAAAGGATGGGAATTAGTGCAGAAAAAGCGTTTGAAAAATAAATTTGTTGCTAATAGAGGCAAGGCGAGTATTGATCACGGTAGTAAGTTTAAGGCGGCTATTATGAAGGTACCGTTATTTATTACTAATGTGCATAAGGAGGCTACTGTAAAAGATATTACAGATTATATCTTCACAAAAACACAGGAAACGGTGTCGCCGATTAAAATCAAGATGAAACGCCGGCGAGATTACAATGCTTTTAAAGTATTTGTGGCTGAAGCAAAATTGCAAACTTTTCTTAACGACAGCTTTTGGCCGAGTGGAATTTCATTTAGGAAATTTGTTAATTATAAGGTTAAGCGTGTCAGTAGTGTGCAAGATGATGAGAGGCCACCTAGTAATGCGCATTAAATATGGAAAGTATTAACCTAGTATCGTTCAATTGTAGAGCATTCAAAAGTTCTTTGACAGATATTAGAGCTCTGTGTAAACATGCCAGTGTAATCGCTTTGCAAGAGCACTGTTTATTGCCGCACGACTTGCCTATGTTGAATACAGTTGACAAAAATTTTTCCTGTACTGGGACCTCAGCGGTGGATACTTCGGTGGGTGTGCTGCGAGGTAGGCCGCATGGTGGTGTGGCAATATTATGGGAAAAAAGTGCTTTCGATTCGGTGTCTGTTCTGAACTGTGATGATGTGCGTTTGTGTGCAGTTAAAGCAAAAATCGGTAGTAAACAAGTGATCTTCTTCAATGTTTACATGCCCACTGATTCCAGTGATAATCTTAACGAGTTTACGCAGTGCTTAGCTAGGATCAGTTCGATAGTTGAAGAAAACATTAGTGCGGACGCTGTTTATATACTGGGTGACTATAATGCGCATCCCGGGACACGTTTCGGTAATACACTGCTGGACTTTTGTGAAGAGGAGAGGTGGATTTGCGCGGACATTAGCATGTTGGGTGCAGGTTCGGGCACATTTACATTCATTAGTGATGTGCACGGAAGTGTGAAATGGTTAGATCACTGTGTAGTCACAGAAGCGTCAATATCATCGATAAAACGAATCTGGGTGAGATTTGATGCAGTCTGGTCTGATCATCTCCCGCTTTTTATTGAATGTGATGTCGGAAAAATACCGTGTAGCACAAGTAGGTCGGATTTAGTACCTGAAGTAAATAAAATAACATGGGGGGAGCGCACTGTAGATCAAATCGACATATATCATCGTTTTTGTCATTCCAAACTAATGCACATAGATTTTCCTGCAGAGCTCTCTCAATGTTGTGATGGAATGTGTGATGTGCTTAACCATAGAGTCATTTTAGATACGATGTACTTGAATATAGTCACCGTTCTATCAGAAGCTGCAACAAAATCTTGTGAGCGAGTTGAGCCACGGAGGAGAGGAGGATATGTTGTTGGATGGAACAAATATGTGGCCCCTTTTCACAGGGAGGCCAGACGGAAGTTTTTGGCTTGGATCGCAGCAGGTAAGCCAAGCTCTGGCAAATTTTACCAAGACATGAATGAGAGTAGGAAATCGTTTAAAAGAAAGCTGAAATGGTGCAAAAATAGCCAAGAGCAAATAAAAATGGACATACTTGCCTCACAACACACCACCAAAGATTTCAAAAACTTTTGGAAAACTACAAACAAGCTGAATGTAAAGCCTGGCCTCCCTGTGAATGTAGAAGAGGTGAGTGATCATAAAGAAATTGCTGACCTCTTTAAAGATCACTTTAGGGTTGTATCAAACGCTGGCTCAGATGCTGCTGAGATGATCGATGTTGGGACTGTTGAGCCAGAGAGAAGTGTGAGCTTCCATGTGAAGCAGGTAAAGAAAGTAGTGAGTACCATGCAGAGAGGAAAGTCACCTGGAATAGATAGTCTCAGCATCGAGCATCTTAAGTATGCTGGAGTACACCTGCCGCGCGTGCTCTCCATGTTCTACAATCTGTGTTTGTGCCATAGGTACGTACCTGAAGAGATGACGAGAACGGTAGTAGTGCCTATTATGAAGTGTAAAACTGGAGATGCGTCAGATAAGAACAATTACCGGCCTATTTCGCTGGCAACCATACTAGCAAAGGTCCTTGACAGCCTGATTAATGACACAATGTTGCGATATGTCAAGTTGCATGATGCTCAGTTTGGCTTTAGGGCTGGGCTGTCGACAGAAACTGCAATATTGTGTCTCAAACAGGCTGTTCGGTATTACACGGACAGGAAAACCCCGGTGTACGCCTGCTTTCTTGATATTTCTAAGGCTTTCGATACGGTTTTGTATGGAAAGCTTTGGTGCAAGTTGAGGGCTGCGGGCGTGCCATCGGAGATTATTTCCATTCTAAAAAGTTGGTATGGTAGTCAGCAAAATAGAGTGAGATGGGCAGGGACTCTATCTGAGGCGTATGGCATGGAGTGTGGCGTTCGGCAGGGGGGAATTACCTCTCCTCTGTTGTTCAACGTTTATGTTAACAACCTCATCGGCGAGCTCAGCAGTACTCATACGGGATGCTTCATTGATGGTGTGTGCGTTAATAATATTAGTTATGCGGATGACATGGTTCTGCTGGGCCCGTCGGTGGGTTCGATTCGCAAATTAATCAACATCTGTGAAGCGTACATGGCGGAACACGGACTAAGATATAATTCGAAAAAGAGCGAAGTACTTATTTTTAAAAGTGGCAAAATTAAGCCTGTGTGTGTGCCGCCAATTATGCTTGGCGGTGTGGCTCTACGGGTGGTGACTAGATTTAAGTATCTAGGGCACATTGTGACTGAAGAACTGAATGATGATGATGACATAGAGAGGGAGCGCAGGGCGCTGGCAGTCCGAGGAAATATGGTTGCTCGCCGGTTTGCTCGCTGCTCGAGGGAAGTAAAAATTACACTCTTTAGGGCTTACTGCCAGTCCTTCTACTCGAGTAGCTTGTGGGTCGAACACACTCGTCGGGCTGCCAGCGTCTTGCGTGTCCAATATAATGACGTCTTCAGGGTGCTGATGCGGCTGCCTCGCTGGAGCAGTGCATCTCTGATGTTCGCGGAAGCATGCACAGACGACTTCCACGCGGTTATCCGCAAGAGAGTCGCCTCCTTACGACAGCGAGTGCGAGCCAGCCGCAATGGCATTCTGATGATGATCAATGATCGGTTGGACTGCCCAATCCAACACAAATGGTTGAGAATTGTGACTGGAGAGAAATTGTAATTTAGTTTTGACATTTTTATTTTGATTTTTATTGCTAATTATTATTTTGTATAGATAAATGTGTACTTGTGATTTGCTTAATTTATAATGTGTTATATGGAATATGTAATTATGTTCTGAAATAAACTATTTAATAATAAATAATAATTACTTTTTTAGAGTAGTTTTTATCAAAAGAGATGATCAAATCCGAAATCAGATAAAGCTTCACACACGGCTGGTTAACCCCATACTACGAGTAAACCATTTCTAGTTAGTACTATGGTTGCTAACACAACTGATATACTATACATACATGAATACTTTATATCAATGCACATTTAACACCCAGACCCACAGACAATTTTTTTTTATTCATTACAAAAATGTTGGCCGTGCCGGGAATCGAACCCTGGACCCTCTGGTTGGCAGTCCGGCATGGTAACCAACGAGGTTGTCAAATGACAGTCTTTGGTTGCATTGCCTCGCAAAAGACTGACATTTAATAAGGGGCATTTCTGTTTGGTCGTCTGTGCTGTCATGGTTCGAATGACACGCTAAAATATAATAATATCTAGATCCAGTCTCAGTAGAAGCTGAGCAAAGTCTGAGGCCCTTGGATGGCTTGGAAAGCTCTCGGCATCAGAGCCTGGTCATACGAAGAAGGTTATATTATCTCGGTGTCACCAGGGGGTGCCGTAGTGACAGTATTGTCCATTTCCCAACATGACCGTAAGCCGCCAATTGTATCACCTGTCAAATGTGGTCACCATTTAAGGATGACCGACGCCGGGAGGTCCGTAATGAGGTGACAGACACTGATGCAACGCGTTTTTGTGTATAAGGGATTATGTGGACGAGATTTTTATGATATGAAATACAATCAATACGTAATGATGTCAAAATTATTACATAAAAAAATAGTATTATTAAACAATAAAATGTCACCACCAAAATCATTAAAATATTTTTTTTCGATATCAAAAAAATGTACCATTGAATAGAAAGTTCTCTGAAAAAGCCAATTCTTGAGCTTATTTTTAAAATGTTGTCATTTAATTACAATTTATTTTATTTTCGTTACACTTTACTTGAAATTCTTAAAATCCGTCTTCAAGGTATCACCCGTGTCCGTATCTCATACATATAATACTCGTATTAATCTGTGAAAGAATGATATAATAATAACAAACAAATTATGATAATGAAATGAAAATAGGATTATGAAAATGTAATAATGGCGTTTTCTAGAGCTCGCTTAGCTAGCACTACCTTCATGTTGAAATAACGGTCGCCAAATACTTAGCAGTGTGTTCCTTGTCAACCAGCTATTCTTGACTAGGCATGCTCCCTCTAAGGTCAAAGTGTCATTCGTGTGGTTACGCGGCTTGATGGTAAAATGCCTAGCTACAAACACAAAAAAAAAAAAACAAAAAAACGTGTATACAACTCATCATACATACAAACCTTTTTCTCTATATACTCCTATATTAACTAGCTGCAGTGTTACTCGCATCAATCCGGGAAAAAGTAGTCTATGTGTTAATCCAGGATAATGCTATAGGATTTGTATATGAATAGTTTATTAAAATACTACGTATATCGGCACCATTTTATTGCAGAGCAGTTTCTTGTAAAAGGGAAGTTACGTTGACCACAGACTACTAACTAGTGATGTAACTAAATAGTATTAGTTTAGGGATGAGACACAAACTATAATTTTAACAAAAGATACCTTTATACCAAATGTTATCGAAGTCAGTACTGTCGTTATAGCGTGAAAAGAACTTAATAAATCGAAGTTATGTCGTAGATATAAAAAATGAAGAAAAGAGTAAGGAATGTTAGAAGGAAATACAATAAGAAAGCAGTAAATTATGAAAGAAATAAAGAAGAAATGTAGGAAAGAAGGAGATAAGGACAAAAGGAAGAAAAAAAAGGAAAGATTGTATTAATTATTGTTTATTAAATGTAATTTATGTTATATTATTATATGTGTGTCAAATAAACGAATTATTATTATATTATATTATTATTTTAAAGAGGAGGAGAGAATTTACCAAACAAACACTCACACACATTTACAATCTTTCGTCTTAGATTAGTGGGATAGTGCGTGATAAAAAGTAGCCGGCACAGAGGCGTCGGTTGCCACGTGTTATGCGCGGCGCAAAAACTAAATCCCATTGGGTTGAGAGGAAAAAAATGGGAAACGAATGACGCAGAGATGAGAATGGAGCTACAGAGCTCGGTGTGGATTGTGGAGATTTAGGGCCACGGGTCGGAAGTTCAAAATATCTTGGTAGCGAGTAAATCGGTTCTAAATATAAATGTATTTTACCTTTCGAAATTTAATAAAAAACAATTACTTAAATAAAAATAAAATAAAAATTTACGAGTTCCCATTTCGAAATCTAATAAAAAATAATAAAAATTAAAAAAATATTTAAGAGTTCCCAGACATTGTTCGTTTCTGCTATTTTTGTAACATAATGGTAAGAAACCTTTCATGCGTGAGCTTTATCGCACTTGGCCAATTATTTTTATTCATTATAACTAGACATTTGACTAGCAAGGTGTGAAATATACCGTTGACACATAGTAATTGTGTTTAATACTCGAACACAAATATCGATAAGAATACCAGCTTAATAGTTAAGGGTAATATTAAGAGTATCAGTTATCAGATTCAGAATCTTAGAGAGGAAACAATAGATTTCACTAATCTTAATCAAATATCTGACACCTTAACCTGAACCATCGGCAGAGTTCAGAACTATATCAATAAAGTTTACAAATAGGAAGTCACAGATTATATAATAGTTTCTATTAGTTATCTGGGCAACGTTAGATGACAAACAGATAAGGAGGCTAAGGCCCAGTTCACAACAGCGACAAAAATGTAAAAGAACTTTTTTGAAGATCTGCAAAATTTAGGAATATAGGCCTCATAGAGATTTGACCAACATTCGTAAGGCTCTCGCTAGATGGATGGATCAAAGGTCGGATACAGAAGGCAGTCATACTCGACACGGCGCGCATTGTCCGTAGGTTCCTGTCCCTGTAGCTCCTACCGCTATTTGCATTCTATCTTTAAGATTTTTTTATATATTTTGTATTTTATCTTTTATATGATTATTGTAAAAAACTTAAAAGTTAGAGGAATAAATTAATACGTAATAATAATAAATATTAAGTGACAAAGAGACGTAAGTGACAAATACCCTATTAAATTAAACCATTGGTGCTGATTCAGTCATAGACTGTGTTTCAACACCAATGGCCTCTCCCACAGAGTTATTACAAGTCTCGATTATATATAAAAATAAATAAAGCTTTTTACTAAAGACAGTTAACCAAACAATTACAAAAAAAAACAAAATAGGAACATAATATGAATATTTTATTTCCAAATAAATTAGCTAAAAATCTACAATTTATTTATAAAAAATGTATTTATGAATGATACGGGTGAAACCTGTAACAAAAGTTGTGTTTTTAATTTCTCTACTTCGTATGAACTAAGTGACTAAGCTCCGGTGTAGAGAGTTATGAACCATTTTACACACTTTATATTAGCTTCACCTGTATGTTTGTGTGTTTGTAACCGACTTCTTTGGGCGCGATTTTGATCCACTTTAAACGGCCAGATTTCGTTGAAACTTTGTAGATTTATTGGGAGGGGATTTGAGGACCGATGACAATACACTAATTTGATAAAATTATTACATTTTTTTGTATTTTTGTTTGTATGTTTGTTTGTAACCGACTTCTTTGGGCGCGATTTTGACCCACTTAAAACTTTTTAAACTACTATTATTTATTTAAAGCATTGTTAAGGAAATCCAGAAGAGCGACACATTTTGCAGACTTGCGACTCGTATCAGATCTCGGCGCGGTCCCACGGTGTCGCGCGACAAAAACCCTATCTTATTAGAATGCGGCGCGCGACACAGCCCGCGACTGGTGGGGCTACTATCAACACCACCAGAATGATAATAACATTACTTTCTTTACATTATTAAAACTTCTATACAAAATAATATATAATGTTAGTAATCTAAAAGTCGCACTGCTGAATTAGGTTGAACTGCTGTTTATTTTTGTTGATTTTTTTCGGTTATTTTTGTTTGAAGTAGATAGATAGATATACTCTTTATTGCAACACAAAAGGAAATACAAAACAAAGAGAAAAATAAATAAAAACTTATTAGTAGTGTTACAAGTGGCGGTCTTATCACTACAGCGATCTCTTCCAGGCAACCAAAGCATGGAGAGGAAATCACAATAAATTTAATACGGGGTGTTCAACAAAAAGATTAAATAATAACTAAAAATACCTACAAATAACCAATACATAATAAGACCTACATAAAATACTAATACATATACATACATACACATATATAAATATATTGAGGAGTCCGTCCACCAAATTTGTGCAGATTGGTAAATGTTGCATGTTTTTAATTTTAACTGGTCCTTCGTACATCTAAATTGTTATATGAAGTGTAGATTATATTTAGAAACATACGAGAATTATTTAAATTTCTTTCAAACAACTTGATATAAGCAAAGGTAAAGAATCTTTTAAATTTCTATTTGAAAGTAACTAAATATAAGTTACTAAATATAGGTAGGTTTTATCATAAATTAAGTTTATTTCATTTCTTCTTTAAAATTGGAATAATTAAGTTTAACAACAGTTAAATAATGTGCCTATTACGTTATTTAATATGAGAGCATAATAGTCTGATCAGTATTTTTGTCTGCGAATCGCAGTCAAAAATACTACAGGAGATAGATTCGGAGGATTTGACGCGGCACAATGTGCGAGTTTTCGTGAAATTAAAAATAAAATACTTTTTTTCGGTTCGGCTCTTTTACCGTCGCTAATTGACGTTTTTAAAGAGTAAGAAATAAACATCACTTTATTTTTAATTATGAAAACCCGTGGTAGCTCCCTCGGTATTGTCCGAGACAATCGTGCTTTTTGATGCGCCGCTCGTCTGTTTACTGCTTTCATTATTAAGACTTTCTGCTTGTAATTGGTACAGTTTGATTTATGTACCAGCTGCCCCCCCCCTGTATTAACTGTCTTAATCCGGGATTAAGAATAATAATAATATATTTATTTGCAATTATCATGATCACTTGCGCACAGACAAATTTGCTTATAATTAATGACATTGTTGTGGTCATGCATTGTAGGAGCGCTGTGCCCTGCTCTAGAACTCTTACGAGGTCTGTGCCGCAGGGCATCAGAAACTCCCGCTCCGCTTATACATACAACACTGTGCTAGAGTAACATATGTGTTAATTCAGGGTCAAAGCTAGATTCATGCCATATTTAATAAAAACCGGTCTAGCTTCTTGTGAAGCATTAGTAAACATACACACACAAAAGTGTGTGTGTTTTAAAATGAGTAAGTGTGAAGTGTGAAGTGTGTATGTTTGTTGCTTGTTCACGCTCAAACGGCTGGACCGGTTTTGATGAATTGTTGGTGTAAAGTTTAGATCCTGGATGAACACAAAGGCTACTTTTTATCCCGAAAACAATTGTGGTTCCCGTGGGATACGCAAAAAACTTCTATCTATGTTACCTCTACACGGCTAAACGGCTGGAACGATTTTGATGAAATTCACTATAATGACAGGGTCACTTTTGATTGCGGATAAACGTGGGTAACACCGCGGGATGAAGCTAGAGATTTGTAACGATAAAACTGTGAATTTAAATATTTAGCCAGTGTCATCGCCTTAAGTGAACAATCGTAATCTGACCGCGGGTCGAGGTCCGATGTGATCGTCTTTTGTCCCGATCTTATTGTTATCTGCACATCGCACTTCGTGTAGTGATCGTGTACTTACACTGTACTGATGGCAAAACCATCCATTGAGATACATCGATGATTTGTAAAAAGGCGAATTAACCACTTTTCTTTGAAATAAAATTGTGTTTAGTGCAAAGTCTAAGGCAAAGTAATTTATTGATAACATTACAGTTCACACATTACTCATTGATTTAATTTATACCAATATGACTGGATATAAAACTAAATTGTTATATTAAATATTGTTTCTTTATTGTTCTTTAAATAGATACATAATTAATAACACCCAGACCGATAGCCAATAAATTTAGTTCATCACAAAGATGTTAGCCGTGCTGGAAATCGAGCCCGGGACCCTCTAGCTGTCTGGTATGGTACCCATTACGCTGACAAAGATCTCTAAAAATCTAGTTTTTTTACAATATTTGATGGTATGTACAATCATAACTTTATGTATGATGTAATAAACAAAGTTATCGTCAGAAATCCTGTTTACGAAAATTCTCACGATACATCCTTCAATAAGAATACTTGACAAAATGTGCAACTTCAAATCGCAGTTAAGGCGAAAAATTAATTAATTATTTATACATATTCTAATAACAAACGATTAATAAAGTAGTAGGAAAACCAATAAAATAACAGATATAACTGGATTGATTTGCAATTCCCCTACAAACACGTCAGTTTGGAAATTGTGTTTACGAATATTGTAAAAATATTACCAACTTTCAATTTTTTTAATAATATTACTAACATTATTTTTAAAAAATATCGCAGTTACCTTTATGTTCTGTCTGTACAAATTAATTAATACAGTATTAACGTGAACCCACTGTCGTGTGTAACCAGCCCGACCCGCCCCGTGCTCCCTCACAACACTAAATACAGTATGGGAACTTAAAACAAACGAACATTTCCTTTAGTACCAAATTCACCTTAAAGCGAGTGTAGCTCGGTGGTAACGTCTGCTTTTCCATCAGAGCCGTCTGATCCCGGTCCTACACCAATGACTTATTTTCTAGTTATGTGTGGATTTGCACTCGCCTTACGGTGAAGGAAAACATCGTGAGGAAACCGACATGTGTGAGGACCACAATATCCGAAGACGTGTGTCATCCGCCAGCCAGCACTTGGCCTGCGTGGTGGATTAATGCCTATATCTCTCTCTTCGTGAGGGAAGGCCCCGAGTCTCAGGAGTGGGAACGTATAGTGGGCTACTTATGCTTATGCAATTTCACCTTGCTTGCTTGAAGAAATTAGTAAAAACTAGCTGCAAGCTGTACAAATTAGCGTGTTGAAAAGAAGGTCTTACATAGCGGTGTGAAAACACGGGCTGATGATGATGATTGTTTTCACACTTAAAACTACCCTCTCAAATTTAACACCATTAAAGAAACAAAACTAAATTTACTCATTTTACTTGTTGGTCCATACTCGTAGATTAGCTTTGAACATTATTCACGTCAATAAATTATACAAATTATTCAGTTTTTTTTTTAAGTCTGATGTATCTAATCGTTTATAGGAAGCCTGGGCTGGTGACAATAATGATTGCTTTCAAGCTGAAAGCTGATCTCTCAACAAACTTTTACTAATAAACAGTAATCTCATTTAAGTTATTGGTCCTAGTAGCTATACTAATATGTGTTGCTTAAAACTCTTTTTTTTATAGGAATGATATTTTTTTATTTATGTTCACATTTTGCTACAAATACTGGATAAATAAAATTGAAACAATGACATCATTACTTAAATAAATGATTGTTTGTGATACATGTTGTCGTAAATTCAATGGAGTTCATCTATCGCATTTTAGTAATGAAGCGTCTATCCCTGGCTTATACCTATTGTCCTTACTGACGATGTAATGTATGTATAGTATCCGTGGCGCAAGCCCGTCGGCAATACAGTATATTGTAAAGTGATCTATGGCACTGCACCTCACTGGGAGAAAAATGGAAATTTAATGTACCAAATACGAGATGGCAGGTTCTTTGCAAAATCTCGAATGTCAAAAGATTTTTATCCTTTTAAATTTAATCTTATCGACAGTTGACAGATTTGACAGCAATTTTTTTTCCTGTTTTTAACTGAAATATTTAATTTTTGTATACAGATAGATCCCATGACTTACTCATACAAAACTGTATAATATAGTATACATTATATTATAATGTATACTGCACTCAGTTTTTTGCACTAAGTCAAAATTCCAAAGTATTGCACAAGCCGATTCGTTTCGACCTTCCTTGTGAGGAGTGCAACACTTTAGAAATCTCTTCCAGTAGCATCTGAGGGTCTTGAAATTGGGAGTAATTAGGTATTTTCTAGATAAATATATTTTATATATATAGACTATATAGTGGAACATACCATCAGGCAAGCTGTGACAAAACGCAAACCAAATAGATGTTAAGAAGATAATAATATATTTTTTGTCGAGATTGATGCATATCGACTGATGATGATTGATGATGAAAATTGTACTCAGTAAACTACTTATTATTGCTCAAAACTTCTTATGAAGTTTTTACAAGAAAATTTATAAAAACCATTACGCTGTAAGCACATAATATTACCCCATAGGCAGTAATGGTATATGTATTCCCTACAATAGACATCAACGGGTTTCTCCCATAAGGTTTATGACAACCTACTAATAGTTGCAAAGTGCTATTTAATTCAAAGTGTCCTGCTTCTTAAATTAAGTTAACTTGATATTATACTTAAAGTTAAAAAGAAATTTGATATTCTTATGTAAATGCTGCTAATATTAACATAATAAATAAACTACAATATTAAGCAATTTGTAAAAAAATGTCGTCTCTTATATTAAACTAAGATAATTTTAAATTGTAATGGGCGATTATAAAAATGACTTCACCCTCTAGTATTTATAATAAAGGATCGAGATAATATCCGAACATTATCATATTTAAACAAGATGTTATGATAATGGTACCCACATGTAACCTCGTTGAAAACTTGCAACTTGACAATTAGTTTGCTTTATTTTTTTACTTCTACAGGGCTAGTGGTAAATAACGCAATATTTGACAATGATTTAGAACATCACTGTATTTTTTTTTATACTAAGATGGGTTTGCGCTTGATCAGAATTACCTGATGGTAAGCGATATTGTGATCTAAGGTGGAACGCGCTTACCCAGAAGAAACCGGTTCACTCGTACTTTGAAAACCGCAAGATTATAGTTTTCGGGGAACAGGGCATTTGGCAAGGAGTTCCACACCTTGGCAGTACGTACAATGAAGGTGGAGGCAAAACGCTTAGTGCGCATTTTAGGTATCTCCACAGTGAAACGATGCCGCCTTGGTGTTTCCCTGCTCGTCCGATTGTGAAAGGGGGCAGTGGGAATTAAATTGTGCAATTCGTAATGAACGTATAATAATAAACAAACGTATGTGAACGATAAAAAAATGGACTCACAAATGGAGACCAATCGGCAAGTATATCTTTTCAATATAATGAAATTCTGTTTACAAATAACGGTAACTTAGTAAATTTAGTACGAGTAGGAAATACAAAAAATAACATACAGTCAAATTATGGACCGCCTATCTTAAGAGTGGGTAAAATTAATGTTCCACGGAAAATGTCGCTGTTTTGACTCTAAATAGAAAAAAAACAAATTATAATTTTCTCAAACTTTAAAGCAAGTTAAAACATAAGTATGTTTATTTAGGCGTAACAAATAAAACCACGTGTGAAAATTTTGATATAACCTTGAACAAAAGAGGTTTCCAAGTAAAGTAATATAGTAAGTAAGTAAATATAAAACGTTTTATAGAGGGTTTTTTTAATGCGTAAGCATAAATTATTTTAACAATTATGAAAGCAACTACTACAGAAATTGCGCATTTTTTAATAAAGATTAAAAACTAAGCCTTTGACTGAAATAATATCCTTATGCAATTTCACCGGCTTTTGTGACGATTCCGAGCGCTGATAAGAAATATGTATGCACGTAATGACACAGTGTAAATTAAATAAATAGAGAATCTCCTGCAGTGTTTTGTTTTGGTAGCCATTTGGGATTTTAATATGACCTTTATCACTCATAATTTAGGGCTTCATTTCGCAACCGAAAAAAGTTTATGCATATAAACTGAGCTAGAAAATAACTGATTGTCTTTTAGAATTTGAAATAGTTACAAAAAATATTAGATTCCAATAATTTTACCAAGTTTTTAAAATTTTTACAAATTTCAAAATTTACTTAAATAATATGGGACTAACCAGGCGTGTGTAAAGTGTGTCCTAATATTATTATATTTTAACTCAATTAAATTCATATTCTAAAACTTCGACTTATAATCTGACACATTATAGTATTGGCCATGAAAATATTAAGATTATTTTTTTAAGACTAAAAAGAACGAAACCATTTAAATTACTGTGGTGCTGTGTTAAATCTAAAGTGAAAACGAAGTCCAAGGTGTTTAGTACTGACACATGAACAAAGTGTATTCGATTTAATAGAAACATTAAGACGTGCTAATGAGCAGGTTTTTAGAGACTTCATGTAATTTAGTTGTTTACGTTAAATTATTATTAGTACTATTTATTAGCTTAGTAGGCTAGATTATTTTTTTATTAAGGGATAACCTAGCAGGATTTAAACCCTAATCTCAATTGAAAGAGACTAATAAACATTTCTTACTCCGTCAATCAACAAATCTCAAACATGCCTGTCCTGCGGCTACACCGGTATCAAACAGAATAGATGCGCTATAAATCTACAAGGCAAATAAATGGGCCAACCTTTAACCGACGCCATTCATCCAGATCTTACGACAAACTATCGCTAGCTCATCGGTAGACGTTCCTTGTGAACACACTATGTAACTTAGGTAAAACCAGTTAGGGACGGCTTCAGGACATCTATTTAAACTAAATTTTTGATACTATAAAGTACACAACCGTAGCGCCTGTAGCTTGGCTAGCTAAGGTGATCTGGCGCGATCATCGAAGCTAAGCAACGGTCGATGCGGACAGTGTTTGGATGGGTGACCATGCACAAGACTGTCGTTTTTCAAGTGGCATTCTCATCTGGACATTACTGTGGGTCGGATGACTTGTTAAATTGTAGGTCCCGGCTGTTAGTCTTAATACAAGCCGCCGCCGTAAAGCCAAGTCAGAGGCCTACGGGCGGCTTGGAAAATTCTCAGCATCAGAACTTGGCCACTTAGCTCTTACAAAGAAGAAGAAGAAGAAGCTAGGAATTTGAACAATGCGCGTAACCACATCAGACAGCGCAATTCAAAGTCAATTATTGATCACCAGTCAATCTGTAAACACATTTTTTTTGGGTGTTTTATATATCATTGTTATGTTGGTTATAAATAAACACTTTATTATGAAAGGATTAAGTGTGCAAGTAAATAGAATATTTTTTTTCCCACCAAATTATTTGTGACAACATACAACGAAGATGGAGCATGCCTTGTCTGGAATGACTGGCTCTCAGTGAGGCTGTTAGAACACACCGTTTGGTGCTTGAATTAGAATTGAAAAATAACAAATAAATTGTTTTTTTTTTAAGAACTAACCAATTTTTTTATTAGTAACAGAAATATAATTTGTGCTTGATAACAAACATTTCATGAACCGCATTACATTTATTAATTGTATATTCAAAACAAATACGTCTTTTCAGTAAGTTGATTTCTATCTACGTATATAGTCTATGTACAGTATATCCGGCAATAGGAAACGGTTATAGCGAGCGGTGAAGGGAGGGGGTGGCGCGAATTACGAGCCAGCGCCGCGGGGGCGCACGCGCACCGATTTACGCGGACCACCGCCACTAGGGATGGGGTAGATGATAGGAAAGTTCGCTAGATCATTTAACATATTTGATACATGTTTTACTAAAATTACCGTGTGAACTTTTTGTGCTATAATAGACGGTTTTTTATTGCCAATGCACAACATGAATATTTTTTTTATAAATGTAATTTGCCAGACAATGAAGACAATCAGTCAGACAATCAATTTCGTAAAGATCTTTATTCAAAGCACAACCATCTCTTAATATCTTAATATAATTTTGCCAATACAACAAATCTGTTATATAAGTAAAATACAGCAGTTGCATTCATTCATCTCAATATGAAGATGCATTAAATATGTTTAGTGATATTTCTAGTCTAGGAATTATTATTTCACTTTCCTCCTTTGTTTCCTATCTTCTTGCAACATTGTCTGTCGATAGTCGATAACATTTATCGACAGCACCACGTTTCCCCTCACTACCGAGCCTTCGGCAACCACGCGCGTTATGTATCCGCTAAAAATGAACCATGACCCTCGACACGCCGAATTATTCCTGCTTTACTCCACGAATACATACTTTGGGTTCCTCTGACTACCTAGCGCTGATAATTGTGCTGATAAATGATGTTATACTAGTATATTGGAGTAAATTGTGCTTAGATTTGTTAAAAATTCTTTATTTTGATATTTTAAGGCGAATTTTTGATTATTTCATCGGTTAACGATTTGTAACATATTCTGCAAACGCAAACTACTCGTATAAAGTCTAGTCGGGCCTTCGTAAAAAGCTTATGAAAAATAAACCGATTTAAGCATAGATGTTCAATTTGATTTGACGATTTGAAACATCGTCAACATCTTTTTGATCTTATATTCGAATGCCTTATTTCGATAAAAGCACTTAAAATACGAGTACTTACCTTTGACCTATTTTATTTACTTGTAAAATAGTTTGGCGATAAATTACTATCTATTCATCATTACTTCACTGCTTAACATCTTAGCCACACATTAATAAAGCCATGTTTAAGGTCTACAATTTAGCAAAACCCTTCCGTTAGCAGCACCATTCTTAAACCCTACGAATAAATCACGAAAAAACAGCTAGTTGTTTCTGTAGTGCGTGATTTACTCAATTATTTTAATGACATGGTAAAAGTATTTCAACCATCCCACAAAATTATTTTAAGCACCAAGTTGCAGTGTAAGTTTTTACCTGACCACCATTCAATACGAAGAAACAATCACATAAATTGAAAACACTATAAATTGATTAAACCTCCTTACGAATATCAACCTTTATTATTCAACTCTCTTTGCTCGGCACGGCTTGACTACGCCCCGAAAAAAAAAAGACAAAACAAAGATGAAGAATAAAGAAAGAAATAAAAAAGGCCGCATATGATTATAGCGAGCAATATCCGAAAAGATTGCGATCTTATCCCACCATCGGACATGGTGCATCTCTGATCTTTTAGACCTTACGATTCTTTTAGTGGCGGACCTTTGACATGTGACCTGGCGAATGTAAACTCGGCATCGGGTGCTTTATTTAAAGGCATTTATTGAACGGATATATTTGGTTAGTTATCTAGTTAGCATGCATTATATATAAACATAGCAAGAACCAACCTAAAATAATACAACAAAATGGGAGGATTTGGTATGCCTAAACAAACTGTGATTTACGAAATTTGGTAGTTCGCGGTATACTAAAAAAAAAATCGGTTCCATACAAAAAGTACGATGTCGCGCATGTATGAAGAAGTAAGTTTTAGGTTCTGTAGCTAAAAGGTAATAATGAATTTCCAAAAAGTAAGAATAAAATTTGTTATACTAAAGCTGCCCTGAAAAGGTTTTGCATTAGTTACTAGTACCCCTGTATGCACCCATAACTAAGATCTTGGTTAATGTTGTTTTAGAAAGTTTTCTTACGTGCATTTTCAGACTAAAGGATCGGATCGTGTGTGCTAAGGCACACCTTATTAATGCACTTCTCTGTAATCTGTCTTGTGAAACTTTCCATTGTGTGCACTTTCTTTCTACTGTCCGCGAAAATACACGAAACCTCGAAAGCACGGCGCCTTTTCCAATAAGAAACAATCTACACGAGACACCGCGCGACGTCCAAACTTGAAACCGTTCGAAAACCAATTTCGATTTTCGAATTTGAGCTATACAGCTTTCAACTTTTCAAATTAAGAACGCAGAAATTTATTTCTTTTTGTCTATCGGCGGCTCAGATATAAATATAAAGGCGGGGTTCATATAAAAACTTTAACAATATTGTCTCCGGCGTTCAATTAAGGCGGATCGCGAGTCGGAAAGATATTTTCTCAAAGAATTTCTCGCGCACAGAGCGTCGCCGGCTCGCGGCCGTCTTGTCAATAAACTCCATATAAATTGCCTTTACCAAAGTGAATTTGAATATAATAGTCCCCATCCTATGGGTCCCTTTTTACCCCCTTTCCTTGAAGTCGGTACGCAATCTTTGTCCGATTATATTGTAAGCAAATTATCTGCTCGGATCTGGCATTGGATTGAAACTTGGGAAAAAAACGTCTGAAGGTTGACATATTTTATTTAGTTTATTAATATTTGAGTATTTACGAAGTACAAGTTATTATTCTGTGGTATTGCGTCATTATTTCCGACTACGTTATAATAAATTCATGAGCGGTAAGTAGGTAATTGTTTGCGTCGGTCGACCTGTGGTTACGGACATTTATAGGATTTATCGATGCATGATTGCAAATTACGCATTTCAATAGCGTTCGCGAATACCTATTCACGTTTATGCAAAATTATTCGGAAATCATTATCAGGTGTAGTAGAATGCGCAGTGAAATTGTTTTCACAATTGTCAGTGATCAGACTATAGATAACTATTTAAATATTGATTTGAAAGTAAATGATTTATTTTAGACTGGCTAAATTGTCGTATTCAAAGTACAAAATGTTCCATTTATTTAGCTTATTTATTTATATGAATTTATATTTACATGTTTGAATCAGCTTCTTTTGTTTCTACCTCTCTATATTTTAAAATTGTTATATTATTACTTCAGCTATTTACATTTGTCTTAAAATTAATTAATAATTTACATTTGTTTCATAAAATAAAATTGGTTGTAAATTAACTATTTAAGCTATCTCTTTTAGCTTATTTAAGGCATTTTTATTATCTGCAGAGCTGTCCACACCGACAATATGTTAATGAGTAAGTGTCGAATGCTGGCAACACTCGCGCGTTCCCGCCACGTGAATCCGCTGGCCAATAAACATTATTTGAAAGAGAAAAAAAAAACAAAAGACTGACGCGTCTCCCATCGCCGCGACACCGTTTTCGAAATTCGAATGAAATTGCTCGAACAGAAATTACGAGAAAATTAAATACGACACAGGAGCTGTCAAACTGTGACAGTCAGGATAAACGATTCATTATCATGGAAAACGTTCGCGATTCGTGGAGTCGAATCGACCAGTCGATTGTGAGACTGCGTCTTGTTTACAAGAAATAAAACTGATCGACTTTGATACATTACAAAAATAAGACTAACTAATAATTAATAGACTTATTTTTTTGTTGAAAGATGTTTTTTTTGCAACTCAAGTAAACCATGGTCTGTATATAATACATAATTTTATATTTGGTTTCACTTCATCGTGATAATAAATACGAGTATGTTCTTAAAATTAAATGTGTATCGAATAAATTATACTTTTTACATCATTCCCAAGTAATTAGTGATGTAAAAATGTGTTTTTCTCTATGATTTAAATTTCACACATAACTTAGAAAGGAAAATTTATGAATATAAATAAATATAAGGACATATTTTACACACGGCTGGTTAGTCCCATACTAAACCATTTCTAGTCTGTGTAATGGTTGCTAACACAACTGATATACTACATATACTCGCATAAATATTTTATATCGATACATAATCGATGTATCGATATAAAATATTATACATCGATACAAAATATAAAACATTATATTTACATAAATATTTTAATCGATTAAAGCCCAGTCCCACAGTCAATAAATTTAGTTCATCACTAGTTGGCCGTGCCGGGAAACGAACTCGAAACCCTCTGGTTGGCATTCCGGCTTCCTGACTACGCCAACGAGGTCGACAAAAGTGGTGTCGCTTTGTAAGATTAGAACCCAAACTAATCCAGAAAAAATTATATTCTTCTTTTGGAATATTTAGCTTCCAAATACGATAATATTAAGTGTGAAGTTAAGTGGTCAATACCATTAAAATAAAAAAGTACGAATTAAAAATTTAATTACTTACATATAATCATTTCACGGATACCGCACTTTGTTCCTAACTGTGATTGGTTGTAAAAAAAATCAATTAAATTTTAACACTTGTAACACTAAAAATGCAATAAAAGTATTTTCTGTGAATAAAATTTATTGATAACATTAAATTATCAACTTTGTTGTACACATTGCTTTTTCATACCGCACCGACAAATTAACTTTAAAAAAAATAACTACTAAATGTGGTATGTTCTTCTTATCCCTAAAATATTAGGGCGTTTTGCTATGTCCATTATAATCTTATCTATATACATATATAAAAATCTCGTGTCACAATGTTTGTCCTCAATTGACTCCTAAACCACTTAACCGATTATAATAAAATTCGCACACCATGTGCAGTTCGATCCAACTTGAGAGATAGGACAGTTTAAATCTCAAATTATAGTCGCAATTTTAATTTATTGCTAATTGTTGTCTGTTATTTTTGGACAGTCACAATTATCTGTTAACTCCAAATGATTCTAACAGATGTCCATAGCTGGGTTGAGTAAGTAATCAATAGATGGCGCTGCTATGGTAAATCTACGAACGTGTCATATAAGCTACACTATCTATTTTTCATACCCCTAAGTGAGGCAAAACAGCATTAGCCGGGTCAGCTAGTATTATAATGTAACATAAACATACCCATACATCCCAGACCCTTCACTAGCTGCCATCGCTACAGGTATTGCTTCAATTCTATTTCGTCAAATGACGTGAAAATTATGGTGATGTCTTAAACTGTCGCTTTAACTGGCTTTTCGATCACGTCTATACAAATCAAATGAAATCAAATCTTTTTATTTGCAGAGTAAAAGTGTTTCAATGGTAGTAGAAATAATATTGTACTCTATATTAAATTCATTGTGGATGTGCAAAATTTAAACTTACATACATTTCACGTCATATGACGATATGGAATGGAAGTAATATAAAAGCGATAGCAACGTACCTAGGCCCTCAGGTATTCTAACTGCGATCTATCAAAACAAAAGTAGCACCTTTGTCTCGGCTAGCTAAGGTAATCTGACGCGATCTTTGAGGTTAAGCAACGGTCGATGCGGACAGTATTTGGATGGGTGACCATGCACAATACTGTCGTATTTCAAGTGGCATTTTCATCTGGACGCTATCGTTGGTCGGGTGACACGTTAAGTTGTAGGTCCCAGCTGTCGTTAAACCAAGTCAGAGGCCTTCGAGCGGCTGGAAAACTCTCGACACCAGAACTTGGCCACTTAGCTCATATGAAGAAGTAAGAAGAACAAAACAAACGCTAGATCGCGGAAAGTTTGAACGCGTGACCGCTTTCTATCTTAAACCATTATGTTTTCTATTTTACACCTTTTCCAAAGCAGATCTAAAGCTATCAATATATGTAGATTTACTCTTACTAAGCAATAGGAGGACTCTAAGTAAATAATAATATATTAAACCAAATAATAAATTGCCTTCTACGTTGCTTTTCAAGCGGCGTTTTTTGAGTACGACGTACTATATATACAATAAAGCTTTTGATGTAAGCTTTTTGCTTGATACGTCTGTACCTTTCATAAAAACATAATCACTGTATTACCGGCACTTTAAATACGTTTTTTATTTCCAAAAATCAACATAAAATCGTCAATTTACGATAAATGAAAGTAGTATAGTCTGATTTACTTGTTCTCTTTTTAAAATAAAAATCCGTTGGCAATTAAAAACTTTTTTCCTTTTTTTAAGATCAATTAAAAACGGTAGCATTTTAGTGTTGCGTCATTAATGTTAACTGGAGTGTTTGCGTAACTCGATTTTGCCGATAACGATGTATAAAGTTTTGAGATTAAAAGGGAAAATAGTGCCTTGAAGTAAAAGGGACGCATAAATACTCTTATAAACAACAAATTTAAATTTAAACATTAAGAAAAGAGTTAAGTAACATTTTGTGAGGTCTGTCAACTTGGATTTCAACAAACAAGGATATGAAAGAGGAGTGCATGCGGCAGAGATGCGAATGTTGAGATGGATGTGTGGAGTGACAAGAATGAACAAAATAAAGAATGAGTACATTAGAGAAAGTGTGAAAGTAGAGTGAGGGAGAAAATAAAGAGTGGAAGGTTAGTGTAGTAAATAAAAATCTGCTCGCAAATGACGATGTCACAGACAGAAAGACACACAAACAGACTCGTCAAATGATTTGGATGACCTCGGTAGCGTAATAGTTACTATGATAGGCTGCCAAAAAGAGTGTCCAAGGATCGATTTCCCGATAACATCTCTGTTATGAACAAAATTTGTTGACTGTCGGTCTGGGTGTTAAATATGTACGATATAAAGTATTTATGTATGTACATATATGTAGTATGACAATTGTAATGACACGCATAATACAATCTAAAGATTGTTTAGTATTGGGCTAACCAGCCGTGTGTGATATGTGTCTTCATATAAAAAAAAAACAAATGATCGCCTTGAAGTTGCTTTATAGCTCGGTTTGTAGCTGGATGCCGAAAACAAAAAAAAATCTCTTGCTAACTTGTGATCAGTGCACCAGTGGACTTTAAACATTGACATTGAACAATGGTCATTTTGTGAACTGTTGAAAATAAATTTTGAACTCAGTGTGATATAGGCACATCAGCATTATGCTGATCGTCTATAAATCAAATAAATTGGTCCTTTCTAGAACCTAACTGAATGTCGTAATCTTAAGTAGGAACATAAAATTGTAAGAGCTTCGACTCAAACTAATATAAACAAAAATAAAGTAGCTTATTTCATACTGCTTGTTTGTGAAGCTACCATAATCCCGATACGAGTATTGTTACTCAGTTCGGGTTTGGTGGCAGCTCAAACAAGCAGTGATATCTAGTACTAAGTCTAGTTCTTACTTATTAATATTGTAAATTCTTTGCTTAAATATTTAGTACTAAGTCTAGTTCCTACTTATATTGTAAATTCTTTGCTTAAATAAAATTATTTTTATGTTTTATGTTAAATAAATAAATAGGTTTAGAGTCTTGTCACGTTAATAACTGAGCTAGCATTGCGGTAGACAAAGTGCGGAGCGTTCAGGGATGAATGGCTCGCCACAGGACGCGGGCGAGGCTAGCTGTGCCGACTGTGTGGCCCTAGTGTATATACTTTTACGTATAGTTTATTTATTTTTTTCTATTACCGATGCTACTTTGAAGCCTATTTATACTCTACACCTTTCATACTAGTTCTCGCGTGTTTTCTGCTCGCATTTTCATTCTTCATACTACAGTGTAAACTTTATATAACGATACTGAAGGGACTGTGCATTTTATGGCGTTATAGAGAGTGGTTGTTAAATGGAGAAAATGTATCATTGTATGGAATACAAGCCAAACCAACTAAAGCCAATTGATTTCGATGCTTTAGAGAGTTTGTTGTTAAATCGAGTGACGTTACATGGAATTTACACTGTATTTGTTTCTTTTATCAATCTCCTAGCATACTATACTTTAATCTATTTACTATGACGATTTTGAAACTACTAAGATGGGGGCGGATAGTTGACGAAAGTGTACAAAATAGCATTTATTTATATCCTACATATTTCGAACAGTGCTATTATAATACAGAGGCTGACTCATAAAGACATAATTTTAGTTATTTTTTAAATATAGCTACATTCCAATTAAAGCAATCATAAATAAGTAATTGTCAATACATTAGAATCATTATTTTGTCCAAAAGATATTATCAGGTGATAAATTCGGACCAAGTCTTAAATTAGATTTACTACAATATTAATACAATGTCGATTTAAATTATAATCATGACAATTCTTTAGATAAAAATAAAAGTCCAATTAAAATGTCACAGTGCTATTCTATACACTATAATAGTTTATGTTTATATACATCATTAAGCTAATGCTTAGATGGTCTCAGAACAAAAGTGGTGAAGCGACAATGAAACAAAACAGTATATTTAAGTTAGCACTCGCTCGAGGCAGGGCCGAATTTAAATATCCAATTATTGGGAACAGGGCTGGAGCCGCGGGGCGGATTTATCGATCAATTCACTCGAGCTGGTTGTGCGGGCGGTATCGATGACAGGAGCTTTCGACATCCCTAGTGGCACAACATTACATCTTCTTATATATAAAATTTCCGTGTCACAGTGTTTGTTACCGTACTCCTCCGAAACGGCTTGACCGATTTTTACCAAATTTTATATGCGTATTCAGTAGGTCTGAGAATCGGCTACTGCATATTTAGTTTTTTTTTTTTTTTTTAAGGCAAAACAACGTTTGCCGGGTCAGCTAGTGTGATATAATATATTGATTGACATATTTTATTTGATAAAAATATCTTTCATCCATTAACCAGCTCGGTGAAGGTCGTTCTATAGCGGGATCTTAGACCAATATACATAGATAGATTAACTCTTTATTGGGCAAATTATAGGTAAAAGTTGTACAAGGTACAACAAATAAAAAGTAACAACATAAAAAGATTTACAACGTGCAACAAACGGCGGCCTTATCGGTAACAGCAAACTCTTCTCTTCTCATACTTCTTTTTCTGGCAAAAACAGTTATTTGTGTTTTCGTTTCGGCTTTTATAGTAGGTATTCCGCTAGGCATTAGGTAACACTGACATTTTAGGTAAAGATGACGCATGCCTTGTCTAGAATTACTGGCACTCAAGGTTTTCGGAACACTACTATAGGCATTTGGCGACAGATTTTTAAGTTAAGAGTGGTAACCTACAGGGCGGGTACAATACATTTCTTTACGCATTTTTGATTCGTATTTCTATGACATGTATTTTAATTCAATTTTATTTAGAAATAATTAAATGTAATATTTGGATATGGGGCTTGATCCTGAAATAAATGAATTTGAATTACATATATGTACTCTATGTAACATCATTCGTTTTAACGACAAACTCTCTAAAGCGTCGAAATCAATTGGCTTTAGTTGGTTCAGCTTATATTCCATACTATGATATATGCTCTCCACTAACGACCGCTTTCTATAACGCCATAAAATGCACAGTCCCTTCAGTTTCGTTATATAGAGTTGACACGTATATCTGAACTAATTGTCATTGTAATTGCCATTTTGCAAGTTACAAATAACTTAAAAGGCAATAGTAAAACCTTAAACCTTAGCTGTAACTTAAACCATTCCGTTATAACTCTATAAGTTTCTTGTTCTATTGCAACTGCTTCCAATAATTCATTAAGTTAATCAATAAATTAATAGAAAAAGAAACTCATCTGGCAACACCTTGAAGAAGTAAATATCATACTAATGCGTATCCGTTATTATTGTCCCGCAAAAAGTTTCAATGAATTACACATTGCCTTGTCTTAAACCCCTGCTGAGAGAAGCCTTATTCTGGAAGAACTACATATTTTAAATTGTATGGAACTTATTTTTCGTTTTCATTTTGTATGAAACTTCTTTGTTTTTGAACTACGAGCAATGAAATTTAGAATAATAGTTTATGTAAAAATAAAAATAACGATATCATTTTTTTTGTCAGGGGTGAACTAAGCGCGTGTAGGGGGGGTGAAAGTTTGTATGGAAAATTCTTTATTTATCAAGTTTAAAGTCTTGAAAATTATTATGGCAGTAATTTCTTAAATGGTTAAATTAAAATTATGTAAACTTTTGCCAGGGGTGCATCAATTTTAGTCTATTACAGTCCTGGATATTTGTAGTTCCAACAGGTTACGCGAAAAGCGACCGACACGCGGGCGGAGCCGCGGGCAACTGCTAGTTTTGAATAAAATTGAAAAAATAACCTGTTACTTTTTTGAAGTCGGTAAAAACACCGGTAGAAGACAGGAACTACTCAATAGAGTAAGTCATCGTCAATTTTATTTAGGAGGGATAGAAATGTTATTTACTGCTTAATTTGTTTTAATATTTGGCTGTTGTGCAATCTGACTGTACCGAGACAAACTAAGTATGTGTCATAATCATATGACACGTGTCCAAGTGCTCGTGACGTAATAAGTCGCATAGCATTTAAAACGGATTGTATGGTCTTACAATTTTTTTTCATATGTTTGTAAGCTCAATTGTCCAGAATAATACCTCTAAGCCGGTGGTCGTTAAATACCCTGCAGTGTTTGCGACATTAGACATCAAATGTCATAGATTGCAGTACACTCAGTCTCGCACATTCTATTCTATGAAGTGTCGGGAAAGTGTATTTATTTATCAGTCTTTGCTAATTTGACGAGATGATAAATCTCAATTTATTTTCTTAGGTAATTAATTAGCTTTCATTTGATCACTGTTAACTAAAAGTACTAGCTGGCGTGGTGTATTATGGCTAACAACCCTCCTCTTAAAATTACTATATTAAAAAACCCTACAATATTAATTTGCTGATCTCTCAATAAAATTGTATTCCATAATTTTGTATTTTTATAATTGTATTTAATAAGGACTACGTCTGAATAATTTATCTACGTATACCTATTGATATTCTAAAACTGAACTGATTGACTAAATTGATTGATTTAATTATTTTAAAACTGAAATTAAAGTTTCTGTACTAAATTAGTAATTTATTTATTTATTACTTAAATTATTTAAGATTCTCAATTAAGTATTTTTAATGTCGATGGTAATGCCCCTATAAGAAAAAATATTCATATCTAAGTAAAATAGTATCTCCTTAAAATTTATTGCTCATTAATATAGTGATGTTTTAAAATAACGGAATAAAAAAAGGATTTTACCAAACACATTTACAAGGGGGGGGGGGGGGTCAAAAAGTTCGCGGAATGGATGGGAAGGGGGATGAAATAAAATACTATGTTATTTTTCTTTTTCAATATATTCCCCCCTAACTCGAACACACTTTTCAGATTTCTCTATTAACTTATTTATACCGCCGAAAAAAAAATATCTTCTTCCTCTTCTCTCTTCCTCAAAATATCATCATATTATTTGACTTATTTTTTAATTCACACAATTAACACTTTATTACGATTACCGAAGTAATCGAAAACCTACTCAAAAAAAACACAATAGTAGACAGAGCAGGTGTATCGCACAAAAGGAGCTACAATTAAGCACTATTGTGCCTAAGTAGTGCATACGAAAAATAAGTATTGCATCAAAGATCCGATAAAACCGCAATGCACGTTTGCTTTCTAAAGCACGTAAACTTATCCGTACTTGTCCAAAGAACATTAAAATCAATAAATCTCCTAGTTTCGTTCGACAATACCCTCGATAAGTCCTTTTGGAGAGATCAGCTGCCCCCCATTTGTCTAAATAATGTATGACTATGTTTTAATAGGAATTCTAGCGATAGAATTTAGTTTGCGGATAGTGTTTGTCTTTCTGTGTTTTCCATTTTATCTATTTTTAACCGACTTAAAAAAGGAGGAGGTTATATATTCGACTGTATGTATTTTTTTTTATTCATTTATCTAGTGTGGGTGGGACAAAGCATAAATTGTTGACTTACATTTCAACTTAGAAGAAAAAATAAAACAAAATAGGTTAGTTATTTATTTTTAAATTACAGCAAAGTATTTGACTAGCAGGGCGCGTCAGCGAAATACTAGCCGAAATTGGAGTGTACCTTTTCTGGAATATCTGACTCTCAAGAAAGTTGTCGAAACACCGTCAAATGCTTGATGATTCAACTTGCGGGTGGTAGCTACTCGTAGTTAGGCAAGCTCTAGAAAATTCTCTACCATCATGCTTTTTTTCCTTTCCTCACGATGTTTCCTTCACCGAAAGATCAATCAATACCATTGTTTTTTTTACATTTACAAATCGACAAGAAACAATTGATTGCAGAAAATTTGCTGTAAAATAATCGTTTTAATAGTCTTAAATTAAATGCTATATCAATTTTCCAATATTAGAATCCGCGGACTTCAATTAGTATTCAAACCGAAACACTTTGCAGTTTCGAAACGTCAAATTACATGAGTAAGCTTTTGTGTGTTAATCGCGAGCGCAGATCTGTGACGTCACTGTAAAGCTGTGTTTACACGTATTCTTTTTTGAGCTGAGGCTAGGATACGTACAAGTTAATTGAGTATCTTCTCGTAGCCTTGAGCTACCAGGTTGATTGAAGACAATTATGATATTTAAAAAAGCTAAAACTTTAAAACATACAGAGAGGCAGACCACCAGCCCGATGGTCAGATGACATCGTTAGGTTAGAAACGTTGGTGGAAACTCTTCATACGTTGATGATAATGCGATATCGTATGCAAAATAGCATAAAGCAGCCCACTAGAGATATATAGGCAATGACCCATCACGCTGGCCAAGTGCGGGTTGGCGGATGACACACGTCTTCGGATATTTCAGCCTTCAAACGTATCAGTTTCCTCACGATATTTTCTTTCACCGTAAAGCGAGTGCAAATCCACACATAACTTGAAAAACATTGGTGTAGGGCTGGAAACGAACCAGGGTCCGTCTGAATGAAAAGCAGACGTTTTTACCACCGAGCCACACTCGTCTATATCGTATGTACCAGGCTTAATATGCGCTAAATTGCGCACGAGTGGATCGCTTTACTAGATAGATAGCAAAGTACCGCTTTTATACGCGCCGGCTGCGAGGGTCGTTTGATGACTAACATCATAAAGATAGCTAATAAGTCGGAGAACTAACCTTTATTTATACTGGATATTAATTTACTTTGATTCTGTGTATCAGCTTAATGATAAGCAATAAGTTTGGTATGTACAAGGGGGGTCAAAAAGTTCGCGGAATGGATGGGAAGGGGGATGAAATAAAATACTATGTTATTTTTATTTTTCAATATATTCCTCCCTAACTCGAATACACTTTTCAGATCTATTACCTATCTTATTTATACCGTCGAAAAAAAATGCACTGTCTTTGTCCTCAAAATAGGCCGAAATTGCAGACTTGACTTCTTCATCATTGGAAAATTTCTTCCCACGTAGCTCTTTTTTTATTTTGGGAAATAAATAATAATCACAGGATGCTAAATCTGGACTGTAGGGAGGATGGTTTAACATTTTGAAGCCACAGTAATGAAGGGCAGCCATCGCAACTCGTATGTTGTTGTAATAATTCTTGTCCTTTTCACGTAATAAGTGTTAAACGCCCTGTTCCCACTGAACTAATTTGAAAACGGTAAAAAATATCGAAAAAATAGCCATAATAGGCCGTCTAAAGAACAATTCTAAAAAAATATTTATAGTTATTTTGGTATGAATCAAATTTATGAATTAGAAATAAAACTGATTCAGAAAATCTAAAATTAAGTTTTTTGAACCAGTTCTTTTCATATTGATAAGTCTGATTAGTACCATAATACTCGTAAGTATAAATATTTTTAAAGTCATTCCTTTAACGGTTTTCAAGATTTTTTTTTAAGATTTTATGCCGCTTGCAATTTACCTATAGAGAAAAAACTGTAAAATCATTTAATCTTCCCCTTACACAAATAATAATATAATTATAAAAATTGGATGTTGATTACCCATTCATCACAAGAAGACAGTATAAAAGCTTAGTCTACCATGTGTCGTGATAACTTGTCACGTCCCATGATGTATTCATTGATTACCCCGGCGGAGTGGGTCGGACGCGAAAATGACACAATTTACGGGCTTTAACACGCAATGCAAAAACTCTATTAAATCTAGGGTTGCACGGCTTGACAAGTGAATAATGAAAAATTGGAAAACTAACTTCGATTTACAAAACACCCAAAAAAAAAAATTTAAATCATATAGTCTTAACAAGTTAAAAAACAGACTTCAATTTAAAAAATACAGAAACAATTGCGATAAAATTCATGCGGTCCTATAAAAAAAAAATCATTATATCATAAAAAAACCGACCTCAATTTATAATTTCACATCAACGGAACCCGGGTTATTAATAGTTACGGCGAAGTTTATTGATAGAGCATAAATACTTGTTATCAAAGTAAACTCGTAAATGCAAAACTACACTCACAATAATTTACTACTATTATATAGCGAAGCTTTGGAACTTTCTTCCTGAGTCTCTTTTTCCCGAGAAGCACAATTTGGGGGTCTTCAAATCTAGAGTAAATAAGTTCCTTCTAGACATGCGTCATACATCTTAGACTATAGTTGAGCTTAACATCAGGCAAGCTGCGGTCAAACGTAAGCCTATTTATTCATCATTAAAAAAATAACCTATACTTTAGTGACACGCAGTGGAGTATTTCAGATAATTTGTAAAATTACTTTTGCCTAAGTATATTTTTAATATAATAATATATTCCTAGCTTAAATAAAGTTATTTTTATATTTAATTATAATTAATAAAATAAGAATTTAATTTAAAAGAATTATTGAATTTAATATATTGATTAATGAGGCTGTTCTGGCAACCATATAAATTGTTTTTGCATTCAGCCGACGAAATTGGATGGATTACAGGCGGGAAGCTGGACGGAAAATGAAATAATGTTTGTTTTCAATTCCGTTACTGTTGACTTTATTTAATTAAATATATAATGAGCAAGCCTTATAAAATAGAATAAAAATGATTATTCTTTATATTTTCGCGTAGAAAACGGTCACACTTTCTGTTCTTTTATATTCATTTAGCTTTCACGATTATTTACTCAATAGCTTTCGCTTGATGTATTAATCTTACCGGTATTTTTTTCGTAAAATCAACACCCACTTTATCGTTCCCATCTAACCGTATCATGTACTCATTCAAATCGATACAAAACAACGAGTGATCGATAATTGCGTAGATATCGATCGATTGTATCGATTTGTATCGAATCTATCGACTGCACCAATTACCTATTAATGGTCGGTAGAGGTGTGATCATCCATTCTTATTTGTCATTCAAAGAAATTGATGAGCTTGTGGTCTAAAGTATAAGCTGATATTTGTTTCTCTTCTCTCTATCTATAAAGTGAACGTTCTAGTTAGGATGAAACTTTCTTATTTAAAAAATAGACGAGAAAATATGTACCACATTGTGCGTTCCTACTCTTTGTATGAGCTAAGCGGCCAAGATCTGGTGGTTAGAATTTTCAAAGTGCCCAGAGGCCTCTGACTTGGCTTAACGACTGTTTGTACAAAGATGAATAGTCGTAAGCGGCGAAACTATGGCGTTTTCAAGCCACTCGAAGGCCTCTGACTTGGCTTAGCGACTGTAATGTACAAAGAGTCGGAATCTACAGCTTAAAGTGTCACCCACGAAAACGCCCTTCAATCATCCAAAACGCCCTTCAATCATCCAAACAATCAACCGTTCAATGACTGTCCGCATCGACCATTGCTTAATCTCGATGATCGCGTCTAACTACGTACTAAAGGCAGCTACACTAGCTCTCTTAATAACATTGGTAATTACTTTACAAAACACCGTAAATAAATAATAATAATAACAGGCACTGTATACGGGTGCCAGTCAATTAAGAATAAAAATAAAATAATACAAAAAGTCATAGTAGTCACACATGTGCCGGGTCATTTTATATTTTGATCCATGTGAACAGAGATCCAGCGCTTAACTATTGGACTCCACACATCGTCAGAGATAGCCACAAGGATTGTATTGGCAGAACGGCGTAGTCATTGCCAAAAAGACGCAACACTTGACCTAAAAACTGCGAAAAAATCGGGGACCCCGCTTCTGCAAACATGCTCGACGCGCTGCATCACCGCGGGAGCTGTATAAGAGTTTATTACTTGTACCACTCGACAGCTATACTCAAAGCATAATAGATTTAAACAAACATTCCTATTACACCTAACGGTTTTATCATAAAAATATAGTTACGTTCAAAGGTGATAATTTTTCAAATGATAGTGATTGCGACGACGATGGTGATAGGGCATCACTAGTGATCGCCTAGTGACGGAGCGTGTGTTGATTGTTACTGTTAAGTAATAGAGATGAGGTTTTGGTTTAATTCTATGGTGCGAACGGAAATGGGCCATGACGGCCGGAAAAATGAGTTGATGGGGTTTCGGTAATTAAGACATTTCTAGTTCGTATTGAAACAAGTTTGTAAGAAAATGTCGGGGCTTTTCTAAAGTTTTAATTTATATTTGTTACAATGTCATTATGTTTGTTCGTGAATGATTCTGATCTTTATACTTAATGTAAAACTGATGAAACAGTTGAAACTATTTTAATGCGTTCCTAATGGAGTATTTTTTCGTACTCTCTTGGTATCAAAGTAAGTAAATTCTTTGAACACAAAAAGCTCTTTTTAATCAAAGAAAAAGCCCCTATTCTTTCAGCCTTAAATCCGCAAAATATTTACAGAACCTTCAGAGTGTAAACTCAGTTGCGCTTGACCGGTTTTTTGTGCTGTCGGTACTTTCTCGAAGACGATCCTAAAAAGAAAGTACTGTCGGAAAAAAGAGAATTATGCGCAGCCTCGGGCAGCGCGACTCGGAAACAAAATGTACAATTCATAATTATCGACCTGTGAGGTAGAGATGGGAAGATGTAGTTTTCGATAGCCATGGGGGTTCACTCTATAATTATTTTAATGTTCATTTGTGTCCTTGAGATATAGTTGTTTCAAAAATTAGAAGACCTTGTGGCAGAACCTTACATCATGGGCGTATTATGGTTGCTAACACAACTGATATACTACATATACATACATACATATTATATATAAATATATATTTAACACCCAGACCCACAGCCAACAAATTTAGTTAAGCACAAAGATGTTGACCGAGCCGGGAATCGAACCCGGAACCTTCTGATTAGCAGACCGGCATGGTAAACTTTACGCCAACGAGGTCGTCAACTGTTCTGTTTATCTGATTAAAATAAGATAAGAGTAAAAAAATACAACTTACAACAATTGAACTCAGTCAAAGATTTGTTCACATATCAACCTACTCAAAAATGTAACACTTATCTACTCTTTCGTAGAGCGGATATGTGTTTATTTATTTTTGAATAGTTATTTTTGAAATCCTATCCTATATGCTATAATCGGATGATATATAAATATCGATACGGCAGAAAGGAGCGCATCCCTATCGGAGGCAATTACTCGTGCGATGAGCGTCACGTTTACTTAGCGAGTGCACATCAAAGGCGCCGCCGCCCGCCGATATTCGCGCCAAAATTTGCCAAATTTAACATTTTTTAACTTTAATAGACCCCAATTTCGCAATATTTACCATACCGCTGTCACGGACATTTATTTATTTCGGGACAGCCAGCTTTTAAATTGTATTTTCCGGTGATCGAATTAAATCAAAGTAAATTACTCACGCTTTATAATTAAATTGCTTCGCATTAACCCTTGATGGAATGAGTGACCGAAATTTGTTAAATGTTGTGGATTATATTTATTAAACAACGATTTTTGGATGAATTATTGTATAGGCATTTAAAGTATAGACTTTAATTTTATTATTACTACCCTAATCATGAAAATATCAATATTTTTTTTAGATTTGCTCAGATTTTTTTTTAATTACTATAAAATCTATTCAATTTAATATTCAAGGTAAAAGCTACACAATAATTAAAAATTAAAGGTAGTTAAAATTATATTATTATTTTTGATTATCCTACTTGAATTTAAGGTAATTAATTAATGAAAAAAAAAATTGTTTCTGTTATTATTTGTACTAATTGAAATAAAATATGTATATTGAATATGCTACAATTATCAGATTTTAAATTTGTACCTTTGTTGGTTAACTGATAAAAATATTTAATTAAATAAGTAACCTTTCAAAAATTTTAAACCATTTTTACAGACCTACATATATCTGTTCACTAACAAAAATATTTAATTTATTATAAAAAATAACTTTTAACATTCTCGTACTTTAAAGCAATTTGTATAAAAAACCTTTGTTGGTTCACTAAGAAAAATATTTTATTTCTTAATAAAAAATAAGTTTTTAAGGACTTTGAACCTAACAATCAATCACTTATTTAAATTACTAACTAAACAACAATCCCGCATCGATTACGACTGTATTTAATTAATCAAACAATAAACAATAAATTGTATTTTTATTTGCAGGTAAGTCAACCATCCGGCCACAAGGAAGGTAAGGTTTGGTTGCCGCCCAGCTTGGAAGGTAGTCATTGTAACTCGTTTATGAAACTCGTCAATATATTTTGTAACGTCAGTCGGATTTGTAATTGAGATAAATATAGTTTGATGTGGTTGAGTTGAGTTTAAGATCAATTAATTTATTTTTGTAAATTAATTCTATTTTTTTTAAATTAATTTTAGTTAAAAAATTCAGTGGTCTTCTTGGTACAAGTAAATAAAAGTTTTTTGTTTACTTTTTAAAGAGTAAAGCAACATAAAAAGTTTCTATTTGACACAGTTAGTAATAGTAAAAAAGCCTTTATTCATCTGCATAAAAAATTATGATTACCTACTTTTTTAACATGCACATTATTATCTTATCATATTTAATATTATGGTAATGTCATATTATGATTAATTAAAAAATATGACAATTATAATGATGTCAAAAGTATAATTATAATGTGTCAATGTCAATGTTATTATTAAATTATGTCAAATGTTGGAACGCTGATGTCGCCTCATCAGCGTAGGCCTCCCTCATTTGACACAGTAAACAACTACAAAATAACCAGGTATCCAAAGGTTTCCTAGTTAGTTCCAAAATCTGTGTATTGGAAGCCAATGTCTTCTCCCATTGGAATTTAATCTATCCTTTTATCTATGTCAGATATTAAAAATTGAAACCCAATGAATTGACTAAGATATATTTTTATGAAGATAAATAACTTTTAATTATTCATCAATGTATTATTTAGTAATATATACAACAGATTAAAATGTGTACACTTAATTGTTTTTGTAACTTATCTTTTGCATATATTTTGTATATCGTTTTTTAAAACGAGAAGTACAAAAACTCATTCAATCCAAAAATTATTATAATTCTAATAGTTTTAATAATTTAATACAAGTACATAGGTAAAAATAATTATTTATGTCAATAATTTTACACAATATATAGGGTACGGTGTCAAATATTTTTATGTGTAGTATCTGAGTCAAGCTGTACTCTCACCGATTAATGAAAGTTCGTTACGTTTGCGCATGCGTGCGTATGTTTATTTATCGATACTTCACCGCGCCGCGACAAAGTAATCGACAAAGCTGACGTACGTGCATTACACATCACTAGTTCAAGAAGTTTATTATTCATTGTAAAATTATTCGTATTATATTGGTATAAATTGTAAATTTATTTAATGTTATTATTTAAATTGCAATATGTTGATACTTGATACTTTTGAACCTTGACACTTCTTGCCAAGCAAAAAAGTGGCATTATCATCTCGGTGCTACTGGGGCTCAGATGACACGATTAATTGTAGGTCCCAAGCCTCCAAAGCCAAGTCAGAGGCCTTCGGTTACTTAGTTCTAACGAATGAAAAAAATATAATTAGAGTATGATATGATATCATATTTATTGTCAATATAGTCAATTCATACATAATTATTAATAAAATATTATAACAAAAAATATAATTGTGTACATTTTGGAGTTGAATATGTCATCTATATTAAAACAATTTAAAAAAATGCCAAAAAAAACTATATTATAATAAAATTAATGTCATGTTTTAACTAAGAAATTGTTTAAGAGTTTTTTTAAACTGATCTTTTGATACAACTTGTGTGAGAAAGATTCTATTCCAATTCCAAATGAATGGAGGGAACTTTGTAAAAATTAACTTTGGAACTTTTCGATGAGCGTGCGCAGGAGTTACACTATCTCATCCTTTCACTACAGGACCAGTACGAGGTCAGCTTTATATCATCCATTCCTTGTGGAGACAAAAATCCGTACGCAACGATTTGGCTCCACATTCATCATGCGTACTGCTAAGTAATGGAATGGATTGCCTCCTATATATACTACTCCTACATATAACTTGGATTTTTTCAAGGCGAGAGTGAACAGATTTCTTCTAGATCAACGTGCTTCATTTTCGGCCACAGCTCCGCTTACCGTCAGGTGAGTTGGTGGCCAAGCGTAAATCTATTCTAAACATTGTAAACTATTCACGTAAGGCATCTTAATATTTTCGCGTAAAAAACGGTCACACTTACTTATAATTAAAAGTTAGAAAGAAAGCACCGAAACTGTTGGACTCATTCCAACTTTTAATTATAAGTAAGTGTGACCGTTTTCTACGCGAAAATCTATTCTATTTAAAAAAAAAAGAAATCTGAAATATTGTAAACTGCAGTCGCACGGTAATGAACGCAAATGGTCAATTAATAGCATGTTATCAGCACAACGCAGCGCCAACAAAAGATAGTGCGAATAGAAATATTTCAAGCCAGTACGTCTGCGGCGCGCTTCAGCATCTTAGTTCGCAAAGGCACCGCTAGATACCGCCACTGCGCCTGCGATTAGATGCGCGCGCGCAATTTACAGCGCACCGCGCATTATCGCACACAATAAATTAGAAATTCGTTAGATAGAGACGTTGCCGCGGTTACCAATTATTTCCGATAGGGCGGGAATGCTTTGTGCTGGAGGATTCCGTGAAAGCCTTCTAGATGTGTGTAGGAATGTTTTTTTTGTGGTTAGTCTGAAAGTGGCATTAGAATGTATTCTTACTAATCTTTAACAGGTACTTATAGTTCTCTATTTAAATATGTTTGTAATTAGGAAGTGTCCAAATTATGATTGGGGCATGTAAATATAGTCTGGTATTAATACTCAAGATAGGCTAATTTTTAGGGTTCCGTACCCAAAGAACCCAAAAGTGAAAGGAGTATTACTGAGACTTCGCTTGAATAAGGCTCCTTTAATTGTCTAATTACTTAATTTTTTTATTTATGTACACTCCCAAGCAACACGCTTGATTAAGTGACATGTTTTATGAAGTGTACTGAACCCTTTATGCGCGAGTTTAACTCGGACTTGGCAAATTATTGTCCTTTTAATATCATAAATCGGCTAAACCTGATGATTTTTAGTATGGAGATTGGTAAGACCCTGGATTAACACTTAGGCTACTTTTTATCCTGGATTATTATTTATTTAATAATTTTATTTGTAAAACTAACATGTAAAATGAGTCCAACCTTGACTTATAATTTGATTATTTTACTAATATAAAAAATGGGAACGTTTATGTTTGTGTGTGTGTGTGTAGGTATGTTTGTTACTTCTTGACGTTCAAACGGCTGAAGCGATTTTGATGAAATTTGGTGTGAAGATTAGACCTTGGATTGATACATAGGTTACTTTCTCTCTCGTATTACCGCAGGTAACACCGCGGTACGCAGCTAGTTCTAATATATATATTTTTATTAAAGATGTAACTAAGGTTCATAAATCACACAGTCTCTCTTCTCATCCGCATTTAAGAAGATTTCTTCATGTTGGTGCCATTTAAAATATTATGATAGCGGAGCCATGATTTGATCTCCCTGCCCTCACCGGCACTTGTTGTGAACGACTTTATCTTTCTACTAAAGGGGTTACGATGGGTTAAAGCCTGTAGTGTAAGCTTTTTAAATCCTACTAATTTTATAAATGCGAAAGTTCGTGTGCAAGTGTTTATGTTTGGTTACTTCCTCACGCTCTGACAACTGAACCGATTTGATGAAATTTTGTGTGAAGATAGATAGACTTTGGATTAACACATAGGCTACTTTTTATCCCGAAATAACTTCTATTTGTCCTTGATTTACGCGGGTAAAACCGCGGGCCATAGCTAGTTAAAAATATATGAAAATGTTAGGATACATTTCACTCACGGCTGGTTAGCCCCATACTAAACTATTTCTAGTACTCGTATTGTGGTTGTTAACACAACTGATACACTACATACGTATACATACACACGTTATGCATATTGAACACCTAGACAGACAGCCAACCAATGTAGTTCATCACAATTAATTCGTAATAATTGTAATATTTTAAATCAATTCAAATATGTAACTGTAAACTACTTAGTATTAAATTTTAAGCACATTAAAACATCATTGACATACTTTCTTTCAAATTAAAATACTCGTGATAATATAAAATGTTTAAAGGACCTTCTATGAGGGCTCCCATATACTACAAACCACACATTATAGGCATTATTTAATTAGATTTAAATGTAGAAAATGATTGATTTTGACTATGTAAGTATTATAACATGGTACATACATGTTATAAAAATTATGTCAATAAAGTACTTACATAATCAAAATCAATTCTTATTAAAAAGCGTTCTTATTCTACTCAACATTAACTTAATATGCTAGGTTTTTAATAGACTAACAGCGCCTTTAAAAAACTTACATCTAGGTATTCTAGGTTATAAACTATTTCTTACTAAAACTTATTATATAATAATTAGCTACTAGTATTCTATATTTTTTTATTTAATTACGTACTACAAGAGTAAAGCTCATATGTTTATGGAATTTTAGATAATTGTTCGGGATTCTTCTTGCGCGAGCTTGACTTTCACTTGATCAATAATTTGATGATGATGATGATAAAGTTTTAAACGATTTTCGTAAATAATAGTAACGTCTAAATTGACATTTCCCCAGTACATTGATCATAAGCAGATTATAGTTATTTATTGACTTCGTGATTTGTTACAGCCGCTTACGGCATTGTTGGGAAACTTACAAATCAACAGATCTTTGTTGGTAACTAGATGACAGTTTTGCTTCACTTGAAACAAGCGTATTTTGAAAAAAACCTGTAAAACCTAAGGCTCTCATTTTTACTTTTATGGGCTTAGGCTTGATCGCAATTCATCCGATGGCAGGCGAAGGTATTCACCCCTTTATTATCGTTATTTCAATGTTAAATCGTTAGAGTTATAATGTAATATGAATAATTCTTTATGAAAAACCTATGTTCATACTTAATCCTAACATAATTTATAAAGAAATGTAGGTATGTATATATATAGCAGTTAAAGTTAAGTCAGGTAGAGCTGTGCCCTGTTTCAAACACAATTACGTAAAATTCACATGTTTTTGAAAAATTTTCATATTTATAATTGAAAAGTTGTAGAAAAAAATGTGTACTTCTGAAAGATTTACCGAAATTAAAAGGTAATGTTAGTAACAAAAATCGTTAGAGCTTTTAATTTCATTGTTGTTAATTGTTGATTTTATATGACTTTATTTAATGAAATACCTACTATCGAGGTTCAGGCGATTCGCTCAAATTATGTATGGCGTGGCTAACTTCGCCTTAAGGTTGCCACACTTTTGCTGACTTAACTTAACTAAACGAAATTTAGAATTATTTTATGAAAACTTGCAGCTGCCATCCGCACACTTATCCGCGTCAAATCGATCGAATCCGTTGTTCCTGACTTTGATTCTCTTGACGAGTTAAGCTCCGACAAATGTGCGACCACTTTAAAATGAAATATTCTTGGCTAGAAGTTATTATACAATGTTTAATTATTTATTATAATAAATCTCCATCTGTTGTGCCAAAAATTTACAGCGAATTGGTTGGAAGATAAGTGACGCGTATTTAGAATTTGGTATTACGATAATGGGGCTTCAACCAAAAAATTAAACCTACGTAATTGTTTGAAATTTTCATCGCGAACCAAACGACTCCGAATGACTCAGCCACCAGACTATTTTGTATAGCTCGACTCAAGTTTTTGCCTCTCAAGATATATAGTGTGAAAACTGTTGTAGTCCTCGACCGTTCAATGGAGGCGAACGATTATCGCCGCGGTCTGTCATTCCCTCCACTCAGAGAATAAGCTTGCAACAAGTTTATCATGTAAATCCACTGACAAAAACGTCGGCGCCAACGCCGCGCCGCACGCAAAATAAATTTTATTACCTCGGAAAAAACGAACCTCACTTATATCATCTATCACGGGCGTCGAGCCTCGAAACAATCGACATCGAACCTTAAAAACGGTCCATCATTATCACTAATTGACGTCCGCGGCGAACAATGTCGTCGCGACTAGTGCTGTACCGCAAAAAATGTAATCTATCGATTCTTTCCCCGCACGTAGCCGTTTTTATTTCCGAACGCATGCCGATCGCAGGCGTTCGAATTGCGAACTATGCCGTGCCAATTACAATATAGGGCTGAACAAAAATCTAGCATTTACCTGCGAATAGGGCTTAAAGTACTCCAGCACAATACGCAGTTCGCGTCGCAAAAAGCAGCCCCGGGAGACATGAATTAATCATGAGTAGCGACAAATAGTATAGGCAAAGGTCAGCCGCTGTGCGCCGGCCTCACCTGCTACCAGTGGAGAACTGGGTTCTCGACTCGCTAATTAAATCTCATCATTACTTTGACAATTGACGTACGAGTAGACGCAGATTTTCAGATTTGAAATTCGAATTTAATAAATAGCTATGACGTCATCGTCGTTCGTGTAGATTTGTGCGATTTTGTGATGGTAATATTAATCTTTATTTAATAGACACAATATGAAAAAAACTACACAATAATTAAAAGTAAAAAAACTTTAATTTTTATTTATTAATTTTTTTATATCACAAGTTGTAGTGTACTCTTGGGTCACTGGTCTGTCCACCGGCCGTTTGGAAATATCATTGAAAAACTTACGAGCGTAAGCAAAGTTACGCTAAATCTTTGTTTTACATAAATGTATAATTATATACTTTCAATTGTTTTGTGGAACAGTATTATTTATAGTTTGGTATTAATATACCTTCCATTGCTTTGTGAAATTACAGTAGGTATTATTTATAGTGGGGTAAAATGTGTATAAATTATAGTATTTATGAGCCAGTCACCTTGGTAGCGGTGTCGTGCATTGTCGCGTAGGCTAGAGTCTCCGCGAGGCACACCCAGGCCCGCCTCCGCTACGCCCACTGGTGCGCGGCTAACTTCACACTGGTGCGGGAAAGTGGAAACTCTGCCAGGAGGGGGCAACGCGCGACCGCAGCCGTCGAGTTAGCCTCCATTTGTCAACCGAGCTGATCTATCGCGTCACGACGTCTTGCGCGCTGTCGGCGGAAAGATCTTTTTTTTTTGTTTATAAAGCTTTGTAAGAAATTAGCTAGTGCCAATTATGCATTGTTTAAACTTAGACCTTTATTAGATAAAAAATCACTTGTATCTGTTTATTATGCTTATACACATTCAAATATTAGGTATGCCATTACTGTATGGGGAAATACAACTGATATATTCAAAGTTTTGAAATGACAAAAGAGGTCAATCAGAATAATAAATGGTTTAAAGAAGCGTAGCTCAGCTCGGAAATATTTTGAAAAGGATAGGATAATGACAGTAATTTCAATGTACATATAATAGCCTTCTAGAAATTCATGAAAATGAAATGTACCAGAATAAAAAAGATGTTATTCCTTATTGTTTACGTAGGAATATAGGTAAAGTTCTACCAGCAAATAGACTAGCTAAAGTACAGAAACAGGGATGTTATACAAAAATATTAATGTACAACAAGTTGCCAGAGAAAATAACAAATCTTAATAATAGTATGTTTAAACAGAAAATAAAGAGTTTTTGTGAAAGTAATTCCTTTTATAATTTAAGCGAATATATGAATATGGAGCTTGCAGAATCGTTATTCATGTGTAAACAGTAGTATTTTAAATTTAATAAACATGGAAATATAAGTGCTTAGGTGTTTAGTATTTAATGGGGTATAATATTTATTTAATGAAATTTGTAAGTTTATTTAATTTTATCTAACTAATGTTTTTAAGTATTAAGTAATTATTGTAGTATGACTTGCCTTTAACGTATGTTATTTAGGGCTAATAAAGTTCTGTATTTCTATATTAACTTAAAGCCTTTATTGAATTGTTATTAGTTAACAAAACTAATTTGGTAACAACTGTCTTAAATTAGCTGAACTTTGTTGCCATAATGACATGAAGGAACAATCACAATGGTTACTACATACCTATAAATAACTTATTACTCACAGCATTGTTAAAGAGTAATACTTAAATAATATCACTCAAACATGATCACATTCCCTCGATGAATAAAAATGTCCTAGAAGTAGCTACAACTATTTTTAATGTGACAACATTTAACACTTAATAAGTAACTGATGATACTGATTGGGCTAAAAATAAGGGGTAGATTCCAGATCTAATTGTAATGGAACATGCCTCCTATTTTAAATTTTCCTAAATTTTGTAGAGATTACTTAACATTACTTAAGATTAAACATTATGATAGGAAATGTTCATAATAATAATAATAAATCTTTATTATCAGACACAGAGTCCAAAAGAGTGTTCAAAAACAAAAATAAAATATTAAAAAAAGGTAAAATATTAAATATAACATAACAGTTTTTTTTTACAAAACAGCAGAAATGCATATGAAAAAACTTAAGATATTATTGTTGCTATTCAATGTTTCATAAATGGGCTATTGTATTGATTGCTTATGACTTGAAGAATGATATGGGAACTATTTCTCATTCTACTTAAAATTGAAAAGATGCGTTTACGTAAAATTGCATGAAAACATCAACTCGTGCATCGACAAACATTCCGCTGCAAAATCGAAGCAGTCCTACCTAATAAACATTTAAATATATTTGTTGAACAAAATGAGTACATATAAACGTTGAATTACACGCCTATAAGGAACTTATAAACTAATATACATACTTTATTACTTCCATATAATGACGACAAGGAATCCTGACTCCCGGAGTCGACGTCTTTCGATTGATAAATAATCTATACATACGTGTAAAATTTGCCCCCAACATATGTTTACGAATCAGGTAGAAAAATTCTCAGTTATCTTAAAAGCGAATATTATCGTGTTACGAATGAATTTGCAATCCAATCTAATCTGATTTATCAATATAAAAAAAAACTAATTTATTTCTAAATCATAAGTCCATCCTGGTACCAATTGGTACCAATCTATGATTGGTACCATAATAAGTAAAAATATTCTTTTTCTTTCTTTCGTCTTCAATTTTGTTTTCAAGATTGTGCCTTGAAAACCAACTATTTATAAAAAACCTTTATTCGTACTGTAATTAAAGTATAAATATAACTGAAAGTTTTTTTTATAAATGTAAAAGTAGCCTCCTGGGCATAGGCCTCCCCTGTTTTTCCGTCTCTCTCTTCCTCGCTTATGTGAGCCATAATGTCTTCATGCACTTACGAAATTGATGACGTCCTTTTCTCTGTATTTATCACCGCGGTCTATTAGTTGGATTGCAAATTTCCAAATCGATAACACCTAATGATCCAGCATTTGCCTAAATTGGTTTTATACGAGGACGCGAAAGATTTTAATCGGTTTGCGAAATACGTTTTTGGTTCCAGTTATTTTTCGCATGGTGGTTTTGACCCGAATCTCGGTTGATTGATTTGCGATGAGTTTCGTAATCTTTCTGCGATAAATTTATTATTTTTTTATCTTAGAGAAATGATATATCCACCTCGCTTCTTCGATATCTTCTCAGAAGGAAAGCTACTTATAAGATCGCATTATCTTTAATGGCAGTTCTTAGTGAAATTACTTCGTTATATATTCCACAATATATTTGATTTAATGAAACCACATTATTTTTTTATTTGACGACCTCGTTGGCGTAAAGGTTACTATTCCGGACCGCCAATCAGAACGTTCCGGATTCGATTCCCGGCTCGGCCAACATCTTAGTATTTAACTAAATTTGGCTGTGGGTCTGGGTGTTAAATATGTATATAATAAAATAAATATGTATGTATAATATGTAGTATATGAGTTGTGTTAGCTACCATAACACAAAATAGAAGTTTCAAGGTTCATTTAGTATGGGGTTAACCAGTCGTGTGTGAAATGAGTCTAAATATTTATTTATTATTTTCCTTATTCTTATTCTTGATTTTTAAGCTGTACTAGATTTTCGATTTACTTGTACCTAACTTATTAAAAATAAGGTTACTTCAAGAATGCTGTTTTGATATTTTATTTCATCATCAGATCAGGTTTATTTTAGTAATCAAACTTTTAGTGTCAGTGCAATTTGTCAAATTAACTAAACTATTTTATTATTTTGATAATATTTGGCATACTTTATTTTCATGTACATAAAGCCATAACAAACCATTTCATAGAACTGGAACTCGAAGTCTTTTCTCACTAAGAGTGAGATATTGGCCATAATCTACCAAGCTGTTATGTCTTCGGATATTGCAGTCCTCAAACGTGTCGGTTTCCTCACGATGTTTTAGAGGTAAAATTCTTAACGCAAATACGAGTGTCTCTGTAGCTTATCTTTTTGAGGTGCAAAATAAAATAGGGAAGTAGAAACGTTGCAGTGCACTATCAGATTTCCCTGGAGACTCGACGTGTCTTCCTACGGATCTACGGATACAAATGTGACATGGAATTTTTCATACGACAGAATGTAGTTAGTTTATGTAAAGCTACGGTTGGAAAGTTTGAGACTGACCTAAATATTAACTTGGGATTCCCTATTTCTGACAATGTGCTGTTTCCATATTATTCTCGATCTTAATAAAGACTAATGGAAGACGCTTGCATCATTCACATAAGTAATATTTAATTACATACGAACTTTGAAATAAATTTTAGTTAAATTATTATTTAGTTGGCATTACAAACTTCTTTTATTTTTTGAGATTTTCATAGAAAGTAGTACGGGGTTTCTTACGCAAGCCTTACGCGCATTCGGCCTATCATTCTGACCAGCTAATTGCTGCCATTGTGCGGAAATAGCTGGTTTCAATATTTGCTTGCCTTTTTCTTAAAAAAAGCGAGTATGGGTCGGTGGTAATAACGTCTGCTTTTCAATCAGACGGCCCTTGGTTCGATCCCAGCCCTACACCAATGACTTGTTTTCAAGTTATGTGTGAATTTACACTCACTTCACGGTGAAGGAAAACATCGTGAGGAAACCGGCATGTTTGAGGACCACAATATCCGAAGACATGTGTCATCCGCCAACCCGCACTTGGCCAGCGTGGTGGACTATGGCCTATGTCTCTTTCCTTGTGAGAGAAGGCCTCGAGTCCCAGCAATGGGAACGTATAGTGGTATGCTTATGCTTATGCTTTTTACTTGCTATAATTTATTGTGAGACTCGCAAAAGGTCTTGAAAGATTAGTGTGTTCATTTGTAAACTCGTTTTAGATAGATTCTCTTGGGGGAAGGGGGAATTATGATACTCGTACTTTTTTTTAGAAATGATTCTATTTTTTCAGTATCATTTGATTATTAATATAGTTGAGACCAAAAAAAAAATACATACAAAGGTTCCGTACCTAAATAGCAAAATAAGACCTTATTACTCTCTGTTTGCCCGTCTGTCTGTTACCAGGCTGTGCCTTCTAAAACCAGTCTATAGAAGCCAATTTTTAGTATTATGATAATGCCAATATCAACTGTTTTCGACCTCTTTTTCATTTCCTTTGAGATTTAACTTTTTTAAGTAACAATGTTATAAAAATAGAACAAAAAGTGGTTTCAATTGTCTATTCGACAAAGAAAAAAAGTATAGGAAGGCGGAAGGCAGCACAGGAACCGCACAGTGCAGAATTATTATGACAAATAGACAATGACCACCCACGTGAGGTGACACCTCGCCGCTATCTCTGCCATCTCTGAGGACATCCGGCGTTGTATATGGAATATTATCTGCCGATTTGTTATCTATAACTGCCATCATCATCGTCAGCCTCAGTTAACCTAACATCGAACAATGACGAGCTCGTTGACGTAAAGGTTACCATGCCTGTCTGCTAAACAGAAGGTTCCGGGTTCGATTCCCGGCCCGGTCAACATCTTTGTGCTTAAAAAAATTGTTGGCTGTGGGTCTGGGTGTTACATATGTATTTATATATAATATGTATGTATGTTTACGTAGAATATCAGCTGTGTTAGCAACCATAATACGAGCTAGAAATGGTTCAGTATGGGGCTAACCAGCTGTGTGTGAATGTGTCAAAAAAAAAAAATACTAGTCGCGCCCCGCTCTGCTAACCACGTTAATCCGGGACTAAAAGAAGTAGATTCGGAATAAAGTAGCCTTAGTGTTAATCCAAGGTCTAACCTATGTTCACACATTTTTTTATACTTTGATGGGTTTGCTGATGGTAAGCGATATTGTGATCTAAGGTGGTACGCGCTTACCCAGAAGAAACCGGTTCACTCGTAACTTGAAAACCGCAAGATTATAGTTTTCGGGGAACAGGGCGTTTGGCAAGGAGTTCCACACCTTGGCAGTACGTACAATGATGGTGGAGGCAAAACGTTTAGTGCGCATTTTAGGTACGTATAAGCGTATCTCCAATGTGAAACGGTGCCGCCTTGGTGTTTCCCTGCTTTAAATTAAATCTGTTCAGCCATCTGAGAGTGAATAAGTAACAAACACACACACTTACACACAATCTTTCGCATTTATAATATTAGTAGGATTTGAAAACTCAGTCTTTAACCAATCGTAACCCCTTTTGTAGGTAGATAAAGTGTTAATACAAGGTCTAACCATTAATAACCTTCATAGTAAATCTCATCAAAATTGCTCCAGCCGTTGGAGCGTAAAGGAGTAACATACATTTTGTTATTTGCGTATCCCACGGGAACCACAACTGTTTCAGAAACAAATGTGAACCACAAAGGTTAGATTTTGGATTAACACTTAGGGTACTTTATATCCCGGATTAAAGCGGGTATCATCTCAAAGTTGCAGTTATTAATTAATATATGTATTAAAATAGCTGACCCGGCAAACGGTATTTTGCTTTTATACTAAAATGCCCTTAAAAAAATAGGGGTTGATGATAAATAAGTAAACATTTAGGGTTGTATGTTTTTTTAATGCCACATTATAAAAAAAATAACAAAAAAAATGACACAAAACAAATATTTCAATGGTGAACAGTCCTTATCACTTAGGGGTACGAAAAATAGATAGTAGCCGATTCTCAAACGTACTGAATGCGCATATAAAATTTGGTAAAAATCGGTCAAGCCGATTCAGAGGAGTACGATAACTAACATTGTGACATGGAAATTTTATATATAAGATAAGAAGATAAAAAAAAAACAATATTATTTCATAGCTCTAACCAAAAACGGTATTAAACCAGCGTTGCGACCGACGAAACATTACCATAACGCTAAAAGCAATATCTTTCCAACAAAATTAATTTGAATTTTCCTTCAACTTAATTAAATCTTTACTCAACTTAAAACGGCAGAAGTTTGCTTCAACAAACGAGCTCATTCATTAACTTGCTAAATATAATAAGTTTAAATTAACATACGAAATTATATGTTAAAACGAGATATCTTATGCCAAAGCCGTCGCGAAATATATAATGTGATGATTTAACTAGCTGTTGATATAAATCAATGTATTTTAAATACTGGTTAGAATATAATTTGTCTTTAGTGTTTGTTAGTCATAGGCCTAATTTGGAAGCTTGTCTCTAATGACATGTGTATCGATTTTTTCTTTTAAACAAATTTATTCTTTACGATTCTAGCTCTAATGCTATAAACAAAGCGAAAGTTTGCGAATGATAAACTTTAAAGTATCGACTAAAAAACGACGGGAGTTATAAGATGTGAGTGACGCCCGCTTCTCTTTTTCTGTGTGAAATGAAATTAAATAATTTATTTGCGTAGCAACAAGTAATATAAAACCACGAAAAAATATTATAAAAATGTTCCTTGTAGGCAACCGCAAATGCGGGGTGCAAAATGACAATTAATTTATAGATTTATAAATTAATTCCCCACTATGATTTACAGCTTGGCAATAATATTTAAAAGACATGTCAATAGATTATGAGTATTCAATATCAAAAAATGACAATAATAATAATAATATGTCAAGGTATTATAATTTTTTTATCACACACGGCTGGTTAACCTCATACTGAAGCATTTCTAGTTCGTATTATGGGTGCTAACACAACTGATATACTACATATACAAACATACATTTATTTTATATAGATACATATTTAACACCCAGACCGACAGCCAACAAATTTAGTTCAGCACAAAGATGTTTGCCTGTGCCGGGAATCGAATCCGGATTCTTCCGATTGGTAGTCCGGCATGGTATATATATATGTATATGGTATATGTATACCATGTGCAGTTCGATCCAACTTGAGAGAAAGGATAGTTTAAATCTCAAATTATAGTCGCAATTTTAATTTATTGCTTATTATTGTCTGTTATTATTTGACAGTCACAATTATCTGTTAACTCCAAATGATTCTAACAGATGTCGATACCTTTCGACTGGGTTGAGTAAGTAATCAATAGATAGCGCTGCTATGGTAAATCTACGAACGTGTCATATAAGCTACACTATCTATTTTTCATACCCCTAAGTGAGGCAAAACAACGTTTGCCGGGTCAGCTAGTTGTTTTATAAAATGTCATTATGAAAATGCGTCTCTCTGAGATCATAGCACAGCTCCCAAACGGATTTGGGAGCTGTGGGAGCTATCGTCTGTGATGACACAAAAACATTGTTAAGAAAACTCTGCCGTTTTTCTGCTCACATAATTGAAAAATGAAAATGGAAAATGAAAAATATTTATTTACTAACTTATTACTAGATTACATATTCTCTTGAGACTACTTAATTAGGCAAGGCCTGAATCTAAGTAGTCCTATTCAACCTGTTTGCATTTTAAAATAAACTTATCCTCTAACAAGACAGTATAACAAATAAACAATACAATGAGTACAATAATGTTACAGACTAAGACTTATTTAATAATTTTAAAAAGATTTTCTGTTGCTACGTATGACAGTGTTTTTAACTAAGACTGTATTAATACTTTGGCATGCATTTTTTTATTTGTAAGGTCACAAGCTTTGATAACGTTACTGTATACGAAGGCATTAATGAAAGTAATCTCCCGTGTTTTACTTGTCAATATGCCTCAAGTTTGTGAGTGGATTTCCTCCGGATATCGCGTTGGTGTAAGACTCCCCTTGTTTGAGCTTCAGAGTGCTTCTTACACTTTTGACAAGTTTGTTCTCCAATATTTAAGGTGACATGTTCTTAGTTCGAGAACAGAATTAATTTGATTCTCAATATTAATAAAATTCAAGTTGTTTTCTGGTCGTTGAAATGTTTAAAAGAAAAGTATAGATTAATATATATTAATATATGTATATAGGGAATCCTACTGAGAAAGCAAGAGCCTCCAAACATGCAAAATTTAGTTAAAACTAACACTAAAATAAGACTCTTATTTAATTTATTCTTAGCACATAAATTTTGTATAAAATGGTAACAATTTTTTTACATAAATAAAAATTATTATTATTATTATTGCTTTAGTAAAAATATGCACATTTGGTTTAGTGATGGTAGTTAGTTAATAAACTTCTATGGACGAGTTTTTTAATATCGGAAAAATGTTATGTGAATCATGTCGTGACATGTAATTGTTGAATATTATTATTATTTTATTGAGTATTAATATTGACATTATTATATTACATTATCCCATAATGATATTTATTACAAATTAATTGTATTTCATATTGTCATTTGTAAATTTTTGACGTATAATTGAATAATTATTAATAAATGGTTTATCTTGTTATCTAATAACTACAAGTAACCTACAATCCTACATAAATTCATATTCTAGTATCAAGTAATTAAAAAGTTAAATTGTGATTTGTTTCGAACGAAACAAAGAACAATCAAAGACAATCATGAGAGATGAGGACATCAAAGGAAAATTTCTAGTTAAAAGTTTCTCTCTATTCTTTGTAAGACTTTAAAAATATGGTCGAGTCATTATGACTGGCCCAATATTTTACATTAATTAAAGCAATCAATTAAAAAAAATTTCGGGAAAACGTTTCTTATAATTAAGTGATAAAAAAATCGCCCCTTGAACGGATATTATATAAGTTATCTTATTTCCCAGTTATCTCCTTAATTGGTTTTAGAAGAAAGGGACCGATTTTTCCCTGTAGGGGATTAATATTTCAATTTCAACCGCTCACTGCTAAAATGGAACATTTCTTTTGATCCATAAATAGATTTTTAATATCGCCCTGTAGTAACTGTCTGTTAATTTACGTTACTAATGAATATTCTTTTCCTAATATTTGTATTTCAGTTAATTAAAATATAAGGTTTCTTTAATAATAAAATGTAGAAGATTAAAAATAAATCGAGAAATAGAATTTACTAGATGATACAGTCGCAAATTTAATGATTATTTCGAGAGTTTTGTATTACAATACTAGGTTTTTTTTATTACAAAATTGTAACTCTCTGAACGCAAAAAAATATTTGACTTTGACTTATTGTAGCTTACTAGATGGTGTCACTGGAAAATTGTTTTTTTTTTGTCAATTAAGAAAGTAATTTTAAAGTAATTTAAATCTCCTATCCTTAAGTTATATAATAAACATTCAATAGTCCTACTAATACTATAAATGCGAAACATTATGTATGAGTAATTGTGTATGTTTGTTACTTCTTCACGCTTAAACGGCTGAACTGACTTCGATGAAAATAGGTAAAACCCTGGATTAACACAAACACATTTTTATCTCGGTTAGTTCCGAACTGAATTAACATGTATTTTTTTACGATAAATAGGCTTGCGCTTGATCACAATTCACCTGGTGGTTAGGCATATTACGATCTAAGGTGGAGCGCGCTTAAGTCAATTTTAATCAGTTAAAACCTCACATTCACCGCTAGATGTACCAAGCAATGAGAATAGCAGTAAACTTGTAAACAAACAGTCGTTCAGAGCACACCCATGTAAATAGCCCCGGATCGGGTGTTAGAATCGGCTACTGTGTGGGCGGTCGCTCCTTTTTCGGCCATTTTTGTCTCCTATACCGTCCTTAATAGGAACAGAAACAATTAAACGTGAGTTTCCATCCAAATCTCGGTGTTTTACCATTTTTGGGTGTCTCGCTTGAGTCATGGGACTGGTTGGTAAGTTGTTTGGTTTTATAGAGGCTGGTTGCGTGCCGTGTGGATTGATGACGTCTCTTCTAGATACATGGTCTATCATATCATAGACTAATAAGCATAATAGACGCTTTTTTATACTCTAAATAGGTCAGCGCTTGACCACAATTCACCTGATGATAAGTGACATTGAGATCTACGGTGAAGCGCTCTTACCTAGAAGGAACCACTGTTCTCTCTCGCCTTGAAAATCGCTAGATAATAGTCATTGGGGAACAGGGAATTCGGCAAGGAGTTCCAAAGTAGCTGTAACTCGGCTAGCTAAGTTGATCTGACACGATCATCGAAGCTAAGCAACGGTCATTGCGGACGGTGTTTGGATGGGTGAGCGTGGACAAGACTGTCGTTGTTCAGGTGGCATTTTTGTATGGGTGCTACCGTGGGTCGGATGACGCGTTAAATTGTAGGTCCCGGCTGTTAATCTTAGTACGAGCAGGCGTTAAGCCAAGTCAGATGCCTTCGGGCGGCTTGAAAAACTCTCGACACCAAAACTTGGCCAGTTAGTTCATACGATGAAGAAGAAGAACCTCTTGTCGAAAAACGTCCTACTAAACATGTCGGACTAATTCCGACAAAATAAACGTAAGTGATAGCCGGTTATACAAACATTATCGTCCTACGTGTATAGAAGATGCATCATCATAGAGCCATCTATTTGTATGTTCTTGAAACGGCTTCACGTGGGTCACGTAATCTACTATCGTGAATAATCTCATAAGAACAACTCTTAAGAATATTTTCACTTATTTTGGTACCAAGCTTACGTATGAATTAAAATTATAACTGATTTAAATCTTTTTTAAATCCATGTTTATTTTATATTGATAAGTGTGATTGGTACCAAAAATGTATAAATTTGTTTAGAGCTGTTGTTTGTTCTAGGCGGTCCTCTCGTATTATACTATTTAAAATATATAATGAAAAAACTGTAAACACATTTTGCTTTGTCATTGTCTTAACCGTTGTACCGTGTACAAATTAAGGCTCAGCTACTGTTTCTGCGTATACTTTGTGCTTATAACAATCAAAATTACCTTTGTCCTCAGAGATCTAAGATGGACCACTTTGTTAAGCTTATTTGGAAAACTTTCTTAAACTTTGTGAGTTTTTATTTGGCCGTTGTTTAGTTTATGGGAGGTTAGTTAAAAGTTTGTATAGTATCCTTTCTCTAACTTTTCATTAGTTAGGGTCGGCTTAGTATATTTTTTTCTTCCACTCTATCAGCTATTACAGATGATAGCTTAGATTAAGAATCAAGTGTTTTTCTCTCAAATTGTCGTTCCGTGCTTTATCCTTATCTTCTCCAGTCTCTTTCCCTTACTACTGTGCGATACGATTTTAAAAAATTTCCAGTTCATCGCTATTTTACTTGCCTTACAAGCTTTTACTATCGGACGAGCAGGGAAACGCCAAGGCGGCATCGGTTTACAGTTGAGGTGCCTAAGGCACGCACTAAGCGTTTTGCCTCCACCTTTGTTGTCCGAACCGCCAAACTCTGGAATTCCTTGCCAAATTCCCTGTTCCCCAATGACTGTAATCTTGCGATCTTCTAGGTAAGCGTGCTTCACCGTAGACCTCAATGTCACCTACCATCAGGTGGATTTGTGGTCAAGCGTTGACCTATTTAGAATAAAAAACTTGTTTTTTATGTATCCACTTTGTGTATATGCATAATAAACTTTTTTCTTTCTTTCTTTCTTAAAACAGCATAAACTCTAATCTAATTCGGTAATCAGTAATCTATCCATAAGTTCGCTATCAAAATAAAAACACAGTCGTTTCTGATCGCAATGCTAAGTGCATGGTAACGAGTAACATATAGCTTTAGGAAGTTGTTTAGTCACGTGCGAAGCTTCCGTTTGTTTTTGACAGTTCGGTGACCACTGCCTCCCTAATAGCCAAACCTGTCTGACATTTTAATTATTGTGCTTTTTTTATGACCGCGATGTTACATCGTAGACTATATAACTTTGCTTAACTAACTTATATAGCTTACGCTGTAACATCGTAAGCTATATAAGTTACTTATTATACGTTGCTTAACCAAACTAGCTGTGGTTAAGCGCGAATCGTACTAATATTATAATATTAGTACGATTCGCGTTAAAGCGAAAGTTTGTTTATAAGTGTGTATGTTTGTTACTTCTTCACGATCAAACGACTAAACTGATTTTTTAAATAGATTAGACCTTGAATTAATACATAAGATACTTTTTATCCTGGTTCTTGTGGGATACGCGAATAAGTTCAAAATCTATGTGTGTTATTGGATCACCAAATAATATTATAAGTGAAAATATTTTTTGCTTCAATTATTGCTAAAAAGTCGCAAAATTCCAAAAACTAAATCCAATATCTGACTACTCACATATAACTTAATCAACGATATGGCTATAGCTGCTGTATCAATACAGCATATTATTATAATATGTATAATAATATTCGTATTTTTGAAATGACTTCACTGGAATCACGCAATCTACTATCGTCATATCTCTATGCGACTGCAGCGCGTTGCGCAATTTGTCGGCAGCTAGGCCGCACGCTTAATTTGCAGCGCCATCTAGGTTTCATCTGTAACTATGGCAAACTTCTGCGTCACGCTTTATTGTAAGGGGTTCAGCAATCCTCTCTAGGATTCTGATCCCTGCTGATAGAAACCAACGCATCACTGGCATCCATAATACCGTGTCGTCGACCGGTTTCGGCGGCGGAAGCCTCGTCTGCAAATGAACAAGGAAGTGCCGCCGTGCATTTAATGTCTATTTCAATCACATTTGCAGGATACATAAGTACTTTTGTATTTTGAAGTTCGTTGACTTCTCATTTTGGCGCGTTTAGAATGCACGGTGCATTATTTTCTTCCGGTATCAACTGGTCTGGCTTATGATATATGTCTAATAAACATAGTTTCTGGTGTGTGATCATTTTAGGTTTTTTACTCGGGCTTATCGCTAAGGCGACCTCTTCCAGGCAAACTTTTGGTTGGAAAGGAGTTGAAAGGATGAGAAGAGAAGGGATGCACAATAACGTATATTAATACTTACTTGTATAATAATTATGGAGGACTTAAACGTACGTTAATAACGTTTACACGTATTATCTATAACTATAATTCATAAAAAAATCTTACAAACATATACAGATAAATAAACGCACTAATTTAGTATAATAATAGATAGACATGGAGCTGAGCGGGAAATTTGGCCAGCCAACTATTGGCAGGTGGAGCATGTTTGTAACTGAATGGAGGCTACCCACGGCCGCCGACAGGGCATATCTGGATAAGATTATCACGGGACCAAAGTGTAAAGTAGTATGTCAGAAGTATGCCAGCAGTGAAACAAAAAGATCTGCAGATGATGATAATAGTAATTGTGAAGATCACGTCAACTATGTATCAACTATCTAAATTTGTTGGCTGTTTGTTGGTTTGGGTGTTGTATATGTATCTATATAAAATATGTATGTATGTATATGTAGTATATCAGTTGTGTTAGCTACCATAACACAAACTAGAAAAGGTTCAGTATGGAGTACACATTTGTATTTGTATTACATTTTTTATATTTGACGTGATTTTAGTTGTTTTGTGTGTGGTTCAGAACGTGCCGTCTCTTTCTGGCCAACTAATATGAAAAGAGACGGGGTTTCTTTAAATTTAGTTTAGTCGTGTGTGCCGCTGAATCGCCACCATTGCTAAACATCGGTTGCAGACAGCAGCCGCCGGTCAGCTAAACTTTTAATGATCGTATTTTTACACGTGTCAATTCTGGACATAAATGACGCAATGCGTTTTCTCTGTATGGCGTTAAAAGAGTCTACTCGCGATTCAGTAAATCATAAGAATTATTATTACTAAAAAAGTGAGTGTGGGTCGGTGGTAATAACGTCTGCTTTTCAATCAGACGGCTCCTGGTGCGATCCCGGCCCTACACCAATTACTTGTTTTTCAAGTTATGTGTGGATTTGCACTCGCTTTACGGTGAAGGAAAACATCGTGAGGAAACCGGCAGGTTTGAGGACTACAATATCCGAAGACGCGTGTCATCCGCCAAACCGCACTTGGCCAGCGTGGTGGATTATGGCCTATTACTCTCTCCTCGTGAGTGAAGGCCCCGAGTCCCTGCAGTGGGAACGTATAGTGGGCTGTATAAAAAAAAAGAATTATTAAAAATACTAATTTTAATCATTCTTATGATCGTATTAATAAATGGGATTCCCGTTCAATTAATACTAGTCAAATAAATGAGGTAATTGTGCTCGTAAGATTAATTAATTAAAGCGTTGGTCCAGTCTGATAACAGTTTCCTATTGCTCTTAGCAACAGAATTTTAAGGTAAAATCCTCGTCAGTTCAGTCTTATCTTAAATAAGTATGTTCCTAACCGGTTAAAATTAATACCTTTTAAATAATTTTCAATTATTGGTTACATTTAATACTGTAAATGTCATGTGTCGGTGGTTAATTATTAATATTTAATACTTTATCTTATAATAAAGTGTTTTATACATATGTCAATAAATTACCATACCAACTAACTGGTTAAAAAAATTTAAAGTAAAATGTTTTGGACCAATTTTTTATCATTGACATTATTGAAACCAAATAAATATAAATATTTCTAGGGTTGTTCTTTGGACAGTATTTAAGCTCTATTTTCAATATTATTTACCTTATATGATTCATAACGAAAAAGTCACGCGTAATGCTGGTCAAAAGCCTAGTTTAAAGCAAAAAAATACGAAAAATAAAATAAAAAACACGTTTATTGTATGGGGACCCCCTTTATACTTATTTTTTTACAGACAGACAGACAGCGGAGTATTAGTAATAGGGTTCCGTTTTTACCTTAAAGGTACGGAACCATGAAAAACATAGCGCCATACACTGTTAAAGCCGTGTAAGCAAATGGTACAAATTGAACCCTTATCCGTCAATATAAGTAATTTATATTGCCCATTGTTCAAGTCCGATAATGCATTAGCTATGCACCATGCACTGATACAATTAGGAACGTCCCGAGTACGTGCAGTGGCGTTTTTACAACTGACGTGAATTTTAAACATTTTATGGGAAAGAAGAATAAATTGGTGGCGATTCAGCGGCACACACGACTTAACTTAATTTAAAGTAGCTCTGCCTCTTTTCGTCATAAATGACCAAAAGATGATACTATCTAAACCATAGACAAAACATCTGAAATCACGTCAAACACGTCAGATTTAGAGCTGATACAATTGGGTGCGCTCTAAAATCGCTTACATTTTTCATATTTGACGTGATTTTAGTTGTTTTGTGTGTGGTTCAGAACGTGCCGTCTCTTTCTGGCCACCTACGATGAAAGAGACGGGGCTTCTTTAAATTTAGTTTAGTCGTGTGTACCGCTGACTCGCCACCACTGACCATTTCTTTTGGTCTTTGATTTATTGTCGAGTATTTTGGTCTCAATTTGATTGAGTGAACTGAATCGAATTATGTTTTAAATAAATCTGTGATGAAAATAATCTGTATGTCACTCTAGCTACTAAAGAAAACATTGAAAAATTTATGTACTCTTCTTCTTCTTCATTGCATCAGCTTAGTGGTCAAGCTCTGGTCTCGAAAGCGTTCAAGCCGTCTAAAGCATACTGACCTAGCATAACGACTTACAGCCAGAACCTACAGTATAACGTGTCATCCGACCCACGGTAGCATCATCATCATTATCAGCCCGTTGTCGCCCACTGCTGAGCATAGGCCTCTCTTCTAGTACGCCAGTCAACTCGGTGTTGCGCTGCTCTCATCCATATCCTGCCTGTGATGTTACGGATGTCGTCGACCCAGCGTGTTAATGGCCAACTGACGCTTCTTTTGCCTGTCATAGGCCTCCAGTCCGTCAATGTTTTGGCTCACTTACCAACCTCTCTGCCTCGCAACATGTCCTGCCCAGCACCACTTGAGTTTGGTGATTGTCTCGCCTATGTCACGCAACTTCGTGCGGTAGCACCCAGATGAAAATGCCATTTTTTAAACGATAATCTTGTGCATGGTCAGAATGGTCACTTATTTAAAGACTATCCGCATCGACCGTTGCTTAACCTGGACGATCGCGTCTTTAAGTTACTGAGGGCCAATACAGAGATTATTTATTCAAGTTATAGAGGTTGCGTATTTTAAGTTATTACCCTAAGAATATTCATACTTATTTTGTTACCCATCAGACTTATGATTTAGAAATCTTATTGGTTCAAAAAATCTTAAAATTATGTTTTTCAAACAAGATTTTTTTCATATTGATAATAATAATAATAAGTATATATATAATTATATATATTTTTTTTATCCTTAATAGGCTTGCGCTTGACCACAACTCACCTGATGTTAAGTGATATTGCAGTCTAAGATGAAACGCGCTTGCCTAGAAGAAACCGGTTCACTCTCGCCTTGAAGACAGTCAGGTTGTAGTTCAGTGGGAACAGGGATTCCGGCAAGGAGTTCCATAGTTTGACCGTCCGTACTATAAACGTGGAATATTAATGCATTCGATTGTGCTTAACTGCTATTAATATAATTATAACTAGACAGTATAAACTAGAAAGTAAAATATAAGACAATATCTCATATGGAATGCGGTTTTAGCACTTGGGTGCCCTAGCTCCCACAGTAGGATACCCTGTGTTTGTGGGAGTTAGGTCTCTTGAATGTGGAAACTTACTAACTTACTGTTTAGTGGAGCAAATGTGATGTGTGCGTGATTGTTTTTGTGGTGTGGTATCGGTAAGTCCGAGTACAGCCATATTAATTTTAATTGATAAGTAAACTATTTTTCGATATCATTTACCGAATACGATTTATAGTAAAAAAAACTGTAAAATCTAGACTTTGTCCTTAAGGTTTATTAATTAAAGGATATTAGGTATATTTTCTCGTTAAATACACAAATATTACACACATAATAGTTATACTCATTATATCACTAAGCCAATTAATTATATTATCCTCATAAAACACGACATCAGGTTAAATTATTATAAATTTTATTTGTTATTAAACATTAAATTGAAATAATTGGACCGTAATTCCCCATCAGATGCTGTACCGGAATCTGTTATCAACTCTTAGAAAATCCCAACTGCAATAGCTTATTAAGTTGGAGAATTTAATTACATCATTTCAATTATCGATTGGGAAAATATTTAAAAATATAAAAAACATAGTATTAAAATAAGTAACAAAAACGAAGACATTTTTTCCTCTCCCGGTAGATAAATTGTTTACTACTCGTGCTAGCCGTGCAAGAAGATGTGTCTGATGGCGTAATAGTGCAAGCGCGTGCTTATAATATCAAAATGACTATTTCGGTGCGTGTAATACAGAATATTGTCTAAAATTCTAATGAGCTAGATACAATAAGATTTGCAAATACTGCGGTCGGTGTCTTTTTACTGCAACGTTGCCGTGAATGAATCATGGTTGGACAATCAATGCCTTTTGGTAATTCAAAGCGTATGGTTTGGGCTCGGGTGAATTTTATTCTTTTCTAGTTGCTCCCCGTGGCGTTACCCGCATTAGTACGGGACAGTAATAGGTTAGTCCGGGATAAAAAGTAGCTTATGCAGTTCGTTCAGTCCGTTAACCCAGGTCTAGCCTGTTTAAACACCAAATTTCATCAAAATTGGTTCAGCTGTTTGAGCGTGAAGAAGTTACAAACATACACATTTACACACAAACTTTCGATTTATAAACTATTTCTAGTTCGTATTATGGTTGCTAACACAACTGATATACTACATATACATACAAAAATATTTTATATAGACACATATTTAACACCCAAGACCGACAGCCAACAAATTTAGTTCAGCACAAAGATATTGGCCGTGCCGGGAATCGAACCCGGATCCTTCTGATTGGCAGTCCGGCATGGTAACCATTACGCAAACGACGTCGTCAACTTTGTAAACACTGAATTATATACATACGTTGTTAAAATGTGTATTATCCAAATAGCTGTCAAAATATTGATATAGCTGAATGATATAGCTTTCTATGCAAATAGCATATTGGCCGATTATGTGCTTTGACTGTGAAACTGATATTTGGCAGGTAATCTCAGCACACGCGACTTCCGACTACCAGCGGAAGCCATCGCGACGGGCCATGGCGCGAATATTGATACAATGGGGTCATAGAGCTGGGTGTCAAAGACATTGTGATCTTTTGGTGATGTCTTAAATGACGTTTATGTCGGTATAAAGTACTAGTGAACAAGGATTTTTTATATTGAATAAAATATATAATTCTACGAATACCCATGACTTAATGTGTAAATTGTTGATTGCCAAAGTGTAAACTTTATGCCTAAATAATTAACTAAAAGCAACTTTAACTCTTACTAGAAACAGGAATGTTATACGATATTGAATATTCCACAAAATAAACAAAAAAGTGCACCTTTATCCAAACTATATTTTTAGTCTTCTTACTTATTACACGTGAATAACAAGTTGCAATCTGATACTGCTCACATATCTATATTATAATAGTATAGTAAACAAGGGTCTTTTACATAACAAAATAACATGAATAATTGGGATTTCCAATTAAATATTATTTAATTGAAAAGCTACAAAGGTAAAATTCCTGGGTAATTTGTAATTGTTCATTTTATTCTTCCAAAGAAAGCATGATGCAGAAAACGTTCAGCGCTTTTACCGACTATTTTCCTGCGAAACTCAACTTTTCCTCAGGTAACTGAACACCTTATTTTATTTCACCCCTTCAAAGCTTTCTTCCTAGTTTCTGGAGTGTCGTGTCTCTCAGGAAAACATGGTTTGATTCGATTTCAAGAAAACACGGGCTCTTTGAAAACGGATGAAAATAAAGCTTTCATTTCCTTGTACTTAGTTATTTTCAAGCAAAGTATACATTTATACTCGTATTATACGCTTTTTCCTAATGTAAATAAATAAATAGGACTCATTTACACACACGGCTGGTTAACCCCATACTGAGACATTTCTAGTTTGTGTGATGGTGGCTAACACAACTGATATACTACATATACATAAATATATGTATCTATTTTATATAAATACACCCAGATATTTAACACCCAGACCCACAGCCAACAAATTTAGTAAGGCACAAAGATGTTGGGTGAGCCGGGATTCGTACCCGGAACCTTCTGATTAGCAGTCCGGCATGGTAACCATTGCGCCAACGAGGTCGTCGTAAGTGTCCATTATTGTATAACTAAGACAATCGACAGAATAAAGTTAACTGTTACTAGTAAAAAAACGACTTTCTTATTTACGCTGTTTAAACAATTCCAACGACGATAATGTATTTCTTCTTTTATATCGTCAAAATTCTGCACTAGCTTATCGCATTATGTAGGTATATGACTACATTTACTCGTATTATTTATTTCTGAAAATAATCTAGAAAAGTTGAACCTTCAGTTAAATAAGTTTCGATCAGCGAAGGTTCCGGAAAAGCTCAAAGCCACCGCGAGGCTTTCACCGGATATCAGATTGCGGTTTCCGCCGCGTTTCCCTCTCAAAAGAAAGCGATACAGAATACAGGCTGGTTTTGCTGCGCTCTTAAAAATAAATCTAGGTTTAATAGTAATAGTAATATTTTGCATGGTGGTACGGCATTTTCTAATGCATGTATCTTCACGCTCAAACAGTTAAACCGCATGAATGAAAATTCATATGTAGATGCAGACTGACGACCTCGTTGGCGTAAAGGTTACCATGCCGGACTGCCAATCAGAAGGTCCTGGGTTCGATTTCGGGCCCGGCCAACATTTTTGTGCTTAACTAAACTTGTTGGCTGTGGGTTTGGTTGTTAAATATGTATCTATATAATATATGTATATTGTATGTATGAGTAGTATATCAGTTGTGTTAGCTACCATAACATAAACAAGAAATGGTTCAGTATGGGGTTAACTAGTCGTGTGTGAAATGTGTCCTAATATTTACTATTTATTATTATTATTCATTATTTTAACAGCAAAGCACGTAACTACACGAGCTATCGACACTCTGGTCTAAGTTGCAGCATGTCTAGTCTGGAATAAATGGTTCTTAAGAAGACTGCCGGAACACGTTGTTTGGTTCTTGGTGACTTATGTAAAAGAAGACTAATGCACTATACGCCTTCTGCGGGTTGTCAATGCAGATCTGACCGCCCCCATCAAAGAATAAGAATGAAAAGAATTGCTAGCTAGGAGAGCACTATAAAATGCCACTATGCTATGGTTTCCTCACGATGTTTTCCTTAACCGAAACCTCGAGTTTATTGGCGGGGTTCATCTGAATACTTTACATATTTTTGGCGCCTGACAAACTCATAAACGTTTTAAATTATATTTTTAGCTGAATTTTTAGAAAGTAAATTTATAATAACAGTTCTATAAACAGTTTGAAAGAGGCGACAAATTCTTCTTCTTCTTCGTATGAGCTAAGTGATCATGCTCTGGTGTCAAGAGTTTTCAAGCCGCTCGAAGGCCTCTGACTTGGCTTAACGACTGCTTGTACGAAAACTTACAGCCAGGACCTACAATTTGACATATCATACGGCCCATCGAAAACAGTCTTTTGCATGATTACTCATTCAAAAACTGTCCGCATCAACCGTTGCTTAACTTCGATGATCGCGTCAGATCACCTTAGTTAGCCGAGCTCTACTGGTGTCAATTTAATGATTGTATTGGTTAATCGTATCACGTGGGTGCTAAGTATAATGTCAGCAGTAAATCAGAACAGAACGACACTAAATTATGGAACGTTAATAATTTCCGTAATCATTGTTTGTGGTGAGATATCATTAACAAACTGATTGAGTTGTTAAACGTACGCTTTGATTTTTTTCTTTGTTAGTGAATGTAGGTTTATTTTTTATTGAAAATGTGATATGCTTTGAGTTTTGTTCCAGGAAATAAATTAAAATGTTTAAAAGTATACTTTTTCTTCTTCTTCTTCCACTCTCTTCTATCAGACGTCATCTCCACACTCACTCCTTTCTCTCTCATGTACTCATTCACACACTCCATCCATGTCTTTTTCGGGCGGCCTCTTGCTCTTCTTCCTTGCACTACCATTGCCATACATCTCCTAGTAACGTGTATCTCCTCTCTACGCATCACATGTCCATACCACGCTAACCTTCTAATCTTTATTTTATATTTTTAAAAGTATACTGTATAATGTATTTATTGACTGAGCGAGCGAAGTATTTGCATAAACAACAGTGTAAACTCTATCTAACGTCACTCGATTTTGCGACTCTCTCAATTCGAAATCAATTGGCTTTAGTTGGTTTAGCTTGTGTTCCATACAATGATACATTATCTCCATTTCACGACCACTTTCTGTAACGCAATAAAATGCACAGTCCAATCAGTGTCTTTATATAGAGTTTACCCTGTATTTGATTTCGTGACACACGATGCTTCTTGCAAAGAGGTTGTAATTTTGAACTAATCCCGATGAAGTTTGATATACCGGTACTAGAGTATCAAACTCCTATCAATAAAATATATCTTTCCCCTACTCAATAAAATATACTTTTTTAAATGTTTTGTTACATTATAGTGATGCAAAGCATCAAAAATTGAGTTTGTAAGTTCTGCTGTTGGAGAATTACTACTATACCAGGGAATACTATACTATTTTCTAATATGCTTAATCTCTAAAACTAAAAATTGTCTTTTCTTACAGTAAAAACAAACAACAATCAATAAAAACAAAATTAAAATAGACAATGTGAAGAATCTTTGATTGAAATGCTTTACATACTTTTAAATATTTGTGGAGGCTGCTTCCGAAATGCATTTAATTGCTTACTAAAAATATCTTGACATTATGTGTCCGATTTAATGTCTTCATTAAGGGTAACGTGATTTTTATTGGACTTTAATGAGGCATTATTGTTTGAGATATTCTGTTTATGACATTTTTGAGTGCGGCTTTTAAGCTTTTAGGCTCTTTTTAAGCTTACTAGCTATAATAGCTAGCTACAATCCGCGGAGTTACTCGCGGTAAAGTGACAAGGGCAAAATTATATATTTACACCTTTTTTGTTATCCTACTAATATCATAATTGCGAAAGTTTGTGTGTAAGTGTGTATGTTTGTTACTCCTCCACGCTCCAAACAGCTGGTCCGATTTTGATGAGATTTACTATGAAGATAGGGTATATTTTGGGTTAGCACATAGGCTACTTTTTCTCCCGGATTTACTTCTTTCTGTGCCGGATTACCGCTGGTAATACCAAGTGACGCGGCTAGTAAATCGTAATAGTGTGTGTCCAATAATGATATTTTTTTATCATAATTCTGATATCTTTCGTAGTTTGTAACACTTTGACCAGACATCCTGTGTGCTCTTTATTTTGAACTGATTAAAATAATTTAGTTATCTATGACGTTAGTTTCTTATTATTCACCCATTTATAGATAAGTGCTAATGTATTATTGATTTCATTGTTCGCAAAGTTATATAGGTAGATATGTTTGTACATCAAATATGTATATGAGATCTCACCAATTTAAATAGTTTCCTTTGTGTTTCTAAGTCGTGTTCAAAGATCCAGAGGGGTACTAAAAACGCGCACAAAGCGTTTTGTTGCCACCTTCATTGTGCAAATCTTCAATTTCTGTTTTTTTTTTTTGCTTTTAAAAGCTATAAGAGCTCAGTCAGACATGTGACTATCTTACGTCCTGCAGGTTGTGGGTTCAATACCATATAAAAATGAGATTTCGGTGAAGGAAACTATAGCAAGGTAGTGGAGTAACTTCGAAATTTTAAAAATTCCAGTGCTAGTAACCACTAGCCAGATAAGCAATGGATTTTTTTTATTTTTGAGCGACAAAAAGTGAATTGAATTTGTCGCTAAATATAAAGTATAAGTATACAATTAGTGTGTTAATATGTGTGTTTATATGTATGTTACTACATCACACTCAAACTGCTGTACTGATTTCAATTAAATTTGCCATTTGGCTATGTTGGCTCTAAATAAACACATTAATTTTACTTCCCGGTTTAAATACAGTGAGGAGTAGAGCTAGTTTTAAATAACCCCCAAGCAGGTTTGTTTTTTTTTTTTTATCTAACATATAATTATTGTCCCACTGTTGGACAAAGATCTCCCCCAGTGATTTCCACGCTTTTCTGTCCTGGGCCAGCTTCTTTCAGTTGTTGTGGAAGTCCACCAACTCCTTGCGCCATCGAGTTGGCGGCCTGCCTTGTTATTAAAAAACAAATATTACTCACAATACTCAGTTAAAACCATTAACCTCTCGATAAGTGTTCAGATATCAGCCACATCAGAGCACTCTTTAAAACCCATAAAAACACATTTTAACCATTTCAAACGACTTCATAGCTATAATTTACTTGTCATATTCTGCGTTGGTGGTTGCACACGGTACGATTATGATAATCTCATGACATTTTGCTCCTTATTCTTTAAGAAGTAAGGTTTAAAATGAGTTGGAGATTTTGATATGAAATCCTTTCTGGCCAGTCCTTAAAAGGCCACAATAAAATTGAGGTTACGTTTGCCTCTATAAATTCTACATCTCGTTCTATCGCATATAAAGTTTGTGTTTGCATCCTTTTCATATATTATTAATTTGCGTTTGATAGATTTGCTAAAGTGTCGATAATTATTCTAGGCTCGTATTTGGGAAATAAGGACGATTCGATATTTTTATGATGTTTTGAAAGTTTTTTTTTTGTGGAAATTTGTCATCGGTTGTGAAAGCGGCGGCAATTAACGTCGAAAAGAATACACTTTAGTAATACTTATTTGTTTTGCAATTTTATTGAAATTATTCTTGTATTGAAGAAAAATCTTGTCCATAAATAAATACAGTTTATTTCCCACTGAACTACAACCTTACTGTCTTCAAGGCGAGAGTTAACTGGTTTCTTTTAGGCAAGCGCTCTTCTTCTTAGACTGCAATGTTACTTAACATCAGGTGAGTTGTGGTCAAACGCAAGCCTATTAAGCGTAAAAAATATATATACTCAGTTAAGTCAGGTTAGGTATATTTATGTTTATAACAAGTATACGACCCGCTTGATGTTCAATTTAAGTGCAAATCGAAATTAAAAAAAAAAACGTTTGTTAAGCACCTAACCAGTATTCTTGAGAGCCAGTTATTCCTTACTAAGCATGCTCTACCTTATACCAAGAGTGACGCTATCTCGTGAGGTCACGCGATTTGCTGGTCAAAAGCTTGGTTATACATAAGTGGTAAAAAAGAACCAAACACAGTCCTTTAGCTCTTCCAAACCCATTCCATTCAACAAAACTCCCGAACAAACATAACTCAAGTCAAACATCCTAAGAACATTAAAATAACTGAACTCTGTACGAAAAGCAAAAAGGAATCTAAAACTGCCCCTTGGTTGTCCCGAAGAAAGGGAACGTCATTTCCGATTCTGCATAAGTAGACACGTTTCTACATGTCAACAAAAACTGACGACATGGTCTGGCCCGTGTTACACTCGTGTTCAAACATTTGCGAATTTTTTTTCGATGTGACCGCTTTTACACAGTCGTGCTCGCATCTGGTTGCGTTGTTCATATTTTACAATTCTTGTTCGTTTGGCTAATTGAAAGAATATAAATAAAGAGTATTGGAATAAATAAATAAATACTAGGACACATTTCACACATGGCTGGTTAGCCCCATACTGAACCATTTCTAGTTCGTATTATGGGTGCTAACACAACTGATATACTACATATACATACTTACATATTTTATATAGATAGATAGTTAGTAAGTATTTACATACATATTACATATATATAAATACATATTTAACACCCAGACCCACGGCCAACAAATTTAGTTAGGTACAAAGATTTGACCGGGCCGGGAATCGAACCCGAAACCTTCTGATTAGCAGTCCGGCATGTTAACCTTTACGCCAACAAGGTCGTCAAACAATAAATAGGAATAGGAAACAACAATTATAAATTTGAAATAAAAATGTTAAACAGAGTAGGAAAATGAAGTTTTCTGAGCGCTGAATTGAATAAAAATATGATACTTACTGTTCTTTTATGCTCCAAATACTCTTGTTTCTTCGATTCCCAGCGTTTTGAACACCCGTTGCAAAATCGGCAAGTTGCTTCTACGACGTCTCTCTCTCTCTCTCTCTGAGTGTGTAAAAGGTATGGTAGTCGGGTAATGCTTATGGCATGTTTGATAAAAATCAGACCAAGGTCGCCGCCCCATAATATGGTAGATGACACATATTTTCTATTTAAAAAATCAAGTTTATTCAGTCAAGCTAATAATAATTTAATTGTTATCATCTACTACAGTAATATAATTGTAGACTTATTTGGTACCAGCTGCGCCTCGCGGTGTTACCCGCATTAATCCGGGGCAAATAAAAAGTTAATCCGGGATAATAAGTTACCTATGTGTTAATCCAAAGTCAAACTCATCAAAATCGGCCCAGCCGTTGGTGCGTGTAGGAATTACATAGATTTTGAAGTAATTCGCATATTCCACGGGAACTACAATTGTTTTTGGGATAAAAAGTAGCTTATGTGTTAATCCAAGGTTTAACTTATCTTCACACCAAATTTCATCAAAATCATTTCAGCCGTCTAAACGTAAATTAGTAAGAAATATATACACTTACACACAAAATTTTGCATATGTTTTTGCGTTAGTAGGATATACAACGTGTATTTTCTTAGATGTTTTATTTATAATGTTCGCTCGGTGATCGCGGGTAGCACTTTAGTTCACTGCGGTGTAAACGCGGACACCGAATGCATGTTTTCGAATATCTACCAATTTTCTTGTTCTTTTAGCTCTTGTAACAAACGTGTTAAGTTTTCACCGAATATATTAAACGTATTAATTAATTATCAACTCGATACCTGTTAGACTTACACGATCGAGTTGAGCCTTAGGTTTTTGTGATTAAATATTTGTGAAGAGTTTAATTCCTAAATCGTATCTCATAAAATTTTAGAACGTGTATTGTATATGTTATACGGCGGTGCATTTTAAACTTAAAGAGCTTTTTGTTATTTCGGATCGACAATTAATAGTTACGACGTAGTAGTTTAATTTGTACCATACTTATGTTATAAAAATTAATGTTTATGATATTTTTGTGTTTTTTTCTTCGAACATATTTATTTAAGGTTCTTTATTCTATTTTATACAAAATACGTATATTTTATTTCTATAAGTATAAGAATAAACACACATTACATTAAATTATATCTTATATATAAAATTTCCATGTCACAATGTTAATTACCATACTCCTCCGAAACGGCTTGACCGATTTTTACTAAATTTTATATGAGTATTCAGTAGGTATGAGAATCGGCTACTATCTATTTTTCATGCTCCCAAGTAAGGCAAAACAACATTCGCCGGGTCAGCTAGTTTAATCTAAAATTAACTAATTCAAAACTAAAACTAATTTAAAATTAACTAAATTATTTTAAAATTCCTTATCTAATCTAAAAAACTAGTGCTAGTAGGAAGAGTACCTGATGGATAAGATACCTTTTCGTAAATGCTCATACTATTGTAACGATGTTCAAATGTTATGCGACTGCGCAGTGACGTCACTAGTAATTTGTTACTCTATGTTTGAAACAAAGTTATACATTTTCTCTTGACTTAAACCTGACCGTCTACTATGTAAACAAACCAACACTAAAAAACATCCAAAACTTCAAAATAAAAAAAAAGTAAGCCATTCATTGACGGTTAATATCGGCGCCCAATCTATCTGACCATTCATTACGTTGCGATCTATCTCACTAACTACTGATTACAACCTCCATGAATGAACGAGTGACTGGTCCGGACTTAGGGGAGGGGCTATAGGAAATATCGACTGACGCAATATAAAAGCGAAAGAAGCAAGTGCGACTCGGTCGGAAAACGTCAACATTTCATTCTGAAGTCCCGTGCCCTCAATTTAAATCCTGGCCCTACACCAATAGTTTGTATTTGACGTTATGTGTATATTTGACCTTGCTTTACCGCAAAAAAAAGTGAGGAAACCAACATGTTTGAGAACCACATATTCCGAGGTCTTCTGTGGAAAGACCTGAAATTATTAGTTTTGTGGACTGTGAACAACAGCTGCATGCACAAAAAACCATGATTCGTCACGTTCCATCTGAGCCGAGCGTGCAAGCGAGAGCGCGAAACAAGTGATAGAGTGGTACGATCGACCCAATCTTTTGGTTTGTGACACATTTATCTCTCTTTTACTCCATTGGCAATTATCGACCGTTAACTGACTTTACAGACAATTATTATTATTTTTTTAATCACATTCACACACGGCTGGTTAGCCCCATAATGAACCATTTCTAGCTCGTATTATGGTTGCTAACACAGCTGATATACTACATATACATACATACATATTATATATATAAAAATACATATTTAACACCCAGACCCACAGCCAACAAAGTTAGTTAAGCACAAAGATGTTGACCGGGCCGGGAATCGAACCCGGAACCTTCTGATTAGCAGACTGGCATGGTAACCTTTACGCCAACGAGGTCGTCAATTGCCGCTATTGTTAGTTCATCACTTCCCACGTAAGAATATGTATAACAAATTTAGTGCCAATTCGACTTATAAACATGTAAAAGAAAATTGCTTAATAATTCTATTATTTTGAGCACAATTTGTTTCCATATTGATACATCTGATTTGTACTAAAATTGTTGTAAATATTCTTAGAGTCATACTTTAAAGTTTAAACGGTCTATAAGCTAAGATTAGCTCAGTAATTTTAATCGTTAATGCTTTTTAACTGTAAGGATTTTCCCATGTGATCGCCAAAATTGAATTTATTACCGACATTCATCATGGTTCATTCCTTATTCCGTTCCCTCAGCATGAGCGGTGAGTGAGTTGGGGCTCATTATAATAATTTCACACGTTGAGTGAACGGTGGCACTAATTATTGAGAAGAAGTAGCTTGTGATGATGGCTGCTTTGGTGTCGGTAGCTGTTGTTTATTTGTGAAACGCTAAGTTGGGTTAAGTGTCTTATAAATTTAACATACAGTGAGCTCTATTTGTAATCTAAATTTACTTAGCTAATAACGTAATATAAAGTAATAATAACAAATATCAGCACACATTTTACACACGGCTGGTTAGCCTCATATTAAACCGTTTCTCGTTATTTTGTATCATGGTGGCTAACACAACTGATATACTACATACATGCGTACATATATACTTTATATCGATACATATATAACACCCAGACCAACAGCCAATACATTTAGTTCATCACAAAAATGTTGATTATTTGTAAAGCGCTAATTAGGATTAAGTATCTTATATGCTTAACATAGAGTTAGCTATATTTGGAATCAACATTTACTTAGCTAATCATTAAATAAATCACAACTATTAATTAAATATATACATATATTATCTGTTTATTTATTTTTACATGAGTATGACACGCAAGACTGCTTATTTGAATTGTGTTCAGTCAGAATTATTTTTCTTCTTCTTTACCTTATGCCACTTCATGTGAGGTCGATACAGTACGTACGCTTCTTCCATACATCTCTGTCATTCGTCATCTCTGTATTCACACCCTTCCTGGTCATGTGTTGAGTCAGAATTAAAGAATTAAAATTAATGTTTATTTCACTTGCATAGCATAAAAAAATATTCACCGCGTCTTTCTCTAATAAAGTTCAATACATAGGAGCTGAGAAACAACTATCAGGTGTATCTAAGAAGCCTGTCATTCCGCCGCCCACCGGATAGCGCGTGTTGTAGCAGCGAAATACACCTAATTACTACCTCACGAATAATGTCTTCATCATTCTACTCAATGAGAAGCTTGAATTATAGGAAAAGATTTTTGGTTAAGTAATTGCTGTGGAGTTGCTCCCGTATGCGTGAATGAATTTCTTAAAGGTTAAAGACGACCTCGTTGGCGTAAAGGTTACCATGCCGGTCTGCTAATCAGAAGGTTCCGGGTTCGATTCCCGGCCCGGTCAACATCTTTGTGCTTAACTAAATTTGTTGGTTGTGGGTCTGGGTGTTAAATATGTATTTATATATGATATGTATGTATATGTAGTATATCAGTTGTGTTAGCAACCATAATACGAGCTTTTTTTTTATATTTTCTTCTATCTTATACGTAAGTATTGAAGTATAATATAAGGTCATCTTATTTTATGGTTCATTAGTAGGATTAATATACCAAATATTAGATCATAAACATAGACAAGAGAGAAACCTGTGATGATTACGATTAATATATTTATTAAAATAGTGTATAAATGTGTTTTTAACTATAATTTAAAACGATGGCGATGGAATTTCGTTGCAGGCAATATGTGGCACAATCTAGTGTTTGTATTAATCATAATACATCTAATACTACTTCACAGTTTTTCTTAAAATATCTTCTAATTTCCTGCATCTAAATAAAGGACCACCTAGAACTGTCCCTTGTGGTTCCCTTTATTCACCTTCCTATCAGTAGCTATGACTCACTTTGCCCTGCGGTTTCTGTTGCACGGTAAAGATTATTGCTGATTTAGAAAATCATTAGTCTTTGCTTGTCTTAGCTTGCATCTATTTATAATGCGGAAAACTATGTTCTACATATTATATATTTATTTTATGTTTTTATTTTTTTTACATATTATGTATTAAATATTTTGACATTTTATTTTCTATTCTCAATTTGGTTTCAGATCACAGCCGAATTACAAATTTTCTTTCATCATGTTTTGCATTTGACTTCAACTAGCCCTATGAAAGTTACGACAGAACTCAAAATATATCTACATACTAGCTGACCCGGCAAACGTTGTTTTTCCTCAAAAAATACATAGTAGCCTTTTCACAGACCTACTGAATACGCATATAAAATTTGGTAAAAATCAGTCAAGCCGTTTCGGAGGAGTACGGTAACTAACATTGTGACATGGAAATTTTATATATAAGAAGTCACCTAGACGTCTTCTGAAGTAGATAGATAGAATAGATAGAAAATTCTTTATTGGACACATTCTTACATACAAAAAATAAAAAGAAAAAGCTTACAAATAAGTGTGCCACAATTGGCGGCCTTATCGCTTAAAGCGATCTCTTCCAGGCAACCTTTGGATGGAGAGGAGTTTATAAACAACTGAACAAGGACGTAGTGTACAATAAAGAAGATAATAAAATAAATAAAATAATAATGATATATTTATATATATATATATCCTAATACTAACATAAATTATATATTATATTTAAACTTTACTGATTACTATGACATACTATTTAATAACAAAATCAAGATATAAATATTTTTAATTTGTAAAACAACAGGAGCCTGATGTTAAGGTGGAACTACCCACGTCCCAAAAAAAAAAAAAATATATATATATATAGTACCTTATACCTTGTACCAGTATAGTACCTTCAGAAAACGTCTAGGTAATAAGTTTCATCTTTGTTCTATAACTGTAACAGAATAAATGTACGTGCTCTATCCGACAATACATACAAACAAACAAACTTCCAGATCTGAACGTCAGGTCTAGATCACAAAAACATCATTTTTACCAAAGCCGTTAGAGCGTCCTAAAAATTCATCGATATTGATTAAACAATCGACCGCGACTCCCCCCCACTGTGACGACCAGGGAGGTCCCATTTCCACTGGAAACACAGATTTATGTGATACACAGTTAGACACGCCATTCGGGTTTACTTGCTAGTACTCCAAATAAATGTACTTACTACTTCTCTACATTTAGGTCCATTTTGTACTATCATCTTAATCACCATTATTGCTAATAAATAATAAACAAGTCAATTGTACATACAATAATAAATAATAAGTAGTACTAAAATACAAAATATACTTAAATACATTTCAATAGATAAAATGCATGTGTTAACTTTTTTTAATTATTTCATTTACATATAAAATCTGGTTTTATGCAAGGTAAAAGTAAACCACCCTACATTATTTCTTACTTATGTTAAAAATACGAGTGTTTTTGAAGAAGGGCCAATCTTTGTGTGACATATGAACCTTTGTTACTTTTTCACGCTATACCTAAGGACTCAACTGATAGGTATAAAAGGAGATAGTTTGGTAGTAGTTCGAGAATTATATTATTCTGGATCACGTGGGTAACGCCGCGGAGCGCAGCTAGTTCAATTAGATTAGAGTTTGATTAGGGTGCCTATGATGATAATACTTAGGATTAACAATATTGTGTATTGAATATTGAACTATCAGGTTTTTTTTTAATTTAGGAAAAGAAAGTGTCTTGCGATACAAGAGATATGAGCTTCTCCAACTCCTAATTATATGCAAAATCGCAAGAAAATGGCGCGTTGGAAGTAGAATGAAGTCATAGCTGAGGAATATACGGGAGTGGACAAGAATTGCCAGCGTTGAAAAATTATTGCGCTTGGCAAAAGATAAAATGAACTTCGGTAAGCTGACGGCCAACCTCCAGTAGTGGAGAGGTACCTGAAGAAGAAGAAGGAAAAGAATGCTTCCAAAGACCGTAAAAAAGTTTCCATGAGGTCCTAAATGGAAAAAAAAACTATATCCAAAGTTTTTGATTTGAGAATTAGGTATATTATAAAACACCAAGTTGTTAACACAAACATAAGATCTCTACTTTTGTTTTACCAATGTCGTTGAAATTTAATTTTCCCCCCAATTAATTGCAGATATCAGTCGCAACGAAATCATTTCGCGTTGACAGATTCTAAGGCAATTATTTGTTTTTTGTTTGAACCGTATTACTTTGTGTTAGAGACTATATTTGCGGTGTAATTTGTGTTGCAAAAAGTGTCGGTTTTTGCAAGAGGTTTGGACCACACAGGCGGCCGGTCTCCGCGGCTTCAGATCACAAATAATCGAGACACAAAAAATAAACAAATGAACGACGCCGATGTGATTGAGTAATATGCGAATAACAATAAAAATCTTAAATTTACTTTTTTCCATTAAAAAATATTTGGTACATTGTTAGTTATCTATTTTTTTTTATTAATATATATAAAATTTTATTTATGTCAATATTGGTTTATACAGTCGCATATTAAAAAGTAGTACTAATGCTAATCAAATAACCCGCCCCTGCTCGCCCCCGGTGCAGAGGTGCCCATCACGCTCGCTGCATTACCGCGCTGAATAGCTATGGCCTCTGCACCAAGAACGACCCGGAGCGGGAGTCACCGGTGATTTTATTTATTCTAAGACCCAGCTCGTGAACAAAATTCTTCGCCTCACTGCTCTAACTACCCAGAGTCGACTTTTATTAATTAAATTAAATAGGTCTACGCCTAGGTAATAGTAACGGTAAGTGTATGTATGTCCACATCGCGTTGGTCTCGAAGAAATCTGTTCAATCAATCCTTGAATAAGGCTATGTTATATTGCTCAGGAAACACAAATTCCACACCTATACAAAATAATTATACAGACACTAATTACTACGTTCTACTTGTTCAGTCAGAGAAAGGTGTTGTTTTGTCGCCTTCAAAATGATGGTTTGCAAAGTGCTGAGTCTAATAATATTCTGTTTTCTAGATAAATACGTATTTAATCAAAATTGTTACGTACGTATATACGTATACGTATTTAATTGGATGTTACTCATTTTAAATTAACAAGGAATAAAGAAGTATTTTTCATACAAACAACCACACAATCAAAGGTGTGGCATAATCTTAAATCATTCCATTCAATTCCCGCATCTCCATTACATAACAGAACGAGCCGAGGCTCAGGTAAGCGACACTGATTCTCTGTCAAAATTCCAAGCGTTTTGGTTCTACCTTCATAGTAGACTATCATAGAGAGAACTGCGAAGCTTTGGAACTCTCTTCCTGAATCTCTGTTAACCGAGAAGTACAATTAAAAGGTCTTCAAATCTAGAGTAAATACGAGAAGGTTCCTTCGAGGCAAGCGTCTTACATCTTAGACCACAGTAAAGCTTAACATCAGGCGGTATTCAGCATAAAAGTAGAAACTATACCATTTTTTACAGTGTTACTGGTAAAGCAATACTTTATACAACATTAGTTTTGGAAATAAACAAAAAAAAACTTTAATTACTTCTCATTGTGCCGAGTGTCGGCAAAACTTCAGTATGGTGCATCTGACTTTTCGAAAATATGACTTAAAAAGAAACTAAAGTTGATTGCCTAGACGTAAAGCCGCCATTAAAAGTCTTTGTCCAGTAAACAGTAACTCTGTATATTTCTTACTGCTTCACAAAATACGTTTACTAATTCAATGCAAGCATGCCCCATGCTCATACATCGCATTCCAAATACCAAGAATCGAATCACAATATTTTTTCAATCATCTTTTGTAGTATCGAATCACACAGCTATTAATCATATCGATGTCAACTGAGTAACACTGATTTACGTCACTCTACTTGAATCGATTTTTTCTCGATTTTCATTCGAGTCGAGTTTCGATTGCGATGAGCCAGGTCACACATCATCCTGTCTCATTAAGACGATATTTGGGAATATAAAAAGTAAAATTGAAAGCTCATTGTATTGTTTATGATGACGTAAGTAGGTTGCGCGAGGGGTCATGCGATGCGATGATTTATTTAAGCCTGTATGGTCAGCTAAAATGATGTTTTGTAAACAGTTTACGTAATTGACCTAGCAAGCGAAGCGAGCGAAACGCTTCAACGTTGACTGGTTAACTGGCTTTGACTTTTTTTTATCTCACAGGACTCGTATGTGTGTTGGTGCTAGGCCGTTATTATAAAACCTTAACCACTATAAAAGGTTGGTATACGTATTCTCTCGATCGATTCCCTAACTTCATAAGTGGTATTTTTTTTAGTCACACATGGCTGGTTAACACCATACTGAACCATTTCTAGTTTGTGTTATGGTTGGCTAACACAACTGATATACTTACATATATATTTTATATAGATACATATTTAATTCCAGACTCACAGCCAACAAATTTAGTTAAGCACAAAGATGTTGGCCGTGACGGGAATAAAACCCGGAACCTTCTGTTTGGCAGTCCGGCATGGTAACCGTTGCACCAACGAGGTCGTCCAATGTTAATGCTATAATTATTTCATGTCAATAAAGTACTTTCAAATCAAACAAATCAATGCTATGTTATTGAGAGTTCAATGTGTTTTTATTTAACTTCAAATATAAAAACAAAATCAACACCTACCAATATGGAGCATATGGAAAAATAAATATAATGGAGCACCCCAAACACTCGACGCATATCGCTTCACGATACGATAAATAAAATTGATTTGGGTAAGTAATAAAATTTTCACGTTCAACCCTTTGCTTGAACCAATAACTAAACAGGATACGACATACGAGTATATTTATACATATGTCCTCACATTCAAATGTATAAGTCGATTTACTTTTATCGGTGGTCTCGAGGTATCTAACACTTTGAACACGACGACCTCGTTGGCGTAATGGTTACCATGCCGGACTGCCAAACAGAAGGTTCCGGGTTCGATTTCCGGCACGGCCAAAATCTTTGTGCTGACCTAAATTTGTTGGCTGTTGGTCTGGGTGTTAAATATGTATCTTTATAAATTATGTTTGTACGAGTATGTACGTATGTATGTATATGTAGTATATCAGTTGTGTTAGCAACTGATATATTACACTAGAAATGGTTTAGTATGGTCACTACAACTAGAAATGGGGTTAACCAGCCGTGTGTGAAATGTGTCATAATTTTATTTTATACATATTTACGTATATCTAAGTACTTTTTAAGATCATGAATAAACTAATACTTTTATAATAAAACGAACAAAAATAAGAAAAAAATCCTAACATTTTAACGAGATTAAAATCAAACAAAAATAATTGAATTTAATTGTGTTTCGTCTGAAGTAAAAATCGTTTGAAATATTTTTTGGAATCCTATTAAAATGTACAGAAATACAGAACTTTATAAGCCTTAAATAACATACGTTAAATGCAAGTCATACTACAATAATTACTTAATACTTAAAAACATTAGTTAGATAAAATTAAATAAACTTACAAATTTCATTAAATAAATATTCTACCCCCATTAACAAATTTCATTAAATAAATATCCTACCCCATTAAATACTACATACATTAGCACTTGTTTCCCATGTTTATTAAATTTAAAATACTACTGTTTACACATGAATAACGATTCTGCAAGCTCCATATTCATATATTCGCTAGATGTTATCGCTACTTTTGTTTCCATGTCCCGCGGGTTAGTGTGTCGCAGTGTCCGGTATATTTGATCAAGGCTGTCAATAAATCGAGATACAACCCTCCGTAATACTGACTTCACACATCCACGTTTCACTGTTTGTACCTATCATCATCATTTTCAGATATATATAATTATTACAAACAAACAAGAACAGTATAATATCATTTACCTACAAAAAAACTTAAATTTACTTATTTAAGATTGGTACCAAAATAAGCTAAGTAAGTAGTTTAGTTATCATTTACCTACAAAAAAACTTAGATTTATTTATTTAAGATTGGTAACAAAATAAGCTCAGTATTTTTTTTAATTATAAAACATAGCTTGGTTTAAAAAAAGTGCCAGAAAGAAATAAAAAAAGACATAAAAAATATTTTTTACAAGAAACTGCCTACCTAAACCTATGAAAAAAAAACAATATTCGTAGTCTGTTTGTAAAAGACGTAGAAAGAAAATAGCAACACACTGAATATCATTGTATCGCTGACAAAATTACCTAAAACATTACTACTACTTTTACCGAAAATCGATTTGCATTGCCGGTTTAAATGACACAGTAGAACAGTGTAGTAATAGCTACAAATCAATGTATGTGTCCGTTATGAAATAAGTCGTAAATTGACATTTCGTAGTTTCAAGTTACCGAGTTGCGCCGCAGGATGCAAAACGGCTACTGGAAAAACAAGAGCTGGCTTAGGAGATCCAAACTTTTTGGGTTTCTAGGATAATTGTTTTTTTTATTTTACAAGCCTAAAATTAGCATGAAACATAAGAAACTTTGTATTGTAACATATTTCTTCTTCTAATTCCTTCTTTTTCATCTTTTTCTTTTTTAACATCTTACTCTTTTTTGTCCGATTCTGTATCACTAATTTTGAGACACGGGGTTTATTTGACTAGGTTAGGGTTATAGAAGACTGACAAATAATGTAAGCAATCATGTAAAATGACAGGCCCAACATAAAAAAATACCAATATTTGTTTATTTACATATTACATATTGGTATTTTTTTAGATTCTTGGGGAAAGATAGATTAGCTAGATTTTTGGGGAAAGAAAATGGGTCGGAACGCCTGATCATTGCAACGTGTGACCAAAGTTATGGGCTCTATCATTGGGTAATGGGTTACGGTATAGACGGCTTTTTGAGTTTACCCATTCTGGTAATAGTGACATTCGAAAAAAAAGGAAAAACACAAACAGAATACATATTCTGTTTTTTTTTTACCAAAGTCGCGAGAATTACCTCTTATACATTCATTTATTTTTTTGGTAACTGTTGTAACTGTAAAGTTTACGCGGCGTCCCAAGGTGTTACCCGCGTTTTTTCAGAATAAAAAGTAGCCTTTGTGTTAATCCATGGTCTTAGCTATCTTCTTACTAAATTTCACTAAAACTGGTTCAGCCGTTTGAGCGTGAAGAAGTAACAAAAGTACACACAAACCTTCGCATTTAGAATATTATTAGGAATTTAAAATAATGGTCACCCTCTTAAGGTCCCGGGTGAGGTATTTGAGATGACACGCGCGATACAGTGTCGGGGGGTCCTGCTCCCGTATTGAGTCCCATTGTCTGCTACTCGATAACTCTTCGCTTCTGCTGATCGCCTGGTACCAGCAAACGCATAGTTAGTTGCTACTGCTGAGTTTTTAATATAACAAACATACTTTTTAGACTATTTTACTAAAGTAAAACAGCGGAGGCTTAGTATTAGGGACCCTATTTTCTTCAAATGATGAATAGGCTCACGTTTGACCGCAGCTTGCCTGATGTTAAGCTTTACTGCGGTCTTAGATGTAACGCGCTTGCCTAGAAGGAACCTATAACCTTGTATATTGATTATAATTAACTCGCGCTTGACCGTAACTCATCTAATGTTAAATGCTGTTAATGTATATATATATAATAAATTGTGCTTTTTTACTTTATCAGGAAGTTTACCTAATCTTTTACTGCTACGTGAAGATCATTGTTGTTACGATCAACTTCTAACATTTTATAGGTGCCTGGTACAAAGAAAAAAACATCAAATCATAGAACCAATCTTTATTTGCTTGTTCATTATGTTGCTTGACAAGCCTGGGCCAATTATCTTCATAGCTTTTTACGCAAACGTTATAGATTAAATATGTCTATCTTAATATTTGAGCCTTAGCTTATGTTTTTCCGCGTCAAAATAACTTAAGAAATATTTTGATAGCATCAACAATGGAGAAATATTATAACAGAAAGATGAAATGTTATCTTTGGATAAGTTTTTGCCTTCGGAGTTATGATTTTGATCTTAAAATATGATATATAAAATAAATAGTAGTTGTTACGTCTGTAAGAGTTTACGTTCACATTAACATAAACATTGTTCATCTGTGCTTTAATATAATTAATTAGTTCTTAATATATGCGCCTATAGCTCGGCTAGCTAAGGTGATCTGACGCGATCATCGAAGCTAAACAACGGTCGATGTGGACAGGTGTTGGATGGGTGACCATGCACAAGACGTTTTTCAAGTGGCATTTTCATCTGGGCGCTGCAGTGAGTCGAATGACACGTTAAATTGTAGGTCCCAGTCGTTAGTCTTAGCTCAAGCAGTCGTTAAGCCAAGTCAGAGGCATTCGGGCGGCTTAGAAACTCTCGACACCAGAGATTGGCCGCTTAACTTATACGAAGAAGAAGAAGAATTATTTGATAATAAGTTCAATCATTGCAAGTAAGTATTATGACGTCATTATTAGTGTTGATAAATAGAATTACGTCAATAGGTCGACAAAAATGTATTATCTTTAATTATTTAAATAGGTATACATAAATAATCTTTTCACAAACGTCATTAATTATTTAATTCTGCGAATTACCGATTTACTTGTACAATAATTAAACAATAATTTACATTGATGTTACAGTTTTTGTTAATGTTTATTCACTAAGTGGATAATTATGTCTACTTATCGATTCATTTGAGTAACAATAATGAGATAGTTTGCACAAAACATTTTAAGGCCTACTTTTATACATTTTAATAACTTTTTTTTGCTCAAAAACTTTAGAAATGAATTGTGATGAAGCGCAAGCCCATTTAATGTAAAAATAAAAATGGTTGCCTGTAAAGTCGGTTTTACGGGCGAAGATTTTACGTGACAACGTCTGCCGCGTGCTGCGCGCGCGGCAGACCGATCATAGTTGAGTGGGAGAGAGACGCAAGGCATTCGGCGGGCCTCTCTCTCGATTTATGCTTGAATAAACAAATAATATAAATTGTTATCTATCATTAGACACCTGATCCTAGCCACTCAGCTCACACGAAGTAAAGTCGGGTGAAGCCACTAGTCTCAACTAACTTAGTCTTTATTCCAGAAATGCTCGACAAAAACAAATCGGTCCAAATCAAAAATGTTAAAAGGTCTTTTAGTAAGAAAAATAAAATATTAATCGAATCGAATCGATTCACGTATTAATTCGAATTGTCCAAATCGATCATCAATCATAACCGTCGTTCGTCGCGGACGTTATCACAAAGTGCATCGGCGGGACTCGAACCTGCGATCCGCATTTTCTTGCTCTCGCCAAACAAGAATCAACTAATGTTTATTGTATTTTGAACGAATAAAATGGCAAAAAGTGATTATTCGATTCGGAAATAAATTTATTTACGGTTGAGTAAATAAATTGCGTTAAATGAAGGCTTTTTATTTTAAATAAATGGCGTTTGTACGTGAACATTATACTAACGGAAAAATATTGCGAACAGTTTTAAATTGTATACAAAAAAATAAAAAATCTTTGTAGAGGTAAATAAATATTCAATTATTATTTAAATTACAATCCATATCTTCAGAATTAAAGCTATCGCCTCTACTATGGTGACATAGACGTACGAAAAAAAACCTCTTCCTATATTTCATTTTTTATTTTTAGTAATTGCTGTAATAGCAGCACAGAAAATACATATCTTGTGAAAGTTTCAGCTTTCTAGGCATTACGGATTCTGAGCCACAGCATGCAGACAGACAACGGAGTCTTAGTAACAGGGTCCCGTTTTTACCATCTAAGTAGATACGGGACCCAAAAAGTAATTTTAAAATTCTTATCATTAAATTGAATAATCAAATAACAAACTATTAGATAATCGATTAATCCTAATATAAGTTATTGTTGATGCACGATTGTCTTAGTCTTTATGGGAAATATAATTATATTGAAACTGACTTATAATGTAAATTACATCAATTACTATAAAAAAAAAACTAAAAAGTAATTAATGAAAACACATTTAACCCAAAACCATTAAATATGTTATATGTTATTTTTTCTTAGTCTATTTGTGGGATTTTATTAAAATATAGTAGGTCAGTACTCGTATATGCTCTATCTAAAATTAATTAAATTAAAAGTAGAAGAAATTATAAAGAATTTAATTTACAAGTAAATAAAAACATAATGAAATACTGTATGAGAGTATGTAAGAATTCTGAAATTAAGTTTAAAACTTAATTTCAGAATTCTTACATACTCTCATACAAAATAATGTAAAACACAGTGTTGATTAAAAAATAACGAAATCAAAAATTATAACGTAAGTCCTATTTTGGGTAGTGCGGTATTTTAGAATTTCACATATTCTATACCAGAATTCCTGATCCAGCGCACCTTTGTCTTTTTTGCGACTTTACACAAACTCAGGCGCCGGCAACCGCTAGATTTATACCAATTTATTAAAATAATATTTATATTATTAATATCTACCCCCTTTTTATAACAAAGACATAAATATGTCATTATTCGCACTGGTCAATTAGGGACCGAGGAAACTTTTTCATAATATTTTTAGGGTTCCGTATCCAAATAGCAACGGCATCCTATTGCTGAGAATTTGCTGTCTGTCTGTCTGTATTACTACAGAACGAGCAGAGAGACAGTGAAGAGACACCGATACAGAGTTGAAGTTCCAAACTGTCGTACAAAACGCTTTGCGTGCACCTTGTCCTTTATTGTTAGGACTGCGAAGCTTTGGAACTCACTACCTGAGTCTCTGTTTCCTGAGAGGTATCATCCGGGGGCCTTCAAAAGTAGAGTTAATAGGTATCTACTAGGTAAGCGTGACATCAGGCTAGCTGTAGTCAAACGCTAACCTATCAATGATAAAAAAACTGTTGTCCGTATTTCTATATTCTGTCTGTATCAGTCTGTATCTCATAGCTTAAATTTTTTTTATGTTACAGTAATGGACACTTTTCATACACGGCTGGTTAGCCCGATACTAAACCATTTCTTATTTGTATTATGGTTACTAATACAACTAATATACTACATATATGTACTTACATACATAAATACTTTGATACCGATATATATTTAACACCCAGACCGACAACCAACAATTTTTTTTATAAATATATAGTTCATCATAATGATGTTGGCCGTGCTGGGAATCGAACCTGGGACCCTTTGGGTGGCAGTGGTGTAAATTACACAGTTGATGTACTTTTGCTGCTGCTATAACATCAAATACAAAAAATAAATAAATTAAATAATATTATTCTGCCACATCACTAATTTTTGACCATTGCGCAAGAAATACAGAAACTATAATTAAGATGGCGCTAAAATCAATAGCTTACGTGTGAATGTCAAACTGTCAAACTCATCGCCCACTCTTAGCCCCTTAGGGGCTGTTTATAACGTGACATTTGGTAGACCCCCTATTAATAATATAACCCGCTATTAATATTAAAAGAACAATTAATTATATAGCTTTAGCAACAACTCATAAAATTAAAATAAAATAATTATTTAAGGGGGACTACCAAACAATATAAAACTTGATTCTTTTTCCATTTTTTTTTTTCAAATATTGGTACGGAATCCTTCATGCTCGAGCCTGACTCGCGATTGAAAAATAATTTGAAATTATGATGAATTTGAAATAACAATATTGTATTGATTTTGTATGTTAAAGGTTTCGGTTTGGATGAGATATGACGACTGTCCTCGTAATAGCCATTATGTTATAATGAAGATTGTTTATGAAATGTTTATGAGTTTACAGACGAGAGTCGGGGTCGCTTCTCAATGGTTTGGATATTTTTTTTAAGAGAAATACATTATTCGTTTTAGTGATATCCTTTATGGATTTGTTGTTATCACAAATATGATAATAATAGAAAGTAGAAAAAGACGATATAATAGCGAAAAATATTGCATATATCCTCTTTTTTTAATCACATTTTACGCACGGCTGGTTAGCCCCATAACAATTCTAGTTTGTATTATGATAGCTAACACAACTGATGTACTACATATACATACATAAATACTTCATATCGATACATATTCATCACCCAGACTGACAGCTAACAAATTAAATTCATCACAAAGATGTTGGCCGTGCCGGGAATCGAACCTGTGTTCTTCTGATTGGCCGTCCGGTTGTTATAGATTTGGTTGTATATTGGTTGAATTTTAAGTGATATTTTTTTAAATGGCCACGACTTTATTAGCGTTTTTTTATCCTTAAATCTTTTGTACTAATACTACTACTAATTACTACTAAGTAGGTACTAATTTTCTGTAGAAATTGTAACAATTTGTACGTCAAAGTTGCAATCAAATGTAATGTTTTGTGAACCGCGAATTATTCGCCAAGCTCCCTATTCCCTGAGTGCTAGATTTAAAAAAAAATCTTTTTAAATGTATATCTACTAATTTGTCATTTTTGTTTCAGGTAAGCAACCGCTTCAAAGGACATGCAAGTAAACATTTTCAATAAATTCTACAACAAAATAACTCAAAGGAATCAATACAAATTGTAGACATTAGCATGATCATTTTGACCCAAATTCTTATAATAACTACAATTTGGAAGCCAGTGGGAGGCTTTAAAACAAATTGTTTTATTTAATTTTTGTTTGTGCGAAAAGATTACTTGAATAAGGTACCGCGTAAACATTTCTTTACGTCATTGTTCGTCTTACGTCGAAATTCAATTATCTGGCAACTCATCAACTACTTGACCAGCTTAGATCATAATTTCGACACGTTTTTTAATTAGGTATAAGATTGTTTTATCAGATATAGTGTGAACTTCATGTAACGTCACTCGATTTAACGACAAACTCGCTAAAGCGTCGAAATCAATTGGCTTTAGTTGGTTTAGCTTGTATTTCATATAGACACTTAAAATTTTTGACAAAATATATAAATAACTGTAAGGTATCAAATTAAATTATAACATTTAAATAAAATAATATTTAACGGGGGCTCCCATACAACAATGGTACGGAACCCTTCATGCGCGAGCCCAACTTGCACTTGGCCAAATTTTTTACTTTCTTATTATTATTATTTTTTTTTAACACATTCACACACGGCTGGTTAGCCCCATACTGAGCCATTTCTAGCTCGTATTATGGTTGCTAACACAACTGATATACTACATATACATACATACATACATATTATATATAAATACATATTTAACAGCCAGACCCACAGCCAACAAATTTAGTGAAGCACAAAGATGTTGACCGGGCCGGGAATCGAACCCGGAACCTTCTGATTAACATTCCGGCATGGTAACCTTTACGCCAACGAGGTCGTCAATATGTATTGATTTAAATAAATCTAAGCAATTACGATATAAAAACATTTGTTCTATATTTATTTTTAAATAATTTACGGTAACTGAAACTTGTAGGTTTTAGATTAGACGCATATTCATCAAAATAAAATCCATCCGTCTGAAGAATTCTCACCTCGTTTTATTTACTAACTACTTGACGCCTCGAACCTGTTGTTTGGAAACGGTAAATCCTCGAGGGAGTTTTGCATTTAAATATATTAAACTCCTTTGTCGTATGACTGACAGACAGACTAAACTAAACTTTCAAACATTTAGTTTTTATGCATAGATTATATAATACTACAGGGTAGACTAACAGATATCTTCTAATATATAAAATTTCCATGCCACAATATTAGTTACCGTACTCCTGCAAAACGGCTTAACCGATTTTTACCAAACTATTTTCTATACTCCTAAGTGATAAGCAGATCATGTGAATAGAAAAGCCTGGATAGGTGTTAGGTAAAAAAAATGGCCAAGTGCGAGTTGGGCTCACGCATGAAGGGTTCCGTACCATTGTTGTATGGTAGCCCCCCTCAAATATGTATTTTATTTGAATTTTATAACTTAATTTGAAAGATAATGTACATTTTATACATTCCGTGAAAATTTTAAATGTCTAGGTACAAACTACCGTTATTGATATTTAGCAAAAAAAATGCGAACAAAAAAACGTTTACTGAATGGGGACCCTTAATTATTATTTTTTTTTAGTATTTGTTGTTATAGCGGCACGAGAAATACATACCTTGTGAAAATTAGAGCTTTTGAGCTATTACGGTTTCTGAGATATATACATATAGCCTGGAGACAGACAAATAGCAGAGTCTTAGTAATATGGTCCCGTTTTTACCTTTTATGTGCGGAACTCTAAAAAAGAGAAGAAAAAGTTGCCTATATCACTCGAACAGCAGATCATATGAAAAGAAGGCCTACACTCATCAGTGAAATAAAAATGGTTACTAATAATAATGTTGATGATTAATAAATACGAGCGGAGCTGCAGGATTAAACCGGTATGTAAAGTGAAGGCAGATGCGCCAACCACTGTGTATTAATCACACTTGTTACACTCCAAGATGCCGAGATAACGGACAAATAACGCCCGGCCGTGAAATATACGCCTTTTGGCCTTTTAAAAATGTACTGTTTGGGTTTCAAACAGTATAGTGAAACTGCAGTAAGGGCTTTCACTACTTTTGGGTATAATAATTTAGTACCAACTCACTACTTTTACGAAGAAGTCGATGTATGCAATTGTTTAGTTTTTAGTTTAGTTTATTTATTTCGTACACAATACCATTTATCATATATACACCAAGTCTTAAATAATGTATTAGTTAAATTTAGGCTATAAGTAAGAACTAGGTATTTAAGACTAGGGGTAGGGGACACTAAACTCCACAGAAGGTTGAGCCTGTGTCATAGAGTTCAGGCTCTTCCATTTAGCGTACATGATTACAAGTTAGATTAATTAGGTACATAGGTTAAAATACTAGTAATAAGCTATAAGTAAACTAAGGTAATACTAATTAGGGGTAGATACATATACACATTAAATGGGCAAAACAAATTGTATGTCAATGCTACACGTTTGTACTCGAAAAAGTCACAAAATAAAATTATTGAAATACGTATATATATGTACTCACAATTTTTAATCCGGTATTCTTGGGGTCGATGTCATCTGAGAAGGACAGATTATAGTCTGTTACAAAAAAAGCATAATTATCTTTCTTGTCTGGCACCGATAAGAATTATGAATTATAAATTATGAATAGATATGTTATATTCAAAAAACGTTTGGAGATACATTTGGTAAACGAGTTAGTTCTGATATTCTAAACTAGATGTCGTGTGAGAAGACACACACATTGACAGATCTTTATTCCTGGCCTCACACAACATAGACGTGCTAGTTTGGCACATCCACAAACGTTGCTTTTTTTTCAGGCACACCATATATTTTTTATTTTATATAATTTTTACTAAGTACTTTTTAATTGTTTACTAAGTATTAGTACTTTTAAAACAAATATTTTGGGAAACCCTATGCCCAGAAAAAAGTTAGTTGTACATATCAAAACAAGTAAAAGCTTTGTAAATAAGGAAATTAGAAAATAGTCATAGAAATGTATGGAGAAGGCTAAAAGAGGCGTTTGCGTGATGATAGATAGATAAATTATTTATTGGACACAAAATAAAAAGACATAGTAAAATACAATAAACTTAATATTTTGCTTCCTTATGAACAGAGGACACTTATTTTGTATTTCTACTTTGGTTTTTATATTAATTCTAGTCGGGAGCAGAAAAGACGCCATATTCCTTTTCACATTTTTATTGCAATAGTGATGGGTAACACCGACAAGTTGAGCATAGATAAAAAAGATAATTAGAGATGGGAAACTATTCGACTACACTATCCAACACTTAAAATTAGTGTGCCATAATAGTGACATAAAAAATAATACACTTTTATTTGTCAACAAAACTTTGTAATTATTTGACTTCCCTTACTGTCGGTTGCTATACGTTGTCCCGTGTATTAAAGGGATGTTATCACAAATGATAACTCCCCCGTGTAGCGAGTGTAATGGGTGCTTTAGCGGCTCCAGCCTACAGCGGCGGCCAGAGAGAGTTATTGGCCTGCAGATTAACTGCATTGTGGCCAAATACACTTTGAAAGATTACGGCCAAGAAGAAATGGTGTGAAATTTTTGCATATTTTTACTTTCTTATCACATATCGCTTACCATCGTATTAGTTGTTGATCCAAAGAAATGACAAAAATTCTGCAAAGCTACGCGCCTTCTTTTATGACTTCTTAATTTTAATAGTTAATTGAGTTGAATAAACATTAGTCGAAATTTAAAAAAAAAATGGTATATATCTAACGAAATTCTATAATTATAAAAGATTGTCAAATGCCTGACTGTAACGTGTAAAACATATCGTAAATCAAAAATAGAATGTACTTTTTTTAACCTAGAAAAATTTGGTTTTTTTATTCACTATCCTGCTATCAGTTATTGAGTGCAGATAATGTAGTACCTATAGTAATTTAATCATCAATTGAATATCCATATCCGACTAATATTACAAATGCGAAAAGTGTGTGTAAGTGTGTATGTTTATTACTTCTTCACGCTCAAATGGCTGAATCAATTTTTATGAAATGTGGCTCAAGGTAGGTTAGACCTTGGTTTAACACATAGGCTACTTTTTATCCCTTAAAACAATTGTGGTTTTCGTGGGATAGGCAACACATATGCTAGCTTTTATCCCGGATTAACTCTATTTTATCCCGGATTAACTTTATTTTATCCCGGATTAACTTTATTTTATCCCGGATAACTTTATTTTATCCCGAATAACTTTATTTTATCCCGGATAACTTTATTTTATCCCGGATTAACTTTATTTTATCACTGATTATCGCGGGTAAAACCGCGAGGCGCAGCTAGTTAATAATATTGAAATTCCACAATACACAAATAATTACAGTTTCGTCTTGTAATTGAACTATGTACTTTATTCTTGAACACGTATACTATACATAAAGAAGCTTACCAACAGACAGACCGAATATTACTTTCGCATTAAACGTTAAATAAAACATTGCGGCATGTATTATTCAGGAGTCGCCCGAAAATGTCGTCTAAATGCGTACAGGAAAGAATATCGTATGCAAAGTTATTAATGAACTTGTGATCACGACTCCAGGTTGTTCTCAATATTACAATGTTATTATAGCTTCAAAGATACAAGTAGCTGTAGATGAATTCGAAACGATGGCAGCTTAGTCGGGCATTGGCGATCTCTTTGGCGTAATGGTTACCATGCCGGACTGCCAATTAAAATTCCGGATTCGATTCACGGCACGGCCAACATCTTTGTTCGTAACTCAATTTATTGAGTGTTGTTTTGGGTGTTAAATATATAAAAATACGTATGTATATGACTACATATATGATATACTAATATCAGCAAAATCGTATATATAAAAAGTTGTTGTCTGAAAGTAATTAAGATATTACAACAAATCTTACCTTTTTGCAAGTAATGATTTACCTAGAATCGTAAGATCTTATAATTCTAATATTGGTTATTGTTGATTTTATATGAATTTATTCCGTGATAAATCCACTGAGCAAGGTCTCAGGCACTTCGCTCAAATATGGTTTTTGTTCATTTAGTAGAACACGAAGCTGAATTTTTCCAATAACTATAAAACACATAAATAAGTATTAGTATTTAGAAAGAAACTTTATCGCATCTTTACAATTAAATGATAAATATACCTATTCTTATTTTTATTACAATTTAATACGAAATATATCTATCTATATTTAATATTTTACAAGCGGTGATAAAAATAAATTTAAGTTAATAAGTTTAAGAATAATATTTACAAAGCATAGTTAAAACGAAAAATTTGTAAACTAAAAAAAAAATAACATATAAAAAAAATTTAAAACAATATTTATCTTTACAATTGTTTAAAATCTATTAGCCTATACATCGATGGAATGCATAATCAGCATCAGTGATAACTACAACCCTCACCAGGAAGTAGCCATCGCAAACTAATCGATTAAACACGCAATCGATTATAATCGTCGAATCGATCATCGGATCGATTTGAGGTCGGCGCAAGTGTGCTGTCATGGAATTGCACCTTCATTATTTATACAGGAGCGCCGTACAAATCAAGCGGACAGACAGTCCGACAGACGACCGCTCGATACAATAAGATATTTACAAGCGGCTCGCGGGACCTATTCTCGTGTGTGGCGATAGTTTGTCGTCGATATCATATCGTCGCAGATATTTTAAAATATTCTAGTTTTGTTTAATTCTTAAGAAATTAAGAATCATTTGGCATCCTACTACTATTATAAAGGCGAAAGTTTGTAAGTATGGATGTATGGATGTATGTTTGTTACTCTTTCACGTAAAAACTACTGAATGGATTTGAATGAAACTTTACCACAATATATCTTATACATCAGAATAACACATAGGCTATAGCTTATACATCAGAATAACACATAGGCTACAATTTTTGAGGTTTTTAATGTGAGGTCGTAAAAAAAAACACATTTTTTGCGCTTACATTGCAAACGCTGACTGAATCCTACAAGATAGATCAAAACAATTTACTACAGTATTGTACAACTTAAAAAGGCCTACAAAAAAGTCCGTGATGGTATATGTTTATCTCTTAGGAATAACCCACAATAACCATTTTTTATCCTTTACTTTGTACGAGTAATAATGGCTTATTTACGAAGCGATTTTAAGCAATACACTATTAATCCTTATCAAAATAAATTATTTCATCAATAAGTACAGTTTGTGTTGATAATATTTGGTCTTTGAATGATTAAAATTGGACGTTTGGATTTGAAGTTATGGTGAAATTAAAATATTACGATTTCTGCTGCATGGCCCGTTGAGAAGAGGGCGTGTGCGGGGGAGGGGTGTTTAGATCTATGAGTAAGGTCGAAGTACAAGTTATTATTCTGTGGTAAGGTATAAACGCGCGGCTCAGTCGCGAGGTTGGCTCCCATCGCAGCGGCCGTGCGCGAAGTCTAATAATTTGCGGGTTTTTTTTTTTGATTTTGTTCTTTTAACTACACATACGCAAAAGTTCTTCTCAGAGCTAAACTGTTGTCTAATATATAATACTAGCTGACCCGGCAAACTAGGTTTTGCCTCACTTAAGGGTATGAAAAATAGATAGTGTAGCTTATACCTATGACACGTTCGTAGATTTACCATAGCAGTGCCATCTATTGATTACTTACTCAACCCAGTCGAAAGGTATCAACATCTGTTAGAATCATTTGGAGTTAACAGATAATTGTGACTGTCAAATAATAACAGACAATAATTAGCAGTAAATTAAAATTGCGACTATAATTTGAGATTTATACAATCCTATCTCTCAAGTTGGATCGAACTGCACATGGTGTGCGAATTTTATTATAATCGGTTAAGTGGTTTAGGAGTCCATTGAGGACAAACATTGTGACACGAGATTTATATAAATTAAGATAAGATTATTAATGTTATATGTATGTTTTTTATTATTCTTTATTGTACACTACGTCCTTCTTTAGTCGTTTATAAATTCCTTTCCATCCAAAGGTTGCCTGGATGAGATCGCTTTAAGCGATAAGGCCGCCAATTGTGGCACAATTGGCGGTTTTTTTTAAGTTAATTGTTTTTTACTGTGCCTTTTTTATTTATGTGTCCAATAAAGAATTATAAAATTTCCATGACACAATGTTAGTTACCGTACTCCTCCGAAACGGCTTGACCGATTTTTACCAAATTTCATATGCGTATTCAGTAGGTCTGAGAATCTTCTACTATATATTTTTAAGGCAAAACAACGTTTGCCGGGTCAGCTAGTAAGTCATAATTTTAAAACGTATAATAAAAAAATCAACAAATTACTTCTATCTCCAAAAAGAAACATCACACAAGAGAGTAGGCAATTTCAATTATTTCGTTCCACGTTTGTGCCTTAATATTCAAATAATAAATGCTGCCGTATAGCGAGTGTAAGTTTACACATAAATTAAAAGACAAGTCATTGGTATAGGGCCGGGATCGAACCAGGGACTGTCATGTTTGATTAAAAAGCAAACGTTTCCCCACCGAGCCACACACGATCTTAATGATGTATATAATGCTTGCGATTTGGTGACGCGTAGTTTTATAATACAAAGCTTGGAGCATTAATTTACACATATATACACATGCACTTGGATGAACTTGGGTAACGCTTACCATTAGGCTAAAAACTGGTATTGACTCTCTTTATGATAAGAAAAGATACAATACTAGCTGCGCCCCGCGGTGTTATTTTTGTATTTAATCCGGGATAAAATGTGGTCCGTGTGTTAATCTAAAGTCTAACCCATCTTCATAGTAAATCTCATATAAATTGGTCCAGCCATTGGAGCGTGAAAGAGTTACATAGATTATTGTTTTCGGGATAAAACGTAGCCAATGTGTTAATCCAAGGTCGTACTAAATTTCATCAAATCGGTTGAGCGTGAAGAAATAACAAACATATACACTTACACACAAACTTTTGCATTAATAATATTAGTAGGATTATCGCAATAGCTGAGAATAAGTCCCGCAGTCGCCCTCATGCCGTAGCCGCGACATACGGCCGTCGTCGGTACGAGCTTGCATTGTCGATCCTCCGCGGAGGATTGTAGGGTAATTTCTGTTTTGACAACTCGGACGCAATTTATACTCGTATGTCTACAGCTTTATCGTACCACTGTAATCGATAGTGAGGAGCCAAAAATATTGCTTTTGGACTTATCGAAGTATGCGTGAATTGATGCACTTTTTTTTAAATATGTACATACATAAGCGGCCTATTCGTTCCCACTGCTAGGACTCGAAGCTTTCTCACGCGAAGAGAAAGATATTAAAGAGATATTTAGAGAAATATATTAAAGATATAGGCCATAATCTACCACGCTGGTTAGCGGAAGTAAAAAAATAACAGAAACAAAACTGTAGACTTGTATTTGACCAGCAGATTACGTAACTCACAAAACTCAGGTTTAATAAAGAGCGTGTTTAGTTTAGAAATACTAGCTCAAATTTTTTGTTTTTAAAATGTAGCATTAAAAAAATATACAACCCTAAATTTTTACTTTTTTATCACCAACCCCTATTTTTTATGCCAATTTATTAATTTAATCAGTTTTCATCCCGCTCGATCTGATCTGAACTGATCAATTATAGTGTTTTAACTGTACTTAAGACAAAACAAGATTTGCCGGGTTAGCTAGTAAAAATATAAAATCAAATGACTCAACTTATGTTATGAATGTTCTCACGCACCAAATCCAAACATTCAATCATCGGTTCTCCCGAAATCAAGTTTAGGTCACCGCAGGGTTCTCAGGTGACAGGTTTAATGGTCACTCTAACTGTCACTTGTCACTGTCATTCCTTTTTGACGCGTCGTGTCCATCGCCTGAGGGTCACGTCACTAAATGATCATTAGAAAATGTCCTCCAAATATAGAAGGGGTGATAATGATGGAAGCAAATCTGAAATAAATAAATAGTACCTGGTTGACCGAGCTTTGCTCGGTTTTTTTTTAATGTTGCATTTTCTAAAAATGATTCCTTGCTAGATCGATTTATCGGCCCTGAAACCCCCTTTATACTAAATTTCATGAAAATCGTTGGAGCCGATTCCAAGATTCCAATTGCTCATTTAAAGATATTAGATAGATTAGGACACATTTTACACACGGCTGGTTAGCCCTATTCTTAGCCATTTCTAGTCTGTGTTATGGTAGCTAACACAACTGATATACTACATAATATTATACATACAGGAATACTTTATATCGATATATATTTAACACCCAGACTAACAAAAGACAAATTTAGTTCATCACAAATTGCTTTTACTGGGAATCGAAACCGGGACCCTCCATTGGCAGTTTGGCATGGTAACCATTACGCCAACGAGGACGTTATATGATCGAGGTAATATTTAGTGCCTATATTATACTTCCGCTGTGATGACAGCGGTAACTCTAGATTTTTTTTTTCATTAATTACAAAATATTTAGGGTAGGTGAGAATCCAAAGTCTCCCAAAATATTTCTAATAACAGTGTTATATGGTTAGTATAGGTAGGTGCAATGGATTTCGACTAAGAAACGCCGTCGCAGTCAATAGGCTAGGGTGATAATGTTCCAATCAATTTATAATATTAACTTGAAGATTCATCATTTGAATTAAAGCCTTTCTAGCAGTTAATGTAGACAAATAAAAATATAAATATCTAAAAATGACTATTTAAAAATAATACATAGTTTCAAAGAGTAAAATTTCAAATACAAAACAATAGGTATAACTTTGTGATAAAATGTACTAATAAAAACGAGTGAAGAGTAAATATTTTTTATCACTTTTGTTTTGTTAATTTTGAGTCACATTGAGTTCATATATCTTGTTACAAAGTAGGTACATATATGTATATGTGACACTTGCTTAGTCTACTGGCCAGTGCGCGACCCGCGCCTCCATTACCGATCATTACTCCCAATTCATTCGATTATTCATCCGAGAATGCGACTCGATTCCTCATTTTTTTTTTGTCACGACATTAGTCGGTAATGATGCTCCATTTTTGAATCGTAGGTTTATTCCTACGATTCAAAAATGGAATACGTATCGTAGCTATGCGTGTATTGGAGCTAGGGGTTCAATATTAAATTTTACCATTTTCAAAATTAATAGGAAATAGAACACGCTTATGCTTGAATTTTTTAGAAATAAAATGCCTTTTTTTATTTCACTGAAACAATTGCCGAATTATAAGCTAAGACACAAAAGTATGTACTGATACTGGGAAATACTTTGGATAAGAAGGAAGAGAAAACTTTGAATAATTCGTGTTTTTATGTAATTTAAAATATAAATAAGTCTCTGCTATAATGCCGGTATATTTAATGTTTGTATTATTTTTGCACATTACCGCTTTGTGACAAATAGGCCTACACCGACTGATAGGCTTGACCGCTTGTATTATGAGAAGTTTGGATATGTTATTTGTGTTTATTGGTTAATTTAGAGAAAGAGAATTAAAACATTGCATTTCGGGAATTAATACGGATTTTGATAGTAGTTTAGTTATTGCTTGGATTAAGTTACTTACTTACGCTAAGTATTTTCATAATCAACGAGGCTGGTGAGACACCATGTAATAAAGACCATATAAATTAATGACCAGTTACTATTGAATTCGTTTGTTTAACTGACGGTTTAAGTGAAAAAAAAGTTAGTAATATTACAATCAAGCACAGAGGTTGCCGGCGGCCGGTGATTACTCTGCAGCCGAGGTACAGATAGATAAAATACTAATAATTTTAGTTACTCAATGAATCAAGATGCAAATCCAACCTAAAGGCTTCTTCTATGTCTTTGCTGAAGCCGGTACTTACAATGTAACTTGTCATACAACCTGAAAATAAAAAAACGAAAAAAGTTTTTTTGTAAAATTTAATAAGTTGATGTTTAGAGATACTACAAAATCGATTGATGAGTACCTAATATAAATTGTAATATCTGGATTCACATAGGTAATCTGAAACAAAAACAAAACGTAAAAACATACAAGGAGGTCAAGGGTAGGGCTTACCATAGTAGCAATAGTGAATACTTTACCGAGAACACCGAAAAAACACTCGTAACAGAGACGAGGAAAAATTTTGACGTAATTTTTTTTGTATTTTCGAAACTTCAGTGTGTCATTGTACTGACGGCACAGCCCCTGGCACTGGTCGCCGACCATTGCCATGTAGGGCCGGCGCAGGCGCACGCCCCGCGCGTGGCACACAAACTTCTTCAGACCTTTTTAAAACTTAATTGACGTCAAAAAACTGACTTCGCCTCTCGCGGCATGCCGCCCCGTCAGGCGACCGCCAAGGTTTTCTGGATACAGCATGAATATTGATCCAAAATACTTTAGATTTTCGTGTTTTTCGCAACACTAAAACTCGGTGGGTGTTCACGGAACTTTATTAGATCGCATACGACGTACGTTTTCCTTTGATTTGTTGATTTCTTTGTTAAACCCTTAATTGGTTGCATGGTAATAGGCGTTTGCGAGTTTTTTTTTTAATGATGCCCTTATAGATGAAGGAGGAAGGTTTTGATGCTAATGTTTTATTTATGTTGTAATTGATTGTGGTGCGGAAAAAGTAATGAGACATATAGTGTATATACACATGGTGTGATTGGTGCTGTGACTTTAATTATGCACGTTCAAAGCAAGCTGAGTGCTCAATACCCTTTATTATGTGAAAAATGTGAAGGGTTTATTTTGAATCTAATTTTTTTTATGTAAATCTCTCAATCAGTTACAATCAGTCAACAAGAAAGTAAAATGTCAATGACCTTAATCACGCTATACGTACATTTGTAACGCAATTAAACGTTTATTATCATATATGCAATTAATAATACTAAAACTAGTTTATTTTATAAAAACACTAAATAAAATGCTTTATATAATTTTGTATGATTATATTAAAGAGATGGTAATTTTGAACATTTTAAAATTAAGACTGAGACAACTTCTTATCAGTAAGACATGTTATGTATCAGAATAAATTAGGACGATAAAGGAATACAAAGTAAAGCGTATTAACTGTTATATTCTTCATCTTCTTCTTCGTATCAGCCTAGTTGACAAGCTCTGGTGTCGAGAGTTTTCAAGCCGCCGAAAGGCCTCTGACTTGGCGTAACGACTAGCGCCCAGATGAAAGTGCCACTTGAAAACTATTAACTGGTTGTAATGAGAAGAATAGATAGTAGTTTAAATATAATCTTGTTAAATTCAACCATTTTCCAGTTCGTCATTTTTAAGATAAATACCTTATTTTTTAAATATTGATTTTCCTTTGTTGTAATGTACGCGCAATCACATCTAATTTATTTAGCAGCCACAGAGTCTGCAAAGCTACAACAGAAAACAAATAAAAAAATAAGCTATTAAATTTGTAATTATCGTTAAGAAAAATAGATTAGTACTTAGATCGCTACAATAACTAAGTTTTTAACCTGATTAAAGTAGCTTAGAGACGTTTAAAGCGCATGATTCCTGCTACCATGTGCTATGTTTTATTTAAAAAAAACTGTCAAGTGCAAGTCAGATCCACGCACGTAGTGTTCAGTACATTATTTTACATGGAAAGATAAAAAGAAATACGACATTAATTATTGTGGGTACAAAAATACATACATACGAATAAATTGTTAATTATATTGCTATTGGACCTATAAGCACAAAAGAAGTAAATTTTAGCGTAATATTGAATAATAATTACGTCTGCAATCTTTAGAAACGGCAAAAAACGTGTTTTATATTAAAATTACATCATTTGCGAAAATGTCATATGTCTAATTTCATTGGTTAATGCTATACAAGCCTGGTAACAGAATACGAATAGACAGTGGAGTCTTTGTAATGGGGTTCCATTTGTACCCAACGGGTACGGATCCCTAAAAACTACGTCTACACGCTTCCTTATTTCTTATTACGTACGTGATTCCTGCTTGGAATCTGCACATTAGCTGGTGATCAGCGCACCGTATTAGCAGTAAAACAATTAAATAACAAGTTTGTACATGTTATAGTTACTTATGGTGGATATAAGGACCCGATTTTACAGGTTTTTCGATATAAATCGTAAAGGGAAAAAATCTAAAAAATAGTTTAAGTTCGTCTAAAGAATTACTCTAAGAATATTTGTACTTATTTTGGTACCAATCATACTTATGAATTAGCAATAAAATGGTTCGATTTTTTCCGTTAAAACTGAAAATAAAAACTGTAAAATAAAGCATTTTGCCCTTATTTTCGCCTTCGCGGTCTTCATTACTTCTTCGCTCTTTATTTCTCATTCATCCTCATTTGCTTCTTCGTTATATACATACCAAAATGGCTTGGAGGGACTCGGTGTTTATTTTGACTAACAGAGGGTCAAAATTTCAAGTAATGGAGGTTTTGGTGTTTGAAAGGAAAGGGAACAAAATTTTTTTCGACATTTGGAGGTTTTTGACTTATCGAGGTTCTACTGTATTTTTCTCATCCCGCACTCTGTCTTGTCCATACTGTATATACTGCGCGTTGTCTGAATACCCCCCGTGCCAACCATACTACGCGCACAGTCGCACAGTCTGCGCTGTCCAGCCTGCGATATCCAGAGCATTGCAGGAATTATGTACGCACTACTAATGCCCTCTGACTTTGCCTCTAATAGATATTATAAAACCGTTTTGTGGAAAATATAATCAAATGAATATTTATTACAATTGTATAATAGTTTTGTTGTATTTTTAGTGCTAGCTTTTCTGATTCTTGAGCTTTTCAAATTCTCTTGGTATAAGATACATTCTTGTTAATATTATTTTTTTAAATTTTGGATTTGTATGTGTTGTGTTTATTATATCGTAGAAGTAAAGATAGAAGCCAGGAGAGGAAGAGGAAGACCTAGAATATTTAGACCAAATTAAGGAGAAGGCGAAAGTCATGTCGTATAGGGAGTTCAAGGATTTGGCCGAAGACAGAACTACCTGGAAAAAACTCCACAGACAAGAGCCCAGCTCTTAAATATTGAATGAATGTGTTGTGTTATGCAATGATTAAATATGGGTTTTATACTTGGAAAAAATGAATTTGAATTAGAAAAAAGCTTTCCTTAAAAAAGTTTTAACACGATTCTAATGTTGTTTTGGTAGTTGTATTTTGACTCTAATAAAAAATGCCAAAAACAAACCTACCATTATTTAGGTATTTTTTGTTTTCATTCTTATAAGTTTTAAAACTACTTACAACGTTAGTTCATCACGCAAATTTTTTAACTTTCCTTTTCGAGATGAGAAACTGCGTCCATCACAAACGATTTGCGGACGCGGCATATTCTCGTGAACGAGTTTACAGTTAACACGTCTCTTTAAGTGACAGACAAACAGACTGACAACCACACTTACTATTAGTGTGACGTGATTTTTTGCCATCCCCCAGTGGGGTGCCATCGCCAACGGTTATAATTGCAATCGCATTGAATTGTAGATGCGCTGGTGTGATTAGTAATGTTTGTTTGTGTAATGGTGCACTGAGATTTCTAGGATGGTTCGAATTGTAATAATAAGAGTATGTGTAATGCGGAATAGCCTATACGGAAATTGACTTGGAAGTAACAGCGAGTCGATGTAGGAATAATAATTAAATATTTGCCATATGGTTCATGTGCTGCCTAATGAACAATACTGTAAAAATAATTTAATATGAATATTTTGAATTTCTCGACATTTGATTATTTTATGATATTTTAATGTGTATATTATTATTATTATTATTTTATGTGATATAACTTGAAAAACAGTTGAATTAAAAGGAATTTGAATTTGAATTATTTTTTTCCGGTTCATCTTTAGTTACAATGTTAACCCTTATAACGACACTGAAGGGACTGTGCATTTTATGGCGTTATAGAGAATGGTCATTAAATGGAGAGAATATATCATTGTACGGAATACTATTGTAGCTAAACAAGCTAAAGCCAATTGATTTCGACGCTTTTGAGAGTTGTCGTTAAATCGAGTGACGTTACATGGAGTTTACACTGTATTTATACATTTAAGTAGTACTACATCCTACTAATATTATAAAGGCGAAAGTTTGTATGTATGGATGTATGGATGTGTGGATGTATGGATGTATGGATGTATGTTTGTTACTCTTTCACGTAAAAACTACTGAATGGATTTGAATGAAACTTTACCACAATATAGCTTATACATCAGAATAACACATAGGCTACAATTTTTGAGGTTTTTAATGTGAGGTCGTAAAAAAAACACATTTTTTGCGCTTACATTGCAAACGCTGACTGAATCCTACAAGATAGATCAAAACAATTTACTACAGCATTGTACTACTTAAAAAGGTCTACAAAAAAGTCCGTGATGGTATATGTTTATCTCTTAGGAATAACCCACAATAACCATTTTTTACCCTTTACTTTGTACGAGAAATAATGGCTTATTTACGAAGCGATTTTAAGCAATACAGTATTAATCCTTATCCAATTAAGTATCTTAAATACATTGTGCATTTAATAAAGATCAATATGGCTTTTTACAGCATGTAAATTAAATAAATATTTTCGAAGATATCACAGATTTAAAATGCAGCGGCGCCAGGCGAACGGAGCGGGGGTAGGTGCGGTGGGGAAGAAGTGGCTCAACGCTGAGTGCGCGACCCGAACGCGGGCAGACGCATGAGGGCAGACGTCGTTGACGGTTGTGTTCGTTTTGCGAATTTTCAAGGCACTAGCGATTTGATAAAAACGTATGGTCGCCTACTTTAAGTAATATAGGCCTAAGGTTAGTTATTGCCAGGTTTCTTTTTGGTTAGGAGTAACACGTACAAAAAGATACTTCATTTTTACGAATTACTTCATTGATAATTCAATTACTATATAGATAGGTTACTTACAGTTAATTATAACAAATTATATTAGCAATAAATTAAAATTGCGACTATAATTTGAGATTTAAACTATCCTATCTCTCAAGTTGGATCGAACTGCACATGGTGTGCGAATTTTATTATAATCGGTTAAGTGGTTTAGGAGTCCATTGAGGACAAACATTGTGACACGAGATTATATAAATTAAGATAAGATTATTAATACTATATGTATGTTTTTTATTATTCTTTATTGTACACTACGTCCTTCTTTAGTCGTTTATAAATTCCTTTCCATCCAAAGGTTGCCTGGAAGAGATCGCTTTAAGCGATAAGGCCGCCAATTGTGGTACACTAATTTTAAGTTAATTGTCTTTTACTGTGCCTTTTTTATTTATATGTCCAATAAAGAATTATAAAATTTCCATGACACAATGTTAGTTACCGTACTCCTCCGAAACGGCTTGACCGATTTTTACCAAATTTCATATGCGTATTCAGTAGGTCTGAGAATCTTCTACTATATATTTTTAAGGCAAAACAACGTTTGCCGGGTCAGCTAGTACATGTATAATAATTTATACATGTAAAAAGGTAGTTTATTGAAATAGGTAGTGGTAAATTTAAAACCGGAACAGAGTTGGAAAACTTATACAAATACAAATTTGCCAACAGAGGGCGTGGGAAACTTGCCTTCGCTTCAGGTATCGCTTGAAATCGGTATTGTCATGTAACTTGGTATTATAATTATAATGGTTCTGAAAGTGACGTTAGCTATTTTTTTTTTTTTTTTTTTTTTTTTTTATCCTTGATAGGTTAGCGTTTGACTACAGCTAGCCTGATGTTAAGCTGCACTGCAGTCTACGGTGTGGCACGCTTACCTAGAAGATACCTATTAACTCTACTTTTGAAGGCCCCCGGATGATACCTCTCAGGAAACAGAGACTCAGGTAGTGAGTTCCAAAGCTTCGCAGTCCTAACAATAAAGGTCGACGCAAAGCGTTTTGTACGAAAGTTCGGAACTTCAACTCTGTATCGGTGTCTCTTCACTGTCTCTCTGCTCGTTCTGTAGTAGAACGGAGATGGTGGAATCAAATTATGAAGTTCCATAGCACACTCCCCGAAATGTAACCGATAAAAAACCGACAAACTAGCAACCTTGCGTCGGTGCTCTAGGCTCTGAAGTTTCTCCTTCGTAACGCAAGAATTGCCGATGAGCTTCTTAGCTCGTCTCTCAATGGACTCAAGTGCTTCTAGCTGATATTTGGCAGAACCATCCCAAAGATGCGAACAGTACTCCATGCACGACCGAACTTGCGCTTTATACAAGGTGAGCAGCTGTTCAGGCCTGAAGTACTGTCGCACCTTTGAGAGGATACCCAGCTTTTTTGCAGCCACTTGCGCTTTGGATTCAATATATGAACCAAAATTGAGAGACGAGGTCAAGGTGATACCGAGAAGCTCTAACTGGTTTGTGATCGGAACGGACACATTTCGGAAAGTAGGGGCCAGATGAAATGGCCTCTTCTTGGCGGAGAATAGACACGCCTGAGTCTTAGCAGCATTAAATTTAACCAGATTGGCATCGCCCCAATCGGAGACTGCCTGTAAGGTGTCGTTTATGCGCTCGACCATGCCCTCTCTGAGTAACTGGATATCAGCCGCACTGGCTCGTGCGTTGGACATATAGCTCTCTACAACCGTGCTGTCGTCTGCATACCCTATGATGCCAGGCTTGAGCAGATCATTAATATGCAGCAAGAAGAGAGTTGCAGAGAGCACTGAACCTTGAGGGACACCGGCGTTTATAGCCATTCGATCAGACGAGCAGCCATCTATGACTACTCGGATTGATCGATCCCTCAAAAAGTTTGATATCCACGCACAAAAACCAGTGGGCAAACCGAAGGAGGAAAGCTTGCTGATAAGGCCGTCGTGCCAAACCCTGTCAAAGGCCTTAGAAATATCGAGAGAAACCGCTAGGGCTTCTCCGAATTTCTCGATGGCCTCACTCCAGATGTGCGTGGCGTACACTAGAAGATCCCCAGTTGACCGGTTCCGGCGAAAGCCATATTGTCGGTCACTGAGGAGGTCGTTCGATTCTAGGTACGCCAGGAGCCTGTTGTTCAGGACACGTTCCATACTCTTGCAGAGTATGGAAGTGACCGAAATGGGCCTGTAGTTGGCAGGGTCGGCTCGACTACCTTTTTTGGGCACTGGCTGCACGTTAGCAAGTTTCCAGGACTTCGGTACTAATCCAGTCTCAAGAGAGAGTCTAAAGAGGCGTGTCAATATAGGGGACAACTCGGGCGCACATGTCCTCAGTACAATAGCAGGAATACCATCTGGTCCACTGGCCTTATTCACGTCTAGATTGCGCAGCGTTTTTCGAACCTCAGCCTGGCGAATCCGGATTTCTGGCATTACCACCGGACAACCGGGCATAACTGGAGGAATCGCGCTACCAGCATCTAGACGTGAAGACTCCGCAAACAGAGATGCAAACAAGTTTGCCTTCTCTTCGGCAGTGTGTGCCAGCGAACCGTCAGGCTTCTGCAATGGAGGCAACGAGGGGCGGCAGAAGTTCGCTTCAACCGCTTTAGCTAGGGACCAAAACGCTTTACTCCCCGACGGGTATGAAGCCAGTTTGATCCCTATTCGACCAATATGGTCAAAACGAGCCTTCTGTAAGACCTTCTTGCAGGACTTAGCGGCCTTATTAAAAGCTCTCTTCTTTTCACGAATATCAGATGCCTTGCGCTGTCGAGCTTCAGCCCAGGCTTGGTATGCCTGATGTTTGCACGCTTCTGCGCGTCCACACTCAGGTCCAAACCATGGGCGAGTCTTACCAGTCGATGGAACATCAGAGAATGGAATATAATATTCCATCCCTTTCCGTATCACATCAGTTACGGCATCAGCACAGACACTGGGATCGCTAGAAGAGAAGCAAACTGGCCGCCAAGGGAAAGATGCAAAAAATGACCGCATCTCATCCCAATCTGCTGACTTGTATCGCCAAATCGAAGAACCCTGTTGACTGTCTACGTCACTTCCACATATTACACGTCATTTGTCGATATCAAATTGAAACGAAAACAATCGGTCTAGGCTCTTTGGAACTCAAATCCTATCTTCAATAAATTTTCTTAAACTAAATTACATCTTCTTTGGAAGTTTCTTCCAAGTCTCTGATTCTTGAGAAGTATCATCCGGGGGTCTTCAAAAGTAGAGTAAAATAGGTATCTTCTAGGTAAGCGTGCCATTTCGTAGACTACAGCGTATCTTCACATCAGGCAAGCTGTAGTCAAACACATACCTATCAAAGGTAAAAAAATTACATTCGAACGTTGGTTCGATTCTATTTTAGTCGTAACAAGCAGAAAATTGTATTTTATTACAAGTCATAAATAACTCATACACAAAGCCTAGGAATAGAAAGCGTCTCAAACGATTTCATCGTCACATCGTCTGATAAATCTCGACAGACCACAACAAAAACCCTTCCTCATTCGCGGACCAGTTCTTGCCTGCTTTATGTGGCACTGAAATAATTTCAAAACATTTTCTCGTGTGGCAACACACCGGCGCTCGCCCTGGCAACCCTCGGCATCCCGTAAGGCACTACTGCGGAGTACGCTCGCGTATCGTAACTTTTTGCTTACTCCCGCGACGCTGATCGAATACAAAATCCCTGCAGAGGTCCCCCTGCCTTAAAAGGAACACCCTTAAGCGGGATTCCTTCGAGGGACGTGTGTGTACAATAAAAAGATTTTTATATTTATTTATCGATAACATAAAGGGACGAGCTTGCGTTCCGCGAAAGTGTTTAAATTAGTATTTTCTCCGCTCGCCAAGCAAATTGGTGATGTTTTTCTGCCGATAGGCGTGAGGGAGTTTGTTGCGACGTGATGAGTCGATGTTATGCTGGTTTGACATGAGTCAGTCAAGAAAGAATATTGAAATATTGTGCCCTCTTGCTCGCTCTCGTTTGGTTATGTAAGCGAGAGGGAATGATATTTTGAATGTTTTTTCCGTCGCACGTTAGAAGCATTGTTTATAAAACATTCTGACTTTCAATGAGGCCAGAGATAACAAATAACTTGAAATCAGCTGTATCAGCAAAATATGAAAACTATTAAATTTTATTTGCTTCTTTAAATGGATACAAAGTTTACAGCTTCAGAGTTTAGCAATAAATTAGTAATAGGTTAATACTGATAATTCATAAAAAAAACTTTTGTTGTTTAAAACTTAAACATAACTGAAAGTATTTATTTCTAGCTAGAGTTTGCTCAAAAGCAGTCAACAATATATGTACATAATATTGATAACTAATCCGGCATGGAGACGGGTCGACGACATTATTAAAGACGCAAGTCCTACCTTGACGAAGACTACACAAGATCGATGCAGGCGATATGCAGGAGGCCTATACCCAGCAGTGGTATAAAAAGGGTTGTTGACGATGGTGATCTTCTTCTTCTTCGTATGAGTTAAGTGGCCAAGCTCTGGTGTCAAGTCTTTAAGCTCCCCGAAGTCCACTGACTTGGCTTAACGATTACTTCTACTAAGATTAACAGCCGAGACCTACAATTTAACGTGTAATCCATCCCACGGTAGCGCTGTGATAAAAATGCTACTTTTAAAACGATAGTCTTGTGCATGGTCATCCATCCTAACACCGTTCGCGTCGACCGTTGCTTAGCTTCGATGATCGCGTCAGATCAAGCTAGTCAAGCTACAGGCACTACACACTAATGCATAAGCATAAGCAGCCCACTATACGTTCCCACTGTGTGGACTCGGAGCTCTCTCTCACTAGGAGAGAGATATAGGCCATAATTTACCACGATGGCCAAGTGCGGGTTGGCTTATGACACATGTCTTCGGATAATGTGGTCTCTAACTTGCCAGTTTCCTCACGATGTTTTCCTTCACCGTAAAGCGAGTGCAACTCCACACATAACTTGAAAAACAAATCATTGGTGTAGGGCTGGGATCGAACCACGGGCTGTCTGATTGAAAAGCAGACGTTATTACCACTGAGCCACACACACTAATGATGATGATATTAATATCTGCCAATCAATTCCTCTTCCACTCTAAGTATCAAGAAACTAAAATAATATTTATCAGCACTTTTATGTCGGTACCTAGCATTTGATCTCGAACAGGTTTTCAATATTGCAACCATCTAGACAGTTCGATCTCATCTTCTCCCTGATTACTAAAACAAACGTAGAGTAAAGTTATTGATATTAATATTGTATCGATCGAGTGTGTGACAGCTCAGCTATGTATAGGAACAGACGAGAGACATAGCGTGCCGCGGATACTGAGATCCTAGTAACTTTAGGGATGGACTACTGGAGGCAAGTTGTCGGAGTGTTTAATTTAATTCTTAGAATAAAAAAGATAACAACAAGAATGCAAATTATTCCTTTTAGTTTGCTATGTAGCACTCATACCTAATAAATTTCCTAACTGATATATTTTTGTTACAAACTTGTCGATAACTAATAAAGTTAATTAAGTTTTTACTTTGCATATACAATGATTGCTCTATTTTTGTGTTTGTTGTGCTTAATCTTCTTATTATTTGTAATAATTTATATTTTTACTCTACATAACTCTATATCTCTAACTTACGTGGCCTTGAGACCATTCCGTTGGCTGATGACAGCAAGCATTTAATTTTTCATCGATGTTATTTATGACGATTGAACGCAAAATTGTTGAACGTAAACCGACTTTACATAGCATTTTTATGTGATGATTTTCGATATTTCAATCTCAAACTTCGATATTTTGTCGGCAAACGCATCGCTACTCCATCCCTAGTCTATCGAATCCTAGAAAAACCCGCTACGGTGTCCACACATGTTCCCACAGGGTTCCGGGTTTATTTCCACGTAGCACGTGGGAAAGCCTTGGCTATAAATCTAGCCATTTTTTCCCATCACTAACCAACAGGAATTATCGATGGAATGGAATTATCGATTATCTTAGCGGTTTGAAATTAGAAATTTGTACGAGTCGTATTTTTCACCATCGCATGAGTCTTTTACTAGTCATCTTCTATGAGCCAAGCTCTGGTGTCTTAGAGCTTTTAAGCCGCTTGTGAACCATTGACATAGCTTAATGTCTGCTTGTACTAAAACTGACAGCTAGAAGTTATTGTATCATTCGATCTATGGTAGCGCCTATATTTAATTACTTTTTTTTATAACAAAATCTGAACATTTTAAAACTATTAATAAAAATACTAAGTCTTTTGTATTGTCACCTACTAGCCTCAAGTTGATCTGTCCAAGCATCTAACGGCTAGCTCCAGCTGCTTCCAAAAGCTAGTAATTCTACACTAGGCATCCTTTACATTCAGCTAGAGAGTCACCGATTCGTGTACGAGTAGTTAGGGCTTAAGTTTGTCTAGAGAAACAACTGTTGTTCTAAGAAATAAAAAAATTGCGAACATAGAAATTTGCTGTTTCATACAAAAAGATTGCCGATGGAAGGGTTTTTTTTTTCAAGAATTTCCAAAAAAGAAAAGGTTATAAATGTCAATTGTTTTCTAGACGTACTAAAGTCGCACCTAAAAGTTTTTTTGTTTTTACCACTAACCTTAAAGGTATATGACTCCTTTTTAACTCTTGCATAAAAAACGCACGATTTTTTTAATCCAGCTCGCTTTATCCGCAAAGTTTCGAGATAAAACGCTGCAAATAACGTACAGCCATCCCTGTACGTTATTTGCATATAGATTGCAGTTCCGATGTTCATCCGTCAGAAAAGAGCTACCTTTTGCAACTAATTACTGGATGTTATGACAAAGGATACAAGTTTTTGTAAGTTATTTTCTCCCTTATTTGCTCTCTTTTTGTTTATTGTGCAAGTAGACTCAAAATAAATTAAAAAAAAAATGGCCGTTATACCTCGAGTTGAAAAAGAAAACATTCATATTATTTACTTGTATATAGAACATGAATAGATCATTTTCTCTCATTTACAAAACCAAATGAGTTTAAACAAGACGAGGCGAACTTTCAAAGGTATTATTTATTGAATCAAGTTATATCGGCCTTTGTTCCTTTTTATTGACACGTGTTATAAAAAGGTCTTCTTTTATATATTTCAACTAGTCATATAGTTTTCAACGTCAGTCCGCACGACCATATTATTATATTAAAGCCATAAATAAATTAATATTGCACCTTTTGACCGCCATAATCGTGCCGCTATTGTAGTAATAATCGATATTCATTACATACGTTGATTAATCGATGGATTAAAGCTTTTACTCGATTTATTACGATTAAACTCCAATAATAGAGTTGACGAATGGCTTTTTAAATGCTGATACGCCGTCGTGTTTACAGTTTACATCGACACTGTACTGTAGAAAACAGATATGTTGCTTTGTTATTTATGTCATTATTAAGTTAAACTTATAAATATATTATGTCCTTTTCTATGAGTATTGAGTGGACTAAGGCGATAACGGACTGGAGACCAATGTCAGGCAGGAGAAGTGTTGGTCGGCCACTCGCACGTTGGGTTGATGACATACGAAACATTGTCGGCAGGGCTTGGATGAGCACAGCGCAAGACCGAGACGAATGGCGCACACGAAGGGAGGCCTATGCTCAGCAGTGGGCGATAGAGGGCTGAAAATGATGATGATGATGAATGATGAACGTATAAATGGGTACATAGATAGATAATTAAATCATTTATTTCTACATTTAAATACATGCTGTTTTTGTTAAATTAGCTACTCGTATTTATTATTATTAATATCAATTTGAGTCATACTGTATACAAGAAACCATAGCATAGACTACTAACTACCACCCGAGGCAGTAAAATAGCAAAATAGCATATTTTGAAAATTCAATAAAATCTTGCATACATGATAGGGCTACAGTATTTTTTTCAGTTTCATTATTTTTAATTTACTGTTAAGAATTTTTAGAAATCCAAAACACAATTGGGTTAAAATCGCTCCATAGTAAAAAAAAATTGCTTAAAAATTTAAAAGTTGTTTTTCAGAATGTAAAAATAACTAAATTAAATCTATTATTATTTTCAACTAGGTAATATTACCCAGAAATGTTAAAACTTACAATTTAAATGTTTTTATTAATTGATTTTATAGACATTATTTCGTAAAATTATAACTGCGACGCGTCAGTTACTTCGTTTAAAATATTTATGGCAAGGCTGAACTCGGTACAATAGTTCCTTAAGTATCATCATCATTATCATTATCAAGTTCAAAAATTGTTACTAACCTTACAGCGTATAGATAGATAGAAAATTCTTTAATGGACACATTAAATTAAAAAAAAAAGAAAAAGAAAGAGCTTACAAATTAGTGTGCCACAATTGGCGGCTTTATCGCTTAAAGCGATCTCTTCCAGGCATCCTTTCGATGGAGAAGAGAAGGAGCTTATGCCAGTGACCTCCTTGAAAACACGTATTACATGATCCATCTTCGGCCAAACGTCTCAAAGTTAAACAATTTATTGCAATATTCACAATATTGTCACTTTACAGTAACATAAAATAATTAAACATAATTACCCATAAGGCTTCATATTCATACTCATATGTGTAGTTACGCGCCTTCCTGGTCAAATGCCTTGTTGTATAAAATTATGTGAGTTTATGTACTGTGATACGTGTATAGTGTGTATATCGGAACAGAGCGGCTCGTGAGTCGCCCGAGGCTTGCGGCGTTAACCTTAAATCATGCACTTCAGATGTAGATGTGCTGAGTTCTCATTCTGTTCTCGGTTACATTGTTGGGGATCTGTGCAGATTAACTAGAATAAATAACTGGACATGTGCTAGGAGGGTTCTCGAATGAAGAGTTCCGTACTACTACTTTGTACTATTGCGTACTATACGACTCTGTACATACTATACAGAAAAAAACAGCAAAGAGTCTTGTTTGTTGTAAGTTCCTCTTAAATATGTGTCTCATTTTATTTTCTTTTTAGTAAAATATTTACCTAAAAACAAAATATTTCTTTCCATATCCTGGCATTATTTTTAGGTGTATTTTTTCAAAATGTAATAGATATGAAAAACAATTTCTATTGTGTGTAGTGCTCATTGGTGCAGAATATTAAATGAAATTTTGTAAGGTTAATTTATCTAAGTAATTTTTTTAAGTACTTGAGTAAAGATTGTAGTGTGACTTGCCTTTAAAATATGTTATTTATAGCCAAAAAAGTTTTGTGTTTTTTTTCCGCTACGGAATAGACAGATTCACCAAATCAATAAACAGGGTTGAGCAAAGGTCGGGAACCTATCGAGATGCAGTCATGCGGGGTATTGGCATGCGCCTTCAAACACGGAACTTAGAAATAGGTGAAAATATTCCAGTTTTAAAATATTCTAATAACTGAAAAAAAATAAAATTGCTCATCGAGAGATGACTTTGTCATTTAAAAATATGGTAGCTGAGTATCAAATTTATTTTCAAAGCTATTTTTTTCACAAGTTACACACACGGCTAGTACGAGTAGTTTTAAAGCAATTCTAGTTTGTATTATAGTTTCTAACACAACTGATATACTACATATACATATGTACATGAATAAAGATACATATTTAACACCCAGATCGATAGCACGAATAAGACCCCTAAAAATAACGATGACCTCGTTGGCATAATGGTTATCATGCTGGACTGCCAACCAGAGCGCTCCAGGTTCGATTCCCGGTACGGCTAAAATCTTTGCCATGAACTAAATTTGATGGCTGTTGGATATGTATCGGTTGTGTTAGCAACCATAATACAAACTAGAAATGGTTTAATATGGGCTAACTATATGTTAAATGTATCCTTATAAATATTTTTTTAACTATTTTGGTTGTTTCTACCTAGCTTTAAAAATATTTTGACTGCCATTGGTTGAAAATGAAAATACGCTTCAGATTTTAAAAGCCTCAAAGATGCTTCGCTCGCTCAATTGGCGTGGTTCTCTCTAAATAGAGTGGAGAGGCGAATTTTATGTTCTATTCATGGAACCGATGCCACCTTGCAAATAGTTTACCTATCTTATTCTTCGGCATCACCGCCGGCTTTTTAAATTTAGGGCAAAATGTGCAAGGAAATAGGAATAAAATAGTTATATGCAAACGCGCACGGAACCAAATAGAAGGGCTGGAGGTGTGAAATAGATAGCAACCTAGTTTTGCAGTCAACATTTATTTATAAGAAAAATAGTAAAATATTTTATTGGGACAAACAACAACTTTAATAAAGTCATATAGCAAATTTATTAAAAACATAAGAATACATTAAAAAAAACTAACTACGAGTAAAACTTAACCTAATAAATTATATCTTAATATATATAAATCTCGTGTCGCAATGTTTGTCCTCAATGGACTCCTAAACCACTTAACCGATTATAATAAAATTCGCACAACATGTGCAGTTCGATTCAACTTGAGAGATAGGATACTTTAAATCTCAAATTATAGTCGCAATTTTAATTTATTGCTAATTATTGTCTGTTATTATTTGACAGTCACAATTATCTGTTTACTCCAAATGATTCTAACAGATGTCTATACCTTTCGACTGGGTTGAGTAAGTAATCAATAGATGGCGCTGCTATGGTAAATCTACCCCTAAGTGAGGCAAAACAACGTTTGCCGGGTCAGCTAATTCTTATATATAAAATTTCCATGTCACAATGTTAGTTACCGTACTTCTCCGAAACAGCTTGACCGATTTTTAACAAATTTTATATGCGTATTCAGTAGGTCTGAGAATCGGCTTCTATCTATTTTCCATACCCCTAAGTGATATTTATTGACAAAAAAAACACATTAGAATACACACTGAAGTAACTACGGCCCAGGTCGGTAAGGAACGTCTCTTGGGTATCGACAAACTCAACTGAACACAGCGTAGACAAATATTTGTCGCAGCCCGCCTCGAATGTGCCTGTGAATACATCAGGGATGTTTGGCAGAGGGTAGGAAACAAGCATTTGTTACGTCGTAACATAAATATTATTATTATTGGACGTGAAATAAAAGATGTATTTTACTATTCCTTTACATAAAAATAAGTCGGGTTTTCCATCCCGCCGCTATAACTCTAGAACGCACGAACCGATTTCCACGGTACAGCATTCGTTGGAAAGGTCTCGGGCTCCGTGAGGTTTGTAGCAAACAAAATTCCGACAAAACTTCAACAGAAAAAGAGGAAATCAGGGAAAATCAATTTTAACATACAGCGCCATCTCTGATATATATCATGAACTACAAACAAATATGGTTTTTCATGGTGGTGGAGCAGAAGCGAAAAGCGACTTACACGCGGCCGGAGTCGCGGGCGAATGCTAGTAATATATATAGAAGCGAAGCAGAGTGGGCTCGGTGGTAAAAACGTCTGCTTGTTAATCAGACGGCCCTTGGTTCAATCCCAGCCTTACACCAATGACGTGTTTTGTGTGGATTTGAGCTTACTTTTTGCACGGTAAAGGAAAATCATTCGTGAAGAAACCTTAGTGGTAGGGCATTTTCTACTGCTCGCTTGGGTAGCAACCAGCCCCTATAGCGTGTTCTGGCAGTCTCCTTGAGAACCAGTTATTTCAGACTAAGCATGCTCCACCTTAAGGCGGAGTGTTAATTTCTGTAGTTACGCGCCGTGCAGTTCAACTGCCAATGCTGTAAAGAGTCTTATTCTTTTTTTTACACACACGGCTAGTTAACCCTATACTGAACTGGCTAACACAACTGATATACTACATATACACACATATATATTTTTTATAGATACATATATAACACCCAGACCCACAGCCAACAAACTTAGTAATGCACAAAGATGTTGGCCGTGCCGGGAATCTAACCCGGAACCTTCTGATTGGCAATCCCGTAACCATTACGCCAACGAGGTCGTCAATTCGAAAATGTGTTTAAATTTGTGTTTTTTTTTATATGTAATCTTCTTGATACGTTTTTTGACTAGTCGATTATTCGATTCGTGTGAAGTAGAGCTGGCAACTCGATAGTATCGAGTTATGAATCGATGCGCCCGCGGGCCGCACGACAGCTCGCTCGCTGCCGCCTGTGATTTGCGTTATTCGATGATTCTACTATCTGTGTCTAGGCACAGTGTCGGATCTGTAAAGTCTGTATTTTTTTTATTTATTATTCTTCTCTCTATGTCTACTCTGGTAGTATAAATATATATGTATGTTTTTAGATTGACATTATTTGAATTTAAATTTTAATTTGTATTTTTATTGAATCGACTTAAATTATAATTTTATTCTTTAATTTAATTTTGACTTAATTTAATTTCTTTTACTGTGTCCATTTTATTAATTTTATTGTAATATTTAATGTAATGTATTTTCTGATGGGCCACCATGCCTGAAATAAATGAATTTATTACTATTATTTTTATTATGAGTACTTTTCTTGTAAGCATAAGCAGCCCACTTCACGTTCCCACTTCTAGGACTTGGGGCTTTTTGTCGCGAGGAGAGAGATATACCATAATCTACCACAATTGCGGTAGCAGGCCAATTGTGGGTTAGCGGACGACACATGTCTTCAGATATTGTGGTTCACTTTGTAACTCAAAGTGATCCTTGCTAGGCCATAAAATATAACTTGTATGTCTAAAACTTGACTCAGATAAATTAAAATTTAATAAAGATAAAATTTACATATACAGTAAGAAATGCCTTTTATTTGTCACATCAGAAAATAGTTTGATAATTCCAGTCATTAAAAATTTAATGATATTGTTTGTGATTAAGAATAATTTTCATCTCCTCGGTTCATCGATTCCAAATAAAAAAGTTTCGTAGTATTATTCTCAGAGTTTTCAAGTCGCAAGCATTTTTCTAAATAAAAAAATTATCTAAATTTATCTCAATTTTGAACCTATTGTAGTACCGTATTCTTATTATTGATAATAATATTACATATCTATATTTTGCAGTATTTTCGTTTACCCACTTTACTATGTTACTGAGAGCAAAGAGAGAGAAATAAAAATTAAATAATAATAGTAAAAGCTATTGGAGCTTTGACGTATTCCTTTTATGTAACAACGATCTCCCTCCATCTGGCAAAGGGATATCCCCCCGGACAGATGTGGTGTCCGGAGACGGCCGTACGCCTGGCAAGCACTGTAGCAAGGACCAGTCAGTCGTACGCGCGTTGTAATACCGCGCGCGCGATTCAGAACGAGCGCTCTGATTGGTAGCGGGCGATTAAGTGTGACAGAGAGGCCACTCTAAATTTACCTTAGTTTTGCTCGTATTTATCGGTTATAGGTATAAAGGGTTAAGAAAAGAGTTTACAAAATTAAATCGATTCGATTCTAGCAGATTCGTCTCTGCCTATGATTGTTGAGTCGCGCCAGTCGATGTTACGAGTAGTGTTGGTTCGATTCGTATTCGTCACGTTCCGCGGTGTCGGTGCAAATTCCGAGGCGGGGCCCGGAACGACCCGGTTTGTGCAGTGTGAACCGGACGCTTTACTTACAGGGTGGAATGGAAATTTAGATATCAATTTTTTTCTACCTAAAAATCTCACGCTAAAGTAAGCTTTACTGAAAAGCTAGTGTGGCTCGGTGGTAATAACGTCTACTTCTCAATCAGACAGCCGCTGGTTCAATCCCGGCCCTACACCAATGACTTGTTTTTCAATTTAAGTGTGGATTTGCACTCGTTTTACGGTGAAGGAAAACATCGTGAGGAAACCGACATGTTTGAGGACCACAATATCCGAAGACGTGTGTCATCCGCTAACCCGCACTTGGCCAGTGTGGATTATGGCATATATCTCACTCCTCGTGAGAGAAGGCCCCGAGTCCCAGCAGTGGTAACGTATGGTGGGCTGCTTAAGCTAAGCTTTACTGGCAAGTTGCTGGCAAAGGTGGACCCTAAAATAATAATAATAAACATTTGACGACTCGCTTCCCCTTGATCACATTTAGTAGTGCCTGTATATCGTCTAGCTAAGGTGATCCGACGCGATCATCGAAGCTAAGCAAATGTCGGTGCGGACGGTCTTTGGATGGGTGACCATGCACAAGACTGTCGTTTTCAAACACTGTCGCATTGCGTACAGGGTGAACTGAAAACATCAAATCAATTTTTTTTTATTAATAAACTAGTAGCCAGTCGCACTATAAAATAATGCAAGTTGTAAAGAAAATAAAGCCTATGTTACTCGGGGATAATGTAGCTTCACAACGGTGAAATATTTTTTCAAATCGGTCCACTAGTTTCGAAGCCTATTCGGGCCAAACAAATAAACAAACAAGCAAACTTTTCCTCTTAATAATATGGTATCGATTTCAAATATATAAGTCCACGATTTTAAATTAATATTGTATATTATTTGATATTTATCTTGGATTTTTAGAAGTTATCCATGTCTTATAGAAAGATTTCTAAGAATCCACCATTTTCCTATTAAAACGAGTGAAAAAGGCAATATAGCCTCTTCGAAATAAATTTCTCGATAAAAAAGTGTTTTGCATAATCTTCGGTACAGAGTTTTCAATTTACTTACCGAAATACAAAGTGGATAAAATTTATCTTTTTGCGTATTATCTTTAAATGTCGGTTTTGTTTCTACGTATCTTAGTTCTGAAAAATGTAATCATTTATATAATACAAAAAAAAAATACATTAAAACAATGGTATACAAATGTATTGTAGGAACGCTAGAAATGCACAGATATTTGTAACTAGATGATTGTTTGTTAGAAGTTTTGGTAAAAACCGTTTTTTTAATTTTGCAATATAAAAACCTGCAATTAATTAAATATAAATAAGAATAAATAAATATATTTTTTATATCAGGCACAAAATAACCTATGAAACATAACTGAATTAAATAAATAATAATGATTATGAAACTGAATTAAATAAATAATAATAATTACAGGCACTGTATAGGGGTGCCATATTTCCTAGATTTTAATTCTAGGAAAATATCAACAGAGAGAGAGAGAGAGAGAGAGAGAGAGCAGTTACACCGAGAAAGATCGAAAAACATTCTGATTTTGTTACTATATTGAAATCAAGCCTTATTTCTCTGTCACAGATTAGCGAAGAGTTATTTACACTCTCCCAAATGGGTTTTCGTGAATTGCCTTAAAAACGTCTTAGCTACAAGTTACCACTGTGTAGATTCTGCATTGGGAACTCTTGACTTGCGATTTAACTAGATTTTAAAATAAATGTATATTCTTGTAAGTTTTTACGAACCACTAAATATCGAAATCCTGGTGGGACTATATTCGTTAAATATTTTAATTTTTAGTTTTGAACATGGCTGTATTATTCAGCCTAGCTAAAGGATGGATCTGTTATATATTATAGCGCGCATCCCTAATGTTAGCTCTCGCACCCCGTTCCCCGCTATAGCGCGCATGCGACGCTCTGAAAGAATTAAGAGACAGTCGCATGGTCACTAGCGAGCGCGCCGCCTGCGCGCTCCGCGGTTCACACTAATATTATGTATTTTTTTTATGTAACACTGGACTATACTGTACTGTATACTAAATACTAAGACGCTTCCGTAAATAAATATTTTGTAGTGGGACCCGGTGTCTTTTTCTTGTAGTTCATCGACGCCCCGCTATAATGGCGCCAAACGTGAAGCCGAACTCGAACTCAAATTCAAATAAGATCAGTGTTAAAATTATTCGCGAAAGTGAGCGTGTATACCTATTGCGTATTTTACCGCAGTGAACTGTGTTGTGTACTTAATATGTGTGTATAAGTATAGGGACAAACGCACGTGGCGCGATAATTGCAAAAAGTTCGAGAAGTATATTTGTTACCGGCCCCGTGTATCGTCCGGCGAGCGCCACCTATACTTACCGCGAATCCAAAATACATTCGAAAAGTTCGTTCGTTCAGACATTCACTCAAAATTCTTGAAAATCGAGATAAGTGTTGTGCGAACTCAGTCGAATGGCGTCCGTGCAGTTCTAAAGAAAAACAATAAGATTCTCTCGCCGCGAAATTACGTTGAAGTATCTGTGTACTGACTTGTGTTGTTAGTTATTTATTACCAGGTGTTGAACTCTCAGCGTAATCGTATCGGTAGTAAACACGTAGGTTATTGGGGACCTATTGTTTCGTGTTTATATGAGAATAAAGTCGGTTGTTTTTTGTCTAATGGACAGTGTTAGTGCGTTAGTGAACTTTGATGAACACGTAGGTATCCTAGACTTGGATTGGGACCTATTGTTTCGTGTTTCATGTGACTATACAGTGTTTTATTTTGGTTTTCTATGCACATTGGTACCTATGTTGTTAGGTTACCTAGATTTTTATGAACCCAGTTTACGCGTGTGTGTTTAGAAAATAAACGAACGTTTCGTTTTCGTTATACCTATGATGGACTGTGATTGCTATTTATTAGACGTTTTATACCTACGATGAACGGTGAATGTTAGTTAAACTCCCGTGTACGAGTTAATCAACGTTTAGGTATATCGTGTACTGTGTTTGTGGACTTTTGCGGACAATGGTGTTAACGCGTGCCGGTGCCTCGTCCGAGGACTCGGCGCCGCCGCCCGCGCCGGCTGTTCTGGACGGCCTGGAGGCCGAACCGCCGCGCGAGTATCGTGTGCACCAGGTGCCGCTGGGACTGGGTCCGAGCGTTGGCTGTGTTGATGACACGGCTACGCCTGTGGCTGCGCCGGCCCTAACGGCCGAGGCGTGCGCTGCGCCGCCGCCGCCGCCACCCGCGGTTGCGCCCGCGGGCGCGCCGCCTCCTGCACCTGCGTCGGCTGGCACCCCGGTCCCGGTGGGTGCGGCCGCCGCTCCTAACATCGTGTTAAGCGCCGACCAACTTATGAGTCTACTAAATCAGCTAAGTCACGGACCACAAGGTACGAACATGCCTTCTAATAACTTATTGAAATGCACCGCTCGATTTAGTGGTGACAAAGCGTCCGATGTAATGGCATTTTTGGACGCCGTACAAACCTATAAGGAATGCGCTGCCGTCAGTGATGACTTTGCCCTCCGGGGGCTCTCTATGCTGCTTACGGATATGGCAGCAACGTGGTGGCAAGGAGTTAAAGCTACCACGGACACCTGGAAGGACGCAGTCGAAGCGTTGAGGAACACTTTTGGACCCCGACTGCCACCGCATCTCATCTATAGGAAAATATTTGAACGTGAGCAGGGTCAGCACGAGGCCACTGACCTTTTCATATGCCACGTGCGTGCCCTGTATGCCCAGCTTCCTCCGTCGTCGTTGTCACAAGGGACCCAGCTGGATATGCTGTACGGATTGCTGCATCTTCGAATTAGAGAGAAAATTCCGCGTTCGTCTTTCGATACTTTTGACGAACTGATACGGCGCGCCCGGCGAGTTGAGGATCTTCTGAGCGAAAGTGGTCAGCCAGTTATCTCGCCGTCGTCTTCGTCGTCTAATGATGCTGCCAGATCCAGCGTGACACGCGCTCCTAAGTCACGACCTCAATGCAGTTATTGTAAACAGTTTGGTCATTTGAAGGACGCCTGTAGACGGCTGAAGGAAAAGAAACCTGCAGAAAACAATGATGTTATCCAGTCGGAGAATCGTCCTAGTATCACGTGTTTTGGGTGCGGAGCACCAGGTGTTATACGGTCTAAATGTGAAACGTGTAAAAAAGCGAAAAGTGACGCGGTAAAAGTGGCCTTTCAGGCATTTCCGTAACGTCTATGATCAGTGAAGATTTCGACTCGCGACCTAGACCGATTATTGAAGTGCGTATCTGTGATTCTGTAGGCGATTTATTGCTAGATTGTGGCGCTAAGCATTGTGTAGGTAGTAAAAGCCTTCGTGAACACTTAGTTAATAATGGTCATGTCCTCTCACAAAAGTTTGTAAAATTGAAATATGCTGATGGGCGAGTGTGCGTCCAAAATGTTGATGTAGCACGGGTCAAAATTGTCGTGCGAGGGTTAACATTTGTCGTTAAATTCATAATGCTCCCGGGTGCAACCGAGAGTCTGTTAGGTATGAATTTCATTCGTGCAGCTGGTGTGGTACTTGACTTTGATGTTGGCGTATGGTACATGCGACATGATAGGACACCTCAACCTATGCGTTATGAAGCTATGGATGTTCAAGCTCTGACCTGCGCTTCGGTGGAGCTTAGAGAAGATGAAGGCACTCATCTTAATGACGAGGATCGTGAGCGATTATCCCAAGTCCTGAATGTCAACGAAGACATTTTTGCTGCAGGGGGGAAACCGACAGAATTTGCAGTGCACCATATTGATGCGTTATGAAGCTATGGACGTTCAAGCTCTGACCTGCGCTTTGGTGGAGCTTAGGGAAGGTGAAGGCACTCATCTTAATGTCGAGGATCGTGAGCGATTATCCCAAGTCCTGAATGTCAACGAGGACATTTTTGCTGCAGGGGGGGAACCGACAGAATTTGCAGTGCATCATATTGACACCGGACACGCTACACCTATAGCTAGTCCACCATATCGCTGTTCTCCTGCGAAGAAGGAGCTGAAAACTTTTCTCCAGACTTGCTCATGGTTTCGCAAGTTCATCATGCAATTTTCAGAGATCGCACGGCCCTTGACTGATTTAACGAAGAAGGACAGACGCTGGCAGTGGGGGGAGGAGCAGAACATCGCGTTTGAAGGACTCAAGAAGCGACTCTCCTCCAGCCCGATTCTGCGCCAGCCAGATTTCGACGAACCTTTTATATTGCGAACTGATGCCAGTTCGTACGCACTAGGAGCCGTACTTCTACAAGGTTCGTGTCCGACAGAGGAGAGACCAATTGTGTACGCTAGCCGACTGCTTAACTCGGCTGAGCGCAATTATCATACTACCGAGCGAGAAGCTCTAGCGGTTGTATGGACTTTAGAAAAGTTTCGTGACTATGTAGAAGGAGCCCAAATCTTAGTGGCAACCGACCATCAGCCCTTGAAGTGGCTGCTGACTCTAAAGACGCCAAGTGGAAGACTAGCACGTTGGGCTATGAAGCTACAAGCGCACAATTTGGATGTCGAGTATACTCCGGGACGAGTTAATCTGGTTGCTGATACGCTGAGCCGCCCCGTCACTGAAGAAGTAGAGGAGCCGGCTACTGAACTTTGTCCGGTTGTAGTAGACTTACCACATCGTAGCCCATTGGATATCCGTAGTGCTCAGCTTGCTGATCCGGAAGTCAGCAAAATCATCTCCGAATTTGAAGACCAGACCAGTACAGCAGACCGATGGTCTGATAGAGGTTATTACATGTCACAAGGAGTCTTATATAGATGCGACCAAGATAATGAATCTGAGGAACCTCAACTAGTTGTACCAGAATCTCTTCGCGAAGATCTCATGAAACAAATTCATGATGCGCCGACTGCTGGTCATCTAGGCTTGGAGAGGACACTAAAGAAGATAAAAGAACGTTACTTCTTTAAAAATATGAGGACTTATGTAGCCCAGTATTTAAAAGCATGTGATGCATGTCAGAAATACAAACCAACTAACATGAAACCGGCAGGACTACTCCAGACACCGATAATGAATCAGCGATTTGAGGTGTTGGCTATGGACCTTTTTGGCCCATTACCTGAAGGCGACAACGCAGAGAAGTGGATTTTTCTCGTTGAGGACACTGCCAGTCGTTGGGTAGAGCTGTTTGCGCTTCAGGATACCACAGCGGAGACCTGTGCCAAGGTTCTTGTCGAAGAGGTTTTCCTCCGTTACGGCTTACCTCGGCGTGTCATTTCGGATAATGGTACGCAGTTTGTTTCGGCAGTAATGCAAAAAGTAATGTATGTTATGGGAGTGGAACAAGCCCTTACTCCAGTTTACCACCCGGAAGCTAATCCCGCTGAGCGGAAGAATCGCGAATTAAAACAACTTCTGGCGATATTGGTAGGTTCTGAGCATCGTAATTGGCCGAAGGTTCTACCTTCAGTAAGGTTTTCATTGAATAATGCAATCAACATGACCACGGGTCATTCTGCGTCGTATTTGACGTTTGCCCGCGAAATGCGTACTCCTCTAGGTGTCAACAATGACATTCGGGCAATAGTTTCAGAAGAAAATTTTGTGCCACAAATTACGCCGTATCTGAACGAGTTTGGGCGTATTCTCGTTGATGTCAAACGCCATATCGAAGACCACCAAGATAGAAGGAAGGCGGATGGAGATCAGCGGCGTAGAGACTTTGTACCATTCAACGTTGGGGATTTGGTTCTAGTGGATACACACTTGCACAGTAATGCAGCCAAAGGATTCACCAAGAAGTTCGCGCCAAAGCGAGAGGGACCCTATCAAGTTGCCAGGGTCATCTCTCCCACGTCTTTTGAGGTTGTCGATGCAACTGGGGTTATCCGAGGGAAGTACCATGCCAGCGCCCTAACTCCTTACATTGGAGATGCTGTTACCGTCAGACATCCTCGCCGTCGTGGACGTCCAGCCAAGTCCCAGTCGGGTCGATCTTGTGACTTGGAGGGGGAGGTTATAGCGCGCATCCCTAATGTTAGCTCTCGCACCCCGTTCCCCGCTATAGCGCGCATGCGACGCTCTGAAAGAATTAAGAGACAGTCGCATGGTCACTAGCGAGCGCGCCGCCTGCGCGCTCCGCGGTTCACACTAATATTATGTATTTTTTTTATGTAACACTGGACTATACTGTACTGTATACTAAATACTAAGACGCTTCCGTAAATAAATATTTTGTAGTGGGACCCGGTGTCTTTTTCTTGTAGTTCATCGACGCCCCGCTATAATATATTATTATACGTAAAGGGTGAGCACAAATATGGCTAGTGACAGAGGATAATGGAATGTGAAATTATATGTGTTGTAGATAAACTATTTAGGTTTATATACAACACTTAGAATTGATAATTATTGAATTATACGTCAAATATAAAAAAAACACGTCAATATGTATTTGTACATAATAATCAAATAATATAATATTATTACATATTTCGACAAAAATTATTACAACATACATAAAATAAAAATAAGGCAAGAAAAAGAAGAAAATAATATTGTTAAAGTATTGAGAGTATATAACTTAAAAAATATCCTTTAAAAAGTATCTATTCCTGTGGTAATCTTTGACGTGGCCTTACAATATACTAGAGAGGTTTTAAATTGCCATTCAGTTTTAGGGTTCAAGTATTTTGATGCAAAAACGGGATCCCGCCTTTTTTCTCGCATATTGACTCAATTTGAATTTTCCTTTTCTTCTCTCAGTGATAATATTCTCTTTCCACTCCAAGGGGTCGTTGTTAGGGAGAAATGTGGATAGTATCCGATATTCTTTCTGATCCCTTTCGGCCATTGTGTAGGTGTTTTATTTCTATAGTTTGATATTGTGATAGAGTGTTGGTTTTATTTTTATACAACGTACTGCTTTTAGAGGTTTTGTGTTTTTCTCCGATCGAGTTCTTAAGCGAGTGTGGATGTGTGAGGAAACGTTTGCTTTACAAACAGATGACCCCTGGTTCGATCCCAGTCCTACTCCGATAACTTGTTTTTCAAGTTATGTGTGGATTTGCACTCGCTTTACGGTGAAGGAAAACATCGTGAGGAAACCGACATGTTTGAGGATCACAATAACCGAAGATATGTGTAATTCGCTAACCTTCACTTGTTCACGTGGTAGATTATGGCCTATATATCTCTGCAGTTGAGAGAAGGCCCCTTGGCCCAGCTGTGGGTACTTATAGTGGGATGCTTAAGCTAAACACGTTTTTTCCAGGAGGATCTTATATTTATGGCGGGACACAAAAAATATTTTTACCTTTTATCTAAATTAGTTCCGTTTCTGATATAGTGACAAATGTAAACTCCCTTAGACATTTTCATCTTTTTTGCAAACAACATTTAGGAATGAAATGTGATGAAGAAAAATAATCTTTAGCATTTTTTTTTTATCTTAAACAAATTTTTGTAATGCTAAACCAAATTCTGTATTTAAATCTTAAAAAATAAAACTTTTCTTATTTTATTTGATACAATAAATAACAACAAAATGATTAGGAATCCAAAGGCTTCTGAACTTTTTCGAAAAACTGTATATTGGATAAATATATAGTACCTGGATTACCGAGTTTCGCTCGGTAATCCAGGTTGGGGGTTTAAAGACGTGTTAAATGGTAACTATACCAAGTGAAAAGCTCGTAATTAAAAAAAATACCTAACACCGAAGTTTTTGTACTAAATAATAGAAAACTTTTTCTAAATCTAAAAGTGTTGTGTTAAATCTTAAGTGATAGCGAAATCCAAGGTGTTTAGTGCTGAAAATAGAACACGTGAACAAAGTGTACTCGACTTAATAGAGACAATAAGAAATGTGCTAATGGAAACGTTCTTAGAGACTTAACGTAATTTAGTAGTTTATGTAATAGTAAAAAACTATTTATTATCTTTGTAGGCTAGATTATAGTTATAATTTTGAGCATTCTCTTAAAAAGTATTGAAACTAATTTATTCTTCAAAATACTATACCCATTGAAAAATAAGATTAGAAAAAATACTTAAAAATGTTTTTGTTTTGTAAATATCTCTTAATTTCCTTCATCGTTCCTTTCAATATCCTGATCGTTATTTTTGTTCACATTTAATGGGCTTCCGCTTGCTGACTATTTACCTGATGGTAAGCTATATTGCGATGGTTAACTTTAAAAATATAATATTATTTGAAAAGTCTTCTGTGCTTTTGTCATCATTTTTAGTTCTGAACAAGTAATTAGATCATTCTTATTGGCCACGAAACAAACAAAAAAACAATCATACTTTCGCACTTATAAATAGTCTGAACCCACCCTTTCACAGTCAGACCAATGCCATATTCGAAACAAACAAACATACGAGCTCACGAGCCCACTCCTTACGGGGAGAGTACTGGTCCCAGCTACTTGCCACAAAGGCGCGAGCGGACCCGCAGTACACAACTAGCGCGTTACGTCACGCATATTAAAGCCTTTCATCTCACCGCCTATTGTGATATTGTGGCAGACTTCCGTGTGCCAGCCCTAAGTGGGAAAAGTGGGTAAGTGCCAAATTGCAAAAAATGTAATTGGCGTTTTATGTTGGGTGCTTGAATTGCTCGCGAAAATTGAGATATGTACAGGCTTACTGGTAAATACTGGTAAATAGACTAATATGGACTAGACTGGGGAGGCCTATGCCAAGGAGGCGATAATTACATGTTTTTTTTCTTTTCGTATGAGCAAGTGACCAAGCTCTAGTGTTGAGAGTTTTCAAGCCTCTGACTTGACATGAAATTAAACTGATAAGACAAATTACATAATTCACATTAAAAAAAATGACGTTCTAAAATTTTATTTGACCTATAACTATTTACTTTTAATTACAAAAAAATTACATATTTAACAATTAAACTAAAATTATTGATAATTATAATTAAATTTGGATTGAATTAAAACTTAAAGAATTTGAAATTGAACTGGTAAATGACGCAAAACTTTTGTGGACGATTAGTGTGAGTAAAAACAAGCATTAATTATTTGGAAAGTTGCGTAATCACCTCATTTATGTACAAAATAAGCAATATTTGGTAAACCAAATTTTTACTAGCAAATTTACAAAAGTTACATTGCATAAGATGTCTGTCTAGACGCATGAAAACCGCCCTGAACAGGATTTGAGTTACCTAGCAATAACGTTGTATTCTAAAAATGGCGACGCGTGATATACATATTGGTGTATGATGGAGAAGTGTTAAAATATATTAATTTTATACGATGACGTGTAAATTCGATCAAGCCCATATTTCAATTTTTATTAAAAATGTTTAATACTTTACTTTCCAAAAAAAGCTAACACTTATTTTTTATTTGGATTTACTATAATGTTAATACTACTATAGTGTTAATAGTTTATTATCTTTTAATATATTACTAATCTAGTTTATTTTCTAAAGTACATGCAATCAGGCTATGAAATTTACTGCTTTGAAAAACAATACATTTTAATTTAATAATTTACGAAAAATAATCGATTGAGGTTTTTTTTTTACTTCAATTTAGTTTTGACATATTATTGCTAAGATTACATAAATGCTTAGAATTAACTTAAAGCCGATTAGGGTTTCTAATTCAAAAATCCTAAAATGTAACTTAACCAGTAACTCAGACAGTAAAATTGAGTTTTTTTTAAATATTTAACTAGTAATTTATCAAAACATGCAATTAAGTACAGGTCCGTCTGTTGCTGAGGACTTTTGTTTCATAGACTGAGAGCTAAGGTAGCAATTACAAAAAAAAATCATGATATAAAATTTAATCTAAAAAAGAAGAAAAAATTATATACGTACTAGCTGCACCTCGCGGTGCTATCCGCGTTAATCCGGGATAAAAAGTAGCCTTTATGTTAATCCAAGTTTCATCGCAATTGGTTCAACCGTTTGTGTGTGAAGAAGTAACAAACATACACACTTACACACAAACTATCGCATTTATAATATAAGTAGGTTTTTTAGGTAACTAACTTATTAAAGACATAATATATTATAAGTATGAATTCACCTAATTTTTATTTTTACTCCATTTACTTCTGATTACCCCCAACGATGTGAAGCGATCGATTTTCATAGCCAAATCGGTTACAAATGTGAATTGTAAGTAACTCGTTATCTCGGCTAGCTAAGGTGATCTGACGCGATAATCGAAGCTAATCAACGGTCGATGCGGACTGCGTTTTGTTGGGTGACCATGCACAAAACAGTCGTTTTAAAAGTGGCATTTTCATCTGGGCGCTTCCGTGGGTCGGATGACACGTTAAATTGTAGGTCCCGGCTGTTAGTTCTAGTACAAGCAGTCGTTTAGCTAAGTCAGAGGCCTTCGGACGGCTTTAAAACTCTCCACGCCAGAGCTTGGTCACTTAGCTTATACGAAGAAGAAGTAAGTAAATCATGAATTAGCTCCCTGCCTACTCTGGTCATCCATTAACCGCTGGGACGTTAAACAAAGCTGGCCGGTTCGCTGACTTTCCTCCAAACGTATAAAAATAATACCCTCCTTCACTCACCGCTTGTGTATGGAATTTTCCGCAACGAAAAACAAGGAAAAACAGCCCTGTCATTTTTAGTTATTAAAATGTCATAAATGTTGTTAAGGGAATTACGGTGAGTAAAATTTTATTCACTAAAAAGCCTGTGACAATAAATTTTAAATACTTTTTCGTGCTATGACTTTTCAATATAATGTTTGCAAGTATTTAAAGGTATGCGTTTGACCGTAGCTTACCTGATTTTAAGCTAAGCTACGAAATAAAATATTTACTCTTGATTTGAAGACAAGACAATACAAGTACATCTGACAAATCAGAACTTTAGACGTAGTATTAAGAAACTCTCAGTTTTATAACCTCAAGACAATGACTCCGATTATTTCATGTAAATACAAACGTTCTGGCAAGCGACTCAAATCGGGACGATCCCTTCAGCTGCTATTGATTGATTTTGATTTTGAAAATTCTTTATTAACATAAACAATATTACATAGTATGTTCACTCAGCGTTATTATGACTTATGTAACATTTAATCTTAAAATTAAAGTGTTTTACAGGCTAAAATCACCTATTTAAACTTATGACTTACTATTTTAGGAGTTTTAGTTCTTAGTAAATCTATTACTTTTTTTTATTGGGAAACAAGATTACAACGAATTATAAAGGTACTCGCGGCATTGTACGCACGTCGAGTTGTTAACAATGAATCTAGCATCTGCTATTACGTGCCAAAAAATTATGAAAAAAAATTACTTACCTCGTTCGTATATCAATACTAGCCTGCTCTGTACTTTTATAATATTCTATTGGTGTGTTAAGGACAACAAAATAAACACGTTGCATCTAATTTTGTGCCGACTGTTCCTTTTCTGGTCGCTTACTCGAAGAGCGTACCTTATTAACAATTAATGTATTATTAAATCGTACTAGGTATTACAATAAAATATGTCCAATTAGTATTGACATTATCGTATTAATATCACATTAAAAATATAATATAATATAATTTAGTTAATTATATTGTTATAGATACGCAAACATTTTTTATAACTTCATAAATTAGGCCATCCGCCCAAACGTGCCCATCAAACTTGCCGCATTGCCTCTTTGAATCAACAATTAATGTTAAATTAATTATTGTCTAAGAATAAAATTACGAATCCGCGACTTACGTCACTTACAATTTTGCTCCCTAGTCTCCTTGCCCCAATAGGGCCTGTTATTATGTTATTAACATTAGAAGTTACGACATCGCATTGTGCCTCTAATCGGTTCGCGAAGCAATAGGCTCCTGCCTGCATTGCCTATTTGCTCCATAATGATATTGTCCTTTGATATGTTACTCCTTTGTGTGCTCTTGCCTGGTTGGTTGAATTTGATTTGCAATGCTATTAATATTTAGTCTAATAAGATTAGTTTGATCAAATTGCTTTTAAATTAATTTAGGGTATTGGGCTGAAAATTGATAGGTTTATGTTTTTGATTTGATTGAAGTTTTAAATTGGTATATTTCAAGTAATAAAAAAACGTATTTATAAATGAAGTTTCACACGGTTAAAATGTTTGGAAAAATCCAAGACGAAAGTAGTAAGGTAGTTTTAGTCCTTACAGCTTAGGCATTTGACCAGCAAATCGCGTAACCACACGATTTAGCGACTCTCTGACCTAAGATTGAGCATGCCTAGTCTGGAATAACATCTCCCAAAGAGGTTGCGGAAACACATTTGGCGACAACTTGTTTAGCGAGCGTACTTACACCATGCAAAGGTAGGTTTACCTAAAGTTATGTATTGATACGCTGATGTACAGGCTTTTTCCCGCAACTAGAAGTTTTGTATTACTAATGCAACTAGTTTTATTTAAGCTTATAGGTATTGAGGTATCCATGTTTTCTAAAGATAAATTACTTTTGTATAATGAAAGTACTATTTTTTTTTCTTATCATAATCAAAAATACGTCGTGTAGTGTCCTGCAACGAGGTGGAGCAAAATACGCAAAAAAGAGGGCAGTGGTTACGTGGCGTGCCTTTAAATTGAAAAAAAAAAGTTTATTGATAAAAAAGTGCTCTTTACATTGTCACAAAAAACTTTCAAATTTTTAAGATTTATCAATATTAGGCTTATCTCCAGCAGTGTATTCAGATGGGCTGATGATGATGATGATAAAACAACAATCGCAGTCGCAATTCAAGCAAAGTTATTCTCGCAAAACAAAATCCCCAACAAAAAGCGGAGTGGTCTCTTCGATAGCATGAACACATAATTGGCACCGAGCTCGTTTCAAATTCAGGTGTCGCGTGAATTCTCTGTACAAACACACAGAGAATAAAGTTTCAACAATAGTCCTAGTTTCTTTTTAACCGACTTCGAAAAAAGAGGAGGTTATATATTCGACTGTATGTATTTTTTTATACATTTACCTTTTTTAATGGGAAAAAATCCCACATAACTAAGCTGCACCTGCAAGGGTCAAGGGTATAGCTGTATACTATAAAAAATATTGACAGTCTATGTCATCCAAATATGAAAAAATTACACAAAATCTGTTCAAAGCGCATTTAAGCAAACCCTGTATCGAATTGAAGTTGTTTAGAGGCACTGAAGTTTATCTTCTTATCTGTCTTCTAATATATAAAATTTTCATGTCCCAATGGTAGTTACCGTACTCCCTTGAAACGGCTTGACAGATTTTTACCAAACTTTTATGCGTATTCAGTAAGTCTGAGAATCGGCTACTATCCATTTTCCATAACCCTAAGTGATAAGGTTTGTTCACCTTTATATAGCACCGAATAATTTATAAAGTAAAACAAAGTTTGGCAGCTAGTTTTGTATAATCAAAAGTTGATCTTAGTGCACATCAGTCAGTAGGTAATTTAACATGAATTAATGTACATAGAGCTAGCGACTTCAATCACTTTTTGAATAAAAAAACGCATGACATGATATACTGCCTCCTTTCTTCTTATATATGGATGACGGTCAGGAGACGGTTATCACCACGGCGGGAATCGAACCCGCTCCTTCACAATGGACACGCGTCACTGACACCCGATAGCTGTTTTCACACGTCCACACTCTGTAGGACACTGATACTAGCTGCTCTTATTGTACTACGAGTATATAGATAAAGAAAGTATTTAAAAGGTATTTTTGATACATTTTAAGGTTCCATATCTAAAAGGTAAAAACGAAGCCATATTGCTAAGCCTCCGCTGCCTGTCTGTCTCCAGGCTGTATCTCATAAACCGCGATAGCTAAAAATCTGAAATTTATACAAATAACATAATAATATGTATTTTTGTTGCCGTTATAACAAATAATGTAAATATTCTTCTACTTCCTTCTTCTGTCTTCAAAAATAAATGTCGTATTTTTTTAAGCTCAATAGCGGTAATAAGTATTCGCGTAATTTTTTCTCTAAATATTTTGGTATTACATATCAAAATAAATATAAAAGGGCTCCCATACAACATACGTAATTTTAAGCAATTTTTACTTATCTATATAATGACATTTGGTAGACCCTTTAAACTTTAACAGTTCATTTTAGTATATCTTAAATGCATTAATAAATTACATGTATTTTTTTCTTTTTTTTTAAGAGAATGTACGGAATCCTTCATGCGCGAGCATGTCTCGCACTTGGCCAATCATTTTAGATTATAGAGTGTCATAAGTTCAACTTTAATCAGACAGACACGTCATGTGTGTTGGTCTTTTTAATACTTAAGGAGTATTTCTGCTAAAATATTCAGATGAATTTATTGTACATAGCTAATTTAAAAAATAACCTCTTCTCGTTATTATTTGTACTAATTTACAGAAAAACATACCTCAACAACCTGAATTTATCTGACTGACAACTGTATACCTACTTACGAGTAGTTCTCTGGACAATTAATACTTTATCCATTTAGTCATACAAATAGACTACGAATTAATTAGAACATGCATTAATAATGTATGTTTGTTATGAAGATATAAAATGTAATAATTCTGAAATAAAGTTTGTAAATAATAGTAACAGATTGTAAGCTTCGAGCGAGTACAAACAAGGCTTTCAAAGCAAATACATCAATTTTGTCCGCTCAATTAAACCTTTATTGGGCTATAAACTACGCCTGCCAACTACTACTGGACTACCTAACTATTCTTATTAACCTACAGTGGAGAGGTGTAACACTCATTTATATAGGGAACTAGCATTTGCCCGTGGCTCCGTCCGCGTGGAGGTCGCTTTTCGCGTCTGTTCCACCACCATGCAAAACCATATCGGTTTGTAATACAAGCTATGTATCAGAGATGTCGCTGTATGTGAAAAATGATTTTCCCTGTTTTCCTTCTTTTCTGTTGAAATTTTCCTTGAATTTTGTGTGTTACGAACCTCACGGAGCTCGAGACCTTTCCAACGAATGCAAAACCGTGGAAATCAGTTCGTGTGTTCTGGAGATAATATAACGTTAGGAAAGAAACTCCGACTTATTTTTATATTATGAAGTAGCTTATGGGCTAACCTTCTGACACGATCATCGAAGCTAAACAACGGTTTATGCGGGCAGTTGCACAAGACTGAAATATAGAGAGTGGTCTTTTGTTCTGGGTGATAACTTAAGTCGGATGACACGTGAAATTGTAGGTTTAGAAGCCTTCGAGTGGCTTGAATGACTTTCGATTTTGGTCACTAAGCTCAAATGAACAAGGAAAAAGAGCGCTTTGGTTGCTCAGCCATCAGCAAGCACTTATGTGCTGTATGTGAGTCGCGGTTCTATCAGAATTCATAAGTTCATTCACGGAGATATTTTTTATTTTTATTTATTTTTCAAAATAAGTATTCCTTTTTGCTTCCCTTACCGCCCTAACTTTATTTAAACTGGTAAAATTTACACCTTCGCTGTCCAAAATAACTACCCGCTATCAGTCCTCGGATCTTTTCAAAAAAGGGCATTATATCAGGGAATCCAAAAGCTCCGAAAGCTTTGTAAATCATTATTCAGGCGAGCCATACAAATGTCCGACATACATACAAACTTACAAACATGTGTATAGTCCTATTATGCGGTGCGTGGAATGTGTCCGCTTGATTTTGAATGGTCCTTATTATGCACCCATTTACACCCAAGTCCTGGGACGGGGAGCTAGAGCTGAGGACTGGAAGTGGCAGATGTTTTTTGGGTTTTAATACGTGGTATAAAATATGATTTGGATTTGGTGTAATTTTTCTGTTAAAATCTATTTCATTTTGATCTTTTGGGTGACATAGCTCTACAGGCACTACATCAATTCTTTCCTAAATGCTTTGAATTGTACACCAAGGATAACGTGATAACGTGTTATAAATTTCATCGATTTATAACACGTCGGCTGCAGAAGCGAAAAAACATGAATCATTTTTACTATTCGAGTAAGCGAGAGCGATAAGATGTGCGATTTAGCTTAAATGTTGAGCTTGTGTCTCATATAATAATACTCTATTTTACTCCAGTTGAATTTATTTATTTAACCAATGGATTTAACTAAAACGGCACATAGTCCAATTACATTATTTCATTATTATCTTTAATATTTTACAAATAGTTTAACATCATTGTCATTATTGTTGTAACTCAACTGAAATTAAATAAATGTTTTATTACGTAAAATGGTTTTGCATAAAACCAACTTTCTTTCCATCTACCTAAATTCAAACGTCATTAGCTTAGAAACGTATAAAAGCTGCTCAAATATACACATAGTTGGCGAAAGCTGCACGGTCGATAAGCTTGGTCATACAAGGGAAAGAGTTTTTGGAGGTTTTGAGCACATTTAGTGACTGTAGATCCTTGCTAGGTCTACGTAAACAGTAGCCGAAAGGCGTTCGATACGCATCTCGCGGTAACAAGCGGCGTGTTCCTGTCAATCCGGCTAATGTTCACCGATACACCGCCACTATACTGTACTCACATATACATGGTATAGCTATAGTATAGCTGCGTTGTAGTATAGGCTGGTAGCGATGATGATACTGGTACGAATACATTGAATAAGTAGCTGCGCGTCTTGGTCTTTAAACAAAATACATTCATAAAACAAACATACATAGTTTTAAAAATAAAGATCTACCTGAAGGATGCCAGTGCAGGTTTGCTACCGTCTTTCGTCCGGTGAGTCATGGGTTCGATCCCCACCAATGAGTTTGAGCTTTTGGTGAAGGAAAACATCGTGAGGAAACCATAGCATGGTGGTAGAGCCTTTTCTAGTGCTCGCCTGGCTGAAAAATCTGTCGCTATTAAGAAGTACTCGTACCTAACGTTGTGCATATGTAGCTTCAATCAAACACAATCCGACAATAACAATAAAACAATAAATCACACAAGTAATTAGTTGATATCTGGCTCAAGCGGACAATTGTTAATAAATACCTACAGAAGAAGATGCCGGCTGCGCAAGAGTTGATACAATCACAAGAGGTGCTTACGTGTATTGGGTGCGGGAGAATTGTATGGACAATATTCTTTGTTTTCAATGTTATGGCTTGTATAATATATTAAATGTGGCTTTTCCTTGACTCCTAATCTCTCCAAATCATTTATTCGAGTACACTTAATAATTTTATTATTAAACTACCTGCACCCCGCGGTCTAACCAATAATCATAGTAAATCTCATTAAAATCGATCCAGCCGTTGAAGTGTGAAGGAGTAACATAGATTTTGAAGTTTTGCGTATATCCCACGGGAATCATAAATGTTTTCGGGATTAAAAAGTAGGTTAGCAACGTTAATTTATTTGTAGCTTGTTGTAAAAGCCTCTTCAATATTTTTTTTTAACACCGCCTAGTAATGTAAGGTCGAGAAAAAAAGAAGAATTTTAATTCATGAAGACCTTCAAAAATATTCTGCGTTTTTGCACCTTAAAAGCTACAAACTGCTAATACAATACTAAGCCGATTAAAAATAAATGTTTGTTTTATTTTTACTGCTAAGTATTTTAAAGTCGAGAAACAAAGAAGAATATTTTTTTAGGACATGAAGAAAAAGAAACGTCGTATTTTAGCAGCTTAAAAATTCGTTACAAAATACAACTTTAATTAGAAATAAATGATTGTTTTGTTTAGGGCACTTAAGGTTTTAGTGTACCTCAATTTGTCAACTTTTTTACTGTTACCATGCCGGACTGCCAATCAGAAGGTTCCGGGTTTGATTCCCGGCCCGGCCAACATCTTTGTGCTGAACAAAAATTGTTGGCTGTCGGTCTGGGTGTTAAATATGTATCTATATAAAATATGCATGTATCAGTTGTTTTAGCAGCCATAATACGAACTAGAAATGGTTCAGTATGGGGTTAACTAGCCGTGTGTGAAATGTGTCCTAATATGTATTTATTTATCATAACATATATAAATCTCGTGTCACAATGTTTGTCCTCAATGGACTCTTAAACCACTTATCCGATTATGATAAAATTCGCACACCATGTGCAGTTCGATCCAACTTGAGAGATAGAATAGTTTAAATCTCAAATTATAGTCGCAATTTTAATTTATTGCTAATTATTGTCTGTTATTATTTGACAGTCACAATTATCTGTTAACTCCAAATGATTCTAACAGATGTCGATACCTTTCGACTGGGTTGAGTAAGTAATCAATAGATGGCGCTGCTATGGTAAATCTACGAACGTGTCATATAAGCTACACTATCTATTTTTTCATACCCCTAAGTGAAGCTAAACAACGTTTGCCGGGTCAGCTAGTTTATTTATAATAAGGACATGTCCACGTTAAGCTGTTGTGGGTTCTATGAAACCTGCGTGGGTGCCCCTTTATTCGCCGACGCACTAAATAATAATAATTGTGCTTAAGTAACTACCGTTTAGCGCATTGCCTTTCTTCTTGATAGCGTGTAGTACCGACTTTCAGGTGCTTTATTACATACAAACATTATTACATTACATACAAACTATTTTAAATGTATATTACTCGTATAACGACATTGTGGTATTTTATATTAACGATATGTGTTCATTCAGGAATTGGTTGCCTGGAAGAGATCGCTTTTAGCGATAAGGTCGCCAGTTAAGGCACTAGTTTTTAAGCACCTCAGTGATTTTTGTAATTTATTTTTAGTAAGTGTTTTAATAAAGTGTTAATCTATCTATCTATCTATCTATCTATAAATGTTAACTAAACTGAAAATTCTGATTAATTCCAAAAAATATATAGTTTATGTGTAGCTTAATCTGATACGTGAGTGTTTACTCTACTCGTATTGTGTAGTCCTTGGACTTCAATGATTAAAATGTATTTTACTGGAGCAGTTAATGCTTTTTCAACTGTCCTAAACTACTAATATAATAAATACTCAATCAAACTTGGATTAATATATAAGAAACTTCATTCCAAATCACTGCAGAGCGCTAGTAGTAATTCATGTGTCATTCTAAAACTCAGCCTTTAGAAATAGCATTGGTACCGAAATACGCATTAGTTTGTATGAAATGTCAGTACTAGAGTCCGTTGCTAAAGTACATCTGATATCTCGGTAGTCGGTACGGTCCACATAAATAAATTACAATCAGATAATGTACTTAATTATTTTTATCGATTTTTGAGAGTGAACAAATCGATTCGGATTATTGATAGGTTTTTAATGGACTTTTATAGCTTATTCAAAAAGATTTAAAATGCCAGTAAATATTTTAACCCATTTGTATTAAAGCTGATAAAATCTAGAATTCGCACAAATATATTTCACATTTTATTGCATATGGGTTGAATCCTTTTATCGTGATCAGATCGCTAGAGCTTTTACAAGCAGTTTAACGGCACGAGGTTTGACCTGTTTTTATGACCTAAGGAATGGGCGCCGTGTGGGCATCGATACACATATAATACTCTGTATCAAAGCTAATAGATACCATACTCACGAGAAGAGAGATACAGGCCATAATTTACCACGCTGGCCAAGCCCGGGTTGGCGGATGACACACGTCCTTTGATATCGTGGTCCTCAAACATGCCGGTTTCCTCACGATGTTTTCCTTCACCGTAAAGCGAGTGCAAATTCACACATAACTCGAAAAACAAGTCATCGGTGTGGCCGGGATCGAACCAGGGGCCGTCTGATTGAAAAGCAGACGTTATTACCACCAAGCCACACTCGCTTTTTTATATTTTATATAGATTATTATATTATATATATTAGATACTCGTACATAAAAGATAAGTACCTAATGTTCAAAACCACGTCTTCCAGTAAATCTTTGGATGAAGTTGAGTTAACAAACGAGAAAACAAAATTGTATGTCATAGAAGGCTTGTGATTTTTCCTCCTATCCCTACTTGTCCACTACTGTAAGATTCCATTTTCGGTCATTACGGTCGGTCTGTCTCACTATGACGTCACAATACATACTTTGCCTCATTATTGCTCAAACAGTAAATTCATGTGCAGCTCACTGCCGCTACAATTGTTTGACGAAAATGGCTTTTATATAATCTAGTTTACTAGTTTATTGTGTTTACAGTGGTATTTAAGTAGCTGGGCCTTTGAGCTTTGTATCAAGCTTTATGAAGTATTGGTAGGTACATATTTGCACCATGTATCTATTTAAAACAAAGAAATTAGGGGTGAACAACCCTTATTACTTAGGGATATGGAAAATAGATAGTAGCCATAAAAAATTGGGTAAAACCAAGTGTCAAGCCGTTTCGGAGGAGTACGGTAACTAACATTGTGGCATGGAAATTTTATATATTAGATTAGATAGATAGAAGCTTAGATTAGATAATAACCGTTTTAAAAGTAAAAAATAAATGAAGTTCGTATGAAAGAAACTTCAGACTTCTAAGTTTACGGATTAAGGTGAGAATTACTTTATGTACCTACATATATTATATACTCTAAAATATGGGTCAGTATATAATAATATCTTTATCTTCCACGCGCAATCTGATGACGATCCAAAACAATCGTGTCTTGACAAAAATATAATTTAAGATTTTGTACAAATGTAGATAAAATTTCGTATGGACATAGTTTTGTGAAGAGTTAGTTTAAAGCTGGGATTAACATACATGAGCTAGTTTTAACGCGAGTAGCACCGCTGTGCGCAACTAGTAATTTATACCACATTGAACAGGTGGGTATTGTTGATTGACACAAAACATAATAAAATTCCTAAAATTGATGAAGGTGTTCATTTATGTCAAAAATTGTCACAAACAAGCTTATCCTGTTGAAATAACAAAAGCAAGTGAGAGGCAGTAAAAAGTGTTGCCACGCTACTGCCAGATCAATACCTAGCGAGGAAAACTTGTTTTTCACGATAACCATCTATATGGCTCTAACACGAATTCAAAAGAGACAGATGGACGACTTGATAATTAGTTAAAGTCAATCGTGAATATTAAATTAGCATATTATTATGTTAAAATTCAATTGTCTCTGCATCAACTAGTGAAACTGGCTTTGTCTGGCCGTATGTTGGTTCTCTCCTAAGGATAATTTTGACCAATTTTTCCAAAACTTTTATATACTCGTACATAGGTTTTAGATATTAATTGAATTTTATCTAAAAATTTTATTGGGAGATGGAAGTTTTCTCTTTTATTCAACTTTCTGTGTCTGGTTTAAAATACTGAAAAATAATTACACAGTATAGTTGCCATTTCCTTATTACTTATGGTCGCTATTTTTATAAATTAGAACTCTCGTATATCCTACAGACAATTTTTATAATGAACTTATGTCTTTGCGCTTTTGAATTACAAGCAAATCATGCCTAGTCTAAAATAACTTACTTATTAGGAGGCTCCTAAAACACATCGTTAAGTGTTTGGTGAGAGATTTTTCAAATTGAGGGTTGCACTGCCACCACTGTGCAATATTATTACCCAGTAAACATATTTTTATTGAATGATTTGGTTAGGTAGCTGTGTATCTCTATTCCACAGCTGCTTCCATGTTTGTGAGGCTCAGCCAAATATTAGCGCGGTAGACGAGTCGTCGCATTTCAAGGCGAGGCGTGAAGGTCGAACCTGAAACTTTTATCAGAAAGCAAAAGTATCATAAAAACTTGTTTATCATATTTGTTCAGGTAACAGTAATGGGGTAACTCTTACTCTTATTTTTCACCGTGTTTTATGTGTTATTTTCCTGTCAGGTTTGTCTTGTTTGCTAACTTTATCTGAACATATGCTTGCTGAACAAGGTTGTGACTAATACCATCTATTTATGTACCTATAAAACTAGGACTATAAATTATTCATTTAATCATTAGATTTTTACTATGTAGGCGTATTAATAACTGCCACTTTTTTTACTGTAACAGGCTTCTAATCGTAGACAGAGAAAGCAAGCTAGATTATTGAAGTAAATAATTTTTTTTTTGTAACAGTGTTCTAACGCAAAATTATTGAAGTAAGAGCTTAAGTCAATGTCTTTTTGAACATAAAATTAAAACTGCAAGTGGTCCAAAGAAGTATTTCGATCATCTGTTGTAACATTTTTGGATAAGGGAAGACTTTAATTTTAGCTTAAAAGCAAATAACTTAAAAGAAATTGATCTCTCTAATTGACAGAGGCAAGTTATTGTAGATATATACACCCATGCAAAAATACTACCATAAAATGCTATCATGGGGCATAGCTTTCCTTTGTTTCTGTTACTTTTTAGCTTATCATAATTACCAAGCTCAGACCTGACCAAAAAAGCTGCTTCCAGGATGCTTATCTATCTATAAATAAGAATTAAAAGACACATATATCTATAGCTATTTATACACTGTCTACGTACCCGGCACCCCATCTGCCAATATGGGTAATTGCCCCAAGTTTCCCTCAGTAACGTCGTAAAGAACCCTCGGCGCACCTGAGTCGAGGCCTTTTCTTTCACACTTTTACCAACTTACTGGGAAAGTTACAAGTTTATATCAGTTTGTATCTTTTTCATGTATTCTTTGCATTTTAGTTATTTTGTTGGAGTAGTATCAAGTCTAGGAGTTTAAAAGGTGCGACGGTACTTCAAGCCAGAACAGTTGCTTTCGTTATATAAAGCGCAAGTTCGGTCGTGCATGGAGTATTGTTCGCACCTTTGGGATAGATGTGCTAAATAAATATCATCTGGAGGCGTTAGTGTCGATTGAGAGGCGAGCCAAGAAGCTCATCGGCCAGCCTTGCGTATCTAAAGCATGGCTACAAAGCCATGAACATAGTCACAAGGTTGCCAGTCTGACTGTATTTTATCGGATACATTTTGGAGAATGTGCAATGGAGCTGCACAATTTAATTCCTGCTTCTCCATTCCACTGCAGAACGAGCAGGGGCAAAGCGAAGAGACATCGATTCAATGTCGAAGTTCCGAGGATCGCACGATCTATTCTTACTTTTTGACAATATTGTTTGTAAAAATATACTTATGTTTATACTTTGTGTTTGTTTGTTCCAGGAGGAGCCAGCATCATCAGGAGACAGCGGTGACGAGAGCGGCAGCGAACCCGAGTCTCCCTCCGACAAGATGGTGCATCTTCACAAGCAAGACTGCTTCCAGGAGGACCGGGACTCGCAGCTCAAGAGGTTATATTTAATCTCCTCCTTAGTCGTAATCCACATCACCGAGGCTCGAGATTCGGCTATCAGGCCCTCTTTTCTCTCTTCGGCCCTCACAGAATCTATTTATAGTTTTCTTGAGCAAGTACATCGTGGGTGCCTCGTAGGATACATGTCCTCAAATTTTGTGGTCCTCAAAATGTCGGCACACGATCTTTTCTTTCACCGCAAAGCGAGTGTATGAATCAAATCATCGATGTAGGACCGGAATCGAACCGGGGGCTGTCATATTTAAAAGCAGACTTATTCCCACCGAACCACACTCGCTGTTGTTATATTCTTAAATAAACTTAAGTAATCTCACTGAAGGAGATCAGCTCGGGTTAGCCTGCCTGAGTAGATAAAGTGTACTGCCGAGGGATCTGTCGTCGCCCGCGCATGGGTTTGAGAGGCGCAGTGGGGGTATATCCTTCCTTCAAATCCGCGCCTATTTACCTTCGTACTATACATATGCTTCACGCTATGTATATACTATCAGTATGTATACTGCGTGTACACCTACTAATAATTTACAGGGTAACCAGTTAAATAAACTTTAAAAGGTTGGCTTTAGTACACGTATGTATGATTACCAACTTTTGTTCTAATGACTTTTGGTAGTTTACGAAACAAATTTATTTTCTTCTCCAAATATTATAATACACCTCAAACATTTCCAAAAATTGTAAAGATCAAAAGTTGAAGTAAGAAATCTAAAGTTGTTGGTCTCAATGCAGTTAAACCGTCCTTTTAAATTAAGCACTAAAGCTTTAAGTTAGTACCAGTAATGCTGAAAACGCTTTGTGTTGCTAAAAATGATATTTTACTGCTTCATAATAAAGTAGTACCTGGTTAACCGAGCTTTGCTCGGTATTTCTTTTTGTTTTTTAATATGACATTCTCTAAAAATGATCCCTAAAATTGATCGATTTATCGCCCCCGAAACCCCCTATATACTAAATTTCATGAAAATCGTTGGAGCCGATTCCGAGATTTCAATTATATATATACAAGAATTGCCCATTTAAAGATATAAGATTTTTTTTTTCATCACTCAAACTTTTACTCTCTTTTAAATTAAAACCTTTAACGTCTCAGGGAATCCCACGAAGCTCACGCCTCCACATCGTCGACCACTCAAGAAGCGGACAGCAGTAAGTCCGGCCAATCTGGGTTACCCAAACTGTTACCCAAGCTCGAGATGCCGGGGGGAGCCATGCTGTACCCTGGAGTGCTGGGGCTGGAGGGGATAGGCAACAACCTGGGCTTGGGGAACCTGGCCATGAGTTACCCTCACAGCTTCATACTGGGACTCACTGGCAACCAGAATCAAGAAGGAGGTAAGTTTAAATATATACGCAAATTATCCTGATTTATATCTATATCTATTGCTATTTCCACATCAAACCTAAGCCTACCAAAGACCGGACACTCAGTGATCAGATGAAGGACACTTTCGTCGACATCAGGGTCACAGATGCACGCCGGGCTCTCCTTGCGCTTGAATCGATGCAAGTAGAAAAAGAGAGAAAAAAAAATGTTTAAATATATAGTGTAAACTCCGTGTAACTCACTCGATTTAACGACAAACACTCTAAAGCGTCGAAATCAATTGGCTTTAGTTGGCTTAGCTTGTGTTCCATACAATGATACATTCTCTTATCAGTGTAAACTCTACTGAAGGAATGAACTGACACTGAAGGAACTTTGCATTTTATGTGCCAGGAATCGAACCCGGAACCTTCTGATTAATAGTCCGGCATGTTAACCATGACGCCAAAAAAAGTTCTAAAAAAACTAAAAAACTTCGACCTCCCTTGTTAGAACAACGACACTTTTTAACTCTTTAACAGAGGCCCAGACCTCTGTTTTGTAAGAAGAATCATCCTCAGAAATAAAATAGAATAGAATTTATTTATTATCATTGATGTATAATTATTACACTACATACAAATATTTTATTATAAACAGCAACAATATGGTCGCGTCTATCGCATTTACCAATTATATTTCAAATATTTTTAAAATAAATAAATATTTTTTAATAATATTTTTTGGCAAAAAAAATTATAATCATAATTACAGACAAAAAACAATAGTAACATTATTTTGTTGTCTATCGAAGAAGCTATTTCAATTGAGAGTAACATATCATTTGTTAAGCGTGTCAAGTCACATGGCATATCGTAACATCAGGCAAGTTATGTCTAAAAAACGCAAATGCAAAATTTGCCGAAAACACACAACATAAAAATTGCAACGAATTATTTTACATTTTACAAAGTCAATTAAAAAAAAATAGATATAAAAGTGTATTTTGATCAAACACGATAACTCTACCAATAACTATGTGTAATATTGTAGATTGACATTGTAATATTGTAAAATGACATTTTAATATTGTAAAGCGACATTCATAAGTGTATTTTTGTACCTATATTGAATAAAATAAACTGAAACTGAAACTATGTCAAGAGAATTCGCCACTAAAAGCGCGAAAAAATAAAATTATTTTTCTTGCAATATTTTTGGCGTCAGAAAAGACAACCTCGTTCCCAACTTTCTTCTGTGAAGTTCCAGAAAAATTGGGTCAATTCGACACTAATAAAAATAGAGACGTCTTATAAAAACTTTTACGTTTCCTAAAGTGATTTCCTTACTTTCCAGATCCGATGTCGCGATTCTAAATTAGGTTAGTCTCGGAGACGGGCGTTCGAAAATCGTAGTGAAAATTCAAGAAATTTTGTTATTCTGCAGTTGCTTTGTCTCAGAACTTTTTTATCATATTTGATTTTTAAAATCCATCAAAATACCTAATAACGCAACAATAATTATTCGAAAACGTGCTTGGCCACTTAGCTCATACAAGAAGAAAAAGATGAATTGATTGATTGATATTGTTTTCGGAAAAATAAAAATTATAGATTTAGGGTGACTATTGCAAATAATCTATTTATTACTGACTAGCATCTGGTCCGGTATTCGCACGGGCTCTAAAATAATCTGAGTAGCAAAGAGAGACAAAATATAGCCTATGTTACTCGGGGATGTTGTAGCTTCCCAATGGTGAAAGATTTTGCTAAATCGGTCCAGTAGTTTCGGAACCTATTCGTGCCAAACAAACAATCAAACTTTTCCTCTTTATAATATTGGTCTTGAGCATCGCCGCCTGGTGGCCAGCCTTTCAATTTTTTTAAGGTTAGGTTAGGTTTTCGGCGAGTGTGCGACAAAATTGCATGATTTACGAGCAAGGAAACACCAAAGCGGCATCGTTATACCGTGGAGGTTCCAAAGGCGCGTACTAAGCGGTTTGCCTCCACCTTCATAGTGCGAACCGCGAAGGTGCGCAATTCTTTGCCAAGCACCCTGTTCTTTGAGAGCTACAATCTTTTTTTTAAATGGTTAACTCCATACTGAACCATTCCTAGTTCTTGTTATGGTAGCTAACACAACTGATATACTACATAAATATACATATATATTTTTTATATAGATACATATTTAACCTGATTGGCAGTCCGGCATGGTAACCTTTATGCCCACGAGGTCGCCTGACGGTTTTTAAAGCAAAAGTGAACTGGTTTTTTAAGAGTAAGCGCGCTTCATTTAAGATCATAATATCGCTTGTCATCAGGTGAATTGTGATCAAGCGCAAGCCAAAATTGGTATAGAGTATGCGTGTGATTGTTCCAGCGTGTTCGTCGAGCCAGCCGCAGTTCATCACGATACCGCTGTCGATGGCCAACATGGCGATGGCGGCGTCATCCACCAACCCCGCGCCAGCCTCCAGTGACGACAGCAGTGAGCTGCAGGACCTCACTACTGCCAGGAAGTGATACGTATGGACCACTGCATCAATCATTCACTAAACAAATAATAATTCACTAAATAAAACAATTAATAAATATTTCACTAAATAATTCGATTTATAAATTCATAATTTTGCTCCGTTAATAATTCACTAAATAAATCATTCACTGCATATTATTCTATATTGTCAAAATTTTATTTATTTTTATAAAAAAGTAAAATAAACATTATGGTTTGAAATTGAACTGAACTTTCTTTTTCTTGAACAGGAATTAATTTAAATTGAAATTCTTTTTGAAAAGTGATGTATCAAATTTAAATATGTTCAACAGTATTGGTTTGTGCCGGTAATAAAAATATAAGGAAACAATATTTTTTATAATTTTTAAAGATATGTAAAAAAACATAGACTATAAATTATTGTTTAATTATATTGCCTATAAAATTATCTTTTTTATGCTATGCCGCCCTAAATACCAGATTGAATTTCAACACGTATCTAAACATTTAGTCATCACATGCGATAACATATGCAAAATCATTCCAGTTAGCACTTTTTTAAATTAAACTTTAAGTAAGTAATTAAACTGTAAATTTTCGTATGTCATAATGTGATTATTATCTTAGGTTTTAAAAGTATAATGTTATGTAACAAGATATAAAATAGAAATAATAATTCATCCTTTTTTCTTTGTTACAGATACATCGAGAAGGCTGGAATAACTTAATTATGTATATCCTATTATCTTAATAAAACATAAGTAGCATAACATTTATTTATATACCAAAGTTTTGGACTAAACGCTCGATATCAAATTTGAAATTTTACTTTTGTTTATGCTCTTATAAAAAAGGCGCAAAGCACTGCAATTTAATCATATAAAGAAATGTTACCACTTAGCACTATTTTTAAACGTCTATAAGCGCGATAATATCAGCTCAAAACTTTCTTGCCAGTTTAAAAAGATGCGCATTAGAAATATCAAGTGCTTTAATATTTAAACAAATATTGCGGACGTAGGTTAATACTGTTTTGTAATAATAAACAATGTGTATTTTTGTACCAAGCAATTAACACTGTTAACTATTATCATAGAAGTGTTAATATCTAAAGTGTTTAGAAAAATTAGATAGACACACTCGTTTTAAGTGCATTCTTATCTTGTATTATTTGGTTTTTGGTTTAGTTTTATTTTTCCTTTATAAAGGTTACAAACGGATGCAAATGCAAAAAATATGTTAGGAAATCTATATTGGCAACATAAAACTCATTAAGATACATGTGTAAATCAAAAAATTTTGTTTTTGCCTTTTAAAAATTCTTTAAAGAAAATAATGTTTTTTGTTAGAAAAAAAGGACTTTTTCGTGTAATTTCAAAAGTCGTGCAACAAACACTATTTGAATGGATGTACTGGATTTTCTTTGTAATATTTGAATTAACAAAAATACTATCGTTATATTATCTTTTTCGATCTCACCTTTGAAATGATTTGCATTTTATTTCCATTTGCGAAATTTAAAACTGGGTATAATTTTTTTGAGACTTTGCTCCGTAACTGAATTTACCTTATTATTAGTTCACTAGTTTTTTTTTAATGTTGGAACTACGATTAACCTTATTTACGGATTTACTGGTGACTTATGCAAAATCTTTAAGGGCTGGCTTTGGTATTTTTAGACAAATAAATTTAAATCTTAATAATATTACAGAAAAAGGAATGCGGCCTCGTATAAAAATGTATGGCCAAATTTCTTTATGTCGAATTGCATGTATACAACCAAAAATGAAAAGTCTGCGTAAAGTAAAAAGCTTAGAAAAAAGAGTACAATAGCAGCCTTATCACCTGTAGTTATCTCTACTGGGCGTCCGGGATTGGAAAGAATATTTTTAATGATTAATTTTACAAAAGTTTTTTGTGTATATGAAGCAAACTAAAGTTTTGCATTTTGTTGCCAGTTAAGTAAATGTAAAATTATTTCCTGTTAAATCATTTTTGACAAATAAATCTATTTGTCTTTTAGTTTAGGTACTTACTTAATGACTTTATAAGTAACATAAAGCATTTATAATGTACTAGTTGATTGTGTTTTTAATTTCTATATTGATTACAAGCAAACTTATTCCTTGAAGTATTTCGTACTGTTAACATTGAAGTTTTTGTTTCTTGTATCACTTTAGTTTTTAGTGCATCAATTTGTTTTTCCCTTTTTCCTTTTTAAGAATAATGTTCCTTTTCTTCTTATTTTATAATAAAAATAATATTGAAAACTTATTGTGTTGTTTTTTTTACCACAACAAATTCTTTAGGGCTATCTCATCATTTTGAATTTTAATAGTACCAATGGAATCCTATTACTAAGATTTATAGACCGTCTTTTGTTTAGTAACAAAAGACATAAGTCACATCAGACATAAGTTTTTTTTTCGATAAATAAAGAAAGAAATCTTTTTGCTGTTAGTCCGTTTGCCCATCTGTCCGCCACCAGGCTGAATCGTGATAACTAGATAATTAAATAAAAAAAAAAACAAATCATTTATACCAAAGTTACAAGTCAAATAATATTATGATATCATTACAAAAGTATATGATATGAATAAAATTTCAATTTTTAATTGTAGATAGTCATTAATATTATAAAAAGTTTTTTTCTAATAGCCAAACCCTGAGTCTAATCTTAAAGCTGGCGCTGAAGGTACGCGTACGTAGATCGAATCGAACGGACCTGTCCAATTTCACAAGTCTATGTACCGACGTTTTCAGTTGCATCTTCTTCACGTTGCTACGTAAATCCCACATTTTATTAGCACCCCTGCGTTGAAATAATTCAAGGTGCGTGTGTGTGAAAAGTGCAACTTGATTATATCAATTCACATGGTAGAGGCAATATATCAAGGTCTCGAAAGAGTTCAACGCAGGAGACGTCGCTCTGAACCTCGCAATTGGAAATAATACTATAGTCTACTATAGTCGTGTAAGTGTATAAAGCCTCATATACAACCTCGCTCTATCACAAGTATGTACATTGCAATTAAAGCGGCATTCATTCGAGGTCTGAAATAGCAGGCGTTTATATTTAGTGACCGTGTCAATGATAATATTCCGCTTGATGGCCGATGTAAGCTATGTCTCATATTAGCGCTGTTCGCCTCTGCGGTCGCGGGATGAAGAGCTAGCAAAGGACAGAGCTATAATGTGCTAGCCCGGTAGAGCAGGACGGACTAATGAGTATCGGTGTTTTAGTTTTCGCGTGTTTGTCATAATTAATATGATTTATTTTATTGAGGCGCAATGCTCTAGTTACCGCATGGCTTAAAAGTCAAATTATAGTTCTACTTTTGTAATTTGTAACCCGTACTCACAACATAAGACGCAATAACATATCATTTTTATTTTTATATTTATATTTATCCTGATTTAGTCAAATTCAGCTTAAACAAAGAAATTCTAGTTTCAGACGGATAGATTTCATATATTCTTCTTATATATAAAATTGCCATGTTACAATTTTAGTTACCGTACTCCTCTGAAACGGCTTGACCGATTTTTAACCAATTTTATATGCGTATTCAGTAGATCTGAGAATCGGCTCCTATTTTTTTATATCCCTAAGTGAGTCAAAACAACGTTTGCCGGGTTAGCTAGTATTTAGATATAAAATAGGTGCGTTGTAAGTTACTGACGAATCACTTATTTGTTTCGGAATAAGGGCAAAACTATGCGCTATCTAGTGATAGGTTATTATCCCTGGGCCGTATGGTCAATATTTGTTATTTTAATAACGTTGCAGCTCGACGCTGGTTGGTCGACGATCTGCCAATCATTACTCTTGATTGGAATCGAATTCACAATAGTCATGGAGTGTTCGAAACTTGAAAATTATTTATAAATATGTCAGTAAGTAAGCGAAGTAGGTAGGTATGTATGTACACAACATTTAACTGGCGGGATATTTTATAGAAAATTACTACGTGGTAAGGATTAATGACATTATTAAGTTAATAATATATCATTATTTACTGTTTTCTTTATTTTTTACCATTTATCATCATCAATCATGTACATATAAACAATTGGAAAATATTAGAACACATTTCACACACGGCTGGTTAGCCCTGTACTTAGCCATTTCTAGTTTGTATTATGGTTGCTAGCACAATACATAAATACATATTTAACACCCATACCGACAGCCAACAAATTAAGTTCATCACAAAGATTTTGGCCGTGCCAGGAATCGAACTCGTGATCCTCTGGTTGGCAGTCCGGTATGGTAACCGTTACGGCCGAGGTCAAAGTTGTGTAGATACATAGACTAATAGATAAGCGAATGATAAGCGATACTATATTTCTTAGAGTTTATTTCTACCAACTAGAATTTCTTGTAAACTAATGAATAGCTAACCAGTAACAGGCCTGTTCCGACGTGACAAGACCAAAAATGTAAAAAGGCTTCAAAGCGAGAGTGAAATGGTTTCTTCTAGATATGCGCACTCCATTTTAGACCGCATAGCATAAGCAGCCCTCTATACATTCCCACTGCTGGGACTCGAGGCTTTCTCTCATGAGGAGAGAGATATAGATCGTAATCCACCACGCTGGACAAGTGCGGGTTAGTGGATGACGCATGTTTTTTGATATCGTTGTCCTCAAACATGTCGGTATCTTCACAATGTTTCCTTCACCGTAAAGCGAGTGCAAATCCGCACATAACTTGAAAATCAGAAGGTTTCGGTTTCGATTCCCGCCACGGCTAACATATTTGTGCTTAGTTAAATTTGTTTGTAGGTCTGGGTGTTAAATAAATATTTATATAAAATATGTATGTATGTGTAGAATATCAGCTACCATAACATAAACTAGAAATTCAGTATGGAGTTAACCAGCCTAGTGTGAAATGATTGCTAATATTATTATGGGTAAATTGTTACCTAAAGAGGGCAACAAAAAACTATGCCAAAGAAATCTTAGAATTTAGATTTCACACATAATGTTAGTATGGTCTAACCGCTATTAGGTTGTAGGCATACGTTCCAGGCATACACTCCATTTACGGAACTTCCAGTAATTAATTATAAATTAATTGACAAGAAATTAAACATGTAAAAAGGCTAATTGGTATCCAGAAATCGATAATAATTGGCCAAGTGCATGTCGCTTGCACTATTAAGGGTTCCGTACCAGTTTTAAAAAGATGTCCAAAAAGTCGTTTGTGGTATTGGAGCTTCAAAGCTCCGCTTTAAATTGTTATTTTATTTTTATTTAATTAATTAATTGGACATTTAATATATACATACCTGTTACTGTTATTGATATATAGAATACGAAAAAAGCACATTTATTGTATGGGGCCTCATATTTCATTATAGTATTCGTTGTTATAGCAACACAGGAAAAACATAATTTGGGAAAATTTCAAATTTCTTTCGTATCACAGTTCCTTTATACATTTTTTTTATATACACCCTGGTGACTGGCATACAGCGGAGGCTTAGTAATAGGGCCCCGTTATTACCTTTTAGGTACAGAACCCTAAAAACGCATTGAACCTAAAGTAGAACGCAAACCAAAATGGCATAATTTTTCGCAAACATATTAGACGGAATGTTATGAATGATGGATGACTTAGATTAATGTTGAAGTGTTCTCAGTTTGGTCAGTATTAGTATCATATTTCTGCATCGTACTACTTAGTCAAATAATGAGGCTTTATAACAGTTTCGTTCGATTCAAAGTGTTATATTTATGGTGTTCATATTACAAAATATGCTGTTGCACTGGATCGGTACTTAAAATACATTGGTACATAGCAAAAGCAGCCCGCTTCTTCTTTCTTTTCTTTCTTCAAAAATCTAAATCAAATCATTTGACGACCTCGTTGGCGTATAGGTTACAATGCCAGACTGCCAATCAGATGATTCCGGGTTCGATTCCCGGTCCGGCCAACATCTTTGTGCTTAACTAAATTTGTTGGCTGTGGGTCCGGGTGTTAAATATGTATCTATATAAAATATGTATGTATGTATATGTAGTATATCAGTTGTGTTAGCTACCGGTTCAGTATGGGGTTAACCAGCCGTGTGTGAAAAGTGTCCGAATATTTATTATTATTATTTATTAGCCTTATGACTACTTTTGTCATACACGGCACGTCATTTACTAAAACATTTTATTTAAATTTTATATTTTTAACTACATCACAATCATTAAGATTAATCATAAAACTACAACTTCTTTCGTAAGTTCCTACTGCTGAGACTCGGAGCCTTCTCTCACGAGGACAGAGATTTAAAGGCCATAATTATTTATTATAGAGATATAACATACAATATATATTCAGTAAAATTCATAACTTTTATTACAAAATATGCGTATATTATGAAATAAATTAACAGATGATAAAATAAATTATACACTCTAACCTTCCATAATGAAATAACGACAAATAAGCTTTAAAAACACAAAAAAAACTTTAATAATAATAACTCATTATGTAGTTAATTTTCTTCCAAAAGTATCTTCTTTTGTATTTTCTATTCCAGTTACCCTTGTTTTGTGTTAACAAAAGGCAAATGAGTTTATCTAACGTCAGACCAAATAAACACAGACAAGGTCCAAAGCCACTCCTGAAGTCATAATTTGATATCAACTTTTTGTAACATTCCTTCTCAGGATTTCAAATGAAACAGTATTCTCTAGACTGAAATCAATACATTACACTTACACAAACATAACATTTCTGTAAATAAAGTTATTTTGTTATACTAAAGTGATAGATAGATGGATAAATAGATAGATAGATAGATAAACTCTTTATTGGGCAAATTAAAGGTACAAGTCAAAATAAAAAGTAACAACACAAAAGTATGCCATAAACGGCGGCCTTATTGCTAGCAGCGATCTCATCTTGGCAACCTTTGGATGAAAAAGAGTTGAAAAGGACTAGAAAAATAGATATATTTAAGTAACAAGAAGTTTAAATTGATATAATGTCTATCAACATTACGCAATAAAAATATTTGTTATATGTTTAAAATATATACATCATTGTATTATGTATATATTTTAAACTTAAATATATACATCATATTAACAGAATGCAAGATACACAGCTTAGCTGTAAAAAGTGTTATTTTTACTCACTTTTTAACAGCTGAACTAATTGATATAAAACGTTAGTAGGAAGACAGCATAAACCTTGTATTTACACATCAGATACCTTTTATTTAATAATAGGTGCGTCCCGCTCAATTACCTGTGTTAACCCGGGTTAAAGCTGCTTACGTGTTAAAGGTCTGTATGCCCAATTTCATTAAAATTGGTCTAACTGTTTTAGTGTGACGCAGTAACAAATATATACATAACATTACAATCAAACTGTCACCTTTATAATATTTGTGAGATTGATGCAGACACAGCTGTATACGTATACAGTTTTACGGCATTAAATTTCATATTATCTTTCATCCTCTAGTCTGCATTTTCCTACGTCCGTGATCTCATAAAGCTAGTCGGTTACTCGGTAACAAATGGCCGCTCTCCGCCGACGGAATTCATAATTTCGCAATTATTTGGCTTTGGACGGACAAATGTTTAGCATTTACCACTTGGAATGAAAGAATGAGGGGGAAATTACATGTTTTTAGTACAAGTTTATAGTATTTTTGCGGACAACAATTACTTAGTATAAGTTTTGAGAAGTAATTTTTGACAAACTGTAATTAGTGAGTAATATGTTGACATGGTCAACAACTTAAGCTATTGAATGGCTGTCAAAAAACCTAAAATGGTTGCCACACGCGCTATGATTTGATCGTACTGTTCACGTGTGTCAAAAAACCCACAATTTTTTTACCTTTTTTTTAGAAAAATGAAAATAAATATTGTGACAAAGAAGCAACACACAAAAAAACATAAATAATAAATTTGATAGCTTTTAAAAATTTGTATAAATATTCTTACAATTAATCTTTAGACGGTCTACAAGAAAATTTAAACCGTTTATAACATATTACGTTTCATAACGTAAACGGTTTCCATATACTATTATACCTCGTCTTAAGTTCTTTCCTTGTCTAAATTCTTAGAATTGGTTGCCTGGAAGAGATCTCTCTTAGCGATAAGGTCGTCAGTTAAGATACTAACTTGTAAGTTCTTTGTGTATTCTTTTTAATTTTATTTTATTGTGAGTGTTTTAATTAAGTGTTTATAATATATTATCTATCTAACGATTTTAAAATTGTAAATACAAGATTTAGCTATTTCCATGGCCTGTACTACACAATCTAATAATTCAATTCACTCCTTATCATAAACCTCTAGTCTACTTATCAGACAGAGCCGTATTGTCTGCGAGTCTGTCCGCGATCCAAGCCGGTAGTCTGTAATAGGCTATCTACAATCGCCTGTGTCAACCTTGATGCAGTTTGCAAAGCTAATTTGTTGGACATGTAGCTTCGAGTGTACTAGGAAATAATCATGTGTGGATAGAATAGACTTTGTAGGTCTCCTAGTATTGGGAATTGTTAGAATTCAGTTTGTTGTGCTTAGACTGTCTGTGTAGGTTGTTTCGTTAGTTGTTCATTGGTATAAAACTTCAGAAAAAAGCTTAAACGAAATTTAAAATGTATCATAATGTATTCTAGACAAACCAAGCTTTTCTATTTGATATTATTTTGTAGCGGTGGTCATTTTATTCTGGTTTTAATCTAAGTCTTATCCCATTTCCAACTAACACACCTTTTCAATTAAAAGAATACTAAAATCAAATCATAAAAATGGACATACACAGGCAATGACGTCAAATTTATAACCCCCCGTTCTTTTTGTAACGGGAGTTAAACATCAGTTCAGTCTAGCCGTTTGCATGTAAAAGGTTTAAAATAAACATACACACCAACACATCTAAACCTTTTTTTATATGTATTAGTGGAATTTTACACCTGAAAGTTTTACAGCCGGGACCTATAATTTAACGTGTCATCCGACTACTATAGCTCCCAGATAAAAATGCCACTTTTAAAACGACAGTCTTGTGCATGGTCACCCATCCAAAGATCGTTGCTTAACCTCGATGATCGCATCAGATCACATTAGTAAGCCGAACTACAGGCACTATCGAGGTTCAGAATTATTAAAAAACCATTAGATACATACTGCGTTTGGTCAATTTAGGTATAACCACATAAACCGAAGGCCGTGTGTAGGTGTTAGGTAAACCGCATTGTGCCTCCAATGCATACGTAATATACTTAGGTATAATATGCCAAGATGCCACAAGGGTTACGGTGAAAACCATCATATGTACGAGTGTGTGAGGTTTGGTTTACCCAAATCATTTGACTGGTGTCCAATTCTATATTTTAATAACCCCTACGTACGTGTCTGTATGTGGCATAATGACTCCTGAATCCTGAGCAAATCTTAAAAGTACTAAGGTTTTAGATTTATTGTTCAATGGGTGAGTTAACTGAGAGTGATATCTATGTGTGATGAAAATAGATCACAAAATGGTGGATGAAATTTTTATTCATAAAAACGAACCGAAACCTGTCCACCCGCTCAAGAGATAAGGTAAACAAACATTAGTTATTTTACAATTAGTGTTGTAATAATTAATCTAGATTTAATTATCATCTGTTATTAATTATATTTTTGAATTTGAGGCTTTCTGTTATTAAAAAATAATAATCACTTTCATCTTTATTACTAGAATAAATTATTTATTGATTATTTACTTGTATTCAGCTACCATTTCACATTTATTACATGCGTAAATCTAATTATACATCACAAGTAAATAAAGACATAAATTAATTACGATAAATAAACCTATTGGTTATTATAAAATGACATAAAATCCGTTATAATTGAAGTTGTGAATCGAAGTAGGACAATTATCACTTAATTGAATAAAAATGGAATCAGCCTTGTTTTATAAGATAATAATAATGTAAACAATGTACATCGTAAAGCTAGCTGGCCTGGCAAGGATAACTAGAAAACAAGGTCTCCTGAATAGTTTAATAGATTTTTAGAATAACTCAAGTCGAGTTGGTATTAATTCTTTATTTATTATTAAATTAGTAGCGCTCTGCGTATATTTAAAAATATTAATTCTTTTAAGTAATTTTTATTTATTTTAGTCCCTACTTACTCACATTTTTTTTTTATTTACTTTATTCAATACGTACAAACAAGAAAACAAAACTAGTAGTAATGATAAATATAAATTTAAACATAGCTTAAGAATATTAAAAAGAAAATTGATTGCAAAGGATAGTAAAACCGATTTTTTTAAAATAATTTCTTTATGTATATTATGTTAGGATTAAGTATGTTTTTGAATAAAGAAAGATTATATACAATGTCGTTATATGAATTATATTCTTTTTAAATGATTTAATCTACGATTGTGTCCACCGAACAATGGTGTTTGAATTTTCATTGGTAAATTTTCCGGCGCAGTGAAACAATGTGAAAAAGAGCATTAAACATTCATGGTTGTGTTCAAGTATTTTGCCAATGGGCTAACTATGGGCAAGCTACTATAATAATGGACACCCTAATTGGGGCTTGCGCGTCATTTCGGGAGTGTGGACCATGATTTAGATAGTTTGATGGACAAACTATATCGTGATAACAGATAGCCTGAAAAATAAAACTAGAATTGAACTAGTTTACGATCTGCTAGCTGGCTAGTTTGAAAGCTAGCAAATGAGCGAGTAAGTATAATCATCGGCACAAAAACGACAGGATGTTATAAGTTTGACTTATCTCTCTCTCTCTTTTCCTCCCTCTTTCCCTATCTCTGTATCCCCTACCCACAACAACTTTAAATAGAAAATCCCTGTGTTGAACAATAGATAAGAACACTCCCGAACTACAAAACATAGAATGAGAAACGAGCATTGAAATTTTAATGTATAATAATGCAAAAAAAATAGTATATAAGAAGTTTAATAGGTTTATTTACAAATAGCTATTACAGAAAAAACAATTAACATAAACATAACTCAAACTTAAAGATAACAAGAAAAATCAAGACATCTAAATTTAAATTAAAGTAAGCTCACGATCGAGACTGTCGCTGCGGGGTAGAGTAGGTAGGCTGTATATAAGAAGTAGGTACACATTAAATACACATACAAATACAAATATAAATAAATTATTGATAACACCAAAGTTACAAGTCAAATAATTTCATATCATTACAAAAGTATATGATATGTATCAATGTCAATTTTCAATTCTAATTCTAATAATAATATAGTATACATAGTCACCCTGGAAATGGTAGATCGGTATGTATGCGCACGCGCCGCTCCATACCCGCGTCCGCTCCGCGTATGGTCTCCCCGCGCCCTCGCATGGAATATACAACGCGATTTCATGAACAACTAGCTGACCCGACACATGCTGTACTGTCTTAGCTATGATTATTTAATTGGAATTAGTATCTACATATATAATGAATTAATATGAATGAATATAATAATTAGTATCTATTAGTTAGTTATTTTTAATTTGTCAATAAATAAATAAAAATAAATATTAGGACACATTCACACAGGCTGGTTAGCCCCATACTGAACCATTTCTAGATCGTATTATGGTTGCTAACACAACTGATATACTACATATATATACATACATACATACATACATACAAATTATATATAAATATATATTTATATGACGACTTCGTTGGCGTAAAGGTTACCATGCCGGTCTGCTAATCAGAATGTTCCGGGTTCAATTCCCGGCCCGGTTAACATCTTTGTGCTTAACTAAATTTGTTGACTGTGGGTCTGGGTGTTAAATATGTATTTATATATAATATGTATGTATGTATATGTAGTATATCAGCTGTGTTAGCAACCATAATACGAGCTAGAAATGGTTCAGTATGGGGCTAACCAGCCGTGTGTGAAAGTGTCCTAATATTTATTTATTTATTTTATTTATATAAATGAGTCCCTACAACCCTTGGCGGCTAACGGCTGGACCGATTTCACTATTTTTTTCTGTACGCTTCTCCTGATAATAGTTCCGTTCACGCGTGATGGCGTGACCAAAAGGTATAGAGATATTTTTTTTACACTTGTCATACACGGCTGGTTGGACCCATACTAAAACACTTCTAGTTTGTAATATGGTTGCTAACACAACTGATATACTACATTGACACACATAAATGTTTTATATCGTTGCATATGTAGGTATTTAACACCTAGACCTTCTTCTTCTTCATTGCCTTCACCTTTTCCCACTATGTGGGGTCGGCACAGCCCGTTTTTTGCTTCCACACTCTTCTATCTGCCGTCATATCTACATTCACTCCTTTTTCTTTCTTATCCTCTTTCACACAAATCATCCACATCTTCTTAGCTCGTCCTATACTTCCACTACCTTGTACAATCATATTCATACTTCTCCTAGTCACATTCTTCTCCACACCTAGACCGCAGCCAACAAATTTAGTTTAGGTGTCACTTCCTACCCCCCTATTTCAATGAAAAACCAACGTCCTCACCGCTCCGCTAATTAAACAACCTAGCTAGGTTGTTTCAGCTGAATTGAATAGGTATCGAGCACCTCTTTTGTACCCCATTCGGTCCTCTGCATCCCTCTTATACCCCTTTTGTACCCGTTCCCTGGAACCGAGCTCGGTAATTAAACCGCAACCTGTTTTCTAGCGTTGCGTTGCTGAAAACAATGCGTGGAAAATTATAAATTAAACTTTGCGGAAAAAAGCAAAATGATTAAAAAATTATCTTAAACCCTGTTTTGCAAAGTATTTATGTTATTTAAACAATGTTCAACATAACAGAACAATATTTGTCTAAATACATATTTAAAACTCTTAGTACCGAAATGTATCTCTCAAACATCTTTGTTTTTCTTTGCAAAGTAATATTTTAAATTATAAATTAAACTTTGTGGAAAAAGGCAAAATGATTAAAAAAACGTCTTAAACCCTTCTTCGCAAAGTATTTATGTTATTAAGAAAATATACAACGTAACACCACAACATTTGTCTAAATACATATTTTAAAACTCTTAGTACCGAATTGTATCTCTCAAACATCGGTGTATTTCTTTATAAAGTAATGTTTGTGTCAATGTATATTTAATTTTTATTTCTATATTGTAGAAGATAATGTTCAATAACCACATTTCAAGTATTTAACTATTAACTCTCTATTAACTTCCTCGTTACTTTTCTTCACCATATCTGTTTTAAATTCCACCCTTCATCGCTCATACTAGGAAAGCCACGGTATGTAAGGAAAAAACGCATTTATCTGCAATAAATAATTATTTCATAATAAATATAGTGCCCAAGCAATACGAGTACCTTCGAGTAACATAAATGTGGATAGTACTCGATCTTACGCGTTGAAACGTCGTACAGTTATATTATGGGACACTATTTGTTTTATTCTAGGATTGTCTTCGATTGCGTGTCGATTTAGAATGGAAACAGATTAATATTGTATTTCACTAATACTAATTAATATTAGATTTAAGTATTTCTAGATTCAAGTAGTGGAGCTCTTGAAGTATTTGGAATAAATAATAGAACTTTTATATCAGATTAATATAATTTTTAACGTTACTTTTGAACCATAATCTTTTTTACCATTATTATGGGCAATAAAATTAGCTTGATATTTTTATAATTTTCCTCCTTGTTCATAAATTGCATAGGTAAAAAATTCAATAGCTAATAAATGCACTAGTTATAAACACTTTCGTTTTCTAAACAATTTTGGAAAAAATTTGAAAAAAAATAAAAGTAAAGTACGTATATTATATTAAAAATCAGCAGACAGCAACACTTTTGAGAACATTCTATTTGAACATATTTATTTATTTTACATCTGCTCGATAGCAATAGACATTGATAGCCATAGAGTCTACCCGTACCCGTACGATATCCCGTCATCGTTCCTGGCAGCCTTAATAAGGCTTTCACGCAAAAAACGTTAAAATTACGAGATGGGCCGATCGTGTTACGAGCGTGCGCAAAAACCACTCGTGCGCCGCGCCGTACGCAACGCGTACGGAGCCAGTTCCAAGGGGACTTTTACAATACACGACTTACAGTTTTCATGATGGTAGGGCAAATACGGGTAAGTGTAAATACGTCATCTAACAGTATGTTCCAGCAACCTCCTTAAGAGTTAAAATTTCACGCAAAACTCGTCTCTGGGCGAGGAGAGCGGCGACAATGCGCTGTGCGGTCCTGCATCCCTGCCCCCGTCGTGAGATGGGACACCGTGAGGTTGTAGTCGGTAGTGACGGCCCCTCTGGCCCTCGAGCCCGACATATTACCGAGGTTACCGTAACACACCGGGTGCTCGACTGCAAACTTTTTACCTGAGGTTTACTGCTAGCCAAACTAGCGCGCGAGAATAGTTGGAGAAATACTTCCTATTCTCTTCTTAATCGGACACTCTCGTCAGAGTGGTCATGGCTCTGATAAAGTGCTTTACGACCATGCTAAGGATTCCTCACGATGTTTTCTTTCACTGAAAGATCGACCTCATTGGCAGGGATCGAAACAACGATCTGAAAGAAAGAGAGAAAGAGAGAAGAAAGAAAGAAGAAAGAAAGAAGAAAGAAAGAAGAAAGAAAGAAGAAAGAAAGAAGAAAGAAAGAAGAAAGAAAGAAGAAAGAAAGAAGAAAGAAAGAAGAAAGAAAGAAAATTATCTGTGGAACGTAAGGTGGCCGCAACGTGAAGTTGTTGACCTTCCGTCTGTAAATCGCGTCGTGTTGTGTAAAGGAAGCGTACGATCGGTAAAGTAGCGGCAGTCGCGTCCAGGGGGCGAAGCACTGTCTCCTACTCCTCGTAAGCACGTACAGGCGGATTCTTGCTACGGAGCTGTGGATGTTTCAAATTGTTTCCAGGCGAAGTGGATACTTCTCAGCTAGGTAAGACTTTGAGACTGAAGAACATTATCTTATTAGCCTTTAACAGTAAGTTGCACTACATGAATTTTTTCAGTCGGTGATATGGGCAAAATCATTATATGCAATTTTATCCTATATATATACAATCCGATCGATCCAATCAAATCTAATCAATCAATCTTCAAATCAATCAAATCCAATATAATATATACAATTTTATCATTATAAATCAAAATTATTATACACAATTTAAATAATTCAACATTTCAAAATTACAATTATTTATTACAACACAAATAACCCGCCCCTAAATGTTCCCGGTACCCATCAGACCTAGCAGCATTCCCACGCTGAATAGCAGTAGCATCTCATCTAGTACATCTCATCAGGAAGGATACGGAGCGGGAAGGTTAAAATTATTGAAAAAATAGCTTATAGATCGCTTAAAGAATAACTTCTTGGTATTGTGTCATTGTAAATGTATTATTTTATTTAGTATTTTTCTTCGGTGAGATGAAAGTTAAGTTTTGTACTCGAGTGCAAAGATTTTTTTTCTTCGCGCTTATTTGATTCCCTCGCTAACGCTCAAGATTCTAATTTTTAGAAACCTTCGCTTGCTCGGTCATCAAAATTAAACTTTCGGCCAAAAAATATTTTTGCCCACTTGTATAACAATTATATATTACATTAATATAGTCCTGAAAAGAAAACTCTCTGAGAAAAATGCGTCCGTGTGTGCAGTTTACGCGTATGATATTCAGCGTAGGTCGCTGAGCAAAAACCAGGCCTGCCCAATTCAGGGGCCGCTCGCGGTAAGCGGGAAACCTCATGGTAATAGCGGCCCGCAACACAGCATTTACAGTACTTGGGCTTCACTGAAATTTGTACAGCTTTTCAGCAATGTATGCGCAAAATAAAATTATGTAGGTTTAGTAAAGTAATAAAAAAGGCTCATTAGCTTATTATTTAGGAATATTCGGTCTTAAATCTAATTTTCCATTAATTTCGACGGAAGCCAGAACAAAGCAGCATTAAGCCGTAACTGATTTCAAGTTGTCTAAAATTAATCACTTATGCCAGAGCATAAGCATAGCATAAGCAGCTCACTATACGTTTCCACTGCTGGTTCTCACGAGGAGAGTCCATACTCCACCGCGCTGGCCAAACGATACATTTCTTCGGATTTTGTGATCACCTGGGTTTTCTGACGATGTTTTACCTTCACCGAATAAACGGATGGATCTACAATAACAACTGAATTTGAATTCATAGAACGTAATTTTCAAACATATGTGATAAATAATTCATTTATTTGACACACATATACATATAATACAAATTACATTTAAAAAACAATAAATAATACAATATTAGCATTTGAGCAACAAATTTATCATATTTAACTTTTATTGACTATTAAATATTTGTATAGGTCCCTAGCTCTCACGCCAGGATACCTTGAGTTTGTGAGAGCTAGTTTCACTTCTTAGAGGCGTGTTAAGAGGGGACATGCTTTATGGATGTAAAGTAAAAGTAAAAAAGCCTTAATTCATCTGCATTACATTATGGTTACTTACTTCTTTGCCATGCACATTATCTTATTATATTTAATATTATGTTAATGTCAAATTATGATTATTTTCTCTGTCTACGTTATTTAAAGAGTAGTTTGTCAATTATAATGATGTCAAAAGTATAATAATTTTTATAATGTGTCAATATCAATGTGATTATTAAATTGTGTCAAATGTTGGAATGCTGATGTCGCCTCATTAGCGTAGGCATCCCTTAGGTAGGTAGCCTGGTAGTCTTTATGGATGTAGTGTAGTATAAATAATCCTTACTACCTAATGTCTCACAAAACTGCAATTGAACTGTCAACATTCCTGACATTCCATCTCCCTGCAGACCGCGCCAGCTTAGCTACTGATACTGACTATCGTCGCAGGAGACTCCGTCACATACGATGTGAGGCAAAAACCGGGATCCTATACAATTTTAATGCGAACTCAGGTATTTACGGAGCGCTACGCACTCGCCTGGAAAAAGACGTGTTGTGAGCATGTGATGCGCATGCGCGAACTACCGCACAGAATATACTCGTAATAACTCATAAAACTACCAATATAGTAGTTTTAATTTAGGCATGTAAGTAGATAGGCTCGTCAAATAATTAATACAGCATAAGCAGCCATAATATACGTTCCCACTGCTGGGAATCTGGGCCTTCTCTCACGAAGAGAGAGATATAGGCCATAATCCACCACGCTGACCAAATGTGAGTAGGCAGATGATACACGTTTCTCACCTCACATATCATAATGACATATTTAGTTCCTATCACAAAATGTTCTTTTCTGCATATTATTTTACAATATAATGTCGATGTTTCACATCTGCTAGGCGTGCCGTGACGGCTCACGTTTTTTTGTCTATATACATAAGCAGCCTACTTTCCCACTGCTGAGACTCGGGACCTTCTCTCACAAAGATAGAGATATAGGTCATAATCCACCACGCTGGCCAAATGCGGGTAGGCAGATGGAACACGTTTCCGGATATTGTGGTCCTCAAACGTGCCGGTTTCTTCACGATGTTTTCCTTCACCGTAAAGTGAGTGCAAATCCACACTTAACTTGAAAAACAAGTCATTGGTGTTGCGCTGGGATCGAACCAGAGGCTGTCTGAATGAAAAGCAGACGTTTTTACCACAAAACCACACTTGCTTTAAATAAACTAAATAATTAGTATTCAGCATTAAGTTAAAAAAAATAGACTTCTTCTTCTTCGTATGAGCTAAGTGGCTAAGCTCTGATGTCGAGTTTTTCAAGCCGCCTGAAGGCCTCTGATTTGGCTTAACGACTGCCTGTACTAAAACTACAATTTATGTCAAAAGCGCACAGATGATAATGCCACTTGAAAAATTAAAGTCTTGTTCATGGTAACCCATCCAAACATCGTCCGCAACGACCGTTGCTTAGCTTTGATGATCGCGTCAGATCACCTTAGCTAGCCCTCGCTACAGGCACTTCAGTTGTAGACTATAGGATTAAGCTATATTGACATTAAAAAGAAGAGTACTAACCAGGCTTCTTACTTTTTCAACATATATCTGTAATTTACATATATCCGGTATTCATTTGTATTTTTTTTTTGTGTACATTTAAATAATTCTCCATACTATGTGCATAGTTTAATGTAAGTGGTAATAAAAACTGAATTAAAATTCAAAGAACTGCGTTTGAAAAGGTGCATTTTACTTGTAAGTTCACTCAAGTTGTACATAAGTCTCAACCAATAAAGAAAGGCAAACGAAAAAATTGAATATAAATTATAAAAAGTATCATAATAAAATAATTATATACAGGGTTTCTGTTAAATAACGCAACACCATTTTAGTATGACTTTAGTACGTTTATATATACTAACAGTTTTAATTCTAGTACTATTAGGAATCCGTAAATTAAAATCGTACTTCCATACATTTAGACGCGCAAAGTGGTTTTTCCTGGAATTGTAGAATAGAGGTGTTTATCTAGTGTACTTAAGTCACTCCTTAAAGGTTTTGCCATTGTAACCTGTATAGAATATGTATATTAGGAAAACGTTTAGTAAACCATCAGACTAATCAGTCCAGTTTCCAACATTAACCCACCTTACAATCCAACAAACCGGAAAATCTTACATTTTTTCATCAGTTCACTAGCAACCATTAATTTTAATACATTACCACCGCATAAGCCTAATGAAAATCTAAGAAAAACACGAAGCGAGACAGTTAATAATCTCTTGCGCATGCGTAATTATTCACATGTACTGAGCAGTTATAAACTATCATATATTTTAAATGACACAAAAAGCTTGATGTTAATCTAGTTATGTCGAGATCTTGTCAGTATGTTTGTCAGTAGGAGGGGCTTAAACCTGACTCGGCCAACCCTCCGGAGGTAATAGGGCTTCTGTTTTTTAATATCTATAGTTATTTTTATTTTCCGATCAACGCACGACTGGCAAGAATGTTGGAACCTTATTCACTAATGCATCTGTGCAGTCCCCTAACTGCAAAAAACTACTAGAATATTGGTAGTATTATGAGTTTTTTTTTTATAAATTATCTCGTAAAATGTTTTCAGAGCTGAGAGATAAGATTTTTAAATATTGAGTAGTTTTATTAATAACCATAGCTGCTAGACACTTCAAATTTTCACAAAATATATAAATGTATATTAACTAGTTTTATTTGTCTTGTTATGTATTTGGACAGTAAATTAAAGAATGAATTACTTAGAAGAAAAATAGACAAGTACCTAATTAAGTGTAAAAATTAAAATCATTTATTCATCATTAATTTATTAATTTGTCAAATATAAAACGTCAAAATTAAATTAAATATATTATTATATTTTATGATTGTAAATAAAAGTCAATTATAAAAGTAAAAACTAATAAAAAAAACCACTTGTAAAATTAATTTAATAGGCCACTCCGGACTGAACCAAAAATAATCAATTTTATTAATCATTTAATAAATTATATATAAGTAAACCCCCCCCCCCTCCCTAAAGAGCAAGTCTAAGAATATTTTGTCTTATTTTTGAACTCAAAATTAAATAAAATTTATTTTAATTTACGCATTCAATTAGTAAGTATTTAAAGATCCATTTCACAGAGTAAGTGGGCAGTTAGTTCGCACGTCAATGATTACAATGTTATTAGATAGGACGAGACCAGCCATGTAATGAGGCCCTTACAACATACTTATTTACAAAGTAACGTAAACAGGCCTCGACGAGTTCTAGATTGCATTTTATCAATAACCAACCCTCGTTAACATCTTTAACTTGCAATTAGTAGTGTATAACCTTTTTGTTGTTACCCCATTAAAAAAAGATATACAAACGCAGACGCCAAAAAAGAAAGAGGTCTCAACTTGCCAGTATGTATTTTTGTTTATCACATCGTTTTGTCAACTCCATAACCTGTATATAATATGAAATAAATACTTACCTACTTGCTCATGTCTATAAACCCTTTGGGTAGAAACTAGCGGAATAATATTTAATTTAGTTATAAGTTATTTATGACAATCAATATAACACCTATTGTACCTGGTTTCATAGACAATAAATAATTCATTCATCCATTGTAATTAACCACAGTTTATATAACGATTTTAATTTTTTAAAGTTTTTTTTTGTTGTAAAATGAGTATCATTGAATTTTTTTTTTCGTTTGGTGTCCTTCCTTGTATATGTACATTTTATCGAAATTTGTTGAATATTTACGTTGCTTACTTTGATAACGTCGCTATATATTTTTGTGCCTCTTTTATACAAATACTAGCTGTTGCCCGCGGCTCCGCTTGGGTGTAGGTCGATTTTTTGCGAATCGAATTGTCTGTAAAATTTGTTTCCTACAAACCTCACGGAGCCCGAGACCTTTCCAACGAATGCTGTACTGTGGAAATCGGGTCGTGCGTTCTGGAGTTATATAGCGTCAGGATGGAAAACCTGACATATTTTTATATTATTGATCTATAAATAGTTGGTTGTGATTGATGTAATAATATTGCAACTTATTCCGAAATACCTTTTCTTATTTAACCGATGCTTATATTTACATAATTAATTTTATTTATACCACAAAAATATTCTTCTTCTCTTCTCATGTTAATTTTAGTACAAGCAGACGTTAACCCAAGTCAGAAGCCTTCAGGAGGCTTGAAAACTATCGACACCATAGCTTGGTCACTTGGCTTATGCGTTGACGAAGAAGACAAAAATATGATTAAATTATTTAACTTAGTATTATAAAATGACTTATATTATATTAAAGATTGCAAAGTATTCATATGGTACTCGAGAAAATAATTTAGTTCTTCTTAAAAAAAATACTTTTGTGCTTGTATAGCAAATTGAAAATTGCTAAACGATCGCTACGAAAGCTTAACAATTTTCAATGAGATTCTGTTAAAGGGTATTACATCAATTACATTGGTATGCTACTTCCAATGTAGGCATGATAATTAATTTATTTATTTTGTATCGTTATTTTAATGTGACAGTGCGAAGGCTATTTCAGGCTATAACCATTTAAATTAAGTACTGTGTTAATGTACTTATGTTTTTTTAATTATTTCATTTGAAAGTTCAGACACCTTGTTAATAATTGTTGAAACCATTAATTTGAATTTTAAGGAACCCAAAGACTGATTTATTTCTTATATTATTTGAAATGCAATTAGTACACATACGTGATTTTGTCATGTCTTCGTATTAATGATTCCATTAAATGTACAAGTAAACTTGTCTTCGTTGGCATAATGGTTAAAATGCTGGATTGCCAATCAGAGGTTCGATTCCCGGTACGTCCAACATCTTTGTGATGAACTAAATTTATTGGCTGGGTGTTAAATATGTATTGATTTAAAGTATTTATTAATGTACCTTTATCTAGTATACCAGTTGTGTGAGTTAGATAAATGAATCCGTCCAACCACCAACTGGCCGACCGGTGGTTAGTCGGAGGAACAAGCCTATTTTTTTTAATTTTTTTTTTTCTTTGCTTATCTTATTTTGGTTCCAGATCACAGCGGAGGTACACTAAATTTTTCATTTTTTCTTCTAGCTACAATGGATTTCTGCAAAGTGACGCTATAGGTCCGCCGTCCATAGGTTATTGACAAACATAAATATTCGTTTCACTATTTGAACTGAGCTGATCGTAGAAACCCTCAGCATCCACTCATAGCTTCTTCCATTAACTGCGGTCTTTGGCAGCTTGCTCCAATTTGAAGGCAATATACATGTTTAAATAAAAAACGACTTAATAAAATACTTTAATAGAGAGCACAGATAAAAATAAAAACTTGTCAAAAATACTCATGACCAATAAAGTTATTTGTCTCACTTAACTTTCTCGCAAGACTTAACAATACCAAAGACGGATTGCTCACTTAACATTAGTGAAACCTCCCTGTAAACAAGATAAGGAAAACCTGTATGTATGTATGTATGTCCCATCTTCGAAAAGCTAGTATCATATTTAATATTTGATATGTTTTACTCTCGTATATATTATCTTTAAGAAAACACTAGAGTTAATGTCAATACTTCGTTTAAGTAGGCCCTTTTCCTCGCCCCGTCGGGCGCAGGAAAAATACGTTTCATTTCTACGACTAGCATAAACGATAGTATTTCCACAATTTTATACCAAGGTAAAACGCTTCATTTAAAGACAAGTAATTCAAATTCTAATATATTATGTACTGTTATATCAAAACCCTAATTTAAAATTTCATATTTACAAAAACCACACGTTTCTGTGTGAGTGTGTGTATTTGTTACTTCTTCACGCTCAAAAAGCTGAACCGATATAAGTGCCTTTTGACCCTATTAACATATAAGATACTTTGACATATAACACCAAAATTAATTACTTAAAAAAATATTCTACATGTTGTACATATATCTACACGAATCAAAATGTTAATATTTAATAACTAGTTAACACAAAACACATTAAGTCAATTAATTATGATATCTCTAAAAACAAAATAGGAAAAGTGAAACCCTTTAAGTCCGCCATTAGCCTTCTGCAGGGTGCGCTAAAACTTTCCTATCATAAAGTTTCAATGTCAATAGTACCGTTGCTGGTACGTGAGGGTGGTACTAACCTCTTTGCTGTTAGGTTGGCTATATCCGGTGCCACCGGAAGGCAGTGAACAGTTACTTTCTTCGCGTTGCATAATAACAACCAGGTGACGGAAGTTGCTAAACTACGCGTGAGTACAGATGGGTCGATATGAGGTTAGGTTTGATTTATTTGAGTGCTTGAGTCAGTAGGTTGCACTTAGTATTTTAATGAGAACCTACACTGATGGATTAGTAAACTGAATTGTAGATTTTAGTTGAAATTGTCAAATCAAATCGTTTATTAACCTTACGGCATCGCACCGTACTGGGCAGGTCAATTTACAATCATTTATTACTAAAATTTAATTTATATACACAGACATTATATATATAAGATACAAACATATGATGATTATAATAATAACGCTAACTACATATATCATCCATTGAAATCGTTAAAATTTATAATAAAATAAAATAAAATGTATGGTTCATTCCGGTATACGAAGAAGGGTTTATGTTTTCTACTAAATCAACCGAACCAAACTACTTTAAACTTGCAGATAACTTTATTTTGTATTTTTATACAGTTATACCTTTCATGATTGTATGTATATGTTTGTGATCTAAAATATGACCAATCAGTTTTATGAACACAATACAACTTTAATGTAGTTTATTTGTCACAATCCTTCCACTCTACGAGTATGTGCTAAAAACCAAAATTTGTACTTAATATGATAAAAATAACACGATTATCATCAACCAAGTTGCCAATCCAAGTTTGGTCAACCAAAATCAAACTATAATAATATCACCTGTGTATAAGCACGTAAGGAATTAATGAAGGGCCCAACTACGAAGATTTTGAATTTTTATATGATACATAGCTGAGACACAAAACTAAGAAATTTTCGTACGTGTCTTATTAAAAAAAATTGATTCAAATAAATAGATGAATTCTTCGATTTTACTAATCCTTGTTTGTCTCTCGACAGATTTTGAATACTTACAAAACCTAAATCTAGCTCATGGCACTTATTCGTCCAACTACAGTATACACATAGTAGTAATATTACCGAACCATATCAAACTAACTACCAGCTTAATGTAAACAAACGGAAACAAACACAACCACAACAACATCTACAAATAAGTACCCCCAAAGGTCACCCGTACAACTTTCCAAAACCATCGAGTAAATAAAACAAGGATGAAACGCGTAGTGCAAACAGTCAATGGACGGTATTGCATAACGGACAACAGACAAGCGCCCCATTTGAGGCTTCAGACCAAAAAGAAAATCCCACCGGACTAAAAAGAGCATCTTTAGCGACCGCCTATTTAGGTCTCCTGCCTTTAGCAGAGGCCGACCCGGCTAAATAAGTACGGTACGTAAGTGAAGTAAGCCATGGTCTACGAGGAGGGAAATTTCAGATAATACTCAGAATGGGGTCTAAGCAGTAGGATAATACACGCAAATTGCTGGTACAATGTTATGTTAATATTCAATACAAGCTACTTTTTTTTTATAACATCCATCCTACCACTAAGAATAGTATTTTCAGTGTTTCATTACATGTACATTTTACAAGCGCCACAATTTGTAAAATTTGTGGCATTCATTCTTAATTACTTACTAATTAATTACTCACATTGAGTTACAATAAAAATGAATGGGCATGAAAAATGTAACTAAGCTAGTAGAAAAATACAATATTTATTTTCTGGTCAAATTTAAGTAATTTTTTAACAGTGAGCTTGAAAATGTGATTATTATAGATGAGAGCTTTGTTGATAGTGCTACTTTACCATAAAATGAGCTTTAACTAGTAAATTCGATTCCAATGTCTCTTTTAAATTTTAAGACTCCATCACCTATTGCAATTAGCACGTTGATAATCGATACTTTTCTAAGTATTACCTACCGGCTTCAATTTTAATGTATCTTTGCTCCGTCTAACATCTCCGCTCAGGGCATCGGTCCCTTGGTTATGGATGTGATCCAAAATTATGGTCCGTCGTGGCTCTAGTATGGAGATCCACGTGAAGTCTGACCAGAGGGGTTTTCTTGTTTATATTGATTACTGAATGACTGACTCAGCGGCCAGCTGATCGACTGACCGACTGTTAAGGAAGAGTCAGCTGTTAACACGATGCTTATGGGAGAGTCCTGTAATTGGGTTTGTTTATCGCGTGCTCGGTTGTTGTGTTGACGAGATAACTTTGGTCATCGAGGCGTGTCGTGCTTCCTATCATGGTGTTCTTACCATATTGCAGCGAACAGTTCAGTGTACTGAAGAGTGAATGAACGGCCGTGAATTGTAGTTGAAACTTGTGTAAGTAGTTAGTTAAGTTCATTAATGCAATATGCATAATGAAAGTCTTTCGTCGGTGGCTGATGGGCGGATTATGTTCAGGTTTTCTTGAGGTGCAGTTTAAAAACTTTTTAGTTTAAAGTTTACTCTTACTTTTATGTGTTCAGGTTTTTTCTGGGACATTAAGTTTTACGTGTATACCTTTTTTCTTTAACATTACTGAGTAAGTTTTTCTGATGAGTTTTGGATTATTTGCATAATTATTTACTTATTTTGTTCTTACGTTGTGTGCACTAAAATATATTATGTGGGCTAAGTTTTCTTATTGTATATTGTTGCGTTTTTTTTTTAAATAACAATTTTAATATAAGAAATTAATTGCCTCTTAGCCGACGGGCGGACATACGCTCAATAAAATTAGGCCTACACTGTTTCGACTGATCAACCTTATAATTACTAAATTAAATCGCAAAAAAAAATATAATGAATGGGATTTTTTATAGTATCTTAGATTTTATACACAGGAAAACATACTTGCACAATTGACACAAAAAAAAAAACAGAGAAAAGAATAAAATAACTAACCAATTAAATGGGTTTTATAAATTCATAATCTCTAGTTACTTTGACCCAATCATAAGCTCTCTCCGGTTTTTTTCATACAAATAGGTGGTTTGTAGGCAGTGAATTCGTGTCTGTATTGACCGTACAACAAAAGTATACAAATGAAGCGTAAAACCCTGGTTTTTTATCTAAAATATTGACTTTAGTATCCACCTGCTAACTGCTGACCTATCGTCGGTACAATATGTCATAGGAACCTTGATGTGCTCTGACATAACTTCATATTAACACCGGCGACGACCAATGGAACCGACCACTTCGCAACACCAAATAAGCCAACTGTTTGGCCCAACAATTTGGGCTAGCCGAATATGGGCCGCCCCTTTTGGAGTCACCTATCTAGCTATTGTAAAACTAATTTGGCCCAACCTGGCGTTTGTTTGCTTGGGGACAAAGTGACGTGGAAAGTTGTAATTATTTGATCAAATGTTGTGGATCGTTTGAGGTTACCTGTGGTAGTGTTCATGGAATATTCGTTATTAAATTTGACAGGTTTTTTATAAGTACGCTTTACAGCCTTTACTTAGTAACTCAAGTATTTTACATACATACGTTAGATAGATAGATAGAATATTTTTTTTTTAAATAGTGTGTGCTCACAAATAAGTGTGCCACAATTGGCGGCCTTATCACTTAAAGCGATCTCTCAAGCTTTGAATGGAGAGGAGTTTATTAACGACTGAACAAGGACAAAGTTGACAATAAAGAAGATAATAAAATACATAAAATAAAATAATAATGATATAAGTCTTCTTCTTATTCGTGACGCTCTTGTCAGAGCGGTCGTGATCGTCATGGAGGGTCACTAGAGGGGGCAGATACGATTTGCCTCACGACATCTCGCCATCTCTGCCTGCTGGATGTCATCCGACTACAGTCATTCAAGGAGCCTCCAACTGCTGCCTTGATTTGGTCAGTCCACCTCGTGGGTGACCTTCCGCGCGGTCTGGTGCCTTTTACTTTCCCTTGTACGACAAGGCGCTCAATGGACTTGTTATTTCGACGAGAAATGTGTCCAAAAAAGTTAAGGATACGCGACTGCACTGCAGAAAACAGTCGCTGCTTGATACTGAGTTCTTGAAGTATCGAGACGTTCGTGCGAAACTCAGTCCACGAAACTCCAAGCATCCTTCTCCAGCACCACATCTCCAGAGCGTCTATTTTCTGCCTCTCCACTTCTCGTAAAGTCCAAGTTTCGGCCGCATAAAGGAATATAGGGAAGATAAGCGTCCTCACGAGTCTGATTTTTGTGGTCCGAGTTATGTTTCGATTCCTCCATATTCTCTTCATTTTGTCCATCGCCGTTCTCGTTATGCCCATACGTCGCTTGACTTCGTCTATGCACCCACCATTGTTGGATATTAGAGCCCCAAGATAAATGTATGATTGGACTACGTCGCAATTCGCAATCTGATTTACTTCCGGCGAATTATTTCTGGCACGGTCTACAATCATCACCTTGGTCTTGCTACGGTTAATCTTCAATCCAAACTCATGGCTTACTCGTTCCATCCTCGACAGCAGTTCTTCCAAGCGTTCCGAACTTGTTGCAAACAATGTGGTATCATCAGCGTAACGCAAGTTTGCTATTTTGTATCCACCAATTGTTACACCGTCTGTCCAATCTTCCAGAGTGATCCGCATTATCAGCTCAGTGTACGCATTAAACAAAAGCGGTGATATAATACACCCTTGGCGCACTCCTGCACTTGGATGAAAGTTATCAGATAAGATGTCATCTGTGCGCACTGAGGCTGTGCCTTCTTCATATAGACATCTCAAAAGGTGTACAAGATGTTTTGGCGTACCCATCTCAAGCAAGGTCTTCCACAGCACCGGCCATTTTACTGAGTCGAATGCTTTTGAGAAATCAACAAAGCAGATGAATGTTGGCTTATTGAATTCCCTTGCTTTCTCAATAATTTGGCGAACAATGAGGATTTGTTCCCTGGTGCCTTTTCCCTTGACAAAACCGGCTTGTTCTGGAGCGATCTCCTTCGACAGATATGTTTTCAGTCGCTCGTTGAGAATATGTAACATTATTTTGCTTGCATGTGATATAAGAGCAATAAGGCGATAATTATTACATTTCTTCGTAGAACCTTTTTTGTGTAGGGGAGTGAAAACGGTGTGCGACCACTCAGATGGCCAAGCTCCTGTCTGCCAAACTCTGTTGCAAATTACGTGCAACATTCGTTCACCCTGCTCTCCCAAAGCTCTGATAGTCTCAATTGGAATCGCGTCTCTACCAGTTGCTTTGTTGTTTTTCAGGTGTTTTATAGCAGCTCTCACTTCAGACAGGAGAATGTCTGGTTCTAAATCCTCATTGCTTGTTTCGGTACTTGCGAATTGCCGGGATTGCAGATCTTGAAACATGATATGAAAAATGATATAAGTATCTATATCCTAATACTAACATAAATTATATATAATATACTAATACATTAAGTAAAAAATCATAAAACATATTATAAATAAACAATAGTTAGTAAAAATAAAGAAGAATAGTTTCAGGGCAGCGATGACAAATACCCCATTCCCTAACAAGAATGGTACGTTACGTTAATACAGGTAGTAGGTATAGCATGTGCATTGATCGTGTTTCAGAATGCAGCGTGATGTCATCATGATATCATAATGACGAGAGCTCGCGGTGGGAAGGCTCCATTTCAGGCTTTAGATAAACAACTTTTCCTTGCACACCTTTTCTGAGATATTCTTATGGATTTGAGCGGTGACAACTCAGTTGCGTACGACCGCTTTACCTACCGTAGGTTGTGGTTTCAATTCCTGCCAATGAGTTTGAGCTTGTGGATTCAATTCTTGCTAATGAGCTTGAGCTTTTGGTGAAGGAAAACATCGCGGGGAAACCATAGCATGGTGGTAAAGCATTTTCTAGTGCTCGTCTGGCCAGCTACCACCCTTCAGTTGAAAATTATATTTCCAAACGCCTAAAGATGTGTTCCATCAATCTTCTTGAAAGCCAAATGATCCAGACTAGAGTGTGGATACCAAAAATAAGCAATGCCAACCCAACCTAGAAGGAAATGGCGAAGGCATAGAGGACTCTATATTCTGGAAAATACTTACCAACATAAAGAATAAGCAATTAAAAATAAACATTGTAAAATGTTCACGTAACGCATCTTAATATTTCCGCGTAGAAAACGGCCACACTCACATATTACTAATAAGTACCCTATATATATATACCTATAGCAAGCGTGAATGTGTTCGGGCGTATAAATAACCTAACTTTTTCTCTCGTATAAATAACCTAACCTAGGTTTTCATTCGATTTCCCTAAGATTCCATCACCAGATCCTAACTTGGTGAAAATAGGACCAATGACCAATTCTGGCACAAATATATAAATACTCATTCAATTACAAAAATATTTTTAAAACGGTCCACAAATGGCTGAGAAATCGGTGAACATACATAAAAAATATTCCTCCTCCTTTTTTGAAGTCGGTTTATTATTTTATGTTGACTGATGTTTGTTTCCTAGCGATAATCAGAGCATTAGTATCCATATGTATATACTTAAAAGCAAAAATAGGGTTTAAATGTCTGCTGAGTTCTTTCATGAAAATTGTGCACTAGCTTGCACAAAGAGCTCACTGTACTGGAAAATCTCTAGTAAAGGCACATGTAGAAAAAGATTTGCATTCTTCACTTTGACAGCGGTTATTTATTACTTTAACTTTGGCTAAAACCTTCGTGTTGGAATTTCGTGCTAATTATATATTGTGAACTAATTGCCTATTGCAGTATGTTCAACTACAAAGTTACCGTCAATTAAAAAACATAATTTTTCATATTTTTTTATTAAAAGATGGATTATTAAACAAGCATTTTTATTATGTACATATATGATACTGCTTATAACATACTTCTTTTGTCTAATCGCCGACATTGTTTACACTAGCCCGACACATTAAATAATTGTAATTTAATTTAATCTAATCATATTACGTCTAAAACTATCATTGTTTATTAATCAGTAGATTACGAGTATGTACATATTCTAATTGACTAAAAGGCACTAGACTCCATGGCACGGGCGCGAATGCGACCAATTTGAGGGTTAGTCAAAAGTATAAATATACAATTGAAAACAATAAAAATATTTTTAATTTTGAATAAACCGATGACACTATAATTTGACAGTTTTTTACCAATCTTCAAAATCTACTAGAACACCCGGCGAACTCCGTTTGACACAGAGTTGAAATTTTCCCTAAATTTTGTTTGCTACAAACCTCACGGAGCCCGAGACCTTTTCAACGAATGCAAAACTGTGGAAATCGGTTCGTGCGTTCTGGAGCTATAGAGTCAGGAAGGAAAATCCGACACATTTTTGTACTATAAGTAGATACAATTTCAAAATTTAGCTTATTTCCATAAATAAAAAAAAACACTCATAAAACATCAAGCTTACCGTTCTACCCCTTATAAGCAAAAAACACCGTTAAGTGATCTCAGAATACAAAAATCGATACATCCGTAGGAACCGCTACTCAGATTTCCCTAAAAAGCTGATTTCTCTCGAAAATTACCGTAGGAAATGATCGTAAATCCTTAATGGGAGGCTGTTAATAGAACGTTGGTTCAGATACAGAACTACGGATTTGGTTAGCTTTGTTTGAGATGAGGTAAGCCTGGTTGGTCACAATATTGTAAACAACTCTTTTGTATTACGTTTCAACATTGCCATTCAACGTGGTAATGCTGCTAGCATATTAGACCCGCTGCCAATAGTGGGCTAGTTATTGAACTAGCGTTAGTTACGAGTATCTAAAACTAATTCAAATTCCTTACTTAAAATTTGTAAGTATTCTTTTTCGCTCAAACGTCTGAACCTATGAGGATGCAATTTGATATAAATAATGTTTAAATCTGGGATCAAAGTAAAAACTACTTTTATTTATAATGCAACTATATATTAATATTGAAAAATAAAATTTTTTTTTGCCCCAAAAGTGATAATCTTAATATATATAAATCTCGTGTCACAATGTTTGTCCTCAATGGACTCCTAAACCACTTACCGATTATAATCAAATTCGCACACCATGTGCAGTTCGATCCAACTTGAGAGATAGGATAGTTTAAATCTCAAAATATAGTCGCAATTTTAATTTATTGCTAATTATTGTCTGAATAGATGGCGCTGTACCCCTAAGTGAGGCAAAACAACGTTTGGCGGGTCAGCTAGTACTTTATACTTTTACAAGATACTTTTCTAAATTCTTACACATACATTTTCACTATTCTCTGCTATTAGGTAGTACTTACTCAGTGAATAAAATAAGGACTAGAACCTAGACCTAAACAAGTTCATAAATATAAATGTGAACTATAGAGTATAGTGAATTTAACATAATTTTTTTATTGATTATGTCCAAAGATCATGATAAATTGTAAATTTAATATGGCTGCCATCAAAACATAGTTGGTTTTTTTTTTAATTTGTTCTATTTGTATAGTTATTACGTTTTTTTCTCTAAGTACTATTTCACATTAGTAGTTAATAGTCGTCAGTTTGTATGTATGTCCGAGATCGGTCGTTGACCCCACGTGTGGGCTGCAAAGTTAGTGTGTGGTTCACCCCAAAATTACCTTTTTAAGAAAAGCGGTAGGTGGATAATATTATATGTTTACGAAATTTAACTTCGCTTTGAAATAAAGAATGAAACCCAATCTTTGTGAATGGTTAATTTTTTTTTATAATATGATACATACTTTTTTTGACAGATTTCACACACGGCTGGTTAGCTCAACCATTTCTAGTTTGTATTATGGTTGCTAACACAACTGATATACTATACTGATAACTGATTTTTTTTTCTATCTGTACTGTCCCTCTCCATTCCTGGCTGCCTGGTAGAGATCACCATAGGCGATAAAGCCGCCTTTGTACTCCATGTGTAAATATTTATTTCCTTAATTTAAGCTGTTTTCTTATGTGGTTGTACAATAAAGTAATATTCTATTCTATTCTATATACATAAATATGTACTTTGTAATATAGACATACTTAACACCCAGATTGACAGCCAACAAATTTAGCTCATTACAAAGATGTTGGCCGGGAATGGAACCCGGGACCCTCCTGTTGGTAGTCCAGCATGATAACCAGAAAGCCAACGAGATCTTTAGTATATTATATTCAAAATATATGAGCAAATATTTCTATATATAGAGATTAATCAATAGTAGGTAAGGACAAATAAAAGTGTACAATACTCGTATATTTCAAACTTTTAAAGAAATATGTTTCTAAAAGCTGAATAATCAAACTATTTCACATTATGCAAACTAAGTATGAAAAGCCAGAGAAAAGCTTAAGAAAACTCCTAACATTTGAAACACGTAATGCCATCTATTGTAAGCGTTGTGAGTCAATCATTGCTTTAGCAATACATAATATGGGAAATCGTTTTCAATCTATTTTACCGGCCTTCGCGAAGCTGCCTCACAAAAAGTTCTGTAACATGTTACTAGATGGCGCTGTTCTGCAAAATTACTTTATCATTCTGTCTTATGTTTGTTGTAAATATCAATATTTTCTATGAAAATTCAGTGTCATTAAATAATTTAAAAAAACAAAAGATAATGTCAATTTCCCATTAAACCATTTTCCTCCTACGCCAATAAAGTAAAGCCTTGAATAAAATATCCTATGACATTAACATTTCGTGGTAAAGGGAAAATTCTATCAAAAAGTTTATACTTAAATCCTATGTTCGATTTCATTTATTGGAGCACTTTTTGATGAGTTCGTAGAACACAAATGACACATAATAATGGGTTACGCCTACGTTGTAAAAGAAATTGATAAAGAAGGGTTATAAAACTTTGGAATTACTTGCCGAATTCCCTGTTCCCCATTGACTCTATAATCTAGCAATTTTAAAGGCGAGAGTGAACCGGTTCCTTCTAGGTAAGCGCGCTTCACCGTAGCCCTCAATGTCTCTTACCATCATGCAAATTGTGGTCAAGCGCTGACCTATATACTTAGAGTAAAAAATTGGGGTTCTGACTGTTGACAGCTAAGCCAATAACAACAGTGTTCCCAAGTAGGGTTGACGTTAGGCAGGCCGGTTGTAAATAATCAGCCAAGCGCGAGTCAATGTTCAATATATATTTGATTTTTATGAAATTATTTATTTTTAACATCTACTAGATACCATTATTGTTAGACTAGCTGGTTCCCCGCGGTGTTACCCGCGTTAATCCGTGACAAAAATAATTTAATCCGGGATGAAAAGTAGCCTATGTGTTAATCCAATTAACCTATCTTCATAGTAAATCTCATCAAAATCAGTCCAGCCGTTGAAGCGTGAAAGAGTTACATAGATTTTGCTGTTATTTGCATATCCCACGGAAACCACAATTGTTTTCGGAATAAAAAGTTGCCTATACGTAAATCCAAAGTTCAAGCTATCTTCACACCAAAGATCACCACACAAAATCGGTTCAACCGTTTTAACGTGAAGAAGTTACAAACATGCACGTACACAAACTTTCGTATTTATTTTATTAGTAGGTATTATATCATATTCGTTTTCATTCATTTATTAATTCATTCATTACAAGCGGTGATAAAAATATATTTAAACATAACTTAAGAATAATATTTACAAAGTATAGTAAAAATGAAAATTTAGAAAACTTTTTATTTTTAGAAATAACAAAGCTAAATTTTTATAGACAAATTTAAGCCACCCTCCCAAACGTGCCCATCATTCAAAGGATTAAAGTAAATGTATCAAGGTAACAAAGTTCAAGTGCGTATTGTGGTTACCTGTCACCTCAAAGCCTATCAAATATGTAATTACCGCCGCCCCAACAATTAAATGTTTGAAATCTATCGAACTTCGACTCAACTAATTGTGGTCCGGGAATTCTTGATGGCTCTACATTTTTAATCACCCATTACGTTTCATTCGAAATCGATCTCAATCGGAAACGACAGTAAGTAGTTAGTTTTTTTAGTTAGTTCGTTTTTGCCTCACACGTCTTTGTATTCAGCAAACAAAGACGTGTGAGGCAAAAACGAACTAACTAAAATAACTAACTACTTACTGTTACTTATTATAAATGCGAACGTTTGTGTTTTAGTGTGTATGTTTGTTAGAACTTCACGCTCAAACGTCTGAACTGTTTGAAAGAAATTTAGTAAAGAGATAATTTAGAATCTGAATTAACACATAGGCTACTTTTAAGTAGTAAGAACAAGGCAAAATGAGGCCAACAACTGTGGCCTCATTATATACCTTCGTTTTAATTTCTGTATTTTTTTCTTCAAGTCCCTTAGTAAGTATTTTTATATCGTTTTATTAAGGGTTCCATTCCCAAAGGATATTAACGGGACTTTATTAATAAGACTTCACTTTTCGTCTGTAATCAATATTTTTGTTGCCGCATAACATGTTTTTTTAGTGCTTGAGATTCCAGCCGCACTTTTTTTATGTTAAACAGGCTCACGTTTGACCGCAGCTTGCCTGATGTTAAGCTTTACTGTACCGGTTATAATAAACATTTCACAATATTTTTTTAAATTTAATAGCCTCATTTGTTAATTTTGTTAGCTCATAGTTGTTTCATATTGGTTTTCTGATTGGTTGTCGTGATTGACATACATATAACCTTTTTCCAGCTTCATACTCCTTAATCCTAACCCTGTAAACGACGCAACTGTATAGTGACAACCATATATAATTATTAAAATCGATTTGAAATTATCGACATGCATACTGCGACCAATTTTCCCTGATCTGCGCTCCAATCCATTAGTCAGCAAGAGTTGGTTAAAACTGTTGGCGGTGAAAGAATCGCGGGGGTTTTGATAGGCTGGTTGTTGTGATAATTTGAGGCCACGTGGGGGTTGAGGGTGGGGGGTGAGGTTGTCTATGCATTATGTAGTGGCAATCAATGGTAGGTGTCGGTGATTGCCCGTCACAAGACTTGTAAAGCTACAGAGTCGAATATTGGAGATTTTATGTGATGAATTTTAAAAGTTTAATTTCTGCTTAAGGCTTATAACATGAACAATGTAAACTGTTCACGTAAGGCATCTTAATATTTTCGCGTAGAAAACGGTCACACTTACTTATTATTAAAAATTGGAATGAGTCCATCAGTTTTGGTGCTTTCCGAGCACCATCTTCAGGGGCGAGTGTTACACGGATGCAAAATATCGAATAAATAGGTTAAAGACTGTCTAAAGTACCACTCTTAAAAGATTTTTACTTATTTTGGTCCAGTTTTTTTTCAATCAAGAGTGGTTGCTAACCAGGCTATAATGCCCTATAACCATACTTTATCTTATCACAATGTTTTCTTTGACTGAAACGTCGGCCTTATTTGCGGGGATTGAACCTACGACCTTCTGGACGCGAAGTGGCTGAACGCCCCACTTAGCCGTCTTTGCTTCTATAGATCCTGTCTTTTTCTAATAACAGAGAAAAGAAAGAGACTACACATAAAATATAATCCAAGTAATACTGTCATAACATCAAACAATGAAACAATTCAAAAACAGTAAATTGAGTGCGTCCTAAAGTCGTCCACCGCCAATAAAATACATTGTTGATAAAAACTTCCTGCGCAAATTTTAATAGCAACGCACATAAAATCATAAGCAAGTCTCCAGGCACCAATTTAGCTGACCAAAGGACTGTTTTGAAATCAACATTTATATAAACAATTCTTCACCCGCAAACACACTGGTAACGTAATTTACCTTCGTTGTTACAAGCCCTGGTCAGTTTTTATGGACATCGACCACCCTATTTCTCCTTTTTAATTATAAGTATTAATATTCTTTATTGTGCAACTACTCTTTTTCTCGTCTTTTTAACTCCTTTCCATCCAGAGGAAGCCTGGAACAGATCGCTGTTAGCGATAAAGCTGCAGTTTGTAGTACGTTGAAAATAATGTTGTGTTGTTATTTTAAGGGTTCCGTACCTAAAAGGTAAAAACGGGACCCTATTACTAAGCCTCCGCTGTTTGTCTGTCTGTCTCCAGGCTATATCTCAGAAACTGTAATAGCTAGAAAGCTGAAACTTTCACAAGATATGCATTTCCTGTGCTGCTATAACAAAAAATACTAAAGATAAAAATAAGAAAAACATTAAGGCGGTCCCCATACAACAAACGTGTTTTTTTCGTTTTTTTTTTGACGTGACAACGTCTTAAATTAGGTTGCGGCTGGGAGTCACTTATGAAAAAGTGTAACGCCCGGTAACGTTACGATGAGTCACCGAACGAGAGAGAGGCCCGCCGAATGCCTTGCGTCTCTCTCCCACTCAACTATGATCGGTCTGCCGCGCGCGCAGCACGCGGCAGACGTTGTCACGTAAAATCTTCGCCCGTAAAACCGACTTTACAGGCAACCATTTTTTTTGCTATATATCAATAACGGTAGATATTTAAAATTTTCATAACAAAATATATAAATGATTATGAAATATAACTCGCATTTGGCTTATTATTTTGCTATGAATATCAATAACGGTAGGGGCTAGACACTTAAATTTTTTAGAAAATACATGAAATTTTATATTTATTAATATTTATTAAAATTTTTGGGGTTAAATATTAAGCGTATTGGCAGCAGCTAGCCTAAGCACTAGCCAGCAGCGCCAGACTAAGCATGCTCCACCTAAGGCCAGAGTATCGCTGACTGAAGTTAACGTACCTTGCTAGTCAAGTGCCTAAATGTACCGTGTAAAAAATCTCTGACGTGCCATATAATGACTCGGCATTGTAAACCCCTTCACGAGTTCCCGCCCTACTCTCCCGTGGAAACTTTAACTGGATTAGACGAGTACAGCTGGCGAGGGATTATTCATTTTGACAATTAACTGGAAACCTACAATGTTACTCTATTTGAGGAGCTCAAAGCAATCCGTACTTAAGACTAAGGAGCAGCTAAATTCTACAATTAGTTAATTTATTTATTTATTATGAAAAGTCCACAAACAGAGTAGTTCATGGTAATACTATATGTAAATATAATCTAATATATCTAAATTTCAAACTTATAAATATTTATCCTGAGTACAAAAGAACTACCCCTATAGTGAACCTAACTTACAAAAAAAAAAAAAACACTCGCTTTTACGTGCACTACAAAACTATGCTATAACATTAATGTTGCTAAATTGTAAAAAAATTGCCAAGTACGTGTCAGGCTCTCGCATGAAGGGTTCCGTACCAATGTTTTATGGGAGCCCCCTTTAAATAGTACTTTTATTTTTAATGTTAATACATAATTAAATATTCTGTGAATGTTAGAGGGTCAAAATGTCGTTATAAAGATGGAGTAAAAAAATGCATAAAAACTACCCTTAAGTATCTCATATATTTAATTTTTATACCTATCTACAATGTTACGGTAAAAGCTCACCTGGGGCACCGCGTCAAATATTTGTTTTAAACACTTACTGAGAATTTTTGTCCTCCTCTTTTTCTTCGTATGAGCTAAGTAGCCTAGCTCTGGTGTCGAGAGTTTTCAAGCCACCCGAAGGCTTGAAAACTCTGACTTGGCTTAACGACTGCCGGTACTAAGACTTACAGCCCAGACCTACAATTTAACGTGTCATCCGACCCATGGAGCTCAGGTGAAAATGGCACTTTAAAAACGATAGTTTTGTGCATGGTCACCCATCCAAACACCGCCTGCATCTACCTTTGCTTAGCTTCGATGATCGCGTCAGATCACCATAGCTGTCACCTTAGAATTTACTCTTATAATGTCGATGGATTTTATTTTTTTAATTAAGCACTTGTCCCTTTCAAAAAAATGTGGTGTATCGACTCTACAGGTTTTGGGTTGAGACAGTAGGCCAGCAGGGTAGCGTGTATGTACTGCGATGGTAATTTCTATGTAAGCATTGTTAGTCCCGGACAAAATACGACTAAACAACTTGATACTTTTTGTTCAGATATTTGAAATACAATCAAATATTTTTACACTAATAATAATTATTTATTTTAAACTAAATTGATATAGATATAGAGAAATCAATGTTTTATTCTTTTTTTTACACATTTCACACACGCCTGGTTAGCCTCATACAGAACCATTTCTAGTTCGTGTTATGGTTGCTAACACAACTGATATACTACATATACAAATAGACATACTATAGATACATATTTAACACCCAGACCGACAGCCAACCAATTTAGTTCAGCATAAAGCGTGTTGGGCGTGCCGGGAATCGAACCCGGAACCTTCTGATTGGCAGTCCGGCATGGTAACTTTACGCCAAAGAGGTTGTTATAAAAAAGTACACAATTTTATAATACAACTATCATTAGATTAAGAAAGATGATATAATTACAGAATGTAATGCACATGTTTGAGGATAAATATATTGTTTCTTCGTTCACAAATAGCTGAACCAAATAAGATAAATCTTAGTATGGAGGCAACTTGCACCCTGAATAATTAAGTACTTTTTTCCGCGAAGATGAACGAAGATGGACATCTTAGTGAGGAGTAGCCAGTCTTAATTTACTTATCAAAAGAAAAAAAACAATGAGTGACAGTAATCGGTATTTAAAAAAAGGAACTAAAAATCCCTTGTTATAGTTTTCTTTCTCTCCAAGTATCAAACCCTATATATCCTGCAACCGCGAACTATCAGGCTTGAAAAAAAAAGGGTAGAATGAAATTCACACTAATCAGCGTAGTATGCGGTGATGCGTGCGCAGTGTCCGCACGTGTGGGGCTCCGGTTCAACTCCCGCCGCGAACACGTTGAATAAACCATTAATATTGTTGTGACCATAATATTTATGGATTTAAATTGAAGTGAAATTTTGTGCAATTAGAAAATTGGTAAAGTTTTTTAGTGCAAAGACAGTTTCAGAATTACTTAGTAGAAAAATGACAGGATGAGTTAATTAGAAATGTGAGTCAGACGTGTATTATAGCTAAAGATTTAAGAACTATTTAAAAACTAAATAAAAACAAATTTTTAAACAAGTGAACAATAAAAAATTGGAAAATAGACTTAATACTGAACCAATGTCCATTTGAAACGTATAACCTTTCGAATAAATAAATAAAAGTCTGTTAAAAAGTCATAATATCAATAATGTTAAAATTTGTTGTGTCGGCTTGAAAAATTATGAAGAAAAACCGTACATACATAACGGAATTTTAAAAACGTTTACTATATGAACATAATTATGAAAGTGCCACTGTTTTGAAATTTGACTAAAAACCAGAGCTTTTTGCCAAAATTCCTGTGCTTTCACGTCATTCCTTTTGCCAAAGCTTCGGACAAACTTTAAAGCGTAGAGTTGAGAGCAGGAACCGTTTACCAACTTTAACTACCTTGTTCGTTCTACTCGGAAATTTACTCTTTACTAACCAAAATTCATTTTAACATAACTTTATAGCTAGGCATTTAATCAGCAGTGCGCGTAACTATATACTATTCTTCGACACTCTGCCCCCTTACTTCGACCTTACAAGCGAACTAACACGCCCACCAAGTCGCTCCAATATGCGCCAACATTCTATGGTGACAACAAAGGGATTTGGTGTTGGCGTATTGGAGCGACTTGGTAGCTAAATTGGAGCGAGTTGGTGGTTGAATTAGAGGCGAGTGAGTCGTACGTTCCAGGTTTATAATAAATTTTCTATGTTATAGAGCATTAAGTGTGTGCAACCTTTTTGGATTTAATAAATAATTTATTATGATTTTCTCAACTCTAAAAAATAATATTGTGTCAAATCAGAGTTGCCAGAAGTACGAGAAATTACAAAATTAGTTAAAATTAAATTAAAATTAGTAGTCAGTACGAGATTCAAGATTAACAAAAATCTCTACACTTTTTTTAGGAGATTTTAACACTGACGACTTCTTTCGCATACCTTTATCACAGATACAGTAAATGGTACATTATTAGCTTCCGAAAGCGCTAAAGGCCCAAATCGCATAGGCAATTGCGAACATTTCGAACCATCAATAGAAATGTACGTCAGAATAACAGGTGAAATGATATACTCTAAAAATAAAGATTATTTTACTAACATCCCTGATATCGAATATAATTAATAAAAATTATATATATAATATGAATTTTAATTTTTTTTCTTTCAATTGAACAACCCCAAGCAAAGAATATGACTACACAAGTTACTTAGTACAGTAAATAAATAGCATTGATTTTATTAGAGTTTCTTGAAATGTATGCATTTACGAGATTATCCGTTGAAATTACAAGATATTTTACCAACCTTGGTAACAGTAAAAATTATTGTCATCTGGCAACCCTGTACCAAAGTCATTGAATGTCAATCGTGCATATAATTGTTTGTTTTGTTCCGTATTTGAATTCGATATCTTTAGTAAATCCGCAATTCATACTAAGAAATTGCTTTTAACTTAATATTTATTTATTATTTTATTATATTATGTCTTCAACGGGACTCGTAAAGTGCAACGATTGTGAATGTGTTTATCATAAACATTGCCTCAAGGTCAAGAACACAATAACAAGCCTGTGGAGATGCGAGAAGTGCGTAGCGAAAAATATTGAAACAAATGATAAATCTCCGATATACATTGATCCCGAACCAATGCCTGGCACTTCCTGTGGGTCTTCACTTCAGTTACCATCTGCCACCTCGGTTTTGTCAGATTCAACAGTACACCAACTTATCAATGTGATGAGATCATTTCGTACCTGTATGCAAAAATTTAGTGCAGAGATAGCTGAATTCCGTATGGAATTTGATAAACTTCGATCTAATCAAAATTCAATGCAACCAGAGCTTGAAACTTGTGTCTACAATGTAAATTTCTTAGACGATCAAGCCAATGAATTAGAAAAAAGATTGAGCGATATTGAAGAATCTGTAAGACATAAGTACGTGTAGTGATGCTGTCCTGGCGAGTCTCGATCAATTGAAATGTGAGGCTGTTGGCAGCCGCTCGGCGCCGGCGACCTGGGCCTCCCGCCCGAGACAGTGGCTAAGCAACGGGTCTATTTTAATGAAAAGCTGACCAAATACAACTAACAACTTTTTTATAAGGCCAATTAGGAAAAGATAAGACTAAATTGGAAATATACATGGACACAACATGGCAAAATATTATTAAGAAAAAATTAAGGAGGAAAAGTTTTTGTTTAAGACAGGACAATGATATTCTTCATGTTTTTAATTAATATAAATTATTAGACATACATACTAACTCATTGTGCTTATAAATTAACACTTTAATTATAATGTTTAGGACCAAGATGCTTACACAAGAAATTACACCTAGTTTTTATTTTATACTTATATTACCAACCGATTAACATAGCTATTTAACATATTTTTAATTTATGTTTGTCTATAGATACCTGACATTTAATATAGAATAATTTATAACTATTAAGGATTGAATGGCGGGTGTAAGCTGTGTGCTTGCACTCACTGCAGGCTAGCAATGACAAATGTATGTTATCCGTGCCGTTATTTGCTATAATAATAAAATTGCTATCATTTTATTATTAAAACTGTTGATTAGTTATTTCTACTGCTGTATTGATTAACCATGTGGTTTCTGTACTAACTAAAAAAAATATGTATATTATAAATAAAACTAGTTTAAATGTGTAAATCTTTTGTTAAATCTCATGCCTTATTTTACATTATAATACACCTTTATATTTTTGATGTGTAAACTTGTGTTTATGAATAAATTACTTATGACTTAATATGATGTTGAAATATTTTATTTATCTTTATTCAGAACTTAATATAAGATGGTCTCTACTGATTTTTCTTAGTTTTGAAGTTATTACCATGTGCTTATATAATAGTGTACTACCTATATTTATGTGACTAATTAATGGATATAAAGGAGCAGGTTGAAAACCAGCGCTGGAGTACCAAGTGTACTTTCAGCACATGCTGAACCTGCTCCTTTAGTGCACATACACAATACACAAGTCATTTTGTATGTCAAACTCAGAAGTCTGTGCACAATAAACAATTTTTCTCTCTCTTTCTAATTGCACCAATATCAATTTATTTATTGGATTACAACATATACCTACCTAATATTGTTGAGTATTAAATAATTTGTAAAAAATTGTGCCATTTAAATAATATAAATATATTCTACTAGTAGCTTGTTACATCATAATATACCTGTTAGGTTTGTAATCTTAGCTTAAAACCATTGTTAGTATTATTAATTTGTCTTTGGCAATATGTATTGGATATATTGGAAGTGATAAATAAAAACATTTTCTATTTTTGTATTTCATTTACTATTTCCTGCAGTCTAGAAAGATAGAAGACACCAGATCAAGTGGAAGGCCACCTACGAGGTGAAGATCTAGTTTGTACCTATGGGACTGGTGTACCATTACGGAGCGAACAGGTCTGCCTCTACTTAGCAAGAGACAAATGTGCCCGAGGATGGACAATGCATATCCTCAGACTACAGGAATAAAGCCTTTTTTCCTGTAGTCTGAGTGCATATCTTGGAGCGATCGCAAGTCCGTTGAAAACTTCGTGAAATGAGCATTGTAATTACTAGTAAAAGGTGGTTACGTGGCAGCGGCGTCACAATAGAATACTGAATAAGTATAAATAATCATCTTTTATGTTACATACTGAGTACCCCAATTGGGGCACACTATTTTTTTGTTCTTAGTTATTATTTTATCTTTAGTTTTAAGTTTGTGTCCAATAAAGTATTACTAGTGCCGCTGCTTCACCAATATTTAGATAACTACCTAATAGGTACCAACCTAGTTACTTTTACTTACTTTTTGAAACAATAAAACGCTCTGTCTAATAGGTTGTATGGCGAAATAAAAAGGTTTCAATTAGGAGCGAAATAACTGAACTCAATTTTCGTCAATTTATATAATTTCAATTCGACTTAAGTATGTATGTAATACAATTATATTTATTTACAAATTATTCCAGTCACATGCTATGGTAGTCGAAGATGGCTTCGTACATACATGAAATCACAATAACAAAATCATTGATTTTTTTCTCTGTATCCTTCTCTGTTTTACTTTGATTGTCTGCTTGTATCTTTCATATTATTCAATTATTATTGAAGTAATTTTATCATTTTTTAGAAACTACGTATGTAAAGTAACTAATTTATTAATAATAAACACAGTTGACATGTGTTTGAAGTTTTGACAGCAGCTGCAGACTTTTTAATTATGTTCCACTTCCAGTTTGGTGTTTTAGTAAATTACATTTGTAGCATAAATGAAAGAGGTTGGTTTGTTTTTCACAGAA